>OU342692.1:15002500-20002500 GCA_910589285.2 Mythimna ferrago | reverse complement strand
AGGCGTGGCTGGAAAGACCTCACGGCGTTACCTTCCGCATGACGCAGGTACTCACCGGACATGGTTCGTTCGGCAGTTTCCTGCACTCGATTCATGCGGAAGTGACGCCCGGGTGTCGCCACTGTGCGGAACGCCCGGAGGACACGGTGGAGCACACAGTCGAGGTGTGCCCTGCTTGGGCGGAGCATCCCCGTGCCCTCGTGGGGGCGATCGGCGGCGGAGACCTCTCACGCCGGGCCTTGGTTGAGGCCATGGTCCGGAGCGAGGAGGAGTGGCAGGCGGTCGCCGACTTCTGCGAAGCAGTAATGCTCGCAAAGGAGGAGGCCGAACGCATCAGGCAACGGCGTTATCGCCGCCGCCGTCGCCGGGATTCTGATCCCGATTTCCGGCCAACGTAGACGCGAGCTTGCGGACAGTGAGCAATGGGTAGCTCGCTGTCCGGCCGTCCGGTAACTGTCCGGACCAAGCCCAAGTCGTCGACGGCGCGCACTGTTCCCGCGCGCCTCAAGGAGTTGTCAGCAACAGCAGGGACCCAGCCGGGTCGAAGCCTACTGGGGCCAGGGTTATCCGAAAGGGCGCTCGAGCCCCGGTATGAAGGCTAGAAGGAACGGGGTGGGTCTTTTAGTCAGTAAGAGTCTGACACTATCTCCGGCTCCGCCCAAGGGTGGGGGATGTCAATGATTTTTTCCCACCATAAAAAAAAAAAAAAAAAGATCGTTTAAGGCAGGGCGTAAACGTGGACACTTTTGTGTCTTGGGTCAGATACAAGCTACCGATGAATATTTGAATTTTTATTTCTATAGAACCAGCATGAAATCATCATCCACTCCCTGCGCATACGAAAACATTTTTTGTATCCAGTTGCTTCCACTTAACACATTATCATGACGATCCAAAAGGGTTCGGTGTTGGTAACTGGAACAAAAAAGTGTCTCCGTTTGCGCGGCGCCTAAACGTTAACGTTTGATGATAATTATGTCAATCCTCGTTTGGCTATATCAATGATGTAGTATTTCTATGATAATAAAAGGTCTAAAGAAAGTTGGCCAAACGAGGATTGACATATCATCACACGTTAACGTTTATAATGATCTGGCCTTTACTTGGCTATTCCATGAAGTCATCAATTTTTAAGATCTGACCACGACAGATACATCCTTATTCTATGCTTTCGTTTCTCTATTCATTTCTTCCACTTCCATTCGTTTCATCACATACCACCTACAGTACATTGTTGCTGAATCAATACAATGAGAGAACTGATGAAATTGCTGATAGCGTTTACAATACACAATGATGTTACAGGGTCAGCTTACAGAATTATTTTTATATGAATTTTAGATACGAAAGGGTGTTTGAACTTGACTTTTCACGGCAGTCTATTAGAGACGTAAAATTCGTTTAGGCGGTACAGTCTTTCAACTATGATTGAAATAATCATTGGCTTCATCTAGTTTATAATGACGAAAAAATTTACGTGTAAAAGTGTTTTTAAAACCTATTTGCGAAATAAATATCATTTATTGTGAATTTATCTCTTCTCTACGGTTAAAAATTAAAAATTTTGAAAAAAAAACACTTTTTAAAAGAGTAACTGTGGTGTTTCTTGCTGGTTCTTCTCCATAAGAAACCGTACAGCGGCTGCATGTGAAATAAAAACTAAATTTTGAACTAATTACTGAATCACTTTTTCCTCAAACACACAATCTCTTTTTAAATATTCCGCTCTTTTTTCCTCATTATTTTAACCTAGTACATGTATGGTTTGGTCTCGATTTTGACGAAAGTACACCTACATAAATGACGCTTTATTATTCTTAGAACATTTAATTTAAATAAGTAGGTCTCTCTCTTTAAACTAATTGTCCTGAGAATTCTATTTATGATTTGCAATTCCAAAATCTAGCCCAATTAACACTTGAATTATAAGGTCAAATAAAATGGGCTTCGTTGGTGGCTACCGCAAAAATAAAGCCTTGTTAGACAGAGTTATTAATGGAACCCAACCTAATGAGTCCATTCCTAAATTGGGTACTTAGATGATGATCGATGAAGATTACTTCGTTAACATCAAATACTATAAATCAAAACCTAAATTAGAGCTAAACAGTTTTTAGATCAAAACTATCTTGTAAGTTGTAGTTATCTACATCATTGTCTTGATTTTACAAAAGCTTTTTTAGTATTTCTTTACGATCAACACTGTGATTTCGTCCATTAATGGACTCAACTACATTAAACGCGCCCTCAGGCCATAACAATTTAAAGGACCTGGCAATTTTATTATCATATATATTGGCTGTATGGACCTTGAACCAGACGAGGAACAAAAAACTATTTTCTTTTCAGTACGACAACCTAAACTAGTGTACCTATAATATTTTACATAGCAACATACATGATTTCTTTGTGAGTCGGTCGATGTCATATGTCTTCAAATGTTTGTTTAGAAGACAATCTAGTTTCCTCACAATGACCCACATTACCATATTTTTAACTAGTATTATCCACATCCATGACGTGAACTATTGTATCTCGGACCACCCACCGATCATCCAGATGAATTATTAATCCATCATCATGTAACAGATGCGTCCCCAAATGTCTCTATGACACACACGTATAACATCTTAATTGCAATTTAGGTGCCATTATTAATTCCACATGGGAATTAGGTCTCAGTCGAGCTTAGCCTGAAAGCACTAACAAATTGATTTACGACTCGTAACTGCTATTGTATAGTCGCTCACGAAAATAGGTTGACTATTTTGGAGACTGTTGTACTTTTATAGTTCTAGATTACGCGCTAATTAACTTGGAATGGTGATCTTTGGACTTATGGTGTCCTAATTTTGGGTAATAAGATCACTGCTTAATTTTTTGGTATTTTTGAAATATATAGCCTCCAGGACAGCATCCTTTTTGTTAAATATTCTACATACTTGAAATTTTGTGAGTGGATTGATTTTGGCGAGTCCACCGCTAATTTTCTCAAAGACTTTTTTCAAAAGTGCTGTGTTTTCAAGTGAGCATGATAATTTGGGATACAAAATAGACAAACATAGTCAACTAGAAACAAAACAAATTAAATTGTTGCTAAGCAACTTTAAAGAGACAATTGTTCAGGGCTGACCTGCTTTACATCTCTTGATAAAACGAGAGTGAATCATCAATAAATGTGCATACAAAGTTACTCGTCTCCTAAAATATCAACTAGGCCGATGCAATTTTTTCCAAGGAAACTCCAACGACAATTCATAGTTAAACAAACTATTAGAGCTGTCAAAACAAGGATAACTAACAATACAAATAATCCAATCATCCAATAAAATGTATGGAGTCACCAAAATGATTTGGCACTCATTCAATTTTGACACTTAGCTTTCAGAGCCATGTATGACCTAGATGTCGTTAATACTACAAATATGGATGTTAAATTGACACTGTTAGTACTTGTACGTGGGTACAATACTAACAATTTCTAACAAATACATGACATCATTACTGTAGAACTTAACTTGACTAATGAAGCGGCGTTTGTTATGTTTTAGACGATCTAATTGTCCACTTATGGCTCCCACTTTCTTTAAAACACCGCCTCCCACGGCCATTTATTTAGATCTAAAGATCTGTCTACACTACTGAGATATACCGGCCGTCCGACCGAAGTATAAAGTTTAACTCCATTTCTCGTTGAATACACGAGCCCAATGAAAGTTGTATATATGGTGGAGTAATGGAATTCTTTCACGTTGTCGGTCCAGGGGCAATAAATTGTATCAGAGAACAAACATTCTTTTGATCAGATCCCGACGCATAATGATGTATGTGTTAAATAAGCTCTTGTTTAGTGAAAATATTAATTTAACTGCTCGTATGGTGAGTCAACGTTTGAATAGAAGCTTGAATTACATTAGGAACTGAGTGCAAACGATGTGTGTTTGCATATCGTAAGTGCAATTTATGGTTTTGTAATGTTTGGGCTTGTTTTTCGTCGAACTGCTTGTCTTCTCATGAAAACCGACCAACAAGGATAACTCATTTGAGTTAAGATGAATTCAGATACGAAATTTTGGAATAACCTAAAGTTATTCACGAAGAATACACGAAGTAGTAATAAATAAATCGTCCAATATTTCTCATGTCATAAAACAGAATATGTGAAAACAAAAGACATAATACAATCTTTTTATCCTATTAAAAACCTATCTTGGAGACACACCACAATAATTTATTGTAGGAACTAGGAACAGCGAAATAGACAATTTGATAGAGGAGACAACGAGATTAGGAGGCGTTCTAGCGGTTTGACGTCGCGTCGCCTTTTCTTGTTAAAAATAAAATTAATCAATTTGAGGATTACTGTGAGAATTCCTGACATGGCTATGGTTTAATTATTTTATAGCATTTTTAACTATGTCAACTTCAAAGAATTTACAGTGTTGTTGTGTAAAAAATCTCAACTGAATATATGATTTATTTATGAGAAGCCCCATTGCATTATGCGTATATATTGATTTGAATTTCTGATACATGTAAAGGGGATGCATGAATGATATCGACAAGATTGAATCTATTGAATAAGTTAAAGTATTTCGAAATATTGATTTTATAAAAGCTTGATCAAATTTTTCTAGCAATTCTAAATTTTTTCATGATGTTTGGGATTCTCTTATCATTTTAAGGAACCCTAATGAAATCTAATTTAAGCGGACCTAGATAGGTCACGGGTGGACAAGTCTAGACAAATTTGATGGTTCTAATCAATTAGTACCGCGCCGTAACAGTTGACTGAGTCGGGCATCGAACCCAGGACCGGGATGCCAGATATCAGGAACTTGAACTTCTTTGTTTCATTTATGAGGTCAATAGCTTATTGTTCGGAGACATTTGTGCGGAAGATAATAGTGAATCATTATATTTGCTTATTGTGAAACTTCACGCAGTAAGATCACGCATTTTTGTAGGAGCGGCTTTCATTCTTTTGCTGAAGAAAAGGTTACTTCATGAACTATGAGGTTATTCAGTTAAGTATTGTTTCCTTTTGTGATGGTAAGGATCTTTTCTATAATCGACGATCTATTATTTATTATCATTGTTGTCAACGATTTTTTTGATCTGCTTACTATTTTGATTAGTAGGTACTTTATAAAGCATTTATTTTATCTTTTATAACAAATTTAGAATCGTAAGAAGGATGAGTAAAAATAAAGATTTTTTATACTCGTATGTCATTTACTCTACTAAAATCTAAATTGCCAACACTTTTTATTTTCTGCCGGTCTTTTAATGAAAGATTTATTGTTTTATCCATATCTTCATTTTGATGGCTATTGTTATCTTTTACAATAGCTGTTCACAGATCATTTGTATTTTTATTAACTCTTATTCTGATCAGTAAAATGGGTATTAAGATTTTATTACACGTGCATATATTTTTGATGCGACTCTAAAACAAGGTGATGAACCAATGACTGCATTTCTTTTTTATAGTTATTTTTTTCTTTTAGATCTTTAAATTAAGAAGTCAAATTTTATTAATTGCTTTAAATTAATTTGTTTTTTCAGATTTTGTTTTCCTTTTCCATTTTATGTATTTTAATTAAAACATGGTTCTGATATTATTATTTTCAACTTTTACAGTAAAAATAGTGTACCTAATTATTCTCTTAGTAATATAAGACTTAGAGAATACTTGCCTTAAGATCCTGTAGTTTGGAATAAAATAAGTCTACTTATAATTACGGAACCGTTAAACCTCCAATTTACATGCCTGCCTTGCCCACCTTAAATAAAATGCCCATAAAAATAATACCTAAAATGCCCTCTCCCCATTCAACCTGTACATTTTTTGCCGTCATCATTAGTTAACCCTCCGGAGGCACGTCTCTCTTCTCGGGAGGTCTAAAGAGTCTGTGTGTGGTTCCCTAAAAACTTCGGCTCGCCGCGAAAGGGTTAGGGTCATTACATAGTAGATAGATTTTTTGGTGAGCGTTTTAGTAAAGGAAGGGCTCTTGGACGGCGAAAAATATGCTATGAAATAGTAGTGACAGTATTTTCTTTAGAAGGGCTACGTTACCAATGCCATAATTTCAAGCGATAGACGTCCACTGTTGGGCATAGGTCTCCCCCAAGTGTCGCCACAATTAACGATCCTGTGCGTCCCGCATCCATCGCATTTCCGCAACCTTCACCAGGTCATCGGTCATCACCAACCAATGCCAACTAGGATTAAAATACACATGTAGAACTTTTATATGACTACTAACACTCGCTAGTTTATATTCAAATCATAATCTTTAGAGTCCACCCAAAATAACTTTATTATTATTATATAAAGTTTTTCAGCATATAATTTACGTTTACAACCTAAATTTTTTAAAGTTATAATCAGCCTGGATTATAACTTTAAAAAAAATTGTTTGCTACTTCAAGTATTATGGCAATGTTAAAAAGATTTATCGCGACCCTGAAACGCAACCAGAAAAGTAGGCACTCGATCCTCGCTCCACCCAGAACGGGAGAAGATATATGAGGATATCTTAATAAAAAAATAAACTTCAGGTATAGATAACGGAAACATTTTGCTTAAAATACAGATAATGATAAAAATTATTCAGGTATTACTAATAATAATAATGAATCAATCCGCCACATTATCTCTGGTTGTTCTCGTCTAGCTAACGGAGAATACTTGCATAGACACAACCTTGTAGCCAGGATTATCCATCAGCAACTTGCTCTGAAGTACTCTCTTGTGGAATCAGAGGTGCCATACTACAGGTATGTGCCCGACCCAGTTCTCGATAATGGCGATATCACGTTGTACTGGGATCGGTCCATCATCACTGACAGGACTATTGTAGCCAATAAGCCTGATATAGTGGTGGTGGACCGAAGCGAGAGGCGTGCAATGATTGTTGACATATCCGTTCCGCATGACGAGAACCTCGTGAAAGCCGAGAAAGATAAACAAATCAAGTATATTGACTTGGCTCGCGAGGTTATCGACATGTGGAAAGTGGATTCAGTGATTATTGTACCGATAGTTGTGTCAGCCAATGGCTTAATAGCTAAGAGCCTCGACCAACACCTTAGGAGGCTCTCGTTAGGCGACTGGATCAAGGGCTTGATTCAGAGTAGAGTTCTTCTGGACACGGCCCGTATCGTTAGGAGGTTCCTTTCTCTGGAGCCCTGACTGTAGCTTGGACCCTGTTCCCGATACCGGTGGGATACTGTTTTTTTATATTTTTAAATGTTTTTTTAATTGTTTTTTTTTTAAGGAATATTTAAAAATATATTATAACATGTATATAAAATAAGAATAAAGGAATAATAATGATAAAAATCATTTTAAATTTTACTAACTAGTTATAAGTTTGTACCTACTATAATATATGGACTTGCATCATTACTGTGTGCTTAGTCAGAAATAAATACTTTAAACAGTTTCAAAGCTGATCCTAGATTAGTAGTTGATGCAACCTATTCTACAATCTACAATGCTCTAAAATGCAGTTATATTAAAAACATCGTCATATTCGGTACCAATTGATAAGAGGGATCAAATTATCCAAACCGCTGATACCGTCACTGTGTGTGTAGGCCATCGTTAGTAAAGTGACTTGGCATCTTTAAACCTTTATGCTAATATTGTTATTATAGAGACATTACCACTGCATCTTTTATAAATACAGCTTGTGCAAGATTACAGATTGTGAATTATAATATTGGATGATTGAGTTATTAACCCATAATATAAAAATTATTGATTTTGGCTGTCATCAACATGTAATCAACTTTAATTTGGCCCTATTTGTATGTGTTGTTTAACGAACAAAAACTGAATACAAGAAAATGCCTTAGTACTAGCTTTAGTACAAGAGATTTGGCGACTTGGCGTGTCTAATGTGAGCTTGGCTAGAAACCGGTCTTGTTTATGTAAAATTGTATTTCAATATAATACAAAATCATGTATTTGAAATATTTAAATCTTCCAGATCCGTCTAGTAATTCATATTAATATCCATTTTTGACAATTTTTATATGGAATAAGACACAAAATCAAAGCTGACCGTACATAACAATAACAACAACAACAATAACAATAACAATATTAATATCGAAGTTGGTACTATAGTTAAACTAGGAGAGTCAGCTAACTTTACTACCATAGATAGTTCAGATACTAGTGATTAACTTCATTCTTTATACCTAAATTCCAAATTCAAAACCTACCTTTGGTCTTCAACCTAGTAATAATCCGGGAACTATACGACATTTAGATTGCGTTTTGGAAAAGGCGGTATTGGTCCTAATAATAGACTAAATTGAGCATCAAGAAGTTTTTCCTTATTATTTATTTGATGGACATCATCGAGCAGATATTAAACTATTTACTTACACCCTATGGCAATAACTCATATTGTGAGTTACTTATCTTGAGAGAAGTTCAATGCTAGCGTCCAAACAGCGCGGTATATCAATTTATTTTGACGTCCTGTCACTCGCAATGCGCGTAAGACAGACGGAACAAATCTGATTATTGGTTCCGTTGCTACACGGACAATTTTTAGTTCAGTAACTGCACTTTGTAGACTTTAGTTATTTTGCTCAACAAATATTATGACTGGACTGTTTATAAAAGTTTTTTTTTGTTTTATGACAACAGACAAATCACGTAGCGTACTCTTGTCAAGATGAGTCGTATCCCATTGAATTAAGGTTCAATTTCGTTTTAAAAAAGTTTACACATTAATGTTATCAAAAATATTCACGAGTCATGTCCACAGGTGATTTACACATAGGGTCATCACCAGGGTCCATGTGAGAGCATTATCACCTGTTCCTTGGGATCATACCTGTGGCAAGATGCCAGCCGACTACCAGGATACAAGAAGATATCAGAAGGTTGCTAGCAAGCTTACCTGTCGACTGGCGCATGCGTCGTACAGCCCACCTGCCCACTACCTGTCCTGTAAACCAATTTGGAAAGAGCCCTCCCACTGCAGCGTGAGCTCTTTGATATTGAAGAATTAACTTAGTCGAGAAGGGTGGGGAGGTCTGGTTACAACGGTGGCCGTGTTAACGCATGCGTTCTGGTTGCCTCGGTTACCTGGCGTGTCGTATCGTTTATTTGGCACGCGACAACGGCACGCGATGGTCATGGACAGCGACTTGTGTAAACAAAACTGGTTTATACTATACATATCGAATTGTTTGAAGTGTTTTGGTTTAGTTGCTTTTTCAGAATGATGTGACCTTGTGACGACTCGACTATGTAATTGACGTTAGTGATTAGGATTGATTGCAAAAGTTTCGGTTCTCGTTAAGCTGATCCCCTTAGGATCTGAAGCAAATGCATATGAATTTCTCTCTTTCATCAACAAATTACTGGTGTTTGATACGATTATATCATACAGAACTATCAAGTGATAACCAAGTTCATTTTCGTCACCATCATCATTATTTCATCCGAAAAACGTCTACTATAAGACATAGGCTACCACCAAGAGTCGCCACAACAAAATGTCCTGTGTTTCCCGCATCCATCGGATTCCCTCGACCCTCACCAGGACATCAGTTCACATTATAGGAGGCATTCCAACGCTGGGACAAATCTTTCTGATCTCATGACTACAATATTATATTAGCTAGATATATCCTGAATCTACACTGAATAATAAAGAGGTTAAGTTTGTTTTTTTTTGTTTGTAGGAGGTAATCTCTGAAAGTTCGTTTCAAGGAAAGTTTGTTTTAGAACTCGTGGCTAACGTTTACGAACTTTTTGAAAATGATTTGCTGAAAATCGTAAGCATAGATTTAGTTAGCGTTCCGCCTCGTAGCGTCGCTCATATTGAGTACATCAAAGGACTGGAATAATTTACCTGCTGAGTTTTTTTTGTTTGATTATTTATAATTTTGGTGTCTTAATAAACTAGTGCGCGTCACTACTACTGCTTACCATCAGGTGGGATTGCAGTCAAGCACTAGTTTATGTCTACACTAATATAATAAAGAGGTAAAGTTTGTTTGTTTGTTTGTAGGAGGTAATCAATGAAAGAACTGGTCTTATTGCGAAATTTTTTCACCGATAGAAAGCTGCTTTATTCCTGAGTGACATAGGCTATATTTTATGTACGCGGGCGAAGCTGCAGGCAAAAGCTAGTTATTGAAATAATAAACATTTCAAATTCTTATTCCACGAAGACATTAAGCCAAACTCACAAAAACGTTTTCTTGCAATTACACTAAATTCAAATTGACATTTGCATCTTGATTATATAACCCCCTGAGGGTTCTTTGCTCTTTTTACCAGGAGTGCAGTCACCCCAGGAGACATGGCCTTGAGGGCTGGCCATAATATTTCAGCAATAAAGAGGTAATTACGTCAGGCGGCGAGACACGCCTTCGTTATTAACTGGTCCTTGTAGACTAGGAGATAGGGTGTAGTTGGATTTTGTTATGTTGTAAAATAGTATACAATATATATTGAAAAATAAACTGATATTATATATATGTAAGTTTCTATATTTTTGAGCACCTGTGTCTGGGTGTAATTTATCTATAAAATGTATGTATTTAAAAATACATAAGTATGTTTCTCAATGGTCTAGTACTCATAACACAAGCTTTGTTTAGCTTGAGCCTAGACGGCGTTGTGTGATAGTTGTGGAATTTTATTATTATTATTTTTTATATATCTAGATAGAACATTATACTCTATCGTACATCTTTGTAGCACAGCTCTTTACAATACTGCTAAATATTTATAATAACACAATGGCGAAAAAGGGCAATAATGTCCCAGTGGTAACGGCCCCGATTTACGAGTTGGACGTCGCTAGTTCAACCTCACTTTACTTTTTGTGATTTATTTCGTCACTACTGCTCTAAACAGTAAAGAAAAACATCGTGAGTAAATCGGCTGTGGCATGGAAAAAGCAAATATATGTGACGTCCACCAGCCTGAACAGGGCCCGCGAGAAAGAGTTACCATTCCCACTCCTAGAGATGGCGAGGCCTGAATCCCTAGAGTGAGAAGGTTATAAGGCTGACTTATTTTAACAGAGTACTTACCAAAATACATGACTGTTAAGAACGCATTCTTCATTTTTGTCTTGCACATTTTCAACAAACTAATATGAAGACAAATGTTTTCAAAACAAAACACCAACGGCCTAAAAGAAATCAAGAAGTCACTACTGCCTTTTATAAACGTCCATTCGGATCTTGTCACATTCAGGTTCCCCGTCTCTAAGACTATGCTCGTAAGCGCAGCATATAATGATGAAAGCGATGAGACGTGCCGCGTGATAATGCTCTCCTGGTCACGCCTACTGGCTTAATAATGAAACGTCACCTTTATTAGCGCCGCCAGACAACTAATGACAACTAACCTTATACCTAGGGCATAATTTAGTATTTATTTATTTATTTCAACCTTATCGTAGGTACACCAAGATTACAACTTTTAAAAAAGGAAACCTTATAATATAAAACATACAATCGGCCGCCTTATCGCACTAAGCCATGTCTTACAGGCAACCTGTAGCCTGATTCACGTAAAATCAAACAAGCCAAATATCGTTGAAGTTTTATAGTCGTTCGATCGAAGACCTATCCAAAAGCGGTATTGACGATCTATCCACTTATTTCCAGTTACATTAATAAGTATTCTACCAGGATAATGTAATACAATTTTTTTTTTTTTAACCGACGTTTTTTAAACAACTTTAAAATCGGTGTCGTTCAAAATGGATGTGAATACGGAAATGGTCTAAACGACTTAATCGCTACGATATCGTTACGGTTTTCATAACGTGAATCGGGTTACTGGAATTGCATTCCACGTATAATTATTTTGTCACTACCTAATAAAATAAAACCTACAATAGCTTTTGGTCCTTCGAGTCTAGAACTCTAAGGACCAATAATTTTCCAATAACCCTAACTTAGAACTTAGAGCATAGCCAAGTTCTCGCTAGATGGCGCTGAACTCAACATATTTAGTAGATATAATTTGTTTTTAGTATATATATGAGAATTTTATTAATTCAACGAAATAATCAAATAATAAAATAAATAAATAAATAATATAAAGTATTTGCTATAATCGGATACTCCAATTTGTTGAACTAAATCAAATTATCGCCTCAAAATCTACCTGATTCGCCTAAAATACCTAACCTAATATCTGACTGTAACTATATGCTGGAGTAGGCATATTCGGGTGTAAGTTTAAGTATTTTTGGCTAAGCTTACAGGATATGTAAGAACCTGAAACTATGAAAGTCTCAAAAACAAGGGCCTTCTAATGCCTTGATCACACTTACCGAGAAAACGGGCGAGACAATGCTCTCGGCCGAATACTCGGTAAGTACGTATGAACAAAGCTCCGAGTGCTCGGCCGAGCGGTTATCTCTAAAATTCGCTTACATCACTGTCTCGACCGAGCAACATTTTACTGTCTCGCCCTTTTACTCGGTACGTGTGATCAAAGCATTACCATGATGTGAGAGCGAGAGAGAGGGATAGAATCATACTTCCTAAATAACTCCATCCCTTTAACAGTTCAGTTTAGGGCGTAAAATTGATCGTGTCAAAGTTCAACTCAACAGGAATGTTCCAAAAAACTCTCGAGAGATATTTTTAATTGAATTCTATAGGTTATTTTATATTTAACAGATTTTTTTCGCAAGAAATTGGCAACCCTTGAAGGACAACCACGCGTTGCTAATGTTCGCAGACTGTCTTTTAAAATTTAAAGCATAAAATTACAGGTTTATAGCCTTCATATGTTACAACTCACAAGTTACAGGTTCGTATCTCGTATTGTACGGTAATCTTTTGACTCCTTTTTATTGCTTTTTAGATGTTTTGAAGGTTTTTTTTTTCAAATTTTTTGAACATTTTAGTTGCCATAAGTTTTTATACAATACCTGCCAGCGGCTTCGCCTGCGTGAATGTAGAAAATATATAGCGTATGTCACTTACTCAGTCATAAAGTAACATTCTACTGGGAAAAAAATCACGGTTCAGTAGTTTTAGAGTTTATTCATCCTTACTAATATTATAAAAGCGAAAATAAATATGTTTGTTTGTTTGTTACGTCTTCACGCATAAATGGCAAAACCGATTTTGATGAACTTTGGTACAGAGATAGTTGGGGGACCCTGGAGAAGGACATAGGCAATTTTTTTTTTAAGTGAGAAAAGGGTGAGAAATAGGCGGGCGAAGCCGCGGGTAAAAGCTAGTAAAAAAATAAAAAGATAAATTTTTCCTCTTATTAGTATAGAAGTACAGATAATTCAGTATTACTTTTGGAAATATCTGGAGCCTTACACTTCACTTTATCCATGGACAATTAAAATCTACGGGTTTTCCAACATCTTTGAATGTTGGGATTTAGTATAGAATATAAGTACTAACTATTTATTATGAGTTTTTTTACCAGATTTGAAAGTTAACGTTAAGTTCTTTAATTTACGTACGCAGATTTTTTCATAATTTCAATAAACTTAGATATTATTTATAAATTATTAATCTCATTTATTTTTATCAAAAGTTATTAATGTATTTTTATAAGTATTGTAATTTAAATCAAATATTTTTTGCTACCTTTTTGATACCATTAACCCATTGGATTTAAAGTACATTTCCCGAGTTTTTTAAAGCAATTACCTGGCAACCCTATTTCTTATTGGTAGAGAAGATCAAGAGCGATAAGTGTCAAAACATCGCACTTTTTTCCTTGTACGTTAAACCCATCAAATCTACTTGGTCAGTACACTATTATTCCCATATTAGAACATTTTTATAAACATCCATATAAGTGTAGAATAATATTGTATCCAGAATAGGGCTCTTACTACTTAGTAAATAGGAGAGAACATCAAATTAGCCGAAGCTTATGTTCGTTTAGCCACAAATTACTTAATTGAGACGCTGGAAGTGGAGACTGCGTAATTTTATGTGCAGTAAATTGGATGCTGATAGAGCTTAAAAAGCAAGTTACTTTTTAAGTTTTTTATTACAAGGATTGGACTTTTAGTACCTAAGGACCACTGTTCAATTGCATTTAATTGCACTTGCATAGCTTATTGAGCATATTGCATTTCATAAAAAATGAGTTTGATGTGGATTTGTTGGTTAATAAATTACTTACTTAGAATTTTTAGTAAATTGTAACTAAAAATTGTATTCAACCATCACAAAAAAAAACACTCAAATAAAATTTAATGTTAACTCAGTAAACGGAAATTAATTTGTCCAAAGACCAAAGCTATAATCGCGCGGGACTAGCCGATGAAAACTTCTCAACTATCTTGTTTCCTAAAACTATCTTGAATGACAAAGATAATATATGCAAAGAAACTATTACGTCACCTGTAGTACCAGGGTAGCACAACTCAAAAGATATAGTCAGCCCTCAAAGCGCGTAATCTTGAAGTAGTATCGCTAACCGAAGCTGCCGCGGTAACCGCACACTCGTGCACTATCATGTAACCCTTGTACGGAGTGCTATCGTGAGAGAGATCTTTACACGTAACACGCATGTTACATCGAGTTTACAAGAAGCTGAGATGAAAATAATACCAAAATAAGAATGTTGGTTTTTGAGATTCATTTAGAGCGACAATGTGACATGTTCACATTTTATTAAACCTAACAGGGAAAATCCAGAGCGCTAATCATTCAATATAATTGGCTGAACTCGATCTATACAAATTAAATTTATAATTTTCGAGAGTTTTTTAAACAGAATCAGTAAAATATAAGTTATACTTTAGGATAAATGTTAAATAGATAGTGTTTAAAATATAAGCATTAAGCACAATAGGTCAAAATATGGGTAATACAGCTAAGTAATTTAGTACGATAGAAAAACCAGCGCTATGATCAAAAAGATACTTCTAAAAATTACGTTTATCGATTAAAAATCGGACTAAATACTACTTGTTTGTCAAATTATTCTCCAATAAACGTTTTACCGTTATAGTGTTATAATTTTATCAACAAATCATTGCTAAAATGCAAGTATTGTGTATTTGCGCATCTCTTTCTTTTGCATGCCGTTCGAGAGTGACCGTGGCGCTTTAGGTCCTCTTAGAAAATATAATTTCGATGCAGGTTCTTTAACAGATGCTTTTACGATAGGTTACATTACGATAGACAACTTCATAAAACCTGCTGATAAAGTTTCCAATGACCAAAACTCATCACTATCAATTCCATCTTCACATTGAATTATAAAAAGCATATTCACATTAACAGATACATATCCGAGCACCCTTGGCAGCCACTACTTAGGATCAAATGTTAAAAAGAGGATAAAAACGAGTTATTTTTAATCCAACCCCTCGGGATCCTGTTGCGCAGGAGTCACGGAGATTTGGACAAAAATAAAATTCGACACTCACAAAAAACTGAGAACGTGCCGTTAGTAATTAAGTTAAATTAATAGTTAAAACGTTTTGGTATGTCTTTTTATGATCTGGGGTAGGATTTCTATTGATTTACACTGTCTACACTTATATTATAAAGAGGTAAAGTTTGTTTTGTTTTTTTGTTTGTATGAAGTAATATCTGAAAGTACTGATAAAATTGCTAAAATATTTTCACCGAAAAAAAAACTGTTTTATTCCTGAGTGGCATAAGCTATATTTTATATACACGGGTGAACCCGCAGGCGAAAGTAAGTTTTGTATAAAAACGAAGTTAGATGCAGTACAGACGAAGAGTAGTACTACTTAGTTGGTTATTTACTGTCATCTAGCTTAAATTAGTTGATGTTATTGAAATGTATAGAAAGAAAAGAGTATTTTAAAATAACGGCAATCCTACTAATATTATAAAGTTTGTGAGTGAGTACATTGTTTATGAGTGTGTATATATATTGACATGATGTCTGGCAGTTTTGAGTATTTGATGCGGCCTACCCAAATGTCCTTTTTTTGGCATTGTTCGTCAAGTCTTTGAGCTCCTAACTTTGAGCTACACGAATACTGACAAATGTTTGCACTGACTGGACCGGTCCACTCAAATCTGTGTGGTTCTTTCCTCAAAAGACCATCTGAGACACTAATCTGCATGGTTATAATATGATTTGACCATTACATGTTCTTTACTGTTTGGACTTTAAAAGAGACTTTGACCCCTTAGTTTGTTTCGGTGTTTCTTCTCAGGGTAGTCAGCTAGGAAACAACGACCTCATCTAGTTTAAACTGACTGAAAACAAAATTGCTGTGTAAAAGTGTTTTTTAAAAAAAAAACTTATTTGCAAAATAAAGATCATTTATCATTTATAATCGTATAAGTAAATGTTCGTTACTTCTTCACGGTTAAACGGCTGAACGGATTAAGGTTTCGATATCACGTCGTACACTGATAGACCGTGTCCTGGTTCATAGGATACTTTTTATCCCAGAAGTAGGTTCCCTTAGGATAACTTAATACTATCACGCGGGCCTAGCACTGGCCACTGCTAACCTAAAAAAAAAAACAACAATTCGAACTGGCCGTTACGTTTTCAAAGCTCATAAATAATAGCACATATTGAAAATGGAACACAATTCGCGAATTGTACAGTACTATCGTAAGAGTAAAACTAATAATAATTAGGCAATTACCTAGTTATTACTAATTAGTTCAGAAACAACGCCAAGCAATTAGTTTCGGTTTGTTAGAAGCAAATATTTTATTATCGGCTGATGTACTGAGACGTTTGATGTTCGACTGGGCCATGTATTTACTGAAACAAAATTCATTATATGCCAACGAACTCGTATTTTTCAATAAATCGTAAAGCAAATACATTGATTGATTGGGTTACAACTTTTTTTTTTTACATTACGATCATGGCAGTTGAGAGTTTGTCATGCTCACTCAAATGTCTCGCTGTTCGTGCCACGTGTATATTGGGTCATTCAGTTCTCTTCCTAATTGTTGAGCTGAGTGGGACTGTTGCACGCATCATGCTCGTGAACGGGTGCCGTAAGTTGATACTGGTCATCTCTTAGCTACCAGTGGCTTAATTCATTTTCTATCTTTTAATTATTTATTATTTCTAGTTTTATTATCTACATTGTGCTCACATAACAGAAGCAACAAGAAATGTGTAACCAAACATTATATGTAACACATAATGATTTAAAAGAGTATCCGTGGAATTTCTTGCACGTTCTTCTCAAGAGATCTACGCTTTGGAACGTGCAATTCAGCTTCACATTTCTTGGACTGACCGACATTTGACTACTCAAAAGCCGTGTCAAAAGTGCCTGCAAATGATCTATTTGAAAAATTTTGATTTTTTTTATTGGAACCGAAAGTTACTTCGTCAATATCTAAATAGGTACCTATGTATAAAGTACATGGTGCTATTTAGTTTTCATAAAATGCCCAGTTCTATAAATCAGCAAGTTGTATTAGTATTAATAGTAATGATGATTACGGAAATAATAATTAGAAGGTCGATTTGTAGGCAAGTAAAATAATTATTATTGATAAAAATTAATGATGACAAGATTACTGTAGCAAGTTAAAATTTTACTGACACTTTTATTTTTAATTCAGAGTATAATTTAATATTACTTTCAGTTTTATTGTGCATTTATGTTAATTATCTTTTAATATAATTATTTAAAATAAAGTTTTTTATAAAAAAAGAAAAACAATTGTGGGTTACCTAAGTTCGACTGTGGACATTAGCTATCCTATTTTTATTGTTTTAAAAAGTTGTGTAAAATAAAGAATATAAGAATAAGACCTCCACCATAAAATCTGTGCTAAAATGTCAAGCGTGCGAGCAAACAGTTCAGTTTAGGTTGTCAATTGTATCGCGTTAACAGCTCATAGTAGGGCCTCTGTATTTTTTTTTTCTATTATTGATAGGCTCGTGTTCGACCACCATCTCACCTGATGGTAAGCGATGATGTGGTCGACGATGGAGCACGCTTGCGTAGAAGTGACTTATTCACTCTTGACTTAAAGACCTCTAAGTTATAGCTATCAGGAAACACAGACTCCGGCAGGGAATTCCACTCCTTGGCTGTACGCACAATAAATGTATTCCTGTATTCCAATATATGTATAGCCGCATAGCGACATATTCTTAAGTATTTTTTTTACTTCACCGATGTCAAGAGGTTGGTCTATTTTCGACCAAAAAAACCGTACATTATGAATCCATTCACGGTTAATTGAATTCTCTCAAAAGGGATGTGGTAGCACTTCCTTCTCAGAAGCCAGGGGTGATATAAAAAGATCCTTTTCATCCGTTTCATCCTTTAACACTTTACTTTTTAAGTTTTTAACTCCTTAGTCAAATGTCCTTCTGATTTATTAATAGTTTATGAGTTAATGCTTCCGTATTCAAATCGTATTATGAATTTGAAGTAACGAAAGGAACAGTAGGAAAAGGATTCTCTCTTGTCTTTAATATTGACAAAAATGACCTGTAAAGTGTATTTTGAAATAACTAACTTTTACCAGCGGCTTCGCTCGGGCACTTAAAATATAGCCTATGTCACTCAGGAATAAAGCAGCTTTCTGTCAGTGAAAAGACCAGTACCTTCAAAGATTATCTCGTACTAAAAAAAAAAAAAAAACTTTACCTCTTAATAATAACAGTGTAGATATTTTAAATTCCATTTTTTTTTTGTTATACTTTTTCAGTTGTTACACAATAGTTAAGTACATAAAGATATTCTAAAAAACTTTTTGAATGCTGGCATTGACTTAACTAATCGGTTGTTTTATTTACTCTGACTTTTATATTTTGGATCTCTAGAAGGCGTTTTTGATCATCATCATTATTGTTTCAACCGATATACGTCCACTGTCGGAAATAGGCGTCCCCCAAGTGTCGCCACAATGAAAGATCCTGTGCGTCTCGCATCCATCGGTTTCCCGGAACCTTCACCAGGTCGGTCCATCTTAAAGGAGGCCTTCCAACGCTGCGTCTTCCGATACGCGGTCGCCACTCCAGAACCTTTCGGCCCCAGCGGCCATCTGTTCTGCGAGCGGGCAGGGCACATTGCCCTGCCTGTTTTTGATATCCTTCCTTAATTGTAAACTTTTTACATTTTTTGGTCTATGAATCAGAGTTTACCAGGGGAATGACATTTTAACATGACGTGTTGAAATGTCAGCCGTGAGACGGTGAAAGAGGGATGGAGCTGTATAGGGTGTCTTATATAGCTTCATCCCTTAAACAGTTCAGTTTAGGTCGTAAAATCGATCGCGTTAAGAGCTCGTAGTACGACCTCAGTATTTTGAACATTTAAAAAAAAAAACGTAAATGAATGAATACACGATATTGATCGCTCGGCGCCGCGATACTGAGCATTGTAGAGCGGACTTCCACGCTGATATTCCCTTCCGCCGCCCACCGTCGCTATAGTGGTCAGGGACAGCGCCACATTGTCATAGATTCGCATTCATACGAATTCAATGACGATTGTCGTATCTATGTGTGCTTATTCAGATTATGTATGACTACCTTTTAGCCGCGGCTTTGCCCGCGTCCGTAAAATATAGCAGCATACTATCGGTGAAAGAATTTTGGTAATTAGACCAGTACTTTCAGAGATTACCTTCTATCCTGCTAAAAAAAAACGTATAAACAAAAAAAAAACAAACTTTACCTACAAACAAAAAAACGTAAAAACAAAAAAAAAAAAAACTTTACCTACAAACACAAAAACGTAAAAACAGAAAACAAACTTTACCTCTATATAGTATTAGAGTAGATTTAGCACCTACTTGATAACATGTATTAGATTGGATCTGTTTTGCTTTACAACAATAATGTTTTGCTTATTTATCTGCGTTTTTTTGCTTAAAAAATCCAGACGTAATAAAAAAGAAGTACAAATAAAAAACAAATATAAGCAAAGATTACACTGAAAAGAATGAATGCTTTAAGTTTATAGACTCTTATTGTACTTTTACATTATATATATTATAAGTACAATAGAACTAAGTGCGATTACGGTATTTATAGAAAACTATAACTAACCTTCTCCTTAAAACTTTCCCCGATTGTCACTATACTATCACCACTTTCTTACCGTCATTATGACACTTTTATTACACAAAAACCGTTAAGTAATTTAAAATAACTAAGTTTTACCTTTCAAACCCTTTGAAGTCAGTGATAGTAAATTCTAGCTAGTAAAAATATTGTGCTATAAAATATGGGAAGGTGAACAATCTAATAAATGGTACGATAAAAATTCTACGGGTATTAAAAAAATATATAATGTACCCGGTGGCCCGACGTGACGTCACCGGATTAGATGTGATTTACACACACGCTTACAGGATTTAAGTACCAGGGTAGCAGGATAACAGCGGCGTTTGTTACCTGCAAAGAGAGGGTTAACATTATTAATAGGCTCGTAAAACTCATAAATAATATTGTTTGATTAATTAAGACGGTGTCTCATAAATATCTTATAATTAATGAGATAAATTATGTGATAATTTGGTCGTAAAGAAACATAAAATTATTAAAATCAGTTAAACTCGCTATAGTCTGTCCAAAAAGTCAAACGACTCGGGAATTTTTAAATATTCATCATATCATTTTAAAAATTCTTATATTCGACACTTTTTATTAAGTTCTTCTATTAGTAAACAATAATGAAGATGCCTTAATAAACCTTGATTGTTTATTGAACCAGTTCTGACTACACCAGATTTCATTTTACCTTAATAATTATCCAAGTCGTTTGGCTTTTAAGACAGATACTACACGCAGCATTTAAAACCACACAAATCAAACATTTTGTTGAAAAAGTAATGCATTGTTTGACATTGACAGCTGTGTGCCTACTTATGACGTCACGAACTCAAATATGGCGCGGAGCTGGCATACGGCACTTGACATAATTGCATAAATAAAGCTTTTTCACTAAAGTCAACACACGCAACAAACATTTTTTTTCGTGCGCTCTGTGCGAAAGATCTTTGTTTTCTGCAAATATTTATTAAATACACACAGCTACAAGATGTTAAAAAAATTTAGTTTTTAATTAGTAAAAAACGTACATATATTAGACGGTCAAAATATGTTGGTCACTCTGATGTTGGCCATCCGAACTGTTGCGCATACTCGAAAAGATACGCATTACCAACGCATTCGCCATAAATGATTCTTAGAAAAATTACTGCGGAGCCAATTTTTGTCGAAATTCGGAACGATCAAACAGTACGGCAGAACTATCTTATACCTTTATGTTTAAACTATTTATATTCTTAAATATAAAAATGAATAGCTGTTCGTTAGTCTCGCTAAAACTCGAGAATGGCAGGGCCGATTTGGCAAATTTTGGTCTAGTCCAGGAAAGGCTTAAACGGTGAGAAAATATGGAAAAAAAATCACGAAAACAAAAATCCGTTGACACAATATTCATAGACTATTAGGCGGTACGAAGTTTGCCGGGTCAGCTAGTTCCAATTAAAAATCATATATGCGAACGAAAAAAATCTTACACTTTAAAAAAAAAAATATTATACCTCGTTGCAGAGCTTCTTAAATCATTCTTTACTTGTCAGAGATCCGCCATTTTTGCGAGTTCAAATTGTTATCTTGAAATGAACGTTTCCGGCGTTACCATATGTAACTAGTACCTACTGTTATTTATACTTGCCGACGATATAATGAGATAATATAATATGTTATACTGAGACTATTCGTGTGAAAACATGTGATAACTTTAGTTATAATGACGCCTATATGTCTGTGTATTCGTTTAGCTTACAACAGACGTCGATCCACGCAGCTGTTAAATTGCATAAACATAATAACTAGGTAAATCTATTTATTTATAATTGACTTGCTTTTGCCAGCAGCTTCACCCGCGTATATAAAAAATAGCCTATGTCACTCAGGAATAAAGCAGCTTTCTATCGGTGAAAAAAATTTTAGCAATCAGACCAGTACTTTCATTGATTACCTCCTACAAACAAACAAACAAACTTTACCTCTTTATTATATTAATTTAGACATAAACTAGTGCTTGACTGCAATCCCACTTGATGGTAAGCAGTAGTAAATAATCAAACAAGAAACACTCAGCAGGTAAATTATTCCAGTCCTTTGATGTACTCAATATGAACGACGCTACGAGGCGGAACGCTAATTAAATCTAAGCTTACGATTTTCAGCAAATCATTTTCAAAAAGTTCGTAAACGTTAGCCACGAGTTCTAAAACAAACTCTCCTTGAAACGAACTTTACGCGAAACGGTAAAAGAAAAGCTTCAAACTGGTTGTGTAGTGTGCGACCTTCAACAAATATTGTGGTACTGCAGTCGAGGGTTTAACTCGAAGCTAACAGTCCGCATCGCAATGTAGACACTAGAGTACAGTCAACCACACGGAAATATGAACAGTTTGACCTTAAAGACGTCTTGCTTCTGTTACTGTAAGATGGTTTCGAAGTTCAAGTGTCATTCCGACATGCAGTTGACCGTATAAGACCGAAATGTGACCGCTAGTTTCCGACACTTGTCACTTAGCGAGACATTATGCTTGACAGACAATATTTAAAGCTAAATGTAAAGTAGTGAGTACATCTACATTTAATTTCTTTTATTTGATTTTTTTTATTTCAAGTTGCGATAAGCAAACTTTTATTTTGGTATTTGTACGACCGTCGATGTTAGGTTTTGTGTAGAATTAGATTCATATTTATTTAGCACTTAATGCGAGCGCTCTATATCGATTTATTAAAAAAAAACTGTTTACGTTATAGAAGATCGGCAAACAGCCACGCTAAAAAATCTATTTATACCGCTTACTCTCCAACTAAGTAACATTGATTTAGTATTAAGTTTATGATAACAACTATTTTATTGAAAATAATAGTCTTTATTTTCAGTTCTAATAACAACTTTTGTTCTATCTCTGTTCCGATCACTGGTTCCGATTCTAATCGCGACGTGTGAGGTTTCCAAAATACAAAGCCTCCATGATAGAAAGAGACAGGAAGATCCACATTTTCCTACCCGTTTTAACGTTCCACACTCGTGTGAAAATGTGTCCACATACGAGAACTTAGATGTGCATTTGAATAACGGATTTGTGTGCTCGTATATTACTACGAATATTAGAAACCTACGTTAGCATCATGTGTGTGCACGTGTTAGAAAAAAAACAGCGTTTGCTTAGCAAATTCTAATCTCTACACATACTCATGTACCAAGGCACCAGAAACCGTTAGGAAGTATCACATGTATGCCTCCCCACTAGACATAACACACGCTATAACCACACACGCATCGCATATCGAAGGGGTTGAGCGTACGTGGCCCCTAACCTCAATCCACACACACTTGCTTGCAGGCAGACGAAACAACCCCTCTTGGCAGGTGCGAATGAGACAACATACTCGTCTGGCTCATAGCGTTAGAAAGAGTTAGATATGGGGCGCGCATTGCGGAGGCACAAGACAAGTTTGAGTCTGCGCATCTTCTAAGGGTGAATTCGTAAACCGCTCCCGAAGACTGGAAACCTGGTAGTTGTTTTCCATTTTAGGACAAAACTCGATAAAAAAGGGCGCCTGGGTGAGGGGACCTGAGGGATCAAGCTAATCGTGCTTAGGGGTTGAAGGGTGCGTAGGCTAGTGCGGTGAAAAGTGAGGGTGTGTGGCCGTCTAGACAGGCCTCTCGTTTGTGTGCGTAGAACAAAGTAGGCGTCAGTCGTCACACGGCGCCGTTTTTCTTTCAGGGAAAGTTTCAGTTTGTGTTTTCACTTTTCACATAGTGAACTTAGAAACTTGGGTTGATTTTATGAAAAGCTTTTCAAAGGCTCATAGTAAGCCTTAATTATAGTAAAATGAATTATCAATTGTTACCAAAACGTATACAGTTGTGTCTTTACAATGAGAACTGAAACTCCAGAATACACACAAAAAGAGCTTTACTACAATACCCTCTTAAAATTAAATACTAATTTTGTGTGGCATGTAATTTATGTTTTCAGAAGTTTACTATGACACTTATTTCTTCTAACTCATCTGGCTGATTTCCGTTAAATTTTCATGATTTCTGCATTGATTCATACGCACACCTAGACAATAGATTATACTCGTAAAAAACAACAACCAGTAAAAAAGAAAGATTTTAGGCAATTTTAGGTTCTAGAGAGGCGACCGCGCACTGGAAGACGCAGTGTTGGAAAGCCTCCTACAAGGTACACCGATGATCTGATGAGAGTCGCGGGAATACGATGAATATTGCGACAATTGGGGGAGATCTATGTCCAACAGTGGACGTCCATCGGTTAAAATGATAATGATTTGATGCTGATGATGATGAATAAAAAGGCTCTTCGTTATTAAACTGATGTCTAGCCACTTACTAGGTATTAAATCTAACTAAGAATCAATTACACCAAAGTGCAGTAAAGATGACCCACCTATAGATTTCTATAAATTTCACACATCGAATTTTGATTGACATAAGGTCAAAGCCCCAATCAGTGAAACGCATCGTGTGGCCCATACTATACGCATTACAGTGTAATGAGGTCATAGGCCCATTCGACCGCGAAATGCGACCATTATTATCCCCAAACGATTTCGAACTAAGTATTTCAATGACTTAATTTGAATGTATGATGGCTGATGAGCCTATACAGCACAAAGTTGATTGAGGTTTTAAAATAGAAATTAGAATCATTTGTATTGTAGGTAATTTTGTAGTTGATTAGTTTGTAAAACTGTGAAGATGGTGATTGATGTATGATGTCGCGTTTAAGTGTACTATCCTCCGTGTTAACTCATGGGGAATTGGATGTGTTCCCATAAATTATAACCGTCATTTCTACACGTCAGGAGTTAGAGGGAGACTGTTCATCTTTAAAATGGAGTACATATTATCTATATCTACACTTCTACACTAATATAATAAAGAGGTAAAGTTTGTTTTTTTTAGTTTGTAGGAGGTAATCTCTGGAAGTACTGGTCCGATTGCTAAAATTTTTTCAGCGATAGATAGCTACTTTATTTCTAAGTGACATAGGCTATATTTTATATACGCGGGCGAAGCCGCAGGCAAAAGCTAGTATTCTATATAATAATAAAAGGAGTGAGGGAGTAACTGATTGACTGACATATCAAGGTACATCCGAAACTACTGGTGAAATTGTGCACAAGGTTGCCTTTTGTGACGCAATCGAGCAGGGGATGAAACTGGGGTCTAAAGTTTGTATGAAGAAACCTACTTTCACGCAGGCGAAGCTGCTGGCAAAAGCTAGTATTATTATAAATGCTATCATGTATATTGTACGTAGAACGACATCGCGTGGCGTGTATCAAGTGTAGCTCTACAAGACTAGTTTCCATACAAAACCTATGGAAGCCGACGCGTCCAAATCAGCATGTGTTGTGTATCATTCATGTGCGCAGTGTAGTTCTACTTTCATTAATAGATGTAGGTATGTATTTATTCCAATTATTTTTTTTCGTTGGAAATTCATCCAATTTCCTCCTCTTAAAGGATAATCTCCCGCTCAGAGTGGAGAACAAGTGTCAAACTTCTACTACAATTATCGTCAGGGATCTTGAGCGCTCGCCGTCAGAGTGGGGATCGCTTTGCGCATTCCATACATTGGCAAGCCAATCGTCGTCGTTGTTAGATACATGCAGCAAGAACAGGGAACGAATCATGAGTGACGTCTATGACGCGATGGCGCGGCGAGCCAATCACTGCCCCCGCGTCTCACTTCGCACCACTAAATCGACCGAATATTTGACTTCTGCGCAACTTGAAGCCAGCGCTCAAGATCCGTGACGGCAATTGTAGCTAACACCCACTTGCGTTCCCTATTACACAGACACTACGCGTTATTAAGTATACGATATTCAGACTGTCATATTGTTCATTTCTAGTAAGACTGTCTGACCCTTACAGAATATCAGCGCTGCGTTATTTATCGTTTTAAATAACGTAGCATATGCTGAGTTAGGTGCCTTTTTGGCCTCGCACTGATTATATCTTTCTTTTTCTTTTCATTGTGTATTTTTAGTTTATATTATTGTGTGAGGCACAAATAAACGTTTTTCTTTCTTTCTTTCTTTTTTTTCCTTATTACACTACGTGACATCGACTAAGACTGTTTGAATATCGAGTGGTGTAATAGGCCCTTTACTCTTTCGAACTATCCCTAAGCCACGGCTTCCCAGTTTACACAAAGTTCGAGTAATGTTATAGCACATCAACTACACAAATAAATAAAACACACAAATAAAGAAATTTATGTCACTGTCAAGCAAATAGAATTTAAATTGTGCATTAACGACTTTAAATAAATATTGTAAAACAGCTATGAAATTACGCATGCGTGATCCGCCATGTTGACATAACTGTCAAAATGCATTGTCAACTTCACGCCTTGGTGCAAGTTCCAATTAGATGGACCGAGATTTTTGTGCTTGACTACTTTGTTTCAATTAAATGTAATTAAGCCCTGATTTCGGCCGATTAAATAAAAACGATCGTTCATTTAATAATTTTAAGAATGCATTGTAAATGACAGTTGACAGTTTCGTCATTTAGCTGCACTGGTTTTATGAGCAGAGGTCATTTTTTCTCAATTCTCTTTAATTTTAACATTTAAGTACCGATTTGTTACAATTTAACCCTCAAGGCTTATAGTTTCTTGAACCATCTGGCCGAGATTAAATGGACGCAACATCGCACTTGTCTAGGCGGCAGTACGTATATCTGTGCATTTATTTGCGGCCAGCAGCGCCCGGAAAGCGCGCGGCTGACCTTTAAATCCATTTTCTTTGCGAAATATTGATTGATTTACATATTCACTTTAAAGAATATTTAACCAAATTTTTATGTGTAAAAATGTTTCTAAAGATCCATGCCGTTTCGAAGGAGTAGAGAAAAGTTGCGAATGTGAGGTTGTTGTTTGTAATATTTTTTTTAGACAACCGCACGAAAAAATCAAATGTTGATAATGTAGTTTATAAATCTATAATAAACATTTTTTTTTTCAAACCTATAAACCTGGCCGTTACCGCGGAGTAGGCTTCAGAAAGTCACTGTTTTATGGCAATTTTCGGGCGCTTGAGCCTTAAGTTGCCATATCAGGAGGCTCAATCAACCTCATCACAATATAATTACATAGTTTGGTAGTGTCCTCATCATCATCATTTCAGCCGATAGACGTCCAATGTTGGACATAGGCCTCCCTCAAGTGTCGCCACAATGCACGATCCTGTGCGTGCATGTTAAAAGAGAAAATTAAAATAAAATCATTTACAAATATTTTATTATTGCTCACCCGCGTTCTTTGGTTATTTCTACGCTCCTATAGATCGAAGCGTGATATTGCATGTCCTAAAACCTTCGTCCGTAAAAGGGCTATCAAACACTTAAATAATTTTTCACTTCGAACTAGTATTTCGTGAGATTAGCGCGCACAAACAAATTAACAAACTAACTCTTCAGCTTTATAACATTAATATATAGATGCAGGTCATCCTCAGTCATTCTTGCCATAAGCACTGAATAATTTTAGACTGGCCTGTTGGTCTAGTGGTTAGTGGCCCTGGCTGCTATGCCGGAGGTCGTAGGTTCGATTCCCTCCCAGGACAAACCTTTGTGGGTTGAACACGATCATTTGTTCTAAGTCTGGGTGTAATTAATTTATTGATATTATAATCTATGTATTTAGAAATATAGATATAAGTAGGTAATTGTTTAATTAAATTTATTAGTTGTCTAGGACTCATAACACAAGCTCTGCTTAGTTTGGGACTAGACGGCGTTGTGTGATAGTTGTGGAATGTTATATTATTATTAATTTAACTGGGTGTAATTTTTCTATAATATGTATGTATTTAGAAATATCTAAGTATGTTTATCAGTTGTCTAGTACTCATAACACAAGCTCTGCTTAGCTTGAGACTATACGGGGTTGTGTGATAGTTGTGGAACATTATATTATTATTCATTTAACTTATCAGGAACGTATAAACCAAACCATGTTATTTTCCATTAAAATACCAGAGAAATGTAGAAAGAGCAAAACAGACAGCAAAAAGAAAACTTTCGCCCAGCAATCAGTGCAATGTTTATTTGAGTTGTTGCTGTCAATAGCACATTTGATTGTAAAGCTTGATAACAATAAACTTGGCTTTGACTATGTCCGAGTATTTATTTATTTAAACTTTAAGTACCTACCTACAGTGATTATGGGAACGAAACCGCGACAAATATCTAGTATTATTGAAATAGCATTTTACAGAGTATAAACTACATTTGTCGAAATGTAAATTATGGTTGATTAATTCGCACCCATCATGCTAATGGAGCTTCCTTTTTTTAATTTGCATTTACCTTCATATTGGACGAGGAATTTATTCTGAATCTTTTAATTTAAAATATACATGAATAGTAGGTGTACCTAATTATTTTATTTTTATGAATAGCAACAGCATTTATAGGATATGTTTTACCTTGAGGTGAAACGGTTATTTCGAGTTTTTTAGGATACCTACCTCAAAGGGAAAAATCGAAATCCTTATAGACTGATGGCTTTGTTGTCCGTTTGTCTGTCTTGCAGTCAAGACCCTTTATCTCGGGAATAGGTGGAGGTATCAAGTTGAAATTAAAACCTACTCAGGTCTGCGGTCCCTTGAAGATGTGAAAATGCTGATAAGTAAAAAAGCTGATAGTTGAGGTCCACGTTTGTCCATTATATTATCTACCCAGTATTAAGTGGTAGGTACTGCGGTGAACGATGGAACACACTTGCCTAGAAGCACTCTATTCAATCTTGAATTATCTAAGTCGACAGCCAATACCTGGGATATTAACTGGGATATTAAGTCAGACCTATTAATTTCTACTTTGAGTGAATTTAACAGAGTGGCACTAGCAGTTATATGCCTAGTAATTAAGTAGGTTTTGATCAAATTATGTATAAATAGTTATTTTTGGCTGTACTGTCGCATTAGGTCTGCCTGTAAAGATAGTATAAGTTTGATAAATAAATAAATAAATAAATAAATAAAACTTCGTAGCTATTTCTTTCAGGATTTTGTCTGCTAGGAAGACTATATCATACGAAAAACATAAAATATAGCCTATGTCACTCAAAAATGAAGCAGCTTTTTAAAAGTGAAAAAAATTTATCAATCGGACCAGTACTTTCAAAGATTACCTCTTTATAATATTAGTGTAGATTAGTTCGAATCACGTCAAGAAAATTCTTGTGTTTTTACATAATACTGACACTCGTGTCGTGGATAACTCCACATTCAACTTGTGGATAAATCTATCTAACCACTAACTAGCTAAAAGCTAGACATTTGTGAGGTAACTAAAGTTAATGTTTTAATTAATTGTATATGTACTAGCATCATCAATCCGCCTGCCAACTCGTTAATTAATGAAATATCCTGCCAGGATCGCTCGTTACCGTAATTTATGGAAATAGCTCATGATCTCCTGGACATCTCATCATTTATCTACCCGTGATAGCCACATAAATTCAACTAAAAATATGCCTTAAAACTACAAAAATATAATTTATTCAGCCTTAATTCAAGTAAGTAAGTAAAATAAAACTATTTAATTTTTTTTCATAGGTGATCGTTACTTGTAAGTACAAACTTACCCATATCTTATGAATTCCAAACACAGAAAAATGCGTTCTTTAATATTTTATCACAATTATTTATTTTCATAAAAATATCTCAATACTAAAAAAAAACAAAATGAAAAGAAAAATAAAACACAATCGAAGCTCGAATAAAAGCAATCATTAAAATTAATTGAATTTCGAACTCACTCTAGCATTAGCCATAAATAAACAACACCCAATAGAAAAGTTCAAAGAGGTTCACTCACACCAATCACACCTCCTTACATCCCTGATTCCCTGGCTCAGTGACTCATATAAATCATGGCCGAAAAACTTCAAAACTAAAATTAAAACCTTACAAAAGAAATGTATAATAAGCGGTTTAGGAAAAAAAAACAAAATAATTTCCCTTTCTAAAGAATGCTGGCTGTATCCCGTAGGAATGTGGCACTGTCCCTTTTTATTATTATACCCGTCCCTTTCTAACGCTGTCACAGGCCAAACTGGTTAACTTTGATTAATGACTTCACTATTTTTTTCATTATCTGGATGAATACTCGTGTAATTAAACGTCTGTGATAATATTATGCCTTTCACGATTCCCTTGTATCGTGACAATGTTTTTTAATAGTGACTTAACAATTAACATGAACTAACCTAACCAAAAGAAAATTTAAAATATTTACTGACTAGGTAAGTAAAGTAGTAAAACTTCTAATTCACAGTCGTGTGAACTCTATCTAAAATATAAATGTTTGCTTGTGTATGCGTAAAAACAAATGAATGAAACAGAATTCGTGTAATTTACAACTATTTTACGACGTACAACCCCTACTAGAATATCTACCCCGTCCATTCACGAATATTCGCCATTCAACCCGAGCGGAGAGCTCCTACAAATATCTGTGAGCCTGGTAGTTTCAGCACGACGTTACGTCACCATTTTGTCGTCCCGATTCCGCAAGCAAGTTGTGTTGTGAAAAATGTGCAGCTAGGTAGTAGCTAGAAGTAACATGAATATGCTATTTACATTAACTTCAGTCAAACATTTTATCGTTTCGAATAAACTGTTTTATATTCAGACATCGTATTGTTTATTATTTTTATTACATCATTATCATCTTTGCACTGATGGATCAGACTGGAGTCTGATACCAAATTTTATAGATAATAAACATTTAATACCATGTTGGTTGAAATAACAAATCTACTACCTAATGCTAACAATGACGTAACGCCAGATTTAGCTTAAAATGAACGAAAATAAACTGCAAAATTCCGCTGGCGTAATAGGAAAAGTCATAAAACATTTTCTAAACATCCTATCTATGGTACAGAAATTAGGCTAGCATAAGCAACTGTCCAGTCAAGATTCATGGGTCAGCGTAAGCTGGAAACATCTGGCGCAGTTCCTGGAATGCAATTCCGTTATATCAAAAGAATCGAAGTTGCTAAATCAGTGGTTTTAAGAACAATAAAATTTGGCGGGAAGTTGCATCAAGTTCCAAAGTCATTTATAGCTCATGGAGTGATGTTGGGGAATTGGGTCTGGGGAATTGGATATTCAATACGTAAGTAAATAAGAAAAGTTTATTTAAAAGATCGTACAAAAAATGGTCCAAACAGGATTGAAGAAACGAGGCGCTAACACAAATGTTTACCAGTCGTATTTCCGATCGTAATAGTGACTCATTTTCAAAGTCATTCATGAGAGATTTGTATTTAACCGTTTTTGCGTGAAATTATAGTACGAAAAACAGGCAGGTATGTGAATGTTTTCCATCTAATTTGTAATGAAAAACAGAGCATCCCCGTGACCCAATTTCAACGTAGACAGGTTTACATTATAACCTACAATATTTATTTGCTCAATCTGAAAACACTAAAGCATGCTCGTGCTCTTTCGCGATCCCAAGTTTGCGAGTATAGTTGCTAAGCGAACGATATTAGGCCGTTAACACTTGCTTTTAGCATCCGCCTTCTCAAACAATTTATTTATTTAACAATTATATTGAGAATTAGATATATGGGTATTTAGTTTAAGATCAACATAATAAACCCAAAGCTGTAACATACTGATTGAATGAAAGAGTGGAATGTTCTGAGAGCTATTAATAATTTAATGAATGTGCATTTAAACTGGGAAATAAAAATGGCTGTTTGACAGTTATTGCATAGAGAATTTGTAAGGTATTGGACTATTGAAAAATTAGCTTTAGGAAATATTAATTAGAAATAGTTTATATGTTTTATGCAAATTAGACTTGCAAAGACAAGCTCCATATAACTACAACTTAAAATGTCTTAAATGTTTCGGCATTCAAATGAAATGGGTCATACATAACTTAGAAAATTGAGAATGTAGTTATGTTTGCTTCGTTATGATGAATAGCTACATCTTTCTGTTACCCAACAGCTTCAAAGTTGTACGACGTTACAATGTTGCTTCTTCCACAATCTCTCCAAAAGTGCATTACACGCGTTCTCACATAAAATCTCTCCCGACAGCTTGCGCAAGAGTGTATAGGGCCGTTCCTAATTTTATCGACATAGTGTTGGAAGTAACGTTTATCGACCATTAGGCATCATGCGTTGGTTCGCTCTAATTGCTCGATTAATACGCCGCTTCTTTAATAAAACTTAAAATACATTTTTAATCTAAGACATTATAAAGATATTACCTACATCAATTTCAGTATCAAAATATTTCCGTATGTTTTGAATTTTTATATCGTTAGGAAGAATTAGGAACTCGTTAATGTTATGGTTTTGTTGCAAAACATTTCATTTTATAAATCCCTAGTCTTTAGATAGCTAACGAGCGAAATAAAATAACACCCTATAATTTTATCATAACATACACACATCACATCTTTCTGTATTTTTTTTATACAGAATGTAACTGAAATGTGTAGTCATATTTTAAATACAGCTTTTACCAATAAAATTAACACCTTTTTAAAAAAACTCACAGTGAAATCCAAGAATAAAATTGGTCTAATTTAATTTTTGGAATTGACTGTGAGTTTTCATACTATACTAATTTTGATTAGCTGATAATAAGTTTGTATGGCAAGTTATTTTTTTTTTTTTTGTAATTCACTACGACTTCCTAGAAGAATGTTATTCATTTCCATGGACAAAAGCAATATCTAAATTATCGACCCATTTCTATTACAGCCTGTAGATGCAAGTTTTTGTACCAGATAAAAACATAAGCCTCACTATGGGGAATTACATATCTAATTTCATTGCTGATTCATACTTACGAGTACTAGGACAAAGTTTATCGTTTCAGTTTCATACTTACTTATTCCCATGATACTCAATATGAATGCAAGCTCAGGTCTATCTACATTTTTAATGACCCTTGAATAACCAAATATCTTATCACAGTTTACAACAACTGCTCCCACATGTGTTAGACCAAATTATCCCAATTAATTAAGTGAAGAATTCCACAATTCCGGCAAGTTACGTCAGCAAAAAGTTATTCAAGGTTCTCTACCATGTAGCTGATCACTGAAACCATTTTTTTTAGTTTTTTTCGAAGAAACTTTAAAGATGTTTATATCGAGCGAGGCTAGCAAGTAAATATGAATAAGACAAACAAATTGTAATACATGAAGTACCTATCGTAAACCCAAGAAATTAAGATGATTAAAACTCAGAAAGTTATCATCTACAAAATTGAATTGACTTTAAACGAAAAATAGAAGAACTGGGCACCTTAAATATCCAATTTCATGAATTTATTACAAGAGACAATAAAGATGTCTCCGCAATAAAACATGATACTAAAAATGCAAATACATACATAAATCTATCTCTCTATCTATCTTCTTCAGTTCAACATTCCAGACCAATGCGTAAGAAGTAAGGATGTTTATCCATATATCTAAAGCACTAAGATCAAGAATACAGACTGACTATTCAGGGCATGTTCTAATATTACTATCGGGAGTGTGAGTGTCAATAAATTTTATGTTTATGACACATATAACAGTGTCACAGGCGAGAGCTCAGGCTGAGGGCACATCAAAGACTAGGCAGTAAACCTGATTGGTGCCGACTTTAAACTCGCTACTTAGAAATAGTACGTGGAGATGCATGCAAGGCCTGAATATGGCCAAGTACTTAAATTGAACCAAGACCAATTTGTATATGGCTTAGCTGTAGGGGTCAATGTGGTTGGTTATCTTTAGATTCAAAACCCACTTATCATGAGTTTAAGTTAAACTTACGCTAATCACCCCATCGTCGTTTTTATTCAAAGATTCTTTTTAACTTTGGTTGGTTCTTCGAAAGTTTAAAGTAGTTTAATGATCTTTCAATGTGTTTATAGTATCTGTTATATGATTTTAGTTGTAAATGTCATCGTACGTATGTTTCTACGTCCATGTACTATTGATAATGGTTTATTTGCTAGAATATTTTAATTCACAATGTCTTCTCTTATACTTATTGCTTCAACACTTGTAATCTCACTCTGCACATATATTTTTATGATGATATCTAAAATACATTCTCTTGTTACTAAACCTGTCAATTGTTCCATTATTCGCCCTCATAAAAGGCTCCACAATATTATTTTATTACTTAAAAGAAGAAAAGAATCTTTATTACAGGATAATAAATTCTGCGGGATAGCACGTGCGCTGTGCGCTGTGTCGTCCGCATCATGCGATGCAGTAAAAATGAAGGGTTTCATAGCGTCCACTTTTACACTCTTTAATGTATTATTACTGGCATATACTCGTAAATACGTGTTAGACAACAAGATTTTCTTCTTCAAGTGTGTAAGGATACATCTTACTTATAGCGATCTTGTTAGCTCTAATGACGTTTGAGAGATGATGTCTCGTTACACGGACCTGTATCGCAAGTAACTCTGCATTCGTTTAATAGTACAAGTCTTCAGTAATGGAGGGGGTTCTCACCAGTCACATGCACTCGAGCATATGCTGAACATGACTTGAATTTATTTAGATTGACAACGTAGGAGTAATTGCAGCAAGCATCATTAGTTTTTGACTTGCCTATCCATCAAATATGTTTAAAGATGTAGTCTCAGCTGAAGCTTTCGAAACAAAATCTATATATAGAAGAAAAAATAGGAAACACAAGTACAGTCAAACACTGTATAAAATTATAAGTGACTAAAAGAATCAAACTACACCAAATTTTGAAAGCATCCAAACCAAAAATTCAAACATTTCTTTTAAAACTTTACAAATTCGTCTAATCCGACACAAGTTCCGTGTAAAAGTAATTTAATAAGGCACTGCGCGACCGTGGGACCAGCCATTAGTGCGCCCGCGCATTTAAAAGTGCATCAGCGCGTAGCACTCCTGTAACACAGATCATTAAGATACGGCCTACAGAAAAAATATGGAGACGAACGGTTTTTTGTGGATCATTATCATAAAGCTGCTACAGTCACAGCTGGGATTGTTTCTAGTTTTTGTGTTGTATCATTAGGTACTTACTACTATTGGTTGATTTGTCCATTGACTCCTTAGATGGGAATTTCCAGCTTCCACATCAGATTTCTTATCAAACTTCCATCGTTGTTCTTTTGTAGTCAAACCTGTTGCATTGAATGGATAAAAGTAAACATTTCCAAACCGAACATTCTTTTCGTTACTCCTACGTTCCTTAAGACATCCGTCTGATGCTGACTATAACTTAATAGTCTCTTTTGTTACTCTCTCACAGTAAGGAAATGTTTATACGTTACGTCACTCCAGATTCCCACAACTGCCACCGGTTGAGAAATTAGTCCAAGCTTTGGCGCTTCCATTAGTTTTATTTTGCCTGATTAATTATAGAAAGTCACGGTAATTGTAGGAAGATCGTTACGCTTGGGCTCATATTGCAAAACATACACTGCCCCCGCATTACCGTACTGCATTTATCAAAGGGCTGAAGATTTGTTAGTAAACATTGTTGTCGCACAATGAAAATGAAAGTCGCGAATCGTAAACTTTGCTGGGTATATTGTGCAATGCTACGTTCAACATCTGACATGGAAATGTAAGTAAAGAAATCTTTCGTATGCATATGAGATGGCTATTGACAACTTTATAGTATATCTACACTTCTACACTAATATAACAAAGAGGTAAAGTTTGTTTTTTTTTGTTTTTTTGTTTGTAGGAGGTAATCTCTGAAATTTCTGGTCCGATTGCTAAAATTTTTTCACCAACAGAAAGCTGCTTTATTCCTGAGTGACATAGGCTATATTTTATGTACGCAGGCGAAGCTGCGGGCAAAAGCTAGTATATTATTATAGTTAGCCCATATTGTCCCCCCTTGCTGGAAAAAGGTCTCCCTCCATTTTTTCCAATGATCACAGTTCCTCGTTTTCTCATTCCAATTCTTAAGAAAGCCATCCAGGCCGTCCCACAATCTCCTTCGTGGTATCTTTATTACTTATCTTTTTTATTTACTACAAAAACAGATATTATTATTTACTCTACTAAACAAAATAGAATTATTTACTCCATACAATCATCGAATCAAGCGCCATTTTAACAGATTACAAAACAAACTGATTTTTTTCTAGTCACCTGCTTGCTCCTGTTTTGTACCAAGCAAACATAAACTAACAGGAATAGTGAAGTATCTGTAGCACTAGAGCAATCGTTTTGTATGAACAAAAGTTTGGTTCAGTGTTTCCCGCTCAATCACTGACTTGTCAAACGAGCTGTTCTTAATTGGTATCATATCATCCAAAATACAAAAGAACTATCACAATCCCGGCTCCATGACAACAAGATCAAACCTTCAGTATTAACGGGAATCAGGAACGGGTATTTCTAGTCCTAGTTTCAAAGTCTTAACTTCCCCGACCTCTGAGCTCCTAGTAATAAAGTTCAAAGTAGTGTGGTTTGCACGTGCGATATCGAATTTCTGACCGTTACATCTATGGTCAGACCACCGACATTGGGTTTCCGACTGACTGGATACAGGTAATGCTTCCAAGGAGCTGGGTTTTTGATAGAACTAACCGATACGAGCTGCGAAACGGTTTCTTTGAGTTGCGGTAATATGGTGTTGATAGCGTCTTAATGGACATGACAGTTGCGCTACACCTACAGGTAACTGTTATTTAATTTTACACACGATGACAAAACTTAAGCATAACATAACCACAGAGGCAAAAACTCGCATTTGCTTTAAAATCCTAATACTATTTAAACACGTCCTATCAATCAACAGTCTACTTAATTATCCTCCCATTCATCATCCAAAAGGAACAAAAAATGAAGAAACTGAAACCAAAACAATACATTTCGAGAAATCAAGCGAAAGCCGATTATTAGCGAACCCAACATAACGCGAGGAGACGGACCGTATCTGGCGCCTACAACCGGCCATAAATTCGTAGCCAGTCAATTTTTTTTTATTCTCCTCTGTCGGTTGCCGGGCAAAGGACTGGCCTAGTTTTTGAAACAATGAAAACATACTTATATGTCATGTAGGTACATGTTGCTAACAGATGCAGCCACATGGCCGACGATGGTACAGGCGCGAGCTAAAGCCATTAATCTTAAACAAATATCTATAATCCAAATTAGTCGTCCACGATACAAAAAAATAAAAGCAATTACAAACGTGGAAGACATTATAGTGATGTTATTTTTTTAGTCTTTTAGTATTTTTAATTGAATTGTATGTTTACAATCGTAGAGAGATAGAAGGTTCATGTGGAGACGAATTCTCAGCTAAGAATTTCTTGTAAACCACTACTAATAAACTATCTAATTAGTAATCTAGACGTTCAAGTTCGGTAGGATAAACCGCACTTCACAGAAAGCTGCTCATATAGCCAATAAATAGTCCAATAAAATGTAGTTATTGCCCAAGCAAAATACATAATTAAAACTCGTAAGTAACTGATTAAAAACGAAAACTGTTCACAATCTTTACAACTATACGATCAAATAAATCATCTATAATTTTGTGCAAAGTCAAAACATTTACGCTTGAAACAGTACGCGAAGCCTTCTATAAAATTACGTAAATTATCATCAAGTTCATAAAGTAGTCAACACATGGTTTACGAACAGTGAATAATTAGTCTAGACCAGAACTCAGTGGTTACATTTGGTCTAATGTAAACCAAGGAACAGTGTTTATGTCTGCATGCCTGGTGATGTAATGCAGACTCTAAAATATGGGATTTACATCATACTTGAGTTAGATCATAGTTTTCAGAAGACTTAGAAACAGTTTTTGAAATATGTTTGGAAGAATAATTCATATATTCTAGCATCAGACTCACAAGCATTTAATAAACCACTTTATTACCCGTCAGTTTGGATTTGGACATTATTATTAGTCACTATAGAGCACATATATAGTCTGTCTAATAAGTCAACCGACTTGGGAATTTTGTATAATATTTAATCATTTAAAAAATACTTATATTCGATACTTTACATAAGGTTCTTCTGTTAGTAAACAATGATTTCTTTCTCTTATCAAGGTTGATGATTATTGAACCCGTGTTGACTACATCAGATTTAATTAAATCCTAATAATTACCTATAACCTATTAATTAGACCCTTATATCCTATTAATTAGAGTCTGTCTAATAAGTTAAACGACTTGTCGTTTAACATTAAGTATTGCATTGATCTTTTTCTCATGATGAAGCAATGTATAACGAAGAAGCTAAAGATGAAAAAGCAAACGATACGTAAAACCAACTTCACCAGACTAATTAAATTTTAATATAGCTGCTGAAGCTAAACATGATTTAAATTAATAAGACGAATATAACCTTCAGCCTATAGGTACTTACTTATAATTAGCTAAACTACACTAACAATTTGTAGTGCACAAAGGAGCTATCCGTGCATTCAATTGAAATGAGACAAGCTACAGAACTATTTAAATCTAAAGTTACTCGTAATATTTAACAGGTCTAATAGATTGTTATGAATTGAAAACAAATATAGCAATTAAATCACTACCTAGCCGAAGAATAAATGTATTCAACACTGTGTTCAGTGAATACCATTTCAATTTCGTAAAGAAACGGGCATTAATATTGGAAGTAACCAGTGATTGAAATTAGAAAGAAAAAATATAAAGATACCTAGAATTAATTGTCGATATCGTCCAGAAAGATCTCATTTTGATCTGAAGTAGGACAATCTACAGCCAGTAGATTGATTATATTGACCAGCATAGTGACTCATATAGAGCCGCTAGTAAACAAGACTGATGACTATGTACCTGACCAATAGTGACGAATTTTCATTTAATTTATTACGAGCAAAGTATTATGTAAATTAAACCATATACACGAATAATCTCGTATTGTAGTGAATAGCAGTTACTTGTTAAACAACGATTTGTTCTGAAACTAGGCCGCAGAGCAATGAATAATAGCTGTGCATTACAACACTTCTGTGTCTATCAACTTAATGTCCAGGCTTATAGACACAAATAACGTTTCATGAAAAAGCAAAATGTATACCACTGGTCAAAACATTGCCCTACTTTTTGTATCGTCGATAAAATTGAATATTGTCAAAGCACAGATAATAATAATAATAATATAATAATATTCCCCAACTATCACACAACGCCAGATGAGTCTTAATAATGTTATACGCAATCACTCGAACGTCTAATTTACTATTTGAACCTTCAGTTCCATCAGTCAAGTTTAAGGCTGTAAAATAGCCATCTTTGTTGAACAATGCTTCTTACAGATAGATGAGAATTCAGAACAATATACTCAAATCTAGACTAGGTTTGTTAGATCTATGTTATTCTAGTATAATATACCGAGCTAATTGTGAGAACAATTCAATTACAGGTAAATTAGAACTGGCAGATTGAGACGATTTTCAAACATTAGTTTGTAGTTATTTCTCTAGTGGACTACTGGGTTGATGTGTCAATATGCAAATTAATCATTACCACTTAAATTGCCATATTTGTTTGCGCAGTGTGTTGCGTGCGCCTCATTCTCGTTTTTCCGAATAGGGTAGGGTGAGTTTTACTTGTTTGCTTTACATCGCTTCCATTTCATGTTTACCTGGTACCGATGTTTACATTTTACACAATAATAATATAACAGCTATGGATATTTTGCTATGCGTAGCGTTGTATGTGTTATGTATTACCATGTGTTTGTGTGAGTATCTTTACTTTCAGTTTCAACTGTAGTGTTATTGTAATTGAATGTATCCTTTTTGACTATTTTCTTTTCTTTTACTATTTTCTACCGATATAACTGTATCTGACATCCTCTTTTATCGGTACCTCTTTAGAGGGTTCAGGAATAATGGCACATTATAAAGAAGGCAAACATTTTTTGAGTTAAACAGATATGTCGGATAGAGATTTAGGAAATAGACGCAAGTAATTTTCATAGAAACAATAATAAAGAGTAATTCGTAAATATAAATCCTACACTAATATAAATGAATAGGTCTTTTTTATTATCCTCGATCTCTACTTACACATTCTAATGTTTCAACTTAGGGTACGATTGATATTGAAAAGTTTTTTTTACTCCATTGAAAGACTGAAAGTTACTCGTTGCTCCAAATAAATCAATTCATCGTTCAAATGACTAGCCGGAAGTCAAAACACAATCTTTTTAATCAACAAAAAGGACCCTACTTTAAATAATAACAATAATTCATTCCTATCTCCGAAACTGCCCAAGCAACTTAATAAACGAACCAAATATCGAGCAATAAATCAATTCCTGTTATCATTACCGTTTTTCAAGGCACGTGCCTCGCTTCCTTCCTCTATGGACGGCAATGCACGAAAACGACTTAGTTTGTGGGCTATTTTAGGAGCAATCAAGCTTAGGGTTGTCATGAATGATAGCTTCATGTGCTATATGGCGAATATTAAACGGTCATGCAAGCGACAATCAATTCCAATAATCATGGATGATGCTGAATGATGGTTTTCGTCAATCAGTACTAAAAACCGTCATGCAACGCATTAGACGGTATGTCAGGGCCAATGTACTTATGCCATGGCTGTGTGATTGTCCGAAAAAGTTACCCCGTTCCTGGAACTCAAATGGGTAATTGGAGGAATACGAGTGGGGTTTTGGTTTTTAAAATCTGACTCCCTCTCGCTTCACCCTAAGCGGGATACCGGTGCTTTATGTCAGGAAACATCATTACTGGGATTTTAATACGCCTCAGTATTTACAATGTTCACTCGAAGTCTAGCTATGCTCATTATACCTACTACCATAGGTGCGTGTTTGCGGACGGTGAGCCATGTGTACCTCACCGTCTAGTAAGGAGCAAGCCCGGGTCAACGGCGCTTTGTGTTTCACACGCGTCTCAAAGAGCTGTCAGCAAAGTTGGTGGGGCCAGTTCAGGCCGCGGATTGTTCGGAGCAGTTACCGCAGCCCGGTTTTAGTCAGTAAGTTCTACACTCCCTCCTACTCCTTCCAAAGGCAAAGAAGTTATAATATAATGATTTATCCCATGTAAAAAAGAAGCTGTGCTAATTATATCTATTGCTTACAAGTTTCTACATTTGCCTTTTGCGTCAGTCGGTCTGTCTCTACATTGTCCTCAAAACTTTACCTACTTCTAAGTTTAATCCTGTTTTCTTATGACGTTCTCCAAGATCTTGTTCTCTAGGTTCTGCCTGCGATAACAACAATTTTATCTGTCCATCCATCATCCGCTTTTTCTATCTATATAATATTCGTAGCTACGTAAATTAATAGCTGTAGGTATTTTAGTTCGACATCCGAAAATATACTCATGCAATTCCCTATACCTAGTAATAAAAACCTAAATAAAAAATATCCTGCTCCAATAAATCGGTCACAAAAGATTTTAACCATGCAATCAAATCGCAAAATACTTTTTACTACCGTAATTCCGTTTTTTACTGCAGCCCTAAATTAATTTGACTTATTCCCTGGTACAAGAACACTTTTAATCGTATCTGGGCCACCGGGAAGAGACGTAAAAATACCGTAAACCTTATAATAATCATTACTGTTAACTTTAATATCTTCCCGCAAGTGATGTTGATTGATTCTCGCCTTTAAACATTTATAACATCATTAGGTGTCGTTATTTTGTAATTGAGTTTCATGGAATCATGTACCTGATTTAATGGTGAGTATTGTACAACAGCTAGTACTCTAAAGATTAATTTTATTCAGACAAGACAGAACAACGCATATACTTGAAACCTTAAAAGACTTCGCTAGCAGGAACTAGCTCCGGTCACCGATATTAGAATTGGAAATATCGTTGGTTATAAGAAATTAACTGTAAGTATAATTCTTTCTATCTATAGAATACATTAATGATGACGTTCCATGTATGTATATATAGCACATACTGACAAACACAATAATTATTATGACCAGATGAGAGGTGTACCCCTCCTCTTGTCTCAGACCCTCAGAACACCGTCTGTTAGTTTTTTGGCTGGATTTATTCGAGGTAAGATCAGATTATTTGCAAATTCATTACTAGTGCATGCAGTAGAAACCAATTTGCGAATATGTGAAGTAAAATCGGTGAAGTTTTATATTTAAAATGACTTTATAACTGAAAAATGTCTAGAATCAATAAAACAGGCACGATCTCGGTAAAATGGAGCTCAGAATTTTATTGTAGTATTTATTTATTTATTATACACTTTATTGTACACCATTACACGTACAAAAAGGAAACTAAAACTAAAACTAAAACACATACATACAATGGGCGAAGTATCTCAGTGATGCTTGCCAAGAAGGCTAGGATATATTTGCTGCCAAATACTGCAAAAACATCACAATGTATTTATATCTGCATTCTAATAAAAGTCAAATTAACTCAAAATTACAGTTAAAACTAAATACCTTCTAAACTTGACATTGGCTAAATTTATAAATGCGCGAAGCATAGACAAAAAAAAACTTTTACTGAAACATTTTGGTCAGTCAAAAGGGTTGGTGTATTGACTATTTTGTAGTATTGAGGTCATTTACCCCCTACACTCATACCTACTGCAATATGTGCTAGCCTAGTACCTTGTTTATAAATTTGGCCTGGAGTCTGTGCCTGTATTTCAGTATGTGTCCTACCCTTTTCCTCTGTGCACGGGTTCTGTTATATTCTACTGTTTGTGTTAACCTGGTAGCAATGTTTTTAAAACATTTCGTAGTCTGGACCTGGATTTGAATAAGGATCTAAAAAATAAGCACTACTTTTATCTTTCTCTTTCATGAGTTTTCAGCCACTGTTTCAAAGATATGTGTGGCAGGACAATTATTCTATGTTTCACAGTTCCAGCTTACTTAGATAAGTATAATAGAAATTGCTACTCTGGCATTTTCCATATCTTCAGCTACTGTTGATATCTGAATTTTTTTTTGTTGCATAATCTGTACTCATTTTATAAAGTTGAAAAGTTTGTTTGTTTACGTGAACGTGATAATCTCAGGAATGCTGAACGCGCTAAAACTAGTTTGAATCAAAAAATACATTTTAGTACTGGATAGTCCATTTATCGCGGATAGATAGCGATAGGCTGTATTACTAGCAATAGGAGCGGAGCAGTAAAGACGCGGGTGGATCCGCAAGGGAGCGTTAGTGATGATTGAAACAGAATTTAAAAGTAAAATCACATTGATTTTTTTTTCACTTGCAACCCAGACTCGAAGAAATGAAAGCCATTATAAAACCAAGAATTGAATGACAAAAGTTAAATAATATTTTACAAAATAAACGATAATATTTTTAAAATATCATGCCAGGCTTTAATAAAATCATAATCCTAAGTACATGAATATGGAGGAAGCTAATAAACATTTCCTAACAAGATAGTTACATTCGATAGTGAATTTATTAAAGCTTGTTTCCATACGATTAATGGTTGAGCTGCTAAGTCATAGGTCGGGCTTTCACTAGTGTGTGACCCTACGCATCTATCTACCTTTACTTATGAGAACCTAGTGCACGATTAGATTTAAATTAAAAGATATTGTTTACCTTTTCATTTTAATAGTGCTTCGTTTTCAATAGAATTCTTAACTATGGTTTTAGGATTTTTCTCAATGCTTTTGACATCCAATATGAAATTTGATGCAAGCTTTATATTAAACTCAGTAGGTACCAAGTCGTTTTACATTTGAATCATCAAAAGTCTAATCACATACTGATCATCAAAACTCTGTTTTAGATTCAAATAAAAAATAATTTCCCAGACTTACTTATACTATTCGACGAATGTTTGGTTGAACAGTCAAACTAGAAAAAAAAAATGTTTCAGACAGGAAATCATCATCATCAACTTATTTTGGCCTGTTAGGCAATATTGTCAGCAGTTAAGCATCGTTCAGAATGCTTAAAGTTGCTAAAAAAGCCACAACAATAGAGTGATAAAGTTTACTATGTATTCACAATAATGGAAGTTTGTTCGTGAGTTCCTACACTAATGATTAGGACACACTTAATGTATTATACATATTGTGTGGTGTAGGATTTACAAGTATTTTAGTGGAATTATATTCGTATTTTATGACACAATGATATCAATCGTTTCGAACTTTATCTTGCTTTCGTTTGTAAGCTCAGCTTTAATAATCTGATTGTCTTCAACTAAGTTTAATAACTTCATAATCCTCACATATTTTGATTAGACCTCTACAATTATGTACGATTCTCATGTGATTCTACAACAGGTCTTTACCGTGCTGCGCTGCAACGACCGGTGCTGCGGTTCTCTTAACCACTAGATTCCTTAGATCTTTATCAGGCCGCCAATCTACTTTAATAACTTCAGTCTTCTTTTAATCGATGATTGTTTTCAGTATCTTTCTTTACTTCTCCAAGTACCTCAAAAATGTCATTGACGAAGGTTTTCGAAGGTACTTAATGATAAACAAGCTTGCCCTGCTAACATGTCTAATTCGATATGTACCGTAGCCCGTACCGGCCCGAACAACGGGCCATTTCCGTGTTTCCCAAATCAATTACACCATTTACCGCCATACGGTACACCCGGGAAAGAATTTAGGTGAACTTTTCCGAGCCATTTGATATAGTTTGCGTAATACATGCCAGTTATGGATGTGCTGTTTTGACAGATGGACTATAAAAGCTTGTTATGCTTGAGTTATGACACCTATAACTAAAGCAGATTAATCTCAAAAGTTTGCATCTGACACAGTTTTGTAATGTTTCAACATGCATTGTTAAAAAAAATGGTTTTATAAACACACATGGACGGCCTGTTGGACAAACTGTTTCATTTTTTGTCCATCGGCGGAAATACAAACACGGTTAGAACAATGGCTTCTCTTGTTTTGGTTGAATATTCGTCACAAAGTTTATAATGGTCGGTCGTTGTCTACCGCGCTCCGTCCGTCAGTCCCAGGATGTGACTCAAAGAACGTGACAATATAACAGTAAAAAATGCTTTTATATTTGCATGTGTAAACTGTTGCTTCTTAATGTCAAGTAGGTAAACCTTGCCGGTTACATACAACTTTCGGTCAAGTTCATGACCCTCTCTTTGTAAGCTAGAGAGAGAAGGAACATCAACTACCCTTGAACTTGCCTCGCTCTCCTTCCCTCGTAATCGATAAATTAACCCCGTCATATTGCGTCACTGTTCCAACGAAGAATGTCACCCGAGGTACCAGGAGTTCATAGGTAATAACTGGTACAACCGTGACGAAATGGTTACCTATGGAGATTATAAGAGATAATATAATGATTGATAATTGAGTGCGTTCCTTCAAATGGGATGTATTCTACAGCTAATCGCAACGATTTTGACCCGAATAACTTAGGGGTCAAAAAAGGTGGTTTGCGAACAATCGAACCTTAAAGATTTTTGAAAATGGTTTACACGACGAAAAATTGCTGATGGTGAATAATCTAATCTTAATAATTCTGAAAACTCATCACACTGAAATGTAAAGGTGTGGTAACAGGTAAAGAGTTATCCCGAAGGAACCTACTGCCGAGATTAAAAGTAGCCTATACGTTATTCCAGAATATGGTCTATCCTTGTGCCAAATTCTATCCAAACGTTCAGCCATTCAAGTGTGAAAAACTAACACACACACACTCACAAACTTTTGACTTTATAATAGATACCTATTAGTGTATTTTTTATCTCGTGTCGGAAAATAATAACTTAATGGTTTCCGAAAAGGCTGAAAGTGTAATTAGAGATACAATATAAAGACAATGAGAAAGCGAATGCCGGCGTTCGGCGGCCATTACACGGTTATGCAAGCGTCAATCATCATTAGGTACTACATTTTTCAACACATACCTTACTGGTTGCAGATCTATACATTATCTAAGACAGCTAAGATGGTTTTGGTATGGTCGTGCAAATCAGGCAAAATCTGTCACTTCCAGGATTATTAGAGCTGACTATCATAAAATAAACACAAACAAATTGCAAGAGTCAGAAAAGTTAGGGGTAAGAAAGCAAACACGTTGACTTCTACTCTACCTCTTAAGTGCAGTTGACACTATACTACATGAAAATAGAACATTTTTTGGTTGCTTTATATGTATAAACAACTAGCTTTTGCCCGCGCGGCTTCGCTCCCGCTCTTCCCTACTTCAGCCTACTATAACCTACTCTACCCTACTATACCCTACTCTACCCTACTCTACCCTACCCTACTCTACTCTACCCTACTCTACCCTACCCTACTCTACTCTACCCTACTCTACCCTCCTCTACCTTACTCTACCCTACTCTACCCTATTCTACCCTACCCTACTCTACCCTCCTCTACCTTACTATACCCTAATCTACCCTACTCTCCCCTACTCTACCCTACATTACCCTACTCTACCCTACACTACCCTACTCTACCTTACTCTACCCTACCCTACCCTAATTTTCGTTTTTTTTTTCCATAAGAACCTTCTCCTCATAATAACGAACACAACAAAAAAAAAATTAGCGAAATCGGTCCAGGCGTTGTTGAGTTATGCGCTTACCAACACATTTTGCGATTCATTTTTATATTATAGATAAACAATATAAAATTGAAGTGGTCTTTCTTCATAAAGACTCTAAACACTGTGAAAAATGGATGAAAAAGCAATTTAATTTTTAGCTTTTATGAAATTCTAACATTTCTAAGCTTCGCTGTGTGAAAAGTGTATGTAATCGTGGTGTCATGGTGTGTACATGACAGATAATGTGAATGGTAGCATAGGATTGGCGTATGGACAGAGAATGTATCGCGCATGTGTGCGCGGTGCGGGCGTGCGGCGCTCTAACGCCCGGCAACTACCAGGCGCCCAGAACACAGCAAGAGCCTTTTGTTATTGTTCCACACCGTGAGAAAGAGACAGGAGATAGGTTGTAACCGCGGAAAGTTGGGGTGGATGGGGGAAAACTTTTACATGTGTGCATGTAAGCGTAAGCTGTTACATATTGTAACGTGAAAAGTTAGCTCAATGGCTTATAAAGACTGGCTTAATTTATGATTTACATTTTAAGTTCCCACGATTATATTGGTTATAAACTATTTTTGTACGCACAATCTAATAAACCATTTCCTGTAATTCAAAACAAGACTGAATGTTATCCAAAAATTGTGTTTGACTAATAGACACATTAGTATGTGTCTTGGCTAGTGGAATAAAAGAACAATGGTTACTAGACATATGTAGATACTGTATCCATTAATTTACCTATTCCGGAATATAAATGATACATTGTCAAAATGATGACAATGACAAAAAAAAACAATTGACCTGTCGCGAATATATTGACTAACATGTGTATCCTCATGAAAACATTCGTACCTAACATAAAGCAATAATAATTTATGCAGAAAATAAAAATTACGTAATATTTTAAGTCTTTTTATATGAAACTAGCTTCTGCCATCGGTTTGCCCGCGTGAACGAAGATATTAAATTGTGTCAATCAGTGATAAAGAAGTATTCTACTGGTTAAATAATATTTAAAATCCGTCCAGTGATTTTTAAGTTTATTAGACAAAATAATAAAAATGCAAATATTTCCTCCTTGTAATATTTAATATAGAAGTGTGAATTAAATATTTCTAAAATATTGTTATTCATTTCCTTATAAAGGTCATGTAGAAAGTTAAAACTGTAATTCTTGTCAAAATGTGTATATATGTGAAGTTTAATTAGAATTTATTCACGTTAGCACATGGCAAGAGAAGTCCTTTGAACTCTAAAATAGTGTTATACTAACAACTTAGATCATTATGTTCTTCCGGGAGAGCCTTATAAGGCTTTACAAAATTAACGCGGTAGACTGCGTGTGTCATGTGTACTTAGTTAGTATTGAGCTTAGTGGGAATACAAATCCACAGCAGATTTTGGCGTGTTAATTTAAGAAAGAAAATATATTTATTTGGTGACAGTCACATATAACTAAATTAATAATGATAAATATAATCTTTATAAAATAGGTACTGGCTGCTTAAAAACATGTTAATTTGAACAATGTTGCCAGACAGCTTCTGTTAGGTATTGGTCGTTGAACAGATTCACTAATTTTTATTTTTTAACGTAGATACCTTGTTTTCAGTTATGAGTACAGACTGATTATAATTATCTATAAGTCCAGATACATCAGACTTATTTTTTACCGAGGATATCGTCAAACATTATGCACATACATTTTTTTTAATTTTGTAACTTTCACTGGTAGTTTTGTCCAATACCTACGTGTTAATATAAGTGCTACGTGCTAAAATAGTTAGTTTTCAAGGGTCTAGCCTCCGACATGCCTGATTTTGTCTAAAGTTATCAAAATTTTGGCATCTATCATAGAATTTTGAATCAATAACCCAACATTCTGATGTGGGCGTTAGACTATACTGGGGTGGAACAGCCCACTCAACTCCTATAGACGACTATGTAGGTGGGTATATTCATTCGCCTATGGTTAAAATAGATATGTGATGTGTTAAATGTTAAAAAAAAAAACACACAATCATGCTGATGCATATTATCTACCTGCTTAATTTTGGTTCACATAAGCTTCCGCATAAAACGTACTGACCGATTTAAGGGTCGACAATCAACAACCCAGACCAGTCATTCAATAACCACTATATTTACTTTAATTTCTCTATACAAACAACCAGCCATTAATCATTATAACGCTATTATGAAGAGTACTTCACATGAAGGGATATCTATAAGTGTTATTCTGACTGACTCAAGCAATTTATCAACAACTTTACAATATAATAGTAAAATAAACAATTTCCTTTATCACCGCTCAGAGAGACATCAAGTTCTAAATCAAATAACAAACTGATTGCAAACCTTAATAAGATTCAGCATTACGCAGTTGCGGTTGTGAAGTTATGAAACATTATGTTTAATAAGGAAATTATAGACCGCTATTCTGTAATTTTCTTCAAATCTATGTATAAATGAATTCTTGGCTAGGAGATTACTTGACACAGTAAGAATGAATGAACATTATTGTCAATATTGGTGCTGGCTTTCCTTCAGGAGCTAGGGTGGATCGAATGACTTATTTGTCCCATCCGTAAGAAAAATACGCGCCTTAGTTGTGGAGTTACGGCTAACAGTTCGATATACAATACAATAGTGTCAATATTTGTTTGTGCGTACAAAATGCGTATACTGGTGCAATTATTTTTCTTTCCTAATAATTCGTTCGCATTCGTTTAACAACATTAACAATAATATGACAAATCAACAGCAACAACAACAATACAATCTATAAATTATTCTATGATTCCATTTTTAAACGAATGAAAAAAGAAATATGTCTCAAAAACGTGTCTTATAACATTGAAGATAAACATAGGCCTAAGCCTTCATAGACCTTTTTCATCGTGAGGTAAATAGCCTTCGACACAATTTTTAGAGAAAGTTTTTAACCTTTCCTTAACAAGTCCCATTACCAATTTACGCCTACGCCCAAATCGGTTACAATAACTAGATAAACGAATTAACTCCTAAGGAACACGTAATTGAAATACCTACGTTGGTGTGTAGACAATTAACTATGCATCTTTTGATTTTATTGGTTTAATAAAATCTGTGAAATTGAAGAAAAGTTATTTTTAGTAAATTATTGCCATGTTTTGTTGGAACAAAATAAAATATTTGATAAATAAATATTTTGTTCATTTGCGCATTATCAAAAGTATATTTTATTTAATAGACAAAAAAAGAAAAGAGTTTTCTAAATCATCCGCAACTTTTTTACGTATTAAGTTCCTATATCATTCGAGACATTTAAACGTTTCGCGTTGTTGCCAATGTAAACAAACTCACTCCCTCGATGTAATGGATTCTGTAACCGTAGCAACGACGCTGTCGGCCGGGAAACGGGACCGGACTCCCGTATTACCGAGCATCCCAAGGGACCTTGTAAATACCGTGTAACATCTACTAGGGCCGCATGACTCACAAGGATGCGAAGGTACATCTTGAACACGCGCGATGTAAATAATTGGCCAGTTTTAAGCGTGCCCTTTGCACGTTTACTACTTTTATTTTTTTATTTTTAGAGAGATTAACTACGCCGTCTTGGAGCCTTAATGTATTGGTAAGATAAAGGGCAGCCTTTGATGGTATAAGTGTATACTTACGATCGTTGAATGACTTTTAAGCGCAGATACAGATTAAATTTGTAGAAAATAATAAAACATGTCATAGTGCAAATTACTTAAAAACATTTTTCATTAGAACGTAAAACAAATAAGAAGGTAAACGAAAAATCTCTTAGACATTTCTCGACATATAAAATATTTTAGTACTACTTTTTATTAATTTATTTTAAAGTAGCGGTCCCAGCAAATGTCCTACCCGGAGTCTTTTCGTCGGAAAAATAAATTGAGACCCCGATTGTAGGTAGTGCCTACCGGTTCCAATTGTATTTTCAAACCATCCACAGACCCACTCAAATATACACACAAAGTTTGACCCAAATCGGTCAAGCCATTTAGGAGGAGTTAAGTCACAATATATACACGTACAAAACAATTATAAATATAAAGATTTCTTGTACACCAAGCTAAAATTTTACATAAAAAAAATCATAAACTAAAAAAGTTTACAACTGGTGGCCTTGTCGCCTTCCTAGTAACATGGAGTAAGTAGAGATAGACGGGATAGGAAATAGGATTGCTCATAATGCAAATACCTCTAATAAGTCGTTGTCTTCATCGTGTCAATGATTCCGAGTCTACATTTGGCTGACTCTTTATGCTACAAAGGGCGTACTTACTAAGTTTTTGAAAATTGCACTACAATAAAAATAAACATTTCCAGCTCTCATCACCGCAAAACTTTTTGTTTTGTGCTCATTGCCTAAAGTATGAAATTTGGAGAACTTTACGCTCTTTGCAGAGTAAGGTGTCGGTAAACGTCAACCAATTTAGTTTGGACAAACATCTAATATAATATTAGATATGTCTAAAATAAGTAAAAGTTTAGGCGCATCGTACTTCTAAGAAAGGCTATCATTAGTTAGGTCGGAAGAATAAATAAATACCCAGTACCACCAGTAATGGCGGGGGAGCGTGTAGTGAAGCGCGTGAAATATTACCTTGGCGGGAAAATTTACGATGGACCGACCAACAGCGATAGCGAAAGTACTAAGTGTGGAAATTCTGCGATCCGTGTAACTTACTAATCATTTCAGCAAGTAAATGAAGGGTTCTTTAGTCAACGAAACTACATACTGTAGATACTATTTAAGTTTAATTTATTGGTTGAAGTTGAAACTTATTTATCTTCAGTATTTCGTGCTAAGATAACAATCTGAATGATTATGTGGCTACAATAAATGGCGATCAAAAACTGTTTGAGAACTTGCGTATCCCGACCTGTGTGTCTTTCTTGAAATTGTGTCAAACTCGTATTAAAGTAGAGTTTGGTAATTTTTTAACTTCAAATTCTAGATTCAAATACTGAAGTGTAGATAGGTAATAGGTACCTACTGAAGAAACTTTGCTGATTTTTCTCCAACAAGATTATGTTTTCTTCTCATCAAGAAAGTTCGTATTCTTATCTCAACTTTCTCAAGAAGGGACTAGTAAGCGCAGCTTTACTTTCGTTTGTGGAGTTAACAATGTCACAAACATCAAAGCAGGCTCAAGTGGATCAATTTTATCTTATTTTTTTGTAAGAGCTGTATAAATTCTATAGAATTATAAACGCCCCCTTCGTTTTACTAATATGACCATCCAATTATTCAATACGAAAATTATACCCATAGCTGACCTTGAAAATAAAACTCCCCTAATACTATAAAAAGTCGAACCATAAGCATCTTATATCCCTCCCTTCCCCAAACAGTTTTTAAAGAAAGCATCCAAGTCGCCAAAATCACCGAAACGTCTACGAAAGTACTAGGCGGGCAGAAAGCGGCAGGAGATCGCCGATAGTCTATGAGAGCCAATCGCACGGAAGATGTGAATATTGTCGTAAAACGTAGCGCGGCTTGTCAAAAGCATGCACTCGCTCGCCGCGCGCTGCGGGTGATTTGGCGCGCATTATTGGTAAACCACTTTAGGGTTGTCGAACAAATTGATTAGATACATTAACAAGCTTGTTAATTTAATCAAACTGCTATTAAGTATCTATTTTTATGCGCAAATTGCGTAATTTATAAGCAGTCAATGTTTTATACTTTATTTTATTATTTCTAATAGTCTCGCGTTTTGACCACCATCTCTTCTAATGGTAAGCGATGATGTGATCGACGATGGAGCACGCTCGCCTAGAAGTAACCTATTCACTAAGACAAGACACACTAAGTTGTAGCTATCAGGAAACACAGACTCCGGCAGGGAATTTTTAGAAAAACAAATCTAAAAAAACTTGAATAAAACACATACATGCAACATTTTGTCTCAATTTAGTTTTGATAGCAAAAAATCTCTCAAATGGCCAGATTAGGGGAAAGTCTTAGTCGTTTTCCCGTCTACTAGATGGACAGATGACCTGATGAAGGTCGTGGGAATGCTGAGATGTAACTTGTTCAGAACCAAAGCCTATGTTTAACGGTATAGACATCTTGTGGCTAAACACCGAACACGGCATCGTACACTCGTATCTGTGGTAACATTTGACCATAACAAGCTGACCTAGCTTAGTACAAGATTTCAATAGAATATGAGGCCAGATAATATTAGTTCCTTACGTGCAACCTACTGTAATTTACACTCACAGGAGGGTTATAATTCACAAAAACTGAACATTCTAATTAAAAAAACTAAAAACCACTTAAATTTAACTCTTTACACAAAAAAGCGTCACAAAAAGCCGAGTGACAAGAACACTATCATCATTGACAACCTTGTCGCAAGTGCATGTGTCCACCCCCTAAAGTGACAACATGTGCGCCCCGGCTGCGCCCGCACATAGACACAGGACGCTCCCATCGTCTATGATCATTGGGAACTTTCATATTGACATCGTTATGGTATCAATTAGTGCATGTGACGGGGATCAATGTGTGGGATGTGTTATGTAAGTAATGGAACACTAATAATAAATTTGTTGTTGGTGGTATTCCGGGTCTTAAACTTATGCTATTATGGACCTATTTCTGAAAACATGTCTGTATTTCTCGAAAGGTAGAGCAAAAGTGCATTGATAGTGCACCTAAATATCGTTTTTATACGCGTTCTCTTTATTGCTAGACATCGATATGCTGAAGGATTCTGCAGTGGCGACCGCGCACCAGAAGATACAGCATTGGAAGGCTTCCCACAAGGTGGACCGATGACCTGGTGAGAGTTACGGGAATCCGATGGATGTAAAATTGATTGTAGCGCTTGGAGGAGGCCAAAAATAATGATGATGCTGATAATGATCGATAATTTTGTCATATAGATAAATTAAATACTTAAGTACATAGGTACTTACTGATACAATAGATAGATGAATAATAAGTTCTTTTTCCGTAAAATATTTAGAGCCATATTTCACCAGGACACCATGGTAGAGCAACTGGTTGCGCTACCATGGTGTCCCAGTGAAATATGGCTCTTAGGGTCATGTTCATCACTTAATTATTTTTTTTTCTATATATCAAATTAGTATTCTGATCTAAGTAGCAATTCTGATTAATAATTCAGAATACATGTGGATGGATGGAGTATACATGTGGATGGCTGCAGAGGGAGAGGAAGGCCAGAGAAAAGAATGATGGATGTGTGAAGAGTGATATAAAAGAAAAGGGAGGACTGACAACATGACTGGTGACAGGAGAAAAAGGCAGAAAAAACGTGTTGTGCCACCCACAAGTATCACGACAAGGGCAGGAAGATGATGGTGAAAAAAAAAAATATAAAATGGCATTCATTGACATGGTGTCCGTCTATCAAAATATCTACAAAAATGATCTCTAACAGACCGAATATAAGTACTTAAATGGCACACATCTACAGTCCAGGAGAAAATACGGTGTAGTAAACTCAAGACAAGAATATACCCCAATCCCACATTTACAACGCAAATTTTACTCGCAGATATTCGCAAAAAAAATAAACTCGCAGTTATTTCTCCGAACCATTTCGGCGAGCACACATTACACGCGGAAGTAAGTCCTAAACAAGAAGTGAACAGTCGTCCCGAGGCCGTTAACGCCGTTTCCAGCGCACATATAAGTTTACACCGCCATGCCGGTTAGCACAACAAAACGCAAAGCTCTTCTGCTAATTTTGAACTTGCTATAACGTTATTGTCGTTTTGGTCGCCATTCAATTGTTGACTTACAGAACGTAGAGTTATTGTGTTAAGTTTTCGGTTTCTGAAAGAGTTTCTGTTGAGAACAAACTTGGATTACTGAGTGCTGCAGCTTGCCCTTGCACCTCTGTCTTTTTTTAACTAGGCTATCATTAATTAATGCAATCCCGCAAGGGCCGCAAGCGTAGTATCCCACACTGTGAAAGATGAAATCTATAGGTACATCTTATATACAAATAAAATTAGAGTAATATTTGTAATATTTTTGAAATAACCGCTTTTTACTACATGCATATGAATATATATACGGTACATACACCAAAATATTTTTTTTTACAATTTTTGCCTGTATGTCTATCTGTCTGTTTGTTCCGGCTAATCTGACATGGCTAGACCGATTTTGACGGGACTGGTAGCTGATGTAATAAGGAGTAACTTAGGCTACTTTTATTTTAGAAAAAATGAATTCATAATCCTGTAGTCCACGCGAACGAAGTCGCGGGCACAGCTAGTATTAAATATTTTGTTTTATCTTTCCTGTTTATTTCTACCAAAACATCATCGTATTAATAATAATAACTTTATCTAACGCAATCCAATGCAATGTTTGACGAAGATGGAATCATGGAACGCGAAAATAGAGAGATGACGCCTGAAAACTGTGTTAGCATTCGGTAATTCCATAAATTGTGAAATTTTCGAGTAAAACAACTCGAAAAATTCAGAAAACTTGTTCCAAGAAACATAACGTGTGTTTTTTTTTAAGTTGATTCTTGATTAATTTGCAAGGCTTCTATTGTTATGTTTTTTTTTACTTTTTTAATGTTTAAGTAAATTATGTAGTGTCAATGTTCATGCAAAATAGCAGATTTTCAGAGGTAATTATAACATCATAATCGCGTAAAAGCGGTTGTATGAAAAACAGTGAAAATGTGTGTCGAATTGCATCCCCTAACTTAACTCCTCAACCCACCCTCCTCCTCCTCCTTAACTTTAATTGCCCTGTGCGATAAGACCGCCAATTGTACACTTACTTTCAATAATGTTTGTCTTGATTTTTTTTGTTTATATTGTGAGTACAATAAAGAATATAATAAATAAATAATAAAGAGTATTTTTATTTTAACTTGAATTATTTTTAATAATTACTTAAGATGAAAGCATCAGGGTAGCCCAAAAAAATTAAAGTTTTTTGCATCATTCTCATACATTCAATGGCATCGTGACCTGCATCATAATGCAAAAAACTTAAGGGGCCGGTGACGGATGAATTTCCATACTAACGTAATACCACGCTCATTTGCAGTTGGAGCATATTTCCAACATATTATGATGATATTCGGTTATAGACAATATTTATCTTTTTCATTTATTTTTATTTTTTATCAATATTTACGTTTGTGTGGAAATTCATCCGTCGCCGGCCCCTTAAGACCCGCAATAATTTCACTCGATGATAAAGTAGCATTCTACTAACTACTACAATGGATCCTGTAGTTTTTGGGTTTATTAAATCATTTTTTTATAGGTTTTAAATTTAAAATATCGTCATCACCAACGAAGTTATAAGGCTTCAGACTGCTAATAAAAAAGAAAGGTATAATGTGATCTTTGACGTTAAACTTATTACGCCTGTAAGGACGCGAACGCCATGCGCGCCATAGAAAACGGCGTTTTGACGAGAGAGATAGATTTTACCAAGGGTATTATATTAAAATATCATTGGATTTTACTTAAAAATTTTTTATCTTGTTTTTTTTTTCAATTCAATTTTTATATGGTTATTCTCGTAAATATTTTATTTTAGTAACAAATATTTTTTTCGAGCACATTCCCTATTAAAGCAAATGCAGTTTCTACTTTTATGTACTTAAAAATAATATTCTCAAAAACTACTCGTACTAAAACTTTCAAAAGTAAGTATTTTACATGCCCCACTATTTTTTTTTTGTCTGATCAATGCCCTAAATTGATGGTGGTGGTGTGATGACTCAGACTGGCCGCATTATTTTGTAGTGTTTAGTAGGTACATTTTCAATACTAGTTACTGTTATGTTAAAGTCCAGGCAGCGCCATCTGCCTCTTGTCAAACTTTGTCTGTGATTAAATTACAGTTTCTACAATTTTATAGTCAAGGATATTCTCAATTTACCAAAAACTTTCAAAACTCATAAGTATTTTTACACAAAAATTTAAAATTTACATACAAAAAATACCAAAAGGGTGATCGGCACGTGTGGGATTTGAAACCACGACCTTCACGTTTCAACCCCGTACGAGACGCTCTGCAAACACATCTGAGCGAGCTAGTTCTGCCAGTGACAAGGTTGCACAAATTCACGCTCTATTTTGTCCTTGTAGTGCTTGTGGGACAACAGTTGATACTAACGTTATTTTTTTAAGTTTTTAGGACTTTATGTGTTGAAGAACCTCTCTAACATAGATTGAAATCAACTAGACAAAAATAATTTTGTTTATTTAGCCATTTTCAATTTTGTGACTAATATTTCGAATTACAATAGGTAGGCAACATTTTCTTTACATGCCTTCATAAATTACAATCGTACATTCATACATAACGTCTATATCGAAATACCTAATCTGTAATCATCAACAATTTATGACTTCGTGCTGCCACTCCCAAAACTAAAGAACCAAGAACGACAAAAATTTTAAAAGCGCTTGGTCTAGTTTGAATTAGTAAACTTTTTATAGCTAATCCTAATATAGGAAACTTTAAGTTGAGTCTACGCTAGAGGAGTTGAGCACAAGCCGAGCTCGAATTCATGTAGTGTGGACTGACTCTAGAGGAGTCGAGCACGAGCGACAATACACGAATTTAAGTGTCGCTGCATATGGGCCACATCGCACATGCCACATGAGAACCTAGAAGCGGCCACAAGCCAGTTGTGGGCGATGGCTGCTACTTTATTTAACCCATACGCGCAGTACCATAATAGACTCTGACGATGTGGCGTGCAGCGGCGTTTTGTATCGGCGGCGGGCCACAAGAAGCGATCAGCGGCGATTTGTGGTGTGTGGCGGCCACTGGCGTCAACCATTTGTTTAAAACTACAGAAAATATGCGTTTTGTAGTTGTAGCTGAGGGCCCCTTGTGCGTCCACCCTAACCTACTTAGGACACGAATTTACGCGGTAAACTTAAACTTAAATCTCCCATCCTTCGTCCGAACATGAACCGAGCTTACATTTATGTCTAGTGTGGACCGACTCTAGAGGCACATGAGTAAATAAGTGGAGCCGAGCACGACCGATACTACACGAATTTGACCGATCTCAAGGACACGAATTTACACAATAAACTCAAACTCAAATCTCCGTTCCTTCGTCCTTGAAGTACTTGACCGACATTCTCAAAGAAACAAACATTCTCCAGCCAGTAATAGTTTGATAATATAAACTAACGAACTTACAAACATGCTATAAACGTCTAGTTTGATGCCCACGCGTTGCCACACACCCTTCGTATAGTCATGGTTGCCATAAAGCGTGTAAAGGATAAAAGGGGGCATAAAGTGCTTTAGAAAAGTAGAAAGACTAAGGTGTGCAATAAAGTTATAAATAAATAAATAAATAAAGACAGGTAAATACTTTAGTTGTACTATATTCTTTAATTTCAGCTTGATCTTTAGGTTACCTACATACTTACCTAATGGCTTTCAAATAACTATCAATGACAGAAAATAAATATAAAATTATTACAAATCTAATCAATCATTTTTAAACTACGTTCGAACATCCATCTTACGGTATGGTACAATCAAAATATGTTGGCCACCATAAAATTGGCATGCCGAACTATTGCGCACAGTCAAAAAAATATGCAATGCACATTAGCCTTACGATTCAAAAGAAATACTGCGCAAACAATTGTTCGAAATTCGAACAGGTCAAGATATTTCAGCCGTACTGAACATGCCCGGAGGACACGGTGGAGCACACAATCGCGGTGTGCCCTGCTTGGGCGGAGCATTGCCGTGCCCTCGTGGAGGTGATCGGCGGCGGAGACCTCTCGCGCCGGGCCTTGGTCGAGGCCATGGTCCGGAGCGAGGAGGAGTGGCAGGTGGTCGCCGACTTCTGCGAAGCAGTAATGCTCGCTAAGGAGGAGGCCGACCGCATCAGGCAACGGCGCTCTCGCCGCCGCCGGGATTCCGATCCCGATTTCCAGCCACCGTAGGCGCGGGCTTGCGGACAGTGAGCAATGGGTAGCTCGCTGTCCGGCCGTCCGGTAACTGTACGGATCAAGCCCAAGTCGTCGACGGCGCGCGCTGTTCCCGCGCGCCTCAAGAAGTCAGCAACAGCAGGGGCCCAGCCGGGTCGAAGCCTACTGGGGCCAGGGTTATCCGAACGGGCGGTCGAGCCCCGGTATGAAGGCTTGAAGGAACGGGATGGGTTTTTTAGTCAGTAAGAGTCTGACACTATCTCCCGCTCCGCCCAAGAGCGGGGGTTGTCATAAGATGATTTTTCCCATCGAAAAAAAAAAAAAAAAGCCGTACTGAACATAGGTTGCCAAAAAGTATAAAGCAACCTATTCAGTAGACCCCATCTAAAAATATGTTTTCTCATAACAAATCAGTATTTTACATTTTACTAGCAAAAAAAAAAAATCTAACTCTGGCGCCAAACCTACATCAATATCGTAAAAAAAACTTCTTTGATACAAAATTCAAATTCCAATGCAATTGGTGCATAAAAAACCAAATTCAAATCGTATGCCGTATCGTAAATAATTACTTATACATTTAACAGTAAGATTCTCTTCGTTCCCAAGCGGATTATTTTTCTATTAGAATGATTAGAATTAATTAAATTAAGTATGTGTGAATTTTATCATTCTAAGATATGATTGCGACAGCCCTGACTACTCAGCATTCCGTTTCTCGAATCCCGTGTTCCCTCAGCCAACTACAGCTAGCGTTGCCAGGCGTCCGGATATAGCCGGACATGGTCAGGCTTTTTGGTGGCGTATCAATGACAGTACTGTCAGGACTTTGTTAGGCTTTTTAAATTTGACTATTTTTTAGAATTTGTCACGTCGTTACGTTCTACCACTTCTACCTTACCCTGTATCACTATCCCAAGCGAAGTGGACTAGCACTCATATATATCAAGTAATTTTATTGTTGTTTCATTTTTTTATTTATTATATACTAGTGCTTGACTGCGATCCCCCCTGATGGTAAGCAGTGATGCAATCGTTGATGGTTCAACAAAAAAAAGAAGAAAAAAAGATTAAAAGAGCCTTTACTTTAAAAAAAAATGTCCGCCTTTTTACCCAAATGTCTGGCTAAACTGGCTAGTCTGTCCGGTTTTTCGGTTTCAAGCCCTGGCAACCCTAACTACAACGATGGCGGATGCAACCTTGACCGATTTGGTCCAGCCGACAGGTTGCCTTAGGTTTCTGTAAGTACCAGGGTAGCATAAATGGACCTAGATATATCTAACGTACCAGTTATCAAGGAAAGTGTTTTCACGGAAGGGCATTGACTTATAATGTGACATTATAGGCCTTGACATTTTAAGCACTGCAAAGTCAACAGAGATACAACCGGTTTCTGAATTTTGATCTCGATTTATTTATACATTATCTTTTATATTATTATTTATTATGTAACTGTTCCATATTACATCTACATCAATATAATAAAGAGGTAAAGTTTGTTTTTTGTTTTTTTTTTTGTTTGTAGGAGGTAAACTCTGAAAGTACTGCACGCTTAGCCAAGTTGTTATTCTGCAATCGTTAACGCTATCGAAAAGTGATGAAACGTATGGGAATGACGTCATCTCAACGTAAAGTCGCGTGGTAAGAACAAACGAATAGACAATTCGTAGCCAAGTTCACATCGTTCAAAATCGTTTCTACAATATTTAAAGCTACATCCTTTGTTATACAAAGGCTACATCGTAGAACGAGCGGCCGACTCAGGCGCGTCGACATGGCTACCAACTTATCGTTTCTACAATTGCTGTCACCGAGGCGTTACCGATTAGAGAACGGAATTCGATTGTAACTTGGCTAGGGGGGCTGATCCGATTGCCAAAATTTTTTCACCGATAGAAAGCTGCTTTATTCCTGAGTGATATACGTTATATTTTATGTACGCGAGCGATGCTGCGAGCAAAAACTAGTGATATAAAGACAGTTTAAGAATTCAAGTTCGAAATACTAATCTAATTTTATGGGGGCGTGGTAGCCAGCAAATAACAATAGTGACGACAGCAAAAAAAATCCTCATAGGTACTTTTTTTATTATGGTTAGGCTCGCCTGACTACCTCACCTGATGGAAAGCGAAGAGGTGGCTGAGGGCTAAGCGAACCCACCAGTCGCGCGTCAACCTCCGTTTATTGGTTTCTTTGTTGATAAATGTCGTTTGAAACATGTAGAAGTAGAAATTGGTCACTGCTGCACTAGGCTTCATAACACCCTCGCTTGCGGCTCGGGAAAATTCCGCCTCGATCGCAATGATACACTCTCTCCACTATTTCATCAACGTCTCCATCGTACCTATATTTCGGAAATTCTTCTAACTTCAATATAGCATAGCATAATCGGCCTTATAATGTTCCCACTGTTGGGACTCAGGCCTCCTCTATAGGAGAGGGAATGGACCGTAATCCACAACGCGGGCCCACTGCGAGTCGAAGGTCGAAACTTAAATAAATATATAAAAAAATATTCGTAATATCCAACAGTATTATTTTGTTTGGGAAGGTGTGTTATAAAACAACTTTACGATAGGTATGGGACTAGATAGGTCATCATTACAAAATCTTGAACCGCAATCATAAAATGCAGCGGTACGAGCGGCGAATCCGTCACTCGGGACATTGTCTGGGCTATATCAGATTTGTAGGTTAGTTTGGTTTATCATTGAGCAATCGTTTCCCGTCGCGAGCATTGTGCAAGCGAGCTTTTATTGCGAACCTAAACGTATATAACTGTTACAGCTTTGAAGGACTATATAAATACATTTTCAATACACTTACTCGAAAACCCGCTCTTATCCCACCGCTTTTAGGCACGCAATAGACTGTTTTCTGCACTAGTGCAGAAAAGTGAGCGTGCTCGCTACCGCCTCTGTTTTATTTATATTTATCGTATCGGGTCGGGCCCGCGTCGACCCCCACGTAGTTCGCGTCAACCCCCGTTTATTTATTTCTTCGTAAGTGTATTGAAAAACGTCGTTTGATACACATGCTTTGTGACTGCAGCCCTCGGCTCCACAACTCGCCAATGGCTCGTGCGAATTCCGCCTCGGTCGCAATGACAAACTTTCTGTACTTGTCTCAAAATGTATCTGCTATTTCACTACACTTACTCATACCAGAGTGGGGAAAAATAGCATTTCATCCTCTAGGGTAGGGATCTCCAAACTACGGCCCGTGGGTAAATCCGGTCCATCAGTGCCATCAATTCGGCTTGCAACAGTCTTAAGACTAGTGTCATCAAACTGACCCGCGACAGTCAATGTCTTATATTGTTACAATTACTGTGATAAGGTAAAGAAGAAAACACAGAACGATAAATACGCTTAGATAGTAAAATATATATTTATACTGTACAGTGAAATACAAAAAATTTATATTGTTACCTAAATCGCTCACTTTGCGACTAGTCTAGAAATATAGTTAAGGGCACAGAAATTAAAACTGTTCTGTACCTTGGAACGTACTGAAAAAATTATGGCCATGCCTTCAAAGTTTGAAGACCCTTCTAGGGGATAAAGTTTTTAAGCTATGGCATAACTTCTATCGCGGGCCTTGAGCGTGGAGACCGAATCCAGAAATTCCGTAACGAAAATAACCTAACACCCCCCACTCATTTGTTTTTTGAGCGTGGTAACCGATAAGAAAACAAATGAGTGAACAATCAATCAAAATTCAATTCAATGTGTGAAAGTGTAACTTCAATTAATATCAAAGAAAAAAAAAAACATAGGAAAAAAAATATTGCATAAATAAAATAAATAGGTAAATAATTATAATTGCATAAGTTGATAAAAATGCTATGCAATAGCTTTACCGCGGCAGTCCCCGAGTGCCACACGTCTTTTTTTTTAATATTTGTCTGTTATCAACAAGACTTTAAAAAAGAAAAAAACGAATCATTTAAAAAAAGACTCGTTTGACAAACGCCAAACAAAATTACGAAATATTTTTTGAAAATGGAAATTATATTTAATTTTTGAAAATGGAACTAAATAGCGACGATCTTTTCGGCAAAATGCGAGCAGGAGATTGAGACTACAGAAGAAATAAATAAAAAACATGGCGCGAAATCTTTAGATAAAATATTGATTTGATGACCGCAATTTATTTTTGCAACAGTGAAAATGTCATTCTATTGTCAAATCCTAATAAAGACAGACATCAAATATAATTAAAAGGCAGAGCACTATTTTTTATGAATAAAAATCTCTCCCATCATTTTCATCATCATGTTAGTGCAAATGAACGGAGTTAAGTTTGAATCTTACTCCTGATAATAATTATCAACGATACATACTGTGTTTGTTACATGACTTGTCTTGTTAGAATGCGCTCCTCTCAGCATTTAGTTCCAGGAATCTTGTTTTAGTTACCAGGGAAGCAGGATCTTTTGATCGCGTTATACAAGGAACTTACAACATGGATTTATAGGGGACTTCGCTGAACTTTCGACGAACCATGGATCGCTACTTGCACGCCTGTGGCTGTTATTTATAAACGTGTTAAAATGTTTACTTTAGTTATAGAGATAGTGAGCATGAGATTTTCTTGGTCTTCTATACCACAAGTTGATGAATTAAATGCGATAAATAAGATAAGAAACATAAAATACAAATTGGTAAAAATTATTTTTTTGGGATTTTTGTCTGTCTCGAAAAAACATTATATAACAAGTATTTAATTAATGCATGAATTAACAATCCAAGACAATTTTAGTCCATCATCAAAAAAGCAGTAGAGTCTGTCTAATAAGTTAAACGACTTGGGTAATTATTAGAATTTAATGGAATATGATGTAGTCAACACGGGTTCAATTATCAAGGTTGATTAAGAGATAGAGATCATTGTTAACTAACAGAAGAACCTTATTAAAAGTATTGATTATAAGTATTTTTTAAATGATTAAATCATCATCATCTTCCTGCCCTAGTCCCGTTTTATTTGGGGTCGGCGCAACACGTTTTTTTCTTCCATTCTGTCCTGTCACTCGTCACGCTATCACTTTTTTAAATGATTAAATATTATACAAAATTCCCAAGCCGGTTGACTTATTAGACAGACTATATCAATCTTGTGAATTTTATGTTACATTTTAAGTGACTACATAATTATTTGTATTAAAAAAGTTTTATAAAAAGTGTAGATTGCAACCGAATTTGAATTTTGTCACGTATGACATAGAGTTTGTACAACAAAATGTGATAACTACTTATCTCAAATTCTTGTTTAAAAATAACTTATAAGTAGTTTGATCTTATACCTATATTAAAGATAAACATAGCACGAGTTTTAAAGTAAAAACTGCAATGTCTGACTAAAAATAATATAAAACAGATGTCACAATAACAATAAACATTCCAATGTCTCCACGCCCGCGATGAAGTAGTTTTATCGAAATAAAATGACATATAACCAGTAAATTATACATCATTTACTGCAAAAATGTGATAAAAAAAAAACGATCACAATCAGTCAAAAGAAATTAATGAGCACAATTTGCAAAAAAAAAGCAAAATTTTAAGACAAAAAATGGCTTCATCCTAGAGTAATTTTATTTATAGCCACGCGCTACTCGATAAAGTCTAGACTTTACAGCTCAGTCTAAGCTGTGTCTCGTTTGTACCTAGAATTACCAGGACGGCATAGCGTATCAGGAGGTGTGTTAGCACTAGGTTTACTTTCAATACCTACTCACACATGCGAATTTTAACAAGGTAAACTGGAATTTCAACCACATTTTATATTGTTGACGGGATTTTGGTCCCGTCTTGTGATCTTGTGTCAATTATTCTTAAACTGCTTGTACTTTCTGCCGATACAAAATCATTCATGGATAGTAAATGTATTGTTATGTATCTAATACCGGTAATTAGTAAACGTGTATTTCTTACTAAGTGCATAATTAAAATGCATCGTGTTATCTCTCCGGCCCTTAATTCTCACATAGTCAGTCGTATTGATACGTGCAAAGCTTTTGAACGGAAGTAAGAGCTTTAAGTTGACACATAGACATATTGTTAATACCTGGTCTTGGTGCTGAATAAATTTATTTATTCAAACTGTATGCACAGCACATAGGACGTAATGCAACGAGGCCTTAGCTGCTCGTCAACCTTTGGGTTAAAAATGACTCCCCTAGTGTGATAGGTGAGCGCAATAAATAAAGAATGAGAGATATTTGAATTAATTAGTTCTATTTTTTTATTTATTTGGTTTCTTCTAAATAATTTCGTCTAATAGGCAGATTTAAATAGATATCAGATAGAAGGGGTGATAACCATACCGAACGTCTAGAGTCTGAAGCGTTGCAGGGTCAAAGCTGGGTCTAATATGAGCACATCTAGATAAACCCGTATAATTCCTGTCTTCTATGAGATAAACAAATCAGTTCAATTTCATCATTTCAATCATACAATATCAACACTAATATTAAAGAGGTTAAGTTTGTTTTTTGCATGTAGGAGGTAATCTTTTTTTTATCGTTGATAGGTTCGCGCTTGACCGCTATCTCACCTGATGGAAAGCGACAATGCGGTCGACGATGGAACGCACTTACCTAGAAGAAACCTATTCACTCTCGACTTAAAGATTCCCGGGTTATAGCTATCAGGAAACACAGACTCTGGCAAGGAGTTCCACTCCAATGCACGCACAATGAATGTATTCTCAAAACGTTTTGTGCGTGTAGATGGGATATCCACCATGTACCAGTGGCGCATCGCCGTTCGCCTGGTAGTCCGATGATGGAACGGACTCGGCGGAATTAGGTTATGCAATTCCGATGCACACTCTCCGAAATGCAACCGGTAGAAAACCGACAGAATCTCTGAAAGTACAGGTCCAATTGCTAACATTTTCACACCGACAGAAAGCTGCTTTATTTCTGAGTGACATAGGCTATTTTATGTACGCAGCTGAAACCGCGGACAAAAGCTAGTATCTAATATACCACTCAGGACGCTGAGCTTAAGAAAGAGACGTAGAATGATCCATTGAAAATTTATGAGGTTTATGTCCCTGCTATAGCTGCTATATTTTTTTTTTGTAATGGGCAATCATTAAATTACTTCTTCCGCTCTAGGTAGAACGAGAGAGAATGCCAGACTTTTACTGACTAAAACTCACCCATGTTCCTTTAGCGCTTTGCATTTGCTCTGTAACTTCTTTGAAGTATCCCGCAATTTATTGCAATCATCGTAGATACGACATAAACCACAAATCATAGAAGCATGGAGCTATAAAGATAGTAAATTTATTGTTTGTGGGTAGCAAATATTACATAAACAACATTGTTTTAGTATCGAAAAATCACAAAGTTCTTATAAGCTTGTTACGTTACCTATTTGTCCGCACAAATACATGGTCACCGGGCCATCCGAGCGACTGAGGGGTGGTTTTATTCCTCCAGCCAACTGTACGCTGGCGCCTAGTACCCGCTGTGGCCATTGACTGTGTTGTACTTAATGTCAGTGGTGTCCAACTTGTGACCTTTAAAATATTTTTGAGAAAAAATATAACATGTTGTAAAAAATATTGGAATCAATTCAGTTACTTACTGATTTTGAACAAACTATATTTAGGTTTTGCATAATATGTTCGAACCTAGTCAGGCGCATTACTTTGTGTAATTTATTTCATCACCACTGCTCTCAAAACGGTGAAGGAAAACATCGTGAGGAAACCGGCATGTCCTAGAACCAAGAATTCGAAGACATGTGACATTCACCAACCCGCACTGGGCCCGCGTGGTGGATTACGGCCCATTCCCTCTCCTAGAGAGAGGACAAAAAAAAAAAAAAAAAGCCTGCTCCCAGCAGTGGGAACATTAAAAAGGCTGATGATGATGATGATGATGATATTTACTAAAAATAATGTTGTATATGTATTTATGTATATAACTTGTCTCAATACGTTATGAAATGGTACAATTGTAAGCGAATATCATCGATGTAAGTATGTAGATCGGATGACCCAATTTGACCAAAAGTTCTAAACTTTATAGCCGATATAATGTTAGAGAATAGCTTATTGTCTGTCTGTTTGTTTTGCATCGTCGATTGTCTTGTTTGAGCACGATATTGGTTCTTTGACCTCAGCTCGTAAGCGAAAGTGACTGAACTTGGAGGTTTTATAATAACTTTACTGTCGTGAAGGGATAGTAGAGTTGTCACTATATGTGAAGAAAATGGTCTAAATTGAAACAAACATTGATTTGGTACCTAGAAAAGCTGTTTTCTATAGAGTTGTAGTTTGTTTGAAAATTATTTTATTGATACAAATGTTATCACTGTGTTCCTATGGGATGTGTTCTAATAATTCAAAATTGTATGTTGTTTTTTCTTTATATTTTATGTTATTTGCGTGCATAGGTACTTGTGTCTGAATTCAACACAATGCAAATTCACGGGGTTGAAGCTGAAAGAAAAAAGGTAATTAGCTACACTCAATTTTTTTTTTGAGACTGTATCATAAATTAACTTCTCGAGCTCTGAGTAGAGCGAGAGGGTGTGTCAGACTTTTACTGACTAAAACCTGCCCGTATTCTTTTAATTGTCGCAGCCCAAGGATTAGATATAAGACTTTTAGCCAACTAGTTGGATGAAACGAAATGTGAAATATTGAAGAATATACTTTTATTTAAAACAAGATTTCCTCACGATGGCACAAAAAGCGTGTCAGAGTTTTGTCCAAAACATACATAGTGTACAGTCTGTTAAATCAAAACAAAGACTCATGTTGTATTACAAAACGAAGGATACGGAAACACGATCAGATTAACACAAGAGTAAGAAAGAAATGATTCAAATAAACACGAAAACTTAACATCATTTCAGACTCTATCGAAGCGGCGGATATCAATCAACGCTCGGAAAGACAAGAACGCCTTCTTTGCCTATATGCTTAGAAATAAGCTCAGTTTGTTCAACCGTACATTTCAAAGCTAAACATTGTCTTCATCTCAACACAAAGAGCTTTAAAGAAAATTACCAAACGGGACATAACGACAAAAACAAACATCAAACTGAAAGCGAAATTTCAAAGAAATCGCGTGCGCAATCCTAACGCTACTGTTTGCAAAAACTTTAAAATCTAACCATATATAGTCAAAGAAAATGAAACTTTAAGCTAAAGGGATAGTATTGTTATTGAATTGTTTTGAAAAGAAAGGCTTTTCTGTCGTTATCTAAATCTTCTTAGACTTTAATTATACGGGTCTCTGCCACAAAACCGACAATGAATTTATGCATGAAGGGACGGAGAATTTCTCCTCTCGAATCGCCGGGATCTTGTATAAAAGGAACAATAGTCTTTAGTTTTAATCTCGAGTTATTTTTTTAATATATTTTTTGGACGGGATCGGGTTCGTGTGCAAGTGGATTTACGACTTACGAGCTGGGTAGGGTTGCCTCAGGGATGTGAGCTGAGGCCTTATCAGGTGCGAAGTTGAAGTTATGGCTTTATTAAGATTAGATAGGGTGTAAAAAGTGATTATATGACAGTTCGGGGAATCAGTATTAATGTTGAGGAGCTTGCGGCTAAAATAAAGTCATCAAAAAGATTCTATGTTGAATAATGCTGTCAAGTATCGTTATCATTCCCGACAAAAGTGGTGAGATGTATGTCGAACTACGTCGAGTATTCTAGACCTTTACCTGTCCGTCAACAAACAACCCGATAGTTAACTTGGTTCAACAAAATACTTGATAACAGTACCTAAATCTTTACTACAAACAAAAAGATTAAAAATCAGATAAAAATTTATGTTTTTTTTTATTTAACATATATTTCTGGTTTCCGGGGTTTATCTGAGGATGGATATACCGACATTCCTCTGTAACTGGAAAAGTAACCATTAGATCCTACTTTCATTTGTAGATCTTTGACAGTCATTACAGATAGTTAGCTGTTAGGAAATCTGATTCCCTCAGCCTTTTCCATGGGGTAACATATTACCCAATTACTGGGTTGGCTGAAGCTGTCAAAGAGACTAGGGAGACAGACAGTTGATGTACTTAATGTTAAAAATTGTAAAGGGTGTAAATGAACCAATACAAATGAAAAAGCTCAAAGATGTAATTATGAAAATATACATCACTTCGTTTTAGACAGAATCACTAAGGTAGTTAAATCCGATGTCAGTAAAGTGATAATAGTATAGTAAAGTGATAGCTTTAAGACAAATGTAGGAAAATATTTCCTTATTGACGTGTATGGTAAGTAGTATCTAGACAAAATCTAGAAAAGCTCTATGGTTCTGCGAATCAGCTTTGTCTAATTGCCTGATAGATTAAGATATTATAACTACTACTAGCTTCTGCCTGCGGCTTCAACCACTATTCGAAAGTTATACCAAAGCAACATACTCCTGGATTAAAAAGTTTATTGTCTACTAGCTGTGCCCGCGACTTCGTTCGCGTGGACTACAGGATTTTGAATTTATTTTTTCTAAAACAAAAGTAGCTTAAGTTACTCCTTATTACATCAGCTACCTGCCAAAAAAGTCCCGTCAAAATCGGTCCAGCCATTTCAGAGATTAGCCCGGACAAACAGACAGACAGACAGACAAAAAATTGTAAAAAATGTTATTTTGGTATATGTACCGTATATATATTCATATGCATGTAGTAAAAAGCAGTTATTTCAATATTACAAACAAACACTCCAATTTTATTTATATGTATAGATGTATAGATAAAACTTGTATGTCCTTTTTCAGGAAATGGCCCATCCATGGTATACTAATTTTGTTTGGGTGAAATTTTCTCTCTCCTTTCAGTTCTTTGAGCACACATACAAACTATCGCTTTATACAACCATATTTTTAATATAGGCGAAACTTAAATCACGTTTCTAGTATTTTTAAGTAAAGAATCTATGTACAAAATTTCAAAACTGTATTATGAAAAATCACAAAGTTCTAAGCCAGTTTTGGTACCTGTCTGGCGACATAAATACATGGTCACCGGGCCACCCGGGTCATTGAGTGGTTTTACTTCCGCATCCAGCTGTGCGCTGGCACCTAATGCCCGCTATGACATGCCGTGGCCTGTTTTGTACTTAGTTTCGGTGGTGTCCAACTTGTGACCTTTTTAAAATATTTTGCGAAATAAATATAACATGGTGTAAAAATTATTGGAATCGGTTCAGTTACTGATTCTGAACTGGCTGTATTCAGGTTTCGTATATTATACAAAAAATAATTTTGTATGTTAGTGTGATTACCGGCCCTTAGAAATCTCAGTTACGAAATAACCGTTAGTGCTAAATACAAGGAATCATAAAATAATTAACATTTCCATATTCGTGCCTTCATGATATTCGACGAGTATCTGAATTTCATCAACAAGTATTATATTTCCAATCACATTAAGAAATTAGCATTAGTGAAGGAAATTGTGTTTTTATGGTGCCCTAGTAGTTATAGGAATAATACTTAGGTTACTAATGAGGAATTAACTTAACTTTGAAATATTGTTACAGCTGCCACCACGGATATTGAACGCTCGGCGTCAGAGTGGAGATCGCTTTGCGCATTCCATACATTGGCGAGCCAATCGTCGTCGTTGTTAGATACATGCTGCAAGCGCAATGAACGAATATCGAGTGTCGGTAATGACGCGATGCGCAGCGAGCCAATCACTGACGCTCCCCGCCCCCGCGTCTCACGTCGCACCACCTAAAGAGACCCGATTTTTGACTTCTGCGCAACTTGAAGCCAGCGTTCAATATCCGTGGTGGCAGCTGTACCTTATAAATTTCAAATTCTGTTCTATTTTTTGGCAGCCCTTTCTATTAACACTATTAGTCTTTCAGCTAGTAAAATTAGTCATTTTTTTTTTTTTATAGAGAGAAAATTAAAGAAAAGAAATAAAATATTAATGTGCGACTCGCACAAGACATACAACTATAATAAAATTAATATGATAGGTTCGCGTTTGACCACAATCTCACCTGATGGTAAGCGATGATGTGGCCGACGATACAGCACGCTTGCCTAGAAGTAACCTATTGTGGCTAGCCCTAGGTTGTAGCTATCAGGAACCACAGACTCCGGCAGGAAATTCCACTCCTTAGTTGTACGCATTATAAATTATAAACATTCCTATATATTCTACTAGCTTTTGCCCGCGGCTTCGCCCGCGTGGCATTAAGTACTTAAGGAATCGGGATAAAAGGTAGCCTATGTTCTTTTCCATGTCAAAGGCTATATGCATGCCAAATTTCATCAAAATCCGTTCAGTCGTTTTTGCGTGATTAAGTAACAAACATCCAAACATTCACACTTTCACTTTTATAATATTAGTTAGGATTAAAGATCTAAGCTAAGGAGCTTTGAAGTTGGTTTTAGAATTATTTCATCGACATTAACATCTCTTGGGGCATTACCACAAAGCCCGCACATTTTTTTTGTAATCTTTGTCTTAAACATTTATTTTCTTACCACGTGCTGACCCTACACCCATCCCTTCGCCCTTACACCCCCCCACCCCACAGCTGACAAGACATGAACTGCGCTCACGTTTTGCGTGTGATTTTGATCGATGCGTACGCGCAGAAAACGACGCCACATTGCAATTTGCCGAAATTACACCCGGCTGGTTAATTTCTAAAGTTATTTTAGTAATCGTTGCCAGTGTGTAATTTCTACATTATCTAATTAACGTAATAATTTGTGAAAGTATTTGGCATGCGTATTCTTAGAACTTTCTTGTTAGTAGGTAAATGCATTCTGATGTTATTTTTATAGAAGGCAAAAGCTTCCTCGAAATAAGAACTTCATAATCTGATTTTCACAAACTTTTTAAAACTCAATACAGAAGTTACAAGTTGTTATCTCCTTGAAACATGTTTCTTCCCTTTTTTATTATATATTCCTTCTTGTTATTTTGTCTTTATTTCCATGGTTGCCTTTTGTGACTGTTAGTATGCGACTCTACGGGTAACGTGTGTCGATACTCTTGCGCCATCCCAGCTCGTCGTACTGCTATTATGCTGCTGCCGCTGTTTATTTGACACTTAAGACATAACTATCTTTTACCTATTAATTAAGCTATTAATTTTTAGCATAGGTATATTTATATTTTATTATTATAAATAACTTTTTTTCAGTTTGAAGTATCTGTTATTTGTTTATTGTGCAAACCTACCACAGTGTTGTCATTTTTTAACCCAAAAGTTGACTGGGAGAGAATGCCATTTTGCATTAAGTCCGGCTATGTACCACATGAAGTTTAAATAAATAAATATACATTGTCATACAATATGGATATGTGGGAACAAACTTTTGGGCAGATAATCGTCAGTAGCTCGGAGGATTTTTTTGATACTATTTTTTTAGTTACATATTAATTGTTACTTTCTGTTAGCTAGCAGTTGTTTTTTTTTATTTCTTTTTTTTTTAATATGTAAAGTGTTACATATTTAACTAAGAGTTTTTGATTTGAACTATAGGTACTTACGTTAGTGTAGTTTGTTACAGGTTTATATGTCGCTTAAACTATTTTCAATAAAACCGTTTTTTATTATATAGGTATGGCATATATAAAGGTATATGTACCTATAGGTACATTTCTGTTATCAGCCAACGCCTAGTCTACTGTTGAACGCAATCAATATCCGTTGAATGTTATGATACTTTCCGAGTCTGGGTCGAATGCCGGCCGGCGAAATAATAACGTCAATATAAATGATAATATTGCTCGTATTGATTCATTATTCTTTTACAATAAGTGAGTAACAAAGCTCACAGCGTTTCTGTACTTACCTATTCACTTTAGTACTAAGGGTTTTTTTTTTTTGATGGTAAAATTAAGAATAAGTACAATGAGTAAGGTCTGTATATTAATCTCTTTAAAACATAAAAATATAAGGAATTTACCAGTATAATTGCGGTAAATAAGTATGTATTATTAAGAAAATAAATTAGTTACAAAAAAATCGAAATATTAAAAACGTTCCTTAGAGTAAAGATTCGCACAAAATATAATGATTTGAAATGTAGTTCGGTTAAGAAAGGTTTAATTTAATTTTCGAATCATTAAAAAAAATGTACTAAGTAAATCGTGAAGTTTCATTAAAATTATAAAAACTAGTTTTTATTTTTTTTGTAACGAATCAATTTAATCAGCGCCATTCAATATTATTGAAAATCAAACTTCAATTTTTTTTTTTGTTTTTTCATTGGCTTAACACCAATATACAATCCAGCTTAAATCCAAAAACGCTTAAAAACTAAGCCTACCTGAAGTTAAAAGCCGTCATCGTTACACCAGCATGCCCGTATTACATATAGTTCAACACACTGAAGCACACCACTGTACAGTCAGGCACAAAAATAAAAAAGATAAAAAAAAATTAAAAAGGAATATTTAAAAATTCCCGCCGAACTAACTGCGCGCGTTTGCGCAAGCGCGCGGGCAGTGAAGAGACTGGTGGGCACCACTAGAGTGCGTCTTACGCAGCCTCCGACAAACGGACTCGGAGTGTCTGTCGACGACTCTTGCGCATCCTCGCCGCCCCCACCATACCCGCCATTCATGAAAACGATCAATGGAGCGAGCTTTGAGACGAACTTCCAGCTTTTTCAAGTTAAACAATAGGGCTTTTGCAAATACTCTTAATGACAGTTTGTCGTATTTTTTTTGTGAGGTTTTTACAAATTTAAGAGTAGTCATAAAATGATTTTTGGGATTTTGTGGTGCCATTAGCATTCACAGAGTTCGCTTTGACTTATTACTTTAAAATTACACACATATAGATAGATAAGTAGGTAGCTGCATAGAATTACACATAGAACTACATTTGTAATTTCGTTAGTAATTTTTCTTTTCTTCATGTTGTATAGTATACGGATTTTTTTTTTAATGATAATAACTAATCCTTGACTGCGATCCCACCTGTTAGTAGTAGTGCAAAAAAAATCAATAAATGCAAGTAGTAATGCAATCGATGACGATGAAGTGTATTACGAGTAATTTATTAAAAATCTATTCACTGACTGACCACATTCATCATCATCATCATTTCAGCAGAATAACGTCCACTGCTGGACATAGGCCTCCCCCAAGTGTTGCCATAATGAACGGTCCTGTGTGTCTCGCATCCCTTACCAGGTCGTCCGTCCACCTTGACCATATTCCAAATTCAAATATTTTTATTTTACACACATGGGCCTTATAAAACGTCAGAAGCTAGTGCACGGTTCCAAATTGGTCGTTTCGAAGAATTGGCAAGAAACTCCATGGTTACTCTTTAAAAAAAGATGTTACATATTACAGTATTAATATTTCCATATTACAGTATTAAAGATATTATGTAAGAACAGTGTAGACCAGTCAATATTGTACCCAAAAGCACAATAAAAAAAAAATCATAATAAAAAAGAAAGTCGTAAATAGACATAAAAAACATAGTGCGATAAGGCCGCCAATTGTATGTTTTTTTTTTTATTATAACGTTTCTTTCATAAAATATTGTAATATTGGTGTACAATAAAGTGTATATAAATAAATAAATAAAAAAACACACACACAAGGCGACCTCATGTCACCAAAACTTTTTATTTATTGCTATTTTTTAAAATGTAAATTACAAAGAAAAAGGGAATAGACTTAAGATTTTATATTGTTGCGCACCGCATGAGGTTGAGGCACAAGGTTAATCATTGCAGGTTACCTAATACCTATGCTGTAAGTAGCTATATTTGCTTATTTGATGAAACTATTAAAAAACTTAAGAATACACCCTATTCTCTATTCTAGATCAATAAAGTTCAAAAATAGACTTAGAAATAACAACGACGATGGAAGATTAGATGGAATAGTACACTATCCTGCATAATTGGCTGGAGGTAATACGTACGTACACCGCGTCATACTTCCAGCCACTATGGTGGTTCTTTTTCGCAACAGCCCTTCAGGATTTCTTCAAGAGCAAACTTAAAGAGCACTTTCTTTCATTATTGACATAATATTAGTATTTATTAGTATGTATGTTAAAATTATATATTAGACTTATGTATCTAATTATATACGTTAGATTTAGTTATTACCCTTAAATGTATTATGTTCTCTCTCTGTAACTCAAAGGTTTGCTGGGAGACAACTCGCTGAGTTAAGCTCGCCTTTTTACATAAACTGTATATCACCGTGTACTATGTATGCTTTACTGTACAATAGAGAATTTAAGAAAATGTTTTAATTGCTAAAAATAATTTTAAATGCATAAAACAAACATGAATATAAAAAAATCTGTTATGGACACTTGTTTTTTTATTTAGTGTACTGTACTGCTGTCCAACACAATGGACTTGCAAAAACTGAAATAAAATCTTAAAGATCAACAAAACACAAAAAAAAAATATAGAATTCCACTAATGTTTTAAAGAATGAATAAATAATAAATAAAAAAATAAATAAATAATAAATAGATAATAAATTATAAATAATAATGTTGAATGTTATAAAGGCGACAGTTTGTGACTGTGTATGTGTATATTTGTTACATCTCCATGCTCCAAGATTTAAAGGATTATTGACGAAAAATTGCAACTGACTAGCTACTACGCTATGCGATATGAACCACACCGACAGACGCAAAGCGGGATAAGAGTTATAAGGTCCCGTTTTTACCGTTTGGGTATGGAACCCTTAAAAAAGTATAGCAGTTGATAGGTTAGAAATAATTTGTATTATCATGCGAAGCAGCTACAGAGACCGTAACAAATGCCTAGGGCCAAGGCGTACAGGCAGTGTAGCCCAAGCGTAACGGCAACGTAGGGCAAGCGTAGCAGCAAAGTAGCTCAAGTGTAGCGGCAACGTAGCTCAAGGCGTAGCCGCAACGTAGCTCAAGGCATGGCGGCAACGTAGCCCAAGCGTAGCGGCAACGTAGCACAATCGTAGCGGCAACGTAGCTCTAGGCGTAGCGGCAACGTAGCTCTAGGCGTAGCGGCAACGTAGCTCTAGGCGTAGCGGCAACGTAGCCCAAGCGTAGCGGCAACGTAGCACAATCGTAGCGGCAACGTAGCTCTAGGCGTAGCGGCAACGTAGCTCTAGGCGTAGCGGCAACGTAGCTCTAGGCGTAGCGGCAACGTAGCTCTAGGCGTAGCGGCAACGTAGCTCTAGGCGTAGCGGCAACGTAGCCCAAGCGTAGCGGCAACGTAGCACAATCGTAGCGGCAACGTAGCTCTAGGCGTAGCGGCAACGTAGCTCTAGGCGTAGCGGCAACGTAGCCCAAGCGTAGCGGCAACGTAGCACAATCGTAGCGGCAACGTAGCTCTAGGCGTAGCGGCAACGTAGCTCTAGGCGTAGCGGCAACGTAGCCCAAGCGTAGCGGCAACGTAGCACAATCGTAGCGGCAACGTAGCTCTAGGCGTAGCGGCAACGTAGCCCAAGCGTAGCGGCAACGTAGCACAATCGTAGCGGCAACGTAGCTCTAGGCGTAGCGGCAACGTAGCCCAAGCGTAGCGGCAACGTAGCACAATCGTAGTGGCAACGTAGCTCAAAGTGTAGTGCCAGCGTAGCCGTAGGAGTTCTACCCAAACGGTAGTCGATAGGGTTGTAGTAGGTGTGCTACACGAACCGTAGCAAAAGCGTAGCTTTAGCGGAGACGTAGCCATATACTACGCGAACCGGCGTGGACTCTTCAAAAGCAATCACACAAATATTATAAAAGCAGGTATATATATAGTGTTGTTTGTGATTGTTACTCCTTCACACTCAAGCGGTTGTAGGGGCCCTGCAGGGTCGAAGCCTACTGTAGCCAAGGATTCGTTGCTGAAAGAAAGGTTCGGCCCCGGCACGAAGGGCAACGAAGTAACAGGAGTGGGGTTTTTAGTCAGTTAAAGTCTGACACTATCTCCACGCTCAAGCGGCTGAACGGATTTGAATGTCTGTCTACCCGTGTGCCAAACACGGGTGGACCAAGTCTTGGAATAGGACATAGGATAAGAAGCCAGTTTAATATATATGTAAGTATATTATAGTATTAATTTAGTGGTATCATTTGTTACTTTATGGTGTTCAAAAAGTGTGTATATCAACAAATAGCGGCCCGTCCTGGCTTCGCACGGGCAATAAATATAGCCTATGTTACTCAGGGTGAATGTAGCTTTCCAATGGTGAAATAATTTTTGAAATCGGCACAGTAGTTTTTGGGTTTATTTATTATAAACATACACACAGAAATACAAATTTCCCTGTTTATAAATTTAGTGTAGATAGCAACAGAATTTTAAATGAAAAATTTAACCTTTGTAACAATCAATGTATTTAGTTTTAAAACGTTTATACAAAATGGTGTAATCTCGTGTTTCATAACACTTTAGCGATGTCACATCCTTTGTAGTCTAGATTAAAGTTGTGTCACAATGTGTAATTTTTTTATTTAAATTGCAATAAAAAAGGGACTTTACTATGACGTGTTAAAATGACATTTGCGCGATATAGGTGGGAAATAATATATAATATAATATTGTACAACTATCACACAATGCCGTCTAGTTATGTTATGAGAACTAGACAACTGATTTACATACTTATATATTTCTAAATACATACATATTATAGATAAATTACACCCAGACAGAACAAATGATCGTGCTCAACACACAAATATTTGTCCTGGGTGGGAATCGAACCCACGACCTGCGGCGTAGCAGTCAGGGCCACTGACCACTAGGCCAACAAGACAGTCAAAGACATTCAAAATCATTCAATGACAAGACCGTTACTGACTAAAACCCACTCCTGGTTCCTTCGTTGCCTTTCATTTTAGGGTCGAGTTTTCTTTTTAGAAGCGAAACCATGACCCAAGTAGGCGTCGACCCTGCTAGGCTCCTACGGTTTGCTGACAACTCCTTGAGGCGCGCGTGGAGCATGTACAAAACGCGCTGTTGAAGACTTGGGCTCGGTCCGGACTGTTACCGGACAGTTGGACGGCGAGCTACCCATTGTTTGCCGTCCGCGAGCCCGTGCCTACAGTGTCCGAAAATCGGGATCGGGATCCCGGTGGCTGGGGCATGAGGGCAGTCGCGCGCGTACAGCCGTCTCCTTTACTAGCATTACTGCAGAAGGAAGCGGCCGCCAGCAAAAGAGGGATGGAGTTATAGCTAGAGCAGAGCGGAAGGGCGTGTCAGACTTTTACTGACTAAAAACCCACTCTTGTTCCTTCGTTGCCTTTCGTACCGGGGCAGAATCTTCCTTTCAGAAACAAATCCTTGGCCTCAGTAGGCTTCGACCCTGCTGACAGCTCTTTGAGGCGCGCGTGTACACGCCTTCGACGTCTTGGGTTCGGACGGTTACGGGACGGTCAGACAGCGAGCTAAATACATGACTAACCTGTAAGGTCGACTGATAGAAAATGCATATGGCATTAAGTCCGCCTTTGTGCAGTGTTTACCAGTGCATAAAGCTTCATTAATTAAATAAATACATGGCACATTGCTGTGGACAGGGCACATTACTCGCAGAACAGATGGTCGACAAGGATGAAAGGACCTGGAGTGGCGACCACGTTCTGCAAAACGCAACGTTGGAAGGCCTCTGCAACCAGGTGGACCGATGACCTGGTGAGGGTCGCGGGAATCTTATAGGTGCGAGACGCGCAGGACCGGTCTTTTATATGTCGTCACTATCTCGCATCCAAGAGCGGGGAATGTCATGGGATGATTTCTCCACCTAAAAAAAAGGGTAGGCACATCGATATATATGTATGGATTTATGTAGGTATAGAGTATAGATAAAAACTACATTGTTTTAATCACTGGTCTTTCCTACATGAGTATTTCCAGTATCCTGTGTAGGTACGGAAAATAATTAAATAATCGTATGATATCTGCCCAAATATACCTAACTTTATTTCATATCACATGCGTTACGCTCAGAACTTCCTAACTTTATCAGTTGGCAGAGAACTATATAATTTTATTGTAGGTACACATTTTCAGTACCTATAGTACTTCATAACAAAAATCATATTTTCAGGGTTCCGTGCCTCAAAAGGAAAAAACGGAACCCTTATAGGGTCACTGTGTTGTCCGCCCGTTCGTCTGGCTGTCTGTCTGTCAAGACCATTTATCACGGGAATGCATGGAGGTATCAAGTTGAAGTTACTCATGTCTGCGGACTCTTGAAGCTGTAAAACAATCAAACTTGTAAGTTAACGAGAAGAAAAGATAGATTGTTCGGTTTATGTGGCAAAAGACGTTCATTTGGACACCCTGGAGGAAATCGAAATTCATTCATTCAACTTCCCGTAGACCCAGAATCCTGAAATTTGGCATAAAGCAAGGTCTCATAACACAAGTATAAGAAGAAAACTGTAATTGTTACGTCACAATTATTTTTTTCTTTTTTTTGTGATTCGGAAAAATCTTCCGAGACTGCATTCAGGAATTGAACTACAGTTGACTCGCGTTAATTCGAAACCCGAGGGACTCTTAAAATATTACGAATTATCGACTGTGCAAAATATCAAATGCTTCGAAAAATAATGATTCGAACTGAACCTTAACCCATCATCATCATCATCATCATTTCAGCCGATATACGTCCACTGTTTGACATAGGCCTCCCCCAAGCGTCGCCACAACGAACGTTCCTGTGCGTCTCGCATCCATCGGTTTCCCGCAACCTTCACCAGGTCATCGTTCCACCTTGTAGGAGGCCTTCCAACGCTACGTCTTCCGGTACGCGGTCGCCACTCCAGAACCTTTCGTCCCGTTGGGGCCGAAAGGAATGACATTGCCACTTAAGTTTGGCAATTCTTCGTGCTATGTCGGCAACCTTAGTTCTCCTGCGGATATCTTCATTTTTTATTCGATCACGCAAGGAAACCCCGAGCATAGCCCTTTCCATTGCTCTTTGGGTGACTTTAAGCCTTCTGATGAGGCCCATTGTGAGCGACCACGTTTCGGAGCCATATGCCATCAATGGCAACACGCACTGGTCATAGACTTTCGTCTTGAGACACTGTGGTATGTTGGACAAGAAGATACCGCGTAGCTTCCCGAACGCTGCCCAGCCGAGTTGTATTCGACGGTTGACCTCTTTCTCGAAGTTAGACTTAAGTACCCAACTGGACTGTCTGTCCGAGGTAGACGTAATCGTCCACAACTTCGAGTGTAGAGTCTCCGACCTTGATAGGAGTGGGCGCTACATGGTTGTTAATCATGATTTTTGTTTTATCCATGTTCATTTTAAGAGCCACTCTTTCGGAAGCTCTACTGAGGTCATTGAGCATTGTGCTGAGCTCCTCCATAGTCTCAGCCATGACTACTATGTCGTCGGCAAACCGAAGGTGAGTGATGTACTCGCTATTTTCCTTTATACTTACAAGTTGAAAAACGCATATTTTCAAAGGGAACCCCTCTTGCAATTCGAGCAACCTATACGTTGCTCGAATTGCAAGAAGGATGTCTACGGTAAGAGCTATTTTAGTGTTTGACCTTTGATAAATTTTCGCTCGTTGCTGCATTTTGTATTTCGAGCATTACGTAAATGCGAATGAAGTTTACTAGGATCAACAACTTGAGCTGCCTCAGCACCTAATCTAACTGAATGGTCATCGATACCGTGTAAAGTGCATTCGACTTGCCCTTTTCCCACTTATATCACATCTATTAGAAAGAAAGAAAGCAAATTCACAACACGCAACACAGCATAACAACACGCAATTTTCTTTCTTTCTTGTCTTTTCTTTTCTTTCTTTCTTTTCTATTAATTATGGATAGTTTGCGGTAGTAATAGTCTCCTAAGCAGTCTGTGAACTTAGCTCATTTAGCTACCATATCATTTGACCGTAATTCTCTTCCGACGGAAAAGTATCCTAGTAGTTTTTCCTGCCATTCAGTCCAAATAAATAAAACTGACGGAGGGCCCTCGTACCATCTTTGAGCTATACCCCTAAGTTTTGGTAAATCAAAATGTATAACTTGTTTTTCCGACCACGTATAAATGGTTGCGCACTCATTGACTTTATGGAGCCACATGGTCATTGTCTGTTCTCGTTTACTTGGTTCAAACTCGGGAATCGTGTTATTAAGAGAACTTAGCTTATCTGCACCATTATTAGACATAGATTTCAAAACATTGACAAGGTCTGATAGAGTGATTAATCCTAATAGAGAAGTGGCCTTACCCGTGGTCGCGTCTTGCATTGAGGCTTGTTGTACGTCTCCCACAGCTGTTGCTCGTTGCTGCCTCGCTAGACTACGTGACTGGCAGCTTGTAGGGCCAGAAAAGAGATGTTCCGCGGTTGTGCAGCACTTCCGGCTGTCCGGCGTCACCTGATGGTCCACCCGGCTAGACACCAGACGGTTCTCCCGGCTGGATGCCCGACGCTGCTCTTGGATGGTGGCTTGGTGTTCTTCCCGGCTGGACGCTGGGTGTTTCGCCAGGCTGGACGCCCGTCGGTTCTCCCGGGTGGACACCCGGCGCCCCTCCCGGTTGGAGGTCCGACGGTCCTTCCGGCTGTAGGCTCAACGCTCTTTCCAGCTGGAGGTCTGGTGGTCCACCTGGCTACATAGGTACCCAGCGGTCCTCCTGAATGAAGGTCAGACGATCCGCCCGACTGGAGGCCGAAGCTTCTGATGACAAAAGGCCTGGCAGTACACCTGGCTAGATGCCCCGCAGTCCACCGTGCTGCATGAGCGGCTACCATCTCGTCTTCGAGGACGCACTGGTTGATGTGATGAGCAGCCCACTCCGCGGTTAACTGGGCTGTGTGACTGACGATTAGCAGCGGGTGATCCCGTGGGATCAGCCGGGGTGTAGACAACACGCTCTCGTTTGTCCACCTCCATGAAGTTACCCTGAAACGTAAATAATATCCCAAAGAATTCGTTCTCTAAAATGAACACAATGAAATATATATTATATATATAATTTATAACAAGGATAATATAAATAGGCTTATTCTGTATGCAGACCGGGATTTTATAAAACCAATCAAATATTTTATAATAATAATGGTTAGATAGATGGTACATTAAAGATTACAACAGTATTTTTTTTGTTCTGAAAAAAAAAATAACGTTGTTGATAACCGTCACATGCGATAGCTGATATTTTCCAAAATAAATAAAAATGTAAAAATAAGATGGCAAATAATTTATAATAATGGTTTATAACACGAGCAGGTCACTTCAATCAGGGTAGTAGAATTAATGGTATGGCCAGACACAAGACAGAAATCTTTAACCCACTTCTGAGATTTTACTCTCTCATAGGGTGATAATATCATCCGAATCATGTATCCCACTGCTATTTGGGTTTATGAATTTTAAGAATGAAATAAACAGTGAAAATAATAGTCAGTTGTACGTATGTACTTACTTATTGCATTTCCAACACAAAAAAAACGAATACACTTGACAATTAAGTGTCTAGTTTTTTAATAATTAAATAGAACAAATGATGCACTGACTGCAAGCCCGCCAGAATGGTACGGCAACAAGAAATTCCCCGCATTTCCCTTTCTGTCAATAATTAAACCCTAGCGGGCTGATTGGTTGTCGTGCCATTCATGGCCACAGTTGGTTCTAGACTACGTAAACAACACTATTTTTAACTTTTTAGGTTTAGAATGAGATAACAAATTAGGTATTATTATTATTATTTAGAAGATAAGGGGCTATGCTATGCTATGGGTGATCATAGTGTAGGGGATGTAGTCACTGCGACCTAAAAAATCTATTGTGACTCGCCACCTTGTTAGGGTAACTCTTTTAGCCCGGAGGCTTCCAAGAAATTTAGAATACTCCTAGCTTTTAGAGTTTTAATCTCTTCCGGGCGAATAATGTGTCGGCCCAGATGGACACTGCGTTTGTGGATAAGGGGCCCGCATTCACACAAAAGGTGCTTAGGCGTCTCCCTCTCCTGATTGCAGTACCGGCAAACATCAGTGTCACTCAGTTTCATGTGAAATTGGTGCCTGTTTAGTTTGCAGTGGCCGGTTAAGGCGCGGGCTATCGCACAGATGTTCGTCCTGCTAAGCTCAAGAAGCTCGGCAGTTCGTTTTTGTGAGTAGCCTTCTATGAGAGATTTGGCGTGTAGCAGACCTGGTTGTACCAACCAGTGCTTTTTTGAATCGCCAAATAAGTTGCCCTTAAGGGGTCTGCATGGCCTGGTTCTTTGAGATACCACAGAAGGGTTCTGGTCCTATCTGATGACCTTGAGCCCCAGCCCGTGCAAGTTCATCGGCTTTTTCGTTGCCATTGATTCCAGAATGACCTGGTACCCATCTCAGAATAACTTTAATCCTTTGCCCCAGGTCATTCAGTTTGTTAACGCAGTCTTTTACCAGTTTCGAATTTAAAGTATTCTAGTTCAGGGCGTTAAGAGCTGCCTGGCTATCTGAGTAAATCAGAATTAATTGATTTATGTAGTTTCGTTGACGGTTAGCCTCCTTTAGTTTTGGTTAGTTTGTTAATGACTGTCACTTGAGTTGTTTTCCTCCACCATACTACGCAGGCATACGTTATTATCGGCCTGACTATGGCAGTGTACAACCACAGGGCGATTATAGGGTTTAAGCCCCATTTCTTCCCTGCTAAGCGACAGCATATTCCTAAAGCTATTTTAGCCTTTTGGATCACATTGTTAATGTGAGTGTTCCAGGTCAGTCTCTGGTCGATAGTTACGCCCAGGTACTTGACTTCGATGGAGAATGGTATGAGAGTCCCCTTTACAGTGGGCGTTACAAGTTTGTCCAACTTACGCTTCCTAGTAAAGGGGACTATTGTTGTTTTACTCGGGTTAACCGATAAATTGTTTTCTGTGCACCATGTGTTAATAATGTTCAGAGATCTTTGTAGTATAGATGATACCGTGCTGTGACAGGGGCCGACAACACAAGCCACCACATCGTCAGCATAGCTATGTACATCTAAGTCTCTTTTAGAGGCTTCAACCAGCAATTGGTCAACAACGAGTAGCCATAGAAGTGGCGATAAAACGCCTCCTTGTGGGCACCCTTTAGTTGTTTTGAAGCTCTTTGTAGTTCCGTGTAAGGTAACACTGATAGTTCTGTTGAGGAGCATGAATTCGATCCAACGAGTAGTTGTTTCGTCAATCCCTTTCGCCTTCATTCCCTTGGAAAGGGCGTCTATGGTGACGTTGTCGAAAGCTCCTTCAATATCAGGGAAAGCACATAGGGCTAACAAATTAGGTAAATGAACTAGTTATTTTATTATTGATAACAAATTATATTGAGTTTTTTTATCAAGACAGACATTCATGTAAAAAAAACGTTTCATAACAAAGACTAGTAATAAACTTGATTTAGATTTATGGACTTACATAAATAACATAACATCAGCTTTTTAATGTTCCCACTGCTGGGACTCAGGCCTCCTCTCTAGGAGAAGGCATAAGGGCTAAGGCCCGCGTGGTGGCCGAATGGTAACGGCCCTGACTTACGAATTGTAGGTCGCAGGTTCAAACTCAGCCAGGCGCATTCTTTGTGTAATTTATTTCACCACCACTGCTCCCAAAACGGTGAAGGAAAACATCCTGAGTAAACCGGCATGTCCTAGAACCAAAAATTCGAAGACATGTTACATTCTATAAGGACTTCATTTCAATATAATTACTTACAAACAGAAATTAGAGTAAAAAAAAAACTGTAAAAAATTACAATTAAAATTATGCTTATCAGCTGTTACACGTGATCTGACACAATCACGTGCCAGTTAGCTAGTCAACACGAAGGGCCGTCCAGAAACATCGATCCCATCTCGTATCATAGGCGAATTTTGGCAAAATTTCGCAATTCACCGATAACTAGGATAGGCGTACCGGGAAGCATGTATATCAATCGCTTTGCGCAACATATACGCTTTGCGGATGCAGAGCGTGGGCATCATGGGTTATCGCATCCGTACACGACTGCCGAGTGCCGACGAGACTCACTAGCATATTGATTCTTTTGATTAACTTCGTATTTCTTCACTAATTAAACAGAAGATATTTTAGGCCTCTGGGATGAAGACAAAAACCAAAAACCATATTGGTACACATGTATTTTGAAATCTTGTAGCAATGCACTAAGGTGCAGCGGACTATACATTTTTGGTAGGCACTCTTGAAGCTGTTGTGTAAAAAACACCAAAAATTACCAGAAAAGCAAGCGGAAGTGACACTAGGCAGTAGAAAGGATGACTGTTGAAGTGGATGAATTCTTGAATTAAGTATAGAACCTGAGGTAGGATGACCCAGTGAACGCGGAGCAATCATCTTCATAAAATGCCTGATGATGATGAAAAAAAAATTGAAGCCCTCAAATGATTGCAAATATTTAGGAAAATAATATATAATTTAAAAAATTCTAACTAAATGGCATGTGCAATGGCAAAAGTCCGTTTGCAGACTGATAATAATATTCAATTCACTATTCATATACTTACACATATATTTACAGTTGAATCAGCGATATGTGGGCGTAGTGTCCATTAGGCACATGAATGAATGTACTTAAATGAAAAAATGAATGCTAAACTTTTAGAAAATACAAGTTTTGTGTTTAACTGGTATTCCACATTTGATTAAGTTCGATCTACAAAACCTTAGGTATTTTACAGGACGCTTCTTGGAGATTCGAGTGAGCGCGGAAATTGTATGTCTCGATTCGGCCTTTTGCTTTCTACCATCGGATAACCCGACGTACCTACGGCTTTCCACCCTTAACGTTGTTGAAACTTCTACTGTCCGAACTAAGTGTTTCGCTTCGTCATTTATATCGGGTACATCAAAGGACTGTACGGTCTTCCTGTACGATTATAATTTAGGTATCTGCAAGAGTGAATAGGCTCTTAATAAACTAGTGCGCCTCACCATCAACGACTGCATCACTGCTTACCATCAGGTGGGTTCGCAGTCAAGCACTAGTTTATATAAATCACTATCCCACACCGTGACAGTGGCTTCCTACCGTAGGTGCGTCCACAAACACAAATCTCGCACATAAACACTCACTCCCGGAACTACAGTGAGCCAAACAAATATTTGTAACGCGCGGGAACCAACTTGGAGATTGCCTGGTCTTAAACATAGTGTGTACCTTTGTGCCAAATAAACTTGTTTTTCTCTGTCTTCCTTTCTTTCTGATGTAAGAAAATTAGAAATAACTTCGTATTATATTTTATTACTTGACTAGCTTCTGCCAACGTCTTCACCCGCGTGAAATGAAGTATTTCCTATAAAATTTGGACCCCGGTTTCTTCATTTTAAGAGGTGAATTTAGAAAAATCCTCTCTTAGTGCTCGTCTACGTGATAAAAGGACACCTTGTGTGCAAAATTTTACGCTCCTAATTCCAATGGTTTCGGCTGGGCGTTGTTATGTCAGTCAGTCAGTTTCCCCTTTTTAATAGCTTTTCAGTTTCACAGCATTGCCTCTTTATCAAACATTGCGTTGGATGAATCAATAAGCCTCGGAAAGGGCTTAATGCAACGAGGTACTAACCTGCGATTATCCCTGCATTCACTATGCAAGTGCGCCCAAGGACAACCCCAGGTTGGTTCCCACTAGAAATATGCCGTTGGTGGCAATATGGGAATATTGCTGGCAATATTGCCATCAATATTCATACATCGGGCAATATTCCCGCTTCACGGCAATATTGCCTAGTTCCCACTATTGCGACACACGGAATAAAAAATTATACAACTATGGTTTTGGGTGGCTTAAGTAGACAGATTACTAATTTATTTTTACAAAAAGCTTACAGACAGCTTTCTGTAATAATAAGTGAATAAATACCGTCGGGTGCTACTTTGGAAGACCAGCAGTATGAATCTCTTGCTGATCACAGAGCCCCCACACAGCGACTGCGCAGACTCTACCTTATTTCCGTATGTAATCAAAGCCTGGCAACAAATAGCTTCTTAACAGCTAATAAAACTGGGCAAGTGCGACTCGGACTCGCGCACTGAGGGTTCCGTGGAGTCTCGAAGATTTTTCCGAATTGCAATTTTTTTTTGTGACGTTGGTAACAACAAATTTACTGTTTTCAGACTTTTTCCTATACCTGTGCTATAAGCTATAAGACCTTGCTTTGTGCCAAATTTCAGAATTCTGGGTCAACGGGAAGTACCCTATGAATTTCGATCTTTGAGAGTATCAAAATATACGTTTTTTGCGACTTAAACGTCCGTATCTTTTTTATTCCTTAACTTAGAAGTTTGATTTTTTCACAGCATGAAGGGAATAACATATTCAACTCGATACCTCCACGCGTTCTTGAGATAAAGGGTCTAGACAGACAGACAGACAGACGGACGGACAACAAAGTGATCCTATTAGGGTTCCGTTTTTTCCTTTTGAGATACGGAACCCTAAAAATAACAAATAAATAGCTTAACAGCTAAATAGCTTCTTATACCATATACGAGTATACTATAATTTTAAACTGAATAAGTAAGAACAGATAAGTTAGTGTTTAATTTAGGCTAGCTTTTCTACGGAAGATATTTCTTCCCAATAGAAACTTACTAGATATCTAACCAGCACCGATGACTATTCTGATTGTTAGCTAATATTTTTACCACAATATCACAATAATATTATTCATAGCTTCATACCATTGATACAGCGGAAAAGCTGATAATTTAATATGTAAATTGTGCATTGCATGTGCAATAGAGAATAAACTTAAACAGACATGATTGCATTTTAATCTCGGCGGCCGTGACCGATATCAATATGATTTTATTTGCGAGTATTATTTTCTTTTTCTCATTATTATATGTATTTTATTTCTAATTCTGCTTTTTACAAATTACTGGCAGCAACAGCTTTCTGAAGACCTATAAAAAAACGCAAGCAAAAAATCGTAAGTAAACATGTACCTACTTCGTAAAATAAACCAAAAGATTGTTTTTTCCAAAGTCCGCCATTACTAATTGCAGATTCTGAGATTACACATTACAAAGTCATTAATAAAGCGTTATTTTAATATTGTAGGCGTTAGCAAAAATCTCTTTATAAAACTGATGAAATCGGTACTTACCTACACCTACTGCTATCCTAGTACATACAAGTCGGTAGCTACGAGTTTTCTTCGGGAAATAATAATGGTTCCGAAAAACAATTTAATCTCCAGCGATCTGTGGCCGACTATTATTCTAATTAACTAGCGTTATAATGAATTACCGACAAAAAACCCAAAACATAAACGAAAAAAAATATCCAATTTAACAACAAATAAGAGCATGTTCAAATTACATTTTCTCCTAAAAAAAAATTGATCTTTGAATAAAAAAACTAAACTTCCGAATAGAATACTGAACCTCCGACAAAATTACTAAGTTACCGACAACAGAGGTTTGGTCAAAATAATCATATTTTTACAACTTGCATGAACTGTTTTAATTTCTATTGTTGGTTATCAAATTTATTTTTTAGCTCTCAATAATGATGAAAATACCTCAACTGTTCGGCCCGCGCGATGGAGTTCGGATCTACTACGTAACTACATTTTCATAATAAACTGAGTTTTGTTTTATTTTTATCTTTGTTCTTGCTGACATTATAAAAGTTAGGAAATTTGTCGATTAATAATACAGTATAATATTCTAGGAAACCAAAGTCTACTTGGTTTTCGATTAAGGCATGAATAGGGGTACGTATCAAAATCCCGAAAGTTCATTATACCTATGGCTGAAATACCGACGTGCAAAACACCGAAATTCAAAATACCGAAAGGTTTAAATGCCGATAGTCGTTATATCGAAACACAAAATACCGATGTTCAAATGCCCGAAAGGACGAAATCCCGAATAGACGAAACAACTTGAACGTAGCGGTTGGTCACAGTTCTAACGTTACCTAACCTATTTCACCCAGTTCAAAGTGCAATCAAAATACAATCTATCTGTGACTAGACTATTAGACAATGGTAAACACATTTTTACGAGTGATTGTGGCTGAAATAGGTTAGGTTAGGTTAGAATTGTGACCAAAAGCGCGCGAGCCGAGCGAGCGAAGCGAGCGGCGCCGCGGCAGCGGCCGGCGAGTGCTACTTCTCAAAATAAAACAAATCGGGACCTTAGGGCACCCCGACACGGATGAGTCGGGATTTTGAACTTCGGGATTTTAAACATTCGAACAAATGAACTTTCGGGATTTTAAACTTTCGACCATACGACCATTTGGCGTTTCAATTTTCGGGATTTCGTCCATCGGTAATTTAAAATTCGGAATTTTTATACGTATCCATGAATACGACTGTTTTAACTTTTTAACGCCTGAAATAGGTACCGATATCGGAGCATACCCGTGGTAAGTAAAATTCATGATATATGATGCAATTAAAAGTTATTGTTACAAGTACATTTTTATATTTTTTATAAGTTTCTGTATAGCCACTCAGAATAATATTTTCAGTATAATGTGACAGTTAAAATAGCACCACAATCTATGAAATATGAAAGGTAATTTATGAATTAATAGTAGGTAAGTAAAGATAAAAATTACAAACCAAAGTTTTCAGTAGAACGTAATTTATGCTGGTAGAAAAGTATTATAGCAATAGACAGTCATGTTTATTTTTCGAAGAATTCAGTATCTCATTCGGTCGTTTCGTCATTTTTATTCGGACAAAAGTAGTCGGAAAGTTAGTATTTGAGGCAGTAGATTTAATATTTTGAGTAAGGACAATTCTTCTTTTTTTGTCGGAGCTTTTATTACTACCCGTTTTCTTCTAGGAGTATTTACATTTTTTTTTTGAGATGAGAAATCATCCAATAACTTCCCTCACTCCTCGTCTAGCGAAAGGGGGTGTCAGACTTTTACTGACTAAAACCCAACTGTGTTCCTTCAGTTGCCCTTTACGGTTTAGGACCACAGTAACTCTTTTGAACTATTCCACAGCCCCGAACAATTCCGCAGACCAACTGTATGAGTAAGTAGCTACAATCTCTCTAAAAAGTCAAAGGAGTTGGAATTTTTTAAACAAATTATGTTATTTTACATACTATACTTTTTATAAGACTCTAATAGTATACAATAATCATTTTTTTGCAACCTTGATTGTTCAACCAGTGTTGACTACATCAGATTACAAGAATTTTATATTTTATTAGATTACCTAAATCGTTTGACTTTTTACACACTCTACCTACATCTCATATTTATTTTAACACTATGAACAACATGGTGAATGAAAACGTCATTCCCGACTAGCCTATAAACCCCGAAAGAGAACAATGTCTTGCTATTTTGTGCTACACAGTTTCAAAATATGGTCCGCACGTTGACTGGAGTGCCACAAGTGATGAGACTTGAAGGACAGACAGGCTGTATATTTGTATAAGGCCGAATGATGACTTACTTGATTAGAGTATGTTCGAAATGAATGAAGCCAGTTAGTAGGTGCTGTAACTAATTAGACTAGCTGTACCAAAATTTAAAAAAAAAAATAAGTAAAACTTATTATGTATATTCCTTCAGTTACCCTTTGCGTTCTAAGACCACAACTCCTTTGTAAAATTCTGTAGGTCTAGCAGGCATCGGTGCTTCTGGGCCTCCTCCTTTCTTGATAATGCTTAACAAATATACTTACGAATATTAAAAACTTTAGCACTTAAAAACGCTTTTACTGATGTTTACCCCACCACCTTAGGTTTATCAATTCATCAACATTGTTTTGTACCAAGTAGCAAGTCCATTTAGAAAACGGGTTTCTAAAATGTGCCGTATGAAGCTTCTCATAAACCAAAGAGTCTTTGCGACACTGAACGAACTGGCAGAAATCGACAAAAAAACATAGGTACAAAACATTGCCCCTTGCACTGTCACCGTCTGACGTAACATCCCCATTTTCTTGGTATTTTCCATGAGTTTTTCTAAATCTCCAGTCTCGTTATATATAAAATACAAAATTAATCATGAGTGCCGCACCGGGTTGTGATAACCTGAAACAAGAACGTATCAGATGCGATGTTTGTCGTACCATCAACTTGGCGAAACATCTGAAACGATCGAAGCCAGATATGCAGATTTATGATAAATGTACACCCAGCGAAAAGTTCAGTCCTGCGAGCCCACGTAATTATATCTTTAGATGTATAATTAAATATTTATTTTGTTTCCTAATATCTACATAAATTTATGTTCATAAAAAATATAGGTAAAAATTAACTATATAAACTACTCGTAAAACCTAACTAAAACTATGTATGTACATAAATACATAAAATACACTTAGGCGTCAAAGTACTTCTTCACATCGTTGTCATCCGGAAATGTGCAGACTGGCAGCATTGCCACGTTGAATGGCAGTGCTAATTCTTTGGGCGAAGAACGAGCCAGCCCTTTGGTCACGCAGTGTTGATCAGTCGACGTGAAATTAATATGATATCGAAAAAAAAAACATGACAACAAAACAATAATGGCAAAGAAAGCACAATATTCTGCTCCTCGAATTCAAGAATTGAAACGAACATTTTGCTGCGAAGTTTCGCCCAAAAATACTAGGAGACTAGCACTTAAAAGCGCCACTTCTAACCTTACTACATACTTTCAACGTTTCTAAATTCCTCGACAGTCTTTCTTTGATGTCTTTCAACTACTTTCGTGAGATCGATAAATTCCTAGGAAAAGTTATACCCTAGCTCGTGAAATAATTTCCTTTCCGCACGTTTTTTTAATGCATTATCATAAACATATCTGAAAACCATCTTCATAATTTATTACCTCTGCTACAGAATATATTTCAGTACTTGCTCTGCGTTTTGTCTGAACATCTAAACTTCCTTTCTAGCTAAATACTTAGAAGTTTTAGATAACAAACAACGGTATAACACTAACAGACAAAGTTGTTAAATTGTTTCTAACAAGACCTAGTTAAATGCCTACATGTTTGAAAGTAATCTAATCAACCATTGAAAAAAATATTTAGGGGTCGTCAGACCTTTTATTGGCTATGTACCTAATGTATGAGGAATTTCGTTTATAAAAACATACTGAAGTCTTAGAATAGTCAGCCTATTTTTAAGATCTGACCTCAGAGATTCGTCATTCTAGTAGCTATCTGAGAGATTGTCTGACAACAAACTTAGACAATGAAAAAATAAGTTGTGTCAGCTCTTATTATGTGTCTCGCATCATTTTCAAATTTTATTGTGCCTAAATAAAATCAAAGTTGCCATCATAAACCCAAAGTTACAAAATATTGCCTAAAAGTTTCCCATTCCTAGCTTCCTAGGATGTTTGAATCGGTACATTGTATGACAGTGAGTCAGCCGCGCGAGCACAATATAAAATCTTACGTGAATTCTATTTTAGTTCGCAGATAACACTGACCGAGCTAGTGTCAGTGACTTCCATTACACTTCCATTCTCTCTACATGTTCCGACACAATAGAATTGTAATGACGTGTTTCTACTTCATTCAGATTGTAAATTGAATAAAAATTTACAATTCCAATTGTACACAGAAATTAATCACCTCTCGATAATTTTAATATTTTAAAAAACCAATATTTGGTTTTCTAGTATCTCTTTAGTATTAAATCTATAAGTACTTTTGAAAAATCTAAACAAATTACTTTTTTATTTTAACAAACCGTCTTCCAATTAGTAAAACAAATAAAGTTTATTGAAATTAAAGTACACATATATAACTGAACCGAGTCGGTAAGTTCTTACAAAATCTTACAAAAAAACAACGTATTGTGTCACATCTATGTTGGAACCAAAAAACAACTTTCATTCATAACAAAAAAAAAAAACAGAAATGCCCAATACACCAGGATATTATAACTCGGATTAGGTGAAATGTAAAGTTCAATATCGAAAAAAATACCTCCCGCTACAATAGCCAGAAAGAGATGTAACATGGTAATTAAAATATATCTGTCTCTTTTGTATCAATGAAGCAGCCGTGTAAAAGGTGACTGACCTACATTTTACGAACAAGCTTCCTAGTTGGTATGGTGCCCTGGTGATTATTACAAATTATGTAATGTCTCCTAAATGCTCTCAAACTTTTACCAGGCACTCGATTCTCGAGTTACATGGATGATTGTTACTTGTAAATCGCAATGTACCATTTATAAATAGTAATACCAAATATTTGATGATCCTAATTTGGAATCTGATTTATAATTACAATTTGACGCAAAATGGTGAAGCTAATTTATACTGGTTTTACACCTGAGTCAGAGGTACCGACGCGGATATAAGCCATTGTAAAAATTACTTCTCGCCCGAATAAGAATTTTAAAAAAGCTAAATTGAATTGTTCCCCAGATCATCCGCTGCATCCAACCTGTATCAAAGTTTGCAGCAAAGAAGAGTACAAGCTTAGAAAAGGTGGCCAAACTGTTGCTTTACCAAGTATACCTCACTACGTACACGGAAAGCTTATGTACGCCGTCAAAGTTGGTGAAACTTAACTCTTTTAGTAAATGCTGTCCTAGTAATAATTAAGATTTGCTATGCTGTAATCCTTATCCCTAAGGTTGAAATTCAAATTTAACAAATCTTATTTGACCCTCAAAACTATATTTTAGATTGATTTGATTATTGGCATTTTTTTTTTTTTTAATTTAAACATTATTGAATATTTTATTGATTAAGAAGAATCTGTTTTACCATTTAATCATCATGCTTTTATAGAAAATAATGAGGTAGCGTAGCAATTAATAAGTTAAGTCTTACGTGTCCAATGTGGGTCAAAAGAACAACCTTCACTACACCTTTAATATTGGCCTCAAGCTCATATAAATCATAAGGTTTAATAAATAATAATTTTACATTGATAACGATGCCCTTCGACAATGTAAAGTCCGATGCATACTTCTTTACATAATCGATGTTGTTTGTATTGCACACCTTCATGCAACCTCCTCTACATTTCACCGTCATTAGTAGTGATTGAATCAATTTACAGTTTGTCCATCTCCTCAACAGGCTGGCATCATAGTAGGTGCTATTTACTTCACGTACTCGCAAGGAGTGTGGGGCGACCAACAAGACGTCATAGAATGCGTTCGCCGTTGGCAAGAATACGTACGCAGCATCAACACGAGACGCCCGCCAGTCTTCGATCAATGCGGTAACGTTATTGTAAGTACAACCAATTAAAATTGAACTTGAACTTTCCGGTAATAAGACTCAGATTCAAGTGCGTTCATGCTGCTACTGAAATATTTGTACCTGCTCACGACTCATGTCTCCCTAGTAGAAGTAGTTACGTCACTAGTCGTTCGATCAACTTTACCGACTCGACAATTCGGTGCAATTGCTATCGCAGTCCCGCTCTGATAAACCAAATCATTCAGATGACCTTTGAGTTGAAAAACATATGTAAACAAAAAAAAATGTTGTAAATTATTTGTCTTAGGTACTTTAGATATGTACTACCAGAGTAAGCAGTAAAAAATCTTTAAAAAGAAACAAGTAACTTATGTAGACTATTCTAAAATTGGCAAAATAATAAAAAATAAATTAAAAAAAAAAAAACTGTTAACATTTATATTTAAATTCAATCTGGCACCGAAATACTTTCGGTGCGTCACAAAGTAATAAATACCTAATCAAATATAATAATCGTAATCAGTGTAATTGGCATTCTGTCGTTCTGGTTAAATAAATAAATAAATAGGTAATAATTACTTATTTATAGATCTATATCATTTTAAAAAACTATTTTATAGACTTCCTTGCTTATGGCCGAGAACCTAATAGAAAAGGGATCAACTAAAAAAATCACTGGTAACAACATTCCAATCATACCTCTAAAGCCATAATAGCAAGTATAGCAACTCTATATTGTCTTTTGCTGCAAAAAAATTGAACGGAATGCGTAACATCTCCTTGCAAAGTCTGCGAGCCTAGTAAAAGGGAGGCTGTCTCGCAATCGGCGCGTGCCATTCGCATCAGCACCACTCGCTTTCGCAAAACGTCTGCCCACAATGAAAGCCATCCGCGCATTGGCCCCGCGATTTGACTTGTCCTGCCCATGCGTACCTACCTGCACAAGTCACGCGACATCGCTACTCGCAAGGCTTAGCACCTTTCTAAACTGCCTCTACTCGTTCCGTTCATTGATACAATGCAACATGCAATAATTATAAAAAAACAGCATACAATTGAAGCATTGGACGTGCTCATAAGACGTTGGCAGATACGGCGGCTAATAGTACTAAGTGTTGTTGTAACAGATCCAATACAGACTATTTCGGTACTCTACCGACCGCTGCCAGCCTAGTAGATGTATGCTACGCTCAGCAGACACTATGGCACAGTAAAGTCACGCCCCTACTTTTGTTTTCATAGGCGAAAATTCCTGCTAACCTTTCCTAGTGTTATGATGTCCTAGTGTTTACACGTCAGTTACATACGAGGGACGCCGTTCATCGCATAGTATTGGTTCATTCATTCTCCCCCCTTCAATGAAAATGAGCTCGTTTACGCATTGAATGGAAGAAACAAGTGTCCGGTTGTTATCTACACCAACTTAATCATTTAAAGCAAAAAATTCTGTTGAAATAAAATGCCAATACCTAATTACATTAAAACGTGGTAGATTAAATAACAGGTTCTTGTACATATTTACAATTACCGTTAATAGTACATTATGTGACTAGGGGATAAAGCAGTGTCTTTCAGTCGAGGGCGGCAAGTTGAATTCCGAACGAAACGAAGGTTGCTGATTTTAATCCCAAACGTTAGTGAGGGATTTATATAATTAACTCGTATAATGCTCGGGGCATTGCGAGGGAGTTAATAAAGAAACCTGAGTGAAGTGAGAAATTCAAGCCGCTCAAGACAAAGACAGCTTTATCCCCGTGTTGCATATTCTACTTTTTACACCATCTGTGAGATAATTAAAAGACAATTTGGTCGACCAAATCATTTAATATAAAAATATAAGTATTATATTTACAAGTTCATCAAACAAACAAAATACATTACTCCAAGATTCTATAGTTTCAATTTTCTATCGACGGCGAAGTGCCAAGAACTCCTAACTGTCGAATTAAAAATTTCCTGTCCCAAAAATGTTATGAGGTAATACTATAAATTGACACGTTGCTTTAGTTAGGAAGTGTTTCCAGAATTATCTTGATACAGTTGCAACTAAATATCTGCTTCAGAGATTACACAAAAACATGCGGAAACACAGGTTTAAATTATTATACGCGCTAAATAGTAGTTTATGTGACTAGGGGATAAAGCAGTGTCTTTAAGTCGCGGGCGGCATGTTGAATTCCGAACGAAACGAAGGTTGCTGATTTTAATCCCGAACGATAGTGAGGGATTTATAAAATTAACTCCCGAGCATTGCGAGGGAGTTAATAAAGAAACCTGAGTGAAGTGAGGAATTTAAGCCGCCCAAGACAAAGACAGCTTTATCCCCGTGTTGCATACTCTACTTTTTACACCATCTGTGAGATAATTAAAAGACAATTTGGTCGACCAAATCATATATTAGAGAAATATAAGTATTATATTTACAAGTTCATCAAAAAAACAAAATTCACTACCTCCAAGATTCTATAGTTTCAATTTTCTATAATGCTCCCGTGTCGTCAGTACGCACGTTTTATTCTATTTTCTTTTTTTTTGTTAGTGGCCAGTTTGAATCATGTGATTACATACTCTTTGGTTTGAATTTCGAGTCAACTTGTTCGATGCGCCTACATTTTAATTCACAATGTTGGCGATTCTTGATGCTCCAAATTCAAATCTCATTATTCCCTAGGGATCGGCCATACTGCATTATCTCCCTAGGCATATAATGACTTGCTTTAAGTGAGGTTTGTATGACGTGTAAAACGACATTATCGAGCAGGTGGTGTAAAAATTACTTTTTACCTCACTTAAAACAAGTCATTATATGCCTAGGGAGATAATGCAGTATGGCCGATCCCTAGGGAATAATGAGATTTGAATTTGGAGCTTCAAGGATCGTCAACATTGTGAATTAAAATGTAGGCACATCAAACAAGTTGACTCGAAATTCAAACCAAAGAGTATGTAATCACTATGATTCAAACTGGCCACTAACAAAAAAAAGAAAATAGAATAAAACGTACGTACTGACGACACGGGAGCATTATAGAAAATTGAAACTATAGAATCTTGGAGTAGTGAATTTTGTTTGTTTGATGAACTTGTAAATATAATATTTATATTTCTCTGATATATGATTTGGTCGACCAAATTGTCTTTTAATTATCTCACAGATGGTGTAAAAAGTAGAGTATGCAACACGGGGATAAAGCTGTCTTTGTCTTGGGCGGCTTAAATTCCTCACTTCACTCAGGTTTCTTTATTAACTCCCTCGCAATGCTCGGGAGTTAATTTTATAAATCCCTCACTATCGTTCGGGATTAAAATCAGCAACCTTCGTTTCGTTCGGAATTCAACATGCCGCCCGCGACTTAAAGACACTGCTTTATCCCCTAGTCACATAAACTACTATTTCTCGAAGTGTCAGTTAGAAGGTATTGGTACTTCACCGTCGATATGCTCCCGTCAGTAAGCACGTTTTATTCTATTTTCTTTTTTTTTTGTTAGTGGCCAGTTTGAATATTTCTAGTCAACTTGTTCGATGCACGTACATTTTAATTCACAATGTTACGTCATTGATTTGAATTTGATGTTCCAAATTCAAATCTTATTATTTCCTAGGGATCAGCCATACTGCATTATCTGCCTAGGGACTGTGCTAGGGATTAGGGATAGAATGACTTGTTTTAAGTGAAGTTTGTATGACGTATAAAACGACATTATAGAGCAGGTGGCAGCAGGCATAATGTTAAGCAATCTATGTTAGGTATTGTTGTCACCTCAGCGTGACATAGGATACGTTCCTATGGAGGATCTAGGTTGAACTCTATTAACTACTAGAGTCCAACAAAAATGAATTTTCAATTACGGTATCTATTCAATAAAAATTAACTATGGTTATTATTTTATTTTTTCTAACAAATGCCTATTGCAAAACAATTAAACAGATAATTAGGTCACATCCAGATCCTAAAGGCCAAAGTCATATGGATAACGACATTCAATGCCATTACTGTTTGACATTTCGTGATACGTTCCGATTCCCTTCTGAGATCCTTGTACAAGCACGCAGAGGGAGGCAGGGTATCCATGGTGAACATCATTTATAAAACCGTAATGTAATACTGACAACGGAAGGAGCATCCTACGCGCTAATAACTGCCTGGTATAAATGGGGTCATATCACTGACAATGTTACGTTACAAGGATGAAAAACTGCGCATGGTTACACCAACCAGCAGCCTGTAAGCCTACGCAAAGCAGTATAGATTATTTTACTTAATTTAGCATTTAGAGTTCTATTTTCGTAGCAACATGATTAAAGATTTAAATGTGTTTTTAACGTTACCGACCGAATAAAAAATTATTATTAAGTAAAATCTAATTGTTGTGTCATTTCCATTATCAAAGAGAACATGCGGATATGACAGTGGCAGCACATAAAGGCAAATGCATATAAACATCGACACAGTGAGTGAAATGTCCCAGTTACACGGAGCGCTGATAAATTGTTTTGTTTTCAGAAAAAAGATACAGTGGAGAATGTGATGGGCCCCATATATTCTGCCTACAAAAGCGCAGTGACTACTTGTTTCGCTGGTAATATAATATGCTTTAATCTTCAATATACTTACATCAGCTTCTGCCAGCGGCTTCGCCCTCGTTAAAGTAGCTCTTTAGAGCCCCGTTTCATAAAAAAACCCGTTTCAAAATTTACAAGTGCTCGCATACCTATGTCATAAAAGCATTCTTTGAGCAAATTTAATGCTCCTAGTTCCAGTAATTTTGGCTGAAAGCTAGACTAGATCTATGGGCGACAGTGCTTGCCTGACATACCTTAAAATTCGTCCCACCTGCTAAAAATCTCACTAAATAAAGTGACGTTCTAACTAAATTCTTCATTCCGGTCAAAATATAAATTACCACGTGGCATTGCAGTAACACAGGTAATTGCACAGGACCGGTGATGCGTGATGCACAGGACCGGTCGTTGTGGCGACGCTTGGGGGAGGCCTATGCCCAACAGTGGACGTCTTTCGGCGGATATGATGATGATGATGATGATTGCAGTAACGCATATATGTAAATACATCAATGAATGACATTATTTCTGAAGCTTCATTTTTGAAAAAAAAGTCTCTTAGCACTCGCTAATGTTTTATAAGAAAACCTTGAGGAAAATTTCGCACTCCTAATACAAGTAGTTCCGGCTGTGTTTACAGTGCGTTTCACTTAAGAAGTTCCTTCGCCATAATGTTGGCTCCCCTGTCTGTCAGAAAAAAGAAGGGAAAAAAGAAAAAGGTCTACCAATTTTTTGCACGAAATGTGAAACGAAATCGATTTTAACGGCAGTTGCAAGACTTTATGGAGAATTATGAGAGTGGGATTTTAATGGAGAGGTACGATATTGTGGCGTGGCGTTTTCGTTATTTGAAAGAATTGCAGAACAATCCAAATGAAGCACAGCGTCCTATATTTTATTCAAATAATAGTTTTTACAGTTTCCAAAAGAAAAAGAAAAACAAAATTATAGGGCAATTGTTAAAAGTAACGAAATATCAGCTAATCTCCCGGATATTGAGAAATTTCATTGCTAAAAATATAACAACACTTTTTCCGTATTGCCAACATTACGGCAAAGGAACTTCTTATGTGAAACGCACTAAGGAACTTCTTATGTGAAACGCAATGTACATGTCAGTTTCCCTTTTTGTATACATAGATATTGTTATGAGACTAATAGCGTTTTTCATCAACAGGTGTTGTCAAGGTGCCGCTCCTTATCAAATGTGCTTATTTTGACTACCTCAACGCTCTAGAAAAGAGGAAAGATGATATAGAGAAGGAAAAAAAAATAAAGAAATAGTGACCACTAACCAACTTGACGTGGAGTTTTGTATATTGTTATTAAAATTGTCTAGTTTGATGGTAACCAGACTGAAATCTATAAGATTCATCTTTTTTGTACATGTCTGAAGCATTGGTTGACAATCAATCAACATTTTTAAGGTTTTTGTGGATTCGTCAAAACAATCTATAAAAAGGTACCTGATGAAAAATGTTAATTTTGTGTTAGCTATGTTTACTTCGTGCTTTCCGTAAAACAAAATGGTTAAAACAAAACCTTATAAATGAGACAATTTTAATATGGGTTTTAATAAAAAATAATTAAGCATATAAAATATATTGTATAGTTTCCTTTTTGTTGAAAACGAAAATTAATACGATTTTGATTATTGAAGTTTTTTTTTCATATTTTACTCAGTTTAATAAACAACACACACTCAGTTTTGTTTTTGAGCAGTTTAGTCTCTTTAATATTTATATTACACCTGTGCCCGATTCGAAATAGATATCGAAACATTCAAATAGGTATTCTAGGAAATCTCGTATAGTGGCGCTTCAGATAATACACATTTATAATGACTGTTTGTTACCTATCTCCCTCATCTCTCAGATATCAAAAGTTAAGAGGAGGAAATTTCGAAAAATACACCTCACTGAATTACGAGAAATACCTATAAAGAATCTAAATAGATGTGCCAATAGTTTCACAGCGAGATATTTGAAAATCACCGTGCGCTCGCGGGGGCGATCGGCGACGGAGACCTCTCGCGCCGGGCCTTGGTTCAGGCCATGGTCCGGAGCGAGGAGGAGTGGCAGGCGGTCGCCGACTTCTGCGAAGCATTAATGCTAGCAAAGGAGGGATTCCGATCCCGATTTCCAGCCAACGAAGACGCGGGCTTGCGGACGGCGAGCTATGGCTAGCTCGCTGTCCGACCGTCCTGTAACTGTCCGGACCGAGCCCAAGTCGTCGACGGCACGCACTGTTCCCGCGCGCTTCAAGGAGTTGCCAGCAACAGCAGGGGCCCAGCTGGGTCAAATCCTACCGGGGCCAGGGTTAGTTTCGAAAGATAGCTCGAGCCCCGGTATGAAGGCTTGAAGGAACAGGGTGGGTTTTTAGTCTGTAAGAGTCTGACACTATCTTCCGCCCCGCCCAAAACGACGGTTGTCATTGGTGATTTTCCCACCATAAAAAAAAAGATATTTGCAAACTTATATCCTTAATTTCGAGAAAAAAAAATGTTCATATCTCTCAAAAACAGCTAACCTACTTATTTGTCGAATTTACTAAATTTTAAACATTTTTTTTTATTTTTTCTCGAAATTAGTTTTGCAAATATCTCGCAGTGAAACTGTTGACAATTCTATTTGTACCTATTCTTCATTATTTTTTGGTGTAATTCAGTGCGGTCTACTTTTAGACATTTTGAAAACTGTAAGTGCCTTTTTGGTGTTTCTTAAGGAATGTCCTCCTTAGCGAAAATCTGTACACTGTCACACCTATGAGGAAATATGCATGCAATTTTTTAATTTATTACTAAATTAAATACCTTTTAGCTCAAGTAAACAAATATGAAAAAAAAAATATCTTCATCAACAACGAAGTTTTATAGCTCCAAAAATAAGAATGAGAAATCGACATGGTTTTTTTATGTCAAAGGCCATGACTCCCGTACGGCCGCCATAGAAAATGGTATCTTGGCGAAAAAATTTTTACATCACGTTTGCTTTTCTACCAATTTTGATATTTTTTTCAGAATCAGCAATGTATTTTAGTATATTCATTGGAAAATTGGTTACATAACAACTGTTTTAGTCATACATATTCCCTAATATTGAGATTCGACACGGGCATTCGACCGAATGGCAATATCTCAATATTAAAATTTTCGCTTCGACTCCTGTGCGTCACTCTATTTTTGTGAAATTGGTTTTTAGATTTAAGTAGTATTTGCCAAATAAAGAATTTGAATTTCTTAACAACACTAGAAAATAAGGGTCTGTCCACCATTAATGTGGATATCTCTGCTGCCTACGCCTAAGGTCCGAAGCGTGAAGCTCGAACAGCGCAGGGTTTTCATCGGGAGAACCACCAGCCAGCATGTACTCCAAGTGTCTGATGTAACATATGGCTATCCTGGAATTAAAAAAGTTGCATTATTAGATTTTAGGACATGTCTATCGATGTCTTCGGTACCGATTTACGAGCTGTACATCGCGGGTGCAAACCTAGCCAGACGCATTACTTAATTTAATTAAGGTAAGTTATTTCATCACCACTACTCTGAGAACGGTGAAGAAAAACATCGTGAGGAAACTGGTTTATTATAGAACCATGATTACGAAGACTTGCGAGATTCACCAATCGCCTGCGTGGTGGATTACGGCCCATTCCTTCTCCTAGAGATGAGGTCCGAGTCCCAGCAGTGGAAACATCATAAGGGTGGTTATGCTGTATAGCTACATATCTTTCTTTGATCACAGAGAAGTTAATGCACCAGAGGTATCCTCTTCCCTACCCTTGTCCTATATTTTTTACTTAGGGTCGGTGTAACACGTTTTTTACGTTTTTTCTTTCATACTGTCTTGACACCCGTCTCGCTATCAATGACTCCTTTTCTTTCATATCACTCCTTACACAATCCATCCATCTTTTCTTTGGCCTTCCATTCCTCTTCTATCCAATACTCCTACGATCCACCTGACACACACACATCATACCACATCTCGCCGATGGTACCATGTGTAAAGCCACCATCGTATTACGCCTACTCACTTAAATGGTATGGTCTCGTGAGTTGCTACCAAACTACGAAAACCTTTACTGCTGTAAGGGTTCAAAAATTCGCATTTGACCACCATTTCACCTGATGGTAAGCGACGATGCGGTCGAACACAGGGTTGAGACAGTCGCTGCCTCGTTTTCGAATTTACGAAATTAGTCCACCCTACGCCTCTGACGCCTGTCGTCATAAAGTTCCTGCCGATATAATCGAAGTTCTCTCACCTAAGACACTCAATCTTGGAGTATTTCTTCTTGGAAGGCTTGGTGACTGGCAGCTTGGAGCGCAGCAGATCGAACGCGCGGTTCATGTCCCTCATTCGCGTGCGTTCTCTGTCACATGCTGTTTTCTTATATTCTGAAATGGGAAATTTGAATCCTCGTATAAAATGAATTCGGCAGATTTTTCATTACCTTTGCCTTTGCTTTATATTATGTTCATACTTGGCAGGATTTAAAGTGCAAAAACAGCGATAGCGTGACTGATGACAGGATAGATACGTGTAGCGCTGACCTCAAGTAATATGGAACAAGGGCTGAAAGATAATGATGACTTGGCAGAATTTGCCGACAACGTAATCAGCCTAAGAAATTGAGGGAGAGTGGTCCGTAAACTAACATTAGCACATTAGCAGTAGGCCCAGTGGGACTTCGAGAATTGCCATGAGTACTTTAAAATTAGATCGCTTCTAGATACGAATGATAATGCTTAGCTAGGCTTAGAGTGTCAGCCATCTATCCTGTCTCATATTCTCAAATCGTGGCAGTAATTAGATACTCGTATATCTAAACAGAATACGGCTGTTAAAATACACCATAAATATAAGAAAAGAGAAATACACATTGTGCGTACCGCTAAGCATGAATTCCCTGCTGGAGTTTTCTGATTCCTATCTAGGGATCTGTAAGTCAAGAGTAAATAGGTTACTTCTCCGCAAGCGGGCTCTATCGTCGACCACATCGTCGTTTTCTATCAGGTGAGATAGTGGTCAAGCACAAGACTATTAACAATAAAAAGACATGGATAAATTGATACCTTTCTCAAGCTGCATGGCCCTCTCCTTCCAGTTAGTAATGGCGTCTTGGTTAGGATCATCTGTTCCGTATTTAGAGGTATCCTGCGATTCATGAGAGTAATCTAAAGACGACTCCGAGTTGGCTGGTTCCGTTATGTTGACTGCATCTCTGAAGTCTTGTTCGTAGTATCTGGAACCTTTAAACTTCAAGACTAAGCTTCTGCTAAGACAAACCTAGCAAGACAGAAAAGGAATAATATGACCGCTAATCGCTATTGGCAGTTAGGAGGGAGGAGGCGGAGGCACAAACTGATTTTACCTGACTTGGTGGAGTCCAAAAGGAGGATAATGTCTTTGTACAACCAGGGAACTTACCATGACATGTTAAAATGTCAGTCGTTCGAACGAGAAAAGGGGGATGGCGCTGTACACCATATATTGCCTGCTGCGGTCTTCCCGTCCGATTATAATTTAGGTGTCTTCAAGGCTAGAGTGAATAGGCTCTTAATAAACTAGTGCGCCTCACCATCAACGATTGCATCACTGCTTACCATCAGGTGGGATCGCAGTCAAGTACCTACTAGTTTATAACAGACAAAATATATATATATATATATATATATAGCTCCATCCCTTTAAGAGTTGAGTTCAGATCGTAAAACGGATCGCGATAAGAGCTCGTGGTAAGTAGCTCTAATCCTGCAAAAGTCACTGTACCACATAGATTTTCTTGCAGATTGATCGCAAGTCTTTCCACATGGGTAGGTAGCAGGTATGTATTGAATTGAGCTGTGGATCTAAATAATGTGATGACTGTGTTGGAATTTAAATAATATAGGTACACTCTATACTTATATCTTAAAGTGTTCTCTGAGTAGAATAGAAGTGCATTCGAAAGTAGTAAAACGGCAACGCAATACGCAATTAGCAACGTAGACACTGTCGCCGCGATAAGTAAACAAATTCGAATCATCAGGGCATCTAAATTATTTTAATTCCTTGGCTTTTCTAAGAAAGAAGACAATATTCTTACCTTCAGAAGCGCTGTGATCTAATTCATGCGGCCTAAAATAAGAAATTCTTCTAGGTTCGTAATCCTCTAACACATAAGACCTATGATGGGATATTGTTTTATCATATTTCTTATGGGAAAACGTATGTTCTTCTTTCGGCTTGTCGTCTTGACGACCTATTTCTAGAATGACGCGATCTTCTGTCTCCCTCTTTTCTTCGTCATCTTCTTTTACCACTGTGTAGTTCGCTATGAGAGGGAGAGGAGCCTCGTCTTCATAGGTTTGGTTGTACATTGCACTGGTGAATAACACTTTTGTTTTTATTTAACCACTCTTATAAGACCCTGTAAGGATTTCTGCTACAGTTTTTCCAGCTGTTAAAATTGGTTCGACAAGTTCTTATTATGACAACGTGGCAACCAATATGAACTGTTTCAATGATCACTTTTAAAGTTTATCCATACCTAAGTCTTTTCTTTAACAGCTTTCGTACAAGATACACTGCAGTTTTAGAGTTGATGAAAACACATGCTACAAACTTCTAGAACCTTCTACACTTTTCGTAGAAGGCAAAAACCACAAGACAATTCAAACTTTTCCATTTGAAAAAAAACACAGTGCCTACATTATCACATTTCCGATATCCCAGGACCAAACTAAACTGCTAACCACCAAAATTTTTACAATTTTCTTATGTCTAAACACCCGTCCACTACCTGTTTAGCCTGAGGACTGTGTCATCTACATTTCAGTCCTATTGTGATGCATATTCGATCAAAGTGACGATGTGTGTACAAGTGTGTGCTACAATTTTTAGTTTTCACCAAGGAGGGCCGTTCCTATTGTCTCGGCGTCTTTTGTTGGCTATTTGCTTTGTACGGAACTTATGAGACACCCATGGTGTCTTCCAAGTGGATTAAATACCTTCTTTTTGTATGGTAATGTGTGAATGTTTATCTTAAAGAGTTTTTAGAGTTCTGTAACCTCAGTTGGCAAAAACGGAACTCTTATAGTATAGGGTCACTTTGTTGTCTGTCTGTCTGTCTGTGTGTGATCCCTATTCTCAGATATGCGTAGAGCTATCAAACTGAAATTAATATCAAATAGATATTCAGACCTACTACCACTTGGAACACTGAAAATTTAAACTTCTAATAAACGAACTTTAAAGATAAAGCCTTTTATGCTCCGTTTAGAGGTGCTTCTTTTGGCTCTTTTGACACTCGCAAAGAAATCAAAACCTATATGGTAGGTACGTCTCGCTTACCTAGAATTTTTGAAAGGCAAGGAGCAAGGTCTCTTAGCACAGGTAAAGGAAAAAGTCTAATTTAATTAAAATATTTTAGTGACCTCACATAATTATTACTTTTTTGCTAATCTGAAAAATCTTCGGGAATCGAACAATTATCATAGTAAGTCTGTACGGAACCCTCGGAAGTCCCAACTCGCACTTGACCGGTTTTTTATGGAAAAATGGTTGTTTTGCCTCCTTTGTCTTAGTGAGACCTTTAGTTAACGCTAGGTAGTCCGGTCAATTTAGACATCCGAGGTTACACTAATTCGCACCCAGATAAAAATTGATAGGATTATTCAAAACACCATCATAAATGAAATCTAAAAAGGCCTCCTTGCTACTACGCATCACCACATCTATTAGTGAAGACCGCATCAAAATCCGTTGCGTGATTTAGGAGGAGTTAGCCGACAAACAGACAGACGCGACTATAATGTAAAGATCATAATATCAGAGATCGAGGAAAAGTATAATAAGAAAATAAACAAATTCTTCAATTGTACGGTGTGTTTATTGAAATAAATAAATAATTTATAAATTATTTTATGCGTAATTATAGCACAGCCATGTACATAATCCAGGATTTTTTCGCTTTCAAATTCGTCTTACAATCCACTCTTGCGCAGCATAATACTTTGAGATAGGCGCGCACTATATGAGATCTTATCAAAAGGCTGGCAATACTGAGCGTAGAGTACATCCCGCTTTATTTGGAACTTAGGCTTTTTGCACACTTTTACAAATAGTACAAAATATTGAATAAACTAATATATTACTTATGTAATTGAGCAAGTTTCCGACCAATCATTTCTGAAAATGCTCACGAAGGAACTTACCTCCATATAAATAAGACTAACAGACATTATGTAAGTACAGACAGCGTCATGAACTGGTTGCTTCTTTTTCTAAAGTATTTTAATATGAGAGGAGTACCCAATAGATACAGCTGTCTGTACAAAGTGGAAACATAGCCTTAGGGTCACCACACACAGGCAACCGGCCACAACCACAAAACGCCGCCACCGCCACATTTCCTGTAGATTTTATACATTTTATATGGATTCGCCGCGCACGCTACAAATGGCCGCTGCTCGCTTCTTGTGGCTCGAACTAGCCACTAAACGCCGATACGAAACGCCGTCATACGCTACTCGCGCATTTAAACCTTCTTTGTCAGAGTCCGTTATGATACTGCGCACATTTGTGTTAAACAAAAACTATCTATAATAGTTTTGTCTCATCGTTATTTAACACCGACTTCCGAAATTAAAGTTATTTTATACTTTTCAGTTTTTTTAACATTGAAGTCGGTTTTTTTTTTTGTATAATGTTTTTTATTTTACACTTTTTAGTTATGGTACCACCACTAAAAAGTACCCCTCAGACAAACTTAAATAACTTACAGCCACAGTGTATCTCACAACGATTCTAATAATCCCAAACACGGTTAGATTACATTAATTTAATTTTTTTCCTCCTGGCTTCATCATCAGATCAGTTCGATATATTCACCCCCTCTCTTTTCTGACAGTCAGTCATCGACTACACGTATAAACAAAGCAACTTTACTTGTAACCACAGTTCTGCTGTGATCCTATGAGGAGTTCTGTTCCATATCTTCGAAGTTCAAAAATTTTCAAAATCGGTCCACAATTGACCGAGATAACGGTGAACATACATAAAAAAAAACTATACCTATAAAAAACGATACATTCAGCCGAACATAGAACCTCCTCCTTTTTGAATTCGGTTAAAAAGTAGCAGCCACCGGCCACAAGTGGCTTGAAGCCGCTTCTAGCTTCTCGTGCGGCGGTTGTGGCTGTGGCACGTTGCCCATGAGCGGCGACAGTTAATACACAATGATTGTAAAGAAGACGGACACGACTTACAAACTATACATTTATGTAATTCAATTACATTCTCCGTATAAAAAGATGCTGTAATTTTTCAGTGATTTTCTTTAGAAACCTTGCTAGCTGTTCAGTGAACTACCATCTACTAAGTATGAAAACTACTGTTACACTAGGCATAAGAAAATACAACACACATAGTGTATGATATTGGTTATACATATTTACTTAGGGCGCAAACACAAAACTGCGATGCGACGTCGCATCGTAAAAATCTGCGAGCACGCACGATGCGTAGCAAAAACTTGCGAATTGATTCACACTGCATATTGGCTATGCTCGGAGTTTCCTTGCGTGATCGCATCAGGAATGAAGATATCCGCTGGAGAACCAAGGTCGCCGACACAGCCCGAAGAATCGTCAAAGTAGCAGTGGGCAGGGCTCTTTGCTCGTAGAACCGATGGTCGATGGGGCCGAAAGGTTTTATAGTGGCACCGGAAAACGCAGCGTTGGAAGGCTTCCCACAAAGTGGACCGACGACTTGGTGAGAGTCGCGGGAAAGCGGATGCGAGACGCACAGGATCGGTCGTTGTGGCGACACTTGGGGTAAGCCTATGTCCAACAGGGGACGTCTTTTAGCTGAAATGATGATGATTGTCACCTGAACCGAAACCCTGCCGCACGAAATCACGTCATGCTCCTCAGGCATCCTATTTTGCTGTTTATAAATTCATATTACAATTGTACACAATACGTACCTACCGAATTAGTACATACTTCAAAAAATAAGTACTTTAACATGTTAATAAGTACATGCAACTGAATTATGGCTTGCTATAGAACCCAACAACCCCAAGTATTTGAATAAATGTTACGAAGACACTTATTAGGCAAACAAGAGGTTTATAAAATTGTACTGTTATTTCTACCACTGACGTATCGCACGCATCGCAGTTTGCATTATCGCAACGCATCTTATCACAGTTTTCTTGCGGGAGCCCTCACTTACAAAAATTGTTTTTATAGACTAAAACAATAAAAAATGGAGTGATAATATATAGTGTATTTCTCGGTAGAATAAATTAGGAAGCCGGCTCCAACATAAGAATTGGAAAAAAAAACACGCTTTTTCTTACTAGAATTAAGATTCCACATAGTTGAAACATGGTGTTGTGCTCTGTAGCAACGCCACCGTATATTTTATTATTATGATAAACCCATCTTTATGTACGGCTGACGTACATAGCGTACATGCATTGTTTGTGAATGTACGCCTTTTAATTTAAAAGAAAAAAGTAAATTAATGTGGCGTTGCTGCGGAGAATTCTCACTAGCAACGCCACCTGTAATCAACATTTGTAGACACAATTTCAGCTATTTCTCCAAAGTTATGTAATGTACGAACGCTGTGTATTATGTACACGTGATAAGTATGAAAAAATATGTTAATTCTAAACTTTAATTCTAAACTCACTCTATCTATTCACATTCATGATAATGGCTGCCTTAACATAACAAGTGATGATGTGCGAATTTTTGCACTCGAGTGTATAAATACACCAATGGCGAATCCAGCTTTAACACCAGGGGGGGGGGGGGGTCACATAGTCGTATTTTTTTTTTGTGGATAAAATTATCCAAGTGACATCCCCCGTCCTTCGGCGGAGCGGGAGATAGTGTCAGACTCTTACTGACTAAAAAACCCACCCCGATCCTTCTTGTTTTTCGTACCGGGGCCGAGCTTCCCTTTCGGATAACCCTGGCCCCGGTAGGCTTCGACCCGGCTGGACCCTTGGTGTTGCTGACAACTTTTTTTTATTTTTATTAGTATTGATAAGCTCGCGTTTGACCACTATCTCACTTGATGGTAAGTGATGATGTGGCCGACGATGGAGCACGCTTGCCTAGAAGTAACCTATTCACTCTTGACTTAAAGACCCCTAGGTCGTAGCTATCAGGAAACAGACTCCGGCAGGGAATTCCACTCTTTAGCTGTACGCATAATGAATGTGTTTCCAAAACGCTTTGTACGAGTGGGTGGGATATCCACCATGTACCGATGGCGCAACGCCGTACGTCTAGTTGTCCGATGATGGAACGGACTTGGCGGAATTAAATTGTGCAATTCCATTCCAACGCACACTCACCGAAGTGTAATCGATAGAAAACCGCCAGGCCAGCAACTCGGCGTCGATGCTCAAGGCTTTGGAGCTTTGACTCAACAAGCGCATCATCACCGATGATCCTCTTAGCTCGCCTTTCAATTGACTCCAGAGTATCAAGCTGATACTTGGCAGACCCATCCCAAAGATGAAAACAGTACTCCATACACGATCGAACTTGCGCTTGGTATAGGTTGAGCAGCTGTTCCGGAGTGAAGTACCGCCTCACCTTAGCTAAGATCCCCAGTTTTTTGGCAGCCTGTTGTGCTTTTGCCTCGATGTAAGAGCCGAAATTGAGGGTAGATGATAACGTTACCCCAAGAAGCTCAAGGCTGCCGGTTATCAACACGGTCACACCCCGGAATATAGGAGCCGGGTAAAATTGGCTCCGTTTGGCGGGAAAAAGACACGCCTGGGTTTTAGCAGCATTGAACATGACCAGGTCGGCATCGCCCCAATCGGATACTGCCTTCAAGGACAAGTTCAAGCACTCAACCATAGCCTCCCTCAAAGACTGGATCTGTGACTCACTAGTACGTGCATCGGACACGTAACTCTCAGCAACAGTGCTGTTGTCTGCATACCCAAAGGTACCAGGTTTAAGTAGTTCGCTTATGTGCAGCAAGAACAGTGTTGCAGAGAGCACCGACCCCTGAGGGACCCCGGAATTAATATCCATTTGACCGGACGAGCAGCCTTCAATAACTACTCGGATGGATCGCCCTCTCAAGAAGTCTGCGATCCAGTTACACAGACCAGTGGGCAAACCGAAGGAAGGAAGCTTAGCAATAAGGCTATCATGCCAAACCCTGTCGAAAGCCTTCGAGATATCAAGGGAGACTGCAAGTGCTTCCCCATGCTTCTCGATGGCCTCGCTCCAGATGTGAATGGCATACGCTAGAAGATCCCAAGTTGAGCGATTTCGGCGAAAACCATATTGACGATCACTGAGGATGTCATTAGCTTCCAGGTATGCCATATGCAACTCCTTGAGGCGCGCGGGAACAGAGCGCGCCGTCGGCAACTTGGGCTCGATCCGGACAGTTACTGGACGGTCGCACAGCGAGCTAACCATAGCTCGCAGTCTGCAAGCCCGCGCCTACGGTGGCCGGAAATAAGAATCGGAATCCCGGCGGCGGCTGGCACGCTGTAAGCGCCGTTGCCTGATGCGGTCAGCCTCCTCCTTTGGTAGCATTACTGCATCGCAGAAGGAGGCGACCGCCTGCCACTCTTCCTCGCTCCGGACCATGGCCTGTATCTAAGGCCCGGCGCGAGAGATCGCCGCCGCTGATCGCACTCACGAGGGCACGGCGCTGCTCTGGCCATGCGGGGCACACCTCCACTGTGTGCTCCACCATATCCTCCGGGCGTTCTGCACAATGGCGACACCCGGGCGTCACGTCCGCCACGAATCCGGTAGAGGAACCTCCCGAATTTACCATGTTCGGTGAGAACTTGCGTCATGGGGAAGGTGATGACGCCATGAGGTCTTGCCAACCATGCCTCAAAGAGGGGACTTACCGCCATAATTGTGGCTTGCCCAGCATTGGGTTGCGATTGTCGCTGACGCCATTTCACCATGAGATCCCGCCGGAGCTCTGTCCGCCATGCCGCGACTTGTCATGGCAGCGGACTTTCGCCCTGGCATTGCATCTCCACGCGCAAATCCAGATCCTCCCATAGCCTCAAGATCTCAAGGTGGCAGGCCAGCAAGGAGGCTGCCGCTTCGTGGGAAATCGTACGGTATCCCCCACCATCCGTATTGCCATGACCCCCTAGCATACGTTCAGCTGGGCCTTCGGTTGGTGACGCAGCGTCGACGCCCACACTGGCGCCCAATAAAGGGCCATGGACAGAATGATTCCCGCGTAGAGCCTCCGGCAGGAGGCGTCTGGACCCCAAGGTTGGGCAGGAGCCGCTTGAGAGCAGCCCCGTCACAATAGTCGTGGTCAAGTCACACGAAGTTATTATTTAATTTTTATAATAATTAATACAGGTAAAAAGTAGGTACATAAAATCTATATTGTGCCAAAAAAAATATAAAACATTATGTTTAACAATTTTAATCAGTGGTCCACCTATGTACGTCCTGGATCTAGCCCAGGGGGGGGTCATGACCCCCATGACCCCCCCCCCCCCCTGGATCCGCCCTTGAAATACACTGTAAATCTAGTGTAATGTATTTTTTACAGATTTTTCTTGTTTTGAGAGGTATTTTCTGTTTAATTTTTTTTATTTATTTTATAGGTATTTTTTTGTTGTAACCATTGTTATACTCGTAATAATAAACTTCTATTAGTGAAATCTGTTTTGTTAAATTTTCCTGCCAATCTGTAGCTAGCTAAAATACATTTAGTTTAATGCACTATAAGGGACAATAAGTGAGTTTAGAATTAAAGTTTAGAATTAACATATTTTTTCATACTTATCACGTGTACATGATACACAGCGTTCGTACATTACATAACTTTAGAGAAATAGCTGAAATTGTGTCTACAAATGTTGATTACAGGTGGCGTTGCTAGTGAGAATTCTCCGCAGCAACGCCACATTAATTTACTTTTTTCTTTTAAATTAAAAGGCGTACATTCACAAACAATGCATGTACGCTATGTACGTCAGCCGTACATAAAGATGGGTTTATCATAATAATAAAATATACGGTGGCGTTGCTACAGAGCACAACACGAAACATGGCCTGTCATTGGTCGATTTAGTTTGTGCCACGACTTAGCTTAGTTCTGATTGGTTAATGATGTTTCCTTGGGGTTTTCGGTCCTAGTTTTGCTCACACTGAGGTCACTCCATTTTTTATTATATCTTGGGTGAAATACTATATAAATATAATAATGAATAAACTTTCACTACTTATTTAATTAATATGTCTTAACTTTAATCGCTATTGAGTATGGTATGTTTGAAGCAAATAATTTATTAAAACAATATTGTGATAAAAAGCTCAAAATAATTAAGCAATTTTGCAACATTGTTCAAATTATCTAAATCAATTTAAAATGAACACAACCGTTTTAATGTAAATTAAAAGATTTCAGTTCAAAAATAGTTTTCTTATTTTAATGTCAAAAGTCGTGATTATTTTCATACTTTCATATTGGCTGCAAATCCTAGATATAAACGCCGTTATCACTCATAGAAATAATATTTGATTTATGAATTATTTCGGGCTTGCTTCTTTAATTTTTCGATGTTTGGGCAACTGCCCGAGAGTTAATTTCGAGCTGTTGTATATTATGTTCAAATCGCGCGCAGAACCTCTAATTGCACGATGCAGGATATCGCAGTTTAGTTCATTCATAGAGCGCCATAGGGGAGTAGTGGTGACCGAGTAGTAACGGCCCCAACTTACGAGCTGGTCGCGGGTTCGAACCCAGCCTCGCGCATTACTTTGTGTAATTTATTTCATCACGACTGCTCTCAAAACGGTGAAGGAAAACATTTTGAGGAAACCGGCATATCCTCGAAACTAAAATTCGAAGACATGTGACATTCACCAACCCGCACTGGGCACGCGTGGTGGATTACGGCCTATTCGTTCTCCTAGAGAGGAGGCCTGGGTCTCAACAGTGGGATCATTATTAGGCCGACTATGCTATGCTATCTGGCGCCATAGATATCGCTACAGATATATTTAAATCCATACCAGGTTCATCTCTTTCCATACCAGGTTGCCTGGAAGAGATCGCGGAATGCGATAAGGCCGCCAATTGTATATTTTAAATATAAGGCTCAAATCTGTAATTTATTATCTTGGTGTACTATAAAGGATACATAAATAAATCGTAAAATATTGTGTACGTGGGACATAAGACAACACAGATGCAGCGTTGGAACGTGTCCCACAAGGTGGACCGATGACCTGGTAAGGGTCGCGGGAATCCGATGGATGCGTGACGCACAGGACCGGTCATTATGACGACACTTGGGGGAGGCCTATGTCTAACAGTGGACGTCTTTTGGCTGAAATGATGATGATGAAAGTATTGTTTGCGTAAAGATTCGGATTTCTGCCATCAGGTGGCAGAACCTTCATCATGCTGTTTCTAGGTCCTATCGCTGATTTCAAACAATTTTATTTGACAAAGAAATCAATTCCAAAATAATCCACAACACCTCGCCTGTACCTTTAAGGCACACTGACCAAGTCAGTCTTAGGTTCAACAAAAAAAAAAGACACGTAGGTAATTAATTTAAAAATACTTCGTAGTCTAGTGATGATCTACAACTTGATGGGTCTGATCTTGAAGAAGCTCTGCACCACTTCGTCCGTGACCTTGGCCCGGCGCTGCTGGTAGGCCTGGATCCAGGGGGTTATCACGTCTATTGCTTCTCTCTTCAGTTCTCCTGTTAGCATGACGCCTGATTCGTATTCTTGTTTTATCTGTGAAAGTGGGAAGAAAAATTACGTTAGAAAATGTTTGAGCTTATTCTACCAAAATGGGAGTAATAGACGTGGTCCAAAACGACTGACAGGATCTAAATTGGGCGGGTCACGTCAGTCACATGCAGTGACCGCTGGGCAAGTGTCGCCATACAGTGGGTTCCTGCAGAGAGAAAGCGCTGTCGAGGCTGGCCGAGAAAGATGTGGCGAGAATATCTAGACGCGTACCATGAGGACTGGTTCGAGATGGTATGGGATATGAATGTCTGGAAGAGCTTATGGGATGTTTTTGCCCAGCAGTGGGACGGTAATGGTTAAGGAAAAAATACTACCAGAACGATGTGCAATCGTACAATGCTATATTTTGCAGCAGATCAATAAGTGAACAATATTGGGAGAACCAGTGACGGCTCACAGCTAGAGAGGGGCAAAAGATGAATTTTTACACCAATTAGACCAATTAAACTGGCCTGTTGGTCTAGTGGTTAGTGACCCTGACTGCTATGCCACGACCACCGGGTCGTGGGTTTGATTCCCACCCAGGACAAATGTTTGTGTGATGAGCATGATCATTTGTTCTGTGTCTGGGTGTAATTTATCTATATATGTATGTATTTAGAAATATATAAGTATGTTTATCAGTTGTATAGTACTCATAACACAAGCTCTGCTTAGCTTGAGACTAGACGTCGTTGTGTGATAGTTGTGGAATATTATTATTATTAATTAGCGGATTTAAACCGGAATGATTACTCATCCGTACAAATACCGCAGCATATAATTATATATCAGCCCATATACATACTACTCTGTTGCTTCAAATAAGTTTATAGTAAGTTTTATCACAAACCTAAAAAATGTCAACGCAATCTGTAACTAGATACCTATATCTTTGCGGAAGCTTGTTTTTAGCAATTTTCATTAAGTACCTATGTAAAAAATATAATTGTAAGCATTCTTAAAAAAAAAAGCAATTAACCCTTTTCAAAAATTGCAAATTATAAGGAACTATAAAGTTGTGTATTTACCTCTGCTAGCCTCTCATCATCTTCCAGGAAGAAGGTGAGGTACTTAAACGAAATATCCACGTCGGTGTTGCCACCCTTCAATCTGTGTTCGTCTACCGTCGCTTGTCCACCCGAAAACGCAAATTTATTGATCTGTGGAATCAAAATACGATGTTTTATAAACTAATTTTGACTTAGAAGTTTAATTGTTTCACTGCTGCTACTTGGGATAGCAAACCTGTGTACAGTAAGCACAACGGATCTTGAGCGCTCGGCGTCAGAGCGGGGATCGCGTTGCGCGGGAACGAATTAGGAGTGACGTCTATGACGCGATGGCGCGGCCAGCCAATCACTGACACTCCCCGCCCCCGCGTCTCACTTCGCATCACTAGAGAGACTATTTGACTTCTGCGCAACCGCTCAAGATCCGTTGTGCCTACTGTATTTTACGAGGTCCTAAAAAAAGGCTCTTGACGGACAAAAAAGCGATCCTATAAGGGTTCTGTTTTTCTGGCTAAGGTATGAAACCCTCAAAAGGACAACATGCCATGCCCTTCGTTCCAAGGCCGGGAACGGTGACTCTATCGTAGCCCTGAAGGACTAGAAATATGACATAAAACTTGCTATAATATAAAGTAGCTGTAAAGTCATGAGTAAATCCAAAAACATACCTTATTCTTAATCTGCTTTGGGCTATCATTCAAGAAAATGGAGGCGTTAGGGTCGCTGGCAGACATCTTCTGCTGCGCTCCCTGCAGGGCGGGCAGGAACGTGGAGTGGATGAGGGCGGTCTTCGGCATCTTGAGGCGGGCGGCCACGTCCCGCGTCATGCGGAAGTACGGGTCCTGGTCGATGGCGCACGGAACTAGGCAAGGTACCTGCGAAGCAATCAAAGAATAATTCAGTATTATAAAAAGTTACTTTTAGTGTTGTTCAGCCAGATTGCAAACGCGGATGCAGGGCGGGTGCCAAGCGGAAAACTCAACCATAAGAACTTGTATGGAGGGTCCATAGTTGCCCACTATGTATCCTTTACATGAGCGCGGGAAGCGGCGCGGGCTGCTCGACGAAGGACGGGCAATTCACGCCATAGCTTGCTTATACAGTTATACAAGTGGCCACAGAGTGCGCGGACGGCAAGCGGTAACTACGCGCTCCCCGCACCGCGCTTCCAGACTGGCTGAGCAAGTCAGCAAGCTTTTCATGGTCATTTCAACAACAAAAATATGAAAGTTTAACTCGTTTTTTAACGATTAATTCAATGAGTTGAGTTATCAAAAATCGAGACTTTTTTATGTGTTTCATCATAACACAAACTCATTCTTTACTATTTCAGATAAATATTTCTTTCATTTCAGGCTTAAGAAGAAATAAAAATGTTGATAATAAAGTATCTTATCGACATTTTAAATCCACCTTTGCCAATTAGTGATTGCGTTAAAGTACGAATTAAGAACAAAATGAAAAATCAACTATGACATAAAATTCCCTGAACTGTTCAGTAAGGTATATAGTTGTATGTATTATATAAAATATCTGCATATAGGCAAAGTCCTGACTCACCCACAGACTGATCAAAGCCTTAGACCTAGAATGCTAAAAATTTCCACAGAGGTTCCTTTTATGATGTATCAAAGAATAATAAATATATCAAATAATAAAAATGGTTTTCTAACATTCACCCACTAAGGGCCAACGCTGCGTTAAACGGGAACCCGTCGGGTGACGTCGCACGTGTGTCATGTGCGACGGTCCCCGCAGCGGAAACCGGATTATTACCTACGCAGTGTTGCTATTTCAACTTTAACGGTGTGCATGTAGTCGTGTCGATGGAGAACTTTAATTATATTGTTATGCATCAAAACGGGCGCGGAGGGCGATTGCCCGCAACTGATGCCCTCATGGCGAGCCGCGACAGTGCACTATTATATGGGATCCCTCGGGCGACCGCGTAATATAGCGTCGGCACTAAAGGAGATGTAATGTGGGTACAAAGTTTGTATGGAGAAAGCTACTTTCACGCGGGCGAAGCCACTGGCAGAAGCTAGTGATATGTAAAATAAAAATACTCACAACTTTATTATCAAATATGAAAGGGAAGCTAGTGGAGAACGCTGGCGCAGCTTCTACCGAGGGGAACGTGATCTTGCCGATGACGTCAGAGTCACCGAAGCCGAAGATACCCTTCACCTGGTTAAACGTCACACACTTCTGTATCCTCACCATGTTCTGGTAGAACGCTGGACACTGGCTGAAAGAGAAATAACGTTGGTAAAGACTGATGGAACAATCTAATACAGGCTTACAGTTCCCTGCCCTCCTGCCTGATTCACGTAAAATCAAACAAGCCAAATATCGTTGAAGTTTTATAGTCGTTCGATCGAAGTCCTATCCAAAAGCGGTATTCACGATCTATCGACTTATTTCCAGTTACATTAATAAGTATTCTACCAGGATAATGTAATACAGATTATTTTTTAAATCGACGAATTTCGAACGACTTTAAAATCCATGTCGTTCAAACTCGATTGATGGATGTGAATACGGAAATGGTCTAGACGACTAAATCGCTACGATATCTTTATGGTTTTCATTACGTGAATCGGGCTGCTGGTCCGATTGCAAAAATTTTCATCGATAGAAAACTGCTTTATTCCTGAGTGACATAGGCTATATTTTATGTGTGCGCGCGAAGTCGCAGGCATTTTTTTTTTAGGGCACACACCTGTGTTGTCAAGCTGTTTAGTTTAGGATCATACATCATCTCGTTTTATTCAGTTTTGTTAGTTTTTCGTTAGTTAAGTAGTCAGATTTTAGTTAGTATTTTACTGCACAAAAAAAAAAACCAGAAAATACAATAAAATAAATAAATGACTAACTTTAATATTACTTGAAACTCACCCAATAAAATCTAAATTATTGAATATAAAGGTGTTTTCCACATCAAATCCCACAGCGATGATGTCCTTAGCATTGTCGTACGCCATTTTACGAGCATCCTCTATCTTCAGATCTCTCCAGAGAACCTTCTCATCATCTGTCAGTTGAATGATCAATGGTACGTTGAATACATCTTGGAGCCATCTGCAATAGTATTTTTTTTGTTAGTAATGTTGTGTGCTGTACATTGTTTCCTACAGGAAAAATCTGTGAGAACTGTTGTTTAATTGAGTTTGTACACCCAATGCGACCATTGACATAATTTGCTTGAGGAAAAATATTGTGCTTTAGACGTTTTTAAATAATATGATACATGCTTTAAATAATCAAGAATCAGATCTTGATTTCGAGTTCCTGAGTTTGATTTTTAAAAATTAACCTGATATTCAAGATGGATATCAATTTTACTGAATTAAATACATAATTGATTCTTTCATCAATTGATCTCAAATTCGAATATTAAAATGAAACATTAAATATTTTAATTAATTATTCCTTAAGGGGCCGGCGGAGGATGAATTTCCATACAAACGTAATACCACGCTCATTTGCAGTTGGAGCATATTTCCAACATATTATGATGATATTTGGTTATAGACAATATTTATCTAGGTTCCTACGTCTTTCTTTTTTAAAAAAACAAAAAGAAATTTAAGCAAATTGTATTTCGCACTTTTTTATAGCGTAAATGGCAAAACATGCCATTTGGCTTTTCTTGTATTAAAAATAACAATATTTCTAATATTCTCGACGTAGGAACCTAGATAAATATTGTCTTTAACCGAATATCATCATAATATGTTGGATATATGCTCCAACTGCAAATGAGCGTGGTATTACGTTTGTATGGAAATTCATCCTCCGCCGGCCCCTTAACAGAAACTATTTTTTTTTTCACTAGACTTTAGTGTTGTCAAGTGGCATTGTGTTACTCACTTACTAGGTTGTGAAGGTTAGATAGGCAATTGCTCTAAGTAAAATACTAATATCCAGCATCCAATTTGACTTTAACTTATAGTCTACTAAACTGATAAGTAATAAAATACTGATATCCAGCATCCAATTTGACTTTAACTTATAGTCTAACAAACTGATAAGTAATAAAATACTAATATCCAGCATCCAATTTTACTTTATCTTATAGTCTAACAAAGTGATAAGTAATAAAATACTAATATCCAGCATCCAATTTGACTTTAACTTATAGTCTACCAAACTGATAAGTAATAAAATACTAATATCCAGCATCCAATTTGACTTTAACTTATAGTCTAACAAACTGATAAGTAATAAAATACTAATATCCAGCATCCAATTTGACTTTAACTTATAGTCTACCAAACTGATAAGTAATAAAATACTAATATCCAGCATCCAATTTGACTTTAACTTATAGTCTAACAAACTGATAAGTAATAAAATACTAATATCCAGCATCCAATTTGACTTTAACTTATAGTCTAACAAACTGATAAGTAATAAAATACTAATATCCAGCATCCAATTTTACTTTATCTTATAGTCTAACAAAGTGATAAGTAATAAAATACTAATATCCAGCATCCAATTTGACTTTAACTTATAGTCTACCAAACTGATAAGTAATAAAATACTAATATCCAGCATCCAATTTGACTTTAACTTATAGTCTAACAAACTGATAAGTAATAAAATACTAATATCCAGCATCCAATTTGACTTTAACTTATAGTCTACCAAACTGATAAGTAATAAAATACTAATATCCAGCATCCAATTTGACTTTAACTTATAGTCTAACAAACTGATAAGTAATAAAATACTAATATCCAGCATCCAATTTTACTTTATCTTATAGTCTAACAAAGTGATAAGTAATAAAATACTAATATCCAGCATCCAATTTGACTTTAACTTATAGTCTACCAAACTGATAAGTAATAAAATACTAATATCCAGCATCCAATTTTACTTTAACTTAAAGTCTAACAAACTGATAAGTAATAAAATACTAATATCCAGCATCCAATTTGACTTTAACTTATAGTCTAACAAACTGATAAGTAATAAAATACTAATATCCAGCATCCAATTTTACTTTATCTTATAGTCTAACAAAGTGATAAGTAATAAAATACTAATATCCAGCATCCAATTTGACTTTTTACCCACGGAGTGCCACAAGGTCCAACTTTATTTCTAGTTTATATTAATAATCTCACACAACTTGAAATTGAAAACTGCAAAATTATCTCATACGCAGATGATACTGCTTTGACATTCCGTGGTGATACTTGGAGTGAGACTTTTCATAAGGCTCAACAAGGTTTTAACATGGTTTCAAAATGGCTTGCTCTTAATCACCTTTCACTTAATACGGAAAAAACTAAATACATAACGTTTTCAATACGAAACCTTAGTGAGTCGGTACAAACAACGCATCATATAACATCTCACACCTGCCACGGGGAATCACTGGGATGTTCCTGTCCCACTCTATCTAATGTTGACACAATCAAATATTTAGGGCTTATATTTGACAAAAATTTCAACTTTAAACAACATATAATTAACCTGGCAAGCAGAATTAGAAAACTTATATACGTGTTTAAACAAATTAGATACTCTGTCAATGCTCATATAATGAGAATGATTTATTATTCCTTGTGTCAAGCGGTTATAACCTATTGCATTACTTGTTGGGGCGGCGCCGCAAAATCTCGTAATTTAATTGGTGAAAGAGCACAAAGAGCTTTGTTGAAAGTCAGTTACTTTAAGCCCAAGGATTATCCAACCACTGATTTATACAAGGATTGTGAGGTGCTTACTGTTCGCAAACTCTTTGTGCTAGCCTTGATCATGAAAATGCACTCCAGTGGCAGGCTAAGTACTCTTATTCAAAAAGAAAACACAAGGAGAAGGCGTTATGATGTATTTAAATCAGTACCCTGCCGAACTTCATTTGCTTAAAGATTCAAAACGTTTTTAGGCCCAAAACTGTATAACATCGCAAATAAAAAATTGGAAATTGTCTCCATGACAAAAAAAGAATGCAAACGGAATGTAAAAACTTGGCTCCTGTCCCTAACCTATGACGAAACAGAGAAGTTGTTTGCCATACTTAAATAATGTTTTTAGTGACTTTATGGGTATTGGTGTGCAATGATAGAGATAGTTATGTATGTATATTAGGGTGGTCCTTATTTTTCGACTTTCGAATTATCCCCGGGGCACTTTCTCATTTGATTATATCCCTCTAAATATGAAATAAGGTTTTGTTGTTTTTTTTTTCTGTTAAGATTTAGAGGTCGCTACCAGCTGTCAAAATTTTTACAAAAAGCGTTGAAGGACAGGTTAAATGACGGTTGCATTAATATTTCATTTAGGTGTTTATATTGCATTTTACGTGCAAGTGAAACTCGCGTAGACAATCGCTTTTTATCGACCTCTCTTTCTTATCGACGTGTAGAGATTTAGCCCGCCCCGCACTTCAGTTCTAATAAGACATTAACGAGAGCTCACGTGTTTTATTTGTAAAAGTCATAGAAATGTGTTTCAACTTGTAATGGCGTCTACAAGTAGCGGAGTAATATAGTAGTATAATAAGTAATTATGTTGTCAGCTAGCAGCCATCTAGTGGTCCTGATATACAATTATTTAAAAGATTTAAGAATAATTGGAACACTATTGACCAAAGCGACTTCAAAACAATAAAAGATGATCCTGAGGCAAATATTCTTGCAGAAGTGGTCGCAGACAGGATTTCTTTTGCCAAAAAGCAACTTCAAGTACATCAACCTCGAGATGACTACAGGGAACTGTTGAATCTTACTATCATTTTCTTAGGAGGTGTTCCTGAAAAAGGCATTTCATTTAGGAGACCTGCTGGTCTACCTCGAGCTAGATGGAAGGCAAGAGCCTTGTACTGTTTGAAAATTTATTTATTTAAGCATCAGTTTAAGCTGACGAAGAAGGACGAAAAGGCCGTGAGAGAAATATGCATTTTCACGGTGATGATTTATGTTAAATATTGGTTTCAAGCCTCTACCGCATGGTCAGCACCAAGAAACGACTTACAATTATTGAAAGACCTTAAAGCCTTTGAAAGATTTAACAAAAATATAGCTACTGTTGCGCTAAAAAAGATTCTAAATTATTTGTGGGACTTGTCGGAAGAACTAGTTTCGCTTGCCTTTTTCGATGATGAACTTTCAGTTCAAGAGAAGAAAAATATAGTAGACGCACTGAAAATTGAAGGCACAGAAGATTGTTTAAAAAGAATAAACGTTCATATCACACATATCCACGAAAAAAATATAGAAAACTTCGTGAGTAGTAATTCCTTAAGATTCTTCCAGATCCTAGGTATCCCATCAATTTTTTTGAAAAAAGACGTGGAAACTTGGAACGAAGACACTGATTATGTAGCTGCTAAAAATATCGTTCATTCTTTGCGAGTAGTGAATGACATAGCTGAGCGCGGTGTTGCTTTAATGGAAGAATATAATAAATTAATTACAACCAATGAAGAACAAAAGCAATATTTGCTTTTTTTGGTAAAAGACAATAGGAAAAAGTACCCTAATACTAACAAGTCAACCCCTATATCTTAATAAATGATTCAAATATCTACAATAATCTACATAGTATCTTTATTTATTACAACAACAATAATTTTGTATTTTTTTTATGTCATAGCTATAAAAATAAAAGAATCTATTAAATACAGAATTTGAATTTTTATTAAAATTCAAACCTTGGTAGCGACCTCTAAATATCATTTAAAAAATTCAAAAAAAATACTGAAATACTTTCTTATGGTATATATTCAAAGAACGTGGTGCCCCGCGAAATCAAAGAAATTTTTTTTTTTCTTAGGAATAAGGACCACCCTAATGTATATTTATATATGTTTAAAAATATTTTTTGTTAAAAATTAATTATTTATTTAATTTATGTAATTGTAGCCTCTGCCAACGGCTTTGCTGTATGAAACTAAAAATAGTCGGGGTACAAAGTATCCTATGTGGTACTCTGTGACATAGCCTTCCCCCATGCCAGTGTTCATCCAAATCTACTAAACCGCTTGAGCGCGTAGAAGTTACTTACATAAATACACATACACTCACACTCACACTCACATTCACACTCACACCACACACATGCTACTCATGCCGTTACCTACTTACTTCTTAATTTTTGCATCAATTGGTTGTGGATTATAAGGACATTTAAATCTGCTTGTGATTAGGAGGGTGGGCGCTGATGCCTATAACTACAAGATATTAAGTTATCTTAGCTTAGGTATTAGCTGTAACGCTTAAATATCACAATTAATATACCTTATGACCTAATTTGACTGTAATTTGGAAATTTGTTAACTTGAAGGTGCAAATAAACTATTTTTATTTAAAAAAAAAAAAAAAAAAAAAAAAAAAAAATTTGACTTTAACTTATAGTCTACCAAACTGATAAGTAATAAAATACTAATATCCAGCATCCAATTTGACTTTAACTTATAGTCTAACAAACTGATAAGTAATAAAATACTAATATCCAGCATCCAATTTGACTTTAACTTATAGTCTACCACAGGCTCAAAATGGAGAAGGGTTGCAAGAGACAGAGTACAATGGAAATTGTTAGAGGAGGCCTTTGCCAAGAGGCACACTGAACTCAGAGATATTTTATAACTTAAAGATAAGAGTCAACCACAAAGTCAAAGAAACAGTTCAGGATAAGGGGCTTATTATTATTATTTCCTTTATTATACATTTTAACATATTTATTAAATTTTTAAATATTCCTTAAAAAATATATTTAAAAAAAACATTTAAAAATATAAAAAATAGTGTCCCACCGGTATCGGGAACAGGGTCCAAGCTACCGGCGGTCAGGGCTCCAGAGAAAGGAACCTCCTAACTATATGAGCCGTGTCCAGGAGTACCGCTTTCTGAATCAAGCCCTTGATCCAGCCGCTTAACGAGAGCCTCCTAAGGTGTTGGTCGAGGCTCTTGGCAATTAAGCCATTGGCTGACACGACTATCGGTACAATGATCGCTGAGTCCACATTCCACATGTCGACAACCTCGCGAGCCAAGTCGATATACTTAATTTGTTTATCTTTCTCGGCTTTCACGAGGTTCTCGTCATGCGGGACGGATATGTCAACAATCATTGCACGCCTCTCCCTTCGGTCCACCACCACTATATCAGGCTTATTGGCTACAATAGTCCTGTCAGTGATGATGGACCGATCCCAGTACAACGTGATATCGCCACTATCGAGAACTGGGTCGGGCACATACCTGTAGTATGGCACCTCCGATTCCACAAGAGAGTACTTCAGAGCAAGTTGCTGATGGATTATCCTGGCTACAAGATTGTGTCTATGCAAGTATTCCCCGTTAGCTAGACGAGAACAACCAGAGATAATGTGGCGGATTGATTCACCCGGTCGGTGACATGCCCGACAGATGTCAACCGTGCCGTCCTTCACAATAAATCTCCGGTAGTTATTCGTCATGATAACTTCGTCCATAATTGCACAGACAAAACCTTCGGTTTCCCCAAAGAGGTCACCGACGCGTAGCCAGGCTACGGACGCTAGTTGGTCTACATCGGGCCCATGAAGGGCCCGGAAAAAGCGTCCGTGAAGTTCCTTACTCTGCCATACTTCCTTGCGTACGTTAGTGTCAAGCACTACAGGTTTGCGCCAGTTCTCGTTAGCCAAGGAGAGCGGGGTGAGTCCCTTGTCCACTGCTACTACAGCACGATGCATACCCCCGTCGGCGGCTAGGAAGTATTCCCTGAGGCTGCATACCTCGCGATTGTGCAGGGTCTTAGCATTTAAAAAGCCTCGACCCCCGCACTTCCGCGGGATATACAGTCTCATTACCGACGACCGAGGGTGATGCGTTCGATATGCAGTCAGCAGTGTACGAACCCTTCTATCCAGGGCGTCAAGTTCCGTTTGAGTCCATTTGAGTACACCGAAAGCGTACATCAATACCGGCATGACCCAACCGTTGAAGGCACGCACCTTGTTTCCACCTGACAGAAGGCTGTTAAGTACCTTCTTCAGGCGGCCAAAGAAGCGCTCCTTCAACGATTGCTTCATGTCAGTGGCATTGATGCCTAACGCTTCCGACATACCCAAATACTTGTAGGTTTCGGTTGGAGAGAGGGATCTCAGGTGTATGGAATCCGAGAGTTGGATACCCACGGATTCCACAATCTCCCCTCGTTTTATATGCATGATCGCACATTTGTCCACACCAAACTCCATCCTGATGGCACTACTGAAGGTTTCCGTTACCTTCAGTAGCTCCATCAGTTGCAGATTGTTGGGGGCAAAGAGCTTCAAGTCATCCATATAAAGGAGGTGAGATATAGCCTGACCACCTCTCTTCAACCGATAGCCTAGGCCTGAATTCTCCAGCAATGTGCTCAGAGGATTCAAGGCTAGGCAGAACCAAAGCGGACTCAAACTGTCACCCTGGAATATACCTCGCTCGATCCTTACCGGTTCGCTGTTCCTCTGGATATTTCGACATCCTGGATAGCGAAGGACTGTCCTCCATTGCCTCATACATGACATCAGGAAGGTGCGAAGAGTTGCATCAACTTTATACAACTCCAGCACCCTCATGAGCCATGTATGAGGAACTGAGTCATAGGCCTTCTTATAGTCTATCCAACATGTCGACAGATCCTTTCGGGAACGCCGAACCTGTTGGCTAATGGCCATATCGATGAGGAGTAGCTCCTTCGTACCGCGGGACCCATTCCTACATCCATTTTGAGAAGCAGACATGATAGCGTTATTATCAACATGGTGGTTAATCTTTGCTCTCAAAATGGATGTAAGAACCTTATAAACCGTCGGCAGACACGTAATCGGCCGATAGTTTTTGGGTTCCGCGGTGCTACCAGATTTGTGGAGCAGGTGGGTAACTCCTGTTGTAAGAAACTCGGGTAGCGAGCCAGACTCTAAGGCGGCCTGATACTGAGATGCCAAACGAGCGTGCGATCTTTGTAACCACTTTATCCAAAAGTTGTGCAGTCCGTCCGGCCCTGGAGATTTCCAATTAGGCAACGGACGGACTGCACGGGCCACATCTTGGGGGCTGATTGTGATTGCCCCCATTTCTGTTATCGATTCGCACGCTCGTTCGACCTCTCGAGTCCAACCACCTTCAGTATGACTGACAGGCACCGACCAGATGTTGCGCCAGAACAAACACATGGCGTCATCATCCGGAAGGCGCGTGTCAGTCACACCTTGGTCCGGTCGCTCCCAAGCCCTATATACCCACCTTTCATTACTCCGGAATGTGCTATTCTGAGTGTATCTTTCAACCCGCCGCTTATACCTTCGTATACGGTTTGCCCATGCATACACCTTCTGCTTCAGGAAGTCGATGCGCTCTGTGACTCGGGACATATAGTCTCGGGGGTTGATGTCAGTCCCCGAAAACGCCCGCCTCACAAAGCGCATCACTCGTGGGCGAGTGTTGCCCTCCCTGAAGCAGATTAGTTTGCCGATGAGTGCTCTGGCCCCACCAATACGACGCTCGATCCTACACTGCCAGGCCGGCACAGCTGGTTTTGGTCGTGTAGCTACGTCACTGTTTGGAAATTATATATTATTATTATTCTCATTTATTCATAAATATTACATATAAATTACATTTTTAAATATTTCAATATAAAAAAAAAACATTTAAAAATATAAAAAATAGTTACCCACCGGTATCGGGAACAGGGTCCAAGCTACCGGCGGTCAGGGCTCCAGAGAAAGGAACCTCCTAACAATACGAGCCGTGTCCAGGAGTACCGCCCTCTGAATCAAGCCCTTGATCCAGCTACCTAACGCGAGCCTCCTCAGATGTTGGTCGAGGCTCTTGGCTATTAAGCCATTACCCGACACGACTATCGGTACAATGATTGCCGAGTCTACATCCCACATGTCGACAACCTCGCGAGCCAAGTCGATATACTTGATTTGTTTATCTTTCTCAGCTTTCACGAGGTTCTCGTCATGCGGAACGGATATATCAACAATCATTGCACGCCTCTCGCTTCGGTCCACCACCACTATATCAAGCTTATTAGCTACAATAGTCCTGTCAGTGATGATGGACCGATCCCAGTACATTGTGATATCGCCATTATCGAGAACTGGGTCGGGCACATACCTGTAGTACGGCACCTCCGATTCCACAAGAGAGTACTTCAGAGCAAGTTGCTGATGGATAATCCTGGCTACAAGGTTGTGTCTATGCAAGTATTCCCCGTTAGCTAGACGAGAACAACCTGAAATAATGTGGCGTATCGATTCACCCGGACGGTGACATGCCCGACAGATGTCAACCGTACCGTCCTTCACAATAAATCTTCGGTAGTTCTTCGTCATGATAACTTCGTCCATAATTGCACAGACAAAACCTTCGGTTTCCCCAAAGAGGTCACCGACGCGCAACCAGGCTACGGACGCTAGTTGGTCTACATCGGGCCCATGAAGGGCCCGGAAAAAGCGTCCGTGCAGTTCCTTACTCTGCCATACTTCCTTGCGATCGTTAGTGTCAAGCACTACAGGTTTGCGCCAGTTCTCGTTAGCCAAGGAGAGCGGGGTGAGTCCCTTGTCCACTGCTACTACATCACGATGCATACCCACGTCGGCGGCTAGGAAATATTCCCTGAGACTGCATACCTCGCGATTGTGCAGGGTCTTAGCATTTAAAAAGCCTCGACCCCCACACTTCCGCGGGATATACAGTCTCATCACCGATGACCGTGGGTGATGCATTCGGTTTGCAGTAAGCAGTGAACGAACTCGCCTGTCCAGGGCGTCCAGTTCTGTTTGAGTCCATTTGAGTACGCCGAAAGAGTACATCAATACCGGCATGACCCAACCGTTGAAGGCGCGCACCTTGTTTCCGCCTGAAAGAAGGCTATTGAATACCTTCTTCAGGCGTCCAAAGAAGCGCTCCCTCAACGATTGCTTCATGTCAGTGGCATTGATACCTAAAGCTTCCGACATACCCAAATACTTATAGGTTTCAGTTGCAGAGAGGGATCTCAGGCTTATGGAGTCCGAGAGTTGAGTACTCACGGACTCCACAATCTCCCCTCGCTTTACATGCATGACCGCACATTTGTCCACACCAAACTCCATCCTGATGGCACTACTGAAGGTTTCAGTTACCTTCAGTAGCTCCATCAGTTGAAGCTTGTTGGGGGCAAAAAGTTTCAAGTCATCCATGTAAAGGAGGTGAGATGTAACCTGACCACCTCTCTTCAACTGATAGCCTAGGCCTGAATTCTCCAGCAGTGTGCTTAGAGGATTCAAGGCTAGGCAAAACCAAAGCGGACTCAAACTATCACCCTGGAATATACCCCGCTCAATCCTCACCGGTTCACTGCTCCTCTGAATATTTCGACATCCTGGATAGCGAAGGACCGTCCTCCATTGCCTCATACACGACATCAGGAAGGTGCGTAGTGTTGCATCAATTTTGTACAATTCTAGCACCCTCATGAGCCATGTATGAGGAACTGAGTCATAGGCCTTCTTATAGTCTATCCAACATGTCGACAGATCCTTTCGGGAGCGCCGAACCTGTTGGCTAATGGCCATATCAATGAGGAGCAGCTCCTTAGTACCACGGGACCCTTTCCTACATCCATTCTGAGAGGCAGACATGATTGAATTATTGTCAATATGGTTGTTAATCTTATCTCTCAAAATAGATGTAAGAACTTTATAGACCGTAGGTAAGCACGTTATCGGTCTATAATTTTTAGGTTCCGCGGTACTACCTGATTTGTGGAGCAGGTGGGTAACTCCTGTTGTTAGGAACTCGGGTAGTGAACTAGACTCCAAGGCAGCCTGGTACTGAGATGCCAAACAAGCGTGCGACCTTTGAAGCCACTTTATCCAAAAGTTGTGCAGTCCGTCCGGCCCTGGAGATTTCCAATTAGGCAACGGACGGACTGCACGGGCCACATCCTGGGGGCTGATTGTGATTGCCCCCATTTCTGTTATCGGTTCGCACGCTTGTTCGACCTCTCGAGTCCAACCACCTTCAGTATGACTGACAGGCACCGACCAGATGTTGCGCCAAAACGAACACATGGCGTCATCATCCGGAAGGCGCGTGTCAGTCACACCTTGGTCCGGTCGCTCCCAAGCCCTGTATACCCACCTTTCATTACTTTGGAATGCGCGATTCTGGGTGTACCGCTCCACCCGCCGCTTATACCTGCGGATTCGGTTTGCCCATGCATACACCTTCTGCTTCAGGAAGTCGATGCGCTCTGTGACACGGAGCATATAGTCTCGGGGGCAGATGTCAGTCCCCGAAAATGCCCGTCTCACAAAGCGCATCACTCTTGGGCGAGTGTTGCCCTCCCTGAAGCAGATTAATTTGCCGATGAGTGCTCTGGCCCCACCAATACGACGCTCGATCCTGCACTGCCAGGCCGGCACAGCTGGTTTTGGTCGTGTAGCTACATCACTATTTGGAAATTTGACGTGAGCTACACGACATGCCGCTACAGCCGCGCAGTACATGATCGAGTGTGCATCAGTGAGATCTTTGCAGTTGTCAAAATAATTTGACAATTGCATATCCAGAGCAGCCACCAGCGCCTTATTCTTGTTATGCATGGGCAAGCGAGGTAAGCGCGGCCTAAGTACGGACGGCATGTTTCGATACTCGCGAATAGCGCATTCCAAAGCACTCCTCAATTCATTAGTGCACTGGGTACTTACTTGTATAACCATGTCAGTACTCTCCACGTCAGCAGGGTTGGCGACATGGTTAGACGGTGGTACCATCACTGGTACCACTGGTTGCGACGAAGGAGCAATGACATGGTTACTCATTTCCGTTCGGAGGCGATCAAGTACAGTATCGTCCAACATATGATTACGCTGGATGACCCGCACCTGATCCGATAGTCGTTGGGCTGAAACGTTGACGGCTGGCTCAAGCACCTGAAACAAAGAGAGCATCCGAACACGGTACGCGGTCAGATTGTTTCCTCCCTCTGTAGCCCCATAGTATGCGCGCATGACGTTTTCATTGGTCGATTGCGTCCATCGCATGCGCGGCACACTTCCACCGGCAGCTGGGACCCTATCAGAGGCCGGTGGGCCTTGAGGTCCGAAACATGCCGGCGGCCGGCGTCCTCCCCGGCGACGCGCAGGTGGTGGTGTCGTCGGCGGCGAGTAGTACTCGTCGCTCGAGCTCGACGCAGCTGCCACGGCCAGTGTCACAGCACTCACGGTGGGGCTGGGATCCGGCGGCGGCGAGGCGGAGCTGAGCGACGAGGCCGGAGGTGGTGGGCGTGCACGTCGAGCTGCGGCTCTAGTCAACATTTGTGTTTCCTTGTCGATATTTTTCTATGTCATAAATATGTCATATGGTATATTTTACGTGAAGCCATTTTACACACGTATTTCACAATAATGGTGGTTTTATTGTACTTTTAGACCTTTTTTTCTTTGGATAATCTCATTTTGGTAAGGTATTTAGTATTTGTGTTTTGCAAAAATTCGGAGAAAAAATTTTTCGACTCTTCAAGTTGACAGTCGAACCGAAATTATTATTATTATTATAGTCTACCAAACTGATAAGTAATAAAATACTGATATCCAGCATCCAATTTGAATTTGCAGTTTAGCATATTCTACTCACTTTGTAAACATGAAAGGAATCATATGCCCAATATGCATGCTCTCTGAAGACGGCCCTCGACCCGTGTACAAGTAGAACTTTTTGCCATTCTCGTGAAGTGTTAGAATGGTGTGAAGATCACGGTGCGAGAAGAATATGCCACGCCGTAAGAAGTGGTGAGCTGGAAGTAATAGAATTTAGTCTGCTGTATTTTTGGACAACTTTATTTTCCCATTTTGCAAGTTAATAGGATTTAATTATACCTTTCTTTCCCGTTACTTTCTCAAATCTCTGTATCAACTCCTCATCTATCTTTGAACTCCCAAATTTTTCTGAAAAGTAAGTTGTAAGACTATTAAAGAATAATTTGCATTTAAAAAAATTGCAATTTCCACATGTGCGATAGACCGTCACTTGAGAAGAAGTTAACCAATTTGTGTTTTTTATTAATTTTATAGTTGTAATTGTCTGGTTATGGTTTGTATAAAGGAATGTTTTTGGAATATCCACTGCAAGTATATTTGCATCCAAGCAAAACCAAGGCAAACTACTAGTTTAAAACAAAATATAACTTTATTTGTATGAGCAATTATATCCTTACTGATTAACTTCTCATAGTCAATTCCAGTCTCTGACTTTCCAGCAACAGTCCATGGGTCCACGAAATCTTCATCTTCAGTGGCAAGTTTATTTATTTGCTCTGTTACGAAATCTGCCATGGTGATCTAAAACCAATTTATAAAATGTTTCTTCTTGTAAATTTCGTGTAGAATGACAAAAATCACATGTTTGGGCACTCCATTGCAACTAGTAAATAGTTTCTTAATTACTAAATAGTGTCGTTTACAGTAAATCTTTCCGAAGTATTTAACAAATAAATAAATATGGTTCAAATGTGCATATTAGCTAGACCAAATCACAAATGTACAGGTTAGGTTTGCCATAATGTTATAACTTACTTGTTACGTTCTATGAGTAATCCCTGTAATATTATAATACGTTTCTGTCCACAATACTGCACTTATTAAAGTAAAAGCTGATGCAATTTTTTTGGGAAAAAGTCAACATCGATCGCGTATGCGGCGCTGTCACACTCCCACACTGTCAAAAACGTTTTGTTTTCCTTGTGACTCATCTGCGGGTTTTATATAACTTTTAATGTTTAATATTTCTATAGAACTAAACTGATCCTTTTTGTAAACCTTTGATTATAAGGAATCCCGTTTATTTAATTTAGTGCCCAATTTAACTCAAGATTTTAATTTTTAGTCAAACATTACCGCGTTTCGCATAAAAGTAACAAAACGCCTAGAACTACCATGAATCTTAATGTTGCTATTTTAATAGCACCAAATTCAACCCCAAATATTTCTTGCCAATCGTTTATTTTATGTTTAGGGATGAAAGTATTAAATTATCAAAGAATTCTATAAAATTTAATTATAATTACGAACTTTGATAAAAACAAATGTATAAATAGTTGATAAAAATATCTACTCTGAAAGTTAAACTACTATGTAAACATTATTTTTGTGGTCTGCAGAGCAAGCGTGACAAACGTCAAAATTTGTCAATAATACGTTTCAGTGATCACAATTTTTTTGCTGTATTTATGATAGGGAGTAGGATAAGCTCGCATTTCTTTGTCTGAAAATTTTATGGAGATTTTGTGTTAAACAAGCCCGTGTGTTGGTGTTCTTGATGGTGTCCGGTGACGATTCAAATGGTGGCCGTTTGTCGCGTAAAACTACGAGGTCTCCGAACCGTAAGTCCAAAAAGGCAGACGCAGACCTAGCAAAGGGGTCAGCGTTGCGAAATGACTCGCAACCTTCTGTCCATAAAAGGAATCTTTACGTCGTTTCTTTCCCAATCATTATTCTGTTTAACGTGCTAAGATCAATTTTGTATCAACTTTTTATAATTTTTAAATATTTGTATACGGCATCGCATCGGTTTATGCACAAGCCTCGTAAGGCAGGCGAGTGTAACTTGGAAGTGGTTGTGAAGGACGGTATAGTGTCTACGGAGCTCGCCCCCAGTGAGGAGATGTCTCACATACACAATGTTGGGCCCGGGGACCCGCTGTTGGCCAAACAGAAGCACCATCACCGGAAAGCTTTTGAGTACATATCAAAGGCGCTTAAGATTGATGAAGAAAATGAAGGTTAGTAATAGTAAATAATCCATAATAATATTTTGGTTCATCAGATGAAGTGGTATCTGTCATTGTGTAAAAAAAAAAATAATCCTTAGAATTTTTATTGTCATGATTGACAAGTACCATTTTTTCTGAACGAAAAAAAATATGGGACCAAGTTTTAAAAACCATTTTCAAATGAATTTTTTAATTTAATAATGTCTACTACATTCAGTAATACAACTTCAAAATAATCTCGGCATGAAGTTTTGCCGTTAATAACTGTATGAATAAGAACATTTCATTTTAACTAATTGATAATTAAAATGTATAAAGTACTCTTTGTTTTCACTTCCCAGATGTGGAGTTTGACTAAATTAAAAAAAAAAGTGTACTATCATGCACATTTTGGTTGGTATAATAAATTATGGAAACAGATCTTTGTTAAGCATGTAGAATAGAAAATTTAAAAATGACTAGTATTAGTCACTAGCTAAAACAAAGATTTTCACAACAAAGGACTGAAAAATCTTCTAAACATTAGATTCTTTATTCATTCATCAACAAACAGGTGGTAGGTATTCAAAAGGATTTGAAAATGAAAGCATAACTAAAAACAATTCCTATTACAAATAAAACATTTTACGGATATAAGCAGTGGTCTCCTTTCTAAACAGTCATTTTTTTGACATCCTTAAGTTTTGGCAGTAAAACATTGTAACTGGCTAGTTAATACTAAGGCATTTTCTGATTATTATAGCGACAAGATCCAATATTATTATTATTATCTCCTTTATTATTATTATTATTTATTTATTGTCAGGCAACTAAGGCCCATAGATAAAATAGACAATATTATAATTTTATAAACAAAATAAACTACTACATATTCAAGTATTTCAAACAATAAACTATTTATAATTAAACACGTAACATCGGCGTCATATACTCAGATCAGACCCAGTTGTGGGTTGAGCTCGCCAATGTACATCATCTGTACTTTTTTTAACTGTTTGTGTACAATAAAGAAGAAAGAATAGACTGCAGAAGTGTTTTAAAGAGTTACCGCAGTCCTGGAACACTAAGGGCAACTCAAGGAATACACTGTATGGGTCTATGTCAGTAAAAGTCTGTTACTCCCTCTCCCTTTAAAGAGGAAAGAGTCATTTGATGATTTCCTACCTCAAAAGCTAAATAAAGGTTCACCACTGTACTTGTGGCAATAATATATTATATATATATATATAGTACTAGCTTTTGCACGTGGCTTCGCCCACCTACATAAAATATAGCCTATGTCACTCAGGAATAAAGCAGCTTTTTATCGGTGAAAAAATTATCACAATCGGACCAGTACTTTCAGAGATTAACTCCTACAAACAAAAAAACAAACTTTATCTCTATTATATTAGCGTAGATTCCACAACTATCACACAACGCCGTCTAGTCCCAAGCTAAGCAGAGCTTGTGTTATGGGTACTAGACAACTGATAAACATACTTATATATTTCTAAATACATACATATTATACTTAAATTACATCATCACATAAACATTTGTCCTAGGTCGGAATCGAACCCACGACCTAGCGGCATAGCAGTCAGGGCCACTAAACACTAGACCAACAGGCCAATCAATAGACACCAGTAGGGTCATATAGTGAAGTTGAGGCTTGTTCATCATCATCATCATCATTTCCTTGCCTGGCCCAGAGTTCGCCCACGGCAATGCCGTCCGCTGATGCTGTCAAGGCCAGGCAAGGAATTTAACAAATTTTGCCATCGATACGCTAAGAAGAATATCATCATTTCAGTCGTAAGCTGTTGGGCATAGGCGTGTCGCATCCATCGGAGTCCCGCGATAATCACCACGCCATCAGTCCACTTTATGGGAGGCTGTCCAATGTCTAGATACGATGCCAGACCGGAAGACGCAACGTTAGAAGACCTCTCATAAAGTGGACTGATGACCTGGTCAGGGTCGCGGGTATCCAATGGATGTGAGACGCACAGGACCCGTCGTTGAGGCGACGCTTGGGGGAGGCCTATGTCCAACAGTGGATGTCTTTCAGTTGTAACGACGATGATGATGACGATGCCAGAACAGTATCTTACCATCCAGTTACAATAAACAATGACGCTGCTAACACAACCTAGCCTATTTATCCTTGTAACATACCTACACACTGAACAAATTGATCTCTCCAACAGGACAAAAAGAATTAGCTATAGAGCTTTACAAGAAAGGCATTTATGAGCTTGAACGAGGGATCGCAGTGGACTGCTGGGGCGGTCGCGGCGACGCCTGGCAGCGAGCGCAACGACTTCACGACAAAATGAAGACCAACCTAGGCATGGCCAAGGACCGACTGCACTTTTTGGGTATGAGATAACATTATAACTAACCAATCAATCACCACCACAACTCCAAGCTATAAACCCAACTACGCTATTTTATTTTGAAAGTGGAAATTGGCTGAATGTTTGCATGTAAAGCTTCTTTTATTTCCTTTCAAACATATATACACAACTTATTCAGGGCCCGATCTAAGGGGGGGCAAGCCGCGCATTTGCCCAGAGCGGCAAAATTGTCTTATTCCTATTTTCCAACCTAGTTATTAGCCATTCACACCCAAGTTGGCAGATTCAGAATTCGCCACTCGCCAACCTACTTCAGGTTGGATAATGGAAATATTTAAGACTTAAGACTCATGACTTGTATGGTTTTGTGTATGTAAAGGGCGTCGAAAATATCTTTGCCTGGAGCGACTAAATAGTTAGATCAGGCCCTGAACTTATTCAACAGTTTCTATTGAATATAATTTTATATTCCCCAATGTAGCCAGCCTAGTTGCGCTCAGTAAGTTGGGCGTAGACAGTGAGCCCGAACGGAGCGACAAAAAGCCCACGGAGTCACCTCTGAAGGCCCGACGGCTTGAGAAGTCGAAGACGACGTTACTTGCGCATACAGAGAATAACAGTGGCCAATCAAAGCCGCCGAACGAAGGTAGACATACAAGAACTAATGCTTCATGAAATTACGCTTCGTTTGACGTAACCTAATGCAAAATTCTATCAGAAATTCAACTAACATCTGTTTAAGATTGTTATAACACCACACGACATTGGAAACTAATTGGACTGTTTTGTTTTAAATTTTATTATTGTCAGTGTTTGCATGGGTTGATTGCCTACCATCATTTCAGCTTGCAATTTGTTTTTGTTTTTTTTTTTCAAATTTTTAAACACTGTGTGATGTGTTTGATTCTGTATTTCTGTTATGTGTTATGCTTTTCGCTGCATCTGTACATAATGTTATAAACCACGTCCATTAAAAATATTCGTTTAAGGTACTATCGTCCCGACTTGATCTTCATCAATCACTTTATATGCAGAGTGCATTAACCAACATTTGCTTGGTCCCCAAAGGAAAATGTATACATACCTCAAACATTTAAATAATGTAGTTGTCTATGTATAGACGCAGTATCTCTTGCATAGTAACTAGCTAGGTAGTCTGCATATACTTATTAGCACAACGTACTACTCGGACATGTAAAACATCATTAGACTATGTTATCTGTGTTTAGAACCTAGAATCCTAGATTTTCAGTTCGTCGACACGGTTACAGAGAAATTATTACATTAACTTTTCATGTGCTAAGGTATTTCGAAAAGATTTTCAGCACAATGCAAAAAGATAAAATGCTTCGTCAGGCCTTTTTCCGAACAAAAAGTAGTTCAGAAACGTGCGCTTGCGCAACTTGCGTCAAATTACGCGTTTTCATTAAATAAATTTCCTTTTCCTTATAGATAAGGCCGTTATCTTTAAATTATGCAACTTTCCCTCGAGTAAAACAAATACTAAATGACATTATGCGGTAAGACAGTGAGATAAGCGCAAGGTCTTGTAAAATCCTCCATATTTATGCAAAAAATGATCTAATAATAGTTCTATCCTTGAAGCGAACAAAACTGGTTCATGCTCACAGCTTTAATTTATCGACCGAAAAATGTTATGCTAATTGTCGGATCCTAGGCTAGTTGGTCTCACTTCACTTGCGCTGGATGGCCAGCGAGTAGAGTAGGGGGCGACGCAATCATGCGCACAGAACGCACACGCATGATCTTTTACATACGAGTACGACTTGTGTTTCCCTAACATCTCGTTATGGTTCAGTAGGCAATGCGCGTAGCTACTGTTTCAATGAATTCCTGACTAATGTTACGGAGTCGAAAGTTATGTTCGGCTGTTCAGTTGACTGCGTGCGACGGAAGTGAGGTACAGATTGTTCATGAACAGCCGAGGGTTGACTTTGAACCCTTCACGGTGAAAGGAGCGTTTTATTTTGGATCGTTAACCCCAGTATCGTATGTCGTTGAAAGGTCATCTATTCCACTCAGCGCCATCGCAATAAAAGTTGCTAAAAATCTGACGAAAATTGAAAAGAATAAAGCTAGAATTACATTAGAGCGACGCACACGTGTATCACGCCTGATTTGTACGTAAAATGACTTCGCATGGCGTGTATCAAGTGTAGCTTTTTTTATTATTATTGATCGGCTTGCGTTTGACCACCATCTTACCTGATGGTAACCTATTCACTCTCTCTGTACGCACAATAAATGTATTCCCAAAACGCTTTGTGCGTATGGGTGGAATGTCTACCATGTACCAGTGACGCAACGCCGTACGTCTTGTGATCCGATGATGGAACGGACTGTAGCTCTACAAGTCTAGTTTCCATATAAAATGTATGGAAACCGACGCGCCCAGATCGGCGGACGTGGCACACATGTGCGCACTATAGGTAGACTGGCCTGTTGGTCTAGTGGTTAGTGACCCTGACTGTTATGCCGGAGGTCGTGGGTTCGATTCCCACCCAGGTCAAATGTTTGTGTGATGAGCATAATCATTTGTTCTGTGTCTGGGTGTAATTTATCTATAATATGTATGTATTTAGAAATATATAAGTATGTTTATCAGTTGTCTAGCACCCATAACACAAGCTCTGCTTAGCTTGGGACTAGACGGCGTTGTGTGGTAGTTGTGGAATATTATATTATTCTCTTTATTCATTTTTTTTTACATATAAAATTACATTTTTAAATATTTTTTAACAAAATTAAACAAAAGAAAAAAAACATTTAAAAATATAGTTATCCACCGGTGTCGGGAGCAGGGTCCAAGCTACCGGTGGTTAGGGCTACAGAGACAGGAACCTCCTCACAATGCGAGCCGTATCGAGGAATACTGCCTTCTGTATCAGGCCCTTGATCCACCCGTGCAACGATAGCTTCGACAGATGGTCGTCGTATTATTTATTATTATAGTTCTGTCTAAGGTAAAACTACACTGACGCCACCCGACATCGTTCTACGTACAAATCAAGCCACGGTCCACGTGCGCGTCGGTCTAATGTCGTTCTAGCTTTAGTCTTTTTTTTTCCGTGGAAAGCATTTAGCGTCGTGCGCCGCACTCACGCAAACGGGGCAATAAATTCAATTTTAAATAACGTCACTCATTCACAAATTGTTTCACGGAGTTTTGATAAACATAGACAGTTAGTCTCGCACAATTTCGCGGCGGTTTCACAGCTAATGTGCCTTCAAAATTTGTTAGATTAAACTGAGGGAAACGACTTATTACGGTGTTACACCTCGTTTAGTTCATCGTGGGCGACGTTTACTACTGACCTTATTAGCAGCGTAGTCATTGAGATTTATCTATGCAACACATTTGCTTTACTGTTTCTACAAGACCATCCAACCTCCATTCTTATGGCCGCCATCCACGCTAGGGTACACCTGACAGGTTTGCCTTTACAGGTGAGTTTTGCAGGTAAACCGGAGCGTGTATGTTGCACAACTGGCAACATACATACTCAACAAGCTTACCCGACAGGTATAGGGTATAACCCTAGCGTTTATGGCTACCTCTTTAGGAGTTTCTTACACATTCTTCTCCATGGAGATTTTTTTTAGGTAAGAAATCGTCCTATGACTTCTCTTGCTCTTGGACGGAGGGGTGTCCAACTTTGACTGACTAAAACCCACCCCTGCTCCTTTTTTGCCTTCGTTCCGGGCCCTTGCAGAACACTTCCCATAGCGATCTACGCTTTGGAATTTGCAAATATTTCATTTTTCTGACTCTGACTTCTTGACACTTCAAAAGCCTCTAAATGATTTAGTTGAAATTAATGCTTTGATTCTGATTCTGAAGGAGCATAAATAAGTTTTAATTTTAATCAATAAAAGTGTAGCTCCACCCTAGAGCGGGAAAAGTCACTTGATCTGGCATCTCATTCATGAAAGAGTCTAATTTTAGACTCAACCACTCTCTTGGAGCAGGCTACGTTGTCTACAAAGGCCTAAAGACCTCTACACGTATTATGGCATATCACGTAACGGAATTTGAGTTCATGTTAAATTTAGACTATTCTGAAGTGTCCAATAAACACGCTTCTCAACTTCAATCCGACCCATGTCGTTATTACTTCTATATTTATTTTGTCCCATAAAGCTAAGACCGTGACGGTACACACTCCCATCGGAAACCGTTAAAAGCAATCAATGTAATGGTAACAAAATCTCGTGAAACCTTTCTACCAAAGAGCTTGGTACAATCAACATTTACAAAGAGACGTAGAAACTGCCGGAGCCTATTTTAAAGGCGGGATCAGACGAATCATTTTTCGACGATCATTTGCGGCTTTCATTCGGCATCTTTCGATATGAAATACACATTGAATAGAAGAATAGTACTGAATGATTTCATTAGTGACTAGCTGATCTGGTGAACTTCATACCGCCTAGCAGTCAATGAATATAGTATGTTTCGATATAGTCAAGCAGTTGCGATGAAACAAAGCCTAAACACACAATCTATAATATAAAAATGAATCGCAAAATGTGTTGGTAAGCGCATAACTCAACAACGCCTGGACCGATTTCGCTAATTTCTTTTTTTTTGTGTTCGTTATTATGAGGAGAAGGTTCTTATGGAAAAAAGAAAATGAAAATTAGGGTAGTGTAGGGTAGAGTAGAGTAGGGTAGAGTAGAGTAGGGTAGGGTAGAGTAGGGTAGAGTAGGGTAGAGTAGGGTAGAGTAGGGTAGAGTACGGTAGAGTACGGTAGAGTAGAGTAGAGTAAGGTAGGGTAGAGTAGGGTATAGTAGGCTGAAGTAGGGAAGAGCGGGAGCGAAGCCGCGCGGGCAAAAGCTAGTTTTAATATAAAACATTATATTTAGTATATGCGAAATCCCAAAACACGTATTTTTATGTCAAGAATCTATGTACAAAATTTCATAACTGTACCTATCATGAATAAACACAAAGTTATAAGCATGTTATGTTACCTAGTTGTCCGCACAAATACATGGTCACCAGGCCATCTGGGTGACTTATATGTATAGATTTGTATGATGGTTCATTTAAGCATTCAGCATAAATCACTCCCAAAGGAAAGAAAAGTGAACAGTTTGAGTACAAGGAGAGGAGTCCTTTATCAGACAACTATTTAATGCCAAGATGCTCGACGATATTCGACGTTATTTTGAAAGAAATGTCACGTGAATGATCACTTCTATGTTATTGTAGCTAAACCGCGTGAACATGGAGTGAAAGAAAAATTAACTCACTTAAGCCCGTCTGATTCCACCTTAAAGAAAGTTTTCACTATCATTTCATATAAAAAAGCACCTTTCCACTAAGTATCCATCTCGCGAGATACGATACTCTTGCAGTCCAAGCGGTCGTTGACTCACTGACATTGGCACTGGCCCCCTTTATAACCACTCGATTCAATCAATCGATTCGGTTAAATCTGTCGATTTAAACTTGGGTGCTGGCTAAATTGAAATAGCCATTCTATTTATTGCTGCTGTTTAGTCACTCTTTAGGCGTGTGTCGTGTGGAAATTAGTCATAGAGTAATAAGATAAAAAATGGCGGCCTTTGGTCCTGGCGCTTGTAAGCATAGATTCACAAGTTATCCTATTGTTTATTCTTTTTTGAGCGTCGGAATTCGTCAAATTAATCCTTTCGCTCTGGTGTGAAAATTCTTATTAGATTTCTTATAGGTATCAGGAATTTCTAGACTCCAGAGCAGTATCCAGTTTATGGCAAATTTTTCCCCCTTAATCCTTTTGTTGTAGTGGGAAATCATCAAATGATTCTTCCCGCTCTTGAGGGGAGCAAGAAGAGTGTCAGATTTTTTACTGACTTAAACACACACAGTGTTCCTTTAATTGCTGGTAGCTTTCCAGAGCCGCGGTGACTCATTCCAACAATCCCCCAGCGACAGCTTGCTAATCAAGAGTTCCGATCCCAAATTCGGGGACATTCTTATTAGATTTCATCAGGAATTTCTGGACTCGAGTTGTGTCAAATTTGTGACAAATGGGGTAGACCTCTTATACCGGGAATTTCTAGACTCCAGATGTGTCCAATTTGAGACAATGAACAACTTGCCTGGCCCTATGGACCTAAATCTGTGTGCCAGCGGGCAAGTCCGTGTACAGATATTCCCTTTTTAGAGTTGACGATATGAGGGTTTTCGATGCCCACTTCTTCGGGGCCATAATACCTTTAGGTAAGTACAAGCGTGATAGCTGTGAAGTTATTTATTCTTGCTACCTATTCAATGATCTATGCACCTATATAAAAGGAGAAACTGACTGACTGTCATATCACCGCACAGCACTAAACTACAGGCCGCGCGGTGAATTAAGATCGCTCGGCAAAAGTGGAAGGGGCATGCGCAGTATTCAATTCTAAGGTCTATTTGGCGACGTGCGGGCGGGTGTGCGCCGACGGCGACACGTCATTGGTAGATAGAGTCGCTCTTTAATTCCCGCGTTGCGTTCTCGCGTCTCATTGGATACTGTTGTACTTGGGTACTGTTGCGTACAGCTTGTGTTATCGTATTAGTAATACGTAGTCGTAAAAAAAAAATGGTTAAAAATAAAGTTTTAAAACGGCAAGTCAGAAAAATGGTTTACGACGTGAATTGTTACGTTAAGAAAGAAACTAACGAAATAATTTTTTATTTTATTTCTATTTTAATTTAAAAAAATTTAATTTTTCTGAATTTACCTACTTACAAGATAAATTACAAGCAAAAACTAGTGTTATTACAAGTTACGTTACTAAGGTTCAAACATACGAAATTAAAAATAAAATCCTAACATACTAAGAATTTCTGTGCGCAATTATACACATGCGCCGATTGCCCCCACTACTTTCACCGAGCGATCTTGATTCACCGCGCGACCTGTACAGGGCCTAAGACCGTGTATTTTTACACAAGGTTTCCTTTAGTGACGTAGACAAGCACTAAGAGAGGATTTTCCAAAATTCGCCCCCTAAGGGGATGAAAGGGGGTCCAAAGATTGTATGAAGAATCCTATTTTCACGCAGGCGAAGCCGCTGGCAGAAGCTAGTCCTCAATATGTATTTTTTCTGTTAAACTTGCAATGTACATCTTTGTATTAGTTATCTAAAGTCAAGGAGATTACACTTGAATGATTTATTCTTGTTCGTTATGCTAGAACTACATTACACCGATGCACACGCCGCGTGGCGTGGATCAGGTGTAGCTCTACAAATCTAGTTTCCATATCAAATGTATGAGCAGTGTAGTTACTACCTTTATCCTTGACTAGCAGCCCGTCCCGGCTTCGCACGGGCAATAAATATAGCCTGTGTTACTCAGGGTGAATGTAGCTTTCCAATGGTGAAAGAATTTTTTGAAATCGGCACAGTAGTTTTCGAGTTTATTCATTACAAACACACACAAAAATACAAATTTTCCCTCTTTATAATTTTAGTGTAGACAAAAGCGCGTGTGTTGACTAATTAGGCATTTTGTTGTGTATATATAACTTATATCTTTTATTGTGTAGTTATATTTTGTGAGGTGAATGGGATATATTGCATGAGAATTTGACATATTGTACTCAAAAGGTAGATATTTTTCTGTCTTATGTAACACCAGGGTAAATGGATTCTGCAGGTTAAACGTAGCTTTCAAATATCTTCACTAGTGTAGAAATCTAAAAATTCTGCACTTTTCAATTTCTTCAATATTTCTTAGTCTTTCCAAATCTTTCTTTTAGGTACAAGTAGTACTTATTTAGCGTAGTTGTAGAGTGGTAGAAAGATTTTATTAATAAGTATCGTGTATTTTATCGTCAAACACAATAAATAAAACCGTTGCAAATAATGAATTAACTAATTACAAAGAAAAAAAGGTTTTTTTTGCGCGGTCTAACGAGAATTTTTATCTAATTATTTTTATCAGTACGTAACTTTATTCAGTTTTGCAGTGGTATTAAGTACCTAGTATGATATAGTGTTTAGATATTGTGTATTTGGATCTATATCAGTTACTGTTTACAAACTTATATCACTTTATCTACAAATACCGGCACGAATCTTGAGCGCTCGTCGAAAGAGTCAGGCAGGATCAATTTGCGCATCGTACACATCGTCGAGCCAATCACTGTAACTACAAAGATGTACTCCCAGCTCCCGCGTCTCACTTCATACCACTAAAGAGATCCAATACTTCTCATTCAAGTCTGACCGATTTCGAGTTCAAGTCAGCGCTCAAGATCCGTGCCGGTATTTGTATATAAGTACCTACGAGTATAAAGGCGAAACTGACCGACTGACATATCAGCACACAGCCGAAACTATTTGCGCTAGAAAGGATTTTTTTTTTAAATTCGGACTATAAGAAGGTGGGTGGAAGACGCCACCAAATTTGGGACTTTGTTAAATAGAGCAGAGTAATAATTATAATGAGAAGGCAGATTCTTCACTGGAAGAATGAACCTTTGCATCAATGAATTCCCAGAAACAATCTGCTAATGGTTATCCAACCGATTGCAAGATTTAAATATAAAAAAAGAAGGTGGGGATGTTGTTTATATACAAGGTGTAAGGGACAGCCCTCCACAAACTTTAAGGGCTTGCTCAGTAGACGAAACTGAACAACCTTCCACAAAATGTTTTTTCAGGAAACGAAAAAAAAATTCGGCCTCTCCATACAAACTATCCAATCAAGTTTATAATTTTCTATGGTGAGGCGGATTTTTTTTTTCGTTTCCTGAAAAAAATTTTTGTGGAAGGTGGTTCAGTTTCGTCTACTGAGCAAACCCTTAAAGTTTGTGGAGAGCTGTCCCTTACACCTTGTATACAAAAACCCATAAAACGATTTGGATGATGTTAATGATTGTATGAACAATTTCTATATCTTAAAATGGCTCAAATTCAAAACTAAATAAAGAACATTATTATCGCGAGCAAAGTGCTAGTCAAAAACATTTTTGATCTAGCTAATCAAAACACATTACTTAATACAAAATAAAACATAAAATATTTAAAAGCTTGAACCATTACATTTTTTATCGAAAACATTTTAGCTTTTAGCAATATGCAGCCAACGAAGCCTCCATTTTGAGCGCTGTCAAAAAGTTTGCACGGTAAACTAACTAGAATTGATTGTGTTAAAATACCCGTCTGGACTGACCCAAATTGTTGGGTTTAAATATAATAAAAGTCGCTACAGTTTGTAACCTAGTTTCGAAATAGTCGGCCATAAAAATAGCCATATCGTTGACTTCTGGAATCAAAATTAGAGCAGAAATAAAAATAAAGCAGTATTTTAGTCACATATTTATTATTATTTACTTTATTGTTTACCTCATAATGTGGACAGGACAAACATACGAAAACAAAGTGTAGGGCGATCTTATCGCACAGGACAGTCAACCTGATAAAGCTTGACTGGTAGAAAATGTCTAAGGCATTAAGTTCGCCTCTGTACTTTTGTGTGCCTAAACATTTAATTAATAAATAATATTCTTCTAAGGATTGTTTTTATTAATAAGGCACACCAACAACTTATTTACGAAATAATCTAGAATTCTAGATTACATGTTCAGTTGATGGTTCCGTGTAAACAAATTAATTAAGTACAGGTATGTCCATCACTCACTGTGATTGTTTAAAATTACGAAGTCACATGTTATATATAATTAAGTTCGCTTTTAGCGATAAGACCGCCCTTTGTGACACCCTATTAATTTTAAGTTTCTCATGTAATTTTTATTTTTGGTGTACAATAAAGAATCAATCTATCTATCTATCTATCTAATTAAATTAAAAGAGATGAATAAATTACATACAAAATTACAATAAATTAAATATCAATATTAGTAAAACATTGAAAAAAAAATCAAAAGACAACAAATCGAATAAACAACAAATTAATTTAAGTATTGTAATATTGATTTTTGACAATTCAAAAATGCCTGTTTTTGGTCTATTTGTAATAAAGTTTCAAGTTTCTGATTATTGATAATAATTATAATTATTTATATATTAATTAATTACACTTACCAAGAATATATTGCAGTTCATAAAGTCAATTAACATTAAATTAATCTTAGTGATAGGAATTGTGACTCATCTCAATTCATATTGAACCAAATACCGTTGCCCTAAAAACTCAGGATGCGTCATCGTCTAATGCACTAACAGTGTCTCAATTAATATCATGGAAATAAACACCGATTAATACTGCTAAAAGTAATCATGGACTATATCTTATAGCCTTTACTAACCTCTTGATCATTAGGGTAAAAGCAGTATGATCTAGGGGAAAATACTTTAGCTACCACTAAGTTGATCGTGTCCGCTAGTGTGTGTATCTAGGGTTGCCAAGTCTTTTTTTTTAAATTGTTATAAACTAACGCTTGACTGCGATCCCACCTGATGATAAACAGTAATGCAATATCTGATGGTAAGGCGCACTAGTTTATGAAACCGGAAAGCCGGACAGAGTATCCTATTTAGCCGGACATTTGGTCAAAAAGGCTGATATTATTTTTTTTTTGTCTAACATGACTTTTTAATAACAATAAAATTCATAAAACCTTTTCAAATTTTAATGAAAAAAACAATAAAATTAAGTGATGTAATTGCAAGACTAATTGCTTGTCCGCTCTGCTTGTGCTAGCGAGACAAGGTAAGGCAGAACTCAAATGACGATTCTAAACAAAATAGTCAAATTTGAAAAGCCTAACAAAAGCCGGATGGGCCGGACGGGAATTTGGCCGGACACGCAACTAAAAAGCCTAACCGTGTCCGACTTCATCCGGACGGCTGGCAACGCTACATATACATTGCATGTGACAGCAATTAGCGATCAATGTTTTTGCGGAATAGATGTCCTGTTTCTGGAATCTTGGTTAATCTACATTAAACTAATTTTGATGTTTAGGCAAGTATCCTCTATAATGGTCAAGCGAGCCAGAGAGGCCTAATTATTTTTTCAATTCTCATTTTATCTGAAAAACAAGTGCTCTTTTTTGTCAAATAAATCGGTGTTGAAAAAATGGCAGTTGAGCCACTGTGGCCTTTATGAGACCCCACAGTCTAAGTGGCCTAATTGTTAATGATTAATGGATATTGAAATGGGATCAGTATTGAACCAATTAATTAAAGTTAGGCTGCTCTGAATCTCACGGCCATGTTCGCATTAAGATAGATGTCCTAAAAAAATAGGAGTTTGCAAAATCGCAAATAAATACTCCAAAAATATCAAAGATGTGTTTTTATTATTTCTAAAGTGAATATCGAAGTGCCTGCCAGTTGTACAAGTAAAATATTTTGTTTTTTTTTATACTAGGAGACAAAGTAATTTCAAAAACGTTTGGCTTCTGTCTTGGCCTTATACGTAGTGGTCCTAAGTCGACCACCAAAACTTACTCGACGGCCGCAGAACTTCAAGATATGATATATAAGTCTGGCCGAAATTATGTGAACGCAACTCTCGCACTCGCCTAGGCGGCAGTACGCAAATCTGTGCATTTATTTGCGGCCAGCAGCGCCCGGAAAGCGCTTTAAATCCATTTTCTCTGCGAGATATTGATTGATTTACATATGCAATGTTTACTTTGAAGAATATTTAACCACCAATTTTTATGTGTAAAAATGTTTGTAAAGGTCCAAGCCGTTTCGAAGGAGTAGGGAAAAGTTGCGAAAAGTTTCGAAATTGCTAAATATTTTTTTTTTTGACAAAGGTATTAATTGTACGAAAAAATCAAATGTTGATATTATTGTTCATGAATCTATAATAAACATATATTTTTTTCAAAAAAATTGACCTAGCCGTTACGGAGGAGTAGGCCTCAGAAAATCACTGTTTTATGGCACTTTTCGGGCGCTTGGCCCTTAAACCATTTGTCAAAGTCAGGTCTCAAGGGTCGGGACATAACGTAACATTAGCATTAGTTCCATACGGTGTGGTAATTGTTCAAAACCATTTTGACTAACTCCCAAATCAATTAATCATAACTAAATAATATTTATACCTATTATTATTAATATAGTAAACAATATTAGTTTTAGTATATGCGAAACCCTTAATATATTTTAGTATATTTTTATGTAAAGAATCTGTATAAGTGTATCATGAAAAATCACAAAGTTATAAGGTTGTTATATTACCTGGTTGTCTACAAAAAAACATGGTCACCGGGGCATCCGGGTGACTGAGGAATCGTTTTGTTCCCGCACCCAGAGGTGCGCTGGCTCCTGATGCCCGCTATGACCTGCCGTGACCTGTGTCGTGCTCAGAGTTGGTATTGTCCATCTTGTGACCTTTTTTTAAAATTTTTGGAAAAAAATATTAAATGGTGTAAAAAATTATTGGAATCGATTCAGTTACTAATTCTGAACAAACTATATTCAGATTTCGCATTACTAAAAATAATGTTGTAAGTATAATATATTATTATTAATATATAATATTATTAATTAATCAAACCACGTAAGTAACAACATGTTCCTTCAATCCAGAAGCTCTTAACCATTCTCTAATGGCCTCATCTTCAGTCGCAGGCCGCAAGCTCACGACAGCTGGTCGCCGGGTGCCCAGTGGAGGGGGCGGGGGGCCTCTGATGAAGTCGCAGACCCTGCCCAGGTCCATGGGCAGGTCGTCGTCACAGCCGAACAGCTCGAATGGGAGCTATAGCAGACATCCTGTGAAGCCTGCGTCCACGCCGCCCGCTGTTAAACGACAGCTTTCAGTGAGTAGATATGTTTAACCCTTCAACCGCTTTGCGTCTGATTTTTCCGACGATTGTTTTCGTGTCCTATTCGCCAGAATCATTTGCGACTGGGGATCCTATCTCGTTTAGCTCTTCAATCCCCATAGATGACAGAAGAGCTGACGAGATGGGATATTTGGTCGTGGATGTGCGACCCTGATGTTAATGTCTTGAACTCTTGACCGCTCCGAACTTAAACAATTGACTGCTCAGTAATTCGAGAGCGTTAGTCGGATATATCAGACGTAGGTGGTTTAAGGGTTGATTTTATGGTGTTTTTCCACCAACTCGATAGGCTTTTGGCCCTTCATTATATGATGTTGAAGTACGACAGGGTAATTGAAGCTGATCGAGTATGAAGGAGAAGATCTCATAGGTTTGATGTCTTGTGGTTTCTGATAATGCTAGTGTTACTGTTTCAATTATTTGGTTCTGCCTGTTCAGTTCATTGGTATTAAGAAGTTAGATTAATTGGTATGCAGTGGGTACAAACTGGAGTTAGTGCTGCAAGCTGTGGTTAAAACAATGACCTACATGTTTTGCCATAGGTAGCGGCGTACAAAGTATGAAATTTCATATTGTACACACAAGTAGTTGCCAAAACTAGTTCGACATTTTAATTAAGATAAAATAGAAACTACAAAAATTTAAAGATATATGGATTATTAAAATAAGCGTGCCTATTCAATTTAAAGTAAACTTAATAAAATAAATAATTAATTTACCAGATCATACTAAATTAATACAAAATCTGTTTCTATCTGATGAAAGCATTCTACACATTAAGGGGGATGCTCAAAGTTAGTCCGCTAAATACAAATTTTCCTATTTTTTTTTAATATTTTTCAGATCGGTATCAAGTTGTAAGTTGACTAAAATATCACTGGCGGGCGTAATACGTATTCATTTACAGAATTATAGTCATTAAAGTCATCAATACAACCCTTTCAGTTCGTCTTACCCTATTGAATGCCTTTTTTCATAACATTAAGCAAAAAAAAAAACTGAAGAAAATTTGGATTTGGCGAGCTACCCTAGCGCTTTCGTTTTAAGTTTACTGAAGTTTAAGATCCCTAAATTCGAAAGGGACAACTCAATAAAGTGAAAATTTTATGCTAACCAAACTTTAAGACCAAAAAAGTTACCAGAACTTGTAACTATTAAAACATGTCTCAGTAAGTTTACAGATTGGCTGCCAAGGTTTTTTGTACTTAGCGAAACTCATAAGCGCTAAATGACTTGAAAAATACGCCAAAGACGGCCATTGTCCTGTATCGACGTCAATAAAAACTTTGCGGAGATCATTATTGTTAACTGGCACGTGGATATCGCCAATATAACAATAGCATGGAGTTTTTTAGGGTACCGTACCCATGGGATAAAAACGGGATCCTATTACTAAGACTCCACTGTCCGTCTGTCTATCACCAGACTGTATCCCATGAACCGTGATAGCCTCTGAGATAGATATCTGTGAAAATTTCAACTGTCAAGTTGAAATTTTCACAGATGATGTATTTCTGTTGACGCTATATAAACACAAAATACTAGAAATAGAATAATATAAATATTTAAGTAGGTAGGTTTTCCCATACAACAAATGTGATTTTTTGTCGTTTTTTGCTCGATATTAAATAACGCTTGAAATATTCACGGAATATTTGGTTGTATCCATATTCACTTTAAAAATAAAAGAATTGAAATAAAAAAAAAATATTTAAGGCAAAAAAAAAACCACGTCTGTTGTAAAGGGGCCTTACAACAGACGTGGTTTTTTTTTTGCCGGTTTTGTATTAGACATTAAGGCTTATAGTCCCTTGAACCATCTGGCCAAAATTATGTGGACGCACCTCTCGCACCCGCCTGGGCGGCAGTACGCAAATCTGTGCATTTATTTGCGGCCAACAGCGCCCGGACAGCGCGCGGCTGACCATTAAATCCATTTTCTTTGCGAAATATTGATTGATTTACATATGCAATGTTCACTAAGAATATTTAACCACCAATTCTTATGTGTAAAAATGTTTCTAAAGATCAAAGCCGTTTCGAAGGAGTAGGGAAAAGTTGCAAAATTGCTAAATATTTTTTTTTAGACAAAAGTATTAATAGCACGAAAAAATCAAATGTTGATAATGTAGTTGATGAATCTATAATAAACATATAGTTTTTTCAAACCTATTAACCTGGCCGTTACCGAGGAGCAGGCTTCAGAAAGTCACTGTTTTATGGCACTTTTCGGGCGCTTGGGCCTTTTAATAACGTCAACAAGTAGTACGCAACTCTTACTGCGTGAGTCCGACTCGTACTTGGCCGGTTTTTTTTATAAGTCGCAAGAACACCCAGTTGTCCCATACACTGGTAAAAAATTGAGATGGACGTTAGCAAAAACTACACGTGGAATCGATCGTAAAAAGCTTAAAATCTACTTTAATAAGTTTTCTATAAAAAAACATTTTTTCATGTGATGAAGCTGTCGGCGAAGTTATGGATCCAAGTGCTACAGTGACTTTACACGTGTATCAAACGATGTTTTTTAATATACTTATTAGGTAATAAATAAACGGGGGCTGCCCGACGACTAGTGGGGGTTGTTTGGCGCCCAGCCTGAGCTCATTGGCAGACTTTTCCGCATCAGTGCGAAAAACAATAAATTACGTGCCTAAAAGTGATAAGGATAGAAGCGGGTTTTCGTATAAGCGTATTGTTAATTTACTGTGGTAACAGTGAGTGCGGTCTTAAAAAGCCGTTGGTGGTTCATGCAGTTCTCGCTATCCAAAATGCATCCTGTCCCAAAGTATTGAAAAATGCATTAGCAAGATTCGTCCTCCTCCAAGGTGCACCGATAACGGGAATCCGATGGATGCATGGTGCACAGGACCTTTCATTGTAGCGACACTTGGGGGAGGCCTATTTCCAACAGTGGACGTCTTTTGGCTGAAAGAAGATTCTTCCTAAACAAACAATCATGCATACAGACAGCAAGTAAAATGAAAGCTTGTAAAAAGGTGATTGTTCTAGTTCCTGCAGTCACGTGGATCGATGATACGTTAACCTGCACCAGTCGCGGTTACTCCGTACAAAAGTATCGCGTTTCGTTTCCGTCTTTACAGAATACGACACATGCAGGGTACAGTCACGTGCTGAAAGATGTAACTGGGGCAATAGACAAAGATTTTCTTTCATTTCTTTTGATAGGATACGTTTCTGCGCTTTCAAAATTCAAACCTTTTTTATTTCACATAGGCCTACATGGGCACTTATAAAACGGCAGAAGCTAGTGCATGGTTCCAAATTGATCGTTTGCTATGGAGAAGAAACGACAAGAAACTCTATGGTTACTCTTTTAAAAAAAGTGATTGTCGTTAAAATATTTCCATATAACAGTAATAATAGAATACAGTAATAATAGATATTACGAAAGACCAGTGTTAGTAGACCAGTCAATATTATACCCAAAAGCACAAAAAAAAAACATAATAAAAAAAGTGAGCAATTGTCATACTTTATTCCACTATCTTTTATGTTTGTGGCCTCCAAATGCAGGTCCTATTAGGTTTGTCCGGACCAAGTCCAAGTCGTCGACGGCGCGCACAGTTCCCGCGCGCCTTAAGGAGTTGTCAGCAACAGCAGGGACAGCCTACTGGGCCCAAGGTTATCCGAAAGGGAACTCGAGCCCCGGTATGAAGGCTAGAAGGAACGGGTGGGTCTTTTTGTCAGTAAGAGTCTGACACTATCTCCCGCTCCGCCCAAGAGCGGGGGTTGTCATTGGATGATTTTTCCCACCATAAAAAAAGGCCCTATTAGGTTAAAACCAACACCTGACCAAGTGCGAGTCGGAATCGCACACGAATGGTTCCGTACTACACTATTAAAGTAAAGTTTCTGGTATATGGGAGGGAGGGATCCCCCTTTAATTTTTACATTGTTTAATATTACCGTTGTAAAATACTATGATTCTCTACCTGTGTTTGTTATGAGATACAGCCCACTGATAGACTGACGACCAGATAATCAGACTGACAGACGGACGGACAGTGAAGGCTTAGTAATAGGGTCCCGTTGGCACCCTTTGGTTACGGAACTCTAAAATTTAATAATAATAATAAATCGCTTATTTATAACGTGGGGTACATTTACAATATAGTTACCTAGCATAGCGTAGCTTACCTGTATTGAGTAAAATAATAATACTTTATTAAAAGATAACGTTGAGCAATCAGCTAAATTGAGATTCATAGGTACTATTTATGAATGTCAGACTTGGCTCAACCTTGAGAATTCAGGACCTTTTTACGGTAAAAAAAGTTACGAGACTTGGCATAATATCAATACTAGTTTCTGCCAGCGGCTTCGCCCGCAAAACTCATGGAAATAATTTATAGGCTTAGGGATAATGCAGCTACATTTTGTTGTTGTAGACGAAAGCTTCCCTTTTCCACACGTCCGTCCTCAGCCATTGCGGGCCAGCCGCCGGGATCCCGATCCCAATTTCCGGCCACCGCAGGCGCGGGCTTGCGGACGGCGAGCAATGGGTAGCTCGCTGTCCGACCGTCCGGTAGCCATCCGAACCGAGCTCAAGTCGTCTACGGTGCGTACTGTTCCAAGCGCGCCTCAAGGGTCGAAACCTACTGGAGCCAAGGGTCTGGTCCTGAAAGGAAGACGCGGCCCTGGTATGAAAGGCAACGAAGGAACAGGAGTGGGTTTTAGTCACTAACCAGGAGCGAGAGATTTCATTAGATCATTTTCCCGCCTAAAAAAATAAAGCCATTGTGGGCTAATCCCTTCGGTAGTTGCCCAGCTCATCTCTCCACCCTTGCCTTGGCCTTCGCGATGTCGCCTTGCGTTTAATGGGCCCCAATAAGTGACTCTTCTAGGCCATAGCTCATCTGGCATGCGCCAGACGTCATGTTCGGGCCAGTCTCACTTTAGAGTAGCAGCTTTTCGCCAAAACTAAGATAAAAGACGTTACCCGAAAAGCAGCTACGTAATGTTAAAAATTCACAATCGGTTTAGTAGTTTCATAGATAACCCTATAAACATACAAATTATATCTCTTTATAAAATTAATGTAGTGACGAATATTTTTAAAAGTAAGTGTACTTAATAGACTGCACGGTTAGCACAGTGGTTAAGCGATTGACTGCTACGCTATGTGTGGCGGGTACGATTCCCGCACGGAACAAATATTTATATACCTTTAGATAAGTTTTCCTGGTTTGTGATCGCGCCAACGATTCAGGGTGAAGTTAAAATAAAAAATTGCCATAGAATTGTATTTTTTTTTATTATTATGGATAGGCTCGCGTTTGACCACTATCTCACCTGATGGTAAGCGATGATATGGCCGACGATGGAACACGCTTGTCTATAAGTAATCTATTCACTCTTGTACAATTTTCTTTACTAAGTATTGAAACAATAGTATGTACCAACCTATTCTACTAGTGAACTGGCTTGGTGGGAATAACTCAATCATTGTTTACAAGAAACAGCATTATCAGTGATCAAAAGATATTTTCAATAGTTATAGAGTAATATTGCTTGAGAATCTTTTCGATTTTCTATTCAAATTGGCTTTAAAATTGGTTTCAAAATTTCGAATCTATATGAAAATTCACCAATTGGCATCTTCATTCATTCAAAATTCACCCCAAAATTCATTTTAACCCTTTAACTGCCTTCGTCGGATATATCCGACAGTCTCGCGATTATTTTGCTAGGATCGCTCGTCCACGACCAAATACTCCGTCTCGTCAGCTCTTCCGTCATCCATGGGGATTGAAGAGCTTAACGAGATGGAATACCACGTCGCTAACACGAGCCTGGCAAATAGGATGCGAAAACACTCGTCGGTCTAATTCGACGCGTGCAGTTAAAGGGTTAATTACAAAAATACACTTATTTTGAAGTACAAGTGTCTGTTTTATAGTACATAAATGTTATTGCACATTGTGTGGAACATAAGTGGCGGAAACCATGGCGATATTGCCTTCACCCACTCAATAAATCACAATTGATTGCACAGATGCAATAAAAACAATCCTACTATAGTATGCAATCCTAGTACTTTTGTTTGTTCGGTTAAGACCTACTATACTCTGTTCAAAATAACATTAGAAATTTATGAAAACCTTTTATTAATATCCGTTCAACCGATTATGACTTTTATTACGTTGGTGGCATGACAAATAGCGACTACAGTAAATAGTTTTTATTGCAACCACTTTTTTGCTTTGCCATCCTTATGCAGGCACGAAGAAGTTAAAATCTGTTCAACCGCAGACAGTAAAAAAAGTTTTTTTAAATTTCTATTCTTATCGCGAATAGGGTATAGTACTTTTGTTTGTTCAGCTAAGACCTACTAGAAATCATCGAAACACGACGATCTACTAAGATAAAATCAATTAGAATGACCAACTAGAAAATAATTAAGAAAAAGTAAATACAAATCTGGGTTTCTGACACAGATCGTACTAGACCGGCAGGAAGTCTAGTTTTTATTTAATTGAAAAACTTCCTCGATTAGCTAGGGTCGTTGTATCGTCTAAAAAAGAAATCCATTTGGATCTCATAATCAGTATTATTTTCATTTTATTAAGCTACTAGTTGGCGCACGCGACTTCGCCTGCGTTAGACACGTAAAACAACACTGACACTTGGTCATAATTTTTACAAAGAATTATTTTTCTAAAATAAAAGTAACCAAGTTACTCCTTATAATATTCAATTATTATCTATCAGTGAAAGTTCTGCCCAAAATCGGTGCAGCCGTTTCGGAGATTAAGCCGGAACAAACGAGACGCAGATTTTAAAATTGCGTTTTTGTTATAGGTATCGAATAGGTATAGTTACCGTAAAAATAAATATTTTTGTATTATAAACAGACACTACAATTTTATTTATACATATATATGTATTCATGGCTGTAGCGGAGTTTATCAGAGTTCTCCCCGCGATTAGAACATAACATACAACATTCCGAAAAACAACTATCGGACATTTGCCCAGACCAGACACAATACCCCTCTGGTCGGAAGATCCTCTCTTTTTAATGAAGGTTTGCGTGACTTTCCATCCTGTTCCACATAAATGACTTTATACCTTTTATCCCCTTTGTCCCCTTCAGGGAAATAGGCATGATATTTTCTTCTCTCTACTAAACTACTAACTCTACACTTCTTTTAATCCCACACATTAACATTACCATCCATCTAACCCATGATCATCCTCAATTCGCGTCTCAACTCAGAGCGCATACCAGGTACCTTCCAACGGGTCGCCGGTCCGACGCGTGGTGGGAGGAGGCTCTCAGCGCGGCACCCCCACGAGGAGCAGAACACCCCAGTCGACCCTCAGCGTGCGCGGGGTTGACCCCAAACTCGTCCAGCTGATCCTGGACGAGATTGTGGAAGGTGGCCCTAAGGTGCACTGGGAAGATATTGCGGGACAAGATGTAAGTGATTTTTTTTTTAATTAACTAGCTTTTGCCCGCGGCTTCGCCCGCGTACTTACATAAAATAATTATAGCCTATGTCACTCAGGAATAAAGCAGCTTTCTGTCGGTGAAAAAAATTTAGCAACCGGAACAGTACTTCCAGAAATTACCTCCTACAAACAAAAAAAACAGAAAAATAAAAAAAACAAACTTTACCTCTTTATTATATTAGTGTAAGAAGTGTAGACTAGCTCCTGCGAGCGGCTTCGCTCACGTGAAAGTAAGTTCCTCCTCCTCTTTCGTGCCATTTGGGAGTGAATATTGGAAAATAAGTTTGGCGATTCTTCGAGTTAGGTAACCTTGGTTCTCCTGCGAATGCCTTCATTTTTAATGTGATCACGCAATGAAACTCCGAGCATAGCCCTTTCGATTGCGAACTTAAGTAGCAGCGGGCAGGGCACATTGCTCGCAGAACAGATGGTCAAAGGGAATGAAAGGTTCTGGAGTGGCGAACACGTACAGGAAGACGCAATTACCTAGACAAATGTGTTGTCTATGGTCGTATGGTGCAATATAGTTAAGCCTGATACATACATGGCCTGGCGTGGAAACTGTTTTTTTTTGTATCGAATTGTGCGCCTATTCAGGCAGAATAAACATGTTTTCTTTGTTCTTTCTTTCCTTCAATTTGGCAGGCCTCGCACAAGGTGGACCGATGACCTGGTGAGGTCGGGAATCCGATGGATGCGGGACGCAATGAACCGGTCGTTATGGCGACACTTGGAGAGGCCTATCTCCAACAGTGGCCGTCTTTCGATTGAAATGATGATGACTGGAAAATTCTCTCTTATTCTTTGTATATGTATATCATAAGGGAACATTTGTGCAAGATTTCAGCGTTCCAGGTTAGGTTAGGGTTTAGACTAGGCGTTGAATAGTCAGTGAGTGAGTCAGGACTTTGCCTTTTATAAAATTATTATTTTATTACGATTTACAAATAGGTTAAAATTATAGTATAGGCTGACCTCTGCCTAACGGCGTTCATAAAGAGTTCAATTGTGTAGTCGACTCCAATTTTTTTTTATTATTATTTGGATCTTAAAGTAACTTTGATCTAAAATCTCAAATAGAAAGAATTTTTCAAGTCCATTCATCCTAAGTAACAGAATAAGGATGCACAAACTGACTGGAAATGTCCCCAACATGCTCCCACTATTCCTCAAGCCAATATTTAAAATATAAAATTCAATTTTGATGCTGTTCTCAGAAAAAGATTTCTAATATTGTACAAAAATTAAAACAGGAAAGTTCGCAATATTTAGCGTATACTGCTTGGCAAAGTCCTCCCAACATCTTTTAGGTATTAAAGGTAGTCTTAAAGGGTTTTTTTTTGGGCAACCCTTTAAAGCAACTCTTATAGTAGGCGTCTAGGTCATCACGCCACCTCTTCCCAGGTCGGCTACGGTGGCGATTCTATCCCAGCGGTCAATCTACATGCGACTGACGTGACCTGTCTAATCCCATTTTAACCTTGCAGCTTTTTTTCCAACGTCTATAATCAACTAGCTTTTGCGCGCAGCTTCGCCCCCGTTCATAAAATATAGCCTATGTCACTCAGGAGTAAAGCAGCTTTCTATCGGTGACAAAATTTTAGCAATTGGACCAGGATTTTCAGAGATTAAACAAAAAAACAAACTTTACCTTAGTGTAGATTAAATTAAAGTGTCCAGGAACAACGGCACTACAACAACAACTAAAAAGCTCCAAACAAAACTACTTCTCTATTATAGATGCTGGCGGGAAAAATTCCGAATCATTCCCGTCGAATACTTCGGAAGTATTCCGAAATATTCCGAAACTTTCGGAATATTTCAACTGTCAAAAAAAACCAAGAAAATCGACCTTACTACCTATTTCGCGCTTGGAAGTTGTAAAATATTATCTTTAGTTGTATTGTGAGCGGTAGGAATATATTAAGTTTATAGTTGTGAGTGCACCTCTTCAATAAAGTCTTCGCTTGGTGGTGGTTTGAAGTGCTCCGGCTTCATTGAAGTCAGTTCTATCTTTTTACTTAAACATTTTTGTTTCAACATTTTTTTATGTCACGTATATACATATAGTGACTAATAATACTGTTCTGAAAACTGCATCAAATTCGGTTCAGCCAAATGCGAGATGATCGCGGACAAACATACATACATACGGTTCAAACTCATAACCTCCTTTTTTAACACGCTTTTATTAGCTGCACCTATATATTTGTTTGTAATCAACGCCTTTGAGCTCGATTTTGACCAGCTTAGGGCGATCAGATTTTTTTAAAACTTTGCAGACCCATCAAAGACTGATGACAACACAATGATCCTTTATTCTATGACCTTGATCTCAAGGGCAATGACCTTTACTTAAACCTTTACTTCATTAAAATGTTGGGAATCACCTGTGACACCCAAAGGCAATGACTTTGACCCCAAGGGCCAGACCTTGACCTCAAGGTCAATGACTTTGACCCCAAGGTCAAATGTATAAAAAGTTGGAAAACACCTTGACACCAAAGTCAATCACCTTGAACTCAAGGTCAAATGCAAAAATGTTGGGAAACGCCCGGGACACCAAAGGGCTGCTTTGACCGCGCCGGCGAGCGCTACTTCTCTAAATAACACAGATCAATTTTTTTTCGATAACATTTTAGGTCAAATACTTAGGGGTCATGGTCATTGACTTTAGGAAAAGCGTGGGGTGCTCGATTCGACTCTTACGAAACATATGGCACAAAGCGCCCCACCCTTTTTACAATATAATATTAATATTTTTCGTTCAAACACACAAACAAAACAAACAGAATAAACAACAACAAACACAAACAACAAATTCAATGTATTTATTGACTGGGCGATTTACGCGTAATGTTTTTATTGACTTGGTGGGCTATGCGACTCGCGAATCAGAGATCTCTCTCAACCGACTTGGGAATTTTGTATAATATTTAATCATTTAAAAAATACAGACATTCAGTCCCTACTTTTTATAAGGTTCTTCTGTTATTAAACAATGATCTCTATCTCTTAATCAACCTTGATTATTGAATCCGTGTTGACTACATCAGATTTCACTATATCCTAATAATTACCCAAGTCGTTTAACTTATTAGACAGACTCTAACCCTTTTTCAAAAAACAAATCAAATAATGCTAGACCTGGTTTTTTAATTCACAACTGACATTTATAAAAATAGCATTCGATTTCGAAATAAGTAGGTAGGTACCTACCTAAAAACAAAAGAATAAAAATCCTGTTAATCGCAGGCTAACATTAATCAATCCCATTTATATTAAAATAAACATTTATATTTTACTTACGTATGTGCCACTGAACAATTATTAACTTACAAACACGTTTATTCCGATTGAATTATTCCGGCAATCCGGCGAAATATTCGGAAACATTCGGAAACATTCGATTGCGGGGTACGAATCTTTCTCGCGGGGGGGGGGGGAAACTTCTCCGGGAGCATATCCCCTCTTACCGCACCCCGCACCGCCATCGCCTGTACGCACGACTCGTGACTGCGTGGCAGTCGGGCCCGCGCGCGCGTCGCAGCGCCAGCGTGCAAAGTACTCTGTGGCCAACGCTGCAGCAGCGGCGGCGGCGATCGACGATCGATGCAAAATACAATTTTTCAGCAAAAAAAAAAAAATCTTAATTAAATTCATTTTGAATAATTCCGATTTAAAGAAACTTTCCCAGAAGTATTCCGGAATTATTCCGAATATTTCAGAAGTTTTGCAACTATATTCTCTATCAGTCCGATGCAGTTCGTATCAGTTATTTTATTTCAATCTCGGTTTTGATATCGAAAAACGTTAAATAGAACTTTTTGTAGAAAGAAAACAAAGTGCAGCTAGTTAAAGAAACTACATTCGAACCACGAGACAGCAGTTCGGTTCCGGTTCGAATGTAGGTTCCCCTTTCAGATTGTGTAAAACTTCTAAAACTCACGTTGTTGTTACGTTTGTTACGTTGTTCAAAACTCTACGGTCTGGACTAAGCGTTTCGCCTCGTCATTTATACCGCGTACGTCAAAGGACTGGAACAATTTGCCTGCTGCGGTCTTCCCGGTCGATTATAATTTGGGTGTCTTCAAGGCTAGAGTGAATAGGGTCTGGGGCCAGGGTTATCCGAAAGGGAACTCGAGCCCTGGTGTGAAGGCTAGAAGGAACGGGGTGGGTTTTTTAGTCAGTAAGAGTCTGACACTATCTCCCGCTCTGCCCAAGAGCGGGGGTTGTCATTGGATGATTTTCCCCACCATATAAAAAAAGAGTGAATAGGCTCATATTATACTAGTGCGCCTCATAATCAACGATTGCATCACTGCTTACCATCAGTTGGGATCGCAGTCAAGCACTAATTTATATTGATAAAAAATCTATACAGTCCTCAATGTAACAATATATCACACATTATAAAGACGATAGCTTGTGAGTTTGTGTGTTTGTTACTTCTTAACGCTCGAACGGCTGAACTGATTTAGATGATATTTGGCACACGGGTAGACCATTTCCTGAAGTAGAACATAGTATTTTTTTTATTTTTGATATGCTCGCGTTTGGCCATCATCTCACCTGATGGCAAGCGATGATGTGGCCGACGATGGAGCAGGCTTGCCTAGAAGTAACCTATTCACTCTTGACTTAAAGACCCCTAAGTTGCAATTATCAGGAAACAGACTCTAGCAGGGAATTCCACTCCTTGGCTGTACGCACAATAAATGTATTCCCAAAACGCTTCGAGCATGCATTATATACGCTTCGTGCATGGATTTTTATCTTTTTATCCCGGGGTCTATGTATTCCTTTGAGATAATTTTTTATTTTCACGCAGGCATAGCTGCTGGCAGCAGCTAGTATACAATTATAAGTATTTTTTATTAGCGAACAGCTCTAACTTCGCTCGGCTGTTACAAATCTTTAGAATTCTCGGCTTTTCTATACTATAATATACACGTATAATGCAGAACTACACTGCTCACACGTGTGCCACACGTCGGTCTCCATACATTTTATATGGAAACTAGACTTGTACCGCTACACTTGATTCACGCCACGCGACGTGATTCTACGTACAAATCAGGCGTGGTCTACGTGTGCGTCGGTCTAATGTAGTTCTAGCCTAGCTTTATACATCCAAACCATTATGAATCACTTTGTCTATTAGTGTAATGGGCCTAACACACGCAAAAGTTTCAGCACCGTCTTGCCTACGTAGGCCGCTCTGTACCTAAACACGGTACCCCGGTACCACAAAATAGATAGGTACAGAAGTCAATCTCATGTATGTACTTCACTTTTTATACCTACGCAAGGCGATCGCACACACGGACGCGCGTTGCTCCGAACTGTATGAGCGCGACCGGGCGATTGAGCCGAGATATGGTATCCGTGAGCGGTGTCTATGTGTGCGTTGCTCGAGCGTACTTTGTATGTAAATTGTCTTCTGTACCTATCTATTTTGTGCCCGTACCGTGTGGTGAGTAAAAATCATATAGTTATATAGTACAAACTGACTTGCGCAGGCAAGACTGTGGTGTACCTTGTGCATGTTTGTATTTGTATGCCTTATAACTGGGTGCTGAGCCTGAAATCTAAGACAGTATCTCGATTCACTTTTCACCCCTTTTTCACAATTATAGACCTTGGTCCCATCGAAATAGGGGACACCCCATAGCAAACCGTATTGGTAAAATCGCATGAACATCCAAACAGTAGTTTTTGAGTTTATTGCGAACAGACATACTACTGACTGAAGCGGTGGGGGATTTTGGTTTTATAATAATATTATAAAACCAAAATCCCCCACCGCTTCAGTAAAGACATATTATGTAAAGATTGGAAAAGGAAGTTAGTGATAGCGTGACAGGGGAGAATGGCAAAAAAAAAACGTGTTGCGCCGACCCCAAATAAGATGGGACAAGAGCAGGAAGATGATGAATATGTAAGGGTTGTAAATCTCCTTCCTTCTTCCAATCCATTCAAAGATTGTCTATGAAATATCGCTACAAACATATTATGTACCCATACATTTATTCCAAAGTTATGTTACTATTTTCGTGTACAATAAAGTTTATTCGATTCTATTCTGACACATCTATTTGACATTTGCGTTGTGCCTAGTCTTATTGTCTGACGATTATTTAGCACGTGCCTACTCGTAACGTCGCAATGCTAATACGCGAACACCAAAACCGATCATAGACATGGCTTGCTGCCAAATCGAGCCCTCTGATTAACTCGGCGCCATCTGAAGGAACATACTGTGCTTTTAGTCACCAAAGTCTAGCAATCTATCTTACGAAGAGCGCCTTAAGGAACTTGACCATATCACACTGGAACAACGTAGACAAAGGGGTAGGCTTATCGAGACTTATAAAATACATACTCACAGAATACTACGATGTGCCCAGCCTTCAAGACCTTTACACACTGAATGCCAACAAACATTTACGAGGACATTCCTTCAAGTTATCGGGAAATTCATCCAATAAGAAGCCTTTGAAACAATTTCTACCTAACCGAGTTGTAACAGCATTGAACAGGCTCCCGGAAAGTGTTGTGAAAGCTCCCACATTGAACTGCTTTAAAAATCGGTTGGACAAACTAAACATCTCCAAACTATATGAAACACACGCATCAGCTAATAGCTGCTAGGTGTCTTAGTAAATAATAATAATAACCACTTCGTCATAGAGCAGAAGTCATTAGATGATTGCCCACCTCAAAAAACAAAGCCCTCGAATTAACCATTGTTCAGCAAGCCTAAAACTTCCCGACCTATCAGAAACCTTGCTTACTTTACGTACTTTTTGCGTGTATCACAAATAGCTTAGCATTGTTTAATCTCATTGTCAGCACGAAATCCGATCATACAATAGTTAAACTGACCTCCAATTTAGTTAAGTCGTGAGGTAACTGCAGTTTTGTAAAGTAAACTTGTTCATTGACCTTATAGGTAACGGTGCAACGCGGACACATCGAATGTTGTCGGAGACAGGCGTTACATAAAGGCATTTTCTATCAATCACGTCTGCTCTCCTGGTCGAACAAATAGTAAAACAGTCCTCTTTTGACGTCTTTCTGCGGGTTCATTTTGCGTTTTAATTTAATTTAATGATCAGGAGTTACATAATGGCAATTTTCAATCCGTAACGTCATGCTCTCCTGGTTAAAGAAATAGTAAAACTGCCCTTTTTCGACGTCTTGTACTGGTTCATTTTGCATTTAATTTAATGACCGGTATCTAATGCCTTGATCACACGTACCAATTGAACGGGCGAGACAGTGCTCTCGGCCGAATACTCGGTACGTATGAACAAAGCGCCGAGTGCTCGATCAAGCGCTTATCTCTACAACTCGCTTACATCACTGTCTCGTTCGAGAAACATTTTACTGTCTCGCCCTTTTACTCGGTACGTGTGATCAAGGCATAAGAGTGCCTCTCGAACTTTTTTTGCGTCTTACCGGTAATTCTACATATTAATAGGTGTTGTTTACAAAAAAAGATCTCACTAATAACTACCCTAGAACGGGAGAAGCTATTTGATGATTTCCCACTTCAGCATAGATGATGTTTACATATCCCATTATTAGTAGTCTACACCCGTGCTAATCTTCATCATTTTCATGCCTTTGTTTCGTGTTATTTGGGGTCGGCGCAACACATTTTTTTCTTCCATTCACGTCACGCTATCACTAACTCCCTTTTCTTTTAACTCACTTCTCGCACATCGAATATTTTATTCTTATGATCGTTAAAATAATGTTTTCCTAACTCATTTATTGTGGTATTCGTCAGAGAGGTAGCTTAGCTTCCTATACTTACAATCTTATACCCAGCTCAATTTCTAATGTAGGTATATTAAAGTGAGGACTGGAGTCGAGCCAACCTGTCTCAAGCAACACAGCTCTTTAGCCCTCAAAGTAAATTGACCAATGCAAAGCCGCAAACCGATCAATATTATACCAGGCAAGCATAATGATAGTGGCGTTGACCCTTTACAATTTAATTTACCCAATCCGTGTTATGTAAAGGACTTTAAAGGTCCCCTTTTCCAATAACTGATAAGGTTCTAACTTCTAACTTAAGTGGCAGTTTGCAGGGCACATTGGTCGTAGTACAGATGGTCGTTGAGGCCGAAAGTTCTGGAGTAGCGACCGCAAAGGCCTCTCACAAGGTGGACCGATGACCTGGTGAGGATTGCGAGAGTCCAATGGATGCCAGACACACACTTGGGGGAGGTCGAGGCCTATGGCCAACAGTTGATGTCTTTCGGCAGAAATGATGATAATTAGGTTCTGAAAGGCGAATATAACACTTGCCCTACAAATATTTCTCTCAGTCCGACCTCGACTACCAGCTACAGTAGTTACAGCCATGTTTGCGGACGACGAGCAATGGATAGCCGGCCATCCGCTATTCGTCATAACCGTCCCGAATTGTCGACAGCGCATAGTGTTCCACTCAGCTAGCCCAGCAAATCGTAGGGGCCCAACACGGCCGAAACCCGCTAAAGCCGCGGGGATTTTCTGAGAAAGAAATCTGTCGTGAGCGTGGTTTTAGCCATTAAAAGTCTGAATTCCGTCCCGCTCCACCCTAAAGCCTCAGAAGTTATTGTATGATTTCCCACAATTCCCACCTACAAATACAAATATTACCACAGTGAAAGTTTACTCTATCAATAGAAAAAAACAAACTGCAAATAAAAACCAGACACAGACCAATTAGGTGAGTGTATAGAAATCGATTCTGATTTTAAGATTGCTGAAAAAAGTTATACTTACATTTTTTGCGTCGTAATAAATCAAACAACATTGAAATGATAATATCTAAAAAGTCTTCGGAAAAGAAATGTGTTAACAATTTGAATATATATTTTTATCTAATCATCCTTTTAAGAGGCAATCAAAGTCGTAACTATTATTATCAATGGATATTAATCATCTTATAACTTTCTTTTCTGCATTTTCAACGTTCTCAAAAATTAACTAGGTATTGTGTATTAATCAAAAAGTTCTGCTGCTTCAAAAATTGACAGGTACTTGAAATATTTGAATGTATAATGGTTTCCATACAAGCTTACCTGACAGGTAAAACTGCGTACAAACCTGTTAGGTACACCCGAGCGTGTATGGCTACATTAAGTGGTTGTCACTGAGCCTTAACTTCGTCGTACTTTAGATACCAAAAGAATAAGGTAGGAGATATCTTATATTTTGTTTTAGGGGCGAAATCATTCAATTACAATTCAAATTCAATTGGAGCAATGTCAGAACTTTATTGACTAAAGCTCACCTGTGTTCCTTCCGATAATCCTTTGCGTTCCAGGATAACGATAACTTTTTGGAACAATCCCGCAGCTCTAACAGACATCGGCTCTAGTGGTTTCCCGTCCATTTTTCTGACATATTATTTGAGACGTGCGTTGAACACTCGAAGCAATTTGACTCTCGCTTGATCTTTATTAGATGGTGAGCTTAGTGAGCTACCCATTGCGCGCTGTCTACGATCCCACGCCCATGGTGGCCGAGAATAGGCCTCCGACTCCCAACGCCCGGGGCGTCTCCTGCGGAAGGTGGTGGAAGCTTATTGGCACCATCATATGTATGTATTACGCACTAGATTACGCGTGCCGAACACTCACTTCAATTGACTCAGGTGTAATGTAGTCCGTACATCTTGAACATTACACTATGTTGAACGAAACGCGTAAGTGCCACGTAATTCATGGCGCTTAAGACATTTTGGTTCCTTAAAATGTATTCTCTGAAAGCTATTTTGGCGCCTGTATGTTTTAATAGTTCTGTTAGACGACATAATGCAAATGTAACGCTGCAGCGAACTTTTTTTTTATCTTTTCAGTATTTTGATAAATAGTTTCCATGAACGTGCTTGTCGTGACGTGTTAGAATATAAGTCGATGATTGGCACTTTCTCTGTCAATCTAAAACACTACAAACATAGAAAAGGATAACATCGTATATCTGTGTTTGACGATGTGAAATCGTCAATACGCAATGAGCATTCGTTATTACTGCCCGCTCCTTCTTTGGCTAAGAAATAAATATGGCCGGAAAACCGCAGAGTAATTCCGTTGATCATGAAAGTTTCGCAGACCTGCGTTTTATTTAGCCAGATGAACGTTGTAGCTTGAAAAACTACAGTGCCGGAACAATGTAACGTAAACGACTAGTGGAGCAGAAATTCGCCGCGTTTTTCCGCAAAGATTTATCCTTTACATTCGCTGAGCACACAATAGCCGCCCTGAAACGCTATTACTTCTGGCTGGTTTACACAATACAAGCTACTGACTAGACAGTATACACAGCTACTCGTATTGCGTAGTCGTATGCCAGTAGCTCGGCTCGCTTTAGCGGTTTTCACAATGATAGTAGCTGTCCAGTCTTTTACGGAATTTATCGCGTCGTGATGTTCACTCTCTTTCCGGCTGGCAATAGGGAGCTACTGCCGAACGCGTCCAGACGATGCGAGGTCTTTGGAAACAATAGCATTGTATAATGTAGAAGCCGTTGGGGCCGAAAGGTTTTGGAATGGCGACCACGTACCGGAAGACGTAGCGTTGGAAGGCCTCCTACAAGGTGGACCGATGACCTGGTAAGGGTTGCGGGAATCCGATGGATGCGAGACGCACGAGACCGTTCATTGCGGCGACACTTGGGGGAGGCCTATGTCCAACAGTGGACGTCTTTCGGCTGACATGATGATGATTAATGTAGAAGTTTTTTCATTTTTCATATTTTGTGAATGTAAAGTACCATGGAGCAATTAATTAGAGTACAACTTATTTGACACAAACGAGCATGGCAGTTGGGAGTTGGTCATGTTCACTCAAATGTCTCGCTGATGGTGGCGCGTGTTGTTGGGTCAATCAGTTCCCTTCAAAGTGGTTGAGAGGATTCCACTCTTTAGCATTTGAAGATAGGAGACAGTATTAGTACCAGGACTGTCTGTTTATTATTAATAGCCTAGATTCATCGAGTTTAAAGGAACGTCGCCGTCGTGTCGATATATTTGTTTTGTGAGTTCTTACGACATGTCTGAAAAGATATGCGTGACCTACCGAAGCGTATTCAACCGACTTTGATTTGCCTTCCATTGTTCTACTGTCTATAAGTCCTATTGTTGTCTTGTAATCGATCGTGAGTTCAAGACTAAAATTTTGTACTATTTTGCTTACGAAAGAATAAAATAACTTCCTTAGAAACACACGTTAGTTTGACTTATTGTTTTTATTATTTATTCAAAATAAAAAATAAATAGTTTTTTTTTAATCAAGACAAGATTCTATCCCCCGATATCTGAGTATTTTAAGTTAAAACGTGTCAAACCCTACTTATGTACCAAATTTTGACAGGTTCTCAGGTTAGCCTGATTCTGATTGAAGCATGTTTACGGCATGTTTCTGAATGGAGTATTTTGAATTGAGAACGTGTCAAACCCTACGAATTTTTTTTTTAATGCCAAATTTTGTCAGGTTTTCAGGATATATAGAGTTTGAGAAATATACAACTTAAAAAGCTTAAATTAAAATTTGGGGGTTAATCATCTAATTTTATTTCGTAGTACTTACTATTTTTGTAAATCTGTTAAAGACAAGAGGAACTTGCTTTCACAGAAGACATTAGTAGTGCTAATTAATAGTAAAAATTATTTAATTAAAATCTCCAATCCCATCAAACGAAAGCAGTAAAATTTAATGTATATTACACAGCTTAAACAATTTGATATTAATTAATATTCGATATAAATTAAATTAAATTGATTAGTACAATAAATATGAACTTAAAAAAAAATAATGGCTAGTTGCGAGTTGACTACAAATTAATTACTTAGAAACAATGGTTTTTCTGGGTTTATTTTTGCGGTCACAGAATAAGTCAATGTCAGAATTCGTAGAGATGACCCAACATGACCTCGAAATAATCGAGTATACACCGCTAAATTTTAATCGTTTTAATCCCGTGGAGGGTCGATCCGGTACAAGAAACACTATCGATTTGTAAATATAAAATTAAAAAATAAAGTAACTCTTTTTCAAAATTCGTATTAATTCACGCATGTACGAAATTAGTATCTTTAAGAAAACGTCAGCTAAGCGAGTCCTGTAGTTAATAGTCGGCGTTGCCTACAAAGTACCTACAGGTCATTGAACTCGCTCAGCTGACTTTTTCTTAAAGAAATTAATTTCGTACATGCGTAAATTAATACGAGTTTTGAAAAAGAGGTACTTTGTTTTTTAATTTTATCTTTACAAATCGATAGTGTTCCATGTACCGGAACGACCCTCCACGTGATTAAAACGATTAAAATTTAACGGTGTATTTACCTAAAGTTCTTGGAATTAAGTAATATAGAGTTGATAATACCTCATCTAAAATCTTGGTAATCATAAACATCACGATAAAATCCCGGGATCCAAGAATTTAAGAGTGTCTGACGTTTATTCATTTAGCTTCACTTTTTTTTATGTCAATTGAGCTGATTGCTAGCTTCACTTGTTTGATTGACCGACATTTCAACAATTCAAAAGTGCCTGTAATTGGTCTATTTGAAATAAGCGTTTCTGATTTATGACTGTGAGAGTGATGACATATATATGGCTCTGAAACGTGGTCGCTCACAATGGGCCTCATCAGAATACTTAAAATGACCCAAAGGGCAATGGAAAAGTCTATGCTCGGAGTTTCCTTGCGTAATCGCATACGAAATGAGCATAAAGGCAGAAATGAAATAAAAGAACGCCAAACTTAGTGGCAGTGAGCAGGGCACATTGCTCGCAGAACAGTTGATCGATGGGGCAGAAAGAATCTGGGGTTGCGACCGCGTACCGGAAGACACAGCGCTCGAAGACCTTCCACAAGTTGGACTGATGTGATGCGACACGCACAAGACCGGTCTTTATGGCGATACTTGAGGGAGGCCTGTGTCCAACGGTGGACGTCTTTCTACTGAAATGATGACGATGATGACATTTATTGACTAAAACCCACCTGTGATCTTTCAGTTGCTCTTCACCTCCTAGAGCCAAGTTTACAAGAATACAAGTGTGATGTTATGATAGTATTTCTTTTTGTTTGTAGGCAGCTAAGCAAGCTCTTCAAGAGATGGTAGTGCTGCCGTCCCTGAGGCCGGAACTCTTTACTGGACTGAGGTCTCCAGCGAGAGGACTATTACTCTTTGGACCACCAGGAAATGGTAACTATCTTTGTCTATTTTCCTCCGCGGTTTCGCTCGCATACATAAAATAGCCTATGTCACTCAGGACTAAAGGAGCTTTCTATCGGTGAAATTTTTTTCGCAATCGGACCCTGTACTTTCAGAGATTACCACCTACAAACAAAAAAAAAAACATAAAAACAAACTTCTAATCTTTATAATATTAGTGTAGAAGTGTAGATTAACTGTGTCTGTGTATGTTTATAATTTTTATGATAGGTTTTTCTGGGGTTCCATACCCAAAAAGGGCGCCAACGGGACCCTATCACTAAGCCTTCACTGTCCGTTCGTTCGTCTATCATAGTCATAGTCATTTATTCAATAACAAGAAACTTGTATCTGAATCACATAATTAATAAATAGATTAAACATTTTCAATTCAATAATAATAATGATTCAGCAATTCAATTCAATAGTAATAGTAATACAACAATGCAATTCAATAATAATAATGATTCAACAAATCCAATTCAATAAAGTAATAATACAAATACTAATAATCATTATGGGACATTTATATCTGTCTGTCCGTCTATTAACAGGCTGTATCTCATAAACCGTAAGAGGTAGACAGTTGACATTTTCGCAAAATGTGTGTTTCTATTGCCGCTACGACAAGTAATAAAATTAAAACTAAAGTTAATAATTGGGAACACCTTTGGTTCTCATATAAGAAACGCTATTTAATCGGCGTTTTTTATATTGTAGTACGGAACCCTTCGTGTGCGAGTCTGAATCACACTTTTCAAATTAAATACGGTGCCTTGGCCTTAGTATTTGTAGCTCTTTTAATAAGGAGCCCGTTTTTGCTTTTATTTATTTATTTAAACCTAAGTCATTTCTCATCTATACATACATAAAAATAAAATTGGAGTGTCTGTTTGTAATATTGAAATAACTGCCCTTTACTACATGCATATGAATATATATACGGTACATACACCAAAATAACATTTTTTACAATTTTTTGTTTGTCTGTTTGTCCGGGGTTAATCACTGAAATGGCTTCCGATTTTGACGGGACTTTTTTTGGCAGGTAGCTGATGTAATAAGAAGTAACATAGGCTACTTTTATTTTAGAAAAAATAAATTCAAAATCCTGTAGTCCACGCGAGCGAAGTTGCGGGCACAGCTAGTCTAATATATATGTAATTTCGTGTCACAGTGTTTATTACCAAAATCCTCCAAAACAGCTTGACGAATTTATGAATATTTCTGTGTATATTTTGTAGATCTGAGAATAGGTAGGCTGTTTCTTAACAGAGACAAAACAATGTCCGCCGATTCAGATATTAACTATATCTTTTTGTATATCCAGTATTACCCTGCCAATAACTTCTTCACCGAAATACTCCATTATGCATTCACTTCCGTGTCAGCAGGACTACACAAAGCATTCAAAAGCTCATGCTGCGTATAAAATGAGTCGTTACACTTTGAAAAGCGCGAGTCATCTGACTTTATGTTATGTCATTGACATGAAGTTAATTGCAATTATTTATGTGCGCTCGTTAAATGCAGCAGGGCTAAGTGGTCATAAGAGCCATAAGCACTTTAGTATTATCTCTTCCAGAAACTAATTTAAAGGCTCCTAAATTAAATAAACTAGTCGTAAATCCTAATATCTTTAAGGCTTATAGTCCCTTGAACCACCTGGCCAAAATTATGTGGACGCACCTCTCGCACCCGCCTAGGCAGCAGTACGCAAATCTGTGCATTTATTTGCAGCCAACAGCGCCCGGAAAGCGCGCGGCTGACCTTTAATTCCATTTTCTTTGCGAAATATTGATTGATTTACATATGCAATGTTCACTTTGAAGAATATTTAACCACCAATTTTTAAAAAAAAAGTTTCTAAAGATCCAAGCCGTTTCGAAGGAGTAGGGAAAAGTTGCGAAATTGCTAAATATTTTTTTTAGACAAAAGTATTAATAGCACGATAAAATCAAATGTTGATAATGTTGTTCGTGAATCTATAATAAACATATATTTTTTTCAAACCTATTAACCTGGCTGTTACCGAATAGTAGGCTTCAGAAAGTCACTGTTTTATTGCAATTTTCGGGCGCTTGGGCCTTAACCACCTAACCTGTGTGCTGTCCGTATATCGTTTCCTGAAGCCCTACCACGATCGCCGTCCGGCCGTCCGGTAACCATCCGAACCGAGCCTGAGTCGTCGACGGCGCGTAGTGTCCCACGCGCGCCACAAAGAAGTCTGTAGGCGCCCAGCAGGTTCGAAGCCTACTGAGGCTATTGATTCGCTTCTGAAAGGAGTACTTGGGGTCCCTAGAACGCAGGATATGCCGTCTCACTCCGCATAAGTCATTGGATGATTTTCCACCTAAAAAAAGTGTCTACCACGAGCTCTTAACGTTTGTTTCTTATGTTTTTACGTCTGTCTAAATGACTGAACCAACTTCCGCGAATTTTGGTACAGAGTTAGATTACCAAGAACGTATTTATTTCTTTATTTATTTAGGTTCACCCACAGCACATCTCGTATATGTGCTGTGGGTGAATACACACACATAAAAAAAAAAAACAAATCATATGTACTGTTCTAATATACATGCCAATTACGGGTAAACACAACATTTACAGTATACAAGCCAGGTTACCGCTTGGTTACTAAGTTTTTTTTTTGTACAATTGTGACACAAAACGAAAAATATAGTACAATAAAGAAATTGATTACGAGAACAAAAAAGAGGCAAACAACAACAAAACAAACAGACTAAATACAAGAAAAGACTATATTCCCGAGATATCTTTGAGTGTCCTATGTCCTCATAGGATACTCAAAAGTTATCTCGAAAATACGTCCCCTAGGGATAACTTTCAATTTCCACACGGGTGGTGAACCCACTAACATAAACTATATAATATATTTTTTTGTGTTCCTAGGTAAAACGCTGCTAGCCCGGTGCGTAGCGGCCGAGTGCTCGGCGACATTCTTCTCCATATCCGCGGCGACCTTGACGAGCAAGTACGTCGGCGAGGGCGAGAAGATGGTGCGAGCGCTCTTCCAGGTCGCCAGAGAACTGCAGGTGAGATAGAGATAAATGATGATGATGCTCATGCCATGTAGCTGACTTCGGCCACAGCGACCGCATTCCTTGGCTCCTCATGTTGGTTGTGAACTCAGATCTGCTGCTCTTTTATGAGCCCTCGTGTGACTTGCATATCCAACTTTCGCAGAAAAACTCCGAGCACAGAGCGGACATGTCAGGGCTATATTTCACCGGGACACCACGGTAACGCGACCAGTCGCCACTACCAACAAAATGTATGCATCTCTATAGAGAGTTACTCCAGTAGCCTGATTCACGTAAAATCAAACAAGCCAAATATCGTTGAAGTTGTATAGTCGTTCGATCGAAGTACTATCCAAAAGCGGTATTCACGATCTGTCGACATATTTTCAGTTACATTAATAAGTATTCTACCAGGATAATGTAATACAGATTCTTTTTTAAATCGACGAATTTCAAACGACTTTAAAATCGGTGTCGTTCAAACTCGATTGATGGATGTGAATACGGAAATGGTCTAAACGACTAAATCGCTACGATATCGTTACGGTTTTCATTACGTGAATCGAGCTACTGGTGTCCGTTTGGTTACGGAACCAATTTGGTGGCGCGATCAGCTCGGACGTGTTGCGACTCTGATGTCTACTTTGGTAGCTTAGCGCGAAATATACCTAGCCCTAACGATGTGATAAATTATTGCTGTTGGTGGTCTAGCTTTGAGGTCGTCGCGTTTTTCTCTGATTCCGATCTCCTCTTATTCTCAAAGGCGTGTGCGTGTTTCTGCTTCAATCGATCAGTAGGAATAGAACATAGGACACGGTGGAGCATACGGTGTAGGTGTGCGCCGCTTGGGCGGAGCACCGCCGTGTCCTCGTGGTGGCGATTGGTGGCAACAACCTCCCGCGCCGGGCCTTGGTACAGGCCATGACCCGGAGCAAGGAGGAATGGTAGGCGATCACCTTCTGCGAATCAGTAATGCTAGCGAAGGTGGCCTCTGCACGCGTGTGGATCGGACTTACTTACCCCCCAGCGGCCGGGACCCCGATCCCGTTTTCCCGCTACGATAGGCGTGGGCTTTCGGACGGCGAGCAATGTGTAGCTCGCTGTTCGGTAACGGAGTCCTCGTCGACGGTGCGTAGTGTTCCTCGCGAGCCTCAGGAAGATGTCAGCAAAACCGCAAGGGCCCAGCAGGCTCGAAGCCTACTGGAGCCATGGGTTCGCTTCTGAAAGGAACACCTGGGCCCTAAAATGCAAAGCAAAGAAGAAATATACGAATGGGTTTTAGCCAGTAAAAGTCTGATACGCCTTTATGCTCCACCCTCGAGCGGGAGAAGTCCTTGAATGATTACCAAGCTAAAAAAAACCTCAGTTCTACTTACCCCATTGAGTTACTTTATCATGAAATAGCTATTAGCTACCGTTAGACTATACAATTAAAATGTCTTAGTCTTGCAAATAATTAGCACTCACGCGACACTTACTCGTTATCTCGCTAACAATATAGCAGGCAAGTCGTCGACCTCCTTTCGAACGCATACTCGTGATAAAAAACTTATCGAACATTTGAATGCAGTTTCAAATAGGTACGTATAATGCGTTCCAAATGAGAATAGGATCGCCGGCCATGTTGTGACGTCACGATTCAAATCAAGGAAAGAAAATTTTAAATTTACGAAAAATTTAATTTATTTCTGAACTGTGAACAAAAAAAGTTTAATCAGAATACAGTTCTTCAATTTTACTCATCTCTGACTTCTTCAATTTTGCCAAAATTTCTTCGATTTGACAGTAGGACGAGACGTCAAAACATAGGAATCGGTCCTATTCTCATTTGGAACGAGTAGTACTTTGTTATCTTTTTTACATAGCGTGGGTAGGGTGACAACAGGACGAAAATAGGCATCTTTAAGATGAGAGAAAAGGATAGGTAGCTTTATAGCTACCTATAATTTTCGTGCGCTGTAGGGCGTAGTTAACTACTATTTTGTAATCAGATTAGAAATTACGATTAAAAATAGTTAACTACAAGTAGTATGATTACATGTAGTTATGATTACATTTAACTTATCTACGATAATCAAACTACTTACATGAAGTATTTGTCAATTTGATTACTGTAATCTAGTAGTTATAATTACTGATTATTTCAGAACAAAGAACTTATATTTTTCAATTAAAGAAACATGTAATAAATAAGAATTGTTGTGTTGGAAATATTGATTTAGGTATAAAAACTGAATCTGGATTTAAAATTTAATTTAATAAAAAAAACGTAATCTAATTTATAAAAAAATCACGTATGTTTACTTTCATGAATAATTAATTGAAAACAAGGCTTGAAGTCGTAGATAATTATGTAAGTTTATATTTATTACCTACATATTGTTATTGCGTTGATTGACAAGTAATAAAAAAAAACAATCTAAATGTGTAGTTATAAAATGTAATCTCGTAATCGTGATTGCAACTACAATTTGAAGTTAGTAATCACAATGTTTAACTACTTTTTACGATGTTTTTATGTAATTTGTAGTTTTGATTACTAACTACAATATGTAGTCGTAATTATTAATCAGTAATTAGATTACATATTACCCAAATCTGGTAGTTATCACCATCCTATAGGCGTGGGCAATTGTGTCATTTTTGCAATTGGAACAGATGCAAATAATCTGAATCACTGAAATGTTCCGAAACAGTGATATCTACATCATTTGGTACATCGGCTTAAAAGATACAAACGAAACATTTGAAACATCGGCTCACACGATACAAACAGAACATTGGGAACAACGGCTCAATAGATACAAACACAGACACTGACTATTATGAATCTGTTACGTTGCTTCATATACACTAACAATTTTATTTTATTAAATTTTGATTTGAGAATAATTTAAAGCAGATGTTTTTAGTTCAGGTTATTAATTATATTTACACTATTTACGTTTAAATTTAAATTTTAAAAAGACTACAGGCCACTTAAAGTGAAGAGTGTTTTAGTTTTTCAATTGTTCTAAATGATGAATTTATAACAATACTGCTGTTCAAATCTTTCGGAACACTAAAATGTTTTGGAACAATGAGTCGGTTCAGTAGACTTACACACGCCTACCATCCTATATCTAGCAATTATAGTATAATCAAGTCTGAGTAAACCTACTGTTAATGTTTTTTTTTTTGTTCAAAAAACTAAAAAATAATTTCAATAAAACTCTTGAAACGATTTAGTGATAAATAATTTAAAATTCATAAATCTAATATTCTTCTAATTAAATATTTCTCAGCTCGATACGTATTGTAAAACAGCTGGTAAAATAAAAAAAAAACATTGTAGGTATTATTTAATGCGTTTACACAGTTGGATTCAATCGCCAGGCATATTTTTTCTATCGGGAATTACCCAATAGCCACACGAAGTCCTAATTTGTGCCCGGTCATGGGCATTAGACACGCATGTCGCATATATCACGTGAGGCATATAACATAGCTAGCGAAATCCGCCCTTCAGTGTTATGTCATTTTATCGATACGATGTTAGTATAGTAAAGGTTACCACCGCTATTTGATACCTAAATTTTATTAGTGTGTGGCAAATTAATGCATTGGCAAAATTGCTTCACACTAGGAATAACTTCTATGTCGTAGGTGCGTTCACAAACATGTAAACTGACATACACAAGACACCCAGACCTGGAACACCTATCTGTAGGCCATACAAATATAGATGCTTGAAAGGCTAAAATTACTAAGCGACATTGAGTAAACTTTACAGGAGAGTGATTTGAAGTTTTTTTTTTTTGTTAAAAGTGACAAAATATTCGGATTTAGATATTATTAACATCATCACTCTCTTGTAAAGTTTACTCAATGTTGCTTAGTAATTTTTGCCTTTCAACCGTCGATATGTATTTGTTCCATGCGGCAATCGGAACACACCGACACGCAGTGCAGCAGCCTATCGCTTAACCACTGGGCCAACCGTGCTGTGTATTTATTTATTACTTTAAGGGATAAAAATGCTCATCATGACTATATTTTACTACAGAACGTTTCCTGAAATCAAAAAATTAAAAAGCTATTATCCTGTGTTTTGTATTTTAGTACAATATTTTAAATTAAACAGCAGAAATCATTTTTTTTTTTCTGAAAACAGTATCAAAATTTGGTTATTAAATGAAGCAGCAATTAGAAATACTGCGGAGTCTGTGGCTGTGGCATGTGGTGTGAAATACACGCCGCCACGAGAAGCTGAAGCGCGCGACAGCCACTTGTGCCCGGTGGCTGCTACTTTTTTTAACCGATACGCGCAGTATCATAATGGACTCTGGCAAAGTAGGTTTAAATGCGCGAGTAGCGTATGACGGCGTTTAGTGGGTTCGGGCTACAAGAAGCGAGCAGCGGTGGTTTGTAGCAGCCACCAGTCATCAATCGTGTGTGGCGAATGCATATAAAATGTCTGAAACCTAGAGGAAATATGACGGTGGCGGCGTTCTGTGGTTGTGGCCAGTGGCCCATGTACCATGACCGTATACTGAACTGCGCGATTTATGTAATCTTTACGATTTATTCCTTTATTCATTTTTCATGAGCACTTTTATACCTTGAAAGATTGCCAATGATTTAAAAATCAGTTTGTTTGACCCTCAAAATATTTCATGTTCACGATCAAACTACAGAATATTAATAACCGTATATTTTAAAACTAGGCTGTAGAGCGCGAGGCTGAATGCACCACTTATGTGCTCCAATTAAAAAAGAAAGGTCGAAACAATCGGTCAAGTATGAATGAAAGTGATTTCCGGATTATTGGTTTCAACAAATTGATTTTTCAATGAGACTTGAGAAGTCTATTTGCAGTTAATAAAAGTGCTGCATGCAGTTTCAAACTTTTGTCTTGTAGACGATATATCCGACAAACTCCCGCGTTTATTCTCCGAGGGTCGCACATCCACGACCCAATACTCGCATCTCTTCAATTCTCCTGTCACCTATGGGGATTGAAGAAACAAGATGGAGTCCTCCTCCTTGCGTCGTAATCCTCAATGCTAAGGGTCGTGACCCTCCTGTTTCATCACTCTATCCCTTATGATATTCCTCCATCTGTTCCTGTCTCTGGTGGTGTGAAGGGCATTGTACATCGTGGAGTCAAGGGCGGTGCGGATCTGGTCTGACCAACGTATTGGGCTGCGCCCGCAAGACCTTTTCCTGTCCACTTTACCGGTCACAGTTAGCCTTTCGAGGTTGCCACCGTCTTTCCTTGCAATGTGACCGAAGTATTGCAGAACCTTGCGAAGACACTCGAACGACAGCCGTGAGGAGATTTTGAGTTCTTGCAAAATGGATACGTTGGTCTGAAATGCTGTCCAAGGAAAACGGAGCATCCTTCTCCAACACGACATCTCAAAGGCGTCAATGCGTTTGCGGTCTGCAGCCTTTAGCGACCAGATGGAGTACTCAGTCGCAAACAAACAACCCTAGCGAATAAGACGCAAAACACTTGCCAGACCAGTCCGACACGAAAATGTAACCCTTTTAACTGTTTTAAAAGGGTTACATTTTAAATTCCTTCTTCTTTCCACAGCCCGCGATAATCTTCGTAGATGAAGTGGACTCGCTGCTATGCGAGCGATCGTCGGGCGAGCACGAAGCGTCTCGGCGACTGAAAACGGAGTTCCTGGTCGAGTTCGATGGGTTACCGGCTGCTGGCGCCGACCGCCTCATTGTCATGGCCGCCACGAACCGGCCGCAGGAGCTGGATGAGGCGGCGCTGAGGTAAGAGAGTAGGATGTTGATTTTTAAAGATATTTCCCCAAAGCCTAGTACGCCTCACTATCAACATTTGCGTCAATTAAAAAAAAAAGCCAACTGCAACCATTTTTCAAAGTGTTTATGCATTAAACTATACTCCATTCGCAATATGATTAGACATTTAACCAAACCCTTTTTACTGTTCTTTCAACTGATTTTGACTTCTATTCTGTAGACATAAGGATGGCATTAAAAGCAAAAAAGTGGTGGAGAATACCAACTGCATACGTTAGCCGCCAGGTTTTGTCTTGTCATCAACAAAATAAAAGCCAAAAAGTTTGTTAAATATCATGTAGGATTATAATTAGTACAGATTACTATTAGGAGTCTACTGATGAGATGCCTTTGCTATTGCAACGATTGATTTTACGTTAGTGATGCCAGTAGCATATTGTCGATTCTTTGTATACAGGGTTCACGAAAACAAAAAAAGTTCTTATGTAAGGTTATTCAGTTTCGTCTACTGAACAAGTCCTTAAAGTTGGTGGAGACCCTGTATACGAGCACATAAATCAAGATGACTGACCCTTATATTATTTTGACATCAATTTGACTAGCAGTTGTTCTCGGCAGACGCTTCCCCAAGCGCGTGTACGTGTGCCTGCCGGATGTGCGCACGCGCATGTCGCTGATCCGCCGCGTGCTGGCGCGCGGCGCCGCCGCCGCCACCATCAGCGACCAGGAGCTGGCGCGCCTGGCCGCGCTCACGGACGGCTACTCGGGCAGCGACCTCACTGCGCTCTGCCGAGACGCCGCGCTCGGCCCTATTAGAGGTGAGAACTACTATCCTAATACTACTAGTACTGTACTTCAGCGACAAGGAGCTGGTCCACTAGCCGTGCTGAGGTGAAGACTACTAGGCACCTTTTTTATTTACCTTTAATATTAGCAGCGTCAATCATTGATCAGAAGCTGGAACTCGGTAATCTGTCACATATACTTACACTTTGCGATCTCTACTTTATCTATCGTCATCTTGAACATACGATGCATGAATCAGAACTTAAATGGAAACTGAGACATACTAACATGTATGATCAGCAATCACGTAACGCTTGCATCTGGCAGCACCTGTTTGTCATGCAATACCTTGACCCGCTTTTACGCCAAATGTCTTCAAGTTGTAAACTCATAAAAATATATCGGAACACAATAAAACTGACGCCCACGCCATCTTTTGTGGGCGAAATAAAAAGTAACTGTTTTATGAGCGCACTGAGAGACTACACTTTATTACAAGTTGGCTTTTAACTCTCATATATTTCTTTACTTAGATGTTTTCAACCCCAGAAATATTGTGGATGCTAGTATTTATGGATACAGGGTGATTTTTAATTTAAAGACAATATTTCTGGGCATGAAAATGCTTAAGGATACAGGATGACATTTAATTTCTGGGGATGGAAGTCGTCTTCCTACCTTTATCTCAAATTACTTGTGGTCGGCGCAACACGTTTTTTTCTTTAATTCTGTCCTGTCAACCGTCAACTATTACTAACTCCCTTTTCTTTCATATCACTCCTCACACAATCCATCCATGTTTTCTTTGGCTTCCCTCTCCCTCTCCTTCTATCTACATATATACATACTCAAAGCTATTTTAGTAACATGCGTTTCATCCCTCCTCTTCACATGACCATACCAAGTCAAAGGGAACTTTCAACTTTTCAGTTACTGGCGCCACTTTCAAACTTCCTCTAGTATTCTCATTTCTCACTTTATCTTTTCTCTTTGACAATTCTCTACTTTCCAAATCTGTTTAGCCGTTAAGACGTGAAACGGTTATAAACAGACCGACAAGCTGATAGAGTAGCTTCAGCATTAAAAAAAATTAGTACCAACGCCTAAACACAAGCTGTGCACTATATAATCATTTGGAAATCACCTTTTAGCATAAATCAAACGGTCGATAAACTCTATGACATGTCGTAGGTGGCGGCCGCTGCACGACTGGCAACTTTCAGTTCTTCTTGTGATGTAATGAGCTGTATGATTAATTCTAAAGTTCTTCTTAGTATTGCATGCAATATCCAAAGTAGATCACTATATTATCTATTGTCATTGCAAAACACGTGCACGCGTTCTGTGTTCTGTAAAGCAATTCATCCAATTTTATCACTAAAAATGTTGGTATACCGATTTTATAGGGTTTATTAAATTCTACCACTGGGGGTCCAGAATCATGTACTGTATCCATGGTATTCGTTTGTGCGTCAATGTCAAAGGCACCCTGTAGATATTGTACTATGCGTTCCAAATAAGAATAGACAGGTCAATAACCTCGATCTGTCAAATGTTGATTGAAAAGTACGGTTTGCAAAGATAACTAATTTGCATATTGAATTGCTATGATTTATGTGAAATTTATATCTGGAGCAGATTGTTTTTTATTCGGTGATAAAATAATAATATGTCGTAGCAATAAAAACGATGCTTGTAGTGTATTATCACACATATCACTTCCTTAAAAATATGTACGTCACTTGAAGTTATAACTCTATTATATTTAGCGTCTTCGTCCGCGTGAATGTAGAAGAATAACCCAAGGGTACAAAATGTATCCTAAGCGCTAATCCAAAACATATCCTACACGTATTCCAAATATTCTTCAAAGCCTTGAGCACAGGCGTAGGGTAGCCAGCCTTTCGGTGTTACAGATTGCATTTTGGAGAGTGTGCGCAGGAATTGCATGACTTGATTCCGCCATCTCATTTCTACCATCGGACAAACCGACGCACGGCGAGTATCCACCCTTACGTTGTTGAAACATCTACGGTCCGGACTAAGCGTTTCGCCCCGTCATTTATACCGCGTACTTCGAAGGACTGGAACAGTTTGCCTGCTGCGGTCTTCCCGTCTGATTATAATTTGGGTCTGTCTTCAAGGCTAGAGTGAATAGGCTCTTAATACACTAGTGCGCCTCACCATCAACGATTGCATCACTGCTTACCATCAGGCGGGATCGCAGTCAAGTACTAGTTTATAACATAAGAGCGTGAAAACATAAGAAATATCCATACACACTGCATACACATACTTACTTTTATTAATTCTGTTAAACATTCGTTATTATGTATTAAATTATATTCATCATACTCCACACACATCTTTAAGTTTTTTTTTAATTTTGTCCCATACTAGGAATTACATACAAAGAGTAATTCCTAGTGTGGGACACGTTAATAAACATGTAAACCCACACACACAAGACACCCAGATCCGGACCAACTATCTATATAAGCCATACAATTGACTACTGCGCTAACCTTGCCTTCATTAGTTTCCTATTAAATTTCCAGGAATATTACCGGTTCCCATCAATTATTCTCATTACTTCCCTCTGATGTGCGGTTGACCATACGTTCCCGTGGTGTTATTTTTCGACAATAGTAATAAAACGTTTTAATTTCCATCACAGAACTAGATCCTGAGGAAGTGAAGTGCCTCGACCTCTCGCTAGTCCGAGCTATCACGTTCCAAGATTTCATGGACGCCCTCAAGAGGATCCGGCCGTCCGTGTCGCCGCACAGCCTGGTGGCCTACGAGAAGTGGTCGGTCCAGTACGGAGACCTGGGCCTATGAAGAGCTGATTATACAGGTAATAACAATAATTTGAGTCTTATGTTAGTAGAGGTTGGTACCATAAGTGAAACTTGACTGGCCTGTTGATCTAGTGGTTAGTGGACCTGACTGCTATGCCGGAGGTCGTGGGTTCGATTTCCATTCCATGTATGTATTTAGAAATATATAAGTATATTTATCAGTTGTCTAGTAGTCATAACACAAGCTCTGCTTAGCTTGAGACTAGACGGTGTTGTGTGATAGTTGTCGAATATTATTATTATTATTAAACGCTACAAAGCCAACATTCTATAGTCTTATTGAGAAGTACTGTCCTTTCCTGGCATATGGAAATTCTCCATTAATTAGTGATACCTTATGTCGCGAAATAAGCGCGAAGCGGGCTCATGACCGAACGGAATGGCGGCGCACTATGGACGTCCTATGCCCCATCTAGGGGACCCAGAATTCAATTCAGATAAATCCAGTATTTTGTATCCGAGGAATACGAGACTCACAGAACCAGTAGTTGTGGTGACGCTTAGGGGAAGCATTTGTCCAACAGTGGATGTCTTTTGGTTGGAAGTGACGCCCGGGTGTCGCCACTGTGCGGAACGCCCGGAGGACACGGTTGAGCACACAGTCGCCCTGCTTGGGCGGAGCATCGCCGTGCCCTCGTGAGAGCGATCGGCGGCGGAGACCTCTCGCGCCGGGCCTTGGTTGAGGCCATGGTTCGGAGCGAGGAGGAGTGGCAGGTGGTCGCCGACATCTGCGAAGCAGTAATGCTCGCAAAGAAGGAAGCAGACCGCATCAGGCAACGGCGCTCTCGCCGCCGCTGGGATTCCGATCCCGATTTCCGGCCACCGTAGGTTCGGGCTTGCGGACGGTGAGCAATGGGTAACTCGCTGTCCGACCGTCCGGTAACTGTCCGGACCAAGCCCAAGTCATCGACAGCGCGCACTGTTCCCGCGCGCCTCAAGGAGTTGTCAGCAACAGCAGAGGCCCAGCCGGATCGAAGCCTACTGGGGCCAGGGTTAACTGGAGCCCCGGTATGAAGGCTTGAAGGAACAGGGTGGGTTTTTTAGTCAGTAAGAGTCTGACACTATCTCCCGCTCCGCTCAAGAGCGGGGGTTGTTATTGGATGATTTTCTCCACCAAAAAAAATACGTCTTTTGGTTGGAAATTATGACTTTATCTCATTGGAAACTCTCCCTTATATGTATTTGTATGTATACGATTCATTACCCCCAACTGTCTATGTCCCTACTCTTCAAACATCTTAAATTTTTTTGACAAATTGAAAGCTGTCACCCGTAAAGTAATGCTTCTTCGAATAAGGAAAAACTTGACGTATTTTATCAGGAAGCTAAAGAGACACGACGCGACCTTTTTCGCTCTAATAAAAGTTTTTAAAAGTCATCTCTTCTTACAGGTATCGGTTGTAAACTCAAAGTAACGGTGAGTCATTAAAATAAGGGAATAGACAATAGAAAGTACGATGTTGATTTACAGTTGATAATATTTATCACGCAAATTCATCGCTCAAATTTTTTATACATTTATTTTACCCTGCCTCGGCTGCACTTACAGCTAAATTAAATAGTAGCCATATTCCTTTTTGGATCTCCTAAAATCACAAACATTCCCTAAGTGTAGCCGAAGCAAACCGAATGAGTTTCTTTACAATTGACATGTTTTTAACAAATTCGTTGTATGTGTGAAGTTAATCGCATCTAGTCAAAATTGTTGACTGTTTTCGCGAGTGCACAGTCCAATAAATTAGTGATGCCCAATCGATTTATTTTATCGATGTTTGAGGTAATCGATTTTACGTGTAATGTAATACTTGCCATGCAATATGTCAATGTTGAAGCTTTTGATATTGAATAGTTTTTTAAATAGAAATAATTATTTGTAACTTAATCTCAATCACAATTAAATACTCACAATTTTATTCGCTTGAGACAACACTAAGACACGAAATAGGTGTTTAAAAAAAACGATTAAGTTATAAATAATTATTTAAACAAATGTCCAAACTCCACTAAAATAGTCCTTAACGGGTGACGCCAAATAATATAACCCGAATCATTAAAGAAGCTGCTTTCTATATATCTAAGTATAAAAGAGATCGCTTTTGCTCCAAATGCTTCTGTATTGAGTCGGGTTACTTTAGCCCTCACAGTACCCGTCCAGTCAAAAGGAACGTTGAAATGTGGTCTCTATGTGGAGGTCAGAGAATGTATTTTTTATTACCTTGCTTCCTTTTGGCTTGTTCGGCTTCATACCGCTTTTTATCCCAAGGACTGAATTATAAATGTGGAATTTGATGGAAATGTTAATATTGTTTGAACACTATTATTATTTTGCAATGAGAAAGCTTTAGTTCGATTTTAAATGTACTCCATTGCCTACATAATCTTCTAGTACGTAGGTACTTATACAGAATTTTAATTATGTATTTAATAATTCAAGATTACATCATAATAATGTAACATGAAATTCAATGTACTCATAGATTTTGTTACCATTTTTATAGAATAAAATATTTAATCACAATTTATCAGCTGAACAAAATAATGAAATCGTTGTACAAAATGCGTTTACCTTTTAGTATTACCTCATAATTTTGTATATTTGAATTAATTGCAATTAATTATATCGTAGCTTAATGAAATTATTATATTTTATTTGTGTTTTAATATCGACAACCTTATTCTTTAGAAGTAGCATGTAATACTGGGCGTAATTTTACATTATAAAGTACACATTTTGCGTTAGTGACCTATTAAAACATCACCTGAACCTGTATTAAACTAATAATGAATTGTCACGTAATTATTTTTAACTAAAGTAGTTGCCAGATAAACGTGGAATAACGGTCATTGACCTACCTACATTTGTTGACAATCTTTATTTCAAAAACGGAAATAAAGACAAAGCTCTCTTGAATCGACATGTATCGTGATAGTAGTAATGAAAAGCAATTCATTGCTTGTTTTTCGGGTACCTACGCAGAGATATTAGAGAAAGGTCAATGTACTTTATTCCACGGTTATCTGGCGACTTCTATACGTATATACTTATACTGTAATCTCACATACAAGTAGTTAATTATAATATAGAACCATTATTATTATTATATCTTCAAGTACGTCACATAAAATGAGAGACGATAGAATAATTTTAGATGACTTGATGCCCAAAAATATTTATAATTAAGATTTAATGAGAAATGTTCACAAGGTTGTCGATATCTTGAAAAGTAGATTAGTATTTAGCACTGCCCAGTGTTTTTAGAATAATCCTTAGTTTTCAAATTATTCAAGTGTTTATACAAATTGGCTAGCACAGTTTTACAAAATTAAAATTCTTAATTAAAATTAAAACTGCGCAAGTCAAAATTAAATTTTCATTTTAAAATTGTTATCAAAATGTACTTAATTAATCTAATTCTGTTGATTTTATTATTTTTTATTAAAAGAAAATTTATTATCTTGCCGCATTTGCGAAATAATGAAGTTGTGCTTTGTTAAAATAATATGCTGCAAATCTTATGAATGATTACATTTTTAAACGACAGTCGAAAACGGGTAGTCTTTTACTTCCTTTATGTTAGCAGAAAGAATTAGAATCGTTTGCTCAAAATGTTGTATTGGAAACGATGATTCTGAACGTTGAAATAATAATATATTTTCATAATAGTTTGTTACAAATTGTCTATCTCGTGGATTGAAAGTTATTTAATGGAAATTATCAATTACAGGACCATGCAGTTGTATGTAACTTGTAGAATTGTCTTAGAGTGCCATTTAGTGATGCGCGAGGGCATTATGCTGAGACCTGTCGAGACATTGTTAGTATACAGGCTGATTTAGAACTTGCTGGCTATATAGAGGGGGATGAAAGTAGACGTGATTATGCAACATGTAACTGGAATGATGCACTCTTACGCCCCAATTAGAATTATTAAACACTCTAGCAACGCATTCATAATTTATCAAAAATATATCAGAATTGGTAATTTTTTTATCCTAAAATAAACAAGAATTAAAAATATTACCTATTTTTAATATAACTGAAATCGATTCAGTCAACCGATTTTAAACATATTTAATTTCAGGATGTGCGGTTATTCTGTTACATATTGTATATTACTTTCGTAAGACCAATCGAAACTCTACTAAAACACACAAAAATGCCAATACAAATAAATACAACAGAAGTTACGCTTCTATAATTAAAAAAAAATGTTACTCATCCGGAATACTTTTCACCCTTTAAAATATTGCCACTGATTTGTTAGTCACCCTGTATGTGTTCTAATTGTTGTATCAATAATATCTAAGATTATTAAAACTGAGAAATAATGTATTGTGATGTATGTCCCGATAATTCTGCTTTGCCAGAAAGTCGTACGTCGAGTTTACCCAATTAAACAATACGCTTAAATCTAAATAAAATATCAAATATCTTCCAAAAACCAAAGTACGATTAAAACATAACTTACGTTATTTTACTGGTCAGTCAATTTGGGAGTTACAGTAACTTGGAATACAGTATAAATATAAATAATAACCTTAAAAAAAACTACACGGTTTTCATTTTTCACTACATCGCCCATAGGTTTTTGTTTTGTTGATATCCAACAATAATAAAAAAGTTTAATTCCTTTCTATACCCTTAACAAAATGTTACTTTTTCGTTCTTATTTTATCAGACTAGCAACATTAAAAGAATTATCCAACTTATTCCACGTCTTTTTGTATCGACTTGCTTTTACTTTCCAAATCCTTCAAGTAATAAGCAAAGATAAAGTTTTCATAGTACCGTAACTCCCACTGAAGCCCGTTCAACAACTTCTAATGTATCGTGAAACTTTCAAATTGCTGGCAAAGATAATTGTGCACGTCGCTAACTTTTTGCTCTATTCAAAAAGTTGCTTTTTGCTCGTATCTTTTGTCGGAACATAGTTATTGTAGTCACATATATAGTTGAACAGTATTTTAATCGATTCTTGATGTTATGCCTTGATCACACGTACCGAGTAAAAGCGCGAGACAGTAAAATGTAGCTCGACCGAGACAGTGATGTGAGCGAGTTGTAGACATAAGCGCTCGGCCGAGCACTCGGCGCTTTGTTTATACGTACCGAGTATTCGGCCGAGAGCACTATCTGGCCCGTTCACTCGGTACGTGTGATCAAAGCATAGCATCGGGTCCAGATGCCAGGAGATAATTCGATACCTCCTACTTATGCGTGAAAACGAAATGTAAAAAAAAAATTTTTACTACTTATTACATCCAGCCTCTAATACTAAACTAAATTATTGATTCCATAATGCAAAAATATCGATTAAAAGTGTTTCACAAATTACTTATATCGTTAACAATTACAATGCATTTTTTCTCTTGCGTAAGAGGCATCGATTAAGGTTGTGGATACATACAACGATATCAATTCAATTATTTATCAGGTCACAATATATTAGAAGTTGTAAAACGGGGTTTCAACTTTATATCCGCTCGATATCGTGTTAGCCAAAAGTTAAATAGTTTTGTAACGATAGTTAACAGTTTTCCTAAAAAGACAGCGATATAGTGATTAGTGCAGTTATTGTAGCATTTAACGTAACTAGTTATAGTTAGTGTAACACGTAGTTTCTGCCCGATATGTTTACGCTTGATATTTGTGTTGTGACGTGATTCTTAAATGTTGAGTGGAATAGTGTTAGTAGATAGAGGATGAAAATTGCAGATGTGCTTGAGTTAGGCTTCTTATATTCTTGAAAACCATGACCATGTACCGGAAGACGCAGCGTTGGAAGGCCTCCAACAAGGTGGACCGATGACCTGGTCAGGGTCGCGGGAATCCGATGGATGCGTGACGCACAAGACCGGTCGTTGTGGCGACGCTTGGGGGAGGCCTATGTCCAACAGTGGACGTCTTTCGGCTGATGTGATGATTCTTGAAAAAAGGCCAAATAAGGTGGCCAAAGATTTGAGTCGCGAGAACTAGTGACGTAGGTAGTTATTCAATTGGGAGCAATTTCAAACCGCTTTATTTGCTGACTTTGTACGATATGAAGTAACAACAAGCTTGGTAATGAAAGTACAAGACTTATAGGGAAGCATATCAGGGAAGGGTCGGTTGCACGACCGAAAACATATCCGGAGTTCGAACAATTACGAAGGCTTACGAAGTGTTACGTTGAGGATCACGCCACAACAAGCTATGTAGATATGCCCTTTATAGATAGTACTACAACTCCTAGTGCTAAACTGGATGAAGAATTAATTTAGCTTTCTAAGCCTGTAGTCCACTGAAATTATGAACAAAATGGAATGACGGGAATATCTCAAAATTTAAATGATATTGTAATCAACGATTTTCAGAAGAATGATAGAACGATGGAAAACACTATACTCTTTTCACAACAAGATTAAAAATTTAATCAAACCTTTTACTATTTGATTTTGACCTCTATTTCGTAGTCTTAAGGATTGCATTAAAAGCAAAAAGGTGGTAACAATACCAACTGTTTACTGCAGTCGCCATGTATCATGCCATCAACGCAATAAAAGTCAAAATCGGTTGAACGGCCAGTAAAAAAAGATTGTTCAAATGTCTAATCTGTTGACGAATGGAGTATTTGTAGGTAACATAGCAACTAGATCAATTAAAAGCAATAATTTAGTCAATGTATGCTTCAGTGTATAAGTCTTTTAATAATTAACCGCATTTCAGTGGACAGAAAGGCTTTTAGATAGAATAATTCCCTTAAATCTTGAAACCCGTCATACACTACTTAGGATGCAATGAATTTAAGAATGAGAAGCAGGTTTTTAGGAAATGGTACATTTAGAATAAGAGGGATATTTTAATATGGATGTGAAAGTGTGTGTGTAATTGTATGGTTATTGGAAAGTTTAGAGTAAGGTTATATTTAAAAAGTATGGACTTTTTAGGTTTTCGGTTGAAAACTTACCACTTTTGGGTAGCGCTTCGGCGTGGCTTTGGATACTTGAGCCTTTTTATATTGATCTGATTCGAGTTTTTTTAATGTTCTTCATTTGTTTCCAATTTCGTGTGGATCTCGTCTTTAAAGTGAAAGCTATAGATCCGCGCTTGGCCTTTTTTTCGCTAGATGGCGTTAACTGGCATTTCCAGTTTGTTTTAAGTGTATGGAAGCATTATTGAGTTATTGAAATTGGTCGAATTATTGCCACAAAATAAAATAAACTAAAAATATTGAGTACAGCGCCATCTAGTAAACACATTGCATCATTATTAATGACAATTAAGAAATTGGTTGAAAGAATGAACTAATGGTTACCCTTTCGACGTGCACCGTAGTGTATGGCTGCGGTTAAATCGTGAACTTTTTATTAAAAAAAACTTTTTAAGGCAAGTGTGCAAGCGTAGAGTTAAATAAAATAACGTTGTGATTTTTCAAACAATCGTTTTTTAATGTTTCGGTTGTGGTTATTTTGGAGGAAAATTTTCGATTAATGCGCGTTACGCCGTAAAATTTTAGAAGTTTGTGTGTTCGTAAGTTTTTTACTAGTTACGTTACGTTTCGGTTGAAAATGTGAAGTTTGAATACTTTTATTGTTTTAGTACCTGTCTCGAAAATCTTAAAATGAAAGACGCAAAACACAATGTTCTAAAAATCACAAGCAAGAAATAGTTTATTCACTGCATATTCGCGGCCTTTCACTAAATAATAAAACCCGACTAATTTTAACCGACAAAAGCTTTAATATTTGTCACGCGATACTTAAACATCAATACTAATTCCACAATTATATATTACACAAAACCTATAATGCAAAATGTCTGTTACTCAAACTAAATTTAAAAATATATATCTTTTCAAACTTCAGCTTAAAGTTGCTGTCAGTTCTGTTCGTATACTGAAGCAGATACAGATGATTGTCTCAAAGTAAAGTGGTATTTGAATATCATTGGACCCGGCCTCAACACCACGATATGGAACTGCCATCGTGAAACATCGCGGCGTCGGTAACTTAGGACCTGTGCTTACCACGTTTTTTAAACGCGCCGTTGTCACGCCTTTTAGAAACGCGCGTCGACGGCGTGCTTTTATCCTATGAAAGGTCTACAGACTGCGTCTGACTAGCGTCTAAATCGCCACAAGCGCTCGCCTAATCGCAAATACAAAATATAGAAATTAAAATAAGCCGCTAGCAGTTAAAAGATGGCCTGTCTGATCTGACTGCGTCCGTTCACGGGCATGACGCGTATTTAAGCACTATTCAGATTGACGATGTTACGGTGGTGGCGCAGTACCGTAGTATTGATGCCAGGTTCTCACGGTAGTATTGATGCTAAAGTATAACGTGCAACTTATACATAATAACATTTTTATAAATACATTTACTGCACGCACATATACACAGACTACATATAAAGGAAATCAAACTTATGAATCACATCTCTTCATTTAAGAAGTTACTGTTAATCATGTAAAAACGCTAGTTAGGCAATCGCTAGCTAAATTTTGATTTGAAATTATTATGGATTTAAAATAAAATGTTAACAAGGAAATATCACTTAATTGTTCTCTTGCTGAATATCTAATTGAAGAATATGTAAGTTGCAGAAAACATAAAGGCTTTTCGGGTATTAAGTCGAAATCAAAATGGTTCAAAAGAAGCTATAATACGTCTGATATTGATCAGCTCTACATCCTCAAATACATTATAATGTCCCCCGACATGGAGCGCAACGCTGTCAAACGTTTTGGGAACACATTGTGCGTACACCTAAAGAGTGGAATTCCCTGCCGGAGTCTGTATTTTTAGGTAATTTAATAACAATTCGAATGATATAACTGGTAGCGAGCTAACTAACGTAGTTTCGAAGATATCATCGTTTTAATCAGACGCGTCGAAATTGCGCGCTAATAATTCGCGAATGCGTAACATGTGTTGCACTGGCGCAATTACGGGGCAACAGATGAACGGATAAGTTGCAGGACACTGGGCAACGTTGCAGCGTCATGCAGATTGAGCGTTGCGCGTCATGTTAGGGAACATTTTGTCTCCTAGTATATTTGAGGTTTTAAATTATACATTCGGCAACACAGTAAAAACAAACTACTTGCAACTTAAAAAACCTTGAAAAAAAACCACTATTAATATTTTCTTATCATCTCGTGCTCTGCATCGCTGTGATTTGGATAATAAAACCCAATGCCTTATTTATTTTATGCGCACTTTTAATCACAATTAATATTGTTACGTCGATTTTACGTGTCTGTCTGTCATGCAAATTGAAAATTGAATATGTTATCGACTTGGTGATTTGTGTTTCAAATTAAAAGAAGGTTTTATAATTGTATTTCTTTTTTAATGGTGATTTATTTAAACAGGTTGACTTTGTGTTCTTTGGCAAGTTTTCTGGGATGAAAGTACTTACAAATATGATGATCTCCTAGGCTATGGCAGGTTCAGTGTGTTCACCCTCAAATACCAACATTGTAACTATGGGATGTTCAACCCCAAATACATTGTAACTGTGGGATGTTCACCCCCAAATACATTGTAACTATGGGATGTTCACCCCCAAATACATTGGAGCTATGGGATGTTCACCCCCAAACACATTGTAGCTATGGGATGTTCACCCTCAAATACATTGTAGCTGTGGGCTGTTCACTTCCAACTATATGGCCAAGAAATTTAAAGTCAACCTGTATTAAGAATTGGTATGACAGACAGTCGTAAAAAAAAATGTTATTTCAAACAAAATGAGCTTCGTAACAAATAAGTAACGACATGCGACTGATTGTTACCTTGTAAAGATATTTCAAAATTATTTCCTAAGTCGTTTTGATGTGGTTGTTTTAAAAGATTAAGGTGTTAAATGGAAGATCGGTACGGTTCACGCTTTATTGCTAAATAAATGTATGTAAGAGACATTGATAGAAAAGTGAAGTTATTCAGATAATGTACTTCTAATGTTTCAGGCCTATTTATAAAGAAATGATATTTATACATGTGGAGATTGTTGTATTTTTTGTATACTGAGTGTTTTAGAATATGTTATAAGAATGAGCTGCTTTTACTAAGTATCTTCGTGCAATGAAATGTGGGGTGAAACTCGTGACAAATGGTTTCTTAAAGTTAGTTTTTGTATTGCGTTATCTTTCCTATATAAATAGGCCTCAAGTCTCCTATTTATTGCAAATGGAAATTCTAAAACGTGGTTGTAATTGTTTTTACATGTTCGCCTTTACGCTAATTGTTATTTTTAATTTAAGCGCACGAATTTATCAATTTGACTAAAAAACTAAAACTTTTGAGCCTTGCACACACTTCGGGATACTTAAATAAGTATGTCTTTTCAAACTGCTATTTTATTTTTAATAAGTCGCTGGCGATGAGTCGTAGTAGTCTTGATATAACAGACTATACGAATACTAGCAAATAAATTGTACTAGGGTATCATAAAGTGTGTGCAAGTCTTTAGTTAAGTGTCGTTGAGTGTTACAAACGAGGTAAAAAATGATAATATTTTTTCATACTTAAGCACACTTTCGCCTAAACTGTCGTGAATGTTACACTAAGCATATGTGATACCTACACGGTTTATAAATAAATAATAATAATTTGTGAATATTGCGTTTTATTATGTGTTCACTTGGTTCAGGATTGCAAAGTAAGAGAGAAAAGGAAATAGGTACATTTATTTAGAAAATATTTTTCTTTCTGTGACAAATGTCATTACGCAGCATTCTTTTCCAGAATTAGAGATGATAATACATACTTTCACAAAATGAGAATACAAACATAATTTCCATTTTTTTTTATAATAGGAAAGTGCCTCAAATGATTATTTTTATTTGTGCACACAGGTACAATTCAGGTAATACAAATATATAAGTGACTTATTGTTCTGCCACACCACTGTAAGTGGCAAAAAAATTAGTAAAATATATGTTCATTTAACAATAACATCTAGCTGATGCTACAGTGTATCTAAGTTGTCGTCTTATTTCGTCTGATTCAATACTGCAAAGTAGGAATACGACATTCGCAGGATCTGAAACATACAGGTATTTATTGAATTATACTCTTTTCAAAATAACATTTATGAAAACCTTTTATTATTGTCCGTTCAACCGATTTTGACTTTTATTACGTTAGTGGCATGAGAAATGGCGGCTGCAGCAAATAGTTGCTATTTGCTGCAGCCGCCATTTCTGCCTGCCATAACCACTTATGCCTGCGAAATGGAAATTAAAATCGGTTGAACAGACAGTAAAAAAAGTTTCTTTAAATGTCTAATCTTAACGCGAATAGGGTATGGGTAATTGCTAAATTACTATTTCCTATTGGATTATGCTCTGAAAGTAGATAAATTTCACTAGCCCATCTTGTCCCACATCTAGGAAAAGGTCTCCCTCCCTCTTTTCGACATAATTCTGTCTTTGCTTTTTTTTGTGCCAGTATCGGAATTCTTTATCTTATTGTTTCAGTTGCTCTTCCAAATTATTTGAAAATGTAACCTTGGCAGGCATCGGGCTTATTAGCCTAGTCAGCGCGCGTAGAGCACGTCGCCCGGTTCCATATTCCAGCAGGTTCCGAGTACTATGAAAACACATGGCTTCGGACCGCGCCGACTGGTGCAACCTCCCTGGTAGACAAGGATCACCGTGTCCTCTGCATAACAAACTACATCGCTAGGAGATCTGGGCGCAGCAACCAGTTGTAACCGATGTCCCACAGGAGTGGCCCCAGAATCGACCCCTGTGGGACACCACACGACATAAAGGTGACCACCTAAATTCTACTCATTTGCATTTCTTACTGATTTGCCATCGACTATTTAGAATTTTTTTCTAAAGGCCCTAGTAGTTTAAGTAAAGTAACTTCTTACTGACCGCAACAAACGTAGGTCTGGACAAAGATATGTAGTGTCCCGCTTTGAATATGATGGGTTTCTTCATGCGTTCCATGGCTATGAACAAGGCTCGTTTGAACTTAGTGTCTTGCTCGTACCATGGGCACTGGTATAGCCATTCTCGGAGATTTTCACTCTGAAAGGAGAGATTGAACTTGAAGTGCTTGGTGGCAATGGTGCTTTGGTAACTAAAACATCGCTAAGGAACCGCCTAGGCGGCTGTATACGAGAGTACCTATAGAAATGCCATCCTGCTATGTTTGAAAAGTATGTAGATCTATCAGTCCATCCAAAAGTTGTCTGTAAGAAATTGCCCTGTGCGATAAAACTGCCCATTGTACACTATTTATAATAATATTTGTCCTGTTTTTTTTTTTTGTTGTACAATAAAGAATATTATAATAAATAAATAGTAATAATCTATAGACTTTTTTACGACCAAATTAAGTGGAATTGACATCTTTTTGATTTTTTTTAAGATTTTTTTTGTTATACACACGTATAATGATTTTCGTCACTTAGGTAAGATACGGCAATTGCATGCAATTTCTCCAGGACTTAATGTGAAAGTTCCGGGCCATATTCTTGCTATATGCCCTATTTTTTTAGTTAGAGACATGAACAGTCAGAATTCGGTAGGTTTTAAAGCAATAATTTGAGCAAGTGAAATATTCGATTTTCGCAAATAAATTAATTTTTCTTGACCTATAAAGACTAATAATGCTCCCATACACTTAAAACAAAACATACTAAAAAAATCAAGTTCAACGCCATCTAACGACAAAATGGCCACAGTCGGACCCGGAGCTTTCACTTCAATAAATAAGTCTCTGTGATAAATACCTACCCTTATAGTAAGCTCATGACCACACCAGCAGTACAGGAACAGTTGTGACAGCATAGTGACCATGTAGTTTACCATTGAGAAGAACTGCACGCTGTTATGTTCTACCTATATACAATTAAAACCTCGTTATAATGCCATCAATGTGAAATAATATAAAATTAAAGATATATGAGAAGATAATATCTTTAGAGGAATGTAGAACAGGGTGTAAAGATGAAGAAGCCGTTGAAAAGGGATCCGAAGATCCTCCGACCGGGATTGGCCCACTCCAATCTCTGAACCAATCAGAGAGCCAAAAGCGGTAAACGTTCCGATCGTGATAATGTAAAATCAACTCGCACTCAGCTCACTACGAGTCTACGATACATGATTTCGGTACAACAGCCCGAAATGTTCAAATCGTGCGGAGAACTCTAATTGCGCGATGCAGGATTTCGTGGTTTAGTTCCTATGTGACGTCATAGATGTCGCTACAATACCTACTATAGAAATCCTCAATCCAATGTTACAGATGATAGCAACCGTGCCAGTCAGTTGGAAGAATATATTTATATGATACGTGTCCTCACACAGTTGGATGAACCTGCAAGAAATAGATGACTTTAATTATGTTTTACATGAAAAGCAAAGAGAACAGGCAATAACAACTCACTCGGACAGAGCAGTATGAAAGGTAAGTAGAATTTTCAAAAAATATTTTTTTTGAATGATATCATTCACCTATTTATAAGTGCACGCCGTGGGGTCCTATGACAGAAGAAAACCCTTTACCTATACATACAAATGTGATTTATGTTGTAACTGTGTATATCCTGTTTTAGAGATAGATAAATATAGTAGTAGTAGTAACTAACCTTTCAACAGTCTGATGCTGTTTGATACATTCAACAAGTAATTCGGTATTAATTTTAATTATCTTCTTACGAATTTCCTCGGACTTTGCCGAATCAAACACGTACTGTATCTGGAATCAGTAAATAAAAGTTAAAGCATGATAAAAAATACCTACTAAAACCAGCACTACTGCGTCTCTGTGCAATCGTTGATAGATTGCATCACTGCTTGCCATCAGGTGGGATATCAGTCAAGCACTAGTTTATAACAATAAAAAAATATGTACTCAACATCAACCTTGATCCCTATTCCGATTCGCAATTTACCAACCTTCTGAATCTTATCCATGATAATCTCAAGCTGTCCACAACCGAACATGATCATGGACACGGCGACACTGTCCACGGATATAAAGATTAAGGCGCTGATGTAGATGCTGACCATCTGGTACACGTACCCCAGCTCATAGCCAGGTGACTTCAGTGGGGTTACTGGCATCCTGGAAAAAATGGCGTCAGAAAACATCTATACCTACATACAACCTTATTTTAAGTATAAGCGAAACCTGAAAAACCTGTCTAGTATTTTTATAAGAAGAATCTTTGTACAAACAAAACTGTATTAGGAAAAAACACAAAGTTTATAGCCTTGTTATGTCAACAAAAATACAAGGCCCCCTAGCCAAGTTACAACCGTTTGGCTTGCGTCGAACGCTTCGAGTTGACCTTGCCGCCAATTCTTTTGTTCTGACCACGTGACTGAGCGTTAAGACGACGTCATTCCCGTACATTTGAAGCTTTCTGCAAGCGTTAACTATTGCAGATTAGCAACTTGGCTAGGGCTAAAGGACACCAGCAAGATTATCCAGGCGACTGAGAGATTGTTTTGCACTTGCACCCAGCTGTTTGATGACGCCCAACGCCTGCTATGACCTATGACCTATTTTGTGCTTAGTGTCGATGGTGTCCACTTGTGACCTTTTTGTATATAAAAGAAGAAACTGGCTGACTAACATATCAACACACAGCCGAAACTGCTGAGATTAAGAGCGTAAAATTGTGCACAAGGTTTCCTTTTATGACGTAGGCGAGCACCCCCTAAGGGGATGAATCGGAGGTCCAAAGTTTGTATGGGGAAATCTACTTTCACGAAGGCGAAGCCGCTGGCAGAAGCTAGAAGTCGGATAAAGAAGAATTGCGTAGACAGATTTATTTTGGCGGATGTTGTTCTTTTTGCTTCTTGACTTTCTGACAGCCAAGGGAGAATTTATGTATTTCATGCTTACCTACCTTGTCTTTCTATGTATATTTTGTAAATATCTTTATTACCTCGTATTGTCCAAACTGCCGCATGGATTTCGGGTATCGTTAGATTCGTCTCAAAAGCCCAAGTGGTGTTTAAAAATAATCACAATGGCCGATTTGTTGGCGCTAATTTGTAAATCGTTACTATTTTTTTTAAACAAGTTTGGTTAAAATAATATCAAGTAGGATTTCAAAATGAAGGAAATTAAAAAAGGAGATTACAAATATACATAGGTATATAAAGTTTTTTTATTTTTTATTATGAACAATAATTTGTAGTCATATTTTAGTTTAACTTTGTGTTTGTAGTTCAGCTCGTTATTGTTTTTTTTCTTAAGTTTTTCCACTGTTTTGCCTCGAGAGTAGGACTAAGACTTCTTATTCAGTGACCAGTTTATAATCTAGCTTTGCACGTCTAGTCTTTTGCTTACCAGATTCTGAACGGGAAGGAGCGCTTACTAGCATCGTCGAAGAGCGGTATCATGGCCCACAGCGTGCAAGTAGTCGTGGCGCTCGTCAAGAAGAACAAACACAGGCGCTTAATCTTGCGAGCTTGAACCGCTAAGATTCTGGGAAAGATACAATTTTATTGAAGCCATGGTAGACATCGACTCGCTTTTAGGCCCTGGTTCTAGGTACCAACACTAACAACCTATGTTAACATAACACTATTTTTTAATTAGTACAAATACTTAAAGGGCTTATTAGATAAGGCGTGCTATTTTCTAAGAAAACAGCCTTGAGCGCAGCGCTGGCCGCAGCGACGAAATCCAAATAGGTACATTGGATTAGCGATCAAATGGACCTATACATTGGATTGTTATTTGGAGGTACACACACAATGAAACACGTCGTGGATTTCGGAATATCTTCTATTTGCAGTAAGCAGTAATAACTCACACGAAAGCCAAAATTACAACAAGAGCTCACATCGTCTCGAGTAGCGGTAACAGTCTATCTTTCAATATGGCGGCAGACTCTAGTCTGGCGCCGGAAACGTTTGGTGTTGTCACACAAAAATATAGTAGGCGGTGTTGCGACGTAATACGCCACAACCACCCCCCTACGGAGAAAATAACAAAAAGTTATTTACAAATAAAAATATACATACACTTGATAACACAAGATAGGCAACAAAAAGTTAAAGAAAAAAAATAAAACTTAAGCTAAAGATCTAACCTATCCTTAAATCTAACCGTGCGACCTGACCGGGTGGTAACTGGTTGTTGTGCAACAGGGGGCACAGTCGGCTGTGCAGACGCGGAAGGCGCAGGTGGCGCGGGCGCAGGCGCGGAAGGCGCTTGCACGTCAGGCGCGGGCGCTACGATCTGTTGCGGAGCGGTTGCCCGGGAAAGGTCGCTCTCTAAGTCAGGTGCGATGTATGCAGGCTTCACGCGGTCGATACTGACCGTCACGCGTTTACCTGCAATGTCAATGTCGAGTAACTTGTCAGTCCGTGACATTACCTTGTAGGGTCCTGTGTAGGGCGGCTGCAGCGCACGGCGAACAGTATCGTCTCTCAAGAGAACATGAGAGGCATTCTGAAGGTCCTTGAAAATAAACGACGTCGGCCGCATGTGTCGTGAGGCCTGAATTGGACGCAAATTAGCCATTTTCGTGCGCAGAACCGTCACAAAATCGTTGACGTTGTCAATGTTATGGGACGTGCTGGCTATCAGGAATTCTCCCGGTAGGCGAAGCGGCTCCCCGTAAACAAGTTCGGCAGCCGAACACTCGAGATCCTCTTTCAAGGCAGATCGAATGCCGAGAAGCACGATCGGTAAGGCTCGGTGCCAGGTGTCGCTGTGGCACATGAGAGCAGCTTTCAATTGTCGATGAAAGCGCTCGATCATGCCGTTAGCTTGAGGGTGATAGCTGGTGGTTCGCCTTCGCTCAGTCGCGCCAACATTCATGAGCCGTTTGAAAAGGTCCGACTCGAATTGACGGCCTTGGTCAGTTGTGACTGTGGTAGGAACGCCGAAGCGAGCAATCCAACCTTCGACGAAACGATCAGCTACCTCCTCGGCGGTTATCGAAGTCATCGGCCAAGCCTCAGGCCATCGAGAGAAACGGTCAATCGCCGTCAGGCAATATGAGTAGCCTCTCGATGTTGGCAAGGGGCCGATTATATCTAAGTGGACGTGGCGAAACCTGGAAGATGGAGCGGCAAAAGTTCCAAGTGGCGCGGACACGTGGCGCGTCACCTTAGCTCGCTGGCAATGGAGACATTCTCTTGCCCAGGTGCGGCAGTCGCGTGCAACGCCAGGCCACACGTAACGTTGTGCCACGAGGCGCGCGCTGGCGCGAGCACCGGGATGGCTGAGCGCGTGCAGGCGCTCGAAGGCGGCGCGGCGCAGAGGTGCTGGCAAGTAGGGGCGCGGCTTGCCTGTTGAGACGTCACACTGGACGGTGGTGTCCGTGCCTGGAATTAAAGTACGTTGCATATTGAGAGACGAGTCAAATAAGGTTTTTAATTCATCGTCAGTGTCTTGTGCTCGAGCCAACGCGGTATAATCGCACTCGAGCGAGACGGCTTCGATGCGCGACATCGTGTCGGCAACGACGTTATCGTCTCCTTTTACATGTCGTATGTCGGTAGTAAATTGGGAGATAAAGGTGAGCTGATTAAGTTGGCTGGGTGGCAGCTTTTCTCTACGTTGCTTGAAAGCATACAAAAGAGGTTTATGATCCGTATATATTGTGGCGTGTTGCGCCTCTAATATATACCTGAAATGCTGCACTGCCGAATATACTGCCAACAGTTCCCTATAATACGCTGGCCACACTGACTGAGTTGCCGTAAGCTTCTTGCTAAAGAAAGCAAGTGGTTGCCAGCCCTGTTCAGTCTGCTGTTGTAAGCACGCGCCCACCTGTGTGCCAGAAGCATCTGTGTACAATGCCAATGGGGCGTTAGGTACAGGATGTGCTAACCTGGTGACCTGAGAGAGGCTGTCCTTGCATGCAGTGAAGGCGTGCTCCAGTTCAGGAGTCCAGGGCATGGGTTTGGCTCCCTTAAGCTTCGTAGCTGTAAGGAAGTCAATGAGCGGGGCTTGAGTCTCGGCAGCATTGGGCAGAAACTGTCGATAGTAATTTATCATGCCCAAGAACCTGCGGAGACCTTGGGCTGTTTTGGGAAGGGGGAAATCTTTCAAGGCTTGGACTTTTTCTTCCGGGGGACTTATGCCTTTACTAGAGACTTTATAACCAAGGAAAATAACCTCAGATGTGCCTAGCACACACTTAGTTGGATTAACTACTACACCGTAGTTAGCCAATCGTTCAAAGAGCGTGCGCAAGTGGTTACAATGCTCCGTGGCGTCCCTGCTAAATATTAAAATGTCATCGACATATGGGAAACAAAAATCCAACCCTCGGACAATTTCATCGATGAAACGCTGAAATGTTTGTCCAGCATTTCTGAGCCCGAACGTCATATAAGGGAATTCATACAAACCAAATGGTGTTGTAATGGCAGTTTTGCAGACGTCAGCTGGCTCTACTGGAATTTGTTGATAAGCCTTAACTAAATCAATAGTACTAAAGATGGTAGAACCAGCGAGAGCATGACCAAAATCCCCTATATGGCGCACGGGATACCTATCCGGTACAGTACGAGCATTCAGCGCTCTATAGTCACCGCAAGGGCGCCATGAAGAGTCTTTCTTCGGGGCTAGGTGCAGTGGCGATGACCACGGGCTCTTGGAAGGGCGTGCGGTGCCTGCTTGCACCATATCTGCAAACTCCTTCTGCGCTGCCCGCAGTTTGTCCGGCGCGAGGCGTCGCGGCTTAGACACCACGGGTGGGCCGTCGGTCGTCTTGATGTAGTGCACCGTGTTGTGCTTCACCTCGCGATGGATGCCAGGGGGTCTCGTAATAGCTGGAAATTCAGATAAAATTTTATGAAAATCTGAATCTTCGATTTTAACGGTTTTTACACTGACCTGGTTAAATTTAGCTATGGAGGCTGGAGCAGTAAGACCAGTAACTCCGCAGCGTATTATTTTGTTTCTGCAGTCAGGAAGCAAGTTGTAGAAGGCCATGAAGTCAGCACCAATGATGGCGGTATCAACATCGGCAACTACAAAGTTCCACTTAAAAGAGCGGCGGAGACCAAAGTTAAGTGTCAAAGTGTGACAGCCATAAGTTTTTATGGTACTGCCATTTGCTGCGCATAAATTGTAGTTTACATCTGTTAATTTGTTCCCTAACAATTTTTTAGGAAAACAACAAATGTCGGATCCAGTGTCTAGCAAAAATCTGAATTTGGTGTCTTTGTCCACAACAAATAAGCGGCTGCTATTGAAACAATCAGTCGCCGCTGCTACTGACTGTTCTGTTGGTTTCCCGACCACGAGCATGGTTTGGTACATTTAGTTGCTTTTGCACCGAATTTATGGTGGTACCAACACAGAGGCTGTCGTGCCGCCTGGGACGCAGATCTAGATCTAGGTTGATGGGACCTAGGTCCAGAGCGTCGCCTAGAGCTAGACTCCCTTGTAGTTAAAGCGGCCACCTGACGTGTAAGTTCTTGAACTTGTACCATTATGGCAGCAAGGTCAGGAGCACTAGCTGTACTGGGAGAAATGGCATTGACGGAGATGGGGTTGACCTCTAATATTTTGTCAGCCAGTTCGGCAACTTTGTCCAGGGTGAGATCACCTTGGGCAGTCAAAATTGCCTGAACATGTTTTGGTAGACGTTGTAGCCACAGTTCTCTAATTATAGTGTTATCTTTGAACGACTTACCAGCCAGAGACTTCAGATGACGGAGAAACTGAGTAGGTTTCCGGTCACCGAGCTCCTCACCTGATAGTAGTTGTCTGACTTTTTGTGACTCGGAAGTGGAGAAACGCTTGATAACTTCCTCCTTTATCCACTCATACCGGCCACCTTTAGGAGGAGGGTTAGTGACCAGGTCTTCAACGTCATGAGATATCCTAGAATCAAATTGTGAAATGACATAATTGTATTTTGTTTCATCCACCGATATATTACATAAAACAAACTGTGATTCCAAGTGAGCAAACCATCCAGCGGGATGCTCATGCCAAAAAGGAGGCAGTTTAGGACGGACCGCATATGCTGCTGGATTCTGCACACTTTGGGCATTTAGTTGTGCCCGCAGGTCTGCATTTTGTTGCATCAGTCGTTCATTATTTGCCAAAATTTGGTTGAATTGCTCCTCAATTTGTTGGCTCTCCATGTTGAATGTGTATATAAATATATTATAAAACGAGGTATACGTTTGTTGCAGTTACCACTCAGTCAGGTTGCTTAAAACTAAAACAAGCAACTTAAAACTGAACACAAGGTATGCACAGAATAAGCAAGATAATTATGCATGTGCTGCAGATAACAAGTATATAAAAATAATCCACATAACAAATGGGTGCAAATAGCTTAATTTAAAAATACAATACCTTGTACCATTAGCGACTTAAAATGAGCTTCAGACAGAGCTAACTTTTAAGCAAACACGCACACGATAAACCAAACACCAAAAATATGTAAACCGAAAAAACAAAAATGTGTAAAAATAAAGATATAAAGAGATAGATTTGATAAGGTTTTGTTATTAACGTTTGAAACCACCGAGCACACCACAAGTTAGTTCTTTAGTAAATGTTTAGTAGGATCAGTATCACATGCAGGCATGCAGTCGTATTTCAATTTTCAATTTCCAGTCTTCAGAATCCCGCGTTGCGATGACAGATGACAGTGACGTATCGGGTTGACGGCAGTTCAATCATTCATTCGATTCGATCACTAACCGAAAGTTCCGCTACTCCCCGATAGGTAGCGTATGGCGTCACTAGTCGCAGGTCTTCACGAAATTCCGTTTCCGGGTCGATGGCCTCGGAGCATTCCAAACTCGAGAAAACGCGAAAATGATGCGTAGGATGACGAAAACTGCTTGAAAAATGATGCACTAGTTAACACAAACTTTCTGCGAACCGTTGGTACGCCTTCCGATCCTCGGAAAGGCGCGTAGCGTGCTGGTGTGAGCCGGTAGGTAGGTAGGTATCTACTCGGCAACTTCTTGTTCGGCGATTTCCCGGCGGTTAGTGATAAAACCAGCCTGGGAACGTTGCGGGGCGTTGTCAAATTAAGCAGGCTGAAGATCTCAGCGAGGTTTTACTGCTGAAGTCCGGTTCCACGTTCCTGCTGTAGGTACCTTGCTGTGTAGATTGCGTCTCGTATCACGTCGGGGTCACCAATTTGGAGGTACACACACAATGAAACACGTCGTGGATTTCGGAATATCTTCTATTTGCAGTAAGCAGTAATAACTCACACGAAAGCCAAAATTACAACAAGAGCTCACATCGTCTCGAGTAGCGGTAACAGTCTATCTTTCAATATGGCGGCAGACTCTAGTCTGGCGCCGGAAACGTTTGGTGTTGTCACACAAAAATATAGTAGGCGGTGTTGCGACGTAATACGCCACAGTTAATTCAATGTGTGTTATGTTCTTAATAAACTAGTGCGCCTCACCATCAAAAATTGCATCGCTACTTACCATCAGGTGGGATCGCAGTCAAGCACTAGTTTATCTCAATTAAAAAAAAATGTACGGCGCTCTCGACTCGTCGCTGCGGCCAGCGCTGCGCTCAAGGCTGTTTTCTTAGAAAATAGCACCGAAGGTCTTGTTATTATTTAAGTACAGTGATGTCACTCATTTTATCGAAAAATTGTACAGGCTATTTGATTCAGTTATCAATTTACCAATTATGACAATCTTGTGATATGATAATTTAATTATTTCTGATGTTAGTACACCCTAAATCTATATCCTTTCTTTCAGTCCATCCAAAGTTTGTCTGTAAGAAATTGCCCTGTGCAATAAGACCGCCCATTCTAGGTACATTTATTTTTAATAATGCTTGTCCTGTATTTTTGTTTAAGTGGTGTACATTAGAGAATATAAGAAATAAAAAACTCAAAATCTCTAGGTACTTACTTCTCATGCTCAGCAGAATTCGGCTCAAAAATCTCGCAGTCCATGATCCCTAGCAACTCGATCAAACTCTTCTCATTGACCATGAAGGCAGTGGACTTGTAACACAGGGATGCCTGAGTGAATAGCAAGTAAGAGGCTTCGGAGACCGCGTCAATATCGCCCCAGACATCCACTATGTAGATAATCTCAAATAGTAGGAAGGAGTATTGCGTCGACATGATGAAAAGCAAATAAAGTTTTCGTAAAATAATGAAGTTGTTGGGATGAGGCCAGACTCCGTGCGCGCTGAGGATCTTTTTGGGTCGTCCCAGGAATAATGATGAGTTTTTTACTGCCATTTTTAAGTCAGAAGTAAGAAGCACTAGCTGCGTGTATTGTGCGACTCTTTCTAACGCAATTTCTTTAACTTGAACAAATATTTATACCTATTTCTAAAACGCCGTTGAATATTACAAAAGCTGGAAGTTTTAAACGTTGAAGTTTGCGAAGTTATAATCACTATTGATACGTTGATGTGTTATAAATTGTAGACATTGTACTAATTGCTTAAGTTTCACAAGGAAACACTAAAGTGTTTTTCTTTCATAGAAACGTTATATTAGTTGATTAAACTCAACTTTTCATGATAAAATGGAGGTTATTCGGTTCCCGTGTGATTATAATCTATATATGTATATAAAAATGAATCCTTATTTCCTTGGTCACGCCATCACGCGTGAACGGCTAGACCGATTTCGCTAATTCTTTTTTGTTCTGTTCGTTATTATGAGGAGAAGGATCTTATGAAAAAAAAATGAAAATTAGGGTAGCGTAGGGTAGAGTAAGGTACAGTAGGGTAGAGTAGGGTGGAGCTGAGAAGAGCGGGAGCGAAGCCCCGCGGGCAAAAGCTAGTACCTAATAATATTCCACAAGTTTCACACAACGCCATCTAGTCCGAAACAAAGCAGAGCTTGTGCTATGAGAACTAGACAACTGATAAGACATATTTATATTTCTAAATACTTACATAGGTACCAATGTCATTTCTGCGTTATCACTTAAAAAAAAATTCGCTTGAATCCTGCGGCGCGAGTCAAACCCTTTGAAGTTTTCATTTCGAGTGCAAGCCACAATAAACTTAGCGGTGGTCAGGCGGAAGAGTCTTTGATGGTACATAATATATTATAGATAAATAAACACCTAGACATAAGAAAAAGCGATCGCGCTCAACACACAAACATTTGTCTTGGGTGGGAATCCATCCCACGACCTCCGGCATAGCAGTCAGAGCCACTGACCACTAGACCAACAGGCCGGTCAAATACACAGAAACATCCCGAAACTTAGCCCGTAACGTATATGGTCCCGTAGCTTTTATTCCCGCGATTCAAAAGATGCATCTCAAAGTTTCTGTACACTTTCTTTTTCCTCGTCGTCTTTCACATGCATCAGAAGTCATACACATTTGTTCCCTTGTTTTCATAATTATTCTTTTCTTTTTCTTTTATGCAACTGCCATGTTTTCTCTTCACCTTGGTTGGCTTTTGAACCTTTGTGTTGCATGAAGTATTAATAAATAAATCAGACCAGTCCCTAGCAAAACCATTCGACAGTTTTGTCCACTGTACCTAAATTAGAACTTTTTGCAATTATAAACTTCCACAGCAAAGCAAAGTTAGTCGGACGTTGTGTGTAGAGTATAATTAAAATAATTCACACGTGACGCATTTGTTTTCTGTGATTTGGTTCACACGCTGGATATTATTGTTCTGACGATAAACAAAGAATAAAACACTACATAAATGCTGATTAATTTAATTATTACTCATAGCCAAATACTAATTAGGCACCTACCTATTTGTAATCTCAAAAGATTGTCTGTTGAAGAAAAGTGCCTCAAATGAAATATTTACTTGTGCAAAAATATAAGCGTCTCTGTGTACAGCCACAGTAAGTGGCATACAAATATTAGCAGAAAATACGTAAATCTACTGAACAATATAATATAGATACACTCGGTGCTAAAGTGTAAATTGGTGTCATCTTATTTCGTCTGATTCAACACCGCAAAGTAGGAATACGACATTCGCAGGATCTGTAACAAACACAGATTTATCAACGTAGGTACCGAGAAAGATAATTGGAAAAATACTTTATTTCTTTAAGCCAAGAGTCAAGAGGTTACTCCTAGTGTCCCCGCAGATGCGCCACATGCCACAGCCATAAATGCCGCCACGGCAAGCTAGAAGTAGAAGCGGCCACAAAGAAAGCTGAAATGCGCGACAGCCACTTATGGCCGGTGGAGGCAAGCGTGCTCCATCGTCGACCACAATATTATCGCTTATCATCAGATTAGATAATGGTCAAACGCGAGTCTGTCAATAATAAAGAAAGAAGGAATATACTAACCGCTACAAAAGTCTGTCGCGACAGGATGATGTAGTGTCCAGCGCGTAGAACAAGAGGACGATTGATTCGCATCATGGCGAAACAAAGTTCACGTTTGAACTTCACGTCTTGCTCATACCAGAAGCATTTGTATAGCACTGAGTGGAGGTCTTCACTCTGAAAATTGTAAATGTCCTAAGCTAGGAAACGAAGATGATGGAATTATACTGTGTCGAATAGTACAAGATACCTTTAAGAGTTTAACCGCCCGCTTCGGATTAGTCCGACGGCGGTTTTTGCGTCCTATTAGCCAGAGTCGTGTGTGTACTTAATCTCTTTTATCTTTTCAGTCCAAATATTTGACAGAAGAGCTGACGAGGTGGATAACTCCACCTCGTCAGCTCTTCTGTTAGTCGTGGATGTGCGACCCTGGCGGAGTGTTTGTCGCGTATATCCTACGTAAGTGGTTAAAAGTTTAGATAATATTTTCATAACTATAAGGATTTGTTAATACGCAGTAAAGTGGGGTACTAGAAGTTGATATTTAAGTACTTACAGTGGCAGTAAGCTCATGTCCACACCAGCAGCACACAAAGAGTTGACTGATCATCACCGACAAATAAGTAAAGATGGAGAAGAACTGCATGCTGCGCCAATCCACCTGATTAATCATTGTCATTATAGTGTTAAAACTCTTAAATCACTCTTCAACTTGGTACGACGGTTTTGGTCCGTCGTACCAAGGTCTGACGACTGAACTTACGCTGAGTCGCGCTCGACCTTGGTACGGAACAGACCAAAATCGTCGTGCCAAAATCGAGCGTATGTAAACATTATTAGTATTTATTGCACCGGCAGCTTACTAGTCAAAGTGTAGGTAACTCATAAACTAGGTAACGAAAACTATGTAGGTACTTACAACTAGAATCATTAAAGCCGACATACAAATGATTCCAACACTGCCGACAAGTTGGAACAACAAATATGGGTGGTAAGCATTTTCAACAAGTTCTGTGAACCTGAAAAAAAATGGGAAAGTAAATATAAAATTAACATTGGCCCGCACTAGTAATTACTTGTGTTGCGTTTGTGGTGCGTTCATTGAAACGCATATAAAGTCATATACAAAAGATAGGTAGGTACGAGCACACAGAACAACTATCTGAAGGCCGTATTAATATTTGTGAATGATGGATCAACCATGAGGGAATCGAATCCGCGATAATTGCTCAACCACTGCCCCAACCCTGCCGTCAAAATTTTGAGCACTAACTTTATTTGGTGGCAGCGACAGTTCAGAAGAACAGACAAGAGAGGAAATTAACCCGTATATTCTCATTCTCAACATTCATAGGGCGGTACGGTTACTTGAACTAAACCTATCTTTCATGAGGTGGTACGGGGACTCAAATTAAATCCAACTTTCATGAGGCGGTGCGGGGACTCAAATTAAACCCAATACTTTCATGAGGCGGTACTGGGCCTCGAATTAAACCCTCCTTTCATGGGGCGATACGGGGCCTCGAATTCAACCCAACTTTCATGGGCGGTATGAGGCCTCGAATCAAACCAAAGTTTGCCCGTACAAAGGAGTCGGCAGGAGACTCAGATGGGAACACATTCTTAATTCATTAAACTCCAAGTGGCGTTCACTTGGAGTTTAATCTCTCATTATCTTTTTAATGTGTCTCTAATTACGGTATTCGAAAATGCAGGATTTTGTATGATACAGTGGTTCACAGTAGTATTCGCCATACGGCACATGACCATAACAATACCTCTCTACGCAAATTCTGCATTACTTACTTTACAATCGCTTGATGGTGTTTGATACAATTTACGAGCTTGTTGTAGTTCTTAGCTAAAGCGTCGTCCACCTCCCTAGTGCCCCGTTGTCCATTTATCGAAGTTATCTACAAAGATTTAAAGAATAAACATAAAATTCCGCATGTATTTTTGTTTTCTTATAGGTTAAAGAAGTTACGTACAAAATAAAGACAATATCTACCTACCATTTAATAACCTGAAACGTGATATTTTTGATATACAGTTTTCTATATTAAATAAAAGGAGAAACTTACTAATTGACTGACATATTATATCATATCTCATAAAACGCATACCTGAAATTACTGGGACTTGGAGCGTGAAAAAAAAACAAGATTTTTTTATGATGTAGGCAAGGACGGAAAAAGGACTTTTACAAAGTGGAAATCATCCAATGACTTCTCTCGCTCTGGGTGGAGCGAGAGGGCGTGTCAGACTTTTACTGACTAAAACCACACCTGTGTCCTTCAGTTGCCCTTTGCGTACTAGGACTACCTACGGGTTTCCTTTTCAGAAATTCCCTCACGCGTGCCGCCTCCTCCTTTGCTAACACTACTGCTTCGTAAAAGGAGGCGACCGCATGCCATTCCTCCTTGCCCTGGACCATAGCCTGAACCTAGGCCCGGCGCGACAGATCGTTGCCACCGATTGCCTCCACGAGGATACGGCGAGCTTTGCCCAAGCGGGCACACCTCTACCGTGTGCTCTACCATGTCCTCCGAGCTGTCCACACAATTTTGACACCCGGGCGTTTCTTCTGCCTGAATCCGAAGCAGGAACCTCCCGAACTTGCCATGTCCGGTGAGGACCTACGTCATGCGGAAAGTGAGGACGCCGTGTTGCCGCTCCAGCCACTCCTCAAAGAGGGGACTTACCGCCGCAATTGCGGCGTGCCCAACCCCTATGGGCATGACACGAGGTTCCATATTTCGTATGAAAAAACTTATTTTCACGCGGGCCAGGCCGCTGACAGATGCTAGTAATTGATAAAAGATCCTAACTACCCACACTCAAAATCTTCTCCTTAATGATATCAATCTGGGCGCACCCGAAGATGACTGAGGAGAAGGCGACGCTGTCCACTCCGAAGTACATATAGGCGCTCATGCAGATCGTGACCAGCTGGAACGAGTACCCGATGTAGTACTGAACAGTCTTCTCCGGTCTTAACGGCATCCTGAGGTAATAAGATGAAACTTTAAAAAATCATCATCACCTTTTTAAAACTAATACGAGTAAAAGAATATACTTAATTGTTAAAAGCGACAGATTTTTTTGTTCTTGCTAAAATTTCAAGGGAGAACTACATTGTGTCTTCCTAAGACCACTAAATTAGCTATCGAAGGGTTAGACGGGGCAGTATCCCGGGGCTTCCACCTCGGGTGGCCTCCAAAATCTCATTAGCAAATCTCTTTTTGGACCAAAAAAAATTCTCCCTCCAAAGTCTAAATAAAGGAGAAATTATTTGATGATTCCCAGATGATTCCTCATATAAAAAGGGGCCTCCGATTCTTTTTGCCCTAGGGCTGTTGGTCACTTAACTTATGTGAGCAAATCATAAAGGAACAATGCGTTTAATTAAAATCTGGATTCATCCACTTCAGCTCTAAGGTTTGTCAGAATTCCAAAAGATTTGAATGAAAGACTCTAACCCAAGCATGAAGCAGGATTGCAACTGATACGATCACTTACCACATGTCAAAGGGGAACTTCCTGTCTGCATCGTCAAACAAAGGTTTTAGTGCCCACATTCCGCACGTTATTTGAGAGCTTACCATGAAAGCGAGCAGCAATCTTTTTATACGTGCAGCCTGTAATTTTAATATACTAATGGGAAAACTTTCTACTGAGTCCTTTTTTAGAAAAGAACAGAAGAAATACCGGAGCACACAAGCAATTTTCGACAATAAGAAATAACCTTACAGGGCAGTTGCAATTAAGCCTTTCAGTAGTTCCATTTCAGCAAGCGAAATAAATAAAAAATGAGTGACGTGTGTACTCCGGCAATTCAACTTCTGGAACCTACTTTTCATGAATAAGATTTTCTGGCTGAAAAATCTCTGAATCCATACGCCTCAACAACTCCTTCAACATTCCGATATTCATCTGAAAGACAGTCACTTTCAAGCAAAGACAAGCTTGCGTAAACAGCAAATATGACGCTTGCGAAACAGCATCCAAGTCTCCCCATACTTGGATGATGTAAACGATTTGGAAAATAAGGAATAAATATTGGAGGGTCATCATAAAGGCTCTGTAGCCTGCATGAAAAATGGATCCATTTTCTACCGGCACCCAGACTCCTAAGAACTTCATCACAAACTTTGCTCTGTTCAGAAAAAGGTCTACCGACGAAGTCATGTTGCCTAAATCAACGGTTGAAATGAGTAATTCCTTTCTAAATTAAATATCCTGTACAAAACGTAATCTTCTATGTTTGGGTACCTACTTAGTAAAATAACGTAATTATGGTAAACGACCGGTTGAAAGCGACCCAATTGATACAATAGATATCTAGGTATATGGCTGGACGATAATTGACAAGTTTCGCATGATACTTGTACAGGCTGATGCCTTTGAGAATTTGTATACAAAATACTACACATTTGGCCACTAAGTCTTGTGATAGCGTGCCAAGTGGTCTCTGAATAGGAAGAAGGAGATTCTTGTTGGAACCAAAATTAGCGTGTTTCAATTATTACAATCAATAAGTCTATGAAGACAAAACTTCTTGTGTTCCATGTTATTCTTAGGCGATTATCACACTGCCACCCATCACGCTGCATGTTGCTGCATCGCATGCATCATCGTGCAGGTTTTTTACGCCCTCACGCGCGTATTTGCGTTATATAGATTCACGCATGTTCTGACTCATTTTATCCAAAATCACACACGCGCATGTTTCTCCGCTTGTAGGCGCTCGATCTGCATGAACGCGCGTTCATGTAATCATGAGATACTCACAAGCAACATTAAAACACGCATTCACGCGCTACGCTGCATGGTGCGTAGCAGTGTGATAATCGCCTAAACTCCCACATTAAAGTACCTATCCGTAATAATAATTGTTTAATTATATTTCAACAAACACACCCTATACCCATAGTCATTTACTGTGAATTTCATTTTCCAATAGGGATCCATTTATCTAGTTATTGTTAAATAACATAATAAGATCAAAATGATAGTGTAACAACGATTGAATAAATCCTTTGTTTGTATTGCGTCTAAAGTAATAGGCCAATTAGAGCTAACTAGACTAATTAAATTAAGGGGTTCACTAGATTGTGAATGTACTGAGGAAATATAAATGTTTGTACATACTTTTATTTTATTAATGATTCATCATCATCATCATTTCAGCCGATACACGTCCACTGTTGGACATAGGCCTTCCCCAAGCGTCGCCACATCGAACGTTCCTGTGCGTCCCGCATCCATCGGTTTCCCGCTAACTTCACCAGGTCATCGGTCCACCTTGTAGGAGAGAGACTTATTAATGATTATTTTATTTTATTTTATTATTAAAGATAATATAACAATCATTACGCCGCATTCTCGAAAGACTGGACAGATATGTTTCCACCTATATTGTAATGGTCCAGTGGTAGGTAAAAGTCTATACGGGCCACATTTCACCCGTAACGCCCCATGTTTTAAGGTCCAGTCTATTATACGAATCATTTAAAAGTAGTCTTGTCAGTACAGTAGCCAGACACTGGCCTGGTAGGTACTGAGAAATTCCAGATAAATCCTTGTAGGATTTTGTCCACTTGACCATGGAATAAGAGTGTCCAGTCTAGTCCAGAGTCAAGAAGACAGTTATTCAATGTCAAAGTCAAGTCAAAGTCAAAGCATTTATTTCAAATAGACCATTTTCAGGCACTTTTGAATAGTTAAATGTCGGTCAGTCCAAGAAAAGTGAAGCTACATTGCACGTTCCAAAGCGTAGATCTCCATGGAGAAGAACGTGCAAGAAACTCCATGGACACTCTTTTAAATCTTATTATGTGTTACATATTATAATGCTTGGTTACATATTACTTTGCTGCTTCTATCATGTGAGCACAATGTCGATAATGAAATAAAAATGTAAAATAATTAAAAGATAGAAACTGAATTAAGCCACTGGCAGCTAAGAGATGACCAGTCCCATCTGATGGCACCCGTTCACGAGCATGACGTGTGCATCATCCCCACTCAGCTCAACCATTTTGAAGGGTACTGATACTGAATGACCAATAACACGTGCCACCAACAGCGAGACATTTGAGTGAGCATGACAAACTCAACTGCCATGCTCGTATTAGTCCACAGCGATCACTAAAAACAGTTAGATCTATTTATATATAAGGAGAAACCGACTGATTGTAGTGAACTAGTGACTGACATAATATCAACTCACAGTTGAAACTAAACTACTGGGACTAGGAATTTTGCGCAAGGCTTCCTTTTATGACGTAGGCAAGACTAGTGCTTGACTACGTCGGCGTCGTTGCGAAAGGGGTTTTTGGAAATTCAACTTATAAATGGTTGAAAAGGGGGACTTTCGTTTAAGTATAGATAGGCGAAATCCCCAATAAATCGCGAACGAAGTCACAGGGACAGTGCTAGATGGTAATAAGGTTACGTTCAATATTTAGAAATAAATTGTAATTCGGGATAAATAGTTATTTTTCTATTTCATATTCATGTTTTATGCATTAAAATGGTATTTGTGTCTTTATTATTTTTAATGACTCTAGAAGTTTGGTTTAGAAAATATTGGAAAGTGTTTCCGAACCATAAACTTGACGTGTGATGTGTCAGGCTTACGTCAATAAAGTTAAATGTCAAAATGATCGCCGTAAGGATTAGCGATCAAAATAGTTAATTTAAACACTTTTCAACAATTTCCCTCAATAATGGTGCCTTCATAATACAATGATAGTGACACGTTAGCATGGAGAATAGTATAATGGAGTTTACACTGCCGCCGGCGCCTCGGGGGCTGTGCTTCGACAGAAATGACTTTGTCAAGGTATTTTCGCCGATTTCCATGTAATTAAACGTTTTAATCTGTTGATTGGGTTTGAAATATTTTCTAAACTCGTTAGTGATTATTTCAGACGAATTTCTCCGTCGATAACTTTTTAGCGGAGCATCAAAATGTGGCATCATTAGAGACAATGCGAGATGACCTGGGAGTGTACTTAAAAGTGCTAAGGCTAGCGATGATAGAGCTTATAAACAAGGACTACGCGAACTTTGTTAATCTATGCGCTACTCTCATCGGGTTTGACAAAGCTATCGTGAAAATACAGGTGCCATTAGGACAGTTGAATGATGAAGTTATTGTGAGTAACACTCCTTTCTTTAGCTAACTTATCTAGCAATCAATATCAGTTTCTCATGGTCTACGTAGTGTAATACCTCCTTTAGTTTTAATTTTTAAGCTACTTTGTGTTGCTGCCAAAATGGTATTTTATATTTTTAGCTCAAAACGGCGTTATCAGTGTGCCAATTATTTCTTTATTTCATGTACATTCCTTGCACAATTTGATTACAATTTTAAATTTCTATTCTTGTAGAGTGTAAAACAATGCTTAGAAGATGCAATGAAAGAGTTGTCTATGTGGATGAGTCAAAGGCACGGCCTACAGAAGAAGAAGCAGCTGCTCAAACACTATAGCCAAACAATTAACTGTCTGAAGACACTAGACAATATCCTAAAGAATATAACTCTTAAACAGAAGCAAGAGCAGGTAGCTCTAGCCGACCGTGCAGCCATGCAATACAACCAATTAAAGTTTTCTATTTCAAAATGCGACAGTATAATAAAACCAGAGCATAAACTACAGTATAACGAAATAGGACGAAATCTAATTCACACTCTCAATGATTTATTATTCAAGTTTTGGAATGGGAGTGACGAAGAAAACCTCCTCAAGACACTTACGACCCTCGCGTCTTTAGACCGAGTCAAAGAGTCCGAAATGCTTATAAGAAAGCAAGCAGTTGCTCCGTTGTTACAAGACATCATCAACGAACCAGGGTTACAGAAAAGCAAAGATGGACTACAAGGCATTTATGAGAGAATCTTGTCTTTATTGGACACGAAACTGAAACTACTCTTAACAGTGACGCAACATTCCAAACTATCCTTTCTTGTTAAGAAATATAGGTTTTTAGTCAACTGCTTTTGGTGCGAAGTTGAAAATAGGTTGGAGGTTAATCTAGCATCGATTTTTGCTCCTGGCAACCCTCAGATATTTTATAGGAGGTATAGTGAGAGCATTCAGTTTATAAGGAAACTTGAAGGGTACTGTTCCGCTGATGACATCAAGTTGATGCATGATACTGCTGAGTACAAGAGCTTCCAAAGAAGGTGGAACTTGCCGGTCTATTTCCAGATTCGGTTTCAGGAAATTGCAGGTAAATTTAAAAAATCTGAAATTCTTCATCAATCATTTTGAAATTGTATTTTTTTAGGCAATGTAAGTTGCCTTATACCTACAATTACCGTCACGGATCTTGAGCGCTGGCTTCAAGTTGCGCAGAAATCAAATATTCGGTCTCTAGTGGTGCGAAGTGAGACGCAGGGGCGGGGAGTGTCAGTGATTGGCCCAAGCCATCGCGTCATAGACGTCACTTCGGATTCGTTCCCTGCGTTGCTGCATGTATCTAACAACGAAGACGATTGGCTTGCCAATGTATGGAATGCGCAAAGCGATCCCCACTTTGACGCCGAGCGCTCAAGATCCGTTTCGGCAATTGTACTAGGAGGTACTTCTTTATCGTAGGTGCATTCACGAACATGCACGATGCACTCACATATACAAGACAATCAGACCTAGAACAACTATCTGTAGGCCATACAAATATTTATTCCATGCGGGAATCGAACCCGCGACACGCAGCGCAGCTGTCAATCGCTCAACCACTGCGCCAACCGTGCCGATTGTAGCTGCGTGGGTAGAACAGATGTTGATTTAAATTGTTCACAATGTTTTTGTAATAAAATTTATCAATTAGGTTTCTGGCCCAATGTCGTAGGTGTCGTAAACTGAATAGGACCCATTCATGTTCAATTTAGACGCCCATTGTCTAAATGGAACATTAAAGCTAGAACCATATTAGACCGACGCACACATGGACCACGCCTGATTTATACGTAGAACGACGTCGCGTGGCGTGGATCTAGTGTAGCTCTACAAGTCTAGTTTCCATATAAAATGTATGGAGAGCGACGCGCCCAGATCGACGTGTGTCAAACGTGTGCGCAGTGTAGATCTGCCTTAAAATTAGAACTACATTAGACCGAAGTGCACGTGGACCACGCCTGATTTGGACGTAGAACGACGTCGCGTGACGTGGGTCAAGTGTAGCTCTACAAGTCTAGTTTCCAAATAAAATGTATGAAGACCGACTATCCCAGACCGGTGCAGCGGCGTGTGTGCCACATGTGTGCGCAGTGTAGTTCTACCTTAAAGCTAGAACTACATTAGACCGAAGTGCACGTGGACCACGCCCGACGTCGCGTGGCGTGGATCAAGTATAGCTCTACAAGTCTAGTTTCCATATAAAATGTATGGAGACTGACGCGCCCAGATCCGCGTATGTGGCACACGTTTTAGCAGTGGCTATATTTTACTCGACGCCATGGTGTCCCGGTTGAATATAGGCACAAACGGTGAAATAAGCTACCAAATTAGACACCATACAGATACCAGAGTCGCCACACGTCCGAAGTGGTCGCGCCACCAAATTGGTTGCGCAACCAAACGGACACCAGGTGAGTAACTCTTTATAGAGCTGCATACATTTTGTTGGTAGCGGCGACTGGTAGCGTGGCCATAGCCCTACCCGTCACCCCCGTGCGTAGTTGTAGTGATTATTTTATCAAGGAAATAACAAATCACCTTATTTTGGACCTACGCCAGATTCCCGAACCGTTCCCACTACAACATTGTTGATAAGAAAGACATAACATTCTCACCTCATCAACATTTCAAGAATGTGTTTATAAAATGTACAAACAATCGCAGGAAGCTTCGAGGCGGCGCTTCAGAAGAACCCTACTGTAGAAAACAACAATGAATTTGTGCTGAGAGAGACGCACAAATGTTGGAATGCGACCCAGGAGTGTTGGTCTGATGGGGTCTACATCGAGGCTCTCGCACACAAGTTCTGGAAGCTAACTCTTCAACTGTTATCGCGGTACGCCACGTGGGCTAACGCGTATTGTACGCAGGTAATAAGCATTATGTGTCGGCGAATTGTAACCGCAATCGAAAGTGCTGATAATACTCTTGTATGCATTGATAAGCATTATGAAATGTACCTGATTTATCGTTAAGCTAATGGACACTTGTAAAGCCCTAAGCTCTTCGATAGTTTAATCTCAAGGCCTTTTTGTGAAATTGTGAGTAATCAAATGTAAATTAATTCAAATGACAAAAACAAGCCGTATTATTAAGTAAGTAGTTTGTAGTTAAAGATAAATAAATATAAACGCGGTTACGTCATACTATAATATGTTAGCATTAATTTAATGAACACTGTGTTTTCAATAACAAAGTCATTTTCTACAAGTACGTATTGAAGTTTGCCATTGCTACCGAGGTGGAATTCGCCCGAACTGTAGGTGAGGGTATTATGGATTCGAGTGCTGCAGTGTCAAATTTCCATTTGTATCAAACGACGTTTTTCAATACACTTACGAAGATATAAATATAAAAGGGAGTTGACGTGCGATACACTAATGCGAAAAACAATAAATTGCATACCTAAAAGTGGCAGAGATAAGAGCGGATTTTTGAGTTAGTGTATTGAAAATGACTTATCAAATAATGTAATGCAATCTATTCGTTTGATGTTTTCAGAGAATACCAACACAAAAGTTCGAACCAACGAATGTAAATAAAAACCTAATTGACAACAGTATTAACATCTACGTGGACATACAGACCCTATTGAGAAGGTTGCCGCAGTTATTGGAGCTGGTTCAGACAAAAATACCCATTGACAACAAAGATCTCCTTGGACAAAGCTTGAGATCATCTGAAGGGGCACTACAAGGTACAAAGGAGAAGATAAAGGAATGTATAGTGAACGAATTATTCGAAAATTTCAATGTCCACTTGAAGCAAGTGAGTGACATACCACGGCTGTACAGGAAGACCAATCGCAGCGTACCAACCAAGCCTTGTGCCTACATAGACGTAGTGTCCAATGCCTTGAAGGAATTCAACCAGGAAGCCTCCGAAAAACTCGATAATGCATTCACTATGCAGCTTTTTGAATCACTTTTCAATGTTATGACTGTTTCGTAAGTATTAATTTTGTTATTAGATTTTCATTAAAACTGATAGACTGAATCGTACAGGGCAATGGAAAGGACTATGCTCGGAATTTCGTTGCGTGATCGAAAAGAAATGAAGATATTCGCAGGAGAAACAAGGTTGCCGATATAGTACGAAGAATCGTCAAACTTAAGTGGCAATGGGCAAGGCACATTGCTCGCAGAACAGATGGCCGTTTGGGCCGAAAGGTTCTGGAATGGCGACCGCGTACCGGAAGTCGCAGCGTTGGGAGGCTTCCTATAAGGTGGATCGATAACCTGGTGAAGGTTGCGGGAATCCGATGAATTAAAAAAAAAACACGCAGGATCGTTAATTGTGGCGACATTTGGGGGAGGCCTATGTTCAGTGGACGTCTATCGGCTGATATGATGATGATGAATCGTTTATGGGTCACGAGTTCAAAAACGCAACCTACGTAAATTTATCCGCACATAAACTCTTATTTAAATGCTAAAAATGATACGTAACTTAATAAAATGTATTCCTTATCTACACTATACGATAAGTCAGTCTTTATAAATAGAACATGTGTTCCAGATACTACAAATATGTAGAGGATGTTTTGACCTCGGTGCAGAGGACTGAGGAGTCACTGAGAAGACTGAAGCAGATACGAGAGATGAGCTCGCCAGCGAGCAGCGACAGCGCGGGCGTCACGGACGGCGACAAGATCCGCCTGCAGCTCAACGTGGACGTGGTGTCGTACGGCGCCCTAGCGCGCGCACTCCGCCTCAATGTAAATAGTGTTCACAAGTTCACAGAACTATCCAGTATGGTAACGGAAGCTGTAAAAAATATAGATATTAAATGATATGCCCAGTTGTTTATTAAAGTGTTTTTTGTTTAACCTGTAGTATTTATGTAATTATAATGTATTATAATAACTATATTTCTAGCAATAAAAGATTTTATTTTTTAACATAAACATGTATTTGATCAGCTGAATAAAAATTGTATGATTTGAAAAAATAGAAACCATTCACTTATCACTTAAATTAATTAACAAGATAAAATCTTACTAATACTATTTGTGTGGAACAAAATATTTCATAATTGTGTTCGGTTTAGCTTTGTTCGTGGTTCTGGGACTACTCCTCGGCATCTCTGAGCTGGAGGGGTTCTTCCACATGGCCTTCAGTTCCTTCTGCATCTCATCAGGAAGTGCACTGAACACTTCCTTGTCGACATAACTGGGACAGTCGTCGCAGTTCTGCTCCTCACAGTCTCTCATAGTATCTGATGTGTCAGATAGGTTGTCTTTCGCGGGACTGGCCCGCGGGGTGAGCGAACGGTCGCGGGAATTCAGTCTTAGCTCAGATACCTTCTCCAGCTCTTTTGAGTTTAGTCTGAGTTCACCAACTTTTAGTTTACTCGGAGATGCAACCTCTTCTTTAGACAAACATCGTCTTTTTGCTATCCAGTTAACTTTTTTGGGTTTTTTTGGTGATGGCTCAACTTCGGCGTCGGAGAGATCAGTCGTGGTGCTACTGCTCGGCGACACGGCGGAGTAGTCCATAGGCGAAGAGGAGGTATCACATTCGTTTTGTAAATTAAGCACAGATTGGACGGAAATATCATTCATTAAGTAGTTCACTATAGATCCTCTGCCGGTCATGCGTTCCTGGAACTTAGTGAATGCCAATCCCACTAAAGTTAAATGGAATGGTTTGGTCAAATCAATTAGTTTGTTGAATAATCTCATAATGATGCTCATCAGTTTCTGTTGGCCGGTCTCAGTTATCGTTAGTGCACCACTGCTGAGAGTGAAGATGGAAGGAGAGATCTGACTTTGTCTTGACTCTCTGTGACTGCTCAGCCTCTTGGCATCCTTCTTTCTTAGTGTAACTCTTAAAGAGACTGGGATGCGCCCATCTTCCCTCACGAGAACCATGAGCCTTTGCAGCAGAGCAGTGAACTTATCCTCTACCTCACTCCTCACACTTACAATCTTGAAACTATCTTCTAGGCCTATACTCTGAGGCTTGCCAGTTTGTTTCACTGGAGTATTATCTTCACCTAAACTTAATTCTTTCAATCTAACGGCCATATCACTGCTGAAGTGCTTTTTCAACACATCTATAGATGCTTGTTGTAAGTCACTCACAGTTACAATATTGTTAGATATAAGTGCTTCTGTAGTTTTAGAACCAATGCTTGGAATGCTACGAACACTCTGTAAAGTGGACATGAAACTGGTCCCATGTTCAGGGAATATAGTGGTTTGGTCATTAGGCTTGTTTTGGGGACAAATTAGTTTAGCTAACAACTTGTTGTGTGCAATACCAGCACAAGTTGTGAAACTTAAATCTTCATAAATCTTTTTTCTCATCTCACTAGCTATTTGTGATGTTACCTTGAGTCTGGTGTGGCAGCCACATGGACAGTCGATGCTGGGCTCACTGTATGCATGGCCAGCAAGAGTGACATTACTAACGTTTACAGATTTCATCTTTTCTTGTACTAAGTTTGTGACATCAATAAAGTTTTCATCCATACCCAATTTCTCCACTGGACATTTCCAACATTGTAACACAGCAAAAATCTTATTGGAGGCAGTTCTGTAGTTGTGCAAATCTTCACCATTGATAAGTTTTAAATTAGGACAAACTCTGAGCGCGTCGGTAACAAGCATACATTTCTGCACGCCGTACTTCCTGGCCTCGTAGTTGCTAGTTACAACAAAGTTCTTCTGTTGTACGCCGAGCGGAACCGACCGCAATTCGGGATTCCGTACCATCTCCACTTGAGCATAGAAACAGTCTACATCGATGTGAATAATGCACCGAGCGTGTTCGCTATCAACATCGTTGTAATGAGAACAGCCAGATTCCATATTCCTGCAAAATAAAGCATAGTTTAGTCAGAATTTACTTTGTTCTAACTTAGTTTTACCTGTTGCGATACAATGTTATGAAAAATTAACAAATACCGTACCTATCGTCCATGACCGTACCATTGAAAGATGAAATATATTTAGTAGTATGTAAATATGCTTTTTGGGGTAGAAATTACTGCTTTTCTTTCATAAATTTCCAAAATATTGATATTTTATATTGGACAATCACGACACATCAACAGAGGCAATGTTACCGTGCCAAAAAAAGATTTCCCCCGTTTTTTTTTCAAGGTTTTTTATTTGACATTATTCTAAAATATTTTCTGAGTATGTAAGCTTATCAAATTAATCATTTTCGAATAAAATTACGATTTTAGGTTTATCTTTATTAAAATAGTCTCACATTCAGTTTGATTCTAGTTTGAAAGTGAGTTTGAATAAAATCGACTAGTTGAATCGATTTCATTATCAATTTTGACACATGACATTTCAATCCACTATCACAATACGTCATTTTCACGAAAGTGGGTTGAAGTGGGTGTTCATGTTTAATACAACTAACAAATAAACAGCTAAATACCGGAATTTACAGTTATGAACACCTGAAATCCGACAATGGAGGGGCTGCCTTCAGGTGATATACAGGCGAAGTACCAGAAATTGGCGACGGAGTATTCAAAAGTGTGTATCTTGGCTAAGGTGATGCGGTAAAACGATCGGCAATTTGGTGAATTTGTTGTTTCCGTTGCAGTTGCGGGTGCATGTGAAGGTGCTAAAGAAGGGGGTTCTAGATGAGCAGGCAAAGTCGAACGAGCTGCGAGACACGTTGAAAGAGAAGGAGAAATCTCTAAGGAAAGGGGAGTTGGAGATAGATTCACTGACATTCAGAAACCAGCAGTTGACGCGGCGCGTGTCCGTCCTTCAGGATGAACTCGATGCGTTACAGGTCAGTTGCATCGTGAATCAACAGAAAAACAATACCCAACTGCTGTCAAGCATTCCTAATCAACATCTGATACTGAACTTATCTCAATTCTCCATAGATTCTGTTATCTTTGTTTTGTATCATCCATCAAGTAATATTTCCAGGTAGCTGGGATGTTACTTTAGTTTGCCTTGAGCTCATTGATTTGCTCTAATAATTCAATGTTTCTATAAGATTTGAACAAAGATATTGATGCTACAACATACCACTTTGATCTACACTTTGAATTTTTTTTAATAAAGGCAACTGCTACACTATAGGTTAATTAACTTTTCATAAAAATTATTAATATTATATATAAACTACTTCAACTATGTTATAGTTGAAGCTGACAAAGAAATCAAAAAGTAAAGGCGATGACAAGCAGCCGACAGTAAGCAGTGCTGCAGCTTTGGATTCAGGACTCTTCCAGGAAGAACTGCAAAAGAAAATCATTGAGAATGCACAGTATGCCTCACAGGTATGCTTAGAACAAGTATTCAATGAAAATATTTTTTTTTCACAACAAGCTTTTATAGCTCTATATATACCTTTACAATTAATATTCACCAAGACCATTCCAAATAGCTTACACATGATAGGTTACTGTGACCACCTTCCGGTTCCTTCATCAGATTGGCTCCATGTCATAATAACTTTGCATAGTCATCTGTCAAATTTCAGCTAAATTGGTTGAAGACATCTGCTTCAAAATTGAGTTGCAAGATTTGAGCCTAACATACATGCAAGTTAATAAAAAGCTTGTAAAAATGATTAATTCTCCTTCTAAGATCATGTTTAGCGTTCCCTAATAAAATTTGTCTAAAACAAATTCATATGCTATCTGTAACATGAAACTAGAATGGAATGTAAGGATAATCCTCATGACGTCAAAAAAGCTGAAAGTAGGGTAATTCAGAACTACCATTTAAAGTGTTCTCAACATTAAATTAAGCTTCATCATAAATAAGGAAGTATTATTAAATCAAGTAAATGGTAAAATCGGTCAATCCACTTTCTTGCATCATCTGTTAGTCTAGCTAATGGTTAGTGGTTGTGACGGCTATGCTGGAGGTTGTGGGTTCAATTCCCACCCAAGACAAATGTTTGTGTGATGAGCATGATTATTTTGTTTGGGTGTAATCTATCATATATAATATGTATGTATTTGGTAAAATATAAGTATGTTTATCATATTTTGTCTTAGTTTGGAACTAGGTGGTGTTGTGAGAAAGTTGTGGAATTATATTATTTAATCATATTATAGCTTCAAAATTCACCTAATTTTGGCTTTACTAAAGTTTGTCTGTGAAGTATCTGTGAATTGGTAGTTAGTTTTAATATAGTACCCATTGTTGCAGTATAATAGTTTAATTGGCAACTGTACACTCCACACTGATGCTAATTGGTGTATGACTAATGACTACACAGTTGTTGTTGTACTGTTAATAGTGTTAGTTACCAGAAAATGATGCACACAGACACCAAAATAATAAAACTTGCTTTTAAGATGGTCTCATTTACTTGCTCCATTTTAAAAAGGAAATTATTCTCAATGTCTTCCAAAACCTGTTATTTCTGTATTATTTTTAAGATTAAACTTAGAAAAGAAGAAACTGCAAACAATTTTATGAGTCACCTTGGTTGTCGACCACTGGGTTATCTCAATTTTTGCACAATATTGTTTAAATTGTTTTTTAAAATGTTGCCTCTACACTTGGACTTACTTCCTACAAGAATCAACATACAATACACCCAGACCCAGTACTATTATCTATAGGGCGTACAAATATGATTTCTGTGTGGGAATCGAACTTGCACGCGCAGTGCAGCAGCCAATCATTCAACCATTAATTTTCCTCGTGTAAGGCTGCCTGTCTACAGGAACAGTTAAATATCAACCAATAGGATTGCACAAAATCCGAGGAGCGGAGATTTTGTGCAATCCTATTGGTTAATATTTCTCCGTTTCTCCACTCCGCAGCCTCGCTCCGCTCCTGTGGACGGGCAGCCTCACGGTTAGGCAAAGACCTCCCTCCACTTATTCCACCTCTTGCAAATCAAAGGGTCCCCATACTCAACCAAAAAAAATACTCTACTCACAATTACTCTACTTACAGCTCTCAGACAAAATATTCGAAGTATCTCAGCTGAGGGCATCCCTAGAAGACTACCAGAGACTCATAAGCGAGAGTGACAGTAAATATAAGTGCGAGATAGCCAAGCTGAAGAACAAGAACCAAGAGTTGCAGTACGCTCTCGAAGAGGCGCAGAGGGAGAGGATAGGAGGGACGCCCAGTAAGATACACCTGGCTACCAGCAGTCAGGCGGCCAGCTGTAATGGGGACTTTTTATCGGAAGGAGGGAGTTTGGTAAGATATTTAAATTAACAATCTATAGGCATTGTGTTAATAGAAAGCGATTAATGCATCAATACGCCATCGTCGCGTCGAAAACTGGTTTAACGCCACCTGTCGGTGTTGCGAGGCGTTTTGCTATGTGAACAAAATAATGTGACGATCGCGGTTCCATACCATGACCACTTCCTAACAGGTCGACGCCTAAGGTTGTTATCACATTGTCACGTACCCCGCAGTGTATTGCGTGAATGCGTGTCTTAACGTTGCTTGTAAGTATCTCCGTTTGTATAGAAAACACGCACAGTCCAACACACTGAAACTGCATCCACGCGCGTTCATGCAGATCACGCACCTACATGCGGAGAAACACGCACCCACGCGCGTGGGTGCGGGGCGACACGCTTGGTATGCCACACTGAGTCTCGTAGTACCGTGCGTGATTTTGTATGAAATGTATGCGTGCCTGCGTGAATTTACAAAACGCAACTATGCGCGTGAGTGCGTGAAAAACCCGCACGATGATGCAGATATGCACTCCCGCAAGTACGTGCGTAAGTGCGTTAATACGCAACATGCAGCTTGATGCGAGGCAGTGTGATAATCGTCTTAATAATTCACTCCATACTTCATGATTCACTTTTATTTGCAGGTGGGAAGTGAGGATGCGCTCAGTTCTGTAGATGACTTGAATGTTACTGAGCAACTTAGTATGAAAGCACATTCATTAGACCAGGTAAGCACGCTTCTATACATCCATGTTTTGTTTGTTCAACAAATACATTGCAAAAACGAAGCATGGACCGTTCAAGTCAATCATAAAAACATTGCATATGCAGGGAACTGGGTGTACTTGGTATAAACTTGCGTAAGATACAGTGAGAAGTGTGAGTTTTTTTTGTTTACTGACACAAATTATATGTAAAGTCGAGTAATGAAAATCTTCCCAAAAGATTCCCAATTTCTCACTCTCTGAAGGTACTTACACACTACACGTGTCTTGCCAGGGCTACACTCTGGAGGCATTATCACACCTCACTCCCTTAGGGTCAGCGCAGACAGTGAGGAATAATTCTCGCGAGGTTTCGGACATTTTCTGACGGATGGCGTATGTCAAAGATACGCTTCCCGCGTATCCTCGAAGACGAGCGAGCATTTTTTGTCAGGTTTATGCAAATATGCACTTTATTTTACTAACTTTAAAGTTGATTTTCGGGTGCCTTAATAAAATCCTCTCCGCTGCGCTGCTCTCTGTCTGCGCTGACCCTTACTCTCACATAACGTCACTCCTGCACTCTTATAACATCCTCTCCTCTTACCTACACTTCTAATACTCAAACACTTCACTCTTCACTCCCACCTTACATGTAACACTCCTCCTTCTTACTCTCATGTAACGTTTTACGTCTTCTTACACTTACACAACTCTTTTATTTATGTTCCATTGGCGTCCACATCTTGTGATGGTCCTCGTTCCAGATCCTGGGCCTTACACGGTTTTTATCCTGGCTGTTTAAAAATGTCTGTAGGTATTACAGGCAGTTTACTTTGTGTAATTTATTTCGTCACCACTGCTCTCAAACTGTGAAAGAAAACAAACATTGTGAACAAACCTTTAGTATTAATACTTCGAAGACATGTGATTTAAAAAGTGTTTCCATGGAGTTTCTTGCACGTTCTTCTCCTTAGAGATCTACGCTTTGGAACGTGCTATTTAGCTTCACTGTTCTTGGACTGACCGACATTTGACTATTCAAAAGTGCCTACAAATGGTCTATTTGAAACAAATGTTTTTGATTTTAGTTTGATATCCAGCCAGCACTGGTTCGCAGTCGGTGCGATGGATTAAAACAGGCTTAGACAAATGACTTTTCTCCTGTAGAGAAGTCACATGACAGGTCATTGCCATACATTTTGTACTTAACGTTTGGCGAAAACGTTAACAGAAAAGCCACTTGTCTAAGCTTGCAGCTAATGTCCTTTCTTATAGAAGAGGCATAACTCGCAACAATGGGATTATTCTAAGGCTTATTTATGGTCCACTGCATGGCACCGTGGGGGCCCAGCAGGGTCGAACCCTACTGGGGCCAAGGGTCTGCTTCTGAAAGGAAGGCTCGGCTCCGGTATGAAAGGCAACGAAGGAACGGAGTGGACTAGGTTTTTTAGTCAGTAAAAGTCTGACACTGTCTCCCGCTCCGCCCAAGGGCGGGGGATAACATCTGGATGATTTTACCTAACGAAAAATAAAACCCTCTGCATGGCAAAGACCCCCCTTCTTTCCATTTTTATTCATCTTGAGTAAAATCCTTAAGGTAGGAGTCCAAATTGGATCCCCATCTCCTCAAATAATTTGTTAAAAAATAATTAATTTTCCAGGAAAATCAAAAACTAAGAATGGAGTTTGAAATGCTCCAAATGGAAAACGAGACGCTTAAATTAGAAGTAGCAAAATACGTATCGGCGTCCCAAAGACGGCGAGGCGATGGCCACGACTCCGGGGACTTCAATACCTTCGGGGAGACGTCCATGGATGCCGAGGGCAGAGTCACGGGGCTCCTGGGCAGCCTACAAGTACCCTTCTTACTGAACCAAGAGGTGGAGACGAGAGAGGAACGGATGAAGACGTACTTTAGAAATAAGATTAGTGAGCTGAAAACTGAGAAAGAAGAATTGAAGAGTAAGACTGAACATTATGTTAAAGAGGTATGTGGTTTCATCATCATCATTTCAGCCGAAAGACGCTCACAGCTGGACATAGGCCTTCCCCAAGTGTAGCCACAATGACCGGTCCTGTGCGTCTCGCATTCATCGAATTCCCGCGACTTTCAACAACTTTCGGTCTACCTTGTAGGATAGTCTCGACCAATCAGAACGCCCCGTATCTCGTTTAGTTGACAGAATTGTTTTTGTGCGCCAGTTGAGTTGATGTTGATGCATGAGGCATCTAGTGGCTGTAAGATCGTTGATTAGAAGTAACCTATTCACTTTCGACAGACCCCTAGGTTGTAGCTATCAGGAAACACAATATCAGAGACAGAGAGTTCTACTCCTTAGCTATACGCACAATGAATGTGTTCCCAAAACGTTTTGTATTTATGCATAGGATGTCGACCACCCTTCTGCTCTGGATATTTATTTATTTAAGGATCACCAACGAGTGCTACAAAATAACTTAAGAAATAGAAATTGGTACACGTAACCTGGTCCTATAATGAACACTCAATTATAGGCAACCACAGCTTAAGCATAAATGAGTGAACATGGCTTTAAATAATCATGAAAATATTAGATAAAATACAAGTAATGTCAAAATTAAACTTGATTACAATACTTATTTCAAACAAATTATAATAGAATTGGAATTAATACATTACGAATTAATTAAATTAAATATAGCGAGCGTAAAAAGCAAAACTTACTAAATAAAATCCACCCTGATTTTATTTAGTAAGTTTTGCTTTTTACTGACTGAAATCCACCTGTGTTCCTCCAATTTCCCTTTGCAGTCCAGCGCCACGGTAATTCCTGTGAACGATCCAGTAAATTTCGTAAAATACCTAAATGATTTGGCGGTATTTACAACGTTGCCGTAACGCTATCTTTACACATGGCGTCCCTTCCGTCACCGATCGATTTAACCATCAAGGTCATAGCTTTGAAACTGTTTGGAAACGTAGCGTTCAGTTATTTTTGCCTAGCTGTTTCACGCGGTTTCATCTGCGTCTTTGGTTACTGCTGTACTTCATAACGTGATTAACTTTATACTATTTGTCATGAATCTGGGTACTACAGTAAGCACAACGGATCTTGAGCGCTAGGCGTCAGAGGATCGCTTTGCGCATTCCATACATTGGCGAGCCAATCGTCTTCGTTGTTAGATACATGCAGCAACGCAGGGAACGAATCAGGAGTGACGTCCATGACATGATGGCGCGGCAAGCCAATCACTGACACTCCCCGCCCCCGCGTCTCACTTCGCACCACTAAAGAGACGTCCGCAGCGCTCAAGATCCGTGTCGGTAATTGTACAATACATGCAGCAACGCAGGCAACGAATGAGGAGTGACGTCTATGACGCGATGGCGCGGCGAGCCAATCCCCGCCCCGCGTCTTACTTCGAACCACTAAAGAGATCGAATATTTGACTTCTGCGCAACCGCTCAAGATCCGTTGTGCCTACTGTATACAACATTATTTTTAGTATAGGCGAAACCTGAAAATAGTTTGTTTAGAATCAGTAACTAAATCGATTCCAATAATTTTTACACCCATTCTTATATTCTTCCCTAAAAATATTTAAAAACATGGTCACAAGTTGGACGCCTTCGACACTAAGTATAACACAGGTCACGGCAGATCATAGCGGGCAATATAACAAGCTTATAACTTTGTGATTTTTTATAATACAGTTATGGGGTTTTGTACATAGATTCTTTACATAAAAATACTATACTCCAAGGCTGCTCAAGTTTTTTAACAGCCGCGTTGGGCCAAACGCATGATACGGAAATTTTTGGCGGTCCACTAACGACTTTAATACTAACTAGCTGTGCCCGCGACTTCGTTCGCGTGGACTACAGGATTTTGAATTTATTTTTTCTAAAATAAAAGTAGCCTATGTTACTCCTTATTACATCAGCTACCTGCAAAAAAAAGTTCCGTCAAAATCGGTCCAGCCATTTCAGAGATTAACCCGGACAAACAGACAGACAAAAATTAAAAAAAATGTTATTTTGATGTGTATATTCATATGCATGTAGTAAAAAGCAGTTATTTCAATATTACAAACAGACACTCCAATTTTATTTATATGTATAGATGTAAAGATGAATAAATCCGTCAATGATCCGGTTGCGCGGACGATATGGCGAGCTGGTGAGTGGGGGTGTCAACATTTTTAACTTAGCGGGAATCTAACTCGCCTGCGCGGGCCGTGGGCCTATGGATGAACAGCCTTCCATCCACCACCAACTACTCCATCTGTTTAGGTAGATAACTAAATGTAAACAATCTATTACGCCCACAACAAAACCCTTGTAGGAATAAGGGTTTCGTTTTGTCGACTTAGGCACGGAATCCTAAAAAAAGATTGTGCCACCTTTTTTTTATAACTTTGCCTACTGTACTAATACATAACACGTCCACAGTGCGAGATGCTGCGTCTCCGGTTCGAGGAGATGGAGCGCGACAAGCAGACGGACCAACACACGCTCAGTGAGAAACACAACACTATCAGTAGACTGGTGAGTCACTCGTGTTATTTGTGCTCCGATTGATAATACAGCCTGATTAACCTTTAAACCGCCTTTGTCGTATACAGGGTTATTTCGACGGCGAAGAGCCAATAACTCCTAACTGTCGAATTAAAAATTTCCTGTCCCAAAAATGTTAGGAGGTAATACTATAAATTGACACGTTGGTTTAGTTAGGAAGTGTTTCTAGAATTATCTTGATACAGTTGCAACTAAATATCTGCTTCAGAGATTACACAAAAACATGCGGAAACACACGTTTAAATTATTATAAGCGCTAAAAAGTAATTTTCTCGAAGTGTCAGTTAGACGTAGGTATTAGTACTTCACCGTCGATTAATCATAAACAATAACTTTTGTTCTATGACTTTTTACAAAACATAATTCATTAACCAAAAACAAACCTTCAAGATTTCGTTGTTCTATCTAACACATTTCAACTCTGTATTTTGCTATACCTACCTACGTCTGTATGACGCGACGCAAGCGCATCAAGCACCCCCGCCGTCCGATCCATGCTCCCCTCCTCTATTGTACTATCGCTTGCTTCGCATAGACTTCGTAATATTATAAAAATTAAAAGTAATATAATAATATGTATTTTTGAGTGATCAAGAAATGATTCAGTTACAGCAATTAAATCATGTTCCAGCAGCAGTAGATTAGTTCTCCACGTCATGAGCTTGGTCTTCAGTCCACGGACGTTTTGATAATAGATGTTGATAGTGGTTTTGACAGGTTTACTGTTGGTTACCACGTGAGGGACGAAAAGTGTGCTGAGTCTGCGGAAGTTCCTTCTTATTAGATTTATAACGACGAATAAAGGGAAACCAGAGTTTGATTTGAGCATTTAGAGGCCAATATAAGTAGTATAGAAGTAAGTAGTAGTGGTGTAAGTGGTAGTATAGTGTAGTGTATATGTATTGTAATTTTTAAAAGTCATAGAACTAAAGTTGTTGTTTATGATGTTAGTAACATAATCTTGAGAGGTTGCCGGTGTTTTACGAATAACCCTGTATATCCGACAAACACTCACGCGTTTGTTCCGTCAGGTCTCACATTCTCGACCAAATACTCCGTTTCGTCGGCTCATCTGTCACCTATGAGGATAAAGAGTTAAAGGGGTTGTAGTATCCAGTCGCAAACACACATTCCTTTTTTTTATAATAATGGATAGGCTCGGGTTTGACCACAATCTCACCTGATGGTAAGTGATGTTGCCGACGATGGAGCACGCTTGCCTAGAAGCAATCTATTCACTCTTGACTTAAAGACCCCCAGGTCATAGCTATCAGGAAACACAGACTCCGGCAGGGAATTCCATTCCTTAGCTGTACGCATAATGAATGTACTCCCAAAACACTCGTCGAAACAATCCAACGCAAGCGGTTAAGGGGTTAAATGAGATAGGTCAATTTAAACAAACTTTTTTAATGTCCGTCGAGTTAAAATCATCAAATACTCAGCTCTCAATATTCAGCTAAGTAATTGAAATACTTTTTCATGAAATAGCCACTTTCACCTAAAAAATCACATTGTTTTTTTTTTTTTGCGGTAATGTAAGCCGTATCATATAACTCAATGAATCATCCTCTATATGTGTTTATATTGTTATCACTCGCTCCTACATTACTCGTTACGCTGAAGTTTTATACAACACTATTCACATGGCCGGTTGATAGCGCCGAATGAGGTCATTGTGATGTAATCGATCGATACAAAGCTTTTGAATGTAATGTTTTGTCGGCACAAACTTTGACACTGTTTTGCAACAACGACTCACTTTTAAGAACATAGGCGTATATGCTGGAAGGAGAGGGGAGGCGATTGGGCCGTGAACGTACTCAAAATACCATAATAGACGCCAGAATAAAGGAAAAAAATTAAGCAATTCAGGAGCTAAGCCCTCTCTAGATACGCCAATAGTCGGCCTTGTAATTTCGGTTCCAGTTTCGTTCGGCCATTATAAGAGCAGTGGTAGCCAAGTGATAACGGGCCCGACTTAAGAGTGTAGATCGCGGGTTCAATACCCAGCCAGGCGCATTACTTTGTGTAATTTATTTCATCACCACTGCTCTCACGTGAAGGAATGAAGACATGTGACATCCAACAACCCACACTTGGCCCGCGTGGTGGATTACGGCACATTCCCTCTCACAGAGAAGAGGTCTGAGTCCCAACAGTGGGAACATTATAAGGCCGACTATGATTTTTTTTTTTAATTGATATAAACTAGTACTTGACTGCGATCCCACCTGATGGTAAGTAGCGATGCAATCTTTGATGGTGAGGCGCACTAGTTTATTAAGAGCCTATTCACTCTAGCCTTGAAGACACCCAAATTATAATCGGACGATACGCCAATGATTAAGAAAAATCGAACGAGATTTTGACGTTATTTTTTTTGCAAGCAGTCTTCGCTATATTTAAATTAGGAACCATTAGCTTGTAAAAATAAGGGCCGAAACTGCGCTAAGCTGACGACGGCCATCGCGTGACAAAGCGCGTGTGTCGTGAGCTCGGGTCCCCGTCAAGGAAACCGGATTATTACCTACGCAGTGTCGCTAGTTCAACTTTAACTGTATGCATGTAGTCGTGTCGATGGAGAAATTAATATTTATTTTACGTAATAAGCAAAAAACGCAAACAGGGGGCACGGGTCAAGCTCCCCGCAACTCAATGAAGCACTTTTGTGGGAACCGCGCGGGAGTCCGCTTAACGCATTTACGGCCCTAAGAACCCATCACTGAATAATTTATCTCCCGTTGACAGGAAGAAGAGCTCCACTCGACGTCGCACAACTACGAGGAACAGATGTCGGTGCTGACGGAGCACGTGGCCGGGCTCAACGAGCAGCTGACGCGGCAGCACGACGAGATACAGCAGCTCAAGCACACCCTGCAGACCAGAAGGAAATAGGTAGCTAGCGACGTAGCCGGGGAGGGGGGAACGTGCGTTCGTTGAACGTTTACGCGGCGTGCACGCTGTTTTGTTGATTGTCGATGCAATATTTGGGGACGGGAAAGTTAAATAGCTGGTTTATTTGACTATAAACACACTGAGCAGATGAAAAGGACGTTTTAGACAATAATTTAAATGTCGAATGAGATTCAAATAAGAATAGGAACGTCAATGACCTCTATCTGTCAGAGGTTACTTGAAAAGTAAGTACCACGGTTGGCAAAGAAAACTTATTAGCGTTAAAAAAAGAAACAGCTTTCTTTCTTACTTTCATTGTAGGCAACAATTCGCCTTCTTCTTCCATTCGCCTCTCAGATACTTATCGAGAGATGAGCGGAATTGAAGAACTAGATTCTGATCAAACTTTTCTTATTCATGATTCGTTTATAGATTTAAAAAAAAAACAACTGATTCGATTTGACGGTTATTACGTCACAATATCGCGCTAAGCGCTAAGTCGATCTTATTCTTATTTGAATCGCATTGTACGTTATATCAGCGTTTATGTTCACGCGGCGTCAACACTTACGCTGGAAATACGCTCAGTGTAAAGAATTTTTAAAGTACTCGGAACAGTGACAGACAAACACTTCTTTGTCAATTTTTCCCCCTCCTCAAATACGTCCACGTAAACGTACATATTGTATAATGTCAATAATATCGCTGTAATGTATAAAGGGAGTAATTTAAATGTATGGTCAAATGATCAAAATGTACAGAATGGAGTCTTCGTATTCAATAAGATTATATTTGAAAAAACTCAATGGACAGCAAAGTCAGTAGATTCGGTCAGAATTGTCAGAAAATCAAACTTCAGTCTTACCAGGGTCTAGTATCGACATTTGAAAGGCATAAATTACCAACCGACATAGAATAAACTTTACAAGAGTTATTTAATTCATTAAACCCCAAGCGAACGCCGGCGTTCGCGCACCTATTGTCTTTCTATTGTGTCTGTAATTTCCACGATTGAAAGTTTAAAATTAAAACGTTGGAAAAAAAAATTAAAGATGGATTTAGAACCATGATGTTAATAATATCTAAATCTAACTATTTCGTCATTTTTAAAGGGCCTATTACACTATGCGCTATTCAGACAGTTTTAGTCTATGGTTCGACGTATGGCCGTAGTGCAATAAGGGACAGACTGTCTTACTCGGAAAGAAAAATAAGACGAGTCTGAATATCGTGTGCTGAATAACGCGCAGTGTAATTCAAAACTTTAACCTTATATCACTTTCCTGTAAAATTTACTCAATGTCGCTTGGTAATTTTTCCCTTTCAAGCGTCGATTTTACCCAGTTACTGGGTTGCGGAGGTCAGATAGGCTCCACATCCAAATACTGGTATCCAGCTGTATACGGTAACACTTGAGGCCGACCCTATCATAATTGAGAAACGACTATATTCTATATGCAATATGATTAGACGTATAAACAAACCTTTTGTTACTGTCCGTTCAACCGATTTTAACTTTTATTGCGTTGATTGCATGACAAATGGCGGCTGCAGTAAATAGTTGGTAATGTAACCACTTTTTGCTTTTAACGCCATAGAAGTTAAAATCGATTGAATGGACAGTAAAAAAAACTTTATTTAAATGTCTAATCGCTGCGAATAGAGTACAGACAGGCTATAATATTCGCAAGATAAATTTTGCTCATCTCTAACCCAATATTCTCTCATTCTATTACTCTTCTATACAATATACACGTCGAATGTCTGTCACAAAGAAATTGTATAATATGTAAAAATTGTTAAAATATCGTTGAATTAAAGAAATTGTACACCCTGCGTATTGTATAAATTTTATAAAATATTTACGTGTGTTTAAAAAATCATGTTGGATATAGGTAACCGGACATTATCGAAAAACAAATCTTTTAAGACTGGAATGCACATGCTATTTTGGATTAAAAAAAATAAAACGCTGCGTGCTTAAGACCATACGACAAAAGAGAAAACTTAATCAAGGCGAAGTTAATAATTAGGTATGCGAAATAAAACTTACTCTATATTCATAAAGTAATAACATTTACAACGAGCAAGTATAGCAGTATTAGCAGTGACGCGTTGGCTATATCTTTCTTATTCTGTTAGTCGACTCGAGCCGATCTTACCCGAACGTACGTTACATAGCCGAGCGTGACAGCTCAGTCTCATGTAATACCCACAATATTAAGGGCTCAGGGGACGTATAGTTATCGGCACGAATATTGAGCGCTGGCTTCAAGTTGCGCAGAAGTCAAATATTTGGTTTCTTTAGTGATGCGAAGTGAGTCGCGGGGTGGGGAGTGTCAGTGATTGGCTCGCCGCGCCATCGTGTCATAGACGTCACTCGTGATTCGTTCCCTGCGCTTGCTGCATGCAGCAAGCGCAGCCAATCGTCGTCGTTGTTAGATATATGTAGCTAACACCGACGACGATTGGCTCGCCAATGTATGGAATGCGCAAAGTGATCCCCACTCTGACGCCGAGCGCTCAATATTCGTGCCGGTAACTATACCATGACGTATCAAAATGTTATTAAGAAAGGCATGGAGCTATACACCCTATATTGCTCTATTACTTTAACAGTTCAGCTACTAAAAAATACTAAAGAAATTATTATTTCAGAAAAACGTGCAGCGAGGGTCGTATGACCACCAGACAGTAATAGCATGGGTATTTTAGCGATGTCGTCCTTTTTTGTCATCGTGTGCTTAGAAAGCAATTGTCGCGAAATACGCAATCGTCATGCCGACAGTGGGCACTTTCCGGTTTTGCTGATGAACCCAATGCGACGACGACGCGTATTCGCGCGATGATTTAGACGACGCGACGCCGGCCGGATGTCATGTTTTTTTTTTTTCTTTTATGCTGTCTTGAAATATGTGCAAGTTATTTTCGAACATAATGTTATTATTTTAATATCGGTATAAATTTGGAGATTATTGTTGCATATAAGGTTACGCTGTGAAGTAGTGTATTCAGGGAATCTCGAATTTTGAGACGTAATCGAACAATTGATAAATAAAATACTACTAAATACATCGAGTTATTTACACTGGCAACCTTTATATCGACGCCTTATTAGAGCACCTCTTTTCTGTGATTATTCGGAATGTTCTCTTAGTTCTAGATTCTCTCTGGCATCTTAATTTTCAAAAAACTCCTTCCTAAATGTATGTCAAATTGAAAGTTAGTCTAGTCTTTGATTCTTTGCATTCCTATCACCCAAATAATAACGCAATCGAAAAGTATTTTGGCCTATCTGATGTACGTACATAAATGTATTAAATTCGGCTAGTGATTTGTGCTTTAGTTAGTCAATTATTGTTAAAGCATTCGTTTTGGCTTATTTTGTACTGCGTCTGAAAGTTATAGGAAGAAAAAGAAAAAATATTCAGAACATAGAGTAATACAGGTTGATTTTTTTTTACTAGTTCAGTAGGGGGAAATACGAATGCATAAGTGATACTGGGATCTCAGCAATAATTCTGCTTTTTTTTTTTTAGATGGCATATTATTTTTTTGTCCAAGTGCGAGTTGTTCAACAACAAACATTGGCCATTTTTTTGCCGATTGGTTTTTAAGGTCCATTTCAAATGGATCCGATCCGAAATGTATGACTTAAAAAAAAAACATCCTGACATACTTGGCCTGTTTTTATTATTCTGTCTATCAGTTTTACTTACTTTTATACAAGGTGCAGTTTTAAAACTGCACAATATTTCAGGAGGTTGTAATAAAACTCATAAATAATCATGTAAAAAAACGATACCTGCTCAATAATCAGTAATACTTGTTATTTAATTTTTTAATTACACTAAACTAAATCGATTGATCGATGGCCGCGGGGGCGTGGCTAGGGTGGGGCGTGCGGGATGATGATTGGATGATACATTGTTTATGAAACTATCGTTGCGAGTTAGTGTGTGTGAGAACGCCCTTTATTGTTCCGTGTTTGTGTGTGTGAAAAAAAGCGCGGTTTTAAAAAAAAAAAAAAACTACCTACTTATTTTATTATTGATTCGGGTCGAGAATCACTAACATAATTACCTCCTGAAATATTTTGCAGCTTCAAAACGACACCTTGTATAAATCGGCGTCCATACGTTGGCCGTTTAAATACAGCGAAATGAGATATTGGCCCTTATTGGCGGCCATTGTGTAAATTGACTGGTCAATGATGGAGCATTGAGATTACAACCGACGTCCAGACTGTTACTCTACAAAATGTTTATAAGTTAAACTGCTTATCCTAAGTTATTAATATTTAAGCAAAAAATATGCAATGACTATGAATATGTAATTATATGTATAAAAAGTGATGTAGACTTTGTGCGAGTATTTAAATGTTATACGAAAAACTGTATATTATTTTCGAAGAGCCACTAGTTACCCGCACTAGAGATGTGGTATGTAATGTAAAAAATATCGATACATAGGTCATGTTTCGATATTTTTTGCGTGAATCGTTTGCTTTGCTGTATTCAATACTTCATCTGCAAACACAAGCTACTGAAAACATAAAAACGATTTGGTTACGCTCGAAAAAGCTTTATAACCATTTATAGAACGCTTTTGACGCAATTCGGAACGCGGGGTAAATGAATGCCGGAAAATCGAAAGTTACAATTTCAACAACACGGTATTGTCTAGGCGTCTTCTGGTGTTAGAAAAAGGGCATTAGATCAATATAAGATGTATTTAACTACTCGCAATCAGTCCTTGCGTATACATAATGTATAAATAAGATAAATAAATTATCAATAAATAGTTTTGAATACTTGAAGTTTTTTTATTAAATAAACACAATTTAGACAGCTTTTAGAAAGAAAAAACGTTTAATTGTGCCTCACACAATCGTACAAAATAAAATACATAATGAAAAACAAAGTTACGGTCAGCGTGAGGCCAAAAAGCCGCTAACTAAACAAATGTAGCGCTGGTATTCTAGGTACAAAATAAAATACATAATGAAAAACAAAGTTACGGTCAGCGTGAGGCCAAAAAGCCGCTAACTAAACAAATGTAGCGCTGGTATTCTAGCCCGCTGTGATGCCACGAACACTAATGGTGAGTTGCACCATTTAACTATAACGATAACAAAGCCGTTAACAGTTGTCAAATCGTCGAATTGACCAATAGGCGGCCGTTTCACGGCTGGTTATGGTTTGGTTATCGTTATAATTAAATGGTGCAACTCACCCTAAATAATATAATCAATCCCGCTCACAAAATAATCTCATAAATTGGCCATGACTCAGAGCGATGCGACATAACAAATAGACTGATTTACTTCGCTGACAAACTGTTACAGAAACCTGTCGGAACGGACAGCGATGGGTGTGTGTTTAGCCATAACTGGACCCACGAACGAGGGATGTTTGGAGGCCGTATTATAGACCGCAGTTTCCATCCAAGCTGATATTAGTCGACCCAGGTCGTGTAGAAGTAGAGCGAATTTTGGGGATATCTGGCATGCAATACGTGTTTGTTTACTGGCAACGCCCATTCAGCCCTTAGAACCTAATAATAGGCGATCAATATTTGGTATTTGACAGATTTGATGTAGATCTCTACATAACAATTTTATTCCGACCACTTATGTAGGCTGTAAGTGGCAAAAAGCTAATTAAATATTACAACAATTATTAGGTAAAGAAAACATCGATACCTACACTTGCCTCATCATCCCTAGTGTGAAGTAATTTGTAGGGCCAATCAGAACGCAGTAGCCCGCACCCCGCTTCCTCGTATCAGATCTAGTTGGCAGAATTGTTTTGGTGAGTCAGATGAGGCCTATATGGATTGTATAATAATAATATTCCACAACTATCACATAACATCGTCTAGTCTCAAGCTAAGCAGAGCTTGTGTTATGAGTACTAGACAACTGATATACATACTTATATATTTCTAAATACATACATATTATAGATAAATTACACCCAGACACAACAAATGATCATGCTCATCACACAAACATTTGTCCTGGGTGGGAATCGAACCCCTTGACCTCTGGCATAGCAGTTGGGGCCACTAACCACTAGACCAACAGGCCAGTCAAAATGTATGGTCGTTGCTAACTGCTGTAGCAGATTGGTTTTCTGTAAAAGTTATTGATGATTGGGCAATTCTGGTATTGGGACAGGTCACGAAATAAAAACTCCCGTTATATGCACAACTTTGTATTATAACGATAATCATAAGCACCTTATAATATGTCATCTGTTACAATATTTGTTTTCAACAGTTACATTATCGTTATAAATATTTATACAAAATTTATCAATTTGTTGAACAGCGTTTTGCAAATAATTCGCTAAAGTGAGGTCATTTGTCGATCATGCGTCTCGCGAACAAACAAGTTTAGCAAGTGACTGTCGGGACTCTATATGTATATCAAAACATTGCACTTGGTTGCTTACCAGAAGCATATTGCAAAATATTCCACATTCATTAAGTTTATTTTATATTATTATATCTTATTTTAAAATCGTTTATATTATAGTCCGGTACAGTCACTTGCTGTATTGAAAACTGGTGGTAGATAGAACAAGTATTGGATACTATCGACTGGTATTAAGGCCTTGTTATGGAAATTCTTCTCTAGACGAGAATAGATTTTTAAGCTTGGAGACGAGATCAGAAACATGAAACAAGTCTGTTTCACCAATGAAGCACAACTGTAACAACGACAGCTCTAAATATTAATATAAATGCTTCATGAGCTATCGTGAGTGAATTTGTAAAAGTAGAATCAAGTTTAAAAACCTATATCTGCGTCAGGAAGCGGCCTCGTACGAGAACAGTGGCGTGCGCCTGTAACGTGAACCTGTACATTTAACATTAACGTCATTTTACATATCATTGCAAATAACTATAAATATAAAAGTTACAAAATCTAACGTTAGTCGATAGTATCGGACACTGCGATAAAAACACTTGATAATTATTCCCTTTCAGTCGTCACTCGATAACACGGGTAAGTTTATGTTAAAAATAAAAAAATAAATAACTACATACATAGGTGCTCTGCATCTCATCCATTCTCTCATTCCCGAAGCTCATCTAATACATTTTATACATACATTACACATCATATGTTAAGTCGACTGTTTGAAATGGCTTCAAAACAAACTCCTTTGGCACTCTATACACACAAAATAATAAAACTTAAATAAATCGAAATACGTCACCGTGGTGCCCCGAGTTTAAATAAAGATACTTCATAAAGGCAGATAGGCATATATTCTTTGTAAAGAATTCTAACATACGTCGAATGTACACACGGACACATATTCAGCTTACACTGTGGAAAATATTGTGTATTCTAAGTTACCTATAACTTCTAGAGCGAATGTGTGGCAAGCGAGTTTAGAATGCAAGAAGCGGCTAGCACACCGTAGTCTTCACATTTATCAAATAGTTTTATTTACCGTAGGACGGCTGAATTACGATTTATTAAAATCCTAAATATCATTAACCGTAACACTTATGCGTCTACTTATTTAGTTAGGTATTAGGTGTAGTGACATAAGCTAAATATGTTTCCGTTCTATATAGGCGAGAATAATCGAAACACGGTATTTTAAATTATGTTAAAAATGATTAAAATGAGACGCTACGTCGTTAGTTGTGCAGGTATTCTCTCGCCCGTTATACAAAGTCGACTAAAATATATGTTATAAACATCTATCGTTTGACATAAAAATATACTAAACATGATTGTGGAATCTTTAGAGAAAAATACTTATGTCAAACAGATAGACAGTATAAATATGTGTTCATGTATTTGGTTTCTATTAGATAATAAATTAAACATTCAAATATAGTCGGGAAGCTATCAATTGTGATCAATAGATTGATGGAAACTTAAATTTTCTATCATTTACTGTATATTTTCGATCACAGTTGATGCGTCCGCGTTCTAAAACAGTATGGCTTTTAAATCAACATGATTATAAATCTAAATAAAGTTTAAATTAATACACGATTTGGGCTAAAATGTTTCATAACATTTCGTAGGTGGTCCTGGCGTGGAATGGTGTTTAAACCTGTCACATATAAAGTTATAATAATAAAAGAACGAGTAAAACCGAGTCGCTTTGTGAGTTTTGTGATGCGTGTGAAAACGATACATCCTGAAAGGACGAGTATTGAACTGCAGGAGAACGAACATATATTTGTATTGACATATACTCTGTTCAAAATAACATTAGAAATTTATGAAAACCTTTTGTTACTGTCCGTTCAACCGATTTTGACGTTTATTACGTTGGTGGCATGAAAAATGGCGGCTGCAGTAAATAGTTCGTATTGTAACCACTTTTTTGCTTTTAATGTCATACTTATGCCTACGAAATAGAAGTTAAAATCGGTTGAACACACAGTAAAAAAGGTTTCTTTAAATTTCTATTCTTAACGCGAATAGGGTATAGATTTCTGAAAACTCTTTCACAGTCTCTGATCACTAAAACTGTTCTTCATCATCAGAATACATTGATATGGTGTTCAGAAACCAGAGCCCAGTATAGCCAAACGGGGTGAAAAGAAACGCGGGGGTGGATAGAAACAAAAGTTTGATATCATATCTATAGTTAGCTGACCCAGCGAACTTCATACCGCCTAACAGCCAATGAATGTAGTGTGTCTTTCGATATAGTCAACCGATTGCGATGAAATAATGCCTAATTAATATATCAAGTTACACACAATTTTAATGTATAAAAGTTATCTACATCGATTTCGTACACTTTACGTGATGCGCGCACAACTAAACACTTCTACAGATTTAGCATTGATGTTTTAAATATAACTTATCAATAATCTGTATTCAAATGCAACAAGATTAAAAAAAAACTGTGAATACCCTCATCAAAGTTTTGGATCTATTTACCCCGTTTGACGGTATGTCCTATCTCTCAAAAGTTCAGCAGGTAAGTAAGCAATCAAAGTATTCGTGAGAACCATAGAAAGAAAACTACATCTCAGTCACTCACAATTTGCATCACTTCTCCGTATATTACAGGCCGACACCGCGACGAATGACAGAAACTCCTTTTATTACATTATAATACAATAACAGCAGTGCTTTGAGTACATTAAGTAGCAATTTTTATGGCGTGACAACCGACCAATCACAAGCGAAAACGCAAAGGCACTGTCTTCTGATTGGTCGGTCACTACGCAATCCGAACGCGACTGTCGACCCAAGTGGATATAAAACATCAACAAAAGGACACTACCGTATTAATATATGTGTACTAACTAATCAATATCGAGCACAATGCGTCACTCGTGTCACTCTTTTAGCGTCCTCTCGCTCGCACACTCTGTGACCGCGGTGTTGCCAGCGGTCAAATGTCCGGCACTTTAGAAACACGTCTTGGCATAATTTCTTGGTTTAATTTTGTCCGTATGGTTGCTCAATATCGTAGAGGCCGTTGACAAATCTGTTTGTAATTTGTATATCTTAAGTTTTTGAAGTGGAATTGATGTCGTGAGCCTGTTAGCTTGCTATGCTAGCAATTTAGCTTTTTCTGGCAGTAATCTACCAGATTTTTTTATTGTAAGGTATCGGAGTGTAATGGAAGTGTTCGTCAGCAATTCCACTGTCGTCGGGCTCAGTGATCAACACGTATGTTCCGTGGCGGTGCGTGCGGCGGCGCTAGCACTGGTTGACGTCGGGCGGCGTGGGGAGGAAGGCGTCGGCGCGCTTGTGCTCGATCAGCGCCTTCACCGTCGTGGAGTCTGCCGGCAGCTCCGACTTCTTGCGGAGTAAGGGTTTGCTCGCGTTGTAGCCTTGTTTTCGGAGCTGTGGAGGAGATGAGCTTGTTAATTGTATTGTAATAAATAAGCGGTCTGTATCCCACTGCTTTTCTTTCAATGTATGCGGGAGAAAATGGGGGGCTTTTTTATTATTATTCCACAACTATCACACAACGCCGTCTAGTCTCAAGCTAAACAGAGCTTGTGTTATGAGTACTAGACAACTGATAAATATACTTACATATTTCTAAATACATACATATTATAGATAAATTACACCCAGAAACAGAACAAATGATCGTGTTCATCACACAAACATGTGTCCTGGATGGGAATCGAACCCACAACCTCCGGCATAGCAATCAGGGCCACTAACCACTAGACCAACAGGCCAGTCAAATGCAATGGAGGAAACTCAGTATTTTTTTTAAGTGGAAAATCATCCAATGACTTCTTCTCGTCATTATGGTCTGAGTGAACGCGTGTCAGACTTTTACTGAATAAAACCACACCTGTGTCCTTCCAGTTGCGTTTTGCGTTCCATTTTCAGCAAATCCTCGCGGTCCTAGTGGGCATTGTCCCTGCTGGTTATGGTATGGTTTGCTGACATCTCTTTGAGGAGCGCGTGGAACATTACGCGCTGTCGACGACTGGGGCTCGGTCCGGTCGATTACCGGACTGCCGGACGACAAGTTACCCACTGTTCGACGTCCGCAAGCCCGCAGTATTGGAAAGATACGGGCAATAGAAGACGATAGCTATCCAGAATCACTGCATGATCAACAAATATAACAGCAGGCTTTTTATTTCATGTTCCTAAAGCTGTCTGGTAGATATCGCTGTCAGCGATAAGCCATTGTACCTGCCCAAGTTAGTGTAAAAGTTTTGTTAGTATTTTGTTGAACAATTGATTTTATTCTATTGTACGTACCTCGTGCGCCTCCTGTTCTATGCGCTGGTAGGTGAGGCCGCACAGCTCATCCTTGGGGTCCGCGGAGGCCACGCGCGCTTTGGCCTCCAGCGCCTGCCACACTTCTTCGCGTTGAATTAGACGCTCGCGCTCCCTGCAAGAGTGAAAAGTGCTGTAGAGACATTATTGAAGCAGTATAACGAGCACGACTTCGATGTTAGCGGGTCGGGCGCGGCGGGCAGGCGGCATCGGTAGGCGAGCGCGTCTCGTGGCGTACGCGAAACATTATCTTTTGTTCTTACCGCTCGCCGCTGCCGCGCTTAGCTACCTTTCACAGCGGCAAGGTTGTGAACGGGCCGTAAAGATAAACAGGTCGAAAGATTAAGCTTCAAAAAATTATGCAATAGAATGGTATGGAATGCAGCATAATTGAGTATACTCAATTGTATTTCAAGGTTTAATAAAAACAACATATTTCCTGGAACAAGTTTTGTGAAATATTCGAGTAAAGTCTGTTTAATAAGTTAAACGACTTGGGTAATTATTAGGATTTAAATTAAATCTGATGTAGTCAACACGGGTTCATTAATCAAGGTTGATTAAGAGATAGAAATCATTGTTTACTAACAGAAGAACCTTATAAAAAGTATCGAATATAAGTATTATTTAAATGATTTAATATTGTACAAAATTCCCAAGTCGGTTGACTTATTAGACACACTATAAGGGACGGTATTACCGAATGGCCAATAGAGCATTCAGACGTTCTATTTTTTCACGTCATTGTATCTTTATCAAATATTGCTCTAGTCTCAAGCTAAATCTATGACAGTGTAGACTTACTTCTGTTTCTCCTGCTTGTACTGCTGCGTGCACTCGTCGAAGAGCTTCTGGTTCATCTCCATGAAGAGCTTGAGCGCGTTGTAGACGAGCCCGTGGATGGTCTTGTTCCAGTGGCTCTTGGTGTTGCGGTACAGCGACGGGAACATGATGGGCAGGATGTGCGTCGCGTTGTCCGAGATCAGCGACATTATGTACTCGTTGTTCCAGTAGTACAGGGCGCGTTCTGCTACCTGGAAATATTTATTGATATGTTATGTATGTTTGTTTATTCGAGACTGATTTCAACAGGGTAGTTGTTAATAAGGAATACGAGCGAAAATGTTTTGCTGCCACTGACCTCTTCTATTCACCGCACTGGACTGGCGGTCGTCAAACTGCTTTTATGCCCGTTTGATATCTAGTGTCTACATTACTAAAACTAATAATGTCGCGCCACTTACAATATACACATGACCGCATTTTTTATATGTTTAATACATTTCGTGAAGCAAGTATAACGCGGAATTCGAACGAAATTAATTCAAAATGCAAAAATACTTCAGAGTACTGTACACTTCTCTGCAGTCATTTGCATTAGGTATAAGTGTGGTGTTTTTTTTTTATGGTGGGAAAATTATCAACGACAACCCCCGCTCTTATGCGGAGCGGGAGATAGTGTCAGACTCTTACTGACTAAAAACCCACCCCGTTCCTTGTAGCCTTCACACCAAATAGGCACAAAAAATTAGCTGTCAAACATATGGAACAGCCTGTCCAGTGGTATACAGTAGAGGTCAGTGTTTGCTGCTATGCTATATAATCATTAGTTTAAATCCATCTGGTTTAGTCAAATCCCTATTTCCCTTGGTCACGCTATAACTTTACAGATTTCATACATACTTTTAATACTTTGTGGGAGGTTCTTATGGAAAGAAAAAAATAGGAAAATGCGCAGAAAATTGGAAAATTTCAGAAAATTACGACTTTCTAACTTTCGAGCGTATAACGGTTCATACCTACAGGGCAACGTCTTTCGTATTTCTACAATAGTAATCATATACACCGTTAAATTTTAATCGTTTTAATCCTGTGGAGGGTCGATCCGGTACATGAAACACTATCGATTTGTAAAGATAAAATTAAAAAATAACGTCAGCTGAGCGATTTCAATGTTCCTGTAGTTAATAGTCGGCGTTGCGTACAAACTACCTACAGGTCATTGAACTCACTTAGCTGACGTTTTCTTAAAGAAATTAATTTCGTACATGCGTAAATTAATACGAGTTTTGAAAAAAAGGTACTTTATTAAGCTATTGCATAGCTTCTATCGCGGGCCTTGAGAGTGGAGACCGAATCCAGAAATTCGAAGAAAAAAAAAAAAAAAAAAAAAAAAAAAAAATCAATCAAAATTCAATTCAATGTGTGAAAGTGTAACTTCAGTTAATATCAAAGAAAAAAAAAAAACAAAGGAAAAAAAATACTGCATAAATAAAATAAATAAATAATTATAATTGCATAAGTTGATAAAAATGCTATGCAATAGCATTATCGCGGCAGTCCCCGAGTGCCACACGTCTTTTTTTAAAATTTTATCTTTACAAATCGATAGTGTTTCATGTACCGGATCGATCCTCCACGGGATTAAAACGATTAAAATTTAGCGGTGTATACGTATGATAACCATTAAAGTTCCTAATATAATCATTGTGATTATATTAGAAACTTTAATGGTTTCCTGAAAAGTCTTGTGGAAGGTTGTTCAATTTCGTTTACTGAGCAAGCCCTTCAAGTTTGTGGAGGGCTGTCCCTTACACCCTGTATATTAACAGTTCAGCAAAAAGGTATCACAACATTCGGTAGCTATAAGGCGGTGCGAAGTTCGCGGCCAGCTAGTATAAAATCAAATGTACAAAATGTCCCAATACCTGGAAGTGCGGACTGGAGACGCACTTGGCGAGCTGCTTGAACAGCGGGTCCATGATCTTCTGGAACTCGGCCGGCTCGATCACGTCCAGGATCTCCTCCATCTCGTTCAGGAACATCACCTCCTTGGGCGAGTGCGTCTTCGGCCAGTATTTTAGTAATGCCCTGGAAATAGGGAAATTATATTTTTATTCTTCTGCTACTTCATCAATGGAGAAGCCACAGTGACAAACGAAAATATTTTTAGTTTATTTTGTTTTTCAATTTATATAAACATGCCGATTTTTACAACAGCTATTGGCCCCAGTAGGCTTCGACCCTGCTGGGCCCCTGGGCCGGTGTGTTTTACATACCTAACGACAGGCTGCGTGAGCGAAGGGTCTTTCTCTAGGAACTGCACGACACAGTAGGCGAGCTGCGGGTGATACACCGATAGTGACTTCGCCTTGTGCAGCGGCAGCAGTACCTGCAAGTAATATAAATCATTACTTAGATTTTATTTGTTACACATTGTCTTTTATTGTAGGTTTGAAACCAATTATACTCTGTTCAAAATAACATTAGACATTTATCAAAACCTTTTATTACTGTCCGTTCAAACGATTTTGACTTTTATTACGTAGGTGGCATGACAAATGGCGGCTGCAGTAAATAGTTGGTGATGTAACCACTTTTTTTGCTTTTAATGCCATCCTTATGCCTACGAAACTGAATTAAAATCGGTTGAACAAACAGTAAAAACAGTTTCTTTAAATGTCTAATCTTAGGCTGCCCGCCCACGTCAGACTTTTTGTAGGACAGATAAATCGTTCCGATTTTGTATATTTGTAACATTGTTCTGTATATTTCTGACCAACTTTTAGTAGGACGTGTGCGTTGCACTATTGCTATCAGTGTGTTCTATTTTTCTCCTACAAAAAATCGGTCACCGATTATCGAACGTGGACGGGCAGCCTTAACGCGAATAGGGTATAGTGGTCTTTAAGTCAAGAGTGAATAGGTTACTTCTAAGCAAGCGTTCTGCATCGTCGACCACATCATCGCTTATCATCATGTGAGATAGTCACACATCAACAATTTGTGTATTGGAATGCCGAGTTGTATTTCCAACGTGACCAAATAACGCTATGACATCTTTGTTATGCAAAAATACCCAAATCCTTATTCTCCTTAATATATTCTAATAGGACAACATTGTAAACAATACCAGAGATAATACCGGTATCACCCCATTCGCCTGCATTATACACTTACACCGGAGAAGATAATTGCCGCTTCGTTACCAACATTATGAAACACACAAGGGGGACACGACGCCTATTCCATTTGCATAATTCCATTAGCCTTCTCGATGGATAAAATGTTTTTTTTATGATCACGTGTAGTTCAAATTAATGTTTTATTCAGTTCGATACTGTTTTTTTTTTTTTTGAATGTGGAAAATCATCCAATGACTTCACCCGTTCTAGAGTGGAGCGGGAGGGCGTGTCAGACTTTTACTGGCTAACCAAACCTGTGTCCTTTGCGTTCTCGTATCACAGGTTTCCTTTATAGAAATTCTAGCGGACATCAGCCCTGCGGTTTTGCTAACATCTCTTTGATGCGTGCGACTTGGGATCTGCCCGGATGATTACCGGACAACCGGACGAGGAGCTACCAATTGCTCGTCAGCCTGCGACTCCAGAGGTCCGAAGCACCTGATGAGTATGTACCTACGTTTCCTCACGCTGCGACTACCTCTTTTGCCAGCACTACTGCTTCGCATGCGGAGGCGACCGCATCCCATTCCCTTACGTCCCAGACCACGGCCTGAACCAGAGCCCGGCTGGAAATTCGATACCGTTGTGATGTTGTCTCGTAGACAAACAAGTATAAAATAAATGTGCTCACCCTCAACAGGAACAGCTTGTGTTCCTCTTTCAGCGGCAACGCGAACCCGTTGATGATTGAGCCGAGGATCTCCAGCAGCTCCGCGATGCCGTTGTGATGCTCCGTCTCGTATATAAACCTGGACATACAACAATCACATTAATAATATCATAAAGACGAAAGTTTGTATGTAAAATATGTTTTAGTACGAGTATATGCGAAACACGAATGACGTGTCTAGTATTTTTATGTAAACAATCTATGTAATAAATTTCATAAATGTATCATGAAAAATCACAAAGTTATAAGCTTGTTATGTCAGCAAAAATACATAGTCACCGGGTCATCCAGTAGTGCTTTCAAAAATAACCAGAGTCGAGTAGAGTTGCAACCCGGGTCGTTATTAAATAACTCGAGTGCCTACCCTAAAGTTAACCCAATTAACTTAACTAAACTTTGAGCAGGGTAGGTTGGAGTAAGCGGCAATATGCTTGAATTTGACAGGTGAACTCCATTCGCGTTCCAAAATGTCAGGGTATAGTAATTACCCAATGACGTCATTAAAGTTAACTCTAAACTCAATTTTGAACGCAGCCCAGGCGACTGAGGAGTTGTATTGCGCTTGCATCCAGCTGTTTGCTGGCGCCTATGACATGCCCGCTATGACATGCTGTGACCTGTGTCGTACTTAATGTCGGTGGTGTCCAAATTGTGACATTTTTAAATATTTTTGGGAAATAATATAACATGGTGTAAAAACTATTGGAATCCATTCAGTTACGGATTCTGAACTAACTATGTACATGTTTCGCAAATACTAAAAATAATGTTGTATATGTTACCAGCAATCTGTATAATTCAGGTAATGTATACAATTTCTAGGGATTGTATAGAGTACCTGCTGGTCCACCGGCAATGTGTAAAATAAATAGATTTTGGCCTATGTTTATCAATGTTAACCGACAATGTTACCTATAAAATGATGGGAAAATTAAACAGTTCTATTACTTAAAATCAATGTGTGTGAAAGATGAGAGTTGGGAAGGAGTTGACTTAATTTTAGGGCACTCTGACACGGACAGGTTAGGTTAGGAGGCTAAGACTCCGCTCTTCTTGAGCCTTAGCCTTTGTGGTTATTTTCTTTATCGGTAATCGTCCGGACCGAGCCCCAGAAGTAGACGGGGGGTATCGACCCACGCGCGCCTCAAGGATTTGTCAGCAAACCGTAGGGGCCGAGCAAGGTCGAAGCTCGCCTACTGTGTCGTGCAGTTCCTAGAGAAGGACCCTTCGCTCACGCAGCCTGTCGTTAGGTATGTAAAACACACCGTAGGGGCCCAGTAGGGTCGAAGCCTACTGGGCCCAAGGATCTTGGAAGGTGAAGGGAAGATTCGGCCCCGGTACGAAAGGCAACGAAGGAACAAGACTGGGCTTTTTTAGTTAGTAAAAGTGGATGTCATTGGATGATTTTCCAACATAAAAATAAAAAAAATAACCTCCCGAAAATAGGAGCCTTATTTTAAACCCCACAGAAAAAAGACCTAACAGAAATAGTGTTCGACGGAAACGTGCCCAGAAGAAAGGCGCCATTGCCACGGTGAATGGCAATGCAAATGTTTGGGCAAAGAACGCGGTAGGCCTCTGGTCACGCAAAGTATCCATTAGTCGATCAAGGATACGCATTTGAAATCTGATAAACGTTTTTTCCGCGGCCGTAAGTTTTAACCAGGGCGTTCGCATTAGGTAGAGTTATTCATGTACTTGTATCGAAATGTATGTGATATTAACATGAATTTTCCCGGAATTTCTAATGAAAATCCCGTGTGGTCAACAACATTACAAATAAATAATAATAAAAACCTCAGAGATAGATAAAACAAAGATAATTAACATACACATACAGTTGCCATCACGGATCTTGAGCGCTCGGCGTCAGAGTGGGGATCGCTTTGCGCATTCCATACATTGGTGAGCCAATCGTCTTCGTTGTTAGATACATGCAGCAACGCAGTGAACGAATGAGGAGTGACGTCTATGACGCGATGCCGCGGCCAGCCAATCACTGACGCTCCCCGCCCCCGCGTCGCACTTCGCACCACTAAAGAGACCGAATATTTGACTTCTGCGCAAGTGTTCAAGATCCGTGATGGCAACTGTACATTGAAAAAGATCTGTTTACGTCAACTGAGGTAAGGATAACAAATTCATATACTTCCTCCTCGTCATTAATGCAGGAAGAAATTTTTTCTGCTATATTTTTGAAAGTGTCATTAAAAAATTCTGCTTTTTAAGATTAATCTCGGGATTTGATGCATATGCACTTTATTCTTTCGCTATATGAAATCGGTGTTAAGTGCATGTCTAACTCTACCTAATTCCGACCTCTAGTTTATACGAGTAACATCACACTGATGTTATTGACCCCTGGTTTATAACATCACACTGATGTTATAAAGGCGAAAGTTTGATTGTATATTTTAAGGCTTATAGTCCCTTGAACCATCTGGCCAAAATTATGTGGACGCACCTCTCGCACCCGTCTAGGCGGCAGTACGCAATTCTGTGCATTTATTTGCGGCCAGCAGCGCCCGGAAACCTTTAAATCCATTTTCTTTGCGAAATATTGATTGATTTACTTAAGCAATGTTCACTTTGAAGAATATTTAACCACCAATTTTTATGTGTAAAAATGTTTCTAAAGATCCAAGTCGTTTTGAAGGAGTAGGGAAAAGTGGCGAAAAGTTGCGAAATTGCTTAATATTTTTTTTAGACAAAAGTATTAATAGCACGAAAAAATCTAATGTTGATAATGTTGTTCATGAATCTATAATAAACATATATTTTTTTCAAACCTATTAACCTGGCCGTTACCGAAGAGTAGGCTTCAGAAAGTCACCGTTTTATGGCACTTTTCGGGCGCTTGGGCCTTAAGTATGCTACTTTTCGGATTTCGATGACACTTGGTACACGGGTAGACATGTCCAGGAATAGCACATAGGATACGTTCCCTTGGGATAATTTTCTACTATCACGCGGGCGAAGCCGGTGGTAGCAGCTTGTATGACTCGTAAAGTAAGGATGAAACTGAATATTTACATAGAAAGCGATTTCCACGTAAGCACGTCGGTAGTATACAGTTACGCAATTGAACTATAAATTGGATTGTTCCATTCGCCCGTTGCGTCAGTGTTTTTGCTGTTTGTGGAGAAGTGGGATGTTTGATTGGTTACAGGGGAATACTGAATACGATATAGCTTTGAATAATTACTTCTGTTCTTTAGGCTTTTTTGCGACTATTGAGCGACTTGTGGTCCAGGGAAAGGTTGAAGGTACCAGGCCACGAGGAAGATCGCTTATGAGGTGGACTGACCAGATAAAGGCGGCAGCAAATGGCTCATCATCACTGCACAAATGAATCAGAGAGGAGTGGCGGCGTGTTGTGAAGCTTGCCACCAACACCTGAAGTGATGACCACAATCACTCAGTCAAGAGTGATACCGACAAGGAAGAAGGCTCGCGTTTGTCCACTATCTCAATTAGTTAAAAGCTATGATGTTGTTAAATCATGTTCTAATCATAAAGAAACAAAGACTCATGGACATGTGTATTCTCCCCGTCCTAACCTATGGCGCACAAACTTGGTCTTTGACTGACATCCAGAAGTCCAAACTTAAGGTTTGCCAACGAACAATGGAGCGCAGTATACTAGGTGTTAAATTAAGGGCCAAGCGCCCGAAAAGTGCCATAAAACAGTGATTTTCTGAGGCCTACTCCTCCGTAACGGCAAGGTCAATTGGTTTGAAAAAAATATATGTTTATTATAGATTCATGAACAATAATATCAACATTTGATTTTATCGTGCAATTAATACTTTTGTCAAAAAAAAATATTTAGCAATTTCGCAACTTTTCCCTACTCCTTCGAAACGGCTTAGACCTTTAGAAACATTTTTACACATAAAAATTGGTGGTTAAATATTCTTCAAAGTGAACATTGCATATGTAAATCAATCAATATCTCGCAGAGAAAATGGATTTAAAGCGCTTTCCGGGCGCTGCTGGCCGCAAATAAATGCACAGATTTGCGTACTGCCGCCTAGGCGAGTGCGAGAGTTGCGTTCACATAATTTTGGTCAGATGGTTCAAGGGACTATACGCCTTAACGGATCGAGTTCGAAACACTATACTGCGCTCCAAAACCAAAATAGTTGATGGCCACATCAAAAGGCTGCCAAACTGAATTGTCTTAATGAACGCATTATCTAGCATATAATATTTATCATAATCAAATAACAGATGAGGGAAGAGATTTCATCTATCAGATCGTATATCATATATCTTCTTTATTCTCAATTGAAAATATGCAAATAGCGTTGGCATTTACAGTTCTTTAACCATGTTCAATGTTATTTGTACAATGCTTGTAATAAAGTATTGAGTACTTAGCAATAAAAACATATTTTCTGATAGTAATGTATTTTAATCTAAAGTCACCTTTAACTCCACGACGAAGTGCGGACGTTCGAGTTGGGTATTTAATTTTATCACGTGAATGAACAACGAGATGCAATTAGTTGTTATTGTCCGTCACGTTTCCTCATACATTATTTATTATAAATAGAATCAGGATCTATGGACTCAAGGTAAATGAAAACTATTCAAATCTGTCTTATTGTGGTAAATAACGCGACACATTGTTATAGTATAATTATTACGTGAATCCTAGGTATGTGGAATAGGGCGAGTATCCACCCTTACGTTGTTGAAACCTCTACGGTCCGGACTAAGCATAATTATAAGATTTTTAAGGAGGGTCTACGCTAGAGGAACGGAGGACGAGCGAGCTCAAATTCGTGTAGTGTCGCTCGTAATCGGCTCTTTTAGAGTCGGTTCACACTACACTACACAACTACAATTTGAACTCGACTTATGCTCGGCTTGTGTTCGGCTTCTCTAACATAAACCCACCTTTACTGATAAAAACCACACCTGTGTTGCGTTCTGACACCGTGAGTTTGTTTTTCACAAATTCCTCGTGACCCACCTCTTTTCGGATTGGGCTCAACGGCACTTTCCAACTTATAAACCTTATTTCTATAGTGATAAGAGCGTATCGAAACATCTGCCCAATGCAAGGACTTTTTAGTACCTATATGTAACTGTTATCAGCATCAATCATAGGTTTGGTTTCCGTTACAAACAGATGCTGCACATGGGTATGTAGGTACTAGATGTTTTATTGATATCGTAAAATAAACAATTGATACACGCCTTCTAACACTTGTACTTCCATATTGAATGCAATTGTTATCAAACCATCAGCCCTAATCGATCCATTGTCTTGCTATCTTATGACAAGGAGTATTGATTCCTTTAACCCTATAACCGCTTCTGTCGGATTGGTCGTGTGTTTGCGATGTTTGCGACTGGGTTATCTTTTTAGTTTTAATACGCAGTCAGGTAATTTTTTTTTGACACACTTGCTCAGAAAGTGATTATAATTGTACTACATTTAGGTATATAATGTAGCTTGTAACCAAACTGTGACTTTTTGATTACCATTATGCACAAGTGTGATAATGTAGTGATAACCTTTTTTGTTAAACCTCTGTTCTCAAATCAAACATTGAATTTGAAAAAAAATACATTAGGTATTGCGTTCAATAGTACAAATTAGTGTCTTGCTTGCTTATTTTATACTAATTTGTGTTTAAATAAACTATTTTAACTTTTACATGTTTAATAAATAAAACCTTTCATAAAATAAAATTATTTTTTCTGTTTATAAACATAAGCAACCTCATTCTTATTTTTATTCGAACTGCCTAGATAGAGTAGCTAGTCTATAGTCGCCATTTTGGATGCGCGCGCATAAGAAGAAAAACAAACATTACAAAAAAAAAAAAACAGTTTTGTTGATAAAGCAATAATTAATTAATTTGTAAAAATTTTCTTCTCAAGTGTGTCGAAAAACGTCGTATGATACACGTGAATATTGGCGATTACCGTCCTCGGCTCTCTAAATACCGCCTCAGCGGTAATCACCAACATTATACACTTGTATTATAATGTACTATTATTTTACACTTAGAAATTTCGCAAACGGTGTAATTAGATCAGCATTCTGTTCTCTGAAAGAGTACATTATATTACCTACTTTTTTATCACATAAGTATGTATTTTTTTTGTTATAATCTAAATATCAATATTTATACACTCTATTTTAGGTGTATATTTATCACTTTAATGTTCACAAACCTACTTAGTCAAGTCATCCGCTTCACGTATTTTGTATACATATGTAGATAAATAAATAACATTTTTTTTTATCATTACTATTTTAGATTGAACGATTGTCTACTAAGCTGCGTGTCGCGGGTTCGTTTTCACTAAACAAATATTTGTATGACCTACAAATAGTTGTTCAGGGTCTGGGTGGTTTGGGTATGTAAGTTTACACATTTGTGAACGCACCCACGCTAAAGAAATAATACAGTTGCCATCACGGATCTTGAACACTTGCTCTGAAGTCAAATATTCGGCCTCTTTAGTGGAGCGAAGTGCGACGCGAGGGCGGGGAGTGTCAGTGATTGGCTGGCCCCGCCATCGCGTCATAGACGTCACTCCTCATTCGTTCACTGCGTTGCTGCATGTATCTAACAACGAAGACGATTGGCTCGCCAATGTATGGTATGCGCAAAGCGATCCCCACTCTGACGCCGAGCGTTCAAGATCCGTGGTGGCAACTCTACCTAGTATGGGGACAACTTTTTATTCGCTGGCGCTCTATACTCCATCTGTTAATGTAGTTAACTAAACATAAACCATCTTGATATGTCTTTTTATTAAACAGACGAAGAATAGGCGGAGTGAGAGGGTGTGTCAAACTTTCACTGATTAAAACCCGCCTGTGTTCCTTCAGTTGCCCTTTCCGTTCCAGGGCCACCAAAACCGTCTCGAAAAATCCCGCAGCTTTAGCAGAAAGATATAACATAACATGCACATTGACAAACTCACCTATAGAACACATTATTGATCTGTTTCCGTATGTAGGCGCGTAGTACTAAGAATTTTCCGTATATCCTGTGTAGTGTCGTCTTTAGGAAGTCTCGCTCCCGAGGGTCTTCTGAATCGAACAGTTCTAGTAGCTGTGGACAATGCAAAACGGATTCTGTTAATAAAATTATTAAAAAAAAACAAATGACCGGAGAGGTGGACGTGGAGTCACCTAAAAGCGAGGTGGAAGACTGGGAAAAGTGTCGAAAATACATGCGTGGCTTCTTTTCATAAGTTCTTACACCTGCATCCGTATGGAACAGGCAGAATTTGTACATCCATGTACAATCTGGAAGCATATCATGTAAGGGGAAAATAAAAATTTTGCAAATCAGTCCATAAACGACGGAGTTCTGAGGTAACAAACATAAAAAAAAATTAAAGAAAATACAACCGAATTGATAACCTCCTAGTTTTTTTTGGAAGTCGGTTAAAAACCAAAAAGTGCACCTATTTCTAAATCATTGTTGGTAATAAAAATAAAAGTTTATAGATGAAGTCCAGGTCTTTTTATAAAGTACTTATTATGCAGTTTTCGTTGGCATAAAGAAATAAAGCATATTTCGTTATATTTGCTGAAAGTAATCCTCCCTAGCCGCGCCACATACTTTAAAGATTAATTTAATCAAAATTAATAGTTTTTTGAGAGAGAAAAAGTATCAACGAAGAGTAGAGAAAAGGTACTATTATATAAATTGATTTATGGATAGTTAATATTAAATATTGCAAAATTGACTTGCTGCAGAGTATACCTTCCAGCCGGACCACACCCTACGACCAATAACTCTTTAACTAAAGGGGTATAATGGGCCATATTTGTCGTATGCAAGGTACTCTTTAGGTAGTTATTTCGGGATATTGATTTATTAATAGATCATTATACTCTATTCAATTTGAGGTGGCGCGACCAGAGAGCACTGCCTGGCGGCCGGACACATGAGGTACTAAAAATATATATATATTCCGATGAAAGTAGACTTTAGGTAGGTATTATTTCGAACTATAGCATCTGAGTACTAAACTGTGGCCCGGCCACAGAGGAACACACGACCAAGTACGCTGATCTGGGCGCGTCGGCCTCCCAAACATTTTATATGGCAACTAGACTTGTAGAGCTAAATTAGATACACGCCACCCGACGTCGTTCTACGTACAAATCAGGCGTGGTCCATGTGTGCGTCGGCCTAGCCTAAAGGATTGGAGAGTGAATCTCTATTTGCGCATACGCTTCTGGACTATTATATCTGCTGCAGGCGGAGAGAGACCACACAGGATCGGTTATTGTAGTAGTGTTACTACAATGACCGGTACTGCCTCCCCCAACTGTTTGGGGGAGGCATATGTCCAGTGCACGTCTTTTGGCTGAACTGATGATGATGCCAATGAAAGTAAATGTAGTATTTTGTCCTACTTCTTCCTTTTCTTCCGTGTCCCTCAGTGTTCTGTTCTCTAAACTATCTAAGGAGTTAAATACTACAATAATATCAGTTTAATTAATACATTCTAAAGAATGGTGGAGTATGCACCTCCATGTGTTGTGTAGGCCATTAAACTCCAATTTCTAAACAGAATATTAGTTCCTGTAAAATGATGTCCGGTTGGTTTTGCTTTGTTAGTCATTCAATCAATGCTGCTAACACGGGATTCGATGATCAGGAGCTTGATCATGTTTTCCTAACGAGGGACGGTACCTCTACCATGGGTTTAAAGCAATAGTATTTGTCGATACTCGATACCAACTACGTAAATATTTTGTATGGCAAATTTTACAGCGCTTCTAGCGGTCACTTACGGAACCAAAAATTGCCATACAAAATATTTACGTAGTCGGTATCGAGTATCGACAAATACTATTGCTTTAAACTCATGGTAGAGGTGCAGAAATGGTTACATTACTACGACGACGCGGCGTCGACGGGCGTCTGGCTACGGTACCCTGTCATATCGCGCAGATCGCGGCTTCACAAGGACTCCTTACTATTCCGCAATGAAGGCATATCTCCAGATACCTATAGTGCAGATCACAGAAGAGATGAAAGAGGTTAGTATGGCGTTGCATGCGTGTCTCAAAATATGATCATGCTCATAATTGACACAACCAATAGCAAACTTGCGATCTAAGTGTGCGTGGTCTGTTAGTTGCGTAATGCGCATTCGTATTTGTTTATTGCCTGTAGCGAAGTTAATGAGTGCGAGACAAATGGCGACACTCGTAGTACAAATTGGAAATTATTTTCATCTTTTCTGTGGTGCAGATATAAGGTACTGGTCGCGGGCATAGTACATATTTATTTCTGGAATTATAATCATTAAGATGCCAATGAGACGCCCTTTTTGACCTCGCATCGCATAGGTCTTTTCTTTTTCTTTTTAATGTTGTATTTTTATTTCAAGTTATTCGATAGATACTGGTTAACATTTTTTGAAATAATATTTTATTGTTGTTTGTCCATTGCTAGTCTCAAATTATAGATCTCTTTTATTATTGATAGGCTTACGCTTGACCACTATCTCTACTAAGGAAAGGTAACCGATTATAATATTATGGTCAACGGTGGATCATGCTTGGCTAGAAGTAACGTATTCACTCTTTACTTAAACCCCCCTTTTTATTTTTGAGGGTGGGAAACCATCCGATGGCTTCTAGGGCGGAGTGGGAGGGCGTGTCAGATTTTTATTGACTAAAACCCACTCCTATCCTGCTCCTTCTTTGTCTTATTTCCAGGTGCCTGAAGTTCTCTCCCTGAAGTACCCAGTAGGCTCCGGCCCTGCTGGACCCCTGCGGTTTGCTGATATCTCCTTGCAGTGCGCGGAACAATACGCGCCGCTAAACTCCCTTAGGTTGTAGCTATCAAGAAGTAGAGACTTCAGCAGGGAATTCCACTCCTTAGCTGTACGCTCAATAAATAGTATCTATATACAGGGTTATTTTTACAACACTGGCAACCTCCTCAGGACTATGTTACTAACATCATAAACAACAACTTTTAAAAATTTATCATATTTTTAGTTCATCAGATTTTCATACTAAACTATTTAAATTGAACGTTCTTAATATTACGAAGTCAATTGCTGAGGGGAGTAGGGATCGAGCGGTGGGGGTTGATGCACTTGCGTCGCGTCTTATCCGAAAGGGCGCTCGAGCCCCGGTATGAAGGCTAGAAGGAACGGGGTGGGTCTTTTAGTCAGTAAGAGTCTGACACTATCTCCCGCTCCGCCCAAGGGCGGGGGATGTCAATGCATGATTTTTTCCCACCATAAAAAAAAAAAAATACAGACGAAGGTAGGTAAGCAAAATACAGAGTTGAAATGTGTTAGATGAAACAACGAAATCATTACGGTTTGTTTTTGGCAAATGTATGTAGTGCTAGCGCAAGATAAGTTGGCGCGTGGCAAAAATTGGAAACTAATCGTTTGACGTTTATGTCATGTGTCAGGAGAATGTGTGGTGTTCTGTGTTTTTTATCGTTTATATGGTAAATAGTCGTCATTATTATACCAAAAGTGATTAAAAGTGCTAGTAGGGATATTATCTTGAAAGCCAAATGTGTTTGTGAAGAAAAATGAGAAAATGTTGGGCTTACGGTACCATTTTCCAAAATTAAACCCATTTGTCAAAATAAATAATTTTTCGGGTGACCATCACAATAAAATTTCCCTACATATGCGTTCCCGAGCGGTACCTAGCAAATCAACAAAGTTTGTTGAAAATGGACTGCTACTATGTGCTTAAATCTTTATCAAGTGATTATCATGACGATATGAATTCTGCAAACTTCATCCATGAAAAAATAAATATCCATTAAAGTTTTCAAGACTTTTTTTTAATTAAATTAAGTACTTCTATAAATGAAAATAACCTATAGTCAATATGTTTAGGGTTTAGATACTACCTGAAAATCTTGACATGTTTCTGTACCTAAAAATGCTTTTTTTTTTAGATAAATAACAAAAAATAATGATAGCTACATTGTTTACCAATCTATATTTTTAGAAAACCTGAATGTATTATAATATATGTTATGAAACATATTTCTTTTACAAGACATATCGAAATTGTTTACTTTCTTTTTAATAGGTACTATAAATGTAGTATAGCTAATAAATTCTTTAAATTACACTGTGCTACAAAAGAATGTTTTTAATCAAATTAAGGAAAATAGATTTGTTAGGCAGGCAACATTAAGCACGCCCCCAGCTACGCGCCAAGTTATCTTGCTCGCACTCTAGGTATTTATATTTTGTAAAAAGTCAAAACAAAAGAACAAAAGTTGTTGTTTACGATGTTAGCAAAATATTCCTGAGAGGGTTGCCATTGTTTTACAAATAACCCTATATACAAGAAATTGCTTGTTTACCAAATAACGTAGACATTTGATCTCCCACACAGAAAAGCTCAGATATTACAAAGACGACCTTGTTAGTATTCAAAAGTGTTGCTTTTTTTCCACTATTAACATTCTACACCTTTCACCACAAAAGGAGGTTTCGTAAACGAAAAGATCAAAGCGAGCAAAAAGTTTGTATTCACATGACTCTTGTCGTAAACAAATTGAGTATTGCGATGAAAGATTCATTGAAATCGATCATGTAAGGTTAAGCATCAGTATTTGGTGAAGTGAGAAGCGGCAGCGAGCAATCATTATGGAAGAAAATAAAGTGGGATTCTGTGTCTGTCTGTTTGCCCGCTGACTCCTCCTAAAGTACTCAACGGATTTTAATGCATAGCATATATCATAATCAGCCTTTTAATGTTCCCACTGGTGAATGTCACATGTCTTCGAATTTTTGGTTCTAGGACATGCCGGTTTCCTTCACCGTTTTGCAGCAGGCTTCGACCCTGCTGGACCCCTATGGTTTACTGACGACACCTTGAGGCGCGCGTGGAACAATACGCGCCGTAGACTTCTTGGACTCGGTCCGGACGGTAAACGGATGGTCGGACAGCGAGCTACCCATTGCTCGCCGTCCGCTAGCCCGCGCCTACGGTGTCCGGAAACCACTGCCTAAATGCATATAAATAAAATATCAGTGCCTGAATTATGATTGTAACTTAGTTTTCTAATTGAGGTGTGCATTTGAAAAAACTTGCAATATCCGACATGTTTGCCGCATGTCGTATAAGCTGTGGGCTAAAGAGCCACTTATTGGGTCCCATTAAACGCAAGGTGACATCGCGGCAGACCAAGGCGCAGGTGGAGAGATGAGCTGGATAACTACCGGAGGGACTGGTCCGCAATGACCGAGGACAAACGTGTGTGGAAAAGGGAGAGGGAGGCCTTCGCCCAGCAGTGGGATTTAAATGAGCTAACCAACTAACTAATTAATCCGTAAGGAGTTCTCTTCCCGCTAACGCGTATGCTACGCTCGCCGCTGTTAAGCGGACGTAGCCTTATTGCTTCCATGACAGGAGTGAACACATATACATGTTGAAGTCGATGTCTGTATGAGGAGGTGTATGGCATGCGACATATGTTATTGATTTTTTGCGTCTATTTACGACTTGTTGAATTGATATGACTACGTACTCTTTTTAGCTAAGTGGGGTACAACCCCCTTTTGATTGTACTGGAGTAAGGGGTACATTTTAGGACGATGTAGTACTAGGGTGGACTATGTGAACTGCAGGTATGACCGCTGAAGGAACACACGAGGGTTTTAGTTGGTGCATAAGCATAATCAGTCTTTTAATATTCCCACTGCTGGGACTCAGGCCTCCTCTTTGGGAGAGGGAACGGGCCGTGATCCACCACGCTGGCGTGGTGCGGGTTGGTGAATGTCCCATGTCTTCGAATTTTTGGTTCTAGGACATGCCGGTTTCCTCACGATGTTTTCCTTCACAGTTTTGAGAGCAGTGGTGAAGAAATAAATAAAATAATGTGCCTGGTTGGGTTTGAAACCGACCTACAACTTGTAGGTCGGGACCGTTACCACTCGGCCACCATTGCTCGTCATTAGTCCAAGGAAGTATGATAATCCCTTTCGCTCATCCCATAGCTGGTCCCAGCACGGTCAAAACCTACTGGGGCTAAGGGTCTAGTTCCAAAAGGAAGGCTCGGCCACGGTATGAAAAGCAACGAAGGAACCGGGTGGGTTTTTAGTCAGTAAGAGTCTGACACTCCCTCCCATCTCCCGTTCCGCGCCAAGGGATGTCATTTGGATGATTTATACCCACCAAAAAAAAAATCCCATAGCTGGTGAAGTTTCGAGTATTTGATCATTTACCTTCATAATAAAAATAGGACCTATAGTAAACCTGCATTTGGCTATGCCCACTCAATCTTAACAGCATTTTCCAAACAAGGTGTGAAATTCAAAGAATGTGCAACACAATTTTTCCGCACGTAAATTGATTTTCGATGATAAAACATAATTCTAGCGTGGAAAATGTGGAATGTGAATTCATTGTTTAATTTTATTACATGGTTGATTGCGTTCCGTTTCGTTGTGACTTCAAAAGTTAAGAAATATACATCTAACATAATTTTAACTTAAAATTCAACATTTTGCTCTGACGGAAAATTTTATCTCGATGAAGTTCTGTCAACGCATTTATCAAGTAAAGTTTTGGTTTGTCTTACACAAGTTATACTATCTAGTGCCGTAGACTTATGATGAAAGTGAAAAACTTATCGAAATATAACGTCACTAAGTCATGCTACATACACTCTCCCTCCACTCCACACACTCACTACATACCCACTACTCACCACGCACTACTTTAGGTATGAAACTACGCCTGTTACTATCGCCTCAGTTTCACACTATTGCAGCTATCATAGTACACAAAAAATATAGACACTTCGATTATGTATTCCTTGACATTAAGGAGTCAAGGAATACATAATCGAAGTGTGTGCTTTGAATCAAATATCAGAATTCCAAACACATCTTGTTTCTTTTTTGGGTTGTCCAATTAACAAATAACTCCCGCTCCAGGTGGAGTGAGAGGGCATGTCAAATTTTTACATTACAACCAACCAACATGTGTTCCTTCAGTTGCCCTGTGTGTTCTAAGACCGTGGTAACTCTTTCGAAAAATTTCGCAGCCCTAATTATATTAAATACCTACTAGCTAAATCAAATATAGGGAGCGTTCAAGTATTACGTAACGCAATTTTTGAAGATTTTAGACCCACCTTCCCCTCCATGTAACGCACTGTAACGTTATTCTGAACCCCTCCCTCCCCCTCCCTAAACATTACGTAACATTTAAGTGACTACTAAAGTCACAGGTTTGCCAACTTAGGCAACAAAAATAAAAGTAACGCACAAAAATACTATTGAGGGTTTCCCCGTAAACGAAAAGGGTTGCTGATTTGGAAGATTCTAATTCCCTAGCTTTTTTATTAAAAAAAAAAAAAATATACGTAATGCGTTTTTTAAATACTCCCCCTCCCATTCCTGTAACGTTTTACAAGACCCCCCTCCCCCCAAATTGCGTTAAGTAATACTTGAAAACTTGAATGCTCCCATAGCCTATTGTCACTCAGGAATAAAGCAGCTATCTAGCGGGGAAAAAATTTTAGCAATCGGATCAGTACTTCCAGAGATTACCGCTTATAAACAAAAAACAAACTACATATTTATATTAGTTTAGATTTTAATCACTAAGGTAGGTGCCAAATAAACGTAGAGGACGGTCATTGACCCTCCTACATTTATTGACATTCTTAATTTCAAAAACGGAATTAAAGACATAAAGCTGTCTTGAATCGACATCTATCGTGATCCTTTACCTTTTCTGAAAAACAGCTCATTGATGGCTTTTCGGACCCTTCGATATATTGGAGATATTAGAAAAAGGTCAATGTACTTTATTTTGAGTTTATCGAGCGCGTTGTATAGTCAATTACAGTGCGTCTCACTTAAGAGGTTCCTTTGCCGTAATGTTGGCATTACGGAAAAACAGTGCTGCTACATTTCTAGCAACAAATTACTTAATATTAGGGAGATACTGATATTTCGTTACTTTTAACAATTGCCTTATAATTTTTTTATTATTATTTCTTTTGGAAACTGTAAAAACTATTTTTGAATAAAGCATACAACGTTGGGCTCCATTTCGATTGTCCTGCAATTCTTTCAAATAGGTACCGAAACCGCCACGCCGCAATTTCGTATCTCTCCATCCAACAACTTCCTTTTTAGACTTGTTTTTTTTTAATAAAATCCCATTCCCTCATTTATAGTCCATAAAGTGGTGCGACTACCGTTAAATCAATTTAGTTTCACATTTCGTGCAAAAATTTTGTTAGAGTAAGCAACTCTTTTCATTTTTCCTGTAGACAGACAGGGGAGCCAACATTACGGCAAAGGAACCTCTTAAGTGAAACGCACAATAGTCGATCAATGAAACAAAATTATGACCAATACAATAAAAATAAAATACAATATTCAATTAGAGTTCTGTGTTACAAGAAAAGCGTCGTATTTTCCTTAACCTTTTCACGAAATATCTAGATATCCTACGCAGCCATACACAGAGGGAAAGACCTTAGAGAAACAGGCTACATTCAATTCATCAGTGGAGCTATAGAGAATTTCCCGTAACAGCACACGCATGAGGAGGTCTCACTCAACCAATCAGCGCTCAAAGAACGGCAGCCATTGATAAATCAAAGAGGCATATAAATCACTCGGCAAGCGAGGATTGCTCTCAATAACGCGATCAAGGGCGACAGATGAATGTAGACAGAATTGTTACCTACATTATATTCAATAGGACGTGTTTATGTAGTTAGTTTCGAAAATAGGTTAAGCCTTTATGGTCGCTTGCAACTTACGCGTTTTTTGACGGCCTGCTTCGGCTGATGGGGTGCGTTAGTCGTACTACGTAGGGACGATCGTATTTTTCATACAAAGCTCGCGGTGCGACTGCGCCGAACGCCTCGAGTTGGCCACGCCCCGGAATCTTTTGTTCTGACCACGTGACTGAGCGTTGAGATGATATCATTCCCGAACATTTGAAGTTTTCTACTAGCGTTAACGATTGCAGATTATCAACTTGGCTAAGGGTACTGCCAGACGTTAATTTAGGCGCTTGTTGTCGGACTGCTACCGTACTGCCAGCGGCCTGGTGCGGCACGGTAAACGTGCGGCAGCCGGCCGGTTGTAGTAAGCTTAACTTGTAAGGGCCCTTAGGTTTTTCTAAATCTTGTAACTGAAAATCGCACTAATATAAAGGCAAAGGTTTGTGTGTGTGTGTGTGTGTGTGTTTGTTACTTCTTCACGCTCGAATGGATAAACGGATTGTGATGAAACTTGGTACACAGGTAGATCATGTCCTGGAATAGCACATAGGATACTGATTATGCCGGGAGTATGTATGTTCCCTTGGGATAATTTGCTACTATCAGGCGGGTGAAGCCCCTGGCAGCAGCAGTAATTTCTCACGCTCTAGTTGGACTTTTTGTTCCTGAGCCGTGGTCACTCTATCGAACAATTCCGAAGTCCAGTGACAAAATAACGGAGGTATTTATTAAACACGTAGTTATTCGATGCTTTTCTTTACAGGTCTGCAAAGAAAAATCTCTACATCTAATAATTGTGTTACATAGAGTCTGTCTAATAAGTTAAACGACTTGGGTAATTATTAGGATTTAATTAAATCTGATGTAGTCAACACGGGTTCAATAATCAAGGTTGATTAAGAGATAGAGATCACTGTTTACTAACAGAAGAACCTTATGAAAAGTATCGAATATAAGTATTTTTTAAATGATTAAGTAAATATTATACAAAATTCCCAAGTCGGTTAACTTATTAGACATTAGACAGACTATAACGAAGTTTTCAGTCCTAGCCGTACTAGTTCACTGTTCACCAGAACTTCGTTTGCATACATGTGTATTCACACAAAGTTTCTAGCACGGGTAGTTTGTATCTACAAACTTTCAGTGCTTGAGTTTAGACAAACTTTCCGAGTGCATTTTAAAACCCCGTAAGAAAAACATCTATCGGGTCTCACAGTTTTTACAAAACTACGGCAGCCATTCATGCGCACAGCTAAGGACTAGAATTCCCTGCTAGCGTCTGTGTTTCCTGATAATTATAACCTAGAGGTCTTTAAGTCTAGATTGAATAGATTGCTTCTAGGCAAGGGTGTTCCATCGTCGGCCACATCATCGCTCACCATCGGGTGAGATAGTGGTCAAACGTGAGCCTATCCATAACAAAAAAATAACCCCAAAGAAAAGTCATCTTGAGTCTGTTAGTCAAACCATTGGTTTTGTAGGAAAACTAGCTGATGCCTGCGACTTCGTCCGTGATTTTGTGCGCGTCAGACCCATAAAACAACGCTATTTGGTTACAATTTCAAGATTGTTTTGTGTGGAATCCCAATTATTTACTAAAAACCTAATAACTGATTAACATCCGTAGACTCATAGCAAGGTTCAGTTGAAAACCAGCGTCAGGCAACTGCTACGTAGTGGCCTGGCATCATGCTGAACTAGACCCATTTGGCGCAGCCGTGAGACATCCCATGTAGATATATTTAAGTTTAAGTTTCTATACTATAATAATTGTTATCTCATTGTGTGTACCTATGTGCCAAATAAACGTATTTTCTTTCTTTCTTTTCTTTCTTTAAAATAAACGAAAACTAAGTTACTCTTTATAACATCGGCTAAATAGCCGATGTTATAAAGAGTAACTTAGTTTAACTTAACTACTTAGAGTTTAGTTTTTTAGAGTAACGGGAGTTTCATTGGTAAATACCAGTGAAACTCCCATTAAAATCGATCCAGCCATTTCTGAGATTAGCCAGGACTCACCGACAGACAGTGAGAAAAAAAAAATAAGAAATTGCTTATTGGTTATAGGTATCCAATATACTTTCATGTGTAATTAGTAAAAAAACTGTTATTATGATATTACAAACAGACACATCAATTTCATTTATATGTATAATATATAGCTCTATTTGTCACAGCAAATTACCGTGGTAAAACATTGCTGAGGCGAGGTATATTATATCCAATGGTGCTGTTGTAGTAATATAATGTAATTTATTAATTGCCCGACTCGCTGAACTATATGACTGCTGGTGCTGGTTCCCATCTTATATTTATAGTGTTGTAGTATTGTTCTGTTGGAAAATTCTAGATTCTTTATTGTAGACTATAACAACTTATAAAATAAGTGGATATCAAAGTTCATGTACATAGGCGAGGTTAACTCAAAGTTGAGTTTATGTTATAGTTTCTTGGTAGCAAGTCTTTGAATTTTATTGTGGTAAATGGCACAAGCGTAATAGTGTAAGATCATTTTTGTGTACTAATTAAAAAGTAGGGGTGTATATAAATAAAATAGACATACATATAAAAATAATAATAATTTAACAATAATTTTATTCAGTTTTCAATATTTGTTAATATGGCCGCACTCTGTAGGATTTTATTCCACGCCCATATTTTCAACCAGTATCAGTTACTCGTAATACAAATCAATCGCTAAGCGGAATTGCTTTCAATAACACACGATGAGGGGCAAGAAGACTGATGGCCAATACGTACATATGTAAACATATGTCCATTTATCCTATACTACCTTTTGCCCGCGGCTTTACTCGCGTACATAAAACATGTCATTCAGGAAAAAAGCAGCTTTCTATCGGAGAAAAAAAATTAGCAATCGGACCAGTACTTCCATAGATTACCTCTTACAAACAAAAAAAAAAAACATAAAAACAAACTTTACATCTGTATAATATAACTAGCTTTTGCCAGCGGCTTCGCCCGCGTAAATAAAATATTGCCTATGTCACTCAGGAATAAAGCAGCTTTCTACTGGTGAAAAAATTTTAGAAATCGGACCAGTACTTTCAATGATTACCGTCTACAAACAAAAAAACAAACTTTACCTGTTTATTACGAGTATAATAGTGTAGATGTACTTCATAAAAATAATAATAATAAGTTTAGATTTATTAAAAGAGAAACTGACTGACATATCAACGCACAGTCGAAAGTACTAGGACTAGAACCGTGAAATTTTTCACAAGGTTTCTTCATAATGACGTCGACGAGCACAAGAGAGACAAGAGAAAAGAGAAAAGGAGGAGGATTGTCTAAAATTCATCCCCTAAGAGGATGCAACGGGAGTCCAAACTTTGTATGAAGAACCTTACTTTCACGCGGGCGAAGCCGCTGGCATAAGCTGACTGACATATCAAAGCACAGTTGACGTGGGGGCGATCGGCGGCGGAGACCTTACGCGCCGGGCCTTGTTACAGGCCATGGTCTGGAGCGAGGAGGAGTGGCAGGTGGTCGCCGACTACTGTGAAACAGTAATGCTCGCAAAGGAGGAGGCCGACCGCATCAGGCAACGGCGCTCTCGCCGCCGCCGGGATTCCGATCCCGATTTCCGGCCACCGTAGGCGCGTGCTTGCGGATAGTGAGCAATGGGTAGCTCGCTGTCCGACCGTCCGGTAACTGTCCGGACCGAGCCCAAGACGTCGACGGCGCGCCCTGTTCCCGCGCGCCTCAAGGATTTGTCAGCAACAATATGGGCCCAGCTGGGTCGAAGCCTACCGGGGCCAGGGTTAGTTTCGAAAGATAGCTCGAGCCCCGGAATAAAGGCTTGAAGGAAGGGGGTGGGTTTTTAGTCAGTAAGAGTCTGACACTATCTCCCGCTCCACGCAAGAGCGGGGGTTGTCATTGATGATTTTCCCACCATAAAAAAGCGCACAGTCGAAACTACTGGGATTAGAAACGTGAAATTTTGCACAAGATTTCTTTTTGTGACGAAGAAGAGCACTAAGGGAGGATTTTGCAGAATTCACGTTCTTCTCCATAGAGATCTACGCTTTGGAACGTGCAATTTAATTTCACTTTTTTTTCGACTGACCGACATTTTAACAATTCAAAAATGCCTGTAGTTGGGCTATTTGAAATAAATGTTTCTGATTTCACCCACAAAAGAATGAAACGGTGGTCTATACTTTTTATGGAGAAATCTACTTTCACGCGGGCGAAGCTTCTGGCACAACCTAGTTATGTATAAGAACATTTACTATGTATCTATGTATATCAGTCGTTATAGAAAATAGTCTGTTGTTCACATCGAACAATTTGACAAAGCAATTACTGAGATATCTACATAGTTGTTCAAGCGAATTACTATGTAATATTCTTTGTTGTTATAGTACCCATTTGTCTTGTTTTCTTTGTTACTAAGTTACTTCTTTTTCTTTATTAAGATTAATAAATATATCTAATTGCTTATCCAGTATTTTTCTCTCGGATGAAGACTTTCCATGAATTTTGACTTTTTTTTTAATGAGGCGTGGCGAATGTTTTTTCGGTTTTGATGAAGCGAAACACCGCCTTCTTTTTCATAACACTATTAATAAAAAGATAAAAGTTTGTATGGGTGTGTGTTTGTTTGTTACTCTTTCACGCTTTAACGGTTGAGGTAGTTTCCAGGGTCAAAATAATTACATTTTATTTAGTCCGTATTTTAGATTATAAAAAAATATTGGACACATATTTTTTCTTTTTTCGATTAAACAAAAAATAATAAAGATATATTATAGCCCATTAAAAATACGTGTGACGTCACCCCGTGCGAAAAAATGCAGCACGGCGTGACGTTACACGCAACTTTAATGGGCTATATCTTTGTCATTTTTGGTTAAATTTACAAATAAAAAAATACGTGTCCATTATTTTTTAATAATCTAAAAGACGGACTAATTATATTTTTTACGGCAACTAGCCTATTGGCACACGGTTAGACCATATCCAGGAATAGGACATCATCATCCTCCTGCCCTTGTCCTGTGTTATTTGGGGTCGGCGCAAAACGTTTTTTTTCTTCAACACTGTTCTGTCACATGTCATGCTTCTAAACTAACTTCCTTTTCTTTCAAATCACTCTTCATACAATCCATCCATCTTTTCTTTGGCCTCCCTCTCCATCCATCCGCATGCATATTCATAATTACTTTTTTAGTAACAACTAGAATAGGATATAGAATACTTTTTATACATAGAAGACTTTTCATCTTGGGAATATGTTCCCTTGGGATAATTTTCTACTTTCACGCGGGGGAAGCCCTTGGCAGATATTAAATACTTTTTTTTACAAAAAAGTCTATAAGTAGGTGAAGCGAGAAAGAAAGTAAGACTTTTACTGGCTAAGATCTGTGTTCCTTCAGTAGACCTTTGCGTTCTAGGGATCCTATTTTACAGCTTAGGGTCACTGCACACAGCCACAAAACGCCGCCACCGCCATATTTCCTGTAGGTTTCATACATTTTATATGGATTCGTCGCACACGGTGGACGCCGGTGGCCACCACACTCTACAAATCGCCGCTGCTCGCTTTTTGTGGCACGAAACCACCACTAAACGCTGATACAAAACACTGTCGCACGCTATTCGCATATTTAAACCTTCGTCAGAGTCCATTATGATACTTCGCGTATGGGTAAAAAAAATAGCAGCCACCGGCTTGTGGCTGCTTCTAGCTTCTTGTGGCTGTGGCATGTGGACAGCGACACTTATCAATTTGCCTACAAGGGATATCTTTGAGAGACAGGTTCACTGTACTCTCCCGTAATCGCAAGAGCTATATTAAGCCACATCGTATCACTTCAAGTAGGGGTGGACTTAAGACAGTTCCACCCCAAACCACTGTCTCACTGAGTAGACACGGACTTATGGTTTATGTATTTAGTGACAATAGTCATCATGACTTGTAAAAGTCGATACTTAATAAATGAATATTTCGTTAGCCTTCGTAATTAATCTTAACATGTATCCGTTACTATATTTTTATCAAACTACGCACACTTGTCCTACATTTTCAATTGATCTAAATTAAGCTATGCGTAATCGTTACTGATAATCTTTTGTATTTCACTATTTTTATCTTTATTGATAACGCTTGTAAACAATCGAAATTGACGTCAGCATTAGCATAGATAAAGAAACCTACACGTGAAAAGTTTTTTTGCATTGCTGCTCATGTAAGCATTTTTTTTTTTGTAGAAGAAAACGGAAAAAAAATATTATAGAATTTATAAAGTGGGAATAAAACAGTGGACTCTTCCCGTGGACAACGTAATTATTTTACGATATAAGCAGCCATTTTTTACCTTATCATGAAATAATCACGCGTTTAGCTGAAATACTATCATTTCAAATGAAATGATTGGTCACATCATGAAGTGATCACTTGATGATATGGTCAACCAAAACTAGCCATATAGTTTAAACTTTAACATTTGATGATCCTAGCATCTATTGGTAACATCTCCAAATAATAATCTTATTTGGAGATGTTTTGATTTGATCTCCAAATCCTACGCTTGGTTCACAATAAAGAATTTGACTTTGACTTAACCTCGTTTGGCCATATCATTGATGTAAGATTTCTATGATAATAGAAGGTCTAAAGAAAGTAGGCAAAACGAGGATTGGCATATCATCAAACTTTAACCATTAAAACGATCTGCCCAGTTTTACTTGGCCATATCATGAAGTGATCAATTTCTTAAAACGATCTGCCCAGTTTACTTGGCCATATTATAAAGTGATCAATTTCTTAAAACGATCTGCCCAGTTTACTTGGCCATATCATGAAGTGATCAATTTCTTAAAACGATCTGCCCAGTTTACTTGGCCATATTATAAAGTGATCAATTTCTTAAAACGATCTGCCCAGTTTTACTTGGCCATATCATGAAGTGATCAATTTCTTAAAACGATCTGCCCAGTTTACTTGGCCATATTATAAAGTGATCAATTTCTTAAAACGATCTGCCCAGTTTACTTGGCCATATTATAAAGTGATCAATTTCTTAAAACGATCTGCCCAGTTTTACTTGGCCATATCATGAAGTGATCAATTTCTTAAAACGATCTGCCCAGTTTACTTGGCCATATTATAAAGTGATCAATTTCTTAAAACGATCTGCCCAGTTTACTTGGCCATATTATAAAGTGATCAATTTCTTAAAACAATCTGCCCAGTTTTACTTGGCCATATCATGAAGTGATCAATTTCTTAAAACGATTTGCCCAGTTTACTTGGCCATATTATAAAGTGATCAATTTCTTAAAACGATCTGCCCAGTTTACTTGGCCATATTATAAAGTGATCAATTTCTTAAAACGATCTGCCCAGTTTACTTGGCCATATTATAAAGTGATCAATTTCTTAAAACGATCTGCCCAGTTTACTTGGCCATATTATAAAGTGATCAATTTCTTAAAACAATCTGCCCAGTTTTACTTGGCCATATCATGTGATCAATTTTTTAAGATCTGGTCACGACATATCAACATCCGACGATGATAAAAAAAACACAAACAATTGACTGTCAAGTGAAATCACATTATGCATCAACTAACCTGTAAAACAAACTTCTGGTCGATGTACTTCTTGGCGATGTTGGGCTGGAAGTCAGGCGACTCCAGTAGCCGCAGGAACAGCTCGTAGACCAGCTGCAGGTGAGGCCAGGCCGCTTCCAGCGTGGGCTCGTCTTCCTCAGGGTCGAACTCGGCGCCGTTCGGGTTTGACGAAGGCGGTAGTGTCCGGAATAAGTTTATCGCGAACTGTAGGCAAGAGAAAAGTTATTTTATTATTACACTAGCTCATGCAAGAGGCTTCGCCTGTTTGAAATTAGTCAATTATCCCAAGGGTCCCATAATCATCATCAGAAGGTATTTATTTAAAGATATTATTAACTAAACACATCACATTTTTTTAAATTTCATCCATAGTAACAATAATCCGAGGCTTTGATAATTTTAACGCCCCAGATATTGGACTATAATTTCGCCTTCTTAGAATACTTCAATTTCTGTTAAAAATAATTTTATTTTGTGGCACACAACAAAAACCTTCAATACTTTCAAATTCTCTCTTGTCCAAGCCAGTTTCGTTTATGTATTCCCAGCTGCTTTGTGGTCAAAGATGACTTGGTCATCTTCCCATCTCCTGAAGATTTCGTTTCTTTCTCTTTCCCTCTCTTAGATATATAGCGTAACTAACTTGTTCCATTGCTTCACTCTTCTAATTATATGTCCAGCCCATTTCCACTTAAGTGTTCTTAATTTTAATCGACATGAAAAGATTACAAACGGACAGTCACTTTCGCTCATCTACACTTATTATTAATATTATAAAGAGGCAAAGTTTTTTTTTTGTTTGTTTGTAGGACGTAATCTCAGAAAAAAATTTCGGTCCGATTGCGACAATTTATTTCACCGATAAAAAGCTGCTTTATTCCTGAGTGACATAGGCTATGTTTTATGTACGCGGGCGAAGCCGCGGACAAAAGTTCGTTAATAATATTAGTATGGATTAATAAGATCTTTGAGAAAGCAATATGAATAAATAAATATAATAACTGAAGAAGAGTCCAATAGGTAATATGTTAATATAAACACTAGCAGAACGTCTAGATTCGTAATTTAATACATCTTCAGTCCTCAGTCATCTTCATCGACAATTCATAGACAATTTGTCAATAGAGACAATCGCCATTCAATAGTTAGGCGCTATTGTCCTTGTTCGTGTATTCAACTGGACACACAAATCAATTGATATACCTATGTATACCTACGTTGTTCTTACATCAATTTGTTTATTTTGATAGAAAATAAATTGGTACGTGGAGTTCGTGTATGTTTTATTGACGTACCGAGACGCGATAATGCGACAAAACGTTTTGTTAAATGTTTTTTTGGTTTGTGATAATAATAATAATAATAAAGCCATTTATTTCTTGCTTTTTTTTTTACAAAGTTTAAATACATTGTGAAAGTATCTATATAAGATTTTTTTTTTTAATATTTTAATAGTTCAAATTATAGTAAGTACTTTAAAAGTTAGGTTTGTTAATTTTAAATAGTAAGTAGATTTAGTCGGTAAGAACCCCGGTTTGGGTAAAGGCCTCCTCCAAAGATGCCCATACATCTCTATCTAGTGCTAAGTCAGTCCAGTTTGGGCCGGCTGTCCGTCTGAGATCATCTTCCCATCTGGTTAGTGGTCCACCTCAGCTTCTCTTGCCCGTCGGGTCCTTCCACAATGTCACCCTAGCGGTCCATCTTTGATCAGTGTATCTCACGACATGGCCAGCCCATTTCCATTTTAGTTTTAGTGCATGCGTTAGAGCGTCATCGCGTCAGTCTGGTTTGTGATATCATTAAATAATTACTCCTACTCTGAGTGGAGCGAGAAAAGTTTCAGTCTTTTATTAAAGCTAGAACTACATTAGACCGACGCACATGTGTAACACGCCTGATTTGTACGTAGAACGACGTCGCGTGGCGTGGATCAAGTATAGCTCTACAAGTCTAGTTTCTATATAAAATGTTTATAGACCGACGCGACCAAATCGGCATATGTGGCACGCGTGTGCGCACCTTAAAACTCATCCGTACTGTTCCTTCAGTTGTGCTTTACGTTACAGGGTCACGGTACTTGACTCTTTCGAAAAAAATCGTAAAAATGATGAAATGGTATGGCCGGTATGAAGGCTTGAAGGAACGGGATGGGTTTTTTAGTCAGTAAGAGTCTGACACTATCTCCCGCTCCGCCCAAGAGCGGGGGTTGTCATAGGGTGATTTTCCCATCGGAAAAAAAAAAGCTCCATGTCATAATAATTTTGCATTGTCAGCTGATTTACACATGCATGCAAAATTTCAGCCCAATCGGTAGCCGGAAAGTGGAAATTTAATTTGCAAGATTTGATTACAGACAAACATCGGGACAGGTGAAACTAATTAAGTAAAAGCTTGTAAAATACACTGTACCCACTACCATCTCACAATATCTACTTTGGCTGTATACATAGTCCGGCAGACAACACCAGACAATCGGAAAGGTCTTCATTAATAATTCCCTGTACAAAACCTTGGCCTTCCGAATATTCTGCGTTTCGGAGGCCTTCGCTAATAATAAACGATTGTTAGCGAAGGCCTTTATGTGTTCATGTCCTTGATCTATTTATAAGGCCGTGATGAAGCACTTAGGAAAATGTAAGTCAAGAACGCAAAGCTAGGTTTAAAAAGGTTTCTGTGTCAAAAATTGGTAATTACTTGGAAAAGTGAGTTTTAGTCAGTAAAGTCTGACACGCCCTCGCGCTCCGCCCAAGGGCGAGAGATGTCATTAAATGATGTCCCACCTAAAAAAAAGAGCCTATTCACTCTAGCCTTGAAGACATCTAAATTATAATTAATTTTACAATATTTCCATATTCTATGGGAAAACAGTGTAGACCGGTAACAAGGCGTTTTCATTGCAATTGTTACGGATTTCATGAAATCTATAGACATTTCATTATTTTTACGGGATTGTTCGAAAGAATAACCGCTAGTTTGTTGGTTAGCTAGTTAGAAGACTGAAACTCTTCTTGCTGCACCCAGAGTGGAAGAAATTATCAAAAAAACATCATCATCATCATCATCATCATTTCAGCCGACAGACGTCCACTGCTGGACATAGGCCTCCCCCAAGCGTCGCCACAACGAACGATCATGTGCGTCCCGCATCCATCGGATTCCCGCTACCTTCACCAGGTCGTCAGTCCACCTTGTAGGAGGCCTTCCAACGCTGCGTTTTCCGGTACGCGGTCGCCACTCCAGAACCTTTCGGCCCCAACGGCCATCTGTTCTGCGAGCAATGTGCCAAAAAAACATATAAAAAGAAAATTTGTCGCATCATCGCGTCTCGTTACGTCAGGTCTAGCTTAACTGCAATTTTTTGCGATGCGTTATTTTATCGTACCTACAATGGTACAACGTCGTTTTGTCGATGCGATGCCGTAACGCAGTGTTATGCCATCGCCCTATGAGGTACTGAGTCCTACGACCTATCAATAACGCTTGCTAAACTAAACCAAACACGAAAATAAACACAAAACAATACAAAATACATAAACCAATATACAGTTCTTTGTTTTACCTGAACGGAACCCAAAAAAGTTCCGCAAACAATGTTCCTTTGTTCAGTGCATTTAAACGCGTAGGCTCGGATACTTTTCAAAGAAAAATGTAGGGTAGTTACAGAAAAGTTGAAAGTAAATGAATGTAGCTATGTTGAAGGCGGCTGGGACATTCTTGGTCTTTGAAAACAATTCGTGTTTCATGAAGCGTGAGGGACTTACAATGTTCGTTGTTGCGTGATTGACTCGAAATTAAGAAGGTTTTGTTGAACAGTCTAACAATGATCTTATCTTGAGTATAATTAAGCGCAAGACATCCTTCTCTTCTTCTCTCACCGTGTTGTGATTATGAAAATATCTGCCTCGTGACTCGACTTGATACTTTACAACTGTTCACCCTAGGGCGAGAAAAGTCATTTGATGAATTACCCACCTCGAAAAAAAGGTTGTGGAAGTTATAGTGGCCGATCGGCCAGACTGGCAGCGCGGTCCGCATCCGAGCTTCCAGTCTGCCCGAATACAGATAGGCAATTATTTTGCTTTTAAATGTAAAATATTTTCTATTCCAGTTGCATCACACTAATATTATAAAGGCGAAGTTTGTATTAATACGTATGTGTAATGTGTGTGTATTTTTGTTACTCCTTCACGCTCAAACCGCTGGACAAATTTTATATGAAATTTGACACACAGGTAGACTATGCCCTGGGGTAGGACATAGCCTTAATCTTACACTAATATTTTAGAGGGGTAATGTTTTTTTTTGTTTGTATGTAATAAAAAAAAATATCTCTGAAAGTACTGGTCCGATTGCGATAATTTTTTCACCGATAAAAAGCTGCTTTATTCCTGAGTGACATAGGCTATATTTTATGAATGCGGGCGAAACCGCGGGCAAAAGGTAGTATAGAATAAATGTACATATATTTACATATGTACGTATTGGCCATCAGTCTTCTTGCCGGTAGTAGGATATAACTTTCTATTTTCACGCGGGCAAAGGCGCTGCTTTGGGACGCAGCGTTGGAAGTCCTCATACAAAGTGGACCGATGACCTGGTGAAGGTTGCGAGAATCCGATGGATGCGGGACGCGCAGGATCGTTCATTGTGTCGACACTTCGGGGAGGGCCATTACGAACAGTGGACGTCTATCGGCTGATATGATGATGAAAGCCGCTGGTAGCAGCTAGTCTAGAACATGAACACCCATGTCCGTTATACCCTAAACAACTATCCGTCGTCACATAGACATAGTATAAAGTTAAAAAGAAAAGAGAGAATAAAAAAATATTAAATAATCCTTCCAAGGAACCCCAACAATATTTGCAACCGTCTTATCTTGGCCACTACGGAGCCAATCTCCAATCTTGCTGAGCGAGGCGTAAGAGGCAAGTACGGCTTATCAGTTTCAAAGACGTGATAGGAGCTTATTGAATATTTTAAAGGATGCTTCATTAAGTCTAGAGTCTAGGTTTCATTTTAGCAGTACTTATGAAAGTAGCATACTGTTTCAATATTCATCAGCAGGGTTGAGTATTGAAAAAAAAAAACATTTTCGATACACTGACTCGAAAAGTCTTAGTTATCCCTACCGCATTTAGGCACGTAATTTACTGTTTTTTCGCACTAGTGCGTGATCACGCCCCCGCCGCAATTCAGTTGATAGAATTGTTTTGGTGCGCTAGTTCAAGCATGAGGCGTCTAGTGGCTGTAAGATCGTTGGTTTCATGTTAGCTAAAGTTCTTATTTTCAACAACGTGTGTATCTACGTGTTCCAAATAAAAAAAAATCCTTTCTTTCCTTCAAACTCACCATATTAACCGCCTCCGGGTAAATAGGTTCAGTGATGACGCCCCTCTGCGAGGTGACGTACTCCACCATCTCCAGGAGGGCCGCCCTCTTGACCTCCTTCCACTTGAGGTCGGATAGCGGCTCGTCTGCAAAGTCGAAGAGCAGGCAGCATTGCTGCAGCTTTTGCACGAAGAGCTGTTCTCTCTCTGCCGCCGGTGCATCTGGTGGAAAGAAACTTAAAGTTATTTTTTTTAATTGTGTATATTTTAGTAGCAATTCTTGCGTTGGATTGCCCAATGGCTAACAATGGTATTTCAGTTAACAATGATGATGAAGAATCATATCATCAACAATATTTTGTAGGGTTTTATAGATTTTAATAATATTAGTTCTTAGAAGGTTTATAAACGAAGGCACTTGGCCGAGAGGGCTCCCCACAGGGGGTGCCCTTAGCGTAGTCGCTTAGTTTATAAGTTAGTTAAGTAAGCCCTGGCTGGAGGCTTTGATTAGAGATCAAGGCCGCCACAGACTAGTCCGGTAAGGCAGCCGACAACCTCCTAGGTTGATCTGCGAGAGGCCACACACAAAAAAAAAATCGAGAGGGCTCAATTTTTGAGAGACGTCTCGTGGCGATCATAACTGAAGAAGAAGTACTGTGTATATAGAAATTAAAGTATCAGTTTGCATCTAGTGAGTTTTATTACAATTTACAAACAAAATACGTCATTCGTTCTTTGGAAGATATGCCTTGATCACACGTACCGAGTATTCGGCCGAGAGCACTGGTCTCGCCCGTTTACTCGGTACGTGTGATCAAGGCATTAGGGGTAAGTCGGTACAGCAGATTTTTAGTTTGTTCAGATCGAATAACAGACCAATAACAGTGTTGGTTATTAAAATTGTATTACAGAATGTAAAAAACAAACATTTATGATACACACACAGAAACATTAATGTTTTATGGTATTTCTCTATGAAATCAAGTCACACAAATATTATAAGGCAAAAGTTTATGTTTGTTACTTCATCACGCTCGGACTGCTGAACGGATTTGGATGAGGCATACGGGTGGACTATGTCCTAGAATAGCACATAGAATTCCCTTTTTTTCGGGGAGTATGTCATTTCCACTTTCACGCCAGCAAAGCCGCTCGCAACAGCTAGGATTTTTTATTGCCAAAAGTTTTTGCCAAATCAACGTTTCATAGGTTGACAAAACTCATAAAACGAACCTGGCAACGATAATTCACACACGGTTAAGTTCGACCCCAAGTAAATATCTGTTAAGGCGGCGATACACTTGCCTGTAACTAAGGTAGGTGCCAGATAAACGTAGAATGACGATCATTGACCCTCCTTCATTTGTTGTCATTCTCAATTTCAAATAAAGACATAAAAATAACTTGAATCGACATTTATCGTGATCCTTTACATGATCTAGTAATGAAAAGCAATTCATTGTTTGTTTTTCGGGTACATACGCAGAGATATTAGGAAAAGGTTAATGTACTTTATTCCACGGTTGTCTGACGCCTGCTATAGTACAAAAGCACGCAAGCAGTAGGCACGCCAGTGTATCGCAATGAATTAAAATTGGTGTATGTCACTATAGCATTCAAGCTACTTGCATACTTGACGTGCCAGATATACGCATGTGTATCGCTGCTTTTACGGGAACAGCTAGTAACATGTTTAGATTGAATCAGAACAGCGGAATATAGGTGACTTGCCTCTAGCGCGTGAAACGCTGAAATCAAGCCCCTGTGGCTTAATTTCACTCAGCCACATAAACGGGCGTGTAACTCAAAAATATATGTTTTTTTTGTTTTAAGTGGGATAAAGGTTATCAAAATGCCTTCGTATCTAAATAAATCACATGGAAGCACATTTCACTCGTGCATGTAGTTGTGCACAGAGTTTTCTATACTCTGTTCAAAATAACATTAGAAATTTATGAAAATCTTTTATTACGGTCCATTCAACCGATTTTGGCTTTTATTACGTTGGTAGTATGACAAATGGCGGCTGCAGTAAATAGCTGGTATAGTAACCACTTTTTTACTATTAATGCCATCCTTATACCTATGAAATAGAAGTTAAAATCGGTTGAAGAGATAGTAAAAAAAAAGACGTGTGGCACTCGGGGACTGCCGCGGTAAAGCTATTGCATAGCATTTTTATCAACTTATGCAATTATAATCATTTATTTATTTTATTTTGCAGTATTTTTTTCCTTTGTTTTTTTTTTTTTCTTTGATATTAATTGAAGTTACACTTTCACACATTGAATTGAATTTTGATTGATTGTTCACTCATTTGTTTTCTTATCGGTCACCACGCTCATCATTTGTTTTCTTATCGGTCACCACGCTCAAAAAACAAATGAGTGGGGGGTGTTAGGTTATTTTCGTTACGGAATTTCTGGATTCGGTCTCCACGCTCAAGGCCCGCGATAGAAGCTATGCAATAGCTTAAAAGGTTTGTTTAAATTTAGATTCTTAACGCGAATAGGGTATTATTGCAAGTAACATCGCGGTAACCCGCGTAACGTATCTTTCCTTATAATATATCAATGGTAACGTTTGATGAAAGAGAAATAGTTTGGCTTAGCTTTGGAGTCCTCTCCTGGCTACAAGTTTTCAAGCCGTGTTTCAAATTCACAACACATTACTCGCTCCGAGTGAAACTTTGAAGCCTGGAATAATTTGCTGTCAAACTAGTTGTACCCAAGTTTTCGGGAACAGCTAAATTAATATTGAACTAGGAATTAAGAGCGTCCTTTTCAAGGTACATTTTCATACAACCGCAGTTACGTGAATATGATGTTATCACACATCTTTCTCTGGACATTTTAGATACACAGCGATCTTGTCGATATTATCTAGGCTTCTACAGAAATCAAAACATTTTGTGTAAAACTAATCTAGTAAAGACCTCTGACAATCTGCTATTTTACGTGAACTTTGGCCTTCCATAATGTACTCAATGTTAAAAATTTAAAAAATTACATCAATAAAAGCCTTGCACATTGAATCGAGATTCTGAGTGACGACAATTTTTCTGAAAAACTTTTAAAAGTTAAAACAAAACACGTATTTCCTGAAACAAATTTGAAACATTCGAGTAAATCACGGAATTACCGAATGACAACAGAGTTTTCAGGCGTTATCCCTCTTTTTTTGCATTGCCTCTCCGTCAAACATCGCGTTGGTTTGCGTTAGATGTAGCAACAAGCTTTTAAACCATGCTCGATGTTGACGATACGCGAGTGGAAAAGGACCTCTTAAGGTGTCCTGCTGTGTTTACTTAACGGAGGGGTAGGTCACACCAAATCTATGTATTTTTGAGGACTCAAATTATTACTCCCGTCCTAGGGTGGAACGAGAGGTCACTCCAACCAAATGTGATATGTAAAAGTAGACTTTCATATTAATTATGGAATACTAGCTACTGCCAGCGGCTTCTGCGTGAATGTCGGTTATTACGTACGCGAAGTCTAAAAAGTCGGGATTAGGGAATGCAAAAACCGCCAAAATTACAAACCGGTTTTTTTTCGGTTTTTCTAAAAAAAAAACCGGTTAACCGGGTAACCGGTTTTAAAATTAGTTTTTTTGAAATTTATTTTTAAGTGAAAATTTTAATTTTTTTTGCTTGTGAAATTCTAAATAAATATTTTTAAACTTATCTTTGAACTTATCTATTAAAAAATATATTGTATAACTAATATGAACCCTGTTAAAAATAAAAAACTAGTGCTACTAGTGTGCAGTACTAGTGTGTAGTTTACTAGTTACTAGTGTAACTGTTAAACTAGTGCGCCTCACCATCAACGATTGCATCACTGCTTACCATCAGGTGGGATCGCAGTCAAGCACTAGTATATACCAATTAAAAAAAAAATCTCAACTTCATAAAAACGAATGTCTCAGAATGATGTCATACATAGAGAATCTAAGCTAGAAGTTAATATATACTTCTACTCAAAATATCCACCATTAGCTTTTTTGCCAGCGGCTTCGCCCGCGTACATAAAATATAGCCCGTCACTCAGGAACAAAGCAGGTTTCTATCGATGAAAAAATTTTAGCAATCGGACCAGTACTTCCAGAGGAGAGGTAGGTTAGGAATTATTGTTACATGCAGGCTGCATGTAACAATAATTCAAAATCCTTAAAAATTCTGATACTGCATGATGCAGCCCATGCTCTCTAATATAGATCTCAATTTGTAGTTCACGGGTTGAGGTCTTTTTTTATGGTGGGAAAAATCATCCAATGACAACCCTCGCTCTTGAGCGGAGTGGGAGATAGTGTCAGACTCTTACTGACTAAAAGACCCACCCTTCATACCGGGGCTCGAGTTCCCTTTCGGATAACCCTGACCCCAGTAGGCTTCGATCCGGCTGGGTCCCTGCTGTTGCTGACAACTCTTTGAGGCGCGCGGGAACAGTACGCGTCGTCGACGACTTGGGCTTGGTCCGGACAGTTACCGGACGACCGGACAGCGAGCTACCCATTGCTCACTGTCCACAAGCCCGCGCCTACGGTGGCCGGTAATCGGGATCGGAATCCCGGCGGCAGCAGCGAGAACGCTGTTGCCTGATGCAGTCGGCCTCCTCCTTTATGAGCATTACTGCTTCGCAGCAGTCGGCGGCCACCTGCCACTCCTCTTCGCTCCGGGCCAAGGCCTCAACCAAGGCCCGGCGCGAAATGTCTCCGCCGCCGATCGCCCCCACGAGGACACGGCGATGCTCCGTCCAAGCAGGGCACACCTCGACTGTGTGCTCCACCGTGTCCTCCGGGCATTCCGCACAATGGCGACACCCGGGCGTCACTTCCGCTTTAATCCGGAACAGGTACCTCCCGAACGTGCCATTACCGGTGAGGACCTGCGTCATGCGGAAGGTAAGGACGCCGTGAGGTCTTTCCAGCCACGCCTCAAAGAGGGGACTTACCGCCATAATTGCGGCGTGCCCAGCACTGGGTTCCGATAGTCGCTGACGCCATTTCACCGTGAGATCCTGCCGGAGCTCTGTCCGCTATGCCGTGACCTGTCGCGGCAGCGGACTTTCACCCCGGCGTTGCATCTCCGCGCGCATATCGTGCATGTGTGCAAGAACTGTTGCCTCCAGATCCCACGGTGGTAGGCCAGCAAAAAGACTCGCCGCTTCGCGGGAAACCGTGCGGTATCCCCGCACCATCCGTATTGCCATGACCCTCTGGCAGGCGTTCAGCATGGCCGCCGGTCGAGTGTGAAGCGACGGCACCCACACCGGCGCCCCGTAGAGAGCCACGGACCGAACGATCCCCGCGTAGAGCTTCCGGCAGGAGGCATCTGGACCCCCAAGGTTGGGCAGGAGCCGCTTGAGTGCACCCCCCGTCCGGTTGAGTTTGGGAGCCAGACGTCGGAAATGCTCCCCGAAATTCCACCGGCTGTCGAGGACGAGTCCCAGGTACTTCATCGTCGACTCGACGCCGATGTGAACTCCTCCTACCGTTAGTTGGGAATCTGATGGTGGCACGTTCCGAGGGCCGTGAAAGCAAATAGTCTCGGATTTGTCTAGCGCCACCTCGAGTCACAACTCCTGGATCCTACCAACGACTATCGCAACCCCGCGTGTCGCTAGAGCGACCGCCACCCGGTACGACTCTCACGGGTTGAGGTCTGAGCTAGTTAAAGGTCAATCATCAACCTTAATGAAGTCCGAAACACTCGCTGCAAGGCATTAAGCCTGGGTAGTGCGTGCCTTGTGACCGGAAGCTGAGTCTTGCTGAAAAACCCCTAGTATTTTATCAAAAAGAGAGAGGCTTTGCTATGGCGTTTAGGATAGTATCTTGATACTCTTTAGCTGAAATTAGAGTAGCTCATTTTCACTAAAATGAACCTTGGTGATGATGATGTTATGATGAGTAACAACGGTGGGTATTCCATCTGCGAATAATAATTTTAGTGTCCTTACGATATTTTAATTGTGCCCCTGACAGTATTCACTGCCTGTTCTCACAACACGCGGCCGGCCTGGATTTTTAATGATCGTAAACAGAAGTACTGTACGATTGGTGTAGCTATCACTATGGTACATAAATTTTATAAACAAACCTACGACTGATATCAAGCCTCAATAGCGTTTTAAAACTATGTTTGCTTAAAAATAGTGTCATTTGAAAGTAATAAAAAAAAACTCGAAAAAACCGGTTACTTGAAAAAAAACCGGTTATTTTAATCATTAAAAATATGCCGAAAAACCGGTTTTTCGGTTTTCGGGTTAACCGGTTTGCATTCCCTAGTCGGGATGTCCTTCCTTGGGGTTTAAGCTTACTCCATACCAAATTTCATCAAAATCTGTTCAGCAGTTTATCTGTGAAAGCATATCAGATAGCCAGAAGACAGACTTTCTTTATAATATTAAGTACTAGCTTCTGCCAGTTGCTTCGCTGGGGTGAATTTGAAATAAAAAAAGTTTTTAGTTTTCCCCATATTAGGAGCTCCGTTTCATCCTCTTAGGCGGTGAATTTTGGGAAATCCTCTCTCAGTGCTCGTCTACCCTCCTAGTAGTTTTGGCTACGCATTTCTTAATTAGGTCAATCAGTTTCTACTTTTATATGGATATTATGGAAGTTTGGATCGTGGAACCAATTCCGTCATCGAATTCCAACCAAGAAGATTGGTATTTGCATGAGCTGTTACACATCTGATCATCATTTCAGTCAAAAGACGTTTACTGCTGGACATAGGTCTCTCCAAGTTTCGCCACAATGATCGGCCCTATGGTGCTCGCATCTATTGGATTCCTGCGACCCATCACCAGGACATCAGACCGTGCTTAAGGGATTCCAAAGTACACAAGCTACCGGCAGCTTGCCTATCACATGTTCTACCATTTTTTTTGTGCTTATCATTAGGGAGGGTTTGTCTGGTATCACTGAAGTGATTCATCCATCAAAAGGAAGGACCCTTGATGTTTTGCCAGGTCTGATCAGACCGCTATAAATCAGTGAGAAAGTTCTAGTTTAGGTGTAAACAAGAACATTCTTCCCCGTCTGAGAATGCCTTTGGTATTTACTTTTACAGACCACCACTTCGAAACCCAACCAGGGTTGCACCTTACAAGTTTTAACACTGATTGTTGACACTCTGAAACTCAGAGTCGTCAAAGCCTTAAGTAATCAAGAAAATAACACGAAAAATACAAAGAATAAACACTAAACGAAGACCAACCCCCTTTAGTTACCGGTCTGACTCAAGCACTCCGAGATTTACGGCTCAATATTCAAGCTAAAAAGGATAATAGTTTAAGTAAAAAGACAGTCCCGCCAACAGTACAGTACTCGTTTCGTAATAAATTTGTCACCCGTACCAGACACCCTTCCAGGGGGACCGGTGAGTTATGTCCTAAATGCGTGCCCCAATGAAACAAAAGGGGACAATTTAAGTAGCTGACGAAAACTTGGTGCGTAAGCAGTGGATTCAAGAGATGGGCTTGAAAAAAAGTCGATTTCTTTCGTCGCCCAATTTCGTGGTAGTAAAAAAGTACAAATTAGAGGCGGTGCTCAGTCAACGGCTCTGCGTTTTTAGCGTAATCGGCGATAAGGAAAAATGAGGGGTGTAAAGAAGTGGGTAATAATTAACAATCCAGAAAAATGCTTTGAATTCAAGAACTCCAGGAGATTTGAAGTTTCATTCGTATGAAGCAGATACAAATTTTCAGTTCGAATTTATTTCATCCTAGGGTTGAATTCAGAAAGAAACAATGTGGTTGTTTCCATAGTAGCCGTTAGCAGTTTTAATACCTTAAGTAAGAGTAATATTGTTGTGTAGGTTATCTTGGTTTTTTCAGGGTCACCAACGATATCAGCATGAAGTCACGTAAGTCAACAGACTAATGTTAGACACATATTTTATTTTACTGAACAGTCTCCATCCTGGTTCACGTGTACTCGTACTTTAACGATGAAATAATCCAGCAATTTGGCTTTGTTTATATGTTGAAGAAATTTTACAACCATGAGTTGTAAAAAATGCTGTTAAACCTAAGCTTACATATAAACAAACACGTTTCCGAATGACAAAAACATTAGCTGTATCAAAGACCCTCGAAGACAGTCTATAAACAAAGTGTTCACGATGATGTTGATGACTAGAAACAGTTCGCAGGAATAGGCAAATGACCTCGTGGCGCTAATTACGCTCATTAGCAAAGTTAGCGTCTATAACAAAAAGGCCGGTTGCTGGCAATTAGGGAGCCCCATATATCGTGAGTTCGGAAATCGTTCTGCATGATTTTCCAGAGGTGGTGGTGCAGGGCGCAAGGACGTCGCAACGTTCCCCATGGCACACATACAGCACGGGGCCGACCGCTGGCCGCCGATGGGTCGATATATTTCTGCGGCGTTTTCGCCATTTCCCCCACGTCTATACTACATGTACGCATAAGATAGTCAATCACTAGTTTCACTAGTTTCAATGAAACTCATCCGCATTGTTTCAGTCGGCGAGGCTGTCAGTGATGAGGTGTGGGCGACTACTATGTAGTTATCGGTAATTCGGTACTACAGCGTAGTTTATCTGCGTCGTATACGATAGTGTATTGAAAACGTTTTCTTCGACGCAGTTCGGTAACGTTTACTTCAGTAACTAGGTATAAGCCACAAATAGATGCGGATATTTCACACGCGGATGTCGAATATTAGCCAAACATTGGAGGTAGTTTGTAAACAGAGATTAGGAAGGAGCCTTCTGGGTTCGCCGCATTTGATGTCCATTATCTGCAAAGCTAACAGGGTGCATTGTTGATATTACCGACGAACCTTTCAGCGGGGGGAGCTGCACCATCAAACTTTCCTTATCGGCATTCGGTATCGCGGGGCGCTCGGGTGAGACGGCGGCCGCGGCGGGGGGCGGCGGGCTGCGCGCGTCCGGCGGCGACGGCGCCTTCTGCGGCGGGCCCTGGCCCTCCATGCCGGAGCCAGCGAACAGCGCGAACCGGAAAGCGCGCGCGACGTCCGACACGCTCTCGGAACGCTTGGTGGCCGCTTGGCTGGCGACGAGGTCGAGCCCCGAGTGGAACGACGGAGACTTTGGGATTCCGAGCGGCGAGACGGCGCGGCGCGGTTTACTCTCAGCGGCAGCAAACATCGCGCGAGAGGGCGCGCGCGCGGCCGGCCCGGCGTGGACCATCGCTTGCGGCGGCCGGCAGCGGCATCCGAGCGGAGGCCCGGCGGCGCCGGGACCGGTGCGAGCTGCGGGGGCGCCCGGACTGCCACGCGCCGCTCTCGGCGACTCGCCACTGGCGGCGCCGCCATGCGCGCGCACGCCCGCCGCACCCCGCCAGCCCCAACCGTTCTATACAACCTCGGCTAGGGCTGTCACGACATAACATGCATGCGACATTATATCTACATGGATTGTTACTGCAATACAATAACTCCGCCTACACACGAGAGTGCGTCTCAATAGCTGATTGCTTCTGTGACTGGAGTGCTCTCGTAATAGTAACGGCAGTTTCCGGAAGCGAACACGCGCGCTCGGCGTAATGACGCAGCTTCGTATTACACTGTAGCAGCCCTGTAGATATTACGACGATTTCACAAGTGGAGGAGGTCGGGGGTCGCGGTCGCGTCACTCTATAAGGAACAGTAAACAAATGGACTCGCGATAACCAAATGCGTAATAATATAAACAGAACTAATACCGACTCATATAATATTAATAATTCATATATGCGAGTAAACATTAATCAGCTGTGAGGTCGTTATCTTGAATGATAAGCGTCTGAACGTTTTGTTAATTAGAAAAATAAAATTGAATAGACAGGCGCCATAAACAGTTTGCATTCGCAGGCAATAACCGAACGAGCGATAAATTGTGCGTAACGACCGAATGTAGACGGCGACATTTTTCTGGGAAAGTGGAAGAATAACAAGGGGTACACAAGGGTAAGTTTGTTTGGGTGAACCGCGAGGGGCGACATGAGGGGGGGAGGGGGTGGATCCCTGTGCCAGACTGGTGCGATCTCCCCTGCACCATCGATCGTTTAATTGACTTTAATTTGTCTGACTCACTTCCTGGTTTCGCGTCGAGAAAGTGCTTTGGTTAAATTGGTAACGACATTCGATTTAATTGCTTTCAAGATAACATCGACGACGGTCCAATTGATGATTTCAATTGAAGTGTCCGAAAAATATCTTAAGCTGTTAATATCTGAAACCTTTTAACTAATTAGTAATAACAATTAAAACACCTAATTCATCGACTCGTTATAAGATAAAGTGTGGATTCAGATCTTTGGTACGGAACTACCACAGATTGCAGAGAAAATTTATGTTACGACTGGGTGCAATTTTCGCTCAATATCGCGGTCGTCGAGAGCGTCTGGAATCGGTATATAACACTGAAAGCTTTGGAGCTATTGCGGGATAAAGGCTTACGGATAGCTGATTAACTGAACGCAAGGAAAGCAAATGGAACGTTCTTATTTTTACCCGACTGCGACAGAAGAAGGGTTATTTTCAACCGACAATTGATCAACACAAAAATTGTGAAAAATGATGACGTATTGCGTCTACTATCATGCAAATTGTAAAAAAAAAAAAAAAAATTCGTTTACATTTTACTTTTTACTCCACCTCAACCCTAGAGCGGGAGAAGTAATTTAACGATATTTTCCCTTCAAAAAAAAAAAAATTAAACGCTTGACAACCCTAGACCTTTATCTGCTCGAGTTACGAAACACTTAGAAACTCGTGACAAAATTAGATAATTAAACTGAACACAAGACAATCTCCGTCCACCGCAGGCTTGCGGAAGACGAGCGACGGGTCACTCGCCGTCTGGCCGTCCGATGAAGACCGACCCCGAATTGTAGACGAAGTGTACTATGTGCGTCTCAAAGAGATGTTTGCAATCCTATTAAGGACCTGATAGGGATATTTTTTTCTTTTTCTTTTAACAGGGCTGATGCCTGCTGGGAATTTCTGAAAGGTAAGCCGAGGTCCTAGAACGTAAAGGGCTACTAAAGGACACATGTATATTGTATGGTTTTAGTCAGTAAAAAATCTGATACACCCTCTCGCTTCACACTACAATGGAAAAAATCATTGAATTATTTCTCACCTAAAAAAAAAGACGCCGCAAACCACAGACAAAACAACCTTTAGGCTTCTCGGATTTCGTGGAATGATGTAAGTATAAATTCAAGTTCATTTTTCTTACTGCTATATACATTACTTTCCTTCCCTTTACTAAATTAAGAGCTTCCGTTAGGGTGGCTATGGTTATTCAGAGCCTTTTCAGGAAGAACACCGTAAGCGACAACTTGCTGTTTTTGCAGAAAAGAATTTGCTCATCCTTAATGAAAGTTTATTTTTTTTAATTATTGAGGATATAGGCTCGTGCTTGACCAGTATCTCACCTGATGGTCAGTGACGATGTGATCGACGATGGAACACGCTTACCTAGAAATAATCTATTCACTCTTAAAAAACCCCAAGTTGTAGCTATCAGGAAACAAACTCAGGGAATTACACATTTTACGAAACTCTACCCCTAAGGGGGTAAAACGACGGCGCGCACTGTTCCCGCGCGCCTCAAGGAGTTGTCAGCAACAGCAGGGACCCAGCCGGGGCAAAGCCTACTGGGGCCAGGGTTATCCGAAAGGGAGCTCGAGCCCCGGTATGAAGGCTAGAAGAAACAGGATAGGTCTTTTAGTCAGTAAGAGTCTGACACTATCTCCCGCTCCGCCCAAGAGCGGGGGTTGTCATTGGATGATTTTTTTCCCACCATAAAAAAGGGGGTAAAACGGGGGTTGGAAGTTTATGGAAAAACCTACTTTTTCGCCAGCAAAGCCGCTGGCAGAAGCTAGTGAGTAATATATTTTTTAATGTCCTTATTATAAATAATTTTTAATAATGAAAGCAAACACTTATTCTTACAAAAAAACACCAACTGTCGCTTACGTTTTTCTTCCTAAGAACTTAGTTAAAAAGGGTCGATGTGATACGTAGGGATATAAGCTTTGGTGTTTATGCACCATCACGCCTTATCCCCATGTGGGGTGGGGCATATAAAGGGCTATCATTATAATACAAATTGTTTAGGATCGAAGCTGTTTATATGTTACTGCCGGAAGTCAATCGATTGTTTGCGTTTAATATAGCAAGTAGTGGATCCTTCTTGGTAAACATGAATAGGTACTACTACGCTACTTTTATTAGACTAACCTTTTTCAGAATTGTTTTTTGTTAAGGAAAATCATACAATGCCTTCCCGCTCTGGTGGAGGCAGGAGGGCGTGTCAGAGTTCTACTGATTAAATCCACACTTGTGTGTTTTAAGTCCACGGGTTTTCCTTTTCAGAAAATCCCCGAGACTCCAGCGAGCGTCGGCCCTGCTGGACCCCTACGGTTTGGTGACATCTCTTTGAGGAGTGCGTGGAAAATTAAATGCCGTCGACGACTTGAGTTCGACGTCACATCAACGCTCAGTCTCGTGCAGAACAAAAAAATCGGAGGCGTTGATAGCGTTGTTCGACATGTAGCGACATCTATGGCGCCACATAAGAACTACGAAGAAAGTACGAAATCCTGCATCGCGCAATCAAAGTTCTCCACGCGATTTGAACATATACGACAGCCCGAAATCATCTATCGGGCAGTAGCCCACCAGACTATAACACCTGTCTGGTCAGAGGATCCTCCCTTTTCAACGGAGGTTTGCGGGACTTTACTCTCTGTTCCGCCTACCTCCAAACTGGTGACCCTCGACAAAGAACGTCAGCGCAGCCTTCGTGCAGCTACTACTTCGTGACGTCATCATCACTTCCTCAAGCTTTCGAGCAGCGAGCCATACAGCCAGCACCCACGGCTATAGAGGGTATCCTGACCACCAGCATGCCTACCTGGTCATACCTGGTCATCACCTTCAGCCTCGTCAGCGACCTTGGCTTGGCACACCGCACCTTCGGCCAGTCACATGAAGAGCTATGAAGAACCTCTCCTGGTCGACGCCAGCAGTCAAGCCCTACGTCGCACAGCACCACCCCGACTCACTGGGGCATCATTCCGACTCACTGGAACAGCACCACCCCGACTCACTGGGGCATCATCCCGACTCACTGGGACAGCACCACCCCGACTCACTGGGGCATTATCCCGACTCACTGGGATAGCAACACCCCGACTCACTGGGGCATCACCGCAGACAGTTCCGACTCACCGAGAACTATGCGGCATCGGTTCCGACCCACTGGAACCAACCTATCACTGGCCTGGCACGCATCATGAAGCATCAAAGAACCATCGATCTCCGATCTCCGGAGGGGAGTGATGTAGCGACATCTATGGCGCCACATAAGAACTACGAAGAAAGTACGAAATCCTGCATCGCGCAATCAAAGTTCTCCACGCGATTTGAACATATACGACAGCCCGAAATCATCTATCGGGCAGTCGCCCACCAGACTATAACACCCGTCTGGTCGGAGGATCCTCCCTTTTCAATGGAGGCATGTGGGACTTTACTCTCTGTTCCGCATACCTCCAAAGACACAAGAGAATAGAATAGAAAGGGTTATAACTTGGCTAGGGGGGCTCTGTGCTTTGTATAACATTAGAAACTGGCTGTCCCGGTGTGAAGTACCTACCGTTGAAGCTTTGCAAAAACGCCGAGTTTTCTAGCAACTACCCTGGCTTTGGATTCAAGGAAACGCCAAAAGTTATGGTCTGAGGAAATTTCAACTCCCAAGAACTGAAGAATCTGTAGCTACACTATCCCTGAATGCTCTGTTCCCGCGCGCCTCAAGGAGTTGTCAGCAACAGCAGGGGCCCAACCGGGTCGAAGCCTACTGGGGCCAGGGTTATCCGAAAGGGCGCTCGAGCCCCGGTATGAAGGCTTGAAGGAACGGGATGGGTTTTTTAGTCAGTAAGAGTCTGACACTATCTCCTGCTCCGCCCAAGAGCGGGGGTTGTCATAAGATGATTTTTCCCATCGAAAAAAAAAAATCCCTGAATGCTAAATTTCCTACATTTTCGCGGGCGAAGTCACTGGTAGAATCTAAGCTAGTTGGTAATAAGGAGGACCTGGTATAACATTCAAGGTATACATATATCATTTCAAAACCGCCTTATATTCACCATAGTAGCAAAAAGCGCTGATTTAGCGAGGAAGTCAGGCAGAAGGGTCGCGGGAACCCGACAATTTGCTTTCATAAATGGTGCTGCCGGATAATTTATATTGACAGCAACGCTCGATATGGGGCACCTTTTTCTTTTATACAGAAAGAAATGACTTTTACAAGTTCGCTGCGAAGAAAAAGAAACGGACGTCAAGATCAGTCTTACCATGAGACGTGTTAAAATATTAAGCGTGCGAGGGAGGAACAGGGATGGAGTTATATCTAAACTAATATAATAAAGAGCTAAAGTTTGTTTTTTTTTTTGTTTGTAGGAGGTAATCTCTGAAAGTACAGTCTGATTGCTAAAATTTTTTCATTGACAGAAAGCCGGTTTATTCCTGAGTGACATAGGCTATATTTTATGTACGCGGGCGAAGCCGTGGGCAAAAGCTAGTATTCTATGTAGCAATAACAGTTCAGTTTAGGTCGTCAAATGGATCGCGTTAAGAGCTTGTGGTAGGGACTCTAGGCATCAGACAGATGTCATACGAATCTCAAGAAGACCAGACAAGATCCAGGACTAGCACGCCAAATTCAATTTTTTAAAGTTTTTTGCGTATCCACACGTACTTATTTCCGGAATTATAATCATCACAATTATCAATATAACCCTCTCGTTTCGTATAACTCAATTGGCTGGCTATTCCATAAAAAAGTCAATCAGTTCACTTTGACGGAAACACTAAGAAGAGTAACAATAAATAAAATTCAGTTACTTCTCTGAATGGGCCGTCTACCACGCAGGTCTAGTATCTCCGTGCTGGTACTTAGGGTCAACTCACACCGAAAGAGCGGCGAAGGGCAGCGACCCGTTTACCGTTCATAAAATTCGCTGGAATTCCCGCGGCGCCGCGGGCATCCGCGCGACTCGTTCGAGTTTCTCATGCGATAATAAGTATTATAGAAATGAAAATAAAGTTAAAATTCATATGACACTGAAACTGCGCTCCGCTTCGATGCGCTTCGACGCTCTTTTGGTGTGAGTTGACCCTTAGATGGTACTTTTTTAATGGTGGAGAAAAATAACCAATGACAACCCCCGCTCTTGGGTGGAGCAGGAGATAATGTCAGACTCTTACTGACTAAAACACCCACCCCGTTCCTTCAAGCTTTCATACCGGGGCTCGAGTTCCCTTTCGGATAACCCTGGCCCCAGTAGGCTTCAAACCGGCTGGGCCCCTGCTGTTGCTGACAACTCCTTGAAGGTACTTAGATGGTCATTTGGTCTATATGAAAATCGTTTCAAAGGACATTCATATGGTACACTCATAAAGTCCTTTTAAAAAAATGTTTATTTGTACCTACCTCACACAATCGTACATAAACCAAAAAATGCGAAAGCGACGCCTAACTCAGCCCACGCTGCGATATTTAAAAACAATTAAGAACTCAGCACTGTGTGTTCTGTAATACATTGTCAGTCATGTAATTGTTAATTGTAATTTACCGTTTCGGAGAAAGATTTTGGGAAGTAGAAAGTTTAGTGGCGGCAATTACGACAGTTCAATGTACAGTATCAATCTAAGAAAATTGCAATGAAAATCGTAAAATATCATACTGTATCATCATCATCATCATATCAGCCGAAAGACATCCACTGTTGGACATAGGCCTCCCCCAAGCGTCGCCACAACGACCGGTCCTATGCGTCACGCATCCATCGCAATACTGTATAGAAAAACACAATTATTATCACCAACATTACTATATCTTACAGCACTTTTCTGCACTCCAATATGGCGCTCGGGTCACATTTTATAATTATCTGTTAATCCTAAACGAAGTTCATAAAACAAAAAATAAAAGCTAAATTTAGAACAATGATGTGATTCAAAAGTGTGTCAAGGTTTTCGTTCTATCCGACGCTTTGTTTGTTGGCGAGAGAGCTGACAAACACAGACTCGGGAATCGGAACCAATATCTGTAGGTCAGACTTATTTGTCCGAACTTTCAAAGCGGAAACAGAAATAGTCTGAATAGATTATTTACAAGGAGGATCGTGGGAGACTTTACTATTCTTGGACAAAATAAATTATTCTAGTTTTCTGTCATGTTAAAATGTTTTCCGAGAGTTGCTCGTACATGAATACTTTTATTTTGGAGTGGGTAACTTACGAACCTACTCCGTGTGCTGTCTAGTTTTACCGGGGATTATAAGTGTCAAACATGAGGGAGGGTCTCGTCATTACTTTGAAGCCTCGGGTATACTAGGGGGTAAAATGTCCCTCAACACGATGAGCAACGCTCAACTTACGTGACATTGCTACGTTGCCCAATATCCCGCAACGTGTCCCCCAACACGTTGTTGGACAATTAGACCATGTTGCGCGTCATGTTGAGGGACATTTTGTCCGCATATGAGGCTTTAACAATCAAATCGACTAGCATTTCCTAAAGACAAAATCCAAGACAATCTTTTCGCATTATATACCGCAACGAATACTCTAGGAGTCTAGACCTAAAGTATTCGTTGCGGAACAACCTAGAGTCTAGGTTGTTTAAATGTGTACCTACAGGAACATAATCGAAGTTATCTAGGAAGAAGATTGTAAGCGACAGTGTGCGTTTTTTACAGCAGGTTTTTCTTTCCATAATAACCTTTCAGATACCATCAATTTGAGGCACAATAATAAAACAATAGATGCGCAAACGCCGCCGGCGTTCACTTGGGGTTTAATGAATTAAAAAGTATTTCATAATATCTTTCTAAAAAGACATGACTTGTTATTCATACAACTATTTATCCTTTGGAATATTTCCTACTAACATATTGTCATAAATACTTTTTTTAATAATTTTTAGGAATAATAATAACTTTTTGGAAAAAAAAAACGCAAACCTCGCTTACGATTTTCTTCCTGAAAAGCTGGAAACTCAAATCTGTGTGGTTCTTTCCTTAAAAGACCATTTCAAGCACCAATCTGTATGGTTCTCATACGATTAGACCATTAGATGTTCGCTGTATAGATTTTAAAAGAAAGACTTTGATCCCTGAGTTTGTTTTGGTGTTTCTTCTCAGGCAACTCAGCTAGGAAACACCGGCCTCATCTAGTTTCAATTGATGAAAAAAGTACAGTGTAAGTATTTTAAAAACCTATTTGCAAAACAAACATCATTTATGATTAACCGACTTCGAAAAGGAGAAGGGGTTCTATGTTCGGCTGAATGTATGTTTTTTTTTTTATTTTTTTTTCACCCATGTCTCGGTCAATTGTGGACCGATTTTTAAAATTCTTTTTTTGATTGAAAGGTTATGCTTCCAAGTTGGTCCCATAGAAATATTGTTATGATCTGATCATGAACTTCGAAGATATGGAACAGAACTCCTCATAGAAACACAGCAGAACTGTGGTTACAAGTAAAGTTGCTTTGTTTATACGTGTAGTCAATGACTGACTGTCAGAAAAGAGGGGAGAGGATGTATATCTGATGATGAAGCCAGAAGGAAAACAAAAATTAATGTAATCTAACCGTGTTTGGGATTATTAGAATCGTTATGAGATGCACTGTGGCTATAAGTTATTTAAGTTTGTCTGAGGGGTACTTTTTAGTGTTGGTACCATAACTAAAAAGTGTAAAATAAAAATCTTTTTACAAAAAAAAAATATAACCGACTTCAATGTTAAAAAAACACTGAAAAGTATAAAATAACTTTAATTTCGGAAGTCGGTGTTAAGTAACGAAGAGACAAAACTATTATAGAAACATCGACTTCCGAAATTAAAGTTATTTTATACCTTTCAGTGTTTTTAACCGACTTCTAAAAAAGGAGGAGGTTCTCAATTCGGATGTTTGTATTTTTTTTTTATGTATGTTCGCGCATAACTTCGTCACTTGCCAACCGATTTGAAAAATTCTTTTTTTGTTGAAAAGGGTATACTTCCCAAATGGTCCCATAGTCACCAAGTCGAGATCTGATGATGGAATCTTGGCGAAATCGAGGGAACTCCTCAAATATTATAAGCAACCATATAGTTCTTTTGGTATTTTCATCAAAGACTTAAGCATTTATAGTCAAAACATGACATTTTATGAAGTGGAACTGGTAAAGAAGACCAGAAATGGCCAACGGAAGTTCATACTCAGACAGATCTCCCAATGAACAAAGTTACAAATAAATGAATAGTTCTGAATAGGTATGTTGAAAATGGTATCATCGATGTGACCTGATGATGATGATGGAGCCGGAAGATAGGCACCGGAACTCCGTAATTAATCAATGTATGCTAGCCGTGTTTGGGCTTATTACAATTATCATGAGATGCACTTTGGCTATAAGGTACTATCGAACTGATCTGATGATGATGATGGAGCCGGAAGATAGGCACCAGAACTCCGTAATTAATCAATGTATCCTAGCCGTGTTTGGGCTTATTACAATTATCATGAGATGCACTTTGGCTATAAGGTACTATCGAACTGATCTGATGATGATGATGGAGCCGGAAGGTAGACACGGGAACTTCATAATAAAACAATGTATCCTAGCAGGGTTTGAGTTAATTGGTATTGTCATGAGAAAAAGGTACTCTGGCTGTAAGTGTATTGCAACTAAAAAGTGTGAAATAAAAAACTTTTTACAAAAAAAATATAACCGACTTACTAAAAAAAACACTAAAACTATCAAAATAACTTTAATTTCGGAAGTCGGTGTTAAATAACGAAGAGGCAAAACTATTATAGAAACACCGACTTCCGAAATTAAAGTTATTTTGATAGTTTTAGTGTTTTTTTTAGTAAGTCGGTTATATTTTTTTTAACATTGAAGTCGGTTATATTTTTTTTTGTAAAAAGTATTTTTTTAGCACTCATAACTAGTCGTAAATCTACTCCTGCCATCTGAAGCGAAAACACCATAAAACAAAAACATACTAAAGATCTCAAGCGCTGACAAATCCTTCAAGGTCAGCCCAATTAAGACAAGAGCGTAATTAGGCCGTCACTGATGAAATTAGCAACTGAGTGGCGACGACCTTTTTTTTTGAAGTGGATTATTATCAAATAATCCTGCTCTGGGTGGGCCGAGAGGGAGTTTCATTCTCTTATTAAAATCCAACTTTTTTTTTAGGTGGGAGGACATGTACTCTTTTTTTTGTGTTGTTAGCGTATGTATTGCCTGCATCGAATAAATCAGTTTCTATTATGACTTCTCGCTCTAGGGCGGAGTGGGAAGGCATGTCAGACTTTTACTGACTAAAACCCGCTCCTATGTTCTTTCCCTTGCGTTCCAGGGCCCCGGGTTTGCCTTTCAGAATCAAACCCACGGCCCCAGTAGGCTTCGACCCTGCTGGGCCCGTACAGTTTTTCTGACATCTGGAGCACGCATAGAACACTAAGCACCGTCGGCGTCGTCGACGACTTGGGCTCGGTCCTCGGTCATCTGTATTCCTTCAGTTGCCCCTTTGCGTTCCAAGGTAACTTTTTCGAGCAATACCGCAACCTTGAATGGCGATGACCTGTGCCCTAATTAATGCTCTTTCATAGTTAGCTAGTGTGAGTCCTTTGAAGGATGGGCAGGGTACACTTCAAAGTGATATCGAACATAAGACTAGTATCTACATGTTTTATAAATCGAAGAGACAGTCCACGGAAGATATGTGTCAAATATATTATAAATGGAGTGCTCATGAGTGCACACAATGAAAATTTTTTTGTGAAATATTTGTCATACTTGAAGAAAAACAAGAATTTTTACCAAATACATGGTCATTTTAAGCTTATTTATGTTTTATAAATGCACTAGTTGCTGCCAGCAGTTTCGCCTGTGTGACAGTAGAAAATTATCCCAAGGAAACATACTCCCGGTATAAAAAGGTAGATATATCACAGGTGCTACTTCAGGACATGAGCTACCCATGTACCAAGTTTCATCGAAATCCTTCCAACAATTCGAGCATGTAGAAGTAGCAAACATACACACACTCTCCCAAACGTTAGTCATTATAATATTACCGTGACACACAGAAAAGAGCTCTAGGCACTGTTCTCCAAAAATTACAACCATGGACCAACCAATCATGACTGCAACACTGTCACGAGCACCGTGTAATTAAAACGCAACTACCACTGACTACCATGTATGTAGTTGCCTGGCATTTTTGCTGAACTAGACCTATTTGGCTAAGCCGTGAGACACAAATTGTGTCAGTGTTTTTTTTATCTTAAGTTTTACAGTGTGTGTAAATATGCGTACCAAATAAAAAAAAATTCTTTCGTGACGACGTCATGCGGGGTTACCATGACGTTCAAAGTAAGATTGTTTCAGTCTTATTTCAGGGTGGATAAGAGACAGAGCTATACAGGTTATCTAGCGCCATCTCTTACCCATATTGAAATAAGATTGAAACAATCTTATTTTAAACGTCATGGTTTAGGAATTTATCGCCCTTCAAAACACAACCGCATTTAACACTCCATTTTATCAATACTCCATGTTCAAACCCTCCACATACTCCTTGAAGCACGTACCAACATACATGTATGTATCTAACCAACTTACATGTCGTATCATCGGAGCCATGTACAGCGGTGTCGGGTGATATATTAGCAGTTATATGCGCTATTGCCTTAGAGCACTCAAGTTTAATTAGCACTGGAAACATTTGATATAATTAATTACAAGTAGAACAGATTTCAGGGACGTTGTGGCCTTTGACGCGATACGCAATCAATAACGTATCTATGAAGTACTAGATTATTAATTGTAGACTGTTTATGAAAAAATGTTATATTTTTGTAAATAAAACGCGTTTATAAGTACCTATTTTTTTGTGGTGAGAAATCATAAAATAACGTCTACCGCTCTAGGTAAGGCGAGAGGGAGTATCAGACGTTAACTAACTAAAATCCATGTATCTGTTGTCATCCCATGTTCCCGTGTTTTTTTTTTTCGGTGAGAAAATCATCTAATGACGTCCCCCACTCTTGGGCGGAGCGGGAGATAGTGTCAGACTTTTACTGACTAAAAGCCCACTCCTGTTCCTTGGTTGCCTTTCGTACCGGGGCTTGAGCTATCTTTTGAAAATAACTCTGGCCCTAGTAGGCTTCGAACCAGTTGGGCCCGTGCGGTTGCTGACAACTCCTTGAGGCGGGAACATTGCGCGCCGTCGACGACTTGGTCTCGGTCCGGACAGTTACCGGACGGTCGAACAGCGAGCTACCCATTGCTCACCGTCCGCAAGGCCATGTTGCCGTGTTCCTTCAGTTGTCTTTTAGGACCGCAATGACTCTTCAGAATAATCGCGCAGCCCAAAAGTAGTGACATAAAAAAAAAGAAAGAAAACAAGTAAGCTACTTTTTATTTCGGAAAATACTGTTCATATGACATAAACTACAGTAAGGAAGCAGAGGTATAAAGCAAAGGTATTGAATAAAATATTGTGGTCAAATACTGTGTGTACTAAACTAGCTATTTTTCGCAGTTTCGACTGCATTTTTGGTTACTGCTTCGCTCTCGTCGGTCGTAAAGTTATACATCCTACAGCCTTCTTCTATAAATGGGCTATCCAGCACTAAAACAGTTTTTCAATTCGAACCAATAGTTCCTGAAATTAGCGCGTTCAAACAAACTCTTCAGCTTACAATAAGTCAAGTCGTTGAGCTTCTTATTAGTCCTGAGTTAAGCGATACATATATTTACTTTCAAATACTTGTACTGACTGGACAGATCCACTCAAATCTGTATGGTTCTTTTCTAAAAAGACATCGCAGACACTAATCTGCATGTTTCCCATATGATTTGACCATTACATATTTGCTGTATGAACAAAACAGACTCAGTCACTTATAGTCTGTTTAAAAAGTGAAAAATTTAGACTAAAGGAAACACCGGCCTCATCTAGTAAAAAAATTCACGGGTAAGTGTTTTTTAAAACCTATTCGCAACAAAATATTATTGAAATATAGATGACATAAACTGACTGACACGCGCAGAAGCTATAAAATGCGGTTTTATAGTATCGAACAGGCAAAATAAGCCAAGATTTCCGGGTCACACGAGTTCGCCGATTCATGCGCTGCACGTCGACCCAGTTTCTTGATGATGTCTCAGGATATGGCATTTACGGTGCGTTCTATGCCGCATGAGACGAGGTTTGTTACTACGTGCATTCATCGCGTCATATGCTCTAGCGTTTGGTATGAGATTAAATTATTTCTTTAAGTTTCATGTAGTAAGTATCTAAGGTTTATCTTTCATATTAACATAAATATAAAAGCGAAACACCACTCACTGATTAATCAAAAAAACTCAGAAACTATAACAACTACAAACTTAAAATTTGGCAGGTTCCTTATAGGGTGCAGACATGCGCTAAGAATTTTACGAAACTCCACCCCTAAGGGGGTAAAATGGGGGTTGGAAGTTTGTATGGAGAAACCAAATTTCGCGCAGGCGAAGCTGCTGGCAGAAGCTAGTTTAATTATATAGAAATCTTGTAATCCAACTCCTCCGAAACAGCTTGACCGATTTTTTTTACTTTAGTTTTTATGTATTGGTCTGAGAATAGGTCTTAGGCTTTGTATACCCCTAGGTGTTACTATCACGCAGGCGAAGCCACTAGTTTGTGTATTTATCTTTTTTTTTTTTTGTATTCGTATTTTTCCCCACTTTTTTTTTCCTACCACTATTTTTCTCTACTTCACCCTTCACCAAAGGTTAACTGGTAGAAAATGCTTAAGGCATAAAGTATTTAGTAAATAAATGGTACATATACCAGATATAATCCAACAAAGGAATCTGTACCATTTTGATTTTGTAACATTTGTAGAAGCTTGGGGCCACAATTTCCAAGCCCAAAATTGCCACGCAGAATCAAGGGAGATTAATTATTCGGTCTTAACTTCTGTCTGTAACTCTGTAGTAATTTAACATTACATCTCTATTTACCCTTGGGGATTACGAATGTGATCTTGCATTACAAACTTCCTCAAATCCTGACTTAATATTAAGGCGATAGCTTTTATGTATGAATGTGTGTGCTTGTTTACTTTCATGCTTAAACGGTTGTACAGATTTGGATGAAAATTGGCATATGAGTAATAGACCAGGGTAGAAGCCTTTAAAAATAATAAAAAGTGAAAAAAAATAATAGTAGAATGAAACCCATTAGAAAAGGAGGAGAATATTATAAAAATGAAAGGAAAAATAATTTACGGGCGATCTGAGGTCGGGAAGGGGATGGGGGTGAGTTTTTAAGGGTAAAAAACGGTTTTTCTCGATTTCCGGCAAAACTAAAAGTCCTATGGAAAAAAGTAAAAGGGCAAAGTTGTAGATAATAAAAAGATCTAAAACTTTTGTATTTACACTTTTTTCACATAACCTCAAAATTTATGTGAAAAATTCAAAAAACCAAGTTTTTGGTTTTTTAAAAAATAAAAAAAAATTCACGAAATTTGGTGAAAACTTACCTTTTTATGTCCCAAATACGCTGTAATTTATTTGATTAGAAATATTTATTTTTTCACCTTATTTTGAATTAATATCGAAAAAGCACCCTAATTTTCAATCGAAAAATCACCCGTCAAAATATCAGCTTTTTTCAAAATGTTGGTATATTTTCTGTTCTTTGAAATCTCTACTTTCCGATGGTGAAAAAAAATATATATGTTACCATAGTAAATCTTCTCAGAAAATGCAAAAAATTGAAAAAAACTCGAATTCGAAAAAATTTTTTTATTATTATATACAATTTTGAGCTATTTATTAAAATTTTACACTTTAATTACTCGAAAAACGTAAGATTACATATTACATTGATAAAAAAAAAAAATTGCAAATCAAAATATACTACTATAATTAACAAACAAATAAGTTAATAAAATTAATATTCAATAAGACATCTACAATATTTGGAGAAAGTAGTCGAATCTTCTTTAAATTATATGCGTAGATGCCTATTTATAACTATTTTTAGATAACTTATATACCTGAGTGACCTACGAAAAATTTTAGCCCATCAAAAGGTATTTCATAGAGAAGTGGGGAAGGGGCTAGGCGGGTCTGGGTCTTACTGCGTACATACCTACTATTTCTTAGCAGCTGTAACAACCGTTAGCCTAGCCAGTACCTATTCGAAATACAGTACAGTACACAACATTGTTTATAAAAATACACGTGCATGCTGAGTTTCTTTAATATAATTGTGACAAGTTTACTTAAAAAAAAGCTAACAAGATTAAAAAATAATAATCTCCTTTATTTTGCACAAACAAATTTAGTTACTCCCATGAAAAAAAATATTCAAAATACATAAAAAATATATTAAAAATCTATAATAAATATATATATATATTTTTTTATATTCTTAGCTATGTTTTTTATGTCTTTTAAGATATATTTTGAATGTATTTAAAATATATTTGAAATGTATAAAATATATATGCAAATCGGCCAAAAGTTAGTTATTAAAAATATATTTACGATAAATATTTTATATAATTTATTATAGATTTTTAATATATTTTTTATGTATTTTGAATATTTTTTTTTCATGGGAGTAACTAAATTTGTTTGTGCAAAATAAAGGAGATTATTATTTTTTAATCTTGTTAGTTTTTTTAAGTAATACATTACATTTTTATAATATTCTCCTCCTTTTCTAATGGGTTTCATCCTACTATTATTTTTTTTGGTTTTAAAAATTATCGACCCTGGTCTATAAGTAGACCATGTCCTGGAATAGGTAAAGCATAGGAAACTTTTTAACTTTTTTTTAAATTCTTTTTATTTATTTTTTATTATTTCTTTTTATTTATATTTTTATTAATTCTTTTTATTTATTTTTTTATTAATTCTTTTAATTTTATTTTTTTATTCTTTTAATTTTATTTTTTTAAGTATTGTTTTAATTTTACTTTTTTATTCTTTTTATTTTATTTTTTAAATCTTTTTTTTAAAGGATTATTTCTCATGTGGGGATTTTTACTCAAAATAAATGCTTTTGTTTAAATCCCGGGAGTATATTCCCCTAGGACAACATTCCATTTTCACTCAGGCAAAGCCGCTGCCAGAAGCTAGCGTCGTCGTCGTAAATTCAATCAAGAAGTTTTGGGGACATGTTTCGGTTAAACATTCATGCAAATGAACCCCTTAGAAGCAAGCTTTATTCAAATTCAATCGGGATCTTACCCTAGGGATCCCGGAAGGCTTAAAAAGAGGAATACGATTACTGACATGATAGCTGAGAGAATGCTTAAGATTATGTGGGGACGATGATGGTAAAATAATGATCGTAATGCAAGGTCATGCGAAGTCAAGATGGCTTTAAAGGTCATTAACAGACAATAAAATATACCTAATAACAAAACATTGGAATTAAATAAGAAACAAAAAGTCTCGAATCATAAAGGACAAATCGATTAAATCTTCCAATCAGAATGATTTGTCTTAGTAAATTAACCAAAACCGCAAAAGTTAACAAAAACATAAGTTTTAAATCCAAAAAGGGGCAATAAACAAACCAGCATAATAGTTCCTCAGCCCCCTAGCAAAGTTACAACCGTTTCGTTTGCGTCGAACGCTTCGAGTTGGCCACGCCCCCAATTCTTTTGTTCTAACCACGTGACTGAGCTTTGAAATGACTTCATTCCCATACATTAGAAGCTTTTTACCAGCGTTAACGATTGCAGATTAGCAATTTGACTAGGGGTACTGGGGCGTTACCATGTCGTGTTAAAATGACAGTCGTGCGAGTGAGAAAAAGAGATGGAGTTACCTACTCTATACAACATTAGTTTTAATATAAGCGAATCCCGAAACATGTGTCAAGTATTTTTATGTAAATAAATATATAATATAATAATTTCATAACTGTATCATGAAAAAAACACAATGTTATAAGCTTGTTATGTCAGCAAAAATACCTACATAGTCATCGGGCCATCCAGGCGACTGAGGGGTTGTTTTGGACTTACACCCAGCTGTTTGCTGTCGCCTAATGCCCGTTATGGCCTACCGTGACCTGTGTTGTACTTGGGTGGTGTCCAACTCGTGACTTTTTAAAATATTTTTGGGAAAAAATATAACATCGCACGCACTCACTACACATATTCAAAAAACTTGTGAAGGAATATTACTTGTCCTTGTAATCTTGTTTCGTTTTTAGCTGTATTAATTGTAGTTGTCACTTGTTTTCTTGCCAATATAATTATTATTTAGTATGTATGTATTTAAGTAATGTATTTTAGTGTTAAGTATAGTACTTTGTTTTTTTTCTTCATCAATAATTGTTTAACTTGTTTTGTAAGCACCATGTGCAACCCCATTTTATGTCAAGTCAATCTCTTTCCATACCAGGTTGCCTGGAAGAGATCGCGGAATGCGATAAGGCCGCCAATTGTATGTTCTAAATATAAGGCTCAAATGTGTAATTTATTATTTTGGTGTACAATAAAGGATACATAAATAAATAAATAAATAAACATAGTGCAAAAAATACAGGAATCCATTAAGTGACTGATTCTGAAGAAACTATATTCAGGTTTTGCATGAACTAATAATACCCAGTTATAATAGTTCAGTTTAGGTAGTAAAATGGATCGTGGTAGGGCCTCTGGTCGGTATTAGGTCATTTTCGTCGCAATCCACGTCACAAATGACACACAAAGCGGTCGTTGGCGAGAATTAGGACGATGTCTCTGAAGTAGCATTCACGGAGGCTCGCTTGCAGCGATGAAAAGCGACGGAAACGGCACACAGGCACAAAGGGATGCCGAGAAAAGCGTAGGACACATGCCACTTTATACGACATTTAGCGTGAAAAGCGTTTAAGGCGCTTAGGGATTCTTTCAGTCTTGCTGAAACGAGCCGGCTTATTACTGCATGTTTTACTTTGCACAACTGTAAGCTACTAACGCAGTTACCGTCATATATCGAGGTATATGACAATATTGTCCATGCAGTTTCTTCTCCATAGAGATCTACGCTTTGGAATGTGCAATTAGCATCATTTTTTTGACTGACTGACTTCTTGGCGTTTTGAAAGTGCCTGTAAATGGTTTAAATCTAAAAAAGATTACTACAAGACAGACTATATAAAAATAAGTCGGGTTTTCCTTCCTGACGCTATTACTCCAGAACGCACGAACCGATTTCCACGGTTTTGCATTCGTTGGAAAGGTCTCGGGCTCCGTGAGGTTTATTAGAGTAGAGTAGGGTAGAGTAGGGTAGAGTAGGGTAGAGTAGAGTAGAGTAGGGTAGAGTAGAGTACGGTAGGGTAGGGTAGAGTAGGGTAGGGTAGAGTAGGGTAGAGTAGAGTAGGGTAGGGTAGAGTAGAGTAGGGTATAGTAGGCTGAAGTAGGGAAGAGCGGGAGCGAAGCCGCGCGGGCAAAAGCTAGTAATATATAAAAAAAGAAACTGACTGACTGAGATATCAACGCGCAAACGAAACTACAGGGCGTAGGTGTGTAAATTTTTGCACATGGTTTGCTTTTATGACGTAGGCGAGAACTAAGAGAGGATTTTCCAAAATTCACTCCCTAAGGGGAGTGGTCTACGTGGGTCGAAAGTTTGTATAGAAAAGCTTACTTTTATGCGGGCGAAGCCGCTGGCAGAAGCTAGTCGCCATATATCGAGGTATATGACAATATTGTCTTTGCAGTTTCTTGCGCGTTCTTCTCCATAGAGATCTACGCTTTGGAATGTGCAATTAGCATCACTTTTCTGACTGACTGACTTCCTGACATTTCAAAAGTGCCTGTTAATGGTTTATTTGAAATAAAAAGCTTTGTGTCTTTGAATACCATGGCCATTTATTTCAGTTAAGTAAATCTTCAGGGAAGAACTAAAACATGCCAGTCTAATAAAAACTTGTTTTACTTTTGTCTCTAACTTAGATGGTTATGATGATAGATTTAATGAGTATAGTTGTGTAAATACAAACATGACGTTACCACAAGTTGCAAAAATACTTCCGAAAATTTGAATTTTGTTAGCTATCCTGCAGATCATTCACGTAAAGCCGTAAATCTTCTAACACTAATTGGAACGGTACGAGTTCTTCTAAAAAAGTCAAGTCAGATTTCCAAGCGAATCTGAGGACCGAAGTTTGTGTATATGAAAATTACGAAGGAAGCCGTGAGTGTCCGGTTTACGTACCGTTACCTAATGATTCAGTTAGGTGTCCTTAGTAATTGAGCTGGGTAGGGCTCTGCGTCACCTGACGCTAAATCTTTAGTGCGGTAAACACGTGACGTCATAAGCTCGTAAAGAAAAACAATGGAATGCCTGTAGCGAAAATGCGTGTTACCTGTAAGGCTGCCCGCCCACGTCCGATAATCGGTGACCGATTTTTTGTAGGAGAAAAATAGAACACACTGATAGCAATAGTGCAACGCACACGTCCTACAAAAAGTCGGTAAGAAATACAGAACCATGTTACAAATATACAAAATCGGCCCGATTATCTGTCCTACAAAAAGTCTGACGTGGGCGAGCAGCATAAGGCTTTATTTATTGGTAAAGAAAGAATCAAGCAAGGAAGGGAAGCAAGCATCAAGGGAGTGGAATTCCCTGCCGGAGTCTGTTTCCTGATACCTATAACCTAAAGATCTTTAAGTCAAGAGTGAATAGATTGCTTCTACGCAAGCGTGTTCCATCGTCCGCCACATCATAGCTTACCATCAGGTGAGATGGTGGTAAAAAAAAGCTGTGAAAAATTTCACCTATTATCATCTGACTTCATGAGACCTCAGAAACATTTGCCTTCTGGACGTAAATTGCAGTTGCCTATATGGAAAGCACTAAATCGGCTGCGTATCCAGCTAGGCTGTGCAAACCCAACTTGGCGTAACGCGGTCATATAGACCCGTTGGCTACCTAATGTGATACCTCTGGTGTGGTGCCCCTGTTCAAAACATGTGTCATACGTTGGAATGTCCTAAGTGCCCCTGCACTTTGGAAGATTTAATGAGTGTCATTGATGCTGCAGTGAACGTAGTCACCTACCGGGCCCAAGGAATTTTAAAAGTTTACCATCGACTCGAAAAGAACAAGGTACAGAAAATAAAATTGATGTTTGGACTGGAACAATTTGCCTACTGCGGTCTTCCCGTTCGTTATAATTTAGGTGTCTTCAAGCCTAGAGTGAATAGTCTCTTAACCACAGAAATATAAAGCCTTAATCAACTAGTGGGCTTCACCATCAACGATTGCATCACTGCTTACCATCAGGTGGGACCGCAGTCAAGCACTAGCTTATTTTCTAAATGAGACAGAGACACTACCAGAGGAAAGTCCTAATTGCCTGACCTTGATATTCTTAGTCTTTTAGGATTAAACCTCAAAATTTCTTGAGGCCATACGTCTATTTACTTTTGTTTCGCCGACATGCCGCGGTTGTCCGATACCGGTCGCATTTTCTCCAGCTAGGACATGGTCATACGGACACAGTACGATAACAGACTTGAAAGACCAAAGACAAAGTCCTAAATACCTGGCCTTGATATTCTTAGTGTTATAGTAGGAAATGGCGCAATAAACCTTACAAAAACACCTCTGAAGTACACAATTAAGAAATATAAACTCAACCATTATTTTAGAATACTATATCATTAAAATCTTAGCTGCCCTGAGCAACATGAAAATCCCATTATTATTTCATAAATACAACTTTTAAGAGGGCCCTTCTCGAATCGTCTACCGCCGACATCGCGACATGAGCTTGGTTTAAAAGCTTGTTTTTTTTTCATCTAACGCAACGTTTGATGAAGAAGCAAGACGAAAAAAGAGAGATAATATGCCTACTCTCCTGGCATTCGGTAATTCGGTCATCTACTCGAATATTTCAGAAAACTTGATCCCACCTGATGGTAAGCAGTGATGCAATCGTTGATGTTGATGCGCATTAATTTATTATGAGCCTATTCACTCTAGCGTTGAAGACACCTAAATTATAATTGGACGGGAAGAGAGCAGCAGGCAAATTGTTCCAGTCCTTCGAAATATAATATAATATCTAGAGAAAGATTTGTAATAAAGTCATAATCACGTAAGAACGGTTGTATGAAAATCTATCTCGGGAAGTACGCTCTTAATAATAGCAGGTATGACTTGCATCGGTTGCATCGAACAAAAAACGCTCTACAGTCTCACGTTCAGCAACTACAAAGCAATTTAGTTCAAACAACGTCTTGATGGTATCATTGTTTATTTTTTTTTCAAGGCAAATGACAGTAATCGTTCTGACTCGCCATCGGTTTGCAGATAACGCAGATAGCGAAGTAATTGACAATGTAAATTTGCTGTGGAAACCAAGATCTTTGATTTGTTAAAGACACCGATATGATTATAAACACCATACCAGGACCTAGACCATGACGTTTGAAGTAAGATTGTTTTAATATTGTTTCAGTGTGGGTAAGAGATGGCGCTAGACAACCTGTATAGCTCTGTCTCTTATCCACACTGGAATAAGAATAAAACAATCTTACTTTGAACGTCATGGTAAGCCTGTTAGACTTGTTTTTTTTTTGCAATCGATAGGCTCGCGTTTGACGACAACCTCACCTGTTGGTATAAGTCTGACACTCTCGCGCTCCACCCAGAGCGCGATAAGGAACTTTTGTTCTTCTCCCGTTCTCAACAAAATGAGTTCGCATGCATGCAGTGGCCACATGTCAGATTTGATCACTTCACCATGTGTTTCATTTCATGAAATGGTGCTATATCAGCTAAACGCATGATTATTTCTCAGTGTATGCCTGTTTTTCAATACAATACAAAATATACTTTTGTTCCATCAAAAATAATTGTTCATTAAAATACTCTTACTCATATACTCTTATGGGAGGTATACAAAAATAACTAACCATGAAGGAGGTGCGGAGACTATATTTGCTCGCTCACAAGACCCCGCCTTCCCCTTCTAACCCAACCTGACTGAGTCGGGATGCCTCAAGTCCCTTAATAATTGTAAAAGATCATTAATATTTGATGTACAATAAGTAATTTAAAGAAGAATAAGATTTTTGATCAACAGAAATTCCACATTAATGATACGGCTAAACGTGAATTGACATATCATTGATATCATCAACCATTAAGATAGCCATAGGCTAGGGTGTACCTGACAGGTAAGCTTGTATAGAAACTTGCGGCCAGGGACTCAAACTGTAACCGTAATAATGTGTTTTAACACTGTTTTTTAAAACAGTTATAACAGAAAAACACTTTTAAATGTAACAGATACAATAATGTTACCGAATGAAACTGTAACCTTTTATATGTGTTAAGAAGTGCTACCGAATCAAACTGTAACCTGTTAATAAGTGTTAATATGTGTAACTGAAATAATTGCACAGTACCATAAATAAGTAAATTGTAACTTTGGCAACGCTGCGTTTACCTGTTACACTTATTAACACTGTTAACACTTTTATATCTGTTACAGATATGTTACGGTTACACTTTTTTAAGTGTTTTGGGTTAACACATTGAAAACACATAAATAAGTGTTACATTTTTGATTCTGTTACACATTCAACATGTAACACTTATAATTCTGTAACCTTTATGAAGGTGTTTTTAAGTCCCTGCTTGCGGCTGTGCGACATACACGCTCCGATTTACCTGTACAACTCACCTGTACAGGCAAATCTGTCAGGTATACAGTATGCCCTCGCGTGTATGGCGGGCATTAACTTTTAAACGATATAATATCCAGTTGTACTCGTAGTTAGCCATATCATGAAGTGATCAATTCACGATCTAGTCACAACATGTATCATTTCACAGTTTTAATTGACACCTTAGAAGAAACTATCTTCTGTGATTAGTACATATAGCTGTTTACTAATAACTGTACATTGGTCGACGTTAAAACAATACAATAGGTGATTGTTAGTGTTCGCAATTATAGTCCTAACGCTAATTGATCGATGAGTCTTTATTCTCGGCTCGCAGTGCCAGTGGCTTCAATTAGACTCTGTACAGGTGTTATCAATCTTTCTTTATAATCATTCTGCGAAGATACGTCTTATTTATTTTAACCCCTCTACAACTAATACTCTCGCGGTTATTCCGCCAAGGTTGCACCTTTACGACCTATTTTTTTATGGTGGGAAAAAATCATCCAATGACAACCCCCGCTCTTGGGCGGAGCGGGAGATAGTGTCAGACTCTTACTGACTATAAGACCCACCCCGTTCCTTCTAGCCTTCATACCGGGGCTCGAGCTCCCTTTCGGATAACCCTGGCCCCAGTAGGCTTCGACCCGGCTGAGTCCTTGAGGCGCGCGGGAACAGTGCGCGCCGTCGACGACTTGGACTTGGTCCGGACAGTTACCGGACGGCCGGACAGCGAGCTACCCATTGCTCACTGTCCGCAATCCCACGCCTACGGTGGCCGGAAATCGGGATCAGAATCCCGGCGGCGGCGGCGGCGACTACGCCGTTGCCTGATGCGGTCGGCCTCCTCCTTTGCGAGCATTACTGCTTCGTAGAAGTCGGCGACCGCCTCCCACTCCTCCTCGCTCCGGACCATGGCCTCAACCAATGCCTGGCGCACATTTACGACATGTAGCGACATCTATGGCGTCATATAAGAACTAATTCTGCATCGAGCAATTAAAGTTCTCTGTGCTATTCGAAGAAATCATCAGCCGGGCAGTTGCCCACCTGACATAACACCCGTCTGGTCGAAGGATCCTTCCTTTTCAACGGAGGTTTGCGGGACTTCACTCTCTGTTCCGCTTACATATCAAATACTCCATCTCGTCAGCTCTTCTGTCACCTATAGGGATTGAAGAACTAAACGAGATGGACTACCCAGTTGCAATCACACAATCCTGGCGAATACGACACGAAGACATCCGTCGGATCAATCTGACGCAAGCGGTTAAGGGTTCTACTTAATGTAGGAACCAGCTGCTACCAGCGGCTCCACTCGCGTTATAATAGAAAGTTATCCCAAGAAAACATACTCATAGTAAAGCAACTTTCTATCGGTGAAAAAATTTCCGCTATCGGACCAGTACTTTCAGAGATTACGTCCTACAAACATAAAAAAAAAACTTTACCTATTTATAATATTAGTGTAGATTATACTTGACGCCCTCGACCCTCGTCGTAATTTTCATTTCGTACAGTAACTTCAACCCCTGTTAGATTTGTTCCACCCCTGAATTTTGAAACGATACTAATCACACCGTTACCACAGGGCATCTCTTTAATAACAAACACAGGGTGCGGATTTAAAAGCGACTTAAAAATTTAAATAAGGGTGCTGGAATCTTACCATGATGTATTAAAATATCAGGCGTGCGAGCGAGAAAGAGGGTTTGAGCTATACTTTTTTTTAAATAATATAAAGTAGTGCTTGATTGCGATCCTACCTGATGGTAAGCAGTAACGCAATCGTTGATGGATGAGACACCATAACGTAACTCCATCCCTTTAAAAGTTCAGTTTTGGTCGTCTATTTTGAGTAAACTTTTTTTCATTACACCCTCTACTTTAAGGCCTCCCCAAGTCCCTCAAGGAACTCTTTTCCTGATCCTGTATCAACTCAGGACCATTATAAAGTCTCATAAAAATTTTATATCTCTGTGGTATTATCAAGCTATAACAATATTATATAATTTTGTTATTCACGGAAGTGTTTATACTACGCATAGCAGCAACCTGCACGCAACAAGATAAGAAAAACCATAGATAAATATTATAACATACAAAAACAAAACTATTTTTAGAACTGGCAACACTAACAGCAACATTTTCTTCTAGTTTCATGTCGAGCGAATGACGAGCATAATTATTTTCTTGTGATGGAGAAAATGCGCAACAGACATGGAAAAAATCACTTCAGTCCGTGACAAATGATAATCTTGTTGCGTTATTTTAATGGGTTGCTTCTCTCAATTTAATCGTCACTCTATAGAAACACATACACAGCAATTTTCCTTGCATGTCTTGTTTAGTAAATAACGATGGGATTGAAATCAAGAGTTTCATTCAATCAAACACTGAATACATAGAACTGTGATACTGAAGATCGCATTCTATATTGCCTTTATTAACTTGCAAACTGGCAAGACGATGAAAAGGAAGAAAAAAGATATTGTTGTTAAAATTCAGAGGAGTGCGGCTGTTATGCCATTACGCGGATTTAATGTTTATTTTATAGAATAGTAACTAGCAGCGCGGTTGTTATTGGTTAGCCATGATCACGATTTATTGCAGTCTGGACAAATGATAATCTTATTTTGTTAATTCCATGAGCTGTTTCTCTTGGACGTTGAAATATCAGTCTATAGTGCAATTTTCCTTCTAATTTAACTAGCACTTTTCCAGCAACTTCGGTCGCGAGTATGTTTTCATAAAAACTTTAACACTAAGTACTTAAATCATTAGACCCCAAGCGAATACACAATAGACGTATTGTGTCTCTAAAAATTACGTTATTCGAAAAGTTAAACCATATTTAGACGGTAGTAGAAACAAATAATGACAATCTTTATTATTAACTTATTTTTTTTTTTTTGTTATTATTATTGATAGGCTCGCGTTTGCCCACCATTACTAAATACTATTTGTTCAACTTTTAAACTTACATTGGCATCCAAAATGAGATTTTGCATACAAACGAATTTCCTCCTTTTCACCCCTTTACAGGTTTAAATTCCAAAATCAAGGAGATCATAAAGGCACAGGGCTTCTGTGCAAAATTTCACATTCTTAGTCCCAGCAGTTTCGGTTGTGCATTGATGTCAGTCAGCCAGTTTCTCGTTTTATATAAATAAGCATGGAATGCAAAGGATTAGTTTCTATCACACACTGGTTGTGTGCTCAAAAACTACTTCTTAATTAACCAATTAGATATATTAAATTTCGCAAAACCACACCTCAGTACAATTAAGGAAAAACATCTTTATGTATTTTGCCGATAGATATCTGGCAACCCAGTACCAAATCGTTAAAATTTATAAAACGTGGTAATCTAGCTTGCATAATATTTATAATAGCTTCGTAAATAACTGAGTACTATTTATGATAAGCATTTAAAACGCTTATTTACGTTTCATTTACCTTTTTCAAGTAATCATTAGAAGTGATTTTTACCGTTATTATAAAACTATTCAATCACACGCAAGCATTTGAAAAGTCGATATTTAAAAATTCGAAATTCGAACTACTTTAGCGTGTAGTTCGAATTTCAAATATTTGAGGGAAGTAACATTGTGGTTTTCAGGTCCCATGGCGATGTGAAAACCCATTCTTTTCAATTTCCCCTTGGAAAATGGCATCCCTTGGCGAACATGAAAAATGACATCCGACAGGACCCTTCCTTGTGAAAATAAGCGCCTGTCACGGAACTAAAAAAAATTGCTTTAGGGTTGCCTGGATAAAATATTAAAAATTATGAGCTCACATCACAGGCATAGTTGCCAGTAATAATTTAACTAAGCTCATAGTAGTTTTGTTAGAATGCTTAAAACTACTAACTTGCGAAATGTTTTTGGACGTTTAACATGAAGAATTTTCACTATGAGATGCAATAAAATGCTCGTCCACAGAGTTGTTTTACCTAGAGGTTCCGAACATTAATCATAAAAGTTCTGACTTGCATTCGCCAGGGGTTTGTGACCTTGAGGCAATTTGGTAAATTCTTCTCACATAATTATGTGAAAGATTAGAAATTCCTGGCTTTAAATGAGCTTGTTAAAATTATTGCCATATTTACATTTCTAAAACGTATGAAATGGTTGGCTCAAGTATTTCTTTCTCCATTGACGTAACAGAAAGTAATAAAACCGTATATTTATGTAAATCGGTAGCCTATTCATTCTACTAATATTTATAAATGAGTAAGTAAATCTTTTTGTATGTCTGTTTGTTACGTTTTCACGCCTAAATTGCTGAACCAATTTTAATGAATTTACATATAGAGATAAATTGAAGGATAAAATTTACAAGTCTGTGATAAGACCTGTCATATTGTATGGATCAGAATGCTGGGCTGTAAAAAAGATGGATGAAGAAAGATTTCATGTAGCGGCGATGAGAATGTTGAGATGGATGTGCGTTGTGACAAGAATGACTCTATATTAGAGGAAGTTTGAAAGTGGCGCCAGTGACTGACAAGTTGAAGGGGAATCGTTTGTCTTGGTATAGTAAGCTCATGTAAAGAGGAGGGATGAAACGCATGTCACTAAAAAAAGTTCTGAGTATACATGTAGATGGATCGAGAGGGAGAGGGAGGGCATAGAAAAGATGGATGGATTGTGTGAGAAGTGATATAAAAGAAAAAGGAGTTAGTGATAGTGTGACGGGTGACAGGGCAGAATGTAAGAAAAAAACGCGTTGCGCTGACCCCCAAGTAATATGGGATAAGGGCAGGCAGGAAGAAGAAGACATAATTATAGAGATAAACTGGAAAATAGAGTGGGACATTTAATACTTTTTAAAACAGGTCTACCTTCTCTTGGTATCATTTCCGATATTCAAACGAGCGAAGCCACGAGCAGAAGCTATTACTCATAAAATATGTATTCTGAGGCCAAATCGAAAGAAAATTAAAGAGAAGTGTGTCAAATTCAAATTTAATAGCGGAGTCAAGATTAATGGATACTAGTTGGTAGGATCAGGCTCAGTCACTGAGTTCAAAGTTTAATTTACATATAGATGAACACTCGTGCACCGGCTAGGTCACTGGGACTCGTGGACTAGCTCAGCTGTGTTTTATTGCCTTACATACGATTGATTTCAACCGTGCGCCACCGGTACATTATATACCTACACTCATACGCACAAAACGTTTTGGGGACCACTTTCATTGTGCGTACGGCTAAAGAGTGGAATCTGTGTTTCTTAATAACCTTGAGAACACCCCATAAACATAATCTTGAGAACCTGGAGTCTTTAAGATTGAACAGGTTACTTCTAGACACGGATCCAGTAGGTACATGATTCTGGACCTTTTTTTATATTTTTTAATTTAAACTGGATCCATGATATTCGTTTGTGCGTCTTTTTTTTTATGGTGGGAAAAAATCATGCATTGACATCCCCCGCTCTTGGGCGGAGCGGGAGATAGTGTCAGACTCTTACTGACTAAAAGACCCACCCCGTTCCTTCCTACTGGGGCTCGAGCGCCTTTTCGGATAACCATGTCAAAGACCCTGTATAATGTAGTATGGTAAAAAGTATCTACTTGGGGCCCGTTTCACTACCTATGGTATGTCCGAAATATCCGTTAACATAATCATGGTAAATAATTTCATAGAAATTCTGTTCCATTTTTTAATTTATTTAGACAGTATTGGCTATTCGGACATTGTGAAACAGGCCGTAAAAGTTATTGAAAGGTAAATGATTCCACGATTTATTTATATTTTTTTCTTAGGTACAACTTTTTATTCAAATTGCAGTGGGGGTGTCTTTCGAGACTATTTGAGACATGAGATTTAAAGCATGCATTATTATGTTGATCATAATTTTAAAAACTAATCAGGCTGCGCAGTCAATCAAACCCGGAACTGATTGACAACGAACAGACTTATCGATCTTTGTATACTTTACGGCTAAGTAATGATGTAACATAGTGGTAAGTCAACTTAGCGGCAAGGCTACGTGAGCTAAAGAAGACATACGCAACACTTTGTAAGTCTTTAAGGAGATTAGTATCGCTACACATCTTGACATGTGCCTTTGAACCTCAGGGCAAAGTGTCGGCCTGCGTGATAGTTCGAAACAGTTACCGTAAGCCTTTTTAGGGTTCCGTATTCTAGGTCAATGGGAGTACCCTATGAATTTCGATTCCCTTGTGTGTCGAAATTATACGTTTATTGAGAGTCTGATTTTTTCACAGCTTCAAGGGGCCGCAGACTTGGGAATATGGTTCAAATCGATACCACGCGTTTCTGAGATAAAGGGTCATGACTAGTGTTGCCCGATTTTTAAGGGTCTGAGGACACGTCCCGATTTGCACCTGATCGGAACGCTAAATGTCCCGATAAATCAAAAACCCTGAAACTCAAAGAGCGACTGAAGAAGTCTGGGTTTTACTCAGTAAAAATTTCACACGCCCTCTCGTTCCCCCCAGAGGGGAAGAAGTCATTGGATGATTTCCCATCTAAAAAATTTTTATTAAAAAAAAATTGGTCCCCATCTAAAACCCAAAATCCCGATTTGTTTTACCATCTGTTCCGATTTTTATCTAAACAGACCTGGCAACACTAGTCATGACAGACAGACAGGCAGCCAAGCCGTCTAAATACAGTCCGCCTTTGTAAATTTGTGTTACATGAAGTTCTAATAAATAAATGAATAAATTAAGTGATCCTACAAGGGTTCCGTATTTTTTTCCTTTTGAGATAAGGAACCTTAAAAACATGGAAAACGCAAGTCATTTCATAGTCGCACAGTCAATTTGCCCATGTCTGAGAGAACCTTTTTAAATTTCTACTTTCAACTGAATAAATATAAAATACAATTTCCTCGTCCACCTATTCCCATCTCAAGTAGCTTTGGGCCGAGTTGGCGTCCAATTCAACCAGATGCGCGTTGAATATCAATATTCAATATTTGACGTAAACGGCAGTCATTTGCATCGCCAGATATTGACTTCCACAAGTTTTAGTGTACCTAAAGATAGCCAAAAGCATTCAGCATCGATATAATAAATAGGATCCTAAAATTAGAATATTTCTAATGTCCATTTTGATTTAAAGAAAACCTGGTGTCCTCGTCTTCGGGCAACTGCTACGTAGTGACCTGCCACTATGCTGAACAGGACCTATTTGGCGCAGCCGTGAGACACACAATGTGGATGTATTTTGAGTTTAAGTAGTTTCTATAATTGTTATTTCATTGTGTATTCTTATGTGTCAAATAAATGTGTTTTCTTTCTTTCGTTCCTCATGTCATGACAAAAAAAAAAGCAAATGCATCGAATCAACAAAACTAAATGGTAAAACATTACTTCGCCGTCAAACATTTCATTTAAAGCCAGTTCCATTCAATGTTTTCCTTGGGAAAAGTACAAATAATTTAAAACCTCTGTACAAGTATCCACATTTGATTACATTCCTTTAATAAGAATTTTGCAGAGCATAGAAGTCTTAATATAGTTCAGACGAATATACACAGAATGTCTCGTGAATCACTTTTTTATTCACCTTTTACAAGAGCGTTTTAAAAATAATAAAATTATTTAAACCTAGATACTGCCCGAAAACCATGCAGTAGTCCTATAACAGGTCCAATGTTTCGAAGGTATTATTTCTCATTTCGATAAGACCTACATAAGACGAGTCCCTAATATTTTCCGATTATGAAGACCCAGAGGGTCTTCCGCACTTCTGGGACTAGCAAACGGTAACTAAGGGATCTTCAAAAGTGCTCCTGTCTGCTACATCAATCTATGATCAGATTACCAAGCCATCTACAGATCCGTCTATATATATTGCAAGTATCTTCACACGTCATTGCTGTACTGTAGGCAGTACTAGTAACAAAACCAATACAATAAACCAACAACCAACATGCCGCTGTTGATTTATTGAAATTCCGAACTAATTAAGAGTTCACCAGAAGGTTGCAAAGTGACCTTGGTTTGTGTTGCAGCTACATGACTGTAATCCACGCGCCAACACGTTCGGTGGTTGGGAAAACGCACCTCCCAACCAAGGACGTTGAAGGTCATGGTTTACAACTGCTGTCTATAAATTGAAACTAGCAAGGTCACCTTGGTTGGGACGTTGGTTTGCAACCATCTGGTTACTCTCTTAGACACAAGATCTATCTAGAACTGACCTTTAATAGGTGGTAGTTTCACCAGCTCCTGGTTGTGATTGTGGACGTTGAACCTGCTGGAACCGTGTCTCCGAGGCTGGCCGTTCCAGCCGGGTGGTCGAGGGCCATCAGCGGAGCGCGGGACGATTGGTGCGGGAGGAGGGGGGCCTGATGCTAGAGCCGACAGCTGCTTTTCTGGACGAGTCTGAAAATGTAAAAGAGGATATGTTTGGAGGGAAAAAAGTAACATGTTCAATAGTAGTCGTCTTTAACCTTTCAATCGTGTCAATTAGAAACACAATAGAACGATAATGTCAGCGCGAAAACCGGCGTTCGCTAGGGGTTTAATGAATTAAAGGGGGGACTAGACGGGAGCGTTCCAACCAAGGTCATTTTGGTTAATGTGTTTGGTTTGTGTTGCGGCTACATGGATGTAACCACGCGCCAACACGTTCGGTGGTTATGAAAACGCGGATCCCAACCAAGGGCGTTGAAGGTCGTGGATTACAACTGCTGTCTACACGAATTGAAACTAGCAAGGTCACATTGGTTGAGACGTTGGTTTGCAACTGTCTGGTCACGCTAAAATATTCAAACTTACTCCACCAGACTCTGGGAGTTGAATACGTTAATTTCAATGTTGGATTGGAGTTTTATTCGTCTGGATGTTTACTCCTGTAGATACCTATAGATATACAGACATTTACAGCTTTGAGATACGAACAAAACCTGCTTATCGATTCGCTTCTTGCTTCCGTACCTACAATAGACCGTCCTCCAAAGTAGATAGCCGTAAGTCGTTTCTTTTTATCAGATAATTTCCTAGATATCTCCTAGTCTTTCCTAAATATTTACTTTTACCGACCTTATCTTAAGTGTCTCGGATACTGCTAATAGCTCCAAACATCTCATTTGTAACTCATTCTTACTGAAATTACGCATTACTATACAAATTAGTCAATTACGGATTTTTTTCAGGTGCGGAATCATTCAAAGACTTCTCTCGCTCTAAGGGGGAGCGAGGGGTCGAGTTCAATTTTTACCGACTAAAATCACAACTGTGTCCTTCAGTTGCTCTTTGCGTTCTAGGATCACGGGTTTCCCTCAGCAGTTGGCTCTCGCGCCGGGCCGTGGTACAGGCAATGATCCGGAGCGAGGAAGAGGGGCAGGCGGTCGCCTTCTTCTGCGAAGCAGTGATACCAGCAAAGGAGGCCGACCGCATCAGGCAAAGGCGCTCACAGCGCCCCAGCCGCCGCCGGGATTCCGATCCCAATTTCCGGCCACCGTTGCGCGTAGGCGAGGGCTTGCGGACTGCGAGCAATGGGTAGCTCGCTGTCCGAACGCCCGGTAACTGTCCGGACCGAGCCCAAGTCGTTGACGGCGCACACTGATCCTGCGCGCCTCAAGGAGTTGTCAGCAGTAGCAGGGGCCAGCTGGGTCGAAGCCTACTGGGGCCAGGGTTAGCTCAGAAAAGTAGCTCAGCCCCGGTATGAAAGGCAAGAAGGAACGGGGTGGGTTTTTAGTCAGTAAGAGTCAGACACTATCTCCTGCTCCGCCCAAGGGCGGGGGATGTTATGTGGATGTTTTTTACTCACCAAAAAAAGGTGGAAAATCACCCAATGACTTCTCCAGTCTAATGTAAACGAAAGGGCAAGTCAGACTTTTACTAACTTAATCCTAACCTGTGTCCTTCAGTTGCCCATTGCATTCTATAGCCACGGTCACTCTTTCAAACTACCCCTGCATCTCTATTTACCCCGTTTGACAGTATGCGTGTTTAAATTAATATTATGAAGTGAATTTTACAATTTATTATCCTGAAATAATTTACAGCTTGCAATTAATTACCTAAATATTTAATTAACTTTTTATCAGTGTTATAAATAATAAAACTCGGCAGCAATTAGTTCATTAATATTATTATTGTACTGATAAAATGAGAGGCCTGTTGGTAGTTTAGTGATTAGTGACCCTGACTGCTATGCCGGAGGTCGTGGGTTCGATTCCCACCCAGCACAAATGTTTGTATGATGAGCACGATCATTAGTTCTGTGTCTGGGTGTAATTTATCTATAATATGTATGTATTTAGAAATATATAAGTATGTTTATCAGTTGTCTAGTATTCATAACACAAGCCCTGCTTAGCTTGGGACTAGATGGTGTTGTGTGATAGTTGTGGAAATTAAAAAAAAAAAATCTCTGTAGTTTTAGTCTTTAAGCGCTTGCGTCGAATTTGTCCGACGAGTAGTTTTGTGTCCTTTCTCCAGGTATATCTCGACTGTCCCTAACTCACTACGTAAACTCTCGAATCCAAAAGTTTGCTTTTTATATTTCTGTTTTAAGCTTAATAAAAACTAGCTAGTTTAATGAAACATAAGTTTGTCTAATGATTTTTAAACCTAACCTAAATATGAAACCATATTATACAGATGTAGTCATTAATGACATGACAAAGTCATCTGTAAAATAAACTTCAAATAGCACTTCTGTAAACTTTTCCACTTCCGATAGTTTACTTAGGGACAGTCGATCTATATCTGTAACTGTGTATTAATATAAAATTGTAAAAGTACGAATAAACTAATTTATACTAAATATTATCTCTGTTTGTCATTATGATTCAGTCGAGACACTGTCCTTTCCATACACTATTAAAGTTCTCCCATAAAATCTCTCTTCGGCCACGAGGCTGCCAACAATAATTACGGTCAAATATTCAAGCCAATGCTTCTGCTATAACAACATAATTTATATCCAGGGGCGCCTAACACTAAATGCTTGTACGTAGAATTACAGACGAAGCCGTAATCCTAACTAATATTATAAATGTGAAAGTGTGGATGTTCGGATGTTTGTTACTTAGTCACGCAAAAACGGCTGAACGGATTTGGATGAAATTTGGCATGCATATAGCTTTTGACATGGAAAAGAACATAGGCTACCTTTTATCCCGATTCCTTAAGTACCTAATGCCACGCGGGCGAAGCCGCGAGCAAAAGCTAGTACTAAACTAATGTCAAGTTCTTGGTTTCAGTTTCGTTTTTAACCTTTTACCCGGCTCCGTCGGATATATCCGACCAACACTGTCACGTTTATTCTGCTAAGGTCTCGTATCTACGACCAAATACTCCATCTCGTCAGCTTTTCTGTCACCTATGGGGATTGAAGAGCTAAACGAGATGGAGTACCCATTCACAACACACGACACGACTCTGGCGAATAGGACACGACACCTCTGGCGAATAGGACACGAAAACTCGTCGAAACAATCCTACGAAAGAGAAGTGCCATAAAACAGTGACTTTCTGCAGCCTAAGTGCCATAAAACAGTGACTTTCTGTAGCCTAAGTGCCATAAAACAGTGACTTTCTGAAGCCTAAGTGCCATAAAACATTGACTTTCTGCAGCCTAAGTGCCATAAAACAGTGACTTTCTGAAGCCTAAGTGGCATAAAACAGTGACTTTCTGAAGCCTAAGTGCCATAAAACAGTGACTTTCTGAAGCCAAGTGCCGTAAAACAGTGACATTCTGAAGCCTAAGTGCCATAAAACAGTGACTTACTGAATCCAAAGTGCCATAAAACAGTGACTTTCTGAAGCATAAGTGCCATAAAACAGTGACTTTCTGAAGCCTACTCTTCGGTAACGGCCATGTTAATGGATTTGAAAAAACAAAATGTTTATTATAGATTCATGATAAAAGTATTAGGTAATCTAATTGTGATTAATTTTTGTCAAAAAAAAAAAATTAGCAATTTCGCTAGTTTTCCCTACTCCTTCCAAACAGCTTGGATCTTTGGAAACATGTTTACTTATACTCACTTAGTCAAAGTGATCATAGCATATGTAAATCAATCAAAATTTCGCAAAGAAAATGGATTTAAAGGTCAGCGGGGCTCTATCCGGGCGCAGCTGGCCGCAATTAAATGCACAGATACTCATACTGCCGCCAAGGCGGGTACGAGTGTTGTGTCCATTTACTTCCGGCCAGATGTTCAAGGAACTATAAGCCTTAAAGAGTTATAGTTTCATAATAAAACGGTACGGCATGCTATGCGACAAGTCGGATAAGTCCGCGCGTTATTGGAGTCCTTGAAGCTGTCAAGGTTTCTTCGAACGGAAAGAAAATCGAAGCACTAGCATTGCTGGTACATATTTTATGTTGATTTTCCTTGGCGATTATGAATCATAAGTAAAAACATTATTTGTAAATGATGAATAATTTAATTAATATAGTAATGTTTTCAATTAATCATTTCGGAAATAGGGACATTTAAGAAATACTTACTTCTTATATCTCTGGTAAACTTTTAGGAAAGAACTAAAGAAATATCTACAACGACGGGTTTTATAGCTTCAAAGTTGATACTAAGAAACGGAAGTCCAACATGGACTCTGACGTAAAAAGTCCATCACGCCCATATTGCTGCCAAAACAAACGGCATTTCCACAAGAGAAGGTATCATTTAAAAATGTTCATATTTTTTTAAATATATTTCAGAATGAAAGTGTAAGCGCCACCCAACACCATCAAAACAAAATAGATAAAAAAAAACATCTATTAGTTCCACAGTCAAACCACTCAAAACCGAGCAAATGTGGAGTTACCTTTACAGAAATTCCTCAACATAAATATCCCATAATTTATCGATAAACCAAAGAATAACACATCAGTCTTCATTTTTCAACAAATACTCATACGTAAACTCCTATACTCCATTCGCAAAATGATTAGACTTGTAAACAAACCTTTTTACTGTCAGTGCAACCGATTTTGACTTCTATTCCGATGGCTTTAAAAGCAAAACAGTGGTTACAATACCAACTATTTACTTCATTTACCATTTGTCATGCTGGGCAGAGTCCGTGTCCTCGTTGGGACGATCGGCGGCAATGATCTCTCGCGCCGGGTCTTAGTACAGGCCATGGTCCGAATCGAGGAGGAGTGGCAGGCGGTCGCCTCCTGCGAAGCAGTAATGCTAGCAAAAGAGGAGGCCGCACGTGCAGGTGCGCGTGCGCGTGCTCGCCCCAGCCGCCAGGATCCCGATCCCGAGATGCGCGACGAGCAATGGGTAGCTCGCCGTCCGACCGTCTGGTAACTGTCCGGACCGAGCCCAAGTTGTCGACGGCAGATGTCAGCAAACCGTAGAGGGCCCAGCAGGGTCAACGCCTATTGGGGCCACGGGCAGTGTGAAAGTGAGACCCGGGGCCCTGGGACGAAGGCAAAGAAGGAACAAAAGCGGATTTTCAGTCAGTAAAAGTCTGACACACCGTCACGCTCCGCCCTAGAGCGAGAGACGTCATTGGATGATTTTCCTGCCTAAAAAAAACCATTTGTCATGCCTCAACGCCATAGAAGTCAAAATTGATATGAACAATCAAAAAAAATTGTTGACACGACTCATCTTACTGGGAATAAAGTACATATTTAGATGCAACACACTTTCGTGCGGAATATTTCCGCACATTCCCGTACTCTGTTAAAAACATAAACCTTACATACCAGGAATGTAGGTTAAGCTGGGATATTTAAACGAGCGTGTACGAAGAGACGACGCGGTCAACGAGAGGGACACTCAATGTCAATGCTATTATGGGGGAAGCTTCAAGTACAAAGTTGTGTAGTGCAGACAGCTATATAACATACAGACATTGAATTTTATTGTTTGGCTTGCTTTTATTTAGGTTGTGAGGATTTTCACGTCTCTCGGGAAAACCCTGTTGGAACATTTGAAGTCAAAGTGAAAGTTAGAGTATGCTTACACCTAGGGTTGCCAGTACCTCTAGCCAAGTAGATAATCTGCAACCGTTAACGCAAGTAGAAAACTTCAAATTTACGAGAATGACGTCATCTCAACGCTCAGTCACGTGGTCAGAACAAAAGAATTAGGGGCGTGGCCAACTTGAGGCGTTCGACGCAAGAGAAACGGTTGTAACTCGGCTAGGAGGGGCTGGTCTTGAAACCGAAAAACCGGACCATTCAGCCCGTTTAGCCAGAAATTTTGGTAAAAAGGCCGACAATTTTTTATATTATAACTAAACAACAATGATGTTGATTGATAAAATTGCTAGTCCCATACACTAGCGATACATGGTAAGGCAGAACACATAACAAGTCTAAAAAAAATTTACAAATTTAAGAACCTAACAAAACGGATAGGCCGGTCGCCGTCTAATTTGGCCGGACTCGCAACGCACATTGAAGAAATGTTGTTTCCTTGTTTCGATCAGAAACGCACCTTAACACCCCAGTATTCAACACAGGGTATCTTTCATAAAAGAGGAAATAAACTACGCCGTCACAGAGAGCATTAGTACACTTAGACCCATCGTGTATGTAAAATTTTAATCATCTCTCTAGTCTTTTTTCCCAACTTGCTTGAGTCAGCTTCCAGTCTTACCGAATGCAGCTAAATACCCATGTTTTACATGCAGCGACTGTCTATCAGACCTCCACAACCCACTTACTGGGCAACACAATAATTCTGGATAGACTGAAGGTACCATCGAGATCATTTCTGCCTGGTCACTCAAAAAAATTTTCGCTTGAATTCAGTGGCGCGGCGCAGAACAAAACCCTTTGAAGTTTTCGTTTCGAGTGCAAGCAAAAATGAACTTAGCGGTGGTCAGGCGGAAGTGTCTTTGATGGTAAGTACGACTTTCTGACACCTGGCTACCTGTAACTACTGTCAAATATCTATGAATGAAAATGGGGACCAACGGCTTTACGTGCTTTCTGAGGTACAGGATATCAGTAATATTCCAGATAAACTTAGGAAAGTACATATAAATTGAAAAATTCATATTGATGATTGCCCGCTTTACTTACTGAGCTATCACGACGTCTAAGCTTATAACTATGCTCAAAATTCATCAACATCTATTGAACCGTTTTGGCGTGACGTTTAAAAAAAAACAAAATTTTCAAGTGCTTTTCGATCTGAAGAGCTCTCCTATTCGTTAACTTTCTTATTCATAACATTGTTAGTCCATTATTTTCATCGTATTTTCCCATCTATATATATTAAGGAAAATATATATATTTTAAAATGCAATGTGTGAACACCGTATGTTTCTTACAAGAATATAAAGTTTAATTTACGTAATACTAATTAAGTAACATATGTTTTTACTACACAATGGTAAACATAATTTGCATATGTGTGTAGTCAAGAATTATAAATAAACGTGTTGTTTTACAAGAATGAAGTAGAATAATAGACTGGCATGAGGAAATAAGCACAAAGACTTCACAAGCCAATGAGAGGTGTGAGTTTAAAATTGGCATTACGAATATTGTTTTGCCTACGATTCGGACAGTGTCCGAATTGACACATTTTTATTTCTCTTAGAAAATCTCTTTCTCTGTTCTGTTTAGGAAAGTCAGATAAAACGTTTTAAAATACAGTATTTTATTATGGGGAAAATAAGCGTGACTAAAACAATTTTAGGCTGGATTTAAGGCGGTAAATCCGGGTAATAAATTTATTTTTAATCATCATCATCACCACCTTCCTGCCCGTCTCATTTTATTTTGGGTCGGCCACAACACGTTTTTTCTTCCATTCTGACCTGTCACTCGTCATGGTATCACTAACTAAAATATAATATAAACAGCTTCAATAAATTTGATGGTGTCCGAATAATCTGTGAAAAATATTGAAAAAAAAAAAAATGTGTCGATACGGACACTATGCCCGAATCGTCAGGAACTCGTTTTGCCAAAATAAACGTTTCTCTCAGCTGCACTGGCCAATGTTCGAAAAAAGAATAATAAATATTGGTTTGTTTAGAAACAAACCAAAAGAGAATTTATAATGGGACATGCAAGATTTGTAGATGCAGCGCTGTGGGCGTGGACCGATACTGTAAACATTCTGGGAAAACACAACAAATGTCAATGTATTTATAACGTGCTTTTATTTACGGGATGTTCCATACTTCTATAGAATGTTACAGTGTATACGGAACGTAGATGCTCCGTGTATTTTGTTAAGACACGGTCTACAGTGGTGATTTATTACCGTGCACTTTTCTATACAATTTTCAACGTACCGAGTTATATTGTGTCTGTACTACTTATTTTTTTTTATTATTGATAGGCTCGCGTTTGACCGCCATCTCACCTGATGGTAAGCGATGATGTGGTCGACGATGGAGCACGCTTGCCTAGAAGTAACCTACCTATTCACTCTTGACTTAAAGACTCCTAAGTTATAAAGAACTTCGAAAAAAATATACGTAAAACGACACAAGCTGTACCATGACGTGTTAAATAGTCAGGCGTACGAGCGGTCCAGGGCTCTGGAACGACGGCAAAGATGGAACAGGAGTGAGTTTTTAGTCAGTAAACGTCTGACACTATCTCCCGCTCCGCCCAAGGTCAGCAGATGTCAAGGTGTGCGAGAGAGAGGGAAATGAAATTGGAAATTCAATACTTATAGGGGTGATAAGGGGGAATTTCGTGTATGTGCAAAATCATATTCCTTTTCATTCATAAAAATATTGAATTTATACGATGTAATTTATCTTGCATCTTTACTTATGCACACGGTGTTTTGCAAATGCGTGTTCGGTATTATGAAATTGAAATACTGTACTTTTAATGCATCAACAACAAACTACAATGGTTTAAAATTTTCATCTGGTAACACTGCTTCCATAGCAAGGTTTATTGACAATGATCGATGCATACGAATGATATTGTTCCACAGAAGAATGAGTCATCGATCAGACGATGACAACTAGTGGGCCATTCCATTAATTTCACATTCTGCTGCTGGTGATTCCCTAGAACAGCAGTGCCGTAACTAGAGCTGTGCTAGCGGTGCCCAGGCACACAGAGCGCCAGGGCAGGGCCATAGTTTTGGTATTATTTATTACTAGCTTTTGCCGTCGGCTTCGCCCCCGTACACAAAATATAGCCTATGTCACTCAGGAATAAAGCAGCTTTCTATAGGTGAAAAAATTTTAGCAATCGGACTAGTATTTTCAGAGATTACCTCCTACAAACAAAAAAACAAACTAACTTATAATATGAGTGTAGAAAACTATAAACACTGTACAAAGGCGGCCTTACCAGTGGACAGTTCCTACCAGTCGACCTTAAGGTGGTGCAGAAACATGCAACAAAAACATAATTGCATACATAATATTATGCACGAGTTTCAAAAAGTAGCATTCTACTGGTGAAATTTTGACCTAGGTGAGATTATAATTTTTTCAAGGGGGCCCAGTTATAGAAGCTCGCACCAGGCGTATAAAAGTCTAGTTACGGCACTGCAGGACAGTAAACGACTGATTTTTCCTAACGTAATTATAGCAAAAAAATAACATTGCTATCAAAACTACAAAGTTCACAAACACATAATGAAATCAACACGAAGAACAAATAAACAGAACAAACTTGATTCGGTAACTTCAAATAGTCCCAAATCAAAATCGATTTTCCTAAATAAATTATGAAAAGCGACGTGGGAGCGTGGGAGGTACTGTAGTAATCTATACAGCCAATCAGATATATAAAGTCAAGGTTACCGTGAAAAGTACACGCAATCAATACTCGTCTAGTTCGATAACTTTATGGTTGTAGGAGTAAAGATGCGATTTATTTACGGCGTTTCTATTCCGCATGCGGTAATAAAACGTACGAGTAACGTGTTTATCATGTTGCATCTCACGGATAGATTTAGCTAGGAAACTAGGTATCTACATTTAGGGTTGGTAGTCATATCTACTTTATAATAACTTTTGCATAAAAATAAAGCATATGTATTTTTTCCTATTCGTTATTGTCCCACAGCTGGACTAATAGGAGGCATTTGTCCAGCTAAGTCCTTCCAAACATTCTTCTCCCGCGCCGTCTCGAACCAGACTCCGTGATACGCGTCCAGCAGCCCGATTCACATAATGAAAACCGTAACGATATCGTAGCGATTTAGTCGTTTAGACCATTTCCGTATTCACATCCATCAATCGAGTTTGAACGACATCGATTTTAAAGTCGTTTGAAATACGTCGATTTAAAAAAAATCTCGATCGTATTACATTATCCTGGTAGAATACTTATTAATGTAACTGGAAATAAGTCGATGGATCGTGAATACCGCTTTTGGATAGGACTTCGATCCAACGACTATAAAACTTCAACGATATTTGGCTTGTTTGATTTTACGTGAATCAGGCAACAGATTATCTTGCCACCTCTTTCTAGGGCGGCCTCGACGGCGCTTTCCCTCTGCAAAAACCCACTGCATGGCGACCCTTGCCCAGCGGTCATTGCTCACGCGGCTGTATACGAAAATACTATATTTTCTATCTTTACTGTGATGAGTAAAATGAAACTTGTGCTCCATCGTCGGCCATATAATCGCTTACGACGCTTATCTTCAGGCGAGATAGTGGTCAAATATTCATAAAAGAAAAAATTAAAACACTAAATGTACTGTTATCGATGTTTCTACTTTTTGACACGAATACGTTTCCAAAAATGAAAGAACATACTGTTACTGTCTTCAAGAAAAGAAACAAATAAATAAATCAAATTTTGAACTTTTTTTTTTTCGTCCACATACTTCTTTCCCGACAATAAATCTTGATACATTATTTTTCTTCAAAATCAGTTGGCAACCCTATCCACATTGTACACAGTTTATCTTCATTTTAATGTTGGAAGCTTCTGTTAAGACATTATCTGGTGTCACGATTTTTATTGACAACGTCCGTGTCAGACTCATAAAACAACACAATGTCATTTGGCCACTATGTCAAGAAGATTTTTTTGCGCGGATGCCTAATTCTTTTTCTAAAATAGAAGTTGTGTACGTTACTCTTTTTAACATCTGTTATGGACCAGTGAAAGTCCCGTCAAAACCGTTTTAGCCGTTTCGGAGCTTTAGCCGAAAAATAAAGTCAGATTTTTTTTTTAATTATCGGTATCGAATACACTTTAATTTTGGCATTAGTAAAAAAAGAAGTTATTTTGATGTTACAAGCAGACACTTCATTTTGATTTACATGTATAGATGCAACGTGGAATAGTTTCTGTAAATTTATTCTTGACAACATGAACCAGGATCGTATTGCCTACTCTACTGGGTTGTGGAGGTCAGAGGCCAAATTCACTAGCTCTTAACGCGATCCATTTTAAGGTGCATAGGGTTACCATATCTCAGGATTTGTCCTGAGTTTTCAGAATTTTTCGACTCTTATCAGGATTACAGCTGGAATTCTCAAATCGCATGAAATCTCAGGATTTTTTGAATTTTTTAATAAAATACAGCTTAGGTACACTTAAAAGTGAAACAAGCATTTATAAATTAATAAAAAAAGTTAAATAAATTAAAATTAATCTTTCTTTGGAAAAGAGGGGTACCGCTGCCACTCCCCATTCTGTAAAAATCTCAGGATTTTGCAATGGAAATCGTGCCTTTTCTCCGGACTTTTAATTTTTTTTATCAGGTAAACCTAACTGTGTATAAATAAGCTCAATCCCACTTTCTCGCTCGCAAGCTTGACATTTCACTAACACGTCATCGTAAATCCCCAGATAGACAGACAGACAGTCGATCCATGTAAAAGGTAAGGTAAGGTATTCAACTGCATTTTACTATTCTAGCGTGTGTAAGTTATGGGAAGTGGTCTGGATAATATCATACATTATCATAACATGTCGGAACATCGAACGGCAAACTACGTTCTCAAATTTAAACACCGTTAAATGGTAATAAATTACCACGAGATATTGTTAAGATCTACTTTACTCTGGCTTTAGTTAAGATAAATTTGGTATTAGTACTACAACTACTTTGGCTTTGGCATTAGCTAACAAAATTATTTTGCATCTATCACGCCTTCTACGATCAAAATGAATCAATGGAGACTGGTGACTTATTTTTCTTTACGAAACTAATTACGTGGAACCATTAAGCAAATATTACAAAAAAAAAACCGGCTAAGTGCGAGTCGGACTCGCGCACGAAATGTTCCATACTAAAATATTTATTTTATTCTGTTTAATTATTTAAAGCTTTATGCACAAAAAAAATGTACAAAGGCGGACTTAATGCCTTAGGCAGTATCTGCCAGTAAACGTATAGCAGCAACAGAAATACATAATCTGTGAAAATTTCAACTATACTTATAGCTATCACGGTTCATGAGATAAAGCCTGGTGACAGACAAACTGATAGCGGAGTCTTAGCAATAGGGTCCCATTTTTACCCTTTCAGTACGGAACCCTAAAAAGCAATAAAGACATTGAAATTGGAACGGTGAAGCGATTATTAAAAAAATAGACATACACACGTAAGTAATGTCACAGACTCGCCGTACCACTTTCTCGTATGCGATTCGAACGCGTAAATGAAACGTCACCTCAAACCTGTAATGATTTGCGTAATAACTTCATAATTCCATACATATGCATGTACTTGCCGAATTGTAATATCAAGGCCTATCTTTACAGCTAATAAATGCGCAGTCTTTTGTAAATATTTTACGGTGAATCAACATTTTGCTTAGTTTTTGTCTAAATAGCGTTTATTTAGAAAAAGCTAACCAGTATTCTACATTGAGCTCCATATGCCAGGTTTTTTTGGAGTTGGGATAAATCAAAATTCAAAATAATTTATTTCAAATAGACCATTTGCAGGCAGTTCTGAATAGTCAAATGTCGGTCAGTCCAAGAAAAGTGAAGCTAAATTGCACGTTCCAAAGCGTAAATCAAATAACTTCTCCCGCTCTGGGTGGAACGAGTGAACGTTTCAGACTTTTACTGTCTAAAACCCATCTATGTTCCTACCTTGAGTTGTCCGAAATGGACCCCGGGGTCCTGAGACGTAAGGCAAAGAAGGAACATAGGAGTGGGTTTTAGTCAGTAAAAGTCTGACACGCCCTCTCGCTCCGCCCACGAGTGGAAACAAAAACCTACGTTACTTCAATTGCCCTTTGCGTTCCAGGGCCATGGTAACTTTCGGACAATACCACTGCCCAACCCAGCTGCTGATCAGTTTGGCTTTCGCAGGATGCGCTCCACGGTGGACGCCATCATGCGCGTGCGAGCCCTCCTCGTCATTTATGCAGGAAGAATTTTTTTCTGCTATATTTCCGACATTGTTTTAAAAAAAAATCTGTTCTTTAAAATTAATCTTGGGATTTGAGGTATATCTACTTTATTCTTTTGCTGTATGAAATCGGGATAAGTAGGTATTTAAATAAGTCTACCTAATCCCGACCTCTGCTCATGACTGTTAAAGGCCTACAAATTACTTTAGGGGTGCTATTCTCTAAGAAAACAGCCTTAAGGTCAGCGCTGGCACAGCGACGAGTCGTGAGCGCAGTACATTGAATTAACAATCCAATGTGAAGGGGCATTGGGTTGTTAATTCAATGTACTGCGCTCACGACTCGTCGCTGTGCCAGCGCTGAGCTCAAGGCTGTTTTCTTAGAGAATAGCACCCCAGGGACCAAACTGCATAACGCAGAATAACACGGAGATGTCGGTACAAAATTGATGGTAACCTAATACCTATCAACAGACCAATCCAGATAAGTGTTATATTACCTTGAAGGGGCCTTCAAGATAATATAACACTTGTCTACCTCTCTACCTCACAATATTTTACGTATTAAGATAAACTTTGTTGAACGTATGAATCGATATCGTAGGTGTGTCCTTGCACTTGAAGCACCAATGACGTTTGACGATCATCTGTTATCGGAATCTATCAATGAATGCGAGTCAATGAGTCATAGTGAGTATGAAGATCTAAGACTCTACATCTCGAGCCGGAGAGGGAGAGAGAGTATGTGAGACTTTTACTGACTAAAAACCCACTTCTGTTCCTTCGTAGCCTTTCATACCAGGGCCGAGTTTCCCTTTCAGAAGCAATCCCTTGGCCCCAGTAGGCTTCGATCATGCCCTGGAAGTTTGCTAACATCTCAACTCTCTGCCACTTGCACCCCCGCTGACCTTTAAAACCATTTTCTTTGTAAAATATTAATTTATTTACATAATATATGTTATGCATATGCTGAACAACACTAAACCAGCAATTTTTTTGTGTAAACATATTTCTAAAGAACAAATTCGTTTGAAAAGAGGAGGGAAGACAAGCAAAAAATTATATTTTTTTTTCAAAATTATTCGTCTTTCGTAAAAATCACAATTATGTTGATAATGTTATTGAATCTAACAATTAATATTATATTTTTTCAAATCTGGCCAGCCTGGCCATTACCGAGGAGTAGACTTCAGACTTCAGAAAGTTACTGTTTTATGGCACTAAATGAGAGTTAGAGCATTAAAATTAATCACAAATTTATAACACACACCAGATTCACTACTTTAAAAATAATCGTCTATGGTTTATGATTTTAAAAAAGTTCTCTCGTAGCAAAAAGTTCCGTTGGGTATGTAAAACGAATGGCATTACGGCAGCCGGTGAGTCTGTGACGTCAGAGAACCACCGTTATCTATAGACTAATATTAACGTTTATTAACAATTCCAGATGCTGCCTACTTTTTGATTGATCAAAATCCGCAAATTCGTGTCAACTTCTTCGGTTAAGATAATTTATGACCAAAATTTGTGGGTTAGGCCATAATACGAATAAGTTTTTAGTGTCGATGTAAATAACTGCAGTATACATTGCTATTTGTGTCTGAACTTGAGTCTAGTAACACTGTTATGCTAATTTAGATATTGACTATTCATAAGAAGCGTAAAAGGTACGAAACTCGGCTTAAATGAGATTAAATTTTCGCATCTCCGTTTATTTTTAGACATCAAAGCTTACCGTAACGGGTGAACGGTTTCGGCGCCTCCGAAACATCGAGGAAAGAGAGTGGCTGGTCAGGTTCGCCGACGACGCGGCTGACACCAACATTTTAAACTTTATCCAACACTATCACACACACTGAAACCGGCTCATTTCCGATATCACTACTAACGTACGCACTGAACTGTAGCTATCAGAAGGTAAATTTGAAAAATTAAATTTTCTCGACCAACGAAGCTGTACGACGAACATGAAAGCACACAGACGAGCTAAAGCACAATGAAACCACTTTGTGATTCCAAGAACAATAAACTTTTACTATCACGCCACATAACATAAAAAAGTTTCACTGCAGTGCGCAGTAGCTCGTATTTCGCGAGAATCGGCAAACCTATCACTTTTCTTGGTTTGGTCAAAACACGGCGAACTTTCTCTGAAAGTTTACCATATGTGAGTCATATTAGTGCGCGGATATGTCAACGCACGAGGAAGAGAGCGAAATCGAATTAAATATGGAAAGTAAAACCCGCAACAAGTTCGGAGGGACCACTTGCGGACGGCGGAAAATTGAGACCTCTTTAAACTGGTTTGTAAATTCACTCAGAAATTGGAATCAATATCAAGAGCAGTAGATTGAAAAGTTGACAAGGTGAGGCAGAGTTTTCTGGGTGCTCGTCAGGGCTGCAAACCTCGTTAGTGAGACGAGGCGGCGTCGGAGGCAGTTACTGGATCCAGAGCGCGCAATCTACTGCATAAATTAACTTGTAACCCACTTCGCTTAAATTCTTTAAACATTTTACTGTCCTTATCTGCTGCTAGTAAATTTTGTGACATCACTACGGCTGTTCTAAAATTGGGGTATTAAGGAGCAATTAAAACTTTGTCAGAATATTTAGTTTAGATTTGGGGATGCTGCGCGGGATTACGTACAGATATGATATACGGTAGCACTGTTAGATTCGCTGGTGGATCGTAAATTTAGTGTACGCGTGTACACAGTGGCGGGCACGTCGCTGAACTAATCGCACAGGAATCGGATTTCTAAATCGTATTGTGTATTGTCGAATTACAGTCAGTTTCCTCCAATTAAACAGCAAATTGCCGCAACTAACGTTACGTTTTCGTTAACCGATGACCTAGTTGCATTTATTCGCTTCGTTATTACAGGTTTCAGGTATTCATCAAAAATTAGTTGAAAACTAAAGATGCTAATGACGCTAAGTGCTCCCAAGCAGATGCATCACCCTGTCTTCATTTTAGAGGTTCTCATAACAAGACCAAAATATTGGATTAATATAGCAGTTTTGGTTCTTGAAAGAAATACACTGAAGATAAGAAGCGTAAGCAAGCTTGAACATCAAGCAGATGTATATAAAATGATTTAATCTAGAAGAATTTTCCTTTGCAACATATCTGCTGAGAAAAACCACATTGTTATTTTGAATTCGTGAGCTGTCAGTAACAGTGGTCTGATTTGAATTGTAGATGAGAACGAATGACAATGTAATATGAAAACCGAAACGATCAAGGAAGGCACTGCGATTTAAATTACTGTTCTTAAAGGAAATACAAACACGGCCAACTAGAGGTAGGTAACAAAGGAATATATATATACATTAAACGGTGAATAAATCTTATCGTTTCAGGTGGTAAATAGGATCAAGTAAAATTTAAGATGAGCATACTAAAATTAAGCGCATTTCGAAATAACAGAGACTGTAGACCTTATCCAACTTCTGTAATGCATTATTCTAATTATACCTCGACTTGTCTTTGATCTTGGCATGTAATTGCCAAGTACATAACAGATTCAAAACATTAGGCATTGCAATAAAACTAGATCCTATAGTAACAGCAAGAAAAACAGAATAAAATTTCTCGACATGAGATTTAAAGTCTTTGAAACGTAAATCCTCTCAAAATTTCTTTCAGAATGATAGTATGTACTAATTTCTAACATCTATAAAACGAAATGAGCTAAAAATCTTGAACTTTAAATAAACCAGATGACCTGCGCAAACGCAATGAACGTCAGTGGAACGCCCACATGAAATAGAGAAAGCAAACAATGATGCGCTGCTCCTATAAATAGTAAATCACGAGATTTTAGTGTAAAAGAGGGATAAGCGAGCTGCCAGAACTTTAATTACTTTTCATATCAGCAATCCGTTTGGCAAGGATAATGGTGATTATGGTTTTATTATTCTATCCCACTTGCGTAGAATTAAGACTGGGAATAACCATGTTGTTTCTCCACAATTCTACAGTTGTTGTTTACAATCATCATCTTCCTGCCCTTGTCCTTCGTTAGGTTATTTAGGATCGGTAACATTGTTTTTGTGTTCCGCTCTGTTCTGTCAACCGTCACGCTACCACTGACTCATTTTTCTTTTATATCACTCATTTCGTTAATATTCATGTCTTCTTAACCTTTCTCTTTTCTGTAGTATAACTCTTTTAGTTACATGCTTTTCATCCCTCCTTAACACATTACTAAGACAAACGATTCCATTTCAACTTTTAAATTACTGGTGACACTATCAACTTCTAATATACTGATTTCCCACTTTATCTATTCTAGTCAGTTTACATATCCATCTCAACACTGATCTCCGCTACATGCAATCTTTTTCACAGTCCAACATTCTGATCCGTACAGTATTACAATCTACGGCATAAATTACAGAATTCACTGTTACACACAATACAATCGCAAATGATGTAGGCTACTATAATTAATTATCGCACGCCCATTGGACGCAATTAATTTAACTGTTAAATTCTGACTTTGTTCATAAATAGGTTCACTATTAATGTAGATGAATACGAATCTGCAAAGGTAATGACCGTTAATTTTCCTATAAAGATTTTATGTTATTGTTACAAGAAGAGACGCTCATACTGTTTACATTGTCGATAAAGCCAACTAAACAGTCTGTAACGCACGAATGAAAGCCAAAGATTATGTATAATCTATACCACGTAATGACAGCTGAAAATAGACTTGGTTTCGACCCTCTGTAAGTACTATTGATTTCTGAAGCGGCACAGAACGTGTCATGTTGTTGGTATTTTCTGGGCGTTTGTCCGCCACTGTGACGTACGAAGGCCGGCCCACAGCATGACGTCTTGTTAACAGTAATGGACAATTCATTAGCTCGATTGTAAACGCGTGGACCGCCACATAAATATTTTTGCTCCCACCACCAGCGGCATTAATCAAAGAATCTCGCAGAAGCCGTAAGATATTCATTGTGCAATTTATTTCTGACGTCGCCAATTTTGGTTTTACAAGCTTTCGACCCAGTTTTCCGTCAATAAACAATGTTCAATTTACTATATTTTATATACAAGTGGAACGCACGCAATATTATGAGCGGTTACGTGAATTAACGAGGAGACGGAATTAGATGGTCTGAGTGCAAAACGATCGGCGGATACGCGTTACGCTGTATGAACAAGACATCGGTTTAGGACAGCTCAGAAATGCGAGGCGTTTCAGTCTTGGACATGTGCCTGTGTTTTGTTTACGTGTTGAGCAAAATAACTATTTCTGCTGGTGAGGTATTAGAGGGCTCTGCAGAAGAATCCATCTGTATCCAACGTCATTGTAAAAATCTACAGTCAATAGGCACTTTGACCTGAACAATTATCACGGTGGATTTTGCATTCCTTTAAAAATAAACAACTAGGTCGAAAATCCCACTTAGTAAACATACGGGCTTTTGGATAGAAAGTTTGAAAACCATCCAACTAGAACATGATATCCAAAATAACTACACCAATTTCAGTACAACGTATTAATTAACGGTCGCGCTACACATGTCAAGTTTTTGAGGTTACTGACGCAAACACCGGCGAAGGTCGGGACGATACTTAATTGTGTTAATATAAAACAGATCTATCTGCAATTATAGTGCACACATGCGATAGTGAAAGTTACGTAGAGATAACGATACTCTCGCGTTCTACACAGAAAGAATTTATATTACTTATTCGTTTAGATTAACATAATAAGCGTACCAAGGTATTTGAGGATGTAGAACTGGTACACACGATGTGGAAAAAACGTGTAGCTGTTCGTAACAAGAATGTCGACAGGAGAGGGATGGAGGACATCAACAGATGCGATCCCGGAGAGTACGGTCGACTTGGATTGATTGGATTCCGACATACGATGGACGGGAAGTGTCGCGAGTGTCGCCCAAAAGATTCATATTCAAGAGCTTTTTAACTTGATTTGGATCATGTTGGGTTCATTCTGGTGGACTGCATAGATGATATCAAAGGACTCTGCCTTGCTGAGGATGTATATATCGTGGTGCACTTGAAATTTAAACCAAAAATATATTTTGAATACTAAACTTGGACTGCAACTACAGAGTTACCGAGGATCTGGACGGTAAAAGGGAGTCTGAAAGAACACAGCTGGGTTTTAGTCTAAAAATCTGACACGCCATCTTGTTCCACCCAGAGCGGGAGATGTTATTTGATGATTTCCGACCACAAAAAGAAGACTAAACTTTTCAGAGAGGAGCTCAGCTTTTGGCTAGGAGTACTTACAATTAGGAGTATTACAAAATTAGTATCGAGATATGTGAGAATATTATTAACAGAAGAAGCAGTTACCATTAACCACGTTTAGTAAAACCCAGCAGAAGTAGTGCATCAATGAATACCAGTAACGAAGACATACATACAAAAGCGACGGAATTCCACAGATCAGCCAACGTAAACATTGTAAGTCAACACGGAAAATCACAATACGTAGAATCGATATGTACAGTACAGGCGAGAAAATTTCAAATCACAACGGAAAATATTTAAAGGAGGGTAGACGCGCGCTTGCGTTCTCTCGGTCGCATCACTCAAACTGGGCGGGATAACCAACTCATGTGAGGTGCCAAATCCTCAACCAACATCTGACTATACACCTACATACAAACACGAGCTATTTACATATCATTGCTAATTCAATGCGCTATCACCTCGCAATAAGGTTCAAAATGCAACTGCAGAATTTTCGCTTTTTGCGCGAGAATCAATTTGAATGTTTTGTTCGTTTTTTTCGAGTTTAATGACGAGGATTGATGTGAAGTCGATTTTCCTTACGTTGGTTTTGATTTTATGATTTTGTAAATGTAAATATTATGTTTAAAATTCTTTTGACTGTTCGTGTTTTGATTAAATAAATCCGTTATGATACCATATTTTAACGTAATTTTTAGAAGATCATGTATTTAATTGCTATGTACAATAACTAGCACTGCCCGCGTCTTTGTTCGTGAATATGTTTGAACACCCCTTAAACTGTATTTTGAGGGTAATTTTGAAGCGGAAGTGACTCCTGGGTGTCGCCACTGTGCGGAACGCCCGGAGGACACGGTGGAGCACACAATCGCGGTGTGCCCTGCTTGGGCGGAGCATCGCCGTGCCCTCATGGGGGTGATCGGCGGCGGAGACCTCTCGCGCCGGGCCTTGGTCGAGGTCATGGTCCGGAGCGAGGAGGAGTGGCAGGCGGTCGCCGACTTCTGCGAAGCAGTAATGCTCGCTAAGGAGGAGGCCGACCGCATCAGGCAACGGCGCTCTCGCCGCCGCCGGGATTCCGATCCCGATTTCCAGCCACCGTAGGCGCGGGCTTGCGGACAGTGAGCAATGGGTAGCTCGCTGTCCGGCCGTCCGGTAACTGTCCGGACCAAGCCCAAGTCGTCGACGGCGCGCGCTGTTCCCGCGCGCCTCAAGGAGTTGTCAGCAACAGCAGGGGCCCAACCGGGTCGAAGCCTACTGGGGCCAGGGTTATCCGAAAGGGCGCTCGAGCCCCGGTATGAAGGCTTGAAGGAACGGGATGGGTTTTTAGTCAGTAAGAGTCTGACACTATCTCTCTCTCCGCCCAAGAGCGGGGGTTGTCATAAGATGATTTTTCCCATCGAAAAAAAAAAAGGGTAATTTTGAAAATAAATAATAATAGCAGTCTTTACTGTTCATTTTAGTTAGAATTTGTGCTAACTTTCAATTATTTTTAGTTAATGCGATACCTGAATCTAGTTTGTTTAGAATCAGTAACTTTATTTTTGTTATATTTTGTCGTTTTATTTTTGTTATATTTTTTCACAAAAATATTTAAAAAGTGAGAAAGAAGTTGGACACCACCGACACTAAGTATAACACAGGTCTCGGCAGGTCATAGCAGGCGCCATCAAACAGCTGGGTGCAAGTCCAAAACAACTCCTCAGTCGCCTGGATGTCCCGGTGCCCTTGTATTTTTGCTGACATAACAAGCTTATTACTTTGTGATTTTTCATGATACAGTTATGAAATTTTGTACATAGACTTACTTAAAAATACTGGACAGGTGTGTCGGATTTCACATATAAATAAAATAAATATAATTACTAAAACTATTGTTGTATATATGGATGTCGCAGCCATCTGGTTAAATTAGCCATCCAATTGGACGCCTAGGGCGTTCGTTAAACGCCGGCATCGAATGAAATGGCTGAAGAACAACTAGCCATGTCGTTGACCGCAATGTTTAACCAGATGGCTTAACGTTGTGTAGTCATTTAGTTTACACTTTACAAGGGTAATCATGAGTTTATAAATTATATAAAACTACTTTTTAATAATAGCGTCCACCAAGTAATAGTGAAAAATTATTAACCTTTTGAATGTCTTAAGTTACACAGTTCGACATAAGCAATTGTCTTTCTATTGTGTCTCTAATTACGGCATTCAAAGAGTTAAGTCAATAAATAGCGGAACTAAATTTGAATCACTTGGCTGAGTCTTAATCAGTCATTTCGAAAAGGCTAACTTTCAATACGCCAAGCTGTTAAACGTTGAGTGATTTTAAAACAACTATCGGCCTAGGCATCCAATTGGATGCCGGCGTTTAACAAACGCCCTAGGCGTCCAATTGGATGGCTAATTTAACCAGATGGCTGCGACATGGATAAATTGCTATTACTCTTTTAAGTAAAAAGTGACAGTTATTTCCGTATCCTTGTTTTATTGAGATTGTGGTTAATTCAATGGTAATTAGCGAAAACGTTTACCATTCAAGTATGCTGCCAAGTTTGTCCTGTACTTGTTTCTAAAATTATACCTACAGCCTTCTTAGTAACATAGTAGACAAACAATACTATTGAACTCTGGACTGAACAATTATTACCTACTCAACAAAAACCTACTATGCAATATTCTTGTTTTTTATCAATTGTATAGACAATAGGTACCTAGTATTTGTAGGAAAATTTACTAAAGATAATATGATTAATTGTATTAATAAGATAACAAATTAATTATAATTATATTCAATGAGAGAAATCCTACTAAGGTAGGCGCAAAATAAGCGTGGAATAACGGTCATTGACCCACCTACATTTATTGAAAATCTTAATTTCAAAAACGGAATTAAAGACAAAGCTGTCTTGAATCGACATTATCGTGATCCTTTACCTTTTCTGAAAAACAGTTCATGTATGGTTTTTCGGGTATCTGATAACTACCGGGGCCAGGGTTATCCGAAAGGGCGGTCGAGCCCCGGTATGAAGGCTTGAAGGAACGGGATGGGTTTTTTAGTCAGTAAGAGTCTGACACTATCTCCCGCTCCGCCCAAGAGCGGGGGTTGTCTTAAGATGATTTTTCCCATCGGAAAAAAAATGGTATCTTCGATATATTGGAGATATTAGGAAAAAGTCAATGTACTTTATTTTAAGTTTATCTGGCGCCTTGTATCTACACTAATATAATAAAGAGGTAAAGATTGCTTTTTTTTTTGTTTGTATGTGGTAATCTCTGGAAGTACTGGTCCGATTGCTAAAATGTTTTCACCAATAAAAAGCTGCTTTATTCCTGAATGACACAAGCAATATTTCATGCATGCGGGCGAAGCCGCGAACAAGAGCTAGTAATATTATAAACGCGAAAGTTTGTATGTAAGTATGGATGTTTGTTACTCTTTCCCGCAAAAACTACCGAATGGATTTCGATGAAATTTGGTATAGTATCATAAGTGATATTCCAGTACACGGTCTACATGTACCATGTCCTGGAGTAGCACTTATGATACTTTTTATCCCGAGAGAATGTTCCCTTTGGATAATTTTCAACTATCACGCGGGCGAAGCTTCTGACAACAGCTAGTATCATAATTAATAATTGTCGAATCCGACTCGAATGGGCAGTATTTGGGAAGCTGCGTGGCATTTTCACGTCCCACCATTGCGTGTTGCCAGTGATGACATGGCTCTGAAACGTAGTCGCTAACTATTGGCCGTATCAAAGGGCTTAAGGTAACCTAAAGGGCAATGGAAAGAGCTATGTTCGATGTTTGTTTGCGTGATCGCATTAGGCATGAAGGAATATCTGTAGGAGAACCAAGGTTACTGACATAGCCGGAAGAATCGTCTAAGTAACAGTGTATCGCAGAACATTTGGTCGATGGAGCCGAAAGGTTCTGGAGTGGCGACAACGTACCGGAAGACGTAGCACTATAACTGTTAGAAGGCCTCTTACAAGGTGGACCGATGACCTATTGAGGGTCACGGGAATCCGATGGATGCGAAACGCACAGGACTGGTCGTTGTGGTGACACTTGGGGGAGGCCTATGTCCAACAGTGGACGTCTTTGGGCTGAAATTATGATGACGAGAGAAATAACCCTACAATCATCTTTACATAGTACAAAAAAGTCGCTCTCCGTTTCTGTCCGTTTATTCGCTAACTCCTCCTAAACCACGCAACTGATTTTGATACAGTTTTCACCAATGTAAAGAGCAATAAACGAAGAAGGTTTAAGTACTTATTTAATTTTCACCCGAACGAAACAAGGGCGGGTCAATTGTATTATTATAAATATTACTTATTATTACGATGCAACAATAACTATCTCAATTTATTTATAACATCTATTATTATTTTGATAAAACTATATCAGTAGTATTTTAATTTATTTTGTGTAAAATTATAAACACGCCAATATCTTAAGTTTGTTGTACTTATGTATGTGTCAATGTCAGATAATTTTGTGAAGAATATCAACAATAGATAGATACTTATTACATAAAGTGCGTTTCACATAAAAAGTTCCTTCGTCGTAACGTTGGCAATACGAAAAAATAACACTCCTTTTTTGGGGCAGTCGTGTAATTAGTGTTGCTATATTTTTAGCAATAAAATTACTTAATATTAAGGAGATTAACTGATATTTCGTTAAGTACTTTTAACAATTGCCACATAATTTTGTTTCGTTTTCTTTTGGAAACTGTAAAAACTATTTTTGAATAAAGTAAACAACGCTGGGCTCCTTTTCGATTGTCTTGCAATTCTTTCAAATACCGAAAACGCCACGCAATTATATCGTACCTCTCCATTAACAACTTCCTTTTAGACCTGCTTTTTTTAATAAAATCCCATTCCCCTCATAATTCTCCAAAAAGTGTCGCAACTACCGTTAAAATCGATTTCGAATTTTGCTAGAGTAGGCCACTCTTTTCTTTTTTATTTCCTCTTTTCTGTAGACAGACAGGGGAGCTAACATTACGGCGAAGGAACTTCTTATGTGAAACGCACTATACTCCTCCAGGCCCCTCGTCCACGGCGACTTTTTGTATGGATGCTGTAGCGCGTTCGCATCGATACAGTCGCGATGCTGTTGGGCATGTCAGACTTTTACTGACTAAAACCCACTACAACCCAGGGCTTCAGTAGGCTTGCTGGGCCGCTACGATTTTGCTGACTTCTCTTTGAGGCGAGCGTGGAACACGCCGCACCGTCGACGACTCAAGCACAAAATAGATAGGTACAGAAGACAATCTCATGTATGTACTTCACTTTTTATACCTACGCTCGGTGGATGCACACTAATGAGCGTTTGAGCCGGAATTGTTCGACGAGTGATCCGAGACGCGACCGAGACATCGTGTCTGTGAGCGGTGTCTATGAGTGCGTTGCTCGAGCGCGCTTTGTATGTAGATTGACTTCTGTACCTGTATATTTATTGACTCAAGGTAGAACTACACTGCTCACACGTGTGACACACGCCGATCTGGGCACGTCGGTCTCCATACATTTTATATGGGAACTAGACTTGTAGAGCTACATTTGACACACGCCACGCGACGTCGTTCTACGTACAAATCAAGCGTGTTACATGTCGGTCTAATGTTGCTCTAGCTTCAGGCTCAGTCCGGACGGTTGGAATGTAATAAACCTTGGCAGAGTCAAATAATTATTTATTCTTCAGTCATGTGAATGAAACAAAATTGAGTATTTTTTAAATGTTACAGAACAGAAGAGTGATTATTAGCTACAATTACATTAAATCATTTCACATTTTTACACTTGCAATATGCATTGTGTGGCCATAAAACTTCTTACAAAAATAATCATTCAATTTCCATATGAATGGCTCCTCAAGAAAACTATTGTTTAACGTAAAAGGTGTTTCATCGTAACAAGCTTGAAGGAAACACATATTCCAATGCCACCATTGGAATTATGAATGGTTTCTATGGTACGATAATCATCATCATCATTTCAGCCGAAAAACGTCCACTGTTGGACATAGCCCTGCCCCAAGTGTCGCCACAATGAACGAACCTGTGCGTCTCGCATACATTGGATGACAAATCGCCAAAATGAAGTGGCAATGAAATTTGACAGGCCTGTTGGTCTAGTGGTTAGCGACCCTGACTGCTATGCCGGAGGTCGTGGGTTCGATTCCCACCCAGGACAAATCTTTGTGTGATGAGCATGATCATTTGTTCTGTGTCTGGGTTTTATCTATAGTATGTATGTATTTAGAAATATATTAGTATGTTTATCAGTTGTCTAGTACTCATAACAGAAGCTCTGCTTAGCTTGAGACTAGATGGCGTTGTGTGATAGTTGTGGAATATTATTATATTATAATGGGCAGGGCACATCGCTCGCAGAACAGTGTGGAAATAAAAAAATGGGTCTCAGTATTTCGATTTTTGATTAATTGTTAAAAAATAAAAATCTGCGTCATACCTCGCATTAGATTTTACTGTAGCTCATTCAAAGTAAACATTACCTGTAAACCTTTTTTTTATTTAAGGGCTCCGTCAAATATTTTGCCTTCCAATAGGGGGTCCGTTGCAAAAAAAGTCTGAGAACCACTGCCTTAGTCTATGTGAAGATGATGATGGGAAACATGCATAGTTCTAGTGGAAAAGAACATTGGGGCTAAGCTGCGGGAATAACTAGTTTAAAAAGTGAAAGACCACATTTCTATTACACATGAACAAGGTCCATCGGGTTAGTTAGATAATCATATGTTTTATTATGTTGGCAAAAAAGCAGTTCTATTTAAAGAGCCTGACAGCCTCGAAGAAGCCCCAAATTTTTGCTTATAAGACTTCATAATTAACACTACATTACAGAGTGAAGAATTTCTCTATAATTATATTAAACATCTATACATATAAATAAAATTGGAGTGTCTGTTTGTAATATTGAAATAACTGCTTTTTACTACATGCATACGAATATATATACAAATAACATTTTTTACAATTTTTGTCTGTCTGTTTGTCCGGGCTAATTTCTGAAATGGCTGGACCGATTTTGACGGGACTTTTTTTGGCAGGTAGATGATGTAATAAGTAACATAGGCTGCTTTTATTTTAGAAAAAATAAATTCAAAATCCTGTAGTCCACGCGAACGAAGTCGCGGGCACAGCTAGTTTTATAATAAGAATCAAGTACTACGCCGTACGCCGGCGTTCGCGCATCTATTGTCTTTCTATTGTGTCTGTAATTTCCACGATTGAAAGGTTAGACTGTATTATCCTAGGTATTTGAATCTTGACTGATTGATCAGGAACCAAAATTCAACGTAATTCCTTCATTCAACAAATTTTTTTTCCATCCCCTGTTGCCGGTATGCTGGAAGAGATTTTAATAGAAATAAGCATCTCCTTTGTAGGTTTTCTGTTACCTTCTTCTTGTCTTTTATTATGTGTGTACATGAATTGTTAAATAAACAAATTGAATAATTTTATAAAAGACTTGAACAAAGCTATGATCAATATTTGTATACATAATTTTTAGTAGATTGTTGGCTTACTATTCATGTTGGTGCATACTGTAAGTATGGCAAGCTATTGTTTAATAAATAAATAAAAATAATTGCTACATCAAGGCTGTCTTTTCTTACATAACCATTGGCAACCAATCTGTCTTAAGATCTTCTGTAGAACAAAACCAATTCAGAGACTTTTGTAAGGAGTCTTCATAATTTGAGTTTATTACCATGACTTCCAGATTAGCATGTTTTCTGTTGAATAGACTTGCTTGTAATTCAAGGCAAGAGTGAATAGGCTCATAAACTAGTGCACCTCACCATCAACGATTGCATCACTGCTTACCATCAGGTGGGATTGCAGTCAAGCACTAGTTTATATCAACAAAAAAAAAATGGTGAAATGGCAATCAACCCATATCCTTTTAACATTAGCCATTGTTCTTACTTGATTAAAATATGTTTAAAAACTCTTTAGCGTCTCTCTACTTGTCTCTTAGCATTTAAGACACAAAAATTGATAGGAACTAACAAACTAGTGTCAAAATTTACAGTATATAATGATGACCATTTAGAGTGGCAAGCATGTAGGTATTTATCTAACTGATTAGCATTATCTTGGGTACCTGGTGTAACTAAAGAGTTTAGGTGCAAAAATAAATTTGATTCTTATTAGATTATATAGACGGAACACTTGAGAAATATGGCACTACTAGCTTCTGAGTCTTTGCCCTTGTAAAAGTAGAAAATTCCCAAGAGATCATCTAAACATAAAAAGATAATGAGACAAAATTTATTGTACCCTTGTGCTAAATTTAATAGAAATCCTTTCGTCCGTTCTAGTAAAAAAAATAAACATAGTTAAATTACTTTCGTGTTAATAATATTAGTGAGACACTGACCATTGCAATACACATGAACACACACGGTTTTTTCCGTCATTAAAACTAATGAAGACTTGACCCATCAATTTCATGCCTGCTGACACCTACTTTACCCAATAGGAATACAATATTAAAATCACTGACATCGCGTTTTTCTATTATTTACGTATTTATTTATAAAAGTATATCCTGTTGACATAAAACAACAGTAATGGAACAAATTCTTACGATGCAGTAAAGTAATGGTCCTACAGCAAATCTAGTTTCCACGAGCTGCTAAGCAGGTTTTGTTCGTTTCTAGCGTTGTAAAACCGAAAACATCGGCTCAAGCAAGTCGAGTGCCAACGGGAAGATAATGTGATGTTGCAAATTACATTATAAACAACTCACCTCGGCCTCACTGTCGCCGTTCTTGTTTTTATCAACTTTGGTCTTCATCGCCTCCTGCGAACAACAGCTTCCACTGAAACCCTCACAACACACGCTTATCTGCTTCAAATCACCAATATGCGGAGATCTTACACACGTAAATTATGCAGCACCGCATACCATAAACGAACTGAACTGACATGGCATAGTAGGTATTACGACGATGGAAGCGTAAAATGCCGACAACGTAAATTACCGTTTTTTTTACAACGGTGAGAAAATTATATAATTTAGGGCGTTATAAAATTTGTTGTTTTATTCTTAAACTCACCTTTTCTTTTTTCGGCATAATAAATTAATAATTAAAGCTTTTAAATACAAGTTTTTGACAACATTCGCGTGGAGAGTTTACATTTTAGTTGTCAAACACAGCGTTCTGATTGGCTGAAATCGGTCACGTGACTTCGTTGACGTTGCACGTAGGGATGTAGGCTTGTATGTAATAAAAGTATCGATTTATTATTGTTAATTTATTAATGTCCATATAAAAATCTTGCTTGTTACATAATAATGTATTTTTAGTGAAGTATTTAAAATGTTATGGCAGAGTGAAAACAAAGGATACAACAATTTATTGTACAGTAAGACAGGCTTAAAGCAGTAAGTAGTAGATAAAGTCGTGTTTATTAAAAATGCCAAAACATATAACGAACCCAATTATTTTAAAAGAAAGGGAGTGTCCAACACTCCCTTATTGTCTACCACTCAATATTCATTTGTCCATTTAACTTTTTTAGGTTCGGTCCTCACCGGACTGCCAAACAGCAAATCTACCCAGTGCTCGTTTCCACAAGGCCGGAGCTTAGCGCTGGTGGGAACTGGTTCAGTCAAGCTATGGTTTTTTTTGGATACTTGCTATAGATGGTTGCGAGTAATGTAACTAAGTGCAGAACAATCAACAGTAGAAAATGCGCGTTTACTGTACTGTACTTACTCTGAGCCTTAAACTAAGTATAGTCTGTCTAAAAATTCAACCGACTTGGGAATTTTGTATAATATTTAACTATTTAAAAAATACTTATATTCGATACTTTTTATAAGGTTCTTCTATTAGTAAACGATGATTAGTATCTCTTAATCAACCTTGATTATTGAACCAGCGTTGACTACATCAGATTTCATTTTGCCTTAATGATTACCCAAGACGGTTGACTTGTTAGACAGACTCTAAGGAAGAATATACAAGAATTCGAATTGATAAATTTGTCCTTGTATGCTGTGGCAACATTATCACGCGAATGTTGAGTGGTCGTGATAACGCTCTGAGAACAGTGATGGCCGAGTAGTAACAAGACCCCGACTTAAGAGTTGTCGGTCGCGGGTTAAACTCCAGCCAGGCGTATTACTTTGGGATAGCGTTATAATAATTAATTATTACGATTGAATTTAAAATTCTCTGCTCCATGACCGTGGCGTTTTTTCCCTCGAGTATGACAAAATCAAATAACTTCGGAAGGTCCTTAAGGACCGGTTTTCCACCTGCCTTCAGGAGTTCGGCAGTAATTTCGTCCTCACCCGACGCCTTGTTGTTTTTCAGCTGCTTCAGATCCATCTCCTTTGTTCCCGTTGAGTTACACCATTTTGTGTTACACTGTTACCCATTGGGAAAAAAATTACCGATTAGTAACACTGTAACTCAAAGCCACATTTTTTTGCCCTTTGATTGACAATGTAACTCAACAGAACGCTGTGTTCCCGATAAATAACATCTTCTTGCAGTAATTCCACTCCGGTAAAAACACTTGTGAAAATTTGTATGGGTGGAAAAACACTATTGGTAAAAACACTTGTGAAAATTTGTATGGGTGGAAAAACATTATTGGTAAAAACACTTGTGAAAATTTGTGTGGGTGGAAAAAGACTATAGGCAAAAACACTTCGTACAAGCACGATAAAGAAATTTACTCAGCTGGACAGCGTTCGTTAAGGTATTTAATATTTTATTCCTTTCGTCCTGAATACTGTAGTATCTCATGATGAAAGTGCGACCAGTGACTAGTGAGTGCACATGCCAGTGATTACAGAAGGCACTGATATTGTAACTTGGTTGCTCAAGATGGTCCTAATTTGACTAAAAGTCTTAAAATTACTCAATGGGCAATAGATGAGAATGTTGGGTAGAAGCTTTCTTTCCGTCCCTAGAATTTCCAAATTATAGCAGTGAGCGGTGCAGACTGTGAATTCACACGATAATAAAGACCAATAAATAAAATTCTTCTTTATGTATCAAAGCCTCTTAAACAGCTGGATTGACTTTATTTTACTTTTTTATATCTAATTTGCGTTTATCCCTGCTACAGACTATAATATGAAGGCTACTACGATTACTAGAACGAACAGCGTAGGAAGTCGCCTAGAAAGTAGATCAATGTCAATGTCCCTTAAACATCATTTACTTCTTGACGGTTTCCACCACTGCACACCAGAAGTAAACGACCGGTCGATATGGTGACGCTTGGCGGAGACCTTTCAGTTGGTAAATGATGATTCAGAATGTAACTAGATGGTTGATTTATCGGGATGGATCTGACACATAAAGCTGTGAGGCTCTAAACAGATGACGTACTGCACGCTAGCTGCAAAGCAATTTTATGCAATCGATATGACTGCATTGAAATTGCCAGATGACTGTGCAGTTGTGCAGTCTGTCAGTCATGCAGTTCCTGGACGCTGGTTCTAATGAGTTAATGGGCAGTTTGAATGCAGACATATCACCAACACTAAAATACATTTACGATGCATGTTGTTACTTTTCCAAATCATGAAATAAGTTTATACAATGTATAATTAGTTTATTAAATAAATTAGGTAACAATATTACATTAAAATGCCTTCTTTTTGGCTTTGGGTTTCTTGGCTTTTTTGTACGGCCCAAGTTTAAGACGCACAAGCAAGCCACGCCACCAAGCCTGTACAATAATAGCGGAATTCAGCATTTTCTCATGGTAGCGCCGTGCTATCTCGCGTTCTTCTTTGAATTTGTTCCAATCCTTCATTTGCTGATCATGTTTCTCAAGCTAGAAATAATGGAAAATGTTTTTAATAGGAAGCATTTGCTCCCTTGGCATTAGGAAAAGTAAATTTTCATAAATATGCTAACGGTGTTGAGTGCTTGTGTCGGATTTATTGCACATAAGGCGTTTTCATTTGGCTCTTAATTTAACGTCTATCTAGCAAACAAGCAACCGATCAGTACAACGACGTCAAACGTCCAAGCGGCTGAATAAATGAAAGTTGCCCAGGATCAAATGCTATGTGTGCACATAGAAAGTCGGTTAGAGTCTGTCTAAAAAGTCAAGACTTGGGTAATCATTAGATAAAATGAAATCGGATGTAATCAACACTGGTTCAAATAATCAAGATTAATTAAGAGATCTTGATCATTGTTTACTAATAGAAGAACCTTATAAAAAGTATCGAATATAAGTATTTTTTAAATGATCAAAATATTATACAAAATTCCCAAGTCCTTTGACTTTTTAGACAGACTATACCACAGTGTATTTGCGTACAGGTTAACGGAGAGATAAAAGAATCTGCCTATTAATCTGTACCGCAAAGGTGGTCGCTAATAAAAATATTTCTAAGAAATAAGGTAGATTAAAAGTTAAGGACCAAGAGATTAGCGCAATCATATTAAGATATGAAGGTTACCATTTCTTCGTATCCTATTCTTTTGTCACGCATGTCTTGGTATTCGTTTTTCCTAATTTGTATTTTGAGATCGATTTTTTCCATGTCTTTTTCAAATTTTTCCATCCACGCCTCAATTTTTTCTAAAGTTTCCTTGAATGGCATAACAGCAAGTTAATTTATTGCAATCGAAAGCAAGATATCGAAAGCTGGAAATTATTGTATTTATATTGGTAAAATTGGTAAAAGAAACCAATTGTTTTTTTTAAATGGAATAATGTGACACACACGGGCCAAAGCTCTACTCTGTTCTGTGAAAGGAAACTGGGTTGTAATCAGTAGGTAGTCCTGAGGAAAAATGGAATGCAATAATTAAAATCCAAAATATCATCATCATCTTCCTGCCCTAGTCCCGTTTTATTTGGGGTCGGCGCAACACGTTTTTTTCTTCCATTCTGTCCTGTCACTCGTCACGCTATCACTAACTCCCTTTTCTTTCATATCGCTTCTCACACAGTCTATCCATCTTTTCTTTGGCCTCCTTCTTCCCCTCCATCCATCCACATGTGAACTCATAACTTTTTTAGCAACATGCGTTTCATCCCTCCTTTTCACATGACCATACCAAGACAAACGATTCCCTTTCAACTTTTCAGTCACTGGCGCCACTTTTAAACTTCCCCTAATATACTCATTTCTCACTTTATCCATTCTCGTCACACCACACATCCATCTTAACATTCTCATTTCCGCTACATGCAATCTTTTTTCAGCCGTCTTTTTCACAGCCCAACATTCTGATCCATACAGTATGACAGGCCTTATCACGGACTTGTAGATTTTACCCTTCAACTTGAGGGGCATCCGTGGGTCACAAGCGGTTCCCGTGACCTGTTGCCATTTCATCCATCCTGCGTTGATCCGACGTGTTACGTCCCGGTCCACCTCACCATCCCCTTGGACGAGCGACCCGAGGTACCGAAAGTCGGAACAGATCGGTATGGGCGTTCCGGCGAGAGCTAAAGGCACTGGATTGGAGACACCGCCGAAATCGCAGAACAAGTACTCCGTTTTGGTTCTACTCAATTCCAGGCCAACACTCTCCAGTCTGTGCCACCACACCTCCAATCTGTTCTGGACCTCTAGGCCACTCTCGGCAACCAGCACAATGTCATCGGCAAACAGCATACACCAGGAAGCCTCTTCCTGAATGTCCGACGTCAGAGCGTCCATTATCACCAGGAAGAGGTAAGGGCTGAGAGCCGACCCTTGATGTAAGCCGACAGCCACATTGAAGCTGCCAGTGGTGCCAACTGTAGACCGGACTTGGGTATTATATCGACTATACATCGCTTGGATCAACTGCACATACTTCCCAGGCACACCTTTCTTCTTTAGGGCCCACCACAGAACCTCACGAGGTACTCGGTCGTATGCCTTTTCGAGGTCAACGAATACCATGTGCAAGTTTTTATGCGCACTTCTGTATTTCTCGCACAGCTGGCGTATAGCAAAAATGGCATCAGTTGTACCCCGACCCGGCATAAAACCGAATTGGTTCTGCGAAATTTCACTCTCTTCTCTCAGACGCCTTTCAATAACTTTTTTCCAGGCTTTCATAGTATGTGACATTAGCTTTATTCCTCTATAATTCTTGCACTCAAGCACATCACCTTTGTTTTTAAAGATGGGCACCAAGAAACTGCTGCACCAATCATCAGATATGGCTTCTTCCTGCAACAACTTATTGAAGAACAAAGTTAACCACGTCCAACCATCCACTCGCAATAACTTCCACACTTCAACTGGTATTCCATCTGGACCAATGGCTTTACCATTTTTCATTCCATTCACTGCTATTCTGACTTCATCCATACTAACCATTCTCACTAACCCTACATTCACTGGTTTACTCTCAAAATTTCCATTCCAATGATTTTCCTCATTCATTAGTCTTTCAAAATAGTCCTTCCACCTCTCTTTGATTTTTTCATCGTCTGATAGGACCATTCCAGCTTCATTCTTTACACATCTTACCTGACAAACATCCCTCGTCATTCTCTCTCTTCTTTTAGCAAGCCGGTACAGCTCTTTTTGGCCTACAGGACTGTCTAGTGTGTCGTACAGTTTGTCCTGGGCTTTTGCTTTTGCTAATGCCACGGCTTTCTTAGCTTTCTTCTTCAAAATATCATACTCACTCTTTTTCTCAGCTTTCAGACTAACATTTCCCGCTTCTACACGTTGCCATTCCTTGAATTTTCTTTTCTTCTCTTTCAACACATTCTGAATTTCTATCGACCACCACCATGTATCCCTATCTATTGTGCCTTTTCCTCTCGTTTCTCCCAAAATATCTTTCGCTGCATGTCTAATACTCTGCCATCTCATTCCAGCTTTCATTTATACTTCGATCATTCATGTCACCCATCTCTATCATTTTGTCCACCACTCGCTCTCTGAACTTTTTCGCACAATCATTCTTTTCTAACATATGCCACTTATTAAAATCCACTAATTAAAATCCAAAATATACTAACGTTAATTGTAATGGTAACCAATGTTTCCACTTCGTTATGAACTCTTAATTCATGGTCACTTCTCCGTTTATAATATTCAATACTAGATGCTGGGTTATATTCGATATCATAAATCGTCTGCGTGTGTTGTTCTGTCCTTGCTACTTGCCAATTATCTATGTACCGGGTGCGGACTTCAGCATACAGTACTGAATCCTAATGAAATAAAAATAATATTTTGATTAATATACCCAAATACATATTTAATGCAATTTCGTCAATCGAATATTTATAATACAGTATAATTTATTATGTTAATTATATGTTGAATATTTTTTTTGTTTCATCAAAATGATAATAATTGTGCGTATAAGGGGTACGTTACGGGATTATTTAAAAAAATCTTGAGTTTTCCTAACACAAACAAAAAAAAGAGCTCGTAGTCTAGTATTATTGATTCAAAAGGTTATGCAAACTTACTTCAACCTGAGTCCTTAGTTTATCAATTATAACGTCGGTGTCATATAATACTGTTTTGATATGGTTACGTTGCTGTCTAACTTGTTTACTTAACTCTTTACGAAGTCTATACAGAAAATAAAAATATTAATATTTTTTTCCGTTTATATGATGATAACTGATTGATTACTTTAGCTAAACCGTAAAATATCAATATCTTCAATAAAAACCTTACATTTTATTTTTACACTCTTCTTCCACTAAGTGAATGCGGTAATGTTCAAGTTCCTCGTAAGAATTAATGAAACTCACTAAATTATCAAAAGTGAAGGATTGCGATAGACCCACATATGTTGCAGTCATCACTTTATTAATATATTTCCTAGAACAAAATATAGATGGATAGAATACTGTAGGTGCTGCACAATTCTGTTATTAAAATAATTAAAGTAAGTACGGTTGTAGAACTGAAATTAACTATTAAAATAAATTGGTACCTGTCTGCATCAAGTTTCTTTATTTTATATATCGTGCAGTTAAGGTTTTTGGGGTCTATTCCATCAAGCTCGTCTTTGACTTCATTGGCATCATATACACCATATTTTATAGCTTTCAAATAATCAATATCAGATAGTGTCCTTATGAGTGCAAGCCCGTTGTTGCATCTTTCTAAAAATATTTATGAATAATAAAAATATAATTGAATTAATTAGAACATTAGCCTAGTTAATTTAATTGTAATATACATAAGACATATTTGAATGGTAAATACTAAATGCTGAGGAGTTAAGCGTAGCGACTTTACTGATATTTTATGCTGGCATACCTATTGCTCCTTCAATTACTTAATTCAATCAAGGATTTAATGAATTGTCTAAACAAATATAGATCACCTTACTAGTTAAGATAACTGACCAATTAAATTGAATCTGACCAAAAACTCAGCAGTGCGACAATGCAGCTAATTAGATTTTAACTACCACACAACATCGTCTAGTCCCAAGCTAAGCAGAGCTTGTGTTATGTGTACTAGACAACTGATAAACATACTTATATATTTCTAAATACATACATATTATAGATAAATTACACCCCGACACAGAACAAATGATCATGCTCATCACACAAACATTTGTCTTGGGCGGGAATCGAACCCACGACCTCCGGCATAGCAGTCAGAGTCACTAACCACTAGACCAAGAGGCCAGTCTAATGTTGCTAAGATTAGACTAGAATCGAATAAATAGTATACTGGTTGGAATCCAAATGGTTTTGTTAATTTTACTATCCACCTGACGGTACCAAGTACTTTACCTTATAGGTCCCCGAAACGGTTAATTGCGATTGACAATATTTACACTAAATAAGCAAAAATTGATCAAACGATTGAAGCAATTGTAAATGCATTGTCATTGTTATTCACGTAAATATTGGCAATGGCGATTGACCGATTCGGGGATTCTTTAGCCACCATTCATGATTATTGAGTTTACTGATGATTTTACCTAGAATCCACAGTTGCGTTATGACATCTTCTAAGACAGACGTGAATAAAGATGTCAGCATAAAGGAGGATCTATTGAGCATAAAAATACAAATAAATGCAGTTCTACCAGTAACTTATTATAAGAATAGAATGTACCACCACACGTTAAAGCACAACAAAAAATTAAAAAATAAACAAAAAAAAATACCCTCCAGACACGGATTTAGAAACGATAAACTCGTCTAGATCCGTCATGTTTGATGATGTCCGACGCAAAACCATTCCCTATAACAAAAAATATTCATTGAATACTGTGTATAATTTCCAGTTAAATGATTCCCTAAATGATTATATATTCTCATCGATATCGATATTTGTAAGGTACGTGAGAATTCACATCTCTATCACTGAAAATTCGGTAGAAAGGTAGGTACTGTTTTCAGGTGCCTATGGGTACCTATTATAGCCGACGTAACCTTACAGTACGTACGGTCAACAAAGAAATCCTTATTTGTATGTAAGTCGTCAGTTTTTTTTTTATATGTAATGTACCTAAGTCTTGTGTCATAATTCTAGACTCTAGACTATTCTAGACTCTATTTTTTTGTGTTATTCTACTTTTCAATACACTTGCTCAGAAAGTGACTCTTATTGCACTGCACATAAGTACATAATGGCCCTTGTTACCAAATTGTGACATTTTGATTACCATTAAATTACGCACTAGTGCTATAATGTAGATAGTTAAAACCTCATTGTTCAACCGATCCCCCGCCATAATTTTAATACATTATCGTATCAGGATGGGCGCAGGTCGTCCCTCACGAGTCGCCGGTCAACCCCCGTTTATTCATTTCAGTGAGTGTATTGAAAGGTAAATAAAAAAAAATATGGGCGCGCATGTGAAAACATATTTTTACCGCCACAAAAGTTTACTAGTTTTACAGTTATTTTCTTCACAAGTGTATTGAAAAACGTCGTATGATGTAGTAGGCACAACGGATCTTGAGCGCTCGGCGTCAGAGTGGGGACCGCTTTGCACATTCCATACATTGGCGAGCCTATCGTCTTCGTTGTTAGATACATGCAGCAACGCAGGGAACGAATGAGGAGTGACGTCTATGACGCGATGACGCGGCGAGTCAATCACTGACACTCCCAGCCCCCGCGTCTCACTTCGCACCACTAAAGAGACCGAATATTTGACTTCTGCGCAACCGCTCAAGATCCGTTGTGCCTACTGTACGCGTACCGTTCTCGACTCTCTTAAGACCCTCGCCATGACTCTGGTCTTAATACCGCCTCGACGGTAATCACTAACATTACACACTTATATCATAATGTATTATTTTCTGGTTTAGTAAAAGATTAAGCCTATAGCGCGATCGGGGCGGCAAAATTAAACAATTTCAGTGTTTCCTCAACTTGATAAGTATTATACCTACTTATAACACCCGATAGAAGAAAAAAATAAGCAGCGAGAGAAGAATAAAAAATAAAAACCGAGCGAAGCGAGCTGAAAATTTTAGCCTGCCTGTGAAAATCAAACCTGGCGCCTGTGTCAATGACGGTTTTTTTTTGGTGGGTAAAAATCATCCCAATACTGCAATGACATCCGCGCTTGGGCGGAGCGAGAGATAGTGTTAGACTCTTACTGGACTAAAAACCCACCCCGTTCCTTCGTGCCTTTCATACCGGGGCCGAGCTACCTTTCGGAGCTGATCCTGGCCCCAGTAGGCTTCGACCCAGCTGGGCCCCTGCTGTTGCTGACAGCTCCTTGAGGCGCGCGGGAACAGTGCGCGCCGTCGACGACATGTGTTTCTATCCAACGGGGCCCCTCGAGCTATACCGAAAAAACAGGTGGCATTGCTTTGTTTGTTCAATGTACCTCACGAATTTACTGACAAAATTATTTTATTTATATGTATACAGTTAGAATAGAATAATTATAAAACTGCTTTTTATGTTATTGTGTAGGTAGGTATAGACAGAACTGTTGAATTTTGACAATTATGCAACAGCAATAGTTATCATATCTGCCTTCAGGAAAAACCAGCTACTTGTTTTGTTGACCGTACCTTACCAAGTGTCTAAAACCTCCTATTACGATTAGTTTGTATTTAAAATAAAATGTAGAAAACTCGCGAAAACTTTGGTAATAGTGAAGAAATCAAAGGTATATTGGTAATACATAACAATGGTGTGCTTTTTTTGCACGTATGAACTCAAATCACAAAGGGCCCCGCTGGATAGAAAAATGTTTCATGCTGAATTTCTCCTGTTCTAATAACGATCCCTTGGTGTTAATACATGAATCGAGAGTTACATTGGTACAAGTTACGATCAGCGTTATTTTTATGTATTCTTAGCGTAATATAACCGAGGGCCCCGCTGGATAGACAAGGCGATTAATTGTAATTTCTATCAAAACGGTTGAGGTACATTGGATTTTGTCAGTAAATTCGTGAGCCGTGAGGTACATTGAACAAACAATGTAATGCCACCAGTTTTTTCGGTCAAGCTCGAGGGGCCCCGTTGGATAGAAACACATGTCGACGACTTGGGCACGGTCCGGACGGTTACCGGATGGTCGGACAGCGAGCTACCCATTGCTCGCCGTGCGCAAGCCCGATCACAACAGAGGTGCAAAGGTGCAAATAACCTCACTTATGTAGCACTCTGAACTAAGTAATAACTAATTGATGGCAGTACTTTGACCATGTGCTTTTTCTTTTGAAGACGATAAAAGCCGAATAGAAGATGTTCAATGTTACCTTTGGTCATTGACTCAGCACTCGGCCGGCTGAGGCGCGGCCCAGTTAAATTTATGATTAGGTTGCATCTTACACGCATAGGACACAACGATTTTATGTAACAGTGTGTGTTAAGAAAACGTAGTATATAAGCCGTAACTTATTGTAAATAAATCAGTCTCATTACCCCTCACTGTGGCCAAGATACCTTTAGCCATCTCAGATCAGTCTCGTGAGTCTGCGGGACTGGCAGTGAGTGTACCCTTCCCAAACCTGGACATCCTGCCTACTATCCGTCTGTTACCTTAGGTCGCATGGTGCAGACATCCTGAACTTATCTATATATTTATTTATCACATACTAGGTATATGATAGGGTAGGGCTGTAGGGCTTATAGGGCTTAGAGTCGTAAGGCTGTTAGGCTTGTAGGTCTTAATAGGTTCCTTTAACTTGTCACATAACTACATGTACCGTCGTACCCTTACAGTATTGCGGTCTTACGTCACGTAGTTAAGGGTAGCTGCACAGAAGGTCTTTATTATATTTGTTACTTTTTTATTTCCTGTAAACTTAAAAAAAAAGAAATATTTACTGCGGTTATTGATTCAGGAATGGCATTAGGATCCGCTGTAGAATCCATATGTTCCGGCTTGTGGGAAGAAACTAAGCCATAGGTGGATGCCTCCGCCACAAAGCCAATACCCACTTTAGACATAGGCTACCTATGAGTAAATTAAACAAAAATACTTTAATACACAAAATAGTCTTTTGCAAACACTTTGAAAAAAGTCAGTGCTCTAAACATGATAAATAATTATGACAATTATGTAGGTACTTACTGATGACAGAAAATAATACTGGACTTGCAAAGAATTCGGCCAGTACCACTACGCACTGTTATTTAGTACTGGCTAGAAATAGGTCCCTTCTCTGTATTCACTGATCTCTAGTAGAATTATTAGAGTAAGGGTTGAGGTGCCACATTTCGTATCATTTTCTGAGGTTTCATTTTCTGCATTCAGGTCACAGCTCATTAGAGCCACCCGGCACCCACCCTGCACCGCCTCGTCCCACGGCGTCCACTCGTTGTCGACAGGTGGTCCACGGGTGGACGCCGCGTTATCACCAATAAACATCGCGCGGTCAACCAGTAGACCCCGCGCGGTCAACGAGTGAACACCGAGTGGTCAACGAGTGGACGTCGCTTGGTCCACGAATTTTCGAATAGTTTTTCTTTATTAATTTTGATAGCAAAAACGATACGTCCGACTCGTTCGAAAGAAAGGCTGGGAATGAAAGGAGGGTGGGGAGCGGCGCATCGCTAAGTACAATTACCGGCACGGATCTTGAGCGCTCGGCGTAAGAGTGGGGATCGCTTTGCGCATTCTATACATTGGCGAGCCAATCGTCGTCGCTGCGTACAAGCGCAGGAACGAATCACGAGTGACGTTTATGACACAATGGCGCGGCGAGCCAATCACTGACACTCTCGCCCCCGCGTCTCACTTCGCACCACTAAAGAGACCGAATATTTGACTTCTGCGCAACTTGAAGCCAGCGCTCAAGATCCGTGCCGGTAATTGTATCGTCCTCGCGTGAATGATTCACGGGCAGCGCGCGGTCCACTCGGGACCCGCGCGTGGGCAATGCGCAGTCAACGCAAGGCAAGCATGCGAGCAGCGAGTTGTCACCGAATGGCCCACCTGCCGTCCGAGCGTAGAGGGCTTACGACTGAAACGATCTGGTGACGGACGCTACGGAGTTGATATAGTGAGCGCATACCCATACAAGTCCATATAAAGAATACTAGCCGCAGGAGGCGAGGTGGTGCGGAGTGGGTGCCGGGTTTCTCTAATGAGCTGTGACCTTTAGCCATAATAATTAAAATCGCACAGATTTCTGACCCGTGTTGACGTTGCATCTATTCATAGTTTTCAATGTATTTTTCAATGTATGTGAGCCATGCACATATTAAGGAAAAAGTATTATAAGAGAATATCAAATGATTTTATAATAGAGTAGTGTCCAGGGTCAAAATAATTACATTTTATTTAGTCCGTAGTTTAGATTATAAAAAAATATTGGACACGTATTTTATCTTTTTTCGATTAAACAAAAAATAACAATGATATAGCCCATTAAACTTACGTGTAACGTCAACCCGTGCGAAAAAATGCGGCACGGCGTGACGTCACACGTAACTTTAATGGGCTATATCTTTGTCATTTTTGGTTTAATTTACAAATAAAAAAATACGTGTCCCTTATTTTTTAATAATCTAAAAGACGGACTAATTACATTTTTTACAGCCACTAGCCTATTGACTAGCGCGGCGGCCCGTCCCCGCTTCACACAGGCTATGATACTCAGGGTGAATGTAGCTTTCCTATGTGAAGGTTTAGGAATTTTTGAAATCGTCACAGTAGTTTTTGGGTTTATTCATTTCAAACATACACAAAAAAATAAAAATTTTCCCTCTTTTTAATATTAGACGTGTAGAAAGGGCCACTTCCAACATTGTTGATAATTGTGCGTTTCACTTAAGACTTAAGAGGTTCCTTTGCCGTAATGTTGGCAATACAGAAAAACAGTGTTTCTATATTTTTTAGCATTGAAATTATTATTGGAGATACTGATATTTCGTTACTTTTAATTTTCGTTACTTGGGCTCCATTTCGATTGTCCTGCAATTCTTTCAAATACCGAAACCGCCACGCCGCAATATCGTACCTCTCCATCCAACAACTTCCTTTTAGACTTGCTTTTTTTTAAATAAAATCCCATTCCCCTCATTTATTCTCCATAAAGTGGTGCGACTACCGTTAAAATCAATTTAGTTACATTTTTCGTGCAAAAATTTTGGTAGAGTAGGCAACTCTTTTCATTTTTCCCTTCTTTTTTCTGTAGACAGACAAGGGAACCAACTTTACGACGAAGTGAAACGCACTACGACTGGACTGAACGACTGTCATAGGTACCCACTAGGTCAACTGGAATAACTAACAAAGCATATTCCTATAGATACATGAAAAAAAAAACCTTTAAAAAAAATATTTTAATACTTTTATCTAAACTAAAAAAATGGAAAACAAATATAATAACAAAAACAATCATGTAGTAACAATAATAATTGAAACAATAAATATTTAAAAATAAAATAAAAAAGTAACCGTTACGCGCTTAGTGATGCGCTTTTGATCATCGACAACGTATCGATATATACAGTACCAGGGATGTTAGGGAGCTCTATAACCGTAACCGAAACTATCGGATATCTGATATAAAATAATATCCATAACCGTAACCGAATCCGAAATTAAAGTTTCGGATAATATCGGATAGGGGCGGAGCCTAATTGCGAGTTGTGACACGTTATGACAGCCTGTCATAACGTGTCGCGTCGTAAAATATAAATAGTATTTATATTTTACTTCTGAAATTCCTTAAATATCTAATATCCGTAACCAAAATTATCCGAAAATAACGGATAACCCGAAATAATTTCATATCCTTATCTGTAACCGTATCCGGTATAATAATCATTTCTATATCCGTATCCAATCCGTATACGAAATTTCATATCCATAACATCCCTGTACAGTACCAACATTATAACAAAAAAATTGAAATGTAAAAATTCTGATGTTTTATTGATTAAGTACTACCCCATTGAAATGAAGATCACCGACTAAATGAACTATGAGAAAAGTTATTACAGTTATTGAACTTCAGCAAACTTTTAAAAGCTATACCTACCAAGGCTTACCTATGCAAATTATTGGTACTAATAGGTTTTTTGACACAAAATCAGTGTCGCCTACCTACAATAACAGAACGAACTCGAATTTATTATTCGCCGAATACTTATACCTACAATCAATCGCCACCAACACAAGTATCGACTATAAAAACAAGTCAAATTAGTTCCTCAATTTGAAAATATTTTTAATAAAATCATTTATTCTAAGAAGACCCAATAAAAAGTAAGCGTTACAATGCAATTCGGACTTTGTCTCATAGAACATTATAGCAAATTAATCCAAAATTTCATGATTTTTTCGAATTCTGAATTCAAAATTCAAATATACAGTTCGTTTATAATAGTCCGTTCTAGACTTTTTTTTTCATTTCTTCTTTCCCTCATCAGCGAGCGGCTGGCTTTGGCTTCCTTGGCTTCTTCTTGCGTTTGTAGGGGCCTATTTGTAGTCGGACAAGTAGCCCCCGCCACCACGCTTGCACTATAATGGCGGACGTCGTCATCTTCTCTATGTATCTCAGAGCTTTCTGGCGCTCCGCTTTGAACTGGATCCATTCTTTCATCAACTTGTTATGGTTAGCGTACTAGGGAACAAATAATTTCGATATGGTTAGCAGTCGCAATTTTGTGACGGGGAGGGGTGAGGTAGGTACCTATTACGCTGAGAAAAGCGGACTGCACGGCCGCTATCAACAACAATTTGTAAAATTCAAAAGAAAATTTCCTATAAAACTAGCCGAGTGTTGACCCGCTCTTATCTTACGTGCTATATAACTAAATGGGTAGTATTTAAACGAGTGACTGTAAATTAAAATTTTAAGTGACAAAAATAATTATTTTGGGTTATAGAAATAATAAGTGAGCGACTGACTGCGAGTGACGAGAAATCAATAGAACAGCGACTTACAAACTTTAATTTGAGTTACTTAAAATACAAAATGAGAAGCTTCATAATATTTGAGTGACCTAATATTTGTTTGAGTGTCAATGTTTTGTCCTGCATTTTTTCCAGATTTGGCCAATGATTTATTTATACTGAGCGGCATTTTATCTTAAATGAAGTGTTTCGAATGTCCTAAATATGAATGTACACAGTATCGAATGTCCTAAATACCGATATTTATGTAATATGTATGTCACAAGGTAATTTGATAATCCGGATATTGCGAAAACCCGAATAATTAAAAAATGGTGAAATAAAATCTGCGAGCAACTTGGTCGTAGCGTTCGCCGGCCGCTGCCGCGGCACCGCTCGCTTCGCTCACTCGGCTCACGCGCGGTAGGTCACAGTTTTAACCTAACCTAACCTATTTCACCTAGTTCAAATGATGAATCTACCTGCGACTAGATAATTAGAGAATGATGAAAACATTTGCTAGCGTAAATTCCTTATTTAAAACCTCATTTTTATTTCTAGTCGCTCACTTATTATTTTAGTCGCTCACATACTAATTTAATCGTTTAACTAGGATTTCAATAACCCACTTTTAGTAAGCTCGTTCTGGATTTTATTGTTAATCAATATTTGTTGTTAGTTTAGTTAATGTGTCGCTTACTTAAATTCATACCGCTCAAGTTATTAAAACAGTATCTCATCATCAGTCGCTAAGTTTTTTTTTAGTCGCTCGTTTTATAATTCCCCGAACTAAATTATCAGAGAAATCGAATGTAAGTGTAAATCGAAACAAAAGTATCTAAGTACTAAGCAACACCGCGACAAAAAATGAGGGAAAGACTTTCCCGAAATTCACCAATTTACAAATTTTGTATGGAGAAACCATTGAAAGAAACCTATAAGGATAAATCTACTTTTATACAGTGTTAGTAGTAAAACACTAACAACCTTGCAGGCTCGCAGCAGTGCTATTCTCTAAGAAAACAGCCTTGAGGGCAGCGCTGGCCGCAACGACGAAATCCAAATAGGTACATGGGATTAACAATCCAATGTATAGGTCTATTGTATTGTTAATCCTATGTATGTATTTGGATTTCTTCGCTGCGGCCAGCGCTGCGCTCAAGGCTGTTTTCTTAGAGAATAGCACCCCAGGACTGTATTACTGACTTCATAAACAACTAGGTACTTTTGTTCTATGACTTTTTCAAAACTTATTTAATTTACCAAAAGCAAACCTTCAAGATTTCGTTGTTCTATCTAACATATTTCAACTCTGTAATTTGCTATACCAACCTACGTCTGCAATAGTCTGCATGACATGACGCAAGCGCATCAAGCACCTCGGCCGTTCGATCCCCGTTCCCCACCGCTATTGTACCATCGCTTGTTTCACATACAATTTGTCATTATTTAGAATTTTTGTATGAATATCTGCTGAACTAAAATATGATAATTTTTTTAAAGTCATAGAACAAAAGTGGTTGTTTATGATGTTAGGACCATAGTCTCGAGAGGTTGCCAGTGTTTTAAGTTTAGAATACCATTTCCTCCAAGTCCTCTCTCTTTTGCTTGGCATCTTGATACTTGTTCTTCATAACCGCTATCTTGAAGTCCTGTGCTTCAATGTCGGCGTCGTATTTTGTCATCCAGTTATCTACCTTTGTTAGTATGTCCTGCAATTTGAATGATATGTAATTTTCATTTCCATAAAGTGAATAGCTTGATTTTGGTCTCTGTATGGAACGTGTAACAATGTCACCCTCTAGCAACGGCTTTCAAAATTTCCCACGCTTATAATCGATTTAAAAAAAATCTCTTACTTACGTTGATAAAGATGTTGACAAGCAGTTCAACCTCGGAGTGGATCCTCTGCTCCTGATCAGCTCTTTCATGGTAGTAAATGATGTCCTTGGACGGGCCGGTCTCCGTGTCTGAGATCGTTTGATGGTGCTGCTCAGTGCGCGCTCGCTGCCAGTTCTCCATGTACCTGCTCCGAATCTCTGAGTTCAATCCTATGTCCTGAATAATAAGGTTTTATTAAACATGGTTTCGCTTCTACAGTTACAGGAATAAAAAAAAATAAAAAAGAACTTTTTTATAATATTCATCATCATCATCATTATTTCTTCCGAAAGACGTCCACTGTAGGACATAGGCCTCCCCCGAGTGTCGCCACAATGAACGGTCCTGTGCGTCTTGCATCCATCGGATTCCCGCAACCCTTACCAGGTCATCGGTCCACCTTGTAGGAGGCCTTCCAACGCTACGTCTTCCGTTACGAACGACATTCCAGAACCTTTCGGCCCCAACGGCTATCTGTTCTTTATAATATTGCTAGCTTTCAACCACGGGAAGTTCAGAAAGCCAGTGTGCCAACAAGTCCTGGAGTGCTATTCTATAAGAAAACAGCCTTGAGCACAGCGCTGGCCGCAGCGACGCGTCGAGAGCGCAGTATATTGGAACTCAATGAACCTTTGCATTGGATTGTTAATTCAATTTACTGCGATCTCGACTCGTCGCTACAGCCAGCGCTGCGCTTAAGGCTGTTTTCTTAGAGAATAGCACCCCAGGGGCTTTATCATGACGTGTTAAAATGTCAGTCGTTTAAGTGAGAAGGAGCATGGAGCTATACACCCTATACATATAGCCATACCTTTAATAGTTCCGTTTTGGTAGTAAAATGGATGGCGTTAAGAGCTCGTGGTAGTACTCCTTGACCTCGACCATGAAGTTTAAAGTAAGATTGTTTTAAAACAAGATTAAAACAATCTTACTTTGAACGTCATGGTAACGGTCAGAGAAACCATCCAACTGGTGTCGCTATGAAATTAATCAGAAAAAGAAGTAAAAAAGCCTAAATAACTGTGGTTATTTTGGCTTTTTAGGTGTGCTAATAACACCAAGAGTTTTACGAATAGGGTTATTCAGTGAAATGCGGGATTATTTGAGAGTTACTGCGGCCCTGTAACACGAAAGGCAAGTGAAGGAACAGATGCAGGTGTTACTCAAAAGTAAAAGTCTGAATATCCTCTCACTCCACCGAAGTTATTTGATGATTTCGCACCTCACAAAAAAGATAGTCAACCAGGTATTTCAGAAAAATATTTTTTGATCTTTACTCTCTTGTTTGTAAGTAAATAAAAGTACAGAATTAGTTTTTGTACTTTCAATGAGTCTCATATTTATTTATTTAACCAGAACGACAGAATGCCAACTACACTGATTACAATAGGTACCGATTATGTAAAACCTAATTAAAGAAAATATAACAGATAATATAACTAAACCTCTCATTCAGTCTTCTCGCAAATCGCCAGACATTTGGTCAATATCTCCTTCCATTCATCAGCAAATAGATCTAGTCTAGGGCCCGTATTAATAAACGTTCCTCAGCCCAAGATCTCGTACTTGACACCAAGCTTGAGGTCTTGATCGTATTAATAAACGAGATTCACAAGCTTAAGCTCAATCTCAAGTTCGAGCTCAAGCTCAGCTTAGGTTTACGGCATCAGCCGAGTGTTGTCTGATTAATAAACGAAGCTCGAAACTTAAGTTTACAACAATCTCTGTACTTGAGCTGCCAGATCATGAGTGTAGACCGACCGGGACTTGAGGTCGTGATTAGCGTAGCGCGAAACATGGAGTTTGTAAATATTATGAGTCGATTTAATTAGGTATTACGATGAAATAGAGAGTACTATTATGCTATTTTATGGCCTTTGCGATATTGTTTAACAAAAATTTGTATAAGAAATGCTTCAAATCCTTTTGGATTGCCAAGTAAATAAAAAAAAATGAATCAGATTTGTTCAAGATTCTATTTTATATTCCCATTAAAATGCATTTTATTTTAAACTTCGGCCAATGTGACGTATTCGTTTACGTAAGCTAAGCTTGAGTACAGCGCATTGAGGAGCTGATCTTGGTTACTGAGATCCTGTACTCATGTGTTTATTAATTAGCAAAGATCTTGAGCTTCTGTCATCGTATAATCGGGGATCAAATGATATCGCACTTGAGGACGGAGTTGAGCATCGGTTATTAATACGGGCCTAGGACTGGATTCAAGGAGAGCGTTGAGTGCGATTAACATTCGCGGAATAGGTGACATACGTCGTGCAACCGTACGACAGCGCGGCACTACAGATTATTTATGCCGTCTTGCCCGGCAATAGTTATCAGGGACAAAAATTTTACACAGCTCCCCATGCAAACTAGGCGAATCGATTGTTCCGTGTATAATCTTGCAGGCAGTTACCAGCTGATCAAAGGATCATGAAGTCATGGCCATGATTCATCATACATCGGAGCTTCTTTTCAAGGATAGTAGACTAGCTTATGAGTTTTTCACCAGAGATGAAGGCACCTACTTCGACCTGAGACTTGAGCTGAGCGATGGTCAGATCTGAGTCGTAGATAACCGTCTTGATGTAGTTCCGTTGCTGCCGAAGTTCTTTCCTCATCTCGCGGCGAGTTCTGAGAATGTGAAATATTTGTTGTTGTTATACTACATAATTCTTAGTTTATGCAAAACCTGTACCCCTAGCCAAGTTGCTAATCTGCAATAGTTAACGCTTGTTGAAAGCTTCAAATGTACGGGAATGACGTCGCCTCAACGCTCAGTCACGTGATCAGAACAAAGAATTGGCGGCAAGGTCAACTCGAAGCGTTCGACGCATGCGAAACGTTTGTAACTTGGTTAGGGGGGCTGAACATAATTTGTTCAGGATCTGAATATCCAATATTTTACACCATGTTATATTTTTTCCCAAAAATATTAAAAAGGTCGGAAGTTGGACACCACCGACACTAAGCACAACACTGGTTATGATAGGTCATAGCGGGCTATAGGCGCCAGCAATCAGCTGGGTGCAAGTGCAAAACGACCCCTCAGTCGCCTCGACGGCCCAGTGACTATGTACCTATTTTTGCTGATATAACAAGCTTATAACTTTGTGATTTTTCATGATCCAGAATATGAAATTTTGTGTACAGATATCTGATAGGATTTGAGGTGGCAACGACGCGGTACAGATAGAACTAGTACATGGGAATTCCCCTCAAGCGATTAGAAGTTGAAACTTGTCTGAAATTTCTCTGCGTTTTTATATGAGGTGACAGTAATTAAGATTAAAGTCGTCTTACAACCTATTTTAATTAGATTCCGAAGGTGAGAAATGATTTTGCTTATCGGGTTTCGGGGCCCCTCGAGTAAGAAAGAGGGACAGACCTATACATCCTATACAGCTCCAACGCCTCCAACCCTTTAACAGTCTAGTTTGGGTCGTAAAATGGTTCGCGCAAAGAGCTCGTGGTAGGTCTACTGTATACATAGTGTAGTGTACATAGTTATCTGCTTGAAATAAAAATACATACATTCTATTCTTGGCTTCGTCTTCCGCAAGCTTGTCTCGGTACTCGTCGAGGCCTTCTATCGTCTTGTTGACGTTTGTCAAACTGGGGAAGCATTTTCTCAAGGATAGATCTAAGTACGTTTTCTGTAGCACATCGATAACGCATTTTCTGAAAAGAAATAAGGACATTTGGGGCGCTTTCAATTAATTCATGAGAGCAGTGGTGACCGAGTGGTAACAGCCCCGACTTACGAGTTACCAAGGGCATTACTTTGTGTAATTTATTTCGTAACCACTGCTGTCAAAACGGTGAAGGAAAACATCGTGAGAAAACCGGCATGTCCTAGGACCTAAAGTTCGAAGACATGTGACATCCACCAACTGGGACCGCGTGGTGGTTTACGGCCCATCCTCTCTCCTATAGAGGAGGCCTGAATCCCAATAGTGGGAACATTATAAGGCCGACTATGCTAATTAATTCATTAGACCCTAAGCGAACGCCGGCGCGGTCGCGCTGTCATTGTCTTTCTATTGTGTCTCTAATCAATTGACGGTATTCGCCTGCTGCGATTTGATGAGGTGCGTTAAGGTCAAAGCACACTTAAACGACTCGGCTCCAACACCGCTCCCACCCAACACCGCCCTTAATTAAGACGACTGCTCGCATTCCACGCGACGACAGTTAGCAGGCACCCAGCAGTCCACGCGGCGACAGCTAGCAGACAGCCAGCTGTCCACCCGCTCTAGCTTTTGTCTAAATACTGACCGAATGAGCGGCGATGCCGCGGCGACTGCTAGCAGTGAGCGCGCGGACACCGCGCCGCCACAGCGCCGCGCTCGTTTACAACGGGCGGCCAGCGAGGCGTCAACTACCGAGCAGTTTGACGGCGGTAAGCTCGTTGACAACGAGCTGTCTGCTAATTTATGATGCCCATAGAAATATAAAAAACAGGAGAAGTGGCAAGGGGGCGTGTGCATGTCCGCACAAAATGCATAAGAAGTGCACATTCGTCCAAACGGCCGACAGTTATAAACTTGTGAGACTCGCGACACGTGATCGTAAACAAATTTAAAATGCCGCGTTGTTCAGTGGTTTAATGGAAGAACTGAAGTGATAAGACAAGCCTGGGTCATCACGGAATCTCTTACCATACGTAAATACAAGTTTAATGCTATATTTATCTTTAAAATCAGTAAAAACAACAAATCTTGTAATATCCCTTGCTGCTACTACGTTATTTTTATTTCCAAATATCAAAGCGACTGTATTACTCTTACAGTAAATACATTGCTCTTTAACCACTATCAAATTTTAACCCTTAGTAACTGGACAAGCAATGTAAAAATAACATAACGATACTATAACAGTGTGGTGTATTTCGTAATACCGGCCGCTGTTAGTTGCCGTCAGCCGGCCTCAGTCAGTGAAGTGCATAATAGATCCCCTCATGTAGACTATCGACCATAATATCGATTGGTTGGATTTTCGAAGTGAAATAATGTAAATATTTTTATTATTTTACAGAGTAGTAGAGAAATACGTTATCAACTGTCGGAAAGTAAGTTAGTTAAATTGTAAGTTAATAGTCGATAGACAATTTTTTAGTTTCGGATATCGTATATTATGGCAGTATCTTCGTGTTATTTCCTTACCTTTTCTTCAAAAGTCTTCAAAAGCTTCGAATGCGCTATAATAATGAGCATGGATGCGTGACGCACAAAACCGGTCGTTGTGGCGACGCGACGCTTGTCGAGGCCTATGTCCAACAGTGGACGTGTTTCGACTGATATGATGATGATGATGATGAATGAGCATAATTCAGAACATACTAAGGAGTTTTGCTTAAAATAAGGCAACATGTTTTAGATTTTATTTGTTATGCGTGGATGCGTGTTATATTTTGTATTCCTCCGCGACACAGACAAGCGGTTATATTTAACAGTAGCTTAGGTAAAAATTCTAAAATGTTATATTATTTAGTTATCATATTTATCTTTGTTTTCAGTTTCCCGAAAAATAATTTTAAAAAGCAATGGATTGATGCTACTGGAAGGCCACCTAACCACCTTATTGGTTGCCTAAAAAAATATAGTACATACCAATGCTCAATTCACTTTCGTCCAGAAATGTTTCAGCCTCTAAGAAAACGCCATCTCTCATATCTTTTTTTCTTTTTCAGATAGCTCGTTTTTTCATGTGTAATTCATAATTTATAATATAATCTTTAAAACTTTGCAGGATTCTTTAGTAGTGTTTGTTCCATTTCGCCGATTTTTCGTATTTGGTATTGTCGTTCTAAAATGCCGTATAATTGCCTAATGGGAATAAATAGAGTTTTTAGTTTTTTGAAAAACATTTTGGTTGTTCTACTTTTATATACATATATATTATATTATTATATACATTATTTTCTGGAAGCATTCACTTTTATTTAATTTGTTATTGGAACCCAAAAAAAATAGCACGATAAAAAATTAAAAAATCGATAACTTTTCAATTTAGTCAATCACTAGCGTAAATGTAAAATAAATGGCTTTTGCACAGCACATCGATAGTTGTATGTTGTTAATGTGTGCGTAAGTTTTACGGTGCAAGGAAAATATACGCTGTTTTTAGGGCTATAAGGTTTATAATTAACTGTGTAGTTTGGTCTGATTTATGATTTGTGGATGTATGCGCGACTCCGTAAGTATTCCTGTACGTGTAGTAGTGTCGGTAGTGGAAGGAGAACTGGAGACACAGTGTTCCGATACATTTTTTACTACTTAGCATATCTCCTCCTTTCTTATATCTATGATGATGCCAATGTAAAATATATCTTAACAGCAATCATTAAAGCCCATATTTGAATGATATTCTTTTTGCTGGGTGGGAGCAGAGTCGTGTAAGTGAGCTATGACCTTTTGTCTGGACAACCGTATTTTTCAGGCTGTATGTTTAAAGCGCGCGGTGCAGCAACCGTGCAGCACCGGCGATATACCGCGAACGGTCGACAACGCCACAAGCACCACGTGTTGAATTTTCTGTTGAATAGTGCGGTGTCGAATATCAATGGCACACGAACGTACGGCAGCCCTATGTGGGCTGCCGTACGTTCATTTTTCATTTAGGCGTTCGTTTTCAATTTAGGCGCTTGTAATTGCCGGACTGCTAACATACTGCAACCGGGCCGGCTGCGTCACGGTAAACGTGTTTCATTGAAATATGTTCAGTCGTTTGGACGTAAAGTACTAACAATAATTATGCGTTCCAAATTAGAATAGGATCGATTGCCATGTCGTACTGTCAAATCGAAGAAATTTTGGCAAAATTGAAGAACTTAGAGATGAGTAAAATTGAAGAACTGGATTCTGAATAAACTTTTTTTGTTCACAGTTCGTAAATAAATTAAAATTCTCGTAAATAAATTAAATTTAAAAAATTTCTTACCTCGATTTGACAGTAAATCGTGACGTCACAACATGGCAATCGATCCTATTCTCATTTGGAAGTGGAACGCATTGTTCATATAAATACAAACTTTTGCTTGTATAATATCAGTGTGATAGTATGAATTCTGTGTGGGTTAATTCATCTTACCGGTCAGCAAAGAGTTTATCCAGTTTGTACCGATTGCAGCTCAGATCACGTGGGTTGATCTTGGCTAATTCGTCCTCGTCATCATGCGGCTTCACTTGGAACTTCAAGGGGAGAAGGATATCCATGTCTGACATAGTCTTCATGATTCGTAGCTCGTTGTTACATTCGGCTGGATTGGCGCAAAAGTGCATTAATCCTGGAGTCAGTCATAACGGAGACGAGACGAGAAGGAACCAACAGAATCTAGTTTTTTTATACATTTCGTCTGATTCATTAGGCTTAGCAGAGAGCTGTGAATGAACCCTTGGACCTACTGCGTATTCATCCTTATACGCTTGGTGTACACCGGCAACGACACGATGGCAGACGGCGGTCTCTGTAGATTATTTTAGTTATAAGTTTGCTTTCATCTATGTTAATGCTTTAGCTTTGGGTTAAGCTCACCTGTGTACATCGGCTGTCTTACTATTTATATTTTGTAAAGTAAAGAATTTATCAATATACACCCCTACTTTTTAATTAGTACAAAAAAAAAAAATGGGGCTCCATCTGTACCCGTCACTGATCATATTTTTATAGTCAAAAGTAGAAAAAAGCGAAATCCTAAAATTGACCACGAAATGGTAAATTCATCATAGAATCAATCAAACATAACAATTGCTAGTAGAAAATACTGCGGGCAGTGTTTTTCCTTAATAATTGTCACTTATTCATTCATTAATCAATAGCCTGCACAATATTTCCATAAATTGAGTGACATTTTGGGACATAAACCAACGCTAATAACTTTGCTGTTTATGAATATTATTTATTGAGATTTTACCTATAAAATAACAAGGGCTTTTCTAATAAGCCCTTTAAGTATTTGTACTAATTAAAAAATAGTGGTGTATAAGACGGCACGACATTCCCGCTTCATCGACAGAGTTTCATAATTTTGTATGCAAGCTTCACGCAGGCGTAAACAAAGTGGCAAGTGTATAATGACGAATATGCGTCTCTAGTCCGGTCTACTTGTAGGTACGTATTTACGCATTCCTGCACAGTTTTGGTGGATTAAACTTTTTTAAATTAAGAAAACAGGCGCATGGCATGACCACTATATCATCTGATGGTAAGCGATGATGTGGTCGACGATGGGGGGCACGCTTGCCTAGAAGTTAGAAGTAACCTACTCAATCTTGACTACTAAGTCTCTACTCTGCTTTCTGCTTTGGTGGAGTCCACTGCTACTAAAGAAGAGATGAGGGGAGACGAACAGGAATAGACCAATCACTTTCGAGATGAAGATGAGAGACGTGATTAGTAAACAATATTATCGATTAGTAGAGGGAACGCTACCTTTAGAATATTTGATATCTAGGTACTTACTTATGATTCACAAAAAAAACTCATTAAGTTGTAGGTAGGTCTACCTTACTGTTCCGTGGGTCTACCCATTTTAAAAGTATACAATGTGTTCCAAATGAGAATAGGACCGATTGACACGTTGTGACGTCACGATTTACTGTCAAATCGAGGAAAGAAATGTTTAAACGTTAATTATTTTACGAAAAATTTAATTTATTTACGAACTGTGAACGTAAAAAGTTTAATCAGAATCCAGTTCTTCAATTTTACTCATCTATGAGTTCTACAATTTTACCAAAATTTCTTCGATTTTACAGTAAGACGGGACGTCTCAACATGGCAGTCGATCCTATTCTCTATCTGGACCGCATAGTACCTAGTATATTTAGTGGTCCTCAAATGGAAGTCTAATTCAATGCATATAATACCTAGGTACTGTTGAATTTTCAACGCCAGTCTCAACGCTGAAAGTTTATCTGATGTTTAGGTTTTTCTATTCCTGCCCTAATCGGAATGAGGCACTAGTCTTCTGTCTATGGTAGATTAGGTACTTACACAATATTCGCATCTGTGTTAAACAATCTTCCAATATACAGGCGAAGAGTGTAGACGATAAAAAAGACAGACTGCAAAAAAAAACACATGTAGCGATAATTATACCTTCGGAAATTAAATATTAAGTAGAGAAATACTGTATTAAATTTCATCCTGTTTGACAGGAAGCCGCCATCTATACACCGCTAAATTTTAATCGTTTTAATCCCGTGGAGGGTCGATCCGGTACATGAAACAGTATCGATTTGTAAAGATAAAATAAAAAAAAGTGCCCTTTTTTCAAAACTCGTATTAATTTACGCACGTACGAAATTAATTTCTTTAAGAAAACGGCAGCTGAGCGGGTTCAATGACCTGTAGTTAGTAGTCGGCGTTGCGTACAAACGTACGCAACGCCGACTACTAACTAACAACGACTACAACGTACGCTCAGCTGACGATTTCTTAAAGAAATTAATTTCGTACATGCGTAATATAAATAATACGAGTTTTGAAAAAAAGGTACTTAATTTTTTAATTTTATCTTTACAATTCGATAGTGTTTCATGTATCGGATCGACCCCCCACAGGATTAAAACGATTAAAATTTAACGGTGTATATCATGTGTGCATAAGTATAGCATATTCAGCCTGAATGTAAGAACTCTAGTAGAACAAACGCTAAACATCTATCACTCACTGATAATGGAGACTGTTCTCCCGCTTTAGGGTGGACTAACTGAAAAAAGAGACTTTTGGGTTAACCATCTATGTTCCTTCAGTTGCCGCTTGCGGTCCAGGGCAACGGCAAGTCTTTTGAACAATACCGCAGACCTAGCAGGCATCGCCTCTAGAAGGCCGGTCCATTTTGCCAACGTCGCTTTGAAGCGCGCGTGGAACATAACCACAAAATAGATAGGTACAGTACCCCTAGCCAAGTTGCTAATCTGCAATAGTTAACGCTTGTAGAAAGCTTCAAATGTACGGGAATGACGTCGCCTCAACGCTCAGTCACGTGGTCAGAACAAAAGAATTGGCGACAAGGTCAACTCGAAGCGTTCGACGCAAGCGAAACGTTTGTAACTTGGATACCGGGGGCTGAAGTCAATCTCATGTATGTACTTTTTATACCTACGGGAGGCGATCGCACAAACGGATTCGCGTTGCTCCGAACTGTATGAGCGCGACTAGGCGATTGAGCCGAGATATCGTGTCCGTGAGCGGTGTGTAGGTGTGCGTTGCTCGAGCGTGCTTTGTATGTAGATTGTCTTCTGTACCTATTTATTCTGTGACATAACACACCGTCCATTAACGACTGACGGTTGACACGTCTACCGGAGCTTGGTCCTTACCGGACTACCTACCTATTGCTCACCGTCAGGTTCATAACACTGCAATAGATAACCTATTTAGGCCCTAGATTAAGGACGTATTCACCTATTTCGACAAATATCACGGTTTTTCGGGAACCATTATGATGCTCTATGAATCATAATTATGAGTATATCTTGGTATCAAATAAAAGACAATATATTTATCTCCAGGATGGCATAAAAAAAATATTACGGTCTCATATAAAATTTTCATATAAATACGATTTTACCAACGCACTAATACAAGAAAATTACGAAACACAGGGTCTGAGTAGGAACCCGTAACTTAAATCCAGTAAACATTTTTACTTTAAAAAACATACAATAATACAGCTTATATAGTCTTCAACACCTATAGCTAATTATTTTGAACCTACATAAATAACTTTATGATTTATGACCAAAATAAAACCACTCTCAATATTTCTTCATACATTTTTCATTGAACGCGCGATGTCTAGCGTCAGTCCGCGCTCATAAGCGCTTGTGAACGGATGTCTGTATCGCTCTCTTACAAAAAATAAATACGTCTAAAATGTGTGCCGACTTGTATACTGCGACTGCAAAGACGTGCTACTTTTTCGGACCGAAATAAAAGTACAAATATCATACTTATTTTTAAAATGGTTATTATGGAGTAATAATGGACTTACTGATACAGAATGAGTTTTATTCTAAAACAAAGACCAGAAATGGCCAACGGTACTTCATACCTACTTACATAGATATCACAATGTAGATAGTTAAGCGACTATGACAATAAAAATAAATAAATGGTTCTGAATAGTTATGTTAAAAATGGTACCGTCGAAGTGACCTGATGATGATGATGGAGCCGGAAGATAGTCACCGGAACTCCGTAATTAATCAATGTATCCTAGCCGTGTTTGGGCTTATTAGAATTGTCATGAAATGCCCTTTGGCTATAAGGTACTATCGAAGTGACCTGATGATGATGGAGCCGGAAGATAGGCACCGCAACTCCGTAGTTAATCAATGTATCCTAGCCGTGTTTGGGCTTATTAGAATTGTCATGAGATGCACTTTGGCTATAAGGTACTATCAAACTGATCTGATGATAATGATGATAAAGCTAGAAGATAGGCACCGGGACTCCGTAATTAATCAATGTATCCTACCCGTGTTTGGGCTATTTAGAATTATCATGAGATGCGCCGCACTCTGGCTATAAGGTACTATCAAACTGATCTGATGATGATGGATAACCCTATAGTAATCCAATCGGGCGTTGAATTTTGTCATGAGCCTTGAAACTCGATAAAAATAATTTGTTCGAGCTTAGAATATAGGTTATAATGACACGTATGACGTCGTAGTGCAATTCGAGTATAGTACAAAATAAAACAATATCTTTTTTGGAACGAAGTTCCTTATCGCGCGTTGTGGGGGCTAGACGGAAAAAATTCTCACGAAAAATTGTACCGACACTTTTACTGTCAAAATATAAATCCAAGATGGCGGCTGCAAGTAATTATCAACTTTTCCGTCATGGGTGTCGTTTTCATGGTTTTCGAGGGTGTTGAAACCGATAGTACTGTCAAAGTATAAATCCAAGATGGCGGCTGCAAGAAATTATCAAATTTTTTTGTCATGGGTGTCGTTTTCATGGTTTTCGAGGGTGTTGAAACCGATGGTACTGTCAAAATGTAAATCCAAGATGGCGGCTGCAAGTAATTATCAACTTTTTCGTCGTGGGTGTCGTTTTCGTGGTTTTCGAGGGTGTTGAAACCGATTGTACTGTCAAAATGTAAATCTAAGATGGCGGCTGCAATAAATTATCAACTTTTTCGATAAGGGTGTCTTTTTCATGGTTTTCGAGGTTGTTGAAGCCGATAGTGCTGTCAAAATGTAAATCTAAGATGGCGGCTGTCAGAAATTATCAACTTTTTCGTCATGAGTGTCGTTTTCATGGTTTCGAAGATGTTGAAATAGTGCTGTCAAAATGTACATAAAATAGGATAGTATTTTTTAGTTATCTTGTATTGGCTAGACGGAAAAAATTCTCACGAAAAGTTGTAACGATACTTTTTGCTATAATAAGCTATTGTAAGCCGTGCGGCGTGCGCATGTTTCTCTGTCTGTCTCTCTCTCTCTTATAGAAAGCAAGCCAGAACGGAACTTCGTTCCATCCGGGTGTCCCTTGACACCTCAGTAGTTTTTTTATATTGCTAAATATCTGACAGACAAATCGAAGCAAGTAATAGGAGCTGTACCCTATTCGCGGATTAGACATATAAAGAAAGTTTTTTTACTGTCAGTTCAACCGATTTCAACTTCTATTTCGTAGGCATAAGGATGGCATTAAAAGCAAAAAACTAATTACAATACCAACTATTTGCTGCAGCCACCATTTGTCATGCTACCAACGTAATGAAAGTCAAAATCGGTTGAACGGACAGTAGTAATAGGTTTTTTTTTCTTATATAATGTATAGGCTCGCGTTTGACCACAATCTCACCTGATGGTAAGCGATGATGTGGCCGACGATAGAGCACGCTTGCCTATATCTTCGAGTACCAAGATAAATTAGGACACTTTTCACTACATATTATAAAACAAAGTCCCCCGCTGAGTCTGTCTGTCTGTCTGTTCGCGATAAACTCAAAATTTACTGCACCGATTTTCAAGCAGTTTTCACCACTCGATAGCGTGATTCTTGAGGAAGCTTTTAGTATATAATTTGTTAAGTTTTTGTATGTATTTTTGTGTACATTAACGTTATTTGTTGAAGATGTCGGGAAAAAATAAGCCGTCTGGGAGCTTTTAACGCAACGCTGCCTAAACCCTTTGAGATATAACAAAATAATGTATCGTGGAATTGTGTATCTTATATAGGTCTACAGAAAAGTCCGCGGTGGCATATGTCTATTTTTTAAGGTTAACATAATATATCCATTTTACTACTTTTAAAAATTGGCATTCATGAAACATTTATTGGAAAGCTATTTACATAGTTACGGTATTAATTCTTATCAAAATAAGTTATTTCGCGTTCAAGACTATATCAGTATCTGTAAATTACTTTTTTAATCATTTAAATCGGACGTACCATTAGAAAGCTTTCATAAATTTAATAATTCTCAAAATTAAATTCACGAGTTCACAAGTTCCGCTCTTCAGTAGCTACGCATGACGCGGTCACTGATCCTCCCCCCGCGCTGTTTTGCCTACTGTTTCTTTAGCTAATAAGCCGAACGACAATAACGCACGACTGATGACTGTGTTTTCTTTTGGAAGTTGTTGAAAAGTTATAATTGCATTTTTGTTTTGTGTTTGTTTTCTTAACTAACACAACACCAACAATGGTAGTATATGTGAATTAAGGTAGTAAGAACTACGCTGCTCACGCGTGTAAAATGGAGGTCCAGAATTTATGGGAAATAACATTAGGTTACGCCACGCGGGCGAAGCCGCGGGCAAAAGCTAGTGTATTTATAAATCATTTTTTCATGTTACCATTTTGATATACAAGGAATTAAAGTTGCCACAATATCATGATATCAAATTAACGATGATTTATTCATCTCCCAGTTACATGCTTTAAAATTATTCAGTCCCATACAATCTTTTCACACAAATACAATACAGAAATTGGCTATGCTACAAATAGGGTCTGGATAGTACACATAACTGCTAAATCCGTTGTATATTTTACCTTATAATTAAAAAAAAAAACTTTTTCCAAAAAAGATATAACCGATTTCACTAGTCGGTGTTAAATAAGGAACAAACAATATCGAGAAACACCGACTTCCGAAATTAAAATTATTTTGATGGTTTTAGTGTTTTTTTTAGTGAAGTCGGTTATATTTTTTTTGGAAAAAGTTTTTTATTTCACACTTTTTAGTTGTAATACACTTATTTACAGCCAGAGTACCTTTTTCTCATGACAATTCCAATTAACTCAAACCCTGCTAGGATAAATTCATTGTTTTATTATGAAGCTTACGTGTCTACCTTGCGGCTCCATCATCATCATCAGATCAGTTTGATAGTACCTTATAGCCAAAGTGCGGCGCATCTCATGATAATTCTAAATAGCCCAAACACGGGTAGGATACATTGATTAATTACGGAGCCCCGGTGCCTATCTTCTAGCTTTATCATCATTATCATCAGATCAGTTTGATAGTACCTTATTGCCAAAGTGCATCTCATGACAATTCTAATAAACCCAAACACGGCTAGGACACATTGATTAATTACGGCGTTCCGGTGCCTATCTTCCGGCTCGCATAACTATGTTCATTGTGATATCTGTGTGAATATGAACTTCCACTGGCCATTTCTAGTCTTCTTCACCAGTTCCACTTCATCAAATGTAATTTTTTGAGTGTAAATGCTTAAGTCTTTGATGAAAATATCAAAAGAACTGTACGGTTGCTTATGATATTTGAGGAGTTCCCTTGAATTCGCCAAGATTCCATCATCAGATCCCGACTTGGTGACTATGGTGTAATTTACTAGTTCAAGTTACAATAGGTGTAATTTACTAGTTCAAGAATATTTGGCAGAACACAATTATGCAGACACGGAAAAACTTCTAGAAATTGTAAAATAAACTTTATCTAATCTAAATCATTTTCTTTACCTAATTAATAGTCTGCACTATAACTGCAATATTATTATTCGTTAATTTGTTTAAACATAATGTATCGTAATTAATCTAGTTTTAAAATATTTTTACTCTAATGGTTTATTTTTAAATCATTGAAATTATTGTCTTCGTTTTAATTTAGCTTTCATTTCTATTGTTGTTTTTCTTTTTTAAATGTTTGATGTAAATGGATGGCCTGAAACACAGGTTTTCATTAACCTAGATCAGGCAGATCTATACTACAGTTTGAATTAAATTTATGTCGATTGTAATTAATGTAAATTATAATGTCGATTACCTTATAACTGAATAAAGAATTATTATTATTATGGGACCATTTGGGAAGTATACACTTTCCAACAAAAAAGGAATTTTTCAAATCGGTCGGCAAGCAACGAAGTTATGCGCGAACATAGATAAAAAAAAAACTACTGAGGTGTCAAGGGACACCCGGATGGAACGAAGTTCCGTTTTGGCTTGCTTTCTATAAGAGAGAGAGAGAGAGACAGACAGAGAAACATGCGCACGCCGCACGGCTTACAATAGCTTACTATAGCAAAAAGTATCGTTACAACTTTTCGTGAGAATTTTTTCCGTCTAGCCAATACAAGATAACTAAAAAATACTATCCCATTTTATGTACATTTTGACAGCACTATTTCAACATCTTCGAAACCATAAAAACGACACTCATGACGAAAAAGTTGATAATTTCTGACAGCCGCCATCTTAGATTTACATTTTGACAGCACTATCGGCTTCAACAACCTCGAAAACCATGAAAAAGACACCCATATCGAAAAAGTTGATAATTTATTGCAGCCGCCATCTTAGATTTACATTTTCACAGTACAATCAGTTTCAACACCCTCGAAAACCACGAAAACGACGCCCATGACGAAAAAGTTGATAATTTCTTGCAGCCGCCATCTTGGATTTATATTTTGATAGTACTATCGGTTTCAACACCCTCGAAAACCATGAAAACGACACCCATGACGGAAAAGTTAACAATTTCTTGCAGCCGCCATCTTGGATTTACATTTTGACAGTACTATCGGTTTCAACACCCTCGAAAACCATGAAAACGACACCCATGACGAAAAAGTTGATAATTTCTTGCAGCCGCCATCTTGGATTTACATTTTGACAGTACTATTGGTTTCCGCGCCCTCGAAAACCATAAAAACGACACCCATGACGAAAAAGTTAATAATTTCTTGCAGCCGCCATCTTGGATTTACATTTTGACAGTACCATCGGTTTCAACACCCTCGAAAACCATGAAAACGACACCCATGACGGAAAATTTGATAATTTCTTGCAGCCGCCATTTTGGATTTATATTTTGACAGTACCATCGGTTTCAACACCCTCGAAAACCATGAAAACGACACCCATGACGAAAAATTTGATAATTTCTTGCAGCCGCCATCTTGGATTTATATTTTGACAGTACCATCGGTTTCAACACCCTCGAAAATCATGAAAACGACACCCATGACGAAAAAGTTGATAATTTCTTGCAGCCGCCATCTTGGATTTATATTTTGACAGTAAGTGTCGGTACAATTTTTTCCGTCTAGCCCCCTTTCACAACGCGTGATAAGGAACTTCGTTCCAAAAATCAAACATCCGAATTAAGAACCTCCTCCTTTTTTAGAAGTCGGTTAAAAATACATAAGTATTCATAGTTTTTAACTGTATTTTACGATTAGATCGAATATTAAATTGGAAATACCTACTTGCTTCAGACATCGTACGAGTATTTATTGAGTTTGAATGTTTAATTCATGTCGGAGAGGGGTTGTGCGTTGTACCTAATTGTCTGATAAAATTAATCTCAAATACCCATTTGATTTTGATAATATTTTTAAAGAAATTAGCCTGGGAAATAATCGTAGGTTTACAAAGAAATTGGTCCTTATTACCCGTAACGATATGGCAACTACTTATTTTTGCTATAAGAGTAGTACTCAAAACTGGATAAGCAGGCAATTACATATTGCCATATAGTAATACTGATACTAAAAATCAAACAAGCTTGACTCAATTAATACTTACTAAGAAAAATAAAATAATACCTCAAATATCAAGACATGTTCGGTTAAAGTATAAAATTGAGCGAACAATGGGCTCTATGTGTGCGTGCGCGTAAGGTCGATGTATTGCGACCAAGATACCTAAATTCGAGCGAGTGAATCTTGCTCACGCGTCCTTAATAAAATTCAAGGCGTAGAAGAAGACATTACTTCTGCCATGGGCCGCCATGTCAGTCAGTTTAGATGCGTCATTGTGGCGAAATGAGAGCTAAACAGTGAAGCCCACTTTAGTTTGACGGAACGGAAAGCTTTGGCAAATTACTTGCGCTGTGTTAAACCTTTATAGAATACTTACCAAAGCCCAGGCTCCAATTCCGTTTTATCATGTTTATTGAGCTCGAACTGAAAAACAATCAGAACATGTTCCTGAGAAATTATAAAAACATCCAGAGGGCGCAGTGCGAGTTTGTTTTATGGTAACGCGATCAACACATTTATGACAACTAACTTCTGCCAGCGGCTTCACCGAGACGAAAGTATGTTTTTTTAATACGTTACAAAGTAGTAGTATGTTTCTCCAAACATATGGTGCATAATTTATGCACCGCCGTTTCATCTTCAGATGGTGAACTTTGGAAAATCCTTTCTTAGTGCTTGCCTTCGTCATAAAAGGAAACCTTGTGTTTTTACCAGGGACTTAAAAACACCTTCATAAAGGTTACAGAATTATAAGTGTTACATGTTGAATTGGTAACAGAATCAAATATGTAACACTTAATGTGTTTTCAATGTGTTAACCCAAAACACTTACAAAAGTGTAACCCTAACATATCTGTAACAGATATAAAAGTGTTAACATGTTAATAAGTGTAACAGGTAAACGCAGCGTTGCCAAAGTTACAATTTACAAAGCTACACTAAAACTGATTATTTCAGTTACACATATTAACACTTATTAACACATATAAACAGGTTACAGTTTAATTCGGTTGCACGTCATAACACATAAAAGGTTACAGTTTCATTCGGTAACATTATTGTATCTGTTACATTTTAAAAGTGTTTTTCTGTTAAAACTGTTTTAAAAAACAGTGTTAAGGGCCAAGCGCCCGAAAAGTGCCATAAAACAGTGATTTTCTGAGGCCTACTCCTCCATAACGGCTAGGTCAATTGGTTTGAAAAAAATATATGTTTATTATAGATTCATGAACAATAATATCAACATTTGATTTTTTCGTGCAATTAATACTTTTGTCAAACAAAAATATTTAGCAATTTCGCAACTTTTCGCAACTTTTCCCTACTCCTTCGAAACGGCTTGGACCTTTAGAAACATTTTTACACATAAAAATTGGTGGTTAACTATTCTTCAAAGTGAACATTGCATATGTAAATCAATCAATATCTCGCAGAGAAAATGGATTTAAAGCGCTTTCCGGGCGCTGCTGGCCGCAAATAAATGCACAGATTTGCATACTGCCGCCTAGGCGAGTGCGAGAGTTGCGTTCAAATAATTTCGGTCAGATGGTTCAAGGGACTATACGCCTTAAAACACTTTATTACGGTTACAGTTTGAGTCCCTGGTTTTTACGCTTCTCTAAGTCCCAATAAGAGATGTGCCGTTCCCGCCAATATGGGAATATTGCTGGCAATATTACCACCAACAATCATACTTCGGGCAATAGTCCCGGGTCCCGGCAATATTCTCACCAATATTCCCACTTCACGGCAATTTTGCCAGCAACGGCACATCACTAGTCCCAATACACTACAATATTGCTAAAGATATGGTGTGGGTGATTGCTATGCTATGTAAAAAAGACTATAATTTCGGCTTTGCGTTGATGTCAGTCAGTTAGTTTCTCCTTTTAATATATTATTATATTTATGATACATACACTTGTGTGACATTTTTTTCCGCTAAGAGTACTTCGATGATTCGAACACATCCTCTCAAAATATTTTGTTATAAAAGCACTAAACAAAAACTACAAAAATAAACGTTTCTACAAGATCATTAAAGTTTGGTAAGTAGGTATAGAAAAAATCAAAACACTTTTATAAAATTAAAATCGTAAGAAAATGTGTAAGCCGGCTTATTGAAGCCCACAGCCGCTACAAAATGACCAAAAATGATGAATATTATGTCATTTTGACACAATCAAAGTCAATGATTTTCGAAATCTCGTAGGCAAAGATTTTATATATCCTACTGTAGGCTCCTGAGTACTTGATTGAAACCTCTTTTCGTTTTGTTTCGACACGGTTGGCGCAGTGGGCGATGGCGATTTCCCGCACGGCACTTTGCCGCACGGATTAAATATGTATTTGTATGGTATGACCTGTCGATTGTTGTTCTCAGTCTAGGTGTCTATACCCTGTTCACGTTAAGATTAGAAATTTAAAAAAACCAACATTTTTTACTGTGTCTGTTCAACCGATTTTAGCTTCTATTTCGTAGGTATAAGGATTATGGTATTAAGAGCAAAAAAGTGGTTACAATAACAACTATGTATTTACTGCAACCGCCATTTGTCATGCTAACAACGTAGAGTCTGTGCGGAAAGTAAACCGTCGTGGGATTTGAGGGCGCTGCTGTAGATAAATATCGTTTTTGTTAAGTAAGCAACATTGTGACGTCATTATAGTGCGACTGTTAAATCTTGATATTTTGAAACTGTTAGACTAGCTTCTTCCAGCGGCTTCACCCTATAATAAAAAATATCCTATTGGCTGAATTTCCTTACCTAATGAAACTGCAAAGTTATAGCTTATGTGCTATATTATTGCAATGTTTATGATAAAGTTCTATCTAGTAGTTTTTGCGCGACACATCCATACATACGACTACCTCCATCCATCTTCACAAACTTTCGCATTGATAATATTAGTAGCCTATTTATTGAACTTGCTCACGTGATGAAACTTAGCAAAAATATAGGTTAAAAGCTATATTATTGCAACGTTTATCATTAAATTCATCCGTTTATAAGTTTTTGCGTAATGAGTTACAAACCGTTAATTTTGGCGACACCTGGGGGAGGCCTATGTCGAACAGTGGACGTCTTTCGATTGTAATGATGATAAACATTTAAATGCAAACACGAACCGGTAAAGGAAAATAGCGTGAAGAAACTGCTGTACTGCCTATCTAGGTAGGGAGCGTGGAACCCAATACAGAAATACGCTTGTACGATATGACTATATACAGAAAGCACAGTTTATAGAAATCTCTATTCCTAGACAGCACGTTTCGCCGAAAACTTTGTTGTTAGAAAACATTGTTTGTAGACATCTCGGTACATAGGAAGCACTGTTGACAGAAATCTCTGTTCATAGATAGCACTTCTTGCCGTAAACTTTTAGGTTCCACCAGCGACCACTTACCCAGTGCCAACGAAAATGGTTCTATCACTTTGACTGGGATCGGTCTATTATCACTGACTGGAATATGTAGCTAACAGCAAGTTTATGTTTACCCTAGTTAAATATAAAGGTAAAAATGGAACACACTACCACTTTCTCGTTGTCTTCCTCAGTACATTTTTCCCTTTTGCTAATCAATGAAAACTATGAACTTAATGTCTATGAAAATAAAGTACACTTCAGAATTTGTAATGTTGCTTCGTAAAAAATCTATTAAGCCTGTAAGGGACCATCGCGTATATAAGATCTTTGGGATCACTTGGTTGTCCGTCTGTTTATCTGTTAAGACCATTTAACGCTTGGAGGTATCGAGTTAAAATTAAAACCATACGCTCAAGTCTGTGGTCTTTTGAAGTTGTGAAAAAATCAGACTTCTGAGTTAACGAAAAAAAAAGGATACGGCCGTTTATGTCGCAAAAAAACGTATATTTCTATAATCAAGGGAATCAAAGTTCATGGGGTGAATCCCGTTGACCTTAAATCCTGAAATTTGGCATAAATCAAGGTCTCATAGAACAAGTACAGGGAAAAATCTGAAAATTGTAAATTTGTAGATACGCCACAAAAAAAAAATTGTTTGTTATTCGGAAAAATCTTCATAACTCAATTCGGGAATTGATTTCATAGGTAAATTTGTACAGAATCCTCAGTGCGCGAGTCCGACTCGCACTTGGCTTTTTTTATTTCAGTTACTGTATCCGTACTCAAGCCTGAAAAGAAATATTCTAAGTTAGTCGAAACGCATTATAAATTTAAAGTATCAATACTCTTTATACTAGCCATAGAAAATATTGACCAAAACAAAATAAATAAATATCGTCATGTTTAAATGAATTTCCGTTTAATTTATACATATTTGGAGATAACAGGGACAGGAGTTTACCTAGGAAGTCTAAAAACATTAAAATAAAAGTGTTACGTACCAAAAAAACAGCATACCAATGTTTCCCAAGTTCGTGACTTTGTTTTGATCAATAATGGTGTGATTTGCCATTTGTTATCTTTGGAAAAACTGTAATATATTAAATATTATTTCCCCTGCAGCTCAGTGAAATTTTTTATCACATTTCTGAAGATTTCAATTAAAAATCACAATAAAATAACATAATAAATAAACCGGTGTCAATCAAAGATTTTTTATATATCCTATAGTACTAGATTGACTACGAAGAAACATTACGCTCTCTAAAGTGTTCTTTATTTCTATTAACATTAAGTTCAAGTCTGTTATTGACACACAAAAGGGAAAAATGGTTCCGAGCAAGACAGTACAGCAAAATCATCTGTGTCCCTTTCTCACCTATTATCAGAAAAAAATTAGAAACAGATGGTATTTTTTAAATTGTTCAAGTAATCGTTAAATAGTCCATGTTCATGCAGTTTGATAGGTATGCAACATAAAATAAATTGCAATTAAAACATTTATTTAAAAATAATGCTTCTTGAAATTTTATACGCATTCTTCTTGTATTTAATAATGATTTCATTTAGATATAGTAGCTATTCGTAGTAATTTTCAAATTATGAAGGGCAACACTCAGGAGGCTTCAATTTGACATCAATAAACAATATGGCCGATGTTTACTTATGGATAGAGTTGTATTTCTACTGTTTACAAGTTTTTAACACGTTATTTAGTTAAATTTATATTGTGCAAGATGGTCAAACGTTGCTGTGTAAAGTTTTGTACTAGTGAGGCGTATCCTGGTTGTGGAATTTCATTTTTTAGGTAAGTTTTCTGTTTTGTTTACAAATTATTTATGTAGGGTGACAACAAACATCGTTTTGAATTTCATGTGGGAATTAAAACATATTAACTACCTGTAAAAATACATAGAGAGGAGGCATCATAAACAACTCACAATACGGACTGGGCGATGCAATTTTATAAAATGTTGTTGTCTACTGTTCAAGTTTTTTTTTTATTATTATTATTGATAGGCTTGCGTTTGACCACCATCTCACCTGATGGTAAGCGATGATGTGGTCGACGATGGAGCACGCTTGCCTAGAAGTAACCTATTCACTCTTGACTTAAAGACCCCTACGTTATAGCTATCAGGAAACACAGACTCCGGCAGGGAATTCCACTCCTTGGCTGTACGCATAATAAATGTGTTCCTAAAACGCTTTGTGCGTATTGGTGGGAAGTGTTATATTATTAAAAACAAAGCTTTAAAAAAATATTGAGCCTCTTCAGATATTTAGTAATATTAAGTCGAGTAAGTACGATTTTTATCTAAAATATCAAAAATATCAATAATTTGGACATCCATAGGCGTATGGCGATATAAGTGGGGTAAATGATAGATGATAATCTGGTCAATTGACAGTTTTGGGGTTATCCATTATTTACGCCACATCCTGTATAAAAAAGTTAAGTCCCTACTATGCTACTTGTTAGTATTTATGAACCAGTCACGGATCATTTATTGAATGTATTGTTTGTTGTTTATTTGTTAGTTAATAAGTGCAATTCAAAAAATGTACATTTGTTGTCACGCAGTCTAATTTCAATAAATTAAAAATAAAAGAATAACATGAATTTTATTATAAACTAACTAGTTTTTTCTTTCAGACAAACCTTATTCTGACAATTACGGACACAAAAAGAATTAACTAAATAGATGCAGCCGTTCAGAAGTGATCTTCTTACGTACACACACATTAGGCATTTTTTTTATCAGTGTAGGTATTTCATACTCACATGCCGCATAAGAGGATACCGCTATCGATATTGATATCAAAATACATGGCGGGCTGGCATAAAAATAGGGTTAAGCTTAATTAGCCTATTAATGTTCCCACTGCTGGGACTCAAACCTCTTCTCTGGGAAAAGGAATGGGCCGTAAATCACTAGGTACTCATGGATTGTGCGGATTTGTACGATATATCTTCGAATTCATAATAAAAATGTTATTCTCCTGATTAGCCGTCTGGGATGGATGAATTTCATGACAACATCAATTATTAGGTAGTAATTCCAGCATTTTATATTAATCGATGCAACTATATGACACCAATATAAGGTATACCTATACAGACATCAGCTATTTCCTAATCATTACAGAGAAAACTCACAGTTCCGTTTTGGTTATGGGGTATATTAGGAACAGTTGATACAATATAATAATTACCTAATTGTTTTTGAACTTGCATGTCTGTATAATGCATCAAAAATATCTTTAACTACTTTAGAGCAAAATTGTCCCGTGGTATGTAGCTAGTGTATGGACACACTAGTAGAACGAGATAACGGGGGTCTTCTTAATCCTCCTTGTCGGGGACGCTTTTGAGGTTGTCGTAATCAATCTAGTCTAGAATAGAAAATCTTTGGTGTCAATATTATATGACGTTTGGCATTTGACGGATGGCTGGGTTGGGTTGCTACTTAAAATCTTTAATGTTGTTTTCACTTTACGCCACGACGGTTCTTTTTTCGCACAGACCAGTCAATATCGGTTGAAAGGACAGAAATAAAAGGTTTATAATTTTGAACAGTATAGTGGTATAATGTACCTAAGTAGTCTGTCTAATAAGTCAATCGACTTGAGAATTTTGTATAATATTTAGTCATTTAAAAAATACTTATATTCAATACTTTTCATAAGGTTCTTCTGTTGTTAGTAAACAATAATCTCTATCTTTTAATCAACCTTAATTATTGAACCCGTGTTGACTACATCAGATTTCATTAAATCCTAATAATTATCCAAGTCGTTTAACTTATTAGACAGACTCTAACTACATGTTTGTGAACGCACCCACGATACAGGAGTAGGTAAATCCTAGTTTGGGGAAACGTTAAATCTTTTTGTTTTAAAATAACTAACTAATAGGCATTTAAAATTGAAATATGGTGTCAAAAAACACCTTCACATCGCTGTCTACTGATAATATGCCCAAAAGACTGGCGGCATTGCCACGCTGTATGGCAATGCTTATACTCTGTCCAATATAAAAGTCAGCTCTTGAGTTGGACTTGTTGACACTTTATAGTATCGAAAGCCAAACCTTGGGTCACGCGAAGTGTCAAGTGTTTAGATTGTTCTTTGATAAAGAACAATGGTCAATCTCTTAACATGCTTGGACTATAAAAAATTAGTAAATCGTAACTTGATGATACATGTATCGTTTGATTTGCCTGAATAACCATTACTAAGTACGGCATTCAATATATTTTTAAAAGTACGGAGAAACTAGTAAATAATTAAAATGTTTTTTAAGGTTATGTGGTTTATTAATAATCTGTAGCTGTAAAAAAAAACGTCAAATATGTCATTTGTCCATTTCGCGCCAAATAGGATAAACTGTACGGTGTACCCCAAGAATTTATATATCCTACGGACAAACAAGATTCTTGACTGTACCTAATAAATAGACGCAGCGGAATGTTGCTTTGTTTTTATTGGACAGGGTCGATGGCAACAATAGACTTTAAAACTTAGTACAGCCTAGTAGCCATTTTCAAAGACTAGTATACTGGTTAACCATTATGAAATTATCCTCTAGATTCACCTAAAAGCCCGCGTACGGGCAAAACCGATGTATGAACCAAACTTATTGGGGTCAGGCGTCCCACTGTTTTATAAACAGTGCTTAATTTATCGAATTTAAGTCTTAAGCCTTTAGATTTATTTGGAAGACACACTATATCTGTTCTAAAACATTGTAGATGCAAATAAATGAATATGAATAAAAAGCTCAAGTTATCTTTATTCATATGTAAGAATCTTACTAAACATGCTGACATAAAAATTAAATAAAGAATTTTTGAGTTGTCTTGCTATCATTTAATCCTCTTCACTTGCAAGATCACAATCACTAAGGTACTGGTAAAAATAAATTATGTATGTAAAAAAATAAAAACTGATTAGGTACTTTTTTATTCTTTATTACAATTCTCATAAGAATATATCATCAAGAAATGCAGCAGGAGCAGCTACATTTTGTTCGTATCTGGCCCATCCAAGAAACCAAACGATGGTCATAACATGAGCACAACATCCTAGTGTGCGTCGACCAACTAGACAATTGCATCAATAATCTCTAATGCCAGTTAACCCAAATGTGTTATTATTTATTAAAATGTACACATAATATTGTTTCCTGTAATATTGTTTTATTGAAATTCGATGTAAGTCTCGATTAGTGCAATAAGTAAATACACACTGTGCAGCAGTATTGGGTGCTCGTCTGTAATTCGAAAGTGTAATAGTTGATGATGCAGGTACATATACTGGGATTAAATAACACAATATCCACTTCATCAGATCCTTGTTCTGGGTAATCATTATCAGCCATCTCAGACTGCTCCATTGCTGAATGTAATTCAGGCGTCTCAATGTCATGTTGTACTTATTCAGGTGCTTCTACCATATTTGTTGAAGAAAAATCAACTAATTCATTTTCTCTTCATTCTGTCTGCATACACAGAGCATTTCTTTTTGCTTTCATCCAGCAAGAATGACACACTCTGTCATTTGTAGTTAGCTAAAACAAAAGAGAGAATTGGTAAACTCATCTAAAAATACTATTAAAACCTGTCTTATATTGTTCTACTGTCTTGTTCTCATACAAAATAGGCACATACATTGATCACTGTTTGTTTGCGGCAGTTTGGCAATATCAAACTTAAATTAATTCATAAAACTCCAAGCGAATACTGGCATTTGCACTGCTATTGTCTTTCTATTGTGTCTCTAATTGACGGTATTTGACAGGTTAATTTTGAACCCAGCTTTCGTTGCAATGTTATTTCTTTTAAAAATAAGATCTAGGAGTTATAAACATCAAATCCAATTGATTACTATTTAAAACAACAGCTAGTCTTAGTAATACTAAAAAATTGTTTAAATTACCTCTTGTGATTGGATAGAATTCATTATGCAGGTAGTAATCATTTGTTGCAGTTCTGAAGGATTGTTGCGTAATATTAAATCACTTTTTCTTCGAAGGATTGAATCGAGCAGATTCTAGAGTGACCCACCACCTGAGTTCGACTACTTCCGGGTAGTTGTTTGTCATGGCTTGATATTTCTCCATGAATAATTTGATCAACCCTCATCATCACAGCATCTAAACAGGTCCTCAATCTGTAAAATGAAGTAATTGCTGAAGAATCCATTTGGAAAGTACTTTATTTTCTTTTTTCTTGGAAGGAACTTTTTAAATAAATATTACTGTATGTAAAACACTTCGATGACGATGTACTAAAATGAAATATCGTACGATGAGTTGTGATGTTAGTAAGTTGATATCTGAATACTTACGATACGAGGCTAAATCCTTTCAGCAATAAAAGACACCACTCTAGTATCTTGTTCTATCCACAGTTTAAAACAGAATGAGCGAAGACATGACTACTTCCACTTCACTAACAAATCCAAAACTAGATGAAATCAAAGTCCAAAAGACGAATGCCAAGTTAACTAGTATAGAAGATTAGATCGGAGTCCGTAAACAAAGCAAGTTATGGTTAGAATTATAGGGAAAACACAAGATCACACACAAAACAATCGTTGCCAAAACTGAAAAGACGGTCTGCGCAGAGACAATAACACACAATATATTGTTTGTTTGTCAAAAATAGGATGGCTCCGTATTCAATCGATTTACGGCATTAACGATTTTTAGAAGCAAAAATCATTTTTAACTCATGACTTGATTCAATCATATAATAAAAATCAAAAAGGTCTGTTAGTGGCTTATCTTGATTAAATAAGTAACAAAATCATAAACCGCTATAATCTAACAATTATGTATTTTTTCATTTCTATTTAGAAATTAAATCGATATCGACTACTCAAAAACTATGGACTTCTCTATGAATGTTAATATTAAGGATGCGTTCATGATTATAGATATTATGACACGTTCTATTGAAAAAAAATAATAATAAAAAAAATGAATATCTTTTTTTCTCCTAGTTTTAAAAATAAACTGAACCCACCAGATAAATACATTGATAATATATTATGTTATGATGACAATCTCATTTCGTTACCAACACTTTTTTTTTTCTAGTCCAAATTGGCCATGATTCTTTGTGAGCAATCAGACCCTAGAATACCGATTGGAGTAGTCTTAGGGGTGCACTCAAGTCCAAAGAAGTCCCAATTTTTTTTTTTATAAAACAAAATTTTCTTTGCTGCTCGTAGTGCCCCTAAGCGTATACTCAACTCCTAAAAATCCGCCCCAAAGACGACCCACTGACCCGATGTTTTCCTTCACCGTTTGGGAGCAGTGGTGATGAAATAAATTACCTACCCAAAGTAATGGGCATGGCTGGATTTCAACCTGCGACCTTACAACTCGTAAGTTGGGGCCGCTACCACTCGACCACCACTGATATAAAACAAAAAAAATCTTCGTAAGCCTTTTTTTTTTTTTTTTTTTTTTATGGTGGGAAAAAATCATGCATTGACATCCCCCGCCCTTGGGCGAAGCGGGAGATAGTGTCAGACTCTTACTGACTAAAAGACCCACCCCGTTCCTTCTAGCCTTCATACCGGGGCTCGAGCGCCCTTTCGGATAACCCTGGCCCCAGTAGGCTTCGACCCGGCTGGGTCCCTGCTGTTGCTGACAACTCCTTGAGGCGCGCGGGAACAGTGCGCGCCGTCGACGACTTGGGCTTGGTCCGGACAGTTACCGGACGGCCGGACAGTGAGCTACCCATTGCTCACCGTCCGCAAGCCCGCGTCTACGTTGGCCGGAAATCGGGATCAGAATCCCGGCGACGGCGGCGGCGATAACGCCGTTGCCTGGTGCGTTCGGCCTCCTCCTTTGCGAGCATTACTGCTTCGCAGAAGTCGGCGACCGCCTGCCACTCCTCCTCGCTCCGGACCATGGCCTCAACCAAGGCCCGGCGCGAGAGGTCTCCGCCGCCGATCGCCCCCACGAGGGCACGGCGATGCTCCGCCCAAGCAGGGCACACCTCGACTGTGTGCTCCACCGTGTCCTCCGGGCGTTCCGCACAGTGGCGACACCCGGGCGTCACTTCCGCATGAATCGAGTGCAGGAAACTCCCGAACGAACCATGTCCGGTGAGTACCTGCGTCATGCGGAAGGTAAGGACGCCGTGAGGTCTTTCCAGCCACGCCTCAAAGAGGGGACTTACCGCCATCTTCGTAAGCCTTAATATAGATATAAATAAATAAGCTACCTGGTTCGTTTTCGATTCATCTCTCCGTACGATCTTGGCCTTTTTTCGAATATTACTAGTCAAGTAACACTTGCTTCCAACTGAAGAACAACTTTTTTCTCCAGATGGTTTAATTTGACAGAATTTGAAGGTCACTACAGCCATTGTGTCCTGCAATGCCACTACTGTTCACGGACGCGTAGCTTTATAGACGCGTATTCGTCATTATACGCTTGGTGTACGCCTGCTCACAGCCACGAAGCCGCAACGACACGACAGTTCGACGTTGCAGCATCGTCGACAGAGATTTATAGTTTTGTATGCTATATTATACGCCTAAGCGTAGGCGAAGTGGGCCGTGTAGCCCATGGACGCACACCCAAAGAGGCGTGTGCGAGGGCTTTATAACAACGAGGGTTTTTTTTCGATGGGAAAAAATCAACCCGATGACATCCCCCGTCCTTGGGCGGAGCGGGAGATGTCGCGGAGTGTCAGACTTTTACTGATTAAAAAACCCATCCCGTTCCTACGTTGCCTTTCATACCAGGGCCGAGCCTACCTTTCAGAAGCAAACTCTTGGCCACAGCACGCGCCGTTGACGACTTGAGCTCAGTCCGGACGGTTACCGGACGGTCGGACAGTGAGACCCGTGCCTATGGTGGCCGGCAATCGGGATAGATAGGGATCCCGGTGGCGGCTGGGGCGTGAGCCCCGTTGCTTCATGCGGTCGGCCTCCTCCTTTGCTAGCATTACTGCTTCGTAGAAGGAGGCGACCGCCTGTCACTCCTCCTCGCTTCGGACCATGGCCTGTACCAAGGACAGGCGTGAGAGGTCGCCGCCGCCGATCGCCCCCATAAGGACACGGCGATGCTGAGCCTCTAGTGTGTGCTCCACCGTGTACTCCGGGCGGTACATATAATGGCGACTTATCATGTTCGGTGAGAACCTGCGACATACGGAAGGTGAGGACGCCGTGAGGTCTTTCCAGCAGCAGCAGCTCCTCAAAGAGGGGACTTACCACCATAAGTGTGGCGTGCCCTATAACGAAGCGAAGGTTTAAATAGTTTTATAACTTATAGGCTCACGTTTGACCACTATTTCACCTGATGGTAATACACCTCTGTTTGTGTGTATATGTAAGCTGTGAGCAGACGTACCATCGCGGACATTTCTGGTAGTTCACTTAATAAAAAAATCGCTTGAATCCTGCGGCGCGGCGCCAAACCAAACTCTTTGAAGTTTTCATTTCGATTGCGAGCGAAAATGATCTTAGCGGTGGTCAGGCGGAAGTGTCTTTGCTACACCAAGCGTATAATAACGAATACGCGTCGATGAAGCTACGCGTCCGTGGCAGTAGGTCTTAGAGTCGATCTAAATCGCTTGTCTGCCTCAGACTGTTTCTTCGCTTGCTTCTTCTAATACACGTAACGGATTTTGATATGGTTTTTCGAATAGATCGGGCGAAGGTTTATTTATACAAATTGCACTCGTCCAAAGCCGGGTTGTTCTATAAGTTAGTCAACACTTGCACAGGAATACAATCAATGAATAGTTTCTACTTATTGATTTATTTGTATGATGATGGCGTTGCCGACTCGATTATGTGGGCAATATCCAACGTTTAGTTGCTTCTAGGTAAGCGCTTTTCATCGTTGAAGCTTTACACCATCAAGTAAGACTTAGGAAAAGATGACATAAAAGAATTAGTAATGTGTATATTTTATCATTTCAGCCGAAAAGCGGACGTACAGCCGTCCGTCTTACACATGGACATAGGCCTCCCACAAGTGTCACCATAACGGCCGGTCCTGTGCATGTCGCATCCAACGGATTCTCGCGACCCTCACCAGGCCATCGGTCCACCTTGTTGGAGGCCTTCCAACGCTGCGTCTTCCGGTACATGGTCGCCACTCCAGAACCTTTCTTCCCCATCTGTTCTGCGAGCAATGTGCCCTGCCCGCTGCCACTTATGTGTATATATTCTCACACCGACTCATCATCGCCCAACCTAAACCCTAGAAAGCTGCATTTTTTACAGGTGTTGTTTTTAATGTAGACGAGGAATAAAAACGGATGTTGAACGGATGAAAAGGGGTTTCATTTCATACGGGCGAAGCCGCGGGCATAAGCTAGTCACACTAACATTATGAAGGCGAAATTTTGATTGTGTATACTTGTTACTCCTTCACGCTGAAACTGCTGAAGAGATTTGGATGAAATTTGACACACAGGTAGATAATGTTCTGGCTTTCCCGTCCGATAACGATTTAGGTGTCTTTAAGGCAAGAGTGAATAGGCTCTTAATAGACTAGTGCGCCTCACCGTCAACGATTGCATCACTGCTTACCATTAGGTGGGATCGCAGCACTAGTTTATATCAATTAAAAAGAAAAAAAAAGCACAACATTGTCCCACAAAGTTGCAGAGACATACCACGTGAATGTTGGGCGATATGTCTCCGCGACATGTGTCCTAGTGAAAACGCGGCTTTATACTATCATGCAGTTGAGGCCACTGGCTAATATAAAAGGAAGCTAAATCTCTATACATATAAAAATCAATGCCACTTTTCGTTGTAATTTTATAACTCAAGAATGGGCTCACCTATCCAAACCAAATATTTAGGCTTTGTTCGGCCTATTTAGTAGATGCTTTATGTGAAGTTTGGTAGGATATAGTAGGATAGGGTAGGGTAGGGTAGGATAGGGTAGGGTAGAGTAGAGTGGAGTAGGGAAGAGCGGGAGCGAAGCCGCGGACAAAAGCTAGTATTAAAATAAAAGAAAGTATTCCAATGTAAAATTTAATACCAGGCTCTGTCCACAAAATAATTTATGACTTCAACACAAGTCAATTTGGTCTAAATAACAAACATTTGTTGGACGACAATGTCATAATCAATACAGCATATACAAAATCATAATCGGCTAACATTAAATCACACAGCTTAAACTTATTGATTAATTATTTATACAAAACTTAAAATAAACGTTATAGGGGATGAACAAGCTTAATTATAAAACACTAATTTCTGTATAAAATTCAATACTATACACACAACACTTATAGAATAAAGTTAAAAGCCTGTTCAGAAGGGGCGAGCTCGCCACGAAACGTTTCGCGCGTTTGCGTGGTACTAGGCGCCAATATATCGCGTCCACAAGCATCGCGTGTATTCAAAATACATGCGTAAATCGCGTACACTTCGCCAGACTCTCGACTCGAGCGAGTCGAGTGGATACTAAAGACGCCTTGTTGCGTCGTAATGTAACCGCTTCGTACAGTTCCATATTTCCTACTGACTAAATTCGTCCATAAATGCTCTTGCGTTGCTACGCTCCTTCTAGACGCAACGGTCGCGCGTGACACTCGCGAGAGAATCGCAACGAATTCGCTCCTTCTGGATAAGCTCTAAGTATGTATATTTTACGTCGTAACATTTTTCTATTTACACCAATTTTTCTTATAAAAATGTCAGTAAGAGGTAATTTTATACTTTCATCACTTTTTAGTGCGTTGTGACAAAATATGTTGATAGACTATTTTAATTTTATAACTCGGTGGAAACTGCTGTGTATCTTATTAAGGTCTAGTTCGCAATTTAGTCTTTCAAGTACTACCTAAATTCAGGTGTTTGTATGTCAAATAACAAGTATCCAAGCGAGTTTGTATGGAGTATGAAAAAATATCATACTATGAAAACATATAACAGAGTACCAGGTATAAAATCAGTAAAAATTCATATTAATTAATAAAACTGAGTAAAATAAAATTTAGCCAGTTTATCGATAAATATTTACAAGAATTAAATGTCGATAAATAATTAATTGAATATGCGGTTAATGTAAAACAAATAAATAAAATGTACACGTTGAAATCTCATACACACGTGTTGAATTAGTATTCAGTCTTAGCCATTCTCACTGTTCACCGATGTTTACTTTAAAAGCGTAACTCTTTAATAAATATTAGATAGAAAAAAAAAAGAAATTCGATAGAAGAGAAACATAATTATCAAGAAAAAAAAATTAAATTACATAAAAAAAATTACACTAAAGAAGGAAAGACGCACAGACACTTTTAAAGGTGAAACATCAGGGAACTAGCATCAAACATTGAATAATAAATCGACTAAATAAAAACATGATGTCTTAAGCGCTTTCAACACTGCGCTAAGTAAGCTCACTTGAGAGATAAAGCGCGAGGGTTCAAAATTCTGCAACTAAAATGTCGCTTACACCTTTCAATATAAAGCTCTGTCCAAAAAACATAAGGATCAGGTCAAGTCAGCCGTGTTCCGGAGTAAACTCTCTGACCCGCGATTATTACTAAGCGCGGATCGTCCGCCACGCGGATGGCCCGCACGCGGATTGACAGAATGGCCTGGATGACCGCTGAACAGGATCTAGAGCTCAACTTGTGCAGTGTCGACAGCGCCATACAGCAGACTTGCTTCAATAAAATACACATCAACAAAATTAATACTTCAAGGGTATGGAAAAACAATAACCATACATTAATAAAATATCAAATTTATCTAGAACTATCTAGTTATAATATATTCTATCTATATTTATGACTCTGTTGTCTGATGACATTGAAATTAAAATAAAATAATAATAATTCTTAGTACACGTCTGACTGCAAGGATGAGGTTAAGATGCACTCTTCACACAAATTTAGAAATAAATCTTTTTATTGATCTATATTAGCCTAGATGCGGCAGTCATTTGGTGCTGATTTTGTCAAAGTATCTCATACACCACTATAAAATATTATATTGCATAAAGCAAAATTCCATATTGCGTATACGCTACGTTTTCGTCGCGTAAACGCTGCGTTTGAACCGCGTTCACGACGCGACGCTACGCTTTTTTCGTGTGATTGTAAAAATACAAACTCACGGAGCGTTGTTAGGACTTTATCGTAACGTTAATACATTAATAGACATACTATATTAACTAAGTAGGAAGTTCATATAATTTGTATGTGTATGATGTAGATACTTGGACAAAAACAGCATCCTTAAATATAATTTCTTCCTATGACGTAATTTAGAATGTGTGGCCGCGCAGTCAGCACTATGTGCTACGCGCAGGGCCGTGTGTGGCGTGCAGGGTACCACACACCCCACGAGTGCCAACATCACTTACTCGAGGAGGGCTCGCCGCGTTCTTCTGGAAAGAAGATAGAAGAATTATATATATATCTATTAAAATCTACACTAATATTATAAAGAGGTAAAGTTTTTTTTTTGTTCGTAAGAGGTAATCTCTGAAAGTACTGTTCCGATTGCTATTTTTTTTTTTACCGATAGAAAGCTGCTTTATTCCTGTGCGACATATTTTTGAGGTTATATTTTTAGTACCCGGGCGAAGCCGTGGGTTAAAGCTAGTACCTAATATACCTTCTTGATAGTCTAAAATCGTAAATTAAGTTTCAAATCCAGAAAACTTCTTGAAATAACGCGCACGAACTAACTGTGGCAAAAAACACAATATTTGTTGAAGGAAAACAACTGTGTCTTTATGTCAAAAGTGAATAGGTATTATACGCGAGCATGTTCCACCGTCGACCACATCATCCCTTACCATCAGGTGATATAGTGGTCAAGCGTGAGCCTATCAATAATAAAAAAAGGCCCAGTAGGGCTGATGCCTGCTATGGCTACTATAATGTTCGAAACAGTTATCAAGGCCCTGGAATGCGGAGGGCAACTGAAGACAGACTCTAGACAATAAAAGCCTGACACCCCCTTTCGCACCGCCAAGAGCGTGTCAAGTCATTTAAACATTTACCACCTCAAAAAAAAATGTGTATATTATTATTCCTATAAAATAGTTAATTAAACAAACTCAAACATATACAAAAATAGATCACATCTATACATATAATAGTACATTATGATACAAGTGTATAATGTTGGTGATTACCGCTGAGGCGGTATTTATCTTAAGAGAGTCGAGGACGGTATTCGCCAATATTCACGTGTATTATACGACGTTTTTCGACACACTCAGAAGAAAAATTTTACAAATTAATTAATTATTGCTATAACAGCAAAACTGTTTTTTTTTGTAGTATGGCGGCAAAAAATAGTTCATTCTTCTTATGCGCGCGCATCCAAAATGGCGGCCATAGACTAGCTACTCTAGCTAGGCTGTTTGAATAAAAATAAGAATTAGGTTGCTTATGTTTATAAACAGAAAAAATATTTTTATTATAGGAAAGGTTTTATTTATTAAACGTGTAAAAGTTAAAATAGTTTATTTAAACACAAATTAGCATAAAATAAGCAAGCAAGACACTAATTTGTACTATTGAACGCAATACCTAATGTATTTTTTTTCCGAATTCAATGTTTGATTTGAGAACAGAGGTTTAACAAAAAAGGTTATCACTACATTATCACACTTGTGCATAATGGTAATCAAAAAGTCACAGTTTGGTTACAAGCTACATTATATACCTAAGTGTAGTGCAATTATAGTCACTTTCTGAGCAAGTGTGTCGAAAATAAAATTGGAGTGTCTGTTTGTAATATTGAAATAACTGCTTTTTACTACATGCATATGTATATATACGGTACATACACCAAAATAACATTTTTTACAATTTTTATCTGTCTGTCTGTTTGTTCGGGCTAATCTCTGAAATGGCTAGACCGATTTTGACGGGACTTTTTTGGCAGGTAGCTGATGTAATAAGGAGTAACATAGATTACTTTTATTTTAGAAAAAATAAATTAAAAATCCTGTAGTCCACGCGAACGAAGTCGCAGGCACAGCTAGTAATTATGTATGTTCATTTTATTTACATTTGTACCCTTATTTTTCTTAATAAGCAATTTTTTTTATGCACCTGCCATGTGTTCTCTTCACTACCCTTGATTGACTGGTAGAGAATGCTTAAGACAGTCCCCCTTTGTACCTTTGTGTTGCATGAAGTTTTAATAAATAAATATACAAAAAAATCTGCCAAAACCATTTCAACGGCATATAAATTATCATTTTTACTATTCCACAAAACACTTCCTACTCCACTCACACATACAAATAAATCTATATTTACGTTACCGCTTTAGTAAATAAACATAGCCATAGCAAACAGCTATAAACCAAACAAACTATATAGATTTATGAGTAACAGGATAACGTCAAGTGCTAGTTCAATAATGCTGCAATCAATAGACTAGATATGCAGTACAGTTGTAATGCATTTTCCTCCTTTCGAGCCCGTGGGTATTTCCCTCGCCAATGCATCTCAATTGATGTAGGTATATTGCAAGTTCAATGTAGGTATGTTGCAAGTTCATTAAAATATCTTTAACACATAAATGTTCGGATAAATAACAATTTTAGACTTGTTTTACTCATTTGTTTTGCAATATTTCATTTTTTTTAGTGAAAAGTAAAAACATAGTTTAAAAAAAAATAAAAAACACGCTTTCATAGCATATCAAACTAAAAAGTGTAAAATAATTTTCAATATAGGTAGAAAATAATAATAATGAACGAAAAATATGTGCCATATTTTTCGTAAATCGAGCACCCCACGCTTTTTTCGAAATTATATTATTTTTCGTTCATTATTATTATTTTCTACCTATATTGAAAATTATTTTACACTTTTTAGTTTGATATGCTATGAAAGCGTGTTTTTTAGTTTTTTTAAACTGTGTTTTTATTTTTCACTAAAAAAACGAATTATTGTATTGTCATCAGTCTTTGATGGGTGTGCAAAGTTTGAAGAAAATGTGATCGCCCAAAGTTGGTCAAAATCGAGTTCAAAGGCGTTGGTTACAAACGTACAGGTGAAGCTAATATAAGCGTGTTAAAAACAGAAGATCTCTTTTAATGTTTGCTTGCCAAGGAAGGTGTGATTGTTTTTAGTATTATGCGAAATCTGAATATAGTTTGTTCAGGATCAGTAACTGAATCGATTCCAATCATTTTACACCACGTAATATTTTTTCCCAAAAATATTTTACACAGGTCATAGCGGGCATTAGGTGCCAGCACACAGCTGGGTGCAGGAGCAAAAAACTCCTCAGTTGTCCAGATGGCTCGGTGACCTTGTATTTGTGCGTACAACCAGGTAACATAACAAGCTTATAACTTTGTGATTTTTTATGACACAATTATGAATTTTTTACGTAGATTTTACCGTATTCACTATACCGTAAAACGGGGTAAATAGAGACTTAGGGGTGAATAGAGACAAAACTTTAGTTTGGTTTTTCACTTTGATACTATAATATCGGCCTCTAACAAAGCATCGATTTTTTAGAATAACAATTCATAGTTAAATGCTGCAAAAAATCTTCAAATATTGCGAAAATACCCTTTAAAGTTTTGTCTCAATTCACCCCTAAGTCTCTATTCACCCCATTTTACTGTACTAAAACTAGGTTGTCTATATAAAATAGTTACTTACTGTAATTTCGTAAGGCCTCCTCTCTTTCGTGAGCATCGAAGTACCACAACGTGATGGCGTATCTGGAAAATGCAAGCACGGTGGTCAATTTAAAATATTAACAAGCATTTCTGAAGGAGATACAATTCATTATATCTATTGTTGTGAGTCTGTAAGACCCACGGGGGTCTTATGTGACTTTTTGCGTACACAGAAGAATCTATTATGAAGATATAATAGAGAAAAAAAGCTATGTCTTTGAAATAGTTTGTAAGGTTGAATTTTTACTTTATGTAGGCTGTGATTTTTGCTGCTGTGTGCGTAGTACTGAATAAATTATTCTATCTTTCTAAGAAAAAACCATCTTAAAGGCTTTAAGACGTCACTAAAATTGCATCATAGTAGTAAATTACAATAATTTATTTGATTTTATTTTAGAGTCCCTATGTCTGACTGTATGTCTGTTTGTAATATGTAAATCTGTCTCTTTTAGTTCAGTCCATCCAACAGTTATCTACACTAATAATTATTTTCAAAATCAAATAAAAAAATGTTTAAATACCTCCACAAATTACAATTCAAACATCCACCATGTTTTTTGGCAGAAAAACATAAGCACAGATGAAATTGTAATTTGTGGGAGATCTGGAGTGTGAACTAGGCCTAAGACGGCCTTCCTATCATTAAAAATTTTATAAAACTATTTATTATAAAAAGGTAAAGTTTCTTTTTTTGTTTGTACGACGTAATTTCTGAAAGTACTGGTTCGATTGCAAACATTTTTTTCACCAATGGATAGCTGCTTTATTTCTAAGTGACATATCTTATGTACGCGGGGGAATACGCGGGCAAAAGCTAGTACTATACATAATATAGTGTACAATATAAATAATAAAAGATATAGATAGATACTAACCTGGTGTCGTACGCAGGTTGGACCTCGTGCGGGTTTCTCCTGTCTGACCAAAAGAACAGCATCCTGTCGAAGATCGGCGCTATGTCGGCCACTTGATTCGTGCCTTCAGGGAACACTCTGCGGGAACAGAACTGTGACTTTAGCAATACAAGAATAAGTTGTTTTACAAAAATGTCATTATAGGTCCATATATCTCTGGAGCCTGGAGTTTAGGCCTTTAAAGGCTTAAGAGGAGCCGAAGTCAAGTCGTAGAAGCCCCTTAGGCCAGCTTTCATGAAACGTGGTACTAACTTCCAATTATCCCTGTCCACGGTATGCAAGTGCATCCAAAGACAATCCCCGGTTAGTGAGATTATTATAAGTATTAATGAGAATTGAAAAAATCCAGTAAAAGCTGTTTTTATTACTGTTGTGTCCCATGTAAGACAAAGGCCTCTCTCCTTATCTTCTATCCCGCCATTTTTGTCCGTTAATTAAAATATTAGACCAATTCTTTAGACAGGAAGGCGTCCAACTCATCAAGCCATCTTCTGCCATATCGCCAGTTCCTGCTGTTCTTTCGCTAAAGATATAAAATGTAAAATATTTTTTTCCGAATGACAGCAAATATTATAAATAACAAAATTAATGGCAACATTGGAACTTTTTGCTAGGGCAAGACCATGCTATTTTATTATTTTGGCATCAGGCCGAGTTTGCTAAAAAATAATGATGATTGCGAATAATTTTTATGAGACTATTAAAATTTAAGCAAAAATATCCGTTTGATGATGATTTGGGAAAAAGTAGGCAGAAACTACAGAATGCTAGCTGTGATCGTTGCATACTCCATTTGCTTCGTGAACGATTTCATCGGTTGCATCAGTGGTCTTAGATTTTTTCGAGAAACGTCAATTTGTACTAAATCTGTAATTAGGCGTTGTCTGGTGGCAGGGACGGGAAACCTCTTTTTCTATACGATTTGACAAACACCCAACGATGCCGTTAATACGATATACGGGTACGTCAAAAAACTCTGTATATTTGTTTACTTAATAGTTGATTTTATTCACCCAAGCGATAATGCAATGCTTTATGTCACTGGCATATTTATACCCAAGTGTCACGAAGGATTCTGGGGGGTTAAACCCCGAGCTGAGCGAGGGGATCAAGTTAAGAATTCTGAATGTAGCGAGGGAACCAAGCTAGCCCAAGTCGAAGGAATTTTTATCACCGAACAAAGGCTCTAAGTTTTACAGATATACAGAGTAAAAATAAAAAACCAATAGTATCAAAATCATAGCATATAATAAAGTTGGGGGGTATTTTGTATCTATCTGACGCAGTGTTAGAATGCCTCCAACAAGGTGGACCGATGACCTGGTCAGGGTCGCGGGAATCCGATGGATGCGTGACGCACAGGACAGATCGTTATGGCGATGCTTAGGGGAGGCCTATGTCCAACAGTGGACGTCTTTCGGCTGATATGATGATCTGACTTAAGAATATTTACCTGAGCAGTCCCCCGCAGCTTTTGACGTCCCAATCGAGATTCAGGTAGTAGATGGCGGTGATGCAGCGGCCATCTTTGTTGGGGTTGTCAACGTGCTTCACATAGTGACTGCCCGAGCCTGGATAACACGCCACCATCGCCTGAAGGACAATAACAAAAAAAAGTAAAAATAAATGTCAATAAAATATAAAGCTCTTTCGAACGTTTAGTGGTACAAGGAAGTAAGGTGATTTGAAGTCCTTGCGGCCGATTACCCACCAGATGGACAGACAAAATTAAATCATCTTTGTTCCCTCATAGCATTGTAGCGACATCTATGGCGTCACAAGCTGCAGAATGTACCCGCAGTGTCACGAATAGAGAAATATGGAGAAGTCTCACAAAAGCCGCAATCAACCTATCAGAAAATCCATGATCACGACCTTTCCGCCAGGAGTGGAGAGTATTTAGGTCATTGATATTATATCAATAATAGCTATTATATTTATTAGAATATCATTGATTTAGGTAGTTGGCCTCGTAACAACGACGAATTAGTTTATAAAAGGTTCAGTAAAGGGAAACCTATTTGCTTAGTTATGAAATAAGAAGTTTGATTATGTGGCCAATAAAGAAATGTGTGCCTTGGATAATAATTTCTACTTTTACGCCTGTGAAGCTGGCAGAAGGTACTCGTGTATATAACTAAACTGCCACCTACACATTCTTTACATTGACACATATTATTTGATCGTAAACATAACAGGCTTGGCACGTGTATGATATGATATCATACTTTCCTTGGTAGTTCCTATAGTAGAATTTGCAGATATTTGTGTAGAAATTCATTCTTCATAAAAAACTCTATGCGTCAAAAAAATATTTAATAAAATTATTGAAACAGTTGCGGAGGATTCTTGTACTTTAATGGATATACAGAAGATTTAATAAACGAGACGCGAATTAAATAATGTTCAGTAGATTGTACTAATGTACATAATAATGTACAATTTAATAAAAAAAAAAAATACTTTTACTATTTTTGTGATTTGTATTGCATTGTACCTATTTTTAGTTTTAGACATTATATTGTGATTGTATTGTAATTATAAAAATAGTTAAACTTTTATGGGTCAAAAACGAATTGAATTGAAATTATGATATGAATTTTAATGGAATAATGATGTAAATTTTAAAATTAATTATGTAATTGTGTAGTAGAATAAATGGTTTTTTAAATTATTTTTATTTTATTTACATAATAATGTATACTTTATTTATAGACTTATGGATGTACAATAGATTCAATGCATGCATATTGTAACTAAATGAGCGGAATATAAACTTGTTTATCTATAGCAGTTTCACAAGTTAAACATAAAAACAGAACCACTTATAAAAACAAAATTAAGCAAAAATAGGTAATCTAATCCGTAGATTGCAAACTAAACGAATTGCGATTTACGTTCTAAACGAGCAAACAATTATCTTGGACTATTAAACATTTGAAGTGCGTATTGTAGTATCTTTAGCGATGAAAGAGCAGAGCCGACGTTATTATTTACTCTCAATTAATGAGTCATAAAATTGAGGAAAAATATTTAATCAAAACAAGTCAGATGACCCGAGATTGTTCAACATAGGTATGGTCAGCTAAAGAGATAAGTAACCAGGGTCGTCACAGTTGAAGTTTTCATTATAACCGACGGATGGTTAAGAATGAATTTTAACTTTAAAGGAGTTCAATATTTACAATGAATCTAATGTAATTATGTTTAATTCAGATGCGTATCGGGTTGAAAGCTGCTCGTGACGGCCCAGTGGTTAAGGCACCCGTCTCTCAAGCCAGAGGTTGCATGGGTTCGAAAACGGACAAGTACCAATATGAATTTTTCAATTCATATGTACTTTTCTAACTTTATCTAGGACATAACCGACAGCCCGCGCCTCGGAAAGACGTTGCTTCCGGTTGTCATTTGTAGATCTTCGAAAATCGTTACAGGTAGTCAGACGTCAGTAAGTATGATCATCTGTCTATCCAAAGATTATCGTGTTGCCCAGTAACTGGGTTGTAGAGATCTTTTAGGAAGTCAGTTAAAGCCGACCCCAAGTTAGTTAGGAAAAGGTTAGGGAGATGATGGTTTCCATGACATCTTCAACGATATCCGACGACCCTGGCTACCTATCTCCTTTGCTGACTGTACATGTAATAGCCAAAAACTTTGCTTGAAAGTGGGTATTATATGGGAAATTTGACAGCTGCCTGTGATTAATATAGAAGTCACGTGTCAAATATTAACATTGCTACGCGCCTAGGTGACATAAAAAGAGTTGAATAGACCGCTCGATGGGTGGTCCTATTCTGTATGGGTTACTTATAGAACCAAGTTCTTTGATAGTCTATGGACGTAGACCTATTGAATGTTATTGCCAAACAAAATTGTGTTCGTAACTGTTATTTTTTATACTAGCTTCTGTCAGCGGGTATTCTTGCGTAGAGTTCGAAAATGATCATAAGTGAACATTTTTCCGGGATAAAAGTCTCCTATGTACACAATTTCTTTTTTTCTCCTAGGTATGTCAGTTCATGGAAAAATGGAAGGAATGGAGGGAGGGTTTTGCCCAGCAGTGAAACAGTACAGGCTAGATATAATAATAATAATAATGTCATTTCATGTGTCTTATTCCGTAATACTAGAAAGTTAGCACAAATAGTAACTTATGTAAATAATAAAGGTTATCATTATTTGTTTTCAGAACTACCCTCGATAGAACAATTTAGGGGTTTTATAGATTGTATGGAGGAAAGAATCCTCCATACAATCTTTTTCTATTTTTATTGGATTAATAAACTTGAAAATTGGCACAAATTCTAATCAAAGTGACTATAAAAGACTGACATTATTAGTTTTTCAAAACTACCCTCAAAATACGGTTTAAAGGTGTTTTAAAGTTTTTATGAAAAAATCCTAATGAACGAAATCAATGGCAAAGAACTAGTTATAGATATTTTAGATTCAGCAAGAATGTTTATAAATGGTATTTCCGTAAATATTGGCGCGCAATACGAAGCGTGCCAAATTATCAAGACCAATGTTATCAGATTACATATTGTTCAACGTGTACACATAAGTACATTGTTTCTTTATAACTTCTAGAAAATTCTGTGGTTAATAAATGCAAACAATCCCAATTTTTTGGTATTCCCGTCCGATTATAATTTAGATATCTTCTAGGCTAGAGTGAATAGGCTCTTAACCTTTAAACCTCCGATGTCGGATATATCCGACAAATACTATCGCTTTTATTCCACTAGTGTCGCACTACCACGCCCAAATACTCCATCTTGTCAGTTCTTCTGTCACTTATGAGGACTGAAGAGCTGACGACATTGATAGCCGTAAATACACGACCGTGGTGTTTTTTTTTTTTTAATAGGCTATTCTATCCCACTGCTGGGCAAAGGAATCCCCCAACTTCTTGCAGGTATCCTTTTCTTGAGCTACCTCGAACTAGTCCCCGCGGTAGGCATCTAGGTCGTTTCGCCACCTCTTCCTAGGTCGTCTCGCCACCTCTTCCTAGGTCGACCCTGGTGAATAGGACATGAAAACATTCGTCGGACCAAACAGACGGAAAATGATTAAAGGGTTAATAAACTAGTGCGCCTCACCATTTACGATTGCAGCACTCCTTACCATCAGAAGGGATCGCAGTCAAGCACTAGTTTATATCATTCGGAATCTGTGTTTCCTGAAATCTACAACTTACGGGTCTTTATGTCTGAGTGAATAGGTTACTTTTAGGCAAGCGTGCTCCATCGTCGACCACATCATCGCTTACCATCAGGTGAGATGGTGGTCAAACGCGAGCCTATCAATAATAAAAAAATAATCACTCTTTATCCTATCTTGAGACTTTAAGTTTATAACAGACATGGCTGCCGATCAATGAGACAGTAAAATCATTTGTGTCTCACAATACATCACCACTGTTACACTTACAATAGATAACAGAGACGATTGTTATTTATTATCCTTTGGTAGAGTGCGCCACTGTTCTATGATTTATATGGTACGCGTGTGGTTTTGTCGTTATGCTGTTTTGTAGAATTATTTATTGTTTAGCTACCTCACTTTGTGGTTTTACAGAAATATATTCGTTTCAATTTGACCCGTGTATTTGCATATCTGCGTGATTAGAATATAGCACTTTTTTGCTTTTATCAATTTTTTTTTTGGTTAAGTAATCTAGAAGTTCAGCACTGATGCCTTATTGGGAATTCTTTGTTCTATTGAGAAATGGGGATGGTCCTACATGGCCAACATAATACGAGTAAGTATCCTTGCCCTCTGTTGAAAGATATATAAGACACTATTGAATAAATTCACTGAGATATAAACATTTTTCTATGTTGACCATAGCAAAATGGTCCAGGCTTCAGGATTATCACTGTCGTATTACCTTTATATCATTTATTCCAAAAGAGCTATGAAGATTGCATCTTCATACTTGTTATCCAACTGTGTGAGGAAACATTGTTAGGCTTGGGAGTCACTATGACCTGCTAAGAATCAAGCGCCAAGTACCAGACCTATTGCAGACGGCGAGCAATGGGTAGCTCACCGTCCGGACCGAGCCCAAGAAGTCGACGGCACGTATTGGTCCACGCGCGCCTCAAAGAGTTGTAGGGGTCTAACAGGGTTGAACCCTATTGGGGCCAAGGGTCTGCTTCTGAAAGGAAAATTCGGTCCCGGGACGAAGGAAGGAGTAGGTTTTTAGTCAGTAAAAGTTTGATACTATCTCACGCTCCACCCAAGGGCGCGGAGATGTCATTGGATGATTTTCCCACCTACAAAAAATAATAAAAAGTACCAGATCTATGAAGTAGCAGCTGATAAGTGAATTGTGAATTCTCCAGATCGGCGCTAACGCACATAACATGCCAATATTTTCAGACGGTACTTAAACGCTACGTACTCGCGTACTTAGGTAGGTACAACTTTTATTTGCAACCATCAATTGGGTCAGATAAGCAAACGTGGGTATTTGACAGAGTACGTTTTGACGGTTGTTATAATATTTGTGAATTTGGTGAGTTCAAACGGTTACTTTTGATCTCAATTACAAAGAGTGTAGAGTTGAGGCGTGGTTGAGGCGGTCTATGAAATGTGATATTGAGGTAAAAGTTAGGCCTGTTTTCGAGGAAAACCTTCAGAAAGGCGCCCGGACTTAAGGTATAAGTTCGGAGAGTGTGGGATTTTTCCTAATTAAAACCACCCTGATGATCACCATCAGCACATAGAAGGGGCCCCGTTACCTCTCAAAAGACCATTCCAGAACCCCCTCTGTGCAACGTCTGTTACGGCACCTCCTTATATGTAACACATAATATGATTTAAAAGAGTGTCCATGGAGTTTCTTGCACGTTCTTCTCCATAGAGACCTACTCTTTGGAACGTGCAGTTTAGCTTCACTTTTCTTGGACTGACCAACATTTGACTATTCAAAAGTGCCTGCAATTGGTCTAATTGAAATAAATGATTTTGATTTGATTTTGATTTTCCCTGACGCATAGGCCTACTGTTCATGGACGCTAAAAAAATCCGCCTCACCATACAAAATTATAAACTTGATTGGACAGTTTGATTTTTTTTTCGTTTCCTGAAAAAATTTTTTGTGGAATGTTGTTCAGTATCGTCTACTGAGCAAGCCCTTAAAGTTTGTGGAGGGCTGTCCCTTACACCTTGTATAATTATTATGTATTTATTTTTAGTATAAGGTATATATATAGTTATATACGTAAGTATTTATTGGTTTAATTTAAGATTTCACTAACTTTTCCTTACTCATTTCTGCACACTACTGTCTACATCTCTTGTAATTTCTCCTTTCGCGGGTCTGCTGGAAGAAATTTCTATTTGAAATAAGCAGTACCTTTGTACAAAGTTTTCTAATAATGTTATCTTCTTCAGTATTTTTGTGTGTACATAAATTGTAAAATAAATAAATAAGTCAGTAAAACTATAGCCTGTTTAATTAAAATGAGGTTTCATGTGGTCAAGTGTTATCCTTAGCAGATCCTTAGCTTAGAGAGCAGTGGTGGCCGAGTGGTAATGGCTCCGACTTACGAGTTGTAGGTCGCGGGTCCAAACCCTGTCAGACGCATTACTTTGTGTAGTTTATTTCATTACCACTGCTCTCAAAACGGTGAAGGAAAACATCGTGAGGAAACCGACATGTCCTAGAACCAATAATTCGAAGACATGTGACATCCACCAACCCGCACTGGGCCCGCGTGGTGGATTACAGCCCATTCCCTCTCCTAGAGAGGCCTGAGTCCCAGCAGTGGGAACATTAAAAAGGCTGATGATGACGATGATGATGAAGTGCTATCCTTCCTCGGTTTTCCCTTTGTATCAGAGTGCAAAATAAAAAGTATTATTAGTTTCCTTATACCTACTGAAGAAGTACCTATCTGCAATAAAAATGCGATTGTTTTCTCTCAGGGAATAACCCAATCATATTTTTGTTGTAAGTAGATACTTCGAATGCATTGTCTTATTTTGGCTTTCGATACTGGAAATATTAACACTTTAACCGCTTGCGTTGTATTGGTTCGAAGAGTGTTTGTGTCCTATTCGCCAGGGTCATGTCATCGTGTGTTTGTGACTGCATCTCGTTTAGCTCTTCAATCCCCATAGTTGACAGAAAAGCTTCCGAGATGGAGTTTTTAGACGTGGTTGTGGGATCCTGGCTGAATAAACGCGAGACTGTCAGTCGGATATATCTGACGTAGGCTGTTAAAATGTTAATTCAATAGACATGACCTACCCTAACTACATCTTTTTTTGTGGATCCCCTTAAGATTGGATGTGGAACTTTGTCACCATTAACCGTCTTAAAAAAAATAGAAGGTTCTCAATTCGGATGTATTTTTTTACGTGTTTGCTCATAATTCTTTAACTAAACCGATACGGAAAAAAAATTCGATATGATATACATAATATGGTACATCTAATTTGGTCTCATCTTTATCTAAATTGGATTAAGGAAAATTCTTATATATTGTATAGCGAATCTGGTATTCCCCAAGTAGATAAACAATTTGCATTTAGAAAAGAGAAGACCGCAGATGGCCAACGGAACTCCTCTATGATAATGATGATAAACATTTCATTATCTAACTACAAAACTAATATCAATATTTCTGTTATAAATTACATTTATTTGTAAACATTGCAGCGATTCTAATATTTTATTACACAATCAACTATTACTATTTATTTAATACGCAGAAGTTAACCCGCTAATCCATTCGGCTATCTAACAATACGGGTAGGTTGTGTCGAGGTCTTCCAATCAATAACATTTGTTGTACTTCCTGATTCCGAAGCACGTGCGCACTTTTTGAATATGGAATGTTGGAACCCGCCAAAAAAGAATAAACACAAGAGTTTTTGTATGGCTGACGATTGGCGCTAAGGAGTTTTTATATCGCCATCTGGGGAATAGGGATGAATGGAGTCGATCTCATTCAAGTTGTTTATTCTGTAGGGTAGATTTTTTTATTCACCGCTTAGGGAAGGTTTCGACCATGTCGCCTACTCTTACATCCATGCTTTTTTGCGTGATATATTAATGTTTTTCGTAAGTTAACAGGTGCATTAGAATAAGGATGTAAGTAACATTATTCTAATGTTTTTATAGTACTTATTTGGCAACAAAGGTTGGTGATTAGAATTTATGTGACATAGATGTCAGAAAGGAGTTTTTTATTTATATTTCTATGCTTTGTGACCTACTAAAACCGTTCTTGCAGTATTTTTTTCCTATAGACATAAATTCATTTTTTCCAAATCTGGAATTTATAGTATTGAACATTGGAAATAATATGCTGGTAATTATTAAAAGAAAAAACCATTATGACAATTAAAATTTTACTGCACGCTTTCTCCCGCCATCGCCAGTAGACCGTATTCAAAACAATGATGGTTCTCTTCAAACATTACTTACCTAATTATTGATAAACATTATGATGTAACTGTACATAAAACTACGTGACCGACTGTGTGTTTGATAATAGTGAGTAACCAACGAATCAACTGTGGTGAAGGTAACTGTCCAAGAGTTTGATCTTCCTGCTTGTATTAAGTAGGTAATTTTCTGGGATTAAATAGGTACCTACTATTTATTGATTTTTTTTTAATAAGTAGATAGGTTACCTACCTTTCAGATACCGACAATAGATGCGTTCGCTTGGTTTAATGAATTAAAGAGTTATGCAGACGGATCATTTACTTTTTAAACCTTCCTAACCTAACCTACGTCGAATATTATCCGACAAACACTCTCGCGTTTATTCAAATACTCCATCTTGTCAGCTCTTGTCACCTAAGGAGATTGAAGAGCTAAACGAGATTGGGTACCTACCCAGTCGCAAACACACGATCCTGGCGAATAGTACGCGAAAACACTCGTCGGACTAATCCGACGCAAGCGGTTAAAGGGTTAAATAGAAACAAGAGGAAAGTTAATCATAAATTAACTTATTTAATTAGGTAAGTAATTACTTACTCAATAAATAAACAGGCACCTATTTTTAATTTTCTAAAAGCTTTCTGTTGTCAACTCATCAACATTCCGAACTCCTAACGGGTACGGTCTACATAAAAAAAAAAAACTCAAATAGCATAGATATCTTGTTTCCTGTGCAAATTTAACGCGTTCAGAGTCAACATTACTGGATTGCTGGCCAGTGGACGAAGACCTGTGTTTTGGTCGGAGCGGAAGAAGCTTTGTGCCAAATTAGATTGGTGATTTTAATCGAACAATAGTTTGTAAACAGAGGGATGTCGGCGTGGGATTCGCTTACGAGTCTTACTAATGTTTACAGTGCCCCCCTCCCCGCAGCCCGCGCGCCGCGCCTCCGCCGCCATGCTACAAGTCACGTACGCAACGCCTCCACCGCGCATGCGCGAACGCGCGCGTTATTTTGGTTTTTATCGCGCAAACTAGCGATCCGGTTGGCGATATTACTTTTGCGAAATGATAACGATAACTTAGCCGCGAAATAGATTTGGTGGCGTTGTTTGTAGACTTTTAAATATAAGTACTGATGTATCGCTATCGACTAATATTGTTGGGACTTGGTTAGGGATTTTGCGCGCAATAGGCAAATAGTAAAGTGCTAAAGGTTTATTTTTGCGTTATTTCGTCGACGGTATTTCACTAATTATATTTTTATTGGGTAAGTACCAGTCGGGATCTACTTTGCAATTCATTATTTTGCTTCCTACCTACCTAATTATAATCTTTATATCAAACTAAAACTTACAGGTAAACAGGCAATGTATCGCGTAGGCGCCTACCACAAACACCCACGCGCCTAATGTTTAAAAAGTGACCCACTTTGATGACCCAAGAATGGGAGCACGGGAGCACTGGGACGGGAACAGACAGTGACCCTAATAGCAGACACGTTTCCTGCCCAAATCTATTTATTCAAGGTCTACTTACCTATTCAAAGGCATTTTTAAATTTAAATGAAGTTTTATAAGTAGTAAAATTGTATCAGAAACTTAAGGTACCTACCTACTTAGAAAAGAGAAGTGCCAGAAACAAGCAAACAAAAAAAAAAACGAAATTTGCACAATAATTTGAAAAAAGGCACTGAGAAATTAGAAAAAAAAACAGGCAGGAAACAGGAAAACCTTTTTGCAGATAATACCAAAAAAATTACCACAACAATATCAAGATAACATTGCCACAATCTATGGTCTGGTCGCCCTAACCATGACTATAATATGTGCTCGTAAAACCACTGGAAGCCAATAAACGTGCACCTTATGAATGGAATGAAAATCAACGAGATAACAGCAAAGCTCTTGGCGGCTGATAAACTAAATAATAAATTAATTATATTATTATTTATGTATAAGTGATCTCACTGAGCCACTGAGGTCGATTCTCCGTGAACTTGATGAACAGACTGTTAGGCGACTTGAATAAATTATGTTTTTGTGAGAGAATGTCATTATGAAATAATTATTAAGTCTAGAAGAAGACTGGACTGGCTGGCATAGGAGTGTGAGGGTTAGCAGAAGAATAGAAATGGAGAAAAGAAAAAGACAATCAAGCAGTGGGCGAAGTCAGGCCCTTGATAAGGATGTTGAAGAGACTGGACGGAAAAAGGAAACACAAAGAAATGTGATGAAGTAAGAAAATTATAGAAATTCAGAAGAACAAGAGACTCTAAATGTGGTGAAACTACATGAAACTAGACAAGACTCTGTGATAATAAGCCAGCCAAAGGGGATCAAATATTTGTGTATAAACCCATCTATGTAAGTAATTAACCGAATGACGTACCAAAACAGGAAAGGTGTTTTAAACAATAGGCTTAAATACTAAATGCCTTGTGGTATATAAATTGGACAATCAAGCACAACACAAATGACTAGGTACTGAAGCTACTCAAAGGGGATCAAATATTTGTGTATAAACCCATATAAGTAATTAACCTACCAAAACAAGAAAGGTGTTTAAAACAATAGACTTAGAATACAAAAGCCTAGTGGTATATGAATTGGACAATCAACCACAATACAAAACCCATAAATTTAATTAATATTCTGTCGACTTCTCTGGGCCAAGCCTAGGACAAGGTTGAATTAAAGCATTTTTTTTTGGGTTACCATAAAAAAGAAACAGCCGGACGATAGCATGCATATTGTTTAAGTTTTTTATGGACAGCTGGCGATTTCTTTAACAATAGCATGGAAGATTTGGTGGTCGCTACAGCCGGTAGTGCGCCCTTGTGTAAATTTACCGGGACAAGGTTCCGCTAGGAACAGCTGTTATAAATAGATGAACGAAGGTTCATTGTCAATAGAACGATTAGGTTGTTTGAACAAGATATATATCTTTTTGAACTTGTTCATAGTGATCTTGAACTTACATTGTATCGACTTGATCTTCTTTCTTTTGATTCTCTTGAACTTTTTTATTTATTAACGCACGAACAAACATCTTAGTATCAAGACTCGGGTCTTGGGTACAACTTAAATGATGTGCATTTCGTTCAAGAGTCAGCACCTACCCGTCCATACCACTTTCTTGATTGGTCAATATCTTACCACGGAATATGTAAATATCTGATTAACAATAATTATAAAGTCCTACAGTTTCCTTTGTTACGTTCTTCTAAACAATTCTATTTTTGGCTTCCCAGCCATGGACCGGTTTTATGTTTGCCCACTACAAAGTCATTTATATTTAATAAGATTTAAACTGTATATGTTAATATTTCACCAGCACGTGCCGACCGTAAGGATTACAATAACAGTGAATGTGCCGTTGAATCTGGCCTGATTATGACTTGGATGATTTGTTTTAAATACATATGGCTTTAGTAATTTTATTGCAAACTAGCGACATGCCCAGAACCGTATGCGTGTTAGAAATATTTGAAAATGTCAATAAGTACATCATACACCTAAACCTGCCTCATGAATCACTCTGTCTATTGGTGAAACCCGCATGAAAGTCCGTTAAGTAGTTTTTAAATTTAGTGCGAACATGCAGACTGACAAATGCGGTAGGGACCTTTGCTTTATATTATGTAAGACAAGAATAAGGAAGGAAGTATTTTTTTTTTTGTAAGTCGGGACATTCCAGAAATGTGGTAGCGCAATGGCTGGTCACATCTTTCGAAATTTGGCTCAAGAACAGGATACCAAGATTTAGATGAATTAAGGAAAAGCCGTTGTCTAGCGTTGACTGATGGTTTATAGAGTAACAAATTATGATCATCTCTCTGACTTGGGACAAGGGATAGGGATGACTGGATGATATTACTCGGGGTCGTTGCAACAAGTTTTAATTTTTCATTCCATCTTGTCAAGTATCACGCTATCCTTTCATTATCATGTCTCAACCAATCCATCTAATTGCAACGGAATTCGTCAAGACTTAGTTCTAGATTATTTTATCTTCTTTATTAATTTCGCATGTTTACAAGTGTATTACTAATTCATATCTTAAGATTACTAAATGAAAAGTCACAATTGATAAAATGAGCTAAAGAATGTTTGATAATTCATCAGGTGATACCCGTAATCTTATTATCAAAACAGACCGAGTACATTGGCATTTGCAGCTTTACACTGTATTTTATGACGGTAATGTTGCATAAGCAGCAAATATAAGGGGTTTCCATAATAAAATAGAATAAACTATATTGTACACCAAAACAGTAGCAAACCTTTTAGAAAAACTTAAATATATTATCGCTGACAGCGATATCTACCAGATCATCTTAGAATATACTGTAAGAACTTGAAAATGAAAAGGAGGTAGCCTGCGGTATACTGCTAGCAATAACCAATAGAGTAATCACACAAGGCATAGCAAAGAATGTCTGTGTTGCAACAACTCACCATTGTGATATAACGCCATCTGGTACTATGACTCATATAGGATTACATGATGGATAACAAGTTCACAAAGCTCTGTAAATACAAAAATAAACAGCAAGCGATTAATAGAATGGACGCTAAAGCATGACTTGGTGATGCGAGACGCACAGGACCGGTCGTTGTGGCGATATTTGGGGTAGGCCTATGTCCAACAGTGGACGATTTTCTGCAGAAATAATGATAATGCTCAAGCAGGTAACTAGTAGTGTAATTTTATAATTTCAACGACCATTGCTCACCATTCGGAAACACCAGATGCGATTTGAAAGCTAAGGAAGAAACTATGTATGCCTCCTTCAAAAATTTTAAAAGCACACGAGAATATATACATACTCCTAACTAAAGCCTTGAAATTATTTGGCCTTCTAATGTTAAATACTTCGGCGATACAGTAAAACTATTGAAGTTACCTTCATATCTAATGTAGACCTCATTTTGTTAAATATTTACTACATTCGTAGAAAATCGATACGCTTTGGATATTTTTCGCCTACTATTTGAAGGAAATGCATGTATTTCATAGGGGCAGCTAACCCCGAAGAATTAAGTGTAGACAGTAGAACAAATTTTAATTAGGTAAGTAAAGTAAGTATAAATATTAGAAGTTTTAATTTTATGTACGTAGACTAGACGTACAAAAAAAAAAAAAGTATTGCTGGCTGATGCGCAAAAGGATGAAAGAAATGATTCAGTCGTTATAAAACTTTGCTTAAAAGAACAGGTACTGCAATAAACACTTTAATAAAATTCTTAAATCCATTTGATCCGCCACACCTCCGATGAACAGCCCGAATAAAGAATTTATACAACCTGAAACACCCTTTGTATCGACCGTTAAAAATAAAAACGTGAATCAAAACCGGCTACCGTAGGATCTCAACATTCCTGGCAAATTCTAAGTAAACCACCAAGGATTAACACGAACAGATTGCCAAAACATAACCGTTATAACCGAGGAGGTCAGCTTACGTCAGATCTCGTATAAAAGAGCGTGCAGTTTCGCAAGATATTATTATGCAACAAAACAGAGGATCGTTTAGAATTTAGTCATCGTTATGTGGTTACGTTGCGGTTAGGTACTTAGGTGTTATGAACAGCTGTGGACCAAGACGCGTGCTTAGCAAGGACCGCAGGATTAGCATAAAATATGAATTAATTTTCTGCATTCCATCCGCCTTTTTCTCAAGCATTCAAATCAGCTTTTTTAATGGCACTAGGTGTCGATATTTTACATAGACCCACTGCAATATGTCAGTCTATTTTCATTCGAAACCATTCAGGTAGCTGCCCGTTGACAGACTATCTAGTTGTAGCTAATGTTTACCACAGGCAATTCTAACCGACTGTGTGGTACGGACACTTTTCTGAATGAGTAATCTCTATGTGCTCTAGTCTCTAAACAACAGTTTAGTAACGCTTTCAATTTTTGCATAGCGTTTTTACGAAATATTTTGTTTTTCTGCGTAATGCAAAAGGGCCCGTGAAAGCGTAGCACGCATTTATACATGTTTCTATTTTGGTAGATGACGCATGTCATCTTGAATGTTCATGCTGAATTAGAGACGAAGTAATAAAATTGATTGCTTTTCCTTGTAAATTCGTAAGATCCGATGATCAAATCAAAGTAAGACTTTCCTTAAAGGTAAATGGAACACGTCAAAATACATAAAGCTGTTGATCGACCACTATTACTAAGCACCTACTTAAAGTGTCAAGTTTCAAGTTGAACTAGAATCAAGATCAATCAACTAGAAAGCAAACATTGCACTGAATTTTAATGCGAGAATTATTAAAGCTATACTGGCTCTTGCTAACGTTGGGCTACCAAGGTAAGAATTCACTGAAACTAAAGTATATTAAACATTAGGTAACAGGTTTAAATCAAAACCGCCCGATCTGTGTGTTTTGTTCGGCCAAAGCCACACAAGATGGAAAGTATATACGCCACTGTGGTTATAGACGCCTGCAACATTATGACGGTTGTCGATGGATCTCGAAACTTAAGGCAGAAGGTATAAAATATTTTATAGGTCTGGAATTTTACTGTCATCGGCGACATCGGCTTATATCTTCCAAACCGGAACCCGGCAATGATACTTGCTATCAGAATTGAGTAAAGTATTGCTTCGCCCCATCTATTCCTCGAGGAGCTTTACGACTACTGTCTTCACAATGATGATTTACACTTATGTCTATATATATCTTTACCTTTGTCCTTCCATTGATGACGTAGTCCCCCATCTTTCCATTGTTGGCCATCTTGTTCGCTCTCAGTATGATATTGTCAACCTGGAATACAAAAGGCATTAATTGCGTTTTGATTGCATTTTCATAAAGGAACGTAATGGGATCGCTCGTTATAAGTGGAAAGTTCCAAATGGAGGAAAATTGATGAAGATTGGGTAATCATCTAAGATTAACATGTTACGGATGCAACGGTCGTTCAAAATTGAAGTAAAATTTATTGTATGATGTAAACACGAAGGGTGAGTTCAGATCTGATTACCAACATTATTTTTGACTAAGGAAAGCGTCATTATCGTTCAGTTCCACGTGATTTTCATTTGAAAAATGAAATGGTTCCGAATAAGATTGCTTGATTTGTTAAAGCAGATCTAAAGATACTTAAAGTTAAGACGTGTTCGAATTGTTTGCTTTTTCTTATGTCAATACAGAGACAGGTAAGTGCAAATTCTCTCTCTTATCAGATTAAACATACGTGCGTTGTGGCATCTGTGATGATAATGATAACATTCACAGGAATCTTATTCATATTTAGTCATCTTAAATCAATGTTACAAGATAAACTAGAAGAATTCTAATTCGAAATTAGGCCAGTCGTTGATAGATTGTGTCCTAATCAATTTTGGCAAACAATGGAATGTCTGCGTAACGCAATCTCTGGCGCCGCCCACCGTATCATTTGAAAAGGATATCAGTAATCAGTCGATAACACTATAAGCCCTCGACTTCTTGTTATTTATTATTTACCTAATTTATCTGTAGTGTGAAGTTTTGTGATCTCTACTGGATATACTATTTTTACAGATATTGGCCTAAAGTTGTACCCTGTGGGACTCCAGAACATAAATTGATACCAGGTGATATTTTTAATGTATCCATTGGCTGTATTACTTATAACTAAGTTCCAATGTGAGCTTTCGCCATGGGGGACTCTGTTCATGGGTTGAAACTGTTGATCATGACCATAGGTATTACAGGAAGCGATCAGAAACGTTAGTGGCGTCCACCACAAAGGCGGTAATGTATCTACCTCGACGCGTCACGGAGAAATGATTTATTTGTCTTAGCCGGGAGCTACGAAACTAAGTACGAAAGATCAGCGGAGGAGTTAGGAAAAAATATGTGGAATAGTACTTACATTAGTACCAAAAAGGGTAAGAGATTTTACTACAGCAGATAAAATTATATGTTTCGAGGCACATTATAAAAGAATGCAATAATCTCTAGACATTTCTTTGCTTATCGGCAACCAAACGCTCAAGAGTACTTGACTGCTGGTATTTCGAAGCGTATATCGATGTTAAAGATAACCAGACATCCTTAGATTTAATAACTACCGCTAGCTACTAGTAAGCTAGGATAGATCTAGGTTCACTTCAGAAGAAACTTCCGAAATATTTGGGGGAGGCCTATGTCCAACAGTGGACGTCTATCGGCTGAAATGATGATGATGACTTACACAAGTTTATATTGCATGCTGGTGGCATCATAGAAGACAATAATATCTCAATTCAAGATATTAAAAGACCGAGTCGAAGAAAGAGTAAGTACTGGAAATTTTACAAGAAAGCGAATGAACAACTGTTTGCAATAACATATTGTTACTGTATATAATGTGTAATAATGGTGTAAGTGGCACTGTCAAGGAAGTAATGTCTTCTCAACAAAATAAAACAAAGTCAGAGGACTTTGTTTTATTTTCTTAAGTATCGCAGTAAAGACCGCGACAAACTGAAAAACGCCTGAATTTTCATCAATAGACATTAAAAAAAAAAAATCAAAGCATTTATTTCAAACAGACCATTTGCAGGCACTTTTGAATAGTCAAATGTCGGTCAGTCCAAGAAAAGTGAAGCTAAATTGCAGACAGACTGATTCATGAGGTTTAGGTGTACATGCGTATTATAGTAGAGAAAAGCTGGCAATTTTTATGATTTGTAACATCCGAGTAAAAAGCTGTGGTGGGTCGCTAGTGTAAAATAAGTAAAAATAAAAATATATAATATAGAAGAAACTATAGAATTGGAAGTAGGACACAAAAGGGAGGTCTATACTCGGCACTAAGTGGGACAAGGTCGTTAATGCTGATAATGGCAGAACGCGTAGAAAATGGCTCGTCTTCTAGAATTTCGGGGTTTTCATGATGTCGGACACTTCATAAAAATGTCGACAAGAAGAACTGTTTGTGTCAACAACGAATCAAATATAACACTTGCTTTGGCTAACTTGAGTCCGTTGTTGTCAAACAGGCGTACGATTTGTGGTAACGGCGCGACGGGCAACAGAGCTCTTTCTGCGCACAAACATTGGTAATTGCGTGTGGCAAACGTATGAGGAAAGACGATGATATTATTTCGTGTGTGGGTCGTCGTGTTAATGCTAAATTTCGAAAGCTTGGGTTTTTTCGCGAATAGATTTAGACGTCAATGGTTAAATTCGAGTTTCTTTTTTTTGAGGACTTCGTGTCCGGGGAGAGGTACTTCAGAGAGGCTTCTATGCACTTAAATTACAGTATAGCTGTCCTTAACTCATAGGCTGTAGGCGACTTCAGAATATGTTTTCAAAATGCGTATTCCTGGCCAAAAATTGTTTTGTAAAAGGGTTACATTGTTTGTTTATAGTTAAACTCTGGTAGAGTCTACTGATTCGCCTGCAAAAATTATTTGACTTTTAAATGCTAAGTGCACGGTTCATGTCAGATAGGCTAGGAGCGAAAAGTTAATCAATGAATAAATAATACAGTAAATTGCTCGTTTACAGAAAATGTGTTTCATTTATTATAAATGATAACGATAAATGATATTTATTTTGTAAATAGGTTAAACACTTTTACACGTCAATTTTTTTTCGTCAGTTTATTTATTTATTATTATTTATTTATTTATTTATTTATGTACACACAAACATTTAAAATCGAAAAGAACAAATAAGGATAAAAGAGTACAAAGGACCTGCTTATTTCTTTTTTTTTTTTTTTGCTTTATTTTTTTTATTTATTGTTTATGCTAGATGAGGCCGGTGTTTCCTATCTGACTACCCTGAGAAGAAACACCGAAACAAACTCAGGGGTCAAAGTCTCTTTTAAAGTCCATACAGTAAATATGTAATGGTCAAATCACATGAGAACCATGCAGATTTGTCTGAGATGGTCTTTTGAAGAAAGAACCATACAGATTTGAGTGGACCTGTCCAATCAGTGTAAGCATTTGTCAGTATTCGAAAAGCTCAACTTAGGACTACTAAGGAGCTCCACGACTTGACGAACAATACCAAAGAAAGGACATTTGGGTAGGCCGCAGAAAATACTCAAATTGCCAGACATACGTTAAAATTACTGAAAAGAAAAGAAAAAACAATCAACATAGTCCTCACATTTACAATAATATATGGAAATTGATAGTTTACAAAATATTTAGCAAAGTAAATATTTATGTCAAAGAAAAAAAAAATACTTTAAGTACCTACTTAAAATGTATACATGTCAATTTGTAAAATAAAAATAATCTCCAATGTCAAATTGTAAAAAATTAAATAAAATAAAAAAAAGCACATTTGAAAATAAAAATAATTTAAAAAAACCCAAAAAGAAGAAAAATAAAAATGTCAACAGTTGTAGTAGGTACTGGAGCAGGTCAATCCCAAGCCTTTTCGTCCTGAATATAGTCCTTTACATTGTAAAAAGCCTTTAGACAAAGTTTTCGTTTTACAAATGATTTGAACTTATTAAGGCTTAGTTGTTGAATATGAATAGGAAGTTTATTATAGAAGTGTATACATTGGTATCTAAATGAGCCCCCTATTTTTTTGAGCCTGGTTGCAGGAACTACAAATTTATGTTTGTTTCTTGTATTAAAATTATGAATATCACTGTATTTTTTAAACATGTCTATATTTTTATGGGCATACAAAATATTCTCGTAAATATGCTGTGAAGGCACAGTTATTACATTAATTTCTTTAAATTTATCTCTGAGGGAGTATCTGGGACTTAATTTAAAAATTGAACGAATAGCCCTTTTCTGTAAAACGAAAATTGTCTGTATATCGGCGGCATTTCCCCGTAATAGAATACCGTACGACATGACACTATGAAAATAGCTAAAGTAAACTAAACGGGCTATCTCTAAATCAGTTCAATTTCGAATTTGTCTTACAGCATATGCTGCTGAACTAAGTTTTTTCGACAATTTGTTTATATGTAGTAACAACATGTAGACACTGATAAATTATTATATATACAAAAAAAGAGACAACTAACAATGTGTGTCTCACGGCGGCGCGGTCCAGTTCAGCAATAATGCCAGACAACTACATGGTAGTTGCCAGACGCTGGTTTTCAACTGAACCTTATTTCGAGTGTACGGTTGAAAATTGGTTTATTTTTAGTACTTAGTTATTAGTGATTAGATGTAGGGTAAATAAATTACATGTTAATATGTGATAAGGGTAGGAAGAAGTAGAGATGTAGAAAAGTTTTATCAATCAATTAACCCCCTAACCCCCCCCCAACCCATTCCTAACTTCTCTTGACGACACTAGCCTTATAAACATTTTTGCAAGCATTGCTTAGTATTTATTGTTGATACTACATCATCTGATAAGTAACACAGGAGCTGAAATAATCCTAATTGATTTAAATCCGACCAACCAATGATTTATTGTGTTGACTAGTGCTGGTTACTAAGACAAGTCTACACTAATATTCGTAGAGGCGTATTTTTTTTTTTATGTGGGAAATCGTCAAATAACTTCTCCTGCTATGGGTGGATCGAGAGGACGCGTCAAACTTTTACTGGCTAATACCCACCTAGGTATGTCTTCAGTTGTTCTTTGCGTTCCAAAGCCACGGTAAGACTTTTGAACAGTCTCGCAGCCTGGACTAGTGCACTTATAACATAGTAACATTACTCCTAAGATTTTATGTAACCATTTTACCAAATTTTACACTGAATAAATATATTATTATTATTCTCTTTATTTTTCATTATAACGTGTTCAATACATTTTTAAATATATCTTAAAAAATAATTTAAAAATATTAAAAACAGTATCCCCACCGGTATCGGGAACAGGGTCCAAGCTACCGGCGGTCAGGGCTCCAGAGAAAGGAACCTCCTGACTATACGAGTCGTATCTAAGAGTACCGCTCTCTGAATCAAGCCCTTAATCCAGTCGCCTAACGAGAGCCTCCTAAGGTGTTGGTCGAGGCTCTTGGCTATTAAGCCATTGGCTGAAACGACTATTGGTACAATATTTGCTGAATCCATTTCCCACATGAATCCACTTCATTATTATTATTACTTATGCCCGGGGCCTATTAATTATTGTTATCGGCAAAGAAAAGGATCTTTCGGCATTCTTATATGCATGCCCAGGCATAGTTTCCGACAGCATGCGTTTGCATGTAGGGATGCTGAAAGAGCCTTTTCCATGCCGATGCTGATAATAGGCGCCGGACGTTAGGGATACCATTTTCCTGCGATTGACAAATCGCAGGAAAATGGTATAACTAACGTCCATGGTGTTCGTGACTTAAATCACGTAGCAAGTAAGGGATTTGGGCAGTATTTTCCTTAATAACTGTAAAGGGCCATTCAGTTTTGACACAAGTTTTCCTTTGTAGTGCTCTGGCTTGACCACAAAAAAAAATAGCTTGTACAAAAGACTTATCCTCATGTTTTTAAAATGGCTTTTTTGGCGGTCGAGTATTTATTTATTTACAAAATCCACAGCCCTTTTACAAATTTTACTTAATGATAGACTAATGTTACAGCCAATTAGGGATTAACAATAATATTTATTATCCAAACACTTATGCATCAGAAACAAACAGAATAAAACGCTAGTACCATCCAAGTAGTGTGTGGTGTGTTGGAGTACTTATAGTTACAAAAGTTACCATGATGAAAGAATATCTACACTCGAGAGCAAAAAAATCGCACATCATAACTCTTTTTGTTAAGGCACTTTTTGTCATGAATGTGAATAGTTACTGAAAACATGTCGTACACTAATTTAAAGCTTATTTAATTACCTTTCTAATGATATGAAATACAGTGTAAAAAATATCCTTGAAAGGGTTTAGAGCACAAAATCCAACAAATGGGAAAAATTTCCAAATTTCACTTAAGAAAGAATGAGAGTCAAACTTAAAATTCTTGGTCATCCTGTTTGTCAATAAAGTGTATTCCCTCCCTTAGCCTTATTTACAGCTGTTACTCGATTTTTCATCAACAGTATTAATTTTACCATGAAATCTTTGGTATAACGTCCCACTTCTCGTTAATGACAAATTGAAGCTCTTGGAGGCCTGGAGAGCCAAGCTTTTTCCACTAAGTCTTCTGTCGAGGTCATTCCAGATATGTTCAATTGGATTAAGGTCAGAACTACGAGCTGGCCTCTCTATTGCAATGATTCCAACGTCTTACATGTAGTCGCAAACTGTTCTAGCGAAATGCGATCTGGTGTTGTTCTGCATTAAGGAAAAAAAAAATTACCATAAGCCACACAAGTGGCTTCAAATATTCTTCGAGCATTTTTTTGATGTATCACAAAGCCGTCAACCCTCTCGATATCAGGCCCGTAATGGCCCAGTGATGAATACAATATCAGTTTTAGTGTCCAAAATTATGCCACCCCAATTCGCCTCGAAAACCCACTTGTTCGCTTATGCAGCATTGTTAAAATTGCCCTGATGACCTTCTGTAGACCCTACAGCATCCATCATGGTCATCTACGTCATTCTGCACTTATCAAAAAACACAACTGCCTGCCATTAGGCATACATCCAATTTAAGTGTTTCGTGGCAAATTATTGCCGGGCTTGTCGGTGAGCTGTGGTCAATTTGGTTCCATTTGTCGAGTAATGTATAGTCAGGCCTGCTTCACCCAGTCTTTTCCTAATTGTCCACTGATTTATACTGACATTGGAAACTTCTTGAAGCTTTTGTGTCAGTTCAATCGTGTTCAGTAGCCGATTTTTCAAAGTACTTGTTACAGAAAAGCGGTAATCACGCCCTGATCCTATACGCCACCGGCCATATCCTGGTCGCTGAATATACCTACGGGTCTCTTAAAACCTCTGGTATACCAGACGAACAGGGAAGCTGCTGAAAATTAGCTGTCGAGCGACTTCATTTTGATTATGGCCTGCTTTGGGCAAGGCAATAACTTGAACGGCTTCTGCGGGCGTGGTATCCATATTTTTTTAGTAAATCCATCTGTTTCTAATAGAGACGTTATCACGTTAACGGAAACTGATTAAAACTCTAAAACGGCACCATTTTTGTAGCTCCAGGTAAAGGTGCAAGTAGTGAAATGAAAATGGGTGAATTTGGGGAATTGGGTAAAGCGCTGGTTTTTGTGAGGTACGTGAAGGTCAATGATCTTAATTTTGTGTTTTTATAAAGCTAACTTTGTATGCTTAAATTTTGCTTAATAATTTGTACTCAATATCTTGAGATTTGAGAAAAAAACAGTATTAAACGAAATTACAAGCCATGTGCGATTTTTTTGCTCTCAAGTGTATGTGTTTTTTTATTACCTGTCTGAATTCATCTCACACTTCCTCTTCCACCTCTCTCCACCCAAGTCCGCTGCCGCGACAGGTCACGGCATTGCGGACAGAGCTCCGGCGGGATACCATGGTGAAATGGCGTCAGCGACTATCGCAACCCAGTGCTGGGCACGCCACAATTATGGCGGTAAGTCCCCTCTTTGAGGCGTGGCTGGAAAGACCTCACGGCGTCCTTACCTTCCGCATGACGCAGGTCCTCACCGGACATGGCACGTTCGGGAGGTACCTGTTCCGGATTCAAGCGGAAGAAACGCCCGGGTGTCGCCACTGTGCGGAACGCCTGGTGGACACGGTGAAGCACACAGTCGAGGTGTGCCCTGCTTGGGCGGTGCATTGCCGTGCCCTCCTGCTTGGGGGCGATCGGCGGCGAGACCTCTCGCGCAGGGCCTTATTTGAGGCCATGGTCCGGAGCGAAGAGGAGTGGCAGGCGGTCGCCGACTTCTGCGAAGCAGTAATGCTCGCAAAGGAGGAGGCCGACCGCATCAGGCAACGGCGTTCTCGCCGCCGCCGCCGCCGCCGGGATTCTGATCCCGATTTCCGGCCACCGTAGGCGCGGGCTTGCGGACAGTGAGCAATAGGTAGCTCGCTGTCCGGCCGTCCGGTAACTGTCCGGACCAAGCCCAAGTCGTCGACGGCGCGCACTGTTCCCGCGCGCCTCAAGGAGTTGTCAGCAACAGCAGGGACCCAGCCGGGTCGAAGCCTACTGGGGCCAGCGTTATCCGAAAGGGAACTCGAGCCCTGGTATGAAGGCTAGAAGGAACAGGGTGGGTCGTTTAGTCAGTAAGAGTTTGACACTATGTCCCGCTCCGCCCAAGAGTAGGGATTGTCATTGGACGATTTTTCCCACCGTAAAAAAAAACCTCTCTCCACCCAGGTTTTAGCAAACCATTATCAGCCTTGTACTGTTCCCACAGCTGGGACTCAGGCCTCCTTTCTAGGAGTGGGAAAGGGCCGTAATCTACCACGCGAGTCCAGTGCGGATTAGTGTAAAATGAACATGTCTTCAAGTTTTTCATTCTAGGACATGCCGGTTTCCTCACGATGTTTTTCTTCTGTGTTTTGAGAGCAGTGATGATGAAATAAATTACACAAATGTGGTGGTTTTAATTATTTCCATATTTTGAGGGTAGTTTTGAAAAATTAATAATGACAGTCTTTACTATTCTATTTGGTTAGAATTAGTGCCAACTTTCATTTATTAATCCAAGGAATGACATTCTCCTATACAATAACACTCCCTTAATCGTTTTAGGGGGCTATCCTATTATCCCAAGCCCAGCAGGGTCGAAGCCTACTGGGACCAAGGGTCTGTTTCTGAAAGGTACATTTGGCCCTGGTACGAAAGGTAAAGAAGGAACAGGAGTGGGTGTTTAGTCAGTAAAAGTCTGACACTATCTCCCGCTCCGCCTAAGAGCGGGGGATATTATTGGATGAATTTTCCTACATAAAACAAAAAAAAAAAAAAAAAATTCCTGTTGTCCCAAAACTATTATTATTTAGTAAGTCACACTAGCAGCTATTAGCTGACGCGTGTTTCATATAATTTGGAGATGTTTAGTCTGTTCAACCAATTTTTAAAGCAGTTCAATGTGGGAGCTATTATATACTTTTATGTATATGTATTATTCCAGAGTAATTAATACGTACTTGACTAATTAATTGCCTGATGTACTGGCAGTTGGCTTCCTTGCCGTCGATCCAATGGATGAGGTCACTCCTGATGGTCTGTGCTTCTGTGCTTACAGGGTTCGCTACCAGTTGACCAGCCTGGAGTACACAGAAAATATATTAAATACGATCAAAATTCATTGTATTGTCTGATTTATGATATTATTAAGGTAGGTGCCAGATAAACATAGTATAACGGTTATTGAACCTCCTAATTTGTTGACATTCTTAATTTTAAAAATGGAAATATAGACATAAAGCTGTCTTGAATCGAGATGTATTGTGATCCTTTAAATGACCTAGTAATGAAAAGCTTTTCATTGATTGATTTTCAGGTACCTACGCAGAGATATCAGGAAAAGGTCAATATACTTTATTCCACGGTTGTCTGGTGCCATCATATGAGCCTTCCCATGTGGGAGGCTACAAGCTTTATCACAGTATTGCCTATGCTGCCTAGTTTGTACACAGAGCATCGTGCATGTAGTTGCTAAACCTTGTAGTTTTACATAGGCAAAACTGTGGCGAAGTCACATACAATGGTCCGCACTGAGTGCGGAAACTATATTCAGATATAGACAGACTGGGGTGGAGCTTGTGAGTATGGAAGGTTTAATAAGTAGGGTTTCAAGCAGAACTGTGCACTACAAACGTTTGGTTTGAAGGTATTTTGAAAATTACCATTATTTAGTATAATATACCTCATAAAGACAAAAAAAAATCTAACTGATGATATCTGTGGCCATATTTGTTACTTAATTTTAAAGGTAAATAAATTAACCTGTAGTAAATGACATTTTTATAATAATAAACAAGTATTCAATATTTTGACTATAATTATTTTTCCGATTTTGTTACCTGTATTCCAGATTTAGATCCTACTGTTTTATGTACATTTTACTTTACATTAGTTTGTGGTTAGACATATTAATAACATTTATTAATTAATGTTCTAGTATGTAGATATCTCTGAAATTATTACTCATTGTCATTTTATACAATTATGGACTTACCTACATTAGTGACTGTTTAAAAATAAATTATGAATACCTAGGTCAATGAAACAATAATTACGGACTTCAGTTACCTATCTGGCTGTGAGACATTAAGAACTATTTATCCATACTAACATTATAAACATAAAAGTAAACCTGTTATTCTGTTATGCTTTCACACTTAAAACTACTTAAACGATTTTTTATGAAATATGGAACGGAGTAAGCTTGAAGCCAACGTAGGACATACTTTGGATCTAGCTTCAACCGCATGTCTGCAGTAACCAACAATCCCCTGGACACGCTAGTATAATATATTTAGCAATGCAGGGCATAAAATGATAATCTTAACCTTTCAAATACCGAAGTTAGAGACAATAGAAAGACAATGACAGCACAAACACTGGTGTTCGCTTAGGGTTCAATGAATACAATGTTAGTTCAAAAGCATTCTCACAGTAATGAAACAGTACATAAATTGAAGATAAAAATGGAGAATAAAAAAAAAATCTTAATGTGATTTAATTAAGCAAATAATAAAATATTCAGGTATTATTTTAGGCCTACCCTGTTACAAAAAAAAAAAAAAACTAGGTACAGTAGGTAGGTAGATACACTCACTGGTGCAATCTATTTCTGTCTCATTACTAGTACAAGAAGGGAATAACCTAATAATTTATTTTTAACAAAACAAGCTAGGAATAACAAGATAAAACATGATAATAATACGGTAGAGTTATGATGATTAATATGGCTCTTGTTAATGTTCATTTAAGAGCTGGGTAGCATAATATTAACCTTTTGAATACCATAGTTAGAGACACAATAGAAAGACCTATTTGATAAATGTGGGCAGTCCGAAAGTCTTGGAACACAAGGCAAAGAAGAAACATAGGTGTGGTTTTAGTCAATAAAAGTCTGACGAATGACACCCTCCAACCTGAACCGAGTGTTTTAAACAAATTTATGTTCGCCCTCCCCACTGAGGAGGCGGATCATCTTTCGGAAAAGGGCTACCGGGAAATAAGGTGTAAGTTACTTGATTGGGCATTTACACGCGCTCTCATACTAGGACCACCCTCGATTGCAAATCGTATTAGGGGGCTTAGCCCCAAAATAATGGGAAATGTCTTGGAAGATCTACTACCATAAAAACAAGTTATTAAATAAAAGATTCATCTAACTATTTACTTATAATCCTTTTCGGGATGTTTTGCTATAAAATAAAGACAAGCTTATGTTCCAGTTGTGGCTAGTCAGTAGTCCTACATGATATTATAAATGTGAACATACAAAATGTTTATAATGATTTCTGGCTAAATGGCTAAGCTGATTTCAGGTCATGCAGATAGTATTTCTGCAGTGCAGATATCCTTTCAAAAGCAAAGTGCCTATCTACAATCATTGTATGTAGTTCTAGATATTTTATCTCAAATTATGTGGGTATTTAAATATTTCTTTTCGCCATTTACATACTTTGCTATCGCAAATTATAATAATTTTATGTAGGTAGTCTAAAATTCATAGAAAAAATTAAATAAGGAGAAAAATTAACCTTTCAAATACCGTCAATTATAGACACAATAGTAAGACAACAGCAGCTCCAATGGCGGCGTTTGCTCAGAATTTTATGAACTAGTGGTTAGTGACCCTGACTGCTATGCCGGAGGTCGTGGGTTTGATTCCCACCCAGAACAAATGTTTGTGTGACGAGCACGACCATTTGTTGTGTGTCTGGGTGTAATTTAGAAATATATAAGTATATTTATCAGTTGTCTAGTACCCATAATACATGCTCTGCTTAGCTTGAGACTAAACGGCGCTGTGTGATAGTTGTGGAGTATTATTATTAAACCCCAAGTGAACGCCGTCATTCGCTCACTCATTGTTGTTCTATTGTCTTTAATTACGGTATTCGAAAGGTTAAAAAGTTTTTACACAAGAATTTCCACCCATCTTTAAATTGAAGTAATTACTTCAACCAAGATTTTTCAGACCTATGTAACACCTAATATAGTCATGCTTTATTTATGTTAGTTTTTAGTTTCAATTATTTTTAATAACATTGCTCACAATATGTTTTGTATGTTGTTGACATAACAAACTGTGCTACGTTACTGACTACTCTTGTTATTGCTTATCATTACACACATATAATTTTTATACATGAAATTATTGTGAAATATGAATTTTTTAAGATAACAATACAAAAAATGAGGTCATTAATGCAAACTTACTGTAAATATTCCTGATCTGTACATGTCTAACACTTCGTTTAATACACTCAGGCCCCGCTCTTTACCGAGGAAATTGTTCAGCACACAAACACCATACTGAGTCATGTCTCTGATCACTCTGTGACATATCTCATAACAAGAGTCACTCGGATCCATGTAGTAACTATTGGGCATGTGGTTAAACGGTGCTCTGCTGCCTTTCAATGAAGCCTCAGGGTACTCCTTCACCCTTGTTCCCTGCTCCGGCCCGTAGTTAGGCAGTACAGGCATCTTTGCCGTGTTAGTCCTGTTCAAAGACCGTAACACATTAGAGGTACCAGGTGTGGGGAAGTCCACTGTGCTCAACTGTTGCGCTGACTCGCGCAGCACCTCCTGCTCAGAGGAGCCCTCGTACGTTATGGCACTACTAGTCGTTAGCTCGCGGTTTGTATACACTACACTAGATATCACACTGTTGTCATTATGTCCCGATGCTTTCGATGAGCCTTCCTCACTTTGTTTAACGTTTTGAGTTGATATTTGTAAATTTTGTTTAATAACACTGTCCCTGCTACCCTCTTTGCCACTATTTTTTACGTTTTTCGTTTTAGTTTTTTTCAAACGTCTTTTATCACTACCCTCTTTCGAAATATCCTTCTGTCCTTCTTCTGTGACGTCTGAAGTTTCGTCTTTCACTTTCTTCGTGGCTTCTTCACCAACTATCGAACGTTCACCTGAATTATCGCTTTTAGAATCCTGCTTCGGTAACTTCGGTGCACATTCACTTCTATGTCTTTTCCAATCTTGACGTTGGTGATCAGTATTACAATAATATATGTTCAGACAGCGGCCGCACCTCCTATGAGTTTTCTCCTTGCAAACAGCGCAACAAGCAAGGCCGCCTCCTTGATTCATTCTAAATAATTTCTCCCAAGGGCCGGCCCCGACGACTTGTCAACTGAAAGAAATGTCATTGACGACATGACAGTTATGAGGTTTTTTTGGAAAATATATTTGCTTGGATACTAAGTCTTTTCTGTCTGTCTTCGTATGAATAGTTCATTGGTTTTCCTTATAATATTTTCTGAACGGATTTAGTATTATTCGATTGTAAATGTTTAAGCCTATGACTACAAAAATGTTTGGTTTATCATTCATATTCTTTAAAACAAAAAATAAACAAAAATATTATGATTAATAATAAAGCGGTATAGTCTGTCTAATAATTTAAACGACTTGGGTAATTTTTAGGGTAAAATGAAATCTGATGTAGTCAACACTGGTTCACAAATCAAGGTTGATTATGAGATCTTGGTCATTGTTTAATAATGGAACCTTATAAAAAGTATCCATTTTAAGTATTTTTATAAATGATTTTATACTATTAAGGGACTTTTTAATATTAAAAATGCAAAAGATTTTCGTTTAAAATATACCTATTTCAGTCTCTTTAATGATATTCTTATTACAAAAGTAGGATACATTTGCAAAGACATAATAGTGTCATAAGTAATAAAATAAATCTGGAATCGTACGAGAAATCTGATTCTAAATATTCTATTCCACTTGATACCTAGACACTGATTCATCATCACTAGCTACTCTACGATCAAGATCTGTTGTAGTTCTATCATCATCTCAAAAAACAAGTGAATGACAACTAAAATTCCGGTTGCCAACATTAGATTTTTAATTTCCTTAAAAAAAATCCAAGTCGTTTAACTTACTAGACAGACTATATTACACATTGGGATTAGTAACTTTGTTGATTTCTATGAAATTACAATACTAACATCTCAGTGAATTAAGGTACAGTCTGTCAAGAAAGTCATGAAAAGAAGGGAGGGCGCCACCATCATTAACATGGTATCCCAATAAACTTCGACTAAAAGATATTGATACTTTTATTTATAAAATAATAATTACCGATTTACGGTCCCTTTACTGTCGTGTAGGTACATTATTTTACCTATCTATCTGACACTCGTCTATCTATTTAATACATGCTTGCAAACGAGTTTTGACTTTCATTGGTAGTGGCTCCCTATAAATAAAAGTACTTACTCTGTCGTAGTGGCGAACAGCATTTTTATTAGAACTAATTTTCATTCAAGTGACGTTTAATTTTACCTGATACATAATAGTTATAGTAGTCCTCATTTATTTATTAAAACTTTATCCAACACAAAAGTACAAAGGCGGAGTTAATGCCTTAAGCATTCTCTACCAGTCTGAATTTTGTTTTATAAACATTGCGACGAAACCAGACTTCTCTATTTGCTTATTAGGATAATTATATGTTTATCCTACGTACCTACACGCAAGAGTTTATCAAAACAGACATTCTTCTGGATATCTGGTTTTATATTCATAAGAATGTCTGGTTTGATCAACCCTTGTTTTCGTCCTTTCAGCTACTAGCATTTATGTACTTACTACAAAGTGCAAATCACGATGTTTTGCCTCTCTGCACTGCCGTCAGCATGGCGCTGAGTATCGATAGGTATGAGCTCATTGCAAAACCCTGCTTGGGCGGAGCATCGCCGTGCCCTCGTGGGGGTGATCGGCGGCAGAGACCTCTCGCGCCGGGCCTTGGTCGAGGCCATGGTCCGGAGCGAGGAGGAGTGGCAGGCGGTCGCCGACTTCTGCGAAGCAGTAATGCTCGCTAAGGAGGAGGCCGACCGCATCAGGCAACGGCGCTCTCGCCGCCGCCGGGATTCCGATCCCGATTTCCGGCCACCGTAGGCGCGGGCTTGCGGACGGTGAGCAATGGGTGGCTCGCTGTCCGGCCGTCGGGTAGCCGTCCGGACCAAGCCCAAGTCGTCGACGGCGCGCGCTGTTCCCGCGCGCCTCAAGGAGTTGTCAGCAACAGCAGGGGCCCAGCCGGGTCGAAGCCTACTGGGGCCAGGGTAATCCGAAACCCCGGTATGAAGGCTTGAAGGAACGGGATGGGTTTTTTAGTCAGTAAGAGTCTGACACTATCTCCCGCTCCGCCCAAGAGCGGGGGTTGTCATAAGATGATTTTTCCCATCGAAAAAAAAAAAAGCTCATTGCAAAAATAAAAAGTTTATGAAATAAATCTTTATTAATCCAAATCCAAATAATCAGAGTCGAGGTATTCGACTCTGATTATTTGGATGATGATGATGGAACCGGCCAACATCTGACTCGTAGTTTGTTTCGTAGGTCGGCCTTTCCTGTGTTTTCCAAGCGTTGAAAATTTACCTCCATTCTTCATGCCTTAGTCCACAATGCGCCGAACTGTACTTTCGGTAACACCTGAAGTCAATAAAGATATGTTAAATATACAAATACATTTATCATACCTGTCTTCGCCGCCGCCGCCGGCGCCGGAACGCCCGCTACCCCACGCCGCTCGAACGGAACAGATTATCAAGCTGGCCAGGCTTATCCGTTGGGCAACGGGGGGCAGCGATACCGACGTGCGACGGCGAAGAGTATAATTAAGTAATATCGGAGATTGATTGTAGATACCTGGGGTTTGATCCGAGAGGAATCATCTTTGTATTGGGGTTTGCTTCGCGTAAATCTGCCTTTAGTTCTTACTAGCTCGCACCGTGATTCAGCTCGCCATCTGTGGTTAAAGTTAAATTGATTCCCACCATTCTATACATTGTGATATACATAATTACATACTTAAACGTTTCTGGTGTCTTAGGTGAGACACATAAACAACTGTTAGGATTAATTACTCAGTTACATGCTCTACGAGATACAAGTCATCGTAGTATGTTTGGTATTAGAGAGTTAACTGCAGCCACGTCTGCCAATTAACCTATGCTCTACGAGATACAAGTCATCGTAGCCTGTTGGGTATTAGAGTGTTAACTGCAGCCACGTCTGCCAATTAACCTATGCTCTACGAGATACAAGTCATCGTAGCCTGTTGGGTATTAGAGTGTTAACTGCAGCCACGTCTGCCAATTAACCTATGCTCTACGAGATACAAGTCATCGTAGCCTGTTTGGTATTAGAGTGTTAACTGCAGCCACGTCTGCCAATTAACCTATGCTCTACGAGATACAAGTCATCGTAGCCTGTTTGGTATTAGAGTGTTAACTGCAGCCACGTCTGCCAATTAACCTTTCGCTATCTCTCTGTTGCATGTACCCTCTTAGTACGTGCAACAGTACGCCATATTTGTCAGAGAGACTTCGTATTGCAGCACCGAAGGTCTCCTCTAACGTACTGATCACGGCCTTTCGCCCTGTCTGATTCTCACGAGGTTTTCGCATTGCAGCATCGAAAGACCTCTTAATGTAACCGACTTCCAAGAGCATCGGAAACTTTAATAAAGTTAGGAATCTTAGAGTTTAAACATTTAGGTGGGGAACCACTACACTAATTTCTTAGTGATACCACTTAGCTTATATTTCTCTCAGATGAGCCGCCGCCGTGCTGGACGCCTCCGTGAAACACCAATCACTTTTACTATGCACTTATTGAGGTAGCTACCTTACTTTTGTGAGATGAAAAAATGGCTCAAAAATGCGGCAAACGCCACAGACTATATAGAGATACTACTTAAGTGCCATGACCATAAACTATAAGTACTCTTTATCTATGGTGATCGCCCTATGGATTCGGTGTTGCCAGTAGGTCACCGCATATTATCATGTACGACTAGCTTGTTACACGTTTCGCACTATCAACATTAATTTGACTCTGTTACCTGTTTACTTCGCGAGCTACACGTCGCGACACTCCCGCCCGAATGGTCTTAGAGCAGGGTTAGTAAGTTACGTATCCACTCTGCGATTTTCTCCAGAGCTCTGGTGGCCGCGCCTCTTCTTTGTTTAACCTCGTTATTTACTTGTACTATCTTATCAGGTTCATCTTCTTCCTGACTCAATGTTTTCTCTTTGTCCGTGCTTTCTGATACATTATCAAAGTCTTCCAACATACTCTTTTCCGTTGGCATTATCGACTCTTTGACTTCTTTTTAATTTATGAACTATCAGATGTATCCTTGGAATTTGTAACTTCTACTTCCAATGGTATTAATTCGTGTACCATTATATTCCGTGGTATCTCATTTTCTCCTAATGCGTTCGCATCGTATTCTACTTCTTCATTGTCCTCCATTTCCAATGGATATAAATGAGTTAAAGATCTTACAAACTCCTTATTTCCAACTTCGACCTTTGCAATTCTGCAAAGTCCATCAGAACCTTTGACCAATGAAGTAATCTTTCCAACCTTCCATTCTTCTCGATTTTTATTATCTCCCTTTATCTGTACAATTTGTCCTACCTTAGGGATTAATTTTGCCGTGATTCTAGGTTCTTTGACAGAATTTCCATATCGTTCACGCAGACTTTGTAAGTATCGATTTGTGAACATGTCCTTAAATTCATTGAGGATAACTAAACCTCTTTTCCAAGCCTTGATAAGATCGGATTTTGTCGTAGTGCCTTGTACTAAAAAATCTTCAGTTGAACCTTCCATCGTAATGCATTTTCCCAAAGTTAAGAAATCAGACGGTTTTAAATTATGTACCAATTCAGAATCAACACAGGTTAACGGTCTTGTGTTAACGGTTGCTTCGATTTCTTTTACTAATGTAACCAATTGACTATCTGTCAGCATGTGTTTTTCCAATGTTCTTCTCATACAATTCTTCACTATTCCAATTAATCGTTCGTAGAATCCCCCGAACCAGGGAGCTAGTTGGGGTATGAACCTCCAACGAATTTCCTGTTTAATACAATAAGAATTTGATAATATTTCTGACATGAGCTTAAAATTTGTTGCATTATCTGATGTGATTATTTGTGGCACACCTCTTGTTGATATCATTCTTCTCAAAGCATGAAGTCCTTCTTCTGCTGTGAGATCTTGAACAACCTCTAAATGCACCGCCCTGACTGCTAGGCAAGTGAAAAGTGCTATCCAACGTTTGCTTGTTTCATTTCCATGTTTAGTTAGTACAGGGCCCATGTAGTCCAGGCCGGTGAATGTAAACGGTGAAGAGTAATTTACTCTTTCAGTGGGTAATGCAGGAGTTGGTGGTAGCTTGAATGGTCCTCCTCCGTGTTTCTGACATCTAGTACAATTTTTTATAATCTTCTGGACTTGGCGTTTTCCATGTGGGATCCAAAAGGTTTGACGAATTATAGCGAGGGTATGGTTAACACCTACATGATGGTTGTCGTTATGTGTCTGGGTTATAATTTTGCTAGTGTAATCACAATCCTTTGGAATAAGTATCGGATAACGTTGGTCATAAGGCCAATCCGTGTTCTTTAAACGTCCTTTGCAACGCAAAGGTCCGTCTACGTCCAGAAATAGTCCAAGATTAATTTTTAAGCTTGTCTCTTTCCCTTCTAGTTCTCTTGGAAAGTATTCGGCTTGTAGCTTTTTGAGCTGCTTAATTTTATCACTATTTTCTTCCCTTATTTAATGTTCATCTTAGTTTGGTTAATTGCCCTGTCTTCTTGATTTTCTACGTCGAGTATATTTTCTGTATCCATTTTATATTCTTGTGACTCTTTCGGGAGACCCTCCCCCGCGCAAAGAGAAGAAATTCCTCTGATTTCCGGCGGCCACGAATCCGGTTGTTGTAATAGAAACTGGGGTCCAGTCAGCCACCTTACCCTATCTTCTTTAGAGCTGAATGGTCTTGTGGCAACATCCGCTGGATTTAATTCCGATGGAACATGTCGTATTATTAGGTTTCTATTGCTTTTAATTTCTTCAACTCTCCTGGCCACAAATGGTGTGAGAAGTTTGTCCGTCTTGCACCAGTCAATTACAATTTGGCTATCCGTCCATAATGTTTGGCTTGTAATGTTGAACTGTAAAAATTGGCATACATATTTAATTAACCTAGTTCCTATTAGTACGCCTAGTAATTCCAATCGTGGTATTTTTAGATCATCTTGATCCTTCAAAGGGACTAGCCTTGATTTCCCCAGGACAAACTTTACTTCCTTGCCGTTAACTATGTAGATTACAGCTGCATAGGCCTTCGAAGAAGAGTCCGTGAAGCAGTGGATTTGACAAGTACTTGTAGTGGGGTCATTGAAGTAGCACCTGGCCAAAGATATGTCTCGAACCTCATCTAATTCGCTACATATTTTTGACCAATTGGTTTTTAACGTCTCAGAAAATGGTGTATCCCATTTTACCTTTTCTTTCCACAGATTTTGTAGGAACAGTTTGCTAGACAACAGTGATGGTACAGCAAATCCACACGGATCGTAGATTGACGCTATGACTCTTAAGACATTTCTTTTTGTAAATTTAGGTTCACTAATAACCTTATCTTTTAATTGAAGTGTGTCCTCCTTCAGTTTCCAGGTGAGTCCAAGAACTTTGATCTTATCCTCTTTGCAAGATTCTGGTACTTGTTTTATAAATTCTTCAGAGTTGGAACTCCAGTCTCTGAGATTCATGGATAGCTGGTTAAATATCTCTTTGGAATTCTTATAGAGTTGAAGTGCTTCCTCCACTGTTTTTGTCCCAGTGACGACATTATCCACGTATATGTCTTTAGTTAATTTCTTGACCTGTTCATTATCTGAACTTTGTAGGTGTAATCTGATTGTTGCATTAAGTAAAAATGGGCTTGATATAACTCCAAATGGAACTCTTGTAAATCTTAAGTGAAGTAGATTATCTTCTGTAGCGGGTTTCCTTGTATCCTTTAACCATAGGAATCGAGTTACATCCCGATCCTGTTTGTTGAGTGCAATCTGCAAGAATGCCTTCTCGACGTCTGCACATATACCTATTGGTTGACATCTGAACTTTATAAGTAATCCTGTTAGATCCTCTAACATCATGGGTCCACAATACGAGCATTGATTTAAGCTTTTATTGTCTTTTGTTTTAGATGACGCGTCATAGACAATTCTCATAGGTTTGCCAGGTACCTTTACCCCATGGTGTGGAAGGTAATGAACTGGATGTCCTACCGCTTGATCTCTCAGATCAGGTACGACTTCAATTATTCCTTTCATCATTTGATCTTTCAATGTTTCTTCATACGCCAATAATGTGGATGTATTTAGCCGCTTCAACAAGTTGACGAGTCGACCATAAGCCAATCCAAAGTTCACATCCAGAGCAGGAGGGTACTCAATCCAGGGCCAGGATACGGAGTACCTGTTATCTTTATATTCAGTAGTTTCATTGAATCTTTTTACAGCCTCATCTTCTCGATTTTCTCTCGGAGAATCGGTTATGCCAATGGATTCAAGTTCCCATAAGCTCTTCATGTTAGTCTCGATCAGTGGCAGATCAGGTTCGTTGAATAACAGGTCCATATTAGACTGGAGGTATGTCACCACCGATAGTTCATGAATAGGACTGGAATCCATTTTCCCGCTTAGTATCCATCCGAGGTCAGACTGTACTAAATACAAGTTCTCCTTTAGTTTAATTTTTTGTTCTGAGATAAGTGAAAAGTAATAATCATTGCCAATCAGAATGTCCACTCGGTCTTGTAGAGAACCATCATCAGCTAGTTTTGATTTATCTTTCCATTGGCTGAGGTCCTGATGAGGATATGGGATACTATGTGATATCACTGGTACCACATTGGCAAATAGAGTGATTGTCTTATCAACTCTTGATTTCAACTGCACTCTAACCACGGGACTGTCTATTTCTTGAGGAGTCAATGATCCAAATGTGAATACAGTTAGTGTGCTTTCCTCTTCAAATTCTAGATTAAGATCTTTTGCAGATTTCTGTGTGATGTATGTTCTTTGGCTTCCAGAATCTAATAGAAATCTGCATGGAATTTTCTTAGAAAAATCTCCTACTTTATTGGCAATAACCACTGCTGTTTGTAGAACTGTGAGTCCTTTATACCTTGTGTACAGGACATTTGTTGTTGTAGATAGAAGATAAATTAAATTTTGTGTACTGTTGAGCATTTAACAGGACATAAAGCACGGTTATGCCCTAACTTGTTGCAATGAAAGCATTCCCTTTTATTTCTACAATCCACATAAGAATGTCCTATTCTAAGACAACCATAGCATCTATTTTTTAATAAAGATTTTCTCTCTTTTATTTCCTTGAATTTAGTGCATTCGTCATCGTAGTGCGACTCCTTACAGAAGATACAGTGAAGTTTGGACTTCCTTTTGGGTGGCCCCTCCTTTCTCTGATTTTTCCCGGAATAACTTGTATATTTTTGCTTAATCCCATAGTTTCTCTGAGGAGTAATTCCTTTGCTCTGTGCAGGGTAGCATCTACCCCTTTCCTGATTGCGTTCATTGTTACCTTTCTGTTGTCTTCTTTGGTCTTCTTTTCTCTTCTGATTTATATGTTCACCCTTTCCAGTGGAGTGAAGTGTCTTTACAGTGTAATACTCTTTCTCATTTAGGTTTTTCTGTTCTGTTAATCTATTTGCATCTTCACGTGCTGAAATAATAATTTCCAAATTTTTCCTTATCTCTTCAATTGATTCTTGTCTTATTTTCATTTTCATTTCATATATTATGTCTTCCGGAAATTTCTCCATCACCATAAACCTCAAGTGGTTATGGTTAATATTTTCACCCATTGAATCCAAAACTCTCAAATGTTTTTCGATTTCAGTTAAAACTCTTCGACAATCTGATATGGTTTTGTTTGCTGGTTTTATTTTGTAGAGTGAAGAATAGTGTGCATCAACCACTTGAGTTTGTTTCCCATATCTATCTTTCAAAGATTGTATGGCTATAAGATAATTTTTATTAGTAATATCTAACCCGTCTATCACTCCCTTGGCTTCCCCTTTTAAAGAATTCTTTAAGTATAATAACTTGTCAACGTCTGGCAAATTCCTATTGTGAATATTGGAACTAAATTGGTCCCAAAATTGATGCCATTGGAGTATGCTACCTTCAAACTGAGGTAATTCTAATTTTGGCAGTTTTCCTGATAAAAAACGTTCTTCATTTTTGTTGCTATTTGTTGCTGAATTGTCACATTCTTCAATTTTCACTTTAAGTTCACAGCAATTTTCTTCAGCTTCCAGTTGAATTGTAGAGATGGCAGAGACCTCATCGACTTGTGGTTCGTTAACGAGTCGAAAATAATTGTTTAGTTCCCTTTCCAAGCGTTGGAGACAGGTATGTAGTTTAGAAGATACTACCTTTGCTTCATGCAAGGTTAAGTCACGGGTTGAGTCATCAATTTCATTACTGAGCTTGTTAGTTGTATTTCGAGCACTTTCGGACAGAGTTTTTATTTTATCACACAGACTGCGAAGAATAAGCAGTATGGCTTCCTCCATATTGGCGTTCTGTAATGTAATGTTACACTGTCACATGCACAGTTCATAACATGACAAGTTCTAATTTGTTATACAAATGTAATTGTGTAGTAGTGTAGTATATTTTAATTATAACTACCAAAAAAAAATTTTTTTTTTACTGTATAATGAATTGATGTTTGTATTATTTACTGAAATATTTCTGAGGGTTTATTTGATCACAAACTCATAACTTAGTTGCAATAAATCAGACATCATACATACAGGATATTTAAAAATTTTAATTAAGTATTCACTTTCCTTAAATAGAACTTCTGAAATTCAACTTCTCTTTCACAAAACTTGTTCACAATCATGGAGATAATCATCTCCTTTCAGATTTATTTAGGTGTTGTGATCACCCTGTATAATTAAGTAAATGTCACTTATTATTGTGATCACCCTGTATATGAAAGTAAAATGTCACTTATTATTGTGATCACCCTGTATAAGAAAGTAAATATCACTTATTATTGTGATCACCCTGTATAAGAAAGTAAATGTCACTTATTATTGTGATCACCCTGTATAAGAAAGTAAATATCACTTATTACCTTTAGAATGCTGCTAACATAAATACTCAATTACCAAGTGCACATAATTAATCATAGATAACGAATGAGTACAGTAAGGAAATATCATCCTTCTTATACATACATATTGTCACTTCAACTAGCTGACACTACTAGGTACCTACTCACAGAGTACAAGAATTTATAATCCTTTTTAAATTATTTATCTTTAAGTATTGAAGACACCGCTGCCTAGTCAGCAGTGCTTGCAAGTATCGTAGACAAATGTCTATGTTTGTATTGTTTAGGTACCTGAAGTACTCATCCACGGTATGTACTGATTACCGAGGTCCTCAACACCGGCTTAGTCCTTCAATCTGGGACCAAGTGGCCATGCGAGAGATGTCCACTCAAGCATTTATTCATTGTAAATAAGGCAGCATGGATACTCATCCATTGTCTAGATATAAGATGATAAACTATTACTCACTTGAGAAGTTTTTATCAATTATATGTGTGACTCCAGTAGCTATTTCTTTAGCTGTAGACGGTTTAACTCAATCTCCCCCTTTTTGGCGACAATTACCACCGATAGTTAATGATTCTGGTCCTGTTAAAAGGATAAGTGCACAGGTTTTATCAAGTAGGTAGATACTTATCACTACAGATCATTTATTTAATTTTCCTATATACATATAGGAAGTTATGTGGTTAATCCTCGTAGGTAGTAGTACAATTCAAACATTGGGTTTGATTTTATTACACTGGTTGTAGTTATTCTCTTATAAATTCGTTTTTCCTAGGACGCCATACCTTTCGACATTAATTTGATATTATGGCGGACCATATTTCAAATTCTAGTAACCTTTCAGGATAATCTCACGCAACATACTAATTATATCGTCGAAAGAAAGGATACATTTACCGATTACATGTAAATCTAAGTTTAGCAGAGTATTTTATCAATCTCAGTTTTACATCGAGAATCCCAAGAACTATGAACACAAATTCGAAATTGTAATCTACTCGCATCCAAACCATACTGACCTTTAATTAATCCGTGCACACTTATTTTATTCCCGACGTTGGGCACGTTAATAAGCCGTATATATTTTGTTTTTACAAACTCTAGCACTGTTTTAAACTTTGAAGACAGAGAGAAACTTTTCGTAGGAACAGGAAGCGGGCACAAATTGACAGAGGACAATTGTTGTCGCTGTCTAATAGTGATGCCTGATCCACTTCCGGTTTATAATAAATCGGTCTAAAGACTTGTAAGGTCGTAACCTTGTAAACTAAAGAGTATTAATGATGAAATCGCTTAGATAATTTATGAAATAAATAAATGAACAATTTGTGTGACGTTGTTCATTTCACAAACAAAGAAATAAATTTATCAACATAAATTTAATTTTCATTTCGACAACAAGCAACGCCATCTTGTCGCACCAATCCATCGCCTCAAATGTTCACAACACTTATTTATTTACCAATGAAAATTAATTCTAAGATAATCACATTGAGAATATTCGATAATGTGCATTCATTTATAATATCAGAGTTAATATTGGCGAAACGTGTATCAAGTATTCAAGTCTATTCAACATTTAGTTTTTCTTCAAACTTTGTCACGATAAGTTATACGTGGGCTTTCACAGATGGCAGCACTAGTAAGAACTCGGAATTATTTAACCAGTTTAATCTTGTTTACATAAAAATTGATGCTGTTTTGTTTACGTAAATTTGTTTATGAATTTTCCTCTCGGATCCCAGCATCTCCACCATGTCTTCGCCGCCGCCGCCGGCGCCGGAACGCCCGCTACCCCACGCCGCTCGAACGGAACAGATTATCAAGCTGGCCAGGCTTATCCGTCGGGCAACGGGGGGCAGCGATACCGACGTGCGACGGCGAAGAGTATAATTAAGTAATATCGGAGATTGATTGTAGATACCTGGGGTTTGATCCGAGAGGAATCATCTTTGTATTGGGGTTTGCTTCGCGTAAATCTGCCTTTAGTTCTTACTAGCTCGCACCGTGATTCAGCTCGCCATCTGTGGTTAAAGTTAAATTGATTCCCACCATTCTATACATTGTGATATACATAATTACATACTTAAACGTTTCTGGTGTCTTAGGTGAGACACATAAACAACTGTTAGGATTAATTACTCAGTTACATGCTCTACGAGATACAAGTCATCGTAGTATGTTTGGTATTAGAGAGTTAACTGCAGCCACGTCTGCCAATTAACCTATGCTCTACGAGATACAAGTCATCGTAGCCTGTTGGGTATTAGAGTGTTAACTGCAGCCACGTCTGCCAATTAACCTATGCTCTACGAGATACAAGTCATCGTAGCCTGTTGGGTATTAGAGTGTTAACTGCAGCCACGTCTGCCAATTAACCTATGCTCTACGAGATACAAGTCATCGTAGCCTGTTTGGTATTAGAGTGTTAACTGCAGCCACGTCTGCCAATTAACCTATGCTCTACGAGATACAAGTCATCGTAGCCTGTTTGGTATTAGAGTGTTAACTGCAGCCACGTCTGCCAATTAACCTTTCGCTATCTCTCTGTTGCATGTACCCTCTTAGTACGTGCAACAGTACGCCATATTTGTCAGAGAGACTTCGTATTGCAGCACCGAAGGTCTCCTCTAACGTACTGATCACGGCCTTTCGCCCTGTCTGATTCTCACGAGGTTTTCGCATTGCAGCATCGAAAGACCTCTTAATGTAACCGACTTCCAAGAGCATCGGAAACTTTAATAAAGTTAGGAATCTTAGAGTTTAAACATTTAGGTGGGGAACCACTACACTAATTTCTTAGTGATACCACTTAGCTTATATTTCTCTCAGATGAGCCGCCGCCGTGCTGGACGCCTCCGTGAAACACCAATCACTTTTACTATGCACTTATTGAGGTAGCTACCTTACTTTTGTGAGATGAAAAAATGGCTCAAAAATGCGGCAAACGCCACAGACTATATAGAGATACTACTTAAGTGCCATGACCATAAACTATAAGTACTCTTTATCTATGGTGATCGCCCTATGGATTCGGTGTTGCCAGTAGGTCACCGCATATTATCATGTACGACTAGCTTGTTACACGTTTCGCACTATCAACATTAATTTGACTCTGTTACCTGTTTACTTCGCGAGCTACACGTCGCGACAATACCTAAATAAAAAACACCAAAATATCAAAACCGTTAAGTGGTAGTATAATAAATCGTAGGTAAATTTCATAACCTTAGCAAGACATAAACAATGTTAAAGATAGATAAATTGTACTTAAAAACAGAAGATTGTCAAAACATTATATTTCCGTTAGTGTGTTAAACTTTAGAATATATTTACGTACCGGTTAACTTTGCTGTTTATTATTTATTTATTTATTTAAACTTTATGTACAGTAGTGGTACATAGGCGGACTTAATGCAACAAGGCATTCTCTCCCAGTCAACCTTTGGGTTCAAAAAGAGATCACTGTGGTAGGTTTGCACAATAAACAAATAAAAAATAATGAAAACGGAAAAAAAATAATAAGTTATTTATATATAATAAAATACATAAATATGCTAAAATAATAAACTAATAAATACTATGAAAAATATCAAATCTTAAAGAGAACTTAATAACAATTCTGACGAAGAACAGACTAAGGTTGAGAGGATTTCAAGTAGTAGTTCCGAATTTTGCTGTTCGACCATAAATAAACATCGTCTTTGTTCGTCCCAGCACTCCCACCTTGAATTTCGGCCATACACCGTTGAAAAACTTTAAATATAATTTGTCTCGCACCGCTCTTATAAACATTTCGATTCATTTTTTGTATCTTAACGCTTACACGATTTATAAAACTCGAAATAACACCGAAATATTGTAAAAAATCAACCACAAAGATACGACGTGACAGTTCAGGTACTCAGCTTAACAATTATTCAGTGTTGCCAGTATTAGCAAAAACAGTAGTTCCCAAAACATTCTTTTCATGACTTTCTTGACAGACTGTACTGCCATGGTTGAATTGACATGGAAAAAGGGCATTTAAAAACCATTAAAGTGAACATGAGTAAATACCAAATTAATGATATTTCAGAAATAGGTTGATTTGTAAAAAAAAAAACCTTTGAAAACATGGAGAAGTGTTTGACATCAGATGATAGGTGCATTATAGTTCTGCTTTAGTCAAGAGATTTAATAACATATTTTTTTTTACTTTGCCTTATTTATTTATTAATTTATCTACACAAAAACACATAAAAATAGATCAAATACTGATAGAAGAACACAAAAGTACGCTTATTTCACAGAAAAAAATTTTCAACAGAATTATAGACAGTTTTTTTATTATTTTTATTTATTTCTTTAATGTTCTAAGCTTTGATTATATACTTGTCTAGATACCACATTGACACCTATTGAACGGCCCAAATAAAGTCTACTAAAATTGGTAGACTCGCTTCTCCCTTACGTCAGTGTCATTTGAAACACCAAAGGATAACGTGCTCACGAAAAGTAATTAATTATGCCGGTTTGTGCTATCAGACTGTACCGCAATTATTTGGGAAAACCGTATAATAATACCAAGATCACTTTTCATCGGTAAGTTTTGTTATTTACCCATTAATATATTAAGAAAGACGATTTTTTCATTCGTTTTTTTGTAAGTTATTCTGATTAGCCAGTGTTGTCAGTTTTTTACTAGGGAAATTTGGCGAAACTATGGGAGACATAATACAAATATTAGTACGTCATCTTTCGATCAGGATAACATTATTTTATCAATAAATCAATTTAAAAATTACATTATTTATTAAATCAATAAATGATAATTTATCTATACCTACAAAATAAATAAAACCCATGACGTCATGCTCTAAATAGTATTTTTGTTAGTTCTTTCTAATATTTTGGGTTTCAGATTTCCTACGGATCCCATACTAGCAAATTGCCGGAGAGACATTATACTGCGGACTCGAAATTAAGACCAGTGGAAATCCCACAGGACTTCAGTCGTGGGATTTCCACGACGGAACACGTGTTCCGAACATTTTTCTGATGATGATTTATATTTTACAAAAAAGGGTTTAAGACGGCTAAAGAACTAAAATTACTGATTGTCTCCGATCTTGAACACGCCTATTTCGTCATCCATACCATCAGGTGAGATGGTGGTCAAACGCGAACCTATCAAGAAAAAAAATAAAAGACTGTTATTTTTTTTACTCTATTTTTTGTCTTGTCTTGTCCTTACATCGGACTTTATACTTTTAATTTGTTTTTTTTTTTATGTACATACATATAAGTACATGTAACCAGAGAATTGTGTGTCTTAAAGTCTTTGTTAAATAAATGTATTTTTTTCTTTCTTTAATTTACAAAATATTATTTCATTCAACCTATTTTGTTAAACTTTCTTCATAATAAATAACGGATAAAAGGAAAGTTAACCATTTGGAGCAGGCATCCCTAAACACGCACACCTTGACAGTTTGACGACAATAAGTACGCAAGCGTTACTCACACATATCTCGCAATTGGAGACAGTTTTAGTGCATTCGTTTGTTAGCATTGCTCTATCTAGACAAGTATATAATCAAAGGTTCTAAGTGTATTTTTATTTGCTTACGTTTTATGTTGCTTTTACATTGAATTGTAATTTTATCTACTATGATGCTTTCAGAGTCTGCTACGAAACAGTTAACTGAAGATTAAGTACATTATGATATATGTGTGTAATGTTAGTGATTACCGTTGAGTAGTGTCCAGCTTCAGCTTCGGCGAAACCTTCGGCTTCGGCCGATTTTGGGCCGAAGCCGAAGGTTTCGCCGAAGGTCCGAGCAATCGTCGGTATTGAACGAACGAAAGAGTCGAAAGACTGAGTGAGAGCGCGACGGACCGATCGTGTTTGCGGGGGCCGCGAGGAGTCAAGGACCTATTACACTGCGCTGAATATCGCGTGCGATCTTACTATTTTTCATTCATAGAAAGACAGTCTAGTCTAGAGGTGGGCAAAGTGTATCATTTTTGCGATTGGATCATTTGAATCTCGATCACTGAAATGATCCGAATCACTGATATGTTTCATTTGGCTCATTTGGATCATCGGCTCAAAGGATACAAAATACAGAATGTTACGTATACTTACGTTACATTATTAAACTAAACCTATTTACGTAATTCAATGTCTATTTACCAAAACTTCTCACGTAAAGTCTCATAGCTCTAACTTTATAAATAAAAAGAAAGAAAGCTTGTATAGATTGTAATTATGTCGCCCGCTCACTCACGACTCGCCAGTCAATAATAAATAACTCAGTGTGTCTGACTCTCTCTCTCGCTCGCCCACTGCTCAGTCGCCTCGCGAGCGACGCGTCTCGCGGAATGTATCAGAGCAAAATAATGTTTCAGATCCAAATGATGCGTTTGAAACGTTTTTACTGAACCAATCTTTTGACTCACTGCAATGATCCGGATCAGTGAGTCGGTTCCGTAAAGAGTTACACACGCCTAGTCTAGTCTATGGTTCGACGTATCGCGTAGTGTAATAAGGGTTAGACCATAGATTATACACAGGTTAGACTGTCTTTCTATGAATGAAAAATAGTACGAGTTGGAATATCGCACGCGATATGCAGCGCAGTGTAATAGGTCCTTTACTGTCAACTGTCACTGCGTGCGCGTCGAGACGAGTTCGTACGTTATTTAAACACCCGTACTTTGTTTAGTGTAGTGTTTTTTAACCGACTTCTAAAAAAGGAGGAGGTTTTCAATTCGGATGTTTGTATTTTTAAGCTATGGCATAGCTTCTGTCGCGGGCCTTGAGCGTGGAGACCGAATCCAGAAATTCCGTAACGAAAATAACCTAACAGCCCCCACTCATTTGTTTTTTGAGCGTGGTGACCGATAAGAAAACAAATGAGTGAAAGCAGCTGTCGGCGTTTTGGATGGGTGGGGTTAAGCAGCTGTTAGCGAGGTCTGGTTTTTGATGGAAGAGGTTAAGCAGCTGTTGGCAAGGTCTGGTATTGGATGGGTGGGGATAAGCAGCTGTTGGCAAGGTCTCATTTTGGATGGGTGGGGTTAAGCAGCTGTTAGCGAGGTCTGGTTTTGGATGGGTGGGGTTAAAAGCTTCGCTCTTTCGGTTAGTATTAGTATTTTTATTCGTTAAACACACAGGAGCATAGTTCAAAAAAAAAAAAAAATGTTTGGTCAGGAATTTTCAGGCAACCCACCCGCGTTATATTATTTAATATACTAAAATCATAAAATACGTTTTATCCATTAAACAAACCGGTGAAAGTCGTTCTTAACCAAGCAGCTGTTGGCGAGGTCTGGTTTTAGATGGATGGGGTTAAGCAACTGTTGGTGAGGTTTGGTTTTCGATGGTTGGGGTTAAGCAGCTGTTGGCGAGGTCTGGTTTTAGGAGGGTGGGGTTAAGCAGCTGTTGGTGAGGTCTGTGTTTGGATGGGTGGGGTTAAGCAGCTGTCGGCGTTTTGGATAGGTGGGGTTAAGCAGCTGTTAGCGAGGTCTGGATTTAGATGGATGGGGTTAAGCAGCTGTTGGTGAGGTCTGGTTTTGGATGGGTGAGGTTAAGAAGCTGTTGGCGAGGTCTGGTTTTAGATGGGTGGGGTTAAGCAGCTGTTGGCGAGGTCTGTGTTTGGATGGGTGAGGTTAAGCAGCTGTCGGCGTTTTGGATGGGTGGGGTTAAGCAGCTGTTAGCGAGGTCTGGTTTTTGATGGAAGAGGTTAAGCAGCTGTTGGCGAGGTCTGGTTTTGGATGGAAGAGGTTAAGCAGCTGTTGGCGAGGTCTGGTATTGGATGGGTGGGGATAAGCAGCTGTTGGCAAGGTCTCATTTTGGGTGGGTGAGGTTAAGCAGCTGTTAGCGAGGTCTGGTTTTGGATGGGTGGGGTTAAGCAGCTGTTGGCGAGGTCTAGTTTTGGATGGGTGGGGTTAAGCAGCTGTTGGCGAGGTCTGGTTTTGGATGGGTGGGGTTAAGCAGCTGTTGGCGAGGTCTGGTTTTGGATGGGTGGGGTTAAGCAGCTGTTGGCGAGGTCTATTGCATAAGTTGATAAAAAATGCTATGCAATAGCTTTACCGCGGCAGTCCCCGAGTGCCACACGTCTTTTTTTTTATGTATGTTCGCGCATAACTTCGTCGCTTGCCTACCGATTTGAAAAATTATTTCTTTGTTGAAAAGGGTATACTTTCCAAATGGTCCTATAGTGACCAAGTCGGGATCTGACGGTGGAATCTTGGCGAAATTGAGGGAACTCCTCAAATATTATAGGCAACTATACACCGCTAAATTTGAATCGTTTTAATCCCGTGGAGGGTCGATCCGGTACATGAAACGCTATCGATTTGTAAAGATAAAATCAAAAAATAAAGTACCTCTTTTTCAAAATTCGTATTAATTCACGCATGTACGAAATTAGTATCTTTCTGAGCGAGTTCAATGATCTGTAGTTAATAGTTGACGTTGCGTACAAAGTACCTACAGGTCATTGAACTCGCTCAGCTGACTTTTTCTTAAAGAAATTAATTTCGTACATGCGTAAATTAATACGAGTTTTGAAAAAGAGGTACTTAATTTTTTAATTTTATCTTTACAAATCGATACTGTTTCATGTACCGGATCGACCCTCCACGGGATTAAAACGATTAAAATTTAACGGTGTATAGTCATTTTAATATTTTCATCAAGGACTTAAGCATTTACAGTCAAAAAGTGACATTTGATGAGGTGGAACTGGTGAAGACCAGAAATGGCCAACGGAACTTCATACTCAAACAGATATCACAATGAACATAGTTAAGCGACTATAAAAATACAAATAAATGAATAGTTCTGAATAGTTATGTTGAAAATGGTATCATCGAAGTGACCCGATGATGGCGATGGAGCCGGAAGATAGGCACCGGAACTCCGTAACTAATGTATTCTAGCCGTGTTTGGGATTATTAGAATTGTCCTGAGATGCACTTGGGCTATAAGGTACTATCGAACTGATCTGATGATGGGGCCGGAAGATGGAAGGTAGACACGGGAACTTCATAATAAAATGATGTTCTAGCAGGGTTTGAGTTAATTGGAATTGTCATGAGAAAAAGGTACTCTGGCTGTAAATGTATTGCAACTAAAAAGTGTGAAATAAAAAACTTTTTATTAAAAAAAAAAATAACCGACTTCACTAAAAAAACTCTAAAACGATCAAAATAATTTTAATTTCAGAAGTCGGTGTTAAATAAGGAACAAACAATAACGTAAAACACCGACTTCTGAAATTAAAATTATTTTGATCGTTTTAGAGTTTTTTTAGTGAAGTCGGTTATTTTTTTTTTATAAATAGTTTTTTTTTATAATATGAATTGTAGCTTGTTAACAATATTGAACAAAATTACTAAGAGCTTATGAACCTTCGGCTTCGGCTTCGGCCGAAGGTTGTGGCGATTGCCGATTAATCGGCTTCGACTTTGGCCGAAAATCGATCTTCGGTCGGACACCACCGTCGAGGCGGTATTTAGACCCGAGCTACGGCGAGGGTCTTAAGAGAGCTGAGAATGGTAATCATTGATTACGCACATATACACGTCAGTAATTACATACGACGTTTTTCAATACACTTGTGAAGAAAATAACAGTAAAACTAGTAAACTTTTGTGGGGGTAAAAATCTGTTTTCATAATGCACGCCCATTTTTTTTTTCTTTTCGACGCACGCCCATCCTGATACGATAAATGTAATAAAATTATGGTGGGGGAGAGGTTGAACAAAAAGGCTTTAACTATATTCTAAACAGGTTTTAACTATATTATACAACGCTAGTACATAATGGTAACAAAAATTTCACAGTTTGGTGACAAGTACCATTATATACCTACATACAGTGCAATAAGAGTCACAAAAAGTGTATTGAAAAATGTATTTTCGACACACTTGCTCAGAAAGTGACTATAATTACACTACACTTAGGTATATAATGTAGCTTGTAACCAAACTGTGACTTTTTGATTACCATTATGCACAAGTGCGATAATGTAGTGATAACCTTTTTTGTTAAACCTCTGTTCTCAAATCAAATATTGAATTCGAAAAAAAAAATACATTAGGTATTGCGGTATTGCGTCAATAGTACAAATTAGTGTCTTGCTTGCTTATTTTATGCTAATTTGTGTTTTAATAAACTATTTTAACTTTTACATGTTTAATAAATAAAACCTTTCATGAAATAAAAATATTTTTTTTTGTATAAAAATATAAGCAACCTCATTCTTATTTTAATTCAAGCAGCCTAGCTAGAGTAGCTAGTCTATGGCCGCCATTTTGGATGTGCGTGCATATTCTAAGAAGAAAGAACAAATTTTTGCCGCCATACTACAAGAAAAAAAAAGTTTTGCTGATAAAGCAACAATTAATTAATTTGTAAAAATTTTCTTCTCAAGTGTGTCGAAAAAACGTCGTATGATACACGTGAATATTGGCGATTACCGTCCTCGGCTCTCTTAAGATCCTCGCCTTCGGCTCGGATTTAAATACCGCCTCAGCGGTAATCACCAACATTATACACTTGTATCATAATGTACTATAATTAACATCTTGCATGACTAACAAAATTGCAGAACGGGAGAAGGGACTCTGTGTATACATACATCGATGGTTTTCTTTTTCATCAAAGGTTTTGAGACCAGTAGGTTGTCGTGGTCATAGCAGGATCAGTTTTTACAAATTAGCTTTATTTTATAAACAGAGTAGAAAAAATAAAGCTAATTTCAAGACCTAGGAATGCATTTTTTTTAAAGAAAATAAAATATAGACGAACCTGGTACTAGAGGTTCGGTAGGGCTGAATTAAAAATATTTCAGGTCATGAAGCACATACTTTCAACTTAACTTTAGCATTCTAGACAACCGCCTTCATAAATTTCACTTACTTAGTTAATAAAATATTATAGGTAAATAAAAACACATTTTATAAAATTATTTATTTAATGAAATAATGTAATACATAATACGAATAAATTCTTTATTTATTTCGAGACAGTTACATGAGGGTTTTGATATAGGTTTTAACTTAAAATATACCACCTATGAAATTGAAAATATTTGTGGAATATACTTATTTTTGGTTGAACTTAAATAAATATTTTTTTTATTTACAAATATAAAAAGGGGATAAATGATTTGTGATGGATGAATAAGGGACATGAATAAAAACAGACTAGATTAGTTCTACGTCGAGTCACGTTCTTGATTTGTGTATAATATATATTTTTTTTAAAGATTTTAAAGCAGTAGTGTGTTAAAAGTTTATTTTTAAAGTGAAAGAGAGCGAGACTCAACGAGAGGAACTAAAGAGTGCGTAAAGGCGCGCGTAGTATTAATTTACGCGCACCTCTGCGCTTACTTAATAATAAGTACTTATACTAATATAAAACATAACAAGATACTTGTCTTCTGAATCTTAGATATTATGACAATACATTTTTTAATAATCACTTCTCTATCATGTATGTCTTAGTTACCTAGATTCGGAAATTATGATTCCAATTACTTTGCGATAGTTACAACTCCATTTATTCTTTATAGTCATATTATTAGAACCACGTAAATCATCATTTTGATTTGTACTGTAACTACCGCATAGTTCACAGGAATTATCAGAGATTACACCAGGAGAATGCGACCATCACCTATCAGTCTAATCATACATTACGTTCACTGCTGACACCTGATCAATGTCTTTTTATACTTAACTCTGTACTTACAATTTAATCTACATTTTAACTAATAACACATCTTACAGGTTTTGACCTTTACTTCGTGATATTTTGTCACTCACTCAACTGAATTGTCATTTGCGCATACCTACAATTTTGTTCCGTACATTTGTATAAAATTACAAATACAGAGTTATGATATTAATTGAATATAACTACGTTACTCAAAATTCTAGCCAATATTATTTTGGACCCTATAATTACTTTAGTACCTGTACTATCATTACAATAGCTTCTTTAACGAGTAACGTAGGTAGACCGTCCGCGTCACAGTATTCAAGTAATACTATGAGTAAATTACCACTTCTACACAGATATGACATAATATACAAAAAAATCTTCAAATCTCCAATCTGTTCCTAGGGTCATAGCTAAGGCATTTAATAAAATATAAGTCAAAGGATCTATTTTAGTCAATAATCCTAGATATTCATTAGTAATTGTGTAAATTGGATAAGTTTATTATGTAAATAGAATTATAATATTTTAAGTCAATAACTAGCAGATAAATTCGTATGTGCTATGAAAGTCTGATCCCGGCATTATAATTATATTGTCACATCAAGTCCAAGTTATTTCAAAGACCGAATCTATTGTCTTTGAATATAAAATTATTTTTAAACTTGGCAACACGTTCAGTGACAGTTTATTTAGCGGGTTTTTTGAGTTGTCATATCCATGTTCTACAGTAAAGTTTTAAAGCATTTTTTTTCTGTCTTTTGTTGCGGTTATACTCTTGTTTGGTCATCATTTAGAGGTGGGATAGGGGGAGGAGGGGCGTGTAGTACTCTCGCTAGTTCTGCTTTCTCGTCGGCTGAGAGGACATAGACTGGAGGCGCGGCTGGTAGAAACCGTTCAGCTTTCTGTGGCTCCCGTTGTAATCTCGCGCGGTACAGCATCACGAGGACGCATAGCACGCTGATTATAAACGCTGAAGTAGCTGCTAAGACTATAAGTGCTGTGTGGTAGGAAGTTGTTGCGGAAACCTAGAAAGAAAATAAAATAGTATAAGTATGTGTTTTAAATTTTTTATGTATTGCATTGCTTTATTAGATACTGTAGATAAGCTTTAAGCCTTTAACCGCTTGCGTCGGATAGGTCCAACGAGTGTTTTCATATTCTATTCGGTCGTGTGTTTGCGACTACTCCATCTCGTTTAGTTCGTCATTCCCTATGACAGAAGAGCTGACGAGATGGAGTATTTGGTCGTGGATGTGCGACTCTGGCAGAATAAACGCGAGAATGTTTGTCGGATTTATCCTGTAGGTGGTAAAAAAGTTAAGAATGAAAGTAGCTGCATGTAGCCAAGGTACGGTGGTTATAGCTGTACTTAGTGGATTTCTACCTATCATATGTAGGAACCTTCTGCCATAATTTACATATACAGGCAGTGGCGTAACCATATCATCTGAGGCCCGTGGCAAATTCATTAGATGGGGCCCCCGATAAATCACGTTACGTTGTGATTTCATTTTAATAATTTTTTTTTGTATATTTTGGGTTACTTCTGAGCTCGCGGCCGCTGAGACCGGGGGCCCCGTGGCATTTTGCCAGCCTTGCCACCCTATAGTTACGCCACTGTATACAGGGTTATTTTTAAAACACTAAAAACCTTGCAAGACTGTATTACTAACATTATAAACAAAAACTTTTGTTCTATGAATTTTTAGAAAACATAATACATTTACCAAAACAAACCTTCAAGATTTCGTTGTTCTATCTAACACATTTCAACTCTGTTTTTTGCTATACCTACCTACGTCTATATGACGGGGCGCAAGCGCATTAGGCACCCATGCCATGCGATCCCCACTCCCCTCTGCTATTGTACTATCGCTTGCTTCACATAGACTTCGTATTATTTAGAATGTTTAATTTATATAGAATTTTTAATTTTGTATGATAACTTTTATAAATTTATCGTTTTTTCATAAAAATATTAAACATTTTTAAAAGTCATAGAATGTTGTTTATGATGTTAGTAAAACAGTCCTGCGGCCGTATTATGACATCTTAAAACCATCATGTTTTCTGTGTGAGAAAAGGATACTGCTATTCGTCCTGTATAGCTCCGTCTCTTTTTCACACCTAAAACATGATGGTTTTAAGAGGTCATAATACGGCCCCTGAGAGGTTGCCAGTGTTTTACAAATAACCCTGTAAACAATACAATTCCTTACAGAAAATTATAAACAGAACATGTTGTGAACTCACAGTAGACTCGCTCAGAATCTCTCGCTGCTGCATGGCGGAGCGGTTGGGCGCGGCGAGGCGGTACTCGCTGCGGATGACGTCGGCTCCCAACACGACCTCATCGCTACCCTTGTTACCCGCTAGTTTCTCTTGTTTTACCTGCAGGTAGTATAACATAGGGTTTAGAATTGGTTTTTCTGATGGACCATTATACAAGCAACAATTCTGTCGGGAACATTGTCGAGTTTAGAACAGTCATAATTAATAGTAATTTTGTTCGGGTTGTGTACAAAAAGTTGTCAAAAAAATGAGTTGAGTTCGATTTCCGAATCGATTCTCGAAGATTTATCCAAATCGTAAAAAAGTAGATAATTATTTTGTGATGCAACTACAAATTTTCAATTTGAAGACTTTTTCCTTTATTTATGCTATAAAACGTTGCTTTTTGCCGATTTCCTTGCGAGTGTCAAAATATGTGCCTAAACGACATAAACCAAATTCTTAGATTGCGTTGACTGAGAAGTTAGAATTTTTCCGTGCTTCATGAGGAAGCAGACCTGAGTTTTTGATATTAATTTCAGGTTGATACCTCTACGCGTTCTCGGGAAAAAGGGTCTTGATAGACGGACAAACTAACAACAAAGTGCTTCTGTAAGAGTTTAGTTTCGTCGCGCGTTACTGAACCCTAAAAGAAAATACTCTCTCGTCTTTTAGTAGGTACTCACCAAGTTCTCGATATGGTAGACATAATCCACAGCCCTCGAGCCAGTAAGCACGGCCCTCAGCTTCACAGTGTTCCTATCTCTGGTCATAGCCACAGGGACCCTGGCTCCTAACGCTGCAAGTCTTGCTGCTAAGCCAGCCCGAGCTCGCTCCGCACCTGACTGTTCCACGTTTAGGAGTTCCAGCTCGAGGATTGCTGTTTCTATTTGTGTTAGTTCTGTAATAAAAGAAGTATGGTTGAGTTGATCTGACAATTTTAGACTATGGCTCTTGTACTATAACTTATAGATAGCTGACGAAATAAAAAAGAAGATTGACAGTGGGCCATACTGTATTGCAATAGATTAACCTTTCAGATACCGTCAATTTGAGACACAATAGTAAGACAATAGATGCGCGAACAATGCGTTCGCTTGGGGTTTAATGAATTAATGCCTTAGAGCCTAAAAAAAATTACAAACTCGTATGATGCATCGCAGGAATTTGCGAATCAGTTGCATCGCAGGTGCCTATGATAAGGCTTCGTATCGCATCGCAACGTTCTCTTGTGTGGAAGTTACATTATGTTCTAAAGCCTGCAATACACGTTGGCCGAGCTGAGACCAACGCGAGCCTTGGCGAGCCTAAGCAAATATAGGCAAATTGACACACGGCAAGCGCCTCTACACGTTCGGCAAGCGCCTCTCTACACGTTCGGCAAGCTTGAACCAATGCAAATGGCCAATAAGACGAGTTTTGAGGAGACGCCCACATGTTGGGCCCTGTCAGTTGTTATTGTGCATTTAAACAATATGGACGACGTAGAAGTCATCGCGGCTGCTGCTATTTATTTAATAAGCGCTTATAATTATTATTATTAAACGGAAAAGTATGAAAAGAACCGAAAACTTCATGTTTGTTTTTTTCAAATGCCTACTTTTTTTTTAAATTAATATAAACTAGATGACGCAATCTGATGGTGAGGCGCACTAGTTTATGAGGCCTATGTCCAACAGTGGCACAGCAATTCTTATAGCGCCTAAATGGTGATACTTGGGGGAGGCTTATGTCCAACAGTGGACACAAGTAATTATAGCGAGGGGAGACTTATGTCCAACAGTGGACATCAGTCATTATAACGCCTAAATGGCGATACTTGGGAGAGGCTTATGTCCGACAGTGGGCATCAGTCATTATAACGCCTAAACGGTGATATTTGATGGAGGGTTATGTCCAACAGTGGGCATCGATAATTATAGCGCCTAAATTGCGACACTTGGGGAGTCTTATGCCCAACAGTGGGAATAGGTCATTATCGCGAGGAGGCATATGTCCAACAGTGGGCATCAATTATTATAACGCCTAGATGGTGACACTAGGGGAGACTTATGCCCAACAGTGGGCATAGGCCATTATCGCGAGAGGAGGCATATGTCCAACAGTGGGCATCAATTATTATAACGCCTAGGTGGTGACACTTGGTGGAGGATTATGACCAACAGTGGGCATAGGTCATTATCGCGGGAGGAGGCCTATGTCCAACAGTGGGCATCAATTTTTATAACACCTAGGTGGTAACACTTGGGGGAGGCTTATGTCCAACAGTGGGCAGGGGTCATTATAGCTAGGGGGAGGCCTATGTCCAACAGTGGACAGCAGTCATTAAAGCCCTAAATGGCGATGCTTGGGAGAGGCTTGTGTCCAACAGTGGGCACCGATCATTATGGTGACACTTGGGGGAGGCTTGAGGGAGTTCGATTCTGATCAAGCTGACGACAGTGAAATCGAGATTTTGGCTGAGGAATATTATTATTATTATGTGTATAGTGGGCGAAAATGTACCACTCGTACATTTTCGCCCACTATAATATTTCAATTTCAATAAAACTTGTTTTTTTTTTTCAATTTTTCATGAAATTAACCGAAACAATGAATAAAACAGTTGAAAGATTTCTAAATTTTGTTTGTTTTGTTATTTTGTTCCCAAACGATTTTTTCCGCAAAATTTCAATGCAACATGTGAAAAAAACGGAAAAAAAAAAAGACGGGTTGCACTCCGGGAGTGCCGGCAGAAGTGAAAACTTGATTATTAACGTTGAGCATGTTTGATATTTTGGAATGGTTAGGGAATAATTTTGCACCAATTGCTTTATCAGTATAAAAGTACTATCATTTATGTGGTAGAATACAATATTCATTTATTGCGCTATCGTACACAAACATGACAATTTATATTACATTAAAAATTTAACACTTTAAAACTATTACAATTATTTTACATTAAAAAGTTTATCTCTCCGAAAAACTACTGAGGTGTCAAGGGACACCCGGACGGAACGAAGTTCCGTTCTGGCTTGTTTTCTATAAGAGAGAGAAAGAGAGAAAGACAGAGAAACATGCGCACGCCGCACGGCTTACAATAGCTTACTATAGAAAAAGTGTCGTTACAACTTTTCGTGAGAATTTTTTCCGTCTAGCCAATACAATATAACTAAAAAATACTACTTATCCTATTTTATGTACATTTTGACAGCACTATTTCAACATCTTCGAAACCTTGAAAACGACACTCATGACGAAAAAGTTGATAATTTCTGACATCCGCCATCTTAGATTTACATTTTGACAGCACTATCGGCTTCAACAACCTCGAAAACCATGAAAAAGACACCCATATCGAAAAAGTTGATAATTTATTGCAGCCACCATCTTAGATTTAAATTTTGACAGTACTATCGGTTTCAACACCCTCGAAAACCACGAAAACGACACCCATGATGAAAAAGTTGATAATTTCTTGCAGCCGCCATCTTGGATTTACATTTTGACAATACTATCGGTTTCAACAGCCTTGAAAACCATGAAAACGACACCCATGACGAAAAATTTAATAATTTTTTGCAGCCGCCATCTTGGATTTATATTTTGACAGTACTATCGGTTTCAACACCCTCGAAAACCATGAAAACGACACCCATGACGGAAAAGTTAACAATTTTTTGCAGCCGCCATCTTGGATTTACATTTTGACAGTACTATCGGTTTCAACACCCTCGAAAACCACGAAAACGACACCCATGACGAAAAAGTTGATAATTTCTTGCAGCCGCCATCTTGGATTTACATTTTGACAGTACCATCGGTTTCCACGCCCTCGAAAACCATGAAAACGACACCCATGACGGAAAATTTGATAATTTCTTGCAGCCACCATCTTGGATTTATATTTTGACAGTACCATCGGTTTCAACACCCTCGAAAACCACGAAAACGACACCCATGGCGAAAAAGTTGATAATTTCTTGCAGCCGCCATCTTGGATTTACATTTTGACAGTACCATTGGTTTCCACGCCCTCGAAAACGATGAAAACGACACCCATGACGGAAAATTTGATAATTTATTGCAGCCACCATCTTGGATTTATATTTTGACAGTACTATCGGTTTCAACACCCTCGAAAACCATGAAAACGACACCCATGACGAAAAAGTTAACAATTTCTTGCAGCCGCCACCTTGGATTTACATTTTGACAGTACTATCGGTTTCAACACCCTCGAAAACCACGAAAACGACACCCATGACGAAAAAGTTGATAATTTCTTGCAGCCGCCATCTTGGATTTACATTTTGACAGTACCATCGATTTCCACGCCCTCGAAAACCATGAAAACGACACCCATGACGAAAAATTTGATAATTTCTTGCAGCCGCCATCTTGGATTTACATTTTGACAGTACCATCGGTTTCCACGCCCTCGAAAACCATGAAAACGACACCCATGACGGAAAATTTGATAATTTCTTGCAGCCACCATCTTGGATTTATATGTTGACAGTACCATCGGTTTCAACACCCTCGAAAACCACGAAAACGACACCCATGGCGAAAAAGTTGATAATTTCTTGCAGCCGCCATCTTGGATTTACATTTTGACAGTACTATCGGTTTCAACACCTTCGAAAACCACGAAAACGACACCCATGACGAAAAAGTTGATAATTTCTTGCAGCCGCCATCTTGGATTTACATTTTGACAGTACTATCGGTTTCCACGCCCTCGAAAACCATGAAAACGACACCCATGACGAAAAATTTGATAATTTCTTGCAGCCGCCATCTTGGATTTATATTTTGACAGTACCATCGGTTTCAACGCCCTCGAAAACCATGAAAACAACACCCATGACGAAAAAGTTGATAATTTCTAGCAGCTGCCATCTTGGATTTATATTTTGACAGTACCATCGGTTTCAACACCCTCGAAAACCATGAAAACGACACCCATGACGAAAAAGTTGATAATTTCTTGCAGCCGCCATCTTGGATTTACATTTTGACAGTACCATCGATTTCCACGCCCTCGAAAACCATGAAAACGACACCCATGACGAAAAATTTGATAATTTCTTGCAGCCGCCATCTTGGATTTACATTTTGACAGTACCATCGGTTTCCACGCCCTCGAAAACCATGAAAACGACACCCATGACGGAAAATTTGATAATTTCTTGCAGCCACCATCTTGGATTTATATGTTGACAGTACCATCGGTTTCAACACCCTCGAAAACCACGAAAACGACACCCATGGCGAAAAAGTTGATAATTTCTTGCAGCCGCCATCTTGGATTTACATTTTGACAGTACTATCGGTTTCAACACCCTCGAAAACCACGAAAACGACACCCATGACGAAAAAGTTGATAATTTCTTGCAGCCGCCATCTTGGATTTACATTTTGACAGTACTATCGGTTTCAACACCCTCGAAAACCACGAAAACGACACCCATGACGAAAAAGTTGATAATTTCTTGCAGCCGCCATGTTGGATTTACATTTTGACAGTACTATCGGTTTCCACGCCCTCGAAAACCATGAAAACGACACCCATGACGAAAAATTTGATAATTTCTTGCAGCCACCATCTTGGATTTATATGTTGACAGTACCATCGGTTTCAACACCCTCGAAAACCACGAAAACGACACCCATGGCGAAAAAGTTGATAATTTCTTGCAGCCGCCATCTTGGATTTACATTTTGACAGTACTATCGGTTTCAACACCCTCGAAAACCACGAAAACGACACCCATGACGAAAAAGTTGATAATTTCTTGCAGCCGCCACCTTGGATTTACATTTTGACAGTACTATCGGTTTCAACGCCCTCGAAAACCATGAAAACGACACCCATGACGAAAAAGTTGATAATTTCTAGCAGCTGCCATCTTGGATTTATATTTTGACAGTACCATCGGTTTCAACATCCTCGAAAACCATGAAAACGACACCCATGACGAAAAAGTTGATAATTTCTTGCAGCCGCCATCTTGGATTTACATTTTGACAGTACCATCGGTTTCAACACCCTCGAAAACCATGATAAAGACACCCATGACGAAAAAGTTGATAATTTCTTGCAGCCGCCATCTTGGATTTATATTTTGACAGTACCATCGGTTTCAACACCCTCGAAAACCATGAAAACGACACCCATGATGAAAAAGTTGATAATTTCTTGCAGCCGCCATCTTGGATTTATATTTTGACAGTAAAAGTGTCGGTACAATTATTCGTGAGAATTTTTTCCGTCTAGCCCCCTTTCACAACGCGCGATAAGGGATAGCTGTCTACTCTCCATCCGTCTTACGCTTTTTCGATCAGGTCACGTGTCCTGACGCGAGTTTAAGATTTTATACCCATTACAGAAAAAGTGCTCAACGCCGCTAAAGAAGTTTTCACTTCAAAAAATAAAGCAGATAATTAGAACTTTTGTCTTTAATTTTCCGCGTTTTTCGTGTGGTGCCGGGCGTCTTCACCCTCCCGCACAGCGCAAGGACGCAGCCACCGCGGGCACGAGTAGATTAAAAGCTTTTATCAGGCACATATTCCTAAAGCCTGCAATACACGTTGGCCGAGCGTTGCCGAGTGAAGGCCAATACCAATATGTAGACAGTATATTTGCCTTGTCTTGCCATCGCTCGGTGTCGCTCGCCTAGTTGGTTGAGTAGACTTGCGCCAATCAAAGCAAATGTGCGCCAATGTGTATAGACCTCATTTGGAGTAGCTTGTCACGACTCGCAGCCGCTCGCGATCACTTGCCTCACTTCGGAGCGGTGTCGGTTTTTCTGCACAAATCAAAGGCGCTCGCAAATGTGCGCCAACGTGTATAGACCTCATAAAGAAACAATTGTTTCTTTCAATGAAAAAAACAAATTGTTGTTGAAGTGAAAACTTCTTTAGCGGCGTTGAGCACTTTTTCTGTAATGGGTATAAAATCTTAAACTCGCGTCAGGACACGTGACCTGATCGAAAAAGCGTAAGACGGATGGAGAGTAGACAGCTATCCCTTATCGCGCGTTGTGAAAGGGGGCTAGACGGAAAAAATTCTCACGAATAATTGTACCGACACTTTTACTGTCAAAATATAAATCCAAGATGGCGGCTGCAAGAAATTATCAACTTTTTCATCATGGGTGTCGTTTTCATGGTTTTCGAGGGTGTTGAAACCGATGGTACTGTCAAAATATAAATCCAAGATGGCGGCTGCAAGAAATTATCAACTTTTTCGTCATGGGTGTCTTTATCATGGTTTTCGAGGGTGTTGAAACCGATGGTACTGTCAAAATGTAAATCCAAGATGGCGGCTGCAAGAAATTATCAACTTTTTCGTCATGGGTGTCGTTTTCATGGTTTTCGAGGATGTTGAAACCGATGGTACTGTCAAAATATAAATCCAAGATGGCAGCTGCTAGAAATTATCAACTTTTTCGTCATGGGTGTCGTTTTCATGGTTTTCGAGGGCGTTGAAACCGATAGTACTGTCAAAATGTAAATCCAAGGTGGCGGCTGCAAGAAATTATCAACTTTTTCGTCATGGGTGTCGTTTTCGTGGTTTTCGAGGGTGTTGAAACCGATAGTACTGTCAAAATGTAAATCCAAGATGGCGGCTGCAAGAAATTATCAACTTTTTCGCCATGGGTGTCGTTTTCGTGGTTTTCGAGGGTGTTGAAACCGATGGTACTGTCAACATATAAATCCAAGATGGTGGCTGCAAGAAATTATCAAATTTTTCGTCATGGGTGTCGTTTTCATGGTTTTCGAGGGCGTGGAAACCGATAGTACTGTCAAAATGTAAATCCAAGATGGCGGCTGCAAGAAATTATCAACTTTTTCGTCATGGGTGTCGTTTTCGTGGTTTTCGAGGGTGTTGAAACCGATAGTACTGTCAAAATGTAAATCCAAGATGGCGGCTGCAAGAAATTATCAACTTTTTCGTCATGGGTGTCGTTTTCGTGGTTTTCGAGGGTGTTGAAACCGATAGTACTGTCAAAATGTAAATCCAAGATGGCGGCTGCAAGAAATTATCAACTTTTTCGCCATGGGTGTCGTTTTCGTGGTTTTCGAGGGTGTTGAAACCGATGGTACTGTCAACATATAAATCCAAGATGGTGGCTGCAAGAAATTATCAAATTTTCCGTCATGGGTGTCGTTTTCATGGTTTTCGAGGGCGTGGAAACCGATGGTACTGTCAAAATGTAAATCCAAGATGGCGGCTGCAAGAAATTATCAAATTTTTCGTCATGGGTGTCGTTTTCATGGTTTTCGAGGGCGTGGAAATCGATGGTACTGTCAAAATGTAAATCCAAGATGGCGGCTGCAAGAAATTATCAACTTTTTCGTCATGGGTGTCGTTTTCATGGTTTTCGAGGGTGTTGAAACCGATGGTACTGTCAAAATATAAATCCAAGATGGCAGCTGCTAGAAATTATCAACTTTTTCGTCATGGGTGTTGTTTTCATGGTTTTCGAGGGCGTTGAAACCGATGGTACTGTCAAAATATAAATCCAAGATGGCGGCTGCAAGAAATTATCAAATTTTTCGTCATGGGTGTCGTTTTCATGGTTTTCGAGGGCGTGGAAACCGATAGTACTGTCAAAATGTAAATCCAAGATGGCGGCTGCAAGAAATTATCAACTTTTTCGTCATGGGTGTCGTTTTCGTGGTTTTCGAAGGTGTTGAAACCGATAGTACTGTCAAAATGTAAATCCAAGATGGCGGCTGCAAGAAATTATCAACTTTTTCGCCATGGGTGTCGTTTTCGTGGTTTTCGAGGGTGTTGAAACCGATGGTACTGTCAACATATAAATCCAAGATGGTGGCTGCAAGAAATTATCAAATTTTCCGTCATGGGTGTCGTTTTCATGGTTTTCGAGGGCGTGGAAACCGATGGTACTGTCAAAATGTAAATCCAAGATGGCGGCTGCAAGAAATTATCAAATTTTTCGTCATGGGTGTCGTTTTCATGGTTTTCGAGGGCGTGGAAATCGATGGTACTGTCAAAATGTAAATCCAAGATGGCGGCTGCAAGAAATTATCAACTTTTTCGTCATGGGTGTCGTTTTCGTGGTTTTCGAGGGTGTTGAAACCGATAGTACTGTCAAAATGTAAATCCAAGGTGGCGGCTGCAAGAAATTGTTAACTTTTTCGTCATGGGTGTCGTTTTCATGGTTTTCGAGGGTGTTGAAACCGATAGTACTGTCAAAATATAAATCCAAGATGGTGGCTGCAATAAATTATCAAATTTTCCGTCATGGGTGTCGTTTTCATCGTTTTCGAGGGCGTGGAAACCAATGGTACTGTCAAAATGTAAATCCAAGATGGCGGCTGCAAGAAATTATCAACTTTTTCGCCATGGGTGTCGTTTTCGTGGTTTTCGAGGGTGTTGAAACCGATGGTACTGTCAAAATATAAATCCAAGATGGTGGCTGCAAGAAATTATCAAATTTTCCGTCATGGGTGTCGTTTTCATGGTTTTCGAGGGCGTGGAAACCGATGGTACTGTCAAAATGTAAATCCAAGATGGCGGCTGCAAGAAATTATCAACTTTTTCGTCATGGGTGTCGTTTTCGTGGTTTTCGAGGGTGTTGAAACCGATAGTACTGTCAAAATGTAAATCCAAGATGGCGGCTGCAAAAAATTGTTAACTTTTCCGTCATGGGTGTCGTTTTCATGGTTTTCGAGGGTGTTGAAACCGATAGTACTGTCAAAATATAAATCCAAGATGGCGGCTGCAAAAAATTATTAAATTTTTCGTCATGGGTGTCGTTTTCATGGTTTTCAAGGCTGTTGAAACCGATAGTATTGTCAAAATGTAAATCCAAGATGGCGGCTGCAAGAAATTATCAACTTTTTCATCATGGGTGTCGTTTTCGTGGTTTTCGAGGGTGTTGAAACCGATAGTACTGTCAAAATTTAAATCTAAGATGGTGGCTGCAATAAATTATCAACTTTTTCGATATGGGTGTCTTTTTCATGGTTTTCGAGGTTGTTGAAGCCGATAGTGCTGTCAAAATGTAAATCTAAGATGGCGGATGTCAGAAATTATCAACTTTTTCGTCATGAGTGTCGTTTTCAAGGTTTCGAAGATGTTGAAATAGTGCTGTCAAAATGTACATAAAATAGGATAAGTAGTATTTTTTAGTTATATTGTATTGGCTAGACGGAAAAAATTCTCACGAAAAGTTGTAACGACACTTTTTCTATAGTAAGCTATTGTAAGCCGTGCGGCGTGCGCATGTTTCTCTGTCTTTCTCTCTTTCTCTCTCTTATAGAAAACAAGCCAGAACGGAACTTCGTTCCATCCGGGTGTCCCTTGACACCTCAGTAGTTTTTCGGAGAGATAAACTTTTTAATGTAAAATAATTGTAATAGTTTTAAAGTGTTAAATTTTTAATGTAATATAAATTGTCATGTTTGTGTACGATAGCGCAATAAATGAATATTGTATTCTACCACATAAATGATAGTACTTTTATACTGATAAAGCAATTGGTGCAAAATTATTCCCTAACCATTCCAAAATATCAAACATGCTCAACGTTAATAATCAAGTTTTCACTTCTGCCGGCACTCCCGGAGTGCAACCCGTCTTTTTTTTTTTTTCCCTTAGATCTCCCACCGGCAGATTAATGGTCCAATCTCTTACCCGATCAAGTTATCCCGGTTGGTGTTTCAACTGGCGCCCGAATTCTTAATTTTTTATTCTTTTATTATTCTATTGGTGGAACACATTTTTACATACATACCTAATTCATTTAAACTCTCTAGTAACAACACACCCAATTTTTTTTTTTATTATTACATTTGGTGGGCAGTGAGGCTATCGAAGGCACTCAGTTAAGCAGAATATTATACTAAATCGTTGATTAAGCAGTCGGTCAATCGACGTGGCTATGCTGAAACGTTTTACCTAGTGGCATATTTAAGTTTCACACTTGTGAGTAAAAGTTTCGCCGACCCCAAATAAAACGAGACAAGAACAGGAAGATAATGATGAATAAAAGTTTCGTAGCTTCTGCAATAAACTTACCACAAGGATCAGAAGCAGGCGAATCAGCGATGGTTCCCGCGTGGTGCCTCCTCTGTCCTGCGGCGTCCACACACCAGCATCGTCCGCGGGAGCACTGTCGAGGGGAGAACTCGCCGTCTTCCAGACAACGTGGTCGGAAACCTTCACCACCTAAGGAAATAAAGTAATTTAGATGTTTTTCTTAGGTCTTATCTTGACTGAATTCTGCGATCAATACAATCTTCAAAAGAAAAGGTTGCCAACCTCTTCCGTATTAGGTACTACTGATACTGTTTCTGAATCTAATTCACTATTCCTTTCCTGACTGACATCTACTTATCAAACACCGTCCAAGAAGCTAGTTCATATGTTCTGCTAGTTGTTTATCGCTTACCATTCTCTATTTCCTCCTGCATCATCTGACACTTTGTTCTAAACACGATTTTATCCACATTAACTTCTAGAGTCTTCTCAATTCTTCTGGTGGTGTCTGCAGGTTTAGGCTCCACGACTTCCGAAATCAACGCGGGTTCGTCTAAATCCCTCGCTTCTTGCAGAATTTTGTCTAAAGATTCGTCTTCCCGAACTTCGGTTTCAAGCTCGAAATCATCTTCTTCGTCGTCGTCGTCAAATTCGTCTACTCTGTATGCAGTCATTTGTCTGATTAGTTCTTCCAGTACTGAAAAATAATGTAAAGTAACCCTTTAGTAGTTTCTGGTTGAGACGATACAAAAATATATTCTTATTACTAACTTGACTTTGATAAAAGTCAATTATTTGATTTTGGGTGTTTTAGGCAAAGCATTTTTATCTTAGATAGTAGGTACACCTTCCTTTTTGTGTTACCGGATACAAATTCATTCTTCGGGCTACTGCTACTGAGAGAAAGTCATGACAGAGTAACTCCAAAACACATTTACCTGACCTGTAGATTAGGATGACTCTGAAGCAACTTAAAAAATAACAATTTAAGGCATCGGATGAGGATGGAATTACGGCCGAACTCCTGAAGGCGGGTGGAAAACCTAGAGCCCTTCAGAAGCTGTTTGATTCGAGAGATTTCGAGATAAAAACGCCGCAGGCATGGAGCAGAGATTCGGTCCTAATACCTCATCATCAGCAATAGCATTGCTACCAGCTACGATGACTAGAACAGAAAGACAGTCAGGCTCTTTAGTCAGTTCCAAGTTCTTACCTTCGTCGGCTCTAGCTCGTTCATCGAGCGGATCTCGTTGCACCCACTTGCGCGCTTGTCTGAAGTTGCATGAAGGCTTAGCTCCACGCACTAATGAACCCTTGAGAGGCTCTCCGCGGGCGCTTACACACCAACATACATCTGTAAGTATGTAGATAGATTACGTTACTACTAGTAAGTTGACTAGATTGAAAAGATTCAGATTTAACTTGGATGAAGCAAAAGGTTTATCTGAGGATTTTAGTCCATACTAAAATTTTTCAAGACCAGAACCAGACCAGATCTTATTCTGACTTACCTTCCATTACGGATTTTAATTATGATAAAAACGAAATTTTGTTGATATTTGACGCCAAATATCAGAATTTGTCGGTCACTGGTTCAAAAATTATGAAGGTTTATAGGTGGCCGATCCAGGGGGAGTCTCCTCAGCTTACCCGCATTTGAATCTCAAAAACTAGGGCAGCTAGCAAAGTTCTGTTTTTTCCCAGATTTTGTCACTAATTAGTCGAAATCAGTCGCCATATAGGTAGGTGCCAGAATAATTTTAGAAAGTGTTAGCCTTTTTCCAAAGTAGCTTGGGAAGACGGTTAAAGAGTAATCATGGAGTTTTGCACTTGCTTCTGACGTTTTATGCCCGTGTACATCTATACAGGTAAAAGCAATTTAAATTTGTTGGGGAGATGATTACTGTATTTTCACTTACCAATATGCGACATACACTGCACGGGTTCCCAAGCTCCACTGGCATCGCACTTCGGTATGAACGTTCCCTTGCCGTACTTCTGCGCTGCTGCCTCATTCTTCTCTTGCAGCCTTTCGCAGGGGCTCAATACTGTATCATAAGAAAATATTGTTAATGATGCATAAATGGCACAGAAAATAATTGGCTTACATAGTTATTCCACAACTATCACACAACGCCGTCGAGTCTCAAGCTAATAAGAGTTTGTGTTTTGAGTACTAGGTGACTGATAAACATACTTATATATTTCTAAATATATAATATAATAGACACAGAACAATCATGCTCATCACACAAACATTTGTCCTGGATGGGAATCGAACTCACGACCTACGGCATAGCAATGAGGGTCACTAACTACTAGACCAGCAGGCCAGTCAAAAGTTAAAAGTTTTAGCTATGTACAAGTACATTCCGCATTCATGTTGCGATGGTAGGTAAGACATGCTATTCGAGATAGGTGTTAAGTCTCGACATGCCACAAAATATACTACCTATTTATTTACATTGACTAAAGTGACAGCTATGTGCATTGTTCATAGACAGCTGGGCATTATCCACTGCTGTCAGTTTGGTCCATCTAATTAAAAATATGGTACCTACAGGTCTTTACAGTTTCTATTCTACTGAATGATTTCAATTTAACTTCTAAAACAACGTAACTACTTTATTTTGTGTTGGCATCCGTTGAATGTAAAGATTCGGCTCTTGATCGGAACGCACAACGGACACATTCATCATCTTATGAAAAATGTCTAGAGTCGTCGTTTGCTCTGTCGCTGCATGCGTCAGCGATGATAGCTTAAAGGCTAAAGTCTCAAATACATTAGGGGACAAAATGTCCCCCAATATAACGCACAATGCTTAATCTATGTAACGTTTCAACGTTGCCGTTATGATACGGCGACCCGCATCTCATTTCATCATGTTGGTTAACATTTTCTCTTAGGCCCTTCGCCCACGGAGATTTTTTGTGATGATGCTGCCGCTCGTTTCGTAAGCGCGCGACAGCATTGCTACAAACGCGCGTTAGTCGCATTTGCAAGCGCTATTAAAAAGATTCCAACGAGCTACAGCATTGCGACTGTATCAATGCGAACGCGCTATAGTATCGTTACAAAAAGTCGCCGTGGGTGAGGGGCCTAATGTATTTGAGACTTTAGTAGATATTACTCTGCGCTAACGTAACGCTGTGTCAGCGTAATTTTTAGATCCAATTATTTCTGCGTACGTGACGCTAGCGTAGCATAAAGGTAGAACTACATAGCGCACACGAGTGCCACGTACGCCGATTTGAGCGCGTCAGTCTCCCTTCCCATCTCGTCGTTCTCCCATCGATGACTAGATCCACGCCACGCGACGTCGTTCTACGTACAAATCAGTGGTCCACGTGTGCATCAGTCTAATGTATTTCTAGCTTTAGCGTGATGTGACGTCAGTCAGTACAAAGATACTCTAATATGCATAAGCATAATTCCCCAATTTTCAACCCAACTTGCCAGTTAAACTAACATGCAATTAGAATCAAGGTGCAAGACAATTTAGTGGAGTTAACACAGGTATAACAATAACATTTATATACAAAAGAAATAACGACATGCCTTCCTCTTTCAATACGTGGCTTGTCTTCTTTTTATTAGTTTTCAATAGCGCAGCTTGTCCTGCCACTGTTGTACAAAATAAAAATTTCTTAGTTGAGACAAAAAAGAAACCTATATACTCGTATAACTAACAAAGCACTTTATTATGTACAGAATTATTTCTACAAATTTAATAATATTATTATTACATTTATTTCCTTTATACACATATTTTTTAAATTTTTAAATACAAAACATATAAAACAGATAAAAATAGCAGCCCACCGGCGGTATTGGGAATAGGGTCCCATACTATTATAATTAATTATTAATATTATTTCTACCATAAAAATAATATTAATAATTAGGTTAGGTTTATATGTTTTGAAAGCCTCATTAAAAAAAAAACTCCTTTAATTGATATTTAAAAACATATTAAATATGGCTCACAAAAACTGTGGGAAGTTAAGTAAAGTAAGATCTTAGGACGGACGAACTTCTTCGGTAAAAAGAAAGAAATATTTATTCTGACTAAATAGAAACACAATAAATTACAAAAAAAAATAAAAACAAAAGCCCAGGCCATACGTGGACCAGGCATAACTGTGTTACACCATACACAGAACACAGTTGTTTAGGTTGTCTATAACACCTGCGGCACCGGTTGGGACCGATAGAGACAAACAACAACGTGAACGACAGACCAAAACCATCGTATAAAGTTGCAGCGTGTGTTAACACTTGGCCGAAATTACGTAAACCGAACGCCCGCGCGGTCCCATACAAAAGTGATCCGTCGCGGTTAGCCGCGCGGGCATCCGTCGCTGATCGCAGGCCCCGCGTCCTTTGGCTACGTAATATTAAGTTCTCCATCGATACGACTACATGCACACCGTTAACGTTGAACTAGCGACAATACGTAGTAACGATCCGGTCCCCACCGCGGGGGTCCACTTAACGCAATTTCGGCCCCAAGGGTTGAAAATCAAAGTTAAATATTACAGTTTAGAAGCCACACACCACAAAAACAGTTGTGAAACTCACCAGGGCACACATTATTGCACTCTTCCTTGGTCCTGAAGTTGTTATGGTTGCCGGAACAGCCGTGGTACTTGAACCTCTCGCAACGGTTGCGCGCGTGGTTGAAGTGCCATCTCGTCGTGTTCAGGACTTCGCCCTCTGAGCAGTTACCCTCGTCTTTGTTCTCGAAACATACAGTGCCTGGATAGAGAAGAACATTGTATTTCATGTGCTTAGGTTTAGACAGGGTTCAGGCAACTATCTGGGAGATGATTTCGGACTGTTGTATAATATGTTCAAATGGCGCGGAGAACTCTAATTGCGGGATGCTAGATTAGTTAGTTCGTAGTTTAGTTCCTATGTGACGCCATAGATGTCGCTATATAGTTATAAGTTCGTGCCTTTACAAGAGGAAAACACATGGGTACCATCTGTCTCGTTGGTACCCATAATTCAACCTTAAGGCCCCTCACCCACGACGAATTTTTAACGCGCATTAGTCGCATTTGCAAGCGCTACAGAAAAAATGCTAACGCGCTACTCACGCGCTACAGCATCGCGACTGTATCGATGCGAACGCGCAATAGCATCGCTACAAAAAGACGCCATGCGTGGGTGAGGGGCCATAGTCTGTTCTATCATTATTTCCACCAACCAAATGATACTTACGTGGCTTCGGACAGCAAACCGATGGCGTAGAGTCATGAGGAGCAAATCGACAAGCGTGAGTGGAGGGACAGGCCGCCGCGCTGGGCCCGCACACCAGCGGACCCGAGTCGTCCGGAGCGCTCAGCGGCTCCAGCCCGTCCGGGCACTGCGGCGCTGGGGAACAGCGGGCTAGCGGCGGGCAGGAGTTACCCTGCGGAATGAAGGTAACCATTAGTATAGCAAAGTAACCAACCAACCTGCACTGGGCTTGCGTGGTGGATTACGGCTCATTCCATCTCCTAGAGAGGAGGCCCGAATCCCAACAGTGGGAACATTATAAGCCCGACTATGTTATATTAAAGTAAGAAAGGATTTTGTTAACCAGTTGAACAGCGGAGGCCGAGTGTTAACGGCCTCGACTTACAAGTTGTAAGTCGCGGGTTTAAACCTAGCGAGGCGTATTACTTTGTCTAATTTATTTCATCACCACTGCTCTCAAAACGGTGACGGAAAACATCGTGAGGAAACCGGCATGTCCTAAAATCAAAAATTCGAAGACATGTGACATTCAACAAGCCGGACTGGGCCCGCGTGGTGGATTACACTTATTATTATTAGTTGGAGCCGTAACCATTGTGCCACCACTGCTGTTCGGATAACTATGAAAATCTAAGGTTAGGCTATTACAGGCTCATAAACAAAACTCTACCTCGCACTCCAAAGGCACAAGTTCGCAGGTCTCGTCGGGTCTACACTTGGCTTCAGTGCAGGGATCCTTGCAGGCACAGGTGGGGCAGCCCTTGTCATCTAGCTCCCAGCCGTGGGAACACACGATGCTGTCCGCGCAGGTGGGGGTCGGGCAAGTGATGGGTGCGTCGCAGTTCGGTGTGGAGTTCGTAACACGGGTGCCTAGAATCTGGAAGGGAGAAGTTTGACTCAAAACTGGTTTTTGTATCAGAATTGTCTGAGATTCAGATTAAAATTTTGTGAAATTCAGATTAAAAATCTATTCATGGGTTTGGTCTAGTCAATAATTAATGTCTTATTCATAAGTAGATACCATTCTTGACCATCGTTTTGTCCATGGGCTAAAGCCCTGCACTGAACACAGATAATAATCTGCCGAAATATTTTCATGGAAATGTTTCCATGTATCTGAAATAGATTTTCATACAGCAGATGTGTAAAATGAAGAAACATGCTTTTTATACATGATTTTTACCACTTTAGAGATGTGCGGAATAGGGAGTAAAGTCCCGCAAACCTCTCTTGAAGAGGGAGGATCCTCCGACCATACGATGTGGTCAACTGTAGACTATTTTTTTTGCAAAGAACCCTAATACCACGATGCAGCCTAGTTCCTATCTGGCAATACAGATGTCGCTACAAACTATAGGATATAGAAACAAGTGAAGCGTTACTGACCTCATTTCCAGCAGTGTCGACGCACCAGCAAGCCTTGTCAGAACCTCTGCACTGCACAGTATCGTAGCTACCATCTTCCTTACACTTGGGGACCCACGTCCACGAGGGGGGACTACCGCTTTCAGCCGCTGTATGGAGAGCTAATGCCCTGTGGAGGAAAGCAATTGTTGTTATCATCAAAATTTGACCAGGCGTTCTTTTGATAGTTTTTATAAGAGCGTAAAAGAAAGCACTCTCGAAAAATTATCACTTGTCCCAGCCTTGAGAACAGTTCTGGGAATCAGAAATCATGTCTATATGTTTACATTATAGTCTATAACATAAACAATCTAAGTGGTCTCTGGATCTGATGATGGATCTGGTGACTTAGGGCTTAGCCAAGATAATAATCTAGAATCGTTAACGTTAGTAGAAAACTTCGAATGTATGGGAATAACATCATCTCAACGTTAAGTCACGTTGGTCAGAACAAAAGAATCGGAGCCTGTAGAAAGAGATTCGAAACGAAACGGTCGTACCTTGGCTAGGTCTGCAGGACTGAATTGAAAAACACACAACAGTCCATTAAAGAGAATAAAGACATAAAATCCTACCTTCTCTGCTGACAAGCAGTCTGATGCACCGCCTTAGTGCAAGCAGTGCCGCATCCAGTAGCACAGCACCGCTCGGCAGGCCCGCACTCCGCATCCGTTCTGCACGACCACTCGCACGCTCCGTTTGAAGGCACCAGGTAAGGACACTGGCCTGGTTTCTTTGGAAGACCTGGGGAAATAAATATTTATGATCATTCAAGCCGTCGATAAGTAATGGTGAAATATTTACTAGTAGGTACAGTTACCAAGAGATCCAGCGATGAGTTCGCTATGGGTATCGTGTGTTAGTACAAAAAGCAGCTATCAGCACCACTTTCCCCAGCATTTCTAAGCCACTTATGCAGGACTTGAATTCAGCTGCACCCGGTTAGACTTGAAGCCAATTATCCAATCAGAATAGGCAGATGTTGGTGTTGCCTGTGAAGATCGTTTCACAACCAGGCACAGGTGGGCTATAACAACACAACCCACAGCGACTATCTTATCCCCAGATATAAACCTGTACAGTCCACTGCCCGACACAGGCTTCAGCGCCTCGCGCCCAGCTCGAAGCCGTAGTCGCAGCCCATGCGGCACGTTAGCTGCAGGCAGGTGAGGTACTTACAGGCAGGCACAGGTGGACAGTAGTCAGCATCACAAGCCACATCGACGGTAGCGCAGGAGCGGCCCGCGGGGCACGTGACGCCGGCGCAGGGGTCGCGGCAGCGGCACGTGGGGCAGCGCCCCGCGCCCAGCTCGAAGCCGTAGTCGCAGCCCATGCGGCACGTTAGCTGCAGGCAGGTGAGGTACTTACAGGCAGGCACAGGTGGACAGTAGTCAGCATCACAAGCCACATCGACGGTAGCGCAGGAGCGGCCCGCGGGGCACGTGACGCCGGCGCAGGGGTCGCGGCAGCGGCACGTGGGGCAGCGCCCCGCGCCCAGCTCGAAGCCGTAGTCGCAGCCCATGCGGCACGTTAGCTGCAGGCAGGTGAGGTACTTACAGGCAGGCACAGGTGGACAGTAGTCAGCATCACAAGCCACATCGACGGTAGCGCAGGAGCGGCCCGCGGGGCACGTGACGCCGGCGCAGGGGTCGCGGCAGCGGCACGTGGGGCAGCGCCCCGCGCCCAGCTCGAAGCCGTAGTCGCAGCCCATGCGGCACGTTAGCTGCAGGCAGGTGAGGTACTTACAGGCAGGCACAGGTGGACAGTAGTCAGCATCACAAGCCACATCGACGGTAGCGCAGGAGCGGCCCGCGGGGCACGTGACGCCGGCGCAGGGGTCGCGGCAGCGGCACGTGGGGCAGCGCCCCGCGCCCAGCTCGAAGCCGTAGTCGCAGCCCATGCGGCACGTTAGCTGCAGGCAGGTCAGGTTGGAACGGACTCTGTGGATGACACAAACATTTTGTCAATTGAAATCATTGATATCATTAAAAATAAAAAAAACAAGAGTAAACATTTCAGTAACATACTTATCACAATCAACAGCCGAAGCATTCTTGGTGCTGGTGTCGGGTATCTCCGTGCCAAAAGAGTCGACACACCAGCAGCGTCCCTTGGCACACTGCTGCGACGTGAAGGAGCCGTCCGACATGCAAGTGGGCGCCGGGAGGGCCAGCTTCATGCCGTCCACCGTGCCTTCCATCTTCTCGTCAAAGTCGCGGAGGTATTCGCACACTGTGAGCAAAAACACAGACGATTGAGAAGCGATCCAAGTAGATCATCAGTAATGATACACTTGTCAAGTCAAAACTCCAGTTTTGAGCTTCGACGTCGAGTTGCTAGCCTGCCGGTTTTCTGTTGTTTACATTTCGGGTAGTGTACAGTAGAATTGCACAATGTAATTCCGCCAAATCCATTCCATCATCGGACCTTTAGACGTACGGCGTCGCGCTACCGGTACAAAGTGTTTTGGTAATCATTCATTGTGCATACAGCTAAGGAGTGGAATTCCCTGCTGGAGACGCTGGAGTCTGTGTTTCCTGATGGCTACTACCTAGGGGTCTTTATGTCAAGAGTGCCATCGTCGACCACATCGTCTCTTAACATTAGGTGAGATAGTGGTCAAACGCGAGCCTATCCAGAATAAAAAAAAAAAAATCGCGTAAAATACTCTGCAAGATAAAACGAGACAAACACTTACTTGTAGGTGTATCGTCAACCCTGTCAGTCTGGAGCCTCATCTTGGCAGGGTCCACACACACGGGCCCGCAGTTGGCCGTCGAACAGCACACCAGGTCGTTATCACAGTCGCCTTCAGGGCATGCCATTGTGGAGTTCAGGCCGCATACTGCTTCAGCTTCTGTACCACAGGATTCGAAGTTTATCTGGAAAAAGTAATGCATTTAGCATAAGCTGATTATCAGCCTTCTGGGACTCAGGCCTCCTGTGTTGGAGAGGGAATGGGCCGTAATCCACCACGCAGGCTCAGTGCGGGTTGGTAAATGTCACATGTCTTCGAATTTTTGGTTCTACGATGTTTTCCTTCACCGTTTGGAGAGCAGTGGAGATGAAATAAATTACATAAAGTAATGCGACTGGCGGAGTAAAAACTAATGACTAGTTGGATAAACTGTTTATCATGCAGGTGGTAAGATTGGTCAACCAGACAAAGTCGGCGATTTTCTCCAGACATATCTTAGTTGATGTGCCGAAAGACGTAGCGTTAGAAAGTGAACCGATGACCTGGTGAGGGTCACTGGAATCACTTGGCGCCATTTGGAGGAGGTTTATGTCTAACAGTGGACGTCTTTCGGCTGTATGCAGAACAGAGTGTAGAGTCCCGCAAACATTCGTTGAAAAGGAAGGAATCTCCGACCAGACGGGTGTTGTACCTGGTCCGGACAGTTATTTAATATTTCGGACTATGTTATGTGTTTTAATCGCGCAGAGAACTCTTAGGCTACCTTTCCACCAGAGATGTGCGAGGAAAATATGTCGTGCGAGGACGTCTAGCTGTGCTGTGAAAATGTGTGGGGGTTTCCACCAAAGCTGTGCGAGGAAAACGTGTCGTACGAGGACGTGTAGCGGAGCTGTGAAATGTGTCGGCGGTAAAAAAAGTAAAGAGTAAATATAAAAGTATCTCCTTTTTCCAATTATATTCGTCGCTTGTTTTGTACGCGCAAAAATCTAGCTCCGCTGAGCCTTTTCCACCGGAGCTGAGCTGACCGAGACGAGATAAATGAAGCGTTTCTATTGGATCTTAACAAACACATCCCTCGAAGATGCGTAGTCCTCGCACCTCTCTGGTGAAAACGCAGTCTAATACCGCGTTGCAGGATTTTGAATTTTAGTTTCTATGGGGCGTTATAGACGACACTATAAGGACGGCTGTAACAATTATGCCTTTATGTCTATGCATTCATCGGATAGAATTCCATGCCAAATGCTGGTAAAGTGGTGCAAAGTTTTGCACATAAAAATTCAGATAAGGGAATTGAGGAGAAAATTTTGGAATCTGGTGCGAAGTCTACATTCTCGACTCGATCTACAGGTCCTAACGAATTCCCTCCTCCTTGCGTCGTATTCCTCAATGCTGAGGGTTGTGACCTCCCTGCTTCATCACTTTAACCTTTATGATGTTCCTCCTTCCTAACGAATTAGTACTGATTTTATGGAGTACACAAGTGGTGCTCAGACAGTCAGTAGGAACTAAATTCAAGAGATCTAGACGCCTACCTCCATAACATCAGTCTCCGTAGCATTATCGACATAGTGTGGCTCGGGGCAGCAGACAGCTGTACCACTTCGTCGGGACCTGGTGCACAGGTGGTTGTCGGGACAGTCGGCATCAGCTCCGCAGGTCTCTGGGGCTCCGTCAGCGTCTGAGGCCGGAACTCCGGTCTCGCAGGGGTTCTCGTAGGATACTTTTGGACGACCTTGACGAAATTAAAGAGTTAAGAATATGTTGAAGTTAAGGAACGGATACTATTATGCTGTCAAATGTAAAAAAATAATAATTGTATACTCGAGACACACGTGAGATAAGAAGAGATTGAACGTGAACACTAAATCTGAAACTATGAGCGCAACAGAAAAGAATTCGTCCGTATAGAAAAACAATTGGTATTTCTGTCATACTTCTGTTTTTTTGAGGTAGGATATCGTCTAATGACTTTTCTCGGTCGAGGGCTTGTTATATTTTTACTGACTACACCTGGTCCCAGGAGCAAGGGTAATCTTTTCATAAGTCGACCCATGGCCCCAGTGGGCTTCGTTCGGCCCTGTTAAACCTCTAAAGTTTTATTGACATATCTTTAAGCTCTACCTGAAGTTGTATGAGTTTTATTTCTATCTCAGCTTTTTTTTCACCTATCCTTGATTTACGTAACTCAGATTTAACTACTACCAAGTATGCAATATTTACTCACAAACAGGATATCCAGTACACAGATCTCCAGAGCACTGAGCTTCCCTAACCCTGATGCACTCTTCACCATCCGGACAAGGGAATCCAGCGCAAGGGTCATCGCATTCACAAGTAGGGCAACCATCAGCGCCGGTCTTGTACCCGTATTCGCAGACAGCTGCGCACAGGGCTCTGGCGCAGGAGCCCAGGCTTCTGGCTCCGCTGCGAGCTGGTAGAGGGGTTGACGAACACTGGACTGATGATGAGGGACCCATTGAGCCCCGGAGCTTGTTGCCTTCGGAGTCGACGCACCTGGAAGATTTTAGTGGTCATTGCACTACAATTGCTAAAGGATAATGCGGGTGACAGCTGTCGGATTCATAAAATGTAGCTACCTCTCCTTTTCTCTCATCTTAAAGATGCATATTTTCATCCTGCTGTCATCCTACTCATGCTAAAATATACCTTAGTTGAGTTTACGGTGTCGTGATGTCCTAGTGGTTAAGGCCCTTACTTCTCATGCCAGGGAAGTACCAAAGCGAATTTTACAATATTCAAATATGTATTTCTATGTCTATCTAGGACTTTCTGCCACCTCGTACTTCGAAAAGTACGTAAAGCCGTTGGCCTCGGTTGTTTTTCGTCGATCTTTGATAGTTATAGGTAGTCAGACACCTGAAAGTCTGACCATCAGTCTATAGAAGTCTGATGGACCGTCGTCCATCAGAATTCTATAGACTCGATCCATGTCCAAAACACGGATACTCAGCTGAATCCAGTTCGATTGAAAGCTTACCCCAAGCTGAAATTCAAGCTAAAAGAACTTGGTTGGGATAGGTACACCCTTCTCTGTGATACACACCAACCTATTTCTTAAGTGTTTACTCACCAGCAAACCAGTCCATTCCTCGAGCACTGCCTCGACACAAAGGATCCATCTTCAGCGCACTGCGGCACATATCCTCTCCCCTCCTTTTCACTCACAACCAGCAGTTCAGCCAACATCTTCTGTTGCGAACACATGGTCACATTGTGTGGTAGGATACAATGCTTGCCACATTCGCCTCCATCACAGCACTTCTGCATTGAAGGGCACTCCAAATCGTGGGCGCAGGGAGTCCCACACTCCTCGGTTGTGGCGGAGGCAGGACATGTTCCCGCTTTTTGGAGTTCTAGTGAAGCTGGGCAACATACGCCATAGTCATTTCCTGTGGAAATGTCAAAAGTTTACTTTTTTGTCGATGATACAAGCCATAAATGAAAAAAAAATAAATATAAAAAACAATGTAGCGCACGCGCTCGCATAGAAATAAAAGTTTTTTCTTTCTTTCTAAATATGGCGCGATATTAAGAGGTACCTAAGTACCTAGGTGTATAAGCTGGTAAAAGTGTTGTAACTATATTTTATACCTACTTATTAGGTGCGTAATTTTAAAGAAGTTATGGTTATACTCTATACTCTGTTCCTGACATCTTAGCTTTTATTTATAGCAGTCCGGTTTTCAATACTTCCAATTGTCACTTGTTCTTGTTATAAGATTATTCTTGTGATTCAACAAGAAATCAGCAATAAAATAAGACAGACCTTGGTTGAATTCTGTGAAAGTAGATAGGATATGGGGTGACTATCTAAGATCACACAGAACATCAGCCATAGTGACTTTTTTTACATGCTATGCTGACCATATGTGAATTTAGGACAAAAATAATAGTGCGGCAGTTTGAGAAAGGTACACAAAACAGGGCGTAAAACCCCGCAAACCTCTACTGAAAAGAGAGAATCCTCCAACCAGACGGGTGTTGTGGTCCGAGCCGCTGCCCAGTAATTGTTTCACGCGGACAACTCTGATGTAGGATTTGGTCCTTTTTAGTTCCTATGTGGCGACCTAGATGTCGCTACCGGTGTTAGGCCAAATACGGAAAAAATAAAATGGTATCTGAAACACTACAAACCTGATTCAACCAGGCACCTGTACAGAGGTGGACAGTTGGGCTTCCCAGGGTCGGTGCCACACAGGAATGGCCTGCTGGTCTCAGATATCAACAGCGGCTCTCCCACAGGACAGATGTTCATAAGACTACGGCCCCTTTTACCTGTGAACATGAAGGTTAAGTAAAACTTTAACAAAACTATTAGGAGTAATCTACACTTCGACACTAATATAATAAAGAGGTAAAGTTTTTTTTTGTTTTTATGTTTTTATTTGTTTGTAGGAGGTAATCTCTGAAAGTGCTGGTCCGATTGCTAAAATTTTTTCACCAGTAGTAAACTGCTTTATTCCTGAGTGACATAGGCTATATTTAATGTACGCGGGCGAAGCTGCGGGCAAAAGCTAGTGTTATATACAATTCTATGTCACTCGCGTTTTATTTATAGGGTATGTATCCAAGAAAGTAAATAAGAAGTTTCATAAAGTAGTCGGTATTATACTACCCCCTCGAGCGCCAGGGGTTCATTGACCCGGTAAATGGCACTGTTTACGTAAATCACCAAAAAAATAATAGGTAGGTAAAAAAAAACTTTTTTTTTTGTGATTTTTCTAGTAAGAACAAATAATATACTTAATATATATAGAAGAATATGTATAGAAACCAAAATTTTCGGCCAAATAACTTTTCTACAAACTTGGGGAAAACACGAAAATTAAGCATTTTTCAAGGACATCCAAGTTGTACAGACGTATGTACAATCGGCGCTCGAGGGTATACTTAAATTCCAAGGTTGAAGCGATAATTATGTAAATTACCAAAATTAAAGAAGGGGGGTGAATGTAGGAGAGTGAAAAATATTTTACGACCTATTCTAAGATCTTCCAAATATACACAAAAATGTTATAAAAATGGGTTGAGTTGATGTTTCGGAGCAGTTCAAAAAATCGGAAGAGTTCGATAGCAAATACTGTATCACGAGATTTTTATATATTAGATGAAGTATACAAAGCTAGGATTATATAAGCTGTTCACTGCTCAGAGTTTAAGTATCCGTGGCAAAAGCAGTTTATGAGGATGAGCAAAAACCTCATTTTTTTTGGTGAGTAGGTACCTAAATCATGCAATGAGGTAAATCCCCCGCTCTTGGGCGAAACCCCATTTAATGTTTTTAATTATTTCAATTACACTTTGTTTATGTACTGGTATATTGTCAAGGTTAATCTGGCCAGCCGTAACGATTACGTATATTTGCATATCTGCACTGTTGTAATGCGTGCGATATGTACTTATGATGTTATGTTATGTTCCGTTTACTTTGCATACCGTTTTATTACAAGCATCCACGTTTTGTCAATATGTACCTATGTGTATTTGTATCTGGCTGTGATTTGCTGTTGCCATGATTGTTTGTAATTAAAAAAAAAGACGTGTGGCACTCGGGGACTGCCGCGGTAAAACTATTGCATAGCATTTATAACAACTTATGCAATTATAATTATTTATTTATTTTATTTATGCAGTATTTTTTTTCCTTTGTTTTTTTTCTTTGATATTAATTGAAGTTACACTTTCACACATTGAATTGAATTTTGATTGATTGTTCACTCATTTGTTTTCTTATCGGTCACCACGCTCAAAAAACAAATGAGTGGGGGGTGTTAGGTTATTTTCGTTACGGAATTTCTGGATTCGGTCTCCACGCTCAAGGCCCGCGATAGAAGCTATGCAATAGCTTAAAAAAAGTCATTTCAAAAAAGAAAATCGACTAATTTTAGAGCTGATCCAAAAAAATACTTGAAATTGTTTTGTGGCTTCGCAATTATAGCTACAAGAGTAAAGAGCAACATAACAAATAGTTTTTCATTTACAAAACTCAAAGATGGGACAGCGAAAGATCTAAAATGTTGTATTCATCCCATACCTTGCTCTCTCTCTTTGTCTCGTACTGAAATTACGAATTGTATGATGAAAGAATTCTCGTTAACACTGCTGAATTTAGTTTATATGTGCGGAATTATTCAAAATTGTTTAAAAAAGTTTGCTCTGAAGAAAAAACGCGTTGTTTGAGTTCCAAGATTAAAAACAGTAATAATATAATTAAAACAACTTGGAATATTATAAATAGTGAAACTGGTAGGTCTACAAAACCATGTAGTGACTTTAACCTGGTAATTGACGACAATGTGATCACATCGGACTCACAGGTAGCCGCAGCTTTTGAAAACTTCTTCTCAGAGATCCCCATATCAACAACAAAATCTCTGAATTCATCACCCGCTGCAGCAGAGTCTCTGCTTAAAAAAAATGTTAAAGTTTGTGATTCTGATTTTAATTTCGAACATGTATCTTATGTAGATATTATTAAGACCTTCAACTCTTTAAATGTAAAAAAGACTGCAGATTTATGGGGTAATTCTGTGGACGTTGTTAAGTCTATAATCCACATTGTAGCTCCTTCTTTAGCTTTTATTTTTAATAATTGTATCGATCGCGGGGAGTTTCCTGACTTAATGAAAAATAGTAAAATAATACCATTGTTCAAAACCGGTAGTACATCGGACCCCACAAATTACAGACCTATTTCAGTACTACCGACCTTTAGTAAAATATTTGAAAAGCTCATTCTACAGCAATTACAGAGATTTTTTAATAGACATAAATTGTTGCATACCAAACAGTTCGGTTTTACAAGGGGTCGTTCGACAACCGATGCTGGTGTTGAACTTTTAGGACATATTTATAATGCATGGGAAGATAAATGCGATGCCTTGGGCATTTTATGCGATTTGTCCAAGGCCTTCGATTGCGTTCCCCATGAAACATTAATCAGGAAACTACACCATTACGGGATCCGGAACTCCTCCCTGGATCTTCTTACATCATATCTGAGTGAAAGGATTCAGAGAGTTGACGTAAACGGAAAAAGATCTCCCGGATCTGTTGTAAAAATGGGTGTCCCCCAGGGCTCAATTCTTGGTCCATTTTTGTTTCTAATTTACATAAACGACTTACCTTACCTCATAGAAGACAATCATAATATAGTGTTGTTTGCAGACGACACTTCACTTTTGTTTAAACTTAAACGTCAGCAGCAGGTTACTGACGATATAAATATAGCTCTTTCAAAAATAGTACACTGGTTTAATGTAAATAACCTGCTACTTAATGAAAAAAAAACCAAATGTATTAAGTTTACCATGCCTCATGTGAGGCAAGTAGAAACCAGTGTGCTAATAAAAGGTAAAGAGTTGAGTCCTGAAGATACTACAGTGTTCTTGGGCATTACTCTAGACGCTAAGCTTCAGTGGGGCCCACATATAGACAAATTGTCGAAAAAACTTAGTTCAGCAGCATATGCTGTAAGACAAATTCGAAATTTAACTGATTTAGAGACAGCCCGTTTAGTTTACTTTAGCTATTTTCATAGTGTCATGTCGTACGGTATTCTATTATGGGGAAATGCCGCCGATATACAGACAATTTTCGTTTTACAGAAAAGGGCTATTCGATCAATTTATAAATTAAGTCCCAGATACTCCCTCAGAGATAAATTTAAAGAAATAAATGTAATGACTGTGCCTTCACAGTATATTTACGAGAATATTATGTATGCCCATAAAAATATAGACATGTTTAAAAAATACAGTGATATTCATAATTTTAATACAAGAAACAAACATAAATTTGTAGTTCCTGCAACCAGGCTCAAAAAAATAGGGGGCTCATTTAGATGCCAATGTATACACTTCTATAATAAACTTCCTAGTCATATTCAACAACTAAGCCTTAATAAGTTCAAATCATTTGTAAAACGTAAACTTTGTCAAAAGGCTTTTTACACTGTAAAAGACTATATTCAGGACGAAAAGGCTTGGGATTGACCTGCTCCAGTACCTACTACAACTGTTGTCATTTTTATTTTTCTTCTTTTGTATTTTTTAATTATTTTTATTTTCAAATGTGCTTTTTCTTTTTATTTTATTTGTTTTTTTACAATTTGACATTGGAGATTATTTTTATTTTACAAAATGACATGTATACATTTTAAGTACAAGTATTTTTTTTTTTCTTTGACATAAATATTTACTTTTCTAAATATTTTGTAAATTATCAATTTGCTTATATTATTGTAAATGTGAGGACTATGTTGATTGCTTTTTCTTTTCTTTTCAGTAATTTTAACATATGTCTGGCAATTTGAGTGTTTTCTGCGGCCTACCCAAATGTCCTTTCTTTGGTATTGTTCGTCAAGTCGTAGAGCTCCTTAGTAGTCCTAAGTTGAGCTTTTCGAATACTGACAAATGCTTACACTGATTGGACAGGTCCACTCAAATCTGTATGGTTCTTTCTTCAAAAGACCATCTCAGACAAATCTGCATGGTTCTCATGTGATTTGACCATTACATATTTACTGTATGGACTTTAAAAGAGACCTTGACCCCTGAGTTTGTTTCGGTGTTTCTTCTCAGGGTAGTCAGATAGGAAACACCGGCCTCATCTAGCATAAAACGACGAAAAAAAAAAATTGACGTGTAAAAGTGTTTTTTAAACCTATTTACAAAATAAATATCATTTATCATTTATCATTTAATCATGACTTATGAGATCATAATAACGAATCTGAGCCTTCTCTCTACCTTTACGGTTCATAATGGTACAAGAGAGAGAACCACAGATAGATAGATATACATACTCTTTAGTACACCATAAAAAAGAAAAAGAGAGAGAGTTAGGCGCTGTGTTACATTAAGGTACAGTAAGGCCTTGATGGCGAGACAGTAAAATGTTTCTCAGCCGAGAAAGTGACGTAAGCGAATTTAGAGAAGCGCTCGGCCAAGCACTCGGCACTGTGTTTACACGTACCGAGTACTCGCCCAAGAGCACTGGTTCACCCGTTTACTCGGTACGTGTGATCAAGGCATTAGACATGATACCTTCTTGCCTCCAGTTGACGAGACAGCTGTCTAAGACAAGTAACAGAAGAGCAAGAGTCCCGACACCTGCAGAGAAAGATCAATGGTTTCTTACAAACCCAGTACTTCGAGAACTTACAAGTCGGTACTGGTGGACAAGGAGGCTTCAGGCACGGAGCTTCCTCCAGTTGACAGGACAGCTGACCAGGGCACGTGACAGAGGAGCAAGGGTCTCGACACTTGCAGAGCGGACACCCTCGTTGGTCCAGCTCGAAGCCTAGCGGACACAGCATCCTGCAGGTGTGCGCTGCGCAGGGATCCACTCGGGAGCAGTTGACTAGGGCTGCGGCTGGCGCTCTGGTTCCTGGTAACTGGAAAGTTGAAGAATTTGTTAATATTGCCTGGATTTCACCGTTTGAAGTGTGTTTGTTAGTGTTCAGTAGGTCTTGGTTAGTATAAGCTATTTTAAGTTTTTTAATCTATTATCTATAGTACGCATTGTGTAGATCCTACCTACATCTTTCACCAAAATCTACTGCCACAGGTCTGCTAGAAGAAAATTCTTTTGCAACAAAGAAGGTCCTTTGTGTTCTTCTTTTCAATAATAAATGTTTGTTTGTGAATAAATAAAGTTTGATATAAATTGGAAACTGTATGACAGTTTGAGACTATTTGTTACCTATTCTATTCCTAAGAAATCCTGTATAGCAGAAGCTGTTGGTAAACCTTATCATACAGATACACGTTAACTTATTATCGTCTATCATTCTTACCTCAAATCCAGCAGCATCAACACACCAGCAAGTGCTGACGATCTCATTGTCGCACTGGATCTCCTCGAACTCTCCATCCGTGAGCTTGCAGCGAGGGGTCCTCATCGCCGGCAGCTTCCCCCGGCCTCCGCGGCTGTTCTCCGCGACTAAGGCTCGGGATATCCTCTCTGTTGATAGCTTCACGTTCTCACAGCCTGATGGAGGAATTTAAGATGATGTTAGAATTATAAAGGTACACTATACAACGTAATTTTTAGTTAATATGCGAAACCTGCACGCTTAGCCAAGTTGTTATTCTGCAATCGTTAACGCTGTCGAAAAGTGATGAAACGTGTGGGAATGACGTCTTCTCAACGTAAAGTCGCGTGGTCAGAACAAACGAATAGACAATTCGTAGCCAAGTTCACATCGTTCAAAATCGTTTCTACAATGTTTAACGCTACATCCTTTGTTATGCAAACGCTACATTGTAGAACGAGCGGCCGACTCAGGCGCGTCAACATGGCTACCAACTTATCGTTTTCTACAATTGCTGTCACCGAGGCGTTACCGATTAGAGAACGGAATTCGATTGTAACTTGGCTAGGGGGCTGAATATACTTGTAGTTTGTTCAGAATCAGTAACTGAACCGATTCACATAATTTTTATACTTACCAAGTTATATTTTTTACCAAAATATTTAAAAAAGGTCACAGGTTTGACACCGCCGATGCTAAGTAAAACACAAGTCACGGCGGGTCATAGCGGGTATTAGGAGCCAGCGTAAAACTGATCAAAACAACCTCTCAGTCTCTTTCCTAAACTAAACCAAATTGAAGGTACAGCCTCCGCACGGCAGAGAAGAATATTTTTCTTAGCCGCACGGCGAGGAAGACAGTTGCGAGGTCTATAAGATCTCATTCCACACTAAACGTGAATAGTTTTCTGGGAATGACAGGACTAAGAATAATGGAAGTCCAAAGAAGTAGTAGATGACCTTTTTTGTGAATAGTAGGTACATTTTGATACAAGTGCAGAAAGTTTGTTATTGCGACCCAGGCGGAATGTGTTATAGAGCCGAGGGCTAAAGTGACAAAGCACGTGTATCAAACGAGTTTGTTCTATACATTTACGAAGAAATTAATAAATGAGGTTTGACCGGCGTGACTCGTGGAGGTCGACGCGCGTCAAGCCTGATACGATACATGTAATAATAACATTGTGGCGGGAGATAGCACGCACACTTTTCTGCACTAGTGCGGAAAACTGTCCATTGCGTGTCTAAGTGGTGGAATAAGAGCGGGTTGTCGAGTAAAAATGCATTTAATAAAATTACGTTCATTGGAAAAGCGAGGTTTTAACCAAATGGTAGACCCTATTAAAATAACGATGATGGTAATTAATGTAATACACACGTATACGTTATTTCAGGAACTTGTAGCTACCCATGTAGATAGTTTGTGAACGTATGACCCTTTTGCTAAACTTCGCATGTAAACAGAGGAACTTTGTACGCCATAAGGGGCTTGTATTAATTGGTAAGTGTACAACTGCTACTTAGGCTGTTCCTTTGTTACCAAGTTTCATGCCACTGAAGCTGTTATTGGATTTTCTGGATTAGTAAACCAAGCGTTGTTTCGTATACTTTTATTATGGATAGGCTCGCTTTGACCACTATCTCATCTGATAGTAAGCAATGATATGCCTAGAAGTAACCTATTCATTCTTGACTTAAAAACCCCTAGGTTGTAGCTATCAGGAAACCAGACTCTGGCAGGGAATTCCACTCCTTGGCTGTACGCACAATGGATGTGTTCCCAAAACGCTTTCTAAGTACGGGTTTGATGTCCACCACATACCAGTGGCTCAATGCTTTATAATTGCCAGCACGGATCTTGAGCGCTGGCTTCAAGTTGCGCAGAAGTCAAATATTCGGTCTCTTTAGCGGTGCGAAGTGAGACGCGGGGACGGGGAGTGCCAGTGATTGGCTCGCCGCGCCATCGCGTCATAGACGTCACTCCTGATTCGTTCCCTGCGTTGCTGCATGTATCTAACATTGAAGGCGATTGGCTCGCCAATGTATGGAATGCGCAAAGCGATCCCCACTCTGACGCCGAGCACACAAGATCCGTGACGGTAATTGTACGTCTAGTGGTCCGAAGATGGAACGGATTTGGGGGAATTAAGGTCTTTTTTACGTGGTAGTTTACATGGGCAGGATGACAGCAGGGCATATGAAAATATGCAAAAAGGATAGGTAGCTATGGTAGCTACATTGTATGAATCCAACAGCTGTCACCCACACTATTCTATAGCAATAAGTAAATTATGCAATTCCAAAGCACACTCCCCGAAATGTAAACAATAGAAAACCGACAGGCTAGCGACTTGGCCAACAGCAGGGACTCAGCCGGGTCGAAGCCTACTGGGGCCAGGGTTATCCGAAAGGGCGCTCGAGCCCCGGTATGAAGGCTAGAAGGAACGGGGTGGGTCTTTTAGTCAGTAAGAGTCTGACACTATCGCCCGCTCCGCCCAAGAGCGGGGGATGTCATTGCATGATTTTTTCCCACCATAAAAAAAAAGGCTAGCGACTCGGCGTCGATGCTCAAGAGTTTAGAGTATTTCATAGTAAAAGATGTTCACAGTGAAAAGTATCTCACATGCTTCAAAACTTCATTCTATTTATAGAAGTTAACTTAGAGAAGTGTCCAAAAGTTTGACAGCCGACCCGCTTTAAGAACATAGGGATTGCTGTGGTATTTATAATTAGTACTTCAGGAATTCTAATTAGGGTTCCAGAGTTGGAGCGTTAGGATCCTAATTTTGTCGAGTTGGTGATTGACGGGAGGGCTGGCAGGACCGATACCTGCTAGGTTTGCAGGATTGTTTGAAAGAGTTACCGGGGACTTAGTACGCAAAGAGCAGCTGAAGGAACACAGATGGGTCAGTAAAATTCAGAGACTACCTCACACTCTACCGTGAGAGGGAAATTTCGGAGGTATGCGGAACAGAGAGTAAAGTCTCGCAAACCTTCGTTGGAAAGGGAGGATTCTCCGACCAAACCCGGTAGATTATTTCAGGCTGTTCTGTATGTTCAAATCGCGTGGAGAACTGTAATTTGCGCGATGCAGGATTAGTTATTATGTGACGCCATAGATGTCGCTACAGGATGTTATTTGAAGATTTTCCTCTTCAAAAAGGTAAAAATAAACTTTTCTGAAAAGGACTGGAAGTTGGGACGCTACAAAGATTGTATGCTTATCAAATCCGTTCTGGGTGGACCTGTTATTTGATGAGTTCCCATCTAAAAAAAGGATCCTAATAATAATTTTCGACATTTAGAATTGTTCTGGAACCTTAATTGCCTGTCTCGCTCTCTAGTTCATCTCCTCATTATGATTCCCAAATGAAAAACATAACTTGGCGTTTTATAGACCCGTCGAATACCTACTCAATGTGAGTACGGTGCCTATGTTCAAAACATGAGACACGTGTTAGAGTGCCGTAAGTGCCCTTATACCTTTTTTTTGTCGGCAAAAATCATTAAATTATATTCCCCCCATGGGCGGAGTGGAAGATAGTATCAGACTCTTACTGACTAAAAAACCCACCCCGTTCCTTCTTGCCTTTCATACCGGAGCTGAGCTACCTTTCGGAGCTAACCCTGGCCCCAGTAGATTTCGACCCAGCTGGGACCCTGCTGTTGGTGCCCATACAATTCGAAAAGAAGAAGAAGATTTCTAAATGCTATTGTAAGTAATATTTGAAGAGTTACCAGTAAAAAGCGGGTCGACACAGGCTCGGCCGCAGGTTGTGGAGCAACAAATCTTCTCTCCGCACTCGTCGTCTGTCGTGCACGGCGTCGCACGCGCAGGACACGCACTTTCTTGTGCTGGACATCTTCCTCGGAGCTCCGCGTTTGCTGAAAATGAAAAGGTATTATTAGGTATTTACTTTTGAAGTGGCCATGTTAAAAAATGGCGTCATGACTTCGAATTGACTTGGAACTGTTTAATACTAATGCCCGCCACACACACAGTGAGTCCAAAGCGTGTATGTGGCATAATTGTGCAGGTTTTCATACAAGCTTACCTGATAGGTATAACTATGCAGGTAATCCTGTCAGGTATACTCTAGCGTGTATACTTACCTTTACACTTAGGCATGTCATTCCTTTTTTCAAAATTAGTTAGGAATTTGTTTCTATAGGTTTCTATTTTCTGTAATCCTTATAAAAAAACTCGAGTCTTCCAGCATTAGTAATACTAATATTATTGCTAGTACTGGAAGACTGGAGTTTGGAGTTTTGTTACGCTTTGACATCTTAACGTAGTCTGCTGTAGTCTACCCCTGATAGAAAAGGACGGGTACCTTTTATTCTGAAGAAATAACTGTTCCTTATTAATAATAATGATGAAAATGGCTGACTGACTCAGTGTAATTAAATGAATTTAATTCTATTTTTATTAACATTTATTTAAAATTAGATTTTCAATATTTTAAATAACTGGTCTGACCAATTATAAAGATAGAAAAAGCGGAACCGATGGCAGAATTACTATATTTACTATTTTCTGTTAGGTATACTTAGCTCGTATGCAATTTCAGTAATCTGGGGCAGAATATTGGCGCAACCAAAGCGATAAGGATCGAATGCTATTACGGTTTAGGTAGCTAAGTAAGTGTGAAGAAAATGCTTGATAGGCACCTGTTATCTTTAATTAACACTGCCAATTAATTAATGCAGTTACTGCCTTTTTATAGAGTCGAACATTACGCGATGATGATCTTTACCGCTTTTTCAATTATAAATTTTATTAGCTACCCGCCTCATCTTCGGACTGGTGTTAGAAATCTATGAAATTCTTGGCTTACATCTATATTATATACCTACAACATAGTTTTTAGTTTCAAATCAGTACCTAACTGAATGGATTCCAATAGCTTTTACAATACTTATGTTATATTTTTTTCCAAAAATATTTAAAAAGGTCAAAAGTTGGACACCACCGACGCTAAATACAACACAGATCACGGTTGATCATAGCGGGCGTGAGGCTCCAGTGTAGCAAAACAACCCCAATTAGATTTTGCAAAATTAAAACCAAACAGGGGTCCGAAGTTTGTAAGGAGATACGTACTTTCCCGTGGGTAATGCCGCAGGCAGAAGCTAGTCTAGCATGCAGCTGAGCGAGTTCAATGACCTGTAGATAGTTTGTACGCAACGCCGACTACTAACTACAGGTCATTGAACCCGCTCGCTGACGTTTTCTTAAAGAAATTAATTTCGTACGTGTTTTGAAAAAAAGGTACTTTATTTTTTAATTTTATCTTTACAAATCGATAGTGTTTCATGTACCGGATCGACCCTCCACGGGATTAAAACGATCAAAATTTAACGGGGTATAAATATTATTATTAAACAAATTCTCTCATCGCGTCTGGCTGCCGTTAGTGATAAAAAATCAAAAACTGTTGAACGGATTTTCACCCATAGACATTTGCATCTGATTCATGACAAAGGTTTAAGTGTTGCATATTGTAGTAGCGGAAATCCGAGAATTTAAAAGATTTCTAAAATCCGTGCGAAGCTGGGGCTCGGCGCTAGTAGTTGAGAAAAGGCTATGTGACTTTTTTTGTTATTTATCGGTTCCTTACATACACGCTTTATTTTATGGTGAGAAAAAATCATACATTGACATCCCCCACTCTTGGGCGGAGCGGGAGATAGTGTCAGACTCTTACTGACTAAAAGACCCACCCCGTTCCTTTTAGCTTTCATACCGGGGCTCGAGCGCCCTTTCGGATAACCCTGGCCCCAGTAGGCTTCGACCCGGCTGGGTCCCTGCTGTTGCTGACAACTCCTTGAGGCGCGCGGGAACTACCTGACAGGTTTGCCTGTACAGTTGAGTTTTACAGGTAAACCGGAGCGTGTATGTTTCAAAACTGTGCAGGTTTCCACACAAGCTTACCTGACAGGTATAACTTTACAGGCAAACCTGTCAGGCATATAATATGTATCCTAGCGTGTATACCTTTATATGCAGAGCCACTCTGAAATGCTAAGCTTACCTGACAGGTACAACTGTACAGGCAAACCTGTCAGGTATATGTATCCTAGCGTGTATAAGCAGAGCCACTCTAAAATCGACCTTTGAAGTGAATAATAAGGTAGAAAACGTTATAATTACCGTGCTGCAGCAGCAGTGCGCAGACGCAGAGCAGCACCGCCCTCACCGCCACCGACATCGCTGCATCACACACGCGAACACTGCGAACAAGAGAAAATATTCTTTAGTACACTGGAACTTTTAAGGATAGAAAGGGAAGGACGGTCGTACAAACAGCAATATGTTTATGAAGTTCCGAAACTTAAGTTTCCTGCAAAGCTTTGCTGAAAAGAATCCATCGACGCAAGGGGTTTAGTTTGGTCCGGGCAACTAATACCGTGAACGCGATGCAGAATTTTGAATATTAGTTCTGAGGTTGTGTCATAGATGTCTCTATACCAATCATTAAGTGTGAAACTTAGTAACAGCAAAGTGTTTATGTAAACGCAATGTTTATGAAGTTACAGCAACTTTTTTTTTCGATTTCCCACTCCAAAAAAGACTACATAAAATATATCATATTATACAATTAATACGGACTGGAATTCGCACCATAAAGATATTGCGCGCTATTCAAGCAATTTTGCAGCTCCGAAAGCAAGAGAGAATCTTAGCAAAAAAGGCTAAAATGTATAATTTTATGAAATTTCCCTATTCTTTACCTATTTATTTATGTTATTGTAAATTCGTGAATTGGATGATTGGGTATAAGAAGTTTATTAATTTGATTTGTAAAATTGGGGAAGACTTCCCACGAGACACGAGATTCCTATAGGTATATAAATAGGAAATAGTTACAAGATGCAATATAATTAATCAAAATTAATGGTTAATTGTAGTTTAGTTGCTGTTTACCTCACGGTCAAAGCCTCAAAGGTACGCCAACAAGGCACTCAAATGAATACAATATATCATTGTCAAGATGATTTCTTTATCTGATCACGTATATGTATGCAAGGGATGTCTTCGAACGTTTTTATTTAGTTACTCTTGCGTTTGAGTCATACAAATCGTTCGACTTTTACATGTATGGATTTCGGCCTTGCGTTTGATTGTATTCGGGACCATTGCTTAATGTTAATTAGCTAGACCTAGACGTCATGGTTGATATTCCACCCGTACGCACAAAATGTTTTGGGAACACATTTATTGTGCGTACAACTTCTCTCGTATCGATGGTGTTCCTTTCCCTCAAAGGTTTTGAGCCCTGTAGGTTGCCACTTTTATAGCGGCGTTAGTGGCGTTTTTTAGGTCCTCCAAAATGCAGGTGTAGAGACACTCGCACTGGGTGTCGGATCGGTCTATAATCGCCCACTTTGCCAGGTTCTGTTTGCAATATCACTGCTATGCCATACCTATAAGTTGTTCGAGAGACTACTACTGAATCGCTTGACTGAAGTGGTTGAGCCTAAGCTGATCCCTGAGCAGGCTTGCCATAGGCCCGGCAAGTCATGTTTCAGCCAAGTACTTCCTTTAACTCAATATAACTAAGGAGTGGAATTCCCTGCCGGCCTGTGTTCCCTGATAGGTACTACCTAAAGGTCTTTAAGTCAAGTGGAAAAGAGACCATATCATCGCTTACCATGTGTGACAGTGGTCAAGCGCGAATAGATCACAATACACATCTACACTAATATTATAAAGATGTAAAGTTTGATTTTTGTTTTTAGGAAGTAATCTCTAGAAGTACTGGTCCGATTGCTAAATTTTTTTCTTCGATATAAAGCTGCTTTATTCCTGAGTGACATAGGCTATATATATTTTATGTACGCGGGCGAAGCTGCGGGTATAAGCTAGTCGCTTATAGATCGAAAGGCAATATAAGGTGATGAAGAATTCGGAGAAATTTCGCCTTTGTGTTGTGTTAGTGGGTTTGGAATGATGAGGGAATTTCATAACGTGTCAGGATAATTTCCCTATAAGGCTATTTGTAGATATTGTAGTTATGCAGATTCCAGTAGATTTTTTAGAATACCTATAATGATGAGCTAATAAAACAACTGTTGAAATGGGTGAAGATTTTTCTTTCGATGTCGCAACGGTACGGTTGGCGGAGTGTTTCGATTCCCGCGCGAAAAGATAAGTATACTTATCGCCTATGTACTTATAGCCTACAGTTAGGTGTTCCGGGTCTGGATTTCTATGTATGTGAGTTTATAATGTTTGTGGATGCACTAACGATGCAGGAGTAATTGCTAGTGTTGGCCATGGGCAAGTTTATAAAAAAAAAAAACTTCAATGACTTCTCACAAACTCATAAAGTGTGAAACTTAGTAATACCACACCGTTTATGTAAACGAAACCTTATTGTTCCAACTCGACACTTAATAGATTAATCATTAACTTTTTCTAGTACTACAACAAAGGCACACAACCAGGAAACGAGGCGTGAAAATGTCTGCATTGTTCGCCTTTCCTTACCGATAGTTTTTCGCGAAATCACTCGTTAAGATTAATGGTTCAAGTTTGGAACTGACTGGAACAAGTACCTCCTAGTTACTTTTTTTTTTATCAAAACTTGTAAATTACATAGTAACCTGTATTAGGTAAGTTTAGGTACTCCCCGTCTCTCATGCATCACGTTGCGGTTTCGACATCGGGCTACTTAAGTGAATTTTTTAAATGGTTCTTTTTTAAGTTTACCTATCTATACCCAATTCGCTTTATGATTAGTCATTTAAACAATCCTTTTTTACTGACTGTGCAACCAATTTTAACTTCTTTTTCGTAGGCATAAGAATGGCATTAAAAGCAAAAAAGTGGTTACAATACCAATTATTTACTGCAGACGCTCTTTTTTCATGCCATCAACGTTATAAAAGTCAAAATCGGTTGAACGGACAGTACCTAATAAAAGGTTTTCATAAATGTCAAATGTTATTTTGAACTGAGTATAGGACATTACGGACATCCCGTGTCTCGGAAAGTACGTAAAGCCGTTGGTCCCGGTTATCATTCGTAAATCTTTGACAGTCGTTACACGTGGTCAGACGCCAGAAAGTCTGACCATCACTGAGTTGTGGAGGTCTGATAGGCAGTCGCTCTATGTAACACTCGAGTGGGACCCAAATTCTTTTCCTAAAATAAAAGTAGCCTAGATTTAATCGCTAAAACATCAGATGTCTCAGTGAAACTCCCGTCAAAATCGGTTCAGCCATTTCGGGGATCAGCCGGAACAAATAGACAGACAGACAAAAATATTAAAAATTTCAATTTTTGTAATAAGTAAAAAAATATTATTTTGAAAGGTATTTTAAACAGGTATTTACTTCAATTTTATTTATAAATATAGATGTATTGCTTTCTTTACTTGGTCAGGTCCAAAAGAAACGAGTTCGCTTTTCAAATTTCGAGTTAAACGCATAACGAACCAGCCAGCAGTCAATCACGTCTCCGTGACGTGTGCGTATGCGGTCTACGGTTTGAATTCCGAACGCGAGCGATGCGTCCTCGCGCCACTTCGCGGTTACAAACACCGGGCTTTCCCGCGCAGACCGATGCACACAGAATAAAAAATGTTTTATTGTTCTTTAATTACAGAAAAAAAAACTATTCTGTTACGAGTTCGGTTACACTAAAAACCTCCGTCGTTTGTCGCTCTTTCTACTAGTGGAAACCATATCAAAATCCGGTGCGTGGGTTAGATTCGTCTAACAAGCAAGCAAGCGAACGCCGACGTTTGCGTTGTCATTGTCTTTCTATTGTGTTTCTAATTGACACGATTGAAAAGCTAGATGGGTTTGTTTCATACTATTTAGAGATTAGCTTTTACCAGCGACTTTGCCCGCGGGTAAATAGAAAATATAGACCATGTTACTCAGTGATAAAGCACCATTCTAAGTTATGCTTTTGATTTTTGATTCTCTTTTGAAAGAATTTTGAAAATCGGTCCAATAGTTCTTGAATTTATTCATTAGAAACAAAAATACAAATCTTTTCTCTTTGTTACATTATTAGAATAGATTAGAGACGTTGAGAGACAGGCTGTTTGGCCACTATCTCACCTGATGGTCAGCGATGATGTGGTCGACGGTGGAGCACGCTTGACTCACCACCACTACCACCATCTCAGTAACCAATTCACTCTTGACTTAAAGACCCCTGGATTGTAGCTGTAACTACAACCTAGGTGGTATTTAAGTCAAGAGTGAATAGGTTACTTCTAGGCAAGCGTGAAAAAAAAAGGAAAACACAGACTCCGGCAGGGAATTCCTCTTCTTAGCTGTACGCACAATGGAAGCATTCCCAAAACGTACGTATAGGTTTGATGTCCACCATGTACCGGTAGCGTAACACCGTATGTCTGTTGGTCCGACAATGGAACACACTTGCCTAGAAGCCTAGAAGAAACCTATTCACTCTTGACTGAAAAGCCTCAGGTTATAGCAGGTTTATTGTTTATTTCTCGCTCCTATTGTAGTAGTTTCTCTATTTCGAATCAGGAAGTGACGTAAGTGCCGAGCCCATCAACAGCATGCTAATTAGCGATTACTTTCTCCGATTCTGGTTGGGTTTAACGCTCGCCGGTTATTGAACTCCGTTGTTTGACATTGGATCTCGGAAATATTAAATGGCTACGGTTGTGGTAAAGATTTTTATGAAGGAAATGTGGAATTTTATGAGAAAATTTGATATTATGTCCAGGGCGACTTAATTATACCTAGTATTTATGAATGTAGGTATGTTGTACTTATATTATTGTATGGTATGAATACAAATAAATTATTTCTATAATACCTGTAAGAAATCTGTAGAAATTTTTAGTATCACGTAAAATGTATGAAATCGATTTAGATAACTTTTACGAGTATACATTAAAATTGTGTGTAACTTGATATTAAACATAGGTTTTGTTTCATCGCAATCGACTGACTATATCGAAAGATATACTACATTCATTGACTGTTTAGACGGTACGAAATTCGCCGGGTCAACTAGTTTGACATAAGGAAAGTACAATGCGTTCCAAATGAGAATAGGATCGCCCGCCATGTTGTGACGTCACGATTTACTGTCAAATCGAGGAAAGAAAATTTTAAACAATAATTTATTTACGAAAAATTTAAATTAGGTATTTATGAACTGTGAACGAAAAAAGTTTAATCAGAATCCAGTTCTTCAATTTGACTCATGTCTAAGTTCTACAATTTTGCCAAATTTTCTTCGATTTGACAGTACGACGAGACGTCAAAACATAGGAATCGGTATTATTCTCATTTGGAACGCGTAGTACAATTGACCCTTCTACATTTTATTGACATTCTTAAAATTTCAAAAACAGAAATGAAGACATAAAGCTGTCTTAAATTAATGTCTATCGTGAATCTTTACATTTTCTAGTAGTGAAAAACTGCACATTGTTTATTTTTCGTATACCAACACAAAGACATTAGGAAAAGGTCAATATACCTACTTTATCCCAAAATAATACCTGCCTGATAAGAAAAGAACCATTGAAAATGATTAAATATTTCATTGTCAAATATGTATAGTTTGAAAAACAAATCTGTCAAGAGACGGTTTATTCCACAAACCTTCAACAGTTTCGATATAATTCGGCTAGAATATACATAGGATTAGTTTCATCGAAGTTTTGGCAACCGAATATCCAAACTTCGTCAAAGCGTTCGCTACACTTCTGAAACTTGAACAAGGCGCCGATCACGAACTTACTGAAACCAAATTTAGTTTCTTTTGAAGAAAATAACACGTTTAATATTACTAAACAGGCTAGATAAGCAAGTTAATTTAGTTCTATAATTTAATTATTATAAGTTTCAAGTGTAATGTGGTATCCCATTATCATCTTCCTGCCCTAGTCCCGTTTTATTTGGGGTCGGCGCAACACGTTTTTTTCTTCCATTCTGTCCTGTCACTCGTCACGCTATCACTAACTCCCTTTTCTTTCATATCGCTTCTCACACAATCCATCCATCTTTTCTTTGGCCTCCCTCTTCCCCTCCATCCATCCACGTAATGTAATGTGGTATCCCAAAATATTTAATTAAATATCTGTACAAAAATAACTAACTTTAGGTACTTATTAGAATGTCTCTGATATTATTTTGTGATGTTGAATGAAAAGCTCTTGAAAATAAAAATAAGCCAAAATGGATCAACTACCAAAGGCGACACATCAAAAGTATCAAAACACATATACTGCGTTATATTTTCTTTAATGTGTTTTACATAATTTGTAACTAATGTAATCAGTATAATAGTCATTTTGTCGTTGTGGTTGAATAAATCTAAATTAAGATTTTTTAAATTATTATTATTGATGGACGTTTGAACGTTACCTACAGCATCGCTAAGCATTGATATGGTGGATGATGGAGTATGAAATCATCATCTCCTTAACCTTTACCCAGCCAGCTTGGGTTCGGCTTTATGTCTAACCAGATGCGGTTGAATACCCGTGTTTTACATGGAGCAACTGCTTATCATTAGACCTTCACGGCCAGGTAACAGGATAATCCTCGGATTGGCCTGACTTTCTGTTATTTAGCAACCAGTAACGAGTATCAAAAATTTACTAATGACCACCGGGACCAACGACTTTACTTGCTTTCCGAGGCACGGGGTGTGGATAATAGTATAGCATTGATGATGCTGGGATAAGAAAGTGAAAATTTGCACAAGGTTTCCTTTAATGAGGTTTTTTTTTTTTTTTTTTCGATGGGAAAAATCATCTTATGACAACCCCCGCTCTTGGGCGGAGCGGGAGATAGTGTCAGACTCTTACTGACTAAAAAACCCATCCCGTTCCTACAAGCCTTCATACCGGGGCTCGAGCGCCCTTTCGGATAACCCTGGCCCCAGTAGGCTTCGACCCGGCCGGGCCCCTGCTGTTGCTGACAACTCCTTGAGGCGCGCGGGAACAGCGCGCGCCGTCGACGACTTGGGCTTGGTCCGGACGGTTACCGGACGGCCGGACAGCGAGCTACCCATTGCTCACTGTCCGCAAGCCCGCGCCTACGGTAAGCCAGTACTAAGAAAAGATTTGCACTGTAGGTCTTTTGAACAGTCCCGCAGCTCAATTTAAAGTTATCTACACTAGTATAATAGTTTGTTTTTTTTATGTCACCGATAGAAAGCTACTTTATTATGTGGATAATAGTATAGCATCATCAGCCTTTTAATGTTCCCACTGCTAGGACTCAGGCTTCCTTTCTAGGAGGGGGAATGAACCATAATCCACCACGTAGGCCCAGTACAGACTGGGCCCGCGTGGTGTGAGTATTGTCATAAATAAACTTAGAAAAGGCGATGGAGCACGAAATAATCTATACTTAATATTATAAAGAGGTAAAGTTTGTTTTTTTGTTTTTATATTTTTTTGTTTGTAGGAGGTAATCTCTGAAAGTATTGGTCCGATTGCTAAATTTTTTTCACCTATAGTAAGCTGCTTTATTCCTGAGTGATATAGGCTATATTCTATGTACGCGGGTGAAGCAGCGGGCAAAAGCTATTTGGTAATAAAGAAAGAAACAAAAAGAAAGAAAATTGCGCTGCAGTAATGAATAATAAGTAATGGTACTTCAAAAGTGAGGAGATATAAGTTAAAAACCAACGCCGTATAAAAATAACAGATAAAACACTATCCAAGAGATTGTCTCTTTAAAGTTAACAGCTTATCCACTCCATTGTAGCAACAAACTAACTTAATACTCAGTCCACGAAGTTTCTGCCGCCTTGAGATTCGACGGGGGACTAATCTTGAAAATAAAGATCTGTCTACGTCGTATTACGCTGGGGCCACACCTGCATCTATTGTAACTAAACGAAAATGAAGGACTGGAATAATTTGCCTGCTTTTTCTTTTTTGTAGGTGAGAAAATCATCCAATGACATCTCCGCACTCTTGGGCGGAACGGGAGATAGTGTCAGTCTTTTACTGACTAAAAACCCACTCCTGGGCCCCAAGTCTGCTATTTTCATAAATTTGTCATTCCAACACGATCCAATTGTCATTTTGCTAAAAGTTTGTAATCTGCTAATTCATAATGATCGATCACTGATCGGTCAATGGTCTTGTAATAGAATTGTGGTAGAATGATAATTTCGAGCATATTAAAACCAATAACTGCACAATAACGTTCTAATGGTAAAACACTGATCAAATAAACTGTCAAAGTTTTAGTAGATTACCGCAAATTTCAAATATTCATTTGTCAATATGTACGAGATTACCATTCAATGTCACTTCTTTCAACGGAGTGTCAGTGGTTGACCATTGGAAAGTCATAATGACGCTATTTTATTAGTAGATTACCAAACTTGTCAAAATCGACAATTATAACACCAATGATAGACCATTGTGACACGATTGTAATAGCAGATTTGAGGCCCTGTTTCTTCGTTTCCTTTCGTACTGGGGCCGAATATTCTTTTCAGAAGTAGACCCTTGGCTCCAGTAGGCTTCGATCCTGCTGGGCCCCTACGGTTTGCTGACAGGTCCTCGAGTCGCGCGTGGTTACCGGACCGTCGGACGGACTATTTGCCTGCTGCGGTCTTCCCGTTCAATTATAATTTAGGTGTTTTCAAGGCAAGAGTGAATATGCTCTTATCAAACTAGTGTGCCTCACCATTAACGATTGCATCTGCTTATGTACCACGAGGTGGGATCGCAGTCAAGCACTAGTTTATAATTACGCCATAGCTGTTGCCTGACGCTGGTTTTCAACTGAACTTGGCTTTAAGTGTAAAAATTTTGTTAGGAGAACGGAGTTTTGGTTTTATCCAATATACCACAACTTGTTGTCACTGGTAATCATAAAAACTTACTACTGTTAAAATTATATGTAACACTATCTTAAATCCTATACGTAAAAAGGATTTGTTCGTAAATATCACTTATAGGCAAGTTGCCCATAATGTGTCAAGTTGCCCATAATGTGTCAAGTTGCCCATAATGTGTCAAGTTGCCAAAGTTGACCAGTACCAAAATACAAACGCTATATAGTCTGTCTAAAAAGTCAAACTACTTGGAAATTTTTGAAGAAAATAAAAAATCTGTTGTTGGCAACGCGAATTTTAGTTGTCATTCACTTGTTTCTTGAGATGATGATCGTTCTACAACAGATATTGATCGTTATATGGCTAGTGATGATGAATCAATAAGGAAAGTAGAATATTTAGAATCAGATTCTCTTAGGATTCCAGATGTATGTTATTACTTTATACTTATAACACTGTTATATCTTTGCAAATGTATCCTACTTTTGTAGTAAAAATATCATTAAAAAGACTGAAATATGTATATTCTAAACGAAAATCTTTTGCATTTTTTGTTGTTAAAAAAAGTCCCCTAATAATACTAAATTATTTAAAAAAATACATATATTTGATACTTTTTATAAGGTCCTTCTATTAGTAAACAATGATCAAGATCTCGTAATCAACCTTGATTATTGAACCAGTGTTGACTACATCAGATTTTTACCCTAATAATTACCCAAGTATTTTGGCTTTTTAGACAGATTAACACTATCTTAAATCCTTTACGTAAAAAGGTTTTGTTCGTCAAGATTACTTATGGGCAAGGTGCCCATTATATGCCAAGTTGCCACATTTGACCGGTACCAAAATACGAACGCTAGCACTCTTCGGTACGGTGACGTTGCAGTCTCGAGATCTTTCGCCATATTCCCCCATTTCTCTTGGACGCACGTCGTCAAGCCAAGCCATGTCGTAAGCTAGGAGTGACTGAACTCGGCTGATGACGTCTGCGGTGTGACGCAACCGGTGAAAGGCGGCCACTCTGAGTTTTAATGCATTGTGGTGCATCTCCCCTCTTTTTTGTTTCATATTTGACCATTTTAGTGAAATTTTGCGGTGAATTTTTAATACTGCTGATGAGGAAGTTTGGTTTGGGAAAGCTAATAATGTATGTAGTTTTATTTTTTTAATACTGTTGACCTACACTAGAAATTACTCTAGCACTAACAAACATCTAAACTCACAGACAAGATAGACCATACGAATGTATAACATGTTGTTCTGTGCGGGAATTGAACCCACGATACACACCGCAGCAGCCAATCGCTCAACCACAGAGTCAACCGTGCCGTAGAGACCTATGATTGTTTTTAAAAAGTTATTGAGCTAACCGTTCAGTAGATAGGTAGGTTTATTATAATTATGGTGGTTTTAAAAAAGTTAGCTGCGTGGATGTGCGTGCGTATCGGTTTTAAAAAAAAAGTTATTATAATAACAAAGATGAAAAAGATCAGTATTTATTCGATAGGAACACAAAAACGTGAATAAATAGAAACGTTTCTCTGAAATTCAATAACTTTACTGTTGTTGTATAATAAGAGAAGAAAATCTTCACCATTAAACTTTATTGTTCTATTTGCATTACAAAGGACAATGAAATCATAGCCAGTAACATTAAAAAAGATACTGAGACAAGAGCAGAGGTCGAAACGAAATCGCATCTAATATCGACACAAGGTAAACTGTGTGAAAACTCGAATAAAACTTGACTAATAAAGATGAAATTCCTTTGCATGAAACGGAAAGAGAAATAGTAAAAGTTGAAAGTCAATGCGCCCGTAAATATCGACAAGTCCTCGATTAAGAGAGTAAGTTCGCAAAGGGTTAGTTTGTAGCTGAATTTGATAGCTTGCTGCGGGTCATTGATTCGATCCGTTCATACTTTGCTTTATTTTGCAAAGTTCTTGCTGATATCAAAAGATATTAAAAAAAAGCAGAAACTTTATTGGAAATTCATTTCTTACAAAGTTAAGTTCATCTTTCCACCTTTACCTTGGTCTGCCCCAATGTCGCCTTGCGTTTGATGAGATCCAATAATTGCTTTTTAGGAGCAGTAGTGGGCGAGTGGTAACGGCCCCGACTTACGAGTTGTAGGTCGCGGGTTCAAACCCAGCCAGGCGCATTCTTTTGTGTAATTTATTTCATCACCACTACTCTCAAAACATCGTGAGGAAACCGGCATGTCCTAGAACTAAAAAATTCGAAGACATGTGACATCCACCAATCTGCACTGGGCCCGCGTGGTGGATTACGGCCCATTCCCTCTCCTAGAGAGGAGGCCCGAGTCCCAACAGTACGAACATTATAAGGCTGACCATGCTAATTGCTCTTTATAACTATATTTTTTATTTTTTACTTTATAGATATGTCCGGCCCAATTCCATTTTAGAATAGCTATACAAGTACCGGAGGGACTGGTCCGCAATGGCCTCCGAGGATAGACGTGTGTGAAAAAGGAATAGCGAGGTCTTAGCCCAGCAGTGGGACATAATAGGCTAACTACTACTACAGTTGCCATCACGGATCTTGAGCGGTTGCGCAGAAGTCAAATATTCGGTCTCTTAAAGGTGCGAAGTGAGACGCAGGGGCGGGGAGTGTCAGTGATTGGCTCGCCGCGCCATCGCATCATAGACGTCACTCCTGATTCGTTCACTGCGTTGCTGCATGTATCTAACAACGAAGACGATTGACTCGCCAATGTATGGAATGCGCAAAGCGATCCCTACTCTGACGCCGGGCGCTCAGGATCCGTTTTGGCAACTGTACTACTTGTTACGTAGTACATAGGTGTATGCAATACTAGCTGCTGGCAGCGGCTTCACCCCCGCTAGGAGGGTCCTTTTCCTCTCGCCCATCGTCAACATCGAGCATAGTTTATAAGCTTGTTGCTTCATCTAACGCAATCCAACACTATGTTTGATGTAGAGGCAATGCAAAAAAAGAGAGATAACGCCTGAAAACTCTGTTAGCATTCGGTGATTCCGTCATTTACTCGAATATTTCACTAAATTTGTTCTAGGAAATACGTGCTTTTAAACCCTTAAAAGTTTTTCAGAACAATCCTCAAAGAAGAAAGAGCTTATAAACAAATGATATTTAAAAAAAATGGCATCTTCCACAAACTTACCTAATATATTTCATCTCCAATTAACAAATAATCCATATCCAACACAAACACACACTACATAAACACGTAACTATCTTCACCAAAATTACTTCAATCACTGTTGAACATGACAGTCGAACTGACATAACGAACCAACCCGTCCGTCATTCCATCACTGTATGACATAATCCATTCAAGATTGAGTAAATCCATTGTTTTAATTTACGCTCCATTGGTTGTTGTGTAAACAATTTGCGCAACGAACTGATAACAACATACGATTAAGGCTCTTGCTCCCATTTAGTGCCATAAAACAGTGACTTTCTGAAGCCTACCTCTCGGTAACGGCTGAGTTATAGATTCATATAAAACACTAGCTTTTACCAGCGGCTTCGCCCGGGCACTTAAAATATAGCCTATATCACTCAAAAATAAAGTAGCTTTCTATCAGTGAAAAAATTGTAGCAATCGGACCAGTACTTCTGGAGATTACCTCCAACAAACCAAAAAATAAAAAATTAAACTGCCTTTTTATTATATTAGTGTAGATTAATTACGAGTATTAACATAATATGATTTTTTCGTATGACTAAAAGTAGAATTACACTGCGCACACGTGTGACACACTCTGGGCGCGCCAGTCTCCATACATTTTATATGGAAACTGGACTTGTAGAGCTACACGTACAAATCAGGCGTGGTCCACGTGTGCGTCGATCTAATGTAGTTCTAGCTTATTACTTTTGCCAAAAACTTTTATTAACGTGATATTTTTTCTAAAGCCTTGATTTTTAAAAATATGTTTACACAAAAAAAATCTGGATCTGTGTTCTTCAGGATGTACATAGCAAATGTAAATCAATCAATATTTCGCGAAAAAAAATGGTTTTAAAGGTAATCGGGCTCTATGTGGACGCAGGAGGCAGTATGAGTATGTGAGCATTTAACTCCGACCAGAAGAGGTTCAAGGAGGGGATGTTCAAGGGACTATACGCCTTAAAACAATATCGCGCGGTTTCGATGTTCTGTAATTAATGTAATTAGAAGATGTGTGTAAAGGATCGTTTATAAACTGATTTAATCAAGATTAATTGCAGGAAACTGTACTGATTTATGATCGAGAAAATCCTTGAGAGACTACTTTTTTTTTAATTGTTGATAGTTTCCAGATAGACTAACGCTTGGCTACTATGTCAACTGATGGTAAGTGATAATGTGGTTGACGATGGAGCATGCTTGTCTAGAAATAATTATTAGAAGTAGATAACCTATTCGCTCTTTAGTTAGGAGGAGTGGCAGGCGGTCGCCGACTTCTGCGAAGCAGTAATGCTCGCAAAGGAGGAGGCCGAACGCATCAGGCAACGGTGTTATCGCCGCCGCCGCTGCCGCCGCCCGGATTCTGATCCCGATTTCCGGCCACCGTAGGCGCGGGCTTGCGGACAGTGAGCAATGGGTAGCTCACTGTCCGGCCGTCCGGTAACTGTCCGGACCAAGCCTAAGTCGTCGACGGCGCGCACTGTTCCCGCGCGCCTCAAGGAGTTGTCAGCAACATCAGGGACCCAGCCGGGTCGAAGCCTACTGGGGCCAGGGTTATCCGAAAGGGCGCTCGAGCTCCGGTATGAAGGCTAGAAGGAACGGGGTGGATCTTTTAGTCAGTAAGAGTCTGACACTATCTCCCGCTCCGCCCAAGAGCGGGGGTTGTCATTGGATGATTATTTCCCACCATAAAAAAAAAGTTAGGGTGGATGTTTCAGGGTTGCTCGCAAAATTAAAATTAAAAGTTTTAGCCATGTCAGTTTCAATAATATTATTAGTGGCTGTAACTCATATTTTTTTATTTAAAAGGAATTTATTATAATCATTAAATCATCAATATAACCCTCTTAGTTCGCCATGGGTTGTGCGAAAGTGAACTTGGAACAAAGGAAAAAGAGGAGTAGGTTTTAGTCAGTAAAGGTCTGAAACGCCCTCGCGCTTCACCCAAGGGCGGGAGATGTTTTTGGATAATTTCCCACCTAAAAAAAACCCTCTTAGTTCAGTTTTTATTTTTGATAGGCTCGCGTTTGACCACCATCTCACCTGATGGTACTTAAGCAATGATGTGGTCGACGATGGAGCACGCTTGCCTAGAAGTAACCTATTTAGACCCCTAAGTTGTAGCTATAAGGAAACACAGACTCTGGCAGGGAATTCCACTCCTTGGCTGTACGCACAATAAATGTGTTCCCGAAATGCTTTGTGGGATGTCTGTCTATCATGTACCGGTGGCGCAACGCAGTCGCCGTACGTCTTGTGGTCTGATGATGGAACCGAGCTAATACGGTCACATCACACTACGACACATATGTACCTACATAATATAAAATGCTACATATAAATTCAATGTTGTGGTTTAATTGTGCAGTGTACAATAATGTAATGTAATTAAACCACAACTGTGAATTAGCCAAATAAATACATTTGTACCTATAATGTGTAAAACAATTTTAATTTATTTAATTCTATTATTTCACAGGCCGGCCGTTATTTATTTCTAACATCAAAAGCACATGCAGGAAATTCGTATAAATAAAAGCTCCATACACAATAAAATTAATTCAAACAAAAACGTGTGGTATTCAAATTGAATACAAAACGTTATACAAAATAAATTCGTGCCATAGAAAGTGAATTTGTAACGTATTCAAACGGTGACAGATCGGCATTGGCGTGATGAATTTCACTTCTCGTTTACATTTATTTGCATTCAAGTCTATAAAAATCACTGAATAAAAATGTTACTGGTAAATAATATTGACGTAATAAAGATGTAAAATGGTTTTGTTTGTTTGTACATAGGAGGTTTTTTCTGAATCATAGTGACTTACAATGGGCCTGCTTAAAAAAATATAAAGGACAATGGAAACGGTTATGGTCGGAGTTTCTTTGCGTGATCGCATCGCGTATGTACAATAATCGCCATTAGTTTTTAATTAGTACAAATACATAAAAAAGGCTTATAAGAAAAGGTCTTGTTACGAGTATTATTTAAGTAAAGTTTCAATAAATAATATTCAAAAACAGCAAAGTAATTAGCGTTTGTTTATATCCCAAAATGTCACTTAATTTATGGACACTGTGCGTAGTATTTTCTAGATGCAATTACGTTTGACGTTGAATTCAATTATGAATTTACCAATTATGACAAATTTTCTTGGACAATTTTGGGACTCCATATTTTTTTACTTTTGACTACACAAATATATTATGATCAGTAACGGGTACAAATAATGTTTGTACCCGTGTAATAATGTCGTGTGGGTGTAATAATGTTTTTGTATAATTAAAAAATAGGTGTGTATATTTATAGTTAGTTCAGTATTTTTATTAAATACGTAGTTAGTAATGTAGTAATTGTTAAATAAATTCACAGTTAGAAAATCAACTGTAGGTACTTTTTATTATGTTGTAGTGAATATTAAGTAATGTCTACAAGACATAAAGCGTGTACCGCAAATGATCTTAGCTAATACAGAACAGAAGAAAAACACGTTTTATATTCGTCTAATATCATAAAAGCTGGAAAAACAGAGATTGACGGCGGCAGTTTTATGTTTGATGAAACGTATAAAGATGTTTTGTTTTAGCCTTAGAGACCCGATGTTTTTATTAAACCCTGCTTTTCTTAAAATACGTTACGCTTTTTACTTGAGCCCGTTTTTGAATAAATGGGTAGATAATAAACGAAGAATGGAACCTAAGCTGATAAAAAAACCATACTTACGGTCCACAAAAACATAGCTATTACTTAGGAGACATTTTATTATCACATTACTTGGTAACGGTTTTCGAGGTGCTAAATTAGTACTTGGATAAAATTCATAATTTCATAAACTCAGGGTTTTATAATATTACTTGCTGCTCCCAGAGTTTTCATCATCATCAGCCTTTCTAATGTTCCCGCTGCTGGGACTCAAGCCTCCTCTCTAGGAGAGGGAATGGGCCGTAATCACCACGCGGACCCAGTGTGGGTTGGTCCCGGAGCTTTGCCGACGTTATAGTAAAAAAATATCTCAAAGGAACCCCGGGATGAAAAGTATTCTACGAGTATGTGCTAAAGTTGTCAAAAAATACAAAACCAGTTTTGACACTATTGTATTTTGAGTATCTAGCGGCTTGTCCGGTGTAGTGTAGCTACTATTAAAATAGCTACAAGTACACCGGACCCCTAATTATAATTTTATTGTTTCTTTCAGTTTCGTTCTAAGTTACAATTTTTTTGTAATTGATATAAACTAGTGCTTGACTGCGATCTTACCTGATGGTACAGGTACCGGCACGAATCTTGAGCGTTCGGCGTCAGAGTGGGGATTTTTTTTTTTTTTTTTTTTTTCGATGGGAAAAATCATCTTATGACAACCCCCGCTCTTGGGCGGAGCGGGAGATAGTGTCAGACTCTTACTGACTAAAAAACCCATCCCGTTCCTTCAAGCCTTCGATACCGGGGCTCGAGCGCCCTTTCGGATTACCCTGGCCCCGGTAGGCTTCGACCCGGCTGGGCCCCTGCTGTTGCTGACAACTCCTTGAGGCGCGCGGGAACAGCGCGCGCCGTCGACGACTTGGGCTTGGTCCGGACGGTTACCGGACGGCCGGACAGCGAGCTACCCATTGCTCACTGTCCGCAAGCCCGCGCCTACGGTGGCTGGAAATCGGGATCGGAATCCCGGCGGCGGCGCACTATGGGACCAAACAGTATTTTCCATCTCGAAAATGGTTTTGATGAAAGTCCTAAATCTATAGATTTATTTATGGTTTTATACTGTCAAAAGATGGAACTTACAAATGATTTACAAAAATAATTAAATAACTTAAGTTTAAGTTTATAAAATGAACCTCAAACATTGAGCATAAATATTTTCATGCCAATTAAATTACCGTTAAGGAAGTTCAACACAAAATTATTCGGAAGTTTTCCAAGGAAGTATGTTAGTGTTATATATCATTAGATAGCTTAGAGTGTACACTTTGCAACTACGTTCAGTTTTGTGAAAAAAAATTTTTATTTTATTTTTTATTTATTTTTTTAGTAATGTAAAGAAACTTTCGTTTTTATTTATTTCAATTGGAGTTTTCATTGTTGCCGAAAGCTGCCGGTGTCAAGTTATTCACTCTATTAGATACCTTACCTATTCAGTAATATGAGGAATTAAAAAAAACTTGCGCGTTTTTTGCGCCAAAGGTGATTTCGAGGCAATATGTCAATCGGGGGAAAATAAAAAAATACCCGAAAATTATCGTTCTTCTTTTTAATTACGAAATATTATATTTAATCATTACATTTTGATGTCTGTATTGTCGTCTGTTAGATATTGCAGACCAATTTTGTTAGAATTCGCAAAAGAAACACCCGAAAAAACTACAGCGGTTGTCAGTGAAATTGAAGCCAAAATTAATCAGTTGATTCCAACTCTTATGTCAATAGACTACAAAGTCATCGAAGTTAAACATGAATTGTTTATGACGATGATTGATGGGAAAGTTACTCAAGTGTTAACGAACACATCATCCAATACTACCTGCGCTGTTTGTGGAGCAACTCCCAGACAAATGAATGATCTTTTAAAAGTTACAGCGAGAGTTGAAAATGAAAATGCATTTAAATATGGATTGTCGACACTACACGCATGGATAAGATTTATGGAAACGATCCTCCATATTTCTTACAATTTAGGTTTTGAGAAGTGGTCTGCAACCACTACAGAAAACAAGCACCTTAAAGAAGACAAGAAAAACATGTCCAAAAACGTTTCCGAGAAGTGCTTGGTTTGCACATTGATAAACCACGTCAAGGTTCCGGTAATAGTAATGACGGAAACACGACAAGGAGATTTTTCCAAAATTATCAATGTTCTGCAGAGATTACTGGAATTGATGAAGAATTAATCAAGAGATTATATATAATTCTTCAAACTATGTCATCGGGATTCCCTATAAACGCAGAAAAATTCGGGCAGTATACATTGGTAACCGCGCAATTATATGCAAGCAAATATAACTGGTACTACATGCCATCTTCGGTCTTCGGTACAGCGTTGCGCCACCGGTACATGGTAGACATCCCACCCATACGCACAAAACGTTTTGCGAACACATTTATTGTGCGTACAGCCAAGGAGTGGAATTCCCTGCCGGAATCTGTGTTTCCTGAGAGCTACAACTTAGGAGTCTTTAAGTCGAGAGTGAATAGGTTTCTTCTAGGCAAGCGTGCTTCATCGTCGACCACATCATCGCTTACCATCAGGTGAGATAGTGGTCAAGCGCAAGCCTATCACTAATAAAAAAAAAAAAAAATAAAGTACTTATACATGGTGCTAAAATAATAGAGCATTATGCAGTTTTGCCAATAGGACAATTATCCGAAGATGCCCAGGAAGCCCGAAATAAAAGATTATAAGAAATATAGGTTACATCACGCTAGGAAGTGTTCCAGATCAGCAACAAACGAAGACGTTCTGCATATTTTGTTATATACATTTGATCCTTATATATCTAGCTTAAATAAACCAAGTTTTCTAATATGTAAAGATTTGTTTGACGAAGCTAAAGAATTGTTGGAAATAGAAAGTGATGAATAGGATAAGCGCTATTTTTTTTTATCTCGTAAATGTTTGTTTAATAATAATAATTAAGATTTAAACTTATTTTAACTAAAAGTGTAACTTTTATTGCTATTTTAATATAACAATATAATTTTTTGTATGAATTTTTATGAAACTTTATCTTTGTCATTTTTTTACGAAAAATATATATTTTTTTAAATTGTGATGTTTGATTTCTTTTATTGCCTAAGTATTCATAAATACATGAAAAAAAAATCAAGGAGAAAAATCACAAAACAACAAAGTTATCGATTTTTGAGATGGAAAGTACCGGTTGGTCCCATAGTGCGGCGGCGAGAGCGCCGTTGCCTGATGCGGTCGGCCTCCTCCTTAGCGAGCATTACTGCTTCGCAGAAGTCGGCGACCGCCTGCCACTCCTCCTCGCTCCGGACCATGGCCTCGACCAAGGCCCGGCGCGAGAGGTCTCCGCCGCCGATCACCCCCACGAGGGCACGGCGATGCTCCGCCCAAGCAGGGCACACCGCGATTGTGTGCTCCACCGTGTCCTCCGGGCGTTCCGCACAGTGGCGACACCCGGGCGTCACTTCCGCTTTAATTCGGAACAGGAACCTCCCGAACTTGCCATTTCCGGAGAGTCAGAGTGGGGATCGCTTCGCGCATTCCATACATTGGCAAGCCAATCGTCGTCGTTGTTAGATACATGCAGCAAGCGCAGGGAACGAATCACGAGTGACGTCTGTGACACGATGGCGCAGCAAGCCAATCACTGACACACCCCGCCCCCGCGTGTCACTTCGTACCACTAAAGAGACCGAATAATTGACTTCTGCGCAACTTGAAACCAGCGCTCAAGATCCGTGCCAGTATCTGTAAGCAGTGATGCAATCTCTGATGGCGAGGCGCACCAGTTTACATTCTAGGGTCTTTATGAAATACAAAAACGGGCTTTTTATTTTTTAACCAGTTTTATCAACACAAAGAGAGATAGTACGACTACGTATCTAATCAATCAACTACAAAAAAACGAGAAGACCTAAAAAATCTACAGTTTTTTTTAACTTCGACAAAACACACAATACTTGGCTTGGCACCAAACTTGTACAACAATGCCAATTCGTATTTTTTTGGTTGGAATCGCGAAGATAAAAGAAACCGTGATGGTTGTAGAAATCGATTAGTTTGCCAAAGTCATACGAAGTTTACTGAAGATCATAAGTAAAGTTAAGGATTGTTTACCACTTATCTATCTATACAGCTTATAGGTATGTTTTAAAGAGGCAATATTTAAATATTTTTTTGTTTGTGATAAAAAAAATCTCGAAAAATACTGAACCGATTTTTTTTAAAAAAAACCTCAGCATAATGCTACTTTATCGCTGAGTATTTCACGCACAGGTATATTTTCTATTATTACGCAGGCGAACCCGCTGGCAGAAGTTAGTCTAAGTAGTGAATAGTTGAATGTGTTACTAAAAGCGCGAAACTCCAGAATAACGGGGCCAAATTGGATGAACTTTTAAAAAATATTTGGGGCTTGTTTTTTTTTTAATTTTTATTAAAGTCTTCGAAAGTTCTAATGGATAGAAAATTGGAAAATTTGCACGGAAGATCGTAAAAGATACATTTTTCCTTATTTCATTTAAACTTTTTCTAGCTGTCAATATTAGGGATAGAATAGCACTCAATCCTTGTACCTACTTACTTACGATATCTTTTGAAAGATTTACGTCTGTTAGGTTAGCTATTTATTGTACCTACCTAAACAAAAAAAAATATTACAAAAGCCTTTATGTAAATAGACAGAACAAAAGACATGTAGACAGATCTATGAAGAAGTTGATATCATAAATAAAGTTGTCTCTTTGTAGAAAGTAAAATTTGAATATGTCACTCACGATTTAGGCACACATTGTGTTGGTGTCGTAACAATGCGCTCTCATGAGCACCTCATTTAAATTCTTATAACACCAAAAGATTTAGTTCATCCACATAATTTAACTTTTGTAATGCTAAACATGTGTTAATCCAAATTACTAATCTACATCAACAAAAGACGACTAGATTAAACAACTTTTACTTTATGATAACTACGTTCTTTTTTCAAAAATATCGCGCCATTTTTTTGTGTCGTTGACAGAAGGATTTTGTAATAGATATAACTTTTTTTTCCTATTGGTTCTGGATTTTTTTTTGCGGATTATGTCACCATCGCATCGTCTCAAACTTGGCTGAATGGAATCAATTTTGGTATCTGTCAATCAATCAGTCTTGTCTTGTCACAATTCTTGCTCTCTGGGGTTTTGACGGTTACGTTATAGGAAAATTTGGTTACGGTGTGTCTCGTAATACATTTTCTTAAACAAATATTTAGAAACATATAAGTTTATTATTTACATCAGATATAATTTACATATACCTATGTACATAAAAAAAAACTTTAAAAAATATTTTGATTTATTTTTATACTAAGATCTTAAATATCTCTTTTCTTTGTTTTTATCGTAGTTTTATAAGATGGTTTTACCTTTTTTAGCGAGTAGGCCTTAGGGAACATGATAAGGCCGACTATGCTATGCTTTTTGGGGGAGGCCTATGTCCAACAGTGAACGCCTTTCGGCGGAAATGATGAAAAAATGATGATGGTTTTGCCACAACTGAGAGTGGTAACGTAATATTAGGTTGGTAAAACTGAATCGATCAATATTGTAGGTAATAGTGACATAACGATTGTTATTCAAACTTTTGTACCACAAAAGTTTGATCACGACAATTTTCCAAATTAATCAAAAGCATTGATATTTCATAGAGTGATCAAGGGCTATGCGCGCACGAACGGGAAAGCCGCGCGTGACAGACAGACAAACAAGCCTGAGGTCATTGATGCCTGCGCTTTCTAGATTTCACTAAGCAGCGCCTCCATTACAGCGCAACTGTCAATAATGACATAATTAATAGACTTACAATGGCTATATTCGTATTGATGATTCGTTAGCTTCATTGTTATTGATGATAGAATCGAGACACGCTCAAATCATTCGTTGATGTTGATGGATTTATCAGTGATAGCAATAATTGACAATTAATGGTGATTTGCTTCATCTTTATTAAGACGTTTGTTCGTAAACATTTTTTATCATTATCAAGCGTTGGGAACACATTCATTATGCGTACAGCTAAGGATTGGAATTCCCTGCCGGGGTCTGAGTTTCCTGATAGCTACAACTTAGGGGCCTTTAAGTCAAGAGTGGATAGGTTGCTTCTTTAAGGCAAGCATGCTTCATCGTCGGCCACATCATCGCTTTCCATCAGGTGAGATAGTGGTCAAACGCGAGCCTATTCATAATAATAATAAAAAAAATATCTTTCAAATCTTGCTATAACAACTACTCAAATATGTTAAATGTCTCATAAAAGCGGCCCAAAATATTAAAAACTTAATGAATCCCTCATAATGTCACTAAGCTTTCACCAAGCAATATCTCCAGCGAATGTGCTGACTTTAGCAATTGATACGGGAGTTATGAGCGATTTATCAATTTAATTGTTCACCAAACCCTTAGAGGCGCGGTGAACTATAAAAAACTTCGAAATGTCGCATAAAGTACTTTTGTAATATCGTGCGAATCTCAGGAGAAATTTATTATTTTCAGGGATTTTGCTCACTGAAAGCGTTAAGAACTTACTCAATCTTTTTTGTTTAAAGAGCCGAGAATTACTTTTGTTTTAACGCTATCAACGTCTTTGAAAGTTTTGCATCATAAGCCAAGTGTCCATGTTTTTACACTTGGCTATCTAGCCTTATCTCAATTTCCCATTTAATGAAGTCATAATGATCATAGTCTGTAATCATTTGTCGATGGTATCTAGTCTATGACAGATATTGGCAACATAACTTTTTACACACAACCAATCAATCATAGACAAGTTTTCCAAAGACAAAAAGAAACTTTCTCCTGTCAATAGAGCCGCTTCCTGTAAGTTATGAGCTTAAATGATGTTGTTTAATAACAACAGTAAACTAAAAACATGTCGGAAGGAAATATGAGACATGTTACATCCCAATGTGTCTCATGTCACGGAAGTTTCCTGCAGTTTCCAACTCGCTTCTACTGTCTATGATTAATGTACGATGTTACTACGAAAAACTATGAGTGTAGTATTCGTATCTATGTAATGTTCTTTGTACACGGCACTTTTAAACAGATACATATCTAAATATTGAAAAAGGTAAAGACTAGAGTTACAGTTAGCAAGACACATTTTGTAGTTATTATTTGGTTTGAAAGTAGTAATTTTTATTTTTTGTTTCACCCTTTTTGCTGAACTTCTTTCTACCTAGATGGAGCGAGAGGGATAAATGATAAATGTTGTACACAACATTATCCAAATAGATTTTCAAAAACGCTTTTACACGTCAATTTTTTTGTGAATTTAAACTAGTTCTGGCCGGTGTTTCATAACTGACTGTCCTGCCTCCCTAGCCAAGTTACAACCGTTTCGCTTGCGTCGAACGCTTCGAGTTGACCTTGCCGCCAATTCTTTTGTTCTGACCACGTTACTAAGCGTTGAGATGACGTCATTCCCGTACATTTGAAGCTTTCTACTAGCGTTAACGATTGCAGATTATCAACTTGGCTAGGGGTACTAAGTAGAAACACCGTAACAAACTTAGGAGTCTTTTTTAAAGTCCATACAGCAAAGGCAGTGTCTGACTGTTACTGACTGAAACCCATCAGTGTTAGTAGCTCTTTGCATCTCAGGACTCCTTTTTCTTTAACTTTGGGGGAAAAAGAAAGAATCGATTCGATAAGAAGAAGGCTCTTTTGAACAATCCTGCAACCCTGGGGCAGACGTCGGAAATGGCCGGGCCGCGTTAATTATGCTGACAGCTCTTCGAGGTAAGCATGGAACACAATGCAACCTTGTCAGACGGAGAGCTACTCATTGCCCGCCCTTCTCAAGCCCCGATGCGTCTCCTGCGGCAGTTAGGGAGTGAGGATTGCCTCATTTAGTTCACGCTGATTTTATGGTTTATTGAGACCAAGTTTTAGACAGTTTAAGGCTTAAAATTCGCAGTTTCACGCTTCTTATTCTATGAAAGTATCTATTAGGTAGTTAAAGTTGATACAGAAGTCACTCTTAAGGTAGCCATACACGCTGGGGTATACTGACAGGTTTACCCGTACAGTTATACCTGGCAGGTAAGCTTGTATGGAAACTGCACAGTTGTGCAACATACACGCTCCGGTTTACTTATACAACTCAACTGTACAGGTAAACCTGTCAGGTATACCCTAGCGTGTATGGCTATTACCTTAAATCAACTTTTATCACCTAATAGATACTTTCATAGAAGCGTGAAACTGCGAATTTTAAGCCTTAAACTGACTAAAACTTCGTCGCGATAAACCATAAACTCAGGGTGAACTAAATGAGACCATCCTCACTCCCAAAACCACTGCAGGATTGAGCATGGCGGTGGTTTGATGATGAGTAGATCGCCGTCCGATAAGCGCGCCTCAAAAAGCAGTCAGCGTGATTGACCTTGGCTACCTTTAGATATACATTGTTATGTCGGTAGTAATAACTTGTAAGATTTATTAGGATAATTAAGGACCTGTCTCCACTATACAGGTTGGTAGGAGAAGGGAAGCGTTCATCGTTATAATAGAATTAATGTCTAGGCTTAGGGCTGCAAAATTGTTCGAAAGAGTTACCGTGGCCGTGGAACGCAAAGGGTAAATAAAGGAACACAGGTGGGTTTCAGTCAGTATAACTTCGATTTTCTCGCTCTGGGCGGAGTGAGAGGAATCATTTGATATGATTACAGATATCTATGCATTTTTTTCTTTTGTCTCGTAAAGAAAAAATAAGTACGATACATTTCGTTGAAAATTCGCGTGACGTCACGCATCGGTACATATTTTAACGTAGCAGTGACGTAAACAAGACCCTACTCTTAAACTTTGGGAAACACGTGTCTATTATTCAATTTTAAACTTAGTAAATGAACTTTTACTGTTTTTCTTTGAATCTAATTTTTATCGAGTTTGTAATTATTTTTTAGATTTTTACATAATTTATTGATATTTTTTTAAGCTATTGCATAGCTTCTATCGCGGGCCTTGAGCGTGGAGACCGAATCCAGAAATTCCGTAACGAAAATAACCTAACACCCCCCACTCATTTGTTTTTTGAGCGTGGTGACCGATAAGAAAACAAATGAGTGAACAATCAATCAAAATTCAATTCAATGTGTGAAAGTGTAACTTCAATTAATATCAAAGAAAAAAAAAACAAAGGAAAAAAAATACTGCATAAATAAAATAAATAAACAATTATAATTGCATTAGTTTTTCACACGTCTTTTTTTTGGTTAATAATAAAATTAATTCATTGTTTTAATCAAATCGACTATTTTATAAAAAAAATATGCCGTTGAAATAAAGCTTTTTATGATTATTTTTATTGTTTAAATTAAATATAATATATAAGTACTATTTAATCAAAATGATTAATTAAACATTAAAAAGCAAATCCATAGTTATGATTATTTTTATTGTTTTAATTAATAATTTATGTGCCATTCAATCAAAATGATTAATTAATTATTAAAGGGCAAATCCATAGATTAATAAAGCTTTAATCAAATCGGTGGGCATGATGATAATTTTGAATATTTATGGAACAGGAAGTGATGCCGTAAACACGGCTGAATGCGGAAGTTCGTTTACATGCTAATGTAGAAATTAAGGGTTTTGGAGCACGAATAGATTTTAGATAGCCTGGACTAACGGTGGTATTGTAATTAATTCGATACCTACTGGTTTATGCAATTTTGTTGAGGAGTTAAGGTCAATGAAGAGCATTATTTACCTAGTTTTTGCCAGTGGTTTTCTTCCGCATAATAGTAGAAAAATATACCAAAAGAGTAGCACTACGTATCCTATGTGCTATTTCAAGACATGGTCTACCTGTGTGCCAAATTTCATCCTAATCCGTTCAACCGTTTGAGCGTGAAGATGTAACAATTATACACACATAGGTACTCGTACATACAAACATTCGCCTTTGTTGTATTAATGTGTTATGATGTTATAATTGTGAAATCTACACTTAATGTAATAAAGAAGTAAAGTTTGTTTTTTTTTTGTTTGTAGAAAGTAATCTCTGGAAGTACTGGTCCGATTGCTAAAATTTTTTCACCGATAGAAAGCTGCTTTATTCCTAAGAGACATAGGCTATTTTTTTTGTAGGCAGGCGAAGCCGCGGGCAAAATCTAGTCATAAATAAACACACACGTGTAAACATCCTCTCAATTTTTTCTCAGTATATCTCGTTTGTGAAATGATTAGTCAGTCCCTTAAAGTTTACGAATTAACAAATGCTTCTTCAGAATGTTATTCTGAAGAAGCGTTTGGGGTACTCTTCATTTAAAGATTTTTTAGGTAAGTACTTTTGTAAATTAATTTAACTTAATCCTAGAATATTATTTAAAAGAATAACAGTGGAACTCCTAACCAGCTTTTCTCCTAAGGAAACGGCCGACTGGAACCGTGCAGTAGCTTCAACCGTATCATAAGTGCCCATATAGGCCTATGTGAAATAAACTATTTCGAATTACATTGAATTTACATCACTGTAATGGTCCCTAAGCATGATCTTACTATGTACCAATTGAGGACACAATCACACAGCCTAGTGGGTTGATGGCAAACTATAATTTCTGCATCCAACCAAACGCTTGCCGCATCTCGAAATCTTCCTTAATCAAGACGTTTATGATAGCAGTCGCAATTTGCTATCCATTACATGAAGAAATGCCCTATTTACATATCAATGAAATCGGGAAATCCTTCCTTAAGCGATCAGCTTCGATATTTCGAGAAAGCCCGAAGTATTTCATGAGGACGGATAGAAGAGTTGCATTGAAAAGAGTCCCCGTTTCGAGGGTCTTATCTTCCTAGTTTTGTAGCCGGTTTGTTTGAGATGTTTACCTCAACTATATATGTTGTGTTGTATTGTATATCGGGTTATTATCTGCAACTCCACGACTAAAGCGTGTTTCGATCCATCATAGCTCCTCATAGGTCAGCAGCGCCTTGGTGTTACTGACCATTTCACGGAGTATACCTGGGTTTCCGAAGTACTTTGCGCTGTATCCAGCGACCACAAGGCAGCTTAGGAGCAGATGAGCTGCTGTCTCGTCCTCCTCCATGCAGGCTCTGCAGAGTTGACTGTATGTAAGTCCTATGACAGAGCGGTGCTTATTAAAGGTCCCGTGGCCAGTTCTAAAGGCCATCACTTTGCGCAACTGAGGTTTAGTCAGTCGTAGGGCTTGTTTAGTTAGCTTTATACTTTTTAGAAGCGTAAATAAAAGGTATTGGGATCTATACTAATGTTAAAAAGCTGAATAGTTGGTTTGAATGCTCTTATCTCAGGAGCCGCTGGTTCGAATTGAAAATTGGGTAAGTAGTCCATTTAGCGAGGAAGGCTATAGGCCATAGTAACCAAAGACGCGGGTGAAATCACAGGAAGCAACTAGTACAGGATAAAACAAGCTGCATAGCTTTCTTAACTATGTTGGGTATTACCTGATGCAACTAAATTTCAGTTTATGATAATAAACTTAAAATTTTCATGAAAAAGATACTGGCAAATTGACAATCGTTATTTTTAGCAGGAGTTTCGAGTGAATTTCAGTGGGTGGTTTAATGATGAAGATTACTAGTCGATATTATGATGTAAAAGGGTTTAAAGTGTCTGCACAACTGGACAATATATGAAGTCAAAGAAGTAGCTACCTACCTACCACCAGACGGTTCTAAATTGATCTCAAACCGTGAACAATTCAAACATCTAATCTACACTAAAATTATATAAAGGAAAAGTTTGTTATTTTTGTTTGTGAGGTAATCTCTGAAAGAATATTATTTATTATGTTTTTTCAGGAAACATAGACTTTGTTGATTTACCTACTTATCTGTACTAATGTTATATAAAGTTTCTTTTTTTTTCTTTGTAGGTAATCTCTGAAAGTAATGGTTTGATTGCTAAAATTTTTACACCGATAGAAAGCTGCTATAATTCTGAGTGATATAGACTATATTTTATGTATGCGGGCAAAACCGCGGGCAACAGCTAGTAGAGTAATATAATAAATCTATGCCAAGACCAGCCTGGCAACCCTACCAACATAATCACGAAACGAAAGTGTTTCATATTTCACCCCTTCCATATTTTGGCACCGTACCTTGCGCCACCATGGGGTCTAAAGTACGTATATAATAGATTGTTGTAGACTGCTGCAAAGTTCCCTTAATGCGGTTTATTTTCACGGTCTTGGTATTACGAGCTACTTAGATATTTGGTATAGCATAAGTTACTTAAGTTAAGCAGCTTTATAATATTCCCACTGCTGGGACTCAGGCCTCCCCTCTAGGCCGTAATCTACCGCATAGGCCGAGTGAGCCCAGGGGTTGCTACGAGTATGTATGTAATGTATTTCAATTATTCACTTCCATTCTATCTTTAATTTGTTTAAAAGTAATTGAGAGAGTTGAGAGAGAGAGAGAGAGAGTTGCTAGCCTGTCAGTTTTCTACCGGTTGCATTTCGGGGAGTGTGCGTCGGAATTGCATAACCTATTTCTGCCTAGCCCGTTCCATCATCGGACTGTCAGACGTACGGCTATGCGCCACCCGTACATGGTGGATATCCCATCTACACGCACAAAACGTTTTGGGAACACATTCATTGTGCGAGTGGAATTCCTTACCGGAGTCTGTGTTTCCTGATAGCTACAACCCGGGAATCTTTAAGTCGAGAGTGAATAGGTTTCTTCTAGGTAAGCGATAGGTTCGTCGACCGCATCGTCGCTTTCCATCAGGTGAGATAGCGGTCAAGCGAGAACCTACCAACAATTAAAAAAAAATTGTACTTAACCCTTACCATGACGTGTTAAATTGTCAGTTGTGGGAACGAGAAAGAGGGATGGAGCTTCACCCTTGTAGTACAGAAGTCAATCTACGTACAAATTGCGCTCGAGCAACGCACACAAAGACACCGCTCACAGACACGATGTCTCGGTCGCGTCTTGGATCACTCGTCGAACAATTCCGGCTCAAACGCTCATTAGTGTGCGTCCACCGAGTGTAGGTATAAAAAGTGAAGTACATACATGAGATTGTCTTCTGTACCTATGTATTTTGTGCTTATAGCTCCCATATACCTCCATGCCTTTAAACAATTCAGTTTAGCTCGTAAAATGGAACTGCTGTTGTTACACTTGGGCAGAAAAAAAAAACTTGACTCTCAATTAATTCTACTTGAATATGTAATGGTATATATTTATATGCTCTTCTTAATACCGAAGTTAAATTAAAGTGTTCATGCTCACTATGCACTAGTTAGAAAACGAAAGTGTTACGCGGAAATAAACACAAAATTATCTCGATGACACCGTTATCTGCTGTAGGTACTCTGTATATATACAAATATAATTGAAATGTCTGTTTGTAATATCAATCAAAAGAAAGAAGAAGAAAGAAGTTTGTAAAATCAAAAGAAAATCATCTAATGACATCTCTCGCTCTTGAGCGGGGCGGAAGGGCATGTCAGACTTTTACTGACTAAATCCTACTCCTGTTCCTCTTTTGCCTTCGTTCGAGGGTCCCGGGGTTCTTTTTCGCTTCACCCATGGCCCCAGTAAGTTTCGACCCTGCTGGGCCCCTACACAAAGTTATATTCGTTTTTATTTCTGTTTGTTCCGGCTAATCTCCGAAAAGACTGGACTGCTTTGAAGGGACTTTCATTGACGGTTAGCTGATGTTACAAGGAGTAACTGAGTCTTATGCTTTTCATTTTTTGGACAAGAACAGGGGGCATCTCCGAAATGGGTAATATTTTTTTACACGATTACTCCAAAAAGGAAAGTAATGTTCTTACTTAACCTCCACGCCAACAAAGTCGCGGTTAACAACTAGTTTGTCATAACTTTTAAATGTGTAAGTATGACTTATTTTGTTACATAATAAAAATAATGCAAATCATTTTGTGAAATTCACAAATCTTTTACGTCACTCTGACTTTTACATCCAATTTTTTGGACTCAATTTTAACGGCACCAATACCAAAAGCAATAAAAATTATCCCCTTCCTCTCTCCCCTCGGGGCTCAACAAAAACCTAGGAAGTCTTCATCAAGCTATCAACAGCAAGTGTTATTAATTAGTCAATGATAAATGACATGTAATCCATACTAATCATCACGTCCGAGTCACTTTCACTTTGACTCACAGCGCATGCGACATGCGCCCGAGTGAAACCGCGATTTGGCTAGAGAGAGTTCGCAATTACTTGCGGCTGCGCAGCAGTGGCTACTCTGTAGTAAATAGTTACGTTTTTTTAGAAGAAACTTTACGATGACTGACCGAAGAAGTATTTAGAACAAAAAAGTAATTATTATGTAACTTTGAGTAACTTCGAATTTCAAACTGTAATTTAAAATAATAATTGAAACAACTTGTAATCTGATTTAAGAATCTGTGATTCTAAATTAAAATTCTGTATAGTTTCATGAATAAAGATAATTAAGCCCCGACTTATAAGTTGTAGGTCGCAGGCTCAAACCTAGCCAGACGCATTATTTTATGTAATTTATTTCAACACCATTGCTCTCAAAATGGTGAATTAATTGTGAGGAAACCGGCATGTCCTAGAATAAAAATTCGACGACATGTGAGTTCATGTGACATTCATCAATCACTCGCCGTCGATTAAAAAAAACCGCATCTATGTTTTTTTCCTACCAGTGGCTTATTTTAATGTCTATATTTATAATTCGTTTGTTTTTTTTACTTTATTTATATTGTTCTCACATAATAGTAGCGACAAGAAACATGTTACCGAGATATTTGGAATACATAAAAAGGTTGATAAGAGTGTCCATGGAATGCACATTCTTCTCCACTTTGGAATGTGCAATTAGCATCGTTTTCTGACTGACTTCTTGACAATTTCAAAGTGCCTGCAAATAATAATAATAATATTCCACGACTATCACAACGCCGTCTAGTCTCAAGCTAAGCAGAGCTTGTGTTATGAGTACTAGACAACTGATAAACATACATATATATATTTCTATTATAGAAAAATTAAACCCAGACACAGAACAAATATGATCGTGCTCATCACACAAACATTTGTCCTGGGTGGGAATCGAACTCACAATTTCCGGCATAGCAGTCAGGGTCACTAAACAGAAATCAGAAAAGTTTATTTCAAATAGATCAATTGCAGGCACTTTTTAATTGTCAGAATGTTGGTCAGTCAAGAAAAAAAAGTGAAGCTAAGTTGCACCACAAGACTAACAGGCCAGTCAAAAAAAAAAATGGTTTATTTTAAACATACGCTTTGTATCTTTACTGAGGCCACTTTTTGGAAGACAGCCTGTCTTTATAAGGCAGGCTTTCTGAGTAGGAAGCAGCATAAAGGAAAGGTGAGTTTCCATTTTCTTCGACTTTCACCATCACATTGTATACCTGTTGGTACTAATCATAATTAATGTTTACAGAAATACCTTTGTAAAGACCTAAATAACTTAATGTTTATTATGTTCATGTTACTTTGTAGTTGTGGTGGAATGTCAGAGCAATTACAAATGTTCTAGATTGTGTGTTATTGAGAACAATGTGGTTTTGTATGTTTTAAAATAAAGTAAAGTAATAACTATGTAGTTATTTTGTAAAATCTCATTATGGATTCCTTTCAGATTTCTTTTTCAGTTAAAATACACAAGTGTGTAAAATTTCCTGCAGGTGTCTATGTTTCCTATACCCTTTTCAAAATAACATTAAAATTTATGAAAGCCTTTTATTACTGTCCGTTCCGATTGACAGGGCGATAACAAATTTTATAATGAGTAATTTAGCTACTTTCTATATTCCCTTGGTAGTAATCCAATAACTTTGATGTATTATGCTTTTTTCTAAAAAAAATCTTTTAAAAAATAGCTTAACCATAAGGGGTACTTTGTTTATTGTATGCAGGTAAGTATACTTGCTTTGGTAGCGGAAATCCGATGGATGCGGGACGCACATGATCGTTCGTTGTGGCGACGCTTGGGGGAGGCTTATGTCCAACAGTGGACGTGTATCGGCTGAAATGATGATGATGATTATGATGATAGGTACTTGCTTTTGCCCGCAGCTTGGCCCGCGTACCTACATAAAATATAGCCTATGTCACTCAGGAAATTTTTTTTAACAATCAGACCAGTAGTTCCATCGATTACCTATGTACCTCCTGCAAATAAAAAATAAAAACAAACTTTACCTCTTTATAATATTATTTAGTGTAGATAATAAGAATTTGCTCATCCAATTTGCTCCAAACAAGGAGATTAATGTTCTTAAATAATAATTAAAAAAAAAACGATAAAAAATTATTGTCTCTTGTTAGAGGTAACTGAACTTGGAAAATATACCTAATCAAAATAATCTTTACAAAATTGCTGTCATTTTATGACTATAATCCTAATTAAAGACACAAATATAATCCACAAAAAACTCTACCTTTTTGGTGTTTTTTTTTTTGCCAAACCAAACAGATTGATTAAGTCATTTGTAAAATGTCATTGGACTATAAAATTAATATTTATATAGAGAATTATCAATGGCTAAATCCTCTTATACAACACTAACACGTAATTAATCATACAGGCACATATTTATTCAGTAAACAACGTTTCTAAGCTTCAATTTGAAACAAAAAATTTTGTCATCGGTTTTTGTTTCATAGGTAGCTCACGGAATTTGAGTAAATAAACCTCTTTAGAGAGCAATGGTGGCCGAGCGGTAAAGACTTAAGAGTTGTAGGTCGCGGGTCCAAACCCAGCCAGGCGTATTACTTTGTGTAATTTATTTCATCACCACTGCTCTCAAAACGGTGAAGGAAAACATCGTGAGGAAACCGGCATATCCTAGAACCAAAAAATTCGAAGACAAGTGACATACACCAACCCGCACTGGGCCCGCGTGGTGGATTACGGCCCATTCCCTCTCCTAGAGAGGAGGCCTGAGTTCCAACAGTGGGAACATTTTAAGGCCGAGTATGCTTTGCTCTAAACCTCTTTAGATCGTATCAGACTATTGAAGACTAATCATAGTACGAAAATGATGTCATTGGGATGAATATACTTCTTGTTCAACCAAATGACATCACTACAATTTGTCTGACTAATAAAATATAACTTCGTAATAGTTACCCTAACAACATATTATTTAAAAATCAGTCGTGTAAAAATAAGTAAAGTTAATTTATTTTTTGTGGAGTTTTAAAGAAAGAAAGAAATAAAACTATTTTTCATAAACACTCGTAGTTACACACAATGTAGTAACAACATATAAACACTAATTATATATATATATATATAAAAAATCAACTAACAATGTGTATCTCACGGCGGCGCCAAACAGGTCCAGTTCAGCAAAGATGCCAGACAACAACATAGTAGTTGCCTGACGCTGGTTTTAAAGCGTCTGACAGCAGTTTTGGTCCATGAAAAATATCTGACACTTAAATATCTGATACTACTTTAGAATAATATTCTACAAAACATATATAAAAATCAGCCATAAAACATTGAAGTAACTCTTATTTTTAGTTCCCTTTCTAACCTCCTCGTACCTGCCTAACTGCCCCAAAGAGGAGCTGCACAAGCACACAGTTATTCAAAGCACATGAGACGTAACTGAGAACCTAAGGTTTCGTCCATGTGATAATAAGTTACGTCAGACAGCTGGGATTTAGGACTAAATGGCAAAATATTTTTATTTTAACAAAGAATCAAAGTTGATGATACAAAAAGAATTGTGTGAGGTAATACAACAAGACGTACCTCGAACATTGTGCAAGAATCGGCAACTGAATGCTCATGTAGGATATCCGTTTTCCGTCTGACGTCTGACACGGAAAGTGGGACAAGTATAAAACTAGAAATTTCAATTCTGACATTATTTTATTACGTGCTATGAAAATACCTACATGTTTTATTGAATGTGTTTTTATTTTTTGTGAAATTCGTCAATAATTATCGCTCTATAACTCTTCAGTTATAGAGCGATAATTATTATTTATCTTTAGTTTTACTAATAATATTCAATCTACCATTTTTGGGGCCATAGGTCTTATTATGTATCAGTTTATAGGTCTAATACTTTTGTGTGTACTTATTACCCTATTACTCTTATACATGATATCTACATATCTATTTTTTCCAAGTCTCCTTTCGCAGGTATGCTGAAAGAGATTGCTATAGATATACCTAAGCATCACCTTTGTTTAAATTTGTCTGTTTTCTTCTTCTTCTTGTCTTTTATTTTATGTGTGACTTAAAACCAAAAAGGGATAGATAAAGTAAAGTCTTGTTTATCTACATTTCCTCAAAGTAAATAAATAATGTACACTTTAACTCAACCTTAAAATAGACTGACCTTTTTTACTAGGCTCAGTCTTATAGCCCTGATCGGCTATCGAAAAGGAAATTAAAGACATTTCTTTTTATAACAAGAATATTGTAGATCCTATTTAAATAATTATTCTATCCAATAGCTCAAGGGAACACCTCCGGCCAATAAACACGAAGCACCGGAGTCGCTGGCAGTCACGTACGGCATTAAGGCGTCAGGTTTAAAGAGCACATTACTGCAGAAGGACAGTGTAGCCAGTTACCGAGTTCCACTAACAATTTAGTAAACTGTTAACTGCATTTTATTGTTTCGATTATATTTTGGTTTGTCTATTGTAAGATATCGTTTAAATATCATATGTTCCTTGCGTTCTAGGACGTCCGTTTCCCTTTCAGAAGCCAACCAAAAACAAGGTCTCATAGCACAAGTATAGGAAAAATTCTGAAAACTGTAAAGTATGTACAAAAAAGTTCATATTTTTGTGACGGAAAAATCTTCGTAACTTAATTCGGGAATTGAACTGTTTTCATAGGCAAGTTTTTACGGAGCCCTCAGTGCGCGAGTCCGATTTTCACTTTTGCCCGGTTTTTTATTTTGCAAGTGATTAAATGGTGCAAAGAAAAATCTAATTCTTCCAAGTCCGTCAAACTTTCCTAATATCCTACGCAGGTTTGAATCACTCTAGGATTCGGCCTACATTACTTTAGTCACTGCTATTATTTAATTATTCTGTTCACAAACAGCTTGGACTGTGTCACAATGTTCACGAACAGAGGGTTTCGAAGAGACCCGATCGTCTGACGTATGCCTATATTTTATCGTGAACTCTAAAAAAAGACATGGAGAATGGACTGTGCCTTTACGAAATTTCCTATACTGTTAAAAGGACAAAGCACTATACGACTCACATCACATCACAACATTTCAGCCGATAGATGTCCACTGTTGGACATAGGTATCCCCCAAGTGTGGCCACAACGGACGGTTCTGTGCGTCTCGCAACCATTGGATTCCCGTCTCACATAATTGTTTCAAAATTTTTGATAAAGCACCTATTGCTTGTATGATAGAAAAAATCAAAATCTTATAAATAAATCTCTTTCACAGTTTTCTTTGAGTATTTACTTCACATCTTTTTTTCGTGGGTTTTCTACAAACGGCTAATTAGGAAACTAGAAAAAAATGTTTGCAAGTCCGTCTTTTAAGGATTTTAGAGGCAAGACACGGTTTCAAAGTTCAAGTAGTAGGTACTAACGAGTTTCTTGTATGTAACTGCCAAGGAGTTTATGTTTGACAGCAGAAAAAAAGTGATAAGTTAAGTAGGCACTTAAAGTGTGTTTTGTCGTAAGCTCGCATACTTGTTTTTTTTATAGGAAATCAAATAACTTCTTTCACTCTAGGTGAATCATATCAGAATGACTACAACCTATCCGTGTATCTTTAGTTGCTCTCTGTGGTCCATAGCAACAATAACCCTTTTGGAATTGATGATTTGAGTTTGGAAAGCTCAGTTCATTCTCTTTATGTATGAACCTAACCGTGTGACTTGTGTCTGAATTTTGTCGTAAACACAACTCCGTGGTATTCACGGCGGTACTGCCCCAGGGATTTTATGAACACATATAACTTCCTCCTGACTTTAGTAGTTGGCCGTTACGGATTTTCGGTATTACGTGCCATTTTTTATATTACGTGCCATATTAAAGAATTTCAGGTGAACCGGACTGGGGAATTTAGGGATCACTTTGAGTTTAACCTTTCGAATACTGTATTTAGAGACACAATAGAAAGATAATGAGAGTGTGAACACCAGCGTTCGCTTAGGGTTTAATGAATGGTGATGTTCGTAAAAAACGGTGTCATTAAAACCCGTTTTTATTATACGGAAATCGACTATGAATTGAGAGCGACGAATTGATGTTGATGTGATAAAAATAACTCGCTTTAAATGTGTTACGGAATTATTATTGCTTTTCAATATCTAAGGTACTTAATGTAATCAGATGGCGCTGCCGTCACGAGTTACACCTGCTCTGTAGTTTTCAATTGTTTAAAAATAGTAAGATAAGTTTTTTGATCATCTTTTATACTTGACGAAGTGATTATACTATAAACTATCAGTGACAGTGTTAACCACTGAAAACTTTGTGGTAACAAAAAGTTACTTTATTGACTGACCTCAGTGTTTACTTTTCTGATTTACTCAGTTTCTCCAAAATTATAAACTAAGATTGTGATGTGTATTACCAAAACATTCAAATGTACAAGTGCTGGGACCAAACAAACCAGTGACTCGGCGGAAATTGTGAGTTTTCTTAACATTTCAACTTACGAATCCGTTACGAAAAAATCTTATTCAAAGATATGTGCCAAACATAATAGAAAATAGCGACATCTAGTTTAAAAAAATCAAAACTAGTTATCGATAAAACAGTAATTGAAGTCTACAAGTGGAAGCTATGGTGCTATTTCGTCGTTACGTATAAGAATACAGTTGGCGCGTTAAGAACTGTGTGGACTGGCAAGCAGTGAGTCGCTAGTTCGGAACTGGGGTTATCCATTGTCTTTTTGTAAATATTATAGATTTTAAAACATGGATGATAATATAACGCAAAGAACAAAATTACAACAAAACCTAAACGTAAGCGAGTTTGAATTTGACATGGATATTTCTTATCAAAGCTTACCCAACAATCCATCTGGAAATGTTGATATGATCGCTAAGGATGAAGAAATAAACAAACTTAAATCGGAACTACAGTCTGCGAACTCAGAAATAGATAATTTAAACTTAGAAAATCTTTCATTAAAGGACAAAATTAACAAATATGAAAGCAAAATAAAGATTTTTAAATCCATAGGAATACAGGATTCTACCTCTTCGGATACAGCGTCAACACCAATAAGGTTTTATTCACCTCAATATCAACGACGACTTAGGACAATAACTATGAAAACAGGATTACCCAGAACTTCTTCGAGAGAATTTACTACGCATGCCATAGCATCAATGAACCGAATTGAAAATAAGTCGGCAATGCTCATTCACGACTCGCCAATAAAATACAATCTATGTAAGTCTTATGTCATTGGGGACAAAAACTTGTCACCTACTAACAGTTTCAAAGAACTGCAAGTGAGTTTTGTCCATAACTCTCCTACAACCAACGTTGAGGAACAAGAAAAGGGGGAGATGCATACATTGACGGACAGGAAAAAACAGGAAACAAGCAAAATATTACCACTATCTATTCCTAAACTAAACGTTAGCGACAATTTCAGTTTGAATAAACTATCGAGGAATAAATCCCGTCCACGACTATCGCAAGAATTGCCACCAAAGCATAAAATAGCTATCTTCGCTGATCAGACTGGATATGAAATTAGAGAAATACTTCAAAAGTTGGTGGGAAATAGTTTTAGTGTAACCGCTATAATCAAACCAAATGCACCTCTAAGTTACATATTAAATACATGTGCTACTATGTGTCAGAATTTCACTAAGTCTGACTATGTTTTAATAATGGGTGGTAGTGGTGACAAAAATCCATTGAATATATTGAGTTCTCTGCATTACACCTTGCAAAATATACAAAACACTAATGTCCTTGTCAGTGAGATTTATTATAATAAATATTTAAATGTATCAAACGTAAATCGTACCTTAAAACTTGTATGCAATAATTGTGACAATTCTAATTTTATTACACTAGATTACAATAATTACTTGAATAATAGAAAAAGACCTTTACTTAAGCAGCAAATTACATGTCAATTGATTTACAGGGAAATATTGCGAATACAATACAGAGTCAATTATCTGAACTATGTGCAAAATTTGGATCAAAAAGTAAAACGGGTGTTTAAAAATATTTCTACGCAGACAACTCCTAATGTGGTACTCAAAGCCAGTGAAACGTCTACCTCTAGGGTGTTTGTGAATTCGTCTTCACAAACAAATTTTTCTCCGGCACCTGTAAACAATTCGGATCTTTTTCGAGAATAATATGGAAACACTGGATGATGTAAGAAATAGCACAATATTATCAGATACTGGTTGTTTAAGGATTTTTCATCAAAATTTATGCGGTATAAGTAACAAAAAATCTGAACTCGAATTATATATTGAAACTCCAGGTAATCTAGTGGACTATTTATGTGTATCAGAACATTTCTTAAATGACAATTCTGCCAAAGTTTTTACCATGTCAAACTATAATTTAGTCGCATGTAACACACGGACGAACAAGAAAAGGGGGGGTAGTCTTATTTTGGCACATAATTCAAAAGAATGCGAAAACAACGAGTCAATCAGCAAGTTCTACAAAGCCGAAAGTTTCGAGATTTGTGGTGTAAAAGATCTTGCAACAGGGTTATATATTTGCTGTTGTTATCGTAGTCCATATGATAAAAACTACGAAAGCTTCATTTCAAGGTTAGAAAAATTATTAGAACATTTTCTTGACAAACACTGTATTATATGTGGGGACTTTAATATTGACGTACTGGTTGAAACCAAAAAATCTTTGGAGTTTTTAAGTATATTGACATGTTATAATTTTAGATACCTTATAAAAAATCCGACCTTCATTCGAAACAATTCTCAATCGTGTTTGGATAATATACTAACAAATCTAGATAGTGACTCTATAGAACAATGTTTTGTGGACCATAACGGCTTAGCTGATGGACATGGTGGACTTTTTTGTTATGTAACTCTTGACGAAATCAGCAAAAAATCTAAAAACTTCGAGTACACTACAATAGTTAAAAGATTATTAAATGAAAAAAATAATTACGTTTTCAGAAGAACTATTACTGATAAAAATTTGAATAATATGGGTATCAATCAGTTTCTAAGCTATTTTCATAAAATATTTCAAGATTCTTATCCCAAAAAAACTATTAGGATGAAGTCTAACAAGAACAATACAATAAAGTGGATTACAAAAGGTATTAAAGTATCATGTAAAATGAAAAGAGTCCTGTGCTCTGGAACATTAAATAACGTCAGCATCAAAAATTATAAAACTAAGTACGTTCAAATTCTCAGAAAAGTTATTAAGCAAGCCAAAAAGCAAGCTATATCGAGGTATTTAAAAAATGCAAAGAATATAGCGAAAGAAACATGGAAAATAGTAAACAAACATACTAAAAAGAAGAAAAACAAGCGACGTAGAAATCTTATCCTAAATTTAGATAATAAAATAATTACTGACCCTCAGGATGTGGCAAATATATTTATTGAGAGTTTTGTTTTAAAATCACCACTGGCCAATAAGGACAAAGATAGAGCAGTGTCTTTCTTAATGAAAGCAACGAAGAGAGTTGAAAGTGATATAACTTTCAAGCCGACCACACCATATGAAATAGCAAAGTTAGTTAGTAAAATGGCTAACAAACAGTCTTGTGGCTTTGATGACGTACCTATATCTATTATAAAGGAGAATATTGATGTATTAGCTTCACCTCTTTCTGAATTTTTCAATAAATGCATCGAAGAGTCAATCTTTCCTGACCAATTAAAACTGGCCAAGGTGATACCGATACACAAAAAGGGCACTAAGACTGATCCAAAAAATTACCGCCCCATATCTCTACTACCAACCTTATCTAAACTCTTTGAAAACATAATTAAAACTAGACTAATGCTACATTTAGGTATTAACAAAATCATTAATCTGAGACAATTTGGATATCAAAAAGGAGTCGGTACCTCGGATGCAATGAATACATTAATAAATGACATAGTTAGTAAATTAAATGATAAAATGAAAGTAGCCGGACTATTTGTTGACCTTAGTTCCGCTTTTGACACGATAGATCATGAACTATTGCTTATTAAACTCGAACATTATGGTATAAGAGGCAAGACTTTACAACTCATGAAATCGTACTTACAAAATAGAAAAATGTATGTAGAAATCAAAAATATAGACGAGAATAATCACGAAGTGACATACAAGTCAAAAATGTCATATGTCAATTGTGGTGTGCCCCAAGGGTCAATCTTAGGACCTATACTCTATATTATTTTTACAAATGACTTGCTCAACTTTATGAATAATACCCGGCCAAATGAGAAACTTGTTGTTTTCGCAGATGACACAAATGTAATAATCGGGGCAAAAGACATAGAAGAATTAACTTTGAATACAAACATTATTATCGAAAAGGTTTGCGAGTGGTTTAAAGCCAATTGTTTACTGTTAAATACAAGCAAAACTAACCTCATGTTATTTAAGACTACGGCACGTAATAATGATAACTTAAATATACAAATAAATGGTGACAACATTGAATTGGTAGACAGGGTTAAATTCTTAGGGACAATCATAGATTCGCTTTTAAATTGGAAACCGGAGCTTGCTGTTATTGAATCGTCCATTTCGTCAGCATGTTACGCACTTAGGAGCCTTAGGGACGAATTAAATATAGAACAGTTAAAGGCCGTATATTATGCGCTAGTCGAGTCTAGGTTAAGGTATAGCATAATGCTATGGGGAAATAGTTATACTTACAACTGGCAGAAAGCTTTCATCCTCCAGAAACGAGCCATAAGGACTATAGTCAGAATTTCTCAAACTGTCTCATGCAGAGATTACTTTAAAAAATTAGCGATATTAACAGTTCCTAGTCTCTACGTATTGGTCCTCTTAAGTCATTTTGCCAAGTATATACATGAGTTCGAATCACAAGAGGAACGGGAGATTAGAGAGAGCACACGAAGAAAAATTTTTAAACAACCAATAGTACCAAAAATTAACGTAGTAGAACATTGCTCGAAGTATCAAGCTGTAGAAATATTCAACAAGTTGCCGTCTGATTTAAGGACATTGATTTACAACACTCACTTGTTTAAGGCAAAATTAAAATCTTTTTTATTAGAAAAATGTCTTTATAACATATCGGAATTAATGTCTCACAATAATAAATGAATTGTATTTTATTTTTTTTAATCTTTTGACATTATATAATTTAGAATTATATGCCGACATTTAATTTACCTTTTGACATTGTTTACTTTTAGAATCATGCTTCGACATTTTATATCTTTTGACATTATTATTGGAATTGTATGACATTTTAATAGATCGCTTGACATTATATATTATTTGGAACTGTTTGACACATATTTGAATTGTGATTCAGAACTGTATCTTGTTTCTGTTTTTTCTTTTATGATATGTTTTGTGCGTGCATATTTGTCCTTGGATTCAACACAATGCAAATGTTATGAATAAATAAATAAATATAAATAAATAAATAAATAAATGTGAATTTAATTACATATGGCTGACCAGCCGTTATAATTTGATTAAAATCCCTTATTACAAAAAGATTTGCCCTCCAAATGTGTAACGAGTATAGCTTGACACTGCGGGACAACTTTTTTTATAGTTGAAAATCATTGAAGCACTTCTCCCACACTAGGGTGGAGAAACAGATCGTGATAGACTTTTTCTAACTACACCATCCAGGATTACGGTAACTATCAAATGTTCCAGACAGACACTAACAATACTTCTTATTTTGAATACCCACTAGTAGCAGGCTTACTATTTTGGTGTATAATAAAGTTTATTCCATTCTATATGTATTTGGTGAAACAGCTTATCAGTTATTATTATTGCTAGCTCGCATTATTCCTTCCGATGATCACGACTTTTCGCTTGTTCTTTCCAATTTGCAAGTAGACGTCCAGCTTTTCAGCTAGAAAACTATTTTTTTTTTGGCTGCACTATTCAAATTCTGTGAACGCCATGACACACAAACTGCACAACGAAATCCTGTACGTATACAATGTAACACCAACGAACTACATACATGAAAACGAGACCAATACAGCGATATAGATTAAGTTTTATTGAGCAAGTTTGTTCCCCACTTGCCCTTAGCCGGCTCAGTGCGACTGCACCGAAGTGCGGTTAGCATGGATCCGTTACAGCAGTGCGTTCACTGACCTACACGCGGATCTATTTGATGGGAAATTCGCTTGTTAATCGCAACGCAAAAACTGATTTCACCTTGTGAGCTCTAGTTTTCTATCGAAATCTAACAGTGCGTGCTGACGAATTGTGTTGCGATTTTGCGGGCTGTGGGTAAGCTTGTAGTTAAATACTTGAGTGATGTTTAGCAACGTTTAGATTGTGTGAAGAGTGATGAAAGAAAAGTATGAAAGTGTGTGTCTGTATGTATATAGGTATATAAAAGGAGAAACTGAGCGACTGATATATTAACGCACAACCGAAACTACAAGAACTAGGACTGTTAATTTAACGAAAGGTTTGCTTTTGTGATGTAGGTGAGCACTAAGAGACGATTTTCCAAATCTTACCCCCTAGAGGGATGAAATGGGAGTCCAAATTTTATATGGAGGAACCTTTCACGCGGACGAAGTCGCTGGCAGAAGCTAGTCTAAGTATGTATATATTTATTTATTTTCTATTTGTTTACCAGTAACTTGCATTTACCATGTTATATTTTTGGACCACCCTAAGATCGACTGGTAGAAAATGCCTAAGGAACTAAATCCGCCTTTTGCCTTGATTGCAGACAGGAACAGAATGGAAGAAGAAACCATGTTGTGCCGACCCCAAGTAATGAGGGACAAGGGCAGAAGGTGATATACCTTCGTTTTGAATGTTCTGATAATGAGAGATAAATTGCTTTTAATTGGATTTTAGTAATTTAATTTGTAGTGAGAGTAACTTTGAGCAACAGGTGCACTAATTTGGGTTGATTAAATAATGCTTTATTAATCTCGGTATAGCTATAAATGTAAATGCTGCGTGAATACGAGTGTATCGTTTTTAGGGAGCTGAGAAACTATGAAATAAACTCCGCTCTGGGTAGAGTATGAGGGAGTGTTAGACTTTTACTGTAAAAGTAGCTACTAGTGTTGCTTCAATTGCCATTTGCATTTCAGGGCCACGATAACTCTCTATGAATATATCCTTGACAGCTCAAAAATTCAAGAAGTTTTTAAAGCAATCTATATACCTACCTACAGGTACACACACTTTTGTTCTCAAAAAATTCCGACAAAAACGGTTTGCAATCAGACCAAAATACTGATTTCCAAAAACAGAAATGACTGTAAAATGTGAAACTTGACGATAGCATTACTCACTATATTAGGGCAAAAACAAATGACAACCGTTTTATACAATCCAATTGACAATAAAACGGTTTTAATACATTTGCGGGACATGTAGCGGATTTTGCAGCCTAGTTTCAGAGAATTCCAAGCCATTGTTTCATTATTACATGTACCAGGTGACTGTCACTGGTTTTAAAATTGCGGTTTTAATAATAGGCTTGATTACTGTAATTAATCATTGTGCTTTTAGCTAATAGCGTGGTATTTCCGTTTTTGTTTTGTAATAAAATAACATTTGTACAGGGAAATGTTGGCACTGTTAGCGGTTTTATTATCTATGGTTTAATCTCATTCACAGTAATTAGAGTGTATTGTGTTTATGATATGGGCTGTGTTGTCAAATGGTAGTAATGGGACGCTTTGTTGCGTTTGTATGTAGTTTTACATTCGCATTCGTAATCAGATTACTCAAATTAATGTTGCGAAAAGTAGTTTTGACAATGTATTCCGCTAATATGTGTTTCTCGCCGTCTAACTGTAAAGTGTGACGAGTTTAAAAATATTTGGAACCATTTTTTTTCTGGCTTCTTTAAAGGATTTTTTTTTTAATTTGTTCAGTAGTTTTTGAATTTATTAATTGCAAACTAAAATACAAATATTTCCTTTTTGTAGTATTAGTATACTTAGATAATAATTTCGTTGTAACATCAAATAAAACGTGGGCAACAATTTATAAATTTAAAGGAATTTCTAACATCATAAAAAATTAAATCTGTCAGAATACACTAACATAATTATATTTAATAACCACAGTGCAGTTTAAGACATCTTAAATTCAAACCTATTGTCACAAGGATTACAGTTAAAATATAAACTAGTGGCACTAATCATAAACCTTATTACCGCTGTAAATCCTTCAACAGACAAACAACGGCTTTAGATGCAAATGCATTGACTGCCGTTTGGTTCGGAAACGTTCGTGAATCGTTCGTACATCGCTAGTACTATTCGTGTGATTACTGCAAACTGCATCGAGAATCGAGACATCCCGTTAACTGATGGTGCGAGTTTTAAACTTACAGCGTTTGGCTAATTCTTTCTTTAACTAGCTCGTAAGCTATGGCTCAGTGATAACTAACTACCTTACGCGTTGACAACGGCACTCATGTTGTAATATTATTTCTATTTGGCGTTTTTTTTTTTTTTTTTTTTCTGCAGGAGTGGGAAATCCTCATGGACGGCCAGGCTGCCTCACAAACGAACCAGTCTGGGTAGTGTCAGACTCCTACTGACTAAAACCACACTCCTGCCTTACATTTAAACCACAGACATGACGTCCGTGCTCTTGTTTAATAGTTCTACATTGTTTGCTGCTGGGCAACTCCACGTGCAAGTGTCTATTTGGCGTTTAAGACCTCGTTTGAAAACTATTATTCTACAAAGATAGTTTTTAACTTTACGGGGTTTAATAAATCATTTACCGCCATTGGTGAAGGTATTTTTATACGAGTAAATACTTACAAACAATACAATGAATAAAGACATATGTATACTAAGATATTATAGAGGTCTAATTTGTATTTTTTTATGTACGGGTACACAAAAATTTACAAATTACTGAAACTACTGATTGGATTTAAAATGGATTTAAAAAAAGCTTTCCAGTAGCATTTTAGTTTATTGCTGAGTGACACATAATTTCTACGTTCACGAGGGTGAAACCGCTGACAGAAACTAGTATTGAATAAATCAATAAATCAAATCAACGATTGCATCACTATTAACCACCAGGTGGGATCACAGTCAAGCACTAGTTTATATCAATAAAAAAAAAAAAAACAATTGGGGATATTAACCATACTTCCTTCCTTCCTTTAGTTAAAAAGTTGATTATTTACTTACCTACTATATGTATACGGGTAAAAAAAAGTTATCAGAAGTACCTATGAACGCAATTATTTAGTGGTAGTTTTTTTTTTATTGATATATAAATTAGTGCTTGGCTGCCCACCTGATGGTAAGCAGTGATGCAATCGTTGACGGTGAGGCGCACTAGTTTTTTTAAGAGTCTAGTTACATAGGGCCTATTTCCTGTACTTTAAATCAAGAGTGAATAGTTTACTTTTAGGTACTTAAGCGTTAGGTAAGTGCGTTCCATCGTCGACCGCATCGTCGCTTTCCATCAGGTGAGATAGCGGTCAAGCGCGAGCCTATCAGCAATAGAAAATAACTTATCGATGTGATTTTGGTACTCACATACCTACTTCTTACACAATAATATGATGTCATTATGCTATTCTTTATTCTGCACATAATATATTCCAAGTACTTGCTCAATGAAAAGCAAACACCTACTGAGATCTTTTGAGTGAGTGGCTAAAATTAGAACTAAAGTCATCTTGATTTCCTAATATAATTTTTAAAGACCATATTTTTTATTAGATAGGTATATTATTTATTTCATTTATTTATTGTTCATACATATAAATTACATTTTTAAATATTTTTTTAAACCTAATCCCAAAAAAGGAATATTTAAAAATGTAAAAAATAGTATCTCTCTGGTATTGGGAACAAGGTCCAAGATACTGGAAGTCAGGGCTCCAGAGAAAGGAACCTCTTAACAATACGAGCCGTGTCCAGTACCCCTAGCCAAGTTGCTAATCTGCAATAGTTAACGCTTGTAGAAAGCTTCAAATGTACGGGAATGAAGTCGTCTTAACGCTCAGTCACGTGGTCAGAACAAAAAAACGGTTGTAACTTGGCTAGGGGGGCAGGAGTACCGCTTTCTGAATCAAGCCCTCCTAAGGTGTTGGTTGAGATTCCCTGTTTTTAAGCCATTGGCTGACACGACTATCGGTACAATGATTGCTGAGCTGATCCTACATGTCGATAACCTCGTGAGCCAAGTCAATATACTTAATTTGTTTATCTTTCTCGGCTTTCACGCGGTTCTTAGTTTATTTTATAATTATTAATTTTAATCTAATATTATATTTTTAATTTCATAATTTATGCATATTATAAACTGGTTTCCGAAATAAATGAATTTATTAATAAATGTATTTTTTAACCGACACCATTTTCAAAAATACCTATTCTGTTTTTTTGTGTAAAATCATCAATTTTCGCTTTGGCCGGAGCAGGAGGGAGTATCTGTCAGGGTACTTTCACTGAAAAAAACCCTCACTTGTTCCTTCTGCGGGAATTTTCTGAAAAGGAAATCCGTAGTCCTAGAAGGCAAGGGGCAACTGAAAGGCCCAAGTGTGGTTTTAGTCAGTAAAAGTCTGACACATCTTCCCGCTACACCCAGACTTGGGGAATTTGTTGGATGATTTTCCAACTTAAAAAAAAACCGTGTTTCTTCATTTACCTTTGGCAGTAGTCACTCTGCCGGCAGAAACATCACACCTCCGAGAATGGAATACATAAGCTACAAATGAGACTCGTATACTAGTTTCACTAAGGTTTAGGTGACTGGAACAATGAAGACATACCTGGAACAAAACAAAAGCGAGTTAGAATCATCATCATCATTTCAGCCGAAAGACATCCAGTTGGACATAAGCCTCCCCCAAGTGTCGCCATAATGACCGGTCCTGTGCGCCCATCGGATTCCCGCGACCTTCACCAGGTCATCGGTCCACCTTGTGTGAGGCTTTCCAACGCTGCGTCTTCTGGTACGTGGTTGAACTTCAGAACCTTAATTCAAATACGCTCAAACAAACATAACTGTTTGTACCACGTTGTATGTGCGAGGACTGGTACAGTGGACCACCCCGTTACCACGGTGCCTCGGAACTGGTGAGTAACAGGGTTAGCGTAACGCCTCGTTGGGCGCACGCGATACGCTGAAGTAATTCGAAAATTTGCAATTTTTGACTTATACCGTTTCGTCACACGGATGCGGCATTAACCGACGAGATAATGCTCTAATTTATTTTTATTATTATTAGGCATGGTTTGTACATTTGATAGTAGGCCGTAACACGTAAAATTGGCAATTTCTTGGCTCCTTATCGTGTTTACCAGAAGAAAATAAGATACGTCTATAGGAAAAAAATTTCAACCACAAAATTATTAAAAGACGTAGCCATTATTTTTATCAAACGGCTCCATCTTTAAAAAGAATTCCAGCGGGTTAAAAACATTCTTGTAACAATATTTCAAATTCTGTCGAGTATTGTCTATGTTCCCTGATGCTACCACAAAGGAATTTTCTTGGTATACTCCGGAATTTCACTGTCACTAAGGTATTGTGTATTGTAACATAATCCAATTTAGTTATATGTCTCATTATATGTAGGGTTGCCACCCGTACTTTATAATAAAGTATTGTATGTTATTTCAGGTAAATGTACTCTATACTTTATGAGGACAATAAAGTACACGAAAATACTTTATTCCGCATGATTTGATTTGTTTGAGATTTTGAAAAGTTTAGTCATCGTAAGTATTTTTTCGTTATACGAAAATTGACTCACTTAAGCACTCGTTTTTAACAATTTCTTAACGCAACCTAACCGCAAATGTCAATAATGTCAGTGTCATTGCCACAATTTCTTTTTTTTTTTTGCAAAACGGTTTAATTCGAATGAAATAAGGATAGGATTTCAAGTTTCATAGAATTATGCTATAGTAATTCATGGACAAAAAATATATTTTTAAACATAATAATAAAGAAAAATAAATTGTACTTTATTTTGATACTATTTAAGTACTTTTTTCTTGCCTATAATAATCAATGTACTTTAACTGCAAAAATAAAAGGTGGCAACCCTAATTATATGTAGGAACTCAACCAGATCGCAGATGATGATGGTGGAATCGCAGTCAATTATTGGTTTATAACAAAAAAAAAAAAACTCTAAATTACTGTATATAGTCTGTCTAAAAAGTCAACCGACTTGGGAATTTTGTATAATATTTAATTATTTAAAAAATACTTATATTCGATACTTTTTATATGGTTCTTCTAGTAGAAAACAATGATCAATATCTCTAAATCAACCTTGATTATTGAACCAGCGTTGACTACATCAGATTTCATTTTACCTTAATAATTCAAGTCGATTGACTTATTAGACAGACTCTATACCTATACTATTTACTATTACTTATTCACATTTTTTTTTCACTAAAACCATTTTATTCGTACCACCTTATTATGAGTCGATATTTACATCAGATTCCTAATTCCATTACAGAATTACTATACCTATATCAGAGATATTACAGCAGCTACTGCCTCAAAGCAAACTATATTTGTCCGTTTTCCTATAATAAATGAAGAAACTGAAAAGAAAATTCCTCCCGTATATTTTTATGAGTTCCATTACACTACCTACTTAATTATTTGCACAACAATAGAGAGATATCAGTTTGTTTTATTAACCTTTGTTTTTCCTTTGGATCGAGACTGAGTTCCCTCATTACCCTTGAGGGACTCCGCGGAGGTTCCCTTTAAAATCTTTTGTTCGTGTTATTATTAGATATCAGTTGAAAGGCAATGTCCCTCCGTGGGTATTAAAGAAAAGCTGCTTAACCACAAGAGAGATACTTTGTTTATTCTATACTAGCTTTTGCCCCCGGCGTTACCCACGTACATACAATATAGCCTCTATCTCAGGAATAATGCAGCTTTCTATCAGTGAAAAAAATTTAGCAAAGGGACCAGTACTTTCAGAGACTACTCCTATAAACAAAAAAAGACATAAAAACAAACTCCTCCTTATAATACCTACTAGTGTAGATTAGCATTCTATTTCGTTTTTGAAACAGTTAGATGAAGGAGAGTACAACATTCTTACAATCATAAATCTGCATCGCTATTTCTTACAAACTCTTTAAATCTCTTCATAAAATGTTGTTTTGTATCTTATTCAAACTTAGGTAGGTAATATATAGAAACAAATAAACATTATCGCTGGCGTGCCACCAAACAAAAGTTAAAACAAAATGGTTATTTTCAAAACTACGGCCGCCAAACTTCGTAAAACTAAAATCCCCGTAGTTCGCGGACGACACCTTAAAGCGTGTGAAATAATACTGCATTGCAGTTATTTGAATGATTTACTATTTTCTGCTTTCTGCAGGCAAGAATTGTTACGATCATTGTTAAAATTTCACGCCAATCGGACTGGCGAAAATGAAATCAAATACCTACCGCCCGATCTACTGGGAAAAGTTGGTCTGGTTCGAGCCTTTTACAATCACTCTTGTATTATTAATAAAAGATACATCCAAGTATAATAATACACTATTTATTATGTGTTGTTGGTACGGGTACCTCATCGTCGGTTTGTGAAAACTTAATTTATTTATTTCAGATGTGCCACATTAAAATTGAATAACTTATAGTAAAATTTAAAAATATGTTAAATTATATTATCAAATTATATTCAAATCACATGAAATTATGATCGATTGGTTTTTATTTTATTATTTTACGTTTATATGCATAACTTAACCTAATTAAAACTAGCTTACAAAATAAAAACAAGGTAAATGAAATTAAATTCTATAAAATTATATTATATTACTCGTCTGAAAAGAAGAGCAAGATACATATATAGGCCAAGATAATCCCACAATAGAGTTCTCATTCGATTTGATCATTTGTTCTTGTTCTGCCATCCATGGACCCTTTTATTGAACTACACTCTGATTGGCCGGACGAGGTTTTAATTAAAACTATTCAAATAGGACGCTTTGATAGTGGACTAGAGGAAACTAATCTATACTTATAAAATTCTTTGTCCTGAATGACTGACTGACGGATCTACGTACATCCTAAAACGCTGATCGTCAAGACTTGAAACTTGGAGGGTCTGTTCTTTGTATGACGTAGACATCCGATAAGAAAGGATTTTTCGAAATTCTACCCCTAAGGTGGTGAAAACGGGGGGCAAAATTTGTATGGGACAATGTGATTCTTTGGTCCAATCTACTCCAAATGCATGAACAATCTATAACAGAATTGATGGGAGACGAATTACGTATTTTATTTAAATTAAAAAAAAATCTATTAAAAATCTTATTAGACCATTTTTCGACTTCTATGCTGACGATGTCGCGGGTAAAAGCTAGTTATTAAATTTAATATAAATAGAAAAAACCACCCGGTTTGTAGATAACACTCATAAAAAGATGTAATTGAGTACATTAACGATATTTTATTTATTCCAGTGAACATCTGGGTTGCAAAATGGAGAATGAATATCGCGTCTAAGATCCTTATCGTCAACAAATTGCAAGAATTGGCTGGGGGAAACTTGTGCAATATTGACTCACAGCTAGCGCCGTGAAATGATAACGGTAAAATGGAGTTGGAGTAACAAAGTAATATTACAGAGAATATAGCAAGAAAACCGTATCTGAAAAAAAAGTATTTTAGAATAACATAATTAATATTGTAAAGTCCCGAGTCTCAGCCTACTGATGACACAGACCACGCAATGACGGGAATACTGTAATCTACAACGCGGGCCCAGAGTTTGTGGGCGTCACATGTTTTCGAAATTTTGTTTTTTAGGTTCTGCTGATTTCCTCCTGATGTTTTTCATTACCATTTTGAGAATAGTGGCGATGAATTACACAAAATAAAGCGCCTCCCTGGGTTTGAGCTCACAACGTAGTGTCATAAGATAGGGCTGTTGCCACTGGGCCATTATAGTTGCTTCTAGCTTCGTATTTACTCATCTTCATCATCATTTAAGCTGAAAGACATATATAGGTCTCCCCAAGTATCACCATAATGGCCGGTCCTATGCGTCTCGCATCCATCAGATTCCTGAAAACCTCACTAGGTCATCGGTCTTTCATGTTAACTATCATCATTCAATTTGTTGCTCATCTCAAATGCAACAGCTTTATTAAAATATAGACTACAATTTTATTTAAAATGCCAGCATTTTCTGGAGCTCTTCTTCATGAGATCACATTGAGTTGGGAAGCGAGTGCACTTGAGAGCGTTGGAATAATGTAGATGAACGTGCTTCGAACGCCGGCTGTAAAAGTCTTCACTATGAATATTCAGATGTCTTCATTCTTCATGCTATCACGTGTAGTTTAAATGGTGTTGCTGTCTCTATTTTGGGTAGTTGAATAAAACAGATTATAAGTGTATCACCTTAGTTTCTTATGTTATGTTTTTGGTCAAGATTATCATTACTTAATTTTAATTAAGTGATACTGTTATACTTTTTTTTTCATATTTCTCTTACATACAGTGTCTATACATCTCTTCAACATTCATTTTCCAACTCGCCTTTCGCAGGTATACTGGAAGTGATTTCTGTAGAAATAAGCATCATCTTTATACCTATTTTTCTGTTATCTTCATCTTATTTATTATTACATGTGTGTACATGTATAGTTAAATAAATAAATATCGTATAGCCATCTTGCTATAGATATTTATTTTATTTATTTCCTTACTCGTTTTGCTCCTTTGGTTATTAGTCATTCTTGTTCACCTTTCTGTCATTTAGTTTATTTGTAAAAAATGTCTTATGTTATTTTTTATATTTTTGTCTTCCTATTCATAACTGAGTCCTTTAGCTTATTTGTCCATAAGGTCATTGGTCTCAAGGACATCTTTGCTCTACGGATATTAGTGATCCTTTGACAAAGAAACGTTTTTGCATAAGTAGTAACTGCATAACCACTTAGCTTTTCATTGTATGTTCAATGTTGCCATCTATCTATTAGAGCGTATAATAGGCTTTTAGCATACCCAATTCAGCGGTCAACCCGGTTAATATACTGAGTGAACTATTTACTCACTGAATAAACATAAGCCGATTTCCTTTCATCCCTAAAATGGATGAGGATGAATGGGAAGATTTTAAAGAGGAACGTGTGTATTGCATAAATAGCGTAATATTTATTCGATGTTAGTAACATGCAAAGTGCGTGCAACATGAAAACAGCACTAAAAATATGAAATATTCAGTACACGCGGGGTGCAGAGATAAAAGACTGTTCCAGAGCATTTTGACAATCGGGTCGCCGAATAAATTTTTACTACGTCAACGCTCCCGCGGTACAACGCTGCATTTTTAACCGACGAACAAAAAGTTATATGGTTAACGCCAGGGCTTTATAGACGAACGTTTTCAACAAAGTTACTTATTTGTGTTCCGAGTTTGATTAAAAAACACCAGCGAAAAAAGGGATGAATTATTTGTTTGAAGGATCAGACGAGAGCCTTAAATTTTTAAGTGAATTTTTTACCGTTTTGAAAACAAAGACATTTTTCGAGCATTTTGTGTATCTATTTTGAACTTTCCTTTCCGTTTTTTTCTGAGCTAATCCTGGTCTGGATTGTCCACGTGTAACAAATTGTTGTAAAAAGTTTTTTGCGTTGCCAACCTTGGGAAAAGGGATGACCGTAATATTTCATTGTTTCTGCTGACGCTACAAATTTTACCCCTGTTTATTTAGCACAATTTCCTTGCTAATACTTGGCTACAAGGTTAGCGGGTTGCCAGTTATGTTTTTATTCTCCTAATCATATTCAGGGTGGCCAGTTTAACGAACAAGTTTAAATTAAATTTTATAATCTATGGTTTAGAGTGGAAGCTTTTACGGCCTTATGCGGCGTGTTTTACTTTTTATGAGTTATATTTTTATGGGAAAGAGAAATAAAACACAGTTTTAGTTTATAAAGTTGACATGACTGTAACAAGTTATGAATAAATGTAGTGAGAACTGTCAAAAATGACAGATCAAGATAACCAAAGACTGGGTTTGGCGGGAATTTTTTGAGTGAAGTTTAGACTGTTTTAGTTGTTCATAAATTGATTTCTGGTAGATACTGTGATTTAAAGTTGCTATTGTTTAGTATCTCAAATGTTTGAATAACTGGATAATATGTGGAGTCATTGAAACAGTCATCTCGTTAAAATGGACCTGAGAATAATCAATCAATCAATCATTTATTTTGCTAAACATAGGTGGTTTAAGGTAGTACATAAAATGAAAAATAAGTGCACTATGTTTTGCCAAAAGAATGGCGTACAAAATTAAGGCAAAAAGCCAAGAAGGTAAATAGAATAAATTATAAATGTCAAGTCAATCAGATAAAAAAAAACATTAAAAATAGAAATAATTTTAGAGTATGTTAATTGCCATTCACCAAAATAAAATAAAATAACTACAATTATTAAAATTATATCAATGGATTATTAATTATTATTATTACAAATTATTATTAACTATTCAGCACGTCGGATCTTCATACTTCTGTTTATCAGCAATAAACTCTGAGACCGAATAGTAACATCTAGCCAGAAGAAACTTAAACAAGGACCTTTTAAAGGAACCTAGACACTCTTTATTTTTAATAGCTAGGGGTATGTTATTATATATTTTGGAGGCCATACCAAGTACACTTTTAGAGAAAAATGCCGTTTTATGAGAACCGGCTCGAATAGTGTTCTGATGACGTCGAGAGCGTAAAGTTTCAAATAGATGGAAATTACTACGAACAAATACTCCCATTTCATAGATGTACATAGACGGTAAAGTTAACAAGTTTAGTTGTTGAAATATTGGTTTACAACTATCAGTAGACTGCAAATGAGTAAAGGATCGCAAACATTTTTTCTGGGCTTTAAAAGCAGTTTCCCTGTCACTCGAGTTACCCCAGAAAATTATGCCGTACCTAATGTTAGACGCCACGTAAGCATTGTATGCTAGCAGCACCGTAAACCGGTTAACCGTTTTTGATATTTTGTAAAGAGCATACGCGAACTGGCTAAGTTTCTTTGATAAAGAATCAATATGATGTTTCCATGATAGATGATTATCCAAGTATAGACCCAGAAACTTAGTCGTATCGGTTTCAGGAATAGTTATGTTTTCATATTTTATGTTAAGCTTGGGTTTCATGATTCTCTGATAGAATGTCATTATTTTTGTCTTATTAAGATTTACATTTAGATTATTATTAGCTAGCCAATTAATTATATTTTTAAGGTCATTATTTATGTCATTCATGAGATTATTGATGTCATTATCAGAGAATAGAACAGTACTGTCATCGGCAAACAAGACCATCTGATTTTTGATCACTTTAGGCATGTCATTTATGTAGATGTTAAAAAATGGCGGACCAAGAATGCTACCTTGGGGAATCCCGTAAGTAGTTTTTCTGGGTTGTGACACGTATGTGTGTTCAATTTGAGAACTCTTATCCAAACTATCAATTGTCGTAATCTGAATGCGATTAGAAAGATAAGATTTTAATAATTTTAAAGCATTCCCTCTAATACCATAACGCTCCAATTTCTTCAGCAATATATCATGATCTACATGGTCGAATGCCTTAGACATGTCCATGAAGAGGGCTGCCACTGGAGTTCTATTATCAACATTAGATATTATTTTCTTTACTAATTCATATATCGCCATATTTATGGATATATGCTTCCTGAAACCAAATTGCTCTTTGGCTATGAGATCATGTTTTTCAAAAAACGAATTAAGGCTTTTATATATTACCTTTTCTATAATTTTTGAAAAAATTGGTACAAGTGCTATTGGTCTATAATTACCCATGATTTTTTTGTCATCTTTTTTATGAATGGGCTTTATAATAGTAATTTTTAATTTCTCAGGGAAATGACCATGTTCAATGCAAAGATTGATAACATAGCTCATAACGGGCCCAATTAATAGTGCTACATGCTTAACAACTTTAGTGACGATGCCATCATATCCTTGACTGTTGGTATTATTTAATGAGTGAATTGTTGTCACTATATCAGATGGTACGGTAGGAGGAATAAATATAGAATGACAATTAGTGTCAATGGTTGTAAAAGAGGGAGTAGAGTTAGTCGGCTTAATTTCATCTATAAAATAATTATTAAAAGATTCTGCTATTAATTGAGGGTCATATATTATATTATTGTTTATTTTAATACAGTCAGGTATATTTTCTTTAGGATAATTTAGCTTATCTTTATTAATAATGTTCCAAGAAGCTTTCGACTTATTTTTGGCCGAACTTATGTGATAATCATTTTGTGATTTTTGTGTCAGAATTATTTTTTTTTTTAAACGAGCACTATATTGCTTTAATAGAAGTTTATTTTTGTTATTAGGGGAACGCCTGTACTCCCACAGCATGTCTCTTTTACGCTTACTACTTAGCCTAATTCCTTTGGAAATCCATTTTGGTTTCTTACGTAAAGTGATTTTTACTTTTCTTAAGGGGAAACAGAGATCATAAAATAGCTTAAATGTGTCATAGAAACAATTAAAAGCTTCCTCGGGGTTATGGTGTAGATAGACTTCACTAAAGCTTAGGTTACTAAGACAGCTAGAGAATTTTGTTAAGTTATCCTGGCAATAGTCACGCTTTAGAGCATACCAATGGTTAATAGTACAGGTTTTTTTGACTGGGCATTTTATTATTTGGGCAGTGTGATCAGATAGCGCTAGATCGAGTACTTCACATTTACTGCCTCTAACATTATGAATTATATGATCTATGCATTTACCACTAGCTAATCGTGTAGGCTGATGAATCCCTGTTTTTAAGTCATAGTTTAAAAGAAGAGTTTGAAGCTTATTGGATAGGGTAGACTGGGTCAGAGTGTCTATGTTGAAGTCACCACAAATAACCACTTTCTTAGAGTTATTTAGACTACACATTTGTAAAATACCATGTAAATTAATAAGAAAAGTTTCCAAACAGTCTTTAGTCATTTTAGGTGGTCTATAGACGCAAATCACTATTAATTTGTGAATTATTAGTTCTATACAGCAGCATTCCATTACATTAGGTACATAAAATTTACTTAAATCAATATCTTTGTATTTATGCACCCGATTTATAAGGATACAAGAACCGCCACTCCTTGTATTCCTCGTTGAAGAGGTAGCCAGTTTATAATTAGGTATAGATAGGTGCACCTGATCTTCATTCAACATATTGTGTTCAGTAATACATATTAAGTCAATGTTTCGTCCTTTACCCCGTAATTCTTCCAAATGGAGAGTAAGAAGGTCCGACTTACTGATCAAGCCATTTATATTTTGGTGAAAGATATAAATAGAGTTATACACGAAAAAAGTCGCTGTTTCCAGCTTTAGTCTCGTTGTCCAAAGATACAGACAAATCACACTTTACAATGTCAGCAGGAATGTCACAAGTTTGAGTGGATTGGTCACAGTTACTAATAACAACGTCGCCAGGTAAGTTACAAGTCTGCGTAGATTGGTCAGTTTTTAACTTAGTCAATATTCTATTTTGCTCAATATATGAAACAAATTTATTTTTGTAGTCAATACGCAATATTTCTTTCAGTAAATATCTACAGATGTTAACAGTAAAATGGTATTGCTTTCGTGGTACAAATTGGCTATATCCCATATTCACAAATAGACCATTATATTTGTTACATACGTGGCGTAGCGTACTATTTAAACATTTTTCATTTAAATGATTATTATACGGGACTTCTGATACAATGATATTGGCATATTTAATACTTCTGAACCATACGCTAAGGTCAACTTGAAAGTCTAGCGGATTGGTATCGTTAACACCAGTCAATACAATAACATAGTCATTTTTAGTAAGTTCGTCAAAGTTATATGAATTTAACAATACGTCCATTAATTTAGCACCAGGTTTCCAAAAACATAATACTTGAAAGTCATTGCCCAGCAGGGCTTGTAGAGTGTGTCGTATATTCCGTCCTTGGTCGTCACCCAGAACAATAACCTTTTTCCGTTGTAGAGGTAAGGTTTTAGGGGTTGTTTTCGTCTGCGTAGTGGATGCACATTTTTGCGCAGAGCACGTATAAGTCGTATTTAGTAGCTCAACAGTTCTAGAGTTCAATTTATTTGTCGGTCCAGTTGTCAAGATCTTCTGAATGGAGGGAGATTCAATATCACGAGTCATCAGCTTGTTTCCCGTAGTCAATGGTGATAAAATAGTATTTTCTGTTGTGTAAAGTGGTTTTGTACTATGCGGTAATGTTTCTGTTAAGTTATTTTCTACAGCAGGCGACGGATTAACAGAAATGTTCGAAAGACATTTGGCAGGTAATGACGGTACTTTAACCTTGAGTGTCGGGGAAGAAGTTACTAGCGATGTTCGGTTCTTGTCATGAATTGATAGCCTTTTATTTTTCCTATTTGATAGAGTATTAGATAAATCTGAGCATTCCAGTTTCTTGTATACCTCTATTACTTTTAAATTCTTAGCTAATTCTTTTTTTAGGTCGCTTATTTCGTCATGTAAATTGTCTATTTCATTCGTCGCTACTTCGAGATCTTTTGTTAAACTCTCGACCTTTGAGCGCAGGTCTTCGCAACAGGATTTGTTATTGTAAATTGAGGTGTCTGGTAAACTCAGCATAGTTGAGTCAAATATTGTTGTATTAGTTAATTCATTGATCGATATTGAACGGTTTATACGTGCCCTCGTGGGGGTGATCGGCGGCGGAGACCTCTCGCGCCGGGCCTTGGTCGAGGCCATGGTCCGGAGCGAGGAGGAGTGGCAGGCGGTCGCCGACTTCTGCGAAGCAGTAATGCTCGCTAAGGAGGAGGCCGACCGCATCAGGCAACGGCGCTCTCGCCGCCGCCGCCGGGATTCCGATCCCGATTTCCAGCCACCGTAGGCGCGGGTTTGCGGACAGAGAGCAATGGGTAGCTCGCTGTCGCCGTCCGGTAACCGTCCGGACCAAGCCCAAGTCGTCGACGGCGCGCGCTGTTCCCGCGCGCCTCAAGGAGTTGTCAGCAACAGCAGGGGCCCAGCCGGGTCGAAGCCTACTGGGGCCAGGGTAATCCGAAAGGGCGCTCGAGCCCCGGTATGAAGGCTTGAAGGAACGGGATGGGTTTTTTAGTCAGTAAGAGTCTGACACTATCTCCCGCTCCGCCCAAGAGCGGGGGTTGTCATAAGATGATTTTTCCCATCGGAAAAAAAAAAAAAAAAAAAAAAAAAAAAGGTTTATACGTCGGACCGTTATATTCTCTTCTTCATTATCCATGTTATAGTAATTTACGAATGATTTATTAATTGAGCAACAATCCACGAAGAGAAAACTGTTTTAAGAAATTTTTTAAATCACAAAAAGTGTACGACTAGAGCCAGGATCGAACCCGAGACACCATTCACTGCAGGTCGTCGTCGATACCGCTAAGCCAACTTTATTGTACTAACATGCGTTGAAATAAGCATACTCAATCTAAAATTTTGGCTTTCAATAAAATTTGGACGTTATGATGTTCTTTTGAATTATTTTCTGCCACCGTCAGTTTTTATTTTGTTTCCACAAAGCAAATTAACAATTTTGTTTTGATGATAATTAGTTTTTCTGTCGTGTTTAACGTTATTTCCACTTCACTAAGTGTGTTAAAGTTTTTATTTTAAACTCAAACTTTGATTAAATTATACGAGCAGTGATATTGTGATATATTTTCAAAATAGTATTTTTATGCACTAAACTTGCACTTATCACTCAGACAACACTACTTCTTGGTTAATTATGTTATTGTATTTACAATTCACTACTTTTTTACGGTTTAGACGTCCTTTAAGTATTTTTAGTGATTAAAATAAACTGAGCTGATGTTACGCGTGACAGCTGTCACTGTCCGATCCTATTGTAGTATCGATAATATTGTAGTATTGATTATTTCAGCGGATCTAGGCGACAAGGTAGTCTCATTTGCTGCTAAATACTGTAAACACATTAGAATAATATGTTACATCCGCGTTCTGTGTGCCGTAGGAAGATCGAAATACTTTTCAACTTGACTCTGGCTTGCACATAATTTTTAACTTGACTCAGGCTAAATGCGCAAACCGTGCAAAGAAAAAAAAACTAAACCATAGACTAGGATCTACCCAGAGTCACGTTATAGTTTATTCTCGCGTAGAGGTTGCTTTACGAAAGCCAACCCACCTTAAAAGTCTCTCAGGGCAAAGTATAAAACTAATGCATGATTTATAAGCTTTTAAATAAACATTGAATGAAAATATCTCTTTGGTTCCCGCCACAAAGAAACCGTATAAGTCTGTATTTTGAAAGCTAACCCTACTTAGGGTGCTTTTCCACCAGAGATGTGCTATGCTACGTTGCTATGGACGCGTTTGATATCCACCAATCATAATCATTGGTGCACATAGCTTAGCACTGGAGGAAACGGATTCCACTAAGATATGTTTTTTATAACTGATGGTCGATGGGGACGAAAGGAGTGACGACCGCGTATCTGAAGAGGCAGCGTTGTAAGGTCTCTCACAAGGTGGGAAGGCCTGGTCAGGGTTGCGGGAATCCGATGGATGCGAGACGTACAGGACCGGTCGTTGTGGCGACGCCTGGGGGAGGCCTATGTCCAACAGTGGACGTCTTTCGGCTGATATGATTATGATGATGTTTTTAAGCTATTGCATAGCTTCTATCGCGGGCCTTGAGCGTGGAGACCGAATCCAGAAATTCCGTAACGAAAATAACCTAACACCCCCCACTCATTTGTTTTTTGAGCGTGGTGACCGATAAGAAAACAAATGAGTGAACAATCAATCAAAATTCAATTCAATGTGTAAAAGTGTAACTTCAATTAATATCAAAGAAAAAAAAACAAAGGAAAAAAAATACTGCATAAATAAAATCAATAAATAATTATAATTGCGTAGGTTGATAAAAATGCTATGCAATAGCTTTACCGCGGCAGTCCCCGAGTGCCACACGTCTTTTTTTTATGTGGAAGGATGCGTGCTATAGGTACTGCTATGGATACGTGCTATGGATGTGTGCAATGAATGCGTGCTATGGATGTGTGCAATGGATGCGTGCTATGGATGTGTGCAATGCATGCGTGCTATGGAAGTGTGCAATGGATCCCTACACATCGCATAGTTCGAGCTGTGCACCTTCCTCGCGCAGCTACTTTGCGGCGGCGTATCTTCATAGCATGAGATGAGCTGTGATGGCCGACTGGTAATGGCCCCGACTTACGATTTGTAGGTCGCGGATTCGAACCCGGCCAGGCGCATTACTTTGTGTGATTTATTTCACCACCACTGCTCTCAAAACGGCGAACGAAAACATCGTGAGGAAACCTGCATATCCTAGAACCAAGAATTCGAAGACATGTGATATTCATCAACCCGCATTGGGCCCGCATTGGATTACGGCTCATTTTATCTCTTAAAGAGGAGGCCTGAGTCCCAGCAGTAGGAACATTAAAAAGGCTGATGATGACGATGATGATCTTCATAGCACATCTTACTCACACCGTTACATAGCTTAGTATCAGCGGAAACGGTCACATAGTTTCACAGCTTAGCTGCATAGCTGTATAGCATATCTCTGGTGGAGAAGCAGCCTAAAACATGGAACATAATATATGTAGGTTCACATATGGAAAGCAGTGGACAATGGACTGGAACGCTTTGGATGACCGCCAATGAATAGGTACATTATCGATATACAAACCTAACTTTCCATCTTTTCATTGAAATATTCAAGCAACGATATATTTTTCTCCTTCGCTTTTTTTCGACGGAAAAATCTTTAGGGAAATCTTTTGCACGAATTGAGAATAACACAATCCATACCAGGATTGGATTGTTAGGTTTTTTTTTGTGATGGCAACAAATTTACATGTAAGTGGGTTCGTTTGGGTGTCATGCGGTGGCATGTGGTTTGTATAAGCTAGCTACTTAACGGCTTCGCTTCCCTTGGGTCAATTTTCTTCTGTCACACAATGACAGAAGAAAATTGACCCAAGGGATCTCAACTATTCTAGGAGTTTTTTTTATTGTTGATAGGTTCGCGCTTGACCGCTATCTCACCTGATGGAAAGCGACGATGCGGACGACGATGGAAAGCGCTTCCCTAGACGAAACTTATTCACTCTTGACTTAAAGATTCCCAGGTTGTTGTCGTCAGGAAATACAGACTCCGGCAAGGAATTTCACTCCTTAGCTGTACGTATAATGAATGAACACGTGCACATGGATTCAATGGACGTCGTCTACCCGTGTAACAAATTTCAATAAAATCCATTTAGCAGTTCGAGTGTAAAGGAGCAAAAAACATACACACACTCATAAACTTTCGCTTGTATAATACCTATTAGTGTGGTAATGTGGCCTCGTTTGAATAAATTTTGAGTACATTAAGTTCCTTGATTTTTAAATTCATTTACGATATTCTTTTTAAAAATTGTTGGCTGGGAAGGTAAACCAATCTGGATTCCTTCTAATCGCAAAACCATCATCAATGCAGGCTTGCGGACGGCGAGCAATGGGTAACACGCCGTTCAGTAGTCCTGTAACCGCCCGGATCGAGCCCAAGTCAGTGTCGGCGTGTAGTGTTCCACGCGCGCTTCAAGATGTCAGCAAATCGTAGGGTTCCAGCAGGGTCAAAAACCTATTGGGGCCTTGGGATAAGTGAAAATGAACACTCAGGTCCTGGAATGCAAAGCAAACTAGTGAACAAACTAGTGGTTTTAGACAGCAAAAGTCTGATACGCCCTCCCGCTCCACCCAAGGGCGGGAGATGTCATTAGATGATTCCCACCTAAAAAAAAACTATCATCTATAACTTCAATTACCAACAAGAAAATACAACAGATCGTAAACAGATTTCATTTAATCTCGACTACCACAGAGGCCACAGAGTAAGCTAATCGAGCGAGTTAAGTACGTTTAAAACAGGTAGGAGATAATTTAACAACCCGCCACGGTCAGTAGGCCAGGCGGAAGCGAAGACCGGTTACTGAATATCACTTGGATACTGGTATCTGTGTGAATGCACTTTTATTTATATGAGAAAACGAGATTTTAATACCAATGAACTGTCTCGCTGAAGTTTATGTGCTGTGACTCATCTCCATTAACATTTTTATTTGGTTAAGATGGTAATCGAGATGTAGGTTTTATTGTTTTTGATAATAATAATAAACTACAATTGAAATGGAAAAAACAAAAGACTGAGATGTAGGACAGAGAAAAGAATAGAAGAGATATTAATAAACTGTTACGCATCACCATAACGATTGCATCACTGCTTACCATCGCAGTCAATCACTATATAATTTTAAAAAACCGGCCAAGTGCGAGTCGGACTCGCCCATGAAGGGTTCCGTAGCAGCAAGTAACATAATATAAAAGTTCTTGTATTAATGTGTTGTAACTTTGATCGACGTTTTAATAATAGTGTATTTTTTTCGATTTATGACGCATTAAAAAAAAAAACTACTTACTAGATTTCGTTCAAACCAATTTTCGTTGGCAGTTTTTATAGTAATGTACGTCATATATTTTTTTTAGTTTTATCATTCTCTTATTTTAGAAGTTAGAGGGGGGGGGGGGACACACATTTTACCACTTTGGAAGTGTCTGTCGCGCAAACTATTCAGTTTAGAAAAAAATGATCTTAGAAACCTCAGTATCATTTTTGAAGACCTATCCATAGATACCCCACACGTATTGGTTTGATGAAAAAAAAATTTTTGAGTTTCAGTTCTAAGTATGGGGACCCCCAAAATTTATTGCTTTTTTTCTATTTTCGTGTGAAAATCTTAATGCGGTTCACAGAATACATCTACTTACAAAGTTTCAACAGTATAGCTCTTATAGTTTCGGAAAAAAGTGGCTGTGACATACGGACGGACAGACAGACAGACAGACAGACAGACAGACAGACAGACATGACGAATCTATAAGGGTTCCGTTTTTTGCCATTTGGCTACGGAACCCTAAAAAGATAGGCAAAAGCCCGTTGTGTCTCATTGCTGGGGCAAAGAGACACAACGGGCCCATAATAATACCTCATAATAAAAATTTAATATAAAAATATATATTTTATGGTATATTTAGAAGTCAAGAGCACGTTTTTTTTTATTAAACTAATCAATCAATTATTGTGTCATACAAAGTTAAAAGTTAACTATTTAATAAGGTACTATTACATCTAACTAATAAAATTATAGCATAATAAAAAAAAAATACACAACCGACTTTTCAAAAAAAAAGCTCAGAAAAAATTTAAATTTCGAAAACCTATGTCAAAAAATAAAACCAGAGACACCAGCTTCTAAAAATTAAAAGTTATTTTGTAATATTTTTTTAAAGTCGATTCTTTTTTTAAACCGACTTCAAAAAGGAGGAGGTTATTTCCACAATACTTGTCAGTGAAGGTTCGATTCACATTCAGCCATTGTTTGCGGTGGGGGCGTGACATTTTTATTGAAACCCTTCTTCATTTCAATGTACACAAAGAGTTTATTTACTTTCTATTATGTGACATACATACGTAAATATGTTTGCGTTACACCAATAAGCGTAGGCGTTGGTTTACCTCGTGTTAATTATACGTGAAAAAAGGTATACTTACTTAAGTAATTATTTGGAAATTTTCATGTCTCATTACAGCATTGGTGGCAGAGTGGTAACGACCCCGACTTACGAATTCTAGGTCGCGGGTTCAAACCCAGCAGGTGTATTAGTTTGTGTAATTTATTTCATCACCACTGCTCTCAAAATGGTGAAGGAAAACATCGTGAAGAAATCGGTAGGAAGAACTAAAACTTCGAAGACATGACATTCACCAACCCGCACTGAGCTTGCGTGGTGGATTACGGCTCATTCCCTCTCCTAGAGAGGAGGCCTGAGTTACGTCAGTGGGAACATTACTGTAATTGTATTTATGGTGTACAATAAAGATTCTATCTATCTATCCCGGTTTAGTGGCGCTGTGGTGTGAATTTTTCTGAAAACCCTCATTGGTAAGAAGTGGTTATTAGTCCAGAACAATTGAAGGAGATATTTCCCCAGCAGTGGGAACATACTAGCTGGATATAATATCGGTTTACTATAGTCTGTCTAATAAGTCAACCGACTTGGGAATTTTGTATAATATTTAATCATTTAAAAAAAACTAGTAACTATTCGGTACTTTTCATAAGGTTCTTCTGTTAGTAAACAATGATCTCTATTTCATAATCAACCTTGATTATTGAACCCGTGGTGACTACATCAGATTTCATTAAATCCTAATAATTACCCAAGTCGTTTAACTTATTAGACAGACTCTACCTAGTATGAAAACCAAAAAAATAACATTTCAGCCCAAAACAAAACATCTTACTTATGAGGACCTTCTTTACATAACCTCCTAAACAAACAATCGTTTTTTTTTTTTTAATAAAGCGAACCTTTCACGTTTTCACATGGGGACCGAATTGTTTTTTTTTTTTCATTTCAAAGGGAATGTGCCCTAACATATTTTTGGACTACCCTTTTTCAGTGTTTTGAAAACGATGAACAGTTCGGGTCGATATCTTAAGTGTCTTTATTGAAAAAATCATAATCCTTCTTTGGCTTTGCCGTAGTCAGGTAGAAATAACTATACCTAAATTGGGCTGCTGAAATGTACGGTCTAAGAACGCTAAGGGCAACTTTAGGAACACAAGTGGTTTTTAGTCAGTAAAAGTCTGACACTCTCTCTCGTTCCACCAAGAGCGGGAGAAGTTATTTGATGAACTCCGCCCCTGAGACACTGATTGACACTGACTATGATTTCTCGCCAAAAAAAAACTTAACAACAGCAGCAACAACTTAATACGTTTTTATTTAGAGATAAGTGTATAAATCGGAAAACGAACAAATCGCACAATTATAACATTCGGCTAATATTATATAATAAATTTCGTGATTTTTAATAAGACATTGTAATTCTTAGGGACTTATCTATACATATAAATAAAATTGGAGTGTCTGTTTGTAATATTGAAATAACTGCTTTTTACTACATGTATATGAATCTAAATACGGTACATACACCAAAATATCATTTTTTACAATTTTTGACTGTCTGTCTGTCTATTTGTCCGGGCTAATCTCTGAAATGGCTGGACCGATTTTGACGGGACACTTTTTGGCAGGTAGCTGATGTAATAAGGAGTAACATAGGCTACTTTTATTTTAGAAAAAAAAAAATTCAAAATCCTGTAGTCCACGCCAACGAAGTCGCGGGCACAGCTAGTTTATTATGAAAAATTCGGACTTTTGAAAATTGGAACATCAACATTAGGAATTCAATATTTTGAACTATACTCCTGTATCGTGAGTGCGTTCACAAAATTATACTAACTCGCAACAGACCCAAACCCGGAACCTCTATCCGTAGGCCATATAAATATTTGTTCCGTGCGGGAATCGAACCAGCTAGTCACGACACGCAGCTCAGCAGTCAATCGCTCAATCACTGCGCCTAGTGTTTCATCAATGGCAAATTTTAGTGTTCCCATCTATAATGTCAATGAGAAAATGAATTGGATTCCTAATTCATTTTAAATTAGATAGATATCATAACCGTTTCATAAGTAACCAAATCAGTTTTATAGCACAAAAAACCTATCAAAATCGTCAAGAAAAAAAAAACGAAATCTCATAACAATAATCATAACACATAGAACAGTTGTACTAACTTGACCTATAATAATCTAAACAAGCTTAAATACTCGAAGCCAGTGGGGCGCAAATCTGACCCGTTTACACTCTACTGGCGACGCAATAATACCGCTATTGGTATAATTAGACGAGTGTATATGTTTATTTGACTGGCCTGTTGGTCTAGTGGTTAGTGACCCTGACTGCTATGCCGAAGGTCGTGGGTTCGATTCCCACCCAGGACAAATATTTGTGTGATGAGCATGATCATTTGTTCTGTGTCTGGGTGTAATTTATCTATAATATGTATGTATTTAGAAATATATATGTATGTTTATCAGTTGTCTAGTACCCATAACACAAGCTCTGCTTAGCTTGGGACTAGACGGCGTTGTGTGATAGTTGTGGAATATTATTATTATTATTATTTATTGTTTAGTAGATTTTTTCATCAGCATCTGTTTGAAAAAAGAAATTAACAACATTCCTAGCTTTTAACTTCTGTGGCTGTCATGAATGTTAGAGATTGCTTTGAAAAGTGCCAGAGCCGCGAAGGACGACATTGTTACTTTCAAAAAGTACCTACATTTTCATTTATCTTCAGTTTCCAATTCTGTAATTTAACACGTACCTACCTGTATATAAATATAGGTACCTAATTGCTATTTTTTTGTGCGTACATAAAAGTTAGTTTTTTGCGTATATAAAAATAGGATTCTATCACTATGACTGTCTTTTTGTCACCAGGCCGTAGGTATCTCATGAACCATGATATTTGAGAGTTAAAATTTTCACAGATTATGTAAGTATTTCTGTTGCGGCTGTAATAAATAAAGACACTAAAATCTAAAAAAGGATATAATTTAGTGTCTAATGTAATGTACGGAACCTTTCTTGCACAAGCACCACTCGCACTTGGCCAATTTTTTTAGACACCCTATGTTATTGTGATATTATCAAATCATATATAGTTAAAGTTAATCCTATTTAGCCCAACAATGTCGAAACAAGCTTAAATTCTCGAAGTTATAAGTGGGGTACATTTGTGACCCGTTTACATTCTGCTGTCGACCGCAACGTAACAATACCGCTACTGGTTTGATTGGCCAAGTGAGACTGCATTTTAATGCGAATGCGTGAGTTGGTGAGAGGTAGTCTCGCGGTGGTTGGTGGTGGTTGGCTGTAGCATGACTAACGATTGTTAGATCCCGAGTTCGATTTTCGAGTCGGGCAATGATACAGTTGGTTTTATCCTTTAGAAATACCTGCTACAGAGTAACTGTAGCAGGCAGGTTGGAAGACAGAGGTATGAGACCTCTGTACCTTGAAAAGCACGTAAAGCCGTTGTCTTGCGTCTGATCTCTCTCCGGTCGTGGCAAACTATCCTGAAACCCATCTGTGTTTTTTCAGTCGTAAGTCGTTTTTTTGAAATTGCTCCAGGGTCATGGTAACTCTTTTGAATATTCCTCATTCCTCGATAGCTGTCTACTTATCATCATCATCATCATTTCAGCCGATAGATGTCCATTGTTGGACATAGGCCCTAGGGGTGCTACATGGTACTAATATTATGCGTTTATTCAGCTTTGTTCTCCGTACCTGCTCAAGCATTGTAGTTAATAACACAGTTAAATCCGCTTATGTAGGTATGTAGGTACGTAGGTAGATAACTGTTAGTGAAAGCCTCAGACGGTAATACAAAATGCCACTGTTTAAATTAATGCAATGTTTGTTCTAGCATGACGGATTATTTCAGGAGAATAATTCAGTTTTCGGTATTAAGCTTCATAAATACTAGTTAAGAATTTTATAATAAATAAACCTAAGTCAGCTTTGTAAATTATTTTTATTTTTTATTGTATTTATTTTAATATAATAATTATATTGAAATGTAACCATCATAAAAATCGGTTGGGGCCTTCCCTAATCCACCCTACTATACCCTACTCTACCCTACTCTATCCTGCTCTACCCTACTCTAACATAAACCATCTATTATATAGTCCGAACAAAGCCTAAACATTTGGTTTGGATAGGTGAGCCCGTTCTTGAGTTATAAAATTACAACGAAAAGTGGAATTGATTTTTATACATTAGATTTTGACAGATACTCAAAAGTGAGATGGAGAGCGACACTGGCTATTGTGAATTAGAACGTTAGTTCTATTCTTAAAGTAATATCAAGTTTTTTCATTTGGTGGAACTACGAGTATATGAAAAAAGTTGATAATACTTTAAAAGTAGATATTCTATACACTGTTATTTTCCGGAAATAGTAGATAAGTTTTTTACAACACGCAAAAAATAATATCTATTTCCTGTATTACTTTCCACGATTTATATTAAATATTAATTAACTAGAATTATTTGTTTTCATTACTTAAAACTTTTTCAATTTCGACGTCCAATTTAGTTTTTCTTTCAGCTCCCATCTAAAAAAAGCATTATTGTCGTGTCGTAACTTCATTCTATTTTGCAAACAAGTTTAGGAACGTAACTCTGTTGATTATGTTTCATAGAGGAAATTGTGACGAAGTGTAACACAATTTGTGGGTACTCCCTATTCATAGGGAAGTACAAAGGTCCTGCCTCGTCACTGAAGCCAGCTCAAAAGACTTACTGATGATTCGGACTCAGAATAGGACACAGTGTCCGAATTGGCACATTTTTGTTTCAATATTTTTTTCACAGACGATTCATTGACGACGACGCCATACCATCAGGTGAGCTTCGGACGATGGACGCGAGCTTTTTTTTCTCTACGAGGTGGAAAATTTATTAAGGAGAGTTTCTTAAACTTCCCACTGCGGGTGGAGCATGTGTCAGACTTTTACTGACTAAACTCAGCTAGTTGCTCTTTACGTTCCAAAACCGCGGTAACGCAACGCCGACTACTACCTACAGGTCATTGGACTAGCAATCGCGCTTCATTCTGAATTCATCGGGACCGCCTTACCATGACGTGTTAAAATGTCAAGCGTGCAAATGAGAAAGAGGGATGGAGCAACCTATATACATAGCTCCATCCCTTTAACAGTTCAGTTTAGGTCGTAAAACGGATCGCGGGAGCTCTGGCCCGCAGTAACTCTTTCAAACAATCTCTCAGTGGGACTAGTCCGACATAATATCGAAACAAGTGCGCTTCGTTCTGAATGTATCCGGAACCGGGACCCATAAGAAGAGGCGTAGCGTGGACTAATTTAATGGACTAAATTTGAAAAGGAAACAGCGTCTGTCGCAATCCAGTGTTCGACCACATCGTCGCTTACCATCAGATAAAATAGTGGTCAAATGCAAGCGTATTAATTATACAAAAAGTACCCTCGTTTTTAAAGAGCCGTCGCTTGTGCCAGGCTCCTTTGTGTGCGGGGCCGAGGGTGAGGGCCCACTTCGCCCATGACTAGCTACGCTGCTGCCTATAAGCGCGTTCCATGATTCTGTAACATGCGTTCCTGATTACACAAACGTACGAGTTACAGAGTTACGACAGTTCCCATGTGGAGAGGACAGTTTCAAAACAAACAGTTGGAAAAGTTTGCTTGTTTTGAAAAATTAGCCCTGGGCCTCCAGTGGTGGGGACAGTTTTTTGTTTCTGTTAATTATATATTTTACCTGAAGTTACGAGTGAAAAATGTGTGAAAATCCGCGTTAAAACCTCCGTAATACCCTTTTTATCATAAATAGAATTTATAGCAAAAGTTTGTCTTTATAAACTGGTGTAAGTGTCGTATATTTTTATTAAGTGTCGTTCGGATGGTTTGCGACAATGTCTTTCAGTTGTAATAAAATTGGTTTAACGTATTGTTTAGTGAAATACGAGGATTTTATTTAAATTTCTTGTAAGGAAACGATTTTAAGAGTTGACTGCCGATCGATAAGTTATCTGGCATTTCGCTGAACTGGACCTTTTTGTGGCGCAAACGTATGACATACAATGTTACTTTTTTTGTGTTTGTCTTAAGTTTTTGTTGTCTACAATGTTTTGTGCGCCAAAATAAGTACTTTTTCTTTCTTTCTTTCTTATCGAACATATTAAAGTTCATAAAATCTAAAGGGAATTGAGTGAACATTTGGAAGAGTTACCGTGGCCCTAGATGGTAGAGGGAAACTGAAGAAAACAGGTGGGTTTTAGTCAATGAAAGTCTGACACTCCTTCTCACTCAGACCAGGAAAAGTCATTTGATGATTTGATTTTTTTATTGATGATGATCAATAAAAAAAAATAAGTATGCTAACTTGTGACGAAACAAACTTTAAGTGCTTATTTTTTTTTTTTTAACTTAATAATAGGATTACTTATAGTCACTTCGGAATGCCGCATGTCCCTCTAATATCGACAGTTATATAGGATTCCGTCTCGTAATTCTGAGGTAAGAAGAAAAGTTAATTGCTTTGTTGAGGAACTAGTTTCTGCGTAAAATTCCGGAGAACCGATGGAATGTATTCCCGTGTTAACAAGGTAACCAATAACCTTTTCATAGGTCCCATCAAAGGGTCGACGTCTGCAGGGGTTGTAGGACTGCTTCAAAAAAAAAAAAAACTACAATAACAATTACTTCAAAGTCCTGCGTCTTATAGTTCTTTGTGATTAGAATAGGTATACAACAGTTAAAAAATCAATAATCGGGCAGTTGCCCGGACCAGACACCCGTCTCGTCGGAGGATCTTCTATTTTTAATGGAGATTTAAGATTGTAAACTTTGTTTGGGGTACCTATATAAATATATAGGTACCACTATTTCTCCTAATGGTAAGCGAATATGAGAATGACGTGTTTTTTTTTAGTTTGGGAAATCATCTAATGACATCTGCACTAGGGCAGAGCGGGATCAAAGTCTTGCTGACTAAAACCACACATAAGTTCCTTCAGTTGCCAATTTTAGGGTTCCGTAACTCAAGAGGAAAAAACGGACCCTTATAGGATCACTTTGTTGTCCGTTCGTCCGTCTGTCCGTCTGTCTGTCTGTCTGTCTGTGTGTCTGTCTGTCTGTCTGTCTGTCAAAACCCTTTACCTCGAGAAAGCGTGGAGGTATCGAGTTGAAATTAAAACCATATATTCAGGTCTGCGATCCCTTCATGCTGTGAAAAAAACTTCTAAGTAAACGAATAAAAAAGATACGGTCGTTATGTCGCAAAAAACGTATATTTTGATACTGTCAAAGATCGAAATTCATGGGGTACTTTCCGTTGACCCAGAATCCTGAAATTTGGCACAAAGCAAGGTTTTATAGCACAGCTATAGGAAAAAATCTGAAAACAGTAAATATGTTGAATTTATTGTTACTTACGTCACAAAAAAGAAAAAAAAAATTGCAATTCGGAAAAATCTTCGAGACTCCATTCGGGAATTATAGATTGCACGGAACCCTCAGTGCGCGAGTCCGACTCGCACTTGCCCAGTTTTTTTGTTCTAGGATCACGGGCACCGTTTCCTTTTCAGAAGTCGACCTTTGGCCCGTGAGGTTGACGTCGCAGCTCGTTTGCCTAGAAGTACCTAACCTTTTCAGTATTGATATTATAGTTCGCTACTGCCCTGTTGGTCTAGTGGTTAGTAGCCCTGACTGCTATGCCGGATGTCGTGGCTTCGATTCCCACCCAGGACAAATGTTTGTGTGATGAGCACGATCATTTGTTCTGTTTCTGGGTGTAATTTATCCATAATAAGCATGTATTTAGAAATATGTATATAAGTATGTTTATCAGTTGTCTAGTACCTACTCATAACACAAGCTCTGCTTAGCTTGAGACTAGACGGCGTTGTGTGATAGTTGTAAAAAAAAGTTCAGATTTTTACGTTCCGGAATTCATTGGTATCGTATCCACAATGTGACCATAAAGACAAAGGCGGCATTTTTTGAGAAAATATTCTCACGAAACGGATTATACGAGTAAGTATTTTGCAGAATATTTTGCAAGTGGTTCGCCTTAGGAAATTCTTTGCAAAATATTTTCTCTACGTTTTTCGTGAAAAAGAATTTTGCTATGTCAAAGATTGTGAATGTTTTCATAAATGTTACGTATTTATTTATCTTCCTTACAGTTGATGTTTTCTAAACGTTAGGATGTAATATTTGAGGAATTCCTTCAGTTCTCTGTAAATCCCACTGTCTTTTTGATAAATATGAGACCGATGTGGAAGTATATACCCTTTAAAATTAAAAAGACAGCGTGGTTGAATTATTGGCTGCTACGCTGTTATAGCGGGTACGATTCCCGCACGGAACCAATAACTGTATGGCCTACAGATCCAATAAATTGTATGGCGACTAGTAGAGTCGCAGTCAACAACGTGCCGAGACGTCGAAATCTTACTGGATAACGAATATTTTTCATTAAATTTTAGTTTAATCAGATCAGACCCATTCTCCTCTTATAAGCCCCTTAGTGACATCACATTACGGATCTTGAACATTTGCGCAGAAGTCAAATATTCGGTCTCTTTAGTGGTGCGAAGTGTGACGCGGGGGCGGGGAGTGTCAGTGATTGGCTGGCCGCGCCATCGCGTCATAGACGTCACTCCTTATTCGTTCACTGCGTTGCTGCATATATCTAACAACGAAGACTATTGGCTCGCCAATGTATGGAATGCGCTAAGCGATCCCCGCTCTGACGCCGAGCGTTCAAGATCCGTGATGGCAACTGTACATTTATCAGAACATTTATGGCCCGAGTCATTATTAAACACCGCTAAAGGAAAATTTAAACCCATTTTGTCAAATGTGGTTTGAGTGTCGCCCTAACGCAGTCGCTTATTAATTCTCATAACGCGGATGGGACTGAAATATACTCTCTACATTCAAAACATTCGTTACTAATTAACGGATTAATTAAAACTTGTATAAATATGTGACTACGAGTAGATATATTCCATTTTGAGGGTAAAGAGATTTTTAAGCCAAAAGGTAAAGAGATTTTTAAGTAAAGGACTTATTTCGAAATAGACTCTCCATTTCGAATTAACTCCTTTGAATTTACTTCTGAATACGCTTTTTGCTCTAGTTTTACATAATTTCGTGGAATTATGAAGATTACGAAACCACACAAATACTGAAATCCTCCCTTCGTGTAATATTAGAATAATTTTCTTCACTAGCTTCTGCCAGTAGCTTTGCTTGTATGAAAATGGAAAATTATTCCTAGGGAATATATTCCGGTATAAAACAAATGGTATATTCCAACCGACGACTTTTGCATGAAAGCCGTCAGATTTATCATCATCATCATCATCATCATCATCAGCCTTTTAATGTTCCCACTGCTGGGACTCAGGCCTCCTCTCTAGGAGAGGGAATGGACCGTAATCCACCACGCGGGACCAGTGCGGGTTGGTGAATGTCACATGTCTTCGAATTTTTGGTTCTAGGACATGCCGGTTTCCTCACGATGTTTGAGAGCAGTGGTGGCCGAGTGGTCAGATTTACATATTTATTTAATTATAATCTATTTATTTATATTCGGAAGAAGCATCTTTGGCGGCTAGAGCCCGGACCAGTAGAAACAGCATTCTAAAAACAGCAGCGAAGAGTGTTTTTCCCCCTTTTTCAGGCATTTTCACCGTTCAGTCGTTTGAGCATGAACACAAAATAGATAGGTATAGAAGTCAATCTACATACAAAGCGCGCTCGAGCAACGCACACATAGACACCGCTCACGGACACGATGTCTCGGTCGTGTCTCGAACCACTCGTCGAACAGTTCCGGTTCAAACGCTCATTAGTGTGCGTCCACCGAGCGTAGGTATAAAAAGTGAAGTACATACATGAGATTGTCTTCTGTACCTATCTATTTTGTGGCATGAAGGAGTATTAGTTAAATTCATCATTTCAGTCACATGAGCTGGTGAGAGTCGCCGGGATCCGATGGATGAGATAGCACAGGACCAGTCGTTATGACACTTGGGGGTGGCCAATGTCCAACAGTGGACGTCTATCGGTTATAGTTAACATACTCGTAACCATAGAAATATCTTATATCTATGCTCGTAACACATACACACAAACTATTGCCTTTACAATATTAGTGATTTACATAGGTACTAGATTTACATTCAACGAAAAAAAAGAAAAGTACCTCATGACCTTTTGGCTTAAGCTGATGGACTAGCCACTGGGCTTAGTTCATTCAAGACAAAGTAGAAATTTGTGACCTCTCGCTAAATGCCCTGAAACAGGCAGATTGCAAGAATAAACCATTAAAAAAAAAAAAACATACAAGCTACCTACTGCAACTCAAAAATTATCCCAGGGAAATATACTCGTGGAATAAAAAGTATCCTAATGACAATTTCAGGATTTGGTCTGCCCGTGTGCCAGTTATATCTAAGTTCATTCAGACGTTAAGACATGAAAAAGTTGTAAACAGACAGAGTTCCTTTTGCATTTTTATTACTAGTATGGATAAAGGTATTGATAGCAATTTCTCAAGATATAAAGCTACTATATTTCCACCTATATATTCTACATTCTAAACAAAATTCCTATAACAAAGACAACCAATCCATACACGTTACTGATACCATACAAGCTGTTTTCACCCAGCCTAATGTACTGTAAAGCGATACACACAATACCTATTGTAAATACACCTACACACGAAATATATACTCTGTGTCAATTAATAATCTTCTCTAGCAATTGTCTATTCCCCCACAATCTATAATGGAGGCTTTTGTGTCTATGGAAACGTAGGTGAAGAAAGTCTGTATTTTCTGATGGTTAAACCCCGGAAATATTTAAGTCAAGAGTGAATAGGTTACTTCTGGGTAAGTGCGCTCTTTGTGGCGACACTTGGGAGAGAACTATGTCCAACAGTGGACATCTGTCGGCTGAAATGATGATGATGAAGTGCGCTTTATCGTCGACCATATCGTCGCTTTCCATCAGGGCCTCAAGTCTGCTATTACAATTGTGTCAGAATGGTCGATCATTGATGTCATAATTGTCGATTTTGACAAGTTTGGTAATCTATTAATATAATGGCGTCATTATGACTTTCCAATGGTCAACCACTGACACTCCATTGAAAGAAGTGGCATAGAATAGTAATCTCGTACATATTGACAAATGAATATTTGACGTAAGCGGTAATCTGCTAAAACTTTGACAGTTTATTTGATCAGTGTTCTACCATTAGAACGTTATTATGCAGTTATTGGTTTTAATATGCTCGATATTATCATTCTACTACAACTCTATTACGATACCACTGACCGAACAATGATCGATCATTATGAATTAGCAGATTACGGACTTTTAGCAAAATGACAATGTGATCGTGTTGGAATGACGACTTTATAAAAATAGCAGACTTGGGCCCCAGGTGAGATAGCGGTCAAGCGCAAACCTATCAACAATAAAAAAAAGACGTGTGGCACTCGGGGACTGCCGCGGTAAAGCTATTGCACAGCATTTTTATCAACTTATGCAATTATAATTATTTATTTATTTTATTTATGCAGTATTTTTTTTCCTTTGTATTTTTTTTCTTTGATATTAATTGAAGTTACACTTTCACACATTGAATTGAATTTTGATTGATTGTTCACTCATTTGTTTTCTTATCGGTCACCACGCTCAAAAAACAAATGAGTGGGGGGTGTTAGGTTATTTTCGTTACGGAATTTCTGGATTCGGTCTCCACGCTCAAGGCTTGCGATAGAAGCTATGCAATAGCTTAAAAAAAAAAGAGAATTTTTGGCGGGATTTCTTCGAGTGAAGTTCAGAGGCTGTTTTAATTATTTGCATATTGATTCCTGGTGGACATTGTGATGTAATATTGGTGTAGTTTGTATCTCAAGTGTCTGCGCAGCTGGACACTATGTGGGATCATTGAAACAGGCACTATCTCGGTAAAATTGAGCTAAGAATTCTATTGTAGTGTTGACTACCTCAAGCGAAGTTTACTGAGAAGGTTAACTTAATACATTTTTTTTTTATTAATGATAGGCTTGCGTTTGAACACCATCTCACCTGATGGTAAGCGATGATGTGGTTGACGATGAAGCACGCTTGCCTAGAAGAAACCTATTCACTCTCTACTTAGAGACTCCTAAGTTGCATTTAGCATAGTCAGCCTTATAATGTTCCCACTGCTGGGACTCAGGCCACCTCTCTAGGAGAGGGCATGGGCCGTAATTTACCATGCAGGCCCAGTGCGGGTTGGTGGATGTCACACGTCTTCAAACTTTTTGTTTCTAGGACATGCCGGTTTCCTCACGATGTTTTCCTTCACCGTTTTGAGAGCAGTGGTGATGAAATAAATTACTACATTAGCTGGGTATGAACCCGCGACCTACAACCCGTAAGTCGGGGCCGTTACCACTAGGCCACCACTGCTCTTCAACTGCTAGAATTAAGTTAGACCGACGCCACGTTAAACACGCCTGATTTTGTACGTAGAACGACGTCGCGTGGCGTGGATCAAGTGTAGCTCTACAAGACTAGGTTTCATATAAAATGTATGGAGACCGACGCGCCCAGATCGGCGTGTGTGGCACGCGTGTGAGCAGTGTAGTTCTACCTTTACTGCCAAATGCTACAAAAACATTGGAATGTTTACCTACATCCATTTTCTAATGGTAATCAACACTATTTATATGAAAACACTGCTTAAAGGACTAAGTATCCCAACCAAAAACATTAATAAAAGAAGAGGCCCTTAAATATTGACGTAAAAAAAAAAACTAAGTATCCAATTGAACGTAATGGTACTATTGAAACGGTATGCTAAATAATTCGCAAATGAACACGATTGCTCAGAAGCGCTTTCGAATTTTCATTTTGAATGATTGCCTACTATTTAGCTGGAAATTGGTATTTATGTTAGTAACTACTTGAGGAAAATGAATATCACTTTCAAATATACATGGTGTATTTTTCAAGTGAGCTTTAAGCTTTAAGGCGTATAGTCCCTTGAACCATCTGGCCGAGATTATGTGAACGCAACTCTCGCACTCGCCTAGGCGGCAGTACGCAAATCTGTGCATTTATTTGCGGCCAGCAGCGCCCGGAAAGCGCTTTAAATGCATTTTCTCTGCGAGATATTGATTGATTTACATACGCAATGTTCACTTTGAAGAATATTTAACCACCAATTTTTATGTGTAAAAATGTTTCTAAAGGTCCAAGCCGTTTCGAAGGAGTAGGGAAAAGTTGCGAAATTGCTAAATATTTTTTTTTGACAAAAGTATTAATTGCACGAAAAAATCAAATGTTGATATTATTGTTCATGAATCTATAATAAACATATATTTTTTTCAAACCAATTGACCTAGCCGTTACGGAGGAGTAGACCTCAGAAAATCACTGTTTTATGGCACTTTTCGGGCGCTTGGCCCTTAATGGCCAATTCAAAAGAGCTTCCGCTTGCTCTCAAAATTAGCTCTTTTCTATTTTTTTTATTGTTGCTAGGCTCGCGCTTGACCATTGTCTCACCTAACGAGGTAGTCTACGAAGGAGCATGCTTACCTTGAAGTAACCTAACCTATTGCTATACCGGCCTCATCTAGCATTAATTGACGAAAAAAAAAATTGACGTGTAAAAGTGTTTTTATAAAACCTACTTGCAAAATAAAGATCATTTATCATTTATTTATCATTTTACCTATTCAGTCTTGACTTAAGGATCCCCAGGTTGTAGCTATCAGGAAAAACAGACTCCAGGTCTCCAGCAGGGAATTGCACTCTTTAGCTTTTACTTAACTTAATATCCTTTATTTTGCAGTTTCTCATTATTTCCTAGAATTTCATTTTAATTAGAGACACTATCGAATAGTTTACTTATTGTAGCACATCGCGTGTTTTTTTCTAAAAATCAATGATTTCTATTTCTGTTTAAGAATATATATTTTTTTAAATCCAGTTTTACTTATCATCAAATTCCAAAGCCTAAGACTCATTTTATAATTATCGCTATCCCTCATAGTTTCACATTTGGCTATCCTCACCCATTTAAAATATATAATTCATTCTGTATAAGTAGCAATACCCATTTCTAGATGAGCGAGCAGTTTCATAGCTGTTTGAACATTTGCTGGAAATAGATCCACATCTGCGGTTTGAATTGAAGCCTCATTGATTCTTTTCATATCCATCTTTTCGGAAAGGTCCGTCCCCTTTTTCAATATTTAGTTCGGCAGTCCATTTCTAAGATGGACGACCAGAGGCTTTACATGACGTGTTAAAATTTCAGGCGAACGAACAAGAAAGAGACCTTAGTGACCCCGCACACGGGCCACAAAAAAACAGCCGCCACAATAAAACGCCGAAACAAAAAAAAGCTAGATGCGGCCACAAGAAAACGCTGGAGCGCGAAAAAGAAAAACGCCACCTCAAATAGAAGCTTGAAGCGGCTTTTTTGTGATATTATGCCTCCTTTCCTCTATCTTTTTTAATTAGTATCTACAATTAACGGGGCCCTGACCGTACCCGTTACTAATCACATTTGTCCAGCATTAGATGTTTTTGATGAAATGATGATGACACTCAATAATAAAACATTGCCAACAGATGTGTTCTACGGCAATGTAGGAACGAGTCGAGAAAATTCCACAAGCAACAGTACTCGATGGAGAGACTTATACTGTGCAATCACGCGATGGAGTCTTTGAAAACGCAGCATTAAAAGAAAAAATCTCGAGTCGAAGGTGGCGTCCCAACATGGATGATAATTGCTCAGATTACAGCTCTGAAGCGACACAGTTAGACGTTAGAGCTAGACTTGTGAGTGGAATACGTGACAGTACGCAAGTGAAAAGGCATGTGAGTTAATGAAAAGGAATGAAACAGACTGTGCTTAACTCAAAATAATTTGACATCCATTGTGCGTATGTCTAAGGTTTATGTCTAAGGATCAAAGACTAAGACCTAGAACATGACGTTTAAAGTAAGATTGTTTTAATTTTGTGTCAGTGTGGGTAAGAGACAGAGATATGCAGGTTGTCTAGCGCCATCTCTTACCCACACTGAAACAAGAATAAACAATCTTACTTCGAACGTCATGGTAACCCCGCAGGGCTGCGTGGTTATTCAATAGAGTTACCGCGACCCGATAGAACACAGTTGAGTTTGTCTGTAAAAGTCTGACATCCCCTCTCGCTCTAAACAGAGCACTTACCTACTAAGACGTGGAACTGAATTGTACAAATACTTAATGCCATTTTTTTTGTATTATTTAATCATCACAAAACTCGCTCTGAGTGGAGTGATACGAGTAAGAAGTGCCAAATATTTACTGATTAAAACCCACCCGTATTCGTTCAGTTATCCTGCGTTCTAGACCAGTGGTGGGTAACTCTTTTTGAATATCCCACAGCATAAGCCATAAAGCTTTAATCATTCACAATAAAGCTCAACAAAGTAACCATTAAACTATAAAGTTAGCAAAGAAATAAGCAATAAAATGTGACACGTGCCAAAGTGTTACAGTTTCACCGTTATGGTCAGGGGCAAACATAGCCAGGGGCGTAGGCAATAGGCATGGATGGTTAGTCCCAAAGGGAACGCCGCCGGGGAAGGAAAATATGTATGTTTTAAGCTAGAACTACATTAGACCAACGCACACGTGTAACACGCCTGATTTGTACGTAGAACGACGTCGCGTGGCGTGGATCAAGTGTAGTTCTAGAATTCTAGTTTCCATATAAAATGTATGGATACCGACGCGCCCAGATCGGCGTGTGTGGCATACGTTTGTGTCAGTAAAATTCTGATACCTCCAATTTTAGAGCGAGAGTCATTGGTTTCCGACCAAAAAAATAAACCAGTGGCGTAGTTAGACTAGAAGTGGTTTTGTCGTCATTTAAGAACGAGTTCCAAAAAGAGTCTTACTTTTTTTTTTTGTATATGAAAAGTGTTGATTGAATATGAGCTCGTTTATTGGAGCGTGTGAACTAGAACAGTTTTTACTGTGATCTATTGTAGGAAATGTTAGAACGAGAGGAGTGAGCTATACAGCATCCTACCATATAATAAAAAGACGTGTGGCACTCGGGGACTGCCGCGGTAAAGCTATTGCATAGCATTTTTATCAACTTATGCAATTATAATTATTTATTTATTTTATTTATGCAGTATTTTTTTCCTTTGTTTTTTTTTCTTTGATATTAATTGAAGTTACACTTTCACACATTGAATTGAATTTTGATTGATTGTTCACTCATTTGTTTTCATAACGGTCACCACGCTCAAAAAACAAATGAGTGGGGGGTGTTAGGTTATTTTCGTTACGGAATTTCTGGATTCGGTCTCCACGCTGCGCTCAAGGCCCGCGATAGAAGCTATGCAATAGCTTAATAATAACTATGCAATAATATTATACCGCGTACATCGAAGGACTGGAACAATTTGCCTGCATCATCGCTTACCATAAGGTCAGGTTAAAGGCGAGCCTATGCATAATAAAAATAAAAATTATCAATAATTAAGAGACTATTATTTCAATCTCGCGACGGGAAAATTAGGAAATCCGGCGGATGCGAAAAGCACAGGACCGTGGTGACATTAGCTTCCCGCCTATGTTCAACAGTGGACGTCTATCGGCTGTAATGATGACTCTTTCAATAAAAATAAAGCCAAGTCGGTTCACAATTTAATAAAATATATTTAAATACATAAGGTTGTGGATAATTTTAGCCCCGGGCCTTTAGAGCCCGGGGGCCTTGTCATTGATACGGCTATTACGGTGTATCTACGCCCCTGAACGAACGAACCAACAATCACACAGGAACTCTGCCAATTTAGGGTGACAACAGAGGCACAGGCAAACAACATTCTGCCAAGTCACCTGCGCACACCATTAGGACACCAGTCGCCTATTTCCTTTAACAAATTGTCAGGTAGAAAAACCTTTTTCTCAACTGTATTGGGGATGACCTCCTTTCTGATATCTATGGGGGCGACTCACAGTCTAATCTATATAATATATTATATAAAAGCGAAATATTACTCACGAAATCTTAGTAACTATAACACCTGCAAACTTAAACATTTGGCAGGTAGGTTCCTTATAAGGTGTAGACACCCTTTAAGAACGGATTTTTCGAAATTCTCCTCCTAAGGGGATCCTTAGGGGGTGAATTTTGGAACTAAGGAGGAGGCCGACCGCGTCAGGCAACGGCGCTCTCGCCGCCGCCGAGATTCCGATCCCGATTTCCAGCCACCGTTGGCGCGGGCTTGCGGACAGTGAGCAATGGGTAGCTCGCTGTCCGGCCGTCCGGTACCTGTCCGGACCAAGCTCACGTTGTCGACGGCGCGTACTGTTCCCGCGCGCCTCAAGGACTTGTCAGCAACAGCAGGGGCTCAGTTAGTCGAAGCCTACTAGGGCCAGGGTTATCCGAAAGGGAACTCGAGCCCCGGTATGAAGGCTTGAAGGAATGGGGTGGGTTTTTTAGTCAGTAAGAGTCTGACACTATCTCCCGCTCCACCCAAGAGCGGGGGTTGTCATTGGATTATTTTCTCCACCGGCAAAAAAGGGTGAATTTTGGAAAATCCATTCATACAAACTTTGGACCCCAGTTTCTTCGGAAACGGGGATCCAAAGTTTATATGGAGAAACCGATTTAGAAGCGGGTGAATCCGCTGGCAGAAGCTAGTCTATAATATAAAAGGAGAAACTGACTGACTGACATATCAACCCACAGCGGAAACTACTGAGCTTAGGAACGTGAAATTTTGCACAACGGATTAAAACGATGAAGGAAAATATCGTAAGGAAACCGGCATGTCCTAGAATAAAAAAAATTCGAAGATATGTTGCATCTACCAACTCGCATGATGGGTGACGGCCCATAGAGAAGAGGCTCAAGTCCCAGTAGTGGAAACATTATAAGGCTGGGAAGCTATGTTACGACTGCCCATCCTACCTCCATTACCCAATAATGATATTGTAAATTTCCAATTTCTGAATACCGAAACGCATTGTAGTCATCCGGGCAAGTTTTCAGTGTAAAAAAATACCGGCCAAATACTACCACTCGGATTTGCGCACGAAGGATATCAGTAATTTTCAATACAACTTTTTTTTACACAATTTATTTTATCCTGTTTTTAGTATTTATTGTTATAGCGGCAACAGAAATACATCATCTGTAAAAATTTCAAATGTCTGGCTATCATCATCATGATATACAGTCTGGTGACAGACAGACGGAGAGTGGAATCTCAATAATATGGTCCCGTTTTTAGATACGGAACCCTAAAAGCATATATTTTTCAAATTCGCTGATAGAAAAAAGCCTTCTATTTTTTCAAAGATACGATTTTTATTGAAGTTATTTAACGCGGCCATGAAAACTAATGTATTTGCTTCAGCAATTTCGTATGGGTACAACTTGGCATTTTCAGGTTACGCACATTTCCATAACAATGGCTGAACATTAACTTTGAACTTTGTTTAACACCATTCTCTTGCACGAACACACATTTTGAGTGGGTTGGGTAGGCTCTATAAACGTTGTTTTGTAGAGAATCGTGCATATAAGTATCCAATACACCTCGTTTCTCGTTGCCGACATAGCATGAAGAATCGCCAAACTTAAGTGGCAAAAAAAAAATAAAATAAAAAATCATTTATTTCAAACTAGCTTTTGCGTGGCATTAGGTACTTAAGGAATCGGGATAAAAGGTAGCCTATGTTCTTTTCCATGTCAAAGGCTATATGCATGCCAAATTTCATCCAAATCCGTTCAGTCGTTTTTGCGTCATTAAGTAACAAACATCCAAATATCCACACTTTCACATTTATAATATTAGTTAGGATAGACCATTTGTACGCACTTTTGAATAATCAAATGTCGGTCAGTCCACGAAAAGTGAAGCTAAATTGCACGTTCTAAAGCGTAGATCTCTATGGAGAAGAACGTGCAAGAAACTTCATGAACACTCTTTTAAATCAAATTATGTGTTACATATAGTGGCAATGGGCAGGGCTAATTGCTCGCAGAACAGATATAATAATATATAATGACACGGCGAACTCTGTACCGTCTACCAGTCAATGAATGTCAACTTCATCATTAGATATACTTTGAGTCCTTAGATGGCGTTGGGAGTAGAATCTGTCTTATAAATTAAACGACTGGGGTAATTATTAGGATTTAATGAAATCTGATGTAGTCAACCCGGGTTCAATAATCAAGGTTGATTAAGAGATAGAGATTATTGTTTACTAACAGAAGAACCTTATGAAAAGTATCGAATATAATATTTTTAAATGATTAAATATTATACAAAATTCCCAAGTCGGTTGACTTATTAGACAGACTATATCTTGATTGCGAGTGGTGTGATATTTTACTTCAAAAGACAAATAAAACCTACAGTTTTATAATATTAAATAGTACCTATAGATTTAAGGTCCTTGGATAATTATCATGTATTTTATGTACTAACAATCTTGATATTAAAAAAAATGATAAACTTAATCAGTCTGAACATATTTACATTGTTTTTCATCAGGGCAAGTGATTCATCATCATCAGCCTTTTTAATGTTCCCACTGCTGGGACTTAGGCCTCCTCTCTAGGAGAAGGAATGGACCGTAATCCACCACGCGGGCCCAGTGCGGGTTGGTGAATGTCACATGTCTTCGAACTTTTGGTTCTAGGACATGCCGGTTTCCTCACGATGTTTTTCTTCACCGTTTTGAGCGCAGTGGTGATGAAATAATTTACACAAAGTAATGCGCCTGGCAGGGTTTGAACCCGCGACCTACAACTCGTAAGTCGGAGCCATTACCACTCGTCCACCACTGCTCTCTGGGCAAGTGATTATCGGTAAAATAATAAAACGTCCATCTTGCAGATAACGTGACGGTGCAAGAACGCGTTTTCACATATTATATTTCTAGTTAAAGAATAGGTTTAGAAATATTTACTGTGAAAATGTGAACGCGTATTCTTAGAAATTTTCCTACCTGGAGAACAGGTTTAGAACAGCTATTCCTATGAAGACGCGTTGTCGCGGCGCCTTTCTGCACGAGCCTCCACAAGTGTCATTTAAACTCCTTACCTATTATAACTTTCAAGTATGCGGAGAAGAGAACATTTAATTCCGCACGCTCGTTCGCTCGGCACCACTTTCAACGTATTAACTAATTGATTTTAGCATTACTTTGTTAGGATTGTACACTTCTTTCTTTATACTTGTAACTGTGGACATGTAGAATGGACTGACCTTTTTCTATCTAAGTACAAATTGAACCCTTTTTTTATTATTGATGTGGTCGATGGTAAATTGACGTTTAAAAGTATTTTTTTAAACTTATTTGCATAATAATATCATTTATGATACAGGCGGACTACTGTATTAATTCTATATTCTGTTTTTTGAACCAATAGTAAAATCTTTAAATTGTTTTGGCCCAGTATCGTTGGCAATAATTAAATCCTCCAAAGGGCAGTTGTATGCTCACTTGGGACATTCTAATATGAGGCTCATGTTCTGAACAGCGGCACCACACTTAAATTGAGTATCCAACGGGTCCATAAAACACCATTTTAAGCCAAGCTATGTTTGTAGCGGCCTACCAGAGTTCTCAACCAATTGAGTGTTTTCCATATAGGCTACTTCAATTCAAGTCTAGCTGGCAGAAGTTTCTGGAGTTTCTAGAAATCGGATGGTGGTAGGTGAGGTTCTGTACTCTATAAATGATAAAGCAATTATACGGGCAGTAGATGTGTATTCCTAGAATTTTGATTGGGATCGGAATTCTCACCGGCTGCTAATAGTGTCACAGAAACAGTCTTTAGCTTACAGTTTTTTTGTCTTTTTCTACAGTTTTCACTCAGTCCATTCTCTACTTCAATGACTATGTAACCGCCTGAGAAATCTTCGTAAATCTTCGTCAATCTTCGTAGTAAATCACGGATATCAAACCGTTGCAGCGTCAAAGCTGCTTGATGTGCCTGTAGCACGCAACTTTCGACTTTTCGTATATATCGATCGTCTTTAATGAATTCTCAAATGGTCAAGTGTTAAGTAATTTTAATTTTTTTTTACAGTTTATAGTGTTGATGTAAAAGTTTCGTGTTTCTTTGTAGTTGATGTTATGCAGTTTAGATTGTATTTTGGCCTTAAAATTGCGTGATTTATGAATCGTGGTTGTAGTACTAACCAAGCCAAGTGTTTATTCTCCTATACATATTTTTTACTTAGTTCTCATACATTTGAGTTAAAGTCGCCAGTTTGCATTTCACCATCTGCATATAAATTTTCTTCAGATCTGTCTTCTTCTTGTATTATCTAATATGGTGCAGTTGCCTTTTCGTTAAGTCATTAAGAGTGATCAAAGTTTTTATCAATATCAGAGCCAAAGAAAGTGCTATGGACTTCTATAAAAGTGTTATTCTTAGTTTTAACAAAACCTATAACGTAAAATAAAAGTTAGATTTAAATTACTTATCAGTTTTAGGTTAGATTGTAATCAATAAAATTACTTATTAAGAAAACGTCTTTCACTCGTCGATTAAATGTTTCCAAAATATATATCTTTGTGTTGATAATATTTACCTCAACAGGGTGACCACTGAAAATCTTTTCTTACAGAATTTGCACTCCTAATAATAAAGATTTATACGTATTGTACCCACACAAGATTGTATTATTTTTCTCAATAAGCTGACACAAATTCCAGCATATAGAACACGTCAGAATTGTTATTCCGATACGGAATTGTATGAAATGTTATATCTGATATTTCCATTTCCGATTGTAATAAAGTACCGAATGGCTTGACGTTGTACGCATATGTACAGTAACATTTAATAAATTTTGTTTGCATATAATGTACCATACATACATGTACGAATCATAACACAACATGCCACACCACTCAGGAATATGGATTTTTAGACCCACTTTATTACTTGATTCTTAATACGAGTGCGGTATCCATGTCTAGATTCTGGAGTGCCCTAAAGACAAATGTACCATCAAAGACACTTCCGCCTGAACACCGCTAAGTTCATTTTTGCTTGCACTCGAAACGAAAACTTCAAAAGGCGCTGCACCGCAGGATTCAAGCGAAATTTTTTTTAAAGTGATCAGGCAGAAATTACCGCGATGGTACGTGGAATGTTGAGGTCCTAATGAACTGATGCTACTCTTGATGTAAGCACCTTTTTCTAAAAGGTTAAACACAAAAAGAAGAAGACACAGAATAAAATGCGCAGCAAATAAGAGATATTTCAGTCTATACGATTTCGATCGTTGGAAATAATTTAGCGTCCAAAACGTCTTTTTTCTAAAGTACTGAAATGATGAAGTCTAAATAGTGTATGGCTCCAAAACGTGGTCGCTCACAATGGGCCTCATTAGAAGGCTTAAAGTCACTCAAAGAGCAATGGAAAGGGCTATGCTCGGGGTTTCCTTGCGTGATCGAATAAAAAATGAAGATATCCGATATCCGCAGAAAAACTAAAGTTGCCGACATAGCACTAAGAATTGCCAAACTTAAGTGGCAATGGGTAGGGCACATTGCTCGCAGAACAGATGGCCGTCGGGGCCGAAAGGTTCTGGAGTGGCGACCGTGTACCGGAAAACGCAGTTTTGGAATGCCTCCTACAAGGTGGACCGATGACCTGGTGAAGGTAGCGAGAAACCGATGGATGCAGGACGCACAGGAACGTTCGATGTGGCGACGCTTGGGGAGGCCTATGTCCAACAGTGGACGTGTATCGGTTGAAATGATGAAATAGTACAACCAGCATTAACTGTTTCCACTTCGGATTCTTCGTCGGATTGTTTCGACGAATTTTTTGTGTCCAATTCGCCAGGGTCGTGTATTTGCAACTGTGTACTCAATCTCGTTCAGCTCTTCAATCCCCATAGGTGACAGAAGAGCTGACGAGACGGAGTACTTGGTCGTGGATGAGCGACCCTGGAAGAATAAATGCGAAAGTGTTTGTCGGATATATTCGACGTATTTGGTTAAAAAGTTAATTAACTCTTCGAATGCCGTAATTAGAGACACAATAGAAAGACAATTGCTTATGTCGAACTGTGTAACTTGAGACATTCAAAAGGTTAAGATTGCCTATAAATTAGACACATAAATTCTCCGAACAATACACCTCCCTGTTAGGTGTTTATAATTTAACAATAAGCCTTCCCAAAGCGTCATCGAAGCACAAATTGTTTGACTTCGACTTTGCGAGAAACAAACTTCCAGTTACGGCTACTCGGTGCCGAACTCAAACAATTTGTTTTCAAATCAATTATAATTAAGTACCAACGTGAACAATCAAAACTAAGCTCTGGTTTGTTAGTTATAAAGATTAAAATATAAAGTCACTTAAAAGTTTTTTATCCGTGGGAACTCATTAAAATGACGTGTCCCATTCTGGGTGGAGCGAGATTTAGTATCAGACTTTTACCGACTAAAAGCTGTGTGATCTTTCAGTTGCCTTTGCAAGTGCAACGGTAACTCTTAGGAACTATCGGCAGATGTGATAAATTCTGCAATTTTATTTATTAGTTTCATATTAATTAGTTTGTAATGGTAGATTTAAGTTGTATTATGAAGCCAGTCGCAGCGTTGGAAGGACTCCAACAGGGTGGACCGATGACCTGGGCCTCTAATCTGCTATTACAATAGTGTTAGAATGGTCTATCATTGATGTCATAATTGTCGATTTTGACAAGTTTGGTAATCTACTAATATAATGGCGTCATTATGACTTTCATGAGTGAAAAGAAGTGGCATAAAATAGTAATCTCGTACAGATTGACAAATGAATATTTGACGTATGCGGTAATCTGCTAAAACTTTGACAGTTTACTTGATCAGTGTTCTACCATCAGAACGTTATTGTGCAGTTATTGGTTTTAATATGCTCGATATTATCATTCTACTACAACTCTATTACTATTCCATTGACTAATCATTATGAATTAGCAGATTACGAACTTTTAGCAAAATGACAATGAGATCGTGTTGGAATGACGATTTTATAAAAATAGCAGACTTGGGCCCCTGGTCAGGGTCGCGGGAATCCGATAGAGACGTGACGTACAGGACCGGTCGTTGTGGTGACGCTTGGGGGAGGCCTATGTCCAACAGTAGACGTCTTTCGGCTGATATGATGATGATGAAGCCAGTCTAATTATATTATTATAGCTCTGCTGTGGAACGCTTGACTTTTATTAACCGACTTCGAAAAGGAGGAGGTTCTATGTTCGGCTGAATGTATGTTTTTTTTTTTCTAAAAACCCTTTAAACGTTACAAAAATTTCCTCCCACGAGGTGGACTGAAGACCTGGTGAGAGTTGCGGGAATGCGGTGGGTGCGAGACGTACAGGATTGTTGTGGCGACGCTTGGGGAGGCCTATGTCCAACAGTGGACGTATTTTGGCTAAAGTGATGATTATTATAAATTTGATAATTATCTAGACAATGGCAATCCAGTACCCCTAGAAAACTTCAAATGTAAGGGATTGACGTCATCTTAACGCTCAGTTACGTGGTCAGAACAAAAGAATCGGGGGCGTGGCCAACTCGAAGCGTTCAACGCGAGCGAAACGGTTGTAACTTGGTTAGAGGGGACAGGAGATCATTTGATTTCAACTTTCAACCTGACAGAAAGTATAATTTCATCTTCAGATTCAGTAGTGGTGGCGAAAAAAAGCAGACTTTTTGAACATGAGTTAATTTACAAAACGCACAGATTTTAATTTAGCAGAACACAAGCTTATCCTCAACACAACAGGTTTTACCAGATTATCAAAGTCCAATCTTAAGTAAGGCCTTTGTCGGCGAATAAAAAGAGATTAGCCCCAAGACAATATCCTTTATAAAGGACATTACGGCCCTTCAGCTGCCCTTGTGCCCCAGCGAGCTTTAGTCAGCGAATTCCTTAATAGCTTACGAGCTTGTCCTGTGACGACTCGTTACCCGTAGAACCTTAGGTAAGGGCGCTTTTCCACTAGAGGTATGCTATGTTGCTATGTATAGCAACACATAGCGTTTCACTAATCATATTCATGTCTTATAAAATACAGGTCTCCTAGTTTAAGAGACACTAGGGCTATCTTGGGGACCTTTTTTTAACTCACTTCCGAAAAAGGGAAGAATTCCGTCGTTTATAGACTGATTTGCAAACATTTTATTTGGGGACCGAGTCACCCGCGTCCGTAGGAGAATACCCGAAGCAAGTCCCTACACGTAGTCCCCGGGTGGTGCTAATCAGGTGACACTAACTGGTGGTAGGTTTCGACCGTTGGCTTGCGACCACCCACTGAGCAAAGACGTACCGCCAAACGGCCTGGCCGTGTTCCGGTATGATGCTCAGTGTAGCCAGTCTAGAGGAGTTGGGTCGAAATAGTTGTTCCAACGCAAGCAGACCAATCTGGCTCATGCTGATAGGGAGGAATCGGGAGGCTAGTCGCGGAGGGTAGCGGGATCCGAGGCACGGTTGCCGCTGGCCGACCGCAGGTAGTTGGGGGCCCAAGTAATGTGCTAGCCACACATGAAAGGCTGCCCCGCCAACTGTCGAAAAATCCCGGAATGCGCCATCGTGCTGGTTGGCGACCAGACGAGAGGGCCCGATGGACATTCCCGGGGGGGCTCGGGCGTCCCCGCAGTCTCCAGACTAGTCCCCCAATGATTTCGTCCCTTCAGTGCGTGCCTGAGGGTTAGCTGCGTGGAACCTCATTTCACTTCCTTCTCCTCTCCTCCCGTTCACTCATATGAAAATGAAAAGGACAAAGAGACTCGTTAAACAGCGGCTGCACTCCCTCTCCCACAAAGTGCACCTCATTAACATAAGAGGTCTGCACTCCAATATCGTCGCAGTCCACCATCACCTGGAGACTGAAAAGCCAGCTCTCTTCTTCCTTTCGGAGACGCAGATCAGGTGTCCGTCCGACGTGTCGTACCTTTCCTACCCAGGGTTTACCTTGGAGCACAATTTTAAACCACGTGCGGGTGTATGTATGTACGCCCGGGACGACATCTGCTATCGGCGTCTCCGTAACCTTGAGGACTCCAGTTTCTCGACGCTTTGGACTTTGGTGGACACAGGCCTGGATAAAATAATCTACGCTTGTGTCTACCGGTCGCACAGCGGAGATCAGGAGACATCCGGGCTCACACAGCATCTGAGTGAGGCGGCGGATGTGGCTCTACAGCGGTACCCTTCTGCCCAATTGGTGTTACTGGGGGATTTTAATGCCCACCACCAAGAGTGGTTATTCCCGTACCAGTCCACAGACCACGCCGGTCGTGAGATACGAAAGCTAGCGCTAGCACTTAATCTCACCCAGCTGGTCCAGGGGGCAACGAGGGTGCCGGATGTGGATTCGCACACAGCCAATTGCTTGGACCTCCTGCTGACAACAGATCCAGACCGATACTCTGTGTCGATATGTTCGCCTTTAGGCAGTTCCGACCACTGTCTGGTTAAGTCTGTGTCTGTCTACTCCCCGCCCGATCCCAGCCCTAGAGGCACCCGGCGGGTTTGGCGATACAGGTCAGCAGATTGGGATGGCTTGCGGTCTTTCTTCGCATGCTATCCTTGGCAGCTCACTTGCTTTTCTTCGGAGGATGCTTCGTCGTGCGCAGATGCCGTGACGGATGTGTTGCGACAGGGGATGGAGTACTTCATCCCATTCTCTGACGTAACAATGTCTGACCAAGCTCGTCCATGGTTCGGCGCCGAGTGTCATCGCGCAGACGCGCTTAAGCACGCGGCATACCGAGCTTGGGCTGACGCTCGTATGCACAAAGCAAGCGACGTGGCTCAAAAGAAGAAGGCCTTTAACAGGGCTGCCAAGTCCTGCAAGAAGGTGTTGAGGAGGTCTCGGTTCGACCACGTAAGCCGAATTGGGAGCAAACTTGCTTCATTCCCTGCAGGTAGTAAAGCGTTTTGGTCCCTGGCTAAGTCGGTTGAATCGAACTTCTGCCGCCACTCACTTCCGCCACTGCTAAAACCCGATGGCTCGCTGGCCCACACCGCGGAAGAGAAAGCAAACTTATTTGCCTCTCTTTTTGCGGAATCTTCTCGTCTGAACTCTGGTGACGCACGGCCCCCTGCCTTTCCTGAGCGATGCGAGACGACTATGTCAGATATTCGCATCCATCAGAAGGACGTCCGTAGGGTGCTACGTAACCTAGACGTGAACAAAGCCAGCGGTCCTGACGGGATACCAGCGGTCGTGCTTAAAACTTGTGCGCCTGAATTGTCTCCGATCTTGACACGCCTATTTCGCCTCTCATATGAAACTGGAAAAGTGCCGATTGCTTGGAAGCAAGCTAACGTGCAGCCTGTGCCTAAGAAGGGCAGTCGAGCTGACCCGGCAAACTACCGACCCATCTCTGTTACATCCGTCCTCTGTAAGAGTATGGAACGGGTGCTTAACAGAAAGCTTCTGGCATACCTAGAAACTAACGACATCCTCAGTGACCGACAATACGGTTTTCGCCGAAACCGGTCTACTGGGGATCTTCTAGCGTATGCCACTCATATCTGGAGCGAGGCCATCGAGAAACATGGGGAAGCGCTTGCCGTCTCCCTTGATATCTCGAAGGCTTTCGATAGGGTCTGGCACGAAAGCCTTATTGCTAAGCTTCCTTCCTTCGGTTTGCCCGCTGGTCTGTGTGATTGGATCGCTGACTTCTTGCGGGATCGATCCATCCGAGTGGTTATTGATGGCTGCTCGTCCGGTCAAATGGATATTAATGCCGGGGTCCCTCAGGGGTCAGTGCTCTCGGCGACGCTGTTTTTGCTGCACATAAATGATCTACTTAAACCCGGTATCTTTGGGTATGCAGACGACAGTACTGTTGCTGAGAGATATGTATCTGACGCACGAGCTAGCGGGACACAGATCCAGTCATCCCGAGAGGCTATGGTTGAACGCTTGAACTCGTCCTTGAAGGCGGTCTCCGATTGGGGCGACGCCAATCTGGTCAAGTTCAATGCATCTAAAACCCAGGCGTGTCTTTTTTCCGCCAAACGGAGCCAATTCCACCCGGCTCCAACTTTCCGGGGTGTAACCGTGCCGATAACCGACCACCTTGAGCTTCTTGGAGTTACGTTATCATCTACTCTCAATTTCGGCTCATACATCGATGCAAAGGCTCAACTGGCTGCCAAAAAATTGGGGATCTTAGCAAAGGTGAGACGGTACTTCACGCCGGAACAGCTGCTCAATCTTTATCAAGCCCAAGTTCGATCGTGTATGGAGTACTGTTCTCATCTTTGGGATGGATCTGCCAAATACCAACTTGATGCGCTGGAGTCGATTGAGAGGCGAGCCAAGAGAATCATTGGCAATGATGCACTTGTAGAGTCGAAGCTCCAAAGCCTTGAGCATCGCCGCCGAGTTGCTAGTCTGTCGGTTTTCTATCGTTTACATTTCGGGGAGTGTGCACTGGAATTGCACAATCTAATTCCGCCAAGTCCGTTCCATCATCGGACCACACGACGTACAGCGTTGCGCCACCGGTACATGGTAGACATCCCACCCATACGCACAAAACGTTTTGCGAACACATTTATTGTGCGTACAGCCAAGGAGTGGAATTCCCTGCCGGAATCTGTGTTTCCTGATAGCTACAACTTAGGAGTCTTTAAGTCGAGAGTGAATAGGTTTCTTCTAGGCAAGCGTGCTTCATCGTCGACCACATCATCGCTTACCATCAGGTGAGATAGTGGTCAAACGCAAGCCTATCATTAATAAAAAAAAAAAAAAAAAAAAAAAAAATTTTTTTCTCCTAAAGAATATGCTTCTTTCAAAATCCAGTTCTGATGATGGGGTCCGTGAGGAATCAAGGGAGCCCCTCAAATATTATAGGCAATCATATGGTTATTTTGGTATTTTCATCGAGGACTTAAGCATTAACAGTAAAAAGTAACATTTGATGAAGTGGAACTGGTGAAGAAGACCAGACTTTTATTGACTAAAAATCTACTCCTGACCCTTCGTTGCCTGTCGTACCGGGGCCGAAACTTCCTTTCAGAATCAGGAAGATTCGGAAATTTTCTTCTTGCTTCTTGTGTTTTTCCCACCTTGTTTAGAACTGCATCTGTGTATTGCTTATATAAATGAGATATTTTGTTATTATATACCACATAGGTGGAAACGGGTTCAATTAAGCTATGTTTTTTTTATTAAGATGGATGCGTGTAATGCATGCTTTCTATGGATGGTCGCCTCATCGCCTCGCCGCTCTTGGTGCTCTTACAATTGTCGATAGATTGCATAGCTCGAGCTGCGCATGTTCCCCGCACAGCTACCCAGTGGCGGTGCATCTTCATAGCTCATCTTACTCGCCCCGCTACACAGCTTAGCATCATTGGAAACGATCACATTTATTCGTAGCTTAACTTTCATGTCCTCGCAGCATAGCTGTATCTGGTGGAGAAGTATCCTATTTGACAAGCTTGGTTGACTTGGTCTACTGTTTACGGACGCACTGTCGTGCCGTAGTGTAGTTGCGGCTTCGTCGACAGATTTTAAGGTAGAACTACATTGCGCACACCTAAGCCACGAACGCCGATCTGTTCTCGTCCGTTTCCATACATTTTATATGGCAACTAGACTTGTAGAACTACATTAAATCCACGCCACGGAATTCCACGCAACGCGCCGCTACGTACAAATTCACAAGCGTGGTCCACGTGTGCTTCGGTCTAGTGTAGTTCTCGCTTAATAGTTTTGTGTGTAAGCTTCACGCAAGCGTACACCAAGCGTATAATGGCGAATACGCGTCTATGAAGATACGCGTCCGTGGACACCAGGCCTTAGACATTACAAAATAAAGTTATGTCCTGTATGTGACCCACGTTTTTGGTGTGGAGTCAAAACTTTTTTGAGTGGCTCCTAATTTATTAGACCGCATGTACTTCGCCAAGGACATATGATAAACGTGTTTTTGTTTGGTCCATGATTTATTTGACACCGAACAGCCTTAGCAGTATTTCATTTGTGATTAACAGCCATTTTAAGAAACCGACGAGAACACAACAAGAAGAAATAAGTGAGGAACAAACTCTTAGCACGAGCAGTGTCATAAAAAGTGACAGTATAGGAACATATTATAAAGTATTCGTTAGATGAAATGTGCTAATAGCAACATAAAGTGTGTAAGCGAATAAATAACTAAAATAAAAAACAAAAAAGGAAAAAAAATAATACTTACTCGTATTTTAGTACTTAGTAAGGAAAATGATTAAATTCTTCTGCCTCTCTCATACTATTTGAAATTTCGCTTTGCCTAACAGGTTTCGTATTGTTTCCATTTATTAATATCTACCACCGATATATGTACATCTAAAATCTCATCATCTCTCTTTGTTTGCCATATAGTTATATCGTCATCGTCATCATCATCAGCCTTTTTAATGTCCCATAAGACCAAAAAAGATTTGAGATTTGAGCACCTTTAATCTTAATTTTTTTCAATCTTTCTTTTTTATTTTCGTAACTCCAATTAAAAAAGAAAAACTCATCTACTGCATCGTAGGCTAGTTAGTGGGAACCAAGCCGTATAAGCTAGTCAGAAACTTAATATATAATATAATAATGAATATTTGCTAATAAATTATATTTAGATCAAAATCACACTCGTGAATTGTGTTAAGTACAAAATGGACAGCTTTGTTTGAATTAATAATTCATTTTAGACCAACATTATTAACTAACAGACCATTAAATGATCTAACAGCCGTTTAATATAAAATTTACGTCTCTCTCAGAAATAGAAATCGATTACGGATTATCAATTAAGCTGGAACGTTTGAGAATATTAAATTAAAGGATTCAAGATAGTCAATCGAGTTGAAATCTTGCCAAGGATGGCTGTAACCTTCGATCGATATCATTGAGATGTTTTTGTTGAAATTTCTAATAAACAAGTGCTTTATTTATCTAGGGAACCATTTTGTTTAGGCTTCATGTTTGGTCATTGTTTAAATGAAGTTTTTCTTGTTCTGTTTATAGATTTTTTTTTGTTATTATAGGTACCATGACATTTTTTTTTTATATTTCTATACAATTTTTTTTTATACAATGACATTTTATTTAGTGCCATTTTTTTTACTGTATGACATTTCATTTAGTGACCATTATAGTTGAAATTTTATTCCAAATAGAGATTGTAGATTTGTTTCTGTGTACTTAATTTGAATTTTATAGCTACTAACACAGTAAATAAACATTGTTACTAACCCTTCTATGATTTGCACTCATAGAAGGCTTGAAATGAAATGATATTATTATTAATAAATTATTATAGATCTTTCGACTATGCAATGGTAGAATGTGGTTTGCCATTGTTTAAAGTACATGGATACTTTACCAGTATCAGCCATATCACTGTCTATAGCTCCCCTGTTGTTAGCGAGATCATGCTCTATCTCCTTTTCAAGAAATTCGATCTTTTTTACAGCCCGTACAAGGCGTGATATTCTGACGTCATACCACGCGATTCACACAAGATAATAATTGGCACGCTCTCAAAAAATGCATTTCTGTATTATGCAAAGCTTTCTCCTTGTCCTATTGCAATCGAGGTCCAGTATTGAGTTTAGTATTAAGTAGGTAGGAGACTTTCCCTCGGCAATCTACACGAATGACTCAATGTGGTATGCCTTTAGTTTTGCTGGTGTTCATTTGTTTTTGTCTCATTTGAAACGTAAGTTAAGTAACTTTCAACAAATGTCAAATCGAACCTACGTCAAAATTCTCTATCATCTGCTTATCCTTTTCGCAACTTTGAGAGTTTGGAAAATGTTTTCAGTGTAAATCGGATGTTCCTGAATACTAGTGTTTTACCTAAAGCGCCGGCTTATCCGACCTTCACAACCCTTTTACTGGACAATAAGGTAAGCTACAAACATAATAGGTAAACTTTTTATAAAACAAAAGAACTTTTAATCAGTTTACAAATATTTGTATAAAACAAAGCTACCAAAAATATTGTTACACAAATATTCAATTAACTTTCGATGAACATTTATATTATTTTGACCGATACGAATATAAAAGACCTTTGAATACTAACTTATTTATTATATAATTCATCGTTTTAATAAAACTGGCAAGTAATAAGAACTGTTATTTCTGTATAAATTTACGAGACAGTTAATAAATTTTTCAAAAACATTTTAGAAAAGTCCTTAAAACTTTAATCTATTTTACAGTTAATAAAAATGACAACTAGAATATAAAGAGCATACCTACATAAATGTCAAGAATTTACGACTGAGATATTTATAAAGCCTATAATTTAACGGGTCCGTTAAAAATTACTTTTAGTCAGCTCTGAATTATATTTTGTTAGCTAACAAAGAGAATTCTACTGCTACAGTAGTCATTGAAAAATAATTAAAAGGGCAGAAATCAGAAACTTTTTGAATTTCAATTAGACCATTTATAGGCACTTTTGAATTGTCAAAATGTCGGTCAGTCAAAAAAAAAGTATAGGGCAGCAGATACTGTATGCCTTTTAAATTAATTCCATGGGAAATATTATCTGTAGCAATAATAGTAATGACATAGAGCAGCAAAACAAAATTCAAGTTTATTAAATTTTGATTTTTATTTTGAAGTTTTTTATATAATTGTGTATATTATGATGCCTGGGCATTGTATACAGTGCCAGTGCAGTATTCAACCATTCATTCAAGTCATTGTACTGACGTCAGTCATATTTAAGATAAGCCAGCTGAGCTCCACTATACTCTGTCAAGGGTTTGACATCCCCTTACCTAATTCCGAGTTATTTAATCTTGTTGACTACTTCAATGCACGAATTAATAATATTCTACCGACCAGACATAAAAAAAAACTATTTCATAAGTTTATTTTTATAAATTACCAAAACAATAAAAGCAAATATCCAAAAAGCTTCTTGAAAATATAAAAAAAAATACTGTTCTAAATAAAAGATTTTACATTTGAAAAATTTTACCCGGTCTGCCAGCGCTAAAGTGACTAGGTACTCGTACTATAGTGTACGTCAACTGCAAAGGCTCACACATGCAGGAAAGCGTCTTGTGTGTTCCCTTGTCACTCCAACGACCGGGCGAGCCTTTGTGTCACAAGAGGTGCTTCCACTGAAGAAGATTCTACGTAGAATATGTACCAAGTTTTAGACGAATATTATTTATTTAAATCTGATTGTGGATTTAGGAGTCAGTAGAAATATGTGCAGTAAAGAAATTCTGAATTCGGAAAAGGTGCTCAATTTAAGTATCAAAATTTTATTTCTAGATGGATTGTGCTAAAAGCGCTTCTAGGAAAATTCACTTTGCGACCAGATAGAACGAAATTCCACGAATTTCTGCTTTTGAAATATTGACTAAAAGGTAAAGTTTAAAAACAAAAATTCAAGTAAATAGGTTGACGACGATAATATACTAAAACATAAAACTACTGACTAGAAGATTAGTTTAATAAGAAGCTTATCAAAGTCACACAACTTCTCCATAGACAGCCGTATCAATCACTAACTAAAACAATGATTGTATAGACTATATATTCTGGCAGAGCTTCAAAATGGCGGTCGTCCCACGCGACCAAACCTGGACTACAATGGGACTCATCATTGTTATGCTGATCGGCTGTTTTAAGTTTTAATAAGTAACCACGTATGGATATAAGTAGGTGCAGCTGCCTTTGTTTCGAATTAGAATCGTTTTCTCAATGTCTCAGTCTATGACTGTTTCGGATATTTATTAAACACTTGCTTCTCGTATAGATTTTGATGTTCTTTCCCAACGTCAACGGCATCGTCGGCATCAATGTCATTTTTACAGAATTGTTTCTGACGCTTACTGTTAATCTTAGTTTTCTTGTCTAATTTGGAATCTTCGATAAAAATTTTTAATATCAATGACTTTTACCTCTGATTTGATTGATGCACTGACTCTCTATAAAGTGTTTGTTTGAGTCATGATTCTTTTAAAGTGACTTGGCTCTTGAAACCGTCACTAATAATAATTCTTTATTCTGTATCATCTTCAACAAGGTGGACCGATGACTTGGTCAGGGTCGCTGCAATCCGATGGATGCGTGTCGCACCGGACCGGTCGTTGTGGCGACGCTTGAGGGAGGCCTATGTCCAACAGTGGATGTCTTTCGGCTGATATGATGATGATAATTCTGTATCAATATATACCTAGTTGATAAAAGATCGTTTATCTACTGTAGATGATATTCAATTAATTTTGCTTATAACTTGCGATAAATTTATACTGGAATGCTCGATAATAGTATTCAATATACGTGTATTGAATGCCGGGAGTTATTATGATTTAATTCCAAATTGGAATCTGAATTCCGGCGTAATGTTTTCTATTAATTTGATCGCAATATTTGAAGTAAACATAATATTTGGTTTCAGTAAATATCCAGTTAATGAACAATGTTTACATTCTTTGGTTACAAACAATGCTTTGTTCTCTAAATATTTGCTTGTTTTTTTTTCATTAACAAAACAGCTCGTTTCGCGTCTGTGATAAAAGCGTGAAAAAGGAAAATGGTTATGTTTTAAAATATATAAATTAATTAACAGACGGAAGGAGTTGCAGATAATTAGTTGTAGCGGAAATGATTGTTTATTATTTTTAATTGGTAGAATGGCATTTTATAATAATCTTGCTACAGATAAAGAAAACTAAAAATTCATTGAGCATTAATTTATAAACTTTTCCTTTTCGTTTGCAATCATGTGCATAAATGGGTAGCTGATTTTATTAAAATTTTCCTATCATAAAACATTTACCTACAAGAACTAGCTGCAATCTACAAATTCAAATTGCTATACGTCCAGAAAGGTTTTTAATCAAAGAAAAATTCCGAGACAGCCCTAAACTCATATGACATAATATATCTTCCAAAAAAAGGTTCACGTAACGTTATATCAAGGATGGTAAATCTACCCAAATGCGTTATTTCTACCTTCCACAACGGACATACCTCAGCCTCTGACGGAGCACTTTTCACCCTATTCAGAACATATACTCATTTGTGAACAGCCCTTGTAGAGGATTATACGGCTTGTACAATATTCTGAGCTCCGATTTCTCTTTCACAGAACAGATATTTTTATCGGAAATAAATGCAGATTTCTCGGATAAATAGATTGAAATATTTAAGCTCTATGTATTTGATCGAGTGTCTAGGAATATTGGAAATTTTACATTTTTGACGAGAATGGTAAATAGATGGAATAAGAATATGCTTTATTGAAAGTCACAGACACGAGAAGCAGAGATAGATAGAACATACATAAAAGAGTATATTTACTTAATCCAGTAGCCTTTGGAACAGACAAAGAATAACCTTAACAAGGACATCTTAGAATAGCAGACAGAAGAAAAAACAATCTTACAATTTCCAAGTCAAGAACTCGTGAGCTAAAAAAGGGAGCCATGTGCGCTCGCGGCGTCATTGTTACACCCTTTCAACATTTCACACAGATGAAAGAAAAACACGGTGTCAGACGAAAAATAAAGTCAACAATGCCTTTGTTAGATGTCCCAGCATAACTGGACCCATGACAAAAAATGGAACTGTATTTGTATATATAGAATTTGATACACTGTTGAGTTTAATTTTGCAAGCAGCGCTACTACAGCATTCCAAGTTAAATTGGTAGGTACCAATTACACTAATATACCAACCAACCATTTTTTAAATAGACATATGTGACTCTATTTAAAAAATGATTTGTTGAATATCGAATATTGTTTGCTAAAAATGGTCATCACAATAGAATAGGATATAGAAGAGGATATAAAAACAGATAAAATGAAGGTAATTATACTATTTGAAGCAAATAGATGATTAATGATAAATCATTACGATATATAAAAGGGAGAAAGTTTAAGTGGTGTGGTGTTGTAAAAGAGAAACTGTCAGGAAAGAAAACTGACGGCTTGATAATTTATGAGCTATTAATGGTTTTCTTTCCTATATTATTAATACTAGTGCGGAAATTTTAAAAGGGCGATAAATTCAGGGTGTTTAAAAAGTTAGGATATAGTGTTGCAGGCTTGCAGCATCTTTAATATAGGTGTTTCACAATCTTTTGGTCGTTTTCTGACTGACTTAATATTATTCCCTATCCCAATATGTATGCAATTTTTTTTTTGCTAAATCAACTTCTATTTTAGCCTTGGTAAACAAATATGAAAAAAAATATATATCTTCATCAACAACGAAGTTAAAAAGCTTTAAAGCTAAGTTATGAAAGAGTAGTCTTTGACGGCAAAGGCAAATAAATGACATCCTGGTTGTATAGTAAATATTTTTTCTTCGCTAATTGCTTATTCAAAAAAAGAGTTTTCATATAATTTTTATTTATTTATTTAAACTTCATGTACAATAGTGGTACATAGGTGGACTTAATGCCACAAGGCATACAAAAAACATCATAATATCATAATTATTATAAAAGGCGAAAGTTTGTACGTTTATACAATTACTTAATATATGAGAGGAGAAGTATTTCTTACTTCTCCACATAGTTATATTTTTTACTTTTTCATGTTTGCACACAAGTAAACCATGCACTGGTATAGCACATAGGATACTTTTTTATCCAGCGAGTATATTCCCTTTTTTTATGGTGGTAAAAAATCATCCAATGACAACCCCCGCTCTTGGGCGGAGCGGGAGATAGTGTCAGACTCTTACTGACTAAAAGATCCACCCCGTTCCTTCTAGCCTTCATACCGGGGCTCGAGTTCCCTTTCGGATAACCCTGGCCCCAGTAGGCTTCGACCCAGCTGGGTCCCTGCTGTTGCAGACAACTCCTTGAGCGCGCGGGAACAGTGCGCGCCGTCGACGACTTGGGCTTGGTCCGGACAGTTACCGGATGGCCGGACAGCGATTTCCTTGGTACCTATAATTTTCGACTTTCTAAATGATTTCCTCGAAATAATTTCTCCACCCATTAATAAAATTTATAGAAATTCCAAAGTACGACGAGATGAAATGGTTTCAGATACTATCGATCTGAACGTTATACGATAGGTACTCATTCATTCCTGGAATTCCAATTCAATAAATGGAATAACTCGCACACCTAGTTATAAGAGTATCAGTAAACATTACATTTATCTTCTATCTACGAGTATGTAAAAGCGAAATACCACTCACTGATTAATCACGAAATCTCAGAAACTATGACACCCTTAAAAGGTGTAGACATCCGCTAAGAACGGATTTTCCAAAATTAGGGGGACCTAAGGGGATGAAATGGGGGTCCAAAGTTTGTATCGAAATACCACTCACTGATTGATCACGAAATCTCTGAAACTATAATAATAAAAATAATAAAATAATAATAAATCATTTATTATCAGGCATCTTGGCCCATAGATATATACCTTACAGACTAACATATATATAGAGAAACACACTAGAACCACCCACACTAGAACTATGACACTCTTATAGGGCGTAGACATCCGCTAAGAATTTTAAGGGGGTAAAACGGGGCTCCAAAGTTTGTATGGAGAAGCCAAACTTGACGCGGGTGAAGCCACTGGCAGAAGCTAGTTGTATATAATATAGGATAAGGTACTTAATAATAATTAAAAGTAAATAGAATTTTATTTCATATCACACTATATATTATAAAGACGAACATTCATATTTTTTAATCCTTCATGCTCTGCTCAACCATCTGGATGAATCAGTATGATCAGTGAAAATATGAAAAAATCTTTACGTTCTCAAGTGCTCGTTTTGATCCTCCAGAATAACAGTTACATTAGCATAACAAGTACAGCTTTGTTTGCCAACTGTCAACGTTAATTTCGCGTTGCCCCTAATATGACATAGTTACGACAAATTCTACGAAAGTTTACTACAGGACGCACGCACATGAGGTCAAAGCATACGACAACAAGGTTTGTTCAGCTCATTATATGGGTTAGTTACAACCTTAGCCTGGTTTCCTGGTTCAGATAACTCATAAATCTTGTTTGGATTCTTTCGCTTCAGAAAACAGTATTAAAGAACTATAAAATGTTTAAGCCTATGGAAATTAACAACAAATTCTTCAAGGAAGTAGAAATAAATTCCCAAAAATAATAATATACTCTCCTTACAATAGGTCCAATTTTCTATGGTTAGAAGCAGTATTTAAAACTGTAACCACGCATTTCCGTCGGACCTGGTATTATAACCAACAAACCCTGTATATAGCAAACATGCTTCTACAAGTGTTTGGTGAACAGAATCTATGTATATTCAATTATAAAAACGATGACCCTAATCTTCCTAAGTTTCCGATCAAAGAAAGCACAGAGGCGTCAATTAAAAATGAAAATAACGAATTGAATTTGACCTGTTTTCCAAACCTATAAAAGAACGTCTGTAAAAAGTAAATTGGATTCTTTAATTAATTTTGACGATATAACAGGCCCGTTCGCCGATACTTAAACTTAGATCGTCGAAGTAAAAAGATGTTATGACCATTTTTAGTGCGAATTCTCCGTCAAAATGGCTTCTGCCAATTAGGGCTAGGCAATTAGCCGTGGTCGGCCTTGTTTACAATATTCTCCTCTACCAGTGTAGTGTTCGATACAAAGTAATTAGCTATTGTGATAATTATTTGATCGACTCCTACCGAACTCCGATCTACGAGTACACTTGTTATTTGTGTACAAGTGTAATTTTGAAAAGTGGTATATTGTATGTTCTTGTGAGTTTTAATTAGTTATTGTGTTCATTTTGAACTTATGTTTTTTTTTATCATAAGATATTATTTTGTACAAGTTTCCAGTTGAACCTTTTAGACTTAATATTGGTTAAGTTTCCCTGTTTTTCAGGTCATTGCGGTGATGCTTTAGGAAACTTATGTTCAACAGTGGACAGGTATGATGCTGACAATAATAATAAGTATTTAATAACACTAACTTGCTAAGAGATAGTACAATCTGTTCTCAATAAAGTTAACAGCAATGGAGGAAATAGTACGCACCTATGTAATTACACGATTTATCACCATTTCAAAAGCTTTTGTCAAAACGAAATTACGTCGAGTCTATTAGCCAGACCTATTTTATTTATCCCACATACTCGGTAATGTAATGACGTACAAAATGTTATTCGTGCGTAGGCTGCGCCAAAACAAGATTTCATAATTTAATTTCTTCTAATACAATTACTGTCTTTGTCTGATATTTTTCCTCTGATACTGTTACAGATTCATTTACGTTATGGTATTGTGTACGAAGTTTACGAGTACCCGCTGTGTTTTGTTTTGTTACACCTGTTTTCGTTGTTATAATAATTGTTACATTGTTATTTTTAGAGGTCAATACATTCAAATGTTTATCTGGATGGAACATTCATACATATTGAGCTAATGAGTCATATGACTAAAAACTATCAGTAGATAGGTAAGCCTACCAACGTCAACGTAGTCGGCGTTGCGTACAAATTACCTTAAGGTCATTGCACTCGCTTGGTTGACGTTTTATTAAAGAAATTAATTTCGTACATGCGTAAATTAATATGAGTTTTGAAAAAAAGGTACTTAATTTTTTTTATTTTATTTATCTTTACAAATCGATAGTGTTTCATGTACCGGATCGACCCTCCATGGGATTAAAACGATCAAAATTTAACGGGGTACATGTTTAAGTTACCATTATAAACTGTAGTTTGACTATTTTTAAGAAAATAATTTCTTCAAAGGCTTATCTTACTTTTCGTATTGTAGGTACTGTAATAAGATATTCTCATAACTGGAAATGTTAAAGGTCTTCTTATTGTTCAAATGTTTTCTTCAAAGGAGCGTAAGAAGCTTTTCGTGGCTTATTTATCAATTTCATTTTCCTTACAATCGTTACCATTTTATTTTTATGAATTTATTTTTGTCCTTGTTTTGAATTTGCCGGTGAATGAATAATTTCGGTTTTCAATCTGTACAGAAAATATTTTTTTTTGTATCATCGATAAAGCTGTGATATGTTTTGGCTATTGAAGTTTCTAGTTTAGTTATTCGGGGCAAGTATATACCACATTAGTTTATATTCTTTTTATATGCTTCTCTGTGGAAATAGTTAAGTTAATAGGTAGGTCCTGTCTCTTAATATGCTGATTGCACAGTTGTGCAGAACAATCAGATCTCCTTACCATTGCGGTTCATTATTATTATTATTTCTTTTTTCATGAGATCTTTTCGTGAGAGCGTGCAGACTTGCCAATCCAATATGATTTTTTTTTTTTAAGTCAGTATAGTTTTTAATAGGTCACTTTGTACATAGTTTTGCAATTTTCCTTGTCCAAATTGAAATTTTCCTGATTCCCTTGCGATCTTCTTTTGCAAATCTTGAGATCAGTCTCTCAAGACGTTAAGATGGGATTAATCGTATCTACTTAATTATCTCTCTAATATTCATAACAGCTGAGATTTCCCCAGCGAAGGTCTTTCGTGATCGTGAATTTCACTAAATGATTAATGTTATGAATAATTCAAGTTAACATCTTTATCAAGACAAGCCACTGATAGTGCTGACTCCGCAGGCAAATTCTGCAATTAACTAATGCAAAGCGGGAACGCGAACTAAAGAAAACTATTACTTAAATCTAGATTGCTTTCACTGACAATTTATGGAGCTTGCAAAAACTATAATAAGAAAAGTCGAAAATTTGTTTTTAGACGTATCTAGTAATTTGTTGTAATAAATAAGCGAGCTGCAGACAACCGTGACAACATCACGATAAAGACGCACACTATCTTATGCGGTACAGTCGGCACAGACACACGTCAAATTACTTTCACATTTTTTTGCTATTCGCGTGAGTTGTTGCCGTAACCAAGAAATGGCCACAGAACGAAAAACCCCGTATAGTGCAGAGCCATGAAATATCATCCAATAACTCAATGGACGCGACGCTCATTCACAAAACAAACATAAACAATCAAATAGTGCGTGCGAAACTAATAAACTGAATGGAACACACCTCCTAAAGTTAACGTATCGCTCCAGATTTGCTCGTGGGTATCCTCCGAATGGTAAAAACACTGCGTTCACTTTGTTTGGTCACTTGTAGCACTGTGTGACACTCGCGCCGATCGCTCTCGCCGAACTAAGTTTCGCAGGACGCGGTTACTGTGTACGAACGCTCGACAAAGACTGATCGCGTGCTGGCGGCTGGCGGCGCGAAGCGGCACCGCCGCTCGCCTTCTCGAATCAAGGCCATGCAAAACGCTGCTCCCATTTCCCCCCAGTGGAAAGTGTTCGTATCCGTGATCCGTGCCCCTTTCGGGCAGGTGTGGGAGAAAGCACCCAAAAAATTGATCGTTCTGACTCATTCGTTGAGATGATTCGCTTGTCTGCATCGCTCGATGGACGTGCAGTCATGGAAAGTGAAACAACCGGTTTTGGAGGCGCCAAATTTGTTATTGAAAAAGAAAAAGTTCAAAGCAAGGCGCCTCGAGATGACGCGATTAAAGCAACTTTTGGAGTGTGTGCGTTTAAATATGGAGGGTATGAACGAGATTTTGGGAAAAAATGATTAGAACTCTTCAAATCGACAGTGGAAAGGTAAAATTACTTAAACGCCACTTTGGTCGAAAATAAGTTATCAAACTTATAACACTTAAAATAAGGTATGAAACTTATTTCCGACCAAAGTGGCGCTTAAGCAATTTTACCTTTCCACTGTCGAAATGGAGTGATACTGTAAAAACTTCCTTAAAATATCTAATATTTTTTATTGTGGATCCCAATTCATCTTTCACAAACATTTATAATTAAAGTAACTGGAACAAGAAGAAAAAAACGCAGTGTTCCAACGAAGTGCTTCATAAATTATACAAAGCGGTAAATTAAAAGTTGGCAGTTGCTCATAAACATGGCCACTGCAACGGAATAGTTTTGACAAGTTCGTTCCATCTTGGTTATGTTCAAGCTCAAGTTATATAAGTTAATTAATTCAATCCACGAAACACGAAATGGGGAAGCTGCATTAGATAAATGAACGTTTGCAAAATAAACTAAGACAGTTACCGAGAATGAAATGGATACGAGAGAATGTGCAATCAAAACTAGGATACTTATTCAAAGAGAACAGTTTTGCATTTAGTTGCATGATGTGAATTTGATCACAATGAAAACGAGTTCTTGAATTTGCTGATACAGTCCACATACTACCAATTAACGTTGGGTATGTCATACATGGTGTCTTTGACATCGACGCTACTTAAAAACGATAATTAAAAAGTCATCGGGGTAGAAAAAATCATTATTCTAATCAAACCCGATGACATTTTTAATTTTAAAAGTAATTCATGAAATTTTTGACTAAAAATTTTAGAACAATGATTTTATAAAGTTTAAATTGAAAAACGTAAAGATTAATTTTTATATAAGAAAAATCCGACGACAAAATCCACCACTTCAGAAGGATCTTCGAATCACGTACTGGATCCATGGTATTCGTTTGTGCGTCGAAGACACCCAGTATATAATCCTGCTTTTTGACTTGGGCAGACTTCGATTTTGCTGATTTACGTTATGATTGTGAATGATACCAACTGTATGGTTGATTAGCTTTTCCCAATCATAGTAAAAAACTAAGCCTAAATAAAATCAAATCATTTTTGAAGTGAATAATACTTTGCCATATAGCTTTTTACACTGTAAAATATCTTGAGGACAAAAAAGTTTGGTATTGACATGCTCTATTAATATTCAACATAATTGTTGTCATTTCATTCGCATTTTTATTTTGTGTTTTTTTTTTAAAGACTTGATGATTTTTTTTTTCGTTTTATTTCAAATCATTTTACCCAACTCCAGTGCTTGTACATTTTTAATTTTAATTGCTTTAAAATGTTTCATCCTCCAAAAATTTCACGTTTCTGGTGCCAGTAGTTACGGCTGTGTGTTGGTATATCAGTCAGTCAGTTTCTACTTTTATACATATATGGGGTTATTCGTAAAACACTAACAACCTTGCAAGACTGTATTACTATCATTATAAACAACAAACTTTTGTTCTATGACTTTTTACAAACATGATTAATTTACCAAAAACAAACCTTCAAGATTTCTTGGTTCTATTTAACACATTTCAACTCTGTATTTTGCTATAACTATCTACGTCTGTATGACGAGACGCAAGCGCATCAAGCACCCCCCATCCAACAAATCCTCGCTCCCCTCCGCTATTGTACTATCGCTTGCATAGCCTTCGTAATATTTTGAACGTTAAATTTAAATATTTTTATTTTTGTATGATAATCTGAATATGATAAAATTTTAACTCATAGAACAAAAGTGGATTTTTGTGATGTTAGTAAGTCCTGAGAGGTTGCTAGTGTTTTTTTCAAATAACTCTATTTATATAGATGAAAATTAGTTACACTAGGACTTAGACTTAATTTTACACTGTAACTATTTTTTTTAGCCTATCAATATTAATAAAAAAAAATATGAGGATTCCCATTTTAGGGAGGGACCGCTATTGGATATTCTTTTCGGATAAAATATACTGATGTTAACTTTTTGAATAAACACAAAACAGACAGGCAGGTTTTTTAGGTAATTAGCGAACATTTTCTCGTTGTTCTTTCATTTATAAAGTGTTTAGAGAACAAATTAAGTATAACAAAACACGGTGCTACCGCGTCCAACCACGGCGTGTTAAAATACATATGTACATACTCGTACAACAAAGTCATGTTAGTTGTACCATTTATAACTCAAGAACTTTTTTCTTCTTAGATTGATAGAATCTTTGCTTTATTAGATTCATTTCCGTCCTGAATAGTACAATAACTATTAAAAAACCTAAAAATCTCGTAAAAAAATAAAAACATGTTGAACATGTACATCCATCATCCATACCATACATCGAAAAAAACAGCAACTGTCAAATAGATTGGTCTCAACTCTCAATCATTCCATCACTCGGTCAATACAATCATTGACTTTAGGCGGTATGATGTTCGCCGGGTTAGCTAGTTTCTCAAGCAAGGCAGTATTCACAAACTTACTCCTGCTTTACTTACTGCTGGACAACTTTTGCAATTTTAAGGTAGGTCTCCTTGTTTACTGACTTCTCAGTAATCACTGTTTGAAAGACAAACAGCTCCGGAGTAGCGACAGTACTGAGTCTGACCGAAGTACCTGACGAGGAGCTAGTTTGATTTATTTTAATGCTTATAGTCCCTTGATCTTCTGGCAAAAATTAAATGGAGGGAACTCTCATACCCGCCTAGGCGGCAGTACGAGTATCTGTGCATTTAATTTCGGCCACCTGCGCCTGAATAGAGCACCGCTGACCAATCCATTTTCTTTGCGAAACGTTGATTGATTTACGCTATGTTCACTTTGAAGAATATTTAACCACCAATTTTTATGAGTAAAAATGTTTCTAAAGATCCAAGCCGTTTTAGCCGTAGGGAAAAGTTGCGAAATTGCTAAATATTTTTTTTAGACAAAAGTAGAAAAAGTCAATAGTTTATAATGTTGTTTATGAATTTAAATAAATATTTTTTTTTAAACCACCAAACCTCGGTAACGTCCAGGCTAATCCTGGGTGTTAGCGAGGATTAGGCTTCAGAAACACTGTTTTATGGCACTTTAACGAGCGCTTGGGCTTTAACCTACATTAATATTATTTGTTTATTTATTTAAACTTCATGTGCAGTAGTGGTACATGAAGTTTAGTTTTTTTGACAATAAGTACTGTGGTAGGTTTGCGCAATAAACAAATTACAGATACTTATTACCATAGAAACAAATCCATACTCCAGATTGCTACTGAGATTTTCAATAATACTTTTTTCGATCCAGGTTTTGAACCCAGTATTTTACGATCAGCAGAATCAAATTGTAATAATATAAGAATTTATTCAGCCATAGAAAAATATAACATTTCACGCAATTCAAACATTATTAAGGTTATTCCTAAGTTTATCTGCAAGACATCACTGTCAGTGATAAGACCGCTATTGTACCCATTTTAAGTTTATGTATAAGTTGTGTTACTTTTTGGTGTACAATCAAGTTTATTCAATTCTATTGATTTGGCTGGGTAACGGATGAAATGTGACTAAGAAAAAAAGATTTTGCACTGACTCCAAATAACATGTAACAAAATCAAAAAGGTATTGATTCAGACACAAAAACATTATCTACAGAGCAGCTACATTTCACATATTTTTGACTCAATGCATAATTGGTACATTACATGCGTGGACTTATGGATGATGAGCAATGGGTAGAACGTCGTGAGAGGCACAGGTGTGGTTTTAGTCAGTAAAAGTCTGACACATCCTCCAACTTTACCCTAGAGCGGGAGAATTGATTTCCCATCTCGAAAAAAAATGGGTACTTCCCATACATTCATAGAGCAAAGTGCAAAAAATACTACCTATCACAATAAAATACTTAAAGTAAACAATTTTTGCCAACAAACCGGGTTTCAGACTGTATGCTGGCAGAAACACGTACCTATGCAAATGCTAAACACTCCTGCGGGAAATATAGCTACTAGCATTTATGTTATTACTATAGCCAATAAGCCAATTAAAAGACTGCATCTCTTCACAATAGCATATTAAGGGGATGCGACTCGATATACATTTTCATTATTTTTCATACAACCGCTCTTACGCGATTATGATGTTATTACACATTTTTCATTAGATATTTTTGAAACACAGTATCTTGTGGATATTGTCTAGGCTTCTATTGAATTCAATTTATAAAGTGTTTAACTAATCTAGTAAAGACCTCTGAAAATCTGCTATTTTGCATGAACTTTGACACTCCATAATTTAGTTTAAAAAAACCACGTATTTCCTAGAACAAGTTTTGTGCTAACCGAGTTTTCAGGCGTTATCTTTCTTTTTCCGCGTTGTCTTTTCGTCAAACATCACGTTGGATTGCGTCAGATGAAGTAACAAGCTTTAAAACCATGCTCGATGTTGACGATAGGCGAGTGGAAAAGTATCCTCTTAAGAGGGTCCTTTTTCACTGCCACCACTGGCCACACTGGCAGCGTAGTGCGGGAAGCGGCACGGGTGCATGAACGTGCGCGTGTTGCTTGACCACGCTGGTAGCGCGGCGCGGGAAGCGGTATGGATTCAGGAACAGGGTTACCGCTCGCCGCTCGAGCACTCACTATGGCCACTTGTATGAACGAGCTACCTGACGAGAGTTGTGTTGAGCAACCCGTGCTGCTTCCCACCCCTGCTTGCCCACTATGTAATGGACACCCAAATGAAGTTTTGTTTGAGATTGCCGCGCCGTGCCCGCCCCGCACCCGCTCTTCTAGTCTGGCCAAACATCATTGGGCCGAACACTTACACCTTGCCTCGTTCGCATCTCTCGCACACGACGCAATAAAACCTAGCTCTGCTAGCATTTTGCATACAGAGTTACGCTAAGCTGGGCTAGGAAAATGATGATCCCAATGGTCAGTTCTTTCCGCGCACCTCGCACAGAAAACGCTGGTAGAAAAACCCCATAATGGCACTTGCGTTCTGCCTCATTTCAGAGAAAACATATTAGTTAGCTGGTATCTGCAGCATTGTCTCATTTATATTCACACTCCAATTGCCTCCTATTAAAAATACAATTGCACTAATTCCATGTCATTATGGCCAGCAATCTCTATCGTTTGTCATTTCAAATGTCTTTTCTATCAAGTAGGTAATGTCATGTTCGTTTGCTAATAATATTGCTATTGTAGGGTACCATAAAAGGAACGGTTAATAACTTCGCAATAATGTCAGCTTGCTTTGGCTGCTATTGTGGTATCAAAGGTCTCTCGAAGATAGATGAGATGCAGCATATTCAAGTATGTAAATGTGACGTGGATTTTTTAGGTTAGGATGCCATGTTGTTAAATTAGAATACCGAGACTGATTTTAATTTGGAATACAAACATTTCATTCATTGTTTTTTTTCATTCACAAATATAAGAACGGAGAGAGGAGAGAGCCTTTCGAAAAATACATATAAAAACTAGCTGACCCGGCAAACGTTGTTTTGCCATTAAAGAAAAATGTTAATGGTGGACAACCCTTATCACTAAGGGGTATGAAAAATAGATGTTGGCTGATTCTCAGACCTACTCAATATGCTCACAAAATTTCATGAGAATCGGTCAAGCCGTTTCGGAGGAGTACGGGAACGAACATTGTGACACGAGAATTTTATATATAAGATATAAGAAGACGTGTGGCACTCGGGGATTGCCGCGGTAAAGCTATTGCATAGCATTTTTATCAACTTATGCAATTATAATTATTTAATTATTTTATTTATGCAGTATTTTTTTTCCTTTGTTTTTTAAGCTATTGCATAGCTTCTATCGCGGGCCTTGAGCGTGGAGACCGAATCCAGAAATTCCGTAACGAAAATAACCTAACACCCCCACTCATTTGTTTTTTGAGCGTGGTGACCGATAAGAAAACAAATGAGTGAACAATCAATCAAAATTCAATTCAATGTGTGAAAGTGTAACTTCAATTAATATCAAAGAAAAAAAAAATAAAGGAAAAAAAATACTGCATAAATAAAATAAATAAATAATTATAATTGCATAAGTTGATAAAAATGCTATGCAATAGCTTTACCGCGGCAGTCCCCGAGTGCCACACGTCTTTTTTTTTTTCTTTGATATTAATTGAAGTTACACTTTTGAGCGTGGTGACCGATAAGAAAACAAATGAGTGGGGGGTGTTAGGTTATTTTCGTTACGGAATTTCTGGATTCGGTCTCCACGCTCAAGGCCCGCGATAGAAGCTATGCAATAGCTTAAAAAAGCTGAAAGTAAATTATCCTTCAAACGTAAAATTCGGAACTACTACTTGAAATCCTCTCAACCTTAGTTCGGTCTTCGTTCAGAATTGTTATTAAGTTCTCATAGTGATTTAATATTTTTTAAAGTATTTATTTGTTTATTATTTTAGCATATACATGTATTTTATTATTTTTATTATAAATAACTTATTTAATATTTTTCCATTTGAACTATTTGTTATGTATTTCTTTATTGTGCAAACCTACCACAGTGTTGTCTTTTTTAACCCAAAGGTTGACTGGTAGAGAATGCCTTGTGGCATTAAGTCCGGTAGCACTGTTGTACATGAAGTTTAAATAAATAAATAAATATAATTGATCACAAAACAGCACTCTTTTCGAAGAAACCTACTCAAGAATTTAAGATATAATTATGCTTTAGTTCCTAAGCACAAAAACCTGTACCCTAAAGCGAAACACGACTTCGAATTTTATCGATAATTTATTATAAAAAATTAAGAAAGTTCTTTTGTAGGGTTTCGTACCTCAATAGGAAACAACGGAACCCGAACGGAAGACGGATAACAAAGTGATCCTATAAGAATCACTTAATTATCCGTCTTCGTCTTTCTGTCTATCTCGGGAATGCGTGGAGATATCGAATTGAAATTAAAACCATACACTAAAGTCTACGGTCACTAGAAGTTGTGAAAAAATCAAACTTCTGAGTTAACGAGAAATAATTATACGGCCGTTCATATCGCAAAAAAAAAAGTGTAATTCGACACTTTCAAGGGAATTAAAATTTATAGGGTACTTCCCGTTGATCTAGAATCCTGAAATTTGGCATGAAGCAAGGTCTTATAGCACAAATATAGGAAAAAAATCTGAAAACAGTAAATTTGTAGTTACGTCACAAAAAAGAAAACTTTATTCCGTTTCGAAAAAATCTTTGTAATAACTCAATTCTGGAATTTAACTGTTAAGTTTGTACAGTGTACGAGTCTGACTTGTACTTGCCCAGTTTTTTTTTTACTTTTTAATTAATTTGATTTTTACATGAATTGATATGATTTAAACCAAATGTTTAATAAACCTTTACAATTCAAGAACAACAAAATTGTATTCAAATATTTTGATCTTCCTAAACATATTGTTTTGTGACAGTTTTCTCTAAGCGTTGCTTGATATAATTATAATAATAGAACTGCCGATTTTTAAAACGGTTTACTTTGGACTGACTTGGAATCATAAGTTCAAATATACGTTCTCAATATACTAAATACTTTATTGCAATCCATATGTATACATAGATAGTGTTGAAAATTGTCTGGCACAGCAAAATTAGGAGGGAGAAAGAGGGCTAAGTAGCAATTCATGGAATTCAATAGTTGTACGTTATATTGAAGGCACGTTATTCTTTTTGTAACTAGTTTTTTATTGGTTCAATTATGTTTTGTATTTTCTATAATTTCTATAAAGACTTATTATTGATTTGTGAATTATAATGTAATGACACTTATGTAAAACTAGCTTTTGCCCGCGGCTTCGCCCGCGTGGCTTTAGGTACTTAAGGAATCGGGATAAAAGGTAGCCTATATTATTTTCCATATCAAAGGCTATATGTATGCCAAATTTCGTCCAAATCTGTTCAGCCGTTTTTGCGTGATTAAGTAACAAACATCCACACTTTCACATTTATAATATTAGTTAGGATTGATGTTCTCATAATTTTAAACTCCTGTCAAATATTAGACTAGCAGCGGTGATTGGATGCCCAAAGTAACAATAGCCGTAATTTATAATCTGACGTAAAGCTCTCGAATAACTGCCAGAATCCCGGGCAATGTCTGTAATTACGTACATATAGCTTTTGCCCTTTCAGCTCGTCAAATTCATTGCTTTGATTAATTTTCAAGACAGCCCATGTAAAGCCTTTTGTCTGTTTACCTTTTGTGTATCGTTTGATTTACTGACCGATTACATAGGTTTCTTTATCTATAATAAGAGACCAATGAAGTCGCCAAAAGAGCATGTCTATACTATACTATAACAGTAATCTATTTATATAAAAATCAATGCCATTTTTCGTTGTAATTTAATAACTCAAGAACGTGCTCACCTCTCCAAACCAAATGTTTAGGCTTTGTTCGGACTATTAATAGTAGATGGTTTATGTGAAGTTTGGTAGGGTAGAGTAGGGTAGAGTAGGGTAGAGTAGGGTAGAGTAGGGTAGAGTAGGGTAGAGTAGGGTAGAGTAGGGTATAGTAGGGTATAGTAGGGTATCGATTTCCGGCCAACGTAGACGCGGGCTTGCGGACAGTGAACAATGGGTAGCTCACTGTCCGGCCGTCCGGTAACTGTCCGGACCAAGCCCAAGTCGTCGACGGCGCGCACTGTTCCCGCGCGCCTCAAGGAGTTGTCAGCAACAGCAGGGACCCAGCCGGGTCGAAGCCTACTGGGGCCAGGGTTATCCGAAAGGGCGCTCGAGCCCCGGTACGAAGGCTAGAAGGAACGGGGTGGGTCTTTTAGTCAGTAAGAGTCTGACACTATCTCCCGCTCCGCCTAAGGGCGGGGGATGTCAATGCATGATTTTTTCCCACCATAAAAAAAAAAAAATAAAAAAAAAGGGTAGAGTAGGGTATAGTAGGGTGGAGTACTCTTTATTATATACAGGGTTATTTGGAAAACACCGGCAACCTCTCAGGACTATGTTACTAACATCATAAACAACTGTTTTTGTTCTACGACTTTTAAAAATTTATCATGTTTTTTGTTCATCAGGTTTTATACAAAAATAAAAATATTTAAATTTAACGTCCTAAATATTACGAAGTCAATGCGAAGCAAGCGATAGTACAATAGCGGAACCGGCGGTGGGGGTGCTTGATGCGCTTCCGTCGCGTCGTACAGACGTAGATAAGTATATCAAAATACACAGTTGAAATGTGCTAGAACAACGAAATCTTGAAGGTTTGTTTTTGGTAAATGAATTATGGTTCGTAATAGTTCAAAGACAAAAGTTGTTGCATAAGATGTGTTTTACAAGTAAGCCTGTATAGACCGTAAAATTGTAATATATCTAGCAGTGTATGAAATTATCTTAATATTATGTAAACTGATCTTTTCGATTAAGTATAATAAAACTTAAAATATATTTTGTATCTTACCGTCTTACCGGGAAAAACTAGTTTACAATTACGAATTCCTGGAATTTACGGGATTTATTGTTAATTCCCGGATTCTGCGCTGATTTCCCGTGATAACACAACACTTCAAATGAATTTTAGAACAGGTACCGATACAGGATACCCAATCCTTTCGTCTGGCCATTAGACACTATTAGATATCCGAGATCTAAAGCCCTTTGAGTGTAATTTCCTTTGTCGCCCATAACTATTAGTTAATAGGTTGTAATGGCGACGGCAAAGACTGTAATTGTTGCGGGAAAGCGACACTTGGGCCGGGTCGAGGGCTGTGGTGCTGCCAAATGGATGTGCCTTGCTAAATAGTTTAGAGAGAGCAGATATACTAATAAAGTAAGGAATATGCACGTGACTCAAAATAAGGATATTTTTTTGTTAAGTGTAATGTATTTGTCGGGGATTATGACAATTTAGCGATAATAAGACACTCAATTGATTCAGTAGTACCGGAGTGGGGTATAACGTTGTGTTGTGACCAGGGACTTAAAAACACCTTCATAAAGGTTAGGTACAGAATTATAAGTGTTACATGTTGAATTGGTAACAGAATTAAATATGTAACACTTATTTATGTGTTTTCAATGTGTTAATCAAAAACACTTACAAAAGTGTAACCCTAACATATCTTTAACAGATATAAAAGTGTTAACAGTGTTAAGAAGTGTAACAGGTAAACGCAGCGTTGCCAAAGTTACAATTTACTAAAGCTATACTAAAACTGATTATTTCAGTTACACATATTAATACTTATTAACACATATAAACAGGTTACAGTTTGATTCGGTAGCACTCCCTAACACATATAAAAGGTTACAGTTTGATTCGGTAACATTATTGTATCTGTTACATTTAAAAGTGTTTTTCTGTTAAAACTGTTTTAAAAAACAGTGTTAAAACACATTATTACGGTTACAGTTTGAGTCCCTGGTTGTGACGTTGTCGACGTCACGTGAGCGTAATCGTTTGGAGGGGAGACATTGCAAAAGTCAGTCTAGGGCGATCCGCCGAGCAATACGGACGCTTCTAACAAATTTACTGGTTGTCTTAGATTACGATATACCTAAGTCCAATGGCCTAATAATATGTACCGTGAAATTAATAAAAGTGATTTTGAAGTGAATTGTTGTTTTAATTCTACGCCAAGAACCCTTTACCAGAAAACCTTATTGATGGCGGCTGTGCCGCTAATTTATTGCTGTCGCCGTTATATCTATACTATCTATACATGGACCACATTATTTTTAGTTTATGCGAAACCTGAATGTAGTTTTTTCAGAATCAGTAACTGATTGGATTCCAATAGTTTTTACACCATGTCACATTTTCCCCAAAAATGTTTTAAAATGTCATAAGTTGGACACCACCGACTTTAAGTATAACACAGGTCAGGGAAGTTACGGAGTCACGGAGGTCACAGCGGGCATTAGGTGCCAGCAAACAGTTGGGTACAAGTGCAAAATAACCCCAACCCCTCAGTCGCCTGGATGGCCTGGTGACTATGTATTTTTGCTGACATAACAAGCTTATAACTTTGTGATTTCTCATGATACAGTTATGACATTTTCTTTATAGATTCTTTACATAAAACACTAGACACATGGTTCGGGTTTCACATTATATACTAAGACTAATGTTGTATACCTATACCAAAATAAATAAATTTACACTTGTAGTGGTATTGTTTAAGATTCATCATCATCATCATCATTTCAGCCGAAAGACGTCCACTGTTGGACATAGGCCTCCCCAAGTGTCGCCATAACGACCGGCAATGTGCGTCTCACATTTATCAGATTCCCGCGACTCTCACCAGGTCATCGGTCCACATTGTGGGAGGCCTTCCAACCCTGGCGCGCGTCTTGTGGCGGATGGGCTCGCATTTGACCACTATATCACCTGATGGTAAGCGATGATGTGTTTGTTGTCATAGACAATGACGTCACACCAAGCGCGCCGTATAATGGCGGGCGTTCAAAGTTTCCGTGTCTGTTAGCCGAATCCTTTTATAATATTTTTGGCATTGTACATTTTTTACTTACATACCTACAGCTTCTTTAACGGAAACAAGTCGTGTAAATGCTGCACAACTGAATCAATACAAATGCCCAAGTCTGGGTGTCTTGTGTAAATATGCGTTCACACATTTGTGAATGCACCTTACAGTAGGCACAACGGATCTTGAGCGGTTGCGCAGAAGTCAAAAATTCGGTTTCTTTAGTGGTGCAAAGTGAGACGCGGAGGCGGGGAGTTTCAGTGATTGGCTCGCCGCGCCATCGCGTCATAGACGTCACTCCTCATTCGTTCCCTGCGTTTTTGAATGTATCTAACAACGACGACGATTGGCTCACCAATGTATGGAATACGCAAAGCGATCCCCACTCAGACGCCGAGCGCTCAAGATCCGTTGTGCCTACTGTACGAATACAGGATATAATCATAGTTAAGGACAACGTTTTAATAATAATAAAAAAAAATAACCAGCCATGCAAGTCGGACTTGCGTACGAAGGGTTCCGTAGCATTATGCTTATATTTTACAATATTTATAGATATTATAAATTAAAATCTTTTTTAGGGTTCCGTAGCCAAATGGCGAAAAACGGAACCCTTATAGATTCGTCATGTCTGTCTGTCTGTCTGTCCGTCCGTATGTCACAGCCACTTTTTTCCGAAACTATAAGAGCTATACTGTTGAAACTTAGTAAGTAGATGTATTCTATGAACCGCTTTAAGATTTTTATACAAAAATTGAAAAAAAGCAATAAATTTTGGGGGTCCCCATACTTAGAACTGAAACTCAAAAAATTTTTTTTCATCAAACCCATACGTGTGAGGTATCTATGGATAGGTCTTCAAAAATGATATTTAGGTTTGTAACATCATTTTTTTCTAAATTGAATAGTTTACGCGAGAGACACTTCCAAAGTGGTAAAATGTGTGTCCCCCCCCTCTAACTTCTAAAATAAGAGAATGATAAAACTAAAAAAAAATATATGATGTACATTACCATATAAACTACCAACGAAAATTGGTTTGAACGAGATCTAATAAGTAGTTTTTTTTTAATACGTCATAAATCTAAAAAAAATACACTATTATTAAAACATCGATCAAAGTTACAACGAACTACAAGAACTTTTATATTACGTTACTTGCTGCTACGGAACCCTCCATGGGCGAGTCCGACTCGCACTTGGCCGGTTTTTTTTTTTAGTTTTAGTTTCGTCATAGTGGCAACGGAAATTTTATACATCATCTATAAAAGATTTAACTGTCTAGCTATCAGAAAAAAATAATGCTGATGTTTTTCTTTCTTTCTTTCTTTCTATCACGGTTCATAAGATACAGCCTGGTGACAGACAATCGAAAAAACGGGACCCTTTTAATAAGACTCCACTAGTCTAAGTGAAGGTCCCGTTTTTACCCTTAGAGTTACGAAGCCTTCGTGTGAGCTAATCATACTTTATAGGTATTTTATTTCCTCTCCCTCTCACCAAACACAAATAAGAAACATGACAAACGAAAATTGAAATGCCACAATGTGAACATACAGAACACATTTTATTTCGCAGCTCATATCCTAAACTTCACAGTAAACGATTGCCATTCTGACAGGACTAAAGTTGGGTCTAGGACGTTGACCCTTCGCAGGCGAGACTATTGACGGGGGGAAAGGGACCCCCCTCTAACCTTCGAGATGGGAAAACCATTAGGTCTGTGTTAATTTGATCCCACTGAGTTTATTTGTGACCAAATTATCTTGTAAACAAAATTGGATTGATTGATTGATTTTGTTTTTGTTAGTGAATGAACGTAATTTAATGGATACGAATTACACTGATTGGTTGTTCCAATTTATTTGTGCTAATATCAATATGGGGGCTGGCTCTTGTGATACAGTTCATAACTATCTCAGGAGCCAGTACAGTACATACACTAATACTATAAAGAGGTAAAGTTTGTAATCTCTCCGATTGCTAAATTTCAAAATCATCGATAGAAAGCTGCTTTATTCCTGAGTGACATAGGTTATATTTTATACACGCAGGCGAAGCTGCGGGTAAAAACTAGTAAATAATAATTTATTTAAAAAAAAAAAAGCGTGTTTTACTTTTACTGACTAAAAGCCAGTCCTATGTTCCTTCTTTGAACTTAATTTAATTACAAATTTAATAAAAAGTATAGACTGTTTTTTTTTTTTCGATATAGATAGTGAGGTAGTGTCAGACCCTTACTGACTAAAAATCCATCCCGTTCCTTCAAGCCTTCATACCGGGGCTCGAGCGCCCTTTCGGATAACCCTGGCCCCAGTAAGCTTCGACCCGGCTGGGCCCCTGCTGTTGCTGACAATTCCTTGAGGCGCGCGGGAACAGTGCGCGCCTACGACGCTTGGGCTTGGTCCGGACAGTTACCGGACGGCCGAACAGCGAGCTACCTATTGCACACTCTCCACAAGCCTGCGCCTACGGTGGCTGGAAATCGGGATCGGAATCCCGGCGGTGGCGAGGAGAGCGCCGTTGCCTGATGCGGTCGGTCTCCTCCTTAGCGAGCATTACTGCTTCGCAGAAGTCGGCGACCGCCTGCCACTCCTCGCTCCGGCCCATGGCCTCAACCAAGGCCCGGCGCGAGAGGTATCCGCCGCCGATCACCCCCACGAGGGCACAGCGAGTATAGACTGTTCACTATTTTTGGTGTCGATCCGTCGCACAAGCAATCTCTGCGCCCAACGCTCTCTTGGATGCTAAACCTGATTGTGACGTGTTCGCGGATGAATGGAAGATCTTGTCTATATGTCTGGACTATTGTGGAATGAGTGTATGACTGCGTTGTAGTTTTTCTGTCTGGTATTTTGATTTCATAATGATTCTACAGGGTTATTTGTTAAACACTGGCAACCTCTCAGAACAATGTTACTGGCATAATTGACTGGCATGTTGGTCTAGTGGTTAGTAACCCTGACTGCTATGCCGGAGGTTGTGGGTTCGATTCCCACCCAGAACAAATGTTTGTGTGATGAGCACGATCATTTGTTCTGTGTCTGGGTGTAATTATCTATAATATGTATGTATTTAGAAATATATAAATACATACATATTTTATGATTATCAGTTGTCTAGTACCCATAACACAAGCTCTGCTTAGCTTGGGACCAGACGGCGCTGTGTTATAGTTGTGGAATATTATTATTATATTATAAATGATTATGTTAGAACAAAAGTTGTTGTCATAAAAAACAACTTTTGTTCTAACATAATCAGTTATTAATACAGTCCTGCAATGTTGTTAGTGTTTTACAATTAACCCTGTATATCAAAAATCGGCCAAGAGCGTGTCGGGCCACGCTCAGTGTAGGGTTCCGTAGTTTCCCGTCCGTCACAATAAGTGTACCCACTTATGAGTTACTACAAACTTAGTCCAGAAATTATTTTGTAGAACCTTTTTGTCTTTTTGTACAAAAACTGTTCTTTCCATCAAGTTCAAAATGATTTTCTTAGAAAGTCCTTATAAAGTTCTACTTTTCAGATTTTTTTCATATTTTCTAAACTTATGGTTCAAAAGTTAGAGGGGGGGGACACATTGTTTTTTACTTTTGGAGCGATTATTTCCGAAATTATTGACATTATCAAAAAATGTTTTTAGTAAACCCTCATTTTTAAATACCTATCCAACGATATATCACACGTTAGGGTTGAAATTAAAAAAAAATCACTTCCTACTTTTTTTTTCCAATTTTTATTTTACCACTTTGTCGGCGTGATTGATATACATATTGGTACCAAATTTCAGCTTTCTAGTGCTAACGGTCACAGAGATTAAGCGAGGACGGACCGACGGACTGACAGACAGACAGACAGACGGACAGACAGACATGGCGAAACTATAAGGGTTCCTAGTTGACTACGGAACCCTAAAAAACATGTCTTTAACAAATGTATAATGATTGGTCTTTAAATAATGATCTCAGGTCATCGTTGCCGTGACTTTTTTGACTTCAAAACATACACAAAAAATGGGAACGACCCAGTAAATAACGCCTGTTCTTAAAATTACCTACAATGTGTAATTATGCTCATTGTGAGAACAAAACACATAATTGTCATTATTATTCTACTATTCAAATAATAAGATGTGCTCGTGTCTCCCGGATACAGCTTTTTTAGGTATGTTGGTAATGGAATTGAATTTTGTAATTGAAAATTATTTTTCTGGGATGAAAATTTCCTGGTCCATCAATCTACTTTTTCTTATTTAATTACAACTTTTCTCTGGAGAAATGTTACAAAATGATACTTACAATACTGTCATTATAGTAGGTCTATAACTACCAAATATATCTGAAATGGAAATGTCACCGGACACACGATAAGATTATAATAAATCTTGCGAATGTATAAACTCTTGGTATATTATGAACAGTTTTTTTATAAAAAAAAACTCAACTTAAACTCAAAACCAAAAACTCAATTTATTAATGTATCCGAGATCCGAGTCCTATTGAAAATTATGACATAATCATTTTATATTTATCTATGTATTTACAATTTTTGTTACACTACTGAGACATCTAATAAAAGATGCAGAAGGACCTAACGTCAAGAACATAGCACAACTGCAGGAAAGCAATAAGTATGAGTACAGTACTTTTAACACGATTGCACTAATTGACATGAAGTCTGGTGCAGTGACAACACAAGTAAATGTAATATTTACATTGTCGAACCCCTTCAACAGTAATGAGCACCACATTTTCCTGAACATAATTATGTAGTAGCAGTAGGTTGGTATTAAATAATTGACAGATCCATAATAACCAGCATAAGCTTGCCCATTAAGTAAGCTGCCAGATGGTATTTTTTTTTTTTTTTTTTGTTTTTTTTTTTTTTTTTTTAATTTTCTTTTGCCCGCGGCTTCGCCCGCGTATATAAAAGACCTTCCCTCTTTCACCCCCTTTTCTCACTTTTTTTATAAAAAAAATTAGCCTATGTCCGTCTCAAGGGTCCCAACTATCTCTACCAAAATTCATCAAAATCGGTTTTGCCATTTAGGCGTGAAGACGTAACAAACAAACAAACAAATAAACAAACAAACTCACTTTCGCTTTTATAATATTAGTAAGGATTGATAGGCTCGCTTGATTATGTGGCGCCAGTGACTGAAAAGTTGAAAGGGAATCGTTTGTCTTCGTATGGTCATGTGAAAAGAATCGGTGAAAAGCATGTTGCTAAAAGAGTTATGAGTTTACATGTAGACGAAGAGGGAGGCTAAAGAAAAGATGGATGGATTGTGTGAGGAGTGATATGAAAGAAAAGGGAGTTAGTGATAGCGTGACAAGTGACAGGACAGAATGAAAGAAAAAAACGTGTTGTGCCGACCCCAAATAAAACGGGACAAAGGCAGGAAGATGATGATTATTAATAGGCTCTCTTGACCCCCATCTCACCTGATGGCAAGTGATGATGAAGAAGTAGACTAGAAATAACCTATCGAAAGATTTACTGCTGGTCTGGAACGAAAAGGCAACTAAAAAATGGTTCAAAAACCCACTTTGAGAAGTGGTTTATACTTAAGGTAACCAAGGTTTGCCAGTGTATATACCTGTCAGGTAAAGCGGAGCGAGTATTTTGCAAAACTGTGCAGTTTTCCACACAAACTTACCAGACAGGTATAACTGTACAGTCAAAGTTGTCAGGTACACCCTAGCGTGTGTTTGTCTTTATTTACAGATATATCATTAAATAAAAAATTGGATCATTCTCATCATATTAACTTTTTCATGTTTTTTCTTTTTATTTTCTTTTTATATGTCTTTTTTTGTTCTCATGGTTTTTACATGGTCTACTATCTGTAATAGATGCAAAGAATATAACGCAAACGTATGCAGCTGATAATGATCATACTTGAATTCTGAAAAATGGATTTAAGACTGCGTTTACACACATCACAGCTATTTCTACTACCGTTAGGTTTACAACGAAGAAAGTTAACTTTTACATTTTCTTATTTGAAACTTGTTGAGTGAAGGTTTTCGTGCATAAAATACTATAATCGCAACAGTAACACACGCGAGAATGTTTCTACGATTACGTTATGTTAAGGTGGCTACAGACTGGATTCTATGTTGCTATGTCCGTTATCGAAGTGAATACTTCGACTACAAACGAAAAAACAAATTGCGACTTCAATTATGTTAATAAATCAGGATGGACAGGCAGTTTTGCATTTTGCGGTCTGTGGTGCAATTTGCTAACAGTTGGGCCGTCCAGAGTTTTGCGGATCCAGGAAGTTGCTTTGAATTTGAAACTAAGTGGAATATTGTGATATTGATGCAATCGTTGATGAACTATGTGCGATTTAAAATTTAAGTGAAATATTAAATCAAATCGTTGGGGATTTTAAAATTGCAAATGACGCACATGATTACAAAAGTTAAATAATTCCAATCAATCATTGTCTTTGTAATCTTACAGCTTTTTCTGTACTCTTTGACGTAGTGTCTGAATTCGAGTGAACATCGTACAATTCGAACCAAATGTTTCGCTTATTTGGGATCGAATCAGTGCATCATTTCTGTCACCTATGTAATTATTATCTTCTTAGCATCCACTATGGTCCTCTGTTAGGGCTGTGGGATTCTTCAATAAATTCACCGCGACCCTGGAATGTAAAAAGCAAAGCAAAAAAGCGGTGTTATACACCGGTGGGTTTTAATCGTTAATAGTCTGTATCTCCTTGTTGCTCTACCCAGAGCAGGGGAAGCTAAGTGATGATTATCCACCCATAACTTTGCGATCTCAATACCACAACTTGTTATGTACAGTTTGATATAGGACTGCTCTGTTGAAGAAAAGTACAAGTATTTTTGGTATGGCGGCGGCTATTTTTGACAACATAGGACTATACAAAAAGGAACCAGTAACTATTTTTAAAAAGGAACTATCTACATTTCTATTAAAGAAATGTTACTACTCTGAATCGGATTTTCTAGCCGATATATTTTAATTGTGTATCAATGTTAATATGTTTGATGATGAATTTGAATCAATATTTGCATGCCAAAATAGTAGAATGTACGTACAAGGATAATAATTATTGTTATCACCTTATTGTGAAAACCTGCATTCTGAGCAAATAAATCAATATACTATTCTATTCATAAAACAAATGAAAAATCATGGCTCTTTTCAGCCATAATCGTCCACACCATCATTAATTTGTTTCTTTGATTTTATTATTTTACTCTATAGCCTAACATATTCATGCTTCACACTTTCCACAGCCCCTAGTCAGCGGTCTCCTTAAAAACCGACGCATATTGAGCGTGTCAAGATGCATGCATAAAACAACCATACTAACGTTATCTGCTCAAGATCAATGGATGATTGTGAATAATAACATAGAATGGACCATAATGCATAATTGTACAGGCTTGGGTGGTCTTCGTGTGATAGATTATATCCATTTTGCATTTTTATGAATACGATTAGAGTTTTCTTAGTCGTAGCGGGATAGGTACACATTTAAAGAAAGAAAGAAAGAAAACATGTTTATTCTGCCTGAATAGACGCACAATTCGATACAAAAAATATGCAAAAAAAAAAGAATCAGTTTCCACGCCAGGCCATGTGTGTATCGGGCTTAACTAAATTGCACCATACGACCATAGACAACACAGTTGTCTACTGTGTGCTCCACCGCGTTCTCCGGGTGGCCAGCATGTCCAAACCTACATGGGCCATGGGCTGACTTCCGAATGGAAAACCCATGGTCCTAGACAACAACATAGATACTTATAGTTTTAGTCAGTAAAAGTCTAATACGTCCTCTCGCTCCGCCCCAGAGTGGAAAAAGTAGTTATATATTTTTTTAATTGATATAAACTAGTGCTTGACTGCGATCCCACCTCAATCGCGATCAATTGCAATCGTTGATGGTGAGGCGCACTAGTTTATTAAGAGCCGGACGAGAAGACCGTAGCAGGCAAATTGTTCCAGTCCCTCGATGTGCGCGGTATAAACGACGAGGCGAATCGCTTAGTCCGGACCGTGGTTTCAACAACATAAAGGAAAAGGATACTCGCCGTTCGTCGGCTTGTCCGATGGTAGAAGTGAGATGATGAGTTGAGAAGACATGTAATTTCTGTGCATATGGCTTATAAATCATATTATATTACGAGTATAAGACTTTTGATACCATATACTATACATAGATGGAAGTAAAGTCTCTTATTATTTTGAGGAAAACTTCCAAATGAGTAAATTCATTCAAATATTCTTACGTTTCACATTCTGTGATATAATCACGATATGATTGTTCTTCAAATTCTACCCACTCAGGTATTTCATAATGACGCGTAATAATTCCACGGCAATGGAGTATTTATCATTGTTATTTTGTGGCATTGATTTACCGATCTAATAATTCTGGGATTATTTATGAACAATGAACAGATATATATTTTTATTGATATAAACTAGTGCTTGACTGCGATTCCGCCTAATGGTAAGCAGTGATGCAATCTCTGATGGATTTTTTTTTATGGTGGGAAAATCATCAATGACAACCCCCGCTCTTGGGTGGAGCAGGAGATAGTGTCAGACTCTTACTGACAAAAAACCCACCCCGTTCCTTCAAGCCTTCATACCGGGGCTCGAGCTGTCTTTCGAAACTAACCCTGGCCCCGGTAGGCTTCGACCCAGCTGGTCCCCTACTGTTGCTGACAACACCCTGAGGCGCGCGGGAACAGTGCGCGCCGTCGACGTCTTGGGCTCGGTCCGGACAGTTACCGGACGGTTGTGCAATCTCTGATGGAGAGGCGCACTAGTAATTTATTAGCCTATTTACTCTCGCCTTTAAGACGGGAAGACCGCAGCAAGCAGATCTCCTCATCTCTCTGATCTTCTGTACTTATAAGCTGCTGAAATGAAGCTGTACAGATGTAAAAAGAAGAAATAAAAAACGTTACTTGTACTTTACACATTCGTATTCAGAAGAAATAAAAATAGATTTGGAAAAATAACATTAAAATCTGTGTGAGGCCACTGTGGTATTATTTAACGCAGCGCTTTTTAAGGCTTATAGTCCCTTGAACCCTTGGTCCCTGAACGAAATGATGTGGACGCAACTGTCGCACTCGCCTAGGCAGTACGCAAATCTGTGCATTTATTTGCGTCCAGCAGCGCCCGGAAAGCGCTTTAAATCAATTTTCTTTGCGAAATATTGATTGATTTACTACACTACACTACACTTTGAAGAATATTTAACCACCAATTTTTATGTGTAAAAATGTTTCTAAAGGTCCAAGCCGTTTCGAAGGAGTAGGGAAAATTTGCAAAAAGTTGTGAAGTTTATATTTTTTTTTTTTTAGATAAAACTATTAATAGCACGAAGCTGAGCGAGTCCAATGACCTGTAATTAGTAGTAGGCGTCGCGTACAAACTACCTACAGGTCATTGGACTCGCTCAGCTGACGTATTCTCAAAGAATTTAATTTCGTACATGCGTAAATTAATACAAGTTTTGTAGTTATAAGTTTATACTAACAAATATGGACTTGTGTCAAACACTGTGTCTGAAATAAATATTTTCAATTTTCAATTTTTTTTTTTTTTGAAAAAAAGGTACTTTATTTTTTAGTTTTATCTTTACAAATCGATAGTGTATCATGTACCGGATCGACCCTCCACGGGATTAAAACGATCAAAATTTAGCGGTGTATACGTGGGGACCGTCGATATTTTTGCCCTGCTGTGGTCCTACCAATGTTACGTAAAAAAGACCTTAGCTCCTTTTCTTTCATATCACTTCTCACACAGTCCATCATAGATTTTTTTCCGCTCTTGGGCGGAGCGGGAGACAGTATCAGACTTTTACTGACTAAAAACCACTCCTGTTCCTTCGTTGCCTCTCATACCGGGGCCGAATCTTTCTTTCAGAAACAAATCCTTGGCCTCAGTAGGCTTCGACCCTTTTTTTTTTTATGGTGGTAAAAAATCATGCATTGACATCCCCCACTCTTGGGCGGAGCGGGAGATAGTGTCAGACTCTTACTGACTAAAAGACCCACCCCGTTCCTTCTAGTCTGGAGCGCCCTTTCGGATAACCCTGGCCCCAGTAGGCTTCGACCCAGCTAGGTCCCTGCTGTTGCTCACAACTCCTTGAGGCGCGCGGGAACAGTGCGCGCCGTCGACGACTTGGGCTTGGTCCGAACAGTTACCGGACGGCCGGACAGTGAGCTACCCATTGGTCACGGTCCGCAAGGCTTCGACCCTGCTGGGCTCCTACGAGTCCATCATAGTTACTACACAAAAATATTGAGAATGTCGGACCAGGAAAAACCACTTGTGAAAAGGTACGCAATTGACGTAGGTCTGTTTTCGCAAGATCCGTCGATGCTTCTACGTCATGTCATATAGAAACTGAATGAGTAATAGTACGGCAGTGCGTATGACAATGTTTATTAGTGAAAATGTTAACTGCGGAGGTCAGAGTGCTTGAGAGAATGTTCAAAATCCGGTTGTGAATTTTTGTTTTGTTGTGTCCGGCCCGCGCTGAGTGAGGTCAGTGTCGAGAGCGGCGCGAGGTGAGAGATGTCGCGATTTGAATGTTAATTATACTGAGAGATTTCTCAAGGAAAATCGGTGGATTTTGTCGAACCGAATAGGGCAGCTTGGCGTTTTTTTTTTTATCTTTTTAATTGCATCATCATCATTTCAATTGAAAAATGTAGGTACATTGCTGGACATACTCGTAGGCTTCGCTCAAGTGTCACCACAACGAACGGTACTGAGCGTCTCTCATCATCGCATTCTCACGACTCTCACCAGTCTTTGGTTCACCTTGTGACCAACACTGCGTCTTCAGGTGCGCGATCGTCACTCCAGAACTTTTAGTCCCTAACGACCATCATCGTTCTACTAGCAATGTGTAGGTTGTAAAACGGATCTCATTGAGAGCTGTCACGCTAAGCGGTCTTACATTTTAAAATTTTATTGTTATTGGTTATTACAAACAATAGTAGGTACCTATCTGATCAAAATACGAATTGATTCCTTATATTGCACTTCGATTTCGGTGAGATATTAACACGTAATAGGTCTACCTACTGAAATAATGCATCTGGTTCTTTTATTCAGCTAGCAGCTAGTTATTTTGTGTAGCAGACCCGGCGAACTTCGGACCGTCAAACAGTCAATGAATGTAGATAGATAGATAGATTCATTCTTTATTGTACACCAAAAATTATATGAGAAACTTAAAATTAATAGGGTGTCACAAGGGGCGGTCTTATCGCTAAAAGCGATTTTTTACAGACATTTTTGGATGGATTTGATAGAGAAGGAGAAAAAGATACTTAGTACAATAGTACCTACATCTTTCGATATAATTAACCAATTGCAATGAAACAAAGCCTAAGTAATATTTCAAGTTACACCCAATTTTAATGTATAAAAGTTGTCTACATTGATTTCGTATAGTTTCGTTTCGTTGATTTTACGTGATACGCGCACAACTGAAAACTTCTTCAGATTTATTATATGTTTATATAGATATAAATAGATAAATGATACACCATTATAGTAATGGCTATGAAACTACTGCAAAATAAGTGGCCATTTATTTATTTAATCAGGCGGTCAACCTCTCCAGCCAAACCATTAAAAAAAAAAAACCGGCCAAGTGCGAGTCGGACTCGCCCATGAAGGGTTCCGTAGCAGCAAGTAACATAATATAAAAGTTCTTGTTATGTGTTGTAACTTTGATCGATGTTTTAATAATAGTGTATTTTTTTCGATTTATGACGCATTAAAAAAAAAACTACTTACTAGATTTCGTTCAAACCAATTTTCGTTGGCAGTTTTTATAGTAATGTACATCATATATTTTTTTTAGTTTTATCATTCTCTTATTTTAGAAGTTAGAGGGGGGGGACACACATTTTACCACTTTGGAAGTGTCTCTCGCGCAAACTATTCAGTTTAGAAAAAAATGATATTAGAAACCTCAGTATCATTTTTGAAGACCTATCCATAGATACCCCACACGTATGGGTATGATGAAAAAAAAATTTTTGAGTTTCAGTTCTAAGTATAACACATATAATAAATTTTGGGGGTCCCCACCCCCAAAATTTATTGTTTTTTTTCTATTTTTGTGTAAAAATCTTAATGCGGTTCACAGAATACATCTACTTACAAAGTTTCAACAGTATAGCTCTTATAGTTTCGGAAAAAAGTGGCTGTGACATACGGACGGACAGACAGACAGACAGACAGACAGACAGACAGACATGACGAATCTATAAGGGTTCCGTTTTTTGCCATTTGGCTACGGAACCCTAAAAAACTGGTCGACGCGTTCTCTTATAAATTGGACCATCGCACTTGAATCAAATATAAGCCGAGCGCAGCACGCGTGAGAAATCGCACGGCAATAAAAACATCGTCGATAACAATGCTTATCGTCTAGTGCTACCTTAGTACCACAGAGCATTGAGATCCTTCGCACTATGAATATGTTCCCAAAAAATGTTGACTGTTACAAATTATGGCACCTGACCAAATCAAAATTGAGAGTCTTATTGAAATTAGGCTGACCATTGAATAGTCGATTATTATTATTTATATTATATAAAAAAGCAATGCTACTCAAAATCACAAATAGAATTATAAATGATATTTATTTTGCAAATATGTTTTTAAAAACACTTTTACACGTCATCAATTTGAACTAGTCGAAACCTACCCAACCCTACCCTACCCACCTCCCCCCCTACCCTACCCTGTCTAATGAAATAATATTATTGAAATCCGTTCAAAATTAAGTAAGTTTTAAACCTTTCAGGTAAAAGGGGCTACTGGTAAGTAACATAGTAAGGAGGCACTAGATGCACATACTGAAATCTGTACATATGTATAATAGCGAAAGCGAGAAGTCGTCACAACGCCCCCAGCGCTCATACCAATTTTTGAAATGCTGCTCAATTCACTAACCAGCCCCCCTAGCCAAATTACAATCGTTTCGCTTGCGTCGAACGCGTCGAGTTGGCCGCGTCGCGTAATCTTTTGTTCTGACCACGTGACCGAGCGTTGAGACGACTTCATTCTCGTACATTTGAAGCTTTCTACTAGTGTTATCTATTGCAGTTTAGCAACTTGGCTAGGGATACAGCCCCCCCCCCCCCTAGCCAAGTTACAACCGTATCGCTTGCGTCGAACGCTTCGAGTTGGCCGCGTCGCGTAATCTTTTGTTCTGACCACGTGACTGAGCGTTGAGACGACGTCATTCCCGCATATTAGAAGCTTTCTACTAGCGTTAACTATTGCAGATTAGTAACTTGGCTAGAGGTATAGCTCGGATAATGATTTCAAAAAGAGATGTATATTTAGTGTTACATAAAGATATTTGTAAAGTAAAATAAAACGTTTTTGAATTTGTACTCAGAGTGAATTGAACATTAAGCTAGAACTACATCGACCGACGCATACGCATAACACGCCAGATTTGTACGTAGAACAACGTCGCGTGGCGTGGATCTAGTGTAGCTCTACAAGTCTAGTTTCCATATGAAATGTATGGAGACCGACTCGCCCAGATCGGCTTGTGTGCGCAGTGTACCTTTATAGTAATGGATTCTCTAGTAGCAGCATATTCCGTATTCTATGCTTGACATGATAGAAACAATTGCACTAACTATACCTACACCAGTTTGAAATGAGAACCTTTTTGTAAGCACTTGATAATATATCGTCCATTATTGTCACTTCAGGTTGCTGAGAGAATCATGGTGCTTGTTACTTCGTTTTGTTTGGACAAAAGAACATATCTGCTATTGTGTTGTAGAATTATTTTTATGCTGTAAACAGTGTCATATGAATGGGTCGCATCACTAACAAGCAAGTGGAAGAAGATGAGGGATTTAACACTAAATTATCAACTGTCTACATTAATTATGCTATATACTAGCTTTTCACAATAAAATTACGATGGTACAAAAGGGTTATTGTATATTCGTCATAACCATTTATAAATACCTAGCTATTTATCCATAAACACTTCGTGTGCAATGTCGATTTTTGACGAATATTTTACAATTCACTCTTACACTCACCTTTATTCGTTTTCTACACTGTAATAGAATTTTAAAAGTATTTCTCAAGCTATAAAGAACGAAAATCCTTTGATAAATCAAAACAACTGCAGAAAAAGCGAGCAGAGCAAACTATACGAAATCTCTAAACAGACTTCTTAAGTACAGATTCCCGAAGGTTACTATCAAGTAGGTCTTAACTAGACCTTCAAAGTACAATTTAAGTGATACGAGACTACGTAACGATATCCCCTGTAATCCTATCGGAACTCATTTATCTTCCTCAGATGTAAAGGTAACAAGATTGGTGGAATACAGTCTACAACTACCCTACAACCTTTGGCGTAGCTACCGAAGTTCTGAGTGGGGCGCTGCCCTGGGGCCCCCAAGCTCGCGGGTCCCGCAATCATAATATAAGAAAGCGAGAATGTTTCTATACGTTATGTTAAGGTGGATACAGACTGATATCTACTGCATTCACTTCGACTACGAACAGTAACTTCAATTATTTATTTAATTTGTAAATAAATCAGGATAGACTAGCAGGGAGGCCGGACTGTACCTCAGGGCCCCAAGCTCGGGGGTCCTCAATACTTAATTAGCAACCGCTTATTGAGATAGTGAAAAATTCTCCCACCTTCGAAATCTAGATAAAATAGTTTGCAACACTACTTTAATCATGGCAACTCCTTACAGTCAGTACTTAAATAATGATAATAATATTTTTCTTTTATTGACACATCAAGAACAGTTATCAGTGTAGCTCTGACTCTTGTACTAGGATTTCCTGTATCACAAGAGCCAGATTTCTCAATATACAGTAAAATTCTGACACTCCTTCCCGCTAAACCTAGTAGGAGAAGATATTTGAAGATTTCTCATGTAAAAATAAGGGGCTTAATTTTTTTTTTTTGGCCCAGTTCGGTTGGTCACTTAGCTACGCCTCTGACTACAACCTTATTTCCTCCCAACCTCCTTGCTTTTGCTCGTTGAGAATTCGATAGTAAATTGGATTTATCTACAGAAGCTTGAGGTAAACTACATATTTGCGGAAAGGGTGTAATGGTAACATTTCAATTTGTAACAAGTGAAAAATAAATATTAGGGTTGTAGAACGGCAACATTATCGGAATGTAGATACTAAATATCATAAAGCTGAAGTGTTTCTTTATTTGATTATTAAATTATTAAGAACGACTGGTTTGAATTGAAAAAATACTTTAGTGTTAGATCGCCCAATTAATTATCGGGGAAGGCTAATAGGCTTTAATAATATCGCGATAAGACCAATGTAATTAGAAAAACACCTAGGCAAGTGCGAGTTGGACTCGCGCCCGGAGGGTTCCGTACAAACTTACTTTTAAATATGAATAGTTCAATTTCGGAATGGAGTAGAGGAAGATTTATTCGAAACGCCAAAAAATAATAATTTCCTCGAGAGTCTGGAAATATATGTGTTTAGCCATATAAACCGAAGTATCTATATTTCTCGTTAACTTACAATTTTGTTTTTTTTTTATAGCTTCAAGTGTAATATCACGATAAGACCAATATAATTATTAAAAAAACTGGGCAAGTGCGAGTTGGACTCGCGCCCGGAGAGTTCCGTACAAACTTACCTATGTGAATAGTTCAATTCCGGAATGGAGCAGAAGAATTTTTTTCCGAAACGCCAAAAAAAAAACTGATTTCCTCCAGACTGAGGAAATATACGTTTCTCGCCATATAAACCGTATTATCTATTTTTCTCGTTTACTTAGAAGTTTTTTTTTTTATAGCTTCAAGTGTTCGCAGACCTGAGTTTCTCTAACTCTCGGTTCATTTCAACTCGAGCTCCTCACACAGTGTTTCCTACGTGTTTTATGCAAACTGAGTCTTTTTATCGCATTCGTTTATCTACCAGCAGAACATTTGAATAATTATGTCAATCCTTACGCGTTCCTACTTCAGTAAATTTGCTGCAACTAATCTACGCGTCCATCTTTATCAACTAACCACAGTTATCATTAACGGTTGAACATGGATTACCTAGAAAACTAGCATTGATTGGTCTGATACTATTTGAAAAAAGAATTAGAATGATCTTTTTTGAATTTGGAACTTTTGGCTTCGAATGGTTTTGCATTTAGCCAGTTTCAAGTTTAGAAAGTATTTTGTTTTTTTTTACAGCTAACAGACACTTTGTTTTCCATTTCAATGCGGATGTAACACATTCTGATGTTTTTTTTGTAGCCAGCCTTCTCGACAAGCGTTCGTTGTGATGCTGATAGCATGAGTCTAATCAGCCTTATAATGTTTCCACTGCTGGGACTCAAGCCCCCTCTCTAGGAGAGGAAAGGGCCGTAAACCACCACATAGGCCGAATGCGGATTGGTGGTAGAAGATAATCTTCGAATTTTTGGCTCTAGGACATGCAGGTTTCCTCACTCACTTTTCACTGTTTTGAGAGCAGTGGTGATGGAAGAAATTGCACAAAGTAATGCGCCTGGCTAGGTTTTAACCTGCGACCTACAACTCGTAAGATGGGGCCGTTACCACTGTGTCACAACTGCTTCGCTCCTACTCGATACTAATATAAAATTCTCAACTCCATCTTATGGAGGTCTCGCTTGTTTCAATGATTCCACATACTGTCTAATTATGTAGCCAAGTGGCTATATCAAAATAGAGATACAAAACTGTGCCAATTTTTTGTCACAATATCCACAGGGAATCAATTTGTGAATAATACAGTGACTGAAGTTCATTCGAAAAAATCGTGTTTTAAACCTTTGGTACCTTCATAGCATCCGCTATTGGAAAACCCAACTGTTGCAAAATGATCATGTTTCCTATCTAAGTAGATAGTATTATGTTTTATTATTTTAACCTCAACCCAAATGTCTAGCATAAGTAGCCGGCATGTCATTATTGCGAACGAATGTTTAACATTCTTTTAAATATGCATTTAAGTCATACGCTTATCATGGAATTCCTCAAGGCTTTTGAGTGGTAATGTTATTCCATTCTACCTTGTCAACCCTCACGTCTTTATTGTCTTTACTTGTTTTATCATCATTCATAGCATGACCTCACTATTAAGTAGATCATCTCTCTTTGTTTGTGTCAATCTCCACGCTCCTGTATCAGCCTCATTGAGGTTCTATTTATCCTGACAAGTGTAAGCTAGCTTCTCTCGTATCGGTGGCGGTACAACCTCAAAAATGATTCTCCTTTTTCTTACTTTTCTTCTACTCTTCGCATGTCTTATGAAGTAGTACATTATTTCAATATCATCATCATCTTCCTGCCCTTGTCCCGTTTTGTTTGGGGTCAGCGCAACACATTTTTTTCTTTCATTCTGTTTTGTTACTAGTCACGCTATCACTAACTCCCTTTTCTTTTACACAATCTTTTCTTTGGCCTCCCTCTCCCTCTCCATTCATCCACAAGTAAACTCATAACTCTTTTAGTATCATGCGTTCCTTCCTCTTCCCACCAAGACAAATGATTCTCTTTCAACTTTTCAGTCACTGGAGCCACTTTCAAACTTCCTCTAATATACTCAGTTCTAACTTTATCCATTATCATTAATCTTTTTTAGGGTTCCGTACGTCAAAAGGAAAAAACGGAGCCTTTATAGGATCACTTTGTTGTCCGTCCGTCTGTCTGCCTGTCTGTCTGTCAAGACCTTTTATGTCGAGAACGCATGGAGGTATCGAGTTGAAATTAAAACAATATACTCAGATTTGCGGTCGGTAAAAAATCAAACTTCTAAGTTAAGGAATAAAAAAGATACGGCCGTTTATGTCGCAAAAAAACGTACCTATATGTATTTTGATACTCTCAAAGATCGAAATTCATTCATAGGGTACTAGTTTCCCGTTGACCCAGAATCCTGAAATTTGGCACAAAGCAAGGTCTTATAGCACAGGTATAGGAAAAAATTTGAAACAGTTTTGTTGTTATAAACGTCACAAAAAAAAAATGCAATTCGGAAAAATCTTCGAGTCTCCATTCGAGAATTGTAGTTTGCACGGAACCCTAAGTGCGCGGGTCTGACTTGCCCAGTTTTTTTTATCTGATATAAACTAGTGATTGACTGCGATCCCACCTGATGGTAAGCATTGATGCAATTTTTGATGGTGATGCGCACTAGTTTATTAAGAGCCTACTCACTCTAGCCTTGAAGACACCCAAATTAAAATCGGACGGGAAGACTGCAGCAGGCAAATTGTTCCAGTCCTTCGATGTACGCGGTCTAAAAGACAAGAAAAAAAAGGAAATAAAAAAAACAAGGTAAAAAAGAATTTGAAAAATCAAGACAATCTTTAATTGATTGCACCGAGTGCATTTCAAAACACACTATGGTTGTTGTGAATAGTAGAATGGCCTTCCATGGTTGGATGGAGGTATTAATGCAAATAACGCTATTACGAAGTTAAAACCATTCGTTTTAAACAATGATTCAAGAGAGAGGACATGGAAATTACAACATAATAATTGTTAATAGGTATCCATTATGGAGGACAGGATAATAGAACCATTCATTAAAGTTAAGTTATTAAAATTAACATAAATAATAACAATAAACAACAATCAACTTGGGTTGATGAACTAATCGATCCATTTAGATTGTTAGAAACAATTAATTATAATTTTTTATCTCGGATTGAATTACGAAATTCAATAAATCAAGGGTCATCAATCTTGCAACATTTAGGTGTTATTTTATAACTTTTAGAGGATGAGATGTTGTCGAATTTGGAAGTTTTTGATGGATTTGAATGAGATTCTAAGAATTTACAGAACAGTTAGAATTTTTGGTAATTTTCTTATCCATTAACGTCATTATGGATAACAATTTGTATATTATTACTTAATTCATTTCTTTGACATTAAAACTACTTTTTTTTAACCGAATCCATTTCTTGTTTTCATTCAAGCTGTTTAAAGTTTATAAATAGTTTCATATATTGTTTGTATTGTTGTTTTTCCGTAAACTACTTTCTTCATATTTTTTCCCCTTTGGTCATACAGTGTTGCTCGACGAGAGAACACTTTTTATTTTATTTTTTAGCTTTGAAATTGTGATGGCGCTGGTATTATGATTATTTTGGTTTAATTCATTAAACCCCAAGCGAACGCCGGCGTTCGCGCACCTATTGTCTTTCTATTGTGTCTGTAATTATCACGATTGAAAGGTTAAAATTGATAAAATCATCAAGGCGTATTAAGAATCAACACTATTATAATCATCACATGAATATTCAATGCACAAAAAACTTCACATACTTACTTAAACTTCACAAAGTCACAATAACACATTTACATTTTACATTTAATAATGCACCACACTTTCACAATGACAGGCTCGATTTTGATTTTGACCTTTTGGCTTTTAACTTTGTATTTTTCTGCCTTCTGATTGGTCTTTTAATGTAAAAATAGCGTGAGAATCCTGGTACCCATAACACAAGTTAAATCTTTCCTTTGGTACCAGATTCATTACAAATACTTACTTGTTGTTTTTGTTCTATAATACTCTTTGTTCTCTGTGTTGTTTGTAAGTGTTTGAGTGTAAGTACAACATGTTTTAATCCAATAAAATTATTATTACATTATTATTATTACCATTTCAGCAGAACGTCATCCACTGTTGGACATAGGCCTCCTCAAGAGTCGCCATAACGACAGGTCCTGTGCGTCTCGTATACATCGGATTCCCTTGACCTTGACCAGCGGCCGTATTATGACATCTTAAAACCATCATGTTTTCTGTGTGAGAAAAGGATAGTGCTATTCGTCCTGTATAGCTCCGTCTCTTTTTCACACCGAAAACATGATGGTTTTAAGAGGTCATAATACGGCCCCAGGTTAGCAACGATACACTATTGTAGATAATTATAATCACTTCTATTCTCTAGCCCAGTGTTCCGCAAAGTGTATGCCGCGGGACACTGATGAATAGTTGGTGTGCTTCGGAATTACTTATAACAATTATAATAACAGATATTTTCAGGCATTGGAGGCCCATACAAAAAATACATAAAATAAACTTAAACAACAATAAACTAATACATAGGTATTATAACAACAAAACTTATTTAAGAATTATACACGAAGCATCGCGTCAATATACTGTTGTCTCATAAGTTAATAGACAGACGAAAGAAAAATGTAGACCTAAGGGCTGGGTTCAAAATTCATTCTCCGAGGACAATCCTTTTTGTCATTCACCAGTTAACGAGCAGAAAGAACTATTGGAAATTAAAATGGAGCGCACAGACCGCACATTAAAGTTTAAATTTCCAGAAAACCATTTTTGTTTTATTAATAATCTGTGAAAAAATATTTTTCGTTTATGGTGTACCATCAAAGACAGTTCACCTGACCACTGTTAAGTTCATTTTTGCTCTTGCACTCGAAACGAAAAATTCAAAGGGTTTGATTTGGCGCCGCGCCGGCGCCGCAGGATTCAAGAGAATTTTTTTTTTAGTGGTCGGGCAGAAATGACCGCGATGTCCGTGACCTCCAAAATTTTCAGATTTCCTAGATATACCTTGAACACAAAAAGTTTGCGGAACACTGCTTTAGTCCATGTAACAATCAGAAAATTTTCACACAATTTTCTTGCCAACCCATTTTTCTGTAACACTATACTAGTTCCGATCGTAACATATCGAGTTTCTTTCGTAGTAAGTCCTCATTGTAATCGATTACTCGTCTCTAGCGGGAGATTGATGGAGGACGCGAGTGATCGTGTAGCGCCGTCGGAGGACCCCGATCACTCAACGTCGCCCGCGCACTGTCGCGGTATCTCCTAGTCTTCGTGGTGACAACTTTTTTATGTACTTAGTCTTGTTACCTAGGGACCTATGTTGTGGCCTTGTGGGGTGATATTCGTTTTTAGGGTACTAGCTTTTGCAAGGAAATTCACTCGCGTTAGAGTAGATAATATAGGTAGGTACCTACTTACCTATAGCTTATGTCACTCAGTGATAAAATAGCATTCTCCTGGGCCTCAAGTCTGCTATTACAATAGTGTCAGAATGGTCTATCATTGATGTCATAATTGTCGATTTTGACAAGTTTGGTAATCTACTAATATAATGGCGTCATTATGACTTTCCAATGGTCAACCACTGACACTCCATTGAAAGAAGTGACATAGAATGGTAATCTCGTACATATTGACAAATGAATATTTGACGTTTGCGGTAATCTGCTAAAACTTTGACAGTTTATTTGATCAGTGTTTTACCATTAGAACGTTATTGTGCAGTTATTGGTTTTAATATGCTCGAAATTATCATTCTACCACAATTCTATTACAAGACCAGTGACCGATCAATGATCGATCATTATGAATTAGCAGATTACAAACTTTTAGCAAAATGACAATGGGATTGTGTTGGAATGACGAATTTATAAAAATAGCAGACTTGGGGCCGGTGAATGAATGATTAAAATCGGTGCATTAATTTTTTAAATGATTCTTTACAAGCAAAAATGCAAATCTTTTCTCTTTATAATGTTACTACCGTAGCTACAGATTGAGGCTACAACCAACACCAGTGCTGGGGACGTGGACGTGGAAGTGGTGACATATTGGCCATTGGCACATATGTTTTATCCAATTTAGCAGAAAAAAGATGGACTTTCCTTAACCGTTTATGTAGGTACACACAGGGGAAGTGTGAAATAATAAATAGGAAATATGAGTCCAAAGTTATTGTTATGATTTAGCGTGCACTTTATTTTAACAAATCTTATTATAAATTGCAAGCTAATCGGAAGGCATTGGATTGTCTACTTATAGAATTAGTACAGTACTAATTCCTTGTAATCTACTTCGTATTTGTTCACTTCAGATTGTTTTCGAGCTGTTAAATTCTATTTACTGTTTGTCTTTTTTCGTCTCTTATTGTAATGAACAAAGAATTGTTTACGACATATTGTGTCTGTATATTTCTTTCATCACTAGCTTCTGAAGTTTTATAAGTGCTCTTGTAGGCCATGAAATAAAAAAAAATGATTTTGATCACACATTAACTCGGAAATAAAGAGTTTCCTTCATACTTCGTGCTCGCAACATCGGGTCAGATCCTTTTTTCTAACATAGGAAATCATCAAATCTAGGTGAAGTGAGAACGTGTGTTAGAATTTTACTGGCTAAAACTCACAGTGTTCCTTCAGTTGCCTTTCGGCAACTCTTCTAAACATTTTCAAACTTCTAAACAAATTTTTTAGTCAAAATGTCGGTTTTTATTTTGTTTTCAGTTGCGGCTCAGGTACCGGCTCAGGCTGTGATAGCGCCAGTCATTATGAAAAATAATGATAGAGATTTAAGTACTTAGATCCAAGGTAGGTTTTACGTAAAACTTAACACAAGGTTTAACCAGTTCCAGTTTCCTTTAGTTCATAAACTTAACCACTATTCGGAGATTTACGAATTGTGGCGAACTGTCAGAGTAAGCTCTAGAGTTTAAAATAACGTAGGTAGTTTTATTTTTCAGATAGATTCAGATTTTGAGGGTTACAGAAAAAAAGGAGATTACAATAAGATAATATAAATGTTTAATTATTTTGTTAGCTTCACGGTAGACTTAGGTTAGCTACCAGCTTTTTTCGGTGGCAAATCATTAAATGACTCCCACTGAGTGGAGTGAGAGGGTGGGTCAGATTTTTACTTACTTTCATCTGTGTTCCTTTAGTTGCTCTTTGAGTTCCAGGGCCAGAGTTGTCCTTTTAATAATAATAATAATAATAAATCGTTTATTTGCGTAAATAAGGTACAGAAGGTTGACAACATAAATAGAATTGATCTCTTATTCTGCCTTTAATTTCGGCGTGCAAATATAAATCATAGTAAAAAAAAATTAAATTAATTATTTGATTAAAATCATGCACTCATAAACAAATTATTCTATTCCATTAAAATTGTGTTGTTGAGTTAAAACATGTCAATATAACAATAAAAACTTACAATAATAATATCACAAATGTCAATAATCATGTCAATAATAAAATCATGTCAATAATACCCATGTCAAATATAATAATCATGTCAAAACTTACAATTTGTAACCTAAAAACTCGTGTACACTATAGAAACACTTTTCAATTAAAAACCTCGTCAAGCTACTTTTAAATCTAGAAAAAGGTAACGTTTTAATAGAATTTGGTAATTTATTGTACATTTTTATACACATAATATAACTATTGTTACCTGTTAAGGTGAGATTTGTCCTCGGTTGAAACAGCTTATTAGTATACATAGATCGTGGCGTATAGTAGCTTGTAGCCTGCTCGAAAAGTCTCTTGTGTTTGAAAACGAATATACAGGATTCTAATATATAAATACATGGCAGTGTTAAAATTTTATGTTTTCTAAAAAGTGGACGACATGACTCTATTTGTTTTAACCCAAAAATAGCTCTCACACATTTTTTCTGCATTACAAATGCTTGATCAATCTCCACACAACGACCCCACAGGATAATACCATACCTTAGGACGGAAGTTACATAGCCATGGAAAGCCGTTATTGCAGCATTTCTCGATACCTCGCAGCTAATACGCCTTAAGGGGTAAATAAAACTATTTATTTTTGCGCAAATGTCACTAATATGATGTTTCCATGAGCAATATTTATCTAGGGTTATTCCAAGAAATTTAACTGAATCAACTTCTGTCAAAGCGACCCCTTTATAGGATATATTTAGATCCAGCGGTTTTGATCTATAGGTATGAAATTGTATAAATTTTGTTTTATTAATGTTAACTTTCAAATTATTAGCCTCTAACCACTCTATAGTTCTTTGGAGAGCAATGTTTATTTCGTTTTGATACGAGCTCTTATCGTGTCCCTTGATTATAATTGTTGTATCATCGGCAAATAGTATACATTTATGATTGATAATGTCTGGGAAATCATTTATGTAGAGCAAAAACATTGGTGGCCCTAAAATACTGCCCTGTGGCACACCATATCTATTAAACTTAAATGAAGATTTGAAAGATTCCATCGTTTTAGTTTGCTTATTATAATTTGTAACCTCTACTGATTGCACTCTGTCAGACAAATACGATTTAAGCCAGTTGTATGCTGTTCCTCTGATTCCATATCTTGAAACCTTTTCCAATAATCGTTTATGAGAAACATAATCGAATGCTTTACTCATATCCATGAACAAAACTGTGACAGGTATTTTCTTGTCAATGCAGTCTGTAATTTCCTTTATTAATTGAAATGCTGCTAGAGATGTACTTCTATTTTTACGAAACCCATTTTGTTCGTCTTTAATAATGTTGTGTTTTTCAATAAAGTTTGTTAGTTTATTATGAAACACCTTTTCAAAAATTTTAGAAAATATAGGTATCAAAGTCACGGGCCTGTAATTGTCCAGTTGAGTGCTATCTCCTTTTTTAAATAGTGGTTTTACTACAGATTTCTTTAGTAAATCGGGAAATATTCCTTGTTCTAACGAGAGGTTAACAACGTGTAGAAGTGGCTCTAGGATTAAATCAACTGATAGTTTTATGATGTCGGTGCGAACTTCATCATAACCACTCGCTTTGGAATCATTTAGAGACATTACTATTTTTTTAAGGTCACTGCCATCCAATGGGTGCAAAAATATAGAATTACTGATTGATTCAATATGCTCCATTTGTTTTGATTTACTATGTCCTTTATTATCAATGCTATTACTGGTTACAGTGTCAATGAAATAATTATTGAAATAATTTGCAATAGAGTCGGGATTTGTACAGTCATTGTTGTCAATAGTAATTTTTGAAATACAGGACCGTTTTAAATCAGTGCCGGTATGTTTTTTTATTACATTCCATGCCGCCTTACACTTATTTTGAGCTTTATTTATATATTTAGTATTATTATTTTTCCGTGATGTTAAAATGCATTTTTTCAATAAATTACAATAATTTTTGTACGTGTTTCTATTAGGCTCATTATGTTTATATTTTAATTTATAGTGTAATTTACTTTTATTCTTACAGCTTATTTTTATTCCTTTAGATAGCCAGTTTAATTTATTTATAGCTTTATTTGTAACTTTTACGCGAATGGTAGGAAAACATAAGTTATAAAATAGTAGAAATGTGTCAGTAAATTTGTGGAATGCTTCGTTTGTCGAGTTTTCTTCAAATACGTCACTAAAAGACAGACATGAAATTGAATTTAAAAATTTTTCCTTATTCTCATGACTATAGTCACGCTTAAATTGATACCACCATTTTATAACTGGTTGATGTAATTTTGTAACGGCCCAAGTATATGATTGCGCTGAGTGATCCGATAAACCTAAATTATGTATCTTTGCGCACCCTTTTTCTATGTTGGTTATGATGTGATCAATGCAAGTTTGTGTTTTCTCTGTTACTCTAGTAGGCGTCAAGATAACATGTTTTATGTTATAACTTTGTAACAAGTAATTATATTCCCTACTTTCCTTCGATTCTTTTAAAATATCGATATTTGTATCCCCACATATAATAATTTTCTTTCTTGTGTTACGACATAGTGTCCTCAATAGAGTCTCGAGTTTACTGAGAAATATCGATACATTTGACGAAGGGGTTCTATAAACACATATTAATAATATCCCGTATTTAGTCAGTTCTAAACCACAACATTCAAACACACATGTTTCACTTATTTTTTGTGTTTCCTGTATAATATTAAATTCAATTTCGTTTTTTATAAGAATAATAGTACCCCCTCTTTTTGAAGTTTTCCTTGAAAAGTAAGCTGCAGTTGTAAAGCCTTTTAAGCGAAAGTTTTTTTCAGTACCTTCAAGCAAGAATGTTTCCGTAAGACATAGTACATCCACGCTGGTCTCGCTATGTAACAAATCGAATATGGAAAATGAAATATCATCACGTTTGTTTAGTGCCCCAGCTATATTTTGATGTAGAATTGTCAAGTGTGGCTCATTTTTAGTCACGAAAAAAGTTATCTAGATTTGGAGCCGCTACATTAATATTATCCGTTGGTATATTGATATCATTTGAACTACAGATCTGTACAGCAACCTCTTTAGTGTCTTTTTGTTTACTTCTTAGCTCAGTGTTATCATTATATTTCAATGATTTAAAATAATCTAAAATTGTCTTCTGACGAGAGCGATTTACGTTATTGATTTCAATACATGTTTCCTTATTGTGGGTAGTGACATACAATGGCCTTTTTAAAAGAAATTCTTGTGTGTATTTTAGATAGTCAATTTCAATATTTAATTTTGAGCTAAGTTCCTTTAAAAATGTGCGATTATTTTGCTTTTTAAAAAAGTAACGCTTATAATTAGAAAATTCGTTCAAATTAATATATTTACTGTTTGAAAAGTTTTGCGTTAAAAGTTGTATGCTATGATTTAACATTTTCGTATTTAAATAATAGTTACTTTGCACGCCCAGTACATAGATCTGTTGGCAATTTCTTAAGTTATTTAGTGTTATACATATTTCTTTTATCAGATGAGATGGATTAGAGTCATTTGTTCCTACCGAGATAATTACAATGTCTTGCTCAGATAGCGATTTAAATAGGTCTAAATTATTAGATAAGATCTCGGAGCAAGTTGCACCAGGTTTGACCATGGCTGAGACTGTGTAGCAGTCATTCCACTCGTCCTTTCTTCCATTTATTAACACTCGTGAAAGTCCTCGAACTTGTTCATCTCCTAAAATTATTATTCTTGGTTTCTCAACTTGTCTGTTAACTATTTGATTCTGCATAACGATGGTCATACGTTGACAACTCGTAACCCACATTTTTTCGCAAAATGAGTTAAGCACATCAAAAATTTTTAAATTAAGCGCCGAATCTTCCTATTGATAACTCGTAATAAACAAAAAATGTCACTCGAACAATTTATTCTACAGTTGACAACCCACAAAGAAAAACTATCAACCTGAGCTCACTAGTGCGCGAGTTACAAGGTGTCAACGCAAAATGCAGTTCGCAATAACAGAATAAGATTAAGCTACCATTCTAAACAAATATTGGAACATCAATAAAAATATCATCAGCTGAGGAAAAACAATTAAATAAGATGCAGATGAAGGAAAATGTGTTGTCTTAGACATCTTGTATGTTCTGTGAAAGTATGTCCTTATTATAGGAGCAAGCTTTTCCGAAGTCAACTCTGATACTCAGACAGGGTCAGGCATCAGTTTTTGTTAGATGCATATTAGATTAGCTTTATGATATGATTTCCAATTCTGAAGGCGAATTTGTAACAAAACCTATCATTATTTAGAGTGACGGTTGTGCACCTATCAAAATAGAATGCAGTATTAGTAGCTAAATGCTCTAGCCAACTTTGCTGCTGTGAATAATGTGGTTATTTACCACTAATGTCTAGAACCTGAGCAAAAGCAGATGAATGTGGATAGCATCATGCTGCCATCGAACGTGGCATAAAAAATATGACGCTATTTATGTTCCATCTATCACTAATATGCAGACATAACTTGGAAATCACGATAAGACCCATACGACGTCAAATTTTAACAAAATCCAAAAGTGATGCGTCATAAAATTATCAGGCTTGAAAAGAAAAAAGGAGATCCTGTTGTCACAGATCTTAAAGTTTTATTGTACAAACCAGATAGCAACAAAACTATTCTTTGTTGCCAAGCAGGCCAAGAAATCTTGGTTCTCCTGCGGATATCTTCATTTCCGATGTAATCACGCAAGGAAACTTCAAGCATAATCCTTTCCATTGCCCTTTGGTTGACTTTAAACCTACTGATGAGGCACATTGTCACTGGCAACACACACATACACAGTCATAGACTTTCATCTTGAGACACTAGTAAATTGGACAAGAAGATACCGCGCAGTTTCCCAAAAGCTGCCCAGCCGAGTCGGATTAGACGATTAACCTCTTTCTAGAAGTTAGACCTACCTAACTGAACAGTCTGTCTCAGGTAAATGTAGTCCAAAACTTCGAGTGTAGAGTCTCCGAACTTGATAGGAGTAGGTGCTACATGGATGTTTACCATGACTTTGGTTTTGTCCATGTTCATTTTATATCCCACTCTTTCGGTAGCTCTACTGAGGTCACCGAGCATTATACTGAGCTCCTCCGTAGGCCTTCCACAACCGATGACCTGGTGAGGGTTGCGGAAATCCGAGGGATGCGAGACGCACATGATTGGCCGTTATTACGACACTTGGGGGAGGCTTATGTCCAAGAGTGAACGACGACGATTTGGTTGAAATAATGATGATGATGAGGCCAAGAAATATTAATTTCCCGGTAACAACCTACAAGCAACTTTTTAAGAACTTGCATAAACTTTATAAAATTTTAATGACTTGCAAGCTCCTAAAACTGTAATACCTACTGATTATCACTCTTATTTACGATAATTAGTCGCAAATTTAATTGTTTCAATTTAATAAAATAGTGTTTATTTAAATTGACACCTCGCAAGTGTACGTTGACTGCTCGTAACTCGTTAGAAGTGAGGATTTTTTAATATTGTTTACTCGCAACTGTTTGTATATTGAATAATTAATAAAAAACCTATGTGGGTATTTCATTTTTTTAAATTATATCAATAGATAACTTGATTTTCTACCAACTACTTTTTTATTTCATTTTTTTTTAATTTATTTTCGAAATTATACAGTTTTTTCCCTCTCCTGTAAAATTCTATACATTACAGTTACGTGCTGTCAACCTATGACCATCGATAAGTTGCTTTTGATTGCAGCTGCTAAGCATGTTGTGCATATGTTCTTGAGGTGTTTGCGACCTAGTTTCGTTTATCTCGTTCTTGAGTACGCTGTCACTATCATCTCTCTCGAAATCAAGTGTTTTCCTACATCTCTTTTTGTATTTCTTCTTACGAGCCGAGTTAGTGCTCTGGGGAGTACCTGTACATATGGTTTTTAAATATGCGATTTGTTTTTGCTGTTCTTGCGTGACTTTGTTTAGTGAGCTATTTTCAAGTAATAATTCTTCAATTTGTTCGTGAGCGCTATTTAGTTGGTCAGTTAGTGATTTAATTTGTTCTTTTAAATTTTTGGTATGATTATCCTCGTAGTTTGTCCTCTGTTCGGGTAGACTGTCTGCTAGTGACTCTTCAGACGATGACGGACTAGTTAAACAAATTCTTTCACATGGTGAATCAGATGCTATTTTGTTTTTCTGCCGCATCGTTATGTTATCAATTCTATCCGAATTCATTTTAAAATCTTGATAAGTATTCAAAAAGTATCTGCTTGACTGAGGTTTGAACTCACGACCACACGTTTTTTCCGTAAGGTTTCGCCTCACGGCTATTGAGTGTTTACGAATTCATGCCAAATTTGTCGATCGCATGTAAGTATTTTAAATTTTGTGGATGTTCTGATTTATCGACACTTCTTTACGTGTTAAATTAATACGACTCTTAGTATACAGATGGCGTTGTTCCCAGTTTTTACCTTAATTACTGTGCCATTATTCAAAATATTTTTCATAACGTTTTGTTTTTAATGTGAAGTTCAAATTATTATACAGTTTATCACTTGCACTTTATATCTTCTCACTTGTTATGGTCTTTTTTCACTTGTTCACATATTTGACTACTTGTGACATAGTTAATATTAAATGTCAACACCTCCAGAGTTCTTGTTCGATTATTTTCCTTTATTTATGTTGTGTCCTTATTTCATAGTAGATAACACTGTCACTAACGTATAAGGGTCATATAAGATATTTCAGTAGAAATTTACCGCGATATAACAACTTTTGAAATTTTCGGCAATAAAAAATACGGAGCAGTATGTTTACGTGACGGCAGCGCCATCTGAACCCTAGTTTTTATAATGGTATTCGTCAAAGAAGTTTTGAATTATTTTTTTACAACTATCACACAACGCCGTCTAGTCTCAAGCTAACCAGAGCTTGTGTTATGAGTACTAGGCAACTGATAAACATACTTATATGTTTCCAAATACATACATATAGATAAAGTACACCCAGAAACAGAAAAAATGATCATGCTCATCATTCAAACATTTGTCCTGGGTGGGAATCGAACCCACGACCTCCGGCATAGCAGTCAGGGCCATTAACCACTAGACTAACGGGCCAGTCAATTGAACGCCATTTAAAAAAAATATATAGTTTACATTAGTAGATATTAGGGAAGTGGGGAGGGGGCTGTTAGGGATAGGGTATCACCTGAATGCCGTAGAACTTGTCGGAAGTAGTCCAATCTTATCGATAATCTGACTGTCAGCCGACGAGCGTGATGGAGCGGCTGACCGACCTTCGAGGGGAACCTGAATATTTGGCTGTTTTTTGAAAATTAAAGAATACAGAACACAATATTGTTTTTGTGCTTTCGAAAAAGATAATGTTTAGAACGCGTTACCTGTCGACAGCGAAACGGAGCAGGATTGATATATTGATATATTTTGGTTTATTTTTAGGTTAAATTAGGTTAGTTATACAAACATCAATACAATTATTTTGAATCATTTTACTAAAAAAATATTCAATTGTATTTTTGTTTGTATTGGCTGAGTAGATTTTTAATAGTTTTTTTTAAATAATATTTGAACTAAAAGCAGTGGTTTGTTGTCAAGCCGTCATTATTATACTTCAAATAGTTGTTAATGTGTGTGTTTTTGAGGTGGGGAATCATCTAATGACTTCTCCCGCTTTAGAATAGAGCGAGAGGTAATATCAGAATTTTTCTGACATAAACCATATCTCATATTTATTATTGTATGTCTAATTGGCAGGACATAAGTAATGGAACTATAATTTATTATTAAGCTTTAACATCTGTATGTAACCTATGCCCAATTACCCACAATAAAGACATTCTGATTCTGTCTTACAGTTACCCTTTGCATTCTAGAACCGCAGGTTTCCTTTTCAGAAATTGCCTGCAGCCCTAGCGGGCATTGACCCAGCTAGACATTTGCGGTTTTGCTGACATCTCTTCGTGGAACACTAAGTACGCGCCGTCGACGGCTGTGAATTTATTTTGTTGATGATCAGGATAACATTTTACACGGATAAAATAAATAAACAAATAACAAATAGCACATTAAATAATAAAAAAAGTTGAGAGGTGTCAAGGGACACCCGGATGGAACGAAGTAGAATCCTTATGAGATGCACTGTGGCTATAAGTTATTTAAGTTGGTCTGATTGGTACTTTTTAGTGGTGGTACCATAACTAAAAAGTGTAAAATAAAAAACCTTTTTACAAAAAAAAAGATATATATATGTACTCTTTCTGTCTATTCTTTCATACACGACATAAGAGAGAGAGAGAGAGACAGACAGAGAAACATGCGCACGCCGCACGGCTTACAATAGCTTACGATAGCAAAAAGTGCCGGTACAACTTTTCGCGAGAATTTTTTCCGTCTAGCCCCCTTTCACAACGCGCGATAAGGAACTTCGTTCCAATAAATCAAATGTGAAATATGTGAAATAGCACACAAAGTACTTTTGATGCCATGAGTATATTTCCTTGGAATAATTATCTCACAATTATCTTTAAGTAGCGAATCGAATACGTTGGTCCGACCAGATCCGCACCGCTCTTGACTCCAAGGTATACAAGGCCCTTCACAGCGCCATTGACAGGAATGGATGGAGAAACATAAAGATGAGAGTGATGAAGCAGGGAGGTCACGATCCTCAGCATTGAGGAATAGGACGCAAGGAGGAGGAGGAATTATCTACTTTATCACGGGAAAAGAAGCTAGTTCAATTAAAATTGGTTTCGTTTAATACAAATATACCTACGTCTTATTCTCTATCCGAACTTCATATATTAGTAGGTTCTATTGAACAAAGTAACTTCGTCTGTCTGTCCGTGATAACCGAGAGTTATTTTCAAAGATTTGTAACACCCATGTAGTGCTGAAGTGGGTCGTTGGTTCGCACTATAATGGAACGAAGAATTCAGAAATACTGAAAATAATGTATATTATTTCTTATCTTATTTTCAAGTATCCTGAATATACTCATATTTCCTAATTTTAGTAAATTTATTACGCAGAAACTGTATCCTTCGTAATAATTTACTACTTAGGTAACGTCATAAATCTTACACCATCCGTCGACGAACCACCTCCGGTTAACACTTCACTGTTTAATAGTTTAGTAAACTTGTGCCAAAACATGTTTAATATTTTAGTAGCGTAAAGTAGGGTGAAATATTATAATATGGTAACGTATGGCCGTTAACACCTGAGTCAAGGTTGGCGCCCAACGTGGGACTAGTTGGGCGCCAAAAATTAAAAGTCTTTTAGTCAAGTTTCCTCTTTATTTGCAGTGTTTTTTTTTTAACTGGAAGGAAGAGCACATTTTGTTTTAGATATTTCATACTAATACTGGATTAACATCCGATTCAAGGTTGGCGCCCAGCACGGGACTTGCTGGGCGCCAAAAGTACCTAAAAATGTTCTAGACGAGTTTTTTTTGTTTATTTGCATTTTTTTTTTAATGGAAAGAAGAGCTGTACCTCACTGTATGCTAGATATTTCATACTAACACTGGATTAACACCTGAGCTAAGGTTGGCGCCCAACGCGGGACTTTTTGAGCGCCAAAAATTAAAAGAATAATGACCACTTTCTATACATTTCAAAACCTGATAATAAAAGTTAATGTATAGTTATAATGTATAGTAGACAGAGTACCTGTAAGTCTAGAAAATAATGTCTCATAGTCATTTTTACGATTTAAACGCCACGAAGTCCAAAAAATATTAATGTTTCTTTTTAGGTTAGAATTTGCCGTAAGATGTTAGAAAAATATTTATTAACTCTCGAATTGTAATCTAAAATAGGAATACTTAGCTGTGGTCGTAAAGTCCTTTTTATTTTATGTATTCCTTAACTTACGTAGCTGCTTAGACTCTCGATGATTGGAAAAAATCGAGTGTCGAGCATTACTCTTACAGCACAAAAAACTTGTACTTACTATCTAGTAAATACATTTTTAGTAAAGAAAAATGCTAAATAGTTTGTATAAGTATCTACCTCTAAAAAGTATCTCTTACCTGTTCATCACTTGATCACTTATCTACCCGATACATTTTATTGGCTTACGGTATGTATACAGTACATATAATAAACAAAAAGGGAAAAACAAAATTATACAATATGTTTTAGTGAAATGGTTTATTAATTATCATTATTATCATCTAATTCTCTTATCCAGAAATTCTGCTGGAGCAGAGATATTTTCTTGATACCTAGCCCACCCAAGATACCACACTAATGTCATAATTGTTAACAAATGAAAAAATGTGTTCTACATGTTGTGAAGTAAATGTACTCATACTATTACTAGAATCATACAGATTACCCCACTCATTACTCAGTCTATGTTCTGTGCTGACACGGCTATGTACAGGGATATATTTATATGTACTGAGTATCGTGGCTCTACATGAATCTGCCACATTGTGCAGATTCATATTGGTATATTGAGGAAAAAGGCAGTGTGAAGCAGTATTTGCTGCTCGCCTATAATTTACTAATGTTATGTTGCTAGATACAACTTCAGAATGTACTTCTAGACTTTCATTAACTGGTTTAGCAGTGATTGGCTCAGAGTCACCTATTTCAACAGTGATTGACCCAGAGCCACCTGTTTTAACTTTTTCAGTAGTAGATGCACCACAAGCTCCATCAGCTTGCCCAGTACGTATGGCAGCACGCTTACAACTCATCTAGCATGAATGGCATATTCTATCAGATGATGACATCTATGGAAGAAAATATTGAGTTAATATCGGGTATTGTAAATGTATTAATAAAAGACAACATCGAGGTCAAAAAGAGAAATCACCAAGACCGTAACGGTATGAAGTAATATACTGGCAAATAATTAACAATATAGAAACATAAATACCTGACGTGGTGCAATCTTTGTTTGTTTATCTGTTTGGAATTTATCTTAGTTCTTCTGAAGGATTGTCAAAAACAATAGAATGGCTCTGACGATTAAGTGTTGACCGTCCACAGAGACTGCACACTTGTCTTTGACCTGGTCGAGATAACCCTGAAGCTTGAGCACCATCACTGCTTGTCGTTTATTGCTGGTTTATGCTTCTCATGAGGAGTTCATTACAAGGTTCACAAATGTAATCTTCCTCTGTAAGTAATCTGAAATAGGAAAGACAATATAAACTTCTTTTATTTACAATTGATATAGGTTATAGTTTAATACCAAGATTAACAGTTCAAAACGAAACACGAAATAACAAGACAAAACTATTAGTTTTAATCCATCTTTCGGCCATTTGTGTGTATGTTGTCATACTTAAGGACATCATATATAGTTTTAAGTTAAACATTATAAAAATATATACTTACGATTACTGGTGATATCCACTCACTAAGAAGCGAAATAACTCTTGTGTTTAGCTCTTAAACAAGATAACGTCGAAACGTATTGCAGTTTATGCAAAGTATACGTCGGCTTTTTGTTGACGGCGGCATTATCAAGAGGGCGGATTTACAACAATATGGAAAGCAAAGGTCGTCAGATGAGGAAGATATCGAGGTCCAGGGGGCAGCAATAAGGTCGTAAATAGAAGTATCAGTTCACACACAAAATAGCACAGTACACAACGAGACGCACATGCACCAACGAAGGGCTGCGCCAATTTTCAATCGTAGAACTGTCAAATGTAAAAAAAAGTCCGTTTCAGTCATCCGAACTCAATTACACACTGAATTATTAATTTATTTAATCAATATTTTATTTTCAATGAATCTATATTATACAAAGACTAATAAAGAATAACATATCGATTGAATAAAATGTAAAATAATGTATAAAACTCAGAAACAGAGATTAATAAAGTCAAGTAGTAGTGCGTAAAATGGAACGTTGTAGCAAAAGGTCTCAATATTTATATATAATCTATGGCAAAAGGTAATAGAGATGCGTTCAAAACATGGTAATATGTAACGCTAAACGTAAAATAAGTTTATAGAAAAACTTAAAAATCTTTTTTTCCTGCGTTTCTTTTAAAATTGTTTTTAGCGTATTAGACACATAATATAATTGGCTAAATTTTAACATTTTTTTCATTACTATACAAAGTCAGGTGAAAATTGGTCATTCTTCTTTAATAGTCGAGTTCGCTCTTTATTTTTGCAGTGTTTTTAAATGGAAATAGAACCTAATCTCTGGAGACTCACCAAGACGTGTTAACGTGTTCGTCGTGCGAGTGAGAAAAAGGGATGAAGCTATACACCCTATATGGCTCCATTCCTTTTATCAGTTCAGTTTAGGTCCTCTAATCGATCGCGTTGAGAGCTAGAGCTTGGTAGCACTGTATGTATTACTGCCAAGAGCTTAACTGCATCGAACTGCGTCTTAATACCATTACACTTCATCCTATCTCCTGCCAGCCCTTAGTGAACCATGTTTGCGTAAGGTCGGATCCACGACACAACCCCTTAGTGCCGACTCATCCCCTATTGAGCGTACAGGTAATTACCTAACCCATTTATCTATTTATAGTCCCCTGAGTTGCGTAACAACTTAGTGGGGTCGTGGTAGGGTACCTTTGTAATCAGGATTTAGGAGGTAATGTTTGGTGGTGATTAATAAATATTCACTAGGTAGCTACGTGAGGAAAAGGTAGTAGGTTCTTATTAGAACTTAGGGCAAACATTGGATTTTTTTTTTGTAGGTGGTAAAATTATGACATCTCCGCACCCTTGGGCGGAGCGGGAGATAGTGTTGGACTTTTACCGACTAAAAACCCACTCCTGTTCCTCCGTTGCTTTTCGTACCGGGGTCGAATCTTCCTTTCAGAAACAGATCCTCGACCTCAGTGGGTTTCGACCCTGCTAGGCCCCTATGGTTTGCTGACAACTCCTTGAGGCGAGATTGATTGTAACAATACGCGCCATCGACGTTTTGGACTCGGTTCGGATTGTTACCGGACGACCGGACGGCGAGCTACCCATTGCTCGCCGTCCGCAAGCCTGCGCCTACGATGGCCGTGGAAAATAAATACAACCTCTGTCCAATACACTGGCGCTATCATTACCTCACAAACACCACATTTTCATTATTTTCCTTTTCATTAACCAAACAATAAGAATGATTTATAAAGGTTCACAAAACCTTTTGAACGCCAAATCTCATACAATGAGATACTATAACGCCTTTACAAAAACAACTGTTTAAACAACCATTTGCCGACTATTAGATAAATATTAGCGTTTAATGAATTCAGAGGTATGTACACAAGCGTGCATTAGACCCGCATCATGATTAAACAGCTGAAAACACTGATATTTTAGTTACATGAACCACTGTGTGAACAATTGGGACGTATTGGCCATGGGACATCTAAACAAATATTATAAACAGGTAAAGATTTTTTTGTTTGGTTTTAGGAGGTAATCACTAAGGGTGAGTTGCACCAATTAACTATAACGATAACCAAACCATAACCAGCCGTGAAACGGCCGCCTACTGGTCATTGCGTCAATTTGACAACTGTTAACGGCTTTGTTATCGTTATAGTTTAATGGTGCAACACACCCTTAAAGTACTAGTTCGATTGCTAAAACTTTTTCACCGACAGAAAGCTACTTTATTCCTGAGTGACACAGGCTATATTTTATGTACGCGCGCGGGAAAATATAATACAGAAATAAATACAGGCAACTACTCATTTTAAGTTAAAAAAAGTCAACACAGGCAACTACTTAGCTTTAGTTTACAAAAAATCTGTTTATAAGCATTGAGTCACGGTCGACGCAACTTGCAGGACGTACCTACCGTCTTACGAATGAAAGTCAAGAATCATTATAAAACAAATGAAGCAATATTTTGTACAACACCAATACAACAAAGGACATTGAAAAATCACATCCCAGTTGCGTTACAGCATTTGACAACAATTACTTAGCCAAATGGTGACATAATTTGAGAAAAGCTTATTCACGGTTCGTCGCTAAATCAATAACGGTATAGTAAACAAACAATTTGAATGGGTAGATTACCAATACTCTAGTGAAATCATTATTGTTAGTTTCCAATCAATTGGATGTTTAGCACATTATGCATTGTGCTGTTACTATTTCAAAAATGTCGCGTTGCTCAAGCAGCAACAAGCAGATAGTGTTACGACTTCAATCTTTTTTTTTTGTGGGTAAAAATCATCCAGATAACATCCCCCGCCCTTCCGCGCAGCGGGAGATAATGTCAGATTCTTACTGACTTTTTAGTTGGTAAGAGTCTGACATTATTATTATTACTTTTTTTTTTTTTTTAACCCACCCCGTTCCTTCTTGCCTTTCATACCGGTACCGAGCCTCCCTTTCGGAAGCAGACCCTTGGCCCCAGTAGGCTTCGACTCTGCTGAGCCGCTACAGTTGCTGACAATTCCTAGAGGCGCGCGAGAACAGTGCGCGCCGTCTTGGGCTTGGTCCGAACGGTTACAGGACAGTTGGACAACGAGCTACCCATTGTTCGCCGTCCGCAACGACTTCGGTCTTAGAGGCGCGCGGAGCGATGCGCGGTGCGGCATCGGTAAGCACGCGCGTTTTCGCTATGAGCGGCGTCTCGTGGCATGCTTCAAACGTTTTCATACTACTATTGATCTAGAAAGAAAGAAAAGAAAGAAAGAAAGAAAAATAATTTATTTGGTACAGCACAAGGCCTAAACACAATACATCAAAAATAAAAGAAGAAGAAAAAATAAAATAAAAATATCTTTGATATCTGCCTCATGGCTGCACCAAAATAGGTCCAGTTCGGCATGAATGCCAGACAACTAGTGCCTGACGCTGGTTTTCAACTGAACCTGTGGTTGTGACGCAACGGACGTAAAACGATCTTATCGCTCGCCGCCCCGCACTTAGCTACCGCTCGCACCGGCAAGGTCGTGAACGGGCCGTTAGTTTAGTCCCTAATTCTTGAGTATTACGTAGGACCCATTAGGACCGATGCCTGCTAAAGCTGCGGGATTGTTCGAAAGAGTTACCCTAGCCGTGGAACATACAGGGCAACTGAAAGAACACTTGTGGGTTTTAAGGCAGTAAAGCTACAACTTAGAGGTCTTTAAGTCAAGAGTGAATAGGTTACTTCTAGGCAAGCGTGCTCCATCGTCGACCACATCATCGCTTACCATCAGATGGCGAGAGCCTATGAATAATATAAAAAAAAAACCTTGACGCTCCGTCTCACTTCAACCTGAGCTGGAGAGGTTATGATATGTACCTAATGGTTTCGGAATCCCTAAAAAGGTTCTTGATCTAGATTCAACCGATTACTAAGGAGGTTGAGTCGAAATCAAAACCAGTGCTATTCAGCGACAAGATAAGCTGAAAGGGTGTTTCAATGCCTAAGTGCATCGTCTACGTACACGGGAATTCCAGTTACAACAACCTTCGCTTTCAAACAATTAAAGATCATCGAACAAAAGCATTCAAACGCTTGAGTAACATCGGGTAACCGAACGGATACCAAACCGTGTCACGACAACCCACCACTTACTATGCAAGCCTTGTGCCCAATGAAGGCGTCGCTGCGGGCATTCCCAAACAACTGGTGATTCAATGGAAGTCATTGAAGCGGCAGGAGGAATGTATCCGTCTGGTAACCTTCGGGGAACGTTGGCCTGATGTCTACGTTACATAATGTTCGATTGTTACATGAAACTGCTATTTTCCTTGTAGACTAATTTGAATAATTTTTCAATACACTTACTCGAAAACCCGCTCTTATCCCACCGTTTTCAGCACGCAATAGACTATTTTCCGCACTAGTGCAGAAAAGTGTGCGTGCTCTCGCCCGTTACAATGTTATCACATGTATCGTATCAAGCTGGGCGCGCATAGATTCCCACGAGTCGCCGATTAACCACCGTTTATCCGAATCCGTGTCATTTCTACCCTCCACTTACTATGCGAGCCTTGTGCCCAATGATGGCGTCGCTGCGGGCATTCCCAAACAACTGGTGATTCAATAGAAGCCATTGAAGCGGCAGGAGGAATGTATCCGTCTGGTAACCTTCGGGGAACGTTGGCCTGACGTCTACATTACCTAATGTTCGATTGTTAGATGAAGCTGGTATTTTCCTTGTAATAATTTTTCGATACACTTACTCGAAAACCCGCTCTTATCTCACAGATATATGGTAGGTACATTGGCTGTTAAAAGAAAGTAGAAAGACCAAATCATCAAAGATTCTATGATTGAAGTGACATGATTGTGTCATTTCAGTGATGACTGCTGACTAGTTTGCGAAACTGTTTCATTGATATATCTACATACTCGTAATATAAATTAGTGATACTGTACCATGTTAAGATGACTGTCGTTATGAACACAATGTAATGTTAATTAAACTAAAAATACTAAAAAGAACACGTTTACCTAAAAACAAAGAAAAAAATCTACTAATCGTAATTTATCTTATAAAGTATAAAACTCTCATAGTCTCATGTGCAGGGACTCAAACTGTAACCGTGTGTTTTAACACTGTTTTTTAAAACAGTTTTAACAGAAAAACACTTTTAAATGTAACAGATACAATAATGTTACCGAATCAAACTGTAACCTTTTATATGTGTTAGGGAGTGCTACCGAATCAAACTGTAACCTGTTTGTATGTGTTAATAAGTGTTAATATGTGTAACTGAAATAATCAGTTTTAGTATAGCTTTAGTAAATTGTAACTGGCAACGCTGCGTTTACCTGTTACACTTATTAACACTGTTAACACTTTTATATCTCTTACAGATATGTTAGGGTTACACTTTTGTAAGTGTTTTGGGTTAACACATTGAAAACACATAAATAAGTGTTACATATTTGATTCTGTTACCAATTCAACATGTAACACTTATAATTCTGTAACCTTTATGAAGGTGTTTTTAAGTCCCTGCTCATGTGTGTTTAAGTTACAAGTTTTCATGTAATATTTATTTTAATTATCATTTGACAAAATGAGATACTTAAGTATGGGATTTATGTCTAAAAGATTTTCAAGTAGGTAACTTTTTAATATTGTTTCCCTATTTTTTCTGTCTTGCTATATCTGTATTACTTTAAATAATTTCAGTTAACTACTCGTTTAACTCTTGTAATAGACTTTATGTACGTAACTATAACTTTTTAATAAGTTTAATTTAATGTGTTAAGGCCTGTTTATGCTCACTTGTCAATTTTAAGTCTGACACTATACGTGAGGAAGTGTAAATTAGCTTGCAGTCGTCTATGATTGTTTTTCTTTTTATAAGATTTTTTTTTTTAAGCTGTGGGTCTGCCGAGCTGTAATACATAAATTAATTGCCACGACGATTAGAGACTAAAGAAATTGTCGGTGCATCCCATTACACTTGCAAAGATATAAGGAACTAATTTATACATAACTAACTACCTATTTAATATTATGTTTTACGGTTAAGTACACATAGTTAATTGTTTTTATCTATGATATTAAATGATTGCGCATAATCCTTCTGTGGGTATTTGCTTAAAATTATATCTTTAATTAAAAAGTCAACGCAGTATAATGTAACAAGATGTGTACATATATGTGGAAGCTTTTTATTAGCAATTTTCCCTACTTATGTAAAAAAGTACAATCATGTTATTCATGCGTGCACATCTAAAGCACGCATCACATAAAATTTACAGAATCGGTGTAGATAACTTTTATGCAATAAAAAAAAACAATCATGTTATTCATTGGTTTTTAGATGTACGCGCATTACATAAAATGAATAGAATCGATGTAGATAACTTTTATACAATAAAATGTTGTGTAACTTGATCTATTACTTAGACTTTCTTTCGTCGCTATCGGTTCACTATATTGAAATATATAAGATATATAAGTACATTCATTGTCTGTTTGATACGAAGTTCACCGGGTCAGCTAGTCACGAAATAAACCTTAATCTCTAGTCAACTAAACATTGGTAAATACTGACAACATCCTGAAACAGACCCAACGTATCGAAAGCACAATAACTCGAACAAGAAATAGTGTCAATACATTTCATAACCGTTACACGACTGTGGAATAATCCCCAAAGGTAGACACCGGATATAGAGTACCCAAGCGTGCAGAATAATAGAATATTGCAATAGTTTAAGTACGCCCAAAAACAAAATTACAAAGAAACACCAACATAGACCTTAAGACGAGGCACTAAAGGTACTGACAGAAGTTTCAAGACGCATTAATAACGTTGCAAAAGTATGTTTCGTACATTGCATAAACATTATTGACTCACGTTACCTACTAAAATTCTTGCGACATGGAATTCCATTTATGTAACGCAGAACTACAAAATAATTATGTATAAGTTCGTCACAGTTCGTTTATCAGGTTGATGGCAATCTTTATTCTAATTAGAATGAGTATTTGTTCCGGACTGAAGGCTCTCGTTGAAGATCTATAAATAAAGAGTATTGAGAGAAAAGATAGGTAGAATAACCTAGTTAGTCTAGGGGCTCCTGAAAGAATTTTAAGTGCAATACGTAAAACCACATCTTTTATATCACAACAAATTTAAGAAGTACCGTTTGACGTTTCACATTTTTCTACAGGCGTAACTCACACTATTTCCATTACCTTTTCCGTAAAACCATTGAATTATGAATGATTATGACGCTATTTTTATTTTATCACTACAATTTAATATTTACAAGCTTTTATTTAGTTTCACCTGTCCCGATGTTTGTCTGCAATCAAATCTTGCAAATTAAATTTGATCCACTTCCCGGGTACCGATTGAGCTGAAATTTTGTATGCGTGTATAAATCAGATGACAATGCAAAATTATTATGACATGGAGCTGATCTGATGATGAAACTGTAAGGTAGCTGTAGGAACTTGGTAGTTAACCGACACAAACCCATCGAGTTTGAGCTCGTATGATTCGTCTTAATTAAATTAGTACACCGAGCTATAAAAGCTTGCCTGAAAAAATGATTTTCATTAAAAACTTGTTAATCAACAAATTAAAATGTACTAAGTGCAGAACTGTCAAACGGTACTTCTTAAATTTGCCGGGCTTTAGTTACTTACTGATGAACTTATTTCCCACTTGTTTAGTGTTAAACCTGTGCAGGCATACACAATGTCTTTCTATTTATGAATCAAAAGCCCTAAAAGCTTCCTAAATAAAATATCTAGGTCTGTATTGACGGATCCACGATTGGCGATACTTATAAAATAGGTAGCCTACATTTGGCACACCCTCCCTAGGAAGTCTGTCACGCTATCGTGACTAATCTATTAACTATACTAAGAACTGTTTTCTTTTAATTCAGGTCAACACGAAAGAAAACAGAATAGCTCAAGAAATAAATTTGGAGCATTGGATAGGATACTTGACGTCTTGTTCTGCATGTTCTGATGCCTGTTTTGAGGTGGAAAACCATCAAATAAGTTCTCCTGCTCTGGATGGAGCGAGAGAAAGAGTCAGACTTTTAATGACTATAACTCACCTGTATTCTTCAGTTGCCTTTTCCGTTCTATGGCCATGGTAAGTCTTTCAAACGTTCCAGTGGTGCTATCCAGAGGTAAAGAAGAACAGTATCTACATTACAAAGTATAAGAAACTATTTACTAGCCAATAAAATTTAATTCTACCATCACAAATTACAACAAATCAATTAGATGGTAGCATTAGAGTATGGTTATCAGTGCCCAGTGGGCTATTCGCCAAAATTTCGCCATTAAAATGACAACGCCTGGCCGGCGCCGAAGATTTTATTCGACGATTTATGCGTTGCCAATGTCTTTCTAGAAGGCGCTTTAAATTTCAGTACATTTTGAAATACCTACATTTTAGTGCTTAATATTCTGGTGGTAGCTGATTGAAATTCTGAAATTAAATATTTTCTACCCAGCTGGTTTCTGTTTTATACAACTTAGTCAGAATTAATAAAATACCTATAGATACCTCAGCCAAACACTGAAAATGCTCAGTCGGCGGCGTACAAAAACATCTATCTATACATACCTACATACATATATATAAATAAAATTGGAGTGTCTGTTTGTAATATTGAAATAACCGCTTTTTACTACATGCATCTGAATATATTCGGTACATACACCAAAATAACATTTTTAGGGTTCCGTAGTCAACTAGGAACCCTTATAGTTTCGCCATGTCTGTCTGTCCGTCTGTCTGTCCGTCCTCGCTTAATCTCTGTGACCGTTAGCACTAGAAAGCTGAAATTTGGTACCAATATGTATATCAATCACGCCGACAAAGTGGTCAAATAAAAATTGGAAAAAAATGTTTTATTAGGGTAGCCCCCCTACATGTAAAGTGGGAAGTGATTTTTTTTTTAATTTCAACCCGAACGTGTGATATATCGTTGGATAGGTATTTAAAAATGAATAGGGGTTTACTAAAATCATTTTTTGATAATGTCAATAATTTCGGAAATAATCGCTCCAAAAGTAAAAAACAATGTGTCCCCCCCCTCTAACTTTTGAACCATAAGTTTAGAAAATATGAAAAAAATGTGAAAAGTAGAACTTTATAAGGACTTTCTAGGAAAATCATTTTGAACTTGATGGAAAGAACAGTTTTCGTACAAAAAGACAAAAAGGTTCTACAAAATAATTTCTGGACTAAGTTTGTAGTATAATCGTTTATGCAAGCATTTTTTTAAACTCATAAGTGGGTACACTTATTATGACGGATGGGAAACTACGGAACCCTACACTGAGCGTGGCCCGACACGCTCTTGGCCGGTTTTTTATATTTTTTGTCTGTCTGTCTGTGTGTTCCGGCTAATCTCTGAAATGACTGGACCGATTTTGACGAGACTTTTTTTGGCAGGCAGCGGATGTAATAAGGAGTAACTTAGGCTACTTTTATTTTAGAAAAAACAAATTCGCGAACGAAGTCGTGGGCACAGCTGGTTTTAAATATAATTGGTAAGCCTAAATATACTCAGGGAATTTCTGATGGAGAAATTCGTAGTCCTAAAATGCAAAGGGCAACTGAAGGACATAGGTGTGGTTTTAGTCACTAAAAGCCAGAAATCAGAAACTTTTATTTCAATTATACCAATTACAGGCACATAAGAATTGTCAAAATGTCGGTTAGTCAAAAAAAAAGTGAAGCTAAATTGCACGTTCCAAAGCTTAGATCTCTATGGAGAAGAACGTGAAAGAAACTCCATCCAGAAGTCTGCTACGGCGGGAGATGTCATTGGATGATTTCCATACGTAAAGAAGGCCTAAAAATATTGCAATGCGCAAGTCAAGCTTAGGACATACAACTATACCTATCTAGTATAATTTTGTAGGTAGCTCCAGTGTAAATATTTTACTTAGTAGGTACCTAGACACCTACAGGAGCTAAATCGTAAAAGTTACTGCCGTACCCTCACAAAACGGAGTGTCCCAAAAACGCCAAGTTCTACTATAATTTAACTTTGGCATTTACAAAGTATTTCGTTTTATATTGCTCGCGTAACTTTTAATGGCAGCTGTAAAGCCTTTAAGGTTCTGGAAACTGGAATTAATTTTATTTTGTCAACTGACTTTGTGTTCCACTTTTTGTTCGTGTTTGAATATAACAGTACCTAGTTTGTTACTGGCCATTGTTTTAAATACAACATCTTACAGTACCTACTAAGTTCAATTTGTACGCAATGTACACTCATGTTTTACAAATAATATTTCTTTTAACTTTATTTTCAATTGTTTTCTTGCTTTTAATGTTAATATTGCTACGAAGGATAGTGAAATGGTTCTCTTGTCTTTATCTCAATCTCGAGTCTTGTCCATAAGTTTCACAATTTTGCTTTTAGCATTTGCCAGCCGGCAGCTTCGCCCTCTTACATAAAATATAGGCTATGTCACTCAGAAATAAAGCAGCTTTCTATCAGTGAAATAATTTTAGCAATCGGACCAGTACTTTCAGAGATTATATCCTACAAAAAAAAAAAAAAGATTAGTGTAGATTGCAAGCTAATCAATCTACGGCATAAGTGCTTTGGTCCACAATAAGAAAGGTATCCAAACTACAAAGAAAAATAAAACAACAATTTTCATTAAAAAATATTTCTTATTGGATCTTATTTTAATAAGTGTGCAGTAATGGATTGCCTTTTTGAGACATCGAGTTCACACTTTTAGCGAATTAAAAATACTTCGTTTCATTCTGCGCTTTAATTTAGTAATGTTTTCAATCCCTTCTTTTAATTTCTTATCAAACAGTATCAAATACTTCTACAAAGTAGCTTATAAATAGCCTTTATCTTATCCACTAAACAGCTTGACGAATTCATCAGATACTTTGTTGGCGTAGCGGTAACCATTGAGCATGAGACGATCCAACGCTGGAGCCGGCTTGATGGAGTCTCCATTCCTAGAAATGATCAACAGACAGAAATTTAATAAACATAACTTTTTAGTTTCCCGACTCTTCTCATAGGCCTACATGGACACTTGAAAATCTTCAGAAGCCAGTGTTAGTTCTAATTGGTCGTTTCTTATGGAGAAGAACGGGCAAGAAACTCAACGGTTATTGTTTTGTTAAGACAACCTCAGAGATATTTCCTTCTTGATCGCATAGCAGTCAAACAATTATTTACTTGCACAGAACAGAAGAGAGTAGAACGAAAGAAAGTGGTCAGCATCGTTTAAAACAAAGCTGCCGATGATTATAATGACTTATTTAACTCACTTGCACTGGATATTCCAGGGATCATTGACGAAATAGATGTGCATGGATACGATCCCGTATTTGTCTGCCCAATCTCTTAGACAATCTGGCGCGAATGGAATCGTCACCTGAAATACAGGTTACCAAATATGTGGTATTTTTTATCTTTAGGAAATAATATGATGATGCAACTTCATCAAATAGGGTTTGCACCATACACATAGGTTTGCATACGGACGAGCAAGTAATTTTTCCTGTTTTACCCAACTAAATTGGTGCATCGGATTGGTACTGTAACTATAGGATGTGTATTGACTTTTTTTTTATCCCAGCAAAGTTGTGGTCATTTTGGGAGCTGTCTTTGAACTTATAAAAAATTTTGACTTTTAAAGGTTAATTTAACTTTCTTATTTGCGTGGTGGCCGAGTGGTAAAGAACCCAAATTACCAATTGTAGGTCGTGGGTTCAATCCCAGCTAGGCGCTTTACTTTGTGTAATTTATTTCATCACCACTGCTCTCAAAATGGTGAAGGAAACATCGAGAGAAAACCGGCATGTCCTAGAACCAAAAATTCAAAGACATGTGACACCAACCCGCTCTGGGCCCGCGTGGTGGATTTCGGCCTATTCCCTCTCCTAGACAGTAGGTCGTCCCAGCAGTGGGAACATTAAAAGGCTAATTATACTATTTGCGTTAAGCTTTACCTGGATGCCTTGTTTGGGGTTGGGGATATCTTCAAACCAGTCTCTTCTCTTTTGTTTGGGTAGCCTGCCGATGATCTGGAAGCCAGTACCAACCAGGTCACCATCTGTGGTCATCGCGAACCACGGCAGCAAGTCCTCGCAGCGTAGGTCCCGGGTCATGTTGTAGTAATAATGGGTACCTGGAAACATTATTTAAACTAGTTAGTTTTAAAAATGGAAAAGACGTGTTGGAACATGCAAAGGCCTTTGACTCCATCTCTATCTATTCGATCTAATCTCATATACTCATACACACTAAAAACAAAGGAGTGTTCTCACTGAGGAGGTTAAAGTTACAATCGCAAAAATTTTTGAACATTACAATGCTCATTAGAGGAACAATGTGAACAGACGATTATGCAAGGGATTGGTGTTCCTCAAGTCACCATATTGGGACAAACTTTTTTTTCAAATTAATCATTGCCTTTTTATGCTTATAATCATCTCATTTACCCATGTTAGGAACACAGTTTTGCTTCTTGAAGGCGGTACTGTTGAGCTCAGCCTCGGTGCTGGGCACACGCATCAGTCGCTTGTCATGTCCAGCTACCCATACGCCACCATCTTGTAGTGTGGCTCCATTTTCCACTTGTGGACCGGCGCCTGCTTTCAGCGACTCTAAGGAAAACGGGAGAATATTAAGAAATATAAAAGGAGTACTGCATCTATCTATACATTATCTGAAAAACCTAAATTTAAAAAACCCGTCCTATTTTTAATGTAAAGTACAAATTAGGCTCTTTCACCTCCCATAACTTCTAAACCGTTAAACCAATTTTTATTTATCTTTTTGTAATTTCTTTCTTAGTTGTTCATTTCCACTTTCACTTCCCAATCATTTGTAAATAGCTCGAAAGATTTTGATAAAAATATCTAAGAACCATTGCTAAGAAACCTGCTTTCAAATAAAAGAAACTACATCCAAATCCATTTTGGCACGTCACAATCATGGCGGTAAGTCCCCTCTTTGAAGAGTGGCTGGAGAGGCGCCATGACAGCCTCACCTTCCGTATGACGCAGGTCCTCACCGGACATGATAATTATGGGATGTTCCTGTGCCGGATTTAAGCAGAAGAAACGCCCAGGGTGTCACCATTGTACAGACCGCCCGGACGACACGCAGCGGAGGTCTCTCGCACCAGGCCCTAGTTCAAACCATGGTCTGGAGTGAGAGGGAATGGGATACGAATACCTCCCTCTGCGAAGCAGTAATATTAATGCTATCGAAGGAGATGGCCGTAGCCGTGAGAGAACGGACATTGTCACATCTCATCCACTACGACTGTAGAAGCCCCGGGCGTCACATCAAGAGTCTCCGGACGATGCCCAGCCACCGTAGGCGTGGGCTTGCAGTAGATCGCTATCCAGCCGTCCGATTAAGATTGAGCTCGAGTCATCGAAGACGTGCTTTGTTCCTTGTGCGCCAAACGAAATGTTGCATTCTCGTAGATTATTTTCAACGCTAAATGGTTCAGTCATTAATACATCAAAAAGGATCTGGCTCCGACGGTTCTCAGAATTCAGTTCATACAGTCAATCTGATATGCAGTTCAAGGAATCGCTCACAGAGATGCTGTGACATAGTCTTGAGAGTAAGCTTTAGGCGGAATAAATCAACATTCCCTTTGATAGCGTTAGGTATTAGTCTTTGAATAGGCTAATAGCCCTCAGAGAACAGTGTAAATCATTCTCCTGTACTAGTCCTAATATGTTAATTGGGTAAGGTGTAACACATCATGCACTTTTCCCATGTGACTTACAAGTCTGTGTTACACATAACAACAACTTTTGTTTGTTAAGTAACATGGGAAAAGTGCAAGGTGTCTGCAGGAAAATGTGACATACCGACCCCAATTAACAGGTCCCATGTTAATTGGGGTCGTTATGACGCATTTTCCTGTCCGTTTCCTATGTTACTTGAAGTCGGTGTAACACGTTTTTCTGCACTACCTACTCCCATGTTTTTTGGAGTCGGTGTAACATATTTTCCTGTAGTTGTCCCATGTTACTTGGGGTCAGTATGACACATTTTTCAGTACTTTTCCTGTGTTACGTGAAGGCGATATAACCACATTTTCCTGTATTTTTTCTATGTTATGTGAAGTTAGTGTAACACATTTTCTTGCAGTTGTCCCATGTTACTTAGGGTCAGTCTGACATATCTTCTTAAACTTTTCCTATGTTACGTGAAGGCGATGTATCACATTTTCCTGCAATTATCTCATGTTACTTGGGGTCGGTATGACACATTTTCCTGTATTTTTCCTATGTTATGTGAAGTTAGTGTAACACATTTTCTTGCAGTTGTCCCATGTTACTTGGGGTCAGTCTGGCACATCTTCCTGTTCTTTTCCTGTGTTACGTGAAGTCGATGTAACACATTCTCCTGTACTTTTCCCCTATTACTTGAAGTTGATAGAGAGATAGAGAGACTAGCATCAGGACTGAGCATTTACCTGCAGACACGAAGTACTGGGTGGCAGTCCAGTAGTCCCTCGGAGGCTCGCCCTCTGACGCCTTCGCTGACCACTTGATGAACTTCTTCTCAGGCTTAACGACTGGCGAGTTGAACTCGTCCACTGGAAGCTAGAACAAAGAAAAAAAAAGAAATATCTAAAGAAAAGAAAGAAATATCTATTTACAATTACAATTTAAAAGAAAGAAATAATTATTTACGGGAAAAGACTAGCTTATAATTAAACAACGAAGAGTGAATTGTATAATATTTTTATAATGCACTAGTTGCATCCCGCTGCTTCGCTCCCGTGACCTTAAATTGATTACTACAGAAATAATAAATTGATTTTAATCTATTTATGTAAATGTCGTCAGCGTAACACATTAGTCACGCTATCACCGACTTCCTTTTTGTTTTCTATTTTCACTCAGGGAATGTAATTATATTAAAACACTAATTAATTATTATTTCTTTCAGTTTCGTTCGTTCCAAGTTACATTCTAGAGTCTTTCTCAAATGTCAAAACAGGCCTTGAGGTGTCCTGTAACGACTGTCAAAGATCTACGAATGAAAACTGAGACCAACGATTTTACGTGCTTTCCGAGGCACGGGGCCCATTACTTGTCAGTAATGTCCTAGATTTTAAAAAAGTACATATGAATTGCAAAATTCACATTGGTATTTGCCCGGTTTCGAACCCGCAATTTTATGCGTGAGGGCGGGGGTGCCTTGACCACTGAAACCAATGGGATTATTTTCCATCAGGCCGCTCGCTTTGTCCCTTGCCAATTAAAGTCATTATACATATCTTCACAATTAAGTCCCAGTATGTCGGACATTCGCATTTCGGACCTGATCCCCGTTAAGACCCCCGTTTATAGGAAGTAGCTAAGCCCTTTGAGTTCCCTTTCATTTTGAGCCTTGTCTCTTTGGGGAATGTCCTCAAATTCCGACCGTGTTATATTGTGATTACCCAGCGGTAAAAGCGACGCCTCTTATGTCCGAAGATGCGGGATTAAATTCGGGCAAATCTAATCAAAACATTAATTTTGTTAATTATAACTCTTTTATAATTTGCCTACCTTTTATATATTATATGTATTCAAGGCTCTTAATTAACTATACTCTGTTCAAAATAAGATTAGACATTTATGAAAACCTTTTATTACTGTCCGTTCAACCGATTTTGACTTTTATTTCGCTAGTTGCATGACAAGCAGTAAATAGTTGGTGTTGTAACCACTTTTTTGCTTTTAATGCCATCCTTATGCCTACGAAATAGAAGTTAAGATCGGTTGAATAGACAGTGAAAAATATTTCTTTAAATGTCTAATCTTAACGCGGATAGGGTATATTGCACTTCACCATCAACGATTGCATCACTGTTTGCCATCAGGTAGGTTTGCAGTCAAGCACTAGTTGATGTAATTTAATAATAGTACATTATGATGTAAGTGTGTAATGTTAGTGATTACCGACGAGGCGGTATTTAGACCCGAGCCGTGGCGAGGGTCTTAAGAGAGCCGAGAACGGTAATCATTAATTACTCACGTGTATCATACGACGTTTTTCAATACACTTGTGAAGAAAATAACTATAAAACTAGTAAACTTTTGTGACGGTAAAAATCTGTTTTCATATGCGCGCCCATATTTTTATTTATTTACCTTTCAATGAAATTAATAAACGGGGGTTGACCAGCGACTCGTGGGAGACGACCTGCGCCCATCCTGATACGATAATGTATTAAAATTATGGCGGGGGAGAGGTTGAACAATAAGGTTTTAACATAGATATAAGAAAGGAGGTTTTAACTACATTATAGCACTAGTGCGTAATGGTAATCAAAATGTCACAGTTTGGTAACAAGGGCCATTATGTACCTAAGTGCATTGCAATAAGAGTCACTTTCTGAGCAAGTGTATTGAAAAAATATTTAAGTATGTTTCTTTTCGTGTTTCGATTTTGGTGTGTTTGTGTGCATTTGTGTTTATTCAAAAAAAAAAAAAATTAACAACTTAATATTGGTTTCTTGTTCTTCTTCTACGATTTTTGATAGATGACATTGACAAATAACATAGTTTAAATTCATTAGCCCAAAAACAGTCTAACACAAAGGACGATGACAAGTCTGTAATTATTATTTCTTACTTTAGGATCAAAGCGGATATGTATGTACCATTCTTTGTTGTCATCACAAAGATCTGTGTAGGTCGTGATGTCAAAGAGGCTATACAAAAAATACCTATTTGATACATAACATACAGCAACGTTAGGTATAGCCTGTATGATATTAGAAGGCGAAAACAACATTAGACCGATGCACATGTGGGTCATGCCTGATTTGTATGTATGCTACTACAAGTCTAGTTGCCATATAAAATGCATGAAGACCGACGCACCCAGAAACAATTTAACCTTTCAATCGTGGAAATCACAGACACAATAGAAAGACAATAGGTGCGCGAACGCCGGCCGTTCGCTTGGGGTTTAATGAATTAAGTTGCACTGGTGTTAATCGGGTGGATTTTAGTCAGTAGAAGTCTGACACTTCCTCTGACTCCACCTGTGCGTTGAGTGCAAGTTGTTTTACGAGTACGTTAACGCGATCGAAACGTTTGCCGCGTTTGGCTCTCTGATTGGCAAAGAGCTTTTAGCGGGCCAATCGGATCGCCGAACGTCACAAACGTGTCGATTGCATTAACGTAAAATAAACACACACTAGGCACTCTGAGCAGGAGAAGTTATTTGATAATTTTCTACCAAATAAAGAATATTGCATTGTATGCCTAAATACGATTTCAGAGCAACAGTTTGACCAAAATAACAGTCGGAACCAATTATATGTGAAAACGCACCTTTACGCTTCAAAGGCAGACTTGGCTTAGGACCTCAACAAGAATCCTCACTTTTCTAAGATCAAAATGTTTTATTTTACTTATAAAACGTTAGAAGTTAGTGCACGTTTCTGATTGGTCGTTTCCTATGGAGAAGAGACGGCAAGAAACTTCAATGTCTTATTATAAAGATCATTGATTTTACATTTGTGTTTGCATTTGTAATTCTAAACATGTTATATAAACGATTACATTAATGAGCTGATCATTTAAAATCACATTTTGACTACACTATCGCATTGGGTTGATCTGTTATGATAAGTGTATGTATGTCTATTATATAAATATTTTAATATTCTCTTTTCGGTACTAAGTATCTACTTTTTATTTTTTGATAATTTTTAAATTATGAACTTTTTACATACGGCTAAGGCAAAATGTGAAGATCTCAAAACGGTGAAGGAAAACATCGTGAGGAAACCGGCATGTCCTAGAACCAAAAATTCGAAGACATGTGACATTCACCAATGCGCATTGGACCCACGTGGTGAATTATGGCCCATTCACTCTCCTAGAGAGGAGGCCTGAGTCCCAGCAGTGGGAACATAAAAAAAAGGCTGATGATGAAGGCAAAATGTATCGGGACAATCGAAAAATACAAAAATTTTACTAGCAAATAAATATGATTATCATTAGTTTAATATTTCTCTATTAAGTACAATGTTAATAAGTATGAGAGGACGGTAAATACCAGTCAATATTGTATCCAAAAGCACATTAAAAATAATATAATCATTCCAAACGAATAGTACCTATCTAGTTATTATTTCCGAAAAGAACTTAAAGAGATTACTTGGTCGGCTTGCTCCACATTGTAACCACATGCGTGGGTACCTCTTCGCGATTGATCTGATTCATTCAGATAAATTAGATAAACGCTGCGAATGAGATTGACACGTCATTCCGTCTGAATTGACGGCGCATTGTCACTTTTGTCAGCCATGAGGAAGAGGTTTGCTTGGTCATGCATCAATAGTGACCACTGCGTATGTTTTGGTTCGGTAAAATGACGCGTTTTATGATGATTGACTTTATTCTGACAAGATTGGCAAGGCTGTGAATCGAGATGAGTTATCGATTTTTTATTTTAGTTTTTAAGTTGCACGGTTGTGTAGGTGTCGCAGTGAACAGCTTCTTCATTCGCTCAGTATTCATATAATAAATATAATAAAGTAAAAATAAACTTTATCATGGTACAGGGGTCTTAACCGAATTCTGCGAGGCCCTTATCCTTTTTGAAAAAGTACACACAAAATAGTTATCAATGAAATATATTATATAACATGCAAAACAAAGATATTTTTTTATTTTGTTTTATTTGAAAAAAATATTTTTTTTAAAACAAAGATATGCTATTATAATAAGCACATACTTATATTATATTACACATAGGTACTTATATTACATAGGTACTAAATAATAAAATAAAACCAATAGGTACATAATGTAACTATGACGAAAGTTTGTGAATCAAACCTAAGTATTTCTTATAACAGGTGATAAATCTATATGTATATAAAAATCAATGCCACTTTTCGTTGTAATTTTATAACTCAAGAACGGGCTCACCTGTGCAAACCAAATGCTTTAGGCTTTGTTCGGACTATTTAGTAGATGGTTTATGTGAAGTTTGGTAGGGTAGAGTAGAGTAGGGTAGAGTAGGGTAGAGTAGGGTAGAGTAGGGTAGAGTAGGGTAGAGTAGGGTAGATTAGGGTAGAGTGGGGTAGAGTAGGGTGTAGTAGGGTGGAGTTGGGAAGAGCGGGACCGAAGGGCAAAAGATAGTGCTTTATAAAAAGGTCGACATGAATTTATTGTTTAAAATGTTTTCTAAAGACTAGTTTGTCAACTCGCGAGTGCTCGCTTTCGATTTTACCTACTTTGTGTCGTCAACTTGCGCGAATGTATTAAGTACCGTCAAATAAATACAAATTGAAACTATTAACCAGCTGTTGTCTCAGAGCTAATCAACACTAATATTAATAGGAGGTAATCTCTGAAAGTAATGGTCCGATTGCTAAAATTTTTTCTCCGATAGAAAGCAGCTTTATTCTTAAATGACAGGCTATATTTTACGCAGGCAAAGCTGCGGGAAAAAGCTAGTCAGATATAATATTGGTCTTCCTTCAACAAAATAACGTTGTTGAAACCTCTACGGTCCGGACTAAGCGTTTCGCCTCGTCGTTTATACCGCGTACGTCGAAGGACTGGAACGGGTCTGTAGTCGTTTGGGCCCGCTCGCTTTGGGTCCGCGGGATCAATCGACACAGTAACATTTTGAAGGTGTCGATTGGACCCGGCGCCCAATTTTATTATAAGTACAGTCATGAAAGAAAGTCAAATCTTTTACATTTATTTTTATGACTTAAAATATGTATATAATATTATTTATATTACTGAGAATAGATATTTTTGATTTATTCAATTACGTATTTACACTTACGCGCCACACTTATCTACAAACATTAAAACTAAATATTTTTTATTGTAATAATACCTAATTTTTTTTTAAATATTTGATACAATTTATTTGGTAAATTAAATACACAATGTCATAGATACAATTAAAATTAAATACAAAATGTCATATCATATTGACATTTGACGTCGAAATAAACGTAATACGTCATTGAGCTACACACACACAAAGATACAAAGTTATAACGTCACGTCAATTATCACTGGATTACTAACCCTATAAAATAAGGTACAGTGATTGATAAAATTATCCATTTGCACTTCATCTTAAAAAAAAATATTCAGTGCTCAAAAAAAAATCAAGATAATTATGTTCTGTCAATCTGTATAAGTCAGATAGTTAAATTTCATGGTTATAAATACCTACTGCATACAAAAATACAGAACACAGAGAAACCAAGCCTTTGACCCGTCGAGCGCTGATTATACATACGTCTGTACAACTTGAATGTCCTTGAAAAACGCTTAATTTTCGTTTTGTACACACGTTTGTTCGAAAGATATTTGGCCGAAAATTTTGATTTCTATACATATTATTCTATATATATTATATTATTTGTTTTACCTACAAAAATTAAAAAATATATATATTATTTTTTGGTGATTTACGTAAACAGTGCAATTTTCCGGGTCATGCTCGAGGGGACTCGAGGGGTACTTATAATTTCAAATCAATACGAAGATACATAACATAACAACAGTTTAGAGTAACGCATTTTATAAAACGGCAATTTTATAGGTAAAAATCTATTATAAATTAGTGTAAATAAAACTTCATACAACCTATAGGTATATTTATGAACTTTCTTTTATCTGCCTATGAATTATACCGTATATATGTTCCACCTAATTTAAAAAGATTTTAGAATTTGATTGAGAATAAACTTTTAAATCTCACTGAATTGCGTTTTATTATATTTTGACTTACCACTTTTGCACTTGACTGTATCCACCAGTAGCTTTAAACAATAGATTTTTTTTTTAAATTGTATGTGGGCCCAATCGACCACCAAAAATACAGAAAATAAATTGTGTGGTCGTTTGGGCCCGCGGGACCAACATCAAGCGGGCCCAAACGACTACAGACCCCTGGAACGGGTCTGTAGTCGTTTGGGCCCGCTCGCTTTGGGTCCGCGGGATCAATCGACACAGTAACATTTTGAAGGTGTCGATTGGACCCGGCGCCCAATTTTATTATAAGTACAGTCATGAAAGAAAGTCAAATCTTTTACATTTATTTTTATGACTTAAAATATGTATATAATATTATTTATATTACTGAGAATAGATATTTTTGATTTATTCAATTACGTATTTACACTTACGCGCCACACTTATCTACAAACATTAAAACTAAATATTTTTTATTGTAATAATACCTAATTTTTTTTTAAATATTTGATACAATTTATTTGGTAAATTAAATACACAATGTCATAGATACAATTAAAATTAAATACAAAATGTCATATCATATTGACATTTGACGTCGAAATAAACGTAATACGTCATTGAGCTACACACACACAAAGATACAAAGTTATAACGTCACGTCAATTATCACTGGATTACTAACCCTATAAAATAAGGTACAGTGATTGATAAAATTATCCATTTGCACTTCATCTTAAAAAAAAATATTCAGTGCTCAAAAAAAAATCAAGATAATTATGTTCTGTCAATCTGTATAAGTCAGATAGTTAAATTTCATGGTTATAAATACCTACTGCATACAAAAATACAGAACACAGAGAAACCAAGCCTTTGACCCGTCGAGCGCTGATTATACATACGTCTGTACAACTTGAATGTCCTTGAAAAACGCTTAATTTTCGTTTTGTACACACGTTTGTTCGAAAGATATTTGGCCGAAAATTTTGATTTCTATACATATTATTCTATATATATTATATTATTTGTTTTACCTACAAAAATTAAAAAATATATATATTATTTTTTGGTGATTTACGTAAACAGTGCAATTTTCCGGGTCATGCTCGAGGGGACTCGAGGGGTACTTATAATTTCAAATCAATACGAAGATACATAACATAACAACAGTTTAGAGTAACGCATTTTATAAAACGGCAATTTTATAGGTAAAAATCTATTATAAATTAGTGTAAATAAAACTTCATACAACCTATAGGTATATTTATGAACTTTCTTTTATCTGCCTATGAATTATACCGTATATATGTTCCACCTAATTTAAAAAGATTTTAGAATTTGATTGAGAATAAACTTTTAAATCTCACTGAATTGCGCTTTATTATATTTTGACTTACCACTTTTGCACTTGACTGTATCCACCAGTAGCTTTAAACAATAGATTTTTTTTTTAAATTGTATGTGGGCCCAATCGACCACCAAAAATACAGAAAATAAATTGTGTGGTCGTTTGGGCCCGCGGGACCAACATCAAGCGGGCCCAAACGACTACAGACCCACTGGAACAGTCTCCCTGCTGCGGTCTTCCCGTCCGATTATAATTTGGGTGTCTTCAAGGCTAGAGTGAATAGGCTCATAATAAACTAGTGCGCCTCACCATCAAAGATTGCATCGCTACTTACCATCAGGTGGGATCGCAGTCAAGCACTAGTTTAAAAATCAATAAAAAAAAATGCACATATAATTTTCTAGAAGAGTCTTTTTACTTACAGCGACCATAAGCCCAGCCACGAATCCCGCAGTATCATAAAGAGGGCACACGATCCTCCCTGGAGGACAGTACATCCTCAGCTCGGGCAGAGGACCTGGGGGCCTCTCAGTCCTCTGCCAGCCTTCGTTCTCCACGTCGCTGATGGTGCGAGGAATCGAGAAGAAGTACTCCATATCGGCCAGGGCGTCAGACCAACCGAATTTGACTGTAAATGAAAACACATTTATTTAAAAACTAGCTATGCCCGCGACCTCGTTCGCGTGGACTACAGGATTTTGAATTTATTTTTTCTAAAATAAAAGTAGCCTATGTTACTCCTTATTACATCAGCTACCTGCCAAAAAAGTCCCGTCAAAATCGGTCCAGTCATTTCAGAGATTAGCCTGGACAAACAGACAAACAGACAGACAAAAATTGTAAAAAATGTAATTTTGGTGTACGTACCATATATTCATAATGCATGTAGTAAAAAGCAGTTATTTCAATATTACAAACAGACACTCCAATTTTATTTATATGTATATATAAAGTCGGTATGTAGGTATTTATATACAATATTAGTTTTAGTAAATGCGAAACCTGATACATGTCTAATATTTTTATGTAAAGAATCTATGTACAAAATTATCACAAAGTTATAAGCATGTTGTGTTACCTGGTTGTCCGCACAAATACATGGTCACTGGACCAAATGGGCGACTGAGGAGTTGTTTTGCTCCCGCACCCAACTGTGCGCTAGCACCTAATGCCCGCTATGACCAGCCGTGACCTGTGTTGTACTTAGTGTCGGTGGTGTCCAACTTGTGACCTTTTTAAATATTTTCGGGAAAAAATATAACACGTACCCCTAGCCATATTGAAAATCTGCAATCGTTAACGCTTGTAGAAAGCTTCAAATGTACGAGAATGACGTCATCTCAACGCTCAGTCACGTGGTGAGAATAAAAGATTCGGCGACGCGGCCAACTCGAAGCGTTCGACGCAAGCGAAACGGTTGTAACTTGGCTAGGGGGATGGTGTAAAAATTATATTGAAATCGATTCAGTTACTGATTCTGAACTATTTTCAGGTTTTGCATATACTAAAAATAATGTTCCATATATACATCCTAACTTTTTTAGCTGATCTGAACATTCGCCTATTGATTTTTTTGTCTGATTTTGAAAAACACAATTTTTTTTTCTTTTGTAATTATTAGAGCTAAATTATTTATGTACTTAGTTAAAATTTAAGTGCCTACAGAATATAAATGACTTATGGAAATATATAGAAATATTGGGTTTACCTAACTGTACCTTTTTTTTTTATGGTGCGAAAAAATCATCCAATGACATCCCCCGCTCTTGGGCGGAGCGGGAGATAGTGTCAGACTCTTACTGACTAAAAGTGGGTCTTTAAAGCCGTTATTATACTCCGTTTGTACGCCTATGTTGCCACTTGATCGGAAATCAAAATCTATGGAGTAGTTTCCGATAATCTAGAATCCTGAAATTTGGTTCACAAAAAATCATGAAATATTGGTATATGGAGATCTTTGAATACATTTCGGTTTTTCAATAACCGTATAAAATTGAGCAACAATATTTAATCAGATGACGATAGTTTTTTTTTTTTTTTTTTTTTTCGATGGGAAAAATCATCTTATGACAACCCCCGCTCTTGGGCGGAGCGGGAGATAGTGTCAGACTCTTACTGACTAAAAAACCCATCCCGTTCCTTCTAGCCTTCATACCGGGGCTCGAGCGCCCTTTCGGATAACCCTGGCCCCAGTAGGCTTTGACCCGGCTGGGTCCCTGCTGCTGCTGACAACTCCTTGAGGCGCGCGGGAACAGTGCGCGCCGTCGACGCTTGGGCTTGGTCCGGACAGTTATCGGACGGCCGGACAGCGAGCTACCCATTGCTCACTGTCCGCGAGCCCGCGCCTACGGTGGCCGGAAATTGGGATCAGAATCCCGGCGGCGGCGGCGGCGGCGAAAACGCCGTTGCCTGATGCGTTCGGCCTCCTCCTTTGCGAGCTTTACTGCTTCGCAGAAGTCGGCGACCGCCTGCCGCTTCTCCTCCACAACCAAGGCCCGGAGCGAGAGGTCTCCGCCGCCGATCGCCCCCACGAGGGCACGGCGATGCTCCGCCCAAGCAGGGCACACCTCGACTGTGTGCTCCAACGTGTCCTCCGGGCATTCCGTCCAGTGGCGACACCCGGGCGTCACTTCCGCACGAATCTGATGCAGGAACCTCCCGAACGAACCATGTCCGGTGAGGACCTGCGTCATACGGAAGGTAAAGACGCCGTGAGGTCTTTCCAGCCACGCCTCAAAGAGGGAACTTACCGCCATGATTGTGGCGTGCCCAACCTTTAACTTCAACCGTCTGTTTAGTTAGTTAATTAGGTAACTAACTATACAGACGGTTGAAGTTAAAGGTTAATATCATTGTAAGAAATCATAATATAAGTAGTCGTAAGAACGTACCTCTTAGCCCGTCATACTGGATACCTGAAACAGATTAATGCTGTTTAGTTTAGTTAGTATTTAAGTTTTTTTAACCGACTTCTAAAAAAGGAGGAGGTTCTCAATTCGGATGTTTGTATTTTTTTTATTTTTTTTTTTTCTGTATGTTCGGGCATAACTTCGTCGCTTGCCAACCGATTTGAAAAATTCTTTTTTTGTTGGAAAGAGTATACTTCCCAAATGGTCCCATAGTCACCAAGTCGGGATCTGATGATGGAATCTTGGCTAAATCGAGGGAACTCCTCAAATATTATAGGCAACTATATAGTCATTTTGATATTTTCATCAAGGAATTAAGCATTTACAGCCAAAAAGTGACATTTGATGAGGTGGAACTGGTTAAGAAGACCAGAAATTGCCAACGGAACTTCATACTCAAACAAATATCACAATGAACATAGTTAAGCGACTATGACAATACAAATAAATGAATAGTTCTGAATAGTTATGTTGAAAATGGTATCATCGAAGTAACCTGATGATAGTGATGGAGCTGGAAGATAGGCACCGGAACTCCGTATTTAATCAATGTATCCTACCCGTGTTTGGGCTTATTAGAAATGTCATGAGATGCACTTTAGCTATAAGGTACTATCGAAGTGATCTGATGCACGCAGCCGGAAGGTGGAAGGTAGACACGGGAACTTTATATGAAAATGATGTATTCTAGCAGGGTTTGAGTTAATTGGAATTGACATGAGAAAAAAGTACTCTGGCTGTAAGTGTGTTGCAACTAAAAAGTATGAAATAAAAAACTTTTTATAAAAAAAATATAACCGACTTCACTAAAAAAACACTAAAACGATCAAAATAATTTTAATTTCGGAAGTCGGTGTTTTTCGTTATTGTTTGTTTGTTCTTTATTTAACACCGACTTCCGAAATTAAAATTATTTTGATCGTTTTAGTGTTTTTTTAGTGAAGTCGGTTATATTTTTTTTATAAAAAGTTTTTTTATGTTCTTGTGTTTTTTTGTTAGTGTTTATGTTTTTTATATGTATTAAAGTGTATAAGTTTCTTATGTATATATTTTGTTATGCCTGTTTAGTTTTTACACAGAAAATAAAATAAAAAGCATTGATTTTAAAGATTTCAAGCAACCACACACAGAGCACACAAGTAATTTATTACTGTAAATGATAAATGATAAATGATAAATGATCTTTATTTTGCAAGTAGGTTTTATAAAAACACTTTTACACGTCAATTTTTTTTTTTCGTCAATTAATGCTAGATGAGGCCGGTGTTTCCTAGCTGACTACCCTGAGAAGAAACACCGAAACAAACTCAGGGGTCAAAGTCTCTTTTAAAGTCCATACAGCAAAACATGTAATGGTCAAATCATATGAGAACCATGCAGATTGAGCCTGAGATGGTCTTTTGAAGAAAGAACCACACAGTTCTAAGTGGACCTGTCCAGTCAGTGCAAGCATTTGTCAATATGCGTGTAGCTCAACTCAGGACTACTAAGGAGCTCAACGACTTGACGAACAATGCCAAAGAAAGGACATTTGGGTAGGCCACATCAAATACTCAAAACTGCCAGACATCATGTGAAAATAAAAGAAAAGGAAAGAGTAATCCACATAGTTCTCACATTCACAATAATAAAATTTACAAAAGTGTAAATATTACAAATTGTAAAAAAAAAAAAAAAAAAAAAGTAAGTATATAAAAAAAAAATCAGTCAAATAGTAAAAATAAACATGTCATAATTGTTAAAAAATAATAAAAATATATATATATATATATATATACAATATCATAATTGTAAAACAACAACAATCGTCAATAAAAAAAAAGGCAGTTAAAACAAAAAAACATTCAAATGATAATAATTATAGTGAGTAGGTACTGGAGCAGGTCAATCCCAAGCCGTTTTATCCTCAAGATACTCTTTTACAGTATAAAAAGCCTTTTGGCAAAGTTTTCGCTTTACAAATATTTTGAATTTATTAATGCTAAGTTCCTGAATAGGACTGGGAAGCTTATTATAAAAATGTATACTTTGGCATCTAAATGAGCGTCCTATTTTTTTGAGCCTGGTGGCAGGAACCACTAACTTGTGTTTGTTCCTAGTATTAACGTTGTGAATGTCACTGTATTTTTTAAACATGTTTTTATTTTTATGAACATACAAAATATTTTCATAGATATACTGAGATGGCACAGTCAAAATATTAATATTTTTAAATTTATCTCTGAGGGAGTATCTGGGACTTAATTTATAAATTGAACGAATGGCCCTTTTCTGCAAAACAAAAATCGTTTGGATATCGGCGGCATTTCCCCATAATAGAATACCGTACGACATGACACTATGAAAATAACTGAAGTAAACTAAACGGGCTGTCTCTAAGTCAGTTAGATTTCGAATTTGTCTAACAGCGTATGCGGCAGAGCTAAGTTTTTTCGACAACTTATCTATGTGTGGGCCCCACTGAAGCTTAGCATCAAGAGTTATACCCAAGAACACTGTAGTGTCTTCAGGACTCAATTCTTTACCTTTTATTAGCACACTAGTTTCTACCTGCCTTACGTGAGGCATCGTAAATTTAACAAATTTGGTTTTCTTTTCATTAAGGAGCAGGTTATTGACATTAAACCAGTGTACTATTTTTGAAAGGGCGTTATTTATGTCATCAGTAACCGGCTGCTGACGTTTAAGCTTAAACAAAAGCGAAGTGTCGTCTGCAAACAACACTATATCATGGTTATCCTTTATGAGGTATGGCAAGTCATTTATATAAATGAGAAATAAAAATGGACCAAGAATCGAGCCCTGGGGCACACCCATTGATACTACAGACCCGGGTGATCTTTTTCCATTTACATCAACTCTCTGAATCCTATCACTCAAATAAGAAGTAAGAAGATCCAGAGAGGAATTCCGGATTCCGTAATGGTGTAGTTTCCTGATTAATGTTTCATGGAGAACGCAATCGAAAGCCTTGGACAAATCACAAAAAATGCCCAGGACATCGCATTTGTCTTCCCATGCATTATAAATATGTCCTAAAAGTTCAACCCCGGCATCGGTTGTTGAACGACCCCTTGTAAAACCGAACTGTTTATTATGTAACAACTTATGTCTATTAAAAAATCTTTGTAATTGATGTAAAATTAGTTTCTCAAATATTTTACTAAAGGTGGGTAGCACTGAAATAGGTCTATAATTTGTGGGGTCAGATGTACTACCCGTTTTAAACAATGGTATTATTTTACTATACTTCATTAAGTCAGGAAACTCGCCACGATCAATACAATTATTAAAAATAAGTGCTAAACTAGGAGCTACAACCTTTATAATGGACTTTACAACATCCACAGAATTTCCCCATAAATCTGTGGTCTTTTTTACATTCAAAGTGTTAAAGGTTTTAATTATGTCCACATATGTCACATGTTCGAAATTAAAATCTGAATCACAAACTTTAACATTTTCTTTAAGCAGAGACTCTGCAGCAGTGGGTGATGAGTTCAGGGATTTAGTAGTTAATATGGGGATCTCTGAAAAGAACTTTTCAAAAGCTGCAGCAACTTGTGAGTCCGATTTGATCACGCTGTCATTAATTTTAAGGCTATAGTCACTACATGGTTTTTTAGATCTTCCAGTTTCACTGTTTATAATATTCCAGGTAGTTTTAATTATATTATTACTATTTTTAATTTTAGAACTCAAGTAGCGCGATTTTGCAACAGAGCATACTTTTTTGAATAATTTTGAATAATTTCTAACATACAAACTAAACTCGGCAGTGTTTACAAGAATTTTTTCCTCATACAATTCATAGAGTCGCGTTCTACTTTTATGTATACCAATGGTAGCCCATTCACTGAAAGATACATTACTATTAACCGATATAGTTTTGGGTATAAAAGTGGAATTAAATTGCTTACAGTACATATTAAAAAAACATTCATATTGTTGATTCAGATCATCTAATGTTGACAATGCTGGTAAATTATTAATTAGTTTAGTTTTAAAAGTTTCTAAGCGATTTGCAGTTTTCGGGTTAACAGTGATATTCTTTTTAGCCACTATGATGTTTGGAATTTGAAAAGTAATTAATTGCCCACAATGATCAGAATCTAGTAAATTTATAATGTCTTTATGGCTAGGTACAACATCGGTATAAATATTATCTATGCAAGTGGCACTAGTAGGAGTTATTCTTGTAGGCTCTAAAAACAAATTAACAAGATTGTAGGACTGAAACAAACTTATAATTTTGCTACATAAAGCTGAATTTTCTAATAAATTAACATTAAAATCACCACATGTGATTATGTACTTGTTTGAATTACAAATCTTGTGAAACACTTCATCCATTACCTTTTCAAAGCAGTCATACAATCCGGAAGGGGGTTTGTACACACTTAATATAATAAACTGCTCCAACTCAATACAGGCTATTTCAATTGACCGCTCAACAGATAGACTCACAATATCCTTACGTTCCTTAAATTTAATGTGGTTACTAACTAAAATCAATGAGCCACCACGTAAGGCATTAGTTCTGCTGAATGAACTACCAACCTGGTGGTTATTAAAATTGAACATGAGCTGGTGGCTTTTAAGCCAATGTTCCGTTATACAAAGAATATCAATATCATTACAATTAAGGAATAGCTCTACCTCTAAATCTTTATTCATGAATCCTTGAATGTTTTGATGCACCAGGTTGATACTATTTATTGATTTCAAGATTTGATTTGAATGATTTTTGTTTATCAGTAAATTCATGCTAGAGATTGACTCTGTTGTCTCAATTTCTAATTTAAATTAATATTATTGTCAATATTTGATGCCAACTTATTGGCATAATCAATTATTAAGTCATTGCATTGCTCAACAGGAGCAAGTTGTTTAGCCAAGTTCTTGGCTGAAATAAAAAAATAATATGATAGCGACATAGCTATCTGTCTCTTACAAAATTTGGAAAGATAGTAATTATCAGCAAGATATCTATCTTTTGTCAAATAATAGTTAATACCAACATAATTGTTGGTGTCAATTAAATGGAACAAATTATTATTTAATATCAAATTGTACAATGTCATATTAATCTTATATCTAATGCTATTTTCTTCCTGTGGCAAACTTTGGCTGTAGGGGAATGTAAACATCACAATTTTTCCTACACTCAGGTTACTTAAGGTACTATAATATTGGAGTAATTCTCCTCTGCTCACATTTCCCCTATTACCAATAAAAATTAAAAGTATAGCATCCTGGTTAAATTTACATTTTATTATTTCTTTCATTATATCATATAAGGAACAGCCAGGCATACAGTTGTTCATAATTGAGTGTCCTGGATATTCATTTGTCAACAAATGGCCTAAGTCTTTTCCAATTTCATCACAAAAAATTACTATTTCCCTATTTGAGAACTGTTGTGAAAAGCAATTAGTTATTTCAACCGGCAAACTGACACTAGACTGGGGTAAGGTGGTATCACATATTGACAATGAATGGCCCGGCGCAGATGTAATAGATGTTGTTTGACAATGTTCACAATTGGGTTTTTGTGAGCTCACCAGCTCATTCATTGCCAATACATATTCCTTCATTTGGTTTTCAGAAGCTGTATATTTGATGGACATTGAACTAAGTTTGTGTTGTAAGCGGTTCAGCTCACTTTGCAAGTCTTCAGTGTCAGATTGGTATTTCTTAGTACTTTTTTCTAAGTTGGAAGAATATATATCTAATTGCCTAAGTAAGTGTAATCTTTCCCGATTTAATTTGACATTCTTGATAAAGTACTTTTGTTTTTTGACCATTTTCTTAGTTTTTACTATATATCTGTTGATTTTTATATATTTTTTAAGTTTATTTTTACTAGTGACTACCCTCACTCTTTTAGTTGATTGAGACTCATCATCACTAGTCAAATCTATGGTATAAGAGGGGTTAATTTGTGATACCATTGATGGAGCAATAGGCACCAACTCGCTGAACAGACTTTGATTCAACGAGGCAGTGATGTTAAGATTAGTCGTCTCGAGTTGTGATATTTGAGTTTTTGCCTCTTGCAGCTGTTGTTGCAATAAGTACTTGTGGCTCAGAGCATTTTCATACTCTGTGCTACATTGGCTGAACCCGTCCACAACAAGTTGGAGCCTATCCCGGTCTTCTATGGCTTCAGTGAATTGTATGTATAACTGAGCCATTTCATTTTTCAACTTTCTATTATTGTTATGGGCTTCAAGGAGGACCTTTTCACTGTCATCTATTTCCTTATTTAGTTGGTCACAGGACTCTTTGGAGGCCTTTAATTGGCTCAAAGCCAGACTGAGTTTGGACTCCAACTGGCGAGCATAGGCGCTGCGAGTCAAAGGCATGATTATAAGGAAATGAAAAGAAAACAGAATAGACAAGGTCGATTGTGATAAAGATTTAGAAGATAGTTAGTAAAAGAAAATAAACTTTAGAAATCTAAGTTCTGTCACCAACGAACTAAGGTTATGTTTACGTTTGAATTGTCATTCACCACAAATGTAACTTAACAAAAGAATTACAAATCTAAGGATCACTAACTTAACAGAACGCAAACAATAAGATAGCAAGTAAAATGTAAAAAGAAAATTGTACCTGATAACAGATGACAATGTAAAAATCACTAGTAGATACCGGTAACCTATAACTGTCACAAAGTTTAATTGAATTTTTTACACTTATTTACACTTATTTGCACGAATCTAACAAGTAATACATATAAATACTCTATTTAATTGATGAATAATTGGAATAAGGCTTCGAAAACAAAGAAAATTAATATTTAAAATTAAAATTACAAGAGACCAATTTAAATCAGCTGTTAGCTGTAGTGTTGCCACAGGAAAAAAAAAAATGTGTCTGTATACCTACATCTCGTTTCATCTACTTTTGTATAGACTTTTTTATAATATGAATGTGAAAACACTGTACTCCGTAGATTCATAGAGTACTATTTTAAAATTGTGCTTTTGTGTACAACGTTGACTTCGTACAGTCAACTTTGTACCCAAATGGACAGTGGCCATTCACGGTTATTAATATTCTAATATGGAAATATTGTAGAATCATTTTTTTTTAAAGAGTGTCCATGAAGTCTATTGCCGTTTCTTCTATATATGAAAAGACCAACTAGAACCGTGCGCTAGCTTCTGAGTTTTATAAGTGCCCATGTAGGTCTCCTCCTCCTTGCGTCGTATTCCTCAATGCTAAGAGTCGTGACCTCCCTGCTTCATCACTCTAACCCTTATGATATTCCTCCATCTGTTCCTGTCTCAGCCGGTGTGAAGGGCATTGTATGTAGGTCTATGTGAAATAAAATAATTTTGAGTAAAACAAATACTATCGGACTCAGCCAGCAACATGTCTGCTACAGCCACGGAACAGTAAAAACAGTGGAAGAAGTAAGTAGGCGTGGCACTGTCGCCGCTACTAAGAAACGCGTTGCATACTAGCTGTTCAAGCGCTCTCATTCTTTAACTAGACTGCGCAACATAATAATTAACGAAAAATAATATTAAAATGCCTTATTGTCCCATACTGTACTTTAAAAACCATAGTTAGACTAAAGATCTAACTCATTGAGGTATATCATACCACCGAAAAGTATTATTTTCGGATTTATTTTAATAAAATGAAAAAATAAAATTACGTGAAACATTGCGCAGGATATACAAACAAAACTAGTCCTTAGTTACATCACAACAAAGTTGATTTTCTTTTCTCGGTTATTAGCTTTTCTGGAATATTCGGTAGTCTACCTATACTTTTGACGCTATCCAAATAGCGCGTGACTTTATCGATAAAATCAATCGATATGTATAATATGTATTACATTGCCTTTTTAAAATACATATTATAGTTTAATAGTTTTTGTAAGTAATATAATACAGATAATTATTAAATTAATAAATATAATAAAATAAAAAATTGTGGTATGATATTTGTGATGTATTTTAAATAAATTTAGTTATAGAGTTAGGAACAACATAGGGTGTTTGAATTATACTTAATATTCTTATGTTTAGCAGTGGGCGATGACGATGATTTCAGCTGAGATGATGATAATTGATGTACTATGAAAATAAATACCCTTTTTACTACGTTTAAAAATTGCCTTTAATTATATTAATTTCATAATTTTAATACTATCACACTATCGCATACAATTTTTTTTTGCATGATATGTTTTAAATACGTTTTCATACAATCGATACATATTTCGATCGAATAAGGTGACTTCCCTATCTGAGTAGCAGCGAGCGCATTCGCGTCAGTGATACGCCATTCAAATACCAATCTTATCTTTACGTTGTTACAGTTCATACTGAATATTAAATACTGAACAATGCCATCTAGCGACGAGTGGCAGTACTTGGTAGTCAAAGATGTATTTCTTTCTTGTTTTTGTCAATTTGATCTTATACTTTTGAAATTAAAGTTGCATTTCGTATAAATTTTTTTTTGCATTTCGTCTACGCCCGGTTTTTGTTTTCAGCCAATCAAATTTTTAGGTTTGCAGTAAGAGTAAATTGTAAATGTATGAGTTTGGCGACACCGGTTCTGGAACAAACATTTTCTCAAGCTACTTCCACTGTTTTTACTGTTCCGTGGCTACAGCAATGTCCGATATAAGGGCAAGCAAGTCTTATAGCAGTCATCGCCAGAACTGTATTGGAGCACCACAATACCTTGCCTATATTCGCCTACGGGTTAAGAAGGCTCACAGAACATCCACATTGCGACAATATACTTAAAGTCATCAGTATCATCACAGTAATATTATAAAGCTGATGTTTGTTTTCATTTTTTGTTTTCTGAACGAATTTGGCTGTTTGACACATGGGTAGACCATATTTTATTTTGTGAGTGACCTTCCGCAAGTCAACCTATGAGGTTTGGCTAAGAAACTATGCAGAGCCTACTGCAAGGTTTCGCCAAACTCGGCCCTGTTACTGGCTAGCTCCCAATCGACCTCCGCAACCGCGAAGTGGCTGCATGTACAAGGCCAAAAAGAGGGTGTCCCAGCCCATGTTAGGAAACAGGGAGGTTGCGCGAATAGATCCAGCAATTGTTGCCACACATCCTGCAAAGTAAGCTAATCTGGATTCCAGCAGCATGTAACAATATAATAATCGCAGTGATTTCACGCAAGCAACCGTCTCCTTCGCCAGTAATACTGCTTCGCAAAAGGAGGCGGAGGCCGCCCATTATCCCTTGCTCCGGGCCATGGCCTGTACCAGGGCCAGGCGCGAGAGTTCGCAGGCGCCGATCACCCCCACGAGGACACGTCAATGCTCCGCCTAAACGGGGCACACCTTCACCGTGTCCTCTAGGCAGTCCGCATTATGACATCTGGGCGATTCAGTCCAGGATCAGGGCACAGATTTTTGGTTTAGGTAGGACGTAGGACACAGATACTTTTATCGCGGTAATGTGTGCACGCGGGATAAATATGGACTAGACACGGTTGAACCGATGGCAAAAATATGTAACAAAATACTTACAGCTAACAGCTGCAATGAACAACAAAAACACAATTATTTTTTCCATTTTCTGTCGGTTGTAAAGGTACTGACGAATTTTACGAGCGCTCCGTCTGAACGCGATCGAACGCGATATTTTACTGATGTGACGCTGGATTCAATGGGATGTGTTATAAAAAATTTACACACAAAAAAAACTGTAATCAGTAGGTCAACGAGAAATAACGTTAGATTAGATACAGGTTTTATTATAAGAGAAAAACAACGCATTTTTTGTGGTCGTTTTATTAGTCTTAATTAATTTTATTTATTAATCTACTAGCTTTTGCCCGTGGCTTCGCTCCCGTCAACTGACTACCTATCGTACCTTACCCTACCTTACTTAGGTAAGGTAGAGTAGGGTACGACAGGTAGCTGCATGGCATAGTAGGGTATAGGGTAGGATAGAATGTGTCAGTCAAAGTGGATTGAAAATTAAAGCCTAATATTAATGTTCTCAATTCATCATTATCGTCATTTCCGTCTTGAATCGACTACCCTTTTTTTGTTCCTGTCATATTTTTTACGAGCCTTTAACCGTGGCTTCGCCCGCATATATAAAATATAGCCTATGTCACTCAGGAATAAAGTAGCTTTCTATCGATGAAAAACTTTTTGTAATCGGACCAGTACTGGGAGAGATTACCTCCTACAAACAAAAAAAAAAACAAATACAAAAAAATAAAACTTAGTGTAGAGTGTAGACTAGTTTGTGTCACCAGTTTACAGGTAAGCAGAACAGAAAGTAAAGCCCCGCAAATCTCCATTGAAAAGGGAGGATCCTCCGATCAGACGGGCGCTGTCTGATTTGGGCAACTGTCCGAGAGATGATTTCGGGTTGTTGTATAAGTTCAAGAGAACTCTATTTGCGCGATGCAGGATTTCGTAGTTTAGTTCATATGTAGCGCCATAGATGTCGCTACACCGCTTTTGCCTGTGTTAAAGTAGAAAATTATCCCAAGGCACACTTTCGAAATTAAAACTATCTTATGTCCTATTTCAGGACATGGAATACATGGTTAACTCTTTCTACCCGTCCCTGTCCACTTGTATGCCAAATGTCTCTTAAATTGGTTTAGACGGTTGAACAAAAAGCACAAAGAAATAAATAAACTTCTACCTTCATAATACCTATTAGCAAATTATTATCGGCAAACTTAAAATGTTGTTTGCAGTTGACTCTCTGCACAGACACTGGGTCGGCTCCACAATGATTGCCGCGACATCCGGTGCGTTAAAAAGTAAAGTGACCCACACATACGTTGGCACATCGTACGTAACACAATACTCAGACAGCACTGCAAGATGGATCCCTTGCTCTTTATGATCTGTATCGAAAACACTTCTAGAAGAATCAGTGTTATTGAGTTGCTAGCATTTATTTATTTAATTAATCTTCATGCAACACAAAGTACATAGCCAGACTTAATGCCTTAGGCATTCTCTACCAGTCAACTTAGGGTGGTAAAAATCATGGGAAGTGTGAAAGTGAGACCCAAGGCCTTGGACGAAGTCAAAGAAGAAACAGGAGTGGGTTTATAGTCAGTAAAAGTCTGACACGCCCTCCCGCTTCGCCCAAGAGCGAGTGATGTCATTGGATGATTTTCCCACCTAAAAGAAAGAGTGGTGAATAGACTGCTGTAGCTGCATAAAAAGAAAATTTTATTTAGAAAACAAGAGTAAAAAAGTATACATAAAATACACCTATGTGATACGGGATCTACACCGTTAAATTTTGATCGTTTTAATCCCGTGGAGGGTCGATCCACACTATTGATTTGTAAAGATAAAATTAAAAAATTAAGTACCTTTTTTTAAAAAACTCGTATTTATTTACGCATGTACAAAATTAATTTCTTTAAGAAAACATCAGCTGAACGAGTCCAATGACCTGTAGGTAGTTAGCGACTACAACTTAGAGGTCATTGGACTCGCTCAGCTCACGTTTTTATTAACGAAGATAGTGTTTACAAAGGAGCAAGACGAATTACTAATTGAATTAGCTAAATTAAATAAACTTTTATTTAAATGTTTTTTTATCAACGTATTAAAACAATCCGCAACCTCTCTCTTCATGAAAATGTCGCGACACCTTTTTCTCGTTTCTCTTCTGTTTCAATAACATTTGTATTAACAACATCATCATCCTCCTCCTCTTCAAGAAGAATGCGAGAAATTGATTCAGTACGAGATTGACGCAGTTTGCGTTGGCAGCAGAGTCCTGCGGTGCTATTCTTTAAGAAAACAGCCTTGAGCGCAGCGCTGGCCACAGCGACGAGTCGAGAGCGCAGTACATTGAATTAACAATCTAATGAATAGGTAAATTGGGTTGTTAATCCAATGTACCTATTTGGATTTCGTCTCTGCGGCCAGCGCTTCGCTCAAGGCTGTTTTCTTAGAGAATAGCACGCCTGCACCCCTAGCCATGTTGCAAATCGGCAATCGTTAACGCTTGTAGAAAGCTTCAAATGTAAGGGCATGACGTCATCTCAACGCTCAGTCACGTGGTGAGAACAAAAGATTCGGCGATGTGGCCAACTCGAAGCGTTCGACGCAAGCGAAACGGTTGTAACTTGGCTAGGGGGGCTGGAGTGACCATCGCACGTTTGCGCTGCGTAAGTCGTGTCCGGCGTCTGCGTCCAACAGATGTCGGACGCGGCCTACCACGGCCTACGGCGTTTGTTGCAGACCACCGCCTTAGTTATAAATGAGTAGCGGTCCCGGCAGAAGTTGTCCTGTCCGAAAGATGGTTTTTCGTCAGACAAAATAATAATATTTAGAACCTGATTGCAGCGCCACCTATTGGATTCAATTGTGAACAATTCAAATATACACAAAATATTTTATTCAAATCAGCCAAGCCGTTGGGAGGAGTCAAGTGGTAAACACACGTTGAATTTTTTTTTTAAAGATATTATTTTTCAACATCTTCATATCTCTGAAAGAAATTATAAATTAAAAATTTGAATGAATATTAAAATGAATATTTAAGAGGCATATAGAAACTTTATAGACATATATTTGACAGCAAAAACTAATCAATATTGTTAAACTTTGGTGCTTAGGTACCTTTTTAATATATACTGTGCACAAATCTAACTTTGCGTTTTAATTTTGCAAAGAAAAATCAGTAATAAACCAAATTACAAGGGATGTGCGATTTCATTGCTCTCAACCACGGATATCTATACTCTCAACTGTATTTCATCATTTTAAACAAAGCAACGCCATCTAGTCAAAGCGTAATGAAATGTTGTTAGTTAATAGGTTGTAAGCTAGATGGCGTACATAAATGCTTTATTGTGTAAAAACCCGCAATAAAAATATTTTTGCGTATATGAATACTATAGACAAAAATCTCCCCTTGGTTAGGCTAGCACAACTCTCAAATACAACGATGCAACTACGTGATATTATAACAATGGTTGTAACTATAGAACATTTTTTTTCTTTGTCAAAAAACGTTGCCACACTAGGAATTACTCATGTATTTTGGATGTCTTCACAAACATATAAACTCACCTACACAAGACATCCTGGATATCCGGAACAACTATCTGTAAGCCATACAAATATTTGTTACGTGTGGGAATCGAACCAGCCACACGCAGCACAGCAGCCAATCGCTCAACACCAGCGCCAACCGTGACATATTGGTTTATCTATAAAACAGTTTGGGAGCCTAATCACTATTATCTAAAAAAATATATCAACGTTTGCTTCTTGATGTAGGTCTAATTTAGGTAGACTCTTCTTATCATGCTTACAGAACGGTCGATGATCACACACAATAAAACAAAAACATATACAATTTACAATTACAAACACCATTTGGTCTTGTTCTATGTTTAATTAATTTCTTGTGAAAAACAAAAATATATACTCATTTACTTTGAATAAATAATCACTAGGTATATATTATATACTAACTTAAAATAATAATATGTACAAACGAGTAAAAAAGGCTGAAAAACGGCGAAAACTCAGAGGGCATCAAAAAATTCGTCCACATCGATGTCAACGGGAAAAGTGCCCAGATCGCTGGCAGCATTGCCACGCTGGATGGCAATGCTGATTCGTTGACTGAAGAAGAGTCCAGCCCTCTGGTCACGCGAAGAGTCGACCAACTGCTTGCTGATATCCCGAACAACTCGATGAGCGCTCGGACCCCATGGCCCTAGTGTTTCAACCCCAAACGGCTCAGACAAATAACTTCCAATTAGGTTACTATATTTACGCCGTTTGAGGTTTTCTGCACCTGCAGCAGCCGCCCCAGCACAGCCCGCCGTACTCAGAAGATGGAATGGTGCAAGGTTGTCGACACATGTTGCATCCCACACCAAAGGCCTACCTAATTTCCAAGGCATTATAGTCATCCCATCTGGCCTCTTCCCATCGTTACGTGCCAAACCATTGGGTTCTAAAAAAGCTGACACCCCGGCGGTGACAAGAGCGCGACGGATGATATCATTAATACTGGCATGCCGTGTTATCCGACCAGCGCTTCTACTGCTATATAGGCCATGGTGTCCGAGGCGGTCAACTGCTTCGCCGCACTGACATCGATGTGGAGCTCCACTAGGAGCACCTACACATGTAGCGATCCGGAAGGAGGTGTCACTCAGCAAAGTACCTATGTTAGGTGACGGTAAAGCCTGTAGCCAAAGGCCCGACTCCCATTTACCCACAGCCAGTAGGCGAGTGCGCTCAGCAGTATTGGTGAAATCAGAAATCAGAAATCAGAAACGTTTATTTCAAATAGACCAGTTACACGCACTTTTGAATTGTCAAAATGTCGGTCAGTCAAATAAGTGAAGCTAAATTGCACGTATTAATGAGACGGCGGACGTATTAATGAGATTATTCCGTACCAACCTGCAGTTAATTTCTGTATGTACAAATAAATTAAACACTTAACACGTTTTTACGGATTCCGGTTGCTCAGAAAGTAACATAGATGATAATAACGTAGTAAGTACCATACAGCAGAGATTCAATTGTCAGTACCTGAACCATTTCAGGTACTGACAATCGAACCTCTACGCGAATGTTCTCAGGATGCCGTTGGCGCTAGCCTGAACCCTTCTCACCAGAAGGCTTAGCCAAGTTGATATTAAACAATCGATAAGGGCTTGTAGAAAACTTCAAATGTATGGGAATGACATCATCTCAACGTTAAATCATGTTGTCAAAACATAGGAATCAGAGGCGTTACCGACTATAGAAAGAGAACACGAAACGGCCGTAACTTGGCAGGGGCTGCCTCTTAGGCACCCTGAATGCATTATTATAATTGTACGCAGGGCTTTTTACCGTCCGCGCGACCCATACAGGCTGGTCGTGAAGAAATCTACGCCTACGTCCAACAGTGGACGTCTTTTGGCTGGAAGAGAGATCGATAGGCTGAAATGATAATGATGATGGTTAGTATAAAAACAACTAATAACTTTATTTCTATTGTTGATCAGCAATAAATAATAAAAATGATCTTGGTAAATTAAAACAGTTGTTTTGTAAATTCATTGCCAGCTACTTCAATATGAATTTAAATTTTGTACATAGACTCCTTGTGTATATTAACTTTCTGCGTAATTGATAGCAATAAGTTCCACGAAATTAAGATAACTATAAAATTGGTAGAACAATAGATAACTGCTATAAATAGTTGGTACTACTATCATTATGATCATCATCATCATTCCTATGCCCTGCCGTTACTCAATTTGTTTCATTCTTAAGGTTCCGTACCTAAGTCGGCAATAACGAAACCCTTACAAGATCCCTTTGTTGTCCGTCAAGTCCCTTATCTCAAGAACGCGTGGAGGTATGAAGCTGAAATTAATATCAATTATTCAGGTTCTGCTACTCCAAGCAGTAGTGTAAAATCAAACGTCCGAGTCAACGCAATCTAAAGATAAAGCCGTTATTATACTCCGTTTGTACGCCTATGTTGCCACTTGATCGGAAATCAAAATCTATGGAGTAGTTTCCGATAATCTAGAATCCTGAAATTTGGTTCACAAAAAATCATGAAATATTGGTATATGGAGATCTTTGAATGCATTTCGGTTTTTCAATAACCGTATAAAATTGAGCTACAATATTTAATCAGATGACGATAGTGAAATTGACGGTGTTGATAATATTAATTCATTCTTCAATTTCAAAGCTACGTTATATTCTTTCATATTCATTTATTGCGAAGTGCCAATTTTATTTGGGTAGTATTTAAACGAGTGACTGTAAATTAAAGTTTTAAGTGACAAAAATAATTATTTTGGGTTATAGAATTAATAAGTGAGCGACTGACTGCGAGTGACGAGAAATCAACAGAATAGCAACTTACAAACATTAATTTGAGTTACTTAAAATATAACATGAGAAGCTTTATAATATTTTAGCGACTTAATATTAGTTTGAGTGTCAACGTTACGACTTGCATTTTTTTTCAATAATTCCCTATTTTATTTTCATGTTTGAGTTATCTTGTTAAACGTAAAATAACGGATCGTCTCGCATTATCACTGGCAACGTCCCTTCTTAGTTACGTGTAATTCGAGTAAAGAAAACGTCGCGTCATGAGGAAACGAAAAGAGATTCTCCACCAACAGCACAGCAGATTGTAGACCAAGAGCTATACGAGCTGAGTTAGTTTAGCTCAGGTCGTAGCGCTGAGGTTATCCACACATCCAGCCCTACAAAGGGAAATATTCAAGAATGAAGAATCCGGAAGGATAAAAAAAAGCATTAACTTCAATTATTTAAACCGTTTATACAAACACTTTTGAATTGTCAAGAAGTCAGTTAGTCAGAAACATGATGCTAACTACACATTCACCTCCTGCGAAACAATAAAATGCATATCGTCGGAGACGCGATGAGTCGCGAGTAGCGTTGGGCGGCGCGGCCCGCTCTAAATCCAAACACGTTGTAGATATTATGTATGAGAAGGTTTACGGAGAAGCATTTTTACAAGCGTTTGCTTGAAATGCAGGCACTGCCCGCGGGTAGCACGTCTGCGTACACGGCGGCCACACTGCGTGTCCCGTTCAGGGTAAACCGTAGCGAGTGTAGCGACCCAATATGAGCATACAGCGATACCCGTCGCGTTAGCCGTCGCCGCGTCGTGCTACGCTACATGCTAGAAGTTCCACCGCGGGCTCCTTTACTCTGCACATGTGTTTGTGTTTGCACGTGCGATGATGCGCGCCCGCAGCACGCGCCGCTTCTCTGTAAACAGTAAAAACGCCAGACGCGCCGTGAGACGCGACACACGTGACTCCAGCGACGCCCCGCGTCTCCGTAACCAAGCACTAATGCGGGTGAAGGAAGTGGTGAAAAGTGTGATGAGGAGACCAGCCTCATGCTTCAGCTCTCACCGGAGAGGTCCTGGAACTCGGAAGTAGTAAGACTTAGTAGTAGTAAATAGGAGGGGTAACTCCCCCACAGTAGCCTAGTAGTTCTCGCCATCAGAATAGGACTAACGGCCTATTCACGACATCGGTCTTAGCGATGAGTGACGCGGTGAGCGGTGCAGCGTCGTTAAGCGGAACGTTTTCGCTATGAACGGCGTCTCGAGATATGCGACTGCGCGTTGTGGTCCACGCACACGGCAAAATTGACGGATTCCACCAGGGCTGAAGCCTTCCAGAAAGAGTTACCGCGACCCTGGAACGCAAAAGATAACTGAAGGAACACGGTGGGCTTTAGTCACTAATATTCTAAAACTTCCTCTTACTCAGTCCTCTCGAAGTTGTTTGAAGAGGTCCGTTCGTCCAAATAATATCATAATAATTATGTCCAATAAGAGCAAGCTCATTTTAAGAACTCCGTCTTTTTCATATAGTGTTCACCTTTTTTTTTTTTATTTTTTTTTTTATGGTGGGAAAATATCATGCTTTGACATCCCCCGCCCTTGGGCGGAGCGGGAGATAGTGTCAGACTCTTACTGACTAAAAGACCCACCCCGTTCCTTCTAGCCTTCATACCGGGGCTCGAGCGCCCTTTTGGATAACCCTGGCCCCAGTAGGCTTCGACCCGGCTGGGTCCCTGCTGTTGCTGACAACTCCTTGAGGCGCGCGGGAACAGTGCGCGCCGTCGACGACTTGGGCTTGGTCCGGACAGTTACCGGACGGCCGGACAGTGAGCTACCCATTGCTCACTGTCCGCAAGCTCGCGTCTACGTTGGCCGGAAATCGGGATCAGAATCCTGGCGACGGCGGCGGCGATAACGCCGTTGCCTGATGCGTTCGGCCTCCTCCTTTGCGAGCATTACTGCTTCGCAGAAGTCGGCGACCGCCTGCCACTCCTCCTCGCTCCGGACCATGGCCTCAACCAAGGCCCGGCGCGAGAGGTCTCCGCCGCCGATCGCCCCCACGAGGGCACGGCGATGCTCCGCCCAAGCAGGGCACACCTCGACTGTGTGCTCCACCGTGTCCTCCGGGCGTTTCGCACAGTGGCGACACCCGGGCGACACTTCCGATATAGTGTTCACCTTCCGTCTACAATCTGGTATCATAGACAATATTGATAAACAAAATATTCATCCCGATTCGTACTTTGCCTGTTTTTTTTTATCTGCTGCGATGCCACCTGATGGTAAGCAGTGATGCAATCGTTTTTGTTAAGAAATATAGTGGCATCCCTTTGCTTACGCCTTTGGTCTATGGCAGGGGTGGCCAACAGGTCGATCGCGATCGACCGGTCGATCGCGACTGTTAGTTCAATAGATCGTGGCAAGGCAAAAAATATAAATACGACGTACGGCGTTGCGCCACCGGTACATGGTGGACATCCCACCCATACGAACAAAGCGTTTTGGGAACACATTTATTGTGCGTACAGCCAAGGAGTGGAATTCCCTGCCGGAGTCTATGTTTCCTGATACTCGTAGCTACAACTTAGGGGTCTTTAGGTCAAGAGTGAATAGGTTACTTCTAGGCAAGCGTGCTCTATCGTCGACCACATCATCGCTTACCATCAGGTGAGATGGTGGTCAAACGCGAGCCTATCAATAATAAAAAAAAAAAATACGTAGACCAGACTACGCTACGTAATCACCAACTGCTGCACGCATCATCTTGTATAATTTTTCAATCGCTGAACGTTCCGTTACGGCATTTATCCTCTATTGTACGCAGTTTAGTCTAGTACTGAACTATGCTGTTTCATTTAAGATTTCAATAAGTATGTAATTGGTAGATCGCACAGGGTTTCAATAGTAAACAGCAGATCTTGGGTCTTATCAAGTGGGCCACCCCTGGTCTATGGCCTGACCGGAGGATACTCCTTTTTCTATAGCGAACGAGGAACTTCACCCTGCTTTTCATACCTCTACGAAAGATAAAAAAATGGCATCTCAATAATATTATTTATTCATGTATTTACACAAGTGGTAGCTATACCTCTTCATATTGAAAGTACCTAAGGAAGCATTTGCGACGTAATTGACGTTTGACAAACGTAGTTAGTGTTACTGTGATGGGTTTTTCATGAATTTCGTTTTGATAAAGTGTTTATTTATCTATCATGTTGTTTTTCTTTTCTATACAGAAAAGATTTTTTGTTTTCTTAATTGTTATTACTGGGTTTACTATTGCTTCAAACCTCAATTGGTCCCAAAACTTTTATATCTGATTAGAAACAAGATAAAATAGCATCTAGAAAAGAGTTTCTGTCAGGTACAAATTTTCTTTTTGATTTGGACAATAGCTTCCCTCAAGTGTCACCACAACGAACGGTCTTGTGCGTCTAGCATCCATCACATTCCCGCAACTCTCATCAGGTCATCGGTCTCCTTGCGGGAGGCCTTGCAACGTTGCGTCTTCGAGTACGAGGTCACCACTCCAAAACAATTCGGCCTCATCGACCATCTGCTCTACGAGCCTGTGCCTGTGCCTGTTAGGCGATTCTTGCGTCGACCTTGGTTCTTCTGCGAATATCTTCATTTCTTATGCGATCACGCCAGGAAACTCCGAGCATAGGCCTTTCAATTGCCCTTTGGGTGACTTTCTTTTAACCCACGTTACCTACATTAAATTAAAAGTCTAAAAGAAATGGCTTAGAAAATAAAGGACCATCTTCTAAGAATATGATCCTGAACTGCTATGGTACGAGTACCCGCCGCCATTACTGTCACATCTCATAAATTCACCTTATATAGGCACCGTCTTATTTATGTACCTATTCATTCTATCGTCATTATTATATTGGGTGATGAAATACGGAACTTTCTTCCTTTAAATTAGGCAATTAAAGTAAGCGCAACGTGTTCAACGTTACTTTGTCTTCAAAAGTACAAACACCAAATAAGTTTTCTACAATCCTTAAGGGGCCGGCGACGGATGAATTTCCATACAAACGTATTACCACGCTCATTTGCAGTTGAAGCATATTTCCAACATATTATGATGATATTCGGTTATAGACAGTATTTATCTAGGTTCCTACGTCTTTCTTTTTTTTAAAAACAAAAAGAAATTTACTATATTTCAGCCCAAAGACGTCCACTGTTGGACATAGGCACTGTTGAGAATAGTCCTGTGCTTCTCGCATCCATCGGATTCCCGCAACCCTTACCAGGTCATTGGTCCACCTTGTAGGAGGCTTTCCAGTAGCGTTGGAGTTTAGTCTTCCGGTACGCGGTCGCCATTCCAGAACCTTTCGGCCCCAACGGTCGTCTGTTCTGCGAGCAATGTGCCCTGCCCATTGTCACTTAAGTTTGGCAATTCTTCGTGCTATGTCGGTAACCTTCTTTTGCGGATATCCTCATTCCTGATTCGAGCACGCCAATATGTCTGATATTTTTGTTAAGTGTTTGTCAATAGCCTTTTGGGCTACGGGATTGTTCGAAAGAGTTACCGAGGCCCTGGAGTGCAAAGGGCAGCTGAAGGAACGAAGATTATTTGATGATTTGCCATTCAAAAAACAAAAGATAAGGTTCAATAACCTCTTGCAGTACCACCAATCCTTTCACTGATAGCAAGCTACACCACAGAAAAGATGAATGAGGTTAAAAAGGAAATACTTTTCGATTTGTACTATAAAGAGTGTCGCCGCTTGTTTCCCACCCTTTAACTCCACTACAGGCAATAAACCAATAAGAACGCGCATTACTCTACTAACAGGCCACGCACACTTAGATCGCAAGTTTGCTATTGGTAGTTGAACTATGAGCGTTGCCCTACTTTGTGGCACGCCTTCCTCGCCCACAAAGTCTTTCTAATCTCTTTCATCTGTTCTGTGAGCTACACAATCGCAAAGTATAAAAAGTTAATTTAATTCCGAAAAATTGCGACGTTTTCTGTGAGATAGGAGAACACAACGCAAGTCATGCAAACATATATTATGTCGTCGTATTTGCCTGGGATCCACAGCCGCTTGCACAGATGGTTATAAATACCGTTGCATATACAATACTCGCTTAGTCTGGCAGCTCTCACTAAAGTCATGATCCGAATAATATCTCTCCTGTGTGTCGTGGCACCAGCATTCGGATATATCTCCGGTGAGTATAACAACAGTTTTCCTAATATTCAATTTGTAAAGTCGCATTCGCTCTAAGAGCAGTGATAGCCGAGTGGTAATGGCCCTGACTTACGAACTGTAAGGTCACAGTTCAATTCAAGCCAGCCAGGCACATTACTTGGTGTAATTTATTTTATCACCACTGTTCTCAAAAACGGTGAAGGAAAACATCGTGAGGAAACCGGCATGTCCTAGAACCAAAAATTCGAAGACTTGTGACATTCACCAAAGCGCACTGGGCCCGCATGGTGGATTACGGCTAATTTCCTCTCTTAGAGAGGAGGCCCGAGTTCCTGCAGTGGGGAACATCAAAAGGCTGATTATGCTTACACATTCTAACGAAGCATTTCCGTATTTATCAAAACTTTTGTGTTTGGACCTCACTTCTTTTATCAAAGTCACGCCTTTGCATACCAGAGGGCCATGGTAACTCTTTCGAAGTTTTTTTTTTTATCTGTTATAAACTAGTACTTGACTGCGATCCCGCCTGATGGTAAGCAGTGATCAATAAGCAGTTTTCCGCAGTCCTAGCAGGCATTTATCGTACGGCAAGCTATCCATTGCTCCTCGACAGCAAGCCCGTGCCTACCGTGGCTGGCATTCGTCCTGCGATTATCAACGCCTGGGGTGTCTTCTGCGGCAGTGGCTAGGGCATCAGGATGTTCTCTCCCTCATGATTTCGGAAATCTCCTTCGCATATATGGAGGTGACCGCTTCAAATGCCCCTTAGCTCCGGAAAATGACATGAATCGAGGCCAGATTCAAGGCGCGCCGCTGCCAATCACCTCCAAGACGACGATGTGGAAGCGGATCAGACTTCCACCGTATGCTCCAATACGTCGGTCAGTCGGGAGCCGGGCGATCCGCATAATGTTTATACCCGGCCGCTTCTTCCCACTGAACCCGAAACAATTTCCCGAAATAGCCATGTCCAAAGAGGACTAGCGTCTTTCGCAAAGTGATGACACCGTGGTACGTGACCTTCAAAGAGGAAACTCCTCTGCAATTCTGGTGTGTCCAGTATAACCGTATGCGTGCCTTACATATTAATTAATTAATTATTAAATTATTATTAATAAAAGTATTTCTATTCTATTCTATATTGACATTTGTTAGGCTTGGTGGTCTAGTGGTCAGTAGCCCTGACTGCTATGTCTCCGACATAGTACACTACCATACTAAGAATTTCTGTGCGCAATTGTACACATGCGCCGATTGCCCCCACTACTTTCACCGAGCGATCTTAATTCACCGCGCGACCTGTATCATATTTTAGTTTATCAGATTTTCATACAAAAAAATAAATAAATTGAATGTTCTAAATATTACGAAATCTATGCGAAATTGCGAAGCAAGCGATAGTACAATAGCGCAGGGGAGAGGGGTCATGTCATACAGACGTAGGTAGTTATATCAAAATACAGAGTTGAAATGTGTTAGATAGAAGAACCAAATCTTGAAGGTTTGTTTTTGGTAAATGTATTATCTTTTGTAAAAAGTCATAGAACAAAACTGTACCTCAGGGGTAAACAACAGTATGTGCCAATAAGTAAATTTTACAGGAGAGGCACAAACGCGCGGATGGAAACTTTAAATGTATTTTGACATAGTTGCTTTAAAGATATTGAAACAATTGTATTTTTTATAATTATTAGATGGAATTATTATGTATGTGTAATACATAATAATTCAATAGTTACAATAAAGTGTAGAACAACATTAAGTGCGCGTAAAGCTGAGGAGTAAACAATCTTATCATCATTTTAAGTCCTATACCCGATATGTTTTTGTCATATATGATTGGATAATTTCGCTTCCTTGATGTCGTAGGACTTGATGCCTATTACGTAGAACTGGTTCTTACGATCTTAACAGTGCAAAAAAAAACATATTTTCAAAAAAGTGGAAATGTTGTTGTTTATAATGTTAGTAATACAGTCTTGCAAGGTTGTTAGTGTTATACAAATAACCCTGAATAGAAATATATTAAAGTTAACTAATACAATTATATCAATACTTTTTTTAAAACAAAAGGCACTTTTCGCGTGTCTCTTTATCCGCTAAATCCTCCTTATAAACCACGCAATAGATTTTGATGCGGTTTTCACTAACAAAACAAGTGAGGTAGGTTTGTATCTCACTTTAAAGGATGTGTTCGACAGTGGAACACCTTTGCCTAGAAGTAACCTAATGATCTGCCAGGCCTTTTTTTTAGGATGGGAAAACATCCAATGACTTCTCCCGAAGGTAGAGCATGTCAGACTTGACTAAAATCACACCTGTGTCCTTCAATCCCCCTTTGCGTTCTAGGACCACGAGTTTCCTTATCTGGAAAGCCCCGCGGCCGTAGCGGTCATCGGCCCTGCCCAGCAGGGCTATGGTTTACTGACATCTCTTTGAGGAGTAGGTGGAATACTACTCGCTGTCTAGGACTGGGGCTCAGTATGGACGGTTCCCGGACAGCCGGACCTTGAGCTACCTATTGCTCGTAGTCCATAGCCTGTGCCTACCAATCTGAAATCAATTTGACTGGCCTGTTTGTCTAGTGGTTAGTAGCCCTCGAGTAAAGTAGAGGTAGTAGAGGTCGTGGGTTCGATTCCCACCCAGGACAAATGTTTGTGTGATGAGCACGATCATTTATTCTGTGTCTGGGTGTAATTTATCTATAATATGTATGTATTTAGAAAAATATAAGTAAGTTTATCAGTTGTCTAGTACTCATAACACAAGCTCTGCTTAGCTTGAGACTAGACGGCGTTGTATGATAGTTGTGGAATATTATTATTATTAATCTTTCGGCTCTGCGACCCGTTTTGATAAAAAAATATAATATGTTATCTTTTATTTGTATTTGGTTTCAGGACCATGGACGCCGGGTCTCATGAGTAAGTACATACCTACATTATATTCTTAACTTTTTTTTATTAGGTCCAAAGCTTCTTTCTAATCTAATAATGTTTTTTTTTCTTTCAAGCTGTATCTCATGAACCGTTATAATGAGACAATTCAAATTTTCTCAGATGATATGCATTTCTGTTGCCGCTATAACAACGAATACTTAAATGAATAAAATACCTAAATAATTAAGGGGGCTCCCATACAACAAACGTGATTTTTTTTGCCGTTTTTTGCTATAAAAGGCGCCAGATAACCGTGGAATAAAGTACATTGATCTTTTCTTAATACCTCTGCGTCGGTACCCGAAACGCAAACAATTAATTGCTTTTCATTACTAGATCATGTAAATCACGATAGGTACATGTCGATTCAAGGCAGCTTTATAATTATGTCTTTATTTCCGTTTTTGAAATTATGAATGTCAGCAAATGTATGAGGGTCAATGACCGTTATTCCACTTTTATCTGGCACCTACCATAAGGACTCGAATTATTTAATGCATTTAAAAAATTTAATCATCATTATTTCCACTTTTTCAGTAAAATATGGCGCGCACGCTTACTCCATGGGAAGCGAGGCCATGATTGAAATGCCGTTGTCCAACCACTCTGCTGAGGTTGAGGAATTCACCAAGATGAACCGGCCTCGTCTGCCGCCAGGCTACTGTCCCCTGCAGCTGTGGTGTCGAAAGAAAGACCTGTACAGAGTCTGCGTATTCACTGATGAAAGCGGTTGTGTGGCTGGTCTGCAGTTTAATGTGAGTTCGTGTATTCAAATTAAATTCAAAAAACTTTTTATTTCACATAGGCCTACATGGACACTTATAAAACGTCAGAAGCTAGTGCACAGTTCCAAATTGGTCGTTTCCTGTGGAGAAGTACCGGCAAGAAAATCCATGGTTACTCTTTTAAAAAATAAAAAAATAAATTGTTCTAGCAATATTTCCATATTACAGTACTAGAAGATATTAAATTATTTAAGGAAAGTGTAGACTTGTCAATTTTGTACTCAAAATAAAATAAAAATTATTATAATAAAAAGTGAGTCGTAATAATCTAAGAATTCCTGGAGTCTACGATGTTCTCACATTCACATTATGAAAAAGAGGCTCTATAAAAAAAAGCAAGAAAAATAAATAATTACAACTATCAATATTGGTTGTGCGAGAAGCCGCATCGTCTGGTAGGGAGCGGAGTCTATTAAAAAAAATACAGACGATAAGGATGACATTCGACAAAGTAACAAATTATCGACCATAGGAAAATGTAAGGGAATGACCAGGAAGAAAAAGAAATAGAATTATATATAACATTAGTTTAAGTATATGGGAGCCCGAAACATAGTGTTTTTATGTAAACAAACTATGTATAAAATTTCATAACTGTATCAAGAAAAATCAGAGTTATAAGCTTGTTATATCAGCAAAAATACATAGTCACCAGGCGACTGAGGGATTATTTTGCACTTCCACCCTGCTGTTTGCTGGCGCCAAATGCCCGCTATGACCTGCCGTGACCTGTGTTATACTTAGCATCGGTGGTATCCAACTTGTGACCTTTTTAAATATTTTTGGAAAAATATATCATGTTGTAGAAACTATTGGAATCCATTCAGTTACTGATTCTGAACTAACTACTATTTTTTATATTTTTTAATGTTTTTTTATATTTTTTATTGAATAATTAAAAATATAATTTATATTTTGTGTGATACTTGTGGAATATTATTATTATTTCGTTTATTCATATATCTGAATAAACGAAATAATAATAATATTCCACAAGTATCACACAACGCCGTCTAGTCCCAAGCTAAGCAGAACGTGTGTTTATGGGTACTAGACAACTGATAAACATACTTATATATTTTTAAATACATACATATTATAGATAAATTACACCCAGACACTGAACAAATGATTATGGTCATCGCACAAACATTTGTCCTGGGTGGGAATCGAACCCACGACCTCCGGCATAGCAGTCAGGGTCACTAACCACTAGACCAACAGGCCAGTAAAACTATATTAAGGTTGCGCATAAGTTTATGCGAAACCTGAATATGGTTTGTTCAGAGTTATTTTTAGTTAAAAATAAAGTAATATAACAGATATTTTCACCAAGTAAAGATGCATAGTATAAAATTTATGCGAAATCACATTTTTGATCTCTCTTCTTATTTCCCCTGCTTTCAAATAACTTAACGTCATCATGTCCAAATACCTCTTCCAGATCCCTATGGCTGATTTTAAACCAAAATATGACATGAGAGAACAAGGATTTACCATTTGGACGACAGTTTTAGACAATGAAATTGTTAGATACTACGCCTTCTATCAATTCTTTGTTTCACCTGGTAAGTTTTCCTCGTTTCTTTAAACACTTTGCTTTATTTGAACTTTTAATCCCCTATGTCGGATATATCCGACCAACACTCTCGCATTTATTCCGTCAGGGTCGCACATCCACGACCATATACTCCATCTCGTTACCTCTTCTGTCACCTATGGGGATTGAATAGCTAAACGACATATACAACCCTGGTCACTAGGACATGAGATCACTCATCGGACCAATCTGTTTCAAGCGTTTATGGGTTAAACGTATAAAACCTTAAAAAGGAAGTAAGATGTGCTGAACTCCTTAAAGAACGAGCGGATGAGGAGCCTTGCCCTAAATATTGAATACATCTTCCTAGAATTTACAAAACGTGTATCGTTAGATCTTAAAATTGATCACTTCACAACATTAACAATTCAATGGCATTTTATGAACAATTCACGGTATGACCGCCAATTTCATGAAATACGGTGGCATTTTATGAAATGGTCAGACAAGTAAAAAAATAAAATAACGCAGCGTTGTATCGTCAAAAAAAAAATGCGAAATCTCTACCGGTGGGCAACACAGATTGTCCATTGATTTGACTAGCCCGATATGTCCAAAGGGCAAGGTATCATGAAATACGATTATTTCATGAAATGATTGAATACACGATGAAATATTCAATTCTAAGCTCGGGCCACGACATATAATTCAAACTTATCACTGAAGGCAAGGCACGTGTCTAGTCAAGGGCCATTCCCGTATTTTAAATAATATCTTTCGCATTCCATAGCATTCGAAAAATTCTAGAGTATTTAACCGCTTACCAGATGACGCAGCGTTAGAAGGCTTACCACAAGGTAGACTAATGACCTGTTGAGGGTCGAGGAATACGGCCGATGGTTGCGAGACGCACCGCACCGGTGATATGGTGACACTTGGGGTGGAATTTGTCCTGCTGTGGGCAATGTGGGCATCAATAGGTTGAAATGATGATGATGATTCGCATCGCTGCAGTAATCTGTCTTTTATAAGTTATTGACATTGATTGTCGCTGAGGTGATTGCGATTTGAATTTGTACATTGTATTAACGCGAGAATAAAGGTAGAATTAAACTGCTCACACGTGTGCCACACACGCCGATCTGGGCGCGTCGGTCTCCATACATTTTTTACAGAAACTAGACTTGTAGAGCTGCACTAGATCTACGCCACGCGACGTCGTTCTATGTACAAAACAAGCGTGTTACATACCTGCGTCGGTCTAATGTAGTTCTAGCTTTAGCATTCTGACGTTATTAAGTATTTCTTTTTTTTTTTAAAGAATCTCATAAACGCCTGGATTGTGATGAGAGTGTCATCTTGCGCGACAGTGTGCTGTATTACAGTGGGTTCAACGGTAAACTGATGAGCGTGGCAACCTCGACCAGTGAGCTCGACAGCATCTACACCAAACAGAACTGCATCAAGTGGTTGGGTAAGTTATTCTTTATTTGTTAGAACTGCTACAAAATATACATACTTAGTATGAACTTTAGGAAGGACAGGAAATAACACTCCGAACAGGAAATCCCTGGAAGAGCTAATGGTCCATAAAATAACTATTTAAAGGCACCTTTCATATGTCACTTGAGCGTAAACTAATGCACATGTGTATTCTTCCCATCCTTACCTATGGTGCACAGACTTGGTCTTTGAGTTACATCCAAAGGTCCAAACTTAAGGTTTGCCAACGTGCTATGGAGCCATAAGACCATGTATCTATACTTAATATTAAAAAAAGAGGTAAAAGGATCATGGCGAAATCCCGAACAAAATTTTGCTGGCATATTTTTTTAGCGTCTAGTGATGAAAAATATACAGAAGTATAAAGTGTGTAAGGGACAGCCCTCCACAAACTTTAAGGGCTTGCTCAGTAGACGAAACTGAACAACCTTCCACAAAAATTTTTTTCAGGAAACGAAAAAAAAAATCCGCCTCACCATACAAAATTATAAACTTGATTGGACAGTTATGTCGGAGAGGCCGATTTTTTTTTTCGTTTGCTGAAAAAATTTTTTATGGAAGGTTGTTCAGTTTCGTCTACTGAGCAAGCCCTTAATGTTTGTGGAGGGCTGTCACTTACACCTTGTATAGATTAAATTTCTAAACAATTTTTTCTCAGACAATACTTTTAATAGATTCCGTGTATTAAAGATATTCCAGTTTAAAGTTGATCAGATTACGTATACTAGTCTGTCTAATAAATTAAACGACTTGAGTAATTATTAGGATTTAATATAATCTGATGTAGTCAACACGGGTTCAATAATCATGGTTGATTAAGAGATAGAGATCATTGTTTACTAACAGAAGAACCTTATAAAAAGTATCGAATATAAGAATTTTTTAAATGATTAAATACTATACAAAATTCCCAAGTCGGTTGACTTATTAGACAGACTGTCAATAATACCTAAGCGATGATCCTTATGAATTATTTAAAAAAAACGCGTTTTTGAACGAACGGCAAGATGTCATGTCAAATGTTATGTTTACTTTTTTTTTATGCCATTAGACTGGATGGCAGTTGAAATCACAGAGTACTTTGTAACATGTTGAAATGTCTAAAGCTACTTTTTTTTCTGGTGATATGATTCTCGATATTGTATTTAATTTATTGTAGTGACAATCATTTTGTGTCATATTAGCCACTATATTCTAAGCACAAACAGTTATTTTTATTTTATGTTCATTATCTATTTCGGAAATGTATTTCATAAATATTTATTAACAATAAATAAAACTAAGCATAATATGTTACTTGACAACATTAAAAGTTCAATTAGTAGCAACATTAAAAGTTCAATTTAGCCAAAAGCCATGAAAGCCATTAGCAACAAAAAATAACATTATTTATTTTCGTAAAAAATCTAGTCAATTCAGTTTCGAATTATGACGATTTTTTTGCAGTCCTTAGACTGGCATTAATCTTGATTAGATAAAACAAAGTCAATTATTTTGTTGGTATATTATCATGGTAACCTAAATATGTAAGTACTTATATAAGCAGACAATTTCCTCGGCGTTGTTCTTTGTAAGTTTGTTACCTAGGAAACTAATCAACTGATTCTGAAAATTCTTTTACTAATACATATGTGTAGCTGCAATATTATAATATATCATTAAGGGATAGTGTTAAGTAATATGCAACATTCTTTTTAGTATATGCGAAATCTGAATAAAGTGTCAGAATCAGTAACTGAATGGATTCCAATAGTTTGTACACCATATTTTTTTTTATTGTTATTATTGATAAGCTCGCGTTTGACCACCATCCCACCTGATGGTAAGCGATGATGTGGTCGACGATGGAGCACGCTTGCCTAGAAGTAACTTATTCACTCTTGACTTAAAGACCCCTAAGTTGTAGTTATATCTTTTCCCAAAAATATTTCAAAAGGTTACAATTTGGCCACCACCGACACTAAGTACAACACAGGTCACGGCAGGTCATAGCGGTGATGCTCCAGAGGTGACCGAGATAGAGATGAGAGTGGCGGTGCGAAGGCTGAGCGCCAAGAATACCGCCCCAGGACCCGACGGCTTACCTGGAAAGGCCTGGGTCCTGGCCATGGAGGCTCTCGGGCCTCGACTGAGAGGGCTCTTCAGCGCATGCATGGAGAGGGGCCAGTTCCCACTTTGCTGGAAGACGGGAAAACTGGTCCTCATAGCGAAGCCAGGGCGCCCTGCGGACTCTCCGTCCGCGTACCGGCCCATTGTGCTGCTCGACGAGGTGGGCAAGCTCTTTGAAAGAGTCATTGCAAACCGCCTCGTCGGGCGCCTAACACGGGTGGGGCCGGACCTTTCGGTCCGGACGCCATCATGCGCGTGCGAGCCCTCACGATGCGGTGTCCCGGGGCAGGTGTGTCGTGGCAGTGTCCTTGGACATTGCCAACGCCTTTAATTCCCTGCCCTGAAGTACGATCCGGAAGGCACTCCGGTACCACCGGGTGCCCGAATACCTCTGTCAAATGGTCGAGGCTTACCTGTCGGACAGGTACATTGTCTACCCCGGTCACCAGGGAGACTGGAAACGTCGAGAGATGTCGTGCGGTGTTCCGCAGGGGTCGGTACTAGGGCCACCCTTGTGGAACATTGGGTACGATTACGTGCTGCGAGGCGACCTCCCTGACGGGGTCAGCGTGATCTGCTACGCAGACGACACGCTGGTTCTAGCGCAGGGAGAGTCGTACCAGGCGGCGGTCGACCTAGCGACACGCGGGGTTGCGATGGTCGTTGATAGGATCCAGGAGTTGGGACTCGAGGTGGCGCTTTACAAATCCGAGGCGATGTGTTTTCACGGTCGCCGCCCTCGGAACGCGCCGCCATTGAGTTCCCAACTAACGGTAGAAAGAGTTCACATCGGTGTCGGGTCGACGATGAAGTACCTGGGACTCGTCCTCGACCGCCGGTGGAATTTCGTGGAGCATTTCCGACGTCTGGCTCCCAAACTCAACCGGGCTGGGGCTGCGCTCAAGCGGCTCCTGCCCAACCTTGGGGGTCCAGATGTCTCCTGCCGGAGGCTCTACGCGGGGATCGTTCGGTCCATGGCCCTCTACGGGGCGCCAGTGTGGGCGCCGTCGCTGAAAAAGCAACCGGCGGCCATGCTGAACGCCTGCCAGAGGGTCATGGCAATAAGGATGGTGCGAGGATACTGCACGGTCTCCCGCGAAGAGGCGAGCCTTCTGGCTGGCCTACCACCGTGGGATCTGGAGGCAACAGTCCTTGCAAACATGCACGATATGCGCGTGGAGATGCAACGCCGGGGTGAAAGTCCGCTGCCGCGACAGGTCACGGCATGGCGGACAGAGCTCCGGCGGGATCTCATGGTGAAATGACGTTAACGACTATCGCAACCCAGTGCTGGGCACGCCATAATCATGGCGGTAAGTCCCCTCTTTGAGGCGTGGCTGGAAAGACCTCACGGCGTCCTTACCTTCCGCATGACGCAGGTCCTCACCGGACATGGTTCGTTCGGGAGGTTCCTGTTCCAAATTAAAGCGGAAGTGACGCCCGGGTGTCGCCATTGTGCAGAATGCCCGGAGGACACGGTGGAGCACACAGTCGAGGTGTGCCCCGCTTGGGCGGAGCATCGCCGTGCCCTCGTGGGGGCGATCGGCGGCGGAGACCTCTCGCGCCGGGCCTTGGTTGAGGCCATGGTCCGGAGCGAGGAGAAGTGGCAGGCGGTCGCCGACTTCTGCGAAGCAGTAATGCTCGCAAAGGAGGAGGCCGAACGCATCAGGCAACGGGTTATCGCCGCTGCCGCCGGCGCCGGGATACTGATCCCGATTTCCGGCCACCGTAGGCGCGGGCTTGCGGACAGTAAGCAATGGGTAGCTCGCTGTCCGGCCGTCCGGTAACCGTCCGGGCCAAGCCCAAGTCGTCGACGGCGCGCGCTGTTGCCGCGCGCCTCAAGGAGTTGTCAGCAACAGTAGGGGCCCAGCCGGGTCGAAGCCTACTGGGGCCAGGGTTATCCGAAAGGGCGCTCGAGCCCCGGTATGAAGGCTTGAAGGAACGGGATGGGTTTTTTAGTCAGTAAGAGTCTGACACTATCTCCCGCTCCGCCCAAGAGCGGGGGTTGTCATAGGATGATTTTTCCCATCGGAAAAAAAAGGTCATACTGGTCATGAGCAGCCAGCGCATAGTGGGGGCAAGTGCAAAACAATGAATGGCCCGGTGACTACGTATTTTTGCTGACATAACAAGCTACAAATCTGTGAGTTTTCATGATATAGACATCTGTATCAGGCTTAGCATATACCTAATAAAACTAATGTTGTATATTTTTCACGTTTACGTGAGCAAGTTAGTGTGAAATAATAGTACATTTTGATGTAAGTGGAGAATTGTTACACAAGAGTGCAACATTGCTTTTTAACCGCGTGCTCAATTTTGATGACCGAGCAAGCGAAGGATTCTAAAATTAGAATCCTGAGTGTTAGCGAGAGAATCAAAAGAGCACGAGGTGAAAAATCTTTGCAGTCAGTCGAGTGCAACACGTAACTTTTCATCCCACCTCAGCGAGGAAATGACTAAATGCAAAATAAAGTACACCAAGGAGGTTCGAGTCTGAGTTTTTAACAAATTAAAAAAGTTGTATGACAAATGTGGTACCATGGAGGCAGTGAATGTTTTGAATTCATAAACTTAGTGCAGCGTTGTTCTAAATTCAATTTACTTTATCTCTCTAGAGAATAATTACGGCTTTTGCTCTGCTGTGGGATGAAAAGATTTTTTTTCATAAACTTACGAGGAAATGAATAAACGTGGGTAGGCCGAAGACGCGTGGGGGCCGTTCAACGCTCAGTCTGATACGATAAATACAATAAGCTGATAGGTACATTTTGATACAAGTGCAGAAAGTTTGTCATTGCGATAGAGGCGAGTGTCATGGAGCCGAGGGCTGAAGTGACCCACGTGCAAATTTGATTTGCACGTGTGTCGTACGACGTGCAATACACTTACGACTCGTGGAGGTTGACCCGCGCCTCGTGAGGGTCGACGCGCGCCCAGCCTGATACAATAAACCTTTTTATTACAATAAAATTGTGGAGGGGGCGAGCACGCGCTCTTTTCTGCACTAGTGCGGGAAAACAATTGCGTACCTAAAAGCGGTGGGATGAGAGCGGGTTTTTGAGTAAGTGTATTGAATAATATTTTGAATTAATTCCAGGTGTCCAATACTACTACAACATGACGAAGGATCTGGAGTGCAGTGCGTCCACGTTGTCGCCATTTTCTGCCATGAACTATCAAGGAGAGCTGGTCGGCACGAGGGTCAGCGTCATTGGCACTTGGACTAAGAAAAAAAGCACGTGCAAGGATCTTTATGAAGGAATCAACCGCGTTTCTGGCATGGTAATACTTTTGAATTTATATTAATTTATTTATTATATTCTTTATTGTACACCACATAGACAAAAAATACAGGACAAACATTATTAAAAATAAGTGTACAATGGGCGGTCTTATCGCACAGGGCAATTTCTTACAGACAACCTTAGAAAACGTCTAAAGAAAGAAAATTCATTTTATTGAGCACACAGATACACAATGAAGAAACAAGACTAATTATATTATTCTCTGAATTCATTTTATATAAGTAATTGTTTTATATAAGTAATTGTTTCAATAACAAATAGTAAAAAAGAAACATTTAAAAACATAAAAAAAGAACTGTATCCCACCGGTATTTGGGGAGGGTCCAAACTACTGGCAGTCAGGGTTCCCGAAAAAAGAACCTCCTAACGATGCGAGCCGTGTCCAAAAGTACAGCTTTCTGAATCAAGCCCTTGATCCAGCCACCTAACGAGAGCCTCTTGAAGCTGTTGGTCGAGGTTCGTGGCTATTAATTTTTTTTTTTTTATCTGTTATAAACTAGTACTTGACTGCGATCCTGATGGTAAGTAGTGATGCAATCGTTGATGGTGAGGCGCACTAGTTTATTAAGAGCCTATTCACTCTAGCCTTGAAGACACCCAAATTATAATCAGACGGAAAGACTGCAGCAGGCAAACTGTTCCAGTCCTTCGAAGTTCGCGGTATAAATGACGAGGCGAAACGCTTAGTCCGGACCGTAGATGTTTCAACAACGTAAGGGTGGATACTCGCCGTGCGTCGGTTTGTCCGATGGTAGAAATGAGATGGCGGAATCAAGTCATGCAATTCCTGCGCACACTCTCCAAAATGCAATCTTTAAAACTCCGAAAGGCTGGCTACCCTACGCCTGTGCTCAAGGCTTTGAAGATTGGACTTAACCAAATCTGGATCACCAATCAGCCTCTTCGCACGCCTTTCCACCGAGTCCAAAGCTGCCAGGTGGCATTTTGAAGCACCAGCCCATATGAGGCTGCAGTACTCCACACACGATCGGACCTGTGCTTTGTATAACATTAAAAGCTGTCTCGGTGTGAAGTACCGCCGGACTTTTGCAAGAACGCCTAGTTTCCTAGCAGCTACTTTGGCTTTGGACTCAATGAACCGCCCAAAATTGAGGTCGGAGGAAATTTCGACACCCAAGAGCTGAAGGCGGTCGGTACAATCCAATGATACATTCTGAAAAGTAGGAGCCGAGGTGAACGGGCTCCTTTTAGCGGTGAACAGACACGCCTGTGTTTTGGCGGCGTTGAATCCCACCAGATTGGTTTCGCCCCACTTGGAGACTGCCTGAAGCGAGATATTCGTACGCTCTACCATAGCCTCTCGTTCGGACCGGATTTGCTCTTTACTAGCCCGAGCACCTGGCAGGTATCTCTCTACAACTGTGCTATCATCTGCATACCCATAGATACCGGGCATCAGCAGATCATTAATATGCAGCAGGAAAAGAGTTGCAGAGAGCACTGACCCCTGAGGAACTCCGGCATTAGTCGTCATGGGCTCTGATGAGCATCCATCGACAACAACTCGAAGAGACCGTTCTCTCAGGAAGTCTTTTAGCCAGTTAATCAGACCAGGAGAAATGCCGTATGCTGGAAGCTTACTCAAGAGGCTAGCATGCCATACCCTGTCGAAGGCCTTCGAGACGTCTAAGGAGACAGCAATTGCTTCCCCATTCTTCTCGAGGGCCTCGCCCCACAAGCGGGTGGCATACACTAGTAGGTCCCCAGTAGATCGATTGCGGCGAAACCCGTACTGTCAGTCACTGAGGAGATCGTTGCCTTCTAGGTATGCCATGAGGCGCGAGTTCAATACACGCTCCATAATCTTGCAGAGTATGGAGGTTACTGAAATCGGCCGATAGTTGGTAGGATCGGCACGACTGCCCTTTTTGGGCACGGGTTGCACGTTAGCAAGCTTCCAGGACTTGGGCACTATTCCAGTCCTAAACGAGAGGCGATACAAGCGTGTCAATACAGGAGACAACTCGGGCGCACAAGCCTTGAGAACAATCGCTGGTATACCATCGGGTCCACTAGCTTTATTCACGTCTAGACGACACAGTGCTCTCAGAACTTCTTTGTTCCTTATGCGAACCTCGGGCATCGAAGTGTCGCAGTGAGGTAGAGTCGGTGAAGTAGCACTGCCAGTATCAAGACGAGAATTATGGCGAAGAGAGATGCAAAGAGACCAGCTTTCTCTCTCGCCGTATGAGCCAGTGTTCCGTCAGGTTTAACCAGCGGAGGCAATGTGAGCCGACAGAAGTTCGCTTCGACCGATTTAGCAAAGGACCAGAAAGCTCTGCTACCGGATGGCTGTGCAGAAAGCTTTGTGACAATATGGGCAATGCGGTCAAAGCGAGCCTTCTTTAGTGCCTTTTTGTAGGACTTGGCAGCACGGTTAAAGGCTCTCTTTGCTGAGCTCAGATCCGGAGATTTGTGGTCACGAGCGTCAACCCAGGCTAGAAACGCCGAATGCTTACGCTCTTCAGCTTGAACGCAATCAGCGTTGAACCATGGGTGAGCTGAGCTTCCGATGGGTACGTCACTATAAGGAATGAAAATTCAACCACTGGGGGATTCAGAATCATGTACTGGATCCGTGGTATTCGTTTAAATGCATCGATGTCAAAAACACCCTGTATTATAATTATGAGTATGTTGTATTCCACGGCAGAGCAAAGGCCTCCCGTCCACTCTCTCTTCTATATGCCTAACTAACTTTTGGCCAATCCCTTCGGTAGGAGTCCACGCCATCTCTACGGGGCCTACCGTGTCCTGTCTTTGGGATTCAATCAGTGGTTGCCTTCGCCAAATTTCGTTGCGTCATGCGACAGATGTGGCCTGCCCAGTTCCATATTATTTTGGCGGCTTAGTAACCTACCTGAGTTCCAAGGCGCTGCTGGCCTTCCTTGAGGAGCTGGGGTGGATCGAATGACTCATTAGTCCCACCCGTACGCAAAATACGCGCTTTAGTCGTGGAGTTGCGGACAACAGCCCGATATAATATCAATACCAATACCAACCTACCTGAGTTCCTTATGCGGTCTGTTCTTTTGACCCTAAGAATACTTCGTTTGATTACTCGCTGACAGACCCCAAGTGCTGATTTTTGAAATAACTCATGTAGAAACTTAAATAAAACAACACTGTGTGTCTCACAGCTGTGCCAAGTAAAACTAGCAGTGCTATTCTTTAAGAAAACCGCCTTGAAGCGCTGGCCGCAGTGACGATATCCAAATACTTACCATCAATGACACTACCGCCTGACCACCGCTAAGTACATCTTTGCTTGCACTCGAAACGAAAACTTCAAAGAGTTTGGATTGGCGCCTCGTCGCAAAATTCAAGCGATTTTTTTTTTTAAGTGTTCAGGCAAAAATGACCGCGATGGTACATTTTACGCTGTTTTCTTAGAGAATAGCACTACAGTTCAGCACAATACCAGACAACTACGTAGCAGTTGCCTGACGCTGGTTTTCTCTCATTAACCCTTTAACCGCTTACACCGGATTGGTCCCACGAGTGTTTTATTTATTATTTATTTATTTAAAGCTTTATGCACAAAAAAAAACTGTACAAAGGCGGATTTAATGCCTTTGGCATTATCTGCCAGTCGACCTTAGGGTGGTGCAGAAACATAACATGGCAGGTGCAACTTAATAAATAGACAAGACAGAAGAGAAACAAATATATACAATAGTAAATACATACTTAGATACATACATATAAATAAACAATGCTGTAGTGAAAAACCAAATCCAAACAATTAGCGCGGTGATGATTCTACCAACATCTTGCGAATATGCTCACGTGCCTTCACCTTAAAAGAAAATCGGCTTGTTGCCATCCTGATATTCAGAGGGAGCGTATTCCAAAGAAATATCGCCTGGATGAAAAAGGAAGAGTGGATAAGCCCAGAGCGGTGTGAGTGACATCGTAGAAGACGATTATTAGTAGACCGAAGATTTTTATTGTGCCCAGAGTAAAGAAATTGAAGTTCAGAAATCAGATAAGAAGGGGAAGAAGGATTATCTAGAAAAGAGAACAGAGTAGTCAAGGCTTTTAGCGCTCTGCGCTGACGAATGGGTAACCATTTTAAAAGCAAACGATGCTCGGATACATGATCGTACTTACGGAGGTTGAAGACAAATCGAATGCAGTTATTCAGAAGACGGTCCAGTTTATTGAGGAGATCTGCATTCAGGTCATAGTAGCACACATCAGCATAGTCGATTATGGGAAAGATTAGGGATTGTACAAGCATTGCCTTTATGTGAGCTGGGAGTTTTCGTGTCCTATTCGCCAGAGTCGTGTATTTGCGACTGTGTACTCCATCTCGTTTAGTTCTTCAGTTCCTACAGGTGACAGAAGAGCTGGGGAGATGGAGTATTTGGTCATGGATGTGCGACGCGAGAGTGCTTGTCGAATATATCCGACGCAGGCGGTTCGATCAAGGTTGCAGCACTTGCCTGAGATCGGTTCGTAAATGGGCGAAAATCCATTACAAATGGAGACTTCTTCATGCCTCGGAAAGCAAGTCAAGGCGTTGATCTTGGCTGTAATTTATAGATATTTTGCTGTTGTTAACGTTAGCTGGATAATCTGACAACGTTCTTGCTAACCCACTTATTGGGTAGTGGAAGTCAGATAGGCAGTCATCATCATAATCAGCGTTTTTAATGTTCCCACTGCTGGAACTCAGGCCTCCTCTCTAGGAGAGGGACTGGGCCGTAATCCACCACGCGGACCCAGTGCGGGTTGGAGAATGTCACATGTCTTCGATTTTTTTGATTCTAGGACATGCCGGTTTCCTCATGATGTTTTCACTCACCGTTTCGAGAGCAGTGGTGATGAAATAAATTACACAAAGCAAGGCGCCTGGCTGGGTTTGAATCCGCGACCTACAACTTGTAACTCGTACTCGTACTCGGCCACCACTGCTGCTGCAGATAGGCAGTAGCTTCATGTAAAATATGGGTACTCAGCTACATTCGATTTTATTGTAAGCCATCTTAAGGGTGGGTTTTAATATCGTGCGGATTTTATCACGATGCGGGTTTGCTCCGCATGCAGAAATTTATAAATGCAAAAAAACGCGTCCCGTGTGCGTATTACCCGCATTACAATACATACTTCTATGAAATGGACATTTACGGGGGGTACACGTGCAGAGCAATCCTTGTGGGAATGGGCTTTTATTTGGAGGTTAAAAATCATCTAGATGACATCCCCCGCCCTTAGGCGGAGCGAAAATTATTGTTAGATTCTTACTGACTAAAAAACCCGCCCTGTTCCTTCGTGACTTTCATACCGGGGCTGACCTACCTTTCGGAGCTAACCCTGGCCAGGATAGGCTTCGACCCAGCTGGGCCTCTGCTGTTGCTGAAAACTCCTTGAGGCGCGCGGGAACAGTGTGCACCGTCGACGACTTGAGGTTGGGAATGGGCTTAGCATATTTACGTGTATATGGGTATTCTCTAAAGGACGGAAAAGAGTTTTTAAAAAATGTAATATTTTGACACAAAAACTTTAATTATTTTCCAGTACGCCGTGCCAAATGGTCCTCGATGCCTGTTCCAAGATCTGAGACAGGGAGGACTCTCAATGACATTTTACTTCATCAGCGCACCCTGGGTGATATCCTGCCAAGGAGAATAAATAGTACATCACGACGCCAACGAGACTCACCACAAGAAATTATGTTCTTCTGAAAAATCAAAATGTTTTGTGTACCAGTGTAACATAATATATTAATACATTTTTTAGCATTTTATTTTGGCAACATATAGCATGATTGTTTTATCTAAAATCTTTAGTATTAATTGCAAAATGAATCGTTTACAGTCTGCGGGTGCTACATAATAAACATACAGGTACCGTACAGTACGGATAAGATTGGCCATACACCTTGTGGTCCAGGCCAATTCTTGATAAGAATCAGGTAACCTAGAGGCCAGGCCTGGATCCCATACAAAATGTTCTAATCGACAATCCCCTTGGCGTGTCAGAACAGAACTAACTACACTTTTTCTGACCAATATTGAGCAACCTGTACAACTCTATTGTTGGCCTCGTATAGATCCTGAAAACTGCAGGTCGTTACGCAGAATGGGCAGCATAGCAGGGGGCGCATGTCCTGTGTGTGGCTCCACACTGGCACTGTGTTAGAAATGGGTCGAAGAAGCCCCATTTGGCCAGATTGTTTTTACAGCGGCAATCCTGTGTTCACCGTCGGTTTAGAGATTTCCAAATTGGCCACTGTAGTTCGTGTCCAGAGGAAAGATGTTCCAGTGGGAACTGCCTAGGCTAGTTAAGAATGACCTAATAGAAACCGTGGAACACCTTAGGCAGTCAGGGCCACGCAGTATGAAAGAGGCTAGTATGTCGACCCAGCTCAGCCCGGGCGAAATAGCGCCAAGAATAGGGATGGGCAAATGAAAAACTCGATAAATATCGAATAGATATTTACAGACAATTACGATACCTATCAGTAAGAAAACGGTATATCTTAAATTAAAGGCTTGTAAATAATATATAAACATTTAAATAAAAATCTTCCTTTTTTTAAAAAGAAGTTCAGAATCTCTGATATCTATGTACCTACCAAATCTACCAATATAGATCCATCTAATCTATACTTACTTAAAATAAAACACTAAAATTGATCCCCATGCTTACGGTTGGCGCAAAAACGACTAAACCGGTCCAGTTCTAATTTTGCATACATAATCCCTAAAGGCCAGATCAAAAATAGGCTATAAACTATCACGCTATTTGCTATGGGGGGTAAGCAATGTTGTATTATGTTGGTATTGAACGACATTTGCTCCGAGTTCGATCCCTAACTACAGTTAATATTTTTGTAATTGTTTTGTTGTTTTTTTGTGCATAATTTATAAGACGATATTTCCAGAATTATAATAAAATGCCCTTTTATGTATTTTTAATTTGTAATTGACATTTTACAACTTTTTACTTCGAATAAAATGTAATCTCTAGAAATTAAAATTCTACTAAAGTCAAAACAACACAGATTTATTTTTGAAAACATATCAATAGCTAAAGAAACTAAAACACAATCACAAATAATGGATGTTTGCATTTCTTTAACAAAACGATGACATGTGTATGCGTATTATTTGTAGTTCTAGAAAATAATCAACGTATTAAACTCGAAGCGACGTAAAAACTTAAATAAATATAGATTGTAGTGATCAGGCTACGTTTGCTTTGCAGAGTTCTGATCGAGACAAAGTGACCAAGTACCAGTCTGGTCGCTACAAGCACTTCCAAGGCAGTTTGGCGGATACTTGCCTTCTCTCTAGATGACCGCAGAATATGAAATTCTGTATACATCCACTTAGAGAACGGCCAGCGTATATTTTTCAATCCTGAAAATGTTACAGAGTGTTTGGTAAATCCGCGCCAGACCTTGCTCCTGGCATTTTTAAAACTGTGTGAGGAAGAACACTTTACGAAGTCCGTTATACGTTCATATAATGTACTAGCTTTTGCTCGCAGCTTCGCCCATGTACATAAAATATAGCCTATGTCACTCAGAAATAAAACAGCTTTCTATCAGTGAAAGAATTTTAGCAATCGGACCAATACTTCCAGAGATTACCTCCTACAAACAAAAAAAAACAAACTTTACCTCTTTATTATTTAAGTGTAGATTTAAATGACGTCGACGTGGATGTGCTGTGAAAGGATGTTTGGGTATCTTTAAAGACACCGCATTCAGAAGGGTTTACACCGTTCATCGCAATAATTGCAAGCGTTATTATTTGAGATTATTGGCTTCACACTGCACGGGGCCCAACGTCAGTTGCGTTCTTAAGGACAGTCGATGAAGTGGAGTATCCCATATTCCATGCAGTTTGCGTAGCACGTCACCTTCATGAAGGTGATCAACACTTGGACAAAACTCTGACAGAGGCCAGCGTCAGCGATAGCCCCAATCGACTGTCACATTTGTTTACCATTATTTTAGTATTTTGTGGAGTTGCAAACCCAGGTACCCCTAGCCAAGTTACTAATCTGCAATAGTTAACGCTAGTAGAAAGCTTCAAATATACGGGAATGACGTCATCTCAACGCTCAGTCACGTAGTCAGAACAAAAGATTCCGCGACGCGGCCAACTCGAAACGTTCGACGCAAGCGAAACGGTTGTAACTTGGCTAGGGGGGCAGGTTCTTTGTGTCCGAAGCTTTTTTACGAGCTTTAAGATGTACTGCTGATGGTATCTAAGTTCAAATGAAAGGGACGTTTTTAATATCGTCCTACAAAGCGTTGTGCTCAGCCAGGATAAAATATTTTTCTTGGATGCTCCTAGTGGAACAGGAAAAATATTCATTACCTCTGGCATCCTTGCGGAAACAGACAGAGCATAATAGCGATTGCGACTGCCTCTTCTGGAATCACTGCCACACTACTTCTAGGGGGCAAAACAGCGCACGCGATGTTTAAAATTCCCATCGATTTAGAAAGTAACGAAACGCCTGTGTGTAGTGTATCTCGCAACAGTGAAAAAGGTCGAGTACTCAGGGATTGCTCTTTATTTGCATAGGATGAATTTACTATGGCAAATAGAAAAGCAGTGGAAGCTGTAAACTTAATCCCACTAAAAACATACCTGTTAAAAAGGGGGCCAAGTTCCTATCGGCTAATTGTTCGCCTAAAAAAGGGTTGAAATCCAATCCAATGCCTAGTTTAGATGCATTTTAAAATCGATCATAATCATCTTCATCAACACCCTGAACATCGTTTTTGAACTTGGCAGGTTTTCATGCTACACGTAACACTTGATTAATTGTATAATTAAATATATTTTTATATAATTAAATTAACCTGCAAAGTTCAAATTTAACGATGATCAGGCATGCGCGCGGCCTGTTGCTGGAACTTGGCCTGCGCACGGCCGTGCCCTGCAGGACGGGTGCCTGCCGTTTTGCCGAAAAGATTTTGACAAAATTTCATTACCCAAACAAGTTTTAGCAGCTTTTTTTATACCATTGCGATATTTCGAATGATTTTAGTACGCATATTTTTATTTGATAAAATTTTTACTTGGCAAAATAGTACATATGAAGGCCCATACTGCTTTAACCTAATTACGCATGATTTTTTAATTATATGAAGGCCATGTTGCTCTACCACAATAACGTATAGTTTTCATTTATATGATGGCCATGTTGCCTTACCACAAACCATGCCATACCAATACCGCTACCTACCATCAGTTAAATAATTTCTGTATAAAAAAAACACGATCAAAGTGCATTTAAGTAAAATTATAGTGCTTGTTCATAAAGAACAATGGCGAGGAAATTGTTGATGAAATTATTAAGTGTCTGCTTATATAAGTACTTCCTTGTATAAGTTACCATGATATTTACCAACGAAATAATTGACTTTGTTTTATATAATCAAGATTATGGCGACTTTTTTTGCAGTCCTTAACTGCAAAAAAGTCGTCATAATTGGAAACTGAATTGACTAGATTTTTTACGAAAATAAATGATCATAGGTTAGTTTTTCTTTATGCTCATGGCTTTCATAGCTTTTGGGTAAATTGAACGTTTAATGTTACTACTAATATAAATCTTGGTCAAGTAAAATAATATGCTATGCTTAATGGATTGATAATAAATACTTCGATAATAAAAATAACTGTTTGTGCTTAGAATATATAGTGGCTGAAATAACACAATGTATAAAATAAATAATATAATAATAAATAATAAATCGTTTATTTATAACATAGAGCTCACTTAACAATAAAGTTGATTAAATACTATAAAGAACACAGTTGCTTATTTGCCTGAACTAGGGTGAACCTGTGCTTCAGGCTAGACAGTGCTTAAATACAAAGAAAATAAATTAACACTAAATATGACTAATATAAGAACTAACTAAATCTACAGATATTGAAAGATACGGCGTGTTTTATTTACAAACAGTAAGTAGGTCTTCAGTCTCAGTATAAGATATGCTTAGGAAATATTGAAGAATCATCTTTTTACAGTTATACTTATTTAAATTGTAGATACTTAATTTTCTATTTAATTTATTGTATAGAAATGGACCTAAAAAAGTAAAAAATCTTTTTACAAATACATATTTTGAGGATGCATTAGAATCGCAAACAATATCATTCCGTCTCTTATTAGTAATTTCGGTGTTGTAGGAAAGCATGGTGTGCTGTTTTAGTACTAAGTGCATAATGAAAAGCTGGCGAACTGTAAGCACGTTGCAAGATTTGTATAGCTGATCTGTAGGATAGAGAAAGGGAAGGGAATTGGCTACTTTTAAAATTGCTCTCTGCGCTCTTTCAAGAGGCAGTAGGTGAGTTTTAAGTGCTCCACCATGGCTCCACCCCAGGAAGTGATACAGTATTGGATTACAGATTGACCTAGGGCTAAATAAATTTGCGTCACCAATTTTGAATCTGCGATCGCTCGCAATTTCTTAAAAACATAGATTAATTTGCGCACTCTTTTTACTAGATTGTCAATGTGTGGTCTAAAAGAGAGCGTTTCGTCTATTGTAACCCCGAGATATTTAATGTCACGTGTTTTAAAGATACAGGGACAATCACACATGCTGGATGATTGGAATCCACAATTATGGGCATATGGATGAGAGTTAGCAGTTTTAGATTGAGGCTTGCGCATGCAAAAGTGAATATATTTTGTCTTGTCAGCATTAAATGTTAGTAAATTGCTTTGAAGCCAATTAGTCACAGTGTTGAAACCCAATTGAGCGTATTCGTACAATTCGCTACTAGTTTTAGCGGAAAATATTAGGGTCGTGTCGTCGGCGTATGAAACAATTTTGCCTTGTTTAATATTTAGATTACATAAATCGTTTATATATATCAAAAATAGGGTAGGGGCCAGGATACTTCCCTGGGGAACACCATATCCAGAACTTTTTTGCTCATCACTCGTAATATTGTCTATTTTGACACATTGATATCGATCATCTAAGTAGTCAGCAAAAAGTTTTAGCGGTGTTCCTCTTATTCCTATAGCCTCTAATTTGTTTATTAGCAAAGGAACCGACAAAGTGTCAAAAGCCTTCGTAAGATCAAAGAACACCCCCAGGGTCTGTTGACCTTTGCCGAGTTCTTCAGAGACGTAATCAGTCAGGTTGTGCACTGCATCAACTGTAGATAATTTGGCTCTAAAACCAAATTGCGCCGAGGATAATAGTTTGTTTTTTTTCCAAATAGTTCACTAGTCTACTGTTTAATATTTTTTCTAGTATTTTTGAAATTGAAGAAAGTATCGATATTGGCCTATAATTATTTACTAAATCTTTGCTTCCGGATTTAAAAACAGGGATTATAACTGCTTTTTTCAGAAATCTAGGGAAAATTCCTTTGGTAAAACAGATACGAAATATATGCGTCAAAGGCGGAACAAGGATATGCTTACAAAGTTTAAGGATCTTATTACTAATATTATTCCATCCTACTGCAGAATCATCTTTTAGTCCACAAATGATTCGAGTAACTTCGTCTTCGTCAGTATCCAGCAAGCCAAAAGAATTAAGGGCACCCCTGTTTCTTAAGTCAAACAAAGGTCTTTGGACACAGTCATGTGTTGGAATCTGTTCAGCAAGAGTTTTCCCAACATTTACAAAAACGTTATTAACATGGTTAGCTGATGAAAGAGGTGAGGGATTAATAAGCAGTAAACTCGAATTAGATTCACGCTTTTTTGCCATATAAGTGACATTTTTAATATGTTTCCAAAGTTGCTTACAGTTGTTTTCTGTTTTATTTAATTCATTTTTATCGTAGTTATTTTTCAAGTTTTTTAGGAGGTTATTACAAAAATTCCTGTATCTTTTATAGGTGATTTGAATGATGAGATTGTCAGAGTTTTTCTTAGCTTTCTGATGAAGTCTATCTCTCTGTCTTATACATCGAATCAAGCCCGGAGTAATCCAAGGCTTAATGTTATATAGTTTCTTGTTTACGGAAGAAATAGTTGTGTTACGTAATACTGCAAATTGAACATGTTTTATTAAGTACGATAAAGCAAAATTAGCGTCAGCAGTATTGTAAACTGGGTTAAAGTCAAGATTGCGTAAATCATATTCGAGTTTATTTGTGTTTAATTGCGTTTTGGTCCGAGGTCGATTTTGCTTAGGCAGCGCCAGGTTTAGGTGCAGTAGGACAGCGTGATGGTCTGTAATTGTCGAGTTAGCAACAAGTGTAATGTAAGATAAGCTGGATTTAATCATCATATGATCAAAGCAGGAACCGCTTTGATGAGTAGGCAAAGAGTGAGCGGGAAGAAAACCATGGAATGAGCAGATATTTAGATAGTCTTGGGTCCCTGCATCGCAGTTATCAGAGTTTATGTTTATATTAATATCACCCGTTAGTATAATATTCTTATAGGAGCACAATGATTGAAAAATTTGGTTTAAGGGCCAAGCGCCCGAAAAGTGCCATAAAACAGTGATTTTCTGAGGCCTACTCCTCCGTAACGGCTAGGTCAATTGGTTTGAAAAAAATATATATTTTTATTATAGATTCATGAACAATAATATCAACATTTGATTTTTTCGTGCAATTAATAGTTTTGTCAAAAAAAAAAAATTTTGCAATTTCGCAACTTTTCCCTACTCCTTCGAAACGGCTTGGACCTTTAGAAACCTTTTTTCACATAAAAATTGGTGGTTAAATATTCTTCAAAGTGAACATTGCATATGTAAATCAATCAATATCTCGCAGAGAAAATGGATTTAAAGCGCTTTCCGGGCGCTGCTGGCCGCAAATAAATGCACAGATTTGCGTACTGCCGCCTAGGCGAGTGCGAGAGTTGCGTTCACATAATTTCGGTCAGATGGTTCAAGGGACTATACGCCTTAAGGAAGCGTGAAAAGTTTCTAAGTTTCTAACAGAAGGTGATCTATACATAGCAATGATTGCTGTGGTTGTACCAACTTTGATGATCAAGCAATTACTCATACAGTCCTTTAGAGGAACTTCTTCGACTGTGACCTCTATAGTTTCCTTGGAATAAACAACCACACCGTTATTTTGGTTGTTGTTTATTGTGGTATAAAATAAGTTATACCCAGGTATTTCTGGGAGGTTGGCCTGACGATCACACAACCAGCACTCAGTTAGTACCAATATATCACACTCAAAGTTTAGTCTATGAAGAATTAGGTTAAAGCTATCTATATTTTTATAAATACTGCGAATATTTTGGGTTAGTATGGTTAATGACTTTTGAGTGTCGGAAAAATATTGTCTGCACTCCTCAACCTTACATTGCTTTGAAACAGTTACAAATGTATCATCTATATCAGTTATTAAATTACTATCCATAAAAGAAGAAAAATATAAACAATAAATTAAGTCTAAAATATAAATATATATGTGACGCTCTTAGGCGCCTCCATAGTCGATCGAATTAATGTACCTGTTTTCGGCAGATTTTTTAGCAGGGCACTCTGGATCTCCCGTCTTGTGGTTGGCAGGTTTTTTGAAACGCAAACATGTTGCGCACTTTGGCATCTCGGCTTTTTTTGTGCAATCTTGGGTTGTGTGCCCTTCTTGACCGCAATGTCCACATGTAGGGTCAGCGAGTTTGCACGTCTTGGCCGCATGCCCGTACTGCTGGCACTTGTAACATCTCGTTACCAGAGTGAAGTCTCGTACCGGGCATGACGTCCAATTGATAAATAATCTATCCTGCGTGATGAGTGTTCTCCGAATTGAAGCTGGAACTTCTATTATATAGTTACAGTTCTCTGCATCCTTCCTGCCAGATTTATGGCTAAGTTTGATCGAGGACAAAAATGCATCTCTGGTCATAGACGGCGACTTGTCGGCCAAATTTTAGTCATAAATACATTTGAAAACCTCTTTTTCAGCCATTACAGCAGGGACTCCTATAACTATAATGCGTGGTTTGCGCTTTTGGGGGTCGTCGACGGTGAGCCCTGAAGAAGCTAGTTGGACTGTCTGCTTAAGTTTGTCAAGATCCTCTTTTGTCTCTGTACTTATGATAAGTCCTCCTTTTCCAATTTTACGAACACCTCTAACTTTTAGTTTCATATCACCAGGGCAAACGATTTTCTGGACGATGTTCTTGGTTTCGTCACTGGTCTTTGTGTTGTCGCGGGGATAAATCGCCACTGAGCTAAAAGTATTAGGACGAACAAAACTGTTGGACCCTTTCTTCACCATATCTGCAAAAGATGAAGTAGCGGATTCCTGCTTTCCACACGATTCTTTTATCGTCCGGTTCATTTCCAACACACAATCTCTTAGGTCTCGGTCTTCACTTAAAATTTTCAGGGAGTTATGGGTCTTCACGGCATTATATTTTAGCGATTGGAAATCCAGTTGAGAAACACCATAACCAACTTTTCAGCAGAGATTGCTTATTTTTAGCTTCTGATCGGAGTTTAATTTTCCATCAGAAGAAATAGCGCATGAGGTATGCGCTTTTAAGTGCTGTTTAATGGAACTCAACCAGTTCTGAATTTCAGGGGTCGAAACTATCTCCAATTTCTCATCTTCCTGGGCTCGTTCACGACTTGGTTGCTGGGGCTGCGTCGGTGTAGGTGTTGGAGGAGGGCTGCGTCGCGTTATCCCGCTCCGATTGAAGGGGCTGCTGTCCATATTTTAGATAATAATAATCCAATTATTTCATTTTAAACTAATCAGCACATACAAAGTGTGCACTAAAACACGCCAGTACACTAAAAACTAGGTCACTATTTACGCAAATGTTAATTTATTTAAATATTTAATGCATTGATGAGCACGTCTGAAAGCGTTGAGTGCGTCGGAACCAATGATGTTGTCACAACAATAAATACGATATCGAGAATCACATCACCAGAAAAAGCATAGCATTAGACATTTCAACAGCCTTTAGATTGGATCTAAAGACATAGAGAAAAAGAAAAAATAACATTTGACATGACATCTTGTCGTTCGTTCAAAAATGCGTTTTTGAAATTCAAGGAGGTACGTAAGTATTATTGACATAATATACGTAATCTCAACAACTTTAAACTGGAATATCTTTATTACTTGGTATCTATTAATAGTAATGTCTAAGACAAAATTGTTTAGAACTTTACTCTGTATACTTTTGTATATTTTTCATAACAAGACGCTAAAAAAATATGCCAGCAAAATTTTGTTCGGACCTTGCCATGATCCATTGTAACTTAATTTTCTATGGAGAGGTATAAAGGTGGCCATAATTCCAGTGACATTTCGTCTATGTGGTGGCCAGATCTTAGAATTTATCACTTCATAATCTGATCGACCATTTTATCGAATAGAGGCATTTCATGAAATAAATAAAACTGAACTGGTGTTCCGGCAATTGAGACTGGTCATCTCTTAGCTGCCAGTGGGCTTAATTCGACTTCTATCTTTTAATTAATTTTAATTTAATTTTTTATTATCTACATTGTGCTCACATAATAGAAGCAACAAGAAATATGTAACCAAGAAATGTAACCCATAATATGATTTAAAAGAGTGTCCAAGGAGTTTCTTGCACGGTCTTCTCCATAGAGATCTACGCTTTGGAACGTGCAATTTAACTTCACTTTTCTTGGACCGACCGACATTTGACTATTCAAAAGTGCCTGCAAATGGTCTATTTGAAATAAATGATTTGACTGTTTTAAAAACTTGTGCGCCTGAACTTCTCCGATCTTGACAAGCCTATTTCACCTTTCGTTTAAAGCTGGAAAAGTACCGATGGCTTGGAAGCAAGCTAACGTGCAATCCGTGCTCAAGAAGGATAGTCGGGCTGACCCGGCTAATTACAGACCTATCACGGCATCGTCCATCCTCTGTAAGACTATGGAGCGAGTAGTGTTCGACCGAACAAGCCGGATTCTGAAAAGGCTTCAGCACCGTAGAGCACATACGTATACGCTCCGGTAGGTTATACAGAAGACCGAGGAGTATAACCAGCCTCTATACTTAGCATTCGTGGACTACAAGAAAGTTTTTGATTCGATTGAGATTTGGGATGTACTGCAATCTCTCCAACGGTGCCAGATTGACTATCTTTACATCGAAGTGCTGAAGTGTTTGTACGAAAACACCACAATGTCAGTCCGACTTCAGGACCAGAACACGAAACCTATCCTTCTTCAGCGTTGTGTGAGGCTGGTAGACATCATTTCTCCGAAACAGTTTACAGTTGCAATGCAGGATGTCTTCAAGGTTCTGGACTGGAGTAGACTAGGCATTAATGTTAATGGCGAGTACCGACGATATAGTAGTCATGGCTGAGACAATGAGGAGCTTCGCAGCTCAGTACAATGCTCGTAGTAGAGCTTACGAAAGCGTGGGTCTTAAAATTAACATGGACAAAACCAAAGTCATAGTAAATAACCATGTAGCCTCTACTCGAAATTGTAGACGATTACGTTTACCTGGGACAATCCAGTTGGGTAGATCTAACTTTGAGAAAGAGGTGAATCGGTGAATCCGACTCGGCTAGGCAGCGTTCGGGAAGCTGCGCAGTATCTTCTTCGATTCGATTCTTCGATGCGGTATCTTCTCGTCCAACATACCACAGTGACTTGAGACGAAAGTCCAACCAGTGCGTGTTGCCAGTGATGACATATGGTATTGAAAAATGGTCGCTTACAATGGGCCTCATCAGAAGGCTTACAATCACCTAAAGAGCAATGGAAAGGGCTATACTCAGAGTTTTCTTGCGTGATCGCATCAGGAATGAAGATATCCGCAAGAGAACCAAGGTCTCTGACAGAGCCCCGGCCTCATCATATTTTATTTTCATTTTTCACATTTTAAGAAAGCTTACAGACTAATAACATTATAACTACTGTAATAAATAACTAAATTGCTGATGCTTCCACAGATGATGACAAAATTATTGCTTCCAGTGTATAGGTACTAGCTCGAAGTTGGAACAATACCTTAAACTGTTTTTTTTTTAAATAAACACTAGCTTTTGCTCGCAGCTTCACCTGCGTACTTAAAATATAGCTTATGTCACTCAGGAATATAGCAGCTTTCTATCGGTGTAAAATGTTTAGCAATTGGACCAATACTTCCAGAGATTACCTTGGACAAATTAAAAAACAAACTTTACTTCTTTATTATATCAGTATAGATTAACAATACACGGATCAAGTGCAGGTAGGTGCTTTATGTACAAAGAAGGACTTTGATAAGCCCTTCATAACTGTGCTCACATTGGTGCAAAATAGGTCAATGCCGGGTTGACAAGAAAGTTTTGTTAAAACTATGACTGGCTCTCAGAAAATATGCATTACGCCTATAAATTAGTGTTTGCGTTCCAAGAAGTCTATGGTCAATACGATCAAAACATTTACTGTAATCGTATAATCTAGTATAAATAACGTCAACTTGTGCACGCTCTTCCATAGCTTGAGATTATAAACTCAAGGGATAAGATTAGGTTAAGATGTAGTGGACCGCTTCCTTAGAAAACCATGCTGTTCATCACCACAGTTACATTTCATAGCAGCGTATACGTCATTAAATACAATGCGTTCGGAGATTCTAGAGAACTGACATATTTTAGATATTGGTCAATAATTAGAGATACCCGATACCTTTTTAAAAACTGGGGTGACAAATGCCGATTTCCAAATTTTTAGTGTTCCGTAGTCAACTAGAAACCCTTATAGTTTCGCCATGTCTGTCAGACAGACGTCTGTCTGTCTGTCCGTCCTCGCTTAATCTCTGTGACCGTTTGCACTAGAGAGCTGAAATTTGGTACCAATATGTATATCAATCACGCCAACAAAGTGGTAAAATAAAAATTGGAAAAAAATGTTTTATTAGAAAATTTAAAAAAAAATCACTTCCCACTTTACATATAGGGGGGATAATAATATGTAAAGTGGGAAGTGATTTTTTTTTTAATTTCATCCCTGACGTGTGATATATTGTTGGATAGGTATTTAAAAATGAATAGGGGTTTACTAAAATCATTTTTTATAATGTCAATAATTTCGGAAATAATCGCTCCAAAAGTAAAAAACAATGTGTCCCCTCTCCCCTAACTTTTGAACCATAAGTTTAGAAAATATGAAAAAATCTGAAAAGTAGAACTATAAAAGGACTTTCTAGGAAAATCATTTTGAACTTGATGGAAAGAATAGTTTTTGTACAAAAAAGACAAAAAGGTTGTACAAAATAATTTCTGGACTAAGTTTGTAGTATAATCGTATATGCAAGCATTTTTTTTAACTTCGTTTACATATTTTATTATCCTGAACGTATCTTCTTTCAAACAAAAAAAGAATGATTAAAATCGGTTCTCGTAATCCAAAATTACCACCGAAAACTTCTTCTGGTACCTATGTATTAATTAGTAACCCAATTCCCCGAGAGATGGCACTGTACTTTGGGATTTTTCCTGAGTTGATGGGGTCGGATATTATCAAATTGTTCGGTTGTTCTCTCCTTGGCATTGGGGGTATTATCTTATAACTACATAAAACTTATATCAGGAACATGCTAAGGCAATTTAGAACAAAACTAAAATTAATTTTTTAACGCCATTCAAAATATTAAGGAAATAAAAACCAGTTCATAAATGCTTCGATAGATGGCGTTGCGTAATGACGTCATCTTTTTAAAAGTCGATGTTAAGATTTTCCGTGCTTTCATGACCTACCGTGGTAAAAAAATCGTGGCTTCTTAAATATATTCGTAATTTTACGAGTGCACAATCGCTGATATTTCTACAACTTGCAATGATGCACTCGTCGAGTCGAGGCTTCAAAATCTTGAACATTGACGCCGAGTTGCTAGCCTATCGGTTTTCTACCGGTTGCATTTCGAGGAGTGTGCATCGGAATTGCATAACCTAATTATTTATCGTCGTCTGCATCATAGCTTTCCATCAGGTGAGATAGCGCTCAAGCGCTTACCTATGAACAATAAAATAATAAAAAAAGACGTGTGGCACTCGGGGACTGCCGCGGTAAAGCTATTGCATAGCATTTTTATTAACTTATGCAATAGACCTCGCGAACAGCTGCATAACCCCACCCATCCAAAACCAGACCTCACCAACAGCTGCTTAACCCCACCCATCCAAAACCAGACCTCGCCAACAGCTGCTTAACCCCACCCATCCAAAACTAGACCTCGCCAACAGCTGCTTAACCCCACCCATCCAAAACCAGACCGCGCTAACAGCTGCTTAACCCCACCCATCCAAAATGAGACCTTGCCAACAGCTGCTTATCCCCACCCATCCAATATCAGACCTCGCCAACAGCTGCTTAACCTCTTCCACCCAAAACCAGACCTCGCCAACAGCTGCTTAACCTCTTCCATCAAAAACCAGACCTCGCTAACAGCTGCTTAACCCCATCCATCCAAACACAGACCTCACCAACAGCTGCTTAACCCCATCCATCTAAAACCAAACCTCGCCAACAGCTGCTTAACCCCACCCATCCAAAACCAGACCTCACTAACAGCTGCTTAACCCCATCCATCTAAAACCAGACCTCGCTAACAGCTGCTTAACCCCACCCATCCAAAACGCCGACAGCTGCTTAACCCCACCCATCCAAAGACAGACCTCACCAACAGCTGCTTAACCCCACCCATCTAAAACCAGACCTCACTAACAGCTGCTTAACCCCATCCATCCAAAACCAGACCTCGCTAACAGCTGCTTAACCCCACCCATCCAAAATGAGACCTTGCCTACAGCTGCTTATCCCCACCCATCCAATACCAGACCTCGCCAACAGCTGCTTAACCTCTTCCATCCAAAACCAGACCTCGCCAACAGCTGCTTAACCTCTTCCATCAAAAACCAGACCTCGCTAACCCATCCAAAACGCCGACAGCTGCTTTCACTCATTTGTTTTCTTATCGGTCACCACGCTCAAAAAAACAAATGAGTGGTGTTAGGTTATTTTCGTTACGGAATTTCTGGAGTCCACGCTCAAGGCCCGCGATAGAAGCTATGCAATAGCTTAAAAGAATCTCTTTCTACAGTCGGTAACGTCCAATTCCTTTGTTCTGACCACGTGACTTAACGTTGAGACGATGTCATTCTTATACATTTGAAATTTTCCACAATCGTTAACGCTACGATTGTGGAATCAACTTGGCTAAGCTCTCTGATGTTTTCTACATTAGCACCTGAACTATATAATTTTACCAGTTTATCGGCATTTGTACTTGGGAGGCCAGTAAACAAGTGGATAACTTAGTTAAAGGTTGGCTGATGATTTTTTTACCGGTTCTAGCTGTGAGGTTCACGGCAAGGTTCTTAAAAAAAAAAAAACATTTTACTTGATGCTAAAGTCGTTTTTAATAGATAATTAACAAGAATTTTGAACAGTGAAATATGCTTTGTTTAGTGGATGCTTGGTGTCACCACTTCTTGTCCTAACATGAGATGAGTCGTGGAGCGTCGACTAAGTAAACGTGAAGTGTGGAAACATGGTGCTGGTCGACCATATCAAACAAGCATTGAGGACCATACGGCACGATCGCCTGAAATAATATCAAAATGGTTAGTGTCAGGTTAACGATTCAAGCCAAAATAAACAACATTATTATTAGTTTATGCGAAATCTAAATATAGTTTGTTCAGAATCAGCAACTGAATGGATTCCAATAGTGTTTACACCATCTGTCCGGACCAAGCCCAAGTCGTCGACGGCGCGCACTGTTCCCGCGCGCCTCAAGGAGTTGTCAGCAACAGCAAGGACCCAGCCGGGTCGAAGTCTACTGGGGCCAGGGTTATCCGAAAGGGCGCTCGAGCCCCGGTATGAAGGAACAGGGTGGGTCTTTTAGTCAGTAAGAGTCTGACACTATCTCCCGCTCCGCCCAAGGGCGGGGGATGTCAATCCATGATTTTTTCCCACCATAAAAAAAAAAAATGCACCATGCTGTTTTTTTTCTAAAAATATTTAAGAGGTTGGACACTACCGACACAAGTACAGCACAGGTCACGGCAGGTCATAGCGGGTATTAGATGCCAGCAAACGGTACAAGTGCAAAACAAGTCCTCAGTCGCCTGGATGGCCGGGTGTCTATGTATTTTTGCTGACATAACAATTTTTAATTTAATTTTTTATGATGCAGAACGTTATGAAATTTTATACATAGATTTTTTACACAAAAATACTAGACACGTGTTTCGGGTTTTGGTGGCACCTTGAATATTATGTATGTGACCGAGCTGTTGCACATACCGTATAATTAATTCTAGTGAATTTTGAAACTCTTGTTTCTCAATAAGAGCCAGTTAAGTTTTGAACTTCAGAAGTTTGCTGAATTTATTGTATTTTAAAGTTGAATAGTTATATTATGATTCAAATGATTCAATTTATACACACACATACAACAACATACTAACAGATATCGATAAAATTCATCAATCATCCCATGGCTTAAATAGGATTTTTCTGTGTGTGCTCAAAACCCTGATAATCTAATTTATATATTACTTATGTATATTTATAAATATATATAAATATTTATTTCAATACAACTTCCACTAACGTTTTCACAAATGTTTGTACTACTCTGTACTTAAATTATGTTAAAGTACTTCAACACATACTTCAAAAAGAAGCCGCTGCTTCAACTTCAGATATGCACTGACAATGATTATTCATTTTTTCTTCGGTCGGAAAATCATCCCATGACATACCCCGCTCGTGAGCGGAGCGTGAGATAGTGTCAGACTTTTACTGACTAAAAACCCACTCCTGTTCCTTCTTGGCCTGTCGTACAGGGGCCGAATCTTCCTTTTAGAAAGAAATCCTTGACCCCAGTAGGCTTCGACCCTGCTGGGCCCCTACGGTTTGCTGACGATTCCTTGAGGCGCGCGTGGGACAATACGCGCCGTCGACGTCTTGGGCTCAGTCCGGACGGTCACTGGACGGTCGGACGGCGAGCTACCCATTGCGTGCCGACCGCAAGCCCGCGCCTACGGTGGCTGGAAATCGGGATCAGAATCCCGGTGGTGGCTGGGGCGTGAGCGTCGCTGCTTCACGCGTGCAGCCTCCTCATTTGCTAGCATTACTGCTCCGCAGAAGGAGGCGACCGCCTGCCACTTGTTCTCGCTCCTGACCATGGGCTGTACCAAGGCCCAGCGAGCGAGATCGCTGCCGTCGATCGCCCCCACGAGGACACAGCGGTGCTCTGTCCAAGCGGGGCACACCTCAACCGTATGCCACCGTATAATCCGGGTCTGCACAATGGTGACACCCGGGCGACACTTCCGCACGCACTGACAATTATGCGGCGATATATATATAGCGATAATACTTATTATGCGATGTAGAAATGTATGGGACACTGTTCGAATGAAGTGAAAGCGACCGCTCGCTTGTGCATGTTGGTGGCTATGTTCGAAACTTTTGCCTATACATACAATTGTCGCTGTAGTCAATAGATTCCTGTAGCACGGTAAATGTAAAGCAATGTAAATGTGTACCTTGACAGCTGCTGTAACTGGCGCTTCCATCTTACAATCTGATTTTCCAAAGATCATTATAGCTACACCGATGAGCTGGTTTGTCTTTTCGTCGGTGAGCAGGAACCACGGGTACATGGGTTTATCACAAGACAAAGACTGTGTCATGTTGTAGTAATAGTGTGTACCTGAAATATGGAGATGATCTTAATAGTACATTTTGATACAAGTGCAGAAAGTTTGTGTTTAGCTACAGTGAAAAATTTGCACGTATTTCAATACACTCACTGAAATGAATAAACTTTGGTTGACTGGCGACTCGTGGTGGACGACGCGCGCCCATCCTGATACTGTAAATGTAATTTAATTATGACGGGGGAAAGCTCGCATACTTTTCTGCACTGGTGCGGAAAATAGCCTATTGCGTGCCTGTAAACGGTGGGATAAGAGCGGGTTTTCGAGTGAGTGTATTGAAAATGCTTTTTAACTTCTTGATGTGGCGCGGACCGACTCCTTATAAAAATGTCCGTCTGTGAGAGGACCAGGAGCAGGTTGGGCTCCACAGTTAATATAGTAATACCACACAGTTAACACAGGTAATATAGAATAAGTTATTAATTACTTACCCATCATGGGTATGCAGGCTTGTTTTTTCCAGATGGGGTCTAGCTTCCTGGAATCCGCGGCTACTTTATCCATGGCGCCGTTAAAACCCGTCACCGTCAGTTGCTCACTCCGAATTACCTTCGATGCATTATAAGAGTTGATGCGAGTTTGTTTATCTTAAAAAAAAGACATTATTTAGGTTAGTATTTCTTGAATCCTTTGATATTTCAAGATACTGTGACAACGGCTAGGAAAACACAATAGGGTAGTTTCCAGGGTCAAAATAATTACATTTTATTTAGTCCGTATTTTAGATTATAAAAAAATATTGGACACGTATTTTTTCTTTTTTTGATTTAACAAAAAATAACAAAGATATAGCCCATTCAAGTTACGTGTGACGTCACCCCGTGCGAAAAAATGCAGCACGGCGTGACGTTACACGTAACTTTAATGGGCTATATCTTTGTCATTTTTGGTTTAATTTACAAATAAAAAAATACGTGTCCCTTATTTTTGAATAATCTAAAAGACGGACTAATTACATTTTTTACGGCAACTAGCCTATTGTAAGTACTACGAAAACTAATTTTAATTAGTAGTCGTAGTACTTACAAAAGTAATTACTTTTCTTAAAGAGATATTAATACATACAATATTGCATGTGTTAATTATCTTAAAAAAAAAACTCATCATTATATCGTCACCAAAATATAAATGAGACCTAAAGGAAAATTCTTCCAAACAAAAAACTGAAAAAGATACGAAAAAAAAAATTCGACGGATTTGGACCTGCTGTTTTTTGAAGTTAATTAAAAATCTACGTACCTTCTGACACCCAGTAAACAGCTAAATACGCGTAATTCACATCTAAGTGGTTCCAGATCCTGAATCCTTGTTCTTCCAGGCCAAAATATGAATTCACGTACTCTTCGGGTTGCTGCAATAGACACATTTAATCGTTAAGGATTCTCAAGACACTGAAAAAAAAAATAGATTTATCTATCACCATCATCATCATCAGCCTTTTTATTGTTCCCACTGTTGGGACTCAGGCCTCCTCTCTAGGAAGGGCCGTAATCCTCCACGCGGGCCCAGTGCGGGTTGCTGAATGTAACATGTCTTCGAATTTTTAGTTCTAGGACATGCCGGTTTCCTCACGATGTTTTCCTTCATCGTTTCGAGAGCAGTGGTAATGAAATAAATTACACAAAGTAATGCGGCAATGGCAGGGTTTGAACCCGCGACCTACAACTCGTAAGTCGGAGCCATTACTACTCGGCCACCACTGCTCCATATCCTTATGCACTGCTGATTTATCTATAGTCTGTCTAAAAAGTCAAACGACTTCGGAATTTTATATAATATTTTTAATCATTTAGAAAATACTTATATTCGATACTTTTTCTAAGGTTCTTCTATTAGTAAACAATGATCAAGATCTCTTAATCAACCTTGATTATTGAACCAGTGTTGACTACATCAGATTTAATTTTGCCCTAATAATCACCCAAGTCGTTTGACTTTTTAGACAGACTCTAACATCCTTATTCTTGAAAGTTTGTTACAAACTTTAGCATTTGTCTTACAAATACTTATGTAAGTAGCGACTTACCTAATAGCGTATTAGGTACAATTCCTACTCATGTGGAAACCTCTCGAGATGCTAACATGTGATGACCAACATTTTTCTGGGCCTGATCGTTGTAATAATAATAATTATTATTCTTTACTGTCAGGCTACTACTGATCTAAGATCCGTAGAAGAAATCTCTTCCCTTATCTGTTATTCGAATATTATCTGCTAGGTAATGCGTTTATTAAGACATTCCGAACAGGTTGCCTAGCCGAATCTGGTGCAAATTATGTACAAACGAAAACCATTTTTTGTTTCCAGTTGCTTCTGCTTAATACATACTCATAACGATCAAAAAGTGTTCGGTGTCGGTAACTGGAACAAAAAGTGTCTCCGTTTGCGCAGCGCCTTAGTATAAAGAAAAACGATTAAAGGAGGTTGACTACACTTACATTAATCTGCATGCCGGCGAGCTGCTCATTTTCGTCAAATAACAAGCTGACCAAGTAGCACCACTCACCCCTTTTTACCCAGTGAGTCAGACCGGCAAAGCCTGAGGTCTTATCGGGGTTTTCCACCTGTATATAATCATCTTTCTTGGCTTCTTCTATAGTGAGAGGACGTTTTCCGAAGCCGCTGAAGATGTCAAATTTAACTGCAACATAAAAGAATAAGAATATCAGCAGACTATATTTTTTGTTATGTGGGATCGCAGTCAAGCACTAGCTTATATCATTTGAAAAAATAAATTAGGCGTAATTAAATTTTTTTTCATCCCCCCATCTCGGAAAGAGAATTTTTGCTCTTCGATATGCGAGTGATCTCGTAATAATTTGATTGCCTTTTTTAATATTGAGTACTACTTACTTTTTAAATCTTCAGCCCACAATTTACGATCTGAAACAAATAATAAAAAAAAGATGTATTTAAATTCTCAGTCACGACAAAACAAGTACTACTTGCAGTACTGTTGCTTTGCACTGTCATAATAATAGTCTTAACATAGTTCCTGGTAACCAGTCCACTTAACATAGTTCCTGGTAACCAGTCCACTTAAGATTCCAAAAACCATAGCCCTATTATCTTAGTTTTCCAAATTTCGCAATAGTTTTCCACTAACCAGGGGTTGTCCTTGGATAGGATTGAAGTCGATGTTTCACGGTTTTTTTTTGTTTCTTATTTAACACCGACTTTCGAAATTAAAGTTATTTTGATCGTTTCTAGTGTTTTATTTTTAGTGAAGTCGGTTATTATTTTTTTGTAAAAAGTTTTTTATTTCACACTTTTTTTTGCGATACCCTGCTAGGATACATTGTTTTATTATGAAGTTCCCGTGTCCACCTTCCACCTTTCGGCTCCATCATCAGATCAGTTGATAGTACCTTATAGCCAAAGTGCATATCATGACAATTCTAATAAGCCCAAACACGGCTAGGATATATTGATTAATTACGGAGTTCCAGTGCCTATCTTCCGGTTGCATCATCATCATCAAATCAGTTCGATAGCACCTTATAGCCAAAGTATATCTCATGACAATTCTAATAAGCCCAAACACGGCTAGAATACATTAATTAATTACGGAGTTCCGGTGCCCATCTTCCGGCTCCATTATCATCATCAGATCACTTCTTATATAGATATCTGTTTGAGTATGAAGTTCCGTTGGCCATTTTTGGTCTTCTTCACCACTTCTACTTCATCAAATGTCACTTTTTGACTGTATATGCTTATGTCCTTGACGATAATACCAAAATAACTATATGGTTGCCCATAATACTTGAAGAGTTCCCTCGATTCCTCATTGATCCCATCATCAGAACTGGATTTTGAAAAAAATGGGACCAATCTGGAAGCATATCATGATGTTTTATTTCATGAAAGGGAAATAGTAGTTTATGTGACTAGGGGATAAAGCAGTGTCTTTAAGTCGCGGGCGGGCGGCATGTTGAATTCCGAACGAAACGAAGGTTGCTGATTTTAATCCCGAACGATAGTGAGGGATTTATAAAATTAACTCCCGAGCATTGTGACGGAGTTAATAAAGAAACCTGAGTGAAGTGAGGAATTCATGCCGCCCAAGACAAAGACAGCTTTATCCCCGTGTTGCATACTCTACTTTTTACACCATCTGTAAGATAATATTAAAAAAAAAAACAATTTGGTCGACCAAATTAATCATATATTACAGAAATATAAGTATTATATTTACAAGATCATCAAACAAACAAAATTCACTACTCCAAGATCAATTTCAATCCAGACCAGTTTCAATTTTCTATTATGCTCCCGTCAGTAAGCAGGTTTTATTCTATTTTCTTTTTTGTTAATGGCCAGTTTGGATTTCGAGTCGACTTGTGCGATGCACGTACATTTGATTTTTGGTGTTCCAAATTCAAATCTCATTATTCTCTAAGGATTGGCGATACTGCATTATCTCCCTAGGGATAGAGTGACTTGCTTTAAGTGAGGTTTGTATGACGTATCAAACGACATTATCGAGCAGGTGGTGTAAAAAAACATTTGCAAATCGGTCCAATAAACGACGGAGTTCTGAGGTAAGAAACATAAAAAAGAAAAAAAATACAACCGAATTGAGAACCTCCTCCTTTTTTTGAAAGTCGGTTAAAATATTTTTGATTTACTTACCGCCGTAAATAGGAGTTACAGTGGCGACGAACACCATGAAAATAAGTGTGCGGATCATGGCTGTGGCTGATTGCGTGCTTGCTACTGAAGTGCACGGAGCAAGGCAGTCACACTGCATTTATATGCTTGGCACATCTGGCAGGCCACGTGACCCAGATTATTTTAAACACGACCAAATTATGGGGTTCCTCATGAATTAAATTTGAGAAAATAGTATCTAATTTATTTTCTCTTTGGCTGTGGTAGGCGTATCTTATTAACTAAAAAAAAAACCGGTCAAGTGCGAGTCGGACTTTGATCGATGTTTTAATAATAGTGTATTTTTTTAGATTTATGACGTATTAAAAAAAAACTACTAACTAGATCTCGTTCAAACCAATTTTTGTTGGCAGTTTTTATGGTAATGTACATCATATATTTTTTTTAGTTTTATCATTCTCTTATTTTAGAAGTTAGATGGGGGGGGGACACACGTTTTAGCACTTTGGAAGTGTCTCTCGCGCAAACTATTCAGTTTAGAAAAAAATTATACTAGAAACCTCAGTATCATTTTTGAAGACCTATCCATAGATACCCCACACGTACGGGTTTGATGAAAAAAAAATTGAGTTTCAGTTCTAAGTATGGGGACCCCCAAAATTTATTGCTTTTTTTCTTTTTTTGTGTGAAAATCTTAATGCGGTTCACAGAATACATCTACTTACAAAGTTTCATCAGCATAGCTCTTATAGTTTCGGAAAAAAGTGGCTGTGACATACGGATGGACAGACAGACAGACAGCCAGACAGACAGACATGACGAATCTATAAGGGTTCCGTTTTTTGCCATTTGGCTACGGAACCCTAAAAAGTAAAAATATAAGAAAACAAAATTATTTTGATTACGTTTGGCTGAGCTGAGAGTACCACATTCAAGTTGTTAGTATTCTTTCGAAATAGAAAATAAATATGATTTCACATAAACACAAGAGGTAATTGTTTTTGGTATTAGAACGGAATAAATCCGATTTAATCTATTTTAATACCAACAACTAATACTACTGGTATTAATATGGACTCAAAAAGACGTCCAAATGTATATGGTACAGACACTAAATAGTAGATTATGTAATTAGGGGATAAAGCAGTGTCTTTAAGTCGCGGGCGACATGTTGAATTATCGGCTTGGTGTAAAAAGTAGAGTATACAACACGGGGATAAAGCTGTCTTTGTCTTGGGTGGCTTGAATTCCTCACTTCACTCAGGTTTCTTTATTAACTCCCTCGCAATGCTTGGGAGTTAATTTTATACTTCACTCACTTACGTTCGGGATTAAAATCAGCAACCTTCGCTGACGTGAGGGATTTATATAATTAACACCCGAGCATTGCGAGGGAGCTAATAAAGATACCTGAGTGAAGTGGGGAATTCAAGACAGCTTTATCTCCGTGTGGCATACTCTACTTTTTACACCATTTGTGAGATAATTAAAAGACAATTTGGTCGACCAAATCATATATTAGAGAAATATAAGTGACATCGAAAAGCCTAGGTAGAGTAATATTTAACTGGATAATCCTTAAGGTACCTATATTTTGAGGAATACTGGAATACCGGGTAGTACTGCCGCAGTGTTGTGCATTGGAACTTTATTTTCATTGTACTTCTACATCCGAATTAATGTACCATCGAAGATACTTCCGTCTGACCACCGCTAAGTTCATTTATGCTTGCACTCGAAACGAAAACTTCAAGAGTTTAGTTTGGCGCCGCGCCGCAAGATTCAAGTGATTTTTTTTTTTTAAATGATCAGGCAGAACTGGCCGTGAAGGTACATTGTCCACCTCTAATAAAATTTAATGCAGGTGAACCACTTTTTTCAACGTCATGTAGACATTTCATGTACAACTTTCCATAATTAAGCCTTTATTCAAGAAAGGAGACAAACGTGACATCAATAATTACCGACCTATTATTACTTTGTTACCCATCTTGTCTAAAATTTATGAAAAATGTATTTATAAAAGATTAATTAATTTCTGTAATAAATTTTAAATTATTAGTGACAAGCAGTTTGCATTCCACAAGAACAAATCCACATCATTAGCTATTTATTCTCTAATGCAAGCAATATTATCAAATATTAATAATAATTTTCTGACTACCGGTCTTTTCTTTGATCTATCGAAAGCATTCGATCTAGTTTCACACGACATTCTGCTGCAAAAACTGGAAGCTAATGGGATTAGAGGACCGGCACTCCAATGGTTATCTATTATAGTGACACCTGCTAAAAATATAATACAATTTTGGATCACGAGCTTGACATTATGAGGCTGCTTTTCCACTCGCCTATCGTCAACATCGAGCATGGTTTAAAAGCTTGTTTGACGAACGTTTCGAGCATGGTTTAAAAGGTTGTTTGACGAACGTTTCGAGCATGGTTTAAAAGGTTGTTTGACGAATGTTAGACGAAAAGGCAACGCGAAAAAAGAGAGATAACGCCTGAAAACTCTGTTAGCATTCGGTAATTCCGTGATTCACTCTAATACTTAATAGAACTTGTTCCAGGAAATACATTTTTTTTTTTAACTCTTAAAAGTTTTTGAAACACATTGTCACTATTTAGAATCTTGATAAAATTTGCTAGGCTTGTATGATTGTACTTTTTGACTTTTTTAATTTTTGAGTAAATTATTAAGTGTCAAAATTCATGCAAAATAGCAAATTTTCAGAGGTCTTAACTGGATTTGTTTTACACAAAATAAATTGATTTTCATATAAGCCTAGATAATATCCACAAGATACTGTGTTTCCAAAATATCTAATGAAATATGTGTAATAACGTCATAATCGCGTAAGAACGGTTGTATGAAAAACAGTGAAAATGTATGTCGAGATGCATCCCCTTAATAACATAATTGACAAATTACTGCATTGGCTTGATATTAACCATTTAAGAATTTTAAACAAATCAGTTTACATTCAATTCAACCAATCAAAAAATCGTAATAATGACATCAAACTCAATGTTAGTAAAATCAAACAAGTAACGCACACAAGATTTTTGGGTGTAGTTATAGATAAAGATATTAACTGGAAAGAACACGTAGACAATGTTAGTACTAAAATCAATAAATTTGTATATGCACTTAAACAAATCAAAAATGTAACTAACGTGAAAACTGCTGTAATATCATTCCTTGCATACATTGAATCACTACTACGTTATGGGCTTGTAATGTGGGGTAATAGCACCGACTTCCAGAGAGCATTTACCGCTCAAAAAAAGTGCATGAGATCAATTTGTGGACTCAAACCTGATGACTCATGTCAACCAATATTTAGGAAACTTGGTTTGTTACCGTTACCGTCACTTTATATTTACGAAATATGTATGTTCGTAATAAAAAAAAAACAATTATTTAAGACTGCAAATGATGTTAACCCCCGAAACATACAAACTAATGCTGAATGATTTGCCTCGATTAGCTAAATATAATAATAACTGCCTAGCAATGTGTGTGCGCATTTATAATAAAATACCGGGGCATTTTAAAACATTAAATTCTACCTTATTTAAAACTAAATTTTATAAATGGTTGCTTGAACATAGTTTTTATAGTTTAAAATAATTTATAGATAAAAAGTTTTAATGTTTCAAATTGTTCATTGATGATGTCTCCTTACCTAGTTAGGTGGATGTTTGTAAATAAATATATTATTGTTATTTCATTTATTCAGATATATGTACATATAAAATATATTTTTAAATATTCAATAAAAAATAAAAAACATTTAAAAATAAAAAAATAATATTATTATTATAATTATAATAATATTAATATTTTTATTTTTCTCAGGACCCTGAGCTCCTGGACCTTTGGAAAGCATACGAGGAGCCGAAACCAACTTGCAGAGGCCCTTTTAGACGCTTTTAAAGGAATGTGGTACCAACCGGTAATTATCCCTGTATGCGCATGCTAGTGCATCCAAGGACAACCCCCGGTTGAAGGGAAACTATTGCAACATGTGGAAAATAATATAAGACTATGGTTTTCGGAATCTTAAGTGGACTGGTTACCAGGAACTATGTGAAAACTGTGGCCCTTGCCTGAACAATGTTTTTAATTTCCATCGATAAAAAGGCAGGGGGTTACTTGCACCCTCAACAAATGGGCCCCCAAAAAACGGTCGCTAGCACGAAGTGACGTAGCAACAAGAAGGCAACATATTCTGATGTGCTTGAGGAGTGGAGAGGTATACCACGGCTATCAGGACAATCCAGGAAGTACGGTCAAGATCCCTACCAGCACCTTACTGGATTATACATCCTTCTCTCGAGCGCATTTGCTCTTGCGAATCTCCACTCAAGCCAGCCAATAAAGGCAAGAGAGAGGTGGGAGCTCTGTTCCTCGTCAGTATCCACTACGGCCGGCCAATAAAGGCAAGCCGGAGATGAAGAACAAGAATTCTCCCGGGAGATCGGGTCCGTGGGGTTGCCAATGCCCAACAGTTCGCCACAAAACTGCCCTGTGGATGTCTCTCTTGGTCTGGCCCCTCACCCTAGGCATGTTACGGCAAAGCAATCGCTACCGACACAGACTTAGGATTTATTGGGGCGCGCAAGCCTCAACACGACGTCAACGTAGAGATACGGCGATGAGGATATTAATATTATTATTATTAAAGATCGCTGAATCCACTTCCCACATGTTAACAACCTCGCGAGTCAAGTCAATATACTTGATTTGTTTATCTTTCTCGGCTATCACGCGGTTTTCGTCATGCGGAACGGATATGTTAACAATCATTGCACGTCTCTCACTTCGGTCCACCACCACTATATCAGGCTTATTGGCCACAATAGTCCTGTCAGTGATGATGGGCCGATCATAGTACAAAGTGATATGAGGGTTATCAAGAAGTGGATGGGTTCATACCTATAGTATGGCACTTCCGATTCCACAAGATAGTATTTTAGAGTATTATTATTATTATTGAATTAAAAAAAACACTGAAAAATACAAAATAACTTTAATTTCGGAAGGCGGTGTTTCTATAATATTTAGTTTTGTCTCTTCAATATTCAACACCGACTTCCGAAATTAAAGTTATTTTGTACTTTTTAGTATTTTTTTTAAATATTAAAGTCGGATTTTTTTTTTTGTAAAATGTTTTTTATTTTATACTTTTAAGTTATAGTACCACCACTAAAAAATACCCCTCATTCAAACTTAAATACCATATATCCAGAGTATCTCATAACGATTCTAATAATCCCAAACACAGTTAGATTACATTAATGTACCTTCCGGTTCCATTATCAGATCAGTTCGATACCTCCCCTCCCTCATTTCTTTCAGTCCTTCTTCGACTACACGTATAAACAAAGCAATTTTACTTGTAATGACAGTTCTGTTGTGATCCTTTGAGAAGTTCTGTTCCATATCTTCGAAGTTCATGATTAGATCATAACAACTTGAAAGCATAACCTTTCAATCAAAAAAAATATTTTCAAAATCGGTCCACAACATAATAAAAAAAAAATTCAGCCAAACATAGAACCTCCTCCTTTTCGAAGTCGGTTAAAAATAAAACAAGTTTCATTATCAATATCACAAAGTAAATATTGCATCAACATTATAATGAGCGTCAAGTTTTTTGCAGTAGATACGTGGTCTGCTTTTCCATTATAGCTCAAAACAAGTACTTCCAATCCGATCAACTATTTTTTTTTACGATGTGAAAAATCATCCAATGACAACCCCCGGTCTTGGGCGGAGCGGGAAATAGTGTCAGACTCTTACTGACTAAACGACCCACCCTGTTCCTTCCAGCCTTCATACCGGGGCTCGAGTTCCCTTTCGGATAAACCTGGCCCCAATAGGCTTCGACCCGGCTGGGTCCCTACTGTTGCTGACAACTCCTTGATGCGCGCGGGAACAGTGCGCGCCGTCGACGACTTGAGCTTGGTCCGGACAGTTACCAGACGGCCGGACAGTGAGCTACCCATTGCTCACTGCCCGCAAGTACGCGCCTACAGTGGCCGGAAATCTGGATCAGAATCCCGGCGGCGGCGGCGAGAACGCCGTTGCCTGATGCGGTCGGCCTCCTCCTTTGCGAGCATTACTGCTTCGCAGAATTCGGCGACCGCCTGCCACTCCTCCTCGCTCCGGACTATGGCCTAAACCAAGGCCCGGCGCGAGAGGTCTCCGCCGCCGATCGCCCTCACGAGGGCACGGCGATGCACCGCCCAAGCAGGGCACACCTCGACTGTGTGCTCCACCATGTCCTCCACCGTGTCCTCCGGCCAATCCGATCAACTGAACCGATCAACTGGTTGATCAGAATGGAACTCGATCGGATCACCTTAACGTACTTTCAGTCTGATCAACTGAACCGATCAACTGGTTGATCAGAATGCAACGGATCACCTTTAGGTGCAATGAAAAATTTTCTAATCTTTTTTTCTCTGGGGCTATTGCATTGGATTTGTGTAGAGTCAATTGTCTGTCTATATTGTTAGAAACAAAAATTGTACATTTGAAATAATTGAGGTCAAGGATTGAAATTGTTCTTTCAGGAATTGAAAATCTTTCTAAACAGTATCTACGTCACCTCCCAGGGGCCTAAGTCTGCTATTTTTTTTTATAAATCCGTCATTCCAATACGATCCCATTGTCATTTTGCTAAAAGTTTGTAATCTGCTAATTCATAATGATCGATCATTGATCGGTCAATGGTCTTGTAATAGAAATGTGGTAGAATGACAATATCGAACTTATTAGAAGCACTAATTGCGCAATGACGTCGTAATGGTAGGTCACTGATCAAAGAAACTGTCAAAATTTTTGCAGATTACCGCATACGTCAGATATTCATTTGTCATTATGTACGAGATTACCATTCTATGCCATTTCTTTCAATGGAATGTCAGTGGTTGACTATCGGAAAGTCATAATGACGCCATTATATTAGCAGATTACCAAAACTTGTCAAAATAAAAATTATGAAATCAATGATAGACTATTCTGACACTATTATAATAGCAGACTTGGGGCCCAGTGTTCCATCATCTAGATACATAGGTTGAATTTTGAATTTAGTTGTTAGATAATTGGATGGTTAGCCAAGATGAAAATGACTGGCTGATCCTTCTCGGGCCAGTCATTTTGTTGCATCCAACTGCAGATTCCAAAACTTTGTAAAGACAAAGCCCTTAAAACCAACCAACCATAAAGACTGGAAGGTGATATTGACTGAATATCTGGCAATTTACGAGAAGACGAAATGAGAGGTTTAGGTATATTATCTGTGTTATATTTTCATAAATGAGTTTTACATAATTTGTACCTATTGTAATTAGTGTAACTGGCATTTTGTCGTTCTGGTTAAAAAATATATATATATAATAATTTTCTTAGATGCCTAAAGCATTGCCACAAAAAGCCGACAATTTCTGGAAGTTCTTTTTTGAAGTGAAAACTTCTTTAGCGGCGTTGAGCACTTTTTCTGTAATGGGTATAAAATCTTAAACTCGCGTCAGGACACGTGACCTGGGGCCCAAGTCTGCTATTTTTATAAATTCGTCATTCCAACACGATCACATTGTCATTTTGCTAAAAGTTCGTAGTTTGCTAATTCATAATGATCGATCATTGATCGGTCAGTGGTATCGTAATAGAGTTATGGTAGAATGATAATATCGAGCATATTAAAACCAATAACTGCACAATAACGTTCAAATGGTAGAACACTGATCAAATAAACTGTCAAAGTTTTAGCTGATTACCGCATACGTCAAATATTCATTTGTCAATATGTACGAGATTACTATTCTATGCCACTTCTTTGAATGGAGTGTCAGTGGTTGACCATTGGAAAGTCATAATGACGCCATTATATTAGTAGATTACCAAACTTGTCAAAATCAACAATTATGACATCAATGATAGACCATTCTGACACTATTGTAATAGCAGACTTGAGGCCTGATCGAAAAAGCGTAAGACGGATGGAGAGTAGACAGCTATCCCTTATCGCGCGTTGTGAAAGGGGGCTAGACGGAAAAAATTCTCACGAAAAATTGTACCGACACTTTTACTGTCAAAATATAAATCCAAGATGGCGGCTGCAAGAAATTATCAACTTTTTCGTCATGGGTGTCGTTTTCATGGTTTTCGAGGGTGTTGAAACCGATGGTACTGTCAAAATATAAATCCAAGATGGCGGCTGCAAGAAATTATCAACTTTTTCGTCATGGGTGTCGTTTTCATGGTTTTCGAGGGTGTTGAAACCGATAGTACTGTCAAAATGTAAATCCAAGATGGCGGCTGCAAGAAATTATCAAATTTTCCGTCATGGGTGTCGTTTTCATGGTTTTCGAGGGCGTGGAAACCGATGGTACTGTCAAAATGTAAATCCAAGATGGCGGCTGCAAGAAATTATCAACTTTTTCATCATGGGTGTCGTTTTCATGGTTTTCGAGGGTGTTGAAACCGATGGTACTGTCAAAATATAAATCCAAGATGGCGGCTGCAAGAAATTATCAACTTTTTCGTCATGGGTGTCGTTTTCATGGTTTCCGAGGGTGTTGAAACCGATGGTACTGTCAAAATATAAATCCAAGATGGCGGCTGCTAGAAATTATCAACTTTTTCGTCATGGGTGTCGTTTTCATGGTTTTCGAGGGCGTTGAAACCGATGGTACTGTCAAAATATAAATCCAAGATGGCGGCTGCAAGAAATTATCAAATTTTTCGTCATGGGTGTCGTTTTCGTGGTTTTCGAGGGTGTTGAAACCGATAATACTGTCAAAATGTAAATCCAAGATGGCGGCTGCAAGAAATTATTAATTTTTCCGTCATGGGTGTCGTTTTCATGGTTTTCGAGGGTGTTGAAACCGATGGTACTGTCAAAATATAAATCCAAGATGGTGGCTGCAAGAAATTATCAAATTTTCCGTCATGGGTGTCGTTTTCATGGTTTTCGAGGGCGTGGAAACCGATGGTACTGTCAAAATGTAAATCCAAGATGGCGGCTGCAAGAAATTATCAACTTTTTCGCCATGGGTGTCGTTTTCGTGGTTTTCGAGGGTGTTGAAACCGATGGTACTGTCAAAATATAAATCCAAGATGGTGGCTGCAAGAAATTATCAAATTTTCCGTCATGGGTGTCGTTTTCATGGTTTTCGAGGGCGTGGAAACCGATAGTACTGTCAAAATGTAAATCAAAGATGGCGGCTGCAAGAAATTATCAACTTTTTCGTCATGGGTGTCGTTTTCGTGGTTTTCGAGGGTGTTGAAACCGATAGTACTGTCAAAATGTAAATCCAAGATGGCGGCTACAAGAAATTATCAACTTTTTCGCCATGGGTGTCGTTTTCGTGGTTTTCGAGGGTGTTGAAACCGATGGTACTGTCAAAATATAAATCCAAGATGGTGGCTGCAAGAAATTATCAAATTTTCCGTCATGGGTGTCGTTTTCATGGTTTTCGAGGGCGTGGAAACCGATGGTACTGTCAAAATGTAAATCCAAGATGGCAGCTGCAAGAAATTATCAAATTTTTCGTCATGGGTGTCGTTTTCATGGTTATCGAGGGCGTGGAAATCGATGGTACTGTCAAAATGTAAATTCAAGATGGCGGCTGCAAGAAATTATCAACTTTTTCGTCATGGGTGTCGTTTTCGTGGTTTTCGAGGGTGTTGAAACCGATAGTACTGTCAAAATGTAAATCCAAGGTGGCGGCTGCAAGAAATTGTTAACTTTTCCGTCATGGGTGTCGTTTTCATGGTTTTCGAGGGTGTTGAAACCGATAGTACTGTCAAAATATAAATCCAAGATGGTGGCTGCAAGAAATTATCAAATTTTCCGTCATGGGTGTCGTTTTCATCGTTTTCGAGGGCGTGGAAACCGATGGTACTGTCAAAATGTAAATCCAAGATGGCGGCTGCAAGAAATTATCAACTTTTTCGCCATGGGTGTCGTTTTCGTGGTTTTCGAGGGTGTTGAAACCGATGGTACTGTCAAAATATAAATCCAAGATGGTGGCTGCAAGAAATTATCAAATTTTCCGTCATGGGTGTCGTTTTCATGGTTTTCGAGGTTGTTGAAGCCGATAGTGCTGTCAAAATGTAAATCTAAGATGGCGGATGTCAGAAATTATCAACTTTTTCGTCATGAGTGTCGTTTTCATGGTTTCGAAGATGTTGAAATAGTGCTGTCAAAATGTACATAAAATAGGATAGTATTTTTTAGTTATATTGTATTGGCTAGACGGAAAAAATTCTCACGAAAAGTTGTAACGACACTTTTTCTATAGTAAGCTATTGTAAGCCGTGCGGCGTGCGCATGTTTCTCTGTCTTTCTCTCTTTCTCTCTCTTATAGAAAGCAAGCCAGAACGGAACTTCGTTCCATCCGGGTGTCCCTTGACACCTCAGTAGTTTTTCGGAGAGATAAACTTTTTAATGTAAAATAATTGTAATAGTTTTAAAGTGTTAAATTTTTAATGTAATATAAATTGTCATGTTTGTGTACGATAGCGCAATAAATGAATATTGTATTCTACCACATAAATGATACTACTTTTATACTGATAAAGCAATTGGTGCAAAATTATTCCCTAACCATTCCAAAATATCAAACATGCTCAACGTTAATAATCAAGTTTTCACTTCTGCCGGCACTCCCGGAGTGCAACCCGTCTTTTTTTTTGCTTCAGCCAACTAAGTGTCCCTATTTACAGACTTAAAGGCATGTTTAACGTCAACCTTGACGATGACCTAAGCTTTTTCAGAATTTAGAAAGGTGGTGAGGGCACGTATGACAGACTTACAGCCCCCTCTTGAATTAAAACCAAGCTGTTCGGGCTGGAATTTGTTGGTTTGTTGGACTTTGGACTTTTATGATGTCATTTGAAATTTCAAATAATAAAAAAACTATACATAAATAGGTCGTTGTTATTATCGTCATTCATTTGTCCTCATTTAAATTTAGTTACTTAAATTAGTAATGAAAAGCAACGTGACTTTGCAATTAAACAATAAAATTTTAATGTCAAGTGATACCACTTTTTAAATCCGGAGACAGTAAAGACACTAATAATTATAGGCCGGTGTCCGTTTTGCCGGTTTTTAGCAAGATATTTGAAAAGGTGATGTTAAATCAAATGCTTAATCATTTTAACACCAATAACATCTTACACGATAAACAGTATGGTTTCACCAAAGGGCGTTGTACAACTGACGCTGGTGTCTCCTTACTAAAACACATTTTTAATGCGTGGGAGGAGGCACAAGATGCTATAGGCATCTTCTGCGACCTGTCTAAGGCGTTTGATTGTGTGGTTCATGAAACATTACTCCTGAAACTGGAGCATTACGGACTAGGCAAAGCAGCGTTAAGCTTATTAAAATCGTATTTGAATGACAGACAGCAACTTGTTCAAATAAACGGTGTCAATTCGTCGGGATTAAATGTGAAAATGGGGGTACCCCAAGGTTCAATTTTAGGTCCTTTTTTATTTTTAGTTTATATTAATGATTTACCCTATTTGCTGAAAAATAAACTTAATATGGTGTTGTTTGCTGACGACACTTCTTTGATTTTTAAGATAAATAGAAGGACTAATAATCTTGACGATGAAAATAACGCTTTATTGCAGGTCCAAAACTGGTTCACTGCTAATAATCTAGTTCTAAATGGGAAAAAAACTAAATGCATAAGATTTTCCTTACCAAATGTCATAAGTAGTGATTGCGACATAGTATTGAACAATGAGAAACTAGAATTTGTTGATAAAACAGTTTTCTTGGGGATTACGCTTGACTCTAGGCTACAATGGGGTCCTCACTTAACATCTCTTGCAGGACGGCTTAGCTCGGCTGCATATGCTGTTAGAAAAATCCGCCAATTTACGGATGTTGATACCGCTAGACTAGTCTATTTTAGTTATTTTCATAGTGTCATGTCGTACGGTATCTTACTATGGGGACGGGCTGCAGACATCGAGTCAATCTTTATATTACAGAAAAGAGCCATCAGAGCTATTTACAATCTCCGCCGGTGCGATTCTTTAAGGGAACTGTTTAAAGATATTAACATAATGACGGTACCTTGTCAATATATCTATGAAAACATCATGTATGTTAGAAAAAATCTTCATCTTTTTAGCAAAAGAGGCGATAGACATAATTATGTTACAAGAAATAGGGATCAATTAGTTCAACCAGGTTTCAGACTGGCTAAAGTGGCCTCTTCTTTCATGGGGTACTGTTTGAAATGTTATAATAAAATACCACCCCAAATATTAGAACTCAATGAAACGAAATTTAAATCTTGTATTAAACGCACACTATGCAGGCAAGCATATTATAAGTTGGAGGATTATATTCAAGATAAAAATGCTTGGCTCAATGCTGGTCCAGCTCCACTACCACTAGGGCGTACTAATTAGTTGATTAGTTGGAAACTAATATTATTATTTTTAATTTGAAAGACACAATTGCATTGTATAATGTAGAAGCACTTTTTCCAAGTTTGTGAATGTGAGGCACCATGGAGCATTTTTATTAGGTTACAACTTCTTTTTTGACATTACGAGCATGGCAGTTGAGAGTTTGTCATGCTCACTCAAATGTCTCGCTGTTGGTGGCACGTGTTATTGGGTCGTTCAGTTCCCTTCAAAATGGTTGAGCTGAGTGGGGCTGATGCACGCGTCATGCTCGTGAACGGGTGCCGTCAGATGGGACTGGTCATCTCTTAGCTGCCAGTGGCTTAATTCAGTTTCTATCTTTTAATTATTTTACATTTTTTATTTCATTATCGACATTGTGCTCACATGATAGAAGCAACAAGTAATATGTAACCAAGCATTATATGTAACACATAATATGATTTAAAAGAGTGTCCATGGAGTTTCTTGCACGTTCTTCTCCATAGAGACCTACTCTTTGGAACGTGCAATTTAGCTTCACTTTTCTTGGACTGACCGACATTTGACTATTCAAAAGTGCCTGTAAATGGTCTATTTGAAATAAATGTTTTGATTGATTGATTGATTGATTGATAATAATTACACCCACTGATCAAATTTCAGTCATGTATTGAATGTTGACATTGTGTACCGCTGTGTAAATTTTGTATAAGTAAAAGTAATTTATGTATTAATGCGATATTAATTTTGTCATTGAAAAAAATTTCCATGGCAATGGCGCCGGTCGTTTTGCGTGGATACAACACACACCTATTTTCCTTATTTGTCTTTTATTTTACGTATTATACCAGGTACATATTTAAACTTATTTTCTTTTGTTCATTTCATTACTCATACATATAAAAAAAATAAGAATTCAGCTTCCGTACACAACCTTCTTCGTTTAAACGATACAATCTGATAAAACAAAACTGATTATGTTTTTTCCACACATTCGTAACCGTAATAAGCTACTAAAATTCATGACTTTATACTTTTTACTTTTATAATTTGTTTTATTTTAATACAGAGTGTGGCGTAAATAGTAGTCCAATGTTAAGGAGTCGATACACCATGTATTCAGCTATCACATACCACAATTTAAAACCACTTTTTACCATAGGTCTCTGGTGGGAAAAAGTCATCCAATGACATCCCCCGCTCTTGGGCGGAGCGGGAGATAGTGTCAGACTCTTACTGACTAAGAGACCCACCCCGTTCCTTCTAGCCTTACCGGGGCTCGAGCGCCCTTTCGGATAACCCTGGCTCCAGTAGGCTCCGACCCTGTTGGGTCCCTGCTGTTGCTGACAACTCCTTGAGGCGCGCGGGAACAGTGCACGCCGTCGACGACTTGGGCTTGGTCCGGACAGTTACCGGACGGCCGGACAGCGAGCTACCCATTGCTCATTGTCCGCAAGCCCGCGCCTACGGTGGCCTGAAATTTGGATCAGAATCCCGGCGGCGCGGCGGCGATAACGCCGTTGCCTGATGCGTTCGGCCTACTCCTTTGCGAGCATTACTGCTTCGCAGAAGTCGGCGACCGCCTGCCACTCCTCCTCGCTCCGGACCATGGCCTCAAGCACTCAAGCCCCCACGAGGGCACGGCGATGCTCCGCCCAAGTAGGGCCCACCTCGACTGTGTGCTCAACCGTGTCCTCCGGGCATTCCGCACAGTGGCGACACCCGGGCGTCACTTCCGCACGAATCCGGTGCAGGAAACTCCCGAACGAACCATGTCCGGTGAGGACCTGCGTCATGCGGAAGGTAAGGACGCCGTGAGGTCTTTCCAGCCACGCCTCAAAGAGGGGACTTACCGCCATGATTCTGGCGTGCCCAGCTCAGAATAGACCTGATCTTTATATTTTTTTTGAAAAACAACACCTTGCGACACTAATTTTTTCAAATTCAGCTCCTTTTCTAGTTAAATGGCAATAACTTTTTTTTACATCATGCTATCAATTGTTTTTATACCATATTAGAATCTACATTTAATGGATATATCTTTTTAATAATGGGCACCGACAGTGTAGTACATTTATTTTACACCATTCGCGCCCAAAGTCCAGTCATTATCTGAAGACCATTGTTAAAATTTGAAATAAACACATTTTTCCTTTAATATAGTTTTATTTAGTTTACAGTAAAACAGTTATTTGCATATTATAGCACATGCATTCAGCAGTAATATACAAAAAAACAAATAGGAAAATAATGTTTTTTGTTGAAATTAGAGCCAAATTAGTGTCGCAAGGTGTTGTTTTAAAAAAAATAAAGATCAGTTTTATTCCGAGACCTATGGTAAAAAGTGGTTTTAAATTGTGGTATGTGATAGCTGAATACATGGTGTATCGACTCCTTAACGTTGGACTACTATTTACGCCACAGCCTGTATATTTCGAGGAATGACAGTGAACCTACGCCTCGCTGGTTTATTTCATTAAACCCCAAGCGTAAGCCGGTGTTCGCTCTTTCTATTGTGTCTCTGATTACGGTATTCGAAAGGTTAATGATTGCCAGAGTTACTGATGAGCATATATTATAAAAGGTGTAAGGGACAGAAAAAAAAAGCAGCCTCACCATACAAAATGATAAACTTGATTGGACAATTTGTATGGCGAGGCCGATTCTTTTTTTCGTTTCCTGAAAAAAAATTTTGTGAAAGGTTGTTCAGTTTCGTGTACTGAGCAAGCCCTCAAAGTTTGTGGAGGGCTGTCCCTTACACCTTGTATGTACTATGCATGTACCAGTTGATGAGCATGTTTCGAACAGGAGTATTCTTTAGACTCCCAGAATTTCTATCTCGGCTCTTGCTCGAAGAATATGCGATGCCGCACGATACACCAGCCCTCCTAGCTTAGTGGCAACCGTTTCTATTGCGTCGAACGCCTCGAGTTGGCCACGCCCCTGACCACGTGACTGAGCGTTGAGAGGACGTCATTCCCGTACACTTGAAGTTTTCTACTAGCGTTAACGATTGCAGATTATTATCAACTTGGCTAGGGGTACATATCGCATGTCGCTAGAATTGTTTGCAACATGGAAGACGTTGGTATCATCCGGATAGAGAGGCCAGTTCGTAGTTCTGATCTTAATCCGATTAAGCATTCTGGAATGACTTTAAAAGAAGAGTAGAGATACAAGCCCAGCTCTACGCGACTCCTGAGCTTCAATTTGTCTTTGACGAAGAGTGGGACGTTATACCATATGATTTTATAGTAAAGTTTATAATTTTCATGAAAAATTAAATAACAGCTGTAATTAAGGCTAAGGGGAATACACTTTATTAATAAACAGTTTGAACAAGAATTTTAAGTTTGACTTTCATTGTTTCTTAAGTGTTTGGTAATTTTACCATTTATTTTATATCATATATTAGTAAGGTAATAAAAAAGTCTTTCAGTAAGTATAATTTTTTTTCAAAATCTATTCATATTCATAATAAAAACCGTGTCCTGTCGAATGTCTAACATAAGACTGTCATTCTAACTTCCACACTGATTCCTTTTGATGTACCGTGTTTCACAGAGGCTATGGATGCTTGAAGACTCGCTTGCCGAATGCAAATCGGCCCGATAGCACATCTTTCCAGATAATATGAGTTGAGCCGCTCTGCAAAGTAGTTCAGTAAAACCAAATCGACACATTTGCTACAGTAGTAGCAAATGTGTCGATTTGGTTTTATTGTCGATTTGGTATATGCGTGAATGTTGGCTGTGGGAGAGGGCGAGTCGGCTTCACGCACTTCTGTCGTCGAACATAGGCACCCTGTTCGACGATATCACTTTCCGCCTAGCTGTTTTCCTACGCCTAGGCGCTGCCTGGTGCTCTCATCGCTAACACTGTGGTGAGGAGCGCGCTTCGCTTTTTAAGTAAGAGTAACAGGCGGTCACCATTTTCTGCGAAGCAGTAAAGGAGGCGGCCGCACGCGCGAGGGAAAGGCCCTTACACCCCAGCCGCGATCCCGATCCCTGTTTCCGGCCACCGTACCGGCACGGGCTTCCAGACGGCGAGCAATGGGTAGCTCGCCTTCCGACATTCGATAACCGTCCGGACCAAGCCCAAGTCTTCGACGGCGCGTAGAGCTCAAGAAGATATCAGTAAACCGTAGGGGCCCAGCAGGGTTGAAGCCTGTTGAGGCCATGGGTTCGTTTCTGAAAGGAAAACCTGGCCCTGGAATGCAAGGCAACGAAGGAACATAGGAGTGGATTTTATTCAGTAAAAGTCTGACAATAAATCATAAAACAAATCATTAACCAAAAAATTACATGTCTTAAGTATATAAATAAAAACCATGTATTGTTGTGGCTAGGCAGCATAGGCCTTCTTAAAAATGAAAATCATACGTGATTGAGGTAAGGCAACGTGGGCCTTCATGTAAATGAAAACTATTTATAGTTATATGATTGTGGTAAGGCGACATGCGCAATATGTAATGGTATTATAGGCATACCTAATAGAGAACTACTTGCCGACCTGTGCTTTACTGATGGTCCATAGTGAAACGTGACAAGTTGGATTTGGATATAATAAAAAACTCTAAAGATTGACCCAAGAATACGAACACGAATACGGATCGATTCGAAGACGAATAATGATATTATTTTGGTGTACAGTGAAGTTTGTTCTATTCTAAATACTGAAGAAGAATGGCAAACTAGCGCTCCAAGTCGGATGATATAATTTCGTATGGTTAGATTCTAGGAGAGCGAGGATATATTCAAGGCGGGTTATGCCAAATATTGCGGCTGTATAAAAGGTGAGAAATACCATAAGAGAAGGTTAGATAGGGTTCATGATTTCTCAAGCTTATCAATTTCTTGGATCTCGAGATTTTTCTCGAGTCTTCTTCCTCTTCTTCTCAGTTGTCGAGATATTTATATTGACGTATTGTTTTGTTAATCTTTTCAGTTCAAATAATGAAAAAAGTCGCCAGTTAAATTAATAATATGTATTTTTTTTTGGTGATAATTACATTTTGTTAGAATGACGTCAAGCTTGAAAGATCTCGGCTGATTTTGTCTACGCTCCGTCCAACACAGATCCATATCCAAAACTCCGAAAGCTTTCAACTCGAATTTCAAAATCGTTTCGAGTGCCTAGGAAGCTCCGTGGACGAATACGACGATGGGTTCATGGACACTATCCATACGGTCGGGTCTAAGTTCTTTAAGACTCATACAAATTAGAACAAGAGGCTCTCTAATCTAACTCCCGAGCTTATGAAAGAGAGGCGTGAGATGATCCTGCAGCCTTCAGACGATGCGTGCATATATCGGCAGCTCAATAGACGAATCTCGAAGTCCCTGAAACGCGACCTTCACCGCATACCGAGAGGATTAAGGACGCGATTGAGCGGAAAAAAGTTCTTGCACGAGATCTGTCTACTAGGCAAAGCCAGCTCACGAAACTAAAGACCGAAGATGTCAGAACAATATCCGCCAAATCCGAGTTGTACACATCAATTACCAATCCCACTACGAATCTAGCAAACGACCCAAGAGCTAGATTGACCCGACACTATGCCGGAGTTGTCCCGGATGTCAGCCTATATGAGTGTAGAATGGCTTTGAAGCAGCTTAATAAGAGTGGAATTCCTTGTCGGAGTCTGTGTTTCCTAATAGCTACAACCCGGGAATCATTAAGTAGAGAGTGAATAGGTTTCTTCTAGAAATGATATGAAAGAAAAGGGAGTTAGTGATAGCGTGACTAGTGACAGGACAGAATGGAAGAAAAAAACGTGTTGCGCCGACCCCAAATAAAATGGGACAAGGGCAGGAAAAAGAATAGGTTTCTTCTAGGTAAGCGCCTTCTTCGTCGACCGCATCGTCGTTTTTCATCAAGTGTGATAGCGGTCAAGCGGTTCGCGTTTCGCGCCATCAACAATAAAAAATTTAAAAAAAATAACAAGGCCGGGTGATGACGGAATTACGGCCAACCTCCTAAAGTGAGAAACCGAACCCTTCAGAAGCTGTTTGATTCCATCATACTTGAGGGATAAACAACACAGGCATGGACAGGTGTGGTTGTAGTCTTCTTTATGTAAGGCGACCAGGCTCTGCTCAAGAATTACAAGGCCGTCTCACTTCTGAATCATGTCATCATGAACCGTCTTATACGCAGGTTACTGCGACTTCCAGCCTCCCGAACAAGTCGTATTCCGAAAAAGCTTCAGCAACGTAGACCACATACATACGCTACGGTAGATTATACAGAACACAGAGGAGTATAATCTGCTTCTCTGTCTAGCGTTTGTGGAGTACGAAAAAGCTTCTGATTCGATCGAGACTTTACTATCGGTACATCAAAGTGCTGAAGTGTTTTACAAAAATGCCACTATGTCAATTCGACTACAGGACCAAACTTTGAAACCTATCCTCTTGCAGCGGGTTGTGAAGCAGGGAGACGTCATTAGGATGTCTTTATGGTTCTGGACTGGAGATTTCATACCTTCAGCTTGCCGACATAATAATCATGGCTGACATAACGGAGGAGCTTAGCACAATGCTCAACGCCCTCAATAGAGCAAACATGGATAAAACTAACGTTATGATTTAATAAACAACCAAGTAGCACCCTATCAAGATCGGAGACTCTACACTCGAAGTTGTCGACGATTACGTCTACCTCGGACAGACAGTCCATTTGGGCAGATCTAATTTCGAGAAAGAGGTCAACTGTTGAACCCGACTCGGCTGGGCAGCGTTCGGGAAGCTATCTTCTCGTCCAAAATACCACAGTGTCCCAAGACGAAAGTCTATGATCAGTGCGTGTTGCCATATGGTGTGATGACATATGGCTCTGAAACGTGTTCGTTCACAATGGACCTCATCAGAAGGCTTAAAGTCACCCAAAGTGGTCGGAGTTTCCTTGCGTGATCGAATCAAGAATAAAGATATCCGCAGGAGAACCAAGGCTGCCGGCATAGCACGAAGAATCGCCAAACAAAAGTGGCAATGGGCAGGTCACATTGGTCGCAGAACAGATAGCCGTTAGGGCAAGGGTGAAAGGTTCTGGAGTCGCGACCGCGTACCGGAAGACGCAGTGCCTACAAATTGGACCGATGACCTAGTAAAAGTTGTGGGAGTCAGGTAGATGCGAGACACACAGGACTGTTCATAGTGTTCATTGTGGCGATAGTAGGGAAGGGCTATGTCCGACAGTGGACATCTTTAGGCTGAAATGATAAAGAGTTGAAAATTGATGAAGATTGAAAAAATTGGCGAGACAGCTGCGGGACCATTGCGTTACTGTACTGTTGTCCTAGTTATAAATAGACCACAAAATATAGAAATAATGTTTGTATCCTAATAGATTAATAATGTTAATTTTGTAGCCCTTACCCATTTTCACATTATATAATTTTAACCTCTAGAGGACCGCCATTATTTACGTCAACCAATATTAATAATCAGTAAAATATTATCTGCCGTCGAGAACATTCGTTCAGAAACGATTTTAAGACTTATCTTTACTACAAATACAGTTTTAAATCGGCGGGTTTGGTGGCACAAATTTGTGCCAGCGGGGCTCAACGGTAATACTTGTTTACTGGCACGTTTTTGTGCCGCCGGGCCTCTAGAGGAGTGTCGCATAAAAAAAAAAAACAATATTATAGGGAAAAAATAAATGGTTTTAATACTTGTGGAACCCGAAAAATTAACTCGTGTTCAGAGTCTTGAGTCACGTGGCCAGCTAGATGAGCGATGTATATAAATGCACACGAGTGCGCTCTCCGTGCAGACGTGTTACTAGTATTACGAGTATAGTACACAGCATCAGCTACAGACATGATCCGCACTCTAGTTTTCCTGGGGCTCGTAGCCTTTGCAACTCCTTTCGGCGCTAGCGGTAAGTAGCTCACATCATCTTCACCCTTTTTTATTCACAAATTTTTGACAACTCCTGGGAAAAATCTCACTCCTCTCCATTTTTTTTATTGATAATTATAAACTAGCGTTAGACTGCGATCCCACCTGATGGTAAGCAGTGATGTAATCTGTGATAGTGAGGCGCACTAGTTTATGAGCCAGTTCACTCTTGCTTTAAAGACACTCAATCTTCATAAATTCTTCTGTTTCCTTCTTCGGATATTTTGTCGCGATACTGCATTTAATTATTTTATAATTATTTCATTTTTAGTTACACATTTAAATTCTACTACCGGGTTCCCTCTGTCTGGTCGAATCTCGATGCTCAGTTTATGCGTAAAGGTGATTCTGGCTTACAAAATTATAAGTTTTGAATGTATGATTTTCTATTTAATAAAAAGTTCTTCTATTAAGGGTAGCTATGTAGGGTTATTTCCTGAGGATCCCGATCCCCGAAGGCCCCGTCCCTGAAGACCCCGAATGTGAAAATATGATTACATTTATTTTTATTCTTTTTTCTGTCGTTTTTAATTTGTACGGTCTACATATAAAAGTGCTTTTTGAGTTTATGTTGAGACTACGTTTAATAGTTATTTGATAAACAAGAGTGCAAAGTTGCTTTTTAACTACAAGCGTGATTTAGCAAGCGAAGGATTCTAAAATTGAATCACGAGCACAGCGATTGGTTCATAAATTAGAATCCTGAGCGTTGATGATTTTTTTGTTGATTTGATTGATGATGTTTAAAAAGTCTGTTTGTAAATGTAAAGTTTTTACTTCTATTACTGCTGTTGATCATTTTTACTTATCTATAGTTGATTTTTGCATGTTTTGAGACTAGAACAAAAAAAATAAAAGACTTAAATAAATAAAACTAGATACACCGTTAAATTGTAATCGTTTTAATCCCGTGAAGGGTCGATCCGGTACATGAAACACTATCGATTTGTAAAGATAAAATTAAAAAATAAAGTAGCTTTTTTTAAAACTCGTATTAATTTACGCATGTACGAAATTAATTTCTTTAAGAAAACGTCAGCTGAGCGAGTCCAATGACCTATAGGTAGTTAGTACGCAACGCCGACTATTACCTACAGGTCATTGAACTCGTTTAGCTGACGTTGGCGCAAGCGAAACAAACAGACAGACAAAAATTGTAAAAAATGTTATTTTGGTGTATGTACCGTATATATATTCATATGCAAGTACTAAAAAGCGGTTATTTCAATATTACGAACAGACACTCCCATTTTATTTATATGTATAGAATGTATAGATGAGAAGAAAAAAAAGCAAGCTTCTATGAGCTAAGTTTTTTATGTATTTCTTATTTGTTTCAGAGCCTAAGATGTGGGATGAAGATTTGAGTTGTAAGTACTTTTATATTCAATGATTCAAATAAATATTCCCTTTTTCCTACCGTGCTCAAGATCACCAGCATTTTTTAAACCCCTCGTTCCTCTTGGTGATACATGATGAGGTTTAAGGGGCCGGCGACGGATGAATTTCCATACAAACCTAATACCACGCTCATTTGCAGTTGGAGCATAATTCCACCATATTATGATGATATTCGGTTATAGACAATATTTATCTGATATGTGGGACTTTACTCTCTGTTCCGTTTACCTCCAAATATTTATAGGAGATACCTTCCGCAGCAAGTGGCCAGTCACCCGACCGCAGACGACTTGTAGTCCGACCACAGACCAAAGGCCCTACCACGGGCTCTTAACTCGAGCTATACAGGGTGTAAAGGACAGCCCTCCGCAAACTGTAAGGGCTTGCTCAGTAGACAAAACTGAACAACCTTCCACAAGACTTTTTTCAGGAAACGAAAAAAATCGGCCTGTCCATACAAACTATCCAATCAAGTTTTTTATATGGTCAGGCTGATATTCTTTTTTTCATTTCCTGAAAAAAAGTATGAATTATTTGAGCCTAAACGTTTCGTTTAGGCTCAAATAAAAAAAAAAAAAAATCTAATCAAAATACGGGATTCAGGCCGGGAATCAAACTATTTATAAATATTATAGGTAAGTGTACAGAAACCTCGGTGTGCGTTACCGACTCGCACTTTAACTAGTTTTTATAGACATTACAGAATTAATTTATTTCTATTAGGTAAACCATTTCCACGTATTTTTATATTATGAAAGTCGATCAATAATAAAAACAAAAAATATCAAACTGAGTAATTGCACGTTCAAAAGTTCGTTCTTCACTATGGAGAAGAACATGCAAGAAACTCCAAAGACACTTTTTAAAAAAAAAAATAGTCATTTAAATTATGTTATATGTATACATCTCAATTATTAAATATTATAAATTAATAGGTATATATACAAACTTAAAACAATAATATATATACAAACGGGTAAAAAAGGAATTCATATGGCATCAAAAATTTCGTCCACATCGATGTCAATGGGAAAAGTGCCCAGAACGGCAGCATTGCCACGCTGAATGGCAATGTTGATTCACGCGAAGAGTCGACCAACTGTTTGCTGATATCCCGAACAACTCGATGAGCGCTCGAACCCCATGGCCCTAGTGTTTCAACCCCAAACGGCTCAAACACATAACTTCCGATAAGGTATTATTTACGCCGTTGGTTTTATGCACCTGCAGCAGCCGCGCTAGCATATTAAAAAATAATTGCAAAATTACGGATACGTAGTTGTAATTTGGTATACGATCTGTGAGAACGAAGGTAAAAGACGTCAAGTTAAAAGCGTCCAGAGTAAAGGTAGGGAAAACTTGCAAGATTGTTCCATTACCTCTAAAATTCATAGGTATAAGTTAATCCACTTCTCCTATTTTGCCAATTTTTTTTCTTTTAGTTGGGAAAATCATCCAATGACACCCCCCGCTCTTGAGCGGAGGGGGAGATAGTGTCTGACTTTTACTGACTAAAAACCCACACCCTGTTCCTTCTTTGCCATCTCTTTCGCATCACCTGTGGTCCCAGTAGGCTTCGACCCTGCTGGGCCCCTGCGGTTGTTGACAACTCCTTGAGGCGATTAGGGTTCGATCCGGACGATTACCGGACGGTTGGACGGCGAGCTACCCATTGCTCGCCATCCGCAAGTCCGCGCCTACGGGATCGGAATCGCGGCGGCTTGGGCACGAGGGTCATGCCTCACGCGTGTAGCCGCCTCCTTTGCTAGAGTTACTGATTCGTAGAAGGAGGCGCCCGCCTGCCACTCCTCCTCGCTCCGGACAATGGCCTGTATCCTATTTTAACGATGATGCAGTGAATACTATCGACTTTAGGATACAATTGAGGAGCTCAGCGACGCTATCAATGCCATCAATAATGATCTTAAAAACATTTGTCAATGGGCTAAAAGTTTCGGATTTAAACTTCGTTAATCCAACGAAATCACAAGATATTTCGTAAATTTATTGAGTAACCAGTCTCTCCCACCTGTTTTGTACGATGCTGTTGCTATAGCCTACTCAAAAAAAGTTAAAAACTTAGGTGTTTTTCTACACGAAAACCTGTCTTGGAATGTTCACATTGCAGAAGTAAGCAGGAGGGTGTTTTGCTCGTTTCAGTCACTGAAACGTCTTCAGAAGTTCCTTCCTCTCTCAACTAAAGTTACTCTTGCTCAATGCTCAGTGCTTGCTTGAAGAATCTACCTCTTCTTGACAACGCTGATGTCTTCCTCCTTGATGTGACTGAGGAACTTCTTGACAAACTGGAGCGTTTGCACAATTTATGTATCTGCTTCATTTTTGGCCTTCGGAAGTATGATCTGTGTCGGAATTTCGAAGGCAATTGAAGTGGCTACCTAGTCAGCAGCGTCGGGATTGCCACACCCTTACCTTTCTATTCTCTATTCTTCACAATCCCAACTCCCTCTTGTATCTTCGGGAACTCTTTGATTATCTTGTTCCAAGAGGAAAACCTTGTCGCTCATCATCCTCTCTCCTTCTTCGTTTTTCTCTCCACTCTTCAAGTCGCTACAGTAGATCTTTTACCGTTCGTGTTGTGCGCCTCTGAAATTCTCTTCAGCATTCATTGAGGGCTAGCTCTTCGTTGGAAGTTTTCTGGAGAATAATTAAGGTACATTTCCTGTCAACATGACGCATATATATGTATGTTTATATGTATTTATTTATTTAAACTTCATGTACAATAGTGGTACATAGGCGGACTTAATGCCACATGGCATTCTCTACCAGTCAACTTTTGGGTTAAAAAAGACAAGAGATTTATTGTATATATTATGTTTATGTATAGGGTGCTGTGCACATATTTGTTTAGTATATTGTTAGTTTCAAGTTAGATTTAATTTATGTGTTTAATTTTAATTTTATTGGTATTTATTTTCTTTACTGTACATTTTAAGTTCACATACAAAATTTCATTCTTCATTGTGTGGTTTGCTGTCAGAAAACCTAGTTGTGAGTTAAGCTCGCCTCAACTGTAAATTTTGTAACTGTATGTTTAAATTGTGTGTACAAAAAAGAAAGAAAACAATAGAAAAAATATAACCTGATAACGTTCTCATTCCCTCATTCTACAGATAAATTTGACCTCCTCAACGGTTTTCACTTTCTTGCGCTCAGTGTGGCAGAAGCCGTGAAACAGAACTATGTACAAGTGCAAGGCCCTGAGCAGCCCTCAGGCTATGTCGGATTGAATGGTATGTGGGTAAAAAAGGACCAAACATGCTACTTGATCGGTTTATACTTCGATAAAGACGGACGGATCGCCGCATTGCAGATTAATGTAAGTAACTATAGTCACAAAATACATAGGTACAGAAAACAATCTACTTAAGAACCACGCTCGAGCAACGCACACATAAACACCGCTCACGGACACGATATCTCAGCTGAATCGCCCGGTCGCACTCGTACAGTTCGGCACAACGCGCTGACCCTAGTGCGATCGCCTAGCGTAGGTATAAAAAGTAAAATACATACACGAGATTGACTTCTGTACCTATCCATTTTGTAGTATAGTCCACCACCTATTAGCGTTTTTTTAACTATGTGCCCGTTCTTAACCTTTCGAATACTTACCGTAATTATAGAATGAATTAATCTTGATTCTACCATAAGACCAGCCCCCCTAGCCAAGTTACAACCGTTTCGCTTGCGTCGAACGCTTCGAGTTGGCCGCGACGCCGAATTTTTTGTTCTAACTACGTGTTGAGATAACGTCATTCCCGTACATTTGAAGCTTTCTACTAGCGGTAACTATTGCAGATTAGGAACTTGGCTAGGGGTACAGCTATGGATAAAGTCTATAAGTAATATAATGATCGGGACCAGAAAAATGTGAAGAAGAATATGTTATACTTATCTAATTTTGTCGTTATTCAACATTACTTTTAATGCATAGGAAACCAGAAACAAGTGTCTACTATTCTTAGTAAAAAATCTATGTACAAAATTTCATAACTGTACCATGAAAAATCACAAAGTTAAGCTTGTTTTGTTAGCAAAAATAAATAGTTACCGAGTCATCCAGGTGACTGAGGGATTGTTTTGCACTTGCACTTAGCTGTTTGCTGGCGCCTAATACTCGTTATGACCCGCGGTGACCTGTGTTGTACGAGTACTTAATGTCGGCGGTATCTTACTTGTGACCTTGTTAAATATTTTTAGGAGAAAATATAACATGTTGTAAAAATTATTAGAATCCAATCTTTTGATTCTGAACAAATTAAATTCAGGTTTCATTTAAACTAAAAATAATGTAGTATATCCCGGGAGGCAGTACTTAGAATATCTTTCTTGGTCGCCATAAACATTTTAGTATTTCAAAAGATTTTCATAACTAAGAATTGCTACACCTACGTTTCTGACAAAAATGTTTCAAAGTTTGCAATAAATCAAATATGTTTCTGAAATGATGGTTAGTTATTATGATCGATATTCTGAGGCCTTACCATGACATTTCAAAATGTCAGGCAGGCGAGTGAGAAACAAGGATGGGACTATGTACACAGGTGGTCTGAAATGTTTTTCTTTCAATTTATTTTCCTTTTTTTACATTGTCTCCTTGTAACTCTACCCACTTCACCCAGCGATGCCCTCATATCTCTAACCGGTTCAAATAGTAGTTGGCATTTTTCTCTGGAAAATAATTGTTCACGAAATTTGCCAAGCGCAATATTAGACGATGGAACAAAAAGAAGTTACGTGGGTACAGATCTGTTGAGTAAGGCTTCTGATCAAGCAGTGCAAACCGTAATTTGTAGATTTTCGCCATGGCAACAGCTGAGGTGTGAGAGGACGCGTTGTCTTGGTGAAAAAAAAAATATTTTTGCGCATCTCACATCAGCTGACTCAAATGACTGTCAGATAAAAAGTGCGCGTCCAAAATGGCTGAAACTTTGGTGAGCAACTATCAAAAGATGCACAACTACATTCACTAACTTTTATTGACGAGTGCTGCTATCTTCAAATTGAGGTCGGATACTTTTCAGACCACCCACTACTCCCTGTAAAGCAGTTCAGTTTACGTAGCTCGTTTCAGTCTCTTGAAAATCATTAATGATCTAAACTGTATATTGCAGCACCCCAAAGATAAACTAAACTCATATTTTGACGAGAAAAACCAAGGATTCAAGACCTGGATGTACAACGGAGTGGAATACTTGTACGTTACTTTATACTTTGTGCCAGAAGGTGAGTGTCGAAGAAGGAAGTAAATTACTTATGTGAATGAAAATGTCGTTAAATTAGTAAATATCTAATGGATTAAAAAATGATGTATATATAGGGTGACTGGTAATTAGTGTACGATACTTAAACACGTGATAAGCCAACCACTTAACCAACCATTTTTACTATGGGAACAAACCTGAAATCGCGAAAAAAAATCAGCTGTTCAGTACATTTATGTTTGCCTAATGTACTGAACAGCTGATATTTTTTTCGCGATTTCGGCTTTGCCCCCATAGTAAAAATTGTTTGTTATCATGAGCACCATCACGTGTTTAAGTATCGTACACTAATTACCAGTCACCCTGTATAATATACAGGGTTATTTGTAAAACACTGACAACCTTGCAGGGTTGTATTACTAACATCATAAACAACAACTTTTGTTCTATGACTTTTTACAAAACATAATTCATTTAGGTACCAAAAACAAACCTTCACATTTCAACTCTGTATTTTACTTTTCGCTACGTCTGTATGACGCAAGGCAAGCGCATCAATAACCCTAGCGCCCGATCCCCGCTCCCTTCCGCTATTGTACTATCACTTGCTGCGCAATTGCGCATAGACTTCGTAATATTTAAAACGTTCAATTTAAATATTTTTATTTTTTTATGAAAATCATAGAACAATAGTTGTGTTTAAAATATTAGTAACCATAGTCCTGAGAGGTAACCAGTGCCTTACAAATAACCTTGTATAATAAAGAATCATCGTTCAACACTTAGTACAAAAATATGAATAGGTATAGCGCGTTGGGGTAAGATCGGCATTGGGGTAAGAACGTATAAATATAAATTATACCACTTATTTAACTTTATTTTTAATGCTAGTCATATTGCGTACCGCGTCATTATGTTCCACCTTGCCCAGCAATGTGGCTGGCATTAAAAATAAAGCTAAATAAGTGGTATATTGATTTATACGTTCTTACCCCAATGCCAGTCTTCCCCCAACCTACCTTACCAGTTTGATAGATACAATATACCTTGTAAAGTATACCTTGCAGTCCTAGTAACCCAGATTGTTTAAGCTGGGTACGGACTGCTGTAACGTAACATGCAATGTAACATGAAAAGAGTATTTCATAAGAGTGGATGCAGCGTGCGGACGGACTGAGCATGTACTATCAAAGACACTTTAGGACAGGAAAGACACGACAGACCACCGCTAAGTTCAGTTTCGCTTGCATTCAAATCGAAAATTTCGAAGGGTTTGGTATGACGTCGCGCCGCAGGATTCAAGCAAAAAAATGTTTAAGTGACATTCAGAAAATACCGCGATGGTACTCACATAGTTGAAATGCTCTCTTTGCGCGCGTAGTGTTCAACGTCCGAGCGCGCAAAGCGTCCACTCCTTGAGAATTCTGTTACATTACATGATACATTGCGAATATGTGGACGGCCAATTCTGTCTTTGCGTGATACATCGTGTGATAAATTGCGTGTTACATTACACTAGTCTGTACTCTCTCTGTGTAACTTGAAACATCAAACATCACAATACACATGATCTACACTAATCAAGTAATTGTTTTCTTTTTAAGATGGACAAACTCCTAGTAAATCTTATGACGCAACGAAGGTAATTCGGAATGATCATCTGACGTTGTCGAGTTTCGACGGCAAGCTGGATAAAGTAGCCACGACTTCCAAGACGATAGACCCCATCTGGACCAAGCAAGCCTGCATACCCTTCATGGGTAATTAATAACTTATTTCTTAGCTTTATAGCATAAATGAGAAAGCAAAGTTTTAGTTGTGTGTCGTTAACGAATTTTTGAACAACGAAACGCAACTGGTCTTTCGATGACAGAAACGGTTGTTAAAAACGGTCCTCGTCGCGACTGGTTTGAAGACGAAACTATCATTGAGTGAAGTAGTTGCAGCAAACGTTCGTTGTCGCAAAACCAGCATTCGTTCGTTATTGCAATAAAAATAAACTTTATGTTCATAGCCATAATGTTAATTTTTCATTGCAATTGAATCAATGGATACTCAACCTTATTTTCTTAAGAGTAAGACAACAATTCGCATACAGTAATACGAAGATTGGTTTGTGCAACGAAGACTGTTTGGTCGTAGGATGAAAAACGGTTATGTTACGTTGCAACACAAAAAACGGTTAACGCCCACAACTACAACCTTTGCGTGCCCTAAACAGCAGTTGATCTTAATCTTTATATTTCAGGTCGTCACTTCTACTACAATATGACTCAGTCTCTGCCTTGCGGCAGTCCTTTCCACCCGTTTTTCCCACTCTACGACGAACATAACGACCAGCTCATCGGTGCAGGCTTTATGTTCTTAGGAACATCAGAATGTGGCTTAGAAAAACCAAGCTTAAGTGCTGTCAAGGTAAAGATTTACGTTGTTTTATATTAACAGTATTACTGCATCTATTGACACTATGTACCAAACAAAGTGACCATAATGTGCAAGTGAGCGGTTGCTGTCGCAGGGATTCAGTATCGCTGCATTCGAATGATGCCCCATCATCATCAACATTTCAGCCAATAGACGTCCACTGTTGGACATAAGCCAACCCCAAGCTCTCCTCCTCTTAACGCCCCATACATTTCTATAATTGCATATACTATCTTTTTAAGCTATAGCATAGCTTCTATCGCGGGCCTTGACCGTGGAGACCGAACCCAGAAATTCCGTAACGAAAATAACCTAACACCCCCCACTCATTTGTTTTTTGAGCGTGGTGACCGATAAGAAAACAAATGAGTGAACAATCAATCAAAATTCAATTCAATGTGTGAAAGTGTAACTTCAATTAATATCTAAGAAAAAAAAACAAAGGAAAAAAAATACTACATAAATAAAATAATTTTTGCCTGCAGCTTTGGCCGCGTTCAAAAAATATAGCCGTCGCCACTCAGGAATAAAGCAGCTTTCTATCGGTGAAAAAATTTTAGCAATCGGACTAGTACTTCTAGAGATTACCTCCTACAAACAAAAAAAAAACAAATTAACTCTTTATTATATTAGTGTAGATAATAAATTAACAACCCCTAAATCTTTCTTTCAGTCCATCCAAAGGTTGAGAGAGATTGCTCTGTGCGATAAGACCGCCCATTGTACAATTATTTTCAATTATGTTTGTCCAGTATTTTTTGTTGGTGGTGTACAATAAAGAATTTAAGAAATAAATTAATTAAATCCAAATTCTTTAAAATATTGAAGAAAAAGAGTAAATAATTTCGCGGAAATTATTCAACTATACAGTCTTTGCAATAACTCGGTACCTACAGTTGCCATCACGGATCTTGAGCACTCGGCGTCAGAGTGGGGATCGCTTAGCGCATTCCATACATTGGCAAGCCAATCGTCTTCGTTGTTAGATACATACAGCAACGCAGGGAACGAATTAGGAGTGACGTCTATGACGTGATGGAGCGGCGAGCCAATCACTGACACTCCCCGCCCCCGCGTCTCACTTCGCACCACTAAAGAGACCGAATATTTGACTTCTGCGCAACCGCTCAAGATCCGTGATGGCAACTGTAAAATGTGTACATAATTATAGTCATTAAACGAGTACTACTATACCGCTGTATTTGACTTGAATTGTTTACTTGACAATAACCATTTTGATGTTATTACAGATGATCGTGGAGTCTGGTCCTCAATGCTTGTATGATCTGGTTGAAGAGTATGGTGCATCCACACTTCACATTTACTTCGTCAACCGTCCACGATTCATCACATGTTAGGACAAAATGATACTAACAAGAAGTGGCGACACCAAGCATCCACTACAGAAAGCACATTTTCCTCTTCCTAATTTTTGTTTGTTTTTAAACATAAAGTAAATTTATTTTCGCATCCCGTAACATGTTCGTTTTATTTAGATCCTGACTTCTAACCTCACAGCTAGAACCGGTTAAATAAATCATCGGCTAACTGTACCATCGCGGTCAGTTGTGCCTGATCACTTAAAAAAAAATCGCATGACTCCTGCGGTGCGGCGCCAAACCAAACTCTTTGAAGTTTTCGTTTCGAGTGCAAGCAAAAATGAACTTAGCGGTGGTCAGGCGAAAGTGTCTTTGATGGTACCTTTAGCCAAATATTGTTTACTAGCCTACTAAATTTAAAATAAGTTGTTGCGGAAAGAAGCCATACCTGATTAGTGCAACAGATTTTTGGTACCCATCTTTAAAAACAAAGGTCTTCATGCTTGAGTGAAACAATCATTATAAAAGAATAAAGTTATTATCACATGCTATGAAAAAAAATCGTTTTACAATATTAATAAATATAAGAGGACAAGCAGGTCTATCAATGTCTACACTGTCCTTCAGACTTTTTTAAATATATATAAATGATCTCCGAGTATTTTTAAAGCCATTGTCATTTTTAAAGAGTTGTCAGCAACAGCAGGGGCCTAGCTGGGTCAAAGCCTACTGGGGCCAAGGGTCTGCTTTTGAAAGGAAGGCACGGACCTGGTATGATATGAAAGGCAAGAAGGAACGCGGTGGGTATTTTAGTCAGTAAGAATCCCGCTCCGCCCAACTGCGCCCAACATTTGGATGATTTTTACCCACCAAAAAAAATAGCTTTCCGTGGCTCCTAGGCTTAGCCTACATTTTGGCATTATTATTATTTTTTATGGTGGGAAAAAATCATCCAATGACATCCCCCGCTCTTGGGTGGAGCGGGAGATAGTGTCAGACTCTTACTGACTAAAAGACCCACCCCGTTCCTTCTAGCCTTCATACCGGGGCTCGAGCGCCCTTTCGGATAACGCTGGCCCCAGTAGGCTTCGACCCGGCTGGGTCCCTGCTGTTGCTGACAAATCCTTGAGGCGCGCGGGAACTGTGCGCGCCGTCGACGACTTGGGCTTGGTCCGGACAGTTACCGGAAGGCTGGACAGCGAGCTACCCATTGCTCACTGTCCGCAAGCCCGCGCCTACGGTGGCCGGAAATCGGGATCGGAATCCCGGCGGCGGCGGCGGTGGCGAGAACGCCGTTGCCTGATGCGTTTGGCCTCCTCCTTTGCGAGCATTACTGCTTCGCAGAAGTCGGCGACCGCCTGCCACTCCTCCTCGCTCCGGAGCATGGCCTCAACCAAGGCCCGAAGCGAGAGGTCTCCGCCGCCGATCGCCCCCACGAGGGCACGGCGATGCTCCGCCCAAGCAGGGCACACCTCGTCTGTGTGCTCAACCGTGTCCTCCGGGCATTCCGCACAGTGGCGACACCCGGGCGTCGAATCCGGTGCAGGAACCTCCCGAACGAACCATGTCCGGTGAGGACCTGCGTCATACGGAAGGTAAGGACGCCGTGAGGTCTTTCCAGCCACGCCTCAAAGAGGTGACTTACCGCCATTATTGTGGCGTGCCCAGCACTGGGTTGAGATAGTCGTTGACGCCATTTCACCATGAGATCCCGTCGGAGCTCTGTCCGCCATGCCATGACCTGTCGCGGCAGCGGACTTTCACCCCGGCGTTTCATCTCCACGCGCATATCGTGCATGTGTGCAAGGACTGTTGCTTCCAGATCCCACGATGGTAGGCCAGCCAGAAGGCTCGCCGCTTCGCGGGAGACCGTGCAGTATCCCCGCACCATCCTTATTGCCATGACCCTCTGGCAGGCGTTCAGCATGGCCGCCGGTTGCGTTTTCAGCGACGGCGCCACCGCGTAGATGGACCGAACGATCCCCGCGTAGAGCCTCCGGCAGGAGGCATCTGGACCCCCAAGGTTGAGCAGGAGCCGCTTGAGCGCAGCCCCAGCACAGTTTAGTTTGGGAGCCAGACGACGGAAATGCTCCACGAAATTCCACCGGCTGTCGAGGACGAGTCCCAGGTACTTCATCATCGACCCGACACCGATGTGAACTCCTACCGTTAGTCGGGAACTCAATGGCGGCGCGTTCCGAGGGCGGTGAAAACACATAGCCTCGATTTGTGAAGCGCCACCTCGAGTCCCAACTCCTGGATCCTATCAACGACCATCGCAACCCCGCGTGTCGCTAGAGCGACTGCCGCCTGGTACGACTCTCCCTGCGCTAGAACCAGCGTGTCGTCTGCGTAGCAAACCACGCTGACCCCGTCAGGGAAGTCGCCGCGTTGCACATAGTCGTACCCGATGTTCCACAAGGGTGGCCCTAGTACCGACCCCTGCGGAACACCGCACGACATCTCTCGATGTTTCCAGTCTCCCTGGTGACCGGGGTAGACAATGTACCTGTCCGACAGGTAAGCCTCGACCACTTGTCAGAGGTATTCGGGCACCCGGTGGTACCGGAGTGCCCTCCGGATCGTACTCCAGGGCAGGGAATTGAAGGCGTTGGCAATGTCCAAGGACACTGACACGTCACACCTGCCCCGGGACACCCCTTCCCCCGTCGTGAGGGCTCGCCCGCGCATGATGGCATCCACCGTAGAGCGCATCCTGAGAAAGTCGAACTGTCCGTCCGAAAGGTCCGGCCCCACCCATGTTAGACGTGCGACGAGGCGGTTTGCAATGACTCTCTCAAAGAGCTTGCCCACCTCGTCGAGCAGCACAAAGTACGCGGACGGAGAGTCCGTAGGGCGCCCCGGCTTCGCTATGAGGACCAGTTTCCCCGTCTTCCAGCAAAGTGGAAACTGGCCCCTTTCCATGCATGCGCTGAAGAGCCCTCTCAGTCGAGGCCCGAGAGCCTACATTTTGGCATCTCAGATAGCTTCGGTTTTAATAGTATAACTTTTTTTTTAGCTCTGGGTTGATCGAGATGGAGTTTTTTACTGACTTATCGCTTATGATCTTAAAACCTTTCAGTGTTCCTTCTGTTATTATCCTTTGCATTCCAGGGCCGCGGAAACTCGTCCAAACAATCCTATAGCCTTCTTTTAATTTTGTGTTATTTGAATTTTTTTACATTTATATTTAACCGATCTAAAAATGGATGACATGCTGATTTTGTTGAATTTGTATGAAAAAATTTCACTCTGTTTTAGAATTAATCAATTCGTCAATAATACGTCCATTTCGATCATCACGCAATAAAAATAACAACAAAAAAGTACACAATTTCATTTACAAAAACCACATACACAAATTCTTCCATTTTTCTTCTATTTATTATTATTCTTATCTTATCTTATCACGTAACATGTATTTACAGATTCCGATTGCTCAGTAAGTGAACCAAACAGCACAGCAATGGTTCAGGTACTGACAATCGAACCTCTGCGCGAATGCTCTTAGGATGCCGTTGGCGCTAGTCCGGACCGAAATACCCGAATCAAGCCCAAAAAGGCCTTTATTTATTTAACAATTTTTTTACACACATACAAATAAAAGATAAGAAGGAAACAGAAAAGTAGGTACAAAGGTGATGCTTATTTCTAAAGAAATGTCTTCCCGTATACCTGGGAAAGGAGAGTTGGAAAAAAATAGAAATGTAGACACCGCTTGGCTTTTGCCAAATAAAATGTTCAAAAAGCCGATGTATTGTTGCCAGTCAATTTAATATGACATCAACTATGTACTCAACTGCAAAAAATGTAAAGTGATGTTTGCCAAATAAAAGTTAATTGTTAAAGCATTAATTAATTCGGTTTTACTTTTCAATAGTTAGCACTTGTACAAATACCTAAGTGAGAGGAATTTTTTTTCCGCGTATACCTGAAGAGGTAGACGTATTTACTGAATTCAATAACTTATAAAACAATTGAAATAAAATGCCATTTTCTTCAAAAGAATATTCATTAATATATTTTGTGTACAGTCATACCTAGTATTTTCAAACTTACCGCAAAAGTACAAGGTCGATTATCGGCACGGTCACATCCCAAAAAGATAGAGCCGGGTGGGATTGGTATTTAGCGGAAAATTGACACGCCTGGGTTATGGTAGCTTCGAACCTGACTAGATTGGTATAACCCCAATCATAAACCGCCTTCATGGACAACTTCAAGCGCTCAACCATAACATCTCTCAGGAAAGACCGGAACTCTGACCCACTAGCGCATGCATCGAACACGTAAAACGCTCTCAGAACCAGTGCTCCATGCTCATGCTCAGTGCGTATCTAGGGGAGGGCATGGGGGGGGCCGTTGCCCCCCCCCCCCTGGAATTAGTTTACGTCCCTACTAACTGTCTAGTTTTGTCAAAATTTTTGCCATTTGCAATATGCAATTTAAAAAAATCATGCAACATTAATTCCTTTCTTTTCAAATCAGCATTTTTTACAGTTATAAGGGCAAGAGTTTTTTTTTTTTTTAATGGGTAAATACGCTTAGTGTAAATAGGAAATTTGTTAACGCTATGGGAGATTCTTTCACAGAAGACGTCATAAACCGTTTTGAGGAAGACCCTCGAAAGTTATTTTTTTAAATAGTTATTGTTTCATTAATTCTTTAATTGTATTAAAAAAAAACATATTTTAATTTGACTAGGTTCTTATAAAAACTGAACCGATTTCACTCATTCTTTTCTGTTATGTTTGTTATTTTGAGGAGAAGGTTCTTATAAAAAAAAAGTTAGAGTAGTGTAGGGTAGAGTAGGATAGTGTAGGGTAGAGTAAGGTAGAGTAGGATTGATTAGGGAAGAGTACAGTAGAGTACGGTAGAGTAGGGTAGAATAAGGTATAGTAGGGTCTAGTAGGGTGGAGTAGGTTAGAGCGGGAGCAAAGCCGCGGGCAAATGCTAGTTAAAAAAAAAAACTAATAAAAAAAAATTGAAACTGTATTAAGCCACTGGCAGTTAGAGATGACCAGTCTCAAGCAATGGCACACAGACCAGTGGGTAGACCGAAGGAAGGAAGCTTAGCTATAAGGCTTTGCTCATTATTTTTTCTTACCGATACATTACTGGTGGGTGATACTTGAAACACAATTTAATTTTCAATAACCGTATCAAACTAGGTATAATATTTAGACAGATGATGATGGAGAATTCAACAATACTTATTGATGTCCTTATACTTTTATATTTATTCTTTTTTAAAGCAACGTGACTACTTTCCGTATCAATTTAATGTTTAGTGCCATTTTTGTTCATTATGTATTCTTGCCTGTATTCCAGGTAACAAAGACATGGGCGCATGTGTCAGTCCCCTCAAAGTAACTGAATTTAAGTGTTACAATGCACGGCGTCATGTTTGAGAATGAATGGTGGCATTCAAGTTGAAACGGATCATCTCTTAGCTGCCTACTCGTCTGCCGTAGGCGGCACTAGCTGGCCGTCTCTGGCCACGTCTCCCACTCCTTCAGATGTGAAGTTAAAGTGAGCTCGCTGATTTTGGTTCATAGCGCAAGTGTCCGACGAAGGCATTTGGAATGTGACCTCGATCCCCGTCGGCCAGCAATCTGCAATCATTATCATCAGTATGAACATTAAAAAGTTAAAATGATTTAAAAAGTTATAATAATAAAAGTATTTATTTTGGCGAAAAACAACATTGTAGACAAAACAAAACAAAAAAAAAAAAAGTAACATTGTCTGTCACACGTTTGCACCAATAAAGGTCCAGTTCAGCGAAATGCCAGATAACTACGAGGTAGTTGTCTGACGCTGGTTTTCAACTGAACCTTATTTGGAGTGAACGGATAAAAAGAAATTTACAATTAGTGTCAACACTACATTACATTAGGGTTACATTAGTGTGAAAATAAAACTTAGTACGCGATAAACCAGTAAATAAGTGTAAATATGTGTTCAGTGTACAAAAAAATAACATAAAACATAACAGAAACCGGTTTGAAGCGATTTAAGGTACGATTCCGAACCACGCTGCACGCAGCAGTGCTGCCGCAGCAGTGCTGCCGCGACACTAGTGGTCCCCGTACAATTTCTATTGGCTTATATGAGATTACATTCCGAGCTAGGCAGCAATGTCGCGGCAGCAATGTAGCGGCAGCACTGCTGCGCGTCAGTGTCGCCCTACCGCCGCGACAGACCAGTAGTGACGCGTATGCTGCCGCAGCAAGAGTACCTTTACCCATTAATAAATAGTAAATTTTTCTTCATCACTTATTAAATGGTTTTTAATCAGCGTCTTGTAACATCCTTCCCGTTGTCTGCTTTTATAAAACGAGACTGTTGCTTTTCTTTTACTATTGACATAAAGCAACAACAAATCATCGTCATCTTCTTCCTCTTCCAACAGTATAAATAAAAGTTGGTCATCAATCGACATCTGGTCAACTCAAAGTAAACTAACGAATACACAACAACGCATCACCACGAACAGAGCGACACTGCCGCGTTGCTCGGAATCAGCGCGGCAGGCAGCACTGCCGGGCAGCACCTTAGTGGCAGCACTGCTGCGGCAGCACTGCTGCGTGCAGCGTGGTTCGGAATCATACCTTTAGCCTCAGTCAATACAACGCTATCACTACGCGCAATTAATACTAATAAGGGGCCTACATATATGGGGACCTACTAATACGGGGAATACTATTTATCTCCATTTTCGAGTATATAATAATTATTGGATTAAACTGAGAGATTACGACCAATAAAACTTTGGTCCAATAATTCATTATAAAGTGGCATAATGCCAGTTCTGATTCTCACCTTTAGGAATGTGTAAAACATACTGATCCTTATTTCTGCAGATCATGAGTGGTTTTGAAGGTGGTTTTGGGCCACAACAGTAGCAAATGTTGTCTGGATCTTTACATGGTGCAGAGTCGTATGGATCTTGAGCTGAAAGGTAAAATTAAGTAAGACTCTGTGGCAATAGATAAATTAATAAAAATTTATTATTGGTTATAGTGTCATACTCATCAGACAAGGTCCACCGCTGTGACCGCCTCCGAGCTGGCAAAGAGGTCCTGTGCCGGGCGTCCCTCTGCCCGCTCCTGCTACCTTTGCGGCACCACAAACACAGGGGTCTTGAGATGTTTCAAATAGCCTGTGAGGTTTGCTTGATCGATCTACGATAGAAGCCTCTTGACTAGTTTCTAAAGTGGGTTCTGCATATTTGAATTTTGTAATTATTGCCTTTCCAAAGAAAGATATGCATAATAACATTAAGATGTCGCCTACATGTTCGCCACTATCGCCGGCGACGATTTGAAATGAGTCTTTCAACACTTGGCTGTTAATAGTCCTGGGATCAGACATATAGTTGTTACGTAACTGGACGAATTTTTTGGTCATATCTATTGTGGCTATGCCCATTACAATTTTGGTTGGTAGACAACCACAAGGTAGGGACTTATAAACAGTAACCCTTATGGGGAAGCTACTCATGGCCTTTGTAATTTCTGCCTCTGGAAGGGAAAACAGACATGAGCTGCCGTTGTTGAACGTTTTCACAAAGGGTCCGCCACTTTTAGCCACACAAGCCCCAGGGTCATCGTCACATATCTCAAACGGCTCTACGCCTGTCGCTTCTGTAGTCGCACAGGTCGTAAAGTCCTTATCCGAGAAACAGTGACTCTTCACAAACAAAACTTTGTAGATGAGTACTTCCAGGAGGAAGAGACTACCGTCGTTCATCTCCATTTTTGGGGCATTTTCCATAGGTTATAGGAAGTGGATGGGAGTTTTAAGTTTTTTTTCTATCTTTTTTCAAAACTTGTTCCTCTTTGATTATATATTTGTCTAGATGCCACATTGACACCTATTAAACGGCCCAAATAAAGTCTACTAAAATTGGTAGACTCGCTTCTCCCTTACGTCACACAGTGTTTTATAAACCCAAAAAAAGTGACATCGCCTTTTTATTCCAAATTCGTATAGATTGATTCAAAAGAACCGCTAGCGTAAAATACCCAAGTTTCTATTACATCTAGATGATGAGATATAAATTTTTGAAAATGCGTAAATATTTATCCGGATTATTAAAGAAAAAATCATAATAAATTACTAGTTAAAGTTATCAGGAAGCTGATCAAACTCATTCATAAAAGTTTTAAAGGCGCAAATTACAAAGTTATCAAAAATTATGTAAGTTCATTAAAATCGCCGTTATCATTTTTTTTAATATTTTCGATTTTATTTTTTAACTCGACAATACCTCAATTTCGCTACTTGATTTTTATACAAAAAAAATGCTTTATATGTGATCTAAACGCACAAAAAAAAATCAAAGCCCGAAGCCGTGGACTAACGAAGTTATGATGAATAATATGTTTAGCCGGATCGAATACACGTTAGGGTTGTCAATTTTGTAAAAATATATTTTTGGTTAATTTTGTTTGATTACAACGAAAAATGTTGAATTATTGTGATTTATAACACTCCAATATCCACCACCTATATTGTGAAAAATTAAAAATATTTGTGAAAAACTTATTTCGATACATCGATAAATTTCCGGGATATGGAAGGAATATAAAAGTTAGTGCCCAATGCAATTTCTACAGGTCGGGCGCTTGATGACTGACGTCATAGTACAACGCTTGCCCAGCCTCGAAATTTAAAAATGTCTCTTATTTGGTATTTTTAAATGAAACAAAAACTAGTGTGTTACAATTACTGGAACAACGTTTTGCGAGTACGAAATTTCGCAAATATTTAGCGGCCATTGACGGCAAAGTACTTAATACGATATGTAATACGCCATTGCAAATGTGTGGTCCATATCCTCCGGTACAAATGTGAAGTAAAAAATGGCGAATCAATCAATCTTCACCAGAAGGGCAAGCAGTACAGGTAAGAAAAAAACGTATCCAAGATGCTATACGTGATAAAATTGATGTATTGGTAGATGTCGTTTATTCCTAATTCTGGAACCACTAATGATTCTGTGTCTGGGTGTAATTTATCTATAATATGTATATATTTAGAAATATATAAGTATGTTTATCAGTTGTCTAGTACCCATAACACAAGCTCTGCTTAGCTTGAGACTAGACGGCGCTGTGTGATAGTTGTGGAATATTATTATTATTATTATTGACAAAACACCACTACCCATTGGTATGCTTTCAGAGTAAGCCGTTGAATCACGTAACAAATATTGGCGATCTGATTGGGAGCACCACACGCGCAAAGAATGATGGTCAAAATGGACGCAAGTCCAACAGAACTGAAATATTATATCTCATTAAGCTCATAATTACTTGTCTATTGCGTACTATAACAGCAAGTAGCAAAGTCGCCGGAGAACAGAGGTAAAGTCAATTGAAAAAATACATTTTTCTTCCCCGCATTGTCGCGCGCGGTGTCACAGTCGTTGTTTATTTGGTTATTTACCTGCGTTATGCTTTTTCGGTGTCATAAATTGATTATAATCTGCCACCTTGAGATCTGGAGGCAATATTCCGTGCACACATGTACGATTTGCGCGTGTAGATGCATCGCTGGAGCGAAACTCCGCTTCCACGAAAAGTCGCGGCATGGCGGGCAGAGTTCCGGCGGGAACTTATAATGGAATGGCGACAGCGTCTGTTGCAACCCAGAACTGGGCACGCAATGTTTATGGCGGTAAATCCTCTCTTTGAGGAGTGGCTGGAAAGACAACACAGCGTCCTCACCTTGCGCATGACACAGGTTGTCAACGGACATGGTAAGTTCGGGAGGTTCCTGCACCGGATTCGTGCGGAAGAATCGCCTGAGTGTCACCACTGTAGCCCGCAAGACACGGTGGAGCATGCAGTAGATGTATGCCCCATCTGGGCAGAGCAACTCCGTGTTCTCGTGGAGGCGATCGGTGGCAACAATCTTTCGCGCCGGGCCATAGAACAAGTCATAATTATAAATCTATGGTTCTAATGATTGTTAGATTGATTTATTTTTGGTTTTTGATGATTTTGATATATATAATATCTGCAATTAGAGTTTAATGATTATAATTATTTATCTATTTGGTGAACAAGTGCATCATTTAAATTCTTCAAGTGTTGTTTCTTAAAATTAAAATGTTTTGCAACTTTATTTTGTTATATAAAATCAATATTAAAATTTATTTAGTAATGCAGCTGAATCCATTAATAATAATAAACTCGCAAGGCGGTTGGGCAGTAACAATCCCACGGATCTGAAGACAAGGAATAGAGCTCTCATATTTTAAGAGAAGAATAAGAATATCAGTAAGATGCAGATAGGGATATTGACCGTACTTCTAGCAATGTCATAGTATACCTCAACACTTCCTCAAGTACCTCGGTATAATATAACATATTCCCCCTTCTCGCTAACTCAATATGGATATTTATTATTGAATATGCGAGTGTATTGTGTGTGTGTGAATCAAAAAACTATGTATATAGTCCTGTCATTAGTGTTGTAAGAAACTCAAATCTTGGAGTCTCATTTAATAAGACTTGAGCTATTTTTGAAGAGTCAAGTCTTATAAATAAAACTTAAGAGCTCAAGTCCTTTAGAATTTGGAGTCTTTTGTAAAAAGACTTGAGTCCTGCCAAAAAGAACTCAAAGACTCAGTCTTTTAAAAGAACTCATGACTGAGTCTTCTAAATCTATAGTTACAGTTTGAAGTACATAAAATTGCAATTAACAAATTATTGATTTTTAAGCACGTAACTATTATATATTTATATTTTTTGTATTTTTAGATTAAATTATTTTAGTGTATTAAGCCACAAAAACAGGCTCATTGAAGCCCTTAAAGTTTCAGTTCCCAATCGGTTGAGTCAAATTGCCAGAAATATAATCGCTCAAATCGCTTTCGTCACACCAACTCAAGTTCATGACTCAGTCTAGCTCGCAGAACTTAAAATACTCGAAAAGACTCGAAAGGACTCAGAGGACTCAAAAGACTCGGACTATGTGACTAACGAGTCCTAGTCTTGAAAATCTACTCAAGTCTCGAAATGAAGACTAAAAGACGAGTTTCTCACAACACTACCTGTCATAGTCTTAGTATACCTTAGGCACTCATACCCATTGCCCAATATGCTTTATTTTCACACTCCGTAATAGTCCTGCATCCACCGGGGTTTGTACTTGAAGACACGTTAATAGAACATACCGTCCAGGTTTCTTCATGGTATTTTCCTTTGCCAGCCATGTCTATAATAAACTTGAAAAGTCCATATGAATTTAAAAATTCACCTTTGTACCTGCTCAGTATGGAACCGGCAACCTCGTGCATGAAAAGCGGACCTTAACCACAGGGATATCACAACACAACAGTTCGAATCAATTACATTGTGTAAATATGATATATTTCAGCAATCAATTTATAGTCGGGTTTACGTTGGTTGTAAGTGCCAACCCTAACAAAATATTTGTAATGATTATAACTTCGTTAGTCCACGGATTCGGGCTTTGATTTTTTTGTGCGTATAGGCCACATATAAAGCATTTTTTTGTATAAAAACCAAGTAGCGAAATTGAGGGATTCTCGAGTTAAAAAATAAAATCGAAAATATTAAAAAAAATGAAAACGGCGATTTAAATGAACCTAAATAATTTTTGATAACTTTGTAATTTGCGCCTTTAAAATCTTCATGTAAAAGTTTAATCAGCTTCCTTATAAGTTTGATTAGTGATTTATTATGATTTTTTCTTTTATAATCCGGATAAAAATTTGCGCATTTTCAAAAATTTATATCTCATCATCTCGATGTACCAGAAATTTGGATATTTTACTCTAGCGTTTCTTTTGAATCAATCTATACGAATTTGGAATAAAAAGGCGATGTCACTTTTTTGGGTTTATAAAACACTGGTCAGTGTCATTTGAAACACCTAAGGATAAAGTGCTCACGAAAAATAATTAATTATGCCGGTTTGTGCTATCAGAATGTACCGCAATTATGTGGGAAAACCCTATAATAATACCAAGATCACTTTTCATCGGTACCTAAGTTTTGTTATTTACCCACAATTATATTAGGAAACACGATTTTTTAATTCGTTTTTTGTAACTTATTCTGATTAGCCAGTGTTGTCAGTTTTTTACTAGGGAGATTTGACGAAACTATGGGAGACATAATACAAATATTAGTACATCATCTTTCGATCAGGAGAACATTATTATATCAATAAATCAATTTAAAAATTACATTATTTATTATATCAATAAATCAATAAATGATAACTTATCTATACCTACAAAATAAATAAAACCCATGACGTCATGCACTAAATAGTATTTTTGTTAGTTCTTTCTAATATTTTGGGTTTCAGATTTCCTACGGATCCCATACTAGCAAATTGCTGGAGAGACATTATACTGCGGACTCAAAATTAAGACTAGTGGAAACCCCACAGGACTTCAGTCGTGTATTCCGAACATTTTTCTGATGCTGATTTATATTTTACGAAAAAGGGTTCGATCCGATCTTGAACGCGCCTGTTTCGCCATCCATACCATCAGGTGAGACGGTGGTCAAACGCGAACCTATCAATAAAAATAATAAAAAAAAAAACTATATATTTTTCACTGTATTTTTTGTCTTGTCTTTTCTTACATCGAACTTTATACTTTTTATTTGTTTGTTTTATGTAATTACATTTTTTTTTTTTTTTTTCCCCTACTCTGCAATCAGTTTTACTTTTAGCAGGTGTGTTGGAGTTTAAGTTCGTGGCGGTATGAGCGTGACTCCAGTGAGCCATCTACCCAATCACTTGCCAAGTCCACTTTAGCAGTTGGACTATGTTATGTCTTTCCTTTTCAGTCTTTTTGAGTAACTTCTGGTTTTAAGCGCAGCAGCCAGATCGTTAGGGTGCCTTTCCAGTCTCTCCTGGTATTTTTGTGAATGTTTTTGTATTTCCTCCGAGACAGTATTCATTTTTAGTTCATCGTGGATTTCGGTGTTTGTAATGAACCAAGGAACATCAGAAATAGATCTTAAGATCATGTTTTGCATTCTCTGTATTATGCTAATACTAGATTTGCAGGCACTTCCCCATAGTTGAATCCCATAGAGCCACATTGGCTTAAGGATTACTTTGTAGATAAGGAGTTTGTTGTCAACACTCAATTTGCTATTGCGTCCCAATATCCAGTGTAGGTTTTTGTATCGAATATTAATCTCGTGTCTCTTGGTCTTTATATGGTGTTTCCACGTTAAACGGCGGTCGAGGTGTAACCCAAGGTACCTTACAGTATTTTGATGAGGTAGCGTCACGTTATCCAATTTCACGGGTGGGCAATCAGCTTTCCGCAGCGTGAAGGTGACGTGAACAGATTTACTTGCACTTGCTTTTATTCGCCACTTATGTAGCCAGGTTGTTATTTTGTCGAGACTTTCTTGCAACATTTCTGATGCCATAGAAGGGTCTGTGTGGCTTGCTAGTATTGCGGTGTCATCAGCAAAAGTTGCTGTCGTAACTCCTTCAACCTGCGGTAGGTCAGCTGTGTAGATTGTGTAAAGAATAGGTCCCAAAACTGAGCCCTGAGGGACTCCAGCTCTTATGTCGTAGAATCTAGACTTCGTTCCTGCTGTTTTTACTTGGAATATCCTTTCCGAGAGGTAAGATTTCAGTAGCAAGTAATACTGATGAGGAAGACTCGTCTTCAGTTTACAGAGCAGGCCGTTATGCCAAACCTTATCGAATGCTTGTTGGATGTCGAGAAAAGCCGAAGAACAGTATTGTTTTTCCTCCAAGCTTTTTCTAATTTTATCGTAGACTCTGTGGACTTGTTCTGTGGTAGAGTGCTCCTGTCTGAAGCCGAATTGGTTATCAGGGATCACATTTCTTTCCCTTAGAATTGGCGATATGCGGTATTTCACCAACTTTTCAAATACTTTCGACAAGATAGGCAGCAGGCTTATAGGTCGATATGATGATACTTCCGTGGGTGATTTACCTATTTTGTGTATCATTATAATTTGGGATACTTTCCACGCCAATGGGAAGTAGTGGGTTCTCAAAATTCCATTGAAAAGTGACGTTAGGAACACTATAGCCTTTCGAGGAAGATGTTTGAGAATTTCCTTGGTAAGGAGGTCGTACCCGGGAGCTTTTTTGTCCTGTAGCTTTGAGATTACTCTCCAGACCTCACGTACTGTTATTGGGCGAGGTGGAAGTGTCATTTGAAAAGCTTGACCGAGGATGTTGTCAACTTGTTTCTCATTTAGTGAGTCCATGTCCTCATTCGGTGTAAAGACTTGCTCCAGGTGCTGGGCAAATGTATCTACCTTTTCCTGTGGTGTTCTCGCCCACCCTCTTGCAGTTTTAAGCGGCGGATTAGCAATTTGAGGTCTATTCAAGTTTTTAGTGAATTTCCACAGCGAATAGTTGGTGGATGCAGTGGCTGTCAACGATTCCAAACGGTCTTCCATAGTTTTGTTGTGCCAATCTCGCAGCATTTCTTTTAGATCTTTGGCCGCTCTGTGGAACATATTTTTGTCCTCAGTCAATCCACTCCTTTGCCATCTTCTGCGATATCTGCGTTTGTCAAGCAGCGCTTTTCTAATAGCCAATGGATAATTAGAATGCCTGCCATCCGGTTTAGGCTCTGGAGTGTTAATCCAACATGCTTTTTGGATTAGTTCCGTGATATATTTCGTGGCCTCTTCTATGTCATCTGGAGTTTTTAAGGGCACATTTAACTTTATATTAGAATCAATAAAATCTCTTAAAGACTCCCAGTCAGTGTCTTTTGTAGTAAGCTTTTCTGTAGTCTCAGATTCTATTATCAGTGTGCTTATGGTAAGTATAACTGGGGTGTGATCTGAAGAGCTATCGTAGCATGATTCAGGTTTTAGGTAGTGCCTAGGTAGTCCCTTTAATATGAAGAAGTCGAGGAGGTCTGGGGTTTTGTTAGGGTCTGTGGGCCAATAAGTGGGTTCACAGGTGGATGTCGTCAATAGATTATTACTATCTATGCTTACTTTGAGTTGTCTGCCTCGAGTGGTGGTGAGTCTAGAACCCCAGTAGGTGTGCTTTGCGTTCCAGTCACCACCAGCTATAAAACGATTTCCAAGCTGAAGAAAGTATCTTGTGAACATGTCATCACTTATTTTATGTTTCGGAGGACAGTATATTGCAGATAGAGTAATGTATCCTGTGCTATCTTCCACGGCAATCGTAGTTGCTTGAATATAATCTGTTCTATATTCTGGCAGAATATGGTGCTTTATTTTATTATTGACAACAATTGCTGTCCCACCATGGCCAGTTCCATCTGGATGGTTTGTCATGTAGCACTGGTGATCTTTAAATTGTATGTTCACATTACTTGTGCCATGTGCTTCGGCTACTAAAAGGATGTCAATCTTGTGTTCCAACATTAAGAGCTCAACTTCTTGTTTGTTCGGAGCTAATCCGTTTATGTTCCAGGTGGCTATTCTAAACGCATTCACTTTGTGAGTCGATCGACGAGCTTAGCTATGAGCCCCATCAGAGTACTCATTTGTTGTAGGATCATGTCGAACTTGTCGGCTTGTTTTAAGAGCATGCTTTCGATCTTGTCTGATATGAGCAAATGGTTATTATTCTTCACAGGACTAGCGGGTGTGGAGCCATCTTTACAAGCTTTTGCGTAAGTTTTGTAATTGGTGTTTATTTTTAATATTGGGTCATCCTTTGTGTGATCTGAGTTTTCCACAGGATCGATTTTCTTAATCCTGGGTGGCTTTGCGTTGCTAACGACGGTGCTTTTGCTTCTCCGCATAAGGATCTCTCTGTAGACATCACATCCTTTATAGTTCGCTGGATGAGGCCCGTTACAGAGAGCACAGGTTGCAGGTGAGCTCCGGTCTTTTTTCTGGCAGTCGGAGGTTTTGTGTGATTGCCCACATTTGACACATCTGTATGGGCGCATACAGTAGTTCTTGGAGTGGCCGTATTGTTGGCATCGTTGGCATTGCACAACAGTCTTTCTTTTCCTGGGGTCTTCTATGACTACAGCTTGGTGGAAGATGTATTTCAGTTCTTTTACTGCCTTATTTTGGGGTCCAGGTTGTAAATTTACAAAAAAGGTTGAGGTTGGTTTCTTGTTAGGGCCAAATTTCACGTTAATGATCTCTCCAGATACAAGGTTGCCTGTTCGTTCAATGTCTGTTTTTATTTCTTCAAGAGGTGTGGAGTGATGTAGGTTTTTAATTACTATTCTGTAACATTTCTCCTCCCTTCTGTTAAAAGTGTGTCCTATCAGACCCTTCTCACGAATAATTGAAAGGATATTTTTATATGTATTTAGTTCAGTGCAATTAACTCTCAACTGGTTTCTGTTTACTACCTTGTATGAGTATAGGTTGCCTTGAGGTTCAACGGTTTCCAACAATTCTGTCAACTTATTCACATCTTCAACTCCATATAAGATTATAGGTGGAGGTTTAGTCGGTTTCTTTTCCCTGGACTCTGTCTGGTGAATTTCTTTTTGGTCTACAGGTAATGTGTTGTATCTGTTGGTAATTTCAATTTTTTCAGGTGAGGGGGACTCTGAAACTTTTTGGCGTTTACTATTTCTCTTAGTCGGCACTCTTTGCACTTATGTACTTACATGTAACCAGAGAATTGTGTCTTAAAATCTGTGTTAAATAATTGTATTTTTTTCTTTCTTTAATTTACAAAATATTATTTCATTCAACCTATTTTGTTAAACTTTCTTCATAATAAATAACGGATAAAAGGAAAGTTAATCCAGGCATCCCTAAACACGCACACCTTGACAGTTTGACGACAATAAGTACGCAAGCGGTACTCACACATATCTCGCAATTGGAGACAGTTTTAGTGCATCGTTTGTTTGCATTGCTCTATCTAGACAAGTATATAATCAAAGTTGTTCCTACTAGTCTGTAATTTTGACATTTGTGCGTGTGTGCACAAACAAAAGAAAATAAATTTGACATACCTATATATGAAAACTTTTCTTCTGAATGATGCAACTAGGGAGGTGTTAATGTAGACCAGAAACTAAACTCTTAGGTTGTTTAAAACCAATTACAAAAAATATGTTTAAAATTCTTAATCCGACTACGAAAAATATACATACCTACATGAACTTTTAAAAACACAACACTCCTTTTTTGGCCGTAACCAGTCTTGTAATGTTCCCACTGTTGGGACTCAGACCTTATCTCTATGAGAAGGAATGGGCTGTATTCCGTATTTAATCCATAAAACAGGCTCTGTGTGGGTGGTGAATGTCTCCTGCCTTCGAATTGTAGTTCTAGGACATTTCGGTTTTCTCACGATGTTATCTTTCATTGTTGTTTTGGACAGTCGTATACAAAATCACGTTCTGAAAATTTTAAAACATTATTGTCTGTCATTCTTATCTACAAACTTTTCAATATTTATTGTCTAATACGTATACTAGAAAAGCACGTGTCCCTTATCGCTGTTACGTGACACACCACAAACAGGCGTTTTGACGCTCTCTAAATCGATGGGAATTTTTAACATGGCATGTGCTGTCTTGCCTTCCGGAAGCAGTGTGGCAGCGATTCCCGACGACGCTACAGCAATAGCAATTTTGCCTTGCCTCCTGACCTCTGCAAGTATGCCAGTGGTAACAAATGTTTTTCCTGTTCCACCACGAGCATCCAAGAAAAACATTTTACCCTGGTTTTGCCCAACGCTTTCAAGGACGGTGTCATAAATTTGTTTTTGCTCTCAAGAGAACAAAGCGACATGGTAACTTCGTATGGTGGTAATTTCGCCCGGATCGTAATTTGTCTCAGCGTTATACTCCCGATTTCCACGGTCTTGATGTGGTGATGATTGGAGAGCTGGTAACCCATATTCGATCAGTGGACTACCGCCGATAGAAATGACCACATCTTGAAGTGAACTGAGACAAAGCTACCGGGTTCGTGACTCCACAAAACACCAAGATGGCAAACAGATGACGCATGCGGCTGGGACTGTCACTGACGCTTGCCTCCGCGAGGGTGTAATCCCAATTAGGCAAAAGGCTGCGCGGTAAGTGGGATACTCTACGCCATCAAAAGTCCTCAGAAAGGCGAAAGACGTTGGGCCTGGGACAGTGTGAAGTAACAACCGCAGAAAATAGCATTCGCCACTATTCGGGTGCATGGTATAAACCCTACCCAATGCGATGTCCTTGAAAATTCCCGGAAAACCTTTCACAGCACCTCCTCGTCGACGTCGATTAAATACACCCCTTTGCTGTTCGTACGTGTAATATGAAGGCACCTCGTCTGGTGGAATGGCGTCAGCGACTATCGCAACCCCGTCATGGGCACGCCACAATTATGGCGATAAGTCCCCTCTTTGAGGCGTGGCTGGAAAGACCTCACGGCGTCCTTACCTTCCGCATGACACAGGTCCTCACCGGAAATGGCAAGTTCGGGAGGTTCCTGTTCCGAATCAAAGCGGAAGTGACGCCCGGGTGTCGCCACTGTGCGGAACGCCCGGAGGACACGGTGGAGCACACAATCGTGGTGTGCCCTGCTTGGGCGGAGCATCGCCGTGCCCTCGTGGGGGTGATCGGCGGCGGAGACCTCTCGCGCCGGGCCTTGGTCGAGGCCATGGTCCGGAGCGAGGAGGAGTGGCAGGCGGTCGCCGACTTCTGCGAAGCAGTAATGCTCGCTAAGGAGGAGGCCGACCGCATCAGGCAACGGCACTCTCGCCGCCGCCGCCGGGATTCCGATCCCGATTTCCAGCCACCGTAGGCGCGGGCTTGCGGACAGTGAGCAATGTGTAGCTCGCTGTCCGGCCGTCCGGTAACCGTCCGGACCAAGCCCAAGTCGTCGACGGCGCGCGCTGTTCCCGCGCGCCTCAAGGAGTTGTCAGCAACAGCAGGGGCCCAGCCGGGTCGAAGCCTACTGGGGCCAGGGTAATCCGAAAGGGCGCTCGAGCCCCGGTATGAAGGCTTGAAGGAACGGGATGGGTTCTTTAGTCAGTAAGAGTCTGACACTATCTCCCGCTCCGCCCAAGGGCGGGGGTTGTCATAAGATGATTTTTCCCATCGAAAAAAAAAAAAAAAAAAAAAAGGCACTTCGTCATACGTAAGGGATCTCGCATACTGGTCGACTTCACAGAGTCTGAAAAATGCCACCATGTAATACCTAACACCGCATTTTTTTTAAATTGTCTTCCTCAACTCTGCTCAAGATTTTGAGGGTTTTTTTGGAACTTGAATTTGTCAAAACGAACTATAATAATTATGAAGAAAATGCACATTACAATCTATGAATTTTAAGAATAACTAACTACTAACCTCGCCAACATGATCAAATTTAAATTATTAATTTCAAAAAAGTATTAACATGTAACTTGATTTGATTTTTATGAAATCTCATAGATGGCGCTGCTTTAAAATTGACTTTATACTACTAACGTTCATTAAACTATGTTTCTCTGCCCAAGTTACTTTAATGGCGTAGTTTTTATAGTGTAAAGCTAGATAATAGCATGGCTTACTCAAAACCAACATTTAAATATGCGTAGTTAGATTACACGCTGTCATAGAATGTATAAGAAAAATAAAGATTCACAGCTCCTCCCCCGTAGGTGATAGCGTGATAATATGTAGCCTATATGTTGACCCGACCTCTTAGTAATATTCATGCAAAATTTGAAGTAAATCCATGCAGTACTTTTTGAGTTTAGCCCGGACATACATACAGACAAACAGACAAACCGACAAAAATTCTAAAAACTATATTTTTGGCTTCGATATCGATTGCAGATCACGCACCAAGTATTCTTTTAAAAAAAATATTCAATGTACAGTTTTGACTTTCCTACGATTTTATTATATGTATAGATTTTGTACTGCCATCTATGATAGTTGACGAATTAACCATGATCCCGCCATCTATTGCGCAAAAAGGAACGACCAGCAGTACCGCCATCTATTATCGTGAAACAAATCGTGATACCGCCATCTATTATCCATTATTAGAACTAATTATGTTACCGTATCTATTTATCGAGTAGAGGAACTAATTGTGATCCTGCCACCTATTGTCCAATATTAGAACTAATTACATTACCGCCATCTATTATCAAGATAAGGAACTAACTGTGATGCTGCCGTCTATTGTCCAATATTAGAACTAATCATATTACCGCCATCTATTATCGAGTAGAGGTACTAACTGTTACCCTGCCACCTATTGTCCAATATTAAAACTAATTACATTACCGCCATCTATTATCAAGATAAGGAACTAACTGTGATGCTGCCATCTATTGTCCAATATTAGAACTAATCATATTACTGCCATCTATTATCGAGTAGAGAAACTAACTGTTACCCTGCCATCTATTGTCCAATATTAGAACCAATTATATTACTGCCATCTATTATCTAGTAGAGGAACTAATTGTGATCCTGCCATCTATTGTCCAAGATTAGAACTAATTACATCATCGCTATCTATTATCAAGGTAGCACTAGTCTTGCCAAGGAGTATATTACCCAGTCATCCACCATTTCATTCATCATATTGAGATAAGACCTAAATTAGTACTCGGTACACCACTGGTTACTTCATGGTAAAACATTCGATGCTTCTACAAACTTCTAATGATATGTGTTTGCTTTCAGATCATTGTTCCCAGAGGTCCTGAGTGTCTGTACGACTTAGCAGATACACCTGTACCCCCAGCCAAGTTGCTAATCTGCAATAGTTAACGCTTGTAGAAAGCTTCAAATGTACGGGAATGACGTCGTCTAACGCTCAGTCACGTGGTCAGAACAAAAGAATTGGCGGCAAGGTTAACTCGAAGCGTTCGGCGCAAGCGAAACGGTTGTAACTTGGCTAGGGGGGCAGGCCTGGTCACAAACAATGCACACTTACTTCATGGACAAGCCTACTGATATTTTATGTTTGCCGAGATTGTGGTAAATCAGTTTCTTCTTCTTGAATAATTATATGGCTTTTTTATGTGTCCCACAGGGCAGGGCAAAGGCATCCCTTTTGTTATGCCACTCTTTTCTGTCCTTAGCCACTTCTGGCCAATCCTTAGGGTAGGAGTCCAAATCGTCACGCCATCTCCTTCTGGGCCTACCGCGTCGTCGAATGATTGAATATTCTTATAATAATTGGCTTTTTTTACTCGCTAACTAAACTAATAAGTACATGTTAGGGTAGAGTTACAGTCAGATGTAGGTAACAAGTGTAACAACTAAAGGCTTATTTTTCAGAAATCTCTAGAAACCTCTCTCCTCTTTTTTTCATAATTTTCATATCGAAGCACGCACGCACTTGTTCAAAGAATCTATAGTTTTAAAAAAAAAGTTCAATTTGCAACAGATAAGTCCATTTGGTTCAAATTTTCGTCACTTTTTATTATAACTTCAGTTTTTAAATCAAACTAATACAAAGCTTTTCATTTCTTTTTGAGGTGGAAATCATCTATTGTCATGATTTTGCTACAGTCGCTGTCGCCATATCGCCACGATATCCTGCCGGAGCTCTGTCCGCCATGCCGCATGCCGCGAACAGCAGCGGACATTCGTCCCAGCGTTGCATCTCCACGCGCAAATCGTGCATGTGTGCAAGGACTGTGGGCCCTTACATTTACAACTCTGGTCCCCAAAATACAGGCGCCCGCCGCCTAGTTTGGAGACCATCGTATTCTACATAATTGAAGCCCGCAATTAGTTACAGACCTAGGTATAATACGTTAAGATTATTTAATTTAAGGTACTATTATTTTGTTACAATAAATTTATTATATTATATTATTACTTTTATATTTTCATTATTATTAATTGTAATAAGTATAGACATAATTATTTATTACTAGCTTTTGCCCGCAGCTTCGCCCGCGTAATAAAGTATAACATAATATGTCACTCAGGAATAAAGCAGCTTTGTATCGGTGAAAAAATTTTAGCAATCGGACCAGTACTTTCAGAGATTACCTCCTACAAACAAAAAAACAAACTTTACCTCTTTATTAAATTTGTTTAATACTTATATTATATTAGTAGGTATAGAATTATTGGTAACCCTTAGGGACACACCAATGAGGCAAACACAAAAAATATTAATATCTGTATGCTGAAAATACAAAATATTTTTTAAATGATTAAAGTATAGAGAACCCCTCGTAATTCGAGCGTTTAGTTACAACCGCCACTGAATCACAGCAGTTGGGTTAGCGCATGTGTATAAATACGAATGTAAAGTAGCACTTTTCAGCACAAATTTGTGAACGCTGTCGCATCGTCTACAGTCATGATCCGGACACTCGTACTACTGTGCCTGGCGGTTCCTGCCTTTTCATGTAAGTCTTACCTTACTTCCTAAAAAAAATGATTAAGAAATTATTATCACACTAGGTGAAATTTTGTGAATGTATACTGTTACTTCTTCACGGCTGAACCGATTTAGAGTAAATTTGTCAAACAGGTAGACCATGTCATGGATGCTTTTTTATGCCGAGAGTACCTATACTCGCATTCCCTTGATTAAATTTTTATTTTCCACCGTCACGCGGGCGTAGCCGCTGACAGCAGGTAGTACTTATTAATAAATTTAAAAAAAAAATATTTAAAATTATATATTTTTATACCATCTGTTCGACAGTGTACCCTCACCTAAAGCAAATCATTCAGTCCCTAAAGATCTAATGTAGTAAGGGTGTCCATAATTAATAAATGATTTGAATTTGGAATGTAAAACGTTTTGAAAAAAAAATACGTGCAACAAACGATTCGAGTTTAATCAAAAATCAAATGAACCAAAAAAAAATAAATAAAATGTAGTTACTGTAGGTCTCTAAAAAAATTAAACAGCGGGAGCTTCATAGAAAATTAAAACTATAGTTTAATTTTATTTGAATTTTGTTTCTCTCAAATTTTAAATAATAAATAACTTAACTTTTATTTCAGACATAGTTCATAGTTTTAGTAGTAACAAATCGCTTAATATCTAATGTTAGGTACCTACATAATTATAAATACAAACGCTTGAATAAGCAAAGTAATTAAACAGCAAAGTTAGCTAAGCAAAGTAATTCAGAATGAAATTGAATTGAATTAAATTGAACGAACTTGAATTCATTATATCTAATTCAATTCAAGTTTTTATTGTTCTACTTACATCAGATAAAATTTACTTATGTACCTACATAAAAAAACTTAAACTATTTATACTAAAACCTAAATAAATACATAACGTACATAAATAAAATACAAAATCACAAAGTTCATTCAAGCATCGAAGTAGGTACTCCTCCACATCGCTGTCATCCGGAAATGTGCCCAGAAGACTGGCAGCGTTGCCACGTTGAATGACAATATTATACTGATTCTTTGTGCGAAGAACGAGCCAGCCTTCTGATCACGCAAGGTGTCCGTCAGGTGAGAAACTTTAAAAAGGAGACGCGCACTCGGACCCCATGACCCAAGAGTTTCAGCCCCAAACGGTTCAAAACTGTAATTACCAATAAGGTTACAGTATTTGCGCCGTTTTAGAGTCTCAGCAGCCACAGCGGCAGCGCCAGCACAGCACAGCCCGCCGTACATGGAATATGGTATGGCGCAAGAGTGTCGACACAGGTTGCGTCCGCTATACCATCTGGTCTCTTTCCATCGTCACGTCCATTTGGTTCTAATACAGCGGGTACGCCGACGGTGAAAAGAGCTCGACGAATAATATCGTTGATGCTAGCGTGTCGTGGTGTGCGGCCTGCGCTCCTGCAGCAGGCAGGCCATGGTGTCCGAGGCTATCGATAGCTTTGCCGCAGTGGCACCGATGTGGAGCAACACAAGGTGCGCCTAAGCGTAGACAGGTTGCTAGCCGAGACGAGGCGTCATCCATCATAGTGCCTATGGTGGTGGCCTGAAGCCATAAGCCCGACTCCCATTCCTCCACAGCCAGCAAACGCGCACGCTCAGCTAAGCAAGCTTTTCCAAGCATTCAACGCATCGGACAAACACGGTACCTTAACATGAACCAGTGAGGAAGATAAAATATGTATCAGTACTGTGCACCGAGGAGAGGAAAGCTCATCTTTTTGAGAAAAAAAGTTAAAATCAAGTTCGTTGGCATGTCGAGTGATATTTAACATTAACTTGTCAAATATTTTATAGAAATATAAGTAAATACTTACTTATATTTCTGTAAAATATTGTAATTAGTTTCAATATATTTATCTATTAATTATTATTATCTCATAGGTAGTAGATATATCAAACACTCCCTCGCTAAAGTTGTCTTTTTGTTGTCTGTTCTCTTGGGCGGCTTAGATTCCTTACTTCACTCAATTTCTTTATTAATTCCGTGCTCGGAAGTTAATTGTAAAAAATTCCTTACCGCATTCGGGATTAAAACGAAAGAAATGGAATTTCACATACCGTCTGCTACTTACAGGTACCGCTTTATCCTCTAGTCACATAATACCTATACTATTTTTTTTTATAAAAAAATAGGTGTGACAAAAAGAATTTTAAAAAAATGAACATTTATCGGAAAAAAAAAATATATAAGTGCCCATATTAAAAATTTATCCTTTAGGTCTGTACATAAATAAATTCAACAAGTTTCAACTCTCACTTAAAACCATTTTTTTTCTTTATATTCGAAATACATGTTTTTTTTTTAAACCTTAAAGTTTTTCAGAAAAACTGTCGTCATTCAGAATCTCAAATGTGCTTGTATTGCTGTACAGCAGGGCCGATGTCCGCTAGGACCAAGGAGATTTTCTGAAAAAGCAACCTGTAGTCCTAGAACGCAAAGGGCAACTGAAGTACACAGGTGTGGTTTTAGTCAATAAAATTCTGACACACCTTCCCGCCCGGGAGTGTTTCCACCCAGACCGGGAGAAGTCATTGGATGATTTTCCACCTTAAAAAGTGTTTTAGGGTTCCGTAAATCAAAAGGAAAAAACGAAACCCTTATATAAAAAGATACGGCCGTTTATGTCGCAAAAAACGTATATTTTGATACTCTCAAATAAGCCTGGGAAAAGCGTGTCATCTTTGCGATTGGAACATTTGTATCTGAATCACTGAAATGTTCCGAATCAGTGATATGTATCATTTGGAACATCGGCTCAAAAGATACAAACGGAACATTTGAAACTACAAATATAATGAATCTTGATCTGTTAAGTTGCGTCACACTTAGTGTTGGGTAAATAGCCGGATGCTTTGAGTTATTATCGATTATAATCCATAAGTAGCCATTAATAGCCTAGCAATGGCTAATAACCCTGCTACTAATGTTTTGTTAAAAAAATGAATGCTTTTTTTTGTTTATTGTAAAATCTGTGGGTGTGAACATAAATTAGGTGCGTGTGTTTTATTTATTTTCACTTTTTGTATGTGAAAAAGTGTTAATAATAAAATAAATACACATTTTTTGGGAAATTCAGTTTTGTTAATTTAGAGATCCAATACTATAAAAACCATAATTACCATAGACACATCGCTTTGTGATTTAACCATCTACCTAATTAATTACTTGATTTAACAAAATGGAGTACTATATTCCATTCTCCGACGTAGCCATGTCTGGCCTAGCTTGCCCTTGGTTTGGTGCGGAGTGTGATCGAGCTAACGGGCTCAAGCACGCAGCATATCAGGCATGGGCCGATGCTTGTATGCACAAGACAAATGACGTAAGCCAGAAGAAGAAACTTTTCAACAGAGCTGCCAAGTCTTGCAAGAAGGTGATGCGGAGGTCTCGGTTCGACCACATTAGCCGCATCGGGAACAAACTAGCTTCATACCCTGCGGGTTGTAGTTAAGGCGTTTTGGTCCCTGGCTAAGTCGGTTGAATCGAACTTCTGCCGCCCCTCACTACCACCACTGCTAAAACCCGACGGGTCGCTGGCACATACCGCTGAGGAGAAAGCAAATTTGTTTGCCTCACTCTTCGCGGAATCTTCGCGTCTAGATCCGGGTAACGCGCAGCCCCCTGTTTACCCTGATGGTTGCGATACGAGTATGTCGGATAGTCGCATCCATTAGAAGGACGTCCGTAGGGTGCTACGTAACCTTGACGTGAACAAGGCTAGCGGTTCAGACGGGATACCAGCAATTATACTGCGAACGTGTGCGCCTGAATTGTCTCCGATCCTGACACGCCTATTTAGGTTTTCATTTGAGGCTGGAAAAGTGCCGATTGCATGGAAGCAAGCTAATGTACAGCCCGTGCCCAAAAAGGGGAGCCGGGCTGACCCAGCTAACTACCGACCAATCTCAGTAACGTCCATTCTCTGTAAGACCATGGAACGTGTACTCAACATTTAGCGCCTGGCATACCTAGAAGCTAATGATATCCTAAGTGACCGTCAATACGGCTTTCGCCGAAATCGGTCAACTGGAGACTGGAGATCTTCTAGCGTATGCCATCCACATCAGGAGTAAGGCCATCGAGAAGCACGGGGAAGCGCTTGCCGTCTCCCTTGATATCTCGAAGGCTTTTGATAGGGTTTGGCACGAAGGCCTTATTAGTAAGCTTCCATCTTTCGGCTTACCCGCTGGATTATGTGCTTGGATCACAGACTTCCTGAGTAACCGGTCCATCCGAATGGTTATCGATGGCTGCTCGTCCGGTCAAATGGCTATTAATGCCGGGGTCCCTCAGGGGTCAGTACTCTCGGCAACATTATTCTTGCTGCACATAAACGATCTGCTTAAGCCCGGTACCTTTGGGTATGCAGATGACAGCACTGTTGACGAGAGTTACATATCCAACGCGCGAGCTAGTGGATCACAAATCCAGTCTCTTCGAGAGACTATGGTTGAGCGCTTGAACTTGTCCTTGGAGGCAGTCTCCGAATGGGGCGCTGCCAATTTGGTCAAGTTCAATGCTGCAAAACCCAGGCGTGTCTATTTTCCGCTAAAAGGAGCCAATTCAGCCCCGCTCCAACTTTCCGGGGTGTAACCGTGCCGATAACCGACCATTTTGACCTTCTTGGTGTTACGCTGACATCAACACTCAACTTTGGGCCATACATCGAAGCAAAGGCTCAACTGGCTGCAAAAAAGCTGGGAATCCTCGCAAAGGTCAGACAGTACTTAACTTTATAAAGCTCAAGTTCGATCGTGTATGGAGTATTGCTCTCATCTTTGGGACGGATCTGCCCAATACCAGCTTGATGCACTTGAGGCAATTGAGAGGCGAGCCAGAAGGATAATTGGCGATGATACACTCGTCGAGTTGAAGCTTCAAAGTCTTGAGCATCGACGCAGAGTTTTCTACCGGTTGCATTTCGGAGAGTGTGCGTCGGAATTGCATAACCTAATTCCGCCTAGCCCGTTCCATTATCGGATTACCAGACGTACGGCTATGCGCCACCGGTACATGGTGGATATCCCACCTACACGCACAAAACGTTTTGGGAACACATTCATTGTGCGTGCAGCTAGGGAGTGGAATTCCTTGCCGGAGTCTATGTTTCCTGATAGCTACAACCCGGGAATCTTTAAGTCGAGAGTGAATAGGTTTCTTCTAGGTAAGCGCGTTCTATCGTCGACCGCATCGTCGCTCTTCATCAGGTGAGTTAGCGGTCAAGCGCGAACCTATCAACAATAAAAAAAAAAGAAAACAAAGCGAGCAAAAGATGTAAGTGTATGTATACCTACAAATAAATTTTAACCAATACGTAAAAATGTAAGGTACAATAAGTAAGTTACTTATTAGCTCTTTTCTGTGAATACGACGTAGGTAAATTATAGACAATGGAAAATACCCGAGCGGTTAGTTAGTAACATGCATCCCCGTACCCCCGCTTCTCGTGCTATCTCTTTCTGGCGCTAATATTATTCGTGCCAGAAAGAGATGCATGAACTGCACTACAGCGACGCCAACCCAATCCGGAATCAGTTTGTCGACTGATATGTTTCGGTGAAGAAGTCCTTTTTCGTGTGTTGTTGGTTTGTGTGTATAATCATAAAATAAATAAATAATATTTTTAAATGGGCCAGATTAGTTTCATATTGCACATTTATTTTCTACAAAGAAAGATGATGAAAATGAAGTCTAATCTGACAGTCCTAAGCCTGAAAACCGTGAAGAGAAATTTTCAATCACTAAAATAACATTAACAGCAGGGTTATCATCCATAATTGCTATTAATGGCTATTAACTGAGTTTTAATCGATTATTAGCCAAATGATATTAACCGGATTATTATCATTGCCCATCACTAGTCACACTATAAGTTTTACATAATATGTATAGTTTAATTTTGATTTAAGAATAATTAAAAGGAGATGTTTTTAGTTCAGTTTGTTAATTATATTACAATATTTACGTTTTAATTTGAATTTTAAAAACTGCTGGTCACATAAAGCAAAGAGTGTTTCAATTGTTTCAAATGATGCATCTAGAACATTACTGATGTTCAAATCTTTCGGAACACTAATATGTTTCAAAGCAGTGAATTGCTCAAAGCTCAAAGATCGAAATTCATAGGGTATATACTCCCCGTTGACCCAGAATCCTGAAATTTGGCACAAAGCAAGGTCTTATAGCACAGGTTTAAGAATAAATTTGAAAACAGTAAATTTGTAACAAAAAAAAATTATGCAATTCGTAAAAATCTTCCAGGCTCCATTCGGGGATTGCAGTTTGCACGGAACCCTTAGTGCGCGAGTCCGACTCGCACTTGCCCAGTTTTTTTAAAACTATCTGCAAGTTGGTCAGCGAGAAATTTCAGCATTAGCTAGATGGTAATTAAAACACTATTACTTTGTTTGTTTCAGGGTGGGATTCAGACTGGAAAAAGGGCCTTAAAGGTAAAGTTACAGAACATTGATACTGCATATTTTACTTGACTGATTTTTATGAAATATTTGATAGAATAGAATAGGTATTAAAGAACATCGTTTATTTACAAAAGTGGCTCATTTAAAGTAACATACATAAAATAATATAACGCACACAGTTGCATTTTTACCTGAACTAGGTTAGACCCGTATTTCAGACTAGAAAGTACTAAGAACCTTAAATAATAAATTAACAATTACTAAATAATAATCACTAAATTAAATAACCTAGATCTAATAAATCAATTGTGATGCGGGGAATACGGTCGCGGGACGCGTACGGGACGGGGCAATCCCGCATGCGTGATGAAATCCGCATGATATTAAAAACACCGGAGGTCTTCTGTCTCTCCATAAGAGATGTGGAGTAAATATTGCAGAATAATCTTTTTACAGCTATAATAATTTAATAATTATATACTAACTTATGATAGGTCGTGAGCTAATTTGTACCATTTTTTCAAAATTTATATGACAAAACATCGTTTTCCGAGTCGATTACTAGTATGCAAATAAATACGCAGTGACTTATGATTTTTCTTTAAATCATGGCAACAAAATTTACTATCTTCATTTATATTCCAGTGAGATACGATGTCAATCCTGTTTCGATGATGATTGGGAAGTCTTTTATTGACTTACCTCAGTCGAAAGATTCAGCAGTGGATAAGGATTGGAAGGAGACTTCTAGGCCTGACTTGCATGAAGAGTTCAGCTCTCTCGAGGTGTGGTGCCTTGGTCGTTCCAGCGTCTGCTTATTATTCGACGACACCGGATATATTGCGGGACTCCTCATCGCTGTATGTATTTTCATTAAATTTAATTTTGCCATTACTTTAATTTTATGTAACATTTTCATAATTATTTAAAGCCATGTTCAGTCATTTACGCATAAGCGGTGGTTGCCTACAATTGAGTGTTCATCACGTGTTCATTATAGGACCAGGTTACGTGTAGAGTCTGTCTAAAAAGTCAAACGACTTGGGTAATTATTAGGATAAAATGAAATCTGATGTAGTCAACACTGGTTCAATAATCAAGGTTGATTAAGAGATCTTTATCATTGTTTACTAATAGAAGAACTCTATAAAAGGTATCGAATAAAAGTATTTTTAAATGCTTAAATATTATACAAAATTCTCAAATCGTTTGACTTTTTAGACAGACTGTACCAATAATTATTTTTATTTTAGTTTTTTATTTTGTACCACACGTTGGTGATCCTTTAATAAATAAATGAATATACCTACAACATTATTTTAGGTATACACCCCTACTTTTTAATTAGTACACAAAAAAATGGGGCTCTATCTGTACCTACCCGTTACTGATCATATTTTTGTAGTCAAAAGTAGAAAAAACCGAAATCCTAAAATTCAGCACGAAAAGGTAAATTCATCATAGAATCAAGCACACATAACAATTGCTAGTAGAAAATACTGCGGGCAGTGTTTTTCCTAATTGTCACTTATTCATTCATTAATCAATAGCCTGCACAATATTTCCGTAAATTGAGTGACATTTTGGGACATAAACCAACGCTAATAACTTTGCTGTTTATAAACATTATTTATTGAGATTTTACTTATAAAGTAACAAGGGCTTTTCTAATAAGCCCTTTAAGTATATGTACTAATTAAAAATTTGTGGTGTATGCGAAAACTGAATATACATAATTTGTTCAGAGTCAATAACTGATTGAATTGCAATAGTTTTTACACCATGTTATTTGTTCCTAAAAATATTTAAAAAGATCACAAGTTGGCCACCACCAACACTAAGTACACGGTCACGGAAGGTTATAGCGTGTATTAGGAGCCAGCAAACAGCTGGGTTCAAGGTTCAAGTACAAAACAACCCGTCAGTCACTTGGATGGGCCGGTGACTATGTATTTTTGCTGTCAGATAATTCAGTTTTTTGCAACAATCCTAGGAATTGTATAAATTGTTAAGTAATTACAAAAATCATGTGGTCAGAAGTGTAATTACTGTAGGATGACTTCTAATAATGTAGTATTAATTTTGCTCACAGTTCAACACGAAAGAATTCACCGACGTAGGGTATGACTGGACAACCCAAGGATTTAGAGATTGGATGAGAACTGATGAAGATGGAGAAAGTGAAGATTACAAATTTACAGCATTATACTTTTCGTGTCCTGGTGAGTTTGTAGCATTGGTCACTCAATGAGCGTATTTTCATGGTCTACTCCATCTGTTTAGGTACCTAGGTAAAAAATCTTGATTGATGTCTTTTTTTAAATAATAATAATGGTTTATTGTTCAAGAAAAATACACTTTTACATCAAATACTTTACTGGCCTCCACACTAGGATTCCCTGTGTCGTGGAGACCAGTCTCTTTCATCATGGTTCAATAAGAATGTAAAAGAAAATGTAAGCAATATTAAATAATACATCAATATTTATGAGAAGTTATACCTACATGGCATCTTGCAAAATGTGTAAGAGAGTAAAGAAGTGCGTTATGGTGGGTGCGTGTGTGTGAGGTGAGTGGGAGCATGTGTGTACGCGTGTCATGTCTCCAAGATCTTTTAGAATTATCATGACAGAGTATATAAATAGTATAAATATTATATTAATAAATAATTTATAATTAATAGTTTCTCTGACATTTAAAACTAGCAGCCCGTCCCAGCTTCGCACGGGCAATAAATATAGTCTATGTTACTCAGGGTGAATGTAGCTTTCCAATGGTGAAAGAATTTTTGAAATCGGCACAGTAGTTTTTGAGTTTATTTATTACAAACATACACACAAAAATACAAATTTTCTCTCTTTATAATATTAGTATAGATAAATCGTATAAAAGACATAGGTACATGCTCGTGAACGGGTGCCGTCAGATGGGACGTTCATCTCTTAGCTGCCATTCAGTTTCTATCTTTTAATTATTTTACATTTTTATTTCATTATCGACATTGTGCTCACATGATAGAAGCAACAAGTAATATGTAACCAAGCATCATATGTAACACATAATATGATTTAAAAGAGTGTCCATGGAGTTTCTTGCACGTTCTTCTCCATAGAGACCTACGCTATGGAACGTGCAATTTAGCTTCACTTGGACTGACCGACATTTGACTATTCAAAAGTGCCTGCAAATGGTCTATTTGAAATAAATGCTGACTTACAAAGATTATTTAAATTTAATTAATAACCTAACATTGGTTTAGGTAAGTATATACCTGATTGTAAACATTTTAGATTACATTTTTTTTTTATTTTTTTTTAGGTAAGACGCGTTAAAATTGTTTACATTTAGTTAATTACCTAAACCGATGGAGTATATGTCGTGGCCAGGTCTTAGAAATTGTTCTCTTCATGAAATGGCCAAGTAAAACTGGCCAGATCGTATTAAATGTTAAACTTTGATGATATTTCAATCTTCGTTTAGCCTAATTTCTTTATTAACATTGAAATCCTATTGATCTGGCCAAACGAGGACTAACATATCATCAAATGTTAACAAAATCTGACCAGCTTTAAACGGCCATATCATGAAGTGATCAATTATAAGATATGGCCACGATATATATATATACTTACCATAATATACTTAAACAGAGTATACGAGCATCATACTCTGATAGGTGGTCGCTCCCTATGCTCCTCATCAGAAGGCTTAAAGTCACGTACAAGGCAATAAAAAGGGCTATGCTCGGAGTTTCTTTGCGTGATCGAACCAGGATGAGGACATCCGCAGGAGATCCTAAGTTCGTCAGAGAACAAAGATCGCCAAACTTAAGTCACAATGGGCAGGGCACATTGCTCGTAGAGATGGTCGAAGGAGCCGAAAGGTTCTGCAGGCCTAAGCTACGACCGATTCGTTTCAATTCTCTTTCGTCGATAGCCTCGAGTCGGCCACGCCTCCGATTCCTTTGTTCTGACCACGTGACCGAGCGTTGAGATGACGTCAAGTAAGGATATTTTTAATGGTGGGTCAACTTTGTTATTTTTAGAATATCTCGACAGAAGCGCAGAAGATCGTATAGCCACGCGTGATTCTAAGAATTTGCTCCAACACACACACATCTGTGTGTCTGGTATCAACGGAGAGCTGCACCGTATCTCCACCAACGTGTCGGAGATTGCTGACACAGCAACTAGCAACTTTACATTGCAAGCCTGCATGCCCGGGATGGGTGAGTAGACATCTGCCCATATCTTTCTTTCGTTTTTAATCTCCCTAAGGTAAAATTTAGAATTTTACATTGTGGGGATCATCGATATAATACATATGTACTGCGCACTAGATTAGGCGTGCTGAACATTCACTTCAGTCGACTCAGGTGTAATGTCCACTGTACACCTTGAACATTACACTATGCTGAACGAAACGCGTTAGGGTCTAAACAGACGGACCGCATTTCAACTGCAATTCAACCGCGAATTGCAGTTTAAGGCGTATAGTTCCTTGAACCATCTGGCCGAAATTATATGAACGCAACTCTCGCACTCGCCTAGGCGGCAGTACGCAAATCTGTGCATTTATTTGCGGCCAGTAGCGCCCGGAAAGCGCTTTAAATCTATTTTCTCTGTGAGATATTGATTGATTTACATATGCAATGTTCACTTTGAAGAATATTTAACCACCAATTTTTATGTGTAAAAATGTTTCTAAAGGTCCAAGCCGTTTCGAAGGAGTAGGGAAATGTTGCGAAATTGCTAAATATTTTTTTTTGACAAAAGTATTAATTGCACGAAAAAATCAAATGTTGATATTATTGTTCATGAATCTATAATAAACATATTTTTTTTTCAAACCAATTACCTAGCCGTTACGGAGGAGTAGGCCTCAGAAAATCACTGTTTTATGGCACTTTTCGGGCGCTTGGCCCTTAAGTGCAGTTTGAATGCAGTTGAGTGCCACGATAAGTGCCACGAAATTCATGGCGCTTCAGACATTATGGTCGCGAAGAAGTATCCTATAAAAGCTATCTTAGCGCTGCATTTTTTTATAGTTCTGTTAGACGACATAATGCCAATGTACAGTGCGTTTCACTTAGGAAGTTCCTTCGCCGTAATGTTGGCAATACGGAAAAACAGTGTTGCTATATTTTGAGCAATGAAATTACCTAAAACTAGGAAGATTAACTGATATTTCGTTACTTATAACAATTGTCTTATAATATTGTTTTTTTTTTGGAAACTTTTAAAACTGGGTATTTTTAATAAAATATAGGACACTGGGCTCCATTTCGATTGTCCTGCAGTTCTTTCAAATACCTGAAATGCCACGCCACAATATCATACCTCTCCATTAATCACTTCCTTATATACCTGTTTTTTTTAAATAAAATCCCACTCCCTCATAAATCTCCAAAAAGAAAAAGTGTTGCAATCGATTTCGTTTCGCATTTCGTGCAAAAATTTGGCTAGAGTAGGCAACTCTTTTCGTTTTTCCTTTCTTTTTTTTGTGTTTTGACAGACAGGAGAGCCAACATTACGGTGAAGGAACTTCTTAAGTGAAACGGACTGTAGAGCTGCAGCGAACCTTTGCTTTAATATCAGTATTTTGACAAATAGTTTCCATGAAAGGGCTTGTCTATCCCTAGAATATAAGTCGATGGTGGGGATTAGCATAAATAACTTAATCAGCCTTTTAATGTTCCTACTGCTGAGACTCAGGCCTCCTCTCTAGGAGAGGGACGTAATCCGCCACGCGGGCCCAGTGCTGGTTGGTGAATGTCGCATGTCTTCGAAATATGCCGGTTTCCTCACGATGTTTTCCTTCACCGTTTTGATAGCAGTGGTGATGAAATAAATTACATAAAAAAACTAAAACTTTTTTAATCTATTTTCAACTTTATTTTTCGGGGCGAATCAAAAATTGATTCGGAGTCAGAAATTTGCACTTGGTTTAATGATGTAGGGGAAAGCTATAAATGTTTGAAGGCCCATTCTGAAGGAATAGCCGACACATTATAGAAAACGTTTTGCAGCTTTAGTATCATCAGTTTGAAAGTGTGCAGAGCAGTTAAACGGATATTTTGTAGGAAGCCACGTGTTTTCACGTCTATCCTCTTGAAGATATTTTATCAATTTTTCTCTTTTCGGCTGACCAGAGTGAACAAAATTTAAATATAATTTATGAAGGACGAAATCTTAATAACAGTAATGATCACTTGGTACCACTAATATTACACATATATATGCCTACAAATTCAACTGAATCTAATTTATATTTGAATACTAATCTATGTCTACATAATATCTATGTCTTTTTCTGTTGTTGTACACTGACAACCCTAAATCTTTCTCCTTTCTTTCAGTCCATCCAAAGGTTGTCTGTAAGAAATTGCCCTGTGCGATAAGACCGCCCATTGTACACTTATTTTTTATAATGTTTGTCTTGTAGTTTTTTGTATATGTGGTGTACAATAAAGAATATATAATAATAATAATATATAATAATATCTAGGTAGGTACGTAATACCTCAGTGCTTACGAATGACCGAATGCTTAACCACAAAACTTAGCGATGAAAACTGATACTCAATGATTTGCTAGAATTTCTTGCTGAGTTTTTACAGTATCGAAAAACACACGTATTCATAAATTATTGAATTTGACGGAATTCATTGGTACCTATTATTTATACAAAAAAGAAAAATATAAAATAAAATATAAAAAAAAAACATCGTGCTAAGTTCGTGTTCACTAAAGCAGTTGTAGGTAAAAACCCGGTTTTTGGTGGGAGGGAACATCTGCATGTTTTAGTCGATTGTAAAATGGAAAAGCTTTTAAATGAAATAATATAATTTCTAACAAACTATTACGATATTTGAAGCTTTTACATTGTTTTACTTTTACTACAATTATTTTACTTTCATGACTACTGAATATTATTGACGTCCAAAATTCACTTTCTTTTGAATTTATAAGCGCCGCTCTCACACTGTATGAACGTCGAAATTCCAATGCCAATTTGCCTAGAATTCAGTGCAACGGATTCAATTGAAGTGAGTGTTCAGCACGCCTAATCTAGTGCGTAGTACATATATATCGATGGTCCTAACACTTACTTTATAATTCTGTATTCGCAGGTACCCATTACTACTACGAAATGACTGAGAAACTGGCGTGCAACGATCAACTGTTCCCTTGGTTCCCGCTCGTGTTCGACGACATACTAGTCGGCATCGGTTTTGTAACCTACGGGAAACACAGCCCGTCTAAGAGCATAGATTTCTTTGAACAGCCACCCAGGGCGGCTGTTAAGGTAAATTTTTTTGCTTACATTATCATCTTTATTATAAATAATGACAGTTGCTCGGCTACTCCTTAGAGGTTAAGGGCCCCAACAAAAACATTGTTGGACCGATGACCTGGTAAAGGTTGCGGAAATCCGATGGATGCAAGCCGCACAGGATGGTTCATTGTGGCGACACTTGGGGTAGACCATCGATACATCGCCTAACCTAGTGCGTAGTACATTATGTACTACGCACTAAATTAAAATGCCGTACATTATCTTTAGTCAACTCAGGTGTAATGTCCACTGTACACCTTGAGCATTACACTTTGTTGAACGAAACGCGTAATTGTACCACGTAATTTATGGCGCATAAGACATTTGGTCGCGAAAAAAGTGTGCTCTGAAAGCTATGTTAGCGCTGCATGTTTTAATAGTTCTGTTAGACGACATGCCAATACAGCGTTATAGAGAACTTTTAAGTTTTCAGTATTTTCACAAATAGTTTCCACAAAAGGGCTTGTCCATCACTAGAATATAAGTCGATGGGGTAGACCGTCAGTCAGTGGACGTCATTCAGTGGATAGACAGGAAGCCGCACTAGTCATCATTAAGCGCAGCGCAATAGGATAGGTCACGGACCCAACATTGTTTTAAAGATAAATAAGTAGGAAGTTATTAATAATATACCTATGTGAGTATTAGTTTATTATTGGGCCGTATCTGGTAGCCCGAAAATAAAGAGCTTTATTATTATTATTCCTTAAATTCATTTCCATAACATATCTAAACCTACTTATACAAGGTGCAGTTTTAAAACTGCACAATATTTCAGGAGGTTGTAGTAAAACTCATAAATAATCATATAAAAAAACGATACCTGGTCAATAATCAGTAATACTTGTTATTTAATTTTTTAATTACTCTAAACTAAATCGATTGATCGATGGCCGCGGGGGCGTGGCTAGGGTGTGGCGTGCGGGATGATGATTGGATGATACATTATTTATGAAACTATCGTTGCGAGTTAGTGTGTGTGAAAACGACCTTTATTGTTCCGTGTTTGTGTGTGTGAAAAAAAGCGCGGTTATAAAAAAAAAAAAATTACCTACTTATTTTATTATTGATTCGGGTCGAGAATCACTAACATAATTACCTCCTGAAATATTTTGCAGCTTCAAAACGACACCTTGTATACTTATAATACTATAAAGAGGTAAAGTTTGTTGTTTTGTTTTTTTGTTTGTAGGAGGTAATCTCTAAAAGTACTGGACCGATTGTGAATTTTTTTTCACTGAAATAAAAATGCTTTATTCCTGAGTGACATGGGTTAGGTTTCATGTACTTACGCGTGTGAAGCCGCGGTAAAAAGCTAGTAAATTATATTTTTGAATACACACCTAAAACATTCGATGCATTTACAGACTTCTAATGATATGTGTTTGCTTCCAGATCATCGTTCCCAGAGGTCCTGAGTGCCTGTACGACTTAGCAGATGCACCTGGCCTGATCACAATGCACACTTACTTCATCGATAAGCCTACTAGTATTTTATGTTTACCGAAACTTTGGTAAACCAGTTAAATATTCTTGAAAAATTAAATTTTCTTGAAAAATTAAAGATTCATAAATAAATTAATGTTTTTTTTTATTTGCCCACTGCAATTTTTTTTTTAATTGATAAAAAGTAATGCTTGACTGCGATCCCACCTGATAGTAAGCAGTGATGCAATCTGCCTTGAAGACACTGAAATTATAATCGGACGGGAAGACTGCTGCAGGCAGATTGTTCCAGTCGTTCGACGTACGCGGTATAAAAGACGAGGCAAAACGCTTAGTCTGGACCGTTTCCACAACGTGATAGAAACGAGATTATACTACTCTGTCAAGAAAGTACCGGGAAAAGATCAATAATACACATTTTTGTTATTCATCAAAAGAAGAATGACCATTTTTCACCTGACTTTGTATAGTATAATGAAATAAAATATGTTAAAATTTAGCCAATTATATTAAGTGTCTAATACGCTAAAAACAATCTTAAAAGAAACGCAGGAAAAAAACATTTTTAAGTTTTTCTATGAACTTATTTTACGTTTAGGATCACATATTACCATGTTTTGAACGCACCTCGATTTCCTTTTGCCATAGATTATATATATATATACTGAATACTGAGACCTTTTGCTACGACGTTCCATTTTACGCACTACTACTTGACTTTATTAATCTCTGTTTCTGAGTTTTATACAATATTTTACATTTTATTCAATCGATATGTTATTCTGTATTAGTCTTTGAATAATACTGATTCATGGAAAATAAAATATTGATTAAATAAATTAATCATTCTGTATGTAATTGAGTTCGGATAACTGAAACGGACTTTTTTTACATTTGACAGTTCTACGATTGAAATTGGCGCAGTCCTTCGTTGGTGCGTGTGCGTCTCTTTGTGTACTATGCTATTTTGTGTGTGATATCTCTATTTACGACTTTATTGCTGCCCCCTGGACCTCGATATCTTCCTCATCTGACGACCTTTGCTTTCCATATTGTTGTAAATCCGCCCTCTTGATAATGCCGCCGTCAACAAAAAGCCGACGTATACTTTGCATAAACTGCAACGTCTGTTTAAATACGTTTCGACGTTATCTAGTTTATGAGCTCAACACAAGAGTTATTTCGCTTCTTACGTAATTAAGGAATAAAATTATAATCTTACGTAATTAACATAAAATATTGGACTTTTCAACCACAGCTAAGTGTTCCTATTTTATTTAGATTACAATTCGAGAGTTAATAATTACTTTTCTAACATCTTACGGCAAATTCTAACCTAACAAGAAACAATTAATAAATTTTTTGGACTTCGTGGCGTTTAAATCGTGAAAATGACTATGAGACATTATTTTCTAGACTTACAGGTACTCAGTCTACTATACTTTATAACTATACATTGTCATTAACTTTTATTATCAGGTTTTGAAATGTATGGAAAGTGGTCATTGTTCTTTATTTTATCACCTTCAAAGTATGCCCCTTCAGAAACGATACATTTACGCCAACGAATAATCCAATCATCAAAACATTTTTTAAACGATGATTCCGAAATTGAGTTCAGTTCTCGCCGCGAATTCTCCTTTATGTCTTCTACAGATTGAAAACGGGTGCCACGAAGTGGTAGTTTGAGTTTGTGAAAAAGATAGAAGAGCAGATTTTGGTAGTCTTCATTAGAAGAAAGAGCAATAAATGAAAAAAAATCGTTTATGTTTAAAACCTGGGGAGGTTCGCGACGCTGCTAATAAAAAAATTCTACTCGCGGCTTCGCTTTCGGAATCTATTTCTCAAGTTCAATTTACGGGATGAAGGAAGCCTATATATTATATTCTTTATTGTACACTACATAAACAAAAATACAGGACAATCATTATTAAAAATAAGTAAGTCTACGTCAGTCTAGTAAGGCAGTCTTATTACTCAGGGCAATTTCTTACAGACAACCTTTGGAAGGACTGAGAGAAAGGAGAAAGATTTAGGGCCGGGGTTTTTATGGTAGGTCCTAACCATTGACTTATATACTAGTGATAAACAAGCCTTTTCATGGAAACTATTTGTCAAAATATAGAAAAGTAAAAACGAAAATCTGCTGCAGCGCTACATTGGCATTATGTCGTCCAACAGACCTATTAAAATATAAAGCGCTGATAGCTTTTAGAGGATACTTTTTTCGCGACCAAAACGTCTTAAGCGCCATGAATTTCGTAGTACTTACGCGTTACGTTCAACCGCAGTGTAATGACATGTTATCCATATAGATTTTTATAAACGCTGATTCCGAAATTGAGTTCAGTTCTCGCCGCGAATTCTCCTTTATGTCTTCTACAGATTGAAAACGGGTGCCACGAAGTGGTAATTTGAGTTTATGAAAAAGATAGAAGTCGGCTGGGGCCATATCTGGTAAATATGGTGGCTGCTCGATGGTATTTGTTGAGTGTTTGTTCAAAAATCGTTCACAATGATGGCCTTGTGCGAAGGCGCATTATCGTGGTGAAAATCCAAGAATTTTCTTTCCACAAATCTGGCCTGTTTCGTCGGATTTGCTCTCATAAATGCCGCATAACGCTTAAATAATATTCTTTATTTACCGTTTGACCTTTCGGTAAGAATTCCGAGTGCACAACACGATCGACTTTGGCGTGGTTTTATCGGTTTTGGTTCAGTTGGAAGGCGCCACTCCGAAGCTTGTTAACTTGTTTGCATGTCAAACTCGTAAACCCACGTCTCGTTGCCAGTAACAATACGTTTCATGAATGTTGGATCGGAATAGACTCGTTCTTCTAGCATGTCCTCAGCGACTCTCATGCGATTGAGTTTTTGGAGAAAATTCAGGTCTTTTGGGACTAGCCGAGCGGCAACATGTTTCATACCCAAATGATTAGTTAAAATGGTACGGATCGACTTGTGAGATACTTACAGTAAAGTTCAGCGGCTATCTCTCTCAAATTTGAATGAGGATTTTCAGTCACTATTTCCTTCACTTTTGCGATGTTAACTTCAGTTGCATTGCAGAGGTTGATGGCCTACCAGAGCGAGGCAAATCTTCCATCACATCTCGACCGCTTTTGAATGCTTTGTACCACTCATAAGCACGTGTTTTTGACTAAGTCGATTCACCGTAAGCCTTCTGTAACATTTTCAATGACTCCGCACACGAAATTCTATTGGCGATGCAAAATTTAAGACAAACTCTTTGTTCGATGTTTTTGTCCATTATGAAATTATACACACTAGATATAATATAACTAAAAACAGCACACACTGTTATTAATATAAATAACAGATGCAACTCAAACTCCGCGCCAAAATGAAAAACAGTTGTGCCAATCTATCTAGCAACAACAAAAAAATCTAAAATTTGAATTTGGAACCATAAACAAATCATCCATTCCCGATACTTTTTTGACTACGCCTCTTTTTAGAGTTCCGCCGCGTACTCGAAGGTGCCCATGGGACCCTATTGGGTAGCCTTAGCCTTCGTTGTCCGGCCGTCCGTCCGTCTGCCTAACTATCTGTCCATCTATTAGCGGGCTTATCAGATAAAATTCTATTGCCATTACTACAACAAATATTAATAGTCTTGTGTGTTGAGCACGGTCATTTGTTCTGTGTCTGCGTGTAATTTATCTATAATATGTATGAAGGTATTTAGAAAAATATAAGCAAGTTTATCAGTAGTCTAGTACTCATAGTACAAGCTCTTGGGACTAGATAGCGTTGTGTGATGGTTGAAACAGTACATTTTGATACAAGTGCAGAAAGAAAGTTAGTCATTGCGACCGAAGCAAAATTCGCACGAGCTGGAGACACGAAGAAATCCGTGGAAAAAAAACTTTGCCTGAAAATTACGACGCATTTTTGTTCATTTTGCACTGAAGAAAATTTTCCAAAGTTGCCACATATTTTAGTTTTGATTTAGATAGCAGCCTAGCAAGCTAACGTAAATATATTTTAACCTTAATCACAATATTTGGCGGTGGCAGCGCTGAAGAATTCTCTTTAAATCTTAAATTCAACATTTTTTTCACAAATAACTAGATTTTCTTCCCGCGCTTTGCGTTTGCAGGTTGAATGTGAAGCAAAGGTATCAAACCGTTATACATCCTACATAATAAATAAAATTTGAAATATTATTGGATTTAGAACATAATTGTTATTTTGTTCATAATAAATAACACAAAGTGATATAGAGGCTTCTTCTTAGTCGGGCACTCTTATCAGAGTAGTCGTAGCTTTTGATGAACAGGACTGCGGCGTCGTTTGCCTCCAAGGCAGCGGCATGTCGAGCGATGTCTCTCCATTTCTGACGGTTGTTGGCATCACGCGTACACTGTACTGCTGTCGACTGCGTAGCCCTGGTAATGAGATCGATCCAACGAATCTGAATTTAACGCGACCGTGAACCACAAGTCCTTCTATCGAATCTTCGTTTCTGGAGGTGTGCTCAAAGAACTTCAGTATTCGAATCGACGAAAGTCTATCCCGTTTTTCAACATCACCACATCTCTAAGGCATCGATTTTTTGGTGATCTTGTAGCCTTAATATCCATACGTCTCGTCCCCGTAGAGTAAAATTGAAAAAATCAGACATTGCATTAAACGAACTTTGGTATTCTGTGTAATTCTGCTCTGTCTCTCCATATCTTTCCCAGACGCTCTACTGCCGACCTGGTGATAGCTGATCGGCGCTTGATCTCGTCCTCACATCCTCCAGCATCCGAGATAGAGGAACCGAGGTACATGAAGTTCTGGACTGCTTCGCAATTGGCGATGATAGTCACATACCTTTGGTGTGATGTTCAGCCCAGTCCACTATCATAATTTTTGTCTTGTCCCTATTAAGAGCTAGTCCGAATTAAAGGCTTACCGTTTCCAAACCAGTCAAAGAGCTGTTCTAAATCGTCTTTAGCTGTTGCAGAAAGAGTCGTATCATCAGCATCATCATCATTTCAGCTGATATACGTCCACTGTTGGACATAGGCCTCCCCCAAGTGTCGCCACAACGAACGTTCACCAATTCATCGGTCCACCTTGTAGGAGGCCTTCCAATGCTGCGTCTTCCAGTACGCGGTCACCACTCCAGAACCTTTCGGCCCCAACGGCCATCTGTTCTGCGGGCAATGTGCCCTGCCTATTGCCACTTAAGTTTGGAAATTCTTCGTGCTATATCGGCAGCCTTAGTTCTCCTGCGGATATCTTCATTCCTGATTCGATCACGCAAGGGAACCCCAAGCATAGCCCTTTCCATTGCTTTTTGAGTGACTTTAAGGCAAATGATGAGGCCCATTGTGAGCGACCACGTTTCGGAGCCATATGTCATAACTGGTGACACGCACTGGTCAAAGACCAGCATACCTTAAGTTATTTATGACCCGCCTACCCAGTGAAACACCCTTCCCCCCACCATCCAAGACGATGCGCATGATGTATTCCGTGTACTTAGGTATTAAATAATAAGGGCGACAAAATACATCCCTGCTGAACACCAGACTCCGCCTTAAAAGTTTTCGAAAGGACATCATCCACCCGTACTGCTGCAGTGCCATCTTCAATAGTCCCTTCAATAAGAGTATCAAGTGCTGTGGTACTCCCATCTCTAACAGGATTTTCTAGAGGCATTTCCACATGACAGTGTCGCAAGCCTTACGAAAACCAACAAAGCAAATGAAGAGTGGTATGTTAAATTCTCTGAATTTTTCAATGATCTGTCACAGTATAAGTACCTATCTGTTCGCACGTGCCTCTTTATACAAATCCGGCTTGTTCAGGCGCAATTTGGCTAGTAAGGTAAGCTTGCAATCTAGTGTTAAGAATATGCAGGAATACTTTGCTTGCGTGCGATATAGAATAGAATAGAAAAAACTTTATTGTACACCAAAAAGTTACACAGCTTATATGAGAGAGATGAGCCTGTAATTATTGCACTTCTTGGTGGAGCCTTTTTTATGCAAGGGTATAAATATTGATTGGGACCAATCTTCAGGTCATTTGCCAGATTTCCACGTATTCCCACATAAGATGGCCTATTGAACCTAATCGTTGCATGATAAGAGTCGGTTTTCGAGGTAATGTATTGAAAATTTGAAAGAAATAAATATCGAAGAACTCCTACAAAAAGTGAAGCATATTATGTAAAAAAAATAGTCGCAAATTAGGTGCTTTTGTTATATTTGTTACTGTTCAATGCAACATAAGTCACTCGGTATACAGTCACTAGGTACATATACAGAATATTTCAATAATCCAATATAAGACAGTTCACATCAGACTTTTTACAAGATTACTTAAAAACAAATATTAAGTACCTGCGAAATAATTAAGAAACACACGATCAATGGCGGTTACGCCTCTGATTTTGACGACTCAACTGCTTTCATGGCGTTTATTTACTTTTGTAGAGAAGACAATTTTTCCACACATGAAGCAATGGATACGGAATATCATTCAAAATCCGTGTCTTAAGTACCTAATTAGGCTGCTAGCCATAAACTAATCGTATAAGGTTTGCCATTATATTTCCAAGATAAGGGTAGGTATATTCTGTTTTTATGTGTTCGCTTCGGCAGATATTCTCCCTCTCTCTCTCTTATATTTCATGGTCCATCAATAGTTCTTTGAGAAAAAAGAAAGAAACTCTATATTTGGATTCTAAAACCTTACCGCATATCTAAAGATCGGCCAACCGTTACACTCAGAGTATGGATCGCATTATACAAAGTAGATACTAAGTTGATCTCAAAATGTTTTTATGTAGGTAACATAGTTAGTAGTTAGATACTTAATTGCTCTGCGACTAAAATGTCTAACATAAGCCAGCCGACGTTTCGTTTATATTTTTGTATTTTTGTTTCGTATTTACAAAACTTAATCTCGATCTTTTTACACTTAGCAAACTTAAAAACTTCTCACAGAGAGTTTTCTCCATTTGTATTTTAAGACTCAAAAATTCCTCGGTGTCCTTCAAGCATCTTTGATATTCAGATTTAATTGATTGAAACCTGTATTTGAGAGTGTCCGCCTTTTGTCTCATGTGTTTATTCATTGCTGTTAGTATTTTGATCAAGTTCGGTTGAGCATGCTTAGGAGATCGATCCAATTCCATCGGCATAAATCCTTCTATAACTAGAGACCTTTGAACTTTCCGTTTCCAATAGAAAAACCCACTTTTTAATTCATACAAATAGTCGTCTCTACCTTGTGACAGGCATTTTCTAACATTAGCAAAATATTCTGTTGGGGTCATGTGCAAGTTTTTGCTGAATCCTAAAAGACGATTTTTTGAAAAACGCCCTTTCCATAGCTTCTCTTTTATGAAAAGAAAAACTTCAAATGTATCAATCTTCCAACTAATCATCAGATGGCAAGGCTCACCTTGAATTTCTAGTTTTGCCACAGTGATTGCGTCTTCTAAATCCATTATTAATAATATATCATGTCTTACGGGTTATTTTTATTTTTGGTTGGCCATTAGATCGTAACTTGCATGGGAATGTAGTGCGACATTTTTGATCTTGGGATTTGCTTGGGATTATAGTTATTATATAATTTTGACAATTTCAGTCCATGAAGGGAGTCAAAAACACATTCAATGTTTTTTAATTATTTAGACAAAACTGAAACACAAAGAGTTTCATACAAAAATGTTCAAAAAAACTATATAATACTGTACTCTTTGCAGCGAGCACAGAACGTTTCGAAACCATCACGCAATCTTAATTTTGATGACTGAAAAAAATTGTCGCTAAAGGTAGCGCCGTTAACTTGGCGCATAGCTGGGGGCGTACCTACTTAATGTTGCCAGCCTAACTAATCTATTTTCCCCCCATATAATTAAAACAATTTTTCATAGCTAATTTATACAATTTATTACGGCGTATCCCAAGACTAAAATCGTATCGAAAATGAAAACGACATGTATTTTATTACGTACTAGCTTTTGCCCGCGACTTCGTTCGCGTATAAAAAATATGATGATGATGATGAGATTCCTATTGTACCTACCTACTGAGAACGATATGCCACAACTTTATTTTAGTTTACTATTCTTTTACTTATTAAAATAAATAATCGGACGCTACCTTAAACTTCAAAAGCGCCGTACGCAATCCATCTTGATGTACGTCCCGCCAAGGTCATACACGATGCACGATGCAAAACTCCCGTGCGTAGGCTTGACTTACGTCAATAATTATTATTAATTGCTTGCTGGACGTGCACGATGACATTTCGATCCAGCAAGCTCCCCCACCACTACGGACGTCGTGCAGATGAATCTTGCGTAGGCTTACTGTACAGCAGGATAGGGCTGCCAGGTGCGAAAAAGGTGAGATCGCACGACAATAAAATTACAAAACAACATGTATTCCAAAGAAATTTTGAGATGAAAAGATCGTACAACCAAGAAATACAAAGTTTTTATTAAAAGTAACTTAACTCGTTTAATATTAGAAAAAAAATGCATTCAAATCAGGATTGCCAGGTGCAAAAAAGTGTGATTGTACGAGAAAACAACTTCAAAAAAATTTTATGCCAATGAAATTTTGGAATGAAAAGATCGTACAACGAAAAAGTACAAAGTTGTAATTAAAAATAACTAAAATTCGTTTAATTTAAAAACGTTCTCTCAAAATAATGGTACGATTACATCTATTTATAATTTGTGACATCCAGCAGCTGGATGCGTGCACGATGGTGCGTAACTGCGTATGCTACGTCCAGCAACGAACGTACAGCACGAACGTACGTCAGGATGGATGGTGCGTACGGCCCTAAAACCTCATATTGTCTGTGCCATAATAGAATGGTTGTGGCGTAAAGTGAAAACAACACTAAAGTTTTTAAATAACAACCCAACCCAGGCATCCGTCAAATGCCAAATGCCATATCATGTTGACACAGATTTGTTTATCATGTTATTTTTGATTTTTAATCGAAATCTTAAGAAATGTGATACAAATTTTCACTAAGCCAAAAGGGAAATAATATTTTAATATATTACAGTTTTACCAAAGATAACAGGTGGCAAATCACACTATTATTGATCAAAACAAAGTCACGAATTTAGGAAACATTCGTATACTGATTTTTTGGTATGTAGAGGAAAAGGTGGTAATGTAGCCCCTGCTTTGTTTTTGAAGCCTCATATAAAAAATACTAGACTTATGAATTATGTAAGTACGTTACGGGGTTCCTTAACTATCACGCTATGTATACCTATATGTAGAATAAATAAAATAACCATAGAATAAACAAAAAACATTTTGACATCAAGTGAGGATTATATGGCACCCTGGGGGCCATATTAAATATATAGCACTTTTATTAAAACTTTATGGCAAAAGTCATCAATATAAAAGTCGCCTTCAGGGCCAGCACAGGCTGTATGAGCCCATAAATTGCAACTAAGGCACTGGATCCACTTTTTTTTCATAATATCAATTGCTAGAATTACTTGTTTCACCAAATATGCGGCTAGTATCTAAACTTTCAAGGATCCTATCTGAGTTGACTAGCTCGTCATATTCAGAGTCAGTGCTTATAACAATGTCACTTTCATAGTTATTTTTGGTTATGTAGATTCTCATTCATCCAGCAGTAACCCATACATTTAAACATTGGTCATATATTTTATATGGCCCCCGGGGACCATAGTATGAACAATGTGAGGGGGCCACATTACAAATATTAAAGAATATGTAAATAAGCGAAAATATATATATTTATTTTATGTTTTTGTATAAATACCTTTAAAATCTAGTAGGAAAACGTTTGTCAAACACAATGTTATAATCATCAAACCTTAAACTTGGTTTGTCTAGAAAAAATGAATAAAATGCAGAGCCATTTCAAAAGTTTGACAGTTGCGTGTTTCGATTGTTTCAAACAAAAAACGAACGTAACACCATCTCACGGATTTTATTGGTTTTATTCGATAGCTATCACAAGAGCTCCGCAGTCCATGCATTTTATACTAGATAGCGTATTTCTAAATTATAAATACGTCAAGGGGCCAAAATATCTGCAGGGGCCACATTACCACCTTTTCCTCTAACACTTTTATTTTAATGTTTTTAGACTTCCTGGGTAAAATCCGGTCCCTGTTATCTCCAAATTTATATAAATTAAACAGAAATTCATTTAAACATGATGTATGACATATTTGTTTATTTTGTTTCGATCAATGTTTTCGATGCTTAGTAGAGTGTTGATACCTTTAATTTATAATGCGTTTCGACTAACTTAGAATATTTCTTTTCAGGCTTGAGTAAGGAAACAGTAACTAAAATAAAAAAGGGCAAGTGCGAGTCGGACTCGCGTACGAAGGATTCCGTACAAATTTACCTATGAAATCAATTCCCGAATTAAGTTACGAAGATTTGTCCGAATTGCAAACAATTTTTTTTGTAAGTGATCTACAACAGTTATATGATTTTTCCCTATACTTGTTCTATGAGACCCTGATTCATGTCAAATTTCAGGATTCTAAATCAACGGGATTTACCCTATGAACTTTGATTCCCTTGAGTATCGAAATTTTTTTTTCGTTAACTCGGAAGTCTGATTTTTTTCACAACTTTAAAAGAGCGCAGATCTGAGTACCTACCTATATGGTTTTAATTTTAACTCGATACCTCTAAGCATTTTCGAGTTAAAGGTCGTAACAGATAAACGGACGGACAACAAAGTGATCCCAAGGATTTTGTATACGAGATGGTCCCCTTACAGGCTGACTAGATTGATTACGAAGCAATATTACAAATTCTGAAGAGTCTTTATTTTCATAGTCATTAAGTTCATATTTTTCATTGATTAGCAAAAGGGAAAAAATGTACCGAGCAAGACAACGAGAAAGTGGTAGTGTGTCCCATTTTTACCTCTATATTTAACTAGGGTAAACATAAAGCTTTTAGCTGCAATATTCCAGTCAGTGATGATAGACCGATCCCAGTCAAAGTAATAGGACCATTTTCGTTGGAACTGGGTAAGTGGTCGTTGGTGGCACTTAGATACCTACTTATATACTCATATTAGAACTCTCTCAGGTAGATTAAGCTCAGCGGCAAATGCAGTAAGAAAAATAAGGCAGTTGACAGATGTCGCCACAGCTAGGTTAGTTTACTATGCCTATTTCCACAGTATTATGTCTTATGGCATTTTACTGTGGGGATCTGCAACTGATGTAGACTCGATTTTCGAATTGCAAAAGAGAGCAATCAGGGCTATTTATAAAATGGGTCCTCGCGAGTCCCTCAGAAATAAATTCAAAGAAATCGATATATTGACACTGCCTTCTCTTTATATCTTAGAAAGTATTTTGTATGTCCGAAAAAACCTAGGACTTTTCAAAATTAGAAGCGATTTCCATAACATACATACTCGTAGCACGAAATTATATTGCCCAAATGGAGATTAGCCAAGACCAGTAAGTCATTTTTAGTAAATAGCATACGCTTTTATACCAAGCTACCAAAAGCGGTGACTGAACTTAGCGAAGGAAAGTTCAAAACCCATATTAAGCGTGTCTTAACCAAAAAAGCATATTACAAGGTTAAAGACTATGTCGAAGACACGCTTGTTTGGCAATGACTGCCTCTGCACTTGTGGCCCCCTGGTAACTCATAATATTGTGCGAATGTATCTATTAACTACTCCATCTTTGTTGTAACATATTTTCTTTTCCAACACATTGCTTTTGTAATATTTTTTTTTTATATTATCTGACTCCAACCACATTAAATTCGTTAGTTTTTCTTTTTTTTTTTGGTTGTTAACGTCTCATTCACTGACAGTTGTAATTATTATTATTTTTTCTACCTTTTTTTTATATAGGCTCTTTTTATAATGTAAATGGAAGAACACTGTAGACTCCACGAATTCTTAAATTACTTCATATTTTGACTCACTTTTTTTAAATGATTATTTTTATTGTGCTTTTGAGTACAATATAGACCGGTTTACACTGTTCTTAAATAATACCTTATAATAGGTACTGTTATATGGAAATATTGTAAGTACAACCATTTTTTTAAAAGAGTAACCATGGAGTTTCTTGCCGGTTCTTCTCCATAGGAAACGCCCAATTTCGAACCGTGCACTAGCTTCTGACGTTTTATAAGTGCCCATATAGGCCTATGTGAAATAAAAAACTTTTTATATATTCATCATTTATTAAAAATAACTTTGAAGGAAAATTTGTACCTCCACTCAGCTCACTCCACTCCAGTGCCAACAAATTAGCTACTTTTGGACGAAAACAGATCTTCGACAATCGGTTCTTCTATTTGACCTAGTTTTTGAGATTATTAAGTCGCGATATTTTCTCAATGTCAACAATCTAGAAATCCTTATAACTTTGGAACTAACGATTTCTGAGACTTTGCGACTGATTTCGACTATCATCATCATCATCATTTCAGCCGATAGACGTCCACTGTTGGACATAGGCCTCCCCTAAGCGTCGCCACAACGAACGATCATGTGCGTCCCGCATCCATTGGATTCCCGCTACCTTCACCAGGTCGTCAGTCCACCTTGTAGGAGGCCTTCCAACGCTGCGTTTTCCGGTACGCGGTCGCCGCTCCAGGACCTTTAGGCCCCAACGGTCATTGCCACTTAAGTTTGGCGATTCTTGGTGTTATGTCGGCAACCTTGGTTCTCCTGCAGATATCTTCATTTCTGATTCGATCACTCAAGGAAACTCCGAGCATAGCTCTTTGGGTGATTTTGACTAACTAGCGACTAAATCTAAAAAAAAAAACAGATCTTCGCTAAGTGCCCTAGTTTTGGAGATACGAAGGTGGGCAAACTGGGAAGGCTGGCTCTGGAGCGGCCACCTATAAACCCTTATAACTTTTGAACCAGTGACCGACAAATTCTGATATTTGTGACAAATTTCGACAAGATAAAGAGCACGCACGTTAAGTTGGTGTATGGCGAAAAATCGGAAACTAATCGTTTGCCGCCATCTTGACGTTTATTTCATGTGTTGTGTTCTGTGTTTTTAATAGTTTCCAAAATAAATTATCATACTGCTTATCATCATTATACTGAAAGTGATTTAAAGTGTTGGCTGGGATATGAATTTGAAAATCAAACGTGATTTTTAAGAGGAATGAAAACATATCGGGTCTACGGTACCATTTTCCAAAGTTAGACTCATTTGTCAAATATTTTTTCGGGTGACCATAACAATAAAATTTCCCTACATAATCGTACCCGAGCGGTGACTGGCAGGAAAACAGAGTTTGTTGAAAATGGTCCGCTACTATGTATTTAAACCTTTATTGACTATCACGACGATATGAATTCAAACTGCAAACATGCGACGGATGCAGCAAAACAAGTGCAACATGTCTAGATTTAGTATTTACAAATTTTAAATTAAAAAACTTAAAGGCCTCTGTTGAAGACTTCGGACTTTCTGATCATTATGTTATCAGTCCCTAAAAAAACAGACATAAATGAACGGAAATCGTGGTCCATGATTACCTACAAGAATATTTAATGAAAAAAATATGGAAAACTTTAAGACGCAACTAAGTAAAGTAAATTGGCAACCGTCTGTGTTTCTTCGGAGACCTGATCTTCTACACGTACCTATCGTGAAAACTGTCTATAGACAGAACTCGTACATTCAAAGAGTATGTCGAAAGTTCAACGCAATGTGCCGGGATGTCGAGCTTGATTTGTTCACAAATAGTGTCGAAAAACTTAAAAAAATGTTAAGCAACTTTTTCTTTGAAGCTTGATTGTGTTTTGTGATGTATCGTATCTTTGTTTCTTTTCGTCTAATATTTCTATATTTAATGCTCACGCTTTTATACCGTTTCTTAATTTTATTTATAAGTTTATATAAGTGGAAACTTGTAATTGGCCTTCTTCTGCATATTATAATGTTTTTACTGTACTATATTAGCTGTAAGTTTTCTTAAAATCAATAAAATAAAATAAAATAAAAATAAATAAAAAATGGATTTTTTACGAGTATATTGTTGTTTGTAACGAATAAGCTCAAAAACAAATAGACCGATTAAAAAAATTGAAATCATTGTATACTTAATAATGAACATAATAGGCTAGTTGCCGTAAAAAAATGTAATTAGTCCGTCTTTTAGATTATTCAAAAATAAGGGACACGTATTTTTTTATTTGTATATTGAACCAAAAATGACAAAGATATAGCCCATTAAAGTTACGTGTAACGTCACGCCGTGCTGCATTTTTTCGCACGGGGTAACGTCACACGTAACTTTAATGGGCTATATCTTTGCTATTTTTGATATATCTAAAATACGGACTTAATAAAATGTAATTACTTTGACCCTGGAAACTACCCTATTGGTGAAATAAGGGTACCACTATACCATACCAGTGTGAACTTTGCACATATGTGGTATCCCTTCAGAGCGTTTTGGCGTGATCTTATAGATATTATGAAATAGTGACACAATAAACAGACATGTGATTACAGCAATCCCAAAAGATTTGCTATAATGTTTAAGGTTCCGCACCTCATAAGTAAAAAACGGAACTTTTATAGGATAGGATCATTTTGTGGCCGTCTGTCTGTCAGTCAAGACCCTTTATCTCGGGAACGCATGGAGTTATATAATTGAAATTAAAGCCCTTTGAAATTAAAATACTCAGGTCTGCGATTCCATGATGCTATAAAAAAAAATTAAATGTCTAAGTTAACGAAAACAAAAAAAAAATGATACGGCCGTTTATGTCACAAAAAAACGTATATTTCGACACTCCCGGGGATTCTTAATTCATAGGGTACTTCCCGTTGAACCAGAATCCTAAAACTTTGCATAAAGCAAGGTCTTCTAGCGCAGATATAGGAATTAACTTACTGAAAAAAGTAAATTCGTTGTTATGTCACAAAAAAAGAAATACTTTTTTGCGGTTCCGAAAAAAATTCGCGACTCCATTTGGGAATTGAACTATTACTAACCATAACTAGTTTATACTAATAATAACCGTAAGTATACTTAAGTAAGTTTGTACGGCACCCTTTGTGCACGAGTTCGACTCGTACTTAACAATTTTTTTATATATTCTTAAACTACTACTAGGACCAGATGGTATTGTGTGTGTTTTTTTGTGACCTAAACGGCCGTATCATTTTTTTTGTTTTCCTTAATTTAGATGTTTGATTTTTTCACTGCTTCAAGGGACCGCAGACCTGAGCACGAGTATATGGTATTAATTTCAACTCGATACTACTGCTCGTTTCCGAGATAAAGAGGCTTGACAGACCGACTGACAGACATACAGACAGACGGACGGACAACAACGTGATCCTATAAGAGTTTCCGTTTTTCCGTTTGAGGTATACAACCCTAAAAAGAATTATTGAAGTCGGCGAAGGTATCGCTAAACAAGATACAAAATAAATCAGAGAACTTGAGAATCTTTTTCTTTTTTAGAAGTCAACAATATTATTTGCTTTAGCAACATTCACCTATTTTTACCCCTATAACTTAAAATATTCCCGTGTGCTGTTGAAATTCATAATAATACTAATAATTCATAATACTATTTATAAACATAATATTGTTTCTAAATGACTTTTTTATTTCAGTCAACAATTGCAATTGAAAGCGGTTACCATTGCAGAAATCACATTTGTGTCATATATTTTTCGATAAATAATAGGAAACACAAACTTATTTTTGCGGCCGATAAAATTCTTTTATTAAAGTGCATGAGTGAGTATATAAATCTCAATTACTGCATTTTAAACTAAAAGTGGTTGAAAAAACTGCACGTAGAAAATAATTTACAAAGAACTAATAAAGCGTCTACGCACATTATTGGCACAGTGGTTGAGCGATTGACTGCTGCGCTTCGAGTCAGGATTCGACTCCCGCGTGAAACAGAAAGCGCTATGTATATGTTTAGGAACACACCCTCGATACAAGAGTCATTCCGAGAGTGGGGCAAAATTTATCTGTATGATGTGTTCGTGTGTGAAATGAAAGATTACATGTCGAGCAAAATTTTTTTGCTCTCATAAATGTTAAGGGCCCCATATACGGTACGATCCGTCTGTACGATCGATCTGCAGGAGACCGTTAACGATTGATCGCAACAAAAGTGACGCACATACACGTAACGATCGGTCTCAACGATCGGTCGCAACGATCTTCATTTACTTGTTTGAAACGGAAGTATAAAGTGTGTGCTCAAATAATTCAAAACGTGCTCCAGAAAATGGAAAACGAACTTCTTTTGCTTTCACATGTGGCGGTAACTTTAATTCAGTTACAAAAAAAAAGCCTAGAAAAGTGTGGGTTAAAAAATGTCTAGTAAAGCGAAATCAATATTCGCACATAAATATTTTAAATGAATTAAGGTTCCATCCAGAAAATTGGCACAATTACATGAGAATGACCGGAAAACTGTTCTTAAATTGTTCATTTTTTTTGGGCGCTTTAGACGGGGAGGCTGTGTCGCTCGGCGCTCCGTTCCCGCCATGGAACGACAGCGCGCTACGTATGTGTTGGCGCCAATGTTTACGAAGATTTTGTATTAGTGTGAGTTTATAGGCTAGCTCGCTTGCAGAGGACCCAATATGATACGATATATAGATTTCGGGTGGCAGATAGTCGCTCTGTGTTGTGTAACTTACCGAGTCGGAAGGCGTACACGGCTTGATCAGAGTATACTATATAGCTTATGATAAAAATCATATCGCTTGTAATCTGTAAAGCGCCCCATATACGATACGATGCGTCTGTACGATCCGTCTGTTCATTCAGACCGATCGTAACGACGGATCGCAAGTGTATGTCAAGATCGTTAACGATTTACTTCATCGAAGACGATATCGGAGATCGCAACAAAATCCCATGCAATCAGACGGGTCGTACAGACGGATCGACAGTGTATGGCCCCTTGCGATCAACGATTCGATTTTGTCAGTCAGACGCCAGTCGCCGCACGCATCGCATGCCTTCTTCATCGCGTTACGTAGGTATTCGTACAGTCGTACACTGAGTGTGAGTGTAGGTAGGTATTCGATGAGTGAGGCGAATAAAATGACCACGTGGAGTAACGACCATTTATTAGAGTTTATAGAGTTATTCAGAGAGCAAGAGCCTCAGCATCTGTGGAAAACGAAACACAAATATTACCATAATAACGTAAAGAGAACCGCATGTTACGAAATACTTTTAGAAAAAATGAAAAAAATAAGTAATATAGCGGATTTAAATAAAGTAAATAAAAAAAAATGAACAATTTAAGAACAGTTTTCCGGTCATTCTCATGTAATTGTGCCAATCTTCTGAATGGAACCTTAATTCATTTAAAATATTTATGTGCGAATATTGATTTCGCTTTACTAGACATTTTTTAACCCACACTTTTCTAGGCTTTTTTTTGTAACTGAATTAAAGTTACCGCCACATGTGAAAGCAAAAGAAGTTCGTTTTCCATTTTCTGGAGCACGTTTTGAATTATTTGATCACACACTTTATACTTCCGTTTCAAACAAGTAAATGAAGATCGTTGCGACCGATCGTTGAGACCGATCGTTACGTGTATGTGCGTCACTTTTGTTGCGATCAATCGTTAACGATCTCCTGCAGATCGATCGTACAGACGGATCGTACCGTATATGGGGCCCTTAAATGCTAGCGCATGACTGGCCGCCTGCGCCCGCACAGAGTTTTATATATATTCGGTCTCAATATTGATCATTTTATTTAGTAAATATTGATTGATTTACGTAAGCAATGTTCACTTTGAAGAATATTTAATTAGGTACCAATTTTTCTGTGTAAAAATATTTCCAAAGATCCAAGCCGTTTCGAAGGAGTAGGGAAAGTAGCGAAATTGTTAAATATATTTTTTTTGACAAAAGTATTAATCGCACGAAAAAATCAAATATTGATAATATTGTTCATGAATCTATAATAAACATATATTTTTTTCAAACCAATTGACTTAGCCGTTACGGAGGAGTAGGCCTCAGAAAATCACTGTTATATGGCACTTTTCGGGCGCTTGGCCCTTAAGGTCTATTGTGTACTGGTAATTATAATACTGCATTACTTAGAAAAAACATTATTGGTATGGCACCTTCAATATTTATCAGATTGCCAAACTGTATTTAAGGATCAGCCCCTAATAAAATTCAAAAAACTCTTATCATCGTTACTTGCTGAGAAATGTTATTACTCTATTCCCGATTTTATAAATGATGAATTGTAATATTTGCTTACCTTTATCTCTGTTAATTAAAACAATTCTAGATTAAGCTAATTCACGATTTTATTTTTAATTTTAAGTACCTAGTTTCTAAGTTAATCTATATTTTTTGTATAGGACCTATTACACTGCGCTGAATATCGCGTACGATATTCCGACTCGTACTATTTTTTTTCATTCATAGAAAGACAGTCTAACCCTTATTACACTACGCGATACGTCGAACCATAGACTAGACTGTCTTTCTATGTATGAAAAATAGTACGACCGCACGCGATATTCAGCGCAGTGTAATAGGTCCTTATGCCAACCGTCAGAATGTACTGGGTAAACATATTTCTGAATCGAACACCATTATTGTATTATGCATTCGTCGAATTCGATATAAATGAAGAAATTATATTATTATTATTATTAGCTGAAAAGACTTAATAACCAAGCTAAAAACTTCAATAAAAAAAAGTGCTGTCAATCTTGATCGCAAAATCGCACGTACCTAACCTAAAAATAAGTCATTGTTTTCTTTATTGTGTGTGACAGTGTGACTATACTATCAAGTTTAACGAGGTTGTAATTTCGTAGAAAACTAAAAAAACTATGAGTAGCAGTGACGAAACTGATAATAGTTCAACTGTTGATGACCAGGATGATGGAGAAAGGGTAAGCGTGAAAATAATAAATACGTTTTGAGATTTAACATAAATATTCCCAAATCTTGCAACCAAATATCAGTTAACCTACTTAAATTTTTAAATGAGATAATATAAATCCATCGTCAACTAAAGCATCGACTTTAGCGTTATATTTGAGTTTAGAACAAAATTTATACCAATTAAAAAGGCCTTAGAAAAGTAAGGATTGCAATGGATTTTAAATGTTGTTTTAGCTAGTTTGTTGTTCCAAAATTTGAAAATATCTGTTTATTATCCATCCAACCATACAGTGGAAATCATTGATTTGCAACCTATGGCATTTTTAGGTTAACTATCTACCTTAAAATTACCACAACTACATTGTAATATTAATAAAATAGTATCATTTCAGACTGAAATCAGATCACAGCTTTCAACATTATCATTTGAAGAATTGCAAAAACTAAAAGAGGAGATTGGTGCCAAAGTATACAAAGAAGCTCTATTTGGTGATGCTAACAAGAAAAAAGAATGCAATGCACCAAAGATTTTCAAAAGAGAAAATAAGAACCGACCACGAGAGATTAGCTCTAAGAAACCTGTTCGAATGCTACAGGCGGTTGCTACGGTTAAGAAAAAAGAAATCCGCGATCCAAGGTAGTAATGATTTTATACATAAGACTAGCAGAAAAGAATGCTTCAAGGTAACCTGTGAAATTCTTTTTGTATGCATTTTCTGAATAGTATGGTAAAAAAAAAAAATTTGCACCAATGACATGCATAAAATGGATGTAAACCATAGCCAACGCATTCCTTGGTTGGCAAAACGCACCTCCCAACCTAGGGTGTTATACCGATAACACGACATGCATTACAACTGCTGTATACATGGATTGAAACTAGCAAGGACTCCTTGGTTGGAACGCTAGTTTGCAACCCTTACTTATCATTTTATTTTATTATTTTCGGAAAACTTACAGGTAAGGGTCTAAACAGACGGACCGCATTTCAACTGCAATCCAACTGCAAATTGCAGTTTGTATGCAGTTGACACGACTGCGATAGAACTGCAAACACAACTGCAATAGAACTGCAAACCAAACGTGCGGTCCGATTGCAGTCGTGTGAAACTACCCGCCCGCACATGCCGACCTCCCGCGCATGGTGCAGTTCTTTACTATCACACTGGCTTTTTTTTATGGTGGGAAAATCATCAATGCCTGCTCTTGGGTGGAGCGGGAGATAGTGTCAGACTCTTACTGCCTAAAAATCCCAACCCGTTCCTAGGCCTCATATATTGCCAGACACAACCACTCAAGATTACCTGATTTGAAACAACCTTTGAACAAACTTTTGTTAGGTGAAGTTCCTTCACCAATATAAGTAGGTAATGTCCAAGATTAATGTAGTAAGTTCTTTATTATTAGTAATATCTACATATATACATAAAAAAAACTTAAATATTAACTAAACTATTTATACTAAAACCTAACTATGTAATACAAAATGGCAAAGTACACTCAGGCGTCAAAGTACACTCAGGCGTCAAAGTACACATTGCTGTCATCCGGAAATGTACCCAGAAGACTACATTACCACATTGAATGGCAATGCTAATTCGCTGTTTTATGTAGTCATCATTTCAGCTGATAGACGTCCACTGTTGGACATAGGTCTCCCCCAAGTGCCACAATGAACGATCCTGTGCGTTCTGTATCCATCGGATTCCCGCACCCTTGACCAGGTCATCGGTCCACCTTGTTCACCTTCACCAGGCCTTCCAACGCTGCGTTTTCCTGTACGCGGAACTGACGACATAGTAATCATGGCTGAGACTAGGGAAGAGATCAGTACAATGCTTAGCCTCAGTAGAACTTTAGAAAGAGTGGGTCTTAAAATGAACATGGACAAAACTAAAGTCTATGATTAACAACCACGTAGCACCCACTCTTATCAAGATCGGAGACTCTATACTCGAAGTTGTGGACGACTACGTCTACCTCGGATAGACAGTCCAGTTGGGTAGATCTAATTTCGAGAAAGAGGTCAACCGTCGAATCCGTTTCATGTAGTAAGTAGAAATAAGTTAAAAAAGTCCCATTTTAATTACAGGTTTGACCCTCTTTGTGGTGAGTTTAACAAAAAACAATTTTCCGAAGACTACAATTTTTTGTCAGACTTGCGCATGAAAGACATTAAAGCTATCAGAGCAGAATTAAAAGAGACAACAGACCCAGACAGAGAAGTAAAATTACGAAGACTACTCCAACGGTTGAACGACCAGCACAAACACACGAAGAAGAGTAAGATGGAGAAAGAAGTTGCAGAGAAGAATAGAAAACATATTGAACTAGAGTTTAACGAAGGGAAGCAGCTACACTTCAAAAATAAATGTGAGTTGAAAACATCATTTATTTAAACTTTATTTTTAGGGTTCCATACCTTAAAATAAAAGAACGGAACCCTTATAGGATCACTTTGTTGTCTGTCTGCGGTCCCTTGAAGTTGTGAAAAAATCAAACCTCTGAGTTAACGAAAAAATATGCCGTACTTCCATAGCAAAACTGGCCTTGATGGAAACCTATATCATTACTCATGTTATATTGTAGAGGTAGATGGTAGATGGTACCATCAAAGACATTGCCCGACCACCGCTAAGTTCATTTTTGCTTGCACTCGAAACGAAAACTTCAATGGGTTTGGAGCCGCAACGCAGGATTCAAGTGATTTTTTTTTAAGTGAACAGGCAGAAATGACCGCTATGGTACTCATCAATATATTCATGTAGTCGTTATCATCTCTTATATCTACCAACCTGCGTTCCTGCAGTCGTCTTATGGCCCTGTTTGGTCTTTCTTCAGGAAAAGCCCTCAAGACATTTTGCATACTAACTATTTACATTGTATCTCGTTGCAGCTGAACTACGTGTAGAGGCGCTGGTGAAACAATACGAAGAATTGAAAAAAGAAGGCGCCGGTCGGATACAACGCCATCTTAAGCGAAGACAGCAGAAAGTCAAAAAACGTTCACACAAAGCCCCCACAGGCACTTAATATAATTATTATTTTTAATTATTTGTTTTTTTTTTCCATAATTCACTAGTTTCTGTCAGCGTTGTTGCGAGATGATTAAAAAAAATATATGCCTAGGTCACTCAGTGATAAAGTAGCATTCTACTGGTTCAAGATTTTTTAAATCGGTTCAATAGTTAGAGATTACCTCCTACTTACAAATTTACAAATACCTCTTTATAATGTTAGTAAGTATAAATTAATTTAATTTTTACACGGCTTCGCTTCCATGGTTTATCCCACAGAAACGTTTACTTACGTTTTTTGGTAAAGTAATCTATGTCACTCAATGATAGTGTACCTTTCCATGAGTAGAAGAATTTTGGTATTGGATCAAGACTTCCAGAGTAAGATTAACCTTTACACACGTATAAACAATTTTGCCACCTCATACGAAGAGTAATATTAATTCATACTACGTTTTCCTTCACCGTTTTGAGAGCAGTGGTGATGAAATAAATTACACAAAGCAATGCGCCTGACCGGGTTTGAACCCGCTACCTACAACTCGTAAGTTGGAGCAGGTACCACTCGGCCACCACACTACTCTCATCATAATCGTCGCATAACTTTTTTTTGTTAGCCTGCTCCAGACTGCTCTGTCCCACTCCGGGCCATAGGCCTTCCTCCACTCATTCCATCTTTCGCGCGCCCGGGCTTCCTCTTGCCAGTTCTAGTAAATCTGTCTAGTTCGTCGCGCTATCTTCTTCATGGTCTGACGCAACCCCGTCGCAGTATCAGGGCACAGTCACATGGCTATGAACTAAAAATTCACAATCCTACATCATGATATCTGATGGTCGTTGCCACGCAATTAGAACATATACAACCAAATTCAACAATCGGGCTGTTGCCTAAACCAGACAAAAAAGCAATAAAATTCATAGTGCAGAGCAACCTATTTTTTATTAAAAAATAAAGGCTTATGTTTAACTTACCACCAGATATAGTACCTAACATATAAAAGACAAAAATAGTAAATGATCACCAAAATTAAACCTACATTTTAATGTAAAATTATAACCAAAGTTTTAACATCTCGCTATCCTATTTAAGCAAAATGAATCCAAATAAAGCATCGGCAGAACCCCATGGTTACGGAGATATCAGTAGTTAAAATTTTGAGGTTAGGTTAACTACCTGCCAAGACAGCTCGACGGAGCCCCGCTACGCGGGCTCCTACTTCTGGGTGGTTTAAAAAAAAATAACCTCGAAGTAGGTGACGGGGTCTGTGTTCGCTCGCTTCGCTCGCTCACTACGACCCCGTCACCTTCTTCTAACCTAAATCTATCCGACCCGGGGTGCCCTAAAATTCCACTAAGATAGATTGTTGATTAGACAAAATATCATCCTGCTCTACGGGGCTAAAAAGAGCGCATTAATTTGCTCGCTAAGATTTGGTTATCATTTACTACATTTGGTGTTCGAATACAATTTAAAGTACAGTCTATTGTAACCATAGATATAAGAAAGGAGGAGATATGCTAAGTAGTAAAAAATGTATCGGAATACTGTGTCTCCAGTTTCTCCTTCCACTACCGACACTACTACATGTACAGGAATATTTACGCAGTCGCGCATACATCCACAAATCATAAATCAGACCAAACTACACAGTTAATTATAAACCTTATTGCCCTAAAAACAGCGTGTATTTTCCTTGCGCCGTACAACTTACGCACACATTAACAACATACAACTATCGATGTGCTGTGCAAAAGCAATTTATTTTACATTTACGCTAGTGATTGACTAAATAGAAAAGTTATCGATTTTTTAATTTTTTATCGTGCTATTTTTTTTTTGGGTTCCAATAACAAATTAAATAAAAGTGAATGCTTCCAGAAAATAATGTATATAATAATATAATATATATGTATATAAAAGCAAAACTACCAAAATGTTTTTCAAAAAACTAAAAACTTTATTTATTCCCATTAACTCTATTTATTCAAATACGGCATTTTAGAACGACAATATCAAATACGAAAAATCGGCGAAATGGAACACGCACTACTATAGAATCCTGAAAAGTTTTATAACTAGTTTTATTATAACACATGAAAAAACGAGTTATTAAAAGAAAAAACTTTAACTTACAAAAATTAGGTCTAGTCTTGATTTAAGGATTTGAGAGATGGCGTTTTCTTAAAGGCTGAAATATTTCTGATCGAAAGTGAATTGAGCATTGGTACTATATTTTTTTAGGCAACCAATAAGGTGGCCTTTCAGTAGCATCAATCCATTGCTTTTTAAAATTATTTTTCGGGAAATTGAAAACAAAGATAAAAATGATAACTAAATAATATAACATTTTAGTTATCATTTTTACCTAAGCTACTGTTAAATATAACCGCTTGTCTGTGTCGCGGAGGAATACAAAATATAAACAGGCATCCACGCATAACAAATAAAAAGCTAAAACATGTTGCCTTATTTTAAGCAAAACTCCTTAATATATTCTGAATTATGCTCATTCATCATCATCATCACCATATCAGCCGAAAGACGTCCACTGTTGGACATAGGCCTCGCCAAGCGTCGCCACAACGACCGGTTTTGTGCGTCACGCATCCATGCTCATTATTATAGCGCATTCGAAGCTTTTGAAGACTTTGAGAAGGAAGTGAAAATATCAAAATCATAAAAAGTAAGAAAATAACACGAAGATACTGCCATAATATACGATATCCGAAACCAAAAAATTGTCCATCGACTATTAACTTACAATTTAACCAACTTACTTTCCGACAGTTGCTAACGTATTTCTCTAATAACTCTGTAAAATAATAAAAATATTTACATTATTTCACTTCGAAAATCCAACCAATCGATATTATGGTCGATAGTCTACATGAGGGGATCTATTAGGCACTTCACTGACTGCGGCTGGCTGACGGCAACTGGCAGCGGCCGGTATTACGAAATACACCGCACTGATAAAGTATCGTTATGTTATTTTTACATTGCTTGTCGAGTTACTAAGGGTTAAAATTTGATAGTGGTTAAAGAGCAATGTATTTACTGTAAGAGTAATATAGTCGCTTTGATATTTGGAAATAAAAATAACGTAGTAGCAGTAAGGGATATTACAAGATTTGTTGTTTTTACTGATTTTAAAGATAAATATAGCATTAAACTTGTATTTATTTAAGGTAAGAGATTCCGTGATGACCCAGGCTTGTCTTATCACTTCAGTTCTTCCATTAAACCACTGAACAACGCGGCATTTTAAATTTGTTTACGATCACGTGTCGCGAGTCTCACAAGTTTGTAACTGTCGGCCGTTTGGACGAATGTGCACTTCTTATGCATTTCGAGCGGACATGCACACGCCCCCTTGCCACTTCTCCTGTTTTTTATATTTCTATGATTGTAACTTTAGGATTTCATTGTAATATATTTTTGACAAAAGAACTAAGGGTACCAAAGAGTTTTATGGTGGTCATTATATTTAATCCCAAAAATAAATACAGTGATTAATTAATTATTTAAATAATATGAATTAACATTATAGCTATCAAAATACACAAGTGACTTCATATGGGTGCTTGATGTAGTAAGTGTGCATGGTGATCAGGCCAGGTGAGTCTGCTAGTTCGTACAGGCATTGAGGACCTCTGGGAACGATAACCTGGAAATAATAATACACAACATTAGAAGACTGAAGAAGTTGTGCCCAACCGCCCAGGGCTACAAAAAGTTTCTAGCCACAACCATCTATACTAGGTATTTATGTTATTGTCGTTTTTTAGGCAATTTTTCTTTGGTTAGTGCCTGGTGTTCTATCGGAATTACACGGGTATGAAGTTGAACCAAGGTGAGATCTTAACCTTTCGAATGTCTTAAGTTACACAATCCGACATAAGGTAATTGTCTTGCTATTGTGTCTCTAATTACGACATTCAAAGAGCTAATAATCGAATTTCAGATGGTAAAAGACTTTGTATTATAATGATTGAATTTAAATTATTATCTAATTTCAGTTGTAATTTTCTAACTATACCTAAGACAAGTGTTCAAAATAGCCGTTTTTTATTATTATTGTTTTTTGTTTGTAAGAGGTAATATCTGGAAGTAGTGGTCCGATTGCTAAAATGTTACATCGGCTGTCTTACTATTTATAATTTGTAAAGTTATGTACAATAAAGAAAATAAGAATGTTTTTCACCGACAAAAAGCTGTTTTATATGGCTATATTTTATGTACACGAATGAAGCCGCGGACAAAGCTAGTATGTAACTAGCGAACTGTCCCAGCTTCGCAAGAGTTTTACATTTTTTGTGAACTCTTGGCATTTTTTTTATAATATTCATTTGTTATACACCTAAACCTTTCTCATGAGTCACTCTGGCAGCTATCTATGAAAATTCGGGCTAAGGGAAAAGTAGTTCTTGAGTTTATCGCGATCATACAGGCAGACAAAAATTGAAGTAATAAATATCACCTGAACAGCAGTCCTGCCTGGTTTCTCGAACCAATCAACGGCTCCGTCTTTGACGGTGTGCTTGCCGAACGTGACCATCCCGATCCCAATGAGCTGCTGGGAGTACACCAGCGGGAACCAAGGGAACAATGTATCGGCCTTGCACTCCAGCTCCGCCTTCATCTTGTAGTAGTAGTGCTGGCCTGAAACGATCACAGTGACGTTAAGAAGTGATTGTAAGGAGTTTTAATGACGCTGTTATGAATAATCGTCATGCAGAAGATTGGGAAGTTAGGGCTGCAGGATGGTTCGAAAGAGTTACCGTAGTCCTGGAACGCAAAGGGCAACTAAAGGATGGCAAGTGAGTTCAAGTCAATAAAAGTTTAATACGCCCGCTTGCTCCACCCAGAACAGGAGAAGTTATTTGATGATTAGGCCCACCTCAAAAAAAAGGATTGGAGGAAGTATAGAAGTAGATGAATTCTGTGAAACATGATAGATTAATAATTGTGGTAGGTAAGAAAGGGATGTTATTGAAATGGCAGCTCTTGACGGTTGAAAGAAGAAATCATACTGCGATGAATCCATATAGCACAGCGGGATGGTGAGTGTAGGCAACCATAGTAAACAGGGCCAAAATAACGAAATTCCGTACCTACATGTGTAATTGAAATGTGAGCGAAGGAGGTGGCGGAAACGTAAGGAAGAGAGTCCTCACGCCCCAGGAGAGGCTACGGGTGTCGAGAGTCCCAGGGCGATTCTTGATCACCGTAGGCGCGGGCTCGGGGATGGGGAGCAATGGGCTAATACCCAACCCAACCCATGTGCACTTCAAGCAGCTGTCAGAGTAATTGACGGAGCCTGCTAGGGCCGATGTCTACCGGGGTCATGGGATTGATCGATATAGCTACCGCGGCGCTTGAAGAAAAAGGGAAAATTAAGGAACACGGGTCGTTTGGCAATGTAATTAGTCTAGTGAGTCTGCAGGAGCTGGGGTAAATACTGACATTATTCACTCTACGCTTACCCATCCACGGTATGCAGGCCTGTTCCGTGAAGTCGCTGTTCGGGCCAGTGATGTCACTCACGTTGGTAGAGATGCGGTACAGTTGTCCGTTGAAGCCAGACACGAGGATGGAGTGGTCTTGCAACATCAACTCAGGGTTGCGCTGGGCAACACGGATTGCTGGGTCCGTTGCGAGAGTTTCTGGGAAAAAGAGAAAATAATACAGTTTTCAAATTCCACTGATATTATTTTATATTTTCAATCACAAATTATCACGTAAGGCTTATAATCCCTTGAACATCTGGTCGGAATTAAATTGACACAACACTCGTGCCCGCCTAGGTGGCAGGACGAGTATCTGTGTATTTAATTGCGGCCAGCTGCGCCCAGATAGAGCCCCGCTGACCTTTAAATCCATTTTCTTTACTAAATGTTAATTGATTTACATATGCTATGTTCACTTTGACGAATTATATAACCACCAATTTTTATGAGTAAAAATATTTCTAAGGATCCAAGCCGTTTCGAAGGAGTAGGGAAAAGTTACAAAATTGCTAAATATTGATTTTATACAAACGTATTAATTGCACGAAAAATTAGGTATATAGTTAATAATTTTAATGTATCTATAATAAACATATGTTTTTTTTTCAAACCTTTAACCCTGGCCTTTACCGAGGAATGGGCTTCAGAAAGTCACTCTTTTATGACATTGCTTGGTTGGGCGTTTGGGCAATCAACTTAAAATACGCTGAAGTCTCTCCCTTTTCAACGCAGGTTTGCGGGACTTTATACCCTGTTTCGCACACTTTAAAATTATTTGGTACCCGTTCTTATGAGATAAAGTAGGTAAACAGCGCAGTAGTTAAAGTTTGGTACAGAAATGTTACTTTGAAAACTTACCAGGTGAAATGAAATATTGTTGCGTTGTCCATAAGTTTAGAATTTTGTCGTCCAAAGTGGTGGTCCAGCGAGAGAAGCCTTGGACGGCCCAGTCGAAAATACCATCGGCGATATCTTCCTCGTTGAGCTGTAAGAAAAATATAGATGCCTTCAATTCCATGAAACAGATTTTATTTCACATGGGCTTCGACACATTTATGATGATTGGCCCGCTTCAAGCTCTTAACCAATCAGAGTCAAAAGCGGTAAAGGTTAAACCGCGCCTAGTGTTTATTTTAGGAACTTAGAGTACCTAAGCCCTGGCCTGGCCTTTTATTAGGCCAGATGTAGGAAAAGAAAACTGGCCTATTATCACACTAATATTACACAAATAATTTAAGATTGATTGTCACCGGCTTTACCTGCGTAAAAGTAGAGAAAATATACCTACAACCTAAGTCACTTAGTAATAAAGTAGCATTCTACTATTGAAATGTATCCAAAAATCTTTCCCTTTAATATTAGTAGGTAACTACAGAAACAGATAAATATATAAGTATGTGTGCTCCGTGTGGTCGCAATAAACATTATTATCTCAAAGCAATGTACTATTTTGTAAACACAATCAATCAACTGTGCCTGCTTTCATATTATCGCAATCTGTATGTGACTGGACAAAGGTCTCTCGCAAGGTATGCAGATATCAGAATGATGTTCCTATTTATCCAAGTTTATTTAAGGACTTTTTTGAGAAGGGAAATCAGCAAATAACATTTCCCACTCTAGGTGGAGCGAGAGGGCGTGTGAGACACTGGTGTGAGGTACTGACTAAACCCACCGGTGTCCCTTGAGTTGCCCTTTACGTTTCTTTTAATGTTATTATACACCGTGTCTGTGACATCGACGCACAAACGAATACCGTGGTATTCGTAAAAAAAACCGACGAATTATTCCACCACGGAAGAGTCCAGTGCGCTGAGTGCGCGTTGTTTTTACGTTAACGCAATCGAAACGTTTGCCGCGTTTGGCTCTCTGATTGGTAAAGAGCTTGGAGCGGGCCAACCGGAGCGCCGAACGTCACAAACGTGTCGATTACGTTAACGTAAAATAAACACACACTAGGCACTCAGAAGTGTACTGGATCCATGCTATTCGTTTATGCGTCAATGTCAAAGATACCCTGTATATCGATAGATTTCTCATCACACCTAGGTACAGTTTCGCTAGCTACTTTAATTAAACCCATTATACAAAACATAAATAAAAATGCATACAGCAACTTGCAATCCCGCAATGTATGCGGTATCATCGAAGAACACGCAGACAGTGTAGTCATCCTTGGGACAGAAGATGGAGAGCTTTTCATAACCCACAGGTAGATTGTCCCTTCTCTGCTGCTTCCATCCCTTTTCAGCGGCTGTAGCGACTGACAGCGGCAGTTCTATGAAAGCGGTAGTTCCAATCCCGAGGATAGTGAGGTCGAATCGCACTGGAAGTTTAAATAAATTAATGTCTCTTGAATGAAATGATGATAGAAAACCGACAGACTAGCAACTCGACGGCGATGCTCAAGGCTTGGAGCTTCGACTCTACAAGTGCATCATTGCCGATGATTCTATTGGCTCGCCTCTCAATCGACTCCAGTGCATCAAGCTGGTATTTGGCAGATCCATCCCAAAGATGAGAACAGTACTCCATACTCGATCGAACTTGGGCTAGTATAGTGTAGAAGATATATCTGTTCAGGTCACAACATAGTAAGTACTAGGCGCATGAAATACGAGTTTTCGACACGAGAGAGAGAAGAACTTGAAATTCACTTAGGTTAGATAAAAGCTTACCACTCAGGCCGCCCTGCCATGGTCCAGCTGAAACAAAAACAAGTATTCAATGAAATCATTAGGTATTTCATAGCAAGCTTTTATAGTGCGGTCTGATCAAACACGATAGGGTTATCTTATTGCGCTTATTATCGAGTTCATATCATCAGTTCTTATGGCCACCTCCCGGTTTCATCATCAGATCAGCTGCATGTCATAATAATTCATCTGCATTTAGGTACATGCATGCATTTCAGCTCAGTCAATAACCGGAAATTGGATCAAATTTAATTTCTAAGATTAATGTTTACAGACAAACAACATCGGGACAGGTGAAGTGAAACTAAATAAAATTTTGTAATATGATTGCCTTGTTAAGTGTAATTAGGTAATAAGGTTTAATAATACACTAATTTCACTTGCCCTTGAAACACATAAATCTAATAGATCATTGAATGCGATAAATTTATCTAAATCCCTATTTAATTGAAAAACATTGTTAATAGACAAAAGGTTGAAACGTGAATAGATTTCCAGATAGCTAGCTATCATAGATAGAATGATGATTAGAGTCACCGTTAGATAGGTACAGTTTATAGTCACGTGTGTAGGGTCTTATAGCAACACGGTTCTTTAGTTTCAGTCTGTTGGGGGCCCGGGGCTGCCAAACAAAATGGGGGCCCGCAGCCCCGGTCCAAATGATGGTCAGGGGCGTAGATTACAAATATCACTCGTCTTAGGTAAGCTCTAATTAATAATTATCTACACGACTGCCCCAAAAAAGGAGTGTTATGTTTTTAAAGGTAGTATAGGTAGTGTTTATCGACTTTTGTTGCTGACATAGCCAGTTTCTACAAAACGGTTGAATCTTCTGCTCTGCTGATACGGAGCTTTAGGGCTTCGGGAATATTCGAAAGAGTTCCCCGTGGCCCTGGAACGTAAAAGGCAACTGAAGGAACACGGACGGGTTTTAGACAGTAAAAGTCTGACATCTCATTCCACCTAGACCGGGAGAAGTTATTTGATGATATCCCACGTTAAAAAAATACATTATTGTGAGTTTCCAAATGAAATCCTACCTCCACAATCATTTAACGGAGTTGTAACCATAGATACCTATATAGAGGTCTTCTAAGCCCTTATCGTGAAAGCTCCGGGGTAACTAACCCACGAAATCCCTTTTTCCAACACATAAACAAATTGTATTTATTTTTAAAGCGTAGTACCACACGCCGTCGGGTGTCCGCTAGTAGTAAATAATTAAATAAGCTTTTGCCCCTGGCCGTATATAGTTTGTTCTTCGAAAATAATGTTTTACTTTCTGCACCAACCTCCACTAAAAGGCACTCATTACTGTTTCCTAGCTGTCTATCTATTTATCTTGTCTTTGAAACACTAATCCCTAGACCAGGTACCAAATAGATTTGTGAATGCGATAACTTATATTTGAGCAAATAATTCGAGATTGTTATTAAGTTTTAGCACAAGAAAATTATTTAGCATTTAAAAATCAAATTAAAACAAAACTTTTTTTTACGTGGGAAAATCATCCAATGACATCTTCGTCCCAAGGGGTAGTAGCAGTAGGCTTCGACTTCGACCCCGCTTGGCCCCTACGGTTTGCTGACAACTCCTTGAGGCGCGCATGGAACAATACGCGCCGTCGACGCCTTAGAATCGGTATGGACGGTTACCGGACGGTCGGACGGCGAGCTACCTATTGCTCGCCGTCCGCAAGCCGGCGCCTACGGTGGCCAGAAAGCGGGATCGGAATCCCACCGACGCTGGCGAGTGCGTGAGGGCTGTTGCTTCACGCGTGCGGCCTCCTCCTTTGCATTACTTCGCAGCAGGAGGTGATCCGCCTTTACATGAGGGTTGTATGTTTTAAATATATATTTATATTTTTGTGCTCCATATACAGGTTTATTTGTAAAACACTAACAACCTTGCAGGACTAGTCACTAACATCATAAACAACAACTTTTGTTCTACGAGTATGAGTTTAAAAATTTATCATAATTTAGTTCTGTTGGAATTATGATCTTATAATAAGAAGGGAAAACGTTAAAGTATGAAATTTATTGTACTAAAGAACCAAACAGCTAAAAATATTAATTTGACAACAATAGAGTAAAGAGTGCATAGCAATAGATTTTTGTAAGTAGGTGTACGTATGTAGGTCTAATAAGTATCTTATACAACATGCTCCCTCAAAAAATAATTGTATTGCACTCTAACAATGATATTATTATAAAAAACCAGTAAATCAAAACATTACGATATGCCAATACTTTGTAAACAACTGCGATGTTTTGCTGGACCTAAAGGTTTCGTCAAAACATCTGCAGGTAACCTATCGGTGGGCATATACATAGGTTCAACGGTTTTATCGTTCACTTTTTCTCGGACAAAATGAAATTTAACTAACATCTATGTCTTTGATATCTATGTGTTTTGTCCTATTGTGGTAAACCGGATTCATGGCTAATTTTTGTGCACTCTGACTATCCGTATACAACACTATGTCAAACGACTTACCTGTTATATCGAATATCAGCCTTTTTATGAAGCATGCATCCTTTACTGACAAAGAGAAGGTGTCGACTATAACGAAACCTTCTCTCCTGTTGTACGCAACTCGTCGTTACGAACCTTGTTAGCACTTGCAGTGCAGGAAGATTATAAGGTCCGGCATATGGATGTGGATACAGCTTTTCTGAATGGTGAGTTGGAGGAAGAAATCTTCATGACACAGCCAGAAGGTTTTGTAAAGGAAGGGGAAGAGTCGAAAGTGTGTTTATTGAAACGGTCGCTGTATGGGTTGAAGCAGGCACCAAGAGCCTGGAATACAAAGTTAAAACAGACTTTGTCAGTTCTTGGTTTTATACAAACCTGTGAACCATGTATTTTTAAAAACAATGCGAACTTAGATTCAGACTCCTTGGTTCTGGCTGTATACGTTGACGATCTAGTGATTTTATATAAAAATGAAGTTACGCTTGACAATTTTAAATGTCAATTCGCAAACTATTTTTCATCGAAAGATCTCGGACGAATTAATTTCTTTACGGGAATAAATATTCACCATGATAATAATGGATTGAAGCTATCTCAAAGTACATATATTGAAAAGTTACTGAAAAAATTTAATATGCAAGATTGTAAGGGTGTTTCTACCCCACTTGTGAAGGAAAAACTTGAGCCTGGCTTAGGTGAGAGTGAGTTCCCTTACAGAGAGTTAATTGGATGTCTAATGTTTTTGGCTGTGAATACTAGACCAGATATATAGCTTACACCGTGAGTTATCTGAGCCAATTTAACTCTACATTTGATCAGTCACATTGGAACAGTGCTAAACGATGTCTACGTTATCTGAAAGCAACAAAAGATATTGGAATTATTTACAGGAAAGAAAAAGGTAATACTACAACTTTGACGGGTTTTTCAGATGCAGACTGGGCAAATTGTCCAACTGATAGGCGATCTTACACTGGGTTTTATTATGTACTTGCAAGCGGGCCAATTTCTTGGGAAGCTAAAAAACAGCTCACAGTGGCTCTCTCGTCCGCTGAAGCCGAATATATGGCATTAGCTACGGCAGTAAAGGATGCATGCTTCATAAAAAGGCTGATATTCGTTATAACAGGTAAGTCGTTTGACATAGTGTTGTATACGGATAGTCAGAGTGCACAAATTTAGCTGAAACATTATTGAACATGTTAATTGAACAATCGAGTGTATACAGCCCATCACAAACAGAACCATATGCTAAAACATTTTTACTGTTTGCTACATTACATTTTGATTCATAAATACTGCAACCTTTTTTATTAAAAATTATAGAAAAACCCTTCTCTACTATCTTTTTGACTGATAGCAAACTACAGTTCAAATTAGGAACATGTACCACGTTTTCTATTCTATTCACCAAATTATCTGTATCAATGGATACATCACCAATACCAACAGCTGCCACTTTTTGTCCATTTGCCACAGTAATCGTTCCACCTTGTAAAGGCCGATAACTGCTGAACCACTCGCGATGCGGAGTCATGTGGATGGTTGCACCGGAATCAATAATCCATTTCCCATCATTTGCAGCTGGTGCAGAGAGAGTCATTTCTTCCAAAACAGCCTGTTCCACCTTTTTATTACGATGGCAATCTGTTTCTTTGGAAAACTTTTCCGACACACTCATAGCCTTCTTATCCTTCTTATTGGGACATTCGGGACTTTTGTGTCCTGGTTGTCTACACTTAAAGCAGATTATTGGCTTCTTCTTTTTGCTTGTAGAGCCTGTTGAACGTAGCGCAGCCACCTCATTCTGGGGAGGGTCCTTAGAAAGCTCGTTTAATAACTTTGCCTTAACCAACTCACTGGTTACGTCAACATTCGAATTCTCTATTGCCATTATTAAAGGTTCATACCGAGATGTCAATCCCCCGAGAATAATCGCAGCCAAAGATCCATCGTCGATCTTTTTACCTATATCTTCGAGATCTTGTGCTGTACTCTGTATGGCGTTGATGTAAGCTTCTATATCTTGGAAGTCGGTCAGGGTATATTTATACAATCTGCGCTCTAGTGAGAGCCTTCTACCAATACCTTTATCCTCATACGCCTTTTGTAAAGAAGTCCAAGCCTCCTTAGCGTTCTTCGCATTTCGCACGTGTGAAATTGCACCTCCGTCTACCGTTAGGCATATTTTTGACAACGCCTTCTAGTCGTTGCGAAAACGAACATCTTCCGCCGTCTTATCAGAATCATCATACCCCGTGATGGACGTCCACAGCTCCTCATGAATGAGAAGCATCCTCATTTTGAACTTCCAGGTTGGGTATCCGTCTCGGTTTGTTAACATCTGAATACCTTGAAAATTCATACTATTCCCCGACATTATTTACTTTTAAAATAAGCAGCTTCGTGCTGATAACGTGTTGGAATTATGATCTTATAATAAAAAGGGAAAACGTTAAAGTATGAAATTTATTGTACTAAAGAACCAAACAGCTAAAAATATTAATTTGACAACAATAGAGTAAAGAGTGCATAGCAATAGATTTTTGTAAGTAGGTGTACGTATGTAGGTCTAATAAGTATCTTATACAACAAGTTCATCAGATTCAAAGTTCACAGATGAGAATTCTTAAAATACATATATGGAGCACAACAATATGCTCTATATACCTATTTCACTTTTATTCCTTTTCGAATAAATAAACCCTGCGTATATTATGCCATACACGGTCAAACTTATCGTCCAATGGGTATGACGCTACCGACCGATTGGATCAAACGGATTTGGAATGAATTGGTATGACAACATGTTGGTCATACTAATCCATTCCCACACACGGTCAAATCTGTTTGATCCAATCGGTAGCGTCATACCGATTGGAAGAAAAGGTTTGACCGTGTATGGCCGGCATTAGACCGACTCACACTTGGGCGTTTTTTTTTGTCCATTTTCAAAGTTGCCTAAAGTTCGGGAGGTCGCTGCACCTGATTCGTGCAGAAGAAATGCCCGGGTGTCACAATTATGAGGATCGCCCGAAGAACAGGGTGGAGTATATGGCAGAGATGTGCCCCGCTTGGGCGGAGTACCGCCGTGTTCTCGTGAAAGCGATCGGCAGCAACGACCTCTCGTGCCAGGCCCTGGTACAGGCTATGGTCCAAAGCAACGTGGAATAGCAGGCACATCTTACATCTGCAAAGCAGTAATGCTAGCGAAGGAGGCGGCCGCATGCGCGAGTGAGGGAACGGTCCTCTCGCCCCAGCTGCCGGGATCCCGTACCCGATTCTCAGCCACCGTAGGCGAGCAACGAATTTGGGTAGCTCGCCGTCCGGCCGTCCGGTCGTCCGGTAACCGTCCAGACTGAATCCGAGTCGTTGACGGCGCGTAGTGTTCCACGGGTGCCTCAAGATTTCAGCAAAACCGTAGGGGCCCAAGCCTACTGGGGCCATGGGTTTGTTTTTGAAAGGAAAACCTGGAGCCATGGAACGCAAGGCAGAGAAGGAACATAGGAGTGTTTTTTAGTCAATAAAAGTCTGACACGCCCTGTCGCTCCGCCCAAGAGCAGGAGAAGCCATTGGATGATTTCCCACCTAAAAAAATAGGGATTAATGGAGTCATGAGGGAGTCATTATTTAAAAATAAATCTGCAACTTCTCAAAATACTAAAAGCTTAGGAATAAATAAATTTTTGTAAAGTACTGAAGTTACGCTTCCAGCCTTCCACCCTAGTTAAAATCTATATCCATTTTATACACACATCAGTCCAGTACTTCGGATCTAAACGGTATCAAAAGGTTTGCTGGACACGGACACATTACTACGGTGCGGCGGCGGCACCTTGCTGCGGCACGTAGCCGCGTTGCGTAGTTTAAATATTATACTGTTATTGAGTGCCACATCGCGTAAATGCACGACAAGACGCTAAACCCTTTGGTTGAAGACAGGTCGCGAAATTTTTGACGATGCATCGTCTGAACAAGTGCTGTGCGTGGTACGACGGCCACGGGCACCACGCCGTGCATCCGCTGCGAGCGACGCCGCACCGTTTCACTTGAACGACGCTTGGTAATGCGGTTATCCGATGCGGCTAGTAGGTCTAGCCAAGTTACGACCGTTTCGTTTCGATTCTCTTACGTCGAATGTCACGATTAGGCCACGCCTCCAATTCCTTTGTTCTCTGACGTCATCTCAATGCTCAGTCACGTGGTCAGAACAAAGGAATTGGAGACGTGGCCTACTCGAGGCGTTCGACGCAAAACTTGACAAGGGGGGCTAGCCTAAGCTATTACAGTACGCATTATTCAGACAGTTTTAATCTATGGTTCGACAGTTTTAGTCTATGGTTCGATAGTTTTAGTCTATGGTTCGACGTATCGCGTAGTGTATAGTCCGTCTAAAAAGTTAACCGACTTATAAACTTTGTATAATATTTAATCATTAAAAAAATACATATATTCGATAGGTACTTTTTATAAGGTTATTCTGTTAGTAAACAATGATCAATATCGCTTAATCAACCTTGATCATTGAACCAGTGTTGACTACATCATATTTCATTAAATCCCAATTAATACTCAAGTCGTTTGACTTTTTAGACAGACTCTAATAAAAACAAGGGTCAGACTGTTTTGCTCGGAAAGAAAATTATGACGATTCTGAATATCGTGTGCTGAATAACGCGTATTGTAATAGGCCCTTTAGTTAAACGACTGGCGTGAATCATGTCACAGTTCAAACAAGATCCTTATTTGTTTGGAATATACTCGTATATACTCTTATTACAGATTGAGTTATCTTTGTTTTTATTATTGGAAATTTTGGCAGCAATTATCTAAATATCATATTCATGCATTGATAAATTAACCCAGAGTTCAATCAATGCAAAGTTATAGACAAAACAATTTCTTTTTATGTGTGATAGTAATTTATATATTAGATTATGTACCTTTAGCAAACAAAATATATGTAGATACCTATACACCACTAATTTTTAATTAGTACAAACGTACAAACACTTAAAGGACTTATTAGAAAAGGTTTTGTTAAGAATGAATGAAAAACAATGCGCGCAGTATTTTCTAATAGCAATTGTTATGAATGATTGGTTCAAATATGCATTTACCGATTATAACTTCAGGGACAATTTTTGGATTTGGTTCGATTTTTTAATTTTTGACCACATAAATATGATCAGTAATGGGTACGGATAGAACATCCTCATTTTTTTTCTGTAAGTAATAAAAATAGAGGTGTATATATTGTTTAAAAGTATACTTATAAAACAAAAACACTTTGGCTACGTATAATTCTTTCATATTTTTATTGGAACTTTGTAAACCAGGACACGTTTGTATTTTTTAAAATTTATTCTGGGGCAATTTGGACCCCGCACCAAAAAGAAACCGTTTTATTTACGAGCTCATCAGGCAAGAATATTGTTGTATTTTTTTTTTAAGGGTTGGACGATTCAACTATACAAGTAATAAAATATAATAATTAATAAACTTACCGTGGGCGGTCGCCAAAGCGAGGCACAACAGGGCTAGTGTTCTGAACATCACGACTGTGTCTGATAAGCCGCGAATGTAATTCGCAACTTTTATACCCGCTCCAACCCGATAGGGAACTACATCGTACTGTAGCACACGGTAACTAGCCTTTGCACACGTCTTCGTCCCATGCCCTTGAATAATTCGGTACCCAACCAATAAGTGAATTTTGCTTCAGATTAAAATAGTTGGTACTTAATTACTTATCTATAAAAAGAAGGGAAAACGTTATACGCGCATTACAAACAAAAAAAAAAAGTAGTGTCCGACCGAATATTCGGTTTCGGTTGAGTTTCGGCAAAAAAACGAGTTCCGGTTTCGGTGGCAAACATGCCGAAACTACGACCGAAACTGAAACTGCCCGAGTGCAGTTTTAGTTCTCGCGCTGTGATCGGTCATGTTCAGCGCGTGAAATTCCTTCCACGCGAGTAAGCAACGAAGACATTTTGCAGTGTCCACGTGCTTAATCATGTCGTGATTGGCTTGTGTTTGCAGTTCGGTTTACGTACTCTCAAACTAAAATCGAGTACAGTAAAAATCATGATAGTCAACGAGTATAAATACCTAAGTTTAAAAACCAATAAAAAAAAAACTGACTGATTATAATAACGTTTTCTTTATTTTTCCCTCAAAACATGATCCTTGATCCTTGATGATGGAAGTTTCAGTTTAAGTTTCGGCCGAAACTGAGACTGTTGCCGAAATTCGTTTTCGGTTTCGGTTGAAAAACCAGTTTCGGTCGGACACTAAATATAAGTTATTTCCTAATCATTACCTATTTACTTATCATAAACTCATTAAAATAAATAACAACAACATTTATAAAAGAACTATGCGAGGCCAAAAAGGCACACCAGAACTCCTTGAGGCGCGCATGGAACACTACGTGCCGTCGACGAATGGGCTCGGTTACCGGACGGTCAGACGGCGAGCTACCCATTGCTGACGGCTGGGGAGCGAGGGCCATTGCCTCACGCGTGTGGCCTCCTCTTTTGCTAGCATTACTGCTTCGCAGAAGAAGACACCTGTTGGCCACTCCTCCTCGCTCCGGACCATGGCCTGTATCAAGGGCCGGCGCGAGAGATCGCTGCCGCGGGGCACACCTCTCTTAAGCTCCACCGTGTCCTCCGGGCGATTTACACAGTGGTGAAAACCGGCCGTTTCTTCGGCACGAATCGGGTGCAAGAATCTGCCGAACTTACCATGTCCAGTGAGTACCTGCGTCTTGCGGAAGGTAAAGACGCCATGTTCTTTCCAGTCACCCCTCAAAGAGGGGAACTACATTAGGCTCTTAAAAGACAAAGAAGATATAGCTATCTTAGCTCGCTGATGGTAATGTCAAGAGCAGGGTTACTTATTTAAAATACAAAATTATAGGTAATTTTTATCATTACCAGACAAATTGTTCTCGCATGATGCGGTTGACGTAATGTTTATAAACTTTGGATGCAGTAAACAGGTAGAGATAGGCCCAACGCTGCGTCGCGGTCCCATACAAGTGTTCTGTCGCGGGCAGCCGCGGCTCGCGCCCGTTTTGCTTCGTAATAATAATTCTCTATCGACACGACTAAATGCACACCGTGAGTCGAACTAGCGACACTGCACAGATAGGTATCTAATAATTTGATGTCCGCTACGGGGACCGGCACACACGACGGGGGCCCGCGCGGGCCCCGCCTGAAGCAGTAATCATTTTGTGTATCATCGACATTGTCAAGATTGGGTGCTCTAAATCCTGAACTTCGACTAAGTACTACTTATTTACTATACACCGCTAAATTTTAATCGTTTTATTCCCGTGGAGGGTCGATCCGGTACATGAAACACTATCGATTTGTAAGGATAAAATTAAAAAATAAAGTACCTACCTTTTTTTCAAAACTCGTATTAATTTACGCATGTACGAAATTAATTTCTTTAAGAAAACGTCAGTAGGTAGTTGTCGGCGTTGCGTATAAACTTTATGAATTTTCTTTGGGAAAATAAAAAGTGGTTCACGTTGCTACTCATTATATAATATAGCTATATCAACATATAATTATGTTATCTTATCTGAACCAAAGTTACCGACATAGCCCGAAGGATCGCCAAACTAAATTGCAGAGCACATTGCTTGCAGAACAGATAAACGAAAAGTTTTGGAGAGGCGACCGTGTACCGGAAGACGTAGCGTTGGAACGCCTCTCACCAGGGCGGCTGATAAGTTCGCGGCCTAAGGTACTTACCGATAACTTAACGTCTCACAACTAATTTATACCATTAATTGCGGGACTCATTGTTGTTATAAATTGCAGGTGTTTTTTAAATTTAGCTCACAAACAACTTACTTTTGGAACAAGTAAAAACACAATGTCAACGAAAACTGAAAATTCTCGCAATTTGGAACATCGCGCTGTGATTAAATACCTTGTTAAAAATTAAATATGTCCAAAAAATAATTTCGTATACGATGGTTCAAATATATGGTTGTCTATTTCAAGAAGGTAGAGAGACGTGTGAAGAAGACGCTAGCCCGGGTCGCCCTGTGACGGTCTTGACTGAAGAAAACGTAAAAAATTTGGAAAATTTAGTACTGGCTGATCGCAGAATTAAATTGTGGCAGATAGCAGAAGAGCTACAGATTAGTAAAGAATGAATTTGAGAGTTTTTGCATCATCATTGGCACATAAAAAAAAAATTGGTACGCGTTGGTTACCGCGAATGCTCAAACCGCTTGACAAGCAACGACGATTAGAAAGCTTTAAAACATTTTTGGAGTTGTGCCAGCCCAATTTAGATGAAATTTGTAATTGCATTGTGGACGCAATGCATACATGGATTCGTCAGTACCATCACGAGTCCAAATAAGAGTCGATGCAATAGATAAAAAAGGGGGAAGGCCACCGAAGAAATTCAAAGTGGAAAAATCTGCATCGAAGCTCATGGCTACCATTTTCTAGGACAGCGAGGGAAACTTATTAATTGATTATTTGCCTGGAACTACAACAAACAGCCTTTACTACGATAAGTTACTGAGTCGAGCATGTGAACAGCCATTTTTATGACATTGGTCTTCAAATTCTTTTTGTATAGAATATTTTTTCGGTGGTATAAAAGCATTATATTCACGTTGTGAAAAGTGTATTCCACTTGAGGGGGATTGCATTGAAAAATAAAAAAATATAAAACTGTAAGTATATTTCTTTCATAAGTACCTTAGGCCGCGAACTTATCAGCCCTTGTACAAAGTGTACAAATTACCTGGTAAGCAGAAATCCGATGGATGCGAAACGCACAGGGCCATCCATTGGGGCGACAATTGGGGGAGGCCTACCTATGTCCAACAATGGACGTCTTTAGGCTGAAATGATGATGATGATAAACTCGAAAACTACTGACCGGATTTTCATGCGAATTAAAAAAACGTCAAAATAAATATATTTCAATACAGGTATAATACTTATCTATATATTGCAGTACCTAAATATCTAACACTTAAGTATGAGATACCTTTATGTCTAGTGAAAAGGTATTACGATTACGACATGATCAAAATCCAAATAATTTATTTCAAATAGACCATTTGCAGGCACTTTTGAACAGTCAAATGTCGGTCAGTCCAAGAAAAGTTAAGCTAAATTGCACGTTCCAATACGTAGGTCTCTATGGAGAAGAACGTGCAAGAAACTCCATGGACACTCTTTTTAAAATATATATTATGAGTTACATAGATCTTGGTTACATATTTCTTGTCGCTTCTAATATGTGAGCACAATGTAGGTAGATACGTAATAATAATAAGTTATTATTCTTTTTATTAAATGTAATTAAAAATAGAAACCGAATTAAGCCACTGGTAGCCAAGAGATGACCAGTCTCAACCGATGGCACCCGTTCACGGGCATGACACGTGCATCAGCCCCACTCAGCTCAACCATTGGCTCCACCAGGGAACCGAATGACCCAATAACACGTGCCACCACCAGCAAGACATTTGGGTAGCATGACAAACTCTCAACTGCCATGCTCGTAATGTCAAACAAGTTGTAATGTTGCTCGTAATGTCATGATTACGACTAAGTACTTACATAAAATTATAGCATAGCATAGTCGGCCCTATAATGTTCCCACTGTTAGATTGGAACTCAGGCCTCTCTAAGAGAGGGAATGGGCCCCAAACCACCACGCGGGCCCAGAGCGGGTTGGTGAATGTCACATATGTCTTCGAATTTTTGGTTCTAGGCCATGCCGGTTTTCTCACGATGTTTTTCTTCACCGTTTTGAGAGCAGTGGTGATGAAATAAATTACACAAAGTAATGCGCCTGGCTGGGTTTAAATCTGCGACCTACAACTCGTAAGACCACTCGGCCACCACTGCTCGTAAAATTAATCAAACTGATAAATTTTAAATGCCATAAATGAAAAGGTAGGTATTATTAACATGATAAATCCACTATTGATGGTCCACACGCAGTAGAGGCACGATTATACCGTAGATGTCAGCTGGCTTACCATGACCTCTTATGGAAACGTTCAATTCCCAGTGAGTCAAATTCCTTTCAAAAGGAGACCTGCTTCTGAATCGCTACAAATCGTACCATGACAGTTCTAAAGTTGAACGACTTTTGTACAGAGGTGAACAGTTACCTACGCTTGAAGATCGCTTAATTTGACATTACAGACGCTCAAAAGACGGTCATCTCGTGAATAATACACGTGCACCTTGCTGTAAAATACACGTCAAATAGCACGCCATAGTACAAAAAGTCTATACAAAAAAAAGGTGAACAAGTCTTGAGCGGATTCCGTAAACGTCATTTAGCAGGGCAGTTGCATTCCTGCTATAACGAAGTTATAGTACAAAAATGCCGGGCAGTTCAACTTCAGCCCTGCTATAAGATAGTAATGGTATAGTCTGTCTAGTAAGTTAAACGACTTGGAATTTTTTCAAGGAAATTAAAAATCTAATGTTGGCAACCGGAATTTTAGTTGTCATTCACTTGTTTTTTGAGATGATGATAGTTCTACAACAGATCTTGATCGTAGTATGGCTACTGATGATGAATCAGTAAGTGGAATAGAATATTAAGAATCAGATTTCCCTCACGATTCCAGATTTATTTTATTACATATGACACTATTATGTCTTTGCAAATGTATCCTACTTTTGTAATAAGAATATCATTAAAGATACTGAAATAGGTATATTTTAAACGAAAATCTTTTGCATTTTTTAATGTTAAAAAGTCCCCAAATAGTATTAAATCATTTAAAAAAATACTTAAATTGGATACATTTTATTAGGTTCCATTATTAAACAATGACCAAAATCTCATAATCAACCTTGATTTCTGAACCAGTGTTGACTACATCAGATTTCATTTTACCATAAAAATTACCCAAGTCGTTTAAATTATTAGACAGACTATAAGCCCCCAGTAAGGTGGTCTGCCGTCTGGTGTACTTTTTTATTCCTATTTTTTGCAGTTGATAACACTGAATTCAAGTGTCAGTGTCATAGATAAGAATAGTCAATAAATAAACAATATCTATCAATACAAGCGAAAACAAGTTCAGAATTCAATTATTCAAGTTTAAAATTGATTAAATTATACGTAAAAATGGATCTTCAGGAATTAAAAACTGCCTCTATTACGAAATTCAATGTTAAAGGTAAAACTCTGTATGTGAAACTGCTTTGGAAACATAACGATAGTGACATATTATTTCATATTAAATTGTTTGACGGCGATGTTACTTGGTCAGGAAAATTTTCATATGAATTAGTTAAGAAATATAGTAACCGGTGTGAAGAGACCGAAAATCTATACATTAAAAATGTAAAGAAATATCTGCAGCAATCTACTGCTGATGAAGTTGCTTACGATTTTGCAATCTGTCGCGAGCATAGCAGCAAGGCAACTTTTGCTTGGAAAAAGAAATACGACGACACAGAGGGACCCATTTTTCTAATTCATGGTTCCGTAACTGTACATCTCGACGCAACTGCAGAATCGAAAGAGTTGTTACTTGATTTTTTATTGGAAGAAAACTCTGAACTGAGGTCTACAATCAATAACCTGAATGAAAAAAATGAAGTTATTTCTAACGATTTAGTAAAATGCAAAACTGAACTAGAAAAGTTTGTTGATATTAAAACCTCTTTAGAGGTGAGTCTTTATGGAAAGTTTATGCAATTGCTAAACACTAAAAAGAGAAGAATTCAGGTGTTGGAAGGTAACCTACAAAAGTTATCCGACTCCATGGATTTGGGTGGTGATCACTAATGAATTAGAAAGGTCAGAGTTTCAAAAAATATTTTTATACCTTTTAAATTGTAAGAAACCCTACACATGGATTTCTAAAACTAAGAAAAAAAAATGCATATGTTCAGAAGTTCATTACAATCTTTCACACTGTAGAAATTAGTTGCTATACTTTAAAGTAAAAAACAATTTTGCTAAAATTGGTTGGTTGGCCGTTCAAGCACTGGGGCAACGATTGGACATAAATAATGTCAATGTTGAAGCACATTCATGTATAACAGAAAACAATGAAATAAAACAACAAAATAAACAATAAATTGTATATTCTTGTATAAAAGTTGTGCTTGTTTTAATTGAAACTTATTAGTAACTTCTGCCAAACAGCGTTATGAACTTGGGTTTGTTGGTACAAGCGGGGTGGATGCACTTGTCGCTGGCAGTAAGCTCACGAGGCTGTTTGAACGGCACACAGAGAGACTTGGCTCCCATCGCTGGGGCCTTCACGTCTACTGTTGGGTCATCATCAGTCCTGTGGAAAAAATAGTTGATTAATTTTTATTGACCTTAATTAATTATATTAGTATTAAAATCTGGCTCATTGACTGGATTATTACAACCGTAATTTATTTTGTGGTGTTTATCATCAAATTACTTCTCCTACTCTGGGGTAAAGTGGGAGGGTGTGTCAGACTTACTGATTACACACCATGTTCCTTAATTCATTAAACCCCAAGCGAACGCCGTTCGCGCAAAAACTTGACCTTGCAGATACCGTCAATTTGAGACACAATAGTAAGACAATAGATGCGCGAACGCCGGCGTTTGCTTGGGGTTTAATGAATTAATTTGCATTTTGCATTCTAGAACCACAGCAGCTCTTTCAAACTTTCCCAGAACCCACTGGAAAAACTGTAAGAATTCTTTAGTGGTTATTGACTGTGATATATTGTTTGCTGCAGAGAGCTTCATATGAATGATTCCATATTAAAAGAATGCTGCATCAGACAATCGTTCAAAGTGCACATTTTTACCTTCTTCGACCATGTATCTCATCGTGGTAATGACTCCATTGACCACGGCAAAGTTGAGGGCACCAGGCCACGTGATAGATCACCAATGAGATGGACAGACCAGATTACGAATGTACTCAGAAACGGTCCGCGATGAATGGCGCAGTATCACCAAGATGATCACTCATTGTGATTCGCAGTGATGACCACAACCACTCTGTCAAGAGTTTACTGATTGAGAAGAAGATATTGTGAACAGCTCAATTCAGTACAATACATCTGAGATTTACAACACATCATACATATTCCATAGTTTACAAACAATATATCCTATCTTATTGAGCAAAAATAGTTTATAACTTTTTACCAATTTTTACTAATCAATATTAACTTGGTCTGTCTGTTACACTTTCATGCCTAAACCGCTAAACTGATTTTGATATAATTTGATGAAGACATATTTAGAAGAAGACTGGAAGGTGTTGAAATAGGGGATGGTATGTTGTATAGTAGTCAATTTTTTAAACAAAACCATGAAACTGTTTAATTAGGCACTCGATAAAAATAGATCTTAAAGAAAAAAAAAACCGGCCAAGAGCGTGTCGGGCCACGCTCAGTGTAGGGTTCCGTAGTTTCCCGTCTGTCACAATAAGTGTACCCACTTATGAGTTTAAAAAAATGCTTGCATATACGATTATACTACAAACTTAGTCCAGAAATTATTTTGTAGAACCTTTTTGTCTTTTTGTACAAAAACTGTTCTTTCCATCAAGTTCAAAATGATTTTCCTAGAAAGTCCTTATAAAGTTCTACTTTACAGATTTTTTTCATATTTTCTAAACTTATGGTTCAAAAGTTAGAGGGGGGGGGGGGACACACATTGTTTTTTACTTTTGGAGGGATTATTTCCGAAATTATTGACATTATCAAAGAATGATTTTAGTAAACCCCTATTCATTTTTAAATACCTATCCAACGATATATCACACGTTAAGGTTGAAATTTAAAAAAAAATCACTTCCCACTTTACATATAGGGGGGCTACCCTAATAAAACATTTTTTTCCAATTTTTATTTTACCACTTTGTCGGCGTGATTGATATACATATTGGTACCAAATTTCAGCTTTCTAGTGCTAACGGTCACAGAGATTAAGCGAGGACGGACGGACAGACAGACAGACAGACAGACAGACATGGCGAAACTATAAGGGTTCCTAGTTGACTACGGAACCCTAAAAGGTTGCCCAAAGTTACTACTAGTATTCCACATGGACGAAGTTGCGGGCAAAAGCTAGTTTATTTTAAAATTTGTTTTGCAATAAACCTGCTTATTTCTATACTAAAGAGTTTAATGCTTGTTCAGTTGAACGGGCTTAACTCATGAACTGCTAGTTCCTATTGAAAAATTGTTTTAGTTCTGGATAGCTCATTTACCGAGGAAGGCTACATGCTATATAACATCACGCCGCAACCAATAGTAGGTTACTTCTAGGCAAGCGTGCTGCATCGTCGGCCACATCGTCGCTTACCATCAGGTGAGATAGTGGTCACACGCGAGCCTATAGAGCCTCCGAATGCGCGGGGTCTATAGCATTTGCTACTGTTGCTATATGGCTAATCTGCCACTGCCTACACATAATAAAATAAAAGCAACTTGCCTGGCGCTGTCGTTCTTAATGTTGTCCTCGCAAGGAATGTCTCCGCAGAAGGGAGCCAGGATAATGTGCTTGCGCTCCAAAGCGTCGGTGAAGTCGTCCCATTTTGTCGCCATGGTCAGTCTTGCATCGCGCTCGTTTGTCGCTCTAAAGATAAGTTAAAAGTGATTAGACGACATGGTAGGTCGCACGTTAGATTCTCGCACGGACCAAATACTTGTATGACTATCTTGTGTAGGAATACATGTTTTTAAAAGTGAGTGAACGCACCCACGATACAGGAAATGACTCTTGTATATGTATACAACTCTTCGTAATGCAAGATAAAGTTTGTTGTCAAAAAAATAAGATAATTAAAAAGATGTAAATATAAATGCAGATTAAGCTTAAGAGCACGGCGACAGATGAATTTTTCATACAAACGTAATACCACGCTCATTTGCAATTGGAGTATATTTCCAACATATTATGATGTTATTCGGTTATAGACGATATTTATCTAGGTTCCTACATCTTTCTTTTTAAAAAAAACTTGCCTAAAACGAAATTAAAGCGAATTATAATTCGCACTTTTTTACAACGTAAATGGCATGTTTTCATTTGGCTTTTCCTGTATTAAAAATAACAATATGTCCAATATTCTCAATGTAGGAACACAAATTATATTATCAATTTACAAATGATAGAAAACAAATTGGAAAAACATTAAGTTTTCATTCATCATTTTTGGTATTACGAAACACGTCCAATTTATCGCAAATTTCCAAGAGTTACTAGTGCTATCGCGGCAAGCGGGATGTCAGTGTCATTGTGTGCGTGCTGTCATTACTTCAGTTGCGTTCATAGGTCGAGTTATAAATTTTATTGTAATATTTTTGACACTATTGACTTAAATAAAATAGTACGTAAGCATTTAAAGTTTAATAAAAGGAATACAGAACTCTTGAGGACATGTCAGACTTTAGCTGACTAAAAGCGCCGTCAAAAACCCCTTAAAAAAAGAGTAAAAAAAAAGCGCCGTTGACGATTTGGGTTCGGTCCAGATGGTTACCGGATGGCTGGACGGCGATTCCAAGCCCAGGGTGGCTAGAAATCTGGGTCGAGATCCTGGCTGCTGGGGCGTCAGGGTATTCCCTCGTCCATGCGGCCGCCTTCTTCGCTAGCATTACTGTTTCGCAGAAAGAGGGCTCGGCGCGAGAGGTCGTTGCCACCGATGGCCCCCACAAGAACGCGGCGGTGTTCCGCCTAAACGGGGCACATATGTACATCTCTACCGTATGCTCCACCGTATCCTTCAGACCGTCCACACAATGGTGATAACCAGGCGTTTCTTACACCTAAATCCGACGCAGGAGCCTCCCGTACTTGCCATGTCCGGTGAGTATTTGCGTTACGACAGTCGCTGAGATCCTGCCGGAACTGTCTGCCTTACAGCGACTTGTCGTGGCAGCGGAATTTCGCCCCAGGGTTGCATCTCCACGTGTAAATCATGCTTATGCGTGCAAAGGACTGTTGCCTCCACATTCCATGGTAGCAAGCTTGCAGGAAACCATGCAGGTATATTGCAGGAAACCGTGCTTTGTCTTTGTACCATTAGGATGGCTATAACTCCCTGGCATGCGTTCAGCTTGGCAACTGATCACTTTCGCAGCGACGGCGCTCCATAAAGGGCCATGGACCGAACGATGCCTTCGTAGAGCCTCCAGCAGGAGGCGTCTGAAAACCCCAGGTTGGACAGGAGCCGCTTGAGTGCTTCAGTCTAATCCAGTTTGAAAGAAAGAAAGAAAGAAAAATAATTTATTTGGTACAGCACAAGGCGCAACACAAAATAAACAATAAGTAACACGTTTGGGAACCAGACGTCGGAAATGCTCCTCAAAATACCATCGACTGTCGAGGACGAGTCCCAGATATTTGTAAACTTTTATTGTAATTTGCGAAACCGGCGGTGGCTTGTTCCGAGGGCCATGAAAACACATGCTCTCGGACTTGTGCAGTGCCACCTCGAGTCCCAACTGCTGGATCCTCTTCACGACTGTTGCAACTCTGCGTTGCGGTTCAGGACAGGGAGCAGGGTTCTTGCAAGTGAGCCTGTGGCTAATTGGCAGCGGAGATGGGAGCAGGAAGAGAAGGCGATGGAACTTCATCGATTCCTCCCTGACGTGGCGGTTAGGCTCAAGGCAACTTGGGTCGAGCCGGACTACAAAGTCTTGCAGATCCTGACTGGACATGGATATTTCTGGAAGAAACTGTATGATATGCGGTTATGTGAGGTTAGCGTGTGCTATTGCGGTGATGAGGACGAAAATTTTGATCACGTTCTGTGGCGATGCCCCCCTTATGACGAACAGCGACGAAATGTGATGGACGGGATCACTCGCTTGGATGAGAGACCGGCTTACTACTGCAATCTCATGGCCTCAAAAGAGTTCGAACACGAATGGCACAGACCAAGGAGTAAGCAAGCAGCGAACCCGTACTGTGTGTTTGTCTTACCCACGTGAGGGGGGACCGTTAGTATGCCGCCCCAGGATGGGGAGAAAGGCAACATGGGGACAAGACGAAGAAATTTGTAAAGGAGTCAAGAAGCGGCTGCGGTGATAGCGCGCTCATATTTATATGGGTGGGCTGTGTCCGCAGCCGTCTCATTTCGATTCGGCCCATATGACATGATGTCGGTGGGGCCAAGGCTGGTTGGAGGTTGTTGCAACCCTGCGTTCCGCTAGTTCGACCGCCGCCTGTTACGACTCTCCCTTCGTTAGGATCAGCGTGTCGTCTGTATAATAGACCACGCTGACTCCGTTGGGGAGGTCACATAGCACATAGTATGCAAATATGGCTACAAAAAACGGTGACATAAAAATATAAACTACACTACAACTAGTGGCGGAGCCATGGGCGGATGAGAATGCTCCCCTTTTGACGGGAATAGAGCGTTCATCACACCCTTCATAAACAGGGGCCGGTACTCTGTGTCAGCAGGGGAGCCCAGGTACGGAGCTTGTTGTACGCACCATTTCGTAGGGTCGTCCCCATGGGTCTCTGTTCAGAGTCCCCAGCTACACGTCGCGGGCCTCCAGTTTGGCCAGCCGTATCTCCGCTCTGAGGGTGCGCTTCGCTGTTCTTTATTCCTCGTACGCACCTGGTACGGGTGGAGCCGGATCTTGCGGATGGCCAGTTTGGCTTTTGCAGGGAGTGCTCTATTTGGACCCCGGTATCACCAGGTGCCGGTCTACCTCATTCGTGTGATCGAGGCCTACCTGAAGGACAGGTTCATTATCTGCCCCGCTCACCGCCGAGAGATGTCGTGCGGTGTTCCCCAAGGATCGGTACCAAGATATGGTTCGGACTGTTTTTGGTACTTGTCCTCGACAGCCGTTGGAATTTCGAAGAACACTTCGGACGTCTGGCTCCCAAACTGGACCGGACTGGGGCTGCCCTGAAGCGGCTCCTACCCAACATAGAGGTCCTTAGCCCTTTGCCGGAGGCTCCACGCAGCATTGTTTGGTCCATGGCTCATTACGGAGCGCCGGCGTTGGCCCCATTGCTGTGAAAGCGACCGGGGGCAAAGCTGAACGCATCCCAGAGGATCATGGCCATCCAAATGGTGCGGGGATATCGCACGTTCTCCAGCGAAGCGACGAGCCTCCTTGCTGGTCTGCCACCATGGGATCTAGAGGCAACAGTCCTTGCACGCATGCACAATTTGCGCATGGAGTTGCAACGCCGGGGTAAAAAACCACTGACGAAGGCGTTCAGAGTACCGGCGGGATCTCGGGGCAAGCCATAATTATGGCGATAAATCCAATCTTTGAGGAGTGGGTGAATAGACGTGGAAACATCCTCACCTTCCGCATGACGACACCTCACCTCGTGGTAAGTTCGGAAGAAACGCCTGGCTGTCATCATTGTGTAGACCGCCCGGAGGACAGGGTGGAGCATACGGCGATGGTATGCTCCACTCAGGCGGAGCACTGCCGCCGCGCTGTGTACTCGTGGGAGTGACCCTGGTACAAGCCATGGTCCGGAATGTGTAGGAATGGCAGGTGGTCGGCTCCTTCTACGAAGCAGTTATGCTAGCAAAGGAGACAGTCGTACACGTGAGGGAACATCATTCCTCACGCCCCAGCCACCGGGATCCTGATCCCTTTTTCCAGTCACCGTAGGCGCAGGGTTGCGGACGGCGAGCAATTTGTATCTCTCCGTCCGGCCGTCCGGTAAGCGTCCGTACCGAGCTCGAGACGTCGATGTTGCATAGTGTTCCACTCGCATCTCGAGGACATGTCAGCAAAACCGTAGGGGCCCAGCAGGTTCGAAGTCTACTGAGGCCAAGGGTTGAGCGAAAGAGAATATCGGGGCCTTAAAACGAAAGAACAGTTTTCATTTCCCTAAAAGTCTGACACTAAAAGAGCGGCAGAAGTCATTGAATAATTTCCCACCTATGAAAAAAGCTCTCGCCTCCATAACATTTTCTGATTTGACCACAAGAAGACCACCTTGGGCACGCCACAATTATGGCAGTAAGTCCCCTCTTGGAGGCATGGCTGGAAAGACCTCACGGCGCGGGCGTCCTCACCTTCCGCATGACGCTGGTTCTCACCGGACACGTAAGTTCGGTAGGTTCGGGCTGTACCGGATTCGTACGGAAGTGACGCCCGAGTGTCGCCACTGTGCGGAACGCCCGGAGGACACGGTGGAGCACGCAGTGGAGGTGTGCCGCTTAGGCAGAGCATCGCCTTGCCCTCGTGGAGGTGATCGGCGGCGGCGATCTCTCGTGCCAGACTGGTACAGGCCATGGTTCGGAGCGAGGAGGATCAGTGGCAGGCAGTCGCCTCCTTCTACAAAGCAGTAATGCTAGCAAAGGAGGAGGCCGACCGTATCAGGCAACGGCGCTCACAGCCGCTGCCGGGATTCCGATCCCAATTTCCGGCCACCGTAGGCGCGGGCTTGTGGACGGCGAGCAATCGGTAGCTCGCTGTCCGACCGTCCGGTAACTGTCCGGATCGAGCCCAAGTCATCGACTGCGCGAACTGTTCCCGTGCGCCTCAAGGAGTTGTCAGCAACAGAAGGGGTCCAACCGGGTCGAAGCCTACTGGGGCCAGGGTTAGCTCCGAAAGGTAGCTCAGCCCCGGTACGAAAGGCAACGAAGGAACAGGAGTGGGTTTTTAGTCAGTAAAAGTCTGACACTATCTCCCGCTCCACCCAAGAGCGGGGAATGTCATTAGATGATTTTCCCACCGTAAAAAAAGACCACCTTTGTATGACATATCTGCTATTCTTATCATAATATGTTGAGATATTAGCGCGGTAATAAAATTTCCAAAAAACGCATTACTAGTTCGTACATTCACAAACAATTCCCGAAGTATTCGGCAAAAATAAAGCAAATAATGAATATACCTCATTTTACTAACAATAAATTGTAAGACGCTCACATACACATACACACACACAGCTGCACTCCGTCACTTGTTTTTGTCAAACAGAGATAGCTATATTCCACGAACGAATTTTGAATACGCCTCAACTTGCAGTTGCGAGTGACATTCGCCGGCCTCTTAATAACAAAAATACACTAGAGACATTATTGTGTATTTAAATATCGATGTTAAATTCTCGTAAAAATATGTATAAACAAACTCCTGAATAAATCTAAACTAGAAAAATCTTGTCAGAATTAGATATATTTGATGGCACCTGGGACGGAGGGTTTAGATAGTTATAATAATAGCGTAGCAAGAGCATTGCTTCTATGGGATTACTGTCTCATAGATGAGGAATGTCTGATCGAAAAAATGACTTTTAATAAGTATAATAAAAATTACAAAAAACTTTTAAATGATAGATGAACAATGAAAATATGAAAATAAACCCCTAGATATGATTTTCGCAACAAATACATTGAAGTACCTATTTATTAATATATTCGTCACGATCAGAAAAAAAAAATGATAAGAAAATGGAATTATTGGTTTTTGATCAAACACTCCTCAGACATGAAAGCCTTTTTGGAGGTAAGCGGAACAGAGAGTTAAGTCCCGCAAACCTCCTTTGAAAAGGGAGGATACTTCGACCAGACGTGTGTTAGGTTTGGTGGGCAACTGCCCGGTAGATGTTTTCGGGCTGTTCTATATGTTCTAATTGCACGATGGAAGATAAGTTCTTATGTGACGCCATAGATGTCGCTACACGTTGAAGGCGGAGTCCAAACTTAAGCATCATTTTGTTTGTTTTGTACTGAAGTTGGGTTTACAAAAGCTTCCCTATTGAACTTACTTGTACAACATGTCGTGGTGCGTCTTGTCGAGCAGCTCCAGCAGCTGCTTGCCGGCGTCCTGGCGCTTGAAGATAAGCTTCTCTCCCGTGAGGCGGCGCACGGCCACGAGCTCCCCGCGCGCCATGTCCTTAGGCCCCAGCTCCACGCGAACCGGGACACCCTGCACGATTAAATTAACTATGTAAAAGTACTCGATTCACATCTCTGCGCTCCTATGGCCAGGATACCAGACAAACATCACACAAACCTTAAGCTCCCAATGGTTGAACTTCCACCCAGGAGAATAGTTATCCCTGTAGTCTCCTTCGGCCCTCAGTCCAGCTGCTACCAGGTCTTTCACGAGCTCCTTGCAGGAGTCCATGAGCTTGGCCCTCTCTTCTGCAGAGCTCGAGGCGGTGATGCCGCAGGGGACTACTATGGCTTGGATTTCTGCCACGCGGGGTGGAAGTACCAGGCCTTTGTCGTCGCCGTGAACGAGGACCATTACACCTGAGGACAATAGAGTTATTTTAAGAAAAATGTTGGCATAACTGAAGAACCAGGTAGAGTAATAGTACATCCCCTGATTAGTGGCTCAGCTGGTCAGGATGTTTGTTCCTCTTGTACATAAACAACACCTTAGGCCATGAACACACCGTTTGTTAGCTAATCCTTTATCGCAGACAGTGTCAAGAGCTTACTCGCCACTCGTTCGTGCACTTTCTGTGCTTAATGCTCTTCTGACTTTAAAGCCGCATACAGACATCGCGAGGCGTACGACGCGAATGGTTCGTCTCGCATGCCTCGGGCTGTGTGGACGTACTGTGTGCTAACAGTGAGCATTTGCGTCATACGATCGTTGTGAACGCCGCCTTAGTACGAGTCGTGCGATCCGTGTGGACGGACAGGTGTTGTTTGCGTTTTCTACTGACGAACACCGTCCGTGGTGGTTTGCGTGCTCAGCTGGATCATGTGTCGTGCGAGACGCATAAATCTACCGTCGTATGCCTCAGGTTGAGGCATGTGTGACGAACCATTCGAGACGCACGCCTTGCAATATTTGTACGCGGCTTAACACCGGAGTGTGACTTATGTGCTGGGAGATGGATAGATGTGTGTTGTGAATAAATGATCTTTATTTTGCAAGTAGGTTTTATAAAAACACTTTTACACGTCATTTTTTTTTTTTCGTCGATTAGAGCTAGATGAGGCCGCGCGCGATGGGTGGGGCCGGACCTTTCGGACGGACAGTTCGGCTTTCGCAGGATGCGCTCTACGGTGGACGCCATCATGCGCGTGCGAGCCCTCACGACGGGGGCTGCGGTGTCCCGGGGCAGGTGTGTCGTGGCAGTGTCCTTGGACATTGCCAACGCCTTCAACTCCCTGCCCTGGAGTACGATCCGGAGGGCACTCCGGTACCACCGGGTGCCCGAATACCTCTGTCGAGTGGTCGAGGCCTATCTGTCGGATAGGTTTATAGTCTACCCCGGTCACCAGGGAGACTGGAAACGTCGAGAGATGTCGTGCGGTGTTCCGCAGGGGTCGGTACTAGGGCCACCCTTGTGGAACATCGGGTACGACTACGTGCTGCGCGGCGACTTCCCTGACGGGGTCAGCGTGGTTTGCTACGCAGACGACACGCTGGTTCTAGCGCAGGGAGAGTCGTACCAGGCGGCGGTCGCTCTAGCGACACGCGGGGTTGCGATGGTCGTTGACAGGATCCAGGAGTTGGGACTCGAGGTGGCGCTTCACAAATCCGAGGCGATGTGTTTCCACGGTCGCCGGTCTCGGAACGCGCCGCCATTGAGTTCCCAACTTACGGTAGGAGGAGTTCACATCGGTGTCGGGTCGACGATGAAGTACCTGGGACTCGTCCTCGACAGCCGGTGGAATTTCGTGGAGCATTTCCGACGTCTGGCTCCCAAACTCAACCGGGCTGGGGCTGCGCTCAAGCGGCTCCTGCCCAACCTTGGGGGTCCGGATGCCTCCTGCCGAAGGCTCTACGCGGGGATCGTTCGGTCCATGGCCCTCTACGGGGCGCCGGTGTGGGCGCCGTCGCTGAAAAAGCAACCGGCGGCCATACTGAACGCCTGTCAGAGGGTCATGGCGATAAGGATGGTGCGGGGATACTGCACGGTCTCCCGCGAAGCGGCGAGCCTTCTGGCTGGCCTACCACCGTGGGATCTGGAGGCAACAGTCCTTGCACACATGCACGATATGCGCGTGGAGATGCAACGCCGGGGTGAAAGTCCGCTGCCGCGACAGGTCACGGCATGGCGGACAGAGCTCCGGCGGGATCTCATGGTGAAATGGCGTCAGCGACTATCGCAACCCAGTGCTGGGCACGCCACAATCATGGCGGTAAGTCCCCTCTTTGAGGCGTGGCTGGAAAGACCTCACGGCGTCCTTACCTTCCGCATGACGCAGGTACTCACCGGACATGGTTCGTTCGGGAGTTTCCTGCACTCGATTCATGCGGAAGTGACGCCCGGGTGTCGCCACTGTGCGGAACGCCCGGAGGACACGGTGGAGCACACAGTCGAGGTGTGCCCTGCTTGGGCGGAGCATCGCCGTGCCCTCGTGGGGGCGATCGGCGGCGGAGACCTCTCGCGCCGGGCCTTGGTTGAGGCCATGGTCCGTAGCGAGGAGGAGTGGCAGGCGGTCGCCGACTTCTGCGAAGCAGTAATGCTCGCAAAGGAGGAGGCCGAACGCATCAGGCAACGGCGTTATCGCCGCCGCCGTCGCCGGGATTCTGATCCCGATTTCCGGCCAACGTAGACGCGGGCTTGCGGACGGTGAGCAGTGGGTAGCTCACTGTCCGGCCGTCCGGTAACTGTCCGGACCAAGCCCAAGTCGTCGACGGCGCGCACTGTTCCCGCGCGCCTCAAGGAGTTGTCAGCAACAGCAGGGACCCAGCCGGGTCGAAGCCTACTGGGGCCAGGGTTATCCGAAAGGGCGCTCGAGCCCCGGTATGAAGGCTAGAAGGAACGGGGTGGGTCTTTTAGTCAGTAAGAGTCTGACACTATCTCCCGCTCCGCCCAAGGGCGGGGGATGTCAATGCATGATTTTTTCCCACCATAAAAAAAAAAAAAAAAAAAAAAAAAAAAAAAAAAAAAAAAAAAAAAAAAGGCCGCGCGCGATGATAATGTCTAAGGTTTTGTGTTATTTTAGTGTTAATGTATATGTATTTTCTTTTATTTCTAAATTATATGTTTGTTTCTTTTTTCATCAAATATATTAAAATAGTTTTTTTTTATTAAATGTTTTTTTTTTTTTTAGTTAAAGTTTTATTGTATAACGCCCTAGACATTGTCTGTAATGTTGTCTATTGCGTTTCAAATAAGAAGTTCCTTCGCCGTAATGTAGCCAACCCTGCCTGTGTAAAGAAAAAAGAAAAGAGTTGCTTACTCTAGCGAAATTGTTGCACGAATTGCGAAACGAAGTCGATTTTTACAGTAGTCGCACCACTTTATGGAGAATTATGAGAAGAATGGGATTTTTTTTTTAAAGCAGGTCTAAAATGGAGGTGTTATATGAGAGATACGATATTGTGGCGTGGTGTTTTCGATATTTGAAAGAATTGCAGGACAATCGAAATGGAGCCCACTTTATTCAAAAATAGTTTTTACAGTTTCCAAAAGAAAAAAAAAAGAAAATTATAAGGCAATTGTTAAAAGTAACGAAATATCAGTTAATTTCCTTAATATTAAATAATTTCATTGCTAAAAATGTAGCAACACTGTTTTTCCGTATTGACAACATTACGGCGAAGGCACTTTTTATGTGAAACGCACTATACAAGTGCTTGTAAATAAATATCTCCATTTGTCCAGATATGTTTTCCGAAGATATTTTCAAGAAGACCAACAAGGCAAAATTTAAATTTTTTTTTTTAAAAATTGCCTGTTGATGCACAAAATATTGTAAACTCAGTAAGGGATCGCCTGCCTCACATATATATCAGCAAGATTAACGGGACACGTTAGGGCCGATGCCTGCCAGGGTTCCGGGATTAAGTTGCACTCACCTTCTTATACCCCACAATACAGGGAATCCAAGTGAGGGGTTCAGGGCTTCATCTACGTTTGTAAATTGAATGAGACGGTTTTTTTTTTATTTATTTATTGTTAAAGCTGTGTTCAAATTGTCTCGTACATGAGGAATTATTCAAAACTTTCACGATATTCACCGCACTCTAATAAAATATCTCTTAAGAAATATATTCCGTGTTTTTTTTTTTTGAGCCCTTTCGTTTTGTTCTGTTAAAACACCATAATCAAAGACTAACTGGCAAGTCTAAAAAATTACAGGAGCATAAGGCATGGTTTAATTGTGACTACCAAGCTGCGTGTGGTGTTTGATGCCAGTGCCGCAGCTAGCAATGACATCTCGCTCAATAATATACAAATGGTAGGCCCACCGATACAACTATTTTATTACGATTTAGGCAGCATAAATACACGGCTTGTACAGACATTGACAAAATGTATCGGCAATGTCTCATTCACAAAGATCAGCGTGATCTCCAGCTGATATTATGAATAAATAAATAAGCTGATATTAAAAAAAAAATGAAAGTGTCCTTAGAGTGCTAGCTACTTTTTAATTATATTTAAATACAAAATGGCTCAAAAGGCCCTCGAAAATTGTGTTCGCGATATGCAAAAGACGCTAAGCATCCTTGCTGAAAAAGTGAGTGCTTTGGAGTGCAAAATAAGCGATCAAAATGCTTTAATAACAAAGCAAACTGGATTGATCTCCGAACTCATTTCTGCATCTGAGGGTAAGCCGCTAAATTGTGCGTCGACTAGTGCACAGGCCCAACAAGCGGTACAGCGACCGCTTCGTCAAGCGCGGCTAAACAAGATCTCCAACACCGCCGTATTACCATTGAAAACTGCTGGACAAGGGACCTCTGTCTCAAAAACATCAAGCGCTGCAAAAGCTGATTTGGGTAACGACGACGCGCCGAAGACTCCCGAGACGAGTAGAGTGGTCGTAGATAATTTGACCAATTGCGGGTTATCAATTAATGATCCGACATTGCTCGTCATCAACGACGGTATGGCCATGAAACCTAAGGCGCGGGCGTCCACAGAAACGGGCAGTAATCCAGTTATTGTTAAGTCTCCAGTTAACCCAGACAATGAGAACCAGTGGAAGATCGTCAACCGAAAACGCAGGTCGCGAAAAGTGGTGATAGGAACTGGGAAAACTGATGGCGAACTTTTAACAGTAGAACGTATGAGGTACATTCAGGCATGGTCATTTCATCCTGAGACTACGCAACAAAACGTGCTGAACTACCTCAACAAGATTCAGCAGTGCGAAGAATATTATGTCGAAAAACGTGACATTAAGTCGGACAAGCATGCAGTTTTTGTAATTGGTTTCCCAGAGAGTTTGTACGAGCGATTCTCCTCGCCGACTGCGTGGCCGCCGCGTGTGAAGGTGTCGGACTGGTTTCGCGTGCGCCCCCGCGGGGAGCGGGGAAGCGGTAACAACGCCAAGACCGACCTCTGAGACGTCACCCCACCAACTGTGTTCCCACGTTGTCGTCGTGGTGGGGCTTGCGTGTCTCAATGACCTTGAGGGCTATGCCGGTAGAGCTACTCATGCCGGAAGGCCTCAAGCGAGAGACCAGACCAAGAGGAACATATGGCGGAGTCCAGTCGGACCGCCCGGAGGGTGCGCTGTCCAGGAGCGCTGGCACAACAGCTGTTGACGCCTTCTGGATAGCGATGTCGGAGAGATAGGGTTCGCCTCCGGTACGTATCTGTTCAGCAGACATGACCAGGATGGCGAACGTGCAATGGGGACCCCACCCCATTTAAAACAAAAAGGCAAAGCTGAGTTCAGCACACTATGAGCGCGCATGGGAAAAATATAACTACCCCAGGAGGGTACCAGTTAGCTGGAGAATCCCTCCCCGAGCAGAGCTCGGGCTGCCCCTCGTATTCTGGGGGGGGCAACCATCGCCTCGGGTCTTCGGACCCTGTTCCGTCCTCCGTGGACGCACAGAGCCAGGGTGGCTCACGATTCGGCAGCGCGGAGTCCCTGGGACCAGTTCCCAGCACGTCCGCGACGCCGGTGGAGGCCGGACGTAGGTTCGGCCTCAGAGGGGTGAGTGAAGACGCGGCGTCGGATTCAGATGCCGCGTCTTCACTCACTTCAGACGGGAAGGAGGTGGAGGAGGAGGTGCGGGAGCCCCTCCTTTTGATGGAAGTGGAAGAATCCGCATCCAACGGAAGGAGGGAGTTCATGCGCGCTATGCGCTCCGCATCCGACGACGAGACGGGACCAGCCCGGAAAATCTCGTCGTCGGCGCGGGGCAAGGCCCGAAAATCGGGCAAAGGGAGAGGGAGCGCTGAAGAAGCGTCCCGGCGACCCCCGGAGATCGCAAAAGAGCAGGCCAGCGTCTTGGTGCCGAGATTCCCTGACGAGTTACCAGAAGGGATGGAGGAGGCGCTGGCAAGGTTTCAGGAGGTCGTGGCAGCCGCTATCACCAGCGTTGCCAACAAGAGGGAGAGGGTGGCCAAAAAACGCTCCGTCGAGCTGGCCAACGCCTCGATTGAGGGGGCACTGGGGCTCGTCTTCGAGCCCTACGAGCGCACCCTCAGCGGGAGGTTTGGCCGGCTCGAGGCAGCCGTGGCCGCTCTCCAGGGCTCTCCTCCTGAAGGGGGGAGCAGGCAGGAGCAGGGTCGATCCCGGCCCTCGCCCCAGGCGGAGAACGACGTCGTTTCCCTGCTGCGGCAGGAGCTGGTTGCCTTCCGGGAACAGCAGCAGAAACAGCAGCAGCAGTTCCAGGAACGGATCCAGAGCCAGTTCTCTGTGTTGGAGGGCATTGTCCTGCGCCCCCCTCTCGCGGCCTCGGGCCAGAAGAGGACGGCGTCCCACGCCGCCATCGCCGCGGCCACAACTGCAGCACCTAGGGCGAGCCCGTCAGAGCAGGCCAGGCACATAACTACGGCGTCGGAGTCTGCGAGGCCGGTCCCAGCGGCCAAGCAACAGCAGCGGCAGGGGAAGCCTGCCCCTCCCCCGAAGGGTAGGGTGGCGGCTGCCACCAAACCGGCGAGGCCTCCCGCCGCGGTGGCGACTAGGTCGCGCCTGCCGCCTCCTCCGCCCGAAGACCCTTCGGCTGGCGCCGAGTGGACGGTCATCGGCGCCAAGAAGAAGGCGAGCAAGGCGGCAAGGGCGGCCAAGAAAAGAAGGCGGCGAAAAGATCGCAAGAAGCGGGCCATGGCCGCCAGACTTCGCGCCCCGACTTCCGCAGCTGTAGTGATCACACTGCAGCCAGCTGCGGAAAAGAAGGGCGTGAACTATGACGTGGTCATGGCAAAGGCGAAAGAGGCGGTGGTGGGCCACCTCGACGAATACGGAGCCTCAGGGGGCTTCCGTATGAGGCGCACCGCAACCGGAGCCCGAATCCTGGAGGTCCCAGGTGCAAACAGTGGACAAGCCGCTGACGCCCTGGCCGAAAGGATTAGGGCGTCCTTAGATGTCGAGGAGGCCCGAGTGTCCAGACCCACCAAGTGCATCGACATGCGCATTATGGGTCTGGACGACTCCGTTAGGGTGGAGGAAGTGGTGGCCGCCATCGTCAGGGCGGGTGGGTGCACGACCGATCAGGTCCGGGCGGGCACCATCCGCGCTGACAGCACGGGCATGCGAGCCGATATTTCATGCACACAAAAGTACAGAGGCGGACGTAACAAAACACTATACTGCGCTCAAAACCGGGATAGCTGATATGACTCAAAGTATGTCCAACTGAAATGGGACTAGGTAAGACATGTCTGCCGCATGCCCGACAAACTGTGGCCTAACGTAGCACAAAGTTGTGCCCTGAGAGTGTGATGGGGTCGCGGACGAACTAGGCAGATTTAGCTAGAACTGCAAGAAACGCGAGCCCATGTAAGATGGAAGGAGTGGTGGAGGGCTTTTGCCTAGGAGTAGGACAGAACTAGGGGTGGGCGTTTCAACATATTTTACTCTATATGAGAAAATATCTAAAAATTAAAAATGTATTATTATGATAGATTAGGCAAAAAACAGTCGGTAAGTGTTAGTTTTAGTTTATAAAATAACAAAATACTTTTTTTAAATTCAATTCAAACTTTTCCGTTTTTTTTACATCTGTATTTTATCACCTTAACCTTAACCAAATAGCCACCATGTTATTACGTCATTCAGCTATGTAAACTATAGGTGACAGCTGTCAACTGTCAACTGATCGACCATACTGAGTGATTATTGGCGCATTTGTTTACACAGCCAAATGACGTCACGACCTCAGAGTAAATATTGCGTCCACTGCGTTCTGCATTACGCGCGAAATTTGAAAATGTTTTAAATACATTTTTAGGGTACTAAGCGACAGAATAAAATTTTGTATATTTTTTTTAGTGGTTTATTAGCACTATAGAATGTAATTTAGATAGTTTTCAAAAATGAGTGTAATACCCTATTACTGTATGCGCATTGTTATCTTACTGCTAAGAAAATATGGTTGAGAACCCATTGATTCAACTAGCACACTCGTCGCGTCGTCGTTTCAAAGTTCAAAATTCGTTTTTCATTGCAAGCACTGGTTTTGAAATGACGACGCGACGAGCGAACGTTTTCTGCAAGTTTCGTCTTCAAACCAGTCGCGACGAGGACAGTTTTTAACAATCGTTTCTGACGACGCAAGACCGGTTGCGTTTCGTCGTTCAAAAATTCGACAACCACCCACCACTAGACACAACAGGCTAACAAAAAAAGCATAAATTAGACAAAACTTCAAGTACATACCAATGGTCCTGGTAGTGAGGCCCCAGGAGTTCTGGTAGACGTACATCTTCTCCTGCGTATCAGGGTCGTCGTATACAATCTCGAACATCTTGGAGAAGTTCTGGCCCAGGTGGTGGCTCGTAGCTCCCTGATAATGAACATGAAAAAACATTAAATAGTGAAATTGTTTTGGGCCACTTTGTCAAGACTTCGTCTGAGTAACCACTCCATTCTAGCATTGCCTAGTTCCGAGGCAACTTTTATCTATGCAATTTTGTTCGGCTTCATCATATTATTCCATTCACTTTGCCGCCGTACCTGAATACCCCTGCCGCTCGCCGGTATGTAGGCCTCCACAGTAGTGGTGTAGTTTCCTCCCGCGAATTTCTCCTTCTCAGTTTTGCGACCCTTGATCACCGGGATGGCCATCAGTTCCTCGTAGACGCGCGCGTACAGATCTGTACAAAAGATGACAAAATATTACAACTAGCTTCGGTCAGACTCCGGCCGCATGAAAGTAACTTTCTCCATACAAACTTTTGACCCCCTTTAGGGGGTGTGTTTTAAAAAACATTTTCTTAGTGCCTGCCTATGTTATAATAACTATCTCATCATCATCATCATCATCATTTCAGTCGAAAGACGTCCACTGTTGGACACAAGCCTCCCCCAAGCGTCGCCACAACAACCGATCCTGTGCGTCTCGCATCCACCGCATTCCCGCGACTCACACCAGGTCGTCGGTCCACCTTGTGGGAGGCCTTCCACCGCTACGTTTTCCGGTGCGCGATCGCCACTCAAGAACCTTTCGGCCCCATCGACCATCCGTTCTAAGAGCAATGTGCCCCGCCGACTGCCACTATAGTTTGACGATTCAAATCATTCAATTCGAATCAAACTAAAGTTAATAACTATTTGCGTGCCGGTTATTAATATTGCAATATTATAGACAAGCAAAATTAGTTTCGAAAAAGAATAACGCAAGTACTTTTAATATAAAGGTTATTTGAACTTTTTATTCAAAATCAGTCCGATGATATCGCAGTGCAAAATAACTCGTTTTAACAAACATCAATTTTATAGGTAAGGACCTATTATTTGCGGTGATGACATGTATGTATTTACACAATTTTATTATCTTCTACACTAATAAAGAGGTAAAGTTTGTTTTTTTTCTGTTTGTAGGAGATAATCTCTGGAAGTACTTGACGTATTATTATATTTTTTTCACCGATATAAAGCTGTTTTTTTCCTGAGTGACATAGGCTATATTTTATGTGTGTGGGCGAAGCCGCGAGCAAAAGCTAGTACATGCTCATTAAACATTTAACATTTTTATTTATAAAGAACTGAACGTTTTACCTCTATTAATTACAACAAAAACCAATGAAGCAAAATCGTAGCTTACAGCCAGCCGCCAAACGGAAACTCGTCTTTTATTCGAAAAAACGATGATTTAGTTTTAAAATCCTTCAATTTATTTATTAAAGTTCATGTACAATAGTGGTACATAAGCGGACTTAATGCAACTAGGCATTTTCTACCAGCTAGCCAAGGTACAACAGTTTCTATTCTATTCTCTTGTTTCGGAGGCCTCGAGTTGGCCACGCCTCCGATTCTTTTGTTCTGACAGTCATAAAGGAATCGGAGGCGTTCCAATTCGAGGCGTTTGACACAAGAGAATAGAATAGAAACGGTTGTAACTTGGCTATGGGGGGGCAGTCTACCTTTGGGTTAAAAAAGATAACACTGTGGTAGGTGGTGGTGTGGTAATTCAGGCTATATTTACCTAAAATTTGCAGGACTTCTTCAGCAGCTTCCTCCTGCAACCTGAAGGCGGTGTGTCCCTCCTGCCACAGGAATTCGCGCGTGCGTAGGAACGGCTGCGGCTGCTTGAACTCCCATCTCTATAACACAAATACATAGATCATGTTCATTATAGACTGGCCTGTTGGTCTAGTGGTTAGTAACAATAATAATAATTCTTTATTTTCAGGTTTTTTTGTTCGATTCCCACCCAGGACAAATATTTGTGTATTGAACACGATCATTAGTTCTGCGTCTGGGTGTAATTTATCTACGGTATAAATGTATTTAGAGATTTGTATAAATTATATGTTTATCAGTTGTCTAGTACTCATACCACAAGCTATTGTGGAAATTGTGGAATATTATTATTTATTTTCTTTATTTATTTGCTATACATATTATTATAATTATACATTTTTATTTTTCTCTTAAAACACATAAAAAAATATAAAAAAATCCGTCGTCCGCCGGTGTCGCGCAAGGAACCTCCTAACTACACTAGCCGTGTTCAGAAGTACAACTTTCTGATCAAGCCCTTGATCCAGTCGCCTAACGAGAGTGTTGATCGAGGCTCATAGATTAATATCTATGAGCCTCGAATCATTAGCTGATATGATTATCGGTAAGGCCAAGGCCAAGTCCACATCCCATATTTACCTCGCAAGCCAAATCAATAAACTTGAATTGTTTATCTTTATCGGCTTTCACGAGGTTCTCGTCATGCGGAACGGATATATCAACAATCGTTGCACGCCGCTCGTTTGCGTCCACCACCATATATCAGGCTTATTGGCCACTTTAGCCCTGAACTCAACCGTTGAAGGCGCGCACCTTGTTTCCACCTGAAAGATGGCTATTGAATACCTTTTTCAGGCGTCCAAAGAAGCTCTCCTTCAACGTTTGCTTCATATCAGTGATATTGATGCTAAGAGCTTCCGACATACCCAAATACTTATAGGTTTCGGTCGGAGAAGGATCTCAGGTTTCTGGAATCCGTGAGTGCCCACAGATTCCATAACCTCCCGTCGCATTATATGACCGTACATTTGTGCACACTAAACTTCATCCTAATGGCACTACATACCACAACGTTGTTCCACTGGTTGAGTTTGAAGGGCAGGTCCCGGTGGCTCTGGATCCACTTGGCGTAGGCGGGGTACATTCCCGTCTCCGACGTGGGCCGGATGGCGATGTGCTCGGCCAGCTCCGACGAGCCCGAGTGCGTCACCCACGCCACTTCAGGAGAAAAGTCGGCTATGTGCTCCTTCTCGCGTTCTAAGGCCGCCTGGTGACAATAAAACAATAAAAGAATAATGAAAACGTCAAGGATCAAATTTACAAACTGCAGGATTTTTCGAATGAGTCATGCGGTCCTGGAACGCAAGGCAACGTAAAACCGCCGTCAGTCATTTCTGACACTTCCTCTCTTGAAACTCAATCACATAAAAAAAACAGACTCAGGACTGTGAGGATTCTTTTGAGCATTAAGACGTTTGCTGATTAGCTTATGAAAAAGACATAAATAATATTATTGATAAGTAGTTAACAATATTACATGTAGTACGAGTAGTATTAAATATACTACTCGTAATAATTGTTTACAGCTGACACAGCGCAGGCAAAACCCTCCGTTGATATCCGACGTGAAAAAAAACTAACTGTTGTGCTCCGGGCAAACATTAGTATAACGCAAATCATCGCAGCTGAAGGCGCTGCGCAATGCCACAATTACACCGCGTGATCATCATCATCGTCATCATTTCAGCATCAACGTCCACTGCTGGACGTAGGCTGGCCTCAAGACCGTCCTATGCGTCTAGCATCCTGCGGATTCCTGCGACGTTACGGTACGTACACAGTCATCTTGTGGGAGATCGCGACAACAACGACGCGTCTTGCGGTACGCAATCGCCACAGAGTACATACCGCATATTCTGAGGGTAGGATACCTGGTAGAGGCGTAGGCGGTGCAAGTGAGGGACGACCAAGGGTTTACATTGTCGACAAAGCGTTACATTTAGTTCACGAAGATCTATCTACTTAATTCGTGTCAGGTCATTTATCCGACGATGCATAGCGTCCATCGTCACTTCGAACATTTAGTCTAAGGATTTTGCTAGCAACCATTTAATAAATTATTGATTTTTTGGGATAATTGATTTATTTGAAAATTTATTAAAGAAATTAGGAATGTTTTTTAGTGTTTTCATAATGTGAAGTTTATTTTCTTCAATAAAAGCTAAAAAACTACTTCTAGTTAGGTTCAAAATATTTTGCAACATCGGTAACGTACTTAAATTAATTAGGGCATTTTTTTCAAATTCTGCTTTTTTTTTTTCGATGGGAAAAATCATCTTATGACAACCCCCGCTCTTGGGCGGAGCGAGAGATAGTGTCAGACTCTTAGTGACTAAAAAGCCCATCCCGTTCCTTCATGCCTTCATACCGGGGCTCGAGCGCCCTTTCGGATAACCCTGGCCCCAGTAGGCTTCGACCCGGACAGTTACCGGACGGCCGGACAGCGAGCTACCCATTGCTCACTGTCCGCAAGCCCGCGCCTACGGTGGCTGGAAATCGGGATCGGAATCCCAGCGGAGGCGAGAGCGCCGTTGCCTGATGCGGTCGGCCTCCTCCTTAGCGAGCATTACTGCTTCGCAGAAGTCGGCGACCGCCTGCCACTCCTCCTCGCTCCGGACCATGGCCTCGACCAAGGCCCGGCGCTAGAGGTCTCCGCCGCCGATCACCCCCACGAGGGCACGGCGATGCTCCGCCCAAGCAGGGCACACCGCGATTGTGTGCTCCACCGTGTCCTCCGGGCGTTCCGCACAGTGGCGACACCCGGGCGTCACTTCTGCTTTGATTCGGATCAGGAACCTCCCAAACTTGCCATTTCCGGTGAGGACCTGTGTCATGCGGAAGGTAAGGACGCCGTGAGGTCTTTCCAGCCACGCCTCAAAGAGGGGACTTATCGCCATAATTGTGGCGCGCCCATTTCAAATTCTGCTCCTTTTCAAGTTAAATGGCAATAACTATTTTTTAAATCATACATTAGACTCTGCATTTAATGGACATATTTTTTCAATAATGGGCACCGACAGCGTAGTACTTTTCTTTTACAATTTTTTTCGCGCCCAAATTCTTGTGATTACTTATCTGAAGACTATAGTTAAAATTCGAAATAAACACATTTTTCCTTTAATATCTTTAAGTTTACAGTAAAACAGTTATTTGCATATTATAGCTCATGTATTCAGCAGTAATGTACAAAAACAAAATAGGAAAATAATGTTTTTTGTTAAAATTAGAGTCAAATTAGTGTCGCAAGGTGTTGTTTTTTTTAAAAAAAAAAAACAGTTTTATTCTGAGACCTACGGTAAAAAGTGGTTTTAATGTGGTATGTGATAGTTGAATACATGGTGTATCGACCCCTTAACGTTGGACCACTATTTAAGCCACACCCTGTATACAATACATGGCTCATCCTTACTAATATTATAAAAGCGAAAGTGAGTTTGTTTGTTTATTTGTTTGTTAAGTCTTCACGCCTAAATGGCAAAACCGATTTTGATGAATTTTGGTACAGAGATAGTTGGGACCCTGGAGACGAACATAGGCTATTTTTTTTATAAAAAACCGGCCAAGAGCGTGTCGGGTCACGCTCAGTGTAGGGTTCCGTAGTTTTCCGTCCGTCACAGTAAGTGTTCCCACTTATGAGTTTAAAAAAAGGCTATTTGTTACGTTAACATACTAAGCACGGAACTCTAATAAATACGGAACCCTAAAAACGGGCCCACAAAGGACGGTGATAACTAAAACAGTATGCAAGTAGTAGAAATTTCAGCGATTGTGCACTTGTAAAATTACGAATATATTTAAGAAACAAAGATTTTTTACCACGGTAGGTCATGAAAGCACGGAAAATCTTAACATCGACTTTTAAAAAAATTACGTCATTACGCAACGCCATCTATCGAACCATTTATGAACTGGTTTTTACCTTAAAATTTTGATAGATGGCGTTAAAAAAGTGAATTTTAGTTTTGTTCTAAATTGCCTTAGCATGTTCCTGATAGAAGTTTTATGTAGTTATAAGATAATACCGCCAATGCCAAGGAGAGACCAACCGAACAATTCGATAATACCCGACCCCATCAACTCAGGAAACATCCTAACAGCGCGAACGCGAAATAGCCCAAAGTACAGCGCCATCTCTCGGGGAATTGGGTTACTAATTAATACATAGGTACCAGAAGAAGTTTTCGGTGGTAATTTTGGATTGCGAGAACCGATTTTAATAATTATTTTTTTGTTTGAAAGAAGATACGTTCAGGATAATAAAATATGTAAACGAAGTTAAAAAAAATGCTTGCATATACGATTATACTACAAACTTAGTCCAGAAATTATTTTGTACAACCTTTTTGTCTTTTTTGTACAAAAACTGTTCTTTCCATCAAGTTCGAAATGATTTTCCTAGAAAGTCCTTATAAAGTTCTACTTTTCAGATTTTTTTCATATTGTCTAAACTTATGGTTCAAAAGTTGGGGGGGGGGGGTAACTAACACATTGTTTTTTACTTTTGCAGCGATTATTTCCGAAATTATTGACATTATCAAAAAATAATTTTAGTAAACCCCTATTCATTTTTAAATACCTATTCAACAATATATCAAACGTTAGGGTTGAAATTAAAAAAAAATCACTTCCCACTTTACATATAGGGGGGCTACTCTAATAAAACATTTTTTTCCAATTTTTATTTTACCACTTTGTTTGTATGGGACTTATGTTTTGTTGGAAGACGCTTTTAATATTTTACGTTTTACGACGATAGTTAAAAAGTAAAAGTTATAAATAACGAGGTACCTTGGACACAAAGATAGGGAAGTAGCCGTCCTTGACACCAAGCTTGCGGAACTCGGCGCTGAGGAAGTTGCGGATGACGTCCCAGATGCTGTACGACCACGGCCGCAGGATGTAGCAGCCCGAGATGTCGTAGTAGTCGATCATCTCCGCTGTTCGACAAACCTTTGAATAGACTTACTAACTTAAAATAAAAATTTGCGGTAATGACAGTTATGTATTTACACAACTATACTCATTAAAACCATTAACATAAGTCTGTAAGGCTGCCACAACGACCTTACAGCCACTAGACGTCAAATAACAGGCGACGCATATCTGTCGACACATAATTATGACTTAAAGATTTGATGTAGGATAGTATCGACTAATCAAAACGCCGTACCCCGCTCCCTCGTACCGATCAGAACACAATACCCCGCTCCTCGGTACCTCGGCTAGTTGGCAGAATTGTTTTGGTGCGCTAGTTGAAGCGTATCCATTTTGCAAGAACTCAAAATCTCTTCATGGCTGTCCTCCGGGTGTCTTCGCAAGGTTTTGCAATACTTCGGTCACATTGCAAGGAAAGACGGGGCAACCTCGAAAGGCTAATAGTGACTGGTAATGTGGATAGGAAAAGGCCTCGCGGGCGCAGCCCAATACGTTGGTCCGACCAGATCCGCACCTCTCTTGACTCTACGATGCGATGTACAATGCCCTTCACACCGCCAGAGACAGAAACAGATGGAGGAATATCATAAGGGTTACAGTGATGAAGCAGGGAGGTCACGACTCTCATCATTGAGTAATACGACGCAAGGAGGGGAGAGTTGAAGCATGTGGCGTCTAGGCTGTAAGGTCGTTGGGCTGCCATCAGATAGACTGCGTCGCAGCAACCACGCGCAGTCGACATATTCAATTCTGCATGCAGTTGAGCCGTCCGATGCGAGTAGACAGTCCACCTGATGGCAGCCGAGGGCGGATTTAAGGGGAGACACGGGGGCATGTGCCTTCCCCCCCTCCCCATACGGTATTTTTATGTACTGTGGAGATTCCATCACAGTACATACTTAGAACAAAAAATTGTAGAAATAAATATAAAGTACGATACTTCCAGTTAATTACTTTTAACAGTTGCTGTTGTTTTTTTTTCCCAGAATAAAATATCATCCTGATGGCACACTTACTTAGAAAAGATTTAAAATTTATCATTTTAATAAAACCTTGATGTTTTACCTTCTCTCTAAGTTAGATTTGAGATAGAGTTTGGTGATGGTTTTAATTAGTATAATTGTGTGAATAAATACATGTCGTTACCGCAAATACAATTTTTGTTACTTTACTATCAGCCGCAAATTATAAAAACTTACGAGATTTTTTTCGCGTTCTACCTTTAATAAAAGTTCATAATAATTAAGTTACTCTTTAGGGTTTAACTTACATTTAGTGATGACTTGCGAGTACCATTCTGGTAAATCAGTTTCCTTGCTAGCTTCCAGACCAAGACGCGTCACTTTCTTCACTCCTGACGATGATTCCTCTTTGGCGGGTTTGGGAGACTGAAATAAATGCCATAAGTTTATCTTTATGTACCATCGCGGTCATTTCTGCCTGAACATTTAAAAAAAAATACTTGAATCCTGTGGCGCTTTGAAGTTTTCGTTTCGAGTGCTAGCAAAAATGAACTTAGCGGTGGTCAGGTGGAAGTGTCTTCGATAGTATTTACTAGGGCGATCTAAATCCTAAGAATCTGTCTGTCTATTCTGTAAACAATATCTTGCAGTGAAAATGACGGTGGAGTGAGCGTTGCGAGACTTGCGAGCGAAGGAGATGGTCGCAACCGTGACTGAACGGACATATTTACGCCCCAGGAGATGCCCCGGGAGCCCGTGGGGTCAATTTCGCCCAGTTTTTTTTTGTTGATAGTTTCGCGCTTGACCGCTGTCTCACCTGATGGAAAGCGACAATGCGGTCGATGATGGAGCGCGCTTACCTAGAAGTAACCTATTCACTATAGGGAAAATCCTACATCTCTCTTATTATCCTCTCACCTGTTCCTTAGGCTTAGCCTCTTTCTTAGCCTCCTTGGGCTTGTCCTTCTTCTCCTTGGGCTTGGGGTCGCGCGGCTGCACGGGCGGCGCGAACGCTGAGCCCGTCTCCGACTGGTACAAGGCCTTCAGTTCCAAAAGCTTCTTTACCTCTGCGTCAACTATCGCCTGTGAAATTATTTTATTGTTATTTACGAACTAATCGTTATGACCGTTATTTACGGACTTTATAAGACGAGAGAGACGAGACTTTTTAGACAGACAATACTAACCTAATTATTTAAGCAGTATTGTTACTAACACACAACTATGAACGTATGTGCAGTCTGAAAATAGACGTATTATTATTAATCCCTAAGCGTTTCGCGGCTCCCACTTCATTGTAGACCTTTTTTTCATAGACTACTTTAATATGAAACAGTTTGATTATTTACGTTCTTGGATAAATTTCCTACAACTTGTATCTATCTATATATATAAAAATCAATGCCACTTTTTGTTGTAATTTTATAACTCAAGAACGGGCTTACCTATCCATAACTTCTATTTCATAGGCACAGTGTTTACAATACCAACTATTTACTGCAGCCGCCATTTATCATGCAACTAACGTAATAAAAGTCAAAATCTGTTGAACGGACAGTTTTCATAAATGTCTAATGTTATTTTGAATAGAGTACAGCATAACAAGTTTTCATAATGATTACCTTGTCAGCTTTCTTTCCCTTCAGCTCTCTGACTAGTTCGCCCTGTTTAGTGATCTGAGCGCCCAACTCCGTCGCCTTAGCGCTGGCTCCGTTCATTGCAGCGGGTGTAGTTTCCTGTGAAATACAATAACATTGACTCTCTTGGTACTAAACTAATTTCAAGGAAAATAAACATTTCTAAAAATACAAGGTAGTCGCTAGTTTTTTTTTTCTGAACATATAAAGTAGATAGATACCGTAGAAAGTAAACGAAACTGACAACAGATAGTTAAGTACTAAAACGCCTTTAGAGGTGATATTTTATGTTTTAAATTTTTTTTTCTGTATCGTATAGCCAGGTTCTTAACGTTAGGCTATATAAAATCACGCGTACGCGTAGCAGTAACCAAAGACGCGTGTGAAACCGCGGGTGATAACTAGTATTATTACATCAATCATAAAATAAAAAGAACAAAACTAACCTTTAAACTTTAATTCCAGATATAAAACCAACTCATGTTCTATTAAACGATGCCAATGACAGATTGAAACTATGCGGCTTCGACCGATCCAACTTCAGCAGTTCCATGGACATTCTACCAAGTACAGGCACGGCGAGATACCGAGCTCCTGAGGTCATACTAGGCTTTCAGGAAGACCACAGAATTGCCGTATGGTCTACAGCTCTCGTCATATTCGAGATGGCAACCAAAAAGCCGCTCTTCACTGCATACTACAATAATGGTCTACTGTCCCAACATATACTCACATTCGGAGGTTTTGATTGGTCAATGGTGGAACAATCCAGATTCAGAGATTTATACTTTTTTGGCACAAGTTTTAAACGGCAACTTGGGCGCAACAGACGTGAGGTACGTATAAACAAACATGATTAATCTTGATTTCTTTATTACTAGTTTGTTACCTGAGAATTCGCCACTATTTTAAGTAGTTTTTTTTTTGCGCGGAACCCTAATTCTTTTTCTAAAATAAAAGTAGCCTAAATTACTTCTTCTTCTTCCTTTGACTGGCCTGTTGCTCTACTAGTGGTTAGTGACCCGGACTGCTATGCCGGTGGTTGTGGGTTCGAATCCCACCCAGGACAAATGTTTGTGTGATGAGCATGATCATTTGTTCTGTGTCTGGGTGTAATTTATCTATATATGTATATATTTAGAAATATATAAGTATATTTATCAGTTGTCTAGTACTCATAACACAAGCTCTGCTTAGCTTGGGGCTAGACGGCGTTGTGTGATAGTTGTGGAATATTATTATTAGAGTCCGTCTAATGAAAGCGTGACCTGAGAAAAGGAGGTTACAACCAAAAATTTTAATGTGGTATTATTGAAATAGTAGGAGAAAAAAGTTTTGATACTAGAGTATTTTTTGTATTTATGACAATTGTATAATAGTTGTATAAGAACTGAAATCCTAGTCAAAAACATGTGTGTAGACTTAATTGTTTGGTGGGTGTATGGTAAAGGTCAATAACACACAAAATTTTAGTTATTATTCCAAATTATTTTATTTTATCTGATCTCTCAAATGACGCTACATAATATTCAATTAATATTCTTTATTTACCATTTGGCCTTCTGGCTAAAATACCAAGTGCACAACACCGCGATAGTCAAATAAAATAGTCAACATGATTTCAACTTCATCACGTCTCGCCAACACTAATAATGTGTTTCAAGATTGTTAGGTTGGAATCGATTCGTTTTAGCATAAAGAAAATTCAGATCTTTTGGGATTAGTCAAGTGGGAACATGTTTTATACTCCAGTGATTGTTTCAAATGATACGGATCGACTCGTGAGACACAAAAAGTTCAGCAGCTATCTCTCTCAAACTTGAACTAGGATTTCAGTCACTATTTCCTTCACTTTCGTGATTTTAACTTCAGTTGAAGACTTTGATACACTACCAGACAGAGTAAGGCAAATCTTTCATTACATCTCAACTGCTTGTAAACGCATTCTACCACTCACTAGCATGTGTTTTTGATCGTCGTCGATTATTCACCAAAAGCCTTCTTTGTTCAATGTTTTTGCCCATTATGAAACTCGCATTATGATAGATTATCTAACAATATAAGAATAAAATTATCATTATATCCTAAATAATAACTATCTAATAATATTAGTCGACAAGGATCAAGATTATAACGTCATACTAACTTAAAAATTTAGATATCGTTTAGAAACATTGTTGGTTTTCATTGAAAACACCTTTCTCTTCTTGTTTTTGTTTGAATTTATTAACCATAGTGTGTAGCAGTTTTTGCACGTTACTGTTTTTCCCATAATTAAGCAATTATTCTTGACAAATAAATATCTGTTTCCAAAAACTGACAATTGCAACCATAGACTTTGGACGTGATTTTTTTCGGCAAAACAATGTTGCCAATTTAAAAAAAAAACTCCAGGCTACGCTTTCAGTAGACGCACTCTATTATTCTTATAACATGATAGATAGATCAGCGAGAGTCCAGTCAAAATCAGTCTAGCCATTTCGGAGATTAGCCAGAACAAACAGACAGGCAGACAAAAAATTTGAAAATTGCATTTTTGTTATAGGTATACGGATAGAAACTGACTGACTGACATATCAATGCACAGCCGAAACTGCTGGCTCTAGTTGAATATAATTTCATATGAATTTGGTAAAAACTTGATATAACAAAGACACTCTTGAATTTATTTCTAAACGCATCTTTAATATCTATAAATGTAATTCTTTCTAAACAGACTTTACTTTTGTAAGGGTCCCTGAATGATTTGAAAGTACAATTGAACCCGGTAGAGGTGGCGCTGCAATCGGGTCCCCATTTTTTTTCGTCGGGACTGCTAATGTAATGTATGTATAAATACATTTCATGCAGTTTTTTTCTTTTTACGGAACTTGCAAATTCATAAGTATGATAAAAAGAATTATTGTTCCAGGAAATCTCTTTTATAGAGTCCTTACACACAGCCCCGGATCTAAGGGGGGGCAAACCGGGGCACTTGCCCCGGGCGGCAGTTTCATGGGGGCGCTAAATCCTTGAGACGAGAATTCGAAATATCGAACAAATGAAGCCTCTTTTCCTACAATCTCATAGGTTTTTATCAAGTAATTGAATCTTAATATAATATGTTTGAAAAACAAACTTTTCTATTTCCATACGCCCAGTTAGTTTTTGAACACATACTAAGTGATTTATAAACGCATCTTAACAGATCAAGTAAATTTTTGAACGCGTGCGTAGTGTCCGTGATCTTTCTGCCAAGGGGAATCATCAAAGAGGAACAACATCTGCAAGCTGTGAGCGAAGCTTCAGCAAACTGAAATTAAAACTTATCTACGTTCTACAATGAGTCAGGATCGTCTATCTGGCCTCGCGATCCTTCCTAGCCATTGAAAACAAAACCGCCTATGCAACGGACTTTGAGGAGCTAATAGATTCTTTCGCAGAAAAGAAAGCACGCCGTGTAAAGTTGTAGTCTTTCCTGGTTATATATTTTTTCTGTGTTTCTGTTTTATGTCACAAATGAAAGTTATTAGTTATTAGATAATAAAAAGTTTAAATTTATTAAAGGATTATTATTTTAACAAATGGTCACAAAAATGCTACTCATTGGCAGTATTAACAGTTTTTCTCAAACAGTGAAGGGAGGGGGCGCCAGTATCAAGGTTTTGCCCCGGTTCGAAAAAGTCGTAGATCCGGGGCTGCTTACACAGAACCGAATATCTTCGCAATCAATTATTTGAGCCGTACTCTGAGCAAAACTGGCCGAAGGGCAAATCTAAGTGGCAAAAAACTAAGGAAATGGATAAAGTTGAAACCCTTCACACACTATTGAAGCAAATGTTGACTTTGGATCCAAGACACAGGCTGCCAATACAATTTGTCAATGCCAGCGAGTTCATGAACTATAATTTCATGAGTGCATAATATTGTTTTTTTTTTTTAGTTACTAGTTATTTTTAAGTTAATGTTAGATAAATAACTTTGTTGTAAAGTATCGTGTGAGGCACTACACTTGCGTAATGCGCACACGCTTTCCAAAGCTGGATAAGTTATGTCTCTGTAAATTTTATAATATGTTGATTTATTGTGGGGTATTTGACTGTTTTTTTTTTCAATTATATTTTAAAGAAAAGAAGCGATACAAAAAATAAAAAAAAAACAACGAAGTTGTAAGTGAATCTATGACTAAGTAACGCTATAGTGACTTCGCGCATTACATTTGTACTGTCAATGTGCAACGAAACTAGTGCTTGACTGCGATCCCACCTGATGGCAAGCAGTGATGCAATCGTTGATGGTGAATTATTATAATCGGACGGGAAGACCACAGCAGGCAAAGTGTTCCAGTCCTTCGATTTCATTTTTTCGCTAACCGTCAAAACAAGTAAGCATTCATTATTGTTTTTTTTTTTATACATACCCTATTATAGTCTTTATTTTGAAACTCTCATGTTCGGTATTTATTTTATTAAGTTTCAAATTGTTATCAGCTGAGGTACGAAAAATACAAAACAAACTATCTTAGATTAGACTTTTGATATTTAAGTATTTCTATAGTAATGTTGTTTTATTTCATGTATCCCCTTTATCCCAACCTAAGTGTCTAAACACACTATGCCTAGCTCTATAGATGGCATGCGGGACAGAGTGTAAACCTCGCAAACCTCCGTTGAATATGGGAAATTCTCAGACCAAGACGGCTGTTGTGTCTGGCTTGGGCAACCGCCCTATAAGTTGTTCGGACTGTTGTATAATATTATGTTATAATTGCGTATAGAACTCTGATATTGTGATGTAGGATTTTGATTTTTTTACTTCCTATGTAGCCTCTACATCACTCCTCTCCAGCGATCGAAGATCGATGGTTTTATTGATAAGTCGTCCATACATCTTGTGAGGCTGTTGTGCTTCAGTTGTTGGATGAGGCGCAGCATTCACGACCATGCCGCAGTGAGCGGTAGCTAAGCGCGGGGTGGCGAGCAAAAGAACAAAAGTATGAAAATAATAACTTAAATTTCGTAAGTGGATGTTGTCTTCGGTTTTGATTCATCGTGATTTAACACCGACTTGGGCTTGTGGACGGCGAGCAACGAGTAGGTCGCCGTCGGACCGTCCGGTAACCGTCCTGACCGAGCCGAAGACGACGACGGCGCGTATTGTTCCACGCGAGCCTCAAGGAGTTATCAGCAAACCGTAGGAGCCGCCAGCTGGGTCGAAGCCTACTGGGTCCAAGGATTTGTTCTTGAAAGGAAGATTCGGCCCCGGTACGAAAGACGACAAAGGAACAGAAGTGGGTTTTTAGTCAGTAAAAGTCTGACACTATCTTCCGCTCCGCCCAAGAGCGGGGGATACCATTGGATGATTTCCCACCTAAAAAAAACTGTAGTATGCCCCCTTTATTGTTATCAAAGGCAGTCTTGCGGAAGATGGTGTAAGACTAAATTCGTCTTACCTACGAAGTCGATGTTTTCGATTTTGTTCGGGTGCCAATAAGTGTCCATTGAGTTCTAATTAATTATATTATAATACAGAGTTATTGGTGAAATACTAAAAACCTTGCTAGAATGTATTGCTAACATCATAAACAAAAACTTTTGTTCTATGACTTTTTATAAAACATCATTCATTTACTAAAAAAAAACTTAACACCTGGAATGATTTTAATAATTCTTTTTTTTTTTGTCCACCAGCATACATACAGGGCCTAAAGTCTGCTATTACAATAGTGTCAGAATGGTCTATCATTGATGTCATAATTGTCGATTTTGACAAGTTTGGTAATCTACTAATATAATGGCGTCATTATGACTTTTGCATGGTCAACCACTGATACTCCATTGAAAGAAGTGGCATAGAATGGTAATCTCGTACATATTGACAAATGAATATTTGACGTTTGCGGTAATCTGCTAAAACTTTGACAGTTTATTTGATCAGTGTTTTATCATTAGAACGTTATTGTGCAGTTTTTGGTTTAAATATGCTCGAAATTATCATTCTACCACAATTCTATTACAAGACCATTGACCGATCAATGATCGATCATTATGAATTAGCAGATTACAAACTTTTAGCAAAATGACAATGGGATCGTGTTGGAATGACGAATTTATAAAAATAGCAGACTTGGGGCCCTGGTATGGTTTAAAAGCAAAAAAAAACAGGTAGTGTAGGGTAGGTAAAATATGTATGTAGGATACGTAAAGCCTGCAATACACGTTGGCCGAGCTGAGACCAACGCGAGCCTTGGCGAGCCTAAGCAAATATAGGCAAATTGACACACGGCAAGCGCCTCTACACGTTCGGCAAGCGCCTCTCTACACGTTCGGCAAGCTTAAACCAATGCAAATGGCCAATAAGACGAGTTTTGAGGAGACGCCCACATGTTGAGCCCTGTCAGTTGTTTTTGTGCATTTAAACAATATGGACGACGTAGAAGTCATCGCGGCTGCTGCTATTTATTTAATAAGCGCTTATAATTATTATTATTAAACGGAAAAGTATGAAAAGAACCGAAAATTTCATGTTTGTTTTTTTCAAATGCGTACTTTTTTTTAAATTAATATAAACTAGATGACGCAATCTGATGGTGAGGCGCACTAGTTTATGAGGCCTATGTCCAACAGTCGACAGCAATTCTTATAGCGCCTAAATGGTGATACTTGGGGGAGGCTTATGTCCAACAGTGGACACAAGTAATTATAGCGAGGGGAGACTTATGTCCAACAGTGGACATCAGTCATTATAACGCCTAAACGGTGATATTTGATGGAGGGTTATGTCCAACAGTGGGCATCGATCATTATAGCGCCTAAATTGCGACACTTGGGGAGTCTTATGCCCAACAGTGGGAATAGGTCATTATCGCGAGGAGGCATATGTCCAACAGTGGGCATCAATTATTATAACGCCTAGATGGTGACACTAGGGGAGACTTATGCCCAACAGTGGGCATAGGCCATTATCGCGAGAGGAGGCATATGTCCAACAGTAGGCATCAATTATTATAACGCCTAGGTGGTGACACTTGGTGGAGGATTATGCCCAACAGTGGGCATAGGGCATTATCGCGGGAGGAGGCCTATGTCCAACAGTGGGCATCAATTTTTATAACGCCTAGGTGGTGACACTTGGGGGAGGCCTATGTCCAACAGTGGACAGCAGTCATTAAAGCCCTAAATGGCGATACTTGGGAGAGGTTTGTGTCCAACAGTGGGCATTGATCATTATGGTGACACTTGGGGGAGGCTTGAGGGAGTTCGATTCTGATCAAGCTGACGACAGTGAAATCGAGATTTTGGCTGAGGAATATTATTATTATGTGTATAGTGGGCGAAAATGTACCACTCGTACAGTTTCGCCCACTATAATATTTCAATTTCAATAAAACTTGTTTTTTTTTTCAATTTTTCATGAAATTAACCGAAACAATGAATAAAACATTCGAAAGATTTCTATTTTGTTCCCAAACGATTTTTTCCGCAAATTTTCAATGCATTCAACATGTGAAAAAAACCGGCCAAGTGCGAGTCGGACTCGCCCATGAAGGGTTCCGTAGCAGCAAGTAACATAATATAAAAGTTCTTGTAATGTGTTGTAACTTTGATCGATGTTTTATTAATAGTGTATTTTTTTCGATTTATGACGCATTAAAAAAAACTACTTACTAGATTTCGTTCAAACCAATTTTCGTTGGTAGTTTTTATAGTAATGTACATCATATATTTTTTTTAGTTTTATCATTCTCTTATTTTAGAAGTTAGAGGGGGGGGGACACACATTTTACCACTTTGGAAGTGTCTCTCGCGCAAACTATTCAGTTTAGAAAAAAATGATGTTAGAAACCTCAGTATCATTTTTGAAGACCTATCCATAGATACCCCACACGCATGGGTTTGATGAAAAAAAAATTTTTGAGTTTCAGTTCTAAGTATGGGGACCCCCAAAATTTATTGCTTTTTTTCTATTTTTGTGTGAAAATCTTAATGCGGTTCACAGAATACATCTACTTACAAAGTTTCAACAGTATAGCTCTTATAGTTTCGGAAAAAAGTGGCTGTGACATACGGACGGACAGACGGACAGACAGACAGACAGACAGACAGACAGACAGACAGACAGACAGACAGACAGACAGACATGACGAATCTATAAGGGTTCCGTTTTTTGCCATTTGGCTACGGAACCCTAAAAACGAAAAAAAAACAACAATTTGTTTTTTTCATTGAAAGAAACAATTGTTACTTTATGAGGTCTATACACGTTGGCGCACATTTGCGAGCGCCTTTGATTTGTGCAGAAAAACCGACACCGCTCCGAAGTGAGGCAAGTGATCGCGAGCGGCTGCGAGTCGTGACAAGCTAGTCCAAATGAGGTCTATACACATTGGCGCACATTTGCTTTGATTGGCGCAAGTCTACTCAACCAACTAGGCGAGCGACACCGAGCGATGGCAAGGCAAGGCAAATATACTGTCTACATATTGGTATTGGCCTTCACTCGGCAACGCTCGGCCAACGTGTATTGCAGGCTTAAGATAGGTAGGCAGACTAGGGTACGTAAGTTAGAAGTAGGTAGGGTAGGTACCTAGTTAGGTAGGGTACGTACGTAAGATAGGTAGGCAGACTAGGGTACGTAGGTTAGAAGTAGGTAGGGTAGGTAGTTACCTAGTTAGGTAGGGTAAGGTAGGTAGAATACGGTATGTAGGTTAGGGTAGATAGTTGATGAGAGCGAAGCCGGGGTAATAGGTAAGACGATACAAACCTCATCATCATCTTCCTGCCCTTGTCCCGTTTTTTTTTTTTTTTTTTTTTTTTTTTTTTTTATTCATAACAATTTGCATTGTGTTGAATCCAAGGACAAATATGCACGCACAAAACATATCATAAAAGAAAAAACAGACACAAGATACAATTTTGAATCACAATTCAAATAAGTATCAAACAGTTCCAAATAATATATAATGTCAAGCGATCTATTAAAATGTCATACAATTCCAATTATAATGTCAAAAGATATAAAATTTCGAAGCATGATTCTAAAAGTAAACAATGTCAAAAGGTAAATTAAATGTCGGCATATAATTCTAAATTATATAATGTCAAAAGATTAAAAAAAAATAAAATACAATTCATTTATTATTGTGAGACATTAATTCCGATATGTTATAAAGACATTTTTCTAATAAAAAAGATTTTAATTTTGCCTTAAACAAGTGAGTGTTGTAAATCAATGTCCTTAAATCAGACGGCAACTTGTTGAATATTTCTACAGCTTGATACTTCGAGCAATGTTCTACTACGTTAATTTTTGGTACTATTGGTTGTTTAAAAATTTTTCTTCGTGTGCTCTCTCTAATCTCCCGTTCCTCTTGTGATTCGAACTCATGTATATACTTGGCAAAATGACTTAAGAGGACCAATACGTAGAGACTAGGAACTGTTAATATTGCTAATTTTTTAAAGTAATCTCTGCATGAGACAGTTTGAGAAATTCTGACTATAGTCCTTATGGCTCGTTTCTGGAGGATGAAAGCTTTCTGCCAGTTGTAAGTATAACTATTTCCCCATAGCATTATGCTATACCTTAACCTAGACTCGACTAGCGCATAATATACGGCCTTTAACTGTTCTATATTTAATTCGTCCCTAAGGCTCCTAAGTGCGTAACATGCTGACGAAATGGACGATTCAATAACAGCAAGCTCAGGTTTCCAATTTAAAAGCGAATCTATGATTGTCCCTAAGAATTTAACCCTGTCTACCAATTCAATGTTGTCACCATTTATTTGTATATTTAAGTTATCATTATTACGTGCCGTAGTCTTAAATAACATGAGGTTAGTTTTGCTTGTATTTAACAGTAAACAATTGGCTTTAAACCACTCGCAAACCTTTTCGATAATAATGTTTGTATTCAAAGTTAATTCTTCTATGTCTTTTGCCCCGATTATTACATTTGTGTCATCTGCGAAAACAACAAGTTTCTCATTTGGCCGGGTATTATTCATAAAGTTGAGCAAGTCATTTGTAAAAATAATATAGAGTATAGGTCCTAAGATTGACCCTTGGGGCACACCACAATTGACATATGACATTTTTGACTTGTATGTCACTTCGTGATTATTCTCGTCTATATTTTTGATTTCTACATACATTTTTCTATTTTGTAAGTACGATTTCATGAGTTGTAAAGTCTTGCCTCTTATACCATAATGTTCGAGTTTAATAAGCAATAGTTCATGATCTATCGTGTCAAAAGCGGAACTAAGGTCAACAAATAGTCCGGCTACTTTCATTTTATCATTCAATTTACTAACTATGTCATTTATTAATGTATTCATTGCATCCGAGGTACCGACTCCTTTTTGATATCCAAATTGTCTCAGATTAATGATTTTGTTAATACCTAAATGTAGCATTAGTCTAGTTTTAATTATGTTTTCAAAGAGTTTAGATAAGGTTGGTAGTAGAGATATGGGGCGGTAATTTTTTGGATCAGTCTTAGTGCCCTTTTTGTGTATCGGTATCACCTTGGCCAGTTTTAATTGGTCAGGAAAGATTGACTCTTCGATGCATTTATTGAAAAATTCAGAAAGAGGTGAAGCTAATACATCAATATTCTCCTTTATAATAGATATAGGTACGTCATCAAAGCCACAAGACTGTTTGTTAGCCATTTTACTAACTAACTTTGCTATTTCATATGGTGTGGTCGGCTTGAAAGTTATATCACTTTCAACTCTCTTCGTTGCTTTCATTAAGAAAGACACTGCTCTATCTTTGTCCTTATTGGCCAGTGGTGATTTTAAAACAAAACTCTCAATAAATATATTTGCCACATCCTGAGGGTCAGTAATTATTTTATTATCTACATTTAGGATAAGATTTCTACGTCGCTTGTTTTTCTTCTTTTTAGTATGTTCGTTTACTATTTTCCATGTTTCTTTCGCTATATTCTTTGCACTTTTTAAATACCTCGATATAGCTTGCTTTTTGGCTTGCTTAATAACTTTTCTGAGAATTTGAACGTACTTGGTTTTATAATTTTTTATGCTGACGTTATTTAATGTTCCAGAGCACAGGACTCTTTTCATTTTACATGATACTTTAATACCTTTTGTAATCCACTTTATTGTATTGTTCTTGTTAGACTTCATCCTAATAGTTTTTTTGGGATAAGAATCTTGAAATATTTTATGAAAATAGCTTAGAAACTGATTGATACCCATATTATTCAAATTTTTATCAGTAATAGTTCTTCTGAAAACGTAATTATTTTTTTCATTTAATAATCTTTTAACTATTGTAGTGTACTCGAAGTTTTTAGATTTTTTGCTGATTTCGTCAAGAGTTACATAACAAAAAAGTCCACCATGTCCATCAGCTAAGCCGTTATGGTCCACAAAACATTGTTCTATAGAGTCACTATCTAGATTTGTTAGTATATTATCCAAACACGATTGAGAATTTTTTCGAATGAAGGTCGGATTTTTTATAAGGTATCTAAAATTATAACATGTCAATATACTTAAAAACTCCAAAGATTTTTTGGTTTCAACCAGTACGTCAATATTAAAGTCCCCACATATAATACAGTTTTTGTCAAGAAAATGTTCTAATAATTTTTCTAACCTTGAAATGAAGCTTTCGTAGTTTTTATCATATGGACTACGATAACAACAGCAAATATATAACCCTGTTGCAAGATCTTTTACACCACAAATCTCGAAACTTTCGGCTTTGTAGAACTTGCTGATTGACTCGTTGTTTTCGCATTCTTTTGAATTATGTGCCAAAATAAGACTACCCCCCCTTTTCTTGTTCGTCCGTGTGTTACATGCGACTAAATTATAGTTTGACATGGTAAAAACTTTGGCAGAATTGTCATTTAAGAAATGTTCTGATACACATAAATAGTCCACTAGTTTACCTGGAGTTTCAATATATAATTCGAGTTCAGATTTTTTGTTACTTATACCGCATAAATTTTGATGAAAAATCCTTAAACAACCAGTATCTGATAATATTGTGCTATTTCTTACATCATCCAGTGTTTCCATATTATTCTCGAAAAAGATCCGAATTGTTTACAGGTGCCGGAGAAAAATTTGTTTGTGAAGACGAATTCACAAACACCCTAGAGGTAGACGTTTCACTGGCTTTGAGTACCACATTAGGAGTTGTCTGCGTAGAAATATTTTTAAACACCCGTTTCACTTTTTGATCCAAATTTTGCACATAGTTCAGATAATTGACTCTGTATTGTATTCGCAATATTTCCCTGTAAATCAATTGACATGTAATTTGCTGCTTAAGTAAAGGTCTTTTTCTATTATTCAAGTAATTATTGTAATCTAGTGTAATAAAATTAGAATTGTCACAATTATTGCATACAAGTTTTAAGGTACGATTTACGTTTGATACATTTAAATATTTATTATAATAAATCTCACTGACAAGGACATTAGTGTTTTGTATATTTTGCAAGGTGTAATGCAGAGAACTCAATATATTCAATGGATTTTTGTCACCACTACCTCCCATTATTAAAACATAGTCAGACTTAGTGAAATTCTGACACATAGTAGCACATGTATTTAATATGTGCATTAGGTTTGATTATAGCGGTTACACTAAAACTATTTCCCACCAACTTTTGAAGTATTTCTCTAATTTCATATCCAGTTTGATCAGCGAAGATAGCTATTTTATGCTTTGGTGGCAATTCTTGTGATAGTCGTGGACGGGATTTATTCAAACTGAAATTGTCGCTAACGTTTAGTTTAGGAATAGATAGTGGTAAAATTTTGCTTGTTTCCTGTTTTTCCCTGTCCGTCAATGTATGCATCTCCCCCTTTTCTTGTTCCTCAACGTTGGTTGTAGGAGAGTTATGGACAAAACTCACTTGCAGTTCTTTGAAACTGTTAGTAGGTGACAAGTTTTTGTCCCCAGTGACATAAGACTTACATAGATTGTATTTTATTGGCGAATCGTGAATGAGCATTGCCGACTTATTTTCAATTCGGTTCATTGATGCTATGGCATGCGTAGTAAATTCTCTCGAAGAAGTTCTGGGTAATCCTGTTTTCATAGTTATTGTCCTAAGTCGTCGTTGATATTGAGGTGAATAAAACCTTATTGGTGTTGACGCTGTATCCGAAGAGGTAGAATCCTGTATTCCTATGGATTTAAAAATCTTTATTTTGCTTTCATATTTCTTAATTTTGTTCTTTAATGAAAGATTTTCTAAGTTTAAATTATCTATTTCTGAGTTCGCAGACTGTAGTTCCGATTTAAGTTTGTTTATTTCTTCATCCTTAGCGATCATATCAACATTTCCAGATGGATTGTTGGGTAAGCTTTGATAAGAAATATCCATGTCAAATTCAAACTCGCTTACGTTTAGGTTTTGTTGTAATTTTGTTCTTTGCGTTATATTATCATCCATGTTTTAAAATCTATAATATTTACAAAAAGACAATGGATAAACCCAGTTCCGAACTAGCGACTCACTGCTTGCCAGTCCACACAGTTCTTAACGCGCCAACTGTATTCTTATACGTCACGACGAAATAGTACCATAGCTTCCACTTGTAGACTTCAATTACTGTTTTATCGATAACTAGTTTTGATTTTTTTAAACTAGATGTCGCTATTTTCTATTATGTTTGGCACATATCTTTGAATAAGATTTTTTCGTAACGGATTCGTAAGTTGAAATGTTAAGAAAACTCACAATTTCCGCCGAGTCACTGGTTTGTTTGGTCCCAGCACTTGTACATTTGAATGTTTTGGTAATACACATCACAATCTTAGTTTATAATTTTGGAGAAACTGAGTAAATCAGAAAAGTAAACACTGAGGTCAGTCAATAAAGTAACTTTTTGTTACCACAAAGTTTTCAGTGGTTAACACTGTCACTGATAGTTTATAGTATAATCACTTCGTCAAGTATTAAAGATGATCAAAAAACTTATCTTACTATTTTTAAACAATTGAAAACTACAGAGCAGGTGTAACTCGTGACGGCAGCGCCATCTGAATATTTGGGGTCGGCGCAACACGTTTATTTTTCCATTCCGTCCTGTCACTCGTCACGCTAACACTAACTCCTTTTTCTTTCATATAACTTCTCACACACTCCATCCATCTTTTCTTTGACCTCCCTCTCCCCCTCCATCCATTCACATATAAACTCATAACTTTTTTAGCAATATGCGAAAAGTTACAAACATCTACATAATTATAAAATCACAAATCAATTCATTGACCGTCTGAAACGACGCGAAACTTAAAACTTAGGCTGTTAAGTTTTAAGTTACTTTTGAAGCACTTGCTGTAAAAGTTCTTTGTATCAGAAAAACTGTAGCATGATTACCAAAATCTATCAGAGAATTGCAATTAATAAGATTATTTAAAATGAGATTACGCGAATGGCTGTTGGACAAATGCTATTATAACTTAAGCGATTTTTTTAATGACAAGAATGACCTAGAAAGAAAAAATAAGTGACATAATATATATTATCTAATTGAGACATGTTAAAAATGCAAAATAATATTTTATTCAATTGTGGTCTTTTTTTAATGTTGTAGGATGTTTAAATAATGTTTAATAATTTAATGATGTTTAAATAATGTTCAATTAATGTTTAATAATTTTAAATGACAATTTTATTATATTAAGTAATATTTGTATACCAATCATTGGTGAAACATGTAGAACTTATGTACTGAATTCAACATCCTCATCACCATGTTTCTGGCAAATAAAGTACTTTGACTTTGAAGTTAACTTCCACAGTTAACAACCACTCCAATACAATTTCAATAAATAACAAGGTATAACAGTATCTTTTTTAGGGTTCCGTAGCCAAATGGCAAAAAACGGAACCCTTATAGATTTGTCATGTCTGTCTGTCTGTCTGTCCGTCTGTCTGTCTGTCTGTCCGTCCGTATGTCACAGCCACTTTTTTCCGAAACTAGAAGAGCTATATTGATGAAACTTAGTGAGTAGATGTATTCTGTAAACCGCATTAAGATTTTCATACAAAAACAGAAAAAATAATAAATTTTAGGGTTCCCCATACATAGAACTGAAACTCAATTTTTTTATTTCATGTGGGGGTATCTATGGATAGATAGGTCTTCAAAAGTAATATTGAGGTTTCTAATGTCATTTTTTTCTAAACTGAATAGTTTCCGCGAGAGACACTTCCAAAGTGGTAAAATGTGTCCCCCCCCCCTGTAACTTCTAAAATAAGAGAATGATAAAACTAAAAAAAATATATGATGTACATTACCATGCAAACCGCCAACGAAAATTGGTTTGAACGAGATCTAGTTAGTAGATTTTTTTTTAATAAGTCATAAATCTAAAAAAAAATACACTATTATTAAAACATCGATCAAAGTTACAACAAACTACAAGAACTTTTATGTTGCTTGCTGCTACGGAACCCTTCATGGGCGAGTCTGTCGGCGTTGACGTCGCTGTTTAGTTTCGACACACTTATTCTGTTATTTGAATTTCCCTTTCCACCAAATTTGAAAGGTTTTTAACTTAGTTAATATAGAAATTTTGCAAAAAAAAAATCTATTTGCGATTTTAGATAAAGCTACTTTTTTATGCAAATAAAAAATTGAGCCAACTATAGAAGGCGCTAGATAACCGTGGAATAAAGTATATTGACCTTTTCCTAAATCTCTGCGTATCCGAAAAACAAACAATGAATTGCTTTTCATTACCAGATAATGTAAAGGATCACGATACACTTTGAATCGAGGCAGCTTTTTGTCTTTATTTTCCGTTTTTGAAATTAAGCATGTCAACAAATGTAGGAGAGTCAATGACCGACATTCCAAGTATATCTGGCACCTACATTACCCAATTCTGGATAGTACAGAAATTATTCAGAAGAATAGTGCGATTTTATCGACATTTTAAGTTTCGTGAAGTGGGATTCTCTAAGGCAGCCCACGAAATTTATTCATTGCAATTATAATAAGGGACTTGTATTGATGATTTTAATGATTACCCTGGCGTTTAGGCTGCATTCTATTACGCTAAACACAAATAATGTAGGTAAGGAGTAACATGCAAACTGACTATCAATCTACGACACCGTAATTTATTATCACTTTTATTCAATACTACCGACCCGCTGAATTTTATTGACTGCCGATTGACCGACAAGACTAAATTGGGACGTAACTGCTCTTAATTACATCTGAATCTAAGGGCTTCTTAACACGTACCATAACCACACCACGACGCAACGACAACTGCTGTCAAGCAGTGGTTACGTACGAATAGTGTGGCTGCAGCTCTTTGTAGTTGCGTTGTGATACCGATAAAATGACGATGTGGTTGCGTTGTCGCCAGTAGTTGCGATGCGGTTACATGGTGTGCAGACCCGGCTATGCACTGTCGTTGCGTCGACGCAACGTTGTGGTTGCGATGTGGTCGGTATCACACACACGGTCGATAACGACTGCAAAATGTGGTACGTGTGAATAGTCCTATTCATTTTCAACACGAAATATACGCCCGGCCATGTGGTGTGGTTGTGGTAGGTGTGAAGAAGCCCTAAAGTAGTGAAGAAACATAAGATTTTGTAGTTAAGATGTGTGGACAGAATCCATCCGCTGGGGCCTTACCATAACTTGTGGAAATGTCAAGCATGCGAGCGAGAAAGAGGGATGGAGCTATACATTCTAACAATTCAGTTTAGGTCGAAAAATGGATCGCCTTTAGAGCTCGTGGTCGGGCTTCAGTTAAGCCTTTTTATATAGTTGACATTATTAATCGCGCCACGTCCACGCGGAAGAAGCCGCGCCGCTGCAGCTGTATGATGTCGCCCACTTTCAGTTTGTATGTGACTGACCTGCCCCGGCATCTCCTTGGTGTGTCCGTCGGGCACGTGGAACAGCACGAGCGGTGTGGTGCGCGACGTGTGCGGCGAGGGCGGCGCGGGGGCCACGTCCACGCGGAAGAAGCCGCGCCGCTGCAGCTGTATGATGTCGGACACTTTCAGTTTGTATGTGACTGACCTGCCCCGGCATCTCCTTGGTGTGTCCGTCGGGCACGTGGAACAGCACGAGCGGCGTGGTGCGCGACGTGTGCGGCGAGGGCGGCGCGGGGGCCACGTCCACGCGGAAGAAGCCGCGCCGCTGCAGCTGTATGATGTCGGACACTTTCAGTTTGTATGTGACTGACCTGCCCCGGCATCTCCTTGGTGTGTCCGTCGGGCACGTGGAACAGCACGAGCGGCGTGGTGCGCGACGTGTGCGGCGAGGGCGGCGCGGGGGCCACGTCCACGCGGAAGAAGCCGCGCCGCTGCAGCTGTATGATGTCACCCACTTTCACTTTGAGGAGTTCCGGCTCGCCTAACATTGGGATTTCCCACTGAAATATAAATTATGGGATTTTATAATAAAACATAAAGCATGTTTTAATAGTACATTATCTGACTAGGGGATAAAGCAATGAAGTGATGAATTCTGAACGGAACGAAGGTTGCTAAGTTTTAATCCCGAACGCAGTGAGGGATTTATATAATTAACTCCCGAGCACTGCGAGAGTTAATATAGAATCCTGAGCGAAGTCAGAAATTCCGACCGCCCAAGATAAAGACAAGTTTATCTCCGTGTTGGCTACTCTACTTTTTACACTTGTGACATAATTAAAAGACATTACAAAAATATAAATATTATTTACAAGTTAATGACAACTATCACTCGACATGTTTTGACATTTGAAACTAACAAAATGTCGCCCTGCTCCCACTCTTTCCTTTTTTTTTAAGAGACTACAGTAACCACATTTTATTCTTTTTTTTTAGTGACTTGTTTGTCTTTCAAATAAATTCGTTTGATGCACGTACATTTAAATTCAAATAAGTTTTTTTTTTTCATATTTGAATCACATTATTCTCTATGGTACGCCCTTACTACTTTAGATCCCTAGGGACAGAATGACTTGCTGTAATAACGCTAAAAATTTTGTTTGGTTGAACGTGCTAATCTTAGGAACTACTGGTTCGAATTGATAAAATAATTTAGAGTTCGATCGCCCGTTATCAAGGACGGCTATAAGGCTATATAACATCACGCTGTGACTTATAGAAGGGGAGTAGGACCCTAAGACGCAGCGTTTGAAGGCCTCCTACAAGGTGGACCAATGACCTGGTGAAGGTTGCGGGGATCCGATGGATACGGGACGCACAAGATCGTTCATTGTGGCGACACTTGTGGGAAGCCTATGTCCAACAGTGGACGTCTATCGGCAGAAACGATGATGATGATGAGTAGCCAGAGACGCAGGTAAGACCGCGGGGACCTGATTATTATTTAGAAGATAAGGGGCTATGCATCACCCATAGTGTAGGGGATGTAGTCACTGCGACCTAAAAGATCTATTGTGACTCGCCACCTTGTTAGAGTAACTCTTTTAGCCCGGAGGCTTCCAAGAAATTTAGAATACTCCTAGCTTTTAGAGTTTTAATCTCCTCCGGACGAATAATGTGTCGGCCTAGATGGACACTGCGTTTGTGGATAAGGGGCCCGCATTCACACAAAAGGTGCTTAGGCGTCTCCCTCTCCTGATTGCAGTACCGGCAAACATCAGTGTCACTCAGTTTCATGTGAAATTGGTGCCTGTTTAGTTTGCAGTGGCCGGTTAAGGCGCGGGCTATCGCACAGATGTTCGTCCTGCTAAGCTCAAGAAGCTCGGCAGTTCGTTTTTGTGAGTAGCCTTCTATGAGAGATTTGGCGTGTAGCAGACCTGGTTCTACCAACCAGTGCTTTTTTGAATCGCCAAATAAGTTGCCCTTAAGGGTCTGCATGGCCTGGTTCTTTGAGATACCACAGAAGGGTTCTGTTCCTATCTGATGACCTTGAGCCCCAGCCCGTGCAAGTTCATCGGCTTTTTCGTTACCATTGATTCCAGAATGACCTGGTACCCATCTCAGAATAACTTTATTCCTTTGCCCCAAGTCATTCAGTTTGTTAACGCAGTCTTTTACCAGTTTCGAATTTAAAGTATTCGAGTTCAGGGCGTTAAGAGCTACCTGGCTATCTGAGTAAATCAGAATTAATTGATTTATGTAGTTTCGTTGACGGTTGGCCTCCGCACATTCTATAATGGCGTATACCTCCGCTTGGAATATGGTAGCATGTTTACCCAGATTCAAGCTTTTGCTGAATTTCGGGCTAATACCAAATATTCCACATCCTCCATTCTCACCCATTTTGGACCCGTCTGTAAACCAGATCAGGCTTCCAGCCTTGCAAGTGATGAGGTTGTTTGACCAATCCTCTCTGCTCGGCAGTTCCACTGTGTAATTCCTTGTGAAATACACTGTGGAAGCATGACGTCTGTTGTCATAGCGGGGACCTGAAAGTGGATAATGCAGATCTTACTTACCCTAGTCTTATGTCCAATATACTGCTTGAAATCTTCATCCTTGCCCAACAAGGGCTTGGAGATGATGTGGTCGAAGTAAACGCAGTACACTTCGACGGCCTGTGCCTTGGGGGTGTCGGCCAGCCAGGTTAGCTTGAGCGTCTTCTTGTAGTCTTTGTTGTCTAGATTAGGGGTCGCGTCTATACTGGTTACTGTGCCGTCCGCGGACCTAGTAACAAAGTTGGTTATAATTTTTTATACTTAAACGGGAAGCGCGAAAAATACAAATTTTCTTAAGTTTTTTAAACTTACCAGGCCAGTGTCAAGTTGTATGTTAATTAAAATATGATTTGCGACCGTAACACGTATTTATTTACAGAATTGTGATAATTAAAATCATGAATACAACCCTTTCAGTTCACTCAACCTTATTGAATGGCTGAAAAAGTCATTAAAGGTTAACTGTGCTGAAATGTGACGTCACCGCCATTGGATTACGTGTGTACCAAAAGATGCAAGATATTCCCACCACATCCTCACAAGCAATATTCGAAATGATGTTGTTTCTTTATTTAAAAATCGATTTTGATGCTGTTTTCAGAAAAAGATTTCTTTTTAACATCATTTGTTGTTTAGAATAAAATATTGTACAAAAACAAACACAAATGATATAGGTAGGGAGACAGACAACTGTGTTTTCTTGAGATGAACACAAAAAGCTTATTTAAATTAATAGTCATGTTAAACAAATACTCACTTATGAATCTTATCAATCATAATATTCCCGTAGTTGATAAACGTTGCATTCTCTCCCTCCTTCAGTGTCTTAGCGTCCACCTGGTCTATAAGCAGCCTGTTGGACACGTGCACGGCCTTGGAACCGACATCTGGATTCTTGGGGTGCAGGGCCACCGTCAGGAAGCTCTCGGAGACACCCTTCAGGTTCACAGGCACTGGGTTCGATTCTAGGGCTGTGTAGCGAGGGGCTATGGGGTCGATCACCTGAAAGAGATTAATGGTTAGACTAATTTTGATAATTTTTAGTATCGTAGTATGGTCATGTGAAGAGAAGGGATGAAACCATAGAAATATAAAAAACAGGAGAAGTGGCAAGGGGGCGTGTGCATGTCCGCACAAAATGCATAAGTAGTGCACATTCGTCCAAACGGCCGACAGTTATAAACTTGTGAGACTCGCTACACGTGATCGTAAACAAATTTAAAATGCCGCGTTGTTCAGTGGTTTAATGCAAGAACTGAAGTGATAAGACAAGCCTGGGTCATCACGGAATCTCTTACCATACGTAAATACAAGTTTAATGCTATATTTATCTTTAAAATCAGTAAAAACAACAAATCTTGTAATATCCCTTGCTGCTACTACGTTATTTTTATTTCCAAATATCAAAGCGACTGTATTACTCTTACAGTAAATACATTGCTCTTTAACCACTATCAAATTTTAACCCTTAGTAACTGGACAAGCAATGTAAAAATAACATAACGATACTATATCAGTGCGGTGTATTTCGTAATACCGGCCGCTGTTAGTTGCCGTCAGCCGGCCGCAGTCAGTGAAGTGCATAATAGATGTAGACTATCGACCATAATATCGATTGGTTGGATTTTCGAAGTGAAATAATGTAAATATTTTTATTATTTTACAGAGTAGTAGAGAAATACGTTATCAACTGTCGGAAAGTAAGTTAGTTAAATTGTAAGTTAATAGTCGATAGACAATTTTTTAGTTTCGGATATCGTATATTATGGCAGTATCTTCGTGTTATTTCCTTACTTTTTCTTCAAAAGTCTTCAAAAGCTTCGAATGCGCTATAATAATGAGCATGGATGCGTGACGCATAAAACCGGTCGTAGTGGCGACGCTTGTCGAGGCCTATGTCCAACAGTGGACGTGTTTCGACTGATATGATGATGATGATGATGAATGAGCATAATTCAGAATATACTAAGGAGTTTTGCTTAAAATAAGGCAACATATTTTAGATTTTATTTGTTATGCGTGGATGCGTGTTATATTTTGTATTCCTCCGCGACACAGACAAGCGGTTATATTTAACAGTAGCTTAGGTAAAAATTCTAAAATGTTATATTATTTAGTTATCATATTTATCTTTGTTTTCAGTTTCCCGAAAAATAATTTTAAAAAGCAATGGATTGATGCTACTGGAAGGCCACCTAACCACCTTATTGGTTGCCTAAAAAAATATAGTACATACCAATGCTCAATTCACTTTCGACCAGAAATGTTTCAGCCTCTAAGAAAACACCATCTCTCATATCTTTTTTTCTTTTGATAGCTCGTTTTTTCATGTGTAATTCATAATTTATAATATAATCTTTAAAACTTTTCAGGATTCTTTAGTAGTGTGTGTTCCATTTCGCCGATTTTTCGTATTTGGTATTGTCGTTCTAAAATGCCGTATAATTGCCTAATGGGAATAAATAGAGTTTTTAGTTTTTTGAAAAACATTTTGGTTGTTCTACTTTTATATACATATATATTATATTATTATATACATTATTTTCTGGAAGCATTCACTTTTATTTAATTTGTTATTGGAACCCAAAAAAAATAGCACGATAAAAAATTAAAAAATCGATAACTTTTCAATTTAGTCAATCACTAGCGTAAATGTAAAATAAATGGCTTTTGCACAGCACATCGATAGTTGTATGTTGTTAATGTGTGCGTAAGTTTTACGGTGCAAGGAAAATATACGCTGTTTTTAGGGCAATAAGGTTTATAATTAACTGTGTAGTTTGGTCTGATTTATGATTTGTGGATGTATGCGCGACTGCGTAAGTATTCCTGTACGTGTAGTAGTGTCGGTAGTGGAAGGAGAACTGGAGACACAGTGTTCCGATACATTTTTTACTACTTAGCATATCTCCTCCTTTCTTATATCTATGGATGAAACGCATGTAACTAAAAGAGTTATGAGTATATACGTGGATAAAGGAAGACGGATAGGGAGGTCAATGAAAAGATGGATGGATTGTGTGAGAGATATGAAAGAAAAGGGAGTTAGTGATAGTGTGACGGGTGATAGGACAGAATGGAAGATAAAAAACGTGTTGCGCCGACCTGAAATAATACGAGAAAAGGGCAAAGAGATGACGATGATTGATGACATAATGATATGCCATTAATTATATCATCACACATATAATGGTATAATATTTGTAAGCAACCTTCTTGTTGATCGCCCATATCTTGTCCCACTCCATGAAGACTACTGATCGACTGGAGCCCTGCGCTGTGATGAACTGCCTCAGGCCTTCCACTGTCATGCCGCGACGTAACACTCCGCGGACGGTTGGCATGCGAGGGTCATCCCTACAGGTTAAATAAAAATATTATATTAGAATATTTTTTACAGATTAATTATTGATTTGATAAGATCAAGTATCAAATCAATAATTAATCTGTACAATAGACATCAGGGCATTTGTGATTAAAAATAACATTTCGATAAAACCGTTAGCGGTACATTGCTCACAGAACAGATAGTTGACGGGCTGAAAGGTTCTGGAGTGGCAACCACGTACTCTAAGTCGCGGTGTTGGAAAGCCTCTAAGTCGCGGTAATTCGACGGATGAGAAACAAACAAGGCCGTTCGTTGTGGCGACACTTGGAGGAGGCCTATGTCCAATAGTGGACATCTTTCAACTGAAATTATGTTGATGATGAAAAACGTTAGTCGTAATTAAATCTTACCATCCATCTACTAATCCTTCTTGCACAAACCACGTTAGTTTTCTCTTTGACAGTACTGTGTTTGTCATACTCAATCTGAGAACATAAATAAAACAATAAATTAGAAAAAAGAAGTAAATACAGGTTGTTAGACATACCTAGCTGCTACAAAGATTACAAATAAACATACAAACACAAACTACCACCTTTTCTCAACTCGTAAACACTCGGTCACAAGATAAGAAAAGTTGGGAACCATTGGTCCGTATGCACCCGTGCGTAGTGTGGACTACGCACAAACGCACCGTAGATGCGTAGTGTGGAATACGCACGGGCGCGTGCGTGGCTGCCAAAGAACTGAACAGCGCAACTATCGTAGCTCTTATGCGTTGATACTCGGTACGTGTGGTACCGAGTAAAATATGTGTGTAGTCTATTGTTGGTGAGTCAAATAAGTAAAATAAAATAAATAACAAGACAGTAAAATGTTGCTCGGCCGAGACAGTGATGCCCGTTTACTCGGTACGTGTGATCAAGGCATTACTATCAGATAAGAATATTCCTTTACTCACCGACTATACTCCCAGATGTAAGGTTTTCTTATTCCCAGAGCGTCAATGAACCAGTAGAACTGCGGGTCTCGGTCGTGGTACTCCATGGTACGCAGTACGTGGGTCACTCCCTCGATGGAGTCCACTATGGGGCACGCGAAGTCGTATGTTGGGTACACTCTGAAAAAGATCAGTTTTGTGTTTCAGTAAATAAGACAGTGCAAACTCTATGAAGTGGAAGTGGCTGCACGATATTTCGAAAAAGTCACCGCGGCGCTGGGAAGGAAAGAGCAACTGAAGGAACACCAGAGAATTTTAGTCAGGAAAAGTCTGACACTTCTTTTCGGTTCACTCAGAGCGAGAGGAAGTCATTTGACCTTTCATAAACAACATGATCTAGGGGGTGACACCATTGATAGTACCTAATTATTTAAAAATAATAATGCTTCCTTGTGATTATGATTGTACCGTCGACGACTTTTGCTACTATTTTTGTGTACAATAAAGTTTATTCTACTCTATTACTCATTGTCGCTACGTACTTGTACTGCGTGCCGGTGCGCGGGTGTGTCTCGGGCTTGCAGCGGTAGATAGTGGGGTCTCGCAAGCATCCGTTGGGCGACTGCATATCAATCTTAGCGCGGACACAACACTGAACACCGATGTCGCTCGCTTTCTTCATCTCCTCCCACAGTTCTAGGTTCTTTTCTACGGCTGAAAAGTTAAATAAAACAATCAAATAACTGTTATAAATGTTTAAAAACTCTTTTTTGCAAGATAAATAATCAGAAAAATAAATAAACGGAATAATAATAGTATATTTTGAGTTAATAAAAGTATAAACACTATAAATGAAGCTCTACAGTATAACTTATTTATTTTAATAGAATTTTAAAATATGGCATCATGCGTCTTCTGGTACATGGTCGCCACTCCAGAACCAGTAACATGCATGTCTTAGCAACATGCATTTCATAAAATAAAGACCACAATACATACAATTATTCCTGTTCTTGCTATCAATCTTCTGTTCTCTCTCGTTCTTCATCTGCTCCGCGGGCGTGTCGTCTACGAAGGCCTTGCCTTCCTTGATAAGCTTGACGCAGTAGTCCAGCATCAGGTCGAAGTACTGGGAGGTGTGGGTGAACAGATCTGGCTTGATCTCCAGCATCTCTACGTCTTCTAGGATTACCTGGACAAAATTAGACAAATGTTATTTTTACATTAATTTTGAATTTCTGTTAAAAAAGTTAATTCTTGTGATTAGTACCTATTATTCTTACGTAAGGTGAGTATAATCTGTCTAAAAAGTCAAACGACTTGGGAATTTTTAAAATACTTATATTCAATACTTTTTATAAGGTACTTCTATTAGTAAACAATGATAAAGATTTTTTTTTATTGATTTTTTGGAACCAACGTTCACTATATCAGATTTCATTTACCTTAATAATTACCCAAGTCGTATGACTTTTTAGACGGACTCTAACTACCTGTTCTTTGTAATGAATCAACTCAAAAACTAGTAACCAAGTTTTAAAAAAATCACCAGTATAACGCTACTTTATCACTGAGTGCCATAGTATTTTCTACTTTCACGCGGGCGAAGTCGCTGGCAGAAGGTAGTATATGATAAATCGAGCTTATCAAGAATTCATGACATATTACACCAGATAACCTCAGTGGTCTAGTGTATGCAGGCATTTCTGGAGTCCCGGGTTTAGTATCATAGTGATATTGGATTTTTCACTAGTAAAATTTCAATTGTAGACCAGTGTCTGGTGTCTAGAATAGTGCCTAGCTAGTGGCGTACAAATTGTAGTTTAACTGCCTTGTACCGACATCTATGGCGCCACATACTACGGACTACGAAATCCTGCATCGCTGAATTAGAGATTTTTGCGCGATTGGAATATAAGAACAGCCCCAAATCATCTCTCAGACAGTTGCCCACGCCAGACATAACACCCGTCTGGTCGGAGGATCCTTCCTTTTCAACGGAGGTATGTGGGATTTTACACTCTGTTCCTTACACCTCCAAAGTCTCTTCCCTCCCCTTATTCCTCAAATAAAAGAGATATATTTCTATATTGTTACGTACGTGGGTAATCAAATGCCGATTTACTGACGAGAGAACTTTATTTACCACAAACAATAACAAATTAGTCCAGTCAACAATAATCCGAATCGCAATTAACACTAGAGTACCGTTACACTATCGCTTAGGTCGTTGAGTAAAATCACTTCGAGTACTAGGGTAGTTCGCTCTTGATCGCAGTCGAAATCACAACTGACTCGCTTCCGGCCGGGGGCTCGTATTTATATGCGGAGCCAAGAAAATTCTAGATACCGACTTCCCACGAACGATCCAGAATTCCAGAACAATTGAATCGCTTCTCGAAGTCATAAATTATTTTTATTACTCGTGGTAATAAGAGTCACTTTCATGCGAATTTCGACTCTATTGCTAACGTCGGAGAGTACCATTTCCCATAAATACCTAACTACTACTTGTAAGTACTTTGTGGATGTTTCGAGATTTTTCCAAGTCTGGGTACGCACAACCATTCTAGACCTTTCGAACAGCAATGCGTTTTAATTATTACGTGCTACTCTTTATATTCTCGGAGATATGGCGGGTTCACGTTTAATGGCGTAACAGTGCCCCCCTCTTAGTCATGCTCGTCCCGAGCATTATTAGATCCGTGATACGGCGCCAATCTATCCACATGGACAACCTTGGGTTTCCCTCTTAGCCCTTTCTTGATGCGGTAGGTCACGTCATTAATCCTTTTTAACACGGTGTAAGGTCCCTCCCATCGAGCTTGGAGTTTCGGCGACTTCCCTTTCCGTCGAAGCGGGTTGTGGAGCCAGACCAGTGTACCTTCCTCAAATCCCTTGGCATTGGCATTACGGTCGTATCTAGTTTTCATTTTTTCGCTGGTGTTCATGCTATTCTCACGAACTCGTTTATGCACTTCGTCCAATTGATCTTGAAGGTCACTTACGTAGTCCGTAACTGGCTTAGTCTTGTCAGGTGGCACGCCAGTTATGGCATCGACTAGAAGTCTCATCTCCCTGCCGAAATTCACTCTTGCTGGGGTATGTCCCGTGCTATCATGCACTGCCGATCGGTAAGACATCAGAAATAGTGGAATATACCGGTCCCAGTCCTTCTGATGGTCATCGACAACCTTAGCCAGGTGATTCTCCAGGGTTTGGTTAAACCTTTCCACCATTCCGTCCGACTGAGGGTGCGCAGGTGTTGTGCGTGTCTTATAAATTCCCAGAAGTGTACACATTTCCTGGAACAGCGCAGATTCGAAGTTACGGCCTTGATCGGAATGGATTTCCAAAGGTGCGCCATACCGACATACTACTTCTTCGACCACCTTCTTCGCCACTGTCGTCGCTTCCTGATTGGGTATGGCGAAGACTTCGGGCCACTTTGTGAAATAGTCCTGGATCACCACTATGTACTTGTTTCCGTCATTTGTAACTGGAAAAGGTCCAGCGACGTCGATAGCGATGCGTTCCCATGGGGCTCCCACATTGTACAGCTGAAGCCTGCCCCTGCTCCTAGTCTGTGGTCCTTTCACAGATGCGCACGCTGTACATTTCCGACACCATTGCTCTATGTCATCTCTACAATTGAGCCAGTAATACCGCTGTCTCACTTTCAGTAGAGTTTTCTTGATGCCCAGGTGTCCTCCAGAAGCACCATCGTGTATTTCCTGTAGCAGGGGGGCTACTTCACATCGTGGTACTATCACTTGTGTGGTCACCTCCTTGCCATCGTTCGATTCCCATTTCCTACAAAGCACATCATTTTCTAGGACTAAACTGTCCCACTGTGCCCAGTAGCTCTTAGTTACGGGACTGTGTGACGATACTTCACTCCACTGGGGCCTAGTTCCGCTACGCTTCCAGTCCAGTATGGGTCGAATATCGTCATCTTCTTCCTGGGACTTCTTGAAGTTGCCTTCAGCCCTAATTAAATTAACGTGTTCTCGGGCTTCATTCTGCTGGCAGTGTCTGCAGTCCTCATTACATGGACGTCGCGACAGGGCGTCAGCATTGTTATGCCCTTTTCCACTGCGATGTTCCGTCACAAAGTTAAACTCCTGCAGCTGCTCGAGCCATCTTGCAACTTGGCCCTCAGGGTTCTTAAATTGTAGAAGCCATTTCAATGCAGCGTGATCCGTCCTCAATGTAAATTGTCTTCCTATGAGGTACTTGTGGAAATGCTGCAAGGTTTTTACCACAGCCAGCAGTTCTCGTCGAGTCACGCAGTAGTTCCTTTCTGGCTTTGAAAGTGCCTTACTGAAGTAAGCGATTACGACCTGTCTGTCGCCCTGCACTTGTGACAACACTCCACCAATTCCCGTGTTGCTGGCATCGGTATCAACGACAAATCTTCCGTCTCTGCTCGGATACCCTAGTATAGGCGCTTCACATAGCCATTGCTTTAGCTCGTCGAATGCTGACTCACAGTCCTCGTCCCAGATAAAATCTCGTTTATCCTCAGTCAGCTGATGTAGAGGTTTTGCAATGTCCGAAAAATTCTTGACAAACCGCCTGTAGTATGTGCTCAACCCTAGAAATGCACGTACTTCCGTTTTGTTCTTTGGAACCGGCCACTGTTGGACTGCCTTTATCTTCTCAGGGTCGGTTCTCACCCCGTCGGCGGAAATAACATGTCCTAGGTAGCTGACCTCCTTCTTGAACAGGTCGCACTTCTTTGGGCTTAGTTTTAGGTTAGCCCCTCGTATCCTGGTGAACACTTTCTCCATATTCCTCAGGTTTTCCTTAAAAGTGCGACCCATTATAATGACGTCATCCAAATATACCAGACAAACGTCACCAAGAAGGCCCACCATGACTCTCTCCATGAGGCATTCAAACGTCGCTGGGGCGTTGCATAACCCAAAAGGCATGACGTTAAATTGCCACAAGCCGCTGCCAATACCCGTACTGAACGCTGTCTTTTCTTTATCTTTCTCGCTGATTTCCACTTGCCAGTAGCCACTTTTCAAATCAATGGTCGAAAACCACTTCATGCCACTGAGCATATCCAGCGTATCGTCTATCCTTGGTAAGGGATAACTGTCCTTCTTCGTCACATTATTCAGCATTCTGTAGTCCACACAGAATCTTGTGCTGCCGTCCTTCTTCTTCACCAGAACGACTGAAAAGACCATGGACTCGTAGAAGGCTCAATTATTCCGCTATCAGCCATGTCCTTTACCATTCCTGCTACCTCAGATTCCTTAGCCCAGGGTATGCGGCGCGGTCTCTGTTTAATTGGTCTAGCATCACCTGTATCTATCTCATGCTTGACGAGACCTGTTCTCCCGCAGTCTTTTCCCATTGCGAAGATATCTCGAAACCGTAGCAGAAATTCCCTGGCTTGCTGTAGTTCCGAAGTCGATAAGTTGCTCTTAGAATTTTCCAGAAGTTGCTGGATGTGATCAGTTTCGACTTTGGTCGTGTCTTGCTTTGCTGGAGATTTATTGATTTGACGGAGATACTGAACTTCTTCACATCTCCCAACAACACTGTTTTTCTTCAGTTGGACCTCTTCTTTCCCAAGGTTCACAATCCTGACCTTGGATTTCCCTGTCGTCATAACTAATGTCCTCGCAGTGATGATCTCCGGGTGCCGGCCAGTATCCTCTACCAAAACACATCTTGTTTGCCTGATTTTCTTGGGAAACTTTACTTCGACTAAGGTTTCTGTTCTCGGAGCCAGTGTAGTATTCTTTAAACAGTAGAGGTTGCATGAGTTAATTCCTCGCAGGAAGACTTCTTGATCTGGGAATTTCAATACTCCCCTGTCGATATCTAAAATACATCGGTTATTCCGCAAGAAGTCGAGACCCAGTATGCAATCGTCGGTAATATTCGCAATTAACGCAGGATGGATATACACTTGATCACCGATTTTGATCTCAATTTCTGTATCACCGAGGACGGAGACTGGCTGGCCGGTTGCTGTCTGAAGTCGGCAGGATGGAGACTCTCTTTGCCACAAGATGGTGCGTTTCAGCAACTCAGGTCTTATAACAGTCCGTGACGCCCCCGTGTCAACGGTAAAATTGCAAGCACGATGATTCAGCGTCCCTTCGATGATCAAACTATTTCCGTTCTGAACTAGATTAATGGTGATGGTTGGGGCCTTCAGTTGACCAGCCAGCACCCGCCCCGCGGCCCTGGCGACATTTAGTTTAACGACTCCTCGTTAACTTGAGTTCCGGAGTCCACACTTCCCCTCTTCCTCTTGGGGCAATCGGTACGAATGTGCCCTTTTTCTCCGCACCCGTAACACGTCGGAATGTAGCGGGACTTTGCCGAAGAAGCAGCTACCACATCTCGTTGACGTGGTTGCACTGACGGCGAGACCACCACTTCCCGAACTCTGTGCGTGCGTGAATCTTGTCGTACGGCTTCTACTTCCAGAGCGTGAGCCATCGCACTCTTTAAAGTTTGGTGGTGTCCGAGTCGCACCATAGCTCTGACTTCAGTATCCCGTAGACCGTCGATGAATGCTTGCACCAGATTTACTTCCACCGTCTCAGGTGTCATTGACATGTACGCACGCCGGACTAGCCGTTCAACCTCGACTCCCCATTGCTGGAGGCTCTCGTTCGACCTCTGCGTTCTCTCGCGTAACTGAGCGCGGAAAACGTGCTCGAGGTGCTTGTCTCCATAACGAGTGTCCAGTCCCTCCATGAGACGCTCCAATGTCCTGCCGTCCGCAGGAAGGTTCTCTAGGACCAGCAGGGCGTCCCCTCGTAGAGCCAAAGTTAATGCCGCGAAAGACTGTTCATCATCCCAGCGGTTCGTCTTAACCAATGTTTCGAATTGGTATTTGAATGCCGTCCAGGAAGACGTGCCATCAAAACGCGGCACATCAAATTTTGCGGCTGATGCACAGTGGGTGTGCGATGGTGAGCCAACAGTAACGGGTTCGCGTGCTTCGAGCTTGACAATTTTTTTGTTGATGTCCAGCAGGCGATCTTCGTGGCCATCAATCCTTGTTTCGAGGCTATCAGCTCGGGCGGAAACCTCTTTGACCTCTAAGGTGAGATTCTTTACTTTCTCACCCAATGTGACGAGGCCGTGATCAATTTTTTCGAGGATCAGGTTCTGCTTAGCCTCTTGATCTCGGCGAGCTTCTTCCTGTGCGCGGCGAGCTTCTTCCTGTGCGCGGCGAGCTTCTTCCTGTTCGCGGCGAGCGGCTTCCTGATCGCAGCGAGCGGCTTCCTGTTCGCGGCGGACAGCTTCCATACTAGCTTGCATGGCGGCCAACACCGCAGCGAGGTTCAATTCCGAGGATGGTCCTGTTGGCACCTCAGCAGCTGCTGTTGCTCCCATACCAGCCTGATCTTCCTCCTCCATACGATGACGCGCAGCATCCATCTCCATTTGCCTCCTTGTTCGTGGTCGCTGTTCGTCGTCCCTCTGTGGTAATGGCATTTCACTTCTGACACCAGTTGTTACGTACGTGGGTAATCAAATGCCGATTTACTGACGAGAGAACTTTATTTACCACAAACAATAACAAATTAGTCCAGTCAACAATAATCCGAATCGCAATTAACACTAGAGTACCGTTACACTATCGCTTAGGTCGTTGAGTAAAATCACTTCGAGTACTAGGGTAGTTCGCTCTTGATCGCAGTCGAAATCACAACTGACTCGCTTCCGGCCGGGGGCTCGTATTTATATGCGGAGCCAAGAAAATTCTAGATACCGACTTCCCACGAACGATCCAGAATTCCAGAACAATTGAATCGCTTCTCGAAGTCATAAATTATTTTTATTACTCGTGGTAATAAGAGTCACTTTCATGCGAATTTCGACTCTATTGTTAACGTCGGAGAGTACCATTTCCCATAAATACCTAACTACTACTTGTAAGTACTTTGTGGATGTTTCGAGATTTTTCCAAGTCTGGGTACGCACAACCATTCTAGACCTTTCGAACAGCAATGCGTTTTAATTATTACGTGCTACTCTTTATATTCTCGGAGATATGGCGGGTTCACGTTTAATGGCGTAACAATATGATTAAAAGAAAAAGTTTATACCTTTTCAAATTCAGCATTCTCTTTAGCAGGGTTGGTGTCGTCAAACCTCATGATGAGTTTACCTTGGAACGCTTGCTGGTAGTACTGGTTCAGGAGAGCAGCCTTGGCATGACCAATGTGGAGATAGCTGGAATAGAAATCTTGCATTATTTGAAGACATTTAGACAGTTATTTAAATCTTTATTGTACACCATGATAATTAACAAAATATGTGGATATCACAGTTCATGTACTTAGGCGAGCTTAACTCAAAGTCGAGTTTCTTCCAGCAAACCATTGTACATTGAGTTATTTTAACAGACTCTAAACTTCCATTATAATGGAGACTGGTTTTGATGATATTATTAAAACTGGATTAAGAATAATTAATAGTTTGAGATAATACAGATGGAAAAATACTTTTTTAAACAAGATTTGACATAGACAACATCAAATAACAGAGAATATTAGTACAGAATGATCAGATAGAGATGTGCGGGTCATATGTAAGCAGTCGCCAGGACAAAGGGACCAAAGTTCTGACAGAATGGTGCCTAAGAAACAGTCATAGAAATATAGCTTGACAATGCAAAATATGAGACGAAAAACTTAAGTTCACAGCAGGTCCAAACTATAGAAGAATTGCAAAGGACAGAAAGCAATGGAAGAAGTTAGAGGAACCCTGCTATAAGGCACACTGAACTCTGGGACATATTAGAACCCAAATGTACAAAGTATAAAAAATCAACATCATAAGTACCAAGAGAAGAGTTTTCAGATTCAATAAAATTATGCTTAACATGCGTAAAACGCAGGATTGGAGCCTGGACACAGCGACCCGGAGCCGCGACAGACCACGAAGGAGGTGGCGCACGGTGGATCGAAAATCGGCTTTCAAAGACTTAGGGACTTCAATTTACAAGTGCTGGTTTTTTTGACCGATATTGCTTCTGTTAGTTATTACTATATAGAAAAATGATATTTGAGCTAATTTGGCACAAAATCGAAACAATTATGTATTTTCACGAAAAATTTATATGAAGATAGTATGAAAAATCTAAATATCTCTAAAACGGCAACGAAAACTGTAATATCCTGGTTATAGAACTAATGTCTGTCTGTCTGTCCATATGTCACAGCCACTTTATTCCGAAACTATAAGAGCTGTACTGTTGAAACTTTCTGTCTGTCTGTCTGTCCATATGTCACAGCCACTTTATTCCGAAACTATAAGAGCTGTACTGTTAAAACTTAGTAAATAGATGTATTCTGTGAACTATTAGTTCTATGACCACCTGTGAGGATATTACGGTTTTCGTTGCCGTTTTAGAGATATTTAAATTTTTCATACTACCTTCATACAAATTTTTCGTGAAAAAATCATAATTAGTTCAATTTTGTGCCAAATTAGCTCTAATATCATTTTTCTATATAGTAATAACTAACAGAAGCAATATCCATAAAAAAAACCGGCACTTGTAAATTGAAGTCCTAAGTCTTTGAAGTCCTAAGTCCTAAGCACTTGTAAATTGAAGTCCTAAGTCTGGTGCCCGGACACAGCAATGCGGGGCCGAGGCAGACCACGAAGGAGATGGCGGGATGACCTGGATGGCTTCCTTAAGAACTGGAATGAGAAAGCAAGGAACCGTGATCGTTGGAAGGAGTGGAGGGAGGCCTTTGCCCAGCAGTGGGACAGTGTGGGCTAAGTAATAATAATAATAATAACGACGCCCTGGATAGGCGAGTCCGTACATTGCTGACGGCAAATCGGATGCATCACCCACGATCCTCGGTGATGAGACTGTACATCCCGCGGAAGTGTGGAGGTCGAGGCTTTTTAAACGCAAAGACCCTGCACAACCGCGAGGTGTGCAGCCTCAGAGAATATTTTCTTAAAACCGATGTGGGTATGCACCGAGATGTGGTCGCAGTGGACAAGGGACTCACCCCGTTATCCATGGCTAAAGAGGACTGGCATAAACCTGTAATAATGACTACTGATAACCGCAAGGAAATATGGAAAGGCAAGGAGCTCCACGGGCGCTTTTTCCGGGCTCTTCACGAGCCTGATGTAGATTTCTTGGCGTCCGTGGCCTGGTTACGTTTCAGTGACCTCTTTGGGGAAACTGAAGGTTTTGTCTGTGCGATTATGGACGAAGTTATCCTAACGAACAACTACCGGAGATATATAATGAAGGACGGGACGGTGGACGTGTGTCGGGCATGCCACCGTCCGGGTGAGTCTATCAGACATATTATCTCTGGTTGTTCTCGTTTGGCTAACGGTGAGTATTTGCACAGACATAACCAAGTAGCCAGGATTATTCACCAGCAACTTGCTTTGAAGTACAACCTAGTGGATTTAGAGGTACCGTATTACAAGTATGTGCCCGACCCAGTTCTCGAAAATGACCATGTCACTTTGTACTGGGATCGGTCTATCATTACTGACCGGACTATTGTAGCCAATAAGCCGGATATAGTGGTGATAGACCGATTAGCGCGCCGTGCAATGATAGTCGATATCACCATCCCACATGACGAGAATCTCGTGAAAGCTGAGAAAGAGAAACAAATCAAATATCTCGACTTAGCACACGAGGTTGTCGACATGTGGAATGTGGACTCGGCTGTCATTGTGCCGATTGTCGTGACCGCCAATGGTCTTATTGCCAAAAGCTTCGACGACCATCTGTCGAAGCTGTCGTTGCGCGGTTGGATCAAGGGCCAGATACTTCAGTCCTTACTTTATATAAATATATATATGTAGTATATATATTATATTAAATATATATGTATGTGTATTTTATCTATAATTATGTATAAATTTTTACTCTTGTTTCAATACCAAAATTTTCTTTTTGTGCGCCTACCACATTGTCTCTTCACCACCCTAGGTTGACTGGTAGAGAATGCCTAAGGCATTAAGTCCGCTTATGTACTTTGTGTTGCATGAAGAGTAAATAAATAAATAATAAATAAATAAATACAGAAGGCAGTACTCCTCGATACGGCCCGCATTGTGAGGAAGTTCCTGTCTCTGGAGCCCTAACCACCGGTAGCTTGGACCCTGCTCCCGACATCGGTGGACTACTGTTTTTATATTTTTAAATGTTTTTTTTTATATATATATTTGTTATGAAAAATATTTAAAAATATCAAAAATATGTATTATAAGAAAAATAAAGGAGATAATAATAATGCACATATGTACCGAAAGAGTTACCATCTGATGACAGATAATAATATTTAGTTTTATTGCTCACCCCGAAGTTTAAACTGAGCTGCTTTTGTAAACCTTATAAAAGCTAACATAAGAGTGATATTACTTATTTATTTTTTTAGTGTTGATAAGCTCGTACTTCATCACTATCGCACCTGACGGAAAAGGACGCTGTGGTCGATGATAGAGCATGCTTGCCTGGAAGTAACCTATTCACTCTTGACTTAAAGATTAGTTAGTTTGGCTACTGACTTATAATTTTACTCTAACTTTCCTCTATTAGAAATATGTTATTTCTTTTATTAACTCACCCTGAAGCTTCAGGTGGGAAACGTACAACAACCTTGCCCATTTCAGCGTGTGGCAGTTCAATAAACTTGCCTTCCTGTTGGCGGCCACCCTCAGCATTTCCTGATGGGGACTTCCTGTAAATCAAATTAATATTTTTCTACAATTTATGCAATAGTTACTATTATTGCATAATGTTTTTTTGACATATTATAGTATAGTCTAGTAAAGAAAATATCATGTATATTCAATACCTATAACAAAACACAATTTTTTAAATTTTATGTCTGTTTCTGCTAATCTCCGAAACACCTAGACCAATCTTGATAGAACTGTTATTGGTAAATTTCTGATGTTATAGGCAGTAACTTAGGCTTTTATTTTAGGAAAAGAAGGATCATCACAAAAAAAACTTCTTCTTTTCGTGTCGAAGCTCTCAAACTATATTTTTTCTGACCAATATTTGGCAATCTGTACAGCTTTTTTGTTGCCCTGATAAAGATCCTCGTAAAAATCTTCTTAAAATTGTGGCATTGTGCTCTTATGAGTCTGCTATGGATAAACCCGCACACACCAGCTAGTTTGTAATAAATACATAACAAACCTTGATGAAGCCTTGCTCAGACTATCCAAGACTTCAGACGGTAGTTCTTTCAGAGCTTTGTGGACAGGTGGTTGAGCTTCAATCAGTTTCATCCAGCGGAGAATGTTCTTGGGAGGGTTCTTCTTTGCCACATCCTTGAATTTGGCTGACACTGTAAAATAGACATCACTCATAGTTAATGAGAAACTGGTTCAACAAAATAAAATAAAAAATATTGCCTGAAAACCCATAATACTAAGTAATAAAAAATTAATTGCAAAGTTTTATTAGAATCATAAAAATAATGATAAGGCTGACAGCTGTATTACTAAGTGTAGATAGTGATAGCACTTACCATACAGAACGCTGAAGACAGCCAAGTCAGATACTGACAAACTTTCCCCAACCAAGTAGGTGATCGGACCAAGTGTTGTGTCCAAGTACTCAATGGATTTAGGGATCTCATCCTCCAGGACAAGGCTGAACGACAGCCAATGATTCATGGTAAATTTCTGGAGGGGCTGAGATGATTTGCTGAAGGCATTCTCAAGAATTCTAATCAAATCATTGCTGGTCACATATGGCACCGGTTTTGTGGAGTTCGGCAGCACCACAGAAGATTCGCCGCCCCAGGCGACTTGGACGTCCTTCGCTGACGACCTATAGAGCTCCAAAGCGAGTAAACCACCTGTAAGTTAAAAAGAAATCCTATTTTAAACCTCGCTCTCTCAGCTGATGCAATATGGAGAAATATGTATGGAACACTGTATATTACCTAGTGGCGGGTTGGATTTATTGCACGCAACTTTCATTTTAAAGCAATTTATGGACTTGTATTACAATAATTGTACTTATTTCGAAAAAAGTGCCGTGCACTCGCCGAACAAGCCCTCACGACGACCAGCGACCAGTATCAATCAGTATTTGACAGTCAGTGACAGAATAACAGTAATCCCCGCGTTCCGAATTGCGTCAAAAGCGATTATGTTGCGAATCCAACCAACGCGCAACGTCACAAATAGTGTCCAATATTCCTTATATTTTGTGACTATTAAATTTAGTCGAATTCGCGATAAAATCGCTTTTGACGTAATTCGGAACTAAGGGAATGTAAACATCAAATTATTATAAACAGGAAAAAGCGCGGGAAACGTCGAATTTGGCAGACGTGAATTTTCTGGCGGTTTTTTAATAAAATTATAGAACTCAAAAGTAGGCGGCAAAATTGATGGTGGAAAATTTCCCGCGTCTCTAACGTGTTGAAATATTTTAACATATTTAACATTCGTGGTGGATTGCCAAAATTTTTGTAAACAAAAATCTCAACTATATAAAACTTAAACAAGGAGTGTTCGTGGTGTTTTGTGATTAAGTTAAATGTTTTTGTGGAAATATCGAATTGTCGCGACTTGAAATTTTGGGATTATTTATCTTTTGTGGAAAAGTTTAGTGAATCATACTAGTGTGAACTTCAATCGAAAGTACTATTTGTGTTTGTGTTGTATCGATCTAGTACATATCCATAATGGATAATAAAAAACCCCCTGACCCCCCCGATCTTTTTGAATACACTTCGGTGCTATCAGTTTCCCTTCCCGACGATAATGCGCTAAATATTAACATGGACACAGAATCTGCAAACCGAAAAAGATTGGCAAGTCCTCCCCCGTCTACAAACCCCCCAAAACTTTTGAAAAAAGAAACAGGAAGACAAATTTACACGGCTAGGGACAATGCACCCTATGTTGTGCATGTCTCCTTAGGCAATGGCCAGACTTCAGGCACCACCCTTCACAAGGTCAAATTCGGAATGTTTCTTCATGAAAAAAATTTTAGCAATGTTGTACTGGGCAGCGTGAAGCAGCTAGGCAGAAATCGCGTGTCAGTCGAGTTCCAGTCTTACCAGGATGCAAACAGCTTTTTGATCAGCCGTCTTCTCACTCAACACAACTTTATTGCTACCATTCCCCAATTTAACATTACTCGCATGGGTCTCGTCAGGGATGTTCCCACTGAATGGACAGAAGAAGAAATCATTCAGAATATCAAGGTTCCTGCTGGATGTGGTTCTGTTATTAAGGCAAGGAGATTGAACAGGAAGGTAAGTACTCTCGGCGTTACTGAGTGGAAACCCACCCAAACAGTCGTACTCACCTTTGATGGGCAAGTTCTCCCTAGACGCGTCTTCTGTTTCTACTCGGCTCTCTCAGTAGAAAAATATACATACCCCACTATCCAATGTTTCCATTGCTGTCGTTTTGGGCATACGCGTACAGTATGTCGCTCTAAACCACGCTGTTTCAAGTGTAGCGAAGACCACCCAGGGGATGGGTGTCAAGTCCTCCATGAATATGCCATATGCGTCAATTGTTCTGGTAATCACTACGCAAACGACAAAGCTTGCCCTGAACTAGGTCGTCAGAAGGGAATAAAAGCCCTAATGGCAGAAAAATCAATCTCCTACGCGGAAGCAAGTCAGGTTTTCCCCCGGGTTTCCAGATCGTATGCTGAAGTGTCTAGAGCACTGCCCAAACCTAATCCCCCTAGCTCTCCTCAATACCCCAGCCAAATTCCTCAAACTCCCAGATCATACCGGAAAACTGTCTTCCTGAAACCCAAAACTCACTCCCCTCTTTCTCCTAGTTATGATAAGCAGGCTCATCAAGCCCTTATCCAAGATTACTCTTTCTCCCCTTCTCAAAATGGCTGTGCCATCCCTAGGGAAGGTGCAAGTAGTCCCGTCAGCTCAGAGAACATACCTAATATCATCTCCGGTATGTTAATGACAGTATTGTCCAACCCTTCTCAATCCCTACCTGACCACGTTGCCAACAAACTGTCCTCAATTGTACGTTACATTAATAACGTTCCATCCCCAGATATTCCTTCAATGGAACGTCAGGAGCGTTTCACCCAGGAAGACTGACCTACTCTATCTAATCAACAAACACAAACCATCGATCTGCAGCATCGCTGAGACATGGCTTCGTCCTGAGTGCAATTTCAGGATTCCATGGTTCAGTAGTGTGCGTCAAGACAGATCAGATGGATATGGGGGATGTGCTTTGTTCATCAATAATAAAGTTACATTCTCCCCAATTCCTCTACCCTTTTTAGGTGATAACATTAATGTCGTTGCTGTTAAGGCTGAGGATATAAACATTTTTAGTTTTTACATTGCACACCCTCACATTAACGATCTTGATTCAATCAAACATTTGCTGAGTAATGTTCAAGGCCCGTTACTTGTTATGGGTGATTTTAACGGCCATCACTATAGGTGGGGGTCAGATACCTGCGATAACTTTGGCTCAGGTCTGGTGGATTTGTTGGATGAGCTTGACCTGTGTGTGATCAACAATGGCTGTGCCACACGTCGAGGTTCGCCAGGACAGAACAGCAGTTGTGTTGATCTAACATTTTGCTCATCCAACATAGCCAACCTTTTCAATTGGAAACGTTTGGATATGACTTACGGTAGTGATCACTATCCCATCATGGTTGAAATTCCATCCAAAACCATCCCCAACAACGTGTCCCCTCCTCTATTAAAATATCAACTAAATTCCGTTGATTGGGATCTATACTCCAAAATTTTAGATTTACGGGTTTCTTCTCTTCCTCCCATTAGCGACGCAAATGCTCAGGAATGCTTTGCAGCATTCTCAGGTACCATATCCACTACAGCTGACGACTGCTTCCCTTCTAAAAAAACGCCGACCGGTAAAATTCCCTCTCCGCCATGGTGGGATAGAGAATGCTCCGCCTTGATCAGAGCCAGGAATGAGGCCGAAAGAAAGCTCAACGCAGATATGAACCTTGAGAACCTTATTAACTTTCAACAAGTGTTGGCTAGATCCAGGAAATTACTCAAGAAAAAAAAAAGAGAAGGTTGGCGGAAGTTCTGCGTCTCGCTGAGTCCATCCACTCCCCCTTCAGTCGTGTGGCGTAAACTGAAATCTTATAGGAATAGCGTGCAACCACCCTCCGGTAACATAATGTCTGAAGATCTGGGCTACCGGTTCTTCTCTAAACTAGCCCCAGCTTATGCCCCAGATATGAATGAATGTGTTTCTTTGGATCCCCAGATGGCATCAGACGATCCTCTGGATAAACCATTTACCCTGGCAGAGCTGAAATCGGTCCTCGCCCATGTAAAGGATTCTGCTCCTGGAGTGGATGGATTCCCATACTCCTTTATTTCTAAAGCTGGTGACAAAACCCACCAATATTACCTGGATCTGGCCAATTATTGTTATACCTCCGGTTATATTCCTCCTGATTGGAAGGTTCAAGTTATTATTCCTATATTAAAACCTGGAAAAGATCCCAGTGATCACTCTTCCTACAGGCCGATTGCTCTATCGTCCATACTTATGAAACTTTTAGAAAACCTTGTTAAAAACCGTCTAGAATGGTTTGTGGAGAACAAGAGACTGCTGCCAACGACTCAATTTGGCTTTAGGAAAGGATTGGGTTCATCTGATAGTGTGGGAACCCTCACGTCAGAAATCCGTCTGACCCTTAGTAGAAGTGAGTCTGTGGTAGCCGTCTTCTTGGATATTTCTGCTGCCTATGACTCTGTCCTCCTCCCAGTTCTCAGGCAGAAGATGCAACAGCTGAGAATCCCGGTTAGGATATGTCAGATCGTATCCAGTATCTTCTCAGATCGTAGTCTTAAACTAAGGATTCCTGGGGGGGACTCTGAACCAAGGTTAGCTTGGAGGGGTCTTCCCCAGGGATCTGTTCTTAGCCCCCCTCTATATAACATCTATACCTCAGATCTCCCCTCTTGCCTAAATTTCGACTGTAAAATTCTTCAGTATGCTGACGATATTGCTCTGCTGGTCTGTGGCAAATCCATCGAGGATGCTGTTCAATCCATGAATGTATCTTTGTCCTCATTAAACCCAGGGCCGTCTTTCACCTATTAGAGGCCCTGGGCACATTAGGATAATGGGGCCCCTATGGCCATGGTAATAAAGCACTCTTTTGTTAGAATATACAAAGAACGTAGGTGTGCAAAGTTTTAGCTTTATTTTTATTTCTTTACAGTTACTCGTACATTAGATATTATTATAATGAATAGATAATAAATATAATGTAATTCACACTAAATAACCAGCATCCACGATGAGTCCTTTTATAAGTATCTATGCTGATTGAAGCGGTACCTTTCTAGATTTGAGTTGAGCAAAATCGTTAATCACATCTTCAAAATCTATGTTTTTGAGCAATTCACATTTTATCGACATTAGCGACAAACTGTTTAATCTCTCTTGAAGCAATGTACTTCTTAATTAATTTTTTATTCGTTTTAATTTGGAGAAAGAGCGTTCCCCACTTCAGTTAGTTACCATCTTGCTAAAAAAGATTCTCAGTGCGATTCCTACATTAGGAAAGGTGTCTTCAATTTTTTTCTCCATAATTAGAAGTCGGTTAAAAAGAATAAAAAAAAAGAAATGCGATGGCAGCGACATGCGGCCATTTCAGGAACTTGGATTGAAAATGATAAGTGTCGCATTTGTACGTAGTAAGTACTTACATCTTATAGTGATCTGTGGTAGGGACTAGACCTAGGGCCCCAATCTATCGCGGGGCCCTGGGCACGTGCCCAGTGTGCCCAGTGGGAAAGAGGGGCCTGATTAAACCATTGGCTACTTGATCATGGGTTATCTCTAAGCGCTCCAAAGAGCACAGCAGTTGTGTTTACTCGCTGACGTCTGGTACCTCAGGACTCAGGTCGACATCAATATTGACGGCCAAGCTATCCCGGTTATGGAGAGCGCCAGGTTTCTGGGTGTTACCCTGGACTCCAAATTGTCGGGTGTGGATCACATTAACAACACAGTGAAAAAATGTGAACGCTCTGTTTCAGTTCTTAGAGCTTTGGCTGGTGTATTTTTTTTTTTTTTTTTTATTGTTGATAGGTTCGCGCTTGACCGCTATCTCACCTGATGGAAAGCGACGATGCGGTCGACGATGGAACGCGCTTACCTAAAAGAAACCTATTCACTCTCGACTTAAAGATTCCCGGGTTGTAGCTATCAGGAAACACAGACTCCGGCAAGGAATTCCACTCCCTAGCCGCACGCACAATGAATGTGTTCCCAAAACGTTTTGTGCGTGTTGGTGGGATATCCACCATATACCGGTGGCGCATAGCCGTACGTCTGGTAGTCCGATGATGAAACGGGCTAGGCGGAATTAGGTTATGCAATTCCGACGCACACTCCCCGAAATGCAACCGGTAGAAAACCGACAGGCTAGCAACTCTGCGTCGATGCTCAAGACTTTGAAGTCTCGACTCGACGAGTGTATCATCGCCAATTATCCTTCTGGCTCGCCTCTCAATTGCCTCAAGTGCATCAAGCTGGTATCGGGCAGATCCGTCCCAAAGATGAGAGCAATACTCCATACACGATCGAACTTGCGCTTGATAAAGTTTGAGCAGCTGTTCCGGCGTGAAGTACTGTCTGACCTTTGCGAGAACTCCCAGCTTTTTTGCAGCCAGTTGAGCCTTTGCTTCGATGTATGGCCCAAAGTTGAGTGTTGATGTCAGCGTAACACCAAGAAGGTCAAGATGGTCGGTTATCGGCACGGTTACACCCCGGAAAGTTGGAGCAGGACTGAATTGGCTCCTTTTAGCGGAAAATAGACACGCCTGGGTTTTTGCAGCGTTGAACCTGACCAAATTGGCATCGCCCCATTCGGAGACTGCCTCCAAGGACAAGTTCAAGCGCTCAACCATAGCCTCTCGAAGAGACTGGATCTGTGACCCACTAGCTCGCGCGCTGGATATGTAACTCTCAGCAACAGTGCTGTCGTCTGCATACCCAAAGGTACCGGGCTTAAGCAGATCGTTTATGTGCAGCAAGAATAATGTTGCCGAGAGTACTGACCCCTGAGGGACCCCGGCATTAATAGCCATTTGATCAGACGAGCAGCCATCAATAACCACTCGAATGGACCGGTTATTCAGGAAGTCTGCGATCCAAGCACACAATCCAGCGGGTAAACCGAAAGAAGGAAGCTTACTAATAAGGCCTTCGTGCCAAACCCTATCGAAAGCCTTCGAAATATCGAGGGAAACGGCAAGCGCTTCCCCGTGCTTCTCGATGGCCTCACTCCAGATGTGGATGGCATACGCTAGAAGATCTCCAGTTGACCGATTTCGGCGAAAGCCGTATTGACGGTCACTGAGAATATCATTAGCTTCTAGGTATGCCAGGAGCTTAGTGTTGAGTACACGTTCCATAGTCTTACAGAGAATGGACGTTACTGAGATTGGTCGGTAGTTAGCTGGGTCAGCACGACTCCCTTTCTTGGCACGGGCTGGACATTAGCTTGCTTCCATGCCATCGGCACTTTTCCAGCCTCAAATGAAAGCCTAAATAGGCGTGTCAAGATCGGAGACAGTTCAGGCGCACACGTTCTCAGAACAATTGCTGGTATCCCGTCCGGACCGCTAGCCTTGTTCACGTCAAGATTACGGAGCACCCTACGGACGTCCTTCTGATGGATGCGAATATCTGACATACTCGCATCGCAACCATCAGGATGAGCAGGGGGCCGCGCGTTACCTGGGTCTAGACGCGAAGATTCCGCAAAGAGTGAGGCAAACAAATTTGCTTTCTCCTCAGCGGTATGTGCCAGCGACCCGTCGGGTTTCAGCAGTGGCGGTAGTGAGGGGCGGCAGAAGTTCGATTCAACCGACTTAGCCAGGGACCAAAACGCCTTACTACCCGCAGGGTATGAAGCTAGTTTGTTCCCGATGCGGCTAATGTGGTCGAACCGAGACCTCCGCATCACCTTCTTGCAAGACTTGGCAGCTCTGTTGAAGGCTCTCTTCTTCTGGCTTACGTCATTCGTCTTGCGCATACGAGCGTCGGCCCATGCCTGATATGCTGCGTGCTTGAGCGCATTAGCGCGGCCACACTCCGCACCAAACCAAGGGTGAGCCCGGCCAGACATGGTTACGTCGGAGAATGGAATATAGTACTCCATCCCCCGCCGCAAAACATCCGTCACAGCATCTGCGCACGACGATGGATCTCCCGAAGAAAAGCAAGTAGGCTGCCAAGGATAACATGCGAAGAAAGATCGCATGCCATCCCAATCTGCTGACCTGTATCGCCAAACCCGCCTGGTGCCTCTAGGGCTGGGATCGGGCGGAGAGTAGACTGATACAGATTTCACCAGACAGTGGTCGGAACTACCTAACGGTGATGATATTGCCACTGAATAGCGGTCTGGATCTGTTGTCAGCAGAAGGTCTAAGCAATTGGCCGTGTGCGAATCAACGTCCGGCACCCTTGTTGCTCCCTGGACCAGCTGGGTGAGATTTAACGCTAGCGCAAGCTTTCGCGTCTCTCGACCAGCATGGTCTGTGCACTGGTATGGGAAGAGCCACTCCTGATGGTGTGCATTAAAATCCCCCAGTAACACCAATTGTGCAGAAGGGTACCTCTGCTGAGCCGCATCCGCCGCCTCACTAAGGTACTGTATGAGCCCTGTCGTCTCCTGATCGCCACTGTGCGAACGTTAGACACAAGCATAGATAATTTTATCCATGCCTGTGTCCACCAGAGCCCAAAGCGTTGAGAACCTGGAATCTTCAAGGTTGCGGAGACGCCGATAGCAGATGTCGTCCCGGGCGTACAAACACACTCCAGCGTGCGGTTTAAAATTGTGCTCCAGGGTAAACCCTGGGTAAGACAGGTACGACACATCTGACGGTTTTCGTATCTGCGTCTCCGAAAGAAAAAAGAGAGATGGTTTTTCAGTCTCCAGGTGATGATGGACTGATGCGAGATTGGAGTGCAGCCCTCTAATATTGCAGAGGTGCACTTTAAGTGAGAGGGAGTGCAGCCGCTGTTTGACAAATCTCTTTTTATTGCCTTTCATATTGAGAGTGAGGTAGGAGAAGAGAAGGAAGTAAAATGGAGTCCCATGCAGCTAACCTTCAGTTATGTACTGGCAGGACAGCATCATTGGGGTACTAGTCTGGAGACTGCGGGGACGCCCGAGCCCCCCCGGAAATGATAGTATGTAGTAGTATGGTGGGGTGCTCACCCATATACTTTAAAACTGGTCTACAACGCGATAGTCAGAAGCGTGTTAGATTACTGTAGTTATCTAATGGAGCCCTGTAACAAAGAAGCTCTGCGTAGACTAGATTCGGTCCAGTCCAGATGTCTAAGAATTGTAATCGGTGCCATGAAATCCTCCCCCATAAATGCTCTCCAGGTTGAATGCGCAGACCCTCCCCTTGCCCTTCGCAGACAATACTTAGCAGATCGTTTTTTGTCCAAAGTCTTCTCCCTCTCATCCCATCCTCTAATTCATATTTTGGAGCAAATCTTTCTATCTCTTAATGCCTCTTCCTATTGGAACAATAAAAATATTCCATTGATGAATAGGTACAGGGAGCTTAAACACCTCCTTTCACCTGTTTGTCAATATCCTACTCTCCCTGTCTTTGCCTCCGCCTATGAGGTGGTCCACTTTAAGCCAAACACTGTTTTGGGACTTGGTATCTCCAAAAACTCGCAGAATGCTAAAGATGATTTCGATCGGACTATTAAGAGATACTGGCAGGGTTGGAACTTGTTTTACACGGATGCCTCAAAACTTTCGTCAACTGGTTGTACAGGTGTCTCAACATACTTCCAGAATTCCCGAATAGCCCTATTATTCCAATGTCCTCCCGAGGCCTCAGTATTTACAGGGGAATGCATTGGCATCCTAGAAGCCATCAATTTTATTTTAGCCCATAATATTAAAAACTCGGTTATTTTTTCAGATTCTCGTAGTACCATTCAGGCTCTAGGTCAAAATCAATTAAAATCTAAACTCCACAGCAAAATTGTCATGGATATTTTGAACCTACTGTACATTTGCCAGAACAATAGTTTAAACATTGAGATAGTGTGGGTACCCAGTCACTCCGGTATAGGCGGTAATGAATGTGCCGACTCACTGGCAAAATACGCCACTTCCAACCCAGTGGACCGTAGGCACTACATGCTGCATAGTTACGACTTACGTTCGGACACCAGACTTAAGTTGTACAACTCGTGGTCAGCGACATGGCAGGTAAGTTCGAAGCTCAAGGGAGCGCACTATGCCAGCATCCAGCCTGACATCCAGCGGAAACCTTGGTTCTTCAAATGTCCCAAACTCTCAAAAAGAACGGTTTCATCCTTGTGCAGACTGAGACTCGGCCACTGCTGTAGTCCAGTATTTCTTCACAAAATTCATGTTCGTGACAGTGCTTTGTGCGAGTGTGGTCTTGATGATGGCACATTGGATCATATCTTTTTTTCATGCTCTTTAAACTCTCACTCTTTCGACTTGTATCAAACGCTTCCCAAAATTAAAATTCCCCTCCCTATCAACTTCCACTCCCTTTTGACTCTATTCTCTCCTAAACTTGTCCAAATTCTATCAAAATTTATTAATGATAACAACATTAAAATGTAGCCAGCCACTAACATTGTAGATCTACCACAAAGTGTAAAGTTCGACGGTTCACCTCACGTCGGGTGCTACCGTTACCACATGACATTGGCAGAATAGTCGACACCGGCTCAGTTGCCAAAGAAGAAAAAAAAAAAAAAAAATATTATAAACAGGAGGTGCTGGTGCGTTGCGTTAGGTGACATAAATAGAAAGTGTATTACTTATTGACAATAAAAATTCCGACTTTTTCTGTAAAAAGTAAAATTAATAAATAATCATCGTCATTATTTTCATTTCATTCTAGTAGGGCATAAAGTTTTTTTTTTTGTGATATTAGCTTATTACATAATAAATAAAATAGCACAGAAAACATTAATTTTATCTTCTAATTTGATTTCTGGCTGAAAACTAAAACTTTTATTTATATTTATTTGTGTAATTTTTAATTGCGTGCTCTTTACAGATTATCCCCCGGTTTAACTTGCTTAAACAGAAAAATAACAAGAATTAAATAAATTACCCAAGATTCTAAACAATTACGTGCAAAAACGAAACAATCTAACACAACAAATGTCTGAATATAATGAAAGTATATCAAGAAAAACGTTTTCCCGCACATTAGAACCAGTCATGAAGGTAAAATCAACATTATACGGATTATATAGAGCGAAAAAAGTTCTTATTTATCATTCTAATGACATTCTAGATTGGTTACATGGATGGGGCATCTGATGGTCAAACTGCTACATTCCAAGACAGCTTCAATGTTGGTTATAAGCAAGGTTTTGCCACTGGTATTGAACTAGGCTTCAGGGAAGCCATGTCAAGGTATACCATTCAATAGTTCACTAGTAAAGGTAAAAAATTCTAGTAAGTGATTATGATTGGAGTTTGCAAAAATTAATATTTTTCAACACAACTGCAGCGGAGTAAAGATTATGTTTATTCTAATATTATTTTTTGTTACCTCTTCATGGGTATACAATTATCTGTAATTTCAGTGTGCACCAAGAGAAAAAGGGTCTACTGGACCTACAAGACCAACGCAGAATTAACTGCCAAATTTGTACTAATGGTGCAAATGCTCAAGATAATATTGGCAATTTGTATAACATCCAACAGGAAAAGAACAAAGAATATTTTCTAAGATGTAATATAGATAGATAATCATTTTGATGACTTATTTGTTTTTTATTTGGAAACATTTAAAACTTACAAACTTTAATATTTGCTTAATTTGGCTATTGCGTACTTTTCTTTCTCTATTTGCATTTGGTCATCAGACCATAAGCTAATTAGTTTCTAAAAACAAATGGCCTAATGGTAAGTGGCCACAGCTGTTCCTCCTACTTATAGAAGGTGGTTCTTCTTCAGGCTGTTTATCAGCATAGGTTTAACAGTTCAGCAATAATGGGTTCCACTCCACTCATACTCATACAACAGTCACAAGTACTCGCTGTCTAAACAAAAGTGACTTCTGTTCAGGGGTCGCTTTTATACAACTGGTAAGGAACTAAAGTTACTAATTCACAAATCAATTAATAACAATGGAAGATTTGATTCTAGATCTTTCAACACATTCTAATCATTTGACACTACTGTTGGTTTCGGCGAGAAATGAATTATTAAAGTTGTACGTCGCGTAACACTATTTCAGGGTTGTGGTCAACTGAGGTAGAAAAGATAATAAAACGTACTATCAACATAAATTGCTACAGTTATGCCATCGATTATGGGCACATCCAGCTACTCTACGCAGGGTGCTGGAGACTAATCCCCGAACCATAGCAATGATTCAAGAGCCGTGGGTCAGAAATGACAGGATATGCGGCCTTGGAAGCATTGGAGGTAAACTAATATCTAACACATACAATATAGAAAAACCCCGAACTTGCATTTATATGCCCCAAAATGTACCGATCACACCACTAACCCAATTCTGTTCTAGAGACATGACAGCGATCAGGCTCCAAATTGGAAATGACGCCCCGAATTTAGTACTAGCTTCGTCGTACATGCCCGGCGACGACGAAAGCTGTCCACCCAAAGAACTGACTGATCTGGTTCAACACTGCGAAAACGCCAACCTGGACCTGATCATCTGCACCGATTCAAACGCGCATCATCCACTATGGGGTAGTGAAGTATCAAACACCAGAGGTGAGTCACTATCCACATACTTATTCTCCACCAATCTTAACATCGTGAACCGAGGCACGGAACCCACATGGGTCACAGTGCGCGGACAAACGATCATAGACCTGACTTTAGCCACAGAAAATGCGACAAACTTAATCTCCAACTGGCGCGTATCTAACGAACCCTCTTGCTCTGACCATAGAAGAATATGTTTTTCTCTGACAGCTATTACAAAATACCCAGAACCACGGCGCAATCCTCGCCGTACAAATGTACCTGGATATAAACACCACTAGGCAGGGAAATAAAACCCGAAACCCAAATAACTGACCCCATAGAATTGAACAACGCCGTGACAAAACTCACAAACAGCATAATCAAAGCATACCACACAAACTGTCAACTAAGCCCCCCGCACACCAAAGGAAAGGGAAACCCTTGGTGGAATGCAGAGCTTGGCAAACTCAGAAATACATTACGCAAACAATTCAACAGAGCCAAAAACTCAAGTCTCCCAGAGGACTGGGAGCAATACAAAGAAACCCAATACAGATATAAGAAAGCAGTTAAGACCGCCAGGAACTCCGCCTGGCGCAACTTCTGCGATAGCATCGAATCAAATACCGAAGCAGCATGGGTCAGGAAAATTCTGTCAATTGACCAGGAACGTACCCTTGGTGCGCTGAAAAAACCCGACAACAGCTACACACAAACAGACCATGAGACCAGTAAGGTCCTCCTTGAAACGCACTTCCCGGACTGCAACCTACTTGAGGACAGGACGTGGTATAGCGTACAGGAACAAACCCCAACTGATCTCGACTGGTCCAGAGCACATAATATAGTGACAGAAGACCGAATTAAATGGGCTATTAGGACTTTCCAACCGTATAAGTCACCAGGACTAGACGGTGTCCTCGCGGCGCTACTGCAGTGGGGAGAATACTCCCTGGTGCCTTGGCTGCTGGTGATATACCGAGCCTGTATAGCACACAAATATATACCACACACATGGCGTGAGGTGAAAGTCATTTTCATCCCGAAACCCGGAAAAACTGACTATACGCAACCCAAGGCTTACAGACCCATAAGCCTGACATCTTTCCTACTGAAAACCCTGGAGAGGCTCTGCGATAGACACATCCGAGACGGACCCCTCTTGGTGAGACCGCTTCACAAGCAGCAACATGCCTACTCTACGGGTAAATCAACAGAATCTGCACTACATAGCGTGATCTCAAAGATCGAATGCGCAATAAATCACAAAGGCTCTTCGCTAGCAGTCTTCATAGACATCGAAGGAGCCTTCGATAAGACTATGTTCCGAAGTATTAGCACAGCACTCGAAAGGCACGGTGTTGACCCGACCCTGAGTGGCTGGATCACAAATATGCTCAGATTTAGAGCAGTACAAGTAAATATAAATAGCACCACAAGGGCCATAGTGGCGAAGGGTTGCCCCCAAGGGGGAGTCCTTTCGCCTTTACTGTGGAACTTAGTTGCAGATGACCTAGTTAAAGGACTAAACACAAAAGGTTATTTCGCCGTAGGTTACGCTGACGATATAACCATTATAATAAATGGCACCCACGAAAATACATTACGCAACCTTATGCGACAGGCCTTGAAAATAGTAGAGGACTGGTGTCAGGAACACCTACTGACAGTAAACCCCACCAAGACTGAATTGGTTCTCTTCACCAAAAAAAGGAAACTAGCAGCACTACAACTGCCACTTTTCTTTGGAACTACCCTTAGCCTATCAACTGAAGTCAAGTACCTGGGCATTTACCTGGACAAACAGCTGAACTGGGCAAAACACACCGAGTACATCACTAAAAAAGCCAGTATATCCATGTGGCAATGTAAACGCATGTTAGGCCTCAGCTGGGGCATAGCCCCAAAGGTGACCCACTGGCTATATACAACTGTTATCAGACCAATAATCACATATGGCTCACTAGTTTGGTGGCCCAGGACTGAACTGAGCACAGCCCAAAAAGAGCTTGGAAAAACTGCAGCGACTCGCCTGCGTAGCGATCACAGGCAGCATGAGAACCACGCCCACGGCTGCCCTGCTGGCGATGCTGGGACTGCCTCCACTGCATCTAATAGTGCAGGAGGTGGCAGCCTCGGCGGCCTTCAGGCTCAGCGTTTCGGGCACCCTGAGTAAAGACTCCAGAATCGAACACATACGCATAATGGAAAACACTATTAAAAGACAGCCCATAATGGCAGCACCTAGTGACAAAGCTCCAAAGGCGTATCATTTCCAAAAGCATTTCAATATTCAATTAACAGAGGAAGCACACGACTACTCAGGCCCAGCTGAACTGAGAGTCTACACGGACGGATCAAAGATAGACACTGGCACGGGCGTTGGAGTCTTCTCCAATGACTTCAATATCAGAATATCCAGAACGCTAGGAAAATTCAACACCGTCTATCAGGCGGAATGTGTTGGCATAATCCTAGCGGCCCACGCCATAGAAACTAGAGACGTAAAGGACACACACATTCGGATACTCTCCGATAGTGTCTCAGTCCTACAATCCCTAGACAAAGATTTTACCACCTCGAGAATTATACAAGAATGCCACTCTGCACTGGAAAGAGTCACGGTGCCAAAGCGAAACACTGTGACACTACAGTGGATTAAGGGGCATAGCGGTCCAGTCGGCCGGTGTACGCGCTTGCGAACGGTTCGAATATAGGTCTCGCTACCTATTTCCGCGACAATGTCTGTGAATACGCTGAAATGTGTGAATTGCAATATTGTAATTTGTGAACTTCTATCCTTTATCCAAAATAAGATAGATGTGATGGACAATGAGAGCCTAATAAGAATTTGTGACACGGCCTTTACTGTAGACGAGGTGGAATGTGCTAAGGAGTTACTATTTAGTTCAATAAAAACTAACAAGAAGAAAGTGACTAGACGCAAGGAGGGAAAAAAAGTGAAAGACTTAGAGGATATTATATGTGTCTTCAAAGTGACGGAGCCAGATCTTATACCGATCTTCGTTGCGCGTGATTTGCAAAAATTACCGCCAGTGACTTTTGATCATGTAGATGTGACCAAACTATTAAAAGATTTGTTGATTATGCGTACTGAAATCAATGACATCAAAAGCAAATATGTAACAGTCACTCAACTTGATGAGTTGAAGCTAGAATTGGGATCGAGCAGGCCCCCATTATCATTATTAACACGAAATATTAATGCGAAGAAAAGAGGAGGGTATTTGCTAGACAGTGGACCGGTAGGTTTATCACCGGCGCCAGTGTACGATGACGACGACTCGATGACGCGGCGCGAGAGTGCAGAGCGTAGTGAGTCACCAAAATATCGCTCTCTCGCTTGCACACACACTGAGGCAATCATAACGAGTGCGCATGCACTGATTAACTCAAAGCTGTTGGAAAATAAAATGGGCGCGGAGACGTCTGAATCAGCTGTTTGTAAACTAGGAGACAGTCAATCAAAAAGTCCTACTATGGCTGAGATGGCAAGTAATGGTGAATGGAAGCGGCCTAAGAAACCAACCGATAATTGGATTTTAGTACAGAACCGGCGGTCCAGGAATCGTTTCACTGGTAAAATGGGCAAAGCGTCTATGGACGCATCTGAGAAATTTAGAGCAGCGGATGTAAAAATACCTTTGTTTATTTCCAATGTAAACAAAGAGGTAGCGGTGGATGACATATGCAAATACATCAAAAATAAAACTGCGGAGGTAGTTTCGCTTGAGAAAATTTCTATGAAAAAAGATAGGCCATACAATGCTTTTAAAGTGCTTGTTAACAAAAGCAAGTTGGATGTTTTTCTGGATGACCAGATATGGCCGGATGGCGTAACATTTAGGCGCTTTATTCATTTTAAGAATAGAAAAGAAGACAAAAATAGTACAATTTTTGAGAGTGAGAAAATAACAAAATTACATGATGGATAGGATTACAAAAATGACCTTGATAACTTTTAATTGCAAAAATGTTAAAAGGTCGGTTAATTGTGTACGTTCACTGTGCAAAACAGCTGATATTGTTCTGTTACAAGAAACGTGGTTATATGTTCATGATTTGGATTTTCTTGACAGTATTTATCAGGATTTCAGTTACACGGGAAAGTCTTCTGTGGACACTTCAGCTGGCATGTGTAAAGGCAGACCCCATGGGGGGCTTGCCATACTATGGCGTAAATCTGCATTTACCAACGTGAGTGTGATACAAAGTATCAATAATCGGATATGTGCAGTGAAGGTAGTGGTGAACAACAGGTGCTTTTTGGTTATAAATACGTATATGCCGACAGACTGTCGTGAAAACCTGACACTTTTTACGGAATGTTTAAGTGAAATGTATTCTATTATACAAAATAATAATGTTGAATCAGTGTATGTGTTGGGAGACTTCAATGCGCACCCGGGTGAGTCATTTTATAATGAATTACTTAATTTTTGTAGTGAGCAGGAATTACTATGTGCCGACCTACGCTATTTTGGTTTAGAATCGCAAACGTACACATTCATTAGTGACTCACACGGGTGTAAGCGTTGGCTAGACCACTGTCTTGTTACTCAGGCGGCGGGAAAAACAATTTTAAACATTCAAGTTATATATGATACGTTTTGGTCGGATCATTTTCCCTTGAAAATAGAATGTGATGTGAATGTTATCAGATTAAAAACTTGTTCTGTTAAATCACCGCTTAACGGTGTTCGATGGGGTGACAGAAGTGCTGATGAAATAAAGAAATACTCGTGTCTGTGTAACAATAAATTAAAAAGTTTAGATTTTCCTAAGGAGTTTGAACTATGTGCTGATAATTTTTGTGATAATCCATATCATAGGTCATTATTGCATTCAATGTATATAAATATCGTATCTATACTAAGTGAGGCGGCTAGTGTAAACAGAGTCTCCAAAGACATTGTTAAAAAGAAAGGTATAAAAGGCTGGAACAAGCATGTTAAAGAATTTTATACTCAGGCGAGGTCTAAGTTTAAACTGTGGATGTGGTATGGGGAACCCAGTAGTGGGCCTATCTATGAGGATATGATATTAAGCCGTAAGATATTTAAATCCAAATTGAAATGGGTCATTAAGAACCAAGAAAAAATAGAAATGGATATATTGGCCTCGCTTCATTCTAAGAAATGTTTTTCATCTTTCTGGAAAGGCACTAAAAAGCTTAATATCTCTCCAAGCTTACCGGTAACCGTGGAGGGTGAGAGTGACCACACTGAAATAGCTAATATATTTAGAGAACAGTTTATAGTGAGCTCACCTCTTGAGCCAGTGGTGGGAGTGAACGATGCTGAGACCTATCGATCAGGAACACCCCTCCGGTTTACATGTACAGAAATAAGATCCGTAATTAAGAATATGAAGAGGGGAAAATCTCCTGGTCATGATGGACTCAGCATTGAGCACCTTCAAAATGCTGGCTTGCACTTGCCAAGAGTATTGACGCTATTCTTTAATCTTTGTGTTGGGCATTCTTACTTACCACAGGAGATGCTGGATACATTAGTTGTACCTATTGTAAAAAATCGAACAGGAGACATAGCAGACAAGGGCAATTATAGGCCAATCTCACTGGCAACTGTGATAGCTAAAGTGTTTGACAGTGTGCTTGATGGGCACCTCAGTAGATATACAAAGCTGCATGACACTCAGTTTGGTTTTCGTGCTGGGCTGTCTACTGAGAGTGCAATACTTGCATTGAAGCACACCGTCAAATATTATACGGACAGAAAAACACCAGTGTATGCGTGTTTCCTGGACCTTTCCAAAGCTTTCGACCTAGTTTCGTATAAAGTACTATGGGAGAAGCTTCGGGAGGCGGGAGTTCCTGCTGCACTGGTGTCAATATTATCTATCTGGTATGAAAAGCAGAGGAATTTTGTAAAATGGTCGAATACATTGTCGGACCCGTATAAACTTGTATGTGGAGTTAGGCAGGGTGGTCTTACATCCCCGAGACTGTTTAACATTTATGTTAACAACCTACTTGTTGAGCTCAGCAGCACTCATGTCGGATGTCACATAGACGGAGTTAGTGTAAATAATTTAAGCTATGCAGACGATATGGCGCTGCTGAGCCCCACAATAGGTGGACTTAGGAAATTGCTCACCATTTGTGAGAGATACGCCGAGCAGCATGGCCTAAAATATAATCCTACAAAAAGTGAACTGTTGGTGTTTAGAGGAAAAAATAAAAGTCCTTCAAATGTTCCTCCCGTACAATTAAATGGTTCACCTTTGCAGAGGGTAACAAAATTTAAATATTTGGGTCATATTGTTACGGATGATCTCAAAGATGACTCTGACATGGAAAGAGAGCGCAGGGCGTTGGCTGTGAGGGGAAACATGCTGGCTCGCAGATTTGCTGGTTGCTCAGTACCGGTTAAAATAACCTTGTTCAAAGCGTTTTGCCAAATATTTTACACCAGCAGTCTGTGGGCTAATCATACTCAAAAAGCGGGCAACGCACTGCGCATTCAATATAACAATGCCTTCAGGGCGCTGTTGAGGCTTCCGAGTTGGTGTAGTGCGTCAGGGATGTTCGCTGATGCACACACTGACGATTATTTCGCGATCATGCGCAAAAAGATAGCGTCAACGATGCGCAGGTTAAGGGGGAGCGGCAACAGCATCCTGAGGGTTTTCTCGGAAAGGTTGGACGGGCCTACAAAGGATAGGTTTATCAAGCTACATGTCAGACATGCCGCTTGATAGATCTTCCTCAAATTAGATGCTGGGTTTATTGTATTTGTTTTTTTAGATACTAACATAGTTTTGTAAGTTGTTTATTTTGTAATACTAACACCCTATGGGCCAACGATGCCTGAGATTAAAAGATTTTTATTTTTATTTTATTTTTTATAGCGGTTCGCTGGGCAATGACGCGGCGGACGAACTGGCCAACGACGCGGCGGACGAACTGGCCAGGAGAGGATCTGGAGCGGTGGTCTTCGGGCCGAACCAATTGTGCCGGTCCCCTTTGGTCAGCTGCGTGGTTGGCTACGCGAACACACACAGATACAAGCGGAACGCTGGTGGTCCTCGACATCGGGATGCAGGCAGGCCAAGGAGGCCCTACCACACCTCAATAAAGAACTTACCAAAAAACTTTTAAGAATAAACAGAGGCGGCCTGCGCCTGATGACGGGGACCATCACCGGGCACTGCACACTGAATAAGCACCTCCACACAATAGGCATCACAGACAGTCCCCTGTGCAGAGCATGCTTGGAGGGGGAGGAGACAGTCGTGCATGTGCTCCTAGACTGCACAGGTGTCACTGAAATACGCACACGAACCATAGGATCCCCGAATTCCCTTATAGATGCCCTGAAAAACCTGAGAGGCCTAATTTGCTTTTGGAGAGAGGTGGGCTGGTTGGAATAAGCCCACCCAAGGTTATGGCCGCTATGGCCCACGTACAATGGTCCGCATAGGACTAAGTGCGGAAACCATACTCAGACATAGACATGGGCACATCCAATGTAAATATACTAGGTGTACAGCACTGGGCCCAGAATCGAGCCCTGAGGTATTCCAGTTTCCACTTCAAACCATGCTTCGCTCTGTTGTACTTGAAAGAAAGAAGAACGGTCTGTTAATTATGACTTGAGTAGGGAAGATTTTCCTTTACATATAAGGTTTAGATAGTCGCGTGCACTTGAGGGAAAATGATGCGTGCTGCGAATAATATCGCTACATATTATAAAATAAAGTCCCCCGCCGCGTCTGTTTGTCTGTCTGTTCGCGATAAACTCAAAATCTACTGCACCGATTTTCAAGCGGTTTTCACCACTTGATAGCGTGATTCTCGAGGAAGCTTTTAGTATATAATTTGTTAAGTTTTTGCATTTATTTCTGTGTTTGAAGACGTCGGGAAATAATAAGCCGTCTGGAAGCTTTCAACGAAAACGCTGCCTAAACTCTTTGAGATATAACAAAATAATGTACGGTGGAATTGTGTATCTTATATAGGTCTACAGAAAAGTCCGCGGTAGCATATGTCTATCTCTTAAGGTTAACATACTATATCCATTTTACAAAAATTGGCATTCATGAAGCGTTTATTGGAAGCTATTTACATAATTACGGGAATTAATTCTTATCAAAATAAGTAACTTCGCATTCAAGGCTATATCAGTATCTGTAAATTACTTTTTGAATCATTTAAATGGGACGTACCATTTGAAAGTTATCATAAGTTTAATAATTCTCAAAATCAAATCTGCGCGATAGCTCCGCTCTTCAGTCGCTCGCTTCGCATGACGCGGTCGCTGACCCTCCCCCCGCACCGTCTTGCCTACTGTTTCTTTGGCTAATACGCCGAACGACAATAACGCACGACTGAAGACTAACTGACTTTTCTTAATTAACACAACACCAACAATGGTACTATAATTATGTGAATTAAGGTAGTAAGAACTACCGACCGCATCAGGCAACGGCGCTCTCGCCGCCGCCGGGATTCTGATCCCGATTCCCGGCCACCGTAGGCGCGGGCTTGCGGACAGTGAGCAATGGGTAGCTCGCTGTCCGGCCGTCCGGTAACTGTCCGGACCAAGCCCAAGTCATCGACGGCGCGCACTGTTCCCGCGCGCCTCATGGAGTTGTCAGCAACAGCAGGGGCCCAGCCGGGTCGAAGCCTACTGGGGCCAGGGTTATCCGAAAGTGCGCTCGAGCCCCGGTATAAAGGCTTGAAGGAACGGGATGGGTTTTTTAGTCAGTAAGAGTCTGACACTATCTCCCGCTCCGCCCAAGAGCGGGGGTTGTCATAGGATGATTTTTGCCATCGGAAAAAAAAAGGTAGTAAGAACTACACTGATCACGCGTGTAAAACGGAGGTCCAAAATTTACAGGCAGGCGAAGCCGCGGGCAAAAGCTAGTATTCTCATAAAAGTAATTATATATTCTAAACTACCAAAGATTTGCAGGGTATAAGATATATACAGGGTCATTTGTAAAACACCGGCAACCTCTCAGGACTATGTTACTGACATCATAAACAACAACTTTTGCTCTTATCATATTTTCATACAAACGATAGTAAAATAGTGGAAGCGAGTGGGGATCGGGTGGTAGGGGTGCTCGATGCCCTTGCGTTGCATCATACAGACGTAGGTAATTATAGCAAAATACAGAATTGAAATGTGTTAGATAGAAAAGGAATTCTTGAAGGTTTGTTTTTAGTAAATGTATTATGCTTTATAAAAAGTCATAGAACAAAAGTAGTTGTTTATGATGTTAGTAATAATTACCTGCAAGGTTGTTAGTGTTTACAAATAACCCTGTATATATACACTTACAACCTTCCTTGTGTAAAACTTATGATATTGGCATTTGTAATGCAACCCTCTCTTCTCCAATGTCCGATAAAGCCAAACAATTGTTTGAATTAGCCCTAAGGTAGTTTGTAAGTTTTTGTTTTTCTGTACTGGGCGATGTGGTCGCTAAGCGACAAAGCCCTCTACAATAAAAAAAAAGCCTTCCTTGTGAATCAGTCTATTGGTGAAAACTGCATGAAAATCCATTCAGAGGTTTTTGAGTTTATCATATTCACATAGACACAGACATAATGGGGGACCTAGTTTTATAATAATAATAAGGTGAGGATATAAAATTTCTGGCTGACATTAATGACTAATTTATTCTATTCAATAAACATACATGGTAAAAATTTATAATCTTGGTTTCTTTTCCGGAGGTGGCTTCATATTTTCCTGTTTGATTTCAGTTTTTATTTCAGCATGTCCTTGTAAACCTCCATTAGTCATATCTGAACTGCTTGGGTCTACAGGTTCTTGTTTTATTGTTATGTTATTTATATTCCCATCTGCAGCTTTATCATTACTTTTGTCATTTGAATTCTCTGTCTTAACTGTAACGCCATTTGCCTGAAAATTTTTAATGGTATAATTTACACACAATTAGATTCAATTCTTGATATAGGTTTTCTAATAGTCTACTAAAAGCCCAGCTTCTCTATTAATAATAGAGAAACTAGGCTTTTTATCTAACTCGTGGACTTTTTTCTTCTTTTTTTTATAGTGGGAAAAAATCATCCAATGACAACCCCCGCTCTTGGGCGGAGCGGGAGATAGTGTCAGACTCATACTGACTAAAAGACCCACCCCGTTCCTTCTAGCCTTCATACTGGGGCTCGAGCTATGTTTCGAAACTAACCCTGGCCCCAGTAGGCTTCGACCCAGCTGGGTCCCTGCTGTTGCTCACAACTCCTTGAGGCGCGCGGGAACAGTGCGCGCCGTCGACGACTTGGGCTTGGTCCGGACAGTTACCGGACGGCCGATGGAATAAAACTTATGTTAGTTCCTCCCACATGATGTTTGCCTTCACCTTTTTGAGACCAGTCCAATTAGACCAATTATAAATATAATTTGGTAAATAATAATGTGTGTTTTGGATTTTCTTAGAACATAGTGGATAAGGATTGAATTTAAAAAAATAATATTTTTTTACTCGTAACTAATATAAATAAAGTATATTGATGTAAAATAGCACTCACTTGGCTGGGCGCCTGTGTGACAGGCAATGGGAACTGTCTCACAAGCTCTGCCAGTAGCATATCCACCCTCTGTCGCTGGAATAATGTTGATGGTTCTTCTTTAGGAGTGCTGCTTACATCTTTAGATGAGGACTGACCAGTATTGTATGGACTTGGCCCTAGAAATGTGAATTATGCAGGCAGTATTACTGAGATTATTTGAGTAAGTAGATAGACTGGTTAAACGACTAAGACATAATTATTGTTATGATGCATCCTAAATGGACGACAGTGAAAACTAATATAGGTATACCTAATTTAGTTGCTTTGAAATCCCACCAGTATCCTTTGCTGGGGTGATACCTTGAGTATGACATAGTTTCTTCAAATGAGCATTGTAGGTGATGGACAGCAGACAACTGAAACACATTATAAGTAATTATAATTATGATATTTAATTTTAACCATGTCTATGATCTGACCAATAATGGTATTTTACTACACAAAAAAAATTATTAACACATTCAGTGCCAAAAACTTGGGAGCTGGGTCGTACAATAACCGAAAATCTTAGTAGGTACCTATTCTAGGCATACTTCTTTAAAGTTGTACTCAGGGTACTGAGATTGTCCAAAATCATATTGAAGATATGGCTAAATTGGCAGGAGGTTGCTTGCACAATGAATAATAGGGCCTCAAAAACTGATGCTAAGCTCAATAATCACATAGCAATATGGGGCCAATGTATCATGAGAATTTTCAGGACTGTAGGGTTATTCTACAGCCATCAGGGTAATCTCAAATGTACAGTTAAGAATTCTACCAGAAAATCACTGAAATATTTTATTCAATAGAGCATGTTTGCTTTCATTAAACAATACTGCCCTAATCTGCTAATCAGTAAACAACATTGTTAAAATAATTTAGACCAGAGTTCCAAACCAAGTAGCGTGTGACCCAAGGGCCGTCTTATATCTAGGTCAGAGCGTAGGCAATCCATACCAACAAATCCATACCACCCAACCATAATTTAGTTTTTGTTTAGGCTTTAAGGGTTTTGTATACAGTTTTAACCATGTAAGTAAATTTTAGCAGCTTACCAATCTAGAGTTAAGAACGCTGGCCAGGTCAGGAGCCTGATACACAATGCCAGCAATGATGTAGTAGTCAGCTAGAGGTATAGCTTGAGTGGGACTATGTCTGTGCTGCTTACGAATAACATACCTTTGGATTGGATCCTGCACATGCAGCAATATGTATTCAAGACCCGTCATGTTCCTGTAACACAATTAAATCAGTTAAATCAAAGGAACTTTAGAATAGGTAAAAGAGAACTCGAAACGAAGAGAACACATCATCACCATCATATCAGCCGAAAGACGTCCACTGTTGGACATAGGCCTCCCCCAAGCGTCGCGCGTCGCCACAACGACCTACCAACACAACAATAAGAAAATAGAACACAATGATGATTAACTTTTAACTTGTAATGAGATACTTACTGAAGTTGATCCATACTAAGACGCTGCATCTTTACAATCTCGTTATTACATGTACGATCAAAAAACGGATTTGATCTTTCAGAAAAATAATCCATAATATTAGAGGGGCTAAGCAGAGGTATCCATGCAGAATCGTGCCAAGACAGACCCAATGGGTTTTCATTTGCTATAGGTAAATTACCGATCCTTCCTGGCATCATCTTGTTTGATTTATAAAGAAATTTTATTGTTGCTAAAAGAAAATATTTTTATTATTTTGTAATTGTTTACTGTGGTTCTCTCTTGACGCATTCATAGAAGTCAGTCTCGCTCGAACTGATCTAATATATCTATCAATACAAGCGAAAACAAGTTCAGAATTCAATTATTCAAGTTTAAAATTGATTAAATTATACGTAAAAATGGATCTTCAGGAATTAAAAACTGCCTCTATTACGAAATTCAATGTTAAAGGTAAAACTCTGTATGTGAAACTGTTTTGGAAACATAATGATAGTGACATATTATTTCATATTAAATTGTTTGACGGCGATGTTACTTGGTCAGGAAAATTTTCATATGAATTAGTTAAGAAATATAGTAACCGGTGTGAAGAGACCGAAAATCTATACATTAAAAATGTAAAGAAATATCTGCAGGAATCTACTGCTGATGAAGTTTCTTACGATTTTGCAATCTGTCGAGAGCATAGCAGCAAGGCAACTTTTGCTTGGAAAAAGAAATACGACGACACAGAGGGACCCATTTTTCTAATTCATGGTTCCGTACCTGTACATCTCGACGCAACTGCAGAATCGAAAGAGTTGTTACTTGATTTTTATTGGAAGAAAACTATGAACTGAGGTCTACAATCAAAAACCTGAATGGAAAGAATGAAGTTATTTCTAACGATTTAGTAAAATGCAAAACTGAACTAGAAAAGTTTGTTGATATTAAAACCTCTTTAGAGGTGAGTCTTTATGGAAAGTTTATGCAATTGCTAAATGCTAAAAAGAGAAGAATTCAGGTGTTGGAAGGTAACCTACAAAAGTTATCCGACTTCATGGATTTGGGTGGTGATCACTAATGAATTAGAAGAGTCAGAGTTTCAAAAAAGATTTTTATACCTTTTAAATTGTAAGAAATCCTACACATGGATTTCTAAAACTAAGAAAAAAAAATGCATATGTTCAGAAGTTCATTAAAATCTTTCACACTAGAAATTAGTTGCTATACTTTAAAATAAAAAACAATTTTGCTAAAATTGGCTGGTTGGCCGTTCAAGCACTGGGGCAACGATTGGACATAAATAATGTCAATTTTGAAGCACATTCATGTATAACAGAAAACAATGAAATAAAACAACAAAATAAACAATAAATTATATATTCTTGTATAAAAGTTGCACTTGTTTTAATTGAAACTTATTAGTAACTTCTGCCAAACAGCGTTATGAACTTGGGTTTGTTGGTACAACCAGGGTGGATGCACTTGTCGCTGGCAGTGAGCTCACGAGGCTGTTTGAACGGCACACAGAGAGACTTGGCTCCCATCGCTGGGGCCTTCACGTCTACTGTTGGGTCATCATCAGTCCTGTGGAAAAAGTAGTTGATTAATTTTTATTGACCTTAGTTAATTAATTATATTAGTATTAAAATCTGGCTCATTGACTGGATTATTACAACCGTAATTTATTTTGTGGTGTTTTTCATCAAATTACTTCTCCCACTCTGGGGTAGAGTGGGAGGGTGTGTCAGACTTACTGATTACACACCATGTTCCTTAATTTGCATTTTGCATTCTAGAACCACAGCAGCTCTTTCAAACTTTCCCAGAACCCACTGGAACAACTGAATTCTTTAGTGGTTATTGACTGTGATATATTGTTTACTGCAGAGAGCTTCATATGAATGATTCCATATTAAAAGAATGCTGCATCAGACAATCGTTCAAAGTGCACATTTTTACCTTCTTCGGCGTATCTCATCATGGCAATGATTCCATAGACCACGGCAAAGTTGAGGGCACCAGGCCACGTGATAGATCACCAATGAGATGGACAGACCAGATTACGAATGTACTCAGAAAGCGGTCCGCGATTAATGGCGCAGTATTACCAAGATGATCACTCATCGTGATTCGCAGTGATGACCACAACCACTCTGTCAAGAGTTTAGGTACTGATTGAGAAGAAGATATTGTGAACAGCTCAATTCAGATACAATACATCTGAGATTTACAACACATCATACATATTCCATAGTTTACAAACAATATATCCTATCTTATTGAGCAAAAATAGTTTATAACTTTTTACCAATTTTTACTAATCAATATTAACTTGGTCTGTCTGTTACACTTTCATGCCTAAACCGCTAAACTGATTTTGATATATTTAGAAGAAGACTGGAAGGTGTTGAAATAGGGGATAGTATGTTGTATAGTAGTCAATTTTTTAAACAAAACCATGAAACTGTTTAATTAGGCACTCGATAAAAATAAATCTTAAAGAAAAAAGGTTGCCCAAAGTTACTACTAGTATTCCACATGGACGAAGTTGCGGGCAAAAGCTAGTTTATTTTAAAATTTGTTTTGTAATAAACCTGTTTATTTCTATACTAAAGAGTTTAATGCTTGTTCAGTTGAACGGGCTTAACTCATGAACTGCTAGTTCCTTTTGAAAAATTGTTTTAGTTCTGGATAGCTCATTTACCGAGGAAGGCTACATGCTATATAACATCACGCTGCAACCAATAGGAGCGGAGCAGTAACCGAAGACGCGGGGGACAGACAGCTATTTTAAAATATTAATGATTTCGGTATCTGATTCATCACCATCACGTGAGGGTTGTGTAATTAATTAATAGCATGTTTGTTAGTGTTTATATCGGTATGATAATCTTATCACCTACCCACCTATATTCCATCTGTTTAGCTAATTGACTAAACGTAAACAATCTTGATAGGTACGTCTTTTTATTTAAAATAATTCGTATTCGGATGTACAAAGATTACTTATTTAAATTCAGTTAATTACCTAACATCAGTTTAGGTAAATAGTAAATAAATTGTATCTAAAAATGTTTACAACTAGTGTCTACGAACAACTGGCGCCATCTAGCGGACACTTCAGGCGACAACGTGGCGGACAAGTGGAGGAGCGGGGGGCGCGGAATGGACCCCAACCCGATTTAGTTTTAAGCGGTCGTTTTAAATCAAAAGAAACCACCGGCGATCGAGTACGTCTACTCTTAACTCTCATTAGATCCCAAGCGAACGCCGGCGTTCGCTTGCTATAGGCTAAGAAATTACCAATTGTAAAAGGAACATTAAAATCAAGTTTACTTTCATCATCAAGTCTTTTCTATTCGAACATCCTCAACACGAAGATTGACCACCTCCTGCACAACTAGGTATCTAAGTGGGCTTACAGTCCGTTTTTTAATTAAAGACTACGATTTGACAATACGAATGTTGCATGTTTTTTCCATTTCATAAATAGTGAGGTACCGCAACCGGTACTGACCAAAAATCCGAAAAATATTCGTAAAAATAGTTTTATTTTAAAATGCAACTAATTATGGTCAGGTTTTGTATTTTTTATATTAAATAATATTATCTATACTTATAATAAATCTGTAGAAGTGAAAATTCTGTACATTGAAAATATCAAAAAAATAAATGGCAGGGGGTGTTACTAGACCGACACCGAACACAAAAAGGTGATTAAATAAATTTTTGTCTGTCTGCCTGTTTGCTCAGGCATCACGCAAAACTACCGTTTCGATTACGATGAAACTTGGTATAATTATTCTTTAATATCCTGGGCACCACACTGAGTACTTTTTATCCCGGAAAAGTATATACAATAAAAACCGACTTAATTTTGTGGTTCGATCCCTAGACCCGATTACTGTACTAACCGAAAATAATAAGTTTGTCGTAGGTTTTTTTTTTCGATGGGAAAAATCATCCAATGACAACTCCCGCTCTTGAGCGGAGCGGGAGATAGTGTCAGACTCTTACTGAGCTACCGAATTTTGTGTCGGTTTCTTACAATGCAGACATTTGTATTTATAGCTTGACGCAATGATGGACAACTTTTTTAATACTAAAGCATAAACTGCGACTGTCTCGTCCCGCTCTTAGAAACGAGATATAAAATTGATAAATAATCAGATAGGTTGCAGTAAACAGAAATGTTGGTGGGTTAAAGCCACTGCCTAAACTCTCCTTAGTCATACAGCACATTTGCCCTTTTCAGTCGATTGATTGGGTTTCGTATTAGAAGCATGCTTGTCAATGGGTTCGATGGAGCTTTAATCGTTTAGCGTAGTTGTATTTTGACTTCTTCAATGACAGTCTTCAAATACACCGTTAAATTTTAATCGTTTTAATCCCATGGAGGATCGATCCGGTACATGAAACACTATCGATTTGTAAAGATAAAATTAAAAAATAAAGTACCTTTTTTCAAAACTCGTACTAATTTACGCATGTACGAAATTTTTAAGAAAACGTCAGCTGAGCGAGTCCAATGACCTGTAGATAGTTTGTACGCAACGCTGACTACGAACCACCATGGACAGACACCAGAAACGACCTGTTGCGTTATAGGCGATTATCATACTGCCACGCAACACGCTGCTTGTTGCGTGTCAAGGGACCTACGCGCGTACTTGCGGGAGTGCAGATCTGCATCATCGTGCTGGGTTTTTACGCACTCGCAGGCTGCGGGTGACCACAGCTCGCGCGATTCTACTAGTTCCTCGCCATTGCAGCGGGAGCCGCAAACAACCGCGCACACCCCGGCGTAAAACGCGTCGTAAAATGTGCATGAATTTTTTATATAATATCTTTAGTATTTTACAGAACACAACATGGGTTAAAACCGCTTCGTGAGTTCTTAGCCTAAGTACAAGGCCGAGTGTTAAAAAATATGGTAGTATTTTAAATTATTTTAATTTTCAATTCATATTAGGCTCTACTATAAATAAACACTACAGTATCTTTGTCCAGTTTTCCATAAAGGTTCTATTGTTAAAAAACCGGTATGAAAAATCGAATTTGGAGACATCACTTTTACTAAATATCTGGCAACATATTTCTAGAATTTGACATTTGCACTTGTCAAATCATCGTCTTTAATGAAAAAATGAACCATAGATACCTAGTTGTAAAAAATTTTAGATAAAATTTTTAAACAATTTTTTTATAGTATAAAAGACAAGATTGTTTACAAACTATTAATTGAAACTTAAAACTACAATGTTTTCTTATGTATGGCCTTTATGGGATCACTAGCTGCTGCCATCGGCTTCGCGCGCATGAAACTAGAAATTTGTCTCAGGGAATCATCCTACCGGGATAAAAAGTATCCTACGTGCTATTTCAGGACATTCTCTACCCGTATGCCAAGTTTCATCGAAAACCGTTTAGCCGTCCGAGCATGAAAAAGTAACAAACAAACACACACACACACACACATACACACCCACGAACACCTCACACCACCCCTCCTGTGTTTTCTGATAGCTACACTGCTGCAACCTAGGGATCTTTAAGTCAAGAGTGAATAGGTTACTTCTAGGTAAGCGTGCTGCATCGTCGGCCACATCGTCGCTTACCATGAGGTGAGCCCTCCGAATGCACGGGGCCTATAGCATTTGCTACTCTTGCTATATGGCTAATCCGCCACTGCCTACACATAATAAAATAAAAGCAACTTGCCTGGCGCTGTCGTTCTTAATGTTGTCCTCGCAAGGAATGTCTCCGCAGAAGGGAGCCAGGATGATGTGCTTGCGCTCCAGAGCGTCGGTGAAGTCGTCCCATTTTGTCGCCATGGTCAGTCTCGCGTCGCGCTCCTTTGTCGCCCTAAAGATAAGTTAAAAGTGATTAGACGACATGGTAGGTCGCACGTTAGATTCTCGCACGGAACAAATATTTGTATGACTATCTTGTGTAGGAATACATGTTTTTAAAAGTGTGTGAACGCACTCACGATACAGGAAATGACTCTTGTATATGTATACAACTCTTCGTAATGCAAGATAAAGTTTGTTGTCAAAAAAATAAGATAATAAAAAAATATGTATAAACAAACTCCTGAATAAATCTAAACTAGAAAAATCGTGTCAGAATTAGATATATTTGATGGCACCTGGGATGGAGGGTTTAGATAGTTATAATAGTAGCGTAGCAAGAGCATTGCTTCTATGGGATTACTGTCTCATAGATGAGGAATGAATGTCTGATAAAAAAAAAATGACTTTTATTAGGTATGATAAAAACTACAAAAAACTTTTCAGATTTGATTCGCATTATCCATAGAAATATTCCATGGGTTGTGGGAAAGGGAACTCCGGTGTCCCGGGATGCAAGGCAAAGAACGAACCATAGGAGTGAGTTTTAGTCAGTAGAAGTCTGACACACCCTTTCGTTCCCCCCTAGAGCGGGAGAAGCCATTGGATGATTTCCCACCTAAAAAATACCCCTAGATATAATGATTTCTGAAACAAAATAATAGATTAAAGTACTTATTAATATTTTCGTCACGATCAGAAAATTGTTTAGAAAATGGAATTATTGGTTTTTGATCAGATACTCCTCAGACATGAAAGCCTTTTTGGCGGTAAGCGGAACAGAGAGTAAAGTCCCGCTAATCTCCGTTGAAAAGGGAGGATACTTCGACCAGACGGGTGTTAGGTCTGGTGGGAAGCGCGATTCAAGATTAGTTTTTATGTGACGTCATAGATGTAGCTATACCTTGAAAGCGTCCTAACCTAACTTAAACATCATTTTCTTTGTTTTGTACTGAAGTTGGGTGTACAAAAGCCTCCCTATTGAACTTACTTGTCCAACATGTCGTGGTGCGTCTTGTCGAGCAGCTCCAGCAGCTGCTTGCCGGCGTCCTGGCGCTTGAAGGTGAGCTTCTCTCCCGTGAGGCGGCGCACGGCCACGAGCTCCCCGCGCGCCATGTCCTTAGGCCCCAGCTCCACGCGAACCGGGACACCCTGCACGATTAAATTAAGTATGTAAAAGTACTCGATTCGCATCTCTGCGCTCCAATGGCCAGGATACCAGACAAACATCACACAAACCTTAAGCTCCCAATGGTTGAACTTCCACCCAGGAGAATAGTTATCCCTGTAGTCTCCTTCGGCCCTCAGACCAGCTGCTACCAGGTCTTTCACGAGCTCCTTGCAGGAGTCCATGAGCTTGGCCCTCTCTTCTGCAGAGCTCGAGGCGGTGATGCCGCAGGGGACTACTATGGCTTGGATTTCTGCCACGCGAGGTGGAAGTACCAGGCCTTTGTCGTCGCCGTGAACGAGGACCATTACACCTGAGGACAATAGAGTTATTTTAAGAAAAATGTTGAGACAACTGAAGAAACAGGTAGAGTGTACATCCCCTGAATTAGTGGCTCAGCTGGTCAGATTGTTTGTTCCTCTCGAACCTAAACAACACCTTAGGCCATGATCACCCCGTTTGTTAGCTGATCCTTTGTAGGGACACATATTAATATATACATATGTAAGTATCCATTTTATGCTGAGAGCGCACCTTAGTGGCGGCTGCGCCGGCCTCGTAAGTTTTATTCAGTCGCAATAATACGGAGTTAACATCAAGACGTGTATCATTTCTCTCACTGATTACCCAACATACCTATATCCTCTATCGCAGACAGTGTCACGAGCTTACTTGCCACTCGTTCGTGCTCTTCTGACACTAAAGCCGCGTACAGACATCGCGAGGCGTGCGACGCGAACGGTTCGTCTCGCATGCCTCGAGCTGTGTGGACGTACTGTGTGCTAACAGTGAGCATTTGCGTCATACGATCGTTGTGAACGCCGCCTCAGTACGAGCCGTGCGCTCCGTGTGGACGGACAGGTATTGTTTGCATTTTCTACTGATGAACACCGTTCGTGGTGGTTTGCGTGCTCAGCTGGAGCATGTGTCGTTCGGGACGCACGCATAAATTTACCGTCGTATGCCTCAGGTTGAGGCATGTGTGACGAACCATTCAAGACGCACGCCTCGCAATGTCTGTACGCGGCTTAACACCGGAGTGTGACTTGTGTGCTGGGAGATGGATAGATGTGTGTCGTGAATGTCTAAGGTTTTGTGTTATTTTAGTGTTAATGTATATGTATTTTCTTTTATTTCTAAATTATATGTTAGTTTCTTTTTTTCATCAATACTATTATATTAAAATAGTTTTTTTTTTATTAAATGTTTTTTTTTTAGTTTAAGTTTTATTGTATAACGCCCTAGACATTGTCTGCAATGTTGTAAATTAAAAAAAAAAAACTATTTGTTGGTCTTCTTGAAAATATCTTCGGATAACATATCTGGAGAAATGGAGATATTTATTTACAAGCACTTGTTTAGTGCGTTTCAAATAAGAAGTTCCTTCGCCGTAATGTTGGCTCCCCTGCCTGTGTAAAGAAAAAAGAAAAGAGTTGCCTACTCTAGCAAAATTGTTGCACGAATTGCGAAACGAAATCGATTTTAACGGTAGTCGCACCACTTTATGGAGAATTATGAAAAGAATGGGATTTTATTTAAAAAAAAAAGCATGTCTAAAATGGAGGTGATGAGAGATACGATATTGTGGCACGGTGTTTTCGATATTTGAAAGAATTGCAGGACAATCGAAATGGAGCCCAGGGTCGTATACTTTATTCAAAAATAGTTTGTCTGTGCGATAAAAGAACCGTCGTGGCCGAAAGTGAAAACAACATTAAAGATTTTAAGTAGCAACCCAACCCAGCCATCTGTCAAATGCCAAACGTCATGTCATGTTGACAGAGGGTCTGTTTATTATGTTATTTTATTGTGATTTTTAATTAAAATCTTCATAAATGTGATAAAAAATTTCACTGAGCTGCAAGGGAAATAATATTTAATATATTACAGTTTTGCCAAAGATAACAAATGGCAAATCACACCATTATTGATCAAAACAAAGTCACGAACTTGGTAAACATTGGTATGCTGTTTTTTTGGTACGTAACACTTTTATTTTAATGTTTTTAGACTTCCTAGGTAAACTTCTGTCCCTGTTATCTCCAAATATATATAAATTAAACGGAAATTCATATAAACATGACGATATTTGTTTATTTTGTTTTGGTCAATATTTTCGATGGCTAGTATAAAGAGTATTGATACTTTAAATTTTTAATGCATTTCGACTGACTTAGAATATTTCTTTTCAGGCTTGAGTAAGGATACAGTAACTAAAATAAAAAAGGGCAAGTGCGAGTCGGACTCGCGCACTGAAGATTCTGTACAAATTTACCTATGAAATCAATTCCCGAATTGAGTTACGAAGATTTTTCCGAATTGCAAACAATTTTTTTTTTTTGTGGCGGATCTACAAATTTACAATTTTCAGATTTTTCCCTGTACTTGTTCTATGAGACCTTGATTTATGCCAAATTTCAGGATTCTAGGTCAACAAGATTCACCCTATGAACTTTGATTCCCTTGAGTATAGAAATATACGTTTTTTTGCGACATAAACGGCCGTATCTTTTTTTTTTCGTTAACTCAGAAGTCTGATTTTTTCACAACTTCAAAAGACCGCAGACTTGAGGTTATGGTTTTAATTTTAACTCGATACCTCCAAGCGTTCTCGAGTTAAAGGGTCTTAACAGATAAACAGACGGACAACCAAGTGATCCCAAGGATCTTATATGCGAGATGGTCCCTTACAGGCTAAGTAGATTTTTTACGAAGCAACATTACAAATTCTGAAGTGTACTTTATTTTCATAGTCATTAAGTTCATATTTTTCATTGATTAGCAAAAGGGAAAAATGTACTGAGGAAGACAACGAGAAAGGGGTAGTGTGTCCCATTTTTACCTTTATATTTAACTAGGGTAAACATAAACTTGCTGCTAGCTACAATATTCCAGTCAGTGATAATAGACCGATCCTAGTCAAAGTGATAGAACCATTTTCGTTGGAACTGGGTAAGTGGTCGTTGGTGGAACCTACCTCGATAGGCAGTACAGCAGTTTCTTCACGCTATTTTCCTTTACCGGTTCGTGTTTGCATTTAAATGTTCATCATCATTACAATCGAAAGACGTCCACTGTTCGACATAAGCCTCCCCCAGGTATCGCCACAATTAACGGCATTACGCAAAAACTTATAAACGGATGAATTTAATGATAAACGTTGCAATAATATAGCTTATAACCACCATACATATATTTTTTTCACCATATATATATTTTTGCTAAGTTTCATCACGTGAGCAAGTTCAATAAATAGGCTACTAATATTATAAAATTAAATGCGAAAGTTTGTGAAGATGGATGGAGGTACTCGTATGTATGGATGTGTCGCGCAAAAACTTCTAGTCAGATGAACTTAATCATAAACATTGCAATAATATAGCACATAAGCATAAGCTTTGCAGTTTCATTAGGTGAGCAAATTCAGCCAATAGGATAACTTTTACTATAGGGTGAAGCCGCTGGAAGAAGCTAGTCTAACATAGTTTCAAAATATCAAGATTTAACAGTCGCACTATAATGACGTCACAATGTTGCTTACATAACAAAAACGATATTTATCTACAGCAGCGCCCTCAAATCCCACGATGGTTTACTTTCCGCACAGACTCTACAGTTTCAGTAAAAAAAAGTTATAAGGCATTTGTTAAAAGTAACGAAATATCAGTTAATCTCCTTAGAATAGAATAGAATAGACTTTATTGCACACCAAAAAGTAATACAGCTTATACAAAACTTCAATTTGTGGGTACAATTATGGCGGTAATATAGCAACACTGTTTTTCTGTATTGACAACATTACGGCGAAGGAACTTCTTATGTGAAACGCACTAAACAAGTGCTTGTAAATAAATATCTCCATTTCTCCAGATATGTTATCCGAAGATATTTTCAAGAAGACCAACATATAGTTTTTTTTTTTTTAATTTCGCATGATGATGCACAAGATATTGTAGACTCAGTAAGGGATCGCCTGCCTCACATATCAGCAAGATTAACGGGACACGTTAGGGCCGATGCCTGCCAGGGTTCCGGGATTGAGTTGCACTCACCTTCTTACCCCACAATACAGGGAATCTTAGTGAGGGGTTTAGGGCTTCATCTACGTTTGTAAATTGAATGAGACGGTTTTTTTTTTATTTATTTATTGTTAAAGCTGTGCTCAAATTGTCTCGTACATGAGGAAATTATTCAAAACTTTCACGATATTCACCGCACTCTAATAAAATATCTCTTAAGAAATATATTCCGTGTTTTTTTTATTGAGCGCTTTCGTTTTGTCCTGTTAAATCACCATAATCAAAGACTAACTGGCAAGTCTAAAAAATTACAGGAGCCTAAGGCATGGTTTAAGTGTGACTGTGTATTTATTTACACGCCGATCTGAGCGCGTCAGTCTCCATACATTTTATATGGAAACTGGACGTGTAGAGTTACACTTGTTCCACGCCACGCGACGCCACATATAAGCATGAATTGACTAGCAAAGACAAAGACAAAGACAAATCATTTATTTCAAATAGACCATTTACAGGCACTTTTGAATAGTCAAATGTCGGTCAGTCCAAGAAAAGTGAAGCTAAATTGCACGTTCCAAAGAGTAGGTCTCTATGGAGAAGAACGTGCAAGAAACTCCATGGACACTCTTTTAAATCATATTATGTGTTACATATAATGCTTGGTTACATATTACTTGTTGCTTCTATCATGTGAGCACAATGTCAATAATGAAATAAAAATGTAAAATAATTAAAAGATAGAAACTGAATTAAGCCACTGGCAGCTAAGAGATGACCAGTCCCATCTGACGGCACCCGTTCACGAGCATGACGCGTGCATCAGCCCCACTCAGCTCAACCATTTTGAAGGGAACTGAACGACCCAATAACACGTGCCACCAACAGCGAGACATTTGAGTGAGCATGACAAACTCTCAACTGGCATGCTGGTAATGTCAAAAAAAAAAAAAAAAAAAGTTGTAACCTAATAAAAATGCTCCATGGTGCTTCACATTCACAAACTTGAAAAAAGTGCTTCTACATTATACAATGCAATTGTCTTTCAAATTAAAAAGTAATAATATTAGTTTCCAACTAATCAACTAATTAGTATTTTAATTAGTACGCCCTAGTGGTAGTGGAGCTGGACCAGCATTGAGCCAAGCATTTTTATCTTGAATATAATCCTCCAACTTATAATATGCTTGCCTGCATAGTGTGCGTTTAATACAAGATTTAAATTTCGTTTCATTGAGTTCTAATATTTGGGGTGGTATTTTATTATAACATTTCAAACAGTACCCTATGAAAGAAGAGGCCACTTTAGCCAGTCTGAAACCTGGTTGAACTAATTGATCCCTATTTCTTGTAACATAATTATGTCTATCGCCTCTTTTGCTAAAAAGATGAAGATTTTTTCGAACATACATGATGTTTTCATAGATATATTGACAAGGTACCGTCATTATGTTAATTTCTTTAAACAGTTCCCTTAAAGAATCGCACCGGCGGAGATTGTAAATAGCTCTGATGGCTCTTTTCTGTAATATAAAGATTGACTCGATGTCTGCAGCCCGTCCCCATAGTAAGATACCGTACGACATGACACTATGAAAATAACTAAAATAGACTAGCCTAGCGGTATCAACATCCGTAAATTGGCGGATTTTTCTAACAGCATATGCAGCTGAGCTAAGCCGCCCTGCAAGAGATGTTAAGTGAGGACCCCATTGTAGCCTTGAGTCAAGCGTAATCCCCAGGAAAATCGTTTTATCAACAAATTCTAGTTTTTCATTATTCAATACAATGTCACAATCACTACTTTTAACATTCGGTAAGGAAAATCTTATGCATTTAGTTTTTTTCCCATTTAGAACCAGATTATTAGCAGTGAACCAGTTTTGAACCTGCAATAGGGCGCTATTTTCGTTGTCAAGATTGTTAGTCTTTCTATTTATCTTAAAAATCAAAGAAGTGTCGTCAGCAAACAACACCATATTAAGTTTATTTTGCAACAAATTGGGTAAATCATTAATATAAACTAAAAATAAAAAAGGACCTAAAATTGAACCTTGGGGCACCCCCATTTCAACATTCAATCCCGACGAATTGACACCGTTTATTTGCACTAATTGCTGTCTATTATTCAAATAAGATTTTAATAAGCTTAACGCTGCCTTGCCTAGTCCGTAATGCTTGAGTTTCAGAAGCAATGTTTCATGAACTACACAATCAAACGCCTTAGATAGGTCGCAGAAGATGCCTACAGCATCTTGTGCCTCTTCCCACGCATTAAAAATGTGTTTTAGTAAGGAAACACCCGCGTCAGTTGTACAACGTCCTTTGGTGAAACCATATTGTTTATCATGTAGGATGCCATTGGAGTTAAAATGACTAAGCATTTGATTTAACATTACCTTTTCAAATATCTTGCTAAGAACCGGCAAAACGGACACCGGCCTATAATTATTAGTGTCTCTACTATTCCCGGATTTAAAGAGTGGTATCACTTTACTATATTTCATTAGATCTGGAAAGACTCCTTGATCTATACACAAATTAAATATTAAAGCCAAGTACGGCGCTATAGTCTCAATAATTGAGGTACAAACTTTGATAGACATACCCCATAGATCTTCTGTCAATTTAATCTTGATTTCTTTAAAAGCTTTTATTATATATAGCATTCGGAAAACTCAAGGTTTGCCAACGAGCATTGGAACGCAGTATAGTACCTAGGTGTTTAATTAACGGATCAAGTTTTTATTTATTTATTAAATATTTCATGCACACAAAAGTACAGAGGCGGACTTAACAAAACACTATACTGCGCTCAAAACCGGGATAGCTGATATGACTCAAAGTATGTCCAACTGAAATGGGACTAGGTAAGACATGTCTGCCGCATGCAGTGGCGTGCCTAGGGTTTCAAAATAAGGCAAGCCCAATAAAATTTTAACTGATTTCAAAAAAAGAAAGTTCAGTTTTCGACTGAGTATGTAGGTACTTACGTATGTATCATCGCAATTTTCTTATAAACTACTGGTTAGGTACAATAAATTAAAAGTGAATTCATCCATCTTCTTCTTTCTTCAATTTCACTCTTGCTTGTCGTGCGGTGAATGAGGTAACCAAAGCTCACTGAAGGCATGCTAGTGCTAGATTGAATATAATAAACATATCAGCAATTGCATATGTACCTCCGGTGGCTTTAAAAAAAGCCGTTTGATTTGCTTCATTGCTTGAGGGTACAAAGTTATGGTAAGTAGTTGCTTGCTTTGTAACAGGACTAACAGGTTACAGACAAAAAAAAAACAAAACAGAAAGTTACAAAACAAAAGTTAAAAAATAGCTAGATAGAATGTAATAAGGAATTTAAATAAATTATTTATATTCTAATTGGAATCGTCTATCTTTCTTAAGAAATGATTTAATTACATCAGAGTAAAATGTTGGTGATCTTTTCAATTCTACCAACAACTGTTTATCAATAGCTATCATTGATAATTCGGAAAGACGCTCTTGACCTTGTGTATTTCTCAGATAGGTATATGTTATTGAAGTGAAAACTTCTTTAGCGGCGTTGAGCACTTTTTCTGTAATGGGTATAAAATCTTAAACTCGCGTCAGGACACGTGACCTGATCGAAAAAGCGTAAGACGGATGGAGAGTAGACAGCTATCCCTTATCGCGCATTGTGAAAGGGGGCTAGACGGAAAAAATTTTCACGAAAAATTGTACCGACACTTTAGGTGGGTAGGCCTCTGGTGTGGGACGCAACCTGTGTCGACACCCTTGCGCCATCCCACATTCCATGTACGGCGGGCTGTGCTGGCGCTGCCGCTGCGGCTGCTGAGAACCTTAAACGGCGCAAATACTGTAACCTTATTGGTAATTACAGTTTTGAGCCGTTTGGGGTCGAAACGCTTGGGTCATGGGGTCCGAATGCGCGTCTCCTTTTTAAGGAAATTTCTCGCCGACTGATCGACACCTTGCGTGACCAGAGGGCTGGCTCGTTCTTCGCTCAAAGAATTAGCATTGCCATTCAACGTGGTAATGCTGCCAGTCTTCTGGGCACATTCCCGGATGACAGCGATGTGGAGGAGTACTTCGACGCCTGAGTGCACTTTGTGTTTTTGTGTTTTATTTATATACGTTAGGTATTTATTTAGGTTTTAGTATAAATAGTTTAAGTTTGTTTGTTTATGTAGAATCTTTTGATTAATTATGTTTAATAAATATAAACTACCGACACTTTTACTGTCAAAATATAAATCCAAGATGGCGGCCACTTTTACTGTCAAAATATAAATCCAAGATGGCGGCTGCAAGAAATTATCAACTTTTTCGTCATGGGTGTCGTTTTCATGGTTTTCGAGGGTGTTGAAACCGATGGTACTGTCAAAATATAAATCCAAGATGGTGGCTGCAAGAAATTATCAAATTTTCCGTCATGGGTGTCGTTTTCATGGTTTTCGAGGGTGTTGAAACCGATAGTACTGTTAAAATGTAAATCCAAGATGGCGGCTGCAAGAAATTATCAAATTTTCCGTCATGGGTGTCGTTTTCATGGTTTTCGAGGGCGTGGAAACCGATGGTACTGTCAAAATGTAAATCCAAGATGGCGGCTGCAAGAAATTATCAACTTTTTCATAATGGGTGTCGTTTTCATGGTTTTCGAGGGTGTTGAAACCGATGGTACTGTCAAAATATAAATCCAAGATGGCGGCTGCAAGAAATTATCAACTTTTTCGTCATGGGTGTCTTTTTCATGGTTTTCGAGGGTGTTGAAACCGATGGTACTGTCAAAATGTAAATCCAAGATGGCGGCTGCAAGAAATTATCAAATTTTCCGTCGTGGGTGTCGTTTTCATGGTTTTCGAGAGTGTTGAAACCGATGGTACTGTCAAAATATAAATCCAAGATGGCGGCTGCTAGAAATTATCAACTTTTTCGTCATGGGTGTCGTTTTCATGGTTTTCGAGGGCGTTGAAACCGATGGTACTGTCAAAATATAAATCCAAGATGGCGGCTGCAAGAAATTATCAAATTTTTCGTCATGGGTGTCGTTTTCGTGGTTTTCGAGGGTGTTGAAACCGATAATACTGTCAAAATGTAAATCCAAGATGGCGGCTGCAAGAAATTATTAATTTTTCCGTCATGGGTGTCGTTTTCATGGTTTTCGAGGGTGTTGAAACCGATAGTACTGTCAAAATATAAATCCAAGATGGTGGCTGCAAGAAATTATCAAATTTTCCGTCATGGGTGTCGTTTTCATGGTTTTCGAGGGCGTGGAAACCGATGGTACTGTCAAAATGTAAATCCAAGATGGCGGCTGCAAGAAATTAATCAACTTTTTCGCCATGGGTGTCGTTTTCGTGGTTTTCGAGGGTGTTGAAACCGATGGTACTGTCAAAATATAAATCCAAGATGGTGGCTGCAAGAAATTATCAAATTTTCCGTCATGGGTGTCGTTTTCATGGTTTTCGAGGACGTGGAAACCGATACTACTGTCAAAATGTAAATCCAAGATGGCGGCTGCAAGAAATTATCAACTTTTTCGTCATGGGTGTCGTTTTCGTGGTTTTCGAGGGTGTTGAAACCGATAGTACTGTCAAAATGTAAATCCAAGATGGCGGCTGCAAGAAATTATCAACTTTTTCGCCATGGGTGTCGTTTTCGTGGTTTTCGAGGGTGTTGAAACCGATGGTACTGTCAAAATATAAATCCAAGATGGTGGCTGCAAGAAATTATCAAATTTTCCGTCATGGGTGTCGTTTTCATGGTTTTCGAGGGCGTGGAAACCGATGGTACTGTCAAAATGTAAATCCAAGATGGCGGCTGCAAGAAATTATCAACTTTTTCGTCATGGGTGTCGTTTTCGTGGTTTTCGAGGGTGTTGAAACCGATAGTACTGTCAAAATGTAAATCCAAGATGGCGGCTGCAAGAAATTATCAACTTTTTCGCCATGGGTGTCGTTTTCGTGGTTTTCGAGGGTGTTGAAACCGATGGTACTGTCAAAATATAAATCCAAGATGGTGGCTGCAAGAAATTATCAAATTTTCCGTCGTGGGTGTCGTTTTCATGGTTTTCGAGGGTGTTGAAACCGATGGTACTGTCAAAATATAAATCCAAGGTGGCTGCAAGAAATTATCAAATTTTCCGTCATGGGTGTCGTTTTCATCGTATTCGAGGGCGTGGAAACCGATGGTACTGTCAAAATGTAAATCCAAGATGGCGACTGCAAGAAATTATCAACTTTTTCGCCATGGGTGTCGTTTTCGTGGTTTTCGAGGGTGTTGAAACCGATGGTACTGTCAAAATATAAATCCAAGATGGTGGCTGCAAGAAATTATCAAATTTTCCGTCATGGGTGTCGTTTTCATGGTTTTCGAGGGCGTAGAAACCGATGGTACTGTCAAAATGTAAATCCAAGATGGCGGCTGCAAGAAATTATCAACTTTTTCGTCATGGGTGTCGTTTTCGTGGTTTTCGAGGGTGTTGAAACCGATATTACTGTCAAAATATAAATCCAAGATGGCGGCTGCAAGAAATTATTAACTTTTCCGTCATGGGTGTCGTTTTCATGGTTTTCGAGGGTGTTGAAACCGATGGTACTGTCAAAATATAAATCCAAGATGGCGGCTGCAAGAAATTATCAACTTTTCCGTCATGGGTGTCGTTTTCATGCTTTTCGAGGGTGTTGAAACCGTTGGTACTGTAAAAATATAAATCCAAGATGGCGGCTGCAAGAAATTATCAAATTTTCCGTCATGGGTGTCGTTTTCATGGTTTTCGAGGGTGTTGAAACCGATGGTACTGTCAAAATATAAATCCAAGATGGCGGCTGCAAGAAATTATCAAATTTTCCGTCATGGGTGTCGTTTTCATGGTTTTCGAGGGTGTTGAAACCGATAGTACTGTCAAAATATAAATCCAAGATGGCGGCTGCAAAAAATTATTAAATTTTTCGTCATGGGTGTCGTTTTCATGGTTTTCAAGGCTGTTGAAACCGATAGTATTGTCAAAATGTAAATCCAAGATGGCGGCTGCAAGAAATTATCAACTTTTTCCTCATGGGTGTCGTTTTCGTGGTTTTCGAGGGTGTTGAAACCGATAGTACTGTCAAAATTTAAATCTAAGATGGTGGCTGCAATAAATTATCAACTTTTTCGATATGGGTGTCTTTTTCATGGTTTTCGAGGTTGTTGAAGCCGATAGTCCTGTCAAAATGTAAATCTAAGATGGCGGATGTCAGAAATTATCAACTTTTTCGTCATGAGTGTCGTTTTCATGGTTTCGAAGATGTTGAAATAGTGCTGTCAAAATGTACATAAAATAGGATAGTATTTTTTAGTTATATTGTATTGGCTAGACGGAAAAAATTCTCACGAAAAGTTGTAACGACACTTTTTCTATAGTAAGCTATTGTAAGCCGTGCGGCGTGCGCATGTTTCTCTGTCTTTCTCTCTTTCTCTCTCTTATAGAAAGCAAGCCAGAACGGAACTTCGTTCCATCCGGGTGTCCCTTGACACCTCAGTAGTTTTTCGGAGAGATAAACTTTTTAATGTAAAATAATTGTAATAGTTTTAAAGTGTTAAATTTTTAATGTAATATAAATTGTCATGTTTGTGTACGATAGCGCAATAAATGAATATTGTATTCTACCACATAAATGATAGTACTTTTATACTGATAAAGCAATTGGTGCAAAATTATTCCCTAACCATTCCAAAATATCAAACATGCTCAACGTTAATAATCAAGTTTTCACTTCTGCCGGCACTCCCGGAGTGCAACCCGTCTTTTTTTAAATCATTATAACCAGATGTATTACAAACGGAACCTTCATTCGAAAAAAATCTGCAGCACCAGCCATACAACTTATTAGTGTGCGAACAGCCAACAATCCAACTAGTTTTATACACTGATCTATTAAATTTTCGTTTATGCGATTTACTAGTCTGAGAAATACACAGATTAGGCGTCGGTTTTAATGAAGAAATTAACCTTTTTTTTCTGAGCAAAGTTTAAAGATTTTACCTTGTCTTCGCCAATCAAAACTAGAACGCATTTTAAATCCTCACAAGGTACAATTTCCTCCATTGTTGTAGGTAAGTCACCAAAACAATTGTATCACTGAGAAAATCTAAGAAAACACACAAAAAACAACAAAAAACAAACAATCTATTTTCCACTCAAGCAAATGAAACTGAAGTCAGTTGCAAACAGAGTTGCAGTGTTGTCATTTAGGCAATAAAAAGTCGCCAGCTATATGAAAAATCTAGCTAAATGTCGCAAATTTTTTATTATTAATATATTGCTTGAATATTTAATTTCGTTGTTTTAAAAAGTCGCTAGTTTTTATTGTTGCTAAATCTTAAAAAAAGTTTCCAAACTCGTTAAAAATCTCCAAGATCTCACAACGTCGCTAAAACGGCAACACTGCAGAGTTGGCAAGGTGACAAGGTCACGCATACGCGAGCAACTTCATACGAATGCCCGGCTTAAATCTTCCATACTGATCGATTTGTAGACGCAAAAGGTCCTAACTCGTTATACGGCACGTCGCCATAGGTGCGAAAGAGACAGAGATAGTATTTGAAAGCCCGGTAAAAGCCGGTACGTGTAAGGGAGATAGCTATATGTAGATGCTGCAAATGCGAAACTCTCCGCGCGAACAATCGCGATGTGTAGTAGTGTGTCATAGGTAGATACTTTGTGTTATTTTGATAAGAATTAAGCGCGCGAACTTTTAAATAGTTCGGGTTTGATATTGATTCTCTATCGAGCATTTTAGTAAGGCATGCCGGGCTTCTCGACTTGTATGAAGGAACCGCCACTGGCCGCATGCCCGACAAACTGTAGCCTAACGTAGCACAAAGTTGTGCCCTGAGACAGTGTGATGGGGTCGCGGACGAACTAGGCAGATTTAGCTAGAACTGCAAGAAACGCGAGCCCGTGTAAGATGGAAGGAGCGGTGGAGGGCTTTTGCCTAGTAGTAGGACAGAACTAGGGGTGGGCGTTTCAACAATGAACAGTTTTCAAAGACCGTTTTTTGTTCTGTAACGTAACAACCGTTTTCCATCCTGCGACCAAACAGTCTACGTTGTACAAACTAGTCTTTGAATAGGGTATTTTACTCTATATGAGAAAATATCTAAAAATTAAAAATGTATTATTAAGATAGCTTAGGCAAAAAGCAGTCGGTAAGTGTTAGTTTTAGTTTATAAAATAACAAAATACTTTTTTAAAATTCAATTCAAACTTTTCCGTTTTTTTTTATCTGTACTTTATCACCTTGAAATAGCCACCATGTTATTATGTCATTCAGCTATGTAAACAATAGGTCACAGCTGTCAACTGTCAACTGATCGACCATACTGAGTGATTATTGGCGCATTTGTTTACACAGCCAAATGACGTCACGACCTCAGAGTAAATATTGCGTCCACTGCGTTCTGCATTACGCGCGAAATTTGAAAATGTTTTAAATGCATTTTTAGGGTACTAAGCGACTGAATAAAATTTTGTATATTTTTTTAGTGGTTTATTAGCACTATAGAATCTAATTGAGAGAGTTTTCAAAAATGAGTGTAATACCCTATTACTGTATGCGCATTGTTATCTTACTGCTAAGAAAATATGGTTGAGAATCCATTGATTCAAATATCACACTCGTCGCGTCGTCGTTTCAAACTTCAAAATTCGTTTTTCATTGCAAGCTCTGGTTTTGAAATGACGACGCGACGAGTACAGATTTTGCGACAACGAACGTTTTCTGCAAGTTTCGTCTTCAAACCAGTCGCGACGAGGACAGTTTTTAACAATCGTTTCTGACGACGCAAGACCGGTTGCGTTTCGTCGTTCAAAAATTCGACAACCACCCACCACTAGACAGAACAGGCTAACAAAAAAAGCATAAATTAGACAAGCTTCAAGTACATACCAATGGTCCTGGTAGTGAGGCCCCAGGAGTTCTGGTAGACGTACATCTTCTCCTGCGTGTCGGGGTCGTCGTATACAATCTCGAACATCTTGGAGAAGTTCTGGCCCAGGTGGTGGCTGGTAGCTCCCTGATAATGAACATGAAAAAACATTGAATAGTGAAATTGTTCTGGGCCAATTTGTCAAGACTTCGTCTGAGTAACCACTCCACTAGCATTGCCTAGTTCCGAGGCAACTTTTATCTATGCAATTTTGTTCGGCTTCATCATATTATTCCATTCATTTTGCCGCCGTACCTGTATACCCCTGCCGCTCGCCGGTATGTAGGCCTCCACAGTAGTGGTGTAGTTTCCTCCCGCGAATTTCTCCTTCTCAGTTTTGCGACCCTTGATCACCGGAATGGCCATCAGTTCTTCGTAGACGCGCGCGTACAGATCTGTACAAAAGATGACAAAATATTACAACTAGCTTCGGTCAGACTCCGGCCGCATGAAAGTAACTTTCTCCATACAAACTTTTGACCCCCGTTTCATCCCCTTTAGGGGGTGTGTTTTAAAAAACATTTTCTTAGAGCCTGCCTATGTTATAATAACTATCTCTTCATCATCATCATTTCAGTCGAAAGACGTCCACTGTTGGACATAAGCCTGCCCCAAGCGTCGCCACATCATCCGATCCTGTGCGTCTCGCATCCACCGCATTCCCGCAACTCACACCAGGTCGTCGGTCCACCTTGTGGGAGGCCTTCCACCGCTGCGTTTTCCGGTGCGCGATCGCCACTCTAGAACCTTTCACCCCATCGACCATCCGTTCTAAGAGCAATGTGCCCCGCCGACTGCCACTATAGTTTGACGATTCAAATCATTCAATTCGAATCAAACTAAAGTTAATAACTATTTGCGTGCCGGTTATTAATATTGCAATATTATAGACAAGCAAAATTAGTTTCGAAAAAGAATAACGCAAGTACTTTTAATATAAAGGTTATTTGAACTTTTTATTCAAAATCAGTCCGATGATATCGCAGTGCAAAATAACTCGTTTTAAGAAACATCAATTTTATAGGTAAGGACCTATTATTAGCGGTGATGACATGTATGTATTTACACAATTTTATTATCTTCTACACTAATAAAGAGGTAAAGTTTTTTTTTTTTTCTGTTTGTAGGAGGTAATCTCTGGAAGTACTGGACGGATTATTATATTTTTTTCACCGATAGAAAGCTGTTTTTTTCCTGAGTGACATAGGCTATATTTTATGTGTGTGGGCGAAGCCGCGAGCAAAAGCTAGTACATGCTCATTAAACATTTAACATTTTAATTTATAAAGAACTGAACGTTTTACCTCTATTAATTACAACAAAAACCAATGAAGCAAAATCGTAGCTTACAGCCAGCCGCCAAACGGAAACTCGTCTTTTATTCGAAAAAACGATGATTTAGTTTTAAAATCCTTCAATTTATTTATTAAAGCTTCATGTACAATAGTGGTACATAAGCGGACTTAATGCAACTAGGCATTTTCTACCAGCTAGCCAAGGTACAACAGTTTCTATTCTATTCTCTTGTTTCGAAGGCCTCGAGTTGGCCACGCCTCCGATTCTTTTGTTCTGACAGTCATAAAGGAATCGGAGGCGTCCCAACTCGAGGCGTTTGACACAAGAGAATAGAATAGAAACGGTTGTAACTTGGCTAGGGGGGGGCAGTCTACCTTTGGGTTAAAAAAGATAACACTGTGGTAGGTGGTGGTGTGGTAATTCAGGTATATTTACCTAAAATTTGCAGGACTTCTTCGGCAGCTTCCTCCTGCAACCTGAAGGCGGTGTGTCCCTCCTGCCACAGGAATTCGCGCGTGCGTAGGAACGGCTGCGGCTGCTTGAACTCCCATCTCTATAACAGAAACACATAGATCATGTTCATTATAGACTGGCCTGTTGGTCTAGTGGTTAGTAACAATAATAATAATTCTTTATTTTCAGGTTTTTTTGTTCGATTCCCACCCAGGACAAATATTTGTGTATTGAACACGATCATTAGTTCTGTGTCTGGGTGTAATTTATCTATTGTATAAATTATATGTTTATCAGTTGTCTAGTACTCATACCACAGGCTCTGCTTAATTGGGACTATTGTGGAAATTGTGGAATATTATTATTTATTTTCTTTATTTATTTGCTATACATATTATTATTTTATACATTTTTTTTTTCTCTTAAAACACATAAAAAAATATAAAAAAATCCGTCGTCCGCCGGTGTCGCGCAAGGAACCTCCTAACTACACGAGCCGTGTTCAGAAGTACAACTTTCTGATCAAGCCCTTGATCCAGTCGCCTAACGAGAGTGTTGATCGAAGCTCATAGATTAATATCTATGAGCCTCGAATCATTAGCTGATACGACTATCGGTACAATGATCGCCAAGTCCACATCCCATATTTACCTCGCAAGCCAAATCAATAAACTTGAATTGTTTATCTTTATCGGCTTTCACGAGGTTCTCGTCATGCGGAACGGATATATCAACAATCGTTGCACGCCTCTCGTTTGCGTCCACCACCACTATATCAGGCTTATTGGCCACTTTAGCCCTGAACTCAACCGTTGAAGGCGCGCACCTTGTTTCCACCTGAAAGATGGCTATTGAATACCTTTTTCAGGCGTCCAAAGAAGCTCTCCTTCAACGATTGTTTCATGTCAGTGATTTTGATGCTAAGAGCTTCCGACATACCCAAATACTTATAGGTTTCGGTCGGAGAAGGATCTCAGGTTTCTGGAATCCGTGAGTGCCCACAGATTCCATAACCTCCCGTCGCATTTTATGACCGTACATTTGTCCACACTAAACTTCATCCTAATGGCACTACATACCACAACGTTGTTCCACTGGTTGAGTTTGAAGGGCAGGTCCCGGTGGCTCTGGATCCACTTGGCGTAGGCGGGGTACATTCCCGTCTCCGACGTGGGCCGGATGGCGATGTGCTCGGCCAGCTCCGACGAGCCCGAGTGCGTCACCCACGCCACTTCAGGAGAAAAGTCGGCTATGTGCTCCTTCTCGCGTTCTAAGGCCGCCTGGTGACAATAAAACAATAAAAGATTAATTAAAACATCAAGGATCAAATTCAAAAAAACTGCAGGATTGTTCGAATAAATGATGCGCAACGCCGTCAGTAATTTTTGACACTTAATCTCTCAAAACTCAATAACATAATAAAAAACAGACTCAGGACTGTGAGGATTCTCTTTAGCATTTAGATGTTTGCTGATTAGCTTATGAAAAAGACATAAAAAATATTATTCATAAGTAGTTAACAATATTACCTACATGTAGTACGAGTAGTAATAAGTAGTAGGTACATGTTAGATGTTTACAGCTGACACAGCGCAGGCCAAACCCTCCGTTGATATCGGACGTGAAAAAAACTAAATGTTGTGATCCGGGCAAAAATTAGTATAACGCAAATCATCGCAGCTGAAGGCGCTGCGCAATGCCACAATTACACCGCGTGATCATCATCATCGTCATAATTTCAGCATCAACGTCCACTGCTGGACGTAGGCTGGCCTCAAGACCGTCCTATGCGTCTAGCATCCTGCGGATTCCTGCGACGTTACGGTACGTACACAGTCCATCTTGTGGGAGATCGCGACAACAACGACGCGTCTTGTGGTACGCAATCGCCACTCCAGGAGCTTTCGGTCTCATCAGTAATCACACTTTTTTCAAATAAACCATTTACAGGCAATTTGAATTATCAAAATCGACCATCTGTCACCATCTGACAGTGGAAGTATAACATATTAAAAAGGACAGATATGAGTTTTTGTTTGTTTGTATGTTACGATTTAACTCAAAAACCACTGGACCGATTTATTTTTTCATCATTAGAAAGGTATAATTTCACTGAATAACATAGACACATATTATATTTCATACATGTACATACTACATACAATATACACAATACATGGCACATACTATATATTTTCTATTTGTACACGGGCGAAACCGCTGGCAAAAGCTAGTCTCACTTAATTATGTAACTTACGTTTTGTTCGAAGACGCTTTTAATATTTTACATTTTACGACGATAATTAAAAAGTAAAACTCTTAAATAGAGGTACCTTGGACACAAAGATAGGGAAGTAGCCGTCCTTGACACCAAGCTTGCGGAACTCGGCGCTGAGGAAGTTGCGGATGACGTCCCAGATGCTGTACGACCACGGCCGCAGGATGTAGCAGCCCGAGATGTCGTAGTAGTCAATCATCTCCGCTGTTCGACAAATTGAGATGCCATATCAATAAAAAAAAAAATTGTACCATTGCGGTCATTTCTGCCTGATCACTGAACCCTTTGAAGTTGTCGTTTCGAGTGCAAGCAAAAATAAACTTGGCGGTGGTCAGGCAGAAGTGTCTTTTGATGGTACACCAAAGTACTTATACAAACTTAAACCAATCGGAACAATAGAGGTCTTGTCGCTGACAGTGATAACTACCAACCTTTGAATAGACTTACTAACTTAAAATAAAAATATACATATTTGCGGTATTGACAGTTATGTATTTACACAACTATACTCATTAAAACCATTAACATAAGTCTGTAAGGCTGCCACAACGACCTTACAGCCACTAGACGTCAAATAACAGGCGACGCATATCTGTCGACACATAATTATGACTTAAAGATTTGATGTAGTAAAGTATCGACCAATCAGAACGTAGTACCCCGCTCCCCCGTACCGATCAGAACACAATACCCCGCTCCTCGGTACCTCGGCTAGTTGGCAGAATTGTTTTGGTGCGCTAGTTGAAGCGTATCCATTTTGCAAGAACTCAAAATCTCTTCATGGCTGTCCTCTGAGTGTCTTCGCAAGGTTTTGCAATACTTCGGTCACATTGCAAGGAAAGACGGGGCAACCTCGAAAGGCTAATTGTGACCGGTAAAGTGGATAGAAAAAGGCCTCGTGGGCGCAGCCCAATACGTTGGTCCGACCAGATCCGCACCGCTCTTGACTCTACGATGCGATGTACAATGCTCTTCACACCGCCAGAGACAGAAACGGATGGAGGAATATTATAAAGGTTACAGTGATGAAGCAGGGAGGTCACAACCCTCATCATTGAGTAATACGACGCAAGGAGGAGAGAATTGAATTGAAAGATGGACTACGTCGCAGTAACCACCCGCAGCCGACATATTCAATTCTGCATGCAGCCGTCCGATGTGAGTTGACAGTCCGCCTGATGGCATGTGCGTTCCCCCCCTCCCCAGACGGTATTTTTATGTACTGTGGAGATTCCATCACAGTACATACATACATACTTAGGACAAAAAATTGGAGAAATAATAATATAATATTGCACAAATATCACACAACGCCGTCTAGTCCCAAGCTAAGCAGAGCTTGTGTTATGGTTACTAGACAACTGATAAACATACATACTTATATATTTCTAAATACATACATATTATAGATAAATTACACGCAGACACAGAACAAATGATCATGCTCATTACAAAAACATTTAACCTGGGTGGAAATCGAATCCACGACCTGCGGCATAGCAGTCAGAGCCACTAACCACTAGACTAGTCAGAAATAAATATGAAGTATGATACTTCCAGTTTACTTTTAACAGTTACTGTTGTTTTTTTTTTCAGAAAAAAAAAAATCATCCTGCCTTACTAAGAAAAGATTTAAAATGTATCATTTTAATAAAAACTTGACGTTTTACCTTCTCTCTAAGTTAGATTTGAGATAGAGTTTGGGGATGGTTTTAGTTAGTATAATTGTGTGAATAAATACATGTCGTTACCGCAAATACAATTTTTGTTACTTTTTGTAAAAAACCTACCTACCTTTAATAAGAGTTCATAATAATTAAGTTACTCTCTATGGTTTAACTTACATTTAGTGATGACTTGCGAGTACCATTCTGGTAAATCAGTTTCCTTGCTAGCTTCCAGACCGAGACGCGTCACTTTCTTCACTCCTGACGATGATTCCTCTTTGGCGGGTTTGGGAGACTGAAATAAATGCCATAAGTTTATCTTTATGTACCATCGCATTCTGCCTGAACATTAAAAAAAAAATTCGCTTGAATCCTGTGGCGCTTTGAAGTTTTCGTTTCAAGTGCAAGCAAAAATGAACTTAGCGGTGGTCAGGCGGAAGTGTCTTCGATAGTATTTACTAGAGCGATCTAAATCCTAAAAATCTGTCTGTCTATTCTGTAAACAATATCTTGCAGTGAAAATGACGGTGGAGTGAGCGTTGCGAGACTTGCGAGCGAAGGAGATGGTCGCAACCGTGACTGAACGGACATATTTACGCCCCAGGAGATGCCCCGGGAGCCCGCGGGGTCAATTTCGCCCAGTTTTTTTTTGTTGATAGTTTCGCGCTTGACCGCTGTCTCACCTGATGGAAAGCGACAATGCGGTCGATGATGGAGGGCGCTTACCTAGAAGTAACCTATTCACTATAGGGAAAATCCTACATCTCTCTTATTATCCTCTCACCTGTTCCTTAGGCTTAGCCTCTTTCTTAGCCTCCTTGTTCTTGGCTTCCTTAGCCTCCTTGGGCTTGTCCTTCTTCTCCTTGGGCTTGGGGTCGCGCGGCTGCACGGGCGGCGCGAACGCTGAGCCCGTCTCCGACTGGTACAAGGCCTTCAGTTCCAAAAGCTTCTTTACCTCTGCGTCAACTATCGCCTGTGAAATTATTTTTTTGTTATTTACGGACTAATCGTTATGACCGTTATTTACGGACTTTATAAGACGAGAGAGACGAGACTTTTTAGACAGACTCTAACAATACTAACCTAATTATTTAAGCAGTATTGTTACTAACACACAACTATGAACATATTTACAGTCTGAAAATAGACGTATTATTATTAATCCCTAAGCGTTTCGCGGCTCCCACTTCATTATAGACCTTTTTTTCACAGACTACTTTAGTATGAAACAGTTTGATTATTTACGTTCTTGGATAAATTTCCTACAACTTGAATCTATCTATCTATATATATATAAAAATCAATGCCACTTTTTGTTGTAATTTTATAACTCAAGAACGGGCTCACATATCCAAACCAAATGTTTAGGCTTTGTTCGGACTATTTAGTAGATGGTTTATGTGAAGTTTGCACAAAATCGGTCGAGCGGTTCTTCATTTATAACAATTTTTGGAACAAATGAAGTAGGGTAGAGTGGGGTAGGGTAGGGTAGAGTAGAGTAGGGTATAGTAGGGTGGAGTAGGAAAGAGCGGGAGCCAAGCCGAGCGGGCAAAAGCTAATGCATAATATTTTATAATCTATACTTTGCCATTTTGTTTTTCAGTTTCACATTTACCGCGTAAACGCGATGCGCACGAAAAGCGGCTTCCGCTTATGGGATATAGATCCACTATTCGCGTTAAAATTAGACATTAAAAAAAAACCTTTTTAGGGTTCCGTAGCTAAATGGCAAAAAACGGAACCCTATAGGAACGGAACCTTATAGATTCGTCATGTCTGTCTGTCCGTCCGTATGTCACAGCCACTTTTTTCCGAAACTATAAGAGCTGTACTGTTGAAACTTAGTAAGTAGATGTATTCTGTGAACCGCTTTAAGATTTTCACACAAAAATAGAAAAAAAGCAATAAATTTTGGGGGTCCCCATACTTAGAACTGAAACTCAAAATTTTTTTTTTCATTAAACCCTTACGTGTGGTGTATCTATGGATAGGTCTTCAAAAATAATATTGAGGTTTCAATATATTTTTTTCTAAATTGAATAGTTTACGCGAGAGACACTTCCAAAGTGGTAAAATGTGTCCCGTCCCCCCTGTAACTTCTATAAGAGAATTATAATACTAAAAAAAATATATGATGTACATTACCATGTAAACTACCAACGAAAATTGGTTTGAACGAGATCTAGTAAGTGGTTTTTTTTTAATACGTCATAAATCTAAAAAAATACACTATTATTAAAACATCGATCAAAGTTACAACGAACTACAAGAACTTTTATATTATGTTACTTGCTGCTACGGAACCCTCCATGGGCGAGTCCGACTAGTTTTTACTGTCTGTTCAACCAATTTTAACATCTATTTCGTAGGAACAGTGGTTACAATACCAACTATTTACTGCAGCCGCCATTTATCATGCTACTAACGTAATACAAGTCAAAATCGGTTGAACGGTCAGTAATAAGAGGTTTTCATAAAAATGTAACCGTATTTTGAACAGAGTATAGCATAACAAGTGTTCATAATGATTACCTTTTCAGCTTTCTTTCCCTTCAGCTCTCTGACTAGTTCGCCCTGTTTAGTGATCTGAGCGCCCAACTCCGTCGCCTTAGCGCTGGCTCCATTCATTGCAGCGGGTGTAGTTTCCTGTGAAATACAATAACATTGACTCTCTTGGTACTAAACTAATTTCAAGGAAAATAAACATTTCTAAAAATAAAAGGAAGTCGCTAGTTGTTTTTTCTGAACACATAAAGTAGATAGATACCGTAGAAAGTAAACGAAGCTGACAACAGTTAAGTGCTAAAACGCCTTTAGAGGTGATATTTTATGATTAATAGCTTCTGCCGGCGGCGTCGCCCGCGTAATAGTAGAAAATAATATATAGCCTATCACTCAGCGATATGGTAGCTTTTTTAAAAAAGTCCTGTAGTTTTTGAGTTTATTAATTACAAACTTAAATACAAATCTTTGCTCTTTATAATATTTAGTATAGTCTAACAGCCACACGCGACTCCGCTAACATGAGTTAGTACTTCCAAACTTTATTAAATCTAATAATCTATCCTAGTACCGAACTTCATTCAAATCCGTTCTGACACACACACACACATGCACGCATTTACAAACTTTCGCCATTCTAATACAGATACAGATAATTTTGACTTATACCTTTGGTTCAACTTTGACAGGGGCAGCGTTCGGCGTCCAATCAGTGCCGGTAATCGCCTTGTACTGCGCCTTCAAGTTTAAGAGATTCTTAACCTGTGAATTAAAACAAACGATAGGTTAATAAATTAACATCTCCATTTTCACATTACAAGAAGAAAACGCGCTATTAATATTTGTCTAATGATGGCATTATGTCACAGCGATCTGTTTGTTGTTGATAGATACACTGTTGTTGTTGAGAGATACAATTGTAACAACTAACTTCGACGTCAGAAATGGTCTTCTACAACTTCGCCACCTTGATACGGAGTGTCGCTTTGTGCGGCGATTTGTTTATTCTTAACAGATACACTGTTGTTGTCCAAAGATACACTTATAACAACTAACCTCGACGTCAACGACGCTCTTCTCGGCCTTTTCCGCTTTGACGCGGCGCACTTTGTCGCCTTGTGTGGCGATCTGTGTTAGTAGCACGGCGATTTGCTTGTTATCGTCCGTCTGAGATTGTTGCTGGGGCTGTTGTTGTTGTTGTTGCTGTTGTTGTGCTGGAGCTGGGGCTGCGCCTGGTTTCCAGTCCTGAGAATAAAATCATAGTAATGATAATAAAACCCGCCACATTATTCTCAAACGCTGCAACTTCTAAAAGCAACAATCAACAGTGGGCCTGCAGGATTGTTCGAAAGAGTTACTGCGGCCTTGGAACGCAAAGAAATACTTAAGGAACTCAGGTGGGTTTTAATCAGTAAAAATCTCACACTCTCGCTCCACGCAGGGCGTGAGATATGAGGTTTATTATAAAAAAATAAAAATAAAAAGTGGTGATCACCAGAAAAGTGTTAGAAGAGTGCAGACTAGTCCCGGAGAAATGATTTTACTTGGATTCCACAATGAAATAGCCAGAAAAAAAATAGCGAAGGAGCTAGACGGAAAACATGATTTTCACTGAATAGTGTCTTTAAATACAACAATGTCTCCTAGATACACTCATAGAATCAGATAAAAATTTCAGGACGAAATGTTTTTTCACCGCTCTGGTATGTTACAATGATGGACTGATGGACTTTTTGAGCAAGAATAGTCAGAAAGAAATTATTGTGTCAAGTATTGTAAAAACTATGTGAAGCAGAGGCAGCGTCGCTAGTATACAGTAAATATCTGACTCACCTGTCCAGTAGCCGCCTTATATTTGGCCTTAAGGTCCAACAAGCTTTTGACGGCCTCGTCGACCTTAGCCTTCTCTGCCTTAGCGGACTTCAGCGAGCGGACCAAGTCTCCTTGCGCGGTGATCTGCTGATTCAGCGAAGATGCTTCATCAGAAGCGGGGGCTGATGATGGAGCTGATTTTGCTGCTGCGGGGGCTGATGGGGCTGCGCCGGGCTTCCAATCCTGGATGAGATTTTTTTAAAATCTTGCTCGATACTAGGATTTACTCTTATATCATGGGTGCATTCATCATCATTTCAGTCGAAAGACGTCCACTGTTGGACATAGGTCTCTCTTAAGTGTCGCAGTGTTGGAAGGTCTCCTACAAGGTGGACCGATGACCTGGTGAAGGTAGCAGGAAACCGATGGATGCGGGACGCACAGGAACGTTCGATGTGGCGACGCTTGGGGGAGGCCTATGTCCAACAGTGGACGTGTATCGGCTGAAATGATGATGATGATGATGAAGTGTCGCCATAATGACCGGTCCTGTGCGTCTCGCATCCATCGGATCCCGCGACCCTCACCAGGTCATCGGTCCACCTTGTCCACCTTGTGATTCACAAGCAATGAAACTAACACAAAACACCCACATCCGATACAACTATCTATGGGCCATACAAATATACGTATTTGTTCCGTACAGGAACTTAACCCGTGACACGCAGCGCAGCAACCAATTGTTTAACCACTGCGCCAACCGTGTCATAATGGAGCCAATGGAAATAAAAAGAAAATAGACGTAACGCAAGACAATGACCTAATGAGTCGTTCATACATGTAAAATATTTTCGTTTTCCGCTGATTGCGATTAAATACAGTCCAATAAACAAACAAAAGTTTGAGTCGAATTCCAACATATTAGGTCAGTTGTATTGACGATTTAATAATTATTACAATTGCAGTAAATGCGTTGTGAGCATTATGTACTCTAAGCATAGTAAATAAAAATCTATCTACCTAAATAAAAAAGATAGGAAAATGGTCTCATGTATTTTTTTTCAAGCAACACAAGTTTTTTCTTAACCTATTAACCGCCTACGTCGGATTTATCCGACAAACACTCTCGCGTTGTTTCCACAAGGGTCGTACACAGATGACCAAATACTCCATCGGGTCAGCCCTTCAGTCACCTATGGGGATTGAAGATCTAAACAAGATGGAGTACCTAGTCGGAAACCCTGGCGAATAGGACATGAAAACACTCGTTGGACCAATCCGACGCAAGAGCTTGAAGGGTTAATTAATTCCTCACCTGTCCAGTAGCAGCCTTGTATTTGGCCTTAAGGTCCAACAAGCCCTTGACGGCCTCGTCGACCTTAGCCTTCTCTGCCTTAGCGGACTTCAGCGAGCGGACCAAGTCTCCTTGCGCGGTGATCTCTTGGTTCAATGCCGATGCGTCTCCGGAAGGAGTTGGAGCTGCTTTAGCGACTGGAGTTGAACCAGGTTTCCAGTCCTGGAATAAGAGCATTTGTTGATTATCAGTTGATTAGCTTCTTCTAGCGGCTTCGCCCGAGTGAAAGCCGATTTCTCCATACAAACTTTGGACCCCATGTTATCTATACTAATATTATAAAGAGAAAAGATTTATATTTTTGTATGTAACGAATAAACTCAAAAACTACTGCGCCGATTTAAAAAATTCTTACACCATTGGAAGGCTACATTCACCCTGAGTAACATAGGCTAATATATTTATTGCCTGTGCGAAGCCAAGACGGGCCGCTAGTCTATTTATATAATTCTTTTGTATGTGTGTTACTCACTTAACTCCGCCTAAAGGGCTTGAGCGATTTGAAAGTAATTTTGTGTTTATATTTGAGTGGGTCTCTGGATGTGATGTTGCTTATTTTTCTGACAATGTACCAGCTTTTAAGCAGGTCAACATCTGCCGGGACCGCTAGTGTATAATAATAATAATAATCTATATATATAAAAGCGAAATACTACTCACTGATTAATCATGAAATCTCAGAAACTATAACACCGACAAACTTAAAATTTGGCAGGTGTAGACATCTGCTAAGAATTAATTTTCCGAAATTCACCTTTTAAAGACCCTTTCATCCGCAATTTGTATGGACCTACTTTCTCGCAGGGAAAACTTTCGCTGGCAGAAGCTAGTCAATATTAAAAATTAAAAAAAAAAAAACAAAAGAATATCGCGAACGCAATATTAATTTGTTACTGGCCGGCTTGCTTATAAAATGTCAGCGTAAAGTGCTTAAACATATATGTCCATATTTCACTTCATTCGTCAGCAAATCCGTCACAACGGTATGTTATCATATCACATTACCGATATTAATTTTATTTCTATATAAGTAGTAATTCATAAATGTATAATTTGTACTTTAACATAGCGTTGAGAACGAGTGGGAACTGGGAAGAATGGTGTACAATGGAGACCTACGCATTGTATTGCGAGGACGTAGATGCAAGGAGAGGATCGTTCAGGTAAATAATTGAGTTGCTGATTCGAACACAGTGTCCAAATTGGCACAATTTTATTTTAATATTTTATTCCCCTGACGATCCAGACACACTCCGCTTAGTACAGTCAGATAAAAAGTTTTAAAATATAATACCTGTGGTGTTCACTAGAATCACTAGTTAGGGACTTGGGTTTATAAATGAAATAACCAAATTATCAGTAAGCAGGTAGAACCCAAGGAGTGACGTCTAGTCGTTGCCCGGGGATGATCGCGACTGCCATGACGTCAACTACTTGACTTGTCCTACATTTAATGTGTATACCATAATACCTATATGGGGAACAAAGCGTTACCAAAACTAATTAAATTCATTAAACCGGCGTTCGCTCTCTCATTGTCTTTCTATTGAGTTTGATTTGATTTATTTAAAACTTTTTTATCTGAATGTACTAAACAGCTTCAATCAATTTCGCCTGAATTTTCAGTGAAAACATATTATATAAAACATGAAAATAAATGTGATGATTCGGACACAGTGTCCGAATTGTCAGCAACGAAATAATTGGCGAATTACTTATTTGACGCTTAGATCAAGCTCTAGGGTCGAGTCCTTTAAACATTTTACACATAAAGATCTAGACAAATGCGTTTTCGTGTCTGTATGTGTGTCCACGTTTTTATTGTTGAGTGCGTGACGAATTTTGACACAACTTTCCAAACCCCACTTCATAAACTTTTTGTAACTTGTATCTTTGGGACCTTGAGAGCAACAGGTGACATGAAAATTATTTCTTTTCCTTGCTCTTCTAGATAAGGCTAGATGAGGACATTTTCATTGTTGTAAAATAAATAGCGGTCATTCAATTTGTACTTAGAAAAAAAAAACTAAACATTTTGCGCCAATTCCTTTCTTTTTATTCATCACGCAAATCGTCGCTTTTAGTTCCATTTTCAAAAATCCTTATTTGTTTTGAGAAACAGTATTATGACGAGTCTTTATTCATGATTGTGAATAAATAGGTACCTTTTGCGTCTTTATAGGCTCGTTGGTAAGATAAAATTTAAAATTTCAATACACTCACTCGAAAACCCGCTCTTATTATATCGCACCGCTTTTAGGCAAACAATTGACTGTTTTTCGCACTAGTGAGGAAAAAGTGCGCGTGGTCGCCCCCGCCTCAATTTAATTACATTTCTCGTATCAGGCTGGGCGCGCGTCAACCCCATTTATTTATGTCTTCGTAAGTGTATTGAAAAACGTCGTTTGATACATGTGGAAATTTGTCACTGCAGCCTGCAGCTCTCAGCTACATAACATAAATGCCGCCTCGGTCACAATGACAAACTTGTATTAAAATGTGCTATTTGGCCCTAGAGGGTAAAATGGTTTTATTTTCTCGCTCTGGTATGCTACAATGACAGACTTTTTGAGCAAAAAGAGTGAAAATTAAATTATTACGGCAAGTATTTAAAAAAACTGTGAGAAGCAGGGGCAGCATTGCTGGTACACAGTAAATATATGACTCACCTGTCCAGTAGCCGCCTTATATTTGGCCTTAAGCTCCAACAAGCCCTTGACGGCCTCGTCGACCTTAGCCTTCTCTGCCTTAGCTGACTTCAGCGAGCGGACCAAGTCTCCTTGCGCGGTGATCTGCTGATCTAAGGACGCAGCGTCTCCGGAAGGAGCCGATGTGGCTGCGGGAGCTGGGGCCGCGCCTGGCTTCCAGTCCTAAGAAATGAAGGCAGTTTAGACTATAACGCTTTTGACAGACGCTAATGGGTGGTTTATTATGTACAATAACGAACAATAATATATTTGTACCATCGCGGTCAGTTCTGCCTGATCACTTAAAAAAAATTTCGCTTGAATCCTGCGGCGCGGCGCTAAACCAAACCCTTTGAAGTTTTCGTTTCGAGTGCGAGCAAAAATTTACTTAGCAGTGGTCAGGCAAAAATGTCTTTGATGGTACCTATATTGTCACAAATGTTCTAAAATATCTTAACTTCTACTACTCAACACTGGCGCAGATACCGGAGGGCTCGGCTGGGCAGTGTCCCAGGGCCCCCAAACCTTATAAGCAAACCTCTTATTGAACTAGCGAAAAATTTTCCCGCCTTCGAAATCTAAATAAAATAGATTGCAACACTACTTCAATCGTGGCAACTTGTTTTAGTCAGTAAAAGTCTGACACTTCCTCCCACTCCACCCAGAGCAGGAAGTTATTTAAAGATTTCTCACGTAAAATTAAGTGGCCCAGATTTTTTGCCCCAGGGCTGTTGATTACTTTCATCCACTCACCTGTCCAGTAGCCGCCTTATATTTGGCCTTAAGGTCCAACAAGCTCTTGACGGCCTCGTCGACCTTAGCCTTCTCTGCCTTAGCGGACTTCAGCGAGCGGACCAAGTCTCCTTGCGCGGTGATCTGCTCGTTCAGATCGGAAGCCCCGGACGCTGCTGGTGCGGCTGCTGGCTGCTTTGCTGCCGTTGCCGGGACCGGCTTTGGCTGTTGACAAGGGATGTTGTTAGAGAATGATATTTAATTTCTGCAGCCTACCGCCTACGTCGGATATAACCGACAAACACTCTCGCGTTTTTTCCGCCAGGGTCGTACATCCACGACCAAATACTCCATTTGGTCAGCTTTTCTGTCACCTATGGGGATTGAAGAGCTAAACGAGATGGAGCCAGTCGCAAACACACGATCCTGGCGAATAGGACACGAAAACACTCGTCGGACCAATCTAACGCTATTAAAACTTACTATGACGTGTTAAAATGTCATTCGTGCGAGCGAGAAAGGGCAATGGAGCTCCATCCCTTTAAGGCGTATAGTCCCTTGAACCATCTGACCGAAATTATGTGAACGCAACTCTCGCACTCGCCTAGGCGGCAGTACGCAAATCTGTGCATTTATTTGCGGCCAGCAGCACCCGGAAAGCGCTTTAAATCCATTTTCTCTGCGAGATATTGATTGATTTACATATGCAATGTTCACTTTGAAGGATATTTAACCACCAATTTTTATGTGTAAAAATGTTTCTAAACGTCCAAGCCGTTTCGAAGGAGTAGGGAAAAGTTGCGAAAAGTTGCGAAATTGCTAAATATTTTTTTTGACAAAAGTATTAATTGCACGAAAAAATCAAATGTTGATATTATTGTTCATGAATCTATAATAAACATATATTTTTTTCAAATCAATTGACCTAGCCGTTACGGAGGAGTAGGCCTCAGAAAATCACTGTTTTATGGCACTTTTCGGGCGCTTGGCCCTTAACATCCCTTTATCAGTTTAGGTTGTCAAATTAATCACGTTAAGACCCCGTGGAGTTTGTTTCGCTATTTTGTTTCAGGGTAGTCAAATAGTAAATGTCAACTCCAGATATTTTTTCTATTTTGTTAGATAACATTACAGTGGGTTGCCAAATAATTAAGGACAGTCGAGTTTTTGTCAACTTCTTGCTTTGGGTGCACTTGACTGCAATTTTTGGTGAAAACGTTACAGGATTTCTTTGTTTACGTTTGCCATGCCTTGATATTTCAAATATTGAGTGGTTGTTGAGTGTTAAAGGACACATTTTATTTTCTAAAATTATTTAAGTAACGTGAGAGCAGCAGTGAATTTAGACGCTAATCAGTGGAAGATGAATTTGAATATTTTAGACAAAGTTATTTTTACATGTATTTGTGCTACAAAAATTGTTAAAAAAGTAGGTAAGTATTATAAATTGTTTTACAAGTGTCATGAAATTTAATTTTTTACCAAATTATAGTAAAAATGGTTTTTTTTTTGTAGCTTCGAGTAAGAGTCGGGGGTGTGATTTGACTCCAAAAAAAAAACACCAAAATAGGATTATATTTTGGTGTTTTTAGAGAATAGCAGTCATTTAGAAAATAGCAGACATTGCTAGTTTATCCGAAACGTGAATATAGTTTGTTTGGAATCATTATCTTTTTTTTTATGGATTCCAATAGTTTTTACACTATTTTGTATTTTTTTCACAAAAATATTTAAAAAAGTTTTAATTTTGCCACCACCGAGAATAAGTACACAGGTCACGGCAGGTCATAGCAGGTATGAGGTGCCAGCAAACAGCTGGGTGCAAGTGCAAAACAACCGCTCAGTCGCCTGAATAGCCCGGTGACTATGTATTTTTGCTGACATAACAAGCTTAACTTTGTGATTTTTCATGATACAGTTATGAACCATCACGGTCATTTCTGCCTCATCACTTAAAACAATTTTGCTTGAATCCTGCGGCGCGGCGCCAAACCAAACCATTTGAAGTTTTTGTTTCGAGTGCAAGCAAAAATTAACTTAGCGGTGGTCAGGCGGAAGTGTCTCGTGTGTCGCACATACTAAAACTATTAAACTAATGTTGTTTAAATAAACACGGCCCTATGACATGCGGTGACGCGTGACGGTTCTGTCATCCGATGTCGTTAAGATTAAGTTGTCATTAAGATAACTTCACCAACGCAACTCAAATTTAAAACTCGCTAACTTAACACATTATTAAAACGCACTCAATAAAAATTCTTGGCAGTCCAAAGTATCACTTACTTACAGTTAACACTTTAAAAAACTGCTCAATACACAAAAAAGATGTTGAACATATGCAACATTGATTTAATACTGATGACTCAAAAAACAGCGTGCGTGGTAAGCGATAGTACTTTCTAAAAAAATCAGCACAGCTGGTTACGACTATACCGCTTGATCTTACTATACATTGCACATTACCAACTGTTGAGATGTATGGTTATGAATTAAAAACAGCAATGTATGCTTTGCGAAGTAAAAGTGTTGTAGTGGTGTGCATTTTTTTATAACGGTACGTCCTAGTGTAGCGAAAGGGAAATGTATCAATAAATCAGTCTGATTTGGAACTTCTTACATGGACTTAGTTGATGGTAACGCTATATTATATTGATAAGAACTACATACTTTTATACTTTTCATGTCGATACCTAGCTATACTTATCTAGGTCTTCCCTTGCAAAAGTTCGCTTTCAGTTTGCTTTCGATAGGTTTCTTTACCATGATAAAAATACTTTACAAAGTTCACGCGACTCACGGTCATTGAACCCGAGAAGTATTAAACCTGTTTAAAATAATGTGTATTTTTAGGGTTTCGTATGGAAAGGGTAATACGGGGCTCTATTACCAAGACTCCGCTGTCCGTCTGTCACCAGACTGTATCTCATGAACCGTGATAGGTAGTTAAACAGTTGAATCACCGATTACGTATTTATTTTGCGGTTTGCCGCTTTATCAACAAATACTAAAAAACAGAATTAAATAAATATATAAGGCTCTTATACAACAAACGTGATTATTTTGCCGTTTTTTGCTACGGACGGAAACCATCGTGCGCGAGTTCGACTCACACATGACAAATTGGCTTTTTTTCTACATTTTAGAAATGGGCTGCGGATTGTTCGATACAATTAACGTGGACCTCGGAAAGTGTAACTGAAGGAACACTGATGTTTTAATCAGCAAAAGTCTCACACTCCCTCTTCCACCACCCAAAACGGACATTTACGTAAAAAAAAAAACAATCAATTTATAGACCAAACTGATTGTCTACCATCTACCTACATTTAGGTAATATTATTTCGTGCTAAATAAAATCATCTCCTAATTTACGAAAAAATAGCGAGATACGCGCGTCTCACCTAGGTCTGTTGTGTACTGAAAAGCAGTTAACAATTTCTGCATGGATGTAGGTATAGTATTTCTAAAAGATAGGTATCCTACCTAAGGGCTATAATTGCATCTCGATTAAAGCGAACTAAATAACGTAACGTAACGAAAACCGAATGAATGAAGCTCGTCTCGACATCGACACTCGTAAACTCCCGTATTCAATAAAAACAAGTTCATTCAATGAATCAAGGACTACAAAGAGTCAACAAACAAATAGAACGTGCCACCCATCATCATCATCATCATTTCAGCCGATAGACGTCCACTGTTGGACATAGGCCTCCCCAAGTGTCGCCACAATGAAAGATCCTGTGCGTCCCGCATCCATCGGATTCCCGCAACCTTCATCAGGTCATCGGTCCACCTTGTAGGTGGCCTTCCAACGGTGCGTCTTTCAGTACGCGTTTGCCACTCCAGAACCTTTCGGCCCTTAGGGTGAGCAAAACAAGTAAAGTTTAAAATTTAATTTATTTACGAATCGTGAACGAAAAATGTTTACCTAATCAGAATCCAGTTCTTCAATTTTGCTTAAGGTAGTCATACACGCTAGGGTATAACTGACAGGTTTGCCTGCACAGTTATGCCTGTCAGGTAAGCTTGTATTGCTTGGGCGGAGCAGCGCCGTGCCCTCGTGGGGGCGATCGGCGGCGGAGACCTCTAGCGCCGAGCCTTGGTTAAGGCCATGGTCCGGAGCGAGGAGGAGTGGCAGGCGGTCGCCGACTTCTGCGAGGCAGTAATGCTCGCAAAGGAGGAGGCCGAACGCATCAGACAACGGCGTTATCGCCGCCGCCGCCGGGAATCTGATCCCGATTTCCGGCCACCGTAGGCGCGGGCTTGCGGACAGTGAGCAAAGTCGTCGACGGCGCACACTGTTCCCGTGCGCCTCAAGGAGTTGTCAGCAACAGCAGGAACCCAGCCGGGTCGAAGCCTACTGGGGCCAGGGTTATCCGAAAAGGCGCTCGAGCCCCGGTATAAAGGCTAGAAGTAACGGGGTGGGTCTTATAGTCAGTAAGAGTCTGACACTATCTCCCGCTCCGCCCAAGAGCGGGGGATGTCAATGCATGATTTTTTCCCACCATAAAAAAAAAAAGGCAAGCTTGTATGAAAACCTACACAGTTGTGCAACATACACGCTCCGACCTGTACAACTCACCTGTACAGGCAAACCTGTCAGGTATACCCTAGCGTGTATGGCGGGCATTAAGCATTAGGGCATAAGTGTCTGAGTATTGGCAAATGGAAGAAGACGGCGAATTGTTCCTATCAATTAAAAATAAGAAAGCAAACAGATTTTTTTTTCAAGTAATTATGACTTAAAACAATATATTTAGCTAATGTATATTTAACAATAACGTTTCTACTTCACCTACAAATACCGGCACGAATCTTGAGGGCTCGGCGTCAGAGTAGGGATCGCTTTGCGCATTCCATAAATTGGCAAGCCAATCGTCGTCGTTGTTAGATACATGCAGCAAGCTGATCCGTGCCGGTTTTGTAGGTTTTATTAACTAAGACTTAGTACCTAATACAAAGCAAAAAAAATCCTTTATTTATACGCAAATAAGTTTTCTTTTGTAAACCGTACTTTTCACTCAACATTGAGCACGAAAACTAAGCAGTTTTCTCTATTATGGTAATTAATCCCTACATTTTTGTATCAGAAGCTTATATATTATGTATCTATCTACTCAGGGTAAAATATCATGTACGCGGAGCTTTTGCATTCCATAATCTGTGGTCTGTGGTCCAACATTCATTCAGTGCTCCCTGATTTCAAAACTCAGACGTCATTCAATTCAATCATTCATTTCCATTCCGTCAGTATCTGTCACTGTCAGTCGTAACATTCACGAATTCGCGCGCGCGATCTGTATGTACCGGTCGGCTTCGGTACAACATTAACAAAACTGTTGATTTCTTACAAAGAAAACAGTAAATTATTGTGTTATAAAATGCTAATTTATCCTCCATTTCGTTATAAATGATAGTTAGGTTTACTGCAATGCTAAAGTAAACAACAGTGAAAAGAAGATAGAATATTATTTCGCTGCTCATAAGCGTAATAAAAACGCCTTGCTAGCGCTAAAAATAAAGGTACAGAAGAAGAAAACGCATTATTGACAAGTGTCAACAAATACCATCTCGGCAAAAGCGTAATCTACAAGAGGATACCAACGTTCATGAATTTCTAGGTGAATAATGCCGAAGAATGCCTATTTCGAACAATACCAGAGTCCCAATATTATTATAGTGCCAACAGTGAATTTTTGCCTTCCTCCTATACCTACAGGTTCGGAACAGATACCCGACCCTATTGTAAGTAGTCCTTTAGAAAATGATGAAGAAATATCACCGGTAAAGGATAAAACCGGCGAACCTTCGCCATCTGTCTCGTATTGCAACGAACAAAACTTGCTATTTGTAAATACAGAGACTTTCAAAAGTACCAGCGCTCCAGGGTTTTCGGAAAACGTAAGTACCTACAATCTCTAAACTTTGAATTAGATCATCTTCCTGCCCTTGTTCAGTGTTATTTGGGGTCGGCGCACATGTTCTTTTTTTCACATTTTATCTAAGACTTTATTTATCAATAAGTAATAAAGTACCTAAATAAATAAGTAGACTTAGGTATATCGTTACTAATGCACGAATAACAAGAGTCGCGTAGGTACATCTTAGCTTGTTATCGATCGTCTTCATATACATAGGAACCGATCTACCTACGCGTCTGTCCAAACGTGATTCTGTTTAGGTAGGTAGCTACGTCCTATTAGAGACACCGCAAACTGCAGACTTTCGATCGGCCGATAGTTTGGTTGGTTGCCCTTTCAATCGTGGAAATTACAGACACAATAGAAAGACAATAGGTGCGCGAACGCCGGCGTTCGCTTGGGGTTTAATTAATTAATCGGTATGAATCTAAACATTTTTGTCGGCCGATTCTAAAATCGTTTTGTGTGCGCACTTAAAGCTTCATACTGATTAAGCAACCAACCAAACTATCGGCCGATTAAAAGTCTGTGGTCTCTTAGTATATGATTTACTTCCTGTGTGAGAATACAAAAAAGGCGTTTCAGTAGGTACTAAAACGGCATGATCAGCGTCCTAACACATTAATTGGGGTACACTTGCACTACACTATAGCTATACTAAACTTCACTACTTGGCACTAGCCATCTCGATACAACCTACCTAGAAGCCTAGTGTGTAATATCAATAAATAAGTTTGTGTGTATAAACTAACCTATAGCTGTTCTGCATCTAGCAGCAATTAGATATAATAGGTACCTAAGTATATTTTCCTACTTCCTGCCTACTGAGCCTAATAATGTTGGAATTAGAAAGCCTAAGAAATCATCCAATGCCTTCTCTCGCTCTTGGGTGGAGAGCGTGTCAGACTTTTACTAAATAAAACCAAACCTGCACTTGTTATCGACGGTACTAGGCCCCTACGGTTTTGCTGACATGTCGTCGAGTCGCGCGTGGAACACTACGCGTCTGACGGACGACAAGCTACCCATTGCTCGTCGTTCGCAAGAACGCGTCTACAGTGGCCGGGGACTCGCGACGCCTGGGGCGTCTCTTGGAGCGGCAACTGGTGCGTAAGGATGTCCGTTCCTTCACTTTTGTAGCCGTCTTCGCTAGCATTAGGTACTGCTTCGCAGATGGAGAATACCGCACCCCATTCTCTCTCGTCCAGACTCTGGGCTGGGCGAGAGGTCAACGCCGCGAGGACACGGCGGTGCACACCTCCACTCATAGATATAGTTTTTTTGTATTTCAATACCTCCACTCCACCGTATGCTCCACCGTGACCTCCAGGCGGTTCGGACAATGGTAACATTCAGGCGTTTATTCCGCCTGAATAGACTTTCGATCTACCTACGGGATAACTTTACCTATTAAATTTTCTCGCTTATTTGAGTCTACTTACCTCAAGGTCGCACGTGCGTCAATACGCCTACCTACTTTTATCGAGAGCTTATCGAAGGCTGGTGTAAGTAGGTAGCTAAAAAGAAGCCTTTTACTGAGGCGTTTGGGGAAATAACATTATAATATTATAAGATGTATCAAAATAATTAATCATTTTACAGATTTGCAATTTACTTTTTAGCTTCGTTACTAAGCTCGTACAAAATTATCGTTTATGTTTTTACGTAAAGTATGCAACTTTTTTATTAACTTTGTAGGATCTTTTCTAGAATAAGTAGCCAGATAGCAGTACGGAGTACCCCAGACGGGTGCGGCGATAAATACCTAATATGAATTGTAAAAATATTACATGTAGTATCTACCTACTTAAATCACAAAATAGATAAGTACAGAAGACAATCTCATGTATGTACTTCACTTTTTTTACCTATGCACGGTGGGCGTATACTAAGGGCCAGCGCTCACTGCCGGCCTGGCACGGCAGGCCGCGCTATGGCATGCCGTGGCATCCCGCGGAATGCCGTGGTATCGTACTGAAAGCCCAGCCACTCTGGCTTCAATCAGTTTTGCAACCGCCGTGTGCGCCGTGCTTTCACCCTAAGAAGCTCGGTTCGCTTTTTTATTCGTCTAAGATCGCCATACCTACTCTTGTTGACCTAGATGTCCCATTCAATACGGCGTTTTATAAAATAATCTTATCATAAACAACAAAATATCCTTATTTTTTACCCACGTGTACCCAGTTGAGATAAGGAAAAGGACGCGATCTATTTTTAGAAAGGGCGCGGCTGCCGCATTAATGTGTAACAATAAAGCGCACAAGGTGAGTGAAAGATTTTTTATATTGACTAGTGCTGACTGCGATTTCACCTGATGGTAAGCAGTGATGCAATCGTTGATGGTGAAGCGCACTAGTTTATTAGGAACCTATTCACTCTAACCTTGAAGACAGCGCACACAGTAGAGAAACTCTCAAAACGCACAATGTTTTCCGGCTACTTCAACTATCTACCTATCATCGTCATATTTCAGACAAACCAATTAAACTACAAAAACAGTATTTTACGTAAAACCTCAATGAAATAGACACCTAAATCTTCCTTATAAATCACTCGCACCCAAGAGGCTGGTTGGTATAGTCATGTCATTGGTCGCACCGTACCTATAAAAATTCGTTCGGTTATTTTTGAGTTTACCACGTATCTACAGTACAGATAGACAAAAATAAGGGAAGCTCATAAAAACAGTTGAAAAATTTACGCGGGCATTTATAATCGTAGTTATCGGCTACATTTGTACAGGGTATCTATATAGTTTCAAAAGACAAATATGATTACAATTAGTGACTTTTAGAAAAAAATATCACCACAGTTCAATAAATTAATTAACATGTTGGACTCGAGTAGCCTGAAAAATTGAGCACCACTCAGGAACATTTGCTGAGAAATATATGAATATTTCTTCTTTCTGCCCTTATTTCATGTTACTGGGGTTGGCGCACACGTTTTTTTCTTCCATTCTGTCCTGTCACCCGAAACACTATCACTAACTACCTTTTCTTTCCTATCATTCCTCACATAATCCATCCATCGTTTCTTTGGCCTCCGTCACCATACATCTACATCAAACTTTTTTTGGTGACATGACCATACCAAGACAAACTGATAATTTATTTAGCAAATAGGTTTAAAAAAAAACACTTTTACATCAGTTAGATGAGGCCGGTGTTTCCTAGCTGACTAACCGAAACAAAGTCAGAGGTCAAAATATCTTTTAAAGTGCATACAGCAAACGTGTATCAAATCTGCGAGAACCGTGCAGATAGTGTCTGAGATGAAAGAACTCCAGATTTGAGTTGACCTGTTCAGCCAATGCTGCTGGCATTGGCTGAACTTGTCAGTATTTGTGTAGTTCAATGAAAACATAAGTGTATTCAAGGCTAAACTGAATAAGCTCTTAATAAACTAATGAGATTCACTATCAGTGATTGCATCATTACTAGTTTAGGTATATATATACGTATATATATATATATATATAAAAACTCAACTCAGGACTACTACGAAGCTCAACGACTTGACAAACAATACCAAAGGACATTTTGACAATACTTTATTTATTTACACTAGGACTAGGTATAATATTTTGAGATCAAGCTACGAGTACGCTATACCGTGATGTGTGATAGTGATAAATAATGAATCGCATCAACAATCACTTAAGTTTACGTAAGTAAATCTACGAAATGTGATCCAATTGCAATTTGACACACTGCAGTTAAACAAAGTAGCATGTTTTCTTTTTAAATCGCATTTTAGCAAGAACCCAGTCCAATGTCCGATAGGGCCACGAGGAATTTCTGAAAGGGGTACCGTGGTCTAGGAACAGAAACGATAACAACAACGATTTTAGTCAGTATAAGTCTGACACGTTCTCGCTTCTTCCTAGAGCGGAAGAAAGACATTGATAAACCAAAATATAACCCAGGTTACTTTATTACTAGGACACGCCCTGGCTTCGCCTTTGATGAATTTACTCGTCATAGCAACGAGGAAGGGTGTCCTCGTTTATCACTATTCCTATTAGTGAATATCGTATCGGTAACCGTAACGGATTTTTGTCGCGTACTTTAGATGAAGTAAATGGAGAAACAGAAGGAGAAAGAGTAATTTTGTTCTATATTATTTAGAGGTATTTATTTATTAAAATCTACTTGACGAGAGAGAACACGAAATTTTATGTCTGTCTATTCCCGATAAATTAATGAACGGATTTTCATGGGGTTTTCACCATTAGAGAGGGAAGAGTCATTCATGAGGAAAGTTTAGATGTATAATATAGGCATTACAGTAGAGAAAAACCGAGAGTTTTAAAGATTTCTAAAATCTGTGCGGCATAGCGGTGAACCGCTAGTAAATTCTGTAAACCAAATGGAACATATTTTCTCGCGGTGCAAGTGTTCTCGTGGTTCCCCTTTATAGCAACAAAAATTGTACATTAACCTTTCGTATGCCGTAATTAGACACAATTAAAAAGTTATTGTGTCTCGCGTGGATCCACGTTCCGGACACACAAAGGGTTAAGGCAATGTAATTAGTGTGCTCATAAAAATAAGTAAAGGGTGGAGTGAAGTGAAGAATAACGTACTATTTTGTTTAAAAGCTTCATTTTTTATAGATTCGGAATTCGCCGTCTATATTAAAAAACACAATATCAACTGAAGTTTCGTCATGCAATATGAGTCAGAGTATTAAGGAACTGACTACATCTAAATTCAAATCACGAAATAATTTAGTTGATCTAACTGGTTTTAATTTAATGAAAAGAGAGAGTGCGAGTTCACTATCTAAACGTCAGGATTTGAGACCGATAGACGATACTATGATCAAACGAGATAATACTTCTACAAGTTCAACGGATTTAAGAAAGAAAATAACAGAGGGATCTAAAAAATATCGAGATCATGAGAGAAGATACATAACTGAATATCCTAATAGGTCAAAAAGTGAAACAAATCTTCGTCATTTACCAGACTCCAAAGTTTCTCTAAGACGCCGAAGAATAGATAGTCCTGATTCTATTCGAAGATATAAAGACTTTCAGCGTTTCATACGTCACTATGATAATCATAAAATTAAATATAAAAGGGAGAATGAAATCAAAACAAAGGATTTGATTCGTAAGAAAATACGAATAGAATCATGTGGAACTACAAAAATAAAACCAGATGTCAAAAAGCAGGAGAGCAAGCAACGAACAACAGGTCAAAAAAGTGAGAAACGTGGAGAACTTAGTTCTATCCAAACTAATTTGGAAAAAGGTAAAACCAATAATAATACCAAAGCTGAAAGTAATTCAAACAGAGTGTATATAAAAGGTGCTGTGCGAGGAGATAGAAACATACCTAAAAATCTTTCGCAGAGGATGGATATTGATGGGGTACAAGATCTTAGAGCAAGGCTCTCCCGCAAAAGATCAAGAAGCAAAGGTTTTGAACATCATGAACCTACGGAGAAAAGACTTGATCGGAAAAGCTTAGTGAAACCTGTTACACAAAATGTGAAAGCTAATTCACCTATATTAGCACCAACCGTATATGAACCTAAACCTAAGACACGTAAACCAAATGAATTAATTAACAAGAAGTGTCCAACCTCTGACTCGGGTGATTCCGATGAGGACTCGTTACTCAATTACTTCATAAAACATGGGGATGAAATCGTCGCTTCAATGTATAAACCGCAAAATAGTGAAACCGAACATAACAAAATAACAGCTGATAAAAAAAAGTATGAACTCGTTAAAAAAATGAGTGAACAAGAAATAAGTGACAATAAAAATAGTGCAGAAATTAACTCTAAAGCAGGTCTTATTAGTAATTTGAAATCTATTGAAATAAATAAAGAACAAACGAGTTTACATAAAGTTATGGAAATAAACTCGATTAACCAAATAAATGAAAATGTCAGTAAAAATAATGAGGACGCCAAGTCTAAAGTGGATCTCAATAATAAAAAAGCCATTGAAATAATACAGGAAGAAAAACCAAGTTTGCAAAATCAAGTAAATAACAAAAATGAGAAAAATAAACCTAAAGGTCTCATTTTTAAAGTGTATATGAGAGTCGTAAAAATAAATTCAGATACAGAAAATGAAGATCTTGAAATTGGGTAAGAAACATAAGCTGTTCTTCTTTTCTATTTGTATACAAATCGTCATGATCTTAGAACAATGATGGATCTAAAATATGTTGAATTTTACAGGGCAGCCATTTCAAATATTTTGTATTGTTTTTTTTTAACTTACGGTATTTGAAAGGATAAGAAAGTTAGGTCAATAAAACAATACAAAATATTTGAAATGGCTGCCCTGTAAAATTCAACGTTTATTAAATCCGTCATTGTTCTTCGATCATGACGAAATATCCTTATTCTTAACTACATTTTATATTTTTCAGGTCTATTACTTATGAAAAGAAACACAAAGATGTAAAGAATGTAGAACAGAACACAAAAATGCATAAAAATAGTCCTAAAAAAGATTTTGAAGAATTTGTGCCGAAGGATAAAATGGGTAACTGCAATGATAAACTAGAATTAAAAACCAACTCTCAAATTGATAGCAATACTGAACAGGCAAACAATATATCACCTTTAACCGAAAAAGCTTATGAAGAAAATGCACCGAAAGAAACAATAAGTCTTTGCAAAGATAAACAAAAAATAACAACGAAATCAAAAATGGAAATCAATATCAAGCAAAAAGCAAATAATATAATAGATTTAACTGGAAAAGCTTATGCAGAAATTCGTCCGACGGAAACCACGAGTATTTGCAAGGATAAAAAAATAATAATAACTAACTCAAAAAATAAAAAAAATACGAAAGAAATTGCGCCCAAGGGAATAATAAGCACGGATAAACAAAAAACAATATTAAACTCAGAAAAAAATCCTATACAAGAGACAAATAATATCATAGATTTAACTGGAAAAGCTTATGAAGAACATTCGCCAAAAGAAGCAATAGACATTTCTGATAATGACAGCGTTGTGGAAGTGATAGACATTACTGGTACGACTTCTAAACACCTTCAGCCAAATGTCAATCGAAAATTTGAAATAAATCGTTCCGATAAAACATCTCTTCAAACAATGTCTAATATTGATCAAAATAAAACTATTAATAACCCCAGTATAAAATGTGATGTACTGAAACTATTAAATAATTTGAAAAAACATGTAAAAGATAAAAATGATAATGCTAAAGATACCGTCGAAGCATCACTGGAAACTATGTTTAATAAGCTTGAGCAAAAAGGTAGCATTCGTAAACATATCGAACCCAAACAAATTCAAGGATGTATTAAGAAGTCAAATGATAATTTAACACAAAAATCTGTAGACCCAGTGGAAGTAACCCTTGAGACTATATTTAATGGCACTAGTATCAATATGAGTACTCACAAAACAAGCTTATCGGATCAACTAATAAATAAAGAAACAAATGTATTAAAATCTACTCAAGCAACGATTGAAGAACCACCTGAAACTGTGATGAAAATTTTGGATCGGAATGAAAGCGTTAGTCACAAAATGGAAATTGCACTGTCAACTGTACCTGATAAAAAAATCGTTATAGAATCAGAATCACAAGAATCCGTAAATCTAAAATTACCAGAGACCACCAAAAACAGTATTAAACAAAATGTTGCAATTAAAATAGATGCTGATCCATTGAATGTTTCTAATCTTCAGGAAAATAGTTCACAAACCTCTGGTGTATGCAAATCCAATAAGACATTTGACGAACATGGACAAACATTTAAAGACACAGTTGGTGAACCTGGAAATAAGATAGAAAAGAAGACCCAAAATGTATTACCTTCACTACTATCTGAAAATGAACTCTTGCTTGAGTCAGTCAACTCAATTAAAGAAACAAGAGAATCGCCGAAAAGCAGCTTAGTTCAAAATAACGAGACAGAAGTTGTAACTTTACACAAATGTGAAACAATTCAAACATCTTCTAAGACTATTGATAATGATGAACAAAAAACTAGCAATAAGAACACAATAATAAAACCCGATAAAAAGAAAGCAGAGACGACAGAACAAAAATCTACAATTAAAGCTGAAAAACCGCTTGCAATAAAATACAAAGAATTCATAGCATCAATCAATAAATCAGATGGTAAAAACCAATCCAAATCACAAGAAACAATGAAAAATAATACACAAAAGCTACAAAGTATTGGGGATTCTGTATCGAATAACAAAAATTCAAAAATCAAAATAAGTAATAAAGACAGTGATTCAGAAATAGTTAATAATACTAAAACAGGACAAGAAAAAATAGGTGGTAACAATAGCTTGGTTACAATAAATAAAGATGATACAAAATCTAATAAACAAGAACAGCAATTATCACCGAAAATAAGATCTTGCATATCAAAATTAGAAATACAGATGTCTGAATGTTTACAGAAAAAATACACAATATCATCGCTTATTTACTGCGGCCGCTTCTCCAAGATTTACAAATGCTCTGACACTAAAGGAGAAACCTATGCCGTCAAAGTCGTGAAGTAAGTTTTTTTTTACTTTACTACGTTAATTTACTTGTTTTTGTTTTTCTGGTTCTACCTAATTTCATTTCTTCACTGGCCCACCTTTATTCTTTTCTCGCTTCTGTTTTATCTATGTATCATATTTTTTATTTTAATTTTTGTTTGACTAATATTTGCTAGCACTACACCGCATACTACTCCCCTTTTTAAGTTTAAGTTCTTATAGTCTAGTAGATACCGCTGTCAGCGATAAGACCGCCATTGTAGCCATAGATTTAAGTTTTTGTAAAATACTGTTTTGGTGTATAATAAAGTTTATTTTATTCTAAAGCCTTATTGATATCAGGCCAAAATGTTTGTGTATTTTAAAACTGTTTTTCTATTACAGTCAGCTACACAAAGGCAAGATAATGGGAAGAATTTTTTCTTTACTGCAGCAACACCGACCAAGGCAGGATTCATACGTACTTTTCTTAATGAACAGTTTTGAATGTCAAAACCAATGGTGTTTACTAACTGAATATTTTCCCAAAAACCTGAGGCAAGTGTTGTATGAACAGAAGCAAGGTTTTCACATAGATCGTGTGCAAGTTTTATCCAGACAACTGGTAGATGCCGTGAATATGTTGACCAATACTGGTATTATACATTCAGGTACGCTTTCCTTGTATGAGTATACATATATCTTCTATACTATCAACTTCCAACATCCCCCCTCCCAAAAAAAGAAGGGGTCCTTTCCTTCTTTCTTGTTATGTTACTTTTTTGGTGTAAAATAATAGTTTATTATATTCTATTCTGCTTCTCTAATCTCTGGAACTACAGGTCGGATTAGAATTTTTTTTCTGTATGTGATAGCCAGGTTCTTAACGTTAGGCTATATAAAATCACGCGTACGCGTAGCAGTAACCAAAGACGCGTGTGAAACCGCGGGTGATAACTAGTATTATTACATCAATCATAAAATAAAAAGAACAAAACTAACCTTTAAACTTTAATTCCAGATATAAAACCAACTCATGTTCTATTAAACGATGCCAATGACAGATTGAAACTATGCGGCTTTGACCGATCCAACTTCAGCAGTTCCATGGACATTCTACCAAGTACAGGCACGGCGAGATACCGAGCTCCTGAGGTCATACTAGGCTTTCAGGAAGACCATAGAATTGACGTATGGTCTACAGCTCTCGTCATATTCGAGATGGCAACCAAAAAGCCGCTCTTCAATGCATACTACAATAATGGTCTACTGTACCAACATATACTCACATTCGGAGGTTTTGATTGGTCAATGGTGGAACAATCCAGATTCAGAGATTTATACTTTTCTGGCACAAGTTTTATACGGCAACTTGGGCGCAACAGACATGAGGTACGTATAAACAAACATGATTAATCTTGATTTCTTTATCACTAGTTTGTTACCTGAGAATTCGCCACTATTTCAAGTAGATTTTTTTTGCGCGGAACCCTAATTCTTTTTCTAAAATAAATGTAGCCTAAATTACTTCTTCTTCTTCTTCTTCTTCCTTTGACTGGCCTGTTGCTCTACTAGTGGTTAGTGACCCTGACTGCTATGCCGGTGGTTGTGGGTTCGATTCCCACCCAGGACAAATGTTTGTGTGATGAGCATGATCATTTGTTCTGTGTCTGGGTGTAATTTATATATATATCATATCTAATATTCAGCTTTATTATCAAATTGCCCAATTGTCATGTAGCAGTATAATAATGACCGCGCAATGTGAGAAATATTGAAGTTAAGATAGTAATTAATCACTTGGTCCAATAGAGCTAGACATTATTCATAATGCTCGAACATTATTTATAATGCCCGCATTAATCACCCGGTCCATAACATATACACCGCTAAATTTTAATCGTTTTAATCCCGTGGAGGGTCGATCCGGTACATGAAACACTATCGATTTGTAAAGATAAAATCAAAAAATAAAGTACCTTTTTTTCAAAACTCGTAATAATTTACGCATGTACGAAATTAATTTCTTTAAGAAAACTTCAGCCGAGCGAGTTCAATGGACGGTAGTTAATAGTCGGCGTTGCGTACAAAGTACCTACAGGTAAAAAAAAATATTGTTCCAGGAAATCTCTTTTATAGAGTCCTTACACAGAACCGAATATCTACGCAATCAATTATTTGAGCCGTACTCTGAGCAAAACTGGCCGAAGGGCAAATCTAAGTGGCAAAAAACTAAGGAAATGGATAAAGTTGAAACCCTTCACACACTATTGAAGCAAATGTTGACTTTGGATCCAAGACACAGGCTGCCAATACAATTTGTCAATGCCAGCGAGTTCATGAACCATAATTTCATGAGTGCATAATATTGTTTTTTTTTTTAGTTACTAGTTATTTTTAAGTTAATGTTAGATAAATAACTTTGTTGTAAAGTATCGTGTGAGGCACTACACTTGCGTAATGCGCACACGCTTTCCAAAGCTGGATAAGTTATGTCTCTGTAAATTTTATAATATGTTGATTTGTTGTGGGGTATCTGACTGTATATTTTTTCAATTATATTTTAAAGAAAAGAAGCGATACATACAAAAAAAAAATAAAAAAACAACGAAGTTGTAAGTGAATCTATGACTAAGTAACGCTAGTGACTTCGCGCAATAACATTTGTACTGTCAATGTGCAACGAAACTAGTGCTTGACTGCGATCCCACCTGATGGCAAGCAGTGATGCAATCGTTGATGGTGAATTATTATAATCGGACGGGAAGACCACAGCAGGCAAAGTGTTCCAGTCCTTCGATTTCATTTTTTCGCTAACCGTCAAAACAAGTAAGCATTCATTATTGTTTTTTTTTATACATACCCTATTATAGTCTTTATTTTGAAACTCTCATGTTCGGTATTTATTTTATTAAGTTTCAAATTGTTATCAGTTGAGGTACGAAAAATATAAAACAAACTGTCTTAGATTAGACTTTTGATATTTAAGTATTTCTATAGTAATGTTGTTTTATTTCATGTATCCCCCTTATCCCAACCTGTCTAAACACACTATGCCTAGCTCTATAGATGGCATGCGGAACAGAGTGTAAACCTCGCAAACCTCCATTGAAAATGGGAAATTCTCAGACCAAGACGGCTGTTGTGTCTGGCTTGGGCAACCGCCCTATAGTTGTTCGGACTGTTGTATAATATTATGTTCTAATTGCGTATAGAACTCTGATATTGTGATGTAGGATTTTGTTTTTTTACTTCCTATGTAGCCTCTACATCACTCCTCTCCAGCGATCGAAGACCGATGGTTTTATTGATAAGTCGTCCATACATCTTGTGAGGCTGTTGTGCTTCAGTTGTTGGATGAGGCGCAGCATTCACGACCATGCCGCTGTGAGCGGTAGCTAAGCGCGGGGTGGCGAGCAAAAGAACAAAAGATTGAAATAATAACTTAAATTTCGTAAGTAGTTGTTGTCTTCGGTTTTGATTCATCGTGATTTAACACCGACTTGAGCTTGTGGACGGCGAGCAACGAGTAGGTCGCCGTCGGACCGTCCGGTAACCGTCCTGACCGAGCCGAAGACGTCGACGGCGCGTATTGTTCCACGCAAGCCTCAAGGAGTTATCAGCAAACCGTAGGGGCCAGCTGGGTCGAAGCCTACTGGGTCCAAGGATTAGTTCTCGAAAGGAAGATTCGGCCCCGGCACGAAAGACAACAAAGGAACAGGAGTGGGTTTTTAGTCAGTAAAAGTCTGACACTATCTTCCGCTCCGCCCAAGAGCGGGGGATACCATTGGATGATTTCCCACCTAAAAAAAACTGTAATATGCCCCCTTTATTGTTATCAAAGGCAGTCTTACGGAAGATGGTGTAAGACTAAATTCGTCTTACCTACGAAGTCGATGTTTTCGATTTTGTCCGGGTGCCAATAAGTTTCCATTGAGTTCTAATTAATTATATTATAATACAGAGTTATTGGTGAAATACTAACAACCTTGCTAGACTGTATTGCTAACATCATAAACAAAAACTTTTGTTCTATGACTTTTTATAAAACATAATTCATTTACTAAAAAAAAACTTAACACCTGGACTGATTTTAATAATTCTTTTTTTTGTTTTGTCCACCAGCATACATACAGGTATGGTTTAAAAGCAAAAAAAAAAACAGGTAGTGTAGGCTAAGTAAAATATGTAGGTAGGGTACGTAAGGTAGGTAGGCAGACTAGGGTACGTAGGTTAGAAGTAGGTAGGGTAGGTAGTTACCTAGTTAAGTAAGGTAAGGTAGGTAGAATACGGTATGTAGGTTAGGGTAGATAGTTGACGGGAGCGAAGCCGGGGTGATAGGTAAGACGATACAAACCTCATCATCATCTTCCTGCCCTTGTCCCGTTTTATTTGGGGTCAACGCAACACGTTTTTTTTTCCATTCCGTCCTGTCACTCGTCACGCTATCACTAACTCCTTTTTCTTTCATATAACTTCTCACACAATCCATCCATCTTTTCTTTGACCTCCCTCTCCCCCTCCATCCGTTACAAACATCTACATAATTATAAAATCACAAATTAATTCATTGACCGTCTGAAACGACGTGAAACTTAAAACTTAGGCTGTTAAGTTTTAAGTTACTTTTGATGATAACTTCCACAGTTAGCTACGACTCCAATACAATTTCAATAAATAACAAGGTATAACAGTATCAGTATCTTTTTTTTTACTAGCCCTGTCGGCGCTGACGTCGCTGTTTAGTTTCGGCATACTTATTCTGTTATTTGGATTTCCCTTTCCACCAAAAAAAGGTTTTTAACTTAGTTAATATAGAAATTTTGCAAAAAAAAAAACATTTTTAATGATTACCCTGGCGTTTAGACTGCATTCTATTACGCTAACACAAATAATGTAGGTATGGAGTAACGTGCAAACTGACTATCAATCTACGACACCGTAATTTATTATCACTTTTATTCAATACTACCGACCCGCCTCAGCTTCGCACGGGTGTAAATCTTTGAAATTGTCGGCTTTTCTCTACTATTTGCATTTATTTCCCACCAACGTTCTGTCAAGGTAAGAGGAAGCAAGGCGCTGAATTTTATTGACTGCCGATTGACCGACAAGACTAAATTGGGACGCAACTGCTCTTAATTACATCTGAATCTAAGGGCTTCTTCACACGTACCCCAACCACACCACGACGCAACGACAACTGCTGTCAAGCAGTGGTTACGTACGAATAGTGTGACTGCAGCTTTTTGTAGTTGCGTTGTGATACCGATAAAATGACGATGTGGTTGCGTTGTCATGTCGCTAGTAGTTGCGATGTGGTTACGTGGTGTGCAGACACAGTTATGCACTGTCGTTGCGTCGACGCAACGTTGTGGTTGCGATGTGGTCGGTATCACACACACGGTCGATAACGACTGCAAAATGTGTTACGTGTGAATGCTCCTATTCATTTTCAATACGAAATATACGCCCGGCCATGTGGTGTGGTTGTGGTTATGGTACGTGTGAAGAAGCCCTAAAGTAGTGAGGAAACATTAGATTTTGTAGTTAAGATGTGTGGACAGAATCCATCCACTGGGGCCTTACCATAACTTGTATAACAAGCTTGCGGTCAAAAGGATAAAATGGCTTAACTGAAGTCTAACCACGAGCTCTAAAGGCGATCCATTTCCAGCTTGACATTTAATGTCAAGCGTGCGAGCGAGAAAGAGGGATGGAGCTATACATTCTAACAGTTCAGTTTAGGCCGAAAAATGGATCGCCTTTAGAGCTCGTGGTTAGACTTCAGTTAAGCCATTTTATCCTTTTGACCGCCACAGTCATGTACACATAAGAAAGTAAAAAGTGTCCAGCACGCCTATGTCATGTCTACACGACAGACGCTACGCGTTTAAAACGCTAATAATTATGTAGCTAGACTTATTTTAATTTATATTATGTGAACTATTTATTATTTATTTCATCCATATTAGTATAAGATCACAAACGAACACTATGGAATTGAGCCTGGTTCTGAGAGCATGCTTTTGCTTTTTTGACGTGGCGGTCAAAAAGTTAAATAGTTGACATTATTAATCGCGCCACGTCCACGCGGAAGAAGCCGCGCCGCTGCAGCTGTATGATGTCGCCCACTTTCAGTTAGTATGTGACTGACCTGCCCCGGCATCTCCTTGGTGTGTCCGTCGGGCACGTGGAACAGCACGAGCGGCGTGGTGCGCGACGTGTGCGGCGAGGGCGGCGCGGGGGCCACGTCCACGCGGAAGAAGCCGCGCCGCTGCAGCTGTATGATGTCGGACACTTTCAGTTTGTATGTGACTGACCTGCCCTGGCATCTCCTTGGTGTGTCCGTCGGGCACGTGGAAAAGCACGAGCGGCGTGGTGCGCGACGTGTGCGGCGCGGGGGCCACGTCCACGCGGAAGAAGCCGCGCCGCTGCAGCTGTATGATGTCGGACACTTTCAGTTTGTATGTGACTGACCTGCCCTGGCATCTCCTTGGTGTGTCCGTCGGGCACGTGGAAAAGCACGAGCGGCGTGGTGCGCGACGTGTGCGGCGCGGGGGCCACGTCCACGCGGAAGAAGCCGCGCCGCTGCAGCTGTATGATGTCGGACACTTTCAGCTTGTATGTGACTGACCTGCCCTGGCATCTCCTTGGTGTGTCCGTCGGGCACGTGGAACAGCACGAGCGGCGTGGTGCGCGACGTGTGCGGCGAGGGCGGCGCGGGGGCCACGTCCACGCGGAAGAAGCCGCGCCGCTGCAGCTGTATGATGTCGGACACTTTCAGTTTGTATGTGACTGACCTGCCCTGGCATCTCCTTGGTGTGTCCGTCGGGCACGTGGAACAGTACGAGCGGCGTGGTGCGCGACGTGTGCGGCGAGGGCGGCGCGGGGGCCACGTCCACGCGGAAGAAGCCGCGCCGCTGCAGCTGTATGATGTCGCCCACTTTCACTTTGAGGAGTTCCGGCTCGCCTAACATTGGGATTTCCCACTGAAATATAAATTATGGGATTTTATAATAAAGCGTAAAGCATGTTTTAATAGTACATTATGTGACTATGGGATAAAGCAATGAAGTGATGAATTCCGAACGGAACGAATGTTGCTAAGTTTTATATAATTAACTCCCGAGCACTGCGAGAGTTAATATAGAAACCTGAGCGAAGTCAGAAATTCCGACCGCCCAAGATAAAGAAAGTTTATCTTCGTGCTGGATACTCTACTTTTTACACCTGTGACATAATTAAAAGACATTACAAAAATATAAATATTATTTACAAGTTAATGACTCACTCGACATGTTTTGACATTTGAAACTAACAAAATGTCGCCCTGCTCCCACGCTTTCCTTTTTTTTAAGAGACAACAGTAACCACATTTTATTCTTTTTTTTTTAGTGACTTGTTTGTCTTTCAAAAAAATTCGTTTGATGCACGTACATTTAAATTCAAATAAGTTTTTTTTTTCATATTTGAATCACATTATTCTCTATGGTACGCCCTTACTACTTTAGATCCCTAGGGACAGAATGACTTGCTGTAATAACGCTAAAGATTTTGTTTGGTTGAACGTGCTAATCTTAGGAACTACTGGTTCGAATTGATAAAATGATTTAGAGTTGGATCGCCCTTTATCAAGGAAAGCTATAGGATATATAACATCACACTGTCACTTATAGAAGGGGAGTAGGACCCAAAGACGCAGTGTTTGAAGGCCTCCTACAAGGTGGACCAATGACCTGGTGAAGGTTGCGGGGATCAGATGGATACGGGACGCACAGGATCGTTCATTGTGGCGACACTTGTGGGAAGCCTATGTCCAACAGTGAACGTCTATCGGCAGAAACGATGATGATGATGAGTAGCCAGAGACGCAGGTAAGACCGCGGAGACCTGATTATTATTTAGAAGATAAGGGGCTATGCATCACCCATAGTGTAGGGGATGTAGTCACTGCGACCTGAAAGATCTATTGTGACTCGCCACCTTGTTAGAGTAACTCTTTTAGCCCGGAGGCTTCCAAGAAATTTAGAATACTCCTAGCTTTTAGAGTTTTAATCTCCTCCGGGCGAATAATGTGTCGGCCCAGATGGACACTGTGTTTGTGGATAAGGGGCCCGCATTCACACAAAAGGTGCTTAGGCGTCTCCCTCTCCTGATTGCAGTACCGGCAAACATCAGTGTCACTCAGTTTCATGTGAAATTGGTGCCTGTTTAGTTTGCAGTGGCCGGTTAAGGCGCGGGCTGTCGCACAGATGTTCGTCCTGCTAAGCTCAAGAAGCTCGGCAGTTCGTTTTTGTGAGTAGCCTTCTATGAGATTTGGCGTGTAGCAGACCTGGTTGTACCAACCAGTGCTTTTTTGAATCGCCAAATAAGTTGCCCTTAAGGGTCTGCATGGCCTGGTTCTTTGAGATACCACAGAAGGGTTCTGGTCCTATCTGATGACCTTGAGCCCCAGCCCGTGCAAGTTCATCGGCTTTTTCGTTGCCATTGATTCCAGAATGACCTGGTACCCATCTCAGAATAACTGTATTCCTTTGCCCCAGGTCATTCAGTTTGTTAACGCAGTCTTTTACCAGTTTCGAATTTAAAGTATTCGAGTTCAGGGCGTTAATAGCTGCCTGGCTATCTGAGTAAATCAGAATTAATTGATTTATGTAGTTTCGTTGATGGTTGGCCTCCGCACATTCTATAACGGCGTATACCTCCGCTTGGAATATGGTAGCATGTTTACCCAGATTCAAGCTTTTGCTGAATTTCGGGCTAATGCCAAATATTCCACATCCTCCATTCTCACCCATTTTGGACCCGTCTGTAAACCAGATCAGGCTTCCAGCCTTGCAAGTGATGAGGTTGTTTGACCAATCCTCTCTGCTCGGCAGTTCCACTGTGTAATTCCTTGTGAAATTACACTGTGGAAGCATGACGTCTGTTGTCATAGCGGGGACCTGATAGTGCATAATGCAGATCTTACTCACCCTAGTCTTATGTCCAATATACTGCTTGAAATCTTCATCCTTGCCCAACAAGGGCTTGGAGATGATGTGGTCGAAGTAAACGCAGTACACTTCGACGGCCTGTGCCTTGGGGGTGTCGGCCAGCCAGGTTAGCTTGAGCGTCTTCTTGTAGTCTTTGTTGTCTAGGTTAGGGGTCGCGTCTATACTGGTTACTGTGCCGTCCGCGGACCTAGTAACAAAGTTGGTTATTATTTTTTATACTTAAACGGGAAGCGCGAAAAATACAAATTTTCTTAAGTTTTTTGAACTTACCACGCCAGTGTCTAGTTGTATGTTAATTAAAATATGATTTGCGACCGTAACACGTATTTATTTACAGAATTGTGATAATTAAAATCATGAATACAACCCTTTCAGTTCATCTAACCTATGGCTGAATGGCTGAAAAAGTCATTAAAGGTTAGCTGTGCTGAAATGTGACGTCACCGCCATTGGATTACGTGTGTACCAAAAGATGCAAGATATTCCCACCACATCCCCACAACCAATATTCGAAATGATAATTGTTTCTTTATTTAAAAACCGATTATGATGCTGTTTTCAGAAAAAGATTTCTTTTTAACGTCATTTGTTGTTTAGAATAAAATATTGTACAAAAACAAACACAAATGATATAGGTAGGGAGACAGACAACTGTGTTTTCTTGAGATGAACACAAAAATCTTCTTTAAATTAATAGTCATGTTAAACAAATACTCACTTATGAATCTTATCAATCATAATATTCCCATAGTTGATAAACGTTGCATTCTCTCCCTCCTTCAGGGTCTTAGCGTCGACCTGGTCTATAAGCAGCCTGTTGGACACGTGCACGGCCTTGGAACCGACATCTGGATTCTTGGGGTGCAGGGCCACCGTCAGGATGCTCTCGGAGACACCCTTCAGGTTCACAGGCACTGGGTTCGATTCTAGGGCTGTGTAGCGAGGGGCTATGGGGTCGATCACCTGGAAGAGATTAATGGTTAGACTAATTTTGATAATTTTTAGTATCGTAGTATGGTCATGTGAAGAGAAGGGATGAAACGCATGTTACTAAAAGAGTTATGAGTATATACGTGGATAAAGGAAGACGGATAGGGAGGTCAATGAAAAGATGGATGGATTGTGTGAGAGATATAAAAGAAAAGGGAGTTAGTGATAGTGTGACGGGTGATAGGACAGAATGGAAGATAAAAAACGTGTTGCGCCGACCTGAAATAATACGGGAAAAGGGCAAAGAGATGACGATGATTGATGACATAATGATATGCCATTAATTATATCATCACACATAATTATAATCGTATAATATTTGTAAGCAACCTTCTTGTTGATCGCCCATATCTTGTCCCACTCCATGAAGACTACTGATCGACTGGAGCCCTGCGCTGTGATGAACTGCCTCAGGCCTTCCACTGTCATGCCGCGACGTAACACTCCGCGGACGGTTGGCATGCGAGGGTCATCCCTAGAGGTTAAATAAATATATTATATTTGAATATTTTTTACAGATTAATTATTGTTTGGATAAGATCAAGTATCAAATCAATAATTAGTCTGTACAATAGACATCAGGGAATTTGTGATTAAAAATAACATTTAGATAAAACCGTTAGCGGTACATTGCTCACTAGAGGTGTAAAAGTAACGAAAAACAGCGAACCCGTATGTATTCGTTACTATAATAATTAGTATTCGTTACTATCGTATCGTTACGTTACTCGTTACTTTTCCTCATGGGGATGGCATGGCATTGATGGCAATACCGACAAAAAAATAACCTAACTAATATCATCTACACCAAAAATCAAGTCGTATTATTATTGCGAAAAATGCGAGTAACGAAATACATTCATTTGTAACATTTCGTGATTTCGTTACTCAGTACCGAATACATACGGTTTAGGTTTACCGACGTTACTATACATGAATACACTCATCAATGGTACTCGAGTTAACTGAAAGTACGAAACATACGAGTAACGAAATGCATTCGTGAGTAACGTTTCGTTACTCGGTACAAGATGGCGCACCCGTTACTTAGTACCGAATACATACGGTTTGCTACAGCTCTATTGCTCACAGAACAGATAGTTGACGGGGCTGAATGGTTCTGGAGTGGCAACCACGTACTTTAAGTCGCAGTGTTGGAAAGCCGCTAAGTCGCGGTAATTCGACGGATGCGCAACAAACAAGGCCGTTCGTTGTGGCGACACTTGGAGGAGGCCTATGTCCAATAGTGGACGTCTTTCGACTGAAATTATGTTGATAATGATGAAAAACGTTAGTCGTAATTAAATCTTACCATCCATCTACTAATCCTTCTTGCACAAACCACGTCAGTTTTCTCTTTGACAGCACTGTGTTTGTCATACTCAATCTGAGAACATAAATAAAACAATAAATTAGAAAAAAGAAGTAAATACAGGTTGTTAGACATACCTAGCTGCTACAAAGATTACAAATAAACATACAAACACAAACTACCACCTTTTCTCACCTCGTAAACACTCAGTCAAAAGATAAGAAAAGTTGGGAACCATTGGTCCGTACGCACCCGTGCGTAGTGTGGACTACGCACATACGCACCATAGATACGTAGTGTGCAATACGCACAGGCGCGTGCGTGGCTGCCAAACAACTGAACAGCGCAACTAACGTAGCTTCTTATGCGTTGATCACACGTACCGAGTAAAATATGTGTGTAGTCTATTGTTGGTGAGCCAAATAAATAAAATAAATAAATAGCGAGACAGTAAAATGTTGCTCGGCCGAGACAGTGATGCAAGCCGCCGTGCCGAGCACTCGGCGCTTTGTTGATATGTACCGAGTATTCGGCCAAGAGCACTGCCTCGCCCGTTTACTCGGTACGTGTGACCAAGGCATTACTATCAGATAAGAATATTCCTTTACTCACCGACTATACTCCCAGATGTAAGGTTTTCTTATTCCCAGCGCGTCAATGAACCAGTAGAACTGCGGGTCTCGGTCGTGGTACTCCATGGTACGCAGTACGTGGGTCACTCCCTCGATGGAGTCCACTATGGGGCACGCGAAGTCGTATGTTGGGTACACTCTGAAAAAGATCAGTTTTGTGTTTCAGTAAATAAGACAGTGCAAACTCTATGAAGTGGAAGTGGCTGCACGATATTTCGAAAAAGTCACCGCGGCGCTGGGAAGGAAAGAGCAACTGAAGGAACACCAGAGAATTTTAGTCAGGAAAAGCCTGACACTCCTTTTCGGTTCACCCAGAGCGAGAGAAGTCATTTGACCTTTCATAAGCAACATGATCTAGGGGGTGACCCCATTGATAGTACCTAATTATTTAAAAATAATAATGCTTCCTTGTGATTATGATTGTACCGTCGACGACTTTTGCTACTATTTTTGTGTACAATAAAGTTTATTCTACTCTATTACTCATTGTCGCTACGTACTTGTACTGCGTGCCGGTGCGCGGGTGTGTCTCGGGCTTGCAGCGGTAGATAGTGGGGTCTCGCAAGCATCCGTTGGGCGACTGCATATCAATCTTAGCGCGGACACAACACTGAACACCGATGTCGCTCGCTTTCTTCATCTCCTCCCACAGTTCCAGGTTCTTTTCTACGGCTGAAAAGTTAAATAAAACAATTAAATAACTAATGAATATGATGAAATAAAAAATAAATAATGGTTTCTTTTTAGTAAGTTTCCCCAAGTGTCGCCATAACGACCGGTCGTATGCGTCTCGCATCCATCGGATTCCCTCGATCTTCGCCAGGTCATCGATCCACCTTGTGGGAAACCTTCCAACGCTGCGTCTTCCGCTACGTAGTCACCACTCCAGAACCAGTAACATACATTTCATGAAATAAAGACCACAGTACATACAATTATTCCTATTCTTGCTATCAATCTTCTGTTCTCTCTCGTTCTTCATCTGCTCCGCGAGCGTGTCGTCCACGAAGGCCTTGCCTTCCTTGATGAGCTTGACGCAGTAGTCCAGCATCAGATCGAAGTACTGGGAGGTGTGGGTGAAGAGATCTGGCTTGATCTCCAGCATCTCTACGTCTTCTAGGATTACCTGGACAAAATTACACAAGTGTAAAAAATACGTTAATTTTGAATTTCTGTTAAAAAAGAAAATTCTTGTGATTAGTACCTATTATTCATAAGCAAGGTGAGTATAGTCGTTTGACTTTTTAGACGGACTCTAACTACCTTTTCTTTGTAATGAATCAACTCAAAAACTAGTAACCAAGTTTTAAAAAAATCATCAGTATAATGCTACTTTATCACTGAGTGCCATAGAAATTTCTACTTTTTGCGGGCGAAGTGGCTGGCAAAAGGTAGTATATGATAAATCGAGTTTATCAAGAATTAATAACATATTACACCAGATAACCTCAGTGGTCTAGTGTATGCACGCATTTCTGTAGAACATGGAGTCCCAGGTTTAGTACCATAGTGATATTGGATTCTTCACTAGTAAAATCTCAATTGTAGACCAGTGTCTGGTGTCTAGAATAGTGCCTGGCTAGTGGCGTACAAATTGTAGTTTAACTGCCTTGTACCGACATCTATGGCGCCACATACGAATACGAACTAAACTACGAAATCCTGCATTGCTGAATTAGAGATTTTCGTGCGATTAGAATATAAGAACAGCCCCAAATCATCTCTCGGGCAGTTGCCCACGCCAGACATAACACCCGTCTGGTCGGAGGATCCTTCCTTTTCAACGGAGGTATGTGGGATTTTACACTCCGTTTCTCACACCTCCAAAGTCTCTTCCCTCCCCTTATTCCTGAAATAAAAGAGATATATTTCTATATGATTAAAAGAAAAAGTTTATACCTTTTCAAATTCAGCATTCTCTTTAGCAGGGTTGGTGTCGTCAAACCTCATGATGAGTTTACCCTGGAACGCTTGCTGGTAGTACTGGTTCAGGAGAGCAGCCTTGGCATGACCAATGTGGAGATAGCTGGAATAGAAATCTTGCATTATTTGAAGACATTCAGACAGTTATTTAAATCTTTATTGTACACCATGATTAACAAAATATGTGGATATCACAGTTCCAAACTATAGAAGAATTGCAAAGGACAGAAAGCAATGGAAGAAGTTAGAGGAAGCCTGCTAAAAGGCACACTGAAATCTTGAACATGTTAGAACCCAAATGTAATAAAAAATCAACATCACAAGTACCAACAGACAAGTTTTCAGATACAATAAAATTATGCTTAACATGCCCATGCGTAAAACGCAGGGTTGGAGCCCGGACACAGCTACCCGGAGCCGAGTCAGACCACGAAGGCGATAGCGGGACGACCTGGATGGCATCCTTAAGAGGCCTTTTACAAAAAAACGCGAAATTGCAAGTGTTCGACGTTGAAATTGTATGTTTTACGTTCGCTAAATGAAATAACAATTATTGTCAAAAATAGTTTGTTTTCTCTACTATATTAACTATTTAACCGATTTTAGATAACTTGTTTAATTATTTAGTAATAAGCTTTCTTCCGATGCATGTTTAGGCAAAAACTCACGGAGACATGATTTGGCAGCTCTAATTTGGAGATTCTACTGAATATCTACCACCAAAAATAATATTAATTAGCTGTCAAATATCCTTAACTTCAAAAATTATTAAGTACATTTTGGTTATATGCCTTTTGTGTAAAGAAATAAAAAATCTACATAATTCAATTATCGACTGAAAAGGCTTCGAAACAAGCCCCAATATCTCTAAAGTTCTACATTATTTACGCGTAAAATTTATACCAAAATAATCATCAACATTTGCTTAAAATATAGTATTATTTTTATTTTTTTAATCGCTACCATTATTTTGTAATTAAATAAATAAAAATACTATATATTTCACTGCGCCAGCCATCCGCGACTAGTACCGCGCGAGCGCTTGTCGAGGTCGGACCTATGTCAGTTTATTTCCCGCGCGCCTTCGTTCCGATACCATCATTGTGTGCGCTGATTGTCGCGTAGACACTACCGCATTGCTGTTGTGTGCGTGTGAACTACGAACGCCGTTTTTGATCTTTGTATTTATTTTCTAACGGTATTCAATATGTGCAAAGTTCACACATTATTAGTATACCAGATAGTCGCTTATTGGAACGAAGTTCCTTATGGCGCGTTGTTTATATATATATTTATATATCAACTTTTTTTTAATGTTTTTGGCTTGGAAACTATTTATTTTTTATTTATTATCAACTTTTTCGATATGGGTGTCGTTTTCATGGTTTTCAAGGGTGTTTAAACCGATAGTATTGTCAAAATGTAAATCCAAGATGGCGGCTGCAAGAAATTATCAACTTTTTCGTCATGGGTGTCGTTTTCGTGGTTTTCGAGGGTGTTGAAACCGATAGTACTGTCAAAATATAAATCCAAGATGGCGGCTGCAAGAAATTATTAAATTTTTCGTCATGGGTGTCGTTTTCATGGTTTTCGAGGGTGTTGAAACCGATAGTACTGTCAAAATATAAATCCAAGATGGCGGCTGCAAAAAATTATTAAATTTTTCGTCATGGGTGTCGTTTTCATGGTTTTCAAGGGTGTTGAAACCGATAGTATTGTCAAAATGTAAATCCAAGATGGCGGCTGCAATAAATTATCAACTTTTTCGATATGGGTGTCGTTTTCATGGTTTTCGAGGGTGTTGAAACCGATAGTACTGTCAAAATATAAATCCAAGATGGCGGCTGCAAAAAATTATTAAATTTTTCGTCATGGGTGTCGTTTTCATGGTTTTCAAGGGTGTTGAAACCGATAGTATTGTCAAAATGTAAATCCAAGATGGCGGCTGCAATAAATTATCAACTTTTTCGATATGGGTGTCGTTTTCATGGTTTTCAAGGGTGTTGAAACCGATAGTATTGTCAAAATGTAAATCCAATATGGCGGCTGCAAGAAATTATCAACTTTTTCGTCATGGGTGTCGTTTTCGTGGTTTTCGAGGGTGTTGAAACCGATTGTACTGTCAAAATGTAAATTCAAGATGGCTGCAATAAATTATCAACTTTTTCGTCATGGGTGTCGTTTTCGTGGTTTTCGAGGGTGTTGAAACCGATTGTACTGTCAAAATGTAAATTCAAGATGGCGGCTGCAATAAATTATCAACTTTTTCGATATGAGTGTCTTTTTCATGGTTTCGAAGATGTTGAAATAGTGCTGTCAAAATGTACATAAAATAGGATAGTATTTTTTTGGAACGAAGTTATGCGACTACGATAAAATAAATAAATGAATGGTTTGAATGTTCAAAATGGTATCATTGAAGTGACCTGATGATGATGATGGAGCCAGAAGATAGGCACCGGAACTCCGTAATTAATCAATGTATCCTACCCGTGTTTGGGCTTATTAGAATTGTCATGAGATGCACTTTGGTTATAAGGTACTATTGAACTGATCTGATGATGATGATGGAGCCGAAAGGTAGACACGGGAACTTCATAATAAAACATTGTATCCTAGCAGGGTTTGAGTTAATTGGAATTGCCATGAGAAAAATGTACTCTGGCTGTAAGTGTATTGCCACTAATGAAATAAAAAACTTTTTACAAAAATAAATAACCGACTTCACTAAAAAAAACACTAAAACCATCAAAATCATTTTAATTTCGGAAGTCGGTGTTAAATAAGGAACAAACAATATCGAGAAACACCGACTTCCGAAATTAAAATGATTTTCATGGTTTTAGTGTTTTTTTTTTTTTTTGTAAAAAGTTTTTTAATTTAAAAACTTCCAAAAATAATGTTGACATGAATGTCAATTTAGGTGCGGTTTCGGTGGCGATAATAACTGGCATTGGTCTTTCAAATCTAAATGAACTGTCTGCTTCGATGGATTTGCCTACCTTACCTTTCCGGTTATTCAGCAAATGCCATGACACAGTAGCAGAAATGTGGAAGAAAACTGCAGAAATAACAATGACACAAGCGGCTGAAGAAGTAGCTGAAGCTGCAAAACTGCATGGCGATGTTAACAGTGCGGGTATACCTACAATATCGGTGCAAGCTGATGCATGTTGGAGCAACGCTCATACAAGTCGAATTATTCTGCACTTTCCGGTGTTGCATCCATTATAGGTACCAACCAAAACACTTTAATAACGTGTGACTAAGGCTTTTCTTTTTGTTCTATTCTTGTTTTTCACCATCCTGAAAGTCTTATTTCATTCTTTTTAAGCGTCGTTTTTTTGTCGTAGTCGGGTTTTAGTTTTTTTACTTTATTTCTATTTAAACAATTTTGGAGCTTAATCATATTTACGTGAAGACCTTCGAAATGATACCAAACACGACGTATTTATCTTTTTTTTTTATATAATGGATAGGCTTGCGTTTGACCACAATCTCACCTGATGGTAAGCGATGATGTGGCCGACGATGGAGCACGCTTGCCTAGAAGCAATCTATTCACTCTTGACTTAAAACCCCTAGGTTATAGCTATCAGGAAACACAGACTCCGGCAAGGAATTCCATTCCTTAGCTGTACGCATAATGAATAATAATAATAATATTCCACAACTATCACACAGCGCCGTCTAGTCCCAAGCTAAGCAGAGCTTGTGTTATGGGTACTAAACAACTGATAAACATACTTATATATTTCTAAAAACATACATATTATAGATAAATGTACTCCCAAAACGCTTTGTACGTATTGGTGGGATGTCCACCATGTATCGGTGGCGCAACGCCGTACGTCTTGTGGTCCGATGATGGAACGGACTTGGCGGAATTAAATTGTGTAAGTCTAGTGCGCACTCCCCGAAGTGTAAACGATAACGAAACGAATCAAATAATTCTACACAAATTTTAATATATTTTATCATGGTATGTGCCAAATTAATATTATTGACTGTAAATTTTATTATGTTTGACTAATGTGACTAATGACAGTGATGAAATTTCATGACATTATTGTACTATTGTGCATGCTTTAAAATATTTGCACGACTGTTAAGTCGAATGTAGTGAGTCTTAAAAAATATTTCAACATGTTAATACCTATGTGTACCTATATTCTAGAAAATAAATAAATTTCATTTCATTTCATTTCACGATCGAATTTGCGCTTGATAGAGGTTGAGCAGCTGTTCCGGCGTGAAATACCGTCTCACCTTTGCTAAGATCCCCAATTTTTTGGCAGCTAGTTGGGCTTTTGCCTCGATGTAGGAGCCGAAATTAAGGGTAGACGATAGCGTTACGCCAAGAAGTTCAATGTGGTCGGTAATTGGCACGGTTACACCCCGAAAAGATGGAGCCGGGTGGAATTGGCTCCGTTTAGCGGAGAAAAGACACGCCTGGGTTTTCGTCACATTGAACTTGACCAGATTGGCATCGCCCCATTCTGAGACTGCCTCTAAGAATGAGTTCAAGCGTTCAACCATAGCCTCTCGAAATGACTGGATCTGTGACCCACTAGCTCGTGCGTTAGACACATATCTCTCAGCAACAGTGCTGTCGTCTGCATACCCAAAAGTTCCGGGTTTAAGTAGGTCATTTATGTGCAGCAAAAACAGTGAGAGTACCGACCCTTGAGGAACTCCGGCATTAATATCCATTTGACCGGACGAGCATCCATCAATTACCACTCGGATGGATTGATCCCTCAAGAAGTCTGCGATCCAATCACACAGACCAGTGGGTAGACCAAAGGAAGGAAGTTTAGTAACAAGGCTTTCGTGCCAGACCCTATCGAAGGCCTTCGAGATATCAAGGGACACGGCCAGCGCTTCCCCATGCTTCTCAATGGCCTCGCTCCAGATGTGAATGGCATACGTTAGAAGGTCCCCAGTAGATCGATTTTGACGAAAGCCGTATTGCTGGTCGCTGAGGATGTCGTTAGCTTCCAGGTATGCCAAAAGCTTCCTGTTAATTACCCGTTTACCCGTAACAGATATGGGTCGGTAGTTTGCCGGGTCAGCTCTACTGCCCTTCTTGGGCACAGGCTGCACGTTGGCTTGCTTCCAAGCCATCGGCACTTTTCCAGTCTCATATGAGAGGTGAAATAGGCGAGTCAAGATCGGAGACAATTCAGGCGCACAAGTTTTTAGAACGACCGCTGGTATGCCGTCGGGGCCACTGGCTTTATTCACATCAAGGTTACTCAAGACCCTACGAACGTCCTTCTAATGGATACGAATATCCGACATATTCGTCACGCACCCATCAGGAGAAACAGGGGGTTGCGCGTCACTGGAGTCCAGACGCGAAGATACCGCAAAAAGGGAAGCAAATGAGTTTGCTTTCTCCTCAGCGGTGTGAGCCAGTGTCACATCGGGACTCAGCAGTGGCGGAAGTGAGGGACGGCAGAAGTTCGATTCAACCGACTTTGCCAGGGACCAAAACGCTTTACTACCAGCGGGGTATGAAGCAAGTTTGTTCCCTATTCGGTTAATGTGGTCGAACCGAGACTTTTTCAACATCTTTTTGCAGGACTTGGCAGCCCTGTTAAAGGCCTTCTTCTTAAGAGTCACGTCGCCGGCTTTGCGCATATGAGCATCGGCCCAAGCTTGGTATGCCGCATGTTTTTTCGTGTCGGTGCGAGAACACTCGGTGCCAAACCAAGGTCGAGCTTGGTCCGACATTACTTCGTCAGAGAATGGGATGTAGTACTCCATTCCCTGTCGTAACACATCCGCCACGGCATCAGCGCACGACGATGCATCCTTCGAAGAAAAGCAAGTGGGCTGCCAAGGATAGCATGCGAAGAAAGACCGCATGCCATCCCAATCTGCTGACCTGTATCGCCAAACCCGCCGAGTGCCTCTAGGACTAGGATCGGGCGGGGAATAGATAGACACAGATTTAACCAGACAGTGGTCAGAACTGCCTAAAGGCGAAGATATCGACACTGAGTAGCGGTCTGGATCTGTGGTCAGCAGAAGGTCCAAGCAATTGGCTGTGTGCGAATCCACATCAGGTACCCTCGTTGCCCCCTGGACCAGCTGGGTGAGATTCAATTCCAGCGCTAGCTTCCGCATCTAACGACCAGCATGATCTGTGCACTGGTATGGGAAAAGCCACTCTTGGTGGTGCGCATTAAAGTTCCCCAGTAACACCAATTAGGCGGAAGGGTACCGCTGCTGAGCCGCATCTGCCGCCTCACTCAGATGCTGTGTGAGCCCGGACGTCTCCTGATCTCCACAATGCGAGCGGTAAACACAAGCGTAGATTATTTTATCTAGGCCCGTGTCGACCAAAGCCCAAAGCGTTGAGAACCTGGAGTCTTCAAGATTGCGGAGACGCCGATAGCAGATGTCGTCCCGGGCATACATACATACGCCCGCGAGTGGTTTGAAGTTGTGCTCCAAGGTAAACCCTGGGTATGAAAGATACGACACGTCGGACGGACCTCTGATCTGCGTCTCCGTAAGGAATAGTAGAGCTAGTTTTTTCAGTCTCCAGGTGGTGATGGACTGCAACGAGATTTAAGTGCAGACCTCGTATATTTGAGAGGTGCACTTTGTGAGAGAGGGAGTGCAGCCGCTGTTTAACTTTACTCTTTCCATTCCTTTTCATAATTTGAGAGTGAATGGAGAGGAGAAGGAAGTGAAATGGGGAGCCACGCTGCGTTCCTTCAGGCACGCACTGAAAGGACGACCTCATTAGGGGACTATGTTTTTTTTAACACATAACTTTTTGACCACTAGTGGGCGCCACATTATTTTTTGATATTTTTGCTAAGTACCGGTGAAGCCCTTTCAAATGATATCAAACACGGTGTATTTATCTTAACATTTATCACATTACCTTTTGTCCGCTAGAGGGCGTCACTTTAAATTTGAGCAACATATTGGAAATACACAAGTTAAGCCCTTTCAAATGATACCAAACACGGCGTATTTATTTCCATTTTTATTTTTAACACATTACTTTTTGTCCGCTAGAGGGCGCCATATCGCGTTTTGTGACACGTCACATAGCATATGTTCAGCGAACGATTAAGACGGTTCTAACGATACCTCATATGTCGAGTTCCGATAAGTAGATTAGGAACTACAAGGAACAAATGAACATACTCACAAACATACATACATACATAGCCTGTCAAAATCATAACCCTCCGTAGTCGGGTAATAATTAAAAAAATATTCTCTTCTTTCTTCTCTTTCTATAATTAATATATTTGTTAATTAAATATATTACATTAATAATATTTAAGTTTCTGTGAAATTGTTAGGTGAACAATAAAGTTTATTCTATTCTATTACATTTGGTTGTTTTATTTATTAGAATACGTTGCAGCAACCATACTACTATAATATTTACAATAACCTAATACAACTATGCTATTGACTGTAGATATTATAATCGATTACTGCATAACAATTAAAAAATTTATGTGAACATATTTCTTAAAAAAATATTATAAAATTGAAATAACACGTCAACAATTTCCACCTACTAACCTTTATCCTAAGAAACCTTAAGTTACGGAAAATCAAGATCGTTTAGTCGCCGTATTAAGTGCGAGCGAGAAGTATGAATGAAAGTATCGGTGGCGCAGTTAGCCGTCCGCTCGAGCGCTCGGTGCGTAAAATACCTAAATTTGCGTAAAGCCGAAATGTAAAAGGGCTCTTAAGGATTGGAACGAAAAGGCGAGGACCCGTGATCGTTGGAAGGAGTGGAGGGAAGCCTTTGGCCAGCAGTGAGACAATATGGGCTAACTATAATAATAATAATAATGCACATACCGAAACAGTTACCATCTGATGACAGATAATAATATTTAGTTTTATTGCTCACCCTGAAGTTTAAACTGAGCTGCTTTTGTAAAGCTTATAAAAGCTAACATAAGAGTGATATTACTTAAGTATTTTTTTTATTGTTGATAAGCTCGTACTTCATCACTATCGCACCTGACGGAAAACGACGCTGTAGTCGACGATAGAGCATGCTTGCCTGGAAGTAACCTATTCACTCTTGACTTAAAGATTAGTTAGTTTAGCTACTGACTTATAATTTTACTCTAACTTTCCTCTATTAGAAATATGTTATTTCTTTTGTTAACTCACCCAGAAGCTTCAGGTGGGAACCGCACAACAACCTTGCCCATCTCAGCGTGTGGCAGTTCAATAAACTTGCCTTCCTGTTGGCGGCCACCCTCAGCATTTCCTGATGGGGATTTCCTGTAAATCAAATTAATATTTTTCTTCAATTTACACAATAGTTACTATTATTGCATAATGTTTTTTTGACATATTATAGTATAGTCCAGTAAAGAAAATATCATGTTTATTCAATACCTATGACAAAACGCAATTTTTTAAAATTTTATGTCTGTCTGTCTGATTCTGCTAATCTCCGAAACAGCTAGACCAATTTTGATAGAACTGTTATTGGTAAATTTCTGATGTTATAAGCAGTAACTTAGGTTTTTATTTTAGGAAAAGAAGGTTCATCACAAAAAATACTTCTTCTCTTCGTGTCGAAGCTCTCAAACTATATTTTTTCTGACCAATATTTGGCAACCTGTACAGCTCTTCTATTGGCCTCATAAAGATCCTTGTAAAAAAACTTCTTAAAATTGTGGCATTGTGCTCTTATGAGTCTGCTGTGGATAAAGCCGCACACACCAGCTAGTTAGTAATAAATACATAACAAACCTTGATGAAGCCTTGCTCAGACTATCCAAGACTTCAGACGGTAGATCTTTCAGAGCTTTGTGGACAGGTGGTTGAGCTTCAATCAGTTTCATCCAGCGGAGAATGTTCTTGGGAGGGTTCTTCTTTGCCACATCCTTGAATTTGGCTGACACTGCAGAATAGACATCACTCATAGTTAATGAGAAACTAGTTCAACAAAATAAAATAAAAAATATTACCTGAAAACCTATAATACTAAGTAATAAAATTAATTGCAAAGTTTTATTAGAATCATAAAAATAATGATAAGGCTGACAGCTGTATTACCAAGTGGAGATAGTGATAGCACTAACCATACAGAACGCTGAAGACAGCCAAGTCAGATACTGATAAACTTTCCCCAACCAAGTAGGTGATCGGACCAAGTGTTGTGTCCAAGTACTCAATGGATTTAGGGATCTCATCCTCCAGGACAAGGCTGAACGACAGCCAATGATTCATGGTAACTTTCTGGAGGGGCTGAGATGATTTGTTGAAGGCATTCTCAAGAATTCTAATCAAATCATTGCTGGTCACATATGGCACCGGTTTTGTGGAGTTCGGCAGCACCACAGAAGATTCGCCGCCCCAGGCGACTTGGACGTCCTTCGCTGACGACCTATAGAGCTCCAAAGCAAGTAAACCACCTGTAAGTTAAAAAAGAAATCCTATTTTAAACTTCGCTCTCTCAGCTGATGCAATATGGAGAAATATGTATGGAACACTGTATATTACCTAGTGGCGGGTTGGATTTATTGCACGCAACTTTCATTCTAAAGCAATTTATGGACTTGTATTACAATAATTGTACTTATTTCGAAAAAAGTGCCGTGCACTCGCCGAACAAGCCCACACGAGAGAAATTTGACAGATTGTCGCGTTGACAAATTGCTGTCAGTTTGAAAATGTCAAAATAACTACTTTCTACGCAGAATTTAAAACCACAAGAAATATTTTCTCTCCCGGACATAAAAAGTGGTAAAATTCATTACACATACCGAAGTACGTATGTAATTAGGTATAGTATAAAAACTACATATATCATCATAATCAAATTGGTAGAGGTCAGTGTTAGCGATGGGCCGAGTCGACTTTTTGGTAACTCGAGTAACTCGAGTTGACTCGCTTACCAACTCGAGTTGCAACTCGAGTTGACCCGTTCAGTCTGCCGCGTCGCCGCGTTGTCCGTCCGAGTCAGTAAATCAATGCTCAACTCGGTGCATCGTTCCACGGGTTGCTAGTTTGCTACGTTCTCGGGTTCGGCGGGCCGCGGGCTGCGTGGCGGCGTCGAGTCAATTCAATGGTAGTTTAAATAAAATTGAGCCCGTTCAAAAATCAGACGTTTATAAATTAGCGTTTACAAACATCACATCACAAAACGAACTACCTATGTAGCGCAAAGGAATGGTAAAATTTTCATCTCGTAAATAATAAGAAACTAAAATAATAATGGCACTTTATTCCTTAAATTAAACACCGCACCGTTTGGTATTTGGTAATCTATCTTAATCTATCAAGTAACACTTATAAAAAAAGCTAATCAACAACTAAGTAATGGCACTTATTTCTGAATGAATACCTGTTTTAAGTTCAAAAAATACAATATAGATAGGTAACTTTATAAAAATAACTAATACAAACTAATGAAACGGCAACAAATCAGTAAACAACGAACGAAGTAACAATAATAAAAACGTAAACAAACCAAAAAAGCGAGCTGGCTTTCTATGTCAAAACTCACACATTAGTTCTCGTTCTGTCTAACCGTCTGCTAAGAAACCAAGAACGAAAACTATCTCTTTCACTCGCGGCTCGGACGTTCGGTCATCGGGCTGATTCGGGCTCGCTCGGAGTCGTTCGGGCCGCGCGACTCGCGGGCTAGCCGCGGGCCGCCAACCCACCGCACCGCCCGCCGCGCGCGCTCTCCGGGTCAACTCGGTTTGCAGATATTTTGACTCGGGCTGACTCGCTTACAGTCTGACTCGAGTTACTCGAGTTAGATAACTCGAGCCGCCCATCGCTAGTCAGTGTAATCATCTCGATAAGCGACCCTGTATGAGTCTCACCTTCTCACCCATCACACTCTGTCTACTACAAAGCGAATGATGCTACATAACCGAAAAACATCAATGAACGAACCGCAATATTTCATTATACATTGCCTTTACAACACCATACACTATTCAACGCTTGTTTACAAACATGGAAGTGTATTTAAAAGTTTCAGTAGAATATTGTCATTCAATTTATCGACTGAAACATTTTGCTATTTTTAAATATTTTGTATTTGTTTCCATTTCAAATGCCTTATATTAGGATTATTAATTTCATAATGTCTTAGTGTTGAACCAGCTTTAATTAATACAATAAGGTGCCAAGTAAAACGTAAGTAATTCCATAAAAATATATTTGAGCAACGGCAAGTGTTTTCGTCACTGGTTTTCGTATTTTTTCTATAAAAACTCATAAATAACTTGAAAATTTTGTGACCGAAACATCTCAATTTCTTTAAAAAAACTACTGGCTCCCATTAATTCCTGTTCCCATCAATTTTTCATAAACATTTTTCGCTCTACAGGTCATGGTGTAAGGCTGAAATAAATATTTTTTGCGACCAATTGGAAGGTCCTGGTTGTGATCATGAAGCGTCAAAATGTCCGCACATTGTCCTTGGTGGTCTGCACATTCACATATTTACTAATCGGCGCCGCAGTCTTCGACGCTTTGGAGTCCGAAACAGAGAGTAAGAGATGGGAAGTTTTGTCTGGTAAGTGGTCAAAAACCTAATGTTAAATGTACAAATACCGGCAAGGATCTTGAGCGCTCAGCGTCAGAGTGGGGATCGCTTTGCGCATTCCATACATTGGCGAGCCAATCGTCGTCGTTGTTAGATACATGCAGCAATGCAGGGAACGAATTACGAGAGACATCTATGACACGATGGCGCGGCGAGCCAATCACTGACACTCCCCGCCCCCGCTTCTCACTTCGCACCACTAAAGAGACCGAATATTTGACTTCTGTGCAACTTGAAGCCAGCGCTCATCCGTGCCGGTAATTGCACTTTATCAGAACAAAACTTAGACTGTTCTTGTTAGAATCTAGTTATTTTAATAAAATTAATTAAGAAAGTCCGTCCTGAAAATGTTTTACTACTTAAGTATAAGTAACAAATAATATTTTTTATCTCAATAATCAAGGACAAGAACTCTTGTCCTGATAATCTTCCAAGTATTACAATAAAAAATGTAGCATCTATTTAAAACAAAAAAAGGATAGACCAATTCAACTAGTAGACAACATCATTGTATGTTTCAAAGACTTGAATAAATAGAAATTTTAACTCCTTTTCTAGACATGAGAAATGGCTTAATACGCAGATACAACATAACACCAGAAGATTACCACATGATAGAGATAGTCATCATAGAGAACAAGCCGCACAAAGCAGGCCCACAGTGGAAGTTTGCCGGAGCCTTCTACTTTGCAACTGTGGTGTTGGCTATGATTGGGTATGGGCACTCTACACCTGTTACTTATGGAGGGAAGGCGTTTTGTATGGCTTATGCTATGGTAAGATCTTTTTAGTTGATATTGTTGTTTATTTTTTAGATGGGAGCCATAGTGTGAGAAGTTACCACCTCACCTAGTACCTCGGCTAGTTGACAGAATTGTTTTGGTGCACTAGTTCAAACATGAGGAATCTAGTGGCTGGAAGGTCATTGATTAAAATACAGTAAAAAATTGTTTGAACAAGATTGAGTTTTGGTGTGCTCCTCAATACAAAGGAGCATTATTATTTTCGAATATGTAGAAGACCAAAATACTTAAATAAAAAAAGCTTATTCCTGATTACCACAAAACACGGTTTAGTGTACTATTAAGTTTGCTGCGCTCTTGAAGCGGATTGTGCTTCACCATCTACGATGGAATCACTGCTTACCATCAGGGAGGGTTGTAGTCAAGCACTAGTCTCTATCATTTAAACTGGATTGTGTCTGGCTGGCATAACTGGCAAAAAAATCGTGAAAGAGCTAATACTCTTTTTTCAAGGTGAGAAATTATGTAATGACATCACTCGCTCTAGGGCAGGCGCGAGCGCCTTACCGCTCTGCTGTCAGACAGTCTTTTACTCACTAAAACCACACCTATGTTCCTTCAGTTACATTTTGCGTCGCAGAACACGGGTCCTCCTTTCAGAAGTCGACCCATGGCCCTAGAATCGTCCTATTGCCACTTTTAAATAGGTACATATCTTATGGATAGTGCCTATCTAAATTCTATGACCATAACTTATGATTTTCCAGGTGGGCATTCCCCTAGGCCTGGTGATGTTCCAGAGCATAGGCGAGCGTCTCAACAAGTTCGCGTCCGTGGTCATACGACGCGCGAAGTGCTACCTGCGATGCAACACCACGGAGGCCACTGAAATGAACCTCATGTTCGCTACCGGCATGTTGTCGTCGATCATTATTACTACAGGTAGAGTGTTAGCTTTAATAGGGTAGTTTCAAGGGTCAAAATAATAACATTTTATTTAGTCCGTATTTTAGATTATAAAAAAATTTTGGACACGTATTTTTTCTTTTTTCGATTAAACAAAAAATAACAAAGATATAGCCCATTAAAGTTACGTGTGACGTCACCCCGTGCGAAAAAATGTAGCACGGCGGCGTGACGTTACACGTAACTTTAACGGGCTATAATATCTATGTCATTTTTGATTTAATTTACAAATAAAAAAATACCTACGTGTCCCTTATTTTTAAATAATCTAAAAGACGGACTAATTACATTTTTTACGGCAACTAGCCTATTAAGGACATTGTCAAATCTAACTTCCACTATTTATTTATTATATTCTTTATTGTTCTCCACATAAATCAAAAATATAGGACAAACATTATTAAAAATAAGTGTATAATAGGCGGTCTTATCGCACAGTGTAATTTTTTACAGAAAACCTTTGGATAGACTGAAAGAATGGAGAAAGACTTAGGGCTGTCAGTATACAATAATGTCAGAAATAATACTAATAAGAAATAACAACACAAATACACTATACTTGGCTTTGAGCCTTTGAAAGCATAACACAGCTTAATCTGACGGCCGCCTCCATCTGCAAAGCAGTAATGCTAGACGAAGGAGGTGGCTGCACGCACGCGCGAGGGAACGGCCCTCACGCCCCAGCTGCTGGGATCCAGCCACCGTAGGAGTTGGCTTGCGAACGGCGAGCACTGGGTAGCACGCCGTCCGGTCGTCCGGTAACCGTCCGGTCGTCCGGTAACCGTCCGGACCAAGCCCAAGTCCTCAACGTAGTGTTCCACACGCACCTCAAGGAAATGTCAGAAATCGTAGGGACCCAGCAGGGTTGAAGCCTACTGGGACCGTGGATTAAGTGAAAGCGAACCCCGAGGTCTTGGAACATAGGCAAACAGGGAATAGGAGAGGATTTTAGTCAGTAAAAGTGTGACACGTCCTTCCGCTCCGCCCAAGAGCAGGAGAAGTCATTAGATTTCCCATAGATTCCCTAGAAGATTTCCCACCATAAAAAGATAGCATAATCAGGCTTATAATGTTCCCACTACTGCCTATCTCTTAAAAGCAATCCAGTGGTAAATACCACAACTTACGAGTTGTAAGTCTTAAGTCCCAATTCAAACTTAGGCACTTAGCCAGGCACTTTTTGTATAATTTACTTAGTCACAACTGCTCTTAAAACGATGAGGGAAAAAACATCGTGAGATTAAATGAGGTGATGGAGAGGAAAAATTCAGAAACATCCACCACTGCACCTACACACTGGACCTGTGCGCAATTCCCTCTTCCAGACAAAAGCCCTGAATCCCAATAGTGAGAAGATTTTCAGTCTGATTATGCTATGGTATGCTATGCTATAATGAACCAAATCAAACTAGTTTTTAAATACACAGGATTATTTGTAAAACACTGGCAACCTTTCGAGACTATGTTAGTAACATCATAAACAACAGCTTTATTGTTCTATGACTTTTAAAAATTTATCATTATTTTAAGTCATCAGATTTTCATACAAAAATAAAAATATTTAAATTGAACGTTCTATAATATATGTATACACCGCTAAATTTTAATCGTTTTAATCCCGTGGAGGGTCGATCCGGTACATGAAACACTATCGAATTGTGAAGATAAAATTAAAAAATAAAGTACCTTTTTTTCAAAGCTCGTATTAATTTACGCATGTACGAAATTAATTTCTTTAAGAAAACGTCAGCTGAGCGATTCCAATGATCTGCAGGTAGTTTGTACGCAACGCCGCATCTACTTACGGGTCATTGGACTCGCTCAGCTGACGTTTTCTTAAAGAAAATTAATTTCGTACATGCGTAAATTAATACGAGCTTTGAAAAAAAGGTACTTTGTTTTTAATTTTATCTTTACAAATCGATAGTGTTTCATGTACCGGATCGACCCTCCACGGGATTAAAACGATTAAAATTTAACGGTGTATATTACGGCTCTACGAGGCAATAACGGAGGGGTGCGGGGATCGGGCGGAGGGGTGTGGGGATCGGGTGGAAGGGGTGCTTGATGCGCTTGCGATATATAATATAATAATATATATATAATCAAATAGTAGCCTATTTCAAAACTGACAAACTGTGACTGTAGTAATCACCCTTGTCTGCCCCTTCGGATTATAATTTTGAAGTGAATAGCGAGTAACACACTTGAAAGTAATAAATAAAAATATAATTGCAATATTTTTCTACGCGTTTCTGGTAGGTGCTGCTGTATTCTCGCGGTACGAAGGCTGGAGTTACTTCGACAGTTTCTACTACTGCTTTGTTACTCTCACCACCATCGGATTCGGAGATTACGTCGCGTTACAAGTACGTATTGTTTTTTATTTATTTATTTATTGTGCATATTACGGAGTAGTTTTATACAAGTACCTACGTAATGTACTTATGTACCTACACATAACGAAAAGGGTACACGTCTTTGTTAGGGCGCAGAAAATTAACATACCTACACTCCAATCACAATAATAATAATAATCTGTGGCTCGGCTGTCAAGGTGTGACAGCAAAATTTTTCTCCCTGTAATATTTTTTCGAAATAAATACCAAATTTGAAAAAAAAATACACAAATAGTGGATTATAGCTGATTCAGTTTATCGAGGATATTACAACGAGTTTAAAATGACAATTGACTTTGGGAGCATATAACAACATAAATGCTGACTAGAAGCCGAGCACAGCAACTAAACACACATCTAACAACTTCGGGTTCGTCGCTCAGCTCCGCCTCGCAGCCCGGCGACCAGCGCCAGCCGTGAGTCCAGAGATTCCTGTAGCTGCAGTTGCGTCGAGCTCGAGCGACGAATACTTCTCGCCGCCGACGACACCACCACCTACGCGTCGGCGGGGAAGAGGCCGACCTCCGGCCTGCTTGGGACCTCGAGGCCCTCCGGCCTCTGACAGGGTCCCCGCTGCCGGTGGAAGTGTGCAGCGCATGCGATGGACACAATCCATTAATGAAAATGTCATGCGCTCATACTTTGGGGCTACAGAGGGGGGAACTAACCTGACTGCGTACCGTGGTCGGATGCTCTCTCTGTTTCAGGTGCTTGAACCAGCTGTCAACGTTTCGGCCCAAAGACTATCGGATCAAGTGCGGGTCATCCAGCGTAACCGTATGTTGGATGACGCCGTACTTGATAGACTGCGCCTAGAATCACGGAATGGTCGTGCCTCACCTGTTTCACCACCGGCCGCGGTGCAACGTCAACTCAGTGTTTCACCGCGACCCGACCACGTTGGTGAGGTTGATGATGACGAGGCTATATCCGTGAGTACCCAGTGCAATGCACGTTTGAGGAGTGCTTTGGAGGATGCATTCCGGGAGTACCGCTCTATACCACCAGAGCTTAGACCTCGTCTACCTCGTTTGCCTATGCATAGAAAAAATAGGGCGTTGGTGTGTGCTCTAGATTCGCAGCTATCAAATTGTTTTGATAGCAGCGAAGACCTTACCGATACCCACTCGATCTTATACTGTGCGGCTGCAGCGGCGTGTCGTGTAGCTCACGTCAAAATTCCAAATAGTGACAGAGCTACACGACCAGCTAAACCAGCTTGGCAGTGCAGGATCGAGCGTCGTATCGGTGAGGCTAGAGCGCTCATCGGCAAACTTATCTGCTTCAGGGAGGGCAACACTCGCCCTAGAGTGATGCGCTTTGTGAGGCGGGCGTTCTCGGGGACAGATATTAGTCCACGAGATTATCTACCCCGTATCACAGAGCGTATCGACTTCCTGAGGCAGAAAGTCTATGCATGGGCAAACCGTATACGACGGTACAAGCGGCGAGTGGAGCGGTACACCCAGAATCGCGCGTTCCAAAGCAACGAAAGGTGGGTTTACAGGGCTTGGGAGCGACCGGACCAAAGTGTGATTGATACGCACCTACCGGATGATGATGCCATGTATTCATTTTGGCGCAGCATTTGGTCGGTGCCTGTCAATCACACTGAGGGGGATTGGACTCGGGAGGTCGAGCGAGAGTGCGAACTTATACCAGAAATGGGGGCAATTACCATCAGCCCCCAAGATGTAGCTCGTGCAGTCCGTCCGTTACCAAATTGGAAATCTCCAGGGCCGGAGGGGCTGCACAACTTTTGGCTTAAATGGTTTAAAAGTTCGCACGCTCGCTTGGCGTCCCAATTCCAATCTGCCTTAGAGTCAGGGTCGCTGCCCCAGTTCCTGACGACAGGAATAACCCACCTGCTCTATAAATCGGGTAGTACTGCGGAACCCAAAAATTATAGACCGATTACGTGTTTGCCGACGGTCTATAAAGTTCTTACATCCATCCTGAGAGCTAAAATTAATAGTCATATTGAGACAAATTCCATCATGTCTGCTTCTCAGAATGGATGTAGGAACGGGTCCCGTGGTACTAAGGAGCTGCTCCTCATTGATGTTGCCATTAGCCAACAGGTTCGCCGTTCTCGAAGAGATCTGTCGACATGTTGGATAGATTACAAGAAGGCCTATGATTCAGTGCCGCATACATGGCTCATGAGGGTGCTGGAGCTATATAAAATTGATGTAACTCTGCGCACCTTTCTGATGTCATGTATGGGGCAGTGGAGGACGGTCCTTCACTATCCAGGGTGTCGACGGGTTTCGGAGAACAGCGAACCGTTAAGGATCGAGCGTGGCATATTCCAGGGTGACAGTCTGAGTCCACTGTGGTTTTGCCTAGCCTTGAACCCTCTCAGCACACTGCTGGAGGGTTCGGGTTTAGGCTACCGGTTGAGAAGAGAGGGTCAGGTCATATCTCACCTTCTTTACATGGATGATCTGAAACTTTTTGCTTCCAACAACTTGCAACTGATGGAGCTACTGAAGGTAACTGAAACCTTCAGTAGTGCCATCAGGATGGAATTTGGTTTGGACAAATGTGCAGTCATGCATGTAAAGCGAGGGGAGATTATGGAATCCGTGGGAACCCAACTCTCGGATTCCATACACCTTAGATCCCTCTGCTCAACCGAAACTTACAAGTATTTGGGTATGTCGGAAGCGTTGGGCATCAATGCTGCTGACGTGAAACAATCGTTGAGGGAGCGCTTCTTTGGCCGCCTGAATAAAGTACTGAAAAGTCTTTTATCGGGCGGGAACAAGGTACGCGCCTTCAATGGTTGGGTCATGCCGGTTTTGATGTACTCTTTCGGCATACTCAAATGGACTCAGACGGAACTCGACGCCCTGGATAGGAGGGTCCGCACTCTGCTTACCGCAAATCGGATGCATCACCCACGATCATCGGTGATGAGGCTGTATATCCCGCGGAAGTGTGGGGGTCGTGGCTTCTTAAATGCCAAGACCCTGCACAACCGTGAGGTATGCAGTCTCAGGGAATACTTCCTGGAAACCGACGTGGGGATGCACCGAGATGTAGTGGCGGTGGACAAAGGCCTCACCCCGCTCTCCTTGGCCAACGAGAACTGGCGCAAACCTATAGTTATGGATACTAATGAACGCAAGGAAGTATGGAAGGGCAAGGAGCTTCACGGGCGCTTTTACCGGGCCTTACATGGGCCCGATGTAGATCTTTTAGCGTCCGTATCCTGGCTACGCTTTGGTGATCTCTTTGGAGAAACCGAAGGTTTTGTCTTTGCAATTATGGACGAAGTTATAATGACGAACAACTACCGGAAATATATTGTGAAGGACGGTACGGTTGACATCTGTCGGGCATGCCACCGGCCCGGAGAATCAATCCGACACATTATTTCTGGGTGTTCTCATTTAGCTAACGGAGACTATTTGCACAGACACAACCTTGTAGCCAGGATTATCCATCAGCAACTTGCTCTTAAATACAACCTTGTTGAATCAGAAGTACCGTACTATAGGTATGTGCCCGACCCAGTTCTCGAGAATGGCAGCGTCACATTGTATTGGGACCGATCTATCATCACTGACAGGACTATTGTTGCCAATAAGCCTGACATAGTGGTGATAGATCGACTAGAGCGTCGCACAATGATTGTTGATATAGCGGTCCCTCATGACGAGAACCTCGTGAAAGCTGAGAAAGATAAACAAACTAAATATCTTGACTTGGCTCGCGAGGTTGTCGACATGTGGGAAGTGGATAGAGCAATCATTGTGCCGGTAGTCGTGACGGCCAATGGCTTAATAGCCAAGAGCCTCGACCAACATCTGCGGAGGCTCTCGTTAGGCAGTTGGATCAAGGGCTTGATCCAGAAGGCAGTACTCCTAGACACGGCGCGTATTGTCCGGAGGTTCCTCTCTCAGGAGCCCTGACCGCCGGCAGCTTAGACCCTGCTCCCGATGCCGGTGGGCTACTATTTTTTATATTTTTAAATGTTTTTTTTTTTTTTAATGTTATTTTTTGAAGAAATATTTAAAAATATGTTAAATATGTATATTATAATAAATAAATGGAATAATAATAATAATAATTTATTCAAAATACATTTACAAAAATATGAACATTAGGCAACAGTAACAAGGTTTCCTATTACAATAATGATACAATTACAGTGCTTAAAAATATTGTAAAACTAAAATATCAAAAAAAGTACAATTAGGAGTGGTTTGGAATTGCATAATTGATAGAGGACCAATAAGATTAGGCAAACTTTTTTTTACTGTTCGTTCAACCGATTTTGACTTCAGGCCATTCAGGCCTCTAGTTTTATGCACAACGATGATAATAGGGGAACGAAAATGGCCTGAACTGTTTCGGGAAAAGAATGTTACGGCCGTACTACGATTTTGCTCACCTTGGTGGGGGCACCGCCCGCGCCATTATTCTTTTAGAGTGAATAAAGTTTCTATTAGCGAAACACATGGTTTTTCTTGCATCATTCTAGAACGATCAAGCGCTGACCAGCAAGCCCGGGTACGTCGCTCTAAGTTTGGTATTCATACTGTTCGGCCTGGCCGTGGTGGCTGCTAGCATCAACTTGTTGGTGTTGCGGTTCATGACTATGTGAGTATGTTGAATCGAACTATTGTAATTAGGAACAAGCATGGGCTTATACATGCTTATTCCTATACTCTATTTAAAATAACATTAGACATTTATGAAAACCTTTAATCACTGTCCGTTCAACCGATTTTAACTCTTATTACGTTGGTAGCATGACAAATGGCGGCTGCAGTAAATAGTTGATAGGTATTGTAACCACTTTTTTGCTTTTAATGCCATCCTTATGCCTACGAAGTAGAAGTTAAAATCAGTTGAACAGACAGTAAAAAAGGTTTCTTTAAATTTCTAATCTTATAGCGAATAGGGTATAGTAATAATAATCATGTTACTATGTACATGACGACTAATTCTCCATTCATTTGATGTAATTTATCAACTTAAACTATTAACAGGCAAGCTGAAGACGCTGCACGCGACGAAGAAGATAAGGATGGCTCCAGGGTTCTCCTGCCAATAGATGAACATCCTATTATGGGACGACAGAGGTCGCATGACGATCAGGCATCGGTGAGTCAACATTTCTTTCTTAACATACCAAGTTTTTTTTAAGGTTAGGTATCAGCGCAGTTAGTTCCAATGGCGGCCACTAGATGTCGCTGTGCTGATGACGCGCATTTCTGAATCGCGGTGTTAAGATTCTCCGCGACTGAATGACCCTCCCCGGTTTTCGTTCGTTCGGTATCGCTTCTCGGCCTTTTGGCTAAGATCAAAGTGTAGTATCTGTTCTTTTCAGCTTAATATCTGAAAGTTCCCTCACTGAGGGACCAGTATATTAAACTGATTTTTGAAAGCTGACGGGATGTTCGGGGCTCGCTCCACTCCCGTCGCGGGTCGGCCCGGCATTGCAGTGCCGCCGGGATCGGCCCACATAATTCATTGTAATGAACATCCTGATCAATAACTTCTCTTACCCATGATTCTCAGTCGGTAATGTCGATCGTTACGTGTAAATCTACCTATAACTATATAGATTCAACGATCGACATTGCCGACCGGCTTCGCCCGCGTACATAAACTAGCCTGATGTCACTCAGCCAGCAATAAAGCAGCTTTCTATTGGTGAAAAAATTTTAGCAATCGGACCAGTATTTTCAGAGATTACCCTCTACAAACATCATCATCATCTTCCTGCTCTTGTCCAGTGTTATTACCTACTACAAACGTAAAAACAAAAAAAAAAACAATTTTTAGCTCTTTATCTATACATCTAATATAATATAAATAAAATTGGAGTGTCTGTTTATAATATTGAAATAACCGCTTTTTACTACATGCATGAATATATACGGTACATATACAAATTTTTTTTTTAATTTTTGTGTCTGTCTGTTTGTTCCGGCTAATCTCTGAAATGGCTGGACCGATTTTGACGGGACTTTTATTGACAGCTAGCTGATGTAATAAGGAGTAACAAGCTACTTTTATTATAACAGTTCTTTTATTTTAGAAAAAATAAATTCTAAATCCTGTAGTCCACGCAAACGAAGTCGCGGGCACAGCTAGTACTTAACATTAGTATAGATAAGACATTCATATGTCTAGATAATATAATATCGTATATATACAACGTGTAACGTTGAATGCGCAAAACCTCAGACGCCCCAAATGATTTTTTTAATTCAATTGACCTAGTCATTTTATGTGCTGTTTTAGTTTGTTTAAAATTCGTATCTGCATTGAAATAAGAACTATTATTATCCGGCTTATGAGAATATTTTAATTGGACAACAACCATTTGTGTTTGTTTACCTACCTGGGCGGATTGGCGCACGCGATGGCTTGACCTACTCGTATTAATAAACAGACAGGGCGACATTTTTAATGAAGATTTTTTTTAAAATGTGTGTGACTTATATTAAAAAGTGATCCAATTGATTCTGCTCGGTATTCTGATCAAACTATTTTCAGGTTTTGCGCATTTAACGTTACACATTCTATTACTAATACTATTAGTGTACCTATTAATATATTCGCCTTTTCTCTTTTTTTCCTCTGCATCACCCAAAGGACGACTGTAGAAAATGTCTAAGGCATTAAATCTGCCTCTGTCATTTTGTGTGCATAAAGCATTTCATAAATAAACATACATTTCTTGCAGGTGTGCTCCTGTAACTGCCTCGGTAACAAGCAGTGCGAGGGCGGAGCCCTGCTGGCGGCTCCGTCGCGTCCCCACCGCCTGCATCGCCGCGTGTCCATGGCACTCGCGCCCGAGCTCATCGAGAGGGCTTCCGTATAATATGGGTTGGTAAGGTCAAAGATTGGCTATAGTATTGTTAGAAAGTATTGAATAGTATTGTTATATGAGGGGGTGAAAATGATCTCAGAGTTAAAATTGTTGTGGGAAAGAGAACAAAGATTTTTATTAAGTTAACCGTCTAATTCGGATATATCCCACAAACACTCGCGTTTATTCCTAAGGCGATTATCACACTGCCACGCACCGCGCAGCGTAGCGCGTGAATGCGTGTTTTAACGTTGCTTTTAAGTAAGTATCTCCGTTTTGTATGGAAAACACGCACAATCCAACACACTGAAAATGCGCGTTCATGCAGATTACGCATCTACAAGCGGAGAAACATGCGGACACGCGCTTGGGTGCGGGCGGGACGCGAGGCATACTGAGTCTCGTAGTGCCGTGCGTGATTTTGTATGAAACGAGTCAGGGCCTGCGTGAATCTACAAAACGCAAGTACGCGCGTAGGTGCGTTGACACGCAACATTCAGCGTGATGCATGGCAGTGTGATAATCGCCTAAAGGGTCGCACCTCTACGACCTAATACTCCATCTCGTCAGCTGTTTTGTCACCTTATGGGGATTGAAGAGCTAAATGAGATGCGAGTGCCCAGTCGCGATCACACGACCCTGGCGAATAGGACACGAAAAGCACTAGTGCTGCCCCCGTTAGTAAAAAAGACGCATCTAACATTTTTTCCAGATTTGATTTGAGTTTCATATTATTATTAAACCAATAGACAGGCCTGTTGGTCTAGTGGTTAGTGACCCTGACTGCTATGCCGGAGGTCGTGGGTTCGATTCCCACACAGGACAAATGTTTGTGTGATGAGCACGATCATTTGTTCTGTGTCTGGGTGTAATTATCTATAATATGTATGTATTTAGAAATATATAAGTATGTTTATCAGTTGTCTAGTACCCATAACACAAGCTCTGCTTAGCTTGGGACCAGACGGCGCTGTGTGATAGTCGTGGAATATTATTATTATTATTCCTTTAAAAAAAAAAAAAAAAAGTTAACCTTTCAATCGTGGAAATTACAGACACAATTTAAAGCTCATTATATTCGGCTTTATTTTCAACTTTTAATATGTAAATATTTATTAAATTTACTCAAAGACAGCAAATAATTTCCTGTTTCATTCATTAAAACATTTTTTTCTCCGTTTTTACTTTTGATTAGATACGTCTTTTTAACTATCAGGGGCAGAGTGGGACCGATTCGACGCAAGTGGATAAAGGATTAATATTTCTTATTTGATGTTTTTTGTTTTTTTTTTTTTATAAAAATCATCATTTTGAGTAAGTATATTGTTTTTACTTCTTGCTCTTTGTTTAACTTTTTAGATCAGATGCTGCATTTACCTAATGTTTAAAAGGTTATGTGATTGTGTTGTAATTTTTTAAATGATTTTATCACGTCAGTATTATTATGTGATACGTACATAATTATGTACTTATGTAAGTTCTCTCATTAGATGTCAAAGAGTAGTTTTTAGTAGATTATTGTAAGTAGAAAGATATTATTCACAGAATATTAATATCTTAAGACATTACACTTATACAATACTAGCTAATGCCCGCAACTTCGTCTGCGTCAGACTCGTAAAACGACACAACGCCATTGGATTCCCTAATCACAATTTCAAGAATTTATTTTATTTTTACGCAGAACCCTAATCCTTTTTTTCTAAAATAAAAATAGCCCGTAACTTCTTATTACATCAGCTATCTACACAGTTAGTCCCTTTAATATTGGTGCAGCCGTTTCCGAGATTTGCCGGATCAGACATGCGGACAGATTAAAAAAAACTTTAAAAAAATTATGTATAGACTGATTAAATAAAGACAAAAATTATATTTGTTTACATATTTGTTACTCCTTCACACTCGAACGGCTGAACGGATTTCGATAAAACTTGGTACACGGGTAGACCATGTCCTGGAATAGTATAAAAGAAGTATCTTAAAAGTATTTCATTCGGGAAGTATGTTCTCTTGGGTATTTTTTTTTTTTGATATCACGCGGACGAAGCCGCTGGCAGCAGCTAGTTAATTTTATAATTGTTTCTTTCGCTAAGTTAGATTGCATTATATAGATTGAAAAGTTTATACTTTTAAATGTTCATTAAACGTCGGAAATCTTCCTTATGCGTTGTGGAAATAGATGTTGTCTGTTTTGTGCCAACATTTTAGTATATTAATTACTATAGTAATTAGTTGTACGGGTTATTTACATTAGTCAAAGACAAAATATTCATTATTATTAGGTGTCCTATAAGTCAAATTCTTATCATTTACGTGGTGGACATCCCACCTATACGCACAAAACGTATTGGGAACACATTCATTGTGCGTACAGCTAAGGAGTAGAATTGCCTGCCGGAGTCTGTGTTTACTGATAGCTACAACCTAGGGATCTAGGCAACTGTGCTTCGTCGTCGACCATATCATCACTTTCCGTTAGATGAGATAGTGGTCAAGCGCAAACCTATCAACATTTAAAAAAAAATAACAAGTTAACCTACGGGGAATTCAGGAAGAAGCCTTAGAATAAATTTCTAATGGAACAGGCTCCCGGAAAGTGTTGTGAAAGATCCCACATTGAAATTTTTCAAAAATCTATTGGACCGAGTAAAGGTAGAACCACACTGCGCACACATGTGACACACATGCCGATCTGGGCGCGTCGGTCACCATACATTTTATAAGGAAACTAGACTAGTAGAGCTACACTTGATCCACGCCACGCGACGTCGGTCTAGGTACAAATCAGGCGTGTTACACGTGTGCGTCGGTCTAATGTAGGTCTCCAAACTTGAAACACACACATAGGCTAATAACTACTAGTGTGTCTTACTAAATAATAATAATTTCAAGTTTTATGTATTTGTATTTAGTCACCCAATAAATATTAATTTTACAATTTGTCTTAGTTTTCTATTTGTAATGTGACTCATATATTAAGGGCAAGTAAATGGTGTTATTATTAACCTTATAACCGCTTACGGTGGATATCTGACAAACACCCGCGTGTTTGTCGTTTATATGGCAAACGAGACCAAATACTCCATCTCGTCTGCTCTTCTGTCATCTATGGGGATTGAAGAGCTCAACGAGATGGAGTAACCCAGTCGCAAATAACCGACGCTGGCAAATAGGACGCGAAAACACTCGTCTGATCATCGGATTGGTCCGACGAATATTTTCGTGTCACATGGGTTAAGGGCAAGTAAATGGTGTTATTACTAAGTCAATGTGTAGTTTTACTTACATGTAATAATTTCACAGAAAAAATAACACAAACAGTAACAAGTCTGCTTTAAATGTAATTTAAGTTGGGATCCCAGTCAAGCACTGGTTTATAATTTAAAAAAAAAAATACTTCTCAGTTGTAGTCGAGTCACGAATGTTTCCACACATCTATACAGGGTGGATTTTTGAGACGTGTCAGTAAGGGCAGGGGCCTTACCATGACGTGTTAAAATGTTAGCCGTGCGAGCGAGGAAGAGGGATCGAGCTATACACCCTATATTATATATGGCTCCATCCTTTTGACAGTTCAGTTTGAGTCGTCAAATGGAGTGCGTTTAGAGGTCGTGGTTGGGCCTCAGGTACCTCACTTGTTATAGTTACAGGAAAACGTCCCTGGGAGACCTTTTGATCACAGTATGAAAAAGGATCTTTTGGCAATAAAGAACATTTCAAGTTGATTTAAGTATCATTCTGAAACTTTTTCCAATTTCTGTCGTATCTAATACTCATACCATAATTATCTTGAATGGTCCTTTAGAGTCCTTTTTGATCTTTACAAGAAATATAATCGATAGGCATATTTTTTTTGCTATTTTAGAATTTTTTTCGCTGATTGTATTTTTTTTTTTCAAATGTGATGCAGTTCAGAATATCTTGAAAAGTTATGGATTGTCGTCTCCTATTAACGTTTTCTTGTATCTATAGCGGTTACTGACCTATCTCGAAAATTCATCCTGTACAGTAGGCACAACGGATCTTGAGCGGTTGCGCAGAAGTCAAATATTCGGTCTCTTTAGTGGTGCGAAGTGAGACGCGGGGGCGGGGAGCGTCAGTGATTGGCTCGCCGCGCCATCGCGTCATAGACGTCACTCATTCGTTCCCTGCGTTGCTGCATGTATCTAACAATGAAGACGATTGGGTCGCCAATGTATGGAATGCGCAAAGCGATCCCCACTCTGACGCCGAGCGCTCAAGATCCGTTGTGCCTACTGTATTTAAAGGATACAGATTTTAATAAATGGACTCAATGCTTAGATTATAAGGCCGCAGTGCCAAAACTTTTATATGAAAACTTTTCATAAAATTAAAACTACCTGCTTCTATGATAACCAGAGATCGGATTATCTAGACTTCTAGAGTATATTTACTTACTGGGCCACCACTGCATACCATAAAATGAACACTAGTCATAAATTCAGAAAACACTCTTATTTACTGTATGTGTTTGTAAGTATAAGCTTATTTATTCCCTTAAATTATAAGTGTATTTGCACAATATTTGGACATTAATCTGTGATATGATTTTGATCTCACAACTTGATTTTATTGTTAACACTACAAGTGCGCCTTGGACACTTGCCAACAATGTTATTTGTAATTTAATATTACATTTGTATTACGATTTAATACGGTGTTCGATTTAAATAAATAAACGTTTTTATAGGAATTCAGTGTTTCATTTCATGTCATGAGTGATGGGGCATCATTAGTGAGAAGTACGATCCTCCTGTCTACTCAAAATTATACTTATTATAAAGGTGAAAGTTTATGAGTGTGTGTATGTTTGTTACTTCTTATGCTTTTTTTTTTCGATGGGAAAAATCATCTTATGACAACCCCCGCTCTTGGGCGGAGCGGGAGATAGTGTCAGACTCTTACTGACTAAAAAACCCATCCCGTTCCTTCAAGCCTTCATACCGGGGCTCGAGCGCCCTTTCGGATAACCCTGGCCCCAGCAGGCTTCGACCCGGCTGGGTCCCTGCTGTTGCTGACAACTCCTTGAGGCACGCGGGAACAGCGCGCGCCGTCGACGACTTGGGCTTGGTCCGGACAGTTACCGGACGGCCGGACAGCGAGCTACCCATTGCTCACTGTCCGCAAGCCCGCGCCTACGGTGTTACTTCTTATGCTCGAATGGCTGAACGGATTTCGACAAAACTTGGCACACGGGTAGACCATGTCCTGGGATAATTTCTACTATCACGCGGGCGAAGCCACTGACGGCAATTACTGCTATATATAAAGGGAAAACGTTACAAAATAAATTGAATTATTTTACCTAGGTCCTTTCTTTTTTTACAACACCGTGTTCTATAGAAAGCTTGTTTACAAATATTTTATGTTTATACCTATGTGTTACTTAATATTTCGGTAGTAATGTCATTTTGCCCTTCTAATACTTTACTTATTCATTGTAAGCAATAATATTTTAAGTAAAAAGGTGATTGTACTTAAGTAAATTATTTTCGTCTTGAACTAGGTACAAGACCAGAAACAAGATGTAACCTTATTGTATTAATTATAGATTAATACAATAGTGTTCTTACACCTCGTCGTCGTATTGTTTCTACTTGTTATTACAATTTTTTTTTTAGGTTAGGTATCCGCGCAGTTAGTTCCAATGGCGGCCGCTAGATGTCGTTGTGCTGATGACGCGCATTTCTGAATCGCGGTGTTAAGATTCTCCGCGACTGAATGACCCTCCCCGGTTTTCGTTCGTTCGGTATCGCTTCTCGGCCTTTTGGCTAAGATCAAAGTGTAGTATCTGTTCTTTTCAGCTTAATATCTGAAAGTTCCCTCACTGAGGGACCAGTATATTAAACTGATTTTTGAAAGCTGACGGGATGTTCGGGGCTCGCTCCACTCCCGTCGCGGGTCGGCCCGGCATTGCAGTGCCGCCGGGATCGGCCCACATAATACATAACAATGATGATTATCATACATGAAGTTCTCGTGTCATAATGTTCGTTTCTGTACTCCTCCGAAACGGCTTGACCGATTCTCATGAAATTTTGTGAGCATATTGAGTAGGTCTGAGAATCAGCCGACATCTATTTTTCATACCCCTAGACTAAGAAATTACTTAAAAATTATTTATATGGCAAAACAACGTTTGCCGGGTCAGCTAGTCTATCTATACATTTGAAATAGCATTTTAGCTACATCGTACGGTACTCGGTCACTCAAACCCACAATATTGCATGTCGATTCCAAGTTTGAAGGGGTTGGCCTCAAACCTACAAAGTTAGTACAGCAAGACAAAATTTGTGCACCCAAAATTCAAAATGAGTACTGTTCAAAATTGCTGGGAGTTTACGATACTTACTACATATTATATGCCATTGATAGACACGAAGTTAAACTAGCTCATACAATTTGTGAAAATCTGACGCAAAAAAAGTAGGGCGCTCGCTGACACGGAAGAACTGACGGGGGCTAGAATGAACGAGGTCCTCATCCCTCAAGTTACTAGTGGAGTGTCGGATTTTTAGTGCTAACTAAAACCCACGTGTGTTTGTGCAGTTGCCGTTGTTTACATTTGTTTGTTGCAATCCTGCAGCCCTGGGTTACTATTACTTCTGTCCCCTGGGGAGAAGAAATGAAATACCTAATGTGCATAGCAGATAATTGTGTATTTAGTCATCCCATAAATGTAAAAAAAATATTAAGTCATACTTCAGAGAAACGACAGGCTTATCTCATGGCACTGACCTACAGCTGATTACTAATTAGTTAAAATTACACACTTGTTAACTCACAGATAGGTATATAAAGGAGTTAAGTACCGTTAACTTGAACTTAGGATAACAAGATGTGTTCAAAGAGGACGTTTTACCTTTTATTTGTGTTAGTGTCTCTTGGTACATGTGTTTCTGGCATATTTTTGAGGCCATCGTCCAGTGCTAGCGGAATTGATGCTGTTAAGAAAGCTCCTAGAGGTAAGAAGGCAATTTGGTATTTTTGCAGAGTGGCTAGTCTGATAATTTTCTATAATCCCGTTCTATCGTCGGACCACTAGACGTTGCGCCGCCGTTGGACGGACATCCCTTCCTTTTCGAAAGGCATTCATTGTGCATACAGCTAAGGAGTGGAATTCCCTGCCAGAGTTTATGTTTCCTGATAGCAACATCCTTGGGGCTTTTAAGTCAAGAGGTACAAGGTTAGGACCTTCTAGGTAAGCAAGTATGCTCCATCGTTAACCACGCCATCGCTTACCATTTGATGAGATAGTGGCCAAGCGTGAGCAATTGCCTGTTATTTTTACTTTTAGTTACACCCAGATTTCGGCCGTTATTGTGAGAGAGCCTATTGCCATCAGCTGGCAATATGTATACTGTTAATAACTAGTTTACGAATATTAACAGTAGGTAGTATACTTTTTGCAGTGAATCTCCCATGGATCTGGATAGGGATGTGGTGCAATGGCTGCCCTCCGAAGAGCTGTGACGATGATGAAGCTATTATCCATGGATACTGCTGCGGCTGTGCCTACGCCTTAGGTATGAACTCTGTACTATTAATTCAATTTCTAAACGTAAACATAGAAGGTGTAGGTGTGATATCGTCGTCTGTGTAAATACGAATCCTCAAGTTCTTCGGGGATATCACCCGTAACGAAGACTCGATGGACCGATTGGTAGTGCAGGGGAAAGGTCACGTGGACGCTCTCTAACACGCTGGACGGACATCATCAAATCGGTGACACACTGCAGCGTTAATTCCCAAGCCGCCAAACACAGAGCTGAATGGCGTCGTATCGCGAGAGAGGCGGTGGTGCAGGACTCGACCGAGACAGACCATGACTACTTTGTCAGGAGTGTACGACTTAGAAGAAAACATAAAAGGTAGTTTACCTGGGTGTCAGTGAAGACTGAGGTGTGTAGCTTCCTAGAGTAGGTATTCAAGCTATTTTGGTTTTTGCCCTCACAGGCTGCGTCGACCAATACACACATTAGGTTTCTTCTATGCTTGCACGAGCCTACCATTTGATTGAGATAGCATCACATCGTGCTGACGCCTGGCCGACTGAGCTATCGTCTCATGTCACCACAACTCTCCTGCCGTTTTTTTTTTTGAGATGGGGATTTTCAAATACTCTTCTCCCGCTCTGGATGGAGCGGGAGGGTGTTTCAGACTTTTACTGACTAATACCCACCCGTGTTCCATAGCTGCGGTAGCACTTTCTAATAATCTCGCTGTAGCGACAGCATATACGACAGCCCGAAATCATATATCGGGCAGTTGCCCACCAGACACAACACCCGTCTGGTTGGAGGATCCTCCCTTTTCAAGGTATGTGGGCCTATATCGCTCTCTGTTCCGCATATCGCCAAACCGCAACCCTAGCAGACATTGGCCCTAGTGAGACCACAAAATAGACAAGTACAGAAGACAATCTACATACAAAACGCGCTCGAGCAACGCTCAAGTAGACACCGCTCACGGACACGATATCTCGGCTCAATCGCCCGGTCACACCCGTACAGTTCGGCGCAAAGTGCTGACCCTAGCGCGATCGCCTAGCGTAGGTATAAAAAGTGGAGTACAAACATGAGATTGACCTATCTAATTTGTCTCCCTACCTTCACTTCTTGCGCAGCTAACTTGAGCACCTCCTCAGCCTAACAGCAGGTCTATAAATTAACTAGTCCACATAATTAACGTTTACGTTTGTTCACAGATTATCTACCCGTGGTGTGTCCAGAGTTCATGCAGTGTCCCTTGAACTTGCACGGATTGTGTCACGACTATGAATACATGATGCGGTGCTGCTGTTAATACCGGTGATCTTGTGGGTGAATAATTTTTAGTAACTTTTTGACCACCTCAATAATATACACTTGACAAAACAAAATATGTCTAGTAGGTACGCCACGGCCACGACTACTTGACAGACTAATAAACATGTTTTTCTTGTGTTGTTAAAGGAGGAAATTACTGATTTGCTTGTCGGCGTCGAGACCAATCTTTTACTTTTAGGGTTCCGTACCTACACAAAGGGTAAAAACGGGACCACTCCTATTCTAAGACTTCACTGTCTATCTGTTGTCACCAAGTATATCTGTCGTATAAGTATCAAGTGATAGCTAAACAGTTGAAATTTTCACAGATGATGAATTTCTGTTGCCGCTATAAGACTATAAAATTAATATTTAAGTGGGGCTCCCATAAAACAAACGTGATTTTTTCTATTGACAGTACGGAACCATTCGTGCGCGAGTTCGACTCGCACTTGTCCGTTTTTTTGACGTGGTGGTCAAAAGGTTAAATGTTTCTGTATGATGTGAGGTTCGTGTGTCAAGGAAAATTAAAATAAAACATCTTTGAATATAGCATACTGTTTTAATTTCTAAGAAACCCTCAATACAGAATTATACGGGGTTAGCGGTCTTGATTTAAGTAAACTTAACTCTGATACAATAGTACAAAAATAACGACGAACGAAGGTAGTTATAGATCGAGAATCAAATAATTTATAGCATATAATTTTTATAGTCAAATGTTTCATATATTAGTATTAAAATTCATATCACCTTTTATCTAATCTCTCTTAACAATTTAAGTGAAAAACAATACCCTAGTTCTAGGGTAGTCGGGTAAAAATAGGACGAAAATCTTACGAATGGGACGACTATTCTAATAAGTGAAACATCGGACTGATTTAAAATTTAAAGTTATCACATTATTGCTGTGACAGTGATTATGAATATGTCTTTTAATTAATACTATGATCCCGCTTCGATGGCTACAAGTTTACTATATATCTGTCTAATAGTCTAAGGCCAATATGCTATATCTACAATTTGTGTTAGAATTCGCGATCCAATTAAATATATCAACACAAAATGTTCAATATAGCGCAACCCCAGTACGCTTTATTATAAATACAATGTGGTCTATATACTGGTATTGTGTGGGAGGTCGATAACATTTTTAAGTAATAATAATCGCCAAAATCAATAGAACTAACTTTGCGACGTTTAAAATATACGCAATGTTGAATATAGCGTCAAATGCATGAAATACTGCAATAATAGCAATAACAAAATGGTCCCCATTAGAATCCGTGTGTCATGGTACCTGCCACGAGTATCGCGATGCAAAAAAACATGGGCGTAGATGACAATTCATTAAAACATCTCATACAATACCAGATAATATATGCTATACAGAATGAATAATATAAACACCCAGTGCATACAATAAGGTTTATTATTAGTACCTCGTGATGAGAAATTAAAAATTTTAACACAAGCTGGAATATAAACGGAAATTAGCCTACACTTTGTAATGGACAGCTTGAGAGATAGAACTTATGTACGGTCGGACACTACGCCACGCAAGCTGCACACGCGCCGACTCCGCACAACACCGACAGCTACAATCTCACGGAAACCTTAACATACGCCTTATACTAGGTGACACTAATAACAAGCAAATGAGCGGCGACCGCGAGGACGTAGTGCGCGAGCGACTTACGACAATAGATACAAAGCTTTCAAATAAACGTTCGTTAATATTATAATAACCATTATAAATCTTGTGAATTTTCCTCTCATACAATCTAAAGTGGCGCTCAGTTATTAAAACCTGCATCAATATTCTTATTCTGGAAACAGCACAAAATTAACCTACAATATTCATTATCTATAAACATGTATAAACATACACCCTTCCATTTCACCTGTTTGCTTTAACTAACAAGATATCGGACAATAGCAACTTAACAGAAAGTTAGCTTAGGACGGCGGCGACGCTCGGCCGCGTCGCGCCTCTCTATATAGTATTTATTTATTTATAATTATATAATTATAATGATGCGATCATGAAACGTTTTGTGGTAATTGCATTTCTTGTGTGGGGGTAGCGGCCGGCGCCCGCGACTCCCGCAAACCGTACGTCTTGCCGCCAGCCTGCAACATAATCGCATCCATATATTATAGCACTTATCACATTCTTTACTGGGTACTGTGGAGGTCAGATAGGCAGTCGCTCCCAGTCGCTACATCTCCATAAGCCTCGAAGCTGATACCAATATAGATGAAAAAGTTAAGAATAGTAAAATTTTGATACAAGTGAAGAAAGTTTTTCATAGCGACCGAGGCGAAATTTAAAACATTTAGGAAGAAATAAATAAACGAGGGTTGCTTGACGACCGTGAGGTGTTATCTGCCACAAAGACTGACTCGTCAAATACAATCAAAAGTGACGGGGGCGAGCGCCAGCAATTTTCCACACCAGTGCAGAAAATGGTCAATTGCATGCCCAACCCAAAAGCAGTAGGAATAAGAGCAGGTTTTTGAAAAGTCTATTGAAGAAGTTATTTTTTTGAAGTTGTGCCATTAGATAGCCACGTTAAAAACAACATCAAGATTTTTTATTGTGATTGGAAGAATATTAAGAAAAAGTTACAGCGGCTCGGGAAAGCAAAGAGCAACTAAACATTTTCTACATTTGTTACATTTTCACTTCTAAACCGTAAACTAATTTCGATGAATTTTTGGTACATAGATAGATAAAACTTTAGAGAAGTACACTTTTTATCCCGTGACTACCTTCCCTTGGTATAATTTATTGACCTTTAAGCGGACAAAGCAGTGGCTTTGGCGTTTGTATGTTCCAGTGGGAAGAAGCTACCACAAAACAACATTTAAGGGACCAACTCACCGTAGGCGGCGTATTCAGCAGCAAGAAGACTTGCCGGTATCGATGGGGTGTCCCTGATCGATCTTGACCTGGCCGCCCACCGGCGCGGCGCCCGTGGACGGCGGCCCCACGCGCGTCTTGATTTCAGCGGCCATCGTCATGAAGGCTTGCTCAACATTCGTCGAGTTCTTCGCTGAGGTCTCCAAGAATGGGATGCCAAGCTGTTCCGCGTATTGCTGTGGAAGACCAAACAAAATATGGTTACTCTAAGATACATTTTAAGAGTCCTTGTGCGTAAAGGCTTTGGTTGCAGTATCCAAAACTTCATTGTTAGAAAATGGTGAAAGTGATTCAATTACAAATATATGTATAATATAAAAATTATTTACATAAACCTTTCTCGTTTAGTGCTCCTTTTACTAGTAGAAACCGCAACTAAAATCGTTGCGTGGTTTAGGACTAGTAAATTTAAGAGAATGTAGGTACTTATGTCTCATGAGGTAGCAATACTACTGATTCTTGTATAGCTATAAACAAAAAACTTTATAAAAAAATACAAGCCAAATTTAACATTTCTGAAGTCAGTGTTTCTGGTTTGTTTCTACGTTATTTAACATTTTGCACTTTTTTGTGTTTTTTGGTATTTTGTAGTATCCCCCTCAGCTAAACCTTAATATAGTGCAAATTCTATAGTAAGGTACCTATAGAATATGAACCTGAACAAGTGTGCCCATAAAATTTGAAGAGTTCCTTCGATTTCTCCAGGATCTGATCATCAGATCCTGACTTGGGACCACAGGACCACCTGGGAAGTATATCCTTGCAAACAAAAAAAATAATTTTCCAAATCGGTCTAGTACAAGCAATCGGGGAACATACATAAAAACTAAAAAGATTACGACGAATTGATAAACTTCCTTCTTTTTGAAGTCGATTAAAAATAGCTAAGAAAATCCCCACGAGAGCTCCTCAACCGCTTAGGAACCTAACCCAAACCTAATGCCTTGCATTACAAATAAAAATAAAAATCAGTCTCACCATACAAAATGACAAACTTGATTGGACAATTTGTATGGAGAGGCCGATTTTTTTTTTCGTTTCCTGAAAATAATTTTTGTGGAAGGTTGTTCAGTTTCATCTACTGAGCAAGCCGTTAAAGTTTGTGGAGGGCTGTCCCTTACACCTTGTATATGTATAGTTTAGGCACACACGAGTCTGTTTCAAAACGTCTGTAATTGTTTTGATACTTGATGTAAACATTGGCATGCGTCTCAGTGGCCTTATTGCACCAAGTGGTAATAATTATAATATCTACTTATCAGAACTTACATTTAAAACCAGTTACAAATCTAAAGATACAATTTGTAGGTAACTAAATGCATTGTTAATTACAAAACACTAATGCGAATACAAACCACATTTAATTACACCACAATTGCATCCAATTGTCTTTGGCGGTTTATTTTCAAGTCAAGTTTTTGTATGTGGTTATTTGAATTATTCGCAAATTGATTCCCAGTGGTTATTGTGATGTAGAATTGGTGTAGTTTTATATTTCAAATGTTTGCAAAACTGGGCAAGATTAAAGCGATCTCAGTGGAATCACTCGATATTTGCTGCGAAATACTGAAAAAGCTAGCTTTTGCACTAATGTGTAAGAAGGGCGTAAAGATTATTTTGGAGAAATTGACTTTTTGATGATCTACTCAGTTTTTCACACGATTTTTACTACACAATTTTTTCATAAAGATCACTTGTTTGCGAACACTTTTACGTTTTTTGCTCATTGCCAAAAGTATGAGATTTGGCATTACGCCTTATGTAGCGGAAAGAGTCGATGTGTTATATCTGCATGTTAATGGAAAACAAAGTGATTGTATTTTGTATAAAAAAAAAACTGGGCAAGTGTGAGTCGAACTCGCGCACGCAGGGTTCCGCACCCGGCGGTGGAAAAAAAACGGCAAAATAATCGCGTTTGTTGTATTAGATCCCCCCTTAAGTATTTATTTTATTTTGTTTTTAGTATTTGTTGTTATAGCGGCAACAGAAATACATAATTTGGGAAAATTTCAGCTATCACGGTTCTTGAGATACAGCCTGGTGACAGACAGACAGCGATGTCTTACTTTTTACTAAGACTTCGCTGTCTATCCGTCTGTCTGGGTACCGTTCTTACCCTTTGGGTACGGAACCCTAAATACTAAACACTTTCTCAACTTGATACTGGCCAAAAGCACAAAAACCGTGCGAATTATAAAGAAAAAAAAAAGCTACATCAAAATTAAATGCAGTTTTGTCTCCCACAAGAATCAGTAAAGCGTTGCAAGATAATTAATCTATTATATATTTATTGCTTACCTAATAGAACTTGTGCTGCCTCTTAACAGCACAATTTCATGAATAAATATTAGGAGATCCATCGTTGTTAAGATCAGTATGGTATGTGATATTATGTCATCGTGTTATAAATGTAAGCCGAAATAAATGCGATTATTAACAATTGTGTAGAAGCTCAAAATCAAACTGCCTAGCCGACTATCCTCTGATTTCTAACTTAAGCTTTTGAAGCTGAGTATTTCTGAACCTCTACTTTGGCCTGAAAACTTGTCAATATTTGGCATTAAAGTACAGTATGAGATATGCTTAAGCCACAGTCACAAACGCCGCCACAAAAAGCTAGAAGCGGCTACAAGCCACTTGTATCGGCGTTTAGTGGCCAGGTCGGGCCACAAGAAACGAGCATCGGCGTTTTGTAGCGTGTGGCGGCTTCCGGCGTCAACCGGGTGCCGCGAGTCCATATGAAATGTATGAAACCTACAGGAAATATGCCGGTGGCGACGTTTTGTGGTTGTGGCAGGTAGCCCGTGTGCTGCGACCCCTATACAGCTCCATTCCTTAAGAGCTCGTGGTATGGTCTCTCATCTCTATAACCATAGTATTAAAGTTCAAATGAGCGCTTACGTTGGCTGTGGTGTAGTCGACGACTTTCTTGGTGGTGAGGTCGCACTTGTTGCCGACCAGCAGCTTGTTCACGTTGTCGCACGCGTAGCGGTCGATCTCCTCCAGCCATTGCTTCACGTTGCTGAATGAATCCTGGAACGTAATATTGGGAAAATTTAAAAGCTTTGTTACAGATAGGTGGAGATTGTCTGGGAAGACTAGGAGGAGGCTTTTGTCCAGCAGTGGGACAGGAATGACTAGAGAGAACACACACAAGACTAGGGAGACAGAAAGTGAGAGCTACAGATAGGTGTTTCGGGTCTAAGTGTTTTATGTATATGTCAGTTTACATGTTAGTGAACGCACCCACGAATTAAGCGAGTACAACCTTAGACGATCCACGCCTTATTTGTACGTAGAGTCGCATCGCGTGGCGTGGATCTTATGTAGGTTTACAAGTCTAGTTGCCATATAAAATGTATGGAGACCGACGCGTCCAGATCGGCGTACGTGGCCCATGTGTGCCCAATGTAGTTCTACCTTAATTCCTAGTATGGAGCAACATTTATAAAAAGAATGATTAAGGGATTAGGATTTTCATTTGAGATTTAGAACTTTATATTTTTGATTTAGAAAACGTTTTTGGTCTTGTGAATTCATTATTATTTAAAATTCAATTAAAGTAATGAAGATTTATAATCTGAGAAAGAACAGCGTGACAGGCTTTTCAATATTTTCGTTTTAGTATTTTAAGGTTAACTGGAATTCAAAAGCCTTTACAAGAACACGACTGCTTTTGATTTCAAAAGAATCTTTTGAGGATAAAAATATTCTTTAACCGAAGTTTAAGAGACTTACAAAGTCGTTTTCAACAGACCTTTTATTTGTTTATGTACACACAAAAACTTAAAATCATAAAGAACAAATAAGGATAGAAGAGTACAAAGGACCTGCTTATTTTTTTTTTGTGCATTCTACCGGACATTCAATGTAAGGACGACAGCGTAAGAAAAAGAGCCCGTGGCTGCTAGACTTTTGTCATTTTATAAAAGCTGATAGTTTGTCAGTGCATCCCTACACAGATAAAGTTTTAGTTATGGTGAATTTGGCAGGTAACAGGTAACAAAGGTGTGTAACTCTGTGTAAGGACAATAGCCTAAGATAAGAGCCGGGCTCTCATTCTACAAAAACAACATAAAAAAAAATCTTCAGTATATCTTGAGATAAATGCCAGTTCGGTAGCTGACTCTTTGTTTTATTATTTGTATCAAAAATTAACTACATATGTAAAATCACAAATAAAAAGAATTTTTTAAATTGAGAAATAACAAAATAAGGGTTCAGACACTGAAATGTGACGTCACCGCTATTAGGTTACGTGTACAAAAGTCAAACAAACAAGAAAAACATGTCACCACAAGACCCCTAGTCTTCATATCAATATTTCGCTTCATTTCATAACCAATTTTGATTCTGTTCACAGAAAGATTTATTTTTAACTAGCTTCTGCCAGCGGCTTTGCCCGCGTGAAAGTAGGTAACTCCATACAAACTTTGAAACCCCGTTTTACCCCCTTAGTTTCGTAAAACTCCACCCAAGTTTCATAAAATCCGTTCTTAGCGGATGTCTACAACCTATAATGAACCTACCTCCCAGAATTTAAGTTTGTAGGTGTTATATATAGTTCCTGAGATTTTGTGATTAATCAGTAAGTGGTATTTCGCTTTTATATATTTAGACTAGCTTTTGCCCGCGCGGCTTCGCTCCCGCTCTTCTCTACTTCAGCCTACTATACCCTACTCTACTCTACTCTACCCTACCCTACTCTACTCTACCCTACTCACGGAGCCCGAGACCTTTCCAACGAATGCAAAACCGTGGAAATCGGTTCGTGCGTTCTGGAGTTATAGCGTCAGGAAGGAAAACCCGACTTATTTTTTTTTTATATAGTAGATTATTCTATTTGTTGTTGAACACAAAGAAAAACCGTTTCTTTGTCCTACATGACTTATTAACCTTCTTCAAACCATGAAGTGTAAAATTGATAACAAAAAAAGCAAATGCTAGAAAAACGTGACGCGGTTACGTCGTATGAAATCAGTAGATAGACCACGACTTAGACAGGTCCTATCTTGAGGTTCAAAGTTCACAACGTCGCATTGTTGTACTTTGACCCTTATTTACACAAAGACAGTCATAGTCAACTGTTCCAGTGTATTTCATTATAATATAAGCCGAAGGACGTCTAACAACGTCGACGTGACGTCGTAGGCCTCCCCTAAGTGTCGCCACTAAGAACGGCCCTGTGCGTCTCACATCCATCGGATTCACACATCCGAATTTTTTAAAAAAAAAAACGAAAAAAAAAAATCGGCCTCTCCATACAAACTCTCCAATCAAGTATGCTGTTTTTTTTTTTACGTTTTCGAAAAAAAGTCTTTGTAGAAGGTTGTTCAGTTTCGTGTACTGAGCAAGCCCTCAAAGTTTGTGGAGGGCTGTCTCTTCCACCCCGTATGTTAGTCTTAAGTTTGCGCCTTTTCCGGAAAATAAAATGTGTTTTTTTCTTTCTTTCTAATTGCTCACCCACTACGCCAACTGAACCGTCAAACTATCTAACTGCTGTGACCTTATTTCCGCACAATGCCAGATCCCGATTTTCCGGCAGGAGCTTCTACTTTACAATATTATATTATTTATTCTTGCCGTATTATTGCCATTGCCTTGTGTACTGCGTTCTTGTAATATAATCAAGTTTTTACGATGACCAGTCACAGTGAAAATAAAGAGTGAATCAAGCCGTCAAGACGTCGTTATTTGAATCTAATACAAAACGTAATTAGAATTGGTATTGATGCTTGTTTTGCTCGTTTTAATAATCCATACTAATATTATAAATGTGAAAGTAAGTCTGTCTGTCTGTTACACTTTCACGGTTAAACTATTATACCGATTTTGACGAAATTTGGTACGGAGGAAGCTTGAACTTCAAGGACGGACATAGGGTACTTTTTATCTGTCCTCGATTTCGATTTCACGCAGACGAAGCCGCTGGCAGGAACTAGTTTGATACAAATATGTGGCCTAGATTTTTATCGATAAAATTGTGTTTTGTATTAGTTCTGTAATTGGGTAAATAAAGTAACTATCACTTTCAATAGACAAAAATAGTACAATATATTTGACCAAAAAACCGCTTTGAACGAGTCAATGAAAATGTAATCGTTCTTTAAACTTCCAAGTTCATAAGAATATTTTTTATCAGTTTGTTTGTTGACATTTTTTATTTGATTCATATCTGTTCAAGTACTATACTTCAAAATTTATCGGTCAACAGGGTTCGCCTTTACTTTGAGGCTCACTATGACAAGCGCGACGCGACAGCCATATTTTTCACTGCCACATAAAATTAATGTTTGTGTAATATTATGTACGATAGGTACTGAACAGCTGATTTTTTTCGCGATTTCAGTTTTGGTTCCATAGTCAAAATTATTTAAAATTATGAGTATCGCTACCGTGTTGTTATTTATTGTTGTACTAGCTGTTGCCGACGGCTTTGCCCGCGTGATAGAAGAAAGTTATCCCAAGGGAACATATTCCTGGGATAAAAACTATCAGAAATGCTATTCCAGGACATGGTACGTGTACCAAGTGCCACAGGAATCCGTTCAGCCGTTCAAGCAAGAGAAAGTAACAAACATACACTTACAAACTTTCGTCTTAATGATTTTATTAGTGTGAATTGTGATTTACGTCTCCATACTGTATAGGTAAACCAGTAGATCAATTTCTACAATAAAAAGGGTCGTCGCAAGGTTTCATCGCGCTTTTCTGAGAGCCATTATACCAAAATACGCAGTACATCAGGTTTATTTATAATCTCTTGTACAAGAGGTGCCAGAGGTCAAGGTTTATATCTGAGGGACAAATTCGTCGAAAATAAATACAAAAACCAAATATTCCGTAATTTATGCTAAATAATACTCGGGTTAGGTCATTACTGTTATTATGCGTAAATAGGAGACAAATTAAGGTCGTAAAAGATAAAAGGTTCCTAAAGTGTTTGACAAAATCTATATTTCAGCCTAGACAGGTGCTTACTGTTTATTCCAAGAAATAATTTAAAATATGCGGGTTTGGGTTAGTTCGTCAAGCGCACATGTTTTAGATTATAAACGATCCTATTACATTTTGATGACACATGCCTATTGTACTGTGACAATAATCCTATCTTATTGTCATCTTAGATAATATCCTCACGTTTAGTATATATATTTAGCTAGCTTTTGCCAGCGGCTTCGCCCGCGTGAGAGTAGGAATTATCCCAAGGAGACATACTACCGGGATAAAAATTATCCCATGTGCTATTCTAGGACATCGCCCACTCGTATAAGTAATTTCATTCAAATCCCTTCTGCAGTTTCAGTGTGAAGTAGTAACACATACAAATTACACACTCCCACCGCGTCAATCTGTCTGTTCGCGATAAACTCAAAATCTACTGAATGGATTTTCATTTGTGTTTACACCAATAGACAGAGTAATTCATGAGGCAGATTTAGATGTATAATACGAGAATTTTAAAGATTTGTAACACCCGTGCGAAGCTGGGCTAGTTCGCTAGTTTTTAGTTTGTAATTTTAAACGTAATGACTAAGATACTAAAGAATGACTAAGATTCATTAATGACAATGTTAACTACTTTTGTTTCTGACTGTACAGCAACCATCTTTGCCTGAGATAGATAATAAACAAAAGAAGTCTTTATTGCCAGACCACAGTCCATAGATTGAACAATATCACATAACACTTGCACTTTCGCTTCGCGCTAATGTTATCGTACCAAACTATAGACAAAAACCATTCTCTCTAACTTTATATAGAGTGAAAGTCGTATCAATCTTGTGAGCAAACCGTTCGGGCCAATCAATTATTTAGCAATTGGATATTTAACTTATTTATTCAGTAGCTTAATATAACATTGGAAGGTGCATTAAGTTGACTTCCACTAGTGGCGATGCTCAAATGTATTTATCACGTCCGTCCGGCCTTCTACAATGTGGATAGATGGCCAGCAGGCTTTGCCAAATTACGATCGTATCGTTTCGAATCTCTTTTCCACAATCGGTAAAGCCTCCGATTCCTTTGTTCTGCCTCGTAACTTAACGTTGAGATGATGTCATCCCCATACATTTGAAGTTTTTGACTAGCGTTAACGATTAAAGATGTCTGCCTGCCTCTGTGGCGACGCTGGGAGGAGGCCTATGTCTGACAGTGGGACGTCGAGCGTAATAAACCCTAGACAGACCACCATACCACCAAACGTGATGCAATCCTTGATGGTGAGGCGCACTATTTATTTATGGCTTAAAGCAAAAAGAAGAATTAGCAAAAATAATAAAAGAAAACTCATCAGTTAGTCGTAACACGCCTTCAAATTGAGGCCAACTTCCAAATGTGGAACAGATATCTAACTAGAGCACAACTTGTCGATGAACTGCAATAGGTCATAAACGAGTTTTATCACCTTTAATAGGTATTGTAAGTACGGGAGATAAATACTGACCATGATTTGAATATTTGTAAATAACTTTACGTATTACTGGTCACGTTTATGTAAATTCAATGGGCGTTGAAAAAAAAAAACAACATAAACAAGACAAACAGGAAAACTTTGAACCTATTTAGTGTAGAGTAGACTCAAGGTGCATTCAGCTGATATAAAATACAAAACGAATCTATTGCATTCTATTTTTTGTGTTTTCTGATAGCTACTAGGGTCCGTTACATCAAGAGTGAATAGGTTACTTCTAGGCAAGCGTGCTCCATTGTTGGCCACATCATCGCTTACCATCAGGTGAGATAGTAAATGGATAAAATAAATAAATGGAATTGATGGTGCAAATAGAACATTAAACACTATATAGCATGGCACGTGCCTCGTCTTCCAAACTACGCACCCTTCAAATCACTTTAAAATTAAGCTAAACAAAGCTTATTAGTTCGTTGAATGATTAGCATAGTCCGTCATTGTTTACGAATTACAGAAGAGTAGGTATTCCGCAGTTTGGACGCCAGCCAACTTTGTGCTCCATAACTCCATTTGCACAAACTTAACCATATTGGTCATAAAATGTTTTAAACTGTGTATAAATAAACATTGATAGCATTTTTAAAGAATTTGTTTATGTATGGGCTCGCAATTGAATTCAAGATACACTTCCCCTGTAGTGCGTTCAAAAATAACCAGAGTCGAGTACAGTTGCAACCCAGGGTCGTTCATAAATAACTCGAATAGTAGCTACCCTAGAGTTAAGCCAACTAACCCTAACTTTGAGCAGGGTAGGTTGGAGTAAGCGGCAAAATGCTTGACATTGACAGGTGAACTCCGTTCGCCTAGAGAGAGATAATCTAATATCTATCGTAGAGTAATTACCCAATGACGTCTTTAGAGTTAACTCTAAACTCAAATTTGAACGCGGCCCTGTCAGATAGACCGAAAAACTTATTTCAAAATAGGTTTTCGTTGATTCGGGAGAATAGTGCATTGTGGCGCCACTTGGAAGGGGCCTATAATATCCAGCAGTAGACTAATTAAATGACTAATACCTACCAATCGTGAAAATTGCAGACACAATAGAAAGACAATAGGTGAGCTAACGCCGGCGTTCGCCTGGGGTTTAATGAATTAATATGAGAAACTGCTAGTATTTGTATGAAAATTATTGTGACAGCAGTAGAACAGGCGGAATTCAAACTAACCTACCAGTATCCAAAGTCCAGTGCAAAAGATGTTGGGCTATAATAGTGGTACCTATATAAAGTTCATTTATACTATAACATTATCAATATGAAAGTAATTCTGTCTGTCTGTTACATTTTCACAGTTAAACCAATTTTGTTGTTTGGTACACAGTAAGCTTGAACCCCAGGGAAGGACATAGGTTTTTTAACAGGAAAAAGCTAGTATATACAACATAAATATGCATGTATACATATAATTCCTACAATAATCCTAACATAGCAAATGAGTTTTTGTGATAAATTTATTCAAATACAAATAAAACATACATTCCTTCCTAACTCCTTATCTATCATGTTTAACATGATAAAGTTTTTATTAGTTATTACATTAAATCATAACTTCTGTAATCAAACTATACTAGACTGAATATCCTAGTGTGATATATTGATATCTGTCTGTACGATTTTCACTTATTGACTGCCATAAGTGAAAAAACTTTTTTTTAACTAATTATTATCTACTGAATTTTATAAAATGTCAAACAGGTAACATGTTACTTTTTTGTTTTGATAATCTTCTAACTGATGCAAAACTTGTCGTAAAAATAAAGCTGCATATTCTCTGGACGACAGATGCTTTGAAAAGTCATGAGTCACTACAGATGTTCTGCGAATTTACGTTTACGACCCTGCGTCATGTCGGGATATCGCTTTAACCCTTTCACCGCTTGCGTCGGATTGGTCCGACGAGTGTCTTCGTGTCCTACACGCCAGGGTCGTAGTCTTGTGTCTGGGTACCCGTGTCGTATTCGCCAGGGTCGCGTGTTTGCGACTGAGTACTCCCGTCTCGTTTAACTCTTCAATAATCATGTGACAGAAGAGCTGACGAGATGTAGTATTTGGTCGTTGATGTGCGACCCTGGCGGCATTAACGCGAGAGTGGTCGTCTGATATATTTGATGTAGATGGTTAAATAGCATTTTTTGAAGAAGTCAGCATTGCAAAGGGTCTTGTAACCTGTCTGCTGGTAGCTTAGACTTTGAGCAATAATTTATATGGGGCACTCAACCTGAACTAACGCGCAGTGAGTAGGAGGTCTTACTACAGGAAAGTAAAGGCTAAATAAAAAAAAAAAAATGGGGCACTCAACCTGAACTAACGCGCAGTGAGTAGGAGGTCTTACTACACCTCAAGCACAAAGCCTTATCAGGGAGAAATTTGTAACAGACCATTTGTGCTTTTTGTAGGAAAGAATTTTAAATAGGTAAACATTACAACAACAGACACATATTTTAGTTAACCTTTTGAATGTCTTAAGTTACACAGTTCGACATAAGCCATTGTCTTTCTATTGTGTCTCTAATTACGGCATTCGAAGAGTTAAGTATCTAAATCATAAAGTCAACCACTACAAAAAAATATACCTATTAAAATGGTTGTAAAAAAAAGCCTACAAACAACTTAACAGGTTTCTGAGTAATGTTAGTCAATTCAAAGTAGTTTAAAACTACTTTCTGGTCAAAACTACTTCAGACTTATTCTTGCAGTTAAAAGTAGTTTTGAACAATTAAAACAATTGACTGTGTCAGAGTGTTTGTTATTGAACTGCTCAGAAATGGCTTGACCAATTTTCATTAATTTTAAGTGTATATTTGGCGGGTCTGAGAATAGGTTGTAAGCTATTTTTTGCCCTCTTACTCCAACTCCCTATTTTTTTTCTTGATACTTATTCATTTAACTTAGGCTGGGTTCTGCAAACAATGTACCCTGTCCATTGCCACTTAAGTTTGGCGATTCTTCGTGCTTTGTCGGCAACCTTGGATGACAATGATATGCTGGGTCGGCTAGTTTAAGTAAAAATATCTTTTCATTCAAATTAAGTCTTGTATTCATTTAATTTTTTTGTAAAAATTTTATCCTTACGAGTTGGCAATGAAGTAAGTTTTTCCATTTGATTGATTTTCACACAATACCAAATTGAAGCAACAATAGTTATATGAAGGCTGCATATTAAGTTATTGTTAGTTCAATTTCCTAAATGTGAAGTCTAGGCCAATATAATAATCTAGAAACTAAGTAATTTTCAGTTAAGTGTAGTGTTACTTTTATTAAAAAAACCTAATTAAAAGCAGCATTCTGAGTTCAATTATAAATGTGAAAAGTGATACATTGGCTGTGTTAATTACTAATTAGAACAACTAATTATTCTTTAAAACAATCATTGTTTGTAGGAGCAATAGCTAAATCACTTTGTAAGTGATTGAGGAAAATTAGTTTAGGGAAATCACTAATGCATATTGTAATTAAATTGTAATAATAAGTGATTTTGGATACAGAGTAAAAAAACAGTTTCAAATATAAACAGGCAAAAAAGAGGTTAAATTGATAGAGGAAACTAGCATCTTTTTTTCTTTTTACTCTGTGATAAGACTCAATTGACTAACTTTCTAGCTTACCGTAGAGTAAAAAATTTGCCATAACAAAAACTCTTCTAAAATTTAGTTGTGGTAGCTTATTTCTGCTGATTTCCCTTTCCAACCAACTTGTTTATTTCTCACATTTGAAATAGCATGAGCCTATATTTTAATTCAATGAATATTGATCAGTATAGACTGAGGTTATCTGGTCTTTGTCCTGCTTTGATTTATACATTGTGATATTAAGATCAACAAAGAAGGTTGAATACCCTCTATGGCTCCACAATACATATTATCAAAGCTGTATTTGTTAGGAAAGAACTTATAGTTAATAAATAAGTTTAAAAATCTTACCTGGTCTGTGCAATCATAAACAATGATAATTCCATGCGCTCCTCTGTAGTATGATGAAGTGATTGTTCTAAACCGCTCCTGTCCAGCTGTGTCCCATATTTGTAACTTTATTGTCTTGCCGTCTAAGTCTACAGTCCTAATTTTAAAGTCCACACCAATAGTGCTGATGTAGCTCTCTGTGTAGGTGTCGTCGGCAAACCTCAGCAGCAGACATGACTTTCCAACACCGGAGTCACCAATCAGGAGTAGTTTAAACAAATAGTCGCTGAAAGAGAACACATTGCGTAGTTTAGTGGTGTGCAGCAGATCAGATCAAGGACAACACGAGTGATGCGCATCAATAAATGTTCCTAATAAAGGGGAGGCGTTGCTTTGTTCCCTCTAACAAAGACTTTTCGCTCGCTACGCGTCCAGCTCACAGGAACCAGGAAGTGTAGGACTGGTACAATCATCACTCACTAATGCGCCATTCATGAACCATACGATTACGTTTTCACAAATACTTCGATAATACCTACCTACCACGAATACACAATGAGTCACCTCATTTGTAACTAATTAATTTACTATGGGGACACCACAACTTGTTCGTAAACTTCAGTTACAGACTCCTAAGATATAAATTGCACGTAAAGACAATGAACACGCAAAAAAGATGTTTTTTCTGCACCATCCTTGTTTCTAAAATCACCATGTTACATGTAGCAAAAATACTTACTATTCTGGATTCATTTTTGTACTATAAATGTATTTTTTCCAAAACTATAATAATATAGAATATGTCGAAAATAGTTGAGTTCTTTGTTTCTAGCACAAAACAGCAAAAAAATTAATAATTATTCGTAGAATAATGGCCGCCGTCCGAAACACCCACTGACGTAAGTCAGAAATTCAAACAGGAGTGCCACTTGGCAGAAACTATATTGCGTTCAGAAACAAAAAATCGACTAAATTCTAAATCGATTCTTAAAATAATAAAACGAGCTAATTTAACCGTTTAGGGAATAACGGTTTAAGAGGCGCTATTTATATATGAATTTGCATAATATGCTTTAAACTATAACATCATTCAACAAAGAATGTGCTTGGCCAGGGCAAAGACATGTGTGTCTAGTAAATGGTAGTGCTAGAGAAATTTAGTTTATACAATGCAAATACATAATTATAACCTTTCAAATACCGTCAATTTGAGACACAATAGTAAGACAATAGGTGCGCGACGGCCGGCGGTTCATTAAACTCCAAGCGAAGGGTATAATGAATCTTAGCGAGTAAGAAAATGTTTCTAAATCCTCCTTTTTTCAAATCGAGTCGATGGTCCTTAGAGCCACAAAATAGAAAGATACAGAAGACAATCTCTTGTAAGTACTTCACTTTTTTTATACCTACAGCTACGCTCGGTGGACGCACACTAAAGAGCGTTTGAGCCGGAACTGTTCGACGAGCGGGCCGAGACGCTCCGAGATATCGTGTCCGTGAGCGGTGTCTATGTGTGCGTTGCTCGAGCGTGCTTTGTATGTAGATTGACTTCTGTATCTGTATATTTTGTGTTAGAGCTTCCCAGTAAGTTACATCAATTGCAGCATCGGTAGTATTCATTCATGTCTTCCAACGTGTGGTTCCTCGGGTGTCAACAAATCTGATGTTGGTAACTGTAAAGAGCCTTCCCGACTGGCGATAGGTACAGTAATTTCAGACGCCTAGTGCTCCGTGGATAATTTATTCTAGCAATTACACGCAATTTAGATTTCAAAGTTTTACTAATCTTCACCAGGTAGGTAAACTCCAAATGACTGTACAGAGCTATTACCCTTTTTAGGGTCACTGAGCAAAACCAACATTTCTAAAGGCAATACACCGGGTTTGGTTGACAAAAATGAAAAAAATAACCACGAAGGGGATGGCGGGGTCTATTCGCTCGCTTCGCTCGCTCACACGACCCCGCCATCCCCTTCTAACCTAACCTATCCGAGTCGGAGTGCCCTAAAGTCCCTATTGCATCCAGTTTCTCCTGATATAACAACCGTTACATACCCAATGTCGATGGCAAATGATGTTATGGCATATGATAATTATGGCATGTGATAATTAGGGCATGTGAAAATTAGGGCATGTGATAATTAGGGCATGTGATAATTAGGACATGTGATAATTAGGGCTTACAATGATTATCACAAATGATGTTAGGGTAAGTGACTTTATGGGAAACAAAGCTTCTAGCACGTGATTAATATAGCAAATAAGAGTAGGGCAAATGATTATTACGTCGTATAATATTATGGCTGTTGACTATTATGGCAAATGATATTAGGGTAAATAAAATTCGGGCAAACGGCGGTATACCGACGGTTACCCGCGCGGGCGCTCGCTTAACGTAGCGTTGGCCTTTACTGTTATTGTCAGAATATTTGGGTAAATACTGACTACGAGAAATAAAACCTCCGAACCAGGTAAATCTTCTTTTATTTTAAATGTATATACACTGGCTTAAAACCAAACAAATCACGGAATATATTCAACTAAAAGGTAAATGTGAGATTTAATCTACAACACCTATGTAGAAATTCATAAAATCATCTCCTGTAATATACTTAATGGTATCTTCCATATGTACAGACTTCTGTCTTTATAGCCTGCGATAATCTGAAACAAATGAAAATAAAGTTGTATTATTAACCCTTTCAGAGCTAGTCTGATACAATTTATTTTTTTGATTTTAAATGTTTTTTTTTTTTAATATTTTATAATTTAATTTCGATTAGTATTTTTTTCTTTATATTTGTTAAACCCATTATATTCGTATATTTCTGTCTCTGCCATATCTGGAATCTGGAATGCTGTCATCTAACTCTTGAAGATGGGCATTAATTTATATAGTTTTGCATGGAAAACACTCCAACTCGTATTAATTCTACTGCTTTAGTCCCTCTCTGCATTTCTATGCCCATATATATCTAGCTATCTCACCTTGCTCCCCACTACAGCGAGCGACAGCAGCATGAGGCTGGGCCCGCGCAGCTGCGCCAGCGGGCGCGTCTCGCCCTCGCGGTACACGTACACGCAGCCGTCGTAGCAGCCCGCGAACAGCAGCCCGCCCGTCGCGCGCAGGCACACCGCGCCCTTGCCGCCCTCGTGGCAGCCCGTGTGAGTGCCACTCTGACAAAGATACATGAATTTAGAGATTAGGCCGACAAAACTGCAACCACAGAAAAGATGAAAGAGGTTAGAAAGGAAATAGTTTCCGATTTGTACTACAACGAGTGTCACCGCTTGTCTTCCAGCCTTTAACTCCACTACAGGCAATAAACCAATACGAACGCACATTAAGCAACTAACAGACCACGCACACTTAGATCGCAAGTTTGCTAATGGCCACAAGGCCATTATGACCTCTTTCATCTTTTCTGTGACTGCAACCGTCACGATACACCTACTACAGCATGTTATAGTCACCACCGTAGGCGCGGGCTTGCGGACGGCGAGCAATGGGTAGCTCGTTGTCCGACCGTCCGGTAACTGTCCGGACCGAGCCCAAGTCGTCGACGGCGCGCACTGTTCCCGCGCGCCTCAAGGAACTGTCAGCAACAGCAGGGGCTCAGCTGGGTCGAAGCCTACTGGGGCCAGGGTTAATTCGAAAGATAGCTCAAGCCCCGGTACAAAGGCAACGAAGGAACGGGTAAGAGTCCGACACTATCTCCCGCTCCGACCAAGAGCGGGGGTTGTCATTGGATGATTTTTCCCACCATAAAAAAAAGCATGTTATAGTCATGTATACTTTGATGATGCACACAAATGGGTAAACCACGACACACGGTTTTTTTTTTATTAATGATAGGCTTGCGTTTGACCACTATCTCACCTGATGGTAAGCGATGATGTGGTCGACGATGAAGCACGCTTGCCTAGAAGAAACCTATTCACTCTCGACTTAAAGACTCCTAAGTTGTAGCTATCAGGAAACACAGATTCCGGTAGGGAATTCCACTCCTTGGCTGTACGCACAATAAATGTGTTCGCAAAACGTTTTGTGCGTATGGGTGGGATGTCTACCATGTACCGGTGGCGCAACGCTGTACGTCGTGTGGTCCGATGATGGAACGGACTTGGCGGAATTAGATTGTGCAATTCCAGTGCACACTCCCGGAAATGTAAACGATAGAAAACCTGTTTGTGATGTGAAGTTGTGAACCATCGGTGCGCCTTGGCAGTAAAACCAACTCGAATATCTTGACGGCTAACGGCATGGCGCTGTTAAGCCGTGACGGCATACGGCATGATCATGATGCTGTCATGCCATGACAGCAAACGGCAGGGCGCTGTCAAGCCGTGACGGTAAACTGCATGATGCTGTCATGCCGTGACAGCAAACGGCATGGCGCTGTCAAGCAGTGACGGTAAACGGCATGATGCTGTCATACCGTGATACACCCACTATGCCACCGCTCTCGACTTCTTTGTGTGTTAGAGCGCGTTTATTAACAGATGTTATATCTGCCAGGCGTCTCGTAACGGAAAACTTTTTTTTAAAACAAATCTCGTAACGGAAAACTTCTTTTAAACAAATCTCGCAATGATTCGCCATCTTAGTGCGAATCATTGCGAGATTTGTTTAACTGTAACACTTCATTAGTAATCGTTTTAATTTAACCTCTTCATCTAAGTTATACTTATGTTGTGTTTGAAGTGGATACATGAAACATTGACACTTTAGTACTACTGAAGTGCCTATTGAGTGCTGTAGATGTGGGAAAAAAGGTAGCAAGTAAATATAATTTGTGAGTTACCTAACTAGTCAGAAAGACTGAGAAATGAGGTGGAATGTGTACTAAATATACACATTCGCTCCTAGTCTGTCCTAATAAGTCAAATTAATCATTTATAACAAAGAACAAAAAAAAAAAATAGTAAATCATCTTGTGAGACGCGGGAGCGGGGAGTGTCAGTGTTTAGCTCGCCGCGCCATCGCGTCATAGACGTCACCCCTGATTCGTTCCCAGCGTTGCTGCATGTATCTAACAACGAAGACGATTGGCTCGCAAATGTATGGAATGCGCAAAGCGATCCTCACTCTGACGCCGAGCGCTCAAGATCCGTTTCGGCAATTGTAAGTGGATGTTGAAAGAACAATGTCAAATGGTGAATTTGACCTCTTATAGACTCTCGCCCACGGCGAATTTTGTAGCGATACTGTAGCTCGTTAGCAGCGCGTTGGCATCTTTTCTATAGCACTTGCAAATGCGACTAACGCGCGTTAGTAGCGATGCAGTCAGCGCTTACGAAACGCACGACATCATCGCTACAAAAAGTCACCGTGGGCGAGGGGCCTTAGGACCGATTTTTAGCATAAAGAGTAAATGTATTAGGGCTCCCACACAAAACTGCGATGCGATTCAACGCCGCATCGCAGTTTTCTACGAATTGCTGCGATGCGATTTCGTGCAGTAAAGCTTCGGTTGAGGTGACTATAACGTGCGAGTTAATTCACAACTTCTTGCGATATGTCGTGCTAGCTCGCAAATTTTAACGATGAGACATGACTTGGCAGTTTTGTTTTAGGACGTTTTTGCCTCAATAATTCAAACAATACTCACAGCATAATCGAAAACATGTATCTGATGGCTACTAGTCCCACAGAAGACCTTGCCATCTTCGAAAAGGAGTGTATACACGGTCATCTTGGGTCCAGAGAGCGTTCGTAGCAGCAGTCCAGTCTGTGCGTCCTTTATTGTGACGTTCTCTGAACGTGCGGCGACTAGCAATACTTTGCGGGGTCCCTCCTTCATGGCACGGAGAGCGAGGATCGATTGCTCGGAGAATTTCACCGTGCTCACTGGTATAAGCATGTTGTTCTGAAATTAAATGTTTGTTGAAATTAGAACATGTTCAATTTTTTAAAGAAAGAAAGAAATAAATTATTTATTTATGCTTTATGCACATTACACTTCACAAAGGCGGACTTAATGCCATAGGCATTTTCTACCGGTCAACCTTATTATATAATTATAACTAAAATTATAACTCTAAACTATGTAGAACGTCTTCTTCTACTTCTTTTTAACCTATAAAAACAACCATTTAAAAAAACTTGCTTTCCTTGATTATTCAAAGATGCGTAAACAGATTTGTAAAATAGTATATGTGTAATCGAGAAATCGAGGGAACAATTCTAGATAAGTATCCGAATTCTTCCAGATCTAGGTGGGTGAGAGGGAGTGTCAGACTTTTACTGTCAAAAACACACCTCTGTTCCTATGGTTGTCTTTGCGATACAGAGCCACAGTAATTTATTTGAATGATGCCTCAGCCTTAGTAATTGAGGATTAACAAAAATCCAAATACGCTTATATCCTATTGAAAAAAATAAATGTAAAAATGGCTGAACGGACTCGGATGAAATCTAGCTAAAAGATAGTTAGTTTAGTTAGTTTTAGTTAAATGGACATGAACGCTTTTTACCTCAATATGAAGTCAACGTAGACGAAGCCGCGGGTAGAAGCTAAGCCTATAACATAAGTAGGGCAGGATTATGCTCACCTTGCATTCAAACTGCAGCACGAAGCCAGTCCTGGTGCCGACGAAGACAGTATCCCACGCACGGTCCATGGTCTGTATAGGACTGAGGACATTGCACTCAGGACCCTTCTCCAGACCAGTCTGAAATGTAAGAGAAATATAGGAGTTAACGTAGAACTACATGTTTCAGTCTCCATACATTTTATTTGGAAACTAGACTTGTAGAGCTACACTTGATACACCCAACGCGACGTCGTTCTACGTACAAATCAGTCTAATGTAGTTCTAACTTTAGTCATTTGTCAAGTTCTGCTTAGTTTGGAAGTAGATGGCATTGTGTGAAATTTGTGGAATATTATTATTATTTTATTGATTTAACTTCTCAGGCACCAGTGTACCGAATACGGTACACCTCATACTAGCTAACTTAAACTTTATTACGTAAAAATAACTACAACACTTGTGCCTGAGAGAGTTTAACCTCTGAATATCGTGTGCTTAATAACGCGTACCTAGTGTAATAGGCCCTATAATTATTACCTATTTTACGAAGTTCAGAGCGATCAATATAATAATATTTCGGGCGTACTGTACTCAACCAATCCGAATGACCGAATCAGAGATAATGTCAGTTCGAAGCAGCTGTAGTATTAAATTTACGGCTACAGTGATAAAAGTTATCTGCAACTGCAATTTTTCTGATAATTGCAGTAACGTAAACTGTTACACAACATGAAAAAAAAAAAAATACTGCTATCGCTTTATATTTTGCAGTTTTGACACGTGAAAAAAGATTTGATTGATAGCATCTCTACACCTACGATGTTGATGTCATCCCATTTGAATAATTTGTTTATCAGTCGCCGTTGCAAGATGACCTAATTCCGAAGATGAAAGATTAAGGTTAAGGGAGCGTTTCCACTGAAGCGAAATTGAGTGGTTCTTTCTTCAAAAGACCATCTGAGACACTAATGCATGGTTCTCATATGATTTGACCATTACATGTTCACTGTATGGACTTTAAAAAGACATTGACCCGGAGTGTTTCAGTGTTTCTTCTCAGGGTAGTCAGCTATAAAATACCAGCTTCATCTAGTTCAAAAACTGCCGAAAAAAAAATTACGTGTAAAAGTGTTTTTTTTTAAACTTATTTGCAAAATAAATATCATTTGAGTGTTGTGGAGCGGAGAAGGGCGATGATAAGTGTATCCATGGAGCGGATTGAGCTCGAAGTCACGTGACCCTCCACTCTCAATTAAATGATTAGACTTCCGCATTCGAGCGCTTCAAATTTCTCGACCGCAAGAATAATATGAATTGACTGTGTCATTTAGTGATCGCGCTGCATTAAAGCTCTAACTTCGGCCCATTGCTAAAGTAATGGAAATTATCGTAATTCCAAACTAATATCACAGAATAGATAGGTACAGAAGTCAATTTCATGTTTGTACTTCACTTTTTATACCTACGCTGGGCGTTCGCACACACGTCAGCGCATTGCTCCGAACTGTATGAGTGCGACCGGGCGATTGATCCGAGATATCGTGTCCGTGAGCAGTGTCTATGTGTGCGTTGCTCGAGCGCGCTTTGTATGTAGATTGTCTTCTGTACCTTTAGATTTTGTGCTAATATTGCAAAGAGGCTAACTACAGTAACTACTCTGGATGGATTGATCTGATTCAGATATGTTTATACTAGCTTCTGCCAATAGCTTCGCAATTATGAAAGTAGGTTGTCAATCGCATATCGATGCGGCTGTGTAAGTGTTGACAAGCATTCGTGTTCGCCTAATACAATAGGAAAAACCATCATACCTCCAAATCATAATAGCGTATCCTGGAATCCAGTGATCCTGTGTACACAGTGGTCCCATACTTCTCCTTCACAATGGTCAGGCACGTGACAGCTAGGTTGGAACCCCGCAGAGTGTTTATAAGTGTCCCATCTCCACTAAAGTGGTACACGTTGCCATCCAAACACGCTGCTATAAAGTCATTTTCTATGCACTGGAATGGAGAATTATTTGTGTTAAATAATAATTTGTTATTGTTAGGCTGGATTAGGCTGAACATAATATCTGCCCCCGAGCTAAGTTACAACCGTTTCGTTTTGATTCTCTTGTGTCGAACGCCTCGAGTTGGCTATGCCTCTGGTTCCAATGTTCTGACCACGTGATTGAGCGTTGAGAAGACGTCAGAACAAAGGAATCGGAAGCGTGGCCAACTCGAGGCGTTCGACGCAAGAGAACAGAAACGAAACGGTTGTAACTTGGCTAGGGGGGGCAGCCGTATATCGAATGAGCGGTAGGCTAGGAGAACTAAAGATTGGTGCCCTAAACAGCAAGAGATGGCGGGATGGGATAAACAGTGAAACAGAACCAGTAACACTGGAAGCAATGGATGAATGGTTTGGCAGTACAGGAGATAAAATAATAAGTAGCAATTATATTAGGCTCGAGTTTGTTTACAACCAGAGGTCAGAGTTAGGCCGTTTGTCCACGGATGCGAAGCTTCATAGACGTCACTATCCGCTTGGTCTGCTCACAGCTTACATACAAAACTATGACTCTGTCGACGAAGCGGCAACGTCGCCGTCGTGCCGTCGTACAATGATGAATACGATATATAAACATATAATATATATATAATATCTGTGAAGCTACGCATCCGTGGACAGTATGCCTTACTTTACTTTTATGAAAATTTAAGATAGGTATATATAATATAAGGGCCCAAAAAAAAAAATTACGCCATTGAACAAAACATGCACTGTTTTGTTTGATATTGCCAATTAGATGTTACATATTTATTTTTTTAGAGTTAGAGTTTAATTTACAGTTATTAATTGGCTGGAAAAAATTATTAAACATTTAGTAAATACTGATTATTTACATTTTTGTGATGATAAAACATAAGTAGTTTCTATTAACTTTTATGAGGAAATTCCATCCAAATGTTTTGATTCTATATTTTCCTTTCCGTTTAATTAAAACATATCAGTTAAAAACTCACCTCTATTGCAAGTACGGCATCAGCATTTCCGGTGATGGTCACCGAATCTCGACGCAGCTTCTCATCCGTCGAGTAGTCGTACATTTTGCACTCATTCTCTGCCTGACTGCTCTCCGCCGTCGTCACATCCTCCGCAGAAGACTGACTGTTATCCAGTATTATCTCCTCACTTATAGCCACCCTCCCATGCAGGTCTTTCTCTGTACATTTTATCTCACTCTCCTCTCCTATCACAATATCTTCGGACACATCTAACATGTCAAACTGGAGATCATTGACCACATTCTCTTCCACCTCTTGCCCCTGTTTTGGCGCGGGTTTTGTTTGCGGCTCGGAAGAAATAACCTCCTCGGTATTCGAAGGCCCAGCAGTATCCATAAGCACCGATGTATCATCAGATTCCATGGAGTCTTCCTTTATAAATTTTCTTACATCAGTCTGGATAAGAACCACTGAACAGTCCTTTATGTCAAAAGCATTTACATTAACATTAATATTTTTTTGAGGTTTTGTTTTCTTAGTAGGTTTTTTCTTTGGTTGAGATCGAGGTTTCTTCCTGCTTTTAGTTGGCGTCGGCTCTTCGAGAGCGTCGAGTGATATAATATCTTCTAGGGGCCTATCATCTGTAATGATTTGCTCTATAAGAGATATATTAGGTGTTTTCGCTTTCTTATTACTTCTTCTTGATGTGGGACTTTCAGAACTCAGCCGTTCTTGTTGTAGTACTTTTTGTCGTAATGTTCTTTTTTCAACTTTTGTTGAATCACTGCTATCTTCCTGAACACTCTCTAAAGCTATTTGCTCTAGTTCTTCCACTGGTATGCTGGTAAAATCTTCTACAATTTCATCTGCAGTCATTATATTTTCGTGCAGTGTGTCATGATCTTCATCTTCGTCTTTATTTTCGTCAATAGGTGTTACATTCAGAACAGTCATACCCAAAGCAGGCATACTCTCTTTGGATTCTAAGGAACTGTACAATTTAAATTTTTCTTGTAGTAATACTTGTATTTCCATATCAATTTCTTTCATTCTTTCAAAAGCGTCGGCTGCCCTCGGTTTTGACTTTTCTAATTCTAAATTCACAGGAAGTGTTTGTGACAATTTTGAAACAAACTTTTTCCTGTCTGTTTGAGTAAACCTGGTAGTGGTAATTTTAGTTTGAAATGTCTGTGTTTCTTTTGTTATTAGTCTCCTTATGCATTGAGTACCCACGGTTTTCGCCTGCACTGTCTTAGAGCGTGCAGGGGTCGACATTGAGAACTGTTTAGATATGTTATCCTCTACAGTGGGTTTGGTTGGAGTTACAGCTGATGCAGTGTTTCTGTGCGCCTGGTGGTGAGACGACGCCTTCTTAGGTTGCTCTACAAACATGTCAAAAGTCTTAAGTTTAATTTTAGGATCTGATTTAGTGGGGGTTTGACAGTTTACATTAATACTATCTTTTGGACTTAGAATGGTTTGACTGGATGTGCTAGAATGTCTTCTCCTGCTTGAGTCACTCTCCTTTTCTTTGGGCTTTTTTGAAGATTCTTTCCTTTTGACATATTTATCAGAATAACTTTTATCTGCTGAGTCAACTTTTTGACTATCCTTGGTTTCTTTCTTATTTTCATCTTTAGATAAATATATAGTAAAATAATGTTTTGGGGCATCATTGCACTTATCCGATGACTTATTAGAAACAGTTTTTACATTAGCTGGAGTATTTTTCTCTGAGTTTGGTTTAGCTGAATCAGACTGGCTCGATTCACTTTTCTTTCTTTTTTCTTTACGATGAGATGGTCTTTGGTCAATAGACCTTTTTCTTGAGTTTGATGGAGGAGTTTTTATAACATTCGAGCTACCTGCTTTATCAGTCTCTTTGTCAGTATCTTTAGGTTGAGGCACATGCTCTTGCTTGATTTTAATATGTTTTTCTTTGTGAATATCATTTTCAGGCGTTTTAGGTGCTGTTTCATTATTGGTATTTTCGTGGAAAGATTGTATTACTTCATGTTTGATTTGTTGAGCTATATCTCTGATGCTCTCCCTATTGTGCACAGGAAATAAGTCCAAAGGTGACTGGGCAATGGTTTGCAATTGATTGTCAATTTCTTTTTTAATTTGAGGTGGTGCTTGTGGAGCAGGTTCAAAGTCAGTGGGTGGTCCCCTTGCAAGATCATCGTTTTCAATAAAGTTGTGGTCAACAGCTACATGATATTGTCTGTCTAGTTCAGCAAATGTATCTTCATCTTCAGACAGCTGATCAGTATAGCTATCAAATAGTGGTAGTGGTTCTTCTTTACTTTGGAAAGGCTCTTCGGCAGGGGTTTCCAAACTTCTTCTCTGGCTGTTCCTCTGGCTATCTATACTAAGTTTTCTTTCTTGTGTCTGATCAACTCGTTTTGATTTACGCCTCTCAAAAAGAGCCTTGGGTTCTTCATATGGTGTTTCATGATTATAATTTAAGTTCTTATTAGAATTATTGGTTGCTACTGATCTGTTTGAATTTTCATAATTTAATGATGATAGTTGATCTTGTTCATAACATGGATCCTGAGATAATTCATCATAACTGTGTGGTTCAAAATAAGGATAGTTAGACTGCCCATCTTCAGGCATTTCAAATCTCTGTTCAAATTCAGCTAATTGTAGAACTTTACTAAGTTCAGCCATGACAATGGGTTTTATATCTTCAAGTAATACAGTGTCTTGTGGGTCTAAGAGGCACTGCATTTGCTTCATGAAAGTATCCTCATAAATTGTATTATTGTCATTATGTATGAAGTCTGAGCTAGAACTGTATAGCGATTTCTCTGCCACAGATCTTAAATGGCGGTTTAAACTATTTTGAGACTCGGTTATTAAACTACTAATGGCATACTCAAACTTTGATGAAGAACCAGGATCATCCATCAGTTTATGCATTTTATCTTTGTCCATCTTAAACAGTTGGTGGACAATATTTGATTTCATCTTATCACAATTTGATTTAACATTTTGTCTCTGTCTTGGTGTTCTCTTCTTGGGTGGTTGTTCTTGCTGAACATGCTGGTTAGCACTCTCGCTGGCTTCCTGCTCACTCATACTCGGTTGGACTGAGGCATCTTGTGATAATCTGTCAGGATCATTACGATTCATTAACCTTTTCCTGACAATATCTACAGTGTCATGTACAGATCGGCTAAACGAAGTGTCATTGTTATTGGTGGTTGGTCCTGAGGTCCCGCCATAATGGTCTGATGCAGGAGGTCTATGACCTGTATAGTCTACAACAGGTATTTTATTCTTCTCTGGAGTATCATTATGTCTAAAAGAATTTTGGCTTCTATCATCGTAGTCATGTTTTTTAAAGCTATGAGGTGGATTGGTCCAAGGAGACATCCGCTGCATATTAAAAGAATCTTGAGGAAGTGGTAAGAGTGGTAGCTGCCGATGATCGATATCTCCCATACTATTAACATGAAATGAATCAGGTGGGCCGTCATCATAAAAGTTTGATGGCTCTTTGTATGAGCTGCATTGGTTGGTATTATCTTTAGATCTCATATTAGGATGGACATTATATTGATACATGTGCCTGGAGCGAGGATGATGCTCTCTCTCCGGCATTCTCTGATCAATTTGGCGATGGCCATCTCTATAATCTCTGTGTCTGTCATGATGATCTTGTCGACCATGGTCTTCTGGATGACCTCCGTGAGCATTAAAAGGTGGTGGCCCTCTTTGATTCAGTCGGGTATTAGGTGGCGGGAATCTGGAATATAATATTACAGAAACTAACAACACAAAATTTGCAATAGCTCATTCTGTACCATTATGTTAATGAACTTATAACAAAATGCAATTTTGAAGTTTTATCGACGTTTTCTATAAACATATACACATTTTTTTTATCAATTCAAGGTATACGAAATATTGGCGCGTCTGTGGTGCAACGTAAATATTGCAAGTTATATTGGTATTAGGGTCTTACCTGGGAGTGTCATGCAATTGGAAGATTCTTGGAGGTCTAAATCGAGGAGGCCCGTTGCCTCTAGGCCTGAAATGCCTTTGATTTTCACTTCGCCATCCTCCGATGCTTGGATGACCTCGCCTCATTATAATACAACTAATACATATTACACCACAATATACCGAAGGAAGGGTTTCACTTTATTTTGGTGTTCGAAGTATGTATTTTATTACAAGAATAAAGGCGATAATCACAAGAAAAACAAGTTTGATCAATTGTCGCGCCGAATAAAAATACATACACGGACATGGAATCCATTTGACATTTCATAAGACAAATAATTGCCAACCATGAAAAATATATATTTACAATAAGATGCGTTCAAACTAAAGATTAGAGATGTTCAATCACTCAAAATTCTAATGAGATTCTTGCAATATCGTATAATTTCGTACATTTTTTTTACAAAAAATATGATTCGAAAAGCTATCTAAATCTACTGTCTATTATTACAGCTTACAAAAAACCTGAAGAACGTTTTATTTAATTCTATTCCATTTAATTTTTTATTAATGGCAAATAGATTCGATGTCGACTATTCTGCCAATGTCAAAAGTACAGGGGGCTTACCATGACCTCTTACGGAAACGTGCAATTCCCACTGAGTCAAATTCCTTTCAAAAGCAGGCCTGCTTCTAAATCGCTAAAAGTCGTACCATGACAGTTCTAAAGTTAAACGATTTTTGTACAGAGGTGAACAGTTACGCTTGAAGATCGCTTAATTTGACATTACAGACGCTCAAAAGACGGTCATCTGCTGTCAAATACACGTTAAATAGCTCGCCATATTACAAAAAGTCTATACAAAAAAAGGTGAACGAATCTTGAGCAGATTTCGTAAACGTCACTAAGCAGACCAGTTACAGGCCTGCTATAACGAAGTGATAGTATAAAAATGCCGGGCAGTTCAACTTCAGCCCTGATATAAGAGGTCATGGTTGGCCCCCAGATCCACCAACTTATCTGTGAACTGAGTGGCAGCGACACCGTCGCTTTAGTGTTGCAAATTAATAAAAGTTACTCATGATTGGGTATGTCAGATAAGGAACTAGGTAAACATATAAACATAATTTTATTATTTTAAACAATACCTAACATTGTTTTATAATAATAAAATGTTAATATAAGTACTAAGTAGTCTTCAAAAATAGGAAAATTAATGTATGTTTTCTCTGGCATTCAATTGATGTAATGTAGGTACCCCACTTACAAACTAAATGTTTAGCAAAGTAGGCAAATGAAATTTAATAACTTGCAAATAAACGTTATAAAAAAAAAAAACTAATTCTGCATTTTGCATAAGTACCTACTTCGATGGATTCAGCAGTTACAAGCTTGATACAAAAAACCCATAGTTTAGTACTAGAGTCTGTGCGGAAAGTAAACCATCGTGGGATTTAAAGGCGCTGCTGTAGATAAATATCGTTTTTGTTATTTAAGCAACATTGTGACGTCATTACAGTGCGACTGTTAAATCTTGATATTTTGAAACTATGTTAGACTAGCTTCTTCCAGCGGCTTCATCCTATAATAAAAATTATCCTATTGGCTGAATTTGCTCACCTCATGAAACTGCAAAGTTATAGCTTATGTGCTATATTATTACAATGTTTATAATTATGTTCATCTGTCTAGTAGTTTTTGCGCGACACATCCATACATACGAGTACCTCTATCCATCTTCACAAACTTTCGCATTTATAATATTATTAGCCTATTTATTGAACTTGCTCACGTGATGAAACTTAGCAAAAATATAGGTTATTGCAACGGTTATCATTAAATTCATCCGTTTATAAGTTTTTGCGTAATGCCGTTAATTGTGGAGACACCTGGGGGAGGCCTATGTCGAACAGTGGACGTCTTTCGATTGTAATGATGATGAACATTTAAATGCAAAAACACGAACCGGTAAAGGAAAATAGCGTGAAGAAACTGCTGTACTGCTTATCGAGGTAGGTTCCACCAACGACCACTTACCCAGTTCCAACGAAAATAGTTCTATCACTTTAACTGGGATCGGTCTATTATCACTGACTGGAATATTGTAGCTAGCAGCAAGTTTATGTTTACCCTAGTTAAATATAAAGGTAAAAATGGGACACACTACCACTTTCTCGTTGTCTTCCTCAGTACATTTTTCCCTTTTGCTAATCAATGAAAAATATGAACTTAATGACTATGAAAATAAAGTACACTTCAGAATTTGTAATGTTGCTTCGTAAAAAATCTATTTATCAGTTGTTTGTTCGTCTGTTTATCTGTTAAGACCCTTCAACTCGAGAACGCTTGGAGGTACCGAGTTAAAATTAAAACCATACACTCAAGTCTGCGGTCTTTTGAAGTTGTGAAAAAATCAGACTTCCGAGTTAACGAAAAAAAAAAGATACGGCCGTTTAAGTCGCAAAAAAACATATATTTCGATACTCAAGGGAATCAAAGTTCATATAGTGAATCTCGTTGACCTAGAATCCTGGCAATATAATAAATTTGGCATAAATCAAGGTCTCATAAAACAAGTACAGGGAAAAATCTGAAAATTGTAAATTTGTAGATCAGCCACAAAAAAAAACGGAAAAATCTTCGTAACTCAATTCGGAAATTGATTTCACAGGTAAAGAAGAATGACCAATTTTCACCTGGCTTTGTATAGTAATGAAAAAAATGTTAAAATTTAGCCAATTATATTATGTGTATAATACGCTAAAAACAATTTTAAAAGAAACGCAGGAAAAAAAGATTTTTAAGTTTTTCTATAAACTTATTTTACGTTTAGCGTTACATATTACCATGTTTTGAACGCATCTCTATTACCTTTTGCCATAGATTATATATTAATACTGAGACCTTTTGCTACAACGTTCCATTTTACGCACTACTACTTGAATTTATTAATCTCTGTTTCTGAGTTTTATACATTATTTTACATTTTATTCAATCGATATAATATTCTTTATTAGTCTTTGTATAATATAGATTAATTGAAAATAAAATATTGATTAAATAAATTAATCATTCAGTGTGTAATTGAGTTCGGATGACTGAAATGGACTTTTTTTACATTTGACAGTTCTACGATTGAAATTGGCGCAGCCCATCCACATCGTTGGTGCGTTTGCGTCTCGTTATGTACTGTGCTATTTTGTATGTAAACTGATACCTCTATTTACGACCTTATTGCTGCCCCCTGGACCTCGATATCTTCCTCATCTGACGACCTTTGCTTTCCATATTGTTGTAAATCCGCCCTCTTGATAATGCCATCGTCAACAAAAAGCCGACGTATACTTTGCATAAACTGCAATACGTTTCGACGTTATCTTGTTTAAGAGCTAAACACAAGAGTTATTTCGCTTCTTAGTGAGTGGATATCACCAGTAATCGTAAGTATTTATTTTTATAATGTTTAACTTAAAACTATATATGATGTCCATATGTATGACAACATACACACAAATGGCCGAAAGATGAATTAAAACTAATAGTGTTGTCTTGTTATTTCGTGTTTCGTTTTGAACTGTTAAACTATAACCTATATCAATTGTAAATTTATAAAAGAAGTTTATATTGTCTTTCCTATTTCAGATTACTTACAGAGGAAGATTACGTTTGTGAACCTTGTAATGAACTCCTCACGACAAGCAGTGATGGTGCTCAAGCTTCAGGGTTATCTCGACCGGTCAAAGACAAGTGTGCAGTCTCTGTGGACGGTCAACACTTAATCGTCAGAGCCATTCTATTGTTTTTGACAATCCTTCAAGATCCTTCAAGAACTAAGATAAATTCCAAACAGATAAACAAACAAGGATTGCACCATGTCAGGTATTTATGTTTCTTTAATGTTAATTATTTGCCAGTATATTACTTCATACCGTTACGGTCTTGGTGATTCTGATATTAACTCAATATTTTCTTCCATAGATGTTATCATCTGATAGAATATGCCATTCATGCTAGATGAGTTGTAAGCGTGCTGCCATACGTACTGGGCAAGCTGATGGAGCTTGTGGTGCATCTACTACTGAAAAAGTTAAAACAGGTGACTCTGGGCCAATCACTGCTGAACCAGATGACTCTAGGTCAATCACTGCTGAAACAGGTGGCTCTGGGTCAATCACTGTTGAAATAGGTGACTCTGAGAGAATTACTGCTAAACCAGTTAATGAAAGTCTAGAAGTACATTTTGAAGTTGTATCTAGCAACATAACATTAGTAAATTATAGGCGAGCAGCAAATACTGCTTCACACTGCCTTTTTCCTCAATATACCAATATGAATCTGCACAATGTGGTAGATTCATTTAGAGCCACGATACTCAGTACATATAAATATTATATCCCTGTACATAGCCGTGTCTGCACAGAACATAGACTGAGTAATGAGTGGGGTAATCTGTATGATTCTAGTAATAGTATGAGTTCATTTACTTCACAACATGTAGAACACATTTTTTCATTTGTTAACAATTATGACATTAGTGTGGTATCTTGGGTGGGCTAGGTATCAAGAAAATATCTCTGCTCCAGCAGAATTTCTGGAAAAGAGAATTAGATGATAATAATGATAATTAATAAACCATTTCACTAAAACATATTGTATAATTTTGTTTTTCCCTTTTTGTTTATTATATGCACTGTATACATACCGTAAGCCAATAAAATGTGTCGGGTAGATAAGTGATCAAGCGATGAACAGGTAAGAGATACTTTTTAGAGGTAGATACCTATACAAACTAGCATTTTTCTTTACTAAAAATGTATTTACTAGATAGTAAGTACTAGTTATTTGTGATGTAAAAACAGAAATTATTATGCTCAACACTCGATTTTTTCCAATCATCGAGAGTCTAAGCAGCTACGTAAGTTAAGGAATACATAAAATAAAAAGGACTTTACGACCACAGCTAAGTATTCCTATTTTAGATTACAATTCGAGAGTTAATAAATATTTTTCTAACATCTTTCGGCAAATTCTAACCTAAAAAGAAACATTAATATTTTTTGGACTTCGTGGCGTTTAAATCGTAAAAATGACTATGAGACATTATTTTCTAGACTTACAGGTAGTCTGTCTACTATACATTATAACTATACATTCACTTTTATTATCAGGTTTTGAAATGTATGGAAAGTGGTCATTATTCTGTACAGAATCTTCAGTGCGCGAGTCCGACTCGCACTTGCCCTTTTTTATTTTAGTTACTGTATCCTTACTCAAGCCTGAAAACAAATATTCTAAGTTAGTCGAAATGCATTATAAATTTAAAGTATCAATACTCTTTATACTAGGCATCGAAAATATTGACCAAAACAAAATAAACAAATATAGTCATGTTTAAATGAATTTCCGTTTAATTTATATATATTTGGAGATAACAGGGACAGGAGTTCACCTAGGAAGTTTATAAACATTAAAATAAAAGTGTTACGTACCAAAAACACAGCATACCAATGTTTCCCAAGTTCGTGACTTTGTTTTGATCAATAATGGTGTGATTTGCCATTTATTATCTTTGGCAAAACTGTGATATATTAAATATTATTTCCCTTGCAGCTCAGTGAAATTTTTTATCACATTTCTGAAGATTTCAATTAAAAATCACAATAAAATAACATAATAAGCAAACCGGTGTCAACATTATATGACGTTTGGCATTTGACGGATGGCTGGGTTGGGTTGCTACTTAAAATCTTTAATGTTGTTTTCACTTTACGCCACGACGGTTCTTTTATCGCACAGACTATAGCTTCTCTATTTAAACAAAACACAAATATCTAGACACTCAAGATGTGTCCTGTAGCACATGACCTAGTTAATAGACAGAATAAAACAAAAGTTTCATCATCATCATCAACTCATATACGTCCCCACTGCTGGGGCACGGGCCTCCCTTAACTATGTGAGGAGTAAAAAAAAAAAAAAAGTTTGCTTAACTATAATTTTTATTAGAATCCCGGTTTACAATAATTATGATCTTTTGATGAACTTGCACGCCCAACTTCATCCTGGCTGTGAGGCCATACGACGCTTATATCCATGTCATCATTATCACTGTCACTTTCAGTTTCCGAATCACTTTTCACTTCTATAATGAACGGTTTATCCAAATACACATCATGCTTCAAATATTCTGCTTGTAACTTGCGAACATGATTGCAATGCTAAGCCCACTCACTAACCGGTATACTTTCAAAAGCTTCTTGAACTATACCCCCGGAATCTCAGAATTTTTGTGGTAAATATTTACATCAGCAACTTTTCTTTTCATCGAGCTCCATATTAATTCGATGGGATTGAGATCACAATGATAGGGAGGTAAGTAGGTAAGTACAAGCATTTATGTCCATTTTCTTCTAATATTTTTTCAATTTCATACACAGGTTCAGGCTTTCTCTTAATTATTTCTAACAGCTGAGGTTTCGTCAACTCCTCTCCGTGGTCAATTTTATTTTGTGTCAACCATAATTGCATATCTTTCTTTAAATAATTAGTATTTGGTATTTTATTTACACAAATACGGTGATAAGGGGCATTATCCATTACTATTATTGATAGCTCTTGTAAATTAGGCACAAGTTTTTCAATAATCCACTTTTTAAAGTTAGTACTATTCATGTCGTCATGATAGTCGCCACTTTTTGTGTTAGACTTAAAAACTAGAAGAGCATTTTGGACAAATCCGGTATCCCCTCCCGCATGAACAATAATATATCTTTGCCCTTTTGATACAGGCTCTAACACTCCATCTACACCCTCTCTTTGCCAGCATTTACCTGATGTATGCGATGAATGTATATAGGTTTCATCTAAATAAATTAGCGGCCGAGGCTGTGGAGATTTATAATTTTTTTCTTCAGCATGCAAGTATTTTGATCTCCAATCTGATACTTCATTGCGCTCCATGAGCATTTTACGATTAGACTGCGACTTTTTAAAACGAAAACCCATTTTGTGGAGCAGCTTTCGTAGACTTTCTCTTTGTCCCGTGTAATTTATTTCTGTTTTTAAGACCTCTAGGAGCTTCTTAACAGTCGGTAACTCGTTTTTATTAGAGTAAAAATCATGTACTTTCCTCCGGATAACTCCCATGTCAAAATCATCAACATGAATAAACCCACTTTGACGTTTCCTCTCCTTGCCTGGGGTCCGAATTTTTGTACCAGCTTCCTCTGCTGCATGTCCTTCTTTAACTATTTTTGAAATTAGCTTTTTTTTTTTTTTCTCGTTGTGAAAAATCGTCTTATGACAAACCCCGCTCTTGGGCGGAGCGGGAGATAGTGTCAGACTCTTACTGACTAAAAAACCCATCCCGTTCCTTCAAGCCTTCATACCGGGGCTCGAGCGCCCTTTCGGATTACCCTGGCCCCGGTAGGCTTCGACCCGGCTGGGCCCCTGCTGTTGCTGACAACTCCTTGAGGTGCGCGGGAACAGCGCGCGCCGTCGACGACTTGGGCTTGGTCCGGACGGTTACCGGACGGCCGGACAGCGAGCTACCCATTGCTCACTGTCCGCAAGCCCGCGCCTACGGTGGCTGGAAATCGGGATCGGAATCCCGGCGGCGGCGGCGAGAGCGCCGTTGCCTGATGCGGTCGGCCTCCTCCTTAGCGAGCATTACTGCTTCGCAGAAATCGGCGACCGCCTGCCACTCCTAAATTAGCCCTTGACTCACACCTGAAATATAGACAAAATTAATTAAGTATTTACATACTGTAGTTAAAATATTAAATGTAAGTATAAGTAACTATTTTTATGCGGCTTGCATACAAATCGCGTAACGTAAGAAGAACGCTAGAAGGCAGCGGAGTGGAGAGAATTTACGCTAAGCCAAACGTACCTATGCGGGCGAGCCCCTCAGATTATTCCAGCGTTCTTTTTACGTGACGAGAACTATAGGTAGTTGAATCACTCAGCTTTATATTTTTTATGTTACAGTTACGTTAAAAAGTAATCAATGAAAAAAATATCAGGTAATTTACAAAAAGAAAGTAGACAACACTAACCTGTAGCTGCCGAAATTCGTTTGTATACTTGATTAAATGGAATAATCGGAGCCTCCGCCCGAGCTTCTCCTTCAAAAAAGGCTTTGACCTTAAGAATGATGCTTCGCGCATCACTTTTAATCGCTTTCGGCATATTAAACGCTGAAAATGTAGAACAATGTAGAAATATCGCAACAGAAAACACAGAGCACCCGTATGTAGTAGACACTGACAATCGAATGACATTTCATCATGGCGGCCGTAGTTCCCATTTTCTCCATTTTACAGATAAGTTGGTAAGACAGAAATTGGATTGGCAAGAGTGTTTAATAATAACACGTTTTATTTAATTGAAATAAGCGCCGTACGCACGATCCATCCCGACGTACGTCCCGCCAAGACCATACAGATAAAATACGATAAAATCAACAATATATCAGGGCTGCCAGGTGTAAAAAAGTGGTGATCGACTACTAAAAATCGAAATTTTGAAACGAAAAGCATTAATGAATATCTAGCCGCTAAATTGCCCATGTAGACTACTAGTCTACATTTGAAACAACGCCAAATTGCCCATGTAGACTAGTAGTCTACATGACGTCATTCGGGGCAAGCGACTTGGGGCAAGCTAGATAAGAGAAGATTTTTTTTGGTTTTTACGTCTATTGTCTATGTGTATAAAATTTCGCTTCCCCATAACATTTTCAACCAAAAACTAAAAAAACCGTGTATCCAAACCATAAAATAAAATTTTAAAAAAAAGTTGAAGTTGACAAAAAAAATAAATGTTGCGTAATTGTCAGTGTCGTGTTACGTTTGTGTAAACAAAGTGTGTTTAAATAGTTAAAGTGGCTCGATTTGCTTGGTGTTTGTTTTATTTTCAAGGTAAGTTAACAACTAATACGTAGAAGTAAAGTTTTTAGTATGAAACACGAAATTTACTCGTCAAAACCCGAAACTTGGCGATACGGTTTCGCGAAAAATTTGAATTTACTGTTGTCAGTAATTGTCGTATTTGTCAGCAAAGGTAAACGCTATCGCTATGACTTTTGTTTATTTTGTAAGTATATTAGACTACCTACATTATTGTAATACTTTTATTCTAGGCCTAAAGTGAAGTTTAACGGTAAATCAACACGCAAAATTTAACGGTTTTACGGCGCGCGCCGCCAGATGTTTATGCAAAATGAAAAGGCTTAAAAACTAATTATTTTGTATGGACGGGTGTATGGTATTATTTTTTTTCTTAATCTATATACCCTAAATATCGTAATTAAAAAAAAAAAAGACGGGTTGCACTCCGGGAGTGCCGGCAGAAGTGAAAACTTGATTATTAACGTTGAGCATGTTTGATATTTTGGAATGGTTAGGGAATAATTTTGCACCAATTGCTTTATCAGTATAAAAGTACTATCATTTATGTGGTAGAATACAATATTCATTTATTGCGCTATCGTACACAAACATGACAATTTATATTACATTAAAAATTTAACACTTTAAAACTATTACAATTATTTTACATTAAAAAGTTTATCTCTCCGAAAAACTACTGAGGTGTCAAGGGACACCCGGATGGAACGAAGTTCCGTTCTGGCTTGCTTTCTATAAGAGAGAGAAAGACAGAGAAACATGCGCACGCCGCACGGCTTACAATAGCTTACTATAGAAAAAGTGTCGTTACAACTTTTCGTGAGAATTTTTTCCGTCTAGCCAATACAATATAACTAAAAAATACTATCCTATTTTATGTACATTTTGACAGCACTATTTCAACATCTTCAAAACCATGAAAACGACACTCATGACGAAAAAGTTGATAATTTCTGACATCCGCTATCTTAGATTTACATTTTGACAGCACTATCGGCTTCAACAACCTCGAAAACCATGAAAAAGACACCCATATCGAAAAAGTTGATAATTTATTGCAGCCACCATCTTAGATTTAAATTTTGACAGTACTATCGGTTTCAACACCCTCGAAAACCACGAAAACGACACCCATGAGGAAAAAGTTGATAATTTCTTGCAGCCGCCATCTTGGATTTACATTTTGACAATACTATCGGTTTCAACAGCCTTGAAAACCATGAAAACGACACCCATGACGAAAAATTTAATAATTTTTTGCAGCCGCCATCTTGGATTTATATTTTGACAGTACTATCGGTTTCAACACCCTCGAAAACCATGAAAACGACACCCATGACGGAAAATTTGATAATTTCTTGCAGCCGCCATCTTGGATTTATATTTTGACAGTACTATCGGTTTCATCACCCTCGAAAACCACGAAAACGACACCCATGGCGAAAAAGTTGATAATTTCTTGCAGCCGCCATCTTGGATTTACATTTTGACAGTACCATCGGTTTCCACGCCCTCGAAAACCATGAAAACGACACCCATGACGGAAAATTTGATAATTTCTTGCAGCCGCCATCTTGGATTTACATTTTGACAGTACTATCGGTTTCAACACCCTCGAAAACCATGAAAACGACACCCATGACGAAAAATTTGATAATTTCTTGCAGCCGCCATCTTGGATTTATATTTTGACAGTACCATCGGTTTCAACACCCTCGAAAACCATGAAAACGACACCCATGACGAAAAAGTTGCTAATTTCTTGCAGCCGCCATCTTGGATTTATATTTTGACAGTAAAAGTGTCGGTACAATTTTTCGTGAGAATTTTTTCCGCCTAGCCCCCTTTCACAACGCGCGATAAGGGATAGCTGTCTACTCTCCATCCGTCTTACGCTTTTTCGATCAGCAGTGCTATTCTCTAAGAAAAATGGGCTTAGGCGCAGCGCTGCCGTAGCGACGAAAACCAAATAGGTATTCACTAAGCTGTGAGAAGCTACACTAGCGCTCAAGGCTGTGACGGCTGTGAGTTGGAACTACTCAATGGCGCGCAATTTGACAGTTTTTCATACGTATTGGTATTCTCTAAAAAAAATAGCGTCGAGATGCTTTGCAGTCTCACTCGCGGCCTCGATTTCATACGTCAAATCTAAAAGCTACTATTTAAACGCGGATTTTCATTACGACAGTGTTAAAAATGGCAGCTGAGATAATTACCAAGCTTTATTTGTTGAAAGAAGCTAAAAAAAGTGATGATTTAAGGAAAGCTCGACAGGCTAAGCAATTCAGGATGTACAAGACAATATCCCGTGATGTTGACTTCATCCACATTTACAGGCTATCAGAAGATCTAATTAATATGTTGGAAAGTGATCTATCTCCATATATGCGTTTGGGAGTTCGTTCCAATGGTTTAACCAAGAGACTAAAGGTTTGTTTAAAGCTAGATTTCCAATACAGTTTAATGGCAGCAACGCAACAGCAAAAACTTATTGAATTTTGTGATGTTTCAGATATTATGTACCCTATCATTTTTGGCCAATGGAAGTTACCAAAAAATCATTGGCAAGAATATAGAAACATACATCTCTCAGCCTTCTGCTTCTAGGGCAATCCATGAAGTTGTTGATGCTTTAAATAACAGAAACGTTATCAAAAAATACATAAGATTTCCCCAAAACCACAATGAACGACAAGTGCTCAAATCAAGGTAAGTTTCAAAAATACCTGTTCATCTGCAATTTCATAATTAATCTCACTAGGTATATAGAACAAAGGACATTGTTTGTTTACAGATTTTATGAAAAATTCAAAATACCGGGGGTTCTAGGATGTGTTGATGGTACTCTAGTTTCCATGGTGCGTCCAAAAGAAAATGAGGAGAGGTATTATTGCCGAAAAGGCTATCACGCCAGGAATGTTTTAATTGTAAGTTGTTGTTTTTTCCTGTTTATTGGAGGATTTTAAAAAATCCAAAATAATTGTTCTACTTACCTCTTTCAGATAAACGATGCAGATTTAAACATTTTGCATGTGGATGTGACTTTTGGGGGTGCAACACATGATAGTTATGTCTTTTCAAATACCAGAGTTAAGGCACAATTAGAAAGCTTAAATAATAATGGAGAAACAGTGTACTTACTTGGTAAGTTATTATTCCCTTCAAACCCCAAGAGAACGCCGGCGTTCGCGCGTGATTTCGCGCCATTCGGTTGAACACTAAGATTATTAAAAGTCCGCGTAGATAATTAAAATTTTGAGCATATTATTTATTGGGTATGTATCTAAGAATGTAAATAAGAAATTCTTCATAAATTAGTCTGTAAATTTCGAAAATTAGCAACCTTTCCATTTTTCCGTATTTATACCTATTTAAATGCTCAAGAAGATCGAAGCGCTAAAGAAGGTACCAATTTGATAACATAATTCAGGATTATACTTAACTCCAGTTTTATTCATTGATTTTAGGTGACTCAGGATACCCACAAAGGCCATATTTAATGACTCCCTTTAATAACCCAGAAGCTGGAACACCTGAGAGCCATTTTAACGAATTACACAGCAGTGCAAGGAACAGTGTGGAAAGGACCATTGGGATTCTGAAAGGCCGGTTCAGATGCTTGCTAGTACATAGGGTGCTACACTATGATCCTATAATGGTAGGGAAAATTGTGATAGCATGCTGTGTTTTACACAACATCTGCAATCGTGCTGGTCTACCAGCTCCTCAGTTAGACCAACATGACTTAGAACAAGAGTTTAGGGTACTTGGGTCTCTGACACAGCAGGCTGAAACACATGATAATTTACTAAGTGGACAGGTAAGTAGGCGAGAATTAGTAAATCAACTATGGCGAGCACGTTATGTATAGATGTAATGTATATAGCTTTATCAAAAGAGGAAGCTATTATTAGGTAGTAGATATTATTTAAATAGGAAATACCCAACTATTATTATAACTTTACACAGTAGGTTTTGCTGTCAGTTTTGCCACAGTCAATGTTTTGATTGAAGAAAACCATCATTCATGATTGTTGGAATTCATTTACGCCTGCATGACAGTGTAATTTAGTTAATTTATGCTATTATATAATATTATAATTTTTTTTCCACTTCGTTTTTTATATGTATGTTTTACACATAATTTAAATTTGTGCTATACTCTATAATATGGCATGGCCTTTTGAATATATTATCTATACATATAAATAAAATTGGAGTGTCTTTCTGTAATATTGAAATAACTGCTTTTTACTACTTACATGCGTATGAATTTAAAGGCTGAAATGGAATAAATGTAAGAACCGTGCGACGCGACGTACCAAACCTCGCGCGAACGCCAGCGCTCGCTGCCATCCCTTCCCGGCGACCGCCCCGCCCCCCACGCAGTCGCCCTAAAACGTTTGTAGGTCATGGTCGCGCGCGCATTCCGCAAAATCCTATTTTACGTATTGGCGAATAATTTGCATTGTTGTCGTGTGTGTCATAACAATGCCTAGGACGAGACGAAATAGTCGTGAACCGCTTACAAACGTACAGTATCTCGATATTATTGTATGGTACAACACCGTAAGAAATTTACGTGAAACGCAGTGAAGATTTCGGCTAAAATATCCCAATGTCACTCCACCATCATTGGGAAGGATTATAAGAATCTCTCAGAACATGCTGGACTTTTCAAGTGTACACGTGCTGGCACACGCCCGGGGTGGTGGAACTTTTAAGGAATGCAGTGCCTGAACTATTGCAAGACGTACCCGAGTCGTATCTTGCCGGTATGTATTTTCAACAGGACGGAGCTCCGGCTCATTGTTTCAGTGAAGTGCGAGTTTTTAAAAGAAAGTGAATACGGTGATAGGTGGATAGGTCGCGGCGGATGGTCACCTAACCTAACACCGTTAGACTTTTAATTGTGGGGAGAAATGAAAAGATTGGTTTACGGCTACGAGTCCGAAACTTTAGACGACCTAAAAAACAAAATTAAGAGTGCTTTTGAAACTGTGAAATCACCATGAAATCACAGACTGATACTTTAATTATTTTAACGTTTTTCGTAACACTGATAAAAGTTTACTATTTTTTCATTTGATATGATCTAAATTTTCTGGACAACACGTATTATTGTATATTTAAATTTGTCGCATCTATTAAATTTCACTGTGGTCAATTCCTTAGAGCCCCTACTTGATTAGCTACTGTCATGGTGGAACGCAACTTATTCTACACTAGCTGTGCCCGCGACTTCGTTTGCGTAGACTACAGGATATTGAATTTATTTTTTCTAAAATAAAATTAGCTTAAGTTACTCCTTATTACATCAACTACCTGTCAAAAAAGTCCCGTCAAAATTGGTCTAGCCATTTCAGAGATTAGCCTGGACAAACAGACACACAAATTGTAAAAAATGTTATGTTGGTGTATGACTGTATGTACCTACCGTATATGTATTCATGCATGTAGTAAAAAGCAGTTATTTCAATATTACAAACAGACAATCTAATTTTATTCTTAGGTATAGATCATTTAATATTAAATGTACTAGCTTTATCAGAAGGGAAAGCTATTACTACCTACTAGATATTTAGATAGGAAATACTTTTATGTGCTATAGTGAATATATTTTTTTACAAATAAAGATGTTTAATATTTAGTTAATTTAATATAAATATAATTTGTCTATTTTTTTTTTACTTTGTTTTTACCTTTTCACTTGTTTGAGTTTGTTTGTGCTATACTTTATATGGTATTCTTTTTAATATAAATTTCTTGGAATTCCTACTTTATTAGCTACTGTCATGGTGAAATAGTATTTTTTGTATTGTTAATGACTTTGTTTTAATGCAGGTGAAAATAGTGCACAAACTAATTTTAGTATACTTTTTAATTGTTTACCTATAAGGTATATTTAGAACAGATTTTAGGTTTTTTTATATTTCTATGGTTAGGAAAACATATTATAAAATAGAGTAAGAAATTAAACTACCTATATTATACAGATATTTTAGTCTTTTATTTATACCTACATACATGAATAAAACTTACTTAATAATTAAAACACAAAAACCTACAAACATATCACTAAATTTTGTGTGTTGTTAGTAAGCAAGATATTTCATTTATAATAATCACGTCCCTCGTCTAATAGTTTCACATAAATCCTGAATTGCTTGGGCCTGCCTTGACCATGCTTCACTCATTGTTTGGGCTTGCCTTGCCCAAACTTCACTCATCGTTTGAAAGAGGTCTAGCATCTTCTGTTGGTTCTCAATGACAAGCCTTTCATTGTCCAAACGCTTTTCCTCAATAGCGATGAACCGCTCAGACAGGCTTGCCAGCTGTGACTGCCTTTGTGAAGGTGGCGTCCGTTGGTTCAGCCGGCGTCGTGTCGCTGTCACACGACGCCTACGTGGTGCTGTTAACATACATATTATAATAAATTACTAGAGATAATAAAAAATAGTATATCATATACTAATAAGTTATCCTTACAAGCAGCAAATGAGGTACTATTTCTATGGGGCAATGCAGGTGGTGTAGAAGCCTCAAACTGTAAACACAAAGAAAATTGTTAGTTTAAAAGGTAGTGTCCAAATAAAACATTTTTAAAACTTATTTAAAACTTTACCATTTGTTCTGTGGAAGGCTGATCTTCCCTTGGCATATTACTCCAAGATGGGCCTGGTTGTTCTCCGGAGAAAAGCTGCACATGACCCTGCAATATATTTTGAGAATATAACATCACAGCACATTAGTTTTTATATTGTGTAAAATAATTTAAATCCTGTTATACCTGAAGTATGCTCTCTGACCCCGGTGTTAAAGATTCCGTGACGATTTCTTGTATGTTCTGTAAACAAAATCTTGCATCAAAAATTGCTTATGGGCATAAAAATTAGTATTTTAGAGCGAAGTTTAATTATACATACCAGTAGAGGATTTGAAGATTGTGCATCAGGAATGCTTATATGTGGCCTCGGTTCATTAGTAGATGGCTGAAAATTATTATATGGTATTTAGTGAAATTTTGTTATATGAGGAATGCTGTTATTAAATAAAATTTACTGAGGAATTTGTATGAATGAAATGCATGCAAGCATAACTAAAAAAAAATAGTACATGAATGAGCTCAATTTCCAACTCCCTATCACCAGTAACAAAGCTATCCCCGCCCATTAGCGCAATTATGCGTTCTTCGACAGTAGATAAGGCAAGCCCTTCGTCCAATGCACCACCACCAGTTTGCTGTCTGGCCATTCTAATTTGGCTAGCTTTTTTTCTTATTGCTGATTTTTTATCCTTCCAATACTAAAACAGAAATTACACGATCAAAGCAAAGATAATATGTGCGATCCACAAGTAATGTATAAATGCAAGTTGTTACAAACCTTTGACCATTGTTGCCAACTCTTAATGCAGCCGCTCCCCTCGCTATTTAGCTTTGTAGCTACCTCTTCCCATGCAGCTCGTACGCGGTCTCTAGCATGTAATGTCCTAGCGTGCCCGGTTCCTAGCCAGCGTCTTTCTTCCAAACTCTCCAATAACAAATCCACTTGCACACGAGACGGGACCGTACTTCTTGGCATGATTGAAATAAAACTCATGAAATGATAGATATAAGAATTTGTCAGAGGACTCGTTTAGAATACTATAATAGTATTCTAATTAGAATACTATAATAGTATTCTAATTAGGTATATTGACGATATGAATGAAAATGAAATGGTTAAAAATCTTGCAAAAGTTTAGAAGTTTCAATTCAAACTGTTTTATAGTCAACTGGTTTCTTTGTATTGAAAAAATAGCGCGCAAAATAAGCAATGGAAATATCATTCAGCCTTTTAATTTTTAATAAAACACAATTATCTCTATAAAAATTATAAAATTTGGATGTAATTTTAGTTTTTTTCTATATATTAATAATTATAGGCCTCTATATATATTTTAAACCCATAAAACTCTAAGTCGAGATTGATCGATTATGATTTAAGAAAATTGTGTCAAGTCCCTATTCCTTTAAAGATCCAGCGACGAGACGCTACGGCCTAGTGTTCGTCGACGACCATATTCGCGTTAGTGAATACCGTTTTAATCAGTGCCGCACTCTCTGTCGATCTTAAGGCCGTCTCGACGTCGAGTTCGTCCCGGCGTACGGCCATGAAAGTGACTTTTAGAGAATAGCATAGCAGGTCACGTGTCCTGACGCGAGTTTAAGATTTTATACCCATTACAGAAAAAGTGCTCAACGCCGCTAAAGAAGTTTTCACTTCAAAAACACTATGTCATCGCTTTAGATTTCGAGATATGATTTTTTAAAAACAAGTCGTGTTTAAAAAGCGTTTATCTCTGTGTTTACAGTATCATATTTCGACTCCGTACTCGACGAAACATCAACAAAGCACTTCAATAGGTCGACTCATTCATATTATAAACAAAAAACATAACACTTACGAGTTATAATAACATCTTGACGTTCAATGGATTGTTTATTTGAAATTCGAACCCGCGCGGCGGGAGGCCATAAAAAACGTCTCAAGTGGCGGGCAATTTAGATAAGGTTTGCGGCGGAGCGCGGGCAAGCAAGCGGCTAGAAAATAAGTGACAAACTATTCCTAACTCCAAATTCTCCGATTTATTTAGTAGCAGCCTATTGCAGATTTATTTAGTTACTAAACATTGTTATAATAAGAGATTCTTTGTTCTATTTTAAAATTTTATTTTGTTTTATTGTGAGGTGTTATAATTTCTAGTTAAAAATTTAATTTTAATTAGTCATAGAACATACAAAGAATGTATCTAATGTTTTATGTACCACGTGAAACAATATTTGTATGCCCAGTAAGGCAACACAGTGAAACGTTATTTTTTAACTAACACCATGATGTACTAGAAATAGTCTATCATAGTCTAGTCAAATTAGGTCATTTTTTAATAAAGATTGGATTAAATTCTCTGGAGAGGCAAAAACGATTCTGATGGTATTGTTTGAGTGAAAAATAGAGTATAAAAAAATAAAAAAAAGACGTGTGGCACTCGGGGACTGCCGCGGTAAAGCTATTGCATAGCATTTTTTGTCAACTTATGCAATAGACCTCGCCAACAGCTGCTTACCCCACCCATCCAAAATCAGACCTCGCCAACAGCTGCTTAACCCCACCCATCCAAAACCAGACCTCGCCAACAGCTGCTTAACCCCACCCATCCAAAACTAGACCTCGCCAACAGCTGCTTAACCCCACCCATCCAAAACCAGACCTCGCTAACAGCTGCTTAACCTCACCCATACAAAATGAGACCTTGCCAACAGCTGCTTATCCCCACCCATCCAATACCAGACCTCGCCAACAGCTGCTTAACCTCTTCCATCAAAAACCAGACCTCGCTGACAGCTGCTTAACCCCACCCATCCAAAACGCCGACAGCTGCTTAACCCCACCCATCCAAACACAGACCTCACCAACAGCTGCTTAACCCCACCCATCTAAAACCAGACCTCGCCAACAGCTGCTTAACCCCACCCATCCAAAACCAGACCTCACCAACAGCTGCTTAACCCCATCCATCTAAAACCAGACCTCGCTAACAGCTGCTTAACCCTACCCATCCAAAAAACCGACAGCTGCTTAACCCCACCCATCCAAACACAGACCTCACCAACAGCTGCTTAACCCCACCCATCTAAAACCAGACCTCACCAACAGCTGCTTAACCCCACCCATCCAAAACCAGACCGCACCAACAGCTGCTTAACCCCACCCATCCAAAATGAGACCTCGCCAACAGCTGCTTAACCCCACCCATCCAAAACCAGACCTCGCCAACAGCTGCTTAACCTCTTCCATCAAAAACCAGATCTCGCTAACAGCTGCTTAACCCCACCCATCCAAAACGCCGACAGCTGCTTTCACTCATTTGTTTTCTTATCGGTCACAACGCTCAAAAAACAAATGAGTGGGGGGTGTTAGGTTATTTTCGTTACGGAATTTCTGAATTCGGTCTCCACGCTCAAGGCCCGCGATAGAAGCTATGCAATAGCTTAAAAAAATATTTGGCACCCCTACGGAAGGGGGTGAAAACTGTTTATTGCTCATAACTAACCAGAGAATATAGGTGTACTCACCATTTTTTTTTTTTTATGGTATTTTGCCGATAAGGTGGTGTGTGTGTGTGTTAGCAGAAGGGCGGCAAAATGATACGCGTGTTCTTGGTTTGAGGTTTATTGGACGACTGACTGACTCCAGTGAACTTAACTTAAACAGTAACTTAACCTAATGTAGGTACCTAAGACTAACTATGACTATTGTGCCTACGCGCTACAGTCCTCCCCCCTTAGTTGAAGCTAAATTTTATTGTTACTAACCCCAATACGACATTATAACTATAAGTAACTACAATACTATAACTACGGAAATAAAAGTACTTAAATGCTACGGTTGTCGGACACTTTTAGCGCGCACTTCTCACTTCTCACTGTTTATTCCACACTATATGTCGGTTTAAGGTTGACGCTCGGTAGGTTTGTCTGCATGATGGGCGGTGCGATGTTGCTGGCATGCTGTGTGATAGCGCGGCTGATTCTTGTCTCTACGGCGGTTTCGATGCGACGTTTGCAGTATCGCCACCCCACGTAGAGTACGCAGAGGGTTACGGCTGTGCTGACTACGACGACTGCGGCCAAGGACATCTTGAAGGTGCTGCTGAGGTTCTCGTCCTCAATCCTGTCTTTGTTGCTCGCAGCTGCGCTGTTTTGTGCTACGATGGTCATTTTGCTGGCTGGTTGAGCCATATTGTAGAGTCGAGGTGCTTTGACTTGGGTGATGCGTGCTTGTTGTCGTGTGGCAGCGAAGTACCGATGTGGGCTGTAGTTGACGATGAAATGACAGTTCACATGTCGAATCTCACGGTCTTCTTAACGATGCGGCCTGATCTTGTAACTTGCTGAGAGGCGGGCTTTGCGGTGTCGGATGACGTCGTATCGCTTGGCGGCTGTGGTACGGTGTTGAGTGGCGTCTTATCGCTCGGCGGATGTGGCGCGTCGTTATAAGTGGTCACTGTTCTCTCCGGGCGTGGGACCAACACATCATCATACCTTAATAAATAGGCTGGTTTCAAGCGATCAAGTGACACCGTGGTTTGTTTACCATTACAGTCTAACGTATAGAATTTATTATGGCGCGATAAGACTTTGAACGGGCCCTCATACGGTGGTACTAAGGCTCGCCTTGCCTCGTTTCTCATAAACACATGAGAGCAAGCTGATAAATCTTTGTGAATGAATACGTTATTGTTCGTGTTGCTATGTGAGCTTGAGATACTAAGATTTGGGACTGATGACAAAGATTGCGTCAATTGTTTTATAAATTCGCGATCGTTAATATTGGATTTAGGTTTAGATTGGAATAGATCGCCTGGAAGTCTAATACTACTACCATACAAAAATTGTGATGGGCTATATCCTAAGTCTATTTTAATCGCTGTACGTAAACCTAAGAGTATTATGGGCAATTCATGTAACCATGATTTGTTTTCTAAGCATTTTGCCATAATAGCGGCTTTTAAAGTGCGATGTAGTCGTTCGACCATACCGTTTGCTTTTGGGTTGTACGCTGTCGTACGGATGCGTTCGATACCGAGTATTTTCAATAATTGTCGAAACAAATCAGATTCAAATTGACGACCTTGGTCTGAAGTTATTCTTACTGGACAACCGAAGCGAGCGATCCAATGTTCAACGAACACCCTAGCAACTGTTTCAGCTGTTATTTCCTTTACTGGTATAACTTCAGGCCATTTCGTCACCCTGTCTATAATAGTGACGCAATATTTGAAATCCTCAACAGGGGGCAAGCAGCCAATGATGTCGATATGAATTTGTTCGAAACGATTTCCTGTGTTAAATTCGCCTAACGGAGTTATTGTGTGGCGTTGAATTTTACTTTTTTGACATGGAATACACGTTTTAACGAAGTTTTTGACATCGGTATTCATATTACTCCAAAAATATCTAGATTTAACTAAACGTTTCGTAGTCGCGACGCCGGGATGACTCACGTTGTGCAGTGTTTTGATCGCGCGTTCTCGGAATTGCTTAGGTAGATAAGGACGTATATCGTTCGTAGAGGTTTCGCATGCTATTTTTATCTCGGTGTTAGGCATAGTAATTAGTTTAAATCGAAGATTGTCACGATTGCGTAGACTTTCTAATTCAGAATCGCTTTTTTGTAACTCGGATAATTTTTGGTAATCGAATAAAGATGGCATGGTAATCTCTTCAATTCTAGATAATGCGTCGGCTACTGTATTTTTATCGCCTTCTATATATTTAATATTATCGCAAAATTGAGAGATGAAATCTAATTGCCTCAAACGCCGTGGTGAATCTGAAGGTGAAACTTTTTTTGTTAGTGCGAAAGTCAATGGTTTATGATCTGTTAACACGGTTAGTTCCCTACCTTCTATCATATGACGGAAATGTTTAATTGACATGTATATAGCTAGAAGTTCCCTGTCGTAGGTACTGTATCTTGCTTGGGTATCCGTCAGCTTTTTTGAATAAAATCCGAGGGATTGTAATTTTCCGTCGACTTTCTGGTTTAAAGCTGCGCCTACGCAACTACCAGAAGCGTCTGTCATTAATACTAAGGGTGCGGTTGCATCCGGGTGGGCTAGCATGACTGCATTGTTGATAAGTTGTTTACATTGACTGAACGCTTTTAATGCGCTTTCGTTCCATGTAATCTCAGTTTTGTCGCGTTTTTTTGAGTTATGTAAGTACGCGTTAAGTGGTGCTTGAGTCTCTGCGGCTTTTGGAATGCTTTGCCTGTAGAAATTCATCATGCCGAGAAAACGTCGAAGTTCCTCAATTGTTTTTGGTTGCGGATAGTTATTAATAAGTTGTGTTTTTTCCGCACTCGGTTTTACGCCCTGCGAATCGATATGGTAACCGAGAAAATCTAATTCGGATTTACCAAATTCACACTTATTTGTGTTAATTGTTAAACCATAGTTATTTAAGCGATTTAATATTGTTTCTAGATGTTGTAAATGCATAGGTTTTGATTCCGATGCGATAATGATATCATCTAAATACGGAAATGCGAAATCCAGACCTTCCAGTGCTGTATTTATTAATCTTTGGAAGTCTTGTGCTGCGTTACGTAATCCAAAGTTCATTCTGGTAAATTCGAATAAACCGAATGGAGTTATGACTGCAGTCTTAGGAATATCTTCGGGTGCCATGCGAATATTAAAATAGGCTTTTCGCACGTCAATTTTAGAAAATATGGTTTTCCCTCTGAGTAGGTAAGTGAAATCAAGTAGTCGCGGTAATGGGTAACGGTCAGGTATAGTTTGCGCGTTGAGTCTACGATAATCTCCGCATGGTCTTATTTCCCCGTCTTTTTTAGTAACACATACAAGCGGGTTAGCCCAAGGACTATTAGAAGGTCTACAAATACCTAATTGCATCATTCGTTCGAATTCAGCTTTCGCTATTTTGTATTTCTTCGGATTGAGCGGACGTACTTTTTCATGAACCGGGGGACCGGTGGTATAAATGTGGTGTTGTACGTCATGTTTGGGGTCTATCATAAAATTTTCTAGTTTGGTGATGCTAGGAAACTTCTGTAAGATAAGATGGTATTCGTCATTGATATCTATTGAACGAATACTCGGTTCGTCAGAGGTTATGACGTTTGTGTTGCGCGACAACAATGTGATTTTGTCGACTAATTTCCTACCATGTAAATCTACCATGAGTTTGTTTGCGGCTAGGAAATCAGCGCCTATAATCGAAGTATGTACGTCGGCTAATATAAATTTCCATCTGAATGTACGGCGTAACCCTAAATTAACCGTAATGGTTTTTTCACCGTATGTCTTTATTTTTGTGCCGTTTGCTGCATATAATATATAGTCTGACGTCCTACAGGCGTTTTGCTTATTTGCGGCTAATACGGAGACGTCAGCACCTGTGTCGATTAAATATCGCACACCTGTTGTAATGTCTGTTACGCACAAACGATATGAATGTTCGACACCGGCGACGTTGTTTATTCGTGCCGGTGTCTGAATTAGTTTCCCGAATTTTGTGTAGAATGTTTGTGGCAATTAGTGAGATCTCCGCATTTGCGCGCATTATTGCCGTAGATGTAGTGATAAAAACACAGAAAATTTGAGTCGCCAGGTTTCGCTGACTGGTTTAAAAACTTTTCTCTGTTTTTTTGTGAAATTTCGCGACTTTTGGAACGCGATCGAGATGGGCCGGAGGCATGTCGGGCTCGTCCTCGCGGTTCGTGATGATTATTTCTATTGGTGTCGCTCAGTTTGTTATTTAATGCCGAAATTTCCGCTTTCATTTTGTTTAGTTCGTTTAAAATTTCGCAAGTATTATTTTCTGAACTCTGAGAGGGCTTCGAAACAGGAGCTATCTCAGACGGTTTGGTATTTTCCATGATTTTATCAGCGATTTTGGCTAAACTATCTAATTTTACTTCGCCTGTGTCGCATGCCGTTAAGACGGCTCTAACAGAATGTGGTAGGCGCCCGACCCACAATAATTTTAAAGTTTCTTCTGGAATTCGGTTTTTTCCTAGATTTTGCATTCGTCTAAGTAGCTGTGTCGGCTTTTGATCCCCGAGCTCTATCTCGTTTAAGAGTTGGTTTAACTGTTTAGTTTCCGACTCTTCGTAAACGGAAATTAGTCTATTTTTCAGCGTTTCGAATTTATTTGATTCGGGCATGTTTTCTAAAATATCACTAATGTCACTTAATTCGCTCTGTTTTAGCCTAGCTATTAAAAGTTGACTTTTGTGAAGATCACTTGCCTTTTGAGGGTCCACGATGGCGCTGAATTGGTGGAACCAGAGTCTCGGCCGGTCTCGCCAGAAGTCCGGTATTCTCGGTGTGATGGTAACTGCCGTCATCTGCTGTGGCTGCTCTAGGGTTGGTGGTGCAGCTGTAGACGTGGCTGCAGGCTGTGGTTGAGCAGCGGCTTGGTATCGCGGGTCGTTCATTGCGCGCGGTTAAAGTACGGTTACGGTATATGAGAGTTATAAGAGGCGCGCGCGCACACGTCGGGTCACCACTTTGCCGATAAGGTGGTGTGTGTGTGTGTTAGCAGAAGGGCGGCAAAATGATACGCGTGTTCTTGGTTTGAGGTTTATTGGACGACTGACTGACTCCAGTGAACTTAACTTAAACAGTAACTTAACCTAATGTAGGTACCTAAGACTAACTATGACTATTGTGCCTACGCGCTACAGTATATTAAACCTCAACCTACATTATTGCATTTTAATTATTTTAATTAGACCAACGCAGCATTAGAAAAAAATAAAAATGTTATTTTTGGCCATTGCGGTATTGGGGAAAATTGTGTAGTTTTGTAAATTGAGGAAAGTGTTATACATTTCGACCTAAGTACATGATTGATTTTGCACCCCAGTGCGACGTATGGAAATTAGTTTTTCACGTTTTTTTGCCTCTGTACTTCGGGGGAAATTTAAGTAGTTTTGAAAATAATCACAATTACATTAATTTGGTTTTCTTTATATTTGCACCTTATAAAAAATTAGCATTTTTTAATGGAACATACGTTTTTCTAGTGTTGTCTTAATTGCCAAAGAACTATTACGCCATGGAATTGACAAGCGCGCGACACGGAATAATAAACTGACAAGCTATGCTATTCTCTAAAAGTCACTTTCATGGCCGTACGCCGGGACGAACTCGACGTCGAGACGGCCTTAAGATCGACAGAGAGTGCGGCACTGATTAAAACGGTATTCACTAACGCGAATATGGTCGTCGACGAACACTAGGCCGTAGCGTCTCGTCCAAAGACTACTATAGTATACTGGCTATAGACAGGCAACTCTACCGTATTTTTTAATATTGGGAAGTTGTCGAACTCAGCGACATCTAGTTTTTCGCTAAGGGAACTATTTATATATGTAAATCTATAGCTAGGTGTATACTGCTGCGGGCCTATTACGACCTCTTAATTCCAGTCAATTTACGCCGTAAAATGAACTGACTTGCTTATCCGTATTATGACATCTTATTGCCAGCCAGTCAGTAGTCACGTGACACTTGACCGTCTTCTGCATGGATATTGGCTGGGAATTCCGTATTATGAGCGTCCAACTGACATTATGTAGCTTGCTAAAGTGTCAAAAATTGTGACAAACAAGCCAGTCAGTTTAAGCCGGTTTCTAGTAACTTTAAGTGAATTGTTTTGACTTTTTATTATATTTGAATCTATTTGATAGTTAAATAAAACATTAAATATGTGTGATGAGTTGATAATCTTCGAATTTCTCGAAAGTGATGCGTTTATAGTTTTAGAAATGATCGAAGTCTGTAGGTAATGTTCGCGATCCCGATTTCGTAATTGTAAACTGATGTTTACCTTTTTTGTTTTGTGTTCAATTCTCACCATTACTGTATTTTTAGTTAAAAATTACCTAAAAAATGATAATATAGCAGTTAGATTGACAATTCGTATAATATTGGGTGAGAAATTGAAAGAGTTGTGTTTCAGAATATGACCGAAATTGTCTTTTGCAGTTTTTGTTCTAGAAACTTTTTTATGTGTTAAGTTATGCAAAAGATTATTGTTTTATATGAAAGTAGACATCATAACGAGTATTTTGATGTGCATATTGTATATGTTATGTGAAAGAATAAATAAATATGACATCCGAAAAGGCAGAAGCTTATAGCCCCTAGGAACCTTTTCGTCGAAAACGTGTTTTATTGATCCTCTTCGATACCCGCTGTGAGGTGCTGCTACGTTCCCCCTTAGTCGAAAACGTACGCATTCAAGGGTGCGTGGTGGCGTACGAGACCAGCGCAACAAGCAACGTACGCCAAAAATCGGGTTGAACTGTCCCGAGGGTACTGCCTAGGGAAGGTACGTATTTACGCAACCAGGTTTTTACACCAGGTATTTGCTTCCAAGTACGTACACCAGGTACCGACCCGAAATACTTGCAAGACTTCAAAGTATTTTATACGGCTACTCGGACAGGACTCGGACTACAGGTTTTCAATCCAATCTTCAATAGTTCAATAACCACGTTAGTTTTCGCAAATGCGATCACGCTCCTTATTTGTAAAAGGCTACGGAACAATTTCGTATGCAAGTATTTTTACTTTAATGGTTTGTCTTTGCAAGTATTTATTTGTAAACGCGATTGTGCTCCTTATTATTAAGAAATCAGGGTTCAATTTCCTATGCAAGTATTTTTTTTTCCAACAGGACTTGACATAGAAGTAGGAAGTTCAATCGTCTGTAAGTAGGTATTTATTTGAAAACGCGATTGTGCTTTTTATTCATACAAAAATACGGGTCAATTTCCTATCCAGATAGAAAATACTTGAAAGTATCCCGAGCCCTGGTTTTAGTACCTGGTTTCTTAAAAAAGACGTACTTGTAAGCCCTGGTACTCGATTTTGCAAGTACGACCCATGTCTAGTACTGCCTGCTACCGTCACCGCCTCCTAACAGGGGCCAGTCCACCACACCGTAGGTTATCGGATGTTTACGTCTGGGCTCAGGGTGGCGCAGCACTTCAACACCGTCACCGCGGCGACCACCATGCCGCAGCACTGCGATCGCCAAGCTAACATATTTTTGTTAAAAAGTTTTGTTCAAGTAGGTACGTACACACGCTTACCCTTAGTTCCGAGTTACGTCTAAAGCGATTATATCGCAAATCCGACCAAATGTAATAGTCACAAAATATAAGGACTATCAAGTACTATTTGTGACATTGCGCGTTGGTCGGATTCGCAATATAATCGCTTTTGACGCAATTCGGAACACGGGGTTAATTTTGTTTTTGGCGGGTTAGGAGTTATCCTAGTACGTTCAGAAATGAAGTATATGAGACAATGCTCTATTTTCCACTTTATGACATTGTATTTACGGAAATAACACATAATTCGTTTTTAAACTCGTTGTTAATTTAGATTTCTGTTATAAAATTACATTAATTTCATCAATAAACAATATTTCATGCAAAAATTTAAAAACCGTAAATACCGGTAACCTTTGTTTTTATGTTTTCGAACGCAATCTTTCAAAGCAGTGCAAACCAGCCACAGACAACTGTCCAGGATGATTCCAGTCAGAAGGACGTACGTCATAATACGAAAAAGAACAAGGCAGTTTACGGCCGTAAACTGACTTGCCTGGAAACTGACTGGATTTTAAAACGGTCGTAATACGCCCTCTGTACTGTCCAATCCTATAGGATATTATATGTATATTGTATGAGATTAGGGTGTCCGCTATATACAAAATGCTTACGTACTACGTAAACGAAAAAAAAAAAACTACAGAATTGTATATTTTGCCATTTTATTTTCTCCACGTCACACATTTAAAATAAAATTTTGTGTTCGCCTTTTTCTTCCTTTATGACTTAAGTAGTGCCGATTAGCAATTTCTTTCATTGGATCGTTAACATCCCAAAAGGTAATTTTGCCAGTGAGAACATTATTGACATCTTTGCACCAGTTATTAATAAAAAACATTGTGCTTTTATTTATTAGGTAATTTCTCAAACTATCAGCGTGATCTGCACAACTGATAAACGATACATTTATATTTATATTTATAATAAGTTTAATGTATACAGAAATATTTTTTTTAGTGCAGTGCTCCTTTAAAATTTCTATACATATATTTTCCACTTGGGCAAAGAAATCAAATAATGCTCTTGTAGGATAACACAACCACTTTTTGTTGCCAAATTCTTTTTTTTTAATATAGTCATGGAAACTTTGTGATTCTTCTGCTTCCATATAATTCCTGCAGGTCACACAATTTTTATAAATTTTTTTTTTGGCAAGTTGTGCTATCCACCCACTGCAATACCCTATAGCTGCGCTTCTTTCAAGAAGCATTGATGTTTGGCTCTGTAGTAGCTGGTCAGTATCTACCATTGACATATCCAAATGCTCACTGTCAATTTCATTTTCACATTCAGTTGGGTGTGTATTTACTGGATTTTTTAAAAAATATTTTAAGGATTGGAGACAAACTCCATCGTCTTTCTCACAATTTGACCCAACTGAATGTGAAGACGAAATATTATTTATTAACAATGTTTTGAAGGCGCCTTCAAATGCGTATGTTGTAGGCATTATGTTGCTACAGCCATGAGCTCTAATTGCCCCAAAAAAATTTTCCAATGCGTCTTGATTGAAATTGCGCAGCAATAAGGAGTTAATTCCTTTGGAATTTAAATATGATACAATCAATTTAAAACCTTCTATAGTTTTGATCCAACTTGACAATGAAGGCACTACTCCTTGGTTATTGGCATTACAAAATTTCATCGATTTCAAAATTGGTATACTTTTATTCCACAATTTGTGATGAGGCGAGCTTGGGGTCACTGCAGTTCTATAGATTTTTCCTCCTCTTATCGCGCTAAAACTGCCGTTGACGCTGTCGAATAACTGATCAAAAAAGATGAGAAGATCTGCTGTGTCCGTGCTGTCTTTTTCGAGAACTCCACATCCTGTAAATGAGAAAATTATAATTTTAACGGGGTCATTATTTGTCTAATTAATTCAATATCTTCTGAACTATTTCATTTTAAGAACAATATATTTCTGCAATTGTTAAAATAACCCTTTGATTCGATAAGTCATATATTATAATACAATTAAAAAACATTTTTATTACTGACTAGCTTTTGCCCGCGGCTTCGCTGGCGTTAAATGGGGTTAGAAGAGACAAAAAGTAGCCTATGTCACTCTCCATCCCTTCAACTATCTCCACTTAAAAAATCACGTCAATTCGTCGCTCCGTTTTGCCGTGAAAGACGGACAAACAGACACACACACTTTCCCATTTATAATATTAGTATGGATTTAAAACCTCAAAGTGAACCAATTTCCTATTTGTGTGACACATCATATTTTGGTCACTGAAGTACGTATTAAATATCAACTGAATTGGTTAAATAAAGAAAAAATGGATATAAAGACAGACAACAAAATGATCCTATAAGAGTTTTTTCATACAGAGGTTCAGAACCTTAGGGTTAAAAAAACTCTTAAATTAACTTTGAAATATTCATAATTAATTATGAATGAATAAATTGCTTACCTGCCATAAATCCAAGAGCTACTCCAACTGATTGGCTGAACACCTGGGTGCAATGTTTAACCCTCATTTTCGGGATAAGTGCAGGCAACACATGATGTGCTGTTAGTTTCGGTACTAACTTTACACCTTTATAACCGGGGCACCTGTTAAATAGGTTCACAATGTGGTCCCATTTTGCAATGCATTCTTTGCCTTTAATATTAAATTTAAGATTTTTTGTGATTAAATTATTTCTAATCCCCTTTATTAGGTGAGGTGGATCATATATTGGAAAAATCTGTTCCTTATTCACTAAGAAAAAACCATCTTTACATTCTTGTCCATTGCGTAAAAATGTTTCTCGCGTTTCTTTAAGCAATGCGTTTATAGCTGCCACATTTGAGGTGCCTTGGTCACATACCGTTGCCACGACTTTCAGCCCTGTTTCTTGCACTTTTTTTATTATGGTCTGTATTTGTTTTTTTAATTCAATTGTTTTGGTGCTTCCTGTGCAATAGTAAAATGCCAAAGGCTGTTTGTATTTTTTTACAATGCCTCTTATCATGAAGACTAAAACATGATCACAATATTCTTTTTCCGTTACACAGCCATTGTTAACGAATCCTGATATTTCATCATTTCGTTTGTCATATGAAATGCCCGCTCCAATTGCCATCTCATCAAATGTTAAACAGCAGTATTTATAATTATCAGGCATTTTACTGACTCGAGTTTTTAAATTATCAAATATTATATCATTGATTCCACATTTTAGATTTACCTTGTGCAGTAAATCTTGCAGAGTTCTTCTGCTTGGTAAAACGCATATTCTGCTTAGTAGGCGATATGCTTTAGGAGATGGCTTATATAAGGACAATGCCAAAATTTTTTCATCCAGACTGAATCGCCTTCCTTTCTTTTTCTTGCCACTTTGAGAGGCTTGCATTTGGCAAAATAACTTTCTAGTATGTGGCATATTCTTGCAGACAATATTGAATGCAGTAGTTTTTGTAATTTTTTTGGCCATCATGTATTTTGTCTTAAATTTCTTCTTGTCACTTTCGCATTTTTGTAATTTCTTTAAGACAGATCTAAATTCCTTATGTTGCGTCAAAGTTACACGAGAACCTGAAAAATACATTTATCTGTTATTCCAGTATATATTTTTTTGGTTTAAGAGACCTAGATGCCTTGACCTCCATTACTATTACGCTTTAGTCTTATTATGCAACTAGCTTTTGCCCGCAGCTTCGCCTGCGTACACAAAACATAGCCTATGTCGCTCAGGAATAAAGCAGCTTTCTATCGGTGAAAAAATTTTGCAATTGGACCAGTACTTCCAGAGATTCACTCCAACAAACCAAAAAAATAAACTTTACCACTTTATTATATTAGTGTAGATTTAATCATCATCATCATATCAGCCGAAAGACGTCTACTGTGGGACAAAGGCCTCCCCCAAGCGTCGCCACAACGACCGGTCCTGCAATGCAATTAAATAATTCAGTGTTTTGCCGGGGCTGCGATACCGTGGCCCCATACACAAAGGGCTAAGAAGGAACATGGGTATTTTTAGTCAGTAGAAGTCAGACCCCAATCCCTCTCGTTCCGCCTAGAGCGGGAGGATTCGATGAGTTTACACCCTCCAAAAAAAAAAAACTGTTTTACTTATGTTAAATTATTTAGAACAGTACATACTTTTTGATTTAGTTGATTCCATTTTCCTCTTTCTGCATTGACTTTGGACAGGTTGTATAAGTCCTGTAAATTAAATATTAAGTTATTGTCAAATTGTTTATTATGTAAACATGTTTAGATTGTATTGAAACAATCTATTATAATAATCAAAACCAATTTATATTATAAAATTCCACACAATTGCCAATATTATGTATTATCATTATTTATGACTAGCTTTTGCCCGCGGCTTTGCTCCCGCTCTTCCCTACTCCACCCTACTATACCCTACTCTACACTACTCTACCCTACTCTACTCTACCTTACTCTACCCAACACTACCCTACTCTACTCTACCCTAATTTTCATTTTTTTTTTCATAAGAACCTTTTCACAATAACAAACAACAAAAAAGAATTAGCGAAATCGGTCCAGCCGGTCACGCGTGATGGCGTGACCAAGGGAAATAAGGATTCATTTTTATATATATAGATATCCCAATTCTATGTTAATTAATGTAAATGGGCATATACCATTTTAATTAACTATAAATATAAATTGAAATAATAATGATTGGAACTTAATTATGATAGTAGAGATTAACTCCTACGAACCTGAAATCAAATTGTTTGACTGTGTCGCATTAGATGTGGAAGCTAGAGGCGGCTTGCTGATCATAGTCTCAACATGTGGTGAAGCATGGGCTGGTTTACTGTTTGTAGTTTCAGTATTTGATGTTGAAGCTAAGGTTGATGTGCTTAAAGCTTCAATAGATTGTATTCCTGAAAAATAATAAAATAACTTTATTCACTTGAGGTTGAAGTAGGTAAGCCTACACCACCTTTGCACATTCATTGTCTGAAATATGAATAAATAAATTTTGTAAAGAAGACACTCACACAAACATAGACTATTGTTTTTTTTTTATCGAATAAAGAAACCTGAACCAAGAAAGATTCTTTGATATTGCAATACAATGTATGAGATTTAAATGAGTATTCATGGAGTTTCTTGCTTGTTGGTCTCCATGAGCAATTATAAAAGTTAAAAACCAGCCAAGTGCAAGTCGGACTCTGACACAAAAGAATCCATATTTAACTATAAAAACTCAAAAAAATCTCGATTGTTGTATGGGGAGCCCCTTTAAATATTTTTTTAGTATTTATAATTATAGCAGCAACAAATACATCTGTGAAAATTTTTACAGTTCATGAGATTACAGCCTGGTGACAGATGGACAGCAGAGTCTTAGTAATAGGGTCCCATTTCACCCTTTGGGTATGGAACCCTAAAAAGAAAAAAGAACTAATTGAAGTACATATTTTTTTTACATATTTAGTTACATACCTGATGTGTCAAAACCAGATTTTTGTAACTGACTTCTTCGTGTTGTATCAGATGATACAACCATTGCTTCACCAAGTGATTGTGCTTGCAGATCTAGAATAATACAACAATATTGCATGTATTTATTATTTGTTTCAATAAAATAAATACATTGTTACATATTATATTGCTAATAAATATTAGTATTACCTGGGATATGCATTGTTGGAATTGCCAATTTAGACAGTCTACCACTTGGATACTTATGAATATCTTCAAAATGTCTATGACAGACCCGTCTGTTGTCATATATATCTTGACGATCCAATATAGCTATTTGACCACCAATATTTAAGATCCAAGATGTAAATTTGTCTCCACTTGTCTTTGGATTTGGGAATCGGTGTAGAGGCACACCTGGAAATATAAATGATTAAACTATTAGGTGCCATACATTGTACACAGTTTCGTAATGTAAACTACTGAATAGTCACTAAAGTATAAAATGAAAGTCTGTAGTACTATGACATTTGGATAGTAAGTGATGATTTCCCAGGAACTAGTGAATAAAAACGTTGAGAATTAGAATTACATTCAGAGCAACTTTGATTGACATCTTACATTCAGCAGATATTACAATAGGTGTATGACGATATGTGAAACATGTCTTTTAGATCTTTATGTTGCATTGTGATCAAAATGGTGATGGGGTGATATGCCAGGTCCTAAAGAAAAATGTTAGCACCACGTTACTTACCGTCTTTCCTAACCACAACACATCCAGGTACACAGCAAGAATTTTGAGACATGGTTATGAAAACTGTTATTGCAATTACAGGTCCAAACTCTAGAGTGCCTATGCAAGTCCACAGTAACTTCACTAGATCTCGATGATGAGCATACACAACTCAACACGAACGTACGAACAAATTGTAACGCGGCTCAATAACATGGAGGAACGAAAGCTCAACTCAACATGAAGATGCACTAGCGATACAACAAAAACTTAATTGCAAAAGGAAAAACAAAAGAAATGCGTACGAGTAACACTCTCACGCAACCATGCAGCCATTTGCAATTCAAGTGTGGCCATACAAAAACCAACTTTTGCACGTTTAAATACAAAAGTATCACTTTTTTAGAATTAATCAGATGATAAAAACTTAATTATTTAATAATTTCTGTATTCTATTATTTATGTATACGAATAGTATGAAATAACATTTTTTTTTTCTTGATTATTGTTTTAAGTAATTCCCAATATAAAATAATATATTTAACTGTAGCAGCACCGCAATTTGTTTCCCTTAACGTTTTGATAGATGGCGCTGTTTTAAAGAAAAAAAGTGAATTTTCGTTTTGTTCCAAGTTGCCATAGCATGGTCTCGTCGCTGGATCTTTAAAGGAATAGGGACTTGACACAATTTTCTTAAATCATAATCGATCAATCTCGACTTAGAGTTTTATGGGTTTAAAATATATATAGAGGCCTATAATTATTAATATATAGAAAAAAACTAAAATTACATCCAAATTTTATAATTTTTATAGAGATAATTGTGTTTTATTAAAAATTAAAAGGCTGAATGATATTTCCATTGCTTATTTTGCGCGCTATTTTTTCAATACAAAGAAACCAGTTGACTATAAAACAGTTTGAATTGAAACTTCTAAACTTTTGCAAGATTTTTAACCATTTCATTTTCATTCATATCGTCAATATACCTAATTAGAATACTATTATAGTATTCTAATTAGAATACTATTATAGTATTCTAAACGAGTCCTCTGACAAATTCTTATATCTATCATTTCATGAGTTTTATTTCAATCATGCCAAGAAGTACGGTCCCGTCTCGTGTGCAAGTGGATTTGTTATTGGAGAGTTTGGAAGAAAGACGCTGGCTAGGAACCGGGCACGCTAGGACATTACATGCTAGAGACCGCGTACGAGCTGCATGGGAAGAGGTAGCTACAAAGCTAAATAGCGAGGGGAGCGGCTGCATTAAGAGTTGGCAACAATGGTCAAAGGTTTGTAACAACTTGCATTTATACATTACTTGTGGATCGCACATATTATCTTTGCTTTGATCGTGTAATTTCTGTTTTAGTATTGGAAGGATAAAAAATCAGCAATAAGAAAAAAAGCTAGCCAAATTAGAATGGCCAGACAGCAAACTGGTGGTGGTGCATTGGACGAAGGGCTTGCCTTATCTACTGTCGAAGAACGCATAATTGCGCTAATGGGCGGGGATAGCTTTGTTACTGGTGATAGGGAGTTGGAAATTGAGCTCATTCATGTACTATTTTTTTTTAGTTATGCTTGCATGCATTTCATTCATACAAATTCCTCAGTAAATTTTATTTAATAACAGCATTCCTCATATAACAAAATTTCACTAAATACCATATAATAATTTTCAGCCATCTACTAATGAACCGAGGCCACATATAAGCATTCCTGATGCACAATCTTCAAATCCTCTACTGGTATGTATAATTAAACTTCGCTCTAAAATACTAATTTTTATGCCCATAAGCAATTTTTGATGCAAGATTTTGTTTACAGAACATACAAGAAATCGTCACGGAATCTTTAACACCGGGGTCAGAGAGCATACTTCAGGTATAACAGGATTTAAATTATTTTACACAATATAAAAACTAATGTGCTGTGATGTTATATTCTCAAAATATATTGCAGGGTCATGTGCAGCTTTTCTCCGGAGAACAACCAGGCCCATCTTGGAGTAATATGCCAAGGGAAGATCAGCCTTCCACAGAACAAATGGTAAAGTTTTAAATAAGTTTTAAAAATGTTTTATTTGGACACTACCTTTTAAACTAACAATTTTCTTTGTGTTTACAGTTTGAGGCTTCTACACCACCTGCATTGCCCCATAGAAATAGTACCTCATTTGCTGCTTGTAAGGATAACTTATTAGTATATGATATACTATTTTTTATTATCTCTAGTAATTTATTATAATATGTATGTTAACAGCACCACGTAGGCGTCGTGTGACAGCGACACGACGCCGGCTGAACCAACGGACGCCACCTTCACAAAGGCAGTCACAGCTGGCAAGCCTGTCTGAGCGGTTCATCGCTATTGAGGAAAAGCGTTTGGACAATGAAAGGCTTGTCATTGAGAACCAACAGAAGATGCTAGACCTCTTTCAAACGATGAGTGAAGTTTGGGCAAGGCAAGCCCAAACAATGAGTGAAGCATGGTCAAGGCAGGCCCAAGCAATTCAGGATTTATGTGAAACTATTAGACGAGGGACGTGATTATTATAAATGAAATATCTTGCTTACTAACAACACACAAAATTTAGTGATATGTTTGTAGGTTTTTGTGTTTTAATTATTAAGTAAGTTTTATTCATGTATGTAGGTATAAATAAAAGACTAAAATATCTGTATAATATAGGTAGTTTAATTTCTTACTCTATTTTATAATATGTTTTCCTAACCATAGAAATATAAAAAAACCTAAAATCTGTTCTAAATATACCTTATAGGTAAACAATTAAAAAGTATACTAAAATTAGTTTGTGCACTATTTTCACCTGCATTAAAACAAAGTCATTAACAATACAAAAAATACTATTTCACCATGACAGTAGCTAATAAAGTAGGAATTCCAAGAAATTTATATTAAAAAGAATACCATATAAAGTATAGCACAAACAAACTCAAACAAGTGAAAAGGTAAAAACAAAGTAAAAAAAAAATAGACAAATTATATTTATATTAAATTAACTAAATATTAAACATCTTTATTTGTAAAAAAATATATTCACTATAGCACATAAAAGTATTTCCTATCTAAATATCTAGTAGGTAGTAATAGCTTTCCCTTCTGATAAAGCTAGTACATTTAATATTAAATGATCTATACCTAAGAATAAAATTAGATTGTCTGTTTGTAATATTGAAATAACTGCTTTTTACTACATGCATGAATACATATACGGTAGGTACATACAGTCATACACCAACATAACATTTTTTACAATTTGTGTGTCTGTTTGTCCAGGCTAATCTCTGAAATGGCTAGACCAATTTTGACGGGACTTTTTTGACAGGTAGTTGATGTAATAAGGAGTAACTTAAGCTAATTTTATTTTAGAAAAAATAAATTCAATATCCTGTAGTCTACGCAAACGAAGTCGCGGGCACAGCTAGTGTAGAATAAGTTGCGTTCCACCATGACAGTAGCTAATCAAGTAGGGGCTCTAAGGAATTGACCACAGTGAAATTTAATAGATGCGACAAATTTAAATATACAATAATACGTGTTGTCCAGAAAATTTAGATCATATCAAATGAAAAAATAGTAAACTTTTATCAGTGTTACGAAAAACGTTAAAATAATTAAAGTATCAGTCTGTGATTTCATGGTGATTTCACAGTTTCAAAAGCACTCTTAATTTTGTTTTTTAGGTCGTCTAAAGTTTCGGACTCGTAGCCGTAAACCAATCTTTTCATTTCTCCCCACAATTAAAAGTCTAACGGTGTTAGGTTAGGTGACCATCCGCCGCGACCTATCCACCTATCACCGTATTCACTTTCTTTTAAAAACTCGCACTTCACTGAAACAATGAGCCGGAGCTCCGTCCTGTTGAAAATACATACCGGCAAGATACGACTCGGGTACGTCTTGCAATAGTTCAGGCACTGCATTCCTTAAAAGTTCCACCACCCCGGGCGTGTGCCAGCACGTGTACACTTGAAAAGTCCAGCATGTTCTGAGAGATTCTTATAATCCTTCCCAATGATGGTGGAGTGACATTGGGATATTTTAGCCGAAATCTTCACTGCGTTTCACGTAAATTTCTTACGGTGTTGTACCATACAATAATATCGAGATACTGTACGTTTGTAAGCGGTTCACGACTATTTCGTCTCGTCCTAGGCATTGTTATGACACACACGACAACAATGCAAATTATTCGCCAATACGTAAAATAGGATTTTGCGGAATGCGCGCGCGACCATGACCTACAAACGTTTTAGGGCGACTGCGTGGGGGGCGGGGCGGTCGCCGGGAAGGGATGGCAGCGAGCGCTGGCGTTCGCGCGAGGTTTGGTACGTCGCGTCGCACGGTTCTTACATTTATTCCATTTCAGCCTTTAAATTCATACGCATGTAAGTAGTAAAAAGCAGTTATTTCAATATTACAGAAAGACACTCCAATTTTATTTATATGTATAGATAATATATTCAAAAGGCCATGCCATATTATAGAGTATAGCACAAATTTAAATTATGTGTAAAACATACATATAAAAAACGAAGTGGAAAAAAAATTATAATATTATATAATAGCATAAATTAACTAAATTACACTGTCATGCAGGCGTAAATGAATTCCAACAATCATGAATGATGGTTTTCTTCAATCAAAACATTGACTGTGGCAAAACTGACAGCAAAACCTACTGTGTAAAGTTATAATAATAGTTGGGTATTTCCTATTTAAATAATATCTACTACCTAATAATAGCTTCCTCTTTTGATAAAGCTATATACATTACATCTATACATAACGTGCTCGCCATAGTTGATTTACTAATTCTCGCCTACTTACCTGTCCACTTAGTAAATTATCATGTGTTTCAGCCTGCTGTGTCAGAGACCCAAGTACCCTAAACTCTTGTTCTAAGTCATGTTGGTCTAACTGAGGAGCTGGTAGACCAGCACGATTGCAGATGTTGTGTAAAACACAGCATGCTATCACAATTTTCCCTACCATTATAGGATCATAGTGTAGCACCCTATGTACTAGCAAGCATCTGAACCGGCCTTTCAGAATCCCAATGGTCCTTTCCACACTGTTCCTTGCACTGCTGTGTAATTCGTTAAAATGGCTCTCAGGTGTTCCAGCTTCTGGGTTATTAAAGGGAGTCATTAAATATGGCCTTTGTGGGTATCCTGAGTCACCTAAAATCAATGAATAAAACTGGAGTTAAGTATAATCCTGAATTATGTTATCAAATTGGTACCTTCTTTAGCGCTTCGATCTTCTTGAGCATTTAAATAGGTATAAATACGGAAAAATGGAAAGGTTGCTAATTTTCGAAATTTACAGACTAATTTATGAAGAATTTCTTATTTACATTCTTAGATACATACCCAATAAATAATATGCTCAAAATTTTAATTATCTACGCGGACTTTTAATAATCTTAGTGTTCAACCGAATGGCGCGAAATCACGCGCGAACGCCGGCGTTCTCTTGGGGTTTGAAGGGAATAATAACTTACCAAGTAAGTACACTGTTTCTCCATTATTATTTAAGCTTTCTAATTGTGCCTTAACTCTGGTATTTGAAAAGACATAACTATCATGTGTTGCACCCCCAAAAGTCACATCCACATGCAAAATGTTTAAATCTGCATCGTTTATCTGAAAGAGGTAAGTAGAACAATTATTTTGGATTTTTTAAAATCCTCCAATAAACAGGAAAAAACAACAACTTACAATTAAAACATTCCTGGCGTGATAGCCTTTTCGGCAATAATACCTCTCCTCATTTTCTTTTGGACGCACCATGGAAACTAGAGTACCATCAACACATCCTAGAACCCCCGGTATTTTGAATTTTTCATAAAATCTGTAAACAAACAATGTCCTTTGTTCTATATACCTAGTGAGATTAATTATGAAATTGCAGATGAACAGGTATTTTTGAAACTTACCTTGATTTGAGCACTTGTCGTTCATTGTGGTTTTGGGGAAATCTTATGTATTTTTTGATAACGTTTCTGTTATTTAAAGCATCAACAACTTCATGGATTGCCCTAGAAGCAGAAGGCTGAGAGATGTATGTTTCTATATTCTTGCCAATGATTTTTTGGTAACTTCCATTGGCCAAAAATGATAGGGTACATAATATCTGAAACATCACAAAATTCAATAAGTTTTTGCTGTTGCGTTGCTGCCATTAAACTGTATTGGAAATCTAGCTTTAAACAAACCTTTAGTCTCTTGGTTAAACCATTGGAACGAACTCCCAAACGCATATATGGAGATAGATCACTTTCCAACATATTAATTAGATCTTCTGATAGCCTGTAAATGTGGATGAAGTCAACATCACGGGATATTGTCTTGTACATCCTGAATTGCTTAGCCTGTCGAGCTTTCCTTAAATCATCACTTTTTTTAGCTTCTTTCAACAAATAAAGCTTGGTAATTATCTCAGCTGCCATTTTTAACACTGTCGTAATGAAAATCCGCGTTTAAATAGTAGCTTTTAGATTTGACGTATGAAATCGAGGCCGCGAGTGAGACTGCAAAGCATCTCGACGCTATTTTTTTTAGAGAATACCAATACGTATGAAAAACTGTCAAATTGCGCGCCATTGAGTAGTTCCAACTCACAGCCGTCACAGCCTTGAGCGCTAGTGTAGCTTCTCACAGCTTAGTGAATACCTATTTGGTTTTCGTCGCTACGGCAGCGCTGCGCCTAAGCCCATTTTTCTTAGAGAATAGCACTGAAGAAGAGATAAGCGTAGTCCTTACTTAGGAGTGTTCTGGGATGTATTTTACGAGGAAGGAGTACTTTCTGATTGTAAATGCTCTGTTAGTAAGTGTTAGTAAAGAAACCTAATTTTGTTTTTATAAAAAAAAAACATTTCAAAAAACCGTCTATGTTTAAAGAAAAACGAGTGTCCTGTAAGCACGTCCTTTATTTATCTTCTACATACATATAAATAAAATTGGAGTATCTGTTTGTAATATTGAAGTAACTGCTTTTTGTTACATGCATATATATATACGGTACATAGAGTTTGACCATCGAAAGAAGACAACGAATTATTAATCAAACGTTATGTATGGCAGCATTTAGAAAAATTAAGAATTGTCAAAATTGTTTTCCTGCATCTTATTTTACTCATTTTGCTTAAAATATTGCCATAAACAATCACTAGTTCGATGGAAAGGCTACTATTTAATATAATGGACAAATTTAAAGACGCAAAAAGTGAATTAAATTAAAAACATGCAGATAAAATGCGACGGTTGGATACAATAATATCATTTCTAGGTTAGTTTTTTAATTACTATTATAAAAACTTGATACTTTTTGACTATTTAATAATTGTAATATTACTCACACGGTGTATTATACTTTTCAGGAGGTTTCGGCAATGAGTAGACGAAACTCCTAATAATGAAAACAGTAAAGGACATGGAAAGTTGTATATTTCGTATGCGCGCTATCTAGCAAAGTAGCGGCGGACATTTGAACGATTTTATATTCCATACATGACATCAATCGGCCATCCAAATTAATAAAAAAAAATCGATAACACACAATTTGTTTTATTCAAATTTAAAGATTCCAGGGAAGTGTTTATTGAAAGACCCACTGGCTCCACAAATGATTGGACCTGTGCTTTGTATAACATTCGATGTTGTCCTGGTATGAAGCGCCCTCAGTGCCGGATTAAACCGACGCGGAGTCTATTGCTAATTCGACTACTACTACTCAATTAATTTAGTAGTAAGATACTAATTAATTTAGTACTTTTGGAAAACCTAGATGATGATCGTTTTTTGCATACCCCGAATGATTAGAATTTTGCTTAGGACGTTTTAAGTTTTCTTCTGACAAGTAAATACAGAATTAAGGAGTCTTTTCGATGCTGATGGCGAAGCTTTTGTGTATTTATACAGAAAAGCTGAACAGTTAAGATTTATTAATGGGATGCAACATTTATTTTTCTTTGAAGTAGTCAGATTTAGCCAATTTTTAAGTGGAGTAATCTTTCTGAGAGATTGATCTCATCAACATGCCAACATCGATAGTCATCATCATTTCAGCTGAAAGGCTTCCATTGCTAGACAAAGGTTTTTCCTATGTCACCACAACGGCCGGTCCAGTTTATCGCGCCTCCATCGAATTCACGTGAACCTTACTAAATAAAAGGTTATCGGTACCCTTGTTGCGAGACCATTCAACGTTACGTCTTCAGGTATCCGGTCGCCATTCCAGAACCTTTCGGCCCCATCGATCATCTGTTCTGCGAGCAATGTACCCAGCTGACTGCCACTTAGGCTTATTTTCCTCTCCATTGCTCTTTGTGTTACTTAAAACCATCTGATGAGGCGCATTGTGAACGACCATGTTTCAGAGCCAAATGTCACTACGCACAGGCAATGTAATATTCACATAGACACACAAAATATGTCATTCCCTAAAAACCTTGTTTAAGCTTATTCTTAGTAGGGTTATTAAGATTGAGCTTAACCTACACATATTAAAATTAAGTGGTTTTAGCTAGCGCTGCTAGAAGCTGCTGGCTAAAGCTACCCTTTCTAAAATAAGCTTGAACAAGGCTTTTATTCACCAATAACTACGTGGATTTTAAGATCACTTATGTAACAAGTACAATGATGAGATAAATTCTAAGAGATCTTCTATTCTGTAGTTTGCTTGCAGCATAGTCTGAAGTAAAGTGACTATCTCATCACATCCAAAAAAATCAGCTGTATTTAGGTTTCACGCAGTACCAATATTTTGACTAGTTTTTTTTTATGTTCAAAAATGCGGGATCCCTGAACGCGCGGGGCCCCAAAATGGTCTGTAACATTTGCCACTCTTGCTACATGGCTAATCCGCCACTGAGTGCCATCTAACCTTTGCATGAATGTAGAGTTTCCTAGCAGCTACCGTAGCTTTGTGCTCAATGAACTGCCCAAAGTTTAAGGAAATTTCAACTCCCAAGAGCTGAAGGCGGTCGATACACTCCAAGGATACATTCTAAAAAGCAGGCGCCAAGGCGATCAGGCTGCTTTTGGCAGTGAACGGACATGCTTGAGTTTTGGAGGCATTGAATATCGCGGCTAAATAAGCAGCACATGTTTAATTGTTAAATAAATATGCATCATTTATATATCGCATATTTATTATTTTCATGAATAATCAAACGTATCAACTCCGTTTAAGTGGCGTACAGCTAGGGTGAACAGCTTCATTTTTTTAATACGGCCTCCTTTTTGTTTTGCCATCTTTCGTTGGTCAGAGTCTACACCAAAATAACATTTTTTGTAATTTTTGTCTGTCTGTCTGTCTGTTTGTCCGATATGGCTGGACTGATTTTGACGGGAATTTTTTTGGCAAGTAGCTGATGTAATAAGGAGTAACATGAGCTACTTTTATTTTAGAAAAAATAAATTCAAAATCCTGTAGTCCACACGAACAAATTTGCGGGCACAGCTAGTTTCAAATAAATTAGTTGTACCTATTTCGGTTGTCTTTAGAACTATAAACCGTGTGACAGCGCTGATTATTCTACGGCATCGGGTAAGGTAGGAACAAAAAAATATTAGTATAAAAAATGTATGCGCCTCAAAAAGAATCTGGGTAAGGGCGAGTCGGACTCGCACACTGAGTGTTCCGTATCAACTAACTTAAATAAAATAAATATCTAGCTTTTGCCAGCGGCAATTATTCCTATACTTATGCTATAAGACTTGCTTCATGCCAAATTTCAGGGTTCTAGGCCAACGGGAAGTACCTTGAGTATCGAAATATATATTTTTTTGCGACGTAAATGCCGGTATCTTTTTTATTCGTTAACTTAGAAGTTTTACTTTTACACAGCTTTAAGGGAACGCAGTCTTGAGTATTCGGTTTAAATTTCAACTTGATACTTGCACTTGTTCCCGAGATAAAGGGACTTGACAGATAGACGGACGAGCAATAAAGTGATTCTATAAGGATTTAGTTTTTTTCCTTTTGAGGTACAGAAAAAAATAAAGATCGATAGAGAATTGATATCATCTTCTTCTTCTTCTTCCTCCTGCCCTTGTCCCGTTTTATTTGGGGTCGGCGCAACACGTTTTTTTCTTCCATTCTGTCCTGTCACTCGTCACGCTATCACTAACTCCCTTTTCTTTCATATCAATCCTCACACAATCCATCCATCTTTTCTTTGGCCTCCCTCTCCCTCTCCATCTATCCATCCATCCAAATTATGATATGATTATCATAATTTCTTGTTAAATAAATACTTAATACAGGGGCAGGTCGGGAGGTCATGACAAACAATGCAATAAGTACACTTCATAGTCCATTTTTCACAACACAGCTAATAAAATAGAGGAAATTATAGTTATTAATTTGTATAGCGCAGGGATCGCTTCTTGCCACAAAAATGATTAAACGCATATACATGCACGCACTTACTTACTCTCGACCCCGCCGCGCGACCCCGCGTTCGCCCTCCGAGCGCCACGAGGCGCAGTACATATTCACGTTAACTCTACATAAACTTCTAGTTATGTATTTCTTATTTTTATTACGTGCGAATGTTTTATATATAGATATTATATATTAAAAAATCCATGACTACACTAATTTGCCCCGAAGTACAATCTACAAATATTGTAAAATGCTGTTTTCCTGGGGGTGCAAAAGGGTGCAAAAATAACTGGGTGTAAAGGATGCTTTAAAAATAGTAGAGGATACGGTTAAGAACGACCTTCTCCGGTTTGTTTAATGGATGAAACGTATTTTATGATTTTAGTATATTAAATAATATAACGCGGGTGGGTTGCCTGAGATATTCCTGGCCAAACAATTTTTATTTTTTTTACAAAATGCACCGGTGTGTTTAACGAATAAATTTAATACTAACCGAAAGAGTGAAGCCATAACTAAGGGTAGCCAGGTATAAACAGATATTGGGCACGCCACAATCATGACGGTAAGTCCCCTCTTTGAGGCGTGGCTGGAAAGACCTCACGGCGTCCTTACCTTCCGCATGACGCAGGTCCTCACCGGACATGGTTCGTTCGGGAGTTTCCTGCACCGGATTCGTGCGGAAGTGACGCCCAGGTGTCGAAACTGTGCGGAATGCCCGGAGGACACGGTGGAGTACACAGTCGAGGTGTGCCCTGCTTGGACGGAGCATCGCCGTGCCCTCGTGGGGGCGATCGGCGGCGGAGATCTCTCGCGCCGGGCCTTGGTTGAGGCCATGGTCCGGAGCGAGGAGGAGTGGCAGGCGGTCGCCGACTTCTGCGAAGCAGTAATGCTCGCAAAGGAGGAGGCCGAACGCATCAGGCAACGGCGTTATCGCCGCCGCCGCCGCCGCCGGGATTCTGATCCCGATTTCCGGCCACCGTAGGCGCGGGCTTGCGGACAGTGAGCAATGGGTAGCTCGCTGTCCAGCCGTCCGGTAACGGTCCGGACCAAGCCCAAGTCGTCGACGGCGCGCACTGTTCCCGCGCGCCTCAAGGAGTTGTCAGCAACAGCAGGGACCCAGCTGGGTCGAAGCCTACTGGGGCCAGGGTTATCCGAAAGGGCGCTCGAGCCCCGGTATGAAGGCTAGAAGGAACGGGGTGGGTCTTTTAGTCAGTAAGAGTCTGACACTATCTCCCGCTCCGCCCAAGAGTGGGTGATGTCATTGCATGATTTTTTCCCACCATAAAAAAAAAGGTATAAACAGATATGTATAAACAGTAGTGTTTATTTTGATAAACAACAAAATCTATATCAAAATAAACGCTGTTTCATTACGAATACGATGTTATAGTGTTGTCTGCAAAAAAATCTGGTATGAATAACGGTTGTGCATTTTTCTAAAAAAAAGTAAATTTTCAATTTTTAATTAATAATAGTCTGGCCAGGAATTTCTTAGGCAACCCACCCGCGTTATATTATTTAATACACTAAATTTATCATAAAATACGAATCACTTCTAAAATACTTTTATTGGATACTTTTTATAAGGTTCGTCTATTAGTAAACAATGTTCAAGATTTCTTAATCAACCTTGACTATTGAACCAGTGTTGACTGAATCCGATTTCATTTTGCCCATGTTTGACTTTTTAGACAGACTATAACTGCTTTTTTAACCGACGTTTATCATTGCTTTTTTAACCGACGTTTATCATATGGGCACCTATACTAAATGTGCTTATAATATAATGGTACATTTTCCTGAACAATAAATCATGTTTTTTGTGAGTCTTTTTACTTCAGACTAAAATCCACTCGTGTTCCTTCTTTACCTTGCATTTCAGGACTCCGGGTTGTTTCTTATGGCCCCAGCTGCCCATCTCGTCGCGCGAGGAATACGTCGTCTCGTCGACGAATTGGGCTCGGGGCCTGGTGCCTTACCCTTGACATATAAATAAATAAAAAAAAAATAAAAAAAAAATAGCTTTATTTTCCTTGTACATTTTATTCCTAACTTTACTATTGAAGTTCTGACATACGTTTTTTAAACAGGGTTTGGGGTTGGTTGAAATAAAACGACTTTGATTCGTAAATTCTTTTTATTAAAAAATCTTAAACCATACTTTTATAATATCATTTGCCTAATAGGCTGATTCCGAACTTATCGTGTCCGCTACGACAAGTTAGTAAACCATATTTATTTACAACCTACTTAATTATAAGATAATTAAATTCACAGTTAAATACATTTCAAATAGCTTCTATACTTTTCTTATTTTATTATGATTGATCCCTACTAATATTATAATTGTAAAAGTAACTGTCTCTCTGTTTCTTTTTTCACGGCTAAACAGCTGAACCGATTTTGAGGAAATTGATACAGAGCTAGATAGACCTTGGAGAGACCTATAGATGGTTTCTGGCTTTTTCCTGTTATGCTTTTTTAACCCAAGTTCTCCGGGCAATATTGCCAGAGCTGCGGGATTCTTGTTGAGTGCAAAGGGCAATTGTAGGAACATATGTATGTGGGTTCCGTCTCGTTGCGCACAAAGGGGCAGAAATTATTGGATGACTAACCCACTTTAAAAAAATAACCACGTCTGTGTTTAGTTGACAGAAACAACTAAATCGGTACAGAAGATTCTGAACAAATGGGCCTTTGACAGTACAGAAAGACAGACACAAAAGTGATCCCACAAGGGTTCTGTTTTTTTATTCGTCTTTACGAAACCTTAAAAAAAGCAAAAAAAGTTGTACCTATGACATGTCGTGTAAGTATCAATCATAATACAATTGTTTTTTGGGTAGTCTCTGGCACCATAGAGAAACAATATATGCACAATCCGTTCACATTTATTTTACCTCAAATTTTGCATTATAGTGAACTTTACAATTGTTGTAATAGAGCTGCTGTTAGAGGCAAAATAGTTTTGTGAGTGGACTGTAGAAAACCGAGCCAATCGGTAGCAAACAGCACCTAGGGGTGAATCCACATCTGGCAAATGTACCTTTTCTGCGCAGCCCGCGACCGCCCACGAGCTGCGCTGTACATACTTCCTCCCGCCTGCAGACATACAGTATGAAAGCAATCGGCATTCGAAACATACACCACTAGTTTTTAATTAGTACAAATACTTAAAGGGCTTATTGGAAAATGGGGAATTATAAAACGAGCGACTAAAAAAACTTAGCGACTGAAAATGAGATACTATTTTAATAACTTGAGCGGTATAAATTTGAGTAAGTGACACATTAACTAAACTAACGACAAATATTGATTAGCAATAAAATCTAGAACGAGCTTACTAAAAGTGAGTTATTGAAATCCTAGTTAAACGACTAAATTAGTAAGTGAGCGACTAGAAATAAAACTGAGGTTTTACATAGCGAACTACTAAAAAGTTAACTTTAACAAATGTTTTCACCATTGTCTAATTATCGAGTCGCAGGTAGATTCATCATTTTGAATTGGGTGAAATAGATTAGGTTAGGTTTGAACTGTGACCTACCACGCGCACGAGCCGAGCGTGACTAAGTTGCTCGCAGATTTTATTTCACCATTTAATAATTATCCGGGTTTTCCCAATATCGGAATTATCAAATGACCTTGTGACATACATAATATATAAATATTGATATTTAGGGCATTCGATACTGTGTACTTCGATATTTAGGACGTTCGGAACACTTCATTTAAGATAAAATGCCGCTCGGTAAATAAATAAATAATTTGCTAAATATTGAAAAAAAAACAGAACGTAACGTTGACACTCAAACACATATACGGTCGCTCAAATATTATAAAGCTTCTCATTTTATATTTTAAGTAACTCAAATTAAAGTTTAGTCGCTGTTCTGTTGATTTCTGGTCGCAGTCAGTCGCTCACTTATTATTTCTATAACCCAAAATAATTATTTTTGTCACTTAAAATGTTAATTTACAGTCACTCGTTTAAATACTACCCTTAGAAAATGTCTTGTTATTATTTAAGTAAAGTCACAATAAAAAAAAAACAGCAAAGTGATTAGCGTTTGTTTATACACCAAAATGTCACTCAATTTATGGAAATATCGTACAGGCTATTGATTATGAATGAAAAATAATGGAAAAACACTGCACGTCGTATTTTGTAGTTGTAATTGTTATGAAAGACATCCATTGTTGGGATTTTTCACTGTCCAACAGTGGACATCTTTCGGTTGATATGATGATGAATTGTTATGAATGATTGATTCAATTATGAATATACCAATTATGACCAATTTTCGTGGACAACGTTGGAATTTCGTTTTTCTTCACTTTTGGCTACAAAAATATGATCAGTAATGGGTACAGATAGACCCCATTTTTTTTTAATACAAATTAATAAATAGGGGTGTATACGCGAGAGTTGCACGCGCCCACTGTTGAGTTGCGCTAAAGAGTCGCACCAAACAATTGCAGTAACTGTATACGTACAATACACGAGCAGCTCGCCTGGGTCGCTACGCTAGCGGCGCATTCTGGACGCAATCGCCTGATGTGGATACACCCTAGCCTGACACCCTGGCTCGGCAACATGTAAAACTTGCCAGCCAGCCACGCTGGCTTTACAGATTTGAGAGCGGTGTGATTTTCGAGCTGAGCGGTGTACTTCTTTAATTCTTTAAATACCGGCAAGAATAGAAGTCGGGTCTTCCACCCCTGACTTAACTTTTCGTAGAAATAGCACTGCTTCGCGGCCGTCAATTAACCTATGATCATACGTCAGGGCGAGGTACATCATAGGCCTGATTTCAACCTATAAAGAAGAACTTTTATTAGTCGCAACGAAGAGAAAGTTGTAAGAAATATTGGTACTATGCGGATTTTTCTCGATGTCTGAATAACCACGGTAGTTCTTACGAACAATCCCACAGCCCTAGCAAGCATTGGCTCTAATGGGCCTCGTTCATTTTGTTGACATCTCTACAAAATACACACAATTTGGGTTTCCCGCTGAATCCTATACATCCATGACCGGTGAGACCTGAGTCAGGCAGAAATTGAGGACGCCGTGGCGTCTCTGAGGCTACTCCTCAAAGAAGAAGCTTATTTCCGCGATAGTGACATGTCCTGTGAAACTGGCCCTCTCTTAGAGACCCTCTATAATAGATCAATGGAGTTTCTTTGGTTACCTAATTTTTATTGGTTATATTATAATTTAATAATAAATGGCTCACTCTGCACGTGTTGCGACTGTACCTAAGTGCAGAGAGTATTTGTTGTAAAATAAATAAGAAAGAAAACAAAGAACGCGTCCATGAAGAGTGGGCCATAGTTTTGCATGTACCTAAGCTTTACGCAGGCGTATCTACACTATGCGTATATAATGACTAATACGCGTCTATGAACACGCAGGCGTGTTCCATCTTCGGCCACATCATCGCTTGCCATCAGGTGACATAGTGGTCAAACGCGAGCCTACCCATAACAAAAAAAAAATGAAGCTACGCGTCCGTGGAGGGTAGGCTATAGTTTTGCCTCAAGGAGTTGTCAGCAACAGCAGGGACCCAGCCGGGTCGAAGCCTACTGGGGCCAGGGTTATCCGAAAGGGCGCTCGAGCCCCGGTATGAAGGCTAGAAGGAACGGGGTGGGTCTTTTAGTCAGTAACAGTCTGACACTATCTCCCGCTCCGCCCAAGAGCGGGGGTTGTCATTGGATGATTTTTTCCCACCATAAAAAAAAAGGCCATAGTTTTTATGTAAGCTTAATACCTTGCCATTCACTGCAACTGGTCTCTGGACTATAGCGTGCATGCCCAAAATGGCGGACTGTGGCAGGTTGATGATCGGCATAGACATGAGCGATCCAAACACTCCTCCGTTACTTAACGTGAAGGTACCGCCCTGCATGTCTGCAGGCACCAATTTACCTGAAATTACGGAATAATATTCTTAGCGTATTGATGGCCAATTAGAAAGTTGTTAACAATATCTTTGGCACAAAATCCCTCGTCAAAAGGTTCTTGAATGTTCAGTGCACTGAGTGCAAGTTGTTTTTACGTTAGCGCGATCAAAACGTTTACCGCATTTGGCTCTCTGTTTGGTTAAGAACTTGGAGCGGGCCAATCGGAGCGCCGAATGTCATAAACGTGTCGATCCGATCGCGTTAACGTAAAATAAACTCGCACCAGACATTCAGGTTGTTTTTTTTAATTATGTCAACTAGTGCTTTACTGCGATACCACCTGAACAAATGTTTATATGGCCTACAGATAGGTGTTCCGTGTCGTGCTGTATTGTAAATGTGAGTTTACAAGTTTATGAACGCACCCACAATACAGAAGAAATTTCTAGTGTGGAAGCAAATAAATGGATGTTGGTGTGGTGTGTGGTGTGTGTGATGGTGTGGTAATGGTGTGTCTGTGGAATGATTAAGCATGATTATATGTTAAAGTAAATAAAATAAATAAGATAAATAAACTAAATAAACTAAATAAACTAAATAAACTAAATAAACTAAATAAACTAAATAAACTAAATAAACTAAATAAACTAAATAAACTAAATAAACTAAATAAACTAAATAAACTAAATAAACTAAATAAACTAAATAAACTAAATAAACTAAATAAACAAAATAAACTAAATACAATAAATAAACTAAATAAAATAAATAAATAAAATGATACACACTTCAGAACAGAGCCGTCCATAAACCCCTTTCAGTGGCATTCCGAGGTTATTTCCTTTGCTTGCCGACATGTTTTTGTTTTTCTATGTCGTGACCAGATTCTTAGAAATTGATCACTTCAAGATAATAATATGTCCAAGTAAAACTGGCCAGATCGTTTTAAAAGTTAAAGTTTGATGATATTTCAATCCTCGTTTGGCTTACTTTCTTTAGAATCCTACATCAGTGATATGGCCTGACCTTTAAACAGTCTAGCCAGTTTGGGTTTGCCATAAAATGTAGCACATCGATTCTAAGATCGGGCAACGACATCTACAGGGCGTCAGGGACAGCCCTCCACAAACTTTAAGGACTTGCTCAGTGGACGAAACTAAACAACCTTCCAAAAGACTTTTTTCAGAAAACGAAAGAAAAAAATCAGCCTCACCTAAACTTAGACAGTTTGTGAAGAGTTTAGAGGCCGATATTTTTTGTCGTTTCCTGAATAAAAATCTTATGGAAAGTTGTTCAGTTTTGCCTACTGAGCAAGCCCATAAAGTTTGTGGAGGGCTATCCCTTACACCCTGTATACTATAAACTTCATACAAAGAAAGTGAGTGACTTAGTTTGGTACCTTCCCTGGCTTTAGTCCCCATCGCGTTCATCTCCAGTTCAAGTCGCGGGTAGTCCATGGAGTCGACGTTACGAAGCACTGGTACCACGAGACCTCGCGGAGTCGCCACTGCGATTGATATGTCCACGTAATCTCTGGTAAAGTAAACGTATTTCATTTAATATATTTTGTTTGTGTTGTATCATCAAATGGCTTCTCCCGCTCTGAGAGGAGTGTGACGCTGTGACGCAAATTTTGGCAATCGCTATGAAATCAAAACCTATACGGTACTTCCCGTTGACATGGAATCCTAAAATTTGACATGAAGCAAAGTCTCAAGTATATGTAGGTAAATATAATTGAGTGTGCATTATAAGACTAGATTACGTTACCAAGTTTTATTTCTAAAAGCGCCTTAAAAAACGTGGTGTGCACAGGCCCAAAGGTCTACAGGCTGCGCCTGACTCGCGTGTTTAGCGTCTCTATCGCAACCGCGCGTCAACGTCCTGTTTAAAAAACGTGGTATGCACAGGCCCAAAGGTCTACAGGCTGCTTCCGACTCGCGTGCTTATGGCGTCTCTATCGCAACAAACGCGCGTTAACGTCTTGTTTAAAAAACGTGGTGTGCACAGGCCCAAAAGTCTACAGGCCGCGCCTGACTCGCGTGCGTATCGCGTCTATATCGCAACAAACGCGCGTTAATGGCGCGTTTAAAAACGTATTGTGCACAGGCACAGGTGCATGTGCATATATATAAAAAACCATATGTATGTGTCATCTTAATCCCTGTTTCACCTGTAAATGATGTCCGATCCAATGATAACCCCGTTGACGACGGGCTGGTCCATCAGGGCGTTGGCAGCAGCCTTCAGGAAAGGTGACATGAACGACAGCTTCACCCCGTACTTCTTGACAAACGCCTGTAAGTTCGCCTTGCGGAACGCCATCAGTTTGCTGTGAACAATATTAGCGTTCATCTATCTATATAAACCGTTAAAATTTAATCGTTTTAATCCCGTGGAGGGTCGATCCGGTATATGAAACACTATCGATTTGTAAAGATAAAATTAAAAAATAAAGTTCCTTTTTTTAAAACTCGTATTAATTAATTTACGCATGTACGAAATTAATTTCTTTAAGAAAACGTCAGCTGAGCGAGTCCAGTGACCTGTAGGTAGTTGTCGGCGTTACGTACAAACTTACGAGTTTTGAAAAAAAGGTACTTTATTTTTTAATTTTATCTTTACAAATCGATAGTGTTTCATGTACCGGGTCGACCCTCCACGGGATCAAAACGATTAAAATTTAGCGGTGTATAAAAGGAGAAATTGACTGACTGACATAATCAGCACACAGCGGAAACTACTAGGACTAGAAGCGTGAAACTAAAAAAGATTTTTCAATATTCAGCTCCTAAGGACGAAACGACGGTCTAATTAAAACTGATGAAAAACAAAACGGATAATATGTAAGTACAGCTGCCACCACGGATATTGAACGCTGGCTTCAAGTTGCGCAGAAGTCAAAAATCGGGTTTCTTTAGGTGGTGCGACGTGAGACGCGGGGGCGGGGAGCAGTGATTGGCTCGCTGCGCATCGCGTCTTAGACGACACTTGTGATTCGTTCATTGCGCTTGCAGCATGTATAACAACGACGACGATTGGCTCGCTAATGTATGGAATGCGCAAAGCGATCCCCACTCTGACGCCGAGCGTTCAATATCCGTGGTGGCAGCTGTAGGTCGTAGTAAAGTATACAAGGTGTCGTTTTGAAGCTGCAAAATATTTCAGGAGGTAATTATGTTAGTGATTCTCGACCCGAATCAATAATAAGTAGGTAATTTTTTTTTTTTTTATAACCGCGCTTTTTTTCACACACACAAACACGGAACAATAAAGGGCGTTTTCACACACACTAACTCGCAACGATAGTTTCATAAATAATGTATCATCCAATCATCATCCCGCACGCCACACCCTAGCCACGCCCCCGCGGCCATCGATCAATCGATTTAGTTTAGTGTAATTAAAAAATTAAATAACAAGTATTACTGATTATTGACCAGGTTTCGTATTTTTACATGATTATTTATGAGTTTTATTACAACCTCCTGAAATATTGTGCAGTTTTAAAACTGCACCTTGTATATTACCTCATATCACATTCGTTGAAGGTGGTCAGCATGGCGGCGGTATTCTGTGCGTCCTTCAGCCGCTCGGCGATGCGCAAACGCATCTTGTTCATGGGCACCGGGTGTTCTGTGCGAGTGCCCGATATTGTCTTCGTTGGGTCGGCTATTTTAGCCGCTGCCAACTTTAGAGGGAAAAAATATTAGGTACCCCTGAGACCCCAAGCATTTAAATAGGTTTAAATACGGATAAATATAAAAAGGTTGCTTATTTTCGAAATTTACCGACTACTTTATGAAGAATTTCTTATTTACATTGTTAGATACATAATAATTTAGGTACTTATAGATAATAAGAGCTTTCAGGTACCTATAAAAAAAAAAAACTAGGTATGTATAAGTATCATAAACGCTTTAATAACCATAAATGCTGTAAATGATATCTCTACAGCATCTACCTACCTACTAACATAGTTGTAATTACGAACTAGAAAAATAGGTGGAATTGGCGCATCAGGAATGAAGATATCCGCAGGAGAACCAAGGTCGCCGACGTACTCAGACCGCAGAATTGCCAAACTAAAGTGGCAGTGGGCAGAGTACATTGCTCTTAGAACAGATGGTCGATAGGGCGGAAAACGAAGCGGTGGCAAGCCTCCCACAAGGTGGACCGACGACCTGATGAGAGTCGCGGGAATGCGTTGGATGCGAGACGCACAGAGAAGCAAAAAAGTAACATGTAACGATGATTAATGTAACTCAATACGATTTAAAAGAGTGTCCATGGAGTTTCTTGCACGTTCTTCTCCATAGAGACCTCCTCTTTGGAACGTGCAATTTAGCTTCACTTGTTTGACTGACCGACATTTTGACAATTCAAAAGTGCCTGTAACTGGAATATTTGAAATAAACGTTTCTGATTTCTGATTTCTGACAGGATCGGTTGTTGTGGCGACACTTGGGGAGGCCTATGTCCAACTGTGGACGTCTTTTAGCTGAAATGACGATGATGACGTTGATAGCGTACCGGTACCGTGGTCCCCTTATCACGGTACCCGTGGTATTTATTTTTGGATTGCATTTTTCACTGTTTCAAGGGTTAGCAGCTAGTCACTGGTAGCAGCTGACCTGTTTAAGCTTCATACCTCCACGCGTTCTTGAGAAAAGGGGTCAAGACCATCGGAGAGTCGGAGAACAAAGTAATTCCATAAGCAAAGCCCGATCTAAGGGGGGGCGAACCGGGCATTTACCCAGAGCGGCAAAACCTGAGAGGCGGCAAAATTGACTTACAGCCAGTTTTTTCATCAACAACTAAAACTATCAGTAAAAGTATTAACTTTTACTTGACTATTACTGATATTATAGCAAATGTGTTTCTTCATCCAAGTAACAGCTAAACTAAAAGTCAATAGAGTTACCATAACACAAACGGCATAATTACCCCAAAAAAACGTGGGGAGCTTTTTTTACGCATGACAACATCGCAATATCCACTGTCAAGTAGTGTCAAAAAGTCGAATGTCAGTTGATTCTGTTTATACGAACGCCAACGAACGAATTTTTTTAGAATTGAATTGATTGATAACATAAGTAAGGCGATTAACACACGGCACCGCGCACCGCCGCGGAGGGCGGTGGCGGTGAAGCGGATTTCTTAGCGGTGCTCCGCGCGGTTAGGCGGTTTATGCGCCCAACCGCGCGGATGGATTTAACGCAATTTTGACCAGTTTTATCACAGCCACTGGCGAAAATGGACTCTGAAGTGGTGGCAGCATCTGGCTTTTATGGCGTAGAAAGAAAAAAGTAAGAAGTTATTGAGTTCATCCATTTTTACGTAGCAGAACTCTAAATGGGACTTTCATGTTATCCTACAAAAGTTTGAGAAAACACGAAAATATTTTTTTTGAACTATACACGAATGTCCACTTCTTCATTTGATTATTTGTTAGCAAAGATAAATTGCAACACGTCCTGCATCCACAAAAATCCGCGCGGTTTTGCGGTGCCCCGTGTGTAAGCGCGCTCCACCGCGCGAAAATCAGCGCGGAGGAGCGGTGGTTGCGAGAGCACCGCTCGACCGTGGCTCGACCGCGGGGTCGGGCGGTGTACGTGTGTAAGGTATCAACGGATTTCTAAGTGACCATTGTAACATGAGATCCGCTTCACCGCCAACCACGGCGGTGCGCGGTGCCGTGTGTTAATCGCCTAAATGATTTAAAAAAATTAATGCTATTAGTTGTTGTTATTGCTATTAACAACTGTTATTGGATTTTTTTTTAAACCGTTATTTTTATACGAGTAGGTACACAAGCGCTAAAGTTCGCAGAGCCTAACTTCACACTCGCCAAGATAGAACGGCCGTACTGTACATTAGTTAATTTAACGTAGTCTTATTAAATACAAACTGAAAATAAACTTAATTTTCTGTGGTTGGCGTCAGTTTATCTTGTAACAACAGGCTGAGGCATGTAACTGTTTCCTTTGAAATTCTGTATCGGAACAGAAAATCAGCGTCGTCCCATACGAAATGATCTTTGCGAACATTAAACTTTTTACGTCTACGCGTTAAATAACTAACGATAAGTTCATCGTCTGATGATCTTGAACTTTCACTGGACGAAGTTCGTGAAGACATATTAGTGAAACCTAAATAACCTACAACTTTGTCAAAATGACAGTGACTTTAGCTTTAACAGCCCCCTAATGAGTAGTAAAAGTTAAAGGCAAAAGTAACAGTTAAATCAAGAGTTAAAATTTTGAAGAAACGAATTTGACCGTTACTTTTACTTTATGACGTTACTTTGGCTGTTACTTTAGATGAAAAAACTGGCTGTTATTCCTATCTTCCAACCTAGCCATTAGTCATCCACACCCAAGCCGGCAGGTTGAGAATTTTGTATACAACCTTCCAACCTACTTCAGGTTAAAATATTTAAGACCTAAGACACATCATGACTTATACACCTCTTACTTTTTAATTAGTACACAAAAAAATGGGGCTGTATCTGTACCCGTTACTGATCATATTTTTATATTCAAAAGTAGAAAAAACCGAAATCCTAAAATTGACCACGAAAAGGTAAATTCATCATAGATTCAATCATACATAACAATTGCTAGTAGAAAATACTGCGGGCAGTGTCTTTCAATTTTAATCATCATTTATTCATTCATAATCAATAACCTGCACAATATTTCCATAAATTGAGAGACATTTTGGGATAAACACAAACGCTAATAACTTTGCTGTTTACGAATATTATTTAATGAGACTTTACTTAATAAGGGCTTTTCTAATAAGCCCTTTATGTATTTGTAATAATTAAAAATTAGTGGTGTATGGTTTTGTGTATGTAAAGGGCGGTGAAAATTATCTTTAGAATAAAATAAACTTTATTGTACACCAAAAAGTAACAAGACATAAACAAAACTAACTATCTACTCTCTATCTTTGCCCAGAGCGGCTAAATAGCTAGATCGGGTCTTGCCCATAAGGGTTCCGTTTTTGGCGACTTAGGTACGGAACCCTATAAAACATACAAGTAAACTTACAGTAGGTCCTGTAGGTGCTTTGCTTTTAATAAAAGTGGCGGCTGCCTTCGCAGGGGTTGGCTTGGCGGCTGCGGCAACTGGCGCGGCTGCGGCAGCTGGCGCGGCAGCTGGCGCGGCTGCCGGCGCGGCTGCCGGTGCTGCTGCCGGCGCTGCTGCAGGCTTAGGCGCTGCAGCCACTCCGGTTACATTGACCTGTATAATGATCGCTAGTTAATTGTCAGAGATTTTTTTTTTTCAATACATTTACTTGGAAACCCGCGCTTATCCTACCAGGCACGCAATTGCCTGTGAAAAACTTCGTCTGATACACATGGAAATTTGTTACTGCAGCTCTCGGATCCACAAGCCCTCGCCAAGGCTCGGGTGAATGCAGCTTCGGTCGCAATAACAAACTTCTTCACTCGTTTCAAAATGTAATGCCTAATTGTTGTTTCATTTCTGTATGATCTTTGTTATTTAGATATAAACGATGCCTTGCCATATATGCTATGCCTGTGCTAAATAAATGATTTATTTTATGATTTATTTCTCCAAAATGGAGAATTGAACCGTTTTATGTGAACGTAAAATAAATAAATTAGACCCTTACGGAATTGCTTAAACGCACGCGCAAAATTATTAGTGACACTATACTGAACTAGCTAATTAGAACTTTTAATCGAGTAAATAAGTACAAAAACGAATAAAACTTTATGATTGCTGAAAAATCACCTTTTTGGTATAGTGCCATTTTTGTTGAGAGGAGCAGTATTGGCCTAGTGGCAACGGCCCCGACTTACGAGTTGTAGGTCACAGGTTCAAACCCAGCCAGGCGCATTATTTTGTGTAATTTATTTCATCACCACTGTTCTCAAAACGGTGAAGGAAAACATCGTGAGGAAACCGGCATGTCTTAGAACCAAAAAATCGAAGACATGTGAAATTCACCAAACCGCACTGGGTCCGCGTGTTGGAGTACGGCCTATTCCCTCTCCTAGTGAGGTCGCCTGATTCCCAGCAGTGGGAACATTAAAAGGCTGATGCTATGTTTATACTATGCCATTTTTGTGGGTGCGATTATCTACATTTCTGCAGTTTTACGAACTTGATATAGACGAAGGGGCGGGTGGGTAACAGCTAGTAAATAAATAAATATTGTGTATAATGAACGTAATAATAGCGAAACCTGAAAGAGCGGTTGCCCCGACTTGACTGCTTGTCCCTGTTTGACGAGGAGCTTGGTGATGGTGCCGTGTCCGGGGCACATGACCGGCAGGGCCGTCTTGTCCGTTTCAATCTCCATGATAACCTCGTCCATTGCCACGGCGTCACCTTCCTTCTTGATCAGCCTGGAATGTTCGATAGGAGATCAGTACTCCTAGCCTAGTTGATAATCTACAATTATTATTTTTTTATGGTGGGAAAAAATCACTCACCTGAGGTGCTCCATTTGTTTTTAAATAAATTAAACTAGCGCTTGACTGTAATCCCACCTGATGGTAAGCAGTGTTGTAATCGTTGAAGGTGAAGCGCACTAGTTTATTAGAAGCCTATTCACTTCACCTTGAAGACACCTACATATTAATCGGACGGGAAGACCGCAGCAGACAAATTGTTCCAGTCCGTCGATATACGCGGTATAAACGATGAGACTGACGGACTGTAGAGGTTTCAACAACATAATGGTGGATACTACTCGCCGTACCTCAGGTTTTTCGATTGTAGAAAAGAGATGGCGGAACCAAGTCCTGCAATTCCTGTGCACACTCTCCAAAATGCATCTTGTAAAATACTGATAGGCTGCTGGCTACCCTACGTCTGTGCTCCAGGCTTTGTAGATTAGACTTAACCAGATTTGCATCACCAATTAGCCTCTTCGCACGCCTCTCCACTGAGTCCAAAGCTGCTAGATGGCATTTAGCAGCACTAGCTCATATGTGGCCGCAGTAGTCCACACATGAACGAACCTGTGCTTTGTATAACATTAGAAGCTGTTCCGGTGTGAAGTGCCGCCGGACCATTGCAAGAACGCCGGGTTACATAGCAGCTACCTTGGATTTAAACTCAATGACCGAGCCCAAAGTTAAGGTCTGAGGAAATTTTAGCTCCCGAGTGCTGAAGGCGGTCGGTGCACTCCAGGAATATATTCTGAAAAGCAGGAGTCCGTCTGTCACTTTGTCTGACAGTATGACACTTTCTTTTGCATCGCTTGTGTTTTGGCGGCGTTGAATCCCACCAGATTGGTTTTGCCCCACTTGGAGGCTGCCTGAAGTGAGACATTCGTACACTCTACCATAGCCTTTCTTTCGGATTGGATTAGCTCCTTTCCTTTCTAAACCTAGCACCTACACTGGCAGGTATCTCTCTACAACTGTGATATCATCTGTATACCGGGATATTGAAAATGAAGAAGAATACATTACTTGACATCGCCGCTGGTGACTGAATCTGGAAAAGTAGGAGCGTTCACGGTTTCTTCCTTACGCAACGCAGATGCGATGTGAAAATTTCGGATCAGCCACTGTTGCGGTATGATTACCGTAGTTTTTGTTTTGGGGCTAGAAATTAATACAAAAATCATAAATAACGTTCTACCTAAACGTTCGCAAATCTGCGCGTCTTACTGCCAAAATGGACGGTGTCCAGTCATAATATCATAGTAGGGAGTTGTATTGTTATTTTCTTGGAGGCCAAAGGGAAAATTAATTTAATGTGTATATTAGCTACGGCTAGCGTCTTCGCCCACGTGAACGTAGTAAATTCTGCCAAGACATCATACTACTTATATAAAAATGTCCTGTGAGCTATTTCATGACATTGTTTATCATTTCAGATATTTGGGTCTCAATGAGTAGCACGCATACACACGGCATATCGACGATGAAGTGACAAGAACCTTTATCTACCAGAACATAATTTTACAGGAAACGAAAAAAACGTTTTATTTATTTTAAACGCAAGGTATAAAAAATATTATTATTGGTTATATATTATACAAGGAGCGGATATATAATATATAACCAATAATAATATTTTTCATACCTTGCGTTTAAAATAAATAAAACGTTTTTTTCGTTTCCTGTAAAATTATGTTCTGGTAGATAAAGGTTCTTGTCACTTCATCGTCGATATATATACAAATGTTCCTCTTTATAATATTTAATATTAGTGTGTATTTTAACTAGATTTTTCCTGCGACTTTATTCTCGTGGCATTTAAAGGTGGCTACACTGCGCGCACGTGTACGTACACCGATCAGGGCGCGTTGGTCTCCGTACATTTTCTATGAGACATGTAGAGCTACACAAGATCCACGCTACGCGACGTCGTTCCTAAGTACAAATCAATCGTGGTCCACGTGTGCGTCGGTCAAATGCAGTTCTAGCTTTCATGTCTTCCGTTTGTACATTTTTTTTTCTACCTATTACTATCCCACTTCTGGACAAAGGCCTTTCCCTTAGTTCTTTCAGATTCTTCTCCCGAGTTAAATCACTTTACCAGTTTATATTACTATTAGTTCAGATAAACTCACGCAGCATACTGCATCAGATTATCTTGGTGATATCGTCTGCACAAGGTTTTACATAGAGGAGTGCTGAATGTGTATTTTGTCACCCCAAGGATCTGTAATGTAATCGAAAGAGTTACTGCGGCCCTAGAACGAAGCGTGACTGTAGGAACAGGTGGATTTTAGCGAATAAATGTCTGACACTTTCTCTTGCTTCGGAGAAGGTATTTCATGATTTCCCACCTCCAAAAAAGAATCTGTGACGTAAATACTTGAGTCGTCGATGCTGGGACGGTGCGTAGGGTGCCTCGCGCGCCTCAAAGAGATAAAATAAGACAGTAGTAGGGTCCCAGCTGGGCCGAAGCCTACCCCCGGTGTCCACTACGCCGATTACGCCGGTCCACCGGTCATCGGTCCATTGACAGGAATTCGCACATATTCCGCTATAAGCGTGTTAAAAAAACCACTCCATTTTTTTGCAATGTCGAAGCAATCCTCATTATGACTCACCGTCCGCTTTAAAACCACTTTTCTTCCAAACATTGTTTCAATAAACTTTTTCTGTCGTAATAATTATTATTTATTACAAAAGAAAATCAACTACTAACAAAGTCATATTTGAAGTTATTATTCTTTTTCTGTTTCTTATTTATTTGATTTTCTGTCACAAGGTTTTGAGGTGTCAAATGAAAAAGTTTTTATTCGACCTATTCCTAATCCTAGGTAACTAATATGGACTTAAAATATGTTCTAGAACCAGTTTTTAATATTTCGAAATGCGTTGAAGCTGTAAAAAGATTTCAGTAAAATAAGACATGCTACTACGTAATTGTCTGCAGCGGTCTTCCCGTACGATTATAATTTTGGGCTAGACTGAAGTGCATCTATGGCATCACTGCTTACCATCAGGTGGGATTGCTTGGGCACGCCACAATCGTGGCGGTAAGTCCCCTCTTTGAGGCGTGGCTGGAAAGACCTCACGGCGTCCTTACCTTCCGCATGACGCAGGTCCTTACCGGACATGGTTCGTTCGGGAGTTTCCTGCACCGGATTCGTGCGGAAGTGACGCCCGGGTGTCGCCACTGTGCGGAATGCCCGGAGGACACGGTGGAGCACACAGTCGAGGTGTGCCCTGCTTGGGCGGAGCATCGCCGTGCCCTCGTGGGGGCGATCGGCGGCGGAGACCTCTCGCGCCGGGCCTTGGTTGAGGCCATGGTCCGGAGCGAGGAGGAGTGGCAGGCGGTCGCCGACTTCTGCGAAGCAGTAATGCTCGCAAAGGAGGAGGCCGAACGCATCAGGCAACGGCGTTACCGCCGCCGCCGTCGCCGGGATTCTGATCCCGATTTCCGGCCAACGTAGACGCGGGCTTGCGGATAGTGAGCAATGGGTAGCTCACTGTCCGGCCGTCCGGTAACTGTCCGGACCAAGCCCAAGGCGTCGACGGCGCGCACTGTTCCCGCGCGCCTCAAGGAGTTGTCAGCAACAGCAGGGACCCAGCCGGGTCGAAGCCTACTGGGGCCAGGGTTATCCGAAAGGGCGCTCGAGCCCCGGTATGAAGGCTAGAAGGAACGGGGTGGGTCTTTTAGTCAGTAAGAGTCTGACACTATCTCCCGCTCCACCCAAGGGCAGGGGATGTCAATGCATGATTTTTTCCCACCATAAAAAAAAAAAAAAAAAAGGTGGGATTGCTTATATTATTAAAAAAAATCTTGTCATGTCTTGTTAACCTCACAGATTTAGAATTAAAAAAAAAAACATATTACCGAACCAAGTACTCGGTATTTTTACGCAGAATTTCATTTTACGTAGTAGGACTCATCCGTAGCCGGGCTAAGATGTAGTCCCGTCACAATAATAGAAAGTTGAAAAATGAAATGGCTCAGTTATACATACAATTCACTGAAGCCATAGAAGACCGGGATAGGCTCCAACTTGTTGTGGACGGGTTCAGCCAATGTAGCACAGAGTATGAAAATGCTCTGAGCCACAAGTACTTATTGCAACAACAGCTGCAAGAGGCAAAAACTCAAATATCACATCTCGAGACAACTAATCTTAACATCACTGCCTCGTTGAATCAAAGTCTGTTCAGCGAGTTGGTGCCTATTGCTCCATCAATGGTATCACAAATTAACCCCTCTTATACCATAGATTTGACTAGTGATGATGAGTCTCAATCAACTAAAAGAGTGAGGGTAGTCACTAGTAAAAATAAACTTAAAAAATATATAAAAATCAACAGATATATAGTAAAAACTAAGAAAATGGTCAAAAAACAAAAGTACTTTATCAAGAATGTCAAATTAAATCGGGAAAGATTACACTTACTTAGGCAATTAGATATATATTCTTCCAACTTAGAAAAAAGTACTAAGAAATACCAATCTGACACTGAAGACTTGCAAAGTGAGCTGAACCGCTTACAACACAAACTTAGTTCAATGTCCATCAAATATACAGCTTCTGAAAACCAAATGAAGGAATATGTATTGGCAATGAATGAGCTGGTGAGCTCACAAAAACCCAATTGTGAACATTGTCAAACAACATCTATTACATCTGCGCCGGGCCATTCATTGTCAATATGTGATACCACCTTACCCCAGGCTAGTGTCAGTTTGCCGGTTGAAATAACTAATTGCTTTTCACAACAGTTCTCAAATAGGGAAATAGTAATTTTTTGTGATGAAATTGGAAAAGACTTAGGCCATTTGTTGACAAATGAATATCCAGGACACTCAATTATGAACAACTGTATGCCTGGCTGTTCCTTATATGATATAATGAAAGAAATAATAAAATGTAAATTTAACCAGGATGCTATACTTTTAATTTTTATTGGTAATAGGGGAAATGTGAGCAGAGGAGAATTACTCCAATATTATAGTACCTTAAGTAACCTGAGTGTAGGAAAAATTGTGATGTTTACATTCCCCTACAGCCAAAGTTTGCCACAGGAAGAAAATAGCATTAGATATAAGATAAATATGACATTGTACAATTTGATATTAAATAATAATTTGTTCCATTTAATTGACACCAACAATTATGTTGGTATTAACTATTATTTGACAAAAGATAGATATCTTGCTGATAATTACTATCTTTCCAAATTTTTTAAGAGACAGATAGCTATGTCGCTATCATATTATTTTTTTATTTCAGCCAAGAACTTGGCTAAACAACTTGCTCCTGTTGAGCAATGCAATGACTTAATAATTGATTATGCCAATAAGTTGGCATCAAATATTGACAATAATATTAATTTAAATTAGAAATTGAGACAACAGAGTCAATCTCTAGCACGAATTTACTGATAAACAAAAATCATTTAAATCAAATCTTGAAATCAATAAATAGTATCAACCTGGTGCATCAAAACATTCAAGGATTCATGAATAAAGATTTAGAGGTAGAGCTATTCCTTAATTGTAATGATATTGATATTCTTTGTATAACGGAACATTGGCTTAAAAGCCACCAACTCATGTTCAATTTTAATAACCACCAGGTTGGTAGTTCATTCAGCAGAACTAATGCCTTACGTGGTGGCTCATTGATTTTAGTTAGTAACCACATTAAATTTAAGGAACGTAAGGATATTGTGAGTCTATCTGTTGAGCGGTCAATTGAAATAGCCTGTATTGAGTTGGAGCAGTTTATTATATTAAGTGTGTACAAACCCCCTTCCGGATTGTATGACTGCTTTGAAAAGGTAATGGATGAAGTGTTTCACAAGATTTGTAATTCAAACAAGTACATAATCACATGTGGTGATTTTAATGTTAATTTATTAGAAAATTCAGCTTTATGTAGCAAAATTATAAGTTTGTTTCAGTCCTACAATCTTGTTAATTTGTTTTTAGAGCCTACAAGAATAACTCCTACTAGTGCTACTTGCATAGATAATATTTATACCGATGTTGTACCTAGCCATAAAGACATTATAAATTTACTAGATTCTGATCATTGTGGGCAATTAATTACTTTTCAAATTCCAAACATCATAGTGGCTAAAAAGAATATCACTGTTAACCCGAAAACTGCAAATCGCTTAGAAACTTTTAAAACTAAACTAATTAATAATTTACCAGCATTGTCAACATTAGATGATCTAAATCAACAATATGAATGTTTTTTTAATATGTACTGTAAGCAATTTAATTCCACTTTTATACCCAAAACTATATCGGTTAATAGTAACGTATCTTTCAGTGAATGGGCTACCATTGGTATACATAAAAGTAGAACGCGACTCTATGAATTGTATGAGGAAAAAATTCTTGTAAACACTGCCGAGTTTAGTTTGTATGTTAGAAATTATTCAAAATTATTCAAAAAAGTATGCTCTGTTGCAAAATCGCGCTACTTGAGTTCTAAAATTAAAAATAGTAATAATATAATTAAAACTACCTGGAATATTATAAACAGTGAAACTGGAAGATCTAAGAAACCATGTAGTGACTATAGCCTTAAAATTAATGACAGCGTGATCAAATCGGACTCACAAGTTGCTGCAGCTTTTGAAAAGTTCTTTTCAGAGATCCCCATATTAACTACTAAATCTCTGAACTCATCACCCACTGCTGCAGAGTCTCTGCTTAAAGAAAATGTTAAAGTTTGTGATTCAGATTTTAATTTCGAACATGTGACATATGTGGATATAATTAAAACCTTTAACACTTTGAATGTAAAAAAGACCACAGATTTATGGGGAAATTCTGTGGATGTTGTAAAGTCCATTATAAAGGTTGTAGCTCCTAGTTTAGCACTTATTTTTAATAATTGTATTGATCGTGGCGAGTTTCCTGACTTAATGAAGTATAGTAAAATAATACCATTGTTTAAAACGGGTAGTACATCTGACCCCACAAATTATAGGCCTATTTCAGTGCTACCCACCTTTAGTAAAATATTTGAGAAACTAATTTTACATCAATTACAAAGATTTTTTAATAGACATAAGTTGTTACATAATAAACAGTTCGGTTTTACAAGGGGTCGTTCAACAACCGATGCCGGAGTTGAACTTTTAGGACATATTTATAATGCATGGGAAGACAAATGCGATGTCCTGGGCATTTTTTGTGATTTGTCCAAGGCTTTCGATTGCGTTCTCCATGAAACATTAATCAGGAAACTACACCATTACGGAATCCGGAATTCCTCTCTGGATCTTCTTACTTCTTATTTGAGTGATAGGATTCAGAGAGTTGATGTAAATGGAAAAAGATCACCCGGGTCTGTAGTGTCAATGGGTGTGCCCCAGGGCTCGATTCTTGGTCCATTTTTATTTCTCATTTATATAAATGACTTGCCATACCTCATAAAGGATAACCATGATATAGTGTTGTTTGCAGACGACACTTCGCTTTTGTTTAAGCTTAAACGTCAGCAGCCGGTTACTGATGACATAAATAACGCCCTTTTAAAAATAGTACACTGGTTTAATGTCAATAACCTGCTCCTTAATGAAAAGAAAACCAAATTTGTTAAATTTACGATGCCTCACGTAAGGCAGGTAGAAACTAGTGTGCTAATAAAAGGTAAAGAATTGAGTCCTGAAGACACTACAGTGTTCTTGGGTATAACTCTTGATGCTAAGCTTCAGTGGGGCCCACACATAGATAAGTTGTCGAAAAAACTTAGCTCTGCCGCATACGCTGTTAGACAAATTCGAAATCTAACTGACTTAGAGACAGCTCGTTTAGTTTACTTCAGTTATTTTCATAGTGTCATGTCGTACGGTATTCTATTATGGGGAAATGCCGCCGATATCCAAACGATTTTTGTTTTGCAGAAAAGGGCCATTCGTTCAATTTATAAATTAAGTCCCAGATACTCCCTCAGAGATAAATTTAAAAATATTAATATTTTGACTGTGCCATCTCAGTATATTTATGAAAATATTTTGTATGTTCATAAAAATAAAAACATGTTTAAAAAATACAGTGATATTCACAACGTTAATACTAGGAACAAACACAAGTTAGTGGTTCCTGCCACCAGGCTCAAAAAAATAGGACGCTCATTTAGATGCCAAAGTATACATTTTTATAATAAGCTTCCCAGTCCTATTCAGGAACTTAGCATTAATAAATTCAAAATATTTGTAAAGCGAAAACTTTGCCAAAAGGCTTTTTATACTGTAAAAGAGTATCTCGAGGATAAAACGGCTTGGGATTGACCTGCTCCAGTACCTACTCACTATAATTATTATCATTTGAATGTTTTTTGTTTTAACTGCCTTTTTTTTTTATTGACGATTGTTGTTGTTTTACAATTATGATATTGTATATATATATTATTATTATTTTTTTAACAATTATGACATGTTTATTTTTACTATTTGACTGATTTTTTTTTTTTTTTTTTTTTTTTTTTATATACTTACTTTTTTTTACAATTTGTAATATTTACACTTCTGTAAATTTTATTATTGTGAATGTGAGAACTATGTGGATTACTCTTTCCTTTTCTTTTATTTTCACATGATGTCTGGCAGTTTTGAGTATTTGATGTGGCCTACCCAAATGTCCTTTCTTTGGCATTGTTCGTCAAGTCGTTGAGCTCCTTAGTAGTCCTGAGTTGAGCTACACGCATATTGACAAATGCTTGCACTGACTGGACAGGTCCACTTAGAACTGTGTGGTTCTTTCTTCAAAAGACCATCTCAGGCTCAATCTACATGGTTCTCATATGATTTGACCATTACATGTTTTGCTGTATGGACTTTTAAAAGAGACTTTGACCCCTGAGTTTGTTTCGGTGTTTCTTCTCAGGGTAGTCAGCTAGGAAACACCGGCCTCATCTAGCATTAATTGACGAAAAAAAAAAAAATTGACGTGTAAAAGTGTTTTTATAAAACCTACTTGCAAAATAAAGATCATTTATCATTTATCATTTATCATTTATCATTTAGTCGCTTAACTTCGTATAAACTTAGTTATTCTATTCGACGATAGATATCTCTCTTCAGTTTAGTAATACTATTCACCACTAGATGGCAAAGTTTACTACTATTTGCTACCCCTCAACGGATGGCGCTAGTAATTGACGTTCTTCTATTCCCCAATAGATGTCGTGTTGACTAAGTTGCAAACAGAGAAATTTTTTGAAATATCATTAATCAAAAGTTAAGATTATATTGGCACTTCTGTTGTCAGCCACGATAAACATGTTTGTACGCATTTTATACGTCTGTACCACCTACTATATACCAGGAGGAAAAATCATAAAATAAATTATAATTACCTACCTACATAAAATTTGAATATCATCGGACTTTTTATCGGCCAATTATTGTTTTCAATTTATTTTTTCGTTTTTTACTCATTTAGTTGGGATGTAAAAATAAGGACTCGAACTTCAAAAGAAACAAAACAGTTTGCTGCAAAAAAAGGTTGCAAAAAACTATTTAAAAGTTCAAAACAAGTCACTCTATGCTGTCTGATGCTGTTGATAGCGTCATATACTCGTATGTGATTGAACTAAAATAAATTCCGCCAACTGCATCAGATTGCTTAAAGTAACTGGTTTCGAACTTTTTAGTCTTTTTTTTGCGGTCGAGTTATTTGATACTGGCCACTTTTTTCAATCATCAGCTAGATTGTTCAAAAGGGCTACCGCGGCCCTAGAACTGCGACCGCAGAAGTTCCTCGCTCTGGGTGGAGCGAGAGGAAGCGTTATACTTTCACTGACTGAAACCCGCTCGTGTTCTGCGTTCTTACCTTTTGCGTTTCAGAGCCGCAGTGACTCTTTCAAACAATCTTATAGATGTTATTTGGGCGCATTAAATAAGGCTTGTAGATACTAGTGGTTAATTGACATTTTACTCCAATACCAGAATGAATTGCCATGCATTTTTTTGCATCCCCTTACCCTTTCGCAATTTTAATAGATTCTAGCTGGATTCCTCTTTCAAATAAGATTCAAAACCAAAATTGCCAATTTAATTAATTGGTAAGTATACAAAAGTACTTATTAGGATAGGACTGGACACCTATATCTTCTAATGTTATTGTTCATTAATTAATAATTCTTTAATTCTTCATTGTACACCATGATAAATAACAAAATATTTGGATATCAGAGGTTATGTAGGTACATAGGCAGGAGTTCATGTGTATTTTTTTAATTGATATAAGCTAGTGACTTGACTGCGATTCATCTGATAGTAAGCAGTGATGCAATCTCTAATGGTGAGGCGCACTAGTTTATGAGCCTATTCACTCTTGCCTTGAAGACATTCAAATTATAATCGTACGGAAAGACCGCAGCAGGCAGATTGTTCCAAGTCCTTAAGAGATATGGTGGACTAACAGCTAAAAAAAAACAGGTAAGAGACAGTAAGTTAGATTGACAGTCAAGTCACATATTTCTTTATTGGCCTCGTGATCGAACTTCTCTTTTTATTTTTTCTTTATTATTGGTAGGCCTGCGTTTGACCACCATCTCATCTGGTGGTAAGCGATGATGTGGTCGACGATGGAGCACGCTTGCCTCGAAGTAACCTATTCACCCTTGACTTAAAGACTCCTAAGTTATACCTAGTTATTAAGAAAGACAGACTCCGGCAGGGAATTCCACTCCTTGGCTGTATGCACAATTAATGTTCCCAAAACGCTTTGTGCGTATGATATCTCATTTTACCACTAAGCAACGGGAAAATGAGATAGCCTCTAATAAACTCATTCGTTTTTTTTTACAACGCCAACTAAATATTCTCAGTATAAAAGTGAGCGAAGCGAGCTCGGAATTGTAGAGCATTGCGACAAGGACAGGTTAGACCAGGAGGTATTTTTTTTTATTACCACTCAGAAAGTAGCTTACATAGAAGATAACTAGTGGCTAAGATAGTACCTATTATTCAGACGCTCATTAATTGTAGCTAATTTGGTAATTTAGAAGGCCATATAGATTTTTAGAGGCGAATAACGCTATCAAAAAGAAGTCTGTTTAATTTGCACCCAGAAATAAATAAAACGAAAAGTGTACCAAACGTAAATCGTTCTTTATTTTACAACATGTCCACAATTAAAACATCAATAAAATTAAACAATTCCCAACAGCCATTCTGATGAGTAACAAGTCGTAGCTAAATTAATTAATTACAACGTAGTGAGGGGACGATATGAATGTATAGTGATGTACCGTCTGAAAGCTCTTTGAGTAACGTTAGCGGTGCCGGTGACCACTCAAGACGACGTTATGGTGGACTCCTTGGGTGATGCAGGGCTGACACGGACCTGGAGAAATCATATTAATATTATGGTAAAAAGCAGCGTGAAGTGAATATAGTGCATTGTGACGTGTTAACATAGTCCTAAGTCTTATTTACTAACAATAACTTGTATTTTACTTTATATTTATGGTATTTCTATCGGTCAAGATGGCCAATTAATAAATGATTTATTATTTTATTAACATTATAAAGGCGAAATATCTTAACTGTATATTTATTCATTATTTGAAGGGATTTAAAATAAATACAGAATGGTTATAATTTATAATAATAATTGATCGGTCAATGGTCTCATAATACAGTTGAGGTAGAATGATAATCTCGAGCTTACTGCACAATGACGTTCTAATGGTAGGTCATTGATCAAAGGAACTGTCAAAATTTTTGCAGATTACCGCGTACGTCAGACATTCATTTCTCAATATGTACGATATTACCATTCTATGATACTTCTTTCAATGGAGTGTCAGGCCCTAAAATGAGACAGTGGTGAAACGCAACGGTCAATAATCTACATCTAGACTATTTTATTAAAAAGGTAATAGTACCTACATTATGATACAAGTGTGTAATAACTAATTACTCACGTGTATCATACGGCGTTTTCCAATACACTTGTGAAGAAAACAACAGTAAGACAAGTTAATTTTTTTGTGACTTGGCGGTAAAAATCTGCTTTCATGGGCGCGGGTATATTTTTTATTTATTTATCCCTAGGAGTAGTCTAAGGTATTTTGATCATATTGCCTAGTCTTGTCTCAGTATTAGTCTTGTCTTGGTAGTTTTCTTGCGTGAAAAGCTTTTACAATAATATTTTTCGTAGTGATAATATAATACGGATGTAACATATTCTAATGATTTTGTTGTAATTAATTTTATTTAAGACTAGCTGACCCTACTCTACCCCACTATACCCTACTATACCCTACTCTACCCTACTCTACCCTACTTTACACTACTCTACCCTACTCTACCCTAATGTACAAAAGTTTCAATTTGACAGCACAATCCCCATCTGAAAAAAGTTTCAATTTGACAGCAAAATCCCTGAAATGATCCGTCATTGCGTCATTTATTGAATTCATTTGTTACAAAAAATGTGCTAGATGAAGAACCGCTCGACCGATTTTATACAAACTTCACATAAACCATCTATCTAAATAGTCCGAACAAAGCCTAAACATTTGTTTTGGATAGGGCCCGTTCTTGAGTTATAAAATTACAACGAAAAGTGGCATTGATTTATATATATGTATATATAGATTACGAGAAGTTAATAAGAGAAGAAGCTATTACAGACAATAAAACTCCACTCGAAAAAATCACTCCAAAAACCGCGCGCATCTTAAAATAGCGGCCATTGACACAAAAAATATATTTGAATGTTCGACAAAATTGAATGAAATAAGTAAGTAAGACACTAATTTATTAAATACTATTGAACGCAATAACTTCATGTGAAATTTTTTGGTACTCATTTGTTTTGCAAGCAAAGAGGTTGAAATAAAAGGTTTTAACTAGGTACATTATAGCACTTGCACTGGTGCGTAATAGTAATTAAAATGTCACAGTTTGGTAATACTGCCGTCCTCTAACTAAAAAGCAGCTAAGTTGCTTAGAAAACAAAGCATTTAGCTGCTTTTATAAGGACCATTATATACCTAAGCGGAGTACAATAAGAGTCACTTTCTGAGCAAATGTATTGAAAAGTTTGTTTTAATTTTTTTTGTTTGTAAGAGGTCTGATGGTCCATTGCGACAGCCCTACTTCGAACAAGGGTGTCTCCCTCGCCAATTTGCTAAGATTCGTGCAACCCGCATCTTTGATTAGGAATCTCCGCGACCCACTCTAACTATCGAATGTCCATTTATCTGCTCATTGTTCATGAATACCTAATACTCATTACGTATACTTTGAATCAACGTTACTGACTTTACATGGTTTTAAATTAATTTATTTTAGGAAATATATAATAAAATATCAGGCTATGCTCGGATTCTCCTTGCATGATCGCATTAGGAAATATAAGATATCCGCCGGAGAACCGAGGTTATGTCCTGCACGATGGTATTTACAGCCAGGTGAAACAGCATCTATGCAATGAGCAGCATGGCTTTCGCACAAAAAGGTCAGTCAACTCTAATCTGCTGACACTAGTTGACTCTATTTCCACCAGTCTTGATCGCGGACGCCAGGTCGATGTTCTATATTTTGACTTCCGAAAGGCGTTTGATAGAGTTAACAATGACGTCCTACTATCAAAGCTCAGTGCGATAGGCGTTGCTCCAGGACTTCTCCAGCTTCTTGCAGACTATTTAAGAGATCGACAGCAATTTGTGAGACTAGGACTATACGAGTCACTTCCGTATCACACTCGTTCAGGAGTAAGCCAGGGTTCGGTGCTTGGTCCTCTCCTCTTCATTTTGATGATCAATGACTTACCTGACGTTATTAAAAATGCCAAATGCCTCTTATACGCCGATGACTTAAAACTTTTCTACGAAATAAAGTCCGAGGCTGATTGCCTGGCCCTGCAAGCTGATATAGACTCAGTGTATAAGTGGAGTTTGGATAACCAAATGGACTTTAATACCTCAAAGTGTTATGTAATGAGTTTTGGTCGAATGCGGCGCCCATTATACTTCAGATATCAACTTGATAACGATCTTATTGCACGAACTGATGCTATGAAAGACCTGGGAGTTACATTTGACAATAAACTTACCTTTCACAACCATATAACATCCACCGCCAAGGAATCTTTTAGGCGTCTTGGTTTCGTCTTAAGAAACTGTCGCGATTTCCACAGTCCCCATGTCATCAAACTTGTTTTCGGAGCTTTAGTCCGTAGCAAGCTTGAGTCAAGTGCTTGCGTCTGGAATCCCTTTGAAAAACAATATGCTTTAACTCTAGAAAAAGTGCAAAAAGCATTCCTAAGGAATCTCTATAAACGTCTTTATGGCTATTATCCTTTTTTATATCCCACGAAATTTTTGCTTGGTTGCTTGGGCTTCAATTCCTTAGAAGCTAGACGGTCACGTGACCAGATGATTGTGGCATTCAAAATACTTAGGGGAATTATAGATGCTCCTGATCTACAAAACCTTATCTGTAAATTGTATGTACCAAACCACTACAACCGTGGCAGGAAACATCGGCTCCTGGCAGTTCCGACGTGTCGAACAGTTGCACATTCCAAATCGCCCATACCGCGGACACTCTCTGCGCTTAATGCTCTCCTTAACAAAAACACAGAATTTGATATGTTTGGGGAAGAATGGAAGACGATACTGTCAGAATGTATGAAATTCTGTGAGATGAATGCATGACTGTGTCTACTATTTATTAAATAAATAGTGTCTACCACTAATGTCCTGTGCGACATATGACTTGTCTGTGTTCTTTTTAATATTTTATTGTTTTCTCTTTTTGTGTTATGTGTTTAAATAGTGTAATTGGTTTCGGCCGTTCTATTTGAATTAAATAAATAAATAAATATATAAATAAATAAATAGTATATGGCAGGCGGTCGCCGACTTCTGCGAAGCAGTAATGCACGCAAAGGAGGAGGCCGACCGGATCAGGCAACGGCGCTCTCGCCGCCGCCACCGGGATTCGGATCCCGATTTCAGGCCACCGTGGCTAGCGGACAGTGAGTTGCCCGAGTGAGCTCGCTGTCCGGCCGTCCGGTAACTGTCCGGACCAAGCCCAAGTCGTTGACGGCGCGCACTGTTCCGGCGCGCCTCAATGAGTTGTCAGCAACAGCAGGGGCCCAGTTGGGTCGAAGCCTACAGGGGCCAGGGTTATCCGAAAGGGAACTCGAACCTCAGTATGAAGGCTAGAAGGAACGGGGTGGGCTTTTAGTCAGTAAGAGTCTGACACTATCTCCCGCTCCGTCCAAGACAGGGAGTTGTCATTGGATGAATTTTCCCACCATAAAAAAAGGACCATTCGTTGTGGCGACACTTGGGGGAGGCCTATGTCCAGCAGTGAACCCTTTCAGCTGAAATGATGGTGGTGATAAAGACATTCCTTAGGTTAAATGTATTGAGAGGGTTGTATTGATGTTTATAATTCCGTAAATAAATATGTATTACACCTGCAAAACATATGTTAGAGTCTGTCTAAAAAGTCAAACGACTTGGGTAATTATTAGGGCAAAATAAAATCTGATGTAGTCAACACTGGTTCAATAATCAAGGTTGATTAAGAGATCTTGATCATTGTTTATTAGTAGAAGAACCTTATAAAAAGTATCGAATATACGTATTTTTAAATGATTTAAATATTATACAAAATTCCCGTCGTTTGACTTTTTAGACAGACTTATAACCAACATACGACTTGGCTCTGACTTAACTTAGATTTTTGCGAACTACCCTGGCGCTTTCACCTTATTTTATCTAACTACAACTTGTATTTATCACCTTTTGTATTTGTAATTCGGGCTGGTGTCCGCAAACCACTTCTAAAAGCGCATATTTTAGATTTAAATTGTGTCGAAATGTTCATCACATCACTGTAACCTGGGCACTTCGTCAATCTGTGTGAGATGGCGATCAAACGCCACCTTATCAAAAATTTAAAACTGCCATCTTTCTCACAAAACGGCATAATACTAGCAAACTGTAATACAATTTGGTGTATCTCTGGAAAGAGCGTCAGCTGTGAGTTAAGTTGCGAAGTCTTAAGTTATTAATACTTCGATGTATTGTTTAGGAGATAGAGCCGCGCGAGCCTGGCTTACTAAGTGCGGCTCGCTTGTCACGGACAGAGAGGTAAGGGAGAATTGGTAACTAATTAGATGGTGAATCTTTCAATTACTGGGTCTCCAAGATACATGCTGTGCCCAATTTCTATTTACGTAAAGAGTTTTTCTAAAGAAGCTTAGCAAAGAAAAACAAAAGAAAAAAAATTTATTTGTGTCTTACACAAACTTATAAAAATAGGTATTAAAAAAATCTAGATGGAGCTAAAAAGGTATGTAACTCAGCATATGTTGCAATATTTTCTATTTTATGTTATGACTAGCTTTTGCCCGCGGTTTGGCCTGCGTACATAAAATATAGCCTGTGTCAGTCAGGAATAAAGCAGCTTGCTGTCGGTAAAAAAATATTAGCAATCGGACCAGTACTTCCAGAGATAACCTCCTACAAATCAAAAACATTTAAACGAACTTTATCTCTTTATATAGTGTCTAAGATAAAAATAATGTTGGATATTAGGAAGAAAAGGTCAGCCAATCAACTCAGACTATCGCCGTCCAGTGCTAGACGAGGAGGCCTATCACAAATTGCGCCACATCTGGTTCTCTGCATTCCCATTCAGGCCAAATCTTAGTCCCACCTTTCCAGGTCGTCAGTTCTAGGGTGTCTCAGCTACGATCTGGAAAGAAAAGTAATCTAGATAAGTGTAATCATACATCATCGTTTTATAATAATATTTTCTGTAGATTTTTATAATTTACAGGTTCGCGTTTGGCGGAGCATCGCCGTGCCCTCGTGGGGGCGATCGGCGGCGGAGACCTCTCGCGTCGGGCCTTGGTTGAGGCCATGATCCGGGGCGAGGAGGAGTGGCAGGCGGTCGCCGACTTCTGCGAAGCAGTAATGCTCGCAAAGGAGGAGGCCGAACGCATCAGGCAACGGCGTTATCGCCGCCGCCGCCGCCGCCGCCGCCGCCGCCGGGATTCTGATCCCGATTTCCGGCCACCGTAGGCGCGGGCTTGCGGACAGTGAGCAATGGGTAGCTCGCTGTCCGGCCGTCCGGTAACTGTCCGGACCAAGCCCAAGTCGTCGACGGCGCGCACTGTTCCCGCGCGCCTCAAGGAGTTGTCAGCAACAGCAGGGACCCAGCCGGGTCGAAGCCTACTGGGGCCAGGGTCATCCGTAAGGGCGCTCGAGCCCCGGTATGAAGGCTAGAAGGAACGGGGTGGGTCTTTTAGTCAGTAAGAGTCTGACACTATCTCCCGCTCCGCCCAAGAGCGTGGGTTGTCATTGGATGAATTTTTCCCACCATAAAAAAAAACAAAAAGCTAGTTATAGTACAGAATAGAAATAAAACGAATATAATGTCTTATTGAATTTCTACTTAGTACACCACCGGTTAACTTTACAATTGATCTTTCTCGAATCCAAGTAGAACAAAGGCACACCAACTTAAATCTAATAGCAATTCCTTTCAAATTATTCATGAGCACCTCTATGCGAGTAGAGCGCGGTTCTGTTAGAGCAAGTTGTGCCATCTCAGGTAATAAGTAAGCTACTGTTTCAGCTTAAATGCTCAGACTTGCCGCTCGCAAACACCGCACCCGATATTTTAGGGATGTTACGAATGGGAACTGTGTGGTTGTCGATATACTGAGAAGCATGTTGGGGTCTGATAAGTGGTGGGTTGTTTGTTGGGAGAAAACTTATTGTTAAGCTTGGCTTTGTTCATGAATTGTCAAATCACTGTACACAAAGTTAAGTTTTTGTGTACAATAAAAAAATAAGAAATGAAAGTCACTCTGAGTATGGCAAGATTTTGTAGACTAGTGAGCTTACTATGTTTGAATCTTTTGTGTGTTTTGCTCTAATTGCATTGAGTAGTTAAAAGTAATGATCAAAGTCAATGGTAGTGCTTACTTAGACCTATCAATATTAAAAACCGATTTGATAGGTTTTAACACTGACTACTTACTACCACTTGACTATGTCATTTAACTTCATTTTAAATATCTTTCTCTAAATTCTCTATCTCTGTATAATCCTACACGTCCTAAGTCCATTATCATTTCTTCCCCAATTTCTTTCAATGTCAGACCCTGTAATTGTTAAAGGTTTTTATTTTACAAATGTAATACTTAATCTTTAAGGTGTAAGTTAAAGAAATTTTTTACCAATATATCTTGAAATTGAATCTATTGTCAATTTAATCGATAAAATCGATACCGATAGTTATGCCCAACCCTTAAAAAACTGGTCAGTAAGCGAGTTGTATATTTTCTTGGTCCGTAAGTCCGGTGTTCGGGAAGTTGGCAACTTGTCGAATTATTGAACACTGCTCACCCCAGCCGATAGATTTATAGTTTGTCTTGGACGGACAATGCGGCATTGTCTAAACAAACTGTTTGTACTGATATAAATTACAACTACAAGTATTTGACTTCGATGTTACTTGAAAATTCTGTGCGAATCGGTTATTGTAGATACTGTGGGACTTTAGAAATTACCTAGATAGATAATGATATATTGTTAACTAGCTTCTGCTAGCGGCTTCGCTCGTGTGAAACTAGGTGTTTCTTTACAAACTTGAGACCCCTGCTTCATCTCCTTAAAGGGGGTGAATTTTGAAAAAAAATCTTTTAGTGGTCCCCAACGTCATAAATAGAAACCATTCTTACAATACTATTAGTTAAGTATCCCCTTCCACCAGATTTGAAAGGTTTCTAACTTGTTTAATATTGAACGAATTTGAAAATTTATTTTTATTTGTGATTTCGGTTAAAGTTACTTTCTGACACAAACAATAAAAAAAAAATTGTGTTAAGTACCCAATAAACATAATTCTTGGATTTCACGTGACTTGTCGCATGGCTGCCTGCATGTATGGGATGTCCTCCCACTGTAACAGTACCTCCCACGTTTATATAGAATGTTCCATTTCACAAGCACCACAATTCACATGTTTATCTTATAATTATTCAACTTCAAATGAATGGGGCTTAGGTCTAAATAATGATGGAAGTTTTATAATGATAGACAAATTTAAAAAAAATGTTATATCCTAGTGCTTGATTGCGATCTCACCTGATGGTATGCAGTAATGCAATCACCATTAAGGTGAAGCGAACTAGTTTATTAAGAGCATATTTATTCGCTCTAGCCTTGAAGACACCTATATTATAACCGGACGGAAAGACCGCGCACTAGTAATCATATAAAACTTTTAAATGGTTCTAACTAAGGGTTTTAAGTTAACGCTAACATTAACAAGTTTTGTACATCTATCTGTAGCGTGGACAGATGTGTCGCGACAATACGATAACGATGCGATCAAAGCGATCAAAACCATTGTGGCATTCCCGCTTTGCTCTTGTCTGAGTCAAAAAGCAAAATGCATTTACTTTTCCATTACTTAAAAGATTGTGAAGGTGAAGGAAAACATCGTGAGGAAACCGGCATGTCCTAGAACCAAAAATTCGAAGACATGTGACATTCACCAACCCGCACTGGGCCCGCGTGGTGGATTACGGCCTATTCCATCTCCTAGAGAGGAGGCCTGAGTCCCAGCAGTGGGAATTAAAAAGGCTGATGATGATAATGAAAAGATTGTAGAAGAAGTATTTAAGTAATAACAATAATTTATTTAAAAGACAACTTTTGGTCCACATTACCTATATGTTAGTAACACTTAATTCTATGTTAGTTTAGAATCCAGCACCTGCAATTTTACTAGTTTCTATTCTAGCCTTGTGCCTAGAAATTCACCTTTTCAACTTCTTCAGACGTTAATATTGCATGATCCAAATCCCAGGAACATCTATACATATAAATAAAATTGGAGTGTCTGTTTCTAATACTGAAATAACTGCTTATTACTACATGCATAGGAATATATATACGGTACATACACCAAAATAACATTTTTTACAATTTTTGTCTGTTTGTCCGGGCTAATCTCTGAAATGGCTGGACCGATTTTACGGGACATTGAAAATCCTGTAGTTCACGCGAACAAAGTCGCGGGCACAGCTAGTATTATATATTTTTATTGCGGAACCTTTTCGGTCACGTTGGTCACTCATATAGATCGTACCTACTCACCCTCCCGCTAATAATAGCGTGGTTATATGCCGAACGGATATCGGAGTAGGCTATATTCGGGCTGTTCCTCGGTGGAAGCGAGGATCTCGTATGTGTGGCCCTGACTTTTTTCCATTTACATACATTTTATGATGTTATTTTTAGAGCATAATAGAACCTAAACGAAAACCATTTTTGTCAAAATCAGTAGGTAGGTTTTTTTAATTGAACTATGGAGCATGCTTACCTAGAAGCAACCTATTCATGCTCAACTTAAATTAACCACTGACAGTTTTTTTATGATTACTCGTAGACAAATCATCAGATAGTTTCTCCCGCTTTATGTGGAGCGAGAGGGCATGTCAGTCTTTTACTGACTAAAACCCGCCTGTTTTCCTTCAGTTGCTCTTTGCGTTCTAGGGCCACGGTAACGCTTTCGAACATTTTCGCATCACTTAAATTTACATTTTCAATTGTTTGGCATTTTTGCTGGACACACAATATTAGTGATTTTTTTTAAATCTTATGTTTCTACATACCTATGTACTTTTTTTTACACCTTGTGTACCAAATAAATATGTTTTGTATCTTTCATAAACACTGGTCTGTTTCGTATGATAGCAACATGACGCAAGCGCTTTTAAAACTAAAAATAATGTAGAGCAGCATGAACTAGACACGCAAAATAATACCATCCACCACAAGATAGTTAAAATTAACAATATATGTATATACAATAATAATAAGGAAACTAATAATAATACATTTGCCTCTCAAGTGTGCTCCGGAAACGGATGAGCCATTGTGACGTCGAGGAAGTAGCGAAGATTTCCGCTGTGCCATAAATTCGCGGGTGTTTTGGCAACGGTTTCCATTCTGAGGAGTGGGTGCAAGCGGTAAGACACATTAATGTAGCAGGTTTAAGTATACCTAGGTTAAAATACACTTGTGTGATTTATAGGTACGAGGTCATGAGAGGGAGCCCATAAGCTTTTTATAATATCTTAGAAACTAGATGGTTAAAATCGCAAATTTTTGTTTTCCATACCAATGACCGTATTTTCAAAATTTTGAAACTAAAATTATAAGTTGATGACAATGACCGATTTCCGCCTTAGCCCAAATGGTATTACTAATACTACACTATACTATTTTTTTTCCCTTTAACTAATTATGTTGATTAATATTCGCTTGCAGTACACCGCAGACTACCTACCCCTTTTTTAGTTTAAGTTCTTATAGTCCATCCCAAGGTTGTCTGGTAGATATTGCTATCAGCGATAAGATCGCCATTGTTGTACCCATAGATTTAAGTTTCTGTGAAATTGTTACTATTTTGGTGTACAATAAAGTTTATTCTATTCTATACTACGCCCACCGGTGGGTCGTAAAGCATACAAAATGTTAATATACAGGAAAATTCAATTTCCTTTATTCAGTCTCAAGATTAGTCAACTTGTGTTTTAGTTTAATCATTATTTTCCTGCTCTTGTTGCTTGGGCCGTTAGGCCGCCCTTAACACGTTTTTTTTTATTATTGACAGGCTCACTCTTGACCGCTATCTCACCTGATGGAAGCAATGATGTGGTCGACCATGGAGTACGCTTGCCTAGAAGTAACTTATTCACTCTTGATGTTAGACCCCCAGGTTGTAGCTATTAGGAAACACAGATTCCGGCAGGGGCTTCCTCTCCTTAGCTGTACGCACAATGATTGTGTTCCCAAAGCGTTTGGTGCGTATGGGTGAGATATCCACCGGTGGTTCATCGCCGTACGACTAGAGTGTAAAATATACCAACTACTAATTTAATTATTGTATATTGGTTGCATTCGGGAAAACAAGAAAATTGCAGTCAGTGTAGTCTTTTATACACTACTGTTCATGAAGTTTAAATAAATAAAATTGTTCATCTCTTCAAGCGCTACTTATTCACGAAAGATATCGAAATAAATCACAATAAATTTCCACAAAGACTTTTCCGCGATTGTTTTGAACTCAAGACTTGTCACAATAAAAAGAGGAAAAAAACCTCGAGCCAGGAAGCGGGAAGCATCGCATAACGAGCGACCGCCTCGAGCTTGGCGCCATGGCCGTCTAGAAAGTTCTTAACCTCATTAAACATCGAATAATTCCAAGTCATTTACATAAGGAAAAGATACAGACAAGACGCGGGTAGACGCCATTTTGATTTTTCAAATATCGAAGGGGAGATTAGGGGTGGCCCGCCAACGATCCGCGAATTCGCGCGCGCTCAGCGAACGTTTCATTGCGTAATTTCGACTAGGGCTGTATTTTTTTCCGATTCTTCCCCCTAAGTTGAGTTGTGTAAGTTGCTGCTATGACATTTTAGAAATGGAATTATTATAAAGTTAATGTTCTGAAGATAATAAAAATGTGATTTATTGGCGTTGGATTCGTCGTGGATTGTTTTATTGATTTGAGGAGAATGTTTAGGTATTAATATTTATGGATTGAGTGCCGAACTTTGTCGTTGTGGCTAAAAACACAAAATACCATGTATTCAAGCTTAATAACGTTTCTAAAAATATTTCACCCAAAAAATATAGGAATGTAGATCGCTTGAACTACATCCCTATATTTTTTAGAGCCAGAAGTCCTTGGCAACGGTATAAATACTACACGGTTCGGTAACCGGCGACATCCGTATAAAAATCCACTGTAAGTAAACAAACATTGAAAATATTTGCCCATCGATGGCAGGTTACGAACGGATACTAAAAACAACTTCTTATGCAATCAAATCGAGGAAAATTACACCTTATTGAGTGGTGATACGGCCGTGTGTGTCTGTTTGTTAGTTGTAAGGTGTGCAGATGGCGGGTGACAATTCGGTCTATAAATAATTTATGGATTAATAAAAGGTCCGGTCACGTGGTCCGGTCACCATTTTACCCTCCAGCGATCCTCTGATGATAATTAGCGAGGACTGCAGACAGGAAATGGCGTGGAGGGCCTGAGGATATAGAAATATTTTATTCGAAAAGTTATTGAATTGTACAAAAGTAAGTAGAGAGGTCGTTTTTGAAATTCACTGAAGTTACGGCTGCAGATACAAAAGTTTCAATTTAAACATATTACATATCCTATACAATAATAATTGATCCCCGCTGATAGATTAAAATGCCTCTGAGGATATTGTCTATAAATACTCACATAAAGAATGACGAGTTCTTGAAATAAATATGCCATTGTCACCCAGGGCCCGATCTAGCTATTTAGCCGCTCCGGGCAAAGATAATTTTCGCCGCCCTTTTCACAAAACCATATATGTAATGAGTCTTAACTCTTAAATATTTCCATTATCCAACCTGAAGTAGGTTGGAAGGTAGGTCTCCATCTGCCAACTTGGGTGTGGATGGCCAATGGCTAGGTTGAAAGATAGGGGGGGTTCCAGAAGGGTCTTTTAAGAGGTAACGGCGCCCCTTCTATGTGCTGATGGTGATCACCGGTGTGGTTTTAGTGAAGTAAAAATCCCACAAGACGAAGAATCCCCAAACTTTAGTGGCAATGGGCAGGGCACATTGCTCGCAGAACGGATGGCCGTTGGGGCCAAAAGGTTCTGGAGTGGCGACCGCGTACTGGAAGACGCAGTGTCGGAAGGCCAACACAACAAGGTGGACCGATGACCTGGTGAAGGTTGCGGGAATCCGATGAATGCGAGACGCACAGGATCTTGCATTGTGGCGACACTTGGGGGAGGCCTATGTCCAACAGTGGTCGTCTATCGGCTGAAATGATGATGATGATGATGAAAAATCCCACACTCCCCGGACTTATCCCCAAAGTCCGGGCGCCTTTTAAAGGTTTCCCCGCGTAAGCCGAACCGAAGTGTTGGTTAGACCGATTTTGACGGGACTTTCACTGGTAGATAGCTGTTATAAGGAGTAACATAGGCTACACTTATGTATTTAAGAAAAAAGAAATAGGGTTCCGCGCAAAAAAGAAAATCTTGAAAGTGTGATTAAATGGAGTACTTGATAAAGTCACGGGCACCAGCTAGTATTAACTAAAATCAAATAAACCTTGGTATATTTTTTATCCCTACCGACTCCACACATTTCTCTATTCCACACAAGTCCATTCTGTAGCCGCCCCGTGGACACAAACTAATTTGTCTTACACGTTCGCTTGGTATACGTTACGTATCTAGTACACAGTCGCTTTGAAAGTACAAGTATTTGGCGATCGGTCTTTAGATCGAGGGTAGGTCTTTGGGAGGGATAGGTAGGTACTTCTTATTAGTCTGTGCGGGTATTTTGTCAATAGGAATGGAAGTAGTAAATCCATTGTATTGGTACATTAATTTTAAGACGTACACAGCGGGTGTTCGCCCTTAGGTTGTTGAAACTTCTACGGTGCAGACTAAGTTTCTTTCGCTTCGTCATTTATACCGCGTACATCGAAGGACTGGAACAACTTGCCTGCTGCGGTCTTCCTGTTCGATTATAATTTAGGTGTCTTCAAGGCTAGAGTGAATAGACTAGTGCGCCTCACCATCAATGATTGAATCACTGCTTACCATCAGGTGGGATCGCAGTTAAGCACTGGTATATATCAATAAAAAAAGGGTAGTATTTAAACGAGTGGCGGTAAATTAAAATTTTAAGAGACAAAAATAATTATTTTGGGTTATAGAAATAATAAATGAGCGACTGACGAGAAATCAACAGAACAACGACTTACAAACTTTAATTTGAGTTGGTACTAGAAAAACAAAATGAGAAGCTTCATAATATTTGAGCGACCTAATATTTGTTTGAGTGTCAACGTTACGTCCTGCATTTTTATTTTTTTAAATATTTGGCCAATGATTTATTTATACTGAGCGGCATTTTACCTTAAATGAAGTGTTCCGAATGTCCTAAATATCGATGTACTATGAAAACAAGGTAATTTGATACTTCGGATACTGCGAAAACCCGGATAATTAGAAAATAATGAAATAAAATCTGCGAGCAACTTGGTATGACCGTTCGCCGCTATCCGTTGCTCGTCATTCACAAGCCTACGTCTACGATAGCCGAAGATTGCTCTGTGACTCCCGACGAAGTGGATGGGTTTTCTGTGTACTCCGGAAAGCATGTTAATTTGCTGGTCCTGGCTGTCATTTACAGATCTTTGATAGTCGTTTGTAGTCCTGAGTTGAGCTTAGCGAATACTGACAATGCTTGCACTGACTGGACAGGTTCACTCAAATCTGTATGGTTCTTTCTTCAAAAGACAATCTCAGCCAAATCTGCATAGTTCTCATGTGATTTGACCATTACATATTTACTGTATGGACTTTAAAAGACTTTGACCCTGAGTTTCTTTCGGTGTTTCGTCTCAGGGTAGTCAGCTAGGAACCATCGGCCTCATCTAGTTTAAACTGTCAAAAAAAAAATGACGTGTAAAAGTGTTTTTTAAACCTATTTGCAAAATAAATATCATTTATCATTAACGAAGTTTTCGGTAGGCAAAAATCTGTAGTGATGATCAACCAGCAAAGCGCCAAGCAAGATACTCAAAAACCACTAGAAAAGATTTTACTGCTTTGGACTTTGATCAGTAATGAAAATAGCAATGTGACGATGATGAATGATGTGATGATGTGATGATGGTTGACTGGTAGAAAATACCTAAGGCATTAAGTCTGCCTTTGTACCTACGTGTTGCATGAAGTTTTAATAAAAAAATAGAAGAATGATAAACCACAGAATGAACTTCTATACTTTAACTTTTTTTTTTGAACCACGTAATTAACATTATACTAGTAAAAAAGTAGTAGTAGTGGTAGTAAAGCGGAAAGCTTGTATATTTATATGTGTGTAATTAAGTTTGTTACATACATAGATATATACATTGTAAGAAAATCGGCATGTCCAAATATTCGAAGACTATGTCATCCCGCATGGTGGATTACTGTCCAGTCCCTCTCCTAGAGTAGAGGCCTGAGTCCCAGCAGTGGGAAAGGCTGATTATGCTGTTTGCTACTCCTTTACGCTTTAACTAAGATGCTTTTAATCCAGGGGGTATGTTCTTTCAGGATAATTTTCTACTGTCAAGCGAGAGAGCCACTAAATACAGTATTTTTTTGGTAAGTATATAACAATAATCTAAATTTTAATAGCATTCGTCAGATAGGGCGGGCGGACCGTCTTAGGCGGGCGTGTTCCCCGCGGCCGGAGGGCGGGCGACACTTCCGCAGGAAATGCTGCTCGCTACCACCTTCACGGTACTAATTGCAATTCCACTTACGATCTAATGTGATTACCTGGTGACGATTGCTTTAGGATATAGGTTGTTTTTGATTACATGGTTTGGATACAGCTTTTTGCATAGAATATATAGATATAAATACAGACAGATACAAATAGATGTACACAGATACACATTATTACATCGGATACGGGTTTGTTCAAAAAATTAAACCAATATTTGCATCTTCAAAATTCACATTAACTTTGGTACTTTGGTTGAAGTTTATGTAGATAAAAAGTGCTAGCACCTTTTATCTACATAAACTTCTACCAAAGTTTTTAGAAAACCCTAATATCATTATAAACTTAAAATCATACTAAGCAAGTAAGTACAAACTTACTATGGTGCATGTCTACTTAAAATCATGTGTCTATGGGTAGCTCGCTGTCCGACCGTCCGGTAATTGTCCGGAGCGAGCCCAAGTCGTCAACGGCGTGCACTGTTCCCGCGGCCTCAAGGAGCTGTCAGCAACAGCAGGGGACCAGCTGGGTCAAAGCCTACTGGGGCCAGGGTTAATTCGAAAGATAGCTCAAGCCCCGGTACGAAGGCAACGAAGGAACGGGGTGGGCTTTTAGTCAGTAAGAGTCTGACACTATCTCCCGCTCCGCCCAAGAGCGGGGGTTGTCATTGGTGGATTTTTACCCATCATAAAAAAAATCACGTGTCTTATTTTTGCTGAATATTTAGGATATTTTGACGTATAAATATAAACTTCTGACAGCGGTTTCGCCCGCGTGTAAATAAAAAAATATCTCAAGGAAGCAAATCTCTTCATTATGTGCTATTCCAGGACATGGTCTAGCTGTGTGCTAAATTTCATTAAAGTTTGTTCAGCCGTTTGAGCGTGAAGTAGTAACACACTCATAAAAACCAAATACGTCTTTATATTATTAGTGTAATATAGCGTGAATTCACTAGGCATATTTACGAACAAATGTACTCCTGACATCTAAATCCAAGGCTATGAATACAAACTAAGTACTTAGTCATAGTTTTCCACACAAGTATAATAATATGAATATAGTAGATACGTAACATGTTTCCTGCATCCACACCGACTGCCGTTCACTTATCAGTTGCCAAGTAGGTGGACTAGATATATTTTATGCTATGGTACAAGTTACAAGCGGATTAGATTTTAAATTTGACATAAATCAAGTATAAGTAAGTCTCGAGTGGTGACCACGTACCGGAATTCGCAGCGTTGGAAGACCTTCCTCAAAGTGGACCGATGACCTATTGAGGGTAGCTTTAATCCAATGGATGTTAGACGACGCCTATGTACAGCTGGAAACTTATTGGCTAAAATGATAATGTTAATGATAATGATGTCTACACTGACCTCTTACAACTAAGTATTAATACAGTGAGGGTTTTTTTATCATTTTTTAAATAAAAGACTAACGTTGAAGGTTGTTCTCCATAGGTAACGACCAATTGGAACCGTGCATTAGCTTCTAGCGGTTTTTTAACGGGTCATATTTCACTTTTTAGGGCGGGTTTCTGAATTGAATATTTTGGGTTAAAAAGGTGTCCAACCCTATTTAAATGTCAACTTTTGACAGGTTTTTAGGCTAGAGTTTGAGAAATACTCAACTTTACTATTTAAAGACTAATCAATCAGTAATCTTTTTAACCGCTTTTTGGTTGCATTAAAATTCTGTACTACACTAATATTATAAAGAGGTAAAATTTGTTTTTTGTTTATTTTATTTAATTTTAAATTATTATTTTTAAAGGCGAAAATCTCTGAAAGTACTGGTCTGATTGCTAAAATTTTTTTCATCGATAGTAAGCTGCTTTATTCCTGAGTGACCAAGTAGCACAGAAGCGCTGAATAGTAGCTGAATCACTGTTCACAATGGAATCTTCAGCTGAATAAACCTGCTGAATAAGAGCGTTAGAGGCGCCTACTCAGCTAATAAAACTCTGATTTGGGCTCAAATTAATCAGCTGTTGGCTGGATACTGTAGCTGGTTGCACTATATCAGCGTTATTTGAGCATTATTAAAGGTAACAGTCGCCCCAAGAGCTGAATAATGACTGATTATTAGGGTATGTGTTACCTTTTATACAACGCAAGGGCTGAATAATAGAGTACTTATTACCTATTTTTCAGCACAAAATACACTCCAGAATATTAGTCATTCTTTTATGGAGCTGACAATTCACAAGTGGCAAAATTGTGAATAATTTTCACACTACTACTTATTATTTTGATATGTTTTATGTGAACCATTTTGTAAAGTGTTTGTGGGAAATATAGGCTAATAAACCTTGTTTTTCGTCCATGTCCATGAAATTCGAAAGGAAAAGAGAGTTTATTGTCAAATACTATATGATTATAGACGAAAATTTTCACGCGCTCTCAAAATATAACTGTTTACTTGAAAATTATAGTATATTTTATACTATAGGTTGATGATATTATTATAAAAAAATAAGTCTTTTTATTTTTCCTTTGTATTTTGACAATAAGCTTATTTTCGTTGACTAAACAGAAAAAAAATTTTATTATATTGTATACATAGGTTAGAATCTAAAAAATGGCAGACAAGCAGTGTGTACCGTATTAACCACAATCAAACGGCATGAGCTGTTTAAGTGTCAACTCATGGTACATGAATCAGTAACGAGCTGTTACGAGTGGTTCTTGTGTTACACAAGTTAGCTACAGATTCATGTAAAGCTTGATAGTGGGTAACATGTATGCAAATAACTGTAGGTAATCATCAGTGAACCAATGAAATTGAATTGGTTCACTGATGATTACCAAATAAAAATTGAGTGAATAAACTCTGCAGGAATTTTAGGGATCCGCGGATTAAACCTCATCATGATCACATCATCCTATATTTTTTGGATTAGCGTATGATAATCATGTACCTAGTAAGTATCAAAGTTTTCTCGACCAAAGTGTACATAATTAGGTAAAACTTTTTAAAAGCTTAAGCTTTTAATATCTTACACGACACGATTAGTATACATACCTACGAAGCGCTGAATAAAGAAGTCTTCAAGGTCTTATTTAACGGCAATAATAGGTAATTGTCAAATAAAGTACAAGTATTCAGCTCTCACGGAGATTATGCGTAACATGTGAGCTAATATAGAGCAGTTTGCTTTAACTTAGCATCATATAATGTTCACCCATAATGATCATGCGGGCTTTATAAGATCTATTATACGATTGCGTGTAACAAGCTGATTAACATTACACAAATTCCACTGTGTGCAGCAAAAGGCATTATATCTTTGTTATTAGAAGACACAGAATAACTAATTACATTATAGTAGCTCACGTGTTCTTTATTAAAATGCAAGTGGTGTAAGGGTACACTTGTGGTCTTCAATTCAGAACATAGCTTAGTTAAAGTCCACAAAAATCCTTTAAATTGCTTAAAGCTGTATAATACTGAACTTGTTACTTATATTAACGCTGCAAGCGTTACATTGTGATCTCCGTGACGCATAATAACTTTCTTATTCAGGTGAAAGCTCACTTTTCACCTATTGCAGGTCGAGTGTATTGTAATAACTCTTCATAATTTGCTAAAGTTACCGATGTTACCGCTTTTGACATCTTATAATGCAGTTTTGTGCTACTTAGGCTATATTTTATGTAAGCGAGTGAAGCTGCGGGCAAAAGCTAGTATAATATAAAATGTGTCGCTATTCGCTTGTAACTCTTCACTTGAACCAATCCAGCAGATCAGGGGGCTCAAGTAAATCGTCTCAGCGTGTCGTCGCTAGCCGGTCTGCGATGGACGCGCATCATATGCATCGATACACCGGGGGACAACCTGCCCCGTGCGTTCTACTCTGCTCTGTTGGGTACAGGATTATCATTATAGAAAACATTTGTTATTATATACATATAGGTACTCCTATGTTCTATTAAATTAATTGATTGACTAATTTCAATCGAAGTGACATTTTTTTTTTTTATGTTGGGAAAAAATCATCCAATGACAACCCCCGCTCTTGGGCAGAGCGTGTATCTCCCGCTCCGCCCAAGAGCGGGGGTTATCAGACTCTTACTGACTAAAAGACCTACCCCATTCCTTCTAGCCTTCATTCCGGGGCTCGAGCTGTCTTTCGAAACTAACCCTGGCCCCAGTAGGCTTCGACCCAGCTGTGTCCCTGCTGTTGCTGACAACTCCTTGAGGGGCGCGGGAACAGTGCTCGCCGTCGACGACTTGGGCCTGGTTCGGACAGCGAGCTACCCATTGCTCACTGTCCGCAAGCCCGCGCCTACGGTGGCCGGAAATCGGGATCAGAATCCGGCAGCGGCGGCGGCGAAAACGCCGTTGCCTGATGCGGTCGGCCTCCTCCTTGGGAAACGACTTGGGCTTGGTCCGGACAGTTACTGGACGGCCGGACAGCGAGCTACCCATTGCTCACTGTCCGCAAGCCCGCGCCTACGGTGGCTGGAAATCGGGATCGGAACTCAGTGGGAACATTAAAAAGCTGATGATGATGATGATGACATCTTTTCAAGTTGAATTTCTGAAAAGGAAACCCGTGGTCCTAGAACACAAATGGTAACTGGTTGTGGTGTTAGTCAGTAAAAGTCTGACACACCCTCTGGCCACCTGGTCCACTCTAGAACGAGACAAGTCTTTGAATGATTTTCCACATCAAAATGATTTCTTTCAGGGATATCACACTTTTTATTAGCGACTTAGATTTTTTCAGCTTAGTGTGTAAAGTTATATACCTATATATTAAGGGTGAGTTGCACCATTTAACTATAACGATAACAAAGCCGTTAACAGTTGTCAAATCGTTGACTTGACCAATAGGCGGCCGTTTCACGGCTGGTTAAGGTTTGGTTATCGTTATAGTTAAATGGTGCAACTCACCCTAAGATTAAAAAAATATTAAACTCCACGTTAAGTTGTCGCTGTTGAACGAATAATTAAACTTCAACAAAATGACAATATTCTACAACTCTCAAATTCATGATCAGTTACCGAATAAATTGCCGATTTTTTTAAATACCTACCTAAAACCTCTGAAATCTCAATACTATAGAATCATACACATCAACATACATATAAGCATAAGATACTACCATAAACATGTAAATATTGAGATTTATCTGAACTAAGCAATATCGTTAATCTTCTCCCCCTTGAACGGCGTGACTGCGTCGTTGCGGTCTCTCTTATTGAAATCGATCAGTTATGGGCATACACCCTTTATTATTATCCTATTTAGATGTATTACTAATATGTATGTACTTAGCAGCCATGGAATGCGAAGGGAAACTGCAGGAGCACGGGTGAGTTATAATCAGTAAAAACCTGACACTTTATCTTGCTCTATCCAGATCGGAAGTTTTTTGTTTTTTGATGGTACCCAAATCAAAAGAACCAAAAATTAGATATTGTCATAAATGGCAACACGCACTAGTCTTAAACTATCATCTTGTGGTATGCCCGACGGCTAAATACTCTCCCAACCTAGTTTAACTGGTAAGGAATGCCTAAGTCCACCTTTGTACTTTTGCAAATCATGAAGTTTCCCAAACGCTGCCTAGCCGGTTTGATTGACCTCTTTTTCGAAATTAGAATTACGCGCTAACTGAACCGTAGTCATCTACAACTTTGAGTGTAAAGTCTCCGTTCTTGAGTGTAACATGGTTGTTCCGGTCCAGAATCTATGTTCTCTGATAGCTACAACCTGTCTTCTTTTTTCAATGCCCCAAGGGTTTACTTTGTGTAACATATTTCATCACCACTGCTCTCAAAACGGTGAAGGAAAACATCGTAAGGAGGCGTGTTTTATAACAAAAAATCGAAGACATCCACTAACCCGTATTTGGGCCCGTGTGAACTACGGGCTATTCTAAAGAAACATTGGGAACATAATAAGACTCTACTCGTCCTTACAATTTATGCTAGGTACAATCGTAATTATACAGCGTTTGATATTTATCACTATTTGTTTTGAAATTCGAATTCGAATTATGTATTGGTATTGTTATATTCTACGTAATTTTTCCAGGTAGAGCTACCATTTCGTGTCTTTTTTTCGAAAAATCTCAGAAATTACTGTTTAATGTAAATGATGCCATAATCTCCACGCAATTTCACCTCAGATTTTATGCAGTATCGATCTCAAACCCTCTGTGTACCAGAAAAACGTACAAAAACCTTGGGCGATACTATACATTTATAATAAACTGCCATTCTTGAAAGACATCAAACAAACTCGACGCAGCCCACTTCGACCCTTCCAGAAAGGGGTGAAGAAAAAAAATCGGCCTAGCAAAGACGCAATTACTTCTACGCAAACTTTTTACACCACCTTCGAAGTCTAAAACTCCAAATTCAACGCAATAAAGGTTATTTTCGCTTGATTGTCGTTTTTTTCTAAGCAACTGTACTGCGGTTTAAGTGCTTGCTAAAAGCAGGCTGTATCAAAGAAATACGTCTAATGAATCTATTGATAACTCTAGTTATGTGTGTGTATTTTTAAAACACAAACGCAGAAGCAGTGTGTGTGTGTGCAAGGAGGGGAGACGCTAAGAGATGCTTTCTTCGGACCCTCGTTTCTTATAGGAGCGCCTGTTGGAGTTGATATTTGCAGGAAGCAATTTTCATTAAAAACAGTTTTTTTAACGATACCATTTACAGTTTACAACAGAAAAATAACTACAGTACACCTACTTAAAAACAACTAAACTAATAAATAACTTAAGTTATCATTATCGTCGTCATGATTTCAGCCGAAAAACGTTGATTACTGGGCCTCCCCCAAGTGTCACCATAATAACCGGTTCAATGCGTCTTGCGTGCATAGAATTTCCGCGAACCTAACCCAGTCATCGGCTTATCTTGAAGGAGGTCTTTTTTTTAAGGAGGTCTATCAACGTTGCGTCTTTCGATTCGCAGTCGCCACTTCAGAGTGCTGGATACGAGTTGTTTACACGTTAACGCGGTCGGGACGTTTACCGCGTTTGGCTCTCTGATGGGTTAAGAGCTTGGAATGGGCCAATCGGAGCGCCGTACATAATAAACCTGTAGATCACGTTGACGTCAAACAAGCTCGCACTAGGCACACTGAACCTTAAATGCCTTAAAACGAAATTTTATTGAAGTTCTCGGCTATTGCAGTATTCGATTTTCAAGGCTAAGTACTTATCGCTTGTTAAGGTCGTACCGTGAATTGGTGCCTATCTGTTACATACGGAAATTCTTCTGTGCCTCGGAAATCAAGTTAAGACGTAGGTGCGGCCCGTATGTCATTTGTAGCGGCCAATAGCCAGAAACTCTTGACACCACTTCTTTCAAGTGGTAGTTTCGCTAATGGTGTTCTGACATGTCCGCTCTGAGCTCGGAGTTTTTCGGCCAAAGTTGATATGAGACACATAACAGACATGAGGGCACATAACAGAGCAGTACATCAGAGTTCACAACCACCATGAAGAGCTAAGGAATGTGATCGCTTTGGCCGGAAACGGCTATATAGCATCGTTATCATCATCATCATCAAGTGGTACTATACTGTGCTACCCAGTTACTGATATTCAGCTGCATCTGGGTGTAGTTTTAGGCGATCCAACATAGTTTGCAAAAGACTAAAGACGATATAGTCTGTCTAATAAGTCAACCGACTTGGGAATTTTGTATAATATTTAATCATTTAAAAAATACCTACTTATATTCGCTACTTTTTAGAAGGTTCTTCTGTTAGTAAACAATGATCTCTATCTCTTAATCAACCTTGATTATTGAACCCGTGTTGACTACATCAGATTTCATTAAATCCTAATAATTACCCAAGTCGTTTAACTTATTAGACAGACTCCAGTGATAATGACTTAATTTATTCATTAGTTTAGTAATTTTTAAGACATAATGTTTTGGACTTTTATTACCTACAACAAAATGAATGCACTGATCTCAAACTGGCAATGATGCATTCGTCGAGTCAAAGCTCCAAAGTCTTGACCATCGATGCCGATTTGCTAGTCTGTCCGTTTTCTATCGGTTGCATTTACTTTCGGCCGGAGTCTATGTTTCCTGATAGCTACAACTTAGGGTTCTTTAAGTCAAGAGTGAATAGATTACTTCTAGGCAAGCGTACTCCATCGTCGGCTACATCCGGATATCTATGGCCACTTCATAGCTTACCGTCAGATGAGATTGTGATCAAACGCGAGCTTACCATAATAACATCAAAAAAATGTTTTTGCTTATGTTACTTTATTTAAATGCTTCTTATCCCCTAGCAAAAATTTCGTTCAAAAATTTGCAAAAAAATTCTTGTTTTTGCCAACCAAAACTATCAAAACCGTACACTCGCACAACAAATCACTCCCCTTATTTCACTCGAGTCGGCCGATCGTCTCAAACTCGCACACACACATACAACGCGCACTATTCGCATACACACTCGCACACGCGCCGCTAGGGGGCGCGCGCCCTTGCAAAACTCCTCCTTTATATTTTCTTGCTTTGTTATGTAGAAAAAAAATAATAATAGGAGAAAGGGGATCTTAAAATCGATACCCGAATGGCGGTATTTACTCATTATTGAATCGGTTCTTTGTTAAGTGGGTTCTTTTTTTGAATTGCAAAATGGCGGGCGAACTGATTTGGCAATTTAAAAATGTTTTGGCGATCTTGTGAAATAGGTAAAATACAGCTTACTAAAAACGATCTCTCAACACTAATTACAATGCTTGTAATTTACTTTTACAATATTTTCTATACTACAACATCGCAGTTTTTCTAGCGGTTTTTACTTTACTGGAAAAACTCTATATGATGAGAGATCTCATTACATTACAATATTCAATAATATTCTATTCATATGAAATATAATATACATTCAAACGAAGTTCTATTCCAAAAAATAAAAATATATAATTAAATGTAAAGCTGCAGTTTCAATTACATTTTCTAGCGTTAATTACCTCATATTCTAATATGAATCGAAGAATTATGCATCTTTTTATTGATTCTAATACTTACCGAAAACGTATTTAAACCCAGGTGAAGTCTACATTGATTGTCCTGTCACCCTACAAAATATACATGGGACAGATGGGGTGAACAAAGTTACGAAGTGGAATGACCGCTTCAGGTAATACCTATAGCTAGCCCGTATTGTCCCACGGCTTTCCAATTCTTAAGGAAGACTTCTTCGTGGTCTGTCGCTGTGTTGCTGTGTCTCGGCACCAATCCTGCCCAGTGCGATTTAAGTTGGACAGCCTTTTGAGCCTGAGTAACGATTTAGGTACCTAGTTGAAACAAAATGAATACTTACATGATCATTGTGCGTTGCTTTTGATTCAGTTTTTGTTTGTTTTGTTTTGTAAAAAACACGTCCATTTCATATTTGTTGATATATAAAATAAAACTGTTCTTTACTATATTTCTTTTTTATTTACCCCTAAGGGAAGGTTATTTAGAGTCGAGTCGGTCATGTTTTTTTCCGTGATAAGTTTTGAACAATAATGTCTTTCGCAGTGACACACAATACGGATGTACCTACTTAACACATTCTACTTTGCAGAAGTAGTCAACACTATAATTAAATTCTCAGCTCAATTTTATCGAGATCGCGTCCGTTACACATATTGTCCAATTGTGCAAACACTTCTGATAAAAACTAGACTAATTTTACATCACACTATCCACCAGTAATTAATTTGCAAATAATTAAAACGGCCACTCAATTTCACTCAAAATTCCCGCCAAACAAAAGACCATTAGCAAAAAAAAAACAAATTACTATCATAGACAAAAACTGTATCACTCCAAAAAGGTCGCACTTGCGGCTTATTTAAAAATCGAATTTATATCTTTTCGAATAAAAATCGCCGTCCCGCATCGGGATTCACTCTAAACTGATTCGGATACACGCGAACTAGCCGTTGGTGACCTAAATAGCGATTCAGAAAACATTATAATAAAATAAAAACCGGTCTATCGAGTACTTTGTCTTTTTGTATTCACAAAAGATCTATAGAGAACCCGCGGATGCTGCGTCCGTCGCGGTTTTCATGCGTATTAAAAAAAGAAGAATTAAAAAAACTGGTTTTAAATTTGTGAATGAGCTTTTGTACCCTGATCGGTTATTTTGATTTATTCGATTTTTAGAACGCGAGCGGTGTATGGGAAATAAAAAGAAGATGCACGTTCAACAGGTACTGGCGTGGGGAAAAGTGTTAGCGTGTTACTCGGATTAGAACGGTTTTGTTACTCCTGATTGAAGAGGTTTGGCAGTTATGTCATGTCATGTGTGCTATCTGTTTGATAGTCCTTATGACTCGACGGATTTATTCATGCTCTTTATTGGGTACCGTCAATGGGTTTCCGAATTTATCAATTCCGTGTTGGGTGTTTTTCATTAATAATAATAGAGTGGAGTTGGGTAATGAAAACAACGTTTAAAGATTTCAGGTTTAATAACAGTACAACTAATCAAATTAAACAAAACAATTCGACAATATTTATATGAATCTATAGAGAATGCTGGAAATGTATAACTTATCAGAAACTTAAACTTAGGCTCAAAAGTAATAAAATCTTAAAAATAAAAATACAACTTAAAAAAAACGAACTAAAAAACAAACATAAATTAACTAAGAACTAATATAGTACACATGTTTGTATACAAAATCAAAAGTTCAAAATTAAAGAAAAAAAGTAAAAATATAAAAATAACGTAACAGCTTTGTAAGGGATTGTATTGGAACCCGATTTTTATTCTTTGGCGGGGTGTCAGTCTCGATGTTTGTGCTTCTACAAAACGTTACATAAATGACAATATTTTATCTGTTACACTCCAATTTACTGTTCCAAGTGTGTTTTAGAGATTTGTATTGATTATAATTGAAATTGATGCTTTTATTTGACGGTGTTCAGTGTTTTGTTGGCTTATACTGCATACAATCAGCCTTATTTATAAAAATCGCTAATTATATGCTTAGTACAAATACTGTTTAGTGAATTTTAAATTCAATTTTTCCTTAATAATAATAATTTTTATTTTGGTCAACTAAATGACCTGAATATAAATTATTATTATAGATAAATTTAAAATGAAAGTTGTGATTACTATTTTCATATAAAAATATCATGACGCCAATAAAAAAATGAAAAGTATTAAAATCAAATCACAATAAAATAAAACCCAATTAAAAATATTACAATCAAAAGAAAAAATCATTTAATATAATCACATGTTTTTTGTTTTATTGACTAATATATAATAAATTATGAAATACTAAATAATGACCGGCCGATTGTAAAAAAAGGAAAGATTTTATTTATTTACCTTCAAATATATGCTCTGATTGATTAGAACTTACTTAAAGCATAAAACCTTATGATATTTTGGTATTCGAGACTTATAGTGAGTAGCGATCTAAGTATAATTTAACGTTTGTACACCATTTTTAGAGTTTCCTCTTCAGAAGAATACAAAACTTTTGCCAAACATTCGTTTTGACAAAACTATAAAACTTCAAATCAGAGCCAATCGACAATATTAATTTTGCTTAGTAAGTTAGATATGCCAATTCTAAACAACATGTGTTTGGAATTAACTCTGACAAACAATTAATTCATAATGTTACAGTAAATGAATTACTACAGCTACGATATTGTGCTATTAACCTTGATTAGGTGAGCTTCTAAATTGCTCGTTGATAAATCTATTGATATCAACAAATTAGGGCATTTTGGTTTGTGTATAGCAATATCAAATAGTTTGGTAGACATTACTAAACAGTTCCGGGAATCGTTTAGCTGCCCAAATTGTTATTTATAAAATAATAGAGAGATGCGATTGGAAAATTAGAATAGAGTTTGTGTTATGTATTGATTTCATTTGCTAAAGTGCTTTTGTTTCATTATGACAACAATAGTTAACTGCTCTCTCAGAGTAATTAATCTTAATAGCTTTTATAAAATGAGGATTGCACAAAGTAAATAAGTAGGTATGTATTATTTTTCGCCATGATGTTGATTTTTACACATAAAATAAGATTAAATTAGATTAATGACGATTAATTAGATCACCATAATGTATTTTTTTCCATTACAAAAAGAAATAGGAGCTAGAAGGAATGTAGGTATTTGAACAAAGGCAGTTTATTTTAAATTTTAAAACGACCCATGATTTTTTTAAGTAGCTTTTTAACATCGAATTTAGTAAGTAAACAGCCAATGAAGCAAGTTTAAATAAAGATGTTGCAAGCTAACGACAACGAGCCAGAAATAGAGTGTCAATGACAGTAAAATTATACGACGGCAATTGTTTCTATAATGGGCAATCAGGTAAAAGGAAAATGTGTCACCGAAGGGCGGTAAGGCTGAAGTGACGAAGGTGTGGGCTTGTTTATTCTGGTCTTTTCGTATTGACCAACTTATATAATTGTTTAGAATGAAAGAAATACTGAATATAAAAAAAATGCTTTTAAAATGCATTTTGGCTGTGATGTCACTATATCTCACAATACCAATGTACAAAACTCTTTGAAAACGGGGTTCTCAAAAAAAAAAAAAATCGTGTAACTACATAAAATATGAATTTTGGTAGTGAGTGTACAGCCCATTAGGAAATTAATGTTCCTTAAAAAACCAATATGATTTAAAAAAATGCTTGCGAATCGCGAAAAGTATTGTAGGAATAATTATGAGATTATAAAGTCCTAATCACACAATTTCAAACAAGAATAGGACTAAAATATTAATCCTCTTATCCTCTAGCTAATATATTTTTCGTACCTTCGAATTACACATTCGAAATTCAAATTCTTGACTGTCATGCAAATCTATGGTCATGGTCAACTTTTTCACGTTAGTGTTTTTAATCTGAGTCAACCTCTTTCAAACATTGTATAGATTGATAAAATAATATTAATTACAAAATATTCAGAGTACGAGAGTATAATGTGGCGCCGGTGTCCGAGACCGGTCCAGCAGCTGCGAGCGATGTCTGTTTGTTTGTTATTCTAATAAGCTATTGTGTATACTCTCCATATTTCAGTGGCCAGTTTCAATAGATATTAGTGAATGGAAATTACTGGTTATTTTGTCAGTTTGTTAGTTGGTACGATTTCGGTCTTAAAAACTTTTGTTCTCATTAGCTATGTGCCCAGTTATTAGTGTGCATGTTAAGAAAACTCATAGGTACGCATGTAATGGAACGAGCTAAGCTAAGCTCGCTACTGTTATTTTTATTCTTAAAACGAATAATAATTTTATTTTAAATAATGCTTATAAAATACAATTTTATTTTTCACAATTAAACCACGAATGATATTAAAAAGTCATTATGTAAATTTAGTGCACATAAGTACAATTTCCGTTAAAAAAAAATATTCTTATTCACTTATACACTTACCGATGCTAATTAGGTTATTTAATTAAAAAAAATTAAAATGAGTACATCTATTCGACGCTAGATGGCGTAAAACGATAGCAGCGACACATGTGGCGATTTGTAGAACTTGATTTTTTTTTTGTGGCGACATCTGTTATCGAGTAGTGAGTACTATAAAGTTTTTACTACTCGCTATTAGATGGCAGTAGCAGCTTTGTTAGAAAACGAAAAATATAGTTTGTTTCTTTTTATAACAACCTGCAAAGTTCATCTAACGCTCCGAATAATTAAAGTTTTATGTGTTTGTATGCGCGTGAACTTTTTTACGGACAAGCTGAACTGTGCACCTATCTTAAAATATTATAAAATGCTATGACTGCCTCATTGTGGTTAGTCAGTATCAAGTTCTTAACAACGAACGAGAAACAAAACTCCTTTAAGAACTTAGCACACCGATATCTTAAAACCGGTGTCTCTTAAGTTAACTATGAGATCTCTACACACTCATAAAATTAACATTAGGTAACTGTCAAGTAAGTAGATAATGTTAATACATGTTTAAAGTCTAGTCAATCTGTCCAGCCACAATTTTCAGCCTATTTCAAGCAAACGGCAGTCAATCTTCCACAGTGTTGGCAGCTGCTCTTCCTTTGAAAAACACAATTTTTCGCGCCAACGGAGCGTTCTAAAGAAAATTACCGAACGGGCCTGTCCAAAATACCTCGACAGAGTTATTTTTACCATCCGTACACATCACCGTGACTCTTAATGCGAGGTGTTAAATTCTATTTTTCTTTAAGTTTAATTTATTGGCGTGTATAATTAATTTGTAGTTTATAGGCTTTATCTGGATAGCCGTGACCTGGTATACACTAACGTGGTTACCGGGCCCTTATTAACGTTAATTTTCAGTTAGTGAGCCTTTAGTGGCGGTCTGCTGATAAAAACTAATCGGTACTACGGGTGTCAATAGCTCACGGTTACGACCACACGTTTATTTATTTTAGACCGAAAATGGCGCCCGAATTTCGATAACAAATTGAGAGGTTTAAGAGTACTTCATTCTTATTTAGGTAGAACACGACATTCATTGTGGTTGGTCCACAACTACGAACAGGTGAGTAAAACTCTTGTTTGACTTCACAAAGGGCCCAAGGTGGTCCACATGAAGCGTGTGGAATGGAATCTCTAATGCACCTTCAATGCAAGCGCCTACGTACTTTTTGACGAACCAGGACATTTTGGGGAACGAATAATTACTTTTTATCTTCTCCAAAGTTTTTTCAATGCCGAAATGTCTAATGCCGTCGTAATTGAACTCACATAGTTTAAAGTAAAAAAAGGTATCTAATTTTTATTTTTAACGTTGCAAGTGTCATGGAATTGCTCCTGTATCGTAAGTGTGGTTACAAATATGTAAACTTCAAGGTGTTTTATACCTTTAGGTCGCAGCCATCGAACCCACGACACGCACCGCAGCAGCGAATTGCTCCACCACTTCGCCAACCGTGCTATCAAGTAATCAATATTGGTTTATTTGATTGTCAAAAGAAAATCTTTGGAAGTAACTTGGTCTATTATCACTCAGTATCAGAACGGTCGGTTCGTGGTGAATAGCCCACCATTTAGCGATTGGATGCTGCCCTACGTACCACGGGTTCGATTCCCGTACGGAACATATATTTGTATGGCCTATAGATAGTAGTTCCAGTCTAGGTGACTTGTGTAGGTATGTGAGTTTACATGCTTGCACGTACAAAAATATATTGTTCCTAACAACAACAGCTTACAGGACCGGTCGTTGTGGCGACGCTTGGGGGAGGCCTATGTCCAACAGTGGAAAACATCTTTCGGCTGGTATGATGTTGATGATTTGTAACTAACTATGATTCTTTCTGTGATTATATTGTTGAGAATAACAAAAGTTGTACAAGCTCTGTAGGATGTTCTCCAGTACAAACTGTACGACCATCTAGTGATCAAAATCCAATAGCATCGACATCTTCTCTAACTTCTTTCAAACATTAAGTACAAAGCTTGGAACCTCAGTGTGACACGAACAATCCTATAATACAATTAAGGAAGTTATTTATTTCAATTTATATAATTATGTTTTATGTTATTTAGGTTTTTATATTTTCTTTCCACTGTACTAAATAAATAAATAAAAAAAAAACTCGTTGAATTTGTATAATAGCTCACTTGTGTCATGTATATTTAGGCTTATACTTGTTGTAATTAATTGTTAAATATTTTTTGTCAGTATTGTGCACCTCTGTAAGTGACAAATTCACTATGCCTAAAACTTTTTGTGTCTTCTGTTAGTGTATGTCTTAGTAAGTCGTTGAGGTGTCTACTTAATAAATAAATAAATAAAATCTTAAAATGACGAGAATTGGAAGAGTGATTAAACCACGAAATATTTTGGATCTATAGTTTCATAAACATTTGTGTAAAAATTAAGTTTTGTTAATTATAATTGTCTAAAGGGGAAGGTGTTCTATGTTCGATTTATAATCTATGGCAGATGTACGATCATAAGGAAGGTGGTCTAAAAAAGTTTCACATATAACTGTAATTGCTGAAATATAAAAGTTTGTAAAATAAAGTTTTGTTTTAATTATTGTAAAATAATACAGTGAACGCATTTATTTCTAGCGTAGGTAATAGTTATTTATTATACAAGAGTGCAAAGTTGCTTTTTAACCGTGAGCTCAATTTTGATAACCGAGCAAGCGAAGGGGTTATCCTGAGAGTTAGCGAAAGAATCAAGAGAGCTCGAGGTGAAAAATTTTTGCACTCGAGTGCAACACGTAACTTTTCATCCCATCTCAGCGAGGAAATTACTAAATGTAAAAAAAAAAAACAGAAAAGCACACCAAGGAGGTTCCGAGTCTGAGTTTTTAACAAATTAAAAAAAGTTGTATGATTTTAGCACCATGGAGGTAGAAGTAAATAGGTTTAATGTTGTTTTGAAAGCTTAAGCTTAGTGCACACGATGTTCTAAATTCAATTTATCCTCTAGCGGATAAAAACGGCTTTTGCACTCAGATATCGAAGAGAAAAATATTCTTTCCGAGAAGGGGCGATGAAAAAGTTTTCTTATAACATAATAAAACATATACATAATTCTGAATTTACTTAAAAGATATAAGTAATTCATGTGGAAAACGTGAAACCTACAGCAACGAGTTGTCTTTCGCGCAATAAATTTCTTGGTGCAAAGAGGTTCTTGGCTTCCAGCCAGTTAAACGTCAGGATGAAGAAAAGGAAGATTAAGACGTACTTGTGCGAGACTAACTTACATACAGAGGAACCTTTATCTTACTAATTTTAAATATGCTTAAAAGTAGAATTCGAAACTAGGTGTTTCGGATTCTACTGAGCATATTTTAAATGAAAAGGCACTTAGTTTTAAAAATTTCCACAAATACACCGCACAAAAAAGTATTCACAAAAAAAATTGTTTATAATTTGGTAAAAAAGGTCGATTTAGCTTTTTTTTACCAAATTATAAATTTTTTTTTTTTAGTGATTTGATCAATTTTTCTTTCTCGAAAGTAAGGATAGGTTTGCAAATATCTCGCAGTGGAACTGTTGGCATAGCTATTTAGGTCCTTTTTTGTGTAATTCAGTGCGGTGTATATTTATAAATTTTGAAAACTGTAAGTAATGTGAAAGCGTGTTAATGATACTTCATCTCTATTTCAAATATCTATCACTAGATGAAAAGTAGGTTCCTCTAAACGAATTTTGGTACCTTGGTTCATTCTTTTAGGAGCTGAATTTCAAAATGTCCTTTCTTATCCTTTGTAAACATTATAAAGGATTTTTTTTTTCCTTTTTGCACAGTGTTCTATGTCCAAGGGTTTGGGTTGTGCAATGCAATGCGTTGATGAGTCAGTGATTCAGGATTTTGCCTTCTTTAAATAAAGAAGATTTCACAGTGAATTCTTTTTTAACCCAAAAGTTCACTGGTCGAAAATGATTCTTGTTCTTGTATGTAGAATTACGAATTGGAAGGAATTTTATAAAGCACCTTTACTTCAAAAGCCATTCATCCATATTTATAACAACACTTTATATCTTGCAATAAATACAAGCTATTCGCGAATAAGGATGGGCACATAACAAATGAAGAATTACCATGACCCTTCCTAAATAACGGTAGATATTATTAGCATAATGACGACACTGTCGGAAGACACCGACATTAATCAGGGGTCGGGGGGTGCTCGCCGTGGACGACTTGAGACGAAGGGTGAATTGGGATGGTGTAACAATAACCGACTACAAAAAAGGAGGAGATTCTCGATTCAGTTGTATTTTTTTGTTATCTTAGTTCTACGTCATTTATGAAACCTAGATATATTTTTTTTAGTGAAAACTACTCTTAGCGCGCTGAGCTTTTTTTTTTTTAATGAATGAACCGACACATATTTTTCAATCAAAAGGCAAAATGTGTTTACTAAATGTGTTATATTTACTAGCAGTCCCGGTAGACGTTGTCCTGTCCAAAACTTGGCATTGTGTGAAAAAAAATTAAGTTAAGAGGAGTTCGGAGACAAACATACGTACAGAAGAATTATATTATATATATTTAAAAATTTACCCAAGATGTAAACTTAGGTTAAAACTTTATATTAGTTTATTATTTATTTATTATATTTTTTACTGTACACCACATAAACAAAATACAGGACAAACATTATTAAAACGTCGTATTCGTTTAGTAAGCAATGTAAAAAACGCGCAACAGGACTTAGGCTAGGAGATACTTCAGTTCTGTATATTAATGCGAACCAGTTCCTGTACCTTACAGACTCAATTACGGCGCCTGAACTTAAAGCCATTGCAACAGAATCTATAGTGTAACTCTAAAACGAATAAACAGATTTTTATGCGATTTTACCAATAGACAGAGTGATCCATGAGAAAAGTGAGCGTACTTATATTACATGCATATTATAGTAGAAAATAGCCGAGAATTTTAAAGATTTCTAATACCTATGCGAAGCTGGGACGGGACGCTAGTGGTAGTAGGTAAATAAATAAAGATATGAGTATATAATTTTTGTCAGGCAGGTAGTGTAGAGTTTTCAGTTAAATTGGTTTAGCGCCGTAACTAGCTTATTATACGCCTGGTGCGAGCTTCTATACCTACCTTAAAAAAGTTTTAAATTCACCCAGCTCAAAATTCTTTCACCAGTAAAATGCTACTTTATACATAATACAAAACTTGAGTTTGATCATTTCTGGGGCCTACACACCCGCTAGGTCTGCCCGCCTACACACCCTGTGCTTGGGCTAGTATGTTACAAAGTACTCTGTGTCTGGGCCCCTAGTTATGGCCTCCAAATGTCTATACATATATGAGTTGACAACAACACTATATGTGGTGGCTACAGTAAGTAGGGTAGACCGGGGACAATTGAAACAATTTTACTTAAACCGTGTGCAGTGACTTATCTATTGTACCTACATCCCTCTTATTTATACCGCTGAAAGGGTCGTTATCTAGTTCCTAAATTAAACATAATCTGTATCTCTATTTCAAATAGTTAACCTACAATCACCTATTTAAGAAGACCGGGCGCAGTGGTTCTATTGACCCCACCCTAAGGACGGTTGAAACAGTATGTAGGGATAATTGAAACACTGGAAATATTTTATGAACTACTGGAGCTTTTTAATCAATCTTAACAAGTTAACATGCCACTAAATTGTTTATTGAGATCGTGATAAATCCGTCATCGTAACATAAATATTTCAAAAATTATACTTGCAAAAACTTTTTCAGTATAAACAACTCAAAATATATCTTATTTAAATAATTTAAGTGCTCTAATCTGTGCTATTGAATACTATTTCACATTATTAAAAGACTTAATATCTTATTGTGCTTATAATAGCACTTACATGGGGGAGAAAACAAAGTATTCCAGTCTCATACAAAACAGCCTGTTTCAATCTTAACAATGTTTCAATCATGACAATGTTTCAAGCATAAAAATGTTTCAATCATAACCATCGTTTATTGACCCGTATAGGTTTACTCTTCTTGTGAAATTTAATTTCAAAGGAGATCAATCAACATCATTCAAGATCAATCAATCGATTTACCGAATAGCAATTCCTCATATATTATGTTATTATTATTATTATAATGAAAAAATATAGATCAAACTTAATGTCATGGGTTCAATTTTAGGGTCGTCAGAGTTATCGAGTTGCCCATCAGATGTAATTTTAACTAATAGGTAACCCAACCCCAACATAAAATAACCATTTAAACCACTTTTTACTTGTAACCATTAGGTATTTTAATTTTATAATACCTAGTGATTGTGAGTAAAAAGTGGTTTTAAATGATTATTTTCTTTCATCGTAATACTGTTATTTTTTTTAATTCTGTGCGTTTTTATATTTTTTTGTAATTGATATTTTAATAAACACAACCTTTTTCTGTGCAGTCGGATAAAAACGTGGAATATGTGGGGACGTTTGAAACGTTTCAAACGTCCACAGATAAGTCGTTTCAAATGTACCCATGTCACATCTTCTAATTCAATACTCAATATTTTGGTATATATTGACTTAAACATTAATTACCAGTAATAAACACAATCTTAAATAGATAAACAATACCCCAAAATAAGGAAAATTGCCAAAAAAACAAGACTTAAATATGAAAACAACAAAAGTTAAAGATCCGGAATATTTACTTTTTGGCACGAAATTCGTCGAAGCGTCCTGTGCATGACTGTGTCGCTCGCTGGCTCGAGCCATTTTAAACATAAAACCGAACATAGCCGACGATGCAACCAACGACGCGTCACAAGCGTAGGTATTATAGTTTACGAGAAATTGAAGTTGTTGCAATCATGACCTGTTTCAATTGTCCCCGGTCTACCCTACCTACCTCCTGACAATTTGACATTAATCGAGATGGCCAGTGGGTCGTATACCGTGTACGACTTAACACAAGCTGACGAAGCGTGAACCAGGACGGTAATTTTAGAAAGATGTGTTAGTTATTGTTAAAACTAATTATGTGATTTGGTTTGTTAAGAAAGTTTTGACCCGATTATGTTATTTTTATTGTTTCTAAAATTAAACTGTACCCTATTGTTTTATTTCATTTTATTTTTATAGGCTCACTAACGACAGCTTGTATGTAAATCAGCAAAGACCGTTCAAGATAAACTTATATGTATTTAGAGTGGTTCGATTTTCTTCTTGTTTTTGCTTAAAATGCAGGAATAAGAAGAAAAATCGCACCTGTCAAATTAGTTTTCGAGATTATAAAATAGAAGGTCTATTTTATAATCTCGAAGACTAATTTCTCTTGATTTAGAATTCATTCAACCCTCCAAAGAGCAACTCAACAGTTTAAAAACAAAAAATAACCGTCGCAAAAGTTTGTTCTATTTTCAAATGGAACGTCTCTACCAATTAGAAACAGACGTTCAACAAATAAACAAATCTTGCCATGAAGAACTTTTTGGACACTGTCTGACATTTGAAATGTAAAAATGGTTGATTATAAAGAATGATGTGTGAAATAGTCTGGTGACACTGGCTAAATGCACAAACCATATGAAACGAAAAGAAAAATAAATGCCATAGATAAATTGTCTGAACACATGTTGACAGGTGTCAACTATCAAAATAATTTGACTTATACATCCAGCTTGCTAGCTATTTGGGCTGGGTACGATTTGAAGATGTTTACTAATTTAAATTAGTGAAATAATTCAAGCGAGTTTTATTTGTAGGGGTCGCGGCTGGCGTGAAGTTTTCACACTTTGCTTCAAACTTTTTTCCCCACATTATTCTATGCAGGCTGTGTCCGTCGTTTCCTTTGCCATCGTTAAATGTCTAACGAGTGGCAATTTGCGCGGGAACTCTTATTAGAATTGACTTATTTATTTTTAATGCACTTTGTATGGGTTTTGAATTCATATAAGTAGGTAGGTAGGTATAGTATAATAGTAGTAGGTAGAGTATTGGACTTGGGGATTATGAAATGAATGGGTTGGAATTGTGATGTAAGAAAGGGTGAAATTAATTGTGTAGTTTTGCCTTTTGTGTCTGTCCAATAAATGTCGACATGGAAAAAAGTATGTTTACTAAGTTAAAACAAAAGAAAAATTGTTCATTTGTTTGTGGTTAAGTATACAAAACCTACTTGAAATGTCAGTAGTGAACTTTTTAAAATTGAGTTTTAGCCAAATATCGCAGATCACCCAAAAACTTAGGTACTTAAAAAAATATTCAAGCATATCCCAGGAACACTACCATCAGTTCTAAAAATATTCAAGCATATCCCAGGAACACTACCATCAGTTCTACACAATTTAACGCTTCATCTACAGTTATTCCAAACTATACAATAACCTAACAAAAGATAACCCAAACACGCCCTATATTGATAGAGGCCTGAAATTTAATATGAAGTATTTCAAACTGGCAACACTAACAACGAACGCACACAGGGGCGCGCGTACATAGTATAAAGGAACGTAAAACTACACTCACACTGAGGTAAAAACTACACAAATACATTGAAGCGTAAGAGGGGTGTCTTTGTTACACATTAAGGAAGAAGGGCATGAAGACGGGGCGCGGGGGGGTGAGGTGGGGCGAGTGGGGTGGGGCTGCCCCACCCCGCCCTGTTTTGTATTCAGCCCGGTCGTCCGTTTACGATTTCGCGCGGGACACTTGGAGATTTCTATTGCGTTGCGTCACAACGCGACAATTCGGTATTTCTTTATTAGAATTGTGGCGTGCCCGCTTTGTTGTCGGGGGAGACATTCAGTTCTACAGAGTTAATCTTTGGCGCTGAATGCCGCTTATTGTACTTGTTATGCTGAGTTTGTAATATGGCTAGATAATGTTATGGATTTTGTTGCTAACTAAAGCGAGCGAAGCACTTAGGATTTGCACAATATCAGTTTGACTGATGGTGAAATCCTGAAGTGAAAGCGTTTTTGCTTCTAAACTACAAGCATTTTTAAATCTGAGCCCGTTATAATTTTAAATTAGACGTTGACATCTTACTCGCTCTTATTTTAAATCTATAAAGCACTTACAAAGAAACTTATTTTAATTTCCCTACCTATGATTTAAAATAAAATATAAACGTGCTAAGCTAAAAAGAAGATAAAAACTTTCTTTTAAACAACACAAACGATTAAAGTTCTAAAGCGAATTATAAATCTAACACACAAAGATCAATTCAAAAAAGGAACACATTCTAATTCCAATTCAATAAAGGAGCGTCTAAAGCCGTTGTAAATATAAGACTAATTTGAAAAAAGGAAAGCGGAGATAAAAATGTGAAAGAAAATAATAAAAAAATAATAAAAGTGAGGAAGCATTACCGTCGGAGTGGACCTTATAAGAAGACAATTTTATGCAAATCTTTTTCCGCTACTTTAGCATTCGAGGAACAAACGCCGAGCTGGCTTAGGGTTGACTTCCAATACTTATTTATTTTTACTTTTATTTTCAAAAAATGAATCAAATACGAGACTGAAAAAATTAATTAAAAAAAAATACATCAAGGTGTGTTTTTTTTTAAACCAATAATAATATTAAAAAGATTTACTTAATTTAATTATTAAAATAAAATTTTTCGTACTATCATCATATAGATATTTAATATTGATTCACACGAAAACGATTGCTAAGATTAAGCATGAATTTAATCAAAATATTAATCCGTAATAAACTTCTAGACACACAATTCGTAATTAAAGTTAGCATTGGAGAGCGCCCCGTCTTTTAACAAAATTAAAAGCTTAGCCGAATACCTATGTTAATTAAAAGGTCTGTAGAAGTACTTAATTGATATTTAAACCTTGTGCAAAACTGCAAAGTAATTTTGTTGAATTACTTTAGATTTTAGGCTTTAACGCAGCCATGTAAACTAAGTACAATTTCGAATAATTCATAGTCAGGACTTCTATTAAAATAAAACTAAATTCGTAGAAAACTGGCCACGGTTTTATTTTGTAAAGATGTCTTCAATTACGTCTGTTAAATATTGAAACCACTTCTTTCATAAATATACCTACGTGGGTAATCAGCAGAGATCGGAATAGGTAGGGCTGTTTTACTTGCCATAGGTAAGACTAATATGGATATTCTCCGAGTCCTGGGGAGAGTTTTAAAGTAGCAAAATTATAAAAAAAAACTATCTTGCCTTCGGGACTAATGAAAGATTAGCCGAGCGCTCATGATCCGTGCCGGTATCTGTACGCGTCTCAACAAAGTGGTAACGTCGCGCGCTTGGCAAAAAGTTTTATAGCGTGCTGTTGACGTAAAATTTACAACTTCGCATATCATGTGCTTATTGGCTTACATAATTTTTTTATACATATTGACATAAAGAATGAAATTCAATTAAATCCCGTAGTATCAGCCGGAATCCCGTGGAATATCCATATTAACATCAATGTTTGCGGTCAATGAACCTAAATAGCCCTACCTGTTCCGATCACTGGTAATCAGAAACAAAACATAATAAAATATATATTTTTTTTTGGATATGGAAGTAATTTATTTGAGTTGTAATGTCTACACATGGACTTAATAAATAAATAGGAATTAATCATACTAAGTACTAGTGTGTCTAGTATATATCATCGTAAGATCAATTTTGGAATTTAATTTTAAAATTTAAAAAATCGATGTGAAACTGAAACGTCAATCGTAAGCTTTCTATAGAAAAAAATATTTTCCGTCTCGTCAAAAGTAAACGAACTCAATTTTTTCCACAAAAACAATATCTCGTTTAGCGCCAACCCTGAGCTAGGAATGTGTTGAAAATAATTTTTCTGTAGTGTGAAGCGACTCACAGTGTGAGCGGCTCTTTTATTTTTAAAAGACATTTGCGGTTCGTTGTTTAAAATTCTTACATTTTTACTGGCCGGCTATTTTTGTTTGGATTGACGTCTTAGTCCAGGTAGATGTTTTTTGTTTTTGCTTTTTCAGGCTCCTTCATGTAATCTGTCTACATTTTTAATCTGTAGAGGTTTTTGATTCGACGGTTTTTTTTTTATAAAGTGCGACGTAGCATAAGCTTCTACTATTATTTTTAAATACATTTACTCAAAAACCCGCCCTAATATCTAACGCTTTTACGCACGCAGTTTACAGTTTTTTGTACTAGTGCGGAAAAATGCGAGTGCTCGCCCCATCACAATTTTATTACATTTATCGTATCAGGCTGGGCGAATGTCGTAGAGTCACACGTCAACCCTCATGAGACTCACGTCAATCCCCGTTTATTTATATCTTCGTAAGTGCATTGAAAAGCGTCGTTTGATACACGTAGGAATTTTCTTGCACAGACAAATTTCAAAACCACAACTTACAAAAACATTAATAAAAAAAATATTTTTATTTAACTAAAACAAGTATTTCACAAAATATCCAGCAGCGTTAGTTGAGAAACAAAGAAGGAATGGAATGTCTTTTGTTGTGAAAATAATTGTCTCATACTCCTTTGTAAAGAGTTTTAAAAAAATGGTCACTCGTTCTTAAACAAATTCTTTATTTATTATAAAGAAACTCTTTGTTTGAGTGAAATTATAACATATTTCAACCAAAGGGAAACAAAACTATTAAAAAATACTTTTTTCATTGAAAATTTACTGTAAGAATACAGGAATTCTGTGGAAAATTTTGATCATTGTTTTGTTCCAAAATCGAATTTATATCTTTTGATAGTTTTTCTGATATTGACATTTCCATCGTCTCAATCCAAAAACATAAATCTTCTTTATCAAACAAAAAAAAACAAATATAATAAAACCATTATATCCAAACGAAGCATTTAAAAAAAAGAACAAAACCATAAATAACCTTCTTGAGCTAAGCTTTCAGCTCACGTGCCGTCGAACCCGTTTATACGTTCGAGAATTAAAGAACTGCAGCCGTGAAGGGTTGAATGCTAATGTGAACGGGCTCTAATCGACCCGCCATTACTGACTTTATTAGAAAAAATATTATGACAATGATGAAGTCTATGGTAATTGCCGCGAAAATGTTAGGCCCTTTGAGATATTTTTTTTTGCTGTACCTAAGGAAAACGAGGTGCACAAATAACTAAGTTTAAAATTGCGTACAACGTACTTAATCGCTAATAATAAAGAATATTATATTGTTTGATTGGTGCAAAATTGTGTTGCATAGGTAATACAATTTATATACAGAGGTCGACCGCAGTAAAGGTGATGTGACGATCTGATCATATTCACGAGGCAAACTTGGGCAGAGATCGCCCTAGACAGAGAGGTTTGGAAGGAGAACGGGGAAGCCTTTGCCCAGCAGTGGGACACAATATGGGCTTTAAAAAAATACAATTTTAAAAGCGTTCGCAATTTAGATTTTTTCATTCATAGGTCTATTTTTCCAGTCTACTTTAAAAAAATTAATTAATTCTAATTTTAAAATAATATTCAAAAATGTCTTTCAACAGAAAACCAGCCAGCATCAGTGATCACTAGCAAAAACAGAACCCTGTAACAAAACACGTACGAATATGGAGATAACGTTTGTACTAATGAAAAGCAGTGTTAGTAGTGATTGCGACCCCACTAACTGTCTTAAAGTTAGCACACATACACACAACCCAACCCACTAAGGAACATACAAACTACCAGTGTAGCTTGGCCTTTATACTGCTTTAGGTTGATTGCAGACGATCGACAATGATGAAATATCAGCTTTTATTATATCGGCTAGTCAAGAGACGCCGTAATTTTTAGTGTTTAGAAAAAAATATATTTATTAAACATTTATCATGTATCGTGGGTTCACAATCATGGATGCACACATAACAACACAAACAGCCCCAGAACAACTATTTTAGGTAGATTCGCGACAAGCAGCTCAATACCTAATTGCTGAGCGTATGAGAGAGAATTATGAGGAAGTTTTTTTAAAAAAATCTGAAGCCAATCTTGGTAAGATCAATCACGATATCCCTTGGCAAGACTACAGCGGTAGAGGTCGGATGTATGCAGTCGACCTTAGAAAAAGAATGGTATTTAGCTGCTTCTGAAAGGACTGGCAGCGGACTGCTATGTAGTTAGGAAAAGAGCCGCTATATACTATGAGCAGCAATCCGCCATACGGGTCCAGTGTGGGTTGGTTGGGGTTGGCGCAAGTAAGTAATACCTATGATGCAGTCAATGTGAATGACAGAACACTATACTCCGCAGATTCATAGATTAATTTCTATTCCAATCCAATTTTTATTTATATTATTGTGCTTCTGAGGATAATGTTGTGCGGTCTACAATGTTCTATCATTCAATACTTATATTGTAATAAGAAATAATAATATTGTAAAATTAATTAAAGAGTAACCATGGAGTTTCTTGCCGGTCCTTCTCCATAGGTAACAACCAATTGGAACCTTGCAATAACTTCTACGTTTTATAAGTGCCAATGTGTAAGTGCCATGTATGTGAAATAAAAATAGTTTTTTTTTGTAATTTTGAGTATTCCAAAAACAAAAATGTAATGTTATTAGAAAACCACTTGCAATCGCATCACAAACATGAGGAACAAAATCTCTCGTATGTGACCAACCTAATGTTAACGTTGGGCAAATATGGAAACTTTGGCTGGAGTTGGAGAGTTGCTGCTAGCCTGGCCGGGTGGTAGGAGGTGTACGTAAGGAACGTGAGAAGAAACGCCCGGCGGGCCGCGGTACCCCGCAGCCGAAACTGTGAGCAAGCGTATTGTACAACTGCGATTGTTTGACGATTGTTGTGGGACTATCGCGATCGCGACCGACTTTTGTTTGACTTTAAAGAAGAGTTATATTATATTGGATGACTGATGGGTCTTAGTGATGGATAGTGAGTAATAGCCATTCTGCACGAGTAGATTAGCAATATTTTAATCGATACGTGGTACAATTTTGCTCTAGGTATAATAAAAGAGGTTCAAGAAAATGCGGGGTCGATGCTTGAATGTGGCGTTCTCAGACTGAAAATATTCCTAGGGTTTATCATATACTTACTAAAAAAAAAAACAATTTTAATAACAACTGTTTACGAACCGTAGCGCACAATAAAATGTTTTTTTTTTAAATAAAAAAAAAAAAACCTCTAATAATTGTACTATATTATGTAGGTTATGTAGGTAGGTTTGATATGCATTGAATTATTAAAAAATAAAACAATTTACATTGTTGATCGACTCTTTGCGTGACCAGAGGGCTGGGCTTTTTTTCGGTCAATGAATCAGCATAGCCATCCAACATGGCAATGCTGCTAGCGTTCTGGCCATTTTTCCCATTGACATCGATGTGGACGAATTTTTTGATGCCCTATGAGTTCCTTTTTATTTCACGTTTGTACGTATTATTATTTTAAGTTTGTATAATTTATAATATTTAATAGTTCAGATGTAAATATTTTAGAGAGAGGTAAAATTGATGATTAATAAATAGTGTGAATAAATCGAAAACAGTAATTTACATTGTGTGCGAATATTAAAGCATAGAAAACAATAGGAACACATGTTTTATAAAATAAATATTAAATCACTTTAAAATTAGAATAAAATTACATGTATAGGTCCACCAAAAAGTCTATAGATATCAATTTCTTAATAAAATGAAATATTCAAGTCTGCCAAAAAGTTGATTGATTAAAGATCAGCTGGCAATCAGCAACCATCCGCTACTAGTAACCGTTACATAATGAAGCCTCTTTTCTCCAGAAGGAAGGATCCTTAAAGTGTGTTCTATCGATCGCCGCCCACCGACCACTTCTTAGTGGCAGTTGGCGGTGCCATTCATTATGGCGGACAGGACGGGACGACGTGAAACGAGTTGCCGAGGAAGCGAGGACATGTTGTAGGTACGGTTGGGACAAGTTAGGTTGTGACAAGACAAGTGTTGCTTATGGGAAGGATGTGACTTTGGGAACATGTATAATGTAATATATCTATTTTTAATTTGCATACAGTTTTTTATGTACTTAGAGAAAAAATTGGGATTTTTCTTAAGAAATTTATATGAGTAGTTGGAGTGACATGAAAGAAAAGAGAGTTAGTGATAGCCTGACGAGTAGCAGGACAGAATGGACGAAAAAAACATGTTGCGCCGACCCCAAATAACAAGGGACAAGGGCAGGAAGATGATGAGTGCCATAAAGGCAAAATGAAAATGAAATGCCGACAAAAATGTGAACAAGATGAGCTTTTCTTTTAGAAGTCTTGAGATGTTCTCTTTTTAATAGTTCATCTTTTTTGTAGCATAATTAAAAGGTTTGTATGCCTTGGTTGGAAGAACGATAGGACTGGGATAGAAATAGAGACCCATTAGTATGTTTTTGAATTAGTTGTCCTTTTTGAGGTGGGAAATCATTCTGCCGCTTAAAGGTGGAGCGGAAGGGTGTGTCAGACTTTTACTGACTAAAACCATACCTTTTTTTTATTTTTGGTGTACAATAAAGAATATATCTATCTCTCTATCTATCTATCTGTGTCCTTCAGTTCTCCTATGTGGTCTAAGATCACGGGTTTACTTTCCAGATATTCCCCGTGGCCCTAACGGGCATCGGCTCTGCTGGGCCCTAAGGTTTTGACGACATCTCTGAGGCGCGCGTAGAACACTACTCGCCGAGTCGAAAAGGACGTGTAAAATGTACAATTTAATTTTCTTACAATTTGGAGAATAAGTTCAATAAAAGATTTTCAATTGTGTTTTTCTTAAACAAATTAAAATAATATTAATCAAACCTAAATCAAGTCACAAGTGCTCCACAATTATTTGAACGACACGAAATTCGAACCATAGATAAAATCTTCAACTTTTTTTTTCAAGCACAGGCGATGGCACAAACGAGCGGTTATCATCGGCATCTCGAGTGGGTGATTAACTCGGTCGGTACACACATTAATCAAGTCGAGAATGTAAGGCGAGACCGGACGAAAGTGTACCATAGCTGTCCGTGGCTAGCCTGCGGTTGTATTCTCGTTAGCTTTATCGATTATAACATGTTTTCTTTTTAATATTGAGTGGTGGTATGGATGTGTTCTAATTTTTAATTGATTGTTTGTATTCTTGGCAAAGGAAAACAGAGACAGCCGTCAACTTTTGAATAAATAACGAGTTTTTTTGGATAAAAGTTACATTGTCTGACTTTTTTCTTTTTTTTAGGTGGGAAAATCATCCAATGACATTTCCCTCTCTTGGGCGGAGCGTGAGTGTGTGTCAGACTTTTACTGACTACAAACAGACTCCTGTTCCTTCGTTGCCTTTCATAACAGGGTCGAGTTTTCGTTTCACTTTTAAAATGGATTTTCTTCTTAAGTTGAAACGATTTTTTTCTTAATTAAATTCGGAAGCTTCATAACGAGATAATCGTACTGAAATTTCTGAGAGGGCAAGAGAAATAATTTAATTTTTTTTTTAAGTTTTCTTTTTGATGCTGAAATGATTATTCATAAAAAAAAACTTTTGATTAATAAGAAAATGAAGCTTCCTTTTCTATTTTGTGGTAAAATAAGACCGTTACTTATTTTATTTTGTTCTGTAAGCAAGTATAATTGATGAAAATTAATTTACTGATGTCGCATATAAAAGAATATTAAAAAAGAAATATTCAAACAACAGAATAGGCACGCGTATTGGGTGTCATCCCTCGATCTCGCTAGGGCTGCCTCTCAGGTGTCGCAGTTAATAGGGTTGCCCGTAACGTAAGATCGTTGTGTGTTGCCATCATCATTATTTATGATAAGTAGTCATTGTGTGCAGAATACATAGTCTAGTAGTTTTTTTTTTTTATACCGTTCTAAGTTTTAGGGTAGAAATTGAATTTTTTTTTTTTTGGGTAAGTTTATAATTTAGACTGGTTTTTATTGGTGATTAAAAATGCACACAGTATTTTAAAAGGCAGATGTTCCTTTACAGTGTCATTCCCGTCAATCATTATTTAATTTCATATTAAAATGAATGAATGCTATTCTAATAAAGCATTTTTGTAAATTAAATTATCAGTATTTTTAAATGCTAAATAAATACGTTATTTTTTATATATATATTTTTTAATTTATATAATCTAGTGCTTGACTGTGATCCCACCTGATGGTAAGCATTAATGCAATCGTTGATAGTGAACCGCAGTATTTTATTAAGAGTCTCTTCACTTTAGTTTTTAAGACAACTAAATTATAACATTACATTGCATTGGCTGTAACATTAGTTTATCTTTAAGTAAAATTTTTGTAAAAGAGCTGTGGATTTTGTGAATAAATAAATAAATAAATTACCAGAAGCAATCAGTTCAGTTACAGCGATGAGCAGTTTTTTGACGCCATACTTTATTTAATTTCTTTAAGACATTTTAGTTTTTTAGGTTCGCAGGAATCTTGTGGATAGATAGACAGATATATTCTTTATTGTACAAGTCATCCACCATCTTTATTTCATATTCTTTGTTGTGAGTTTGTTTCGGTGTTTCTTCTCAGGGTCGTCAGCTAGGAAACACCGGCCTCATCTAGTTTAAATTGTCGTGAAAAGTGTTTTTAAAAACCTATTTGCAAAATAAATATCATTTATCATTTACCGGTCGTTATGGCAGCCTTTGTGGGAGGCTTATGTCCAGTAGTAAACATCTTTCGGCTGACATGATAATGATGATGACAGTTATCAGAAATGGCACTTTTTGGTTGTCTTTAAATAAACTAAATGTCATAATTATTGAATGCACACAGGCAAAACCGCCCAAAAATATTCGAACTAAATTTATGGCCCCAAAGAAAATATTTTGCTCATAATGTGGGTAATATTGGGTTTTCTGACAGGAGATGAAGTTATGACTTTAATTACAGATATAAAGAGACTATAATTTACTTTATAAGTATCATAAATATCCGAGCAACCTACGTCTTTCGTAAAACAAGAAAGATATATGATTTTAGTATGTTATTTATCAAGCGTCGTCAATATATTGAATAAAGTTTTTTTTTTGTACCTAATTTCATTTATAGGAGATCATTCCTGAAAGGAAATTTTCTTTGTAATGTTACGTAATATTATAAATATAAAGGAAAGATTTGTTTTATTTTTTATTTTTGTTTGTAATAAATAAACTCAAAAAATGGTTTTTTGTTTTATTGACTTTATTAATGAGTGGACATACCTACGCATATATTTTCACGTAGGCGAAGCCGCTGGATGAAGCTTGTAATGAATAAATTGTTTGTAAACCTTATTATGGAGCCATTTCTTTTTTGTTTTATTTTTTTAATCATAGCTATCAAGAAATTCCAAATTCAAATATGTATTGTCACCAGCCAGTATTTTAAAATCGCTACTCACTATCAATCAAAATTCCTTATTCAAATACTCCCACATTTCTTCGCCCGAACACTTGGTTCACCATAGACACACAGTATATACCTAAAACACACGCTACCAACATACACATAAAATAACTAACGCTAGCCTTAATTCTACATTAAAGACGACCATCCTCAGAATTGGGCGCTCCTTATGGACGCGGGCGGGGGTGTGCGCGGGTAGCGGGGGGTGAGGTAGAGGGGGGCAAGACACTCGATCAATACCCCGACCCGACTTTCAAACTGCTTTCACCCTAACGAAAGTCGCCCGGACTCTGCTCGACCGGACCACAGGAGACGGATATAGAGATGATGATACCACCGATGGAAAATGTTATTTTTTGCTCTGTAAGTATAATATTTGGTGTCGTTGGTTTAGGTGGTTGGAAATTGGTGTTTTAATGTCTTTCTGTAACTTTAATTCATTTTGATTGTATGCCACATTTCAGATGATTACATGTACAGGTGTTTCTAGTTTCCTTAAGCCTATTTTAACCTTTCAGGATCCAAGATGGCGGCTTCAGAATGTCCTGCCGATATGTTTGTTTTCGGAGGTGTTTTTCGCAGTGTGTCGTGATGGTGTCTTGAAGCATTTTGATTATGAATTTTGGATTATGTGCGCAGTACATTATACCTGAAACAATAAAGCATTTGTAAGTATTTGCATTTATGGCCGCAGTGGTACAGGTGTATTGAAAATGCTTCTGTTTAGATTTAAAAATATACATTTTATTTCAAAATTTATTGTTATTGTAGAAAATTTGTCCTGATGGCACGCTTGGCGCAGTAGTTGAGAGATTAGGTGCTGCGCTTTGTGTCGCTGGTTCCATACCCTCACGGAACCAATATTTGTAGTATGGCCTATAGATGGTTGTACCAGGTCTGGGTGTCTTGTGTATGTGAGATTACATATTTGTGAACGCACCTACGATATAGCAGTAATTTCTAGTGTGGGGCTAAACAGTTTAGAGGAAAAAAAGACTGGTGCGTGGTCGGGCAAGAAAAAAGTCTCTGAAAAGTCTTGGAGGTGGCTTTTACCCAGCCGCGAGATATTCCGCAAAGAAAAAACTTGAAGTACTACTTGGAAGAGCATATAACTCAAGAATCATATAGTCTCCCAAATCCACAACAATCAGTTCAAAATCACAACCCCAAAAAGAATCTCATAAACAACTCTATACATATCCTAGCACGTCTTCAGCTCGCTGTCTTCACGTGCGCCCACCCCCTGCGCGAACATTTCGTGCCGACCCCCTCGCGCCCCCGGTCTTATCGGCCTTAGCGTGGACCCACGTATAATTTAATTATATATACCTACCTACGTACTGGCCTTGCTCGCTGGATTTAAAGATAACACTGTTATTAAGGAGACAAAATAAAGACGTTATTTTTAGGTTACTTCGGTCTATGGTCTAAATGTATACTTTGAATGAGTTGGTTTTCTATCTACACTAAATAAAGAGGTGAAGTTTGTTTTTTTGTTTGTGGAAGGTAATCTCTGAATGTCCAGTACCCCTAGCCAAGTTGCTAATCTGCAATCGTTAACTCTAGCAAAAAGCTTCAAATGTACGGGAATGACGTCATCTTAACGCTCAGTCACTTGGTCAGAAAAAGAATTGGCGGCGCGGCCTACTCGAAGCGTTCGACGCAAGCGAATCGGTTGTAACTTGGCTAGGGGGGCTGGTCTGATTGCAAACATTTTTTTAATCGATAGAAAGCTGTTTTTTCTTGACTATATTTGATATATGCGGGTGAAGCCGCGAGCAAAAGCTAGTCGTTTATATTTCGTGGAGTATGCATTCGAATTGCCCAATTTAATTCCACCAAGTACGTTTCATTATAGGGCCACTTGCGCCATCGAGATATGGTGGACATCCCACCTATCGGTTTTGGGAACACATCCATTATGCGTACAGCTAAGGAGTGGCATTCCCTGTCCTGCCGGAGTCTGTGGTTCCTGACAGCAACAACCTAGAGGCTTTCAGTCAAGAGTAGGATACTGCTACGCAAGCATGCTTACGTCGGCCACATCATCACTTACCATCAGGTGAGATAGAATCTAACGTGAGCCTATACATAAAAATAATAATTGGTAGAATTGGTTTTTGGACGATGTCGATTGAGTACGAAAACCAAATTAATGACATAACATGATACAGTTGCCATAACGGATCTTGAGCGGTTGCGCAGAAGTCAAATATTCGGTCTCTTTAGTGGTGTGAAGTGAGTGAGACGCGGGGGCGGGGAGTGTCAGTGATTGGATCGCCGCGCCATCACGTCATAGACGTCACTCCTCATTCGTTCCCTGCGTTGCTGCATGTATCTAACAACGAAGACGATTGGCTCGCCAATGTATGGAATGCGCAAAGCGATCCCCACTCTGACGCCGAGCGCTCAAGATCCGTTGTGCCTACTGTACATGACATTACATGATACATGACATAATCGGCCTTGCAATGTTCCCACTGCTGCGATTCAGGTGGGCCATAATCCACCACGCCAGCCACTAAATGATAAATGAATAGAATAGAATAGAATAGAATAGAATAGAATAAACTTTATTGTACACCACAATAGTAACAATTTCACAGAAACTTAAACCTATGTGCACAGTGGCGGTCTTATCGCTGAAAGCGATGTCTTCCAGACAACCTTGGGATGGAATATAAGAACTTAAACTAAAAAAGGGGGTAGTCTGCGGTGTACTTCAAGCAATTAAATCAAGGGACAAATTAATTAAGGGGAAAAAATAATAATATACACGTACATATATACATATATAAACATATACAATATATAAATATATACAACATATATATATATATATATATATATCATGTGTTACAATTAAATGGAAGCGAAAAAGAAAAGAATAGAATAAAGATTAGCGATGGAAGAAATTAAATTTGGCAGTATCACAGTAATATTAGAGAGAAAGGTAATGTTCTTTGACAAGGTAAATGATATTTATTTTGCAAATACCTAGATCAGGCAGATCTATACTACAGTTTATATTTATTAAACATAATTAATCAAAAGATTCTACATAAACAAACAAACTTAAACTATTTATACTAAAACCTAAATAAATACCTAACGTATATAAATAAAACACAAAAACACAAAGTGCACTCAGGCGTCGAAGTACTCCTCCACATCGCTGTCATCCGGGAATGTGCCCAGAAGACTGGCAGCATTACCACGTTGAATGGCAATGCTAATTCTTTGAGCGAAGAACGAGCCAGCCCTCTGGTCACGCAAGGTGTCGATCAGTCGGCGAGAAATTTCCTTAAAAAGGAGACGCGCATTCGGACCCCATGACCCAAGCGTTTCGACCCCAAACGGCTCAAAACTGTAATTACCAATAAGGTTACAGTATTTGCGCCGTTTAAGGTTCTCAGCAGCCGCAGCGGCAGCGCCAGCACAGCCCGCCGTACATGGAATGTGGGATGGCGCAAGGGTGTCGACACAGGTTGCGTCCCACACCAGAGGCCTACCCACCTTCCACGGTACCAACGTCATACCATCTGGTCTCTTTCCATCGTCACGTACCAAGCCATTTGGTTCTAATACAGCGGGTACGCCGGCGGTGACAAGAGCTCGACGAATAATATCGTTGATGCTAGCGTGTCGAGCTATGCGGCCTGCGCTCCTGCAGCAGGACAGGCCATGGTGTCCGAGACTGTCGACAGCTTCGCCGCAGTGGCACCGATGTGGAGCAACACAAGGTGCGCCTAAGCGAAGACAGGTTGCGAGCCGAAACGAGGCGTCATCCATCATAGTGCCTATGGTGGATGACGGGAGTGCCTGAAGCCATAAGCCCGACTCCCATTCCCCCACAGCCAGCAGACGCGCACGCTCAGCAGTATTTGAAGACGTATTAATTAGATTGTTACGTATAATACTGCAGAGCGGCACATCCCACCGTCTCTGCGAGGCCAGGTTGTCGGGCAGATCCGTGTTCGGACAAGACATTTTCCAAGCATTCAACGCATCGGACAAACACGGTACCTCAACATCAACCAGTGAGGAAGATAAAATATTCCTGGTTAATGTATCAGTACCATGCACCGAGGAGAGGAATGCTGGTAAACTTATACTTGCAATTTTGCGGACGCCGAGGCCCCCCATTCGGATGGGAAGCGTAGCTTGCTGCCACGCTCGGTCGTCCAAGGCCACATTTAAGATAGAAGAAAGAGTGTTCCTAATAATTTGATCGACTTTTTCCAAAAGTTGTGGGTACTTCCAAAGATGGGAGGAGCGAAGGCTATATGTAAATTTTGGCCCAAAACAACAGTATCGAATAAGTGTAAAAGCCGAATGCATATTAATTTTGAAAAGTCTATCCGAGACGTCATTAAATTTTTTTATTTTCTGCTCAATAAATTTTGGAAAGGATTCATCGAAAATTGGAGAGCCCAGGAGGTGAAGAGAATTCTTATCAGTGATTTGAATATTTGGTGCTATTGTATTAAATTTTGCTAAAGTCGTCTGTCTGTCAGTCGTTTGAGGGAGGTAAATTTCGCATTTTAATATGCAAATAGGTTTAAAAAAAAAGGCTTTTACACGTAAATTTTTTCGTCAATTTAAACTAGATGAGGCTGGTGTTTCCTAGCTGACTACCCTGAGAAGAAACAACTAAATAAACTCAGAGGTCAATGTCTCTTTTAAAGTTCATACAGCAAACATGTAATGGTCATATTATATGAGAATCACGTAGATATCTGAGCCAGCGTGGCGGATTTCAGTCCGGATGGATCACTGTAACATGTCTTCAAATTTTTGGTTCTAGCACAAGCCGGCTCTTACGATGTTTTACCTTTATCGTTTCGAGAGCAGTGGTGATGAAATAAATTCCACAAAGTAATGCGCCTGGCTGGGTTTGAACCCGCGACCAACAACTTGTAAATCGGGGCAGAGAAAATTAATGTAGCAGCATATTATCAAAGTTGTTTTAGAAAATCAGACGTAGAAAGAAATACTTATATGTGTGATTTATTCGAAGAGTAGAGGTAGATCATGTTAGTAGCCGGGTTTGTGTAATTTAATATATTACCACTGCTACCAAAATGGTGAAGGACAACATTGTGAGGAAACTGGCGTGTCATAGAACCAAAAATTTGAAGACATGTGACATCCATCAATCAGCACTGGACCCACGTTACAATGAAATCAGATATCAGAATAGTTTATTTCAAATATACCAATTTGCAGGCACTTTTGAATTATCAGAAAGTCGGGCAGACAAAAACAAAAAAGTGAAGCTAAACTGCACGTTCCAAAGCGTAGAACTCTATGGAGAAGAACGTGCAAGAAACTCCATGGACACTCATTTTAAATCATGTTATGAGTTACATAAATGAAAACTGGGTCCCAGAAGTGGGAATGTCCTAAGGCTGATAATACTATTGTTATTATGTGAGGTAATTTCTTTGACATCATTTGGGCTTGCAACGAGAGATAAATTGTATTTTGTAATGTGTCAGCAGTGTTTTTTTTTATATAGGCTCGCGTTTGACCACTATCTCACCTAGGTAGCGAATGCGATGTTTCTGAACAGTCCTCAGTGATTGGTGATATCATTGAATAATGTCGGCTATGTAAACTTAAAATATGGAAAGTCGGTTTAAACTCATGAAAATTCAACGGCGCATTTTCCGAGCGAGTGGCCATGAAAAACATTGGATGTCCTTCCTGTCGAGATATTTCATCACATCTTAGGCTAAAAAAAAAGATAAAAAGGTATCGTGCGGTACTCTATAGTCAATGTTTGACAGAGGGCAAGGGAGGGAGTGGAGTTAGAGTTTGACAAATACTCAACTTCAAATAGTTATTTAAAAACCTGCGGGAAAATGAGAAGATTACAATTTAACCTTACTAATAACACTCTTGGTTAACATTTTTTAGGTGGGAAATCAACACAGCTTATTCCGATCTGGGTGGAGCGAGAGAGTGTGCCGAACTTTTACTGAGTAAAACACTCCTGTGCTCCTTTAGTTGCCTTTTACTTTCCAGGGGCACGGTGACTCTTTCGAACAATCCAACAGTCTTGGTTGACATCACCATTATCAGCCTTTTTTTTAATAGTCCCACTGCTGGGACTCAAGCCTCCTCTCTAGGACAGGGAATGGGCCGTAATTCACCACGCGTGCCCACATAAAAAAAACATAAATGGGCGGAAACATAAAAAAGTTATGGTTTAAAAAATCATCGATAGATACAGTTGGACCTGATGGGTTAGTATTAGACTGAAATAAGCAAAAAATAGAAATACATAATAACGATCGTGACCAAATAATAAGACGCTCATCTTGAGTTCAAATAACTACGCCATCCTTTATTCATCATCCCGTGAAGACACACGAAGATTTCAATCCCAAATAAAGTATAATAACCGTAAATTAAATCTCCAAAAACTTAAACGAACGAGTTACATGAGAATCAACCCTTTGAATGCTGCGGCGTCGTGAGAAATGCGGAGACGCGGGGTCTCCGCGACCCCAGGTCACTACTGGCCGCGTATCACAGGAGATTGGTTTTAATACAACGAGATGAGTTTGATGATTGAGATATTCTTCGGTTAAAACGTGTTTTCTTTATTCTGTTCTCGTTTTGAAAACGGTTCGGTATGGATGTTCTAAATGAAATTAATGTAGCAGTTGATACGAGTAGTTTAACGTTATCTTTGTGGAAATGGTTTATTATTCTTAAGGAAGAGGGCGTAATTATAGTTTTTGATTGTAGTGTTATTAAAAGATAAAGGGTTAAAAAGATGTAGACATGTTTAATTGACTGTCAAATTAATTAGGAATAGCGCAATTATGATGGCCCTTGTGTAATATTCAAATGTTATAAAGTTTTAATATTCTTGTTTACTGTAGTTTATTTCCTTAATATTGATTAGTTCTCGCTTGACCGCTTTCTCGCCTGATATTAAGCTATAATGTGGTCGACGTCGAAGTACGCTTGCCTAAAAGTAACTTATTCACTTTAGACTGGGTCTTTATAATCTCCTAGATTGAAATAGCTCCGCGGATTGTTCGAAGGAGTTACCGCTATCCTCGCAAAAAAGGGTGTTATCAACAGTAAATTATCTAGTTCTTTTACCCGATTTATTATCTTAATTTAAACCTAATATTTAAAGAATTGTGTTGTCTAGTACTACCAATTGTGGCAGTGATTGGTACGACAACCAATCAGAGCGCGAGGATTTGAATATTGACAAAAAGGGAAAAAGCGCGAGATTTTTGGCGTGTCGTACCAATCTGGCGAGCTTGCAGTCGTGCATCATTTGTTCTTTTTAATTATTCAAAAACTAGATATTCATTTGCCATGTATATTTGTTTTCTGTGTTGGAGAAATACAATAAGTAAGTACATGTACAACTGTCTATTATTTTCACTCTTTATTTTATTCTTAAAAGCCATAAACCCAAATAGCAGTGGGACACATGATTCGGATGATATCACCCCATGAGAGTTAACTCTTGTTAGAAGGAAGTCTGTGGGTTTTAGTCAGTAAAAGTCTGAGATTCCATCTTGCTCCAGTGCTCCAGAGCAGGAGAAGTTATTTTTTCGTTTCTCACGTAAAAAAAATGAAAAAGGTATTCTAAATATAAAGAAAATAGATATTATTGGTTCCATGTAAGTAAATACATTAGCACAAAATAATGCAACAGAACTTAGGTATAATTTTGAATGACATAATTAAACATGCTAAATTATAATGATCAATGTTCCCATCTACATGATCATTTAATTTTATCAAGATATTTTTCGGTTTTGAAAGATTTGAGAAATGAATATCATCAGTTACTTGACCGAGATATAGCCGTGAGAAAGGTCCGTCAACCGTCAAGGCAAGCTGACCCAGGTCAGACCGTGACCCGTCGTGACCCTCGGGTTACAGTAACCAGTAGCTGTTTGAAAGGGTAAAAAAAAAGGATAGACAGATATTTGAAAAATATATTAGTTAGTGTTTAATATAATAAAATGATTCACTTTGAGTTGTCTCAAAGTTATATAGTCAAAGTTATATACTTGGGATCGACTAGAATTATGAGTTTAAAAGTACACCAATTTTTCATAAAAATATTTATTAGAAGTCAATTTGCGATAATTTTCTTTTCGTGTCGATGCTCTCAAACTATATCTTTTCTGACCAATGTTTGGCAACCTGTACAGCTCTATTGTTGGCCTATACGGTCTTCGTTACGTTTTAAGGGTATATGACTATAGACCCTAAAAACAGCTGGTGGTTATGCAGGATAGGCAGCATAGCAGATGACGCATGTCGTGTGATCCACAGTGGCACTAATTAAGCAACTTCACTTGATAAAGTCCTGCCAAAAAGTTTCCTGTCATTTTGTTTATGCTCTCTCTTTTATCTCGAATTTTGAAACAGTAACCGTAAATGAGATTGCATTTTGTTTACATTGTTGGCAACAAATGTTTTTTTCTTTCAAATCATGACACTGGCTGACTAAAAAAACCTGAAGGTTTTAAGAGACATTTCGAAAGTAATATTTGCCTTCACATTGATTTTCTAATTACATTTCTTCAGTGCTTCCAAGAGTTCTTAATGCGATCCATTTTAAGACTAAAACTGAACTGTGAAAGCTATACAACAATAATTTAAGTAAATGCGAAACTCGAAACACGTGTCACGTGTATTTTTATGTAAAGAATCTATGTACAAAATTTCATAACTGTATCATGAAAAATCACAAAGTTATAAGCTTGTTATGTCCGCAAAAATACGTAGTTACCGTGCCATCCAGGCAACTGAGGAATTGTTTGGCAGTTGCACCCAGCTGTTTGCTGGCGCCTAATGCCCGCTATGACCTATCGTGACCTGTGTTGTACTTAGTGTCGGTGGTGTCCTACTTGTGACCTTTTTAAATATTTTGAAAAAAAAATATGACATGGAATAAAAACTATTGGAATCCATTCAGTTATTGATTCTGAACAAACTATATTCTGGTTTCGCATAAACTAAAAATTATGTAGTATAGGGTGATAGGGTGTATAGCTGCATCCCTCTTTCTCGCTCGCTCGATGACATTTTAACACGTCATAGTAGTCCCCTGGTATGTTGTCAGTCATGACAACAAGGCAGGCTGACCACGACCGGGGGTCACTACTGCGACCCCGGGTCAACCGGAGCCGTGTGAAGGGTTAAAAACGCTTACTCAGATATTTGAGACAGGAAAACGGCTGGGAATTCTTATTATTTTCCATAAGGTACGGTCATGTATTCTTCCCATCCTGACTTATCGTGCACAGACTTAGTCTTTGACTAACATCCAAAAGTCCAAAATTAAGTTTTGACAACGTGCTAGGTGTTAAAATAACCAATCGCGTTCGAAATACTGACTGACTTATTAGAATTATTGACTGATAAACTGAGCTCCAAAACACAGATCATGGTTGACGTGGCTCATAAGGCTGCCTAGCTTACGTGAGACTTTTTGCATTTTTAGGTGGAAAATCGTCCAGTGATTTCTTTCTCTCTAGTGTGGAGCGGCAGGTCTATTACTGACTAAAATGCATTCTTATCTTCCTTCTTTGCCTTGTGTTCCAGGGTTGCCTCTCAAAAGCGAACCCCGTGGCTCCGGTAGGTATCGACCCTGCTTACGTGGGCTGGATTGGACATGTCTACATGGCCCTGAAATCGCACGACGGGGTCGCGGCAGACCAAGAAGGGGATGGCGGATTTAGATGTCTTCATAAGGAATTGGCAAGAAGTGGCTCAGAGCCGGGAACAATGGAAGAAAAGGACGGAGGCCTTTGCCCAGCAGTGGGACAATATGTGCTAGATATAATAAAATAATAATTACTAGTTATATTAAATATGGTAAAATTGTCATAATATATGGAAAGCAGTGAGGGCCAATTGGTAACGGCCCCGATTTACGAGTTATAAGGTCGCGGGTTCAAACCCAGCCAGGGCATTACTTTGTGTATACAATATTTCATCACCACTGCTCTCAAAACGGTGAAGGAAGGACATCGTGAGAAAATCGGCATGTCCTAGAACCAAAAATTAGAAGACATGTGCCATTCACCAACTCGTACTGGGCCCGCGTGATGGATTATGGCCCACTCAATTTCCTACAGAGAGGAGGCTTGAGTCCCAGCAGTGGGAACATTAAAAGGCTGATTATGCTATACTATATTAAATATGATTCCTTCTAAGTACTTTAGTGATACTCTCTGCAATCAAAGAATCACTGTACGTAATACGAATTTTCAACAGTAAAGGCCCTGACCTCAGGGTGACGGTTTTGACCCGCGGTTCATCACAACCAGTGCGTTTTGAAGGGTTAAAAAACTTGTACTGTTTTGTTAGTATCGTGGGATAAATACGATCTATAAACGTTGCATCTGCCTCTCATAAGACGAGTTTCATTGTAATATTTAGAGGCTTGATTCTGTGTTTATATTAATATAGTTCTACTCAAGAACATTTTTATTTCTTTTCAAACCGGTTATTTTATTTTATTGTTATTACGAAAGACAATTGACTCCTTAGCTAAAGGAAATTATAAATTAGTTTAGAAGATAGTGCGTTAAAAATGCCCAATTATCTTAGCACTAATTTTACACTGGTTATATATACAATTATCAAGGTTGATTAAGATGTATTGATCATTGTTTATTAATAGAAGAACCTTATAAAAAGTATCGAATATAAGTTTTTTTTTTTAATAATTTAATATTAGTAGGGGACTTTAAAAAAATATAAATGCAAAAGATCTTCGTTTAGAATATATATACTATATTTCAGTCTCTTCAATGATTTTCTTATTACAAAAGTAGGATACATTTGCAAAGATACAGTAGTGTTTTAAATAAGTATAAATTAATAACAAAAACCTGGGAACTTAAGAGAAATCTGATTATAAATATTTTACTCCGTTTATTGATATAAAATCACTAGCCATATTACGATCAAGATCTGTTGTAGAACTATCATCATATCAAGACACAAGTGCATGACAATTAAAATTCGCGTTGGCAACTATAGATTTCTAATTTCGTTCAAAAATTAAAAAAAAAGCTTTTTAGACAGACTATACTGAACTTCTTTAACCAAATCCTGCCAAAATCTCACGAAAACGACTCCCGAATTAATCCAAAAACCACTGTAGTAACAACATCTAACATTCACAGTCCTACCAACCTTACACAATAAATTATCTTAATACTTGTAGTGCACAAATTGTGAGCTATAAATAAGAGCTGGCGAGCTATAATAGCAGAGTCCAGGCGATAAATTTAGGGACAATTAGACTTAATCGTTGAATAGAAAGCGTGCAAGGATCTTCCGGAGAGAATACGATCAATAGGAGGCGTGCGCAACCTTTGGTTGTGGTTACTATAATAATTAATATTCCTCAACTTTAACACAACGCCATCTAGTTTCAAACTAAGCAGAGCTTGTGGTATGAGTACTTGACTGGATAGTAGTGGTTAGTGACCCTGACTGCTAGTTCGTGGGTTCGATTCTCACCCAGGGTAAATGTTTTGTTCTATGTCTGGATGTAATTTGTATAATACTAATAATTTTATTAGAACAATAACTTAGTGTTCGTTAACAATTACATTAGTAATTTATCTATAATATGTATGTATGTATTTAGAAATATATAAGTATGTTTATCAGTTGCCTAGTACTCATAACACAAGCTCTGCTTAGCTTGAGACTAAACGACTTTGTGTGATAAAAAATGATAGTTTTGTAGTTTAAAAAATATATATACTCGTACAATCTTCAACCAAAGGTTGTGAACACCTGCCCCGTGGTTTATTCCCACTACAGTACTTGGTTTACGGCGGTCTCTCGCTCCAGTAATAAAATCTTGTCGTCGACGCGCACGCTTTATGAATATTGTTCTACAGTTGCGCGATAAGGCGGCACTAACTCAACTAAGTTTTCTATGATTGCTTTTAGTTTTAGTACTAGTTAGTTAGAAGAATATTTATGGAACTGTGTCTAAACTCGTTAAAAGTAAAAGGCCCGTTTTGACATTTGTATTTTGACTACCTTGCGGCTTGTCCGGTGTAGTGTAACTACTACTAAAATAGCACTACTACACCGGACCCTTAACCACCATCACCATCATCATCAACCTTTTTTATGTTCCCACTGCTGGGACTCAGCCCTTCTCTATAGGAGAGGGAATGGGCCGTAATCCACCTTGCCGGCCCAGTGCGGGTTGGTGAATGTCACACGTCTTCGAACTTTTGGTTCTAGGACATGCCGGTTTCCTCACGGTGTTTTCCTTTACCGTTTTGAGAGCAGTGGTAATGAAATAAATTACACAAAGTGTAAATATTATTTTATTGTTTCTTTTAGTTTTGTTCCAAAGGGAAACAAATGTCAAATGTTTTGTGTCAAATGTCATTTTGACTTTAAAAAAATGTGAAAGTGATGATTTGTCAAGAATGATGATTATGATGATGAAATACCATCCTGACTTTGGTTAAATAAATTATAGTTTTTTGCGTATTATAATTTGATGTCATCAATTTATCACTTACACGAAAAGTTTACCGGTTCTTTAATATCCTGACCTGAAAACTCGTACCATAGAGTAGCCCATAGAAGTAAAAATCTATTGGTCATTATAGGGTAACCTATGGTGGTATAGTCTAAATTTTTCAATGTAAAATAATTCTGAAAATTTTCAAGATTTATATATATTCATTATGATTTTGCTACATTTTTTAATTGCAATTCTTCTTGATTAACAATCTTTTTCTTTTTAAAATTTAAAGATTCGATTATTCCACTGTTTGAAGTGATTCGAAACAAGAGAGCATCAAGTGTCACGGACTATGCCGGTCAGCTCGGGAATCAATCAATTGTGTTGTCTGAGAGTATCAATCCTAGGCGAGCCTGACGATATGATTGGCAGATTTGGTGGTCGATCTGAGGAAACATTTTACAAAATGGAATTTCATTTATCGGAGTGTTTCTGTTTGAAATTGCACGTATAATCATTTCACAGTATTTTTTCTCCGATTTTGTATTACAGAGATCTTTATTTTCATAACTATAAGGTTGCTAATGGGTTGCTATCACAGGTAATATGTGTGAAAATGTAAGTTTGAGATAGCACACAAAGTTACACGTGATTAGCAGAATCGGAATCTTCGAGAGATTTTGAAATTGGAACTTTTTGTATTCGTACATTCATTATTTTTCATAAAATCTTAGCTCCCTCAGATTGCGGTTCTATTTTAATTTAAGAAGTTCGACTACCAAGGGTGAGTTAGTAACTGGTTCAAACGACTGTGATTGGTGCATTGGAACTTACTTTATGAATGAATGATATTTATATTATGTATAGCTCTATTTTCAAATACCTACTATCTTTGTGATGAGATTTTGAAATTGGAACTTGCTGAGTATTTGTATTTTTATACCGTAGTAAACTCGGTTAGAAACTTAGAAGCGTAATGACTGGTTGGTTGGAATAGTGATTTCTATTTACCTATACGAGAAGGGTTTTTTAAAATAATAATGAACTTCTTTACATTGTATGTGTTTTATTTTACGAGTTCTACTTTCAAATGACCGGTAAACTAGCGTGACCAGTGAACTTAGTGTTGGCGGACAGAAAAAGTGAAACTAGAATGATATCAAAATTGGATTTTTTTGTGTCGTTGATGACGTCACAGTTAGGCACTCTTTTCTATATCTTTGTTTACTCAAGTATTATATTAGGTGTTATTACGGGAAATGCGCATGATAGACCTGCCTCACTAGAAGCTAAATTTAATACACATGAAAGTCTTGTGTGTTTTTTTAATAACGATTGGGTAACTGTCCACAGACGAAAATCATTCTCGTACCTATCTGATCCCTATATTTAGATACAGAGATTGTGGACCACGCTTGTACTAAAACTTAGTACACAGTTATGTTTGGCGAAAAAGCTGTTCTAGGAACATAACATTAACACATCAAAATCATACTAAAGTAATAAACAACAAAGTAGTATTAATTATCATGGTAGGTAAACATAAAGCGACCTAGCATGTACCTACCCGTTACGATAATAGAAAACTATTAATTGTTAGTACACTACTAAAATATTCCAGTAGGGATCGCTAGTACTAAACTAAAACATTAGCAAGGAGTACCGGCCCGGAAAAGCAGATTTATATTACTATACAACTAAGATCATAAAACTATACAGCGCGGACCCGAGTATTAATATTGTGCCATTTATCATGACCCAACCCCCCCTAACCCCCTTCTTTTGTGTAAGAAATACACCCGAAACAACCGAGAGAACAAGTTTCGACAACGAAAACTATTCAAACGTTCCCAGCTAACAGCACAACTTGTTCGGCGATGTTCTTAACTCGGGTGCTTCAGCGGTCGTTCGAGGAAAATTGGAAAACGGAAAGACCGACACGCGAAAATAGACTTTTTGTCACACTTACTGCAGTTTACTTTCGCTCGATCGGTATCGATAGTCGAATTTTAAACGTTAGAAAATATAATCGACTCTGTTTGTGATTAGTTAAGGTATGATTTGGCTTGCGTTAGTTTTGCGAGCAGTTGGCCGGAAGGGTAGAGTCGTAAGGAAGTTCGGCGATTATGTTTAGTCAGCGCTCGCTGTGTAATGGAAAGGAAGTAGGAATTGGGGCCTGTAAGATGTGGTCGTATAAGGCGGCCATTCCTGTTTCGTGTCGGGGGTGGGGTCGAGTATGGGGGGGGGGGGGTAAGGGACGATTTGTTTGTTTCTAAGGTCCGTTCTATTCCGCAGCTGTGGGTAGGATTTAAATTTCGCACTGAACCCGCCTTTTGTCCGTAACCTTCTCAGTTGCTGATGAGATGCCTCTTTACAACTCTAAATTGAAGTGTGTTTCGCAAATGTTTTGAATTTAGAAGTTTCGGGCGTAGCTGGCCAGTCCCTAATTTTGTTTGGAATTGAAACTCCTTCTTGGAACCTTTTTGTTTCGTTATAATTAATTTGTACAAATCTACTTTAAAAATCAACTTATAAGCAACATAATATACATTTTGAATACCCTAGTCATGTACATTATTAGATATTATAAAGAAGTTAAGTTTTTTTTTTTGTAGGATTTAGTCTCTGATAGTATTGGTCCAATTGGTAAAATTTTATGTATGCGGGCGAAGCTGTGGGCAAAAGCTACCTAGTATGCATATATATTTTGAAGTCATATCCTCAAACTCGACTCAACCTCCAGCCATCAAATTGACAATTATAGGTTGTTATTTTTTACGTTGTCATGGATACGGAAGGTTTTTTTTAAATAGACTTGGATTATAGGCCTTATACCCTAGACATATTTTCTATTTATTTATTCTTCATAAGGTTAATTTTCGTACAATCAATTACTTACCTACTGCTTTAAAAAAAAATATGGCTGTTTAGTTTGTTATTTTTTTGAAGTGTTGAAGTGAATGTCTAAACATACTATGTAATACTAGCTTTTGCCCACGCGGCTTCGCTCCCGCTCTTCCCTACTCCACCCTACTATACCCTACTCTACCCTACTATACCCTACTCTACCCTGCTCTACCCTACTCTACCCTACTCTACCCTAGTCTATCCTACTCTACCCTACTCTATCCTACTCTACCCTACCCTATCCTACTCTACCCTACTCTACCCTACTCTACACTACTCTACACTACTCTACCCTACCCTATCCTACTCTACCCTACTCTACCCTACCCTATCCTACTCTACCCTACTCTACCCTACTATACACTACTCTACACTACACTACACTACTCTACCCTACTCTACCCTACCAAACTTGACATAAACCATCTATTAGATAGCCCGAACAAAGCCTAAACATTTGGTTTGGTTAGGTGAGCCCGTTCTTGAGTTATAAAATTACAACGAAAAGTGGCATTGATTTTTATAATTATATATAGATAATATAATTATAGTTATTATTAAGATGAAATTCAGCACACGGGTAGACCATGCACAGTAATCTTTTAAAGCATATAATGTTTTTTTTTTATTGAAAAAATCCTTGCTACACACTAGGAATTACTCCTGTATTGTGGGTGCGATCACAAACATGTAAACTAACATACATAAGGCACTAAGGGCCGTATTACAGAACGTCACTCAAAACTCAAGCGTTACTTAAAACTAGTTTCAATCAATCAAACAGCTTGAATCTACGAGTAGTTTTAAGTAATGCTTGAGTATTGAGCGATTTTCTGTAATACGGGACTTGGACCTGAAACACCTATCTGTAAGCTATACAAATATTTGTTTCGAGCTGGGATCAAACCTGCGACCCACAGTGCAACAGCTAATCGCTCAAACACCGTGCCATCATATGTTCCCCTGGTACAATTTTCTTTACGAAGACGAAGCCGCCGGTAGAAGCTAGATTACACATATATATCGTTCGCTTTATACACTTCCATGTCCGTACCCTTAGTGAGAGTGGTAAAGTAATAGTTGGTTATGTGTTAACCGCGAGTGAGAATATAATAGCTTGTATGAAACAAGTTAGTTATTGAGAGTACAAGAATACCCGACTGATGTTACTTGTATTGAGCGAGGAAAATAGCGTTTAAACTTCCAATTAGCTGCATTTTTTAAGTGGATAATTATCTAATGAATTTTCCCGCTCTAGGGCAGAGCGGGGGGATATTTTAGACTTTTACTGTCTAAAACCCACTTCCATGTTTCTTCTTTGTCTCACGTCCCAGGACCCCGGGGTTCCCTTTCAGACTACCCATGGGTCGACTATATAGCTTCTGCTAGCAGCTTTGTCCAGGACTTCGATTACTATTACAGTCGAAAATTATCCCAAGGGAACATATTTTCCGGATAAAAAGTATTCATTGATTTTTTTTTATGTTGGGAAAAATCATCTAATGACAACCCCCGTTTTTTCGCGGAGCGGGAGATAGTGTCAGACTCTTACTGACTAAAAGCCCACCCCGTTCCTTCGTGCCTTTCGTACCGGGACCGAGCTTCCCTTTCGGATAACCCTGGCCCCAGTAGGCTTCGACCCGGCTGGGCCCCTGCTGTTGCTGACAGCTCCTTGAGGCGCGCAGGAACAGTACGCGCCGTCGACGACTTGGGCTCAGTCCGGACAGTTACCGGACGGTCAGACAGCAAGCTACCCATTGCTCGCCGTCCGCAAGCCCGCGCTTACGGTGGCCGGAAATCGGGATGGGAATCCCGGCGGCGGCTGGGGCGCTGTGAGCGCAGCCGTTGCCTGATGCGGTCGGCTTCCTCCTTTGCTAGCATTACTGCTTCGCAGAAGGAGGCGACCGCTTGCCACTCCTCCTTGCTCCGGACCATGGCCTGTACCAAGGCTCGGCGCGAGATATCGCCGCCGCCGATCGCCCTCACGAGGGCACGGCGAAAAGTATTCATTGTGCTTACGTATCCATTCTGTGTGAAATAAAAATCTCCTCGCGGTTGTCGTCTGAGTGTCTTCGCAAAATTCAGCTTTTTTATATTTATTATTATTGTTTATGTGTGAAATCATCAAATAATTCCTCTTGCTCTGGCTAGAGCGAGAGAGAGAATGTCAGTCTTTTACTGACTAACACATGTGTTCCTTCAATTGCCCTTTGCTTTCCAGGGCTGCGGTAACTCTTTCAAGCAATCCCACCACCAATACCATTTCTAAGACGAATTTATGTACACTAATATAATATTCCACAACTATTACACAACGCCGTCTAGTCCCAAGCTAAGCAGAGCTTGTGTTATGGGTACTAGACAACTGATAAACATACTTATAAATTACTAAATGCATACATATTATAGATAAATTACACCCAGACACAGAACAAATGAATTTGCTCATCACACAAACATTTGTCCTGGGTGGGATTCGAACCCACGACCTCCGGCATAGCAGTCATGGTCACTAACCACTAGACCAACAGGCCAGTCAAAAGAGGTATAATAAAGAGGTAAACTTTGTTTTTTTGTTTGTAGGAGGTAATCTTTGGAAGTACTGGTCCGATTGGCAAAATGTTTTCACCGATAGAAAGCTGCTTTATTCCTCAGTGACATAGGCTATATTTGATGTAAGTACGCAGGCGAAGCTGCGGGCAAAAGCTAGTATCAATAATAAAGCCATTTATTCTACAATAACTCTTAAAATTTATATTTCAAATATTGTAAGTATTTTTTATATGAATCTGCTTAATCTAGGTTATAGGCCCCATTTTTAGGTATAGATCTCTCCTAACCTTTTCCACCTTTTCCTCTCCATGGCGTGGTCTATCCAGTCTCTCCCAACCGCCTCCTCGAGGTCGTCTGCCCATCGCTGCTTTGGTCTGCCGGCTTTTCTTGACGAATTAATATCAATCAATATTACAGCTGGAGATAGAGATTTCAGTTATCAATTTCAGAACTGCTACTACATTTTAACAACATCTAGATTAGTTTTCTGTTTAAGGCTGTTATTTTAGGACTTTATAGCCCATATTATTTGTTGGAAAATGATACCGGGAATAAGTTTAAAGGTCATATATTGGTTTCTTTTACTTTCATCGTATCGACCCGAGCTTATGTAATGAGAACTGTTAATTCAGGACGATGATATGGACGTTGCTTATTGAAGAATAATAACGAGTACGTTTATAATAGTAAATTGGTAAAATGTGTTATAGTCCTTAAAAACATTTGGCCGGAATTAAATGGACACAACACTCGTACCCGCCTAGGCGGCAGTACGAGTATCTGTGCATTTAATTGCGATCAACTGCGCCCGGATAGAGCCCCGCTGACCTTTAAATCCATTTTCTTTGCGAAATATTGATTGAGCTATGTTCACTTTGAAAAATATATAACCACCAATTTTTTTAAAGGAACGAACAGAGGCGAGTTTAGTAATTAAAAGTCTGACACTCTCATTGCACCCAGAGCAGGAGATGCTATTTGATGATTTTATACCCAAAAAAATGCACGTTTCTATCCAAACTTTCCTTACGTTCCCGTTCAGCATCTACCTACTTCATTTGTTCGACCACTGTTATTGCAAAAAGTACTCAAATGCTTATTTCATACGGTTTGTTTCAGATTCTCTGCTGGCGGAGTGACTACAAGAAACCAAGATCAATGACATCGCCCCTCTTGACCGATTCCCTCTGTTTATCTAAGAGGCAGCGACACCTCCCTATCAACACGCTTCTGTTTGTGACGGAATGATATCTCGGGTTTGATTCTTGTAACTGCGATTGTGATAGAATTTTTCTTTTACATGAAAATAATAAATTCTTCTTAACTTTGATATTTTTGAAAGCAGTGGTGGCCTGACTTACGAGTTGTAGGATCAAACCCAGCCAGAGACATTAATTTGTGTAATTTATTTCATCGTCACTACTCTTAAAACGGTGAAAGAAAACATCGTGAGGAGACCGGCATGTCCTAAAACTAAAAATTCGAAGACATGTGACATTCACCAACCCGCACTGGGCTCGCGTGGTGGATTACGGGTCATTCCCTCTGTTAGAGAGGAGGCCTGAGTCCCAGCAGTGAGAACATTAAAAGGCTGATTATGTTAATTTTGATATTAAAAGTAATATTCCAAGAGAAGAAAGAAACACAGTTTATTTACGCGTTAAAGACGCAATCTTAAAACTAGGTAACAGGACATAACATCACAGCACTTGAATAGGGAAGATATGCGTCTTCTCCGCTCAAAACGGCCGAACGCTCAGCATAAAGCTGTGGCCTCACGCATAATGCGTTGAGCTCACAGCGCTAGTGTTCAGCGTGGGCAGGTCGCTGTGTCGAGAGTCTCCTTCTTAGCGTGTCGATACCAAATATGGTTTAGCATATCACAGCATAGTCAGCCTTACAATGTTTTCATTGCTGAGACTCGTACCTCCTCTTTAAGAGGCCATATGCGGGTGGATGTCACATTTCTTCGCATTTTTTGTTCTAGGACATGCCGGTTTCTTCTCGATGTTTTTCTTCTCCATTTTGAGAGCAGTGGCAGAGGTGATTAAAGTGCTTTTGTTTTTGCGAAAAATAATTATTTTTCTATATTAAATTCCTTGTCTGGCCCAGTCGTACACAGTAGACGCAGGCTTGCGAATGCAATGGGTAACTTACCGATCGGCAAGGACCAAGACCTAGACCATGACGTGTAAAGTAAGATTGTTTTAATATTTATTTATTTATTTATCCTTCATGTACAATAGTGGTACATAGGTGGACTTAATGCAACAAGGCATTCACTCCCAGTCAACCTTTGGGTTAAAAAAAGACATCACTGTGGTAGGTTTGCACAATAAACAGATGACAAATACTTGAAACGGAAAAAAAAAAAATGTTATTTATATATAATACTAGCTTTTGCCCGCGTGGCTTTGCTCCCGCTCTTCCCTACTCCACCCTACTCTACCTTACTCTACCCTACTCTACCCTATCCTACTGTACCCTACTCTACCCTACTCTACACTACTCTAAACTACTCTACACTACTCTACCCTACTCTACCCTACTCTACCCTACTCTACCCCACTCTACCCTACTCTACCCGACTATACCTACTATTAAATATTACTCTCTCAGGCCTCAGACAGGCCTGTTGGTCTAGTGGTTAGTGACCCTGACTGCTATGCCGGAGGTCGTGGGTTCGATTCCCACCCAGGACAAATGTTTGTGTGATTAGCACGATCATTTGTTCTGTGTCTGGGTGTAATTTATCTATAATATGTATGTAGTTAGAAATATATAAGTATGTTTATCAGTTGTCTAGTACCCATAACACAAGCTCTGCTTAGCTTGGGACTAGACGGCGTTGTGTGATAGTGTGGAATATTATTATTGTTATATTATTATTATTCTCTTTATTTATATTTTGCACATATACAATTACATTTTTAAATATTTTTAAAAAAAATTATACAAAAAAAAAAACATTTAAAAATATAAAACTATAGTTATCCACCGGTGTCGGGAGCTGGGTCCAAGCTACCGGTGGTTAGGGCTCCAGAGACAGGAAACTCCTCACAATGCGAGCCGTATCGAGGAGTACTGCCTTCTGTATCAGGCCCTTGATCCACCCGTGCAACGATAGCTTCGACAGATGCTTATTATTATTATTATTACTCTACCCTACTCTACACTACTCTACCCTACTCTACCCTACTCTACCCTACTCTACCCCACTCTACCCTACTCTACCCGACTATACCTACTATTAAATATACTACTAATAAATACTATGAAAAGTATCAAATCTTAAAGAGAACTTAATAACAATTCTGACGAAGAACAAACTAAGGTTTAGAGGACTTCAAGTAGTAGTTTCGAATTTTACGTTTGAAGGAAAATTTACTTTCGGATTTTTTGATGTCTAGGGGAAGTAAATTCCAGAGTTTTATGGTGGGAACAGCGTAAGAATTGGACATAAAGTCAGTACGGTGAGAAGGAATCTGAAGAAGCATGTTTTTGGATGCACAAATATTAAGATTATGAGAACTGCCCAACACTTAAAAATATTGTTTTAAATAATCAGGAGCACAAGGATCGTTCATTACGGTGAAGAGCATGCAGAGGGATCTGAGGGATCTCCTGTGACGGAAAATCTTTAATCTTGTTTCAGTGTGGGTAAGAGACAGAGCTATTCAGGTTGTCTAGCGCCATCTCTTACCCACAGTGAAACAAGAAACAATCTTACTTTGAACGTCATGGTAACCTTGCAAGCCGTCTAAGTCGACGTCGACGGCGTATTGTGTTACATCCATGTCTTGAAGAGATTTTAGCAAAATGGACGGGGATCTGATGTCTACCACTAGAGCTGATGCCTGCTAAGGCTGCGGGATTGTCCAAAAGAGTTACCGTGACCCTGAAACGCAAAGGAAAACTGAAAGAACACGGGTGGGTTTTAATCAGTGAAAGTTTGCCATCTCGCTTCACTTAATATATTATTTGATGATATCTCAACTCAAAAAATAAGGTTTCCTAGCTTACGTACGGGAACTAATTTCCTAACTATTACCTACACGTGTGGAATCAAACTAGGAATTTAGTCAAGGACGGCCTTAGGGCCAGGCCACACGGTGCGGTGCGGCTCCGGTGCGGCGCCTAAGCGACGAATCGGCGGGCACACGAGTGACGTCGGCCCGCCGGTTCGTCGCTCAGGCGCCGCGCCGGAGCCGCACCGCACCGTGTGGCCTGGCCCTTAGATCTATCCAACCCTTATTAATATAGTAAACTTGTAGCCATTACTCGGCTACTCAGTATTCAGCCCGATTACTTTATCTTCAAACTAGCTCTTGCCCGCAGCTTCGCCCGCGTACATCAAATATAGCCTATGTCACTCAAGAATACAGCAGCTTTCTATCAGTATAAAATTATTAGCAATCGGACCAGCACGCTTAGCCAAGTTGTTATTCTGCAATCGTTAACGCTGTCGAAAAGTGATGAAACGTATGGGAATGACGTCATCTCAACGTAAAGTCGCGTGGTCGGAACAAACGAATAGACAATTCGTAGCCAAGTTTACATCGCTCAAAATCGTTTCAACAATGTTTAACGCTACATCCTTTGTTAGACAAACGCTACATTGTAGAACGAGCGGCCGACTCAGGTGCGTCAACATGGCTACCAACTTATCGTTTTCTACAATTGCTGTCACCGAGGCGTTACCGATTAGAGAACGGAATTCGACACAAACTGGTTGTAACTTGGCTAGGAGGGCAGAACTTTCAGAGATTACCGCCTACAAACAAAAAGCAACCAAAAAAATAAAAAAAGAAACAAATTTTACCTCTTTATAATATTAGTATAAGTAACTTCTCCCACTCTGGGAGTGTCAGACTTTAAACTCACTAAAGCCCAATCCTGTTCCTTCAGTTGCCATTTACGTTCTAGGACCGCGGTAACTCACTCGAACATGGCTCTTACGGCCCTAAGTAAGCTCTTAAATTTTAGGGACATAAAGTACTTTAGGAGCTAATCTAGGATTTCACTCGAACCCCGTATTGCGTAATAAAATGAGTGTCTCATCACGTATCGTATATACGTATGTATATATTTATAAGAAGAAACTGACTGACTTTTTTTAAATTGATATAAACTAGTGCTCGACTTAGTGATGTGCCGTTACCGGTAATATTGCCGTGAAGTGGGAATGTTGGTGGGAATATTGCCGGCAATATTGCCGTAAAGTGGGAATGTTGGTGGGAATATAATATAATATTCCACAACTATCACACAGCGCCTTCTAGTCCCAAGCTAAGCAGAAAGCTCTGCTTAGCTTGGGTATTATGGGTACTAGACAACTGATAAACATACTTATATATTTCTAAATACATACATATTATAGATAAATTACACCCAGACACAGAACAAATGATCGTGCTCATCACACAAACATTTGTCCCGGGTGGGAATCGAAACCACGACCTCTGGCATAGCAGTCAGCGTCACTAACCACTAGACCAACAGGCCTGCTGAATATTGCCGGCAATATTGCCGTGAAGTGGGAATGTTGGTGGGAATATTGCCGGCAATATTGCCGTGAAGTGGGAATATTGCCGAGAATATTTCCCGAAGTATGAATATTAGTGACAATATTGCCAGCAACATTCCCATATTGCGGGCAACGACACATCTCTAGCTCGACTGTTGTTGCGAGACGCACAGGACCGTTCATTGTGGCGACACTTGGGGGAGGCCCATGTCCAACAGTGGACTTCTTTCGATTGAAATGATGATGATCATGATGAGTGCTTGACTGTGATCCCACCTGAAGTAAGCAGTGTTGCAATCTCTGATGGTGAGGCGCACTAGTTTATGAGCCTATTCACTCTTGCCTTGAAGACACTCAAATTATAATAGGACGGGAAGACCGCAGCAGGCAGATTGTTCCAGTCCTTCGACGTACGCGGTATTAATGACGAGGCAAAACGCTTCTTACCTACTTAAAAAATAACTTCTGCAGCGGCTTAGACAGCATAAAAGTAGGTTCCCATACAAACTTTGGACCCCAGTTTCACTTCTTTAAGCGAAAATTTTTGGAAAACCCTCTCTTAGTGCTCGGCTAAGTCATAAAAGGAAGCCTAGTGCACAATTTCACGTTCTTAGTCCCAGTCGTTTTAGCTATGCTTTGATATAATAATAGGTATATAATATATTCCACAACTATCACACAGTGCCGTCTAGTCACAAGCTAAGCAGAGCTCGTGTTATGGGTACTAGACAATTGATAAACATACTTATATATTTCTAAATACATACATATTATAGATAAATTACACCCAGACACAGAACAAATGATTGTGCTCATCACAAAGATTTGTCCTGGGTGGGAATCGAACCCACGACCTCCGGCATGGCAGTCAGGGTCACTAACCACTGGACCAACAGGCCTGTCAAAATATGACAGTAGTTTCTCCTTTTATAAACATAGATAGATAGACAAATAAATATAGTCTTTATTGTACACCAGAAATAGTATTACAAAAGGAACTTAAAATGAATAGGGTGTTATGCCTTGATCACACGTAACGAGTAAAACGCCGAGACAGTCATGTAAGCGAGTTGTAGAGGTAAGCGCTCGGCCGGGCACTCGGCGCTTTGTTTATACGTACCGAGTATTCGGCCGAGAGCACTGTCTCGCCCGTTTACTCGGTACGTGTGATCAAGTCTTATCGCTAAAAGCAATTTTTTACAGATAACCTTTGGATGGATTTGACAGAGAAGTGAATAAAGTGTTTCTAATAATAAGTGGAATAATTGGAAGATAGAAGCGTTTCATTGATCGCCACCTGACCTAAGTTCTGACAATATCTTTAACAATTTCATTTCCATATTCTACCCCTCCTTATAACACGAACGACGCAAAATACCTCACTATTCCTTAAACCATTAATATAAGCAACATCGCAGATGGGCCCTAAGATTACATCGACGGTGGGAACTAATATCAGGGGTGGACCTACCCCCGGGGCTCAATTTTAAGGCGGGGCCCACCCCCCGGGATAAGAACTGATCGCGGGGGGCACAGAAACTTGGGCCCCACTTGGGGGTGCTAAGAACATTATTAAATTGGATGATGAGTATGTATTTTGTATGTGTGTGTGTAGTTTTGTGTTAAGACGGGTCTGCCATGTTGGGATCGATAGTTTGCGATGGAATGATGTGACGAATATCTTGTTTGTGTTGTAACTATCACTCGTATTTTGATAAACGTTTGTTATTTATAGTTTTAAAGGGCAAAATCGTATTTTATCTCTGATTATAGCCCAATTTTTTATTCGTTTTCTTGTCTGAACTTTAGTATCTACAAATGCGGTTTCATAATTAATAACAAGAGGACTTTATGACGGTGAATGTCATTGTTTTTGTACCTACAGCTCTGGGCTTTTCTTGGTTTATCTATGCATATTTTTATTAATATGTAAGTACTCACTTGTATATATTGAGGAAAGATTTGTATATTTATTTGTAATTAATAAACTCAAAAACTATGAACCGAACGTGTGTACGTTTATAAAAATTCTTACAACAATTTTATACTTTCACATGGGCGTAGCCGTTAGCAGAAGTTAATTTTTAATATGTTTGAAAATGGACCTAGATGATAGAATATAACTAATTTCCTTCACTCCTTATTGTTTTGTAACACTGATTCCGATCAAATATTATTTATTTATTTACACACAAACATTTAACAATGAAAAGAATGAATACAGTAAGATGAGCACAATGGTGCTGGTGGTACAGCTGACTAACGATCGGAGACACTGTGTATAAATAGGTTAGAACGATGGTTAGAACAGTTAAGATAGATAAAATTAACTATGTGAATGTGAATGAAATGTGTGTGTAATGTGTGTGTGCATCAAAAACAGTAAATAAATGTATATACACATAAATAGATGATAAAGTGGTCAGTTGACGAGAGTGAAACTGTGGGCAAAAGCTAGTTAAATAATAAAAATACATAGGTATCTATAATATATAACTATACGAAATGATAGAGAGATAATGTTCTTTGACGAGCTTTTAGTCATCTTTCACAAACAGCGGAAAAGTCGTCTGATTCACCAAAAATATGACGACAAAAGCAAAACCTAGCTTCGCCAAACAGGACCTTTTCCTTATCATGCGCATTCAAGGCCATTTCCAGTTTCCAAATCACATTCATGCTGCCCTTACGAACAAACCCAATCCTGCATAAACAAAGTGTTCAAAGGGAGAAAGGACAAATGACCCAATTTCCTTGAGTGTTCCCGAGTTCAACCCTCTCGCGCGTAAACGGTACAGCCGACCCCATCGCGCCCACAACTTTCGTTGGCCTACTTGTGAAAAAACGCGGAAAATCTCCTCTTTAAATGTTAGTTTGGACTTGGGTTTGTTTGAAAGAAAGTTTTATTTCATGAAGTGAAACGGTTGTTATATTTTTACGGTTGCTTTCCGTTTGAGGGTTGATTTAGTTTAGTTGTTGTGGAGACACGTGTATTGATTTGTAGTTAAGATATTTAGTTGTATTGTATCTTGTAACGTGTTTGTAGTAAATTCTAAGTTTGCTTGCCAAGGGTTAGAGTTGTGGGATTGTCCGAAAGAGTTACCGTAGTTCTGGAACGCAAAGGGTAACTGAAGGAACATATGGGTTTTAGTAAGTAATAGTCTGGTTCTCTCCCTCGCTCTACCCCGAGCAGGACGAGGTATTTGATGATTTTCCGATCTTAATAGAAAGTGATATTGGTATTGCATTGACTCGGTTTTTTAGATAGATATAATATTGTATTTGATTTGTATTCTTGTGTGTCCCTTAATTGGCCGCCTCTAAGCTTCTTTTGAACTCAACGACTATCGCAACCCAGTGCTGGGCATGCCACAATTATGGCGGTAAGTCCCCTCTTTGAGGCGTGGCTGGAAAGACCTCACGGCGTCCTTACCTTCCGCATGACGCAGGTACTCACCGGACATGGTTCGTTCGGGAGTTTCCTGCACGGGATTCATGCGGAGGTGACACCCGGGTGTCGCCACTGTGCGGAACGCCCGGAGGACACGGTGGAGCACACAGTCGAGGTGTGCCCTGCTTGGGCGGAGCATCGCCGTGCCCTCGTGGGGGCGATCGGTGGCGGAGACCTCTCGCGCCGGGCCTTGGTTGAGGCCATGGTCCGAAGCGAGGAGGAGTGGCAGGCGGTCGCCGACTTCTGCGAAGCAGTAATGCTCGCAAAGGAGGAGGCCGAACGCATCAGGCAACGGCGTTATCGCCGCCGCCGTCGCCGGGATTCTGATCCCGATTTCCGGCCAACGTAGACGCGGGCTTGCGGACAGTGAGCAATGGGTAGCTCACTGTCCGGCCGTCCGGTAACTGTCCGGACCAAGCCCAAGTCGTCGACGGCGCGCGCTGTTCCCGCGCGCCTCAAGGAGTTGTCAGCAACAGCAGGGACCCAGCCGGGTCGAAGCCTACTGGGGCCAGGGTTATCCGAAAGGGCGCTCGAGCCCCGGTATGAAGGCTAGAAGGAACGGGCTGGGTCTTTTAGTCAGTAAGAGTCTGACACTATCTCCCGCTCCGCCCAAGGGCGGGGGATGTCAAAGCATGATTTTTTCCCACCATAAAAAAAAAAGCTTCTTTTGAACTATTAAACTTCGAAAGAAAAGACATAGAGAAAGACTCTATACTTTTTATAATTAACTAATTGCTGCCTGCGGCTTCGACCTCGTGATGGTAGAAAATTATTCCAAGAAAAATAATACTGGGATAAAAAGTATTCTAAGATATGCTACTCCATAACATTTTCTAACCGGCCAAGTTTCTTATAAATCTCTTCAGTAATTACATCGTTAAAGTTTGTGAGTGTCATGTTCTCCACATAGACACTAACAAGATTTCGCCTTTGTATTATTAGTGTGATATTTTAGTCAAAAAATTAATCAAATTCATATCTAATTCACCTTCTAGTATATCTTTCACCAAGCCAAACAATTTACTTGAAATCAGAATAATTAATTATCTCTCGCAAGGTTTCAAATTCAGCCCGTTACCATCTAAGGGTTAAGGGTCTCGGGAGCCCTAAAGAATGGTAGCAATCTTGTGGTAATTCTACCCGGCCGGCCGGCCTACAAACTATCGCTTTATGTACTCTACGAACATGTATAATTTTGGTATGTATATGTACAAGTTGTCTATGTGTATGTTTAAGTTGTGTGTGTATGTGTGTCGTGTTTATTTAAATTTGAGATCGGGCTTTGTTGTAAAGGAGATGATTTTGATACGGTGAAGTTAAAGGGGTTTATTTTGATGAGGTAATTGGTGATAGCGTGATTTGTTTTTTTATTTAAGACTCTGATTTTTTGTTGGTCTGACCTGACCTTGAAGTTTTCACTTCTTAGTTCGTTCAAAGTGATATAGAGTTGATTCTTTCTGTTTTTTTTTTTATGCCTTGGTTAAACTTATATCATTAGGAATGTAATGGCGGCGCGGCCTTGTTGACGAAATATAGGTATTTAGTTTTGTACAAATTAGTGGACTGGTGTCTGCTTGTGTGCGGCAAGGTACCCTCCATGGAGGTGTTGTTGTTGCGACTGGTTGGTTTGTCACTGGTGTCTTTTTAGTTTATTGGGCGGAAAATCCTTAAATAACTTGTACCGTTCTTGGTGGAGCGAGAGGGAGTGTCAGTCTATTACTAATACCCACATGTGTTCCTTCAGTTGCACGTTGTGTTTTAAGGCTGTGGGAGTTCTTTTGAACAATTCCGCAGACCCACTTCACCAGTACACCACTTTGCAGGGACACTGCTGTAATGGTATTGAAGCTCTTTTCATCAGTTCTGCTGCAGGTTCAATTCGCGCACGGAACATTTGTATAGCCTACATATAGTTTTTAGGGTCTAGGAGTCTTGTGTATAAGTATGCGAACGCTTCCACTATACAGGAGTAATTCGTAGAGTGTGACAAGCTTATTTAAAAAAAAAAATGAAAATTCTTATTAATGTTGAAAAGGCATCTTTTTTTTAAAAAAAAAAAGAGTGAAGACGTTTGGATCCCCTACAGACATTATTGAACCCAAAAATAAGGAATGATCCAATTGGTACAGTCGTTCGGAACACATACAGTACATTTCTGTATACAGGGTTATTTCTAAACAACCTTTCAGGACTGTATTATTAACATCATAAACAACAACATTTGCTCTATGACTTTTTACAAAACATAATTCTTTTGCCAAAAACAAACCTTCAAGATTTCGTTGTTCTATCTAACACATTTCAACTCTGTATTTTGCTATACCTACCTACGTCTGTATGACGCGACGTATACGCATTAAGCACCCCCGCCGCACGATCCCCACTCCCCTTTTTTTTCGATGGGAAAAATCTTCCTATGACAACCCCCGCTCTTCCGCTATTGTACTATCGCTAGCTTCGCATAGACTTCGTAATATTTAGAATGTACAATTTAAATATTTTTATTTTTGAATGAAAATCTGATGAACTAAAATATGATAGATTTTTAAAAGTCATAGAACAAAACTTATTGTTTGTTGTTTTAATAACATAGTCCAGATGTTGCCAGTGTTTTACAAATAACCTCGTATAGATAAATTATTCATAGACTCGCGCTTGACACCTCTCTCACATTCTCAGTCTATTTTCTTTCAATTCATAACAAAACACAAAATATATTTTCTTCGAACACAAGTAAATCCACATCAAAAGATAGTGTAGTACGTAATGTACAAGCGAATAGTAAGCACATATACAGGGTGTACTAAGCACATATACAGGTTGTTTGCGGAGGAGCGTTCTCATTAAAACTTGCATGGCTTCGATACACCCTGTGAACCTATTTATATTTATTAGCGTATTGGTTCTGTGATGTAGTGGTTCAAGATAGTTTTTAGATCAGTCATGATGGTTTTTATGGCATTAAAATAGGGTAGGGTAAAAGATTAACCGTTAGTATATTAATATGGAAATATTGCAAAATCAATATTTTTTTCAAAAGAGTGATCATTTTTTTTAGGTTGAAAAGTCATCCAAAGACCTCCCCCGCTCTTGGGCGGAGCAGGAAGGCGTGTCAGACTTTTACTGACTAAAAATCCACGCCTGTTCCATCGATGCCTTTCGTACCAGAACCGAGTCTTCCTTTCAGAAGCAGACCCTTGGCCCCAGCAGGCTTCGACCCTGCTGGGACCCTACGGTTTGCTGACATCTCTCTGAGGAAAAGAGTAATCATGGAGTTTTCTTCACTAACTACTAAATGTTTCTACATATGTTTGTTTGTTTGTTTCTTTTTATGCTTTTATTTTTTTTTGTTTCGTTTTTTTTTATTTTTCTAATAAAAGATTTTTTTTTTACTGAGAGTAGGCATTCGTTTAACCTCTAGCTCATCTGATGGTAAGCGATGGTGTGGCCGGCGATGGAGCACACTTGTCTTGCCTTGAGTTGATAGTGTACTTGAAATCGGAGAACACGATTAAAAGTTCTGAACAAGTAACATTAAGCAGTCTGATGCAGTTGATGGCGTCAAATATAATATAAATGATTGAATTAAAAGAAATTCCAACTTTAGATACTATTTCGCGGAAGAGGTAGTGGTTGGCTTTTTGCTTTGTTAAAACGAATTTTTTTTTTAACCGAATAGTATCCTTCTTCAAACCGATATTACTTTTTTTTTTAAATATCTATCACACAACGTTGTCTAGTCCCAAGCTAAGCAGAGCTTGTGTTATGGGTACTAGACAACCGATAAACATACTTTTAGATTTCTAAATACATACATATTATAGATAAAATACACCCACACACAGAACAAATGATCATGCTCATCACACAAACATTTGTCCTGGGTGGGAATCGAACCCACGACCTCCGGCATAGCAGTCACGGCCACTAACCACTAGACCAACAGGCCAGTCAACTTTGTACATAAGTATCAATCTTCACACCTTTTAAAATGACGGTTTTTTTGTTGTTGATAGGTTTGCGCTTGACCGCTATCTCACCTGATGGAAAGCGACGATGCGGTCGACGAAGGAGCATGATAACCTAGAAGTAACCTATTGACGTAATTTTAGAACTTCACCATTGACAAACATTTTCAATCAAGAATGAATCAATCGTGAGACACTGTCGTTCGCATCATCGCTTAAAAACTGGATTACGCTCTAACGGCTGAACGGATTATGATGAAATTTAGTACAAGGGTAGAACATGACCTGGAACAGCACATAAGATACTTTTCATGTATATTTATACATAACTTTCTACTATCTCGCGGGTGAAGCCGCTGGCAGTAGCTAGTTAATTATGAAATACATAGGAGACGAGAAAAGCTGAGCGTTTGTAAAACTTGTAAGGCTTCGATACACGGCCGTTGCGTAGCAACTATTTAAACTATTTTGCTTTGGGGTGATTCTTAATTAAGGAAGTTGAGGGTTAGCTGATGTTCAGTATTACATCTTTATCGCAAGCATCGCCATATTGGTACTCAGTGACGTCATACATCAAGTCCCTACTGTACGCCTAGCCAAGTTGCAATAGTTAACGCTAGTAGAAAGTTTCAAATGTACGGGAATGACGTCACCTCAACGCTCAGTCTCGTAGTCAGAACAAAAGATTCGGCGACGCAGCCAATTCGAAGCGTTCGACGCAAACGAAATGGTTGTAACTTGGCTAGGGGAGTTGATAAAAAAATGATGCCTATGATAGCATTTTTTTACCCTGCTGGGCTGCTGCGGTTTTACTGACATCTCCTTGAGGCGCGCGTGGAACAGTACGGGCGGACGTTTCACGGACGGTCAGACGGCGAGCTACTTATAGCTCTAGCCTGTATCAAGACCCGACGCGAGAGATCGTTTACGCCGATCGCTCCCACGAAGACACGGCGTGCTCTGCCCAAGCAGGGTACAGCTCTACCGTATTCTCTACCGTGTCCTCCGGCCGGTCCACACTATGGTAACATCCGGGCATTTCTTCCGTACGAATCCGGTATAGGAACCTCCCGAACTTACCATGTCTGGTGAGAACCTGCCATAATTATGGCGTGTCCATGGCTTAAAGACCCGTTGGTTATGGCTAGCAGGAATTGTAGGCAAATCATATGGGTTCAAGTTCATTAAGAACTCAAGTAATGCTTGAGTACTTGATGAACTTGCGTACTACATATCAAGCAAATAATCAAAATATGTAGGTGAAATTACCATGAGAAATGTCAGAAGAGAAAAATATAATTGTCTAGAAACAAAAGACGATCCACCGCCATTTGACGGTACAGCAACCTTACACGAAAGCATAACTTAGTCGCTTAAAACATGTAGTACCACTCTCACGTACATATCTTGTATACAGTGTGACTGGTTAAACGAGGGGCTTGTCGAATTTAAAAATAAAGATAATAAGGAGAACCGAAAATCACAACACATCGATCCGGAGTCTTGGGTTGTCTTCTGAAACCCGTGGTCCAAGAATGCAAAGGACTGGTCTGGAGCGGGAGAAGTCATTAGGTGATTTTCTACCTCAAAAAAAAAATCCTTGAAACAAAAATGGCGCTACCCAAAATGGTGATTTTTCAGAAGAGCGTCACCAAGTTTTCAATGTAGTACTTATTTACTCCATAACTATGGTTGGCGTGGTTGGCGCAACGGGTGAGCGATTGGCGGTTGTACTAAATTGCTGCCCTTTCCAAAACTTTGGCGGTATGGTTGGCGCAGAGATTGAGCGATTGGCTGCCGTGCTACGTGTAGTAGATTCGATTCCCGTTTATGCATTATCATTAAATAGTTCCGGGGTCTGAATGTCTTGTGTTTGTGAGTATGGTATACTTTTTATTGTCCACCATAAATAAAATTACAGGAGGAACTTAAAATTAATAGGGTATCACAATGGCCGGTGTTATCGCTAAAAGCGATTTTTAAACCAAACTTACAGATAAAAAAACGTTAAAGAAACACTCCCTCGTTTACCAAGCCACCCTGTATATTTGCTCACGTAACTTGTATACGTACGTGAAATATTAGCCAAAGTTCGGGCGGCAGTTAAGAGTTTCGATGAAATATGTCTTGGGGTGGCTCGGGGGGGTTAAGGTCTCCGCCTTAAGCCATCCTCAGGTCGATGGGAACTTATTAAAGGGGTGGAGGGTTGGCTGTAGTTTGGGTAGAGTACCTACTTGACGGTCGGACGTGTTTTCATGATTATTACTAGGTTCTAGATACTTAGAGGTTTTATGTAGCCTTGTTTTTAGTGTTTGGAGGCCTGGGAATAAGTGTTTGGAGGACGTTGTGTGCTAGGATTCGCTCGTAAATCTTTTAGCTGTTCATTGAGCAATGTGTGCAAGACGTGTTCTTAATGAGATAGCGTTTTGAATAATTAAATTAAAATAGTTTTATTCACATGCATTTTATTTGATACGGCAAAATTCATGCATCAGCGGCATCTCAAAAAATGGTTTTAGTCATTTTTAGGGCCAATTTTTTATGACTTAATATTAGCTAAAGTTCGGGCGGCAGTTAAGAGTTTCGATGAAATATGTCTTAGGGTGGCTCGGGGGGTTAAGGATTTCGCCTTAAGCCATCCTCAGGTCGATGGGAACTTATTAAAGGGGTGGAGAGTAGACTGCAGCACAAAATAGATAGGTACAGAAGTCAATCTCATGTATGTACTTCACTTTTTATATACTTACGCTAGGCGAGCACACACGTCTGCACGTTGCGCTGAACTGTACGAGTGTGACCGAGCGATCCAGCCGAGATATCGTGTCCGTGAGCGGTGTCTGTCTATGTGTGCGTTGCTCGAGCGCGCTTTGTATGTAGATTGTCTTCTGTACCTATCTATTTTGTGGCAGTAGTTTGGGTCGAGTACCTACTTCATGGTCGGACGTGTTTTCATGATTATTACTAGGTTCTAGGTTTTATGTAGCCTTGTTTTTAGTGTTTGGAGGCCTGGAGATAAGCGTTTGGAGAACGTCATGCTAGGATTCGCTCGTAAATCTTTTTGCTATTGAACAATGTGTGGAAGTCGTCTTCTTAATAAAATAGTGCTTTAATATGAAAATAATTTTATGAAGGTATACAGTTTTACTTGATACCATAAAGCATCATTAAAGTATAGTTTTAGTAATTTTTAGGGCTATTTTTTAGGGTTCCGTACCTCAAAAGGAAAAAAACGGATCCCTTATAGGATCACTTCGTTGTCCGTTTGTCTGTCAAGACCGTTTATCTTGGGAACGCGTGAAGGTATTGAGTTAAAATTAACATACATTCAGGTCTGCGGTCCCTAGAAGCTCTGAAAAAAACAATTTCTAACTTAACGAAAAAAAAAAAGATACGGCTATTTATATCGCATAAAACGTATATTTCGACACTTTCTACGGAATCAAAATACATAGGGTACCTCCCGTTGGCCCAGAATCCTGAAATTTGGCATAAAGCGAGGTCTTATAACATTGATACAGGAATAATTCTGAAAACAGTAAATACGTCGTTACGTCACAAAAAAAAATCGATTCGGAAAAAGTTCGCGAAATTCGGGAATTGAACTATTTACATAGTTAAGTTTGCATGGAATCCACGACTCGCACTATTAGTTTTTTTTTATGTGTTGCATCATTCACACTCGCATCAACCAGAGTAAAAAAGGTTACTTGATAATTTCCTACCTTGAGAAAAAATGATTATACTAGGTAAAAATATGATTTCCGCCTCTCTTACCTCATCATTATTAGCTGTAGTCGCAAAACTAGCGCTCTAAGTAAAGTCGTTAGTGGCTGCGGCAATTTGTTGGTCAGCGCAGCGTTCGTAGTTACTACCGAATAGATGCTCTACTATAATATAGTTTATAATAGTTGTTATATTTAGAAACGTCGCCTTTCTTCGTATTTCAATTTTTATATTTTATATCAACTCGATAAAAAAAATATTAACACTAATATTATAAGGTTAAGTTTGTTTTTTTGTTTGTAGGAGGTAATATCTGAAAATACTGCACGCTTAGCCAAGTTGTTATTCTGCAATCGTTAACGCTGTCGAAAAGTGATGAAACGTATGGGAATGACGTCATCTCAACGTAAAGTCGCGTGGTCAGAACAAACGAATAGACAATTCGTAGCCAAGTTCACATCGTTCAAAATCGTTTCTAAAATATTTAACGCTACATCCTTTTTTATACAAACGCTACATTGTAGAACGAGCGGCCGACTCAGGCGCGTCAACATGGCTACCAACTTATCGTTTTCTACAATTGCTGTCACCGAGGCGTTACCGATTAGAGAACGGAATTCGATTATAACTTGGCTAGAGGGGCTGGTCCGATTGCTAAAATTTTTTCACCCATAGAGAGCTGCTTTATTCCTGAGTGACATAGGCTACATTATATGTATGCGGGCGAAGCTGCAAAGATAACATAATCGGCCTTTTAATGTTCCCACTGCTGGGACTCAAGCCTCCTCTCTAGGAGAGTGGGCCGTAATTCACCACGCGGGCCCAGTGTGGGTTGGAAAATAGAGGCTCAATAAATAAGAAACGCTATTTAACCCTAGCAGTACACAGAGCAATACACTCCACTCTAGATTATTCTTGAGTAGGTATCAGTGGCGTAGTTAAGCGTGGGCGAACAGGCCCGTTGCCCCCGGGCTCGAACCCAAAGAGGCCCCGCCAAGGGAGGATTAAGAACGAAAGGTTTTTATCTATACCAATATTATAAAGTTTGTTTTTTTTTTTTTTGTTTGTAGGAGGTAATTTCTGAAAGTACTGCTCCGATTGTTAAAATTTTTTCACCAATAGAAAGCTGGTTTATTCTTGTGTGACATAGGCTATATCTTATGTACGCAGGCGAAGCCGCGGGCAAAAGTTAGTAATTGATATGCTCGCGTTTGTCTACTATTTCACCTGATGATATGCAACGATGTGATCGAACACTGGGTTGTAACAGTCGCTGTCTTGTTTTTAACCGACTTCGAAAAGGAGGAGGTTCTATGTTCGGCTGAATGTATGTTTTTTTTATGTATGTTCACCGATATCTCGGTCAATTGTGGACCGATTTTGAAGGTTATTTTTGATTGAAAGGTTATGCTTCCAAGTTGGTCCCATAGAAATATTGTTATGATCTGATCATGAACTTCGAAGATATGGAACAGAACTCCTCATAGGATCACAGCAGAACTGTCGTAATAAGGAAAATTGTTTTGTTTATACGTGTAGTCGATGACTGACTGAAAGAAAAAGGGGAGGGGATGTATCGAACTGATCTGATGATGAAGCCAGAAGGTAAATTAATGTAATCTAACCGTGTTTGGGATTGCTAAAAGCGTTATGAGATGAATGAGAAAAGTTTGGCTGAGGGGTACTTTTTAGTGGTGGTACCATAACTAAAAAGTGTAAAATAAAAAACATTTTACAAAAAAAATATAACCGACTTCAATGTTCACTGAAAAACACAAAATAACTTTAATTTCGGAAGTCGGTGTAAAATAAAGAAGGGACAAAACTATTATAGAAACACCGACTTCCGAAATTAAAGTTATTTTGTATTTTTCAGTGAACATTGAAGTCGGTTATATTTTTGTTGTAAAAAGTTTTTTATATTTTTATGTTTGTTCGCGCATAACTCTTCGTTTGGTAGCTTGCCAACCGATTTAAAAAAATATTTTTTTGTTGGAAAGGGTATACTTCCCAAATAGTCACCAAGTCGGGATCTGATGATGGAATTTTGGCAAAATCGAGGGAACTCCTCAAATATTAAAGGTCTTATCAAGTACTTAAGCATTTACAGTCAAAAAGTGACATTTGATGAGGTAGAACTGTTGAAGAAAACCAGAAACGGCCAACGGAACTTTATGCTCAAACAAAATGATATCACAATAAAATAGTTATGCGACTATGACAATACAAATAAATGAATGGTTCTGAATAGTTATGTTGAAAATGGTATCATCGAAGTGACCTGATGATGATGATGGAGCCGGAAGATAGGCACTGGAACTTTGTAACTAATCAATGTATCCTAGCCGTGTTTGGGCTTATTAGAATTGTCATGAGATGCACTTTAGCTATAAAATACTATCGAACTGATCTGATGATGGAGCCGTAAGGTGGAAGGTAGTTACGGGAGTTTCATAATAAAATAATATTTTCTACCAGGGCTTGAGTTAATTGGAATTGTCATGAGAAAGAAGGTACTCTGGCCGTAAGTGTATTGCAACTAAAAAGTGTAAAATAAGAAACTTTTTATAAAAAAAAGAAATAACCGACTTCACTAAAAAAACACACCTGTGTTGACATTGTCGGTGTTAAATAAGGAATCAAAAATACCGAGAAACACCGACTTCCGAAATTATAATTATTATGATCGTTTTAGTGTTTTTTTTAGTGAAGTCGGTTATTTTTTTTTATAAAAAGTTTTTTTTTAAATTTATTAAAGAAAAAGGCCTGGTTGATGTGTCTTCGCCCACGTTTAAATTGGTCCACATTACGCCTCTGTTGAATATAACCAGAGTGTACTAGGAGTTCAGGGTAATTGAGTGTAGTACTCATTATTAGTTCTTAGACCGTTTCGTGGAAGCACTAGGTCGTTAGCGGATGCGGCAATTTGTTGTCTAGTTTGAATTTCGGTCGCAAGTTTTTAATTTAGTCTGTTCATTTAGTTTCTTGATAGTTTTTCTTTTGAAAACATTAGGTTTAGTGTTAGTAAATGTTACGTTTAAGTGGAGTATTAATCTATTTAGTGTATTATCACATTTAAAGAATAACATTGTAACTTATTTTTGAGGCAATATTGAGTTACGGGTGATTCTTTGAAACCGAGAGAGTGTCTCATTCATCTGGCCTAATTTTCGTATCTATTTTTTGTCGTAAATCACTGGCCTTTTTTGATACATTTATCGACCAGGGAAAACTAATATGTAAATAAAAATATCAAATTTTAAAGAAAAAATCTAGGCCAGATGAATGAGACGTTCTCTCGGTTTCAAAGAATCACCATTACACTCAAGAATATTCTTGTTACAATAAAGTAGTAGGTATTAATGCAGTAATGCCTACTGTGTATAGCAGGAAGCTATACAAAAAATGTAGAATTCAAATAGCCTAAAACTGAATCACTATGTTATTCTTTGCAGGGGGCGTCATGCAAGAATTTAATGGTAAATTTTCCATGAGATTAGTTTATTTTTTATCCCAACATAATTGAAAGTCGCCGTTTGAACATAATATTTCTTTTTATAATTATTAGGTAGGTATTATCTTTCTTCTTTGGACATTCAAAAACTTTTTAAAAGTCTAGTTACAGCTTACACCCTGTCCAGAGGGGGGGATGTTTAAAATTGTCTTGTAAATAAAAGATAAAGAGGAAGACGGAGGCAAATCGGTGTACAAAAGACGGTGACCCATCCATAGACTGACCTCGGGCAGGGTAGCTTAACTTTGATATTCAACCCATGCGGCTGATATTATTTAGCCTTTTGACTTTCCTTACAAACCACAAAACAGTAGTATCCTCTCCGGCCATCATTGGCGCGGGCTTGTGGACAACGAGCAAAAGGTAGCTCGCCGTCCTCTCGTGCTATAATGACCGAGTGTAGTGTTCGACGCGCAAATCAAAGGTATGTCCAGTAAGCCCGATGCCTGCTAGGGCCATGAAATTGGTTGAAAAGGAAAATAAAATATGTAATCAGTTTAGCTGTCTTTAAGGCTAGAGTGAATAGGCTCTTAATAAACTAGTGCGCTTCACCATCAACGATTACATAACTGCTTACCATCAGATGGGATCGTAATACATAATTTTTAAAAATAGTGTGGTTTTAATTAGTAAAAGCCTGACACGCTCTTGCGCTCCACCCCAGAGCGGGTGAAGACATGGGATGAATTCCAATATAAAAGAAAAACCGGCGAAGTGCGAGACTGACTCACGCAAGAAGGTTTCCTAACCGTCCGTAGCAAAAAACGGCAAAAAAACGCCACTTTATGTAGGTATTTATTTTGTTTAATAAGTACTAATATCTAGACATTTAAAATTTTCACAGATATAAGGGTTATTACGGTTAATGAGATATGGTCTGGTGACAGACAGACAGATGGAAAGCGGAGTCTCAGTAATAGGGTCCCACCTAAAGGTACCTACCGGAACCCTAAAAAACACCTTCAATACTACACAATTTCAATGTCCCGTCTAGATTTGAACAAAACAACGTTTACATACATTTAGTTAATTGAGGTTGTAAGCCCTACCCTGCCTATTTATAGTGCGCAAAAGTAAAGGTGCCCACCCAGAATGTTTACAAAGCATTTGCTTAATAACTGAAACTTTGAGGGTAGGGTCGAATTCTCCTAATACCTACGGCCGGAGTGTGGGTGGCAACTATCGTTAAACTGGGTACGGGCGTCTGTGTGCGTGTTCTCGTTGCCATGGAGACGTATCTTTAAGATCTCCCTCTCTGCCCCGTCTCAGTTTTGTCCTTTCTCCTTTGCACGCGTTTCTTGTCGGGAGGCGTGAATTTGTACGGTCGGCAAATTAAGTTGCGCTGTCATTTCTGTGTTTTTTAGAATTTATTTTAGTAACTAGCTGACTTAGCGAACTTCGTACCGCCTAACAGTCAATGAATGTAGTATTTCTTTTGATATAGTAAACCGATTGCGATGAAACCAAGCTTAAGTAATATTTATTATTGATTTATATAAATTAACACATATAATTGTTTTTACAGATGTATACCCAAAGTAACAAATGTAGTCGCAAAATAGCCCACCATTCAGAGAGAGACACATAATTCAAGTTACACACAAATTTAATATATATAAGTTATCTATATCGATTTCGTACATTTCACGTGATGCGTACATAACAACAAAACTTCTAAAGATAATATTATATGTATAGTTTTTTTATTTTCGCATTTAAAACATTACATATTGAAACGATATCAATCGGAAAATGGCTTGGTTTATCATAGTTTACATGAAAAGTTGATAACAATATTTTTGTAAGTGATTCTATTACAGTCTTTAATAATTCTAATTACTATTAAACAGATTATGGGTAAGGCTCGCCTGTGTACATCACCGGTTCTCTTTTTTCATTTGACTGTAATTTATGTACAATTGAGAATACAGAAACAGCAGCTGTATTTAGTCATGCGTACAAAGGGGTAGTAGAGATAGATACACATTCGATCTTCTCTTTTAAAGAATTTTTTTTTATTAAAAAAAAAATTGATTATTATATATATCTTTCTTCCAGATTTACAACGTATTAGCTGGTTGAAGTATTAAGTGTTTTGCTCGTATCACCTCATGAAGCTAAACAAAATCGTCAGAAGAAATACTAACCCAAGAAAATTTTACAAGAAATCTATTTTTTTCTGCCCACCGTCCCGTAGGGTTAACCGGTCCGCGCGGGGGGTTCAAACTCCACTAATGGAGTGGCGACCTACCCCCCTCACCCCTCCCACCCCCCACTCGATCCCACAAGCCATAAAATTGTAAATTAGTGATGAGCCGGCCAGCCGCGCGACGCATATCGATTTATTGGTACTTTAGTGTTGGGAAACGTATCGAAGAATTTGATGGGCAAGATACACCGTCCGGTGGTCAGGTATGGCAATGTTTAATGGGCAGGAATGGTTGCGTTTCGTCTCTGGTTATTGAATTAAATTTGATGAAGATGAATGTGTGATGAAGAAAGGATCTGTGCTCTTCTGAGAGCAATAATTTGAATTCATCACAGAGAAAAAATGTTTCCATATTTAGGATATTACAACATTTGATGAAAGATGAAAAACATGTCGTTAATCTTGCTTTACACTTCAAATAACCTACAAAATTGGAAATGAAGACAACTACATATCAATTGAAAGAGTTAAAAAAAAGTTTCACTTACCCATCAAATGGGTTACAGAACAGCAACAAATTAGTTGCCGCAAACATTTTTCAAATCACTTTTAAACTGATGTCACCTCTCCAGCATCACTCATTCAACTAACAGATAAACCTAAAAATTTGACAGACACACGTTATTATAAATATTAATAAGTGTCCAGTTGTGTCCGGTCAAGGAGTTATGTTAATAGGCCTTACTATTGTGCAGAAACTGGTTATTACCGGACAAATTAAGGGTGCTGAGTAAGCGGGCAACTTAAATGTTGACAACCCTTGGAATATCACATCATCTCTATGTTAAACAGATAAGGTTGGGTTTTGAATGTTTTTTTGTTTGATATGGGTAAAGTAAAGTTGGTCTAAATAGAAAGGTGTGTGCATACATTAAGTTCGATGCAGCATCCCGTTGTTCAGAGCATTCGAGATTTGAACCCGTGGTCTCTCTGACCCTGAGCTATTTTTATGTTTGGTATAGTGTCGTGGGATTTTTGTGGAGATAGAATCCTGTGGGAATTGAGTTCTAACCGTCTGGAAGGATGGAGGGATGAATATTTTAACGTCTTTGCCTTGGCCAAGGTTTTATTAGTTTAATAAAGCGTTTTGGGAACACATTTATTATGCGTACAGCTAAGGATTGGAATTCCCTGCCGGAGCTTGTATTTCCTGATAACTACAACTTAGGGGTCTTTAAGTCAAGAGTGAATAGGTTGCTTTTAGGCAAGCGTGTTGTATCGTCGACAACATCATCGCTTTCCATCAGGTGAGATAGTGGTCAAAGGCGAGCCTATCCAAAATAATAATAATAATATGTATGAAAAATGAATGAAGGAATAATAATAAAAGAAAAAACGTATCAAACATTGTTAGTGTGCTTATTTATTATTAGAAAACATCGTAATGACCGGCCTGTCCGAGAGCCAAAATTTCGACCTCATGTGACATCCACCAACCCGTACTGTACCCGCGTGGTGGATTACGGCCCATTTCTTTTCCTTTAGGAGGCCTGAGTCCCAGAAGTGGGAACATTGTAAGGCTAACTATGCTACGCTACTTTGCGTGGAATGCATGTTTCAGGAAGAAAAATAGAAGCTTACTTGTTCCAGAACAGAAATTAAATTATACTTTTTTATTTAAATAGAATTTAAAACTGTGATTAGTTAAAAAAAATGAATCGTCATATTAAAATGTAGTTTTTCTAATCGTGTTTGAGTGTATGTGGGTTTACATGTTTGAGAATACACCCACGATACTGGAGTTATTCCTTGTGTGGAGAACATTTGCGGACGGCGAGCAATGGGTAGCTGGTCGTCCGATCGTCCGGACTGAGCCCAATAGTCGTCGACGGCGCGTATAGTATATAATCTTCGCGCGCTTTAAGGAGATGTCAGCAAACCGTAGGTCGAAGCAGGGTCGAAGCCTACTGGGGCCAAGGGTCTGCTTCTGAAAGGAAGACTCGGCCCTGGTAAGAAAAGCAATGAAGGAACAGGAGTCAGTAAAAGTCTGACACACTCTCCCGCTCCGTCCAAGAGCGAACATTAAAAAAACGATTTACGCCCGTTTGTCGTGTATAACACCTACGTACGCAGTGAAACAGTAACGGACTGCTAATATTCCCAATTCCGAATATTTAGTACTTATTTCTCTCTACAAACAAACTTACATACCAATACAAAGTAACCACAAGCTCCCATAACATTGCCGTACCTGTACATATGTATTTAGTAAATTACAAATCAAAACTGCACTTTTGAGTGGACTACAAATTAACGTAAACATTTGCGTTAACGTTTTAAGTACGTCTTTTGAACCTAGTCCAAACGTTCGGTGGATGTTAGTGTAAATAGATGAAAAGCAGCACTTGAGTATAAGAGACAACATATTTTGGAATAAGGCTAATGAGGAAGAGAGTGAGACGTGTGTGTGTGGTTCGCTAGCAATTACTGGTATGAGGAATGTAAATATGAGATGGAAATATTTATGTGAGGTTCGATTGCCGGTACTTGAATCATTTACAGCCATGAAGGGTGCATGTGCTGAACAATCGGAGCTTGTAAGTATGAGCTGTGTGAAGTGTGTGTATTTGTTTTATATTGTGTGTGTACCAACTGTTTTTAGATGTTGTGTGTGTAAGAAAATTATTATTGATATATGATTCATGTTGGTCGAGATAAATTATATTATTTATTTAAAACAGACTCTATCTTTACAGGCTGAATCCGAAAAAAACAGTGGTTTAATTCATTAAACCCCAAGCGAACGCCGGCGTTCGCGCACCTATTGTCTTTCAATTGTGTAAAAAAAATAAGAAAAAAAAATCATCTTATGGCTAATACTTGCTTAAAAATCTAAAACAACGTTAAATTCTATTACAACATATATTACTAACTTTAAAAATACAAAAAAAAAAATATATTTATGACACACACAAACACTACTATTATTATACTATTTTTTACATACTAGCTGACCTGGCGAAATTCGTACCACCTAACAGTCAATGAATTAACCGAATGTGAATCATTCGGTTATCCAGACACATCATATAGAAAAATCTCGCGTCACAGAGTTTGTTATCAATTGCCTTCAAAACCGTTTGACCAATGTTCATGAAATTGTTTATGTAGGTATATTTCGTAGGTTTGATCAGTCGTAGGCTATTATTTACTCTCCTCTCCCTATCCCCCACTTTTGTTTTGATAACTTACATGGCAGAACTATATTTGCCATATCAGCTAGTTTTCTAATAAATATCTCGTGCCACGGTGTTTGTGGTTGCACTTCTCCGAAACGGCTTGACCGATTTTAATGTTTTTTTTTTTTGTAATTTGGTAGATATGTTCGAGAATCGGTCTCAAAGTATTTTTCACCCTCCTATCCCGAACCTCCATTTTTATAATTGTGATTTTAGTTTCTTTTTCTATTTATAGTTATGTTTCTCCTTTTGTAGGTATGCTGGAAGAGATTTCTTTAGAAATAAGCATCATCTTTGTACGATTCTTTTGTTTCTTCTATTATTTTGTATACATAAATTTATTTGATTTCTTTGATAATATCCAGGTACAAAGTAAATAATTTTCAGTTTCCCTTTGACATCACATCAAGTCGCTTCGTCCACATATTTCAGAAGTATATCTAAGCATAGGTCCGTGCCCGCTGCCGGAGCCACTCCCCCCTCTGTTCGGGTTCATTTCCTGCTGCAAATCGTCTTGCAGCCGCTCTTCAAATGTTGTGTACCATGTACGTACGTGTAGAGATTATGTGGACTGTACTTTAAAGTTATGTAATATTAAATATAGGGGGTGTAAGAGTTTTATAATAAAATTAGCTGGCTCGGCGAACTTCGTACCGTCTAATAGCAATTAATATGTCTTTCGGAATAGTTCACCGATTGCGATGAAACAAAGCCTAAGTAATATATCAAGTTACAGACAATTTATTGTATAACAGTTATCTACGTCGATTTCGTATATTTTACGTGTTGCACGCACAACTAAGAACTTATAATGATGTATTATTTGTATAGATTATAAGCTGATTAATCTAATTAAGTAAATATTTTCGATCTTTGAACTTAAGTGTCATATTAGCACTGTTGGTAAATAAGTCGTTTATGCTGATATACAAAAGTTGAAATAAAAAGGTCGCGACAAGCGTCAAGCATATGAGTTAGTAACCTCACAATGCTGACGTTTGAAGGTATAAGACTTTTTTGCGTAGGGTAATAGATACTAAATGAATTGATTTAGAGATCTTAAGCATGAAGATAATAAAAAGGCGACAGATACCGAAAAAACGACATGTAATATTCAAAATATACTTAATATATAAGTACAAAAATAGCTAAGCAAAGGGGGTCATCAACAAGAAAAAAAAACAAATGTATTTTCTTTCTTTCAAATACAACTATCCTAGCAATATGTCCGACATAATAGCTGGACATAAACCGTACCTCAAAACACCATCTAACATAAAGTGCTCGTACTTTCCGCCCGAGGCGCGCCGGCACTAGCTCGGAATGACTTAGATACAACGAACGGAATTAGTAACAATGTAATCACCATAACGATACTTTATAATCGCCTCGTGCTAATTACTTCTTGGGTTTGTGTGTTACAAGCGAAGAGCGATTTGATAAAATCTTACCAAACGTATCATGTACTCTGCGTATCCTTTCTAGCATTGTCTCGATTTTTTCTGACTGCCTACTTCCAAACATTTTATTTTTTATATTGAAATATAGTTATAATTCTTGTTGGCTTAGAGTTACTCAACTGCTAATGGAGAAGGCTACGCTCGGAGTTCACACACAGAATCGCCAAACTTAGGTGCCACTTAGGTGGTCGACATATAGAGCCGAATGGTGATGGGGGGGTGATGACCGCATACCGGATAGAAGGCCACCGCTAAAGTGGACTGAAGACTTGGTGAGGATCACGAGAATCTGATGTATGCGAGACAAATAAGACCCGATGTTGTGGTGATGCTTGATGGAGGGTAGTCTTTTGACTGGAATAATGTTGACAATTCTGGTAGCGTTTATACTCGTATCTCGAATGTGTTTTTACTTTATATTTTATTATGTAGGTATCATGTTGAATCTATAAAGTATATCTCCACTAATATTTTAAGGAGGAAAAGTTTATTTTTATGTTTTCTTGTTTCTTGTTTGCTGGAGGTAATCTCTAAAAGCACTGGTGTTTCACAAATAGAAAGCTGCTTTATTCCTGAGTGATATAGGCTATACTTTATGTACGCGAGTGGAATCGCGGGTAAAAACTAGTAATAAACAAAAGTTCTTTGTAGTAAATCGCTACCTCCTATGTCAAGTACCACGCACATTCCGGCTTGGCGCCTAAGGCTGTGTGCAGATAACCAGTTTATGTGCGTGCGACGACCTTTATGTGCGTAGTTTGACTATCGCTTACGTTGATCGAGCGATAAGCGACATTCAGCTCACAGGTATGAGAGTTGCTTACAGTATTTAAGCTTGATTTTATTGCCAGCACTTAAAGTGTGAGTTTGGCGTTATATTGTAAGGGGTTGTGACTTAATGGGAGCTATCAAATTGGTTTGTGTAATGACAACCTGTTAGATTGTTGTATCACTTGCAAAGTCTGTCTGTCATGAATATATAAAATAAAACTGGGCAAGTGCGAGTCGGACTCGCGCTCTGAGGGTTCCGTACAAACTTACCTATATACATAAATAGTTAAATTCCGGAATGGAATCTTGGAAGATTTTTTCGAATCGCAAAAAAAAACAAAGTGATCCTATAAAAGTTCCGTTTTTCCATTTCAGCCCTAAAAAACATAACTATGGCTTCACATACCTACCTAAGAATTTGAGATAAGTAAAATAATCTTTCATGATAATGATAATATATATAGCTTATTAATTGTTTTGTAGACTTTTGTTGTTTAAGTTATAAAAGCGAGCGTATCTCGCCATCAAACTATAAAGTTTGGCGAGGAAATTATGTATTTAAAGAACGAAAACAGTTTATGAATTAAATAAAAAAAAAAAATATTTGGACTTTTTTCGATATGGCCTAAAAGCAATCAATCAAATCAGTCATCGACGACCTGGTCAGGGTCGCGGGAATCCGATGGATGCGTGATGCACAGGACCGGGCGTTGTGGCGACGCTTGGGGGAGGCCTATGTCCAACAGTGGACGTTTAAAGGCTTTTTTTTTATGGTGGGAAAAAATCATGCATTGACATCCCCCGCCCTTGGGCGGAGCGGGAGATAGTGTCAGACTCTTACTGACTAAAAGACTCACCCCGTTCCTTCTAGCCTTCATACCGGGGCTCGAGCGCCCTTTCGGATAACCCTGGCCCCAGTAGGCTTCGACCCGGCTGGGTCCCTGCTGTTGCTGACAACTCCTTGAGGGACGTTGTAAGGCTGATATGATGATGATGACGAATCATCGACGACTGCATTACTGTTTACCATCGCAGTCAAGTGCCAGTTTATATTATTAAAAAAAGATACCATGTGAACTTTTGATCATCTACAATCAAAATTACTAAGGTTGGTGACAGATTTTGGAAAAGTGGTCATTGACCCTCCTGTCGATATCTATAACCTAATTAAAGTTCATTGTTTATTTTTCGGTTATCTATGCCGATATATTAGGAAAAGGTCAATGTACTTTATTTAGTGCCTACCATGGTTTTATATTCGAGACAGCTGTGTTTATTTTTATTAAAAAACGAAAAACCAAATTCTCTCACAGGACATCCTAACCGAAAAAATATATTTTAGTACTTGTACAACTATATAATCAATATTACATATAAAAGTAAAAAAAAAAGTATAATATATAAATAAATAATAAATAAATTACCTATCCAACGTACTCCTCAGAAACACCCACGCACTTCACGCCTCTCCAAGCACGTATAACGAACAGTCGACGATACTCGGCTATTTCTATTCCCTGGGTAAAAATACGCGGCTTGTCTTAGGTACACCCCATGCGTTTACGCCTGGTACGCATCGGGGTCGTACGCATTGCACGCAGCGTGGCCACTCGGCCGTGAGAGGCGTAAGTGGCTGTGCACACTATAGTGGTAATTTAAACTAGGGGTAAAATTATTTTGTTTGGTGGTCGTTGGGGATATACAACATTAGATAAACAAGTGCCTAGTATTTTTATGTAAAGAATCGTATGTACAAAATTTTATAACTGTATCATGAAAAATCACAGTTATCAGCTTATTATGTTACCTGGTTGTCCACACAAATAGGTACAATGACCACCGGGCCATCCGGGCGATTGGGGGGTTGTTTTACTCCCGCACCCAGCTATGCGCTGGCGCCTAATGCTCGCTTTGACCTGCTGTGACGTATGATGTACTTAGTGGAAACTTTTGGCCTTTTTAAAATATTTTTGGGAAAAAATCTATCATGGTGTAAAAAATATTTTAATCGATTCAGTTACTGATTCTGATCAAACCATATTCAGGATTTGTATATACTGAAAATAATGTTGTTTAGATAGAAAACTGTTTTAGAGATGCTATAATTTTTTGCTTTTTGAAACAAATGAACGTTTTTATTGTCCAAGAAAGCAAAGACGCGGGTGAAAACTTACCTTACACTATAATTATATCTTATATCAATATTATAATTGTGCAATTTATTTCATCACCACTGCACTCAAAACGGTAAAGGAAAACATCATGAGGAAACCGGCATGTCAAAAATTTGAAGATGTGAAAGAAAGAAAAGCATTTTATTTGGCGGACCAACCAGCACTGGGCCCACGTGGTTCATGTCGGTCCATATTCTCTCCTAAAGAGAAGGTCTGAGTCCCAGCAGTGGGAACATTATAAGGCTGTTTATGCTATGCAGCTGTTATACATCTTATTATTTAAAAAAAAATTAAAACTCCATTGATGAAATGTGGATAATTACGCTACAGACAGACAGACGGACTACTAAGGGTGAGTTGCACCATTTAGCTATAACCATAACAAAACCGTTGTCAAATCGTCGAATTGACCAATAATAATATAATAATAATCAATTTATTTCAGGCAACATGTACCCATATCATAAATACCTTATAGATAACATACATAATTACTTATAATAAATCATTTTGTTAGTAAACAAGATTTAAAACTACGTTAGTAACACTTCACTTCGTACTATTCTGTCTTTGTGTGCTGTCCTGTGGTCCAATAGGCGGCCGTTTCACGGCTGGTTATGGTTATGGATATCGTTTTAATTAAATGGTGCAACTTACCCTTAGTGATCCTCTAAGGTTCCCGTTTTTTCATTTTGAGGTACGAAACCCATAAAACGCACTAAGTACACTACCTTAAAAGTGACGTGATTACGTGTGCATATTATGACGTTACTTCTTTCAACTTTTTGAATCATTGTAAATCATATCTCATAAACGGTGGTTCTTAGGAAAAAAGCATTTAGATATTTTTGTAGATGATAATCCGATCTACAATTTTTGTTCTACTGAAAATCGTTGTCACAAAAACTCGTTTTTTTGAGCTTTGGCCCCGAGTATTTTTCTCCAGGTGCCCGATCGATGAGGATTGTTTAGATTTCATTTATGATGGTGTTCTGAACAATCCTACCAATTTTCAGTTGGATTTGAATTATTGTAACCTCGGAAGTCTAAATTGACCGGACTACATATAGCATTTCCCGAAATTGCAAACGATGGAACTGCAATAAATCCTGAACAACATACCCAAGACTGTGGTCTTGTATTTCAGTTAAATTATTCATTAATCCGTACATACCTTCAGCGATGCCTATTTCCATCCATTTTCAGAAGAACCCTTGTCTTTCCTTGGTGCAGAATATTTGAGGGGTTGAGTAGGACTGGTGGGATGGATGCATAGCCTTGTAATAGAGGAGACGTATTCCTGGCACGGGTCTCAAGGAATCTACAGACGGACTTAATGAAAACTGGCCTTCAGGCACTGATGGAACGGAATTTTATTAATTTGGATACTTGTTGTTGTTTATTTTATGGATGGGTATATTAAAAATCGTAGGTAGAAGGTAGTTTCTGAAGCTGACGTGTTGTTTTATTTTTATTTTTTACATGTAATGTGTGTCACGTTATTTCCCTGTTCTCGGTTATGGCTAGATTCCTCAATAGTTGTTTTTTATTTAAGATTTCAGAAATAAAACAGCATTCAATCCGAGAAAAAATTTTAGCAATCGAAACAGAATTTCCAGAGATTACCTCCTATAAACAAAAAAAAAAAAAAACAAAAAAAAAACTTTACCTCTTTATAATATTAGTGTAGACGTAGTTTAAAAAAATCTTTTAATTACACTTTAGTCAAACACAATAGTGATGGCGACACGCACTGGACACGGACAGATTTCGCCATAACTAGGAGGAACCGTGGGTATAACCTAGAGTGAGGCTTTTGCCCAGGAGTGGGACAGTTGACAAGCAAAAAAAAAACACAACGCAGAGTAGGTAGAAGGGTAGGTTACTACCTGTTTCGACCTAATCTGCCCTACCTGCTTCGACCTATTCGGCTCTACTTACCTACACCTACTGCTATAGGGGCTACAAAATACAGGAACTGTCAATAAAACTTGACTAGACACAAGATACAACTCCTTTTCACGTATCAATGTTGTCCCTATCAATCAAAGTCAAAAATCCGCCATATTTGTTCAAACCATGGTGCTACGCTCGTAGCAGCGTAGCAGTGACGTCACAGCTACGACGTAGCGCGTAGCTCTTTTTCTTTACGTTGTGTGCCGCTACGAATGGACCGCAGTATCCAATGACCTCCATTCACTTTCAAATTATTCGGCCAAAGGAAAAATAAGGAATTCCGGGCATTGATTGGCAAGTTCGTTTTCAATTGAGGAATTTTGAAACGGGGTGAAAACATTGTCCTGTCACATAGACTAAGGGTGTTTTTACTGTCGTGCGGATTTCATCACGCATGCGGGATTGCCCCGTATGCGTAACCCCCGCTAACATCAAACAAACAACAACATCAACACAATCAACATCAATCATCATCTTCATACAAGTATTTATTGTAATACGTGGAATACGCTCGTGGGACGCGTTTTTTTACATTTTGATATTTTCTGCATGCGGAGCAATACCGCACGTGATGAAATCCGTATGATATTAAAAACACCCTATATCTATTTGTGTATCTATATAAGTGTATAGTATAGTACTTTTAGATTTTCCAAACTTATTATATTCGGTGTCTTCGGTGTTGGGTGTAAGAGTGAATAGGCTCTTAATAAACTAGTGCGCCTCACCATCAACGATTCCATCACTGCTTACTATCAGGTGGGATCGCGGTCAAGCACTAGTTTATATCAATTAAAAAAAAAAAATTAAGTTACAATAACTGAAATCAGCCTATATCATCCCAGCATTGGAAAAAAGCAAGGCATTTTCATTCATCATCATCATCTCAGCTGACAGACGTCCACTGTTGGACATAGGCCTCCCCCAAGCGTCGCCACAATGTACGATCCTGTGCGTCCCGCATCCATCGGATTCCCGTAACCTTCACCAGGTCATCGGACCACCTTGTAGGAGACCTTCCAACGCTGCGTTTTTCGGTGTGCGGTCGCCATTCCAGAACTTTTCGGCCCCAACGGTCATCTGTTCTACGAGCAATGTGCCCTGCCCATTGCCACTTAAGTTTAGGAAATGTGCCCTGCCCATTGCCACTAAGTTTGGCGATTCTTCGTGCTATGTCGGCAACCTTGGTTCTCCTGCGGATATCTTCATTTCTGACTCGATCACGCAAGGAAACTCCGAGCATAGCCCTTTCCATCGCTCTTTGGGTGACTTTAAGTCTTCTGATGAGGCCCATTGTGAGCGACCACGTTTCGGATCCATGTGTCATCACTGGCAACACACACTGTTCATAGACTTTCGTCTTGAGACTTTGTGGTATGTTGGATGAGACGATACCGCGTAGCTTCCCGAACGCTGCCCAGCCGAGTCGGATTCGACGGTTGACCTCTTTCTCGAAATTAGAATTTATTTTCATTATTCTCACATAATAGATATATTTGTAACTAGCTTTTGTCTGCTACTCAGGAATAAAGCAGCTGTCTATTGGTGAAAAAAATGTAGCAATCGGACCAGGACTTCCAGAGATTACCTCCTACAAACAAAAAGAAAACAAATAAATAAAAAATAAACTTTACCTCGTAATGCAGATAGTGTAGATGTATGTCATGATTTAAAAGAGTGTCCATGGAGTTTCTTACACATTCTTCTCCATCGAGATCTACGCTTTGGCAAATGTAATTATCATCAATTTTTCTGACGGACTGGACAATTCAAAATTGCCTGCAAATGGTTTATTTAAAATAAAATGCTTTTGTATATTCAGATACAAAATGGAAACAAAAATATGTTGAAAGGTTATTTGTGAGTTAATCGTAGAAATCCTTGGCTTAATACAAGGAAAAACACTCTGTGAAAATTTGGTAGTCTATGAATAATATTTCGAAATGATTTTTTGTGGGGATCAGAGTACGTTTTATTGAAAAAAGTAACAATATATGCTGTACAAGGGAGAGTTACCGCGGCTTGGTACACAAAAGGCAACTGAAGGCACACAGGCTGGTTTTAGTCAGTAAAAGTCTTACCTCTCGATCTGGGTGTAGCGAGATGGAGTATCAGACTTATAAATAATACGGACGAGTATTTTGATGATTTCCTAAGTAAAAAAAAAGTAAAAGTATACAAATACAAGCGTGGGGTAGCCAGCCTTTTGGCATTTTACAGGATGCATTTGGAGAGTGTGCGCGGGAATTGCATGACTTGATTTCACCATCTCTTTTTTACCATCGGACAACCCGACGTACGGCGAGTATCCACCCTTACGTTGTTGAAACTTCTACGGTCCGGATTAAGCGTTTAACTTCGTCGTTTATATCGCGGACATCAAAGGAATAGAACAATTTACCTGCTGCGGTCTTGCCGTCCATTTATATTTTATTTGTCTTCAAGGCTAGAGTGAATATTAGGCTCTTAATAAATTAGTGCGCCTCACATCAACGATTGCATCACTGCTTACCATCAGGTGGGATCGCAGTCAAGCACTGGTTCATATTAATTAAAAATATATATAGAGATCTCAGAATGCGATAAAGCCGCCCATTGTATGTATGTGTTTTAGTTTCTTTTTGTATGTGTAACGGTGTACATTAAAGTGTATAAATAAATAAATAATACACATACCAGTTGCAAAAGGCACGTGGATACTAAACCATAAACTCAATTACCGTACCCACATAAACTACGTTATATTACTAGCAGGCTCCTTCGTAACGTAGCTTAAAGATAAACGAAAGGCTTTAATCAGATTATGTTAATAATTCAAGTTAGGTTGTGGGGCTAATCCGAGAGATAAGGCAGCAGACGGATTGCGTGGAAAATAAGATTTTACGAGCGCGGGCCAGACTGACCTTGGACAGTAAGGGTTACGTTCAGGACACTGAAAATGCTGGAAAGATTTTTTGAAAATTGTCAGACTATCTGTTTTATAGTTTAGTAACTATGATACTGAAATGCTAAATGCTAAAATGGTAGCTTCTTACAGCAGCTTCACTCGCATGATGATACAAAGAATTAATATACCAAGGGATAATATACCAGGGGATAATATACCAAGGGATAATATACGAAGGGATAAAAATTATCATCGGCTCCTAGGTAAGATTCTAGGCCATCAGGACCAGTCCTGGAATAGTTTTTAGCAAACTTGAAGGAGCCTATGTCTGCTAGCGCAGCGGAAACATCTGAAAGAGGACTAACTGAAGAACACAGGTTTTAGTAAGTGAAAGTCTGATACCTCTTGTTCCACCCTAGAGCGGGAGAACAACAAAAAAAAACCATTCTATTTCAAAGCGTTCAGACAGTCTATACTGATAAATAATTATCTGTCTCTTTACGCTGTAGGATTGTGTGGAAATTAAGATTTTACGAGCGTGAGCCAAACTGTCGACCTTGGAAGTTAGGTCGGCCATATTTGTAGGTGGTTAGAAGATTTTTTAAAATAAATTGTGTACCTTTAATTGTTTTATAGTAATGAGCATAGGTACTTAAGAATAGTTATTTTGTGCCTGGTTGGGGTGCGGTATTGTCCATCAGAGTTATTGCGGTCCTGGAACACAAAGGTAACTTGAAGGAATATAGATGGGTTTGAGTCAGTAAAAGTTTGACATTCCCTCTCACTCCATCCAGTGTTGGAGAAATCATTGAATGATTTTCCACTTAAAAAGAAGAGTTCTTTTGTGGCTGGATAGGAACTATATTTCGGAAGGGTCTGATTTGAAATGGAACAGACTTCGTGTGGTTTTTAACCGACTTCCAAAAAAGAGGAGCTTTTCGAGTCCTCTGAGATTTATTTTTTTATAATTTCATATTTTTGGAAGAAGCTCAAAGCTTTGTGCCAGATGTCTCTGTGCTCATACCTAAATCTTGCAAGAAATCTATGCTCATACCTAAATCTTGCAAGCAACAAACTTGGCATTTATTTTGCCGCCTCCAAGAGACAATGTTATATTTGCAAGAGGGTTAATCTGTTGCCTAAACAGGGTAAAATAGTATTTTGGTTTCTCAAAATTAAAAGAATTGGAATAAGTATTGCAATATTTATACATTTTACAAAAGGATGTTCAGTACTCAGAATGCATAAAGTGAGAAATGCGTATATTAGAGGAAGTTTAAAAGTAACGACAGTGCCTGACAAATTGACAGTCAATCGTTTGTCTTGGTGTGGTCATGTGAAGAGTAGGAATGAAACGCATGTTACTAAAATAGTAATGAGAATGAATGGAGAGGGAGTGGGAGGCCAAAGAGTAGATTTTTTTTTATTTTTTTTTATCTGTTATAAACTAGTACTGTGGATGTGATGGATGGATTGTGTGAGAAGTGATATGAAAGAAAAGGGAGTTAGTGATAGCGTGACGGGTGACAGTATAGAATGGAAGAATAAATATGTTACGCTGACCTAAAGTCCAATGAGACGAGAGAGTAGGAAGATTATGATGTTTAATGCCTAGTAAAACTTATATGATCGACCGCGGTTACCGATTTTCAGTTCAGGATGGTCCTCATTTGATCACATTCTAACGTTTTTTACCCAAAAACAATCTGCACGGTCTTCCACAGTATATATTCAACAACAGCACAGCATCCAAAAACAAACCATTCCTTCCACATGCAAACCAGTCAAAACAACTCATGAGTCGCGAACAACAACGCAAGACAAACCATGGAGTTTGGCTTGTATCGCAGGTGCCCAACTAAACTGAACTGGCTTAAACTGGTTATAACAAGTTAAGGCTTCTAGGGTGGCGGGCTGAGGGGAGGGAGGGGAGGGTTGGGCTCTAACTAGATTCCTCCCAACTTTCTCGTGGCAGATAATGATCTTCGCTACGTGGGTGCCCGGAGATGCTGGCAGATTGGCGGGGAAACGCTGCGGTTCAGACGCCCGTTTGGACCGGTCTTGTAGATATATAGTTTTTATGTCTATTGAATAGAAAAAAAGGACAGAAAGAAAAAGTATCTGATTGACAGAAAGAGGTCTATCTCATCATCATTTCAGCCAAAAGACGTCTACTGCTGGACATACTCGTAAGCCTCCTTCAATAGGCTAGTTGCCGTAAAAATGTAATTAGTCCGTCTTTTAGACTATTCAAAAATAAGGGACACGTATTTTTTTATTTGTAAATTAAACCAAAAATGACAAAGATATAGCCCATTAAAGTTACGTGTAACGTCACCGTGCTGCATTTTTTCGCACGGGGTGACGTCACACGTAACTTTAAAGGGCTGTATGTTTGTTATTTTTTGTTTAATCGAAAAAAGAAAAAATACGTGTCCAATATTTTTTTATAATCTATAATACGGACTAAATGTAATTATTTTGACCCCGGAAACTACCCTATTATCACCACAACGACAGGTCCTATAAGGACCAAACCCGATTCTTAAACGGCGCGTAGTATTACAGCAAAACCGTAACGGCCTAGCAACAGGGCCGATACCCGCTAGAGCCACGGGATATTTTTTAAGTTACCGTGACCCTGGAAAGCAAAAGGCAACTGAAGGACACTAAATGGATTTTGGCCAATAAAAAAATTACACGCCCTCTCGCACCTGCTTAGAACGGGATACCTAAGTCATTTAATGCTTTCCCACCTCAATGATTTTCCAGCTAACCAACGAATACAAAATACACCATCTATTTCTTTCATTCCACCCAACATATCCGAATCCTACAATTCAATTTCTCAAGGTAACAATAATGCCTCCGATCAAGACACTATGAGTATCCGTAGCGTTGCTACGCCGTAGCGCCGTAGACAAAGCGTAGGCGGCTACGAGCATCGACCAAATTGTTTGGTGTTAATGGAGAACGGTCATTTGTAGGTGAAACAACAGTTTAGTGTGGGAATTACTACTGAGCTGTTTGGTGAGGCCTTTTGACTAAAATCGATATTCCTGTGGTGGGTGCGAGGTGATTTGCCAGTGACTTGGTTGACGTCACGCGTGCCCGATGGATGCGAGGGGCAAAGGACCGGTCGTTATGGTGACACTTGGGGGAGTTACTTGTAAAACACTGACAACATTGCCAGACTGTATTACTGATATTATAAACAACAACTGTTCTATAACTTTTTACAAAACATTATACATTTACCAAAAACAAACCTTCAAGATTTCGTTGTTCTACGAGTATCTAACACATTTCAACTCTGTATTTTGCTATATCTACCTACGAATGTATGACGCGACGTAAGCGCATCAAGCACCCACGCCACCTTATACTATTGTACTATCGCTTGCTTCGCATAGACTTTGTTTTTGTATGAAAATCTATTTAACTAAAATAATGATGAATATTTAAAAGTTATAGAACAAAAGTATGGATTTGATCGAGAAGGAGAAAATACGCATAGGTAGTTCGTGGCTAGGCTCTTATTTATATATTATTCTATTATTAATATGTTTCTTATAGGCTAACCACTACTACTACATTTGCTGATATCCAAACCCAGGTAGCTCATAATCTCTCAAAAGCAAAAAGCATGAACACAAACATAAATTCCCAGTTGATATCTTAGTGAGCAACACTCGCTGACATGAGTAATGGCCGCGCTCTTGTTCTACAACTGTAGCCGTAACAGCTAGCCTTGTTACCTTGTTTTGTCTACCAACTGAAGATAATTAACTGAATATTTCTTGGCAGGTAAATATGGCAGTGGTGGCCAAGTGGTAACGGCACCGACTTACGAGTTGTAGGTCGCGGGTTCAAACCTAGCCAGGCGCATTACTTTGTGTAATTTATTTCATTACTATTGCTCTCAAAACGGTGAAGGAAAACATCGTGAGGAAACCGCATGACCTAGAACCAAAAATTCAAAGACAAGTGACATTCACCAACGACTGGGCCCGCGTGGTAGATTACGGCCCATTCCGTCTCTTAGAGAGGAGGCCCGAGTCCTAGCTGTGGGAACATTATAAGGCTGATTATGCTATGCTATGCTAGGTAAAAATGTGGCAGAGTATCTTGTTGTATTTGTTATGAGATTCGCTATAGGTCTTTTTTTAGATGGGAAAACATCCAATGGCTTCTCCCGCTCTGGTAGCGGGACTAGAATCAGACATTTACTGACTAAAACCCACATCTATGTTCCTTCTTTGCTTTGTGTCCCAGAAGCCCCGGGGACCTTTCTGAAAACCCATGGCTACAGTATGCTTTGACCCTGCTGACCCTCTACGGTTTTCCTGAAATCTCTTTAAGGCTAACGTGGAACATTACGTGTCGTCGACGACTCGGGCTTGGTCCGGACGTTAACTGGACGGCTGGACGGCGAGCCACATTGCTCGTCATCCGCAAATCCATGTCTACGGTGGCTGGAAATCGAGATCCCCTTCTCGGTTGTTGGGGCGTGTGGAAGTCCGTCTCTTCATGCGTTCAGCCGCCTTTTTGCCTCTTTCGCTAGCATGGTCTGCTATGTCATTTTTTGGCCTTTTGGCCTAGTGGTTAGTGGTCCTGACTGCTATATCGAAGGCTGTTGGTTCGATTCCCACTCAAGACAAATGTTTATGCTATGAGCAATTGAGCATAATCATTTGTTCTGTGTCTGGGTGTTATTTATCTATAATATGTACGTATTATGAAATATATAATTATATTTATCAGTTGTCTAGTAGCCATAGCACAAGCTCTGCTTAGTAAGATAGCGTTGTATCATTGTTGTGGAATAAAAAAAATATTTTAACCTTTCGTATGCCGTAATTAGAGACACAATTAAAAAGTTATTGTGTCTCGCGTGGATCCACGTTCCGGACACACAAAGGGTTAATCAAAAAAGCAATTAACTATAATTATCACACTAAATCATTTTAAAGGCGAAAGTTTGTGTGTGTATGCTTATGTTTGTTATATCTTCACACAGTTGAACGAATTTGGATGAAACTTGATACACGGGTACACTATCTCCTGGAATAGTACATAGGATACTTTATATTTAGGGAGTATGTTTCCTTGAAATAATGTTCTACTGTACAAACCTTCGACGTAGGAGAGATACGTAAACAAATTACGCAAACAGCGCTACGTAAGGGAAACTAAATATTCCACACCATACACGTGTAAAACTGATCTATTTTAAACTATCTATTGTAGAACAACCGAAAACTCGAACTAAAAGGTCGGCCCCCGCCGCCGACGACACAATATCTCGGGATCTCACGAATTTGCATATCTTCATCTGTAAAACGCGGGGTGAAGATGATTTGCCGGAATTGTGCGGGTCCCCCCTCCCGAAGGGGGGCTAGACCCTTCCCTCGGGGGCTAGGGGCTAATTGCTTGAAGAGAGCACATGTCTTCATACTTCTCTGATGTTAAAGTAATTCGATTGCTTCGGGATAATTACTTGAGCTGCGTGAAGGGAATTGTCGCGTGATGTGGGTGTCTCGCAGAGCCTATTTAGAGCTGCCCGGGGTACGGGTATTTAATTTATTTTGTTCTATTTTTTTGATTGATATAAAGTATCTTTTTATATGTAATTCTTCTATGCGTGTGTTTATCGTCTAACTCCTGCTAAACGGCTTGAACGGTTTGAAAGAAATGTGTATATGTTGTGGCCAGATCTTAGGATTGAGTACTTCATGATATGGCCAATTAAAACTAGCCACGTTTAACGTTTATCAAGATCTGCCCCTCTAGCCAAGTTACAACCGTTTCGCTTGCGTCGAACGCTTCGAGTTGGCCGCGTCGCCGAATCTTTTATTCTGACCACGTGACTGAGCGTTGAGATGACGTCATTCCCGTACATTTGAAGCTTTCTACTAGCGTTAACTATTGCAGATTAGTAACTTGGCCAGGGGTACTGGCCAGTTTTAATTGGCCATATCACGAAATGATCAATTTTATAAGATCTGGCCACGATATGTATATTATTTGAGTGGATCCTTGAATGGTTTGAAAAGACAATTGAACCCGTTAGGTGATGCTGTAATGGGGTTCTTAATTATTTTTTCTAAGGAAAGGTCAGCCTTAGAGCAGTCTGTTGACCGCTGGTCTAGTTATATGATTTTTGCCGTGTTCAGTTCTGGCTACTGTTTTTCCATATTCAGATATGAATACATATACATGTTGTTCGGGTGCCTCTGGACAACGGAAGACGGCGAGTGGCATCGAAAGGTGCGGGATGCGGGCTTTCGGATCACGTCACTACCGAACTCTGAAGCCGACGCGCGCCCTCCAAACTCTTCCCAGCAGCAACAATAATATATTGTACATTCAAGAATATATTCACTTTCAATTATAGTCCAGGGCCTTTAAGTTTAGTCTTTATGTAGGTCCCCCCTATCATTACCTAATTATGTTACTTCTATCTTCTGTATATCACGCAAATCTCAGTAATCAACAATCATCTTTGTTTTTGAAATAATTATCTTAATTCAATCTTCATAGATCACGGTAGGTGTGGGCTTGCGGACGCGAGTAATGGGTAGCTCGCGCTCCGACCGTCCGCACACCGTGTACTGCTCCACGTTCGACTCGTGGAGATGTCAGCAACCATAGGTGCCCAGCAGTCGAAGCCTACTGGGGCTATGGTTGATGCGAAAGAGATCCCAGGGGCCCTGGAACGATGGCTAAGTAGGAACAAAAGTAGGTTTTTAGTCAGCAAAAGTCTGACATCTATATAACATCCGTAAACATGTTCGTGACATCACAGCAGGCCCTAACAGAATATCAGCGCTGCGGTATTTATCGTTTTCAATAACGTAGCATATGCTGAGTTACGTACCTTTTTGGCCTCGCACTGATTATATCTTTCTTTTTTCTTTTCATTGTGTATTTTTAGTTTATATGATTGTGTGAGGCACGAATAAACGTTTTTTCTTTCTTTCTTTCTTCTTTCTTTACATGCCCTTTCCCTCCGATGCGGGGGGTGTGACTAGATGATTTTTCAACCTAAAAAAAAAATGATGAAATCCAATCTTACCATTGAAGTTGAAAGACTAGATTCGATTATTTGTTTTCACAGAACTTAGTATTGTGAGGATCGGATATAATGAAAGAGCTTAGGTGCGACTAACTGTAGGATTTATTCCGATCAAATTACTCTTTTACGTATTCTATACATATGAATAAAATTGAAGTGTCTGTTTGTAATACATTTTTTTTGCTGATGCATATGAAACTATATTCAACACCTACAACAAAAATGCAAGTTTGTTCGGTCCGGCTAATCACTGAAACCGCTGGACCGATTTTACAGGACTTTTACTGATAGAGCTGATGTTATAAAGGATACTTAAGGTAACTTAAAAAAATAATTAGGGTTGGGATTAACAAACTTCTTGAAGTTGTAACCAGATGGTATTGTGCTATTTTACTATTATTATATTAGTCTGAAGCGGTCGAAGTATAAAACGATGAAATTTGGCATATCCTTGGCTACAACCAGAGAATCTTTATGTCAAAAGTTAATTATAGGTTACATCTAAGTAAGCGCGCTCCTTCGTCGACCGCATCGTCACTTTTCATCAGGTGAGATAGCGCAAACCTATCAACAATAAAAAACTTATATATAGGGTAGACCATGACTTACTTTAAAATGCTCATCACGATATAATTTTTTATTTAACTGAAGCCGTGGGCAAGTTAATACATAAAATTAATCACATCTAGGATAATACAAGATCCATACTCGTACCTATCCGCGTCACAGCCATCGTAATATCATCAGCTTGCAATTTCTTTTTATTATTTTAAAAATCGAATAGGTATTTATGAATTTTGTTTACAATGCGCCAGTTTTGATCTCTCTAAAGAAGTACTGATGAAAGTGGCTTTACAATTTTTCGACGTTACAAATGACTGTTTGCTCTTCTGAAAAACTTGATTTTATATTTTCAATGAGCATAAAACTAACAACGTATATCTACAAGTTGCCTGGGGGTGATTGTACCGTGATGGGTGGTCAGTTGCCGTGCTTACAAGCCTCGGAAACTTATGCAATATCCACGAGGAACGAGTTTCTACCCACTTATTGGAGAAGGGGGACTATCGTACAACTTGTATGGCATATCGATCTTGTCTAAGGAAATTGAGAATGGTTATTAAAATTCAATACCGACCCTTTTGCACTACAAAGGGTGTTACTTCAAATCTCTACGCTATGAGCAAAAAACTAAAACAATGAACGAGAGAAGTGATTTGTAACTTTAAGGAAAAATATTGGGTAGTAAAATCAATGTTTTTTCATCGTAGTGTAATTTTGGATATACAGATCGAAAGATCGCAAGAAACTGAGTAAGAATACATTAAAAATCAATATTCAAAATAGTCCACGCCCTTAGTGACCCTTTGCGTTCCAGAGCGGCGGTGACTCGTTCAAGGAAATATCGGCGGTGATGCAAGAGCATCTCCGGATTTTTTGAAATAATTACAAAAAAAAAAGAGATATAATACATAATAAACATCATTGCCCATTGTGGTCTTCCCGTCCGATTATAATTTGAGTGTCTTCAAGGCTAGAGTTAATAGGTTCTTAATAAACTAGTGCGCCTCACAATCAAACATTACATCACTGCTTTCCATCAGGTGGGATCGCAGTCAAGCACTAGTTTATATCAATTTAAAAAAAAAAACATTAGAAAGTACATACACAAAGGTACTGCTTATTTCCAACGAAATTTTTTCTAGCAGATCTGTGAAAAGAGAGATTTAAAAAAAGTAGACAATAGTGTCTAGAAAATCAGAAAATAATTGTATGCCCTATCTTAGAACATATCGACTCTTCCCGCCACTAAGTGCGTAGATTGCTTTGAAAATTGTTTATTGATGCATTTTTGTTCAGTAAAACTGGCACAAATAAAACAGTTAACGATTTTTTAAACTAAAGAACATCGACTATCCAAAATAAATTGGAAAGGTATTCAAATGTTAACAGAAAATGTTTACAAATCAACAAGTAACCATAATCCTATTTTTGTTTAGAACACCAAAGCGAGATATAGTCGAGTGATTCAATATCTGTTCGCACTTGGTTTGTTTACGAACCCGATAGACTCCAATAAGAAATACAAGAATGCTACTGCTATCGCCATCTGGCGTTGAGTAGCAGCTACCCTTTTTAACCTGTGGAATGAAGTTAAAATGTTTTTAAAAACATAATAACAGTGTTCCTTGGATATTTTTATTTTATAATTATATGAAACCAATGATTTGTCTGTTTAATAAAGTGGAAGTGAAAATTATATAAAAAGTTCTATTTTTTCTATTATGAAAATCTAGGAAAGCTCGAAAAACCACTTCATAATAAGAAAAATATCACTGAAGTAATTCTTGTATTATAGTCTGACATAATAATTAGTTAATTTTGTGTTTTTCACTAAAAACAAGGCTTTGTTTATTTTTGTTAATTTTGCTACTCAACAACAGATGGCGCTGCCTCTTCATAACAAGCGTCGGTTCATTGCACTTCGCCGTGAAAAGAACGAGAAGTTTTATTGAAATTTTTTGTTTGGATAAAACTGTAGAGCATGAAATGTGAGATGGTAGTGGTCAAATGTAACGATTTCTCACGAATTGTTCGCCATTTTTTCGATTTTATGAAGTAACTTTTTGAAATGTGAATAGCGTTGGTTTAGGGATAGCAGATTTTGATTTATTAAACGATTCGTTTGAATTTGTATAACAAAGAATTCAGATTTGGTGAGTTTCACTTGGAACTTCACTTCCCTCAAAATATTATGTGATTTTTCGATTTGTTTAAATCTAATCGTGAAAACTACTATTATTTACAAAATAGTAATAATACCTAATACAAACTATTTTGTACGGCGCACGATTTTTTCTGATTGAAACTGAGCTGATATTAAGTATTAAGTTACTTGAGTAGGTAGGTAAATGTAGAGGCTTAGTTTATTTAAATTGATTTTAAATTAAAAGTTTACATAACTCATCCATACCAAACTTTAGCAAACAATTTTTTCTATTGTTCTTTTTTTTTACAATTGGCATATCAGTCAAATTGTAATTTAGGAAATCGCTTTGGCAGGATTCTGTTGCTTTTTTTATACAGTTAACGGTATTGAATGGAAAAATACATGGATCTGAAAACCAAAAAAATCAGTCTTGAATAAAAAGTGAAATTATTTTAAAATTATTACCATTATTGCAGTACCTTTGTACTAATGTCTCTTATGTATTATCTCTTTCTGTTATTTTTGTGAGTAAATAAATTATTATGGAGAACCTAACAGTTACTCTAATTGATTAAATGTGGTATTTAATAGGAAACATATTTATTCAATTTTACTTGCAATACGAATGTCGTGGCTAGATTGTCGAATTGATCACTTCATGATATGACCAACTAAAACAAACCAGATCAAAATGAAAGGTTTTCAATACTGCATTCCAGAAAAGACCAAAGTATTGGTTTTGGCAGTATTTGTTATACACGTATATGTACGTTTTAAAATTGAATCATTAACGGGGTGGGTCTTTTAGTCAGTAAGAGTCTGACACTATCTCCCGCTCCGCCCAAGAGCGGGGGATGTTATTGGATGATTTTTCTCACCATAAAAAAAATCATTAAAATTTATTAAGTATTATGTGTTCCAGGATTGCGCTGCAAAAATGAGCCTCAGCGATAATATGAATTGAAAAAGAAACCTATGAAATAAAAAGCATGTTTTTCATCGTACACTGTTTTAAATATACAATTCATTAATCGAAAGAGCGTATTAAATTGAGTAACATTATTTAAAAAAATCAATTTCTTCATATGTTCTTCTCAGACAGGCAAATATATAAGGAAACTGAAGATGCTCATAGCATAATATTATTGCGTAGTATAATCAGCGTTTTAATGTTCCCACTGCTGCGACTCAGGCCTCCTCTCTAGACGAGAGAATGGGCCGTAATCCACCACGCGTGCCCAGTGCGGGTTGGTGGATGTCACATATTTGGTTGGACATGCCGTTTCCTCACGATGTATTCCATCACCGTTTTGAGAGCAGTGGTGATGAAATAAATTAAACAAAGTTATGCGCTTGGCTGGGTTTCGACCTGCTCGAGATGCTAATGTATCTATAATGGTACATATTATTCAAAAGAATCACCGTGCCCTTGGAACGCAAAGGGCAACTGGAGGAACACAGGTGGGTTTTAGTCAGTCAAAGTCTGACACTCCCTTCATCTTGCTTCGCCTAAAAAAAACATAATGGTCATCTTTTTTCAACCAAATAGGAATAATATGTAGTAAGCTATTAACTGAAGCGTTGTGTATTAATCATGGGGCCAGGAGTCATCCAGTATTTTAATCGAAAATTTTACCTGAGATTTCGCTCTACGAGTACGTTACTGTTGGGTGAGAGGGTGTTATGGAATGATTGACAGTGATCCGGACGAACTGTTGATGCTCGAGTACTTCCTTTTTTATACCTTGCTTGCACATAATACTTTTATGAATTGTTATAAACTAGTGCGCCTCACCATCAACGATTGCAGCACTGCTTACCATGATATCAATAAAAAAAAATTGATAAATGTAGTTTGGGCAGAAAAAAATAATACTTGGTAAGATGTTTTATAAGAGTGGGTTTAAAATTTTTCAAAAGGCGAAAAATTTTCCCTTAGATAGAGACAGCTATAGGTACATATATATATGTACAGCTATAGTCTTTTGGGCATATTATCCGTCAACAGCGATGCGGAGGAGTTTTCCGACGCATTTTTTTACATTGTTTTAATATATTTTAGTATTTTAGAGTATAATACAACATGCATGTAACATAAATGCACATCTTGAAAATACTATATTCAGAATGGGTTACTGAATTGATTTCAACTATTTTTAAATTAAGTAGTTTTTTATTGTAAAATAATTTTTGAAGTAGGTTTTTTTTTATTGTAATATAATTTTTGATTAGTTTTAGGGTAGGTTAGCTGTATACAATATTAGGATACTTAACTTCTTAAAACACTACCTATGAGCATATTAATGTAAATTATTTCAGTGCTTGAATTATGATTGTAATTTTTTTTTATTATTGTGGTGTCAGATACCTGTTGTTTATGTATAATTTGGTCATCTCTTAGTTGCCGGTGGCTTATTTATTTTTAGTGGCTGTTATTTAGATTATTCTCAATACATAACATCATTGAAAAGAGTGACCTTGGAGTTTCTAACACATTCTTCTCTATAAAGATCAACGTTTTGGAATGTGCAATTAGTATCACTTTTCTGACTGACTTGACATTTCAAAAATGCCTGTGAATAGTATACATGAAATAAAATTCCTTGAATCTTTGACAAAATGGTTAAGTATTTTATATTTTTTTTACTATAAAGACCCAATGAATCGAAATGATTCCAATTAGAAAAGAATAATCTGCTTACCAGTCGAGTCTAAGAGAGTAAGTATGAGAGAGAGTATGTGATTGTAATGCTTGAATGATGATAACATAATATGGAAAGTAATTACATGACTTAATTCTGCCATCACCTGTCTACTATCGGACAACCCGATGTATGCCGAGTATCCACCCTTACATTGTTGACACTTCTACTGTTTGGACTAAGCGTTTCTCTTCGTCGTTTATAATAATAATAATAATAATAATTTATTTTAAGAAAAGAGGAATATAAAATATGGCAGAATTGGCTTTTTCTAAATCTTTTTAAGCGTGATGATGAAATCATTACCCATAGGTATACATTTATTTTTAGTATATTCGAAACCTAAATATATAGCTCGGGTAGCCCGGTGACCATGTATTTATGTTGCCAAACAGTTACCATAACTGGCTTATAACTTTGTGATTTTTCATAATACAGTTTTGAACTTTTGTACATAGATTCTTGACATAAAAACACGTGTTTCTGGTTTCGCATATAGGTAGGTACTAAAAATAAGATTGTAGAGTTATTTGATTGTAAGCAATTAAAAAAAAAGTAGCAACGATAAAAAATAGTGACCCTTGCCATTTTTGGGGCGCGTGACGCGATTTCTATCTAGGCGTAGTGTTACAGCTCCGGAGTAAGTATATTAATTGAACTAAGATTTTTGTTTTTATTATTATTATAGGCTCAAGTTTGACCACTATCTCACCTGATAGTACCTAAGCGATGATGTGGCCGTCATAAATTAACCTCAAAATGTTGTTTGAACAGTTGTTTCAATAACTCCTGAAACGTTAGGTTTTCGTTAACAAATCAGGCAGAAAATTAAATTTTCCTCGATTGTAATTAATGGAAATCATGCTTTTACTTTATGGTCTGACTCGCGCTCCCGCCCCAACCTAGATCGGGAGAAACCATTCGATGATTTCTCAACGTGAAAAAATACTTGTCTGTCTGTCTTGACTGTCTTATTTCACATAAATCAAGTGCGCGCGTTAAAAATATAACCTCGGATAACGTCATTGATTTATTCCGCGTCTAATACTACTTGTATTTGTTTGAAATATTTATTTTCCATTCCGAACGAATACCAACAACTTGAATCTGGTACAGTTAGCTCACTTAACCCTAATCAGAGTAAATTTACACTAATATTATAAAGAGCTACCTCTCTAGTTTTTTTTTAAATTTTTTGTTTGTATGAAGTTAATGTCTAGAAATACTGGCTCGATTGCTAAAATTTTTTCACCGATAAAAAGCTGCATTATTCCTGAGTGACATAGGCTATATATAACTTATGTACGCGGGCGAAGCTGCGGGCAAAAGCTAGTTTTAAATATGAGTCCAAATAAATACCAGTGGTATTAAAGTGGAATAAATCACGTCATTGTCGCCCGTAATCAGTTTAAGTGCGTTTTCGACCAATCTACGCAGGGTGGCGACGAAATTGCATTTCAGGCGATATTGTCGGGTTTCCTCTTTGCCCATTTTCTTGGGGAGATAGCGTGAATACCATTATGTGTGGAAGTGTTTATATCGTCGAGGATGGAATTCGTTTTGAGGTTTAGCGGTGGAATATTATTATTGATTGGGGTTGCAGTTGAAGAATCTTATTATTTTTACAAGCTTTTGTTTCATTTTTCATATTTGTGTGTAAGTATGTATGTTTGTGTCGTGATGCTTCAGTGGTTAAGGCACCCGCTTCTCATGCTTGAAGTTGCGGGTTCGAAATCGGGCAATTAACGTTACGAGCAATCTCTACACTCATATTATGAAGAGGTAAAGTGTTTTGTGTTTTTGTGGTAGTCTCTGAAAGTACTGGTCCGATTACTAAAATATTTTCACCGATAGAAAGCTGCTTTAACCCTGAGTGACATAGGCTATATATTTAATATAGGTACGCGGGCAAAGCTGTGGGCAAAAGCTAGTAAGATATAAACATTGTCATATTTTATATCTTAACTTCTACCATGCAAGAAGTAAGTGTAGGTACGACATTGATTTGTTCTAAATTACCATGGTTAGGTTAAAGAATTAAAATGTAGTTAATTAAGAACCAATTGTCGTATATTTTTTTATTGAATGGCAGAAGTTAAGCTGGATAGAAAATATGAAAATGTATGTGTCTTATTGCTCGTGACGTATAGTCTGTCTAATAAGTCAACCGACTTGGGAATTTTGTATAATATTTAATCATTTAAAAAATACTTATATTCGATACTTTTCATAAGGTTCTTCTGTTAGTAAACAATGATCTCTATCTCTTAATCAACCTTGATTATTGAACACGTGTTGACTACATCAGATTTCATTAAATCCTAATAATTACCCAAGTCGTTTAACTTATTAGACAGACTCTCTATTCATCTGTATAAGTTTGTGTAGGATATTATTGACACTCCGTGCCTCAGAAATGACATAAAGCCGTTGGTACCGGTAGTCATTCACAGATTGTTGATCAGTCAGACGCCAAAAAGTTACTATCAGTCTAACCATGGAATATCGTGTTGCCTAGTTGTTGGGCTGGAGGTCTGATAGCTCTATGTAAACCAGGTGTTTGTGTACACCTGTTCTACCGCATCCGGGTAGACTGGAAACCGACCCCAAGTGAGTAAAAAAATTATTAAGTGGAAATTCCTTTTCTGATTAATTTCGTTCTAAGCTATTTGGATTGTCGAGTGTAAGGAGTGGACTGGAGGAATGGAGAGTGGTTACCACTGTTGTAGATTGAGCGTGGGGTCTTAAAGTCGATTCTCTGGTCTAGCATGACGAGCTGTTGGAAGTTTCTGTTAAAGTGAATGCTTTAAGGTAGCCTGCGAAATTCAAATGTTTTTTTTAAAGTATTTTTGCAATTTTCAGTATCGAATAATAAGGTGTATTTAGACAATTATGCTCATTAAAATCATTAACATAACTCTAACTTAGAGAAGAGCTAAAATGTGATATTTTAATGAAACTTGACAGTTTAAGTTATGAGAAATGTTTGTCGTCATATTTTAAATTATTTTTTAGATTCAACCATATTGAGATAAATGATTAAAATCATAAAAATGAAAACGGAAAAAGAAATGAAAACAGATATAAAAATAAAAACTGAAAAGTGATAAAAATAATAAAAGATATATAATGAAAAGTGATAAAAATAATAATAGTAAATGATAAAAATAATCATTTAAAAAATGATAATGAAACAAAGATGTTGAACCATAATGACGATGATAATGTTTTGTGATTTATTAGATAAGATTTTACAGTTACCTTCAACAATAAATTATCTCTTAATTCCAAGAGATAAACTTAAAAAAAAAACATTTATATGGTATGAAAACCTCAGTATTTCACAAACATTACGAGAAATCGCTTTTCAGAATATTTTTTTCAGTGTTTACAGATCGGAATGCCAATAGCCAGTTTAAAATACAGTGTAATTAATGAAACACTTTTTTACGGGTTATTCGTAATTGTTTTTTGTTTTAAAGTGTTGTGATAATGAACTGATGAAATGAAGAATGAATTTACCGCTGAATCACGTAAAAAATCAAGTTGATTTTTGTTTTAATGTCGCTTTTATTTTAATACTTTGCTGTCAACAGCTTTGCTTAGTGATCGTAGAAAATTATATCAAGGGAACATACTGCCAGGATAAAAAGTACTATTCCAGGACATGATCTACCCGTGTACCAAATTTCATCGAAATCTATTCAGCCGTTCGAGTGTGAAGAAGTAACAAACATACACACACACAGTCACAAACTTTCGTCTTTACACTAATATAGTATTAATGCGATGGTTTTTTTTAGTTGGAAATCATCTAATGACGTCTCCTGCCTTTGGGTGGAGTGATAAGGCGTCTCAGACTTTTACTGATTAAAAACCTCCTTTCTTTAGGCGGAATAAACATGTTTTCTTTCTTTCTTCTTTTCTTTTTTCTTTAAAACCCACTCCTTCTTTGTCTTCGTTTCAGTAGGGCCCAGAGAGTTAATGTTATGGGTGCAATTTATTTTTATATTTTTATCTTAGAATTCAGGATCCGATCATGTCATGAAAGATGAAAAGTTAGATGAAATTAATGTTAAGATTTCATAATTTATTTTCTTATAATAATTTTTTTACTTAATTTTTGCTGCTTGTATTTGTATGTTATTAGTTTTTTTTTATTATTATATATTGCAGGCCAAATCATATTATGAACATGGTGTAATGATAGGGTCACTAATATACCTGCAGGCTACGCCAAGTTTAAGACCCGTTGTTAACTTTATAAGGTCATTGTTAGTTTTAATCTTTGTTATATTAATGCAATAACACGTAGTTATTTTTTATGGATTATAAAAATTAATTATAATAATTATATCTCAGAACCCAGGGGTCCTGGATCTTTGTAGGAAAACGACGAGGAACCGAAGCCAACTCGCAGAGGTCTATAGACTTATTGCTATTTTTATTTTTTAGTTATTATTTAGAAGCAAGGTCTTATAACACAAGTATAGGAAATGATCTGTAAACTGTATTTTTTTATTGTTTGATAATAAATTACACCTTGTTTCTGGTGAGTGTCTGTTATCATACTAATATTATGAAGGTGAAAGTTACTGTGTTCGTTACTTCTTTACTGTCGAACGGCTGAAGAGGTTTCGGTGAAACTTGGTACACACGTAGACTCTGTCCTGGAATAGAATATAGGATACTTTTTATCTCGGGCGTGGATTCCTTTAGTTAAATATAATACTTTTTATTTTTTATCTTTATATCTATATATCTTTAGCATTATTATCTTTTGATGTTGACATAAACAAGTTTTTTTCTCATTTCATCTACGGTGCCTAACCGTAGATGAAATGAGAAAAAATAAATTTGTTTATGAGAACAACGTAGCATCCTAATGATTTTCAGCTCATTTAGTATTCTTATCCAATTACAGCAAATGCTTTAAAGAATAATAATTTTATTAAAAACATTTTTTTTTTAATTATATTTTTTTTAAATAATAATTAAATTCAAATCATTATTAATTTATTACGTAACACGATACAAGTTTTTTTTAATCTCCTAAAAACGTTGCCTAGTTCAAATTATTTAAAATAATGTTTAAAGCTCTCTCATAAATTACCAATCATTAATTGCAAAGATAATCAGAATGAAAGTATTATCGTTCATAATATAATATGTAATAGGATACTACTTTACAGTGCTTAATAATTATAGTAGATAGTCCTGAGTTCTGTTCTGTTCTGTCGCTATGTCAGCTTGCCAAATGCTTGCACTGACTGGACAGGTCCACTCAAATCTGTCTGGTTCTTTCCTAGAAATACCATCTCGGACACTAATCTGCACAACATGTAGTGTTCAAAATGTCAAATCATATGATGGTTCTCATTTTGACCATTACATATTTGCTGTAGGTACCTATGGACTTAAAGAGATATTGACTACTGATTTTGTTTCGGTGTTTCTTCTCAGGGTAATCAGATACTGGTTAGCTTAAACTGATGAAAAAATTGACGTGTAAAAGTGTTTTTTTTTTTTTAATCTATTTGCAAAATAAATATCATTTATTGCTAAATTTTATAGTTTTTAGAACCAATAACTATTGTTCTATAGTTCCCAGTAAAAAAACAAAGGCTAAATAATCATATAACGAGTTGCGTTAACAGTGAATAACAATTTTGTTTTCAATCATTGATTTATCGAAACAAAAAAAAAACCTATCAAAGAAAAACATAATTGCAAAAAAAAACTTTTTTTATAATTTTTCAATAGTACTTTTGTATAGCATTAGCTATAAAATACTTGAAATCAACGAACGAATTAAGCCGAAATTAATACCAGTCTTGGTCCGCCGTCGGCGACCATCATGGCTGCCACTATCCGCACCCCCCCCTCCCGCGCCGTCTAACCCTCTCCCCCGACCGTGTACAGCTTTTTTGCGAGCGAGAGAGACCTTCCACTCCCTAACGCTTTCATTCTAAAATATTTTCTGACCGATGTTAGCACAAAGTGAGTTTTAACTCTTTGTGTATAAACATAAAGTTAATATTAGCTTGTGATTTCAGCGTCGCTTACGACGTTTCAGTAGCAAAGTTATCAGATGAAAAGTGTGAAAAAGTGAGAGAGACGGATAGAGGCGGCCGTCTCGGGCGGGGCCCAAGTTTTCGTGAGTCATTCGTAGCTTAGATGTCGCACTATTCGCACCACCGTGTTACGCGCGCGCTAAAAAGAGACAGAGGGATTTTTCACGTTTTCTTTTTTTATTTGGTCTTTATCTTGCCGGGGAGAAAAACGTTGCGTTTGGGGGTGTTCGGGGTGAGTCGGGGTGTAACGACCGTGCGTGTAATGTTTTAGGGGTGGTTTATACTCGTGCTATTCTATAGATAATGAATAGTGGTGTAGCATATTTAATCACGGTTTTTGGAGTACTTAGTTTGCGCGCTGTAGAAATATGAGATAATTACTGACAAAAATGATTTTCGATTATGTTGATGGAAATGATGAGCGCTCTGATTGGTGCATGGCGGCTTGTTGCCTAATTAATTAGCTGGAAATTTTACTTCACATCTAGTTTTATGAAAATAATTTGGTCGATAGTACCGACCGGAAATGTATTAAAATTGGTTTATGATTGCGTTGTGGCGGTTTGCAAATAGGGAAGTAATTAAATATTATTGAAGAGTTAGATTATATCCATTTTATTTACACCCACATGATCAGGTTTTTTTTTATCTACCTACACACTATGTTTGCCTAAAATTAAAAAAAAAACTTCAAAATTATTTGAAATCACTCTTCCCGCCCGACTACAATTTTAGGTTTATTTAACGCTACATTGAATAGGCTCCCAATAAACTAGTGCACCTCACCATCAACGATTGCATCACTGCTTACCATCAGGTGGGATCGCAGTCAAGCACTAGTTTATATTATTTTAAAAAAGAACGCAATAGAAGAGTGTAAGTATCACCCCGCCTCTTATGTTCGAAACCATACAGGTATCTACCAATATGAATTACTCAATTCATATTATATACTTTTCTAAGTTCATTTAGGACATTACTAACACCCCGTGCTTCGGAAATTACGTAAAGCCATTAATCCTGGTTGTCATTAGTAGATCTTTGACAGTCGTTCAGCTAATCAGACGCCAGCAAGCCTAATCATCAGTCTATCCAAGGAGCACGTATCTTTTTACCCAGTAACTGTATTGAGGAAGTCTGATAGGCAATCGCTCCATATATAACAGTGCCTCAAAGAGATGTCAACAAAACGTAGTCCCAGCAGGGCCAATGCCTGTTAGTCCCATGGGATTGGTTTTGAAAAGGATGTACACTACTAAAGGAACATCATCATCATCAGCATTTCAACCGAAAGACATCCACTGTTGGACATAGGCCTCCCCCAAGTGTCGCCACAATGAACGGTCCTGCGCGTCTCGCATCTATCGGATACCCGCAACCCTTATCAGGTCATCGGTCCACCTTGTAAGAGGCCTAAAGAAAAATAGGTGTGAGTAAATGTCTGATACGATCTCTCGCTCCATCCTAGAGCGGATGAAACAATACGATATTTTTTCCACAAAAAAAGGTAATTGGGAAAAGGCTAGGGAGATAGATGAGAAAAATGTATGTAGATATGTATCTATCTATGTAGGTAGTTAGGTACCTACGGTAGGAATCCAAAGCCACCTACGATTGTCAACACACTACCAAGTAAATAAATAATACTGAAAATGGAACGTCCTGCTGGAATCTGTTTCCTGATGGCTACAACCTAGGGGCTTTTATGTCAAGTGTGTAATACTTACTTCTTGGTAAATGATAAATACGTGCTCCATCATAATAATAATATTTTTTTAATATATTTTTAAGTGTTTTTTTTTTTATATTTGTTTTAAGAAATATTTTAAAATATCAAAAATATATATAGAAGAAAAATAAAGGAAATAATAATATAACTTTATTGCATACCTTAACTTAATAAAGGACAATAATTTACAAAAATAAGTGTACCTACCTACAATCATCAAAGTGTACGGTCATCATCGAATAGTCGCAATAACGACACAAGATTTATCGTCACGGTATAGTTTTGACAATTTTTATCGTTTTACGACTGTAGCACGACAGTACCTACATAACAAAACTCAGCAGTTCCCACTATCATGACAATCTGTTGTCACCGCAATAAAAGTAGTAGACGACAGTTAATCGTGTCGTGCTCTAAGAGAACACCTCCATTTAAATATATTATAAGCCTTGACGCTTACTACACGATTATATGTCGTCACGATAGAGTTGAAAAGCGGGCTTACGTAGACGAAGCCGCTGACAGAAGCTAGATTTTTTGTAATGAAAAACCTAGTTGAGTTTTATAGTTTCTGCCTACCACTTGTAGGAAAACGTACCAACGTAGTACGGACAGCGTCATTTATTTATTTAACTAGCTGTGCTCGCGATTTCGTTCGCGTGGACTACAGGATTTTGAATTATTTTTTTCTAAAATAAAAGTAACCTAAGTTACTCCTAATTACATCAGCTACCTGCCAATAAAAGTCCCGTCAAAATCGGTCCAGCTATTTTAGAGATTAGCTGAAACAAACAGACAGACCGACAGACAAACAAAAATTGTAAAAAAAATATATTTTGGTGTATGTACCGTACATATATTCATATGCATGTAGTAAAGTAAAGCGGTTATTTCAATATTACAAACAGACACTTCAATTTTATTTATATGTACAGATTATTTGCACTCTTCCTGCCCATGTCTCGTGTTATTTGGGGTCGACGCAACATGTTTTTATCCTCCATTCTATCCTGTCACCCGTCACACTATCACAAACTTCCTTTTCTTTCATATCACTTCTCACACAATCCATCCATCTTTTTTCTGGCCTCCCTCTCCCTCTCCACCCATCCACATGTTTTTAAAACTTTAAACAGTATAACAATTACTATTACAATTACTATAATAAGTAAATATTACAATTACAATATTTGCGCTAATAACTTGAAATAAAAATAACATGTCTTTAAAACTTTAAACAGAGTAAGAATTGCATAAAAGTAAACTATATTAGTTGGTACTAAAAAAATCCCAAAAAAAAAGAAAACACATATAAATATTTTTCTTTCTTTTTTCGACTATCATGAACTGGTTCATCTTTTGTTTGTTGTAAGAGGTGTACCCAATTGAGGCTGCTGTATTTACCTATATTATATGTGCAATTAAGCATAAAAAAAGCTTAAAACAAAAACCAAAAAAAAAAAATATCGAAAAAGTTTACGTTACCGTTCCGAAAAAACCGTTGAACAAAAAAAAAGAATGTCGGTATTCTCACCATCAATACAGAAACGAATACAATTTAAAATTTCCGGAAGAAAATACCCGAATGAAAATATTAAAAACCGAACGATTTCAGGACTCGCCTCGATACCCGATATTGAGTAAATTGTCGCTATAATGATACTACGGTACCGTATGGAATGGATACAGAAATATCCCAAGCTGGATAACTACGTCTTATTGATAAGCTTACGAAGTAAATAGATAGCATGTAACATAGCATAATCAGCCCTTTAATGTTCCCACTGTTGGGACTCAGTCTCCTCTCAATGAGAAGGAAAGCGTCGTAATCCACCTCGCGGCCCCAGTGCGGGTTAGTGAATGTCACATGTCTTCGAATTTTTGGTTCTACGACACGCCGGTTTCCTCACAATACCTTTACCGTTTTGAGAGCAGTGGTGATGAAATAAATTACACAGAGTAATGCGCCTGGCTGGGTTCTAACCCGCGACCTACAACTCGTAAGTCGGGGCCGTTACCACTCGGCCACCACTGCTTAACACACACACATAGATAAACTATACATATAAATAAAATTGGACTGTCTGTTTGTAATATTAAAATAACCGCTTTTTACTTCATACATATGAATATATATACGGTACATACACCAAAATTTTTGTCTGTCTGTCGGTTTGTTCCAGCTAATCTCTGAATTGGCTGGACTGATTTTGACGGGTTTTTTTGGCAGGTAGTAATTAGGAGTAACTTAGGCTCCTTTTATTTTAGATAAAAAAAATTCAAAATCCTGTAGTCCACGCGAACGAAGTCGCGGGCAAAGCTAGTTAAATATAATAACATTCCACAACTATCACACAACACCATTTAGACCCAAACTAAGCAGAACTTGAGAACTAGACAAAGGATACATACATTTTATAGATTAATTAAACCTAAATACACAACAAATGATTTTGATCATTGCACAAACATTTGTCTTGAGTGGGAATCGAAACCCACGACCTCCGGCATAGCAGGATCAGCACTAACTGACCGACAAACCAAGATTATTTGATTAACACCTGAAAGTAATGTAGGTACTGGAAATTAAAGATTTAAAGCATTTATTTCAAGCTAGCTTTTACCCGCGGCTTCGCCCGCATACATAAGATATAGCCTATGTCACTCAGGAATAAAGCAGCTGTCTATCGGTCTAGTACTTTCAGAGATTACCTCCTACAAACAAAAAACAAACTTTATTATCTTTCTAATACTAGTATGGATAAACAATTTCTTCACAGGCATTTTTGAATTGTCAAAATGTCAGTCAGTCAGAAAATTTATGCTAATTGCACATTCCAAAGCGTAAATCTCTATGGAGAAGAATGTGCAAGAATCTCAATGGGCACCCTTTTCCATGTTATGTATTAAAAATAACTCGGTTACATGTTTCTTGTCGGTACTATTATGTGAGAAAATCATCAAATTACTCCTCCTGCTCTGGTTCAAGGGATGTTAGACTTTTACAGACTAAACCCATTTCTTTCCCTTTTCCGTTCTGAATAACTATAACTCTTTCGAACTCTTTCTTATCATAGCCCTAGCATAACCTGAAAAATGCAAAAATATAGATAAAAATATATGCTATAAAGGGTGAACAATCTAATAGTACAGATACCTGTATAAATAGATACCAAATAACGTGAATATTCAGCACTTAGGTATGTAGGTACCTTTTATCAATCATCATTTAGGCTGGCCTAATTAACCACTACCATTCGCAATTTCTTTCTCAGCGATACAACACACTCGTCTCAAATCTTGTGAGTTAACTGCCATTAAAAAAAAAACTAGGACAAGCTCGCTCTTAAAATTATGCAAACTGTCAACATCGCTTTTTAATTTAAAACGCCAAACTAGATTTTTAAACACTCACCATAACCCAATTAAGAATTCTCAAAAATAAACGCGCCTCATCTTGCGAGGGTTAACCGTGAGAACGCCAGGTTAAAGGTCAATTTGACCTGTCTCACAATGACAAAAGTGACCCCACAGAAAAGTCGAGACCTCTGACCCTACGTGTGCCAGATTAACATAAAGATGCTTTTTAAGGACCATTTTGACACAATGGGACCAGTTGAGATCATCACAATGCACGGTCCAGTTAGATTCCCGATCGCAAGATGACCCTTTGTCAAATAAGCCTTGAGAAGCGAATTTGCATAAAGCGAAATTTTAGTAGCGAATTAAAAATTTAAATTTCTTGCAGCGAGCTAGGGTTAAGTCTGAGAAGATTTTGCTGGTTCGGCAGTTGGAAAGGATTGTGCATATTTTATAAAAGCTTGTAAGACTGCTCATGTCTTGATAGAGGCAACGAACAGAATGTTCCTTCTTAAAATATGTAATTAATTTCTTATTATGACTTTTATTTTGACTTAAATTATGAATATGAAGAAATAGTATTACTTTTTATTTATTTTGCCAATTGGTGCACCTGTAATGATACAAATAATTCTAATTTGATTTTTTTTTCCTAAAATGTTTGGAGCAATCAAAAAACTATTTATTATTTAATTTACTGTTACTGATTACAAAATAACAGTGTATTCAAAAGTGAATCTTCTTTTTGAGTGAGAATTAAAGTTATTAAAACTAGCTTAAACTGTCGGAGAAAAGTAGTTTAAGTTATTTAATGAGTGACCCCGGCCATGGGACGCAAAAGGTAACTGAAGGAACATAGGTGGATTTTAGTTAGTAAAAACTTGATAAACCCTCTCGCACCACCCAGAGCAGGAGGAATTGTTTGACGACTCAAAAAAGCATAATTAATGAGTACTTAGGTATTCTATTAATAAAGCAGTCAGAGCTACGCTTTCTTTCGTTTAATTCAGAAAAGTTTATATTTTAAGCAAATCTAAATAAGAGAATCTTTCACGTCCAAAGTGCAAATGCAATGGACCAACACTATAGAAGCAACAGCGATTCCCACAACACAGTATAAATATGCACATCTCATTTCAGTCTCCGACTCTATGCATAAAGATAAAACTAAAATCATTAACAAATCGCTCCGTGTGAAAACTTACATCATCTGCAAGTCTAATTAGATTCACAATAACAAGCAAAAATAAGGTCCAAGATGACCCCTTTAGCAAAGTGAGATGACCCCACCTGTTACTTGCATACCTAATTTAATAATTAACATAACTATTGTAAAAAATACACAAAATACAAATAAATCTTTCTCTCTCGCAGTTTATTAGCATTTTCTTTTAATATTTTTGCTCGGTTTTGTTTTGTCGTGTGAAAAATTTTGACGTTATTTTTTTGGACGTGGCCGTTGAAGGGTTGAGTTTGTTGAGTCGTTGAGTAATTAAAATTCGCTTCTTTTGTCGCGATTAAGTTTGAGTTGTCAGGGAAATGGTTGAGTGTAGTAGAGTCTGAAGATGAGTACAGTCGTTATTTTTTTTTTTGTGTAAGTGTTTTGGTGTCTAGTTAGTTTGTGTTGTGAGTTATTTGATGTGAGTTATTTGTTGCGATTTGAAAATAAGTGCGATTGGAGATTATGTGGTACATACGCTTCAATGCGTATAATTACTAATTATAGTAAGTAGTGAGAAGACTATGAGGTAAACATTTGCACGCGCGTTAATATTAACCACATAACAGAGCAGCAGATCTGAGCTCACAACCGCCATGAAGAGCCAAGGAATGCGGTCGCTGTGGCCGAAATCGGCTAGATGGCATCATCATCATCATCAATATTAACCTAGATACTAATTGAAGTAAGCAGTGAATGTTAAGGTAAGTTTGCCTTTCATACAGCAGGAATAAATGATTAAGTTTTTCTTTAAGTTTTCCTGAATTAGATTTGAAGAATACGAAAATAACAAGCGGAAAGAGTAGAGTATAGGGATGGAAAGAGTAACGCTGGTTTTTAAACGATAAAATCAGAGCAATAATGATGAGCGATGTTTTTTTTAAATCATTTTTATTTTGCTTTTGGGTACCATGTTGACTAGTGTACACTGTCCTTTCATACCTAATACTATTGTAAAATGGAAACATTGTGGAATCAATTTTTTTTTTAAGAGAATGTCCATGGAGTTTCTTTCCGATTCTTCTTAGGAAAAGTCAATTGCAACCGTGCACTAGTTCCTGACTTTTGATAAGAGCTCATGTAGGCTTCTGTGTAAAATATTATTATTTAAATTGATATCTGCACCTGATCAGTGTTTTTCTAGTAAATAGTTAGGTACTGGTTTTAGAAATGAAATCTAGAAAATGCAACATAAAAACTCACTATTATTCAATTCATTAAAATTACAAATTCTCACAGATTTTCACTTAACAATTTGTTCCTGAAAGTATTTTCCGAGAACCGTTAATGTTTTTTAATGTTTCTCTTTTATTCGTGAAACCAGTTATGATTATTTTAAATTTTTCCATCGAAATAAAGCAAAATATCTGCGTTTAAAGTGAGATTTATTTTTGTAATTACGGATTCTTTATATGGTATTTTTCTGTTGGGCTGTGAAAGAGACAGATGGAAAAAGATTGCACGTAGCGCAGACGAGAATGTTAAGATGGATGTGTGGTATAAAGAGAATGGAAAAAGTGAGAAATGAGTAAATTAGGGGAAGTTTGAAAGTGGTGCCAGTGACTGAAAAGTTGAAAGGGAATCGTTTGTTTTGGTATGGTCATGTGAAAAGGAGGGATGAAACGCATGTTACTAAAAGAGTTATGACTTTACATGTGGATGGATGGAGAGGGAGAGGAAAGCCAAAGAAAAGATGGATGGATTGTGTGAGAAGTGATATGATAGAAAAGGGAGTTAGTGATAGCGTGACGAGTGACAGTGGGATGAGAGGGGAGTGTCAGAATTTTACTGACTAATATCATCCTCGTCTTTGGTTACTCCTCCACTTCCATGGGTTTTTTTTTCAATTCGAACTTGTAGTTTCTAAGATTAACGCGTTTAAACAAACTCTTCAGCTTTATAATATTAGTACAGATATGGGTAAATACGGCAAATACAAATGCGTTAAGACACTATATTAAATTATTAACCGGTTTCCATTGGATGCGAGGCTGCAAACCGTAGACGCTGCTAAATAGCCAATAAAGTATTTACGCGGGGAGGTAACTACCATTACCGACAGATTTGCTGCGTCCACGCAATAACCTGTGTCCACACTAGCGGGGAATTGGCGGCTAATATGTAATAGTTTTTAACACTAGAAGCGCGGACTCTAAATTTAGATTTTGGCCATTTGTTGTTTTTTTACTGGGGCCAGGGTTATCCGAAAGGGAGCTCGAGCCCCGGTATGAAGGCTAGAAGGAACGGGGTGGGTCTTTTAGTCAGTAAGAGTCTGACACTATCTGCCGCTCCACCCAAAAGCGGGGGTTGTCATTGGATGATTTTTTCCCACCATAAAAAAATAATAATATACATATTTTGGTGTACTTTACGATTATACGCATAACAAAACTAGTGCAGAAAGAATATTAGCAATGGGTCAAAAATGGAACGCCCGCGCTTTTAATGTTAAGGTGCTGTTAATACCAATGTTTATAGCAACAAAGGCCTTTACCGTTTTGTTTTGCGTTAGCAATCAGGTGACATAATGGTTATTGAGAGTATCAATACTATAATGGCAAAGATTGGTTAAAAACAGTTTTTCACAAAGAAATGTGGTTGGTTTTTGAGTTGTGAGATCATTAAATGACTTCTATGTGCTATAGGGTGATGCAAGATGGCATTGCAGACTTTTACTAACTAAATCCCACCGGTACCTTTCAGTTGTCCTTTGCATTCTCTTTCAAATATTTGCGTGGACACTTTTGAATTTTAATGACACACTTTGAAAATAATTAATTTAGATACACAATAAAGAAAATTGAAGGATTATGAAAAAAATTGTAATGGAAAGAAATGTTTGTATGTTAGGTATTTTAAGTTGAGAAATCGTCTAACAACTTCTCTTCTTTAGTGTGGAGCATGAAAAAGCTTTTACTGGCTTAAACTCGCCTTTGTTCCTTGCATTTTGAGTTCTAGGGCCATGGTAAATCTCTTCAGCAATCCTGCAAATAATTTTTATACTACGGTGCTAAGCGAAAAACGCTCAAAAACATAGCAAATATTGATTCACATTCACTAGCAGAGCAGTCAGTTTTTACAACTCGACGACATGTTACAGAGTCAGCTCAGTTATTTTAGAAGCATAATCCTCCCAAAAAAATTATTAGTTTAATATTCAGCCGCGCGTATTGGCGGCTACCTGGCCGCGACTAGTCCGCTATTGTGGACACACCCTAACTATTTATATCGGATTTGTCTCAATTTAAAGTTAATTGGTACGACAAAACGATTAGTTAGTGCCGTTTTCCACGATTCCTTTTCAATTATTCGGATATAATCGACGGGCGTGTTAATTTATTAGATAATTTGATTTTCGATTGGTGCGGGCGATGCTAGTAATTAAGTTTTATGATTACAGCCTTTAATGAGTTGATAGGAGCATAGTTTTATGGTGGTATAAAAATAGGAAAAAGTTTTCAATTTTTCTCATGTTGTAGACGCATTACTTCCAAACTTAATCACAAAAAAAAAAAACAAATATAGAAAAAATCGAATAAAGAAATTCAGTCGACGCCATGTTTTTTAGATCCAGTTTTCTATATGATTTGTCAAAATCACACTTAGTATTATAGGCGAAAGTTTGCGTGTGTTTGTTACTTTTTTAAGCTCGAATGGGGGAACGGATTTCAATAAAGCTTGGTACCCGGTTAGATCATGTCCTGGAATAGTAGACAGGACACTTTTTAGGGTTCCGTACTCAAAAGGAAAAAACGGAACCCTTATAGGATCACTTTGTTGTCCGTCCGTCGGTCTGTCTGTCAAGACTCTTTATCTCAAGAAAGTTTGGAGGTATCGAGTTGAAATTAAAACCATATACTCAGGTTTGCGGTCCCTTCAACTGTGAAAAAATAATGTTGTAAATTAACGAATAAAAAAGATACAGCCGTTTATGTCGTAAAAAAACGTATATTTTGATACTCTCAAAGATCGAAATTCATAGGGTACTTCCCGTTGACACAGAATCCTGAAATTTGGCACAAAGCAAGGTCTTATAGCACAGGTATTGGAAAAAAACTGAAAATAGTATATTTGATGTTACTAACGTCACAAAAAAAAATGCAATTCGGAAAAATCTTCCATTCAGGAATTGTAGTTGGCACGGAACCCTCAGTGCGCGAGACCGACTCGCACTTGCCCAGTTTTTTTTTTATTCCAGAATTATATTCCCTTGGTATAATTTTGTACTAAAACGCAGACGAAGCAGCTGGCAGTAGCTAGTTGAGTATAATTTAACCAGTTTTTTAAATATTACATTTTTTTATAATTTCCAAAGCTGTTTCACACGTTGTAATATTTTTTCATATTCAGTTTAAGTTTCAGTTAGGTGTTTGATGTTCAGCCTGCATCAGTGGCAGCGGGGTGGATGCCAAATATTTGTGCACGCTAATCGTAGTTCTAACGTCAATAGTTAGGTTGAAATGTGCCAGACAGCGTTCTCCCAATGTGTATCGCATCATATGATTCCATAAATTCGATATTTAACGCTGAAATTGACTGGGCGTTGCTTTAGTTTTCATATTTTGATGACTGTCGAGTCGTATATAGCCTAAATTTTCGTGCGTAAAAAAAACAACGTATCATCAAGTGAAGTTTCAAGTTCTGTAAGCTCAGTTTAAAGTGCTTTATCAACAAGCACGTGTAGATGTTAACCAGCAGTGAGTTAATCTAAGCCGCAATCAATCGCGCCGGTCGGACGTCCATTCATCTTGGCGGCCGGCAGGACACTGTCCCACTGAACTGCACAAAGCGACACAAGCAACATTTCTGAACGCAATCATTCTCCATTCAATATCCGATTTTGAAAAAAGAACTTGTAGTGATGTGACCTTGCTTTTCCTCGATTCGTTTTTCGTTCAACACGCAGGCGCGTTGGTGTTCGGATCAATGCCGAAAAACGGGGGCTTGTGTCCCCCGCCGCGGGTTGGCCGCAAAGTAAGCGGTCGCGGCATCTGAAGGGTTAGGCCCGTTGGTCCTGGTTGCTAGGCAACGTCGCCTTCGTACTGTGGGTCGATAAAGCCCGCGTTATAATTTTCTTTAATCGCAGGCGGGGACTTTGCCGAGTTGATTCGGTTTAGATATCTTTGTTAGGGAAATTTTGGTAACGATTTTGTGTAATCTGAATTGGAGTAAGGACCGATGTGAAATAGGTTTTTTTGTTTGTGGCTTATAAGTAAGAACAATACGTAACAATAATTAAATTTAAGCTTAGAATGTGTTGATATACTAATATTATAATTAGAAAAGATTTGTATTTTTGTTTGTAATGGATCATGAATTCAAAAAACGACTGAACCAACTTTAAAAAAATGTTTCAATAAGAGAATGCTACTATAACACTGATATAGGCAATATATAGCCTACTCTTTCTTTTCTACTCTCACGTAGGTAAGCGAAGCCGCTGGCAGAAGCTAGTATATGATATTTATCTCAAGTTTTAACTAAGGTAATGATTTATAATTAAAAGTAAAATAGACCTAAAGACTAAAACAAAATTTTCTATTATTCAAATTAATTATTAAAGGAACTTTCAAACCTACCTAATACACAGCATAATCTATCAAAGAAAAACTTCTGATCAATCTATATGTTAATGCATTATTTTTATTTTCATTAGTTCACAAACTCTATTATTTCCTCGGCAGGATTCGTTAAATTTAAACGTTTATAAGTTTAATCTACTTAAAGCCGTCAATATAAAGCCAAAACATATATTATTTAAGAATTGTTTACCTCTTATGCATCGAAATTATACACAAAAAAAAGAATACACAAAACTCGAAAACTCAACGTTCAAAAAAAGAACATAGGCACGGAGCTAGACATTTTTATCTGATACTCTTCTCACTACATCCCAATCCCCCAACACTATAAAGACAAAGTCCCCCAACTCACAAAGACAGACTCCCCCATCTTACTCCGTTGCACTAATCAAAGACAGTGAAAGTGGTGCCTTGACCCACTAGTTAATAGCTGTACAAATACGGGCAGCGTACTAGTTCAGTTACTAGCGCTAGTGAGAGTGCCATTAGACCACGTTAGACAGCATATGCGTTCATTGATGACAGTTATATGTTAGTGAATCAATTCCAGGGGCAATTATGTTGTGGTCTGTGGTATTAGTACTGTTTGTTGTGGAGAATAGTAATAGTGAATGGAATGTTAGAAAATTAGTGATAAATGGTCAGTGTGTAAACATATTCGGTTTTGGGGTTAGTACTTTGTGGTTAGGGCTTAGAAGGAAGAATAGATTAAATCATGGATCGCTGGTTAATTTAGTCGATGGCTGCTTACATACATGTGGTTAGAAACTAAAACGGTTTGGAAAATTAAGTTCCTAGGTACTATCTATCAAGTATTATTTTAGTCCTTTCAATCCATCGTAAGGTTGTCTGGTACCTAGATATCGCTGTCAGTGATAAGACCGCTATTGTATCCATAGATTTAAGTTTATGTATAATTTGTGTTACTTTTTTTGGTGTACGATAAAGTTTATTCTATTCTTTGCCACAACATTGATTTAGCAAGTACCTAGTTTTTGCTTATTTTTTTTGCACAGTGGCTGAGTGATTGGCTGCTGATCTGCGTGTCTCTGGTTTCGGTTTTGTAAGAATTAAAATTTTGTATGCCCTATTGATGGCAGTTCTAGATTTGGCTATTTTATTTGTCATATAAGTTTACATATTTGTGAACACGGTCACGATACAGGTGTAAGACCTACTAAGGGGCAAAGCCGATTATACGAGTAATTAGCTTCACTGATGAAAATCGTTTTTTTTTAAGTATCTTTGTTGTCTCGTTTAAATATGAGGTTCTATAAAAAATCGACTATTTTATACCCCACACTAACAGAAACAACTCAATAACGACATCTCTTTGTCACATAAAACTATGTTTTAGAAAAAAACCTTATCTATACTATACCATCACACTTGATACCACTACTCCTACACGAGATTTCTATTGTTATAAAACATGTAACTAAAATAATGTCCATCTTTATAAACGCCTATATAAAAATAGATTACAATAATATTTAAAACTCTAAAATTTTACTTCAATGCACTTGTATGTTTTTTTTTTTTTTTTTTAAGAAATAGTTGTCCTTATTATAGGAAAATAATAAAGGAATTGACGCACTACGCAAGCATACACAATCACGTGAGTGTCCTAATCATAATTTATCAAAACGGGAAATATTTTTCTCCAAAAATAATGTAAAAAGACACATTTAATAAATAGCTGAAATTAATTCATTACCTAACCGATTCTGAACATAATAATAATTTCAGGACGTGTTGAAAGCTGTTTACTTTGTTACATGTTGTATGATATAGCCTTTGCCGATAAATAGGCTATTCAGCAGATTTTTTTTATTATTTTTTTTTTCAATTCGAGCCCGTGTTTCTTGAAATTATCACACTAATATTATAAAACTGAAAGTTTGGCACTATGTGTGCGTTTGATACTTCTACAAGCGTATTTCGATGAAACTTAGTACACTGATAGACCGTATTCTGGATAGCACATGGTATTTTTATCTTGGGAGTATCCTTAGCACCCATGGGTCGACGGAATTGGAACCTCGGGGTCCTGGGATCCAAGGCAAAGAAGGAACCCACTGTTATGTTAGAAGTGATCATACACAATGATCATCTTTTTGCAACCTTGATTGTTCAACCAGTGTTGACTATATCAGATTTCAAGAATTTGATTATTTGATTAGGTTACCCAAGTTGTTTGACTTTTTAGACAGACTCAAATCAATCAATCAAAATAATTTATTTCAAATAGACCATTGGCATGCACTTTTGAATAGGCAAACGTCGGTCAGTCCAAAAAAAGTGAAGCTAAATTGCAGGTTCCAAAGCGTAGATGTCTAAGGAGAAGAAAGTGCAAGAAACTCCATGGACACTCTTTTAAATAATATTATGTGTTTCATATAATGCTTAGTTACATATTTCTTGTTGCTTCTAACTCTACAAGTAAAACAATCCAAGAAGGCCTTCCGTATCTCCCAACCCAGCTCTTAGACTATAATTACACTACACAAGCCAAGGCATTTCGATACTCGGCCGGTTCAAAGGTACTGAGGTCAGTCGCAGCGAGAGTGAAGCGTAATGTATTTACATATGCGTATGTACACAATGTGCAAGATTCAGGGTTACGGACGCTCGAGGCTAGGTATGTGGTCTGCAGTCTAGGTCACAGGACGACTTAGTTAACTGTATTGATATTGTTCGGCATGTTATTGAGATGGATCGCCATTGGTGAACACAAGGTTACTTCTGAACGTATGCTTTGTGAGTTTGTACAATTGCCAAACGGATCTTGAGCGCTCGGCGTCAGAGTGGGGTTCGCTTTGCGTATTCCATACATTGGCGAGCAAATCGTCTTCGTTGTTAGATACATGCAGCAACGCAGGGAATGAATCAGGAGTGACGTCTATGACGCGATGGCACGGCGAGCCAATCACTGACACTCCCCGCCCCCGCGTCTCACTTCTCACCAATAAAGAAACCGAATATTTGACTTCTGCGCAACCGCTCAAGATCCGTGACGGCAATTGTAGCCTCTTTTATGAACTTTTATTTAAAATAATCTACACTATAACTACATTAAAAAGACGGAAAAATTGTATTTTTGTGTGTATGTTTGTAATGAATAAACTCAAAAACTACTGTGGCGATTTAAAAAATTCTTTCACCATTGGAAAGCTACATTCACCTTGAGTAATATAGTCTATATTTATTGCCCATGCAAAGCCGGGACGGGCCGCTAGTAATATAATAAAGAGGTAAAGATTTTTTTTTGTAGGAGGTAATCTTTGGATGTACTGGTCCGATTGCTAAATTTTTTTCACCGATAGAAAGCTGCTTTATTTTAAGTGACATAGGCTATATTTTATGTACGAGGGTGAAGTCGCGGACGAAAGCTAGTATATAATATAATATTCCATAACTATCACAAAACGCCGTCCAGTCCCAAGCTAAGCAGAGCTTATAAGAGAGCAGAGAAACATACTTATATATTTCTAAATAAGTACATACATTATGTATAGATAAATTACACCCAGACACAGAACAAATGATCATGCTGATCCCATAAACATTTGTCCTGGGTGAGAATCGAACCTACGACCTCCGGCATAGCAGTCAGGGCCACTAACCACTAGACCAACGGGCCGGTCAAAAACTGAAGCGTGTTATTAGTAAAAATAACTTTGAGTTGCGTTTTTAGGATAATAAATTATTCATGAATTTAAACTAATGCTTATTCTTATTTAGACTCACATTGGCGCCATAGGGTGACTTTCGAACTGGGGCCAAGAATTTGTTTCTAAAAGGAAGATTCGGCCCTGGTGCGAAAGGCAACGAAGGAACTCCGCCCAAGAGCGGGAGATGTCAATAGATGATTTTCTCATCTAAAAAAAGGGTGACATCTGAAAGGGAAACTTGTGGTCCTGAACGCAAGGTGAAGAAGGAACATAAGTGTCAGCCGGATCGAAGCCTACTTGGGCCAGGGTTATCCGAAAGGGAACTCGAGCCTCGGTATGAAGGCTAGAAGGAACGGGGTAGGCTTTTAGTCAGCAAGAGTCTGACACTATCTCCCGCTCCGCCTAAGAGCGGGGGTTGTCAGATGATTTTTCCCACCATAAAAAAAAAAAAGAAAAAACAATGGTGACAATCTCATTTAAGTCGTTGGATGATTTCCCACGAAAAAACCATACTTAACATTATAAATTAAAAGTGACTGTCTGTCTGTTAACCTGTCACGGTAAAACTACTGAACCGATTTTGATTTTTAGTGTGAAGTAAACTTGAACCCCAAGCAAGGATATAGGCTATTTTTTTTATCTAGCTTTGACTTCGTGTTCGCCATTCATGCGGACAAAGCCACTGGCAGAAGCTAGTACATTTTAAAACGAAGTCCCTCACCGCCTATGTCTGTTTGTTTGCGATTAACTCAAAAAAAAAAAACACAGAAAATGCTAGTAAACTCGTATTTTTTTTTTTGAAACCCGCTCTCATACCTACCGCTTTTACTGTATTTATCGTATCAGGCTAGGCGCTAAGCGGCCCCCACGAGTCGCGAATCAACCCCCATTTATTTATTTATTCGAAAAAGTGTTGAAAAACGTCGTTTGATACACATGGGAATTTGTCATTGCTGTACTCGGTTCCATAATATGCTCGAGAATTCCGCATCGGTCGTGAATTACCAACTTTCTCAACTTGTATCAAAACATATTTAGGTCGTTTGTCCTCTTGTAAAATAATGTAGATATCGTATTTATGATTGATATTTTCAAGTTTAGGTATTAGAACAATACATACCTACTATTATTCAAATAGGGCTTTTAAATGAGTTATTGGATATATTTTAATTTGTATGACAGAGTGGACGAAATACATCTTCAATAAAATTGTCGATAAAAAAGAAAAACGTCCCGCTTACTATTACCGCGATACGGAACCCCGCTTTCCTGGCCAGGTAATCGTAGCTCTATAGCATCTACTCCTATCCCTACCCGTCTACACCGCTTACAAACCAATCTAACACTAAACGCTTAGACCGTAAACCATAATAGGTATTAGGTATCACAATCTGCCCGTACCGTACTCATACCAGTTACCAGTATTCGGTACCGCAATTTGTCGGTGCAAGGTATACTGTTGGTATTTACGCATGTTACTGTTTGTGGTGAGGTGAAAGTGAACCTTTATGTGACGTCACTTCATGTCCGTGCGACACTATTAACCATGTAACGGCGCTGTGAGATGTAGGGATAGCAGATTAGGTAATGTTTGAAATTTTCTAGTCAACCCTATTTTGTTTGGTAAACTGTAGGGGCCCAGCAGGGTCGAAGCCTACTGGGGCCATGGGTTCGCTTTTGAAAGGAAATCCAGGGCCTGTAAAAAAAAGGCAACGAAGGAACCAGGGGTGGGTATTAGTAAGTAGAAGTCTGACACGCCCTCCCGCCTAAACGGTATCCTAACTAAAAAAAAAAAATTGAAACTTTAAGTAAAAATTCAGAGTACAAAAATAGGTTTGGAAAATGGTCATTTAACGAAATTAATTTATACCAAAATACAAAAAAGCAATATTATTAATTATACTAGCTTTTGCCCGCAGCTTCGCCCACGTACATAAAAGACCTTCCCTCTTTCTCCCCCTTTTCACACTTTTTTTATAAAAAATTAGCCTATGTCCGTCTCCAGGGTCCCAACTATCACTGTACCAAAATTCATCAAAATCGGTTTTGCCATTTAGGCGTGAAGACGTAACAAACAAACAAATAAACTCACTTTCGCTTTTATGATATTAGTAAGGATTTGATAGTTGACACTATTGACAAACTGTTAATGATTTAGGCGAACAAAAGAATGAAGATGGTTAGTTTTGAAACTTGACTGTATTGCTCAATTAAGCTTAGTAATACAGTCAACTTATGTTAATTAGTATTGATTACAGTTATGTGTGACTTAGCAAAAATAGGAATCGTAGTTTCCTGCCTGACGTATCGCTTTATGATAGGTTGAAATTATACAAGCAAAAATAGGCGCTAAAACTATTAGACTAAGTGGGTTTATGCTGTGTCGTAGACATCTGGCGTAGACACTATCAAAAGATTAAAATAAATATCTAAGTATATATATTTTTTTCTTTTTTTTTCTGATTATTTATCATTACGTTGCTACTACCGTGTTAAGTTTCTACACCACCCTATGTTCGACTGGCAGAAAATGCCTAAGGCACTAAATCCGCCCTTGTACAGTTGCATGTGCACAAAGTTAAAAAAAAAATATTCACAATCAAAATTTCTAATCTCTCTTTTTTGCCTAGCCGTACAGCTTATTCTAGGTATTCTCATACGGGCCGCTAATGTGTATCGACAATGCCCTCCTCATTGAGCCCAACACTACGGCAACAGTAGTGACTTTATCACTATCGACGCGTATATTAATTACCTACAAATGGGCTACAACACAACGAACAGGTGTCAATTGATTTGGAATAGAATCCTGTGGTTTAGGGGAGAAATGGCTGGAATTGAACTATTTTAGAATTTACTATTAGTTTTTGTTGTTAATGCCCATTTTCAGCCGGGTCGAAGCCTACTGGGGCCAGGGTTATCCGAAAGGAAACTCGAGTGGCGGCCCCGGTATGATGGCTAGAAGGAACAGGGTGGGTCGTTTAGTCAGTAAGATTCTGACACTATCTCCCGCTCCGCCCAAAAGCGGGGGTTGTCATTGGATGATTTTTCCCACCATAAAAAAAAAACATAAAATCAGTAATATTAGTTTAGATTATGTGGCCAGTTTTTTTTTTTTATAAATTTGGAATTATTTATCTTTGCCTGGACCGGATCAGTGTAGGCAAAATATTAAATCTTTCTACTCTCATCCGCTGTTACGTGTATAATTGTTAAATAAGTATTGTTGTTATAATATGCATTAGTTTATATTATTGTACAAGATTATTTTACGTATTTTTTTTTCTATGGGCGTCCGATGCTTGAAAATAAATGGTTATTATAAGTTAAAAAGTATATCTAGGTCCAATTATGAAATCGAAAGTTATATATTCGAAAGATATTGAATTGACAGATCTTTTCCATAGACAACTCTGATAAAATTAATAAGTTATTTTAATATGCTCAATAGTTTGGACATCCCGCCCATAAGCACATTATGTTTTGGAAATATATTCATTCACAGCCGGAGTCAGTGTTTATTAATAGTTACAACTTGGGATCTTTAAGTCATGTGTAAAAAGGTTTCTTCTAGGCCGCAAGCGTGCCCGTCCTCATTAAAAAAAAAAAAAAATCGTCTAACGACATACTATGAGTATATCGATCCTGCTTGGATAGATTAAGGCTTATTAGTCCCTTGAACATCTCGCCGGAATTAAAGGGACACAGTACTTGTACCCGCTTAGGCCGCAGTACGAGTATCAGTGCTAATCCTGCTAGTTGCGCTCAAGTAGAGCCCCGCTTACCTTTAACTAACTTTCTTTGCGAAATATTGATTATTTTACATAATTATGCTATGTTCACATTGAAGAATATTTTTATATGCAAAAATGTTTCTAAAGATCCATGCCGTTTCAAAAGAGTAAGGAAAAGTTGCGAAATTGCTAAACATTTTTTAGACAAAAGTATTAATCGCGCGACAGTAGTTGGTAATGTTGTTTATGAATTTATAATAAACATATATTTTATTCAAGCCTATTAACCTGGCCGGTACCAAGGAGTAGGCTTCAGAAAGTCACTGTTTTATGACACTGCTCGGGCGCATGTGCCTTAAGCTTCCATCTACACACATAAGCCGAGTTTATATTCCACATACAAACCACATAAAAACGCTTAGGTACTCTGTAACTTTGTAAGCAAAACCTGCCGTAATTTGCATACTCCCCTAAGACAGGCCAACGCCCACATAATACCGATATTAGGCACAGAACCCTCAACGGGGCCCGTTAATATAATATCCGTATATCCGAATATCCCAAAGTATCATCAATCACTGAGCAAGGGCGGGTTAAGTCGACACATGTAAATTTTTGCACAAATTATACGGAAGGACGGTACTGGCAGAGTTGGCAGAGGAAAAATTTGTAGCTTTGAATGTTGCCTGTAAAAAAAAATAATGTGCTGCTCATTAGAATTGATCGAGTTAGAAGTTGGAGCTGTAATCAAGAATCATATTCAAGCGTTCATGTCTGAAAATTGGTACATTTGAGACTGTACAGATCGATCAAATCAAATCAAAAGCATTTATTTCAAATAGACCATTGCAGGCACTTTTGAATAGTCAAATGTCAGTCAGTCCAAAAAAAGTGAAGCTATGCACGTTCCAAAGCGTAGATCTCTATGGAGAAGAATGTGCAAGAAACTCCATGGCTTGTAATTGCTTGAAAATACTTGTAAATTCTTAAGCAAAGTAATAGTAATAGTGATTTCTGGAACTAATAATAATAAGTATTAGCAGGGCAGGGCTTAGAATAACTGAAGATTTTCATCATCATCATCATTTCAGCCGAAAGACGTCCACTTTTGGACATAGGCCTCCCCCAAGTGTCGCCACAATGAACGGTCCCGTGCGTCTCGCAATCATCGCATTCCCGCAACCCTTACCAGGTAATTGGTCCACCTTGTAGAAGGCTCCAATGCTGCATCTTCCGATACGCGGACGCCACTCCAGAACCTTTCGTACCCAATGACCATCTGTGTTACGAGCAATGTGCCCTGTCCACTGCCACTTAAGTTTGGCGATTCTTCAGGCTATCTCCTACCTTAGTCTTCTGCGGATATATTTCATTCTTGATTCGTCTGAACTTTATTTCTCCGCTATCTCCAGCGTAAAGTATCGAGATATTAAAAAATAGTTTATCATTTCGGTACTATTTGTCTATGTCCTCGGCCTTATCACAAATACAGTGTGATCTGATTCAATAGTAATTTGAAAATACCTATCTATAAATACAAGCTATTTTCAGTGAATCCTTTTCTACAAATTAGAATACAATTTGTTAGTATTAATTGCGCGTTCAGATGAATTGGTACAAATGTTATCCTATAACAGTCTAAACCCTTCTCTCGCCCGTTCCACTTATGTTACACTATATTGCTTTTAATTAATCCTATTCATTAAATCCGTCGCTATCACGCTGCTAAATTTACAGCAACATTAGGGGAGGCTCGGGTCAAAAGTAACCTTTCCACAACTGATTACAGTAATTCCATAAGTATACATTCTGCCTCCACGTACCCTTTACCCAAAAAGGGGTCCGGGAAAAAAATACAAAAAACCGAAAAAGATATTTCACTCCAAAGAGCCCCATTACATTGGTCTTGGCAAAAAAGCCTCCGCGCTAACGGTTCGCATCAATTAGTGGAGGAGGCGCGGGTAAACAGGCCCGGTTTAGGGGCAAATAATCGGCGCCTCATTTACGGAACGTTCCCGAACACCCGCCTCCGCCCTGTGTTTACTAGTCATTAAGCACGAAGATACTCTGCCGAACATTATTTGGTGCTTAGCTATGAGGGTTTTTAAGCCGCCCATCTGCCAATTAGTTATAGAAAATAGGATGAAGGAAAATAACGAGAAATTCACTATGATGGCGCTAAGTCATTCCAGCTGTATTTGACGAAGAATAATGATTCTGTTTTCATTTTCTTACGCTCTATCAATATTGAAAATGATCACATATAAATTATCTACCTACAGACGGCAAGAGTTTCTCTACGTGTGATACTTCCATAGACAATTTTACACCACAAATAATAATTACGACATAAAAACATTTTCGCAACGAATTAACCCTAAGAATGCGACATTCGCGCAGCAATCCCGGAAAAATTCCGCACAACACTTAAAAATTACGCCGCGTCCTCAATTTCCGCTAGCGTGTGCTCGACGGGCGTTATTTTTCTCGCGCCATTTACTCAGATGTCCGTCATAGCAGAGATTTTTCCGCACCAGACTCCCGGGGAGCCGGAGCCAAGTGCTAAAATGCAAATCACGAGTATTAATATTAATATGGACGGAGAGATGAATTCTCTGAGCTCGTATTTATGCATGGCTACTTTAGGCTTTCATGGGATACGAAATCTCTTGAATATTTTTCGTCAGTGACTGTTGAGACAGCCGGGATTCTAATTTGTAGTTAGGGGAGCATAAATTAAGTAGTTGTTTTTTTTTTAATAGTCCGGTTTCTATACTTGTGTTTATCGTTTGGAGAATGCTATACTGGTAGGCATTTTAGAGCGACTTTGAAAAAGAATTTTCGGCGACTAAATCCTGAATTATTCCTACAAGTTATTAAAAGCTAAGTAATATTTTCGTCCTCACAAAACCTACTTAATTTCCCCAGGCTCTGAACGCTATCCGTGTTATTCCAGACCCTTTCCCGTCCATTTAGCTCGGGAAGATGCACGCACAGATAGTGACGCCGTAATGGCGGACGTTAAATGCCTTCAATGGCGTCGTTAGGGTTAAAATTAAAAATGACCGTGATGCAGCGTTTTCTTTTTTGTTCCGAAGGGACGCCCGAGTTTTGTTGAAAGAATATTTTGAAGGGACGGGCCGTTATGACCCTGGGAGGTGTGGGAGGGTTATTATATAAGAGGGTGGGCTAAAGGGAACAGTAGCTGACGATGTGGACCCATAATGAGTTCCTTTTTATATTTTTTAAACATGTTATTTTACCTTGTCTCTAGTACTAAAGTAATTTTTTCTTTGTTTATATTTTTACTCAGTATGTGCGGCTTAGAAAGGGATGAATAATTAATTTACATATTTTACCAATATTTTTGTACATTTTTTTCACATATTTCGTGTCAAAAGCCCTCAAGCTTTACAAATATTCCGAATTAGTAGGAGAGTTATAATTTAGTGCGTCATTTAAGGACACATATACAATTAGACTAGACTAAAATTCAGCAAAACGCCTCGTTCATCTAGATTATCTAAATTTCATTCTACATTTCACAAAAGCTAGGTAAGCATAAAATAAAAGACCACTTTTAAGGATTAAACGTTTACATAATCAACTGTTTTTTGGGCTTTAATAAAAATGAAGCGCTAGGAGTTGGTGGACTCTCGTATATATTTTTATTTATGGAGTGTTTGTTTCAAAGAATATTTTTGTCGGAGGCCCGGCTAAGCTCTTTACCGCTACACAAAACTGGGCAATTTAGACTGTCGCACCGCACCTGTTAATTAGTATTTTAATTAAAATTAATAGGCGATTACTCCGTACAATTTTCAAGGAGATAAACTTTTAATAGGTCGTTGAGCTTGTTTTGTTAACGGGTTACATGATTAGGGAATGTTTGTGTTAGATCGTTTTAGAATATTTTTATTATATAATGAAATTTTCCTGTTTATAGACAGTCGTGAAGAATCGCCAAACTTAAGTAGCGTTGGCTGGGCACATTGCTAGTAGGACAAATAGTTGAAAGATAATGGAATGGTGACGCTTTCACAAAGTGGACTGCCGACCTGATGACAGCACGGAAATTCGATGGATGCGAACGCACAGGACTGCTCGCTGTGGTGACGATTGGAAGACACCTTAGACCAACGATGGACGTCTTTCCGCTGAAATGGTGATGATGTAACAGTGAATGGGTTATTTCTTTCTCATTTCTTTCTCTGAGATTTTAGTACGATTTTTTCAACATACTCGATCACGGATAGGGATAAATAGTTTCCCGTTGTTGTCATTAGACGGTGCTTATTCAGTTTTAGTACATATTGACGTTTAATTGTGTATGGAGAACCAAGAAAAAAATCTCCAAAGAAAATAATTAACTAACAAGACGAATTCTGTCAGCAAGATGAGTAGGTACTTTATTAATAGCACCTATAATGGTGCGTCCACTCGATAGGTGTACAGACTTATATACTAGATTGTATACACTGACATTTGTCTGTGATGCTATGTTACACAGACAAAATTCTATAGGAATCTACTTAAGTCTGTACACATGTGGACGAACCATAAGAAGACACAAAAAGATTCGACTGACATTGGTGAGCAGGACGAGGTATCGGATCAAGCACACAGCTACATCTAAAACAAAACCAGTCGAAGCTTACATTGCCCTTCACTACTTGTCTTATTAACCCTTTAAAACACAAACGGTTCTGCGGTCGCGCCGAAGCCGCTCCGACGCCGAAAAAAGCCGAAATTCTCACGCGTGAAAGTGCCGCTCTTCGTTTACCTTTTTCCCAATGGCTATCGACGAACCGCCTTTCGATTTCATTACGGACGTCCGACGTTTTTTATTTTTAAATCACGGTGTGCTCCACGCGGCTCAGTTTTTTATTTCCCCAAAGTTTCGTCTGTATTTTTTTCCACGGTCCCGTTTCTTTTTTATGCACGCGCCCCGCAAACAATGCCATCGCGGCCACCGAATTAACTCCCGACTTTTTGCCTTTTGGCGCCAATAAAAATATTTTAATTCGACGCAAGCGTGTTAATTAATAATTAATATTTTTCGACGGGCAGCCGTTTAATGGCATCGTTTAACACGTGTTCCGATGCGATTGTTTTTTCGCGCATCGTTTTCATGAATGGAATGATGACGTAATAGGATAATGTCAGTGGCAATTTTACGTTTTTATTGGACTGCGTGTTGTTGATTTTTTTTTTCGGTTACGAGCTCTCGGTCAATGGGACGAGTGCATCGTGTTTTAATTTTCAATGTCATTATCACTTTCACAATGAGTACCTACTCATATCTTTATTACGTGTTGTAGTGTTGGTGATATCAACATGTTGTTTTTATTATAATGTGTGTTTGATTCTTTAAACGGATTTTTATGCATGGCCTTTTCTTATACGGTCTAGAGCGTTTAAAAGGGTCGATCTTAAACTGATTTCTGACCCTTGGCGTAGTAAACTGGTCACTTGTAAACTCGTTATGGCCACGGGGCGACGATGTCGGGTCACAGGTCACGTGGTTGACCTTCGAACACGTTTGATTTGATTTGGTTATTTTTGACACGCGCTGCAGCGATAGGGTTAGACACGTAGTTATATTTAAACCAGTTTTGTTGTTCAGTGGTTCGATTTTTGAAAGGTTATTTTTACAGTTGTTTTATATTTGAAAAAACTTTGTAATCTTTTTCGCTATATTAAACTTTCCTACTCGTTTGTTCGACTTACTTATTGGTTAGTTATATTTAAACAAACTTTTGTTTTAAAGTCCTTGTTCATAATTACCCTCTGCTTGTGGCCAAAAAGTGCCGATCTAAGTTTCAACGTTAGCTCAAGATCAACCACCTCTTACGATTCTACTCCGAGTATATGACTCAGGTCGGTTGTCTGCCTTCGGTCGAAGTCATCCAACGCCCCAGTGAAACGTCGAGTCGTCTGATAAATTCAACCACAGCCGAAGTTGACTAAGTATGACCCGTAACAAGTGATTTTTTTGTTGCTTGTACTGTGAAGAATAAAAATACTTTCTTTATTTGGTCTCTCAAGACCAAAGGCGGTACTTGTGTCCATGTCGTTGCCAGCGCGGTAGGTATGTCGTGCTCTGATCTGTCTGAGCTTATATAACTTACAAATAAGCGTCTACCCGGATCAATCAATCTGCTTACATGGCGCGACTGCCTATCTGTAGCTCGATTCACGTAATGAAAACCGTAACGATATCGTAGTAATTTAGTCGTTTAGACCATTTCCGTATTCACATCCATAAATCGAGTTTGGACGACACCGATTTTTAAGTCGTTTGAAATTCGTCGATTTAAAAAAAAAATCTGTATTACATTATCCTGATAGAATACTTATAATTTTAACTGGAAATAAGTCGATAGATCGTGAATACCGCTTTTGGATAGGACTTCGATCGAACGACTATAAAACTTCAACGATTTTTGGCTTGTTTGATTTTACGTGAATCAGGCTACTGATTTCCACAGCCCAGAAACTGGAAAACATGATATTGTTTGGTAAGACTAGAGTCAGATTTTCAGGGTCCTGACTACCAAAAACTGTCAAAGATCTACGTATTAACGATTTCCGGGTCCAATTTCTTAGTGTGCTTCTGCTTTTCTTTCTGTGTTGTTTCTTGATGCCATCTTTGACGCAAGAGTGTGTCTCTATCCTCCATCTTGTACGACCAATGTTTACAACTGGTACCAATTAGATTAAAAATGTATATTATAAAGATAAAGAAATAACAGCCGCCATCTCTGATGATTACGTGCGCTCAGCGCGCGAGTGCAGAACTTGTGTTACGCGAGGTAGCTTCTCTATGCATCGTCTTGAACGACAAATGTCTATACAAGATGTGTAAAGAGACGCTACACGCGCGCTGACCGCAGGCAATCATCAGAGATGACGGTTGTTATTTCTTCATCTTTATAATATACATTGTAGGTAGCTGTAAACATTTTCGACGGCGCTAATAGCTAGAGACGATGGCGACTGATATTACTTCATCTTAATAAGTACCTAGGTACACTAAATATTTTTTTGCAACTAGTCTCAAATTTGGTTACAGCTGTGTATACTTATAAAGATGAAGTAATATCAGCTGCTATCTTTGATAATTACAAGCGCTCAGCGCGCGCTTGTGGCGACTCCTGTAAGCGCCATTTGGGCGCACCTCTATGCAACCTCTTGTTCGACAAACATCTACAATTAGTAACAACATCAATAGACTACTGACAAATGTATCACACTATATAATACTAGCTTTTGCCCGCGACTTCGCCCGCGTATATAAAATATAGCCTATGTGACTCAGGAATAAAGCAGCTATCTATCGGTGAAAAAATCTTAGCAATCGTGCCAGTACTTCCAGAGATTACCTCCTACCAACAAAAAAAAACAAAAAAACAAACTTAATCTCTTTATTATATTATATAGTGTAGATTATAAAGGCGAAACTATTGAAGGGATTTCTATGTATTTTGGCACACGGGTAGAAAATATTCTGGAATAGTACACAGGTTTTTTTTTGTCCCGGGAGTATGTTTCCTTGGGACAATTTTTAACTTTCGCGCGGGCGAAGCCGCTGGCAATAGCTAGTATACTTATAAAGATGAAGTAATATCAGTCTCCTCTCTGACAACAATAAAGGGCTTTTTTTAGTGGGTAAAAATCATCCAAATGACGTCGAAGCCCATTAGGCCAAGGGTCTGCTTCTGAAAGGAAGATTCGGCCCCAGTACGAAGGAACAGGAGTGGGTTTTTAGTCAGTAAAAGTCTGACACTGTCTCCCGCTCAAGGGCGTGGAGATGTCATTGTACGACTTTCCTACCAATAAAAAAAAACCCGGATGTTCCTTTGCGATAATTGTCTACTACGCAGGTGAAGCCGCTTGCAGCAGCTAGTAAAGGTAGCTAGCTAGTAACAAGGGCAAAAGTTTGTGCGTGTGTGTGTTTGTTATTTCTTCACGCTGGAACAGCTGAGCGGATTTCAAAGAAACTTGCTAAACCATGTCCTGCCCCCCTAACCGACCGTTTCGCTTGCGTCGAACGCCTCGAGTTGGCCACGCCCTCGATTCTTTTATTCTAACCACGTGACTAAGCGTTGTGATGACGTCATTCCCGTTTCCCGCGCGCCTCAAGGAGTTGTCAGCAACAGCAGGGACCCAGACGGGTCGAAGCCTACTGGGGCCAGGGTTATCCGAAAGGGCGCTCGAGCCCCGGTATGAAGGCTAGAAGGAACGGGGTGGGTCTTTTAGTCAGTAAGAGTCTGACACTATCTCCCGCTCCGCCCAAGGGCGGGGGATGTCAATGCATAATTTTTCCCACCATAAAAAAAAAAACGTCATTCCCGTCCATTTGAAGTTTTTTACAAGTTAGTGTTAACGATAGCAGATAATTATCAACTTGGCTAGAGATACTGGAATTGCACAGATACATTTTATTTTTTGTGTAGGTACAATTTTCAACGTTGACGCGGGCAGTAGTTAGTTACAAAGTTGAAGTAATATCAGCCGCCATCTTTGACGATTACGTGCGCTGAGCGCGCGTGCAGCGGCTCCTGTTAGCGCGAGGGCGCGGTGCTATCGACCACCTTTTACGACGTAAACAAGCTTTGCAAATGAGATAGCCAAAGTTTTCAGCTAAATTTGATTTAGTATTAATTGGGTCCTTTTTCTGGGACTGAGCGTTGTTAGTCAGATATATGACTATAATTTTCTTCTTCTGTCTTAATTATCTGGTTTTATTAAGAACTTTATTTTTCTCATCAGAATTGACAATAATTCACTTACTGAGAAATTTACATTACAATGTCATGTTGTTATGAACGTACAGAAACAAGTTAAAAGTAATTTTGTACAAAGAAAAAATAATGTAGGTAGATGATCACAAAAGTGTCTGTCATCAACCGAGTGAGCACAGATATAAAGAAAAAGTACATACTAGATGTGGCATGCAATCAGCTTAATTATATTTCGATATTTATTAGTGGACATGTCGTGGCCAGATCTTAGAATTGATCACTTCATGATATGACCAACTAAAACTGGCCAGATTGTTTAAAGCCGGCCATTGACGATCAGTCCAAACATAAAACTGCGGCATAAAACTAGGACGTCACTCCAAATGGTTTTAGATTTGCCCATTCACTGGCGTCAACTCTGGAGTGATGATTCGCCATTGACGATCAAATTTTGGAGTGACGCCCTAGTTTTATGCCGCAGTTTTATGTTTGGACTGACCGTCAATGGCCGGCTTAAACGTTAACGTTTGATGATAATATGTTAATGCCCGTTTGATTGATGAAGATGAATATTGATATTATATAGGAGTTCAATGATAATAAAAGGTCTGAAGAAGTAGGCCAAACGAAGATTGAAATATCATCAAACATTAATTAACGTTTAAAACGTTTGACGATAGATACAAAAACGTTTTTTTTTGTTCTTTGGTATCGTAAAACTAAAATAGGTTTTTTTTTTATATATCAATAGATATAGTTTCGTAGACATGTAGTTTCTAAGTATCTTCTCGATAATCTACCAATTTTTACTATTAATCTTAACTATTAATCCATTATAAAATCAGTATTGAAAATTAGAAACATTTCTAAAAAATTAGAGATATTGTACAAGTACATTGCTATTTATAGTTTTGACATTTTAAACCTTCATGAACTCAAAACAAATACCAATGACACAGAAGTAACTGCTTCATAAACAAACCCTTTACAAATCCTTACATTTATCAAGTTTAAAACAGAACACTTTGAGCACCGCTGTCACCCGCAAGGGTGGACCGGGGATGTAAGGGACAAATCGCTGCTGCCCGTGGCTAGGCACGCAGACCCGTTTGCAAGACGCACCCTCGTAATCCCCTCTCTACCCTAACACCCGCGCCCACCCTCATTACATATAAGGATAGTTAAAATTGCCCCCTTCTCCCCTCGCGTGGTGAATTGCACGGTTTTACGTCTTTAATAAAACGAGGTGGAACGCTTAAATTTGAGCGTATCGCTTACGTACTGAGTATTAATATTTGAATTTATATGTATGAGTCAGGGAAATGTAGGAATTGGTTCGGTATAGTTTTTCGTTACGAAAAGGTTTTTGACAGTTACTAATAAATGCACTAGCTGTCCCCCGCGTCTTTGGTTGCTGCACCTCTTTTGTAGATTTCAGAGTAATGTCATTTATCTTGTCATCTACGTGGCTACTCCATTCAGAATTTATTTTTCTAATCCGATTAGTAGTTTTAAAGATAAGCGCGTATAAACAAACAAAAAATCTTCTGCTTTTATATGTCTAATATTATACATGTAGTACCTAATAGATAAATTCAGGAGTTATCGAAGCTTATCGAGTTACCGCGGCCTTGGAACGCAAATGAAAAATCAGAAACAGACTTTTAGTGACTAAAGCCCACCTTGGTTTTAGTCAGTAAAAGTCTGACACTCCCTCTCGCTCCTCCCAGAACGAGAGTATTTGATGATATCGCTCAAAAAAATTGAGTTTAGATATGGCCGTTTATGTATTCTTTCAATAGCCTTAGTCAAGATATCTTGAAATGCAAATATTGTCTTGCTATAACCTTTATTTGGATCAGGTGGGATCGCAGTCAAGTAATGGTTTATATCAGATAAAAAAAAACATTATTTACTTCTCTCCTAAGCTGCTGGTCACAGAAAAATTCCTTTAGCATAATAGCATAGCATAATCAGCTTTTTAATGTTCCCACTGCTGGGACTCAGGGCCTCCTCTCTAGGAGAGAGAATGAGCCGTCATCCACCACGCGGGCCCAGTGCGGGTTAGTGAATGTCACATGTCTTTTTAGGGTTCCGTAGCCAAATGGCAAAAAACGGAACCCTTATAGATTCGTCATGTCTGTCTGTCTGTCTGTCTGTCTGTCTGTCTGTCTGTCTGTCTGTCTGTCCGTCTGTCCGTCCGTATGTCACAGCCACTTTTTTCCGAAACTATAAGAGCTATACTGTTGAAACTTTGTAAGTAGATGTATTCTGTGAACCGCATTAAGATTTTCACACAAAAATAGAAAAAAAGCAATAAAATTTGGGGGTCCCCATACTTAGAACTGAAACTCAAAAATTTTTTTTTCATCAAACCCATGCGTGTGGGGTATCTATGGATAGGTCTTCAAAAATGATACTGAGGTTTCTAATATAACTTTTTTCTCAATTGAATAGTTTGCGCGAGAGACACTTCCAAAGTGGTAAAATGTGTGTCCCCCCCCCTCTAACTTCTAAAATAAGAGAATGATAAAACTAAAAAAAATATATGATGTACATTACTATAAAAACTGCCAACGAAAATTAGTTTGAACGAAATCTAGTAAGTAGTTTTTTTTTAATGCGTCATAAATAGAAAAAAATACACTATTATTAAAACATCGATCAAAGTTACAACACATTGCAAGAACTTTTATATTATGTTACTTGCTGCTACGGAACCCTCCATGGGCGAGTCCGACTCGCACTTGGCCGGTTTTTTGGTTCTAGGATATGCCAGTTTCCTCACGATGTTTTCCTTCACCATTTTAAGAGCAGTGGTAATGAAAGAAAAAACACAAAGTAATGCACCTGCTTGGGATTAAAACATTCTTCATTCGTTCTTTTTCCCACATTCCTATAATAGAAAAAAAAAACCTTAAGCAACTTACTGAAAACACGCGTTGAGAATTTAATAAAATTTCCAACCGAAACCTGCTCCAATTTCAAAGCTACAGATAAGTCTCCCCGAAGGGAGAGGACACCATCCGACCCAACAAACAACCTTCCCCCACCTCCCCTTGGATTATGTAGGCACGGAAGATAGTTAAAACCCACCCTGTATAAATTTCGCTCGTCAATAAAAGGGCTTTTGTCCCTTAGAATAAAGGGATGTTTTGTTATCTTGAGTATCGGCTAATTTGACAATAACAAAAGGGTATTCCGCTTTGGGAATTGGGCCCAGATGATAATCAACTTTTTTGTATGTTTATGTGAAAGGATTTCGCCCGCAATTTCGTTGGACGGTAGGATAAAGGTCTAATATGTTTTGAGGCGAAATTTTCTCATCCTCACTCCATTTGCGTGGTTGTATTTTTAAAGCACTTTTTGTTACATGTTTTAGTGGTAAGAGTGCCTCTCCGTATTCCTAGGGACCAACGAGCACTTTATTTTTTATTTAGCCTATGTACCTACTTTCCCAGAGCTGGGCAAAGGCCTCCGAGTACTACGCTTTTAGAATTTAGACCCCACTTAAAGCCTGCCTTTCGTTGTTTCATTCCAAGCAATTATTATAAGCTAGAGCTGTAACAATATCGAAAGTACCTGCTTAAGGCCAGGTTTTACTCATTTTGAACTGTTTTTAACACCTCTGGAAATTCGCAAATATAAAAGAGAATCCAATGAAAAATATATTATTAAAATTTACTATGACCAACCAACAGACTATAAATTAGTTGGCTCGATAAAGAAAAATCGCGAATCTTACCCTAACTTACGATTTCAAAAGTGTACATCTACGAGATTACGTCAAAGAAATATTGGAAAGTTACAAAAAATAATAAACTTGTTTTTAAAAGGGCCTTGCAAAAACAAAAATCTTGAATACCTATATTTTTTTTTAAATAAAGCCGCTCGACATAGGCGGAGTTCATTCAAAATACTTACTCAGTTACGACGAGTACAACCGGCTCTTAAGTGCTTACGCTTTTAATATGTGTTATACAGGGTTACACAAGACTCAGGTTCTACCTAGTTTGGGGACCACCATCTAAATATATGTAAAATCCCTAATTAGTTATAGATAATATTAATGATTATGTAATAGTTTTAAGGTATTCATACATTGTAACAATGAACAATAAAAATTATTCTTATTCATTATTCTTATTATTAATAACTGGACGTATCTTAGCAGGACGTGATAGTGTCTAATTTGCAACAAACACCTGGAAAAAACTTGGGCAGACCACAATGTATTTTTATAGAATTCGTCTTAAAATAACGTTATTTTATCACATTTTACTAAGAATAATAAGTTGCTATGTATTAGTAACCCTGTATATGTAGGTATTTTATGGTGGTTCCTGTTTATAAACCAGATTTTGGATTTTTTGGTGGGCTTTTGCCGAGTGAATTTCAGTGGTTTCAGTGGCACACAATTTAATGTTTTTCACACTAGTGCGGAAAAGTGCTTTTGTGCCATAATTATATTATATTTATCAAATAAGGCTGAGCGCTAAGCGACCTCATGAGTCGAACGTCATTCCCCGTTTAATAATATCCCCGGTTAATTTATATATTCGTAACTGTATTGAAAAACGTCGTTTGATACACGTGAAAATTTGTCTGTATTGACAAACTTTCTCCATTTGTATCAAAATGTACTACTGCCAAAACCTTTCTAAACACAATCCCGTGGCTAAATCTAGATTCTAGTCACATTAGCATCTGCTTTGCCTACGAACTCAAGCTGCGACGGTTTTCAATTCAACCTGGCTTCACAAAAGTGCAGCGATGGTCAAGTGTTATGGAGCGCACGACCGAGAGCCAGACTTCCGTGGATTCAACACTTCGAATACGATTCTATCACTTTCTTGTTCCTCGTTTTCGAGCGCCATTGTCCGGAGTATTTTATGGGCTTTCGTGGTAGGAATATCGATTGGAATGGAGTTTGTTTATGTTGGAAAGATTTTTATTGGTGTGTCGTGAATATTCTTATTGGTGTCTAATAAAACTGGATAACATCATGTTGAGAGTTTTTATGGGTTTTGATATGTCAGTAGCGCTTACAAATGGGTGTAATATGCCAAATCGAATGCCAAATAATCGAACATCAATTAATCGAATACTTTAAATCGAACAACTACTACTTTTACTCGAACGTTATAAAAAATCTGACACCTTCTCCCGCTCCAAACTAAAGCAGGAGAAGTCACTAGAAGATTAGCCACCTCAAAAATAAAATGCGACAATTTATGGAATAATAACACTGATCAACAAGGTTTTTCCCACCAAGATTGTGCAGAGTTATTTTTACTTAGCTATCTACCCTCATCATAAAACACTACTATACTTTGTTTCTATTAGCTACAGATTGGGCGTGACAGCCACTTAAAAATTTCCCGAACTTTCCACTGCGGTCGCAGGAATTACAATATTTTTTTTTTAAAGATAGTGTTAAATTGTAAGTTTGTCATGCATAAGCTAATCATTTTTTGTGTCTCGACACATTAAGAAGGTGTATCATTCATCCTAACAGTTTCTGCTGTGTGTGTGGTGAACTAAGTTCTAAAAATCAATGAAAAAATTTTGCTGACCGGGAAAAATGGTATTATCGTTATAGTTTTGATTTTTCCGTGGTTTTCTTAAAGTAAGGTGAGTGCTTAAGATAGGTTCTACGACAGGAGTCAATAATTTTATTGCTTAGACAAAAGTAGTGCGCTTAATGGCTTCGGAAACCCTATGTTTTGAACAGGATTCTAAAGACCGCAGACACACCACATGTCTGTGCTTGTTTTGTCTGACTTATATAGGCAAAAGTGATAAATATGACGTAAACATACTCTATAAAATATACAAATGTACGTTTTGCAATACAAATACTTTCTCATAGTGTTAATGTGCCAAAATCTGCAGCACCAAACAAAACAAATGCGCTGGAACTGATACCATCAACTTACCTTCGTGTATTGTAATTGCAGATAAAATTTATGATCTAGCCTTTGTACCTAATAAGAGAGGAACACTAATTACTGATTCAAGCTGATCTAGAACAGTCTAGATCATCTTTTTGGTGATTTTTAAAAACAAACTTACAAGCACATATTTATTTTTTTATATTACGAAACAAATTATTACAAAAATCTCACATAGGAATCAATTAAAATGTATCAAGCATTGAGTTATAATTTTCCACTTTCTACAATTACATTTAGACTTCGGTACCAAAAATCTGGGATACTTTGCGCAACGCATTAGAGAAAGGTTCTGACAGGTCATTTTCAGTATGAAAAACCCACACCAGTGCAAATGGAGTCCTTGAATACTAGCAGTTTTTGGTTGGATTCTTGTGGTAACCAACCTTAAGCAATATACTCCAGAAAATCGTAACATATAGTTTAAAAAACCGTATTTTTTAAATTAATTGTAATATAAGTATCAGTGTTTTTCATGAAAAATGAAGTGGCTGTCACAAAAAAACTGTAGCTAACTAATTTTTTCTAAATCTGTTTTCTACTAAAGGGAGTCGAAATAAAACCATATGTGGCAAAAAAGTTCTGGTGGGAAAAAAAAAGTTAAATTTTGTTGCACAGTGTAATTTATTATTAAAAATTTATGCACATAAACACTGTACAAAGGCGGACTTAATGCCCTAGGCATTTTCTGCCAGTCGACCTTAGGGTGGTACAGAAACTTGACAGGGTATAGTCTGTCTAGTAAGTTAAACGACTTGGAATTTTTTCAAGGAAATTAAAAATCTAATGTTGGCAACCGGAATTTTAGTTGTCATTGACTTGTTTTTTGAGATGATGATAGTTCTACAACAGATCTTGATCGTAGTATGGCTACTGATGATGAATCAGTAAGTGGAATAGAATATTAAGAATCAGATTTCCCGTACGATTCCAGATTTATTTTATTACTTATGACACTATTATTTAGTCTTTGCAAATGTATCCTACTTTTGTAATAAGAATATTATTAAAGAAACTGAAATAGATATATTTTAAACGAAAATCTTTTGCATTTTTTAATGTTAAAAAGTCCCCTAATAGTATTAAATCATTTAAAAAAAGTACTTAAATTGGATACTTTTTATAAGGTTCCATTATTAAACAATGACCAAAATCTCATAGTCAACCTTGATTTCTGAAGAAGTGTTGACTACATCAGATTTCATTTTACCCTAAAAATTACCCAAGTCGTTTAAATTATTAGACAGACTACTTAATGGTAAAATAATAGAGAGAGAAAAATTATTAAAATAAATACATATACGAGTCGATAATATAATAAAGAGGTAAGGTTTTTTTTTTTTTTGTTGGTAAGAGGTAATCTCTGAAAGTATTAAAGAAAGCTGCTTTATTCCTGAGTGAAATAGGCTATATTTTATGTACGCGGGCGAAGCTGCGGGCAAAAGCTAGTACTTAATAATATTTGTCGGCAAACTGTGGACACCATGGGCTCCACTTGATTGAACAGTTATTGGCTTCTTCTAACCAATTGGGTACCCGTACCCGCAATTTACCCGTAAGCTGTTTAGGGTGCCAAACACTTTCACTGCTTCAGGCTAAGGCCGTGTTCGTTTGTGAGCGGGTAGCGACACCACACAGGCCCAGTGCGGGCTGGTCAATGTCACATGTCTTGGAATTTTCGGGTCTAGGACATGCCGGTTTCCTCACGATGTTTTCCTTCACCGTTTTGAGAGCAGTGGTGATGAAATAGATTACGCAAAGTAATGCGCCGGGCTGGGTTTGAACCCGCGCCCTGCAACACGTAATTCGGGGCCGTTACCACTCGGCCACCACTGCTCTTTATGCCATCTACATCGACACAAATCTCTGTTTACAAACAACCCCAACTCAAAATTAGAACAGCAACAGAAAAATCTAGACTCACGCTGCACCACACCGAAATCATAACCCCCCAAAAACAAAGACAGAATCGCTCCCCCCACTTCAGCGGAAGCCGGGCGTCCGATAGTTTACAAACGCTCGTAGCAACTTCTTTTTTCTTTGGCCTGTGTAGGGTTCAAGAGCGGCCATTTGACCCCGGTCTGACCGGGCCGATGTGTTGATCAATATTGACTGGTTCATGCCTGTGACGTGTGAAGTTTGTCCTTTTGGAATAAGTAAGAGTGGAGTGTCATTATGGATTGTGAGTTCCGGGTTTTTGTGCGTTGTGATTTTTATTGATGGTTTTGTGATTGGTGTGTGGCGATTGTGGTGCACCATCAATTTATGACCAAAGGTCATGGTCCGGTGTATTGATGTTGCTAACGATCTTTGTGTATGCTTGAGGAATGAAAAGAAATCAGTAAACGGGATGTGAAAAGTAACTGTAATTTCGATTTACAAATATTTCCAAATCTTCAAACTAATCTAACACATAAAGAGAGGTACTGAGCTACGAGTATATCAGAGTACACCATATTCATAGGTATTTATAATCCAAGCATTTAAGTCATATGGGCACTGGCTTTAGTTAGTAAAAGTCCACTTAGCTCACCTAGAGTGGGTATCATTGATGGTGGTATCATTTGATGATTTCTCACGTGAAACAAAGGTATCCTACATAAAAAAGTCTCCTTTATAATAAATCCCACATCCCATATAAGCAGGTAGGTGCACATAAGACAAATTAATTAATTCTACGGCACCCACGCACCCGTGCAGGTCAATTTGAACCGCGCATCACACTTGAGGAGGGTTGGCAGACCTGTGTTAGACACCTGACATCTTCGATAACACTCACCTTCGTCCGTGACAACCCTATTGGTACCTTGGATTATACCTCAGGTTTATTGGTACGTAGATAATAGGGTAAAGGGTGGAGAAACTGATTGGTTAGGAATTTTGGGAGTTAGGGTTAGGATTAGTGAGGCTTTTTATGTGTTTTCTTGCTTACTGCACTGTACATTAAATCGACAATTTTAATCTTCCTTGAATCTTACCACGACATGTTAAAATGTCAGTCGCTCGAGGTTTTAACAGTTCTGTTTAGGTTGTAAATTGGATCGCGTTAAGGGGCCGGCGGAGGATGAATTTCCATACAAACGTAATACCACGCTCATTTGCAGTTGGAGCATATATCCAACATAATATGATGATATTCGGTTGAAGACAATATTTATCTAGGTTCCTACGTCGAGAATATTAGAAATATTGTTATTTTTAATACAAGAAAAGCCAAATGGCATGTTTTGCCATTTACGCTATAAAAAAGTGCGAAATACAATTTGCTTAAATTTCTTTTTGTTTTTTAAAAAAAGAAAGACGTAGGAACCTAGATAAATATTGTCTATAACCAAATATCATCATAATATGTTGGAAATATGCTCCAACTGCAAATGAGCATGGTATTACGTTTGTATGGAAATTCATCCTCCGCCGGCCCCTTAAGAGCTCGTGGTAGGGGCTCTCTCTCTGATTTTTTAATAGTCAGATAACCGTTATCTAAAGAATAAATATGGTGGTTCAACGTGTTTTCTTTACAAAAACTGTTATACCGCCATTTTTATTCTTGAGTTAAAAAATATCTGTCATATGAAAGATATTTTCTAAAAATAGAAAAAAAAACCCTAATAATCATTACTAAATTTTGTCCTATGGTATGCATTAAAATTAAAGTCATCTCGCTATCTCTTTTGTACACACGTAACCTAATGGCGGTGACGTCACATTTCGGTATCTGCATCCTTATTCTGTTACTCGACATTTTCCCTTTCCACTAAACAAAGGCTAACTTAACTGAAAGTTTTTTATTTAAATATCGAAATAAAAATAAATATATATCTGCAATTTGGGACAGATAGGTAGGTACTGTATGATACAAATAATACATTCTCTGTAATTTCAAATTAACAGCCACATTGTATAAAGATGAGCTTCTATTCGGGTTTTAAAGGCGATCTTTTCTCATATACATAACACGCCTCTTATACATCTATATACAGGGATTAAATAAACAAAGTTTTGTAGAAATCCCGTGAGTTAAAACATCAAACAGTTTAGGTGGGCCGTGCGGGTCCGGCCCGGGCGGTACATTTGCCTAGATTACCGGCACGCGTAAGGGATCGTCGTACCTAAACGGGGCCATCTTGATGAACGGTTTTGATACGTTAATTTTTACGATAATTAAATTTGAAAACGTTTTGTTACAAAAGCTGTGTAATTTTTTTGAGTTTTTGGAGGTAATTCGGCACTGGTTGGGATGCAAAAAAAGAACCTATATGTGATGACACTAAAAATAGATATTGGCCATATCTATATACATAATTTTGTAAGCAGACAGATCTTTTCGCCTTGGTAAAGTAAACTGGTAGTTTAACTTCTCTGGTTTTCGTCCTTTTTTAATGTAGGTAAAATTTTTCGACATACCTTATTCCTCAAATAATTTTCGAAAGTTGTGTAGAGTTTTGTGACCTACCTTACGATTTGGCCATGGTGAATTCCATTAAGTACCTACACAGCTTAAAGGAAACATTTTGTAGTTTGATTGATTAGAAAAAGCAGAACTTAACGAACTTTACATAGTACACTGGAGCATATTGATAACTAGTGATACTATTCAAAAACTGTTTGCTAAGACAAAATCCCCTGAAAAGAGTTGCCTACATACAAAACATAATTGACGTTATCGTCCCTCGACATTTCAGCCCAAAAAAAACTGGGCCGAGTTTAAATCTTGTCTGTTTTTCGAGCTATTTTTCTCAAGGGCCGCACTCAGGGGGGTGAGTTATCGCTCGGCCCGGGGGGTGGTAAGGGTCGAAAGGGGGGGATGCCCTAATTTTTTTTCGCAGAGGTTAGTTGAAAAGAGGTTGGGTCTCTGTATAATGGAATTATCTGTATTCGGGATCTCATTGACGTCAATTGACTTGTACGTGTTTAGGCACGTTTTTAAGCCCAGGGTTCTTTTTTTAAATAAAAAAAATATCGGAAATGTATTTTTGTTTTAAATATAATTTAGAATACGGAATATTCATTGCTATCTTTATTTTAATTCGCCTTCATTTTGAATAAGAAAATGGTAGAGTATTTTTGTGATGTTTTTTTTATTTCTGTTTCATTATTATTTTATAGTCTGCTTAGATAATTATTACTGAAAATCTTTTTCAAATTACATCTAGAAATACTGACGCACACTTTTATGTGTATATGTTACAACTTATGTTTTAGTTAGTTGACTTAAGTGAGATGAGACTTAAGATAAGATTTTACTTAGCTACTACATACTTTATACAGGCTGTAACGGAAACGGATTGTAATATTCTAGGTACTTACCTACTGTTTTATGGAAACGAACAAATTTCTTCAAGGAGTATCAAATAGTTAATTCTTAAAAACATTAACTTACCGTAGGTACTAAATTATCTTTAGTATGAGAGGTCAATATTTTTCAGCATTGGTTGTGATTTTCTTGAAGAAAATTGTTCATTTCTATGGCCTACCCATCTCTGTTACGCCATTTAAAAGTAATGACTTCCTAGGTACTTCGCTATACGTATGTACAAGATTGTTTCCGAATCAGCTTAATGTAAAATTAATACAGCAAAAACGATAAATCATGAACACCACATGGTACACGGGACGATCATAAATTACGAAGATTTAATTAATATAACCGAACAAAATCTTACGCGCCGCCATATTGGATCCCTTATCCCACCCTCTCCTGCTCGAAACAGACGATTACATTTCGACAACGTAATTTGTTAATTTGACAAATAAAATGGCGGATAAAAAAAGGTCCATATTGTCTATGCGTAGCGGACGGGCGCGTTCTATTTTCGAATTTTGCGCGCGCAAATCTAACTTTGTCTTTCCCTACCCCTGTCCTTCCGCGGGCATAATTAGGGACGTACCCTACGAGATGAGATTCGGTTGAAGTTTAAATTGATTCAATCGAGTACCGATGTTTCGCTCGAGAGGCTTCAACGTGCGTATGTTTATATTTTTTTTGTTTTTTTTTTTCAATGTTTACACGGGACAAGGAATTAATTAGGGCTCGGATTGATGTTCGTTCGATTAGCTTTAGGATTTTGATTTTTTGACTTGTGTGTGACTGAGGTTTTAAAAAAAGAAGAGTGTGTTTCGCGCCATAGCTTTCAGTAAAGAATTTGACATTGTGACATGTATTTAATTTTTTTTGACTGTATCAATACGGTTTAGGTAGCCGTATAAATAATAAATAGCCCCTAAGTAGGTTATCCCTTCTGTTGAGCGAGGGTAGCGTACAATAGGTTACAAACGGGGTCGGCTTCAACTATATTTAATAGGAAGTCTGCTGCTGACAAAGACTTGGCATACAACTCGCTATTCTCAGATTTTCTCTTTAACATTCGTGTGTTAGTCAGGTAGCTGCTCATTTTAGTTTTCCATATAAGTGGTTCTCTTTCAAATGTCATTTGTTAGCATTTAGGTACTTGTATTTTCTCAATAGAGGTGTAATGAAAACCATGTGGTAAAAACTGCCCTGCACGTTTAGCCAAGTTGTTATTCTGCAATCGTTAACGCTGTTGAAAAGTGACGAAACGTATGGGAATGACGTCATCTCAACGTAAAGTCGCATGGTCAGAACAAACGAATAGACAATTCGTAGCCAAGTTCATATCGTTCAAAATCGTTTCTACAATGTTTAACGCTACAGCCTTTGTTATACAAACGCTACATTGTAGAACAAGCGGCCAACTCAAGCGCGTCAACATGGCTACCAACTTATCGTTTTCTACGATTGCTGTCACCGAGACGTTACCGATTAGAGAACGGAATTCGACACAAACTGGTTGTAACTTGGCTAGGGGGGCTGAAACCCGAACAAATGAGAGAAAATGCCGCCCGCCATTAACGTGGTGGAAAGCCCAACTGCCGAAATCGAATACCCAAGACAGATAGTCCTGGCGCAGAATTGAGAGGAGATCCGACCCCAGATAGAGACGAAGAAGAACAACAAGATAGTACATTAAATAATTAAATCAGCCAAAGAAACAGCACATAAACAATACAATATCTATTTAACAATAGAAAATACAGCAATAAACAAGTCTAATAGCGCGTCCCACCCCCCACATTCCGCCCCACCAATTGCACGCTGTACATAGAAAATATATTACCCCCACATAGAAGCTAACGTACAGCTAGACGAGCACTCAACAGTATTAGATAATTAAGCGCACAGCTGCGTCTTACGCTCATCCATCACCGTCGTGTTTTTACCCGACCAGCCAACAATGGAGGATAGCCATGTTTACTGAGGACACAGAGTATTGTTGAACACAGAGACCTAAGTTCGTGCCGACAAAAAATAAAGAAAAACATTTTCATCATTTTCCTGCCCTTGTCCCGTTTTGTTTGGATTCGGCGCAACACGTTTTTTTCTTCCATTCTGTCTTCCGTTACTCTATCACTAACTCCTTTTTCTTTCATATCACTTCTCACATATGCCATCCACCTTTTCTTTGGCCTCTCTCTCTCTCTCTCATGGAGAGGGTCCATCCATCTACATGTACATAACTCTTTTAATAACATGCGTCTCATTCCTCTTATTTACATGGCCATACCTGGACCAATAGTTCCCTTTCAACTTATCACTGGCGCCACTTTCAAACTTTCTCGAATATATTGATTTCTCACTTTATCCATTCTCGTTACACCGCACATTTTATTTGCGGGTAATGACGCAATCTTAGAACTACTATTAAAATTGCACCATTTTCGTGCAAAAAGGCCGAACGCTCAGCATAATGCTGTGGCCATACGCATAGTGTAACGAGACCACAATGCTTGTTTTCAGCGTGGGCCGTTGACGGTGTCGACACAAAGTCGTCGGAACGGTAATGTGTGCTAATAGATTAGCGACACATCCAGGTGTACCTCATCATAACATAAAGTTAGTGATCCTGTATCCTACCTTCATGATTTTACTAGAAAAACAAAGTTTCATAGCCATGATTACTGAGGACACAGAGTATGTTAGAAGACAGAGACCGAATTTTGTACCAACGTGTTTTAATTATTCATTTAGTCGTGTATTATACGCAAATGAATCTCTTATCTGTGGTTTTAAAGATTATTAAACTTAGCTACACTACAGCTTCTGAGAGAATGAAAATACTAAGTCAATAATTTAGAAAATAATGTAAAGAAGATGTCAACAAGGCACGTATCCGTGAGGCTAGAAAAAGCGTTAAACAATATAGTCTGTCTAATAAGTCAACCGACTTGGGAATTTTGTATAATACTTAATCATTTAAAAAATACTTACATTCGATATGTACTTTTCAGGTTCTTCTGTTAGTAAACAATGATCTCTATCTCTTAATCAACCTTGATTGTTGAACCCGTGTTGACTACATCAGATTTCATTAAATCCTAATAATTACCCAAGTCGTTTGTAGTTTAACTTATTAGACAGACTCTACAGCACGATTAAAAACACTTGGCACAAGCAATATATTGCCAAGTTGCGTCGTTGCGTATAAGTGATATAACATCTCTACCCAAGAACCATGCCTTACAGAAGGGCTGCGAGTATGTTTGAAAAAGTTACTTAGGCCCTGGAACGCCAAGGGCATCTGAAAGAACACTAGTGAGCGTTTTAGTCAGCAAAAAAAACGATACACCCTCTTACTCCACTCAGAGTGGGTTTGGAAGGTTTATAGAGAAGGTATTTGGTGACGGCGGACATTGTTCCAGCGCGCCTCAAGCCAACAGCAGAGGCCTAACTGGGTCGAAGACTACGACAATTTCCAACATATCTTGGAAAAATTAATAGAAACTACTACAAAGAAAGAAAATCAACATAACCTAAAACATATTTCAGAGAAATTTATTATTGAAAAATTCACAAGCAAGAACCCTAATGCAATGCAATGGATTGAGAATTTTGAAAAGGAGTGTGAGCGCTTTAATATATCAAAAGATGAAACAAAAATAGATATATTGAGATTATTTTTAGAAAAATCTTGTTTGGATTGGTATAGCTCGATGGCCATAAAACTAACAATAAAGGCTGAATGGAATGAATGGAAAAACAAATTTTTAGAAACTTTTAAAAACCGAGGATGGGACATAGTTACATATGCTCTCGCATTTAGATATAAAGAAGGACTACTAATTGATTACGCTATTAGAAAAGAAAGGCTAATGCTAGGCATAAACAAATCGATAGACTCCAAAACAATGATAGATCTTATTGCAACAGGTTTACCTGGGTTTATCTTAAATAGGTTAAACAGAGATGAACTCAATGACACTACTGATTTGTTCAATGAGATAAGAAAATATGAAGGTATGATGTACAAGAAAAACTCAAGTACAATAAAGAGTTGTACATTCCTTTATAAAAATAAAACTAATGAGAAGAAGCCATGTAACACTTGTGAATCTTTGAACAAAGGAATTAGATATCATCCGGAAGAGTCATGTTGGTTCAAGAAAAATAAAAATGAATCTGAAAAAGTTTTTAAACCCAGAAATGTAAATAACAACTCCATTATTGAAGTAGATATAAATACTGAGAAAAAAAACGAGTAAGTACACCATTAATCAAAATCAAGCTCTTATTAGAAAATAAACTAGAAGTGAGCGGCATTTATGATTCAGGCTCACAGATCTCTTTAATAAATTCAAGACTGATTAAAATAAAAGAAAAAAAGGACAATGAGAATATAGCATATATGAAAACGGTTAATGGTGTGAAAAAAACAGATGGCTTGATAACAATAAAAATAAAAATATTTGATTTAGAAGAAGAGGTGGATGTATACATAGTAGAAAATGAATATTTTGATGATTTTATAATCGGATTGGATATGATAAAGAAATTCAAACTAACAAAAAACGAGGACTTGCGGATAGAACAAAAGATAAGAACAAATAAAATAGATGAAATGTCTAAAGATAACAGAAATGAAGAAAAGAATATAAAAACATTAGCAATAAATTTTAATGAACATATAGAAACAGAAGAGTTTGTAAGTATGACAGACCATTTAGATAATGAAAAGAAAATTGAGATCGAGAAAATAATAAAGGAATATAAAACAATTTTTGCAAAGGACAAGTATGATATAGGAACAGTTAGAGATTATGAAGCTCACATAGATTTACTAGTAAATAGATACTGTAGTAAAAGACCATACAGATGTACAATAGAAGATAAATTAGAAATTGAAAAGCAAATATCCATGTTACTAAAGAATAATTTAATAGAAGAATCCTACAGTCCTTTCGCTGCTCCAGTGACATTGGCATTTAAAAAGGGTGAAAATAGGAAATCCCGCTTGTGTATAGATTTCAGAGAACTAAATAAAATTGTTGTTTCACAAGCTCAACCTTTTCCGTTAATAGATGATTTGATTGTTAAAACTAGAAATTGTAAGTATTTTACTACACTGGATATAAATTCAGCATTCTGGGCGATACCATTACGGGTGGAAGACAGATATAAAACAGGATTTGTCACACAAGATGGCCACTTCCAGTGGACCTGCCTTCCCTTTGGCTTGAAAACATCACCAGCAATTTTCCAGAGAATTTTAAGCAATATTCTAAGAAAGCACAATCTCACAGGATACTCCGTAAACTATATTGATGATATTCTGATATACTCGAACACCTTTGAAGAACATATAAAACACATAAGAAATGTATTAGAGGCAATAATACAAGAAGGCTTTAGATTGAAGTTTACGAAATGTAACTTTGCTTCAGACTCAGTAAAGTACCTCGGCCATGTAATTCAGAACAATTCGGTAAGACCACTAAAAGACAATTTGATCTCGATAAGACATTTTCCAACTCCTAAGACACAAAAGAATATCAGACAATTTTTGGGAAAAATTAACTTCTACCATGAATACATACCAAGAAGTGCAATTATTTTAGACCCATTACATAATTTATTAAGAAAAAATGAAAAGTTTGTGTGGTCAGAGAAGTGTGAAGAATTATTTAATCAAATAAAAAGATATTTATGTTCTCAACCTGTGTTGGAAATATTCGACAAAGACTTACCAATAAAAATCTTTACAGATGCATCTTTAGAGGGTATCGGGGCAATATTAAAACAGACTCAACTAGACGGTAAAGACAAACCGGTGGCATATTTTTCAAAAAAACTAAACGAATCTCAAAAACGAAAAAAGGCCATATATTTGGAATGTATTGCTATGAAAGAAGCAGTAAAATACTGGCAACACTGGCTAATTGGAAAACATTTCACTATTTACTCAGACCACAAACCTCTAGAGAACATGAATATTAAATGCAGGACAGATGAAGAATTGGGTGACCTCACATATTACCTATCTCAATATGACTTCACAGTAAAATATATACCTGGTAAAGAAAATATAGAAGCAGACTGTTTGAGCCGAAACCCTGTATTAGAATCAGAAGATAACAAGGAGGAACTATTAAAAATAGTTAATTTAATACAAATAAAAGATATAGTTGAAGACCAAGAAAAAAATGAAACAATAAAAGAAAAGAAACAAAATCTACTACATAAAAATAAAATCTATTATAAAAAAATAAAGAAACTTGAAAAGATTATACTCTCAGAAGAATTTAGTAAAAAAATTATAAAAAAGGTGCATGAAGATTTATGCCATATTGGAATCAGACAATTACAGAAAAAAATAAGTCCACTTTATACAGCTAAAAACCTAACAAAAAATATCATAAATATTTGTAAAACATGCGAAATATGCATAAAAAATAAATCAAGATGTCAAGGAAAATTTGGGTTAATGTCACAACTGGGACCAGCTACAAAACCATTTGAGATAATGTCAATGGATACTATAGGTGGCTTTGGAGGATCTAGGTCAACAAAAAAATACTTACACCTTTTAGTAGACCACTACACAAGATATGCGTTTATTGTGACTTCAAAAACACAGAACGCAAGTGACTTTATAAAACTAACAAAGAAAGTACTCGAGACAGATGAGATTGGAATAATTCTGACAGACCAATATCCAGGCATCAATTCAAAAGAATTTAAACAGTATTTGCAGGAGAATAACATCAAACTAATATTTACAGCTGCGAATACGCCATTTTCGAACGGCTTGAACGAAAGATTAAACCAAACAATAGTAAATAAAATAAGATGTAAAATAAATGAGAAAAATAATAAGAGAACATGGACAACAGTAGCAAGAGAATGTATACAGAAATATAATGAAACAGACCATTCTGTTACAGGTTTTGCACCAAAATATTTACTGGATGGTACAAATGTCAGTATTTTACCAAATGAAATTAAAACAATAGAAAAGGAAGACAAGTGGATTGCTGATAGAAGATTAGCATTAGAGAATACAATAAAATCTCACAAGTACAACAAGAAAATATTTGATAGAAATAGGAAAATACAAGAGTTCGAGATAGGAGACAGTGTATATGTAGAAAATGGAAATAGACTGAACAGGAAAAAATTAGACGAATTAAAAATAGGCCCTTTCAAGATAATAGAGAAAATATCGAACTCCATTTATAAGATTGACACTGGCAACAGAAAAACAGAATCAACTTTATTCCACATAACAAAATTACAACCTGTTACGGCAGAAGATGAAGTAGAAGAAAACGAATAGGTATAAAGATAGCTTGCAGGTGCATTGTTTGTATTATATTATTTAGAATTTTCGTTCCTATGGGGGGGAGATGTAATGAAATGACCTCCTTGGAAATGACATTTCATTTTTTTAATTTTTAAGCTGTGGATACGGGGTGACGTATCATTCAATGACAGATGATGTTGAGATTAATTTTGTGCATTTTATTGTTATAAAAACTTGTAGAGAGATAATTAAAGGGATATAATTGAGGAGGCGATATTAGTGAACTTTAATGTCGTTTCTTTGTTTTCAGGTGAGATAAAAGTGTAATTTTAGTTAAACGATAATTTATTACATAATACTGTAAAAGCATGTTGAATAAAACAAATCTTTGTTTTCAGAGAAACAATTTGTGGTTTATTTCGAAAATCCTCAATAATATACCTTATATGTATATTTCGGAGTTTTTTTTTCGCTAAGATATGAAGTTTTCTTCTTTTATCGTGAGATGACTTCTCTACAAAGTAAGTACCTAAATGATATTTCTAAATATACATTAATCATTCAATTTCAAACTAGTCAACCCGACAGACGTCGTCCTATGAAAAACTTTTGCTCTGGAAGTGACAGTTAATCCTTATATTGATGGCTAGGGACAGTTTTCATATAAAAAAGGAAGTAGCTTAATATGTGTATTCATTTTTACGTTTATGATAATTTGCACTTAAGCAAAGCCAGCCTGGCTTTGCTTAAGTGCAAAATAACCTTCTTTGTTTATGGTTTTTTATATTAGTGAAAACTACATAAAAAAGCGTGGTTTGGGAGTGTACTATGTAATAAAATAAAGAATTTTAATTAAATAACTTTAAAAACCTAACCACACCTTAAGTCTCCAATAACAAATTCCAACCGGCATCTCACACAAAAATTCTTATCAAATCTCACATTAAAACGAAACCGAATGCATTTACGTATTTAACTGGTTCGTCTACGGTTAACTAGAGCCGAGCCGGATAAATTATTAACTGTGGACTCTCCGCCATTTCCCAGCGGAACAAAAGCTTGCTTTAGAATTATACATGAGTAGAGCTTAAAGTTTAGAAGCTCGATGTGCAAGTCTAAAAGCTTAGGCCCTGAAGAGTTAGGAAATGGCTAGAGGCAGCATGTTTATATTTATATGACGGCATGGTTGGCGCTATGGTTGACCTATAGACTGCTGGGCTAGTTACGTGTAGCGGGTTTTATTCGGAACAAATATTTGTATGGCCTACAGATAGGTGTTCCGGATCTGGGTGTCTTGTTTATGAGCTTACATGTTTGTGAATGCACCCACGGTACAGGAGGTATTGCTAGTGTGGGGCAACACGAATTTGAATTTATATAATGTTTGTTTTTATGATTTCTATCATTTAAGCGTCATATGTCATCTTCGTAAATAGAACAAATGACTCAAATAGACGCCTTCTAGCCGGAACGTTAATATATTATCTGGAATTAAAATTAATCTAAAACCTCCATTCGCCTCAGGTAAAAAAATATCAAAGTCTAAATATCCTCGTGGCTATAAAAGAATGCAGCCGGTATAACATTATCGAAGGCCCAGTACAGCTCATGTTACGGACTGAAGATGTATCCTATAGATAATCGCCATAAAGACAAATGTAGGAACGTCCCTGTCTAAGTGTTCTGAGGTCTATAGAGGGGTGCAGTCAGCACAACATTAGTGGACGCGGCGAGCCGCCTGTCAAGAGTTGAACGCGCTCTAAATGTGAATCACTACTTGTCTGAACTCAAATAGACGCCTTCTAGCCGGAACGGTAATATATTATCTGGAATTAAAATTACTCTAAACCTCCATTCGCCTCAGGTATAAAAACATCAAAGTCTAAATCCTCGTGGCTATAGAAAAATGCAGTTGGTATAGGTCCAGTACAGCTCATGTTAGGGACTGAAGATGTATCCTATAGATAATCGCCATAAAGACAAATATAGGAACGTCCCTGTCTATGTGTTCTGAGGTCTGTAGAGGGGTGCAGATAGCACAACATTAGTGAACGCCGCGAGCCGCCTGTCAAGAGCTGAACGCGCTCTAAATGTGAATCACTACTTGTCTGAACTTAAATAGACGCCTTCTAGCTGGAACGTTAATATACTCTCTGGAACTAAACTTACTCTAAAACCTCTATCCACCTCAGGTAAAAGAATATCAAAGTCTAAATATCCTCGTCTATAGAAGGATGCAGTCAGTATAACATTATCGAAGACCCAGTTTAGCTCAAGTTAGCTACTGAAAATGTATGCTATACGTATAGATAAACCCCTTTAAAGATGAAATATTCGAACGTCCCTGTCTAAATATTCTGCGGTCTATAGAGGGGTGCAGTCAGAACAACATTAGTGGACGCCGCGAGCCGCCTGTCAAGAGCTAAACGCGCTCTAAATGTGAATCACTACTTGTCTGAACTCAAATAGACGCCTTCTAGCCGGAACGTTAATATGGTCTGTGTTATGTTCTCTGGAATTAAACTTACTTTAAAACCTCTATCTGCCTCAGGTAAACGAACTTTAAAATATAAATATACTCGTATCTACAGAAGAATCAGTCAGTATAACATTGATTGAAGGCCTAGAGTGTATTGTAGGTTTAAAGGCGAATATATAGGAACGTACCTGTCTAAGTATTCTGCGGTCTATAGAGGGGTGCAGTCAGCACAGCATTAGTGGACGCCGCGAGCCGCCTGTCAAGAGCTAAACGCGCTCTAAATGTGAATCACTACTTGTCTGAACTCAAATAGACTCCTTCTAGCTGGAACGTTAATACTTCGGTACAACAATAAATGCGCTCTATACGGAATGGAATATACGGGACAAGTTGAGAGATTATTTTTACTTTAGTTTCGTCTGGGTTATTTGAATAGATTGACTTTTTCTGGAATTGATGGTTCGGTTCTTATTGGTGACGTTAAGTAATGAAATTTTCGTCTGGCAATTTAATGGAAATATGTTTAAAAATAAATTGAAAAAATTTTTCATTGACAATATATTTTATAATCTGCATGAGTTTTTTGACAAAAAATAATATTTATGTGTATATACTTCTTTTGATAAAAAATAAATTTGTAAATGCCTAACTTCCATTAATACTATTGCATATCCGACTTGGGTAGACTGTTGAAACTAAAAATGTAATGTTTATAAATACGATCTTAATGTACACAGTTACGCAATAAATATATCTTTATCTTTATCTTTGTCCTCATCCCCAAGCGAACACCGGCGTTCGCGGGAACGCGTTCGCGCCTGATTTCGCGCCGTTTGGTTGAACACTAAGATTATTAAAAGTCCGCGTAGATTATTAAAATTTTGAGCGTTTTATTTATTGGTTATGTATCTAAGAATGTAAATAAGAAATTCTTCATAAAGTAGTCTGTAAATTTCGAAAATAAGCAATCTTTCCATTTTTCCCGTATTTATACCTATTGCTTGGGGTCTCTGGGGTATTGTAACATGGTGAATTTGTAAAACAATTTTTTTTTAAAGAGTAAACATTGTGTTTTTTGCTGGTTCTTCTTTATAGGAAACGACCAATTAGAAAGCTGCAGCTTCTGATGTTTTATAAGTGCCTATGTAGGCCATTTAAAAATACAAGGTGTCGTTTTGAAGCTGCAAAATATTTCAGGAGGTAATTATGTTAGTGATTCTCGACCCGAATCAATAATAAAATAAGTAGGTAATTTTTTTTTTATAACCGCGCTTTTTTTCACACACACAAACACGGAACAATAAAGGGCGTTTTCACACACACTAACTCGCAACGATAGTTTCATAAATAATATATCATCCAATCATCATCCCGCACGCCACACCCTAGCCACGCCCCCGCGGCCATCGATCAATCGATTTAGTTTAGTGTACTTAATTAAAAAATTAAATAACATGTATTACTGATTATTGACCAGGTATCGTTTTTTTACATGATTATTTATGAGTTTTATTACAACCTCCTGAAATATTGTGCAGTTTTAAAACTGCACCTTGTATAATTTTGAATTTACCCGAGGCCAATAAGCTACCACTAAATAGTTTACTCGGAACAAAAATACAAAAAATTAAGAAGCTCTGCACAAAGCTGGTTTATTTTAAAAACCGTCGTCCAGGTCGACCAAGATAAGAATTAATGTTGGCTCCGTAATAACCTAATCTGTTAAATAACAGCGCTAAAGCAAAGACTTGGAACAAACCTCGCCCTCGTGTCTGGGGCTTTACTTAGGGCTGTCTCATCAAAATACGACAACAGCAAACAAAAGGTTGAATATAATATAAATTCATAGCAAAAGTAATGAGCAATTTAGTAGAAGTAACTTTACATGTGCACCAGAATATTGCAGGAGCTTTAAACAAAATAAAAAGTTGAGAGGTGTCAAGGGACACCCGGATGGACACACACCCACACATATATATATATATTGCTTTCTATAAGAGAGATAGAGAGACAGACAGTGAAACATGCGCACGCTGCACGCCTTACAAGAGCTTACTATTGCAAAAAGTGTCGTTGCAACTTATCGTGAGAATTTTTTCCGTCTAGCCCCCTTTTACAACGCGCGATAAGGAACTTCGTTCCAAAAATATAGATTTAACTATTCACCGCAGGCGTAGCCTTACAGACGACGAGTAATAGGTAGCTCACCGTCTGGCGGTCCGGTAACCAACCGAGCCCGAGTCGTCGACGGCGCGCAATGTTCCACGCATGTCTCATGGAGATGGCAGCAAAACCGTAGGGGCCCAGCAGGGCCGAAGCCTACTGGGGCCATGGGTTCGTTGAAAGGAAAACCCAGTGTCCTGGAATGCAAGGCAATGAAAGAATATAGAAGTGGGTTTTAGTCAGTAGAAGTCTGATACACCCTCCCACTCCACCCAAGAGTGGAAGAAGTCATTGGATGATTTCCCACATAAAAAATCCCGTCAACTCCTCTTTCCGCTGGCTCTTTTGAACAATCCCGCAGTTTGTGGCAACCCTGGGCTTAGTAAACGAAGTGGATTGGTTTTTTCGTTTTATGCAGCTGCAAGACTTAGCGTAAGCTTGTCTGGTGGTCTACTTGAAATATAGCCACCTGGTCTTATTTACGTCTTTACCTAACAATGCTACTTAAAATATAAAATTGTCTTATCTTCAAACTCTTGTAGAGTTGAAAGTATCTTGATAGTATTTATTTATTTATATAATAATATACTTTATTGTACACTCAGATAATAAATTTTACATTTGAGCCTAATATTTAAATACCATACAATTGGCGTCCTTAAACATATAACCATATAGCCTGACGCCTTCATCAAAAATTCAGTCCTTCATGCCCAGAAATAAGATGTCATTATCGACGTGACGACTGGCCGAATATCGTCATGGGCTTATTTCGAACCAAGCGTTATGAGTCTTATGAAATTATTCATAGACAGTCGGAGAGCTTGCGAGCGACTGTCAATCCTAATACTGGGCAGCGCTAGATATAAGTCACAGGGTGTTGCAGGTTCATTTAAAATATAGTGGCGCTAGAGAAGCAAGCAACGTTGATGCGAGCTCTTGGACTATAAATAAACAAAGTAAAAGAGTTTTGTTTTATTTATTTTTTTGTAGTTTAAAGAATGGGGTACCTTCGTCTTTCTTTTTCGTGGAGACAATTTATTTTAAACCAATTCGTTGAAGAACTATTCATAAAATAAATATTTATGCCTTGTTCACACGTACCGAGTAAAAGGGCGAGACAGTAAAATGTTGCTCGGCCGAGACAGTGATGTAAGCGAGTTGTAGAGATAAGCAATCGGCCGAGCACTCGGCGCTTTGTTTATACGTACCGACTATTCGGCCGAGAGCACTGTCTCGTCCGTTTACTCGATACGTGTGATTAATGCATTAGTAGCAGTGCTTGTCCATTTAGCCAGTGTCACGTTTAGAAAGTATTTAGTTTTCAGTCTCTTTGAGTTACTTTGTGTTCCATTAGAAAGGGTGTTACATTTTATTATTTTTGCAGTATTTGGCAGTAAATGTATCGAGTCAGCCTTCTCGGCAAACTTCTGCTGTGGTAGTTAATACTACAATAACATTCTCAACTCTATTTTGCCGAAATCTCGCCTGTTTCAATGATTTCACATATTGTCCAGCTGTATTACCTGCTCACGTAGGGGCCTAATGACAGCATCAGCGGCATTGCCGTGGCCGAATTCTGGGCCTGGCAAGGAATTTAACTAATTTTGCCATCGATAAGCTAAGGTGAAGAAGCTGTGTAGGTACTTGAAATTCAAAAGCTCACCAATTTTACATTACAATCTCCACTAGAAAACAATTTGTGAATAATTAAAACAACCACTGAGCTTCACTTGGAAATATCCCGCCAAAAGCTCCCCTATTGATGATTATTGCGGTTACGTCAAGTGCTGGCAACATTTAAAAAAAAAGTGAGAAAGAAGTCTTGTGCCTATCCATCATCATTTCAGCCGATACACATCCACTGTTGGACATAGGCCTCCCCCAAGCGTCGCCACATCGAACTTTCCTGTGCGTCCCGCATCCATCGGTTTCCCGCCTTCACCAGGTCATCGGTCCACCTTGGAGGAGGCCTTCAAACGATGCGTCTTCCGGTACGCGGTCGCCACTCCAGAACCTTTCGGCCCCAACGGCCATCTGTTCTGCGAGCAATGTGCCCTGCCTATTGCCACTTAAGTTTGACAATTCTTTGTGCTATGACGGCAACCTTAGTTTTCCTGCGGATATCTTGTGCCTATTACTGTAACTTTTTAAAAACACTATTTTTCCTAACGAAACAACCAAATAAATTCTAAATCAGTCTGTACCCAAATAAATAAATTACTTACACGTTTTATTTTTCAATCCATACGTCTAGCGGTGGCCTCAGATGCCCAGATGCTAGATTAAATGAGAGTGGCCATAATTGGTGGATGCGGGCTGAGACTGGCTATAATTGGTGGATGCTGGCCCATGCTGGTCGAGTTATAGTGCTGTATTTATTCACGTCTTGTGTTTACTCCCTTATTTACGAGCTGGGTGCCTGTGGTTCAATGAGGGTGTTTGCGAGGTAGAGACGGTTTATTATTTGTGTTAGAAAAAGTTTCTAGAGGTTTTTACCCGACTGCGTTAGAAGGAGGGTTATGTTTTTCGAGTGTATGTGTTTTTCTTCGCCCTAGTTCCACAGGAATTTAGCAGAATATCAGCGCCAGGTATATTTAATATTACCTACCTTAACATATGCTGAGTTCGACTCCCATTTTATAGAACTTTTATTCCGACAGTGCCAGAAACTGAATTATATTTTACGAGTGTAACTATGTACATTTCTTTGGCATGTCCTTTTTTTGTAGGTAGGAAGTCATCCAATGACATCTCCGCGCCCTTAGGAGGAGCGAGAGATAGTGTCAGATTTTTACTGACTAAAAACCCACTCCTGTTCCTTCGTTGCCTTTCGTACCGGGGCCGAATCTTCCTTTCAGCAGACTTTGGCATGCCCTAGAAGTCGTCAGGTATATTTGCCTGACACATGCTGATTTCGACTCCCATTTGATGGAAATAGTTACCCAACTGTGCATGCCCTAGACGTCCGTATGCCACCATTGGAATTTAGCAGAATATCAGCCAAGTATATTCACCTTCATACATGCCGAGTTCGACCCTCATTTTATGGAATTTTTTATCCGACTGCGCCAGAAGGAGGGTTATGTTTTACGAGTGTGTGTATATTTCTTTGGTATACTCTAGATATCCGTGCGCCGCCAGAGGGATTCAGCAGAATATCAGAGTCAGTCTATTTATCTGATACATGCTGAGTTCGGTTCCTATTGGATGTCCATCGCACTATGTTTCTTAAAGAGATGTCAGCAAGACTGTAGGGGCCCAGCAGAAGCGAAACCTACTGGGGCCATGGGTTGCGCGAAAGAGAACCACGGGACCCTGAAACGAAGACAAAGAGTTTTATTGAATTTTAGACTTTTTAAGTAATTAGTTTTTCATGGCACGTTTGTATAAACTAGGAGCAGACATCCTTATAAGTGCGTTGTAGCGTTGTACTCATAGATACATAGTTGCTCAAACAACAATTTAGGTTCTAATAAAACATGAATAGTTACTTATTATTCTACAAAACCCAATTAAAAAATCAGAAAAAAAGAAAACAAATCAATTAAAAAAAATCTTACTCCAAAAGTCCAAATTAGAAAGTCTACCCTAATAGAAAGTACTCGAATTTCCTCTGAAACTGAATTTTCTACCGTGTCTGAAGTTACAATAAAATTAATTAGAAGTCGGTCTAAACAATTGCTGCGCGACAGATCCATCTGCCACCGGGCAAAAACTGGGCATTGGGCAGACGGGCGCTGGGCATCTGGGCATGGGCAGCTGCAAAACGAAATTGAAACATTGCCTGTGCTCATTAGGAGAACCTGACCGCGCGACTTGCTCGACGTAAGAGAATAATAAATAGAATAATAGAATAAGAAATAGAACAATTATTTCCGAGCGTCCTAGATTTTTATTTAAAAAATTGGTTTGTTTAAATTTTGGTTAGAGCAGTTTGGGCTCCGATTCGTGAAACATACGTTGCGGGTCCAAACCCAGGCACTTTAAATTGTGTAATTTATTTTACCACCACTGCACTCAAAAGTGAAGAAAAACATCGTGAGGAAACCTAGAATCAAACACGACAAAACATGAAAAAAAAGGTGGCACACTCTATGTTAGAACAGTGGTGGCCGAGTGGTAACGGCCCCGACTTACGTGTTGCAGGGCGCGGGTTCAAACCCAGCCCGGCGCATTACTTTGCGTAATCTATTTCATCACTACTGCTCTCAAAATGTTGAAGAAAAACATCGTGAGGAAACCGGCATGTCCTAGAACCAAAAATTCGAAGACATGTGACGTTCACCAACCCGCACTGGGCCCGCGTGGTGGATTACCGCCCATTCCCTCTCCTAGAGAGGAGGCCTGAGTCCCAGAGGGCATAGGAACATTATAAGGCCGGCTATGCTATGCTACACTCTCTGTTTGAGCAATAATTGCTTTGACTTACTATATTATTTATCGCGTAAATGTCAAATGCATTTAAAAATAGTCGGAAAAAGAATTTTTTTTTTTGAGTGTTTATTGGGCGAAAAATGTGTCTTGCTAGGCCCTCGTGGTGGATTACAGCCCGTTTCTTCATAGAAACGAGGCCTGAGTCCCAACAGTGGGAATTTAATAAGGCTGATTATGCTTATAGTTTAAGTTTTTTTTTTTATTGTTGACAGGTTCGCGCTTGACCTCTATCTCACCTGATGGAATGCGACGAAGCGGTCGACGATGGAGCGCTCTCTCCCGGCAAAATTTTATTACATCAATCGTATCAGGCAGGGCGCGCATCGACCCCCACGTGTCGCCGGTCAACCCTTTTTTATTATTCATTTCTTTGTAAAATAATTCTTAAGTGTATTGAAAAAATCGTTTGATACACGTGCAAAGGCACTGTAGCCCTCACTCCATAACATACACCTACTTACGGCTCGTGCCAATTTCGCCTCGGTCGCTATGACAAACGTTTTGCACTTGTATCAAAATAACAGAGAGAGCAGTGGTGGCCGAGTGGTAATGGCTCCGACTTACGAGTTGTAGGTCGCGGGTTCAAACCCTATCAGGCGCATTACTTTGTGTAATTTATTTCATTACCACTGCTCTCAAAACGGTGAAGGAAAACATCGTGAGGAAACCGGCATGTCCTAGAACCAAAAATTCGAAGACATGTGACATCCACCAACCCGCACTGGGCCCGCGTGATGGATTACGGCCCATTCCCTCTCCTAGAGAAGAGGCCTGAGTTCCAGTAGTGGGAACATTAAAAAGGCTGATGATGATGATGATGATGATGATCAAAATAACTATATTTTATTTTTTTACTATTAATTTAATTAAGTTACATAACATAACCGTATCTACTATCGAGGTCTTCGGTACGTGGCTGAGTTGTTATTATTTCAGGCCTCCACGAATTAATTTATTAAGTTACATAACAACTTACTCTGAACAATATGACCAAAAAACCAGAAGAATTCGTTAAAAACTTCAATCTCATTATTACACATTTTTAGATAAAAGCTGATGAAACTTGGCCAGCCAAAACGAGTTGCGGCGGTTTCCCGCCAGGCGGCGCACCAGTAAGCACTTTCTTTTGTGCCAAGAGGAAATTGAACAAAGTAATCATCTACCTCTTGTTTTAATTAAGCGCTCAATGGATAGATTCAGGCGGGTTTCAAGTAAATTAAAGTGTGGAGCTGGTTGAAAAGGTGCTGACTCCGATTTTCAGTGACCGTTTTTATGTAGTACTAGCTCCTGTAAGCGGCTTCGCCTGCGTGAAAGCAGGTTTCTTCATACAAACTTTGAACCCCCATTTCATCTCCTTAAACAGTGAATTTTGGAAAATCCTCTCTTAATGCTCATCTACGTTATAGGTAGGTACATAAAATATTGCCTATGTCACTCAGAAATAAAGCACCTTTCCATCGGTGAAAAAATTTTAGCAATCGGACCAGTACTTCCAGAGATTATCTCCTACAAATAAAAAAAACATAAAAACAAAAAACTAACTTTACCTCTTTATTATAATAGGGTGAGTTGCACCATTTAACTATAACGATAACCAAACCATAACCAGCCGTGAAACGGCCGCCTATTGGTCAACTCGACGATTTGACAGCTGTTAACAGCTTTGTTATCGTTATAGTTAAATGGTGCAACTCACCCTTAGTGTAGATACCAACATCTGCCCGCGACTTTGCCCGCGTGAACTAAGTTTCTCTATACAAACTTTGGACCGCCGTTTCATCCCTTTAAAGGTTGAATTTTGGAGAATCCTCTCATAGAACTCGCCTACGTCATAAAAGAAAATCCTGTGCAAAATTTCACACTCATAATCCCAGTAGATTCGGCTGTGCGCTGATATGTCAGTCAGTTTCTCCATATATATGTCGCAGGTTTTTTATAAAATCAGGTTTTTGATAAAAAACCTAGATTTTTGATGAAAAACCGGAACATTTAAACTCAATTTCATCGTAAACCGGTAACAATCCAGATTTTTTATCAATGAGGATTGTTTCATTTATTTCATTTAAATTGCTTTATTTGTCATAAAACAAAGCAAACCCGTGATTGTGACAAGAACTTCATCATAAACCCAAACTAGCTTAGGTTTTTGATCAAAAATCTAGATTGTTACAGGTTATGATGAAATTGAGTTTAAAATGTGTTATCTTCCGGTTTTTGATCAAAAACATTATTTTAACCTGCGACATATAGACAGTTTAGCTACTGTCAGTGGCTTCGCTTACGTAAAGGTATAAAAAGATTCCTGGAAACCTACAAGGAATTAAAGTAAAGCTTATATCTTAATTCAGAAAAAAAAGGTCTGCTTGTGTGGGTTTTACCCGATTCAGTTCAGCTGTTTTATTTCATTTTATTTAATAATAAGATTAATAGTGTTAATACAAAAAAATATTTCTTATTATTATAATCCAATATATAATTTCTACAGCAAAATAAGTAATCTACACAAATATTATTAAGAGGTAAAGATTGTTTTTTTTGTTTGTAGGAGATTATAATCTCTGAAAGTACTGGTCCGATTGCTAATTTTTTTTCACCTACAGAAGGCTGCTTTATTCCTAAGTGACATAAGGTAAATACATATTATGTACGCGAGTGAAGTCACGGGCAAAACCTAGTACTTAAAAAACTTGATAAATGTAAGACATTTTTTTGAATAGTAGGACGCTAACATAAAGCGATTGAGTAATAAATCGAGAAATAAATTGATAACCAGTGATGTCTTTTTTAACCCAAAGGTTGACTGGTACAGAATGCCTTGTTATAGAATAGAATAGAATAGCATTTATTCGGCGCAAGCAACACAATATACAACAACATAAAAATAATAAAAAAAGAGTACAGACATACAATACAGTTGCAGTGACTGTGCCAGAACCGAAAGGGTCACCAACTCAGCAATTGTTGTATTAAGTCCGCCTATGTACCACTACTGTACATGAAGTTTAAATAAATAAATAATGAATAAATAAATAACACGAAGCAAATGCGAAATTAATCGACAATATGAGGCAAACGCGAATCAAATCGAGAAATAAAATCTTACGTACGTGTACCTAAGTATTAAAAAATAATCACTTTTCAATTAACCAATCGACCACACGGTTTGCGCAGTGGTTGAACAGTTGACTACTGCGCCTGCGCTGTGTCGCAGGTTCAATTCCTACACTAAAAATAATTTGAGTTACACTTTATTTAGTACAGTCATAATTTATGGAAAAAAGTGTTACCAAAACTATTTTACGGTTTATATTTTAAAATGTACTAAACGATTATTAAGAAATTTAGCCGTGTCCAAAACGTCAGTGAAAAAATATTGAAAATAAAATGCGTCAAACATAATATAAGTAGCTAACGATTCGGACACGATGTATTCGAACACAGTGTCCGTCGTCAGCAACTTACATGTTTGTATGTGCTACAGATATTTGTTCTGGGTCTGGGTGCCTTGGTCAGTTTACATGTTTAAAAAAAAAAAACCAAATTCCACGTTATTTAAATAAAATATTGAACACTCAAATAAACTACTCGCTGTTATATTGAAATAAACATAAACCAGTACACCAAAATATCTATCCACCTAAATAGGTACATACAAGTACTGAAATAATAAAAGAACTATCTACCGCCATTTCAGTTTATTCCACAAACACGGATCAATAAAAACAAACCAGTAAATTGAACAAAACTGGAATGTTTATCATCCCACAGTGGCTATTTTACTCACAAAATTGCTAATTAGCCTATACAAATTTCTATAGCCGTGCAGTGGCGGATTAGCCATGTTGCAAGACTAGCAAATGCTACAGGCCCCGCAGATACGGGGGCCCCGTACTTGAGAGTAAAAAAATTGTCAAAGCATCTATACCTACTACCTTCATGAAATCTAAACACAGCTGATTTGGATATGATAGTGAATACAAAAGTATTATCTACACTAATATAATAAAGAAGTAAAGTTTGATTTTTTTTGTTTGTAGGAGGTAATCTCTAAAAGTACTGGTCCGATTGCTACAATTTTTTCACCGACAGAAAGTTGCTTTATTCCTGAGTGACATAGGCTATATTTTATGTACGCGTGCAAAACCGCGGGCAAAAGCTAGTAAGTAATAATTATTATTTATTTATTTATTTATTTATTTATTTATTTATTTAACACTTTATGCACATGGGTACAGAGGCGGACTTAATGCCTTAGGCATTCTCTTCCAGTCAACCTTATAGTTTCCTCCTCCTCCTCGAGTCGTATTCCTCATTACTGAGTGTCGTGAAGTTCTCGCTGGATTAGCTTCTTATTGATGGTGTCTCTCCATCAGTGACGGTTCTTAGCGTCATGAAGGGCGACGTGCAATTGGGTGTCCAGTGTGGAGCGGACCTGATCTGTCCATCTTTTTGAGCTCCAGCCTCTTGGTCGTTTAATGCTATCGACCAAGCCAGTTACGGTGAACTGTTCAATGTTGTGGACATTTTGGTTGGCAATGTGATCTTGATGTTCAGTTCACGTAAGATAAGTATGGTTTAAAGAAAGTAATTTTGTTGAGTGTAAACGAGGGAAATAAAATCTTTGCTAAATCATTTTGCATTTTTTTTTTATTTACCTTTAGGCCTGTAAGGGCCCTTGATCCAATTTGCTATAGGCCTTGTGCTGGCTGAATCCGGCACTGTAACCGTGTATTATGTTGAGCGTCCCTATAGATCGGCGTGTTGGTTTCGGAGCTAGGGTCAAAACGAAAATTGCAAGTCATTCATGAAAATTAGAGAACAAAATGAGCGTTTGATTTTTTCGGACGGTTTTTTGGGGTTCCGTACCCAAAGAGTAAAAACGGGACCCTATTTCTAAGTCCGTCTGTCTGTCTGACAGCGGGCTATATCTCATAAACCGTAAGAGGTAGAAAGTTAAGAATATGTATTTCTATTGCCGCTACAAACCAAACAAAAGACGTTATTTTGCCGGCTTTTTTTGTTCGATTTTAATATTGTAGTACGAAACTCTTCGTGTGCGAGTCCAACTCGCACTTGGCCAGTTTTTATTTCATTGTTTATAATGGACTGCGCTGTATTGTTTAAAAGAGTTACCGTAGTCCTGACACGCAAAAGGCAACTTAAGGTACACAGGTGGGTTTAGTCAGTATAGTATCAGATTTCATAGTCAGTTTCATATTGCAGGAAAAACAAAATACAAAGATGCAAATGAATAACTTATTTTGAAAAAGGATTAACATGCCTATCTACTGGAATCTGTATTTCCGGTTTCTTACTACCAAGGGGTCTGTCCTCTTCAAGTCAAGTTCAAGCTATACAGCACACACACACACCACATCATCGCTTGCCGGAGCAAAGGTGAGTTTTTGTCGGTAAAAGTCTGACATTTCTTTTCGGTCCACCAAGACAGGGAGAACATATTTGATGATTTGAGGTATCTATACTAATATTATAAAGGGGTAAAAGTAAGTTTACATCCATCACATTCCCACGACCCGCACCAGGTCATCGGCAGGGTATTGGCAGAACCAAATAAGTATAATTGAGTGCATCATTGGCAATGATATGATGACTTACATCATATCATTGCCAATGATGCACTCCCCCGAGTTAAAATTCCCAAGTCTTGAGCACCGACTGTCTGTTTTCTATCATTTACATTTGGGGTAGTGTGCATCGGAATTGCACAATTAAGTTCCGCCAAGCCCAGACATTGTTTATTACATTCCCAGTTCAAACTTAAGAATCTCGTTTCAAAATCCCCTAGGTTTCCGCGCGACTGTACCCCGGCTCCCTGACTACCCCCGCCATCGCCTGTACCACTTGTTTATAATTCCTTTTGTCTCATCACAAAGCCTTCGCCAGCAACGAAGGCTCGACGGAAAATTCATATCAATTATCCCTTTTCAACAGCTCATTATAAATTCTTTCATAAGATATTTTCAGGCTGGAGGGACACTCTTTATGGCAGAATTTTGTGATAATGGAAAATTAGGGGAGCTTGAGGTTTTTGCTGGATTCTCCGGTTTCATTGTTTTGGTAACATTATGTAGATTAGTGCGAAATATTCCGAATAGGTTTATGAATCGTTATGCTTTGTTAAGCGTGCCTTCCTACCGCTAAAATCTACGTCTATTTATTTATTAAATGCTTTATGCACACACAAGTACAGAGGCGGACTGAATGCCTCTGGCACCTACCTATCATCTATCTATCTTGTTTAACTCTTCGAATGCCGTAATTAGAGACACAATAGAAAGACAATGGCTTATGTCGAACTGTGTAACTTAAGACATTCAAAAGTTTAACTATACAAGGTGTAAGGGACAGCCCTCCACAAACTTTAAGGGCTTGCTCAGTAGACGAAACTGAACAACCTACCATAAAAATTATTTTCAGGGAACAAAAAAAAAATCCGCCTCACCATACAAAATTATTAACTTGATTGGACAGTTTGTATGGAGAGGCTGATTTTTTTTCTCGTTTCCTGAAAAAAAAATTATGGTAGGTTGTTTAGTTTCGTCTACTGAGCAAGCCCTTAAAGTTTGTGGAGGGCTGTCCCTTACACCATTTATATACTCTTCCAAAATATAATTTGAACAATTTTAATTCAATTATTATTTCTATCGTGAATTTCATTTAAACTTCTGTTTTTAATTTAATTTTCATTTAAATTTTTGTTTGGATTTAAATTTTACGTCCGTATGTTTTGTTTATATTTAGTTTACTTGTGGGCACCGGGCCCTGGTTCAGTCCGAAGCAAGAGAGAATGGGATGCGGTCGCGTTCTTCTGCTAAGCAGTAATGCTAGTGAAGGAGATGGCTGAGATATTGCTCGGAAAACTAAAAAAAAAAACATTTTTCTACATTACATGGGAATTCTTCTTAGTTGTCAGTATTAGGGTTAGCCAAGGATCTTGAGACAAAACAAATGTTGCTAAGTCAGCTATATTATAAATGTAATAGTCACTACAAGTTTTGATTGACTTCAGTTAAAACTCTTATTAAGTTAAAACAAGTTAATTTTGTTATTAAAAATATGTAACGTTTCTACTATCTACAAGTCCCTTACGTAATCACTAAATCACTACAATAATAATGGTCATAAAAAACCCTACCACACGTATCAACTTTTTGAGTAAATTTTGTCATTAGTCCAAAGTACAACTGACTAGAATAATATTTTTGCAGTTAAAAATAGTTTTGAATGTGGCATACATGATTTGGTAATAAGCTCATATACGGTAGTTTTGGTTTTTACAATGTATCCACTAATTGTTACTACTAAAAACTGATGAAAACTCGATTTGCCTGGATATTTGCTACGGTTTTTGGATCCTCTGCAAGCTAAAAATAAAGTTACGTAGGCGCTAATATGAGTTAGGGTAGTAACAGAGCTCCTTTGCGTAGGCAGGTACTACATTTTGCGCAGTACAAATACTTCTACATTAATATATTGTATGAACATCCAGGTTTAATGGTAACAACCACGAAGGTTCAAAGTCAAAGTCAAAGTCAAAGTCAAATCATTTATTTCAAATAGACCATTTACAGGCACTTTTGAATAGTCAAATGTCGGTCAGTCCAAGAAAAGTGAAGCTAAATTGCACGTTCCAAAGAGTAGGTCTCTATGGAGAAGAACGTGCAAGAAACTCCATGGACACTCTTTTAAATCATATTATGAGTTACATTTATAATGCTTGGTTACATATTACTTGTTGCTTCTATCATGTGAGCACAATGTCGATATTGAAATAAAAATGTAAAATAATTAAAAGATAGAAACTGAATTAAGCCACTGGCAGCTAAGAGATGACCAGTCCCATCTGACGGCACCCGTTCACGAGCATGACGCGTGCATCAGCCCCACTCAGCTCAACCATTTTGAAGGGAACTGAACGACCCAATAACACGTGCCACCAACAGCGAGACATTTGAGTGAGCATGACAAACTCTCAACTGCCATGCTCGTAATGTCAAAAAAAAAAAAAAAAGTTGTAACCTAATAAAAATGCTCCATGGTGTTTCACATTCACAAACTTGAAAAAAGTGCTTCTACATTATACAATGCAATTGTCTTTCAAATTAAAAAATAATAATATTAGTTTCCAACTAATCAACTAATTAGTACGCCCTAGTGGTAGTGGAGCTGGACCAGCATTGAGCCAAGCATTTTTATCTTGAATATAATCCTCCAACTTATAATATGCTTGCCTGCATAGTGTGCGTTTAATACAAGATTTAAATTTCGTTTCATTGAGTTCTAATATTTGGGGTGGTATTTTATTATAACATTTCAAACAGTACCCCATGAAAGAAGAGGCTACTTTAGCCAGTCTGAAACCTGGTTGAACTAATTGATCCCTATTTCTTGTAACATAATTATGTCTATCGCCTCTTTTGCTAAAAAGATGAAGATTTTTTCTAACATACATGATGTTTTCATAGATATATTGACAAGGTACCGTCATTATGTTAATTTCTTTAAACAGTTCCCTTAAAGAATCGCACCGGCGGAGATTGTAAATAGCTCTGATGGCTCTTTTCTGTAATATAAAGATTGACTCGATGTCTGCAGCCCGTCCCCACAGTAAGATACCGTACGACATGACACTATGAAAATAACTAAAATAGACTAGCCTAGCGGTATCAACATCCGTAAATTGGCGGATTTTTCTAACAGCATATGCAGCTGAGCTAAGCCGCCCTGCAAGAGATGTTAAGTGAGGACCCCATTGTAGCCTTGAGTCAAGCGTAATCCCAAGGAAAATCGTTTTATCAACAAATTCTAGTTTTTCATTATTCAATACAATGTCACAATCACTACTTTTGACATTCGGTAAGGAAAATCTTATGCATTTAGTTTTTTTCCCATTTAGAACCAGATTATTAGCAGTGAACCAGTTTTGAACCTGCAATAGGGCGCTATTTTCGTTGTCAAGATTGTTAGTCTTTCTATTTATCTTAAAAATCAAAGAAGTGTCGTCAGCAAACAACACCATATTAAGTTTATTTTGCAACAAATTGGGTAAATCATTAATATAAACTAAAAATAAAAAAGGACCTAAAATTGAACCTTGGGGCACCCCCATTTCAACATTCAATCCCGACGAATTGACACCGTTTATTTGCACTAATTGCTGTCTATTATTCAAATAAGATTTTAATAAGCTTAACGCTGCATTGCCTAGTCCGTAATGCTTGAGTTTCAGAAGCAATGTTTCATGAACTACACAATCAAACGCCTTAGATAGGTCGCAGAAGATGCCTATAGCATCTTGTGCCTCTTCCCACGCATTAAAAATGTGTTTTAGTAAGGAAACACCCGCGTCAGTTGTACAACGTCCTTTGGTGAAACCATACTGTTTATCATGTAGGATGTTATTGGAGTTAAAATGACTAAGCATTTGATTTAACATTACCTTTTCAAATATCTTGCTAAGAACCGGCAAAACGGACACCGGCCTATAATTATTAGTGTCTCTACTATTCCCGGATTTAAAGAGTGGTATCACTTTACTATATTTCATTAGATCTGGAAAGACTCCTTGATCTATACACAAATTAAATATTAAAGCCAAGTACGGCGCTATAGTCTCAATAATTGAGGTACAAACTTTGATAGACATACCCCATAGATCTTCTGTCAATTTAATCTTGATTTCTTTAAAAGCTTTTATTACTGTTATGGGGTTTATATGTTTAAAGTTAAATTCAGTCGAACAGGCTGCAACGTTCGCCTGTAATAAACCAAAAGCATGCGATGGCGACGAATTTAGGGCTTCAGTAGTTTTAATTGGTATACTGGTAAAGAAATTTACAAATTCTTCTGCAACTAGTTTGTTATCGCTAATAAGACCATGATGAGTCTCCAATGTGTAATCATTATTATTTCTTTTGTTTCTGTTGGTTTCATTATTTATAATATTCCAAACCGTTTTTATTTTATTATCTGCTGTTTTAACTTTGTTGCTAATGTATAAGGCCTTAGCTGCCTTACAAGTATTTTTAAACATTTTAGAATAAGTAGCAACATATTTATTAAAAGTTTCAGTGTTAATAATAGGCTTAAGGCCATACAACTCGAAAAGTCTTTCCCTACTTATTCTGATTCCTTTAGTTGCCCAGTCACTAAATCTAAACTTAGGGCAGATAGTTTTAGTTTTTTTCTCAAACGTCTGATTAAATTCCTTTTGAACTACTGAAAAAAAATTTTTATACAAAATATTACCATTGTTTTCTGCAAGGTTCCAATCACCCAATCTGCTAGTTAAAGTGCTATTAAATTTATTTAGTTTACCGGATGTTATTGGTCTGAATTGTATCTGCACTTGTTGTATTGGTAAGTTGGATTCAAATGTTACCATTAGGCCGCTATGATCAGAAGGCAGATAATTTACAATGGCTTTTTCTAAATATTTGCAGCAACAAAAAACATTATCGATACATGTAGCAGTAGTTGTCGTTGTTCGAGTTGGTTCAATAAACACATTTGATAAATTAAATGATTTGAAAAGATTTAATAATCTACTGCTATCTGAATTATTTTCTAAAATATTAACATTAAAGTCTCCGCAGATAATTACTGGTTTATTACCAGTTGAAAGTTTAGCCATAACATCTTCCATGACTGACTCAAAAATAGAGTAGTTTTGATAATTAGGGGGCCTATAAACGCACACTATGATATGCCTATCCAGCTCAACACACGACACTTCAATGCTATGTTCAACGGACAGTGCAACTATATCTTTACGAGTTTTAAATTTAATACTATTTTTAATAAGGATTAGTGAACCCCCACGTAACATTGACTTTCGGTTAAAACAACTGCCCACATTATAATTATCATAATTAATTAACATTTCAAAATCCTTTAACCAATGCTCAGTAAAACAAATGATGTCAAACATAGTTTTTTCCAAAAATAATTCAATTTCTAATTGTTTCGAAGAAAAACCCTGAATGTTTTGAAGAAACAAATTAAAGGATTTTTGCTTACCCCCTGTAGCTTGAATGCTAGACGATACTTTATTGTTAAGTTGACATAAATTGCCAACAGTACCAACTGTTGTCTTATTACCTAGTTTAAAATATTAGTACTACTACTAATGGTGGGACTAATTACTGGGTACGTCGACATACTATTTATGTCTGAGTAAATATTAAATGCTAATAGCTTCGCTATTTGACGTCTTAAAACAATAGGTAGGTATACAGTATACCTGGTCGAAAAAAGTTTATCAACAATATTGTTGATGTCAAAATATAAAAATTTATCACTATGGTGAGTAACTAAAAAATGCATATGCATATTTAGCATATGTATGTACTTATTTTGTCTGTTTGATAAGTGCTCAAAGTAAGGAAAAGCACACAAAATAATCTTTTTACAATTTATCTTCAACAGTTCAGTGACATTATTGGTGATATCATCTTTCTTCACATTTAAGCTATTACCCACAAATACAGTTAGAATAGCGTTGGGATCATATACTTGCTCATTTACTAATGACATTATGTGATGGTAGGAAGCTTGAGGTGTGCAATAATTTTGAGAAGGAAAAGGGAGTTTTTTACTAATTAATTGCCCTAATCCTCTTCCTATGCTATCTGAAAATATAACTGATTGATAATCCCTACTATTATGAGAGGAAAAATTAGAATTTTCTGAATCTACCCCTTGAGTTAATTCATGCTGAATGTGGGGTACCTGGTCGGGAATACAGTCCTGAGCACTGATGGGCTGGGATGAGTTCTCCGTTACCACAAGTTCGAGGCCAGTCGGGTTAGATTCTGTCTGGCAAGTGCATTTATTGTTTCTTAGAGTAAGAGAGTCTACTTTGTCCACCAACTCATTTGTTGCCAGAATATGTTCCTTTATTTGGTTCTTTGAACATACATATTTGTTATAAATTGATTTTAGGGAGTTATCAAGCGTCTGTATTTCAGACTGTAAGCGCTGAGTGTCAATTTGATAAATATTTATACTGTCTTCCAACTTAATCTGATAATTATTTAATTGATTAATTAAGTTAACACGTTCTTTCCGCAGTTGAATATTTTTGGAACCGTGTTTTTGTTGCTTCTTGTGGTTTTTACATTTTTTAATGATTTTATTGAGTTTAGCATATTTTTTAATTTTATTTTGACTAAGTTTGTAAGTATTACTGTCTTTTAGTATGGAATCTTCTGTAAGATCAATTGTTACTAAGGCATGAGGGTCATATTTTGAATTTATTAATTCATCATATAAACGGTTAGTCTTCTCAGTCTGAGTACATTCCTTTTCCTTCTGCAATTTAAGAATAAGACCATTAGCATGAAGTAATTCATCCTCAAGATCCCTAACCTTACACAAAGCCTCCTCATACAAGTCGCTACAGTTTTTGAAACCATCCGTGACCGCTCGCAGTTGGTCGCGTTCATCAACAACATCCTGGTATTGCTGACTAAGGCCTACCAACTCTTGTTTAAGGCTTGTATTTTTAAAGATTATATTCTTTATTTCCCTCTCACTCTCCTCATTCTCCTGCAAAATTTGCTGGCACTGGAGTTTGGATTCTTTGAGCTCCTGGAGGGCATTTTCCAATTTAAGCTGCATATCCTGGGCTGTTGCCTTACGGGTCATCGTAGGCATGATTTCAGAATAAGTTACTGTAAATAGAAAAAGAAAAGAAACAGTGAGAATCAAGAAGATGACAAAATAAAGTAAAGTTGGAAAAGAATGGGGAAAAAAAAATTAAAAAGAAAGTGCAGTTCAGTAGGGAAATGAGGTGGACTGCTGACTTGGCTTGAAAAGCTAATAATTATTGAGTTTTCTAGCTTTTCATTGCCTTATGATATTACTTTTACTTAATGTGGGTAAGTTGATTAGAATGTGAAAGTCTGGTTTAACAGATTTTTTATCAAATAATTACCAATATAACAATTCAAAATAAAGACAAGAAGCGTTGTTGACCAGTATAATATTATCGGGATAAGTTAAAATGAATCAAATTATGAAATAAAGTGTCGATGATTTGTTTTCTACAATGTAAACAAAACTATTTCGTCACAACACGCTTAGTGTTATGTGAAGTAAATTGAAAAGATAAAACTTGTACGATCGTGTTATAACTTAAATTAACGAGTGTGTTATTAAAAATAAAAATATAAGTAAATAATACTCCCCGTGAAATTCCGTAGTTCAAACGTCAGCTGTTCGTTGCCGGTGACAACCGGTTGGCACCAAAAACTCGTGTTTTACAAGATATTTTACCACGAAAACGATAATCCTGACGATTTATGCAATTATATTATGGTTATACAAACAATTACACATTAATTACACTTAAATACTATTTAAATTAAATTTTAAAATACGGAGTACAAATTTGACATGTCACTGGGGCAGTGTTGCCAGCTCCTGCCGTTCAGTGCTCAGTTCAGAGAATGCTTCCTAGAGAGGAAGCCTGAGACCCGCCTGTGGAAACATTGTAAGGTTGGTTATATACAGAGTTATTTGGAACACTGGCAACTCAGCAAAATTCTCAGAACTAAGTAACTAAAATCATAAACAACAACTTTTGTTCTATGACTTTTTTCGAAACATAATTCATTTATCAAAGCTAAGTGCCTTTTTTACGTGATAAATCATCAAAAGACTGTTCCCGAGATCGGAGCGACAGGGAGTGTCAGACTTTTGGTGACTAAAACTCACGTGTGTTCTTTCAGTTGGCTTTTGCGTTCAAGAGCTGTGGTAACTTTTTCGAAAAATCAAGCAACTAGCTACGAATATGAGGTCCTGAGAAAGGCAGTGTGTTATTAGAGTATTCTTACTGGAACAGTGGTCTTCAACCTTTTTTTTTTGACAACGAACCATTCTAAAGTCAATTCGGTAATGTAAACAACATAATTATGTATTATGTGTAATTGTTTAAACAGGATTTCTGGTTAAAAATCCTTTCTGAGAATGAAGAAATGTTCAGTATTTATCTAAGAATTTTTGTTACGAAAATATACCCTTTCTGACCCTGTATATTGATGAGGTTTTGGGTCGGTGAAATCAAATGTAACGAAATAACATGTGTTAGCATGTACGCCTCAAAAGTTGTATATAAAACGGGATTTATGCGTGTAACATGAAACATTGGTGCCTTTTATCGTGAGCGGCCACTAAAAGTCACCACACAGGCAGTGCTTACGAACGTAATGTTAAGGGGTAACTAGACCACAGACTTTTTTGTGCGATTAAGTTAGTGACGCGACCTAAAAAAACGCGATTTTTTTTACTATAGGCCATTTACGATGCATTTTGTGTTCATGTACATACACATGTTTAGGGGGAACTAGACCACAGACTTTTTTGTGCGATTAAGTCGGTGACGCGACTGAGTAATTTGCTATTTTTTTTTTACTATCGGCCATTTACGATGCACTTTTTTGTTCATGTACATACACATCAACCGTTTTAAGACCACAGATTTAATTAATTCACTGTTTGCACAACACTAATACCACATCCCTCGGAAAGGACGTAAAGCCATTGGTCCCGGTCAGTCAGACGCCAGATAGACTGACCTAATCTATCAAGGAGTAGTTAGAGTAAGGTGTTGCTCAGTAACGGGGTTGTGGAGGTCTGATAGGCAGCCGCTTCATATAAAACAAAGGTATTTCGCCGCATCTGTTTAGCCCAAGCTATTTGGGAAAAGGCTGGGGAAATGATGACTCTCTGCGCACTTCAAATGCTGCCTAATCATTAGCAAAGCAAGACAGTCGTTGGTGAAATCAATATAGTCTTCTTCTTTTTCTTTATCCTCTCTGCTCCCATTATCTGGGGTCGGGTCTCCTCGCCAGGACGGGCTATCCTGGGTTGTCGATTTGAACTATCTTGAGGTTTCTTTCGATGTTAAACCACCAGATCAATTCCCGGCGACCTCTGCCTCTACTATTTCGGGTATATTTAGAGCTATTTTCACCACATGGTCTTTATATCACATACAAGTCTACGTCACAACGTAGGCTCATACGGATACGTTGGTTTATCCCACACCAGTAACGTAAACCTCAATTGCATCGGTTTTATTGTTTGAAATAGTTACTGCGGCCCTGGAATGCAAAGGATAACTGGAGAAACACAGATGAATTGTAATCAGTAAAAATCTGACATTCCCTGTCGCTCCACCCAGAGCGGGAGAAATCATTTGAAATTTCTCACCTATAAAAAAGTAATAGAAACCTAAAGCTAGGTTATATCCTCTAAGTCTGTCGTCTGCGCAGGTCCTAATAGTTGCAGCTCTTTCGCAGTCGCTACGTGAAGCGAGGTACAAATGGGTTCAATGCGAGTTTGGTACAAATTATCGCCGTAATGCGGAACGTGCGTCGTGTCCCGTTTAATGAGGGATTGTGTGCGACATCACGGTGTGGGGGCTGGGACGGGCGACAAGCGGCAGCGGACAATAGCGATTACATTGAAAACATTAAAGTTTTACGTTTATACTATCAACTAACTCTCTCTCGCTACACCCAGAGTGTGAGGAGCCATTTGATGATTTCCCACTCAAAATATTTTTTTTTATTGTTAATAGGTTCGCGCTTGACCGCTATCGCACCTGATGGAAAGCGACGATGCGGTCGACGATGGACTGAGCTTGACTAGAAGAAACCTATTCACTTTTGACTTAAAGATTCCCGGGTTGTAGCCATGTAGACTAACATGGATCATATAACATCAAATTCAGGGACTTAAAAACACCTTCATAAAGGTTACAGAATTATAAGTGTTACATGTTGAATTGATAACAGAATCAAATATGTAACACTTATATATGTGTTTTCAATGTGTTAACCCAAAACACTTACAAAAGTGAAACCCTAACATATCTGTAACAGATATAAAAGTGTTAACAGTGTTAATAAGTGTAACAGGTAAACGCAGCGTTGCCAAAGTTACAATTTACTAAAGCTATACTAAAACTGATTATTTCAGATACACATATTAACACTTATTAACACATATAAATAGGTTTTAGTTTGATTCGGTTGCACTCGCTAACACATATAAAAGGTTACCGTTTGATTCGGTAACATTTTTGTATCTGTTACATTTAAAAGTGTTTTTCTGTTAAAACTGTTTTAAAAAACAGTGTTAAAACACATTATTACGGTTACAGTTTGAGTCCCTGCATCAAATATTTTCTTACACACACAATTTATAAAAGCAATTGCTTCACAACACAAAAGCAATACAGACAATATTTTTTATCGGATTATGTGGCAGCGCTATGGAGAAGCTTTTATCTAACTGTGGAAGTCTAAAAAAAAGCAAAAATTGGCCTAAGGGAACATATTCCCGGGATAAAAAATGCCATTGTAAGTATGTGTTATTCCAGCACATGGTCTGACCGTGTAATAAACATATATACACAAACACTCACAACCTTTCGTGTTTATAATATTAGTTTGTTAGTGTAATAGCATCTAGTCAGGTGTAACCAGTTACCCAGTGAAGGTTTCTACGTTAGCTAGCCTGAAAACATTCTTCCTTACGTTAGTTGATCTGTAAGCCCCACTCAAAACCAGGTTCATCCTAATCGGTTATCGATTGTACGGCTAATATGGCGGGCCCATTGAACCTTTGTTGGAGTAACACTTGGAATAACAAAGCAGCGTGGCTGCAGCGCTGCTGCCGCGCGGCACTTTGCGGCTAATTTGAAGGCGCCCTTAACTTGCTTAATCATCATCGTTTCAGTCAAAAGACATTCACTGTTGGACATGGGCCTCTCCCAAGTGTCGTCATAACGACCGGTCCTGTGTGTCTCACATCCGTCGGATTCTCGAGAAAATCTGAAACAGGAACTTTTAGTTGATTAATGTTGTAATTCAGCCCAGAACAGATATTAACAAAGTTTAAAATATCACCAAATCTCTCTTCACTTGTACCACGGCTCATATTTTTAGTGAAGTGCGTACTTTACGGATGGGCTTACGAGTTATGACGAATTCGCGTGTTTTTCGCAGATTACCGCCAGCTATGTACCTGTGTAAACTTCGCCTAAGCACATTTAGACGATTCGGTGCCGACTCAGGGGTTTGTGGATATACTCGTATTATGAGTGCTGGCCTTTCGACTGCGACCCTGTTTATATAAAGTCTGACCTCTATAGCTAAAGCTTAAAAAAAAATTTAACCGTATTTCTGGTTTTATCTTTCTAGTTTTTTTTTTGAAAAATTTTGGAAAGTTATCAAAGATGTTCTCTCGCTCGGGATGAAGCGAGAGTGCACTTACTCTGTCAGACGTTTACTGACTGAAATTCATCTATATTCCTCTAGTTGCCTTTTGTATTTCAACGTCGCAGTAACTCTTTCGCACAATCAAGTAACTTGATTGTACCTATGCCGACTAAAAGAGAGAGAGATGAGTATACATGATGTCAATGGATGAAGAAGGAGAGGGAGACCAATGAAAAGATGGATGGATTGTGTGAGGACTGATATGAAAGAAAAGGGAGTTAGTGATAGTGTGACTATTGACAGGACAGGATGGAAGAAAAAAAATATTGCACCGATCCCAAATAATATGAGACCAGGGCAAGAAATTGATGTGCCTATTCTAGATCTTCGAAATGCCTTCTAAAAAGGTATCCACTGATGAAAGAGGGTCTACAATAATCGGTTTACAATATTCGGTCTACAATATTCGGTCTACAATAATCGGTTTACAATATTCGGTCTACAAAATTCGGTCTACAATATTCGTTCTACAATATTCGGTCTGCAATATTCGGTCTACAATATTCGGTCTACAATATTCGGTCTACAATAATCGGTTTACAATATTCGGTCTACAAAATTCGGTCTACAATATTCGGTCTGCAATATTCGGTCTACAATATTCGGTCTACAATATTCGGTCTACAATATTCGGTCTACAATATTCGGTCTACAATACTCGGTCGCCGGCATAGCACAAAGAATTGCCAAACTTAAGTGGCGATGGGCATTGCTCATAGAACAGATGGCCGTTGGGGCCGAAAGGTTTTGGATTGGCGACCGCGTACCGGAAGACGCAGCGTTGGAAGGCCTCCTACAAGGTGGACCGATGACCTGGTAAAGGTAGCGGGAAACCGATGGATGCGGGACGCACAGGAACGTTCGATGAGGCGACACTTGGGGGAGGCCTATGTCCAACAGTGGACGTGTATCGGCTGAAATGATGATGATGATGATGAATACTCGGTCTACAATATTCGATATTACAATATTCGGTCTATATGTTTTATAATGTAGACCGAATACGGTCTACATTATAAAACATGGAATGCTTACTCGTAGTTCACTTAGCTTCATTACAACACACTCGGCATTGAAATACTAACTTTGTTTAGTTGCAAAAACGCTAGGCTTGATGAGCGCCGAATATTTTGTTTTTCTTGTTTGTGCCGAGTTGATGAAATGTAATATGAAATCCAGCCATGTCAGAACATTATTTGTTTTAGAGATTGTTTAAAGTAAAAAAAACTGTTAGGATTGTTTGATTAATGTCCATAGTTTGATAGGAAAGGAATCGAAAAACCATGAAAAACGGTTTGTGGAACTTTAAAAAAACATTTTATTTTTTTTTATTTTGGTCATATTGTGTAAATAGTAATTTCTGTAAATTTTATGGCAATGATGAATATTTTACGTAGATAATTTTAGAAAGATAAATTAAATATTAATAAGAGCGAACATTTATTTTAAGAGGGCCTTTCCACATTCGTCAATCATCAACGTGAACATGGTTTAAAAGCTTGTTGTTACCACCAACGCAATGTTTGTTTGTTATAATTTTAAGAGCTTCCAAAATCTATCTAAGTATTTAAGATAGATAGATAAATATTTAAACACTAAAGAAAAAATTTACTTGTTTGCTTACACCATAAAAATAATTTAGGACAGTTATTTCCATCTTCTCAAGTAAAAAGTCAGATTCGGGCGTCAGATTCACATCACATTAAGAAAATATAATGAGAATGAAAAATGTAACTCGACCCCAATAGGGAAAACTTCGGTCACCAGACCCACCCTTCACATTAATCTTTGAAGGGGTTGAAATCGTAGCCGTTATACTAAATACCAAAGAAGTGGAGTTCTTTTAAAAAAATAATTATAGGTTGAATACAATACTCATACAAGCAAATGTCATCGTTGGTGTATCAAGTAATACACCAACGATGAACTTTTTTTGTAGTAGGAAGTTATCAAAACAATATTCCCCCCCCCCCCTGTCTAAAACCCACCTGTGTTCCTTCACTTGCCCTTTGTGTTCTTCAATAAAATACAACCGAATTCAGTACCTCCTCCTTTTTTTTAAGTCGGTTAAAAGGCGCAACTCGCAAACAAATCTATTCTAGTATGATAATAGTAATATTTCTAGTATGAACTACATACATGCACTCGTATTTCAGTCAAACTGCTCAGTTTAGAATCGTAAATGTTTTATAATATCATGACGGCAAATAAAAAGTGAATCTGTCGCATATAGATGTCTACAATTTTGAATTAGTGTGTACTGACTCTAGTGTGGTTAAGCACGAGCGGAGCACTAGTCTAGCGGAGCAGGAGTCGAGCTCAAATTCGTGTAGTGTGTACCGACTCTAGTGTGGCCAAGCACGAGTCTAGCGGAGCACGAGTCGAGCTCAAATTCGTGTAGTGTGGACCGACTCTAGCGAAGACGTGTACGAGTGCCATTTGCGAATGTTCAAAAGTCTTTGAACTGGTCTAGCACTGGATCACCACATGTAAGTGCGTTACAAAGCTAGCATCGTCTCGCGATGACGCTCGCTTTAGCCATTTTTATGAGGTAGAAAATTATCAAATAACTCCCGCTCTGGATAAAGCGCGCAGTCAAATAATTTCGTGGCCTTAACGGACATAGGCCCTGCTGGGAACCTAGGACTGTGGGATTATTACGCACTCCCGAAACGCAAAGAGAAACTAAAGGACACATGTGATAGTCTTAAATACCCTCTCGCTTCACCCTAGAGCCGAAGAAGTCATTTAATAATTTTCCACCTCAAAAACAAAAAATCTACAGTACCCCACACGCAAAATGAGTCACTGTTTTAATTCCCAACTTAATATTTAGGTTATGTACCGTCAACACCTACCACATACCTAAGCCATATACCTCCTAAATTAAACAACGTACCTACGGTCCCTGGGTTTTAAATTCGTCCCTTTTCCGTTCTTATTTTACATTTAAAGTCTTTGCCAGCCCCAGGATTTATATTCAGCGGGCACTTCACTGGACTCGAGAGACCCATAAATAACACCGCAGAGGTCTGTTCCCCAACTTTTCCCGGGTTTTTACCCCCCTTTGGGGTACGAGGGACCCGCCCCTAACCCGCAAACGACTAAGGTAAGGTCACCGCTTGGGAAAGATGAAAGAACACCCCCATATATCTTTTTCAAAGTGAGTGCTGTTTGAGAATTTTAATTTTGTGAGGGGTCGTTTATTTTGGTCGGTAATGTTCAACTGTATTGTGTTTTATGAATTGATGAGGTTCATTGTCTCAAGTTGGTTTAAAATGTAAAAGCGTAGAGGTTTATATCATAGAGTAGCAAACGTTCCGATATCCTTGATTTCTCATTTAAGCATTTACTGCCGACAAACTGCTATGAAGTTCAGCCCCCCTAGCCAAGTTACAATCGAATTCCGTTCTCTAATCGGTAACGCCTCGGTGACAGCAATTGTAGAAAACGATAAGTTGGTAGCCATGTTGACGCGCCTGAGTCGGCCGCTCGTTCTACGATGTAGCGTTTGTATAACAAAGGATGTAGCGTTAAATATTGCAGAAACGATTTTGAACGATGTGAACTTGGCTACGAATTGTCTATTCGTTTGTTCTTACCACGCGACTTTACGTTGAGATGACGTCATTCCCATACGTTTCATCACTTTTCGATAGCGTTAACGATTGCAGAATAACAACTTGGCTAAGCGTGCAGTTTTAAGACTTGCTATGTAACAAAATGCGATGAATAAATAAATAAACAAATATTGAAGCCTCTGTTCATATGTTTTATTAAGACTTGTTTATGTAAAAAAATACGATGAAGAAATAAATAAATATTGAAGTTGAGTATTTCTCAAACTCTACTTTAATCTGAAAATCCTGTCAACATTTGGTATTTTTAAGCAGGGTTTGGGCCGTTTTTAACTCATAATAGTCAATTCAGAAACCTACCCTAAACCCTTCTGATGGTAAGTGATCGCAATGTCGGAGCTGTTAGAAACTATCACCGCGGCCCTGGAACATTAAGGGCAACGAAAGAAACACGGGTGGAATTAAAGTCAGTAAAAGTCAGATACTCTCTGTCCTACCTAGAGCAGAAGAAGATATTTCATTATTTCTCACCTCATAAAAAGGGTTACCACAGTACTCGTCAATTTTTCTTTCAAGCTCTCCGTAAGTATAGCTCCACAGAAAAGCCTGAAAAAAATATAGTTCATTACATAATTATATATACAGTTACTCATTGCGTTTACGTTTCCTGTCATAATTAAGAGGAGGATTCTGACATAATTAATCGTAAATTTCCAGGAAAACCATCACATGATCTGAAATTACAATTATTGACAATTACACTCACCACATTTCACACTGAGTAATTCAATGAAAAGTATTTCAAACTCTATAATTTATAAATTAATGACTGATTTGTTATGAATAATATGTTAATATTGTCCAAATACTGTATATGTCTGTGTATGTAAGAATATAATAAATAAATAAATATGTCGTATCTTGATCATAGAAATTTATAAATTCACGATATGTCCAAGTTAATCTGGCCAGATCATTTTAAATGTCAAACTTCTCTTCGTCAAGCGCCTCACCATCAACGATTGCATCATTGCTTACCATCAGGCGGGATCGCAGTAAAGTACTACTTTATAACAGATAAAAAAAAAAACTTTGACGATATGTCAAACCTCGTTTTTGCTGACATCTCTTAGCAGGGCAAAGTCTACCGGGGCTATGGGTTAGCCTCTGAAAGAAAAACCCAGGGTCCTGGAACGCAAGGCAGAAAAGGAACATAGAAGAGATTTTAGTCAGTAAAAGTCTGACACACCCTCTCGCTCCGCCTTAGAACTGCAGAAGTCATTGGATGATTTCCCACCTAAAAAAAAAACATTTTGTCTCCTTGTTCTAAATGTTTATATGGCTGTTCATAAGGACGAGCGACTAGTTAAAGAACTAACACACAAAATCACAACAACCACAACAAATCACAACCAATCAATCAACCATAATCACATTACGGTATGTAAATAAATGAAATGAACATTTTTTTTTTTACTACAGCAATAAAATCCTTACACAGGGGATTTTATTACTGTATTTAAAAAAAAATGCTACAATAATATTACACTTACAACCAACAAAAACTACCCAGCTCTATTCCACAAACTAACACAATACTTTTCTTCAACCGCACCCATTTATTAACAAAACTACTTCAACGATATTAAAAACGGCCACAAGTTACATACGTAGGTACATGGACCTAATCAACTTAAGTAATTAAGTGTAGGTCCTACGTTTCTGACAGGGTCACTTGATTAAAATGTATGTTGGCGTAGACCAAATAAAGAGGGTTTTATTTGCTCACCGTCCCTGAGGCAATGGGGCCGAATAAATAAGGGCCTATACTCATTACCGTGGATTCTTTGTGAGGTAATGACGGTGAGAGAGAAATGGTAATGACGTGGGTTTTATGTAGGTGTGGTCATGAGTTTACAGAAAAAGTATAGATTTTTTTGGTGGGTTCATCATCAAATTATGACCTCATATATTTATATATTTTTAGGAGTACCGTAGGTAACCCGCTAGGTACTTCTAAAAAACTAAATATCTATTTTTTGTGTACAATGATAAGTAATATAAATAATAGTAATAATTATATGAATAATTTAGATTGACTGATTGATTTATTGATTTATTTGATTTTTTTTATTGATTGATTTAGTTTTTTTTTATTGTGTGAGTAATTTATGTGAATTTTAACACTAATTAACATTCTGAGGAAGTTTCATAGGTCCCCCGGTACGCGGTCGCTATTCTGATGCCAAATGTTCTTACGTTTTGGCTCCATCAACCATCTGTTCTGCGAGCGCTGTGCCCTGCCCATTGCCACTAATTTGGCAATTCTTTGGGCTATGTCCTGTGGATTTCTTTATTCCTGATGCGATTATGCATGGAAGCTCCAAGTCCTTACATTGCCCTTTGGGTAACTTTAAGCCTTCTGATAAGGTCCATTGTGAGCGATTACGTTTCAAAGCCGTATATCATGAAGTCTTTCGTCTTGAGATGCTGGTATGTATTTATTAACAGAAACTGAACCAAATTTTGAAACATTTTTTTTTTTTCAGAAAGTGAGAGACATTGACGAGTTAAGAGATAGATGAGTATACAGTGTTATTTATTAACTCATCAAATACTGTAATTAGAGACACAATAGAAAGACAATTGCTTATGTCGAGCTGTGTAACTTAAGACATTCAAAAGGTTAATTTAACTTTTTCTATTAATTTGCATGTGGGTAATAATATGGGCTACACGATTTTTTGAAAGAGTTACTGCGGCCATAGAAGATGCTGTGGCAAGGAAGACAGGTGGGTTTTAGTGAGTAAAAGTCTGATACAGGAGTATCCCGCTCCATCCAGAGCGAGAGAAGTTACTTAATTATTTCCAACCAAAAAAAATTTGATAGTTTTAAAGGTTATTTGATTATTTTAAATTAGGGTAAGTAAATCCTATTTTGATTTCTATTTTATTATTTCTGTGATGCTAGGAAATGTTTACATACGGAATTAGAATTGGACAAGACGATTAATTTAAATATAAGAATTCATTAATTATCAAAACGCAAATTAAACCTTAATTTTAATAAAGTAAGAACTTAATTTATCAACCACAAACAAACAAAAAAAACTAGAACAAAGCGAAACAAACCACGATCCTTATCACCGGCACTTGGAATAACAAAAAACAATTCCTACACCAAAAAAAAAACATTCATGAAAAAAAAAACAAAAGGTTAAAAGTTGTCCTTATTTGAATTTTCATTAAAAGTTTCTCCCGTCAGGAACAAAGAACATTTATATTAAAAAAGTCCGGCCACGGCCAGATATTTATCTGTAGTCTCGAGAGCGGGCCGAATTTCAACTTTCCACCAAAGAGTTTAAAGAAAAAAATGTAGATGAGACAGGCTTTTGTTTTTGAACTAAAATACGAAAAAAAAGAAGACAAGAAAAATACATAAAAAAATAATAAATTAACAATCTGTGCGAGGCCATAAAGGCGCCTATCTCAGCTTAAGCTACAATATTTAATTTTTGTAAATGGTGATCCCGCACATTAATGCAACTTCAGCGTTTGCATACGCGCAACCATTTAGTAGGAGTAGTTCATCAGAAGATTTACAGTCACCCAAAGGGCAATGGAAAGGGCTATACTCGGAGTCTCCTTGCGTAATCGCATCAGAAATGAAGATATCTGCAGGGGAACCAAGGTCGCCGCCATAGCCTGAAGAATCGCTAAACCAAAGTGGCCGTGGGCCGGGCACATTGCTTGTAAAACGGATAGTCGATGGAGTCGAAAGGTTCTAGAGTAAAAATAAAATAACTATTAGTGAGATCAGTACCTCTACCATGAGTTTAAAGCAATAGTATTTGTCGATACTCGATACCGACTACGTAAATATTTTGTATAATAAATTTTACAGCGCCTCTAGCGGTCACTTACGGAACCAAAATTTGCCATACAAAATATTTACGTAGTCGGTATTGAGTATCGACAAATACTATTGCTTTAAACTCATGGTAGAGGTACAGTAATTTTCTTAAATACTTTTCAGTAATGAAGAAGAAAGCCCATTACTGCAAAAAACGCAAACTGTCACATACGATGTTCTTTCAGAAAAGACTCGATATTTGCTTTACAGAGTCTAAATAAGAATTTGGAAGACTTGATTGCCTTATGTAGACTCGTCAAATAGTCATCTAAATAAATGGGTGCTATATAAAAAAGTATCATCACTATGACCGCACAAACAGCATCCAGGAATCAATAACATCCATTATAAAATACCAACTAACAATACAAATGAAAACGCTAAAACCTGTCCACGCCGTAGTCAATAATGGTTCCCCGTGATCAATCAGTGTCATCTATCAAATGGATAATGTGCTTACATTGTATATAGTTCGCCAATAATCCAGGTAATGCACGAATGAAAGAGTAACTCACAGGTTATAATAGGAAAAGATCATCAATTTGAATGTCGCGTCTGATGTTTATTTATTTTTTTAAATGATATAAACTAGTGCTTGTAGACATGGATGCAAGATGCACAGGACCGGTCGTTGTAGCGACTCTTGGGGAATGCCTATGTTCGACAATGGACATCTTGTAGTTGAGATGATGATGATGTCCTAAATCATCTGGATTCCGCTATCACCTTTCTACCGACAACCCAAGATACGGTGAATATCGTCCCTTGCGTTGTAGATAACTGTATGACCCAGACTAATCGTTTCTCCTCGTCGTTTATACGTCGTTTACCGAAGGACTAGAACAATTTGGCTGCAGCCGTCTTCCCGTCCGATTATAATTTAGGTGTCTTCAAGGCTAGAGTGAATAGACTTTTAATACACCATCAACGATTGCATCACTGCTTAGTTCAGGTGGGATTGCATTGATCGAATGAATTTTGAGGTGATTGGAATAGGAAACGTTGAAAGACCCACCAAGAGATGAACTGATAAACTGATGAGGGTCATAGGAATCCGATGGATGCGAGACGCACGGGACCGGTTACTGTGGCGACGCTTGGGGGAGTTTTAGGTCTAGCAGTGGACGTTTACCTTTGTAATTTCAACCAAAGCTGAAACCACTTTAAAGTTCTCTTCAAACTATTAATTTGTCAGACGTAGCAAGTTTCCAAACTCTCGACCAACTAAGCCCGCCCTAACTTTAATGCCTACGTCCGCCTCTGCGAATGCTCCGTTCAGCCGCCCAACTCATTACCGCCCGCCCTGCGCCGCAAGACCCGCCCCGGCTACCGCTTGCCTAACTTGTGGGAGCTCCAGGGCTGGCTAGGAATTAAGCTCTTAATTTGTAAAATATATAAAAAACTTTGAAAAACAGTATAGAATTTTATATATTATATACTAATATTGCTAAGAGGAAAAATTGGCAAATTTGTATGTAAGGGGTAATCACTGCATGTAAGGGGTAAATTGTCTATTCAATATTTCACAGATGGTGTAAAAAGTAGAGTATCCAAACGGGGATAAAGCTGTTTTGGTCTTGGGCGGCTTGGATTCCTCGCTTCATTCAGGTTTCTAAATTAACTCCCTCGCGATGTTTTGGTGTTAATTATATAAATTCCTCACTAACGTTCGGGATTAAAACTTAGCAACCTTTGTTTCGTTCGGAAATCAACATGTCTACCGCGACTTAAAGACACTGCTTTATCCCCTAGTCACATAATCTACTGATATTGTTTATTTCAAGTTTCTGTTAATGTGTTGTATGAAGAAGAGGTTCAACTCGGACACTAGTTTAATTTCAAGAAATCGCCAGAACAACGAAACTTACTGATTTTTCAAAAGTGAAATTGATAATTGAGAGATCTCCCATTGTTAGTTAAAAACAATTTATTATATCATTCTGTATTTACAGGTAAATACTTCAAGAACGGACGGATGGTCAATGTGGCTGGAATGTTCTAGATCTAAAGTATGGACTGCGCACCGGAAAACGCAGCGTTAGAAGGCCTCCCACAAGGTGGGCCGACGACTTGGTGAGAGTCGTGGAAGGGTGGATGCACAGGATCGGTAGTTGTGACGACGTTGGGGGAGGCCTATGTCCAATAGTGGACGTTTTTGGCTGAAATGATGATGATGACTTCAAAGAGAAATTATTTATATTACTTACATAATTTTATGTTAATCTTAAGAGATAAAATAAAAGATAATTCATCGGTATTCATCGGTAGGCAAGAGAGCCCGCGGTCGATCTCCGACTCGTTGGATCGTTCTTATCACCAGAGCTACGCAGTCGACCGCAGTACAGTGTGCGCGTAATGCCAACAACCGTCAGAAATGGAGAGACATCGCTCGACATGCCGCTGCCTTGGAGGCTGACGACGGCGGCGCGCTGCAGTCCTTTTTATCAACAGCCACGACCACTCTGATAAGAGGTCATCGGTAAAAAAGGGTACAGCAGAGACACCTAGGCTTGGTGGGAACACCATAATTATAAATGATAGGAATCAGTGTCTTTTTCCAAACATTTGGTGAAGTATTGCAATACAACTAAAAATTACTTAAAATAAATTGATATCACAATATTGTAACGCAAAAACCTTTATTTATTTTCAGATAAATGGTGAACTTAGCTTCACTTTTTTTTTGGCTGACCAACATTTTGACAGTTTAATTTTTTTTATTATTATTGATAGGGTCGCGTTTGACCACTATCTCACCTGATGGTAAGCGATGATATAAGTGTCTGTTATTGGTCTATTTAAAGTAGAAGTTTCTGATTTCTGGTCTGACTCACTTTCAGATACTGCTTCTTTTCAACAGTAATTTTATTATAAACGAATCAGGAATTTAATATGCATTTACAAATTTATTGTTAATGAAGTTTATGAACATTTGAGAGTATTTTGAAGTACGTAACATGGTATAATTAAAATATCGATATTGCATAAAACCACGAGCAATACGAAACGTATGAAAATTTCAAGTATACAATTAGTGAAAATACATAATTAAAGAGTTTACTGTTTCAAAAATTGATATTCTATGAAATTGATATCTACATATATAAATTAACAAATTAATCGTAAACATTTATATTATTAAACATAATTATAATAAATTTACGGATTATATTTTGTTATTCGACTGGCCGGTTGGTCTAGTGGTTAGTGGCCCTGACTGTTATGCCGGAGGTCGTGGGTTCGATTGAACAAATCTTTGTGTGATAAGCACGATCATTTGTTCTGTTTGGTGTTTGGGTGTAATTTATCTATAGTGTATGTATTCAGAAATATATAAGTATGTTCATCAGTTGTCTAAAGTCTTAGCACTGTTTGGGACTTGATGTCATTGGTTGTGTGAATGTTGTGGAAAAAAAAAGTTATAGAAGAGCTTTAATTCATTAAACCCCAAGCGAACGCCAACGTTCGCGCACCTATTGTCTTTCTAATGTATCTGTAATTTCCACGATTGAAAGGTTAAATGAAGTATGAGTATTTGAATAAAAAGCTTATTTGTTTTGTGGTGAAGTGAGGTACTGTAGTGAATTCCAATTATCATGTAACAACAGCCAACCGACATCAGGCTGCCTGCAATCAAAAACAGAAAAAAAAAACAAAAGAAAAACCCAAAAAAAAACTTATTACGGTTTTTGGCTCTGGCAACCCTACTCCCCTCGCACTCAACAAAAACCGTCAACTTTAAGCATTCCCTCTTGAATAAAAACTTTTCGAAACCAGGACCCCAGATTAAAATGTTCTAATTTTAAAACATAATTTAAATTTTTAATCACGCTTGCCAGCCAGCCCTACGCCGATCGCAATCTGTAAGCGGTAATTAGATTTTACTTTTACGATTCGTAGACGGTTGATTGAAGAAAAGTTACGGTTCGGGGCCCGGGACGGAAATCGAACGTTACGGTTTTGGGGAGAGGGATTGTGAAATGACTTGGAAAGTATGTGATTAAGTTTGGAAAATGGGCCCGTTCTGATGGGGAATTAAGCCAGGTAATTTGTAAGGTGTTGATTGCTGTTTTTTTTTACGTATTTTTGTCAGAGATACTGTGAGATGGTATTGTGATATCGATGGAGATCGCATGCGAAAAGTTCCTTGCTAGCATGTGGATGATGTGGATTGATTAAAGAAAAAATATTTTTAATCGGATGTGCTTTAAGATGTTTGATGAAGGTTTTGAATTCGATAGGAAAGTAATTGTGTTGTTCTATCTTTTCGTGACGCACAGGGCCGGTCGTTGTGGCGACGCTTGGGGGAGGCCTATGTCCAACAGTGGACGTCTTTCGGCTGATATGATGATGATGATGTTTTCTTTGGATAGTGTAACAAGAGTGCCATAAAAAAACGATTCAAAGCTAAAATTTTATTTGTGCTCTGAATCGATTTGTTTTTTACGTTGGAATCTTTTCACGTGCACGTCTTTCTAGAGGACGCTTAATCATTCATTTATTTACTTAATAAATAAATAATTACACACAAACTTAAAATCGAAAAGAACAAAATATAGATTTTTATCTGTATTTTTACTGTTCTGGTTAAAAAGGTCCTGTTTGTATGATTTGGAAGCATTATTATTTTCTGATTTAATAGAGTGTTCATGGAGATTCTTGCACGTTCTTCTCCATAGCATGGCAGCTAAGAGATGACCAGTCTCGACTGACACCGTCTGTTTACGGACATAACGCGTACATCAGCACCACTCAACTCAACTATATCTTCAAGCCATAACTACAAGCAATCACAATAGTTGTACTAAAATTGAGAAGAGCTAAGGCATCTTGGCGTCGGCTATTTATTACTAGAAAAAACCATTCTGCTATATTTTAAGACCACGAACTCGGATCCACTTAGAATCGTTAAATTGACTGTCATGATCTGCTTGATATAATTTGACATTGTTGAGTATTTTTCTATTGTTATGGCGACTGAAACGAGTGGTTTTCTTCGAACGGACTTTGAAAAAAGCCTTTATTTTATATATTTTTATAAAATACGTTGCCTCACACTAGGAATTACTCCTGTATCCATAAGTGCGTGGGTGTGTTCACAAACATGTGAACTCACGTACACAAGACACCCAAACGCGGAACACTTTCTGTAGGCCATACAGATATTTGCTCCATGCGGGAATTGAAGTCGTGACAAGCAGCGCAGCAATCAATCGCTCTACCACTGCGCCAATCGTGCCGTCAAATCGGTTGAAATTGGCCTTCATTTCTAATGTTTCTAACAATAGAAGTGCAGATATCCTGATTAATTATTTAATGCCAAAATGATAGGTTTTCAAGCTAAGGTAGACTTTGGCAAATAATCATCTTCAAATCCTTAATTCAAATATCGTACATAAGATGTGAGAATACATTATCTCTCAAAACCCTTCCCAAAGCATTCGGGCGTCAAAACCGCGGCGTTTCACCCGCCCGTCTGTTCTCCACTTTTAAGGAAGCGTGAACGAATCCACCGTAGCTGAGGATGGTAACTTTTGTACAATTACCGCTCACTGCCCTCTCCCCCCGGCCCGCGCCCCGCAGCCTCGCGGACGGTCTGCAAAATAAAGCATAGAGGTTTGATCTTGGGATTCTAAGGCTTGAAAAGTGTGTGATAGTAGTCAGTTAAAAGACAAATACGTTCTTATGTATTTCGGCTGTTGGTTTGAATAACGACTATACAATAAATATATACGAGTATAATAATGCGGTATTTTTTTATTTGTTTAAACTCGCTTATCTCTGAAATCTGCCTCCGTATTGGATAAAAATCTTTCTGTATAGGTATTGCACTTATTCAACACTAAAATAAAATTTCAGTTCAAATCAGTAGTTCCTGAGTATAGCACGTTTAAACAAACAAACTCTTTAGCATTACCTTTGTAAAGAAAGTAAAACTTAAGTATAATTTTCTTTTTAATATTATTGATCCCACCTGATGGCAAGCAATGAGGCAATCGTTGATGGTGAGGCGCAATAGTTTATTAAGGGTGAGTTGCACCATTTAACTATAACGATAACAAAGCCGTTAACAGCTGTCAAATCGTCGAATTGACCAATAGGCGACCGTTTCACGGCTGGTTATGGTTTGGTTATCGTTATAGATAAATGGTGCAACTCGACCTTAGTCACTCTAGCCTTGAATTTGCATAAAAATTTAATTGCGGGTAATATTTCATGAATACCTAAAAGAAAACAAATGAAAACTCAAATTTACAATAGCTAAAAGTTTCTGCAGTAACTATAATAATGGCAACATTAACACAACTACCATCTCATAAAGCACAATACACATAAAACTTCAAAAAAAAGTTCTCCAATCAAAAAACGCAAAAACTATTAACCCTATCCTGCGCACGGTACTCTCAGAAGTTGACCACACATGATATATAGCCTCGCAAGGATAGAAACCCTGTCTAACTTTGCACTTTACCCGTATTTTACACATAATGGTTATGTATGGGCGGTTAAACTTTCATACGGGACTCACTAATTGAGAGTGCGTTGCGTCTGGGACTTCGAGACTATCTAAACTAACTTCGGTTTAAATAGTTGGAGCTGCCGAGGTCGGAAATTAGATTCGTTCGCTTTTAGAGGGTTGGACGCCGAGTTTGCTGTCGATGGGTTAAGGATAGCTTTGAAATTGGAATTATTTTGGAATTCGTTGAAAATATCGGTAGCGAGAAAAGTGCCTTGACGGTAAATTGCGAAGCTTTGCTGGAACGCAAAGAGCAACTTAATTCATTTTAAACCCCAAGCGAACGCCGGCGTTCGCGCACCTATTGTCTTTCTATTGTGTCTGTAATTTCCACGATCGAAAGCCCAAGCGCTCGAGCAGTGCCATAAAACAATAACTTTCTTAAGCCTACTCCTCGGTAACGGCTAGGTTACAATGGTTTGAAAAAAAAATGTTTATTATAACTATATTCATGAACAACATTATCAACTATTGATTTTTTTCGTGCGATTAATACTTTTGATTAAAAAAAATATTTAGCAAGTTCACATCTTTTCCCTACTCTTTCGAAACGGCAAAAATATGTAAATCAATCAATATTTTACAAAGAAAATGGATTTAAAGGGCGCAGCTGGCCGTAATTAAATGCACAGATACTCGTCCTGTCGTCTAGGCGTGCACGAGAGTTGTGTCCATAATAATCCCGGCTAGATGTTCAAGGGACTATAAGCCTTTAAGGATACGGATGGAAAACATGTAGTTCTGGAAAGGAAAGGGCAAAGAAGGAACACTGGTGTGGTTCTACTCAGCAAAATCTGACTCGCTCTAGAACGGGACAAGTCATTAGATGATATACCGCGTGAAAAAAAAAAGGCTCACAGGTTCTAGGCAGCAAAAGTCTGTCACTCCTGTTCGCTCTGCTCTGAATAACAGGAGGTTATTAATAGTTTCGCCGCCAAAAAATGAAATTGACTTTTGTTATTTTAAAATGGCCTTCAAACCTTCCTCAGAATGTTGATTTTGTAAGAGTAGGTACTTATTGATAATTTTATTCCACGCCTTATTTATAGTGTTGAGGTCACAAAGAGAACTATAAAAATAATAATCTACATTAATATAATAAAGAAGTAAAGTTTATTTTTTTGTTTGTAGGAAATCTCTGGAAGTACTGGTCCGATTGCAAAAATTTTTTCACCGATAGAAAGCTGTTTTATTCCTGAGTGATATAGGCTATTTTATATACGCGGGCGAAGCTGCGGGCAAAAGCTAGTTGATTATATAATTAATAAACTTTGATTATATACTCTAATAAACTATAAATGTGATTGAGTGATGACTATTCTGTATATGAATAAGAATCTAAGAATACTTTTTTACACGTAACGTCAGTCAAGTAAAATGTAATTATTAGATGCCAATCGTAAACTTTACCTATGTCTTTTTTCGACGATAAATCTTTTTACAGATAAAAGAAAAATTTAGCAACTCTTTGTCAGCCAAGGCGAGTAAATAGAACATTAAGGGTGAGTTGCTATTTAACTATAACGATAACCAAACCATAACCAGCCGTGAAACGGCCGCCTATTGGTCAATTCGACGATTTGACAACTCTTAACGGCTTTGTTATCGTTATAGTAAAATGGTGCAACTCACCCTAAAAATTAAGACGTGGTTAAAACTATACTTACCTACTAAAAAAAATGTTCTTTATTTGATTTTTGTAAGTGTCAAAATCTGTGGAAGTAAAGCGCGGATGTCAACCATTGTGAGGATTCTGATTTCCCCATCAAAAAATAAAGTGCTAAAATATTGAGATACTGGTACAATACATATATAAAACAAACATTTGTAATTTGACTAGTTTATCAATAAATATATAAAAATAGAATACTAACAGTAAAAACGATATCAAAATTGGTAGAGAAGCAAACGTTTAAAACAGTTTTAAACAAAAATCTGTATTTTCTACGGATTGTTTTTTGAACGTTGATACATGTCGAACTTTTCTTTTTTATTAACACCTTTGTATCGTTGTAACTTAATGAAGACATTTTTTTTTAGTTGGTTTACTAAAGCTAATTTCGCAAATAAAAAAAATACATACATATTCCCTATTGCATACCACCTCTTCTTTAACTCACAACTTCCTGTTCCTCAAAAATTCCTCTCAAAAACTAACATTTAGTATTAAAATTTTAATTACATTTAATTCCAAACTGTCTGCGTTTCGCCTTAATAATCTCGTCTACATTAGAAGCGGGCACTTAACGAGTAAAGTACCAGCTTTCAACATTCTAATTTTAATTTCGCATATTACACGAAAGCGTACAGAATTCCCAACGATTAACAAGCCAACATTCCTAGTTTCCGACTTCAACACGACACGAGCGTTGCAAAACTAAAATCATAATAATTTCTACAACTAATAAAGTGAGCAGTTGGTTTAATTTGGCTTAGTTCAGCCCAGCCCTATTAAATATTTCGATGTAAGCAGAATAGTTTGTGTGCGGTCTGTAACTTCCTGCTACGTGCATTTCAAAATTGCCGATTTTATTCGGCCGTATTTTTGTTGGGTGGCGCCATCTGTGGCGTTAGTTGGGAATTATTTTTCGAAAAATATGCTGGTGTGATGATTTATTTGTGTGATTTTGTAACATACACATGTATATGTGCTGTTGTTGGGAATAGACACAATGCTACTAAAAAAACACTTTTACATTAAAATATACGTCTGACTTCTAAAAAGTGCAAAATAACTTTAATTTCGGAAGTCGGTGTCTTTATAATAGCTTTGTCTGTTCGTTATTAAACACCAACGTCCGAAATTCAATCTCTTCCTTTTTAACTAAAAACCATAAAAACTATGGTAATAACTACTGATATATTCATGAAAAAGTTATAGAGGGCACTTTGATTTAATATCCTAAGATTAAGAATTTAATTGGCAGATTTGCGAAAATATATAATTTTATTCTCAATTTATTTCTTCTTCTTCATTACTTAAACTATTTGAACTACCCTTCACTGCAAATAACGAGATTCATAACTCCCAATCGTCCTACAATACCACCTTACAACTCATTTAAACATCTACATATACTAACCCTCCAACACTCGTACGTAACTTAATCGTATATTCCAGTTTAAAAATGGCAACGACGACGACCGTTTGCCTCGTGGCGCCACCGTCGCGTCGACTGTCGCCACCTAGCGGCATTCTCTGGAACTTCGTACTCGAAGGGTCTCCGCCACTCGACTATTAATTTCCTAAGGGAACTCTACACCCCGGCCCGCGTACCAAGGAATCTGGCGACGAAAGGATTGAGTGAAAACAATAATGGTTTTTTCATGTTTTTTTTTTTGTGTATTTGTTGTTGGGTTGAAAAATAGCAAGTTTTATGTAAAATCTAGTTGAAATGCAATTCTTATAACAGTTTTATTTTTTAAAGAGTTTTCACGTTGTAACGTCTCCTATTAGCTTACGTAAGTACGTAGCTAGGTCGTAGTAGTCATATAGTACGTTCACTATAATTTATTGAAATGAGCAAATAAAGATATTTTTTATTTTCTTAAAAATGTGTTTTTTTTTTCTTTATAATAAATTTAATATAAAATAAAAGGAATATTTCTTATTATTGCAGTATAGACGGAGCTTCGCCACACGAATTTTTTAATCGCCAAATCCCATCTACAATCTTCAGAAAAAAGATTGGTTAGATGGACGGACATGAAAATATAAACTGCGGAGCATGCAGCAGAAGAAGAAACCAAGACTGGTTAGGGCATGTATAGAAAAATCACGTTAATTCAATGCTAATTTCTAAGCTATACGTCACTATGTTCGTGCTACTATACTACTACCCACTATACTACTATTGCCCTGTGCGATGAGACGGGTGGTCTTTATTTTACACTTATTTTTAATAATGTTTGTCCTGTACTTTTTGTTTATGTCGTGTAAAATAAATAAATACTAGTGTACTTGGTACTTGTGGACATGGGTTGTGAAATAGAAGCCCGTGGTCCTAGCACCCAAAGAGCAACTGTACAACAAGGAACATAGGTGTGGTTTATAGTCAGTAAAAGTTTTACCTCTTACTCCGCCCTAGTATGAGAGATTAGATGATTTCTTAAATGAAAGGTCGCGAATGCAAAGCGATGCGGCGCCCTGTCTTATAGACGCGCGAGAAGTCGCCGCTTCAACCACCTTTTGTATAAAAACAAGTTACCACATCGCAAAAGTTCACGCGAAAATATCAAACTAACTGATCGCGTCCGCCTCGTTTCACTCGTCGCAGTGCAGAAACGCTACGTACAGTTGGTCATGTAGACCACCGCAATTGAAAATCAATTATTTGTTCCATTCACGCCGCAGCGCTTTGGATTCGCATTGGATCACTTACTTTAAATTTCCTTCCCTTGTATCAAAATGTATTATTATCGTTAGCGAATAACTTTCTTTCAACTGAAACGGCCTAAGAAGCGAACTCAATATTTAAGCAAGATGACCTTAAAATAAGCAATGAAGTCGCGGGCACAGCCTAGTATCACAAACAAAAAGTCCGTGTGTCGTATCGCTATCGTTTCTCACAGCCGTCTCGCAGTAGCGGGTTAGGGACGAGGTTTTATCTTCACGCGCGCGTGGCCATCCTATGGTAATGTGATGAAAAATTACGTCCATCTGATACCGCCGTTGTCTCCGTGCTTTTTGTTCAGCTACCTTCACCTGGGTGGGCAGATAGAGGTGGGGCTGAATTATATGGCGAATAAGTTAAAGATATATGTATTATATATTTTTATTTTTTTTGGCTCATGAAGCTGACGCGAGTTTTAAAACTGAATTATAATACAATCAAGATACCTACATAATTTTTGTGATGTACATTACTGTAAATACAATATTTCAACTTTTTATAGGTTCACACTTCACATCTATCTCACCTGATGGAAAGCGACGATGTGGTCTACGATGAAACACGCTTGCCTAGAAGAATCGTATTCACTCTTGACTTAAATATCCCTAGGTTATAGCTTTTTTTTATTGATAATAGGTTCGCGCTTGACTGCTATCTCATCTGATGGAAAGTGACGAAGTGGTCTGATGAAGCATGCTTGCCTAGAAGTAACCTATTCACTTTTGACTTAAAGATCTCCTAAGTGACTATCAGAAAATACAGACTCCGGCAGCGAATTCCGCTCCTTAACTATACGCACAGTGAATGTGTTCCCAAAACGTTTGGCGCGTATGGGTGGTATGTTCTCCATGTTACTATATTTTAACAATTATAGAATTAATATAAGTTTTTACGATGATACAAGTCAATTTTGGAATGCAGCAAGGTGTTTATAGAACATTTGATACTGGAGAGACTTTTTTACAGAAAATACAATATTGGCAAAAAAAAACCACCAGGATACTGACTGCAAAATTTAAATATTCTTAAGTTTTTTTGCATTTTGCAGGTCAATGTTAGGTTCTACATTTATTTAAATATTATTTGCTACCGTAACAAATATTAATATAACCTGTTGTGTTTATGATATGCAACAATGATTTAATAATAATAATATTTCACAGTTATCACACAACGCCGTCAACTAGACGGTGTTGTGTGATGTGATACTTCATTTGAGACACTCCTATAACTCATTTAAATATTTTCTTTTCTGCAACTTTCACACAACGCCGTCTAGTCCCAAACTCCTAAGCTAAGAAGAGCTTGTGTTATGAGTACCAAACAACTGCCAACCATTTAAATACAATACTGTAAAATCACACCTAGACAGAAAACAAATGATCGTGCTCATCACTCAAACATTTGTCCTGGTTGAGAATTGAACCCACGATCTCCGGCACAGCAGTTAGGGCCACTAATCACTAGACCAACAGGCGAGTTATTCACCACTTCGGACTAAGTATTTCAAACTCTATAATCATTTCTTTTGTAGGTAAGTCTTGAATGTCCGATATCTGGGTATATGCCTCTTCCGTATCTTTACAATTACTATTTTCTTGGGCCAACCCACCTATGTTGTAATTAATTAATTAATTTTCGTTTTCTACACACGTTTATGAAACTTATTTGGCCGAAAATGTTGGTTTCTATATTATAATATTCTATATTTATATTTGTTAAAAGATAGTAGTAGTAGAAAAAAAAATGTTTTTTATTTATTTATTTATTTTATTGGTGATTTACGTAAACACGGCAATTTTCCGGGTCATTAAACCCTGGCGCTCCAGGGGTGGATGGGGGGGGGAGGGGTGGATATTTTTGAAAAAAAAAATAACATGGTGTAAAATTAGTAAAATTATTGGAATCGATTTAGTTACTGATTCTAAACAAACTACATATATTCAGGTTTCGCATATATTAAAAAAGGGTTGTATAAATAAAAGAAATCATCAGGCAGGTGAACCTTCTAATACATAGAAGGAAAGGAAAAACATTTTTCTTTCTTCATCAAAACTAATCATAATGATCAAGCGAAATCTACATCATCAATTGCTTAATCTTCATTAAACCGTTCAACGAGGTAATGTTTTTTTTCAGAACATAAAGCTGTTCAGGGCTATATGCCCTACACATACATACATCCAAACATCTCATAAAGGCATACGGTAAGCAAAAAAATCAAACGACTTATTAAAAAACCTTTTTTAATATCATCAAGCTAAAAAAGTTCAGGCAATCGACGTCTTCTCGAGCCGATGGTTCCCTGAGCTGTGCGTCTTTACCCTCGGGCATGCCAACTACCCTTATCCCCACCCTTAATTCTACCCCACTCCCTAAACTACCACCCCTGGGTGGCCTTTTTAATGCCCTCCGCCTTTGTTCCTGATTCTTAAAAGACGAATTTTACACAAAAAAGAACAAACAACTCTGTGTTCTAAGACTGAACAATAAGGTATACAATTGCTTAAAAATAAAATTAACGTTAGATCAGTATCTAATGGGATATCAGATCATCACTGTACGTTCTTTGGAGAAATTCGTTCTTACAATTGTGTGAAACGACTTTATTTCAATCTTATTGCGAAGAATATAAGGCATATTTTTCAATGGCCGTTTTTCTGGTGGTTTCAGCCTTTCGTGTGGGGTCGTATCGGAGGTGCAATAATTTAAGCGAAGGGTGGAAAGCGACGGAGAGTTCTTTTTGTAGCTGTGCGAGTGAGACGTGCGTAGGTCGAGAGGGTGCGGGGTTAAACGCGTCGCAGGGCCGCACTAGGGCGGCTGGGGTTGCTAATTTGATGATTAGTACTTTTGGCGCAGTGCAGCGGGTTGAGTAACAAAAATATGATAATGGAAGTAGGTAATCGAAACAGATTTCTGAAACTTTTTCGTTGCTATGAAAATTTTTATTGTCACAAACATCTCTGGAATCCATTAGGCACCCATTATATAAATAACTTATTTAGTTTTTTGGCGGGAATTTTTCGAGTAAAATTCAGTGCTTGTTTTAATTATTAGCAAATTGATTTTTAGAGGATATAGTATTTTAAAATTGTTACATGTTATCTTAATTGTTGACACAATTGGATATATTGTAAAATAGTAGTAGTGAAACCAGTACTACTTCAATAAATTGAAGCTGACAATTTAATTGTAGTATTTGTCTACTTTAGTGAACCTTCAAAACCTCTGAAATATCTAGTCAGCCTTGCCGAAAAGACTGACTTTCTCAGAATCAGAATCAGAAACGTTTATTACGAATAGACCAATCACAGGCACTTTTGAATTGTTAAAATGTCGGTTAGTCAAAAAAAAAGTAAATCTAAGTGGCACGTTCCAAAGCGTAGATCTCTATGGAGAAGAACGTGCACAAAAGTCCATGAACACTCTCTTAAATCATATTATGAGTTACATAAATCTTGGTTACATGTTTCTTGTCGTTTCTATTATTTGAGCACAATATAGTTAAGTACGACTTTTTTACCAAAGTGCCAAATACTGCAAAACTTTAGAATGTGGTATATACGAATTATAATGGAATCTAAAGATATTGTAAATACTATATAATTTCGGAACTTGACACTGTCTTAATATACACATGGTGCAAAGCCAAAACAAAAAAAGTCAGAAAAATTCAAAAGAAGAAGTAGAAGAAAGAAGTCAGACGTCTGATCAGTAAAATTCAATAGAGAATCATGGGTAATTAATACTAGAGATTTTTATTTAATATGTAAACAAATAAAAAAGGATTTACTTTACATCGGTACGCTAGGTAAGAAACATGTCAGCCAACTGTAGGGGCCCAGCAGGGTCGAAGCCTACTGGGGCCACGGGTAGTGTGAAAGTGAGGGCCAGGGCCAGGGGACAAAAGCAAATAAGGAACAGGAGTAGGATTTAATCAGTAAAAGTCATACACAAATGAGTGGGGGACGTCATTGGATGATTTTCCCTCCTTAAAAAAGTTAAGAAACATGAGTAAGTTACCTTATGGAGAAGCAACGATGTTGTCCAGGTTGTCCTTACATTTCCAGCGCACATGGAACCTGAAATTAGTTTAATACTACTATGATTTATTTGAAAAAATGATGGTAACGGTTTAAATAAAATATTTTTAAAGATCGAATGTAAAATATTAAATGATAATAGTATTAATTTAGTGCAAATCCACAATGCCAACTGTCTAACAATAGACGTCCTTCGACAGAAATGATGATTATTATCATTTCAGTCAGTGATTTAATAAGTAAATATTCTGAAACTAGCATTTCATAAATCCAATATCTTGTACTTATATCTTAAATATCAGCAAACTCTTGACAAACGCATTAGTGTTCTCCACAAAGATTTGAACCACCTAAGTCCGTCCCTGTAGGCCGTCAACACCCCAAATAGGCCGACGCGCTGCGAACGCTAAAAACGTACCCCTTTACCCCTTTCCCCGATTTTTAAGCCTACTTCCCCACCCCCTAACTCCCGGGTTAGCCAGAGCACATTTACGCGCAATAAATTTTGACCGCTTCTGACTACCCAAAACAGCCCGTATACTACATACCATACCATGCCAATTTAGACTCTATTTTGAAACACATAAAGTAAAATTCCCAGTGAGTTCAATGCAGTAACATAGTATACGTAAACGAAACGGTCCCAGAGTTTTGAAGCGGCGTTTGACGTTTAGCAAAAAAACGCTCTATTTTTGCAAGTTAAAGACTGTTTTCGTTTGAATAGTATTTTGTGAAAAGAAGGTACCACTTTTGCGTGGCCAGGACAAAGCTATCCTATTTACCTAGGCTTTAGATATTGTGTATTTCTCATTTGTCTTAGTTGTGGGGACCATTGTGAGAGCCTATGGCAATGAAGGCAGGGAAATAATGTGGTTTTCAACGAATGGCTTTTGTTTAAAGAATGGGATGATCTTGCGCTGAATTGCCGCATTATTTTGGTGGTTCTTTGTTTACTCCGTGTGGTCTACTGCAGATGTGGTTATGGGAATGCTTGCAGAAACTCGTGAAAGGAATGATAACTACATTATGTAGGTGAATTGAAATCGTCATACCTACACGTTACAAGAATAGGTACGAGTAAGTAGTACCTAAATATAAGCCTTATAATGTTTCCACAGCTGGGACTCAGGCCTCTGGGAGAGGGAATGGGCCAGTGCAGATAGGTGGATGTCACACGTCTTCGAACTTTTGGTTCTAGGACATGCGTCCTAATTACCTTTTCCTTCACAGTTTTGAGAAGCATAGGTAAGGTAGGTACTAAAATGTAAACTTAGAATTACCATTGCGAATACTCAGGCCTCTCTAGGAGAAGGAATGGGCCGTAATCCACCACGCGGGATCAGTGTGGAATGGTGGATGTCACATGTCTTCGAATTTTTGTCTCTAGGACATGTCGCTTTCCTCACGATGTTTTCTGTCACCTTTTTGAGAGCACTGGTGCTGAAATAAATTACACAAAGTAATGCGCCAGGCACCTACAACCCCCGACCTATAACTCTAAATTAAAAGGGAACGACGAGAACTCGTGAAATGTGATGAAGGAAATGATTGACCGCCTTTTCTCTACCAGTTGAACATTGCATGTCTGTACTTTGTGGGCTACTGGATTGTTTTACCCTGAAATGCAATGGGCAACTGAAGGCCACATAGGTGGGTTTTAGTCGGTAAAAGTCTGATAATCCCTCTCGCTTCAACTAAAGTGGGAGAATAGGCTAGTTGCGTGTAACGTCACGCCGTGCTGCATTTTTTCGCATGGGGTGACATCACACGTAACTTTATTGGGTTATATATTTGTTATTTTTTATTTAATCGAAAAAAGAAAAAATACTTGTCCAATATTTTTTTATAATCTAAAATACGGACTAAAATTTTTTTAAATATTTTGACCCTAGAAACTACCCTATTCATTTAATGATTTTCATCTAAAAAAAGCATATCACACTAAAATTATAAAGGTGAAAGTTTGTGGGTGTGTGTGTGTGTTTGTTACTTCTTCACGCTCGATTGGATTTGGATGAAATTTGGCACCTATCAGCTATCAGGACATGTTCTAAAATAGCACATGGACATTTTAAATCACGGAACTACGTACATATGGGATAATTTTCTGCTTTCACGGGGGTAAAACTGCTAACAGAAACTAGTAAGAAATGTAAGACATATATATACCTATCCACATTTTTACTTTGATATTATAATTTGACTATTAATCTTTTACATAACTTAATTTTTGTTTGTAATTTTTTTAATCAAATCAAATCAAAAACACGTATTTCAAATATACTGACATCTAAACTTTTTAACCGACATCTAAAAAAGCAGGAGGTTCTCAATTCGGATGTTTGTATTCTTTTTTTATGTTTGTTCGCGCATAACTTCGTCGCTTGCTGACCGATTTGAAAAAACATTTTTTGTTGGAAAGGGTATTATACTTTCCAAATGGTCCCATAGTCACCCAGTTGGGATATGATGATGGAATCTTGGCGAAATCAAGGGAACTCCTCAAATATTATAGGCAACCATATAGTTTAAATAATATATAAAAATTATCAAAATGTCAATCTGTCTAAAAAAGTGAACCTAATTTGCCCGTTCCAAAGCGTAGATCTCTATGGAGAAGGACGACCAAGAAACTCCATGGACACTCTTTTAAATCTTATTATACCTAAGTTATAACAATCATAATAAACATATTATATATACATTTATATTATAAATTTATTTTATTCTGAGTTACAAAAATCTTGGTTACATATTTTTTATCGCTTCTAATACGTATGCACCACGAATATCTATGGTGAGCACAATGTTAATAAATAATGAAAAAAAAAAATGTAATGAAAAACAGAAATTTAAATGCAGGTATTTTATGAAAAATGTTTTTTTTAGTTTAATTTTGTGTACCGAAATTGATAGAACATAATGAACTACCCATTCACACAACACCTAGAAATATTTTTTATGAATTTGTGATCAGCAAGTAAATCTTACCAACCCGCGTGGTGGATTACGGTCCATTCCCTCCTTAAAGAGGAGGCCCGAGTCCCAGCAATGGGAACATTGAAAAGCTGATTATGCTTTTATGCTATGCTATAAGTAAAACTTTGACTTTAACTACTTTCTAAGCAACAGATTTCCAGACCATTCCTACTAATTATAGCACCACAAATGAAATCATAATATTATCAAACAATGACGCGACGGTTGGTGAACCTAATTTGATGGCAGTATTAGTCGCACCGAGCTGGACTAAACGGCCCCCGTCTATAATGTAGTAGCCATTTGTAGGCGAGCCGTCACTTTGGGAGATTTCATCTGAGAGGAACGACAGATGAACGTTTGGACCACTCTAATGCCCGCCGTATACGCTAGGGTATACCTGATAGGTTTGCCTGTATAGGTGAGTTGTAGAGGTGAACCTGAGCGTGTATGTTGCACAACTGTGCAGGTTTCAGGTTTCGTACAAGCTTACCTTTTTTTAAGCTATTGCGTAGCTTCTATCGCGGGCCTTGAGCGTGGAGACCGAATCCAGAAATTCCGTAACAAAAATAACCTAACACCGCCACTCATTTGTTTTTTGAGCGTGGTGACCGATAAGAAAACAAATGAGTGAACAATCAATCAAAATTCAATTCAATGTGTGAAAGTGTAACTTCAATTAATATCAAAGAAAAAAAAAACAAAGGAAAAAAAATACTTCATAAATATAATAATAAATAATTATAATTGCATAAGTTGATAAAAATGCTATGCATAGCTTTACCGCGGCAGTCCCCGAGTGCCACACGTCTTTTTTTTTATGGTGGGAAAAAATCATCCAACGACAACCCCCGCTCTTGAGCGGAGCGGGAGATAGTGTCAGACTCTTACTGACTAAAAGACCCACCCCGTTCCTTCTAGCCTTCATACCGGGGCTCGAGCTGTCTTTAGAAACTAACCCTGGCCCCAGTAGCACAAGCTTACCTGACTGGTATAACTGTGCAGGCAAACCTTAGCAGCTACCTTAATAGATATGTTTTAGGTTCACATTTACCTTTATCGTAAACTAGCTTTTGCCCGCAGCTTCGTCCGAGTATTTATAATATAGCCTATGTCACTCAGGAATAAAGCAGCTTTCTATCGATGAAAAGTTTTAGCAAACGCACTAGTACTTCCAGAGATCCTACAAACAAAAAACAAACTTTACCTCTTTATTATACTAGTGTAGATGAATTCTTTCTTAATTCTTCATTACACACAAAAACATAACATAATATATGTAGATAAAGACAGTTCATGTACAAAGGCGAGCTTAACTCAGCAATGAATTTTCTCCCAGCAAACCTTGGAGTCACAGAGAGAGAACATAATCGAGGGTAGGATCCAGAGCAGAATATAAACCTACATATCATAACTAAGTCAAATATTATTTGTTTCTTTTTAGTTTTTTTTTCAATCAGATTAAAAATTTTGAACACCACGTCAAAAAAGCAAAAACTTATATTTCGACAATTTCAAAGGAAGCAAAATTCATAGGGTTCCCGTTGACCTAGAATCCTGAAAATTGGCACGAAGCAAGGTCTCATTGCACAGTTATAGAAATAAATATAAAATTACGTCACAAAAAAAAACATTTTTGTGTTTCGGAAAAAATTTCGAGACTATTCGGGAATTGAACTATTTACATAAAAAAGTTTGTACAGAACCCTCAGTAGGTACGCGAGTGCAACTCGCATTTGTCCGGTTTTCTTTTTCTTCGGAGTTGATTTTTCCCTATGTGATTCCATTTCATTATTTTTGTGGCTAACCATTATACCTACCCGTTTCAAAATGTTTTTTTCTTGGTTTGAGAAATCATCAAATGGCTTCTCCTGCTCTGGGTGGAGCGAAAGGGATTGTCAGATTTTTACTGACTAAAACTCACCTGTGTTTCTTCAATAACCTTTTGCGATTTGAGGTGACAATTGTTTCGAACTATCCCGTAGAGCCGTTTCTATACTCATTTATGAGAATAAAAATATATCTAGGATATCTACTTATCTACATCTACACTAATATTATAAAGAGATAAAGTTTGTTTTTATGTTTTTTCTTTGTAGGAGGTAATCTCTGGAAGTACCTACTAGTCCGATTGCTAACATTTTTTCACCGATAGAAAGCTGCTTTATTCTTGAGTGACATAGGCTATATTTTATGTAGGTACGCTGGTGAAGCCGCAGGTAAAAGCTAGTCTATACAATGTAATTTGAAAAACACTAACAGCCTTGAAGGACTGTATTACGAGTACTAACAACAACTCACAACGACAACAACAACTCAACAACTTTCTACGAAACATAATTCGTTTACCAAAAACAAACCTTCAATATTTCGTTGTCCTATTTAACATATTTCAACTCTGTATTTTTCTAAACCCACCTAAGTTTGTATGACGTGCAAGCGCATCAAGCACCCACACCGCCCGATCTCTGCTATTTAGAACGTTCAATTTAACTATTTTTTTTTTGTATGAAAAATCTGATGAACTAAAATATGATTAAAAAAGTCATAGAACAAAAGTTGTTGTTTATGATGTTAGCAACTTAGTCCTGGGGCCGTATTATGACCTCTTAAAACCATCATGTTTTCGGTGTGAAAAAGAGACGGAGCTATACAGGACGAATAGCACTATCCTTTTCTCACACAGAAAACATGATGGTTTTAAGATGTCATAATACGGCCGCTGAAAGGTTATTCAGTGTTTTTTAAATAACACTGAGTATACTTCTGAACTTTCAAAAACCAATCTCACCCTATAATAGCGCATAGTAGGAATACATACTTTTACCCCGTGTCCGAAATGTCACACAGTACGCCATGAATTCACGGTCGCAATCCACAAATTGGTGGGATAAAGCTTACTATATATCTTTGCGCTCATTCCGATTACGGGGTGGGCAGGCCTAGAGGCATTAGCAGCTAGCGAGGTAATTACGTTAACAAGTTTTGGGTGTGAATGGTCAAGCCGTTCTCCTGTGGTTGGGAGTTTGATTCTTGGTTTATGAAGATAATAGATGGACGATGGTATCAACTGTGTTTGATTCTGATTGTTTTCTAATGATTAGGGTATATATCGTGTCCATAAGATCGAAAATTAGGCAGTCTATAGAGTGACACTGAGCGAGGCAGGAAAACTGGGCGACGGAGTAATAAATAAATAATAAACCATTTAATAACAGACATATTTGGTCTACGGATATGGGCCTTACAAACTAACGTATATAGAGTGTTATTATTATAGGCGGGTCCGTACACTGCTGACTGCATACCGAATGCATCATCCACGATCGTCGGTGATGATGATTATTATTATTATTATTATAATCTTTATTGTACACCAAATAAACAAAAATACAGGACAAACATTTAAAAGAATAAGTGCACAATGGGCGGTCTTATCGCACAGGGCGATCTCTTACAGACAACCTTTGGATGGACTGAGAGAAAGGAGATAGATTAACTTACCTTCCGAACTAACATAATTATAGAATAAATATAACTTATCGTTAGTAAAAAAGACTTAGGGTAATACATGATGGCGGAGTTGCGGACTGTGTCTGCCCATTGATGCAGAGCGAGGTATCATCATAATGATGATCATCATATCAACCGAAAGACGTCCACTGTTGGACATAGGCCTCCCCCAAGGTGGACCGAGGACCTGGGGCCCAAGTCTGCTATTTTTATAAATTCGTCATTCCAACACGATCACATTGTCATTTTGCTAAAAGTCCGTAGTCTGCTAATTCATAATGATCAGTCATTGATCGGTCAGTGGTATCGTAATAGAGTTGTGGTAGAATAATAATATCGAGCATATTAAAACCAATAACTGCACAATAACGTTCTAATGGTAGAACACTGATCAAATAAACTGTCAAAGTTATAGCAGATTACCGCATACGTCAAATATTCATTTGTCAATATGTAAGAGGTTACTATTCTATGCCACTTCTTTCAATGGAGTGTCAGTGTTTGACCATTGGAAAGTCATAATGACGCCATTATGTTAGTAGATTACCAAACTTGTCAAAATCGACCATTATGACATCAATGATAGACCATTCTGATACTATTGTAATAGCAGACTTCAGGCCCTGGTCAGTGTCGCGGGAATCCGATGGATGCGTGACGCACAGGACCGGTCGTTGCCTTCGAACGCTGTGTCTTCCGGTACGCGGTCGCCACTGTATTGTGGAACAAAAATATTTAGACATTTTTGTAGATAATCTGATCTATAATTAAGAATTTCTATTTAGCGTGGCAATGCCGCCAGTTTTTTGGCTACATTACCAGTCGACACGGTGTTAAGGAGTTTTTAGGGCTTTTATTTTTATTTTGTAATTTTAATTAGGTGTATATCTAGTTTTAATTAGTTAAGTGTTTTTATTTTTCTTGTTCTATCTATATTAAAATAAAATAAAGTAGACATAAATGCAAAATTTTAAAATAAAGCAAGATTCAAAAACAAGTTTTGTCTGAGCTATTTTTATGATAAAATTTACCGTTTTGCTGAAAATCACGAAAAACTCGTTTTTGTGACCTTTGACCCCGAGTATTTTTTTTCTAGGTCTCGGATCGGTGAGGACTTTTTAGATTTCATTTATGATGATGTTTTGAACAGTCCTACTAATTTTCAGCCGGGTGCGAATTATTGTAACCTCAGATGTCTAAATTAACCGGAGTTTTTAGTAATTCAAATCAGTTCAGTATCTAGTTTAACCGTGAAAGCGTAACAGACAGACAAAATTACCTTCTTTCATATTTATAATACATATTACTAGCTTTTACCCGCGGCTTCGCCCGCATGAAAAAATTAGCCTATGTCCGTCTCCAGACTCCCAACTATCTCTGTACCAAAATTCATCAAAATCGGTTTTGCCATTTAGGCGTCAAGACGTAACAAACAAACAAACAAACTCACTTTCGATTTTATAACATTAGTAAGGATATGTATATATATATAAGTACATATACTAACATATAAACAAAAAAAACATGACCATAGATTACGTAAATGATTAATCTACCGCCAGCAGCCACAGGAAACCTGCCTATGTGCTTACCCCTTTAAAAAAGGGGGAAAACAGAGGGCCATTAGTAGAGGAAGTGAGGCCTCATCAAGATAAATGGAAACGACACTATGATGGATCACCGACCTAAGCGGGGAAGTAACCCCATCTTCCCTTAACCTTTACACCTTTATCTCAAAGAAATAAGGTTCAAAATCGCTCGTTCACTATCTCAGTCACTCAAGCAATGGGTGTTTCTTATGAAGCCTTAACGCAAAGGGTTAAGGTTCAAAATTAATTAAGTAGCAAGCTTCCTGCAAGACTGTGTTTGTCATTATCGGTAAGTAAATAGGCGAGGGTTTGTTTGTAAAGGAAATAAGGGTGGAAGTATTTGTTTTAGGTAATTGATGCGTTAATATCTAATGGATAGATTTCTTTTTTGTTTTTGTGAGTTTGTCTGAACTGCTGTTGATTAGCGACTGTGATTGGCTATAATTAGCTTAAAGCTTTTATATAGAACTGATGGTACAGCACGTTTGGCGCAGTGGTTGAGCGATCAGCTGCTGCGCTGCCTGTAGCGTGTTCGATTCTGTTCTGACTACTACTATGTACTGTTCCTTTACGCTCATAGTCAGATGGGACGGCAATCCGACACAAAAGAAGAGAGATCAGGCGTAGATCCAACGGGTTTACAGGCATTCCGAAGCAAAAAAATTACAGGCATTCCGAGTCAAAAATTTGTTAGATTAACACTCAATTATCTTTTCTAAGAAAATCATTTCAGACTGAATGACGCTTTACGTAACCAGAGGGCCAGCTCATAATCGCAAAAAGAATTAGCACTTCCATTAGTCTACGTGGTGATGCTACCTGTGTTTTGGATACGTTTATAGCTAGATGGCGGTGATGTGGAAGAATAGTTTCATGCCTAAACGTATTTTCTTAATGTATATATCGTATATCGATGTATAGGTATCTGTCGTGGCCAGTGAGAGCAATAATGACGACTGGCCTGTTGGTCTAGTGGTTAGTGGCCCTGACTGCTATGCCGCAGGTCGTGGGTTCGATTCCCATCTAGGACAAATGTTTATGTGATCAGCATGATCATTTGTTCTGTGTCTGAGTGTAATTTATCTATAATATGTATGTATTTAGAAATATATAAGTATGTTTATCAGTTGTCTAGTACCCATAACACAAGCTCTGCTTAGCTTGGGACTAGACGGCGTTGTGTCATAGTTGTGGAATATTATATTAATGATGGCCGAGTGGTAACGGCTCTGACTTACGAGTTGTAGGTCGCGGGTTCAAACCCAGCCAGGCGCATTACTTTGTGTAATTTATTTCATCACCACTGCTCTAAATACGGTGAATGAAAACATTGTGAGGAAACCGACATGTCCTAGAATAAAAAAATCGAAGACGTGTAATGCTACGAACATGCACTGGGCACACGTGATGGATTACGGCCCATTCCCTCTCTTAGAGAGGAGGTCTGAGTCCCAGCTGTGCGAACAGTATAAGGTTGATTATGATATGCTACCTATTTGTCGTGGCCAGATCTTACAAATTCATCACTTCATGATATGGCCAATTGAAACAGGCCAAATCGTTTTATGGTAAATATGGCCAAATGAACTTTGACATAATTTGTACCTATTATCATCAAATCTTAGTTACGTTGAAACGATTTGGCTAGGTTTAGTTGGCCATAATTATCATGAAGTGGTCAACTCTAAGACTTGGCCACGACATTTTACATATGGACGTAGTTAGGTTATAAATAGTCGTAGTGTTTTAATATTTAAGTAAATTGATTGTAGTCATTTATGTACCTGCATTTATTTTGTTATTTCCTAATAAATATTATATAATCTAACATTCATCAATTGGTGTTACAATACTTTATTAGATCAGTGTTCATCAAAGTAAGCATTTTCTGACAAGAGAATTAAAGAGAGAATTATCATTAAGATCATTTTTAGCCGTCAAATAAATGTACTAGTAACATTTTAAGTAGGCAATTTTCGTTACATTTATTTTTCAATACACTTACACGAAAACCCACTCTTATCCCACCGCTTTTAGTCACGCAATAAACTGTTTTCTGCACTCGTGCCGAAAAGTGCGCGTGCTCTCAGGATATCAGGCTGACCACGGGCACGCGTCGACCCCCACGGGTCACCGGTCACCCCCGTTTATTCATTTCTTCGTAAATGTATTGAAAAAAGTCGTTTGATACAAGTGCAAATTTTGTCACTGCAGCTCTCAGCTCCACAACGCACTCCCCTACGGCTCGTGTAAATGTACTATTTCTTACCGGTTACGTAACAATGAAAAGGCGTAGATTCTCAGTGTGACGCGAAATATAGCATCTAAGACAAAAACAAACATATTTTATTTATTTATGGTACATACCGATTTCGTGTATTTTCTTCGCTGTTTTTTCACGACGGCATTGCTTACACCCCGCTGTAGTTTCATTTTATGAAACTTTCCACTCTCTGGCTCCTGAAATAGATTTGTAGAAGTTCAGAAGATTTTATGGACGATGTGGTTACACTTGAGGGAGGCCTATGTCCAACATGGGACGTCTTTCAGCTGGCACATGAACACAACCGATGGTCGATGGGGACGAAAGGTTTTGGAAGGCCTCCCACAAGGTGGAACGATAACATGGTGAGGGTCGCGGGAATCCGATGGATGCGAGACGCGCAGGACCGGTCGTTGTGGCGACGCTTGGGGGTGGCCTATGTCCAACAGTGGACGTCTTTCGGCTGAAATCATGATGAAGAGTAGGTACTTATGTCAGTGGTAACTTGAAAAGTACTTAATACTATAGACAAACGTGAAGGCTCTTTTCATAACACCGGACGATTATTGTAATCATCATCATCATTTCAGCCAAAAGATGTCCACTGTCAGATATAGGCCTCCCCCAAGTGTCGCCACTTCATAGTGGTGACACCTGGGGGAGGCCGTGTTCATACAGTCCTGTGCTTTTTGCATCCATCGATTGTTATAATAACTACTTACAAAGCCCCAAACTATGGTTATGAGATAGAACTATGGAAGTTCCTATTAAAGAAAAAAAATAGCTATGCAAAGCTAAAAAGTCTTTAGGGAGTGGAATGGTGAGTGTAGAAGAAAAAAACAATCTAGTACTTTTTTTAAAGAATTTTTACGTTTGCTCGCCAGATATAAAACTAATGCTTTATTCTCAGAACAAAACTCCAATTATCATAATCTAAACCCACCCACGTACCAGGAATCCATAACGAACAGTAATTATCATTACACCCGTTTTTCTATTAAAACAGTTGTCTAGCGTAACTAAAATGGGGGAAAAAACGAAACGCAAAAACAAAATGGAAGGCTGGCTTAGAGTGGGGGCGGCAAAATACGCATGTGCGTGCCACAGCCTCCCCCGAGGCAGGGGAGACGCGGCCGCTGCGACCCGCGGGTAGGGCGGGGTTTTGTTTCAGTAGGTACGGTTTTTTCGCCTATCTTTCTTGAGCATCCCTTTGATATGCGAATATTTTTTTGATGTGGTCATTTACTCGTATATCTGTAGATCTTTTTGTCCGTGTGTGTGTGGCTTGTAGAATTAATTAGTACCCTTTCATTTTCGCCGCTCGTGTTAGGTCGCCGTTATAAAACATGGATGCTTTCCTTTTGTTTTTTTGGGTATGGCCCGGGCGAAAGAATTTTAATGTGTAGGTGTTGGTACTTGCGTGGACATTTTAAATGCTTTTGTAGATACGTATAGGGCACTTGATAAAAGCCTATGTGCTTTAAGGATATTGGGATTTTCATGAATAGAATATAGGTTTGTTACACTATAGTTGCTATAGGATGGTTTGAGTGACAGCTGTGGGATTCATAATAATATAATGTACCTATCCTTTTCTCTCATCTTAAAAATGCTTATGGCCGAATTCTTGGCCAGGCAAGGAATTTAACTAATTTTGCCATCGATACGCTATGAAAAAGTATATACGCTAAGAATATTTTTGTCCTGCAAAAAAGACCTTAGCGGGAGAGTGTGATAAGAAAGGATTGCTTTGTAAGTAGCATTTGCAAAAAATGAGCACACAGCGGATTTTTTTAGTACATTGGCTATAAACAGTTACATAACACGTTTTCATCACCTGTATCGGGTCAAAGCATTGCTAGTTCAAATGACTAAAAAATGCCCGCCGTCCGACACTACAACATAATCAACGAGCGCGCCGTATCGAGCTACCATAAAGTCCAAAAACATGCCTATTCTAAATTCCAATTATTCACTTTGACGTCGCCCGTAGATAATCATCTGTCATACGACGCTGCCGGGGAAACTGTCCATTTTACCCCGACCTCCCTCTTTTTAAACTTCACCCCCGATTTTAGTACTTTTGCTTCTAAAGTGGGAGGTGGAGGGGTTCTTTGTTTGTTGGTACTGGAAAATGGAAAAGCAAAGGCCGGGATAGATTTTAAGCAGGGCTCTGTTTGTGCGTAACGTAAGATTGTGTGACGTTTTTTTGGTCCACAGATAATAAATGATATTTGTGTTTATTTTTAGGTTAGCATGTCGTTTCGTTTTTTTTTTGTTATGTAATGCTTTAGGCTGGCGGGCTTAAAACGGGAGATAGGGGTTTATGCTGAAATTGTGTTAGGTTTTTTTTTTGTTGTGACAAGTTCGTGGTAAATATAAATTAACGGCAGTATAGGTACAGAAAGTAGTAATAAAAAAACTTTTTGATTTTGATGTTCATTATTCACACTTATGTTTTTACAGCCAAATCATCTTTTTTAGTTTGATTGAGTTAGGAAATCATTAAATAACTTCTCCCGCACTGGTTGGAATGTCAGACTTTTACTGACTAAACCCATACGTATTTCTTCGGGTGCCCTTGGCGTTCCAAGACTACCGTAACGTATTTCGAATATTCCCACAGCCCTAACATTCTACTCAACAGATTTCCGAATTGAAAATTTGAATTGAGAACACAAAAAGTTCAACTTCAAATTCTCAATTCAAAAACTTGAAGAGTTACTTTTTGAAAGATTTTTTTGGTAAAAATTCTCCATTAAACAAGTAAAGTATCCCTTATACTAAGTGATTGGTTACTGAGTGGACAAACATACGTAATGCACTCCATATATTAGGTTAGTCTTGAATCAATAAAGGTTGCTACTCGATATCAACTTTCCTTTTTCCACTTAAAGAAATTAACAGATCGAGTTCATTTCTGTTTTGAGCTGCTTTCTGTACTTTTAAGGGTGATATCGATACTAAATCGGGACATAATTGGTTTTTAGTACCTACTTGGCTTGGTAACCTAACCTGTTTTACAATTACTTAGCCAAATGACCTGAAAAGTCGTTCTGATAGTTATGATATATCATTATAATAACTGACATATTGCAAAAAAAAACCGGTTAGGATCTCGCCACAACATCAACTTGAAGTCAGCCGTGGTACGAGTTTGTACCCACCGTTTGAGTGGCCAAAAGTCCTCTCTCAAGACAGTTTTTTTGAGAGAGGACTTTTGGCCACTTGATAAAATGGTGAAGGAAAATTAAGGGTTCTAAAATTCAAACTTTAGTTTTTTTTTATGCAGTTAATTATTCTCACCTTTTTCTTTTGAAGTGGTAAATCATCGTCTACTAACTAAAACCCACTCGTATTCCTTCATTTGCCCATTGCGTTCTAAGAACACGGAAAATCTTTTGAACATTCTCGCAGCACCAGTATGGCAGTACCGACCCCATTATCGAATAAAATGTCACGCCATAGAGTTACATCACTAATAACAAACAACAAATCAACAGAATTCCAAAAAATGAATCGCTGCGAACATTTTTACAAAACTTAATACAATTAAATATACCTGTTTTCTACGCCATTTTAAAGGGTGTCATCATTTTTTTTTTGTTTCACCAAAGATAAAAAGGGGTTATGTATTTCAAACGTACATATATAATCCGGAAAGCCCGAATTAAATTTTAGCACGTAGGCTGAAAAAAGGAGGCCCAAACAACCCTTACGCCGGTAAAAAATGGAATATTTCTTTTTGATTACAACAATATAATTTGTATCTTGTGTAGGGATGTGAGTGAGAGGCGAGTAGCGGATCTTAAGAGCTTCATTTTGAGTATTTGAAATCTTACCCTAGATAATACTGAATAAGTATTTTTCTCCAGAAGTCTGGTGTGGCGACCACGTGCCGGAAATCGCTGCGTTGGAGGGCCCCCCACATTGTGGAACGACGATCTGGTGAGTGTCACGGGAATGATGTGTGATGATGTGAGACGCACAGAATCTGTCATTGTGTCGATACTTTGGGGGAGACCTATATCCAGCAATTGAAGTTTTTCGCCTGAAATGATACAACTAAGCTTACATAAGTTTTGAAAACTTTTACATCAGTATCCAGCTGTATTTTATGCGCTATTTTTTTCATCTTGTATAAATATATAAATATAACAGACATAAATAAGTATTATACATGTATATAAATATTAATAATAATATAAATATCCCTCACTTCAATAAAAGTGTCCATGGGGCCTCTACGATTTGCTTAAGGCTCAAAAGACATAATAAATATTGTGAAAATAAATAGTCATTCGGACATATTTCGTGGTTTTTGAGCGCATATTTTGGCATTTTGATAGTGCATATTATTCGATGCCTAGTGATAAGAATCTAGTGCACGTTATGGCTCAATTTAAACGGCTGTTTCTTTTACAAACACCAGAAACTTCCAGCTCAAGTTCTTTCACAACACCGAGCATTTCTAACTCCATAAAAGTATTCCTGTACCTCCTAATTCCGCGGCCGCTCATCATATACACCATTCTCATCAACCCTTTACCGCGCACGACAAATTAAGCAGCCGGCCCTTTGCGGGCTCCAGGCAAAAATTCAATTACAAACTTCAGTTCCATCCCAAGAGTACATCCAAAGGGATGTACACGTTTTTCCCTCTAAATTTTTATACCGGCCCTTTACAAGGTCATAAACGGGACGGCTGTATGAATATTCCATTTGCTCTGAAACTCTCCGCTTATATATTGAAAGTTTACGGAGGGGAGTCCTGGGTCTATGTTTATAATTCCGTACGTGTGTTTTGCTTGATTAAAATGCATTGAAATAGAATTGGGTTCGTATGTATTAAAAGGTAAGTAGGTATGTGTTTTTGATTGTTTACGCTTGGTTTTATATGCGAGCGTAATTTTGTGTGTTCGATTAGTTTTGGTATTGAGCTGATTATGTATGCTTGCATAGTGTGTTATGGAAAGAGTTCACATGCTGCTATTACTCTTATTCACTTGCAAAAAGGCAAGACAATTATATCTTTTAAGGTTTATGTGTTATATAGGATACCTAGGTGTTTGTATTTGGATAGGTAATAAAGTAGATGGTTTTTTGTTAGACAAATCAGGTTGGCCGTCAAATCAATAGTCGGATATAATATTATAATAATGTATCATGAACACGTATCTTTTTTTTATTGTATCATTGTGGCGACACTTGGGGCTGATCTATGAATGTCAAGCAGTGGACGTATATCAGATGAAATGATGATGATGATGATTATGTATCATAAAGGGCATATAGCGATATTAAGTAATAAATAACCACGTAGATTGCTTTTCATAGTATTTCTTCTTTTTCTCAATAGCTAGGTAGTTGAAATCGATCAAATCGAGAAGTAAAATTAATCAGTATCGTACCCATGTAGTAATCATTAATTAATTCGTTAATGATTTATCTAGCGGTGAAAGAGATGTACCTTTATGAATACGAACTAAAAAATATTACATAAATTTACAAAAAAATAAAGACTTGTTTTTCTCGTATACCTACTGGACAAACTTTAATGAAGTGGACATAATGGAACAAAAATAAAGGATTTAAAATAGAAGTTGAACTGAAGAATATTAAATGATCAATCATCGTATGGTCTTTCTGTACCATTGAGGTCAGAATAATTCATTGATTCGATTACGAGAAACACGGAAATGAACCGAACCAATTTCCGAAAGACGTAAAAATTCAAAGTCAATAGCAGGTACAGACAGCTGCATCAATTGGATACACCTCTCACCTAGAAAAAGGAGGTAATCTGTTGATGCAGCTGTCTGTACGTACAAACAAACATTTGCTTTATGATAGTCTGATTTTTAATCAGTTGCTAACTTTCTGTAAATAGTGGCTAGTAGATTATCATACTAAAAGTTGCGTCAGTGACGTTCATTAGGTCCACAAAAGTGCACGTTCCACAAATCTGCACTTAAAAAACACGAATGTGCTCGTATAATTTTCATAAACTCCCAAAAACAAAACAAAATTCCATCTAATATAAAAAACACCCCTAATGTGCTTCTGACAAAAATTAGGACAAAGCATCTCGATTTAGCATAGAAAGCCACCCCTTTTTACCCCCACATTAACCCCTTACGATTAGAGGCACGCACTTTTACAGCAATTTGTCAAAAAAAGTTGGCAACTTCGCCCCTTTGGGCCTGGCCGCGTCATTTATTATCCACTCCCGCCCCCCACGAAGGCCCCCCCGAAGGGCCACCCCTCAAGGGCCAGTAATTTTGCCTTCAAAGCCTTCGCGGGAACACGTAATGACTAACGACATGACGTAAATCGCCGGGATTTACCCTTGTCTGTTTACATAATACCTGTTTTATATAATAGCTGTTTTATGTAAATGTGGAGGTCCTACGTAATGAGGGTTTTTTTTTAATGAGAATTTGTTGATGAAAATTATTATATTGTATTTTTTTTTCTTTTTCTTTTGTCTCTCACAAAGTGGAACTATGTCCTGGTGAGTGTCGCAGGAATGCGATGGATGCGTGTCATACAGAACCGTTCGTTGTGGTGGTGGTGACACTTGGGGGGAAGCCTTTGTTCAACTGTGGACATCTTTTGGCTGACATAATGATGATGCTAATGCTGATATTGCAGCCAAAATAAGACCGGTTAGTAACTGAAGTATTGACGAAGAATACTGTTCTATTATCTTTGTTACTCTCGCGTTTTATCACTATCTCACCTGATGGTAAGCGATGATGTGGTCGATGATGCAGCTCACTTACTTAGAAGTAATATATTCACTCTTGACTTCAAAACTTCTAGATTGTAATTATCAGGAAATACAGACTACGGCAGAGAATTCCATTCCTTAGTTGAACAATGAAAGTGTTCTCAAAACGTTTTGTGCGTACTTGTGGATACTTATTTGACGAGCCTCTACATTATAAAAAGTCGTAAGGGTATGAGTTGGTATGAAATAATGTATTATTCAATATCGATACTAGTCGGTAAAACTTTCTACTAATTAAATCCATCTGTGAAGTTTACAGTTCCACAAATATAAGTGTCAGCCTTATGATGTTCCCACTGTTGGGCCTAAAGCTTCCTCTCTAAGAGAGGGAATGAACAGTAATCCCCCACGCGGGCCTAGTGCCGATTGGTAGATGTCACGTTTTCGAATTTTTGAGTCTAGGACATGCCGTGTTTCCTCACGATGTTTTGTGGTAATGAAATAAACTACATAAAGCAACGTGCTTAGCTGGGTTCAAACCTGACTTACAACTTGTATGGTCCGTTACCACAGGGTTGCCACTGCTGCAGATTTAACATAGCACGGTTAATACTTATCTATCTTATTATGTTATATTTTTCTTGAAAAAAACCTCTACAATATGTATTTATCCACGAAAACCACATTATCCTAAAAATTCCTAAACGAAAATTATGTATGTTTGCTTACATTAAAAACTCAAAAACGCTGCTCGGGTCATTAAAATTCTGCGCTGGAGTCGCGGGCATAATATAAAGTCATTATGCAAATGTTGCCAGCTTTTTACTGGAGTTTAGCCTATTTGTGTGGAGATGGGCGTGCGTTTTATATCATCGTGTGGTGTGCTGTGTTTTATGTGGGTGTGTTTATTGCTTACTTTGATTGTGCCGGGGAATGGTGCTATATAATGGTTATGGTTCGTAAAGGATGAAGAATTTAATTTAAATTCTGCGGCTGTGTGTATCTTTAGTATTTAAGAGATTTTTTTCTTTAGCGTAGTTGAGACAAAGCAACGTGATCTACACTAATATTATAAAGTAGTAAAGTTTGATTTTTTTTTGTTTGTTGGAGGTAATCTCTGAAAGTACTGGTCCGATTGCTAAAATATTTTCACCGATAGAAAGTTGCTTTATTCCTGAGTGATATAGGCTATATAGGTACGCGGGCGAAGCTGTGGGCAAAAGCTAGTATTTAATAAAGGAAAACCTTTTGAGAAAAGTGACATGTCCTAAAATCAAAATTCAAAGACATGTGACATCCACCAACCCACGTGTTGTAATACCGGCCTTATGATCGCTGCCCTAGAGAGATCATCATAGACGTTTTAAATCATTCAGTTTCCTTCAAAATGGTTGAGTGTCATATCGAGTCCTTACGACTGGCCATCTCTTAACTGCCACAGGGTTATTTAGATCTTTTTAGGGTACCGTACCTTAGAAGGAAAAAACGGAACCCTTATATGATCACTGTTAGTTGTCCGTCTGTCTGTCAACGCCCTCTATTTCGGGAACGTGTTGAGGTATCGAGTTGAAATTAAAACCAATACCTACTCAATTCTGGAGACAATTCAAAAATGAGTGACATAACACGTTAAGAGTTTTTTTTTTTGAAAGCGTAACATTAAAATTTCCTCCTTTTTCGAAATAAATAAAGGTTAGCAATGCAACACTGGCACATGCAAAAAAGAGCGTTATGTGGCAACACTTATAACCACGTGCACCATAAAATTAGCTCGTAAATTACTTAGCATGGGCCTCCCCTATGGACCATAGACTAGGCAGCTACAAAACACCATAGGTTATAATAGGCTGGCTTATGTATACAATATTACTTTTGTACGTGGTCTAGGGTTTGTTTAGTATTTTCTGTGATATTATTTTGTTTTTGACTAAACAGATAACCTAAAAGTCAAATGATTTTCAGATCCAGTAGGTTATCAAATGACACGAGTCATCCCCCTCCTCGAGTCGTATTCCTCATTACTGAGGGTCGTGAAGTTCCCGCTGGATAAACTTCTTATTGATGGTATCTCGCCATCTGTGACGGTTCTTAGCGTCATGAAGTGCGACGTGCAATTGGGTACACGAGTCATATGCTTTAAATATTATGTATAGATAAATAGATAGGTATATTTCTCTCTATCTCATCTTTATTGAACACCATAATTAATACAATTCAGTACATTTCCTGTCAACATGACCTGTAAATATGTTAACTACATATTTTATAAGTTTTTATTTATTGTATACATTATGTTTATGTATTGTGTTCTATATACTTACATATTTGTTCAATATATTTTTAGTTTCAATTATGTTTTAATTATTGTGATCAAGTTTCATTGAGTATTTATGTTATCCTCAAGTGTAAAATTTCTTTCTCATTTATGTAAGTAAACCCAATTGTGGGTTATGTTCGCCTGTCGACATCAGCTGTTCTATTTTTATTGTTTTTTTATAAAAGTTGTGTACAATTTGAATATATGAATAAAGGAGGAGCTTAAAAAATCGGCCAAGTGCGACTCGGACTTGGCCACAAAGGGTTCGGTACCGTCCGTGGCAAAAACACGTTTCGTCGCTCAACAATAAAAATCACGTTTGTGGTATAGGAGCCCCACTTACATATTTATTTTATTTTGTTTTTTGTATGTTTTTGGTACCTATAGTGACATTGGAAACACAACATCTGTCATTTCAATTTCAACTGTCTGGCTTTTACGGTTCATGAGATACAGTCTGGTGACAGACGGACAGACGTACGCGTACAGACACCGTAGTCTTAGTAATAGGATTCCGTTTTATCCTTTGGGTACGGAACTCTAATTACAAGCCCTCGAATATCACACTTCGAATATCTTCTTCGCCGTGGTCGGCCTTAATGGCGTCCAGTGAGAGACGATGTTCGCCTGTTCGTTCGGGTGCAATCATGTATAGCCCACTTCCAGTTCAACCTAACTGTTTTTTATCCAGTTCAAGTAGCAGGAAATAAAATACCGTCCCTAAAATCGAATCAAAAGGCATCTACAGAGCGCGTACCCTTCGGCTAACGTCGTGTATTTTCGTTTCATCAACGAATCAGAGCTTGAGTTTGAAATCCCCTTAGCAAGTGCGGGAACAGGGAAGGAAAACAATGATTGATGAATTAATAATTTCATCAAATTGGACTTTGTTTGTGGTATTCGGGATATAGGCTTATTAGGGTTTGTGTGATAATAAAATCTATAGGTACTTAAGTATGGTTGAACGCGCTAATTTCAGAAACTTAATAGTTCGAATTAAAAAAAAATAGTGTTGGATAGCCCGTTTATCGAGAAAGTCATAGACTATACAGGGTTATATTGTAAAACACTAAAAATCTTGCCTGTACTTATTACTAACATCATAAACAACCACTTTTTTTCTATGACTTTTTACAAAACATAATTCAAATTCATTAATTTACCAAAAATAAACCTTTAAGAATTCGTTGTTCTGTCTAATACATTTCAACACTGTATTTTGCTATACCTACCTACGTCCGTATGACACGGCGCAAGCGCATCAAGCACCGCCGCCATCCGATCCCTCCGCTATTGTACTATGACTTGCTTCGCATAGACTTCGATTTATTTAAAACGTTTAATATAAATATTTGTATTTTTGTATAAAAATCTGATGAACTAAAACATGATAGATTGTTAAAAGTATAGAACAAAAGTTATTGTGTTTATAATGTCAGTAACATAGTCCTGAGAAGTTGCCAGTGTTTTACAAATAACCCTGTATAACACCACGCTATGACCAATAGAGCGGAGCAGTAACCAAAGACGCGGGTGAAACCGTGAAGGATAGCTAATTCAATGGATATAAAACCTCTAAGCTAATATAGACATTAAAACATATTACATAAATTATATCCAACTAAAAACATACCTGTTAAAAGTGGACCAAGTTCCTATCGGCTAATTTTTCGCCTAAAAAGGGTTGAAATTGAATCCAATGCCAAGTTTAGATGCACTTTAAAATCGATCATAATCATCTTCATCAACAGCCTGATCATCGTTTTTGAACTTGGCAGGTCTTCATGCTACACGTAACACTTGATTAATTGTATAATTAAATTTATTATTTATATAATTAAATTAACCTGCCAAGTTCAAATTTAACGGTTTTGATTACCGGTCAGTGAGTCTGTGCCAAAATTAGCTATATTCACAGAGTCATATTATTTCAGGATCTACTGAAGCTATATCTATGAAATTTGGCATACTGCTTTAGTACTAGGATATGATAACGAAGGTTATCATATACTAGTACTTTTCACTTATCATTTTATCTCTGTACTTGCAATAGGCACTGAAGCTACAGGGAGTCAAAAGTGGGTCGAAACGGTTCGTGTAAATAATGCACGGCATGCGCACGGCCTGTTGCTGGAACTTGGCCTGCGCACGGCCGTGCGCTTAGATCAATCAATCCCCTGGCTGATTCCTTATTTGGGGCCAGCCCTCCTGATACGCCATTCTAGGCGATTTTGCGTCATTTCTGGCGTTAAGCCTATAGTCAGCAAGTCGTTCTGGATGGTTCGTCCTCTAAGTAGTCGGTGATCCACCTCTTCCTTTTTGTCCTTTTATATGGCTAAAACGCGTCGAGTCATGTGCTCTTCGTTTCTGGGCATTACATGCCCATACCATTGCAAGCGGCTCTTCTTATGCTGTATTTCGACAACCTTAAAGCTCCCTCGGATCAGCTTATTGGGGACTTTATCCAATCTCGTGACACCACCAGCTCATCGCAACATCTTCATCTCCGTGACATGCATATTATATAAATTATTATGTATTCCAAACTTCCGACTTACTGACACTACCGCCAAAAGACCCTCTTTAAAATAATAGTTTAGATCACTAGAATCCTATTTCACAGTATATTTCAAACCATCAGCTTTTCCGCCGCACTTCCCATAATGGTTTTATGACGTTTCAACATTTATTACTTAATTTTAATAAAATATTTACACCATTTTAGGCTTAAAACGTGGTTTTGTAAACTCACATAAAATATTACTCCTTGTTTTATCAAATAAAATGCATTGTTGCCGCTATTTTTTTTAAATAATATTTTGTATTGAAAAAACTTGTTTGTACTATCTATTATATATATAAATATTGTAATATAAATGCTACATAGTTCGACGAGCCATATGCAAAGCTGGGTAAATTATTCACTAGATTCTGCAAGCGGCTTCGCCTGCGTGAAAATAGTAAATTAACTCAAGGGAACATATTCTTGGGATAAAACGTGCCCCACGTTGTTATTCTAGGATATGGTCTAACTTTGTGCCAAATTTCGTTCAAATCTGTTCGGGTATTTGAGCGTAAAAGACTAATAAACAAACACATAGACAGTACATATACATACAAATTTTCACCTTTATAATAATGTATTAATGTAATTATGTTTTCTGTGAGTACCAATATTATTATGACGAGCTTATATATTTAAGGTTGTATACCGGGGTAATAATATCTGAATTTTTTTTCCCGTATATACCTATAGTCTGTCTAAAAAGTGAAACGACTTAGGAATTTTAATAGTTTTTTTATAATTTTAATAGAGGTACCGGTACGTACTTTATTTTTATAACATTTCTGAGGGATAATAGGTAAATGACGCCAAATTGTCTAGCGTATTCCTTTTATGGTAAACAAATCTGATGAAGCGAAAAATTATATTTATTAACTTTGTTCGAACTACCCAAATTGTTTGAATTTTCAGACAGACTATAGCTGTTCTACCTATCTATGACACATTGTTGCTGTTTTTTTTTTGTTTTTTTAAGTTTTATGTTTTATTCAAGCTATTAATAAATGTTTTAATACTTGTTTTGTTCATTGTGTGCCAAATAAACATGTTTTTTTCTTTCTTTCTTTCTTTTTCTTTATCCCTTAGTGTTATGGGCTATAAATTTTCTATTTCAGTACCCCTAACCAAGTTTCTAATCTGCAATAGTTAACGCTTGTAGAAAGCTTCAAATGTACGGGAATGACGTCGTCTCAACGCTGAGTCACGTGGTCAGAACAAAAGAATTGGCGGCGAGGTCAACTCGAAGCGTTCGACGCAAGCGAAACGGTTGTAACTTGGCTAGGGGGCAGAATAGATAAGCCGCTGATTTTAATATAAGGCACTTTGGCCTTATATTAAAACGCCTTCCAGCCCCACAGGGTACCTACCAAATTTACATAAGGCCTCCCTTCAAAGAATTTACATAACATGATTTCGAAAACCAAACAGGGATACGAAAATCCTTTACCTCACCTCAGGGCTAATAGGAAATGAGAAAATTAATTAAGTGGGGACAAACACGCCCAATAAATGTAACTGTTTATTTAGGCGCCACGCCGAAACGAATTCGCGGCGCGTCTGTGTTTACCTTTACTTGTGTATAGATAATTGTATGTGTTTTTGAAGATCCTAATTTGATTTTATGTTTAATTGAATTAGGGATTGGTGCTTGAATTTTTATGGCGCCTTTATCGCTAATAATGCAGGAGGTATAGGCGCCTTTATCGCTAATGTCAAATGTTTGAATCGCTCGCAACGAGAGACTATGGTCTTTTTTTAAGAAATTAACTAATTTTTTTAGCTAATTTAAGTTTTATTGATAGGGGATCCAAGAACGCAAATAAGAAGTTTTTCATAAAGATAAAATAAATAAGCAAACGTTTCCGTTACTCCCTATATTTACGTACCTATTTACAAGCTTGAACAGCTAGAATAACATTTTATTGTACACCAAAACGTAACACATCTTATATCTAAATAAACTTAATCTATGGATACGATGGCTGTCCTATCGCTGACAGCGATATTAACCAAACAACCTTAGAATGGATCATAACAACTTAAAATAACGCAAGAGGTAATTTGCGGTGTTCTGCTAACAAATTAATCTATATATATACTAGCTTTTGCCCGCGCGGCTTCGCTCCCGCTCTTCCCTACTCCACCCTACTATACCCTACTCTACCCTACTCTACTCTACCCTACCCTATCCTACTATACCCTACTGTACCCTACTCTAAACTAATCTACCCTACTGTACCCTACTATACTCTACTCTACCCTACCAAACTTCACATAAACCATCTACTAATTAAGCCGAACAAAGCCTGAACATTTGGTTTGGATAGTTGAGCCCACAGAAATCTTATATTAAGATTTCTGTGGTTGAGCCCGTTCTTGAGTTATAAAATTACAACGAAAAGAGGCATTGATTTTTATATATAGATAGACAAAAGGAGTAACTGACTGAGTGACATATCAACGTACAGCCGAAACAACTGGGACTAGGAGCGTGAAATTTTGTACAGTTTCTTTATAAGACGTAAGTAAGTAGGTACTTAGAGAAGAATTTCCAAAATTGACACCCTAAAGGGATGAAACGGGGACTCAAAGTTTCTATGGAAGAACCTACTTTCACGCGAGCGAAGCCACTGGAAGAAGCCTAGTCAAACATAATATTGTAGGCACAGTTTTTAGGGTTCCGCACCTCAAAAGGAAAAACGGAACCCTTATAGGATCACTTTGTTGTCAGGCCGTCTGTCTGTCTGTCTATCTGTCAAGAACCTTTATCTCAAAAAAGGCATGGAGGTATCGAGTTGAAATTAAAACCATTTACTCAAGTCTGCGGTTCCTTCAAGCTGTGAAAAAATCAAACTTCTCAGTTAACGAATAAAAAAGATACGGTCGTTTATGTCGCAAAAAAAACGTATATTTTGATACTCTCAAAGATCGATATTCTTATGGTACTTCCCGTTGACCCAGAATCCTGAAAAGCACAAAGCAAGGTCTTATAGCACAGGTAAAGGAATAAATCTGAAAACACTAAATTTATCGTAGCCTACGTAACAAAAAAAAATTTGCAGTTCGGAAAAATCTTCGAGACTCCGTTCGGGAATTGTAGTTTGCACGGAACCCTCAGTGCGCGAGTCCGACACGCACTTGTCCAGTTTTTTGTTTTGAATATGCATTCTTTATTTAAATAGTACTTTTTTCAGGTTTTGGATGCGAATTTTTTTTTCGTTATGTTCAATATATTACGATTATGTCTCTGGTATACAAAGAAGTTTTGTTGACTAAAACACTCCAGTGTTCCTTTAGTTGCCCTCAATGTTCCAGGGCCTCGGCAACTAATCTCGCAGCCCAGCATTACATGCTACCCCTAAGCGCAAAAAGCTAATCATTCAGCTACTGGGGCATTTGAGGCACCCGGCAGTTATAAGGCCACTATTATGATTGTTACTATGATCATTGATAAGTAATCAAGTTTCGTTTATCAAGGCAAAAAATAAACCATCGGAGTCGCGGTGTGTCGGATGGCGAGCAATGGGTAGCTCACCGTCCGGACTGAGCCCAAGTCGTCAACGGCGCGTAGTGTTCCACGCGCACCTCAAGGAGATGTCAGCAAACCGTAGGGGCCCAGCAGGGTCGCCTACTGGGGCGAAGGGTCTATTTCTGAAAGGAAGACTCGGCCCTGGTATAAAAGGCGTTGAAGGAGCATTGATTTTTAGTCCTTAAAAGCTGACATACCCACTCGCCCCACCTAAAAGGAAACGGGGGATGTCATGTCATTGGATGATTTTCCCACTTAAAAAAAAGCCCTAAGCGCTAAAAGCTATAGGATAATCATTCAACTACTGAAAAGGCATTCGAGAGGTCACTATTATGATTGTTAACACGTTCTGTGATCTTTGATTGCTAACCAAGTTTCGTTGGCCTAGGCTAAAAAAAAAAAATGATCATAAACAAAAACATTAGTGGCGTGCTATTTTTGACTAGAATAAACGACCGAATCAGATTTTAGTAAATTCTTTTTTTAAACATTACTTCGAAGTTTGAAAGTACAACGACTCCGGTTGGAAATTTAAACTTGTTCTTATATTTCGGATGGCGCTTTGACCGTCGTTTGCTATGCAAGCTGCTGTATCTAGCCACCGCAGTAGGCCGCAGCTAAATTCATTCTGTATTCACTTTTGTTTTTATTTATAGTTAATTTAAATTTATTATGGATTAATATATGATTGATGACACACTCTATGATTTTGATTGAGTAGATGGAATATGTATACTCATAATTCATAGATGGTATTAGGTAAGTTTTATTATTGGGAAGGTACTGATTTCTAGGATAGGTACAGTGACTAGTTTAGAAGTCAAATTTTAGCCTTATTCTGTACATTCTACCACTTCAAACTCTTTCGTATGGCTTTGATGAATAAAGTAGTTATATTACGAAAAAAAAAATAGAGTTTGCTTCCACGGTTTTTTCCCTAATTCCCCGAAATTAGCTAAAAAATTAAGTTAATTTCTTAAACAATGGTTCGCACATAAAACCTCGTGAGTCTGCATAGTATATACATCTAATTGCCGCCATTAGCATTCTCTCTAATGCGAGCCTTAAGCTCCGACGCTGGTCGTAATTGGACGACTCATAAAGGGGACGGAGGGACCGGAAAAGGGGACGAAAAACGGGCGAGGGGGTCTTCGGGGCGCGGGGAGGGACCAGGGAAATGTTATGGAAATGACGCACCGCCATTTCCACGTTTTTGTATTTGATTATCCTTTCAAGACAATATTTTGCAGGGTCCGGATATTAATGAAGGCAATTTATGCGACACAGAGCGTGGGCGCCGGGTTTTATTTAAATAACTTTTTTTTAATTTTTTTTTTTTTTTTTGTTTAAAGCCGAGGGTTTTCGGGGCGACTGCCTTTTATAATTGGAGCGGTCTCTGCGTACGTTTTTTTTTTGTTTCTGAGGGCTTATGAGCAAGAGTTATGTTTTGAGGTTAGAATAGGCGGGATCCCAGCGCTTTGTTTTTGTTTATACTTTTATTTCTCTACGGGGATTATCACACGTACGATATTAAACGAGAGGGAACCAGTGAGTAACGCTTGGAAAAGCATTATAAAAAATGTAATGAAAAATGTTTTTTCGTGGTAACCTTTTTGTTTTACTGGCACAGGTGTTTAGGTACCTATTTATTTACAAAGTCTTTACAGTAAGTGTTCTTTTACGATAGAGTATCGTATTGTGTTGATCTCATATGCAGTCGCTTCATGCAAAATACGACTAGAATAGAATAGAATAGAATAAACTTTATTGTACACCAAAATAGTAACAATTTCACAGAAACTTAAACCTATGTGCACAGTGGCGGTCTTATCGCTGAAAGCGATGTCTTCCAGACAACCTTGGGATGGAATATAAGAACTTAAACTAAAAAAGGGGGTAGTCTGCGGTGTATTTCAAGCAATATAAATCAAGGGACAAATTAATTAAGGGGAAAAAAATTATAATATGCAAGTACATATATAAATATATACAATATATATATATATATATATATTGTATATTTATATATATATATATATATATATATATATATCATATGTTACAATTAAATAGAAGCGAAAAAGAAAAGAATAGAATAAAGATTAGCGATGGAAGAAATTAAATTTGGCAGTATCAGAGTAATATTAGAGAGAAAGGTCCAGATTGACAGCATTTTGATTTGGCAGCATCCAGTCAGACTGCAAGCCGACTCCAAGCTAGATAGGAAAAGGCTAGAGTGATGATGATGGACACATCATAAAGATGTGTGTGGGTTGTTATCTGGGCGCGTCGGTCTCCATACATTTTATATGGCAACTAGACTTGTAGAGCTACACTTGATCCACGCCACGCGACATCGTCCTGCGTACTAATCAGGCGTGTTACACGTGTCCTTCGGTCTAATGTGGTTCTAGCTTAATACACTTACATTGTTAGGGGCGTTTTACATATGAAAAAAAACACCTTTAATCATATTGTACGTACGATTCTATTTAAACAAGGAAACTAAAAGAAACTAGAAACTAAACTTCATAATCTTCGAACGAGAAAAATATTGCTTGAAACTTCATAATCTTCGAACGAGAAAAATCTTGACATCCCTGGACGGAATCGCGATCCGATCTAGTTAGGCAACACATGTTCGGCAATCCGGTACAATTAGCGTATCGTATTGGTCTGGATTCGATGCCCGACGGGGGCCGATTACTGCACGATATCGTTAGTTCCTAGGCGCGACGCTAGGGGGCGCATCGATGCGTCTGCCTGCACTTTCACTTTCGATGTTATGTTGATAATGACGGAAGGAATGTCGAGTGATCGAATCTGACACGAATGTAGATTGAGCTTTGAGAATACGGACTTGATCCGTATTGGTATACAACGTGTAACATAAGAATAAAGTAATATGTTTAGAATCGGATATGAAATCGTTTTTTTTATACTACTTAAAATATTCATGAATCATTCTATTAACCGACTTCGAAAAGGAGGAGGTTCTATGTTCGGCTGAATGTATTTTATTTTTATGTATGTTCACCGATACCTCAGTCAATTGTGGACCGATTTACAAATTTGTTTTTATTGAAAGGTTATGCTTCCAAGTTGGTCCCATAGAAATTTTGTTATGATCTGATCATGAACTTCGAAGATATGGAGCAGAACTCCTCATAGGATCACAGCAGAATTGTCGTAACAAGTAAAATTGGTCGATTTATACGTGTAGGCGATGACTGACTGAAAGAAAACGGGGGGGGGGGGGTGTATCAAACCGATCTGGTGATGAAACCGGAAGGTAAATAATGTAATCTAACCATGTTTGGGATTATTAGAATCGGAGATGCACTCTGGCTATAGGGTATTAAGTTTGGCTGCGGGGTACTTTTTAGTGCTGGTACCACAACTAAAAAGTGAAAAATAAAAAACTTTTTACGAAAAAAATTCAACCGACTTCCGAAATTATTTTGTACTTTTCAGTGTTGCACTCTGGCTATAGGGTATTAAGTTTGGCTGCGGGGTACTTTTTAGTGGTGGTACCACAACTAAAAAGTGAAAAATAAAAAACTTTTTACGAAAAAAATTCAACCGACTTCCGAAATTATTTTGTAGTTATTTTGTACTTTTCAGTGTTTCTTTACATTGAAGTCGGTTGAATTTTTTTCGTAAAAAGTTTTTTATTTTTCCTACATTATTAGCAAGTACAAAGAATCGTCAAATTTAAGTGGCAATGGACAGGGCACATAGCTCGCAGAACAGATGGCTGTTGGAGCCGAAAGATTCTGGAGTGGCGACCGCGTATCTGCCGGAAGACGCAGTGTTTGAAGGCATCCTACAAGGTGGACCGATGACCTGGTAAGGGTTGCGGGAATCCTACGGATGCGAGATGCACAGCACCGTTCATCGTAGCGATACTTGGGGGAGGCCTATGCCCAACAGTGGACGTCTTTCGTCTGAAATGATGATGATGATGATGATTGACAAATAAATGATTTCTATTCCTACTCTTGATAAGTTTTGATTGTGTCAGTAACATGTTTGTGCATAGAAACCAATACCGATGCACTACCAACGTATTGCGTCGAACACTCATATAATTAATTACCTCTATTAGGAACAACAAATACCTGAGTGCTTTTATCATGTATTTCAGTGCTTAAATTACGATTGTTCAATAACTGCGCATTATTCCAGTCAGGTAGGTTCCTACATGTTGTATAAAAAGATACAGTTTTTAGCGAAATTTTGAGGTTCTGTACATCAAAAGATTACTTTGGGGTCCATCAGCCTATTTGTCTGTCAAAATTCTTTATCTTGGGAACGTGTGGAGGTATCGAGTTGAAATTAAAACTATAGGTACTCATGTCTGTGGTCCCTTAAGCTGTGAAAAAATCAAGCTTCTAAGTTACCGAAATAAAAGATACCGCCATTAATGTCGCAAAAAACTTATATTTCGACGCTCTCAAGGGAATCCAAATTCATATGTAGGGGACTTACTGCCAAAGGTTCAGAGAACCATAACTTTCCACCCTGAACCTTAAATTTGGCATAAAGCAAGGTCCTGTAGCAAAGGTATAGTAATAAATCTGAAAACAGTAAATTTGTTGCTAGGTCAAAAAAAAACCGGTTTTGCAATTCGGGAAAATCTTCGTGACTCTATTTTGTTTGCAATTTAATAGCGCAAAAATATAAGAATGTATACTGTATCAAAAATAAAATACGCGTAAAGAGATTTATTGAATGTTCTTAGGAGCTCTCCTTATCTTCATCATTTAACAAACATTGAGAAAGTTGAAATACGCGAATATATAAAAAAAAAACTTTTGCTTTTATAGTTATGAGTACCTAATACAGTTCAAATTTCAACTAAAAACGCTTTTCAGAATCTCCACAGTGAAACAAAAAAGCACTATTATCTACTCATCTAACTCCTACGTGAACTAAGAGGGATACAGTTCAAGTTTCAACTCAAAACTTTCAGAATCTCTCTAGTGAAAGACAAAAACTCTATTATCTTTTTCCCACGTGAACTTCAAAAGAGGGATACAGTTTAAGTTTCAACTCAAAACTTTCAGAATCTATCTAGTGAAACACAAAAACACTATAATCTAATTACCTAGTGAACTTTAAAAGAGGGATACAGATCATACAGATCAAGTTTCAACTCAAAACACTTTTCAGAATCTCTTTAGTGAAACACTATTATGTACTTACTGAACTCCCAAGTGAACTTCAAACCATAGTCAACAACACTATCAGTCTACCAACCTTCAGTCATTTAAGCGTGAAAGGGTAACCAATATACACACTCACATACTCGTATATACAAACGTTCGCTTTTATAATTAAGAGAGATACAGTTCAAATTTCAACTCAAAACACTTTTCAGAATCTCCACTGTGAAACACAAAATCACTATTATCTGCCAGTGTTCAGTGGAACTCTTACGTGAACTTCGAGCCCTTGTCAACAACACTATCAGTCCACACTTCCCCGATAGATTTCCCGCCTACCGCCATCGCGGATTTTTTAGACTCAAATCCCAATTACATTTGCCGGGATCGAAGCCGGGACCGCTAGCCAGAAGCGATAACGAGTGACGCTGATCTGTAACGATAGTTGTTTCATGCGAGAGATACATAGAATTTTATATTTTTAGTGCAGTATGAAGCTACTGGTAGTTACGACGCGTTGGATATTGGAGCAACTTAACTGTCCCTCCGTGCCTATAAGTTACTGGCCGTTTTTTTTTTTCTTTTAAATTGGGAAGTCATCCTAAGACTTCTCTCGTTCTATGGTAGAGCGTGTCAGAGTTTTACTGGCTACAACGATACCTATATTCCTTCTTTGGCTTGCGTTTCAGGACTCCAGGTCTCGGGTTTCGGAAGCAACCCTATTGTCCCAGTTAATACCTTGCAGAAAACAATGGTAATATTTTGTATAAAAATTTTTTTTCAGTAGTTCAAAAGGAGTTTAATCAGACGTTTGAGAAAAAAACTAAAACTATCTGCCCTAAGTTTAGATTTAGTGACTGGGCAACTAAAGGAATCAGAATAAGTAGGGAAAGACTTTTCGAGTTGTATGGCCTTAAGCCTATTATTAACACTGAAACTTTTAATAAATATGTTGCTACTTATTCTAAAATGTTTAAAAATACTTGTAAGGCAGCTAAGGCCTTATACATCAGCAACAAAGTTAAAACAGCAGATAATAAAATAAAAACAGTTTGGAATATAATAAATAATGAAACCAACAGAAACAAAAGAAATAATAATGATTACACATTGGAGACTCATCATGGTCTTATTAGCGATAACAAACTAGTTGCAGAAGAATTTGTAAATTTCTTTACCAGCATTCCAATTAAAACTACTGAAGCCCTAAATTCGTCGCCATCGCATGCTTTTGGTTTATTACAGGCGAACGTTGCAGCCTGTTCGACTGAATTTAACTTTAAACATATAAACCCCATAACAGTAATAAAAGCTTTTAAAGAAATCAAGATTAAATTGACAGAAGATCTATGGGGTATGTCTATCAAAGTTTGTACCTCAATTATTGAGACTGTAGCGCCGTACTTAGCGTTAATATTTAATTTGTGTATAGATCAAGGAGTCTTTCCGGATCTAATGAAATATAGTAAAGTGATACCACTTTTTAAATCCGGAGACAGTAAAGACACTAATAATTATAGGCCGGTGTCCGTTTTGCCGGTTTTTAGCAAGATATTTGAAAAGGTGATGTTAAATCAAATGCTTAATCATTTTAACACCAATAACATCTTACACGATAAACAGTATGGTTTCACCAAAGGGCGTTGTACAACTGACGCTGGTGTCTCCTTACTAAAACACATTTTTAATGCGTGGGAGGAGGCACAAGATGCTATAGGCATCTTCTGCGACCTGTCTAAGGCGTTTGATTGTGTGGTTCATGAAACATTACTCCTGAAACTGGAGCATTACGGACTAGGCAAAGCAGCGTTAAGCTTATTAAAATCGTATTTGAATGACAGACAGCAACTTGTTCAAATAAACGGTGTCAATTCGTCGGGATTAAATGTGAAAATGGGGGTACCCCAAGGTTCAATTTTAGGTCCTTTTTTATTTTTAGTTTATATTAATGATTTACCCTATTTGCTGAAAAATAAACTTAATATGGTGTTGTTTGCTGACGACACTTCTTTGATTTTTAAGATAAATAGAAGGACTAATAATCTTGACGATGAAAATAACGCTTTATTGCAGGTCCAAAACTGGTTCACTGCTAATAATCTAGTTCTAAATGGGAAAAAAACTAAATGCATAAGATTTTCCTTACCAAATGTCATAAGTAGTGATTGCGACATAGTATTGAACAATGAGAAACTAGAATTTGTTGATAAAGCAGTTTTCTTGGGGATTACGCTTGACTCCAGGCTACAATGGGGTCCTCACTTAACATCTCTTGCAGGACGGCTTAGCTCGGCTGCATATGCTGTTAGAAAAATCCGCCAATTTACGGATGTTGATACCGCTAGACTAGTCTATTTTAGTTATTTTCATAGTGTCATGTCGTACGGTATCTTACTATGGGGACGGGCTGCAGACATCGAGTCAATCTTTATATTACAGAAAAGAGCCATCAGAGCTATTTACAATCTCCGCCGGTGCGATTCTTTAAGGGAACTGTTTAAAGATATTAACATAATGACGGTACCTTGTCAATATATCTATGAAAACATCATGTATGTTAGAAAAAATCTTCATCTTTTTAGCAAAAGAGGCGATAGACATAATTATGTTACAAGAAATAGGGATCAATTAGTTCAACCAGGTTTCAGACTGGCTAAAGTGGCCTCTTCTTTCATGGGGTACTGTTTGAAATGTTATAATAAAATACCTCCCCAAATATTAGAACTCAATGAAACGAAATTTAAATCTTGTATTAAACGCACACTATGCAGGCAAGCATATTATAAGTTGGAGGATTATATTCAAGATAAAAATGCTTGGCTCAATGCTGGTCCAGCTCCACTACCACTAGGGCGTACTAATTAGTTGATTAGTTGGAAACTAATATTATTATTTTTAATTTGAAAGACACAATTGCATTGTATAATGTAGAAGCACTTTTTCCAAGTTTGTGAATGTGAAGCACCATGGAGCATTTTTATTAGGTTACAACTTCTTTTTTGACATTACGAGCATGGCAGTTGAGAGTTTGTCATGCTCACTCAAATGTCTCGCTGTTGGTGGCACGTGTTATTGGGTCGTTCAGTTCCCTTCAAAATGGTTGAGCTGAGTGGTGCTGATGCACGCGTCATGCTCGTGAACGGGTGCCGTCAGATGGGACTGGTCATCTCTTAGCTGCCAGTGGCTTAATTCAGTTTCTATCTTTTAATTATTTTACATTTTTTATTTCATTATCGACATTGTGCTCACATGATAGAAGCAACAAGTAATATGTAACCAAGCATTATATGTAACACATAATATGATTTAAAAGAGTGTCCATGGAGTTTCTTGCACGTTCTTCTCCATAGAGACCTACTCTTTGGAACGTGCAATTTAGCTTCACTTTTCTTGGACTGACCGACATTTGACTATTCAAAAGTGCCTGTAAATGGTCTATTTGAAATAAATGTTTTGATTTTGATTTTGAATTTCGGCCTTGCTGGGCCCCTATGGTTTTGTTACGCACGCATGTATCATTCGTTTACGCACGCATGTGTCATTCGTCTACGTATTCGTACCTACGCGCTGTCGACGACTTGGCCCCGGTCCGGACAGTTACCGGACGACCGGACGAAGAGCTACCCATTGCTTGCCGACCATAAGCCTAATAAACTACCAGCTATAGGTATATGTTTTGGAGATAAGCTCCATTTCAAAACGTAAATCTCTATGGAGAAGTTTTTTTTTTAATATCCACTGAAAAGTCTAGTGTTCAAATGGTTTTTCAATATACTTACTCGAAAACCTACTGATTTCAAGCTCGCAATTAACTCTTTTCTGCACTAGTACGGAAAACAGAGCGAGCTCGCCTCCGCCACAATTTATTGTATTTATCGTATCAAGCTTGGCGCTAAGCGCACTGCCCAAAGTCGCCAACCATTGTTTATATTCTTCGTAAGTGTATTGAAAAACGGCGTTTGGTACGTGTGGAAATTTGTTAATGCAGCACTCAGCTCCATAGCACCCTCGTTTGAGGCTCGGGTAAATTCCGCTTGGGTCGCATTGACAAGTTTTTTCTTTTCGGCTAAACCAGAAGCAGTTTCCAATATAGTCGCGAAAAGCATGGTTTTCTTTGGGAACAAGAGTGGGTTTTTAGTCAGCAAAAGTCTGACACGCCCTCCCGCGCCGCCCAAGAGCAGATCAGCAGATCATAGGATGATTTTCCCATTTAAAAAAAAATCAAGTTGGTTCCTTCAGTAGCAGTGATAAAAACTAGGCTGATGACCTGGATAAATAAGTCTTCCACGTGTAGTTTTGAGCCGAAACTCCTGGAATCGTATCCTCTGTTGGAATTTAGTCAAATAGTCAGTAGATACACTCGGGTTATCCAATAACTCACTTGTGGGTAAAATATCTGTGCGTCTATTTAGTTTCTCGATTGAATTTCTGAGAAATAGATCCGGCAAGGAGCAAAACTTAGTTCAAGATCAATACAATGCTGGATTGTCTTTGGATATGCGTAAACCAAAAGTTTTATCTTCTATTTTTTATCTATATTGTTAGTGTACGTGTGTTTGTCACCTAACTCCTGGGCGTAGGTAAGATTTGCGGACGACGAGTAATAGGTAGCTCGCCGTCCGGCCGTCCGGTGAGGAGTCCCTAGTTAACAGCGCGTATGTTCTACGCGCAACTCAAAGAGATGGTATCAATTAAAAAAATAAAATAAAAATAAGGCCCAGCAGGGCTGATGTCAGCTAGAACCAGGGAGAATTTCTGGAAAGTATTCCCAAGGTCCTAGAACGCGAAGGTCACCGGAAGGAACGCAGCGGTTTCAGTCAATAAAAGTCTGACACGCCTTCTTGCTCCACCCTGGACGACGATGATTTCCCACCTCCCAAAAAAATAACACTACGGAGCTGATTATATGAACACTCAGCACAAAAAAGTTACCTAACTACCTATCAATTTGGAAACAGCCTTGATTGACAAAATTACAGACTATCATGTTGTACTTAAACAGATCAAGCCTAAATTGAGCAGCATATGCAGTACTACATCTATATGTAAAGATTTCAAGCAATAACACTGGAAAACAAAGAGTACCCTTCGTTCTCATAAACAATCACTGTATAAAAGATGGTTTTCATGCAGAGTTTTCTACCTACGAGCCGTATTCCAGTTCGTAGGTATTATACAGAGGTACTACGTAAACGACGAAAGCCACTGGGCTGTCGAGCGCTACCAAATCCCTCTGCTTAAAATTGTGCACCATACCTTTTTATATACAAAGCCTACCATCTGCCCTCACACCTCACCAACAAAAATAGTCCTTATAACAAAGAAGAAAAGGTCCATTTGTAATTAACAAAAAACAGCGTCAACATTCAAAAAAATCTACAATAGAAACTTGACTCTATATTCTAAACGTCAAAGATCATTTTTGCGGTACCGAGATTTAGAATGAGACTGAGAAAATTCGCATTATGTAATAAAAACATTTATTTTGTCCGTTTCCGAGTAAATAGGACTCCTCTTCCCCTTATATACAGTGATTTAGTGCGCGCGAGATTGTTTTGATAACTCCTTTCATATTTCGCTCGGCGGAGCGTTATCTTAGTAGGAAAATGTGAATATTACGCTGTTTTAAAAATGTCTGCCCGTTTTTTTTTTTTTTAATTCGTTTCCGCATGCACAACACGTTCCTTTTCTTGGCATTCGGCGTTAGTTTAAAAAACAAAGCAATATGGCGCCTTTGTGTAAAGAGCGTTTCATTTTTAAATTTAATTTTCAAATGGAACGCTGAAAGAAATGTTATTATTCAAATTCTTGTTCCTAAAATGTCGGTTGGAGATGCGACACGCAAATTCGTTGGGATTATCTTTTAACAATCATGAATTTGTACTGTATTAAATGGCTATTGAAATACTACAATAAACGTAGACGGATCTTTTTGGAGTAATAATAATAATAATAATAATAATTCTTTATTGACATAATTTACAAAGTTTTACCAGAGTGGTACCAGTTTTTGCAACCTGCAGCTGCTGTATTTATTTGTGCGAATGATTGTTCGGTACCCCTTTCATTCTTGGCGACAATGTCGAAAACACGTCGGGGAACCCGTTTGGTGATCTGCAGCTCAAAGTTTGCATTCCGCCGTACCTGTGCGCTGCAGAAGCCCTCTTCCGAAAAACCTGTTCCATTCAAACTTTATTGGTGGCTTAATAAAATGATTTTATCCGTTTTTTAGAATCCGGTTTTTGCATGATTGCATTAGCTGCGTTTTGCACGGAGCTCGGTCGAAATGAGCGAATTAGACTGGGGAGCGTTTGAATTGCCAATTGTGATCCCGATATCGGTATAATAGCGTATATAAAAGAGCATAAGTCATTTTGTAGCGTTTTTGTGTGGCCTTTAAAACGTGTTCGTTAAAACGAATATCGGTTTTTTTTTTTATTACTGAAAGTGTTTTTTATTTTTGTGACAGAAGGAACTGGAATGTTGTGCTTAGTAACGATGATAAAACTCAATGTATCCTTACATTATTTTTTACTAAAATTGGACCACGAAACTCTCGATACATTTAACTAATAAAATTTATTTATTTATTTAAATCTGGTTTTACGCGTTTTCGTGGAAGTGAAAATGCAATCAGTTTCAAACATTTTGAAATTTTAGTTGATTATTTTTTGTTGAATTCCATACTATCAAATAGAGTTTTATGAACTTAATTCCGGTTTCCATCATCACGATTGTTGGCCAGCCGGTAATGGATTAAAAAAAACAATGGCAAAATAGGTTTGAGATTTTGAGATCGTATTTCGAATTAGGTTTTTTTTTAAATCTATATGTATTATTTTTAATAATGGAAGTAGCAGAGTTTGTGGCTGGTTTTTTTCGAGTAAAGTTCAGTGGCATTTTTAATTATTCACCAATTGAAATTTTGATGTAAAATTGGCACCGTTTTGTATCTCAAGTGCCTATACAACTGGACAATAATGTGGAATTATTAAAAATTAGGTGCGATCTATATAAACGGAGCTAAGAATTTTACAGCAGTGTTTACTACCTCAGCGAAGCTTGCCAAGAAGGCTTACTCAATACATTTACTGGCAAGTACTACAAAATCATTAGAATGAATTACATCTTTATTCAAAGCAACTGTGTTCATTCAAAGCTTTGCAACAAACTATGAAGTAATTAAGTAGGTACTAGTCTTATTGGTTAATTAATCTATTTAAATGTGAATAAAATGATTTTGATTTGTCAAATGTCCACATTTAATATTTTATAATTGGTTTTCCTCATAATATCTTTTTGTTGTTTTTTTTAGGAAAACGTTCCATTATGTAATAAAAAATTAATCTGACTAAATAAATATCTTTTAATTTAAATGCAAAACAGAAAACGAAAATAGACGAAAATAAGGCAGTGCAGATATAAAACAGACCTTTTTCCGTAAATTATAATATGCGTATGAAAGTACAAGTATATTGAATGGGGTTCAATTTAGTCTGCTTAATGCAGATACTTGATTAGCATATAGATTAGTGGTGGGCCGCCACGGTTTTTGTGTTTGTAGATACTAAGCATATGTAGTTTTTTTTTGGTTGAGATTTTATCATCATATTTCTGTGTATATATAGTATCTATAATATAATTGGCGTAAAGAACGGCGTTAGTTCACGAACTTGAGAATTAACGTCTCGTAAAAAGGAAACAACCTATTTTTTATATTTTATCTGGCCTATTGGTCTAGAGGCCCTGACTGTCAAAGGTCGTGCATGGTTTCGATTCCCACCCAAGACAAATGTTTATGTGATGAGCATGATCATTACTTCTATGTCTGGGTGTAATTTATCTACACTAATATTATAAAGAGGGAATGTTTGTTTATATGTTTTTTTAGGGTTCCATACCTCAAAAGGAAAAAACGGAACCCTTATAGGATCACTTTATTGTCCATCCGTCTGTCTGTCTGTCAAGACCCTTTATCTCAAGAACGCGTGGAGGTATCGAGTTGAAATTAAAACCATATACTCAAATTTGCGGTCCCTTTAAGCTGTGAAATAATCAAACTTCTAAGTTAACGAATAAAAATGATACGGTTGTTCATGTCGCAAAAAAACGTATATTTTGATACTCTCAAAGATCGAAATTCATAGGGTACTTCCCTTTGACCCAGAATCTTGAAATTTGACACAAAGCAAGGTCTTATAGCTCAGGTATAGAAATAAATCTGAAAATAGTAAATTTATTGTTACATACGTCACAAAAAAGATTTTTGCAATTCGGAAAAATCTTCGAGACTCCATTCGGGAATTGTAGTTTGCACGGAACTCTCAGTGCGCGAGTCGCACTTACCCAGTTTTTTTGCTTGTAGGAAGTAATCTCTGGAAGTACTGGTCCGATTGCCAAAATTTTTTTACCTATAGAAAGATGCTTTATTTCTGAGTGACATAGGCAATATTTTATGTACGCGGGCGAAGCCAAGGGCAAAAGCTAATTTATAATAAGTATGTATTTAGAAATATCTATGTAAGTATGTTTATCCATTGTCTAGTACTCACACTACCAGCTCTGCTTAGTTTGGGACTAGATGACGTTGTGCGATAGTTGTGGAAATATTGAGGAAAATATTATCTATAGTCTTTAAAAATTACGACTATAATAACACATCGTCGCGTTCGTCGCACCGTTGTCGTATTGTCGCTTCATGTGTCAATAAATATTCGGCCACATCGTAGTGATGACACAAAATAAGTTCTTTATGATTGCACTAATCTGTAAAACAAAAACTGTTTACAGAGCTTACAGCTCAAAAGCTTTCTCTAATAAGCTTACATTGAAACTGCTGAAAATTTCAAATGTAGCTTACATATGAAAATTTCTACAAACTTCACAAATGTTTATGATATGAATTTTAATATTTAAATGAGTATTTACGGCACTTATTTCGTAGTTTAAAATAAAAGTACTTACAGAGAGATAAGAAGAATGGCGTCTGCAGAATAGTATGTTTCCTTTGAACAAATTATTTTAAACGGTTTTCTTTTATTCACACACTCCGCATGCAAAATTTGATATCATCTTCGCATCAAATCTTTTCAATAATACCTTAACAATCATTCAAAATACAAAGCAAATTTTCTACCGAATTAAACGGGTTAAGTAAGTAAATACATACAAAACAAACCACTGGTTCCCTTGCAAAGATTTACGAGTATATAATAATTTACATAGGGAGACTATGGCACAAAAAGGGTAGCACCCTTCGCTTGAGCTCAATTCTGCAGCAAGACCGCTGCAACCTATTTACTCCAACCATATAGTTGCAACGTTTTTAAAACCAGTTCTTTTGCACAACACATTATAAAAAACTGGCTGGCAAACTACAACCAAACTCTTTTGGCATCTCATTTTGAAATCTGCAAACGATTTTAGTCTTTATTCATTTCAAGTTAAAAGTTGATATTTCTTTTCTGTTTGGTGGTCGACATTAGTGGCCATTGTGGGCAGGTAAATATGTTTTCTTAAAATTAGAGTGGGGATGCAAATCGTTAAAGGATTGCGAGCACCGATCGAATTCAGTTCACTTCTGGCAGTCGATCGATAAGTTCGCTTGCAAAATAACTTCAAAATGTAACAGTGATTAAGTAACCTGACGATAAAAAAATGCTTCAAAAAGTCAATGTTTAAATCTAAATCCAGTGCAGTCCAAAAATGAGAGCATATATCCAATAAATCCAAAATCAAAACCTCACTCCAATACCGAAGCATCTAAAGAAGAAAACAGCATGATCCAGCTAGAATTTCAACCTCTACAAAAATACCAAAAAGTTCAACTCAGACGATCCACGCGGCAACAGACCACAGGTAAAAATTAAAAAAAAAAGAATTGTTTATTTATCTTTTGAAAGTAGACGCACGCCATACGGTCGACGGGCACTCTACGCAAAATGACAACAATTGCTTGACAATTGTTGTTGTGTACCCCGCGCCATTGATGCGCGTTTTTTTACTTTCTTTACTTACACCGCTTGCGAAGGCTGCGTCAAATTCATTTATTTATTAGATAATTTCTGCTTTTGTTTACGCGTCTGTTTTCTGTCTACTGTTATTTCTACTTTCTGAACTATTTAGTTTAGGCTTTTTTCTAGTCTGAACCTTTCAAATACCGTAATAAATTGTAAAATAGAAAGACAATGAAAGAGCGAACGTGTTCGCTTGGGGTTTAATGAATTAAATCTTATTTTTGAACTTAAATTAAAACTAAAGAAAACACATCTTACGTTTACTCAATTGAAATTAATTAAAATTAACAATCATTGTGAAAGTCTGGCCCTAGTGCTGAACAAAGGGTACCATTCCCGCCCGGGCCAATATTTGTAAGTCCGTCAGTATTATTTGTTCAGGGTTCCAGTGTTAACATGCCAATGTGAGACTAGGCTGTTTATGCACCCCTGGTACTATGTGAGAAATATTAAACAGGTCTTACACTACGTAGGCAGACTTTGTACCTTTATGAGTGAAGTCTAAATCTGAAATTAGTGAAAAAAGCTAAGAAAAATTAGCAGTTTTGTGAGTGACAGTAGTATTTTTCCCTGCTTTTCTATTTTTTTTTTCAAGCAGTTTATACCTTCTCATTATAACAAAAACGCGTTCATTATATTTCATTTCTTATTCACAAGTGTAGTAACATTTACAACAGTTCTATCCACGTAAAATAACAACTCCAAAATCCGAGATGATTTATCAGCCATCTTCTTTTTCAGTGCAAACCAATACATCTGCAAACGAAAACAGTTTCAACGCGTGGCCATTACACACCAAAAACAAAACAAAATTCGGCGGGAATTTCAAAAATGGAACAATAACCTCTAACTCGGCCACGGACGCCGTTCAGTAAAAAGAAAAAAATCGACCAATATTTACTCACGATCGGATGGCCGACACTTCGCTGGCGAATTCTTTCACCGATACCGATACAGGTATGAGTATCGATTGGAATCGATATGGAGAGAATCGATTGCTGTTTTGATGTTTAAATGTTGAGTTTTGGTAAATAGTTTTTAATTGTATCTGATTTGTTGAGTGCTTGTTTTGTCACAATGAAGAAAAGTTGTCCAAAAGAGAATGAAAATTATCGTGAAAAAAGTAGATTCTGGCCTGTTAGATGATATTTTTTTCCACATTTTTAATCATCCGGACTCTTTAGAAAACTTTTTGTAGAAAAATACGCACTGCTGAATTTTTTCAATGGTTTTAAAGTGATGAAACAGGCTCCCAATGAGTTAAAAATCATAAATAACGACATTATCACTGTTAAACAAATTCAATAATTGATAAAAAAATAATATTTTGAAGAAACATGAAATTGTGATACCAAATGACTTTCAGTCCAAAACTGGTTCAAAAGTAGATACATAACTATGGAATGTTGATATTATTATTTGAGGTCATCCAATTTTAATTTGTAATACTATAAAATAGATCATGACTCCGGTTAATTGTGTATTAAAAGATGAGTAAAAAGATTTTCGTGAACTGTCGTTACTTAATACAAGTTTGAATATTATTAAAACTGAAATATCTAAATATTTTGTAAGCGAACACAGTTAAAAACTAATGTACTATAAACTATACTAAATTAATTGCGACTTTCTTCTGGCATTTGAATAATATTCAGTCATTAAAGTTTGTATCTTACTCCCAATTTCTGAATTGAGAAGTTGAGGTTACGAGCGTGTCGAACTATATCGCAGAATTTTGACAGGTTTCAAGTTTGATTGACTAGTTCCCATCTTAAATTAATAATTCAGAAACCGGGAGTGAATATTGGCATTCCATTTTCACCTATATTAAAATGTCATAAAATGTAGTCAATTCTTATAATTCCAATTTCAATAAAAAATATTGTATTCTGTGATTATTTTACAAAATCATTACAAGACTGTTAAAAAGAATTGTTATTTTAAAATGGTCATTCTGAAAATTCGTTTCTAACTATAACATCATATTTTTCATCAAATCATTTCAAATTCTAGTAAAGATGTTTTTCTCCGTAAAATAACCGAATTGGCTTGAACATTAGATACGTCTTAATTTTGTTTTACTTAATCTGCTTCGTTGGTTCTAAAAGTTGAAAATGTTGAAAATTTTACATATTTTGATAAGCTGTTTTACGTTGTATGTTGATCAAATTCATTTTTACGGCAATAATGGCAGATTAATTATTAAATTATTCTTATTTATCATATAAACATTCTAATCATCCTCGAAGTTATGCTAACTGCTTATAGGAATTCGTGAAAATAAATTCATTGATTTATATCTCATCTACCATACAACATTATTATTATTAAAATATTTTGCAAATTCACTAACGGCTCTGCAATATTTTTTTCAAAACTATTTCAAATCTACATAGCTACTAACAAAATCTTAAAAAATATGTTTTTGGTCAACGTTTGGTCAAAAAGCAGCTGACGTACAACAAACAGAATCTTTTACCGATATTGATTTCAACAAACACAAAATCGATACACAATCAAATACCAAACGTTTACTTTCTCTGTTCTAAAACCACAAACTATCGATTTTCAGTTCGCTTTTTAAAAACTAACAGATGTGAGGACATTTTGTTTGCTGTTGTCAAATTAGTTTAATTTTAGAACGTCAGCTGCTGGTGTCATATTTTTTTAAATGGCCTGTTTTGTAACTATTTGTTCCTGTTTGTTCTTTTTTAAATTATATCGAGACTTACTTTTTCTTTCAAATTGAAATAATTTGTATCATTGAAATGTTGTGACTGCATTTTTAAAAACTCTATAATTGTTGCCAGTTTTTTTTTTTAAACGCAATGAAACGCTTTTTTAAATTCGAAGTTATTAGTACCAGTTACATTACGTAGCGTTTAACGCTTTACTTTTTAAATATTTGAAATAGAATTAAATTCAAAACAAGAATCTTGGAATATATAAAAGCTTTGATTAAAAAATAAGAATACAATATTGTTGCTGTATAGTGAACTCATTTTATAAACTTTATTGACGTGCCTTATTTGCTATGCTTAGCGATTAAATTAGTAATCACAGTGTAGTCATACAAGTATTCAAAACACACAAAATGTATGTTGTAGTATCACACTTCACATCATACCTACTCATTACAAGCACAATCACACACACACAAACTGCTAACATCTTTCAAGAATTAAATCTGTAATCTTACGTTCTAAGTAATCTAATTTATACTAAGTTATTATAGCCTAACGTAATACACGTACATTAATACAATGTTAGACCTTACAAACTTGTAGCTTTTAACTAAACTGTAATTTTGTCTTCTATGTAATCTAATATTAATATGTAGCAACTACTGCCCACACAGTCCTCCCAATAAATGACGATATTCTTATTTTTTAAGACCTGCTTATAGGGTTGCCAACCACACTTTATAATAACGTACCTATTTTACTTTATTTTTGGTAAATATACTTTATACTTTTACATAAAAATAAAGTATATAAAACTCTATTTTCAATCTTTACTGTGATGCATAAAATGAAACACTATTAGGAATAGTTGCGAGTTGAAACACGAATACTTTCTGTTTCAAATAAAAAAAGTTAAATTGGAATCGAGTTGCTTGTTTATTTAATTTGAAATTGGGATTATAAAAATAGCTTCCAATAATATAAGGATAATGTAAATGTGCGTTAGAAGCACATTCAAATATGTCTTACGAATATTTTTTTCTTCACAAAAAAAGTGTGATATGTTATTTTTCTCAAGAAACAGTTGGCAACCCTACCTGCTTACATTATAAGACCAACTTTGTCAAACCTTCTACATTTTCTATGATCTTTTTCTACATTTAAAATTTGATTTTGCGCGTTCACTTTAGGATTTCACCTTCAGTTAACCTGATCTTGTGCAGATCCTAAAATGACTTTAAGCTTGCTGATTTAGATAATAAGTCTCCATAACATCTACCTACCTCTTACCGATAAGCTTATGACTTTGTATCTGCTCATCTACATTGTAAGATTTCATTTTGTCTGTAAGTTAACGCTTTCGGAATAGTATTCTGATTGTTTGGTCAATTTTCATAAACAATTTCCACAAAAAAAAAAAATATGTAATAATTTTTCCATGTCAAAAAATAAAAGTTTGTAACCTGCCAGTGTTTTTCGTGATTTCTCTACATTCTGTAATTTATCGTAGGAATCTGTGTACTTTTGGAACAATATTCTGATTGTTTGGTCTATTTTCATAAACAGTTTCCGCCAAAAAACAATATTATGTAATAATTTTTCGTGTCAAAAAATAAATGTTTGTAACCTGCCAGTGTTTTGGTCATTTCTCTTCATTTTTCATTTCCCCCTCTTTATCTAATTTTGTTTCGCGCCCAAAAACAATTACATTCTAATTTCAAATGATTTCGCTCGCCTAACAAATCCATTTTAATCCATTTAGAACTGTGAAGAGCACGTGATTACACGAAAACAAAACACGTATGGCGCGGCCGCCATCTTGGATCCGCGAGGCGTCACAGTTTTTGTTAAAAAAGGCCTAAGTACGCGACCATTCTACATACATATTATGCGAGCGGCAGCGGTGATTAAGTACTCGATTTCTGCAAACAAAAATATACCTTATAGCTTTCGATATGTAGTTGAACTTTGTTTGAGGTGTTCCGTAATTTTTTTTTTTCATGCCACAAGGGATCGAGAAGCATTTAGCCGGCCCACCCTCGCGTTTGCGATTTCTTACAGTGCAATATATCTTATAATATAAAAATGAATCGCAAAATGTGTTGGTAAGCGCATAACTCAACAACGCCTGGACCGATTTCGCTAATTTTTTTTTTGTTGTGTTCGTTATTATAAGGAGAAGGTTCTTATGGAAAAAAAATGAAAATTAGGGTAGTGTAGGGTAGAGTAGGGTAGTGTAGGGTAGTGTAGGGTAGAGTAAGGTAGAGGAGGGTAGAGTAGGGTAGAGTAGGGTAGGGTAGAGTAGGGTAGAGAAGGGTAGAGTAGGGTAGGGTAGAGTAAGGTAGAGGAGGGTAGAGTAGGGTAGAGTAGGGTAGAGTAGAATAGAGTAGGGTAGAGTAGGGAAGAGTAGGGTAGAGTAGGGTAGAGTAGAGTAGAGTAGGGTAGAGTAGAGTAGGGTAGAGTAGGGTATAGTAGGGTAGAGTAGGGTATAGTAGGCTGGAGTAAGGAAGAGCGGGAGCGAAGCCGCGTGGGCAAAGCTAGTTATTAATATATGTGGGGTCCTGCGGAGAAAAATGGCGAGCTTGTGAAGTGAAACTGGGTGTTTTATAGTCGGCCTGGCACGCTTAATGGGGTGGATTATAAAATTGTCTGGCACCCACTTTTATGTAGTAAAGATATGGTTTGAATGCGCCCGAATTATTTTTTGTCGTTTATCGTGTTTTTAATAGAGAGTGGGAGAGCATCAAGGTAATGTGAATTCTGTCAGGGCTTTATATATTATGTAATGACTTGGATACTAAGTCCTTTAAGCAATTTCTTCGCATGAATAGTTAATTTGTTTACCATTATAATATGGACATTTTTCAATGGTTTTTATAGTATTTGTCAGCAAATAGGTAGTCGACAACACAACAAAATACTCAGCTCCATTTAACCGAGATCGCGTCTGTGTCAATGAATCTACCTATTGTCGAGTTGCACAGACAATTGAGATACAAAAACTACACGGTTTTACATCACACAATACATACTAGGACAGTTCCACGCTCGCCTCAAAGAGATGTCAAGCAAACCGAAGGGGCCCAGTAGGGTCAGGCTTCGACCCTGCTTGGCCCATTCGGTTTGCTACGGTTTGGGACCATGAGTTCGCTTCTGAAAGGAAAACCCGGCCCTGCCGTTTTCCTTACGATGTTTTCCTTTACTGTTTTAAGAGCAGTGGTGATGAAATAAATTATTACAATAAGCATTAAACCTTGCGAATTGGACACAGGACCTACTACTCATAAGTCGGAGTCGTAACCACTGAGCTACTGTTGCTCTGCTGTGAATACTTGATGAATATTGGTCAAGGAAAGTCTGTTACAATTCTGTTTTTTTTTTTTTATTACATTATCTTCTTTTACACTAATAAAGAGGTAAAGTTTTTTTGTTGTAGGATATCTCTGAGGATGAGGTCTCTGGAAGTACTGCTAAAATTTTTTCACCGATAGAAAGCTGCTTTATTCCTGAGTGACATAGGCTATATTTTATGTACGCAAACGAAGCCGTGGGTAAAAGCTAGTTTGTAATAAACTAGTGCTTGATGATCACACCTGATGGTAAGCAGTGTTAGTTAAGAGACATCCAAATTAGATTAGATTAGTTAGTTTTTTTAGATTTGTATTCAAAACCAAGATACTAAACCAGTGTAAAATATATTACATGAAGTGGCGCGATTAGAAATATATATATTTTATCCCCGGAAGACCCAACGACCTAATTTAATGACAAAAATGTTTAGACATTCCGGCACAAGATACTTTTTAAAATCATAAAGTTACAGCCAACGACCTAGATTTATGACGTGATATTTAAACATAGTTTCTGCTTTAAATAAACTCAAAAAAGTATTTTCTCGTATCATGTTTTTTTTAATATAATTTTGTATAAAACAGTTAATTTTAGTTAAAAAATACTGCTTAAAAGAATTTAGCCAAAAGCATTACATTTGAATACTTTTTTACTTCACTTAAGTTCTGGGCCGCAACTACTTGCAACTATTTTTGGTACATTGGGTCGTAATCGTAATGTCATCATCATCATCATTTCAGTCGAAGAACGTCCACTGTTGGATATAGGCCTCCTCCAAGCGTCGCCACAACGAACGATCCTGTGCGCATTTATTGCATTACCTAAATTTAGGTTGGGCCTTACGAGGGATATCGTGATAGGAATTAAGAAAATAAAAATCATATTAAAAAATAATGTAGAACAACTTTTTATTACAATTCTTAAAAACAATTAATACGTGACACAAGAACAAAACTTAAAACCAGAGTTAAATATGAATTAGAACATTTTCTTTTTGGTAGTGGGAAACCGTCTAAAGACTTCTCTCGCTCTAGAGTTGAGCGAGAGTGTGTCACTTTTACTGACTAAAACACATTTTTCCTATGCGTTCCAGGACCACGGGTTTCCTTTTCAGTAATTCCTCATGGCCCTAGCAGGTTTCGTCCCTGCTGGGCCGCTACTGTTTTGCTGATATCAAATAGAGTTCAGCAAAACAACGTAAAACGCACGCGTAGATTTTAGTCGGTATCAATCTGTCACTCGTCTCCTTCTGGCTCCACTCAAAGCGGGAGGAGGTATTCGATGACTTCCTACAAAAAAGAAGCGTTTTCTTTCGGAGACACCGACAATTATCATATAATACCATAATTACTAAAAGTCTTAAAAAATAAATCTAGACAATAATATATCCACACATCAAATAACCATTCTTTCACATATCTTCATTCGCCATACATCATTTGTATAAATTAAAGGGTTATGCACGAAATAGCGACACCTATTCATATAGCCCAGGTTTATTTCCGTTATGTGCCGAATGAGGCCTTTATGTCCCAAATAAAGGACGTTTATTTTCGTTTCGGACTGCTTTAAGCTATAAAAATGGTGGGCAAGCTTAATTTGAATGCGTAAGAAATAAATCCGTTTTTTTGTTTTTATTCAAACACCCTGTATTGTGGGTTTATGGTACGTGATACAATTATAGGGGCCGTTACAAAAGATTTAGGCTTTTTAATGTTTTTAGGTTAGAAGGGGGGAGGAGGGGGGAATAAAAAATAATAGAATTTGTGCTTTGTTTCGAAATTATTATTTGGAAAGCCTTTTTTATGTTAATACTAGATGACCCAGGCAAACGTAGTTCTGCCATAAAAAAATTTCACAGAAAAACGTGCATAATTATGGATCCAGAACCTGATTCTGGACCCCGGACAGTGAGCAATGGGTAGCTCGCTGTCCGGCCGTCCGGTAACTGTCTGGATCAAGCCCAAGTCGTCGACGGCGCGCACTGTTCCCGCGCGTCTCAAGGAGTTGTCAGCAACAGTAGGGGCCCAGCCGGGTCGAAGCCTACTGGGGCCAGGGTTATCCGAAAGGGAACTCGAGCCCCGGTATGAAGGCTTGAAGGAACGGGGTGGGTTTTTTATTCAGTAAGAGTCTGACACTATCTCCCGCTCCACCCAAGAGCGGGGGTTGTCATAGGATGATTTTCCCCACCAAAAAAAAAACCCAAGTAGTGAAATTTTTCACCAGTGCCAGATTGACAGAACCAATGCTTGACTGCGATCCCACCTGATGGTAAGCAGTGATGCAATTGTTGATGGTGAGACGCACTAGTTGATTAAGAGCCTATTTACTCTAGCCTTGAATAAACTGATACTGTATAAAATCGTTATCCTAATCAACCACATTGACATTTTTTAATTAAAAGTTATTAACTCACTTTTACACGACCATGTAAATTGTAGTATATTCTTTAATAATGACATTTCCTAGAACCTTCATCTAGCTAGAAAAAATCTAAAATTATTTTCTAAGCGTTATCTTGCTGCAAGTTAAATTGCTATTAGTAGCTCCAGGCTTTGTTTGCTTCTAAGAATAATAAACGCGAGTCACAAGAGTTTAATAGAGCAGATAGGCCATAGTTTTTTTTTTTGAGGAGAGAAATCATCTTATGACTTCTAGACCACTCTACGGTAGAGTGCTTTTCCTTTTAGTCAGTAAAAGTCTGACACCTCTGTATTAGACTTTTACTGACTAAAATTCATTTGTGTCCTTCAGTTGCCTTTTGAGTTCTAGGACCATGATAACTTAGGGCCATGCTCTTTCGAACATTCCCGTAGTCCTAGGCCATGAAGAGTTAAGCTGAAAATATTTGAAAAGAATAAGTATGAAGTTCTGTAGAATCTTGAATGGCCAAAATATTTCGTACCTATAGAATAAGAATTGTCTTCAATTTCTATCTCCGTGGACGACAACTATGTTGTTAATGTTTTTTTTTGTTTTGATATAGATTTCTTGATTCAAAATCATTTTTTTCATTCATCATTTTTGTAATTAATAAAAAAATCATTCATTATTGTAATTGAAACAAATTTACATATTTTCTTTGGGTTTAATTTCTTTACAATTGATTACAATGTAGCATACAAGACTAGCAAGCAATTTAACCTTAACTTATGATTATTTTTTTAATTGATATAAACTAATCCTTGACTGCGATCCCACCTGATGGTAAGCAGTGATGCAATCGTTGATGTTGAGGCGGACTAGTTAGTCTATTATAAGCCTATTTACTGTAACCTTGAATTATACTTTATAGATTACATATTATTATGTTTAAATTAAGAATACCGACAATAATAAGAATAACATCAACAAATGATTTGATTTGACTTCATGAAGGTAATTTATGCTTTGATTTGCAAAGTGATTTTATGATAAAGTCCTGAGATCAGTGTTTTGTTGGTCGTTGGCAGATTTTATAGGTAGATAGATATATTCTATAATGTACACCAAAAAGTAAAATTATAATAGGAACTGACGTGCGGCTCATACACATTTTGGTTAAGTGAACTTGGGAAGTTGATACCTACTTAGTAGGTACGTATGGTGGGTAGACGACATAGTAACCTATGTTATTATGTCCGAATCGTCGTCGTCGATCGTTATGTGTGTTGTGTGTCGTGTTGTGTGTTGTGTTGTGGGTTGTGTTGTATGGTGTTGTGTGTTGTTTGTTGTGTCGTTGTAATGGGATCTGAATAGAAAATTTGAGGTAGAGAGCTTTTCAAACGCTAATTTATATGTAGCCTCTTTTTTGTAATGTGAATGTGAGAACACTGTATACTCCACGAACTCTTATACTACCTACTTCCTATTACGACTTACTTTTTTTTTATTAAGATTATTTTTATTGTGCTTTTGTGTACAATATTTGACTAGTCACAGAACAGTGTACTGTTCTTACATAATATTCCTCAATATTGTAATAACAACCTCTCTTGCCGGTTCTTCTCCATAGGAAACGACCAATTTGGAAACGTGCACTAGCTTTTGACGTTTTATAAGTGCCCATGTAGGCCTATGTTAAATAAAATATTTTGACTTTGAATGTTAAACTTTGATAAATTCTTGGCTTCAAATATCACGAGATAGACTCTTGATTTTTAATTGCCATGTGGAAGTTTTAAATTATGAATGGTTACCTATTTTAATTTCTATAAAATCGGGCAAAGCGTACGGAACTTATTACGTTGCATGAAATATTCTATTATGATTCATCTTTTATCTAGTATAGTAAAAAACCACAATATCTGTCGATATCCCGAAGTACTAAAACCGAAAATGCTCTCGACATATTCATTTTCATTTTACACCGACATGACATGCTATTTTCAGCCTACCTTCGTAATATAATTCCTCTAAAATTGTATAAACAATTTTCAGTGTGCCCTCGGCATACATAAAATAGACGAGGATTATACATAAGCTCAAATAAAAGTATATAATAAAAGAAAGCTGGCAGGAAAAAATAACTTTAAAAAGCTTGAAATAAAGTTCAATTTTGTTTGAAAGCAATAATAGACACCCTCATCTATTACTAGTAGTGGGGTGACTCTATTCGCGGGAAAAGGGGGTACTCGGGGGTTCTATTTTATAAATAATGAATGTATACAATATTTAATTTATTCGTAAATATATTTCGTGATTGGTTTGAACGTTTATATAAAATTATAAAAGAGGGGTGGGTTAAAAATAAATTATTTACCGATGTAACAATTTTGTAGTTTTCCGGATCAAATAGAACTCTGTTTAATTATTCACGTTAATGACTCTGTAATTACGTGCTTATGATAATCGCTGTTTGTGAGCTCTGATGGCGTCTGTTTGCTGATGACTCATACGTGCTTGATCTAGCTGTATATGTGTCTACCTTAATACCTAAGTGATTTATTTACTGAGGTATAGTCTGTATAAAAAGTCAAACGACTTGGGAATTTTGTATAATATTTAATAATTAAAAAAAATACTTATATTCGATACTTTTTATAAGGTTCTTCTATTAGTAAACTATAATCAAGATCTCATAATCAACCTTGATTATTGAACCAGTGTTGACTATATCAGATTTCATTTTGCCCTAATAATTATCCAAGTGGTTTGACTTTTTAGACAGACTGTATTGGGTAAGCGGGCAACCTCTACACTTTCATCTGGGATGGCGATCTGACATCGATTAATCAAAGAATCGATTTTAAAGATCAAGAAAATCGAATTTTTTAAATCGGTTATGGTTTGACAAATGATCGATTCTGGGAATCGATCTTTTAAAAGGCTCCTTTTCCACTCGCCTATCATCAACATCGAGCATGGTTTAAAAGCTTGTTGCTTCATGTAATGCAATCCAACGCGATGTTTGATGAAGAGGCAACGCGAAAAAAGAGAGATAGCGCCTGAAAACCCTGTTGGCATTCGGTAGTTCCGTCATTTACTCGAATATTTCACAAAACTTGTTCCAGGAAATACGTATTTTTTTTAAACCCTTAAAAGTTAAAAAAAAAATCGTCGTTCAAATCTTGATTAAAGCAAGGCTTATTGTTATATTTTTGTGACTTTTTAATTTTTGAGTACATTATGAAGGTTTAAAGTTCATTCAAAATAGCAGATTTTCAGAGGATTTACTGCATTAGTCGTACAAAAATTTATAAATTGATTTCAATAGAAGCCTAGATAATGTCCACAAGATAACCATGTGTCCAAAATATCTAATGAAAAATGAAAATATATGAAAAACAGTGAAAATGTCAAATTGAATGCCCATTAAAGCTTTTTTTTATTATTGATAGGCTTGTGTTTGACCACCATCTCACCTGATGGTAAGCGATGATGTGGTCGACGATGGAGCACGCTTGCCTAGAAGTAACCTATTTACTCTTGGCTTAAAGTCCTCTAAGTTGTAGCTATCAGGAAACACAGACTCCGGTAGGGAATTCCACTCCTAGGCTGTACGCACAATAAATGTGTTAAAACAAGCTTGATATCAAGTTTACGCCGCGTACAGACATCGCGAGGCATGCGTCGCGAATGGTTCGTCTCGCATGCCTCGGGCTGTGTGGACGTGTGTGCCCACAGTGAGCATTCGCGTTAAGGTCGATTTACATCAGACGAGCGAATGCTCATTCTATCCCCACTATATCAAATTCTTTTAGTGTAAACAGGCGTAGAGCATTCTTTCGTTGTTCTTAGTGCGTTCGCAAAGATTCTATGGAATATTCTAAGAATACTCGCTCGCTCGATGTAAACGGCGCTAGAGCGCGCGAACAGTTGCTTAGAGCGTTCTTGCGTGTTCGGACGTGCTCGCGCCCCTGAGCGGTCTCTTTAAAGCGTTCTTGTGTTCTAGCGATTGTATACATATCTTATCGATTAAATTATGGATTGGTCTCAAGAAAAGTTATTATTAATGATAGAAGCCTACCAAAATTTCAGATGTCTGTGGGATCCGACGTATGAACACTATAAAAATACAACTTACAAACAAGATGCGTGGCAGAAAATTGCAAAACTATTGGAATGTAATGTTGAAGAATTAAAAAAAAAGATGGACTACCAATACCAACCACAGAATGTGCACAGAATTGACACGAATGAGCAAAGAATATTCGTTCAGATGATCTAGCTATCGTTTACATTAAAAGATTCCGAAAGAATGCTCGTGATCTAGCTCTAGCTTTTTGTTCGTTTGATGTAAACGCTGAATACGAGTTTTCGTTTACACTAAAAGACCACGAACAAATGCTCTTGTTCTAGCTCTAGCTCTGTGTTCGTTTGATGTAAATCGACCTTAAAGGTCGTTGCGAACACCGCCTCAGTACGAGCCGTTCGCTCCGTGTGGACGGACAGGTATTGTTTGCGGTTTCTACTGAAGAACACCGTGCGTGGTGGTTTGCGTGCTCAGCTTGAGCATGTGTCGTTCAGGTTGAGGCATGCGTGACGAACCACTCGCGACGCACGCCTCGCGATGTCTACGCGGCTTTAGGTATTTTGTCCTTACAATGTAGTTAGTGCCACTTACCTGTAATTTCACCAGTACGAGCACGTTGCTCTTGAACACCGGAATGCTATAATTTGTTGATAAAAAGAAAACTTGCCAATGTTTTGCGTAAAGAATCAATGCGATGGTAAGGTAGCAAATCGTTGAATGACAATATCAACTTTATCTATAATATTTCTATCAGTCACTTACCCAAAGTAGGCCTTAATAAGCACGGGTTTCCAGGCAACGAGCTAGAGGTAGCTCGCCGTCCACCCGTTCGTTATGGATCAGACCAGAGTCGACGGCACGAAGTCTTCCACGCGCGCCTAAAAGAGATATCAGCAAAACTGAAGGGCCCTAGCAGGGCCGATACGCTATACGCTATTTTGAACTTTATTTTAATGACTCTAAGTTCGATATCTATTTGTCAAAAACACGACTGTGTTGGCACTTTCTGCTGGGGTTGACTGGTGCAGTGGCACGAGAGTCGACTTGCGGTATAATAAGTTGTAGGTTCGATTCCCGCAGAATATAAATACTTTTTGTCTAATGAATGGTATTTATTTTTGAAAGTGTACATTTTGTCACACTTTTGTTGTGTATATAAAATATAAAAAAAAAAAAAAAAATCCGTTTGTACTAAGTACCTATGCTAGGTAGGACGTTCATGACAAACAATGATAGAGCTCCTTTTATAAAAAAACCTGTTTTTTAATCCATTCAAATAAAAAGTAGGGTGAACTTTATTAGACAAAATAAATGCTCACCCTACTCAAGGTTACGTACGCAATATTTGACACTCGTTCACAACTTTAGTTCAAATTCGGCTACTCACTAAGAGATAGCGCTGTTTTCAATTTCGCTGTGTAAGGAATTTTAATATGAAATGGAACATTTACAAGCAACGTTAGATAACTTCATAAAAATATGTAAAAACCACAAAAACTTAATTTATACTTACTGCTAAACTAGTTCTATTTTCTTCAGTTTTCTAAACAATATATTTTAGTACTCCTAAACGTGTATAGATGGCGTTTGAAGCTAATCGCTACCATTGTTCAAGCGTAACATTGTCGTAAAAAGTTTTAGTTGAAAGTTTTGTCCAAACTTTTACTTGTACAAAATTTATATCAGCGATAAAATGAAAATAATTATTGTTTGCATCTAAAAATTAAACATAAACTCTCTTCTCCCAAATCTAAATTATTTTAATTTGCGTGACTGAGGGAACGAAATATTCCTGTCACACTTTTAGTAGGTACTGTTCGATTGCCGGTAAAAAAGATCAATTTACAAGATTTGTACGTCTGACGGCTTTCAGTAGATACAATGGCGCCTATCCTACGGAACCCAAGCCCTTTTTCGAGATAAAAGGAAGCAGCCCATAACATTTCGGTAAACTGTAGAGGTTTGTGTCAATAGGCCTTCTTAGTCAGTTCGCAAACGTGTGCTTGTGTCAGATACAAGCTACCAACGAATATTTGATTTCTATAGAACCAGTATCAAATCATCTTCTTCCACAAAGTGTTCGGTGTCGGTAACTGAAAACTAAAAGTATCTACATTTGCGCAGTGCCTTAGTTTTTTCTTAACCTTATTGGGGACGGATTCCAGTCCAGTCAAACTGGAACAGGAGTAATTCTTACTGTGGGGCAATGCTTAAAAATAATATTTTACACCAACTGCCTATCTATTAGGTATCTACAGCATAAAGCAGCAGCTATCCCTAACGACTGTCAAAGTTCTACAAATGCCATCCTCTTCTGGTCTCATCGGCCATCTGTTCAACGAGTAAGTAATGCCCCATTTACAGAATATTTTGACTAATTAGTTATCTGCTTCTGCTAATAAAATAGCAACCTATCATCAAAAACATTGGCAAATACTGATAATTACACTCTTTTTTATTTGAGGTGGCTATTTCAATAGTAAAAAAAATAAAATATAATAGCTCTGTTCAAAGTGAGTGTGTCCTACTTCAAACCAAAAACACCCCATCCCATTCGAAAGAGTTACTGCAGTAATTGGTCGAATGTTATGGAGTATTTTCTAGGTCCAGGAACGCAAAGGGCAATAGGCTAATTGCCATAAAAAATGTAAGTTAGTCTGTCTTTTAGATTATTCAAAAATAAGGGACAAGTATTTTTTTTATTTGTAAATTAAACCAAAAATTACAAAGATATAGCCCATTAAAGTTACGTGTAACGTCACGCCGTGCTGCATTTTTTCGCACGGGGTGACGTCACACGTAACTTTAATGGGCTATATCTTTGTTATTTTTTGTTTAATCGAAAAAAGAAAAAAATACGTGTCCAATATTTTTTTATAATCTAAAATACGGACTAAATAAAATGTAATTATTTTGACCCTGGAAACTACCCTATTGAAGGATATCATTGTGGAACATGTTTTTTGGTTCAGTTTCAGATTCAGATATTTTTATTTGTGGAACGGCTAAGTAAACAAAAAGTAAAGAGTTGATGTCAATGTAAAACACTATGGCTTGTCGTCAACGGTGTACAAATATGTATTCGCATTACTTATTTACAATTATATTAAATAATGGGAAAAATATTAAAAAAGGATATAGAACCTTATTTTTAGTATATGCAAAACCTGAAACACCTGTCTAGTATTTCTATATAAAGAATCTAAGTACATGAGGCTGCCCACCCACCTCAGGCTTTTTGTAGGACAGATATTCGGGCCGATTTTGTATATTTGTAACATTGTTCTGTATATTTCTGACCTACATTTTGAAGGACGTGTGCGTTGCACTATTGCTATCAGTTCTATTTTTCTCCTACAAAAAATCGGTCACCGATTATTATCAGTCGTGGGCAGGCAGCCTTATGAAAAATCACAAACTTATAAGCCAGTAGCAGTACCTAGTTGGCAACACAAAAAAGCATGGTCACCGGGCCACTCGGGCGACTGAGGGGTGGTTTTGCTTTTGCACCCTGCTATTCTCTGGCGCCTTATGCCTTCTATGGCCTGCCGTGACCTGTTTTGTACTCAGTGTCGATGGAGACCAACTTGTGACCTTTTTAAATATTTTTGGGAAAAAATATGAAATGGTGTAAAAATTATTGGAATCGATTCAGTTATTGATTCCGAACAAAGTATATTCAGGTTTCGTATATACTATAATAATGTCGTATATTATGACATGTATCTAATAAACATCACTGACGTAACTTTTAGCGTCTTTAAAAAAAAATAACAACTAATTCGAAAATAATAAATAAGTTGAGGGTTTATAGTTTATAGTGCTGCGAAATTGTTCTGAAGACTAGTTACCGCGGTCCTGTAATGCTCGGAGCAACTGAAGTATCACAGGTGGGTTTTAGTCAATAAAAGTCTGACACTCCCTCTCGCTCCAACCAGACCAAAAGAGGTTCTTTTGGTCTGGTTGGAGCGAGAATTTTGATGTATCCCACCGCTGGGGGGCCCCTAATCATGTAATGGATCCGTGTTATTCGTTTGGGCGTCGATGTCAAAGACACCCTGTATAGTCCGAATTTACAAGTAAACTATTACAATCATTTATAATATGGCATTAGAGAAAGAATTTTCGTATTTGGATCATTATTTCCAAAGGACAGAAATAAGCATTTTCTTACACGCTAACAATTTTCGCCGACTGATCGACACTGTCCCGAGGGCTGGCTTGTTTAGCCAGCCCAATGATTAGCCGTACCATTCAGCGTGGTAAGGCCGCCAGTCTTCTGGCATGTTACCGTCGTACCCACGTGACAACGATCATGAGTACATCACCTAAGTGTATTTTGTTTATCAATATATAGTTCGTAGTTAGGTTATAAATACTTGAAGTTAGTTAATATTTAACTAAATTCCAATCTTTTTTATCTTTAGCTACTTCTGGCCAATCCCTAAGGTAGGAGTCCAAATCGTCACGCCATCTCCTCCTGGGCCTACCGCGTCGCCGGCTCCTGCTGTTCGGAATCCAGTCAGTGGTTGCCTTCACCCAATTTTGTTGCGATATGCGGCAGATGTGTCTTGCCCAGTTACATTTTAGTTTGGCCCCTGAGTTACCTACGTCTGCGATTTGTGTTTCGGAATGAAGTATACTGTTCCATTGCTCGCTGGCAGGCCCCGAGTGCGGACATTTGAGCAATAGTTATTTTCTATGGTTTCGCAGGCAGAATGGATATGACTTTTAACAGCAAACAACTGATTAATTTGAACGGTATCACCTACTTACTAAGTAAGTAGACTTCTAGATATCCTTGTATTTTTTTTACAAAATGTCTTTTGTTTTTTTTTCGTATATAAACCAAGTAGGTTTTCTTGAAAGTATCTTCTTGTGTTAGTTAGTTTAAACATTATAAAATTAAAGTACCTATTTCACCTGAGTTATGGAAACTGTGAAAAAATTTTGAATGATAATGCAAAAAAAAATTCAAGAATTTTCGAATTGTACTCGTATTGTAGTAAAAAAAAATGTTTGCTTGTTGCGAAATATTTTTTGAGGAAAGTAACTTTTTTTGAACTTGGCTTTTCATCAGCTAACTTCTCCAGCTAGCTCAGTAAAAGTGACCTAAATGTTAGTGACAGCAATGGAATTATTTATATTTTATTTTATATGGCACACAACGTACACACACAAGAGACAAGTCACGAATTCAAACTTAATGTGACCCTGACAAGGCTCAGTAAAATAAAATATAATAACTGTAACACATCAATTGTCAATATTGGTCCTCAATATCTACAGAAGTAAACAATTGTGTTTACTTCTGTTGCCATGATAAAAATATCTGAAAAACATTTTTTCGCTGCCGGCTTGCCACACGTAACCACGGAATTCTTTAAAAAAAGAACACTGGACGCGTTGCCATGGCTACGCTTGGCGCCAATACAATAACATTTAATTCATTAAGAGCGTATCCGCGTATCGAGTTGAGCCGACAACAAAGGACACTGTCGTTTATCTTTACTTGTTTAAAAAATATCTTCGCACACAACTGTTGGAAGCTTATCCCCCCCGCCCCCTCCTTATCGAATTATTAGGATTAATAGCTATAATAATTAACTTAGAGACTAGTTCAATAGGTGGGATGAAATATCCAGTCTAAAAATTTACCTCTAAATCTATCAAAAGTTAAAATACCTACATCCTTTGTTTCAAAAAACTACGCATACTTTTCATATTCATCCGAATAGGCAATTAGCAGTCAGTAGGTTGGCGCGCGGAATTATGAAAGACCACGATTAATCAGCGTCAACGTACATACGCTTTGTTCCACAGCTCTATTTACTATGTACATAGCGGTGACATCTCATTATATACCGCGACTATGTGCACCTACCCGCCGATCACCTATCTAGGAAGTTTGCACGCAAAAATCTAGCGCTAGGTGCTTGCCCCCCGCACACACGCACGCCGCGCCGCCGCACGCCGCTAAAACATAGCGCTGCGAGTGAGACTGCGTGCTAGAAAAAGACAGCCATAAAAAACTCCCCGTGGTGTGAGGTGCTGCCCCCAAAAAAAGCACCAAAAACGCAATCTGCGCAACTTCCCCGCGCAGAATCGTTAACGACTCCGGCTCTCTTTATCGTACACGCCGTGCCTCCTATATTTCTATTTTTTCTCCGTCAAACATTAGACGTAAGACGATTTCCATTCAACACAAAAACTAACCCTATCCCCTCGCAGTACAGTCGAAATTCGCAGCGCGGAAAAGTGGCGTTTATTTAGCATGCCGGCCGCTAGACGCACACACCCGCACCGGAACAGAAATAACGATCGCATTTTTGACCGAAAAGGACGGACAGATGGCTGAAAAGAGAAGAAAAAAATGACGACCATTTTGCTTTGCGCACCTACGAGGCGGACGAGGTGAGCTTTATGTATGCTCTTTTTTTCGAGAAAAAAACCCAACCAAAACAAATGCACGTGGTCGGGTGTTATGACCGAACTCGTGAAAAATTCTGCCGCCCGCTAAGAGATGCCGTTACGGGCGCGATTTTTTCCGCTCGCCATTTAGTTATGAAAAAAATTACTCGGTGGCGCTTTCGTCGCCCGGTTTAAAACGAAGGGGCTTCAGCAGCGACGGGTTACTTTTGATTTTTGGTAACTGATGGCTGTCGTAGGGTTACGTATTGACACGGTCATGTTTTATTGAGCTGGAAGTATTGGCTTGTGAACCGTATTAGGTTTCGGTTATAGAAATTGATCGACAAAAATAGATTATGAAAAGTGTTATGGATTTTTTTGATCTGAACGTGGCTCAACATTTTTTACGGGTTATTCTTCATCTTGCTTTTGTCTCTTGACGAAAACTATTGTTATTTTAATAATCTAGCTAAATGGAATTTGTAAACCTACTTTACAATTAAGCTAATAGGTGTGTAATCTCTCTACAGATTCCATTTGAATATTAAGCTTTCGGTGTACAATATTTCTAACTGTGATGAGCTTAGCAAACCTAGTAATAACTTTTAATGATTTATCAAAGCGTTGAATCGCGTTCTAGTTCTCTAGAAAATTAAATACCAGTTTCCCAGAGATGGGTAATACAAGGTGCACAAAATGGCGTGTGTATAAAATTTTGATGCGATTTATCTTAGCATCATTCTTGCTGGAGCAGGTTTTGAAGACCCGACGGGAGAGAAAAACTTTTGTAGCATCATGTCATCCAATTTGAGGAAGTCAGAAAACCAGCCGCTCTATATATTATGAAAGTTGAAGTTGTTGTTTTTTATAAAACCGTCCATAATGTCCTACTTGTAGACCAATCCAAGTCTCCAGTGCACTATCAGACGGTGAATTTAAGTTTTTAGATAACAGATCAATACTTCTCTTCTCTCAAGAAAAGAGAAGTCTCTCTGGATGTCTTTAAGAGGAAAATTTAAAAGTACTTTCTTTCACTATTCACATTATCTAATTTATAAAATTTTCGTGTATTTGTAACAAAAGTCCTCCGAAGCGGCTTGACGACGAAAGACGTCCACTGTTCGACATATGCCTCCCCCATTTGTCGTCACAGCGAACGGTTCTGTTCGTCTCGCATGCATCGGATTGCCGCGACCCTCACCAGGTCATCGCCATCGGTCCGATGTATATCTTAGATAATATAATAAACTAGCTTTTGCCCGCGGCTTCGCCCGCGTACATAAAAGACCTTCCCTCTTTCTCCCCCTTTTCCTCACTTTTTTTTTAAATTAGCTCATGTCCGTCTCCAGGGTCCCAACTATCTCTGTACCAAAATTCATCAAAATCGGTTTTGCCATTTAGGCGTGAAGACGTAACAAACAAACAAACTCACTTTCGCTTTTATAATATTAGTAAGGATTGCAATGGTGGCCATAACCGTAAGCACTAAATAAATGTTTATTTATATGAAATCTTCAAACTTATTGTAAATATCCCCAAAAGCAAAGCTCTACTTTGCAGTTTATAGCGTTCAAGGGTAATAAAAACAGCGCTTTTTCTGATAAACCATTTATTTAATTATAGGATTGTTGCTACATGACCCAGCACCTGATTAAAAAAAAAAAAACATTTAAGTACGGATCTAGGCAAAGTAGTTAACATAGTATCTAATTGAAAAGTACCTAGTCTGATAGCTTGTGACGTTTGCAAATCTTTATATACCTACCTATATAATTCTTGTGAAATAATACTTGTGTTTACACCTAACTCGTCCTAAACGGCTGGCCCGATTTAGATATGTGTATGTTTTACTGTGTCTCTGAATAGTTTGAAAGTACGACTGGATTGATTGGTGGCACTACAATTGGGTTCAATTTTTTTTTTACAAAATATCGACTTTCGGGCAGGACAATGTCTGACGCGGGACTTATAAGAGCAAACAGATTGACCATTTTGGACTCTCAATACTAATGTATTTCAGATGGAATTATAGTTTGTTAAGCTTTTAAGATTATTTTGTCGAGCCTTGACATAAATGGCAATTGATCCCGTCCACTACATTTGAAAAGTTGGTAACTTATTATTGAACGGTTATGAAAAAATCTTTCTATTTGCGATATTGTGAAAATTAACTTTTTGATAAAAATAAGAATAATGAATCAAGTCAATTATCTATACTTCTTCAATCATATTTTTGAGATGTATATGTCGTAGCCATCTAGTTAAATTAGCCATCCAATTGGACGCCTAGGGCGTTCGTAAAATGCAATGAAATGACTGAAGAACATTTAGCTATGACGTTGACCGCAACGTTTAACCAGATGGCTGAACGTTGTGTAGTCATTTAGTTTAGTAGGGTGACGAATTTATAAATTATATAAAACTACTTTTTAGTAACAGTGTCCACCAAGTAAAAGTGAAATATTATTAAATCAATAAATAGCGGAACTAAATTTGAATCACTTGGCTGAGTCTTGATCAGTCATTTCGAAAGGGCTAACTTTCAATACGCCAAGCTGTTAAACGTTGAGTGATTTTAGGTCAAACAACTATCGGCCTAGGCATCCCATTGGATGCCGGCGTTTTACGAACGCCCTAGGCGTCCAATTGGATGGCTAATTTAACCAGATGGCTACGATATATATACTACTACTCACATACCTACTCGTAAAAGATAGCTACGAGTATCAAGCGGTTACAAATCAAACCCCTAATTCTGTTTACCTAGCTATATTGACGAACCCTAACCTAGTAACTCTCTAAGTCCTGCCCTCAGCACCGAAGCGTAAGCAGAAGCGAAGCGCTGGTGAAGGCGAAGCGTAGAAGGAATGCTTACAGGTCTCCGATGATGCTTCGCTTCGTAGTCGCAGCTGGAAGACTCGGGGATGAAACTGGGCCTGAAATGTTATAGTAATAACTTTTAATTTCAATTGACTTGATTGTATTATTACGTCTTCGTTGGTTCTTATTCTTATTTACCATTCAACGCTTGCAAGGCAAAATTATCTAAGCGACATTGAGTAAACTTTACAGGAGAGTGTTTTAAAGTTAAAATTTTCAGAGAAAAAATCATTTGTTAGAAAAAAGTCGGCTTTACTATATAAATTATTTATTTATTTATTAAATGCTTTATGCACACAAAAGTACAGAGGCGAACTTAATGCCTTAGGCATTTCCTGCCTGTCAACCTTTGATGCAGAGAAAAATAGTGGTAGGAATGAATAGACATACTAATAAACCATATTTATATAACACAATGATGTTAATTATTAACATCATTATATCCATAATCTAAATCCGACTATTTCGACATTGTTAACATTTTTTTTTCTTAAAAAATTAACTTTAAGTCACTCCTGTAAAGTTTACTCAACGTCGCTTAGAGCATTTTGCCTTTCAGGTGTCGTATTTATCTTTCTGTTGACTAAAGTATGGTAGAAAGACAGTGATATGAAAGAAAGGGAGATACCCTTTTCTTTGGCACCCGGATAGACCACATCGAGGAATAGCACAAAGGCATTTAATCATTTTCTCAAAGCCGTTTGTAGAAGCTAGTTATTATCCTATATTAGCCAGACATACTAGACGATTGATGACGTGGTCGCTCACAATGGGCCTCATCAGAAGGCTTAAAGTCACCCAAAGGGTAATGGAAATGGATAGCCCTTTCTCGCCCTAGAAACTCTAAAAACCCTAACCCTACAAACTCCGAGAGCCCTATTAACTTATAGTATTCAATCTATGATTTCTCACGGCACCTAGGACAACGGGTTTCCTTTTTCTGAGGCTCTAGTAGGCATTGGGCCTGCTGAACCCCTAAGGTTTTGCTGACATCTCGTACGTTACGCAGGACGGTGTCCTACCCATTGCTCGTCGTCCGCAAGCCTTTTATTTTTTCGGGAAAAATCATCCTATGACAACCCCCGCTCTTGGGCGGAGCGGGAGATAGTGTCAGACTCTTACTGACTAAAAAACCCATCCCATTCCTTCAAGCCTTCATACCGGGGCTCGAGCGCCCTTTCGGATAACCCTGGCCCCAGTAGGCTTCGACCCAGCTGGGCCCCTGCTGTTGCTGACAACTCCTTGAGGCGCGCGGGAACAGCGCGCGCCGTCGACGACTTGGGCTTGGTCCGGACAGTTACCGGACGGCCGGACAGCGAGCTACCCATTGCTCACTGTCTGCAAGCCCGCGCCTACGGTGGCTGGAAATCGGGATCGGAATCCCGGCGGCGGCGAGCGCGCCGTTGCCTGATACGGTCGGCCTCCTCCTTAGCGAGCATTACTGCTTCGCAGAAGTCGGCGACCGCCTGCGACTCCTCCTCGCTCCGGACCATGGCCTCGACCAAGGCCCGGCGCGAGAGGTCTCCACCGCCGATCACCCCCACGAGGGCACGGCGATGCTCCGGCCAAGCAGGGCACACCGCGATTGTGTGATCCACCGTGTCCTCCGGGCGTTCCGCACAGTGGCGACACCTGGGCGTCACTTCCGCATGAATCCGGTGCAGGAAACTCCCGAACGAACCATGTCTGGTGAGTACCTGCGTCATGCGGAAGGTGAGGACGCCGTGAGGTCTTTCCAGCCACGCCTCAAAGAGGGGACTTACCGCCATGATTGTCAGTGTCTACTACATACGGGTGCTCTGTGTTTTCTGTTGCGATATTTCTACATTTTCTTCTTTCCACTTTAATTCGGAACAGGAACCTGTCGTCCTCAAGCCTAGAGACTGTCTTAAATTTAACCTTCTTGAAACATGTTGTAGTCAACTTGTCTTCGGAAAAGGGCCAACATTCCAAGATCAACAAACAAACACAAAAATTTAATCGACAACCTACAAGCTTTCACTATTCACAGTAAAGAAAACAAATGTTTTATTATGGTTGCAGTACAGACCTTGTTTCTCTCGTTTTGGTTGTGCACGGAAATGGCGCAGACACCAATATTCTCTGAAAATCAACAAATAAAAAGCCGGTTTAGTTTGAACGGCACGACGGGTGATCTAATAAAAATATCTGGTTATATCACAATGTCTATAGGATTTTTAATGCTTTTAGTAGTGTTCTCAAAAATGGTGCAGAAAAACATCGTGAGGAAACCCACATGTCCTAGAACCTAAAATTCGAAGAGTAGTGATATCCACCAACCCTCACTGCGCTCGCGTGGTGGATTACGGCCCATTCCCTCTCCTAGAGAGGAGGCCTGAGTCTCAACAGTAAAATCAATATAAGGCCGACTATGCAATGTTATGCTATTAGTAAAAATGGTTTTTGTTGGTTTCGGTTTGAGAATCGTGACAATATCATCATCATCATCATTCCAGCCGAAAAACGTCAGCGGCTGCACATATGCCTCTCCCAAGTGTCACCACAATAACCAGGCCTGTACGCTGTACGTCTTGCATCCATCGAATTTCCGTGAACCTTATTAGGTCGTCGATCCACCTTGCCGGAGGCTGTTCAAAGCTACCTACGTCTTTCGGTACGCGGTCGCCACTCCAGAACCTTTTTGGGGTGAATCTTTGAAACCAAAAGGCTTTCGGACCATATTTTGTGTCGCAAGCCACTGGGCGCAAACGAGTGCCTTTGATACGTTAAGTGATCGGGGATAACTAATACGCAAATAAAAATATCAAATTGTATGTATCAGATGAATGAGACATTCTCGTTTTCAAAGAATCGCCCTTTGCCTCCATCGACCATCTGTTCTGCAAGTAATGTGCCTTGCCTTCTGTCACTCACCTGTATAATACTCATTAAAAACTTCATAATGCATTTATTTACACTATAGTGGCACATAGACAGGCTTAAGAGGAGAGTCTATAAGAAACAACTCTTACAGTTTTCACAATTTCTAAAAATACACTGAATTAAACAAAAATAAATAAATAATGAAAAACCTAAATAGACGTGACAACAGTTTTCACCGCAAAATATTTGCAAACCCATGCATTTTTAGAAAAAAATAGTTTAAAAAAAAAAACTTTTTACAAAAAAAAAAATAACCGACTACACTAAAAAAAACATTAAAACCATCAAAATAATTTTAATTTCAGAAGTCGGTGTTTCTGGATATTGTTTGTGTGTTTATTAAACACCGACTTCCGAAATTAAAATTATTTTGGTTTTAATGTTTTTTTTAGTGAAGTCGGTTATTTTTTTTTTGTAAAAAGTTTTTTATTTCACTCTTTTTAGTTGCAATACACTTACAGCCAGAGTACCTTTTTCTCATGACAATTCCAATTAACTCGAACCCTTTTTTTTCCGATGGGAAAAATCATCCTATGACAACCCCCGCTCTTGGGCGGAGCGGGAGATAGTGTCAGACTCTTACTGACTAAAAAACCCATCCCGTTCCTTCAAGCCTTCATACCGGGGCTCGAGCGCCCTTTCGGATAACACTGGCCCATTAACTCAAACCCTGCTAGGATACATTGTTTTATTATGAAGTTCCCGTGTCTACCTTCCGGCTCCATCATCATCGTCAGATCTGTTCGATAGTACCTTATAGCCAAAGTGCATCTCATGACAATTCTAATAAGCCCAAACACGGGTAGGATACATTGATTAATTACGGAGTTCCGGTGCCTATCTTCTAGCTTAATCATCATCATCATCAGAGCAGTTCGATAGTACCTTATAGCCAAAGTGCATCTTATGACCAGTGGCGTGCAAGTGAGGGGGCAAGCCAAGGAATCTTGACCTATCTACTACCTACTTACCTAATATTCCTAAATTTAAAAAAATCTCGTGCTACCACGTGTCATCACGTGTCATCAGTGCAGTAATGCTGATTTTAATTGCTACACTACTATTAACAAATATAATGTTAATAGTAAGTAATAAATAATGATAACAAAAGCTTCACCACAACAACTTTATCATCATACCAATAATCGTGAATTTTGAATACATGATTAGAAAAAAATAATTGTATTCTAATTCAAATTGTCTATCTTTATTTAAAAATGATTTTATTACCTACACCAGCGTAAAAAGTTGGTAAACGTTTTAATTCTACCAACAGCTGATTTTCAATTGCAATCAAAGATAATTCGGAAAGCCGCTCTTCCCTGCGTTCCGAATTGCGTCAAAAGCGATTATATCGCGAATCTAACTAACGCGCAACGTCACAAATAGTACTCAATAGTCCTTAGATTTTGTGACTATTAAATTTGGTCGGATTCGCGATTTAATCGCTTTTGACGTAATTCGGAACTAAGGGCTTGTTGTCGAGTGCCGGCCGGCCGGGATGGTCAGCCAATACTATTAAAACTATTAATTTGAACTTAATGAATATCTAATGTAAGGTTGAGTTGAGTGTGAAATAAAACAACCAAGTACTAGATACTGATCTAATGTTATCCTAAATTGAACTCTATTGAAAGGAGGGTAACTAAACGGCGGAGAATCTTAACACCGACTTCTAATTTGACGCCAACGCCATCTAGTTATGAATGTGCAACTAATACAATTTTTTGAAATCTTGGTGTTTCAAACACTTGTTCTTTATAATAATATGTAATATTATTGGCAAATACTCACAATTGAAACAGCGGTAGCTTTTCGTTGTTCGCTTTTTTAAAACACACTTATCAATTATCTGTCGAGAAAGAGAACCAACTTTCTATTGGCGGTTTACCAAAAGTAAAGGATGAAATAACAGCGTTTAAGTACTTTTGAGAATTTTCATGGCAATGCCGAAATTATTTGAGTCATACCTGATGTATTCCAAGCATTGTTATTAACTTTTCTGAGAAATATTCAAAATAGTAAAGTTACAAGATTATATTTATCTTTAAAACTCAAACCCTGCCTGGCCAATATCGATTCCACACATAATAATATCCACACACAACCACAAGTATAGTTTCCGAATTCATAAACTATTAAATGACGGAAAACAAAAAAAAAACTATCAAAACAATAATTACGTACAACACGATAACCGACCAAAGCAAATTTGAACTAAGTACATATTTTTTAGTTCTACAACTTTACGCATCATAGAGGACGCCTCGTATTATAATATGCGTAAAAATGTATGTCATAAAAACCCATTCATAAATTTACCAAAGCCCAGCTTTTTTTTAGAACAAAATGTTCGATGAGCATTTGCACACAATAACAAATTACACCCACACACACTCAAAATTTGACGTTTTTATATCGAAAGTAGAGATAGAAGATAAAGCCTCATAAAAGCCTTTGAGGCAGAAAAAGACAACAACACATTAGTGTTCATTTCTTTCTTTTGTTAAAAGGTCTAATAAATATGATCAAAATATATTATAATACGTTTTTTCTGTTTAATTTATTTACAATAATACCTCAAAAACTAAACACAAATAAAATATTAACTTTATTATTTATAATGAATTGGATAATTTGTTATCTAATGAACGGGTCTGTGAGACCCACCCCAACGTCCGTGTAACACTTTTCCACCCCCACCACCCCGGGTTAAGTGTTAGAATGAGATCGGAGAGATTTCGCTCAGAATGGCATCCTCGCTTCGCCCTGGTATCGTCTTATGAATGATTTTTGGATTTCGCACAACACAGTGGCAACTTAGCGTAACCGCGTAAGCGCGCGAAGTTTAAAGTTTAGATTTTTGTGATAATTAATTGATTGGTCGTGTTCTATGAATTAGGTGAGGTTTTGGTAGGTCAAGCCGGGCTTTTTGGCTTGTACTGCTGGCACGCCACTGCTTATGACAATTCTAATAAGGCTAACACGGCTAGGATACATTGTTTAATTACGGAGTTCCGGTGCCTATCTTCCGATGATGATGGAATTATCATCAGGTCACATCGATGATACTATTTTCAACATACCTATTCAGAACCATTCATTTCTTTGTATTATCGTAGTCGCATAACTATGTTCATTGTGAACTTTCATTGGCCATTTCTAGTCTTCTTCACCAGTTCCACTTCATCAAATGTCATGTTTTGACTGTAAATGCTTAAGTCTTTGATGAAAATACTAAAAGAACTATACAAGGTGTCGTTTTGAAGCTGCAAAATATTTCAGGAGGTAATTATGTTAGTGATTCTCGACCCGAATCAATAATAAAATAATTAGGTAATTTTTTTTTTTTTATAACCGTGCTTTTTTTCACACACACAAACACGGAACAATAAAGGGCGTTTTCACACACACTAACTCGCAACGATAGTTTCATAAATAATGTATCATCCAATCATCATCCCGCACGCCACACCCTAGCCACGCCCCCGCGGCCATCGATCAGTCGATTTAGTTTAGTGTAATTAAAAGATTAAATAATAAGTATTACTGATTATTGACCAGGTTTCGTATTTTTACATGATTATTTATGAGTTTTATTACAACCTCCTGAAATATTGTGCAGTTTTAAAACTGCACCTTGTATGGTTGCCTATAATATTTGAGGAGTTCCCTCGATTTCGCCAAGATTCCATTATCAGATCCCGACTTGGTGACTATGGGACCATTTGGAAAGAATATTCTTTCCAACAAAAAAATAATTTTTCAAATCGGTTGGCAAGTGACTAAGTTATGCGCGAACATACATAAAAAAAATACAAACATCCGAATTGAGAACCTCCTCCTTTTTTAGAAGTCGGTTAAAAATAAAAAAATCCTCACTGCGTGAAAAAATACTTTAAATAAAAACTGAAAAGAATAATAAACAAGTTCAGTACACAGTTCAGCTTAGTCGGGACCCACATTAGATAGAATGATTTTAGTCTAGATTATTTTAATGGGTCCCGACTGTTGCTGAACTGTGGACTGAACTTGTTTATTATTCTTTTCAGTTTTTATTTAAACTATCTTTTTACGCAGTCGGGTTTTTTATTTTTTAAATTAATTTTTTATTTTACACTTTTTAGTTACAATTATAATATCACTATTTTTTCACTATATTTTAGACGTAAAATCACTATAAAGTTCAAAAACCGCCCTAGGCATTCGCCTCAGTACAAAATAAATAACATAGATTTCCTGGTGTCCTTTTTTTTAATATGGTCATGACACACCATTTTGAAATCCTCATGAGAAGCCCTTTAATTTGATACCCATACTGCAGAATAAAAAAAAATATTTTTTTTTTTTTTACTCTAACATATATATCTCACTGTCGATATGTTGTTTTTTTTTTTTAACGTCACGTATCTAAGAACACTTGGGTTATCAAGACGAATCTAATTGTATGTTAATTATAAAAATCTGTTCAGCGGCTTGGAACATTATAAGTCATACATACAAACAAACATACAAGATACGCGCGAAAAACATAACCCTTCTTGCAGTCGGGTAATAATAAAAAAGGTTGTTCATATCTCTCAAAAACAGATAAATCGACCTTTTCTATTTGCAAGATTAATTTTATTTTTCTCTAAATTAAGGATAGGTTTGCAAATATCTCGCTGTAAAACTGTTGGCACATCATCTATTCAGGTTCTCCATTTTTTTTTGTGTAATTCAGTACAAAGTAGGTTCAGTAAAAATCCATCCAAAACCATTTTTAGAAAATTTGAAAATAGTAAGTGCCTTTTTAGTTGTTTTTAAAGACTCCTCTTAATGCAACAAGGCATTCTCTGCCAGTCAACCTGCGATTATAGAAGTCGCCAGATAACCGTGGAATAAAGTACATTGACCTTTTCCTAATATCTCTGCGTAGGAACTTAAAAACAAACAGTGAACTGCTTTTTCTAACTAGATAATGTAAAGGATACCTGTCGAGTCAAGACAGCTTTACGTCTTTATTTCCGTTTTTGAGACTAAGGATGTCAACAACTGTTAGTGTCAATGACCGTTATTCCACGGATATCTGGCGCCTACCTTAGGTAAATTAATGTTTTATGGCCTACGCACACTTGAGACAAGACGTGTTTTAGACAGGCTTGTCTAAAGGCCTGTTCACATTTTTTAAACGCGCCGTTGACGTGCGTTTTAGAAACGTGCGTCGACGGCGCGCTTTTATCTATTAAATGTCAATAGACTGCGTCTGTCTCCCGTACGTATCGCGCCTGTATCGCTACAAACGCACCTCAACGGCGCGTTTAAAAAACGTGGTGTGCACAGGCCCTAAGACGTCTCAAACTTGTCTACAACGTCTGCGACAAAACTGTTTTGTCTAAGACGTCTTAGACTTGTCTACGACATCTGCAACAAGACTGTTTTGTCTACGACATGGAGCGCTTAGGCTGTTGATAAAAATCTGTCTAAGACAGTCCTGTTTCAAGTGAGCGCAGGCCTTAATAGAAACTTACATAATTTTCCAGATCCATCAAGAGTGCACCTACGAATATGCGTCGCAACCTTTATCTCTCAGGCTCCTCTGGTTAGACCCAATGTTTTTTTTTTAACTGAAAATATATAAGAAAGAGTTTGACTAAAAGAAAATAAAATCAGTATAATAATATTTATTTTTAAATTTTTACTATAAGTAATAGGATTTATAAGTGGATTTTTTTATTAATTCTTGCAACACAAAATTACATAAGCGGACTTAATGCCTTAGGCATTTTTTACCAGACCACCAAGAGTGGTAAAAAAAAAACATGACAGGTTCTCGTACATAAAAAAAAAATATTATTGAGAAAAAAAAACAAAAGAGAAAAGAGGTAGAGATCAAGCTAGAACTACATTAGACCGACACACACGTGTAACACGCCTGATTTGTACGTAGAACGACGTCGCGTGGCGTGGATCAAGTGTAGCTCTACAAATCTAGTTTCCATATAAAATGTATGGAGACCAACGCGCCCAGATCGGCGTGTGTGACACACGTGTGCGCAGTGTAGTTCTACCTTTAGATATCATCATCATCATCATCATTTCAGCCGAAACACGTCCACTTGGGGGAGGCCTAAGTCCAACACTTAGGCCTCCCCCAAGCGTCGCCACATACCCGTGACTCTCACCTAGACATCTATTTATAAACAATACCCTCCCCGACTTCCTAAAGTCCCAACCCACCCATAACTAAATTAGTTTAACTAAAACAACAGAGAGATAATTAAAATATTAGCTATAAATATACAACTAACGGCAAAGTATAAGTTTTTAACGATAACTTTGACTGCCAGATATAAACAGATTTATTACTCTCAGGCGGGTTTTAATTGCAAAAAACTTTTAGAATGATATTCGTAGTATTATTAATGGAACATATATAGCGTCTGTATTCCCTCTTGGAATAAGCTGAGATATATCTGTAACATATATCTATAGTCAGACTTATAATGTTCCCAATGCTAGGACACACTCAGGTCTTTAGAAAAGAGAATGGTCGTAATCCACCACGCGAGCCCAGTGCGGGTTGGTGGATGTCACATGTATTCGATTTTTTTTTGCATCTAGGATATGCCGGTTTCCTCACGATGTTTTACTTCACCGTTTTGTAAGCAGTGGTGATGTAATTAATTACACAAAGTAAAGCGTCTGCCTATGTTTGGACCCACGACGTAGAACTCTTAAGAATGATGTAAAACTTAGTCAAATAGTTAGGTACATACAATCTTAGGAATAATTACAGGCTATGTTATGTACCTGTATTAGGTTAGGTTAGATACCTGTATCACAGGCGGTAGAAGCTCTTGCACTATGTTTTTTTGTTATACAATAAAATTAATTCATAACCATACTTATTTAAGTCTCGAAATAGAGAAAAAAAATATCGATCACGTATCATATACTTAGTTTACTTCAAACGATAATAACTTAGTTTGATATGTCATTTAGTAATTTAAAACCGTTTCTTGCACTTAATTTTTCAGTTACACACACATGACTTAGATAACATTTATAGTACTTACCCCAAATTTCGCTATTAGACAAGTTTAAGTATTATGCAAAAGAAAGCAAGTTTAATACTATCAATCCAGCACAACTACAGACTCCAGTTACTACTGTGAAATACTTAATGCGAAACTTAATTTTAAAATATTTTTTCTAACCTGCGAGTTAAACCTTAGATAAAGTAGGTACCTAAAATGGGCTGCAGGATTGTATGAAAGAGTCAACGAGGAACCCGCAGGGCAACTGAACGAACACGGATGCGTTTAGTCAGTAAAAGTCTGACACAGGGAGTGTCAGACTTTTCTTATTTCTTCTTCTTCATTACTTCTCGCTCTACTCACGAGAAAATATGACCGATTGGTAGATTTCCCATCATGAAGAACGTGCAGGCTTCCTCACGATGTTTTTCATGTAAATCTATCAACGAAGCGGTAAGAATTACATATGATAAATCCAACAATATGCTATGTACATTTATCGTGATTATATTTGCACAGATGTTTAGAGTTGAATATTGTTTGGTTTTAGCAAATATGACTATTGTAATAATTTTAGTGGTTTGAAGTTACAGGTTAAATTGTCAAGTGTTTGTTGTATGTCAATATTTGGTTACGTATTGATTACTATCGCGTACGTAGGTTAAATGTTTCTGTGCTATAAATCGCATCTTTAACATGAAACTGGCCTAACTTTTAGGGGGTAGTTTCCAGGGTCAAAATAATTACATTTTATTTAGTCCGTATTTTAGATTATAAAAAAATATTGGACCCCTTTTTTTCTTTTTTCGATTAAACAAAAAATAACAAAGATATAGCCCATTAAAGTTACGTGTGACGTCACCCCGTGCGAAAAAATGCAGCACGGCGCGGTTACACGTAACTTTAATGGGCTATATCTTTGTCATTTTTGGTTTAATTTACAAATAAAAAAATACGTGTCTCTTATTTTTGAATAATCTAAAAGACGGACTAATTACATTTTTTACGGCAATTAGCCTATTTGTGTAACTTGTGTTTTTATTATTAAAGCTTTGTAATAGCGGTTTGTCCACGTGGATGCAGAAAATTATTCCTTGGGAACATATCTACACTTGGAATTAAAAGTATCGTAACTGCTATGCTAGGAATGGTTACCCCGTGTGCAAGTTTCATAGAAATGCATCCAGCCGTTCGAGCGTGTAGAAATAGTACCTAAGCATACTCGTAATAAATAAAAATTTTAGTAGGTAAATGCAAAACCTGAATATAGCTTGTTAAGAATCAGTAACTGAATCGATTCCAGTAATTTTTACACCATGTTATATTTTCTCCCAAAACTCTTAAGGTCAGGTCATAGCGGGTATTAGGCGCCAGTGCAAAGCTGGGTGCGGAAGCACAGCCCGGTCATCGGGGCGGCCCGGTGACCAAGTATTTATGTCGCCAACCAGGTACCATAACTGGCTTATAACTTTGTAATTTTTTCAAATTAGAATTTTTAAATTTTGTACATAGATTCTTTATATAAAATACTAGACAAGTGTTTTTTTTTTGTCGATGGGAATAATCATCCAATGACAACCCTCGCTCTTGGGCGGAGCGGGAGATATTGTCAGACTCTTACTGACTAAAAAACCCCTCCCGTTCCTTCAAGCCTTCATACCGGGGCTCGAGCGCCCTTTCGGATAACCCTGGCCCCAGTAGGCTTCGACCCGGCTGGGCCCCTGCTGTTGCTGACAACTTCTTGAGGCGCGCGCCGTCGACGACTTGGGCTTGGTCCGGACAGTTACCGGACGGCCGGACAGCGAGCTACCCATTGCTCACTGTCCGCAAGCCCGCGCCTACGGTGGCTGGAAATCGGGATCGGAATCCCGGCGGCGGCGAGAGCGCCGTTGCCTGATGCGGTCGGCCTCCTCCTTAGCGAGCATTACTGCTTCGCAGAAGTCAGCGACCGCCTGCCACTCCTCCTCGCTCCGGACCATGGCCTCGACCAAGGCCCGGCGCGAGAGGTCTCCGCCGCCGATCACCCCCACGAGGGCATGGCGATGCTCCGCCCAAGCAGGGCACACCGCGATTGTGTGCTCCACCCTGTCCTCTGGGCGTTCCGCACAGTGGCGACACCCGGGCGTCACTTCCGCTTTAATTCGGAAGAGGAACCTCCCGAACTTGCCATTTCCGGTGAGGACCTGTGTCATGCGGAAGGTAAGGACGCCGTGAGGTCTTTCCAGCCACGCCTCAAAGAGGGGACTTATCGCCATGATCGTGGCGTGCCCAGCACGGGGTTGCGGTAGTTGCTGACGCCATTTCACCATGAGATCCCGCCGGAGCTCTGTCCGCCATGCCGTGACCTGTCGCGGCAGAGGACTTTCACCCTGGCGTTGCATCTCCACGCGCATGTCGTGCATGTGTGCAAGGACTGTTGCCTCCAGATCCCACAGTGGTAGGCCAGCCAGAAGGCTCGCCGCTTCGCGGGAAATCGTGCGGTATCCCCGCACCATCCGAATTGCCATGACCCTCTGGCAGGCGCTCAGAATGGCCGCCGGTCGCTTTTGCAGCGACGGCGCCCACACCGGCGCCCCGTAGAGGGCCATGGACCGAACGATCCCCACGTAGAGCCTCCGGCAGGAGGCGTCTGGACCCCCAAGGTTGGGCAGGAGCCGCTTGAGAGCAGCCCCAATTCGGTTGAGTTTGGGAGCCAGACGTCGGAAATGGTCCTCGAAATTCCATCGGCTGTCGAGGATGAGTCCCAGATACCTCATCGAGGACCCGACGCCGATGCGAACTCCTCCCACCGTTAGTTGGGAACCCGAAGGCGGCGCGTTCAGACGGCCGCGACCGTGAAAACACAAGACAAGTGTTTCAGGTTTCGCATATACTAAAAATAAGGTTGTATACTTTCAGTTTTATGGTATTACTAGCTGTGCCCGCAACTTTGTTCGCGTGGACTACAGGATTTTGAATTTGTTTTTTCTAAAATAAAAGTACCTAGCCTATGTTACTCCTTATTACATCAGCTACCTGCCAAAAAAAGTCCCGTCAAAATCGGTCCAGCCATTTCAGAGATTAGCCCAGACAGACAGACAAAAATTGTAAAAAATGTTATTTTGGTGTATGTACCGTATGTATATTCATATGCATGTAGTAAAAAGCAGTTATTTCAATATGACAAACAGGCACTCCAATTTTATTTATATGTATAGATGTATAGATTACGATTTTATCAATAAATTTTAATCTAACATAGCGCTGACAAATCAAATAATGCAGAGGAGGCTAATCGACTAACACGATTAAAGTCACACCTCCACCAAAATTCTTTTACCGTTCGCACTGCCTACACTAATTGGGATAAATTACCGATCAAATCCGGAAAAATCCAGTTTGCGCCGCCTAAACCGATTCGATTATCAACCGAAATTGACCGAAACATGTGTACTTTTTTTATTTAAATTGTTCGCTGTTGTTTATAAGGATATAAGTGGATGAAATTAATTTCTGATTTGCATAGACATGACGTGGAACGGTGTCCGCACAGCAATCTAAATTAGTGAGGACTGTGAATGACGTAACACGTTCATTACACAATTTAATTGCGAGCAAAGAAATGACAACATGTGTTTCTATTTCTACGTACGTAATGGATACGCGTGCATATTCAAATTATGACACATTTCTGTTACAAAAGTATCGTAGCATTAAAAAAAACTGGTCAAGTGCGAGTTGGACAATGTAGGTAAATAGTTCGATTTCTAAATCGAGTCTCGAAGATTTTTCCGAATCGCTAAAATTTTTCTACACTAATATAATAAAGAGGTAAAGTTTTTATTTTTATGTTTTTTTGTTTGTAGGAGGTAATCTTTGGAAGTACTGGTCCGATTGCTAAAATTTTTCACGGATAAAAAGCTGCTTTATTCCTGAGTGACATAGGCTATACTTATTTTATGTACGCGGGCGAAGTCGCGGGCAAAAGTTAGTAATATATAAAAAAGGGTACTCCAACATCGACAACATCATCGCTTACCATCAGGTGAGGTAGTGGTTAAATTCAAATCTAACATAAATAATTAAATAAACCAGAAACAAAAGAAAGTGTATATATTAAAACAAAGACTCAAAATGAAATACGTGTGATACGTTCTATTATAAATATATTAAGTTCAATCGATGTACGTAGGTAGTATTGTCTATGTATACCTACCTTATTTTTGTTGGTGGAAAATAATCAAATAACTTCTCCCTTTCTAGATATAACGAGAGAGAGTGTCAGATTTTTACTGACTAAAATCCAGAATAAAAAATCTGTATAAATAATATATATATATTAAGCCGGTTCTAACGGCTTATATATATATAAGCCGTTAGAACCGGCTTAATATTAGTCTTAAAATACAAGGAAAATACAAAAATAAAAGTACCCAATAACGATACAAAGACACAAGACAACTTTAAACATCCTTGTATCAATCAAACTAGAAAAATTTGTCAGTATATAAAGAATTCTTCTACGACATATGACCTGCTTAAAGTACCCAGAGTATACGGCATTGAAAATTTCATAAATCACTGGCCTAAACCACTTTTTTATACATCTTTGGTTATGGAACTAATTGTAATATAATATTTTTTTCAATAATTAGTTTGTACATGGCATACTGACTAAGTACAGAGTAGACCGCGGGGCAAATATGACCAGAGATCGCCCTAGACAGATAAGTTTTGAAGGAGAAAGGGCCTTTGCCCAGCAGTGGGACACACAATAGGTTAGTAAAAAAAGGAGTTGTATTGCGGTTAATTAGTTACTAGACAATCAAGTATTCAAGCCCCATTTAAATACTAACTAGCAATACAAGACAGCTTTAAGAAAAACCGCAAATTAACTCAACCAAAAACCGTCTTTCCATCATACGAGGCTTGCCTAAAATCCGCTTTTATAACGTAGGTTGTCGCCGGACCGTACCCAGCACCTCAGTCGTCGGTGGGGAGTCGCATACAAGGCGACAAGTTTGGGATAAAGCGTAAATATATCGGGGTGTGAGTGTAGTTTGGTCGAATTCGCGAGCGAGTGGGCGGCGGTCTTCTGTAGTATACGTTGGGAACGCAGATACATTTTTGCGTCTTATGTTCAATTTTTATGGGACAAAAAGTCAAGTTTAGTGAGATTAAACCTCATTAAGTCATCATTAAATGTTTACGCAGTGCCACGATTAAAGAGCCGCAACTAACCTACCACACGATCCATGACCACGACCACTCCGCCAGGAGTATACGACTGAGAAGAAGGAGTGAGCTTAGGGGCCCAGTAATATCGATGCCTGCAAGGGCCATGGGGAAAAGAGCGCCAAGGACAACTGAAGCAGCATAGGTGTAGTTTTAGTTATTAAAAGTCTTACACGTCCTCACGTTCCATTCCAGAGAGGGAGATGATTTTTCACCTCAAAAATATCATTTATAAATTACAAATAGACTAGAAAATCATGTGGAACTTACTAAGGAAGGATTAAACATGGAGATAAAACGAAAACTTACAAACAAACATTATTTTCTAATCACTTCACCTTTAACACGACACGACCTGCCCGTAGACATAACAAGCGACAACTACCATTAAAATATTCTATTCAACCCCATGGCATATCTCAAAAACACAAAATCTAAATAATTCTCACCGTTATCCTGGGAATTCTTCGATATTAAAAGAAACGTCGTTAAATTTCCACAATTAATAAAATATATTAGAATAAAAATAGAATAAATTGGGAATCGTAAAGGGAGATAGTGGGTAAGAACCGGTCATCGTGAGACTCGCCGGTCAGAGATCAAAACGCATATTAATGAGGGCACAGTTCCCACAATATCGCATGCGTCTGCGCCGACCTCGGCCCTTTGGCTTGACCGTTGATCTTTTATCGAACTAGTTTTTTAATAGATACTGTGATCTTTGGGGATGTTTCATTAGACTTGTTTCTTGAAGGGTCGCGGGTTTTGTGTAGTTTTAAAATTGTGAGGTCGAGATGGGTTAAGGAATTTTTAAATTTTAAATCTTCTTGTGTCATCGTCATCTTATTGATTTACAATTGTCATCATCATCATCATCATCATCATCAGCTTTTTAATGTCCCCACTGTTGGGACTCAGGCCTTCTCTCTAGGAGAGGGAATGGGTCGTAATCCACCACGCGGGCCCAGTGCGGGCTGGTGAATGTCGCATGTCTTCGATTGTTTTTGGTTCTAAGACATGCCGGTTTACTCACGATGTTTTTCTTCACCGTTTTCAGAGCACAAAATTCTGCTTTAGTATAATATCAAACAAAAGAGTTATTGAGGTGTAATGTTTTTCATTATGGTATTTTAGATATTAATTTTGAAACGGTATTGGCAGTTAAAGTAATTTGTTGGTAAAAGATTCTTACAATTGTTATCCTTATAAGATTGCAAATATTTATTAAAAATATATACTTCTATACTACTATTATAAAGATGTAAAGTTTGTTTTTTGTTTGTTGGAGGTAATCTCTGAAAGTACTGGTCGGGTTGCTAATTTTTTTTCAATGATAGAAAGCTGCTTTATTCCTGAGTGACTAAGGCTGCATTCTATGTACGATTGCGGTCATTGCTGCCTAATCACTTAAAAAAAAGACGCTTCAATTCTGCGGCCGTCGCGGCGCCAAACTAGGTTTTCGTTTCGAGTGCAAGCAAAAATGAACTAAACGGTGGTGAGGTGGAAGTGTCTTTGATGGTAAATATTTTCTTTATAACGCAAAAACGATCTTAAATTTTAGCGTATCCTATAACAGATTGCTTGAATTCACATGATGGTGGTGGTGAAGGCGGATCACTTGAGGACGTGTTGTGTGTGTGTGTGGTGTAGCTATGTGTGTGTGTTTCTAACAGTAATTATGTGTGTATGCGATACATTAGATATTTTAGTTTAATGTTCGTTATTTTGTTCGTTGTTAATAAGGATTGTAAGGGTATGAGTTGCAGCTTTTAGAAATAATTTTTGTCTGAGATTAAAATGTTAGCAGAACTTTTTTAGAATTTGGTAATATAATTATGTGGCAGTAATTAATACTCATAGTTAAGAATTTTAAATATTACTGGACCAGTCTTAATGAACGTTTCTCAAAAGCAAAAGTTAAACAATACTTCGTTTAACAGCAAAAAACTACAAAACAAAATAAACATCTAATATTTCTAATTTATGCTCAGGGAATTTCGAGTCGTTTTCCAGAGCAGACACTGTCCAACACAGTGTTCTTTCTCAAACAGTATCGTGGCTTTCTGCATATGATTTATGTAACACAGTGTCTCTAATGAAAAACTGTGAGTAGTGACGAATCTAATCCCATGTGAACTCGGCGTTACAGCCCGCGGCGTTACTGTGCCGTGTGAGGGTATATGTGTGTGTGCATGAGGGTGTGGGTGTATGTGTGTAAGGCGAAGTTAGATCGTCCACACTTTACCGCGGGACTCGATAGGAGAGGTACACCTACAGGCAGAACTGGTCTAGGAATGGGTAATATTTTTGAGGGTGGAGGAATTCTAGAAGGATTATTATTAACTAGCTTTTGCCCTCGGCTCCGCCCGCGTACATAAAGTATAACCTATGTCACTCAGGAATAAAGCAGTTTTCTATCGGTGAAATAATTTTCGCAATCGGACCAGTACTTCCAGAGATTACCTCCTACAAACAAAAACAAACAAACTTTACCACTTTATAATATTAGTAAAGAGTATAGATAGGTTTTTTTTATGGTGGGAAAAAATCATCCAATGACAACCCCCGCTCTTGGGCGGAGCGGGAGATAGTGTCAGACTTTTACTGAATAAAAGACCCACCCCGTTCCTTCTAGCCTTCATACCGGGGCTCGAGCTGTATTTCGAAACTAACTCTGGCCCCAGTAGGTTTCGACCTAGCTGGGTCACTGCTTTTGCTGATAGCTCCTTGAAGCGCGCGGGAACAGTGCGCGCCGTCGACGACTTGAGCTTGGTCCGGACAGTTACCGAACGGCCGGACAGCGAGCTAACCATTGCTCACTGTCCGCAAGCCCGCGCCTACTGCGGCTGGAAATCGGGATCAGAATCCCGGCGGCGGCGGCGAGAACGCTGTTGCCCGATGCGGTCGGCCTCCTCCTTTGCAGAGTATAGATAGGTGAGATTTGGGAATAGCAACCGCATAGAAGGCGACTTAGCGTAGAAATATTAAAGATTTATTGCGTCTCTGGAACGCAAAAGATAGTTGAAATAACACTGACGGGTTTTAGTCAGTAAAAGTCTGTCAATCCCTGTTACTCCACCCATAGTAAGAGAAGTTATTTGACGATTTTCCACAGCTAAAAAAATAAAAAAATGGTTATGATTGTTTGACGTTTGTGACAGCTATGATTAGTGAAAAAATTGCCACTTTTTGGATAATAGGTTGGAATAACTCCTGTTAACTTTCCTGTTAAGTCACGTTCAATAATAATAATCGTTTCGATTACAAAAAACAAGAATCGGTGATAAGCCATACTATACCACCGCTAAAGAGAAAAAACTGGCTAAGTGCGAGTAGGGCTCGCACACAAAGCGGTTCGTACTATTAAATTTAAACCGAGTAAAAATCACGTTTGTTGTGGCAAGACTTAAGGGCCAAGCGCCCGAAAAGTGCCATAAAACAGTGATTTTCTGAGGCCTACTCCTCCGTAACGGCTAGGTCAATTGGTTTAAAAAAAATATATGTTTATTATAGATTCATGAACAATAATATCAACATTTGATTTTTTCGTGCAATTAATACTTTTGTCAAAAAAAATATTTAGCAATTTCGCAACTTTTCGCAACTTTTCCCTACTCCTTCGAAACGGCTTGGACCTTTAGAAACATTTTTACACATAAAAATTGGTGGTTAAATATTCTTCAAAGTGAACATTGCATATGTAAATTAATCAATATCTCGCAGAGAAAATGGATTTAAAGCGCTTTCCGGGCGCTGCTGGCCGCAAATAAATGCACAGATTTGCGTACTGCCGCCTAGGCGAGTGCGAGAGTTGCGTTCACATAATTTCGGTCAGATGGTTCAAGGGACTATACCTTATGCCTTAAACATTTATTATATTCCGTTTTTAGTATTTCTTGTTATAGCAGCAACAGAAATACATCATCTGTAAAATTTCGACAGTCTAGCTGTCACGATTCATGTGATACAGCCTGATGACAGACGGACAGTGGATTCTTAATAATAGTAGGGTCCCGTTTTTACCACACGCGAGAAGTCCAAAACGAGAAAATAATTATTGAGTTAATTTTATTTTTCTATCAATACAATCACTCTTCGTGATTCTCTCCGCTATATCATAGCGGTCAAGCGCAAACCTGATGGAAAGCGATGATGCAGCCGACAATGGAGCACGCTTGCCTAGAAGCAATCTATTCACTCTTGAATTAAAGACCCCTAGGTTATAGCTATCAGGAAACACAGACTCCGTCAGGGAATTAGCTGTACGGATAATGAATGTGTTCCCAAAACGAAATCCTATAAAGACAGACGAAGAATAAGATACCATTTGAAGAACCATTTAGACAACCCGATGTACGGCGAATACCCACTATTACGTTGTTGATACCTCTACGGTCCGGACCAGCGTTTTGCCTCGTCGTTTATACCGCGTACGTCGAAGGACTGGAACAATTTGCCTGCTGCGGTCTTCCCGTCCGATTATAATTTGGGTGTCTTCAAGGCTAGAGTGAATAGATTGCTTCTAGGCAAGCGTGCTCCATTGTCGGCTACATTATCGCTTTCCATCAGGTTTGCGCTTGACCGCTATGATATAGCGGAGAGAATCACGAAGAGTGATTGTATTGATAGAAAAATAAAATTAACTCAATAATTATTTTCTCGTTTTGGACGATTGGATAAACTAGTGCGCCTCACCATCAGGGATTGCATCACTGCTTAGCATCAGGTGGGATCGCAGTCAAGCACTAGTTTATATCAATTTAAAAAATCTTCTAATCTAAGAAGAACCCATCTAATTCCACTATCCTCTCCCCCTGTACCCTGGTCAGCTCCTAACATCATTAATCTAACTTTCGTGCTACCCTTTATAATAGTTCGGTCCGTTCCCCCGTGGGTGGGGGTGCCCGCCCCATCGTGGGGGTATGTATTAACATACGAATTTGGAGCCGTCCAACCTTCTTCTTATGGGGGGGACGAAATTTAAGTTTTACTTCATGTATTGATCCGGTGGAGTTTAGCTAGTGTAATCATGCATTAGGTATATGGTTTAGTTTCGTTTTATGCTGGGTTTATTTACACTAATATTATAAATTGGTAAAGTTTGTTTGTTTTTGTTTGTAGGAGGTAATGTCGGAAGTACTGGTCCGATTGCTAAAATTTTTTCACCGATGGAAAACTGCGTTATTCTTGAGTGACATAGGCTATATTTTATGTACGCAGGCGAAGCCGCGGGCAAAAGCTAGTTATTTCATATAATGAAGGAGATTTTTGGATGGTAATTAAAATGTTTAAGTATGTTTTTGTGTTATTGATGTGGTTAGAGTTATGTGAGTCAGAACGGATTTAAAATTTATGAATATCAAACAATTTGCCAGTGTCTTCGACAGCGAGATAGTTTTCATAAAAACATAAAAAGAGAGAAAAACACATCCAATGGCTTCTTCCGCTCTAGGGTGGAACGAAAGGGCATGTCAGACTTCTACTGACTAAAACCCACTCATATGTTCCTTCTCTGCCTTCGTTGTAGGGCGAGGTTCACATACCTTTGAGGTTAGTTTTAAAAAACTGACTATGATAGTCTTTTTAATTAGAATGTGTGCTAAGTTTCAAGTTTATTTATTTTAATATACTTTATTGCACATCATGTTTCAAAATTTACAAAAATAAACCCTATAATAAAAAAAAAACACAATTGGCGGCCTTATCGCACTAGGCGATTTCTTCCAGGCAACCTTGAATGGACATAGATTGCCTGGACACAAAATGGGGTACAAGTTTATTAACCGGTACACGGGAGTACATCAATACTAATATAATAAAGAGGTAAAATTTGTTTTTTTGTTTGTAGGAGGTAATCTCTGGAAGTACTGGTCCGATTGCTAATTTTTTTCACCGTTAGAAAGCTAATTTATTCCTGAGTGACATAGGCTATATTTTATGTACGCGGGCGAAGCCGCTGGCAAAAGCTAGTGGAATTTTATTTTGCAAACAAACGAAATTCCCTCTTTTCACCTCCTTGAAGCTTAAATTTCCAAAAAAAAAAATTTCAGTATTCGCCTAGATGATAAAAGGAAGCCTAGGATAAATGGGACTAGGGACATGAAATCCCATAGTCCCATAACATCGGCCGTGCGTTGAAATGTCAGTCAGTCAGTTTCTCCCTTTATGTATAAAGACTAGTTTCTGCCAGCGGCTTTACACATGTGAAAGAAGGTTCCTCCATACAAACTTTAGATCCCCATTTCATTAACTTAGGGGGTGAATTTTGAAAAATCCTCTCTTAATGCGCCTAAGGCATAAAAAGAAACAAAATTCACGCTCCTAGTCCGAGTAATTTCACGCTTCTAGTCCCAGTAGTTTCACGCTCCTAGTCCTAGTAATTTCACGCTCCTAGTCCCAGTAATTTCACGCTCCTAGTCTTAGTAATTTCACGCTCCTAGTCTTAGTAATTTCACGCTCCTATTCCCACTAATTTCACGCTCCTATTCCCACTAATTTCACGCTCCTCGTCCTAGTAGTTTTACGCTCCTAGCCCCAGTAGTTTCACGCTCCTAGTCCCAGTAATTTCACGCTCCTAGTCCCAGTAGTTTTACGCTCCTAGCCCCAGTAGTTTCACGCTCCTAGTCCCAGTACTTTCACGCTCCTAGTCCCAGTACTTTCACGCTCCTAGTCCCAGTAATTTTACGCACCTAGTCCCAGTATTTTCACGCTCCTAGTCCCAGTAATTTCTCGCTCCTAGTCCCAGTAATTTTACGCTCCTAGTCCTAGTAATTTCATGCTCCTAGTCCCAGTAATTTCACGCTCCTAGTCCTAGTAATTTCATGCTCCTAGTCCCAGTAATTTCACGCTCCTAGTCCCAGTAATTTCACGCTTCTAGTCCTAGTAATTTCATGATCCTAGTCCCAGTAATTTCACGCTCCTAGTCCTAGTAATTTCATGCTCCTAGTCCCAGTAATTTCACGCTCCTAGTCCCAGTAAACTAGTAAATACTATGAAAAATATCAAATCACTAACAATTCTGAACGAAGACCAATCAATCGATCAGCCGTATAATTAATTCTGAAACATTCCAACAAAGGTAATCAAATCAAAGAATTCAAAAGTGCGCTAACATAAGCTTTAATTAAAAAGGTATTTGGGGAACGCACCAAATGCAGGAAAATAATTCGCCTAAAATAAATAAAGGTAAATAGCCGACAACGCTCATCAGTGTTCCAAATAAATAATACATATGTATGTTAAAACCAAGGCTATGTACAAAAAACCGGCCAAGTGCTAGTCGGACTCGCGCACTGAGGGTTTCGTACAAACTATATCCTATGTAAATAGATCAATTCTCGAATTTATATATAGAGGAGATATTTAGAGAGATTTTTTTTTTTAGATAAAGAGGTTGGAGGATTTTTCCGAATCGTTAAAAAGGTGTTTCTTGTGACGTAACAACAAGTTTACTGTTTTCAGTTTTGTTCCTATTAGGATTTTTTGTCAAAGAAAAGTCGAAATATACATTTTTTGCGATAAGAACTACCGTATCTTTTTTTTCGTTAACTTACAAGTTTTATTTTCACACAGCTTCAAGGAACTGCAAACTTTAATTTCGTTTTAATTTCAACTCGATACTTCTACGCGTTCCCGAGATAAAGTTTCTTGACAGACAGACATACAGATAGACAGACAAATTTACAACAAAGTGATCCTATAAGGGCTCTGTTTATTCCTTTTGAGATACGTAACCCTATAAACGAGGAAATATTCAACTGTATCAAATGTCGAGAGAAATACGTCAATGTATTATGTTGTTTTGTAGACTCGGCTTTGTATCATTTGAGCAGTAAAGTAATATACTGCAAACTGAAACGATACAGCTTATAATTACTGAATGTATATACTCTACTCTACCTGTGTATTACGTATTTTAGTTTCATTTCAATTTTCTTTTGTACGTTTCATTTAGGCACACAATCATCATCATCATTAACATAATTTTAGCCGAAAGACGTCCACTGTTGGACATAGGCCTCCCCCAAGTGTCGCCTTAACGATCAGTCCTGTGCGTCTCGTATCCATCGGATTCCCGCAACCCTTACCAGGTCATCGGACCACCTTGTAGAAGGCCTTCGAACGCCACGTCTTCCAGTACATGATCGCCACTCCAGAACATTTTGCTTCAAATAAACAATTAGATATATATAATTAAGATAAATATTTTACTTTTTATTATTTTAAATTTTACTAACATAATTACTATAAACCTACTAACATAAAATGGACTTGTATCATTACTGTGTGGGTCTGAAATAAATATATTTAAAATATATTTTTAAATGTGTGTCCCAAAGACTAGTTATGTATACTAGTGATTGTAATGTAGCCCGCATTACAATTATTATTTCACACAAATAAAAACAAAAACGAATCAATCTCACAATCTAAGGCTGAGTACAAATTTGTCATTTATAACTCATCATACAAGCAATCACCTCTCGCTCCCAGTACCCAGCTCCGAGTGTTGTTGCACGTATTAGATAAAAGTGATTGGATCTCAGCGGAGAGGAAATGATGCAAAAGGACAGCGCCGATATGGAATCAATTAGTATGCACCGCAGACGGCCGAGTTCCTCCGTGTGTACCTACCCTTACAGCAAGTTATATGGCGTTTTGTTAGTACTTTGATCGTTTTGTTAGTACTTTTGATCGTTTTGTTAGTACAGAACTATTTTTACAAGAATTTTATCTGCATAATTTGTTTAGTTGTAGTTTTATGGGATATAGATTTCATGTTCCGATAAAAGTAATTCGGTGTCCGGTAGACCAAAATTTGCATTATCCTAAGTTTACTTTTTAGAAAAAAAAACACGTCTAATATTTGGGTAATCTATCTGGAATTATTAAAATATTAGACATTTTTTTTTGTTATTATAAAAAAAAGACGCGATTTTCAACGCGTTGAAATTTTTTTCATCTTTACAAATAATATAAAGAGGAAAGATTTTTTTTGGTAATGCTGCGCCGATTTTTAAAAATCTTTCTAAATACTCCTTTAACACTAAGTGACCTAGTCTATATATTTTCTACTTACACGCGAGCAAAGCCGCTTGCAGAAGCTAGTTCATCATAAAAATAACCGTTCTTGCGGTCGGGTAATGAGAAGATACGATGTAGAGAACAGTACCGATCGCTTGAATGATATAATTTTGTCGCGTAAAAACTTTGTACTTTTTACTTCAGTCGCTTACTTAGTAAGAAAATGAGTGACCGGGTACTAATTAGCAGTGATAATTGGAATATTATGCTTGTGTAAATACCTACATGCATATTTGTAGTAAAGAAAATCCGATAATTTTAATGATTTGTAACACTTGTGTGAATCTGGGGCGGATCGCAAATCTATACAATGTTATTTGTATTTTTGTTGGTAATGAATAAGCTCATTTTTGAGCTTATTTTATTGACTGAACAAATTTTAAAAATTTAATCAACAGTAGAATGGATCGTGGGGTCCGAGTGCTCACAAGTTGTTTAAAGATCTATCGAAACGTCTAGTTGACACTTCGCGTGACCCAAGGGCTGGCTTTTACCTCGGACAGAGGATAACCATTGCCATACAGCGTGGCAATGCCGCCAGCCTTTTGGGCACATTACCAGTCGACAGCGATGTGGAAGAGTTTTTTGACGCCATATTTTAGTTTGATTTTAGTTAGTTGTAATTAGCGTAGGGTTTTATTATTTTTTTTTTTTTAATTTACTGTAATTATAGTTTTTAGTTGTGTATGTAATAAGTTAAATTGATTTAAAGTTAATAAATTGATCAATTAAAACAGTAGAATGATAATATCAGTGAGGTGTCAAGTCATATGGGCACATTATGTTTTGCTTTCGCGGACGAAACCGCTGCCAAATACTAGTTAGATATAAAATGAAAACAGAAACTCTATGTTTGAAGGTCAACTGTTTAATGACTTACCTTAACATATCAAAGATCGTGCGTTGTTTAGTAAAAATAATTATGTTAAAAATATATATTTTGGATAGATATAAATTTAAGAAACTCATCTGACACAAAAAGATTGTAATAGTAATAGAAATAAATTCTTTAAACCTATATTAAGCCCTATCCACATACAAGTGGTCGCAGTCCAAGCGGCCAACACTAGAGGCGCAAAATCCTATGATCAAATCTTTTGATCGCAGATGCCTGCACCAGTTCAGTGGTTCTGTGACTCCAATGAACCGGTAACACCATCTCACTGCCACCAGCATACCGTCCCGGAAATAACGTTTGATAGTACCTACTGCTCATCCTAAAAGAGTAGCTGTAGGTACATCTAATATACAACATTAATTTTAGTATTTATTCGAAACCTGAAACACGTATCTAGTATTCTTATGTGAATAACAATCTATGTACAAAATTTCATAACTGTATCATGTAAAATCACAAAGTTATAAGCTTGTTATGTCAACAAAATTACATAGTCACCGGGCCATCCAGGCGACTGAGGGTTTGTTTTGCACTTGCTGGCTTCTAGTGTCGGTGGCGTCCAACTTGTGACCTTTTTTTAAATATTTTTGGGAAAAATATCACATGGTGTAGAAATTATTGGAATCCATTCTGTTACTGATTCTGAACAAACCAGAACAAAGTTTATCCAGGTTATGCTTATATTAAAAATAATGTTGTACATATATTGTAACAAAAGAAGAAATTATTTGACTGACATATCAACGCACAGCCGAAAATGGAACTAGGAGGCAGGAAATGTTCCTTTTATGATATAGCACTAAGATTCTTAAAATTTTCTAAAGTTCAACCCCAAATTAATTAAAAGGAGTCCTAAGTTTGTTTGGTGAAATTTACTTTCAGCTCTATATCTATGATCATGATAATAAATACCTAAGTGTTGGGGTAATACAACACCAAAGAGAAACTTCGTTTTAAGGATTTCAATAATAACTGTTTATTATCCTTTTCTTTATATTGGAAGGTGTGTTTCAGTAATATCACGTGAGACGTGTGCTCCTAAGCAAGGCTAGTAGAATACAGTAACTATAACCATACTAGGGATTTCAGTCAAGCGCTGACGAGGGGCTAAGACCAATTAAATACAATATTTATGGTTTAGAAAGAGAAAGACCATAGTGTTGAAGCAGGATGGAATTGTTTTTGTTATATTCCAACACTAAGTTTGTATTAATACGTATGAATTATAGCTTAGTCTAAAAGCTAAACTGAATTTCATCGAGTACATTTAGACCAGTTTAGAAGGTTTCTGTATTCATATAAACCAATATCAACACGAACATTCTACTAGGTAAGCTAAAACAAAGAACTTCACACGTACACGCCCAAAATTTAAACAACTTAAACATATACATGTACATATATAAACAAATGACATAATCAACGGTCCCTCGTAAAGCTGAAATTAATTCGGTCGAGGAAGACAAGTGAATCCGCTGGGTCACCCTACTTGGACGTGTACTATTCAAGAAATTGCCAGCCTCGGGCGAAATAACACCGTTTTATCTAGCGGGTTGCCACCCTCCGGCGACCCTTGCCACCCCACGAGGAATATGTAAGGGACGCAATGTTTAGAATACGAAAATGCGACGGTTAAATATCGGCGATGGAAGAAATTGATGAAAATGGCAGATGTTGTTTGTGTTTTGAAGTAGCAGCTCAAAATAGGGAGTGTAAAGCCGGGTACCTACAGGCTGTAACTGTAACCGTTGCAGATACAGTAACCAAAGGATCATGGCGAAGTCCCGAACATAATTTTGCTGCTTAAACTGGTTATTAGCGTGATGTGATAATACTTAGTAAATTATCTCGCAACTATAAATCATGGTGATATATGGGTTCTTTAAATCAATGATGTAGACACTTTTTTTTTTGGTAGGTAATAATCATCCAAATGACATCCCCAGTCCTAGGGAGGGGCGGGAGATAGTGTTCTGACACTTAATGGGGTGGGTATTTTAGTCAGTAAGAACAGATTCTTCACCCCGTTCTTTCTTGCCTGGCCCCAGTAGGCTTCGACCCAGCTGGGCCCCTGCTGTTGGTAATTAACACTTAATAATTTCATCAACAATTTTTATCGCTGTTGTTCTTTTATAAGTGAGTACATAGTTCGCGAGCAGTTCGCGAGCCTGTTGTGGTTCGATGCGAGCTAGTCACAGCTTGCCGAAACTTGTCGATATTTTACGCGAACACAAAAAAGCTCGCAGTCAGCTCTGTAACCACAACGAGGAAACGTCGGCACGTGAACTATGTTACTGTAACAGCTACAGTTACGGCTTGTAGGTGAGTACCCGGCTTAATATAGAACGAGTTAAGCATTTGAAGCTGAATATTTTTAACTAACATACATAACATATAATTAAGGTGTCTTCAAGGCTACAGTGAATAGGCTAATAATAAACGCCTCACCATCAACGATTGCATCACTGCTTACCATCAGGTGGGATCGCAGTCAAGCACTAGTTTATGTTATAAAAAAAAAGACGTGTGGCACTCGGGGACTGCCGCGGTAAAGCTATTGCATAGCATTTTTATCAACTTATACAATTATAATTATTTATTTATTTTATTTATGCAGTATTTTTTTCCTTTGTTTTTTTTTCTTTGATATTAATTGAAGTTACACTTTCACACATTGAATTGAATTTTGATTGATTGTTCACTCATTTGTTTTCTTATCGGTCACCACGCTCAAAAAACAAATGAGTCCCCGGTGTTAGGTTATTTTAGTTACGGAATTTCTGGATTCGGTCTTCACGCTCAAGGCCCGCGATAGAAGCTATGCAATAGCTTAAAAAAAAACATCTTTATAATATTTCCACCACTGGGACTCAGGCGGAGGCCCGAGAAAGGAGGTGGTCCTAGAGAGGTGTCTCTAGGAGAATACATAGGCTGTAGTTCACTATGCGGGCCCAGTGCGAATTGGTGATGATTTACCGCGGTCTTAGAACGTAAATGGATCATGGACGCTTTTAGTCAGTAGAAATCTGACACTACCTCTCGCTCCACCTCGTGTGGGAAGAATTCTTTGATGATTTCTCACCCCAAAAACAAAATCCTGGAAACCTGTCAAAATTTGACATTAAACTGGGTATATTTAACTTGTTTAAACAAACACAGTTTTGATAGATTTCTAGTTTTTGTTTTTAACCCTAAAGAATCATTTTTGAAACTGGTTCTATGTGCGGAAAATGTTTCAATCTTTGTTTGTTTTCACACACTGTTTGAATTCAGTTTTAGTGATTTCTCTGAAAACCTAACCGTGGTGTTGTGTCCCTTTATCCTTGGTGAACAAATGAATTAATTCGTGAACAATGTCTGTTGTGAAAGGTGTAGAACCAACATATTTTTATTAGTTTACCGAGAATTTAATTTGTGTCAGTAAAATAAATTCTCGGTAAAATTTATATTCTTCGAATCGAATACACTTTTACCTACTATTTTTGTACTTTTTTTTAAACTTCCATTTTTCATGATAAAAACTGCCAACGCAGTGAAATGGTTTATAAGTGCTTTTTTACCCGACTATGTCTGTATGTATGTAATTATGTGTGTGAGTGTGTTTATCTGTTCCCTCATAGCTCCTAATCTACTTATCGGAACTCGACATATGTATGAGGTTTCGTTAGAACCGTCTTAATCGTCCGCTGAACGTGACGTGAGTCCGATGATCTGTAGGTAGTTAGTACGCAACGCTGACTAGTAGTCAGTCCTAAAAGTCATTGGACTCGCTCAGCTGACATTTTATTAAAGAAATTAATTTCGTACATGCGTAAATTAATACGAGTTTCAAAAAAAAGGTACTTTAATATTAATATTATTAATTTTTAATATATTAAATTAATTTTTTTTAAATTTTATCTTTACTAATCGATAGTGTTTCATGTACCAGAACGACCCTCCACGGGATTAAAACGATCAAAATTTAACGGTGTAAAAAAAGGTCTAAACAAAGTAGGCCAAACGAAGGTTTAAACTTTAAATATCATCAAACTTTAACGTTTAAAATGATCTGACCAGCTTTACTTGGTGATTTTTATAAAGTAATCAATTCCTAAGATCTGGTCAGGACATATACAAAGTGATGAAAAAAAAAGTGAGTAAATTATAACAAATAACAATATAAAAAGAGTTCTTCTCCATAGAGTTCTACGCTTTGGAACGTTTAATTTCGCTTCTCTTTTTTGTTTTTTACTGACCGACATTCTGACAATTCAAAAGTGTCTATAATTGGTCTATTTGAAATAAACGTTTCTGATTTCTGACTCTTTTATGTATTATGTACTGTAATGAAAAAAAAAAGTTTCCAAAATTCTTAAAGATCAAGAGAAAGGCCTTCCATCTAATTTATTATAAACAAACAACACCACCACTTCCAACTTTACATACAACATTGCCCCATCTCAACCGTCCCCTAATTTCACCCCGTTTCCCCCCACTCACCCCCAGATTACTCGAAGATCATCCGCACGCACTTCCCCTCTCTAATTGTGACTCCCAGATTCATTATTGCTGGTCCTTGCGACCCGCTTTTCCCTTATCTTTAGACGTTCCTTTATGAGGCCTATGTTTTGTGAAGGGTAGGTTTTTAGCGGCAATTATAACGTTAGATGTGTTGGGTAGATTTTGGAGATAGAGCTTATAGCTGCAGAGAATTGTAGGAATAAAAGACGATGTTAAAATGGCCCTAAACTAAAATGAAAATAGGCAAAAGGTACTGAGGGTTCTTTAAACTTACCTGATAGTTCAATTCGTAAGAGTCTCTGAGATTTTTTGAGGAAAACGGGACAAAAATGATTAAAATCTATAATAGAGAATAGTTACAGATTAGAACAGTCTAAAGGAATAGCATAGCATAGTCGGCCTTATAATGTTCCCACTGTTGGGACTCAGGCCTCCTCTCTAGGAGAGGGAATGGGCCGCAATCCACCACGCGGGCCCAGTGCGGGTTGGTAAATATCATATGTCTTCGAATTTTTTGTTCTAGTACATTTTTTTTTTTCGATGGGAAAAATCATCTTATGACAACCCCCGCTCTTGGGCGGAGCGGGAGATAGTGTCAGACTCTTACTGACTAAAAAACCCATCCCGTTCCTTCAAGCCTTCATACCGGGGCTCGAGCGCCCTTTCGGAATACCCTGGCCCCAGTAGGCTTCGACCCGGCTGGGCCCCTGCTGTTGCTGACAACTCCTTGAGGCGCGCGGGAACAGCGCGCGCCATCGACGACTTGGGCTTGGTCCGGACGGTTACCGGACGGCCGGACAGCGAGCTACCCATTGCTCACTGTCCGCAAGCCCGCGCCTACGGTGGCTGGAAATCGGGATCGGAATCCCGGCGGCGGCGGCGAGAGCGCCGTTGCCTGATGCGGTCGGCCTCCTCCTTAGCGAGCATTACTGCTTCGCAGAAGTCGGCGACCGCCTGCCACTCCTCCTCACTCCGGACCATGGCCTCGACCAAGGCCCGGCGCGAGAGGTCTCCGCCGCCGATCACCCCCACGAGGGCACGGCGATGCTCCGCCCAAGCAGGGCACACCGCGATTGTGTGCTCCACCGTGTCCTCCGGGCGTTCCGCACAGTGGCGACACCCGGGCGATCCTCACGATGTTTTTCTTCCTCGTTGTCTAAAGGAATAGACAATTATTTTGAAAAGTCTTGTGCCGTGAAAAACCATTGAAAAAAAATTGTTAGAAAGTTCCTATATTTTTAATTTCGGTTTATACGACTGTTGATTTGGAGAAAAACATAGCTTAGTGCCTAGAAAATTAATATGACATTCTACATCGATAGCGATTGTCAAAAAATTCAGACGACTTGTGAACCTCCTCCTTTTTTGTCAGCCGATTAAAAAGTTAAAATGTTTTTTTTTTATTATTATTGATAGGCTCACGTTTGACCACTATCTCACCTGATGGTAAGTGATGATGTGGCCGACGATGGAGCATGCTTGCCTAGAAGTAACCTATTCACTCTTGACTTATAGTTGAGAATTGACGCTTGGTAATCCTAAATATTTTGGACTTTTCGACATCTGATATTTCTGAAAGATTACCACTTTTTTTTAACTTCGCACTGGCTGAATACTAGTGTTGAGTTTAGAAATTGTTTAATTTTTGATTCAAATTCAGTCACTTTGTTTTCCATTAGGATGCTAATATAACACATTCTAATGATTTTGTAGTCAGCCTTTTAGGCAAGTTTCGCTGAGGTGCTGATCACATATTCCAATTGTGGTTAGACACTTAAGAAACGAAACTACTAAAATTTTGAAGCACAAAACCCACTAGGAATCAATTTGTAAATAATTAAAACGACACTGCTACACTCGAAAATTTGTCACCAAACACTCCCAACTATCACTTTAGAGCCTAACTAAAGTGTCTATTAAGTACAACTATTTTACAAGCTTTTATTTAGTTTCACCTGTCCCGATCTTGGTCTGTCATCAAATCTTGCAAGTTAAATTTGATCCACTTTCCGGTTACCGATTGAGCTGAAATTTTGTATGCATGTGTAAAGTGCGTGACAATGCAATATAATGATGACATGGAGCTGATCTGATGTTGGAACCGGAAGGTGGCTATAGGAACTTGGTAACTAAACGACACAACCCCATCGAGTTTGGGCTCGTATGATTTGTCTTGACGAGTATTAATTATATAGGTACCGAGTTATAAAAGCTTGCTATGAAAAAATGATTTTCATTAAAAGCTTATTTATGCTGAATACACCCGTCATAAAATTTTCACTATGACAAAATTATGCATATCTTTTATATCATGAAATAAATTCAATACGTCAACTCGAATTCCAACCACCCCCTTAAAAACCAAATCCTTCACGACACAACCCCCATTCTTACACACACAGTCTTCATTTTAATGTGGGTGTATGTTGAGCGTGTGTGTGTGTGATTAATTACGTAATTTGGGTCTTGCGGGGGCGCTAGTAGTAATAGTACCTATTGATACACATACAGCGTTTTATTAACCCCCGGGGAATAACCAATTTACGCGTCCACGGACACCAACCTATTTTATTACAAACTTCAAACATAAAATATTATTTCAACTGGTCCTATTTATACTTCTATACTCATTTGTAAAGAGGAAAGATTTGTGTGTTTGTATTTTCGTTTTTAATTAGTTAACTCAAAAACTAATAAACCATTTTTTTTTTCAGCTATAGTATGCCACTTTATCACATTAAAATGGCTTCGCCCGCTTGCAAAAAGAAAATTACCCCAGAAAAACATACCCCAAGGATAAAAAGTATGAGAAATTATAAGTCACACATTTCTATATTAGCCATGTGATCGAACTTCTCATTTTTTAACTAAGCTACGGAAATTGAGATAACCTCTAATGAACTATACAACGGTAACTAAATATTCTTAGCCCAAAAGCAAGCGAAGCGAGCTCATAATTGTACAACACTCCAACATGGATATATTTTTTTTATAACCACTCAGAAACTGGCTTACGTAAAATATAACTAGTGGCAAAGATAGTATCATTCAGCAATTGTAGATAACTTAGTAATTTAGTGGGCAATGTAGATTTTTGGAGGCGAATAATGCTATTAAAAAGAATTGTGTTAATAAGTTTCCATAAAGTATCCTTGGGTAAACACTACAACTAAGTAGTTAATAGTAGAACTAATGTAAAAGGGTACGATGGGGCTGACATACCCTGATAAAAGCCCCTAAATAAAAACAGATTAAAAAAAAAATTAAAAAAAAAGGTATCCTATAATTTTTACACTACTTTAGGACGCAAAAAGAGCAACCGAAGGAACACTGTTGGTTTTCGTCAGTAAAAGACTTACTCTCCTTTCTGCCCAACCCAGAGCAGGAGAAGTCATTTGATGATTTCTCACGGAAAACAAGGGTCCTCAAATAGGCGATAGGCGATAATATATTAGTAGTCAGGGTCCTGAAATGTATTATGTAATAACAAAAGACCACTCACTCACACACAACACTCACTCACTGACTGGACTCTGTTTCTTTTGACTAGTAGAAAATAACTAAAGCTTTAAGTTCACCTTTGTATCTTTGTAAATATAAAGCTTAAAATTTATTTGCTACATTATAAATGTGTTATTTTACTCCTTTTATCTTAAAGAACACTTTCAGTTCCTTTGTTACACACATTCTATGTCCTTCGGAAATTCTGAAATTAAGTATCGTATGCATTTCACATCCATTTTTGACAAATCGTTTACTGTTTCTGCTCGTTTGTGGAATGCGTTACCTATTGAAGTGAGATGTGCTCAAACGCAACCAACGTTTAAAAAAATGGTGAAGGAGCATTGCCTTTCACTTTGATTTGTTTTTCTTTTCCTGGCTCGTAATTGAGCCTATTTGAATTCATTAGTATACATTTTTTTGTATTATATTTTTATTTCTTATTAGTATTATTTCTAATGTTGTACACTGACGGCCCTAAATCTTTCTCCTTTCTTTCAGTCCATCCAAAGGTTGTCTGTAAGAGATTGCCCTGTGCGATAAGACCGCCCATTGTACACTTATATTTAATCATGTTTGCCTTGTATTTTTGGTTTATGTAAATAAACTACATTACAAATAAATAAGATAACAAGATGTATCAAGACGAGACATTTACAAGCTTCCACATTAAGCAAAGGTACCTAATTAATTCGGCGTTGTTGAAAATATTAAATTATTAGATTAGACAAAGTTTAGTTAGAACTATAAAGGAAATATAACGGACTACGCTACATAGAAATGCATATGTGTTGTTATTCCATCTGAATTACTAATTAAATCTTGATATTAAACTCAAAGAGAAATTCCCCTCAGGGTCGAAACTTGCCCACTATTCGGACATTTTGGAAATTAACAAATTCCCTTTTATAACACTGAATGCGAAACAATGTGGGGAAATACTTAGTCCCCGGCATGTCAAATCGACTTAAAATGATTATATTCAGCTCTTCGATTCTGAGTTTTATTCTGATAGATATATGGTTTATTTTACGTTGTACTAATGGTCTTTTGTGGTAAGATTAGGACAAAGTAACACGTATTAGGGAGCTAATGAATACCACAAGTCAGACGTTCGCTCGAGTGAAATAGGAATGAGGTTACAACACAAACTTAATGGTAGTTCTTTTTGTTGATATTCGTATTGTAATGAGGATTTAGGGAATATTTTTATTACTCGCAATCTGTATAATCTGATATTCTATAGAATACCTAGGCATTTTATAAAACGACTAAAAGGTTCAGGAAAAATATAAAAGATCATTTCTATTCTGTATGTACCTACAATATACTTTGTGATGTTGAACATTTGGTACCTATTACATAGATATTTATGCATCCATCATATTGACTTCACAGAGAGATCAAGCTCACCTTTACATGCAGTGGTGGTCAAAACTAAAGCGAAAAAAAAAGAAAAAAAGTCGTAAAAAAAAAAACGAAAAGACACGCATTGCTCAAGACGATGGGCAAACTGGCTACCAACAGAAGCAGCAGAAGCTAATGATGAAACAAAAAATTACCATTAGGCATCACGCCATTTCATGAAATGCCGAATATACAGCGGGCAAGTCCGCATAGTAGGCATAAAATTCGGCATCAATTGCAAATAAAAAAACCAGAACCATTACACGAACTTATATTGAGTCAAAAAACAAAATAACGTCTTTGCTTTCCATCACCAGCATCCATGACTAAATTCAACTCTTTTTCTACAAATTTTTCATAGTTTTACTGCAATATTTATTTAGGTTTAATTACAATAGGTACACACTATTATAAATTAATTAATTATCTACACTTATAAACAACTTAATAGCTATAATTACAGTAAATTAAAAAATAAATAAATAATAAAACCCTACGCTAAAATACACTGTCTAAAATATGGCGTCAAAAAACTCTTCCACATCGCTGTCGACTGGTAATGTGCCCAAAAGACTGGCGGCATTGCCACGTTATATGGCAATGCTTATCCTCTGTCCAAGGTAAAAGCCAGCCTTTGGGTCACGTGAAGTATCAACTAGACGTTTCGACAGATCTTTAAACAACTTGTGAGCACTGCAATTAGTTGTGTGATACAGCTTTTGGTGTGCAGTAAGGTGTTGCGTCTGATGTCGAATGGCGTGGTGCCGGTACGAGGGTAGGCATGCGAACACCGACACGGTAGGGTTATGTCGACACGGGAGTGAGTGGGAATTATACTAATATACTAGTAGATAGAGTAGTAGAGTCGATTTAGAGGCAAGCCAAGAGAATCATCGGCAGTGATGCACTGGTTAAGTCCGGTAGCTAATGTTACATTACAAGGAATAACTTAGGTTATCTACTATTAATTTTCCCGTGGCAACGGGACTTAATTACCAGGGGACCAGGGATATCTCCGGAATGGAAAAGTAATGATCTTAAACGTCACACGAACGAAATCGCTAGTAACAACTAGGTACAAACAGATCGCAACACCAGCTAATCAATGTTTTGACTAATCACTCGGCAATTTTTTAGTTCCAAATTTCAAAAGGAGTAGGTACTTTTAAGATTACTTTGTTGACTGTCTGTCAAGACCCTTTATCTTCGAAACGCGTGGAGATATCGAGTTGAAATTAAAATCAAACACTCAGGTCTGCAGTCCCTTGAAGATGTGAAAAAATCAAACATCTAAGTTAACGAAAAAAAGATACGACACAAAAACTTTTTGTGATTCAGAAAAATCTTCGTAAATCCATTCAGGAATTGAACTGTTTTCATAGGTAAGTTTGTACGGAACCCTCAATGCGCGAGTCCGACTCACACTTGCCCAGTTTTTTTTTAATATAAATAAGACCTTTACTTACACTTCAATGCAGAACCAAGCTATAAAACCTACATTTTATTTTAACTTAAACCAAACCACGCCACATTTCCAACCCACAGCCCTATTCGAGTCAAATATCTCGCGAGCCTCCTGTAATTGAAAACAGTGTACCCCGACAGTTTTAATGGTCCTCATGTAATGTTCAGATGTGCTGTGCTAGACATTTGTTCCGACTGTACAGCTCTGTGTGTATGGATTTATTAGTTTTATGTTCCACAGTCGGTCAGTAGAATTTAGAATATAAAAACGTTGACACCTCTATCTGGAACAAGCGTTTCGCCTCGTCGTTTACACCGTGTACATTGAAGGACTGGAACAATTTGCCTGCTGTGGTCTTCCCGTCTAATTATACTGAAGGGGTCTTAAAGGCTAGTAACTAATGCGCTCCACTATCAACGATTGCATTACTGCTTACCATCAGGTCGGATTACAGTCAAGCACTAGTTTATGCCACTAAAAAAAAAACAGTATTTAAAGTAAGCGTAAAGGCCGAAATACTCTTGACTATAGCCAGCAAACACTCGTTAAAATCCTTATGGAAAACAGAAAGAAATATTATGGTTGGAAAGAAAATGGAGTCAGTGATAGTGTGACGGTTGACAGGATAGAATGAATGAAAAAAACGTGTTGTGCTGACCCCGATTAACATAGGACAGGAAGATGAAGATGGATAAAAAGTTCCCGTTTTATTTATTTAGTCGATTATCTTTACTTTGAAACGCTTTGCAGCAAAATTAATTTGGAATATGCAACTTCATGTGCGCAACAAAGTAGCAGATATCAGCTCCTTTCTGACATAAATAGACTCATTCATTGACTGAGATGAATAAATTGCTCTCACTTATTGACTTCAGCAACTATTTTTGTTAGTAAAACTTAGCGTTTACCACTGAGTATTGATTTAAAAAAAATTTTACCTGTGTTTTGGTGCTAGGATAGGAAGAGCAAACGATTTTATCAACGACAAAAAATGATAATTAAGCAAAAGGATTCAAAGGGGTCCTTCGAACTGCTCTCAATCGGCGTTCACAGACCGACAACAAAGACTTATGTATATATGTATGTTTATTTTTAATATACCTACTTATATAAGTTTTTGTACCCACGTTTTTTTATGCACCTGCCATGTTGTCTCTACAGCGCTTCAGGTTGACTGGTAAAGACTGTTTACGTTAAGTCCACCTTTCTACATTTGTATGGCACGAAGTTTCAATAAATTAATAGACTTTCGAAAAATTCAAACACCAACTCAAAAATAAAATTAAACCTTTAACAATTCAACGGAACATCAAGCAGAAAATTCTTAATTAAGCCTGCATATATAAGCAACAAAAATACCTAATATACAGCTACCTAAACGCTGGAAACGCAACAACAACAAACTACTGCGCAAAACTTTGTGGGCCCTGCTTAGGTAATTGTTAAACCTGCCATGAACGCTTTTTGCCGCAACATTACGCCAACTTCAGGAAAAGTTGCCAACTGGCAGAACACTAACGCTACTACGGAACTACTGTAGGCAACTTTGTAGACTATACGGAACCCACAAAGGTACGCTATCGCGCCATCGCTGCTATCTGCTTTTGCATGCAAATGAGTTGGAAAAGTCCTGATGGAGTAAGAAAACAAGTGCTGAGGTGTGGGCTAGTAAAATGCTGCTTTTTAACGAATGGAAAATGGAATTGATATAGGTATTCATTTTTTTTAAAGAATATCCATGGGATTTTTGTCGGTTCTTCTCCATAGGAAACGATCAATTGGAGACGTGCGCTAGCTTCTGACGCTTTATAAGTGCCGATGTAAGCCTATGTGAAATAAAATGATTTTGAGTTTGAGTTTGACGGGCAAAACGCTTTGTTATTATTTTTCTAAATTATAATATCAGTTTAGTAAGAGCCACCAAAAAGGTTCTAAGATTGGAATGATCAGTGATCTCTGCTTGACAAATAACACCGTTAAAGATAAACTAATGCAAGGTTATACAATTTCTTCTCGTTTCAAAATACTAATTGAATTTAAACAAAAAATAGTGAAGGAGCATTTTTTTGCAATTTTTTTTTTGCTCCGGACTCAATATTATATATTTGATATTTATTAGATTTGATTCTGACCATTATTTGGCAACCTGTACGGCTCTATTGTTGGCCTTGTTTAGATCCTGAAAACTGCAGGTGTTTATGCAGGATGGGCAGAATAGCAGGAGGCGCATGTCCTGTGGAGAAGCTCCACACTGGCACTGTGTTAGAGATGGGTCGAGGAAGCTCCAATTGGCCAGATTGTTTTTACAGCGGCCAACCTGGGTTCGCAGTCGGAACTTGTATGTATTTGTGTCTGTCTTATTAGTATTTGTATATTTAACAACCCTAAATCTGTCTTCTTTCCTTCAGTCCATTCAAAGGTTGTCTGTAAGAAATTGTCCGTTAAGACTGCATATTGTACACTAACTTTTAAAAATCTTTGTATTGTACTTTTTTATGCGGTGTACAATAAAGATAAAATAATTTAATTTAATTTGCTTTATCAAAATCTGCATAAGCTCTTTTTCTGCATCTTTCTCTTTTTACTGCAACGTGAATGCATAATTCAAAATGTCTGTCAAATGTAATGTAGGCGAACATTACACGGTAGGTTTTGCTGTCAGTTTTGCCACAGTTAAAACCTTGATTGACGAAAAACCTACCGTCTAATGCGTTGCATGACGGTTTTTAGTACTGATTGACGAAAACAATCATTCACCATCATTCATTATTGATGGAATTGAATGATGCTTGCATGACCATGTAATGTTCGCCTTACGAAAAGCTAAATCAAACAGCAACTTCCCAAATCACACAGAAATTCGAAATTCAAAATGAAATCAGAAGCTTTTAACTGTACACATAATTATCTAGAATCAGTCCTGACGATGACATCTCTTCGCCACTTGGCGCCATAAGGGCCGGGCCTCACCGGAGCGGTGGGGTGCGGGGCGGGCTTGCAGAAGTTTGCCGCGATAGTTGCGGGCACAGCCTTTGTGGGCCCGCCCCACGCGTACCGCTGTCCACAATGGCGGTAATACTTGTATTATACTGTCTTCATATAGTACTAGCTAAACTTGAATTGATAATTTGAGATCATTTCAATCTATCGCCACTAATTTACGTATTATGTATGTCGGACATTGCAGTTGTGTATTTTAAAATTGGGTCATAATGAAATTTGTTGTAGGCATGTTTAACATGACGAAATCAAGTATGGCAAAGTGGAAGTTTACTCTTCCTTTTGTTAATACATATAAGTACTCGTAATATCGGATTCTGATTTCAATTATAGGTTGCAATACATTGTGTCGCAGAAATCGATTCACCAATCGATTTAGTACAGATTCCGGATCCCCCAGTAGCATTTTGTCGGCGTTTACTCAATTTCAACTGTTTTTTTTTTCTAAATTATTCTAATCAACCTCAATGACATAATATCTAAAAAGTAATTAATTCGCTTAATAATCATTCAATTAATTAATTACTTTAGAAAGGAAGTATTCTTCCTTAAATTAAAAATAAAATAAACTAAAAATGTTAACTTCAGAAGAAATAAGCACGATCGGGCCCGTTACTTTCACCTTAACTTATCTATCTTTCTTAAAACAAGATAGATTAGAGATCTTATTTAAACCATTAACAATAACCAAAAGATATGAAACGAGATACTCGCAAGCTATTAAACAATTCCCGCTAATAATAAAATTATAATAAAACATAATTTATGCCATTTCTGCGTCCACTGTAGAACGCACCGCGCTATCTGAGAAAGTAATTTATAAAGTTGGATGGCTGGACGATAGCTCGGCATTATTTATCTTGTCCGAGCAGTATATAGCCCAGGCTATGTGCTGTTACAGCGCTATTTACTTGAGGTACATAGGTGTGGTGTCTTTTTACATGAAATATTCTTTAGTAATGATGAAAACCTCTTTAGGGGACGTCATATAAGGAGGCTTGATGCAGTTTTGGCGCTGACTGGCTGATGTTTATAATATGGTACAAGCTTTGGGCTTGCTTGAAAGAGTTATTGTAGTCCTGGAAAAGATATTTGATGATTGTTTGAAAAATAACAGCTGAACTCCTAAGGGTCTACAAAAAGTGAAGTTTTGTCAACGATAGGTAGGTAGATATTATCAAAAAGTTCAAAATTGACATGCGTTGCCAAAACGTCCTCTCAACATTTATAAAAATCGTAGACGTGGGTATATCAGCTGCCAAACTAAAACAGAACTAGGTAGGCCATTCGCATTTTGCAACAGAATTCTTCTTGAACTCTTCCCGAACAGTAGGAACCGGCAACGTGTTAGGCCCAGGAGAAGGCGTAACGAGCTGGACCCATGGCCAGAAATTGTTCAGATATAAAGGTATACACGGTAGGGTATAACTGACAGGTTTACCTGTCGAGTAAGCTTGTGGAAACCTGCACAGTTGTGCAACATACACGATCCGGTTTACCTGTACAACTCACCTGTACAGAGTCTAAGCCTGTCATTTATACCCTAGCGCGTATGGTTGGCTTAACTAGGGCCAGAATAAAGGAAAAGAGGCATCAAACAATATCGAGGACCTCATAAATAAGGCATATTATATCATTATGAAAATCGCCATCATTTATAGAATTCACTTGGTTTGTCTTGTTTAGCATAGATAGGTAAACAGTTGGAAGGTAAATAAATTCCTAGACGTGTTGTAAAAGTTGAATAAGAGATTATGTCTGGAGGATGCCGCATCTTCTTGTTTATTTAACTAATCTAAAGTACGGTGTAGGAATTGTTGGAAGTTTTGAAAGGTTTAATGTAGCGACTACAGTATTTTAACTTGGTACTGTGAAGTTATAAATGGCAGTGCAAAAATAATACCTATTTAACTTTTATGCTAGTGACACGAAGAAGAAGGAAAATAATATTTGTCCTATTGTTCGAATCGAACTGTATATTTTGTTTAATTGGATATAAAATATAATTTATATTGAACTGAACAGATAATCACATTACACTAATAATATAAGGGCAAAAGTTTGTAAGTGTGGGTGTATATGTGTACCTACGTTGGTCATTTCCATAGAAATATAAAAAAAAATTCTCACGCTCAAACGTCTCAATGGATTTGCGTGAATTTTAGTACAAAGTTAAACCACGTGTTTTTGTGATTTAGACTATTCCGAGACTATGAGTACGATTGGAATAATTTTACACTTTCACGTAGACGAAGCCGAGGCAGCATCTTTCTTTGGAATAAACTGAATATCTATACCACTACTCACTACAAAAGCCGATCTTCAAAACTACACAGTACAGTAGTCGTATTTAACGATCGCCACTTACCCCAAATTTCCATCTTAATTCAGCGGGTCGGTGACCTCTGGACCCTTCACGATTAATGTCCAGAGGGTCAGCACAAGACTCAGTAATACGGCGAAATTAAGACGACCCCTCGTCGCCATCTGTAACCCCCTTCGCAAAATGGTTGCCATTATAGTCTTCGGAAGGATGTTATTTTACATTTTATTTTAGGCCATGCTGTTAATTTGGCGTCGGAAAGTAATGGTGTTTTCTTTTTTAATGGATTGTCAAGTTGAATTGAAAAAGGAAGACAATTTTTCAGAGATATCGTAGTTGCGATGGCGTTTATGCTTACAAGAAAGAGGTTTTTTTTTAAGGGGCCGGCGACGGATGAATTTCCATACAAACGTAATACCACGCTCATTTGCAGTTGGAGCATATTTCCAACATATTATGATGATATTCGGTTTTAGACAATATTTATCTAGGTTCCTAGTCAATTTTAATCGTAATAACAACTAGATTAAAAAGTTATAAAAAAATAATGTAAATACATTTTATAGTTAGCAAGCTTATGAAATATAATTTAAGGCAGGGCACATTGCTCACAGAACAGATGGCCGTTGGGGCCGAAAGGTTCTGGAGTGGCGACCGCGTACCGGAAGACGCAGCGTTGGAAGGCCTCCTACAAGGTGGACTGACGACCTGGTGAAGGTAGCGGGAATCCGACGGATGCGGGACGCACATGATCGTTCGTTGTGGCGACGCTTGGGGGAGGCATATGTCCAACAGTGGACGTCTATCGGCTGAAATGATGATGATGAAGAATATGAAATAAAAGGTTTTATTATTATTAAACTATTGCTTGACTGCGACCCCACGATGGCAAGCAGTGATGCAATCGTTGATGATGAAGCGCACTAGTTTATTAATAGCCTATTCACTCTAGCCATGAAGACATCTAAATTACAATCGAGGTCGGTTTTTTAATGTATTATCAAGTTTAATTGAATAAAACAGAAGATTTTTAAGTGATATGGTTTCGATGGCGTCCATGATTACAAGAAATAGTATCCAGTATTATTTTGTATGTTCTTACGTTGCATAAGACTTCAACGCGTTCACTACAGTCGGTGTTGAATCCTATACGGATTATCAATATCTACCACGCTCGCCTACTTTTGGCGATGTAGAGTATGTATTATTATCTATTTTTTATTCTTCAATGCATCAAGACATTCTCTATCATTACGATTGGATTCAATAAAATAACTACACTGTGGTAAATGTGCACAATCTATACTATACTAATATTATAAAGAGGAAAGATTTGTATTTTTGTATGTAACGAATAAACTCAAAAACTACTGTGCCGATTTCAAAAATTCTTACACCATTGGAGAGCTACATTCACCCTGAGTAACATAGGCTATACTTATTTATTGCCCGTGCGAAGCCGGGACGGACCGCTAGTAAATAATAAATCTATAGACCCCTATTTTTTAATTAGTACAAAAAAATGGGGATAAAAAGTGAAAAAAAAAAACGAAAACACAAAATTGTCCACAAAAGTTTGTCATAATTGGTAAATTCATAATAGAATCAATAATTCATTACAATTGCTACTAGAAAATGCTACGCGACGTGTTTTTCCATTTTGATCGTCATTCATAATAATCAATAGTCTGTACAATATTTCCATAAATTGAGTGACATTTTCGGATATAAACCAATGCTAATAACTTTGCTATTTATTAATATTATTTATTGAGACAAGACTTAAATAATAACAAGACCTTTTCTAATAAGCCTATTAAATATTTGTACTAATTAAGTTTGTGGTGTATAATATGTCGTAGCCATCTGGTTAAATTAGCCATCCAATTGGACGCCTAGGGCGTTCGTTAAACGCCAGCCATCCAATGAAATTAAATATTATGTGGGTCCAGTCTAAGACCTACATACCATTAACTCAATTATAGCCAAATGTAAGTTTATAACAATGTAAATTAATATTTAGTAACAGAATGTTTTAATGTTTATAAAGGCGATACCTAGCCTGTGTAACGAAATAAAATAAGATTTGTCTACATTTAGAATAAGATCATTTGTAAGCAGTTATTGTAATCATATCGAAAGTATAACTTTCAATAAGCCAAGCTGTTAAACGTTAAGTGATTTTAGTTCAAAAACAACTATCGGCCTAGGCATCCAATTGGATGGCTAATTTAACCAGATGGCTTCGACATATATATTAATAATAAATAGATATTCTATGTGCGAGGTAGAATAACTACAACACCAGCCTTTTACATAAAAAATATCCTATTATTTGACCCAAATAAGGCTGGCCGTGGGCACGCTATAAATAGGCTCAGTGCCCGCCTATTTTGGTCACGTCAGTCCCTTCCGGGATAAACAGAGAAAACCCGAACCCTTGGCTCTTTACCTAAAACCCCAACCGCCATTTAAGAATCTCATCTACCTACGTTTACTTCATTTTAGTAATACTGTGATAGTCCAATCTTCTTAAGATTCCATATCGTATATCTTAGATATATAAGGAACCTTTATAAAATCAGATCGTGGTCCGCCTGCCTTATTTTTGAATGTACTTATTTTATTTTAGGTGGAAAAATCAACCAACGACATCTCTCGCTTTTGGGCTGAGCGGGAGAATGTGTGAGACTTTTACTGACTAAAAACCCACTCCGTTCTATCGTTCCCTTTAGAGCCGAGTTTTCCTTTCAGAATCAAGCCCCTGACCCCAGTAGGCTTCTACCCTGCTGAGCTCCTACGGTTTGCTGACATCTCCTTGAGACGCGCGTGGATTAGTACGCGCCGTCAACGGCTTGGGCTCGATTCGGATGGTTACCAGAAGGTCGGACGGCGATCTGCGAAGCAGTAATGCTTCTGCGAAGCAGTAATGCTCGCAAAGGAGGAGGCCGAACGCATCAGGCAACGGCGTTATCGCCGCCGCCGCCGCCGCCGGGATTCAGATCCCGATTTCCGGCCACCGTAGTGAGCAATGGGTAGCTCGCTGTCCGGCCGTCCGGTAACTGTCCGGACCAAGCCCAAGGCGTCGATGGCGCGCACTGTTCCCGCGCGCCTCAAGGAGTTGTCAGCAACAGCAGGGACCCAGCCGGGTCGAAGCCTACTGGGGCCAGGGTTATCCGAAAGGGCGCTCGAGCCCCGGTATGAAGGCTAGAAGGAACGGGGTGGGTCTTTTAGTCAGTAAGAGTCTGACACTATCTCCCGCTCCACCCAAGGGCAGGGGATGTCAATGCATGATTTTTTCCCACCATAAAAAAAAAAAAAAAAAAAAAGGTCGGACGGCGAGCTACGTATTGCTCGCCGTCCGCAAGCCCACATAAATATACTTAGTAGGTTCGCGTTCGAATAGTATCTCTCCTGATGGAGAAGGTATGTCAGACTTTTACCGACTAAAATCCTGCGTTCATTTTTTTAAAGTGGGAAATCATCATGATCAATGGGGACGAAAGTTTCTGAAATGGCGACCGGCAGGCGCAGCGTTGAAAAGCCTCCTATAAGGTGGACTGATGACCTGGTGAAGATCATGGGAATCCGATGGATGCGAAACGCACAGAACTGATCATTGTAGCGACGCTTGGGGGAGGCCTATTTCCTACAGTCGACGTCTTTCGGCTGAATTGATAATGATGATGAAATCATCCAATAACTTCTCCTGCTCTAAGGTGGAGCGGGACGGCGCGTATTCCTCCACGCGCGCCCCAGGGAGATGGAACAAGAGTGAGTTTTTAGTCAGTAAAAGTCTGACACACTCTCGCGCTCCTTCCAAGAGCGGGGGATGTCATTGGATGATTTTCCCACTGAAAAAAAAGAGTGGAGCAAGAGGGTGTGATAGACTTTTATTGACTAAAACTACACCTGTGTTCTTCTTTTATTTTCGTTCCAAAGCCGCGGTAACTCTTACAATCAATCCTGCAGCGCTGGATTATTATGGTAGCTGAACATCTATTATTTTTTTTTTAAGCTATTGCATAGCTTCTATCGCGGGCCTTGAGCGTGGAGACCGAATCCAGAAATTCCGTAACGAAAATAACCTAGCACCCCCCACTCATTTGTTTTTTGAGCGTGGTGACCGATAAGAAAACAAATGAGTGAACAATCAATCAAAATTCAATTCAATGTGTGAAAGTGTAACTTCAATTAATATCAAAGAAAAAAAAAACAAAGGAAAAAAAATACTGCATAAATAAAATAAATAAATAATTATAATTGCATAAGTTGATAAAAATGCTATGCAATAGCTTTACCGCGGCAGTCCCCGTATGCCATAGGTACGTCTTTTTTTTATTGTTGATAGGTTCGCGCTTGACCGCTATCTCACCTGATGGAAAGCGACGATGCTGTCGACGATGGAACGCGCTTACCTAGAAGAAACCTATTCACTCTCGACTTAAAGATTCCCGGGTTATAGCCATCAGGAAAAACAGACTCCAGCAAGGAATTCCACTCCGTAGCTGCACGCACAATGAAACCAACAGAAAAACCAACACACTAACTCAATAACCAACAAAGTGGTTTCTAAAACCTAGTTCCACCTAATTACTGGGCAGACGCGCAGATATGTAAACGATAATTAAATTTTAGACTTACCGACGCCCCTCACAGTACTTGGACAAACAGTCCTCTGTGCTCGTACTATTACGATGTTTGCTTTACAAACTAAATTTAGTTTTTGTCTGTCCCTTCGAGAATTGAATTAGATCCCCTTGTCTGACTCCCTGGTGTAAGTGTAGAGGGAGCCGGTTGATAAGGCTTATTTTGATAACAGCCTAATTGTTGTAAATGGCTGGTTTTGTTTAAGATTTTATTTTTATTTTATTTTAGTGAACGTATAACGGCTGAAATGATGATGATGATGATGATGACTAGCTTCTGCCAGCAGCTTCGCCCACTGGAAAGTAGGTTTCTCCATACAAACTTTGGAACCCCGTATCATCTCAATAGGGGGTGAATTTCGGAAATTCATCTGTGCCTTCAAATTAGCCGCAAAGTACCGTGCGGCTGCAGTACTGCCGTCGCGCTGCTATATTATTCTATATAAATAAAAAGACGTGTGGCACTCGGGGATTGCCGTGGTAAAGCTATTGCATAGCATTTTTATCAACTTATGCAATTATAATTATTTATTTATTTTATTTATGCAGTATTTTTTTTCCTTTGCTTTTTTTTTCTTTGATATTAATTGAAGTTACACTTTCACACATTGAATTTTGATTGATTGTTCACTCATTTGTTTTCTTATCGGTCACCACGCTCAAAAAACAAATGAGTGGGGGGTGTTAGGTTATTTTCGTTACGGAATTTCTGGATTCGGTCTCCACGCTCAAGGCCCGCGATAGAAGCTATGCAATAGCTTAAAAAATGCGTGACTTCTGCGCTACACCCGCGCTGCAGTCGCGCTGCACGCTACTTTGTTATTTACATGGAATAACATAGCAGCGCGATAGTAGCGCTGCAGCCGCGCGGCACTTTGCGGCCAATTTGAAGGCGCCCTTAGTTCTCGCCACGTCATAAAAAGAAACCTAGTGTAAAATTTTATACTCCGAGTCCCAGTATTTTCAGATGTGCATTGATGTGTCATTCAAGCAGTTTCTTCTTTTATTTATAGATGAAGCCTTGAAAAGTGTTGCATCTGCACGCACTGCCGGAACTACTGGAAATTTCAAACAAGGTAGTAAACCTTGTTTGAAATTTTTTTTATGACATAAACGTAAAGTTTGTATGACCAACCAACTTTCACGCAGGCGAAGCCGCTTGCAGAAGCTAGTTGAAAATATACAATCTCAGTAACAATTTTAATGAACTATATATTAATGGTTTCAAACAAACAGCCTGAAATTCCCAAACTTTGTTTTATCAAATCAGACATCAATCGGCAAAATCGCAAGCCAGCAACCTCACTCCTCAAATGAAACTCAACTAACAATACGATTTAAAACCTACTAGTAAACCTCATTAACGACCATTCCCTTTGAATGCCACATTATGAATACGGCAATCCAAATAGTGTACGTTCAACTTGATAGCTAGCGAAGGCTAGCAATTAAAACTTCTTTTTGCGGCTGCTATCCGGCTGCTATCCGGCTCGAGGGACCAGCGAAGTACGGGGGGGAGGGTGTTGAGGTAAGCAGGGTGGAGAGGTGGTCACTTGACGGTGTTCGTAATTGGAAAACTTTCCCTACAGGCCAGCAAGCTGTGATAAAGGTTACTTGTGACAATTCAGTGACGTTTATACGATGTTTTCAAGTGATCTTTGGCTCTGGAATTCGAGATTGGATTGTGAGGCTTGCTTTCAATGTGAACGGTAATGAAAATCTTTTTTTGTGCATGAACAATCTAAATACTATGTACCAAAAGTTACTTCTAAAAAAATTACTTAGCTTAATGACTTAACTATTGGTACGAATTCAAAAAAAAAATGGTTTTAGTGTGAAATAGCCCAATCATCTAAAAAGCCTATAGACCATATAAAATCACGGGAGCAATAACCATAGACGCAGGTGAAACCGCCTAACGCCCGGAGGACACGGTGGAGCACACAGTCGAGGTGTGCCCTGCTTGGGCGGAGCATCGCCGTGCCCTCGTGGGGGCGATCGGCGGCGGAAACCTCTCGCGCCGGGCCTTGGTTGAGGCCATGGTCCGGAGCGAGGAGGATTGGCAGGCGGTCGCCGACTTCTGCGAAGCAGTAATGCTCGCAAAGGAGGAGGCCGAACGCATCAGGCAACGGCGTTATCGCCGCCGCCGTCGCCGGGATTCTGATCCCGATTTCCGGCCAACGTAGACGCGGGCTTGCGGACGGTGAGCAATGGGTAGCTCACTGTCCGGCCGTCCGGTAACTGTCCGGACCAAGCCCAAGTCGTCGACGGCGCGCACTGTTCCCGCGCGCCTCAAGGAGTTGTCAGCAACAGCAGGGACCCAACCGGGTCGAAGCCTACTGGGGCCAGGGTTATCCGAAAGGGCGCTCGAGCCCCGGTATGAAAGCTAGAAGGAACGGGGTAGGTCTTTTAGTCAGTAAGAGTCTGACACTATCTCCCGCTCCGCCCAAGGGCGGGGGATGTCAATGCATGATTTTTTCCCACCATAAAAAAAAAAAAAAAGGTGAAACCGCCTAAGCCGCCTATACCGCCAACCGCTAACCGCCTATGTACTTTTATGTTGCATGAAGGCTTAATAAATAAATAAATAAATAAACATCAGGAGGCCAGAGAGCTTGTGTTACAATATGCAGTGTTATTTAAGTTTTAATAATGACTAGTTATTTAAAAAAAAAAATACTTAGATACAACCTAACTTTTTTTTTCTACATCTTTAACACGACGATTACTTTTGGAAGTAATAATGTTGCATGGTTTGTGCCACGATAGATTTGACTGTACGGATATTGCAAACAAAATTTGTTACACGGTCCCCAGAACTGTAATAAGATGCGGGGCTCGCGTGACGTCGACTCAAGTAAGACCAACGCCGGGGCACGAGTTCCCTTCGTCGCCTTGTGGAAACTTATAACACACACTTCATGGACATAGACATTTTCACTCATCTATAATATAAAAATGAATCGCAAAATGTGTTGGTAAGCGCATAACTCAACAACGCCTGGACCGATTTCGCTAATTTTTTTTTTTGTTGTGTTCGTTATTATGAGGAGAAGGTTCTTATGGAAAAAAAAAATGAAAATTAGGGTAGTGTAGGGTAGAGTAGGGTAGTGTAGGGTAGAGTAGGGTAGAGTAGGGTAGAGTAGAGTAGGGTAGGGTAGAGTAGGGTAGAGTAGGGTAGAGTAGGGTAGAGTAGGGTAGAGTAGAGTAGAGTAGGGTAGGGTAGACTAGGGTAGAGTAGGGTATAGTAGGGTATAGTAGGGTTGAGTAGGGTATAGTAGGCTGAAGTAGGGAAGAGCGGGAGCGAAGCCGCGCGGGCAAAAGCTAGTTCTAATAATAAATTTAAATCTCTCGTTGCCAGCTCTTTAGCATCTAAAGTTTAAATTAAAATTAATTAACTGAATAATTAAATAACATAAAATCAGTCTCCGTTTTCCATTTATTTGATTAATCAGTGGACAATAGAGTAGGCTATATGTTTACTTATTTATTTAATAATTATTCTGTACAACCTTAACATGTAACTGTTTTTTTTTGTCCCTAATAAATAAAATAAAATAAAACAACGCTAACTAGTCCCAAACTGTGCAGAGCTTGTGTTACAAGTACTGCACAACTGATAAACAGACTTACATATTTCTAAATACCTACATATATATCGGTATTAGAAATGAATTACACCCAGACACAGAACAAATGATCGTGCACGTCATACAAACATTTGTCTTAGGTAGCAATGAAACCCACGACCTCCGGCTTAGCAGTCAGGGCTACTAACCGCTTTTTTTATGGTGGGAAAAATCATCCAATGACAACCCCCGCTCTTGGGCGGAGCGGGAGATAGTGTCAGACTCTTACTGACTAAAAGCCCACCCCGTTCCTTCGTTGCCTTCGTACCGGGGCTTGAGCTATCTTTCGAATTAACCCTGGCCCCAGTAGACTTTGACCCAGCTGTTACCCCTGCTGTTGCTAACAGCTCCTTGAGGCGCGCGGGAACAGTGCGCGCCATGCCACTAACCGCTTGAACAACACGCCAGTCAAAACTAAACTTAATTTTTATAAACTATAGACAGTTCCTTAACACAAAACACTCCAACACAAACTGAACAACAGACAGAAGATAACAATTGCTCCCGAAGAAAACCAACTATCTCCATTTCTCCACCATTTGAAACAATAACCATTGTCCTTATGTATACTGGTGCTCAGATAGTGGTACCTATTCACACATTAAAGCCTTGTGTCTTTAAGACAATGGCGCTGCCGCCAATGAACTACCTTCATTTACAAAGGAGGTGGGTCTGAATGGTCCACATAATTAAAATGGTCTATAACTAGTGTTGCTATGTCTGTAGTGCTGTCCTTTACTGGGGGAATAATAGGCTATATACATAGCTAAATATATATAAGCTTCTTAGCTGGAGGGAGGTTTTCAATTTTCAGTGAATGTTACTAAGATTTGAAGTTTTAAAAACTCTTTTTTTTAATATGACGTGTCTTAAAGCATCCTTAGCACGTTTTTTAAACGCGCTGTTAACGCGCGTTTGTAGCGATACAAATTTGATACGAACGCGAGTCAGAAGCAGCCTGTAGACTTTTAATAGGATAAAAGCGCGCTATGGACGCACGTTTTAAAAACGCGCGTCAATGGCGCATTTAAAAAACGTGGTGTGCACTGGTCCTTAGATATAGTTTCTCATACCGAAAACGACTGAACAAAGATTACTATCAATACCTAGATTTAAAAGTACAAAACACATTCTTAGCTACTTTTATAATATAACAATATGTTTTATTTTTCGACGGGTAAAAATCATCCAAATGACATCCCCCGCCTTTGGGCGGAGCGGGAGATAGTGTCAGACTCTTACTGACTAAAAACCCACCCCGTTCCTTCTTGCCTTTCATACCGGGGCCGAGCCTCCCTTTCGAAACTAGACCCTTGGCCCCAGTAGGCTTCGACCCAGCTCGGCCCCCACGGATGACAATATGTAACGCCGGGGGCAATTTTGTCCACATATTAGACATTAGTAAGACGAAACATTTTGAAAAATTTACTTATTAACCGACTCTACAGTCAAACGCTAGCACTGAACAAATTATAATGTTAACACGTAAGGAGACTGGGGAAAAATAGCCTATGTACTAATGGGGATGTAATATTAATAAGGAAAAAGTACTTACTATAAACGCCATCAAACGTAATGACGACATTGGATTTGGCCAGGGTATTGTGAGAAATTGCAGGAATGCGGTGGATGCGAGACGCACAGGACCGGTCGTTGTGGCGACGCTTGGGGGAGGCCTATGTCCAACAGTGAACGTCTTTCGGCTGAAATGATGATGATGATGATTGTGAGATTTTTTTATATTAAAATGCACTACCGATACTATTACTATATGATATAATATGCCAGCACATAGCTTGCATTGTATATAACAAAAAAATGGAACTGGAGACCTCAGCCCAGTATTACAAAGACACGTAACGTACATTTCAATTAAAAACTAAAACGTAAAATTACGGTAAATGGCGAATCTCTCCATTAATTTTCATATACTAAAGATAAAGAATCAACAAAGTTATCATTTTAGCTGGAAGAATGCCACAGCTGGACATAGGCCTCCCAAAGCATATCGCCATAGCGATCGGACAAAATTAATACCAAATTATATGATAAATGATATTTATTTTGCAAATAGGTTTTAAGAAACACTATTACACGTCAATTTTTTTTGGTCAATTTAAACTACATAGACGGGTGTTTCCTTGCTGACTACCCTGAGAAGACCACCGAAACAAACTCAGGGGTCAAAATCTCTTTTAAAGTCCATACAGCAATTATGTAATGGTCAAATCACATGAGAGCACCATGCAGACTAGTGTCAGAGATGGTATTAACAAACAAACAGATGGTATTAATTACAATGTATTTTAAAATAGCTCCCTAAATTTCTAAAAGATCAATTCCTATACAACTTTACCCAGTGTCCCCTGAAACGTCATGCAACAGAACTAGTTAGAAATTTAGAACATGAAAATATTGTGTAGCAAACAGAATGCTGGGCAAACAACTTATTAACACATTATTTACATGGGCGAGCGTTAATTTTAAACATGTTTACTGTTTCTGTGTGTTGCTGAGGGCGGTTGTACATAACAGTCTTGGCGATAGAGAGCGAGTCTTTTGTTGAAATAGAGCGATACTTTTATTACGAACTTCATTCGCTCTGGAGCGAGAGATAGAGTCAGAAGTATACAGATTGAAAGGGCTAAGGCTGCAATAACTCTTTCGAAAAATTCCGTAAAAATGAAGTCATACCTAATCGTCTAGCTTCTAGAATTCGCCCGCGTCCCTTTTTCATTGTTTCTTTATATAGAATTTTTAAAATCGGTCCAGAAGTTTTTGAATTTATTCATTACTTACGAAAAAAAAGCATACATACAAATTTTTCAACTTTGTAATATTAATATAGAAGTATAGGTATACCTGCAAACTATGATAAAAATGTATAAATCTTCTTATGTGTCTAGAATCCAATGGTTTTAAAGTGTAAAACATTGTTTATCACGTGCTATGAATTCACATCTAATTTAATTACAGCAGATACATGTTCCGGATCTGGGTTTCTTATGTATGCACCAACGATACAGGAGTAATTCATAGTGTGGGGCAAGGCTTTTAATTAATAAAAATAAAAATAAATTCTTTATTTTTTTTTAATTTGGTGATCAATACGATCTTTTTTTAGATTTAAATAGCTTAGCTGTAACTGGAAGGCAGACCCAGCGGTTTCCCTTGGTATTACATTACACAATAAGTACACAATGTAATTTTCTTGTGTATACTGTGAAATTTATTTAGTCTGACTTGACGGTCTAGTTGGCACGCCCCACGTGTACAGCCTCTCAAACGGAAATAGTTTACTCACGTAGCAAATAAACCAATTTCTGGATAAACTCAGCATTCATGTGACTGTAAAATCATTTACTTCGATTTATGAATTTTGGCGGTGCCGTGTAAATTTGTGTAACAAATTTTATAAACTTAAAAAATTGTAAATTTGTTTAAAACACGTCATCATCATCATCATCATCATCAAAAAACGTATTTTAGGTTAATTAAATAAGATGAGCAATTTACACCTTTTAAAAACTTTAAAGAAATGTTTATACCTGACAGATTTTTCTATGATAAATTATGTATGCATTAGGTATTCCATGTATAGGCAGGACGTCAGTCTTTCTTGCTAATTTGAATTTCTGTCAATTTTGGAGACGACGGTTTTAAGCTTGATTTTTTCGTGTGCAGTTCAGTAGCAGTATATATACATATATATATATGACAGTATTAAGACAGGCGTGATTTCTACAAAATAGAGCTGAGAATGTTATCGTACATCAGGAAAGCTAGCCGAAAAGGCTGACTCGATACATTTTTTGCCAAATACTACAAAAAAATAAGAATGTATTTAATCTACATTCTAATGGAAAATCATACCGTATTAAAACGATATACTATCTAAACTTGAGACTGGTTAAATGCACAAAAGTGCGAAGCCACAAGAAAAAAAATTGGAGCCATTTTAAATTAAGTTATTCTCCACTTTAATCTGAAAACATTTCAAAATTTTGATATGAGATTTAGACTCGAAATACTCAATTCAGAAACCCATCCTTTAACTTCACCTTCAACTCTTTATTAATCGCATTTGTGGAAGAGACACCACAATTTTGCCTACAACACGTGCGAACTATTAATAGACCATCTGAAGAATATTTAGTGAGTATTAACAGTAAATAAAAAAAAATATCAAAGTTCGAAATACAAACATTTCTTCGCAGACGTAAATTCATTCTATAACTACACAAAATCTCCACCGCCAAACGTCACCGTAAAATTCAAAATGGCCGACGCTAGACGTCAAATTCATACTTTCGTACGGACCATCGTACTATCGTAGCTGCGTAGTGACCAACTATAAAATATACCATCGGTACATTTTATAGTTTGGTCAGCACGATCGTTAAAACCGGTACCAATTTCAAATTCTTGCCACTAAAGGTACTTCATACATATGTATTTCGTAAGGGAATCATCTTCCATTCATCCACGAATAAATCAGAATTCGAATTCAAATGCACAAGAGCGTTAAGAGTCATGCGAGATCGAGGTATGAACGACTTTGAGTGTGATTTGAATTGAGTTTAAATCGTAAAAGTAAAGTAACAATTAGTAGAGTTAAACTCAACACCATATCATCTACCATAGATAGCTAGATCTATACTTTATTGTACACCAGAATAGAATTACTCAACTCTTTCATAAAATTTATGTCAGACAATGTAAATACTCACGGAATACGCAGCCTTCAAGACCTTTAGGTACACACTGAATGCCAACAAATATTTACGAGGATATTCCCTCAAGCTATGGGGAAATGCATCCAGGAAGAAGCCTTTGAAGCAATTTCTACCTAACCGAGTTGTAAAGGCATGGAACAGGCTCCTGGAAAGTGTTGTGAAAGCTCAAATATAGAACTGCTTTAAAAATAAGTTGGACAGTACTAAACGTCACCAAATGATAAATGTTTGTATATTTTTTTTATTTCATAGTTTGTTGGCTTGCTATACGCTTTGGTGCATACTGTAAGTATAGTAAGCAAGTGATAAATAAATAATAAATTACTTTAATGCATCAGCTAACAGCTATCAGTGTGTATTATCAAATAATCTGCATCTACACTTATACACCGTTAAATTTTGATCGTTTTAATCCCGTGGAGGGTCAATCCAGGGCCCCAAGTCTGTTATTTTTATAAATTCGTCATTCCAACACGATCCCATTGTCATTTTGCTAAAAGTTTGTAATCTGCTAATTCATAATGATCGATCATTGATCGGTCAATGGTCTTGTAATAGAATTGTGGTAAAATGATAATTTCGAGCATATTAAAACCAATAACTGCACAATAACGTTCTAATGGTAAAACACTGATCAAATAAACTGTCAAAGTTTTAGCAGATAACCGCAAACGTGAAATATTCATTTGTCAATATGTACGAGATTACCATTCTATGCCACTTCTTTCAATGGAGTGTCAGTGGTTGACCATTGGAAAGTCATAATGACGCCATTATGTTAGTAGATTACCAAACTTGTGAAAATCGACTATTCTGACACTATTGTAATAGCAGACTTGAGGCCCTGTACATGAAACACTATCGATTTGTAAAGATAAAATTAAAAAATAAAGTACCTTTTTTTCAAAACTCGTATTAATTTACGCATGTACGAAATTAATTTCTTTAAGAAACCGTCAGCTGAGCGAGTCCAATGACCTGTAGGTAGTAGTTGGCGTCGGCGGATTAAAACGACAAAAATTTAGTGGTGTATATTAGAGGTCAAGTTTGGTACTGGTCCGATTGCTAAAAAATTTTCACCTACAGAAAGCTGCCTTATCAGAGTGACATAGGCTATATTTTATGTACGCGGGAGAAGCCACGGGCAAAAACTAGCATCAAATAATAATAATGTAGCTAATCTCCTAAACTAATTTTAAAATAAATAAGCGGGTCAATTCTTTATTTTTTTTTAGGAGGTAATCTCTGGAAGTACTAGTCCGATTACTAAATTTTTTTTCACCAATAAAAAGCTGCTTTATTCCTAGTAACATTGGCTATATTTTATGTACACGGATGAAACCGCGGGCAAAAGCTAGTAAGTAATAATAATAATGTAACCAATCTCCTTAACTAATTTTAGAATAAATAAGCAGGTCAACACTAATATTATAAAGAGGTAGTTTGTTTTTTTTTTTTTAGAAGGTAATCTCTGGAAGTACTAGTCCGATTGCTAAAATTTTTTCAACGATAGAAAGCTAATTTGTTCTTGAGTAACAAAGGCTACATTTTAAGTACGCAAAGTATCTAATAATAATAATGTAGCCAATCTCCTAACTAATTTCGGAATAAATAAACGGGTCATGTAATTGACATAGCAAAAGACGTCAAACCAGGCGGTCACTCAGTTACTACATAAGTAACAACTAAAACGTACATAGAGCGAAAAGCTCCAGAATTTCGTTAAAATTAATTATCCCCAACCCTCGTTAAACTACGGTTTGAAACTAGCAAATTAATTATAAAACACGTCAAAACAAGATATGAAGTTCGAGCTACCCATCTGAGATTCACAAAGGGTGGGCCCTAATTTGGGGACAAGGGGGCCCTTTCTACCCTTATCGCAAAGTCTCATCTACTACCCTTCCATCGATCTTAAGTAGGGTGGATGACTTAACCCCCAGCGAGGGGGGATGAAAGAAAATTGTGAGGGTGGCTGTAGGGATCATTTTTGGGGTGTTGGCGAAGTTTAAAGGGTTAGTTTTTGTTACGTCATGGTGTTTCTCGAAAATTCTGTTAACGTAATGGAATTAGTCGGGGTTAGTCATTATTTCACGCTTATATTACATTATTTTAACGGTCGATGTTCTTGAAGGGTACTTTTTCGGGTTGAAACTTAGCATGTTTGTTTTTCAAAACATTTTGTAAGTTACTTAAATGATCTAAAAATCATTATGAGGAATCCTAAGTTTAGAATTGTAAAAAGCTTTCAAATTTCTTGTATATGAAGTAAAATTTATTTCCAAAAAATAATATGTAGAAGTATTGAAATATGATTATGAAAATAGTTTCACTATTAGTAAACCCTGTCGATGAGTATCACTGGAAACAATTTTTCCAAGAAATTTTTACGATTTTAGTGTGATAGTCCACGGGAACAAGGCTATGGGAAAAATGAGGATTGTTATATTAAATTGAAATATTTCACACTAGCTTTGGCCCGCGGCTTCGCCCGCGTACATAAAATATAGCCATATAGGCTACTCAAGAATAAAGCAGCTTTCTATCGGTGAAAAAAATTTAGCAATCGGACCAGTACTCCTATGATTAAAAAAAAAAAAACAAACTAACTCTTTATAATATAGTAGTCCTTAGACATTAAAATGATATATCTGAGGGTTGCGGTATTGTTCGAGAGATTCGCAGCAGCCCTGGAACGCAAAAAATTGACGGAAGAAAATCAAACTTTTACGTCTAAGTGTTAGTTAGTAACAGATTTATTTGACGATTTCCCACCAAAAAAGAGACAAAGCAATCAATTAAAATGGTCACATTAATGAGAAGAAAACAAATATTTGATATTTACGAAGTACATAAATTGACACCAAACGAAATAAGTACTTTTTACCAACTAAATGCTTAACCACTAAGTAACTAAATTAACAAAATATCTGCTAAAATCGACGACTAAACACCCGTCCCAATGTAAAATCTAAATCGGCAAGCGAGTCACGACTCTCGAATTGTCTACGGACGAAAATTGTCCAATGTACTGGACGTCATCTTAGTGTGTGTAGGGAGGGTTTTATTATAGGACGCGCTGCGGCTGTCCGGCCGGGGGGACGCACTTCTTATAGCTAGCGACAAGGGCTGCCATTTTGGATTTTTGCATTTTTTTTATATTGGGAATAAATACGTAGTCATTTCAGAGATTTCTTGAATTAATTGCATCACTGCTTACCATCAGGTAGGATCTCAGTCAAACACTGGTTTATATTAATAAATAAAAAAAAAACAAGACTGTATTTGGCTGTTCTCTTTGCTTCTAATCAACTGTCAAAACAAAAGCGACATGATGGCTGTATACTATAAAGTGTACAGCATGACATAAGACCACTGTATATGATGAGAGCCTTGACAGTTTTTTATATTTGCAGACAACCTTTGCTTGTCTTTTGTGTAACTTACTAATTTATTGGTAGCATATAATTTGTTTTTTAATAATGAAAACGTATATATTAATTTTTGATATAGGGAAAAACTCACTGTCACCTGTCAAAACAAAAGTGACTTAAAAGCTTTATGGTTTAAGACCTTTGCTTGTATTTTGCGTTAATTAATTTAATGACAGCATATGATATGTGAAGATCTGTTGCTTGTGCTTAAAACATCTGCAGTTCATTTTCAAATTTTATGTATTTATTTGCGCAGATGTTATTTTTGCGGTATTCTCATTATCAGGTATACGGCATACTCGTATACCTAATAATGAGAATACCTCCAGTAGATAAGAGGAAAAAAAAAACACTCAATACGTAATAAGTACTAATTACGTTCATAACGGAACGACGGTACAGTTGGCGCAGTGGCTAAGCCATTGACTGCCGCGTTGTGAGTTGCGTGTTTGATTATCGCATGGATCAAAGATTTGCATGGCCTACAATTGTTCTAGATCCGTGTGTCGTGTGTATGTGAGTTTATATGCTTGCGAACGCATCCACGATACAGGAGTCATTCCTGGAATGGTAATCTCGTACATATTGACAAATGAATATTTGACGTTTGCGGTAATCTGCTAAAACTTTGACCATTAGAACGTTATTGTGCAGTTATTGGTTTTAATATGCTCGAAATTATCATTCTACCACAATTCTATTACAAGACCAGTGACCGATCAATGATCGATCGTTATGAATTAGCAGATTACAAACTTTTAGCAAAATGACAATGGGATCGTGTTGGAATGACGAATTTATAAAAATAGCAGACTAGGGGCCCTGGTGTGGTAAATAAAAAAAAAACTTGGTTCAAGTTCATCCAGGACAATGTTTTGAAGGAGACGAGGGAAGCCTTTGCCCAGCCGCGGGACACACACAATCATCATTTCAGCTGAAAGACGTCCACTGTAGGCCATAAGCCTCCTTCAAGTGTCACCACAATGAATGGTCTTTTACGTCTTGCATCCATCGTACTTCCGCGACTCTTACCAGTACCTCTACCATGAGTTTAAAGCAATAGTATTTGTCAATACTCGATATCGACTACGTAAATATTTTGTATGGCAAATTTTGGTTCCGAAGTTACCGCTAGAGGCGCTGTACTGGTCATCGGTCCTCCTTGTTGAAGGCATAATACAGGCTGTGACGTCCTATAGGAACTGAACTACGAAATCCTGCTTCGCGCATTTAGAATTTTCCACGCGATTTGAGCACATAGAACAGTCCGAAATCATTTATCAGGCAGTTGCCTGTTTACTCTCTGTTCTATTTACCTATAAAAAGGCAAAAAAAAAAATATACGTATATTTAAAGCTTTAAAAAATACACATTGGACAGCCCTATGAACACGTAGTGCGTACAAAACGCCTCTCACATTCGGACACAAGAAATTACATACTTTAATCTTATCGCCGGCATAAAATAGAATATTAAATCCGACTGGTGCCGAGCTTCCCCGCCGTTGTGGAAAGGAATGTCTTTTGTGCCCTCTCTCCTCTCGGACGCTAGTGGTACGGGTTTGAACATTTTCTCGAAAGGTACGCCCTTATTGGATTTTTGGTAAGATTAGTGTGCAATTTTATTTGGGGAGATTTGACTGTTTGTTGAGGAAGATTGGTCTGAATTCTTGTCTTGTCTTGTTGGAATTTTTTAAGTGGTAATAAGTGAGACAATTCTTACAAGATCTAGTCTATTAGTGGTGGTCGTGGTGATTTTTATTAGTGATGGTTATTAGATCTGGTTGGAATTATGTTCTGCTTGGTACGAGTATATTATTTTACATATTGAGGTAACCCTACCTATTACTTTTAGACCGTACATTTATTTTGGTTTAGTACTAATCTGCTTCAGTTTAGCACTGGTGTTTGAAATCTTTGAAGTTCTCAGGTTTTTAAAACCAAAATACAAATCTTTCTTATATAATATTAGTATAAAAGTATAGATTAGGTATAAACTTGCGATTAACGAAAACCATTTTGGATTCACGGCTATCACTCTGTTTATTAGTGAAAACTGTATAAAAATCCATTCAATGGTTTTTGAGTTCACCGCGTTCATACAGACAAATATACACGGTTGGTGACTTTGTTTTATTATACGTAAGAACTAGCTGTGCCCGTTCGCGTGGACTGTAGGATTTTGAATTTATTTTGTTCTAAAATAAATGTAGCCTATGTTATTCCTTATTACATCAGCTACCTGCCAAAAAAGTCCCGTTAAAATCGGTCCAGCCATTTCAGAGATTAGCCCGGACAAACAGACAGACAAAAATTGTAAAAAATGTTATTTTGGTGTATGTACCGTATATATATTCATATGCATGTAGTAAAAAGCAGTTATTTCAATATTACAAACAGACACTCCAATTTTATTTATATGTAGGTATAGATATACTGTCCTAGTTCTATGCTAAGTCCTAGATCAAGTTTTATTCCTGAGAAAATATTAAGCTACGGTTCGTTGTCATAGTTTAGGAAAATAATCAAAAGAGACCCTATTGCGACATAGGTAACTTAGACGGTCTTGTATTAGTGAGAGCTGAACACTCAAATAGATTTCCAATTATTGGAAATCGCTTCGAAACAGAATTTGTGAGCGAAATCAAGACAGACATGCTTACAAGATACATAGTATACGTTCTGTTATAAATAAGTTTCGTGTTCATATTCATATATTTTGTAACGTACACCCTGAAGCTACACCACCCACCCTACAAGGTGTACCCATGACCTGATAAGGGTTGCGGAAATCTGATGGATGTGAGACGCATGGGACCGTTCATTGTGGCGACACTTGGGGGAGGCTTATGTCCAAGAGTTGACGTGTTTTGGCTGAAATGATGACGATGACCCAGAAGCTTATTAAACCCGTGTGTGTGATTTATTAATAAAATTCAATAATTATCTCAATAGTTTTGAATAAGTCGCTTATAATATACTAACTTTAACCAGTGATTCCTCCCGCGTGATAGCTAGAAATTATCACAAAGGAACAGTTTTCTTATATTATGTATCACTCAGGAATAAAGCAGCTTTCTATCGGTGAAATAATTTCAGCAATCGTACCAGTAGGTACTTTCAGAAATTACCTCCTACAAACATAAAAAATAAACTTTACCTCTTTGTATATATACATACAATGCGTTCCAAATGAGAATAGGATCGCCCGCCATGTTGTGACGTCACGATTTACTGTCAAATCGAGGAAAGAAATTTTTAAATATTAATTAATTTACGAAAAATTTAATTTATTTATGAACTGTGAACGAAAAAAGTTCAATCAGTATCCAGTTCTTCAATTTCACTCATTCTTCAATTTTGCCAAAATTTCTTCAATTTGACAGTACGACGAGACGTCAAAACATAGAAAAATCGGTCCTATTCTCATTTGGAACGCGTAGTACATAGGTTAGTATGACTGTTTCAAGAAAGTCTCATTATGATATTACTTGCAACAAAAACTAAGCTTAAAATCAAATCGTAGCTGTTGGTCCATCGTATCCTCTCAATACAGTTCTAATTTAAAATATTCACCCCGCACCAACATCTATTCCATCCCCTACACTATCTAAGCGAACTAAGCACAATAACTTACTCTTATTTTACAAAAGCTTTCTAAACATCGTCAGCGCACCCACACAACCGTATCTTGGGGGTACATCGTACAAATATATCTAAGTGTCAGAGTTTTCGGTCAGTTCTCTCCTTATCCGTCCCCCTTTCGACACTATAAGCCCCCGAAACCCCTTCGTCCCCCGCCCCTCATAAACACGGCTAAACACGAGCTCGCAAAATTGTAAAATTCACTTACTTCTGTCTCACTCTAACGTCAATTTGTTAAGATAACATTGTAGGAATGTTTCCAAATGTTATTTACGATTCGGAAATTAATTTAAAGGTTAGTAATTAGACGCCGGTTTCGGAGGAAACTCGGGTTCCGTCCAATTTATTGGATTTGTTCGATTGTCGACTGCTTTCGGGTGTTCGAGATAGTTCGATAGCGATTTTGTAACTTGGGAATTGGATAATGGTTAGGTTCCGCTTATATAAATGAGTTTGCAATGCCGCTGTGATTTATTACTGTAGATATTATTTTGTTATTTTGTGAGAGATTTTGTTTTGTTAATTTATTATTAGCAGTGTATCAAAAATGAATAGTATTTTGAATAGATTCCTAATCGTTGAACTTATCCTACAAATTAACAAATGATACTAATCTAAGCTTTCTATGGCTATTATATATCTCCAAGAAGAAAAGGTTTTGTTCATAAGAGATATAAAATGATCATGCTAGTGTATAATCATTTGATTTACAATTGATTAAAAACAAGAGCTCCCGACAAAATCCCGCCCCAAAAAAGACGTCTAGAGATCCTGTTTCCTCTTTGCTAATAAATGCTGTGACAACTAGACGATAAACAAAAAAAATATCATTACTTGGCATATGAAAAATGATTGACCCGACTATCATTTTATTTATTTTTCTCTAACAGTTTTTATTGTTCTTGTACATAATTTCCTCGCCAAACTTTACAGTTTGATGGCGAGATACGCTCGCTATTTACGACATAGATCAACAAAAGTCTACAAAACGATAATCCAGACAATAAACCTTAGCAACATTCTAATATTTTTGCGTAATTATGTTAAAGTCCGGTAAAGCACTCCGATAATCTATACATCTATACATATAAATAAAATTAGAGTGTCTGTTTGTAATATTGAAGTAACCGCTTTTTACCACATGCATATGAATATATATACGGTAGGTACATACACCAAAATACCATTTTTACAAATTTTTGTCTGTCTGCGTGTCTGTCTGTCCGGGCTAATCTCTGAAATGGCTGGACCGATTTTGACGGGACTTTTATCGGCAGGCAGCTGATGTAATAGGCTACTTTTATTTTAGAAAAAAATAAATTCAAAATCCTGTAGTCCATGTGAACGAAGTCGCGGGCACAGCTAGTACAAACTATAACCTACGCACTGGATAAGGTAAGTACGCCATAAATATAACAGAAGCACCATTAAAATCACGCCGTAAAAATTGCACTAAACTTGCCAGAACAAAAGAAAGGCAGAGGTCTCCCGGCATTGATCTGGCTGTTTAGAATCGAGAGAGACTTGAAGTACTTCGCTAGAATCAACAACCTAGAATATTCTGGCGCCAATCAGTAGGAGACCCGACTACCAGCAATGGGAATAAGAGAGGACCACGAAGAAGATAAATGATTGGCAGAATATTAAAAACAATAACTTTTTTTTCGAAATTTATTATCCCCCCCCCCCGTTTCCCCCGCAATTTTTGATCCACATGGATACGTCAACCCCATCGCAACCTCTTAGCTCTAGTTACACTAAGTAATAATTACTTTGAGTGAGAGAAAATCATCAATTGGTTATCCTTGTTAAACTACTTAGTATTTTTACTAACATTTATTTAAAAACAATAACTGAATAAATATCTGCAATAATAAAGTTTTAACACCACTTTCAGCATCCTTCTAGGCATTGCCCAAACATGTCGGGGTCAACTAGGTTCCAATCTAAACCGTAAACAAATATTGTACATGAATTTACTACTCAACTTACCCCCAAAACTCAATTAGCATGTGACAAATACTTGCACAGGACAGGTCCACGCAAATCTGTTTGGTTCTTTCCTGAAAAGATCATCTCAGATACTAATCTGCATGGTGCTCATATGATTCGATCATTATAATACCTTCTTTACTGTATGAACTTTGAAAGAGACTGATTTCTGAGTTTGTTTCGGTGTTTTTTCTCAGGGTAATCGACTAGGAAACAGCGGCCTTATATAGTTAAAAGTAACAAAAAAAAACATTTATCATTCACGATATCAAATAAATAACAAAAAGATTTCAGTCTCGGAAATGCAGACACTCAGTCTTCTGAGTACGGTCTACGTAAAAGTCGATAAGTCAAAAATATTCAATTAAGTACGAGCATTAATATTCTAGCGTCGCGGTCGTCAAGTGCCGCCGGGGGATAGTGCAGGTTGTCCCCCCATCCCCCACCCGCTATGCGGGGGGAGGCTGCGGAATGATGGCCGAAATCCGCGTTTTTAGGCCTAACCATCCTTTTTAGTATTCACATAAGCTTTTTGTGCAATTTTGCCCGTGTTTATCGAATATTGTGTTTGTTTTATTGTTGATTGTAATTATTATTAGTAGTGTTATTGCTGTGAATGTACCTTATGATAAATTTTCATATCAATATTCTGTTGTTTGTGGTTAAAATTCCGTGGACTTAAGTTTTAGAAATTTTTTTTTTTAGTTCATTTCAACGTGATGTATTGATAGATATACTTCCAATGTCAGTCGCTATATTCCTTATCCATTTTAATTTTCCGATAATCTTTTGTAAGAAGATATTAATAAGTGTTTAGTTATTGATGCTTTGTAAAAGAGAAATCAAAATGAAGAAAAAAACAGGTTAAAGAAAATGAACTACGCACGAGTATCTACTGCTGCAGACGAAAAGGTGCGACATCTAAAGAAAACTACACCTTTTAAACCCTAACCCTATGTGCAGTTCATCAAGTTTGGCGCACACAGACAACAGCATAACCCGTCGCTACCGCGCCACTATTAATCATAGAAAATGACGCGCGGCATTGTGTGAAACGGCTCGGCTCAAAATTGTGAAAACCTATCCTGGGCGCGCGCGGACTAATAACTGGGCCCGCTCACACTTCGGAAAATGCCCACAAGGGGGGTACAGTTTGCAGAAGTTCGGGCAAAAAAAAGGAAATGAAGATTTTTTTTCGTGGTTTTTTTTTGTAACATCGAATTCTTAGATAGTTTTTTTTTTTGTTCTGAAACGTAAGTAGATATTAAACAAGTTAAGTTTTGAAACAAAAAGTACAAACTGTCTACTTTAAGCTATGTCTTAATGTAGATTATAAAATATTATATAAAAAAAAACAATCTCTAGACCGTTAACTTTTATGTCTTATTGAAGGTAAGTATTTAAGTTGGCACTTTTTTGACCCATAAAAAAATCTTTTTTTTTTTTTCAAAAAATAAACTTTCATTATAAATAAAAGATAGACTTAATAATCTAATGATTTAATTCTATTGCCCCACCAACCAAAAAAAAAAAAATAGAATATAAATACACTTTTTTTATCCTATTTTTTTTCCAACCCTACCTAGCTTGACGATGATGCGTTGCACTAGTGTGTGTGTTGATTCGCACGCGTGTGTGCTTACCCCGTGACATTCTGCAAGCGACGTGATATATTGAGAACTGCTCCAAAAATCGCTATTAGGTATCCAGTTGCGTACGTAATAAAAGGCGCCGTTTGCGTTAACCATGATTTTTTGTTGGTTATTTTGAACTTAAACGTGCGCGTTACGTGTTTTGTTGTATCATCCTTTGTTATGGCATACCTACCAATCGGAATTTATTTTAATGGAATAAGTTTTTCTAACAAGAACATTTTCAGTTAGTTTCACTGCTCTAGTAGATAAATCTGCTAATTGGATTATTTAAGCTAGGACTTTTACTGTATACATATAGTTTTAATTAATTAAGCGTATTTTTTTTTTTGTATTAAATAAAAAGTTGCTTGTCAAGTTAAAAAGATAAATAAATATTTCAAATCTCATTGGATTATCAATTAAATCTGAACTTTTAAAGTAACCAATACTGAAAAGAGAATATACAGAAAGAGATGAATTGTTAATTTGTTTGTTTGTAAGGGGAAATCTATGGAAATGCTGACACAATCTTGATTATTTTTCACACTAAAACCTACTCTATTGCCAAGTGCCAAAGTGTACTTTGTATCCTGGTTTTTGTAATGCACGACTCCAGAGGTAAATAGTAAATAAAACACATACATTTTTACGCGAACGAAGGCGCAGTGAAAACGTAGTCTAGGTGCGATAAAAAGTTAGTCTAATAAAATTTAAATTATATCAACATGCAACTCGAATAATGCACACCCTTAAACATCCCAATTAGAAAAATAAGTTACAATCAGTTTTGCTTAAATGCACTTAGTGTTTTTTTTTTTAAATTAGTTATCCTAAATGCAGACAAAAAAAATGGGTATCGACGCACCACGTTGGTAACGCATCAGTATTGGTACCTACGCACGCACACACAATCACGCAAGTGACACAATCAAGATAATTATGAAATAGGTTATTTAAAATAATAAACCTAAAAATTAAAATAATTTGTTGATTATATTACAGGATAAAAAAGAACCTTTTTTTTATATAGCTGAAATCGATTCGGTGGCCGATCCTGAACATATAACTTTCAGGATATGCGTATATAAGATTACCTACATGTTGTACTCATATGAACTCAGAGCTAAATATCTAACTAGAATGGGCACTAAATCAGAATCACAATTCAGATTAGATTGCCAGCAATCTAGATACAATTTTAAGATCGTACAGAATTGGGTATTTCCACTAAATTCTGCCTTAAGTCATGCAAAATTATTCTTTTTGAAAGTTACAACATCCACGCTAATATAATAAAGAGGTAAAGATTGTTTTTTTTTTTTTATTTTTTTTTTGTTTGTAGGAGGTAATCTCTGGAAGTAGTGACCCGATTGTTATATTTTTTTTATCGATAGAAAGTTTCTTTATTCCTAAGTGATATAGTCTATTTTTTGTACGCGAGCGAAGCTGTGGGCAAAAGCTAGTTAAATATCGCCTTAAAACGTTGCTTCTTTAGTTGCTCTTTGCGCTCCATGGCCGAGGTAACGAAAAAAAAATTATTCCTATTGTTAACATACATACATTGATATTAATATATATTATGCAACCTTAAAATAAAAGTAAAAGAGTGCTTATTATATTATGTACTAGCTTTTGCTCGCAGCTTCGCCCGCATAGGTAGGTACATAAAATATAGTCTATATCACTTATCTATTAGTTAGTGTAGATAAGGACCATATAACATTTATAGTACCTATAAGGTAAATATGGGTCAGATTAAAGTGTCTGGGTGTAATTTATTTATAATAATAATAATAATAATCAATATCGATACCGGTGGGTAACTATTTTTTATATTTTTAAATTGTTTTTTTTTTTTATAATGAAATATTTAAAAATGTAATTTATCTGTAATATTTATGAATAAATGAGAATAATAACCAATTTATTTCAGGCAACATGTACCCATATCATAAATGCCTTAAATACTAACATACATAATTAAGTATATTAAATCATTTACTATAATGAGTATATGTATTCTGAAATATATATAAAGGTATGTTTATCATTTGCCTAGTATTCATAGCACAAGCTCTGCCAATTAGGTTAAAATCATAATTTAAGTACTGCACTTCGGTAGTAATTTTTAAGAAATTAGTTATAAATTCAAATTGCAGGCGCATAAAATGGGCGTCGACGCACTACACTGATAGCGCATCGGTATTGGTATCCTACGTACGTACACACAAACACGTTAGCAACGCAATCAAGATTGATCAAAATATGTAATCTTTTATCCTAAAATGATTTTTCATTATTTTAGGATAAAAAAATTACCTATTTACAACAAAAACAGGTGTAATCGCTGATTCTGAGCACACCTACTGATGCCATCGTTCAGGATGTGCATTTATTTATACATCGATACCTGCAAAGAATAAAATTGTAACTAATAATTAGCAACTTTAGAGGAGAGCGCGTCAAAGATTCAAAAAATCCTCACTGTTTTCTGTCTTACTGCCAAGCAATTTTATAATTGTATGTCAACACGAGAATAGCTACACTTGTGACGTGTCTGTAACTCAGACATACAATCACATAAAATACGATATTAAGTACTTCAATAAATTAAAAACAATGTCTGTCTAAGATACAATTTATAAAATGCACTATGAGCTTTGGACTCGACATACGAATCAAAAATGCAGAGAAATTAGTTTTTAATACTCTATAATATTTATTATAACAGTCAAATTAGTTAAGTAACTAATTTGACTGTTATAAATCAAATTAGTTAAGTAACTAATTTGACTGTTATAATAAATATAAAATGTCCATAATAATTTTAAAATTATCTTTTTTTTTTGTTTTTAATCGGTATCAGACGCATTATTTGGTTGAATTGAATTAAAATGTGGTGAGTTTATGTAATAATCATGATAGACTGTTGGTATAGCATTGCTTTTACATAAGCTCATTAAATCTTTGTAGGTACTTTCCTGTCGTTGTAGGTGAAGGCGCATTATTCGATATGACAGAATGAAATAGTTATAAGGTTACAATAATAGCTTATTTAATAAGGAATAATAATGTCTAAGAACAAGATTGTATCTTGTATTACAATGTTATATTAATAACGGCGAGCATAAACAATGATGATGAGGATGTGTAACTAAACATACCCTTTTAATAACTACAGTTGTCTCTCACTTACAATGTTTTTACACTATTCAAATCCTCACGTAAAGGAATTTAGCTACAGCAGTGAGTGCAAAAAAAATCTGCATTTTTTGTACAGCAAGAATATAATTGTAACTCAAAACTGCCTAAAACTGAGTTACGATGTTGTTCCTTGCAGGTGTCGACATGTTGTAGTTTGTAAACGTGTTTTTCAATACACTTACTCGAAAACCCACTCTTATCCCACCTCTTTCAGGCACGCAATAGGTTTTCCGCACTAGTGTAGAAAAGTACGCGTGCTATCCCCGCTCCAATGTTATTACATTTATCGTATCAGGCTCGACGCGCGTCGGCCCCCACGAGTCGCCAGTCAACTCCCGTTTATTCATTTCTGTATAAATGTAATGAAAAAAGTCGTTTGATACACGTGCAAAGTCACTGCAGCCCTCGGCTCCATAACACACTTGTCTACGGCTCCTGCGAATTCCGCCTCAGTCGCAATGACAAACTTTATCCACTTGTATCAAAATGTACTATATTTTTATACATGTTTAAATTAGATACGCAGGTTTATTTGACAGTTTAGTTAAAGATTTCACCCAATCTAATTTTCTTGTTTTTAGGATTCCGTACCTCAAAAGGAAAAAACAGAACCATTATAGGATCACTTTGTTGTCCGTCCGTCCGTCTGTCTGTCTGTCAAGACCCTTTATCTCGAGAACTCGTGGAGGTATCAAGTTGAAATTAAAACCATATATATACTCAAATCTGCGGTCCCTTCAAGCTGTGAAAAAATCAAACTTCTAAATTAACGAATAAAAAAGATACGGCCGTTTATGTCGCAAAAAAGCGTATATTTTGATACTCTCAAAGTCTAAATTCATATGGTACTTCCCGTTGACTCAGAATCCTGAAATTTGGCACAAAGCAAGGTCTTATAGCACAGATATAGGAAAAAATCTGAAAACAGTAAACTTGTTGTTAAATGTTGCCTAAGTCTCAAAAAAAAATGCAATTCGGAAAAATCTTCGAGGTCCCATTCGGGAATTGTAGTTTTCACGGAACCCTCAGTGCGCGAGTCCGACTCGCACTTGCCCAGTTTTTTTTTTTAATACTACATTTCTTTTAATGTCACCTTTCACAGAAACGCTGGATGAAATGTCTTTTAAAAATAACCAGGACCTATAATACCTTTGTACCTACTATGTTTCTAATGTGTGTTAAGTTGTCAGCAATAGGAGCCCAGCAGGGTCGAAGCCTACTGGGGCCATGGGTGATGCGAAAGAGATCCCTGGGGCCTTGGAACATTGGCAAAGAAGGAACAGGAGTGGGTTTTTAGTCAGTAAAAATCTGACACTATCTCCCGCTCCGCCCAAGAGCGGGGGATGTCATTAGATGACTTTCCCACCCAAAAAAAAAAAAAACTAGTCAAGCACTAGTTTATATCAATCCCTATCCACGTTAGAGTCATAATTAAGGGGTAACTATGATGACAACGGCAACGCCATAATTAACTCTATTTTTGATTTATTCATTCAGTAGGTCTATATCTAGTACTTACTAATCCCGCATTGTTCGCGAATGAGCACATAAATACATTGTTAGGTACAGATAGTTCTCATTCGATATTATCGTCATCATTTCAGCCGATAGAGTTGCCATAACGAACGATCCTATGCGTCTCGCATCCATTGGAATTCCGCGACCCTCACCAAGTCATCGGTCCACTTTGGAACAGGCTTCCAACACTGCTTCTTCGTTTGAATTTTTAGACAGACTATAACTTTTTCAAACAACCTTAAAAAAATAGTAGGTACTTTACAACTTTGTTTTATTCTCTTCTTAATTTAAAATTAGAAAAAAAGGCAACTGACTTTTCAAATATTGTCATTTGTCATTTCAAATTATGTATCTAACATAAATTAAGTGATAGAGAATGCCTGAAGCATTTAGCCGGTTTTTGTACCTTGAACGTGAAGGATTATATGCGCTGCTTTTATACGTTGACCTACATACCTATAATGTACTTACTATGTCTATTTGAATATATAGTGCACTGTTTACATAAAGGAATTTCATAACTGTGAATTATTTTGCTCTTTAAATATTTTTCTAAAAATTATAAAAACAGAACCATTAACATTTTTCGATTTACATAGGTAATTCAATCGATAGATACCCAAATGCATGAACAAAAAAAAAATACAAGCAATCCTACACCGAACGGATAGAAAAGTCAAATAAACGGAAATCATGCATTCATTCCACTCCACGTACCATCTCATTTGTGGACCACACAAGAGAAACAAACACCTATAGCTATATGGTACACGCGTAGGTACATACATTTTCGAATTTTATGCGTACCACGTCCATACTGCGTTAGTGTTCCACTCTAGTTTTTGGTAGCCATGTATGCGTCCAGTGCAGTTTGACACGTCACCAAGCGGGTACATGCCCAGTTTTGTTCGAAAATCGACGTGGTAAAGGAGGTGGAGCGTGTCAAAGGAGACTGGGCGATTTTGCATGTGTGAGTGTAGTTGAGTGATAGTGAGGGGTAGGGCCGCCCCCGCCGCGTCATCGCACTGACTACTGCGTCTGTGTTAGGAACATTTAAAATGCCCCCCCCGTGACGATCACTGCGCCGCCATATTTTTTTTCCGCATTTTTTTTTTCAAATTAGGACATGTATTTTGTAAAACATGAAACTATTGCCTCTTACTTTATATTACTTATCAATTTACTTGCAACACGACAGTTTTTTTTGAGTAATTTTTGTTTATGTTAATTTAAAATTATTGGTTTTCAGACATACGTTATCAGATACTTTAATTGTTAAAGTTTGCATTGATCAACTTCAAAATTCATTAAAAAAAATCAAAATTCAAAATCATTAATTTCAAATAGACCATTTGCTGGCACTTTTGAATATTGTCAAATGTCGGTCAGTCCAAGAAAAGTGAAGCTAAATTGCACGTTCCAAAGCGTAGATCTCTATGGAGAAGAACGTGCAAGAAACTCAATGGACACTCTTTTAAATCATATACACTAACACATACTTCATAACACGTAGTACCTACATTCGTACCGAGACAGGAATTGTAATATGATTTTAGTGTAGAACGATTTCATTAGAAAAGACCTGTCCTGCTGCCGGAGTGCAAGCCGCAGAGCAGAGCACGCCAAGAAAATTTTATTTGTTAAGCTCTTGTCACCATCGGCGTACCTGCCGGGTAGGTGACGACGAGAAGAAACCAGATGGCATGACGTTGGTGTCATAGAAGGTAAGCGTCTGGTGTGGGACGCAACTTGTGTTGAAATCCTTGCACCGTCCTATGTTTCAAATGTGGTGGGCTGTGCTCAGTGTTACCATTGCGGCTGTTCTGGCCTCAAGTGGCTCAAATGTACAGCCACTTGGACCGGGTTACCGGAGTCCGACTCTGGACGATTACTGAATGGCCGAAGGGTAAGTTATCTATTGCTCGCCGCCTGCAAGTCCATGCCTACGATGGCTGGAAATCGGGGTCGGGATCCCGGCGGCTGGGGCGTGAAGAAGTTCGGTATTACTGCTTCGCAGAAGGTAGCGGCCCCCTGCCATTCTTCTTCGCTACGGAAACCTCCCTGCCTTCTATGACCTTGGTGTCATGGAAGATGGGTAGGCTTCTGGTATAGGACGCAACCTGTATTGACATAGAGCAACACAAGTTGCATCGTCGAGCCTTAAGTGGCTCAAATACAGTAACTATATTCTCATCAGTTTTAGCCATTTGGAATCGAAACACCCAGAGGTCCTGGGGTCTCAGTGCATGTCTCCTTTACATATATATTTCTCGTCGGTTGATCAACACTTTGCGTGACCGGAAGACTGACTTGTTCTTTGCGATAGTATAATTAGTACCTACTAGCTGACCTGGCAAACTTCGTACCGCTTAACAATGAATGTAGTATATCGCATATATCAAGTTACACACAATTTTAATGTATAAAAGTTATTTACATCAATTTCGTCCATTTTACGTGATACGCGCACAACTGGAAACTTCAACTGATTTATATAGTCTGTCTAATAAGTAAACCAACTTGGGAATTTTGTATAATATTTAATCATTTAAAAAATACTTATATTCGGCACTTTTTATAAGATTCTTCTGTTAGTAAACAATTATCTCTATCTCTTAATCAACCTTAATTATTGAACCCGTGTTGACTACATCAGATTTCATTAAATCCTAATAATTACCCAAGTCGTTTAACTTATTAGACAGACTATGTATATTTATATATTGTATGTAATTAGAATTACCATTCAACGTTTGACAACACGTTTGGCGCAGTGGTTGAGCGACTGACTGCTACTCTGCGTGTCGCGAGTTCCATTCCCAAACGGAACTTATATTTGTATTGGGTTACTAGCTGTACCCGCGCGGCTACGCTTCCGCTCTTTCCTACTTCAGCCTACTATACCCTACTCTACCCTACTATACCCTACTCTACCCTACTCTACCCTACTCTACCCTACCCTACTCTACTCTACCCTACTCTACCCTACTCTACCCTACTATACCCTACTCTACCCTACTATACCCTACTCTACCCTACTCTACCCTACTCTACCCTACCCTACTCTACTCTACTCTACCCTACTCTACCCTACCCTACCCTACTCTACCCTACTCTATCCTACTCTACCCTACCCTACTCTACTCTACCCTACTCTACCCTACACTACCCTACACTACCCTACTCAACCCTACACTACCCTAATTTTCATTTTTTTTTCCTTAAGAACCTTCTCCTCACAATAACGAACACAACAAAAAAAAAAATAGCGAAATCGGTCCAGGCGTTGTTGAGTTATGCGCTTACCAACACATTTTGCGATTCATTTTTATATTATAGATAGTCCAAACCCACCCCCATGAAAGGTAACAGAAAACATAGGCCCCAAATGCCCGGCGACTCCAGAGGTTGTGCTGACGTGGACAGGCGTGGGCGCAGCTCTGGGGTTAGGTTTTTGGGGAGGCCTATGTCCAAGGCCTATGTCCACCAGTGGACGTATATCAGCTGAAAGATGATGATGATGATGATGGTGATGACAGATAGGCGTTTCCGGTCTGGGTGACTTGTGTATGTGAGTATACATGTTTGTGAATGCGCCCACGATACATTACAGGAGTTATGCCTAGTATGAGTATTTGAGACGCCTGACTGTATATTTTTTTGCATACATACGTAGTTTAGAATCGTATCTCTTTTTTTAACCCAAAAGTTGACTGGGAGAGAATGCCTTGTTGCATTAAGTCCGCCTATGTACCTCTACTGTACATGAAGTTTAAATAAATAAATAAATAAATAAATATTTTAGTTTGATTTTAGTTAGTTGTAATTAGCGTGGGTTTTTATTATTTTACTGTAATTATAGTTACCTATAGTTAAATTTTATATAATATTTCGTTAATTTAATAAGTTATTTTATATTACATTTAGTTTCGCTATGATATACATACCTATGTAGATATAGTACGAGTGTGTTATGTTCTTACCTGTAGGTATATCTATAATCTCCCACAGAACGATACAACAATACAACAATTTCACTGAGATCACCACAATCACTTCTGTAGAACATATATTATACACATTTTTTTACACTATCAGCACTTTCACATCGTTTTCTATAATAAATATTAGATTGCCCATTAACCTTTCATTTGCCGCAATTAGAGACACAATTAAAAATCCATTGTGACCCGCGTAGATCGGGTTAAAACAAGTCACTGAAATACTGTTTTTTCTTCTCTTCCAATTTCTACCAATTATCTAGACTACACTTCAGTTAAAAGTTACATGATTCTGTAAAGATGTATCTAAATCAACGGTCAAAGGTGAAATGGTCAAATCTTAAAGATAGCGGTCATGATTTCTCACATAAATTTGTATTAATTTGCATTGATTTTGTCATCCCGCAGCCGTGGGTATTCTTTATACTTAGGGGTCACCTCCTCGCGGTAACCGGTTTTAACCGGTTTTTCTTCAAGGAAAGTAAAAATAAAATAAAAAGTTTATAAAACCTGAGGCATCGTACCTATGTTTAGTTAGCTATCTTTCTTCGATTTAGGCCGTAAAAGGTTCTTCACTACTGCTTTAGCTTCTTCTTTTATGAAATTAGGCGTTAAATAACTATTTTAATCTGATGAACTTATCGTATTAATACAAATCTCTGCTATACGGAAATTTAGGTAAACAAAACTCTACTACTCGAAAAAACTAATGACGAATTGCCACTTTCCCGCCATTTTGTTTTTTTTTCCGGGGCGGCCAGCTATTCAACCTTTATTTTTCATTATTGAAAAATTAGAAATTATTTGTTACTTTTTTAAAATTAAAATATTTCAAAGAAATTGTTAAAAAAAAATATATAGTATTATTTAATTAATACTTATCTTTAAGTTATTACAATTTTATATCGCGCTGTAATTGACTGGCTGTATAGAAAGTTAGAACATGGTTAGAAATTTGAAGATAGAACTAGTTTTTTTTTTATAATTTGACAGCTGTCAGTTAAAAATAAAACTCCCTTTCAACCCGCTCCTCAAGCAACTTCAGACCTACTTTCAGAGTCAAAGTAATGACAAAATGATTACTTTTCTATTTAGTTAGTCTGTAAGCCTTCTTTATAATAGAATAAATAAATAATAAATAAATTTACTGCAAAGCATGAAACAAAAAAAAACTAGAGCTGATAAAGTTTAAAATTTTATTGTGCCCGAAAAATAAAACGATGTCTTTAGAGAATAGAATAAACTTTATTAAACTTTAATAACAATTTCACTGAAACTTAAAGTAAGTTTATCTAACTAGATTTAATTTTAATTACAAAGTGTTCGCCTAAAGGGCGGTATAAATTGCAGGGTATATTAAAAAACAACATTTTTTGGTACTAACTTTCACCCGCGGCTTCACTACCATACACAAAAAGTAAGAAAGTAGTAGTAGTAGTAGTAGTAGTAGTAGTAGTAGTAGTAGTAGTAGTAGTAATAATAAAGCGCTTCTTTGGCCGCCTGAAGAAGGTACTTAACAGCCTTCTGTCAGGTGGAAACAAGGTGCGTGCCTTCAACGGTTGGGTCATGCCGGTATTGATGTAAGCTTTCGGTGTACTCAAATGGACTCAAACGGAACTTGACGCCCTGGATAGGAGGGTTCGTACACTGCTGACTGCATATCGAATGCATCACCATCGGTCGTCAGTAATGAGACTGTATATCCCGCGGAAGTGTGGGGGTCGAGGCTTTTTAGATGCTAAGACCCTGCACAATCGCGAGGTATGCAGTCTCAGGGAATACTTCCTAGCCGCCGACGTGGGTGTGCATCGTTAGTGTGTAGTATAGTAGCAGTGGACAAGGGACTCACCCCGCCGCTCTCCTTGGCTAACGAGAATTGGCGCAAACCTGTAGAGCTTGACACTAACGTACGTAACCGGCACAGTAAGGAACTTCACGAACGCTTTTTCCGGGCCCTTCATGGGCCCGATGTAGACCAACTAGCGTCCATAGCCTGGTTGCGCGTAGGTGACCTCTTTGGGGAAACCGAAGGTTTTGTCTGTGCAATTATGGACGAAGTTATCATGAAGAATAACTACCGGAGATTTATTGTGAAGGACGGCACGGTTGACATCTGTCGGGCATGTCACCGACCGGGTGAATCAATCCGCCACATTATATCTGGTTGTTCTCGTCTAGCTAACGAGGAATACTTGCATAGACACAACCTTGTAGCCAGGATTATCCATCAGCAACTTGCTCTGAAGTACTCTCTTGTGGAATCGGAGGTGCCATACTACAGGTATGTGCCCGACCCAGTTCTCGATAATGGCGATATCACGTTGTACTGGAATCGGTCCATCATCACTGACAGGACTTGGGCACGCCACAATCATGGCGGTAAGTCCCCTCTTTGAGATGTGGCTGGAAAGACCTCACGGCGTCCTCACCTTCCGGATGACGCAGGTACTCACCGGACATGGTTCGTTCGGGAGTTTCCTGCACCGGATTCATGCGGAAGTGACGTCCGGGTGTCGCCACTGTGCGGAACGCCCGGAGGACACGGTGGAGCACACAGTTGAGGTGTGCCCTGCTTGGGCGGAGCATCGCCGTGCCCTCGTGGGGGCGATCGGCGGCGGAGACCTCTCGCGCCGGGCCTTGGTTGAGGCCATGGTCCGGAGCGAGGAGGAGTGGCAGGCGGTCGCCGACTTCTGCGAAGCAGTAATGCTCGCAAAGGAGGAGGCCGAACGCATCAGGCAACGGCGTTATCGCCGCCATCGCCGCCGCCGCCGCTGGGATTCTGATCCCGATTTCCGGCCAACGTAGGCGCGGGCTTGTGGACAGTGAGCAATGGGTAGCTCACTGTCCGGCCGTCCGGTAACTGTCCGGACCAAGCCCAAGTCGTCGACGGCGCGCACTGTTCCCGCGCGCCTCAAGGAGTTGTCAGCAACAGTAGGGACCCAGCCGGGTCGAAGCCTACTGGGGCCAGGGTTATCCGAAAGGGCGCTCGAGCCCCGGTATGAAGGCTAGAAGGAACGGGGTGGGTCTTTTAGTCAGTAAGAGTCTGACACTATCTCCCGCTCCGCCCAAGGGCGGGGGATGTCAATACATGATTTTTTCCCACCGTAAAAAAAAAAAAATCACTGACAGGACTATTGTGGCCAATAAGCCTGATATAGTGGTGGTGGACCGCAGCGAGAGGCGTGCAATGATTGTTGACGTATCCGTTCCGCATGACGAGAACCTCGTGAAAGCCGAGAAAGATAAACAAATCAAGTATGTTGACTTGGCTCGCGAGGTTGTCGACATGTGAGAAGTGGATTCAGCGATTATTGTTCCGATAGTCGTTTCAGCCAATAGCTTAATAGCCAAGAGCCTCGACCAACATCTTAGGAGGCTCTCGTTAGGCGACTGGATCAAGGGCTTGATTCAGAGAGCGGTACTCTTGGACACGGCTCGTATAGTCAGGAGGTTCCTTTCTCTGGAGCCCTGACCGCCGGTAGCTTGGATCCTGTTCCCGATACCGGTGGGACACTATTTTTTATATTTTTAAATGTTTTTTTTAATTTTTTTTTTTTTAAGAAATATTTAAAAAAAATATTTAATATATTTTTTTTTTAATTTGATTAAAGGGCTTTGTCGCTTAGTGACTACATCGCCTAGTACAGACAACAAAAACTTACACACTACCTTAAGGCTAATTCAAACAATTGTTTGGCTTTATCGGACATTGGAGAAGAGAGGATTGCATTACAAATGCCAATATCATAGGTTTTACTGAGTCCAGAAACATTCATTCTTGTATTTTATTAAATATGTTAAAATGTAAAATAAAGAGATAATAATAATATTCCACAACTATCACACAACGCCGTCTAGTCCCAAGCTAAGCAGAGCTTGTGTTATGAGTACTAGACAGCTGATAAACTATATAACTTACTACAAATATACAACTATATACTTATATATTTCTAAATACGTACATATTATAGATAAATTACACCCAGACACAAACAGAACCAATGATCATGCTCATCACATAAACATTTGTCCTGGGTGGGAATCGAACCCACGACCTCCGGCATAGCAGTCTGGGCCACTAACTACTAGACCAACAGGTCAGTCAAAGTAGTAAGTTACTCATGTAATTTTTATTTTTGGTGTACAATAAAGAATCAATCAATCTATCTATAAAGTACAGCCTATGGCACTCAAGAGTAAAGCAGCTTTCTGCCGGTGAAAAATTTTAGCAAACGGACCAAAACTTTCAGATATTACCTCCAACAAACAAAAAAACATAAAAACAAACTTTACCTGTTTATAATACCTATTAGTGTAGATAATATTTTGGTCACTCAAATCTGATCGCTCTAATTAGATATGATTTTAACTAAAACGTAATGTACTGCACAGACTTCAACCCAAATATCACCAACTACATAGATGCTTTGTACCGTACGTACACGCACACGGACCACACGCGACAGCCACAAACGCCGCCACGACAAGCTAGAATCGGCTACAAAGAAAGCTGAAGCCCGTGACAGCCACTTGATGCCGGTGGCTGCTACTCTCTTTACCACATGCGCAAAGCATCATAATGGACTCTGACGAAGAAGGTTTAAATGTGCCAGCGGCTTATGACGGCGTTTCGTATCAGCGTTTAGTGGCCTCAAGAAGCGAGTAGCGGCGACGTGTAGCGGGCCACCGACTTCAACCGTGTGCAGCGAATCAATATAAAAGGGGAATTATAAAACGAGCGACTAAAAAACAACTTAGCGACTGATGATGAGATACTGTTTTAATAACTTGAGCAGTATGAATTTAAGTAAGCGACACATTAACTAAACTAACAACAAATATTGATTAACAATAAAATCCAGAACGAGCTTACTAAAAGTGGGTTATTGAAATCCTAGATAAACGATTAAATTAGTATGTGAGCGACTAAAATAATAAGTGAGCGACTAGAAATAAAAATGAGGTTTTAAATAAGGAATTTACGCTAGCAAATGTTTTCATCATTCTCTAATTATCTAGTCGCAGGTAGATTCATCATTTGAACTGGGTGAAATAGGTTAGGTTAAGTTAGAACTGTGACCTACCGCGCGTGAGCCGAGTGAGCGAAGCGAGCGGTGCCGCGGCAGCGGCCGGCGAACGCTACGACCAAGTTGCTCGCAGATTTTATTTCACCATTTTTTAATTATTCGGGTTTTCGCAATATCCGGATTATCAAATTACCTTGTGACATACATAATACATAAATATCGGTATTTAGGACATTCGATACTGTGTACATTCATATTTAGGACATTCGAAACACTTCATTTAAGATAAAATGCCGCTCAGTATAAATAAATCATTGGCCAAATCTGGAAAAAAATGCAGGACAAAACATTGACACTCAAACAAATATGTCACTCAAATATTATGAAGCTTCTCATTTTGTATTTTAAGTAACTCAAATTAAAGTTTGTAAGTCGCTGTTCTATTGATTTCTCGTCACTCGCAGTCAGTCGCTCACTTATTATTTCTATAACCCAAAATAATTATTTTTGTCACTTAAAATTTTAATTTATAGTCACTCGTTTAAATACTACCCAATATAAAATATATGAGAACTCTATGAAATATGCCAATTTTTATTTTTTTGGACCGTGTCCGGTGACCCCAGTACATGAGCGTTATATTATGACTGAAGCAGTTTCATTGTGCTCTATATAAGACATTCTGTCGATTATATTGATAGACCATATTATGACATTTCTGTAGCGCGAGTCAGTTTAGTAAATTAGGGGGCACGGCTGTGCCCCCACCAAGGCAAGTAAAAAAGTGGCACAGCCGTTAGTATTCTTTTCTCGAAATAGTTCAGGCCATTTTCGATTCCCTATAACTTCGTTAGGTATAAAACTAGAAGCTTTAATATTCAGTAACCAAGCAGGCATTGTATAAACACGGTATATTTAAAAACTCAATCAATTTGAATCAGTTAGTAGTTTGAGAATTATAACTGGACAAAGTTTTTTAATTTTGTCACTCACTAACTGACCGATCATCAAAAGTCTAAGGCACTTCCAGCAGACATAAAAGCTCAATCAATAGGTCATTAAGGTCCCTTAAGTACGGAGTGAATAAATTAACCGACTTATGGTATTCTTAGTATTACATGGATCTCACATCTTTTTACGGTAGAAGTGAGTTGCAAGCCTTGTGTTTTTACTAGTTATGTTTTTGATGGCATCATTTTTACATTTCAACGATCGTTTCCATTTTCAGAATGTCACTATTAAGAAATCTTTCAAGTCTCTTATTTAATAGTAAACTAACAAGTTTACTATTAAATAAGAAACTTGACGACGAACAATAAGAGACTTTTATGGTATGTTGAACAGAACGTGCGTCATCTAAAACACCAAACAATATTTCTTATCCCAAAATTCAGGATGGTACAAAAAAACACAAAATAAAATGCCAAAATTTATTAACATAAAAGACAAAAGATGTATCCAGAAAAATAAACAAAAGAAATTAAAATAAAGAAACTAGCAAGTGGTGCAAGGGAAGCGGCGAGTACCGTACTTCACATACAGTTGACCACGGGTAATGCGGCAGTTCTTGCGACCTCTTGCACCTAAAGCAGAACCTGATTGGCTACCAGCTGAACTGCTAGCTTCAGCGGCTGCAAATGAACCACTAGCAACTCCTGACTGGTTTGGTACGTAGGATTCTTGGCTTACTGACGAAGATTTAGTAGACGTAGTCGACAATCCCAAGCCTTCTTCTATAATAATGATTTCTTTAATTCCACCTCCAGAAGTTGAAGCTGCTCCTGCAGTCGCTTCTGCTACTGTACCCACGGCAGATCCTCGACGCCCTCCTTCTCTTCTTCCACCTGCTGCTGTTGTTGCTGCAGCTGCCGCTGCTGCTCCTGCACCAGAGCTTTGACGTCCTCCATTATATCCTAACTGTCCTGCTTTTGTACTTCCGCCAGCTGCTGCTGATGCTGCTGCAGTTGCTGCTGCACCTGAGCCTGATCCAGAATCATACGCGTCCTCAGAATTGTAATCTCCGTATGGTCCAAATCCTGAGAAGCTGGATTTATATTCCTCCTCAGAAACGTATAGACCGTCGTATCCGGATGCTTCTGCCGAGGCTTCTGCTTGTGCGCCTGCTCTAGAACCTAGATAAACGCCATCACGTTCAGTTGCTCCGTAATATCCTGAATCTCTAGTTACACTACCACCGCTAGCTACCGCTGTAGTTGATGCTGACGCTGAGCTCGCAACCTCATTACTATTATCGGAGATGATTATGATAGTTGGTTTCTCCTCTGTATTTGTTATTGTAGAAGAGTATGATGAAGTACTTTCTTGTACCTTATCAGTGCCATGTGCTCTAGCTGCAGCTGCTGCTGCTGCAACCGCTGTTGCACCCTGGCCATATCCATAACCTCTATTATATCCTAACTCTCCTGCGTTTCCTCTTCCACCAGCTGCTGCTGCTGCTGCAGCCGCTGCAGATGCCGCTGCTGCGCCTTCGCCAGATACATAACGTCCATCTTGTCTGTAATATCCTGACTGTCCTGCGTTTCCTCTTCCACCAGCTGCCGCTGCCGCTGCAGCCGCCGCTGCTGCACTATCGCCAGATACATAACGTCCATCTTCTCCATAATATCTTAATTGTCCTGCGTTTCCTCTTCCATCAGCTGCCGCTGCTGCTGCAGCCGCTGCTGCTGCTGCTGCACCTTCGCCAGATACATAACGTCCATCTTGTCTGTAATATCCTGACTGTCCTGCGTTTCCTCTTCCACCAGCTGCCGCTGCTGCTGCAGCCGCTGCTGCTGCTGCTGCACCTTCGCCAGATACATAACGTCCATCTTCTCCATAATATCCTAATTGTCCTGCGTTTCCTCTTCCACCAGCTGCCGCTGCCGCTGCAGCCGCCGCTGCTGCACTATCGCCAGATACATAACGTCCATCTTCTCCATAATATCCTAATTGTCCTGCGTTTCCTCTTCCATCAGCTGCCACTGCCGCTGCAGCCGCTGCTGCTGCTGCTGCTGCTGCACCTTCGCCAGATACATAACGTCCATCTTGTCTGTAATATCCTGACTGTACCGCGTTTCCTCTTCCTCCAGCTGCCGCTGCTGCTGCAACCGCCGCTGCTGAGCCTTCGTCAGAATTATAATCTCCGTATGGTCCTAATCTTCCGGTTAAGTCAGAATTTCCTGCTGCTTCTGCTGAGGCTTCAGCTTCTGCTGAGGCTTCTGCTTCTGCTGAGGCTTCTGCTTCTGTGCCAGCAACAGATCCAGGATAAATGCCGTCACGTTTGCGAACGCCAGCTGTCGCTGTTGCTAATGATGTTGCTGAACTGTCTACCTCATCATCATTTTCTGAGATGATTATGATAGTTGGTTTCGTCTTTGTGCCTGTTTTCGTGGAAGCGCTACTGGATGCGTATGAAGTACTTTCTTGTTCGTAATCATTGTCAGATCCACGAGCTGCAGCTGCAGCCACAGTTGCCGCGCTTCCGGCAGCTCCGCCATGATGAGCTCCTCTATGACCACCCGCTGCTGCTGCTGTTGCTGCTGCCGCTGCAGCCGCGGCTGCTGCACCTTCGCCAGATACATAACGTCCATCTTTTCCATAATATCCTAATTGTTCAGCGTTTCCTCTTCCACCAGCTGCCGCTTCCGCTGCAGCCGCCGCTGCTGCACTATCGCTAGATACATAACGTCCATCTTCTGCATAATATCCTAATTGTCCTGCGTTTCCTCTTCCATCAGCTGCCGCTGCTGCTGCAGCCGCCGCTGCTGCTGCAGCCGCCGCTGCTGCACCTTCGCTAGATCCATAACGTCCATCTTCTCCATAATATTCAAATTGTCCTGTATTTCCTTTTCCACCAGCTGCCGCTGCTGCTGTTGCTGCTGCAGCCGCCGCTGCTGGACCTTTGCCAGATCCATAACGTCCATATTGTTCAGTATATCCTGATCCAGATGACAGTGTAGATGCAGAGGTTTTTGTTGAGCTAGATACTGAAGAACCACCTTGTGTTAGAATTATTATTTCCTCATTATATCCTGGCCGTTCTCTTCTTGAACTTGCGCCAGCTGCTGTTGCTGCTGCAGCCGCCGTTGTTGCACCTGAGCCAGATCCATAACGTCCATCTCGTCCATAATATCCTGCCTGTCCAGCGTTTCCACTTCCACTTCCACCAGCTGCTGCTGCTGCTGCAGCCGCCGCTGCTGCACCTGAGCCAGATCCATAACGTCCATCTTCTCCATAATATTCTGTTTGTCCTGCGTTTCCACTTCCACCAGCTGCCGCTGCTGCTGCAGCCGCTGCTGCTGCTGCTGCTGCACCTTCGCCAGATACATAACGTCCATCTTGTCTGTAATATCCTGACTGTCCTGCGTTTCCTCTTCCACCAGCTGCCGCTGCTGCTGCAGCCGCTGCTGCTGCTGCTGCACCTTCGCCAGATACATAACGTCCATCTTGTCTGTAATATCCTGACTGTCCTGCGTTTCCTCTTCCACCAGCTGCCGCTGCTGCTGCAGCCGCTGCTGCTGCTGCTGCACCTTCGCCAGATACATAACGTCTATCTTGTCCGTAATATCCTGACTGTACCGCGTTTCCACTTCCGCCAGCTGCCGCTGCTGCTGCAACCGCCGCTGCTGAGCCTTCGTCAGAATTATAATCTCCGTATGGTCCTAATCTTCCGGTTAAGTCAGAATTTCCTGCTGCTTCTGCTGAGGCTTCTGCTTCTGCTGAGGCTTCTGCTTCTGTGCCAGCAACAGATCCAGGATAAATGCCGTCACGTTTGCGAACGCCAGCTGTCGCTGTTGCTAATGATGTTGCTGAACTGTCTACCTCATCATCATTTTCTGAGATGATTATGATAGTTGGTTTCGTCTTTGTGCCTGTTTTCGTGGAAGCGCTACTGGATGCGTATGAAGTACTTTCTTGTTCGTAATCATTGTCAGATCCACGAGCTGCAGCTGCAGCCACAGTTGCCGCGCTTCCAGCAGCTCCGCCATGATGAGCTCCTCTATGACCACCCGCTGCTGCTGCTGTTGCTGCTGCCGCTGCAGCCGCGGCTGCTGCACCTTCGCTAGATACATAACGTCCATCTTCTCCATAATATCCTAATTGTCCTGCGTTTCCTCTTCCATCAGCTGCCGCTGCTGCTGCAGCCGCCGCTGCTGCACCTTCGCTAGATCCATAACGTCCATCTTCTCCATAATATCCTGACTGTCCTGCGTTTCTACTTCCACTTTCACCAGCTGCCACTGCTGCTGCAGCCGCCGCTGCTGCACCTGAGCCAGATCCATAACGTCCATCTCGTCCATAATATCCTGCCTGTCCAGCGTTTCCACTTCCACTTCCACCAGCTGCTGCTGCTGCGGCAGCCGCCGCTGCTGCACCTGAGCCAGATCCATAACGTCCATCTTCTCCATAATATCCTGACTGTCCTGCGTTTCCTCTTCCATCAGCTGCCGATGCTGCTGCACCCGAGCTAGATCCATAACGTCCATCTCCTCCATAATATCCTGACTGTCCTGCGTTTCCTCTTCCATCAGCTGCCGCTGCTGCTGCAGCCGCTGCTGCTGCTGCTGCACCATCGCCAGATACATAACGTCCATCTTGTCTGTAATATCCTGACTGTCCTGCGTTTCCTCTTCCACCAGCTGCCGCTGCTGCTGCAGCCGCTGCTGCTGCTGCTGCACCTTCGCCAGATACATAACGTCCATCTTGTCTGTGATATCCCGACTGTCCTGCGTTTCCTCTTCCACCAGCTGCCGCTGCTGCTGCAGCCGCTGCTGCTGCTGCTGCACCTTCGCCAGATACATAACGTCCATCTTGTCTGTAATATCCTGACTGTCCTGCGTTTCCTCTTCCACCAGCTGCCGCTGCCGCTGCAGCCGCCGCTGCTGCACCTTCGCCAGATACATAACGTCTATCTTGTCCGTAATATCCTGACTGTACCGCGTTTCCACTTCCACTTCCGCCAGCTGCCGCTGCTGCTGCAACCGCCGCTGCTGAGCCTTCGTTAAAATTATAATCTCCGTATGGTCCTAATCTTCCGGTTAAGTCAGAATTTCCTGCTGCTTCTGCTGAGGCTTCTGCTTCTGCTGAGGCTTCTGCTTCTGTGCCAGCAACAGATCCAGGATAAATGCCGTCACGTTTGCGAACGCCAGCTGTCGCTGTTGCTAATGATGTTGCTGAACTGTCTACCTCATCATCATTTTCTGAGATGATTATGATAGTTGGTTTCGTCTTTGTGCCTGTTTTCGTGGAAGTGCTACTGGATGCGTATGAAGTACTTTCTTGTTCGTAATCATTGCCAGATCCACGAGCTGCAGCTGCAGCCACAGTTGCCGCGCTTCCGGCAGCTCCGCCATGATGAGCTCCTCTATGACCACCCGCTGCTGCTGCTGTTGCTGCTGCCGCTGCAGCCGCGGCTGCTGCACCTTCGCCAGATACATAACGTCTATCTTTTCCATAATATCCTAATTGTTCTGCGTTTCCTCTTCCACTAGCTGCCGCTTCCGCTGCAGCCGCCGCTGCTGCACTATCGCTAGATACATAACGTCCATCTTCTCCATAATATCCTAATTGTCCTGCGTTTCCTCTTCCACTAGCTGCCGCTTCCGCTGCAGCCGCCGCTGCTGCACTATCGCTAGATACATAACGTCCATCTTCTCCATAATATCCTAATTGTCCTGCGTTTCCTCTTCCATCAGCTGCCGCTGCTGCTGCAGCCGCCGCTGCTGCACCTTCGCTAGATCCATAACGTCCATCTTCTCCATAATATCCTGACTGTCCTGCGTTTCTACTTCCACTTTCACCAGCTGCCGCTGCTGCTGCAGCCGCCGCTGCTGCACCTGAGCCAGATCCATAACGTCCATCTCGTCCATAATATCCTGCCTGTCCAGCGTTTCCACTTCCACCAGCTGCTGCTGCTGCGGCAGCCGCCGCTGCTGCACCTGAGCCAGATCCATAACGTCCATCTTCTCCATAATATTCTGTTTGTCCTGCGTTTCCACTTCCACCAGCTGCCGATGCTGCTGCACCCGAGCTAGATCCATAACGTCCTTCTCCTACATAATATCCTGACTGTCCTGCGTTTCCTCTTCCATCAGCTGCCGCTGCTGCTGCAGCCGCTGCTGCTGCTGCTGCACCATCGCCAGATACATAACGTCCATCTTGTCTGTAATATCCTGACTGTCCTGCGTTTCCTCTTCCACCAGCTGCCGCTGCTGCTGCAGCCACTGCTGCTGCTGCTGCACCTTCGCCAGATAAATAACGTCCATCTTGTCTGTAATATCCCGACTGTCCTGCGTTTCCTCTTCCACCAGCTGCCGCTGCTGCTGCAGCCGCTGCTGCTGCTGCTGCACCTTCGCCAGATAAATAACGTCCATCTTGTCTGTAATATCCCGACTGTCCTGCGTTTCCTCTTCCACCAGCTGCCGCTGCTGCTGCAACCGCCGCTGCTGCGCCTTCGTCAGAATTATAATCTCCGTATGGTCCTAATCTTCCGGTTAAGTCAGAATTTCCTGCTGCTTCTGCTGAGACTTCTGCTTCTGCTGAGGCTTCTGCTTCTGTGCCAGCAACAGATCCAGGATAAATGCCGTCACGTTTGCGAACGCCAGCTGTCGCTGTTGCTAATGATGTTGCTGAACTGTCTACCTCATTATCATTTTCTGAGATGATTATGATAGTTGGTTTCGTCTTTGTGCCTGTTTTCGTGGAAGCGCTACTGGATGCGTATGAAGTACTTTCTAGTTCGTAATCATTGCCAGATCCACGAGCTGCAGCTGCAGCCACAGTTGCCGCGCTTCCGGCAGCTCCGCCATGATGAGCTCCTCTATGACCACCCGCTGCTGCTGCTGTTGCTGCTGCCGCTGCAGCCGCGGCTGCTGCACCTTCGCCAGATACATAACGTCCATCTTTTCCATAATATCCTAATTGTTCTGCGTTTCCTCTTCCACTAGCTGCCGCTTCCGCTGCAGCCGCCGCTGCTGCACTATCGCTAGATACATAACGTCCATCTTCTCCATAATATCCTAATTGTCCTGCGTTTCCTCTTCCATCAGCTGCCGCTGCTGCTGCAGCCGCCGCTGCTGCACCTTCGCTAGATCCATAACGTCTATCTTCTCCATAATATCCTGACTGTCCTGCGTTTCTACTTCCACTTTCACCAGCTGCCGCTGCTGCTGCAGCCGCCGCTGCTGCACCTGAGCCAGATCCATAACGTCCATCTCGTCCATAATATCCTGCCTGTCCAGCGTTTCCACTTCCACTTCCACCAGCTGCTGCTGCTGCGGCAGCCGCCGCTGCTGCACCTGAGCCAGATCCATAACGTCCATCTTCTCCATAATATTCTGTTTGTCCTGCGTTTCCACTTCCACCAGCTGCCGATGCTGCTGCACCCGAGCTAGATCCATAACGTCCATCTCCTCCATAATATTCTGACTGCCTTGCGTTTCCTCCTCCATCAGCTGCCGCTGCTGCTGCAGCCGCTGCTGCTGCTGCTGCACCTTCGCCAGATACATAACGTCCATCTTGTCTGTAATATCCTGACTGTCCTGCGTTTCCTCTTCCACCAGCTGCCGCTGCTGCTGTAGCCGCTGCTGCTGCTGCTGCACCTTCGCCAGATACATAACGTCCATCTTGTCTGTAATATCCCGACTGTCCTGCGTTTCCTCTTCCACCAGCTGCCGCTGCTGCTGCAGCCGCTGCTGCTGCTGCTGCACCTTCGCCAGATACATAACGTCCATCTTGTCTGTAATATCCTGACTGTCCTGCGTTTCCTCTTCCACCAGCTGCCGCTGCCGCTGCAGCCGCCGCTGCTGCACCTTCGCCAGATACATAACGTCTATCTTGTCCGTAATATCCTGACTGTACCGCGTTTCCACTTCCACTTCCGCCAGCTGCCGCTGCTGCTGCAACCGCCGCTGCTGAGCCTTCGTCAGAATTATAATCTCCGTATGGTCCTAATCTTCCGGTTAAGTCAGAATTTCCTGCTGCTTCTGCTGAGGCTTCTGCTTCTGCTGAGGCTTCTGCTTCTGTGCCAGCAACAGATCCAGAATAAATACCGTCACGTTTGCGAACGCCAGCTGTCGCTGTTGCTAATGATGTTGCTGAACTGTCTACCTCATCATCATTTTCTGAGATGATTATGATAGTTGGTTTCGTCTTTGTGCCTGTTTTCGTGGAAGCGCTACTGGATGCGTATGAAGTACTTTCTTGTTCGTAATCATTGTCAGATCCACGAGCTGCAGCTGCAGCCACAGTTGCCGCGCTTCCAGCAGCTCCGCCATGATGAGCTCCTCTATGACCACCCGCTGCTGCTGCTGTTGCCGCTGCTGCTGCAGCCGCCGCTGCTGCACCTGAGCCAGATCCATAACGTCCATCTCGTCCATAATATCCTGCCTGTCCAGCGTTTCCACTTCCACTTCCACCAGCTGCTGCTGCTGCGGCAGCCGCCGCTGCTGCACCTGAGCCAGATCCATAACGTCCATCTTCTCCATAATATTCTGTTTGTCCTGCGTTTCCACTTCCACCAGCTGCCGATGCTGCTGCACCCGAGCTAGATCCATAACGTCCATCTCCTCCATAATATTCTGACTGCCTTGCGTTTCCTCCTCCATCATCTGCCGCTGCTGCTGCAGCCGCTGCTGCTGCTGCTGCACCTTCTCCAGATACATAACGTCCATCTTGTCTGTAATATCCTGACTGTCCTGCGTTTCCTCTTCCACCAGCTGCCGCTGCTGCTGCAGCCGCTGCTGCTGCTGCTGCACCTTCGCCAGATACATAACGTCCATCTTGTCTGTAATATCCTGACTGTCCTGAGTTTCCTCTTCCACCAGCTGCCGCTGCTGCTGCAGCCGCTGCTGCTGCTGCTGCACCTTCGCCAGATACATAACGTCCATCTTGTCTGTAATATCCTGACTGTCCTGCGTTTCCTCTTCCACCAGCTGCCGCTGCCGCTGCAGCCGCCGCTGCTGCGCCTTCGCCAGATACATAACGTCTATCTTGTCCGTAATATCCTGACTGTACCGCGTTTCCACTTCCACTTCCGCCAGCTGCCGCTGCTGCTGCAACCGCCGCTGCTGAGTCTTCGTCAGAATTATAATCTCCGTATGGTCCTAATCTTCCGGTTAAGTCAGAATTTCCTGCTGCTTCTGCTGAGGCTTCTGCTTCTGCTGAGGCTTCTGCTTCTGTGCCAGCAACAGATCCAGGATAAATGCCGTCACGTTTGCGAACGCCAGCTGTCGCTGTTGCTAATGATGTTGCTGAACTGTCTACCTCATCATCATTTTCTGAGATGATTATGATAGTTGGTTTTGTCTTTGTGCCTGTTTTCGTGGAAGCGCTACTGGATGCGTATGAAGTACTTTCTTGTTCGTAATCATTGTCAGATCCACGAGCTGCAGCTGCAGCCACAGTTGCCGCGCTTCCGGCAGCTCCGCCATGATGAGCTGCTCTATGACCACCCGCTGCTGCTGCTGTTGCTGCTGCCGCTGCAGCCGCGGCTGCTGCACCATCGCCAGATACATAACGTCCATCTTTTCCATAATATCCTGACTGTCCTGCGTTTCTACTTCCACTTTCACCAGCTGCCGCTGCTGCTGCAGCCGCCGCTGCTGCACCTGAGCCAGATCCATAACGTCCATCTCGTCCATAATATCCTGCCTGTCCAGCGTTTCCACTTCCACTTCCACCAGCTGCTGCTGCTGCGGCAGCCGCCGCTGCTGCACCTGAGCCAGATCCATAACGTCCATCTTCTCCATAATATTCTGTTTGTCCTGCGTTTCCACTTCCACCAGCTGCCGATGCTGCTGCACCCGAGCTAGATCCATAACGTCCATCACCTCCATAATATTCTGACTGCCTTGCGTTTCCTCCTCCATCAGCTGCCGCTGCTGCTGCAGCCGCTGCTGCTGCTGCTGCACCTTCGCCAGATACATAACGTCCATCTTGTCTGTAATATCCTGACTGTCCTGCGTTTCCTCTTCCACCAGCTGCCGCTGCAGCTGCAGCCGCTGCTGCTGCTGCTGCACCTTCGCCAGATACATAACGTCCATCTTGTCTGTAATATCCTGACTGTCCTGCGTTTCCTCTTCCACCAGCTGCCGCTGCTGCTGCAGCCGCTGCTGCTGCTGCTGCACCTTCGCCAGATACATAACGTCCATCTTGTCTGTAATATCCTGACTGTCCTGCGTTTCCTCTTCCACCAGCTGCCGCTGCCGCTGCAGCCGCCGCTGCTGCGCCTTCGCCAGATACATAACGTCTATCTTGTCCGTAATATCCTGACTGTACCGCGTTTCCACTTCCACTTCCGCCAGCTGCCGCTGCTGCTGCAACCGCCGCTGCTGAGCCTTCGTCAGAATTATAATCTCCGTATGGTCCTAATCTTCCGGTTAAGTCAGAATTTCCTGCTGCTTCTGCTGAGGCTTCTGCTTCTGCTGAGGCTTCTGCTTCTGTGGCAGCAACAGATCCAGGATAAATGCCGTCACGTTTGCGAACGCCAGCTGTCGCTGTTGCTAATGATGTTGCTGAACTGTCTACCTCATCATCATTTTCTGAGATGATTATGATAGTTGGTTTCGTCTTTGTGCCTGTTTTCGTGGAAGCGCTACTGGATGCGTATGAAGTACTTTCTTGTTCGTAATCATTGTCAGATCCACGAGCTGCAGCTGCAGCCACAGTTGCCGCGCTTCCGGCAGCTCCGCCATGATGAGCAGCTCTATGACCACCCGCTGCTGCTGCTGTTGCTGCTGCTGCTGCAGCCGCGGCTGCTGCACCTTTGCCAGATACATAACGTCCATCTTTTCCATAATATCCTAATTGTTCTGCGTTTGCTCTTCCACTAGCTGCCGCTTCCGCTGCAGCCGCCGCTGCTGCACTATCGCTAGATACATAACGTCCATCTTCTCCATAATATCCTGCCTGTCCAGCGTTTCCACTTCCACTTCCACCAGCTGCTGCTGCTGCTGCAGCCGCCGCTGCTGCACCTTCGCTAGATCCATAACGTCGATCTTCTCCATAATATCCTGACTGTCCTGCGTTTCCTCTTCCACCAGCTGCCGCTGCTGCTGCAGCCGCTGCTGCTGCTGCTGCACCTTCGCCAGATACATACCGTCCATCTTGTCTGTAATATCCTGACTGTCCTGCGTTTCCTCTTCCACCAGCTGCCGCTGCTGCTGCAGCCGCTGCTGCTGCTGCTGCACCTTCGCCAGATACATAACGTCCATCTTGTCTGTAATATCCTGACTGTCCTGCGTTTCCTCTTCCACCAGCTGCCGCTGCCGCTGCAGCCGCCGCTGCTGCGCCTTCGCCAGATACATAACGTCTATCTTGTCCGTAATATCCTGACTGTACCGCGTTTCCACTTCCACTTCCGCCAGCTGCCGCTGCTGCTGCAACCGCCGCTGCTGAGCCTTCGTCAGAATTATAATCTCCGTATGGTCCTAATCTTCCGGTTAAGTCAGAATTTCCTGCTGCTTCTGCTGAGGCTTCTGCTTCTGCTGAGGCTTCTGCTTCTGTGCCAGCAACAGATCCAGGATAAATGCCGTCACGTTTGCGAACGCCAGCTGTCGCTGTTGCTAATGATGTTGCTGAACTGTCTACCTCATCATCATTTTCTGAGATGATTATGATAGTTGGTTTCGTCTTTGTGCCTGTTTTCGTGGAAGCGCTACTGGATGCGTATGAAGTACTTTCTTGTTCGTAATCATTGTCAGATCCACGAGCTGCAGCTGCAGCCACAGTTGCCGCGCTTCCGGCAGCTCCGCCATGATGAGCTCCTCTATGACCACCCGCTGCTGCTGCTGTTGCTGCTGCCGCTGCAGCCGCGGCTGCTGCACCTTCGCCAGATACATAACGTCTATCTTTTCCATAATATCCTAATTGTTCTGCGTTTCCTCTTCCACTAGCTGCCGCTTCCGCTGCAGCCGCCGCTGCTGCACTATCGCTAGATACATAACGTCCATCTTCTCCATAATATCCTAATTGTCCTGCGTTTCCTCTTCCATCAGCTGCCGCTGCTGCTGCAGCCGCCGCTGCTGCACCTTCGCTAGATCCATAACGTCCATCTTCTCCATAATATCCTGACTGTTCTGCGTTTCTACTTCCACTTTCACCAGCTACCGCTGCTGCTGCAGCCGCCGCTGCTGCACCTGAGCCAGATCCATAACGTCCATCTCGTCCATAATATCCTGCCTGTCCAGCGTTTCCACTTCCACTTCCACCAGCTGCTGCTGCTGCGGCAGCCGCCGCTGCTGCACCTGAGCCAGATCCATAACGTCCATCTTCTCCATAATATTCTGTTTGTCCTGCGTTTCCACTTCCACCAGCTGCCGATGCTGCTGCACCCGAGCTAGATCCATAACGTCCATCTCCTCCATAATATCCTGACTGTCCTGCGTTTCCTCCTCCATCAACTGCCGCTGCTGCTGCAGCCGCTGCTGCTGCACCTTCGCCAGATACATAACGTCCATCTTGTCTGTAATATCCTGACTGTCCTGCGTTTCCTCTTCCACCAGCTGCCGCTGCTGCTGCAGCCGCTGCTGCTGCTGCTGCACCTTCGCCAGATACATACCGTCCATCTTGTCTGTAATATCCTGACTGTCCTGCGTTTCCTCTTCCACCAGCTGCCGCTGCTGCTGCAGCCGCTGCTGCTGCTGCTGCACCTTCGCCAGATACATAACGTCCATCTTGTCTGTAATATCCTGACTGTCCTGCGTTTCCTCTTCCACCAGCTGCCGCTGCCGCTGCAGCCGCCGCTGCTGCGCCTTCGCCAGATACATAACGTCTATCTTGTCCGTAATATCCTGACTGTACCGCGTTTCCACTTCCACTTCCGCCAGCTGCCGCTGCTGCTGCAACCGCCGCTGCTGAGCCTTCGTCAGAATTATAATCTCCGTATGGTCCTAATCTTCCGGTTAAGTCAGAATTTCCTGCTGCTTCTGCTGAGGCTTCTGCTTCTGCTGAGGCTTCTGCTTCTGTGGCAGCAACAGATCCAGGATAAATGCCGTCACGTTTGCGAACGCCAGCTGTCGCTGTTGCTAATGATGTTGCTGAACTGTCTACCTCATCATCATTTTCTGAGATGATTATGATAGTTGGTTTCGTCTTTGTGCCTGTTTTCGTGGAAGCGCTACTGGATGCGTATGAAGTACTTTCTTGTTCGTAATCATTGTCAGATCCACGAGCTGCAGCTGCAGCCACAGTTGCCGCGCTTCCGGCAGCTCCGCCATGATGAGCTCCTCTATGACCACCCGCTGCTGCTGCTGTTGCTGCTGCCGCTGCAGCCGCGGCTGCTGCACCTTCGCCAGATACATAACGTCTATCTTTTCCATAATATCCTAATTGTTCTGCGTTTCCTCTTCCACTAGCTGCCGCTTCCGCTGCAGCCGCCGCTGCTGCACTATCGCTAGATCCATAACGTCCATCTTCTCCATAATATCCTGACTGTCCTGCGTTTCCTCTTCCACCAGCTGCCGCTGCTGCTGCAGCCGCAGCCGCCGCTGCTGCACCTTCGCTAGATCCATAACGTCCATCTTCTCCATAATATCCTGACTGTCCTGCGTTTCTACTTCCACTTTCACCAGCTGCCACTGCTGCTGCAGCCGCCGCTGCTGCACCTGAGCCAGATCCATAACGTCCATCTCGTCCATAATATCCTGCCTGTCCAGCGTTTCCACTTCCACCAGCTGCTGCTGCTGCGGCAGCCGCCGCTGCTGCACCTGAGCCAAATCCATAACGTCCATCTTCTCCGTAATATCCTGACTGTCCTGCGTTTCCTCTTCCACCAGCTGCCGCTGCTGCTGCAGCCGCCGCTGCTGCGCCTTCGCCAGATCCATATCCATCTTTTCCATAATATCCTGACTGACCAGCGTTTCCTCTTCCACCAGCTGCCGCCGCTGAACCTTTGCCAGATCCATGACGTCCATATCCTTCAGTATATCCTGATCCAGATGACAATGTAGATGCAGAGGAGCTAGATACTGAAGAACCGCCTTCTGTTATAATTATTTTTTGTTGATGTGGGCCTCTGACGCTAGAACTCTGTGCTGATGCAGCCGCCGATGCTGCAGATAACGAACCAGATGCGTTATCGCCCGCTTGGCCTCTGTGTGCACCTGCTTTGGCACTCGCAGATGATGAAGAGCTGGCAGATGATGAGGCACTAGCAGAAGATGATGATGCACTTTTTGCTTCCTTATCATCTATTTCTGTTATTATTTCTTCTTCCTGATACACAGTTTCATGACCTTCTTCATCAACCTCAATCACATATTTTATCGTCTTCCTTTCGTGATGTTTATTTTGATCACGGTGTTGAAGGAATGAAGGATGTAAATCAAATTCAATTTTCTTTATGGTTTTTTTATGTTCTTCGTATTTTCCATCGCCTGTTATTACTATTTCGTCTGTTGTGTTCAACAGTGTTTGGTGAGCACCTTTAGTGTGTTCTAAGTTTTCTGGGTGCTCCAAGTCTATCCCCAGATCGTAGTTTGCGGTTGCATACTGTGAATGAAATCCAAATAGTTTTAGTTATACAACACAAATAATAAAAGTCACATCGCATGTGTATGCAAGAAGGAGAGAAAAGAAGTAACTGATTTCTTCACCCATAGAGTTAGCTCCAACTACCATTGTTAGAAAGCTACAGAGGATGGACTGCTGTCTTCAGCTCAGTCATCCAACTCGAGAACTATTTGGCCGCATCTGATGGGCACGCATACAAACTGGTGATCACAGAGTTTATGGCAAGATTTCTTCGATTGAAGTTCAGTAACTGTTTCAATTATTCGCAAATTATTTCCTTGTGGATACTACTGTGATATAAATTTGGTTTATTTTTGTATCTCAAGTGTCTACGCAACTGCACAATATATGGAATCATTCAAACAGGCACAATCTCGGTAAAATAGAGCTGAGAATTTTGCTGTAGTGTTTGCAGCAAAGTTTGCCGAGAAAGTTTACGTGATACGTTTACTGCCAAATACCACAAAAACCATTAGAATTTATTTAGCCATATTCTAACAAACAAATGATGAACTAGTCTTATAAAGACATAGCTCAAAGGATTTACCAACAAACAAATGTAAGTCAAATTAATTTGGTAACATGTCCTAAATTATAGGCTATAAATGTATAACTATTTGCCGTTGATAACGAAATAGTATCTATGTTTAAGATGGATATGAAAGCAATTCAGCCATATAGTCAGCTGGTTACAAATTGTTTCTTCTTTTGTGATCGCATTCTCTTAGAGCAAACACAAAACTCATACACATGAGCAGCATGAGGGGTGTCTACAGTCTCAGTCTAATCAGGGTGTAATTTATCTATAATATGTATGTATTTAGAAATATATAAGTATGCTTATCAGTTGTCTAGTACCCATAACACAAGCTTTGCTTAGCTTGGGACTAGAAGGCGCTGTGTGAGAGTTGTGGAATATTATTATTAATCTTTAAATTATATTATTGTGCATGTATAAGACGATTTTTTTACATAAATATTTGAGAGATACGAATCAACATTAAACATTTGTTAAATGCATCAGTTGTGACAGTTAAATTCAATTATATAAAGGGACCGGCAGTATTATTATTTATTATACATAACACGGATCATGGGTCTTTTTGGACCGGGCAACGATCTCAACATTAACCTTTGTTTTTGTAGTATTTTGGGACCACAAAGAAAAGGCATTAAGGTACAGTTACCAAAAAAAAACTGTATTTATTGAATATACATATTTTTGAGTAGTATTTTGAGACTACAATGATAAAAAGATTTTTTGGTAACTTATACTTTAAGTTACCAAAAAAACTGTAAGCATTTGTTTGTTCTGTGGTCCCAAAATATATATACACTACTATAAAATATATATTTGAATAGGCGGAAGTTAGGGCCGCGGTCTTGGACCAAGGTGCCCCACGACCCTTATATTATATTACAGTTAAGACAAGAAAGGATGTTGTGCTTACCTGCAAAGCGCAGCAAAGGATCACGAAGGCTGTTACTCTCATTTTGTTTGAGAGTTGTAACCGGACTGATGCCGATACAACATGTCCAGACCTTTTTATATCGAAAATCTAGCCTAGCATTGACGTAAAGATTATTGAAAACAAATGTAGTAAAATAAATATTTGCAAAGAAATAAACAACACATTTTGAAGAACAATGTTATAGTTAAACCGCGATTTAAAACAATACTCTAAATTAAAGCTTGATTGAGACATTGTAAGTGTGACGACGTGTATAACTATGTAAACATACCAACATCTGTTTTTGCGTGTTATTTTCAACCATAATAATAAAGAATTTATCTATTCACGATACTTGGCTTTTAATGCCATTAAAACCAGTGACCGATGTGATTTTTTTTTATTAATATGGTACACCAATAACCTATTTCCAGAAAAAAAAAAAAACTTAAAATAAACTACAATTGCAACGATTAACAAAAAAAAATAAAAAATAAAATTATCTAGTCTATACTTCCCCAAGGCTGAGCAAAGATAGCTAACTTCATCCAGGTATTTTTATCTTAATTTAAAAAATAATGATTTGAAATTACAGCAATTTAATTACAAATTAAGTTTTATGTAAGTAGAGTCGGTCTAATAAGTTAAACGACTTGGGTAATTATTAGGATTTAATGAAATCTGATGTAGTCAACATTGGTTCAATAATCAAGGTTGATTAAGAGATAGAGATCATTGTTTACTAACAGAAGAACCATATGAAAAGTATCGAATATAAGTATTTTTTTAAATGATTAAATATTAAACAAAATTCCCAAGTCGGTTGACTTATTAGACAGACTATAATATTAACAATTATACTAGAAAATACAATGTCAGCGAATGAATCGAGAGATTAATTCAAATCATCATCATCATTATCATTTCAGCCGAACGAAGTCCGCTGTTGGACATAGATCTCCCCCAAGTGTCACCACAATGAACAGTCCTGTGCGTCTTGCATCCGATTCCCGCAACTTCCCTTACCAAATCGTCGGTCCACCTTGTTGGAGGCCTTCCAACGCTACGTCTTCCAGTACGTGGTCGCCATTCCAGAACTTTTCGGCCCCAACGGCTATCTGTTCTGCGAGCCATGTAGCACCCACTCCTATCAAGATCGGAGATTCTACACTCGAAGTAATTCAGAAGAAAAAATGTAATTTACAGATTATTATTATACACTTTATTGTACACCATTACACATACAAAAAGGAAACTAAAACTAAAACACATACATACAATGACAAAATGAAAATGAGATTATGTTTTGTATTCCTTTTTGTTAGGAGTCAGTGCAACATTTTTGTATCTCCATTCTCTTCTGACGGTTACTCTCCCGATTTGGATATCTAAAATTTGATTAAGAGGTCTTTTTTTTTCGGTGGGGAAAATCGTCCTATGACAACCCCCGCTCTTGGGCGGAGCGGGAGATAGTGTCAGACTCTTACTGACTAAAAAACCCACCCCGTTCCTTCAAGCCTTCACAACGGGGCTCGAGCTCCCTTTCGGATAACCCTGGCCCCAGTAGGCTTCGACCCGGCTAGGCCCCTGCTGTTGCTGACAACTCCTTGAAGCGCGCGGGAAAAGTACGCGCCGTCGACGACTTGGGCCGGACTTGTTACCGGACGGCCGGATAGCGAGCTACCCATTGCTCACTGTCCGCAAGCCCGCTGGTTAAGAGGTCTATAATTCCTCGCGATAACACCTAAATTGTTCTAAATATTTCAAAACACGGCATAGAAGGAACTACCTTCATGAATAATAATTAAATGTTTCTCGTTCATCACCAAACATAATGGTAATGCGATAAAGGTAAGTTCATTCTATGACGTCACTATCGCTAATCGCGTTCCGAGATATTATTTTAACCCTTTCAACGTCTTGACGGTTGATCGGCTTTCAGATAAGTTTGTCTTCATCTTAACCCTTCTTAAACTTCCTAACATTTAGAGGGTTAAGCATCAGAATTAAATTTGCATGAGAATTCCCCTAAATTGAAGTGTTCTTGAGAAGTTATGTTCAATTATAGGTTTAAAGTTGATGGGAGTATTGTTTTAAATAAGATGCGAAAATTAATTACTTATTTATTTATTATAATCTTTATTGTAAACCACATAAACAAAAACTACCGTAAAATGTGGTAAATAGAGACTTGGGGGTGAATAGAGACAAAACTTTAAAGGGTATTTTCTCGATATTTGAATTTTTTTGCAGTATTTAACTATGTCAATTTATTAATGAATTGTTGTTCTAAAAAATTGATGCCTTGTAAGAGGCCGATATTATTGTATCAAAGTGAAAAACCAAACCAAAGTTTTGTCTCTATTTAACCTTAAATCTCTATTCACCCCATTCTACTACACACACCATTACTACACTACACTTCTGAAAGGAAAACCTAGTGTCCTGGAACGCAAGTCAAAAGAAGGAACATAAAAAAAATTAACTATGTGCTTCGAAATATATTCTAACGGCTTGTTCATCGACCCCACAATACAGGAAATCTGAGGCCAACATAGAGAAGCGGTAAGTCTCCTCTTTGAGGCGTGGCTGGAAAGACCTCACGGCGTCCTTACCTTCCGCATGACACAGGTCCTCACTGGACATGGCAAGTTCGGGAGGTTCCTGTTCCGGATTAAAGTGGAAGTGACACACGGGTGTCGCCACTATGCGGAACACCCGGAGGACACCCGGTGGAGCACACAGTCGAGGTGTCCGCCGCCGGGATTCCGATCCTGATTTCCAGCCACCGTAGGCGCGAGCTTGCGGACAGTGAGCAATGGGTAGCTCGCTGTCCGGCCGTCCGGTAACTGTCCGGACCAAGCCCAAGTCAAGTTTTTAGTCAGTAAGAGTCTGACACTATCAACCAACATGGAGAAGTCAAATTCCAGGAACTTAAAGTACCTACTAGGCTCATTGTGACCGGTGAAGTGGATGGGAAAACGCCTCGCGGGCGCAGCCCAATACATTGGTCCAACCAGATCCGCACCGCTCTTGACTCTACGATGTACAATGCTATTCACACCGCCAGAGACAGAAACAGATGGAAGAATATCATAAAGGTTAAAGTGATGAAGCAGGGAGGTCACGACCCTCAGCATTGAGGAATACGACGCAAGGAGGAGGACGAAAGTTCCTACTTACTAGGTAATGCATTGTTGTCTAACTATTGTACTTTTTGAAAAAAAAAATATAAGTATTTTGATTTCATTTTGAACTGACTTCCCATCTGTTCCACTCATTAATCGGTATCCCGTCAGTTTTTTTCCGTTGTCTCTATGGGTGCCATCATTATAAGAAATAGAGCTTTTTACGAAGGGTATTAGTTTTTTTGCTGACCATGACTATAGCCGGATCTACTTTCAAACTGGCCCAATACAATAATAATAATAATATAATAATAATAATATTCCACAACTATCACACAACGCCGTCTAGTCTCAAGCTAAGCAGAGCTTGTGTTATGAGTACTAGACAACTGATAAACATACTTATATATTTCTAAATACATACATATATAGATAAATTACACCCAGACACAGAACAAATGATCATGCTCATCACACAAACATTTGTCCTGGGTGGGAATCGAACCCACGACCTCCGGTATAGCAGTCAGGGTCACTAACCACTAGACCAACAGGCCAGTCAGACAATTTGAGACAAGTGCAGAAAGTTTGTCATTGAGATCGAAGCGGAATTCGCTCGAGACGTAGGCGAGTGTGTTATGGAGCCGAGGGCTGCAGTGCCTTTGCACGTGTATCAAACGACTTTTTTGTATACACTTACAAAGAAATGGACAAACGGAGGTTGACCGGCGACTCGTTAGCTCTACTTGTTCCTGAGATAAAGGATCTTTACAGACGGACCGACAAACGGGCAACAAAGTGATCTCATAAGGAGACAATTTTTTTTTTTTTTGAGGTATGCGACCCTAAATTCAAACCGAATTAAGTACCTCCTCCTTTTGTAAGTCGAAAAATAGAGTGTTTGTCGGTAAACAATTCGTTGAACCCAGGTAAAACTTGGCCGATTGTTTGTAGAGGTGCCCCACACATCGTAACGAAGTTCTTCGCTCGTAAACCAACCCTCTGTTGGTCTGTCTGTCTCAACATCACCGTAATTAAGGGCCCGCGAGATTTATTAGCGACTTGAGCAAGCAATATGTGGAGCAAGTACAATATTTGGAATAGGAGACTGATTTGTAGTATCTGGTAAAGATTTTTGTTAGTGACGACTCGTATCAGTTTCGCACGGGTGTTACTCGTACCTACATATCTTTGGAATTCATGATTTTTTCTACTATAATCTAATAAGTGCTAATTAAAAATACTGCTTTTTAGGGTTCCGTACCTCAAAAGGAACACAGAACCCTTATAGAATCACTTTGTTGTCGGTCCGTCCGTCTGTCTGTCTGTCTGTCTGTCAAGACCCTTTATCTCGAGAACGCATGAAGATATCGAGTTGAAATTAAAATCTTATACTCAGGTCTGCGCTCCTTCAAGCTGTGAAATCAAACATCTAAGTTAAGGAATAAAAAAGATACATCCGTTTATGTCACAAAAAAACGTATATTTTGATATTCTCAAAGATCGAAATTCATAGGGTACTTACCGTTGACCCAGAATCCTGAAATTTGGCACAAAGCAAGTTCTTATAGCACAGGTATAGAAATAAATCTGAAAACAGTTTTGTTCTTACCAACGTCACAAAAAAAAAATGCATTTCGGAAAAATCTTCGAGGATTAGGGAATTGAAGTTTGCATGGAACCCTCAGTGCGCGAGTCCGACTCGCACTTGCCCAGTTTTTATTAGTATTATTCGCCTCTAAAAATCTACATTACCTTCTAAATTAGTATGTCAGCCAGAATAACGTGGACAGGACGTAAGAGAAAGTTCTCCGCAAACTCTAGGGGCTTGTGCAGTAGCCAAACCTGAACAACCAAAATCAAGTTTTTAATTTTGTATGGATGTATTTTTTTTTTCGTTTCCAGAAAAAAAAAAAAATCTTATTTATTTATTTTACAATTTATGTACTGTACACACAAATATACAGGAGAAGATAACATTATTAGAAAACTTTGTTCAAAGGTACTGCTTATTTCAACTTTAATTTCGGAAGTCGGTGTTATTTAAGAAACAAACAATAGCGAGAAACACCGACTTCCGAAATTAAAGTTATTTTGACCGTTTTAGTGTATTTTTTTAGTGAAGTCGGTTATTTTTTTTTTGTAAAAAGTTTTTTATGTATGAAATGAGTGCGTGCCTGCGTGAATTTACAAGACGCACCTACGTGCGTGAGTGCGTAAAAAACCCGCACGATGGTGCAGATCTGCATTCCCCCATGTCCGTGTCGGAGTGCACTACAATTCCGTGCTTGCTTCGCTCGCTCTTGGACTAAGAGCATCTAGTTGGCATTGTAAAAAAACGAATTAGTAAATTAGAGGCTATCTCATTTTCCTGTAAGTAGCTTAGTTATAAAATGAAAAAAATATCACGTGGCCAATAAAGAAATATGTGGCTTGGCTTATAAAATTTGTCAAATCTAATAAAAATCTCATCCAAAACGGTTTGACCGATTTTATAAGCTTTTTTTTATTTATGATTTATTTTTGTAACCTACAATTTTTTTTTTTCCAATAGTATATTTATTACTAATATAATTATCAGGCAACTAAGGCTTATGTACAAAAAAAAGACAAACTATTTATACTAAAACCTAAATAAATGATAGGTAATCGTACACAAATAAAATACAAAAACACAAAGTGCACTCAGGCGTCGAAGTACTTTTTGTATAATTATATTTGGTATACCAAGTCTGTCTAAAAAGTGAAACGACTTGGGAATTTTGTATAATACTTAATCATTTAAAAAATATTTATATTCGATATTTTTTATAAAGTTCTTCTACGAGTAGGTATAAGTAAACAATGATCAAGATGTCTTAATCATATTCGATTATTGAACTAGTATTGACTACATTAGATTTCATTTTACTCTAATATAATAACCCGAGTCGGTTGATTTTTTAGACAGACTCTAGGTCTGAGAATAGGACGTACTACTACTCTTTTTATCGAATTAGAATTTTGCGTGTGCCAAGCCATTGCTAAAACCTAGTGTCAGACTAAACCTTTAAATTTCTTCCGTCACAATCGCCAATTTAAGCTAGTTCCGAGTACTATAGAATAATAATGATCCCCGTCAGCAGGCGTGAAGAATAGAATGCTGTAGCTAATGGCGACCCACCTGATCCCACTTAGTGCTAATGAAGACGACTCTATCGACACATGTTAAAGTGGAACGTCGTAGCCCCGTACCATGGTACTCAAGCGATGGGGAATGCGATAATACTACATTTTGATACAAGTGCAGAAAGTTTTTCATTGCGACCGAGGCGGAATTCGCACGAGCCGTAGGTGTTTTATGGAGCCGAGGGCTGCAGTGACAAAGCACATGTATCAAAACTTTTTTCAATACACTTACGAAGAGAATAACGGGGGTTGACCGGCGACTCGTGGGGGTCGACGCGATAAATGTAATAAAATTTTGGCGGGGGAGAGCACGCATACTTTTCTGCACTAGTGCGGAAAATAGCTTGCATGCCTAAAAGCGGTGAGATTTTATCCCACCGCTTTTAGGCATGCTATAGGCTGTTTTCGAGTAAGAGTATAGAAAAATATTCACCCTTACGTTGTTGAAACCTCTACAGTCCGGACTAAGCGTTTCGCCTCGTCGTTTATACCGCGTACGTCGAAGGACTGGAACAGTTTGCCTGCTGCAGTCTTCCCGTCCGATTATAATTTGGGTGTGTTCAAGGCTAGAGTGAATAGGCTCTTAATAAACTAGTGCGCCTCACCATCAAAGATTGCATCGCTACTTACCATCAGGTGGGATGAGTCAAGCACTAGTTTATATCAATTTAAAAAAAAATTATTACTTATGCATCTTTATTTATTCACCGCTAAATTTTAATCGTTTTAATCCCGTGGAGGGTCGATCCGGTACATGAAACACTATCGATTTGTAAAATTAAAATTAAAAAATATAGTACCTTTTTTTCAAAATTCGTAGATATTAATTTACGCATGTACGAAATTAATTTCTTTAAGAAAACGTCAGCTGAGCGAGTTCAATGACACGTAGGTAGTAGTTGGCGTTGCGTACAAACTACCTACAGGTTATTGGACTCGCTCAGTTGACGTTTTCTTAAAGAAATTAATTTCGTACATGCGTAAATTTATACGAATTTTGAAAAAAAGGTAGGTACTTTATTTTTTAATTTTATCTTTACAAATCGATAGTGTTTCATGTACCGGATCGACCCTCCACGGGATTAAAACGATTAAAATTTAACGATGTACATCGCAAAGAGACATTTCGATTTAATTTATATGCAGCATTTATATGCATGAATAGAATATACATACATCAATATAAATAAAATTTAAGCGTATCTTTGTAAATGAACAAATGTAAATTCAATACCTATGAAAAAAAAATCGCCAGTCTGTTTGTTCCGACTAATCTCCAAAACGTTGTACAGATGTTGACGGGATTTTCACGGGTAGATAGCGGATATTATAAATAACTTAGATTACTTTTGTTCATGACTGGCCTGTTAGTGGCCCTGAAAGCTGTGCCTGACGTCGTAGGTTCAGTTCCCACCCAAGGTAAATATTTCTGTGATGAGCACGCTCAATTGTTCTGTGTCTGGGTGCAATTTATCCACATAGATTATGTGTATGTATTTAAAAATATTTTTGTATGTTTTTCAGTTGTCTAGCACATAGCACAAGCGCTGCTTAGTTTGGAACTAGATGAAGTTGTGTATAGTTGTGGAATATTATTATTATTATATTTATTAAAGTAGAGACCTAAACTAACTCATAATTTTTTTGAGGTAGATCTAGCTAGATCACTAGATATTTTTCTGAATCAAGCAATTCTAACTCTTTTGATTTTGATATCAAGGTTTATTTTGGTAAAAGAATATTTATTTATTTATTCATTTTGTTAACACATGCAATTGTTTGGTCAAAATAGTTGCACTCAGCGACGCTTTTCAAAAACCGAAACCAACTCAACATTTGTCAAGACTTAGCAGCATCATGAACTAGAATAGGACGCGACCAGAATCAGAACCCCTAGCCAAGTTTCTAATCTGCAATAGTTAACGCTTGTAGAAAGCTTAAAATGTACGGGAATGACGTCGTCTTAACGCTCAATCGCGTGGTCAGAACAAAAGAATTGGCGGCAAAGTCAACTCGAAGCGTTCGACGCAAGCGAAACGGTTGTAACTTGGCTAAGGGGACAGATTTCCAAACCTGCAATCATGAGAAATACCTAAATACAAATATAACTCAATTTCATTTTTACAATTTTAACCGTTTACAAAAAAAGGCTACCGTTAAAACCAACAAAAAAAGATCAATTTCTCATAATCAAGGGTTCTCGACAACTAAATCGTCAAAATCGATTAACCATCACTGTCACGAACTACTCATCAACCTGCGCCCCGAACTAATCAGCCAAACACAGGTAATCTTGATACAATTCTGAACCTTACCATTCACATAATAAGATCTAAATTCATTTGATAAGCCAAACCGTTACGGATAGCAAAAAAGGTTCCTTTTTTAAATTTTTCAATTATGCTATAACATTCGAAGACAGATTACAAATAAACCTTCTGTCTTCTATTTTTTTTGTTCTTAATAGGGTCTCGTATTATCTGTAATGACTATGTTCTTAGAATTAGAAAAAATAAAGGTTTTGGGCAATGGGCATGGCACTTTGCTCGCAGAACAGATTGTCGAAAGGTTCTGGAGTGGGGACCGCGTACTGGAAGACGCAGCGTTGGAAGGCCTCTTATAAGTTGGACCGATGACCCGATGAAGGTTGCGGGAATCCGATGGATGCGGGACGCACAGGGTCGTTCATTGTGGCGACACTCGGGGGAGGCCTATATCCAACAATGGACGTCTATCGGCTGAAATGATGATGATGATGAAAGGTTTTGGCGGGATTTTTCAAGCGAAGTTTAGTGGCTGTATTCATTATTCGCCAATTGATCCCAAATGAATTATATTATGTAGTTTTGTGTCTCTAATGTCTACAATATGTGGAATCACTGAATTAGCCGCAATCTTGGTAAAACGGAGCTGTGAATTCTGTTATACAAAAAAAATGGTAGTAGAATAGGAGGGTAAGAAATAGTCTACGACCATAGATATCCGTCTACGACCTATTCTCAAACCTTCCAAATATACACAATAGTTTTTATAAAAATCGGTAAAATGGGTAACTCGCCTTCCGGCCATCCGGTAAGAACCGAGTCCGATACGACGGCGGCGCATAGTATTCCAAACGCGCCTCAAAGAGATGCCAGCAATGCCGTAGCCCAGTAGGACCGATGTCCGCTAGGGTCACGGTAATATTCGAAAGAGATACCACGGTAATGAAAAGTAAAGAACAACTGAAGAATACAGCTGGGTTTTAATAAGTTAAAGTCTGTTACACACTCTCGCTCCACCTTAGAGTAGGAATAGTACATTGTTACACTAGGGGTGAAAGTAACTCATTCCGTCCCGAGAAGGAGTTGGCGGCCGAGCGGAGCGAGGTCGCTAATTCGAGGGGTTAAATGAGTTACTTTCACCCAGAGGTAAACACTGTGCTTTTCATTACGAATACGAGGAAACTAAAAATAAAATAAAAAGTTTGTAAAACCTGAGTCGTCGTCAGTTGTAAAGTAAAACTCCAAAGGGATGAAAAGTATCACTTTCAGCCCGCTCCTCAGGCAACTTCAGACCTACTTTCAGAGTATGAGTAGTGAAAAAGTCAATTGTATCGCCACTTCAAAAAAAAAGCTGATGCAATAGATAGAGTTGTGATTCAAGAGGAAGAATTAGGTCAATGCTCGATTATAATTTAGGTGACTTCAAGGCTAGGGTCAATAGGCTCATATTAAACTAGTGCGCCACGCCATAAACGATTGCACCACTGCTTACCATCAGGTGGGACCGCAGTCACTAGTTTATATCAATTACAAAATGCATTACATGCACCTAATCGTATATTATTATAATAGGGAAAAACGATAATTAAAAAGAAATTGTACATCCATCCAAATCTATCGTAGCGTCGTTAGTAATACTAAATCTAATCTATCAGAAACTTAGTCACACTTAACAAGACCAACTCGACTCGACTAAGTACGATTCTGTCGGACAAATTACTCGATTTGGCAAGTTGGGCATCGGGACAAATCATTTAAGTGGCAAATCTCAACTGCGTCCGTCCAGCACTTCGGAACTTAGACTTAACTAACTTACAGTGTTGGCTACAAGATCGTCTTTGACATATTGGTGAGCAGTTGCTGTCAGTTCTTGTTAAGTGACCACCTACTCGATGTTACCGTTTATAATGGTTTTGTTTTAATTGGGTTTGGATATCGAGTGATAAGAAGCAAAACAAAGGATATAGATATAACGTGCAAAATTCATCATCATCATCATCATCATTTCAGCCGATATACGTCCACTGTTGGACATAGGCCTCCCCAAGCGTAGCCACAACGAACGTTCTTGTGCGTCCCGCATCCATCGGTTTCCCGCAACCTTCACCAGGTCAACGATCCACCTTGTAGGAGTGCAAAGGAAAGCTTAAATGGCGATGGGCAGGGCATATGATAAGAGGAAAAGGCAAATGGAGCAAAATTATGATACGATGGTATCGAAAAAGAGGCGAACCACAAAAAAGTTGGAATGATGATATAAGGCAAGTGGCAAGCGTCACATGGAACAGAGTGGCTCAAGAAAGACGTGAGTGGAAAAGATTGGAAGAAGCCTTTGCCGACTGGCAAACGGATAAACAAAAAATAATAAAAAATTAAATAAAAGACTAGGTTTACATTCTTTAAGTTTTTTTACGTATTATGTAATATTGATCTGAATATATATATTCATATGGTAGATCACCAATGAGATGGACAGACCAGAACAAGGCCGCAACTAAGTGCTCGGTTTATGAATGTACCCAGAAAGCTGCAGTCCACGATGAATGGCGCCGCATTACAAGGATGATCACTTATCGTGATTCACAGTGATGATCACGACCACTCTGGCAAGAATGTACCGACTCAGAAGAAGAAAAAGGCTATATTATTATAGAAAGATAATTATTATGATAATTATAGAAAAAAAAAAAAATTATTTGTGACTCGTACAGGACAAACTACAGAATAAAATAAAAATGGTCACTAATAGGTACATAAACTAACTAACAGAAAAAAAAAACACTGTGCATGGCCAAAATGGAGAACATGCTCCAGTATAGACCACATCATCGCTTATGATCAGGGTGAGATAGTGGTCAAGCACAACTTCCAATTTTCTATTCTGTTAAAATTAAAACAACGGATTCATCATTACCGAAAGATACACCACTGCTGGACTTTAGGTCTCCCCCAAGTGTAGCCACAATGACACTTCCTATGTGTCTCGTATACATCAAATTTCGTCGACCCTCACTGAGACGGTCTACCTTGGTGGCCTTCCAACGCTTCATCTTGTGGTACGCGGTCGCCACTCCAGAACCTTTCTCTCATCGACCATCTGTTCTGCGAGCAACATACAGAATTCAAAAAATAAATTACTTATACATGCAGAATTTGCTATAAATGTAGGTTGTAGATACAATAATCAGCTGCTAGGTTTGATCAAATTATTAATTATTATTAAGAAGGATTTTATGGTACTTTCGTACATCCGTACCTTATGCCCAGTTCCATAGATTAACCCCTAATCACTAGACCAAAGAAACGACCATCTGTTGCAACGCTTGCTTACTTCAAATTATTACTCCAACGTCTTGGAATCGCCCTTCTTCGACACATCCTGTACAGTATGAAGACGGCACGTGCCGACTTTACCAAGAGAAAATCAGCCTTAAAGATAGGCACTTAAGGTTGAAATGAATGGGTAAGACAGAACGGTAACGGTGACGTCTTAGAATCACCCTTCTTTTGAGACATCCTGTGGCTTGGACAGTATGAAGATGGAGAAATTTGCCAAACGAAAATCACCCTTAAAGTTATTAGTGATAGGGTTTGTGACAATTGTGGACTACTGGCACATTTATGGAAATTGGAGACATCCGTTCGTGTGCCAGGCACGAGTTGTGTTTTATGATGCGCGATATGTTTTCGTTTGACCAGGTGGTTTGTAGCATTTGAATTTTATTCGTTTTTAACGTTAATCAGCTTTTTTTAATAATCTACATCTTATCATATTAATATATTATAAATAGGTAAAGTTTTTTTTTTTTGTTTGTAGAAGGTAATCTCTGAAAGTACTAGTCCGATTACTATATTAAAACCTAGTCTTGTATCTGGTAATTACTAAGAAAATGTAGTTTTCAAGTTTTTATATGATTGCTGAACATCTAACTGGCCAATCTTTGACTAACATAAACTATAGAACCTTTGATTATCCATTTCTTTTCTTTGTATACGAGTAAAAAAATAATTTCACATGCTACGGCATGTCGCAGGCTAATAAAATATAAGATTCGATAATATAACATAAGATTCCATCGAATGTAATTACTCTAATTAAATGTGAATTAATGGGTTTGAATTTGAATTTAAGCAAAGCTATAGAACTAATATTAGTTCTATCTAATGACGAATTTGGTTGCACATAGACTTGTATCTTCTTTTGTCAAACTAATCTAAACTATTAAAGGATAAAATAGATAGAAATAATTCCTCCATACCTTTGCCACTGCTTGTAAGCAGGACACTTTATTATAAATTAGTCACTTTCTTTCATTATTTTATTTATTTCTAAGTTTACTTATAAAAAAATGCAAGAATACGTTAGTTCCGTCTCAGTCGAGCGCCTGTTTTTGAATTTCGAAGGAGCATAACGTTCGACCATAACGTACGGTGTACAGGGAAAGTCAACCCAGGGGCCGCTACTTATTAGGTTGGCGAAGGATCAAGTATTGAAAATGTTTCAAAATAACAAGAAATAGTTTTCGTTTAAAGTTTATTTTTATATCAAAATTAATAAGTGAGCAACAAAAAAATAAATAAAGCACATAGATTAATGTTTTTTTTCATACAACTTCTATTCTTATATGTAAATGAGAAGAACACCTACACTATTTGTCTACAGCCCTGTTATTTTTCTTTCAGTTAAAGTAATGCGATAATTTCGTTGATTGTGAAAGTAATCAATCAATTCAAATTTGTTTCAAGGTATTATGACTTTATCTGAGACGTTCATCTTTTGTATCGACAATCGCTTATACCATCGAAAAATAATTTGAATATCGTATTTATGCCTGAAATTTTTAAATTCATCAATTCTCTTTTCTTATAAGTGTATTATTAAAGTATATAGTATTATTCGAAGGCTTCAAAATGGATAATTATATTCTACTTTTTTTTTAATCACGAGAGACAGAAGACGAGATTTGCCTCCATCACACTTTTATTATAATTATACTGATTGATCGATGATAAAAGAAATATATCTCTTCTATACTTTTAAAATAAAATAAATTACCAGCGGGCAGCAGTTTACCATCCCGCTATAAGGGCACGCGCCGCATACGACCGTTAAAAATAAGTCACCGTGCAATGCTTCCTAACACAGAGACGAACTCAGAAGGTTTTTAAAGATCCCCAGGTGTTATTGTCTGACGTTGCACACTTTAAAGACAGACGGAAAATATACCTCTTACTATCTACTATTACGATATGTTTTAAACTTAACGTAGTGTTGATTCGGCGGGATTTCGTTTACAAGTAGTTGCAATAATCGATCCGCATTGGCTAATATTAACAATAATATTGTTACTCATAAAACTTATCCTCATTTGACTCATTTTTATCCCGGCAGAGAATATTATTAATTGCGTATCTATTAGACATTGTTTTCTGAAAAATAAAAATAAAATAGTTTATTTTCAATTGTATTTCGTACCTACTTGGATTTTTTCTAAAAGCGTGAACTCAGTGATTTTAAATGTATTTGCATAAATATGCAAATACAATTAAAATCACTAAATAAGTATGTTAAAACATATTACTTCTGACAAAGAAGAAATTAAACTTAATTATTAACCTTTCATATACAACAATTAGAGACACAATAGAAAGACAATGAAAGCAATCGTTCGCTTGGGGTTTTATAAATTAAACTACTATTTAAATATTTTAACTATTTCACCTACCTAGTTCATCTCTGATCATATTGTCGTCTTTTATGTGTGTACGAACAACAGTAGTAATCGCGAAGAAAGCTCACCCTAACAAAATAAACCTTTTTATGCGAGCAGCTGGCCCTAATGATGTTTAGACTTTATTTACTCAATTATAGATGCTATTTTACATTAGCAAATGTTCTGTATGGGACTTCATACTTTAACTGGTTGCTTTTAATATTGTGATGTGTTGAAATTGTGACCGTCGCGTCTTTTTGTTTGAAATTGAGTTTCTATAATACGATTCTTTGATATAAACGAGATTGTTTTCAGGCGGATATTGAAACACGCTAAAAACTGATTAGATTCTGTTATAGGTGCAAAGTAAAAAAAGTTAAGTGCAATTTTAGGATTTTCTGTTATCTTTATGGAGTTCGTAACAATAAACTATTTTGTATTTTTTCCCCAAAATTGTTTCATTTTTGTTTAGCCTATACTGTCCCACAGCTGGGCAAAGGCCTCCCCTAACTTCTTCCAGGTATTCTTTTCTTGAGCCACCTCGGGTGCCAAAATTATTATTGAAAAAAAAATAGTATTTCTTCATTTTTACACTAGAAAGATTTGCCATGTCTTAAAATATAATTTTTTAGAAAGTTATTTAAAGTATCAGACAATTGCAATATTGCAGATATAACTTACTTTGCACGCGTCAAAATTTTCCATTATAAATAAATACAAGGGGCCACTAAAGAGCACACATACTTATCAAGATCAAATAAGGGGAGTTCGTAGGGTCCGATACCGACTTAACGTAACGTCTTTTGGGCCCAAGACGAGTTCCTTGTAGACCGTCACACAAAGCGGGCTGGGCGCACGCCAACCCTGCTCTCCCGCCAAAATTCAAACTGACATTCCAAATTTAAATTTTAAAGTCATAAGAAATAAAATATTAAATTCAAAATTGTTACAAAATAAGTGCATTGGTGTTAGTGTCCTTTACTATAAAAAAGCAAACGAAGTGTGATAATAAAAAAAGAATCGATTGTTTAAAAAAAAATAAGTTTACATTGGTGCTCCATTTGTTTTTTTTTTTTTTGTTGTGTGCAATATTTCGAGTGTACGAAAATTAATAGTCTGATAAAAGTGCCTTATTTAGTTAATTGTTTACATACGTAGTCGGGGATTGCCAATATTTTGGTAAGTTGTAAATTTATTTTAATTTTATTTTGAAAAAATATTTCATTTCGTCACACTATAATTGGCTGTCATACAAGACTCTCTCCAAATTGTTTTTCGACCAGGAAACTATGATTTTAGAACAAAAAAAAACAAAGCTTGACAGCACGGTTGGCGCAGTGGTTAAGCGACAGGCTGTTGTGCTGCGGGTCGCGGGTTTGATTCCCGGACTGAAAAATATTTATATGGCCAACAGATAGAGGTTTTGGCCTAGGTGTCTTGTGTATATGCCTGTGAGTTTATTACATGTTTGTGAATGTACCCACGATACAGGAGTAATTCCTCGTATGGGAAAAAGAATTTTAAAAAAGCTGAGTGTTAACGAGATATTAAATGGACTTTCTTTCAAAAACTATACTGAGATATATAAACTTTTTAATAAGATTAGTAATTACTTGTTTTGTTTCTATCACTATTGAGTGAACTAAAAGATATTTTTCAATACACTTACTCGACAACCCGCTCTTATCCCACCGGTTTAAGGCACGCTACAGACTGTTTTCCGCACTGGTGCAGAAAAGTGCACGTGCTCTCCCCGCCATTATTTCAGGCTGGGCGCGGGTCGACCCCACGAGTCACCGGTCAACCTCCGTTTATTCATTTCTTCGTAAGTGTGTTGAAAAAAGTAGTTTGATACACGTGCAAATTCGTCACTGCCGCCCTCGGCTCCATAACACACTCGCCTACGGCGTGCGGATTCCGCCTCGGTTGCAATGACATTCTGCACTTGTCACTCAAATCACATTAAAATGTACTATTTTATTATTTTTGCATCATTTACCATCATTACCCGGCAACTACCATATCACAGTATCCTAATACTGAGACCATATGTCCAACAGTTCAATATTTAATTGCAATACTAAAATTCACCTGATTAAGTCATCTTAATGGAGATCAGTGTCTAAACATTAGAGAAACGAACCTTACGACATTATGATCGTTATGTTCTATGTCCGAAAGTTCAAAATAGGACCACCACTGTTTGTATGTTGTATGTTATTAGGGTTCTCTATCCAGATGACTTATTGAAACTTTAATTTTAGCTGTGTGGGTTCATCTGTTCGGTTGCTTTCCTAAAATTAAAACAATACACAATAATCATATATAATTTAGATAATATAATCTATTTAATCATATTTTTTTTTTTTTTTTAATTAATACACATATAATCAATACATAGATACAGAACCTCAACGTCAGTCGACTTGTAACTTTTTACCAACTGATTTTAGGTTTTTTGGCGAGATTTTTTCAAGTGAAGTGCAATAGCTGTTTCAATTATTCGCAAATTTATTTCTAGTATATATCGTTATGTAAAATTAGTGTAGTCATATATCAAGTGTCAACGCAACTAGATAATATGTAATGAAACATTGAAACAAACACGATCTCTGTAAAATGGAGGTGAGAATTTTATTGTAGTGTTGATTAAGTACATCAGCGAAGTTTACCGAGAAGGTTGGCTTAATACATTTGCTGCCAAATTCTACAAATACATTAGAATGTGTATATCATACACAAGTAAACAAATTAATTATTCATACAAAGACAAGGCTTAAAGGACTCAGTTTCCAAGCCAAAAACTTTAAACAAAATAATTGATTTTAAAACAATCGTTAACATTCCGATTGCCTTTTACAATACACAAAAAAAGAGTTAAAGTTAAAATAAATATTAACCACATTTCTGGTCCATTAAAAAATTATTTACTCAAATTATCTGGTTAAAATCGCGTGAAATAAACAGTCCACTCTTTCATTATTTTTTTTCGAGATCAGATGAAAATAATACGGCGATTAAATATATTCATTGACTCATTACGTAACGGTTTCACTATTTTTAACACGTTTTATGTTTTATTTCAGTTTTAAACATCATATAAAATCACATTTGTAAGCGCTGCGCACGATCCCCACTATATCTATTATTTATTCATTAACCTTTCAATCGTGGAAATTACAGACACAATAGAAAATAGAAAGACAATAGGTGCGCGAACGCCGGGCGTTCGCTTGGGGTTTAATGAATTAAATGTCATAGAAATTACTCTAGGTAAGGTAAGGTCTGGGCTGGTGCTGCAAAATGCTTGCTTTGGACTCGGTGGAAAGGCGTGCGAAGAGGCTAATTACCTACAAAGCCTTGAGCACAAGCTTAGGGCCTTTCAGTCTTTTACACGATGTATTTTGGAGAGTGCGTTAGAATTGCATGACTAGATCCCGCCATCTCATTTCTTACGGCCAGTAACCAGCTTTACGTTGTCAAAACCTCTACGGTCCGGACTAAGCGTTTCCCCTCTTCGTTTATACCACGTACGTCAAAGGACTGAAACAATTTGCCTATTGTGGTCTTCCCTTACAATTACAACCATCTTGACATCAGGTGGGATCGTAGTCAAGCACTAGTTTATACCGATTAAAATAAAAAAGTTATCCCAAATACAACAGTGACTCGTAATGAACTTTTTCAAAATATTTAGAGAACTTTGCATAGGTTTTCTACTTGCTTGGAATAAGAGAAATAGATGTATGGAAAATGCGCTGTCAGAGGTAATCATGTCAATACATAACCTTAACTTTATCAAAGCTCTATCCAACATTCAGTTAGCTGGTGACCTCGGAAAAAATATTTAATGAAACCTGCAATACGTCACAACCCCACAACACGTCACAATCGCCATCAACACAACAACGACGATACGTAATCGGTGCGATGAGGGCGCGCGAAACGCGAAAAAACACGTTATTTTTAAACGTTAAACGAAATAAAAAAGTAATGAGTTATTGATTCGGTCGAGGTCATTGGCTGACCTTGGCATTCGGGAACACTGTATTACAGTAGCTGTGTCAAGGCTGATTTTATTTATGCACTCATTGAGCTTTTTACTTTTTTAAGTATGGAACACTTTTTTTGTTTTAACTTTTTTTTTTGTAACTGGCATTTTTGTGTTTGAGGATTTGATGATAGGGCTTAGCAAAGCAAACGTTACTTAATTTGTGGTCACACTAATTTATACTTTTTTGTGTCTTGGTCTGGTGCAAATAAATACTTAATTAAGTACCTTACTTCTAGGCAAGCGTGTTTCATCGTCGAACACATCATCGCTTACCATCAGGTGAGATGGTGTTCAAAGCCTATCTATAATTAAAAAAAATACCTATCTATGTCTAAGTCATTCTTCTCACATGACATTCTTTTTCCTATAGATCTATGCTTTGATGTGTCCAATAAGCACGATTTTTGTACAGCCGAAACTACTGGGCCTAGGAACGTGAAATTTTGCACAAGGCTTCCTTTTATGATGTAAGCGAGCATTAAGAGAGGATTTTCCAAAAATCACCCCCTTAAGTAAGAAACGAGGGTTTGTATGGTGAAGCCGCTTTGCTAGCTTTGCGGCAGAAGCTAGTTTGAAATAAACCCTTTAAATCTTGAACCATGTCAAGACATTCACAGTGACATACAAGACAATAGGGAGGAGAGTATCTACCCTCTATTTAAACTACGAGTAATTTTAATCAGTAAATCGTATTAATAGTGTCCAAGTGTCCAGTGACCACAAGGAACAGTTTAATGGTCGTCCAGATTTACGGGACACAGGCGTGTTGACTAAATTGAAAGTTGACTATAAATTAGCAGGGGAGGGTCGCCAGACAGAGGTAATGTATGGGATTTGAGATTTACATCGAGACGCCGGACGGACGGTTTATTTTCTATAAGATTATAATTTAGTTAAATTATTTTTTTCTTTAACATAATTATGGTAAACCAGGCCAGGCATTGTGTCCCACTTACAAAATTTTGTATTTAAAATGTGTGCTTATTATTTGAGCTAATCTGGTTTATAATTTTTATCGCTGCAATTAATATTATCAATGTTACCAGTTTTATTCAATTAATGTTTATGGTTTGTTGTGATTTTTTATAATATTTGTTGTTTTTATAATTTTCTATGAACTTTTATATTCAACTATTAATTATTTTTTTTAATTTTTGATTAATTTCAATTAATGGATTTTTTTATGAATTTTTATGGTAGCTTAATTCTGTAATTTATTGTTTCAGTAAGTGATTGTTGCGCTGAAGTTTAATTTTATATATGTGTTATACATATTGGTTTATTTACAACTTAAAGCAACAAAATATATACATAATAAACTTAAATTTAAATATATATATATTTAAGTATGCTTAACCTAACTGTACACACTAAAGGCTACTCCCTACTGAAATATGGCGTCATAAAACTCCTCCGCATCGCTGTCGACTGGAAGTGTGCCCAAGAGGCTGGCGGCATTGCCACGTTAAATGGCAATGGTTAATCTCTGACCGAGGTAAAAACCAGCCCTTGGGTCACGCGAAGTGTCAACTAAGCGTCTTGACAGTTCTTTAAAAACTTTATGAGCACTCGGACCCCACGGCCCAAGAGTTTCAACCCCAAACAGCTCAAAAATATAACTGCCGACAAGGTTGTTATATTTCCGCCGCTTGAGGTTCTCCGCAGCCGCAGCGGCAGCACCAGCACAGCACGATGAACTAGGAAGATGGGATGGCGCAAGAGTGTCGACACAGGTAGCGTCCCACACTACGTTATACATATTATATGTTAATGTATTCAGTGTGTACCCAATCGTTGGTGAACCTAATTTAATAAATTAAAATATAATAAGTATGATGGCGATGTCAACTATACAACCTAAGTTTAATTTGCGTTGTACAGTTTATGTATTTTAAATGCGTGTCTTAGTTTGGTTTTTACTCGAATTTCTTTTTCAAACACGGAAACCGTCGCTTTGTTAGGCTGCTTGAAGAATTTATGTCCTGCCGTGGACTTAAACACCAACGCTGATGATGATGATGATGAAAGATCGTTAAAACACAATCCGTATTTGCTCGCCCTAACATCCATCGTATTATGAAAATATATACCTCAAAATTGTAATTGTCAGGGTAAACAAGCAACAATATCCTTTAAAGCTAACTGCGCATTGTTCAAATCAATATTGCAGTTTTACAGTAGCGCATGAAATCGTTTGTCTATTCCATCCACGAAGACATGGGACACGCTAAAATGAGCTGTATAGCATGCATTTTAGAATTCCAAATATCTAAACGGGTTAGACGTGTGTTATGCTTTTGTGTTTTCGGTTAACTTTTTTGACGTCATAGGCTCGGTTTGCGAATAGCAAAATTTTCTTTTTTCTATTATTTTACGTACATCGGAAATGATGATTTTTCGTCAATTACTCGGACACCTTCTGACAAGCTAGATATTTCCGACTATATTTTATATTTTTTGTCGCAAATAGCATGTGACAGTAGAAGTTCAATTTTGATTATTTTCAAATCTTTTAATACTTAGTATATACCTGGAAATAAGGAAGAACTGGAACAATTTGCCTGCTGCGGTCTTCTCGATCGATTATAATGTAGTTGTTTTCAAGACTAGAGTGAAAAGGCTCTTAATAAACTAGTGCGCCACACCATCAACGATTGCATCACTGCTTACCATCTGGGCCCCAAGTCTTCTATTTTCATAAATTCGTCATTCCAACACGATCCAATTGTCATTTTGCTAAAAGTTTGTAATCTGCTAATTCATAATGATCGATCATTGATCGGTCAATGGTCTTGTAATAGAATTGTGGTAGAATGATAATTTCGAGCATATTAAAACCAATAACTGCACAATAACGTTCTAATGGTAAAACACTGATCAAATAAACTGTCAAAGTTTTAGCAGATTACCGCAAACTTCAAATATTCATTTGTCAATATGTACGAGATTACCATTCTATGTCACTTCTTTCAATGGAGTGTCAGTGGTTGACCATTGGAAAGTCATACTGACGCCATTATATTAGTAGCCCAAGAGCCGGGGATGTCAGTTTATGATTTTCTCACCTAAAACAAAACCTCAAAATATCATCTACATCACAGTTTTGGCTTGTAATTTGTCACCAAATAATTCTTCCGTTGTCATAGCAACTGAGTCGAATGGAAGTTTAAATTGTTTACCAAACTGACTAGAAATATGAGGTTAAGTATCTGGGTAGCTTAGTACCTACAAACTTGAACGAAAAATCAAACTTCTCTTAAGTCCTTCGTTAAAACTGCATTAAAAGAGTATTTCTCATTGTATCATCAATATGAAAGGAGTTCAAACTCAAACAACCACAATCCTTCACAAAGTTCTTTTATAATAAACTTTATTTCGTTATAAAGTGTACTAATTGTAAGGGTCAGGTCTCTTTGATAGCGAGCAGAAGAGCGTCTAACGATTTTGAGTTTGAATTTAAGCTTGCTTCGTTAGAGTGGGTCTCATAACTAGTTTTATACTGTAAAAAAGTTCAAAATCAGCGATAATCAATGTCAAAATGATCGTTAGATATTTAGACGTTATCAGAAAACGGAAATTATCATTCAGTTAACGTGTCCTAACTTAAGTCTATTTGCTATAAATTGACAATAACCGTTTAATTCTTTTTAGAAGATTTAAGTAAAACCCGAGGTGGGTTTCAAAACTATATGTGTATTTGTTTAAGTTTGCATGAAAGCATAAAATGCTAGAAGAGATGGATTTGACTCTTATTAGAGGGACTGGCCCGCAATGGCTGAAGACAGACGTGTATGAAACAATGAGGGAGACCTTCGCGACCATCAGTGGAACATTATTTATTTATTTAAAAAAGGGAAATTCTTCTGATCTGATTATATTTCAATTCCGTATATTTTTTTTTAATTACTGACATAAATCATAGATTATTTACATTCTGTGTAAATGCGCGATTGATTGGCAACAGTAGCGAAGCAGAATGACAGTTTTAAATATTTTTATCCAAGATAATTTAAAAGAAATCCCAGATGCTTTTGTTTATAACACGACACTTTATGTTTACATTTCATTAATTTAGGTATAGTTAATGAAGTAACAGTACGAGTCCAAATATATTTATAACGACGCTCTTTCGCGTCGCTAGCTATATGACCATAGCCTGATGCTTATAAAGGATTACAACCCCTTTTCTTTCTTTCATTGTGCTGCCCTTTGCCGTTCTCAATAAAAATCTTAACAACTATAACGGAACAAAATGTTTGAAGTATATAGGTAGAAGAGTTACTGGTATTATAAGAGTTCCTGATATAATAAGAGTTGCAGCTCTAAGAGTACCTACATACTCCTGGGATAAAAAGTACCTTAGGTAGTATGTTATGTCTATCCTAGGATATGGTCTACCGGTATGGCAAATTTCATGTAAAGCCTTTTAGCCGTTTGAGTGTGAAGTATTAACAAACATACAACTCACAAATCTTATCTTCTTAAAGTACACACTCAGTAGTAGTGTAGTAGGTAGTACTTTTACTGACTAAAACCCACCCGTTTTTCCTCACTTGCCCTTTGCATTCCAGTGCCAAAGGAACTGTTTCGAACAATCTAGCAATAAATAGTATGCTTTACAATGTGGCTGTTTTGACAAAAGTTGATCAATTATAACTACCTATATTTTGTCAGTACTAATAAATAAAATGTAGAATAAAACCCTTCTCTATCACAGCTATTGCTGTTTATAAATTTGTGAGTAAGGTTTTAGAGCTCTAATAGTTGATAAGGTTCAAGGTAGCTTTACTTGTATTAAGGTTACGATGGGGCTGGCATGGTCTTACTGTGAGCAAAAGTCCCTAAATTTATGAAAGAATAAAAAATAAATGCAAAACTATACCAAAATGCTTTCTTACTAAAATAAATAAATTAGATTTTGGAAATAATTCAAACATACGTTAATACGGAGCTGAAATTCTACTAATTTGGTAGATAATGAATGGACTAAAAACGGCAACACTGTTTGCTTTATCTGTCAATTTGATAGTTCTAAGTGAGATCGAGTTAGGAGTCTAAGCTACTCTTGGATTTCCATTTTAAATTTGTGTTTTTTTTTGGCGAAGGCCGCCTAGCAACAAAATAAAATTACCTCACAGTAAAACCCACGTTATTTGCAACATTAACATCATCTTATTACAACCACCCTTTATTCCCAGGTGTTTAAATAAAATAAGATATAAAAACTTGGATTCGTTTGAACTGAAGCACCTCTCGTAGAAACTCGTAAAAGGACTTTAGATTCATCCCGCACATTATAAGAGACAATGTGCCAAACATCAAAACGGATGAACAATATCTGTAAATTGTCTGACTTCGGTATTGGTTCAGAAGGACATTATCGCAAAAGATAAACGGACATCTAACACAAAACCGACCTTACGTTATGACGTTAAAGTTAAAATTGACATGCACACGGTCGCACGTATGACGTATAACAAAACAAATGAAAAAGTTTTTATTTATCGCCTCAACACTTCATTCGAAGCCCTTCCAATCTAAAATCAACCCTGAACTCTAGAAATAAAGTCCATTTCAGAATAGCAATAAAAACAAGCAGCAATAAAAACGTTCCAAATTCAAAGTTATTCGTAATGCTAAAACGTTAAAGGTGTTGCCAATAAAAAAGAAGTTAGCTTCTTACGTTAACAAGGTGTGGGATATGAGCCCCGTGGCCGCCATTTTGAAAGAGTTTTATTCTTATTTTGTTGCAACATTTATTTCGGATCATAAACGGACCCTGATAAAACCACGTTTTGTCTTGATCATTATTTTTACCTTTTCATAAAATTACTTGTTTTTTACTGTGTTGTTTTTTGCAATAAATAATAGTATTATTTGCAATTCAAAAATCGAGAATTATCCCAACTCTTAATCTATAAGACACTCTATTATACTATACATTATAAAAAAATAGATAGAAAAATAAAATGTAAAAATTGGTTGATGTGGTTTGTACAGAAGGGTTGTGGTGTTTTTGAACCGGAAACGCGGTCCCAACTTCCACCTATAAAAATAATATTTTCTTTTTAAGTTTTTTTTTGGTAGGTACCTATATTTTACTGCCTTTTTCCATGTGGTCCCAAAATACTACTTTAAGTGAAAACAATTATAGTGGAAAGAGATCCAAAGAGCGACCCGTAGAACTTTAGCAAAGAAAGAATACTTATATTATATACTAACAGAATGGATGAAATTTCACAGCACGCCCACGACATTGGTATACTCATTTTTTTTGTGTTATCTTAAGTTGCAGCATGTTTATTTTTACTGCAATGTTTGTGCGCAAAATAAAATATTTTTTTTTTCTTTCACTTCAATCTTCCTTGACCACTCACCAATCTAAACTCCTCTTAAGATTTATAGACGGTAGCCGAAATAAAACAAGTTGACGTTCTATTGCCGCTTCGGTAACTGTCGTGAAGTGTCGTGAACAGTCGGAAAGTGTCGGCAAGTCAATCTCGTGCTAGTTAAGGAGCGAATTGACGACACTTTTATGACACTCTTGACGGTAACGTTACTGAGGTAACGTTTTATGACTAGACGATGGTGACAGTCGCGTTACGGACTTTGAATTTGCCCTAGAGAAACTTTTTTGTTATGGTAATGTAATATTTTGAAGTAAGAATTAAAATATTCTACATTATATGAGGTATATCAATTAAAGTCTGTCTCACATGCAGAAATGCGAATAAACTCGTTAAATCAAAGACCCGTATTGACATTTGAGAAAAACCTTATTAAAAATAAAATAATAATTAATTACATAAAGTGTTTTTAATGTAATTAATTAATGGTTACATATATACTAGGGATGTTATGGATATGAAATTTCGGATACGGATTGGATACGGATATAGAAATGATTATTATACCGGATACGGATACGGATATGAAATTATTTCGGATTATCCGTTAGTTTCGGATAATTTCGGTTACGGATATTCGATTTTTAATGAATTTCAGAAATAAAATATAAATAGGTACTTAGATAATAAAATGGTTTTATTTGGTAGGAACAACAGAAGAAAACAAACAATGCGCACGTGTGTCGGCCGCTGCCCGCCCAATCAACAAAACAACCTGTCATAACGTGTCGCAATTAGGCCCCGCCCCTATCCGATATTATCCGAAACTTTTATTTCGGATTCGATTACGGTTATGGAGCTCCCTAACATCCCTGATCTATACATATAAATAAAATTGGAGTGTCTGTTTGTAATATTAAAATAACTGCTTTTTACTACATGCATAAATGAAATACGGTACATACACCAAAATAACATTTTTTACAATTTTTGTCTGTCTGTCTGTCTGTTTGTCCGGGCTAATCTCTGAAATGGCTGGACCGATTTTGACGGGACTTTTTTTGGCAGGTAGCTGATGTAATAAGGAGTAACATAGGCTACTTTTATTTAAAAAAAAATAAATTCAAAATCCTGTAGTCCACGCGAACGAAGTCACGTGCACAGCTGGTTAAAAATAAAATAATAATTAATTACATAAAGTGTTTTAATTTAATTATATAATGGTTGTCTACATAATGTAATATACCTAGACGGTTACATAGGTGATGATCAGATCAAAACGGGCGGTTTATTTTTTGCCAACTTTAATTAAAAATTTAATTTACTTTTTAATTTCATCATCATTTCAGCCGATAAACGTCCACGGTTGAACATAGGCCTCCCCCAAGCGTCGCCATAATGGACGATACTATGCGTCTTTTTTCTAATTTGTTCTACAAGTTTTGTAATTTTAGTTTATGATGGACGGCGAGGGAGAAGAAGGCCAAAGAAACGATAGATGGATTGTGTGAGGACTGAGGAGTGATATGAAAGAAATGGGAGTCAGTAGAGTAGTAGATAGCGTGATGTGTGACAGGACAGGAAAAAAAAAGGACAGAATGGAAGAAAAACGTGTTGCGCCGATCCCAATGGTGGAGCATTATGGTGATGTAAAAGGCCAGAAAAAAAAACCTGGGATAAGAAGTTATGTGATTTCCTTTTTTTTCCCGAGTGTTGTTCTCTTCTATCTATTCCATTTTTTCCGAGTGCAGGCCTCTACGCTAAACCTTCAGCACACCGTAGTTGCATCCACAGGGACTTTGTGAAAGGAATACCGTAGTCCTGGAACGCAAAAGGTCAACTAAAGAACACAAGAGTTTTAGCAAAAGTCTAACACGCTCTCTCGTTCCACCCTAGAGCGAGAGAAGTCAATGGATGATTCCCCTTAAACGAAATACCTCCCGTTGAGTGACACAGCGTAACGCGATGTCTCGGTATTACGGCGAGCGGCGTAGCGAGCGGGGCAGCGTCAGTAAGCGGGCGCGCGGCGCTATGAGCAGCGTCTCGTGGCCTGCTTCTAACATTTTCATACTTTTGATTTTACTGTTCGCCGCCCCGCGCTTAGCTACCGCTTATAGCGACAAGATCATTAACGGACCGTTAACTTGTGTTTTTTTTTTATGGTTTCATGAAGTAAAAAAAAAGCATCTAAACTATAGTCCTTAACGAAACTGAACCGTAGATGTTCTCAGAAAATTCCCGTGTAAAAGTAATTTGTTTAGAATAAGTAATTGAGTAACCTGTTTACGATAGTACTTGAGTAGGTACTTTAGTGTCGCGTGCGATAAGATGTGCTTTTTAAGGGACTGTGTTGTTAAGGCGGTTTACGCGTAGATAATCGTAAATGGGGTAAAAAAAAAGGCTACTGGAGCCTTACCATGACGTGTTAAAATGTCAAGCGTGCGAGCAAGAAAAATAGATGGAACTATACACCCTATTCGACTTTATCCCTTTAACAAGAAGTTAAAAGCTCGTGGTAGACCATTTCGTTTTGATTCCTTTGTTCTGACCACATGACTGAGCGTTGAGATCACATCATTAACTCATTAATTCATTACCATACATTTTTAGTTTGTAAATGGTCAACTTGGCTAAGCCCTCTGGAATATTAAAAAGAGAGTTACCGTGGCCCTGGTACCTACGCAAAAAGCATCTGAAGAAACACATGTGGGTTTTCAGCAAGTAAAAGTCTGACAAGTGGGATCTCGCTTCATCCAAAGCGGGAACGAGAGTTCTTTGATGAGCGAAATTAATCATTAGAACTTTTTTGGATTTATATACGAGGCCAATAACAAAGCAGGTTACAAGGGTGGCAGGTCAGAAATAAATATCAGTAAAGGCTTAGATAAAATTAGAAAAGTACATGTATTATGAATTGAAAAGAACACATTAGTACTTGCCAGGTTTTGAGCCCGCAACCTCATGTATGAGTTGCGGGTGTCTTAACCACTGGGACTTCAAAACGAATGATAATTTCTCACAAAAAAAAATGTGATAAATATCCTTCCATTTTGCCCAATTTGTTTTTTCAGCTCCATTTTCGACCGGCCACCGTAGGCGCGGGCTTGCGGACAGTGAGCAATGTAACTCGCTGTCCGGCCGTCCGATAACTGTCCGGACCAAACCCAAGTCGTTGACGGCGCGCACTGTTCCCGCGCGCCTCAAGGAGTTGTCAGCAACAGTAGGAACCCAGCCGGGTCGAAGCCTACTGGGGCCAGGGTTATTCGAAAGGGAACTCGAGCCCCGGTATGAAGGCTAGAAGGAACAGGGTGGGTCGTTTAGTCAGTAAGAGTCTGACATTGGATGATTTTTCCCACCATAACAAAAAAGCTCCATTTTTGAGCTTTCGTTTTTCCTGCTTCTCGTTAGATGCTGATTTTATGAATTCCATTATTTTGAGAGATAAAAACCATAATGTGTGATAAATGTGAATCACACATCTTACACAGAAGAGGCTAGTATTCTAGGATCCCAGCATTGAGAACATTCAAAGTTAATAACATAATAATTACTCGATTTTATTTATTGATTTATTCGTACTTCTGTTTTTCACCAGATTACTGAAAGGCTTGATCGATTTCGATGAACTTTTGTTTGTGTATTTGAGTTGGTTCCTGTATGGTTTAAAAATACAATTGAGCCCAATGAGTGGCGCTACAATTAGGTTCTTTTTTAGAAAAGAGACAACAGGATTCAAATATTTTATATCAAATATTATTCAGGATCAAAATACACGTTAAAAAAAAATGAGCATTAAGCCTGACCCTACTTAAAAACGTAATTTTAGTCGAAAGACGTCCACTATTGAACGTAAGCCTCCTCCAAGTGTCGCCATAACGACCGGTCCTGTGCGGTCTGTGCGCATCCATCGGATTCCCGTTACCCTCATCAGGGGCCCAAGTCTGCTATTTTTATAAATTCGTCATTCCAACACGATCCCATTGTCATTTTGCTAAAAGTTTGTAATCTGCTAATTCATAATGATCGATCATTGATCGGTCACTGGTCTTGTAATAGAACTGTGGTAGAATTATAATTTCGAGCATATTAAAACCAATAACTGCACAATAACGTTCTAATGGTAAAACACTGATCAAATAAACTGTCAAAGTTTTAGCAGATTACCGCAAACGTCAAGTATTCATTTGTCAATATGTGCGAGATTACCATTCTATGTCACTTCTTTCAATGGAGTCTCAGTGGTTGACCATTGGAAAGTCATAATGACGCCATTATATTAGTAGATTCCCAAACTTGTCAAAATCGACAATTATGACATCAATGATAGACCATTCTGTCAATATTGTAGTAGCAGACTTGAGGCCCAGGTCATCTGTCCACCTAGTGGGAGACCTTCCAACGCTGCTTCTTCCGGTACGTGGTCGCCACTCTAGAACCTTTCGTCCACATCGAATCTCTGTTCTGCGAGCAATACGCCCTGCCCACTACCACCTTAAGTTTGGCGATTCTTCGAGCTACGTCGGTAATCTTGATTGTCCTGTGGATATCTTCATTTCTGATGCGATAAATAATTCATACTAGAATACTAGTTTCAGTTAGCGGCGTCGCCCTCGTGAAAGTAAATAACTATTCCCAGTAGACAATTTATCCTAATTTTAACGCGAGCCTATCAATAATAATAAAAAAGTCTATTTCAGAACATGGTCTATCCATGTGACAATTTCATCCAAATTATACACACATGCACATATATATACACATGTATACATACATAAAAACTACCGCCTTTAGAATATTAGTGTGATACACTGAACATCAACTAAATAACTGTACGCCAACGAGGTAAATAGACACGCAAGAGTAAATAGAAAAAAAACTTTGGTGAGGATTTTCACGTTTTTTTTTTAATTGATTGCAGCATTTCAGTAGGTACCTACTCAAATGTATTATAGAAATGTTATATTAATTAAAAACATCAATTCTTTATTGAAATGCGTGCAGCTACTATATGAAACATAAACTGAATAATACTGAATATTCTAATTTCACTAGAGGTAAAAAAGAAATCATTGCAAATTCAAAATAAAGTATCCTCGAAACATTCTGAACAATCAATGTTTCAGAGCTGACCTAAGGGAAATGTTACACTAATACCATACTTAACTAATCAAACTTGATGATAAAGTAAGACTTAACATGTAAATAATATTTTCCAATTTTATTAACAAATTAATCACAACAAATAAATCAGTTTCATTTTTAATAATCTCATTTCGAGACTAGTAGCGCCATCTATTGTAATTAGTACGGCAACTAAGAATAATAAGCTTCCGCAATAAAATTATTTTGATTAAAACTTACACAAAAATAAAAATTCTTTAGACAAAATGTTCCACAAACACTAGGTACAGGTTGGCATAATAACAGTAACTATTGAACGTGTCAAATGTAAAGGTACTGTATTCAAAACGACAGAGATCCGACGACATGATCAAAACGTCTGTAAAAAACCAATGAAAACGAAAAAGAAACTGCAAACGAAAATGGCCGTTGAATGCCCGGCGAAGTGAACGTTGCACTTTCACGATTAAAAAATAAAATTGAAAAAATAAACGACGCGTTAGAAATGAACCATCGGCTAATAGTTCTTATTGACGCCGGGGTGGCGCTAGCGTGCGAGCTCATTGCTGTTAGCTTTAGTTCTGCTATCCGACGCTGCTGTATTGCGGCAGCACTTGCTATTTCTTATTAGAATAATGTTGTAGTATCTTAGTGTTTTATGTTTTCAATAAAACGAGTTATTTCAGTAAAGATGAAGCGAGGATATTTAAAGAATTAACCTTTTTTTTCTTTTTATTATTTTTCCTACATAAACTTTTTTTTGCTTAAACGGGTTTATAAATAGGTAACTGTTCTGCTTCTTTATTTGTGCGTAGAAAATATCGAAAGGCTTTCAATATTTCTCCAGAACAGCTTTATGCTATTTTCGAATATAAAAAAAGTTTATAATTAGGTTTTTTTTTTACTTTTTGTGTATTATTGACACAATTGACTAAACCAAAAAATAACGGTGCGCGCCAATAAAGTATTGAAAAGCGTCGATCACATGATCGGCCGCAGATCGAACCGGGTCAAGCACAACAGGTGAGTTGCGGAGCGCATCAACTAAAAAATAAAATATCGAAATGTGAAAAAATAATAAAAATCAGCAAATATAGTAAATTGAAAAAAGAATAGTGCTGTTTCTGTCTGGCGCGGGGTGTGGGTGTATGTGCGTCCTTGTCGTGAGTGGCGCACACGTGGTTTTCGGTAGTCTCGATTGGGGTGTTCGCGCGCGGGGTGTGCGGGACGCCGGCACGCGAGGCCACATCCCGTCGCGGCCCGCGCCGACCGGCTGCGTTGCCCGTAACCTCCGAATGACCTCATTTTTTTTTCTCCAATGTAAATATTCGGCTCGTTTTGCCGCATAGTCTATAAGTGGTATTAAGTTCCTTCGCCGCGTTCGATTTTTTTTTATTTTTATTCTCCAGTTAATTAGTGGACGTTCCAAATTGACTTTAGCCGCGACGAGTACTTTTAATTAGTGTAATTTTTTTCTAGTGTAACAACTCGGTTTTTCTGAACTGGATTAATTTAGAAATTTAATATATATTGTATAAAATTATTGTTGAGTTCCCCGGACGTTTCGAACTGGTTTTTAAGGTATTTGTTGTGGTGTTTATGGTAAATTAGAAATAAGTTTATCAAGATACGTGGTTCCTTTCAAGATAAGGAAAAATTGTTGTAGTCAGCATATCAGGTAAATTGTGATTGCAAGTGTATTTTGGTAATTCTCAGTTTGTTATTTTAGTTTTATTTTTTTCTTTTCAACTTAATTTTTTTTTGCATAGATCGCTTATTTTGTAAAAAAAAAAAATATTCTTCGTCATGTTACGCAAAATTAATAATAAAAATTGTAAAAGTAAACTGATATAAGCCCAAGGCCAAACAGTTGTGGTCAAAATATTGTGTGTAAACAATTTGTATGACCCTGTTGATGAATTTAAAATTCGTTCAAATGAACCAATTTTACCGCGTAAATGTATTATTTTTATTTAAGTGGAAATAAATAAGTAAATAATAAAAATAGTCTAGCCTACTGTTTATAATCTAAAAAATATTATGAACGCGTATTTTTTTTTTTAAGAAAAAGGCTCAAGCTCATGTCTTTTTCCACGAAATAATTAGTTGCGAAAAAAAAAATGTGATCTTAGTTTCTTTTCTTTAGTCATCGTGACTAGGGAGACACTAGAATGAAACATCACCCCCTAGTCACATAGAAAATTGAAAGTATTTACCGCACGACGAAATCGGATTAACGAAAAAAAATATTCTCATGAAACCGCGTCAAGTTCGTCGACCCCGCTCGGACCGGTCTCTGATAAAAGAATCATATTAATTCATACTCATTCAGCTGTTTACGGTTTACAACGTGAACATTCACTTGCGAAATAAAAAAATACGCTACCAACGTGACAGCGTGTTGTTGTTTTTTTTTTAATACAACGAAATCGACGTAAATTATTGTATACTGTTTTTAAATTTCCCGTAAATGAGTTCGATATTATTGGTTGTTAAAATGTACGTCGTTTTTTTTGTCCCATGAGAGTGATGCGATCTTTTTCGTTTTTCTTTGTGTTATGCTTTTTTCGTTTTGTTTTAATTATTATTATTTTTTGACAGTCGATCGTGTAGGTAATGTTGAAGAATTTTATCAATATGTAATTAGATAATTTTATTCCCAATACTCTATTCTCGTTTTTTTGTTCCACCAAGTTCTATTTTTCTGGATTTTTTTAAAACCTTTTTATTTTTTAATATCATCTTGGTTTGGAAATTTTGAGCTATTGCTCGATCTATTGAGCTTTCTAATACAGAAATACTCATACATAGACTTAAAAAAAACTGTTGAATTTTATTTTTTTCTTTTTGTTCTCTCCGACTCCAAAACTGGCAAATATGTGGTTGTACTTATCATGTATTTGAAATGAAAACCAATCTTTTGGTCAAAATTGCAATTTTGACCAAAAGATGACCTAATTTTTTGTTGCCTTTTTGCTTTGTGATTTTCAATTAAACTAAGGAAATAATTCATGAGATGATATCAAATAAAAATCCAGTTTCTCAAAAATCCATATAAATTCATTTAGGAAACCATTCAGTTCGACATTTATTTCGGGCGCTGTTACACTGAATTCTATTCCCCATATTCTAATCGACAGTTCATCAAAACCCTCATTCATTGTCTTAAAATCAATCAACTTTCCAACTCTCGCGTGTACTCACACAAGTAGGTACGTACTCATACAAGTGTCAAACAAAAAAAACTGCGGCGATGACGTCACGCCACTCCACCATAATGCATTAAAAAGTACAATCGCTGAATACGTATCTCTCATTGATATTGTCGGGTGCCGATTACCGGAGGATTTTTTGCGAATGATTGAATTTTATTTACAATTAACCCGGCCTCGGCATCGGCGAAAGCGAGAGTGACGATTAAATGCCATTTAAAAATAAAACAGCTCGCCGCCATAACATTGGGAAGCCAATAATTTATATCTATACATACAGATCGCGTATGTTGATGTCGAACAATTTGACGTTCTAGCCATTCTAACTTGTATGTGCATATCGTGTGAACATAAAACTGATCATGTTAGACGAGTACACAGAAACGAAAGAATTTTGTTCACCAGCCTAATGTTGCGTAAAAAAATATGCAAGGCGTAGAGGAAACGTCTTAGTCGTAAGAAACCGCCCAAACGTCAAGTCGCTAGGGGCGCGCGGGCGGGCGGCCCGCCTAATTTGTCTTAGGCGGAAAAATCGCGCGGCGATTACAAGTGGCTCGTAACGAAGTCGGACCCGGGGCGGGGTGGGGGCGCACGGGGTGCGGAGGGGGGCGCGGGGGCGCGGAGGCGGCGCGGCCGGCCGCGGGACCGTCTCAGTCGTCCGTCTGGAGTCGCGCCGGCCGGCCGGGCCGCGCGGCGTAATACACGTTCCTCGTGCTCTTGTGATTATAAATTTTAATAATACAAAATTCCAAAAAAAAAAATTAAAAATTAACCGCGTCTAATCGAAAATATTTTTAGGCTAAATTCCCTCGACCCTCACTTTTTTGACCTAAACTGTTGGCAGTGGAAAAAAAGTTTTTTGCAAAATTTTTAATATTTACGTCGGTTACATTTGTAAAGAGATTAACACTTTTGGCCGTTGATGAGAATATTTTTATTTAAAATTTATTTTTCTTAACTAACGAGCGATCTTGAGTGAGCGATTGATGAGTAAATAATAATTAATGTTAAGCGTTATATTAATATTAAGTAATTGATAGTTATTGAACTAAATTGACTGCCACAAATATTGTCTGCTGTACTTAGTTTAATATTTGGACTATACTTGTGGTTTACTCGGACGTACAAACTTTTTGTGATTCGATCTCAAGAACTCTTCTCCCGGACCAAGGTGGTTGGTTACATTAAACAATATTATTTTATTGTAGAACTAGTGTTGTTTCTTTTTTTTACGTGTGGATTTCCCTTTTTGTATCTTTTTCTTTTTTTTTTGTAAATTAAAATATTTTTGCCAGTGTCAAAACAGTACCTAGTTTACAAAAACCTACTGTTGAAAAGCCACTTATTGTAGTTTTGTTATTTTTTATCATTTGTAGCTTTTTTATTTTTCGATGTCGTCCGACGGGACGGGCAACCTCCTTTATAGATTTTATAAATCTAGTTAGCATTTTATCTTATAAAACTAGAATTAGATGTTACTTGTAGTGCTATTTTTTTGTATGTTTTGTGGCTAAATCAAAGAAAAGACTCTCTTTTATTTTTTTAATTTTCATTTGTATAGTAATACACAATACCGCGAACCTCCGTTATAATACCGTTTGAAAATGAAGTAATTCACTTCTGGAGAGTTTTTTTTTCGATTTCGTCTTTTTTTTTACTTTTTATTGTTATAGAATAAGTCATTTATATTATGTTGCCTCTTTTGATACCGACAGTTTTTTTTTTTGTTTACTCACAATAAACTTTTTTTATTTTTGCTTGTTTATTTTTTTATTTTGCCTGATTTAAACCTGAAAGGTAAGTATGAACATTCCGTCGTTACATCCACTTCGTTTTCAGCTTTGTTTCTATATAAGATTTGATTTTTTTTACACTTAGAGTAGGTATTTTTGATAATTTTGTATTTGTAGTAATTTTACAAGTGCAGATATGCTATTTTTGATGTTATTTTATTTAAAGCTAGGTGCTCTCTTTTTTTATTTAAAATCACTTCCTAAATAGTTATTATAGCAATGAAATAGAGTTATTTAAAGTTCCATATTTTTGAAACCATCCCACAGTGTATTTTTTGCCGTCTAGTGATTTTGCGACATAATTCTCAAAATGAATTTGCCTGCATTAGGATTCATCAAAGTTCAGAGTTTGATAATTCTTGAAGCAGCCGAGATCGTTTGGTAGAATATTACAAAGAATTACACTTACGATAAATCACCGCATAAATACCTACTAAAATAATAAAGAAATAATATTTTCTAAGAGTTACACAAATATATTTCGTAAGATGTGAATACAAATATATGCCGTAGAGAACTTGTTTATAAAATGGTCTAAAACCGGTTTTGAATGATGCCCAAGACTTTACTGTTATGACCAGAATGTCTCACACTAGCCCTCGCTATAACGCTTGGGGTCCCATTCAATTCAAAGGGAATCGAGAATGGAGTCCAGGCCAGAATCTATTGATTTTTTTAATTTTTTCTTTGTATTTTATAGTGAACGGCTAATGTAGTTGAAAGATATTAAAAAACATTTTTTCAATAGAACAAACGAAGCCTCTTTCACCATAATAATATGTAAATGTAACATAGTTATGGGCAGCAGTGTGTATCGATTTCAAGCTACTTAATAATATTCGTAACTATCTCTAACACTCGTAAAAATATCATAATGAAATCATTTGGTGCAAAATTAATTGGTTGTTTATTGTATTTAGGTACATTTCATATATTTTTTTGTAAGTTTGTCTTACACGGAATGACCAGAGATCCATCATTATCTTCCTGCCCTTGTCTTATGTTACTTGGGTTCGGCGGATTACGTTTTCGAATTCTATCCTGACTTGTCAACCGTCACATTTTCACTGACTTCCTTTTCTTTCGTATCTTTCCTTACGTAATCTAACTACCTTTTCTTTGGCCGCTCTCTTCCAGTCCATCCATCCTCATGTATACTCATAACTCTTTTAGTTATATCCCTCCATACCTCCTCGTTGACCGTACCAAGACAAACTATTTGATGACAGGGTATTCATAATATATGTTACTCTATTCATACTAAAATCTATTGTAAATGCTAAAGTAACTTTATCTGTTACGTCTTAATGGATTTAGACGAAACGTCCTGGAATAGGCCATAGGATACCCCGGGAGTATGTTACCTTGGAATAATTTTCAACGTTCATGCGGGCGAACTCGCTAGAATAAGCTAATAAATCAGAAAACATAAAAATAAAACGATGAAAAACTTTCTGACGACTATTTAAATTTCTAGCTTCTCTGAACATTGATTGGACCGGAACCTCAGTTTCTTTAACCGGTGATATATAAGTAATAATCATTTCTGATTTCTGTAATTCATAACATGATTTTAAAATGTATCCGTGGAAGTTCTTGCGCGTTCTTCTCCATATAGAATTACAGACCTACCTACGCTTTGGAATATGCAAGTACATATCTTAATTTTACTGACTGTTCGACTTGTTGGCAAATCAAAAGTACCTACAGGTAAATGGCTTATTTGAAATGAATGCTATAAGTTCGAGTTTTTAAGGTTTGTCATACCTTTATCACACTGATCTGTAAACTGAGGAAAATTCTTGTTTTTAAACTACGCTAACTATTTTAGGTAAAGACTAGGTACAGCTAAGGAGTAAAATTTCCTGCTGGAGTCTATGTTTCTAGATAGCTGCAACCTAGGGGTATTTAAGTCAGAAGAGAATAGGTTACTTCTAGGTAAGCGAGCTCTATAGTCGACCACATCGTCGCTTTCCATCAGGTGAGATAGTGGTCCAGTGTGAGACTATAAACAATAGAAAAATAAAATAGATGCGGCAATACACTAGTCAGGATCAAATAAAAATTCTGACCAAAATAAATTTTAACCTTTTTATTGGCTTTGCCAAAGTCAGATAAAGGTCAGTCTTGGTATTGCATTTTCTAACCAAAGGGTGCAAACATAAACATGTTACCGGTGTACTGGTCGGTACCGATCGGTGCATGTATAATTCTCCCGAGTGTTTTTATGCGCTCATTTATAAAGAAACAGATTCATGCTTGTCGGTACCGACTGCCTGGACCGAGTCATATGGGTTTAAGCATTGGCCAGTGTAGTGTTTTACTCATACAGATTTACCTGTTTCTTTGTGTGATTTTACCGGTACCTATCTGTACCGACCCGTACCGACATATCGGGACCAAAAAACCTGTATCTTTATGTTTGCACCCAAATGCAATACTATTAAATTAGAGCCTTGTCAAGTGATGATTCAAGCGTGTGGTTATTATGCCATTAGCTCTTACGACTATGGACACAATAATCGTCGACTCCACGTCGCACATGTTGACAATATCGCGAGTAAAATCAAGATGCTTGAGTTTCTCATCTTTCACGAGGTTCCCGTGATGTAGAACCTTTTTATCATTTAATAATTTAAAGGAAGGATAGCCTACCCCAAATTCATCATTTATATAGTGTTTTTATAGCCTATCTGTACCTGACAATCTCAGTACATTGAAATCTTACAAATTTTTACATATTTTACTACTTAAAAATTTGTCTTAGTGTATTATTTTTAGTTAAAATACCGATCACAAGGATAAATAAAAAAAAAATTGTTTTAAAATTATCCACGACTAATCATTATCTATTTGTAGTTAGATACGAGTGAGAATAAATTTGTAGGCGGGAAAACATTAAACATTTTCATTTTATACAACTCCCACTCTAGCTATCGCTAGATAGCTGACACTATCTCTCGCTCCACCTGAGCGGGAGGACTTTTACAGAATGCTTTCCTTTAGATGCCTTTTGCGTTCCGAGGCCGCTGTTACTCTTTCGAATAATCCTGCTGACGAATACCATTTAAGAAGCTGTTATTACAATCCTTTCTATACATTTTTAACACTTATATATGCGTGTTATCCTTTATTGCGTGAATAAATTTTAAATTCAGTAATAGCGACATCTATCTAAAATTACTCTCACTAACTAAACATAAACCATTAGGTCCTTTAAATAGCGATAGAGGGCGCTTTACGAAGTTCCGATCCTGCAACATAGATGGCGCTACAGAGACAGACGCGGGCGCATGTAACCATGATCCGCCGCAAACGCAGATGTAAAACTATATGTTTTTATAGATGGCGTTAGTAGTCGTCACTAAAAACCTTCCTTGTTCAGTTGGTAAATTTCATGTAGTTTTAGGAAAGGGATTTTTGTTTGTTTGAACGCAATCTCTGAAACTACCAGTTGGATTCATTAATGTCTTTGTAATGTATATAATAGCCTGATACAAAAGAAACAGTTTAGTCTATTTATGTTATACGAGACAGTTTAGCTAACTTTCCACATGGTCAAACTTATACGAGTATATAGCAAAGTACAAAACAAACACTAGGCGCAAACACTCGCGATAGGCAGAAACTGGTCAGTTAGCAGTGGACAGTAAAGGTAGAACTACACTGCGCACACGCTGATGTGGGCGCGTCTCTATACAGTTTAAATGGAAACAAGACTAGTAGATCTACACTTGATCCACGCCACGCGACGTCGTATGTACTACGTATAAATTAAGCGGTCTAATGTAGTTCTAGCTTTATATATATTATAACGTCACGCTATCCTTCTTATCACACACAGCTATCCTTCCAATATAATAAAAGCTTTACTAGTGGAATCTTATTAACCAATAAAGCGCCATCTATGAGTCAAACTCCGCAAAGACACTTATGTCAATATCTTTTCATTTCATTGTAGCTTTAACAAGAGCGCAACGCCATCTATGACACGAATAAGTATTCCACAGTAATTTCGTTCTTATCTTAAATAAGAGATGGCACAATGAGCACTAGACGAAGGATTAAGTGTAGAGTATTGAATCAAATGGTTACGAATGATACGTTTATCTGAGACGATTAATGTAATTGCAAAATTCTTTTTATAAGAATTATCTAAACTAGTATTATAAAGAGGAAAGGTTTGAATTTTTGTTTGTTTATTTGTATGTTCCGTTTTAACTCAAAAAGTACAGGACCGCTTTCCAAAATTCTTTCACCAGTACAAATTTACTTTGTCACTTTCATGTTACTCACATAGGCATATAGTTTCTATTTTCAAACGGGCGAAGGCGCTGGCAGTAGCTAGTAATATTATACCGACATACTAATATTATACTTTGGCACTCAGTGATAAAGTAGCATTCTATTGGTGAAAGAAAGAAGTTTATAAAATCGGTCTAGTAGTTTTTGAGTTTATTCATCACAAACATAGTACATTAATACAAATCTTTCCTCTTCATAATATTAGATAGATAGACAGAAGATTAGTGTGTTAAGCAAATCTCAATAGGTATAAATCCTCACACGAAACTTGTTATTGGGTAGGCGTGTTAACCCAATAGGTGGGGTCTATACAACTTCTAAGAAAGTGGGCGAGTCAAGACGTAGGCGGTGCTGCCTTGCTATTGGTTGAGACACATTGTACAAGAGTGGTCAAGCTTTAAGACAGGCATTTATGTGTAGCTATTGTATTGTGTAGCTCGACGCAAATCAAAGGTATACTCTATTCGCGTTAAGATTAGAAATTTAACCTTTCAAATACTGAAGACACAATAAAAAGACAATAAGGGAGCGTTCGCTGAGAGTTTAAGAAATTAAAGAATCCTTTTTATTGTCTGTTAAACTAATTTTAAAACTTCTATTTCACAGTAGGATGGCATTAAAATCACAAAAGTGGTTACAATACCAAATATTTACTGCAGCCGTCATTTGTCATACCACCAACGTAATAAAAGTCAAAATCGGTTGAACGGACTGTAATAAAAGGTTTTCATAAATGTCTAATGTTATTTTGAACAGAGTATAGTTCAATTTACTATTATTATATTGTTAAAAGCTGAAAGTTACATTATTTATAAAAATATTTCAGTTTCTTAGTCTTTTAGGTACTTATTTGACATTCTTTGTCCTCTCCTCTCAATCCTGCTTTCGAATATAAAAATATTGTAAACTTTTTTTTTAACACAAACCTTAAAAGTATATCTTACCAGTTTGAAAGTTAGGGCCTGTTTCAAAATGCCCGAATAGCCACTACTTTCCGGATAAATTAAAAAATGGAACAGAATTTCTGAAAATGGATCTTCTTTTATTATTATTATTATCTCTTTATTCATTTTTTTTTTACATATAAAATTACATTTTTAAATATTTTTTAACAAAATTATACAAAAGAAAAAAAACATTTAAAAATATAAAAATATAGTTATCCACCGGTGTCGGGAGCAGGGTCCAAGCTACCGGTGGTTAGGGCTCCAGAGACAGGAACCTCCTCACAATGCGAGCCGTATCGAGGAGTACTGCCTTCTGTATCAGGCCCTTGATCCACCCGTGCAACGATAGCTTCGACAGATGGTCGTCGAAGCTTTTGGCTATAAGACCATTAGCGGTCACAACAATCGGCACAATGATAGCCGAGTCCACATTCCACATGTCGACAACCTCGTGTGCTAAGTCAAGATATTTTATTTGTTTTTCTTTCTCAGCTTTCACGAGATTCTCGTCATGCGGGATGGTGACATCGACTATCATTGCACGGCGCGCTAATCGGTCTATCACCACTATGTCCGGCTTATTGGCTACAATAGTCCGGTCAGTAATGATAGACCGATCCCAGTACAACGTGACATGGTCATTTTCAAGAACTGAGTCGGGCACATACCTGTAGTACGGTACCTCAGAGTCCACTAGGTTGTACTTCAAAGCAAGTTGCTGGTGAAGAATCCTGGCTACTTGGTTATGCCTGTGCAAGTACTCGCCGTTAGCCAGACGAGAACAACCAGAGATAATATGTCTGATAGACTCACCCGGACGATGGCATGCCCGACACACGTCAATCGTCCCGTCCTTCATAATATGTCTCCGATAGTTGTTCGTCAAGATAACTTCGTCCATAATTGCACAGACAAAACCTTCAGTTTCTCCGAAGAGGTTGCTGAATCGTAACCAGGCCACGGACGCCGAAAAATCTACATCAGGCTCATGAAGAGCCCGAAAAAAGCGCCCGTGGAGCTCCTTGCCTTTCCATACTTCCTTGCGGTCATCAGTAGTAAGTACCACAGGTTTGCGCCAGTTCTCTTTAGCCATGGATAACGGGGTGAGTCCCTTGTCCACTGCGACCACATCGCGGTGCATACCCACGTCGGTTTTGAGAAAGTATTCTCTGAGGCTGCACACCTCGCGGTTGTGTAGAGTCTTTGCGTTCAGAAAGCCACGACCTCCACACTTCCGCGGGATGTACAGTCTCATCACCGAGGATCGTGGGTGATGCATCCGATTTGCGGTCAGCAATGTACGGACTCGCCTATCCAGAGCGTCTAACTCGGTCTGAGTCCATTTGAGTATGCCGAAAGAGTACATTAATACCGGCATGACCCAACCGTTGACCCCCCGTCGTTATTATTATTATTATTATTGATAAGCTCTCGTTTGACCACCATCTCACCTGATGGTAAGCGATGATGTGGCCGACGATGGAGCACGCTTGCCTAGAAGTAACCTATTCACTCTTGATTTAAAGATCCCTCAGTTGTAGCTATCAGGAAACACAGACTCCGACAGAGAATTCCACTCCTTGGCTGTACGCACAATAAATGTCAAGTAAGTTAACGGAAACATAATCATAGATTGTAAAACAAGCATTTAATGTGGCCCTCTTAGACGCCACAGTATCAACGCCTGTCTTGTGGCTTGACTACTCTTGTAGCTGTAGGTAAATATTTGATCAGCCTGTAAATGGGTCACTATTAGTAGATCGTTAAACTACCGTTGGGTTAGTATTGATAGTTAGTTTAAGATTGGATTGTTTCTGACTTTTGTATTGAAAATATCAATCTTTCCTTTTGTTTTTTGTGTCTACAGGATTGTTTGAAAGAGTTACTGTAGCCCTGGAACGCAATATACGAATAAAGCAGCTTTCTATCGGTGGAAAAAAAAACTGCAATCGGATCAATACTTTCAGAGATTAAGTACCTCTTAAAAACAAAAAAAACAAACTTTACCTCTTTATAATATTAAATACTGTAGACAAGTGTAGATTAAAAGAATGGCATTTTCAAGAATATTTAGTAGAAAAAGAGTATTTCATCAATGTAAATATTTATGGAAAGTCACTATGACTTGCTTATTACATTCCAAAATACACTGTTACTAACATAACTAAATAACTCTACACATTCAAATAACCTACCTTTCTGCCGATGCCCTAATTCCAAGACGCATCACCCCACCTCTTCAGGGCGTATGGTACCAAGGCGGCATAAGATACGAGGCGTGGGTGCGCAAGGAGCTAAGCGGGGGTGAGTGCGGGGCGGGGGGCGTGCGCAAGACGTTAGGAGGCGGGGCCTAAGTTTACACTAACTTAAACTTCGATCTTAGGAATTCTGACGAATGAGGCTAAAGTGGCTACGGCGTAGGCAGTTCGTAGCAGGTGCTACGAAGGTGCTACGAAGATTTGTCTTTCATAGCTGGCTTTTTCTTTTTGTTTATACTTTTGTTGGGTTCGATCGAGACTGATTAAGTATATAAACCTCAAGGTGGACCGATTACCTAATTACGGTCGCGGGAATTCGATGGATGTGAGACGCACAGGACCAGTCGTTGTGGCGACACTTGTGGAAGGTCTATATCCAACAGTGAACGTCTTTCCGCTGAAATGATGATGTAAACCTTAGTTCAAATAAGCGACTGCTTATCCGATTTTTATAGAAAACATTTACCATATGTTTTCTTTGTGAATGTAACTTAATGATATATTTTCTTTTTTTCAGACTTCTTCACCATCTTTAAGCAAAACTTCCAACTCCTGTGGGTGACATCTTTAATTGGCATATTTTAGGTATGTAAGTAATTTGTAGTTTAGACGTAATTCTAAATTATTTAGAAGCCAAATATATACATATCATTATCTACCACAAATATATACGAAAGTATATTAACGATGAACCTATAACGAAAAAGCAATTTTTCTATCTATCTGTTTGTTCCAATTAATCTCCAAAACAGCTGAACCAATTTTAACGAGACTTTCACTGGCGGACAGCTAATTTTACAAGGAGAAATTTAGAAATTTACTTTTCATTTTCCCGTTTTAATCGGTAACTGTTGTGGCATCTACAAATGGATAACCTTTTTTTTACACGATGGCCCCAAAAAAGGAGAGCATTTAAACTCCACGCGTACAAAGTCACGGGAAACAGCTAGTAAAGATTACTGACTGAGTAAAATATGTCATTTATTCAATCACCAAAGTACCAATTTATTCCGACCATATTTTTGTTCCGGGTCAAATTTTTCTCTACAAACTAACTACACAAATTATACCAAGAAAATTATAACAGCCTAACATCAACGCACGTCACTCAGGTAAAAACAACATGAAAGTAATTTTCTCTTACAAAATACCTGCACTAACAAAATTAAAACGTCACATGTAGAATCATTACTTAGAAAGAAATCTTTTTAAACGTCATCCAGAAAGGCTGAATGGGCGCGACCCTTGACGCTTAAAAAAAAAAAAGAAAACTCACGCATCACGTTCCATTGTACGCAGACACGGAGGTGGATCTCATTAGAGAAACATTCCCGATCTGATGGCGCGAATCTTGGAATCATTACGAGGAACGGAGCGTATGTGTGGCGGACATGTTTTTTTTTATATTTTATAAATATTTGTCGCGTGTTTTTTTTTTCTTTTTGTTATGTGGGTCATGTTTTGTTAGTTGTAAGGAGAGACATTTTAATTGTACAAATACGTACTAAGTACATATTTGTATATATTATATTAATAAACTAAGCATAGTTATTTGGTAATGTGTATGAAAAATATTTACTATCTAACCAGATTATTAATAAATATACAAAAGTAGAATACTAACTATGATAATAATATCAAAATTGTTAAAAAACCCAATGAGATATAACAATTTTAAACAAATATATTTGTCTGTATCGTCAAGACGTCATTTTCTATGGCACCCATACGGGCGTGATGAACTATGACGTCAAAATCCATATCACACAGCTATAAGACTTTATAACTTCATTGTTATTGAAAATATTTTGAAAATTCTTTAATATTTATTTGCTAAAAATGATTTAATTTGGCAAATAAAAAAATTACATGCTTATTCATAAGATAAGAATATTTCTTACTAACCTTGTAGATCTTTATTGTCTGTTTACAAAATAAATTATTATTATTATATTCACTATTGTTTTTCCTGAGGAGTATTCATTTGTTTCCAATAAAATCCTCACTTAAAATACCTCTTTCAAATAATCAATCCAAAACTAAACGAAAAAGAACTAAAAAAAAAGCCTTTACTTCCCAATTACAATACTATTAAGCCAGCAAAAAGACAAAGTCTGGCGCATCGTTCAAAAACCGTACCAAAGAGGTTCTCCATTAAGTCCGGAGAGAAAAACCGTACTTAAGATAGCGCTGAAGTGTTATGGTGTTGCCGCAGTCGGCTAAAGGAGGTATTACGTTGTTGAGGATTCTTCATTAAGGTCTGTTGTCACCGTAAAAGATTTTGCGAGAAATAGTGTTGTTTGGTGGTCGGTGGGAAACTTAGCTGTAGAATAGATTTATTATTTACTTATTTAAACTTCATGTACAGCAGTGGTACATAGGCGAACAGACATTCTCTACCAGTTAACCTTTGGGTTAAAAAAGACAACACTGTGGTAGGTTTGCACAATAAACAAATAACAGATACTTCAAACAGAAAAATAAAATAAGTAAAAAAAAAACAAAAAAATTGACGATGTAAATTGCATCTCGGACTATTTATCCCAGTGGGGCCGAAGCCTACTGAGGCTATGGGTTCGCTTCCAAAATGGAAACCCGGGGTCCTGAAACGCCAGGTAAAGAAGAAACGGGAGTGGGTTTTAGTCAGTAAATGCCTGATGCGCCCTCTCACTCCGCCTTAGAATGGGAGACGTCAATGGTCAGTACTTTAACATATGTCTACTTTCCATTTGCCTAGGCAGAATTTCACCTACTTCCATACACACTCAATTAAGCTCGTTTACTGGCAAACTGGTTGTAATTAAGTAATACGTATTTGATCGAAATACTCGTACACCACTCATTAGAATTTGTAGTCAATTCAAAATAATACATCAAATATTCCTTCAATAGAAAATGTATCCTGACATTACAGATTTTTTTTTTTAGAAAAACTACAAAAACAGCAACACAAAATGTAAAAATCAAAACGCAACACAAAATGTAAAAAAAACTACATGAATAATTCAAAATAGTAGGTTAAAATATTCCATCAATAAAAAATGTCTCCTTATCATGACTTAAGAAAATAATTTTTTCTTCAAAATAATCAAAAAAAACTTCGTTGTTTTAATCCGAATGCAACGGAAAAATATAAAAAAAAAACTACATGTTTATGATTTTCAATGTAAGGGCTTATTCGCACATGAGGTTGCGTTTCTGCGACAAAAGACGCCGCGACACCACAATGAGGTAAGTTGGCGCAAGTCGCAAATTGCTCGCGAGACGTGTCGCAAATTGAATGCCGAGGTGTGATGAGGGAAACATACGGGGCTGAGTTTAGGTACGGGGACGCGCGTCTTGTATTTTTATTAAAAGTTTCATGTTTTGTTTTTTAACATTCTGGATTCTTTTTTCAAATAACTTCTACCCTTTCTCACCCTAGAGATGGAGCAAAAGGGCGTGTCGGACTTTTACTGACTATAACCCACCTATATCCTTCAGTTACCTTTTGCGTTCCTGAGCCATTAACACACTGTCTATATTCTACTTAAGACTAATTTTAGAATAAATATGGTGTTTTACACGCACATATTTATGTAATATGTATATTTTTTAGACAAAAGTATTCTCTGACAGTTCGTCATCTCCCTAGCGTTTTCCCAACCAGCTTAGAGACGGCTTCTATTCTAACCGAATGCTGCTGAATACCGGTATTTTACATGGACTAACTGCCTATCACAACCCCACCTTCAAACTGTTCTTTGACAGTTATTAAATCAAAATGTCTCACCGTATTTCAAATTACTTTTAAAGAAAAAATCACAAAAACAAATGAACAAAGGTTTTAAAATATGGATTGCCTATTGGATGGCACGCATAAACTACAAAAACGATTGCATTGGTTATAAACTTTTGACTGACTCAATGGCACAATAGAGAACGATTTAAATGTGAAAGTAAAGTAGACAGACCGTGACGAGCAACGAATGAAGTATTGCTTCACCATATCCGAAACGATTTGGCATTTTCTTTGACTAACATAGGTATTATCATAGCTCTCACTTCACCACTATCTCACCCATAGGGAAGCGACGATGTATACGACAATAGAGCACGCTTACCTAGATGTGACCTGCACGCTTAGCCAAGTTGTTATTCTGCAATCGTTAACGCTGTAGAAAATTGATGAAACGTATGGGAAAGACGTCATCTCAACGTAAAGTCGCGTGGTCGGAACAAACGAATAGAAAATTCGTAGCCAAGTTCACATCGTTCAAAATGATAGAATGATTTTCTACAACATTTAACGCTACATCCTTTGATAAACCAACGCTACATTGTAGAACGAGCGGCTGACGCAGGTGCGTCAACATGGCTACCCACTTCTCGTTTTCTACATTTGCTGACACCGAAGCGTTACCGATTGGAGAACGCAATTCAACACGATACGGTTGTAACTTGGCTAGGGGGGCTGGTCTCTTGACTAGCTATCAGGAAACAGAGACTCCACCAAGAAATTCCACTCCTTAGCTGTACGCACAATGAATGTGTTTCAAAACGTTTTTGTGCGTATAATATAATAAAAACTCACCAAGAAAAAGATTATACTCGTTTATCCCTTCAATTTTTCCTCAAAAAATCTCCCAACTTCTTTTTCTCACTTTCATCAACAAGTAACATCGTAGGACTGAAACAATTTGCTTGCTGCGGTCTTCCCGTCCGATTATAATTCCTAAATTATAGATACTTAAGTCTTCAAGGCTAGTGGTGCGCCCCACCGTCAACAATGGCATCACTGCTTACCACCAGATGGGATTGCAGTCAAGCACTAGTTAATATCAATTATAAAACAAAAATAGCCCACTTTCGTTTCTTATTTCCACAGGCCCATCTCAATTCTAACTCCGTGTGTATACCATAAGTGTAAGCACACATTTACACGGCAGCTTAGGTACCAACGAGTTACGCCCCAACACCCGCGCATGGTGGCTCAAGAATTTTAAAGTTTTCGCATTAAGCCAAACCACGAGAAAAAGTAATTAAACCGTCTTTGAAAGTCTGATGAATGGCTGTTTGATAGTTGGAAGTTTACACTATTGTGTGGAGTATAATGAGATGCGGAGGAGATGATTTTGAAAAAATATAGCTGGTAATTTTTACAGATTACTTTACTTAACACGTTTGGACCGGCATCTCCTATATAGGCACTTGGTATCCTTAGGCGGGAATTTCTTATAGTCTGACGTGGTCACCGGTGGTACACCCGCCGTGTCAGCAAATACTCCGTGCTCCACCGAGGTGGTACATGCCGAGTCTGAACGTGTTAAAAATGAGAAGGATACGAACTTGAAATTAAAACATCTGGTGCGGTCAAGCTTATCAGAATCGAGACGCTGATATACGAGTATATTAGATCTTTGAATATCTAAACACAACAGAAACAATCAATCGGCTCCACTTTTTATTTATAATGAAGACTGGTCCTTAATTGTGATCTCGTCCGATGGTAAGCAGTGATACAATCGTTGATGATGAAGCACACTAGTCTATTAAGAGCTTATTCACTCCAGCCTTGAAGATATCTAAAGTATTAGGTCTCTCTGACTTCTACAATCCAGAAACTGGGTAATAAAACACAAAACGCTTTTCGACTTAGTGAGATAAGAAAATCATCGAAATGGTGGATCAGTACAATTCACATAAAAAAAGTTTGTGTATATATGCTCTAATCGTTTACCATCAGATGAGATAGTGGTCAAGCGTAACCTATCTACATTAATATTATAATGAGGTAAAGTTTGTTTTTTTTTTGTTTTTAGGAGATTATCTCTGAAAGTACTGGTCCGATTGCTAAAATTTTTTCACCGATAGAAAGCTGCTTTATTTCTGAGTGATAAAGGCTATATTTTATGTAGATGCGCGGGTGAAGCTGCGGGCAAAAGCTAGTCAGTAATAAAATAAGTACCGCCCCATTCTTTGAATACCGGAACCAAACAATCTGATAACATCAGAAATCCTGATCTTTGACGGGCCTGTTGGTCTAGTGGTTAGTGGCCCTGACTGCTATGCCGGAGATCGTGGGTTCGATTCCCACCCTGGACAAATGTTTATGTGATGAGCATGATCATTTGTTCTGTGTCTGGGTGTAATTTATCTATAATATTTATGTATCTAGAAATATATAAGTATGTTTATCAGTTGTCTAGTACCCATAACACAAGCTCTGCTTAGCTTGGGACTAGACGGCGTTGTGTGGTAGTTGTGGAATATGATTATATGATGATTATATGATTATTATATGATCTACATCTTCAATAAAACGAAGTACTATTCACCTCCTCATTCCATTGGCGCGCGCGCATACCATGACGGCCCGCCATTGGCTAAACGCACTTCCGTTTCCTGGACTCACGCCAATTACTCTTGAAAGGTTGGTACACCTGTACATAAGGATGTATGAATTGAATTAACATAATTGACTGTAATTACGTGCTGTGTGGGAATGGGCAGTATTAATGAATATGGCATGTAGATGAGTATTGTTTTACATACCTATCACCACACATTTTTTAGGCTAGTATGTACCTACCTCCATCTACACTAGTATAATAAATAGGTAAAGTTTGTTTTTTTGTTTTTATGTTTTTTTTTTGTTTGTAGGAAGTAATCTCTGAAAGTACTAGACCGATTGCGAATTTTTTTTACACCTATAGAAAGCTGCTTTGTTCCTGAGTGACGTAGGCTATATTTTATGTATGCGGGCGAAGCCGCGGGCAGAAGCTAGTCTTTTATATAGCTAGCCCCAGCGGTTTCACCCGCCTCTTCGGTTTTTGCTCCACTCATTAGTCTTAACGTATGTAGCCTATAGCTTTCCTCAATAAATGAGTTATTTAACACTATTTTTTTTTTCAATTCGTGGCAGTAGTTTCTGAGATTCGCGTGTTCAAACAAATTCTTCAGCTTTATAAAGTATTGATTTGTAAATGAGTAACAAAGTTTTCAGTGAATTTATTGTTTAGTATAACCAGGCTTATAGGTAATGTTCCCACTGCTGGGACTCAGGCCTTCTCTCTAAGAGAAGAAATAGGCTGAAATCCACCACGGGCCCAGTTCGGATTGGTGGATATCACATCTTCGAATTTTTTGTTCTAGGACAGCCGGCTTCCTCACGGTGTTTTCTTTCACCGTTTTGAAAGCAGTGGTGATTAAATAAATTACACAAAATAAAGTGCCTTTCTAAGTTTATACCCATGACAATTCGCAAGTTGGAGCCGTTACCACTGACCCACCACTAGTTCAGCATTGTTTATTTATCTACCCGTAAAGCTGCAAAAAGCTGTTTTTTTTTTGCAAAAACGTAAAAGACGCGTTCTCTCCTAGAGATTGATGTATGGCACACTAATGAAATTAAATGAGTAGGTTTCTATTAAATGGCAGCTGCAATTTTTGAAAGAGTTACTAAGTCTGACGACCCTCACACTCCACCCTAGAGAGAGATTAGTCATTTTATGTTTTGCCACATTAAAAAAAAAGGTTCCAATGACGTTATTGATACTTTTATCTAGATAAAGAATAGCTTCTTTCAAACTGCTGTCAAAACCTCACCCAATCAAAATGGAACCATCGAAACATTAACAATTATTCTAGACCCCGTGTCCATTTACGTAAATTACTATTATTTTTCTTAACTAAATAGGTACCATTTCCCCTAACTACTTGGACAGTGGGGTCCACAGAATGCACCGAGTTGACCAGGTGCTACTGACAGATGTGACGAGCCAGCCCGAGCGCGAAGCATAGCTTGAGCATGCAAATAAGGATGCATCACTTGAAAAAATATGATGATTTTATACAACAAGTGGGTTATTAAAAAGTAGTTTTGTAACATGAATAGATGAACACGTGGCAGTCTTGATTTTTTCTCTATTTTATTATACAAATATGAGTACATATTTTAAGTTGCTTCTTTTAAAATTTTATTTGTCTGTACTAATAATAAATCTATAAGTACTAATAGTATGTATACAGATATACTAATAATTACTCATACTTACTAAGAATACATTTTTGTATATTTATTTGCATTATATAAACTCAAAAAGTACTGGATCGATCTTAAAAAAATATTTTTCCTTTCTCCGATTATAAAGTAGAATGCTAATCATAATGAGAAAATATTTATATTTTTGTTTGAAATGAATAAAATCAAAAACTACTGAACCGATTTTAAAAATTCTTTCACCAGTAGAATGCTACTTTATCACTAAGCGTCATAGGATATATATTTTTTACTTTAACGAGAGCAAAACCACGAGCAGTAGCTAGTTTAAAATATTCATTTTTGTTTAAAATAAAGCGCATTTCTGTTTCAAACTCAAAGACATACAGTAGGTGTCTAAAAACAAACGCAAAATGAAATTAATAGCAACTAATAAATACATAAAACACAGCGTGTTTGAAAAAGTTATTCCATTTTCTCAAGTCGCTAAAGATATTTCACTGCACCAAGCTAATCTAAGCAAAGACGCCTACGGAAGAAAAAATGAGAAAAACGAAAAATGCGTTCATTATCCTATTTCTAAATGAAAGAAATTATCTCTTTCTGTTACAAACACCCAAGTCCCAACACATCTTTAAAAAGGGGCGAAAAAAAATTCAACATTTTCGAGTTTCGAGGGGGATAACTCACCAGGTGTACGTGTGCCCCTCTGTCGCGATATAATAATACTTATTATCACAACTCCTTATTATTTCTTGTTTTAATTGTCCTCGACTTGGCTTTTGCTTCTTTTGTTCGCGTTTAATGGCGTATTGTTTGTTGGCTCTTTTTTAAACGCGTGCGCGTGCCATAAGATTACGTCCCATTGGTTGTTTTGTTTTTTCACTGGTTCTTTTTTTCTATAACGAATTAAATAATTTTGCTAGGAGATTTAATTTGGGTCTAGAGTTAAGATAATTTGTTTTTGGTTGTTCTGTATTAATTTTGTGTGATGTTTTTATTAACAGTCTCGATTGCTTCGAGTATTTAAACCTTTATAGACTTTATCTCTCTTATATTTCAGAATACAGTAAACCCGTGGTCAGCTAGTTTGTTTTCCAACCTTTATAATAAGACAATCAATTTTTTGTACTTTTTTTCTAACTGAGCTAGGTTCTGTCAGTTGTTAAGTAGTCTCTAAAATTGTAAAATCGTCATCAGTCATCCCAAATCCCAAGAACAATTTTTTTTTTTTAAAGATTAACCATGGAGTTTCTTGCCGGTTCTTCTCCATAGGAAACGACCAATTTGGAACCGTACACTATTAGTTTCTGACGTTTTATAAGTGCCCATGTAGGTCTATGTGAAACAAAAACATTTGATTTTTTTTATATTTCAACATTAATCCCTAATACGCTTCTACCAATGGTTTCACCCACGTGAAAGTAGAAAACTATCCTAAAAACATACTCCTGGTATAAATTTACTTTTTTACCAACTACTTTTACTTATTTTTATTAAAACTGTTTTTTTTTATTTATTCATTTTGTATAAATTCAGATACAAATGATTTATTTATGAATAAATGACAATAACTATGAATAGTCACAGTCATAATCATACTAGACTCTGACTACAAAACATGATCTACCCATATGTGCCAATTTACGTCCAAATCTATTTAGTCATTTTAGCGTAAAAAAGTAGGTAGCTCTTTTGTTTGGGTGCATACGTTATACACACAATCTAAAATTGTCGTGGAATCGTGTACAGCTTTACAGGTTCTTTGGAATGCATAGCTTCCAATTTACTTGAGTAAAAGACGCCCAATCTAACCCACTATTAATTACCACACATGGTGGAAGCTCCAAGATCTCTCCAAGTTTAATTGAAGGGATGCCAGGCTCACCGCCGATCACGCAAGATTGGGGACCCACACATATTTGGGGCCAACTTCTAATGGATTTTGAGAAAAACTTTTAGTTCGATTAGTGTTCTTCTGAACTCTTTAGTGGGATAGTACATCTCTTCAACTTTTCCGCGTACATCGAAGGACTGGAACAATTTTCCTGCTGCGGTTTTCCCGTACGATTATAATTTGGGTGTCTTCAAGGCTAAAGTGAACAGGCTCTTAATAAACTAGTGCGCCTCAACGATTGCATCACTGCTTACCATGAGGTGGGATCGCAGTCAAGCACTAGTTTATATCAGATTTAAAAAAAAATGGTCTCTTATAGCTTTGTGTGAGGTTGGTTGGGATGGATATGATTTTGTCAATTTATACATATAATAAATCTGTAGAAGTTTAGTTGTGCACGCATCACATCGCGTAAAATATATGAAATCGGCGTAAATAACTTTTATACGTTAAAATTGTGTGTAACTATACTATATATTACTTAGGATTTGTTTCATCGCAATCGGTTAACTATACCGAAAGTTATACTACACTAATTGACTGTTAGGCAGTACGAAATTCGCATGGTCAGCTAATAATGCATAATAATAACATTAGCATAGCTTAGAATAGCATAATCAGGCTTTTAATCTTCCCACTGCTGGGACTCAGGCCTCTTCTCGTGGAGAGAGGATGGAATAACATTAAATACATTTAAAAATAAGTTGGTAGACCAACTAATGATGCCAGAAAAAACTCCAAAAAATTTAAAATATACTGGGCCACAAGAAATCACCCGACATTCCAACTTAGATTTGTGGCTATGAGAGCTAGAGGGGCCTCTTTTTCCAAATATATTTATTTGAAAAAAGAGGATAGATAGTATTGAAAAAATAAGTTAGGCTCTGCTCTCTCTTAGGGCTTAGTCTGGCTCACATGGCTTTATTTTTAAAGTCTTATGTTAGAACTAAACCTTTCTGTCTCTCACTCTTTACACGCCATCTAAATAACGTCTCTAAAATGTCCTATTCCTGGTAATGTCTACCGAAGAGGACTGAGCTTGGACGGATGTCTACCCAAGGGACATACAGACATACTGTGGACGTACTTAACACTGACGTCGGGGTACGTCTATACGTACTTACATACGAGTACAAATGTTTGAGTTGTCTCGGAGTATACCGACAGATGGTGGGGTACGAGTATCTTCTCCTCATACGGATCTAATTACTAATAGAAGCAGCTGAGGGACAGTTGGCGTTTATTTGAATTTGATTTGCTTTTAGTGGTTTACGTTTATTTTTTTGGGTTATTTTTGTTTGGAAAAACCACATGATATGCAAAAGGCCGCAAATGATTTTTGCATATCATGTGGTTTTTATTTAGTTGGTCATGCTTTGTTCAAGAAACTGTAGTATTGAAATTAGATGAGATTATTTTATTGGTATAAAACAATGAGGCTTTGACTCCTGTGCTACTTGGCAATAACTGTGTTACAGGAATCAGTATCTATTCCCAAAAGTTCGATTAAAAATGAACTCAATACATTTACACTAAAAATCTAAATAATAGTAATATTATATGTAAAAACCAAGAAAATAATTAATTTATTATTAAAAAAAATAAAACTAAAGGGTTCCTTTTCACTTCACTTTCAGGGGTAGAAATTACTTATAAACATAAATAACTTTTAATGAGAACAATTTTTAAATATATAGAATACAAAACACGACCACAGCTGCAACAGGTAACGGAACGGTTGTTTTTTTTTTTGGTCCTACGGTAAAAGTAGTAACACTCATATACTTTCACTTTCTGAATGATTGATTGGGACGACACATCAGTCAAGAAAGAACCTCTTTGAAGGCAGTGAGAGACCAAAGTCTCATAATAAACACGTTAAAATTTTGCAGTATATACAAAATTGCGGGAATGGTTGAAAGAGTGATCCCACCTGGGTCTTTGGCTTGCGCGTTGCGTTCTAGGTTGACCATAGAAAGAAGGAGGAGTAACTGAAAGACCCAGGTGGGATTTAATCAGTACCTAACAGTCTTTTTTTTTAGGTGAAAAAATCATCCCCCGCTCTTGGCCGGAGCGAGAGATAGTGTCAGACTTTTTCTAACTAAAAACCCACTCCTGTTCCTTCGTTGCCTTTCGTACCGGAGCCGAATTTTCATTTCAGAAGCAAATCCTTGGCCCCAGTAGGTTTTAACCCTGCCGGGCCCTACGGTTTGCTGACAACTCCTTAAGGCGCGCGTGGAACTATAAGTCAGTAACAGTCTGACATGAGTAAACAGTCTCACAACAGATTCCTCTCCTCAAAAAAAAAGTTAATACAATATGTTTCAGTCATTTAAACTCGGCACCAAAAAGTATCATTGCCATATTTGATTGACAAAAAAATATAGGGTGACTGTTAATTAGTGACCGATACTTATATACGTTATTGTACTCACAATTACAAACAACTTTCCCAAAGAAACTTTTTTATACTCATTAGTTTTATCATAATAACAAAACACCAGTAGCCCGATTCACGTAATAAAAACCGTAACGATATCGTAGCGATTTAGTCGTTTAGACCATTTCCGTATTCACATCCATCAATCGAGTTTGAACGACACCGATTTTAAAGTCGTTTAGTCGAAGAGTCGATTTAAAAAAAAAGAATCTGTATTACATTATCCTGGTAGAATACTTATTAATGTAATTGGAAATAAGTATTCGATAGATCGTTTAGTTTCGAGTCAGTTGAGTTGTCGTTCTATCCGATTTCGATTAAGGAAGACGTGAATACCGCTTTTTGATAGGACTTCGATCGAACGACTATAAAACTTCAACGATATTTGGCTTGTTTGATTTTACGTGAATCAGGCTACAGATCGCGCGACATTGCGCGCGCGCTTGTGACCTCTCAGGTGTTAGCCGCGTACCGCCGTTGTCTCATGCACCTTACCTACAATAGTTATGCTAGTTATAGTGTAGTTATAGTTATAGTTATGCACCCGCGCCGCTTGCAAACTCATCGGTGTATGTAATCAGTATCTACATGTACCGGTTAAATGATATTTAAGTTAAATAATAAGTTTAAAAAAAAAGTTTCTTTGTCTGTAATCATGAGAACAATCACGTATATAAATTATCGGTCACTAATTAAAACCACCAGTCACCCAAGCAAGAAAATTTATTACCATCTTCATCTCAAGTAGAAGCGATAACCTACTAAGTTCACATCTATAATAAAAGAGCAATAAAATAAGAGTGTGAACATCGGAGCTGCTCAGAGGGACTTCAGTGTGCCCTCTATGGAGCCGTGAGATGTGTGGCCTGTCTTAGGGTTGTCACAGAAGAAACACGACTTATTATTTTTTTCTTAAAATGTTGTTAAAAAAAAAAACAGAAAGGTCAAGGGTCTGAAGGGCCAGTCCTTATTGAAAGAGTTCATTTAGGTCATCCAGCGTATTGTATTACAATAAAAAAAAATATCAGACAGCCCAGAAAAAACGTAGATGGAATATACAACCAAACAAATAGAAAAGATAGTTCTAATAGAATTCTAATCGAATTACAAAGTGGTTGCAAAAACATTTTATTTACAGTCACAAAGTTACACACTGTAAAAACCAACAAATGTCTTCATTCCCATTACTCATTATTTCCAAGAAAACAAAAACACATTTCTCAAAATCTACCCTCTACTAATAACATAAGCAATAAACCGTAAACGGAACAAATACCGCAAATTAACAGGTAATGGATGAAACCCCACGTTTACATTGCGTGTTCGTAACATTTACGATGTTGTTACGCGACACCCCTAGCTCTTTCTTAACCCTCCGTCTCAAGACGATGTAAACACTGTTTTGTCAAACATACTAGGGTGTGGTGCTAGTGCAAGCGATCCACGTAGTAATCTGACAGGGACCTTATATGACGTGTTAAAATTTCAAATGTGCGAGCGAGGAAGCGGAATAGAGTTCATCCCTTTAACAGTTCAGTTTAGGTCATCCGATCAAGTTCATAGTAAGAATCACAGTCTGGTTTGCAAAGAAAAGCGTTTGTCTATTCATAACAAAGTTAATACCATACGGTATAGTTCTCATCAAGACCAGACCAAGACCAAAAAGAGGTTAAACACGATGTGGATTTTTTTTGTACTCATTAGGTACTTCTTATAGCCATCACTATCTTACTCCATCATCAAGCTAGCTCTCAGGAATACTATATTCCAGCTTAATCGGTTAGGGGCGGAAGCTCTGTTTGGAAAATCTATTTGAAAAAGTTGTCCTGAATAAACAGACATACAAAGATTGCACGTTAAAGAAAAAAATATAAAAACGACATTTCCACTGGCGGAAAAGCGATTTCTTACTTAAAAAGTCACGGTATAAAACCAGCAATTGACACAACAGGTCAACAGGACCTTGAACTTATGATCCGAATAAATATGGTTAATAAAAACGATTAATATTAAATAAAACAACCACCAACGATAACTGATATTAACAGAATTCGATTAAAAAGAAAAATGAATGATGAAAAATGATGCCACCCAATTATTGTGGACGATATTTTAATAACGCGTAAAGTATTTAAAAGAGTTGTTTAAAAACGTGTGTGGACTTTTTAAAATATTTACTTTTTCACCGTATATTATTTGCGTCGGGTAGGATAAATTTTATTTTACTGGTCGAAATTAAGCTTTTTTGTTGTATGTAGGTATACTTATTCGAATAAATTCCTGGACTACTTATATCAAATTGAGATTGTTTTTATTTTGTCAATTCAGCTGAATTCAGAAAAACTGCTAAGTTTTTAAACTTCTATACTGAATTCCTTGCTTAACAAGCAACTTAATAATTAGAAACAAAAGTCTTTCTCCTATTTGTTTAGATAATTAAAAATATAATCTCAAGATGATTTGTTTCTTACAACCCGCTAGCACTGGCACCTTACCTTTATACTTAAATAGATGTTTTCTGCTTGGGGGAGCGCGACGTATGCTCCTTATACTTAAGTCGATCGCCGTGGGAGGGTTAACTACGGTGTGGTATCTGATTTATGAATTACTACCATTTATTTTTACCACTTGTTTCGGAAATACGTGTTGTTTAGTGTGACTTACTAATGTGTTAATAGGGTTTTGATAAAAATGATTTATTAATTGTGTAATATTTAGTTTGTAAAGAACAGTGTTGACTCAGTGGTATCGGCCGCGACTTACGAGTTATAGGTTGCAACCCAACCAGGCGTTTTACTTTATGTTATTTATTTAATCACCATTGCTCTCAAAATGGTATAAGAAAACATCATGAGGAAACCGGCAAGGACCAAAAATTCGAAGACATAGTCGTCGACGGCGCGCGCTGTTCCCGCGCGCCTCAAGGAGTTGTCAGCAACAGCAGGGGCCCAGCCAGGTCGAAGCCTGCTGGGGCCAGGGTTATCCGAAAGGGCGCTCGAGCCCCGGTATGAAGGCTTGAAGGAACGGGATGGGTTTTTTAGTCAGTAAGAGTCTGACACTATCTCCCGCTTCGCCCAAGAGCGGGGGTTGTCATAGGATGATTTTTCCCATCGAAAAAAAAAAGACATAATTATGATATGCACCAATCCGCACTGGGCCTGCATGGGAGATGGCAGTCCACTCTCTCTCCTATAGTAGTAACTACTTAAATATTATTTAGTTAATATTTTTTTATCAAACAAATCTCAACATCTGTATCTTATACCACATGATACAAACATAGACAGACAACTTTTTTTTTTAGTTCCGGAGTAACTTTTTTCAAAACATCGTTTTTGTAACTAACCAACTCTAGAGAAAAAATCTAAATATTATCACAAAGCACACACAATTGGTAGTTAAAGGGTTATCTAAAAAAATGAATTAGTTAACTATAAAAAATCAATGGCAAAAAAAAACGGCAACAAACATAGATAGCTCAGACCACACCTTGAGTAGACTCATCAATTTTTTGTGCAAATGTTTGGTTAAACATTGGCCACGCGACGAAAACATATGTTCAGCGCGTGCGCATAAAATTGAACACCTTTACCGACATTTGTGGCGGTAGTAAATTTCTTTGTAATGGCGCTGACTGTTACAGATTTTTTTTTTTTGCGATCGTAAGCATATGTTGGTCACACAAGAGAATGATGTGTCTTTGTTACAAATATGTTTTCTTATCCGAAAACAATGGTTAAGTAAAAAAAGACGATAAGTCCGAAAAACTTTTCTTTTGGTCCCGGTACGAAAGGCATGAAAGAACAGGAGTGGGTTTTTAGTCAGTAAAAGTCTGACACTGTCTTCCGCTCTGCCCAAGAGCGAGGATGTCATTGGATGATTTTCCCAGCAATAAAAAATAAATGACGTTTATTTTGCAAATAAAATATAGAACTTTATTTCTCATAAAGAATTGCATACATAATCCACTTACTGAGAAACAATATCTAAAACTAAGATTAATAAATAATTATTAGAGCGCGATACGTAGGTATATTAAATAACAAAATAAGATAACAAAGAAAAAATAAAATGTGAATAAACCAAAACATATAACAGACTCAATCCTAAGTTAACCAAATATAACATGGATGTAACTACGAATTTGATTTTTACTAGATAATACTTTTACACGTCAATTTAATTAAACTATTTAGATGAGGCCGGTGTTTCCTAGCTAAAATCAGAAGCCATACTGTAAACATATACGAGTAATGGAAAAATCTTATAAGAGTGTCTGAGCCAGTCTTCTCATCATCATCACCTCAGCCGAAAGACGTCCATTGTTAGACACCGGCCTCCCCCAAGTGTCACCACAGCGACTTGTGCGTCTCGCATCCATCAGCTTTCGATCCCATCGATCAACTGTTCTGCGAGCAATGCGCCCTGTCCAGTACCACTTAAGTTTGGCAATGATCTCAACATCTGAGAGCAGTAATACTTTTCCAAGAGTGAAATGTTTGCTAAATTACTCCGGTCAGCTTAACGAAATGCGTAACAGAATTCTAACAGCGAGTCAGTTCAGTAACCAATCACTTTCCTATATCGTCAGGTCACGGGCTTGCGACGGCGAGCAATGGGTAGCTCGCCATCCGACCGTCCGGTAAACATCCGGACCGAGCCCAAGACGTCGATTGCTCGTATCATTCCACGCGCGCCTCTAGGAGTTGTCAGCAAACCGTAGGGACCCAACAGGGTCGAAGCCTACTGGAGCCATGGGTGATACAAAAAAGATCCCCGGGGCCCTGGGACAATGGTAAAGAAGGGATAGGAGTGGGTTTTTAGTCAGTAAAAGTCTGACATTATCTCCTGCTCCACCCAAGGCAGGAGATGTCATTTAGATGATTTTCACGCCAAAAAAAAAATAATTGATAGCGGTAATACTTTTCCAAGAGTAAAATGTTTGCTAAATATATTCCCGTTAACTCAACCGAAATGATCAACAAAATTCTAACACCGAGTCAGTACAGTATCCAATCACATTCCTGTATCGTCAGGTACACAGCCGAGCGAAATAAATAGTGCCCGACAGAAACAGCCCCCCTAGCCAAGTTACAATCGAATTCCGTTCTCTAATCGGTAACGCCTCGGTGACAGCAATTGTAGAAAACGATAAGTTGGTAGCCATGTTGACGCGTCTGAGTCGGCCGCTCGTTCTACAATGTAGCGTTTGTATAACAAAGGATGTAGCGTTAAACATTGTAGAAATGATTTTGAACGATGTGAACTTGGCTACGAATTGTCTATTCGTTTGTTCTGACCACGCGACTTTACGTTGAGATGACGTCATTCCCATACGATTCATCACTTTTCGACAGCGTTAACGATTGCAGAATAACAACTTGGCTAAGCGTGCTGGTTTTTCAACTGAAACCGAATTTCGGCAACAGTCTCAGTTTCGGCCGAAACCGAAACTTCTTTACAACGATCATGTTTTGAGGGAAAAAATAAAGAAAACGTTATTATAATCAGTCAGTCCTTATTTTTTTGCGTTTTATTTTTAGCTATTTATATTCGTTGACTATCATGAATTTTACTGCACTCGATTTTAGTAAAACTCGTTTTTGTGCCGAAACTCGACCGAGACCGAAACCGAACTTTCGGTCGGACACTAGAAATAACATAAACAAGCAGTGCTACAATGCAACCAAAAGTCGAAAACTATACAATAAACGTAAAAGTCTGACAGTAGCCGTTGGAAAGTAATATCTGTTGACATGACAAACAGGAAACCGGTGCTTCACGTCAGGCCGATGAACTATGCGTTTTTTACTTTTAATAAACATTTCGAGTTGTACTACTGTTTCTGTTAAACTGTGGTCGTGTTTAAGTGTATACTGGTAGGCTATGGTTAGCTTAGATTTCCAAATATATTTTTTTATGGCTAGGCTCGCCTTTGACCAATATCTCACCTGTTGGTAAGCGATAATGTGGCCGACGATGAAATACGCCTAGAAGCAATCTATTCACTTTTGACATAAAGACCCCTAGGTTATAGCTATTAGGAAACACAGACTCCGGCAGGGAATTCCATTCCTTAGCTGTAATCTATGTCTCTTTATTTAATACTTTTTTATGAAAGAATATAATCGACTTCACTTCTTGTTCCTTTTGGGTCGTCTTTGTTAGTTCTTGTAGAAAAAGCTGTATAAGTATTATCCAAAAGCAGCAATTTATTTTTATTCGTTTATTTATTTATTTAATGTAGTGGTTAGTACATAGGTAGATTTATTACCATAATCAGCCTTTTAATGTTCCCACTGCTGGGACTCAGGCCTCCTTTTTCTCCATCACGCGGGCCCAGTGCGGGTTGGTGAATGTCACATGTCTTCGAATTTTTGGTTCTAGGACATGCCGGTTTACTCACGATGATTCCCTTCACTGTTTTGAGAGCAGTGCACGTGTAGCAGTGGTGATGAAATAAATTACACAAAGTAATGCGCCTGGCTGGGTTTGAACCCTCGACCTACAACTCGTAAGTCGGGGCGTTGCTCTTAACTCGGCGGACTTATTGCAACAAGGCATTCTTTACCAGTCAACCTTTGGGTTAAAAAAGACTGTACTGCTATAACATTGCATAGATATTTCTAGCTAATTTAGAACAAACCATTATTAAAATAAGAGTACCTACATAGATCATCTAATCTAAACCACTACAAATAATATCCAGTTGAAACTAAATTCCAGCAACACAATACTTAGTAATTTACAGTACTTCCATTTCCCTACTAATTCAGTTTCCATTTCTACGAACAAAAGTACCTACACTAACAAACGAAAGCCACCACAGACTATTTTAATTGTCTTAAAATACACCGGAACAGAGATAACAATGTATTAATAGAAATAAGTTCACTTCCGGTGAAAGTCCTTATCGATCGGACTCGGAGGGGAGTAATGCATCCTCCAACTTTCTCTGCAGCCCTCTGAGAAAAGCCCTCTTTATCAACTTCTTTGCTGCATCATTATTAAATGATTTTAATCGCGTAATTTATTATATTACAAGAGAAAGGAGTAAACCGTGTAAATATCAGTTTATTACTTTTCTCATGAGATAGCAAAATCTACCACATTTACCGTGAAAATCTAACAGGGACCTGGGCCTCAAGTCTGCTACTAAAATAGTGTCACAATGGTCTATCATTGGTGTCATAATTGTCGATTTTGACAAGTTTGGTAATCTACTAATATAATGGCGTCATTATGACTTTCCAATGGTCAACCACTGACACTCCATTGAAAGAAGTGACATAGAATGGTAATCTCGTACATATTGACAAATAAATATTTGAAGTTTGCGGTAATCTACTAAAACTTTGACAGTTTATTTGATCAGTGTTTTACCATTAGAACGTTATTGTGCAGTTATTGGTTTTAATATGCTCGAAATTATCATTCTACCACAATTCTATTACAAAACCATTGACCGATCAGTGATCGACCATTATGAATTAGCAGATTACAAACTTTTAGCAAAATGACAATTGGATCGTGTTGGAATGACGAATTTATGAAAATAGCAGACTTGGGGCCCAGGTTATGATAGCTACAGCCTAGGAGTCTTTAAGTCAAGTGTGAATAGGTTACTTCTAGGCAAACTTACTCCATTGTCGACCACATCATTGCTTAACATCAGGTAAGATATTGATCAAACGCAAGCCTATCAATAATAATAAAAAAGCTATAAACCTTTTGCAACATTTATTCTTGATTTTTATTTTTTCTACTAAACATCTACAATATCACCTATCCATCAAACACAGCCAATACCCTACATACCAACAAAATATCACATTTAAAAACATGAAAAAAAAAAACACAAACGTCCACAATCGAAACAAAAAACAAAAAACGGCCGCTCAAACAGAACAAAATACAAAAACAAAAAACGGCACATGAGCTAAAACAAAACGCTCGCTAAACTTTCTAGCACGCATCTACACAAGATGGGCTTTTAATATCCCAGGGAAGTGGCGACAATCCTCTTAATCATGGAACAGACAATGTGTGAAATGGGGCCACGCATGTACCAGCCTGATTAGCTGCTGCTTTGTACCGTCCACTTTTGTAAAAACTTTGGCGAGAATCGTGCCGTTATGATTATCTGTTCGCTGGTAATATTTTTTTTGCTGCACACACGTTTTATTCGAGTAATGTTTGTCTTTTTGTGATTGTAAAGTGTTGGCAGAAGTATGGTAACTAGTATTTGTATGTTAAATACCACCACAGAAACTCACTACTCTTGGTTAGCTTAGAATGGGCAAGCCAGTTGGCTAAAGCATTGACATTTTAACACCCATAAAAATTGGAAAATTTGACAGAAAAGGTTGTAAGTTTTCTTATCAGAATTGGAATCAGAAACGTTTATTTCAAATAGACGAATTACACACACTTTTCAAATGTCAAAATGTCGGTTAGTCAAAAATGTAAAGCTAAATTGCGCGTTCAAAAGCGTTGATCTCTATGGAGAAGAACGTGTAAGAAAGTCCATAGACACTCTTTTAAATCATATTTATGAGTTACATAAATCTTCATCACATGCTTGTTGCTACTATTACGTGAACACAGTGTAGTAGGTAATAACAATAAAAAAATTAAAACAATAAAATATCAAAACATCAGCTATTACAAGAAAGAAGAATAGTTACCATAAAAGGAAAGCTTCTGTTACACCTTTAGTGGGCTGCGACATTGTGTGAAAGAGTTACCACGGCCCTAGCAAGCAAAGGGCAAACTATTGCCCTTGCGAGCGGTACACTGGTAACACTCCCTCTTGCTTCGCCTGCTAGAGAAATTATTTGATGATTTCTCCTAACAAAATATTTTTTTTTATCTGATATAAACTAGTGCTTGACTGCGATTCCACCTGATTATAAGCAGTGATGCAATCATTGTTGGTAAGGCGCAGTAGTTTATAATGAGCCTATTCACTCTAACCTTGAAGAAACCCAAATAATAATCGGATAAGAAGACCGCAGAAGGCAATATGTATTTAAAAATAAGGCATAAGGCCAAATCCGACATGGTGCGTTGTCACGTTTAGGATAAAGGATTAAAACAATTTTCCTTTTCAAAACCTTTTCAGCAACGAAACACCAAACAACGCATAAAGAAACATATACAAATCCAAATCACATTCGCGACTCCAAACCCCGGAGCAATGCATCTTACTCATAATCCACACAACTCCGTACGACCGTAATTAAAAAATAAATCGCTTAAAAGACAAAGGTAGTGTACCGACGCGAGATTTCGTTTTATTACAGGCTGTGGGTAGGAAAAAAAATCATTTCGTTACATAGGAAAGAAAGAGTCGAGCAAAAAACACAATAAAGATACAATGTAAACAGGTTAGGGTGTACTTGAGTAGCTCATTACGGCGCAGATGCGCTGGGATTAGCCGCTTGGCTCGTTTGAGCCCGCCAGAGCAGGCCCACGGCTCGCTTGCTCCACGACTACGCTGCTTTTGTTTAACCTATTTCGGTTTAGATTACGCTTTTACTGCGATGAGAGACTTAATTAATTAAAGATATTTACTGCAATTATTGTGCTTTTTATTTTATTTTTTTCGTTTTTTTCGTTTTTTTTTTGAGCTCAGTTGACCGGAAAACGTTTAGGTTGTAAGTCTGTTAAACGTAATTTATTTTAAGTGATAATAATTTCATTTTTAATAAAGTTACTATCTTGACAAAAAACCAACGAAACATTTCTTCCTGATCCAAACAAAAAAATCCTGGAGCATATCTTCCTGAACCAAACAAAAACTTCCTGAACCGTTTTTTCTAAACAAAACAAAGTCCTTCAATCCGATACGTACAGCTAATCATCTCCTGGCTCCGCTCAATAAGCTTTTGTTTTAAAAATTCTACCATTTTTAAACGCAAGATCGTTTATTTTTTTCCGATAGACTGATTTTTTTAGCCATCGAACATCGTTGTCGCTGTGTTCTGTCTGAGTGGTCATGTAACCATTATTCTCGATAAGTGGTCGGAGGAAGGGATGTACGAATTTTCAGAAAAAAGGAATCGGATTTTACCGAAAAAGAATCGAGAAGAATTCCGTGTTGTGTAAAAAGTAAAATTGAGAGAATCGAAAATCACGGTTGGTTTCAAAAACTACTCGTTCATTTTATTCTTTCTTTAAGGGAATTTGTTGAGGATCTTCTGGCTAAAAGAATAACAGACGCATGGGTTTCCACGATTACTTTTTTAACTTGGCCTTACACTAGGATTTACCTCTGTAATGTGGTTGCGCTGACAAACATGTAAATTCACATACACAAGACCACCAGAGCTGGAACACCTATATGTAGACTATAAAAATATTTATTTACTGGGGGGGATCATACCCGTGAGCTGCAGCGCAGCAATCGCAAGCAAGCCAATCGCTCAACCACTGCGCCAACCGTACCGTCCATTGATTAAGCATTACTTGTCGAGGATAGTTTGTGAATGGGTCTTAAGATACCGAGATTCCCAGCAAAAAGCTGTTGACAGCTTAGTGCGCTTTCGAGGAATCTCGGTAATACCAAGTATTGGCAGTCATTTGTCGATCTTTATATCAGTCGTCACAGATAGAAGCCAGTACCCATAGTCAAGTTGATAATCTGCAATCGTTAACGCTAGTAGACAACTTAAAATGTACGGGAATGACGTCATCTCTACGTTCAGTAACGTGGTCAGAACAAAAGAATTGGGGGCGTAGTCAATCGCAACCCAGTGCGGGGCCGCCGCCGGGATTCTGATCCCGATTTCCGGCCACGGTAGGCGCGGGCTTGCGGACAGTGAGCAATGGGTAGCTCACTGTCCGGCCGTCCGGTAACTGTCCGGACCAAGCCCAAGTCGTCGACGGCGCGCACTGTTCCCGCACGCCTCAAGGAGTTGTCAGCAACAGCAGGGACCCAGCCGGGTCGAAGCCTACTGGGGCCAGGGTTATCCGAAAGGGCGCTCGAGCCCCGGTATGAAGGCTAGAAGGAACGGGCCGGGTATTTTAGTCATTAAGAGTCCGACACTATCTCCCGCTCCGCCCAAGAGCGGGGGTTGTCATTGGATGATTTTTTCCCACCATAAAAAAAAGGGGGCGTAGTCAAATCGAGGCGTTCGACGCAAGAGAATCGGTTGTAACTTGGCTAGGGGGGCAGGTTTTCTGACCCCCGTCTAGTCACATCGTGAGCCAATTTCTAGGTTACGGAGGTTAGATAGGCAGACGTACCAAGTAACAGAATAATATTCAAATGCAACCGGTGAGACTGGAAGCTGACTCCAATATAGTAGAAAAAGGCTAGGTACATTGATTGTAGACCTTTTGTCTATATGTCCTAGTCTGTATCGATTGTTTTGTGAGGATTTGACGAAACTTTGTTACCGTGGCAAGGTTGCCACACATAGTGGGATAGGCTTTTGAAATATGAACAGTAGACTGTACTACCACCAAGTAATAACTGAGAAAACTTGCTAAATTGAAGTTATAAGCTTTTCATGAAATTCGAATAAATCAATTGTGATCCTAATCCTCAGGCATTGCTCTCGAAACGGTGCAATTCCATGAACCATTTCTGAGGCAACTGGAATTCCATGAACCAAAAATTCTGACGCAACTGCCATTTCCATGAACCAAAAATTCGAAAAAAAATTGACATCCACCAACCCGTATTGATCTCACGTGGCTAATTCCCTCTCCTACAGAGGAGATCTGAATCCCAGCAATGGGATCACTATAAAGGTGATTATGCTTATGCTTGCTTATACATTTTGGGTGGACATTTTATAACAACTGATGGATGGTATTCACCTAATCTTCTAACATTTTGATCTAGTCCTGATGTTAAATTAATCTAGCACCATTTCTAAAGACTATAGTGAAGTACATGATTATACATTTGTAGAAAAATAAGTTGCTAACAATAATTATTTTATATACGATTCATAATATAAAATCTTATTCGATTCTCATTAGTCACTGTGCGCCTAAATTAATAATTATTGTAAATTATATTAAAACCAATATTGTTTTGTAAAATAAACTTATAAAACATTAACTTTAAAAATCAATCCGCCCGCACTTCAAAATTTTTTTCATAAACTGCCTTCAATTATTCATTTTCTTTTCAACACCATAAACAAAGAGCTAATAAATCGTTCTACCCCCTTGGTGACGATCTTAATATCAAGATGGAGATAGCGCAAGCGATGCGCGGGAGCGGATACTCGGAAGCATAAAGCACGGAAGCTACGTCACAATGGCGACGCCTGCTTCCGGCCGGAGTCACGCACGGCCGCTGGTACTGACCAAGAGAAAGTTTAGCTTTTATTTTGTGATTATTTTTATTAGTGATCTACACTAATATTACAAAGAAGTACAGTTTTGTTTTTTTTGTAGGAGGTCATGTCTGAAAGTACTGTTACGATTACGAATTTTTTTTTTCACCTGTGGAAAGTTGTTTTATTCCAGAGTGGCATGGGCTATATTCTATGTAAGCGGGCAAAGCCACGGGCAAACTAGAAGTTTATCATCAAACTTTAAGTTTTTTAGTTTAGTTTTGAAAGGTAAAAAAGCTGTCATAAAAAATAGTGTTGGTTTTTATTTTTATGTGGTAAATCATGAAATAACTTCTTTTCTGACGGTGACAAAGTTTTACTAATTATTACCCACTTCCGCAGCCTTAATGTTGATAAATCTGATTTTTTTCTTAATGTTTAAATTGTCCAAACTACAATAAAAACAAATACCAAAATTATCAGAAAAGAAACTATTTATTTATTTTATTAAACGATTTCCTTACTTTCCACACAGTTACCATCCATTTTTAATTACCATCTCAAAGAAGAGTGACCTAACCAACAAAAGTAAACTCGGCATAAAAAAAATCTTTTTACAAAAAAAGAAATGCTCTATACTGTATTTTCTATCGCTACAATCAGGTGTAATAATTACATTACAGTATGACAAAGGGGAAGTGACCTGTGGGAATGTACGGAACTACTCGTAATATACTAGCTTTATATCGAAATTCTTTCACATTATGTGTTGAATGCAGCTGGTGTAGAACAATATGGAGTCAATTACCCATTGTTTAGTGTGTTTCCTTCTTTCGTATGTTTTTAGGGTTAGATTGATAGGACATGAAATATACGTTACTGGGTTCTGTTAGCGACTTTGTCCGTGTTGGATTTTTTTTATATGGATAGGTTTGCGTTTAACCACTATCTTACTTGATAGTAAGCGATGATGTAGCTAATGATGGAGCACGCTTACCTAGAAGTATGGTATAATTTCACTATATTAATATATCAAGAGAACTACCGGAAGTGTTAAATCTAATCCAGAACATAGTTTACCGAAGTGCCCAGATTTCCGAATCCGATAAGCCCCCAACAAATTACTTTTTTGTTAACGTTCCCATCAAACGCTTAGTATAAATGTATGGCAATGACATTACCGGTCAATGGCCAAACCATTTGTCACGTGACTTCTCAACGAAAAGTCTAAAATTAATATTATCCTAAAACACCGCGGATCGCCTGTTATGAAATGATTCACAAGTATATTTCCCCCTCACTAATTTTACAACTTCCGCAGGAAGGTAAAATGTGCTACCTAGTCTTTCCCCCATTTCCACGTTTAGTAAATTAAGTATTTCCATTTTTGATGTTAATCAAAAAAAAAATCTGTATTTAGGCGCTTCAATATACTTATGTGAAATATTTTATATCATCGTTGCCCCACAAAGGGTAGTAAAAAGTTAATATTATTGTTATTTCGACTGATCAACCATCTACTTCAAAATAACTACATCTCAAAAATCCTATGAATTTAATCAAATATCTCAAACAACTGCTCATAAATCGGGTCAATCACCCATCTATTCAAATGTCAACGCACGCGAAACGTCAAACCACCGATTAAAAAACGCGCCAAACATATAGACGTCACATGATAGCGTATAATTTTAAAACGTGTGCTCTATTCAGGCAAAGGAAGCGACAAGTGAGCCACTTGCCGCCATTTTCTTGCTATCTGTTCCGTTATGCGATATCGTAATTATATGTTCTCTTTTGTGGAGACTGTGTGTGCTCTGCGCTTCCTGTCTTGTGTGAGCGTCGCGTCAACAGCGGTGCAAGTTATAAGAGGTGTACCTCGGATTTTTGATATAAGCATTTGAAGTTAAATGTTTCTTATATTCTATTTTGGCCTAAAAGCTGTCAAAATTTGGCATTTAAGTAGGGTTTGACACATTCTTAACTCAATATACTCAATTAAAAAACCGAAAAAAAATTTTTGGTTACCTTTCAGTTTTGAGTGTTACATCTTTTTTATTTTGTTACCTTATGTATAATGGGTCTCTTGTAATAAATAGGTCTTGATACATTAAATAATTGGGTACTTCATTTTTGCATTTACATATCAAAAGGAAAAAAATAAATCTCTTAAGTTATAAATTTTTTTGACAGTCCAATAACACTATATTTACATGAGATTTAAAACGACTACAAAATTTGATAAGTCTACAGTCAGGATTAATCTGTACCGGTATATTTATCTACTTGCATGATTATTCGGTAGCATTATTGTAAATACATCTAAAAACAATAACAGCCTGATTGGAGTTCAATGGAAAACATACTTCATAAAGCTTCATTACTCTTACTTTCCTCTTGTGAGCTAAATAGGCGAATGAAAATCGCTCACCGCTTATGAAGTGCACCACGCTATAATGGATGTATGCACTTTAATTGAAAGGGGCGATGTGATTTAAATAATTTTATTGATGTTAACTTCTCATTTCCATGACTTTTATATGCTCATTTCTTTCATGAGCTTTTTGAATATTTTTTTTAGTTTTTGAAGTTTATGTAGGTTTAGACTTTAATGAAACTATCTTCTACATTTTTAAGTCTTTGAATGATATAAACTCATAGCTTAGGCATAATCAGTCTTTTAATATTCCCACTGCTGGGACTCAAGCCTCCTCTCTAGGAGAGATTTGCCGTAAATAAACTTAGTGTACTTTAAAATAGAATCAGAATTGTTGACCACTTAAAAAAAAAATCTTTAGTTTTTTATAGGTATATTATAATGAGAAAGTTAAGTTTTTTATAAGTCTACAAATATAAGTAAATAGAGTTATTCAAATAGATTTTTTTTTTAATTCTCGGAACCAAGTCAATCGCTATGCCGTACTATTTTTTTCGTGTTATAATAAAAACCTTCAAGTCTTTAAGTCAAGAGTGGATAGGTTACGTCTAGGCAAGTGTGTTGCCATCGTCGACCACATCGTCGCTTACCTTATGTTTAAAAGCAATGAGAATCTAAAGTATTTAACTATTGAAACAACAGCTCTAGTATCAGTAATCTCCTGAACGAATTAATACATTGTGACTCTAAGCAACCAGAGGGTGTAAACAAACCGGATTTGAATTAAAAAACCTTCAAATAATATTTAACCAAATGTCACGGTTATCCCGTTGAAGAACTAACAAACAGATGTCGTATGAAACATAGACAGGGAAAACTACCAACATAACATGGCCTTTAGTACCATCCCTGCTACCAACAAAAGTTACATCCGATGAAACTTTTGAAAGATCAATCAATATTGGTTATAGTAAGCAGCATTTTTTTTACAATGTAAATTGGATTTTATTGTTAATTTAATAAGGAGTGATTTTGCATGGGGTTGTTGGGTGGTGTTTGTGTGGGGTGTAGTGTGCTAAACGCTATTGATTACAGCAGATTGTGGCACACTAACACAGATAATTGCCGTGACCTCGACTAGTGTAGTAAATCATTTGAATTGTTCATGAATTTTGATTTGAATTGCTTTGGTTTTGATTGTTTATAAGCATTTAAATATTTGGGGCGTTAGTGTATTAAACTGCAGTTAGAATAATTAAAAAACAATTATACTTATTATTATTTTTTATATTAAGTAATTAGAAATTTGACTATTGGTTTGAGGAGAAAAATAATTAAATAACTTCTCCCGCTCGAGAGGTAAACAAAGAAAAAAAGAAAAAGTGTTTATTTGCGTCAAACATGGCGCATATCTTAAAAAAAAAATTAAAACAATATCGACATATAAGTATTCAGTAAATAGGATATGCGTCACATCCGTTCTAAACGGCGCTGATTTAGTGCTGAGATAGTGTCAGACTTTCAGTGACTAAAACCCACCCATACTTTCAGCTCCCGAAAATAGAAATTGACCTAATGCAAACAAGGATAGATTATTAATTAATTTTGCTCCATTGGTGTAATTGCTGTAAAGCGTTTTGATATGAGGATAAACAAATAAATAAATAATACATAAATAAATAAATAAACGAAACTAATACTGCTGCTTGCGAGAAATTAGAAAACTCTCCCAAGAAAACATACTCCAGGGATAAAAAGCATGCCGTCCGGTAACTGTCCGGACCAAGTCCAAGTCCCAAGTTCCCGCGCGCCTCAAGGAGTTGTCAGCAACAGCAGGGGCTCAGCCGGGTCGAAGCCTTCCGGGGCCAGGGTTATCCGAAAGGGAGCTCGAGCCCCGGTATGGAGGCTTTGAGGAACGGGATGGGTTTTTTAGTCAGTAAGTCGATACTATCTCCAGCTCCGCCCAAGAGCGGGGGTTGTCATTGGATGATTTTTCCCACCGTTTTTAAATAATTAAAAAGGGCTAAAGCATCCTATGTACTATTCCAGAACATGATGTGCCCTTGTACCAAGATTCCATGAAATCCATTCAGCCTTTTAAGCGTTAAGAAGTTAAGAACATATACACATACATACCACAACATATACTCACAAACTTTAGCCATTATAATATTAGTGTGACTAGCTCCTGCCACCGGCTTCGCCCCCTAGATAATAGAAAATTATCCTAAGGGAACTTACTCCAGGGATAAAAATTATCTTATGTGCTATTCTAGGACATGTTCTAACCGTGTGCACAGTTTCATTGAAATCCAAACAAAACTAGATACCTAACAAACTACACATTCGCCTATTTTATATAAGTGTGGTAAAGTCCCACAGTTAGGTAAGCACCTAAACTGCTACAGGTAAGTTAGGTTAGTAAAAACTCCAGGTAAGTTAGGTATCACAGGGGCGTAGCTACCGCCGTATCAATGATACGGGGCCCCCAAGCTACAGCGGCCCTGACTTGTATAAAAAATCATAACTATTTTTTTTTATTTTTATTAATGATAGGCTTGCGTTTGACCACTATCTCACCTGATGGTAAGCGATGATGTGGTCGACGATGAAGCACGCTTGCCTAGAAGAAACCTATTCACTCTCTAATTAAGTATATTCACAAACTTCAATTCTCTTATTAATGAGTGGTGTGTAGTTAATAACTACTAAGTAAAGATAGGATGTTCCATTTTTATAGCTCGCGTTCGTTCTAGCACTCTACATCGATCTAAACAAAAGCTTAATCTTTCTATTCAAGAATAAATCAATAAAACAGCTCATCGGTCTCGGTCTTACGTGGGCGAAATATCCAGCTAGTCTGGGCATCTCTGTTGTGGTCTATCATGACTCCGTCTTATGTTTACACAGACATACAGACTTTTGTTGGTGGCAGGGATGGTACTAAAGACCATGTTGTGTTGGTAGTTTCTCCTGTCTATGCATCATACGACATCTGTTTGTAAATTCTTCAACGGAATAACCGTGACATTTCATGATAGACCCTATTTGTGTGGAGACGCAAATGAAAGGCTTTGTGTTCAATTAAATACTTATTATATTATTAGAAGCCTTTAAAACGTATTTTAATATAAAATTATATACAGATTATTTTGGTTTCGAATCAGAATCCTAAACTTTTTTTTAACATAAACCTTAAAAGGTATCATTATCTTGCCAGTTTGCAATTTAATTAATATGTGACCTCCTTAGACGCCACACTATGATAGACACTAGCACAGGCTAGTAGGGCCTACGGTATGAAAAAAACCTCGATAACTTTTGATTCGGGGCCCCTTTGGGGCTAATTACGCCACTGAACTGATATAATGTATAAATATCTTTCCACTTATATGTAACGAACCACATAACATCGGTTTTTAATGACACAATTAGGATTTACCCATTTATGATTTTGAACTTTTATACATAGTTTTACCTACCTACCTGTAAAATACCAGGTACAGATAAAGTATTTATATGCTTACTTTTTAGGTATTTATTTAATATTATTAAAAGCTAATACTAAACCACAGAACATTGGTTTGTACAGCAAATGTTTTGTATTTTTTTCCTTAATTTAATACATACTTACATAAATATTTGGTACTGATCGGAGATAATAAAAACTTTTTACAAAAAAAAATATAACCGACTTCAATGTTCACTGAAAAGTACAAAATAACTTTAATTTCGGAAGTCGGTGTTTCTATAATAGTTTTGTCCCTTCGTTATTTAACACCGACTTCCGAAATTAAAGTTATTTTGTACTTTTCAGTGATCATGAAGTCGGTTTTATTTTTTTTTGTAAAAAGTTTTTTATTTTACACTTTTTAGTTATGGTACCACCACTAAAAAGCACCCCTCAGCCAAACTTCTCTCATTCATCTCATAACGATTCTAATAATCCCAAACACGGTTAGATTACATTAATTTACCTTTTGGCTTTATCATCAGGTCAGTTCGATACATCCCCTCCCCTTTTTCTTTCAGTCAGTCATCGACTACACATATAAACAAAGTAATTTTTCTTGTTACGACAGTTCTGCTGTGATCCTATGAGGAGTTCTGTTCCATATCTTCGAAGTTCATGGTCAGATCATAACAATATTTTTATCATCATTCTATGGAACCAACTTGGAAGCATAACATTTCAATCAAAAAAAGAATTTGCAAAATCGGTCCACAATTGGCCGAGATATCGGTGAACATACATAAAAGAAAAAAAAATCATACATGCAGCCGAAAATCAAACCTCCTCCTTTTCGAAGTCGGTTAAAAAGATCTATGTGTGTTAAAGTGTAGGATATATTCTTATTATTATATTACTTGAGAGCAGTGGTGGTTTCTTTAATGTACCAGTAACTAAATCCTCCAAAGAGGTACTTACGCGGCGTTGACGGACGGTCCGGACGCTTACCGAACGGCCGGATGGCGAGCTACCCGTTGCTCACCGTCCGCAAGCCCACCCTTACGGTGGCAGGAAAAATATCGGCACGTGTGGTTGTACCTATTAATTTAGAATGAGATTTTTTTTATATTCAAAAGACCATGTGCAGATTTCTTACAAGCGTGATCACAGGTAAAGCTTAAAGAAATGACGTGCAACAAAAAAAAAATGTATTAATAAGAAGATGACCTACTTCAAAATTTGCACCTTTCGCCGAAAGAGTTCCTTTTGATAGCACACCTTGCTGCCATATGGCAAACCCGCATGTCTTGTCCGATTTTTTTCCTAAATACAAGATCGGATTTTGATGAGAATTAGAGCAGCGGATTTTATTGAAGCTTTATCTTTATTTAAACTTTCGAATATCGTAATTAGAGACACAATATAAAGACAATAAGAGAGTAAACGCCGGCGTTCGCTTCGGGTTTAATCATTTTAATGAACTAATATAAACCAGTGCTTGACTGTGATCCCACCTGATGTTAAGCAGTGATGCAATCGTTGATAGTGAAGCCACAAAATAGATAGGTACAGAAGACAATCTCATGTATGTTCTTCTACTTCACTTTTTATACCTACGCTCGGTGGACGCACACTAATGAGCGTTTGTGCCAGAATTGTTCGACGAGTGGTCCGAGACGTGACCGAGATATCGTGTCTGTGAGCGGTGTCTTTGTGTGCGTTGCTCGAGCGCGTTTTGTATGTAGATTGACTTCTGTAGCTATATATTTTGTGGTGAGGCGCACTAGTTTATTAAAAGCCTATTCACTGTAGCCTTGAAGACTTATAAATGGCTTCTGCCAGTGACTTCGCCAGTGTAATGGCAAAAAAAATATTTCAAAGGAAATCATCTAATTAGTCATATTATCAATTTTTTTTAAGGTCGGAAATCATCTAATTATTTAACCCGGTCTTGGACGGAGCGGGAGGGCAATGATACCAGTGTTAATCCAGTAACCGTTTGCATCCTAAGATGACAGGTCTCTCTTTCAGAAATTGACCCATATGGTCCTAGTAAAATCAACATACGGCCGGGAAAATAGTATCTTATATTCTGGGACAATATGGGCTAACTATAATATAATAAATAATAATATTCTATTCCAAGACATAATTTAGCTGTGTGCCAGATTTCAGCTATTCGAGAATGAAGCAGTAACAAACATACACACACAATTTACTTACATAGTCACATACAATTTTGTGCTTTTATATAACTCCTGTGATAGTACTTATTTAAACTTTGATTAGATGACTAAACATTTGTTAGGTGGTCAACAAATCGAATCGTATTAAAATAAAAAGTTTTAACAAAAAATAAAAAAAAAAAACTTCATTATTTTACAATTACTGAGAAGATTGGTAGCTTTAGCAACCAAAAAATATATATATTTTACACAAATACCTTACGTTAAATGTCGTTGATAACAAATGTATTCCCAAAACAATAATCACCTAGCAACAACAACGAATTAAACTAACAAAACGCGAAATAAAAAAAAAAACTGTGCAAAAACTAATTCCTCCTTCCATTCACATCCACATATTGTCTTTGGTCGTCGTTCTGCCCGTCCACAGGTAATCAAAGGTGGACAACAAAACCCATCTCTGCTTTTTGAATACGTCCTTTGCTTCGTCGGCCTCCCGTTTCATTCATATCTCCGTAATTGGCTTTTGATTTATATTGACGTAGTTTACAAAAAAAATATGACTGTCTCTTGTTTTTATATTCGTCTGAAAATTTGGTTGATCTGATAGTGCTTTAAGAATCAAATTAAGAGGCTGCTTTTCCACTCGCCTATCGTAAACGTCGAGCATGGTTTAAAAGCTTGTTGCTTCATCTAACGCAATCCAACGTGATGTTTGACGAAAAGGCAACGTGAAAAAAGAGTGATAATACCTGGATACTCTGTTGGCATTCAGTAATTCCGTGATTTACTCGAATATTTTACAAAACTTGTTCCAGGAAATACGTGTTTTTTTTATACCCTTAAAAGTTTTTGAAAAACATTGTCATTATTTAGAATCTTGATAAAATTTGCTAGGCTTGTATGTTGTACTTTTTTGACTTTTTTCATTTTTGAGTAAATTATAATGTGTCAAATTTCATACAAAATAGCAGACTTTCAGAGGTCTTAACTGGATTAGTTTTGGTAAGTGATGATGTGGCCGACGGTGGAGCACGCTTGCCTAGAAGTACGAGTAATTGTATCCAAGAAGCTTTTTAATGCAGTTGCAATGGGATATTGGATGGGTTCCAGTTCAGGCTATGACTAAAGTATTAGACCATCAATATTTCAGCTAAAAGATGCCCACTGCTGGTCGAAGACCTCCTCCAAATATTGTCCTGACCAAATGTTGCCAGTTATATTTATCAAAGTTACAATTGTTAGTTGGTCAAAACCACCTTTAACTGTAAGAATTGGTCAAAATTAATTTTGACCAGTAAAAACTTCTTAAAAATTACTAACATTACTCCTAAACCTGTATGTTTAGTAGGCTTTTGGTATCAATTTTAGGTTTTTTAGATTACTAAATCCTTTTTCATATTTTTTAAATAATGAACCTAACTCATTTTAAATAAATAAAAGTTTTGACTGAAGCCAAAAACTAGTTTTGACTAATTCAGTGTTGACTGCAATAAGATCTTGATTATGGTGTAACATACTACAAGAAGGAATTGTCCAAAAAAACTTCTAGCACCTAAGGCAACTATCCTAAGTCTGGCTGGAAAGAAAAATGGCGTATCACTGTAATTTCCTGGACCAGTTTTATAGGAAATGGCAACGGGGCATAGCTCGCAGGCGAGTCTAGGAGTACGGTAATCTGTGATACCTAGAGAGTTGGGTTCTATTTTTGAAACCGACGTCACCGATGTCCCTACGTATCGTCATTGGTCAAGTAATTTCGAATCTTTGTGTGATGTGTTTGTGACGTCTTTTGACCGACTGCGGTAAGGTTTAAAAAGAAGGTTTTGCTTTTTTCAAAAGTAGAACCATTGAGCATATTTTAAACGCAAAAGTTCCCATGTATGTATAGACTTTTGTTACTCTTTAACGCAAAAACCACTAAATGGATTTTAATGAAACTTTACAATGCTCATCAGAGTAACACATAGGCTAAAATTTATGAAGATATTTTGTCTAGCCTGCGCAGACGAAGCCGCGGGCACCAGTTAGTTGAGAATATAAATGTATTAAAAATAAGACAAAATATTGGCTAAGAATCGATTAAAATAATATAATTTACGGTTAGTTCTTTAATAGACACTAATAATATTCATTCAACTTTATTATTGAAGGGAATGGCTATGTGAAATCCTTTCTGATGACTTGTGAATGGCTTAATACCTTAATTTTCAAATCAAAACCAACAACTCGCAAGCATATCAAATTAATAACCTTTCAAACATAACAAAATGTAAGTACGACGCGTACCTAAGTACAGAAGACACGTCAAAAATTTGAATTTAACCGACGCGCGCACGCGTCACAACGCTCTGCCAACCCCCACGAAAGGTGCGCGCGCGCACACCGAGGGGACTGCCCCTATTATCTTTAACATTTCCAAGTCTACAAGATAAAGCACAAGGGGAGCAGGGGGTGATTTTCTTTATTCTTTTATTCTTCACCCGATTTTATTATTATTTTTTTTAGTTATTATTACTGTGATTGTCGAGCCACGCGGCGCGTGCGCACATGTCCCGCCACCCCTGTTGCTGTTAAAGCTCTTACTTGTTGAGTATTGTTCGAGGATTATAAGGATACATTAGTGGTTGATAAGTTTTATATTATTATTACGTTATTGATATTAAAGTTTTACGGAAAAACAATAAGCAACAGATCAAAGTATATAAGGCGAAAAACATTCAATGAATTGAATATAATAAGAACGAAATACGGTAAAGTTGGGGTCGTATCAAGGGTGAAAGGAAGATTTGCAATAATTGATATTATAAAGATTAAACTGCACCTTGTAGATCTATTGAAAACCAACCATGCGCACACGCACAAAAAACTAAGATGCGTCATCCGGTATTGACAAGTAGACCACCTTCTGGCGAAAATATTTCGAGTACACCTCTGAAACTATTGTAAGACTCTTATTCTCAAATAAACAGAGACCAAAATGCCAAAGTTCTTGGCAATTCAAAAGCAAAGTTATTTGCCAGTTCCGACATTGACAATTCTGCCATCAAACGAAAAACAACCTTATTTTGCTAGAGCAAAGTTGAATTTCATCAGGCAGTTACTTCGAAGAAAAAAAACGTCTTTACAAAACCGACCAGCTGATTTTACGCCCGCACCTTACGATAAATATTTGGAGTAAAATCTTTACAATCAATTCTAAACTTCACTCTGCACAGAATAAAGACTCAAACTGCTTGAGAAGGCAGAAACCTTATAAGGTGGTTCGTGTCTTCTTCTTAGAACTTGCTTCAGTGGAATTTCAACCTTAAAGTTTCGTTATAAGGTAGATTTTGGTTTGGTATTTTGTAAAAGGCACGTGTTTATAAAGATAGCATCGATGCACATGCTTGATCCGGCACTTAAATGTGTTTTGTGGGCGTATCAAATGTCTTTACGGTAACCGACCAACACGGTGGCGCTTAAAACAATCTGATTGACCAGGTGGGGGCCCTGACTGCGTTTTTAAGTTCCCTGTTTGATTTAAAAAAAATGATTCAATCTGATTCTGTCATTGTAGATCATATTTCAGTTTTGGACTTGATAGACTTGTTGATAGATGCTTCATTCCTCTCAGCCAGAAGACATTCACTGCCGGGCATAGGCTTTCTTCAAGCATCGTCACATATGCCCTGGCAAAGGACAAGTGAAGGAATACAATTAGATGGGTGTTAATCAGCAATCGATAGAGAAGAGCGAGATAAGTTATTTGCCAACTTCCCACCTCAAAAAACAAAGCAAGCGTCACCACATCCACCAAACCGCTTCTCGAATCCAAACCCTTAATTTAATTGCTACCATCTACCAGGAGATCAATGCCTGCCAGATCTTTGAAAAAGTATCTACTATTGGTTGAACACACGAGTTCAAAAAACTGCAAAATATTCCTCAAAGCACTAGCTGAAACTCCACATATACCAATCTAAAAGAAGTCTATTGTGCGTACAGCTATGGAGTAAAATTCTCTGCCCGAGTCTGTGTTTCTTGACAGCTACAGTCTAGGGTTTCTTTAAATCAAGAGTGAATAGGTTAGTTCTAGGCAAGCAAACTCTATCGTCGGCTACATCTTCGCTTACTATCAGGTGAGATGGTGGTCACACGCGAGCGTATATACATACTTTTTTGTTTTTCTCTGATCTCTGAAAGTACTGGTCCGATTGCTAAAATTTGACCTATAAATAGCTGTTTTATTCTTGAGTGACATAGGCTATTTTAAGTACGCGGGCAAAGCTGAAGACAAAAGCTAGTCCATATTAAAATAAAAGTACCTACATATTTCCAAACTGCTAATTCGTGCATAAGTCGATTTCCAATATGGCGGTATCAGTAATCCTACAGACAGCGCACTCAGCGCCCACTACACTACAATAGCTGCTTACCCCTCGCACCTTTGACCCGGCGCCGGCGCAGCTGCCGGGCGCCCAAGATGGCGAGGGGTGGCTTCGCGATCGATAAAGTTTTGATGGCGAATCTAAACTTTGGGTTGGCTTTTGAGTAATTTTTCGGTCAATCTTTTTTTGGGTAGTTATGATGTTTTTTTTTATAATTTAAGAACAATGTAATCAATTGTTTATGCGCGAATTAAAATTACTTACTATGTAGATTACTTCTAAAGATTTTACTGTGGTCCTAGAATGCAAAGGGCAAGTGAAATACACAGATGAGTTTTTACTCAGTGAAAGTCTGGAACACTATCACTCCACAGATCATTTACCATATCAAAACAAAAAGTTACTACTTTCAAGCCGTCTGCCATTGACGACCTAATCATCATTTACTATCAGCTAAGATATTAGTCAAAAGAAAGTTCACCATCAAAGAAATAAATATTGGGTTAAGAAAAACAGCTCTATCAATAGCAAAAAACAGTCAAATAAAGCTACCTGAACAATATGAGCAAAACATCCATCAATCAAAGTAACAAAAAAATAAAACATACTAAATAGCCTCTTCGACTTTTCCTCTTCAATCGCGATCCACATTGCAATCTTATCAAAAGATCATTAATTACCTATTCGATATTTCGCTGCCAAAACAATCGTATCCCGAAATTCGATATGATTTTGCTCACACAATAGGAAGACATCCATCCATCACCCATACATCATCCGCAAAACATCTTTCGCAACGCACGCGCCCTACAGATGCGTAAGCGCATGTGCCGTTTATATTGCAATATCAATAAAATAAAGAAATCCTTCGAAATTGTGCGCACGCCCCTCTATTATAGATACTTGAACAATAATGCAAATTCTCTGTAATGATTCGACATCTGTTGCAAAATTTAAATCTATATCGAAGATATTGATAGATAGAGTAGTTAATAGTAGTTACGCTTCTACATATTTTAATTGGTTACACGAATATTTGTTAAAAAACCCCGAAAGTGTTTTTTTTTTAAGTTGAAAGATTCAAAACATTTTATTTCAATTATACCATTTGCATGTACTTTTGAAATGTCAAGAAGTCAGTCAGTCAGAAAAAAATATGCTAATTGCACATGCCAAAGCGTAGATCTCTATGTAGAAGAATGTGCAAGAAACTCCATGGACACTCTTTTTTCAATCATGATATGAAAAATCATTATCAAGACTTCTGCCACTCAGTGGAGCAAGAGATGTCAGATTTTTACTAAGTCTAAACTTACATATTTTCCTTTCGAAAATTCTTTGATGAGTTAAACTAGGGTTGGATTTAGGTTTTTTTTTAATACACTCTTTAGGCAACTCTCTACCTAAGCCTCCTAATCTTTATTATTTTTTTGAGAAGGGCTATAGAGTACCTATTTATCTTGCAAATCTCATATCTATTTTCAGTGACCTAGTTTCTACATTATATTATCAGTCATCCCTCTCTTTGGTGCATCATTCAACATTGTTGTTGTTGTTTTCATTTTTTTATGTTTAAATCTTCAATATTTGTATGTTCATTGTTTGCCAAATAAACAATTTTCTTTCTTTCTTTCTTCGTCCAGAAAGTTTGCAAATCCATCTCTAATAGGTACAGTTAAGCCACAAGGTGTAAAGGCGCACATTTGTTCCGCGGGATGACTCGTATCATACGCTTGCACACACCGGGCACGCGACATTACCGTCGGAGCTAAAGGTGCAGGCGACCCCTTTCTCCTTTCCTCTATTATTACGCGTCACAATCGATCTATCGACCCTAGAAACTGTGTATGAGGGTCTTAACAATCGATCGACTATAACAATTGACGGTGTCCCTAACTTTGAGGCTGTAATCTTTTGTAATATTAACTTAGATGGCTAGGCTTGACTTGTTTTGAAATTAGAACTGTGGTTTAATATTGATGAAGAGTTTTTGGCTTTTCATTGAATGAAGTTTAGTAGCTGTTATAATTATAATAATAATAAGTAAAGATAAACAAATCAAGTATATAGACTCGGAGATCATTGTACCGATATTCGTGTCAGCCAGGCTTAATAGCCAGGAGCCTCGACCAACACCTTAGGAGGCTCACGTTAGGCGGCTGGAACAAGGGCTTGATTCAGAAAGCTGTACTTCTGGGCACGGCTCGTATAGTTAGGAGGTTCCTCTCTCAGGAGCCCTAACCGCCGGTAGCTTGAACCCTGTTCGCGATACCGGTGGAATATTGTTTTTTTTTATATATTATTAAATGTTTTATTCTCATTTTTGAAATATTTAAAAATGTAATTAATATGTGTACAGATGAATTAAAGGAAATAATAATAATACCGCGTTTGTAAATGCAGATTTAGAAGAAGAAGTCTTTATAGAGCAGCCCCTTGGTTTCACAGAAAAAGGACATCTTGATGCCCTACTACTCAATCTTTACAGCACCTAAAGTTACATAGACGCAATGTTAGAACTTCACTAACGATGATTTAGTTTATAATTGTACACATTATCACCATTATGCGACGTCCAAGGTCAATGACTAAGTTTTACTTCCGTAAAACAAAATAATTACGACCGTAGTGGTCACCGTCATCCGCTACCTAGCCGACGCCATTCTAGGAATCATTTGAATTTTCCTTCTTATAATATGACGTGTTAATTTCTTGCCGCAAAATAATGCTACAAGTAATGTTTCATTTTAAATATTATTTGAACTTCGTGCAAGTATTTTATTATTCAAATTATGAGTTTATTTTAGTTTTAATTTATTAATAAATTGATTGTAGTAGAATTTATGTTATATACATAAACGGTGCGCCAACTATCAAAGAAAGAACAGCTATATTTTTTATTTAATAAGAATATTTTAAATTGTGCTTTTTAACCAAAAGACAAATAACTTAGACACTAGGTATTTCCAATCAGTAAATTATAAAACTCTCTTTCCCACTGTTCCAGTTGCCCATCAAAGATTCTTAATTAAAGCCCAAAGAAAACTACTCCATTCAAAATATTTTAAGCCTAATAAAATAAAAACATAAGCAATTTTCATATAGTCATCTCGTTATTTATTCTTTGCAGCGCATTGAAAATTTTCTTTTTGCGCCCATTAGCTGAAGTGAGCTGAAGGTACACTGTCCATTGAGTCGTGATAAAAAAATGTGCTTACGGTGAAAAAGTGGCTTTACTTTGATGATACGTCCAGGCTTTTTTACATACGGGCACTATAGCTTATACATACGCTAAAATACATATGTAAAGAGTGTGAGGAAATTATAAGAGCTTCAAGCTTAAAAAAGGTTGTCAATTTGTGATTTTGACATTACTATGATAAAAAATAGCTACAGCCAGCAGCTTCGCCCCCGAAAATAGGTTTCTTCATATAAACTCCGGACCCCCATTTCATCGCCATTAGCAGTAAAATTTTGGTAATTTCTCACTTAGTGCATGCCGACGACATAAATAAAAATCTTGTGCAAAATTTCACGCTTGATATGTCAGTCAGTCAGTGTCTCCTTTTATATAATAAAGGCAGATAAGAGAAGTCTAATGATCTCAGAAACAGAAAATAATTCATAGGTTTTCAGGAAATAATCCCTTTAGAATCTTACAACAACACATTCAAGTGAATTCCCCAGAACATTCCCTGTAATTAATTCTGTCAAAAGGTACTTAATACATTCCCACTCACGTAAACCGCCGCAGTCTTTTACCCGGAACTCCCGAAAACCTAAGAACTACTAGTAAAGTAGTAATGCGGCAAAGCACTCGAAAAACCGCACAGTCGATCTCCTGGCCATTAATTAGTGGCTTCGGTATCGGAGTCTTAATCAAGCATAAAATTAAAACTTGGCACACGCCGGGCCCACAGAAGTAAGGGTGCGTCCACACGTACCTTATGGCTCGGCAATTTGTTCAAGACATCTGGCCTCACACCTGCCTAAGCGCCCGGCTTCACCCCTCGTACACTCCATACCGATACTGCAGCTACAAACATACTTTTTACCACCCCATTCTTATTTTAACACATTATTTAAACTGTTATAGAGTCTAAATTAACTTATTGGACAGTATGAACAAGTTTGTTCGTGTATTATGGTTTTGGCGCAAGGTCCAATGCCCCCGTCATTCATCGTAACATACACTATTAAAATTCGGAAATGACGGAACAGTTTTTCGACTCGTATCGTCGCAATTCAAGTGTGAATTTATGATGGAAAACTGCTATGTTTGCTCATTAGAAAGTTTTTTTGAAACTGTTTGTGTCAATCTGGGATAACGGACGTGTTTCAATTAGTCGGTTCGAGTATGTTTGTCCACGTTAGTCGGCCGTCAATCTCCATAGCCGTGCTGTCTACAATCTCAGCGTAAACACGGCGTACGTTCATTCACGCACACATGGCTCTAAGACGTTCGTGTATAGGCGTGCATGTGTGCGTGCCCATTCAAGAACACGTCCTTACGTCGCATCCACTGACGTCACAAGTCTTACAAATGTCCGTGTGAACACACCCCATCATGGAATGTGTTTTGACAATTCCGTTGACGAGATAAGTGAAGGGTTATGTAACATGTAATTTTGGTTTGACTTTCTTGAGTTATTTGTAGTTTGATTCGACTGACTTCGCGTCCGGTCGGGTGGCGTTTTATTACGGTGGTTTTTTACATGATAATTCGCAGTCGGTTGTCAATTAAAAATCAACCCTAACATTCCGCCTCCGGGTATCGCATTACATTTTCATTCTTGGGCCAATTAGCCGCATTATAAACTGTATCTTTTGATACGTCTCTTATACAATCTTTTGATCAAAAAAAGCGTTATTTATGACCTTGAACAGTACAATAACGATTCAACTTCCTGCGTCAACTCTTGCAAAAAAACATTAAAATTTAATTTGTCTCCGCAGGGGTCTAAGGATGCGGGACGATACTGGTAATTTGGTGTAAGTAGACCAATATTGGCTTTGTGGGAATGTGGGCCAAGTAAGCCAATTCGTGGGCCATTGTGTGAGGGGCCAAGAATGGTTCCTTGAGTGTGGACCCGCATCCCGCGAATAAATATTAATGGTGAAGAGTCTTTGTCCTTGTGGGTCGTTTGGACTTCTTTTTGGGTCTTAATTCGATTGTTTGTGATCTTGTAACCGATTTAGAAGTAGCACAATTGAAAGATTGTTTGCGTAATTTACAGTTTTGATAAGGGTCAGAATTTTAAAAGGAACAAGCTTACATCATTTACCAAGATATCATCAGTTATGGCGTGAATAAAACGCCTTATTTAATACTAGCTGCAGCCTGCAGCTTTGCCCCCGTGCAAATATAAATTACATACTCCCTTTGAAAAGTAACCTAATAGCTTATTTCAAGACATGGTACAAATTTTATCGTATATATTGGTATATAAAGAAAAGAAAGAGTAACAAATATATTTCATGATAATGTCGGAACTGTCTGTAGTGATGCCCTAGTGAGTCGGGGTGGTGCTGTTCCAGTGGTAGTGTAATATTGTGACAAAGGTAACAAATTCAGGACTTCAGGAGATACTCACTAATCTTAGTCTAAAAACAAATAAAAAGGTAGATAATATTTCCAAATAATAGCGTAAATAGAACACACGCATATAAACCTCATAAATCTCATTAATATGTCTTATAGAAATCGAAACTGATACAAAAACCGCCTTTTAAAACCAGAAGTCAATGCAGAAACATCTGCAAGTTTTTGCTCAATTTGTGCAAAATATTGATCCTTTATAGAACTAATTTGACACGTATACCACCTTTGTAGCACTTAAGTGTCGTAAATAAGTAAATAGGATAGACGGTGTTGATACGATTAATAGAAACAGATGTTTTTAGAGATTTATTATCGTCTTAGAGTTGCACATTTGGAACTTGAAAGTTGTAAATAAGTTTAAAGAGGAACACCTTGTTCTTAACAGTGACAAAAGAAAATCAAATTTATAGAAATCTCGTTAATTGTGTTTGTTAAAAGATTTTTATAATTTTTTTTTCTGTATCTTTGCTAGGTCTGAGATTACTGTGAAAAGTATTTTTCACCCTCCTACCCCATACCCTATTTTAAATTTATTTATTTAAACTTCATGTACATTAGTTGTACATAGGCGGACTTAATACAACAAGGCATTCTCTACCAATCAACCACGTTAATCACGATATTTCTTTATATGGCAGAATAACGGTTGCCATGTCAGCTAATATATTTTAAATTAGATGATTACTATAAAATCAATAACCGTCTTTGTCTATTTATTTAGACTTATACGTTATAATAATATACTGTTTTTAATAAATATAATTTATTAAAGAATTTAGAGACGGAATAAAAAAAAAGGCTGGAAAACTTATGGACCTACTTAAAATAATATAGGTATCGGTAAAAAAACGCTTTTACCTTGTGTATAGTATTATATACAATATTTGTTAATTTATGTCATGATTTTTTCTGTTAGTCGATAACGCGACATAATTTCACAACACCACAAGTACAGTCAGCAACAAAAATAAATCACCCACACCTCTTCAAAATGATACTGTGCTACACAAATCACTTCCTGTGCTACACAGCTTCCTTTACCTGACAATTAGGCTCTTGAACTGTACCGAGCCCCTAATAGGCCATAAAACGATCAATGGGGTACTAAAGCACCCCATGGCACCTGGTTCACTGTAAGAAACATCTTTCGGCACTTTTAAGCGTGAGTTATGATATGTATATTGTTACGATTAAGATGTTAGTTTTAGTAAGAAATTATACTAAAAATATTATCTGCAGAAATATTACCTACAAAGAAATTTTGAAATTATTTAAAAAATATAACAAAAAGTTTCTTATTTTTGCAGCAGTCTACAAGTATATTCCTTGTCTCTTTCGTTTGGTTCGCAAATTCACCTGATTTTTTTTTAATCCAGGCTGGCTTTTTTCAAAAAAAAGGTTTTTATTACTACACTTTTAGAACGTCAGAAGCTAGTGCACGGTTCCAATTCGGTCGTTTCAAGGAAAGAAACTCCATGGTTACTCTTTTTAATAAAAAGTGGCAACCAGTTTTGCCCGCGGCTTTGCTCTCATGAATTTCGGTTATTACGAACATGATTTCATATAATATAATGAAAAATGTACAGAGTGTTTAAACACAGTTATTCATTTGCTGTAAGAGAATACTTATAATTTGCAACTTTATTAAAATAAATAAACATGTAGCTGTAGCTGTAAGTTTTTCAAATAAATGAAGTCGAAGTTGAAACCAGATAAAAAATAGCCTATATCCTTCCTTGGGGTTCAAGCTTACTCCGTACCAAATTTTATCAAACATGGTTTAGTAATTTCATTGTGAAAGTATAACAAACAGACAGAGTTACTAGACGGAGAGTTGCTTTCACATTTATAATATTAGTGTATAGAGCGAATAACTAATCTTGGACTACCAGAGCTGCTATTAGAACTAGGGAAGAAGACAGAGACGCAAGTCCTGTAAATTAAGGCCTGGTACAGGCCATAGTCTGAAGCGAGGGGGTATGGGTGACGGCCGCTTCCACGTGCAAAGCAGTAATGCAAGCGAAGAAGACGACCGCACTCGTGAGGGAACAGACATCCTCCTCACGAGTTCGGTCGTCTTCGCCTCACGCCAAAGCCGTAGAGCCAAATTCGTCGACGGTGCGTAGTGGTCCATGTGCACCTCAAAGAGATGTCTGCAGAACCGAAGGGGCCCGGCAGGACCGAAGGGGCCCAGCAGGACCGAAGCCAACTGGGACCATGCGTCGACATTCGTTTATAAGATTGTTTTTTCCGATGAAATTGCGACTAGATACTTATTTGACTGTAGGTACAATTTTTTTTTTTTTCAATCAATAGTTATTTTGCCAAACATTTAAAAACAAACAGTTCAAAATTTATAAAATTATATCAATAATTTTATAAATTTTTTAACCTTTGATAGGGGTAATTCACAAAAAGATTGCCTTTATCAACATTTATCGGAAGAAACAAAAAACTATAGATTTCCTACGGCCCTGCGCACGCGCTCGCGCCGGGTGGGCGCGCACGTGGCCACCCCTATCTGATCGATATCGATAAGTAGTGTTGTACTTTCTTATCGATTCTCGGTAGACGGATGGAAAAAAGTTATGTGTTAAAATTGGTTTTCATGGAGCTTCTGACCAGTCTTATCTGATTTCGATTTCAAGGTTATTATATGAATGTTTGTTGTAGTGGTTCATGATGTTTTCTTTTTTCTTCTTTTTAAAAAACGATGCCCCTCACTAAGAGTTACTCCTGTATCGTGGGTGCGTTCACAAACCAAGACACCCAGACCCGGAATAACTATCTTTAGGGTATATAAATTTTGTACCGTGCGGAGGTCGAACTAGCAATCACTGCGCCAACCGTGCGTTGTCGTTAACATAAAAATATATAATTTATATAATTTTCTTGTCTTTCCAGATCAACCGCAGGCTACGGGCATATTTCGCAGCGGATAAGATTTCAAAATCATATTAATGGTAAGATTATTGCATTAACAAACAACACTAAAATGTTATCTGTCCAATTATTACTAGCAACTTTCCAAAATAACATGCCAACCAGACTTAATAAGTTAATTTTCAAAACTTCAACAAAATAATCTTTTCACCAATGATTTCGTATTTTAAGCATAGAAAATACTTCACACAACTCAATAACCTAATCAAATTACCTCAGACACCACGAAGCGAAAATAAAGTACAGTCGTACAATAAAATCCAATTTCAATTCTGACTTAACCGGCCTTTTATAATTCCTTTGTAACGTACATACGCAGTTTTAGACGGTATGAACCGGCTAGCACCGGTTTTCGACGGCCGAACGCCGGAATAAAACCGGGTGAATTTCGTACATATACCCGTATTTTGTCTGCGGCCTGACAGGGGTGGACAGGGCATGAATTTTCGAATAATCAGACGGGCATATGTGCCTGGACACTTGCCGCCATAGACTTATGTGACATGTACTTGTTGGCTGTCATAAAATTGAATTTGTTCCTTGGTACAGAATTGTTAAATATTATTCCTTTTTACATAATTGAAACGTTTATTAAAACCTTGCCGTGTTGTTATCGCATACCTACTCATTTTTGCTGTAGGTAAATTATTTTATTTAAACATTTATCAAAGTCGATTTTATCATTTAGATTGCTGTTATTCCTTATTTGTAACAGAATAAATAGTGATGAACGTTACGAGGATATTTATTTAAGTTAATTAATGCTAAATGTTCAGTTTCTTTTTGTTGTTTTTTTCCCGTTCATTGTCCTTGAGTCTAAAAAACCTAATGTTAAAAACAATATAACTAAAACACATGTTTTTTCCAAAGTAAAATATCTAATTTTATTCACTGTTCACGTTGTTGGAGGTAAAAATAATCGCATTATCATGCACATTAGTTACTTAGTAGACGAGGTGGACATGGCCGACAGTTTTTTCATCCCTATCCTTTCCCGTTTGGAAAAGTTGTGAATATTTGAAGGGAGCGAATTTTCATTGCTGACTGTACCTATCTCTGTTGACTTGTTACTACAGTCGCGGTTATAATGTTACGTCGTTTTGCTGACGGTACGGACGGATCCGTATGTACTTTTTGGTTGTATAGTTTTAAAAGCTTGTCTAGTGATGGATAGTTTAGACTTTTTTCGGTTTTATGAAGTTTGTTACGGTATTTGGTTTGTGACATGTAGCGAAATGAAATTAGAGAGATTTTCTCATTGTCGAATGAAATGTAGCCTTTGTTTTTGCATTCCAATTAGACAGTTTACTGCCTTGTGTATGAACATAGAATGACAATGTGTAACCATAGCCTTGGAACGCAAAATGTAACTGAAGGAACACGGATGTGTTATTGTCAGTAAAAGTTTGAATTTCCCTCTTGCTCTTCCCAGACCGAGAAACGATATTTGATGATTTCCCATCTCAAAAAGAAATGACACTCCATTTATTTTATCGCACATGTCATTCTTAAATCACATTTCCACCCACATTAAAAAAACAACCATTTCCAAGAAATCTAACAGGTAAACAGTCGATATATGTTCCTCAAAAAGCCATAATTAACAGTCGAAACCGATAAACCGAGCATTAATCAGCGATACAGTTTTGAGCATCGAAAACCCACGTTTTAAGCTATCGGCGTCGTATCAGTGCGCAGCCATCGCGGATTCGAGGCGAGCGGGCCGGGCTAGGAAGATAGCGGGGTAAGATTTTTTGAATACGAATTAGGTTGCAAGAAAGAAAGAAAGGAAAGAAATAAAAAAGAAGGAAAGAAATAAAAAAGAAGGAAAGAAATAAGAAAAGAAAATATGTTTATTCGTGCTCCACATTATCGTATTATACCTACTCGTAAAAGGTTGAAAAACTGGTTAATGTGGCTCTGGAGCGTAAAGGGCAACTAAAAGAACATAGATAGGTTTTAGTCAATAGAAGTCTGATACTCCTTCTCGCTCTAACCAAAGCTGGAGGAGTCATTTGTTTAGAAAACTTTGGAAAACTGTCAAAATGAAAAAGAGGCGTGCATAAAAATGATCGTTTTACAAAAACTTTTAGACACCCAAATATAATTATTGCGCACTCTTGAATTTAAAATTTTCCTCTTTGAAATTACCTGAAAATCCAACTATGATAAGAAATTCATATAATTAATAAATCGTGCACACAATAATAGGTATAAATTGATGAAAACAAAATATGCAAAATAAGTTATTCCAAAAATAGTATTTGTTTTTGTTTCAATCATTATCATTTCAGCCGACACACTCACTGTTAGATGTAGGCCTCCCCTAAGTGTCGCCACAAGAACAGGTCCCGTCTGGCTTGCATACAGTGGATTCCCGCGACCCTCACCTTCTGGAAATCCTTCCAAAGCTGCGTCTTACGGTACGCGATCGCCACTCCAGAACAAGACACAAAAGCATTATGTCCTTCCTACATACACAAATACCACCTGTTCTGGTGAACACAACAAACTATGTCAAAGTGTCCGTAACAGTCACGATAATGACGTGACGCCTAGCCCATAGTAAGCAATATGTCCCCTATATCCGCCTAAACACACAACTAAATAGGTCAAAGGACAACACCCATTAGAGTTTACCACACGGCTAATCATAGAAATCCTCAGTTGGCTTTTCGACCCAAAATATTTGACATTTGGGCGCGTATTGCCAAAGACCAGCATTTAGTAAGTGCCTATCGACCTCTAAACTCGTTAAAAAATAAAAACCCCCTTTTTGAGATTTGAAAAAACCCTAGAATGTAACTTGGAACGAAACTGAAAGAAACACTAATATAACAAAGAGGTAAAGTTTGTTTTTTTTTTGTTTGTAGGAGGTAATCTCTTGAAGTACTGGTCCGATTGCTAAAATTTTTTCACCGATAGAAAGCAGTTTTATTCCTGAGTGACATGGCTATATTTTATGTATGCGGACGAAGTCGCGGGCAAAAGCTAGTTGTAGAAGTAACTTTTTTAGTAGTAGCTATACTATATCGGAAAAGCCGCCAAAGTTGTCAAAATACAAATGTCAAAATTGGCCTTTTTATTTTTGACCACTTTAACGTAAAGTTCAAAGCGAAAGCTTGAAAGTTCTTTCTATTTCGACAATTTTCGACTTAGCCACCTAAAATGTCAACGCAAAGTTAAAACTTACAAAAATCATGTAAAAGTTATCAAAAACTTAATCTCGATAACAACAGAAATCAAATACATTCGTAACTCGATTCTCGTTTTCTACAATCGCTCAATAGGTTTACAGCTTTGTCCAGGATCATAGCTAACAAAAACAACACGAAAATCAGACACAACGGCTTTTCCTTTACCAAAACGCATTCAGAAGCGGGTGACGCCAAACTACGGCGCCCAAGCGCTTTCCGCGCACTCTATGTCCCAACTTTTCGCCATAGATAAGACATGACGTGTCCGTTATGAGTTTCTGATCAGAACCTTGCGTTTGGAAACGCCCATAGCCTACACAAGCTTTCGATTCGTTTCGAAAAGAGAATTGGAAATTTGAATTTTGAATATTAGTTTGTTCTTTTTTTTTTGTTAATGATCGTTTTGAACTATTTGTCATTTGAGTTTTTGTAAAGAAGATGTTACTAAAAATTGTTGGGTAGTTAAAACTATATCTGCGCCACTACTGTGACATATACATATTGGTAGTTGACATATAATTTCGTATATATGTATAGCTACAAACTACTAATCACAATGCGAACAAACCTGAGTGCAGATTAAAACAACAGTGATAAGGTATTTGCAACAATAACGAGGAAAACACATTTTATATAATTAATATACATCTCTCTCTCTCTCTCTCTTTAGTTCAACATATAAAAAAGGTGAAAGGCAAAGTTTACTAGCTTAACGTGATTGAACAAGAGCGAAAGAAATCAACAGCATTTCGCTGGAAAATGTTTGGTTCCAAATAAAAAGCTGCGCTTATCATGCTCACATACACGATACCATGCTGGAGGCCTAATCAATATAAGTAGGCACTACTCATTCAGACGCTATAATTCCGTTAATAAAAATACAGAGAGGAAGGCTTAAGGGGGGTGGGGCCGGAAGCGCAATGGGCTTCGGAAAATTCACCCGGTGAATGGGAAAGCGCGGCGATAGACAAACAACCGAGCTGACCCCCACCCGCCACCCTAAGCCCCCCCCACCTAACCGTACATTTTGAAATAATGCTCCCAACGGCTCTGTTACCTACCCCACCACCATTTTCCAATTTTATCGTTCAACAAATATCGAATTTCAAACGTAATTCCAAAAGTATCGAACCTAGTTTCACTAATAAAGCCTTGCCACGTCAGACACACGCATCTTACTAAAGTTAGCAACGCACAGAGAGGTTATAAATCTCGTGGACACGAAATGGCTGACCAGCGGCGTCCCCCCCACAGATCTATGTAGCTATAGCTGCGAGGATGCAAAAGTGTGCACCATAAATTTTATACAAGCACCAGTGTGCGGTAAAACTGAAATAGGTGGTTGTGTGTGTGCGAAAATTCGTGTTCGGCTCGTAAGAGGAGTGGACACTGTCCACTATTGCTTTGTGTACGCGTCGTGTACCTACGGAAATGGCACCGAGCCTACCAGAGACACGGAATGTTACGGATTAATCAAAATAAATTTTATAGTAGAAATACCGCGGCTCATTGACGTGAGGTTAGTTAAACGTCCTTATAATGAAATAGATTCCGGCCTGACCGCATGCTGTGGTCGCTCGTTCTACAAATACAGTTTTGTTCTTTATTATCTGTGACTTTTGTCTATGAATTATTGATACATACTTTTCACGATTTCACATTCCATATTCAATATTTGGAGGGAACAATGGCAATGTCATTATTTAAATTTAGAATTGTAACATAGAGTTGTTATAGAGTCCGGTATTTATGATCCTTGGTTATGGTCCGTTATGTTTTAGCAGAAATGACATGAGAATTTAATAATAGCAGGCACGTGTCAGAGGCTTACATCGTGGAGTTTTGACAACAAATAGACGAGCATGGGCCGGCGACGAACACGCCAGCACGTCGACAGGCGCGAGGCGTCTCCCAAGTTATCTAACATTACAGACCGTCACCCGAATTCCCGTCCGCTGATCATTTTTCGTGTTCGTTTTGCTCTTTTTCTTAGTAAGTAACAGGCCTTTCATGTACTTTCCATTCGGCCGCTTCGGAGCGCTGAAAGAAGTGTGAACCGGGCCGTGAGCATCGCCAGTCAGGTGTGGTTAACTCTCAGAGGACGGACTTCCCCCGGGTCGAAGCCACTTAGTCTGCTTCTGTCACTAAAAATAACAACTCGTTTATTTTTAAAAGCCTACCGATCCGGCTGGCCGTGCGCCACAGGGCCGCGCCAGTCGCCACCAAATCTGCAAACCTTTTAACTGGTACTAGCACCAAACACATACACTGTTTGTAAGTTGTTCCGCGCGCGCTGAATAAATGATTTTTGGCTTTAGAATTAGATATACAGCATTTATCGCTCGCCCTGCTCCTGGACATAGGTAATGGATGTAGTATGATAAAACACTCTGAAAGATTAAGCACATTGGCCCGGCAGAGCGTGTGTTCGAATACAGCTCTATTTACAAATCCGAATTACTCGCTGTTGGGAATAGACTTCCTTTTGTTTACTATAGAGTAAACAAAATATAGATTTGAAACCTGTTATAGTAATGGTTATTTATTGTTGTATTTGTTCCCGGAATGACTTAAAAGGCTCATGGAGACTAGTGAAAACGAATTACGACTCCAACAAATGTTTAACATAATAGTTCCAAACAGACAGTCATACAGCTTGGCTGACAGCCCTATTGTGAAGAAAGTCTAGATGTCGTGTACACAGACAGGTATAATTGAGTCCAAAAGCGGGGAACTCACACCGACGTAGCCCGTATTAAGGACGTTATCGGCTACGCACTTATATTTACTCATAAACGTAGCTAAAGCGGAGAGTACTGCACAAAAACGCATCTTCCATCCCCCGGCGCCCCACCCCACCGGCCGGCGGGCGAACGAATACATTCGACTAGCCCATTTGCAATATCGCATTGTGTGAGTGAGTGTACGCGGGCGGTGCGTGGCTGTGTGTGCACGGTACACTCACACACACTCGGGCTAGTTTGCTTAGCCTGTGCGTAGTTTTACCATACATACGTGTACACACAGTATTGGTTTTCTGTACAACCGTTGGGCTTTAACAAATTTCAAATTCACAAAATCGTGATTGGTTGGTATTTTGTTTGTATAAGCGGACGCACTGTGCAGTGTGCAGACCTGGCTTAAAATTTGCTACCAGATAATTCGTTTAGGTATAAAATGATGAGTTTTATCGAATTTTGTTTACGATGCGCCGTGATTGTGATGCATTGATGGCGGATGACGATTGATATTGTTTGTTCCGCTGCTGGTTATTTATTAGTATTAGGAAATGGGTGAATGAGTTTCAATCATCAGTAGAGCATAACACCTCAAAGATATTGAAAAAAAAAATCTATATTGATCCCGCATTATGGGTACAAATGAAGCAATTAAGTGGCACGCGCCCTTCTATGCGACCGGAAGACAGACGGTCTAATGACCTTCTAAGATTCCAAATATCAATTTCTAATAAACCGTTGGAGCGCATCGTCGGATCGACGTCATTTCCACAATTCGTGACAAGGCGGAAGTGCGCTGTGTGCTCCACAAAAACTAACTAATCAAGCCAAGACTTCCGAATAGTAAATTGAAACTTGTCCACTCATGGTTCCTTGCCGCCTGCCGGCTCCAATTTAGAACTTAAGACACGTTCCAATAGTTATTTGTTAATTTTTTTACGTCTTCCTGTGCAATAAAAAGTAAAAGGAACAGTTTGTTTTTATGACCCAGCAACATTGTTAAGTGTAGAAACTTTAATGAGGTCTCAACGTAGCCTAATTAGTAAATATTTAAATAAGAGTAATGTTGAGTTTTCAAGCAAACTTTTATTCTTTGATACCTACCATATTATGGCAGAAAAGATTAACTGCATTGCACTTTCAAAGACGTAATGAAACAGAAGCTTTAATTCATGTTATCGTCTATGCATTGGACGATAGCACGGAGTTATTCCACGCGCGCCTTAAGGAGATGTCAGCAAAACACTAGGGGCCGAAGGCTACTAGGGCCATTGATTCGCTTCTGAAAGGAAAACCTGGTGCCCAAAAACGCAAGTGGGTTTTAGTCAGTAAAAGTCTAACACACTGTCCCGCTCTACCCTAGGGCAGAAGAAGTCATCGGATGATTTGTAAACTAAAAAAAAAACATATGTATTGCACCTAAAAAAAGTTCTAAATCAATGGTAAGTAGACTATTAACTCAAAAAAAAAAACAGTTAAAATGTTATACATATTACTGTATTCTCACTAATCGTATCTACGACTAAACTCAATCTAGCTCTGCTGGTCTTTCAAAGAGTCACCATGGCTCTGGAACCCAAAGGGTAACTGAAGGAATACATGTGGGTTTTAGTCAGTAAAAGTCTGACAATTAAATATTTGAAGATTTTCTACACAAAAAAAAATGTTTTTTAAGTATAAACAAATTAAATTATAAAGTACAATTTTAAAAAATTAAATAAAAAAAATAAATGAAAAAAATATTAAAAAAATGAAGTACCTCATAGTGGAGTTTTTTTGCAAGATATCAAATAAACTAGTGTGCCTCACCATCAACGATTGCATCACTGCTTACCATCAGGTGGGATCGCAGTCAAGTACTAGATTATAACAGATAAAAAAAACTATATAAAAAACACCCCAAAATAAAATTTAAATTATAATCACGAAAGAACTAAATAAAAGTAATCTAAAGTATGGCGTCGAAATCCTCCACATCGCTGTCAACTGGCAATGTACCCAAAAAACTGGCGGCATTGCCACGCTGTATGGCAATGCCGCCTTATTGATACAAAAACCCATTCTTAACACACATAGATAACTTAGCACTTTTGTTCTCTGCTGTCTTACCCTTCTCTTGATCCCTCAAGACAAAGATCTTCATTCCACATCATTGTTCACCCGTAAAGGGCGTAAAATTAAAACTAATCAAGCGTTAAACACACAAAACAATCCATTTTAAACCCTACTACATTGTCATAGAGTTTATCATGAGTGTATTTCTAAAGTTGTATGGACTTTTGGTGGTTTCTTGCAAGTCACTAAGGGCAAACGTAAAGCACATATGTTACGTTTTGAAATACTAGATTAATTGGAGAATACATTTCTTTAATTAACAAGCAACCCCAAGTTTGAAAGTTCTGTTAAATTGTGTTTTGAACGAATTAAATCCGTGATGATGACGATTGATATTTTACCCCTTTTGATTTCATGTACGTTATAATGTGTGATTCGTTATAATCTATGATTATAATATGTATGTACCTTGTAAGGTAAGATCTTAAAATGGAAGGTAGAACAAAAAAATGATTTCAAAATGAACAATAAAATGGCTTCAAAAATTTTTTTTTTTTTAGCAGAATCATCAAAAAACTTCTGCCACTCTTGGTGGAGCGAGAGGGAGTGTCAGGCTTATTGGCTAAAACCAACATAAGTTCCTTCAGTTATCCTTTGTATTACAGGGCCGTAATAAGTTTCGAAAACTATTGCAGATGTACTTATGTATTGTTGCGCAAAAATAATAATCGTCTTATCGATTGCGTATTTTATACCAAAATTATTTAAGACCTATCACTATCTCGCCTAATGGTTTTTTTAAAGGTTCAAATCATCCAATGACTTCTCTCGCTCTAGGGCGAAATTGGGAGGACGCGTCAGCCTTTTACTGACTAATACCACACCTTCATATGATCCTTCTTCGCTTAGCGTTCCAGATTTCCCTTCCGATAGTCAACCCAGTAAGCTTCGGCCCTGCAGGGCCCCTACGGTTTGCTGACATCTCTTTCAACCGCGAACTACGCGCCATCGACAACTCTCTCAACTAAAGGTAGCAATTACTCTAGTCTACGAAACTACTACGACCTTCGTAGCAATGCATGACATCTTCGTAGCGAGCTACGGATTGCTACGAAGGTGCTACGAGTTGCTACGTTTTCTTAGGCAAACCATTAGCCGCGAATATTTTTTTAAATATTTTATTCAATTAAAATTGCTCAATCTTCATTTAATTTAAGCAATCTTACGATAAGCGAGCTTCGGACAGCGACTTCAGCCGATTGAAAGTAGTAGTTCTATACTTGTATAGCCTATGCCATTTAGTAATAAAGTAGCATTCAACTGGTCAAAGAATTTTTAAAATTCATCCAGTAGTTTTGTGTGTATTCTTTCCTTCAAAAATACAAATTTTTCCTCTTTATAATATTAGTATAGATTTACGACAAGCATAAACTAGACAGTACTAATAAAGAACCCAAAAAAAAAAGTTCAAATAAAAACAAATAATAATCCCACCTCCCACAAAAAGAACCGGTAAAACGCCAATACAAAATTCTTTTGTTTTTACAATTTTAATAATAATGCTCCGTGTCATAAGGCTGCGTCCAGACGCGCGACAGATGCGCCGCGACCGGTACGCCACGCGACAGCTTGTCGGGCCGTTGTAGACGTAATTATGCGCTAAAAATTGAGGCGGACAGTTCCGTGTGGGAATGATTGTTCGTGTGTGGAACTGTGAGACGTTTTATTTGTTAATGAGGTTGTAATAATGGATGAGGTTTGCGTTGTACGAGTTTTAGTTTCGTGAAAATATTAGCGCTTTTTTCTTTGGTAGTCAAACGCAAATTTATTAAGGTTTGCGTTTGACTCTCAACTAACTAACTAACTTGTGTTTGTTTTAACTAATACTAAGCGATGATGTATTAGTTTATAATTTTAAGCAAAAGTTTGTATTTAGGTTTTGATGTGTTACTTTTCTCCGATTAAGACTGTCCATTTTAGGTTGAAAATGTAGCTAAATATTTTATAAAATATCAACGCAGCGATATTTTTAATTTACTACTACTATGTTCAACTGATGTATTTTGTAGTATCTTACCATTAAAAATATTAAAAAATGGTTTCCTTTTATTATATTTAAAATATTAAGTGCTGCAAAAATAATTTATTAAAAAATTAATACTTCTAAAATATAATCATCATCACCATTTCAGCCGAAAGACATCCACTGCTGGGCTTAGATCTCCCCCAAAAAGGGAGGGTTTGCCATAATCGCCACGCTTGACGAGCGGGTTGGCTATCGCAGCGTGCTTTTTGCAAAGCACAGAGAATGCTGCTGCCCATTCTCTGGTGTGTCCTTTAGTCGCCTCTTAGGATAACCACGGGAAGAGATGGGATGTCCGTTTAGCAAATAAATATCTTATCTTATCTTATACAGTACCTCAAACGGCTTTTAAAATGAACGTGTTAATAATTAAGTAAACCTAACATAATTTTAAATAGTCTCAATCAACAAAACTAAATCAATTACACCCATAATCTATCTGATACATTATCTAACCATCTACTCAAACTAAGCTTATTCTTCACAACATAATATCCATTCATCGCCCAGTTTGCCACCCTCAAGAAACGGCATTGTAAACGATCCACACAATATGACAGTGTGGACGCACCCTAATGACACTCCCGCACGCGATGATCATAATCTTGAGACGGTTCCGTATGTCATTATTATGAAATTAAATGTCTGGTATGCTTTGAGTAAGATTGGGTTTAAAGTGATTAAAATAATGACCAATTTCGGGTTGAACTGGTGAACGAAGATTTCTGTACTGTCCGTAGCAAAGGACGACAATAAATCACGTTTGTTATATAGAAGCCTCACCTAAATATTTATTTTATTCTGTTTTTAGTATTTTTTGTTACAGCGGTAATGGAAATACGTCATCAGTGAAAATTTCGACTATTTATCTAAACACGGTTCATGTGATACAGCCTGGTGACTGACAGACGGACAGCAATCTTTTAATAATAGGGTCTTGGTTTGACCTTTTGGGAATGGAGCCCTTAAAATAACTTCGAATATACCCAACGAGTTATTCAATTCTAAATATCATACATACTTTATACGATGCAAAAGCTACTTTTGCAATTTAGTAAAAGCACGTCCAAAAAAAATACAACCCCTCTGCAAGTTTGACATGAAATCGAGTTAACAAAAAAATATAGATATGCACAGAATTTATTTATCACATGTAAATCGACAGATTCAGAAACGACCAAAAATAAAATATCAACTTTTTCTCTGTGACCTCAAAAAATCAAAAATATTTATTTCAGAATGCTTACATGAGCACTTATAAAACGTCAGAAGTTAGTGCACGGTTCCAAATTGGTCTTTTCATATAGAGAAGAACCGACAAAAAACTTCATGGTTACTCTTTAAAAAATATGATTAGCATAGCGTAGTCGGCCTTATAATGTTCCCAATCTTGGGATTCAGATCTCCTCTCTAGGAGAGGGAAACATGATTGATTTTACAATATTTTCATATTACAATATTAATACTTATACTCGTACTAGACTAATCAACTTTGTACCCAAAAAAACAATAAACAAGTTTTCAATGTGAATGCATTTTTCATAGCAAGCTTTTATATCATGATATTATTATATACCTATCTAATTAATACTCATTAAGACCATCCCAAAAAGCTCGAACACGATAAGGTTATCGAAGTCCTTATGGCCTTCCAGTTCTATCATCAGATCAGCTCCATGTCATAATCATTTTGCAATGTCATCTCATTTACACAAGTGTGCAAAATTTCAGCTCAAACGGTAACCGAAAAGTGGATCTTTAATTTGCAAGATTTTATTACATACAAAAATCTGGACTGAGTGGACAGGTGAAACTAAATGCAACCGTAGGGGCCCAGCAGGGTCGAAGCCTATTAAGCGTAAGAGAACCCCTGGACCAAAAGCAAAGATGGAACAGGAGTGGGATTTTAGTCAGTAAAAGTGTGACACTACCTCCCGCTCCGTCCAAGAACGGGGGATGTCATTATACCCACCTAAAAAAAAACTACTAGCACAAAAAAGAAAATTAAACTATAAATCCTCAGCAAACACATCACTACAGGATCTTCAATATCACTTCATCCAACCCTCCACTCCCATGGGAATATTAGCCTACTTAAACAATGTAACCAACCTGACCCGTTTGCCTGAGACGGGGGCCCGTGAGACCGACCCGGTGAAACAAAGCCCTCCTTAACCGCGGCGACAAAAGGGTTAACTGCCAAGAAATAAGACGGATCCGAATGCCGCGGTGAAAAGGAATACCGAAGGAGATTCTCTTGGTTAAAATGTTTTAAGAATTTTTTCTTTTATTTAATTCGGACTGGTTTTTTTCGTCTCTTGAGAACTGAAGAACATTATTAATAATAATACTTTATTGACTAAGTCCTTACAACGTGCTTAGTAACAGTTAAGTTTGCAATAATGAAAGGCGCAGAAAAGTTGACCCCCTGACTCCTAAATCAAGAATTCATGTGTCCTAGGAATCAGTGCCCACTTGGAGATTATAAACCCATATATCAGAATTTTAGAACTGGTAAGCTGATATTGTACTAATGATGTTGCATATCTAGTAAAAAAAATAAACAAAATAAAAGTAAAAGAATGGATTAAAAGTTAAATAAAATTAAAAGTAAAATGACTGTGTGGTTGATTCTGAATTAAATCCCGTTTTAGTTCAACTCATAAATATTTTCATTGCAACAATATATTCTGCAAATAAAAAATATGACAAATTAAAAAAAATACTATGTCATTCTAATTTCTCTATAAAGTCTTTTAATTATCCCCCAATTTAACTCACAAAACAGTCCTTCATCAGACACCTTCACCACAAAAAAAAACCTCTTCATCCTCTGTACATCATTAAGAGCTAATCATCCAATAAGTGCGTCTCTAAGTCATAGAGTACACCGCAGATTCCCGCGCAAATCACTTCCTTCCTAAGTATAAGTAGGCGGATACTCCTAGTATCCGGCTACTTGGGAGTATCCGTGCCACACTTAGGTTCACACAATCAAAAAAAGATTTGTCACTTACGCCGAACGGAAGGCGCGGTTCCCAGGCGTTGGGGCGATGGGGCAGCTAACTATTATCACCCTTAACCACTGGATGACCCTTAAGGGCTATGATCGGGTGTAAGGCTAGGATATTAAATTGATGAGATTTTTATGATAATTTTCTTAGTGAAAATTCTCTTGGACGAACATTTTAACATTGAATGAATCATCATATCAGCCGATAGACGTCTACTGTTGGACATAGGCCTCCCCCAAGTGTCGCCACAATAAATGATCCTGCGCATCCCGCATCCATCGGATTCTCGCAACATTCACCAGGTCATCAGTCCAAAACCTTCATCAGATCAGGTGGACCAACTGAATGAATATCTAGGAATAAATATAGATCAAAACTTTTTCAAGCCAAATCTGAGAACTATCCATTCTATTTTTTTTTTTTATTATTCTGAGATCTATTTGTGAACTTGGTAGACTACAGATCTTGTAAATAACTGAATAATTCAGAAGAAAGTACTCATGAATACAGTCACCTAAATGAAAATTATTCAACTGATCATTCAATCAATCATTCTTGGAACGATTTTTTTAAACAAAACCAAACGGCTTTCAATATTGAAATGACATCAAATCTAGTCTTACAGTCACTAAATGACATTAAACCACAGTGAAACCCATACCCCACAATTACCAAAATATAAACAAAATTATCATAATTTCCCACTGGCCAACCCTATAACACTCAATGCTCAATACTCAGACACAGGAAGGAAGCGTAAGGCGATCGCGTGAGAAATGCGCCGGCGCCGTGTGAGTCGCCGGGATGAGAGAGGGACAGAGCTATACAGTGCGAATAACGCTATCTCTTTCTAATCGTGATAGTATTGAGTACTTCACAGTATAGCGCACAGGTGATCCCTGTGGTCTGCGGTGGTGGACTCTATTGATATTTAATTGTGGTTTTGTTACAAGGACAATGATCTTAGTAGGACTTGCTTGAGGAGTACTGCGGTTTTTTAGAGTTCTTTGATGTGTGTAAGTTCTATTTTTGTATTTATTGTTAAATCTAGGTCTTATTCAAATTACTAGAATAAAAGAGTGTTGTGAGACAGTATCTTCACATTGAAAGTTTTTTTTGAGTTGGAAAATCATTAAGCAATCTCCGCTCTGGGTAAAACGAGAGGGACTGTCAGAGTTTAACTGACTAAGACCCACCGTGTTCCTTCAGTTGATTTTTGCGTTCCAGGACCACAGTGACTCTTTCAAACAATCCTCCAGCCCTAATCGCTTTGAGGTTTAAGACTCTTAAGTTCGTTATTATTACTTTTTTGGTGATAGGCTCGCACTTGACAACTATCTCACCTAATAGGAAAGCGATAATGTGGTAGACGATAGTGCCCCTTTGCCTAGAAATAACCTATTCCCTCTTGACTCAAAGATTTAATTTAACCGATTTTAAACCGCTGAGTTTGGTACAAAAAGAAAGTCTATTGACCAAAAATGTTGCACAAGTTTCATTTAGTCAATGAATCGAATAAAGAGGATAAACAGCTTAACTTCTCGATGGATTGTATAAAAAAACTTAATGTACGGATGAACTTCATGTTATAAAGAACACAACAAAAGAGTCCAACCCACAAATCGCCTCACTTACAAACTGGTCCACTTTGCGGTATGTACATATATCAATTGCGAAGAGGTCACCTCGTGCTTACATCCCGACATACACATGAGTCACTCTTGTCTGTACTCACAGTACATGACAAGTAATAAAAAAAAGATCACAGTCAATCGTTCCGTACTAAAGATCGGAGCGACGACCTTACGTGTGGGGTAAGGAATAAGCTGAAGCGAGTTTGGGAAATGCTGATAGCGTTTTAACTCCTTTTTGAGTAGTTGGGTCATTCTTGTTTTTTACCAACAATCACATAAAAAATCTAACCAGTCGGCCAGAAATGGCTGGCAGTGGCAAAGAAGCGAGAAAGTTGACACGTGCTGGAAAAAGTTCTTTGCTCACACTTTTTTTGTTATTTGTTCATTTTTATACGGCGGCGGCGTTGAAGAAAACGATGAAATAAAGTTCAATTTAAAAAAAAACATATTGGTATATCGCAAAGTAATAATAATTAAAAACAAAAATCTAAATAAATCAAAATTTAATCCACACCATACAACAACATCTTCACCAAAACAAAAACCACAACGAAAATCAAAAAATATAAATAAACTCTTTACCTTCAAAACTCCTTTCTCTCATGCCTCAACCATCACCGGCAAAGAGACCCATTGGGTCCACCGGAAGGAATCAGGGGCTGGGGCCACAATCTCGACGTCCGCCGGTACTTCCGGCCGAGCAAGGCGTGACGCGCAGGCCCCGTGTCCTGCGCACGCGCCGCTTTTGTTGTTAATTAGATACGTGCACTGATTTTACAGACAAGTTGAAAAAATACGCTTTCCGGTACAATTACAGGGAGGTGTTCTAACCAGCGAGATGGATCGGTGAATTTGAGTTATTGTCATTCAAATTAGATGGTAGTGACATCTCATAATGGTTTTTTTTTTTCAAGTAATTATTCATGAAGGCCAATTTTTAAATACTCATATTCTTTTTACCTAAAAAATATAGAGATTGCAGGTTGCCTGGAAGAGATCGCGGAATGCGATAAGGACGACCATTGTCTATGTGTTTTAGTTTTATTTTTGTACTTACATGTAAGTACAAAAATAAAGCATACAAAGTTTCTTTCTTTCTTTCCATGTTTAGTTTTAAACTTTGTTTTAAGTTACAAATTATCTGATTATAGAAAAATCAGCTCTTAAATATATTTTTTTAATTGATGAAAGAATAACAATTACTCGTAACTCTATTTTAAACTCAATTAAAAATGTGAAGTTATTTACTTACGTATGGTTCCATCTTGAACATGTAATACTGCTGCAGAACATCTTCTGAAGTTTCAACACAAATACGATCAAATTATAAATACAAAAAAAAGACAAGTGACTGCAATTAATTGACACTGTATTTTCCCCGTTAACCCTATGACTGCGCACAGATTTACAAAAAAATAATTATTAAAAATTATTTTTCTTCAATCTGTCTTCAACGAAATCTTAAGAAAAAGTGAAGTCCACTTCATCTTAAAGTCCTTTATAAATCAAAATCCTGTGTATTTCTGTTGCGTCACCCGCCACGATCCTTTTCTGTTGGTCGCGGGAGTTTTAGCTTTTAAATAGACGCAAACAAAGGTAAACGCATTGTTCGGCCTATCTATTTCTGTAACCAGGAGAGTTCTTTGTTTGATTGTTCGCTCGCTTTATATTTAGATTGTAAATAAAAGGATTATGGAATATAGATAATATACTAAGATTATTGTTATTGTCCATTTTTGTGAGTGACATCGAAGCTAATCTCATATAATGTATGTAGGTACATAAATCAGTAGCTGATCGAAATAATTTGACAGATGTCAAAAGTGACTTCAAGTGTCAAATATCTTTTTTTTCTTCAGTTATTTAGGTATTTAAAACCTTTCATCTCAGTCATAAAATAATTCTAAGCAGTTGATATTTATACATTTTTTTTTTCATACCAAGAAAACAATATTTCATCAACAAAGTAACTGAAGCCTTGAAATATTTTCTTTAACGAATATAGTAACGGCAACGATAACATTAATCTACCCAGACATGTTCGCGTGTATGCATAGTTTTTCCCTAAACTATGTGCAAATCACGAGGAACAAACAGGGTGGCTGGCATAATTGCTTTCCTTACGTAATTATAATTGGCGAGAACAGTGTGCACATTAATTATTCATTAAACCTGCTCACCCTCATTTGGTGTCGGCTTGAGAAACGCCAGTTAAACATGTGAGAGCCCCACTATTTTTCTAATAGGAGCTTATTTTTTAATTGCGATTTATTTTTAAATTATCGGTATTTTTGTTGATTTATTAGTTTGTTATCGATTTATATCTAAGCAAATAAAATACTATAAAGAACGACAAGATGAATAGACAATTCAAAGACAACAATACACTTTTTTTGTTAATGTTTTTTTTGTGTCGGATACTAAGTCCTTTAAGACATGTCTTCGAAGGAATAATTAACTTGTTTACCATTAGAATATTGATGTATGCAATCTGTTTTTATAATATTGTATCAAGGCAGCAAAAGTAAGTATTATATCAACGCAAACATCGCGAAGGTAGTCAAAACGACAATAAAAATGCCAGCTCCATTTTACCTAGATCGCGCCTGTTACAATGATTGTCCAGTTGCGAAGACAATTGAGACACAAAACTACACCAATTTTACATCACAATATCCACTAAGAATCAATTGGCGAATAATTAAAACAGCCAATGAAACTTCACCCGAAGAAATCCCACCAAATGGGTTTTATTTGGTGGGATTTTTTCGGGTAAAGTTCAAAACCCCCATAAACTGCCCCATATACTGCCAAATAATACCCTTAATGTGTTGTAGCTTACAGCATATACAAATAAAGCTGAAACATAAACACACACAACACACTATTTGAAATTCCAGTTCCATTTATGAAAATTAACATAAACAAACATTGCAATCATAAAAACAAACTAAGTAACAAAAAAAAAAACAGTAAAAAAATAAACAGCAAGTATCGTTAACTATCTCGGAGTTAAAACGGGACTATATTAAAATCGCGATGTTGTTCTTGAGGCGATGAAGGGTTGCTGGGGTGGTCAAGTGCACCCCCGTCTTCCACCCTGCGTACCGGAGAATGCTAAATTATGAGGAAAATGTGATAGCGATGCGACGGGTTAAGAAATATTGACTTTTAAATTTTTTTTTTTTTATTTACAATTTTTTTTCTCTTTTATTGGTGATTTTAACGAGTGTAGTACGTGTAAGTATATTATAGTCGGCCTTATAATGTTCCCACTGTTGGGACTCAGGCCTCCTCTCTTGGAGGGGGAATGAGCCTTAATCCACCACGCGGGCCCAGTGAATGGATGTCACGGTGGTGGTGTAATGTGTGTGTGTGTTTTGTCACACGTTTTTCTTTCGTTTTTTTTTTTACGTGTCTTTGAAGTTTTTGGTTCTAGGACATGCCGGTTTTCTCACGATATTTCCCTTCACAGTTTTGTGAACAGTGGTGATGAAATAAATTACACAAAGTAATAGGCCGCGGGTCGCAGTGTTCAAACCCTGCGACCTAAACTCGTAAGTCGGGGCCGTTACCACTCACGTGTAAGTTTAACGTGAGGAAACCGACATGTACTAGAACCTAAAACTCGAAAACATACAGTGACATCCATGAATCCGCACTGGGCTACATAGATTACGGCCCATTCCATCTCATAAGGCCTGTTCACGATTTTGGCGGCGCGGCGAGCGGGCTGGCATCGGTAAGCAGGCGCCGGACGCTATGAGCGGTGTCTCATGGCGTGCTTCAATCATTTTCATACTTACCGCTCGCCGCCCCACGCTTAGCTAGCCGTTATAAAGAAGGCCTGAATCCCAGCAGTGGGAACATTAAAAGGCTGATTATACTTAGTGCGTGTTATAAATAAATCAATTGTACAGCTGATAAAAACATGCTAAGTACTTCCATTTATCTTTTTAGCTTTGTATCCAAATGATTGATGACTTCATATATACTTCGCATCGCCTTTTATCAACGTATCGTTAGTTCGACTTATTACTTCCATTAAAGAACAATTTATATATTCTTCTAACAATATTTACTTAAATGTACATTCATATTTATGTTATTTTCATAATTCTCATATTAATAAATGGATTTTAAAAAAGACTTTGACCTCTGAGTTTATTGCGGTGTTTCTTCTCAGGATAGTCAAGTAGGAAACACTGGCCTCATCTACACTAATACATATTATAAATAGGTGAAGTTTTTGTTTGTAGGAAGTAATCTCTTTTTTTTTTTTATAATGGATAGGCTCGCGTTTGACCACAATCTCACCTGATGATAAGTGATGATGTAGCCGACGATGGAGCACGCTTGCCTAGAAGCAATCTATTCACTCTTGACTTAAAGACCCCTAGGTTATAGCTATCAGGAAACACAGACTCCGGCAGGGAATTCCATTCCTTAGCTGTACGCATAATGAATGTACTCCTAAAACGCTTTGTACGTATAGGTGGGATGTCCACCATGTACCGGTGGCGCAACGCCGTACGTCTTGTGGTCCGATGATGGAACGGACTTGGCGGAATTAAATTGTGTAACTCTAGAGCACACTCCCCGAAGTGTAAACGATAGAAAGCTGCTTTATTTCTGAGTGACAGGCTACATTTTAAGTACGCGAGTGAAGCCGCAGATAAAAGCTAGTTTAGTTTAAACTGACAAAAAAATTTACGTGTTTTTTTTTAACCCATTTGCAAAATAAACATTGTTTATAATTTAATTCTTACAAAATAAATATTCAAGCTGAAACACTTAAGCGTTTCACTAGAGAAATATTTCTGAGACCGTCTAATGATGTGGTTTTCATTGAAAGAAAGGATCGCGTGAAAGTTTTCTTTAATACTTAAAAAGCGTCGTCTCAAAGGGCCGTTAGCATTTGAGGGTTGTTTTATTCTGCCAATATTGTTCTTTTGAAGTTTATGTCCGAATAAAAGTTACGATAAAATTTTGTCATTTAAAGTTTTGTTGCCAAGAGGCTTACTTTTAATAAAAAGAGGCTTAAGAACTATTTTTTTTTACTACAGTAGAGAAAATTGCTAATGATATAATCTTCCTCATAGATAAATCTAGATAAGTACAAATAACTTTGACTAGGAAAATTAAAGAAACAAATTATTTTTAACCAGATATAGAAGTAACTTAGATATAGAACAAAAATACCAACAAAGACGAAAATATGTCTGAAACATTGTAGTTTAACTTGTTTTTATAATAGAATAAAAAAAATATTATTAATTCCAGTATGAGTAGAAAAACACTGACACTAAACTTATTGTTCTTTGTTTATATACTTTTCATATTGCACCTATTACATTTGATTTGAAGGAAAACGTCATGAGAAATACCATAAATAGATAATATTACCAACATGAAATGAGTAGGCAAGGTAGATAAATCAATTACCTTTCCTTTTCTATAAATCTTCGAATAGCGCTATTACCATTGTTGTTACAAAGAAGGAAAGAAAAGAAAGAAATAAAGAAAAATTTATTTTTTTGCCAGAAAGGCCAAAAATTATTTACAAAATTATACATTTAAAGAAAAGAATGCGCCACTTCCATGCAAAACGGCCGAACAAATTCTACAAATAATTTTACGCTGCAAAAGTGGTTATTATGTATGTACTATATTGTATTAATAAATACAATATTACTTAGATGTCTTCCATTAGGGAATTTTTACACTTTATCTCCTTGGATTTTCCTTAAGTTTCTAATAATAATTCGTTTTATTCCTACTGGCATTCTTGACATATTTTACTTTTATTAACCAGTGTATACTAATGTATGTTTCTTTGTGCCAATATAATATTTTATTATTATTTCAATATTCTTAGTTTTCCGAACTAAATATAAAATTATTTAGTTGCGGTTGCGTTGTAGTCATAAATAAACAAATTAATATTACCTATTTATTTGTTAATTTGCCTGTTAATAGGTATAATAAAACATTACGTTACTTGTTCTATTTTCACCGCGATATTGAACCGAGTGTAAAATAAAGTAAATAGTATAATAAATCATAGTAGGTATAATGATAAATATTCTAAAATTAATATTATTAAAAAAAACCGTGGAATTTCTGGCTGGTTCTTCTGCATAGGTTACGACCAGTTGAAAACGTGCACTAACTTTTGACGTTTTATAAGTGCCCATGTAGACCTGTAAAAAATAGAAGAAATAAGAATTAAGTAATCCTTTATCCGCGTGGTGGATTACGGCCCATTCCCTCTCCTAGAGAGGAGGCCTGAGTCCCAACAGTGGGAACATTAAAAAGGCTGGTGATGATGATGATGAATCCTTTATAGGATGTAGTTATCTATATGAACTGACATCGAGACACAAACACCTTATCCAAATAAGATCTTATTGCACAATCTAATTCCGCCTAATCCGTTCCATCATCGGACTAGACGTACGGCGTTACGCCACCGGTACACGTAGACATCCCACCCATACGCACAAAGCATTTTGAGAACACATTTATTGTGTACATTGTTGTCTGTTTTTCCTGATAGCTACATCTTAGGAGTCTTTAAGTCAAGAGTGAATAGATTACTTCTAGGCAAGCGTGCTCCATCGTCCACCACCTCATCGCTTACCATCAGTTGAGATGTGGGTCAAACTCGATCCTATCAAAAATAATAAAAAATCATATAACAAAAAATATATAAATACTGAGTTTACACCACGTCAACAACATAAAGAACCTATCCAGGTACGTAAATAAGACAAAGTAGAAATAAGTCCCAGGTAGGTAAATAAGACCCCAGTCTAATTTAGTCCACGGAATAGTCGTCAGACAACTAAAATACTAAAGTGTAAGCAAGAAAGCAAGACAAAGGGTGGGACGGTGGCAGAGTGCGTGAAAAGGGCAGACAATGTCATGTATCAAGTTCACGGGATTGCGGCCGCTGGTACAGTCAGACGGATTAGAATAGTTCTGGGAAAAGAAAGAAAATTTTTAGGTGCTGGAAAAGATAAAGACCGAGGGCTATAGAAATGAAATTCGTTTATGAGACTTTGGGCTAGACAAATGAGCTCATTTGAATCAAAAAAAGTAATTCTAATGTTCGTTTCTTAGATAATGCATAGTAATCATTTGTGTAATGTTGCCACTGCTGGGATTAGGGCCTACTGTCTAGGAAAATCACATGTCTTCGAATTTTTGGTTCTAAGACATGTTTTCGTGTTTTTCTCACGTTGTTTTCCTTCGCCGTTTTGAGAGCAGTTATGATGAAATAAATTACACAAAGTAATATGCCTAGCTGGGTTTGAACCCCGCGACCTACAACTCGTAAACCGGAGCTTATTTGCCTATATTTGATGCTGGATTATTGCCTGGCATCCGATGGATGCGTGACGCATAGGACCGTTCATTGTGGCGACACTTGGGGTAGGCGTATGTCCAACAGTGGACGACTATCGGCTGATTGCTGGCTGGCACAATGTAAAATGAATGCCATTATAAAGAAAAAAAAACAAAATAAATCTATTGCCATCTTATTCCCTCTTCTAGAGAGGAGGCCTGAGTCTCAACAGTGGGAACATTATAATACCGATTATGCTATGTTATGCTATCTCATTTCACAATACTAATGTTTAATGGTTCTATTAAACCTTATAAGTAATCTTGCACTGAAACTTTAACAATGCTAGACCGTGTTAGTATTTCAATGGGCAGTCTAGAGTCTAGACCGATAGATTTATAATCTAAAAGGGCATTTAAATACTTGGAATTTGACAATAAGATAAAGTTACCTTGGAAAATAATTTAACCAGGTATCTTATTGATTAAATCTATTTTACTGTTGTCTTTCAAAATCGTTTGCTTTATGTTTATGTTAATATAATTTTGATAAAAAAAAGCATAACGATGCTGGCTTTACTAATGTGGGTTTTTTTTTTCGATGGGAAAAACGTTGTTCTAATTTGTACTAATTAAATTTTTTTTTTACTCTATATCTATTATCTTGAAACACTGGCATTAAATCAATACGCCGCCAAAACTTTACAGTTTTGGCGGCGTATTGATTTAATGCCAGTGTGATTTTATTTTTAGACCTCACGGTCTAAAAATAAAATCATTTTTTGTACAAGAAGTTCCCTGTATACCGAAGGTGATCACTAAATATGAATTATTGAAAATTCGTTCCCTGTGCGTGAAGTATTCGTCCGGACCGAGCCCAAGTCGTCCACAGCAAGTACTGTTCCACGCGCTCCTTAAAGAGATATCAGCAAACCGTAGGGGCCCAGCAGGGCCGATGCCTGCTAGAGCCACAGGGATTTTCTGATAAGGAAACCCGTGGTCTTAGAACGCAAAGAGCAACTGAAGGACACTGGTGTGGTTTTAGTCAATAAAAGTCTGACACGCCCACCCAGAGCGAGAGCAATTGGATTATTTCCTACCTTAAAAAACCCCCTGTGTGAGTTAGACTGATATAGTTACCTAAGAAATTCATCGTTTTTGCCGTTGGTAAATCGCATCTGCTACCATTATCAGCAGTCTGTAACCAATTGTTTCTCAATTTTAACAAAAAAAAAAATGATTACTTTATTGTCCAAAACAATACCAACTAATTACACATATTTCTGTTCCCCACTGTACTTTGAAATTGATTCCTTGCCGTATAAGATTCAGAAACGGCACAGTGTGGCAAAGGACAATGCTAGGGTAACACAATATCACAGCTCTGTGGGACAATTAGAGCGTCGCGGCTTTCTCAGACTATTTGAGAACATTTTGAGACAATGAACCTTTTGTCAACGATTTATGGACACAGTTTTAATGTGAGGTCACTTTTTTTTTTAACAATAGGTCTTTTAGTTTGTTTGTGTAAGGATAAGGTTGCCGTGGTAAAACAATTTAGCTAGGGAAAGAAGACAGACTTCTTATACACCGTTAAATTTTAATCGTTTTAATCCCGTGGAGGGTCGATCCGGTACATGAAACACTATCGATTTGTAAAGACTTATATGAGCTATTATATTAAATCATACAAAACTAGTCTATCATAGACTAGTTTTAACAAATAAAAATCACTTTAAAATAACATTGTATTGTATTTTTATATTACCAATCTGTGCAGAAATTCTTTCTCATAGTAATCATTAAATAATTAATTTCCTTTAAAAATATCTCGTAATAAAATATCCAACTTATATTTGTATTGGACTGTATATATCCGTATCTAATTGGATTATATTGGACCTTATTTAACCCGGTATTCATTGAAAATAGACACGCTGAATCTCAAATACTTTAGGAATGAAGTATTGTTAATAAATACCCATTCCTTTTTTATTTCCATAAGCAGGCTAAGTAGAAATGTAACATAAATTAAGTACCTAAGGTTAATAAGTAAAGTTGTCTAGTAGATAACATAAGCTCTGCTTAGCTTGGGACTAAACGACGTTGTGTGATAGTTGTGGAATCATCATCATCATCATCATCATTTCAGCTGATAGACGTCCACTGTTGGACATAGACCTCCCCTAAGTGTCGCCACGATGTACGATCCTGAGCATCCCGTATCCATCGGTATGGATTTATTATTATATTATAATAAACCATCGAATGTAATTACGAGTACTCTAATAAAATATGAATGAATTTGAATTTTAATCTCCACACAAAATGACAAGGAAACCAAAACATTGACAATATTTAACTCACTCGAAAACTCAGTGAAACTAAAAATATGCGATGACGAAATTAAACCGGCCGACCGTCGAAGTCACCCCGGCGCGCATTATTTTTTCTTGCTCTAAAGCCTGCCTAGACTTGGGGGGTCTGTCTTACCCCTTTTGGGGGGTACTTCAGGCCCTTATCTGTTGTAAGTTTGTACAGCGTAGTGGATCGTAGGGGACCCCCTTTGGTGATGTATCTTGAGTCTCGTGCAGCGGGGCAAGTCAAGATTTGAGTGGACGTTTTGAGAATTAGTATGGCATTTGAATTGGTTTTATACAAAATCTGCCATATAGGTCTGCAATATTGTCATAAAATAGTTTGTCTGTCAGTTTTCTTAAAATCAGTCAGATTGCCTATACAGAAAATTTTATAATTTAGATTTTTATCAACTGACTTGAATATATGCCCAATGCCTCTTTAAGTTACTTGTAAATCGTAAATATCCTTACCAATATTGAATATAGTAAATACTAAACATAATTATTGTGTGTGTATGTGAGTTTTTATGTTTGTGAACGCACCTACGATTCACAAGTAATTGCTAGCATTGTTACCCCACTGACAATATTTTTTAAATAAAATAAAATTTCCTATAAATGTTGTAGGTACCATCCCAAAACGGAACCCACTCCATCATTTCCCCGAAACGTCTAGCCAAATATTTTTCGCACTTGTACTGCAACGTCCGCCTACTTATGCGTGCGTTGAGTATTTTTTTTATTTCCTTCTCCCCTTGGCTTGTCTGGTCTTCCATTACGCTGAGACTTCAAACAGCCTCCACAATACCTCTGATTAGTGCCCAGACAGCAACTTATAGTCTTTTTGGATTTTCACTTTCACTTCGAAAAAATGACCGATGGTTGTTTTTTTCTATGGTGCGTAGACGAAGGAATTTTTTTACAGAGATTATAGTGTGTTTTATTCATTTGGTGGAGAGTTTTTGTGTGTTTCTACAATAAAATTTTTAAAGTATAAAACGTATTTGAAAAAAAATTATACACCAAAACAATATATTAAAACTACATTCATTATTTACGTTAATCAATTAAAAAAAAAACAGTTCAAAGGAGACTCGTTTGAACACATTTTCCACGCCACTACACGCATTACGCACCAAACGAGGCCCAGGCAATATGCTCCGAACAAAAAATACAAAAAAGGTTCCTAATTTCAGAACGAACGAAATTCACTCTTTAAAAACTATTCCAAAGCCCATCCAACTCGTAATCCCGCTCGAATCATCGATTCTCAGAAAATCTAGTCGAGTCCTATTAAAATCTCGATAGTGAAATAAAAAAATGTAGGTTCAGTACTGAACCCTGTAATACGGAGGCTTCCCGCCTTGTAGTTAAGATTGACAGACGGAAGGGTTGAGAAGGGGGTGGGCGGCGATAGGGGGTGAATTGAAAGAGAGTGGAAAAAATTATACGTGGCAACCGACGCATCTTAACTTCCGAGGCTGCCTTCCGAGGTCCGTTTGTAGTAGCCAGTACACTTGTCACTGGCACTGTCTTGGTGTAGTGCTTTTGAGTGGTGGGATTTACTTGACACTTAGAAGTGTTAGTATGACTATGATGTGAATTTTCCCATACAATACAGTGTAAAAGTAGCTACTTGGACTTGTAATAGTCAGCCAATTATAAGAATGACATAAGAGAAAGTAGTCAATGACAGTGAAAAACACATAGAGTATCTATGGGCTGGCTATACTCTGATTTCCGGTGTAAGCATTAAAATTGAGTATTTCTCAAACTTTACTGAAAACCTGCCAAAATTTTACATTCGAGTATGATTTATCACGTTCTTAACTCACAATACTTAATTCAGAAACCTGCCCTCTGTCTTATTTACGTTCCTAAACCTTAATTTCCAACTAAAGTACCTATTAGTGACGTGTGCAATTTTTTCCAGTTTTATTTCTAAAGAGAGTGCAAGTCAAACGAGCACTGGTGCCCAGTAAGTAATCAATTGTGTACAAGTACTTGAATACTTTCTGCAGACAGTTGTTCTACTCATTTAAATGGTGCATAAGATATTTTAATTTGGCATGTCATTAGAGACGACCGAGGTAAAACTTTTTTAATTAAGAAGTGTTTTACAAGCGATGACTTTTGCTGACATCATTTTTATTTAGTTGAAGAAGGTATGCATAAAATTAAAGTAAAGAAATAACAAAAAAAAAAACAAACTGCATACGTTAATTTTCCAACGATACGAGCAAGTTTGGGAATGAAAACAGAAAAAAAACTTCTAAAATTTCCTACCAGCCTCACGCATAAGAGAGAAGTCGAACAAAAAATCGCGAAAAAAAAAAACAAAAATAAAATTATTCCACCGAAAGCAGAACCTAACCTCATTGGCGACGCTATCGTAATTAAAACGAAAAAAAAAATAAAAGTCCATGTCAACTCCTTGCACTTTCCTAAGTATGAATTATGCCGCTCGGTGTATTCGTTAAGGGGCGGATCCATTCATTCTTTTTGTCCGCTGCCAGCAGTTAAGGAGGTCCGGAGAAAGGGTAGGCGCCCCCTCCCCCCCACCCTGAACTTGCGACTCGAGAATATTTTTTTTTCTACACTACTCGAGTCGACGTCGTTGGAAATCGACACACTTGGCGGTAGTTCGTTCCGCCTGCTGCAGTGATGATAGTTCGAGTGACTTTCGGCTTTTGAGAACGCCGGGATAGTAATTTCGTTGATTATTTTTGCACAGACAAGTTGGTTTGTTGTTAGTATTAAAGCTATTCTTATCTTATTCGGTTTTGCGTTCCGGACGTCATTTTGAGGTTTTTTGCGGTTATGATGATATCATCGTCAAGTTTGTGAATAATGTACCTAATTCCGGTGATAATTTAATGCTATCAGAATATAAAACGAAACTGGCTAATTTAAAGACATACCTACTACATTGTAACTATATGTATGAACACCATACGACTCATTTTCAGACTAATTATTTTAGCGGGTTAAATCCCAGATTTTTGAAAATATATTAAAACCAATTTTTAATAACATCAACCAAAAAAACTCAATCATATTAAAACTTTAATAAAATAAAAATAAACTTAATCATATTAAAACTTCAATAAAACAAAACAAACCTTTTTCATCGATAAAATTAACAGCTTAAACTGTCCCCTCCCTACACGATGCAAGGAGCTTGTAAGACGGTAATGAACTAAATTCCTCCGCTCTTTGAGTCTGCCTCACGCCTCGCCTCGCCTTGCCTCATCTAGGCCTCTTGCCTTGCCTCGCCTCGTCAATTGACCTCACTTTCTTAAGATGCGCATCTTTATGAGTCTGTAAAGAGGTCATCTAGTTTACATGTCGCTGTAATTAACGATTTGTAAGAAGAGAGTCGTTAACGTCGTTAAACTGCAGTTTTAGATGGTCAAAGTTTATTGTTTAGTTGTCGTATTCAGAGTTTAATAATTTACGAAAACTATTTTGAGAATTGATGAGACGAAATAGCAGATTATAATGTGGGTATTAATATTCCTTTACTATTAATTAGCAAAGCAATAAGCAAAAATAAGTTAAGTTAACTACTCCAGGGTAGCGCGCTAGGCACGCCATAATCATAGTGGTAAGTTCTCTCTTTGGGTAGTAGCTGGAGAGGCGTCGCAGCGTCCTCATCTTTCGCATGACACAGGTCCTCACCGGACATGGTAAGTTCGGGAGGTTCCTGCACAAGATTCGAGCGAAAGAGAAGCCCGGGTGTCGCCATTGCGCGAATCGCCCGCAGGATACGGTGAAAGTGTGTCCCGCTTGGGCAGAGCACCGCCGCTGCCGTGTCCTCGTGGGGGCGATTGGCAGCTGCGATCTTGGCGACCAAATGAACAAAAAAATTTAGAAAATTTTCATTTCGCGGTCTGCCCTTTTTTTAGGTGGAAAATCATCCAATAACATCTCCCACCCTTGAGCGAGAGGGTGTGTCTGACTTTTACTGAATGAAAACCCACTCCTGTTCCTTCTTTGCCTTCGTCCCAGGGCCCCTTGTTTTACTTTCCGTGGCCCCAGTAGGCTTCGACCTTGCTAGGCCCCTACGGTTTGCTGACCTCTCCTTGAGACGCGCGTGGAATAATACGCGCCGTTGACGACCTGGACTCGGTCCGGACATTCCGCTGCCCTGCACTTTGACTCTAAGAGTATCTCTATGAATTAAGACTTCAGCGTAAATCATCACAAAAGATTTCCTTTATTATTCCGATCCAAAAACTTCTCAATTCAACTCTATAATGAAGACTTCTATCACGAAGAAGTCGTTAGCCAACGCTATAAATAACCTGAAAAGCACTTGAACCTTCAGACCAGTCTAAATTCGCGTGGCTCTTATCTTTCGCACTTAGTAAGTGTTAGTTTTGATCACTGATAGCCACAAACTTTTGTTTTACATGCGTTTTAACGAACAAATGTAAGCAATTTCAAGTTGGACAAGTTAGGCTGTTTAGAAGTTTGACTCTGTACTTTGAATTGCAAATTACGTTTCTAATCGTTTAATTAACGTTTTGGAGTAATTGTGTGTGTTTAGGTATGAAGAAATTTTGTATACGTAGTATGTAACTTATGTGTTAATATGTTACCTTACACTAGGTTTTATCCACCGTAGGCGCGGCCTTGCGGATGACGAGCAATAGCTAGCTCACCGTCCAGCTGTCCGGTAAGGAGCAAGCCCAGATCGTTGACAGCACGTAGTGTTCTACGTGCACCTCAAAGAGATGTCAGCAAAACCATAGGAGCCCTGTAGGGCCGATGGTTGCAAGGGCCACGGGGAATCGCTGAAAGGAATACCATGGTCCTGGAATGCAAAAGGCAACTGAAGAACACAAGTGTATTTTAGTCAGTATAAATCTGACACGCCTTTCCGCTCCGCCCTTGAGCAGAAGAAGGAATTAAATGATTTCCAAGCTCAAAAAACCACCTTTACAGTTTCTTTATTGAGCCTTTTTATTCTTGGAGGTTGTAACCTCCGCATTTGTTGGACAAAATCAAGAACACACCTAAAATAAGTAGTCAGATTCGAAACCATAAGACAATATCCTTAGATTCAAAACTTAATGGACACCTTACCCAAGTTTTCCCGTGACATTACAAATCCATGGCCTACCACAACAAGCCGTAACAGGGGCTTATCTTAACTCGAACTTACCTGTAACTTAGCGCAGTTAAACTGTTGAACTTGCCCCGAGACAAGTTGCAATAAGCTAACTTACGGATCAAGACGGGAGATCGTTGTCTTGGATTAAGGAATAGGTTTTGTTGGGTTAAGTTTAAGTAAGAATAGCTTAAAGTGTTAAAATAATCTTTATAACAGGTGCGTACAGAGAATTTCGCGACTTTCTTTGCACCCAATCGCTCTAAAATCTTCTTCTTCCTGCCCTTATCCCATATTACTTGGGGTCGGCGCAACACGTTTTTTTCCTCCATTCTGTCCTGTTACCCGTCACATTATCACTAACTCCCTTTTCTTTCATGTCACTCCTCACACAATCCAGCAGTATCTTTGTGCTCTTCTATCCGTATTTGTTCATTTAATTTTTGAGTGTTTGTATGTACGTAAATGAATAAATGGGATCAGTGGTGGCCGAGTGGTAATGGCTCCGACTTACGAGTTGTAGCTCGCGTGTTCAAACCCTGCCAATACTTTGTGTAATTTATTTCATTACCACTGCTCTCAAAACGGTGAAGGAAAACATCGTGAGGAAACCGGCAGTCCTAGAACCAAAAATTCGAAGACATGTTACATTCATCAACTCGCACTGGGCCCGCGTGGTGGACTACGGCCCATTCCCTCTCCTAGAGAGAAGGCCTGAGTCCCAGCAGTGGGAACATTAAAAAGACTGGTGATGAAATGAATAAATATAGTAATAAATCTATCTTTTCTTTGACCTCTCCCCCTCTCTATCTATCTATATGTAAACTCAAAACTCCAATTGTACTAAAATAACAAGATGCATTCCCTATGCATCATAAACAGTCATCTACTCCAAAGTGTCCATTAGATGAGCACTGTCCGTATAATCTTGCGGCTTAACCACTCATTAAGGATATATCCTTTTTACTAATTAATACGCGCGCTCAATTCACGCGAGTTAGTTTTGCAGATGTGTGTACAGATATAGACTACGGTACGCTGATGTTTAGACACAGAGTAACAATAGTGTTATTGTATGTGTTGGTGTACTGTGATGCCTGCTGAAAGAGACAACTGAAGGAACTCAGGTTGGTTTTATTCCGCAAAACTCTGCCATCACACAGAGCGGAAGAATTTATGTGATGAATTCTCGAAAAACAATGTGCTGATTTACTTAAGAAATAATTGCAAGAGCAAAAGTGGCTGTATTGGTCATGAAAAACAGTAAACGTTACTGACTTTTTCGGATAAAACATAATACAATAAAATTCACCAATCATTACTTTAAACTTTCGAAAAGCGTCCCAATATATTTCTCTTTTTTTTTAATAAAAAAGGCACTCCTTTATTTACTCGACTTTCGACAACACAAACAATGTAACCAGATCAACTCACGCCAATTACATCACTGTCTCAACTACACTGTGGCATGCAAATTACAAACAACACGACATGCGTACGAGCACAGTCAATTAACACGCAGTATTTAAACAGGAAGCTCGCGAGGATGTGACGATATAGATTTAACCTCTGCCACATCCTATATCGTCTTGGTTTTGACGCAACGCCATCATTTGGGACAAGGATTAATTGTTGACTCACTGAGATGATTGTGCTGTGGCGCCGGCATTTCTTAAGAGTCGGTTGTAGTCACTGAGTATTTTGTATGAACTCCGCCCGGGTCTGCGTCGATTTCGCGGCCCCGAAACAGTGGTTTTATTTTTATAAAAAAAACATTAACTATTTAAGATATCTGTTTTTCGCCCTTTTAAAATACAAGCTTTATTATTTTTTGTATCTATCAAATATTGCCGTGAGGTAATCTCGTAAACAAAACGTGTAGTTTTTATTTAAAATCGTAAGTTAGGGTTAGATTCGCTTTTTTCTTATCCAGCCAACTCATTTATATCATGTTTTGATTTTTGCCTGGCGGTTGGCCAGCATTATGCTGAGCGCTAGCCGTTTTGCGTGGATGTGACGCATATCCTATTTACTTGCTAGTTATAAGTCGTTATTGTTATTTGATTATTTTTTTTAAGATATGCGCTATGTTTGACACAAAGAAACTCATTTTCTTTTTTTTTCTTTCTTTCCATAGATAATCAAATTTAATTTAAAAAAAAAATTTCATGGTGTTTTCTTTTATATTTGGGGATTTGCAAAGATTTAAAAGGTTCAAAATGAGTAGAACCTGGCCTTAAACAAGATTGCGTGACCCCTTTTGATAAGGTTAGTATGGTGAATAGAATCCGTCTGGTGCTCTGTCTGTTTGTCTGTCTGTTTTGACAGACGGCTTTGGACTTTGTACTGATCCGTTGAATAACAAGATCTAATCATTTTAAATACTTACTATGTTGTGATGACTAAGTAAATTGTGCTACACTGGATGTGTATGATACATCTTTCAGTCATCCTCCAAATATCGCATTAGTCATGTAAGTAATAAACAGACGTACCATTTTCTCACATATGAACCAAAAATTTTACAGGATAGGTACTGAAATAGGCATACTTATTTTTTTTTCAATTCAATTTATTTATTTCAGTTAACTAGGCACATAGAGGTTTCTCAAATTTTGTACATAAAATAAGACAAATAATAATAGAATAATAGTAGAATAAAATTAATCAAATAACTCCTCCAGCTCTGAGTGACACGAGAAAGACAGACTTTTACTGACTAAAACTGACTTGTGTTCCTCCAGTTGTCCTATCGAACAATATTGCAGCTCAGCTACTGAAAACCCTGAACAAGAAGATCCGAAACTTTACGTCACGTGATCCTCTCACAGAAAAAAAAAAAAGCAGCGATATTTATTCAAACTCAAAGATCTATTAATAAAAACATGGCCTTCGTCACCCATCGCTTATTTTAGCTGACGAACCGACGAAAAAAACCGCAATACAAAAGAAACTAATTGATGTAAACGTTTAAATGAGTACAATTAGACGTAATGTGGCTGAATTGGACGCATCTTGTAAAACATGTGTGGCAACACCTATTCTATTTGAGCGACGGAAGCTGACGGTGTACACATTCGAGTAATTAGGACACAGACTAACCTGTTACTGTATCATTGACGGTTTAAGGCCATTGCAGTCGGTCAGTGAGCAATGGGTTGCTCGCTGTCCGGCCGCCCGGTAACTGTTCGGACCAAGCCCAAGTCGTCGACGGCGCGCACTGTTCCCGAGCGCCTCAAGACTGACTGTGCATACTGGTGAAAACCCTCTTTCTATAGATGCAAGCATAGTATTGAAATAACCGTTCATTTCAAGACTAGTTGCATATGTTTAAAAAGAATGAATCAGAGAATTAGCGAGTGATCTAGTTGTATAATAGATAGGTAGGTTTGTGGAGGTCAGCAGTGAGTATGAGCAGTGGTGGCCGAGTGATAACGGCCCTGCCCCCCTAGCCAAGTTACAAACGTTTCGCTTGCGCCGAACGCTTCGAGTTGACCTTGCCGCCAATTCTTTTGTTCTGACCACGTGACTGAGCGTTGAGGCGACGTCATTCCCGTACATTTGAAGCTTTCTACAAGCGTTAACTATTGCAGATTAGCAACTTGGCTAGGGGTACTGACTTACGAATTATAGGTCCCGGGTTCAATCCAAGCCAGGTACATTACTTTGTATAATTGATTTCATCACCACTACTCTCAAAACGGTGAAAGAAAACATCGTGAGAAAACCGGCATGTCCTAGAACCAAAAATTCGAAGACATGTGACATCCACCAACACGCACTGGGCCCGCGTGGTGGATTACGGCCCATTCCCTCTTCTAGAGAAGAGGCCTGAGTCCCAGCTGTGGGAACATTAAAAGGCCGATTATGTTATATAGTGTTGAAATGAATGTTCATTTCTACACAGCTTGCATATATATTTAAAGAGAACGAATGAGAGAATTAGCGAGTGATCTAGTTTTATAACAGATAGGTAGGTTTGTGGAGGTCAGATGGTTGTAGTAATATGTGAATACATGAATGCAATGAAACGCATTGTTAGTCAGTATGTAGTAATACTAGTCATCATCATCATCATTTCAGCCGATAGACGTCCACTGTTGGACATAGGCCTCCCCCAAGTGTCGCCACAATGATCAATGGTCAATATGATACGAGTACCAGTTTATAATATAAAAAAAAAAATAAGCAAGGTATAGTAAAAACCAGCGAAGAAGCATAGCTTAATCAGATCCCTGCTGGAACACAACTCCTCCTCTCTAGGAAAAGGAATGGGCGGTAATCCACCACGCGGGCCCAGTGAGGATTGATATATGTCATATGTCTTCGAATTTTTGGTTCTAGGACATGGTGGTTTCCTCATGATGTCTTCCTTCGCCGTTTTGAAAGTAGTGGTGATGAAATAAATTACACAAAGTAATGCGTCGTAGGTCGCTTCAGTTACCACTACTCATTCAAAGAAGACCTTCCTAAAAAGAGTCAAGAGAGAACTGTAGCATTGAACCGTCTTAGTTTAAAGGTATCTACTACAGTCTAAAATTCCTAGCAACTTTGCCATTTTTTCTTGACATTGTTAAATCATCAAATACATTCTCCTAGTCTGAGTGGAGTGAGAGAATATCAGACTTTTACTGACGAAAACCCCACCTGTGTTCATTCAGTTGCCTTTTGCATTCCAGGGCTGTAGTAACTCTTTCAAATAAACCCTACAACTTAACTGCAGTCTTACACCAAACCTAAGAGCTTTTCGAAAATCCTCAAATAATTCCCGTATGAAACAGCCAGGGGCAGTCGCGCACAGCGGTTATTACACATATTACACTTACCAACAATCGCCATTAATGCTGGAAACTTGTCCCGGTACTGTTGCATACACAAGCGACTTGCCGGGTTATTCGTAACCCAAGTGTAAGTTAGTTATACGGACTTGTGGAACGACTGACAAGTTGGAATGAAGTGAACTTAGTTGTGAGACAGTCTTTGTTGAACTGATAATGAAGTGGAGAAGATAGATGCTGTGTTGGACTGAGGGATTATTCGAATGTTCCTTTTTTGTCCAATGACTTCTCCCGCCCTAGGACGGAACGGGAGGATGTAAGACTTTTACTGACTAAACCACGCTTATGTTCCTTCGTACAAACTTCAATAGAGCTCCATCGTCTACCACATCATCGCCTCGCGCATTTACCATTTTTTTTTAAAACACGAACCTAAATCAACAATTTAGGCTCGTGTTTGACCCCTATCTCACCTGATGGAAAGCGACGATGCGGTCGACGTTGGAGCATTCTTACCGAGAAGTAACCTTGAATAGGTTTCTCTTGATTTAAAGATTCTCGGGTTGTAGCCATCAGGAAACACCGAATCCGGCAATACCATCACGTGAAAAAAAGTCAAGCTTATTGATAGTGCCAAAAGACAATGAATGTACTGTTCGAAAAAAAATATACATTGATAGAGTCACATTGATAACATATTACACAACCCCAAAAAGATACTTTTTTTAAATAGATAGTATAATATTATCGCCTGAAACTACGTTTGCCAAACTTAACCCCCGTATGTCAGTCAGATATCTCTGTTCAGAATGCCCCAGTATACTTTGGAAGCTAGCCAGAAGTCTTTTTGGCCTCAAGATGTCGTTAGAACCAACTTTGGTAATACCGCAAGAGAATGTGTGCTCAGTGAGCCGTAGCGCAATCAACTGCAGTGTACGTCCGCCTTTATTTCTAGATATAATGCACTTGAGTCCCGGCCTTTAGTTCTGAAGTTTTTGCATTTGCATATTATTGGGGAATTAGGACATACCTTGCTTTGAAGGAATTAGACGACCAAAACTTATATGGTTTTGTTGTTTCGTCAAATATACGTGGCTAGACAGTGGGTCCAGTCGACCTATTCAAAATGAGACGGGTCGAGTAATAACGCAGGACAATTCCGAACGGGTCCAGTTGACCACAGACTCTTGGGCAGTAGTTTTTAAAATAATACTAGCTCATGCCAGCGGCTTCGCTCACGTCAAAGTAGAAAACTATACCATGGTAACACACTACCTGGATAAAAAGTACCCTATGTGCTATTCCTGGAAATGGTCTACCTTTTAACCAAATTTCATCCGAATTCTTTCAGCCGTTTGAGCGTCAAGCAGTAACAAACTCATTAACATTAGTGTAATCAAATTTCTCACTTAAATTATCTCACATTTATATTTATCAGGGAAATAGTTACACATAATGTAAAATTTGATGATTTAAAACTTTCAAGCATAGTTACAAAACAGCAACTTTACTCATATTTGTAACATGTCCGAATCAATATTTGTAAAAAAAAAAAAAATATTTATTTTTAATTCATCTATAATATTGGTTGTTGGAAAATAAAACAATTGCCAATCCCATTTTTTTTAGGTGAAAAAAACCATTCAATGATATCCCCATCCCGCACATCGCGCTTATCCCGCTTTTGGGCGGAGCGGCAAATAGCAACTCCTGTTTCTTCGTTGCCTTTCGTACCGGAGCCGAATCTTCCTTTCAGAAACAAATCTTTGGCCTCAGTAGGCTTCGACCCTGCTGGGTCACTACGGTTTGCTGACAACTCCTTGAGACGCGCGTAGGACGATACGCGCCGACGACGTCTTGGGCTCGGTCCGGACGATTCAGACGGCGCTTGGACGACGAGCTACCCATTGCTCGCCGAAGTCTTGGTAAAACAAAAAAAATGATGATGACTCTAAATGATGTGTAAAAAAAATAGTTTCTCTTTATAGAAAAAATAAAATTGAGTCATTATACGCCCATATTTGAAATTGTCCGTAAGTGGGTTTTATCAGGGATTTGCCAATGGCTTATACGACCGTTTTATTTTAATAATACCACTTACATCTGTAATCGTAATGAGATTAATCATATCCTGTATATTCACCCACATTGTATTAAAAATACCTCCTGAAGTCATATCAAGGATATGCATATTATTTTAGTTTCGGCAAAACTTAACCATGTTACTAGAATTTTATAAATGTAAAAGTAACTCTGTTTATTTGTTATATAGCATAATAGAATAATCAACCTTTTTAATGTTCCCACTGCTGGGACTCAGGCCTCCTCTCTCTAGGAGAGGGAATGGGCCGTAATCCACTACGCGGGCCCAGTGCGGGCCTGTGGTGAGCCGGCCGACCGGGTTGATGAATGTCACATGTCTTCGATTTTTTAGTTCTAGTACATGCCGGTTTCCTCACGATGTTTTCCTTCACCGTTTTGTGAGCGGTGCTGATGAAATAAACTACAAAAAGTAATGCGCCCAGCTGGGTTTGAACCCGTGACCTACAACTCGTAAGTCGGGGCCGTTACCACTCGGGGCCTCCACTGCTCCCGTCTATTTGTTACGCTTCTACAATTAAACTGCTGAACTGAATTTGGTACGGACTAAACTTGAACTCCAAGGAAGGTTAGGCTTCTTTTCTTGGTTTCGATTTCGACTTTGAGTCCGCAATAATAATATAACAGCGGAAAATTTCGCGTATTAAACAAAAAACAAGGCTTTGACTGCTTAATTATATCTACATACAGAAAAAGAGATCACTCAACAATCTCGCCGTTTAGTAGGCAATAAAACTGAGCAACTAAATAAAATAAAAAAAAATGACCCAGTAACATTTTTTTTGACTGACCTGTTGGTCTAGTGGTTAGTGGCTCTGACTGCTATGCCGGAGGTCGTGGGTTCGATTCCCATCCAGGACAAATGTTTGTGTGATGAGCATGATCATTTGTTCTGTGTCTGGGTGTAATTTATCTATAATATGTATGTATTTAGAAATATATAAGTATGTTTATCAGCTGTCTAGTACTCATAACACAAGCTCTGTTTAGCTTGAGACTAGACGGCGTTGTGTGATAGTTGTGGAATATTATATTATTATTATATTATTTTGTTTTATTGCTCAGCAAAGTGACGGACATAACTCATTCTCTTTTTTTGTACGTATTGCACTATCTTGTGTGATTCTATTCTCTTATCTTGTAAAAAAATACGTGTTGACTTTGACAACAACCTCTGGTTAATAACAGGGTTAACCATTTCCAATCACAACGTTTTTTTTATTTATTTATTGGTTTATGGTTTTATTGTTCCCTATAGGACATATTAAACCCTTTGTACCAAAGCAACAATATCTAACATCATTCATTAAATAAATAAATAAAAATAAAAAAAAACCTTATTTCTGGCAATGTAACTTAATATACATATTACTAGCTTTTGCCCGCGGCTAGGCCTGCGTGCGTATTAATATATCTAAGACTATCATCATCATCATCATCATCATTTCAGCCGATACACGTCCACTGTTGGACATAGGCCTCCCCCAAGCGTCGCCACATTGAACGTTCCTGTGCGTCCCGCATCCATCGGTTTCCTGCTACCTTCACCAGGTCATCGGTCCACCTTGTAGGAGGCCTTCCAACACTGCGTCTTCCGGTACGCGGTCTATGATATCATATTATATCTAAGACTATGATACTCATGAATAAAGCAGCTTTCTGTTGGTGGAAAAATTTCAGCAACTGGACTAGTACTTCCAAAGATTACCTCCTACAAACAAAAAAAAAAAAAAAAAAAAACTTTACTTCTTTATAATATCAGTGTAGATTGTGATCTTAAACTAAGTGTTAGTACTTCTATATGTATCAGTATGTTTGTGCGTCCTAATTTTGATTTTGATTCCTACACCTTAATGCCCCAAGACGCTGACAGTGCGCACTGTTCACACGAGCCTCATGGGGATGTAAGCAAACCGTAGGGGCCCAGCAGGGTCGAAGCCTTCTGGGGCCAAGGGTTCGCTTCTAAAGGAAAAAAACGCAAGGTAAAGAAGGAACATAGGAGTAAGCTTTAGTCAGTAAAAGTCTGACACGCCCTCCCGCTCTGCCCTAGAGCGGGAGAAGACATTGAATGATTGCCCAACTAAAAAAAAAAGACGATACCTCATATTGTTATTTTTGTTGTCTGTTATTGACTCGTTTGTTTTTCTACAATCTACACTAATATTATATAGAGGTAAAGATTGTTTTTTTTTTTTTTGTTTATATCTCTGAAAGTACTGGTATGACTGCTAAAATTTTTTCGCCGATAGAAAGCTGCTTTATTCCTGAGTGACATAGGCTATGTTTTATGTAGGCGGGCGAAGCCGCAGATAAAAGCTAGTTTTTATATTGTTTTCACTGTTAATTTTTGTTGTTGTATGTGTTTATTAATAAACTAGTTAGATAACAAATAATTTTTTAAAGAATATTCCTTATTATGGTCACAACCGACTCGACGCCGGCGACGGCGACTTAGCCATCAAGGTAACAAAACTAATATTTTCTTCCTCCAAGAAAACCCAGGGTTTTTACCGACTATTGTTACATAGCCTTCAATTTCCTTAAAACAAATGTTTTGAGCGCTAACGAGCTATCCATAAATGGTACAATTAGTATCATTTATGGATAGAAGTCGTCACGTTTTTTTTTTGACATATACACATGTTGTCAGAAAAAAGCAATGTGCTACGAGGTAGTACAATTTAACAGTTCTGCTGTCAACGACCTGTTCCAGATGTGCCTTATTTTAAAGTGTGACACAATTGACAGGAACCATCACAACTTTATTTACATACGAATCATCATCATTTCAGCCGATACACGTCCACTGTTGGACATAGGAATCCCCCAAGCGTCGCCACATCGAACGTTCCTGTGCGTCCCGCATCCATCGGTTTCCCGCTACCTTCACCAGTCATCGGTCCACCTTGTAGGAGGCCTTCTAACGCTGCGTCTTCCGGCCCCAACGGCCATCTGTTCTGCGAGCAATGTGCCCTGCTTATTGCCACTTAAGTTTGGCAATTCTTTGTGCTATGTCGGCAACCTTAGTTGTTTTTACATACGAATGCTTAAATACAAACATTTGACTTGATTTCTCTTATATTGTGGTGTATGTTAACCATTTTTTTTTTAATGCCTTAAACTGGTACTTGACTACGATCCCAACAGATGGTAAGCAGTGATGCAATTTAGCTTCACTTTTCTTGGACTGACCGACATTGGACTATTCAAAAGTGCCTGCAAATGGTCTATTTGAAATAAATGATTTTGACTTTGACTTTGACTTTGCAATTGTTAATGGCGAAATGCACTAGTATATGAGCCTGTTCACTCTAGCCTTGAAGACATCTAAATTATAATCGGACGGGAAAACTGCAGGAGGCAAATTGTTTCAGTACAGGCTACTTTATTATTAAATGGTATTACCCTCGCACGCGGGGTGGGAGGTTATTATTAATACGTAATATTTTGCGCATTTTTACGTAAAATCACCAAAAAAAAATTAAAGAAATCTGGATTTATCTAGAAACAATAAAGATATAGAAACTAAAACTTTTGGCCTAATTTTCGTACAAACATGTGTACAGTACGATAATTAAGGGTTTTCAAGGTCATTCAAGTTGTTCAGATGTATGTCGCGTATGTAGTACAGTCAGCGCTCGAGGGATGTAATAATATAATTCTTATTAATCCGGACATTTGTATAAAACCGGCCAAGAGCGTGTCGGGCCACGCTCAGTGTAGGGTTCCGTAGTTTCTCGTCCGTCACAATAAGTGTACCCACTTATTAGTTTAAAAAAAATGCTTGCATATACGATTATACTACAAACTTAGTCCAGAAATTATTTTGTAGAACCTTTTTGTCTTTTTTGTACAAAAACTGTTCTTTCCACCAAGTTCAAAATGATTTTCCTAGAAAGTCCTTATAAAGTTCTACTTTTCAGATTTTTTTCATATTTTCTAAACTTATGGTTCAAAAGTTAGAGGGGGGGGACACATTGTTTTTTACTTTTGGAGCGATTATTTCCGAAATTATTGACATTATCAAAAAATGATTTTAGTAAACCCCTATTCATTTTTAAATACCTATCCAACAATATATCACACGTTAGGGTTGAAATTAAAAAAAAAATCACTTCCCACTTTACATATAGGGGGGCTACCCTAATAAAACATTTTTTTCAATTTTTATTTTACCACTTTGTCGGCGTGATTGATATACATATTGGTACCAAATATCAGCTTTCTAGTGCTAACGGTCACAGAGATTAAGCGAGGAGGGACGGACAGACAGACATGGCGAAACTATAAGGGTTCCTAGTTGACTACGGAACCCTAAAAAGGAACAGACAGTACAACTACATTACATGCAGTTTATTAAACGTTAGAAATTAAATTCAATAATATTCTAAAGTATCAACTCAACCAAATACTTAAATTTCAAAACCCAAGCAACGAATCAAATAATTTGAAATAAGTACTTGAGAGCAATTGGACTATTAGAGTTGGGGTTCCGCGGGCAAGGAACGGAACCTCCGTTCAATTGCGGGCTAACGAGGAAACAATCTTGCACGCGCTCCGCTTGTGACGGAACTCCAGTCAATCTCAGCTGCGCGTGAGTGATGCACAACGGATGAACTGATAGGGCTATGGCCATATAGTAAAAATGGGTTTTTTTTTTCTATCTAAAAATTATAATCAACCGAAACATGATACACAATTAATAGCAAAAAAAGGAATAGATTAAAAAAATATGTTTAAAAAAATAACCTCCTTTTTTTGAAGTCGGCTTGTTACAGAATATGAGATACAACTAAAAATCGATAGTTTTGGATATGTATACTACATGTCTAAAGTCTCTTAAAATAAAAATGGCTCTATGTGAAACCAGTGATATTTCAGAAGATTCTTAAAGTCTTAAAGTTTTCAATGAGTACGTACTTATTTACTCGATAAACAGTTGCGAATCAATCACTGAGAAATATCAACATTTCAAATAAAGACTGACCAGCAGATTTTATTAGCAAAAAAAGTAAAAACACTTTTCTTTTAAGTGCAATTTCATGAAGTGGTCGGCCATTCCACAGAATTCTTGACCATTTCACGAAATGGTAATTTCAAACTTAACATAATCTCGATCATATCATGAAATGGTCAATTCTACGTTAGGGCTACAGCAAATGCATTGCGTATGTACCAGCCCTATGGGAGGAAGAGACAATTCGCTGTGGAAGTAGGATCCTAAGTACAAGTGGTTATATAAGGTAATGGGTTGTGTTGTGACGGGCCGTCCGCGAGGCTAGGATGTCTCTATTAGAGTAATTGATAGAGCAGCCACTGTGTATACTTTGTGTCATAATATTTGTTGGAGCGTGTTTTGTACTGGATTGGCTGGTTAGATTTTGTGTGTAGATGTTTCTTTTGGTAGATTGTTAGAGATATCGTGAGTTTTTGAGTCTATGCCAAATTTTAATTAATTTATTTAAAGTTTTATGCACACAAAACTACAGAGGCGGACTTATTGTCTTAAGCATTTTCTGCCAGTCAACCTTTGGGTGATGCAGAGAAAAATAGACAAAATAATTAACCGATATCGTGAAAAAAAAACTTGTTTGGTGAAAATACTCCTAAGCTTAAAGTTATTAATAACATAAATGTATGTATACATACAATCAATATCAGTAAATGACCACACTAACTTAAGGTTTTTTTTTTTAATGAGGGTTTTGGAAGAGCTTTTGGGATAGGTTTTTTTACATTTATTATGCATACAGTTCCTAAGGAGTGGCATTCCATGACGGTCTCTGTATTCCCCAATAGCTGCAACTTAGGGATCAAGTAAAGAGTAAATAGGTTACTTATAAGCAAGCCAGCTCCATCTTCGACCACCATCAAGTCAGATAGAGGTCAAACGCGAGTCTGTCAACAAAAAAAAGGATGGGTACATTCACTATTGACGTTTTTAAAGACGACGGTCAAATAGCAGTCACTCATCGCAACATGCTTCATGCTGTGTAACTGACATTTGACCACTAAATGGCTCTCAAAAAAAAAATGGTTTTACCAAACACTCTCCATACCCATGGGAAGATTTATCACCCATAAATCATCACAAAATCTCTGTTTACACTACACCCAAGATATTTAAACTCCTAAACAAACTACTGTATCGCCATCCCAATATAAACATGTTTATTGTTTAGCCTTATTACGCCCCAAGAGACCGTAATAAAAACAAGTCGAAAATAAATTAACTAACACTTTATCTGCAGGAAACCTAACAAAAAAACCGTACAAGGAACATAAAATACACCATCGTATGCCGTGAATGTCAGTACAAAAACTTAAGTACGGATGTATGGAATAATGGTGCCAGCGATAATATCCAATGTTTTCCTTCATAACATAATAACTGGTGTTTCTGCTTGATAAGAAAACACCAGATGTGGTACTCAGTTGTTGTCCAGTGTCGGGCACGTGAGTGGCTAAGGCATGGGTGACGGGCGAGTGGGCGACACCGTGTTTTAGAAACCACGTACTCCAGGTACTCCAGTCACCATGCTGAAAACATTTGCTCCGATTTGACTTTGATTTTTTTTTCGATAGGTTATCATCAGATAAACGCGCCCGCTCTAAGTGAAACGATAGTGTCAGACTTCTACAGACTAAAACCCATGTGTTCCAGGGCCACAGTAACTCTTTCGATCAATCCTGCAGCTCTAGCAATTTGACTTGATTGACAGTCTTAAATCTTTGGGGTTAATGAAAATAAGTCAGTCCTATTCTAGATCATATTACTGTTCACTTTGCCACCATATAAAATTCCTTGTATCACTCAAGATACTTGTGCTACACATGTATCACAAAAGATACATACATAATTAATTGTCAATTTCGTTAGGTAATAAAACCTACAGCAATTATTTCAAAATCTTAACTCTCTAAGGACATCACTCCGATTGGAAGCGAAGTGGGAGCAAGATTAAAAGAATAATCTTGTCTTCTTCAAAATCCGTCTCTACTCATGAATTGGACAGCACATTATTAAATTGTAACCAGATATGTTTTATCATTTTTCTGTGCAGGACAGACGGACAAAACGATAAGAAGTGTGAGTGAGGCATAGCATGTCGTGTTTCGCAATCTAATAATGTAACTGGCCACATTGGGCAGGCGTCACCCATATTTTCATGTGTTTCAAATTACAAGATTTCGAAATACAAATGATAGAGCTGTATTGAAAAAAAAACATGTATTGATTGATTTATCGATTTATTTATTAAAATGATTCTTTTTTTAATGTTTTCTTTTCTTTTGCGTATTACATGTATAAACTATTGACGAGTAAATTTTAATGAAATGCTTCGAGTGAGATATTTATGCTTGTTGTTTTAGACTTAGATTATGCAGTTTTATATTAATTGGCCTAAGAAGTTATTAATGTTTTCTCTCACAGCAGGCCTAATCAAGTTACGATCGTCTCGTTTCGAATCTCTTTCTACAGTCGGTAACGCCTCCAATTCCTTTATTCTGACCTAACGTTGAGATGATGTCATTCCCATGACATTTGAAGTTTTCTACTAGCGTTAACGATTGTAGATTATCAACTTGGCAAAGCCCTCAGAGTGTTTACATTCTAATAATATAATAGAGCGGAATGGTCTTGGAAAGCAAAGGGCAACTGAAGGTCACAGGTGGGTTTAAGTACGTAAAAGTATCACAAGCCCTTGATGATTTCTCTCCTCAAATAATAGAAGTTAATTAGTTAAGTTAATTCACTGCATCACTACGTAATTCGACATTATAACATGAAAATTGGTACAAAATGCAGTCATCCGTTTTTACACCTTTCGAATATGACTAGGTACTTAATTGTAGCGTTTTAAATAATATTTCATTTGAGGAAAAAAAAGCTGTTATCAAATTATGTATATTATTTTACATCAGTCGATTTTATATATTTTAGGATCGTCGTATTTAAAAGAGGAAGGAAAATATATTGATACCTAGCTTAAGTCACTCTGCTTATTAATTAGCCTTTCTTTTTTTTTTAATTTACATACTTTTACACCTATCTATCACCTCAGTTTCACGTAGTTATTGTTAGTTTATTTATTTATTTTATAATTTACTAGCATTTGCCCGCGACGTCGCCCGCGTACATTAAATGTAGCCTACGTCACTCAATTAAATTATTACCAATCGGACCAGTACTTCCAGAGTTTACCTCCTACAAACAAAAAAACAAAACTTGACCTCTTTATAATATTAGTACTGAAGTAGGTATAGGTGTACACACATATACATACATTAAAGAAAGATACAACATTACAAAAAATTGTTCAAAAGTACTGCTTATTTCAATAAAAGAAATTTCTTCTGCAGACCTGCGAAAGAAGAGATCACAAGAAATGTAGAAATTAACGTGTAGAAAAAAAATAAAAAGAGTTATAGTTACAGCAGGCACAACGGATCTTGAGCGCTCGACGTCAGAGTGGGGATCGCTTTGCGCATTCCATACATTGGCGAGCCAATCGTCTTCGTTGTTAGATACATGCAGCAACGCAGGGAGCGAATGAGGAGTAACGTCTATGACGCGATGGCGCGGCGAGCCAATCACTGACACTCCCCGCCCTCTTCGTCTCACTTCGCACCACTAAAGAGACCGAATATTTGACTTCTGCGCAACCGCTCAAGATGCATTGTGCCTACTGTATTGGTATCGTCATTATTTCAGACCGGTCGAGCAGTCACGTGGTCAGGACAAAGGAATTGGAGGCGTGGCCAACTCGAGGCGTTCGACACAATCTCTTACGAAACGAAACGGTCTTAACTTCGCTAGGAGGGCTGTGCGTCTTGCATCCATCGAATCTCACCTCCCTGATTATCGGTCCACCTTGTAGGAGGCTTACCAACGTCTGCGTCTTCTAGTACGCAGTCGGTTCTATCTTAACTTCTACCATTCAAGAAATAAGTGTACGACAATTTGTCCTAAGCTACCCTTTTTGTTTAATGTTATAAACCAATGCTTGACTCCGATTCCACCTGGTTAACAGTGACGCAATCGTCGATGGTGAATCGCACTAGGTTATTAAGAGCCCATTCACTCTAGCCTTGAAGACACCTAAATTATAAACGAACGGGAAGACCGATGCAGCCAAATTGTTCCAGTACTTCGATGTACGCGGTAGACGCTGAGTTGAAAAGCTCAGTCTGGTAGAGGTGTCAACAATGTAAGAGTGTACAATTGCTGGAAATTGCAGAAGTTCTGATAAATTGAAAATATGACAATATATCCTATGAGGTGTGTGGCCGAGTGGTAACGGCCCTGACTTACAGTTGCCATCACGGATCTTGAGCGCTCGGCGTCAGAGTGGGGATCGCTTTGCGCATTCCATACATTGGCGAGCCAATCGTCTTCGTTGTTAGATACATGCAGCAACGCAGGGAACGAATTAGGAGTGACGTCTGTGACGCGATGGCGCGGCGAGCCAATCACTGACACTCCCCGCCCCCGCGTCTCACTTCAAACCACTAAAGAGACCTAATATTTGACTTCTGCGCAACCGCTCAAGATCCGTGATGGCAACTGTACGAGTTGTAGATCGCTGATTGTAACCCAGCTAGGCGCATTAATAATAATAATAATAATAAAGCTTTTTTATTTTCTATGAACTTACAATTGCATTATATCTTTCTTAGCTTAGTGTTAGTAATACTTATTTCTAATTTTAGTTATAGTTTCTAAGTAAAACTAGAAATCTTTATAGAAACCCCTGGTTAGGGTATAGGCCTCCTCCAAATTCTTCCATTTTTCTCGGTCATGTGCTGTTCTGAGCCAGTTTTTCCCCGCCACTGATATTATGTCATCCACACATCGTTTTTGTGGCCTGCCTACGTTTCTCTTTCCTTGTGGGCCGGTCCAGTTGGTACACTTTAGAGTCCAACGTTCGTCGGTGTATCTCGCCACATGTCCGGCCCAGTTCCATGTTAGTTTTAGTACTTGGCGCATTACTTTGTGTAATTTATTTCATCACTACTGCTCTCAAAATGGTGAAGGAAAACATCGTGAGGGACCCGGCATGTCCTAGAACCAGAAATTCAAAGACCTGTGACATTCACCAACCCGCACTGGGCCCACGTGGTGGATTACCGCCCATTCCCTCTCCTAGTGAGGAAGCCTGAGTCCCAGCAGTGGGAAAATTAAAAAAGGCTGATTATGCTATGTTATATATCTTATTGCTCGTGACTGTACAATGTCATGACAATCGAAGATATACCAGGCTTTAAACCATGTTCTGCAGTACAAATAAGTAATTAAAGCATATTTCCATACACGTCGAAGTAGCGTGGCTCTCTCGCATGACCCGCCGCTCGTGTCCAATATTAGCCATATGTCACAGGCGATACCGCCGTAGATAATGACGACTAATAAGTGCCTGTCTTCCAACACACCATGCTAGGGTGGGGAAATGTCGATAGCGATAATCTGGGTCGAGGTTTGCGAAATGGGAGTTTGATAAGTTGATTTTTAGCGTTTGATTGTTATCCTAGAGTCCTGACAGACCTTGTCCTGCCCATAGTTGACTTTTCGACAGAAAAAAATAATAATTGAAAACCGTAACGCCACTTACCAGGTTCAATTGTATTTTCTGACGAAAACCCAGTTTTCGGACAAGACAAGAGTTTGAGTATCTTCAAGGCAAGAGTGAATAGGCTCATAAACTAGTGCGCCTCACCATCAGAGATTGCATCACTGCTTACTATCAGGTGGGATTGCAGTCAAGCACTAGTTCATATTGATTAAAAAAAAAGAAAACGTCTGTCTGGACCGCTAGTAACATAAAGTTATACCACTTCTTGCCAAGAAGTGTCTTCGCAAAGCAAGAGTCACAAAAACATAATCTGTGTATAGCGATGCGCTACGAGTACATGGCGGACATCCCACACATACCTACAAAACATTTTGGTAACACATTCACTGTACGTACAGCGTACAGCTAAGGAGTGGAATTCCCTGCCGGAGTCCGTCTTTCCTCATGGCTAAATCCTAGGGATCTTCTAGGCAAGCGTACTCCATCGTCGACCAAATCATCGCTTACCGCCAGGTGAGATAGTGGTTAAACGCGATTCTATCTATATATATACTCGTTTAAAAGGAAAAACTAATAATATAATATGAATAATATTCCACAACTATCACACAACGTCGTCTAGTCCCAAGCTAAGCAGAGCTTGCGTTATGAATACTAGACAACTGATAAACATACTTATATATTTCTAAACACATACATACATATATAAACTGACTGACATATCAATGCACAGCCAAATCTACTGGACCTAGGAGCGTAAAATTTTGCACAAGACTTTCTATTCAGAGGTAGGCAAGCACTAAGAAAGGATTTTTCAAAATTCACCCTTATAGTGATGAAACAGTGGTTCCAAAGTTTGTATAAAGAAACCTACTTTAACGCGGGCGAAGCCGCTGGCAGAAGCTAACCATTAATAATAAAAAAATCTCAACATAATCTATAAGCATAATTCTATCGATATATTCAACCAGCCTACCCTTTCACGACGACCTTACTTATCGATAGCCACCACCTCGCCGCCTGACCGCCCTCGGCGCGATCTTATCGCTCGGTTTTTATTCTCGTGATAGCCAACGATAAGCTGGAATGTCCTTTTTCATAGAAGCATAGTAATGGGCTAGGAGGCACGCCATCCATGCTTATAACTTATGCATACTGATTGCTCTACTTCCACCCTTTACTGGACACGTTTTATCGTAGGTATTTTTTTGTCTTCCAGTGTCGATATCTATCTTCACATCTCTAAATTGATTCGAATTTGTTCTAGAATTTTTCGTTGCTCGAAGCATATCGCTTCAAAAGCAACTTTAAAAAAATTCTAGAATAGTCTTCGATAGTATTAATTTTAAGAAGAAAAACGACTATTAATACCTACGTAAGCAGTACCGTAACCAGCCTTTTATACGCCCGGTGCGAGCTTCAATAACTGCGCCTCTAGAAAAAATAATATACAAACAAAAAGTACTAGGTATATAATTTTGGCGCCCCTCCGGGAACTGCGCCCTGTGCCGGGGCACCGCTGGCACCGCCCTATTTACGGCACTGTACGTAAGTAGGAATTATTATCTAGTAAAATATACCTGATAATGACGATGATATAAAATCATTGATTGAATTATATCGAAAGCTAAGTGACATACATAACTTATAGTTAGTTACATTTTATATATACGTAACTAACTTAAATATTAACAAATTTATGCCTAACCTAACTACACACAATATACACACTAAGCCTTACTAAAATATTATGGCGTCATAAAACTCCTCCAGTAACTATAGTCATTTAGCTTTCGATGTAATACAGACAAGCTGCTGTAATAGTGAAAGTAGTAGACTTACCTGAAAAGAAAAGAAAATATTATTACATCATTGATCTAAAAACTAGGAAAAAAATACTTATTAGTTTTATTTAAAACCAAATTTAGCATCATTTTCCTGGAGTGCTGAATTGTTAGAAAGATTAACTGTGACTCTGAAACGCAAAGAGTGGGTTTTAGTCAGTAAAAAGTCTAAACCGCCCCTCACGCTCCACCCAGAGCGGAAGAAGTCATTTGAAGATTTCTCTCGTCAAAAAACCAATGCAAAATTTTTCAAAAAAATAAAGAGAAAAGACGGCGGATACTTCAGAAAAAGTTAAGGCACAGGAAAAATTACACAAAATTGATCGGATTACTTCAATAGGTCATAAAATAAAAAAAATGGCATCCCAATTTTCGTTATCAGCCCATGAAATAAACAGATCACGTAGCTAAACAGACTGCCGGACATTATATGTGTAATTATTAATAAATACATACAAATCACTGGGAACACGCGACGCGACGACCTATTTCATGTGCCGTGCATGTCTTGTCATTCGCAGCCTTCAAAACGTTTGCTACACTATAATGTAATTTTAAAATGTCGCCGCGCGTACGTTATTATGATCGAAAACATAGAGGCACCTTTATTTTTGTGCAAATAAACAGCTTATTTTTTGGGTAGGAAAACATGTAAGGACTTCTCCCGCTCTCGGTAGAACGAGAGGGAGTTTCAAACTTTTGCGGTTAAAAAAACTTGGCTCACTCAAAAAGAATAACATATTCACTTCTATGAGGAAAACAAAAATAAATTAAGGGTTAAGTTAAGCTATGATATCGCAGAAAGAAAAAAGAAAACAAACTAAAGTAAAATTACTGTAAACTTAACACTTGGTAACATTTAAAATATGGTCTTTTAGAATAGCCTTTTAAAAGTTGAAAGAGATTTCGATACCTTTACTTAAAGGTATCGAAATCTCTTCCAACTTTTAACCATTTACCTAAACACTTGTTTAGGTAACTGGTTACATAGTTGCCCCCTCTTACACACTGACTGAAACCACACCTATCTTGCTTCATTTGGTATTTGGATTCCAGGACTACGGGTTTCCTTATCAGAAGTCAACCCATGGCTCCAGTAGGCTTCAGCCCTGCTGGCCCCTATGGTTTTGGTGACATCTCATGTCTTTAAGGCGCGTTTCGTCGACAACTCGGGCTTGGACCGGACGGTTACCGGACGGGTGGGCGGCGAGCTACTCATTGCTGGTCGTCCATGCCTACGGTGGCTGGAAAGATATTTTTTACACCACCTGCTAGATTAATGCCCTTTTATACGCCATACACTCATCACTTAAAGCTAGTCATTTTGTCCCTAGGGAGATAATGCAGTATAATGAGATTATTTTTTTACATGAATAATGAGATTTAAATTTGGAACATCATAAATCGTCAACATGAGTGAACAAGAGAATTTTTAGAATTAACTCCCTCACAATGCTCGGGATTAAAATTAGCAACCTTCGTTTCTTTCAGAATTCAAAATACCGCCCGCGACTTAAAGACACTGCTTTATCCTCTAGTCACATAATCTACTCTTTTATTTTTTTAAATATTCTAAAATACCAAGTTTGTCCTGTACCTAGTATATCATATTCGTGTCACAGTTATATCGAGTAAATTATACCAACCTACACTTATTTTTTCCATAAGTTATTATTAGGTTTAATAAAATCATTCTAGAAATTATAGGTGGTCTGTAACTATTTATGTAGTAATATATATCTGTATTCACCTAACTTGATATAAAAATGTAATTTACCTGTTCGTATATGAAATGATGAAGATGAAACTATGAAAAAAATACTAATGCCTATCTTGTAAAATACAGAAACATTTAAGTGTTACCTTGGCCTTAGAACGCAAAAGACAAATGAAGGAACATAGATGGGTTTTAGTCAGTGAAAGTGTGACACGCTCTCTTGCTCCACCTTAAAGCGGGAGATGTCATTTTAGGATTTCCCACGTCAAAAAAAACCTTGTAGGCACGAACAAGACTAACAGACCAATATCACACTAATGACAGCGCCAGTGAACGGCATTGCCATGGCTGAACACACAACATGCTGCCTGACCCAGTGGGCAAATCAAATCAAATCAAAAATCAAGGAATTTAATTTAAGATACTTACTATTTTTGTCATCAACACGCCAAGAAGATTAAGTAAATAGAAATTGTTTAAATTTTATTGTAATTCAATTCTTGACAATTTTTTTTATTTTTAATTGGACGGAAAAATTGCTTATTTTCGAAATTTACAGACTACTTTATGAAGAATTTCTTATTTACATTCTTAAATACATAACCAATAAATAGAACGCTCAAAATTTTAATAAACTACGCGGACTTTTAATAATCTTAGTGTTCAACCGAATGGCGCGAAATCACGGCGTTCGCTTGGGTTTTGAGGGGTCTGCGATCCAACCTGATGGTAAGCAGAATGCAATCGTTGAAGGTGAATCAAACTAGTTTATTAAGAGCCTATTCATACTAGTCTTGAATAAAAATAAATAATTTTGTAACCGTAGAAAATCTTCATATATAGACAGAGTCGGAAAAAAATATCTTTTAAGTTTCCAGCTGTGGTTTTCATTTTACAATACTAAATACAGAAAATCTGTAGATAGAACGTTGAACATAATGCCGTTATATTCAAAACAAAACTTGAACCATATGCATTTAATATTACTAACATTATCTTCAACTTGACGATTACAATTTCCTTGTTCGACCACCATAGCGTGACCGCCACCATATGGTCAAATGACCATAAGTCACCGTTGAAATAAGGTGAACAAAGACACATAGATAATTATTATTGCAAAGGGTGGTTTATTCCCACACATTCCCATACACCACCCCATGGCAGTGGGCCATATGGCACATGATCTTATCGAAATTGTTTTAATACTTACATTATTTAGTGCGCAGTTTATTTGAATTAAGGAAAATGTATTGTTTCTTGCGTCTGATAAGGACGAGGTAGAATAAGAATCGTAATGTAGGTATTGTTACTGATGTTGAAGCCGTTAATTACAATATGGTTACCTATTTTATTAGATTTAAATTTAGCGAAACCGTATAGGCAGTTAAGAAATACAATAATCGTGTTGCTTCTGCTGAAATAATGAATTAGGCACACAAAGCTCTTTTAGGGACAGTATCACTGGATTTCAATATCTTAGACACTTCGCTACAGAGTATTTATATGACTGTTGTTCTGAAAGTCTTTTTTCAAGTAACGAAAAATATATTAAAGCAATTTTTTTTTTATTATTATTATTGATAGGCTCGCGTTTGACCACTATCTCACCTGATGGTAAGTGATGATGTGGCCGCCGATGGAGCACGCTTGCCTAGAAGTGACCTATTCACTCTTGACTTAAAGACCCCTAGGTTGTAGCTATCAGGAAACACAGACTCCGGCAGGGAATTCCACTCTTTAGCTGTACGCATAATGAATGTGTTTCCAAAACGCTTTGTACAATTAAAATCTTCCACAATTTCGTCCCTAAAATCGTTCATCTCTTTTAGTATCATCAATAAAATATAATAAGACGTAATAAGTTATGAAATCATTTTATACGCAAGAAATATATCCTCATAAGTGTTTTACATACACGTTTCCTGATAGCTACAGCATGGGAGTCTAAGTTATGAAATAATAGGTTACGTACAGCTAGGCAAGCTTGCTCCATCGTCGACCTTATCATGTGAGATGCTGGTCAAGCGCAGGCCTATCAATAGGTAATAAAAATAAAAGTTACTCTCCTCTCCACGCATAGCATAGCTTAAAGCATAATCAGCCATAAAATGTTACCACTGCTGGGACTCAAGCCTCCTCTCTAGGAGAGGGAATAAGCCATAATCGACCACGCGGACCCAGTGCGGGTTGGTGAATGTCACATGTCTTCGAATTTTTGATTCAGTATAGGACATACCAGTTTCCTCACGATGTTTTCCTTCACCGATTTTGAGAGCAGTGGTGATGAAATAAACTACTCCACCCATTTATTGTAAATAATATTCCATCACCTTCCAACCTATCCAGGCACAGCCTAATACTACTTTGTATATCATAAATGTCAAACAAAATCCTGTTTATTTCTGTCAAGAGCTCGCTCCGGGTCGGTTTCTGCCAGTATGGGTGGGAAAAGAAATGTTTCCGTAAAAATTAGACGACGTCAGGTCACGCCAAATTAAGCACGCCCGGGTTGAGGCACTAGTGTTGGGAAACTATCGATGCTTGCGAGAGGGGTGGGTTACTTCCGTAGTGATTATGTTGTGATGAGGAAATGTGGTGTGTAAAATGTTAAGTACGTAAAGAATTGTATAGTAGAATATTTATTAAAAAAATATGAGCTTTCATCGTGCTATATTGTGCTTGTAGGTTGTTTTTCCTGGCTGTGGATTGTTCTAAAGAGTTACGGTTTCCCTCGGTAAGGGCGACTGAAGGAACACGTGAAAGTCTAATACTCCTTCTCGCTTCTCCCATTGCAGGGAAGTCATTTTATGTATTCCCACGTAAAAAGAAAAGGTTGATTTCCCACAAAAATCTGTAGTCGACAAATATCTTATCACTTCTTCCAGAACACTGGGAGAATTTGGTTCTTCATGGATTAACTTTACTATGGCCTTCAAAATTTTCACAAACGTCAGTTATCAGTATTTAACAATACCTTCACCAGCCAGTGGCATAGTTACACACTGGTTTAATTACTATTATAATCAGTATTCTACAATCAAATAAACTACCCACTCACTTTTTCCCACCGTCTCTAAACACCATCACAACAACCTAAATCCTAATGCAAATTTCCCGCGCATTCCAAAGATTCCTTGCTCGACACATCGACTGTCGACATTATCGACATTCCACCTGCCCCGGACCTACACACCCCTGTCATGACTGAAATCAACAGGTCCCCGTCGACACGCCTGTCTCGTTCATATGCCACGACTAAGAAACACTGGCTTTACGAAGACGAAAGGATATTGTGCTGTATGGTTCGTTTATGATGTGCTGGAACAGATTTTTGTAGTACCGTAAGAGTGAGACGGTTTTCTGAAGATGTTACTTTGTTATAAGCACCTGCATAGAATAGAATAGCATAGCATAGTCGGCCTTATAATGTTCCCACTGTTGGGACTCAGGTCTCCTCTCTAGGAGAGGGAATGGGCTACAATCGACCACGCGGGCACAGTGCGAGTTGGTGGATGTCACATGTCTTCGAATTTTTTGGTTCTAGGACATGCCGGTTTCCTCACGATGTTTTGCTTCACCGTTTTGAGAGCAGTAGTGATGAAATAAATTACCTACACAAAGTAACGCGCCTGGCTGGGTTCGAACCCGTGACTCGTAAGTCGGGAGCAGTACCACTCGGCTACCACTGCTCTCATGAATAGAATAGAATCAACTTTATTGTACACCAAAAAATAACAGCTTATACACAAACTTAAATCTAAAAGTACAATGGCGGTCTTATCGCTAACAGCGGTAGATATCGCTGTCAACCAAAAAAACATCGCAGACAACTTTAGAATGGATTCTTCTTCTTCTTCTTCCTGCCCTTGTCCCATTTTATTTGGGGTCGGCACAACACGTTTCTTTCTTCCATTTTGTCCTGTCACTCGTCACGCTATCACTAACTTGATTGAACCGCATAAAATAATACAGGGGATAGTCTGCAGTACATCGCAGACTACCCCTAACAATTTAATTAAACATGCATGCATTGCTGCATTGAATATGTCACCGGATAATTGCAAACGCCGTTAGATTGTAAAATATCGCGTGTAATTGTAAAGTATTTTGGTTTGAAGGAGGCAATCTCATGGAAGTACAGGTCCGTTTGCTAAAATTTTTTCACCAATAGAAAGCTGCTTTATTCCTGAGTGACATATATTTTATGTACGCGGGCGAAGTTGCGTGTAGCTAGTTTTATAATAAAGAGGACACGGTTGTGTAAGAAACGAAAAAATTTGGATGTGATTTATCGTATACTAACTTCCAAGCCAAACGAGGATTGACATATCATCAAACGTTTCGTTAACGTTTAAATAATTTGGCCAGTTTAATTGGCCATTTCATGAAGTGATCAATTATAAGATCTGGCCACGACATAAGTATAATATACATACCATACTATTCAATAATTCCATTGTAGGTTAAGGGACTACGCACACTTATTCAGCTCTATTCGCGTTTCGCTGAACGATTTTGGTCACACTTATACAGTTCTACTTCTATCAGCCGCGTACAGCGGCGTAATACTTTAGATAATTATTACTATTACTTTTAATAATATTATATTATTATAACTATTACTTTAATAATACCATAAAACGCGGAAAGCTGAATGGATGCGTACGCGTCCCCATGCAAAATCGTTGTTTTCTATGGACATAAGCCGAATAGAGCTGAATAAGTTTGAGTAGTCTCTAATATTGCTTCATCAAGACAAAATATGTTGGCTAATTTTAGTTACATATGCTCGCTTTTAGTTAAAAAAAAAATATTTTTATTTCTTTTCCTCTACCTAAAATTGGTACCTATCAAAGTAATTTGTTTTCCTTTTTTGTTTTTATATTTTCTATCTAGGTACATCATGTTATGAGCTGTTGTTGTTAAAAGGACTAAATTGGCTAAGAGAAAAATATTACAATCCACTCCAGTAAACAGAAAAAGAAAAATATATGTTACTCTTCAGGATAAATGCTAGATAGATACTAAAAACAAACGAAACGTAATACAGCTAATTTAGTACAACAGGAAAAAATCACGTAGATGCTTCTAAAAATTACTTTTATCGATTGAAAACCAGACTTTATGCAAGCAAATGTTTTGACTGTTTGTCAGATTATTCTACAAATAACGTTTTACTGTTTTCTTCTTCTTCCTGCCCTTATCCCATATTACTTGGGATCGGCGCAACACGTTTTTTTCTTCCATTCTGTCTTGACACCCTTCACTCTATCACTAACTCTCTTTTCTTTCATATCACTCCTTAACAATTCATCCATCTTTTCTTTGGTCTCCCTCTCCATCCATCTACATGTATGTATACTCAGAACTATTTCAGTAACATGCGTTTCATGTTGTATTGTTTTAATTTTATAACCAAATCTGTATAGATTTTTAGTAAATCGCTTTAGTAAAATGCTTCTTTTGCAAGCATTGTGTCTTTACCCATCTCTTTCTTTTGTAAGCAGTCCGAGAGAGACCGCGTTTTAGGAGCTGTAGAACTCTTAACAAAGAGATTCCTCATAATCATCTCTTTCTCGTCTTCTTGAAAGGCTCCCAAACCAAACAGCAGCTGCCCCAGGTGCCCAGGTGGGAAATTATCTGACTTCTCCCGCTCTACGGCGGAGCGGGTGGGCGTAACAGAATTTTACTGACTAAAACCCACCCCATATGTTCCTCCTTTGCCTTGCTTACCAGTACCTCGGGTTTTCCTTTCAGAAGGGAACCCCAAGGCCCCAGTAGGCTTCGACCCATGGGGCCTTATGGTGTTGCTGACATCTCCATGAGATGTGAGTCGAACACTACGCACCCTTAACGACTCTGGCTTAGTCCGGACGGTTACTGGACGGTGAGATACCTATTGCTCGTCGTCCACGATTACGGCAGCTGCAAGTCGGGGTCAGGCATATTGCTATCTCATTTCCATCTTCTCTAAAGGACCGCAAATCAAACAGCAGTTGCCCCCAACATAGGCACCCTTACAGGGTACAAGCACCATCGTTCCCAATAACCATCGGGTCGCAATCGGTAAGCGTAACCGATCGTATTTGACAGCACATTGCTTATTCATGAGGTTAATTACCGAAATTGTTTTATTACAGCGTGGAAACGTTGGAATGTAGGGTGGTTGTCGATAGGGTTTTGAGGGCTTAAAGGTCTTTGAATATAGGGTTTTTTTTTTGTAAGTCTATGAAGTTTTTAAAATAAGATCCTTGCGAAAAAGTTTGAGCAAAAAATTTTATGGAAGGTGGACAGCCTATAGCACTATACCCATTTTTGTTAATTGTATAAACGAGTTAGATGTATTTCTTAGGAATTGGTAAGAAGTGGCTCAGAGCAGGAAATAATGGAAAGAATGGAGAGAGGCCTTGGCCCAACAGTGGGACAGGGAGTATAGGCGTGGTATAGGGTATATACATGACCTGATAGGGAAACTGGTTTTTGTATTATTGTGATGATTTGTGCGTCTATTTAGGCGGAATAAACATGTTTTCTTTCTTTCTTTTCTTTCTTCTTTATACAATTATAAATATAGACTAATGTTTAACTGCAATCCCACTGATGCAATCGTTGATGGTGAATTGCACTAGCTCTAATTCACTCTAGCCTTGAAGGCGGTGCATTATAGAGAGCCTACTCAGAAAAAAAAACTATATTATTTCACAGTACCTACATCTTCTTTTAAAATAGTGAAAATTCAGAAACTCAGCAGGCAGACGTTCAAAATAGAAATTTCTCACGATATGTATGAAAGAGCAGCATAATAAACCAGCCGACATTTTCCACAGCGCACTAGTCCGTAGCAACAAAAAAAAACCCTAACAAAAGAAAAATATTTTCACATTTTTTCGCTAAACAAACCCGGTCATTTTATCTTCACATAAAGTCTATCGACCTCCTATAAACCATACAATGTAAAACAATTATAAAGAGCAGGAAGTACCGGAACAATTTCGAGATGGTCCAGCGAACCACCGTTTACACCTTACCACATATTATAACCTTAACTTCAAAGGAAACTCACCTTTATATCAAACAAGTCAAAGTTGAAAATTCTATCCAGACATTAGTGGGTGTACTTGGGTGGTTGCCTGTACGCATCTCGCAATCTCTTGTATGGAAATCGTACAAAAATGGCCGCAAATTACGGTGCACAATGACCAAAAGAGTTCGTAATGATATGCGCAGGCGACTCGATCTAATGCAGATGAGGTAGATGACGCACACACACACACACATAAGCAGTATAACGAGTTTTAAGTTACTGGAAAATTTAGCAGAAAATATCAACAAAAAAACCTATACAATAAAATAAGACAATCACACTAATAGGAGTATTATAAAGATGAAAGTTTGTGTGTAGGTGTGTCAATGGTCAGAATGAGCATATCAAGACGAATGAGATTGATAAACTAAAAAAAAAATTTGAACATAATAATCAGACATAAATATCAATGCTCACCTTCTTTCTACTTAACAATAATTTCGATCTAACACACACTTTGAATCCTTTCAAATGGACAGGATCATCATTATTATCATTATTTCAGCCGAAAGACCGTATTTAGATCATTATATCCATAATTATTTGGACATAGACCTTCCCCAAGTGTCGCCACAATGAACGGAAAAGAACCGAATAAATAAAAAGCTAAGAAGTGGAATTCCCTGCCGGAGTCTGTATTATTACAGAGAGAGTTAAAACCCATCTGTTGTTGGTAAGCTACTAGGTATCCCTTGATATTATTAAAGTAACAAAAAAAGTTTAATATTAAATTAGATAAATCATTTAGTGTTTTCTTATCATGATAAGAGATTTGTATTTTAAAATAAGAATATAACAAAGCCATTATCATACAAATGATCGAAGCGGTCTATAAGTCAAGAGTGAATAGGTTACTTCTAGGCAACCGTTCTACATCACCCTTACTTAGTGGTCAAACGAAAGACTTTCAGTAATAAAAAAAAAATCAACAGTAATAATTTTCCTACAGTACATGATATTTTTTCAAGTTCGTAAACAATTTTAGCTTGGTACAGTCAACAAAGACCGCTGGCTCGCAAGTAGGTACTTTGTTTCATTATGTGGAACACAATGCACGCTCTACATAAGGTCTAATTGGAAATGTTCTGTAACAGAATAGACAACACATGAAAAATATCTGTGTGTGCAGATGTTGAGATGTGACTGCGTCGCAGGTGGTATGTGGAAAAATTGGGAGACTGCGAAATAACTGGATGAAAAATATGTGGACGTAAAAACGGGTGTATACGGAAATCGGTCTGTGAAGAGGGTCTGGACTTTGATATAGAGAGAGAAGAGTTTGTTATAAAAAATATATATATAAACTAGTGCTTGACTGCGATTCCACCTTGATGGTAAGCAGTGATGCAATTGTTGATATTGAATCGCTCTAGTTTATTAAGAGCCTATTCACTCTAGATTTGAAGACACCTAAATTATAATCGGACGAAAAGACCACTGCAAACAAATTGTTCCAATCCTTCAGTTACTTAGCCTTTTCTCACTATATTAGGGAAAGGGGTAAGTGGAGTATTTAACTTCTCTACTATAATATATTCATAAATTAACCTTTCTAGAAGTAAAATCACTCAATCACTCTGTCTATTGGTAAATATCGCAAGAAAATTCGTTCAGTAGTTTTTATATTTTGTCGCAATCCGACAAACAAATTGACGTACAGACGTCAAGGTTTTGTTTTAAAATTTGCAAGGATAAGGATGAGCTATCTCAAGATATAGATAACGAAACATAGAAAAGTGTACTGGCAAATGAAACTCCATAAATGCCTGTAATTTTAATTATAACAGCAAAACTACTTAAGAAAGACTTAAAGAAACTCAAGACATTCAAGAAGTTTTATTAAACTACGCTGCTAACAACAACAAATTATCTCAGTTACACAATCACAACACAATCGTATATCTCTATTATACAATCAGGAAAACTACGAATATTTCCTGATAAAATATCTAATCCAAATAATATCACAATCAATATTGGTGATAAGGGAAGTGCTACATTGCCGATAACGGAAAACCTTAATTAAAAGGCTTTTTCATCGTCTATCTAAGCCGAAAAGACGTCCACTGTTGGACATAGGCCTCCCCCAAGTATCACCATAACGACCGGTCCTATGCGGCTCTTTATGAACTATACAAGGCGACAGATAAGCTTAAAATATAGTGCATTGACCTTATCCTAATATCACCAATATATCGAAGGTACCCGAAAAACCATCAATGAACTATTTTTCAGAAAAGGTAAAGATCGATTCAAGACAGCTTTAAAAGTCTTTAATTCCGTTTTTTAAATTAAGAATGTCAGTAAAAGTAGGAGGGTTAATGTCCTTTATACCACTCTTATTTGGTGCCTACCTAGTGCTATTCACCATCAACGATTGCATCATTGCTTACCATCAGAGATCGCAGTCAAGCACTCTCTTGTACAGCTCTCAAAACGGTGAAGGAAAACATCGCGAGGATACCGGTATGTCCTAGAACCGAAAATTCGAAGACTTGTGACATCCACCAACCCACACTGGGCCCGTGTGGTGAACCATTCCCTTTTTTTTGGTATGTAAAAGCCATCCAAATAACATCCGCCGCCCTTGGGCGGAGCGGGTGATAGTGTCAGACTCTTACTGACTTAAAAACCCACCCCGATCCTTCTTGCCTTTCATATCGGGGCTGAGCTACCTTTCGGAGCTAATCCTGGCCCCTGCTGTTGCTGACAACTCCTTGAGGCGCGCGGGAACAGTGCTCACCGTCGACGACTTGGGCTCGGTCCGGACAGTTACCGGACGGTCGGACAGCAGCTCGCTGTTCGCCGTCCGCAAGCACGGCCTGAGTCCCAGCAGTGAGAACATTAAAGGCCGACTATGCATCTCTAGTAACATTGTCCATATCCTGGCGGTGCAGTTTACCAGCGGCACAAGCAGGCCGCCAGCCGTGACGCCGGTCGCAAGTGGTCGGTCACGCCAGCATCGGAAGTCATCCGCCATTGATACCATCTCATTGTGGGGCAAATTGCTGCCGGATGTCCGAGACAACCTGTGACATACTCGTTTATGTTCTGTATAGTGGATAAGGAAAAAAATATAATTTAAAAAGTCTGTTTCCAAAAATATCTTTCAGTATCTAAAGATGAGATACTTTAACATAATCTCAATTCCATAAGAGTCTAAAAGATTAAAAGTTAGACAAATTAATTATTCTTTAAATTTTTCAAAATTTATAAGATTAAGAGTCTCAAATTGAGAAAATCTTCTAGGATGTTTTTTTCTAATTGGAAATATTAAGACATTTTTTTTTCATTCATTGTAATTCTTATAAGAGTGGTTTTATTTTTTCTACATCTTACCTTCTCATAGTTCTCACTTGAACTTGTCCAAGTACTTAATAATATTTTTTCTAAAAACTCGTATCGTATCGACAATGGATTCACACAAAAACATGTGTCTCTCAGAATTATTCCTGATATTTTTAGCTTCATTGTCATCTGCACACGAAGTCACGCTCCAGAAGAAATAAATGGCATTAATGTATGTCCAGTGTTTGTCATCACAAATACATAGGTGCTGTTAGAACTTGTATACTTACTCGATTGTATTTATACAGGTTTACAAATATATCCTTAAGAGGAGAGTCCTTAAGAAATATCTAAAAAGGCATTTACAGTTTTCAAAATTTCTACAAATATTCCGCAAAATACACCAAAAAATTATAGAGAACCTAAATTAGTGTGCCAACAGTTTCACCACGAGATATTTGCAAACTTATTCTTAATTTCGAGAAAAAAAAAATGTTCATATGTCTCAAAAATTATCGATCTTTTCTATTTGCAGGATTTACTAAATTTTAGACATTTTTTTTTATATTATGGATAGGTTTGCAAGTATCTCGCGAAGAAACTGTTGACACATCTATTTAGGTTCTTCGTTTTTGTGTAATTCAATGCGATGTAGAAATTAGAAGATTTTAAAACTGTTTTTTCTTGTATTAGGTGTTTCTTAAAGACTCTCTTCCAAGTGATGACTATCTACAAAATCGATAATAACAATGCAATTTCTAACTAAAGTTTGTTCGATTTCTCTAGTTGGATTTTTTCTATTATTACTTTCAATTGCTCACAAAAATTGATACCAATTATGAGTGCTAGTAAATATCGTGGCTTTTTTATCTGCAACCCCATCGCACTTTCCTTACACTTTCCTATAACATGTGATTTTGTTTTACGACCAGTCATTACGAGAAATTATTCAGATGTCCACATGATAGCTACAAACTTTTTTTAGTTCAGTATCCATGTCTAGCAGTGACAGCTAATAGGCGATCGATTCCTTGATAACAATCTACCTACGTATCTAAATACAAAACGAGAATTAAGTCTGGTTGGCTTGAATAGTACTAACTACGCTTGTAGAGGTATCAGATAAAACATCTACTACAAAATAATTGTTATACAAAATAACTTTACTAGTAAAAATATTTGGAAAGTTGCTAGTCTAAGTTCAATTTCATTCTTGTTTTTATTATTCACGTCTCACAATGCATCGCTCACAAGGCAATGCATTCCGAGGCGCACGCGCCGCCACAGCGCACAGGCAGGTGTGCTCTGATCGCTCCCCTCCTATTGCAGTGCGGGCGATGCGGCGCGCGTAGAGCGGTGGGGTGCTACCCGCCGCCCAGCCGGCCAATCGTGGCCCGTCTTGCCGATGATGTCATCGGAGGAGGAGGAATCGTACGCGGATCAACTGCTTAGGAAACAGAAGCGCGCCAGACAGCGCGTGGACGCCGGTGAGCCGCGCAATTCTTACTCGACTCTCACGACGAACGGACTCGCGCCCGCGCGCGCCGCACACATGAGCGGAGGACTTTACGGCGCCATCTTCGAGGGCCGCCAACACTTCGGCCTGTTCGGCCCGGGCTACCCTCCGGCCGAAATGATCAACGAACTACTCTCGCGCACTCCCAAGCAGGAGGACGCCGGTGACGAAACCACCGGCGGCGACATCGCGCACCGGGTGTTGCGCGACATCCTGCAGAGCCGCAAGAAGGAGCTCATGCGCCTCTCCCCGGACAATAACAATGTGCTCGCCAACAACAACAACGACGAGCCCAAACTCAAGATGTCTCCGGAGCGGCCACAGTCCCGGGACTCTCGGCCCGACCTGGACGACGCGCTGCTGGCGCTCGACAGCGCCGGCGACTCGCGCACTTCGCCGCCGCCCGCGCATCCTTCGCAGGGCTCCGACGCCCTGCTCGCACCCAAGTCTGAACCCGAGGATCGTGATAGTGATGCTCAACGGTCTTCGCCGCGACCGCTAGATGTGAAACGTGCCCGTGTTGAGAACATAGTGTCGACAATGCGTTCTAGTCCCGCGCCGCAGCCGCCACAAGTGAACGGTTGCAAGAAACGGAAACTGTACCATCCGCAGCAGCACGACGGAGCACACGAGCGCTACGGCACCAGCCACGGCAGCAGTGCGCAGACAGTGTCCGACGAGTCGGACGACGACGCAGACAGACCACCGCCCATCGAAAGAAAGTTAGTAGAAAAAAATGCTCTTAAATCACAACTAAGAACTATGCAAGAACAACTCGCAGAAATGCAAGAAAAATATATGCAATTGTGTAACCGTATGGGTCAAGAATCAGAGACGAATGACAATGATGGTGCTTCTAGTGACGTAGAACAGAACGACGATCCTGTGCCCAAGTCTGAACCCGCGTCACCGGTCAAGGAGGTTCCCCCGCCAATACCTAACAGTGTCGCGCCAAACATGCTCTCGCAAGTGATGAGCAAGATGATGTCGGCGAAGATGCACGCACACGCCGTGGGACACCCGCACCTACCACCCGGCTTCAATGGCGTCCTGCCCATGATGCCGCACCTGCCGCCCGAGCACATGCACGCGCCACACCCACACCAGCACCTCAACAATGCGGCCATGTACCTGAACGTTAGTCAAAAGTTGTTTTTAGAGCAAGAGGCGCGCATGAAGGAGGCCGCCGAGCAGCAGCAACAGCAGCAGCAACAACAACAGAACAAACAACAGCAGAGGCCGCAGTCCAACCAGCACTCGCCACAGCAGCGACAACTTGGACCCACGCCAAAGCCGCCGTTATCCTCAGAGCTAGCCGAGCGGTTAGATGCGCTCCGCAGCAACGCGGGCTCCGTGGGCCCCGTCACTGGCGCTGACCTAGAAGGACTAGCCGAAGTGCTAAAAAGTGAAATCACGGCGTCACTTGCAAGTCTCATCGATTCCATTGTGACGCGCTTCATGCATCAGCGTCGTGTCATGGGCAAGCAGTCGGAGGCGGCAGCAGCAGCCGCCGAGCAGCTCAACAAAGACATCATGATAGCGACGCAGATGCTGGAAAGAAAGTCACCGCCGTCGAAGCCACCGCAAAGGCCATCGGGGCAAATGTCAGGTAACCAACCCGTCCATCACCCGGGCGCGCCCAATGGTGTCCCGTCGTTTCTGACACATAACCCAATGATGATGAGCCAGATGAATGGCCCCCGCGCGCCGAGCGGTGCAACGTTCTCGATGCACACGGAGGCGAGCGGGCCCGGCCACGGTGCTCACATCCGGCCACCCACAGGCATGTTCCAGACGCCGCCCAAACCGCTTGGCCAGCTCTACATGAACGGACACTTCGACCGGGAGCCCAACCCCGAGCAGAACGAAGCCTTGAGTCTAGTCGTCACACCGAAGAAAAAGCGGCATAAGGTAACGGACACGAGAATCACGCCGAGAACTGTTAGTCGAATCTTGGGGGAAGGAGTAGGGCAGTCGCCAGAGAGCAAGTTCCCGGAGTCGCCGTCGCCGCGGCCGTACCCGGGGGGCATGGCAGGGCTGCCGACTCCAGTGGCCATCCCCAACCCGGCGCTGCACGAGAGCCAGGTGTTCTCGCCATACTCGCCGTTCTTCGGCGCTGGCGGCGGGCTGGCGCGCTCGCCGCCCACGGCGCCGGAGCGCGAGTCGCCCCCGCTGCCGCACGCGCCGGCGTTGCTGCACCCTGCGCTGCTGCACCACGCCTCACCCGACTACCTGCGCCACCACCACGCCAGCGTGGCGCACCACCAGCCGCCGCACCACCCGCTCATGGACGCGCAGGACCCGCACTCCGACTGCAACTCCACCGACCTGCCCTACGACGGAGTCCAGCCTACTATATCCTTTTCAATAGAATTACAAACATTGCCTTCCAGCTCTACTACCTATCGAGGTCAAGTTGCGATGTCTACGATGAAGTCAGGTCAACGCTGAAACCCGCCAGGGCACGCACCCGCACGCCCACTCATATCTTATTTCTGTAGTGTTTAACCTTACGACTGCCGCCGCCTACTTCCTACTTACTGGTTAGCTATTACGACTGAAGAAACCTCACAAATGCTGCGGTTTCTACGTTTTCCACGATCCCAGGCCTATCGGGTACTTATGAGTTGTGGAATAATTTATATATAAACATTAAGTTTTCCTTGCTTGAACTATTGAAATGCATAGCAAAAAGATGACTAATCCATAATCTTACAAATACCAAAAGTAGATTAAATGCCTACCTGCAATACTATTTTAAGAATCTCTCTAAAATCCGTCTTAGACACTGTCAAATAAACGAATAAAAACTAAGCTCAATTTTAAATACAAAGAAGTAAATAAACAAACATAAAACAACATAATCCGCTACACAGCTCGCATAGCTACAGATGGCTAAGGCACATTATAAGATTAGAAAATGCAAACGGATTTAGTATTTGTGGTGCTTCGTACCGCGCCCACGACAAGCTGGGATCTAATCAGATTTTATATATCTTTGAGGGACAATCCTAGAAGATACACTTGTTTAGAAATTGTAGAATAGACAGCTTAGTCTTTTTTCTATCATTATTTATTACACAGTTTCTTAGGGAAATACTGTGATAATTGCGCCATTGGTAGACAATATTGTAAACAATAATATATTAACTACTTAGGTAATTTCAAAGTAACCACAGTCTATAAAACCCATAACAAGAGAGGAAGCAGTCGTAAGATTCTAATAATAATGTTTCAGTAATAATGACTTCATTAGGTATTATTGCAACTTGATCTCGATATTCAATGACTACACCAGTTTTACAAGCATCAATTTAGTAAAAATAAAATTTGAATTTCGAACAGTCTACAAAAAAATATAGTCAACCATACCACAAACAACATCAATTCGATTTTTGAATATTTAAAAATAGTCTCAAAAAAAATTTTTTTTTTTTTTTCAAATACTTCTCTTCTGGTCAGTAATTTTGCTAAACCGTCTCACACTCAGAGACAAAAAGCGCATTGTACTTTAAATTCAACTGTATTTTTGTTATAACATCTTTTGAAACAATAAGCCTTTAACTCCTGTGAACTCCTCAACGCTGACGCCGATGCACCTGCGCAAGGCCAAGCTGATGTTCTTCTGGGTGCGGTACCCCAGCTCCGCAGTCCTGAAGATGTACTTCCCCGATATCAAGTTTAACAAGAACAACACGGCGCAACTTGTCAAGTGGTTCTCTAATTTCCGGTGAGTCATAAAGTTTTTTTTTTTTACCCATCATCATAGGCCTTAGCTAAGCAATTATTCGGATTAAAAAAATAAATATTAATCAATGGATGGATTGATCGAACAACACTTTTTAGCAAAATCGATTCTCCTTTTTTAACCATTGGTTTATTGTCGAAAGTAAATATAAAAGTGCAAGAATATTTATAATTTTCTGAAAGCATGTGTAAGAGACAATTTGATGGAGTGATTAAAAAAACTAGCTCTTATTCGAATTATAAAATTAATGTTTACAACGTTTAAAGTAGATTAGCACGATCATTTTATTAAATCTTATCCTCAAATTTAATCTCTACTTTGTATTTAAAATACCAACATTTGTACAGAAATACAAGGTCAAAAATATGGGTACATATATCTTAATTAAGCATAAATGTTGTATTATATAATATTATTCAACATCATCCTTTTAGATTATTTTCCGTTCCCTAATTTAATCTTGCGGTTAATCCATATATATGTATTTATGTCCATTTTATGGTAAATAATCTATGGTTTTAATAGAACTAAAATGTACAGTTTTCCTAATATGGAAAAGATTTTGTTAGCATTTATCCCTGTTATCTTGTTTTTAGAAGCAATGACAAATAGTGCCTATCTAAAAATATATTTTCTGTATATGTAATACTTCTGAACTCATTCGATTTAATCCTATTTTTACCTCTGACAACACTGTAAATTAAAAGCGTCGTTTAGTTACTCTATCGGCATAGGGTAAATCAATTGATTAATACCAATTCTGTCATCTTCCTTTACAGTAAAGGGTTTTGAATTCACTATTTCCTAATTATCAAATTCTCGGAAGGGGCGAGTCCCCCTAACTAAAACTTAAACGGGTTAGAGTAAACAAATGGGGAATTTAGTGGCATTTACTTTGACGGCTTAATACGGATTCGGAAATGATTTCCCGCCATACCACCACAAAAAAAAAACAATTTTATCTAGTAAACCATAAACAAAGTAAAAATAATAATAGACTACACTTTTCCCCAAGACCTAACAGAATATAAAATGAAGAAACCGTAAATTACACAAGAAATACTCGGTTTGTTGGATTACAAAGAAAAATGAACTCTGCCCTTTAATTTAATTAATAGAAGACAGCTGTTGTTTACAATTTTTTTACAAAATGATCACAATGACATGTAAAATTTAAAAGTTAGGGGAAGTTAAGTCTACGTTGTTAAACATGCCTTTCATTTACAAATAAAGGGACTTATTCCGAAAATTGATCAATTTGGCAAGCGTGCTACATCATCGACCACATCGTCACTTTCCATCAGGTAACATAGCGCAAGCATATACATAAAAAAAAAAAGAAGAAAGAAGATTTACTTTTTATTTTTCCTTTGTCTTTATTAACAATAAAACATTTCATAATAATCAACATAAAAATAAAAAAAAAAAAAAAAATTTAAAGAAAAATAATGAACATTTTAATGCGATAACACAAAACATATTGGAACATGTTATAAGTTACGGAAAAATCCGCCCCAGTATTGATTTCTACTCGACTAATTTTTCGCCTTATCTAAGTCCTGCGATAAGGGGCGTCCTATGATAAACACCTTCCCCCTTCTTTTACACTATCTGATTATTCTGATTCACTCGAGTTCGCATCGATTTTAACGCTTTCGCACTTACCTGAGCCGTACTGATACTGAAGAATCAATAGGTTTAGATTTACAGTTTTTTTTTCTATACTCTTTTAATATTTCTGTTCATGTTTTAAGTGGATTACATCTTATAAACATTTCTTTACTTTTCAATCTTGAATTATTTTACAGCTTCGATTAAAATAAAAAGTTTATAACACAATTATAAATTAATTGATATTTAAATCTAACAAGCGTTATTACGTCAAGTTGCTTAAATTTTAGAAATCTTAGACCTCTTAATCAAGCTACAGTAGGTCAAGATTCTCATTTTCAATTAATGGTTCAATTCCACCCCACCATTTGTTAATACCGTTTCAATATCGCACTAGTATCGCTATAATATAGATCGTCAGAATATGCACACTGTCGCGATGTGTGCTAAACACTTGACGTTGTTGATATATCGACTTTCATATTATTAAAGCTTTCTGATGCTATCTCAAGCTTGTATTATCATATCTAAGTTAGATACGCGATACTGTGAGTGAAAGCTTTGATAACGAACGTTTGTATAACATAGTTTTTTACGTAGTAATATAATTTGTTATATGTTGATGAAAATGTTTGAATTATTGCTAACCCATCCAACAAATGGGAACACACTTTTCAGTTTCAATAATAGGCTTCAAACAATACCTACTCTAAAATTATTATTTTCTTTATAATTTGTCTTTATTTCAAGCAAATAAACTACTCGATCAAAATCTTACCTCATAAACACAAAATGACAAGTCAAACATGACTCAACTCAAAAGACCATTTCACAAATAACTGTAAAAAAAAAATCAAAATGGCGGCACTGCGCAGGAAAATCTTCCTTACACGACTTGGACAACTTAGTCCATTAGCATTGTCCCCTTAATGGTCGCATTGTGGACATCGGAAAACGACCATTTCCTTCGCGATATACATCTCTGAAAGGGCTAAAGGGGTGAGGGTAGTTCTATAATCGCACGAAAGGCAATTACTAAGGTGTCCGACGAATAGCGTTTTTTTTTTCATCATCGATTAGGCTAAGTTTAAACTACTCTATGGTCAGTGAATGTTTGAATATCGAACGTATTTGTAGCGTGGAACATTATTCGAGGCAAATATTTTTTAAACTTAGAAAAAATTCTCTTGAAATTCCGAAACCATTTTTTTTAATGTTCTTTAGTGACTCTCAATCAGAGTAACTAAGATATTAATTACTAAAACACCTTACTACTTACCTGAGCTTATTTAAATACTGTTTAATACTGTATTCGTTATACTAGAATTAGCTATAACAATTAGCTATAGGTACTAGGTTTTTATTTATAATGATGTCCGGACCACAGGATACCTACCGTAGGATGTAGGACCGTTAATAGAGCCTATGTCCAATAGTGGACGTCTTTCAGCTAAAATGATGATAATGATTCTATTACTTACATCGACTTTGATAAACGTTTCAGTTTAAAAGTATGTAATACATTAGGTACCTCATTAATACAATTATAATAAGTAGGTACTTCAATGTATCCATACGTAGTTGATTCATACTATTTAATTTTAATTAGGACCTAAAAATATTTAAAAAAACTAACCTTCACACTCCTAGATAAAAATAATGGGCAAGTGCGAAGATAAAAACGACGATTTTAGAACTTTCTTCCTTGTTTTTTTTTATAACTTTCATTAATCGATCATTAAAAGCTTTGTTTATATTATTATCGAATTCACATCATTATACTTATCTAAGGCTATCGTTAACTTTGACTTCACACTGATTAGAGTACCTACTTTTTTTTTAATTAGAGCTAATCAGTGTTACGGTAAGCGATTTGTTTTGTTTTAATAGGATTTAACAAAACGGGGCTAAAAGTCAACGATAAATTTTGCGATAACATTATAATAAACCGAACAAATCGAAAAGATTTTTTGTAATGAAATGATATTTCTAAAAACTCATAGACAATGTATTATTATTTTTCAATTGCGTTCCAAATTTTGACCATCTTGGAAATCAAATAATTAGATGAGCTGTCAATATCTTTTAGCGTTCAAAATTCGAAGACGTAAGCCCCGTTCACACGACCGGCCACTTGTTGACGTGTAGGACACCTCGAGGGCTCTAGTCGCCGAGAGCTCTCCTTGTGTCTTTTAGACGCTTGCTCGTGTAAGCCGCCTTTATATTTGTTTTCTTTAATGTTTAGCTTGTAAACAAGCTTTTTGGGCTGAAACTGCTAAGTGTATGAGAGATATTTTGTGCCTGAAGTAGAAGTTACGTACGTGAACGTAGGCAGCCATCAAATTTCGTTATCCTAAAATCTTAGGGTTGAGACTTTATATATACATTTTAATTAACCAAGTCAGAAGTTTGGAAGATAAGTGGACTTGTAGAAAGAATCCGGTAGAAAATTAATTTCCAGTCGTGTCGTAAAATATATTTATTTCTACCTACTATAACAAAGAAGCTGTTTATTTATTGCACAAATATTTAATTTCTCTGAATGAAAATGAAAAGCAGAAAATATTTTTCAAAACAATTACAATGCACCTTTTCTAAACGAGTCCACTGGCGCTGTTTACGTCTTCAGCTCATTTAAAAGTAACGCCGCAAAAGTTCAAACAAACACAAAAGTCTTCACAGAAACTCTCCCGGGGGCCAAAACAAACATCCTTTACTCAAAGTCGATGCAAAGACAAATTCTTTTGGCGCGCGAACTCAAAGAAATGCGCGGGCTTGCAAACAAAGAGTCACTCGTAGAATTAGCCGGCGCGACGATAGCACTAATTAGCAACGGTGACTCGTTTAAGTTATTTCGCTTAATTAAGTTGCGCAGAAGTGGTCTGCGGCCGGCCCGCCCCGAGAAGGCGTCGTAAATTGTTAGAAACACGGGCAACACTCCAATTAATCTTTTTACACATCCAACTAGTCGCATGAGGGTGTGCACTTAGACCAACCGAGGTAAAAACCTTTTAAGCGTTTACACACGACCGTGTGCGGTCGCGGCTACAAAATGTACACACATCAAGTATGTGCCCGCCCTACAGTCATACGCTTATTAAATTATATCAATACAAAATTGTATTTTCGTTTCAAATTTATAAAAGCAATTGACTGATAATAAATTAAAATAAATGCTACAAAAACGTTTAAAGTTTCAAATAAAGAACCGAAGTTTTAAAATTCATAACAGAAAAACACAGAACCAACGACCGAAACATTTTATAACGATTATCGGCAGCGAATATTTTAAACTGAGATTTAAATCTCTCATCTGTAAGGACTCTTACAGTCGGATACGAAAATGTTGCCAGCCTTACGTCGCAATTTCCACATGCCTTTTTAACTTACCGTGTTAACAGCCAGAGGCTGTACATATTTAGTTCAATATTTAATGTTGTAATTAAAAAAAACTTAAGTGTACCATTTTATCGGTTCGCTATTTAACGTAAACACGCTTTGACATACTTGAAAAGTTATCAAAGTGTGAAGGAAAAAGAATTAAAGTAAACTCTAACGCATAACTAGGCGGGTGAAGTCGGCGCATAAGGGATGTATAGACGAGTCTAGTTAGTGTCACTAATGCATTCCCCACCTTGCAGCCTCCTCGCGCCTCATTGTATACAGAAACTGTAAAATTTAATTGGTTGGCTAATACACTGCACCCGTGTGGAGTCTAATTTACGTGTTAACATTTTTAATAAGGCCCGGCGAGCTAGGGCGCCAAGTGGCCGGCCATTTATATCGCGCCACGCTCATGCGAGCACCTCAGTAATTAATACGACCCTTTCGAGGAAGCTTATGAGTAGTTTTCCTTCAAAAAACCTGCTAATTACACGTCAGAAGTTTTCTCTTCTGTGGAAAATGTCGCTAGGAGCGCCGGCCACTCAACGCCAATCCCATTAGCCGTCGAGTTTATTTAGCATAAGAATTCGTCTAAAGCCCCATACGTGGGCCAAAAAGAACGTCACGCCTTAGTACTAAATTCTCGCTAACGTGTCTTTACTTCCGAATTAAAGTTCACACGCACGCAACGACGTACGTAATAGGTGAAGAGGGCGCGGCATTATATTTACATATCATTGCGATACGCTAGCCATTATAAAATATTAGCCTTTCGCCGGCCATCGTCGTTAATAATATAATTAAAACACGCGAAGGCGCGGTCTTACTTATCGCTGCGATCAAGGAGTGAGTCGTGTAGAAGGGGGTTTATGTTACATCCGAATGACCGTGTCCTACTTTATCTAATTTTTGAAAATCGAATGTTTCTTTTTTCTAAATTCAAAATGGTGAAACAATAGAAAGTGTGTTCGTTTTTCTTGCTTGTATCTCAATAGGACCAATCAAGGTAATTTACGTTGCGTCTATAGAAAAATCGGCCTTGCAATTGGCTCACAAGCCACGCCGCACGGCAACCACAAACACAAGCAAACGGCCGATGTAACACACGCGATGTAACATTCATCAGCTAATGAGTGAGTAATTAGAGAAGTGGCGGTTTCTTCCGACGGCCGACCTTATCTTGTCTTCGATGCGGCATTAAGTTTTTTAATTACTCCACCCTTCGTTGAGCCTATGCGTCGTATGGACAAAGAGTGTTAGGATTTTACTGTTACGCTTTAAAAATCGTGATTAGCTAATGCATCATGAAGTAAAAATCAATAAAAATGGATTTGTAAAAAGGTTAAGTAGGAAGTACAGAACTAATTAGTGCATAAATATTAATTATACATTCAATCATACACGTATACCTACGTCTGGCATCGCTAAAGTTGAGGAAATAATTCAGTTCAAGTAATAAATAAAGTCAGAATGTTTACATGAATTTTTCATGTTATCCAAGCATATTTTGACTTCATATTTTGTCATGCGAGGTCGGGCGCGCCTTGTATCGGTCTCGAAGGAGCGGGTGCGTTCTTTTCATTAGCCTGTACCTTACAACACCTTAGTCTGACAGTGACAGTTCGTTTTGGGCGGGAACGTAAACGTCACGCGACATTTTTTTTTTATGAGGACGTAATATGCGACCCACGGACTTTAAAATATTATTTATGGTTCTGAAGTGTGAGATTTAGTTTATTTTTTTTATTTTATTAGGCTATAATAGTTAGTAGTAGTAGCATCAGATGTAGGTAAAGAGGTTAGCATTTTTTCATAAAAATATTTGAGGGTTTATCAAGACCTAACCTAAACCTAATTAAAAATTTAACATTCGTTCGACTTGAATTCCAATAATTACGTTATCATAAACCTAACAATTTCAACATCAATAAAAAATAATTAAGTAAAATAAACTTGTTACTTCGAAACGAATATTTCTTAGAATTTAAATATCTGTAATATTGTTTTGTCCTTATTCTATCCTTACTGTAATGGCCACTATCGGTGCTAACGGAAGTTGACCACTGTTCTTATCTGGCGCGGCACTTGGCTGTGAGGAACGATTGTTTCAACAAATGTTTTGAAATCGAATGCAAATTCTGCATCCATATTTAATTAAAAGCTAAGAAAGAAAAATGGCGTTCTAAATATAAATTTCAAAGATGGCGGCTGAGAAAAAGTTCTCAAGTTATTTATGTCTTTATACATGGTGCTCGACATGTTAAATAAAAAAAAAATTACATTTTTTTTTTTAAATTCAATTTTTTTCTTTTTAATCATTATTTCTTTTAATAATCCGCTAGTAAACAATATTTATCGATGACGACCTAATAGCAACACTTTCCACTGTTAATATTTACGTAGAACTCTATCTATCACCCAGTTATTGAAGACCTCTAGCACTTCGTTTTTCAGACACCATTCGATTGTTTTGTTTAGTATCGAGAGGGCTTCATAGTTTTGGATTACATTACAGTGTATAAAATTATTATTAATATCTTAATGTACCATAATTATTGCTCACATTAACAGCAGCTTGATTAGACATTTTAACTTAAAATCCAACTTTAAATTTCGGTTTTCTAAAAACAGGAAAATCTTAACGTAGCTACGGAATACCTACCTACCTAGTAACATAACTAGCTAACGAAATTAAGAAATCCCGAAATAAACATTCTGTCTATTAAAAATAATACGTATATAGTAGTCTATAGGAAAACATTATCTCGTAGATTACCTACTTACAATTTTAACAGTAACAAATATATCAACTTGAATTCCGTATACTGATTGCAAAGCCTCCGTTTTATAATTAATGATTATATACGTCGATTATTTGGCATTTATAAATAGTTAATTAAACATTTGGTCACCAGGAAATACCCTCGCTAAATACGACAAGAAAATCATTAAAATTTGCCTCATTTATTAAATTTTTCGATATGATATCCGTATCGATTACTTTGGTATGCTCTATCTACTAAATTACGGAATAAATTTTGATGTAACTGGTTTCTTAATTATTATACTTTTAACACCGAAAAATTAGAAAATAAACGTTTAAAGCCTTTCTTACAAAATCGGCATCACAAAACTAGTAATCCAATAATATTATAATTATAATAATACACTATAGAAGGCGATGACTTAACTTTAGTAAACAAGAATATCGATGTCGCTAATTAAGAACAATAATAAATCCTTGAGTATAAACACCATGCAACTCCGTCTCAAGGATAATAAAATATTATTATAAAATACCTACTATAACCGTCATAGATATTGTTAAAACGCATAAAATTAATAGGATCTTAAACGCGAGACATAAAAAAAACGCAGCAGTTTTTTATTTAGTATTATGTAAATCATTTATACGCATAAAAAAAATACAAAACGTCACAAATCAGGTCTGTGTCTAAATATTTATGACTACGTAAAATATAGCCAATGTCATTAAAGAATAAAGCAGCTTTCTCTCGGTGAAAAAACGTTTGCTATCGGACCAGTACTTTCAGAGATTACCTCCTATAAACAAAAAAGCAAACTTTACCTCTTTATTATATTAGTGTAGATCGATATTTAAAACATCCTGTATCAACCAGTTTCAGTTTTTGCCATTTTCGAACGAATTTCTATTTCCATAATTTCTCATTTCTTAATGTAAGTTTTAGTAACAAAAACTTATCGTTCGTAAGGAATCATGTACGGTGAAGGCAAAAAAGGTGTGGTAGGCTGTATCCACAAGGGAAATTAGGAAAGTGCCACAAGTCGTAGTCGCGCCCTAAGACATAATTAATTAATATGTATAACTACCCTTACATTTATGAGAATGTTATACTTTTTTTTTAATTGTAGTGTCGGATGTCGTGCTTGCTTACCTGCCTATTAATTTCATTTTAGGTTGCCAGTAGTGGTTTTCATTTTCATACACTAAAATGTTACATTTTCAAGCTATTTCGTAAAGCGTCCGATCTCTTTACTTAGCTAAATTGAATACATCCTTGAAAATTAAAAAAAAAGGCATGTACTAAGATTTTTGGAAATTTTTGAAATAGGAAGGATTTTTTTTGTAATTTTAAAATTTCCTTTTCAGTTTTTTCTTTCTTAACTTGTTTCACTAAAACGTTCAAGATTTTTTTTACATCTACTAAACTATACCTACTTATCTAAATATTTAAAATACCAAGACTTCTTTTGACAGATACAAAATAACTGGTAATAGTAAAATCTTAACGAGTAGCAATGATCAGAGCTCTAGGGAAATAAACTTAAGTAGAGCCAGCAAGCAAGCTTATATCTAGTCACATTAAAGTAATTATCGTTAGACACACCCTGTATATTAATACAGGGTGATGCGTAACTTATGAAAATACCTTTTTGTTCAGAGTTCTGTGGAACGTGCGGAAAAGTGATTGAGATCGATGGTTCCATCGGTTTTAGTGATTGTGACATTTATGAATCTATTTTTAGATGTTGCAAAAAGTTTTTATGCGTTTTAGCTTTATCGTAGTTTTTGGTTTGTGGTTATGAAGCCCACCACTAATTACGTGTAAAGGGAAACTGGAAAAGAAACATTTTTTTAAAAGAGTAATCATGGAGTTTCTTGCCAATTCTTCTCCATAGGAAACGACCAATTGGAACCGTGCACTAGCTTCTGACATTTTATAAGTGCCAATGTAGGTCTGTGTGAAAAAAAAAGAATTTTGGAATAAAATTTTCCTTAACTTTCAATTAAAATTCATAAATAATCAGCTTTTTAATGTTCCCACTGCTGGTACTCAGGCCTCTCTAAGAGACGGAATGGGCCGCAATCCACCACGCGGCTCCAGTGCGGGTTGGTGAATGTCACATGTCTTCAAATTTCTGGTTCTAGGACACGCCGGTTTCCTCACGATATTTTCCTTCACCGTTTTGAGAGCAGTGTTGACAAAATAAATTACACAAAGAAATGTGTCTGGATTTGAACCCATGATCTACAACTCGTAAGTCAGGGCCGCTACCATCACTGCTCTACTTACTTAGTAACTTTAAATTTTAAGTTTCATTTAGTTAAATCAATTTCTCTTAACTACCTACATCAACGGTCAAACCAAAATCATCTAGGTTATTAAATCAAAAATGCAAATAAGGATAAGCAAAAAAAACCGCATCCATACCACAACGACAACTAAAGACCTCCGCCATACTCATAAAGCAGGACATACACAAACGGAAATATCATAATAAAGTGACACTCAAAAAACTGTTTTGAAACTGTCTCCGGACAGTAATTAACGAACTAATTCAACGATCAAGCAACCGTGAATGGTCAGCTTTATGTGGCCCTTAAAAGGCTACGCGTACGTTTAACCCTTTTTTTTTTTCGAAAAAAAAAATTAATACCGAAGCGAGTAGTAGTTGGGGTAATAAAATCTCGGCAGCCACTCAAATGAGCTGAACTTTTGAAGCCTGGGGTACAAGACAGACGGGTCAGCGAGGAGGGAGACGATTGACAGGGATGGACTTAGGATGTGTATTATGTAAGGCCTTGAGACCTTTTTTCCTTAGGAAAAAAGATTTCATCGCTCAATAGATACACAGTACACAATAAACTTAAAAAAAAAAAATATTTATGTGGTTATAAGTGTACAGCGACTGCTCGTCGTGTTGACTATATACAGTCTGCTTAATTGAAATTGTTAAATAAGCCAGTATACTGTTGTGGTGGTAAACAGTGAAATAACATCACGCTAGTATACTTTGAAGGATGAGTGCGAAAGAGGTGGTATCTCCTACGAGATACCATCAGAAAACTTCACTAGTAAAATGTGGAGGTATATAGTATCACCTCCACATTTTCCCAGTTATATTTTAGTCTAAAATTACTTTAATTGTAATGTAATTAAAGTATCTTTTAAATTTTGGACTGACAAAAAAAAATAAACAATATATTAAAATTTAAAAAACTCCGCACTTCTCCTTCTCTATATCTTTAATTTAAATATATTAATTAAACAAAGAGATTAGATATATTAAAGTTTAAAATATCCTTATTAGGTAATCGTGACAATAACATGATAATAATAACCGTTTATCGGTCAGTTTAACGCTAATTAAAGCATTACAAATGAAAATTCTGATCAAAATAAAGTGTACTGATATTTTTCCTTACTCTGTACCTAATCGATTGTATTTGTAACGTCATACCTACTTAATGGTCGACAACAGTTTTACCCAAAGTTTTTCCCTGATAATGTTTTTGCGAGAACGTTGCCCATACACAGACCGTAACTATAGATATTTACCCGCATGCACTGTGACTTTTAAAAACACTTTCACGTAAGTAAAAGTAGTAAAAATAGCAATAAAAGCAGTTGAGTGTAAGTTTCACTCTTTATTTTCAACTAGGTTTTGCCCACCGCTTCACCTACGTACCTACATAAAATATAGCCTATATCACTCAAGAATAAATCAGCTTTCTATCGGTGAAAAAATTTTAGCAATCGGACCAGTACTTTCAGAGATTACCTCCTGCAACAAAAAAACAAACTTTACCTCTTTATTATATTAGTGTAGATAATCACTGTATGACTACATTAAAAGTACGTATTCTCCGAAAATGGTAGAACTAGGAAATAAATAAAATTTAGGGAAAGTACCAAATTTTAGGCACCAAGTTTGTAAATTCCTTTTAATTGTATTACGTACATTTGACATTTTCCTCTTCACACTACGTATTATTTATAATTAAAATTGAAATAGGTAATAAGTATTTCTAGCGGACGAATTTCACGCGGTTTCGCCCGCGTACATAAAACATAGCCTATGTCACTCAGTAAAAAAGCAGCTTTCTATTGAAGAAAAAAATTTAGTAATCGGACCAGTAGGTACTTCCAGAGATTAACTCCTACAAACAAAAAAAACAAACTTCACTTCTTTATAATATTAGTGTAGATTAAAATCATGACAACGGACATTAAAAACAAAAACAATTTATATTGTCAAACGTTGGCACACGAAAACATTCTCATTATATCATAATTTGCACATTTTCCAGCGTCTGATTACGGCCCTGCGTCGGACGGCGCAGTCTGAAAAAAAGTTTTTTCACTAACTGAAGCATTAATCCGGCCTGGTATTAGTTTACTCGCTTTTGCCTGTCTGTGTGTGCGTTATGGGCATGTGTGCGCTCCGCCGGCCAACTTTTTTGCATAGAGCACGCAAAATGCAGATGCCTCGTTTTTATTCAAGCTTTGACTTAGGTATTTAAGAAGACTTTTCAGATGAAGAAGTGGTTGAGGTTATGTTTTTGAATTTTTGAAGTCATGTGAAGAATTCCAAACAAGAAGTATTAACTAAATGTCTTGATATTCCATGTTGTTAGCTATTGTGGATACAACACACTTACACTGAATTTTAGCTCCCAACCAAAACCTCGAATTATTTAGGTTTCTTTCCTAAAATAAATGCACATCGTTAAACCACAATAACCGATAAGCAAAATAAAAAAATAAATAAATTACATCATTTGTAATGCAGCACCGTCATAATTTTCGTAGCAAAAAAGAAAAATACGCCGTCTCTGTTTAATCGCGGTGCTCTGTAAAATGCAGTCTGTCGGCTCATTCTCCCGTGCTCCTCGAAACCTGGACGCGGTCCACTCACACACACACAGACACGCCCACATGTACATAAAGTTACCTATGTATGCACAGTAATACCTGGCCTTTAGGTACGAGTATCACGTTTAATAACTATTGTATTTGGGAACGATCGAAATGAGCATGTTTGGCTCCGAAGTCCGGCGTGAAAAACGTCTCGAAACTATTTTTTTTTCGCAAATTTCGTGCGTACAACGGAATTTTATGAGTTTTTTGGCAGTTGTTGAAGTTTGTTTTGCACCGGGCCTGCGGTGTTTTGAAGAGATAGATATAACTATACCTGTGGAGATCCAATGATGTGAATGTTGTTTGTTTGTGGTTCGACTTTTTATGTGATTGATTTTATGTTTCACTGATTAATTGGCTGTTAGATATTAGTAGTTACAAGTAGTATGGTTACTGAAACTATCTGAAGAAATCGGAATAATAGTTACTCGAGAGATTCTTTATCTTCTACAAAGAGATATTTGTAATACATAACATGATTGAAAAGAGTGTCCATGGAGTTACTTCTCCATAGACATCTACACTTTACTTTAGCTTAATTTTTCAGACTGACTGACTTTTTGACATTTCAAAAGTGCCTGTAAATGGTTTATTGGTATACTAATATTATAAAGAGGTAAAGAGGTAAAGTTTGTTTTTTTTTTTTGTTTGGAGGAAGTAATCTCTGAAAGTACTGATCAGATTCCAATTTTTTTTTTCTGCTTTATTCTTGAGTGATATAGGTTATATTTTATGTACGCGGACGAAGTTGCGGGCAAAAGCTAGTTAGAAATAAAATGCTTTGAATCTTTGTCATATCGTAAATTTACAAAATATTTAAAACCTACTCTTATATTCATAGGCCATTGTCTAGACCCATACCTATATAAAACAATGACAGTTTGAGTATTTCCCCAATACTTAGGTATGCAAGTAAATACAAAGGAGCTGTGTTCCTAATTAAAATACTCAATAATCTTGCACAGTATCATTTTAAGGAAAAACACAGCATATGAAATATTAAAGCGCACATAGTACCTATATATATTAAAATAATGTATAATATTATTATCACAAGGTCTTACAAGTTGGTAAATGAGACAAAGGAAGCTTGTATCGGGTCTTAAAATTATGCATCATTTAGAATACGTCTTTGGTTTTAGTTTAAGAAGAATATTTAAGAGAGCAGTGGTGGCCGAGTGGTAACGGCCCCGACTTACGAGTTGTAGGTCGCGGGTTCGAACCCAGCCAGGCGCATTACTTTGTGTAATTTATTTCATCAACACTGCTCTCAAAACGGTGAAGGAAAACATCGTGAGGAAACCGGCATGTCCTAGAACCAAAAATTCGAAGACATGTAACATTCACCCACCCGCACTGGGCCCGCGTGGTGAATTACGGCTCCTAAAGAGGAGGCCTGAGTCCCAGCAGTGGGAACATTAAAAAGGCTGATGATGATGATGATGATTATTAATCGCACGAAAAAATCAATATTTGATAATGTTGCCTATGAATCTAAAATAAACTTTTTTTTTAAACCTATTAACTTGGCCGTTACCGAGGAGTAGGCTTCAGTAAGCCTCTGTTTTATGGCACTCCTCGGGAGTTAGGCCTTAATGGAAACCCTCAAGTGTAGAGGTTCTTACCCCGTGTTATCGCCTAGCGGTATGCGCATGCGCCCGCATCCACAAACACCGTAAGCTATGGAAATAAAGATCGGCGATCGACTCTCTGCCCTACATAATTGTGTTGCTAATCAACTACAGTTCGACACTTTAATTTTCTTTAATTACACTATGGATTTTTTCTTGACAGAACTATAATTAACAAATCTGTTACATTGTGTACCACCAATACATAAGAACGGTAATATCTAGGAAAAAAAACTTTTACTATTTTTCATCTGAAACTTTCTTAGTATTTTTTGATCCTGCAAAATAAACTACAGTCTAAATTAGATACAGCCTCATTTAAATATGTAAATAAAACTACTAAGGCTAACGGACGATTCGACGAACGCAAATACATTTGAAACTGTGTCCCGAAGGATCGAAGTTAAAAGTCGACACAAACACAAGCCAAAAACACGAAGGGATGGAAAGAAACCAGAAAAAAAAACAATGTGTGACCCCCAAGCAACGTCTTAGCTCCTTGGACATAGACTATAATAGTAAGAGACGGGACAACTTCTTACAAAGCAAAAACTCCTTTGTGACTTTTGTGAGTCACCGTGTGAAACCCTGATACTAATAATAACTTAGAAATTAAAAATAGTTACATATAAACGCGTATTTACGCTGTATACTCGTGTATTTACACTATATACGGATTTTGGGTTTACCTTGTAGAAGTTTCGAGTTAATAAATTAAGGAAAATGATGTATTAAAACAATGAAGAAATAAGTAACTCCCTAACTTAGTAGTGAGTATGTACATACTTCAATAATACCTCCTTACTTAATATAAAATAATATATATACCTAACAATTTTTTTTAAATATGAAATTACCTTGAAGGTTGGTGACGTAAAAAAAATATGTTATCTAACCAGTTCATCAATAACAATGTTAAGTAAATCAGTATATCTGTCTCTCGTCAAACGTGATTTCCTTGAACTGAACATGAACTTTGACGTCATAGACCACGTTAGACTTCTACTTCTTATTAGCAACTTTAAAGCTTTATAACTTAGTTGTTGATGAAAATATTTAAAAAAATCTTTCTTATTTGTTTATAAAGGTCAAAAATTAATTTAATTTAGTAAACACAAAAAATTGCATGTAGGTATATTCCCTATTCTAAAACTAACAGTGACATCTCTGACACATTTTATAATCTGTGGTCCTGTGGAGTTTCACACGGGAATCAAATCACCTTCTTGAGGGGTTCCACCGCTCTTTGCCTAAGGAGTCCCGCAATATCACTGACTATGTTTATCCACCCTAATGGCGGTTTTAATGGTGTCAAAGCAAAATAAAATACAGATTTCAATGTCGTGATTTTATTGTGACTTAAAATTTAAACAATGTTGTTTTCACTATTATTTAACTAACTAAAAGAATTGTGTAAAGCAGGGTTTGTTTTAATCTTCAAAGAATACACTATTTCAAATAGCTAGACATAATGAGCCTATTACAACTCTCGATATTCAGACAGTCAGTCGATGTCCCGTAGTCTAATAAGGGTCAGAATGTCTTACTCGGAATGAAAAATAAGACGAGTCTGAATATCGTGTGCTGAATAACGCGTAGTGTAATAGGCCAGATTGAGTATATTTACAAAATAATCATGCAGGTGGTTATATTGAGAACCTGGAACATCCTATTGATTAGTAATTATTTTATTCATTAACTACCACCTCTTGATAAAAGAACTAAAGGTGCATAGCTACAAGCACTTCGGCAGAGAATTCCACTCCTTGTACGCACAATAAATGTGTTCCCAAAACGCTTTGTGCGTATGGGTAGGATGTCCACAAACCTTCATCTAATTAAATTTCTAATGACATCCGGTTTCTTCTACTTTTGTTTCAATCTGAATTCAAATCTGCCTTGATTTTAGTAAAATATTAAGAGAATCTTCGATTGGAAACAGAATCATTCTTTCCAAGACATCTTCCAACTTTCGATTCCAGTTCAATTGATGAAAAGGAACTTCTGCAAAAAAAATCTATCAAACAATAATCCAAGACGTTGGGGTCCAGGTAGGCAAGATGCGAATCCTTAAGAAAACATAACAATAGCAAACACAACCAAAACAAAATCAACTTAATCCCTCACAAGTTAAAGTTCAAATTCTTTTACAAAATTACACTACCCGTTTTAAATTTTTGCTTTTGTCATTGCTGGATATTCAAGGAATATTGTACTTTAGCATCTAAGAATTAGACTTGATATTTCTTTGTAAGTTTCTTTGCGAAAATATTCTTACAAGGGTAGTTTTGTGTGAACAATACAACAGCTGATTCCCACAGTTAACGGTTTTATTTAAAATACTAGTTGTGTTACCAGTTTGTATTTAAAATTTATTTTGTATTTAGGTAACTGAGAAAGTGAATGGAAACAATATTTACAAATTATGGATTTAAAATAGAACGAATTGAGAAAATTGAATACTTAAACAAAAGAAAAATTTCTTAATTAAAAATTGCTTTCTAAAATAAAAACTGACAGTCTCATCACAATTTGACAGTTTGTTCTCAAAATCTTAAAAAAAAATGAAAGTTGCGCAATGCACAGTGGGCAAAGTACAGTTGAAACCTAGAAAAAAATCTATTATAACTCTTTTTTAAATGTACTGTTATTCTTAAAACTAGGTTTATTAGTTAATACTATCTTGTTTACGTAAAGGCAAAACTTTTTCTTTTTGCAATCGCTAGCCCGCATGCAATTAGCATAACCTAAGCGTTTAGTACGTTCACCGCTTACTAATACGTCACATTTACGTCGATCGCTATCAAATACGTCGATAAAAGTTGACCTACAACCAGTAAAGTAGGAATTGAGGAATTTCCAATTTTGATAGCTTTGGTTCCAACCAAAAAGTCTGGTTATATAAGATTTCAAATGATTTTGAAAGCTTCGCGATTCGCGACCATCATGTCACTTTAGATACCGCTGAAATTATTTAAGAATTTTCATTCTCCTCACAAAACAAAATTTTATAAAACAAATGTTCAGTAGACATAACATGATTCACCAACACTTTCCCTCAACAAGATTCAAAGTCCAAATAACGCCTGTACATCTATTAAAAGATATTAATTACTATTATGAATATATCACCCACTTATAAACCATATGATGACACCACATGTCCCTAATGGCCGCCAACGAAGATATCAAAATGTGTCTCACATTCAAACTTATCAATATTTTTAATATCGAATATGAGTAACTAATGAGTTACAGATATGAGTAATAAGTCTGTTAGCAACTGAAGAACAATACCCAGTAAATGTTTCCTAAGAAATAAGAGTAGGTACCTGAAAACTTATAATTGAATTAAGAGGATAACTTTACTTCACGGTAATTTTAAGGTCGATAACATCACTAGGGGTTTATCCCGTTATTCATGCGTTACCGCACGTACACGTACGTAATAAGTATTAAATAAAGTGATAGACAATCTATCCATTTTACTCCAAACCAAACTCAACATGGAAAATTTAACCAAAGAAATATCAACAACTAATTACACGCAGTAGTCGCCAAAAAGACATCTAATTATTTAGACACTTCATTTACTTATTCAATTAGTAAGGCTGCGATATCGCGTGGAGTGCCAATTAAAAAATAATAGAAGCCCCCGGAGTGCGAGCGAGAGGAGTGTCACAAGAGGTTTAGAGATGATCCGTGCTCATTGACACTTGAGAGTCGCGTTATTCGCTAATTTTGCTTGACACGTACGTACTTGAAAAGAGATTAAAAATAAGAAAACAAAACAAAATTAAAAAAACAACTTACATAATACCTACTTTGTTATTTATTTTAATGCCTAAATACGTCATGTAATTGAATTAAAATAAAATGAAAAGTATCATCTGCAGGATTTGACATCAAAGATTTTGTTAGGCCGTTTCCGTAATTAAACCCAACTTTTTATCAAACGTAACCCTAAAAAGGCTCATAAAATTACCCCCAGCAACTAGCTCGTCACTTGCAGGAACGTGAAAAACCGAATTAGCTTGTCTGAATGCGAACTCGTAAGTAATTAGCCTCGCGAGACTCTCGATTCGCTCAACTCGCTCTCGTAAGCGAACCGGAGCGAAGATAGCGGAGCGATGCGACGCCGAGAGAGCGAAAATGGCTAATCAAATCCTTTCCCGCTCTCGACGGTATTCGAGGGCTTTTTATTTTCATTGTGCCGTGAAGTGTCACCGTGTAGATACGTATAAAGTTTGTTATACATATAACTCGTTAGCCAAGCTTCATCAACATTTCATTTGAGGACTGATTCGTGCGTTCTTCCTGTATGTACCTTTGTCTAACGTGTGCTTTTTCTTCTTTACAGAGAATTCTACTATATCCAAATGGAGAAGTATGCGCGACAGGCCATCAGCGAAGGTCTGAAGACAGCGGAGGACCTGCACGTAGCTGGTGACTCCGAGCTGTACAGGGTGCTCAACCTACACTACAACCGAAACAACCACATTGAGGTGAGCATGCAGCAGGTGATAAACATTTATACATATTTTTCACGACGTTTTAACACCCCGAAAGTTTCCTTTTATTATTGATTGAATTTAAAAGGGGTTAACTCAGCACTTTTTGATAAATCAGAGCATGTTACGTAGTCCTAAAATAGTCTCTCTCCAAACAATGATGCTTGAGCAAGTCAAAGTGGTTTCTAAGTATGAATCTCGTTCGATTCCAGGTGCCACCAAACTTCAGATATGTGGTTGAACAGACACTACGAGAGTTCTTCCGCGCCATCCAGGGCGGTAAAGACGCGGAGCAGAGCTGGAAGAAGTCCATCTACAAGGTGATCTCGCGGCTGGACGACCCAGTGCCCGAGTACTTCAAGTCGCCGAACTTTCTCGAGCAGTTGGAGTAAGCGCCAAATCGACGTGACGCACATTGTTTCGGCAAAAACTAAATTATATTTAAAAAAAACAAATCATTGGACGATTGTTTCGCACACCAAAATTTTACGACACTCGCATTTAGGCCTTCAGATTCAAAATTATTGATAAAAAAGTTAAATTAAATTATTAAAAGAAATTTTGGATTTGTACGTTGGACGTCGAGTGACGCGGTATCGCCGCGCCACGCACTGCGCTCTACTAGGAAATTCATTAGGTTATATGAGTAAGAGAAAATTTAAGTCACCTAGAATTTTATTTCTGCACATAATATATTTCGCTATATATAATTATTATTATATTATTATTAAGTATTATCTTAAAATGGTTTTTATAGTTGTGTATATCTTAAAATCATTTATTGATTTATTCTTTAAGGAAAAAAACGATTAATATATTAACTGCTTAAGTTTTGAACTTTTTGTTGTTTTTATTTTTGGTTATTCCTTTGTTTCCTTGTCCTTTGGAGCATGCTGAGTTGGTTTCTCCCTGTAGTGTTTACTTTGAGGCTCGCCACGCGCGGCCGGGAATTGTCAACCTTTACCTCCTCATACTTATTTTAGGAATAATTAATTAAAGTTAACCATAGTCATTAGTACAATAGAGCAGGGTTATTTTTCGATCCACAAACAAAGAATTTAAAGATTATTTTTATACTGATAGCCGGTTTTATGTTCATGCAGAGGATTTATCAATAGAATAACTATAATGAAGACACAAAATTCGAAAAAATTACACATCTTCAGTAAAGATTAATGTAAACATCCTGATTTGTATTTACAATATTTCGGCAATGTTCGGGTCGCAAGTTCAGTTAGTCCGGAGGACCGCTCCGGATTAGGGTTAAGTTTATTTGTTAGATAATACTACTTTCTGAAACGATGCGCGGGCATCACCGACACCACGCGAGTACAGGCCGTCACTCCTTACACGTTAATCAAGGCATTATTTTATATAATATTATCCATACTCATACACAATACACACCATATACCCGATAATGATAAGGCAAACTACTGTAACATTCTTCATTTTACTTTAACAATAACAGTTAATTTTGACTACGACTTAGTTGATTTACCCCTCAGTGACGGCCGTACTCGGCAGGCGAGCGCTTCGCGGCGGCTATCAAGCACATAGACATTTGACCCACATCCAAACAGCAGCAATAGTTGAAGGCAACACAATACAATAGATCGAAATCCTAAAAAAAACATCCCAATTCTCAAAATTACAGCTACATTATTTGGCATCCTACAGATAAACCCTTTCGCACTGGGCCACCTCGTCCGAACAGAAGTGCCTTCAAAAAAATATTGATTTTTTACGAAAAAAAAAAAAGAAATTAAATACAAAAAGGGCCCTCAATAGACCTAACCGCCCAACCGGAGCCGCTGCGGAGCGCCCGCGACCCGCCGCCCGCGCACATATAGTTCGCCGTATCGAACGATCAGTATACATACACACACTTACTATTATACTATAGAAGAATAATTAGTTTGATTCGTAGATATATGTAGCGCGGTATGCTGGACTCTTGTTTCTTGACTAATGGTAGGCGAGTTTGACAAGACTCGAGAAGTGAAGACAGTTAAACGAAGCATGGCAGTCAGGAAGCAAGTTCGAGCGGGTCCGCAATCTCGATGTATTTGTTATATCATGTAGTTGCCGGCCGCCAGCCCGCCACGCGGGAACACTTTCAGTTCACATCCTCAGTTTCCAGAACAAACAGATATAATAATTATTTCGCTTCTCAAATAGATTATAACACGATAAGATAGATATTTGTACAGAAATGTATAGCCATTTGTACATATAACGATAGTTTTAATACAGATGAGATAATATCGAGTAACTATCTTAGCGTTAATGGTATTTAATTAAGAGACAATAGACAAACGGGAAATATCTATTGTTTTGCAGAATGTACAAAATGTTTAAACCATCCTAATTTGTATGTACGTAACCGCGCGAGAGGGCGGCCGGCCCTAGCTAAGCAAGTAAGCATACTTCATTTGATATTACACGTTTGTTATCGTTTCATTTGTAACCATTTTGAACTATTACGATAATATAAGAGTACCTCAGTTTAGGATGGACCAGGCGTCGACTGGTGTGCTTAGTAGCTCAGGTTAGGAGAGTTAGAGATACTGAAGTTTTTGAGACATCGACACATAGATTAACACGCAGCCTCCCCCTTTTGGAAGACCGGTTTTTATTTCGAAATTGTCCCCTGACGTGGCCGACCAGACTGTACCAGACTGGTCGGCTGGTCCCCACACACCCACCACTCCTCAGACAATAGCCCGGGTTCAGTTTCCACGATTCGCGCCAGTACAGTACGTCAGTACTCAGTCGTCGCTGGGCTTATTCGAGATCGAGCAACGTTCCATGTTACGTTTACGATTGTATTTTGTTACAAGTTGTTTGTTTCTCCGTAACATAGGCACTGGCGTTTTAGAGCTGAGAAGTGTACGATATCTGAATTGAGTAATGGAATTGATGAGTAGTATTCCTAAGCACTAGATTGGTTAAGATCACTAGCGGTACGGTAGCATTGTTTTATTGTCACAGCCGACTTGTTAGCTCTAAACTGACATTTACCGATTAATTCCTTGTATAGTAAGTAATGAATTCGTTATTCCGATCTCTCCATAGATTTCTTCATATCTAATAGAACTGTTACGCAGGCTACACAACACATATTACAATAGAAATATATTGGTTTCCCATCAACACTTATCAACCGACATGCCGTATTTTGCAGATACTTGGAGCCGTATTAAAATGTTTTACTACAATATAGTTTCAAGGTCAAAACTCAGAATATGTACTTATAAATTTTTGTAATTTAATACAGTTTTTGTCCGGATTTTATACTTGAGTGACTCACTGTGCAATATAACAAGACCACAATGGATATAACATGCGATCGAGCCGATTTTTTAAATTTATTCGATGTTCAATTATTTGTAAGTTATCGGTTGACAATTTTTCTAAATTTAATGAAAAAAAAAATTTAAGACTCAAGTTTGAAACATCGAAATATTTAGTCCACAGTGATCATGGGGGCTAATCCCACAGAAAAAAGTACAAAATTCGGTGTTGACTTTAAATCTCATGTTTGTATCTATTTATAATAATATGTATGTAGATTTATTGAAATTGCCCGTTTCGGCGTCATTTCTCATTGTTTTCATATGCTTTACCTAGATCATAGTTTATTTATGTTTCACGGAAATGTACTTATCAAAAGTTTTTGCTTTACACTTTTAGTATTTTGGAATCCGTCTACGAAAATGTTTGGATTATCAATGTAAAATGAAATAAATATTGTAATTATTTTCAAAATTAATTATAAATAAAAAAAAACAATATATGTAGAAAGTATTCGGTTTCACGTTTGGGTATTATGGTTCCTAAATTTTCGAAATTGTAATAGACTCTATTGTATGTAGCGTTTCATTTTTTGGAGGTTAGGTCATTTAGATGTACCAAATAGCTGTATCAACTTTTCTATACGTGAAAAATCAATAAGGGAAATTGCTGAAGTTTAGGTAGTTATGGAAATAAGTATCATTCTTAATAATATATATATATTATCTCATAAAAAATGACAAAAATTGAGCACGGATATACTATTAGGATGTCTTGAAACAAAATACTGCCGACGCTTATCAATAAAATTTAGTGAGATAAGCTCGTACGCCCAATTGTATAAGTATGTGAAGTTGTGACGAAGCCAGCCCCACAACACGGGACTAAGCGTTCATCATTTTATATTCGAGGTTAACCATACTGTAGTGGGTTTCAAACAATATTTTAAATATCCTTGTGGTCTTCATTGGTAACAGCGATACACGTTCAGTTCTGTATTGTGTGTTCGTATGTAATGTGTTAATTTAGTTACTTTGGTGAGCCACAATCCATAATGTGGCGACATTTTTTATAATATATTTGTAAACTATAGCGAGCGGACGCGGACGCCAGTGATAAAATTAGAGACAAAATTTAAAAAAATACAAAATTATTTTTGATAGTGCCGCAATATGTTTTGTTCTCGTCACGACCCATTTCGGCCCACGGTGTCGTGCGCTGGACAAAAGGTGATGTGCCATTAATAAAATTGAAATTTTGACTAGTGTTTAGGCGTCATTTCGGTATCCTCGCATTTCGGCTAAGTGTTAAGTGCCCGCGTCCGCTTGTTTTGATATATTTAGTACAAATTTCATGATGTTAAGGTTACGAGGCTCAAAGCTTTTCTTTTGAGGCGGCCGCACACCCGCCCCCGGCACGCGCCTACGATATAATGAGTCGTGTATAAAATTTTATTCAAAAAGAGTATTTTTGTATTGAATATTTCTAAAGTTGGTGTAAAGGTCAAAATTCATAAATTATAGCGGTGACAAAATGGGACATTAGGTAAATTTAGAATGTCATGCGTTTTTTGTATTTAATTTTAAGAATAGCGTCGGATATAAAACGTTTAGGAGCATTAACCATTTGTAAATAAAAAGTTGAGCGTCGCGGCTGAGGGGCGGCGGCGTGGCCGACCTTTATATAGGTAAAAAAATATATAAATAACTCAAAGATGTTTATATGGTTCTGGATGTAAAAAAGATAAATTTAAAAGCAATTTTAAGGTGAAAAAAAATGTGGAAAAAAATTGTAAACGATTCTTCGGTATTTGTGTTAGAATGGCTGATAGCGGGTCACTATTGTAATCTGTGGGCCTCAGACAAGTAATACCTAATGTCAGGAAACTAACCTAACCTAACTACGCATTAATTATTACGGTTCTTAATACTACAACAATACTTATACATTAATATAATATCACATTGTCATAATGCTTATAATTTACGAGCGTGTGTCTTTGTCCGTCAATGTTTTAGGATCTAACCACTGTTCGGTGTAGTAGACATGAAGTGGATTATTGTGAAGAAAATAAAATTGTGTCTAAATTGAGTGATCGGCCGTGTGGCCGGTGCTCGTTGCAAATTGCGTTCATTTATTGGCAAACACATTGGCGGTTACTAAAGTCTGTTGATCAAAATTTATCAAAATTATTGGATGGAAGGAAGTACGGTGAAACATAAGTCGTATCTCTACTAGCAATGTCAGCATGGAGACTTGTTGATACCAGTGAGGGATGTTTCTTCGTGAATATAACGAGTAATAAAGCTAAGCTTTTATTTGAATCTTGTCTTTTATTTCTGAAGTACCTTTTCTACCTTTTTTTATTATTAATAGCCTCTCGTTTGACTACTATTTGACCACTATCTTTATTTTTATTGTTATAGCAATAATGCTATAACAATAAACAATAAATAAATGCTAGTGATGATGTGGCCGACGATGGAGCACGCTTGCCTAGAAGTAACCTATTCACTCTTGACTTAAAGACCCCTAGGTTGTAGCTATCAGGAAATACAGACTCCGACAGGGAATTCCATTCCTTAGCTGTACGCATAATGAATGTGTTTCCAAAACGCATTATACAAATTGGTGGGATATCCACCATGTATTGATGGCGCAACGCCGTACGTCTAGTGGTCTGATGACGGAACGGACTTGCTTGGAACGGATCTCACCTGTTGGTAAAGGTACGAGTTCGTAACTGAATAAAGAGACTACTAAGACTTCGCTATGACGTGTTAAGGCTTATAGTCCCTTGAACCATCTGGCCAAAATTATGTGGATGCACCTCTCGCACCCGCCTAGGCAGCAGTACGCAAATCTGTGCATTTATTTGGGGCCAACAGTGCCCGGAAAGCGCGCGGCTGACCTTTAAATCCATTTTCTTTGCAAAATATTGATTGATTTACATATGCGATGTTCACTTTGAAGAATATTTAACCACCAATTTTTATGTGTAAAAATGTTTTTAAAGATCCAAGCCGTTTCGAAGGAGTAGGGAAAAGTTGTTAAATTGCTAAATATTTTTTTTAGACAGAAGTATTAATAGCACCAAAAAATCAAATGTTGATAATGTTGTTCATGAATCTATAATAAACATATATTTTTTTCAAACCTATTAACCCGGCCGTTACCGAGGAGTAGGCTTCAGAAAGTCACTGTTTTATGGCACTTTTCGGGCGCTTGGGCCTTAAAATGTCAAGCGTGCGAGAGAGAACGAGGGATGGAGCTATACATCCTATAAAGCTCCATCCCATTAACAGTTCAGTTTAGGTTGTCAAGTGGATCGGCTTATGAACTCGTGGTAGGGCCTCAGATCAGACATTTCGTTTCACGGAACATTCAGAACTAACTGAAGTACGGTTCTGCCGTCTGCTGCAGTTGGGTTTAAAATCATGACTGCAGCCATGTGACGCTGCGGCACTTCGTCTGCTATACTGCTGTTTGCATTCGGCTGCGACCTCGTAGGATACAAGGTCGCGAAACGATGATGTGGTGGACGATGCTTGCTTAGAAGTAACCTAGTAACTCTTCATAATACCCCCAGGTTGAAGTTAGAAAAATGGGGTTTGATATGCGGGATTTTTTGAGAGAGTTGCCGCAGCCCTGGAACGTAAAAAGCAACTGAAGGAATACCGGTGAGCCAAGAATAGTCTTACACACGCTTTCTCTCCAACCAGAGCGGGACAAATATTTGGATGATTTTTCACTGAAAGAAAAAAATTTAGGTAAATAATACGGGAATCGACGCTGGTGACACAACATCGCATTATTATTTATATATAGTAAGATTTATCAAGAATATATCAAAACAGGAAATTTTATTATCCTAAAATAACTTGGATGAAAAATTTCCTGTTTATCTAAACAACCTTGCTATCCTAAACCGGACACGGCTATCCTACCTACTTTCAAGTTATTACAATTTAAAAACAATTTAATTTTTCATTTTCAAGTAAAAATATAATCATTTATACGTGTAACTTTGTCCAACAAGAATATTAACTCGACACACTAGGCTCGCTAGGTCCAATAATTATAATAAAATTTAAAAACTTTAAATTATGTTTAACAAATTTAAGAATATTTGAAATAGGTAAATGTAGGACCAATCAATCAATCCATAAAATTGTCTAAGATCTATAATTAGGAAGGTATGGTGATTCCTGATCACTGATTATATACTAACTGTCCGCCGCGGTTTCACTCCCATCTTTGATAACTAATCCACTCCACTCCTACTAGTCAATAGCGTGATGTTATTCAGCCCTATAGCCCTCCTCAATAAACAGGCTAAAATATGTTGGGCTTGTTGACAGTGAGCAATGGGTAGCTCGCTGCCCGGCCGTCCGGTAACTGTCCGGACCAAGCCCAAGTCTTCGACGGCGCGCACCGTTCCCGCGCGCCTCAAGGAGTTGTCAGCAACAGCAGGGACCCAGCCGGGTCGAAACCTACTGGGGCCAGGGTTATCCGAAAGGGAACTCGAGCCCCGGTATGAAGGCTAGAAGGAACGGGGTTTGCTTTTAGTCAGTAAGAGTCTGACACTATCTCCCGCTCCGCCCAAGAGCGAGGGTTGTCATTGGATGATTTTTCCCATCATAAAAAAAGGCTAAAATATGTTTTTTCATTCGAACCGTCTCGCGTCGCCTTTGTTTTTTGCCCGCGGCTTCGCCCGCGTGGCATTAGGTACTTAAGGAATCGGGATAAAGGGTAGCCTATGTTCTTTTCCATGTCAAAGGCTATATGCATGCCAAATTTCATCCAAATCCGTTCAGCCGTTTTTGCGGGATTAAGTAACAAACATCCAAACATCCACACTTTCACATTTATATTATTAGTTAGGATAAGTATAACAAGTACCTATAGATTTTAAAACTTAGTATTTATTTCTTTTATTTATAAAGTCCCATGTGTTCTGGTTCTAAACCATCTAAAAAATTCCTGATGAACGAGTCTCTGCAGAAGATATATCATCAACGCGGTACAGAATTTCTCAGGAGGCGCAAATCTCAACGCAGAATGTTCCTAGAGAGGACCAACGTTACTTATTTATTTTGGTGTACAATAAAGTTTATTCTATACTATTTTATTTTTAATCACAAACCAATCTTTCAAATTTTCGAAAGAAATTAGCAGAGATACAGCTCTTCCTGGACAGATAACTGCCAAAGCTAAATGCAAAAAAAAAAGATGAAGCTTTTGTAATAACGCCATCTGCCTTCAAATAGTTATACTAACACTCACCATAAATCTCTGTCTCCTCTATTGTGTACCAGAATCGGAACCAAGAGTAAAGACATTGTTATTTTAGTACTAACCATTGCCGTTAGATGTCACTGTAGAGTGCAGGTTAGTAAACGGAAGTCTTTCTGGTATAAAAACACTGCAATAGGTTTCTAACGATGTTTTTCAACACAACACATGTTATTTATATATAAATGAATCCCTATTTCACTTAATCACGCTATCACGCGTGAACGAGTGGACCGATTTCACAATTTTTTTTTTGTTGTGTTTGTCATCTTTGTCATTGCGAGGTTCATAAGGAAAAAAAAATGAAAATTAGGGTTGTGTAGGGTAAAGGAGAGTAGGGTAGTGTAGGGTAGGGTAGGGTAGAGTAGGGTAAAGTAGGATAGAGTAGAGTAGAGAAGGGTAGAATAGGGTAGAGTGGGGTAGAGTAGTACACTACTCTACTCTACAGAGTAGGGTAAAGTAGGGTAGAGTGGGGTAGTGTCGAGTAGGGTAGAGTAGGGTATAGTAGGGTGGAGTAGGGAAGAGCGGGAGCGAAGCCGCGGGCAAAAGCTAGTTATATGTATATTAACAATATTTGTATGATTTATTGTGTGTTTTGTGCGTCTCGATTAACTTACTTGGGGCTTTTTGACGACCACAAAGGACTACCTGTACATTGAATAAGCAGGTACTGGGCACCTAATCGTGCCTAATCTATCAGCACGAATGCGTTTCAAAACCGAATGACACCCACAGATGGTCACGTGTATCAAACGACATTTTTCAACACTCTCAAAATACAATCTTATCTCAAAACTCTTACCCTAAAATGATATCCAATGCTAATTTTATTCAAGTAGTTTCCGTCCAAATGGATAATAAGCAACCCCTACCATCTTCAGACTATCAATTATTCAAATTAACCCTAATTTGTCGCTAAACGCTTAGGGCAGCGAGTTTTGAGCTGATTACAGGCATTTAAAACCTTAATAATAAGTTTGGAGAGGCTCTTGACTTTGATTAGACTTTTAGTGAGTAGTTCTTATGGGATACGTGGGATACTTCACCCTTTTCTCGACTTCAAATAGAAGGATAGGGTTCGGTTGGGCTATATTTTTGGGTTCCGTGATGTTTCAAGCGATACGTAGGTACTATTTAAAAGATAATATTTTAGAGATAACCGCCATGTCCTAGAACCAAAAATTCGAAGACATGTGACATTCACCAATTTTATGCGGATTACGGCCCTCTCCTAGAGAGGAGGCCTGAGTCCCAGCAGTGGGAACACTAAAATGCTGATTATGCTTATGCTTATTTTAGAGGTGAGCGGAAGAGTGTAAGTACAGTCCCACAAACCGCCATTGAAAATGAGGAGGGTCCTCCGACCAGACGGGTGTTATGTCTGGTTTGGGCAACTGCCCAAAAGATGATTTTAGGCTGTTGCAAATCGCGCGGGGAACTTTGATTGCGCGATGCAGGATTTCCTAGTTTAGTTCTCATATACGTATAGTTGGTTCTACAACATAATAAAAAAAAAAATTTTGAACGCACTTATATAGAGCGTTCGCTCTCTCATTGTCTTTCTAATGTGTCTCTAATTACGGTATTCGAAAGATTAATGATTTAAATAGAGATATTTACGAGAATGAATCTAGATAGGATAGGTTAGGCTCCTTATGCGAAGCAGTACCTAATGCTGGCGAAGGAGAGACCCGTAACTGTGGGGGATCGGACATCACACAGATCTCAGCAAAACCATAACCCAGTACCTACTTAAGGTTGATGCTTGTGTGACGGGAAATTTGTAAAAGGGAAGCCGTGGTCCTGGAACGCAAAGGGTAACTGAAGGACACAGGTGTGGTTTTAGTCAGTAAAAGTCTGACTTGACCACTCGCTCCGAGAGCGAGAGAAGTCATAGGATGATTTCATACTTAAAAAAAAACACAAAAATACTGATCTTTTGCCTTACTGGATGGTTTCAGTTGCAGCGTCTTTGTCTTTCCGAGTCTCCAGGCTTTCTCCAAACACGAGACGAAATTATTTGGAGGAGTATATATTGATCCGAGTTCAGTAAATGAAATGGCAATCTTCAACACTTTCATTAGTTGTGAGTACTTACAATAAGTACCTAATCAAATCGAACTCTTACAAACACCTGAGATAATCGTTCCGCACCAGCAAGAGTGAGATTCAAAAATTTTTATTTCACATAGGCCAAAATGGGCCCTTATAAAAGTCAGAAGCTAAAGCACAGTACATAGTTTTTTTCGTCGGCACCAGCTGAAGTACCGCAGCGGGCCAAAATAGGCCTGTTCCGCAGTGAAGGTGTTAAGGGTTTCTTTATGGTCGGACTCGACTAGTTATATTTGTTCAACTTCAAAAATTAGCACAAAAATATGTTTATGCTACAGTAGCTCCTTTTAAGACACTTTCCAGACAGAACCATTTGGATAAGATTCGAAAAATAAATTAACATGCATTTATTATTATTGAACTATTCTATATTTTGAATTCAGACTTCAAAATTATTATCTTGGAACATCCAAATCTATTTCACACAACAGTGTTTTTAAACCCATATTTTTTGCAGCATGGCAGCACCTTAATTCATGATTAGTCAAAAAGCAACTTAAAATACTTGATTTGGTAATGATTTTATCAAAATCTCTAATTAAAAAAATCAAGCACCTTAACAAGATAATTATTGTAAAAAGAACAAATTAAAAACTTGGGTAGGTACAAAAAATACTTTATTTATATTATATTTTTTACATACTTGCAGTTTTAATATATATATATTATTTTAAACTGAGTTACAACAGCTAGCTGCTCAGAAACAGTAGATGAATAGGAAAAAGAAGGATAAATACAAAAAGAGCTCAGAATGATGATCTTAATTTTTACATAATATTAATTAATTTATATTTAAGGTACAAAATAAATAGGCATCCATTATTCATTTTAACTAATAGTACCATTTACTGTCGGAGACAACAAATTCAGCAAAATACACTTTATTTTCCACCAAATTTTTATTTTCTTGTTGAATCAAACATAACTGACAGAAATTGGTGCACCTCTGACTGTTCAGAAGAGGCATAAATTTGTATAGTTATATAGATATTTACAAAAAAAAACCTAAGTAATTTTCATAAATTGTTGCTTACATTTAATACTATTTAAATAGTGGTTTTTAAAGATTCAACAAATGTCATAAAGAATTATTACCTAAACTAAGGTAAACCAGGCATACATGCCCCTCGGCAACACTTAGACAACTAAGACATGCAATGAAAATTGCATCACCGTCGTATGTGCTTTAGTTGTGGAGAAGCATACACCAGCCCAAAATAATAAACAATACATCGCAGTCATGCTTATAAAATAACCATGTTGGCTTCCTGCAAGCGCTGAATAGTCACACAGTCAATTCTGGGCTAATATACGAGTGCCACCAACGGCTCAACCAGGTGGGTAAACACAACGAAGTAACCATTCAAAGGATTAAAGGACACAGCGATTCCCGAGGCAACAATGCAGCAGATGAACTTGCCAGAAGGGGTTCGAGCATGGCAGCAATGGGTCCCGAACCTATTGTGCCGCTTCCCTTTGGATACCTACGCAATCTGGTAAGGAAACGCACCAGAGATCTACACCACAAACTATGGAGAGAACATGGTGAGTGCAGGCAGGCCAAGGAGGCACTTCCCTCCATTGATGGCCGTTTTACGAAAAAGGCCCTACGAATAACCAAAATACAGTTACGCAAACTAACGGCCATTACAACTGGCCACGGGACCTTTAACAAGCACCTTTCTGTCTTAGGAGTTACAGACAGTCCACTCTGCAGAGCCTGCACGGAGGAGGACGAGACAGCAGCTCACCTGCTTCTAAGCTGCCCTGTGGTCGCTGGATATAGGGCAAAGTACTTCGGAAACCCAGGTAACCTTCGTGAAATGGTTAGCGACACCAAGGCGCTGCTGGCCTTTCTTGAGGAGCTGGGGTGGATCGAGTGACTCATTTGTCCCACCCGTACGCAAAATACGCGCTTTAGTCGTGGAGTTGCGGACAACAGCCCGTTGTACCTATACCTATACCTAACCATGTTGGCTCAAACAAGGACCAAATTTTAAATATGTGTCTTAGTTTTACAAGTGGGATACATTCCCGTATGAGGCACGTAGGTATGTCTAGTTTACCATACTTATAGACAAAAATATGATTAATAATCTACTCTGGCACATTAAAAAAAAAGACGTGTGGCACTCGGGGACTGCCGCGGTAAAGCTATTGCATAGCATTGATTGTTATCAACTTATGCAATTATAATTATTTATTTATTTTATTTATGCAGTATTTTTTTTTTCTTTGATATTAATTGAAGTTACACTTTCACAAATTGAATTGAATTTTGATTGATTGTTCACTCATTTGTTTTCTTATCGGTCACCACGCTCAAAAAACAAATGAGTGGGGGGTGTTAGGTTATTTTCGTTACGGAATTTCTGGATTCGGTCTCCACGCTCAAGGCCCGCGATAGAAGCTATGCAATAGCTTAAAAGAAAAACTTGCCCATAAAATACAATCAGCTTCCCTTCATAGCCTTATCTTGTAACTCTCCAATACAAAACAATATCAATTTAATATGTGCTTTAGTTTCCGATGCCTTATTCTGTAGTTCCACTGCCTTTTCCTCAAAAGCCTTTATTCTTACATCCAAGTACTTATAAGCTTCTTCTATTGTGAACTCTAAGTGATGATTTAAGCCCACATTCATCAGTAATGTAGACGTATCAGGAACTGTTGCTTCCATGAAGAAATTACATCCGAGGTTTAACTGAGTTTTGAAGCCATCAGGGTGAATTTCTTTGTTCGTAATCACTTTTAAAGTGTGTTTTTGTTGCACCAAGTCGGTAATCTCTGCGTTAACCTGTTCAAGTCGCAATTCCAGTTTGCGCAAATCTTCTTTGAGTACATCGTTGATTAAATTTTCGTATTTTAGAATATTTTCATCAACTTTAGGGTCCGGCATCGTTTAAACTTCAAGTTTTAAAGTTATTCCACTGAAATGATTGGGCGCAGTTTCACATACTTAACCTCAAATTGTATTTTCACAATAACGTAATAAATTACGTTTATCTTTAAAAACTACTATCACAGTGTTTATACGTAGAAAATTAACAATCTGTTTAAGTTCCAATCAGCTCAAATGGTAGGTACAAAAAACAAAACATATTTGCTACAAAAGTTTTGACAGCAAGAAATACTTGTTTAATAGTGACGGACAAGTTACTTTAACTGAGTCGGAACTCGAGTCGCTTTTTCTTCAACTCGAGTTGACTCTGTCGATCACTTGTTTGTGGTTCAGCAGACGTGAATGGAAGCTCGACGGGCGCGTTTCAACTCTGCAGAACTCGAGTTGACTTGGTCGTTATCACGGTAATGGCAGTAGACGATTAAAAGCAGGACGACGCACGGTGGATCGAAAATCGGCTTTCAAAGACGTAGGGACTTCAATTTGCAAGTGCCGGTTTTTTTGACGGATATTGTTTCTGTTAGTTATTACTTTATAGAAAAATGATATTTGAGCTAATTTGGCACAAAATCGAAGCAATTATGATTTTTTCACGAAAAATTTGTATGGAGATAGTATGAAAATTCTAAATATCTCTAAAACGGCAAGGAAAACCGTAATATCCTCACAGTCGGTACACTTTTTAGTTTGATATGCTATGAAAGCGTGTTTTTTTATTTTTTTTAAACTATTTTTTTATTTTGCACTAAAAAACAAAACAGATTATTGTATTGTCATCAGTCTTTGATGGGTGTGCAAAGTTTGAAGAAAATCTGATCAAAGTTGGTCAAAATCGAGCTCAAAGGCGTTGGTTACAAACATACAGGTGAAGCTAATACAAGGTGTCGTTTTGAAGCTGCAAAATATTTCAGGAGGTAATTATGTTAGTGATTCTCGACCCGAATCAATAATAAAATAAGTAGGTAATTTTTTTTTTTTTTTATAACCGCGCTTTTTTTCACACACACAAACACGGAACAATAAAGGGCGTTTTCACACACACTAACTCGCAACGATAGTTTCATAAATAATGTATCATCCAATCATCATCCCGCACGCCACACCCTAGCCACGCCCCCGCGGCCATCGATCAATCGATTTAGTTTAGTGTAATTAAAAAATTAAATAACAAGTATTACTGATTATTGACCAGGTATCGTTTTTTAATATGATTATTTATGAGTTTTATTACAACCTCCTGAAATATTGTGCAGTTTTAAAACTGCACCTTGTATAAGCGTGTTAAAAACGGCAGTTATTACCGTTATATGGACTTTGTCATCTCAATCAATCTTATTAAGGTATCAATATGATTGTTTTATAAAGACATATTTAGGTATTGTATAGGTATATAATGTAACTAAATAAATAAATCATTTAAAATTCGCGTGAACAAAGGAGCAGGTAAGTACTAGTTTATCACGATTGAAAAAAGCAATTTCACTTGGTAGTCTTACGAATCAAAAAGGTACATTAAGTTCCATCGAAGTCCGATTGCTCTGACTCAATTTTTTTCATCTTCCAATCGAATTAGCTTGAAAATTAGGTGACTCAGTGAACCGTCAACTCGGTTCGGCGCTCCGAGTTAGAGCCACCTTTCCAAATCGAGTAACCGAGTTGGCGAAAATGTGAGTTATCGCATTTGCTATTCCCTTAGTTCAGAATTATGTCAAAAGCGATTATATCGCGAGTCCGACCAAATTTAAGAGTCACAAAATATATGGAATATTGAGTACTATTTGTGACGTTGCGCGTTGGTAGGGTTCGCGATATAATCGCTTTTGACGCAATTCAAAACGCGGGGATTTAAACCTTCAGATTGAAAAAAGAGGGAAGTTTCAAATCTCTATCAACAAGATAATTAATAAAGTTGATATTGGAAAAGTACCTACCTACACTATGTAGGTACAACAACAAATTAAAATGATAGGTATAATGTGAATAGTGATGCAGTATTTGAGCGAAATCAGTTAAAAAATAGTTAAGAGTAAGTAAAAATAAGTACAAGTACCTAAGTACAAAGAAAGGTTTTTTTTGTACACTGTTCACTCGATCTCTGGTCTTTCAATTCAATAGGTAGGTCGGTAAGTACGTATTTCCAAATATAAAATTCATATAAAGATAAATATTGTGGGACCAATTTAATTAACTTAGCTGATTTAATCCATATGATAGGTTTACCTACTAACTTTTTTTTTGTTATCGAACAAAAACAACGAGACAAGTCATCCTTGTAAACGACCTGTACAATTTTAAACAGCGCCATCTACGAGTATATTGTCGCGTCTTTAACATACATCGTACTCTGCCATCTAGCGACAAATCTTCGAACTATGCAATAAATTGGCGCCCCTTTTGTTGTTCCGTTCCGCCGTTACTCGTTACACAAGCAATTACACAGAATACCGGAAGATGGCGCTTTCATTACTTTTATTAAGTACTGTTTGATATAACAACGGATTTTGAACGATTATATTACTGGGAAGCGACATGGTAACATTACTTAATACTAGTCATCATTTGCTATTTTTTTTCTTTATTTATTATTTATTTATTATAATCTTTATTGTACACCAAATAAACAAAAATACAGGACAAACATTTAAAAGAATAATTGCACAATGGATGCGTTCTTTAATTTATATAAACTCGTGCTTGACTGCGTTCCCACCTGATGATAAGCAGTGATGCAATTTCTGATGGTGGGGCTATTACTACCCTCTCTAGCTTTTATTCTGTTTTGAATGATGACACTAGAGGTGGGCAAAGTGTATCATTTTTGCGAATGGATCATTTGAATCTCGATCACTGAAATGATCCGAATCACTGATATGTTTCATTTGGCTCATTTGGATCATCGGCTCAAAGGATACAAAATACAGAATGTTACGTATACTTACGTTACATTATTAAACTAAACCTATTTACGTAATTCAATGTCTATTTACCAAAAATTCTCACGTAAAGTCTCATAGCTCTAACTTTATGAATAAAAAGGAAGAAAGCTTGTATAGATTGTAATTATGTCGCCCGCTCACTCACGACTCGCCAGTCAATAATAAGTAACTCAGTGTGTCTGTCTCTCTCTCTCGCTCGCTCACTGCTCAGTCGCCTCGCGAGCGACGCGTCTCGCGGAATGTATCAGAGCAAAATAATGTTTCAGATCCAAATGATGCGTTTGAAATGTTTTTACTGAACCAATCTTTTGACTCACTGCAATGATCCGGATCAGTGAGTCGGTTCCGTAAAGAGTTACACACGCCTAGATGACACCCAGGCGTTTCTTTCACACGAATCCGATGCAGGAATCTCCCGAATTTACCATATCCAGTGAGGACCTGCATCATGTGGAAGATTAGGACGCCAGGACGTTTTTCCAGCCACTCCTCAAAAAGGGGACGTGTACTAATTTTAGCGTGCCTAGCACTGGGTTGTGACTGTCGCTATCGCCATTCCACCATGAGATCCCGCCAGAACTCTGTCCGCCATGCCGCGACTTGGCGCGGCAGCGGAGTTTCGCCTCGGCGTTGTATCTCCACGTGCGAATCATGCATGCATGTTGCCTCCAGATCCCAAACTGCGCTCGCACCAGCGCACCGTAAAGGGCTATGGTCCAACCAATAGATTCAAAGATTAAAAGCGATAACCGCGTAGAGCCTCCAGCAGGAGTCGTCTGGACCCCTAGGTTGGGCAAAAGTCCCTTGAGGGACAGTCCCAGTAGGTACAATGCAGTTTAGCAGACGTCGAAAGTGCTCCTCGACATTTCAACGGCTGTCAAAGGCGAAACCTAGGTACTTCATCGTCGCCTCGACGCCGATAAGCAAGCAAACAAGCTTTGCGTCAAGCTTTAGTTGACTTTGGAGATCGCCCCGTGCGACTACTATAATTTAGCGACGAGCTCCTGTCTACTTCTTCAAACAAAAAGGCGGGTATGGCTATGTTGTTCTCAAAATATTATCATTTTCCGCTCTTCCTTTAGTACAGTCTGTAGCGACATTTATGTGGCCACATAGGAACTAAACATAAAAAATTCTGCGTCACGGTATCGAACGCTACGCGATTTGAACACATATAAAATCAACTATCGGGCTATTGCCTGGGCCAGACACAACACCGGTTTGGTCAGGATCCTCTCTTTTCAACGAAGGTTTACGGACTTAACAACAAAAATTCTAAAAGAAGGAAAAATTCTCTAAAAAAAAACAGGGATTAGGTGCAACAAAAATCAAACAATACAAGAAACGATCATCGAAATCGTTTATTTGACAAGAAATAGTTTAAATATCACTTTTCACATTAGAAAACCAGCAAACTTGCAGAAATATTTTATATTTCTAATTATGTATTTGATATTTATTTTTAAACATAAGATGACACGATACATAAGGGGCTCGCAGTCCGAAATGCTCAACAGACCAAATTATGATGGAGATTGGTACAATAATCAAGGAAATTACTTGTCCACCATCATCCACCATCCATCCACCTACGTTGGAAATATCCGACAAACACTCTCGTGTATTTCGCCAGGGTCGCAGATCCACGACCCAATACTCCATCTCGTCAGCTCTTCTGTCACTTATGGGGATTGAGCTAAACGAGATGGAGTACCCAGTCGCAAACACGACCCTGGCGTAAACACGATAACACTCGTCGGACTAATCCGACGCAAGGGTGTCTGCCACATAGACAAATAGTCTGTTCACAAAACGACACCATTTGTCTATGTGGCCGTTTTATAAGTTTTAACTTTAGTGATATTACAATTGACTGGAATTTGCTGTCAAAAATACTATCTACCCACATAAACAAATAATATTTCTCACTAAATTCATATCTACTGCTTCATAAACATCAGTTAGATACTAGTATTGATCAGCGAGATATAAATATTTTACAAAAATCTCGTCAACGATTTAAAAAAAATTTGGTCCTAATTAAAAAAAAATCTGGTCCTTTGAGCATTTTCCGACTGAGAGACTTAAAAAATTATAATACGTTATAGATGTTTTCAGCCAACAACTTAATAAATAATTAAATATTGTACAAAAATGGGTTTTTCAATTATGTCCACATGCGCAGTTATTGTTATTTATAGAATCTGTTATTTATAAACTTCTTACTGGATAGCTAAAGAATACTGTTCAAAAAAATATGCTGAGTATTCTAACAATATCAGTTCCTTAAGTCATGCCTAAACGCGTCCATATTACTTGTAACCTAATCCTTATCACTCTTTGCCTAGTCTCATCCTATATTCTGACATCGGCTCTTCTCGTCTTTCGAGCCTGTACTAAGTCATCCAGACAACTAGGTTCCATCAGATTGTTGGTCAACTACTCTGCCTTAGGTTAGGGGGCCACCCCCTCATCTGATCCATGGGGATGAGGAGGTTCTTCCACAGATTTTCGGAAACAATGTTCGTGCTTACGACTTGTTTAGCATATAAAGTAATTACTTACCTTTTACTTTTTTCCATAATTATGGACTTCTTTGGGCATGACTTAAGGAACTGATCCTGTTAGAATTATTTTTTTGATCAGTGTTCTTTATTTATTTCAGTAAGTTTGTATCCAGGTTTAAAATGAAACTGACAGTATCTAAGTGAAGTCCTAAGTTTCTAACTGTACTGTTTGTTTGTAATGTAAAGTAGTGTATTAATAAGGTAAATAGAAACTGCTAATGTGAACTGGTTTTACAAATCAGACGTTCAATTGAGAAAACAGGTTGGTACTTAAATATATAAGTCTAATCTGACATCAAAATATTTAGCCTGTAGCGTTCTATCTCTCACGCCTATTCTCAAGTAAAGGATGATCGAAAAATAATGAAAAAATAAAATATTAACAAAACTTTTCCACAACAGATGTCGCCACTACCGTTACGACCCAAAACCACATCTTTCTTACTTCAATGTCCTTAAAACTAACTTAAATATTTAAATCGTTAATTTAATTTTGTTAGCTACTCTAGTGTGATGGACTGTCGCTTAATATAAGTGCTGTTACTGACTCCTTACTGCTATAGAAAAGAGAAAAACTGTATATCGTAATTTTAGGAAGATTGTGACTGAAGCACCAGACATACGGACGATTGGGGTACTTCACAAATATCTCATTAACAAAAGCAGCTAGACATTTAACTTTGGCTTTTATTTTAAATATGTTTGCGTATGCGTAAAGTTAAAAAATCTACTTTAATTTGTCACTACTTAAAACCTTAGTGGACTGACGAATTGGACAAAAATTACAAAGAAGTTTTTTTTTTCCTACATTAAATTTTTATTTTGAATATCACAAAAATTGTGATGCCTCGATTCGATGGGCGGAAGTTTAACATTCAAATGTTAATCTAAACGTTACAACAATAATCATAAATAAGTAATGTCAACGTTAGCTCTAGACTTATTAATTACAAGATCTTAAAAATTACTAGGATCCATTCACTATTTATATCTACAATTAGAATAGGGTACAATTATTTCAGTTCTTACAGTGCTATTAACAAAAACTTCACATTTTTTACTATTTAAACGAATATTCAGAGAATTTTATAACAGTTTAGGTAACCACTCCGTGTTCGGAGATTTCTGTACCTAATTAAAACTAAATAATATCCCGACTGATATCGATAGTATATTTACAAAATATTTACATAGTGTAATGACGTAGGTGCGATTTATGTAGTCAGATTCTTGAATATATTCAAGTTTACCTACATAGAAATATACAATATTTGTGTAGTTTAAAAACACACTGTTCAAAGTATGCAATAACCACATTTTTGTATTTATAGACGGTTGTTGTTAAAAGGACGAAGTTTGGTACGGCTGAATATAAATTTCCATGGACGTTCTAAGTTTATAATTTTATTTCATCGAGCAGAGCATGTCTTTAAGAAAAATATGACCCAAAAAATGGGTAAAATGCGATTTTTATTTCAAAGCCTACAATTCATTTTTCGGAAACCAAATAAATAATTTACATAAACCTAGACAGTCAATTTTTAAAGTAATTTTTAAAAATTTTGGTGTTTTTTTTTTTAAATCTAAATTTGGTTTTATTATAACTTTAAAAATATTCGAAAAGAAAAGGTTTTTATTTTAATCTGTTCTCGTCTTGACTAGCAACCATTTATAATATCAAAATATAAAATACAACATCAAGTATCAACTTTTGTTTTAATTAATGATAATCCGCAGAAAAACTACTTAAATGTACCTCTCTATAGGTTAGAACCTACTAAAGTGGCCTAAAGTAAAAATTTACATACGAAGGTACCGTCTACAATTCGTTTTAAAATACCTAGGTACAGTTTTAATTGTTCAATTTAAAAAAAAATTTGGCCATCAACATTAAAAAAAAAACTAATTTATAAAAATATTATAAAAAATATCAGTTAATGAATTTGAGATCATAAACCAATTTAATAATTTAGTAAATATCACATTTGACAAACCTACGCGAATACAAGTGATACAGGATGGAATGAATAGATTTAAAATTAGTACATGTACAGATAGAAATATAAATAAACACATGAAAAAGGGCAGAAAATATAATAAAATTAAGAATTTTACAATATTTTGGGAACATATTGCATATGTATACAATATTGAATTAAAAACAAACAAGTTTCTGCCTCACAGAAATATTTTATAATAAAATTATCACTGATTTTTTCCAACTTGACTGCACATAATTTCATTATCACCATAATAGTTGCATTTTGTAGGTACATTTTAGTCTGGGTAAAAGAAAATAACAATAAAATGATAAAATAAAAACAAAATTATTTTGCCAGATGAAGTTATCATTTGGCAAAATAATTTGGTTTTATAAGTATTTTATTATTTTTAGTGTTTGCTAAACCAAAACATTTTAAATATTATGTGGGTCCAGTCTAAGACCTACATACCATTAACTCAATTATAGCCAAATGTAAGTTTATAACAATGTAAATTAATATTTAGTAACAGAATGTTTTAATGTTTATAAAGGCGATACCTAGCCTGTGTAACGAAATAAAATAAGATTTGTCTACATTTAGAATAAGATCATTTGTAAGCAGTTATTGTAATCATATCAAATAAAGAACTTGAAAAATCAAAATCAGTGTTTGCTAAAAACTGCAGTTTGATGAATTAATGTGAATGGTTTTAAGAAGGGAAAACCAAACAATGGATATGCCGGTTGCTTAATCGTAGAATTGCTCATTTCATGAAGTGGTCAGCCAATACATGACGTGGTCAGATATTTTATGATGTGGTCAGACATTTCACGAAGCGATTTCATGAAACCTGCAACCAAACAGAACCCAACCTATAATCTCCGCTACATCATAATTATGTCAATTCTATGATACGGTTATGGAAGATAAACTGTATGAAAGATAGGGCGACTACTGAGATAGAGAATAATAAAAAAAGTATGGAAGATTGGTGCAGTGACCTATTTAGGGTTAATTACGATAGGGACCAGGGTATGACGATCGTGGAATTTTTATTTTTTATTATGCTAGGGCAACTATGCCTATTAGCCAACTATATAACGAATGGTAATCACCGCACGCTCATTCACCTTCACACACTCATTTCCGTTCGTTCACCTTCGTTCAATCAGTCTGTACTCGGTAGAAGGCGAGCGAGTTGCGTTTTCCATCGGTGAAACTCATTCTATGGTGTTTCTTTAATAGTGCATTTACACATGGGCCCAGCCTCGGCCAGCGTGTCCAAAAACCGACATTAGCCCGGATCGGCGCCAGCTTACGCCATTCATGAATCATGACCAAGACCCCGTTTAATTGCTAGGGATGGCAGTTAGCTGAGGAGGGGGTCCACGTGTAAACGCACCATAACATAGCCTATGCCTGGCGTAGCTAAAGGAACACAAAATTGGCTTATCTGTCCATTTTACGTTGTAACAGGCAGGGGCGGTGCTACATATGCCCCGCCCGGCGACGCCTGCGTACTTACATCCCTAGCTGTGTCTAGCACATTAATATTTGTTACGACTTAACGTCCAAGGCCAATTTACAGCTGGAACTACATAAGACCGACGCATACGTGTAACGAACGAAAACGATTAATTTGTACGTAAAATGACGTTGCGTGGCGTGGATCAAGTGTAGCTCTACAAGTCTAGTTTCCACATAAAATGTAGAATAGCAAAATAATAGCTAACGGCTAGTTGATTACTCTGAAGGGTATACATGCAAATAAAGAGTGGGTTTTTGAAGGGTCGATTGATAATCTTGTGTCTAAATAAAGAAAGGATTGTATTTTTGGCGGTTTTTAATGATATACTTAAACTAGTGTTTGACTGCAATCCCATCTGATGGTAAGCAGTGATACAGTCGTTGATAGTGAGACGCACTAGTTTACTAAGAGACTATTCACTCTAGCCTTGAAGACACCCACATTAGACGGTAAGACCGCAACAGACATTTTTCCAAATGAAGTTCAGTGATATTATGAAGAAAAATTGGTGTTGTTTTATATCTTGTCTTCATAACTGGATATAATATAATATAATATGTGGCGTCATGGAAACGGGCACAATCTCGATTAAATGGAGCTGTGAATTTTATTGTAGTACCTATTGTTGCCTACCTCGGCGAAGCTTGCCGAGAAGGCTGATTCGAATTAACATACTGCCAAATATTGAAAAAACATATTTTTTTATGTTCATTGTAGGAAAAAATAAACAAAAAGAATTTTATCAATCCCTCAGTGGAAACACTAATTTCAACAAAACTTTGACAAGTAAGGTTCTGAACTACAGTAGGAGAGTAAGACCAGCGAAGACCAAAAATGTACCAAGTGGATAGGAGGACCAGAAAAAAGACGTAAGCAGCTAGAAAAACGTAACTCATTTACCTGGAAAATAGAACAATATTTAAAATCGTAAATAAAAATTCTAAAGAATTATGCTCGTTTCAAATTTAATGTATCTCACTCGATCTGACCACATCATGTGAAAAGTAAGAGTCCGAAATACCTTAAGTGAGCGGTAAGATAAGACCAACAAAGACCAAAAATGGACCAAGCGGATAGGAGGACAAAAAAAACATACGCTGATAGAAAACGTAACTCGCTGAAATTGAAAATTCTGACGCTTTCGCCCTTGGACACTATTCAAAATCATAAATAAAAAATTCTTAAGAATTATGTTCGTTTAAAAAATAATGCATCCCACTCAATCTGATAATAAAATAACATTAAAAGAAATAATGACGATAGTTAATTTCGCTGCTCGATTTGGACAATACAAATATCCTCATTCATCAAATTCAGTGATCTTACATTCGAAGAACGGATATTTTCTGCTTTTATAGTCTTTAAACTGTGCATATTTTTATTTTTCAAACCCAGGCTAATTTATTTTCCAAACTGTACTGTTTTAGCATGTTTTTGTGCCTACAAATTGCAACACTATACAATACACAATTGCTTCCATACATACAAAAAGACATTGTCTGATTTCTGAGAATCAAAGGACCTAAGTGTAGGTACTCTTTCTTGCTCCCTTTTTTGTGGTGGAGAATCATCAATAAAGTAACTTGTCCCACTCTAGAACCGAGACGGCATGTCAGACTTTTACTGACTGAAACCCACTTGTGGTCTTTCACTTCCCTTTGTGTTCCAGGACCACGGTAACTCTTTATATTTTTTTCATTTTTTTTTTTATTTGGGTTTGCCCCTCTTCATTCTTAAGCTGCAGGATGCTCTATTCTAGGTTATTTAAGTGATCAACTGTGTTCGTTCCAAATCTTTGGTTACGATGCTCCATCACGTGGCCGGGAATCTGTCTCTGTCCTTTATATTTTATGGGATAGCTACATACTTGCTTTTTTACAACATGTTACAACCTCATAGAATAGACCATTGCTTCCATACAAAACACTATCTGATTTCGAATAATTAAAGGTTTAAGTGATAAAAATATTAGTGCAATACAAAGTAAGGTTCACACAGTATAATGACGGGACAGACAACATTGATAACATCGTATGACTGTTAATTACAAGGTGTCGTAAAAAAATAAACATTTCTCTATGGATTGTGATCGTCAACGCACCGATTGTGAGTACGACCTTATCTTAGGTACTCCATTATTGAAAAAAAAAATGGTCTATGGTGCAACAACCATAGACAATTTTTTTTTATAGTCTTTGTTAAAAAGTGATTCGTAATGTATGATGTCATGTTTCGAGATTTTTGTCGCTATGGAGGTTTTCAAGTTATCCGAATTTGGAATATTGACGTGACATTGATACACGCTGATAGTGGATCTTCGAATTTGCCAAATCGCCGTGTCGTTATGGTATGAATCATTGGCAGAATAATCTTAAGTTTGTTGGACTAAAGCTACACAGCTATACCTGTCAGGTATACCTTTATAGAAAATGTAACTTCATAAGTACTCAACGTCTTACTGATACGTCATATTTTTTTTTGTATAACTCCTTATTTTCGCGCCAAATCTCAAACCACAAACAAAGACAAGGCCACATCACATGTCAGTGCGTAAAAAAAATATAAGTCTTATAACAACATAACACAAGGTACATTTTCGTGTGGGCGTAACTTAACAGATCTAGCACTAGGTGTCCTGGAAATATACACAGAGTCCCAACTATGGTGCTAGCTCCCTATGAGGTGCCGGCACCGTCGCCAGCCGCTGACGTCGACGTCGACGTGGACGTCGAAGCGGGGGCCGTGGGCTCCTGCGCCGCCTGGAAAAAGAAAAAAGAATATGTGAGTATTAGGTAAGTTAGTCTTCTGGGGCCAGGGTTGTCCTGGGGCCAGGGTTATCCGAAAGGGAACTCGAGCCCCGTTATGAAGGCTAGAAGGAACAGGGTGGGTCGTATTGTCAGTAAGAGTCTGAAACTATCTCCCGCTCCGCCCAAGAGCGGGGGTTGTCATTGGATGATTTTTCGCACCATAAAAAAAGGTAAGTTAGTCTTCATAAAAACAAAATAAAAGTAACATACGGGGGTTACCATGACGTTCAAAGTAAGATTGTGTAAATCTTGTTTCCGTGTGGGTAAGAGACGGCGCTAGACAACCTGTATAGCTCTGTCTCTTACCCACACTGAAACAAGAATAAAACAATCTTACTTTAAACGTCATGGTCTATGTCCTAATCTACTGACCATTGGGGTTACCACGACGTTCAAAGTAAGATTGTGTAAATCTTGTTTCCGTGTGGGTAAGAGACGGTGCTAGACAACCTGTATAGCTCTGTCTCTTACCCACACTGAAACAAGATTTACACAATCTTACTTTGAACGTCATGGTAACCCCCGTATATAGGTCTAGAACAAGGATCCGCAAGACCGCAAGGTGTACCGTTGTGAACAGTTAGCGTGCCTCGGAAAAAATGCTGTTTTCTCATAATAGACAAACGGAAGAAAAATGTAGATCTGCCCATAGACTGGGTTTGAAATTATTTCTCACAGAAAGCTAGAACACTAGACTAAAATACCCACGTTGTAGCTATCGTAACACAGATTCCGGCAAAGAATTCCACTCCTTAGGCGTACGCACAACGAATGCGTTCTTAAATTGTTACGGTCGAAATATTTGCCATTCTGAAGTTAGGCGCTCCGAACTGTGAGCATACTCGAAAAAGAAAACGATTCTTAAAAAGAATTACTGCGCAGCTAATTGTTCGAAGTTCGGATCGATCAAGATGTCATGACATTTGACGACCTAAATTGAACAATAAAAGGCATGGAGCATTAGGGTGTGTGTGGCAGGTCACCCAAAGGGCAATTGAAAGGGCTATGCTCGGGGTTTCCTTGCGTGATCGTATCAAAAATGAAGATATCCGCAGGAGAACTAAAGTTGCCGACATAGCACGAAGAATTGCTAAACTTAAGTGGCAATGGGCAGGGCACATTGCTCGCAGAACAGATGGCCGTTGGGGCCGAATGGTTCTGGAGTGGCGACCGCGTACCGGAAGACGCAGCGTCGGAAGGCCTCCTACAAGGTGGACCGATGACCTGGTGAAGGATGCGGGAAACCGATGGATGCGAGACGCACAGGAACGTTCGTTTTGGCGACGCTTGGGGGAGGCCTATATCCAACAGTGGACGTATATCGGATGATGATGATGATTATGATGATAATATAGGGTGTATAGCTCCATTCCTCTTTCTCGATCGCATGCTTGACATTTTAACACGTCATGGTAAGGCTCTGGTACTTAAGTACTTAATCTTTTTGATAACAACAGTTGTATAATTTCTTCAGTGAAGAAAATGAACGGTCGTATAAAAACAGAAGTACCTAAGTTGTTAATTAATTCAAAAACATATGACAGTTTAAGCAGTTATCTTGTAGTAAGATTTATAGTCAGTTTACTAATAATTTACTCGATAACTAGAAATAATTAGCTAGATTTATTATCAAGCTGAGTGATGTTTCAATTGATTTACATCTAATTATACTGAAACATTTTAATCGATGTGAATTCTTCCATAATTCCATACTAACACTCGTTGAACTAACAAACGTTATTATGCCGTGTAATTATCAAAGAAATAAATGGGAGTGGGGGTAGGAGGGTAAAAAATAGCCCACGACCAATTCTTAAACCTGCCAAATATACACAAAATATTTCATAAAAATCAGTCAAGCCGTCGAAGGATTTCGAAGACAAAAACGCATTTTTATAAAAGGTTGAAGAGCAGGGTTGGCAATGATTAAAACAAGTGATTTAAAACACATGTTTAACACAGTGTTTAAAACCGTTTGAATTTAAACCGTGTTTTTTATTACTTGTTTAAAAACACAGATTAAAACAAGTTTTAAACATTGTTTGTTTTATAAAATTAAAAAAAACTGTTTTTTTTTCCAACCCTGTTGAAGAGTTTATTTATACGCGCTAATCTCCATAACGACTGATCCAATTGAACATTTATTTTATTTTTGTATAGCCCATTTTTTTTATATACATTCATTGGTAATATGAACACTGTTCAGCTGGCTGATAAGGGAAGTGCGCGACAGCCCTAACACTATAGTACTACTGTAACTTACTGGGGTTGCCTCAATTTATATTTAGCTTACAATGTTATAGATGAAAAATAAATATTTTGTATTATTGAGGAAAGCTAGCCCCTATACCGGGTATTCTAACGACGCTCAGCGCGCTCGTGGATGCCAACCCTGGATTAGATTTATTTGCTGATGACTGGAAGACAATATTATTAGAAAGTTTGCGATTCTGCGAGAAGACAAAGTGAAAGGATTAACGTATTTTAGTATTAATGGCTATTTTGCTGTACTAAATAAATAAATAAATAAGCATCAGGCTACACAGATGTGGGTGAAACCGCGGATAGCTAGTAATAAATTAAATAACATTACCCATTACAAAAACTTTCTCATTTCTTTCTATAATTTAAACTGACAATGAACACGATCTAAGATCTCATATTCATACCTAATTCATTACCCCGTTGCACTTGAAGTTGCACCAACGTTAATTAGTACGTTATTTATTGCTAATTAACATAATGTATTCAATACTGCCACCCTCCGTAAAGAAAAACGTAAAAAAAAGTACCTATGAAAGGCTTCAATGCCTTTGCCATCAACCAATGATACTCCATTTTATGTTAGTAGGACTTATGGACTTTGACTTATATAGGTTTTCTAAAGAATAGTTGTGGTCTAGTGGTAATGGCCTCGGCATATGAGTTGTATGTAGGCCGCCGATTCAAACCAGAAAAAAAAACCGGCCAACTGCGAGTCGGACTCGCCCATGAAGGGTTCCGTAGCAGCAAGTAACTTAATATAAAAGTTCTTGTAGTTCATTGTAACTTTGATCGATGTTTTAATAATAGTGTATTTTTTTAGACTTATGACGTATTAAAAAAAAACTACTTAATAGATCTCGTTCAAACCAATTGTCGTTGGCAGTTTGTATGGTAATGTACATCAAATATTTTTTTTAGTTTTATCATTCTCTTATTTTAGAAGTTAGAGGGGGGGACACACATTTTACCACTTTCGAAGTGTCTCTCGCGCAAACTATTCAGTTTAGAAAAAAATGATGTTAGAAACCTCAATATCATTTTTGAAGACCTATCTATAGATACCCCACACGTATGGGTCCGATGAAAAAAAAATTTTTGAGTTTCAGTTATAAGTATGGGGACCCCCAAAAATTATTGCTTTTTTTCTATTTTTGTGTGAAAATCTTAATGCGGTTCACAGAATACATCTACTTTCAAACTTTCAACAGTATAGCTCTTATAGTTTCGGAAAAAAGTAACTGTGACATACGGACGGACAGACAGACAGACAGACATGATGAATTTTTATGGGTTCCGTTTTTTGCCATTTGGCTACGGAACCCTAAAAACCCAGGTGGTATTTTTTTCATTATGCGTCATAACAAAAATACATAACGCACACGTGAATCTACTTATACACGCAAGACCAATCCACCTTCGTGAAAACGGATATCTACTTAAAAGAAGTAACCCATGTTGAAAGGCTTGTCATTTCATGTTTTCTACATAATTCAATATCGCAAAAAAATAATATCGAAGAGAGTGCATACAAAATTCCACATAGCGAAGATGTCTCTATGGAAGTATTTTATAAATAAAAATAAATCTACACTAATACAATAAATTCAAATTCAAATTCAATTCCTTTATTTCAGACGTAGTCCATAGATACATTTCATCAAAATAAATTAAATTCTAAAAATAAAACATTACAAATAATCAAAATAATATAAAATCTTAATAAAGGGGTACAGTTTGTTTTTTTGTTTGTAGGAGGTAATCTCTGAAAGTACTGGTCCGATTGCTAACTTAATTAGTGCTAGGCTTTATTTCTGAGTGACATGTAGTGGCTATATTTTATGTACGCGGACGAAGCTGTGGGCAAAAGCTAGTGTCCTATAAGGAAGTCTGTTTATAAATAGAAAAAAAATAAGCAAATGTTAAAAAAAAAAACAGGCCGCCAATACATAATTAAAAAAAGAAACAAAACCAGAGACAATAACGTGTTGTCAGTTCGAAATTCAAATGGAGATAATGTATGTCTGTCTATACCCCACATAAGCGTACCATGTCAAGTCGTCAACAGTGCGTGAACACAGTGATTATTTATAATACTCTTTGAAAGTGTCTAGATGTGTTAAAATTAGTCCGACGTTAAACTACTAACTGTCATTCGAAAATAAAGGACTGGACTAATTAGCAGACCATGGATGTATACGATGCTAGATATGCGAGTTAAGGTAGAACTACATATATTTTGTTGAAATATTGTGAGTATAGTGAGAAAGTTGGTTTGTAACTACCATGGCACATTTTATATAATATTTAGTTACGTACCTATTATAACAATATTATCACACAAATACACTACTATCAATATTTATGTACCTAAGTATGGGTTATATTTATTTCTTTGAGTATGTTTTATTTACTATCATCTGTGCGTCACTGCGAGGTGCCAGCTGAAAACCAGCGCTGGGTGTTTGGCGCCCAGCACTTGTAGGCACATACACTGCAACTGTATTGTATGTCTGTACTATTTTTTATTATTATTATTTTATGTTATGGTATATTGTGTTGCTTGCGCTGAATAAATGCTATTCTATTCTATTCTACATTAGACGCACGCACATGTGTAACACGCCTAATTTGTAAGTACGTAGAACGACGTCGCGTGGCGTGGATCAAGTGTAGCTCTACAAGTTTAGTTTCCATATAAAGTATATGGAGACAGACGCGCCCAGATCGGCGTGTATGGCACACGTGTGCGCAGTGTAGTTCTACCTTTATTTGAAAGGTCCACTTTAAATGACGGCACAGTTGGTCGCAGTGGTTGAGCGATTGGTTGCTGCGCTGCGTGTCGTGGGTTCGGTTCCAGTAACGAAACAAATATTTTTATGGCGTTTAAAGACAATTTTTCCGGGTATGGGTGTATAGTACCTATATGTGAGTATACCTACATGTTTGTGAAAGCACCCACGATTTTTTTTTTTATGCGGGAATGTGAGAGCGGGAGGGCGTGTCAGACTTTTACTGACTAAAACTGGGCGAATTCATTTTTCAAATTTTTCAATTTTGATGGCGAAACTTTTTCCTCAGTTTTCATGAAAATTAGGAACCCAGGTCCCTAATTTTCGCGAAAGCAGAAGTAACGTTTCGCCACCGATATTGAAAAAAATGTTATTGATCCCACTCCTATGTTCCTTTCGCCTTGTGTTCCAGGACTCCAGGGTTCTCAGTTACCAATGGTACGCAACCATGATACCTAATACATTTCTAGTACTGGCTAACGTCTTAGGAAACCGAAGAAGACAATTCAAGGTCAGTTTTTTCGTAGGTAATTTAAATTTCACATTCCGTGAAATCGAGATAGTTTTTTTTTTAAAACCCTGTCATTTAATGGCAAATAGTTACGTCTTAATCTTTCACTTAACCCGTTTACGCACGTAAAAGAATTTTAACCAAAAAATATATTTTTTAAGACATTTTTATACACATTCCAGTAACAGTACTTGTCACTAAATTGACAAAAGGACAGTAATCAAATATTATTAAGTACATGTTTTTCGTTCCCTTATCTATAAGATCGGATCTCTGACCTTTCTTTACGGCCAGTAGCTATCACGCACACAGACGTACAAACAAACACACACATCTTCAGTCCATGTTTCCTCGGTTGCATCAACTAAACATACTAGTCCCGCTACGGATTGGCCTAATTTTCATTATTTATTATTTGTAATTAATTGAATATTAAACAGGTGATAATTTGTCCTATCGTAATCGCTAGTTTGAAGTCGTTGAAGTAATTAAATCTGCTATTTTATTTGCTGTGGATTGCGTAGACTTGATTAAGTAGAAATTAGAAAATCAATTGCTGATAAGTCTTTTAAATTAATGGTATTCAGAAAAGCCATTGGTAATGTTTGATGAAATATCCGCAGGTGGGGAAGATCAAACTGACGAAATATTAACTGCTATGTTTTCTTTTTTTTTGTCAGTTTCATGATTATAAATTTTGATTATGAGAGTAAAATATACCTACAGAGTTTATACTGAGGTGTATGTATTACATACAAATTAAAAAAAAAAATGTACAAACGGGTAAGTAGAAAAAGTACTCATTGGGGATCAAAAAAATCATCCACATCGATATACATATTTTCTTATTACTTTTTATTTTTTTTGGTTGGACAATCATCAATCAGACAATCATATTAAGACTTGTATTGGCTAAAACTCACCTGTGTTCCTTTAATTGTCCTCTGCTTTCCAGTGGCCTAACCATGACATTTCAGATACCGTCAATTTGAGATACAATAGATGCGCGAACGTGAATTAAATGTCAAGCGAACGAGCGAGAAAGAGGGATGGCGCTATGTTTCCAAAACGGATCTTGAGCGCTCGGCGTCAGAATGGGGATCGCTTTGCGCATTCCATACATTGGCGAGCCAATCGTCTTCGTTGTTAGATACATGCTGCAACGCAGGGAACGAATTAAGAGTGACGTCTATGACGCGATGGCGCGGCGAGCCAACCACTGGATCTCCTCCCCCCGCATCTCACTGCGCACCACTAAAGAGACCGAATATTTGACTTCTGCGCAACCGCTCAAGATCCGTGATGGCAACTGTAGCTCCATCCCTTTAACAATTCAGTTTAGGTCGTCAAACGCATGGCGGTAAGTGCTCGTGATAGGGCCTCAAGGCTACGGTGACTCTTTCGATTAATTTTGTTAATTTCTTTTTGTGTGGGCAAATGAAATCCACCTGTGTTCCTTCAGATTCCATTTGCGTTCTAAGGTCACGGTCATTTTCGAACTTCCACAACCCCGGAGAGTTTTCAATGAAACTCCTGTTTTAAACGCACAAGTCTACAATGTCTTCAAACTTTATCAGCGTAAAAATGATAAAGACATGTAGCAGTTATTTGTGGAGCATAGATAACTTCAACACTACTCATAGACCATCCATCAGTTCGCTTATCCACGAAGGTCTGAATAAATATTCATGGACGTGCTATTGAACGTATGTTCGCATTTCAAGTCTTAATCATAAAAACAAGGTGGACCGATGTCCTAGTGAGGGTCGCGGGAATTTGATGGACGCACGGGACCGTTCGTTGTGGCGACACTTGGGGGAGGCCTATGTCCAACAGTGAACGTCCTTCGGCTGTAATGATGACGTTGATGATGACTCAAAAACTGGTCTGACCACAATTTTAGAATAGAATCTTATTTTTAAAGTGTAACCATTGAGTTTCTGGCCGATTCTTCTCCATAGGAAAAGACTAATTGGAACCGTACACTAGCATCAGACGTTTTATAAGTGTCCATTGTAGGCCTTTGTGAAATAAAAACCTTTTTGATTTGTTTTTTTTTTTTTTTTTAATTCAATGCTGCAAATTATTATTATTTTTTTGTAACTTTTTTTATGCGTTCTCTTACTAACGTAGAGTACATCATGCAAACGTTTAATTCTAAATTGAATAATCAAGATAAGTATATGTTTAGTTTTGATAAGTTTCACTTCAAATTAATTTGTAGTATACCCAGTAAGTTAATCTTCATAAGAAAATCCATTTAATCGCTCAAATGATTTTAATGCTCTCCGTTTGAGATGTTATTATGCTTTCACATTCGATTTCTACATTTCTACTTTATTGCAATGTAATAGTAGAAAATTAATTAATATCAGTAGATATGTATTTGATACACTCATTACCTATGTGCACCGTGAAGTTACATTTTATTATTGACTAGCTGTGCCCGCGACTTCGTTCGCGTGGACTACAGGATTTTGAATTATTTTTTTCTAAAATAAAAGTAGCCTATGTTACTCCTCATTACATCAGCTACCTGACAAAAAAAAAGTCCCATCAAAATCGGACCAGCCATTTCAGAGATTAGCCCGGACAAACAGACAGACAGACAGACAAAAATTGTAAAAAATGTTATTTTGGTGTATGTTCCGTATACATATTCATATGCATGTACATAGTAAAAAGCAGTCATCTCAATATTACAAACATACACTCTAATTTTATTTATATGTATAGATAGGCTCGCACGTGACCACTATCTCATCTGATGGTAAGCGATGTTGTGATCGACGATGGAGCACGCTTGTCTAGAAGTAACCTATTACTACTTGATTGGATCATTTTTTAGTTCTTGGCTAGTGGTTTTACGTAATTTCGTCAGTTCATCTATTAGTATTTCATTATGAATGAAAATTGCAAGATCCTTGGAGCCGAATTCAAATGATACATTGTTTAAGTATATATTTTTTGAAAGAAAGAAATGTATTTTAATTGGCACAGAAAATGCAGAAACAACACAGTTTTTGAGTAAACAGTAAGTTTAAAACGCTTGTTAGTTGTCGTTTCTTCAAGTCTTAAAAATTAAAATTCCAGTATAGGAGTAAATTATTTGATTTCTTATTTGCATAATTAAAACACTACTTTTGATGAAAATCGACATTATTGTACAGCAAAACAATTTAAACTAACAAAAAACCCTTACTATTTTACCAATATTTTAGTCCAAAAAAAAAAGAAAAATTCTTCAAACGATATGTGTCAGTAGGCCAACGTCCTACGCGCGTACAATAAGGACCGGCTCGCGAGTTGTTCGGATAAAAAAGCAATAAAACAATTGCGTGTGCCGCCGCAACTAAGTTGCAAACCTGTCCCAGCACTGGGCCGGACTAGGGACGCGATAATTGTGCAATAACACGTTAAAATATCGTAAAATTACTATTTTCGTTTAACTTAAGCGGCTATTTGTGAAAACAGGAATCGCTAATATAATAACCTATGTTGAGAAAAATATGTAATTTTTTTAAGTGAAGGCAGGAATCGCTAATAGTTCAATGTTTAATATTTCTTGAGAATTTGTAGCTATTTTTTTTTAAGTGACGGCAATGTGTAAATGTGTTTTTGTGGCTCAAGTATAAGCCGTCGTCTTACGTTGTACGTTGATTTTTAGAAGCAATTTAAAATATGTGGTGTCAACAAACACGATCATTTGTTCTGTGCCTGGGAGTGATTTATTTATATTTTCAAATTCATGCATATTAATATATGTATTTAAAAATATATAAATCTGTTTATCAGTTGTCTAGTACTCAGACAAATCTGCATGGTTCTCATTTGATTTTTAACATAATATAGGTATTTACTATAAGGAGTTTAAAAAAGAGATTTTGACCCCTGAGTTTGTTTCGGTGTTTCTTCTCTGAGTCAGCTAGGAAACATCGGTCTCATCTAGTATAAAATGACGAAAAAAATTATTGACGTATAAAAGTGTTTTTTAAACCTATTTGCAAAATAAATATAATTAATCATGGCACAAGCTCTGCTTAGTTTGGGCACTTGGGACTAGATGACGTTGTGTGATAGTTATGAAATATTATTATTATTACAAACATAAACTGCTTAACATAGCGAATTGCACATATAAGAACCAAAGTACGTAACCTAACTATTAAAATAAACACATTACCAATAATGTGTGCGGAAGTCTACAAAAACTGATTTACACATCCACTTCAAAAATAAACGATCGTTTGGTTTCAATTAACGTTAATCCGACGAATCGCGACATAGTAAATATATCCGACACAGACTAACACTAGGCGTCTCGCGTACACTACTTATGAGTCATTTGTCGGAATCAGAACACTGGTATTAGTTTATTGTATTGTTAGTTAGAAGCGTCGAAGTCGGTCGATAGTTACCTGCTGCAATCTATAAAACATTCATCGGGCACGGCTGCCTATCAGACTGAAGCGTGATCCTGTGTTCTGTTGCCAAGTCTAAGGGCTTTCATGCGTTGGTCTGACAGATATGGTAACTGTTCTTTTTTTTTTTTGTTGTCATATTACAATGTTCATAAGTTTAGTGGACTGTATATTATCACTGTATACCCCTCATACTACCGCCAGAGATAGGAATAGATCACAAAAATTAAAGTAAGGAAGCAAAGAGGTCACGACCCTCAGCATTGAGAAATACGACGCAAGGAGTGAGATTACCGCTTCAATGTACGAAACGACTTGCTTAAAATTCTGTTTTTTTTTCACTGTGCAATATTAACGTATATATTTGGCGAGAGGGCGGGCTATAAACAAATCTACTTACTACTAGTACTTTTTTGTCTTTCAAACTTTCTGCACCATCAGCACTATTTGTTAGAATATCACATCATACATTAATCTTTCAATTTTTTTAACTTGACTGTAAGATTGTGTTACTGGGTTATAGAAATGTGCTAGTCAAATAAAGCCAAAATATTTGGGAAATAGCTAGGAACATGATGTCGACTAGACTACAGTGACGGCAGTGCTTTAAGAATAGGTAATATTGCAAATAGATATCATGTCTTACTACAAGCTCTTAACTTGATATATTTTACTACTTAAACTGAATTGTTAATGGGCAGGGTAGCTATATAGGGTGTATAGCTCTATCCCTCTTTCTCTCTTGCAGTACTGACATTTTAAGACGTCACGCCAGGCTTTAACAGTCAGAGTGCCTAGCACAAGTTTATTTTACGTTAACGTAATCGACACGTTTGTGACGTTCGGCGCTCCGATTGGCCCGCTCCAAGCTCTTTACCAATCGGAAAACGTTTCGATTGCGTTCACGTAAAAACAACTCGCACTCAGCGTACTAAATTGTCAATACTGCAAAAATACGCGTTTCGCTGACAGTATGGCAGAGCGAACGTTTCGCTCACGGTGTCACAGAGCGAACGTTTCGCTGACGGTGTGACAGAACGAACAATTTCTTCGAACAGAAAACTAGAAGTGGGAGTGCGACACGTGTTCCCTTATTGATTCTGTGGAAGGGCACTGAAAATAAATTTGTATTTTCATTTTATTGCTACTGAGAAATTGACAAATGTCCACGAGGCAGCCCATTCCGTTTAAGACGTCATTCTTAATAGCTAATTTCGTATTGCTTAGAATATTGCAGAGCATGTTGCTGAAGCAAATCCTGTGTAAAAAACTACAGGCAAATATTTTTTCACGTATAAATCTAAGTTAAGCTCTGCTTTTATAGGATCGATCCAAATTCGTCTCTGAAAAAAACTTAACTGTTAAAGCGAGTCTTTTTTCTATTTACTCTATATGTCAAACTGCAACATGGCGCCCATTTTAGAACTATCATTATTACTTAGGTGACACACGACACTAATATAGTAAAGAAAAACTGACTTGATATTTTACTGAAGTGAATTGGTATGTGTTAATGTTGTTACTTATTCTACAACATTATATTTAGTTTATACGAAATATTATTCAGAATCAGCAACTGAATGGATTCCAATAGTCTTTACAACATGTTATATTTTTTTCCAAAAATGTTTAAAACGGTCATAAGTTGGACACCACCGACAATAAGTACAACAGGCCAGGGCAGGTCATAGCGGGCATTAGGCGCTAGCAATTAGCTGGATGCAAGTGCAAAGCAACCCCTCAGTTACCTGGATGGCCAGATGACCATATATTTTTACTGACATGTCATGCTTATAAAAAATTACCAATCGGAGATTACAGATTACCACCTACAAACAAAAAACAGACTTAACCTCTTTCTATTATTATTAGTGTTGATTAAAAAGCTAATAACTATTAACTATAATATTTTAATTGTGATGCAAATCAAGCTTTTGAATTCTGTCAGTGTTTTTCAAACAAGTCAAACATTTATTTTCTTAGAAATAATTAACATATGAATGTAACTGTAAATTGCAATATTTGTCCATAAAGGGAAGTAACTAATATATAGCTAATGGTTGGCCTCTGTATCTGCTTGTGTATTTAGACGATTAAATAATATTGAGTAATTAACCTGCTTAGAACACTATAACACTACTTACCTATACCATAATAAGGTCACCTATGTTTTAAATTATATTTATATAATTTTTTACTATGTTAATAAACATCTGTGTATATGAATTATTTAAATATTTACTATCTATGAATATTTTATAAAGTAACTAAATACACCCCTCAAACCCCAAGCGAACGCGTACGCGCGTGATTTCGCGCCATTCGGTTGAACACTAAGATTATTAAAAGTCCGCGTAGATTATTAAAATTTTGAGCGTTTTATTTATTGGTTATGTATCTAAGAATGTAAATAAGAAATTCTTCATAAAGTAGTCTGTAAATTTCGAAAATAAGCAACCTTTCCATTTTTCCCGTATTTATACCTATTTAAATGCTTGGGATCTCAGGGATTAAGTAGGTACCATCGCGGTCATTTCTGAATGATCACTTAAAAAAACTTTCGCTTGAATCCTGCGGCGCGGCGCCAAACTAAACCCATTGAAGTTTTCGTTTCGAGTGCGAGCAAAAATGAACTTAGCGGTGGTCAGGCGGAACAACGCTGTCTTGTGGACACGATAATTGCCTCGTTAAATAGAAATGCTAATAGTATGTTTTATTTTAATTTATGACTCGACAGAACGTCCTGTCTTAGCTATAAACTGTCAAAGTGCGAAGGTTCTCTCTTCACCACCCTAGGTTGACTGGTAGAGAATGCCTAAGGCATTAAGTCCACCTATGTACTTTGTGTTGCATGAACATTAAATAAATAAATAAGGTTATGGAATCGTAGTTGTCTGAAACTTTCTGCCTAATTTTCCTATTTTTCCTTTCTTCAAGAACCTTTAAGCTAACAAAGTTTTTTTCGCAATAATTTTATCCCCATTATTTTGGCACACTCAAATCCGGTCCTGCATCAAAAACCATATTCGGGCACGTCAAAAACACTCAAAATCGGCAACACTACACGGCGGCATCTCACACCGTCTCATGCTTGACCGACTCGGGATAAAAACTGACAACATACATCTTATCTTATGACGTAAGAGAACGCCATTTAATGAAGGTTCATACATTGAACGCCATAAAAGAACTCCGATACAAAAGTTTTTTTTATATATAATCGACAGATTTGACTATGATCATCATCTCCCTAACCTTTTCCCAATTAGCTTGGGCTCGGTTTCCAGTCTAGGCGTGTGTAACTCTTTACTAAACCGACTCACTATTGCGAAATATTTTAGTGTTCCGAAAGATTGGAATATATTTTCTAGGCATCATTTGAAACAATTGGAACACTGAATCACCCTAAATGAACTGCAGTATTTTAAAACGTAAATAGTGTAAATAAAATTAACGACTGAACTAAAATATCTACCTAGAATTATTCCTAAATCAAAATTCAATTAAACAAAACAATTAGTGTACACATATATAACGCGACGTAACAGATAACGATTTATAACAGTCAGTATCTGTGTCTGTATCTTTTGAGCCGCTGTTCCAAATAATATATGTATATCAGTGTTCCGGGACATTTCAGTGATTCGAATGCAAATGTTCCAATCGCAAAGATGACTTTGGCCAGTCTGGAAAAGTCCAGTCTATCCAAATGGGGCTGATTACCTGTGTTTTATGGAGCAACTGTCCATGCTTTCCGAGGGTCAGGGTGTCAGTAATATCCTAGATAACCTTACGTACATAGCTTAGCAGACGGATTTCATTATGATATCTATGGAATTTAACTATTGTATATTAGTTAAATTCGGTGCATGATTCCGTAATTACAACAAAATTTGAAAATTCCCCCTATTTCTCCAGAATCCCATCATCACATTCTGACCTGGAAAGTTACACCCTTTCAAACAAAAAAATAATTTTTCAAGTCAGTCCCGCCGCGTCTTTGAGAAATCGGGGAATATATTTAAAAAATCTGCAAATGAAAACAAATACGCAAAAAATCCTCAGGGACGATGTTGACAATGATGTTGAGCGGGAGCGCAGGACTCTGGCGGTGAGAGCTAATATGCTCACCAGCAGGATCGCGCGAGAGAAGTGAAAATTAAATTAGTTAATAAAAATTAATATATTATTATTATTATTATACATTTATTTATCTCAGGACCATGAGGTCCTGGACCTTTGGAAGGCATACGAGGAGCCGAAACCAACTCGCAGAGGCCCTTTTAGCTGCTTCTAATGGGACGTGGTACCAACCGGCGATTATCCCTGTATGCGCTATGCTAGTGCATCCAAGGACAACCCCCGGTTGAAGGGAAACTTGCAACATGTGAAAAACTAATATAAGGCTATGGTTTTTGGAGTCTTAAGTGGACTGGTTACCAGGAACTATGTTGAGACTATGGCCCCTGCCTAAACAATGTTTTTAATTTCCATCGATAAAAAGGCAAGGGGAGACTTGCACACTCAACAAATGCCCCCAAAATGGTCGCTAGCACGAAGTGACGTAGCAACAAGAGGGCAACATATCCTGATGTGCTTGAGGAGTGGAGAGGTATACCACGGCTATCAGGACAATCCCGGAAGTACGGTCAAGATCCCTACCAGCACCTTACTGGATTATACATCCTTCTCCCGAGCGCATTTGCTCTTGCTAATCTCCACTCAAGCCAGCCAATAAAGGCAAGAGAGAGGTGGGAGCTCTGTTCCTCGTCAGTGTTCACTACGACCGGGCAATAAAGGCAAGCCGGAGATGAAGAACAAGAATTCTCCCGGGAGATCGGGTCCGTGGGATCGCTAATGCCCAACAGTTCGCCACAAAACTGCCCTGCGGATTGTATCTCTCTTGGTCTGGCCCCTCACCCTAGGCATGTTACGGCTAAGCAAGCGCTACCGAGACAGACTTAGGGTTCATTGGAGCGCGCAAGCCCCACCACGACGTCAACGTAGAGATACGGCGATGGGGTTATTATTATTTTATTATTTTTTTTTTTAAATTAGTTATTTTTTAGTAATTTTTATTAGTGAATTATTATTATTAATTAGTTATTATCTATTTACCAGTCCTACTCGAGCGGCCTGTGGGTGAGACATACCCAGCGAGCCTACAGAGCCACTCAGTACAATAATGCGTTCAGGATGTTGTTGGGTCTGCCGTTCATGCGCAAAAAAGCAGCTTTCCTGCTGGTCCGTATACGGAGTAGCAACAACAGTATTCTGAGCGTCAATGTCAGGCGTGAAAGTCAGGTCAAGTCTTGTATAAGTGTGGCCAGTCATGGCAAATAAAATGTAAAAAAAATATCCAATTTGAACTTTATAGGTTTTTTTTTGGTGGGAAAATCATCCAATGACATACCGCTCTTGGATGGAGCAGGAGATAGTGTCTAACTTATACTGACTAAAACCCACTCCTGTTCCTTCGTTGCCTTTCGAACCGGGGCCGAATCTTCCTTTCAGAAACAAATCCTTGGCCCCAGGAACTTTATAGGTTAAGATCAAGGATGTTAGGGAGCTCCATAACCGTAATCGAAACTATCGGATATCCGATATAAAATAATATCCATATCCGTAACCGAATCCGAAATAAGTTTCGGATAATATCGGATAGGGACGGAGCCTAATTGCAACACGTAATGACAGCCTGTCTTAACGTGTCGCGTCGTAAAATATAAATAGTATAGTAGTAAATAGGTACTATGTATTTATATTTGACTTCTGATATTCCTTAAAAATCTAATATTCCGAAATAATTTCATATCCGTACCCGTAACCGGTATAATAGGTATTCATTTCTATATCCGTATCCAATCCGTATCCGAAATTTCATATCCATAACATCCCTGGTTAAGATTGTCTATGGTTCTGCCCACCCAAAATAAAGTTAATATTATTAAATTGAAAACCTCTTCCTTTTTGGAAGACGGCTAAAAAAAATTTACGACCACCATTATAGCCTGTAGGTGCAGGAATATAAATTTAATTAATTATAGAAACAGTATGTCATTTTAGCAGACTCTACACTTGAATGTTCAATAATAAATATAGTAACTCCGTAACTGGTGTATTGTCTTGTCGATAGATATCTTGATCGAGTGGCTGCGTTTATGCCGATCCTTATTTTATTTATAGGGGTGAAAATAACATTAATGTGTGTTGCCTATTTAAAAAAAACCATCATTGAAATTATTGGGACATTTTTTTAAATATTTTTTTTTAGTTGGGTAAATCATCAAATGACATCCATCGCTCGTGGGCGGAACGGGAGATAGTGTCAGACTTTTACTGACTAAAAACCCACTCCTATTCCTTCGTTGCCTTTCGTACCGGAGCCGAATCTTCTTTTCAGTAACAAATTCTTGGCCCCAGTAGGCTGTACTGTTTACTGACAACTCTTGAGGCGCGCGTGGAACAATACGCCCCGTCGACGTCTTGGGCTCGGTCCGGACGGTCACCAGCTAGTGCTTGACTGCGACCCCACCTGATGCCATGATGGTAAGCAGTGACGCAATCGTTGATGGTGAGACGCACTGGTATATTAAGAGCCTATTTCCTGTAGCCTTCAAAACACCTAAATTATAATCGGACAGGAGGACTGCAGCAAGCAAATTCTTCCAGTCCTTCGATGTACGCGGTATAAACGATGAGGCGAAATGCTTAGTCCGGACCGTAGAGGTGTCAACAATATAAGGGTGAACACTCGCCGTACGTCGGGTTATCAGATGGTGTAGCTCACTGTCCGGCCGTCCGGTAACTGTCCGGACCAAGCCCAAGTCGTCGACGGCGCGCACTGTTCCCGCGCGCCTCAAGGAGTTGTCAGCAACAGCAGGGACCCAGCCGGGTCGAAGCCTACTGGGGCCAGGTTTATCCGAAAGGGCGCTCGAGCCCAGGTATGAAGGCTAGAAGGAACGGGGTGGGTCTTTTAGTCAGTAAGAGTCTGACACTATCTCCCGCTCCGCCCAAGGGCAGGGGATGTCAATGCATGATTTTTTCCCACCATAAAAAAAAAGGGTTATCAGATGGTAGAAAGGCGATGGCGGAATCAAGTCATGCAATTCCTAGGCTCACTCTTCAAAATGCAACCTGTAAAACACCGAAAGGCTGGCTACCCTACGCCTGTGCTCAAGCCTTTGAAGATTGGACTTAACAAAATCTGGATCACCAATCAGCCTCTTTTCACGCCTTTCCACCGAGTCAAAAGCTGCTAGCTGGCACTTTGCATCACTAGCCCATATGTGGCTGCAGTTCTCCAGCAACTCGTCCTTTACCACTGAGCCATCACGGCTTACCATCATAACTGTATCATTTATTATTTCCCCTATAGTTATTTACAAGTTGTAATTCTAGTTATGTTTTGTACCTTTACATAGGTTTTTTTAATTAAACATTTAACGTCTTCCTTCTCATTTGAAACCTGTTTTTCATGCTAATATGAGTTAGAATTGTTTTGAAGGCGATTTCTTCTAGTTATTAATGTCATCACCTGTTTGTCATTTTGCTGTTATTGTCGGTTGTAGTAGAGTAACTGGTCATGGAAGATTAAGGTGATTATCACACTGCCATGCAGCACGCTGCATGTTATGTGTCAACGCACCTATGCGCGTGCTTTCGGGAATGCAGTACCCCTAGCCAAGTTGCTAATCTGCAATCATTAAGGGGCCGGCGACGGATGAATTTCCATACAAACGTACCTAATACCACGCTCATTTGTAGTTGGAGCATATTTCCAACATATTATGATGATATTCGGTTATAGACAATATTTATCTAGGTTCCTCCATCCCGCGCTTGCGGGATTGGATTCCCTACTTGGAACGCAAAGAGCATCTAAAAGAATACGGTCTTATGATATGTTCGATGATATATGTCATTTTTAGGGTTCCGAACTTCAAAAGGAAAAAGCGGAACCCCTATAGGTCCACTCTGTTGTCCGTTTGTCTGACTGTCTGTCAAGACCCTTTATCTCAGGTTCAGGTTGAAATTAAACCATATACTCAGGCAAGCATTCCCTTGAAGTTGTGAAAAAATCCCGTTGACCCAAAATCCTGAAATTTGGCTCAAAGCAAGGTTTTATAGCACGGGTATAGGAATAAATCTAAAAACTAAATTTGTTGTTACGTCACAAAAAAAAAAAAACATTTTTTACGATTCAGAAAAATCTTCTAGACTCCAACGAGAATTGAACTATTTGCATAAGTTTGTACGGAACTCAAGTACGAAAGTTCGACTCGCCCTTGCTCAGTTGTTATTACCCTATTATTAATTAATTTCAGTACTACTCAATCTACGTACATATTATTTTGTCAGTAGGTAATGCAGGGTACGGAACCAATCGTGGGTGCACCCCAGCTCGTAAGCAGTGAACAATAATAATTAGCTGATATTTTAATATGCGCCTAGTATTTGCGGAAATTGTATCCTATGATGTATCATTTTATAACCAATAGTTTGAATACTAAATATATATAGATCACCGTTGTTGTACCTACAAATTTTGTGGGAAAAATCTTTATAGGTACATTTAGTTTTTTTTTTTGCAGACTTTTATAATTATGACTAGCGTATTCTAATATTTAATAAGGCTTCGTCTATCTATAATATAAAAATGAATCGCTAAATGTGTTGCTAAGCGATTTCGAGAACAGCTGAAGCGATTTCGCTAATTCTTTTTTTTTGTTGTGTTTGTTATTGTGAGAAGGTTGTTATGGAAAATAATTAAAATTAGGGTAGTGTAGGGTAACGTAAGGTAGTGTAGGGTAGAGTAGGGTAAAGAAGGGTAGAGTAGGGTAGAGTAGGGTAGAGTAGGGTAGAGTAGGGTAGAGTAGGATAGAGTAGGGTAGAGTAAAATAGAGTAGGGCAGAGTAGGGTAGAGTAGGATAGAGTAGGGTAGAGTAGGAGGAACTTCACGCGGTCAAATCCGCGGGGATACAGCTAGTATAGATATATAAAATAAATCTGTAAAAGTTTTTAGTTGTGCGCGCATCATGTAAAATGTACGAATTCGACTAAGGCCTTTACACAAGTGTGATAGTAAGCAAATAGGATATCAGCTGACCAGCTGTCCAGTACAAGAGTTTGTCCAACTCGACTAAAACCGTGCTACTTTCCTTAGTTAATCCCAGTTACTCCCATACCTAAAGTTATCTAAAATTGCTCAGTAATTCCATCCCCATCCATCTCATATGAAGACTCATAGTCACCCAAAGGGCGATGGAAAAGGCTATTCTCGGAGTTTCCTTGCGTGATTGCATCAGAAATGAAGTTATCCGCAGGAGAAACAAGGTTACCGACATAGCTTGAAGAATCGTCAAACTTAAATGACAATGGGCAGGGCACATTGCATGCAGAACAGATCGTCGATGGGGACAAAAGGTTTTGGAGTGGCGACCACGTACCGAAAGACGCACCGTTAGAAGGCCTCCTACAAGGTGGACCGACGACCTAGTGAGAGTCGTAGGAAAGCGGTGAATGCGAGACGCACAGGATCGGTCGTTGTGGCGACGCTTGGGGGAGGCCTATGTCCAATATTGGACGTCTTTCGCCTGAAATGATGACATCATCATGTTCCCATACCTAATGTTACCTAAAATTGCTCAGTAATTTCATCCCCTAAAATAATGCCAAAGTGTCTGAAGACGTCATGTGTGGCAGAGAATTTCTCTTACAGCTTGCATAATAAGATCTGCGTTCGCAGCCACCTACATGCTGAATTACAGAAGTGAACCATAACCCAGCATTAGTTATAATTTACGACTGTCGCCTCCAACACCGACGTACGAGTAAGTGCGCAAGTTTTAACGCCATTTTCTTTACGAGCACAGATCCGCCATTACTGGCATTCAATGAAATACATTATGAAGATATTGGCTACTTTGCCAGTCATTTTCTTGGTGTAATTTACGCTAATGTTATAAAGAGGTAAGTTTGTATTTTTGTTTGTAGGTAGTAATCTCCGTAAGTACTGAACCGATTTTGAAAACTCTTTCACCAGTGTAGCGACATCTATGGCGCCACATGTAAACTAAACTTCAAAATTCTGCATCGCCCTTTAAAACAAAGTGAGAGTACTTAAGTGTGAGTGAGTGTAAGTGTTTTTAGTGTGATTTAGGAAGACATGAAAAACGATCTCCGACCATCGCCGTCTGCTCGTACTGTAAAGACTGAGCCCGAATCGTCGAGGGCACCAAGTGTTCCAAGTGCGCCTCAAAAATATGTCAGTAAAAGCCTAGGAATCCAACAAGGCTCCTGCCCTATAGGGTCACGACGAACTTCTGAAAAGGAAATCTCGACCGCAATAGGCAACTGGAGGGATATAAGTAAGTTTTAATCAGTAAAACATCCGGAGAAATCATTGGATGATTCCCCGCCTCCCAAAAAAAAACAAAAAAAAGACGTGTGGCACTCGGGGACTGCCGCGGTAAAGCTATTGCATAGCATTTTTATCAACTTATGCAATTATAATTATTTATTTATTTTATTTATGCAGTATTTTTTTTCCTTTGTTTTTTTTTCTTTGATATTAATTGAAGTTACACTTTCACACATTGAATTGAATTTTGATTGATTGTTCACTCATTTGTTTTCTTATCGGTCACCACGCTCAAAAAACAAATGAGTGGGGGGTGTTAGGTTATTTTCGTTACGGAATTTCTGGATTCGGTCTCCACGCTCAAGGCCCGCGATAGAAGTTATGCAATAGCTTAAAAAAAAAACAAAACACCTAGGCCCGTTTCCACACACAACATAATCTAAAGACTAACCCGCCATAATAACATATCCATAACACTAACCAGAAACCCGAGTAGTTCGCAAGATTCCATTGTTTTACAATGTGCATTATAATATTACAATAACACATTACGGACGTGTTTCCACCGTTTTCTCCAACTGTCCTAAGTTATTAGACGATGTTTCGAATATAACACCATATTGTTTAATAATATTAGTGGCTTCAGATCAACGATTTACATTAAACTTCGTTAACGTTTGATGGTAACAGTAAACATAATAGAGAATTATTACCGAATGTTTATAACTTCGAGTGATCTTGTTCTCCTACAAAATGGTGAGGTTTCTTGTGATTAAGTAACTGATATGTTTGTTTAAAATAACTTGCAGTCATCTGTGAGAACGTTGGGTAAAATGTTACTGGGATATTCTTGGTTTTTATCGACAATTAGAGGATGGTTAGTGTGTTGCTGCGCTGAAAAACAAAAATCACTTTGTTTATTTGTTTGAAAAAACAGGAAATTCGCGTTTTCAAGGTACCGTACCTCAAAAAAAAAAACGGACCGTCTGTCTGTCAAGACCCTTTATCTGGGGAACGTGTGGACGTATCGAGTTGAAATTAAAACCATATACTTAGGTCTGCGGTCTCTTGAAGCTATGAAAAAAAACTTCTAAGTCAACGTAAAAAAAAGATACGGCCGTTTATGTCGCAAAAAAAATTATATATCAAAATTCATAGGTAGGTCTTGTAACACAAGTCTAGGAATAAACCTGAAAACAGAAAAAAAAATTATGTCGCTAAAAAAAAAACTTTTTTGCGATTCGGAAAAATCTGTGAAACTCGATTCGGGAATTGAACTCTTTACTTAGGTTAGGTACTTTGTATGGAACCCTCAGTGTGTGAGTCCGACTCGCACTTGCCCAGTTTTTTTAGCGTGTAGTCGCTTAGTTTTTTATCGCAATTATAGGTCTTGTCTGGAGGCTTTAATTTAATAGGGCAGCCAAAGGCAAGTCACATCAGCAAATGACCAATTACAAAAAAAAAGTAGAAATTTTTAATGCAATGTATACAGTACTTATTGCCTTTCTGATGAGAGTATGAAACCGGTCGGGACATCGTTTGGATAGTTCTAAAGTCTTTTAACGGACATATTTTTTGTGTTTCAGATACGGTACACAGGGTTATTCGTAAAACACTGGTAACCTCTCAGGTCTCCCTCCCACCTCTCTAAACAACAACAATAAATTGTTCAATGACTTTTAATTTATCATCTTCTAGTTCATCAGATTTTCATACAAAAATATTTAAATTGAACGTTCTAAATATTACGAAGTCTATGCAAAGCAAGCGATTTCTACAATAGTCGAGGGGAGCAGGGATCGATCGGCGGGGTGCTTAATGCGCTTGCGTCGAGTCGAGAGACAGGTATAGCAAAATACAAAGTTGGAATGTGTTGGATAGAAAAACGAAATCTTGAAATACAGACCTGCAAGGTTGTTTGTGTTTTACAAATAGCCCTAGTTTAAGTAATAGCCCTGTAGAATGATCAATATAGGGGGCACGTGTAAATTATACTTTTCGGCTTAATTTTATAATAACTTTATAAAAGTTGGACAATCAAGTAAATACGATATTTATAAATATTATTTTTTGAGGGGACAAGGAATTGTAGGTAAATAAAAAATCGCGCAATTTTTAACTGATGTGTTTTAGAATGACAGCTTGCCCGCAAAAGGCGATTTCAGAACTTAAGAAGATGTGCATTAGGTAGCTTGCTTCTCATTATAAAAACATTATATATATATATATATAGATATGAAAGAAAAGGGAGTTAGTGATAGTGTGACGGGTGACAGTACATAATGGAAGAAAAAACCGTGTTGCGCCGATCCCAAGTAATATGGGATAAGGTCAGGTAGAAGAAGAAGTGTATCATTTAGCATCTACGTAAATAAAAAATGTATACTAGCTCTTGGCAGCGGCGTCACTCGCGTGATAATAGAAAATTATCCCAAGAGAACATACTCCCAAATCCTATCCTATCCTGTGTGCTGGTCCAAGACATGGTCTACCTTTAATTGATATCCGTTCAGCCACTTGGAATTGAAAAATTCAAAATTGGTATTTTGTTTACGAGAATCGCCATTTAAAAAATAGGAATATTCCTATCTACTAATTCTGCTAAAGCGGAGCCGCAGGTACGACCTAGTTTTGTACAAAAACAAGTTGTCGCATCATTGTCGCACCTGCCAGCGATCTTAAAACCAAGACCATATCGCGTTATCGAAATAATCCGATGAGCTTAAATGAGCAGTTCAAAATAAATATAACATTAAATAAAACTAATTTAAATATAAAACGGAGGCCGCAAGCCATCAATGTAACATTCTCAGAACCATTACACATTGAATGTCATTTAAGAAATATAAGTTTTACGAGTTGAAATGACCTAAATTATGATTTTGAAGGCACTTAACGACCTACCAGTATGTATTATCTCAGATTATGACGTTTTTAAAACATTCGGAGTCCTGTTTAGTCTTAATATTGTTATTTTTAAGTTCTCAGTGATAAATGGAAAATGGTTTCAGTTTTACGAACCAATTTCGGAGTATTTTTTATCACGGAGCCAAAAAATATGTCGTAATTCGCAAGATTTTGTGTGTAATTTAGATTACCGATGATTTTATTTTAGTTTTGAATGTTTTTATTGTTTAACTCCTTATCTGCCATGCTCATCCGACATGTCCGCAGCATGTAGTATGAGCTATGGGCTAAAAGAGCCACTTATTGGGTCCCATTAAGCGCGAGGCGACATCGCGGCAGACCAAGGCGAAGGAGATATATGAGCTGGATAACTACCGGATTTTCTGATAATCCGTTCTACTTCCACTTTCGATGGAGGATTCACACAACATAAAATTGAAATTTAGTTTCGTTGTACTTAAAACTTAAAACAATATATATTCTTCGTACAAATTATATACAAAAGTCGTGAATTTAGAACTCGTGAGTTCTATTGAAAGTGTTTAAATCTCTTATTAATGAGGCTGTGCTGGGTCTCTAATAAACGCATCGTCTGAGCCCATGTTTTTCTTTAACAAAAAAGTAAATCCCGCAATAGTAGGTAATCCTAGAAGGAGAGGGAGAGGAAGGCCGAAGAAAAGATGGATGGATTGTGTGAGAAGTGATATGAAAAAAAAGGGAGTTAGTGATAGTTTGACGGGTGACAGGACAGACTATCTCCCGCTCCACCCAAGGGCGGGGGATGTCAATGCATGATTTTTTCCCACCATAAAAAAAAAAAGGGTGACAGGACAGAATGGAAGAAGAAAACGTGTTGCGCCGACCCCAAGTAATATGGGATAAGGGCAGGAAGAAGAAGAAGTAGGTAATCCCTCGAAAAAAGTGCGAGATACCGCGTTTACGGGATTGGATTCCCTAGTACTCAACTTAAATAGATGGTCTTTGTCAGTGCTCATAATTACAAGACCATTTACAATAACGAATTTGCAACCAAACCAATTAGTGAGCTACCCCACAGCAATTATCACTAGCCCGTTTGTCATCAGAATCAAGCTAGACCCGTGAACACCGACACGCAATTGTCCCTCTCTATCATTACCCTTGGCCATCAAAACATAATTTAATTATAATCAAAACTAAGATCAACTTTTTCAATGATAAAACTTCACATCGTTAACCATGCAAGTGCCAATCACAACACTATAAGTCGTAAACCGGGATATAAACGTTGTATAAACGAATATAAAGCACTTTAAATTAATACAAGACGTGTATAAATAACTAGTTCACTAAGGAGGATCACCAGATTCAGCTGAAATTTAATTTAGTAAGATTATAAACGGCATAGTTTAATCATGGTAACGTTGGGTATTGCCAAGTTATACGAAGTCCCATAAAACGGGCTATAAACGCTGCATCCACTTACTTTTATTACCAGCTACCAGTGTTGCCAGGAATAGGTTTTGCAGAAGTGCTGCTGATTTTTCGGTACGCCATCTGGTTTCTAGAAAGGTTTTTAATTTGGAGTAGGGGAAAATTAATTAAAATTGTCGTTGAATTACTTTCATGACAGGTATCGCTAAGAAATTAACTTGTTGGATTAAATTAACAAAAGTTGTTTGCTTTGCACAGCCATTAAAAATAACGTATCTTATTAATTTGTGCAATCTCCCACTATTATCCACTTAATTCAATGTATTTTTAAATATGTCACTCCATAAAATATTAAAGTACTCGTAATATTAAAAATAAACAGTGCATTTTATGCTCACACGTTTTTATTCAACATTCGCGGTAAATATTAATTATTTTCTAACCTGGCAACACTGAATGGGCCTCGGGCATTTCTCCGAAAAGCCCGGCCATTATAACTCAATATGCAGAAATTTTATCGTTATGGTTTATTGCTGTATTCCAAATAACTTTGCAATGTTTACAAATAAACATTTGTTTAACACAAACTTTCCTAATACGAACTATTTGCTTTGAGAACTTTTTGTATCTGATTATTGAAAGTACATTTTTATGATCCTATTTGAAGTTGAAGAAGCAAGTCGTAATAATAAATGGCTAATATAGTTAGAACTATAATAAGTGAACACAGGCAAATTCATTATACTTCATTTGTTTAGGTACTGAACTAAATATAAACAATCTTAACATGTCTTTTATCTAAAAAATGTCTAAAGATTTTATCTAAAATATATTTACAAATAAGTATTTACCCAAAATCGATGTTACTCAATTAACTTAATTTAAATAATCTTTGTGTGTCTTTTATACGATTTATTTTAAATAAAAAGACGTTAAGATTGTTTGCGTTTAGTTAAGTGCCTAAACAGATAGAGTATAAGTATCTAATTTATGAAAATTTAGTTAAGTAAGTACCTAAACAGATTGAGGTATAGGTATTATTTTATGAAAATAGGGTTGTCGCATTTTCGTATCGTGTCTGTCTTTTAAGAGCATAATAATCAATTTTCTAAACAGTATTGAATGAGAATCGAATTTATTTTTACTGTTTTGGCAAAGAAATACACTAAAATCTTATTTATTTTCGTGAAGAAAATGGATGTTATACTTAAAACTAAGTGATAATAAAAAAAAAACCGGGCAAGTGCAAGTTGGACTCGCGCAACTTGCCAGTGAAAACAGTTCAATTCCCGAATTATGTTACGAAGATTTTTCAGAATCGCAAAAAAGTGTTTATTTTTTTTTGTGATGTAATCACCAATTTAGTTTTCAGACTTTTTCCTATACTTGTGCTTTGAGACCTTGCTTCATGCCAAGTTTTAAAATTCTAGGTCAACAGGAAGAACCCTATGAATTTTACATAAACGGCCGTATCATTTTTTCGTCAACTCAGAAGTTTTATATTTTGACAGGTCTGCTGCATGGCAGAGTGAGAGCTTGCCGTCCGGGCCCGACCGTCCGGTAACCGTTCGGACCGAGCCCAAGTCGTCGACGGAGCGTAGTGTTCCACGCGCGCCTCAAGGAGCCTTAGCCCAGCAGGGTCGAAGGCTACTGGAGCCTCGGGGCCCTGGAACGAAGCCCAAGAGTGCCCTCCCGCTCCGCCAAGAGATCACCGATGAAGTCCACCGCTTAAATTAAACGTGATTGGAGACTCGCTTAGGCATTCACATAACTGATCTAATTGTGATAACTAATGTAGGCGCCAGATATATTTGTTTTTCAGATACTTACGCAGATATATTAGGTAAAGGCGCCAGGTAAATTTGCCTTAAGGTCGGTACCTACATTAAGTAGGTACTTTATGGCTTTACCCGGCGCCTACAATAGAAGGACAGAGATCAAGAAGCGAGATAGGTTTAAAGAATTTTATTTTCATAAATATAATTACTGTTCACTTAAAATGAGATACAAATAGCTTTTAAGTATTGTAATATTCGCATCTGGTGTGTAAGAGCAGTAGTGACCGAGTCGTAACGGCCCCGAATTACGAGTTATTATAGGTCGCGGGTTCAAACCCAGCCAGGCGCACTTTGTTTAATTTATTTTGTTACCACTGCCCTCAAAACGGTGAAAGAAAACATCGTGAGGAAACCGGCATGTCCTAGAACCAAATATTCGAAGACAGTCTAAATCGCAGCAAAGTTATTGTATTTCGTTTAAGAGCCGGTTGTAGTCACTGAGTATTTTGTATGAACTACGTCCGGGTTTATGTCGATTTTGCGGCCCCGTAACAGCGGTTTTATTTTTATATAAAAAGAAAACATTATCTATTCAAGTTTTTTTCGCGAGGCCCTTTTAAAAAACAAGCTTTATTATTTTTTGTAACTTTCAAGTCTTTATGTGACGTAATCTCGTAGATATATACCTTTCAAATCGTAAGTTAGGGTCTGATTCGCGATTTTTTTTTATCAAGCCAATTAATTTATGTCATATTTTTATTTTTGCCCGATGGTTGGTCATATAGTCAATTTTAATAAATTTTTTTTTTCATGCTGTTCTCTTTTACATTTGTGAATTTCCAGAGGTTTCAAAATGTGTAGAACCTGGCCTTAACCAAAGGACATACGATAGTTAAATGAAATAAAATGATTTATCGACTAGCGTATCATACAGTATGAAGTGAGTTCCGCGCGACTAATTCCATAATTTACGATCATCGGTGGACAGTTTCTAAATTAATATCTAACTGAAGTTTTACGAGCGATGACTAGTACGAACATAAATTGTTAACACTACATGTTGCAAGTTGTTTAGGATGTGGTGACAATGGTTGGTGTGAAAAACTGTGCTTTTCAGCTGCTGCATTATCTTCATTTCAGCTGCAAAATGTCTAATGGTTGATTTCCTTGGTAAAATGCTAATATACATGCCTTCTATTTTTTTGGAGATACAATCGAATAATTTCTGCTATGGGTAGAGTGAGTTCTTAATTAAGAAAAAAAAAATTACTTCACGCTACAAATTCCTCTCCCCGCCTCCCTAGCCAAGTTGCAACAGTTTCGATTCTCTTTCGTCGATCGCCTCGAGTCGGCCACGTCTCCGATTCCTTTGTTCTGACGTCATCTCAGAAGAGAATCGAAATGAAACGGTCATAACTTGGCTAGGCCTGCTGTGTCGTGGGTGCGTTCACAAACATGTAAACTTCCTTACTTACTTGACCTTTATTGGAAAAATAAAATTTGTTTTGCGATGCCCGACTTGACTAGTAACATTACTTCCTGAATAATTCAAAAATGTAATAGTATTCCTATGAAATTATCAGCCAAGTAAATTAATTATTTATGGTAAACAGGAAAATTAATTTTAAATTGTGAGACTTTTTAAAACTGCATAGCCATAGAATTTATTATTACTGGCATTACTTATTAGGCTAGCAATTAAGGTTACAAATAATTATTTAAATCTATTTTTTTATGTTTTTTTTATTACCCCTTTGAAAGGCCCGGTAACAGGATTATAGCAGATTAAATGCAGCAAGTAATTTATTTATTTACTTTACTGAAAGATTTAACGAGCTCTTAATTAGCATGCTAGTGTAAATAAAACAGCTACCAATTAGTAACTAGAAATGTATAGATACCGTAACCCATAAATTAAAAAATATTGTTTTTTTTTATTATTTCTTGATTTATTGAAATTATTGGACGTTTGTGGGGCGTGAACGATGAAATCTAAGATTTGGACCCCACGGGGTTCCGCATCAAGGCTTCATGTAAATGCAGTGTGTCTAAAAGATGTTTATCTAACGCTGAGCAGTGCTATCTGCTTATAACTTAACTAGGGAAAAGATTTTTTCCGAGAAGATAATTTACTGTTTGTAATCAAGTCGACACGGTTAATTTCGAAAAGATGTATTACACGGTGATGGTATGTTTTTATTATACATATTAGTTTTGCTACTTTTTCATTATATGTAATTGTAATGTTTATTTAGATGACAAGATACTTATAAAAATAATTATATACAATGCTTGTTATTCCAGGACAAAGGAAATGTTTCTCTAATTTCTCCATTTCTCTTCGTCTAAAGCTACTAAGAACCTACATAACAAAAATAGTTTTATAATATCATTTTTAAAAATACATAGCTTGCTATTCATTGAATATAATATAAGAGATCACTCCTGATATAATGGAATAGTTGCTGCAATTGATTATTTTCATAAATTAATTTAATGAATTAATTATGGAAAAGATATACCCATTCCTCCAAAACACGCACACAAAAAATATTCTTGCTGAAAAGACTCAAATTATCAATCAGTTGGAGAGTTTCCTTGAATTAGAAGACTATTTGTTCTTATCCCACACGCATCATTGTCACCCTAAACACAGTTAACCTAATTTTATTTTATGCATTTCTGTCAGTGCAGTGCCAACCAATGTTACCAGCGTTTATAAATAAAGACATTGTAATCCCAACGGCTGATTGAGAGCAGTTGACACCTAGTAGCATAGTTGTCACACAATACAGTATATCAACATGGCAGAATAACCTTTAATGTTCATGATTTAAAGGCTATAACTGCGCAGTGGAGATGTTATTGTGTACGAATATTATGGGACGTAAAATTGGTTGACGAAGATGATTTTTTAATTTTTGTTTTACAAATTAAATTTGGATTTTTGGCTTTTCTGTGGATGTCTTCAAGAAGAAATTTAAACATCACTTCCTTTCATTATTGACGTAATAATAGTGTGTATAATATAATTATATATTAAACTGAGTTATGTAGGTTTATATCTACATACCCTCGAATGTTCTCTCTCTAAAACTCAAAGGTTTACTTAACTCAAATGAGTTTTCAAGGAGAAAACTCATTTGAGTTAAGCTTGCTTTTGTACTTGAACTGTCTGTATCACCATATACTATGTTATGTTTTTGTGTACAATAAGAAATTGAAATTTATGTAAATACTTATCGAATTATGGGCGTTTTCAATTTAGACGTTTCATGTTCGGAACGCTGCCGCAAGTTTAGCGTACCGCAGCCGGACGGTTGCAATACGTTAGCAGTCCGACAACAAGCGCCTAAATTGAAAACGTATCTGGCTGCCGTGCGTTTGTATGCCAGCGGTGCGTTATTCAACACCGAATTAAACACGTGGTGCTGTGACGTTGCCGTCCTGTTGTCGGCCGTTCGCCGCACGGTTGCCGCACCGCATGTATTGTATGAAAAAATACAATCATCCGTACGACTGGCCTAACCACAGAACAGAATAATGTAGAATGATTCCTGTGTTCTGTGGTCCTAACGCACTGCATCCGCACCGCAGCCGGTCGGCGAAAAAACGCATAAATTGAAAACACCCTAAGATTTCTCAGAACACGCGAACACTAGACAACTACAAGAGTAACTACAGACGTTCACAATCTTTATTTGCGCAAATTTTACACCCTTGCCATAAAAAAGTTCACACACAAATCTATGAAAGGAAAACATAAAAATATTTGTCTACGCGTAGGAATTACGTGACGCAGACCGTAGACGGAAATCGTCTGAAAGGGTTGATGGATGTAAAATGTCTGATTATAAGAATTTTTACGTTCAGTTAATTATTTATTTATTTATTGCCAATTTACACTTACAGTTTAACACCACACATATAAATTATAGGCACACATTAATAATAATTCAAAAACATTAACATAATTAACATAATTCCACTATGTTTACGGGCTACAAGTTGTTCTTCGCGGGTACAAACCCAGGGTTTGTGTAATTTATTTATCGTAAAGAAACCGGCATGTACTAGAACTAAAAAATCGAAGATATGTGACATCTGCCAATCTGCACTGGGCTCGAGTGGTGGATTACGGCCCATTTCCTCTCCTAGCGAGGAGGACCTCTGAAAATCTGCTATTTTGCGTGAACTTTGGCCCTTCATAATGTACTCATAAACTAAAAAGTAAAATAAAACATGTATATTTAAAGAAAAGTAGATAACCTTACACTTTAATGGAGATTCTGAATCACGATAATATACATTGCGATTGCGTTGCTACTACGAGCTTTTAAACCATGCTCAGTTGCTCACGTTGTCTAAAGACAGATCGAGAAGGGCCCTCTTAAAGACTTATCTGCTCCAACAGCCACTACTCCTTCATACATGTCCACAACACTATTTGCTCAGCTTCCTTTAATGACCAAATCAACACGAAATGATTTAAAAGGCCCTCCCCGTTAATTAAACTTTACAATTGCTTTTGGCATCTTACCAACAGATGTAATAAATTAATTCTATTATTATTTGTTGCTATCTGCAGTCAAATACTTGTGATATTATTTTTAGAGCCGTCATCGAATTGGCTATCGAGGAAAATTATTGTTTTGACTGTGAACAACAATTTAAAGCGACAGGCGTTAATAGAAAATAGAGAAAGTCCTGCAAAAATAGACAGACAGAAAGACAGAAATGTTACGGAAGTTCCATTCCGATTCTGATTTCGGTTCGGATTTTAATGACTGTCACTAAAAGGTTTGCTAGGAGAAAACTCATTGTTGAATTTAAGAACTGTAAGAGCATTCCCTCTCCTAGAGAGGAGGCCTGAGTCAAAGCAGTGGGAACATTAAAAATAACTGATGATGATGATGAAGAGTTTCCAACCCTACATACATTTTCACTGTTTTCATAATAACCGCTCTTACGCGATTATGACGTTCCAGATGGCATTGGTAACGTAGCCCTTCTAAAGAAAATACTGTCACTACTATTTCATAGCATATTTTTCGCCGTCCAAGAGCCCTTCCTTTACTAAAACGCTCACCAAAAAATCTATCTACTATGTAATGACCCTAACCCTTTCGCGGCGAGCCGAAGTTTTTAGGGAACCACACACAGACTCTTTAGACCTCCCGAGAAGAGAGACGTGCCTCCGGAGGGTTAACTAATGATGACGGCAAAAAATGTACAGGTTGAATGGGGAGAGGGCATTTTAGGTATTATTTTTATGGGCATTTTATTTAAGGTGGGCAAGGCAGGCATGTAAATTTGAGGTTTAACGGTTCCGTAATTATAAGTAGACTTATTTTATTCCAAACTACAAGATCTTAAGGCAAGTATTCTCTAAGTCTTATATTACTAAGAGAATAATTAGGTACACTATTTTTACTGTAAAAGTTGAAAATAATAATATCAGAACCATGTTTTAATTAAAATACATAAAATGGAAAAGGAAAACAAAATCTGAAAAAACAAATTAATTTAAAGCAATTAATAAAATTTGACTTCTTAATTTAAAGATCTAAAAGTTCATAAAGCACTCAAAAACTAAAAATGTCAAAAAAATATAACAATAGAATCCTTGTAAATTTAATCAAGATTCTGAGTTAACAAAGGCAAAAAAAAGAATATTTGAAACATTGCATATTCAAGATTTGACTAATTTTTTTTCATAAACTTTTACAGTTTTAAAAAAACACGTTTGTATTTCCTGGAAAAAGTTGTGTGATATGTTCGAGTAAATGACGGTATTACTGAGTGCCAGTAGAGCTTTCTGGAAAGCTTTCTAAAAATCTTTTATTTCAGACAAAACAGTACATAAAAGTTATTAGTTGTTGTTCTTGTTCTTTTTTGCCTCTCTGTTTTCGCATTGTTTTTTTATTAAACGTTGCGTTGGATTGCATTGGATGAACCGGCAAGCTTTTAAACCATGCCGTCAAACTCAATGATGATAGATGAGTGGGGAAGGGTCCTCTTAAATTTTCAATTAATCACAACTTATATATCGGAGATACAAACAAGATTACAATAAATACTCGGAGAACCTCCCTGCTCCGTGCCTTCTGTCGATTATTCTTTCACTTGTTATTTTGTAATTTAATGTTGTAAGCTGGTTCTTCAGTTAACTAATTCGAGTTTTTTTTATTAGTTTTAGTAGTGTTTCATTTGACGCCTCCGCCTCTAATTCCGGTCCCGTTTCCGATAAACCATAATTAAAAACTTCGGTTCTTATATACCCACATTCGTTACATCCCTGACAGAAATCACATTCGATCATATTATTATTCTAAGAACTAAATTACAATTAAACAATACTATGTCGCATGAGGGCATGGATGGCTGCAGCGAGACACAAAGAGAAAAAGATATTTCTAATGTATTATTCAGTCGATGTCACAACTAATATTCGCGTCATGTCTGGTTATCTCTTAGTAGCCAGTGGCTTATTTGTAATTTCTATTTTTATAATTGTTTTTTTTTTACTTTATTTACATTATTGTCTCATAGTAGTAGCAACAAGAAATATGTAATCAAGATATTTGCAATACATAACATGATTTAATAGAGTGTCCATGGAGGTTTTTGAGATCTACGCTTTACTAAGTGTAATTAGCATAATTTTTCTAACTGTTTTTACCCCTAAATCCTTATTCTTTACCTTACTTACAATTACCGGCACGAATCTTGAGCGCTGGCTTCAAGTTGCGCAGAAGTCAAATATTCGGTCTCTATAGTGGTGCGAAGTGAGACGCGGGGGCGGGGAGTATCAGTAATTGGCTCGCCACGCCATCGTGTCATAGACGTCACTCCTGATTCGTTAACTGCGTTGCTGCACGTCTCTAACAACGAAGATGATTGGCTTGCCAATGTGTGGAATGCGCAAAGCGATCCCCACTCTGACGTCGAGCGCTCAAGATCCGTTCCGGTAATTGCAAAGAGCAAAGTCCCCAGTCCCCCACCGCTTCTGTCTGTCTGTCTATCTGTTCGCGATAAACCCGAAAATTAATGAAAGGATTTGTATGCTGTTTTCACCAATAGACAGAGTAATTAATAAGGATGGTTTAAGTGTATAAATACATAATTATATTATATTACAATGACAAAGATTTGAAACACCCGTGGGAAGTTAAGATGGGTACCCTGGATGGGTCGCTAGTAAATAAAATGAAAGTATCTACTGGCAACAACAAGGCTCTCAGTGTTACCATGTTTAAAGCCAATAATTCGTTACACACGGCAAGTACTGTACTTTCTATACTTCTAGCAAGACCAGTTAAGAGCGTCCAAACCGTGATACATTTTCATACAATCGCGCCTTTCAATTTTACTTGATGACGTTATTAGACAGCTTTTTCTAAATATTTTGGAAACACTGATATCTTATGGTCATTACCTAGGTTTCTATTGAAATCAAATCATGAATTTGTGTTAAAATAATCTAGTAAAGACCTCTGAAGATCTGATACTTTGCGTGAACTTTGGCTAATCAATATGAACCTACTCATAAATTAAAAAAGCACATTATTTTAATCAAGATTCTTAATGATGAAATTTTTCTACAAAACTTTTAAGGTTTTTTATTTAAAAAAAAACACGTATTTCCCGAAATAAGTTTTGTGAAATATTCGAGTGAATGATGGAATTACCGAACACCAACAGAGTATTGCCTCTTTATCAAAGATTGTGTTGACTGAAACAAGAAGCTTTTAACTTTCGAACACCGTAATTAGAGACACAATAGAAAGACAATGAGAGAGTGAACGCCGGCGTTCACTTGGGGTTTAATGAATTAAACCATGTTCACGTTGATGATAGACGGCTCGGGAAGGGCCCTCTTAAGTGTCCAGCAGAGTCATAAGGCTGGCAAACTATGTGCTTACAGCTTTTAGTAGCGATTCCTAGTTTATTACGCAGTATAGAGAAACTGTTTGGCTCTTTGGCCTTTTTAAAGGGTACTTATTGAGCTGGAATGCCAGATGGGCTAAGGGTATTGGACAAAGTGAGTAGCGTGAACTGAATGTGTGATACAAAGTATAACATTCTTCACGGATAGTTTTAGGCAGAATGCAGGTTGTCCGAAGGACGGTAACCACGGTAACACAAAATAGATAGGTACAGAAGTCAATCTACATACAAAGCGCGCTCGAGCAATGCACACATAGACACCGCTCACGGACACGATATCTCGGTCGCGTCTCGGATCACTCGTCGAACAGTTCCGGCTCAAACGCTCATTATGGTTCGTTTTTTAAATAAAGACTACGATTTGACAATTCGAATGTTGCATGTTTTTTCCATTTCGTAAATAGTGAGGTACCGCAACCGCTACTGACCAAAAAACCGAAAAATATTCGTAAAAATCGTAAAAATAATTTCATTTTAAATTTATGCAACTAATTATGGTTAGGTTTTGTATTTCTTATAGTATATAATAATATTAATAAACAATAATATTGTAAAAACATGCCTAAGTCCTCTTCGTGTACTATCTGCGTGCGGATCTCTTAAAAATTGTAGGAATAAAAACGAATTGTGTGTCGGTTTTTTACAATGCAGACATTTGTATTTACAGCTTGACGCAATGATGATAACTTTTTTTAATTCTAAAGCATAAACTGAACTGTTTTGCACCGCTCTTGGAAACAAGATATAAAATTGTGTCGGGACGTCCATATACTGGAACTCTATGGTAAAAGGAAGTATTTTTAGGTGTGGGTCTAAGTATATTCATGTGTGTAATCTGCGATCAGTCCAGTTAACTATTAAATAATCAGATAGGTAACAGTAAATAGAAATGTTGGTGGGTTAAAGCCACTGCCTTAACTCTCCGGACGGATTTGCTGGCTGAAGATCGTAGTTGAATCCCAGAGGTCCAATTCGGTTTTATAACTTAGCTATAGACTAAGTTTATTGCTTAGAGATAGAGTAGACTGCGTCCCAAGCATCCACAAAATGTTTTTGAATCGATTATTTACTTCGTTCCGTATGTGCTTAATCGTCTTTCCATGTCATACGTTGGTCCAAGTAAAATCCTAAGTATTTGACACATTTGCATGACGATAGAAGATCCTGGCTAAGTTTTATTGTTGGGCACAGCTTCTTTCTCAATGTGAATATAATGTGGTGAGACTTAGGGGCACTCATCAAACCAAAAAATTAATGCAAAGATGACGTTCAAAAACGCCAACTTTGCATCCATTCGTTGGTTTGGTTGAGCTGGTTTTGTAGTTATCTACTGGTTTCGTCTGGATCACTACTAGATGCAAGAAATGCGAGAAACGAAACCTTTTTATTTTTAATTTATTTCTTGACATGACTACAGCTAGTAACGAAACCGTTTTTTTTTGGTATTGACACTAAGGCTAAGAGCTAAGAAGCGGTTTTTAACCACGCCTGAAGCAGTAGAGGAAACGGCTGTTTTACTTTTAAACTCACCTGGGTTTTTAACGGATTTGCAGCCGTCGCTGTTGTAATTATTGCTTACAATCTTGGTGAGTGACAATCGCAAGACGGACGGCTAATTATCAGTTGAGCTCCGAACCGCCATGGACACACACCAGAAACGATCTGTTGCGTTATAGGCGATTATCATACTACCACACAACACGCTGCATGTTGCGTGTCAACGCACCTACGCGCGTACTTGCGGGATTGCAGATCTGCATCATCGTGCGGGTTTCTTACGCACTCGCAGGCTGCGGGTGACCGCAGCTCGCGCGATTCTTCTAGTTCCTCGTCATTGCAGTGGGAGATATAAAACGCGTCGTGAAATGTGCATTAATTTTTTACACATATATCTTTAGTATTCTACAGAACACAGACATGGGTGAAAACCGCTTCGTGAGTTTGAGCCTAAGTAAATGGCCGAATGTTAAAATATATGGTAATATTTTTAATTATATTAGTTTTCAAATCATATTAGACTCTACTACAAATAAACACTACAGCATCTTTGTCCAATTTTCCATAAAGGTTCTATTGTTAAAAAAACCGGTATGAAAAATCGAATTTGGGGACATCACTTTTACTAAAAATCTGGCAACATATTTCTAGAATTTGGCATTTGGACTTGTCAAATCATCGTCTTTAATTAAAAAACGATCTTTAGTGTGCGTCCATCGAGCGTAAGTATAAAAAGTGAAGTACATACATGAGATGGTCTTCTGTATCTATTTTGTGACGGTAACCCGTGGTTCACACAAAGGACAACTGATGGAACACTGTGTGTTTTAGTCAGTAATAGTTCGGTATTTCCTCTCCCTCCACTCGGGAGTCAATTGATGACTTCTTAGTTAAAAAAAGATAATGTACGATCCCTCTAGAGTGTTATGACTGTGTTTTACCCATCAAGACATGAGTAACTAATCACCTAGAAATAGGTGGACTAATTAACTACAATTATGTGGAGGAATCGAGAGATATATTTTTTTCTTCGCTCCTTTTGGGCAGGCTACGGTCTTAGATCATACCGCCTCGTCAACCTTTTAATGTTCCCACAGCTGGGACTCAGGCCTCCTCTCTAGGATAGGGAATGGGCCGTAATCCACCGCACGGGCCCAGTGCGGGTTGGTGAATGTCACAGACTCACATGTCTTCGAATAGTGCCTCGTCATCAGTATCTAATAAATATCTTTTTTCAGCTCCAATAGAATACGGAGGCGACACATTCTAATGTTTTTGCAGTATTTCGCAGCAAATGTGTCGTTACAGCCTTCTCAGTAAGCTTCACTGTGGTAGTCAATACTACAATTAAGGACCTAGCGCCCGAAAAGTGCCATAAAACAGTGATTTTCTGAGGCCTACTCCTCCGTAACGGCTAGGTCAATTGGTTTGAAAAAAATATATGTTTATTATAGATTCATGAACAATAATATCAACATTTGATTTTTTCGTGCAATTAATACTTTTGTCAAAAAAAATGTTTAGCAATTTCGCAACTTTTCGCAACTTTTCCCTACTCCTTCGAAACGGCTTGGATCTTTAGAAACATTTTTACACATAAAAATTGGTGGTTAAATATTCTTCAAAGTGAACATTGCATGTAAATCAATCAATATCTCGCAGAGAAAATGGATTTAAAGTGCTTTCCGGGCGCTGCTGGCCGCAAATAAATGCACAGATTTGCGTACTGCCGCCTAGGCGAGTGCGAGAGTTGCGTTCACATAATTTCGGTCAGATGGTTCAAGGGACTATACGCCTTAAATTCTCAGCTCCATTTTACCGAGATCGCACCTGTTTCAATGAGTCCATATATTTTCCAGTTACGCAGACACTTAAGATACAAAACTACAACAATTGTACATCACAATGTCTACTAGGAATTAATTTGCAAATAATTAAAACGGCTACTGAACTTCACTCGAAGAAATCAAGCCAAAAACTCCTGAATCGTTAGGAAGATAGAATTTTAATCTATTTGTACTGGCAAAGTTGAAAAAAGATACTGTACCATCGCGGTCATTTCAGCCTGATCATTTAAAAAAAAATTCGCTTGTATTCCGCGGCGCGGTGCCAAACTAAACACTTGGAAGTTTGCGGACGGCGAGCAATGGGTAGATCGCTGTGCGCCTCAACGAGTTGTCAGCAGCAGTTGGAACCCAGCCGGGTCGAAGCCTACTGGGGCCAGGGTTATCCGAAAGGGAAGCTCGGCCCTGGTACGAAAAGCAAGAAAGAACGGGGTGGGTTTTTTAGTCGGTAAGAGTCTGACACTATCTACCGCTCCGCCCAAGGGCGGGGGATGTCATTTGGAAGGGAACTGTCTCCTGAGATACAGGTTCACTACCTAGTTCAGGAGGCAGAGCATTTATGTAAATGTGACACTTGTTTGCAAATAAATTATTATTATTATTATTTGGATGATTTTCACACACCAAAAAAAAAACCCTTGGAAGTTTTCGATTCGAGTGCAAGCAAAAATGAACTTAGCGGTGGTCAGGCGGAACTGTCCTCGATGTTACTTAATCAACGTTTCTTACAATATTCATCAGAAACATCTTCGACTCACATCGAGAACCATTTCATCCCTATATCCGTTTCGAGACTTGAGATTTCTAGCAATTACCGCGTCTCAGCACAAACTAACTGTCGACACCTAACCTTATTTTATTCTCAGTAGCCAATAAAATTTCAGTGCACAGTCTTCATATAAATTAGCAATAAACATTAGACTACATAAATTTCATATAATTATCAGTATCTGAATATATATTTTGTAATAATACGACAGTAATATAATAACCATGATTTTGCTTAGTGCTAGATAAATCAGTTTTGGTATGCAATGCTGTGGACGAAATGTTGGTTTCTGTTCATAGTAGCGTATGTTTTGTAGCTTTTTCTGTTTGTTTGTTTATTAAGAGACACTCTTAACTAGAAGACAGTCTATTTATAATATGATATAGTTATAATTATTATATTTATTATGTATAGGTATATAGTTAGATATTTTTATAATTATTTTTAAATTTAAATGTCAATTTAATTTTTATTTTTAACGGTAACATAAAAACAATAATTAATTCATTATAAAAGCCCTCTTATGATAGATCTCAATAATTGTAAGTATTTTGTTATTTATGTGTAAGCTGTGTATTTGTTAAGGGAATAAGTCGTTGGAGTACCTTAATATAAATAAATAAATAATAAATAAATAAATAATGGCGTGACGATTTGGACTCCTTCCTTAAGGATTGGCTAGAAGAGGCTAAGGACAGAAAAGAATGGAATAACGGAAGGGAGGTATTTTGCCCCGCAGTGGGACACAACGGGCTCAAAATAAATAAATAAAATATAGGGAATAATCATTGATATACAAAAAACCCGGAATAATACCAAAACTTTCACACAACGTCATATAGTCCCGAACTAAGCAGAGCTTATGCTATTCATAACAGTCATTATCAGTTGTCTAGTACTTATGCTAGACAACTACTTATATATTTCTAAATACAATATATATTTGAATATATGTTATACATAAATTACATCCAGGCACAGAACAAATGATCGCGCTCATCACACAAACATTTATCTTGGGTGGTAATTGAACCCACGTCAGCATAGCATTCATTCTAGACCAACAGCCTAGTCAATGTATAAGAAACTATCTACAATTCTCCAAACTTTTACGTTCTCACGAAATACCTTTAATACGGAAACCTTACAACAAAGTATAAAAATAAACTCATTAAAATTAAATATAATTCTCACATTCGAAAAAAGCTATAAACTGTTAATATAATTACAACTCATAAACGACAATCGATAAAAAACGAAAAAAAAAGCCAATCGATAAAAATAATCGCACGCGCATGACGCGCATACCATCTGTTTAAAACGCGCAATAAGAAGGCGTATAATCTTGCGGCAATGTATGACAAATAATTCGTTCTGTTGCTAGGGCGGGTGCACACAGACTCGCGGGCGCTTACACCGCTTTGTTTACGTTAAAATCACGCGCGCGTGACCGGACCATGGCGTTTATTTCCAAAACAATCATATGGAGCGTACCGGGACTCGGCTTTCGACCAAAGTTGTGCACAGGACACATTATTAGCACCGAAAATTGTATTTGACAAATGGGCTTTTTAAACTTTTTGATGTGGAAGATTAGTCACTCTTTATTTATTTTATTTGTGGTTTTACTTCTAAATATAAAGTGAACTTATGGAGACGTAAAAAAAATATGTTGGTTTTTAGGAGGTTATCTCTGTTTTACAAAAATGGTTTTACAGATAGAAAGATATTGTCACTCACTTAGCTTTATCACTTAGCTTAGGTTACTTTTTATCTCGAAAAAATGCAGTTCCTGTGGGTTTAGTTCACGGGAGTGAAAGAGAAAAAGTTATTAATTAATACGTTTATTGTTTGTGTTTCGGATTCTAATAATGCATTATTGATATAAACATGTAATTACACGTAATTTAAAATATTAGCATGACTATTTTGTTTACTAGATTACCTAACCTTTTAACAGAAACATGTGAAAAATATAAGTGAGATTATAATTTTATTCAAACTCTACTTTTTTAGGAGCACGTTTATAATTCTTTGCCTGTCATAAAACCAACAATTTCCGCATCGAACAAAAAAATGACTTAGCTCATAAAAAGCTAATGTACAAATCGTGTACACAAACCCTAACGTGAGTCCTAAGTCGTTTTCCGTTGATTTAAAGTGGTGTTTGTTGGCTAACATCCGGAGCGGAGCGAGCGATCTCGAGCGTATTTACGACGCTTGCATTGTAGCACTGGCTTTATTAATACCTTTCGAAGGGGTCGAAATGGGCGGTAGTATCGTAATCGTTTTCGTGTTATTGGTGTCTTTGTAAACAGTTTCATAGGTGTATGTTGCTACTGGCTATTGAATTTTGAACACAAACATTATAGACAGACATTAGATTCGTTTTAGTTCTAACTAACTTTCATCGTTTTATTTGTTACTAGCGAACTAGTTACCGAGACTTTGGAATGCAAAAGGCATCTGAAAGACACAGATGGGTTTTAGCAAATCCTAGAACCAAAAATTCGAACACATGCGAAATTCACCAACACGCACTAGGCTCGTGTGGTGGTTGTGGCCCTTTCCCATTACAAGAGAGAAGACCTGAGTCCCAATAGCGGGAACTATGTTAGGCTATGCTAAGTAAAAGTCTGCCACGCTTTTTCGCTCCACCCTGAAGCCTGTGAAGTCATTTGATGATTTACCATCTCAAAAAAGGAGGACACACAAAATCTCAGATGGGGATTTTCTTTCATCTATCTTTTTCACGATGGATGGAAAAAAAACATTGGATGTAGAGAATGTTTAGATGGAATTGTGGTGTGATGAGAATGGATAAAGTCAGAGATTAGTATATTAGAGGAAGTTTGAAAGTGGTGCCAGTGACTGAAAAGTTGAAAGGCAATCGTTTGTCTTGGTATTGTCGTGTAAAGAGGAGGGTGTGCATGTTACTAAAAAGTTTTGAGTATACATGACAATTGTAGATAGATGGAGAGGGAGGTGTAGGCCAAAGAAAGATAGATGGATTGTGTGATGAGCGATATGAAAGAAAAGGGACTTATAGTGTGACGGGTGACAGGAAAGAATGGAAGAAAAAAACGTTTTACGCCGACCCCAAGTAATATGGGCTAAGGGCAGGAAGAAGAGGTAAACATAAAATCTCAGATATTTGCAAGCAACAAAATACATATTGCCCAATGGTGATTTTTTCTATGATTCTTAATCTCCCACACAAAACTGCGATGCGAATCAAATTGGAAATTCTTGTGATGCGTCGTGCGATTTCGCAGACTTTTAGGATGCGTCGTGCGATCTCGCAGATTTTTACGATGCAACGTCGCATCGCTGTTTTGTGTTTCGGCCCTAACCGAAGCATTAACCCTGTCCTCTACCTCAAAACAAAACCCTTTAAATCAGCAATTATAACATTCAACATTACCTATGAATAGTTTCCCCACTAAATCGCTAGCAGTTATTATCTTGAAGAATATTTGGCATCGCGCTAAGACAGTGTAGTCTAAGAGCAAGCGACATATTGATGAGATCGTATAAAGTCGGGGCGTAAAATTAGACAACATACATATGCTGCGGATATATGTGTATCAGAAAGAGGATAAAATGACTTAGGCTTATTTAAAGGGTACTAGATAGGATTAGGAAGGGTAAATAGATAGGGCTGATGGTTGTATGCAATCAATCTGTCTAGTCTTTTTCGCAATACATATTTTACTTTTTTTTTTTTTTTTTTATATTCCACAACTAACACACAACGCCGTCTAGTCCCAAGCTAAGCAGAGCTTGTGTTATGAGTACTAGACTACTGATAAACATACTTATATATTTCTAAATACATACAATATACATATATAGATAAATTACACCCAGACACAACAAATGATCATGCTCATCACACAAACATTTGTCCTGGATGGGAATCGAACCCACGACCTCCGGTATAGTAGTCAGGGTCACTAACCACTAGACCAACAGGCCAGTCAAATTTAATTTATTCACATGCTAAAAATTACCTCATTTGATTTCTGTTAATGTATTTTAATTTCTTAAATGAAATTTTAATTTCTTAATGTAACTGATTTAATTTTTAACATATTTTTATATTGGCACCTTTTTTTTTTTTTTTATGGTGGGAAAAAATCATGCATTGACATCCCCCGCCCTTGGGTGGAGCGGGAGATAGTGTCAGACTCTTACTGACTAAAAGACCCACCCCGTTCCTTCTAGCCTTCATACCGGGGCTCGAGCGCCCTTTCGGATAACCCTGGCCCCAGTAGGCTTCGACCCGGCTGGGTCCCTGCTGTTGCTGACAACTCCTTGAGGCGCGCGGGAACAGTGCGCGCCGTCGACGCCTTGGGCTTGGTCCGGACAGTTACCGGACGGCCGGACAGCGAGCTATTATATTGGCACCTTAATGTATATTAATGTTTTTTCATTTTTTATGTAATTTTAATTTCTTAGATAGATAGATAGATAGATAGATAGATAGATAGATAGATAGATAGATAGATAGATAGATAGATAGATAGATAGATAGATTAATTCTTTATTGTACACCAAAAATAAAAATTACATGAGAAACTTAAAATTTATAGGGTGTCACAAAGGGCGGTAGTCTTAATGTAACCGATTTAATTTGTATCATCTTGTTAAGTATATTGTTTTAAATCGGTACTTATAATCTTAAGTTGATTCCTTATGGTTGTTATTATTGCATATAACTGGTGCAAAGATTTCAGAGAGAACACTAATGTCTGAAATACTGATTTTATTATCAGGACACAGATATTCTTCAATAGCTCCTAATTTAAGTTTAATTCATTAACTCCGAGTGAACCCGCCGGCGTTCGCTCTCTCATTTTCTTTCTATTGTCTATAATTACCACATTCGAAAGGTTAATTTCCACAATGTCTACAATAATTTCATCATCAGCCTTTTTAATGTTCCCACTGCTGGGACTCAAGTCTCCTCTCTAGAAGAGGGAATGGGCCGTAATCCACCACGCGGGCCCAGTGCGTGTTGGTGAATGTCACATGTCTTCGAATTTTTGGTTCTAGAATATGCCGGTTTCCTCACGATGTTTTCCTTCACCGTTTCGAGAGCAGTGGTAATGAAATAAATTACACTAAGTAATGCGCCTGGCAGGGTTTGAACCCGCGACCTACAACTCGTAAGTCGGAGCCATTACCACTCGGCCACCACTGCTCTCACAACAATTTTAATGTATTGTGTTTTTTGAAACAATAAATAATTTATTAGGTATGTGGAAGACGGTTTCCAGTCAAACTGGGTGCAGTTGTGAGTTGGATACCAATATCTGACATGGAGCGGCTGCCCCATCTTGACATTCTTGACCTTCACAAACTTGGTAACTTAATATCCCTTGAAAAAACTGTAGTCAAGTTTTCTGTATTCTCAATATTTATAAGTGTATGTCTCAATAGTAAAAATAATCAATGAAGATCTATAAATGACAACCGGAGCAAAGAGCTAAATTTGGTTTTTAGGGTTTCGTACCCAAAGGGTGAAACGGGACCCTTTTACTAAGACTCCAATGTCCGTCTGTCTGTCAGTCACCAGGCTGAATCTCATGAACCGTGACAGCTAGATAGTTGAAATTATCATAGACGATATATTTCCGCTATACCAACAAATATCTATAAAAAAGTTACAATACATGCTACGCGTTCTAAATGAGAATAGGACCGATTCCTATGTTTTGACGTCTCGTCGTACTGTCAAATCGAAGAAATTTTGACAAAATTGAAGAACTGGATTCTGATTAAACTTTTTTCGTTCAAAGTTCATAAAAAAAAAATTGTACATTTATTAAGGTTTAAAAATTTTTTCCTCGATTTGACAGTAAACCGCGATGTTACAACATGGCGGGCGATCCTATTGTCATTTGGTACGCATTATAGTGTCTAATATTGTATACTTAGATACCTACCTAATGGTATCTACGGAACCCATCGTGCGCGAGTCCGACTCACACTTGGGCGATTGTTTATTGAAAACGTGTCATTTTCATTATCTAACAGCGATATCTATAAAATATATCTACGCATTCACGAATCTGGTGGCAGGGCAGTGAATCACTAATCTACCGCCAGCAAAACAAAAGATGATAAATAAAACTTAATTATTCGATGATAATGCCAAATTAGTGCGCGCAATAAAATAAAATTATTATAAATTGACCAGCTGACTCTACTGGCACATTAAATACCGTCATCTCGGTAGTATTTTGGAATCAGGCGATAGAGCAAAGAGTTATTACAACATGGTTGATATGTGCTATCAAAATATCGAATAAAGTATTCTGGAATTGAAGGTTATTCTAAAGAGTTATCGCGACCTTGGAACGCAAATGGCCACCAAAGAAACACAAGGGTTTTATTCAGCTAAATTTTGAAAAGTAGTTTGAAACAAAAAAAATATTTAAAGTTGGTATGGTTTTGTAGCTCAAGTGTCTACCCAACTGGACAGTATATAAATATGCAATCGTTTAAACAGGCGCGATCCGCCGGGATTCTGATCCCGATTTCCGGCCACCGTAGGCGCGGGCTTGCGGACAGTGAGCAATGGGTAGCTCACTGTCCGGCCGTCCGGTAACTGTCCGGACCAAGCCCAAGTCGTCGACGGCGCGCACTGTTCCCGCGCGCCTCAAGGAGTTGTCAGCAACAGCAGGGACCCAGCCGGGTCGAAGCCTACTGGAGCCAGGGTTATCCGAAAGGGCGCTCGAGCTCCGGTATGAAGGCTAGAAGGAACGGGGTGGGTCTTTTAGTCAGTAAGAGTCTGACACTATCTCCCGCTCCGCCCAAGAGCGATTCGGTAAAAATGGAGCTGACAATTTTACTGTAGTATTATAGTATAGTACACGTGAAGTCTGTCAAAAGGCTGACTCGTCTCATTTGATGCCAGATATAGTTATCGGCACAAATCTTGAGCGCTGGCTTCAAGTTGCGCAGAAGTCAAATATTGGTCTCTTTAGTGGTGCGACGTGAGACGCGAGGGCGGGGAATGTCAGTGATTGGTTCGCCGCGCCATCGTGTCATAGACGTCACTCGTGAATTCGTGATTCGTTCCCTGCGCTTGCTGCATATATCTAACAACGACGACGATTGGCTCGCCAATGTATGGAATGCGCAAAGCGATCCCAATTCTGACGCCTAGCGCTCAAGATCCGTGGCGATAACTATACTGCAAAAGCATTAGAAGGTAGGTTTTTTTGGGTTGCGAAATCATCTAATGAGTTTTCCCTTGCCTTGGGTTCTTTGGACCACAGGTTCTTTTTAGAAGTCGACCCATGGCTGCAAAACTTAACACTGGCTGAATGCACAAATGCGAAACGAAAAGAAAAAACAAAGACAGCGAATTCACAAATCGATAGTTCCTGCAAGGAGCAAAATATTTGATGCAGCTGTCTGTACCAGTAATTGTACCACTGCAGGGCAAAGGCTCTGCTCACACGAAAGAGCAAATGAGCATCAATCGACACGCTTGCTCTGCGTGTTCGCGCCTTGAAATAAACTTTTGACAGCTGTAATTATGAATATAACCTGTCACTTTGACGTTTCCCTGGTTCCTTTAAAACCTACCAATGCGAGCAGACCTTCACAATTCAATATTTTAGGGTTCCGTAACCAAAGGGTAAAACGGGACCCTATTACTAAGACTCCACTGTCCGTCCGTTGTCTGTCGGTCTGTCCATCTGTCATCAGGGTGTATCTCATGAACCGTCACAGTTAGAGAGTGGAAATTTTCACTGATGATTTATTTCTGTTGCCGTTATAACAACAACAAATACTAAAAAACAGTTTTTTTTATTGTTGACAGGTTCGCGCTTGACCGCTATCTCACCTGATGGAAAGCGACGATGCGGTCGACGATGGAACGCGCTTACCTAGAAGAAACCTATTCAATCTCGACTTAAAGATTCCCGGGTTGTAGCTAAAAAAAAGAAAAAAAAAGAAGGTTGATAAAATAAAGGAGGGGGCTTCCATACAACAAACGTGAATTTTCGCCGTTTTTTTGCAACGGACGGTACGGAACCTTTCATGCGCGAGTCCAACTCGCACTTGGCCGGTTTTTTACGTACCTACCTATATAATTTTGATAACAATAGACATGTCACACTGTAAAAATTTCAGATGACAGCTTGATTGATGGTGGAGGAACCTTGGGGCTACCACGACTACATACTTGAAACAGTTCATTGTGTCGGGTCTCGTATACCCAGACTTGATAAACAACACATATCCAGATGTTCGTAAATGACGGTCCACATGAGAAATTTTGAATTGTGCACTAAAATTCCTTTCGAGACAATAGGGTATTTTATTCTGTATAAGGAAAAGTTTAAAAGTATAAAATTGCAAAGCAGTCGGTAATGTTCATTTGAGTCAAAAAATAACAATATTTATTTCAAACTTTTCTCTTTTATGGTTAAGTTTTTTTTTTATATATAATAAGCGAAATAGTAGCCACCATGATTTGTCATAGAATCAAGTGAGGTCTATATGTAACTTTAATTTTTTAAATCGGCGCGTTTGTTTACACGACCAACTGACGTCATAGCCACGCGGAGCAACATGGTCGAAATTCCGTAGGTCACCGTTGTGACATCTTTTTTTACGGTTGACAGGCACGCCCTAGACAACTATCTCACCATACTCACCTGATGGAAAGCGACGATGTGGTCGAAGATGGAACACGCTTGCCTGGAAGTAACCTATTCACTCTTGACTTAAACATCCCTAGGTTGTAGCTATCAGGAAACACAGACTCCGGCAAGAGTCGCCTTATCTCTTGTTGTTATTGTTTAGGCACAAACTTGTAGCCAAGATTATTCATCAGTAACATACTCTCTTGAGCAGAGAGATCAGTGGTGGCCGAGTGGTAATGGACTTATGAGTTAAAGGTCGCGGGTTCAAACCCTGCCAGGCGCATTACTTTGTGTAATTTATTTCATTACTACCACTCTCAAAACGGTGAAGGAAAACATCGTGAGAAAACCGGCATGTCCTAGAACCAAAAATTCGAAGACATGTGACATTAATCAACCCGCACTGGACCCGCGTGATGGATTACGGCCCATTCCCTCTCCTAGAGAGGAGGCCTGAGTCCCAGCAGTGGGAACATTAAAAAGGCTGATGATGTGGACGTCTTTCGGCTGAAATGTTGATGATGAACATACTCTGAAATACTCTCTTGTAGTCTAAGTGCCGTAGGTACTACACGTATAATAATATGCCCGATCACTTTGTACTGGCATAGATAGGCCCATCATCAATGACTGGCCTGTTGGTACAGTAGTTAAGAGCCCTGACTGCAGTACCGGAGGTCGTGGGTTGGATTCCCATCCAAGACAAATGTTTGTGTGATGAGCACGATCATTTGTTGTGTCTGGGTGTTATTAATCTATAATAATTATGTATGTATTTAGAAATGTTTACTTAAGTAGGTTTATCAGTCGTCTAGTACTTATAGCACAAGCTCTACTTTGTTAGGGACTCGATGACGTTATGTGAAAGTTGTGAAATATTTCGTAAAAAAAAAATACAGGACTCTTCAAGTCTTCAAGATTTTAAACGGTGTTTTAACTTGAACTCAAATCTATCTGACACACAATTATCAGCATGGTTCTCATATGATTTGACCACTAGTGTACCCGCACACGGGCGTCAAAAAAACGCCGCCACAAAAAAACGCTAGAACCGGCCACAAAAAAAAGCTAAAAGCGGCCGCAAAAAAACAGCTGAAGCGCGCGCGACACCTTGTGTCCGGTGAAGCTTGAAGCCGCTTCAAGCGTTTTTTTTTGTGGCGGCACAGCCGCACACGAGCCACGAAAATACCGGCCAAGTGCGAGTCGGACTCGCCCATGAAGGGTTCCGTAGCAGCAAGTAACATAATATAAAAGTTCTTGTAGTTCGTTGTAACTGTGGTCGATGTTTTAATAATAGTGTATTTTTTTAGATTTATGACGTATTAAAAAAAACTACTTACTAGATCTCGTTCAAACAAATAATCGTTGGCGGTGAACATCTTTTTTTTTTTAGTTTTATCATTCCTTACCACTTTGGAATTGTCTCTCGCACAACACCGAAAAAAAAAATAAAAAAAAACCTATTTGCATAATATAAAAAAAGAACATCAAGATTCACACACAGTAGAGGTTAGCCTTCCTACAATCCTCTCTTAGTAAGTGGTACAAAATAAAACAGATCATTTATCATTAACACATTACTTTGTTACATCGCCGCCGGACTGTCTCGCCTCGAGCTTCGCATCGAGTGTTGTGTATCACTGACTGCTTCATTGTTGCAAAGATATGCAGACATGTCTGGCTTGTCCACGTCAAATTATCTTGCAGCCTAGCTAAAACCGCGCCTTGTAAGATTATATCATATGATTTGATCGTTACAATTGTATGGACTGTACGAGACTGACTCGTTTTTAGGGTTCCGTACCTTTATAGTATTCACTTTGTTTTCCATCCGTCCGTCAGTCTGTCAAGACCCTTTATATGGGGAAGCGTCGCGCAGTTTGACCTTCTTCGGCCATGTATCACGTCGTAGTAATGACTCCTTAGAGCGTCTTGTAGTGCAGGGCAAAGTTGAGGGCACCAGGCCACGTGGTAGATCACCAATGAGATGGACAGACCAGATCAAGGCCGCAACTAAGTGCTCGGTTTATGAATGTACCCAGAAAGCTACAGTCCGCGATGAATGGCGCCGCATTACAAGGATGATCACTTATCATGATTCACAGTGATGATCACGACCACTCTGGCAAGAGTGTACCGACTCAGAAGAGAGATCATATGATTTGATCGTTACAATTGTATGGACTGTACGAGACTGACTCGTTTTTAGGGTTCCGTACCTTTATAGTATTCACTTTGTTTTGCATCCGTCCGTCAGTCTGTCAAGACCCTTTATATGGGGAAGCGTGGAGTTATCTAGATGAAATTAAAATCATATTATAGTAGTATTTTGTGATTTTTTTATAGCTTCAAGAGTTCGCAGACATGAGTGTGATGAGATGTAAGTTAACGGGAAAAAAAGATACTTCGGTTTATGTGGCAAAAAAAGTACATTTCGACACTCTCGAGGAAATCAAAATTCATAGGGTAGGTACTTCCCGTTGACACATAATCCTGAAATTTGGCATAAAGCAAGGTCTTACAGCACAAGTTCATGAATAAATCTGAAAACAGTAAGTTAGTACCTAAGCACTTATTTTGCACTCATAAGATGTATAGAATGAAAACCTATAGGATACTTCCCTTTGCCAAGAAGCAAGGTCATAGCACAAGTAAAGGAAAAATTCTGAAAACTGTTTGGTGGTTACGTCACAAGAAAAATATTTTGCGATTCGGAAATATCTTCGAGACTCGATTCGGGAATCAAACTATTTACCTACAAAGGAAAGATTGTACGGAATCCTCCGTGCACGAGTTGAAATCGCACTTCTTTCGTTCTATCTTTTACAAGCTTTTATTTAGTTTCACCTGTCCCGATGTTTGTCTGTCATCAAATCTTGCAAATTAAATTTGACTCACTTCCCGGTTACCGATTGGGCTGAAATTTTGAATGCATGTGTAAATCGGATGACAATGCAAAATTATTATGACATGGAGCTGATCTTATGATGGAACCGGAAGGTGGCTATAGAAACTTCGTAGTTAAACGACATAACCCCATCGAGTTTGGGCTCGTATGATTCGTCTTGACGAGTATTAATTATATAGGTTTACTGAGCTATAAAAGCTTGCTATGAAAAAAACATTTTCATTAAAAACTTGTTTCTAAGGTAAGCGATCACACTTATATGACCAATATGATGATCCGGTATAACACATACAATGTATCGCAGTACTCACGTGAGGAAATCAATTCATACAATGCATTTTCACATAATATATATTTCCGTGCAGATAATTGCTTAATTACATAGCAATTATATAGTTCATAATGCTTAAAGAGGCTGTTATTATCTTGTGCATTTGTTTCCCCTCGTCATAAGCACGTCAGTGCGAACATCATTATTATAGTGATTGCTAGACCAACCCGCACAGGGGCCCAAGTCTGCTTTTTTTATAAATTCGTCATTCTAACTCGATCACATTGTCATTTTGCTAAAAGTTCGTAATCTGCTAATTCATAATGATCGGTCATTGATTGGTCAGTGGTATCGTAATAGAGTTGTGGTAGAATGATAATATCGAGCTTATTAAAACCAACAACTGCACAATAACGTTCTAATGGTATAACACTGATCAAATAAAATAAAATAGTTTTCTTTCTTTCTTTCTTTCTTCTTCCAAATAAACTGTCAAAGTACCACATACTTATGTCAAATATTCATTTGTCAATATGTACGAGATTACTATTCTATGCCACTTTTTTCAATGGAGTGTCAGTGGTTGACCATTGGAAAGTCATAATGACGCCATTATATTAGTAGATTACCAAACTTGTCAAAATCGACAATTATGACATCAACGATAGACCATTCTGACACTATTGTAATAGCAGACTTGAGACCCTGGAATACCTACGAGTACTTACATGTTTTTGAAAAACTCGTTAGTACCACAACATGACCACAGGACATACATACATTAGTCAGGAATATGGTCAAATTGTCAAAATTAAAGCATTGCCAGTGATTCTGTGTCGCACTGGTTACTTATGAAAAAAAAAAAACACAAACAACAAAAACCATAAACAACAGACCTCACAATTATCCTAACCCAACACAGTTCTTTCCAGCCAGTTATCTGTAATTAAACCCGATCGTCCAACCTGATATCGACAGAGTTGCGCAAACGCAGCCGCCATGCGTTTAAGAGCTAATTAATTTTCGCGTCAACGTGTACTGAAACATATGCAAGCTAATTTATCAATCAGTCAAGCTTTCAAAGACAATTTACTTTGATTGATAAGGAGTTTGTAATTGATTTGAGTGAGGTAGATTTGATAAAATACTCGTAATATAAGATGTTTGGATAGTCATATTGGATGGTGGATGGAGTAATTTAGTTTTGGTCGCATAATTAAAATAAATGATTAAGAAACACAATTAAAATGTTCCATACATAGCACAGCATAGTCGGCCTTTTAATGTTTATATATATATATATATGTTTACTGCTGGGACTAAGGCCTCCTGTCTAGAACAAGGAATGTTCCGTAATCCACGACGCGGCCCAGTGCGTGTTGGTGAATGTAACTTATCTTCGAATTTTTGGTTCTAGGACATGCCGGTTTCCTCACGATGTTTTCCATCACCATTTTGAGCGTGCCTCAAAGAGATTTCAGCAAAACCGTAGGGGCCCAGCAGGACGATGCTCGTCAGGGCCGCGTGATGCTGAAAAGGGACCCCGCGGTCCTAGAACGCAAAGGGCGACTGAAGGACACAGACGATGGTTTTAGTGGGTAAAAGTCTGACACGCCCTTGCGCTGAACCCTGGAGTGGGAGAGGTCATTTGAAGATTTCCCATATCAAAAAAAAAAAAAGGGTGCTGGGCCACAGGGAATTTCTGAAAAGGAAACCCGCGGTCCCAAAACGCGATAGGCAACTAAAAGACGTAGGTGTGGTTTTAATCCGTAAAATTCTGATACCCTCTCGCTCTAACCTAAAGCGGGAGAACTTAGAAAGAAAGAAGAAAGAAAGAAAAGTATTTATTTTGGCACACAAAACATTGTAGACAACAAAAACTTAAGACAAACACAAAACAAAAAAATAAATAAATAAAAAGTAACATTGTATGTCACACGTTTGTGCCAAAAAAGGTCCAGTTCAGCGAAATGCCAGACAACTACGAGGTAGTTGTCTGACGCTGGTTTTCAACTGAACCTTATTACTAAGTTATAGGATAATTTACTTTAGGAAATGGGAAAAGCCAGCGGGGTGCCAGCTGAAAACCAGCGCTGGGTGTTTGACGCCCAGCAATTGCTGAGTTGGTGACCCTTTCGGTTCAGGCACAGTCACTGCAACTGTATTGTATGTCTGTACTATTTTTTTATTATTTTTTATGTTGTTGTATATTGTGTTGCTTGCGCCGAATAAATGCTATTTCTTTTCTATTCTATTCTAAAAGGAAAACAATTAACCCAACAATTTACCCTAGGTTGACAGGTAGAGAATGCCTAAGGCATTAAGTCCGCCTTTGTACTTTTGTGTTGCATCAAGTTTTAATAAATAAATAAATAATTAAGACTTTTCATTGAAGTTGATTGGACTACATATTCAAATCCATTGTGAAACATGTTTGACCTGCCATGACTAACAATAAACTAGTGCGCCTCACCATCAACGATTGCATCACTGCTTACCATCAGGTGGGATGGCAGACTGCTTTAGTTTACATCAATTAAAAAAAAAACAGTGGTGCAAATAACAAAAACAAAACACTCAAAAGGTCTTGCGGTCAAAAACAATTTCATTAGAACATAAAAATCCTACCACACACAACCTAATCTTTACCTTATTTTATAAGAAATAAAGTTCACTATCGATTACACTAATACAGACCGCAGAGATAGATCTCAGAGTAAAGTCACGAGACTGAATATTAATTTGTCTCGACTCGACGAAGAAATAACTTATTTAGCTAATGCCTTTTTACTGCGAATAGGTTTCGCTCTAATTTCAATGTATGTGGAACTATTCGAGGTATTTTATTTTCGATGTCTTGCACTAGAGTACTTTTACCTTTTATAGTGATTGGAATATCGGAACAGTTGAAAGTAACAGTTATATTTTGTGGAATAAGAAGCAATATTCGGCACTGCGGAACTGTTACAAATATCTTTTATTGACTCCATGGGTGAGCTTTACTGAATTAGTATTACTTAATTAGAATTTGAAATCCGATATTGGAGTTAATTACTAAGAGACGCTTTGAGAGTCTCAGGGCGATTCCCAGTCAGCGCATCAGCGGGCTTACGGACGGCGAGCAATAGGTAGCTTATCGTCCCATATTAAGTGAATTGTATTCTTTTTGAGAAATAAATGTCTTAAACCGTATAAAGACCAGGGCCTAATTGTGTTCCATGCGCGCCTCAAATATTGTATGTCAGCATAATTAACGCTGCGGCGGCGCCCGCTATTCCTCTGCCAGAGCTGAGGAATTGTTGAAAAAAAGGCCGAAGGGTTTTGGAGAGGCGACCAGGTTGTTAACATTGGTTCACAATCTGGTCGCCTCTCCAAAACCTTGCAACCCTGACGAGGTCATTGGACCTGGTGAAGGTTGCGGGAATCCGATGGATCCGAGACGGGACCGGTCGTTGTGGCGATAGGTACAGTTGCCATCACGGATCTTGAACGCTCGGCGTCAAAATGGGGATCGCTTTGCGCATTCCATACATTGGTGAGCCAATTGTCTTCGTTGTTAAATACATGCTGCAACGCAGTAACGCGATGGCCCTGATCACTGACACTCCCCGCCCCCGCGTCGCACTTTGCACCACTAAAGAGACCGAATATTTGACTTCTGCGCAAGTGTTCAAGATCCGTGATGGCAACTGTAGTTAGCATAATCCTATGTCAAACATTGGACGTATGTCGGCTGAAACGATGAACATATAACTAGCGAAAACACCGTCATTATTAGTCCACCGTAAGTAAACTAGTAAGTTTTATTTTTCAATTTTTATTAGTATGCGTATGTGGTCCCACAACAAAGACCCTAAGGTGACTCGCTCATAAAAATTACGGCCGTTAACTTTTACGAGTAAACTACCAAAGGGGTGACTGCAGACATATTTAAGTAGAAAATAATTCACTAAATGCACGGCTAAAGTACGTGTTTAAATTATATTCTGCACTTATTTGAATACAGTCTTGAATGGGCAGTTTCAAGTTTTTAAGTAATAAAATAAATATTCGCGTTTGTTTGTTTGGGTGCTCAATTACTCGGAAAAGACTGGAGCTATTTCGACGAAGGTGAATGTAAATCATAAATGCATAAAGAACAATATACTGTCCTTTGTCCTTTCACTAAGTTATTAAATTGGACCAGACAGTTATGTTCCCTTTTTTTAATTGACTGGCCTGTTGGTCTAGTGGTTAGTGGCTCTGATTACAAAGCCAGAGTTGGTAGGTTCGATTCCCACCCAAGACAAATGTTTGTGTGATGAGCACGATAATTTTTTCTGTGTTTGGGTGTAATTTATCTGTAATATGTGTGTATTTAGAAATATATAAGTATTTTTATCAGTTGTCTAGAACTCATATATCACAAGCTCTACTTAGTTTGAGACTAGATGGCGTCGTGTGAACGTTGTGGATTATTATTATTTATCCATTTGTTAAAATTATATATACCTTTGTAAACTACTACATATTATTTAATTATTTTTACTTTAAATAATGTTACTTTATTCCTAAGGAACGTTCCTTCATGTATTAAGTTTTTATTCTATTTAATTTAATACAAGCTCTTAAATACTTTACTATACAACATCAACCAAATAATAATTAATGTCTACAATAAAACAGACAGCTCAAACGCAAGCAAAAGCTTGTTAAATACGTTCCTCATTCCGACACCATCCAATCCAAGCGATTAAAAGCGCACTTTACTCAAATAGTCACCATTTTACCGAACGCGGGGTCTCTGGGACCCCTAGCCTTGTGTCAGCAATAACATTTGCATGACTAACTTTAATAAGTATTTTATAATAACGCCAGCGAATGTCGAAGGTTCCAGGCAACTAATTAATTCGCGCGATTGTAAGTCGATATGATCTTTGGGTCCCTGAGACCCCACCCGCGGTGCGTGCTAACAAAAAAGTAATTCGTTTCTCATCTTTATTATATTTGCTGTATGTTTGACATCCCTTCGAGCGGTATCGAGTGAAATATGCGTAAAGAATTCGTCCCCTGTGCTATAAATCATGTTGAATGTGTTAGTAACTTAATTACGAGTGGTTTTGAAGATAGAAACAAGTTTTTGAATAGAGTTAGTATTTTATAGACTTCTTATTTCCATACACTCAACATGATTTTTCCCCTTTCTCATAAAAACATGACGTTAAAAAAACAAAGCCCACGAGAAACCGGCGCTTGTTTCTTTTTCTCAACCATGACGCATCTATACAATCATGGTGATATTTAATACTAAAAGAAAACTCACAACAAACCTACTTATCAGCCATCATCATTAGTGAACACAATTATCATAGACTCGATATTAAACGATATTTTTCCGATATATAATTTGTGAGCGCTCCCACCGAATTGTGGCCGCAACAGCGGGGTTCCGCAGGTGTAGTCATTGTAATGTCCGTCATTATATATTCATATTTTCCATATTCTACAGCCTTCGTCACCAGATATGGTGTAACTGATACTAATGAGTATTTCAACGACAGTTTGCGTGTCACAGCCACGCATCCCTACATTAAAGTTTGGTTCTATTATAACTTCACACAAAATGGATGATTTTGACATTATTATTGTATAGTTTCAAGTGTTTTGCTTTATAATAATGTTATGGCTACTTGTATATGGAAACTTAATATTGCTTATATATTCTATTCATATAACAGGGTAACTTGAATCGATGTAGAAGGAATTGTAATTGAATTTTATATCTTGTTTTGAATGTTAAATGGTTGAGTGTTATTACTTAATTGAGACTAATTCTTATTCAAGAAGGTTGTATAAGAATATTATAACTAAATCGCCCTTCATTGTCGTCTCGTTTTACTGAAGATGATTATATAATTATGTTATCGATGGAAAACCTTGGAATCCTTTCAGAACTCGTTAGAAAGGTAAGCATGTTTTGTATTGATGAAACATGACGTTTATGTGAAATTTTGATTTTGTAAATAGCATGCAAGCGTAATCAGATGGAGAGGGAGGCAAAAGTAATGATTGATGATTGTGTGAGAAGTGATCTGAAACAAGATATGAACGACTTCAACTTCGACTCTTAATTAATGGCCTTTGTGGAAGAGACGATATGAACGAAAAGGGAGTTAGTGATAGCGTGACGGGTGACAGGACAGAATAGAAGAAAAAATGTATAAGTCCGGCCTTAAATAAAACGGAACTGAGGCCGGAAGACGATGAATAGCGTGATAAGCTTTATAATGTTCCCCGGTTGGCACTCAGGCCTCCTCTTTAAGAGAGGGAATGGGCCGATCATGGTCCATTTTCACATGGAGATAACCACCACACGGGTCAATGTGGTTTGGTATTTTGTGATTACATTACCTACAATTTTGTCAATATGGTTAGATTAAATTAATGATGCTTTAGATGTATATAACGCGGCAAACTCTGATACCATAATGCAGGATAGTTCCTATGTGGTATACAATCCATACCAATCTTCGGAACTGTAACTGATAAGTACGTAAAACAAAAACTTTACTAAAAACGAGACAACCATTCACCAAACGACGCAATAAAGTAACAAGCACCTAAACACGTAGGTATTTATTAACTCGCATTGTGTCAGAAGCGATACGTAACGGATTGACGACTATAAAACACATCCAGCCATCCATCAACACTGACGGTCAAACGTCTCTCAAAAGAAACATTGTACATTTTATAGCAATATTTAATACACATATAACAAGCGTAGCGATTGAGAACTCCATCCGCGTTAAAATATATTAAAAGTAACATTTTAACTGCGTAGGAATATGGCGAGACGTCATAAACGGCTACACTTGGGCCCTTCAGGAATTAGTCTTGAATAGGGTCACCATCTCGAATATCTGGCAAGCAGGACAAGAACCGTAAAAACCCTGGATTTTGGAGTCCAGAATCCGGATATATTATCACTTTTTTAAAAACTTAGAGTAATAAATAAAAGAGTTCAAATTGTCATAAATAATTTTTTTGTTTATTGTCATACATAAAACCAAATAAAACATCTCTCACGTTTTAATCTCTATCGAAAATTAAAAGAAATCATAATTTGTTTAATTCTTGAAATAAAACACAAAATGATTTAAAGGTATTGTTATAAAAACAATAGATACCTTGTACAAAGACCACATGACCCGACGCGTTTTAGCCATAGAACAGGGCAAAAGGGGAAGAGGTCGGCCACCGACTACCTTGAGGCAAACCATCCAGAAGCACCTGATGACAATAGGCCTAACGTCAAAAATGACGCAAAATCGCCTAAATTGGCGTAAACGTATCCTAAATAGGGAACAAGCCAGGCATGCGAAGCGCGCGGTTCTCGCTTACGTCCGGCGGGGGCAACCCATGGTTTGAAAATATTATACCCGGACTTCAAATGACCTCCTTTAAACCGGGACAAATCCGGGGAAACCCAGGAACGTATGGCAACCCTATTTTTGAGTGACAACTGCGCTTGAGCAGGAAATAGTTACTCGTTCTCGTAAAACCATGAGAATAGTCCCATTTAACTATGGTGGTCTGTATTGAGAAGGAACCATTATATGATTTGTAGTGTTAACTGTTCCAGTTTTGATTTGAATTGATGGTCTGTTAGTGAAGACATAAAAATTGCTATAAAGTTCAGGTGTTAGATTCTTGTGTCACATTTTGATTTTCTTTGTGAATGGCTTGAATGCCTAAAAGACACCAAAGTACTTTACGTTGTTGTTTGTGTAATTTTTAGGATAGAAAATCATCACACGTCTCCCCCCGCTCCTAGGTGGAGCGAGGAGTGTCAGACTTTTACTGACAAATAATTATCTATCCGTGGTCGTGGTGACTCTTTCGAGACATACCGTATCCCTCGTGGAAAAACACTGTTTTTTTTTAAATTGATTTAAACTAGTGCTTGACTGCGATCCCACCTAATGGTAAGAAATGATGCAATAGTTGATGGTGAGGCGCACTAGTTTATTAAGAACCTATTCACTCTAGCCTTGAAGACACCTAAATTATAACAGGACGGAGCAGGCAAGTTGTTCCAGTCCCTCGATGTACGCGGTATAAACGACTAGGCGAAACGCTTATTCCGGACCGTAAAAGTTCTAACAACGTAAGGGTGGATGCTCGCCGTTGGGTTATCTTATAGTAAAAATAAGATGGTGGAATCAAGTCATGCAATTCACGAAAATGCATCCTGTAGCTGTGATATAGCATAGTTGGCCTTATAATGTTCCCACTGTTGGGACTCAGCTCAGGCCTTCTAGCTCAGAGAGGGAACTGTGATATATAAATCTACTAGCTTTTACCCGCGGCTTCGCCCGCGTGAAAAAGTAGCCTATGTCCGTCTCCAGGGTCCCAACTATCTCTGTACCAAAATTCATCAAAATCGGTTTTGCCGTTTAGGCGTGAAGACTTAACAAACAAATAAACAAACAAACTCACTTTCGCTTTTATAATATTAGTAAGGATTGCCCATTGCTGGATCTGAATGATCCATGATTCCTAATAACAGTTAATACATCATGAGCCTCAGAAATTAGCAGAGATGACGGAGTGTGAGCCGACGGACAGTTCTGAGAACATCGCATAAATTACTACCGCGGCTCTGTAAATCTTTGTATTAAACCAGATTGAAATACTTAGCTGTGAATGTGATTTATGACAGACTCTGAATCTCCATTAAATGTTATATATTTTGGGAGAATTTGTAGATCACTTGGTTATGAGTTAACGATAGGTTTATTTGTGTAGCTACTAAGTATTTTATCATCACCATTACTTCAACTGAAAGACGTCCAGGCCTCCTCCAAGTGTTGACACAGTGACCGGTCCATAGAAATATAAAAAAACAGCCTCTTACAGTCGCCTCTCAGGAACTTAACGCGTCAGGAAGCGTGCTTCATCGTCGACCACATCATCGCTTACCATCAGGTGAGATGGTGGTCAAACGCAATCCTATCATTAATAAAATATAAACCATCTGTTTGAAATAATCTGATTTAATACATCTCTTTTTCTTAGCATTTCGATGGCCAAACTAGTTAAATTCCTTCCCTGGCCCAGAATGCCGTCCGCTGATGCTGTCATTAGGTCCTTAAGTGAACAGGTAACTGGTCACGTGATGCAGGATGGAAGGTGGGACATGGTCTGCGGAGAGACGCCGCTCAAACACTGAAGATCGGAACCGTCCGAGAACCCCCACCTGTGGAGGTTGTGTTTGCTGAGCCCAACCTGGGTGCGGAGTCTGTTTAGAGTTTTCTAGGTTGGCCAAGGCCGCCTTGGGGCACATAATTAGGGGCCATTTATTTATTACGTAAGAGGGAGGAGGGGTCGACCGTATCTTATTTTTTCTTACAATGGGGTGATACAAAAATAGGCAAGGTTAAGATTCGATAAAGAGCAGGCAACCGCGCGAATGGAATGGAATTTGGCGTTTGCGTCTCTCGGATGACACGCCAAAATGTACAGTTTTAGAACAGCGAAAATAGAGTCAATTAATTTAATACATAAAAGAAAATCGTGTTAGTTACACATTTATAACTCAAGAGCAGCTGAGCCGATTTGGCTGAAAATAGGCCGGTAGCTTAGATTGTGAAGATCTTAGTTGTGGCGACACTTGGGGGAGGCCTATGTCCAACAGTGGACGTCTTTCGGCTGAAATGATGATGAAATGAAGTAGCTTAGAACCAGGCGACAGACATAGGATGGTTTTTGATAAAGAGGTAAAACTTTTTCTTGTTTTATGTTTTTTTGGTTTGTAAGAGATAATCTCTGAAAGTACTGGTCCGCTTGCTGAAATGATTTCACCGATAGAAAGAATAAAATAAATATTTTATGTCGGCGAGTGAAGCTGTGGACAAAAGCTAGTTTAGCAAAGAGAAAACATGGTTGATTTATTAATCTTGGCACTCCGATTCACCTTAGAAAGGTCACAGATCTGAGAGACGCAGACGCCAAATTCCACAGTTTCCGTAATTCAGTAAACTGTTGATGGAGTAAAGAGCGGACGTTGATCCGATCTGTGAATGAATCAACCGCGAGCTCACACCTGTTGTTAATAACGCGACATTTGGACCTGATGCAGGGTGTGGTGCAAGCTACGAGCTTTGGTTACGCTGATTCTATCGCGATAGATTCATTTTTTCGACTGGTTGTTGCATTCCTAAGCCCATTCCTTTGCCTGCACTTTAAGGCCCAAGCGCCCGAAAAGTGCTTTAAAACAGTAACTTTCTGGAGCCTACTCCTCGGTAACGGCCACGTTAATAGGTTTGAAAAAAATATATGTTTATAATAGATTCATGAACAACATTATCAACATTTGATTTTTTCGTGCGATTAATACTTTTGTCTAAATAAAATATTACATACAACAACATCACATTCGCAACTTTTCCCTACTCCTTCGAAACGGCTTGGATTTTAGAAACGTTTTTGCACATAAAAATTGGTAGTTAAATATTCTTCAAAGTGAACATTGCATATGTAAATCAATCAATATTTCGTAAAGAAAATGGATTTAAAAGTCAGCCGGGCTCTGTCCGGGCGCAGCTGGCCGCAAACAAATGCACAGATAGTCGTACTGTCGCCTAGACGGGTACGAAAGTAGTGACCATTTAATTTCGGCCAGATGGTTCAAGGGACTATAAGCCTTAAAACAAAAGCTCGACTTTTAATTCAATAAACCCCAAGCGAACGCCGGCGTCGCTCTGTCATTGTTTTTCTTTTGTGTCTCTAATTACGGTATTCGAAAGTTTAAAATATTTTTAATTGTTAATTTATTGACACTTCATATTTTAAATAATAATGAGGTTTAAGAACAACTTTATTTCTCATAAAAAAAATTTATAACTTAAATAATTAACTTACTGAGAAACAATATATAAAACAAAGATTAATAATATTAGAGCGCACAGATGTACGTATATAAATAACAAAACAAAATAGCGAGGAAAATAAAAAAATAAAATGTGGATAATTAATAACATACTTTCGCTTTTATATTGCTACTAACTGCTGCCAGCGGCTTTGACCGTGTGATAATAGAAAATTATCTTAATGAACTTAGGTAGGTACTTTATATAAAAAATATCTTAAGTGCTATTCCAGGTACCAAGTTTGGAAGGAAGCAATAAATATATTAACTTTCGGCTTTATAATGTTAGTGTCATCTGACTAATTAATTGAGGCCATTGATCTGATCCGTGAATGAACCGGCTATAAACAAACACCTGTTGATAATAAGTTGAGTGACATTCAGTCTATTGCTTATTATGTCGACCTAGGGCACAAGGTATGAGCTTTTTGGTAGCAAGATTGTTCAAAAGAGTTATCACGGCTCTGCAGATTTCAATGAGTTTTTTCTGTTAGCATTCCCGTTAAACGCTAAGTACAGTAAGGCCGCAAAAGTCCATAGGAACGCTAATGATTACATTGCTACGAACCGAGCGAGCGCGATATTTCCGTGCGTATGTGTGCGCATGTATGAGTATCCACATTCCACAGATAACACACACTAAGGAACTGTCGTTGCACTGAGCTATATGGTAGCATTGATAAAATTCGTGCACATACGTCATGTGCTGGTAGCCGTGTGAACTAAGTGTTGGATTCGCAAATCACGTAACCCGAGTTCAAATCATGGTCGGTCCGTTGCAGTTATTTCTTACTTTGAAAATTCCCAATCTATATTGATATAGTTGTTTTTTTTTATTTCTATGAAAAATACTATTGCATTTTTTGCACTAAATAGTTGCAAATTACGAATGTGATCTATTAACCACAAGAAGAATCACATTCGTAATTTGCAATTATTTAGTTGTTACATCTTTTCGATGTTATATGGTGGAAATAAAAAGACGTGTTTAATAAAAATGTTTATTCTTTATATTTACAAATTAAACATTTATGAGAATTGTGACGTCGAATTGTTACCTAGACAAAAAGTTATCTTGTAACCGTTATCTATGTTACGCCTAAGATTGTTTGTTGGAAGTATACCCACTTAGACCATTCATAATATGAATAACGTAACAATGAACGGATATTCAAATTTTAATAAAATAAAATATAGGTAATTGTTTATATCCAGTTATTTATTGAAAAGTGATATATGATTTGGACTTTGTAAACATTTTATTTTTGTGTAACGTCACAATGAATGTATTGAGGTCATAGCTTAATTGTTCATTTTCTTGACGAAAAGAAGATTGAAACCAAACCTCAATTTCTGTTAAAAGAACTTTAGTTCTCACAAGATAATCGTCAATTAGATGAGAAAAATAAATTGAACTATAGTATTATGTTAAAACAGTGCGGGTAGAAGAATAAAAAACGAAATAGACTCATGATTATTGTCAACAAAATTGATAGCGAGTTCACTGCATTCTTAAGATGAGGCGATGGCACAAGTTAAAAGATATAGCTGTTTTAAACGAAAGTAAACACAATATAATACAGTGTTTGTTAACGAATAATCACAGATATGTTAAAATAAAATGGTAGGCCATTTAGTTTAGTTAACATTAAATATTTAGTGCGAAACGTAATCGTTCTTGTTTGTGCCTCTCTGTCAAGTACGGCTTTTTAGCAGGTTTTCTGTGATGCACGCCTTCAGCGTGAAGTGCACGGCGAACAGTATCCATCGAGGTGTCATATAATTCCGCAAAATGTCTCGTTGGTGCGAAACCATTCGTTTCGTATACGTCCACCATATGTCGTCGCTGCGCCTCGCTAATAAGCTTCGGTCTCCCACTTCTCTTTCGACTAGCAAGGCTACATTCTTCCTCATATCTTTTTAGCCAAAGATTTACAGTATTTTTCTAAAATAAAAAAAAAAAAATATATTAGGCAGCTATACCTACTTCACTTCATTTTCATTATATAAAATGTTAATAATCATAATTATTGAATATAATTTTAAAATAAAACTGCATTTATTAATCCAATAACCAATCCAATAAACCCAACGATTTACGTATTTCTCTTTTAAACCTCATAAAGATACGATGAATGGATTCATAAATGGCATACGTTTTAATTAGAAGATTAATTTGTAATAAAGTTACAATTCATTAATAGCTATTATACTCACATTCAGTCCGGTTTCTTCAGATATTTGTGTTTTATTAAGACCACTTTTATGCAGCCCAATGATAGTCGCCCTCACTTCAATACTAATATTAGCCTGCATTTTGCGAATATTACAATACTGTCAACCTCACGTCACTAACCAACAACTACAACCAAACGACAGTTCATTTCGGTTAAGTTAAAACTCGTGTCTACCTCGCAGAAATCTAATTCTTTATTTAGTTTTTTTTGTGATCTACCTTTCTAACTCTAAGAAATGTGTGAACAAGTTAAAGAATAATTTAATATATGTAATGCAAATACATAACTTCCAATCGGGTAAGAACTTACAAAAAGTCAATAACTGCGTGGGATTTGAACTTGCGGCACGCTGATTTGCGCTTCAATCTGTGTGCCTATACCACTGGGCCATCTTGACTTATGATAAGTTGATGAAATTGTGAATTTCAATCATTTGTTGGCGAAACTTGAAAATAAAAGGTCGTAAGTCAAACTAAACGTCAAACGAATAAGTTTTAAGAATTCTTATGGACTTTTGCAAGTGATAGTACAAAATGTATGGCAATTGGCTAGTCACGAAACTTCTCCGCAGATTTACTGACAACTATAGTCTACATCTTCTTCATATTGATAAATAAATGTCAAATTAGGTCACTAGAAAGTTGTAAGGCGTATGCCAATTTGTTCTGTATGTAAAAAGAAATGAAAATTTTAATACGTGCGAGGCTAAAATGGTGCCTAATTGCGCATATACTGCGACATTTAAAACGATAAACAACGCAGAGCTGGTAACAATGATAATGAACGCCATCATCATCTTAAACATCAATCACAGTCGGAAGTTTCGATGCACGCGTAAAGGTAGAACTACATTGGGCCCACGTACGCTAATCTGGGCGCGTCGATCTCCATACATTTTATATGGAAACTAGATTTGAAGAGCTACATTTGTTCCACGTCATGCGACATCGTTCTACGTACAAATCAGGCGTGTAAAACGTGTACGTCGCGTCGGTCTAATGTAGTTCCAAAACCGCTACCCGCTCATGACTTGGTCTTGTTTACTAGCAACAATGTTGCGGCGACTCGACGCCCGAATACGGCGCGGAATGCCACCCGAGTACGAATACGATTATATTTAATCGCTATTATTCGGTTTATCGGACGCAACACCGGCTCGAAGACGCCGAGATGCAAGCTTGTCTTTTTATTTAATGTGGTTGTGACGTATGTTTCCCTATGGGGGTAAGGTTCAGAAGGTCAATTCCTTAAGCAAAAAAAGTTCGATTCAACTGTAAATCGATGAAAAACTTGTCGGCATGGAGGTACGACTGATGTATTTTGAGTCTAAAATTAAAAAAGTTTACTTTTTTTCAAAAGGAATTGTCCAAAGCAAATTAAATATTTAAGATATTAGTGGATATCGACTATTAATTTTTTTTTAGTTCTTATAAGAACATTATGTGTGTATTATTCATTTAAAATCTTTACTCTTTTTTACACGACTGCCCCAAAAAAGGAGTGTTATTAATAAGAAAGTATTTTACAGATTGATCCCCCGATGTGCGATGAAAGCTTTTGTTTTGATCAAGTAGTTTTCGAGACATTGTGTTAAATCAGTGAGTGAATGAGTGACTACCTTTTTTTTATACAATTTAACTAATATCTTGTTTTTTACTTTTCAGTTTATTTTTATTTTTAAGACATTGCAGTCGTGTTTTTTAATCATTATTTTGTTTCTAAGAAATTAGAACATTAAACTTCTGTATAGATTAATATTTGGTAAAATCCTACGTAAACTTGTTCAACTTGTCTTCATCAGAGGGCTTAAAGTCACCCAAAGGGCAATGAAAAGGGGCTATGCTCAGAGTTTCATTGCGTGTAATTGGCAGGACATATTAAGTACTCGCAGGTGAATAGATGGTTGAAGATAAATAAAAGATGGTTGAAGAGACCGAAAGATTTTGGAGTGGCGAGTAGACCTTTGCCGAAGAAACAGTGTTTAGTCTCCACAAGGAGGACCGATGACCTGGTGCTGGTCCCGGGTATCCGATAGATGCGAGACGCATAAAACTGGTCGTTGTAGCGATGATTAGATGAGGTTTATGTCCAACATTGGACAGATGATGAGGTGTAAAATAATAATAATAACAATATTTATCTTCCACAAATAACGATAACAGTAGGAAACCAAAACAGCATATCGATGTGATATAATAATGTTAATTTTTGAGAAACCAGGGATTTCTCTACAGGGTAAGCGGCAACCCGTGTTAACTCATCTCGCCACAGAACCATAACCGCTACAGAATTACATAAATAGTTGCACAAAACTACCTGAGAACCAGGAATCCACCGATTATTCCAAAATGTGTTCCTCTTAACACTTAATACCTACCTTTTAAACAAATTAAGGCTGTGTTCAGACAGTTTTAATTTAATGTTACGTCAAGGTTAGCCCCCAGCGACGTGCCTTTGATTCACACGAAAGGAAATGGCTTAAAGTTTATCGCCCTCTTTTTGGTAGTGTGACTATAATTAGGCCGGAATTATGCAAAAATGTGATGCAGAAGCTATTTGAGAAGCGTAGGGATGATGACAGCAAAAATAATGTGATAAAATATAAATCATATCAATCTATTTTATGTGATCGTCGTCGTCATCATACCATTACTCTTATTCAACATAAGAGGGTTTTCTAAAATAACGGTGGCAGATGGCAGCACTGAGTCGTCACGTCCAGACACCTGTCAAAATGCTTATATGTTTATGTCATTAGTTAAATTGACGTCAACGTCATATACGTTTTCAAAAGTAGAAGGCTCGGTTAAATGGCGCCAACTAATGGTTTGAATTTTCCTGATTATTTTTCCGACCCAAATATCGACCAATAGAATTGCACCATTCGACGTCACGTGGTACAACCTACATGGTATTATACTGATAATTTTTTGAAAATTTTCTCTGGTCGTTGCTATATAAAAAACAAAACATGATCCCTGACAGGTTGAATTCAATTGTGAAAATTGGAGATTTTGCGACATTTGGGACGGAAAAATAATCCCCCGAATACCACACGAGCTTCAAAATTATCTGGCGAATATTTCCCTCAAGGTTCCCTGCAAACAAATAAAATCGTCAAGTTTTTCAGGAAAAATCACTCGCGCCGCTCGTGATTTTTTAACCTGAAAAACTTGACTCCTTCATTTGTTTGCAACGAACCTATCGGGAAATATTCGATAATTTTGAAGCTCTTGTGGTATTATAAGTGAAAATCCTTCAGGCTGCCCGCCCACGTCCGATAATCGGTGACCGATTTTTTGTAGGAGAAAAATAGAACACACTGGTAGCAATAGTGCCACGAACATGTCCAACAAAAAGTCGGTCAGGAAATAGAACAATGTTGCAAAAATATACAAAATCGGCTCGATCTGTCCTACAAAAAGTCTGACGTGGGCGGGAAGCGTCATTGTCACCACACTGACCGGTCCACTGACCGCAAACATGGTCCATGTACCTAATTAAACAGGTTCTTAATTCAAAATTCTGTGTGAAGAATTTGAATTTAGAATCCGCTAATCATTATAGTAAGCATTGGTCAACGAATTTCATAAAGAGATTGAAGTGTCAATGCTTAAACATGAAACCGTATCGCAGAATGGAAAGTTAAAACCCTGAATCGATAGAAATTACTAAATCACCGTTATTTTTTAAATAAATACTAGGTATAAGTACTGAATCTAGTTTGTACTGTCCTGGAACTGTGCAAATGCATATCTCAATCTCTAACATTGCTCTCGCCGCCGTGGAAGTCATTTTTAAGTCGGTCCTGCCATCTCCTACGTGGTCTGCCTCGACCTTACCGCTCGCTCAACATTCATCAGACATCATCATCATCACCACCATTTCAGCCATAAGAAGTCCACTGTTGGACATAGGCCTCCCCCAGGTGTCGCCAAAATGAACGGTCCTGTGCGTCTCACATCCATCGGATTCCCGCAACCCTTACTAGGTCATCGGTCCACCTTGTAGGAGTTACGTCTTCCGGTACGTGGTCGCCATTCCTTGGCCCCGACGGCCATCTGTTTTGCGAGCAATATGCCCTGCCCATTACCACTTAAAGTTTGGCGTTTCATTAGACTTCTGGCCAGTTAAGTAGGACTAAATAAATGTGACAATTATTTAATTTTAGACTAAAACCACTTTAAAAGCAAATAACTTTCATTTTCACTCTTCATAGTTACTAGAAAAGATTGTTTACAAGTATTTATTAATACCAACCCGCACTGGGCCCGCGTAGTGGATTGCTGCCCATTCCCTCTCCTAGAGAGGAGGCCGGAGTCCCAACAGTGAGAACATTATCACTATGCTATGCTATTTATTAATCAATGTCCACTCTCTAAGGTCGTAAACACACTTATCGAGTACTTAGTCGTTTTCTCTTGCGATTTTTTTGACATCGCTTAATAATTTATGCAAAAGTAATTATTAATTATTTTTGCATAAATTCGTAATAAGCTTTAAAGCGATACTTTTACCGCCCGTTGGGAAGACATGCTTCATTCCTAGCAGCGAATTCGATAAATATTGAGTTTCATCATTAAAAATAATGTGTTTGTTTTTTAAGAAATATTATGAAGGACGAAGGAGTACTTTAGCTACCAAAGTAGCTATTTTTGGTTTTTATAACATGTAAAAAGATGTTTTTCTAATCGATAAATGAACACAATATTCTTCGTCAATAAAAATTATAGAATTTTGGGAAATAAATTCTATAATCATTTTGAAACAAATTGAAACTGTTACTATGACGAATTATTGTGATTTCTTTTTTTAAATTCCAGCAGTCCTGCCGCAATCATGTGAAAACCAGACAACTTATCTCAGTCGCAAAATCGCAAGTTAGTATTAAGCCTTACTTTCCCGAACTCACATAGCAATAGGTAAAGGAAGAATGTTCAGAAATGTAGCGTTTTATAAACTAGAATTACTCGTACCAATAATTTCAAGAGCCCAACTTCCTTAATTCGATTCTCGATTATAAAGATTTAGATAATTATATGCCCAATATTTATTTTATTTGTTGCAGATTTGTAAATGATACTTAATTTTTATTGCGCTTGACTACTATCTCATGATGGTAAGTATCTCTTATGTTACACAGTTCGACATAAGCAATTGTCTTTCTATTGTGTCTCTAATTACGGAATTCGATGAGTTAAATAGGTGGAAGCTATCGGGAAACACTATTTCATAGAAATTATTTTCGTAAAACAACTTACATGAAAACGTTTATTCGCGTTGTCGCATGCCGCACGCTTTGAAGCCTTCAATAAGGCTCGCGTCATACATGTTTTTCTAATATAATATTTTTTGTAGGAAGTCCTAAAGCACTGCGACGGTGCACAGTATCTAAATCTACAAATTAATTTGTATTTACACTAATATTATACCAGAGATAGTTTGTTTTTTTGTTTGTCTCTGGACGTAATGGTCCGATTGCGAACATTTTTTCACCGATAGAAAGCTGCTTTATTCTTGAGTTATGTATGCGGGCGAAGCCGCGGGCTAGTATTTTATAAAAAAACGTTATATTGTCTTACGATCTACGATCGATATTCTGCTCAATGAACCGGAATCGATTTCAATCGATATCTCGCACGGTTTACTGCGGCCACACATCGATACTTCATGTCGTTAGGAATTAGGGCAACATAGCTGAATTCAGAGCGAGTGAGCTTTTTTAGAGCTGATTTCCAAGAATACAGAAGAATAATTCGTTGAGTTGCAAAAGGTCAACTTTTTTTTATTATGTCTAGGAATTTAGACACGTTTTAAACCATATTTTGCTCTTGAAGAAGGGTCTAAAAAACTACTGGTATTCACTTGACCGTCGAAAGGGTAGTAGTCAAAAGCGAACTCACGTCTCTATACATTATAATGAATCTGTAGTTTTTAGTTGTGAAAATGTACGAAATCGAAGTAGATAAATTTTATACATTAAAATTGTGTGTACCTTGATATATTACTTAGGCTTTGTTTCATCACAATCGGTTGACTACATCGAAAGATATACTAACAATGACTGTTAAACGAAAAAAGTTCGGCGTACCAGCTAGTATAATATAAGTGGTCCTAATTTTAATATGTAGATAAATCAGAAAGCCAAAGAGATACATTTCAAACAGAACGGCACAAACACACATAAAACATTATTAGAAGCTCATTGTATCTCATCCACATATTGTCTCTTTCATCGCAGATGTCTCAGGAGAAGCAAAACTCATCCGGCGCAGTTAATGGGCGATTAAAGTACCAGTTCGGCAACTACGCCGAGATGTCCTCGTAAAAAGATGACAAATGTGCTGCGGATAAGCTGGGTTTACATGCCGAGCTTAGCACGTGGCTCATTCGTACTAATACAAGTATACTAATAAAGATCTACATTGGCCACACGTGTGCCACGTATACCGATCTGGGTGCGTCGGTCTCCATTCATTTTATATGGCAACTAGACTTCTAGAGCTAGACCTGCCCCCCTAGCCAAGTTACAACCGTTTCGCTTGCGTCGAACGCTTCGTGTTGACCTTGCCGCCAATTCTTTTGTTCTGACCACGTGACTGAGCGTTGAGACGACGTCATTCCCGTACATTTGAAGCTGTCTACTAGCGTTAACTATTGCAGATTAAGAAGTTGTAGACTAGCAACTTGGCTAGGGGTGCTGATCTACGCCACGCGACGTCGTTCTACGTACAAATCAGGCGTGGTCCATGTGTAGGTCTAGGTTCAGTCGTTGTGGCGACACTTGGAGAGGCCTACGTTCAACAGAGAAGGTATTTCGGCTGAAATGATGATGATGTACAGGAGAACGCACCGCAAGATGGAAGGTGGGCAATAGGCTAGTGGCCGTAAACAATGTAATTAGTCCGTCTTTTAGATTATTCAAAAATAAGGGACACGTATTTTTTTATTTGTAAATTCACGCCGTGCTGCATTTTTTCGCACGGGGTGACGTCACACGTAACTTTAATGGGCTATATCTTTGTTATTTTTTGTTTAATCGAAAAAAGAAAAAATACGTGTCAAATATTTTTTTATAATCTAAAATACGGACTAAATAAAATGTAATTATTTTGACCCTGGACACTACCCTGTAGTCTGCAAAAAGATGCCGCACTAATGATGATAACTAAAGGTGATGATGACTGATGGTGAATGATGATGACTAAAGCTAAGTATACGAAATTTTGTCTATTTTAAAATGATATAAACTAGTGCTTGACTGCGATCCCACCTGGTGGTAAGTAGTGATGCAATCGTTGATGGTAAGGCGTGCTAATTTATTGAATTCCTGTTCACTCTAGCCTTGAAGACACCTAAATTATAATCGGACGGGAACACCTCAGCAGGAAAATTGTTCCAGTCCCTCGATAAACGCGGTATAAACGACGAGGCAAAACGCTTAGTCCGGACCATAAAAGTTTCAAGAACGTACGGATACTTGCCGTACATCGAGTTGTCTAAAAGTCACTGTCTGTTTAACCCGCTAGACCAGTTTTTTTCAATAGAGGTATTAAACCCTAAAGATGGGTTTAAGACTGTTTATTCTGGTAGTATGTTCCCTTGAAATAATTTCCGACTGACACGCGGGCGAAGCCGCTGGCAAAATTAATAGGATTAAAGTAAGGCCAACAGTAACATTGATCGTATCTGATGCATTCATACATTGTATTGTTTTATTTATGGATTTTATTTGCAGTCAGTTAAGTAGAATTATACCGGGTTATTAGCAATGCAGCAGCAGTAATAACATTATAAACCACTTTTGTTCTATGGTTTTTTACAAAACCTAATAATTCATTTACCAGAAACAAACCTTCAAGATTTTGTTGTTCTATCTAACACATTTCAACTCTATATTTTGCTATACCCAACTACGTCTGTATGACGTGACGCAAGTGCATCAAGCACCCCCGACGCCCGATCCCCGCTCCCTTCCGCTATTGTACTATCGCTTGCATTTTATTTTTGTATGAAAATCTAATGAAGTAAATATATAATTTTTTAAAAGTCATAGAACAAAGTTGTTGTTTATGATGTTAGTAACATAGTCCTGAAATGTTGCCAGTGTTTTACAAATAACCTTGTGTACAGTACAATTGATGGGTGGAGAGGGAGAGGGAGGCCAAAGAAAAGATGGATGGATTGCGTGAAGAATGATATGAAAGAAAAGGAAGTTAGTGATAGCATGACGAGTGACAGGGTAGAATGGAAGAAAAAAACGTATTGCGCCGACCCCAAATAAGATGGGACAAGGGCAGGAAGAAAAAGAAGAAGAAGTGTACAGTACAATTCACGAATGATGGCGACCGTGAAGTTTGCGCAGAAGGCTGTGCAGTAACGTGTTTTAGGAACCAAATGGCGACGTGCGTGTGCGAGTAGAGTGTAGTATGCGCGAACGTTCGCAAAGGCTAACTTCACGGCCGCCATCATTCGTGAATTGTACTGTAAGTATGTTTATCAGTTGTCTAGTACTCATAACACTAGCTCTGCTTAGGTTGGGGACTAGACGGCGTTGTGTGATAGTTGTGGAATGTTATTATTATTTTATGTATCAGTACATCTCGGAACCTTGAGGTCCCGGACCTTTAGAAGACGTACAAGGAGCCGAAATCAACTCGCAGAGGCCCTTTAGTAGCTTTTAAAGGAATGTGATACCATTATTGTTCAATCCTTCGGATTATTATGAAAATTGTGTTGCCAATTTTGCAATCGAGGTGTCGATCATAATATTTTTATTTGATCTCCGAAATCTTATTGGAGAAATGTCTCTAGCCGATAGATGATGATGATGATGATGACATATCCATGATGTGATAGGGTATTAATGTGAGACTGAGTTATATTCAATTTAGTAATGGTTTTGTAATGTTATTAACATTTTTTATTTGGTTTATATCTATGCTTTATTGAATGAGGGTGTTTAGGAAAATTCACACCACCAATTAGCGCCACCTAGCTGTCAGGTCTTTCGCAAAGGAGGAGGCCGAACGCATCAGGCAACGGCGTTATCGCCGCCGCCGCCACCGGGATTCTGATCCCGATTTCCGGCCATCGTAGGCGCGGGCTTGCGGACAGTGAGCAAGTCGTCGACGGCGCGCACTGTTCCCGCGCGCCTCAAGGAGTTGTCAGCAACAGCAGGGACCCAGCCGGGTCGAAGCCTACTGGGGCCAGGGTTATCCGAAAGGGCGCTCGAGCCCCGGTATGAAGGCTAGAAGGAACGGGGTGGGTCTTTTAGTCAGTAAGAGTCTGACACTATCTCCCGCTCCGGCCAAGAGCGGGGGATGTCAATGCATGATTTTTTTCCACCATAAAAAAAAAAGCTGTCAGGTCTTTTCCTTTGAAAACGTATACATGACATTGACGTCTAACTAATGTCATTGAATTATAATTACGTAGTTTAAGAAGAAGACGATTTAAAACATAAAGCAACAAAATATATACATAATAAACTTGAACATTTAAAAAAAAAAAATATGCTTAACCTAACTATTTATACACACTATTGTCATTAATATAAGCGTTTTGACAGGTGCTTGGATCTTACGGTTCAGTGCTGCCACCTGGTGAACATAATTTTAGTATGTGCTAGTTTTATAATTTTAATTAATTTTATTTTATTTATGATTTAATTTCAAACACAATGTAAATTGTTCCTGAAATAAATCGATTCATTCATTGAAGAAGAACCCCGAAGTCATTTTTTTTCTAACTTTAACCCTCACAAAACCGGTGTGTTCTGGTAGTCGAGTTGAGCACGCCATAAACTTTGTACCAAATGTCTCCTACAAGTGATAGCCGTGCGTCCAGCAGTAAACCTGTGTACGGAGCCATTCCACTTGTTTTACTAGGGTTCCGCAGGTTAAGCGCCAGAACCTTATCAGAATTGGTCCGTTTCCTCAATTTTATGCAAAGAAGGAAAAATAAACTGGTTTGTGGGTGTTTTGTATAGACTCGCTTAGATATAGAATAATAGCTTTGGGAAATCTGTACCTTTAAAATCAGTTACTTGAAGTGTAAGTAATACTAGCATCTTTAAACCAGTATTAACTTTTTTTTATTTCATTATTTAGTTTATTTATTTATTATACATCATAATACACTTTAAAACATATGTACATAAAAAACTTAAATACTAAACTATTTATACTAAAACATAGTTATGTTTTAGTATAAATAGTTTTGTATTATTTTCATTTCATTTTGTATTATATTTATGTACATACTTAGTTAAGTATGTCATCATCTTCCTGCCCTAATCCCGTTTTATTTGGGGTCGGCGCAACACGTTTTTTTCTTCCATTCTGTCCTGTCACTCGTCACGCCATCACCAACTCCCTCTTCCCTCATATCGTTTCTCACACAATCCATCCATCTTTTCTTTGGCCTCCCTCTTCCCCTCCATCCATCCACGTGTAAACTCATAACTTTTTTAGTAACATGCGTTTCATCCCTCCTTTTCACATGACCATACCAAGACAAACGATTCCCTTTCAACTTTTCAGTCACTGGCGCCACTTTCAAACTTCCCCTTATATACTCATTTCTCACTTTATCCATTCTCGTCACACCACACATCCATCTTAACATTCTCATCTCCGCTACATGCAATCTTTTTTCATCCGTCTTTTTCACAGCCCAACATTCTGATCCATACAGTATGACAGGCCTTATCACGGACTTGTAGATTTTACCCTTCAACTTGAGGGGCATCCGTGGGTCACAAGTAGTTCCCGTGACCTGTCGCCACTTCATCCATCCTGCGTTGATCCGACGTGTTACGTCCCGGTCCACCTCACCATCCCCTTGGACGAGCGACCCGAGGTACCGAAAGTCGGAACAGATCGGTATGGGCGTTCCAGCGAGAGCTAAAGGCACTGGATTGGAGACACCGCCGAAATCGCAGAACAAGTACTCCGTTTTGGTTCTACTCAATTTCAGGCCAACACTCTCCAGTCTGTGCCACCACACCTCCAATCTGTTCTGGACCTCTAGGCCACTCTCGGCAACCAGCACAATGTCATCGGCAAACAGCATACACCAGGGAGCCTCTTCCTGAATGTCCGACGTCAGAGCGTCCATTATCATCAGGAAGAGGTAAGGGCTGAGAGCCGACCCTTGATGTAAGCCAACAGCCACATTGAAGCTGCCAGTGGTGCCAACTGTAGACCGGACTTGGGTATTACATCGACTATACATCGCTCGGATCAACTGCACATACTTCCCAGGCACACCTTTCTTCTTAAGGGCCCACCACAGAACCTCACGAGGTACTCGGTCGTATGCCTTTTCGAGGTCAACGAATACCATGTGCAAGTTTTTATGCGCACTTCTGTATTTCTCGCACAGCTGGCGTATAGCAAAAATGGCATCCGTTGTACCCCGACCCGGCATAAAACCGAATTGGTTCTGCGAAATTTCACTCTCTTCTCTCAGACGCCTTTCAATAACTTTCTCCCAGGCTTTCATAGTATGTGACATTAGCTTTATTCCTCTATAATTGTTGCACTCAAGCACATCACCTTTGTTTTTAAAGATGGGCACCAAGAAACTGCTGCACCAATCATCAGGTATGGCTTCTTCCTGCAACAACTTATTGAAGAACAAAGCTAACCACGTCCATCCATCCACTCGCAATAACTTCCACACTTCAACTGGTATTCCATCTGGACCAATGGCTTTACCATTTTTCATTTCATTCACTGCTATTCTGACTTCATCCATACTAACCATTCTCACTAACCCTACATTCACTGGTTTACTCTCTAAAATTCCATTCCAATGATTTTCCTCATTCATTAGTCTTTCAAAATAGTCCTTCCACCTCTCTTTGATTTTTTCATCGTCTGATAGGACCATTCCAGCTTCATTCTTTACACATCTTACCTGACAAACATCCCTCGTCATTCTCTCTCTTCTTTTAGCAAGCCGGTACAGCTCTTTTTGGCCTACAGGACTGTCTAGTGTGTTGTACAGTTTGTCCTGGGCTTTTGCTTTTGCTAATGCCACGGCTTTCTTAGCTTTCTTCTTCAAAATATCATACTTAGTTAAGTATGTACATAAATATAATACAAAATGAAGTACGCACAGTATTTACTTTTAAGTTTTATCAAAAGTCTATTGTACGACACCTCTACGGTTCGGACTAAGCGTTTTCGCCTCGTCATTTATACTGCATACATCGAAGAAACAATTTACCTACTGCGGTCTTCCCGTCAGATTATAGGCAAGGCTACAGTGAATAGGCGCTAGACTAGTGCTCTTCACTATCAACGATTCCATCACTGCTTACCATCAGGTAGGATTGCACTAGTTAAAAAAAACAATCATATAATAATTTATTTATTTTATGCCTTATTAAGCTATTGCATAGCTTCTATCGCGGGCCTTGAGCGTGGAGACCGAATCCAGAAATTCCGTAACGAAAATAACCTAACACCCCCCACTCATTTGTTTTTTGAGCGTGGTGACCGATAAGAAAACAAATGAGTGAACAATCAATCAAAATTCAATTCAATGTGTGAAAGTGTAACTTCAATTAATATCAAAGAAAAAAAAACAAAGGAAAAAAAATACTGCATAAATAAAATAAATAAATAATTATAATTGCATAAGTTAATAGCTTTACCGCGGCTGTCCCCGAGTGCCACACGTCTTTTTTTTATGGCTTGCTGCTACTAAGGATCACTGACACCTAAGCCTATGATGAAATAAATTATTAATAATTACTTTTAAAAATGGAATGGAAATGTGGTTGCTACACTAGCTCTGAGGCAAATAAAACTTGTGTTGCTATTAAAAACTACTACTTCCCGAACCCATTATTTAAAAAAAAAATATCTTAAAGAGTTTGGCTTGTGGCATTTTAAGCCTGGCTATGTAACATAGTAGTGTTACAAAAGTATAGATTTACAGTAGTAAATCTATACTTTAAAATTATAATGAGGTATAGTTTTTATTTGTTTTGTTTTTATGGTTTTTTGTTTATGGAAGGTAATCTCTGGAAGTACTGGTCCGATTGGTAAAATTTTTTCACTGATAGAAAGCTGCTTTATTCCTGAGTGACATAGGCTATATTTAATGCGCGAGCGACGCCGCGGGCCAAAGCTAGTACAGTATAAATGAACAAATAACATCAACAGATACACACGATAACAACAAATAGCGACCAACCCTAGCTCCGTACGGATGTTACAAATCTTTGGGATTCTGGGCTTTTTTTTTACTATGACATACATGCATGTATTATACATCTTGGGATTCCGAAAGGGAAATCTGAGGTCTTGAAACGCAAGGCAAAGAAGAAACATAGGTCTGTGTGTTAATCAATCAAAGTCTGATACTCTCCCGCTACGCCCTAGAACGGAAGAAAACACTGGATGATTTCCCACCTTTTGAAAAAAAAATGTCCCTATACGGAAATAACCTTAAAAAACACCCAATCCACGATTAAAATATGCCGCTTATGAGGCTGCTTTTCCATTCGCCTATCGTCAACATCGAGTTTAGCTGTTTAAGGGGCCGGCGGAGGATGAATTTCCATACAAACGTAATACCACGCTCATTTGCAGTTGGAGCATATTTCCAACATATTATGATGATATTTGGTTATAGACAATATTTATCTAGGTTCCTACGTCTTTCTTTTTTAAAAAAACAAAAAGAAATTTAAGCAAATTGTATTTCGCACTTTTTTATAGCGTAAATGGCAAAACATGCCATTTGGCTTTTCTTGTATTAAAAATAACAATATTTCTAATATTCTCGACGTAGGAACCTAGATAAATATTGTCTTTAACCGAATATCATCATAATATGTTGGATATATGCTCCAACTGCAAATGAGCGTGGTATTACGTTTGTATGGAAATTCATCCTCCGCCGGCCCCTTAAAAGCTTGTTACTTCATTTAACGTAATCCAACGCGATGTTTGACGAAAAGGCGACGCGAAAAAAAGAGATAACGCCTGAAAACTGTGTTATCATTCGGTAATACAAACCAGCTTGTTCCAGGAAATACGTGATTTTTTTAAACCCACACAATTTTTTTTTTTAAATTGTCGTCATTTAAATTGCAAGGCTTTTATTGTTATACTTTTTTGAGTTTTTAAATTTTTGAGTAAATTAGGAAGTGTCAAAATTCATGCAAAATAGCAGATTTTCAGGGATTTTTACTGGATTAGTTTAACACAAATTTATAAATTGATTTCAATAGAAGCTTAGATAATATCCATTAGATACTGTGTTTCCAAAATGTCCAATGAAAAATGTGTGATAACGTCATAATCGCGTAAGAGCGGTTGTATGAAAAACAGGGAAAATTTATGTCGCGTTGCATCCCCTTATGATTGTTAAGTCGCCGCTATTATTAATTACTAGCCTCTGCCAGCGGCTTCGCCCGCGTACATAATATATAGCCTATATCACTCAGGAATAATGTATCTTTCTACCAGTGAAAAATTTTTTTGAATTGGATCATTCGTTCCAGAGATTACCCCCTACATACAAACTTACAAATTTTACCTCTATAATATTAGTATAGATGAAATAAATTAAATGTCCTCGTCACCACGGTACACGCTACAACCGGAATCCAACTCATTACGTGTACGACGCGACTAGCATTTTTAAAACTGCAGAACTTGCTTAGTGACTTGTCAAAAATGCATAAATTGTTGTAAGGAAGAAAAAGTCGCTTAACTTGTTCATGAGAAATTTTAATTTACAGGGTAATTTATAAAACGTTGTGTTTTACAAATAATCCTCTAGATTAATTTTTTTTTTTTTTTCAAAACTGTATTATTAACATCATAAACAACAACTCCTGTTCTATGACTTTTTAAAAAACATAATAATATTTAAAACATGATTTCAACTCTGTATTTTGCTATAACTACCTACGTCTGTACGATACGACGTCAGTGCATCAAGCACCACTGCCACCCGATCCCCACTCCCTTCCGCTATTGTATTATCGCTTTTATTTTTGTAAGAAATCTAATGAACTAAAATATTATACATTTTTAAAAGTCATAGAACAAAAAATTGTTGTTTGTAATGTTAGTAATACAGTCCTGAAAGAAAGAAATTTTAATCTACGGGATTATTTGTGAATCACAACGTTTTACAAATTACCCTGTATACATATTACTTACATTATAATATTGTTTTTTGTATTATAAATTATAAAACTGAAGAGTTTGTTTGAACTGATTTCTTTTTTTTTTAAGCTGCCTCACACTTGCAATAATTCCTCTATCGTAGGTTAATTCACAAACATGTAAATTCACGTACACAACACACCCAGACCCGGAACACCTATCTGTAGGCCATACAAATATTTCTACCGTGCAGGAATCGCACCTGCGACATGCAGCGCAGCAGCCCCATCGTTCAACCACTGCGCTAACCGTCCTGTCAGGTCGGATTGCATCTGCTGAAAAAATTCTAAAATTGTGAACTATATTATTGTAGGATAGCTCATTTATCGAGAAAGGCTATAAGGTACAGCCTTATAGCCTTTCCAAAAAAACGTCACGCTTTTTTTTAATTCATATAAACCAGAACCAGTGCTTGACTGCGAAACCACCTGATGGTAAGTAGTGATGCAATCGTTGATGGTGAGGCGCACTAGTTTATTAAGAGCCTATTCACTCTAGCCATGAAGACACTTAAATTAGAGAAGACCGCAGCAAGCAAATTGTTCCAGTCCCTCGATGTAAGAGGTAGAAAAGAACGTGGCGAAACGCTTGGGCTGACCTTGCTACGACCAAGTAACCAAAGACGCGGTTTTTTTTTTTTTTTTTTATGGTGGGAAAAAATCATGCATTGACATCCCCTGCCCTTGGGTGGAGCGGGAGATAGTGTCTCTTACTGACTAAAAGACCCACCCCGTTCCTTCTAGCCTTCATACCGGGGCTCGAGCGCCCTTTCGGATAACCCTGGCCCCAGTAGGCTTCGACCCGGCTGGGTCCCTGCTGTTGCTGTCAACTCCTTGAGGCGCGCGAGAACAGTGCGCGCCGTCGACGCCTTGGGAGACGCGGGTGAAACCACGGGAACAGTCAGTCTGCCACCAAATTAATTATGTTGCTTAAATAAAAATTCATCGAAGCTTTTGCTACTATCACGACTGCTAATAACAAATTAAACGTTTAAGTGGCAAAAACCGAAAAACTGAGGCAAAAACCGAAAGCCCATTATTACCGTAAACTCATAAAAGTCGTCGGCGGATTAGGGTTGTTTCGGAACTAATTGAAATAATGATACGCTTAGCTTTAAGTCTGGCTATTGAAAAAGTATTTCCGTTGCATATCAAAGGTTTTTTTTTTAAGAACTTGTGTTAAGTAATAATAACCACACGGGTTGATTCCCAAAGTTAAGCAACGCTTGCCGAGGTCAGTCTTAAGATGGGTAACCATTCATACCGAGATTTACCTAGCGTTGGTCCCGTTTGTCAATTATACCAGTAGATCTTTGATAGTCGTTACGCCAGGAAAATCTGGTAACCGTCAAAGCCACGGGAAAAAAGCCAAGGCCAAGGGCCAAGTAGACAGTCACGTCATGTAGAATGCTGGTATACAGTTGGCCTAAAAAAAAGTCTCAGCAGATTGACCAAGAGTGACCCTATTACCAAGACTTCGCTGTCTGTCCGTCTGTCTGTCACCAGGCTGTATCACAAGAACCGCTATAGCTAGACAGTTGAAATTTTTACAAATTATGTATTTCTGTCGCCGCTATAACAACAAATACTAAAAATAAAATAAATATTTAAGGGGCCCCCCTTAAATATTTATTTTATTTTCCGGTATAATAAACGCGATTTTTTTGCCGAATTTTCCTAAGGACGGTACGGATTCGGAATCCTTCGTTTGCGAGTCTAACCCGCACTTAGCCAGTTTTTTATCACTACTAAGCAAAGGTATCCCCGTTTAAAGTTTTAAAGTTATCCCCTTCCAATTTCTCTGTCAATATCAAGTGTCAATTGCAATAATGATTTGCGTTTAAATTTTACTGAAACATGTAGAAATCAATACAACAGCCGTTTCTAGCTCACTTTGTATCAAAAACCAATAATTCCCGTTCAATCAAACAAAACAAAACAAGAAACGTCACTCAACATTCACAAACAAAGCTTTCATTCCATTTCCTTAATTTTATAACCATCACAGTGTGCCAATATCCTAACAATTCGCCCACGAGACGTTCCAATTTAACCTAGAGCACACTATAGATAAATTTAAATACTCAGACAATATTTTATGGCTTATTTTAGGTACGGTTTACGACGGAAGACGGGACTCGGGACCCGCTGGATGAATGTCTGGGTAGATTTTATGGTAGCTACATACAAGAACGTTCTAGAATCTAGACCCGTCTAGATAATGCTGTTGAGAATATTTGTTCAAGTATTTGATGAATGTTTTATTGTGGTTGTGTTCGCTAATTCGCGTTGTGTATAAAGGAACGCAGAATCTGTCAAAGTTTGTGTTGTGTAGTGTGTACGCGCCCTTATATTTTTTTAAATTTGGAATTTTAATTGCTTCAAGACTATTTTTTGGCTTCGCACGGTTTGTGCAGTTAGCCAGTGTTACGTTTAGAAAGTATTCTAATATAAAGTACATATTAACAGTTTAAAAAAAAACAGTTTTCAATCACTTTCGGTTTTTTAAAGAGTTCCATTAGAATGAGAATGTAACATTCTAATGTTTTCGCAATATTTGGTAGCAAATGTATCGAGTCTGCCTTCTCAGCAAACTTCAATATGGTAGTCAATACTACAATAATCTTCAGCCTCTATTTTACCGAAATCGCGCCTGTTTCAATGATTCCACATAATATTGTTCAGTTGCATAGACGCTTGACATATAAAACTACACCAAGTACATCACAATATCCACTATGAATCAATTTGCGAATAATTCCAACATCCACGAAACTTTACTCGAAAACTCCCGCCAAAAACTCGCTTAAATACTTACCCATTTGATTTTTCCTTACTAGCCGTGTGTCTGATAAAGTTTTCCAAACAAAAATGACCAACTTCTAATGTCAACTGTCTTACAGAATTAATGTTAAAAATTCTTCCGTACTTCTACGTAAGGAACTCAACTCCAAGTACAAGCTTGAATTTTTGCTCAAGAGTGACACAGAGAATCACTGAATCACTGAAGTGTAGCGGGTTTAGGCCGTTCGTTGTATAAAAACCTGTTTAATTGATCCATCTTTGACTCATTCAATTAAATAACACGATAAAAACTACAAATAAGGAAAATCTATAAAATATTTTCCATCTGTGGTCAAAACATCAAAACAAGACCACAAACAATATTTTTTATTCGTCTGCAAGGTCGTTGACCCCGCACCAGAAACACGCATATTAAAATTTTAGGAACAATATACCGGTTAGCAGTAAATCAATATGGTTACTAGACGGTCGCGGCACAAAGGGGCGCTGCGAAGCGCTGCATCTGCTAGCCAATGTCAACGGTGACGTTTACGCGCGAAAAGTTTTACGATCCGCAGACGACGACGCGTCAAACGAACAGTGATGTTATTAGCCTCTGTGACAATATGTCGACGTTTTTGTGAACCATTATTGTTGAGGTAGACTTCTTATGACGTTGTTATGGTTTTTTCCATACAGATTTTGGATCGAAAAACTGGAAAATCTAAGATAAAGTTGCTTAATTCGAAAGGCGGTATTGTTGAGAATACTATTATGTTACAAAACGTGATTAATAAAAAAAAGACAAATCTTAGACGTCGAACTAAATACAGTCGCTTGTATATAACTGATCGTAGTTATATACAAGCGACTGTAGTGGGTAGGATATAAATAAAGTTACATAAGATTGTATGAATATTTTAACAATTACCTACACAAAATGGACCAATGAAGACGGAGATTCATTTTGAAACTTGATTACAAGACCTACACTAACTCGCTGTTTCTGAAACCTTACTGAACATTATAATCATGTATTTGTAACGTTATCCAGCGACACATGATATCTCCCTCTTCGTTTGATTCAAACCGCTTACAAATTAGCAAGTTGAGCACATATTTATGGTAATAAGCATCAATAAAATGCGGAACGGATTACCCTTAAACTGTACGCATTTGTGTTTCTCGGGAATATGCATCTATTTTTTCATAGTAATAATTGTATAACACAGTAACATTTTCAAACCAATTACAGGAGAAATGAAATGAGAATTGTACAAAATGTAATTGCATACATCCATATAAGGGGAAAATTGTTAAATATGAATGATCAGAAATGAAGTTCATTTTCTTTTCATCGATACGGTGTATTGCAATTGTAGCACGTCACTCGAGTACGACCATTTTACGACCGTCTCGTTCCAGTGTTCCATTTTTAAATGGGTCTGCTTGTGGTAGGTCATTGGATAAATAATAATAATTAATACAACGTGGTTTGGCGTTTTTGTTTTTAATTTAAACGTTATTTACATTTTTAAGATAAATTGATGTTTAAGCCTCCATCTCAGTACCTATTGACTTAAAACTGCAGTTTAAAATCGTTGCAGTTTTTTAAAATTTCCCCAACCCAACGTTAAGACTGCGTAATTTACGAGTGGCCGGTAATAAAAGTTTTTGTTGCAAAAAGCGACGGGTGCTATAAAAGTTTGCTGTCCCTTTCCACTGTGAGTTTACGAGCGTGAAAACGCGAGATAGGTATACCGTACCGGTAGTTTTATTACCGGGTATGCGAGCGATGTGAACTTATGTAGGTACTAGCGGTAGCTAGGAAGCTTGAGGGCAAAACACAATATGTCAAAACTGATGTTATTTTTCGAACAGGATTCAATTTCATTTCGAACCCGCTCAAAATTTTGAGACCGGCTATGTGGACATAGCCTTAAGACATGGCAATATTTTGACTATCATGAAATTAGCAAGACCAACACAGCACCAACTTAGCAAGAGAATCACCATCTTGCATAAAAGTCCATGCTCATTGCGTATGCTTTGTGCGTGTAATTGCATCGTAGTGAGTCAGTTGAAAAACAAAAAGAAATGAGTCTGTAAATCATTATGCAAAAGACCCATAACTAATTACGCATAATTACATGAAAATTATACAAAATGATCGAAAAGAAAGAAATAACATGCGAGCGATACAAATCGAACACTTATTTATGGGAGTATAAATTGAAATGTTAATCACAGCTCCATTAATGCGGAGACATATCGATAACTTGTGGTGACCAAAGAGCGTAACGGGCATCCCTTTAAACGTCATTTACGTTCTTTGACGTTTCGAATGTTTTCTTTTTAAAACAGAGTGAAGGAAATGAGGTCTTTTAAGCCCTTTTAGTTTTACTTAAGGTATTGACTATTTGTTTTCGAAGTATTGCATTTTTGCCGACATAATTCGATGCATAAATATGGAAATAATTATCGAGATTGGTTTGAAAAGGGACGTGTAAGGGTTATGGGACCATAATGTAGGGTAACTAGTGATCGGTTTCTGTCCCTTTGGAGTAATGAGAATTAATTGGATGTTAATTATTGTTGTAGTGATTGCACAGACCTTTTGGTGTTTGTTTACATTTTTTTTGTGTAGTGATAGTAAGTTGAACTTGGCTAAGAATAAGGAAAATAGCAGACTCGATTTTTTTTTATTCTACAACTATCACACTATATATATTCTCCTTAAGTTTGTATAATTTATTTTTATTAGGTATGTTTTGAGTTAAATCAATAGGTAATAAAAGGGTTTTGCCTAGCTTATTATTTTGAACCAGGATTTTTTTTTTTAACTTTTTTCACTCTGGGAATTACTCTTGTATGGTGGTTGCATTCACAAATATAAAAATTCACATACACAAGACAACCAGACCCGGAACATCTATACATACCTCCTACCATGAGCTCTTAAGAGCTCTAGGACGCTAGGACGCAGGACGTCTGTCTTCAACCAAACGGTTGCTATGTTGACAACATATGTATAGATGTTCCGGGTCTGGTTGTCTTGTGTCTTTAACAGCCAGACATTTTAACACGTTATGGTAAGGTTCTTGATCGCGATATTTTGACGTCGCATCGTTGCCAGAAAGACACGGTGTCGTGGAACGATATCGTACCTTTCCCCTTTAAAATAAATACTTGTGTGATAGACTACACTTTTTATTATCTGAACCGTTTTGCCAATTAGCATTGCAAAGAAAATTAGTCAAAGACTCATTGGCAAGAAAAAAAAACCGTAAAAGAAAACCATCAAGGAAACGGGTCATTCACTGTTTTATGAGTGAAAGGTTTCATGACTTGGGTCCTAGAATCCAGGCTATGTTTGCTGAACGTGACCCCCGTACACTTAGTTGGCTGTTCAGTTTTACACTGGCGTTAACTATTTTATGACCAGCTTGGCTACAGCTTTTGACAAGTTTTTGGTCAACATTTTAGGTAATAGTGTACGTCATTTTACATTATCGGGATCTGTTCTGGACCAGATATCATATCAGCCGAAAAACGTCCACTGTTGGACATAGGCCTCCCGCAAGCGTCGGAATCTGCAAGCTTACTCTTGAGTTCAATTCCGGTCGGTCGACATAGAGATTGTGACGTTTTGTACCCTTAAATTCAATGCTAGCGCCAAATTGGTTCAAAATTGCGTAACCATTTTGAGAACTAAGTGAAATCGTATATTTTGACAATATTGTTTTCAAGAGTATCAAATCACGTAACGTAGAAATTGACATTGCAATCGGTTTGACTTTAGATTGAAATTGAAATTTATTTGGAGAATAAGCCTGCTTGTTCTGGATAGTAAAAAAAAAATAGACAGACGCCATTTTTTTTTCCGAAACCAACAGGTAACTTCTCCCGGTCTGAGTGGAAGAGTGGGTTTTTTTTTAAAGTGGGAAATCATATAATGTCTTCTCGCGCTCTAGGGCGGAGCGGGAAGGCATGCCCGACTTTTACAGACTAAAACCACGCCTATGTTCCTTTAGTTGCCCTTTGCGTCCCAGGACCACAAGTAACCCTTTCAGAAGTCTGTTCGACCCATGTCCCCAGTAGGGTTCGGTTGCTGGGCCCCTATGGTTTACTGAAATCTCTTTGAGGCGCGTGCACTGTTCGACGGCTCGGGCTCGATCCGAACAACTGTCGGACAGCGAGGTACCCATTGCTCGTCGTCCGCATGCCCACACTTATGGCTGACAGTCGGCGTGGAGGTCTCGGCGACTGCGGCGTGAGGCTATCCGTTGCCTCACGCGTGCGGCGTGAGTTTCAAACACTTCTTTATAGCTATTTATAAAGCTTTTTTTTTAATTTAAAGTGAAATGCATAAAAATGTTTTATCTAAAAGCGCATGTTGCACGATTTGTAGATGGTATGGAAAACAGAAAACAGTTAAATTATATACACCTTCATGTATAACACAGATATATAAAATGAAATATAAATAAAGAAAAAAGTGACAAACAAAAGAAAATATGGTGGCAGCAATACCATTTTCCGGATCTAACACACCTTTTTCATTGTAATGAACTATCGTACATTTCCACATTTGATTACATTTCACGCTTAGTAAATGATAAATCGTCCTACCGTTATGTGAGACAGCTATTCGGGACGCTAGAGTGAGCTAAGCAGTATGTCAAACTATGTTATGGATACCTCATTATATTATGATGAGGAAATACGAATACCTGATAATGTTATTTAACGTAATTATTAAAATGGTTCATAGTATAGATGTGTTGTTATGTTTGTTACTCTTTCACTTTTAAACAGATGAACAGATTAAGATCAAATTTGGCATACGGATAAACCATGTCCAAACACACGAAAGCTCTCAATTTTTTTTTTATTATTGTTAGGCTTGCTTTTGACCACCATCTCACCTGATGATAAGCGATGATGTAGTCGACGATGGAGCACGCTTGTCTAGAAGTAACCTATTCACTCTTGACTTAAAGACCCTTAAGTTGTAGCTATCAGGAAACACACGACTCCAACAGGGAATTCAACTCCAAATAAAAAAAAACAATTTTTATTCAAAAAATAAAATTTTACTTATATTTACAGCTTTGCCCATCTCAAAGCACAAAATTTTTCCTATGGAACATAATCCCGGAATAAATATGATAAAATATATCCTATGTTCGATGACCGATGAGGGTCGCGGGATTTTGATGGATGTATGGTATGACACACAGGACCGATCGTTACGCGACACTTGGTGGAGGCCTATGTCCAACAGTGGACGTCTTTCGACTGTAATGATGATGTATCCTATGTTCTATTACAGGATACGGTCTACCCGTATGCAAAATTTCGTCCGAATCTGTTCATCTGTTCTAGCGTGAAGAAGTAACAAACATACAGACACACAAACTTTCGCCTCTATAACTAGTGTGATGTGATTTGCTCAGCACTTACATAGTAGCTAATGCATTGCTTCGTTGACATTATGACTTCTACATTTCAAATGTAAATGAATTTTCCGTAAAATTTTTGGCACAGAACACATCTCATAATTTAATTACTTCATTACTTTCTGTGACTTCAAGAATGCCGGATAAAAGCACCTCGTATGTTATTGAATTATGAAATTGTGAGATGAATTGAAACACTAGCTCTTACTCGCGGTTTCGACCTCTACCTAGATTCCTTCACGATCGAGCTACTAATTAGGCGTTTTTTTTTCCACAACTTTCACACACCTCCGTCTAGTCCCAAGCTAAGCTGAGCTTGTGTTATGAGTACTAGACAACTGATAAACATATTTTTTGTATGAATATATACATAATATATTATAGTTAAAATTGACACAACAAAATATGATCGTGCTCATCACACAAACATTTGTTCTGGGTGGGAATCGGTGAAGGAAAATTTCGTGAGGAAACCCATGCCGGTTTCCTTTCTAGAATTTGCGTACTGCGGTCTTCTCGTCCAATTATAATTTAGGTACTGTAATGTAATATAACTAGTGCGCCTCACCATCAACGATTGCAACTTACCATCAGTTGGGATCGCAGTCAAGCACTGGTTTCCCTAATCCACACTGGTCCAGCGTGGTGGATAACGGCCCATTCGACGGAAGTTTGTATGTTTATTTGTCACTCCTTCACGATCAAGACAGCTATCTAGTAGGCGGTGGATGAGATTACTACTTGGCAATCGAGTAGCCTATGCCCTGGAATAGCACATAAGATACACTTTATTATATGTGCTATTTTGAGTATGTGTTTCCTTCGTATCATTATCTACTTTCACGTGGAAAAGTCACTAGTTCAATCATAATAAGATCAGTTTGAAGTCACAGATTATATTGTAGGGGTTTTGCCCGAGTCTATGTCGATTTCGCAGCTCCAACGATTTTATTATTACAAGCTTTTATTTAGTTTCGCCTGTTCCGATGTTTGTCATTATGTCTCTAATCAAATCTTGCAAAATTTTGATTCACTTCCCGGCAATTGGGTTCAAATTTTGCATGCATGTGTAAATCGGATGACAATGCAAAATTATTATGACATGGAGCTGATCTGATGATGGAACCGGAAGGTGGCTATAGGAGCTTGATAGTTAAACTATACAACCTCATCGAGTTTGAGCTCGTATGATTCGTCTTGACGAGTATTAATTATATGTATGGGTATTATACCATGCTATACAAGCTTGCTATGAAAAAATATTTTCATTAAAAAAAAACAGTAATTGTTGAAGATTTTTGTTTTTGCCAGACCCTTTTAAAAAACATGGTTTATTATTTTATGTAACTTTTAAATATTTCCGTGATGTGATCTCTTAGATTTACACGTTTGAAATCGAAATCGAAATAAAAAAAAACACAGACTTAGGGTCTGTGTTTTTTTTTATCGAGCCAACTAATTTATATCATGTTTTGATTGTTGCCCAGCGGTTCAATGTTTTGATCATTGTCATTTTTAATAAAATCATTTTTCATGGTGATTTCTTTTATATTTGCGGATATCCAGAGATTAAAAAAAAATACAAAATTAGTAGAACCTGGCCATAATGTAGCAACTAGTTGTCAACAAGACTCACGTCACATCTCCCAAGTGAAAACTACAGAAAATAGGGTTCAAAATCGATCTGCATTTTCTACTACGAGTAAATTGCTAATTACTACACCTATGTGTAGACGAGCAGGTTTAAATTCATTAGCATACGGTCCCTGATACCTGCATGGGCCATAGTGGGGGGCACATGGTAATGGCCGCTACCCGAGAGCCGTGGTTGGTCCATGCGCCTGCGCCGTAGTGTGACTCCGCGGGGCGCGTTTTATGGCTAGCGGTAATGGCTATGTCTTGTCTATTATACGGGTTTGCTTGTACATAGACGCGTAGACTCATGTAAATGCGTAGATAAGTTTTTACCCGACTGTGCTAGAAAGAGGACTATGTTTTTAGAGTATATGGGCCTAAGTATGTTTGTATGCATGTACGTATTGGAGATGTTACGGAGATTCGAAATTCGATTCGATTTCGAAAGTTCGGAACTTCTGATTGACTTTTGATTCTGATTTCGAAAGTTCACCATCGATTCCGATATCGGGTGCAATAAATTTTAATTGGAACTTACGAGTATATACCGGACCTGGGGCCAGGGTTATCCGAAAGGGCGCTCGAGCCCCGTTATGAAGGCTAGAAGGAACGGGGTGGGTCTTTTAGTCAGTAAGAGTCTGACACTATCTCCCGCTCCGCCCAAAAGCGGGGGTTGTCATTGGATGATTTTTTCCCACCATAAAAAAAAAGTATATACCGGACGTAGCGTAGGAGGTAGGTTCGCTCTTCTTTTTTCGAAGTTTTTGATCAGTTTTAGTAGTGTTTCATTTAACGATTTTGTCTCTGCCTCTCAATCATCAATTTTGCTCAACTGAGAGCGAGATTTATAAGCTATACCTATTTTTTTTTTTTTGAGAAAATTAAAAGTTTTCCTACAAAAAAAGAATGTAGTTACACCATGCATATGTTTCCCTAATACCCTAAGGTAGAGTGGTTTAAAATGCCTATGGCATGAAGTCCGCCATTGTACAGTGTTTACCTACCTAACTAGTGCTTAATGTGTCAATGTGTCCACATGGTATTACTTTAGCTTCACAAAATACATAGATACAGAAGACAATCTACATACAAAGCGCGCTCAAGCAACGCACACATAGACACCGCTCACGGTCAAGACACCTCGGCTCAATCGCCCAGTCGTACTCGTACAGTTCGGCGCAATGCGCTGACCCTAGCGGGATCGCCTAGCGTAAGTATAAAAGTGAAGTACATGAGATTGACTTCTGTACTATCGGTTTTGTGATAGCTTGTTTGGATGGATTGAGATTCGTACTTTGTAAGCTTTAGTTCTTTCTTCTTCTCCTTCCTTCTTCTTCCTGCCCTTATCCCATATTACTTGAGGTCGGCGCGTTTTCTCTTCCATTCTATCCTGTCACCCGTCAAACTATCACTAACTCCCTTTTCTTTTATATCACTTCTCACACAATCCATCCATCTTTTCTTCGGCCTTCCTCTCCCTCTCCATCCATCTACATGTATACTCAGAACTCTTTTAGTAATATGCGCTTCATCCCTCCTCTTCACATGACCATACCAAGACAACCGATTACTTTTCAAGCTTTAGTTCTTTCTAATAAATGAATGAATAAGCTCTTCATGTTTTGACACAGTTCTTCCTTCAACAAACATTTTCCCAACAACGGCCACGTACGACTGCCCGATGACGTCATCCTTCATATTTTTAGTGCAACCAACGAGCATTGTTTGTCTTTTATTGCTAATAACAGTGTCCCGAACAACATGCTTTATTTTACCGTTTGACACACCATTTTACAACCCATTCATGGGGTTTTTGAAGCCAGTGATGGGTAGTAAACGTGGTCGCAGTGGGATATGAGCTATGGGCGATGGGCTATTTATGACTAAAATATGGCTAGTAGTTCATTTAACACGTCCTAATGGCCGTTGTTTTAGAAATATGAGTGCGAGACGTAAAATTGTTAAGATAGGTAAGACGGAGAGTTATTTATGAGCGCCGTGCAAGTGAAGAAAGCGTATTGAGTTAGTTTAATTGCTTTTGTCTATTAACGTCTTTAAGTTTACTAACAAATAGAACACCTATTTTTTTTATTTTTTTTTTTACTAGAAACCTTTCCTCAGTTTAATATAATAATAATATATAGCAATAATAATATATTTAATACAATATAATATAATATACATAGGTTGCCTGGAAGAAATCGCCTAGTGCGATAAGGCCGCCAATTGTGTGTTTTTTATTATATGGTTTCCTTTTTGTTAATTTATAATCTTGATGTGCAATAAAGTATATATAAATAAATATATTCCACAACTATCACACAACGCCGTCTAGTCCCAAGCTAAGCAGAGCTTGTATTATGGGTGGGCTAGACAACTGATAAATACATACATACATATTATAGATAAATTACACCCAGACACAGAACAAATGATTATGCTCATCACACACACATTTGTACTGGGTGGGAATCGAACCCACGACCTCCGGCATAGCAGTCAGGGTCACTAACCACTAGACCAACAGGCCAGTCAAACTATATGTACTATGCATGAAAAAACCGTTTTTTTTTTTATGGGGAAACAATCTAATAATTTCTCCCGCTCTAGTCTAGAGCATGTATTTTATACACCTACATTGTCATCATGAATCAGAAATCAGTCTGTCTATTGATGAAAACTAGTTTTTGAATTTATAGCGAACATACCGACAGACAAACACGTAGGGGGATTTAGTTTAATATTTTTTATTATTATTAACACAGACAATTTCTAAGGAGCTTGAACTTTCTTTTGTTTACCCCTAAATAATAACTACAATATACTTAAGAAACAACTAAAGTAATAAATAACTCAACTAACATAAGTCTTCTTCTTCCTGCCCTGGCCCCATCTTATTTGGGGTCGGCGCAATACGTTTTTTTCTTCCATTCTACCCTGTCACTCGTCATGCTATCACTAACTTCCTTTTCTTTCATATCATTCTTCCCGCAATCCATCCATCTTTTCTTTGGCCTCCCTCTTCCTCTCCACCCATCCACATGTATACTCGTAACTCTTTTGGTAACATGCATTTCATCCCTCCTCTTTACATGATCATACCAAGACAAACGATTCCCCTTCAGCTTGTCAGTCACTGGCGCCACTTTCAAACTTCCTCTAATATACTTATTTCTCACTTTATCCAATCTCGTCACAACACACATCCATCTCAACATTCTCATCTCCGCTACATGCAATCTTTTTTCCGTCTTTTTCACAGCCCAACATTTCTGATCCATACAGTATGACAGGTCTTATTACGGACTTGTAGATTTTACCCTTCAACTTGAGGGGCATCCGTGGGTCACAAGTTGTTACAGTGACCTGTCGCCATTCCTGTCGCCACTCAACTAACATAAGTACCTAGACCCAAAAAATTAGCATTGCCATTAAACGTGGCAATGCTGCCAGCCTTCTGTGCAAGGCAATGATGTGGAAGAATACTTTGCTTAAAGGCTCTGGATCAGTTACAAAACGAAATAAAAAGATAAACACTTATCTATGGTTTCTTCGCGGCGGAATTAATAATTAAGGAATGAAATATCAATTACAAGCATAATAAAAAAATGTCAGTAATAAAAGCCGCATTTACCACGCTAGTGTGGTCTAATCTTTTGATTAATTATTAGCCTCTGAACACTAATTATATTATCGACCAACCTTCACTGCCCTTCATTACCAACGACCAATTAATCTTGACCGACGACGGCAAGACAGAGAACTAAAAGAAATATACCGGTATTGAATTTGACAGTAAGCCCTTACAACTAGCGCCAACGGAAAGTATCAAGATAAAGTGGTCGTCTAACTTCGACTGACATCTGTTCTAGTAGAGTAATAAAAATAGATCTGATGAATAAAAATGTCCGAGGTACGTTAAAAGGTGATGTGGTATGGACTATCATCATAAATAACCGTTAATTGGTTAATATTAATTAGAAGTAACAGATTAGTGTCCGATTGAAACTAGTATTCACGGCCGAAACCGAACCGAATTTCGGCTTCGGTCTAAGTTTCGGCTGAATCGAAACTTCCATATAAGGTCATGTTTTCGTGGGAGAAAAACATAGATAGTCAAGCTTAATCATTCTCTTTTTATTTTTAAATATTATAGGTAAGCATGATAAAAAAAATCATAAGAAAAAAAAAAGAAACGCTGTGACACGAGATTTTCATAGATTAGATTATTTTAATCATTCAGTCTTTGATATTTGAAATACAAAACGAAATTACCTTTTATCTTTATTAGGTAAAAGGTAGTATAAAGTGTAACATAACATGTCCGATCGCAGCATAAAACCTTTTGAATTCAATTGCGGTTTCGGCTAGATTTCGGCTGAAATCAAAACTAAGCTCAAACTCGTTTTTTTTTAGGTATCAAAATATACTTTTATAATTATGCATAATTTGGTAACAGAAATGGTATTTTGATATACAAACAGACACTTAAATTTTTGTTATGTGTAGAGAAAACTAAATGAAGTAATCTTAATTATTTTGTAAAATACAGAAAATATAAGGCTGTCGGAGTATTGATCGAGTCTGAAGTGGGTCGTAAATCCTGGCGTATTTTATGGCTATGCGGCTCTAGTTCAAATGGGATTTTTATGAGATTTTAAGAGGAAATTGACAGGTCTTGTTGTAATTTATTTTTGAAAATATGTATTAAAACTAACATTTTATTACTTTCTTTGAGAACCGTTTTGACTAAATGAAGGGTATTTTAAGAACGTCTACAATCGAACCTGTCAAATAACTTCTGCTTTTAATTCAAATACTCATTGTAGGATGTGGAAGAGTTTTTTGACACCATATTTTAGTTAGTTGTTATTAGCGTATAACCTATATTATTATTATTATTTTTAATTTACTGTAATTATAGTTGGTAAAATCAAGAAAAAACATAGTATGTCATTTTTTATAAATAATTTATTATCCTGATTTTTCATAGATACCAAGAGCTCGATTTTCATTTAAAGCTTTCATAAATAAACTAGGTTTTTAAAAAAAAAATAACCTGCTAAGTGCGAGTCGGACTCGAGCACGAAGGCGTCCATATCGTCCATAGGGGTAATTAATTTAGTACGTAAGAAGATTTTTACTAGCTTTTGACCCCTTCCCCCCTCAATAAAAGAAAAAAAGAATAGCCCGATCCCTACCCCCCGTTTAATAATTATTTATTAGATACGTAACATACTAAAGAAAAAAAAAATTATATATAGTTTATTTTTAAAAGTAACAATTTTTAGTAACCTTTACGCAAACAAATAACGTCTGTTTCACAAGAGGGGAGGCGAAGCGACGTTCGAAAAAAAAAATCACGTTTGTTGTAGCTTTAATGTTTATTTTAGTTTGGTTTTAGTATTTGTTGTTATAACGACAACGAAAATACATCATCTGTAAAAATATCAACTGTCTATCTATTACGGTTCATGAGATACAGCCTGGTGACAGACAGACGGTGAGCCGAGTCTTAGCAATAGGTCCCATTTTTAGGGTTCCGTAGTCAACTAGGAACCCTTATAGTTTCGCCATGTCTGTCTGTCCGTCCTCGCTTAATCTCTGTGACCGTTAGCACTAGAAATCTGAAATTTGGTACCAATACGTATATCAATCACGCCGACAAAGTGGTAGAATAAAAATTGAAAAAAAAAAAAATATTTTATTAGGGTAGCCCCCCATATGTAAAGTGGGAAGTGATTTTTTTTTTTAATTTCAACCCTAACGTGTCATATATTGATGGATAGGTATTTAAATATGAATAGCGGTTTACTCAAATAATTTTTTGATAATGTCAATAATTTCGGAAATAATCGCTCCAAAAGTAAAAAAAACAATGTGTCCCCCCCCCTAACTTTTGAACCATAAGTTTAGAAAATATGAAAAAAATCTGAAAAGTAGAACTTTGTAAGGACTTTCTAGGAAAATCATAAATCATTTTGAACTTGATGGAAAGAACAGTTTTTGTACAAAAAAGACAAAAAGGTTGTACAAAATAATTTCCGGACTAAGTTTGTAGTATAATCGTATATGCAAGCATTTTTTTTTGGTAGTATAATTATATTTAATTTACATATATAGTTTTATTCTATTCTATTCTATTAAATAATCACTATATACAAACTTAAAATAATAATATGTACAAACGAGTAAAAAAGGCTGAAAAACGGGGAAAACGATCGATGTCAATGGGAAAAGTGCCCAGAACGCTGGCAACATTGCTACGCTGGATGGCAACGCTGATTCGTTGACTGAAGAAGAGTCCAGCCCTCTGGTCACCACGGCGTCCTAACCTTCCGCATGACACAGGTCCTCACCGGAAATGGCAAGTTCGGGAGGTTCCTGTTCCGAATTAAAGCGGAAGTGACGCCCGGGTGTCGCCACTGTGCGGAACGCCCGGAGGACACGGTGGAGCACACAATCGCGGTGTGCCCTGCTTGGGCGGAGCATTGCCGTGCCCTCGTGGGGGTGATCGGCGGCGGAGACCTCTCGCGCCGGGCCTTGGTCGAGGCCATGGTCCGGAGCGAGGAGGAGTGGCAGGCGGTCGCCGACTTCTGCGAAGCAGTAATGCTCGCTAAGGAGGAGGCCGACCGCATCAGGCAACGGCGCTCTCGCCGCCGCCGGGATTCCGATCCCGATTTCCAGCCACCGTAGGCGCGGGCTTGCGGACAGTGAGCAATGGGTAGCTCGCTGTCCGGCCGTCCGGTAATTGTCCGGACCAAGCCCAAGTCGTCGACGGCGCGCGCTGTTCCCGCGCGCCTCAAGGAGTTGTCAGCAACAGCAGGGGCCCAGCCGGGTCGAAGCCTACTGGGGCCAGGGTTATCCGAAAGGGCGCTCGAGCCCCGGTATGAAGGCTTGAAGGAACGGGATGGGTTTTAGTAAGGGTTGGGTTAGTCAGTAAGAGTCTGACACTATCTCCCGTTCCGCCCAAGAGCGGGGGTTGTCATAAGATGATTTATCCCATCGAAAAAAAAAAAAAAAAGGCCTCTGGTCACGCGAAGAGTCGACCAACTGTTTGCTGATATCCCGGACAACTCGATGAGCGCTCGGACCTCATGGCCCTAGTGTTTCAACCCCAAACGGCTCAAACACATAACTTCCAATGAGGTTATTATATTTACGCCGTTTGAGGTTTTCTGCACCTGTAGCAGCCGCCCCAACACAGCCCGCCGTACTCAGAAGATGGGATGGCGCAAGGGTGTCGACACAAGGCATTATAGTCATCCCATCTGGCCTCTTTCCATCGTCACATGCCAAGCCATTGGGTTCTAAAACAGCTGTCACCCCATGCATATTTTATTATCCTGAACGTATCTTCTTTCAAACAAAAAAATAATTATTAAAATCGGTTCTCGCAATCTAAAATTACCACCGAAAACTTCTTCTGGTAGGTTTTTTTCGCGTTCGCGCTGTTAGGATTTTTCCTGAGTTGATGGGGTCGGGTATTATCGAATTGTTCGGTTGGTATCTCCTTGGCATTGGCGGTATTATCTTATAACTACATAAAACTTCTATCAGGAACATGCTAAGGCAATTTAGAACAAAACTAAAATTCATTTTTTTAACGCCATCTATCAAAATGTTAAGGTAATAACCAGTTCATAAATGGTTCGATAAATGGCGTTGCGTAATGACGTCATCTTTTAAAAAGTCGATGTTAAGATTTTCCGTGCTTGCATGACCTGTCGTGGTAAGATGCAACGATATCTTAAATATATTCGTAATTTTACGAGTGCACAATCGCTGAAATTTCTACTACTTGCATACTGTTTTAGTTATTAACGTCCTTTGTGGGCCCGTTTTTAGGGTTCCGTATTTATTAGAGTTCCGTACTTTACTAAGTACGACATACGACATACTTGTTGACATACTTGTCAACGTGACAATAAGCTTTTTTTTAAACTCATAAGTGGGAACACTTATTATGACGGACGGGAAACTATAGAACCCTACACGGAGCGTGGCCCGACACGCTCTTGGCCGGTTTTTTACCCTTTAGTTACGGAACCCTAAAAAAATCATCTGCGTTTATGGGTTTGGAAAAATGGTAAATTTCTGTCTGTGTTTTTTTTTTTTTTAGTGATAGGCTTGCGTTTGACCACTATCTCACCTGATGGTAAGCGATGATGTGGTCGACGATGAAGCAGTTTGCTTGTTACCTAACGTTGCCGATGTGAACGGATTTGGATGAAACTGGGTTAACGAAAATATTTCATGCCGAGAGTATGTTCTTCAGGTAATTTTCGTCCGGAGCGAGGAGGAGTGGCAGGCGGTCGCCGACTTCTGCGAAGCAGTAATGCTCGCTAAAGAGGAGGCCGACCGCATCAGGCAACGGCGCTCTCGCCGCCGCCGGGATTCCGATCCCGATTTCCAGTCACCGTAGGCGCGGGCTTGTGGACAGTGAGCAATGGACAGCTCGCTGTCCGGCCGTCCGGTAACTGTCCGGGCCAAGCTCAAGTCGTCAACGGCGCGCACTGTTCCCGCGCGCCTCAAGGAGTTGTCAGCAACAGCAGGGGCCCAGTTGGGTCGAAGCCTACTGGGGCCAAGGTTATCCGAAAGGGAACTCGAGCTCCGGTATGAAGGCTTGAAGGAACGGGATGGGTTTTTTAGTCAGTAAGAGTCTGACACTATCTCCCGCTCCGCCCAAGAGCTGGGGTTGTCACTGGATGATTTTTCCCATTCAATTGCGAAAAGGTAATTTTCGGCTTTCACACAGGCGAAGACGCTGACAGAAGCTAATTACTGATACAAATAACAGTGGCTTCATACAGAACAAACTTGGGAACGGCGGTAATTGAGCAAGATTACACAAACACATTCAATTTACTTGTAACAAAGTAATAATTAACTTGACGTTAAAGCTATGTTAATGAGGTTTCAATAGTCCCTTGTGTTTAGGGTTGTCAACTGTTTTTAAGAAAAATAACTTATATTTTTTTTAGTAAGATAAAAAACATTTGAAAGAAAAACTTTTTTTTTTTTAATTTTAATTATTGGTTTTTCTCTTGAAGACGTATTGTATTTACCACACACGAACGTACGCCGCCGAGGGGAGCTGGCTGTTGAGCGACCTGTGGTCCAAAAAAAGGTTGAGGATACCAAGCCACGAGGAAGATCACCAATGACGTAGACTGGCCAGATAAAAGCGGCAGTAAATGGCTTATCATCACTATATGAATGCACCAGGAAGGCTGCCATCAGAGAGGAGTGGCGGCGCGTTTTGAAGCTTGCCACCAACACCCGAAGTAATGACCACGACCACTGTCAAGAGTGATACCGACGAAGAAGAAGAACAGTTTTTGATTATCCTTAATTTTTTGGAAGCTATCTCTAAACTGTCAATTTAAATTTAAATAAACAAGTAACTCATTTCCAATGCAACTTTCCTTTTAAAACAGCATCTACCTATTCATGTTTCCACGTAGAAGTATCGATAATAATTTAATCATTGATATTCATCACAATAAACATTGAAATTAGAGTATAAGCATATATTTCCCAAAAATAAAGCAAGATACGTCTGGTTGGCAGCCCTACTTGTGTTACCAGTTGATCATACAGCGGGAGTACTCATTTGTCAGTAATTATATACATGGTGTTTTTTAATTGTAGACAGGTAAAGAAACCTTCGTGACATGGATTCATGTAAAGCGTAATGAGACTTACGCATTCTAGAAGTTTTAATAAATCTTGATTGAATTTGAGGCCTACTGGTGCAATGGGTTGACTTCTGAAAGAGAAACTGAACTGCTAGGCAAAGAAGGAACATAGGTGTGGTTTTAGTCAGTAAAAGTCTGACATGCCCTCACGCTCCACCCTAGAGCGACAAAAGCCATTGGATGAAATCCACCTTCAAAAAAAAAAGTCTGGTAATGATTCGAGATTAAAATAAATAAAGGTAGAAATAAAAGAGCTATTTACAAAGAACATGAATGTGTTTTTTTTAACTAAATGAAGAAATCATAAGATTATAAAAGATCAGATTACAAGTTGGACGACCATCATTGTGACAATGGTATTTAAATATATTCTGCATAATTGCTCTCCTATGGCTTAATTAACTATAATAATTATGTACAAAACTTTATTTAACTTTAATATCATGTTACATGCTTGTACTTTTAGCCCGTACCAATGATTATTTTCTCGTTCTTATTTGATTCCATTTTAATCTACACTCTTTAATATTATAAAAATAGAAGGTTTATTTTTTTGTTTGAGTTATGCTTTGGAAGTACTGGTCAGAAGGTACTAAAATTCTTTCACCGGTAGAAAACTGCTTTATTCCTGTATGACATAGGTTATATTACATGCGAAGCAACGGGCAAAAGCTAATTGTTTAATAAAAAGACTGTGACGGTTTTTATTTTTTCTTTTGGGTCAAACTTATGGAGAATGCTTATTGAGTATTGTTTTGAGTAAATATGTACAATAATTCGGAACGCTAACTTCAGAGCAGGGATGTTACGGAGCTCCATAACCGTAACCGAAACTATCGGATATCCGATATGAAATAATATTCATAACCGTAACCAAATCCGAAATAAAAGTTTCGGATAATATCGGGTAGGGGCGGAGCCTAATTGCGACACGTTATGTATGACAGGTTATTTTGTTGATTGGGCGGGCAGTTGTTTGTTTTCTTCTGTTGTTCCTACCAAAATAAAACCATTTTATTAGCTATTTATATTTTACTTCTGAAATTCCTTATAAATCTAATATCCGTAACCGAAATTATCCGAAACTAACGGATAATCCGAAATAATTTCATATCCGTATCCGTATCCGGTATAATAATCATTTCTATATCCGTATCCAATCCGTATCCGAAATTTCATATCCATAACATTCCTACTCAGAGTGATCAACGTTTTTGGACCGTACTGTATGTAACCTGTAAGAGTAAACTTTTTTTTTTTGACATTGACATTTGAGACATTGATTAAATATATAAGCCTGTAGCCAGAATTTCACAAAAAAACGCGAAAGGTAGTAGAGATATTAATTTTCACTCCCCTAAGGCTGCTGCAGACAAGCGCAACGCGACTATGGTACGTGGGTATAACGATGTAATCCAATTATAGACATTATGGCTAACATCGTAAGCCTAAAGCAATTCGTTTGAAAAATGATCTTCGTTAGGAGTCGAGGTGTATTTTTGAGCTTTGATGGAATCCACTAACGAAAAATAATAACGATCCGATGATTACTCTGGAATATTTTAAGTGACATGTGTGTGATCATTATTATATAGGTACCCCTGTTTTGTATTAGTACAAAAAAAAAATGGGGCCCATTACTTTTTGTAGTCAAAAGTAAAAATTACGAAATCCCAAAATTGTCATCATTCATAACAATTGCTACTAGAAAACACTTCGCGCAGTGTTTATCCATTTTGATCGTCATTTATTCAATTATAATCAATAGCCTGTACAATATTTCCATAAATCGAGTGATCAAACAAACAACAAAGGATATAAACAAACGCTAATAACTTTGCTGTTTATGAATATTATTTATTGAGACTTCACTTAAATAATAACAAGACCTTTTCTAATAAGCCCTATAAGTATGTATTTGTACTAATTAAAACTTTGTGGTGATATTAAGCTAAATAATGTTTTTCACATTATAACTAAAAATGTTTCCGCTCTCCCAACTCACTGTTCTGTGTGCCCGACTTAATGCCATACCGATTTAATGTAAGAATGTTCACATCATACTCTCTTACCTGAAGCGGCGCATGTTCGCATCGCTACAAGTGCGCGGGCGGCGGCGAGGGGCGCTGCGTGGTGAGCGGTAGCGGCAGCAGGTGCGGAGCGTACTCCGGCGCCAGCACGTAGCGCGGCGAGCAGCACATGGAGTACGTGCCCTTGCGCGCCTGCAACTCCAGCAGCGAGCACAGCGAGCGCTCGTACAGCCGCCATTGATGCACCACCCAGTGGGCTGCAACAGGGAGGAAACTTGGGTTAAAGTTGGATGTAGTCGGAGTTGTTGCAAGCGTTCGGGCAGTCGCTATTGGCGCACCACCCCGAGGGCTGGATAAGGAAGAGTTGGATTTGGATGTGGTTGGGGTTGCAGTGGGCAGAGGTAGCGCTCTGATAGTCACTGTTGTGGCACTACCCAGAGGGTTGGATAAGGAAAAAGAGTTGGAGTTGGATGTGCTTGGGGTTGCAGCGAGCAAAGTGAGGGCTTGGACAGTCGCTATTGACAAATCACAGGTTGGAAGTGGAAAAAAGTTAGAATCGAATGTGGTCGAGGTTGCAACGAGCAGACGAAATGCTCGTACAACCACAACCATCATTGATCGACCACGCAGTTGGTTGCAAGAGGGAGGAGGGTTAGAGTTGGATGTAGGACCTCTAGCAGTGGACACAGGGAGCCGGTAAAGTCACCTCTGCTGGAACACCCGGTAGGCTGGAAGGATTAGGTAAGGTAGAGTCTAGAGGTGAATAGGGTTGTAGCTAGCTGTGGGGCTATACCTTGGTGAACTTAAAGACTAAACCCTACATACATAGAATGAGAACCGTTAGACCACAGAGCGTGGAGTCGCTGTACTAGCATTGAGTAGAGATGACATTACTAATAATGTAAGTAACCGAGCAATGAGAGCAGAACATACAATCATATCAGCTGTCATAGACATAGTCCGCATAATCCAACATTCATCAGTCAAAGCCGACACTCTCTGACATACTGGTTGAAACAGTAGATACCAAGGATTTATTTCTGAAAAGCTGAATAGTAACTCTAGTCAAATCTTATAATAGCTGGACTCGAAAATTTATATAAACTTTTAAATTTCAGCACACATAGAAAATTTAATAATGGATAGACTAAAAACTAATATTACCGGTACAGTGATTATAACACTAAACAACCAAGGCATAGTCCCACGGTAAATCTACAATAGCAAAGGCTTTGCCGCCAGCACAACCTATAAAATATACCATAGTACTTACTAGGAATAACAAAACAGTTCATGCAAGCGATACAACCGGAGGAATATACGACAGAGGACTTACCGCCATTCATTCTCTGACACTAGTTAAGTCATAGTGAACCCGATGAGTACAGTGCAAACGTATTGCTGTTCAATCATTATATTTGAGGTTGGTTTTCTTTTTTTATTGATATGTTTGCGTTTGTACACTCTCTCAAGTCTCACCTGATGGTAGGTAAGCGATGATGTCTTCGATGATGGAGCACGCTTACCTAGAAGAAACCTATTCACTCTTGACTTAACCTTTCGAATACAGTCATTAGAGACAATAGAAAGACAACGAGAAAATGAACGCCGGCGTTCGCTTGGGGTTTAATCAATTAAAGATCCTTTAGTAGTAGTAGCTACTACCAAGGGATATGATAGCTATCAAGAAACACAATTTCCGGCAGGGAATTAAATAAGGCTGCAAAAATTTCATAATAAAATAATGTAACTTCTCACACTCTGGGTGGAGCGAGACGTGTCAGATTTTAAGGCCCAAGCGCCCGAGTTTTAAGGCTTCAGACGAAGCATATTTACTCCCCGGTAACGAGCAGATTTGAAAAAATTGTTTATTATAGATTCATGAAAACATTTTTTTAACAACAACAAAAGTATTAATCGAACGAAAAAACCAATAGTTGATCTATTGATTTTTTCGTGCTATTAATACTTTTGTGTAAAAAAAATATTTAGCAATTTCGCGCTTTTCCCTACTTCTTCGAAACGGTCCGGATCTTTAGAGACATTTATAAACAGAAAAGTTGATGGTTAAATATTCTTCAAAGTGTACATAGAATATGTAAATCACAATATTTCGCAAATAAAATGGATTTAAAGGTCTGCGGGGCTCTATACAGGCGCAGCTAGCCGGAATACACACACACACAGATACTCGTACTGCCGCCTAGGCGGGTACGAGTATGTGTCCATTTAAATCCGAGCAGATGTTCAAGGAACTATAAGCCTCAACTAGCTGCTGGGGCCAAGGGTCTAGTTCCGAAAGGAAGGCTAGGCCCCGGTATGAAAGGCAACGAAGGAACGGGGTGGGTTTTTTAGTCAGTAAGACTTTGACACTATCTCCCGCTCCGCCCAAGGGCGGGGGATGTCATTTGGATGATTTTTACCCACCGAAAACAAAAGCCTTGTCTAACTAAAATCCCATATTTCATCAGTTGCCCTTTCTAGCCGCGGTGACTCTTTCGAACCATCACATAGCACCTGGCAGGTTCAATGATTGCCTCGGCTGCAAGTTTAGTGAGAACAACTGAGAAAATTTCTTTTTGTGTTCCCCTAAAAAGTTTAACACTTAACAGAATTACTAAATAAGGACCAAAGATGAAACAAGACTTGTAAACTAAGGTCAGTAGTTAGTAGGTACTAATATGTTAAATCAATATTAATGAATCTCTGACGGCGAAACTTTCGACTTGCAATGTTGTTGTGTGGTCTTAAGACTATAAGCTTTTTAAAATTAATTTTGTGGTATACACATTATGTGTACATAAATGTAGCACAAGTCAAGTAGTTGACGTCATGGCAGTCGCGATCCTTCCCGGGGCAAGGACTAGACGTCACTCCTGCTTACTGACAATTTGGTTGTTTCATTTACAATAAACCCAAATCTCTAACTAGTGATTCTAGTGAAAACCACACAATTTGAGGGAAACTTTTGTCTGCAGTCGCTTTTACAGTCACATATCATCAAAATACGACAATATCTCATGTTCTTCTAAAAAGAATCTGCCACAAAAAGCAAATCACACGATGTTTCGTTTCTATGACAAAAAAATTAAGCTTCGAAGCCATCGCAGTCAATCGTATGCGCATTTTTATTGACATGTCAAAACGTCTTTATTTTGTCATGACAAAACAAGGTGACATGTCTCCGTGTCAAGCTGTTTTCGCCACAATTTATGATGGCAGGTTTTTTGACATTTAACGGCGTTTGTCAGAGCGCCTTGTAAATGTTTGAAGTGTGATTTACATTTTTTTTTTACATTTTCTTGTTGTGGTCAGTTGAGGATTTGAGACGGTATATATATATGGCTTTGACCGTTAATATATTTACAGTCTACACTACTTAAAGAGGTAAAGTTTTTGAAGTGAAAACTTCTTTAGCGGCGTTGAGCACTTTTTCTGTAATGGGTATAAAATCTTAAACTCGCGTCAGGACACGTGACCTGATCGAAAAAGCGTAAGACGGATAGAGAGTAGACAGCTATCCCTTATCGCGCGTTGTGAAAGGGGGCTAGACGGAAAAAATTCTCACGAAAAATTGTACCGACACTTTTACTGTCAAAATATAAATCCAAGATGGCGGCTGCAAGAAATTATCAACTTTTTCGTCATGGGTGTCGTTTTCATGGTTTTCGAGGTTGTTGAAACCGATGGTACTGTCAAAATGTAAATCCAAGATGGCGGCTGCAAGAAATTATCAACTTTTTCATCATGGGTGTCGTTTTCATGGTTTTCGAGGGTGTTGAAACCGATGGTACTGTCAAAATATAAATCCAAGATGGCGGCTGCAAGAAATTATCAAATTTTCCGTCATGGGTGTCGTTTTCATGGTTTTCGAGGGCGTGGAAACCGATGGTACTGTCAAAATGTAAATCCAAGATGGCGGCTGCAAGAAATTATCAACTTTTTCATCATGGGTGTCGTTTTCATGGTTTTCGAGGGTGTTGAAACCGATGGTACTGTCAAAATATAAATCCAAGATGGCGGCTGCAAGAAATTATCAACTTTTTCGTCATGGGTGTCTTTTTCATGGTTTTCGAGGGTGTTGAAACCGATGGTACTGTCAAAATGTAAATCCAAGATGGCGGCTGCAAGAAATTATCAAATTTTTCGTCATGGGTGTCGTTTTCGTGGTTTTCGAGGGTGTTGAAACCGATAGTACTGTCGAAATATAAATCCAAGATGGTGGCTGCAAGAAATTATCAAATTTTCCGTCATGGGTGTCGTTTTCATGGTTTTCGAGGGCGTGGAAACCGATGGTACTGTCAAAATGTAAATCCAAGATGGCGGCTGCAAGAAATTATCAACTTTTTCGCCATGGGTGTCGTTTTCGTGGTTTTCGAGGGTGTTGAAACCGATGGTACTGTCAAAATATAAATCCAAGATGGTGGCTGCAAGAAATTATCAAATTTTCCGTCATGGGTGTCGTTTTCATGGTTTTCGAGGGCGTGGAAACCGATAGTACTGTCAAAATGTAAATCCAAGATGGCGGCTGCAAGAAATTATCAACTTTTTCGTCATGGGTGTCGTTTTCGTGGTTTTCGAGGGTGTTGAAACCGATAGTACTGTCAAAATGTAAATCCAAGATGGCGGCTGCAAGAAATTATCAACTTTTTCGCCATGGGTGTCGTTTTCGTGGTTTTCGAGGGTGTTGAAACCGATGGTACTGTCAAAATATAAATCCAAGATGGTGGCTGCAAGAAATTATCAAATTTTCCGTCATGGGTGTCGTTTTCGTGGTTTTCGAGGGTGTTGAAACCGATAGTACTGTCGAAATATAAATCCAAGATGGTGGCTGCAAGAAATTATCAAATTTTCCGTCATGGGTGTCGTTTTCATGGTTTTCGAGGGCGTGGAAACCGATGGTACTGTCAAAATGTAAATCCAAGATGGCGGCTGCAAGAAATTATCAACTTTTTCGCCATGGGTGTCGTTTTCGTGGTTTTCGAGGGTGTTGAAACCGATGGTACTGTCAAAATATAAATCCAAGATGGTGGCTGCAAGAAATTATCAAATTTTCCGTCATGGGTGTCGTTTTCATGGTTTTCGAGGGCGTGGAAACCGATAGTACTGTCAAAATGTAAATCCAAGATGGCGGCTGCAAGAAATTATCAACTTTTTCGTCATGGGTGTCGTTTTCGTGGTTTTCGAGGGTGTTGAAACCGATAGTACTGTCAAAATGTAAATCCAAGATGGCGGCTGCAAGAAATTATCAACTTTTTCGCCATGGGTGTCGTTTTCGTGGTTTTCGAGGGTGTTGAAACCGATGGTACTGTCAAAATATAAATCCAAGATGGTGGCTGCAAGAAATTATCAAATTTTCCGTCATGGGTGTCGTTTTCATGGTTTTCGAGGGTGTTGAAACCGATAGTACTGTCAAAATATAAATCCAAGATGGTGGCTGCAAGAAATTATCAAATTTTCCGTCATGGGTGTCGTTTTCATGGTTTTCGAGGGTGTTGAAACCGATGATACTGTCAAAATATAAATCCAAGATGGTGGCTGCAAGAAATTATCAAATTTTCCGTCGTGGGTGTCGTTTTCATGGTTTTCGAGGGTGTTGAAACCGATAGTACTGTCAAAATATAAATCCAAGATGGCGACTGCAAGAAATTATCAAATTTTCCGTCATGGGTGTCGTTTTCATCGTTTTCGAGGGCGTGGAAACCGATGGTACTGTCAAAATGTAAATCCAAGATGGCGGCTGCAAGAAATTATCAACTTTTTCGCCATGGGTGTCGTTTTCGTGGTTTTCGAGGGTGTTGAAACCGATGGTACTGTCAAAATATAAATCCAAGATGGTGGCTGCAAGAAATTATCAAATTTTCCGTCATGGGTGTCGTTTTCATGGTTTTCGAGGGCGTGGAAACCGATGGTACTGTCAAAATGTAAATCCAAGATGGCGGCTGCAAGAAATTATCAACTTTTTCGTCATGGGTGTCGTTTTCGTGGTTTTCGAGGGTGTTGAAACCGATATTACTGTCAAAATATAAATCCAAGATGGCGGCTGCAAGAAATTATTAACTTTTCCGTCATGGGTGTCGTTTTCATGGTTTTCGAGGGTGTTGAAACCGATGGTACTGTCAAAATATAAATCCAAGATGGCGGCTGCAAGAAATTATCAAATTTTTCGTCATGGGTGCCGTTTTCGTGGTTTTCGAGGGTGTTGAAACCGATAATACTGTCAAAATGTAAATCCAAGATGGCGGCTGCAAGAAATTATTAATTTTTCCGTCATGGGTGTCGTTTTCATGGTTTTCGAGGGTGTTGAAACCGATAGTACTGTCAAAATATAAATCCAAGATGGTGGCTGCAAGAAATTATCAAATTTTCCGTCATGGGTGTCGTTTTCATGGTTTTCGAGGGCGTGGAAACCGATGGTACTGTCAAAATGTAAATCCAAGATGGCGGCTGCAAGAAATTATCAACTTTTTCGCCATGGGTGTCGTTTTCGTGGTTTTCGAGGGTGTTGAAACCGATGGTACTGTCAAAATATAAATCCAAGATGGTGGCTGCAAGAAATTATCAAATTTTCCGTCATGGGTGTCGTTTTCATGGTTTTCGAGGGCGTGGAAACCGATAGTACTGTCAAAATGTAAATCCAAGATGGCGGCTGCAAGAAATTATCAACTTTTTCGTCATGGGTGTCGTTTTCGTGGTTTTCGAGGGTGTTGAAACCGATAGTACTGTCAAAATGTAAATCCAAGATGGCGGCTGCAAGAAATTATCAACTTTTTCGCCATGGGTGTCGTTTTCGTGGTTTTCGAGGGTGTTGAAACCGATGGTACTGTCAAAATATAAATCCAAGATGGTGGCTGCAAGAAATTATCAAATTTTCCGTCATGGGTGTCGTTTTCATGGTTTTCGAGGGCGTGGAAACCGATGGTACTGTCAAAATGTAAATCCAAGATGGCGGCTGCAAGAAATTATCAACTTTTTCGTCATGGGTGTCGTTTTCGTGGTTTTCGAGGGTGTTGAAACCGATAGTATTGTCAAAATGTAAATCCAAGATGGCGGCTGCAAGAAATTATCAAATTTTCCGTCATGGGTGTCGTTTTCATGGTTTTCGAGGGTGTTGAAACCGATGATACTGTCAAAATATAAATCCAAGATGGTGGCTGCAAGAAATTATCAAATTTTCCGTCGTGGGTGTCGTTTTCATGGTTTTCGAGGGTGTTGAAACCGATAGTACTGTCAAAATATAAATCCAAGATGGCGACTGCAAGAAATTATCAAATTTTCCGTCATGGGTGTCGTTTTCATCGTTTTCGAGGGCGTGGAAACCGATGGTACTGTCAAAATGTAAATCCAAGATGGCGGCTGCAAGAAATTATCAACTTTTTCGCCATGGGTGTCGTTTTCGTGGTTTTCGAGGGTGTTGAAACCGATGGTACTGTCAAAATATAAATCCAAGATGGTGGCTGCAAGAAATTATCAAATTTTCCGTCATGGGTGTCGTTTTCATGGTTTTCGAGGGCGTGGAAACCGATGGTACTGTCAAAATGTAAATCCAAGATGGCGGCTGCAAGAAATTATCAACTTTTTCGTCATGGGTGTCGTTTTCGTGGTTTTCGAGGGTGTTGAAACCGATATTACTGTCAAAATATAAATCCAAGATGGCGGCTGCAAGAAATTATTAACTTTTCCGTCATGGGTGTCGTTTTCATGGTTTACGAGGGTGTTGAAACCGATGGTACTGTCAAAATATAAATCCAAGATGGCGGCTGCAAGAAATTATCAACTTTTCCGTCATGGGTGTCGTTTTCATGGTTTTCGAGGGTGTTGAAACCGTTGGTACTGTAAAAATATAAATCCAAGATGGCGGCTGCAAGAAATTATCAAATTTTCCGTCATGGGTGTCGTTTTCATGGTTTTCGAGGGAGTTGAAACCGATGGTACTGTCAAAATATAAATCCAAGATGGCGGCTGCAAGAAATTATCAAATTTTCCGTCATGGGTGTCGTTTTCATGGTTTTCGAGGGTGTTGAAACCGATAGTACTGTCAAAATATAAATCCAAGATGGCGGCTGCAAAAAATTATTAAATTTTTCGTCATGGGTGTCGTTTTCATGGTTTTCAAGGCTGTTGAAACCAATAGTATTGTCAAAATGTAAATCCAAGATGGCGGCTGCAAGAAATTATCAACTTTTTCCTCGTGGGTGTCGTTTTCGTGGTTTTTGATGGTGTTGAAACCGATAGTACTGTCAAAATTTAAATCTAAGATGGTGGCTGCAATAAATTATCAACTTTTTCGATATGGGTGTCTTTTTCATGGTTTTCGAGGTTGTTGAAGCCGATAGTGCTGTCAAAATGTAAATCTAAGATGGCGGATGTCAGAAATTATCAACTTTTTCGTCATGAGTGTCGTTTTCATGGTTTCGAAGATGTTGAAATAGTGCTGTCAAAATGTACATAAAATAGGATAGTATTTTTTAGTTATATTGTATTGGCTAGACGGAAAAAAATCTCACGAAAAGTTGTAACGACACTTTTTCTATAGTAAGCTATTGTAAGCCGTGCGGCGTGCGCATGTTTCTCTGTCTTTCTCTCTTTCTCTCTCTTATAGAAAGCAAGCCAGAACGGAACTTCGTTCCATCCGGGTGTCCCTTGACACCTCAGTAGTTTTTCGGAGAGATAAACTTTTTAATGTAAAATAATTGTAATAGTTTTAAAGTGTTAAATTTTTAATGTAATATAAATTGTCATGTTTGTGTACGATAGCGCAATAAATGAATATTGTATTCTACCACATAAATGATAGTACTTTTATACTGATAAAGCAATTGGTGCAAAATTATTCCCTAACCATTCCAAAATATCAAACATGCTCAACGTTAATAATCAAGTTTTCACTTCTGCCGGCACTCCCGGAGTGCAACCCGTCTTTTTTTTTTGTTAGTAGGAGGTAATCTCTAGAATTAGTGGTCCGTTTCTTAATTTTTTTTTTTGCTTCATTCCCGAGTGACATAGGCTATGTATATTTTATGTACGCGGGCAAAGCTGCGAGCAAAAGCTAGTGTGTTATAAAGAGGTAAGGTTTGCTTTTTTATTTTTTGGTTTGTTGGAGGATATCTCTGAAAGTACAGGTCCGATTGCTAAACATTTTTCACCAATAGAAAGCTGCTTTATTCCTGAGTGACATAGGCTATATTAGATATATGTACGCGAAGCCACGGGCAAAAACTAGTAAATAATAATAAAACAACTTGTGGCTGACGGATTGTTCGAAAGAGTTACCGTGGCTCTGGAAAGCAAAAGGCAATTGAAGGAACACAAGTGGGGTTTAGTCAGTAAAAGTTTGAAACTCCCCCTCGTTCTTCCCAGAGCGGGAGATGTTATTTGATAATACTACCCTCAAAAACGGGGCCTACACAACGCGATATTTTATCAGCGACAAAAAAATGTCTTGTAGTTTTACAAAGTGCATCTCAAAAACGATAAAGCAATTATACTGTGGTCGAATATACGGAATCTTTCAAAGTCTACATACAATACACCGTTCAGATTAATTAAATTCCCCTCCATCATGTCTCGCACCATTTAGCATGCGCACACGCATCATAAATCACAAGCATCGTTTACAGTAGCGGCGCTAATCTGATACTGTATCGTTATTCAGACTCCTTTGATGTACAATTGTTAAATTTTATTATTATAACAGAAACTGGGGCATGTTGCTGGTTGCTGATATTTGTAAGTCTAATTAATAATAATAATAGATTGTCGACATGTGAAATGTAGACTCAGCAATCATTATACCGATAGTCGTGTCAGCCAATGGCTTAATAGCCAAGAGCCTCGACCAATCCTTTAGGACGGTCGCTTTAGGCGGCTGGATCAAGGGCTTGATTCAGAAAGTGGTATTCTTTGACACGTATAGTTAGGAGGTTCCTTTCTCTGGAGCCCTGACCACCGGTAGTTTGTTTTGTTAGACCCTATTCTCTATACCGGTGGGATACAATTTTTTATATTTTTAAATGTTTTTTTTTTTTTTGAATATTTAATAATATAATCAATTATGCGTACAAATGAAATGAACGAAATAAACGATAGTCACCGGTTGGTGCCGCATTCCATTAAAAACGTCTAAAAGTGCCTCTGCGAGTTGGTTTCGACTCCTCGTACGCCTCCAAAAGGTCCAGGACCTCAGGGTCCTGAGAGAGATAAATACCTATATTAAAATATCTAATAATAATAATCTTCCACAACTATCACACAATGCCGTCTAGTCTCAAGTTAAGCAGAGCTTGTGTTATGAGTACTAGACAACTGATAAACATACTTTTATATTTCTATTTTATATTTGTAAAAAAGCAGCGGATTTTGTGAATAAATAAATACATGTTTGTGAACATACACACGATACAGGAGTAATTCCTAGTGTGGAGCTGTTTTTTTTTTAGAACAAAAAAATCATACTCTAATGCTTAATTAAAAAAGAAAAGGGTTTGTCAGAGATAGCAGGAATTGATTTCAAGGAAAATTGTTTCCTCAATTTATTTTTATAGATTCGTACACCGTTTTTTGAATTTACACTTTAAAGGAAGCTTATAACTTGTATCGGTAATAAAAGTCTGTAGTAAAAGTTAATTTATATTCACTATGCAGTTTATAACCAATAAATCTCAATTCCGTACATACATACAGCCACTGACAAAATGCCAAGGCAAGTCATATTTTTCGATTGTCCATTATTTTTTGAAATATCTATAAACGGTAAAATATGGACACATTATCATATTACAGATCTTATCTTTGGATATCTTCGCAGCCATTCTCGGTATCAAAATAAATTTATCTACAATATTTTGAAGACAAGAGAGATAGAAAAAACAAAAAGTATCAAAAGAGGACCTATAATAGAACCTTGTGAAACACCTCCTATTTTATTCAAACTTATCCACTCTTGACGTATGAATTCATATGTCATGCTTTATTTAAGCTAGCACTTTTTAAACCTGAGCACTTCACTGCTGATTGGCTGCAGAAAAAGTTTGTACTTCCTCAGAAGACCTTCTTCAATAAAAACTTCTCACTACTCCTAGTTATCTCCAACGTTTTGGAGACAAGGTATAGACAAAAGAAAAGATATCACAAGAGGACCTATAATAGAACCCTGTGGAACACCTATTTTATTCAAACAATCTTGACTTACCTATGTGTTCATGTGTCATGCTTCATTTACGCTAGCATTCTTAAAACTTAAGCACACTACTGCTGATTAGTTTTTCAATAAAAACCTCCACTACTCCTAATTTGTTTATTAGTCTGGAATTTACTCTCAAGCTCTAGGTTTGACTGACGGTGGTCAATTCATTTTCCATAATATAACTATGGTGTTAGACTTGTAATGGTACTGATATAGAAATATTAATAACCACAACATATTCATTGACCACAGAATTATGCCAGAATGAAAGTACCGCTGTCTGTCATTGTAGATACTTAATTTTATTGCAAGTTGTGGTTTCACGTCTGGTTAAGATTCCAATGACATTGTTATTATTATCAGAATGCATGAAAGTATAGTTTTCCGCAATTATCTTTTTCGCACTTTGTAATGAAATTGATATCAAGAATCGTTTTGATACGTAGAAAATTTTCACTAATAAGAAAAGATCCTTAGGTGGCCAGGCATACAATCGCTTAGTTGCCTTTCAAATTCATGTCATGGGCACTCATAAGAACACAACAAAAGCTAGTGCACGGTCGTTATCGTTTCTTATAGAGAAAAACCGGTGAGAAATTTCACAATGAACCCTTCATAGATGAAATTAGTGACATCCCATTAAATAAACTAGATAGTTTAAAGACAATGGTTCTTGCTACACTTGCAAGAAATAGAATCAAACATTCCACAAGGAAAAAGAAAAACGATATAAGATGAAACTATACGATACGCACCCAGCCCTTTCTATTAGCACTCAACGCCCATTGAAAGTAATTTCATCTATTTATAATGTATTCAGTTTCTTCAGCCACCCGTCGAACAGAAATAAAAGACATTTAGGAACGCAAAAAGATTGTGGTTTTGTTTCATCTGTATTGGGTTGACAGATGTAAGTTATCTACCTTAACTAACTTTGCAGAGACATAAAAATTGATTGCATGTTAGTTAGAGGTAATCTCTGAATATCTGTCATCTAATGGTAAGCGATGATGTGGTCGACGATGGATGAAGCCGACCCCAACATAATTTGGGGAAATGGACTGGAACAGTCTGCCTGCTGCGGTCTTCCCGTCCGATTATAATTTGGGTGTCTTCAAAGCTAGAGTGAATAGGCTCTTAATAAACTAGTGCGCCTCACCATCAAAGATTGCATCGCTACTTACCATCAGGTGGGATCGCAGTCAAGCACTAGTTTAACTCAATTAAAAAAAAAAATGCTAGATAGATTTTTGTAATTATTGTTAGAGTAATATGAAAATTCTTTTTTTTTACAAGTAAGTAGCCCTGTAGGTGAACACGTTAATTTACATTATAACAGTGGATGCTAACGATTAACTCCTAAAAAGTGTAGGTGTATCAATTAGCCAGTTATACACGATAGTAGTTTGATCTTATCATTTCAAATCAAGTGTGAAAAGAGAGAAAAACGAAAAGTAACTAAGGAAGAAAAAAATATACATATATTCTTGTGTCTGACCTTGATCCGATCACCATAAACACGAGGCATGCTTACATAATAATGATGCTAACAACATATAATAACATAATATAAAGACCTACATTGTCAAGAGAGTGTAAAATAAAACAAATACAACTTATCAGACAGAAGCAGAAATCGACCGAACTTATTAGCAACCAAATGTAAATCCAAATCGAAAATAACTTCCAAACGTTATTAACAAAATAAGGAAGCTAAATGCCATAAAATGACCGACCGAATAGCAACAAGTACGCAACATTGTCGCTTCACGATGCAAATTTAAATCTCCTACGTAATGCCACTATCAAACTATATCTATTTTTATTACTGCACCCACACACCTCAAAACTATTTCACATCACTCAAGTCTAAACTCTATCTCCTGTCGAATAAAATGCACTTTAACTTGCAACAAAGTGGTGCCAACACCGTTCTGTTTCAAGAAGTGTTCGAGTGTGCATGTGGTCGTGTCAATGATACAACTGCCAACTCATAAGTAGTTAGTGCCTACCTACCACGTGCCATAGTATTTATACATGTAGACATGATGCAAAAGTACATTCCAGTATAATCTGAACCATTTGATTAAGATCTGTAACAGTCAATACTCCTAGTGATGAACTGAGACAAGGGGGGAGGGAAGGTCATTGTGGCTGGACATATTCCGAGTTAGAAAATGTTGCATGTGACCGATACGCTTTTATTGTTCAAAGATTAATTGCATAGTGATATTTAACATCCGTCTGTAGAATAAAGTCGTTAAATTGTAATTATTGTGACAATTTCCTGTTTAAATGTGTATCATGTGTAATTTTATTTAATCAGGGCCTGCTATAGTTAGAAATTGACGCAAAGGGAACTATATTGAGAAATTGTGACGTAAAAAGATAAATATGTCTTTTTATTGTATTGTTTTGCTTCGATGTTATGATTGATTCAAGTCGATGTTTCCAGTAGACAGTCAGACAGACATTGAACAGCTCATTTAAATTCTGCATGAGATACTGTATCTTTAAGGTATAATTGAAAACCTCTTGAGAAGTATTTGCACTCTTCAACTATCTTTCTCATTCACAAATCATTGGACAAAACTATGGGTCCAATTCAAATATTGAAAAATATAAAACAGCAGTTCTCTATGTTTTGTCACAGTTTATCTATCTATTGAAGTATTGTTTCCGCACTTATGTATATTTTATCTTAGTACAAGTTGTTCATAGCGATTAACACAAGGAGGTTAAAAACAGAAACGAGGTGTAGATAGAATCTCTTGTACACGTAAAGTGGGGTTACTTTAACCTTGAGGTATAACTTTGGCTCAAGCTTGTTAACCGAAAGGAACATAGTAAACACGGCAAATACGGCCCCAGGTTCCTGTTCCCAAAGGCATACACCAGGTAAAAAATAACTCCTCTACAGTAGTTTATTGGTTATTTTACCAGAAGCTGCACGTCCGACAGCATTTATAGAAATTGTAATTTACTCACAGAACACTTATAGAACATTGATCTATCTTACTTCCCCATACGTCATCAAACTTTTGCCTTAGTTCCTTTTTGTTGATTTTTCTTCCTTTTACCTATTTCGATTTTCAGCATATCATATCACTCAAAAGTTGCATGGTTTTTATGTCTTTCCCTATACCCACCCACATTCGAACTGTAAACGCATATCTCGACAAGACACCGTGGCACTATTATTCGATCCCAACTCATTCCACGGTCGGTACCTTTTCTTCGGCCTCCTTCTCTGAAGTGGATGAACCATTACTCAATACGATAAAACTATTTTGCCAACAACCAACACATGACTCATGTTGTGTTTATATATATTAATAACAGAATGCCAATACAATTAAAATTCTTTAAACGTATCAATTGTTAATTACAAGTAATGTCCATTCATAAATATATACATATTGCCTCAGCTATGTAATAAATTATAAACAAACATAAGTTATTATCTTAATAAACTTCAAAGATGATCATCTATTCCAATTTCTTAGTAGTATCCGGGTCGAAGGACCATGTAGAAAGTGATGTCTGATGTTATGGTAATCTAACATACCTTACTCGTATTGGTAGGATATAGAATTTAGCATAGCATAGTCGGCTTTATAGTGTTCATTGCCCTGCGTTCAAATTTGAGTTTAGTTTTAACTCTAAAGACGTCATAAGGTATTTACTCTACCCTGGCATTTTTTAACGCGAACGTGAGTTCAGTTATCAATGTCAAGCATATGGCCGCTTACTCCAACCTACTCTGCTCAGAGTAAAAGTTGGATTAACTCTAAGGTACTCGAGTTACAAAAGAACGACCCTAGGGTTGCAACTCTACTCGACTCTGGTTATTTTTGAACGCAGGGTTGCTGGGACTCACGCCTCCTCTCGTGGAGAGGGAATGGGCCGTAATCCATACCTCGGGCCTAATTCAGGTTGGTGAATATCACATGTCTTAAAATGTTTTGGTTCTAGGACATGTCGGTTTCCTCACAATGTTTTCCTTTACCGTTTTGAGAGCAGTGGTGATGAAATAAATTACACAAAGTAATGCGTCTGGCTGGGTCTAAACCCGAGACCTACAACTCGTAAGTCAAGGTCGTTACCACTCGGTCACCACTGCTCTCTATCTATAGAATTTGGTAGCAGTTAAAGTCCTGACTTATTGCCTGATTGAAGTTGACCGAATTGATAGAAATAATCAAGTTATGTATGTACCTTACTAACGTATTAGGGACGTTCTTCTTTTCATCGACAAATGGTCAGTCCACATGAATTAAATATATACATAATACATCCAATAACCAATTTAAAGACCTTGAATAATAGTATGTATTGTACAAAAAAACTTAGAATACAAGAGAATTGAGAAACTTAAAAATATCAATCATAAATACGATAAAAAGATGTCGGTAAAAAAAAGAAAGGTCATCAGTAAAATGACCGTCATTGATTATGAGTTTGCACTTTAAACTACTCAAGTAGACGCTTTTTGCAGAGTTTACGTTCGATTTTATTCATATCACACCTTTGATCCATTAATAGTGTCGTGTATGTATAATAGTGTTAAATTATTCTCAATAAATCATAAAGATTAAACGTAAATGCCACAAGAATATCCACAAGCATTTAACGTTTTGAGAACACATTAATTGTGCAGAAAGGAGTGGCATTCCGAGCCAGACTCTATGTTTCCTGATAGCTACAACCTTGGGGTCTTTAAGTCAAGAGTGAATAGGTTACTTCTAGGCAACCGTGTTCCATCTTTAACCACATCATCACTTACCATCAGGGCCTCAAGTCTGCTATTACAATAGTGTCACAATGGTCTATCATTGGTGTCATAATTGTCGATTTTGACAAGTTTGGTAATCTACTAATATAATGGCGTCAATATGACTTTCCAATGGTCAACCACTGACTCCATTGAAAGAAGTGACATAGAATGGTAATCTCGTACATATTGACAAATTAATATTTGAAGTTTGCGGTAATCTACTAAAACTTTGACAGTTTATTTGATCAGTGTTTTACCATTAGAACGTTATTGTGCAGTTATTGGTTTTAATATGCTCGAAATGATCATTCTACCACAATTCTATTACAAGACCATTGACCGATCAGTGATCGATCATTATGAATTAGCAGATTACAAACTTTTAGCAAAATGACAATTGGATCGTGATGGAATGACGAATTTATGAAAATAGCAGACTTGGGGCCCAGGTAAGGTAGTGGTCAAACGGGAGCATATCAATAATTAAAAAAAAGTAATGGTAAACGATATCACCGGTCCATTTGGTAAGTTTTGGTACTCTCGACAAAACGTTTATGGTGTAAACAATTGTTGGTTGGTCAATAAAGGAAAATAAAAAAAATAAAGTCATCGCAGATGTCGTTGCTGACCGAACGTCTTAAAAATACCTTACTGTTTATCCTAGAATAGAATAAACTTTACACCAAAATAGTAACAAAACTTTTAAAATAACTAACATCTATAGGTACAATGGCGGTCGTATCGCTAACAGCGATATCTAGCAGAAAAACTTAGGATGGATTGCAAGAACTTAAAATAAATAGGGGGTAGTCTGCGGTGTATGGCGAGCGATATTGTATCCTATGATAAAATATCATACTATCTTAGCCGTGTGCAGCGCCCCTTAGTGAACTCCACTGCGGGTGACGTAACCTACGACAAACTTATTATTTGCGGTTGGTACAGCAATCGGGTCTAAGGATCAAACCGCAAAATTAAGTTTGTTTTTTATTGTATATACTTTTCTTGAATATAACGTACCCAGTGTGGTGCGGTGTTACCCAGGATATTAAAAAAAAAAATTATACCATGTTTCATTGTAATCGAACCGGTAGTTTTTGCGTGATGCCTGAACAAACAGACAGAAAGACAGACAAAAAATTTTTTAATCACATTTTTGGGTACGGTGTCGATCTAGTAACACCCCCCTGCCATTTATTTTTTTGATATTTTCAATGTACAGATTTATTATAAGTACCTATAGATATAATAGATATCCTACCGCTGAAATACTAAATTTATTAAAGGAAAATGCTTACTTTGAGCACAGGTTAAATTCTATAACCCTAAGAATCATTAGCTTAAAAATTTACGGCTAAACCAGGAACAGCTAATGCTAATTTGACCCGGCTAAAACTAGCTGACCCAGTTGACCTGCCATATAACTTTTAATAAGAAAAAAACCGGCCAAGTGCGAGTCGGACTCGCCCATGGAGGGTTCCGTAGCAGCAAGTAACATAATATAAAAGTTCTTGTAGTTCGTTGTAACTTTGATCGATGTTTTAATAATAGTGTATTTTTTTTTAGATTTATGACGTATTAAAAAAAAAACTACTTACTAGATCTCATTCAAACCAATTTTCGTTGGTAGTTTACATGGTAATGTACATCATATGTTTTTTTTAGTTTTATCATTCTCTTGTTTTAGAAGTTACACATTTTACCACTTTGGAAGTGTCTCTCGCGTAAACTATTCAATTTAGAAAAAAATGAAATCAGAAACCTCAACATCATTTTTGAAGACCTATCCATAGATACCCCACACGTATGGGTTTGATGAAAAAATAAATTTTGAGTTTCAGTTCTAAGTATGGGGACCCCCAAAATTTATTGCTTTTTTTCTATTTTTGTGTGAAAATCTTAAAGCGGTTTACAGAATACATCTACTTACAAAGTTTCAACAGTATAGCTCTTATAGTTTCGGAAAAAAGTGGCTGTGACATACGGACGGACAGACAGACAGACATGACGAATCTATAAGGGTTCCGTTTTTTGCCATTTGGCTACGGAACCCTAAAAATGGGGGTTATAAAAGGTGTAAGGGACAGCCCTCCACAAACTTTAAGGGCTTGCTCAGTAGACGAAACTGAACAACCCACCATAAAAATTTTTTTCAGAAAACGAAAAAAAAATTCAGCCTCTCCATACAAACTGTCCAATCAAGTTAATAATTTTGTATGGTGAGGCAGATTTGCAAAATTTTTTTATGGTAGGTGGTTCAGTTTCGTCTACTGAACAAGCCCTTAAAGTTTGTGGAGGGCTGTCCCTTACACCTTGTATACTCTATATATAGCTAATAAATAATTCTTTTTTATAGTTTTTATATGATTTATTGTTTTTTTTTTTAGAATTATTTTCAAAATGTATTTCATACGTTAGAATGATTAATAAAAGAATTAATAATAGGTACATATACCTAAAACGTGTCGATTTATTTAAATACCTCACAATATACTCAGTCAATAATCGTTCAGTTTCTTGTTACATTTTATGGCGGCGCCGGCTGACTGGTAATGAGAGGCGGGTCGCGGACGCTGGGTCACAGGTTCAAGTCCATATCTCTGTGTGTTTGTGTGTTTACATCTGACGTGTATCAGTATTGACACGTTTGTAGACAGGTTTACTAACTAAGTTACATAAATATTAAGTCGAAATGCACTCTCACTTAAGGGGGACCCGTCAATATGAAAAGGTGAAATACAAATCTTTGGTTTTTTATTTTTTGCAAAAAGCAGCGTTGTTTTACGTTGATTACGTCGTTCTCAAGATATAATATACTTACCTATAATTATTTAAGAAACATGAACTTAACAAAACACAAAACATCAAACATGTTTGTAAATTCTGTAAGATATCGATCTAATAGTCTGACAGAAATGAAATGTCCGAAGAAATCTGATCACCTGAGTGTCTACACAAAATGTCATTCTAGGTAGACCTCCGTTTGGGCAGAAAGGCCTCTACGGCAAACGTACAATGGTTCCCCATGGGGTGCGGAAAACTAATCCAGGCAGATAATGACCAAATTGACGGCACGGTTGGCGCAGTGGATCAGCGATTAAGTGCTGCACGGTATGTCTCGGGTTTGATTCCCGCACCGAACAAATATTTGCATTTGTTGCACACTCGCAAATTCACAATACTGCAGTAATTCCTAACTCTAACGCCGGACGTGTCTTTGAAAAAACAAGAAAACAGAACAGATCAATCTGATGATTGATGTATGGTCATGCACTACCTACTTGACTACCTAAATGATTTTTGGTAGTGCATGACAATCCCATACATTTATGTATGGGATCATAAAAAAAATGTGTGGGATGTAATTTTTTCAGGAACCTCTAATTACCCCAGCTACGTGGTTTTGAAAAAAAAAGAAAACAGAACAGATCAATCTGATGATTGTCATGTGTGGTCATGCACTACCTACTTGACTACCTAAATGATTTTCGGTAGTGCATGACAATCCCATACATTTATGTATGGGAAAATAAAAAAAATGTGTGGGATGTAAATTTTTCAGGAACCTCTAATTATCCTAGCTAACCTAAGGCAAATGTACACAAAATCTTCCATTCAAGTACGTAAAAAGTGTGCATAGCAACATGAATAAATTAATAGATACATTACCTACAAACTAACACCACGAGGATCATTAGATTAATTGCGAATCAAAGTTCAGCGCTGAACAGTAATCATAGAAGTGCACCGAAACATTGTTTATATGGATTACCTCTTAGAATGTTTACTGTAAAAGTTTGGTAAATGGTAAACCCAAAGGGCAATGGAAAGGGCTATGCTCGGAGTTTATTGCGTGATCGAGAACCAAGGTTACCATCGACATAGCACGAAGAATCGCCAAATTTAAGGGGCAATGGACAGGGTACATTGCTTGCAGAACAGTTGACAGTTGGGGTTGAAAAGTTCAGGTGTGGCGACCGTGTATCGGAAGACGCGTACCTACTGGAAGGCCTCCTATTAGGTGGACTGATGACCTGGTGGGTTACCATGACGTTCAAAGTAAGATTGTTTTATTCTTATTCCAGTGTGGGTAAGAGACAGAGCTATACAGGTTATCTAGCGCCATCTCTTGCCCACACTAAAGATGATGATGGTAAAACACAATTATTCCCGGCAAAACCTAAGATTTAGCAATTTACCAAGTTTTACCGGTCAACAACTACGAATACGTTTGACTGTGTAAAGGGCTACATAATCACAAAACATACATACATACAGTACAATTCACGAATGATGGCGGCCGTGAAGTTTGCGCAGAAGGCTGCGCAGTAACGTGTTTTAGGAACCAAATGGCGACGTGCGTGTGCGAGAAGAGTGTAGTATGCGCGAACGTTCGCAAAGGCTAACTTCACGCACGCCATCATTCGTGAATTGTACTGTACCTGGGTAAAAACATACATAGCTATCTTGTAATATAACATTAATTGATTTAAACTGTACGTACAGTACTGGTAGAAAAGCGGACTTAAGGGTGCCCTAGATGGTCATTCTTCCACACAAACGTAGTATGGCAATAACTTAATTGTTCAACAGTGTGATGACAAAACAAAAAATACCTACATATAAGCAAAACAGTAAAAAAATATAAAACGTGCGATGAAACTTCCAAATTTTGACACTAATATGCGCATAAAAAAAATAAGTTGGCGTAAATAAATATAACTTATGGAGTATAAATTTGACAAAATGGTGTCTATACATGTTTTTTTTTTAAATTTAATAAAAAAAGACGTGTGGCACTCGGGGACTGCCGCGGTAAAGCTATTATAATAGCATAGCATTTTTTATCAACTTATGCAATTATAATTATTTCTTTATTTTATTTATGCAGTATTTTTTTTCCTTTGTTTTTTTTTCTTTGATATTAATTGAAGTTAAACTTTTTGAGCGTGGTGACCGATAAGAAAACAAATGATTGGGGGGTGTTAGGTTATTTTCGTTACGGAATTTCTGGATTCGGTCTCCACGCTCAAGGCCCGCGATAGAAGCTATGCAATAGCTTAAAAAAATGCCTATCGTTATAAATCTCGATTGCGTTACGTTAGAAGAGTTGAAGAATGTTTGTTTGGGTAGATACCAATACCGATGCGTTACCAGTGTAATGTGGTTTCATGTATATTTGCCTATAAATTAGGATAACTAATTTCTTAAAAAAACACCACCTAAATTATCATTTCAGCTGAAAGACGTCCACTGTTGGACATAGGCCTCCCCAAAGTGTCGCCATAATGACCGATCCTGTGCGTCTCGCATCCATCGGATTCCCGCGACCCTCACCAGGGGTGCTATTCTCTATGAAAACAGCTTTAAGTGCAGCGCTGGCCGCAGCGACGAGTCGAGAGCGCAGTACATTGGATTAACAACCTAATAAACTTTTACATTGGATTGTTAATTCAAGGCTGTTTTCTTAGAGAATAGCACCCCAGGTCATCAGTCCATGAAACATCGGAACGAAAGGTTCTGGAATGGCAACCATGTACCGGAAGACGCAGCATTGGAAGACCTCTCACAAGGTGGACTACCTAAATGCATTTAAATATTTCAGTGCTTCAATTATGATTGTAACTTAATTTTCTAATTAGGGGTGTATAAGGGCATTATTACAGTTACTATGCTCCAATAAATCCAATCTTACCTAATAATTTCATTAAAACTCCAGTTGCGTTAACGCAAAAGGCGTAATTAGTCATTTGTAACTTTGTAAGTAACGTTTACACATCACATCGTGATGTTTTATTTGCACTAGACTACTAATTCGGTACTTTGATGAACGACTTGCTTCTTAAGGCCAGGTTCTACTCATTTTGAATTTTTATAAACCTCTGGAAATCCACAAATATAAAAGAGAATATCATGAAAAATGATTTTATTAAATTTGACCATATGACCATCCGCCGTTAAAAAGCAAAACATGATATAAATTAGTTAGGTCGATAAAAAAAATCGCGAATCTAACCTTAACTAACAATGTCAAACGTGTATGTCTACGAGATTACGTCACAGAAATATTTGAAAGTTACAAAAATTAATAAAGCTTGCTTTTTAAAAAACAAAAATCTTGAATTATTATTGCTTTTTTTTATAAAAAATAAAACCGCTGTTACGGGGCCGCGAAATTGAAATAGACCCGGTTGGAGTTCACACAAAGTACTCAGAGACTACAGCCGGCTCTTAAATCAAAAAAGTTCCAGTACAAACGCAGCGTGTAAACAACACTCGACTCTAAATTGATTTAGTGTCAAAAAGCAAATTCCAAAGCAAATCAGTCAACACACGGTCAGTCTATTCTAGAAGCGTATATACTCGTATCTAGAAAAAAAAATGTCCGCAATCTATTCCGAGGCGGACAGACAGTGACGGACGGACGGACAGTCCGCTGAGGGTTATCCCGTAGCCCACAAAGACTAATTGATAGCCGATAACTTATTAACTGGCTAGACTGACGATCAATCAGCACACGACTAGGATTCGGCCTAAATTTTTTAAATTAGTAGATCTAAATTGTACGTATGTATATTTTAGAGATACACTTTAGGCACGGTCTTTAGGAGTTGGAATGCAATTAATTGTTTAGTTTATGACCAGTATTGTTTTCCAAAGTGTTCGAGAATCAATCTAGAAACTATAATCATAGCAATGTAGAACAGCAGGCCCTGGAATTACTTAGAACTTCAAATTCAAGTCAAAATTGCGTTTTAAAGATATTAGTTTTAGACAAGAATTTACAATAAGCTGACAAACTTAGCACCGAGCAGCGGCTTTGCCTGTCATAACAGTCATAAAGAAGCTTTCTACTGGTGAACGATTTTTTAAAATCAGTCCAGAATATTTTTTTTTTTATTCTGTCCGAATAAAAATACAGATCTTTCCTCTATTGGTATAGATTGAGATTACAGATTAGAATGCAAATGTCTTTTAAAAAAAACGGAAATAACCTCTCTGATGGCCAAATTTAATCATAGTTGCAACCTGAATTGACAATACATTATAGGATCACTGGTTTGCTAACGTTAGCAATTAAAGTTATCTATTTAATCCTAACTAATATTATAAATGTGAAAGTGTGGATGTTTGGATGTTTGTTACTTAATCACGCAAAAACGGCTGAACGGATTTGGATGAAATTTGGCATGCATATAGCCTTTGACATGGAAAAGAACATAGGCTACTTTTTATCCCGGAAAAACATCTTATTCCTACGGGAAAACACGTTTAGAGTGCGATAACCGAAGTTCACGCGGACGGAGTCGCGGGCGGGCAGCTAGTATAATATATATTGCGAATCATATACAACTGACAATTGTTGACCATCATACTCATAATATAAAGGCGAAATTTTGTATGCATGTGTACGCATGTCTTTTACTTATTCATGTTTTAACGGTTTAACGAATTTGGATGTGTTTTATTTATTTATTTATTAAACAAAACATTTCATTTTTTAAACAAAACATGTCATTTTTTAAACAAAACAATTGTACGTGTTAATAACACGTACAATTGTTTTGTTTTGGCACTCAGGTTCATCATATCAGGGTAGTTTTTATCCCAGGAGTACCTATGTTTTCGTGGGATAATTTTCTAGTTTTACACGGACGAAACCGCTGGCAGAAGCTAGTGTTACGTAAATAAATAAATCTACAAACTTAATACAACTTATGAACCAGCAACTAACTAACCAGTAGCGAAGAGATGTGAAAACAGATAGAATTTTTTATCAGAGAACAGGACAACCAGGCAATATCCCACCGACCATAATTGCTGATGGAAGATAACAAGATCCCAAGCTCCAAGCGATTGTGACTTAATTAGATTTTATTTCAAAATTACCACACTAATATTAAAAAGGTAAAAGTATCTTCATGACTTAACGGCTGAACGGATTTCGATGTTTTTTTTTTATTTTCTTTCAAAGTTATTACCGATTCTAACCGTCACTACAAATAGGTATAAATCACTATAGTGAAAATGCGAAAAAGTACTAAGCCATAAAATATGCAAGGATTGCAGATACCAAGTTCGAGACAGTAACCGAGGCCCTGCAATACAAAAGGCAACTGAAGGAACATGGGTGGGCCAGTAAAACTCTGATCCTTCCTCTCACTTTTGTCACCAAATAAAAAAGTACAATGCTTTCCCTAACTTGTCTATTCATCATCACTATCATCATTTCAGCCAAAAGACGACCACTATTTGGACATAGGCCTCCACCAAGTGTCGCCACAACGACCAGTCCTGTGCGTTTTGCATCGGATTCCGGAAACCCTCACCAAGTCATCGGATCACCTTGTGGCCATCCAACGATTCGTCTTCTGGTACGTGGTCATCACTTCAGAACCTTTTGTTCACTTTAACTAGTCTATTGCCACAGACAAAATCTAGAAAAGTCAACCAAGTTGTATGTCTCTATGTCTTTATTTCCATTGTTGCAAACCGGTGCCTATTCACACAATGTAATTATGTGCTCGAGTGAGATAATTACATCAATCAGCAATTTTTATAAAATGTTCCTCTCAATCATACACTGCGTGCACGTCGTCAGAACAATTATTATATTTGATTTGTGAGTGAACTTAGTTCTTTTGACGTCGGATACACGTGTCTCATGTTAGCAATGTTGAAATAATGGTAGTTTATTTTGTTATGGTTTTTTTTTTTAGTTTAACCCTTTGTGTGTCCGGAACGTGGATCCACGCGAGACACAATAACTTTTTAACCTTTTGAATGTCTTAAGTTACACAGTTCGACATAAGCAATTGTCTTTCTATTGTGTCTCTAATTACGGCATTCGATGAGTTAATTGTGTCTCTAATTACGGCATACGAAAGGTTAATCTGGCTTTTGACAGAGGGACATACTTCCGGAATAACGAGTTACGAATACAATTACACAGGCCTCCCACATCATCAATCAACATCATCTAATGCCTGCCATACACGCTAGGGCACACCTGACTGGTTTATATATATTTATTTATTTATTTATTACAACTTCATGCAACACAAAGGTACAAAGGCGGACTTAATGCCTTAGGCATTCTCTACCAGTCAACCTAGGGTGGTGAAGAGAAAACATGGCAGGTGCATAAAAAAAAGAATAGTTTGATAAGAAAACAAGTGTACAAATATTTATATAATAAACATACTTAAATATTCAATATAATATAAACCTACATATATACAAATATATACAATTTATATAAGGTAACGAAAGGATATATATATATACATATATAAACCTGTCATATATATATATATATAAATAATTATATATATGGTATTTTGTATTAGTATGTACTTAGGTATGTACTTTTATGTTGCATGAAGGCTTAATAAATAAATAAATAACATAGGTACTCTTATTCATCATAAACAAAATTACTGCAAGAGCTTAAAATAAATAGGGTGTCACATGGGCCGTCTTATCACTTATGCTACCAGCCTACGTCATACTTTTTGTAGGACAGATAATCGGGCCGATTTTGTATACTTATTTGTAGCATTTTTCTGTATTTCAGACCGACTTTTTGTAGGATGTGTGTGTTGCACTATTGCTATCAGTGTGTTCTATTTTTCTCCTACAAAAATCGGTCACCGATTATCGGACGTGGGCGGGCAGCCTTAAAGAGATTTTTTCCAGGCAACTTTTGATACCTTGTCCTTTTTTTTTTATGGTGGGAAAAAATCATGCATTGACATCCCCTGCCCTTGGGTGGAGCGGAAGATAGTGTCAGACTCTTACTGACTAAAAGACCCACCCCGTTCCTTCTAGCCTTCATACCGGGGCTCGAGCGCCCTTTCGGATAACCCTGGCCCCAGTAGGCTTCGACCCGGCTGGGTCCCTGCTGTTGCTGACAACTCCTTGATCCGAGCCTAATTATAATAACTTCTAGAAGATCGCAAATCATCAACATTGTACAAAAACACTGCTGATTTACAAGCACCTCATCAAGCTGCCATCAAGACATTTTTATCAAAGAATAATTTCTTTGTCCCTCTGAAAGAACAAGGCATTACTGTTTCTTATCACAAATGTCACTAAACTGTTAACTTGTATGAAAACAATTGAATCTTTGTGCGTAGATAACGAATGAATTAGTTGATTATTAAAAATGTGCTACATTGTTGAATAGGACACCGAAAGTCGGTGTCGTACTTACTTGAAATTGTATGAATGGAGCTTTCATAGGTCAGAATAGAGTGTATTGTCTGATATGGAATGCGCTTTTCTTTGTATTTACTATCTAATTTATATGAGAAATCTCACTAACGGTTAGTTGACTCATTTCTTGTATTATTTGTATTAAAAAGTTTGTACTTTTTCTATGGGTGCTCATGAATCAGTCCATTATAATTTTTAACCATTTTTTTTAGGTAGACCGCCCTAAAGATGGGTCGATGGTATAAAAGCAGTGGCAGGAGGCAAATGGACAAGACTTGCAAACGACAGAGATAAATGGCGACAGTTGGAGGAGGCCTTTGTCAATCAGTGACATACAGGCAGTAGCACAAATATATGGCCTAAATATTTTGTAATACCTAAGTTATAATTTTCTTTTTCCAATCTACTGTTTGAATAAGTTTAAAACTTACTTGTATTTTTTTTTAAATTTATTTAATACTAAGCAAGTTACTCGTATATAAGAAACTTTTCAATAACAGAATAAGGATGCAGATAAATACTGAAATGTGACGTCACCGCCATTAAATTACGAGTATAGAAAAGAGATAGCGAGATATCCCCACCACGCTCCCACTCTTCGTCATACCAATATTTGAAATGCTAATTTCCTGCTTCATTTACTAACTAATTTTGATGCTGTTCAGAAAAAGAATTATTTTTAGCGTTATTTTTTATCTATATATTATAAAAGCGAAATACCACACACTGATTAACTACGAAATCTCAGAAACTAAACAAAAACTTAAAATTTGGCAGGTAGGTTCCATATAGGCTGTAGATATTCGCTAAGAACAGATTTTACGAAATTCCACCTCTAAGGGGGTAAAACGGGGGGTTAAAAGTTTGCATGAAGAAACCGACTTTCACGCGGGCGAAGCCGCTGGCATAAAATAGTTTAGTATAAAACATGGTTGAAAAATAAACTAATTTCAGTAATGAAATTTTTTTTTAATAATATTCCACAACTATCACACAACGCCGTCTAGTCCCAAGCTAAGCAAAGCTTGTGTTATGGATACTAGATAACTGATAAACATACATATATATGTCTAAACACATACATATTGTAGATAAATTACACCCAGACACAGAACAAATGATTATGCTCATCACACAAACATTTGTCCTGAGTGGGAATCGGACCCACGACCTCCGACATAGCAGTCAGGTTCACTAACCACTAGACCAACAGGCCAGTCAAAATTATATTGTATTGGAATATAACCTAATTTTATCACGATTTAGGTAAAAAAGTAGTTAGATCGATTATTTTATTTTCAGCTTGTTCTGTTAGGGACAGAGCAAAGGCTAATAAACTTAATTCCAGCCATCCCAGTTTTGGCCAAGTGTAGTCCGATTCTGTCGACAGGCGTCAATCGCGTCGCCATTTTCCCCTGGGTCTGCCGCAATATCGCCTGACATTTTCTGCAGCTCACTGTGGTTAATTCAGTCCATTAATTGGTCGACATGTAGCAGACATGTTGGCCCAGTCCCATTTTAGCTTGGCTACTTTTTAGGTTACGTTAGAATTTTGCACAGAAGAGATGAAAGGTTGGAAAGGAAATACTTTCCGATTTGTACTACAACGAGTGTCGCCGCTTGTCTCCCACCCTTTGACTGCACTACAGGCAATAAACCAATACGAACGCGCATTACGCAACTAACAGACCACGCACACTTAGATCGCAAGTTTGCTATTGGTAGTTGAACTATGAGCATTGCCCTACTTTGTGTCACGCCTGCCCCGCCCACGAAGGCCATTCTAACCTCTTTCATCTGTTCTGTGGAGTCTTGAATAATTAACCAGAAATTCAACTTCTTTTTTTGTGGAGTAGGAAATCATCAAATAACTTCACTCGGTGTGGGTGGAGCGAGAGGGGAAGGCAGACTTACTGACTGAAACCCACCCGTGCTCCTTCAGTTACCTTTTACGTTTCCAGAGCCTCGGTGACTCTTTTAAATAATCCTGCAACCCGGAATTTAACTACCTGTTTTGACTATCTAGAAACCTATGTAATTCTATTTTAAAACCTCGTTAAAATACCTCGTCTATACAACGACTATACAAAGCGTCAGATAACCGTGGAATAAAGTACATTGACCTTTTCCTAATTTATCTGCGTAGGTACCCGAAAAACACACAATATACTGCTTTTCATTACTAGATCATGTAAAGGATCACGATACATGTCAATTCAAGACAGCTCTAAGTCTTTATTTCCGTTTTTGAAATTACGAATGTCAACAAATGTCGTGGTCAATGACCGTTATTTTGGCGCCTACCTTAGAAAACTATTTTAAAACCTCGATAGAATACCTCGTCTATGCAACGACTAATCAGCTCCAACAATGTTGCTATTCCCACATAATTTTAAAAATCGAATGAAACATTCACCAACAGAAACGTATGACAAACTTTTTTTTTTATATAAATTGCTGGCTGGCAAAGCGCTTTCTTGCAGTTTCCTTTATTGAAAAATAGTAATGTATGACTAAGAGAAAAGTAGGGTCGTGTTGTATTCCTATGTGGTACCGGGGATACCGCAAGGTCGTGGCTGGGACTTGTGGTCGTGAAGAATGCGCGGTTTTAGGGCTACAACACAACTGTAAGGTAAGAATATTGCGATATGAGAGAAAGATACCATTAAAACGAGATAGGGATATTATAGCATAGCATAGTCGGCCTTATAATAATTCCACTGTTGGGACTCAGGCCTCCTCGCTAGATAAGGGAATGGGCTGTAATCCACCGCGCGGGCCCAGTGCGGGTTGGTGGATGTGTGGCGATCGGGATTATTTAAGAACGCAACCGAACGCCGTCTGTCACCAGTCGCCAAACCACCCGAATACCCGTTCGTGCAGCATCGGAAATCATGACAAGCAGACGTCAGTGATCTTAAGCTGGTGACACGGAGAGGTTACGTGCCGGCGCCTAGGGCTCCGACGCAGAAGTCCCCCGTACGTATAGCCAATAATTATACCTACAAATTGGTGACCCCGACGTGATCGACAGTGAAGTGTAGTGATATCTGTTGGTGCGCTATTCCAACGGAACAATGGCTAATACCGGGGCAAAAGAGGCGTCGGACGAAGTGTGCCGCGTGGGTGTCAAAGTGCCGCCATTTTGGCCGAACGAGCCAGCCTTGTGGTTTGTACAATTTGAAGGCCTCCGAAAACTGCTCACCCCGTCAGTTTCGCTATTTTGATTACGTTTCACAATTTACCACAAATGTTAAGCATATCGCCGGAGAAGACAACATCGTGGCAGACGCACTTTCCCGTACGGATGCCATCACAAGAGCAATAGACTTAGATGTCCTAGCATCCTCACAAGAAGACGACAACGAGCTTTTCCAGCTCCTAGAAAGCAACACTTCACTGGTTCTACAGAGAATACAAGTATCTGGTTCCAGTAAGAAGTTGTATTGCGACGTTTCGAGCACAACACCGCGACCTTTTCTGACGCCACAGTTCCGTCGACAAGCATTCGACTGCATTCACGGATTGAGTCATCCAGGAGTTAAGGCTACAGTCAGACTGATGACTCAAAGTTACGTGTGGCCAAATATTAAGAAAGACTGCAGCAGTTGGGCTCGTAGCTGTGTCGCTTGCCAGCGTTCGAAGATTTCTCGGCATACTCGATCACCAGTACACGTTTTTGTTCCTCCGTCGAGCAGATTCAGCCATGTACACATAGATCTCATAGGACCTTTACCAATGTCACACGATTTCAAGTATTGCCTTACAGCAGTGGACAGGTTTACACGATGGCCAGAGGTCTTGCCACTCTATGACATCAAAGCTGATACAGTGGCTTCCGCCTTTGTCACCGGCTGGATATCACGCTTTGGCTGTCCCGAGAAGATAACTACGGATCGAGGTAAACAGTTTGAGGCACATTTATTTCGCGAACTTTCCAAATTAATCGGATTCCGTCACATACAGACGACCGCATATCATCCAGCTGCTAATGGAATTGTTGAAAGATTCCACCGTCAATTGAAATCAGCTATAAAATGTCATGCCAACGACAATTGGTACGAAGTTCTTCCGTTAGTTCTACTGGGAATACGTTCGGCTTACAAGGAGGATATAGGCTCTTGATCAGCAGAGTTAGTATATGGAGAAACATTGCGTTTACCAGGAGCATTTTTCCATAGTTCTCCCGCAGAAGTGGTGGACTACCATGACTTTCTTTCTCGTCTAAGAGATAATATGCGCAAGATAAAACCAACACCAGTACCACGGCATGGTTCATCTCCAATTTTTATAAGTAAAGATTTGTTATCATCAACGCAAGTATTTGTTCGTCAGGACGCTGTACGGAAACTATTCCAGACACCGTACACTGGCCCATATAACGTCATAGAACGAGGCGAAAAATATTTCAAGATAGACGTAAAAGGCAGACCTACTACAGTGTCTATAGATCGGTTAAAACCAGCGTATCTGCTAAACGACTCTGCGCCAAATGAACAAGTACAAGCGACGCCACCTAGTACTACGACTAATACGCACAAAACCCGATCAGGTCGCCAAGTTCGTTTTCCTGATTATTTTCGACCGTAACGGTCTCCGGGGGGGCTGATGTGGCGATCGGGATTATTTAAGAACGCAACCGAACGCCGTCTGTCACCAGTCGCCAAACCACCCGAATACCCGTTCGTGCAGCATCGGAAATCATGACAAGCAGACGTCAGTGATCTTAAGCTGGTGACACGGAGAGGTTACGTGCCGGCGCCTAGGGCTCCGACGCAGAAGTCCCCCGTACGTATAGCCAATAATTATACCTACAGATGTCACATGCCTTCGAATTTTTGGTTCTAGGACATGCCGGTTTCCTCACCATGTTTTCCTTCACCGTTTTGAGAGGAGTGGTGATGAAATAATTTACACAAAGTTATGCGCTTGACTAGGTTTGATCCGCGACCTACAACTCGTAAATCGGGGCCGTTACCACTCGGCCACCACTGTACTCAGGGATATCTTACTCACATATTTTTACAAACTTATTTAAATTCTGACAGCGGCTGTCAGCGTGACATTGTTTTAAAAAACTTCAGAAAAATACATGTTTCTTCTAGGTATCCAAACTTTGGAAGGATTCGCAAATATGAAGATATTTCTCGGCCCGACAAAAGGATAAAAAATTAAATACAGCGAACCAGCTTGTCCACATTTCAACACACAGCTTAAGGATTGAACTGTCACACTGTCTGCATTAAGATATAACTGTAAATTACCGTTACTCTAAGAATTAAAAAAAAATTGAAACTGAGTACTTTTTGCCAATAATTGGAATCTCTTTTGCACGTTAGATCGATAAAATAATACGAAGTCTTAAAGCATAAGCATAAATCAGTCTTTTTATGCTCCCACTGTACTTCCACTCTACAGGGGACGCCTAAGCGTCCTCTCTAGGAGAGGTAACGGGCCATAATACACCACGTGGGTCCAGTAGGTTGGTGGAGTCACATGCCTTCGAATTTTTAGTTTTTGTATTCTTTAGCCATGTCTTTATTTTAATCAAGTTTAAAAAAAAGCGACAGTGCATTCTTTTCCACCTATCGCTTTTTTGACAAAAGTCAAAACTTCATCAAGGCAAGTTTAAAGATACAGAATCGTAATTGTTCGGATAATGTCGGCCGACTCGAACTGACTTTACCTGAACGAGCAGTGCTGGATTTAAGCACACACACAGGCAACATTTGCCTATGGGCAGTCACCACACCACAAAAAAAAAAATAGATTAAATTAAATCGATACTCTGTAGAAACAAAAAAAAAACGGCCAAGTGCGAGTCGCACTCGTCCATGAAGGGTTCCGTAGCAGCAAGTAATATAATATAAAAGTTCTTGTAGTTCGTTTTAACTTTGATCGATGTTTTAATATTAGTGTATTTTTTTTTTATTTATGTAGTATTAAAAAAACTACTTACTAGATCTCGTTCAAAAAGACCTATCAAGAGATCCCACAGGTAAAGGCTTAATGAAAAAAAAAAATTTTGGGTTTCAGTACCCCCAAAATTTATAGTTTTTATTTTTTTATTTTTGTGTGAAAATCTTGATGCGGTTTACAGAATACATCTACTCACTAAGTTTTATCAGTATAACTCATAGTTTCGGAAAAAAAGTGGCTGTGACATACGGACGGACAGACAGACAGACAGACATGACGAAACTATAAGGGTTCCGTTTTTTGCCATTTGGCGACGGAACCCTAAAAAACTGAGTTTTGTTATAAACAGACGAAAAACTTATTTTTTTCTTTGAGCGAGAAAAGTTAACATTTCAAATTCTGCGAGATCAAGCAGCACGAAATATGAACACAAATGGCGCCTTTCGAGCATTCTACCGCGCCGCGCTAGATCAATAGCACAAAAGATTTGAGGGCCTCCACCACAAGCTCTGCCTATGGGACGCCGAAGTCTAAATGCGGCACTGCGAACGAGCGTTACAAAGCCGAACGTGACTGCTGTGGCTCAGTCTCATCAGTTACCCGTGTTCAGCGCACCGAAGGAAGTTTTCAATTAAAAAATGTAAATGTTAAATCAAGGTGTCAATCCAACACAATCCATATTAAATAATTTATCATACTTACTAAAATACTACAAGACACACGACCACCTGTTTTCATTAAAGCCCAGCTGTTCTAAAACAAGTACCGTACTTATCTACGTACGTTACGAATACAAATAGTTGCAACAAATCATTGAAGGTACGTATTGGGGTACGTACGTATCGGATCAAGAACCCGCAACATTGTAACGCCGCCTTGACACGGTAAACTTGAGTTTATTATAAACGTTACATAATTGTCGCATCTGCTCTCTGAGTCTGCAGAAGCCAATAAACAAAAATGTTTATGCTGGCCACCTTTTACTGACACGACATGTATAGGGTCTTTACGCGTTTAAAAAAAAATGGCGGAAGAATGGTTTAATTTGTAGACAGAGAGAATGGACTGAGCTTTCTGTCTAGGCACGTAGTGACAGGAATACGCACAAGTGAGTGAGAGATAGAGCGATTGCGAGCTTGTTGATGTCTTTTACAAGCTTTTATTTAGTTTCACCTGTCTCGATGTTTGACTGTAATCTTTGCAAATTAAATTTGATCCACTTCTTAGTTAGTATTGAGCTGAAATTTTGCATGTGTGTAAATCAGATAACAATGTAAGATTATTATTACATGGAGCTGATCTGATGGTACCGGAAGATATAGGAACTCAGATAACCCTATCGTGATTAGCTGTTTGGAATGGACTTGATGAGTGTTAATTATACAGGTATTTATTATATATAACGCAGTAAAAGCTTGCTATGAAAAAATGATTTTCATTTCTCAAAATATTTTATAAATAACTTGCCTTGTTTACGAAATGTATGGGCCAAATCCCGCAGCTAAATTTTAAAACCCTTATCCCCAACTGATACAGCTGAAATTTTGCATACACGTTTGGTTTAGATGACAATGCACGGTTAACTAAGTGACATCATTTTAAATTCAATATGACTGATCAATATCTTTTTACGCACCTCCATGACATGAATATAAAATGAAAGGGTTTTCTGAGATAAATATTATAAAGTATTTTATATATATTTAATTTTTATTGAACCATGTCACAGGCTTGAATTAGAAAATGAGTTCGGCAAATAGACCAAAAGTTTTTAATACGCTAGGGTATTGACCGTGCAGTTACCTTGCCTGTTTCCGCAAAGAGGTATTTGTTTAAAGGTACACAATCCATAAAGCGCAGGATTGGTTTCCAGACACAGCGACACAGGGCCGAATACTCAGTCCATTCTCTCTGTCAATCGTTAAGGCCGGTTGGTCTAATTGCGATTAACAATTAAAGTGTAATTGCATCCAGGTAGCATAATCATTACTTACGAGGCGATTATCATATTTCTTTGTGTGGAAATTGGCATGATGGAGAAATATTAAGTAACAATAAGTGAACCATAAACTGACTAGTTTCGATAATTATTTAATTCCTACGATTAAGATATTTTTGATAGTTAACTGAACGATAAATAATTAATTTATACGCAGTTATCTTCTCTGCGCGGTATCTTCTCGTCTAACATACCACAGTGTCTCCAGACGAAAGTCCATGACCAGTTCATGTTGCCAGTGATGATCTATGGCTCGGAAACGTGGTCGCTCACAATGGGCCGCATCAAAAGGCTTACAAGCCTTACAGTCACCCAATACGCAATGGAAAGGGCATTTGAAATTTCAAACAGGCAAACTTTACCTACTTCTAATATTAGTGTAGATATATTTAGAAACTATATAGATTACTACCTGATTCTAGCGGCTTCGCCTGCGTATATGTCTGTCTACCAATTATACATTATGAAAAATCTTGAAAATCTGTCCAGCCGTTTCGGAGGATTTCGATGACAAATACAAGATTTTTACATATTAGACATGCTATAACTTGAATATAGTAGACTATGTTGATCGTCAATGAATAAAAAATAACATGGCAAGTTATTTGTTACTCTTCTATATAAATATAACTAGCTTTTGCCCGCGGCTTCGCACGCGTACATAAAATATAGCCTATGTCACTTAGGAATAAAGCAGCTTTCTATCGGTGAAAAAACTGGCATTCGGACCAATACTTTCAGAGATTACCTCCAACAAACAAAAAAAAAAAGACGTGTGGCACTCGGGGACTGCCGCGCTGACGTGAAAATCCAATACACTGTAACTCGAGTTACAGTGTTTTGCTTTAATAGCGCTCATTAGACTAGTTTTAAATGCCATTTTCGCAAAATAGCTATTTCTGAGAAACAGTGTTGGATTCACACGTCAGCGCGTTAAAGCTATGCAATTATAATTATTTATTTATTTTATTTATGCAGTATTTTTTTTCCTTTGTTTTTTTTTCTTTGATATTAATTGAAGTTACACTTTCACACATTGAATTGAATTTTGATTGATTGTTCACTCATTTGTTTTCTTATCGGTCACCACGCTCAAAAAACAAATGAGTGGGGGGTGTTAGGTTACTTTCGTTACGGAATTTCTGGATTCGGTCTCCACGCTCAAGGCCCGCGATAGAAGCTATGCAATAGCTTAAAAACATAAAAACAAACTTTACCTCAATATTATATTAGTGTAGATATAAATAAAAACGTGAAGTCAGACGACAGAAATCGCTTTATTCACGATTTTGAACCTCAACAGAACAAAACAACATAACTTAAACATTCCAATACAAATCGATTTATTACAACCCACTAGCATAGTGTTAACATAAGCCAGCTACTGGCGCTAGTATAGGTAGGGTTGCCAACCGTACTCTAAAATAGAGTATTGTACTCTATATCATGTAGGTGTACTCTAAAACCTATAACATCGGCATCGAAAAGGAGGAGGTTCTATGTTCGGCTGAATGTATTTTTTTTAAATGTGAAGTGGCGGGAAGACAGGAACAGAGCTTCATTAAAATTGATTATAACTGAGCTTCTGTATTGCGTAAACTTAGAATGTTTGAAGTCATATAATTCTTTTAAAAACAATGAATAATTGTTATGTGCTGCAAACAGCAAATACAAAAAAAATACTTTTTCATGTTTTATATAAATGATACTCTTTTTAGGGTTCCGTAGCTCAAAAGGAAAAAACGGAAACCTTATAGGATCACTTTGTTGTCCGTCCGTCTGTCTGTCTTTATGTCAAGACCCTTTATCTCAAGAACGCGTGGAGGTATCGAGTTGAAATTGAAACCATATACTCAGGTCTGCGGTCCCTTCAAAATGTGAAAAATTAACTTCTTAGTTAACGAATAAAAAAGATACGGCCGTTTATGTCGCAAAAACACGTATATTTTGATACTCTCAAACATCGAAATTCATAGCGTACTTCCCGTTGACCCAGAATCCTGAAATTTGGCACAAAGTAAGGTCTTATAGCACAGATATAGGAATAAATCTGAAAACAGTAAATTTTTAGCTACCTACATATGACACAAAATAGTAGTTTATGTGACTAGGGGATAAAGCAGTGTCTTTAAGTCGAGGGCGGCATGTTGAATTCCGAACGAAACGAAGGTTGCTGATTTTAATTCCGAACGATAGTGAGGTAGTAACTCCCGAGCATTGCGAGGGAGTTAATAAATAAACCTGAGTGAAGTGAGGAATTCAAGCCGCCTAAGACAAAGACAGCTTTATCCCCGTGTTGCATACTCTACTTTTTACACCATCTGTGAGATAATTAAAAGACAATTTGGTCATACCAAATCATATATTAGAGAAATATAAGTATTATATTTACAAGTTCATCAAACAAACAAAATTCACTACTCCAAGATTGTACAAGTATACACTCGAGAACAAAAAAATCGCACATCATAACTCTTTTTGTTAAATCACTTTTCGTCATGTATGTGAATAGTTATTGAAAGCATGTCGTACACTAGTTGAAAGCCTATTTAATTACCTTTCTATTGATATGAAATACAGTGTGAAAAAATATCCTTGAAAGCATTTAGAGCACAAAATCCAACAAATGGGAAAAATTACCAAATTTCACTTAAGAAAGAATGAGAGTCAAACTTAAAATTCTTGGTCATAATGATTGTCAATGAAGTGTATTCCCTCTCTTAGCCCTATTTACAGCTGTTACTCGATTTTTCATCAACCGTATTAATTTTATCATGAAATCTTAGGGTATAACGTCCCACTTCTAGTCAATGACAAATTGAAGCTCTTGGAGGCGTGGAGAGCCAGGTTATTGGCACTAAGTCTTCTTTTAAGGTCATTCCAGATATGCTCAATTTGATTAAGATCAGAACTACGAGCTGTCCTCTCTATCGCAATGATTCCAATGTATTACATGTAGTCGCAAACTGTTCTAGCGATATGCGATCTGGTGTTGTTCTGCATTAGGGAAAAAAAATCTACCACAAGCTACACAAGTGGCTTCACATATTCTTCGAGCATTTTTTTTATGTATCATAAAGTCGTCAACCCTCTCGATATCAGGCCAGTAATGGCCCAGTGATGAATACAATGTCAGTTTTAGTGTCGAAAATTATGCCACCCCAATACGCCTCCAAAACCCACTTGTTCGCTTATGCAGCATTGTTAAAATTGCCCTGATGACCTTCTGTAGACCCTACAGCATCCATCATGGTCATCTAAGTCATTCTGCACTTATCAAAAAACACAACAGCCTGCCATTAGGTATACAGCCAATTTAACTGTTTCGTGGCAAATTATTGCTGTGCTTGTCGGTGAGCTGTGGTCAATTTGGTTCCATTTGCTGAGTGATGTGTAGTCAGGCCTGCTTCACCCAGTCTTTTCCTAATCGTGTACTGATTTGTACTGACATTGGGAACTTCTTGAAGCTTTTGTGTCAGTTCAATCGTGTTCAGTGGCCGATTTCTCAAAGTACTTGTTACAGAAAAGCGATAATCACGCCCTGATCCTATGCGCCACCGGCCATATCCTGGTCGCCGAATATACCCACAAGTCTCTTAAAACCTCTGGTATACCAGACGAACAGGGAAGTGGCTGAAATTTAGCTGTCGAGCGACTTCATTTGGATTATGGCCTACTTTGGGCAAGGCAATAACTTGAACGGCTTCTGCGGGCGTGGTATCCATATTTTTCCAGTAAATCGTCTGTTTCTAATAGAGACGTTATTACGTTAACGGAAACTGATTAAAACTCCAAAACAGCACCTTTTTTGTAGCTCCAGGTAAAGGTGCAAATAGTGAAATGCAAATGGGTGAATTTGGGGAATTGGGTATACCGCTGGTTTTTGTGAGTTACGTGAAGGTCAATGATCTTAATTTTGTGTTTTTATAATGCTAACTTTGTATGCTTCAATTTAGCTTAATAATTTGTACTCAATATCTTTAGATTTAAGAAAAAAACAGTATTAAACGAAATTACAAGCCATGTGCGATTTTTTTGCTCTCAAGTGTAGTTTAAATTTTCTATAATGCTCCCGTCAGTAAGCAGGTTTTATTCTATTTTCTTTTTTTTTTGTTACTGGCCAGTTTGAATTTCGAGTCAACTTGTTCGATGCACGTACATTTTATTAATTCACAATGTTGACGATTTTTGATGTTCCAAATTCAAATCTCATTATTCCCTAGGGATCGGCCATACTGCATTATCTCCCTAGGGATAGAATGACTTGCTTTAAGTGAGGTTTGTATGACGTATAAAACGACATTATCGAGCAGGTGTTGTAAAAAAAAATTTTTTTTGCAATTCGGAAAAATTTTCGAGAGTCCATTCGGGAATTGTAGTTTGCACGGAACCCTCAGTCCGACTCGCACTTGCCCAGTTTTTTTTTATTATAAGTCCATATTCTTTATTCTTTTTTTTCTTTTAGTAGAAGTTTGCATCCCTACCAGTAGGTGCCTACTAGCGTAACTACTCGATTGTATTCAAAGTGAACAGCGTATATCGCGGGTCAAGATGGCATCGGAGGAATATATTCACCTAGATAGTTAACATGCGTTTAGAATGCCGCTGTTTATTGAAAATCTTTTCAACGTAATCTGCTGCAAAAATATTGTGTTTTCAAATATGGGTTGTTTATTTTGCCTGGCCTGTTGGTCTCGTAGTCTGTAGCCCTGACTACTAAGCCGGATATGGTGGGTTCGATTCCCACCCACGATAACTGTTTGTGTGATGAGCATCATGTCTGGGTGTAATTTATCTAAAATATGTATGAATTTAGAAACATATGTGTATGTTTTTCAGTTGTATAGTACTCATTCATACCAGAAGCTCTGCTTAGTTCGGGACTAGATGTAAATGTGTGAAAATTTTGGAACATTATTATTTCCAAACCATTTTGTATGTGGTAAACATCAATTAGTTATGTTATTATCTGCGCATAATGCAGTGCATGCTGTGCTTTTCTGTAAGTGATGAGGCGCTCAGACGTAAGTTACCAAAGGTATAAATTATATTATAATGTATTAGCGTACTTATTGTTGAAAAGCCTAATATTAAATAAATAACTATGGCTATTTATATTATTATGGTTTTTTAGGCAATTTTTCTCAGGCTTGATACTTGGTGTTCTATCGGAATCTCACGGGTGTGAACTAAGGTTATTATTATTTGTAGCAATTTGGGTCTAAGAAAGAAAAAGAATATGTTTATTTAATAAAATGGGCATACAAAATATATCCGGAGCATTCTAACTTGAATATCTGTAATTAGCAATAACCTATAGAAAGCCCAAACGAATGACACGACGACCAAGAAGCAAATGATGGCGAAAAATTACGAAGAGAACCGACCCTAAACGAATGGGGTAATAATGTTAGGATTACACACACAATGTAGGATTAAGTATAAAGTAAAGTAAATTTAAAAAAAAAAAAAAACAATAAAACTTATTGTGTCTCACAGCTGCGCCAACGCGCTAGGTCCAGTTCAGCAAAATGCCAGACAATTACGTTGCACTTACTTGGCTCTGGTCTTCAATCAAAACTGTTTAATTCAAATTGACCACAGATTTGAATAGCAGAAACTACACTTGAGAGCAAAAAAATCGCACATGGCTTGTAATTTTGTTACTGTTTTTTTCTTAAATCTAAACATATTGAGTACAAATTATTAAGCAAAATTTAAGCATACAAAGTTAGTTTTATAAAAACACAAAATTAAAATCATTGACCTTCACGTAACTCACAAAAACCAGCGGTATACCCAATTCCCCAAATTCACCCATTTGCATTTCACTACTTGGAGCACTAACCTTTACCTGGAGCTACAAAAAGGGAGCTGTTGTGGAGTTTTAATCAGTTTCCGTTGACGTGATAACGTCTGGGTACCATGCCTGCAGAAACCGTTCAAGTTTTTGCCTTGCCCAAAGCAGGCCATAATTAAAATGAAGTCGCTCGACAGCTAAATTTTAGCCACGTCCCTGTTCGTCTGGTATACCAGACGTTTCAAGAGACACATGGGTATATTCGGCGACCAGGAGCTGGCCGGTAGCGCATAGGATCAGGGCGTGATTATTGCTTTCTTGTAACAAGTACTTTGGGAAATCGGCTACTGAACACGATTGAACTGACACAAAATCTTCAAGAAGTTTGCAATGTCAGTATAAATCAGTAGACAATTAGGAAAAAGACTGGGTAAAGCAAGCCTGACTACACATCATTTAGCAAATGGTACCAAATTGACCACAGCTCATCCACAAGTCCGGCAATAATTTGCCACGAAACACTTAAATTGGATGTATGCTTAATGGCAGGCTGTTGTGTTTTCTGATAAATGCGGAATGACTTAGATGACCATGATGGATGCTGAAGGGTCTACAGAAGGTCATCAGGGCAATTTTAACAATGCTGCATAAGCGAACAAGTGGGTTTTGGAGGCGTTTTGGGGTGGCATAATGTTGGACACTAAAACTGACATTTTATTCATCACTGGGCCATTACTGGCCTGATATCAAGAGGGTTGACGCCTTTATGATACATCAAAAAAGTGCTTGAAGAGTATGTGAAGCCACTTATGTGGCTTATGGTAGATTTTTTTTCCTTAATGCAGAACAACACCAGATCGCATGTCGCTAGAACAATTTGCGACTACATGTAAGACGTTGCAATCATTGCGATAAAGAGGCCAGCTGGTAGTTATGATCGTAATCCAATTGAGCATATCTGGAATGATCTTGAAAGAAGACTTAGTGCAAAAATTCTGGCGCTCCACGCCTCCAAGAGCTTCAATTTGTCATTGACGAGGAGTGGGACTTTATACCCTAAGATTTCATGGTACAAGTAATACGATTGATGAAAAATCGATTAACAGCTGTAAATAAGGCTAAGGGAGGGAATACACTTTATTGACAAACAGGATGACCAAGAATTTTAAGTTTGGCTCTCATTTTTTCATAAGTGAAATTTGGTAATTTTTCCCATATGTTGGATTTTGTGCTGTAAACCCGTTCAAGGATATTTTTTTACACTGTATTTCATATCATTAGAAAGGTAATTAAATAGGCTTTCAATTAGTGTGGGAAATATTTTCAATATCTATACACATTCATGAGAAAAACTGCCTGAACAAAAAGAGTTATGATGTGCGATTTTTTTGCTCTCGAGTGTAGATCATTACCAAACTAAGGCGACCATTACACGATCACGCAAGCGTCAATCAATTCCATCAATCATGAATGATGGTTTTCGTCAATCAGTACTAAACAACGTCAGTCATCGCATTAGATGGTAGGTTTTTGCCAATCAAAACTTTGGACTGTGGCAAAACCGACAGCAAAAACCTACCGTGTAATGTTCGCCTTAGATTGTTAGAGTTTATGGAAGTGAAGTCAAAAGTGGCAACCAACATCATTATACCATGTTTTGACCTAAATACATATCTACATTAATATTATAAAGAGGTAAAGTTAGTTTCTATGTTTGTAGGAGGTAATCTCTGAAAGTACTGGTACGATTGCAAAGAAAAATCCACCGATAGAAATCTGCTTTTAGTCTAAGATCCGATTAAGAACGATCTTCACCGGTCTGTTTAATGGATGAAACGTATTTTATGACAAATTTAGTATATTAAATAATATAACGCGGGTGGGTTGCCTAATAAATTCCTGGCCAAACTATTTTTTTTTTTTTTTTGAAATATGCACCGGTGTATTTAACGAATAAAAAAACTAACCGAAAGTATGAAGCCATTTATTCCTAACTGACATAGGGTTTTTATGGAAGCGGGCGAAGACGCGGGCAAATGTGTGTAATGACGGCCCGATCTAAGGGGGGGCAAACAGGGCATTTGCCCAGAGCGGCAAAAAATGAGGGGCGGCAAAATTTACTTATTCCTATTTTCCAACCTAGCCATTAGCCATCCACAGTCCACACCCAAGCTGGCAGGTTGAGAATTCTATATGCTACCTACCAACCTACTTTAGCTTGGTTAGTGGAAATATTTAAGACTTTTAAGACTCATGACTTATATGGTTTTGTGTATGTAAAGGGCCTGGAAATTTATTTTTGCCCGGAGCGACTAAATAGCTAGATTGGGACCTGTGTGTAATATATACTCTTAATAAATAATATTAAGTACTTACTACTTTTTTATATGCTTACAACAAAAGTAACGAACCTTTTCGAAATTCAAATTTCGCCAACACAGATGTTAACACATAAGTCTGCGCAGATAAGCATCAAACAACATTCCATATTTAAAATTAAACTGGTGACCAATGACCATGGGTCTGCGGCCCAAGGATCATTTGACAGATACCAGCTGTCAAACATGTCCAAAAACACAGGCATGGATTGGGTTGTTACTTGGAATAAAAAAATATATTTACGCATGTTCATTTTGGATCAACAGGGTCACGGGATGCGTGACGCACAGGACCGGTCCTTATGGCGACGCTTGGGGGAGGCCTATGTCAAACAGTGTGACGTCTTTCGGCTGATATGATTATGATGATGTTAATTCTACATATTTCTATCCAAAGAATAAGATAAAGACAGAGACACCTATGGTGTTGCATTTTCTCTACGCACAGAATGAGTAGAATTCCCATGAAATTATAGCTACGATTTTCAAGTCAAGAGTGCTGCTTAGAAGTAAAGCAAGCGTTCTCTATCGTCGGCCACATCATCGCTTACCATCAGGTGAAATAGTGGTTAAAAACGCGAGCTTGACAATAATAAATAAAAAAGGAAAATGAAAACAAAAAGATTTAACCTCCCAGATCAAATCTAGAATGATTTGACAGTGAACCTTTTGAACCTTCGAAACGTGAGTCCTAATTCCAATTAGCTTAATTTGTAAATTCATGTGGAACGTTTGGTGGTGCAAGGGAAAGTCGAGGGCAAAAGATCTCGTGGACGCTCTCCAACACGGTGGACGGACCTCATCAAAACGATGACATACTGCAGCGTAAATGATGGCTCCCAAACCGAACACAGAGCTGCACGGCGTTGTATCGCGAGAGAGGCGGTGATGCGGGTCTCGATTGAGACATGACCACGACCACTCTGTCAAGAGTGCACGACTGAGAAGAAGAATTTGTAAATTCTGCACTGAGAACTGAGATCGAAGCTGTTGTTTACTGAGTAGTTTAGGCTGCTAAATCACGAAGGGTAGAAGCGCCATTAAATCAGATTAAAAAAAAAAGAAGACTGATTTCAATCAATCGATTAAATTCTCAACATAACTACAGCTGCCGACGCAATTACTACTATGAAATATGACGTTAGAAAATCCCTTTGAGATACTGTTTCTACATACTTTTCCCACACTACACTATTTAATTTAAATGATAAATGATTTTTATTTTGCAAATAGGTTTAACCTCTCGTGTGCCGTAATTAGAGACAATTAAAAAGCCATTGTGTCTCGCGTGGATCCACGTTTAGACACACAACGGGTTACAAAAAAAAAAAAAAAACACTTTTACACGTCAATTTTGTTTTTAGTCAGTTTTAACTAGATGAGGCCGGTGTTTCCTAGCTGACTACCCTGATAAACACCGAAACAAACTCAGGGGTCAAAGTCTCTTTTAACGTCCATACAGCAAACATGTAATGGTCAAATCATATGAGAACCATGCAGATTAGTGTCACAGATGGTCTTTTGAAGAACGAACCACACAGATTTGAGTCAGTCAGTCAGTGCAAGCATTTAAATAGATAAATAAGTACATAATTTATTAATGATGATGCCAAAAATAAATGAAAATATATTTATTTTATCAGCCTTCATCCTCTCTCCTAGCTTTGCTGTGCCCGACAGGGTCCATATTGATCTTAACAATATTTTTATACCATCTATGTACATATGGAATGCATAAAGTATGGAGTATTGTGTGGACCGAACGTAACTTTTTCAAACGATTCCACGAGCTCTGTTTTATCCTCATAAGGAACAGAATCGGATAGATATCGTGTTTTGTAAGCTAATTAAGTTCACAATTGATTGCTATCAGGTATAACCCACACACCAGTTATCCTCGACCCCAGACACAACTGACGCCGCCGTCTGAATCGAGAGTCGCCCAACAACAAACACACCGTCTCAATGAGTGTTACATCAACATAGCAACATTGTCGGCCGCGACCTTGGCCGTGAATCAGCGACATTGTGGCTACACGCGACTTAATTTGAAGAATTTGCAACTAATGAAAACAAACAGGTTGACGGCGTCGTTTACACGGGGCGATGAGGACACGCAATGGTGACGTGATGGGCTTTGGTCTTAGAGGCGAGCGGCGCCGGCGCGGCGAGCGGTGCTATAAGCGGAGTCTCGGAGCGTGCTTCAAACATTTTTAAACTCTTGTTCTTACTGCTCGCAGCCCCGCGCTCAGCTACAGTCACAAAATTGGATGATAACAAACAAATAATAAAAACACACAGGAGCGTATATCGTGTAGTATATACTGTGCATGATTCAGTCGAAGTACACAATATACACATTTAGTTTTCCAAAAAAAATAGTCAACTAAAAATTAAAATGCGAAAAAACTGATTTAATTTTCACCGCCATAACACAAATTTTTACTGTTGAATAAATAGTTAATATTCGTTAGTTAGTTAAAATTCGAAGACATGTGACATCCACCAACCCGCATTGGGTCTGCGTGGTAGATATTACGGCCCATTCCCTCTCCTAGAGAGGAGGCCTGAGGCCCTAGAGCTGAGTCCCAGCAGTGGGAACATATAATAGTTAATTATTTTTCTTCATCAGTGTGTCGAAAAACGTCGTATGATACACATGATTATTGGTGATTACCATCCTCGCCTTCAGCTCAGGTGTAAATACCGCCTCAGCGATAACTACCACCATTACACACTAGTATAATAATATACTATTATTTATTAGGGTTGGTTACTCTGGCTTATTGATGTGCGTAAAGATATTTTTGCCTCACACTCAAATTTTGAAGGAATGGCAACTCAACACGACCGGGAAGAGGTCAGGTATCACACCAGAATTTCTGAAGGGGAAACCCGTAGTCCTAGAACGCAAAGGGCAACTGAAGGACACAGGTGTGGTTTTAGTCAATAAAAGTCTGACACGCCCTCCAGCTCCGTACAAGGGCGGGAGATGTCATTGGATGATTTCCACACGTAAATAAAAAACTGCCAACATCCAACTTAACTCGAAATAGTATACATATAGATGTATAAACATATACAGGTTATAATTAATATTTATTAAATTAATTTAAGACATAAGATAATAAGAAGTCACACAGTCGTGTGACTTCTTATTATCTTATATTTATATTTTCATATTACAAAGTCATAACACCTGATAATGTAATTTAAAAATATAACAGTAAATGCAAGTTTTAATGATTCAATTTACTTGTTCAACACTCCTATATTTTTAACCTCTCATCAATCCATCATAAATAATAGAATCACTTAGTAAAGACAACATAATAAGATAACAGATGGACCGATTACACCAGTTGACATGTAAATGTCATGAAATGAGATAACATTTATCAATTGCTAGTATTTCAACAAGATTGGCGCAAAATATGCAAGAACGATGGAAAGATTCTATCTGGAAGCATGTGAGATTGTGCCTACAGGACAGCATTCATGCGACGTATCTACGCAGACCATGTCCAACCTTCCGACCTGAATCTCGTGCCCTGTAACCTGCTTACGTAGGGACCTAATGACAGCATCAGCGGGCCGAATTCTGGGCCAGGCAATGAATTTAACTAATTTTGCCATCGATACGATAAGAAGAAGAAACATTCATGAAAATCACGAGAATGGCCTAAAACGTGCTAGAGAAGTGTTAAAAAGACCGTAACAATAAGTATAGTGTGTAGAGAGATAATCGTCGGTTGTTCCCACGTTCCATGAAAAGTGTCTAAGTGGTCTCTGCGAGTTGGTGTCGGCCCCTCGTACAACTTTTATACGTCCAGAACCCTAGGGTCCATACAAAAACACAAATGAAAAGTGTCTAAGGGGCGTCTGCAAATTAGTTTCTTAATTTTGCAAATTTTTTTCCTGTACACATTATGAGGTGTACAATAAAGCAGGGATGTTATGGATATGAAATTTCGGATACGGATTGGATACGGATATAGAAATGATTATTATTCCGGATACGAATACGGATATGAAATTATTTCGGATTATCCGTTAGTTTCGGATAATTCGGTTACGGATATTAGATTTTTAAGGAATTCCAGAAGTAAAATATAATATATTATTTTAGTGGCCATATTGGGATTTAAATTCCGTCCTAATTTTCGGGATCACCATCTCAAAAACCACGAAAACGGTTGTCATCATACTTGCAACTTGCACTTCTTAAAGAAAAATCCAAAAGTCATTTATACGTATTATTTTAAGTCGTATGTTGTAAACGGGCTTGTCAAGATGATCTCGCGAGGGGCAACGAACTGCAACAATGTAGGGACACCTTGAAACTGATACTTGCATTGCGAATGCCTTTACTTTTCCACACTAACTAAGCTAGTTTACGACCTATATTCCTAGGCAGTATTTTATCTAGATCGTTTGAATTCTAGATTTAATCAATATGAAATTTTATGTAAAAGAAGTAATTGAGTTTTTAAGATTACCTACTGTGAATTTGTTTTGTAATTATTTAATGTTTGTCTGTTTATTTGAATGTGTTTTTCCGCTGTTTACATCGAATAGGATAAAGCGATAAAGACCTAAATGTTCTCCTCGTGGATCTTGAAGTCATATCTTTTTACCCGACTGCGCGCCGCAAAGGAGGGTAATTATAATTGTCTCTTTGTGAATGAATTCTGAGACATTACCAAACTACACTAATATTAGGTAATCTTTAAAAGTTCTGGTCCGATTACTAAAATTTTTTCACCGATAGAAAGCTGATTTATTCCTGAGTGACAGGCTATATTTTAAATTCGCAGGCGAAGCCGCGGGCAAAAGCTAATTGAAAATAAAGTTGCGCCACACGAGGATGAAGCCGTTAAAATCACAAAATGTAAGGGTTTTTTTGAGGTGGGAAATCATCAAATAACTTCTCCCGCTTTGGGTGCAGGGAGAAGGCGTGTCAGACCTTTACTGACTGAAATATATCGTGTTCCTTCTCTTGCGATTTATATTCCAGGACCACGGTGGCTTTTTCAAGCGATCTCGCGCCCTAGTGGACCCTGTCACTCAAGCTGTCAACTCTATCGGTCTGATCACGACTTCGATCATAGGGACGGAAGCGCGGCGCGTCGAGCGGGGCCATATTTAAGTAGAGCGTTTTCGCTATGAGAGGCGTCTCGTAGCGTGCTTCAAACATTTTCATACTTTTGAACTTACCGCTCGCCGCCCCGGCCTTAGCTACCGCTCACAACGGCAAGGTCTTGAATGAACGTTGGAGGCGCGCGTGGAACGCAACGCGCCGAGTTCACACCAACCCTGAACTCTCTAACGACGTATACTTCCTGAATGATATACTGCATGCTAGTGACACAAATATTATGCATGCAGTACATTTAAAAGTGAGCACATAGGTATATGCAATATGTAGGTAGTCTCATTCAAGGTGGGTCATAGATCAGGTTATTACATACTCTATGTACGTAAGCTAAACGCTTGCATTATTCATTCCCAGCCTTTGTAAAGAACTGTGTCTTGAACTGGAAGATTACAGTTTAGTTATTTAGGATTTCTAACAAAAGATTTACACAATATATACTCGTATTTATCTCCTATTAACCGGTGTCCTTCATAATTTTTAGAAGGTAACCAAATTATTCCCTATAACATTAGCTATCTACCAGTAGAAGTTCCATCAAAATCGGTCAGAAGTTAAAACAGACCGAAAAAAAAAAGATCGAAACAAAAAGTAGAAAAATATGTATTACGTTTAAAAGATGGAACATACGTGGCGTGGTACGGAGGTACCACCGCGGTAATTTCTGCCTGATCACTTAAAAAAAAATTGCTTTAATCTTGAGGCGCAGCGCCAAACCAAATCCTTTGAAGTTATCGTTTCGAGTGTAAGCAAAAATGAACTTAACGGTGGTCAGGCGGAAGTGTCTTTGGTGGTACATGCGGTTGTTCAAAAAAAAAAATCTTCACTACTCAAAAGAGTGGGATAATCGCAACAGCATCCTGCTTTGTAGCAGCTCTCCGATTGTATTTCCTGCACAAAGGGGGTAATTGGTACTAACACTAACACAAGATTTAAGTTACTAACACTGTACGAATCTTTTTGTGTCCAAAATATTTCTTTTCTTTATACAATTTCTTTTCTTCTTCTTTTATTATCATAATATACTCAACGCGGTTACCGACATAGCTCGAAGAATCGCCAAACTTAAGTGGCTTTGGGCAAGGCACATTACGCGCAGAACAGATGGTCGATGGGGACGAAAGGTTCTGAAAAGCCTCCATCAAGGTGGACCAATAACCTGATCAGTCTTGGGAATCCGATGGATGCGTGACGCAGAGGACCGGTCGTTGTGGCGACGCTCGGGGGAGGCCTATGTCCAACAGTGAACGTCTTTTGTTATGATGATGATGATACTCATCACGACCCCGAAGTTTCGGTAATTATTTCAATTTAACCCTGTATACTTATTAGGTAAGTATTTGGTCGGCATATGGGTAGGGCAGTAACACAGCGAGCTGTCACTTATGGAGTAAACTAAACTACACTGCGCACACGTGTGACAGACGCCGATCTGGGCAGGGACTCAAACTGTAACCGTAATAATGTGTTTTAACACTGTTTTTTAAAACAGTTTTAACAGAAAAACACTTTTAAATGTAACAGATACAATAATGTTACCGAATGAAACTGTAACCTTTTATATGTGTTAATAAGTGTTAATATGTGTAACTGAAATAATCAGCTTTAGCTATAAGTAATTTTACAATATCATAAATAAGCAAATTGCAAATTTGGCAACGCTGCGTTTACCTGTTACACTTATTAACACTGTTAACACTTTTATATCTGTTACAGATATGTTACGGTTACACTTTTATAAGTGTTGGTTGGTTAACACATTGAAAACACTCTTATAAGTGTTACATAATTGATTCTGTTACCAATTCAACATGTAAGACTTATAATTCTGTAACCGTTATGATGGTGTTTTTAAGTCCCTGGATCTGGGCGCGTCGGTCTCCATACATTTTATATGGAAACATGTAGAGCTAGCTACACTGGATACACGCCACGCGACGTCGTTCTACGTACAAATCAGGCGTGTTACACGTGTGCTTCGGTCTAGGGTAGTTCTAGCTTTATCTTCATAACAATGAGATGAAGATGATCCATCGTGTACCACCCACGGTAGTCATTCATTCCAATCTCGCTCGATACGAGTAAAATCGTGACTTAGGCTTTCGATTAGGACCGACGTTTTGCGAAGAAACAATGTCTTCGGGAGGGAGATTTTTTTTTTCATTTTGTTTTTACCTCTTGACCTCCGTGAAAACTTAGATCAAGTGATCTCGAAGTGATCTGTTAAACCATAGTATAAAGAGACAAAGAGATGTTGAAAGGTAGCGCGTGTGTTCTTTTCTTTTTTTAGAGTCAAGTTGTGATGTTGATTAAAAACATAATAGACAGACGTTAATAGGACCCTTTCAGTGAAAAAAAGAAGAATTTTAAAGTCATTTTTTTTATTAATTGATATACTAGTGCTTGACTGCGATCCCACCTGATGGTAAGCAGTGATGCAGTAGTTGATGGTGAGGCGCACTTGTTCATTAAGAGCCTAGTCACTCTAGCCTTGAAGACACATAAATTATATAATCGGACGGAAAGACCGCAGCAGGTTAATTTTAGTTTCGCGAATTGCGAGCTACCCTTGCGTTGTGAAATAACTGTTCGACTACATATTTGATTGTGTTTCTTCCCGGTTTCGCTCGAGTGTAAATTGCTTATACATACAAACCTTTCTCATTTATCGTTCTTTTTATTATTGCAAATTGTATCAAAATCCGTTCTGTGGTTTAGGAGTTAGGAGATAAACAGAAAGACAGACTTTGTGTTATGTGCGATTTAAATGTTTTAAACCGAATATACCGCTGAATCTGCAATATCAAATACAATAAAAACGAAATAAAGGCGGCACTATCTCTTAAACAGAATACACAAAATTAAAGTTTTATACGACAAAAGGACGACCACGATTTCTCGAATAAATAGGATAAGTCCAATTTTAACGTCTTTCGCAGTAAAATCGTAAAAGCGGTGAGATGACCTAGGTTTAAAAAACTCATATAATTATATTTATAACTCCTACAATGTTGCGCGCGCAGGCCTATGTAAGTAAATTGCAATTTTTATGGTATAATTTAAATATGGTTATTTTCTTGTCTGTATGCGGTGTTGTTTTCAGTTAAACATGGAATTTAATTATGTTTGTTAGCACCATATTTAAATAGCAAACTTTAATGATGAAGTTATGGAGATAGCCAGAAGAATCGATACAATTAAGTGGCAGAGGGCAGGGCACATTGTTCGTGGAATAGATGGTCGATAGGGGCCGAAAGGTTCTGGAGTGGTGACCACATACTGGAAGACGCAGCTTTGGAAGACCCCCATAAGTGGACCGACGACCTGGAGAGGGTCACGGGAAGTCGATGGATATGAGATGCACACATGATGCACAGTACCGGTCGCTGTGGCGACACTGGGGGAGACGTATTTTCAGCAGCAAATTTATTTTAGTTGAAATGATGAAAATGGTTTTAGTTGCTCCCGAAGAAATCGTGTAAATTACTTCTTCGTTGACCTCTTATGTTAGCATTATTTAGAGTTTGGCCTCTTCACCACTTGGCGCCAAGATATTCTATCCTGAGTTGTCGGCTCTGGCAATAGGGCTGATTTGAGGTCTCTCTCTATTTTGGACCACTAGGTCAAAGGCGTGTGGCCACTGCCTTTCTTTTGTTCTGGTTAGTGTAGTGCTGGCATGGTTCTCTTCTTAGCATGTTCAAAGGCAATTTTGATTAAGTTTTTCGGTCATTACCATGATTTTAGAGTTCAAATTCTTCATCAGCATCTAAATGCTTATGTAGTTTTTTAGTCGATTAGCTGCAGCGGAAAATTCTTAAACTCTAAGTAATTTAATATTCTTTAGGAATTTTAAATAAGCCTTAAGTTACAAGACTAATTCATTGTTACAATCAATGATAGAATTCAACTAAAATTTAAGCCTTTACAAAATATATTTTTACTTTTAAAGTACTACTCGTAACTACAGATATTAGCATATCGTAAGAAAACACCATTTTTAAATCTCAGTTAGTACAGTGTAAGGTTCCACGCCGACAAGGTTCACCGTTTGGTCACGAACTAACCGCGGTTACTGCACTAACAAACGCAAGGTCAGGTCCTTTAAAATAAATAAAATCTGGACATACAATTGAATTTTAAAAGTTGAAAATTGAGGAGCATTAAAAGAATTTGTTCTGAAACCATAAAATGCAATATAAATCATATTTATATTGATTTTCAGAAACAAAGGACTAAGTGTGAACTTGAGCCAGAACGGTTTTGGATATTTCGAAAAAATAAAACGGGTTACTCTGTTTACGAATTTGCAGAGTTGTTGTAACAATAAAAAAAGTAGTGTGTCCACACGGTACAGACTTAGGTAGACCAAGTTTTTGTTTTGAGGTGGGAAATCTTCATCATCGTAATGGTATTCCCACACGGAACAAATGTATATAATAATATGGCTTACAGATAGTTGTTCCAAGTGTCTTGTATGTGTAGTTTACTTGTTCGTGAGCACACGATAAGGGAGTAATTCCTTGTATTTTGTAAACGGAAACTTTAACAAAACAATAAATACATAGTAAAAGAGAAGAATAGTATCATACAGAATGATACCATCAATAGAAAAAAAAGACGTGTGGCACTCGGGGACTATTACACTAAATAAATAATTATAATTGTATTACACTATTACAATTATAATTATTTATTTATTTTATTTATGCAGTATTTTTTTCCTTTGTTTTTTTTTTCTTTGATATTAATTGAAGTTACACTTTTTGAGCGTGGTGACCGATAAGAAAACAAATGAGTGGGGGGTGTTAGGTTATTTTCGTTACGGAATTTCTGGATTCGGTCTCCACGCTCAAGGCCCGCGATAGAAGCTATGCAATAGCTTAAAAAAAGTTACCGCACTATGAATGACTCCTGCATCGTGTATGTCATGGCCAGATCTTAGAATTTATCACTTCTTGACATGGCCTACTAAAACTGGCCAGATGCTTTAAACGATAATGTTTAATGATATGTCAATCCTCGTTTGGCCATAAATGTCATTTATGTAGGATTTCTATGATAATAAAAGGTGTTAATAAAGTAGGCCATACGAGGATTGACTTATCATCTAACTTTAACGTATAAAACGATCTGGCCAGTTTTACTAGGCCTTATCATGAAGTGATCAGTTTCTATGATCTGGCTATGGTATACAGAGTTATTTGTTAAACACTAGCTAGCATAGCACTAAGAGGTTTCTTAGGACTATGTTAAGAACATCATAAACAACAACTTTTGTTCTATGACTTTCATATTTTAGTTCATCAGATTTTCATACAAAAATAAAAATAATAAAATTGAACTTTCTAAATATTATGAAGTCTATGTGAAGAAAACGATAGTACAATAGCGGAGGGTAGCTGAACACATGAATTTGACATATTTACGGGTGATCCTCACTAGTCGGTCGGTCGATGCGCTTGCGTCGCGTCATACGTGTTCTTGTAGCGAAATTCGGCAGTGCGGACGTAATTATCTTGACATGATTGTGTATCAATATTCTAATGTCGTACAGGGAAATGGTGCGATTGCTTGCTAGGTGTAATACAATGTTTTGGAAGCCTGCATACTATTATTACGAGAACATTGTGCGGGAGCCGTATGTAGATACAGCAAAATACAGTTGAAACTTTGAAGAGTTGAAATGTGTTAAATAGAACAGCGATCTTGAAGGTTTGTTTTTGGTAAATGTGTTATACCGATACCGATTTTCATCCGTTACTCACCTACACTCAAAGGTTCAGTTGAAAACCAGCGTCAGGCAACTGCCACGGTTGTCTGACAGAATGCTGAACTGAACCTATTTGGCACTACCGTGAGACATATTATTGCTGATTGTTTTTTATTTCATTTTTTAAGTTTTATTTAAGCTATTAATTTATATTAATGTTTTAATACTCTTTATGTTCATTGTGTGCCAAATAAACATGTTTTCTTTCTTTCTTTTCTGTAAAAAGTCATAGAACAAAAAGTGTTGTTTATGATGTTAGTAATACAGTCCTGCAAGGTTGTTAGTGTTTTACAAATAAACCTGTATATGCATTCCCCTCTGTAATATATTATATTATTATATAATCGTATTTCGCCTTTTTCTCAAATAGTTTGGGCACGGCTTCCAGTCTAAAGCCGGGTCCTCTGCGCCTTGGTTTCGTTTTGCTAACCGAATAACATTGTTCGCTAACCAAATAGGGGTAATATTCTTGTTGGCATAAAAATTTTAAGCGTAATATTGTTTGGCATAACGTTTTCGCATAACTTTTTTTAGCATAATAATACTGTTGCATAACTTTAGCATAATGCATAACTTTATCATAATGCATAGGTTAGCATAACTATCATTTAGTCTAATATGTTTTGGCTTAAATTGGAGTTGCATAAATTTTAAAGGCATAATATTTATTCGTCTAATAATCATGAGCCATAAATCTAAAAAGTCATAATTGGATGAATGTAGCCAAGAACATTATGTGTATAAAAACACATAATGTTCTTGGCTACATTCATTATGCGTTTATAAAATTAGGCTCTATTATTATTATGCTAGTAGTATTTATGGCAACAAGCATTATGGCAAAAGTTTTATGCCTAATAATTTTATGCGTAACGATCGTTATGCTGAATTTTGTTATGCCAATGTAAATTATGGCAATATATTTTATACTAATCATTAGTAAACCCCAAATAGGGGCGTGGCCTTACAGTTTTTGTTTGCGTGAGACGAATGAGTTTTAATAACATATCTTGTTAGAAAATTGGCGCAGCGGACTCGGCTTAACAGGATGCGTTTGAATACCCGTGTTTTACATTTAGCGACTGTCTGTCAGACCTCCACAACTCAATTACTGGGCAATACGATACTTCTTGGAGAGAGTCTTGATTTTTTTTTAATAGATATAAAGTAGTGTTTGACAGCGATCCCACCTGATGGTAAGCAGTGATGCAATCGCTGATGGTTAGGCGCATTAGTTTCGTAGATAGAAGTACTTAGAACATAATTAAATTACAAGTACGCTTGTAAATAATACAGAATGTCAGTTTAGTTCAGCGGCCATCATTGTTAGTGACATTTATTAACATAACAAGTCCTATTCATTGTAAATCATTTGTTACTTCCGCTACAAAAGAATGCTGTACTATCTTTTAGTGGTATGCGGATACAAGTGCAAAGTCTCGCAAACCTATAATAGAGATCCCATATTTCAAGCTAACTAACGGTAATTTCTAAGTTTTTTTTTAATGTTGTTAATTGTATAATTTATTGTTATGTGTGTTACAGTTGTTATTTTGGCTATTATTTAACTAGCACACTGCCAGCTTCGTTTGCCAGAATGATTATTACACCCCTTTAACCGTATTTTTAGGACATTTAAAAACATAATTATAATCTATATCGTTCATTTTTGGTTAGAATTTGTGCTAATTATTAATAGGCCAGTCAAAATCGACACAAACATCGCAAACGCGCATGGTATCTACGACTTTTTTATACGAGTATGTTGTTAGGTTCCTTGAGAGTAGTTTACACCCAAGTTTGCAACAAGACAATACTTCAGACGATAATTACAAACCTCCTTTGATTGGAATATAATAAAAAACAAATAATGATAACCTTTATAATATACTCGTAATTAGCTTAGGATTTGTGGTAATTTTTAAGCACATTTGCCTTTAGCACACAGAATTAATTTAACATAAAAACGAAATTGTCTATTTTCACCCTCTTAAAGATTGAATATTGAAAAATCCCTTCTTAGCTTGCTTACACCTACATCATAAAAGGACGCCTTGTGTAATTTCATGTTCCCATTAACTTCAGCTTAGCTGTGCATAATAAATTGATATGTCAATCAGTCAGTCAGTTTTTTTCCTTTTATGCACAGGTTAAGAAATTAACGTAGTAACAGTACTCGTACAATTAAAGCCGAAAATAGCTTGGAACATGGTGGCCAGAGACTAAATGTCAAAAATGTCATCCTTTTCTGTAGGTATTCAAAGATCAGTTGTTGATGAGCTGTATTATGGAACAATAACAAAAATCTTTTTATACACCGCTAAATTTTGATCGTTTTAATCCCGTGGAGGGTCGATCCGGTACATGAAACACTATCGATTTGTAAAGATAAAATTAAAAATAAAGTACATTTTTTTCAGAACTCGTATTAATTTACGCATGTACGAAATTAATTTCTTTAAGAAAACGTCAGCTGAGCGAGTCCAATGACCTTTAGGTAATTTGTACGCAACACCAACTTCTACTACCTTCAGGTCATTGGACTCGCTCGCTAATTTTATCTTAACAGATCGATAGTGTTTCATGTACCGGATCGAACCTCCACGGGATTAAAACGATCAAAATTTAACGGTGTATATATATAAAAGCGAAATACCACGAAATCTCAGAAACTGTAACAGCTACAATCCTAAAATTCGGCAGGTAGGTTCCAAGGGTTATCCGCTAAGAACAGATTTTACGAAACTCCACCCTAAGGGGATGAAACGTCAGTCCAAAGTATGTATGAAAAAACCGACTTTCACGCAAGCGAAGGCGCTGGCAGAACCTAGTAAAGGTGATGTCACAATTGATGCACATACATTTAAACAGACAGCTTAATCATTGTAATTGCAATAATTCGGAAAACATAAATTGTAAGAATTACGCAACATGTACTCGTTAAGAACTTTTTTGATAATACTTGAAACCACAGGCGCGTCTATAATGTCTATAATTAAATAAAGATGATGCCTGACCTGTAAAAATTACCGCCCAAGAAGCCTGAGAGAATTTAATGACATAGTAAAGTACGAAGGCGTATCACTTACGCAATAGGTACTATTTAAAAAACTCTAAAAAAATCTAGAAAAGCTACGCCATCAACCAATGAGTAACTGATGATCAGTTGTTAACAGCCGGTTGTAGTCAGAGCATTTTGTTTAGGGTCGTGCCCGGGTCTATGTCGACTTCATGGCGCGTGGCCCAGTAACAGCGACTCTATTTTTATTAAAAAAAAAGACGTGTGGCACTCAGGGATTGCCGCGGTAAAGCTATTGCATAGCATTTTTATCAACTTATGCAATTATAATTATTTATTTATTTTATTTATGCAGTATTTTTTTTCCTTTGTTTTTTTTTTCTTTGATATTAATTGAAGTTACACTTTCACACATTGAATTGATTTTTTATTGATTGTTCACTCATTTGTTTTCTTATCGGTCACCACGCTCAAAAAACAAATGAGTGGGGTGTGCTAGGTTATTTTCTTTACGGAATTTCTGGATTCGGTCTCCACGCTCAAAGCCCGCGATAGAAGCTATGCAATAGCTTAAAAAAAAACAGTAACTATTCAAAATTTTTGTTTTTGCCGGACCCTTTTAAAAAATATGCTTTATAATTTTATGTAACTTTCATGTTTGAAATCGTAAGTTAAGGTTATCTAATTCGTGTTTTTTTTTGTCGAGCCAACTGATTTATATCATGTTTTAATTTGTACCCAGCGGTTGATCATATCGACTGGCTTGTTGGTCTAGTGGTTAGTGGCCCTGACTGCTATGCCGGAGGTCGTGGGTTCGATTCCCACCCAGGACAAATGTTTGTGTGATGAGCATAATCATTTGTTCTGTGTCTGGGTGTAATTTATCTATAATTTGTATGTATTTAGAAATAAATAAGTATGTTTATCAGTTGTCTAGTACCCATAACACAAGCTCTGCTTAGGTTGGGACTAGACGGCGTTGTGTGATAGTTGTGGAATATATAAAAAAAAAATATGGTCAAATTAATAAAAAATTCATGGTGATTTTTCTTTTATATTTGTGGATTTCCAGGTTAAAAAAAAACTGACAAAATGTATAGAACCTGGCCTTAAATTGTCCAGCGCAGACTTGGTATCTTCAAGAAGGTAAAGTTGAAAAGAATTTACTATTCTCTGTTCTGTTCTTTGTTTATGTAGTACTAACACTTATTTGAGGATATATTACTAACAAAGTACAGTACATATTGTTGTTTTTTTTTTTTTTTTAAATAAAAACTATTCAGTATTATATTATACTAAAATATACGGCATGTAAAATAATTAAAATTACTTCATGAATGTAGTGTGTTGAGAATCGGCTACTGAATCCAGTTCAGTTACTTTAAAATAGTCTTTTTTTAATCCTAAAATAATCATGAATTATTTTTAGGGTAAAAATAAATCTTAAAATACACTACCGAAGTGCATTCAATAAAATTTCAGTGTTTATATTATGATTGTAACTTTGCGGTGTAGTATGCATTATTCTCACATTCTAGTTACATGTTGTATATTGTTTAAGTAGGTAATGTAACTATGATGCACGGATATACACATTCTAATATTTTTGCAGTATCTAGCAGCTCAATACATTTGTTTTGAGTAGCCTTCTTGGCAAGCTTTGCTCAGGTAGTCGATACTACAACACCCAACTGCCTTTGACCGAGATCGCGCCTGACAATGATTTCAACATATTTTCCAGTTGTGTAGATCACAATATCCGCTAGGAATCTATTTGCTAATACTTGCAACAGCCACAGATGACATCATATCAGTCGAAAGACGACCACTACTGGACATAGGCCTCCCCCAAGCGTCGCCACAACGACCGGTCCTGTGCGTCACGTATCCCGCGAGTTTCCCGCGACCCTGACTAGGTCATCGGTCCACCTTGTTGAGGCCTTCCAACGCTGCGTCTTCTGGTACGTTATCGCCACTCCAGAACCTTTCGTCCCCATCGACCATCTGTTTTGCGTGCAATGTGCCCACCAGTTGCCACTTAAGTTTGGCGATTCTTCGAGGTATGTCGGTAACTTTGGTTCTCCTGCGGATATCTTTATTTCTGATGTGATCTCGCAAGGAAACTCCGGGCACAGCCCACAGATGTATAATGGAAAAAATCTCGTAAAACAAAAATAAGTACCAAATGAAATTGTAAATATTAACGCTTTCTATAACATAGTATATGTAAGTTTGTAAGCCCTTTTCTGTTTAAAAAACAGTCAAGCACACATTTTTATTACAATTTTATGATCGGAAACGCAATAAAATCAAGCTGCATCGGTATTGCGACGCCTGACCTTTTGAAATCAATAAAAGATTTGACATTTAATTAGTAAAATATTGTGAAGCGATGTTCAAGATAAGGGACAAATATTGTAGAAGTGGTAATCAGTGGTGCTACCATGAGCTCTTAACGTGATCCATTTTAAGACCTAAACTGAACTGTTTTCTTTTTCTTTTTTCGTGTTCTGTTGATAGGTTCGCACTTGACCGCTATCTCACCTGATGGAAAGCATCGATGCGGTTGACGATGGAATGCGCTTACCTAGAAGAAACCTATTCATTCTTGACTTAAAGATTCGCGGGTTGTAGCCATCAGGAGACACAGACTCAACCAAGGAATTCCACAGTTAAAGGTATTAAGCTTTATAGCTAGCTCGCACGCTTGATATATTATGTACCATGTCGAGTCTTACGCAATAAAAGTTTGACATTCCCTCCCAGTCTACCAATATATAATATCGCTTCCATATTAAAAGAACTCGGCATCAGACAGCGCCTATCATCCTCAGTGCAGTCGCGCATTCTGACCTGCGCTATGTTTCGCGTCGTAGTAATGACTCCATAGAGCGTCTCGTATTGCAGGGCAAAGTTGAGGGCACCAGGCCGCGTAATAGATCGCCAATGAGATGGCCAGACCAGATCAAGGCCGCAACTAAGTGCTTGGTTTATGAATGTACCCGGAAAGCTGCAGTCCGCGATGAATGGCGCCGCATTACAAAGATGATCGCTCATCGTAATTCACAGTGATGACCACGACCACTCTGGCAAGAGTGTACCGACTCAGAAGAAGAAGAATATCGCTTGCAAACTAAATACGAAAAAAATGATGGTTTGCCAACTTAGGTATACAAGGGTAACGATGATGAAATAGTGTGGCCATTTGAGTCAATTTGATAGGATAAATTCTACATATTTCATATTAAGTCCGCCTTTGAACACTATTTATGTGCAAAAAGTTTTAATAAATAAATATGTACATTGAAAGATGAAATTAAATTAGTAGAAAAGTGTAATTTAATTTATGACTTTAATGTCTATTTGATATTTGCATGTGTAAAACATTTGTTTGAATTGTAGCTATTGTATGACGCATTAATTAATGCATGTTAATTGTTGTAATTTATGGACTAGCGCTAAGGAAATAATAGCGATGTTAAATCTTATAAGAACGTGTATATGCTGGTTTTTTATGACAAACTAGGTAGTTTATCAAACACAAACTCAAAATCATTTTATTTCTTAGAGTTCCGTACCTAAAGGGTAAAACGAGACCCTATTACTAAGACTGCGCTATCCGTCTGTCTGTCCGTCTGCCACCAGTATGTATCTCATGAATAGCTAGACAGTTGAAATTTTCACAGATGATGTTTTTTTTTTCCAGGTATAAAAACAAATACTAAAAACGGACTAAAATAAATATCTAAGTGGGCTCCTATACAACAAACGTGAATGTTTGCCGTTTTTTTGCTACGTAAGATACGGAACCCTTCGTGCGCGGGTCCGACTCGCACTTGGCCAGTTTTGTTTATTTTTTTACATTTTAAGATAGCTTGCAGACTAATAAATAACATTCTATCGACAATAATAAATGTCTGAATCGCTAATTACAAGCTTCCACTGGTAATGTAAAATTATGGCTTCCCGTATAGTGTACCTACTCATCACTAATATTACATCTTTGGTCAAGCGGTAGAAAATGGTACCTACTTTCTGCATCGGCGAGTGTAATCAACAGATAATAAATTTATTTCACATAAGCCTACGAAATTTTCTAAATGCCCATCACTTATGAAACGTCAGAAGCTAGTGCACGTTTCCAATTGGTCGTTTCCTATAGAGAAGAATCGGCAAGAAATTCCATGATTAAATTGTAAAAAAAAAAATATCTGTCAGCATATTCGCCCGCATGAAAGTAGAAAATTATCCTCAGGAAAAATACTCCCGGGATCCTATGTGCTTTCCAGAACAAGGTCTACCAGATGCTTTTCATCCTAATTCGTTTAGACGTTTGGGCTTGCAGCGAAGGAGTAACAAACATACACATAAGTGCATAAAAACTTTCATCTTTATAATATTAGTGTGATGAAAATTCTGTTAAATAAAATTTATTCCGTACTTAAATTCGCTTTTAAAAAACAGGTTATTAACGGCACTAATTAAAAAAGTCCGTAAAATTTTCAAACGCAAGGTCACACTACCGGCAAGCATATTGCATGTCTCAAATTATTTATTACCCAATAAAAAAATAAGCACTTCCTAACTGTCTTAAGCATGCGACTTTTAACTAAGCGGTTTGAAAATAATTAGTAGGTAGTATTTACACAGGGTGACGTTATATACATACATACATGTCGTGGCCAGATTATAGAAACTGATCACTTCATGATATGGCCAAATGAAACTGGCCAGATCGTTTTAAACGTTAAAGTTTGATGATACATTCAGTCAAAAAAGTATCGGGAATGGATGATTTGTTTATGGTTCCAAATTCAAATTTTAAATTTTTTTGTTGTTGCTAGATTGGCACAACTGTTTTCCATTTTGGCGCGGAGTTTGAGTTGCACCTGGTATTTACATTAAATACAGTGCTGTTTTTAGTTAAATCATATTTAGTGTGTATTGCGAATTTCATAATGGACAAAAACATCGAACAAAGAGTTTGTCTTAAATTTTGCACCGCCAAAGGAATTTCGTGTTCGGAGTCACTGAAAATGTTACAGAAGGCTTACGGTGAATCGACTTTATCCAAAACACGTGCTTATGAGTGGTACAAACCATTCAAAAGCGCTCGAGATGTGATGGAAGATTTGCCTCGCTCTGGTAGGCCATCAACCTCTGCAACTGAAGTTAACATCGCAAAAGTGAAGGAAATAGTGACTGAAAATCCTCATTCAAGTTTGAGAGAGATAGCCGCCGAACTTTGTGTATCCCACGAGTCGATCCGTACCATTTTAACTAATCATTTGGGTATGAAACATGTTGCCGCTCGGCTAGTCCCTAAAGACCTGAATCTTCTCCAAAAACTCAATCGCATGAGAGTCGCTGAGGATATGCTAGAACGAGTCAATTCCGACCCAACATTCATGAAACGCATTGTTACTGGCGACGAGACGAGGGTTTACGAGTTTGCCATGCAAACAAGTCAACAAGCTTCGGAGTGGCGCCTTCCAACTGAACCAAAACCGAAAAAACCACGCCAAAGTCGATCTAAAGTCAAAGTCATGTTGACTGTTTTCTTTGACTATCGCGGTGTTGTGCACTCGGAATTTTTACCGGAAGGTCAAATGGTAAATAAAGAATATTATTTGAGCGTTGTGCGGCATTTAAGAGAGCAAATTCGACGAAAAAGGCCAGATTTGTGGAAAGAAAATCCTTGGATTTTGCACCACGACAATGTGCCTTCGCACAAGGCCATCATTGTGAACGAATTTTTGACCAAACACTCAACAAATACCATCGAGCAGCCACCATATTCGCCAGATATGGCTCCAGCCGACTTCTATCTTTTTCCTAAACTCAAATTACCACTTCGTGGCACCTGTTTTCCATCTGTAGAAGACATAAAGAAGAATTCGCGGCGAGAACTGAACTCAATTTCGGAAACAGCGTTTAAAAAATGTTTTGATGATTGGATTATTCGTTGACGTAAGTGTATCGTTTCTGAAGGGCATAATTTGAAGGTGATAAAATAAATTTGGATGAATAACAAAAATTTTGTGTATTATTGATCTTTTCCCGGTACTTTCTTGACAGAGTAGTATCAATCTTCGTTTGGCCAACTTTTTTAAGACCTTTTATATCATTGAAATTCTACATCAATGATATAACCAAACGAGGATTGACATATCATCAAATGTTAAAGTTTAAACGATCTGGCCAGTTTTGGTTGACCATATCATGAAGTGATCAATCTCTTGATCTTAGATCTTGAGCGCTCGGCGTAAGAGTGAGGATCGCTTTGCGCATTCCATACATTGGCGAGCCAATCGTCGTCGTTGTTAGATACATGCAGCAAGGCAGGGAACAAATCATGAGTGACGGCTATGACGCGATGGCGCCGCAGCCAATCATTGACACTCCCCGCCCCCGCGTCTCACTTCGCACCACTAAACAGACCGAATATTTGACTTCTGCGCAACTTGAAGCCAGCGCTCAAGATCCGTGCCGGCAATTGTACACGCAATAGATATCTGATGAGTTTTAATAAATTACACTAATACTATAAAACGTTTGTGTTTGAGTATGTTTGTTACTTCTTCATATCCAAACAGCTGAACAGATTTCGATAAAACTTGGCACACGGGTAGACCATGTTCTGGAACAGCACATATGATACTTTTTATCCCGGGAGTATGTTCTGCTATCACGCGGACGAATTCGCTGGCAGCAGTAACACATTATCAAAAAACGGTTTTATGTTTGTAAACAAAGATATATTCGCATACAATGTATTGACTGTTTCCGTCAACATCCGACATCTATTTCTGACTCATCCTCCGATCCCTCGGTCAAGGTGCTACAATGTATGCGCGTGCGACGATCGTGTCTCATCTAGACACACAACATGCATGATACGGTAAATAAATTCTCTAGGTTATGTTTCTAGGCACTTCAACTATGTTAAGGCGGGTACAAGTACTACTATTCTATAAGTACTACCTTGAGCGAGGAGAACGGTCTATTCAAATCTGTGTGGTTCTTTCCTCAAAAGATAACCTCTAGCACTAATCCATCGCCAGACGTACGACGATGCGCCACCGGTACATGGTGGACTTCCCATCTAGTACAAAACGTTTTGGGAACACAACACATTCATTGTGCGTACAGCTAAGGAGTGGAATTCCCTGCTGGAGTCTGTGTTTCCTGATGTCTACAACCCGAGAAAAAATAAACTATACTAAAATATACGAAACTAAGTCGTTTTAGTGCATAAAATCAATTTGATGCGATTGTCGTTCTTTTTAATCGACTTCTTAAAAAGGAGGATCACTTCGGATGTTTGTATTTTTTTTTGTTTATGTATGTTCGGGCATAACTTCGTCGCTTGCCAACCGATTTGAAAAATTCTTTTTTATTGGAAAGTGTATACTTCCCAAATGGTCCCATAGTCACCAAGTCGGGATCTGATGATGGAATCATGGCGAAATCGAGAGAACTCCTCAAATATTATAAGCAACCATATAGTTCTTTTGGTATTTTCATCAAATTAAATAAATAAGGAACAAACAATATCGAGAAACACCGACTTCCGAAATTAAAATTATTTTGATGGTTTTAGTGTTTTTTTGAGTGACGGTTATATTTTTTTGTAAAAAGTTTTTTTCTTCAAAAAATTGTCAATTACACCAAAACTAACTAACGTATTCTTCAATTTCCCAACCAAAAGATGTATGTTTATAAATAAAAATGAATGAACTTTTTTCACGATATACTCGAACAAATTACTTGATAATCATTTAATAAATTAGGTACTAAGCGAATTACAAAGCCCTAACGTCTTTTTTTTTCAAACAAGACTAGTCGTTGAATTGATATTCAATTTAACCTTTCGAATAACGTTTATGCCGTAATTAGAGACACAATAGAAAGATATTGGGTGCGCAAACGCCGCCGTTAGCTTGGGGTTTAATGAATTAAAATGATAAGTAGGTACTTACATCGTTACAAATTTTCTGGCTTTAGCAAAATCATTTAGTGTCTACACCTTAATTGCGTTACACGTGTATCGTTTTATTATTATGCACTTACATACTTTATACATACATTAAATGTACATAGTCATGTTTTATATAAACTGGCGTCATACGGATTCTATAGCAATAGAAACTGATAGAAATTGTACGGCTGCCAAATATGTGATATTACTTTCTGTTATTTAGGTGAATGGTTTATAATATTGTGTTGGGGTCAAGGTTATCTTTGAAAGCGTGTAAGCGTTATTTTCTATCATTAGACAAATTATCTAATGACGGCGTAATTGCAAACACCGTCAATTTGTAAGTAAATATACAGTGAGATAATTATGACAAGATCATTACAAATAAGTACGACAATTCTTATATTTTATAATTTTCCCGGGTAGGTATTTGAGTTTTATTCATGACACTCGAGATTTATAATCAATAAAATAAAAATCAACAGTGTTATTATTATTAACGGAACAGAATTCAGAACTGGAGTATCTCAATTTGGTTTATCAGAATGGAAACCGAAATCAGAATCGGAGGCAGAGAAGTTAAATGAAACACTACTAACATTAATATAATTAGCTAGCTTTTGTCCCACGGCTTCGCCCGTGTACATAAAATATAGCATATAAAAAATTTTAGCAATCGGACCAGTACTTCCAGAGATTACCTCCTACACACAAAAAAAAACATATAAACAAAAAAAAAACTTTACCTCTTTATTAAATTAGTGTAGAAGTGTAAAAAACTCAGTTGAGTATGAAGAGCGAATTTATGGCAAAAGGCACAGAGGAAGAAGGGTTTCCCGCGTGACAAGTATTGATTTAGTTGTACCAAGTAAAATTCCAATTAAAAAGTTCCAATTAAAATTTAAGTGCACCGAAATCAGAGCCGAAAGTGCAAAATCAATCGGAAGTTCAGAACTTTCTGAATCGAAACCGAACCTCCGTAACAAATCATTTTTGTTACGTATCGAAGACTTTAAGGTCTTTTATTCTTATCTTATATTCATTTTGTTTTATTGTTGTTTGATTACGTCTTGAGTCTTAAATAAATCTTTTTCTTTTCTGTCTTTTTTTTCGTTCTTTCTTTATTACAACCGTTAACTTGTCTCACAAGCACTCACAAGTCTCATATCAACAAACGGCACGTCAACCCTAAAATGCGGCGCAGTTGACGCGTCAACTTGGCTCGCGAGTGTAAACAGGCATTAACAAATCGGCCGCGAGATGCTTCAGAGCAACAATGTTTCAAAACAACTAACAACTGAGAATGGCCGACCTAGTTATGGACTTCCGGTGGGCTTGTTGTGTTCCTAGGAAACGGTTTTGATATTTATGTATTACTAGCTTCTGCCAGCTACTGAGAGCAGTGGTGGCCGAGTGGTAACGGTCCCGACTTACGAGTTGTAGGTCGCGGGTTCAAACCCAGCCAGGCGCATTACTTTGTGTAATTTATTTCATCACCACTGCTCTCAAAACGGTGAAGGAAAACATCGTGAGGGAAACGGCACGTCCTAGAACTAAAAATACGAAGACATGTGACATCCACCAACTCGCACTGGGCCCGCGTGGTGGGTTATGGCCCTTTTGCTCTCCTAGAGAGGAGACCTGAATCCCAACAGTGGGAAAATTATGAGGCCGACTATGCTATATGCTATGCCAGCGGCTGCGCCCGCATAAAAGTAGGTTTCTCTGTACAAAACTTTGGATTCCCGTTTCATCTCTTTAGGAGGTGTATTTTGGAAAATCCTCTCTTAATGCTCGCCTACGTCATAAGAAAAAACCTTGTGCAAAAGGGTCTAGCAGAATAAGGTAGGGCCAGCGGCCCCCGATAGGTATTTCCAAAATAAATTGTGGTATTACATTAATGACAAGTATTATTACTGTTGACGTGATTTTAGCCTTCCGTCTCACTTCATTCAGGAGTTATTTGACTAAATAGACCAAAACGTAGGTATTTTTCAAAATTAGTTTTACATGGGTGTTACATGTCACTGATATAATACCATAATTTATTTTGCCAAAACCTCGTGGGGACCGCTGACCCTACCTTATCCTGCTACACCCTTTAGATTCGAGAGATTCTTATAGAGCCTCAAAAATTACGCATTCGCCATTAAAAAAAAATTACTGCGCAGGCAATTGTGCGAAATTCGGAGCGATCTAGATATTTCGGCCGTACTGTAGACTTATTTCGTTAAAAGTTTGATTAATGTTTTCCAATGTTGGTATTTTTTTTTTTATCTAATATTGTCGGTAACTTTGGAGGGACAGTTTTTTTTTTATTATTGATAGGTTTGACTACTATCTCAACTGATGGTTAACGATGATGTGGTCGACGATAGAGTACGATTGCCTAGAAGTAACTTATTCACTCTTAACTTAATAAACCCTTAGGTTGTAGCTATCAGGAAATACACGAGTTCAGCAGGTGGTAATGACTCTTACGTATACATTCAAACGAAGCATAAACTTATTTTATCACCACCACTGATTGGTGCCAAAAAACAAAAATTCAAAAGCATGTGTAATCTACCAACCTCCTGGACTACTACTACTGGACCTCCGTAGTGGACTTTGGTCTTGTCTCATAGACTTGTACATGGAAGCATCCAGAATTCAAAACAGTATAGACAGATAAAGTGAATAAGTATGCTATGATTGATGATAAGTATAAATAACATAAAATATTAAATGATAATAAAAACGACCTACGTAGACTAAAATCCTTTTCCTTACCGAGTCCCTACCGCGTCTGTCCTGCTGTCGCCATACCTACTCAAAAAAAAAAAAGACGTGTGGCACTAGGGGACTGCCGCGGTAAAGCTATTGCATAGCATTTTTATCAACTTATGCAATTATAATTATTTATTTATTTTATTTATGCAGTAATTATTTTCCTTTGCTTTTTTTTCTTTGATATTAATTGAAGTTACACTTTCACACATTGAATTGAATTTTGATTCATTGTTCACTCATTTGCTTTCTTATCGGTCACCACGCTCAAAAAACAAATGAGTGGGGGGTGTTAGGTTATTTTCGTTACGGAATTTCTGGATTCGGTCTCCACGCTCAAGGCCCGCGATAGAAGCTATGCAATACCTTAAAATAATTAACGGTTTTTATACGATTTTTATCAATTGGTGCATTGAGTGATTCATGACGAAGGTTTAAGTGTATAATTCATTCAAATTATAGTGGAGAAAAATCGAAAATTACAATGATTTCTGATACCCGTGCCGAAAATGGAGCGGGTTGTCACTTCATCAGTAATACATATTTTTGACACGTGTTCATATTTAAACTAAACATCCCCAACTGCTCTTAATCACATAATTGCGCACAATTTGCGACACTTTACTTAACTGTTCACATTAAGTAGTTGAAGCTAACACCTGCTTCACTGGCTCGTAAACTAAGTCTTGGACAAAATTGTACGATGTTCAGTATTCTTCAAGTAAAACCAGGTATTAAAGGGCTTAAGAGGCTGGCCTGCGGTTGTTCTCGATCAACCGTTTAAGATAAATTATAGCTTCTGAACGAAACAATAATGATGAGATAAATCTTGGAGAACCAGATTTCGGAATATTAAATAATAGTGTTTTTTGTGAATGTAACAATATCGCGCCTGCTCGCTGCATTAACCTTTACCGAATACCGTAATTATAGACATAAGAGACAATGAGAGAGCGAATCGTTCGCTAGGGGTCATTTTTGTTATCATCATCATCATCATCAGCCTTTTTAATGTTTCCACTGCTCGGACTCAGGCCTCTCTAGGAGAGGGAATCAAAATCAAAGCATTTATTTCAAATAGACCATTTGCAGGCACTTTTGAATTGTCAAATGTCGGTCAGTCCAAGAAAAGTGCAGCTGAATAGGCCGTAATCCACCACGCAGGCCTAGTGCGGGTTGGTGAATGTCACATGTTTTAGAATCTTTAGTTCTACGACATACCGATTTCCTCACGATTAATTTTTTTATAGTGAATGCCATTTTATATTTTGGAAGGTTATTAGATAGATTGATTTAGGGACATTTATTATTGAATAATTTGCCATGAAATCAAAGAAAAAACGTCTGGAATTGCTGAATCGATTGAAAAATATTTTTAATTTTGGTTAGTCCATTTATCGAGGAACGTTATAGGTTTATTAAGGCTGCAACCCACGGAAGGGGAGCAATAACCAAAGACGCGAGTGAAACCGCGTGGAGACAGCTAGTTAATAAAACCGTTGTATTACAGGTAACACGGCCATGTACACTATATTACTTTAGTGAACTAATAAAACCAGCTGTTTAACTAGGATGGCAACTAAAGATCTTTACGAGCTAAGTTAAGCAACTTTGTACGATAAAAAAACTGAAGTGGCTGAGTTTTGCAATTACAGTAAAACGCAGAAGACCCATTTATCACGACATTAAGATTCCTTAAAAGAAAAAAAAAGATCTAAATATTTCTGAGAAAGTGTAGTCGACATGCATGTCAGGGGTTTTAGGCAGTAGTCCGACCGCCGACGATGAACGAGAAACGAGTAGAACTAGAAACTATAAACGAGTTGGCGATCATCGGAAAGCGAGTGTGTAGTTTCGACAGTTTTGTCGCCGGGCTATAAGCGAGTGTACAGGTCGCGCGGTGAATTAAGATCGCTCAGTGAAAGTAGTGGGGGCAATCGGCGCATGTGTACAATTGCGCACAGAAATTCTTAGTATGTTAGGATTTTATTTTTAATTTCGTATGTTTGAACCTTAGTAACATAACTTATAATAACACTAACACTTTTTTTGATTTGATTTGATTTTTGACTAGGTTTTGCTTGTAATTTATCTTGTAAGTAGGTAAATTCAGAAAAATTAAAAATTTTAAAATTAAAATAAAAAAAAATAATTTCGTTACTTTCTTTCTTAACGTAACAATTCACGTCGTAAACCATTTTTCTGGCTAGCCGTTTTAAAACTTTATTTTTAACCATTTTTTTTTACGACTACGTATTACTAATACGATAACACAAGTTGTACGCAACAGTACCCAAGTACAACAGTATCCAATGAGATGCGAGAACGCAACGCGGGAATTGAAGAGCGACTCTATCTACCAATGACGTGTCGCCGTCGGCGCACACCCGCCCGCACGTCGCCAAATCGACCTTAGAATTGAATACTGCGCATGCCCCTTCCACTTTTGCCGAGCGATCTTGATTCATCGCGCGACCTGTACTTTCAATGCCGCACTGTAAAGAAATGACAGAAGAGTTTTCTTGTCGGCGGTCGGACCACTGCCTTATGGAGCTTAGTAACCTAAATATAACTATCGGACATCCGAAATAATAAAATATCTGTAAGCGTAACCGAAACCGATTTATAAAAGTTTCGGAGATGTTTTTGTTGTGTTGCCAAAAAACAAAGATAATTTAGACTAGAAATAAAAAATCTTGATATACGAATATGTACTACACTAGTACTTTTGATCAACAATCATCGTAAATAGAGCTTTTTAGTAGGTGGGAAAATCATCCAATGACTTCCCCCGCTTTTGGGCTGAGCTAGAGATAGTGTCAGACTTTTACTGACTAAAAAACCCACTCCTGTTCCTTCGTTGCCTTCCGTACCGGGGCCCAAACTTCCTTTCAGAAAAAGATTCTTGGCCCCAATAGGCTTCGACCTTGCTGGACCCCTACGGTTTGCTAACAATTCCTTGAGGCTCGATCCGAACGGTTCTCAAATAGGGCTGTGACCCATACCTCAATAATATTTGTGAACAACGCGCGAAAAACATAACCCTTCTTGCAGTCGGGTAAAAAAGAGAAAGAGATATTTTTAAGCTATTGCATAGCTTCTATCGCGGGCCTTGAGCGTGGAGACCGAATCCAGAAATTCCGTAACGAAAATAACCTAACACCCCCTACTCATTTGTTTTTTGAGCGTGGAAACAAATGAGTGAACAATCAATCAAAATTCACTTCAATGTGTGAAAGTGTAACTTCAATTAATATCAAAGAAAAAAAAAACAAAGGAAGAAAATACTGCATAAATAAAATAAATAAATAATTATAATTGCATAAGTTGATAAAAATGCTATGCAATAGCTTTACCGCGGCAGTCCCCGAGTGCCACACACGTCTTTTTTTTTTTTATTAACCTATTTTTAGTTAGAAACAGACGAAAGTTTGACAAATTACGGACCTTCTGTCTTCATCTCTATAGTATTCTTTAAGGCTGTACATGTATTGATTCGTAACGAAACAGGCCAGACGTCAATTCCATCGGTTTATGACCTTCACAGTCGAGGCAGACGGCTGCTGAGCCCCATACATCCGTGTAAACACATATACTGCCTTTTTACTCCGTTCGAGTCGGTATTGCAACGGTTCATATGAAATATTGTGCTGCTACTGCAAAATTGGAATGTTGGAGATTTAGCAGATAGTTGGAAAGTGAGGTAGCCTGATTGAAAGGATTCTGGAAGGAAACTTGATGGACTACATGAGTTTTGAAATGTGGGGGCAGTATTAGGTTGAGAGCTATCTCTTTTAGCCCCAGATTAAGTTCTCTTTAGCCGCGTATGCCAAGTGTGACGATCCCAGCCGGGTCGAAGCCTACTGGGGCCAGGGTTATCCCAAAGGGCGCTCGAGCCCCGGTATGAAGGCTAGAAGGAACGGGGTGGGTCTTTTAGTCAGTAAGAGTCTGACACTATCTCCCGCTCCGCCCAAGGGCAGGGGATGTCAATGCATGATTTTTTCCCACCATAAAAAAAAGTGTGACGATAATTTTATATTGGTACACTCAGAAAGTTTTATGAAACTAAAAAACTAACTCCTATGGATAAAATATTTTTATTAAATCTTTTCAAAGAACTTTCCACCAGCCTCTATACAAAGTTGCGTCTGAACCAATTTTCGAAACATTTTTTTTTTAGTCCGCCGCAGTCACCTTTTCCACGGTCTTCGTAAAAAATCATCGCACGAAAAAGTTTTCGATGCAGATCCATTTTTAAATGAGATTTGGCTTAAAATTCAAAATTCGAACAATGGTATTTTTACTTTACCAAAGTTTTCAAAATAATTACAAGTGGCCTAACACATAAAAAAAAAATTTTCGCTAAACTTTCTGAGTGGCCTGATAAAGTCAAAGCATTTATTTCAAATAGACCATTTGCAGGCACTTTTGAATAATCAAATGTCGGTCAGTCCAAGAAAAGTGAAGCTAAATTGCACGTTTCAAAGCGTTTCTATGGAGAAGAACGTGCAAGAAACTCCATGGACACTCTTTTAAATCATATTATGTGTTACATATAATGCTTGTACGAAACGCTTGCATGTACGAAATTAATTTCTTTAAGAAAACGTCAGCTGAGCGAGTCCAATAACCTATAGGTAATAGTCTGTGTTGCGTACAAACTACCTACAGGTCATTGGACTCCGCTGCTGCGTTCAGCTGACGTTTTCTTAAAGTAATTTATTTCGTACATGCGTTAATTAATACGAGTTTTGAAAAAAAGGTACTATATTCTTTAATTTTAACCGGATCGACCCTCCACGGGATTAAAACGATCAACATTTGACGGGGTATGTAAATGACAAATGAAGCAAGACATGATTATTTAATTACGACAACGTTGAAGTATGTTGATCGCATCTTGTTAATATTAAATAAAGAAACCAACATGATCTGATCACTCATACTGCGCAAGATGTATGACCATTTTTAAGATTTTAAAGAGATAAAGATATTCTTTCAATGGTTAAATTAACAATATAAATGGTTTGGCTACCTATATTTGGCGTCAAAGTATATGTTTTAAAAGAACTTGACAGTTGATGCATTGCGTGATGCAGTCTGTTATTTTCTTACGTTCTCAAGTTACTACGCGTAAGGGTCTGGCCACATTACCACGGCACGCGCGGCATAGCTTACGTGAAATAGAGCGGTAACTGACTGCGGTAAGTTGCCACTTTGAATAGGCTATCTATACAGCAGCTAGTTAATATGATACTGAGCTATGTTGATTATGACGCAACGCCTGAACAACACGGTGTCGTACATCAGAAATGTTACGCATATGAAATTTTGGATCTGGATACAGATATAGAAATATTATTGTACCGGTTCTGGCTATGATAATCGAAATACCTAATTTCGATTATCCGTTATTTTCGGATAGTTTACGAATTTTATAATTATAAAAGTGAAATATAAATAGAAAGATTTGACTTTTATTTCTAATCTAGATCACTTGTTTGGCTGTCGGAATTTGTCATACCGCTAGACATCGCCTTTATCAAAACTTTTTTATTTCGGATATCCGATGGTAACGGTTATGTAGCTCCATAAGATCCCTGCTGTATAATTAGACGATGCAGCAACGTGCCGCAGTCAGGCGCGGCACCGTTTTACAAGCAGTAATGTGGCCAGACCCTAACTAAACTACTTGGTTTCAAAGCTTGTCTTCAGGCTCCACTTGCACTTAAAACAGGTACTTTTAAAAGGTAAATGGGGCTTTTAAACGGTGGTGTGAAATTGTTTTTTTAGTAGGTCGGCATCCTGAGGAGCTAGGTTATAATCATATTATTAGCGTAGATGGGCAGTCTAATAAAACAAAAACGTCTCGAACATGAACTAGACGAACATACGAGTATCTTGTGTTGTGGTAAAAAGTAGTGGTTGACAGAAACACGATTTGGAGCCGAAAAAATAATCACCGTAGGCGCGGGCTTGCGGACAGTGAGCAACGGGTAGCTCGCTGTCCGACCGTCCGGTAACTGTCCGGACAAAGCCCAAGTCGTCGACGGCGCGCACTGTTCCCGCGCGCCTCAAGGAGTTGTCAGCAACAGCAGGGGCCCAGCCGGGTCGAAGCCTACTGGGGCCAGGGTTATCCGAAAGGGCGCTCGAGCCCCGGTATGAAGGCTTGAAGGAACGGGGTGAGTTTTTTAGTCAGTAAGAGGCTGACACTATCTCCCGCTCTGCCCAAGAGTGCGGGTTGTCATAGGATGACTTTCCCCACCAAAAAAAAAAAAAAAACGAAAAAATAAACCGAATGTATTCGGCAATAACCGAATCACCGAACACAAGAAATAAAAATATTATTTCGATGCAGTTATCTCAAACTAAGTATATTTCGATATAGTGCTTAATTTGAGAACTAAAATTATACAATAACTAGCTGCTGCCAGCGGCTTCGCTCGCGTGAAAATGGGTTTCTCTATACAAACTTTGGATCTACATTTTATTCCTTCAGGAGGTAAATTTTAAAAAAATCCTCTTTTAATGCTCGCCTACGTAGTAAAAGGAAGCCTTGTGCAAAATTTCAGTGCCAGTAATGTCGGTAGTACGTTGATATGTTTTTTTTTTTTTTTCGATGGGAAAATCATCTTATGACAACCCCCGCTCTTGGGCGGAGCGGGAGATAGTGTCAGACTCTTACTGACTACGTCAGTTTCTCCTTTTATACACCGTTAAATTTTGATCGTTTTAATCCCGTGGAGGGTCGATCCGGTACATGAAACACTATCGATTTGTAAAGATAAAATTAAAAAATAATGTACCTTTTTTTCAAAACTCATATTAATTTACGCATATACAAAATTAATTTCTTTGAGAAAACGTCAGCTGAGCGAGTCCAATGATCTGTAGGTAGTTTGTATAAATCGATAGTGTTTCATGTATCGGATCGAGCCTCCACTGGATTAAACCGAACAAAATTTAGCGGTGTATATAGAAGATAGAAGAACTTGTACTTCGAAGACTTCGCACAGGGCTCGAGGAGTAAATTGTGATCTATTCCCTTACCTAATGAGAAAGCCTGAGTTCCAGCAGAGTGAACATTATAAGGCTGATTAAGCAATTAAGCTAAATAATACACTTCACACCTGTTTACCTTAACCCACTTATAAACGACAAGAAAATAAAGACATCAATTGACTTTTTATCCGCATAAGTGATTTTAAATCAGCACAAAACCTTATTTATAATGTGTTTTGATGTTTTCTCTTCCATTAATCATCGTAAGCTACGCGGCTGCGCGGGCGCAGAGCTTTCGTCGAATAAAAAAAGAAATAACACCTGTTTGGACAGTAATTGAGACTGTTCAAAGGGGCTTTTGAAGTTGTTGCGGTTAAGAGATTTATTAGATACAGCTACTTGAATTGATTTTATTGTTATAGTACTAGCGAATCGCCCTGACTTTGTACGGATTTTTTTTAATGTTATAAACTAGTCCTTGATTGAATTTAGAGGATTCTTAAATCCATATAATTTTATAAAGGAGAAATTAAATAAAAAAAAAAGAAAGAAAGGAGAGAAAGAAAGGAGAAATTTTATAAAGGAGAAAGATTTTTATTATTGATTGTATTTAATAAATTCAAAAGCTACTGGACCGATTTTAAAAATTCTTTCTCCAGTACAATGCCACTTTATCGCTGACATAGGCATATATTTTCGACTTTCACGCAGACGAAGGCACTGGTAGAAGTAAGCTTTTCATATTTTGTAGGAATTACCGAGAAAAAAAAGAATTTGTGATTTAACGAGATTTTTTTATAAACTAACGAATTCTGTTATTAATTACGCGGTAACATAACTAACATATGTGTGCTTATAAGCTCGTAGTGTTAAAAACAGACTAACTCGTTTAGTCGCTGACAACAAATCTGCAGTCCCATATAAGGTTTCACTAATTGAAAGAGTACAAACAATTCAAACGAGTATAAATACTTGGAATACTTGAGCAGAATTAGTTGTGTTACAAACTTGTAATAGCTGTCATGTTAGTATAGTTATTTCTGGCTTTATCAACTTGTATAAGATATTAACCAGGTAGTCGATTCTTAGTTGTCAAACTTTTACTGACTAAATCTGACCCGCGTCCTTTTCAAACAGTTCGTGTTTTTCGGGTCCGCAGATTTTGATAAAGTTCAATGTACTTTATTCCAATTTTATTTAGCGGCTACCATATACACCATGGTTTATATTATACTCCATCGGTTTATACTATACTCCATCGATTTAGGCAGTTAACTAAAGGTAAGTAAACAATCTTGATACCTATGTCTTTTTATTTCAAATATTTAATATTAATTATTTAACTTAATATTTTTATTGTGCTTTTGAGTATAATATAGACCGGTTTACACTGTTCTTAAATAATACCTATCAATACTGTAATATGGAAATATTGTAAGTACAACCATTTTTTTAAAAGAGTAACCATGGAGTTTCTTGCCGGTTCTTCTCCATAGGAAACGACCAATTTGGAACCGTGCACTAGCTTCTGACGTTTTGTAAGTGCCCATGTAGGCCTATGTGAAATAAAAAACTTTTGACTTTGAGTTTGACTTTGAAATAAACCGTATAAAAGATATACGAAGATTATTTAAATTTAGTTAATTACCTATCATCGGTTTGGGTAAACGTGTTTTGATACATTTTTTATTTAGACATTTTTCCGATAAAAGACATGTTACATTTAGTTAACTACTTAAACCGATGGAGTATAGAGATGTAACAAAGGTCATATCGGAACCAAATTCGAAGCCGGAGTTTTTAAATTTGGTTTATTTAAATCGGAAGTGCAATCGAAACCAAAATCGGAGGCGGAAGTAGAAGCGTCAAATGAAATACTACTAAAACTAATAAAAAAAAGACGTGTGGCACTCGGGAACTGCCGCGGTAAAGCTATTGCATAGCATTTTTATCAACTTATGCAATTATAATTATTTATTTATTTTATTTATGCAGTATTTTTTTTCCTTTGTTTTTTTTTCTTTGATATTAATTGAAGTTACACTTTCACACATTGAATTGAATTTTGATTGTTCACTCATTTGTTTTCTTATAGGTCACCACGCTCAAAAAACAAATGAGTGGGGGGTGTTAGGTTATTTTCGTTACGAAATTTCTGGATTCGGTCTCCACGCTCAAGGCCCGCGATAGAAGCTATGCAATAGCTTAAAAAAACTCAAATAAGTATAAATGAAAAGTAAACTAACAACATTCCAAATACGAAACAAAAAAACGAGTGAAAGAGCGACAAATATAACTTACTAACTTTTGCCCGCAGCTTCGCCCGCGTACATAAAATATAGCCTATATCACTCAGGAATAAAGCAGCTTTCTATCGGTGAAAAAATTTTAGCAATCGGCCCAGTACTTTCAGAGATTACCACCTAAAAACAAAAAATAAACTACCTCTTTATTACATTAAGTGTAGATTTGTACCATAGACATAAGTCCCGATTAAAATTGATCGGAATCGAAGATACCACATCCATACCACAGAAATATGTTTAGCACTTTAAATTTGTTAGATATCGGTATTTGCAACAACATTTTAGCTAAGCCTACGTCAGACGAGGCAAGAGTTTTATACAACATTTATTACAATCATCTAAAATAAATCAAAACACAAAATTTGGCTATGATGGAGCGACATGGTCAAAATTGTGACAAAGCTCCTTAAGATTGAAAAAAATAAAGATACCACATCAATCGGAATTTCCAAATTTTCAGAATCGGAATCGAATGTCCATAGCATCTCTTGGCTATACATGATACATACAGTTATCGATGTTATCGATACAATCAACGCCCTACTAACAAAGTAACGCCTACTAAGGAGGGTCGGGATATTCTGCTGATCCATAAAACTTAATGGCCACCTTCCCCGTACTTGGAATCATGGGTATTAGGGAGATTCCCACCGTGGACGGGCTTTTTCTACACCCATGTAATACATTATGTTGGTAAGTTGCCTCCCTCCATTTTTTATCCTGACGTATTTATTACGATGATCGTATGTTTCGTTTCGATAGGAAGTCTCGCATTGATTCGAATTTCCATAAAACGTAACAGCAACGTCTTTCAGCATTATATTACTTGAAATTAGTAGAGGAGAAAATGTCTAACCATAGAATAATGAAATAACTCTTTATTATAGATTCTATAAGCGTTTAAAAGTACCTTAACTTACATAATCTCGTGAAGATGACATATCTTTTCATGACCTCACACTCCTTGTTCTGTATACCTATTTTCCAAAGAATTTAAGAATACAATTGGCAATAATACTTTGACTCTAATAAAAACTGTCCGCAGTTTAACAACACATATACGCTGAAATGGCACTTACTTTATACTTCAGCATCAATTTACACTACAGTGCCAATACGAACTGTAAAAGACATCTATTATGTGATGTACACTCGCTTGACACTGAGTAAAAACTACGAAGAAGACGTAAAAATGTCGATATTTAAAATCACACAAAAACCGATATTCATAATCCTACGTCCTACATTTACAACAGTCAATCAATTATCGAGCAGTTGCCCAGGCCAGACACAACACCCGTCTGGTCGAAGATCCACCCTTTGAAATTATGGTATACGGAACTGTACACTCTATTCCGCAAATCTCTAAAAATGATTTAATAAATAGTAGGTTATTTAGAGTATAATATTATATAATTATGTATTTTATTGGTCCATAAACTTAAAAATCGAACAAATGGTTCTTTTTGATAGGGTTCATTTTGGTCTTGCAATATTCGTGATAGTCTAGGACAGGTTTAAAAATCGAATATACGAACAAAACTTGAAAATATTTTGCAATCATTTTACAACAAGATTTTTTTTAAGGTGATAAATTTAATTAAGGTTGGAAATCTCTTCTATTGGTTTGAAAATAATAGCTATAATGTATAGTAGGTCTACTTCTAGACTGATTGTTACTTCATACCCCAGTTACATCAAGGCCCTCATTCTCTACCACGGCTGACTACTCTTGAAGGCTATATTTATTGGACTCATACAGAAAACGCATGTATTTTTTTTTTTTTTGCTTAACACAATAAGTATTAGCTCTAGACGACAAATATGGAAGATTTTTTTTTAATCGAGAGAGTGATAGATATATTTGTTAAGAAATGTAACTTTAATTTGCATTGTCACTAATTTTGATCTTAATTTCACAGTTAGTATTATATTCTTGCCTATTTATTGATGACCAGCCCCCCTAGCCAACTTACAATCGAATTCCGTTCTCTAATCGGTAACGCCTCGGTGACAGCAATTGTAGAAAACGATAAGTTGGTAGCCATGTTGACGCGCCTGAGTCGGCCGCTCGTTCTACAATGTAGCGTTTGTATAACAAAGGATGTAGCGTTAAATATTGTAGAAACGATTTTGAACGATGTGATCTTGGCTACGAATTGTCTATTCGTTTGTTCTGACCACGTGACTTTACGTTGAGATGACATCATTCCCATACGTTACATCACTTTTTGACAGCGTTAACGATTGCAGAATAACAACTTGGCTAAGCGTGCAGCCCCCCTAGCTAAGTTACAAACGTTGTCGTTGTCGCTTGCGCCGAACGCTTCGAGTTGACCTTGCCACCAATTCTTTTGTTCTGACAAAAGAATTGGTGGCAAGGTCAACTCGAAGCGTTGACCACGTAACTGAGGGTTAAGACGACGTCATTCCCGTTCGTTTGAAGCTTTCTACAAGCGTTAACTATTACAGATTAGCAACTTGGCTAGGGATACTGGTTAAATAACAAATACTTTTTTTCATGTATATTTCATATTGTGTTCAATTTAAACCTCTGTGCTACTTTAGTTCTACTCAATCAATCAAACAAACTCACTACCAAGAACAGCAAATCGTTGAATTTCGCGAACTAATCGAAGATGTTACTAAAAACTCATGCGCTCTTAAACCGAGCTCTCTTTACCGCTATCGAATTCCGAAATGAGAATCATAATGACATAATTAGAGCATTTAGTAGTTCTTTAAGGCTTTTATTTTTATTTTGGAAATCAGTTTTAATTAGGTGTAAGTATATCTAATTTTAATTATTTGTTTTTGTTTTTCTTGTTCTGTGTTAAATAAATATTTTTTTAATAAAAAAAAAATTGAGTATATTTTGTCCTCATAAATAAGATAGATTTCAAAAAACAAAAATTCTACAACTTTTTTTTTTACTGTAATCATGGGTTGTCATTGAATGATTTACATTCAATGACAACCCCTGCTCTTGGGCGGAGCGGGAGATAGTGTCAGACTCTTACTGACTAAACGACCCACCCTGTTCCTTCTAGCCTTCATACCGGGGCTCGAGTTGTCTATATTATTTGTTCTTATTTTTGTATGAAAAGAATACCTAGCTCTGACTAGGTAGCATGACTGTAGTTATGATCCTTATGGTTGGAATTTGATTGTTACTTCTTACCCCCATTCCATCAAGCCCCTGGCTCCCTAAGCGCGTCAAAATGTATGTCACGTGAAAGCCCTATTTATGCTCATATAGTGAAAGTCTCCGTCTCTAAGCTACTCGAAGCTTTACCCAATCAATCGTAAAGGTAAAGCTAACAGCACACAATCTGGAACAGTACCACGAACAGCAATTCGTTCAATTTCACGAACTAATCAAAGTATGTTATTAGCTAAAAAGTCACGCGCGTACACAGCGCTCGTAAACCGAGCTCTCTTTACTGCCATCGAATTCCGAAACGAGGCTGGTTTTTAAAGGTTTTAAAAGGAAAACTTCTTTTATTACCCTAGTGCAGTAAATGCAAGTTTACGAGCCCGGGTGGCGAGGTAATTAATAAGTTTTAATTGTCAGTAAGATGGCGTTAGTTTGTTATGCTGTTCGATTTACGGCTGGTTTTTGTTACTCCCTGTGATGGTGCCTCGCTTGACAGGAGACGGTAGTGTTATGGTGTTCGCAATGGCCTCTTGAAGGAGCTAGTAAACGATTGGTTTCTGGCTGTTAAAGTGCCGTTTGAACTTCGAGTGTGACTTGTGAAGTGGATGATTGATAAAAGTTTTGTTGTTAAAATTAATTAGGTGGTGAAATACAGCTCTTGAGTATAATGAGCATACTGTTAAGTTATTGGGTCATTTAATTAATGTGGGACATTACAGACCTACATCTTGAAATGCTACTTAAAATTTCTGGGAATGTTAATTATATTTAATCGAAAACACACTTTATAAGAAGCGGTGCAAAGTTTACTTTTAAATTCAGTCAACTTTTCTTTCGCATTTAAAAACCTTTTCAAATGATACTGTCGCGTTGAACGATCTCGTACTATCGGTTTGCCCACAAATTCGTTATTATTTAGTTTATAGAAGACTAGTGTGAAATGTAAATGGGACATTAGAATTGACTAAAAACTTAAGTGATTAGTCATTTAAAATACTTCGAAATGAACTCAGTGCCACTAAAACCCTGACCCTGACTGCTATGCCGGAGGGTTCGATTCCTACCCAGGACAAATGTTTGTGTGATGAGCACGATCTTTTGTTCTGTGTCTGGGTGTAAATTTATCTATAATATGTATGTATTTAGAAATATATAAATGTGTTTATCAGTTGTCTAGTACCCATAACACAAGCTCTGCTTAGCTTGGGACTAGACGGCGCTGTGTGATAGTTGTGGAATATTATTTATTATTTATTTATATCACTCAGCTACTCTTCGCTCCGTGAGCATTGTGAACTACTTTATACATCAATTGTAGAACTAGATCCTCCATATAACGCTAATGAAACAAAAACAAAGTGTCACAGTCAAACAACACATAAAACTATAGTTTAATTAGCTCCATACCACACTGAATTCACAAATAAGCCATCTGACGAGCATAAAAGACGTCACGAGCATAACCGGGTGCTTTACGAGCATCGAGCATTGCCTGACATGGCCTGTGCTTGCCTGTAGTGCTCGAGAAGTTATGTGCCGTTAAAATGTGAGCATGGATGTGAAAAGCTCGTGGCGTTTGAAGGGTTGTGAACGTATGAACGTTTTGGATGTGGCCTGTGTTACGAATGTATCATTCATATATTGAATTAGTCAAAATCATGCAAAAAAAAAACGTGTATTTCGATACTTTCGAAGGAAGGTCTCATGTCATAAGTAGGTATCTATAGGAACACATCTGAAATATATAAATTTTTAGCTACGCCACAAAAAAAAAACTTTTTTTACGATTGGGAAAAATCTTACTAACTCAATTCGGGAATTGAACGGTTTTCATAAGTAAGTTTGTACGGAACCCTCAGTGCGCGAGTCTGACTCGCCTTGCCCGGTTGTTTTTTTATCTTTTTAACGTTGTTTATTATTTTTTTCTATTTAAAGTTAAGTATTTATAGATTACTTACTTTTAATTATATTGTAGTTTTTTTTTGTGTGAGTCACAAAAATCTTTATTTCTTTTTATGTCAGCAAGATTGACGGGGTCATTTGGAATGATACAGGTATCAGGGCTTACAATCAAAATCTAAAACAAAAAATTAAAAAACAATCAAAATCTGATATTCCTGGTCCACCCAGAACGGAGGAAGTCATCCACAAAAATGGATTTGTTTTGAATAAGTCATAGTACTTTACGCGATGAGATGTTTGAGTAATCTCGAAAAATTGGAATGGAGTCTCGGTAGTGCAAAAATCAAGGGTCATACTAAAATAGGTTTAGCAATACTAACAATTTTATGGGTAATCTGCCTGATTTAAAGATAGATAAATATAGATAGGTAAGTAATTCTGGAGCCGGAATTTAATTTTTAAAAATCAACTGTGAACAAAATGTGTTTCAAGCCGATTTCTTTTTTTCATTCAAGAGGCCTTCAAAACGACAATAAAATTAATGGCTTATTTAATATTATATATTTCCTGTTTCAGGAAGAAGTTTCATTAAAGAAGTGAATGGCAGCCAATGATAACCACTGAAGCCATTGACAATAAAATTATTGTATTGAGTCACTAAACGCGATCATCTCGTAGGTACGTGCCTTTGGGCTTCGGAAACGTTTGAAAGAGTGGTCGTGGAACGCAAGGGGCAACTGAAGGAACACAGGTGGGTTTAAGTCGGTGAAATTCTGACACGTCCTCGCTCTCGCTCCACCCAAAGCGCGGAAAGTTATTGGATCATTACTCACCCCCCCTTGCATCCATCTTCCAGGGTCCAAAGACAGACTCATTAGTCAATTCTGCTAATTCAAAGGAAATTCAAAGAGGTAAAGTTTGTTTTTTTTGTTTGTAGGAGGTAATCTCTGGAAGTACTGATCCGATTGCGACAATTTTTTCACCGATAGAAAGCTGCTTTATTCCTGAGTGACATAGACATATATATTTTATGTACGCGGGCGAAGCTGCGGGCAAAAGCTAGTTTAAGATATATTCATTCCATCAGTGTTCTTGCTAAATGGTAAATATTGTTCACTTCTACTTTGTAGACCAATAGTAGTTACATTTACCCGGAAAGTTCGGTTCTTTTATTGTAATTAGAATAATATTTTGTGGGTACTTCGCTCTCAAATAAGGTCAACTTTCTCAAGGTCACAGTTTAGCCAACTTTTTGCCTTTGTCAAAATTCAAACTTTGTCAAAATCTTTTCAAACTTTCTCAAAATCTGGAAGTTAAGAAGCAGATGGCCAAACGTAATAACAGAGTATGGGATAATAACCTTTCAAAATACGGGCACTGTAGAATCAGGGCTTCCCACAAAGTGAGTCATTTGAAGATTTCTTCGAAAATATTTAGCACAACTAATGGCTAATTACGGAGGAAATATATTTTAAAAAGTAACAAAATGATAAAAAAGTGTAGGTACTTATTTAGTAGTAATTTATTTTTATTATTGAGTTACACCTCGACCACCTGTCAAAACGACATAACCACAAATCAATATTTTTCTTCAAACAAATAAACGTAATGAACGAATGAAATGAACGTCTCAATAGTTCCGTTCAAATAATTGCTACGGTCGCTACAACTCGATAACTTCAATCACACGTTGATTGTTAGACTAACTTCGGTTACACTAAACTTTAGTTTAGAGCCAAGTTGCCACAAAACGCGAACTTTATTAGACACTATCTGAGATACTCGTAAACCTGTATTTATGACATATTCGCGTCAATGTGTACTTTAGCAATACTAATTGGTAACGACACAATACGAGTTTTATTTGAGAAAAACGAGAAAAAGGTGTGATGTCGTAAAATTTCATTGTTGATGTTTGACGGATATAGACAAAAACTTTGAATTATTCTCATTCCATAGAGGCAAGAAACTTTGATTTAGTTTGTGTTTACGTTAATAAACTGTCGATCATATTTAAACGTGCCTCCATCACATTGGCGCGTTTTAACTTCAGCAGAGGTAAGTTTACTGTTATGTTTAACGCATAAACTGAAAATGTCATTTTTGAAGTAAACCATAATAACGTCATGTTATTCTCAAGCGTGGAGAAGACGTAAAACTGAGGTAGGAGCGGCGGACGGTAGGAGAGACAAATGTAAAGTTTTCAATAGGCACATCTGTCAAGACAAGATAAATTGCGCATTTCATACATAAGAGTTAACGCTGCCGCAGACATAACTACACATTTACCATAAACTAGTGGCTCGTAAAATTGCACATATGTTTACCGGAGCGAGGTGCAGTACCTTAAAAGCATTGGTAATATAACAAAACGTCTGAACCGAAATTGCCCATAAAAGTCCGACGGCGTTTTCTAACTAAAGCTATGAAACTGAAACGTTGGTAGAATTTACAATGGCCGCCTTCGTCTACATTTAACGTTCATGACGTACACCTTAGTTTAATTAAATTGCTTCAACTTGAAACGCGGATCGTTTGCGAGAAAATATTTTGACTAAAAGCTGGCGTTAAGTTAGATGTTGGTTTGTGCAACACTACGCCACACAGAAGTTGTGCAGGAGCTGTATATTGTGAAATACCATTTCAGAATTTCGTTTATCATATAATTACTGTCTCTGATGATATTTAATGATGATGATAGCTGTGTTTTTGTGAATCTAATCTACCATCGAAAGTTATGAAACAGTCATCAATTCAAATCCATGTAATTCCCACAAACGGAAGCTTTAACAAAACTTATTTTGAATCTCTGTTTCAATTAATCAACGCCTCATAAGTAGCAAAAACAGAAAATAAAATTGAAATCAGTATACCAATCTCTTAATCAATTTACCTCTCTTATTCGGCTTTGTTCAGAAAGTCTGGAAAACACACGGAACCAATATAATAGGTCCGTGTAAAGTTACGAGGTTCGTTGTAAAAACCTTATAACCGAATACTCCCATTTTTATAGCCCGGAATATATTTACGAGAATACGCTTTCAGGAATTGCACGTAAATTCAGCGACGGCAGCATTTTTCATTGCCCTGTACGTTAGCGATCTTAGATATTGTTCAATTTTAACTTTATAACTGAGGATTGTATAAACTTGAGGAGGAAGAGACTCAGCCATTTTAAATGAAGTTTAAACCGCCATTTCTGCTTCATTCTCAAATTTTGTTTATTATGTTGTCTGCTTGATCAAAGCACTTTGATACTTCAAAAGTTTAACAGAAGCATCGACAAAATCCGAAGGACAGAAGCTGAAAGTTTCTCAAATTGACAGTAACAGCCGTAAGACCAAGCACAAAAATGCTAAGTAGTACCAAGAGAAGAAATTTCAAACAAAATGTCCGTCTCAATCGAAACGGAAGTGTATAAAACCCCAAGTTATATCCAGGAACGGACGAACTAATCTATATACCGAAAGACCTAGATATCCAGGGAGCTTTTCAATCCACGAGACGCAATAAAAATATGCGATGCTTCACAAGAAGCATAAAACTTGCAACGACAATGAATTCCTGAAAAAGATAATACTGTGCTAGCGTCATCTCTTTTTAACTGCGTTAGTGCGAGAGGGACAAAGGACGGGGACAATAAAAGTTTTGATAGGAACCGACGGAATCCGGCGTATCGGACTTACGCCGTTTTACTACCGGACTGCCGGATAGCCTGTATCGTCTTAGTTTTATGGGTACGTTTTAAAATTTTTAGAGATTTTTATTACATTACCCTTTTTATGGCGTAGGTCAGTAACGTCTGGCGATATTGCTACTAAATGCAAATATGGGCGCTTGTTAATTTTTTATTGTTGGAGGTTATGTTAACGAGGGAAGGTGCCTATAGCTGTGTGGTGTTGGTGGTAGAACTTACTGGTGATGAATTGTGATATCAGACAAAGAACTACCTTTTCTTATTACACTAATATTATAACAGCGAAAGTTTGTATGTAGGTATGTTTGTGGCGGTATGTTTGTCAAGTCTTCACGCTCCAACGGCTGAACGAATTTGGATGTAATGTGGCACACTGGTAGACTCATGCACTGGAATAGGTCAAGATAATCTTCAATTTTATTATTTAGTTATTTAATCTTCATGCAACAAAAGATACAAGGGCGGACAATCTCAAATTTCACGCGAGAGAAGCTGGCGGAAGGTGATAGTTTGTAATTCATTGTCACCATGGCCAACTGAAGGAACACAGGTGGGTTTCAGTCAGTAAAAGTCTGCCGCTTTGTCGCTCCGCCGAGAATGAGAGAAGATAGTTGAAATTTCCCACCCTCAAACATGATTTTAATGAAATCCCAAAACAGCATTACCTAAAAATTCATAGAATAGTAGCTACCGAAATGTGACAAAACTCAATTATAACAAAATAGAAGTACTAACAAGACACAAACTCCCGGAACAAACCGATCTGACCACAAACGAAAATGTCCACAATTAAACCACCATTGATTGTTTTCCAAACGCGGTCCATTTGTGGTCCTACCATCCCTAACTTGCAACCACACCAAACTTTACCCTAAAACTTTCCCTGCAAACGATTTTAAACCGTATCTTCTAGTAACAAGATTGAAATTTCATTGTAATGGTCGGTTTTCCGAAAATTGCCGAGAACTTCCGAACAGAGCCGAACGAAACCGCAACACAAACTTGTTCATAAACGATTGCAAACAACTGTTGCTGAAAGTTGTAAACAATTGAACCGTTTTCCATTTGAAGTTCAGTTTTGTGCACTAGTTCTAATAAAGACGGTGTGGAGGACAGTTCGTACTCTGTGTTTAAAGCGAGAACTACACTAGACCGAAGCACACGTAGACCACGCCTGATTTGTACATAGCGGCGCGTTGCGTGGCGTCGTGTGGCGTGGATCTAATGTAGCTCTGCAAGTCTAGTTGCCATATAAAATGTATGGAGACCGACGCGCTCAGAACGGCGTACGGGACCTACGTGTGCGCAGTTTACCTTTAGTCTAGACACAACGGGGGACCATTTTTCAAAAGATTGTTTTGTTTTTAACATTTTATAGCTAGAAAGCTTTTCTAACAAAAAATTATACCAATACTAAATCAGTATTTCCCAATAAAGCAAACCCCTTAAAATGATGATGACACATCATCATCATCATTTTATGCCAAGAAAATCCACACCTGGACATAGGGCTCCCCCAAGTGTCGCCTCAACGAACAGGTCCAGTACGTCTCGCATTCGCACGAAGCTCACATGAAACCCTTGTAAACAAATTTATTTACTCTCCTCAGAAGTTCATTTTCAAAAAACCTTTTCTAATTTCGCTCAATCACCAATTTATCGTCAGTTTTACTGTCTTCAGTACATGGAGTAAGAAACATTTTTATCCGAAAACCCAATCACGGCATTAATGGCTGCCGCAAACTTAACGACATCAATTAAAACCGAATGATCAATTTGTTGTTGACACACCGACACCCTTTTATACACGACACATTGAACTAAAGTGGATGGAAGTGATCACCGCGGCTTTCAGAGTCGTATGTAGGTATATTAAAGAATTACCGTGACCCTGGAACGCAAAGGGCATCTGAAGGAACACAGGTGGGTTTTAGTCAGTAAAAGTCTGACACTTCTTCTCGTCCTTCCCAGAGCGAGAGAATTTATTTGATGACTTGCCACGACAATGAACATTTTCAGTTAGTCATCAGTTGATGACCTTGACCCATCTGTCCTCATGCAGTGACTTTTATAGAAATATTGTACGATATTGTGGACAGAGGCTATTATAAACCTATGGTGGTTACACAAATCTTAACTGAACTTGTCGTTTTGAACTACCTTTTCTTGGTTTGGTGGGTGAGATAGATAGTGTTCAGACGCGAATCTAACAGTAAAAAATCGAGTTGGAACCCCTTGTTCCGGACGAATCACTTTTTATACTAAGGAACTATGAAAAAAAAAATTACTCAAGACGGCGCGGGGGAAGATTGTCTTGAAGGATTTGAAGGGACAATAACTAAACTACCCCGACACCCTTCCAGTTTCTCCACATCCATGTAGAAGCAATGCATCTGACACAAATGAACAAGTTAGGTCGGACCGTCCGACACTCCGGACAGGAGGGACTTGTAAATGAGATGGTTACCGTTAATTGAACACTTTTAATTGTCCGGTTAGCGCTGATCGGACACGTGATTGTTTTGTAATTACAATGTTGAAAACTAATTACATGTGGTGAGGATGGTAATTGGATTTTAAGTAAGTATTCGTAGTGCCAAGTATATAGCAATAAACACAGCTGAAGCAGTTGCAAGTTTTGTTACATTTTTTAATTAAAAAAATAAGATCGATATCTTGGAACACAGAAGGTTTAAAACCGAAAGATTGTCTCATTCATCTCTACTATTTTGTGTTGTAAGCCACTGGACGCAAATGAGTGCCTTTGATACATTTAGTGATCGGGGAAAACTAATATGCAAATAAAAATATCAAATTGTAAAGAAAAAACTAGGCCAGATGATTTAACCCCCACAAACATTAACATTATAAAGTATTAAGATTTGATTATTTTGTTTACGTATAATTCAATAACAATTCAAGCGATTTAAAAATTAGTAGTAAATAAAAATTAACGGTTTGTTGGATAAAAAACTGCAAGATATCGAAAAAAAAAAAATTTGTTTTTTTTAATTCATATAAACTTGTGCTTGACTGCGATCCCACCTGATGGTAAGCAGTGATGCAATCGTTGATGGTGAAGCGCACTAGTTTATTAAAAGCCTTAAGGCGTATAGTCCCTTGAACCATCTGACCGAAATTATGTGAACGCAACTCTCGCACTCGCCTAGGCGGCAGTGCGCAAATCTGTGCATTTATTTGCGGCCAGCAGCGCCCGGAAAGCGCTTTAAATCCATTTTCTCTGCGAGATATTGATTGATTTACATATGCAATGTTCACTTTGAAGAACATTTAACCACCAATTTTTATGTGTAAAAATGTTTCTAAAGGTCCAAGCCGTTTCAAAGGAGTAGGGAAAAGTTGCGAAAAGTTGCAAAATTGCTAAATATTTTTTTGTGACAAAAGTATTAATTGCACGAAAAAATCAAATGTTGATATTATTGTTCATGAATCTATAATAAACATATTTTTTTTTTAAACCAATTGACTTAGCCGTTACGGAGGAGTAGGCGTCAGGAAATCACTGTTTTATGGCACTTTTCGGGCGCTTGGGCCTTAAGGACATTTAGTAACCACCTGATAAAGTAAACCTCTACTAACATACACTAATAAGTAGTGAGTAATGACTCACATACCAATCTCTGAAATGTGTAAAAACTGCGTGTTTTCTTCAACCTAGAAGTTCCTAAAGTGCCTAGTTATTGAATAACGCTAAAACCGTTTGCGTCAGACACCATAAAGCAGACTTTTGATGGTGTTCTCGTAAAATCGAATCATATAAAATTGTTTGTTTGTAAGTACCTCAATTTAATGTGCAAGAAGTCCTATTAATTTTGTGGATCATAACGATAACTTTTAGTTGATAACAAGGATAACTACGGAAGTTTGTTTAGCCCTTAAACATCGATCAATCTAAACTGTGAATACTAAATCTCATTTCTACTATTATATATTTCTATTTTCTACGACGAGTATCCACCCATACGTTGATGCAACCTCTACGGTCCGGACTAAGCGTTTTGCCTCGTCGTTTATACAGCGTAACGTCAAAGGACTGGACCAATCTGCCTGCTGCAAGAGTGAATAGGCTCATACACTAGTGCGCCTCACCATAAGCGGTGACTAGATATATACCATAAGTGAATAGACTATAAGTGGTGAACTAGTTTATGAGCCTATTCAAAATCTCTGAATACGGCATCACTGCTTACCATCAGGTAGGATCGCAGTCAAGCATTAGGTTGTATCAATTAAAAAAAAGCTAGGGCATGTAATTAGCCGGAGCACTCTACATAATTACGGCCATATATGAGTATGCCTGAAGTTCCAACCATATTGGGTGAACGGAGAGGCTACCCGGGCACGTTCACCTTTGACTTTGAAGGAAGCTGTCGACAAAGTCAAGTATTCGTTTTTCTACGTAAAGAAAGGGAAAATAATTGTTTACTTAAATCTACACTTCTACACTAACATTATAAATAGGTAAAGTTATACAAAAATACTTTCCGATTTGTACAATAAAGATTATGTAAACTAATATAATAAAGAGGAAAAGTTTTTTTTTTGTTTGCAGGAGGTAATCTCTGAAAGTACTGGTCTGATTGCTGAAATTATTCGAGATATTTCACCGTCAGAAAGCTGCTTTATTCCTGAGTGACATCCTAACTAATATTATAAATGTAAAAGTGTGGATGTTTGGATGTTTGTTACTTAATCACGCAAAAACGGCTAAACGGATTTGGATGAAATTTGGCATGCATATAGTCTTTGACATGGAAAAGAACATAGGCTACCTTTTATCCCGATTCCTTAAGTACCTAATGCCACGCCGGCGAAGCCGCGGGCAAAACCTAAGTAGGCTATATTTTAAGTACGCGGATGAAGTCGCGGAGAAAAGCCAGAAACCTACATAGAAAAAGATCATCGACAATGGCGCATTTGTCGAGTCAAAGCTCCAGTCTAGCTAGCCTATCGGTCTTTTACAGGTTTCATTTCGTGGAATGTGCTTTAGAATTTTATTTATTTATTTATTTATTTATTTATTCTTCATGCAACACAAAGTACATAGGCGGACTTAATGCCTTAGGCATTCTCTACCAGTCAACCTAGGGTGGTGAAGAGACAATATGGTAGGCGCACAAAAAGAAAATTTTGGTATTGAAACAAGAGTAAAAATTATACATAATTATAGATAAAATACACATACATATATATTTAATATAATATATATACTACATATATATATTTATATAAAGTAAGGACAGAAGTTTTGAGACGATTCTGCTATTGGTGTAGAATCACGTAACTTAATTTCGATAAACCCATCACCGGATTACTAAATCAGTATGACTACGGGATTCGAGAGTGTAACTGTCCCCGCACACGGGCCTCAATAAATTGCCCCAATAAAAAACGCTAGAAGCTGGCACAAAAAAAAAAGCTAAAAGCGGCCGCAAAAAACAGCTGAAGCGCGCGATACCTCTTGTGTCCTGTGAAGCTGGAAGCCGCTTCAAGCGTTTTTTTGTGGCGGCACCACCGCACACGAGCCGCAAAAAAAGGCCGCCTCAAAATGAAGCTTGAAGCGGTGTTTTTTTGAAGCCCGTGTGCGGGGACAGTTACAGTTTCGAAGCATCGCCAAACTTACCTGGGCAGTCCGATAAGTAGTTAGCCTCACCGCTCGATGGCGCCACTATCGTAAGAAAAATTTATTATCGTGTAGTACATCCTTGTAGACGGCTTCTGTCGAAATTTCAGCCATATTGGATTTGTAGTTTTGTTTTGACCGCGTCTAGAAGCGGGCGTGTCCGCGGATTTTAGAAAAATGGAAAAAGAGCAATATCGGTCGGTGATTTGATTCTTGTTTTTGGAACTGAAATCGCCCAGCAAAATCAAAGACCGCTTGGATGCTGTGTACGACGACTCTTCTCCTTCAATGGCGACCATCAAAAATTGGTTTACCGAGTTTCAACGTGGTCACACATCAGTTTTTGATGAGCCACGCCGTGGTGCCCCAAAAACGGCTACCACGGAGGATAACGTGACAAAAGTCCATGATCTCGTGTTGGCAGACCCCGATTGAAGGTGCATGAGATAGCTGAGACAGTAGGCATCTCAAAAAACCGCGTGGGTCATATCCTGCATGAAATATTGGCCATGACAAAGCTGTCGGCTCGATGGGTGCCGCATTTGCTCACTCCGGACAACAAGTGCTTCTGTGAGACCACTTTAGAGCAGTGTTTGACACTGTTTAAGCGCAATCCGAAGGAGTTTTTGCGTCGTTTCATGACCGTTGACGAAACATGAATTCACTGGTAAACACCAGAGACCAAGAAACAGTCGAAACAGTGAACTTTACCCGGCGAATATGCTCCGAAGAAGGCGAAGACCGTCCCATCGGCCGGAATGGTGATGGCCACCGTTTTCTGGGATTCACAAGGTGTGATCTATATCGACTACCTGGAGAAGGGCAAAACGGTCACAAGGCTCTACTATGCCGAACTATTGAGTCGATTCGACCTCGAATTGCAGAAAAAACGGCTCCATTTGGCGAAGAAAAAAGTTCTCTTCCACCATGACAACGCACCGGCTCACACCTCCGCTTTCGCCACGACCAAATTGGTCCCATTAGGCTACAAACAGCTGCCCCATCCACCGTATTCTCCAGATTTGGCACCGTGTGACTTCATTTTGTTTCCAAACTTGAAAAACTCACTCGCCGGGCAGAAATTTGAGTCAAATGAAGAAGTTATCGCCGCCACGGAGGCCTACTTTGCAGACCTCTAGAAAACGTATTTTTCAGAGGGGTTAAAGAAGTTGGAGCATCGCTGGGTCAAGTGTATCAAATTGAAAGGACTATGTTGAGAAATAAATCACCACTTTTCCAAAATTTTCGTTTTTCTTTTGTAGGCTAAGTACTTATCGGACTGCCCTCGTAAGTAACAGTAGACAGAGCACATTGCTCGTAGAACAGATGGTTGATGGAGCTGAAAGATTATGGAATCGTCAGAGGCGTCTCACAAGGTGGACCGAGGACCTGATGAGGATCGCGGGAATATGATGGATGCGAGACGCACAGGGCCGTACGTTGTGGTGACTTTTGAGGGGTCCAGCAGTGGACATCTTTCGGCAGAAATGATGATGATGATGACTGTTTCATAAGATATGAGAAACTTTTAAAACATTTATCTATACATACATACATACAAATAAAATTGCTGTGTTTGTTGTGTGTGTGTGGCTGCTTTTTACTACATGCATATGAATATATACAAGGTGCAGTTTTAAAACTGCACAATATTTCAGGAGGTTGTAATAAAACTCATAAATAATCATATAAAAAAACGATACCTGGTCAATAATCAGTAATACTTGTTATTTAATTTTTTAATTACACTAAACTAAATCGATTGATCGATGGCCGCGGGGGCGTGGCTAGGTTGTGGCGTGCGGGATGATGATTGGATGATACATTATTTATGAAACTATCGTTGCGAGTTAGTGTGTGTGAAAACGCCCTTTATTGTTCCGTGTATGTGTGTGTGAAAAAAAGCGCGGTTATAAAAAAAAAAAAAATTACCTACTTATTTTATTATTGATTCGGGTCGAGAATCACTAACATAATTACCTCCTGAAATATTTTGCAGCTTCAAAACGACACCTTGTATACGGTACATGCACAAAAATAACATTTTTTACAATTTTTGTCTGTCTGTCTGTTTGTCCGGGCTAATCTCTGAAATGGCTGGACCGATTTTGACAGGACTTTTTTTGGCAGGTAGCTGATATAATAAGGAGTAACATAGGCTACTTTTATTTTAGAAAAAATAAATTCAAAATCCTGTAGTCCACGCGAACGAAGTCGCGGGCACAGCTAGTAATGTAATAAGATGAACGAATGAAATAGCGTAGGAACCTTGGCAGGGCCTTGTCAGTCGGAAACCGGATGGAATAAAGTAAACTAACCATGTTATTTGAAATACTGCCAATGATTCCTTGTTCCTTGTATTCTGTTCATTAAATACATACATACATAATCAGCCTTTTAATATTCTCACTGCTGGGACTCAGGCCTCCTCTCTAGGAGAGTGAATGGGCCGTAATCCACCACGCGGGCCCAATGCGGGTTGGTGAATGTCACATGTCTTCGAATTTTTGGTTCTAAGAAGACATCTCACGATGTTTTCCTTCACCGTTTTGAGAGCAGTGGTGATGAAATAAATTACACAAAGTAATGCGCCTGGCTGGGTTTGAACCCGCGACCTACAACTCGTAAGTCCAGGCTATTACCACTCGGCCGCCATTGCTTTTGTGTGTTCATTATAATATATTTTTTCTTTGCGATCTAGGTGTACGGATCTGCTTTTCAGAAATTACCAGCGGGCATCGGCCCTGCTGGACACCTACGGTGTTGCTGTCATCTCCTTTTTTTTTGGTGGGAAATCATCTATTGACATCCCCCGGAGACAAAATAAAGACACTAAACCCATAATAAATACACTAAACACCATAAAAAGATAAATTGTTGTGGAATTAAAGTAATAAAAGGCTAAACTTTAATATTCTTTAGCACACCTCTAGTACCAACAGGATAAAAGATAAAGTAATAAATAAAATAGCTATATTGCTTATAGCAGTTATAACGCCTTATTGATAACCAGTTACTGTCGTTCTTTACATGGGTCATCGATGTTACTATCACTAGATATGGCAATAGACTAATACTAGGATTCTAATAATAGCGGCCTTTAAATTAAACACTTGAGGTTATAAGCTAGCAAAACTTTGTTGCTGTTTAGAGGTCATGTTTTAATTATCCTAAAAGTGTGTGATCACATCAGAAATGAAGATATATATATATTTTTTTTTATTGATATAAACTAGTGCTTGACTGCGATCCCACCTGATGGTAAGTAGCGATGCAATCTTTGATGGTGAGGCGCACTAGTTTATTAAGAGCCTATTCACTCTAGCCTTGAACACACCCAAATTATAATCGATATCCGAAGGACAACTTAAGTTACCGTCATACCTGGAAGAATCGCCAAAATAAAGTGGCAGTAGGGGTACAGTGCTCACAAAACAAATGGTCGAATGGTAGACGCAGCGTTGAAAGGCCTCCTACAAGGTGGACCGATGACCTAGTAAGGGTCGCGGGAATCCGATGGATGCGAGACGCACAGGACCCGCAACCTTCACCAGGTCATCGGTCCACATTGTAGGAGGCCTTACAACGCTGCGTCTTTCGGTACGCGGTCACCACTCCAGAACCTTTCGGCACCAACGGCCATCTGTTCTGCGAGCAATATGCCCATTTCCACTTAAGTGTGGCAATTTACTTGGTGTAATTTATTTCATCACCACTGCTCTCAAAACGGTGAAAGAAAACATCGTGAGGAAACCGGCATGTCCTAGAACCAAAAATTCGAAGACATGTAACAAACCCTATCACCACCAACCCCATTGTGGATGTGGATTACGGCCCATTCCTTCTTCTAGAGACGAGGCCGGAGTCCCAGCAGTGGGAACATTAAAATAAGGCTGATTATACTAATCAACAGGAAACCTCAATCAAGAGTTTTACAGCAGCAAAATAGCACCTTGATCAGCAAAATACGTATGTTTACGTAAATATTCCCTTAATATAGTGCTACAAAACATATAAAACTTCAATAGTAATATAGAATTCTCAGAATACCTATGTTCCTCGGCTGTTGGCATAAAATTAGTCACACAGCAAAATAAGCAATGAAAATTGTTTAAGCTCTGGGCTATACACGATCTAGTCGTAAAATTTTATCTCCGTCACTTTCGCGCTAAGGCGATAATTGTTATGAGGGAGCGAGAGGGGGATAGTGAGGCAACTTTGTTGCTGGATGTCGATACCGGAATAAGAGATGGAAATGTGCATTTTAATACGAATTATATGGTATAGTTAGGGTTGTCGGCGAGTCATTAAAGAAGCTAAATTAAAGGGTAAAAAGGCTTTTGTATAACTGTTGGTATAATTATTTTATGAAATTAAAAATAATGAAGACGATGTAGCGACATCTCTGTCGCCATATATGTAATAAATAAAATTAAAAATTCTGCATCGTGGTAACAGAGACAAAATATACAACAATCCGAAATGAATTGTCGGGCAGTTATCCGGACTAGACACCTCGCCCGTCTGGTCAGACAAGCATAACTTAATCTTCTTGTCAGTTTGTTGTCCATTGTCAGTCAGGAAGAGGAAGAAACGAATACTTTCCAAAACTCAATCTAAAACATAAGTTGTTGATTAAGTTATGTATGTTTTTTTTTGGTGGTATATCATCCTATTACTTCTCTCGCTTTAAGGTGGAGCGAGAGGGCGTATCAGACTTTTACTGACTGAAACCACACCTGTGTGGTCTTTGCCTTGAGTTTCAGGACCCCGGGTTTCCCTTTCGGATGTCAACCGATGACGCCAAATTAAGCTATGTTGATACACGAATTTACATATATACGAATAAGTGACATCCCCAGAACAATTAACAATAATAAACAAGTAAACAGTAATGATATTTCCTACATTAAGATACTTCACGTTAAACTAAAGATAAGCAGTACCGCAAAAGATACCAGCCAGTCGTTTAACTTTTATGTCGTTTATGTTGAAGGTATTTAAGAAAAAGGTTGTAAAAGATGTGGCAGTCGAAAGATGGATAGATTCTGTGACATATTTAGGAAGCAAAAACCAAGCATCGTCATCTTCCTGCCCTTGTCCCGTTTTATTTGGGGTGGGTGAAACACGTCTTTTTCATCCATTCTGTCCTGTTACTCGTCACGCTATCACTAACTACCTTTTCCTTCATATCACTTCTTAAATAATCCATCCATCTTTTCTTTGGCCTCCCTCTCCCTCTTCATCCATCTACAAAAGGAAGCCAAAACCAATATAGATGAAAAAACATTGAAATCGACTGATTCCAGAAAGATTTTTGTATATTTTCATGTCTTGACGTAAGTGACATAGCTTGAAGTAGCCACAAATGTGTAGGACATATTGTTCGCAGAACAGATCTCTGAAGTAGCACAACGTACCAGAGTACCAGAAGACGCCACGGAAGGCGTCTCACATTGTGAAACGAAGACATGGTAAAGACGCGTAGATTCGCCGAATGCACAGGACGAGGAATTATGGCGACTCTTGGAGGGAGTGGACTTCCTGCAAAGCCGTAACTCTTGCTAGTAATGCCAGCCTCATACGATCCAGTTGATAGTCAGAGCCGTGACCTCTGACAACTTAAATTGAACTGTTAAAGGGATGCAGCTATATAAGGGTGTAGCTCTATCTCTCTTTCTCGCTCGCAAGCCTGACTTTTTAACATGCCACGGTGAGGTCTCAGGTTTGCAGCCAATAAATGTCATGTATACTTGACCGCTCATACACAACAAGAATGGATAAAGTGAAAAATTACTATATTAGAAGAAGTATGATAGTGGTGCCAATGACTGAAAAATTTAAAGGAAATCGTTTGTCTTGATAAGGTCATGTGAAGAGGAGGCATGCAACACATGCTAGTAAAAGAGTTAAGAGTATACATGTAGATGGATGGACTGGGAGAGGAAGAAAAAGAAAAGACGGATGGATTATGTAAGGAGTGATATGGAAAAAAAGGGAGTTAGTGGTACTGTGACAAGTGACAGGAAAGAATGGAAGAGCACCAATCCCACGTAATGATGACACACACTAGACTTTTCGTGCATTCTGATAGTTACACACCGTCAAATTTACCGGACGCCGCTTCAAGCGCGCTGCAAACTTGACGGTAAACTGGACCGTGTGAGGCTGGCATAAGTTTCTTCAACGTAAGGTAAAGTAGAATAACTTCAAGGCTAGTGTTCTACAGGACAGATAGACTAACTTTGTTCTTATGACACTATAGACTTGTTTAAACGATCTCTACGGCAAATTACCGCGTTTACTTCAAGAGGCGTTTATCTTCATTGACAGTATTCATCAACATATTATCTTCAAAGATTAGTGGTAAAAACGATAATTGAGTATTACAAGCCTTAACTTGTCCATGGCTGACTGGTTTACGTAATTATAAAGGTGGGTCTAGACTAGAGAAACCGAGCGCGAGCCGAGCACAAGTCGAGTCTCTCTACTCGTGGTGTCTCGCAGGACGCACACCAAGCCTACAACAATCAAGCTAGAACTACATTAGACCGAGGCACACGTGTAACAAGCCTGATTTGTACTTAGAATATTACGTACGCTATCTATATATACCTGTAACAACTGTTGCTGAACCTTAATTAAATAAATAAATAGAACGACACCGCAGGATCAAGTGTAACTCTACTAGTCTAGTTTCCATATAAGATGTATGGAGACAGACGCGTCCATCGATCGGCGTGTGTGGCACACGTGTGCGCAGTATAGTTCACCTTCACTGTCCTCGAACATTCCTAGTTTTCCGCCAAATCGGAGCACAGTCGAGCTCGAACCAAACGCTCGAAGCGCGCTCGTTTGAGGCTTGTAAGGTTCACACTACACGAATAGTGCTGGGCTCGTGTTCCGCTCGTGCTCGGGTCCTCTAGTATAAACCCACCTTTACACTAGTGTGTAATGATGATATTAATCTAATGAGTCATAATGACCATTACACGAGAGAAAGAATGGATGCAAATAGGATATTAACTCACTGACATGTAGATGACAATATAATGAGAGGGATGGAAGTGGCAAGTTGCCACTTGGCGCTGTGATTTTTTCAGAATTTTTCTTTTGTGATAATCATAGAGTTAATTCCGAACGCATATTTTTTTCTGTGTAAGCAAGCGAGAAGAGAAAATGACTAAAAACGGACATCCTGTACAACGTATAGAATGTGGTATATAGAACAAATTCTAGTCCTGAGCTTGTATGAGCGTATAGATTTTTTCTTGGCAATGCAAGATTTTATTTTTGTTTTTAAATACTATCTTATCGTTATCCTTACATAGTTGGAGTTTATACTGTATCTCATTTCCTCATTTAACAGATTCATTTTTTTCTACTTTTTTATAATCGTACCATAGCTATATCGTAGTATACACGTATTGTTATTATTATTATTATATATCTTTATTGCACACCTTAACTTACTAAAGAATAATAATTAACAAAAATAAGTGTACAATAGGCGGTCTTATTGCACAGGGCAATTTCTACCAGACAACCTTTGGATGGACTGAAACGAAAGGAACAAGATTTCGGGCTAAAAGTGTACAACAACTTATAGAAACAATGTAAAAATAAATAACAAATAAAAAATATAATACATAAATAAAAAACCAATTAATAAACTAATAAATATAAAATATACTTACAATTAGAAAGGAGAAGAAGAACTAAAGTGATAGATAATGCTCCTTCACCATTTTTTTGAACGTTGGTAGCGTTTGGGCTCGCCTCACTTCTATGGGTAATGCATTCCACAAACGAGCTGCTTGTATCGTGAAGGATTTATCAAAGAACGAAGTGGAATGCATATGAATACTAAGTTTTAGATTTTCCGATGACCTCAAGGACCTAGAATGTGTGTCACAGAGGAACTGAAAGCGTTCTTTAAGATAAAAAGGAGTCGAAGGATTAAAGAGTACATTGTAAAGCAAAGAAAGTATGTGAGCATTCCGGCGAAGGCGAATAGGAAGCCATTTGAGCTGAGTACGGAATTCAGAAACATGGTCATACTTGCGCAAGCCAAATATAAACCTGATACAGAGATTTTGAAGTCGCTCAAGCTTATCCAATTGGTCTTGGTTGAGATCAAGATAGCTGGCATCAGCATAGTCCAAGATTGGGAGAAGAAGAGATTGTGCTATCGCAATTTTAGTAGTGATGGGAAGAAAATTGCGAAGGCGCGTCAAGGAGCCCGCCGAAGCAAACAGTTTACGACTAACTTCCTGCAGTTGCTTAGTCCAGGAAAGAGTGCTGTCGATGTAAATCCCCAAGTTCTTCACCGTAGAAGTTAGAGGAATTATGGTGTTATTGATATAAACCTGGGGAAGTGTCGACCAATCTATCTTACATACAGTTCGGGAACTACCAACAACAATCACCTGCGTCTTGGTTGGATTGATCTTCAGCCCAAACTCAGTGCTCCAGTCACCTATTCGATTCAGATCTATATTAATAGTCTCAATGGCATCACACAGCTTATCGAGAGGGGATTGTGTGTATATTTGAAGATCATCAGCATACAGGTGGTAGAAAGAAGAAAGTCGTTGAGTGATAGCATTAATAAAAAGTGCGAAAAGTAGAGGAGATAAAACGCCACCCTGCGGCACACCGGCAGTTGTGTTACACCAAGAAAAAAAAGTTTCTTCAATGCAAACACGCTGCCGGCGACCAAACAGGTAACTCTTAAACCAGTCAATAACCGAAGGAGATATGTTAAAAGAGCAAAGGATACCAAGCAAAATGTCGAAGTCAACAGTATTAAAAGCATTGCTAAAGTCAAGCAGAGCAAGTACTGTTAACTTCCCCATCTCCATGCCTGACCTGATATCATCCGTGATATGCACGAGTGCTGAGGTAGTGCTGTGTCCAGGTCGAAAACCAGATTGAAAAGGATTTAATAGATTGTGCCTGGAAAGGAACGTGCTAAGTTGTTGGTGGACAAGCTTTTCAAGGACTTTGGATAGGAATGGAAGAATAGAAATAGGACGATAGTCGGAAAAGGAAGCCGGATGAGATTTTTTAGGCAAAGGAATAAGTTGAGCATCTTTCCAAGCTTGTGGAAAGACACTACTGGAAATAGAGAAGTTCAGGATGTAAAGGATGACAGGAAGAATGTTATCAAGGATGGGGATGATCATCTTCCTACTGACACAGTCACTACCGACAGCGTTAGATGTAATCGATAAAATAGTCTTTTTAACATCACAAGCGGTGAATTGACTTACGACAAAAGGGGAATAATCAGGTAACGGAAGGTTCGAAAGATGACTTAGTGTAGTTGCTTTGGTGGCCCTATCTAATATGGGCGAAGTAGAAAAATGACTATTGAGTAAGTTGAAGTCTAAGTCTTTAGGAATTGTGTCATGAGACTTTTTTCCGATACCTAATGATTTAAGAAAATTCCAGACCTTAGCTGGATCACCATTCTGAACTGAAGTATGAATATGTTGGCGTTTTGCATTTCTACACACCTTGTTGCAGTGGTTTCTAATCGAGACATATTTATCCCTGTTGACGTCGTTAGGCCGAATTTTAAACTTAAATTTTGCGGCTGCTTTTTTATGAAGTAGAAGTTTAATTTCATTAGTCAGCCACGGCGCTGGAACATGCTTGACTCTCACAGCCCGAATAGGTGCATGTGTGTCATATAACTGAATCAGGGTAGAAGTTAAGATTTCAACTTGCTCGTTAACTGACGAGGATGAAATATTTTCGTATTTTCTTACTTCAGATTTACAAACCAGGTATTTTTCTTACGAACGCTTCAATATTCATATGACTGGTCTGTTGGTCTAGTGGTGAGTGACCCTGACTGCTATGCTGGAGGTCGTGGGTTCGATTCCCACCCAGGACAAATGTTTGTGTGATAAGCATTATTATATTATTTAGAAATATATAAGTATGTTTATCAGTTGTCTAGTACCCATAACACAAGCTCTGCTTAGCTTGGGACTAGACGGCGGCAGCGCAGCGTTGTGTGATTTTTGTAGAATATAAAAAAAAAAAATGTCACTGCCAGGTTTTCAGGCTTTCCCTAGTCGACAAAAAAAAAACTAAAAAACAGATATTTTTTTTTGTAAGATGGTGTCGATGTGTTTGGTAATGCAATACAGAGCCATCTCTAACTAGACTATAATATTGGAAATATACTCCACTAGTGTACAGAAAGTAAACTATGTAAAGCAGTTTATCTTAGGTCAGACAATAAAAACGTCAGATTATTAATATGTTAATAAGTGCATTGATAAGTTCTATACACGTGTCGTAGGGGTCAGACTTAAATGTCAGAAGTCGCATAAGTGTCCACAATCAAAATACGCATATAAATTGTTATAGTTTACTCGATTGAGTACTGTGTAATGTGTTAAAGTCGTTAATATATGCGAATATTATTAAGTTTGCTGCATTTTGTAATGGTAGGTTTTTATTCAAATAAAATTGAATGTAAGAGTTCATTTTGTATTGCTTCACTCGCGTTAAGGCCCGATTATGTTTATTTTACAAATACGTTATAATAATATATAACACTTTTATACGTGAATTTAAACTAGATATGACCGGTGTTTCCATTTAAAAATCTTTTAAAGTCTCTTTTAAAGTCATAGTCAAAACATATGAGAACCATGCAGCATGCAGCTTAGCGGCTGAGGTGGTTTTTGTGAGGAAAGAACCACACAGATTTGAGTGGACCTGTCCAGTCAGTGCTAATATTTGTCATTATCGTGTAGCTCAACTCAGGACTTATAAAGAGGACATTTGGGTTAGACCTCATCTAGTACTCAAACTGTCAGAAAAACGGTAAAAATTATAGATAATTGATCATTTAATTTATATGGATGAGTAATTAACCAACAAAAAAAAACACAACCAACCATTCTACGTATAAGTATTTTTAGTTGGTCACTTGTATGGTTACGTTGGTCTAGTGATGGGCAATGTTTTTTTACCGAAATTCACCTCATCGAAACTAGTTACCCAAACAGCCATCATTCGCATCTGCCTAACCGAATGCAGCTGAGTCCCAATATTTTTTATTAAGAGCTTTTCGAGGTACATTTTCATACCGCTCTTACGTGATTATGATGCTGATGTTATTATACATCTTTCTCTAAATATTTTGGATACACAGCTATATCCATAATGTACATACTCATACATTAAAAATATAAAAAAGTACATCAATAGAAGTCTTGCACTTTTAATCGTGATTCTGAGTGACGACAATTTTTCTGAAAAACTTTTAAGGGTTTTAAAAAAACACTTATTTCCTGGAACCAGTTTTGTGAAATATTCGAGTAAATCACGGAATTACTGAATGCCAACAGAGTTTTCGGGCGTTAACTCTCTTTTTTTGCATTGCCTCTTCATCAAACATCGCGTTCGATTACGTTAGATGAAGCAACCAGCTTTTAGACCATGCTCGATGTTGACGATAGGCGAGTGGAGCAGGATCCTCTTAGGCGACTGCCTATCTGACCGCCATAACCCAATAATTGGGTAATATGATAAGACTGGTAACCCAGTCTTAAGACTGGTGTCCAATTACCTGGCTTCCGAACTTCTGAACTATTATATACTTATGGAATTCTAATGCAACTGAACAAATTCTCATGGTGAAGTGAAGTTAGACGAGCTTCCAATTAAAACACGGGGGTTAATATAATAAACCTATTTGAAGAATGATTCGATACAGGGTCAATTTGATGTCGTACTTTAATATTATACTACTTTTTATCACTATTGATAGGCTCGCGTTTAACCATTATCCTACATGGTAAGCAATGATGTAGTCGATGATGGAGCACGTTTGCCCAGAAGTAACCTATTTTGTTTAAAATACTTATGTAACGCGAATTAGTTTTACGATAACGCGATCGACACGTTTGTGACGTTCGGCGCTCCGATTGGCTCGATCCAAGCACTTCAACCAATTAGAGACCTAAACGCGGTAGACGTTTTGATTGCGTTTACTTAAAAATACTCGCATTATTCGCATTGAGCAGGAATTCTATACTTTTCCACAGTTTCACTAGGCGGTGACGACAGTCACAACCACAATTTTCCACATTTTCACACGTATCATTTCCGGCGCAATTTTGTAACATAGACCTACCGCAGTCAACAAAAAAGGTATCAGTCATTTCTCTATACCATTTCTAACGCATAGGGGATAGGGGTAATCTGTTCTGCGGTTAAAAAACCAACCAAGTGGAATTATAATCTGCTGCAAAGTTGCTACACCGTCTTCTATTGGTTGATTTGAAATTCGAAATATTTACGACCGGCGAAACGTAATTGAAAACGAACTTTCTACACTTTTTTATGTTTTTTTCGCGCTTTACTGGCTGGTTATATATTTTTTTTGTTTAATAGGTATTAGTTAGTAGTTACAAGTTATGAAAAAGTTAATGGAGTTTTTATAAGTGTAAACTTATTTTATTTTCTGTTGTGATTTTTGCTTGGTTAGTAGTGTGTATCTTGATTGGCCATCCACATTTCTAAACTAAACTATAATTCACACAAAAAAACGTGAAACATTTCCGTGTTTCCCATTTTTCGCGCTACTTTCCAGCAGCAAAAACTAGCCAAGTGATGACTTGGCTAGTTTTCAATGTCAATCAAGTTTTTTTTTGTAACAGGTGAAAATTCATTTCTTTCAATAATAAAAAGATAGTACAATCTATAATTATCATTAAAAAAATATTACTCATTACTCACTATTACATTCTATCATTCATAACATTGACCCAGACAGTCAAATTAAAATTTGATAGTTACCAAAATATACATCATTATTTTGTTTGTCATTTAAATTAAACCTCAATAACACACCTACAAATTGAAGGTAGGAATGCACAGATATTTTCCTCACTTTTTTATTCAGATGGAAACCAATTAAAAGAAACATTTTACTTAGTCCTACCGCTACTGAATAAAACAATTAAAATATCGGTACCCCAGCCTGCCTGCCTTTTATTGGTGGCAACTAACCAAGCTAACTAGTACTGAACCACGGTCACTATAACATAATTGCAAAATTTTATTGCTGTTTCTCCGTATAGTGAAATAAATACAAATTTTGCTTACACGCAACTCATTACAGTCTTGGCCTCTTTTACAACATTCGCCATTAAGGAATTCCATTTTACATTTTTACAATCCGTAATTGTAGATTATAAAAGTGTAAAGCTGGGCTACGGAGGGTTAGTCTGCAATGGCTGACGGAAAAGTGATATTCGCTCCTAGGTTACCGCGATATTTCAATAGTAAATGCCTGGATTTCTCAGAAAATATTGTCTGTTCCGTCATTAAAATTGTTTAATGAACATCCATAATATCTTAACTTGTTTCACGATGGGTAATTATTTCTCTTCTACGTTATTTCTTAAATTAATGGTTATTCAAGTTTGCCTTAGAAAAATGGTATTGATTAAAGTTTCTTTGCGATGCTTTATAAAAAGTAGAATATGTGTTTATTTTTTTTTTTTTAAAGGTGATGCTTATTTCTGTTTATGTGTTACGATGTCAAAAAAAGTTTAATAACATTTGTAATGTCTCAATTTGTTTGGCCGGTTATCACGACCATCTTGAAATGGAACGGTGTATGTGGTGATTTATAGCGCGCTGATTGTAGCTTATGTTTTATAGCCATAGCGGTCTATTGATTCTTATTATAACTATCTACGCTAGGAATACTATAGATGTAAAATATATCAGTTAGGTTGTTAAAACTCTCATCAAAAAGCTCTTTTTCCATCCTCCTGTACTACTAACAACCTAACATATATTTGAATTTTAAGTAATCACACAAGTGAACCAAATTGGGATACGAGTACATGTACAATACGGGCAGAGATTAGAAAGAGGCTTAAATTTTATCCCTATAGTACGTTTCGAGAGATATAAGGCTTGAAGCGAGTTGTTTTTACGTAAATGCGATCGAACCGATTACCATGTTTCGCTCTCTGATTGGTTAAGAGTTTGTAGCGGGCCAATCGGAGCGCCGACCGTCACATACGTAATGAAAAACAAACTCGCAATAGGCATTCAGTTTTTGACTTTTACGTGAGTAAAGTCGCAGAAAAAAAGCAGGTTTGATGTGATTATGTGGCAAGGTTTTTAAATATTCACTTCGGCATTTGTGTTGGATAGTCTGCGAAATGAGTTTAATAATAGACACGTAGGAATTAAGACAAAGGATACGAAGATTTTGAAATTTTTTTAATAATCATTTATAGGTGTTAAACTCGTTCGATCCTATTTGACGAGAATGGCCCTTGCCCTATTGCTAATTTAGAATTTCTAAACTAATAAATACAGCTGAGAACACGGTGATTTTCTTTAATAAATAGCAAATAAGGTAATGATTAGTACCTACTACACGAAATAGCACGAAATTAGTAAAAGTGTAGAATGACGTAAATAAAAATTGAAATAAAATATTATAGTTATTAAAAGTAGATAAAATTATGGAAACACGAATTAAGGTAAATATATTACCTTAGTAAATTATGTTTCACCTGGTGTAAAAACTGAGACAACCATCAGGTATAACTTAAAAGAATTTTTACTGTGTAGCACTTAAACTTTGTTCGTAGATACAATTTAAGCTTACAAGTTATTACGATTATAAAATATCGTCGTAGTAACGCGAAATAAAGGCGGTTAATCGCACACATTCCTCCGGTTCGTAAAACTAATAAAATACTACCATCGCATCGCAAATTGTCTTATTTCATAAATAGCATTATATTTTATGTGTGAGTTGTAACATAAAATTCTACTTATGAATATGAGCAGTAAACAAGAAGTTGCTGCTAACACATTGAAACATTTAAACGCTTTCGAGTTGGAGCGTCAAAGAAAATATTTTGATGTAACAATATGGCTACTTCATCTCATAAATATAACTGCTAACAATCATTTGCAGACAATTCAAAAGCGTTTGTGTAGATATAAGTAACTTAAATAAAGAAACAAATCAATAGACATTTTAAAATAATTGACATTCTTAAGTGCTTCAATGTCTATTGAATTGCGTATAACAATATAATAATCAACTCACCGACACCCCGTAGGTAGGCACAGTAAAGTCCGTTGTCGTTCGCAACACAGCATCGCACAGCAAGCGTCCACACAAAACACGGCACTTGTAAAACATAGTATCATTCGCAAAATAACTTCATCGACGACGATAGTACACCACTTATATTATTAATTTCCAGCATTTTCCTACGAAAAAAGAAAATAATTCTAAATAAAAATGGCATCGACACTCGACACTAACACAGCACTATGGATGGCCGTTAAATTCGAATTTTGAAATTGGAATGTCACAGGTTATATTTCGAATTTCGCCACCTTCGTCCGGTCACTGTAAAGTTGAAATCACGACTGGTTAGACCGTGTATAATACAGCTGATTCTGACTTAACCACTTTATCGTGTGCAACAATTTTGTCGCGTCACAAGTGTGTGTGGAACGTGTAATTTGTAAGACGAAACCGAAGTTGCAAAGTAGTATCTACAATGTATGGTGATAATATTGTGATGATTACATTTATTAGGTACGTTTACGAAATTGTGAATTAATTTGATAATTAAAGACATGGTTGCTGAATTACGCAATTCGATTCTACAGTTTCGCATATCTAAAAGAATTATTTCACTATCTACAAAGGTTTTCCTCTCTATTTCACTAACTAAATAAATTATGAATGTAACCGCAAGAATTACCTTGTCGGATGCGGGTATTGTCATTGTCGATAAATAACAGCCTATCAGACATCACTATAGACACATCACTAAGAAGCGGAAACGAGAACGGAGATGGCCACAAAAAAAGCGACGAGTATGACCGAGTACGACAAAGTCGAGTAAAAATTTATAAAGGTCTGGTTTCATGATGTTCCAATTGTAACTGCTCATCGAATAAGTTCAAAAATGGAACAGAATTCGTTTGAAATGACCTGTTTGATAAGTTAACGTCATCTGTAAATAGTGACGGAAGCCCTTAATGAGCCTTGGAACACAAAGGGGCACGGGTGGATATTAGTCAGTAAAAGTCTGACACACTCCTTCGCTCCACGTAAAATTTAAAAGAATGAATGATACTATCTTAGCCACTAGTTATCTTCTATGAAAGTCACTTTCTGATCGGTTATTGAAATAACTTCTCCCTCTCTGGGTGGAGCGAGAGTGAATATAAGGCTTTTATTACTCAAAAACCGTGTTCTTATAGTTGCCCGTTGCGTTCCCGAGCCGAGCTGACTTTTTCAAACAATGACGAAGCTTTGGAAGTTTTGTGGCCCCAATGTAACAAAAAAGAAACTATTTTAATCACCCAATTGAATAATTGAAATTGGCCTCCAGTATTCATTACAATATTATTCAGTTAAAAACAATAGTGGAATTGTGAAGAATATTCATAGAGTTTTTCATATTAATTTCTCTTAGCGATTCATAATTGTTAATTGGTTGGTTTCTCAGTGCCATTATAACTTTTTTTTTTTCATAAATAATAACACTATTGTGTCACTTCTATCAATTATTATTTTCCATCTGTTATTTCAGTTTTTATGACAAATGAAGTAATTTCTTTTTGTTTTTGCAAATGACGAATCGCTTAAAGAGGTAATTACGATACAATTAATTGTTTAAGTTTTAACGGTTTTTTCTTAAAGAATCAATATTTTTAGCCAATTAATTTTATAAGCAGAATGCTAGTTTTTCGGCCACGTAGCTAGAATTTCGTTTAGCATTATTAACCTTTTAAATACCGTAATTAGAGACACAATATAAAGACAATGAGGGAGCGAACGCTGGCGTTCGCTTGGGGTTTATTGAATTAAGACGAGGAAATGGTACTTAATTGGTATTTATCGGTCATTTTACTTTATTAAACTTAGGCAATTTTTTTCCTCAAAATCCACTTAATTGTTTAAAGGACAGTGCATAAGTAGACGCTATCTTTAAGCACTACAGTTAGTTAAACTCGGACCCATTTCATTTTCAGGAAAATACAACATTAGTTTTATTTTTATATAAAAAATCTATGTACAAAATTTCATAACTGTATCACGAAAAGTCACCAAGTTATAAGCTTGATAAGGGGTTGTTTAGCACTTGCACACAGCGGTTTGCTGGCGCCTAATGCCCGCCACGACCTGCCTTGACCTGTTTTATACTTAGTGCCGGTGGTGTCTAACTTGTGATCTTTTTAAATATTTTTGAGAAAAAATATAACATGGTGTAAAAACTATTGGAATCCATTCAGTTACTGATTTTGAACAAACTTATTCAGTTTTCGCATAAAGTAAAAATAATGTTGTATGATTACTAAAACATAAACATTGCTACTCAATCTTAACCATTATTTAAGAACAACCAACACACTCGTACCTAATCCATTCTTTATTATAAAAACACGTAACAATTCACACACCGTTTTTCTTTATAATGAAAGTGAAAAACCAAATGGGCAATTTGTGCATGTTGGCCAGCGTCCAATCACGATAAAGCCGTCAAAATGTAACAATAATTGTGCGCCGGCGCACCGCAATGCCTTTCTGAGAAGCTGAGTCGTAAAACTCTAGCGCATGTCGCCAGTATTAGCCTAGTATTAGAATGTACGCGGTATTGTGATTACTTATGTTTTTTCCAGTAATAAGTTTAAAAGATATATTGAGTTGTGCGTTAGCTTTCAAGGGTTAAGTTTCCACATTATTATTTAAATTTCAAAAATCGAATGACGATTTCTTCTGCATATTTTTTTTTTAATTAAAAATTACCTAAAATTTTGGTCTCTCAACTAAACTTCGAGGTCGATTAAACCTTTACCCACCCATCACTATGCACTAGTATTGCCAGTATCTTCAAATATTTTTGTATTGTCATTCCTATTTTGTATACGAGTTTTTTTACAGACATTTCTATTATTAAGGCAGAATGTTTCCTAATAAACTGTCCTGTTTACTTCTCGACTGTCATTTAGTTGTTTTTTATTTTTATTTTATCTACCTAACAACTTAACAAGTTAATCATTCTAGTTTCTAGACACATCTTAAGCTGTTCCTAACCTTAGGGTACAATTCTATCTAAATTACTTTGTCGAGAAGATTGCGTGAGACATGAAAACAAACAAGATTGTACTAAATTCACTTAACTACGAGTACAATCGATTTAATTCGCATTTGTACCACTTCACCTCACTGCCCACTAGGGCCATGGGGAATTTCTAAAAAGGAATCCTAGAACGTGAAAGGAAACTGAAGAAACATAGGTAGGTTCCCTCTCCATTAAATGAGAAGGTTAAGGCAGAAGCGTATCGGAACGGAGCTCCCGCCTTAGCATTAGTGTATTTTTTTTAAACCAACTATGAAGTGGTATCTAATGGCTAAGATGTTATCATTCAATCAGACGCGTTAATTGTGGCTGACTAAGTAATTTAGAAGGCATGCTACTCGTATTAAAAAGAAGTCTGTTTAATTAGTACCTGCCTCATAATAACAGATATCTAATCAGACTTGGTGACAAATAAAGTGAGAAACCAAAGCTATAAGCTGTTTTAGTAATCACCACCGGACTATTATTTTGTAATACAGCAATCATTTATAATAAGGTCTTTATAGCAAGAATTTAGAATTTGCAAATACAGTTTCGTCCATAAAAGTGTTCCTACAGAAGTGTAATGTGATTCTGTTAGATAAAATGAGACAAGTAAACTTTCCTTTGCATTATTCTGATGTAATTTAAAAAAAAAAGTAGACTGTGTTAAACTTGTTCTTGTGGTTTTTTTCTTTTAATTTGTGTAGTTAATGTTTTGTTTGTTCAGTGTTAATGTATATTATTGACTATCTACACGTGTCAGTATTAACTGTTAGTGTAATTTATGTAAATAAGATTTGGTTTCGGCTAAAAAGAGGCCGAATATTTAGCTGCACCGAAACTAGAGTCTTTAAGGGAAAGATCTAAAAACTGGGTAATTGACTGTCTTGTTCATCAAAATATGTAATCAGTTTTGTGTATAATCTTCGTTTATTTTTTTCTAGTATTTTATTAAAGTTTGGGAACAGCTTTCAGTAGTCTGAATAATTTTTCTAGATTTAATTTTTGTCAGTTTTTCTGTTACCATGCGAGTGTTCTGTTTGTTTTTGCCGAAAAAGGAAACGGAAATTCGGTACTATTTCGGCTTCAGCTAAAAATCATGTTTCGGTCGGACACTAATTTGAATAAATAAATCAAACCAAGATACTATTTCATCAGCTAAGCAGCAGTGGATTTCACAATGGAAATGGAAAAACATGTTTTAGAAAAAAGTAGTTTTTAGACGTCTAGTATTGTTTTGTAAGTTGGCTTACGAATAATATGTATAGTTTCAGACCGCAAAAACCTATGTTATGGTTACAAACAAATTGCTTAATTTGTAAAGTTTCTAAGAATTTTTTAGATACATGGTAAACTTTCAGCCACAAAAAATATTTGCGTGACAAAATACAAAAAGGCATACTTATCTCTAATAAAAAAAAAATGGCATATATACCTATAACCAAAATAATACTCAAAAAACTCTATATTTTATTCGCAAACCAAGTATTCTACGAGTATGTCTAAACCGGACAGTTCCATTCCACCACTATCATGAATCTAAACATATGAAACGCATAAAGTCGTATTTTAAGTTACGACCTTATAGATCGGTCGTCATAAGTTGACATTAGTTTCAAGATGGCGCGGTGTAAAATAGTTGAATTAGTGTAAATGTTGCGTCTATTTGTGTCATAAGTTATGTTTAGTAGTCTGTGAATGTATTGAAACGACAATGATGATAAAAGGTGTTAACTAGATACAATAGTGTGGGGATTTGTAGAGATGAAACTGTTTTTCTTTCTTTTCTTTGATAGGTGTTGATTTAAGGTATGTTTATACAGGTAGCCCGAACAGTTCGATTTTCTTATTTTTTTCCATTTTCCATTATGATTGGTGGATGAAATATGTATTGACTTGCGAAAGCATAATCATTAAAATTATCAATACAATCTGTAAGTTTGTTTTGTATTGCATCGGTTTTTTTTTTTAATCTTTATTAAGGGGCTTTGTCAAAATCTCATGAAAAAGTTATTCCAATAGAATGACTTGTCTCCTTAGTCTTACAAACTAAGAGGGTTGTAACTTAAGGAAACTTTGAATTCTGTGATCTACCTTTGAGTATCTCCATTAAAGGATTTTAATTAATTTATATTAAAAATAGAATGAGGTCAACTTACAAAATGATCTGAATTTTTGGCAGATTTATTGGCTTGCATACTCATTTGGGGATGCAAACAATGATTAATAATTAAGGGTTGGGAATCGTTAATCTTGACCAAAAGTGAAAATAAAATATTTTTGACACAAAATCTTTAAAAATAGAAAGTTAAATTCATTACTTTCAGTCTTACGACATTGAAAACAAAATTCATCTCTCCTCACATCCAATGTTACCAGGAATTACTAAAGCTGTTAGTATTCTAATATAAATAAGCTAACTATTGTTAGATAGGAATGTGAGCTTAGCACATCAACGTAAGTTGTAGTATTCAAGCGACAGACATTATAGGCGCTTACGCATCTTTGTAGTCACAGGGAAAGCCATTAGCCTTGTGAATTATTGGTTTTTAGATTACTTGGTGAAGTTTAGATCTGACCAAGTTATAAGTTTAAAAAAAATTATATTTCTCTTAATTGATTTTTAAATATTGTTGAAATATAGAAAATGAAGCTTAACCAACCAACCCAACCTAAATTTAGGTCCATATACATTAGAACCCAATGAACTAAAAATAGTCGCAAGTAGTTGCGGCCTTGAACTTTTTTCTTTCTTTCTTTTTTAATTGGTTTTGGCAAAAAAAAAAAAATAATCGGTATTTCCTCTACTTAAAAATTCATCATGGAAAAAAAAAACATTGTAATAATAATGTTCATGGTAAATACTTTTTTTAGGTTGTTTAAACCAAAAATTACGTTTAAATATCATGTCATAATTTTAGGTCGCTGGGCTGTAATTCTTTGATTTTAAAAAGCATCTTGGGCCGGAATGTCTACATATTTTTGTCATTAAATTAGGTCGTTGGGCCTTACGAAGTTAAATAAAACTTCGTTTCTTTACACTCTATTTTGTGACTAATTCAGGATTTCATCCAAATCGTAACGATCGAACCCTATTTACGGGCACATATTATTTTTATCAATTTAATTAAAAACTTTGCACTATTAAAGATTTTGTTTTTATATTATCGCTTCTAAAAACATTGGTTATGAGTAAGTGTAGTGTGTAGTATGGTAGAAGTGTGCCTATTCTATGTTGTTGTTTAAGTCTGTGAGTTCTTGAGAGTCTTGTGACAGTTATTTGTACAACGTGAGTGACGATATTCGTTAGTTAGTGTACTAAATGACAAACTTATTCTTGTTTATAACTCAAAAATAATTAGAGCAAATAATTTTGAGAGCGCCAACAGAAATGCTAGTTTGAAATATCTGAATATAATATTTCCATCTTAAAAAAATTAACACTTACAAAACAAATTTTAATAAATATAATAATTTATTAAAATATAATACTGTAATTTTTTTTTTTACAAAGGCATTGGAAGAGAAATGATATCACTGGTTGCTCGGGTATGAAAAGTTAATTTATAACTTAACCCTTAGGGCCTGTGTACACTACCTACGTATTTTAAACGCGCCGTTGACGTGCGTTTTAAATACATGCGGCGACGGCGCGTTTTTCCTTATACTGTCTACGTTTGACTCGCGTCTGTATCGCTAAAAAACGCGCGTTTAAAAAAAGTAGTGAGCACAGGGCCTTAGAAATTTAATTTCTTAAAGAAGTTATTTTATTTAGGCCATGTAAAAGCCACCCATATTAAAATCGTGACTCAACTTCACGTGAAAAACCTTCAGGTATTTTTTTTTTGTCAAAAACAACAAGAACCAAGTTTGTCATAGACCTCAAAACCTGCCAGTGTGTATAAGCACTGTTTCTGTGTTTGGGTAAAAACTATTTATTACTATTAAAGTCCGTACTGGCGTGTCGAGTTCCTCAGCTCTAGACCGTCGAAGATGTTCAAATTGTGCTTCCTCGCGTATTCGTTGATTATCATCTTCCCTGTGGACAAACAAGGCGCGCATTGGACAATCGCTTGGCGGTTTAGAAAGAAAAAAAAACTGCATAGGAATAGAAATTCCAAGTTAATATTTTTTTTTTTTTTTTGGTAGAATAACAAAATATATTAGTTTCATAATTTTATTTCAATTGTTTATTTCAGTTACTAATAGATAATGTCATCTCGTAAACAACAACGTAGAATATTGTATAGTTATTAATTTTTCTATGCAGTTTTTTTTTTTAATTATAATTTATGAGGTGAAAATATTTTGCTGTTCGTAAAAATATGTATTTTTTTTTTTAATCTTTGCTGAAATAACAATTATAATGACCACTAAAAGCTTGTTTGTGACCCTTCAAAAGCAGGAGATATAGAAAATGTTTTTAGGTTCTTTCAGTCTATCCAAAGGATGCCTGGTAGTGCATAATGATATCAGCGATAAAACCACCATTAGGTATACCCGTTTTAAGTTCGATTAAAAATTGTATGCCTGACCCCGGCATGCCCACCATCACGCCTGTTAATTTTGATAACACGAAAATTCTAGGTAATAACTAATAATAATTGGCGACAAATGTGTGTATATGCCCTCCCCTTTTTGGGAATACAGGCCTGGTGTTTATAGTAATTTAAAAAAGAAATGCAAATTCTGAACTGAGTTCTAGTTATAGTTTTTTTTTTTTTTGTAGATAGCCACTCAATATTAACACAAAATAGATAGGTAATATTAACCTCACAATCCTATCTTGTAATTTCTGCTATGTAGAGTTGTGGGTATCACATTTTTATTCATATCGCAAAATAAAAAGCTAAAAGCACCTCAAAAAACCTATTTAAAAACATTGTTCTCTTCTCCCACATTTGTCGTTAGTCTCAAGAAAACATTAACAGAATCTCACAACTTAAGAGCGGCCAATAACAACCTATGCTATCTAAACAATAATTATGTGTACATATTTATATAATTTATCAATAAACAACAAAAGATTTCCACTGTACAGTAAACTCGCATTGCAAGAACATAAAAGCTGTCAACTCAATAACAGGTGATTGTGAGTTACGACTTACGACACACGATATTATTGAGTTGCTCTTATAAATAAACATTACCTATCACGTCATTTACTACCGGTCCCTTTTTTATTGCTGACTGTACTGTTCTGTCATCATCATAATCACAGTAAGGACCCTCGCCCACGGCGACTCTTTGTAGCAATGCTGTAGCGCGTTCGTATCGATACAGTCGCGATGCTGTAGCGCGTTGGCATCTTTTCTATAGCGCGAAAAATGCGACTAAGGGCCTGTGCACACCACGTTTTTTAAACGCGCCGTTGACGCGCGTTTGTAGCGATACAGACGCGATACGTACGCGAGTCAGACGCAGCCTGTAGACTTTTAATAGGATAAAAGCGTGCCGTCGACGCACGTTTCTAAATCGTGCGTCAACGGCGCGTTTAAAAAACGTAGTGTGCACAGGCCCTAACGCGCGTTTCGTAAGCGCGCGACAGCATCGCTACAAAAAATTCGCCGTGGGCGAGGGGCCTTACTGTGATTGTGATGATGAAGAATAATAAGAAACCGTATTTTAAAGTTTTTTGAGAAAATATTTAACATTAGTCCTTTGAGCACTAAAGCTTAAAGAGAATACTCCAGCAAATTGGTTTGTTCTTTTTTTAAATTATCTACAAATAAGCGCGACGCAAAAATGCGACAACAATATTGCCAACTTTTAAATAAAATTGTTTTATGGTAATATTTTATCCGTAAAAGAAATTATTTCCACAAAAACGGGTTCTCGCGTTTACATCTGTTAGCGGGCAGATTTTTTACTTCCACGAATTTCAAATAAATTATCAAGAGCAATTAACAGTACATTATATATTGAACATTTACAGTGAACATCGACCTGTGGCTTTGAGATTGGCCAGAGAAATCGCAATAAATATTATAAGTTCAATCAGTTCCTTTATCTTCTGCTATAACCATGGGGTCATGGGGTAACAACTAGTCACAGGTGCCTACGTTTATTTTAATATTTAATTGATATTAAGAAAGTAAAAGCAGTACTGAAGAGGTTCATAAACTTATTTAGATAAATAACTTTACGAACCACTAAAGTACTGCTTTAGACGGTTACCACGATAGATAAATATTTTGTTTTGTATGTGTTGTTTTTGCATACATATTCTTTTTTATTAATAATAAAATAAAAAAAACAAATCTAAAATAGTAAATAGACGTGGTAGGTTGAGATATTTTGAGTTAGAGTGAATTTACGATATGTTTTCAATGCAAAACAACAGTAACCATTTTGTTTTTTCAATTCATTTTTGAATTTATGGAAAAACTAATCAAATAAATTCGACCCTTTCTCTATTATGACTACCATTTCATGCTAGATATAATACAAATGTGTCTAATAAAAGAGGTGACTCCTTCCATTAACCAATATCTGAAATATTCAGAATACAGCGAAGTTATTACACCCTTTTTAAAGGAGTAATCTAGAACAATTTTCTGTTTTTACCATTATAAACGCAAAAGATTACCTTGGTTAATGCAAAAGACACCTTTAATTTAAAAAAGCAGTAAAATCTTTATCACTCCGTCATTTTTCACGCTAGCTGTATTTTTTTACTTAAACAAACAATAAAATTATGGTAAGCCTAATTGCAACCGACGCAAAATGGAGACGGATTCATAAAGGATAATGAACAAAGCACAATTGAAACTTTAGATTTTAGAAACTTTCTGATATCGGTTTTTTTTTTCTTTTTTGGAAAAAGTGAAAAGAAGGTCTAAATAAAGTTACATTTTATCGTTGACACCGACTGTTTAAAGTATAAAATGGCATGTGCTTCCAAAATGTCACATTTTCAATTCCAAATGTTTGACAGTCGTTATCGCTGACAGAATTTCCCTTGGTCTAGACCCCAAGTATTTAACTTGGAGTCTAGAGCACCTACCTATGTTAAATGATATCAGTTCTTTACAAAGTTTCCAGAGTACCCTTCGGCTGTAGCGAAAGGTTGTTTCACGCCAGACTGCAGGGAGCCCAAGTAAACTCGAGTACGAGGCACGTATGCAAATAACAACGACCATTCAACGTAACACGACTTCCGTCTGCATTCGTGTGCCTCGGAAGATATTCGGGCAACTTCGACTCGCTACATTGTAGCACGAATTAGGTCTGACTCGCACGAGTGAGAAAAGCTTTTAAAAGAACAATGTCTGTTGTTGATATAAGTCTTAATTACCGTCATAATTTTTCGCTAATATTTTTTTTTAGATTTTATGTACCACGCACCTAGCGTTATATACACTGCAGAACTTACAATAACTTGAAGATTAACATAGATTTAACAAGCAATGAAACCATGACACAATTTCTCGAAAACTTTTCACACTCTCATGACTCAGAACTCAAAACAATCGCTTCGCAAAACAATATAAATCAAACTATTGCAATAGCAACTACAATTTCCAAGGCCTACCTTCGTCAATTTTCCGCGACGCCTCGTCCAGGTCGCTCCCCGCGTAATTAAGGATCACCAGGACAAGGGGCATCATCTCCCAGGAGTAGTGGAACTTCTCCAGTAGCTTGTGACAGTTCTCCACTAAGGTTTCTAAGGAAACCGCTGCGGAAGAAGAAAAACGAGAATGTTAGGAAATTGTTTCGGTTTTAAGTCTAGATGACTGACATAATATAACAAGTAACTTATTACTAAAAAAGGGCTTGCCATTTTTTTGGGTTGGAAATCAAAAACAAGTTAAGGCGGTAAAAAGTGTGCAACGTCCTTTGACAATTGCTGTTCATGGTGATGTGATGGTTGAATAGGTATAGGCTGCCCGCCCTCGTCCGATAATCGGTAACCGATTTTTTGTAGGAGAAAAATAGAACACACTGATAGCAATAGTGCAACGCACACGTACTACAAAAAATCGGTCAGAAATACAGAACAATGTACAAAATCGGCTCGAATATCTGTCCTACAAAAAGTCTGACGGGGGCGGGCAGGGTTAACATTACATTTTTTTTTAATTATATTAACCACTGTTTGACTACGATTCCACCTGATGGTAAACAGGGAGGCAATCGTTGACGGTGACACTCACTAGTTTATTAAGAACCTAATCGCTTTAGCCTTAAATACACCTAGATTATAATCGGACGGGAAGACCGACACTTCAATTAACTGGATTTTTATTTTCAAAAATAACACTTAAACAATGAATATCTCCTTTACTAAAACACAGTGCGTACAGCTGAAACTTGAAACACAGGTTTTATAAACCTAGCTCAGGAATGTCGCTAATTATACATAAATCTAGGTTCAAAATTATTTATCCATAGGTAAGTCCTGAAATATTGATAATTTAGTTATACACAAGTAGTTATTTGTTGGGTACTAGCATAATTATTTATTTAATGCGCATTGTGTATTTACTTGTGGCTATTATATGTAACTGTATTGTGTAAAAGATTTAATAAAGATTATTGTTATTTGCTAAGTAGTGGAATTCTCAGTCGGTGTTTCCTAATAATGGTTATTACCTGGGGGTATTTACGTCAAGAGTGAATAGGTTACTTCTAGGCAACCGTGATCTATCATCGATCACATCGCCGCTTTTCTTCACATGAGATAGTGGGCAAGCGCGAGCCGTTCAATAAAAAAAAACACAATGAAAATGGTTCAAAACTTTACCGTTTCCAAACTTGAACCTTAGGCAGTTCCATTATGAAATCCACGGCTCATAGATGACACATAATTCCACTTTAGCTATGTCAATGTCAACGACTACTGCAGAGTTAACAAATAATCTCTTAATTAGTAACCAGTAGCTTTGCAGCTAATAATTACTAAGCGTGCGTAACGCTAACATGAGATACGGTCACTGATGACTTGTCATTACAACTTATGAGGCAGTCACTAATGAAATGTCATTTGTACTATATTATGTGGTTTTTGTAACTTGTTAAATGTGATTTATGATGTGCATACGTAGAAAATTATAAAATTTAAGCGAATTTACGCATGAGTTTTAAATTAATAATGTGAATTTTTCAATTCATCTGTACTTTTGTAAGTTTATCTAGGACATTACTGACACCCCGTGCCTCGGAACGCACGTAAAGCCGTTATAGTCTGTCTAAAAAGTAAACCGACTTGAAATGGGAATTTTGGGAATTTTGTTTAATTCATTAAACCCCAAGCTAACGCCGGCGTTCGCGCATCTACGAGTATTGTCTTTCTATTGTGTCTCTAATTACCACGATTGAAAGGTTAATATTTAAACATTTATATTCGATACTTTTTATAAGGTTGTTCTGTTAGTAAATTATGATCAATATCTCCTAATCAACCTTGATTATTGAACCCGTGTTGACTACATCAGATTTAATTAAATCCTAATAATTACCCAAGTCGTTTGACTTTTTAGACAGACTCTAATCCCGGTTGTCGTTTGTAGATCTTTGACAGGCGTTACAGATGGTCAGATACCAGAAAGTCTGATCATCAGTCTACCCAAAGAGTATCATGTTGCCCAGTAACTGGATCGTGAAGGTCTGATAGGCAGTCGATCCAAGTAAAATATTGGTATTCAACCGCATCTGATTAGATTGGAAGCCGACTTCAATAAAGTTGAGAGTTGGCTCAGTAGATTAGGTGACGTTCTGATAACATAAACAAAATAATCCTTTTAATGTTCCCACTGCTGGGACTCAGGCCTCCTCTCTAGGAGAGGGAACGGGCCGTAATCCACTACGCGGGCCCAGTGCGGGTTGGTGGATGTCACCTGTCTTCGAATTCTTGGCTCTATGACATGCCGGCTCCCTCACGATGTTTTGCTTCAACGTTCTAAGCGCAGTGTAGTTATATTGAGAGGATGCAGAGTTGCAAATTACAAAAAAACTTTCGAAAATTTTAATTCTACTGCCACCTAGGAGCCTGACCCTTCCCTTAAATCTGTCGCCACAATTAAATATGACGAACATAACACTTCTAAACAACTGCACCGTGAGACCCCGCTACCGCCTGATTTCTAAGTATTGACAAAGTAAACAAAAGCGGCACTTTAGTGACAAGTGACACTTTGTTTAAATGATAAATGACATGTCAATTGTTACACATAACATAAATAAACAGTGTAGACGACAGTGGATTGGACTACCGAAGCATTCGGAGAACGAATGACCTGCGAGTGCTTAAGATTATAGTATTAAACAAAAGATAGATCTCAACAACTGTTTCGTTGAAGTCTAAGTTTATCTTAGGCACATCACTGGCTTATGTGAGATTGACATTTAGCCTGAAATCATAATCCCATCTTGACCGACTTTATCACGTAAATACAGTGGAAGTCTGTGCTGGGGTCTGTTTCCTGATAGCTACTACCTGAGGGTCTACTAACTACGAATAAGTTACTTCTAGGCAAACGCGCTCCGTTTTTGGCCACATCATCCTTATAGTCTGTCTAAAAAGTCAACCGACTTGGGAATTTCGTATAATATTTAATCATTTAAAAAATACTTACATTCGATTATTTTTATAAGGTTATTCTATTAGTAAACAATGATCAAGATCTTTTAATCAACCTTGATTGGTGAACCAGTGTTGACTACATGAGATTTCATTTTGCCCTAACAATTACTCACGTCGTTTGACTTTTTAGACAGACTCTACCCCTTACTATCAGGTGAAATAGATTTCACCTGATAGCAATTTGACCTATTGGGTTAAGTAATTGATAGGCTCACCATGAATAATAATAAAAAAAATGAACTGATTAGAATTTAGGCATGGCTTTGAGTGTCGGTCGACGTGACTGATTTGTTATTTATCGTTTATTTTAAGCATTAACCCATGTTAAGCATAAAAGATAAATCAAATAATATAAAATGATTGATAAATGACTAAATTAATTTCCATAAAGTATTGTGTGTACACAGCAATGAACTAGTTCATATTACTTATATCGATAAACTCATCTTTGAAGACGGCTTTAAAAAAAACGACCTTAAATTGATTGAAGCAACAATCTTTGGCATGGTGTAAATTTATTAAAAAAATTAAAAAGCAACATATAAATAAATAATTCAACGACATTTTTTAAAGCAGAAAAATATAATTAAAAGTCATAATAAATCTAATAACCTCCTTTTATGAAACAATTACTTTTTAAATGTAAATCACGCCAAGACCAGAAGGTCGGATATAAGAATTGGGTCAATGTAAATACTCTTCAGGTCCTATAAAATGTTCTGCCAAATCATTTGCATAGTTTATGAGCCAACTGATGAGGAATAGCATTAATTTGGCATTTTATTCTGGGTCGTTACTAAACTAGAATAATCATTATTAGAGTGGATTATTTAATAAGTTGATTTATTTTAGTTTTTTAGCACTTTGGAACTCGATAGTCTTTTACTGTTGGGAACTGTTGGATGGTTGTTTGAATTACCTAAATCAATTTTAGTTAGTGCGTGTGAATGCAAGTTATTCATGCAGGTTATTTTAGATACTAACACAACTGCGACAAAGGTAAATATACTGCCGGAGATGAAGATTAATATGTATCTTTTCATATTAGTCACTCGAACTCCGAATTACTGTTCCTCAATTTCATACAAAACCCGTAATTTTAATCGTCGAGTAGTGGATAAAGCTCAAAGTGTCGCCTCAATGACCGATCTTGCGCCTTTCGCATCCATATGATTCCCGCGATCCTCACCAGGTCGTCGGTCCACCTTGTGAGAGGCCTTTCAACGCTACGTCTTCTGGTATGGTCTTAGTCGCCACTCCAGACCCTTTCAGCCACATCGACGATCTGTTCTGCGAGTTCTATTTTGAAATGTATTTAACGTAAGCAAATAAGATACAGAGCAGTTCCACAAGAACAACAACGTTTATCACCGAAACATCCTAACAAAATCGCCAATCGACATGAATGGGACAATCGACTAACCATAAACAAGGATTAAGAATAATCGCAGCGGCACGTCACTAGCGTCCATAAACTATATGTCAGAAGGTCGTGCATCATACAGACACTTCGTTTTTACGACTTCCCTTTGTGCTGACAGCTCCGTCGACTATAAAAAACCTATTCAAAGGTGGTGGAGATACTTGGACACACATCGTCAAGCTTTTAACCTCGTGGAATAGTGCTGTAACGTTCGTCGACGTGTCAAATAGTCGTATTGCTACTTACGACGTTATGGCCCGCATTGTTCCGATTGCTACTACGTTTCGCTATGGGTTTTAAATCGATTTGAAGGCTGTGGTGATTCATTTGGCATTGAGTGCTGTTTTGTTGTCTTTTTTGTGTTGACTACTGTGAAATAAGTAATGTGGTAACTTTTAACAAAATATTAAAACCTTTTAGCTCTGTTAGTTCTTCGTGTTTATCATGAAGAACACCTTATTATTTGTCTTATTATAAATTTAAACATTCTAAATTTTTTGTAATACCTAAATATTGTCACGCACTCAATTTGTGGTGTGGTTTTGGTGATGAAAATAACCGAAAATGAAAAAAAATGGATAACCGAAATCGTGTGGTACCTACTCAAAATTTTTATTAGACACTACTCTATGTTCGGACTAGATATACACCGCTAAATTTTAATCGTTTTAATCCCGTGGAGGGTCGATCCGGTACATGAAACACTATCGATTTGTAAAGATAAAATTAAAAAAATAAAGTACGTTTTTTTCAAAACTCGTATTAATTTACGCATATACGAAATTAATTTCTTTAAGAAATCGTCAGCTGAGCGAGTTCAATGACCTGTAAGTATTTTATACGCAACGCCGACTATTACCTACAGGTTATTGATCTCGCTCAGCTGATGTTTTCTTAAAGAAATTAATTTCGTACATGCGTAAATTAATACGAGTTTTGAAAAAAGGTACCTACTTTATTTTTTAATTCTATCTTTACAAATCGATAGTGTTTCATGTACCGGATCGACCCTCCACGGGATTAAAACGATTAAAATTTAACGGTGTATAACGTGCATCATAGAAGCTGAAGACACCCACAAGATGCATAGTTATCACAATATTTATATATGATCAGTTCATAAAAGCCATAATCACTGTCGTAAATGTATAAACTTCTTTTATGGACCTCTACATCTATCATAACTCAGCTGGTTGCAAAGTACTGTTAAGGTTACTATAGCACAGATGTTTTCCATCCCTAGATATTTGAAAACTCAATCAACAAAAGGTCTTATGTTTTGGCAACTCGTTTATACTTAAACACGAGAGCATAAATATATGGAAATTAAACCATTTACAGGTACATTTAAACTGTCAAAGACACAATAAGCAAAAAAAGATGGCGCTAGTTCTATATTCCAAAGCGTTCTGTCTTCTGTCAATTTTCTACCAAGTTACTAAAAACGGTTTTCAGCATCTGAAGCATAAGATCCGAAAACCGTTTTATACGTCACAGTAAAACCTATGCACTAAAGTTGGGATAGATACAATTGACGTAAGTTCGAGACAGCAGCGCCGCAGTGCGGCTCGGACTTTATGTCAACTTTACGATCCGCCATTACGAACTCAATGCAGTTTGCCGCCAAGAGCTGATAAGTAACTGTATTCGAATTTCGAATCTAGCTGAGTAAGCAGCTACATGGAATTAGTAAGTATGTCCTATGTATTGCCAACTAGACTCGCAGTTACGGTTCTAAAATAGTTGTCATTTCATGATCGATATGTCATAATTAGATTCATTTCCGAGTTGTACTTTTGGGATTAGGATCACACCCTACATCAATGCCAACGTGTGACAGATTTAAATACTTAGTAATTCGCTCAAAAAATCGGGGATTAGGAAAAGACGGCATTTTTTGAGTGAAGTTTTAAGTATGTCTGTTTTAATTATTTGCAAATTGATTCGTAGTAGTAATAATAATAATAATTTATTTATTACAAGTAACATTGACTCATATACAAATATAAAAAATAATAATCAAATCAGTCACAATTAAAATTACAGTTTTAAAATTAAAATCAACCAAGTTAAATCACATCACCATCATACATATATAGAGCGTCATTAAATTTAATTAAATTGAAATTACTTATTTATAACTAGATAATAAAAAAAAAATTGTAATTATTAAAATTCAAACCAAATAATAAAATCAAAATTAAAACACTAGGCAAAATTAAATCATAAAATCAAAATTAAACAACAAAGTCAAAATTAAATAAAGTCAAAATTAAATAGTAGTTAGTAGTAGTGGTGTGATGTAAAATTTGTGTAGTTTTATATATCAAGTGTTTGGACAGATGGACAATATGTGGAATCATTGAAACAGGCGCGATCTCGGTAAAATGGAGCTAAACATTTTATTCTAGTATCGTCTACCTTAGAGAAGTTTGCCAAGAAGGCTGGCTCAATACATTTGCTGCCAAACGCCACAAAAACATTAGAATATGTTATATCCGTATTCTAATGGCAAACAAAGTAACTGTGTTCAACGAAGACATGGTTCAAAGGACTTAAATATCCATGCCAAATATAATTACATAGATTAAAAAAACCATTTTACAAAAAAAAAAATATAACCGACTTCGGTATATTTTTTTTTGTAAAAAGTTTTTTATTTTACACTTTTTAGTTATGGTACCACCACTAAAAAGTACCCCTCAGACAAACTTAAATAACTTATAGACACAGAGCATCTCATAACGATTCTAATAATTCCAAATACAGTTAGATTACATCATTTTTTTTCCTTTTGGCTTCATCATCAAATCAGTTTAATACATCCCCCCCCCCCCTTTTCTGACAGACAGTCATCGACTACACGTATAAACAAAGCAACTTTACTTGTAACCACAGTTCAGCTGTGATTTCTGTTCCATATTTTCGAAGTTCATGATCAGATCATAACAATTTTCTATGGGACCAACTTGAAAGAACCTTTCAATCAAAAAAAGAATTTTCAAAATCGGTCCACAATTGACCGAACTATCGGTGAACATACATTCAACCGAACATAGAACCTCCTCCTTTTCGAAGTCGGTTAAAAAATTGGGTGTTAATGTTTTGAGTTTTATTTTCATGAGATAATAGTGTTTTAGTCACTCTGAGTCATATAGGTCAGAGTTACTGTCTGTTTCAGTATTATTTATCATTTTTGAATCTGTGAAATGAATGACACAAAAGCCTTTGTCTTTGATAAAGTTCAATGGTCTAATCGTAGAAAAAGATCAATATTAAACATTTAGAAAAGTTATGTCATTTCTTAAATTCATAGAAAACCGATTAAGAATGATTTTTTTATTTTTTATTTATATGTTTTTGTTTGACATCAATATTTTTGTGTAGATACAATAAAGAATAGCTATAAGAATTAACCTTCCTACCCAAATCTTACATTTTTAGATGTCACATCAAACAAATCATCGATGTTTTCTGAATGTCATGATGTGTGTGACATCATCATGACATTTATGACATTTTTAATTTCAAAAATGGAAATCACAGTACTTAAAAGTTTTTGAGTGCATGTTTGTTATTTCTTCAAGCTCGAATAGTATAGCATAGCATAGTCGGCCTTATAATGTTTCCACTGCTGGGACTCAGGCCTCCTTTCTAGGAGAAAGAATGGGCCGTAATCCACCACGCGGGCCCAGTGCGGGTTGGTGAATGTCACATACTCGAATGGTTGAACGGATTTCTATGAAACTTAGTAAACGGGTAGACCGCTGGACCATGTCCTGGCATAGCACATAAGATGTTTTTTATTTTGGGAATATGTTCCATTGGGATAATTTACTACTATCAAGCAGAAGAAACCACTGGCTAGGGTTGCCAATTTTTTTACAAGCAACAACGTTTTTATCTCAGAAGAAAATTAACAGTATTATATTTGTTTAATGTTTTAAATACATATTTTTAGAGTTAACTTATTAATTAACAGTCTTTTTAAATATTCATACGCCTCACCAAATTAAAATAAATGAGGTGAGGAATTCGATTTCGATTCGATTCGTTCTGAAAGTGTGTTATTGTGATTTGATAAAAAAAAAAAATGTGTGTAAGCGTCTAAGTCTAACACTTACTAGTATAGTGTGAAGCATTTTGATACTGAAAACAGTATTTTGTATACTTTATTTTTGTTTAACCTTTCAATCGTTTTTTTTTTTATGGTGGGAAAAAATCATGCAATGACATCCCCTGCTCTTGGGCGGAGCGGGAGATAGTGTCAGACTCTTACTGACTAAAAGACCCACCCCGTTCCTTCTAGCCTTCATACCGGGGCTCGAGCGCCCTTTCGGATAACCCTGGCCCCAGTAGGCTTCGACCCGGCTCGGTCCCTGCTGTTGCTGACAACTCCTTGAGGCGCGCGGGAACAGTGCGCGCCGTCGGCGACTTGGGGTTGGTCCGGACAGTTACCGGACGGCCGGACAGCGAGCTACCCATTGCTCACTGTCCGCAAGCCCGCGCCTACGGTGGCCGGAAATCGGGATCAGAATCCCGGCGGCGGCGGCGGCGGCGGCGGCGATAACGCCGTTGCCTGATGCGTTCGGCCTCCTCCTTTGCGAGCGTTACTGCTTCGCAGAAGTCGGCGACCGCCTGCCACTCCTCCTCGCTCCGGACCATGGCCTCAACCAAAGCCCGGCGCGAGAGGTCTCCGCCGCCAATCGCCCCCACGAGGGCACGGCGATGCTCCGTCCAAGCAGGGCACACCTCGACTGTGTGCTCCGCCGTGTCCTCCGGGCATTCCGCACAGTAGCGACACCCGGGCGTCACTTCCGCACGAATCCGGTGCAGGACACTCCCGAACGAACCATGTCCGGTTAGGACCTGCGTCATGCGGAAGGTAAGGACGCCGTTAGGTCTTTCCAGCCACGCCTCAAAGAGGGGACTTACCGAACCTTTCAATCGTGGAAATTACTGACACAATAGAAAGACAATAGGTGCGCGAACGCCGACGTTCGCTTGGGGTTTAATGAATTAACGTTAAAAAGTATTATGTAGTGAAAAACAGTATAATACTGTTTTTTAACACTATAGATGGCAACCCTACCGCTGGCAGCAGATAATAAACACATAAAGCTGTCTTGAATTGGCATCTGCCGTGATCCTTTACATTTTCTAGTAATGAAAAACCGATAATTATGGACTTTATTGCAAACTAGCAGACCCGACAGACATAGTTCTATCTTAGCAATGAATTGTCAAACGCTCAAATGTTAAATAGTCGTAGTTTTCTTATTTTATCTTTCCGTAATAACCTGGTAAGACAAAAACATACTATATTATTTTTAGTTCATGTGAAACCTGAACTATACCCCTAGCCAAGTTGCTAATCTGCAATAGTTAACGCTTGTAGAAAGCTTCAAATGTACGGGAATGACGTCGCCTCAACGCTCAGTCACGTGGTCAGAATAAAAGAATTGGCGGCAAGGTCAACCCGAAGCGTTCCACGCAAGCGAAACGATTGTAACTTGGCTAGGGGGGCAGTTTGTTCAGAATCAGTAAGTGAATGGATTCCAATAGTTTTTACACCATGTTATATTCCTTCCTAATTTTTTTTAAAAAGGTCACAAGTTGGACACCATCGACCTAAGTATAACACAGGTCATAACGGGCATTAGGCAACAAACAGCGGGGTGCAAGTGTGAAACAACCCCTCAATCGTCCGGATGACTCGGTGACTATGTATTTTTGCTGACATAACAAGTTTATAACTTTATGATTTTTCATGATTCAGTTATGAAATTTTGTATATAGATTCTTTACTTCACAGCAACGCGGCGCCGAGGCAGACCACAAAGATGGCGGGACGACCTGGACGGCTTCCTTAAGAATTGGAATGAGAAAGCAAGGAACCATGATCGCTGGAAGGAGTGAAGGGTGCCCTTTGCCCAGCAGTGGGACAATATGAGCTAACATAAAAAAAAAAAACTTTAACTACATAAAAATACTAGAAACGTGTTTTGGGCTTCGCATATGCTTAAATAATGTTATATACATAGATAGATTTATCTCGTGTGTCCCATACACACAAATAGAGAAATGTAAGACAAGTAAAAGCGATGTAATAATATAGCTAAGTTAACGTTGTTGATAAACATCGATGGCCTGTCATATAAAAGCGGAGGCTAGCCGGGGTCGACTATGACATATTTATTGCTAATGTCAGAGGTACAGGCACTAACATAACCTTATGTTTTGCTGTTTATGACGCGACTAGCTATCCCCCGCGGTTTCATCCGCGTCTTTAGATCCGCTCCCGGGAGTTGCAGCGCGATGATAACGTAGTTATCTACTATATAAAAATAAGTCGGGTTTTCCTTCCTGACGCTATAACTCCAGAACGCACGAACCGATTTCCACGGTTTTGCATTCGTTGGAAAGATCTCGGGCTCCGTGAGGTTTATTAGAGTAGAGTAGGGTAGAGTAGAGTAGAGTAGGGTAGGGTAGAGTAGGGTAGAGTAGGGTAGAGTAGGGTAGAGTAGGGTAGAGTAAGGTAGAGGAGGGTAGAGTAGGGTAGGGTAGAGTAGGGTAGAGTAGGGTATAGTAGGCTGAAGTAGGGAAGAGCGGGAGCGAAGCCGCGCGGGCAAAAGCTAGTAGGCTTATATATCACAGAAAGAATTGTTCTTCCGTATTAATGACATAATGTATTGTTTTATGAAGAGGAATCTATTCTTCAGGTATTAGTTGACAAACAGATGGACAATCCTGTTTAAGTGTTGATGGACCCACAGAACAGATGAAAGTGGTTAGAATGACCTTGTGGGAGGGGCAGGCGGGCCACAAGGTAGGGCAATGCTCATAGTTCAACTACCAATGGCAAACTGGCGATCTAAGTGTGCGTGGTCTGTTAGTTGCGTAATGCGCGTTCGTATTGGTTTATTGCCTGTAGTGGAGTTAAAGGGTGGGAGAGAAGTGGCGACACTCGTTGTAGTACAAATAGGAAAGTATTTCTTTTCTAACCTCTTCCATCTTTTCTGTGGGCTATATAAATAACCTATAGCCTTCTTCAATAGGCTATTTTCAATTCGAACGTTTTTCTTGTTATTAGACCGTTCGTTAACATACTTTTCAGTTTTATAATATGTATTAGTAAATATAGACTTATAAGTATCTTGTAACGTAATTTATTTAATAGGCGACCTAGGAAAGCAATTTAAGTTTTTTTTTTATTGGTAAGCTATGATGTGGCCGATGATGAAATAGACTTGTATAAAAGTTTCAGTGTGTTTTTAATATCGTGCGGATTTCATCACGCATGCGGATTTGTTCCGCATGCGTAACCCCCGCAAATGTTTTTATTGTAATGCGGGGAATATGCAAGTGGGACGCGAGCGGGCAGGGAAATCCCGCATGCGTAATGAAATCTGCATGATATTAAAAACACCATTAAATTACCTAGTCCTTATTAAAAGTATTTGTTAAATCAGGTATTTTTAGATTGTTATAACGTGAATTATTTAGTTCAATCAATTATCCATTAAGCCTTTTCTTAACTTTTTTTTTTCTATTTCACTGGCACGGTTGGTGGAGTGGTAATGCCATTGGCTGCTCCGCTGCGTATAGCAGGTTCGATTCCCGCGTAGAACAAATATTTGTGTGTCTGTCTAAGTGTTGTGTATGTCAGTTCACACGTTTGTGAACGTACACACTCTACAGGAGTACTTTGCTAGTGTTGGGCATTTTTAAAAAGAGAAAAAAAAAACTATTTTGGAGTCAGCTTTTACTTTTATCGCGCTTATAATGTTCTCCTGAAAAGGCTCGATATAATAATTATTATTATTTTTGATAGGTTCGCGCTTGACCGCTATCTCACCTGATGGAAAGCGACGATGCGCTCGATGAAGGAGCGCGCTTACCTAGAAGAAACCTATTCACTCTTGACTTAAAGATTCCTGGGTTGTAGCTATCAGGAAACACAGACTTCGACAAGGAATATACATTACTTATTATATCTATCTAGCCAATATTGTCCCACAGTTGGGCAAAGGCCTCCCTCCATGGTTCCTTCCAGTTCCCAGCTCCGAACCACCTACAAAACTAGATACTTATTTTTTTATTTAAAAAAAAAGATTAGGGGCTATGCATCACCTATAGTGTAGGGGATGTAGTCACTGCGACCTAAAAGATCTATTGGGACTCGCCACCTTGTTAGAGTAACTTTTTTAGCCCGGAGGCTTCCAAAAAATTTAGAATACTCCTAGCTTTTAGAGTTTTAATCTCCTCCGGGCGAATTATGTGTCGGCCCAGATGGACACTGCGTTTGTGGATAAGGGGCCCGCATTCACACAAAAGGTGCTTAGGCGTCTCCCTCTCCTGATTGCAGTACCGGCAAACATCAGTGTCACTCAGTTTCATGTGAAATTGGTGCCTGTTTAGTTTGCAGTGGCCGGTTAAGGCGCGGGCTATCGCACAGATGTTCGTCCTGCTAAGCTCAAGAAGCTCGGCAGTTCGTTTTTGTGAGTAGCCTTCTATAAGAGATTTGGCGTGTAGCAGACCTGGTTGTACCAACCAGTGCTTTTTTGAATCGCCAAATAAATTGCCCTTAAGGGTCTGCATGGCCTGGTTCTTTGAGATACCACAGAAGGGTTCTGGTCCTATCTGATGACCTTGAGCCCCAGCCCGTGCAAGTTCAACTTAGATACTTAAATTGACACGAAAATATTAATTCATTAAATCCCAAGCGGCGAGACTTGGATGTCTTCCTTGGGAATGGCGTGTAATCTGAGAAGCTCAAAGTAAATGGCGCCAGTGAACTTGGAGGTCATACTAACTGTCGAACTCAATAGATTTTCAAGGAAATATTGTGTTTTCAAGTAAATAACCATCGTTTTTGTAAAAATAAAAGGCCCAGTGTTGTGTTGTGCCTTTATGCTCATCGAGAACATCAGGAGTCCAGGACACACCTTTCCCAAAGATAATCATCTGAGCTGATAATATATAATCATTTCTTCGACTTAATTCTTTTTAAGCTATTGCATAGCTTCTATCGCGGGCCTTGAGCGTGGAGACCGAATCCAGAAATTCCGTAACGAAAATAACCTAACACCCCCCACTCATTTGTTTTTTGAGCGTGGTGACCGATAAGAAAACAAATGAGTGAACAATCAATCAAAATTCAATTCAATGTGTGAAAGTGTAACTTCAATTAATATCAAAGAAAAAAAAACAAAGGAAAAAAAATACTGCATAAATAAAATAAATAAATAATTATAATTGCATAAGTTGATAAAAATGCTATGCAATAGCTTTACCGCGGCAGTCCCCGAGTGCCACACGTCTTTTTTTTAATTCACAAACAGTCTAAGATCCGTATTTTTCTACCATAATTCACATAAATCAACATAAATTAACAAACCACCATACAACGATACAAGGAGCTGTCAAAATGAATGACCTCCAAATACACAGGCGCCAAATAGCGGGAGAAAGAGCGGACATAGCTGTCATTGGAAAGAGGTGGCTCAAAACCGGGAACATTGGAAAGAGTGGACGGAGGCCTTTGCCCAACAGTGGGACAAGCACTCTCTCATTGTCTTTCTATTGTGTCTCTAATTAAGGTAATCGAAAGGACAAGAAGTTACGTTTTGTACAAAATAATGTATGTTGCAGTTAATTAGCTGTAAGTTAGCATTTAATTTATATTGCTATGAACCTAGTTTAGAGTTAATTTAATAGCAAAGTTCTATTTTAGCACCTTCATTTCAGGATAATACTGTAGCCTTCCTCATGTTCATTAGGTACTAAAAAGTTTTTATGTCAATGCTCAGAATAAACAATTTAAAAGTTCATTTTTATTAGAATGAGATGTCGAAAACTGCAATTGAAAAAAGTAGACATATTTAACAAAAATAAAACATTAAAATCCACAGTAGGTACCAGTACAGTATCGTGTCATATTAATAGACAAAAAAAATGATGACTGCTTTTTTATGCCAATTCATAAAAATCGCTTAATTAATTTGATGGCGTCCAATATTTTTTTGATACGTCAATGTCAAAACGCCGTAGGTATCTATTAAAGTCAAATAAAAGTGTGGACACAGCGTGTCCCTCCACGGCCAAGCGTCCACATCGCTAGAAGACCATCGACTAACGTCACTAACGTTATAATCGCGCGATCCATCAATACTAGCTGCGCCCGCCTCGCCAGCGGCCAATCGCAAGCCGCCGCCACGCCTACCGGCCACGCGATTGGCCGAGCCACTAACTTTGAATATAGAACCGCTTTTTTTTTCTCTAACGCCTTCGCAAGTCCGGACAACTTGGTATTTCGTTCACGTTGCATCAAACACAATAGTCAATTGCAATGCCATTTATTTTAATTTTTAGGTTAGGAATGGTGATGGCACTGAATTGTCTTCAATTGCCTCGTTTATAGGATAAACTGTGTTTGTGCTATTGTTAGTAATGCGGTATTTAAAATTAGACAAGACTAGAAAAAATAATTATAAACAAAAAAGGTTTTGAGAAAAAATGGAAAAAAAAATTATACGCAAAGATGTTCACTTTTAAGATTTCAATAATATTTTAGATACTCTAAAAAATTTCAAACTCGTGGGGAAAACATAAAACGATTTCTTATTACTGAGAAAAAAAAACGAATCAAACAGCTAATGCATCACAATTTAACTGAAAAGCTAACTTTATACCTAAACAGCGGATGATGATAATAAAATGATTGCCGTAATTAGTCTTAATTAAATCACTTTATAGCACCTTGTGTTGTCGGCACAATCCACATTGAACGAGGTCTCCACTCCTTTCCCATGATCCCATCGTCGTACAGTTTCACAACGTAATCTATGTATTTAATTTTATCGAGATGTTTATTATGTTGTTCATTAGGAAAGGTTATGAAGCATTTTGGAATAATTTTGTATCAAAATATTGGTAAGTACAACATGTAGCTAGAATACCCCACGTTCCAAATTGCGATATCATCGCTATTAGGGCGTCAACAAATTGCGTAGTACCTACGCGATTGCGGAAAATCGGAACGACTGTTGGCGCGCTAACATCGAAAATATCCTATATCTATTCGGAACGCGGGGATAACGCATACTCTAGTAATGTAATTAGGTTCTATAACTATACAACCCATTATACCATATTACATATCTTAAGTCACAAAACAGCAGGCTTACTCTCCAAATTAATTTCAATTTCAATCTAAAGTCAACCCGATTGCAATGTCAATTTTGACGTTACGTGATTTGGTACTCTTGAAAACAATATTGTCAACATATACGATTTCACTTAGTTCTCAAAATGGTCACGCAATTTTGAACCAATTTGGCGCCAGCATTGAATTCAAGGGTACGAAACGTCACAATCTCAATGTCGACCGATCGGAATTGAACTCAAGAGTAAGCCTGCAGATTTTCTTTGATTAATATTGAAATAAGCTTATAAAAATGTAAGTATCCACAACTATCTATCTAGTCCGTTGATCGCAGCCTTCGCAAGGTAGTGCGAGAGTTACAAGTTGGCGCCCGGCGGTGGAGTTCCATGGCTTGAAAATTTTATACTTGGTCTACCTACTGTAAGAAGTCAGCTCTTCACACCACTCGCGACCACCCTTAACACGCATCCAACCATATAAGAAACTTAGCTTCGTTGAACCCGTTACCACCAGTGCTCAGCTAGGACAAAAATCAAACCGTGATAATATAAAATAAGTAGTCGGCTCAATAAAAAAAAATCGCGAATCTCAACCTAACTTACGATTTCAAACGTGTTACATGTCTACGAGATTTTTTCACGAAAATATTTAAACGTTACAAAAAATAATTAAGGGGCCGGCGACGGATGATTTCCATACAAACGTAATACCACGCTCATTTGCAGTTGGAGCATATTTCCAACATATTATGATGATATTCGGATAAAGACAATATTTATCTAGGTTCCTACGTCGAGAATATTAGAAATATTGTTATTTTTAACAGGAAACGCCAAATGGCATGTTTTGCCATTTACGGTTTAAAAAAGTGCGAAATACAATTCGTTTAAATTTCTTTTTGTTATTTTAAAAAAGAAAGACGTAGGAACCTAGATAGATATTATCTATAACCGAAGTTGGAAATATGCTCCAACTACAAATGAGCGTGGTATTACGTTTGTATGGAAATTCATCCGTCGCCGGCCCCTTAAGTTTGTTTTTAAAAAGGCTTCGCAAAAAGAAAATAAACCTGCTGGGCCGCGAAATCGACATAGACGGGCGGAATTCATACAAAATACTCAGTGACTACAACCGGCATTATTTTTATTTCTATTGCTCGTTTCGTAAGCACGTCCAGAAAACCAATATTACATTTTTTGTTTTTTTTTTTAAGTAATGCTGAGTAGGTGCCGTTTTGGACTCATATAATTTAAAGTTTTTTGTTATTTTTTTATTTTGTTATAATATTATAGGTAGGTACCTAACTATTTATGATTTTCCTTTATTAAATTTTGTGCGTTAGGTGCAAATATTTTTTTCTTTCTTTCTGTCATAAACTAGACAGATCCGCGAAACCCCGGACGGATGGCAACCCTAGGTTCATAATACCACTTCACATGCTACTAATCATAAAGATTATACTTACACATATTTTCAGATTACAAACACAATAAAGTAAGCTTTTACAAGCTATTTAATATTCATTAAAAGCTTGCTGGATTTGGTACATTATAGAATATTGATTTTAAAGCCTAATCTATTAGTCAGATATTAAAAACGTCTCATAAACTCAAAATAGTACCTAAATTTTGATACAAGGGGAGAAAGATTGTCATTGTGACGTTACGGAGCCGAGCGCTACAGTGACAAATTTCCGCGTGTATCAAACGACGTTTTTCAATACAGTACGAAGAAATAAATAGACGGGGCTTAACACGCGACTCGTGGGGGTAAGCGTGATAGCGCGTGGGTAGGACATGACACGATAAATGTAATAAACTGTGGAGAGAGGGCGCGCGCTTTTCCGCACTAGTGTGAAAAACAGTAAATTGCGTGCCTAAAAGCGGTATGGACAAAAGCGGAATTTCAAGTAAGTGTATTGAAAATATCACTTCATATATAGCTTACGATAACTTAAGTACGCATTTTATTCCTACAGTGTTAATAGAACATCTTATTCCAAGTGCTACATTTTCAGATTACTTCTAGCCTTTATTGCTTATATGTTACACCGAAGTAACATTAAGGAAGCTAAGAACATAGAAAACACATAAAACTTGGGAAATAACGCGTTTACGTCTGTACATTCTAATTTAAACATAACTAATTTTAAATCTACGGTAATCTTAGATTTTATTAATCAACTAAAGACCTGTTCTAGTTTCTCCAGTCTAGAAATCAGAGCGAATTTCTAACACCACGGGTGAATTTCTAACACCACGGGCGAATTTCTAACACCACGGGTGAATTTCTAACACCACGGGTGAATTTCTAACACCACGGGTGTTAGAAATCTTACAAAAATTTTAGCTTTTCGCTACTATACCTAGTAAAGTCTAGAACGCGATAACTCAAAAACTGCTTAACAGATTTTCATACATTTATGAGGAAGGTTTAAGTGCATAATACTTTTACCTTAAATCACTCTCTCGATTGGTGTAAACTGCGTGAAAATCAGTTCAACAGTTTTTGAGTTTACCTAATACAAACAAAAATAATAATCTTTCCTCTTTATATTACTATTAGCGGTCACAACAGACGAAAACGTCTGAAAGCTGAATTTTCATCACAAAAGAAAATTAAGAACCCGATAGCAGCGCCACCGGCTTCAATTGTATTTTCAAAACATCCTGGGACCCACTGACTAAAGTATGCAAAGTTTCATCCGAATCGCTCAAGCCATTTAGAAGGAATTAGTTGACAAACCCGCAAATCCGCAGGAAAACTAAGGTTGACGACATAGCACGAAGAATTGCCAAACTTAAGTGGCAATGGGCAAGGCACATTGCTCGCAGAACAGAGGGCCGTTGGGGCCGAAAGGTTCTGGAGTGGCCTCTTACAATGTGGACCGATGACCTGGTGAAGGTAGCGGGAAATCGATGGATGCGGGACGCACAGGAACGTTCGATGTGGCGACGCATGGGGGAGGCCTATGTCCAACAGTGGACGTGTATCGGCTGAAATGATGATGATGATGAGTTGACAAACACACATACCTACAGAAGAATAGATTTGACAGTTCTAAACGTTCTTCTACACGCCGTTCCTCCATTATCTATATCTAATCTCATCGTTACAAACATGACCTTCCGTCCGCCATTAAACTATTTTCATGGCGCACATAACTCTAAGACATAATTACACAATACAATGTAAAGTTAGAGCCAACTGAACACGACTCGAGAAAGTCCCACCGACCAATCAGAAGGCAGCAAGCGATAATCGCTGATTTCTAATTGGTCAATAAATATTTACTAGGAACGACTGTGAAATATATTTTGTTTTATGACCAGTTTTTAGTGTTAGAGCGTCGAGTTTAGAATAAGTAAGAAATTATAGTCTTTCAGTGCCTATAGCGAAGACAGAATGATTTACTCAACAAGTGTCTACTGCATATCTATGAAAACATCATGCAAAACTGTAAATTCCAAATGCCAATTATGATAAGTTAAGAGTTGTTATCTTCATCAGCCTTTTTGATGTTCCATGACTCAGGACTCCTCTCTAGTAGAGGGAATGGGCTGTAATCAACCACGCGGGCCCAGTGCGGGTTGGTGATATCACATGTCTTCGAATTTTTAGTTCTAGGACTTGCCGGTTTCCTCACGATGTTTTCCTTCACCGTTTTGAGAGCAGTGGTGATGAAATAAATTATACAAAGTAATGCGCCTGGCTGGGTTCGAACCCGCGACCTACAACTCGTATGGGGCCATTACCACTCAGCCACCACTGCTCTCAAGTTGCAAGAGTTTTATACCTAATAATTTTTCCGTTGTCTGTAAAAGTCTGATTCTTTCAGTCCTATAGTTCATCATAATATAGTCTCCCTCTGGATGGAGACCCAAAGCGAGATAGTATTTAAAATGATGCTTCAAAAAAAAAAGAATGACACTTTAACACCTTTTTTTTATGGTGGGAAAAAATCATCCAATGACAACCCCCGCTCTTGGGCGGAGCAGGAGATAGTGTCAGACTCTTACTGACTAAAAGACCCACCCCGTTCTTTCTAGCCTTCATACCGGGGCTCGAGCTCCCTTTCGGATAACCCTGGCCCCAGTAGGCTTCGACCCGGCTGGGTCCCTGCTGTTGCTTACAACTCCTTGAGGCGCGCGGGAACAGTGCGCGCCGTCGACGACTTGGGCTTGGTCCGGACAGTTTAGAACATTTATTGGAACTCTTTTTCTCGATCTAGAAGTCCATAAGGTCTAGATACCGACTTACAGAAGCTTTGAGATTTACGACGTTATATTTCGCTACGGGCATATAAATCTTAAACATTTCGGACTTATGACGATTTTTATGACTGATAGGTATCAACTTTCTAGAGCCATAGAGTAAAAAACTTTATTGTATGCTAAAATAAGTAAATAATCATTAGTTGTACAAAAATATGAGTATATATAGGTAAAGTACAGTAAAATAACATAACTAGACACTTTAAAAATAAAAGTATATATTTTAAATAGAATACACTGTCTGTCTTTAAATGGAATGATCCATATTATTGTTTATAAGAAATAACATAAATTGACACCAATTTAAATTTATGACTAGGCAGAATGGCGGTGTTCTCGCTGACAACGATACGCAGGTGTCCGAAACCAATAAATCACACATACCATAAATTTCTAAAGAAGTATAGACTAAAACCTCATTCCTCTGCCAAAAGTTTAAATTTAGAACCCTCCAACCAGCCAGCTACTACTACTAAGCCTTGTTTACACCTACACAGAGTGGCCACTAAGTGTGATATCGTTATCGGCCAGCGTCCACTTCCTGCGCAGTTCTGCCTTTGGTCACGTAGCCCGGGGCCATAAGGCACAATGTATACTGTGTACCCCGATTGTTTCGGCTGAATGGCCCGTTGTTTGGCCTCTCGTATCGCACCGGACGCGCGAAACGTCAGGCGATTAGTTTTATTGTTTCGTTTGCCGGGTGATGTTGGTAGATTAGATTTAGTTGGAATAGACATGAGGATAATAATTTGTCTGATGCGTAGAAGATACGCAGACGTTGCTATAGTCACTTTGAAATTGAAAATTGGCTGTAATAGCGTAACAAAAGATAGGCGCGCCTATACAGATAAATGCGACGTGATGAGCTATAATGAGGTGTCAAAAATATATTTACAAAGGTAATACCTGTCACTCCTGTCTGCGGAAGAAATTATTAAATCAGTGAAAATTATATCAAGATGAACCGATGTTCTAGTGAAGTTCTTAGAGATCCGATGGATACGAAACGCATAGGACCGGTCGTTGTGGCGACGCTTGGGAGAGACCTATGTCAGAATACAATTATTATAAGTACTTTAGTTATATAGGCGATGAACACTACGCTACCAAACAAAAAATTAAAAAAATTGAACCAACTGCAAATAATTGAACTTAAATGTCAGTCTTAAATCATTTGCCTGTTGACTCATTTTCCTGTTCACTACAAGATGTTTTCTTACAAACTCAGCTTATATGATTATAATATGATTTATTGTTATTGCATCCATAAAACTTTGAAGGGTGCTGTAATAAAACGGATCGTTTAAAGTAAGCCTAACTAAAACACATTAATTTCGAAAATACTGCTATAAAACTTTTTTTTCGACGTGATAAATAAATATTTATACTATATCTATAGCTATTTATAATTCGCTCATCATTATTTTCAGAATAGCATTTTCAATGCAGACTGCCACAAATTTTGTAATAGACTTCCATATTTTTTTCTTTGTAAGAAATTTATTGATAGTGGCATTTAAATGTTAACTATCTACTTGTTAATTTCTAAACTAATTAAAAAAAAACTCCCGTACTCTCTGTGGGTGAGATCACAAATATTAAAGGTAAGACAAACAGCCTGAGCCCATCTTTGACTGGCATCTTGGTGTAGGTACAATTGCCGTCATGGATCTAGAGCGTTGGCTTTAAGTTGCGCAGAACTCAAATATTCGGTCTCTTTAGTGGTGCGAAGTGAGACGCGGGGGCGAGGAGTGTCAGTGATTAGGTCGCCGCGCCATCGCGTCATAGACGTCACTCCTGATCCGTTCCCTGCGTTGCTGCATGTATCTAACAACGAAGACGATTGGCTCGCCAATGTATGGAATGCGCAAAGCGATCCCCACTCTGACGCCGAGCGCTCAAAATCCGTTTCGGCAATTGTACAGGTTAGTGGCCCTGATTACCAAGCTAAAGGTCGAGGATTCGATTCCCTCCCAAGACAAGTTCGTGTGGTTAATTTCTAAGTTTTATTTATCTATAATATTTATAAATATATTCTCGTAAGTACCTATGTTTATCAGTTTTCTAGAACTCATAAAAAGTTTGGCTTAGTTTAGTACAATAACGCGTTCCGGGCGGTAGTGGGGCTGCCCCGCTTCTGTAGCGCATCAGGAATGTTCACGGAGGCGCGTACCGATTGTTTTCACACTACTATACGCAAGCGGTGCGCATCCCTGGTGCGCCGGGTATGGGCCAGCCCCAATGCCATCCTGGCAATGATCGCTGACCGGCTAGACTGTCCCTATATTCGACATGGCTGTGCCAGACATGTTATTCCAATGCCTGTTAGGAAATTGTAGTGGTTTTTGGATTAAGGGTATTTTATTTTATTTTATTTTAATAGAATAGTGACATGTAATTGAAATTTAATTTTATACAATTATTTCATTTTATTTTGATTTTTAATGCAATTCTTTTAATATTTGACTGCTTGACTATATAATTATAAAATGAATTTAATTTAATGATAAAATAATCTAATACAATTTAAATTAATTTAATTTTGTTATTGACCTTTCAATTTTATGTAATTTTATAATACCTGTGTATACGTATGATTTTGTAATTGAAATGAGTCTTTGGTACTTGAAATAAATAAATAAATTAAAAAAATTAGGACTAGATCGCTGTGAAACACGTGAAAAAAAAAATGATTTCAAGCAAATCCTAAAGTCTAGATGTCATAATGCATAGCATTCCTAGGCTCAGTTTGTCTTTAAACTCACATACAAGACAGACCCGGTACATCTATAGACCATACAAAAATTTGATCCGGGCGACAAACGATCCCACAACACGCATTGCAGCAGCCAATCGCTCAACTACAGCACCAAACCAACCGTGTCTTTCCTTCCTTTTTACAATATTTTCTCTCACATAATAACTAACGATACGCCCAAGAGTCGATATTCTTTACATCGAATGACTAATGTTGTAGCCACTAAATCACCGAGGCCACGCCTCCGCACAGATTTATAGCGAGGGAATACTGATTTTATTTTTATAATGATGCTTTATTGCTATGTGGTGTGTTCGGGCAAATAAGTACATAAAAGAGATTTGTTTAGGTGTATTCTGTGTAGTAATTTTAAATTTCGTAGATCTTTCACAGTCGTCTGGTAGGTAGTCTGATTGTCAGACGTCAAAAAGTGTGACTTTAACTGGGTTGTAGGTCTGATAGGCAGTCGCTCTATGTAAAACAAAGGTAAACAGTCGCATCCGGTTAGACTAGAAGCCGACCCCAAGCTAGTTGGGGTTGAAACGCGGGCTTGCGGACGTCGAGCAACGGGTAGCTCGCCGTCCGGCCGTCCGGTAATCGAGCGGACCGCCAGTCGTCAAGCACACGCTCCTCAAAGAAATGTCAGCAAACTGTAGGGCCGATGCCCACTAGCTAGGATCGCTGGAAACTGAAGAGGAAACTCGTAGTCCCAGAACGCAAAAGGCAACTGAAGGACACAGGTGTAGTTTTAGTCAGTAAGAGTCTGTCACGCCCTCTGGAACTATACAGGGTGTATAACTTTATAGTTCCTTCCCTCTTTCTCACTCGCACGCTTGACATTTTAACACGTCATGGTAAGGCTCTGGACATGTTTATTAGGTTTCTTCAACACGTTACTCACACAAAAGATAATTTTCCTTATTTTATATCTTAAACAGTAAGCTTCTGATTCCAGGAATGTTTAATTTATTTATAATCAAGTATGTAGATATATCCTGCTGTGGGCGCGCATAAATTAACGTACACATCATATTTTATATGAATAATTAATAATTACACAAATAATTAATATATTGACATGTGGTTAAAGTGTACGTGTCACAATATTTCTTAAGGTAATTATATTGTGAGAATTTGTAATCGCTATGTAAATGTCATAAAAATAACTATTTTAATACTAGCTGTTTGACTCGGTTTTGCATTCTGCCGATCTTAAACTGTTTGGCGTGTTTTCATGTTTGATGCCACAAATCGTCCAGAAATTCTCTATCTGTCTAGACTTATAGAGATATTGTGGCGTCTAAGAAGGACACATACTCATTAACTTGCAAACTGGCAAGGTAATGAGTGTAATATAATGATACCTTTTAAGGTTTATGTTAAAAAGTTAAGTGTAGGTTATTCTTATTCGAAACAAGTTTGATTAGCTATGTCAACAAAAGGTCTAGACGTAGTTTTTAGGGTTCCGTAGCTCAAAAGGAAAAAACGGAACCCTTATAGGATCACTTTGTTGTCCGTCCGTCTGTCTGTCTTTATGTCAAGACCCTTTATCTCGAGAACGCGTGGAGGTATCGAGTTGAAATTAAAACCATTACTCAAGTCTGCGTTCTCTTCAAGCTGTGAAAAAGAAACAAACTTCTAATTTAGCGAATAAAAAACACACGGCCGTTTATGTCGCAAAAAAACGTATATTTTGATACTCTCAAAGATCGAAATTCATAGGGTACTTCCCGTTAACCCAAAATCCTGAAATTTTGCACAAAGCAAGGTCTTATAGCACAGATATAGGAATAAAACAGTAAATTAGTTGTTACCGACGTCACAAAAAAAAAATTGCGATTCGGAAAAATCTTCGAGACTCCATTCGTCATTCGGGAATTGTATTTTGCACGGAGCCCTCAGTGCGCGAGTCCGACACGCACTTGCCCAGTTTTTTTTTTTTTATATTAAAATACATTATAAAGAATACAATGAATGAATGTTACATGGAATATAATGATAGATAATTGAACACGAAGCTTTTTATTTGAGCCCTGTTGACTGTTCCCACAATTTGCGACATTGGTAAATTAAATTTAATTACATAGCAATTATATAAAATGTGTATTTATTTTAGTGGAAGGTATATTTCATTGTAGTAACATAAGTATTTATTAATATTTAAACCTACCTGTTATTTTAATTAAATATTTCCCAAACTCTTCTTCTTTCTTTAAACTAATGTATAACTACATTTCTATTAATCTCTCCTTTCTCGGGGCTGCTGGAAGAAATTTCTTATTTATTTATTTTTTTTTTTCTTTTTATGTGAGCAGTACCTTTGTACTAATATATTTATAATGAACTATATTTTTCTGTTATTTGTGTATTGTGTGTACATAAATAGTAAAATAAATCAATAAAATCGGCGGGATTTTTTCGAGTTGTTCTAATTATTTCAATGCCTCCTAAAAATAAAAGTAGATAACCGGTATAGCCTGGGGGAATAAAGCCGCAGGCAATAGCTAGTTATTTATAATTAGTGTTTTCATCTGTTTTTATTTGACTGTACTTTACACGTTTGAGCGAATTGACGACAGAAAAAAAGCTGGGCAAATGTGCGAGTCGGACTCGCGTACTGAGGGTTCCGTGTAAACTACAATTCCCGAATGGAGTTTCGAAAATTTTTACGAGTTGAATTATTTTTTTTTTTTTGTGACCTAGGTAACAAAAAATTTACTGCTTTCAGATTTTTTCTTATACCTGTGCTATAAGATCTTGCCTTGTGCCAAATTTCAGGATTCTGGGTCAATGGAAAACACCCTATGAATTTCGATCTTTGAGAGTATCAAAATATACGTGTTTTTGCGACATAAACGGCCTTATCTTTTTTATTCGTTAACTTAGAAGTTTAATTTTGTCAAAGCTTGAAGGAACCGCAGACCTGATTGTATAGTTTTAATTTCAACTCGATACGTTCACGCGTTCTCGAGATAAAGGGTCTTGACAGACAGACAGACAGACGGACGGACAACAAAGTGATCCTATAAGGGTTCCGTTTTTTCCCTTTGAGGTACGGAACCCTAAAAATGTGAAATCGGAAGAAGCCAACTCACGCGAATCGCGTAAGCGAGTTGACGAACAAGTCGCATAAGGTGCTAAGGTAAAATGTTTTTTTTTTGTGAATTATGTGTATTCTGCGAATATTCGCGAATGCGAATGCGAGTATTCGTTTCATCACTATAATACAGTATTTTGGCAAAATAGTAATTACTTCGATTAATAAGATTATATATTCGTGGAGTGTCAGCCCAGAGCGCTACTTAATCACGATCCGCCCCTGAAATATCATCAACACATATAAAGAATTCGTTAAACAGCTGTAAAAAGAGGCGTGACGGCTGCTCCAAGATGGCGACCGTAATTAAAAAATAAAAATGGAATATTAATTTTCCGTCACGTTTATACGGCAATAAAAAAATCATAATGAGATTCTGAACATAAATTACGGCTCCTTTTCTCCTTCTACGTGTCCAATTGTTTATCTGCGGTGTTAAATTAAACAGTTTCATCACGAAACCATAATGCCTTGGAATTACTTTTTTCTGTCACGCGGACGGAAATAAGAACGTTTTTTTTAGGGAGTGACACACTTAGTACATTTATTCAGCTCTGTTGGAAGTTCTCTAGACGAACACTTACGTACAGCGATGCTGTTCTTTAAGAAAACAGCTTTGAGCGCAGCGCTGGCCGCAGCGACGAGTCGAGAGCACAGTACATTGGATTAACAATCCAATATATACCGCTAAATTTTAATCGTTTTAATCCCGTGGAGGGTCGATCCAGTACATGGAACACTATCGATTTGTAAAGATAAAATTAAAAAATAAAGTACCTTTTTTTCAAAACTCGTATTAATTTACGCATGTACGAAATTAATTTCTTTAAGAAAACATCAGCTGAGCGAGTTCAATGACCTGTAGTTAATAGTCGACGTTGCTTACAAACTACCTACAGGTTATGTAAAAATGTTGTTAATCCTATGTACTTATTTGGATTTCGTCGCTGCGGCCAGCGCTGCGCTCAAGGCTGTTTTCTTAGAGAATAACACTCTAGTTCTGCTTCTACCAGTCGCGTACTAGCAGTACGTAGCTCTGGCGTACCCTATTGTTGTAGCCTTAACTTTCATTTTTGGCTGTACCAATCCCGGAAGAATCCAGAAGTGGGACTAAATAGTTTGCCCCTCTGTACTTTGTTCTATCTTCTGCAAGGAAAGCAATCATCATCCTCATTTCTGCCGAAAGACGTCCACTGTTGGACATACGGCTTCCCAAGTATCGCCACAACGAACAGTCCTGTGCGTCTCGCATCCATTGCATTCTGGCAATTCCCACCAGGTCATCGGTCCACCTTGTGGAAGGCCTGCGTCTTCCGGTGCGCTTTCGCCACTCCAGAACCTTTCGGTCCCATCGACCATCCGTTCTGCGCGCAATGTGTCTTGCCACTGCCACTTAAGCTTGGCTATTCTTCGGGCTATGTCGACGAATTTAGTTCTCCTGCGGATATCTTCATTCCAGATACGATCATGCAAGGAAACTCCGATCATAGCCTTTTCCATTGCTCTTTGGGAAGCCTACCGATGAGACCCATTGTAAGCGACCACGTTTCAGACCCATATGTCATCCCTGGCAACACACACTGGTCGTAGACTTTCGTCTTGAGACACTGTGGTATGTTGGACGAGAAGATACCACGCAGCTACCCGAGCGCTGCTCAGCCGAGTCGGATTCGACGGTGGTCCTCTTTTTTGAAATAGATTGTGAAAGGCCATCATAGCGTGAGCGGTGGAACAGCACGGAACTGGCGGAACTATCTCATTAGCATAAGCAAGATAAAAACACATTTGTTCTCATTTCACGCCCGTTTACCGCGAAAGCTGAATTCACGCGGTAAGTTGAACGGATGCGTAGGTACTCACATCTCCATACCAAACTGATGTCATTATGTTTGCTATGGAAAACAGCTGGATTGAGCTGAATAATTGTGTAGTTATTCTCTAAGTGGGACTTAATGCGTTTTGCAAAATGTACTAGTACCTACAAGTTGGAAAAAAAGAAAAAAAAAATAGTACACTAAGTAATATTAAAAGTTGTACGTTTGTTACTTTTTCACGCTCAAACAGCTGAAAAGATTTAGTACGCGGTTAGACCACGTCCTCAATTAGCACATAGGATACTGTGTCTCAAGACGAAAGTCTATGACCAGTGCGTGTTGCCAGTGATGAAGGCTTAAAGTCACCAAAGAGCAATGGAAAGGGCTATGCTCGGGATTTCCTTGCGTGATCGAATCAAAAATGAAGATATCCGCAAGAGAACTAAGGTTGCCGACATAGCACGAAGAATTGCCACACTTATGTGGCAATGGGCAGGGCACATTGCTCGCAGAACAGATGGCCGTTGGGGCCGAAAGATTCTGGAGTGGCGACCGCGTACCGGAAGACGCAGCGTTGGAAGGCCTCCGACAAGGTGGACCGATGAACTGGTGAAGGTTGCGGGAAAACGATGGATGCGAGACACACAGGAACGTTCGTTATGGCGACGCTTGGGGGAGGCCTATGTCCAACAGTGGACGTATATCGGCTGAAATGATGATGATAATATTTATGGGAACGGATCCGTTATCATGGGATCTGCTTTCATATGGGCAAAGTCACTGGCAAAAGCTAGACAATAAATAATATAATCTAAAAATCAATTAACTCGATTTCCATTACATACAAATGACCCACATGCGTGAAAGAAAAACAATTGCTTGTGAAAACGAGAACTTATTATTTTATTTTTTCCCACAAACACAAATAAAAAAAAAAGTAAGTAAGTACAAAAAAATATCTAATTATTAAATAACAAATGGCAGTATGTAACCACAGCTAATGATCTACCTAACCATAAACAAAAGCTGGCATACAAAGGCTGAATAATATAATGCCTTTGCCATAGCTAGGAGTCATTAATACCTGTCAAGTCGCCACGCTCCACCCGTTTGCGCAGTAACATTAGCACAACAAACTTAACTCAACCTTTCTGACATGCAATTACCGACCTTATTGCAATGTCCTACGGTCTATTGAACATATTAGAGTGATTTATTTTATATTTGTTGGTAGATTTCCTACATAATCGCCCATGATGGCGACACGCCTTCGCGTGAAGTATCTACTGATAAATGAATGTACAGTAATGTTTTATTTTCTACGATATTTATATTGCCCTATGTAGAGTGAGTACGGCGGACAATATGGAGTTATTTATATAACAAATGATTAATAATACTTATTTTGAAAATAGGTTTTTCGTCAGTTAAAACTAGATGAGGCCGGACCCTGAGAAGAAACACCGAAACAAACTCAGAAGTCAGCCTCGTTTAAAGTCCATACAGCGAACATGTAATGGTTAAATCATATGGTAACCATGTAGATTAGGAATCTGATATGGTCGTTTGAGGAAAGAACCACACAGATTTTTGTGAACCTGTCCAGTCAGTGCAAGCATTTGTCAGTAGCTCAACTCAAGACTACTAAGGAGCTCAACGATTTGACGAACAATACCAAAGAGGTAATCTCTTTGCCCTCTGGAAGGACAGACTGCAAAAAATTCTGAAACAGCCTAATGTACATTAAAATTACTGAAAACAAAAACTATCGACATAGTTCTGACTCATAATAGCGACTGACAGTGTAACGTGGAGTACGAAGAAAAAGAGAAGTGGCAGTGCGACTGGGTTTAACCTTCGGGATGAGGTACTCAAACAGGAAGGTAATGAAGAAGAATTAGGATTCTGCAGGATAGTGTAGAGAAGAGATAGGGTATCACGCCGACGCCGAAATGGCAGAAGCATTCAAAAACCTTACCTATAGCTGGATAATGATTTGTAAAAGAGTTAGCAATAATTCCCAATAAATAATTAGGTAGATACTAATCATGTTTAAACTTAAATACTACTTCTGTCGCTGCAGAATAAATTATCCACCCTCTATTGTTCCTACTAAATTTCCAAAAACGTTCTTCAAAAAACATGAAGAGAAGAATAAGATCATCCAAAAAAAAATTGTGACTAAACTGAAGTGTCGAAATCCTCCACACTAATCACCTACAGCATGAACACAGAAATACGATATGACAATTAATCACAAAAACCAGTTCTCTTCAAGAACAATACTCCACTAAAACGAAATTACAAATTGAACAAAAAACGCAACAATTGTTTTTAATTAATCATTTTACTGACTAATAACAACAAATAACTACTTGATTATGTCAGTTCTTGTAAAATTAACTTAAAATATGGTGTAAAGTACGCAACACAAGAAATAAAACAATGGATATTAATTGTACATTATTTATCTGCAATTATTACATATAATATACACCAGCTTTTTATTACCTACTGGTTTTTCGCAATAGTTTCTTTGAATTGGTTTCATATGCAAATATATTAGAAAAATAATAAAGTATAGAATAAATAGAACGATTGTTTCTATTTCAATGAATAACTGAATTAGTACAATTTCTAAACTGACAGTCTTTTTTTTAGTATTTATGTGCAATATTGAATACTAGCTTTTTCCCACAGCTTCACCCGTGTACATAAAATATAGCTTATGTCACTCAGGAATAAAGCAGCGTTCTACCGGTGAAAATTTTTTAGCAAACGGACCAGTACTTCCAGAGATTACCTCCTGCTAACAAAAAAACAAACTTTACCTCTTTATTATATTAGTGTAGATTGACGCATTTTAACAAAAACTCAGCGTAAGATATTCTAAATTGAGTATTTAGATAAAACGTGTCAAACCCTGAGATAATAAAAAAAAAAACTAAAACTTAAATAACTAACTAAATAAATATATAACTTCTAAATTCAAAATTTAGAAATTTTGAATTTAGAAGATCCTTTTTTTTAATTTTCGTAGGTTTTTTTTTTAGTAGGAATCATCATTATTCATCGTCATGCACTGACCTCAGCTAGTTAGGAAAAGACTAGGTCTTCAAAGGTAGCCTGGGGTCAGTTTCCAGTCTAAATCCAGATTCGGCTGAATACCCGTATTTTACACAGAGCGACTGCCTACCAGACCTCGACCACCCAGTAAACTTTACTCCTTAGATAGACTAATAGTTTTTTTTGGTGGGTAAAAATCATCCAAATGACATCCCCCGCCCTTGGGCGGAGCGGGAGATAGTGTCAGACCCTGGCCCCATAGGCTTCGACCCGGCTGAGCCCCTGCTGCTGCTGACAACTCCTTGAGGCGCGCGGGAACAGTGCGCGCCGTCGACGACTTGGGCTCGGTCCGGACAGTTACCGGACGGACGGACAGCGAGTGACCCATTTCTCGCCGAGATAGACTAATGGTCAGACTTTCTGGTGTCTGACTACCTGTAACGACTGACAAAGATCTACGAATGACAATACTTCCTGTTGTAGGTACACAATGCATAACAACAGCTGCTATGAATTTAATGTAGAAACTTATGAAGAACTGTAGACAGTTGACTTTAGTGTCTAAATTGAGCTGACTTCATAACAGGGAGCTTTAAGACAAGTCGTATCTCCTAATCTGAGAATGGAGTAGTATAAGCTAGAAATGCAGATAATTTTGCGAAACAAAAATAAGCTCTATCGTAAAAGGAACTTCAATGGTCGGAGACAACAAACTAACATAAAAATAATATTAAATTAAACGGCCTATGTTTTATGAAAAGTGATCATTAATGAGGTAATCAAATAAAAATAATATAATTTTTATTGCCATTTTAACACTGTAATTCCCCACCAACTTCTATATAATTTACGATTTATTTAACTACATGTTGACGACACTACTTGTCACGGATTAACATTTTCCCTCGCTTTTACAACTTTTATTTAGTTTTCTTTTTTCGTCGAAATATGTGGATTTTGCAACACACCTGCATGGTTATACCGTTTGGCCATAAAACCGAGATAAACTAAAGTTTAAGTTAAACCTCCGTCGGAGTTGACTGGGGCCAATGAAAACTTTTTATTGCCGCTATGAAAGTGGCTTTGCAAGCAGCCCCTACTACTTATCGTAATTATTGGTGTCTCATTTATAAGGATTACAGAGTTTTAAATATACATTTTTTTTGTTGGTAACACTTGTATCCGGTAGTTTCAATTCCTGTATCAGTTTGCTCAGTTTTATGTGTCGATAACATCTCATACTGTTTTATTTGGTATGAACTAGGTATTTAAATGTTAATCTGCTTGTTAAAATGCTGTAAATGTCATAATGTTTGTATATACGCAAAAAATCAAGTAAAAAATAAATTGCGAAGTATGCAGTTCTCGGCGATACACTTAAAAAGTTAATGTGTCGATTTAATCTTAGAAAGAGTAACCTTTAATAAACTATAGGTAGCGTAATTTTTTAGTTCGTTACTTCAAATTAATCCTGATCCCGGTTCAAGCAGGATTAGGATTAAGTTATTAAAACACTAACCACACTACCACACTCAAGATTACCATCACCAAACTACCCAACAAAGCGGCCATCTTTGTTTTAATAACAGCCAATTTTAAAATTCTATTCCATTTTCGAAACAATTTCGAACGTTCGAGAACGGTTAGTAGCGGCTGCGACACGTACGATATTGTGGTTAACCGTATGCATAGAGAGGCCACAGATTGTGCCAGCTTCCTAGTAAACACAGCCACTGTGTCAGAACCGCAAGAAACAACTTATGGTTAGAACTTGGGTGAAAACTTTTGAGTTCAACAAGAAAAACAAGCTTGCTTTGGCGAAAAATGTTTTTTTCGCTCTCTGAAGACCATAGTTTCACAAAAGAACATGTAAAATAATGAAACAAAGAAAAAGATGAATAAATACTAAGTACTTAATGTTTTTAAATATTGCTTGTATCAGTTGGGTACGTACCTAACAATGCAGTATCTATTTGTAAATTAAATAGATCACAACATAAAGGCGTCTACCAAAAAAAACCAATGAAAGGGATCCTTTAGACTTATCTTTCAAGAACAAATTATTCGTCTGACGACTTATTAAGTTGATGCGGCAAAAGACAATTTTCACATGCATACCACAGCTCTTACAACCATTAAAAGACAATACGCTAACGCCACCGAAATCGAATTTCCTTCAAAATTTTCATTAATAACAAAATGTTTAAGAGTAGTTCCCTGTCCGAGTTTTAGATTCCAACTTGCTATCATGTACAGTTCGTTGTGTTCCACGAGCGCCTCAAAGATATGTCAGCAATTGAATTGACTGGGCACGTTGGAGCTGCTGCCTGCCAGGGCTGCGGGCTGTTCGAGAGAATTACTGTGACCCTCGCAAAGGGTAACTAATATAATAATATTCCACAACTATCACACAACGCCGTCTAGTCTCAAGCTAAGCAGAGCTTGTGTTATGAGTACTAGACTATTTATTTCTAAATGCATACATTTTATAGATAAATTACACCCAGACACAGAATAAATGATTATGCTTATCAGACAAACATTTGTCCTAGGTGGGAATCGAACCTACGACCTCCGGTATAGCAGTCAGGGCCACTAACCACTAGACCAACAGGCCAGTCAAACTTAACTAACTGAAGGAAGTCTGTCTGTTCTCGTCCACCCAGAGGGGGAAAAGTCATTCAATGATCTGTCTTAAACTTACATAAGAAACTATCATATAGTTTTTATGAACCAGGTTATTTCACATCATCGCCAACGTCGATTATGCGAGCCAATAATATATAAAAAAAAATATCTATACTAATATTATAAAGAGGTAAAGTTTTGTTTTTTTTTTTGTTTGTACATCTCTGGAAGTACTGGTCCGATTGGTAAAATTTTTTCAACGACAGAAAGCTGCTTTATTCCTGAGTGACATAGGCTATATTATATGTACGCAGGCGAAGCCGCGGGGAAAAGCTAGTAGATAATATTCTTGAAAAAATCTACACAGCTATATTACTCAAGATACTAGTACTAGCTCGTAAATCTAGCGATGATTACAATAGATCGGACAGCGTTATAGTAAATATTTACAAACACCCCAGAGATGTCTCAATGCGTATTGTGATTATGTTTTATTGTGAAACAATCAATGATGCAAAACGATTACCTAACCCCACACATTCTCAACAAAGGACTGTATTAATTGAATTTCGTTCATAATGGGTTTTCCATAAGGTTTATTTAATTATTTGCTCCCGAATCAGTTTTTTACTGAGAATCTAGAGCAATTTTTACCGGTTTAAACTAAACGCCTTTCTTTCGGTGGGTAAAAATAATTCAGATGACATCCCCCGCCCTTGGGCGGAGCGGGAGATAGTGTCAGACTTTTACTGACCAGTTTGTTTGTGTGGAGAGACCTAATTTCACGCAGGCAAAGGCCGCTGCAACGCAAAAAGGATTCATAAAGAATTTGACATCAACTGGGTAGGCAGCAAGCACAATTATCTATTTACACGCCTGTTAATGAGTTTATTAAAGTTACTTGGAAAGGAGTGCTACTGGATTTTTAATTGAATTATGGTTTTGCTACTGACCATTGGCTACTTATGCCAGTATAAACATACGGCAATAGTTCTTTGAACATTTGTATATGTCCATCATATTACAAGGCTGCCCGATATTTATTTATGGAATTATAATCAACAAAATTTTCTAAATACGAGTCTACAACTGCAGGGGGCAGCTAATAGAAAGTAGAGGCGTAGCTAGCGCCGTATCAGTCATATTAATGATGCGTATCGCCTGGACCATAAGGAGACGTGTATGATAATTCGTAACAAGTTATCCACAACTTTCTCTTTTTGATAAGATAATGAATAATAATAATAATATTTCACAACTGCCACACAACGCCGTCTAGTCCCAAGCTAAGCAGAGCTTGTGTTATGGGTACTAGACAACTGATAAACATACTTATATATTTCTAAATACATACATATTATAGATAAATTACACCCAGACACAGAACAAATGATCATGCTCATCACATAAACATTTGTCCTGGGTGGGAATCGAACCCACGACCTCCGGCATAGCAGTCAGGGCCACTAACCACTAGACCAACAGGCCAGTCAACAATAATTACTACATAATAGGATGATCTAATTTTAATTTAGCATACCTCGGTCCTCTCATTGTAGCATTCTCTACATAAGACCAGCTTCATCTAGTTTAAATTGACGAAAAAAATTACGTGTTTTTAAAAACCTATTTGCAAAATAACGATCATTTATAAGATCACAATAAAAACTACGCATTCTGCTCCACATTCATCAATAACTTAACTTTATCAATCAAGACTTTTCCTATCCCAATCAGAGTAATCCCATTTTCTAGCTCGGTCGTTCATGATGGTTAAAACCGCTTTTTTTTATCTTTTGACATTAAACAATAAACACCTTTCCTTTTGAATACCCCTTTAGGTGGCTATGTCACTCGTAAGAAGTAAATGGAGTTTGTTTCTTTTTCCACACGAGTTCATTTATTGTTTCTTTCCTTTCTTGTTACATACACTCTTGGTTATAAGCCTCTTTTTCCAATGAGTTTCAATACATGTTGCTCTTCCGTATTAATGACATAATGTATTGTTTTATGAAGAGGTAGATTCCTCTTCATAAAATTCATCTTCAACATTCTTCAGGTATTAGTTGACAAACAGATGGACAGTCCTGTTTAAAAGTGTTGATGGACCCACAGAACAGATGAAAGTGGTTAGAATGACCTTGTGAGCGGGGCAGGCGGGCCACAAAGTAGGGCGATGCTCATAGTTCAACTACCAATGGCAAACTTGCGATCTAAGTGTGCGTGGTCTGTTAGTTGCGTAATGCGCATTCAGTAGCGTAACTAGCATTTTTTATGCCCGGTAAGAGCTTCTCTAACTGCGCCCCTAGAAAAAAGTAAAATACGAACAAAAATGACTATTAGATATTTTTGCGTCCCTCCATAGACTGCGCCCTGTGCCTGGGCACCGCTGGTACCGCCCTAGTTACGGCCCTGTGCGCATTTGTATTGGTTTATTGCGTGTAGTGGAGTAAAGGATGGCAGACACGCGGCGAAAATATTTCCTTTTTAACCTCTTTAATCTTTTCTGTAATGGACCCTATGGACACTGTCATAGTTTAGGCATTATTACAACAAGTCTTTGTTTATATTTTTTATTGTCCCACAGCTGGGCACAAGCCTCCCCCACGCCGTCACAAATCAGTCCTCGCGATACGCCTCCAGGTCCAGTAGCCCGATTCACGTAATCAAAACCGTAACGATATCGTAGCGATTTAGTCGTTTAGACCAATTCCGTATTCACATCCGTCAATCGAGTTTGCGTGTCGATTTAAAAAAAAAATCTTTATTTCATTATCCTAGTAGAATACTTATAATGTAACTGGAAATAAGTCGTCGATAGATCGTTTAGTTTCGAGCCAGTTGAGTTGTCGTTCTATCTAATCCCGATTAAGGAACACGTGAATACCGCTTTTGGATAGGACTTCGATCGAACGACTATAAAACTTCAACGATATTTGGCTTGTTTGATTTTACGTGAATCAGGCTATACAGATCATCCCATCACCGCGGCATTTTTACCCCTCCTTAGTAATAAATTACTTCTACTTTCATGCGGGCATAGCCACTAACAGAAGTTAGTTAGCTAATATATAAGTAATAAATTACCTATATCTATAATTAAGTATATCATCACACGCTAATTTTACGGCATCATAATAACGGTTTCCTTAACGTTTTACCGTCATAGTATTAGAATATAAACTTTTATCGGTAGCCATTCAATTTTATATCTCATTGACCTCCCAGTTACTTATTCTCAGTAATTCTAACATGTGATTGGTGGGCTAGCCATCACGATTTACGATCGGCCAATCCAAACACGTTAACTGTTTTGATTACGACTTTAACGTGAATTAGCAATTTAGTTTCTATTACAAATAAAATAACGATCAATTTGGAATATTGATTTCATTTGAAATTATATTCATTGTGTAATATCAATAGACAATAATAAATCCATTTATTTCAGACTTTCGGAGGCCTATAGTGAAAATAGCAAATATACGTAACGTACTAAACGTTAAACGAATTTCATTTAAATCTATAGCATCTAAAATACTTATAATATTATAAAGAGGAAAGATTTTTGGATTTTTGTTTTTTATAGTTAAAAAAAATCTCTCTCCAGTAAAAAGCATTCTATAAAAAGCAACTTTATCATTGAATTACATAGGCTATAAATTTTTTCTAGTTTCCTTAACGAATTTATAATCTAATATATAAAAATCTCGTCAAAGCTTAGAATCGAACACCTTCGAAACGGCTTTTTATGATTTTTTTTTCTATAGTAGTACAGTAGCCATCACAGATCTTGAACACTTGCGCAGAAGTCAAATATTCGGTCTCTTTAGTGGTGCGAAGTGCGACGCGGGGGCGGGAAGTGTCAGTGATTGGCTGGCCGCGCCATCGCGTCATAGACGTCACTCCTCATTCGTTCACTGTGTTGCTGCAGTGCAGGTATCTAACAACGATGACGATTGGCTCGCCAATGTATGGAATGCGCAAAGCGATCCCCACTCTGAAGCCGAGCGTTCAAGATCCGTGATGGCAATTGTACAACGATTGTCATTCCATCTAGATTTATATAGGTTTCAGAAACGTCATTAGCCACCATTTTGTACAAAAGATATTACTCAACTATTAACAACTCCACAATGAAAACATTTTCAGTCATTGTTTTGTCACAATATGTGCCAAATTCTTGCATCTGAAATCTTGTCAGACGTCCGAATGTTAGTATTTATTACAATGACTACTGTACACAATAGTAACTCGAGCAAATCGGGCACTTTATTGCGGATTGATTTAGTTGGGATTAGATCATCAATGACAAGTATTATTGGAGGTAGAGATGTATTTAATACTAGCTGTGCCCGCGACTTCATTCGTGTACTACAGGATTTAGAATGTATTTTTTTCTAAAATAAGAGTAGCTTAGGTTACTCCTTATTACCTACATCAGCTACCTGCAAAAAAAAGTCCCGTCAAAATCGGTCCAGCCATTTCAGAGATTAGCCCGGACAAACAGACAGACAGACAAAAATTAAAAAAAAATATATTTTGGTGTATGTACCGTAATATATTCATATGCATGTAGTAAAAAGCAGTTATTTCAATATTACAAACAGACACTCCAATTTTATTTATATGTATAGATTAATAGTATTCATCCTGTCGCGATTGTTTTGTAAAGAAGGTTAGCTTAGTACGGAAGAGATGTTATAGTACATAAACAAGTTCACTCACTATTCCTTTCACGGGTAGTTCAGGGGAACCCCGGAGTCTTAGAAGGCAAGGCAAAGAAGGAAGGTGTGGTTTTAATCAGCAGAAGACTGAACCGCCCTAGAGCTGGAGAAATGTTAAAAAAGAAAACTGCAATTGGGCAGAGGCATATAAACTTCTTATAGTCTATAATATGGTTTTCTGGTAGTTATCTCGTAGATCTTTTACAGCCGTTACAGGAGGACGCCAGAAAATCTGACCAGCAGTCTTTCCGAGTATGTATCGTGTTGCCCAGTAACTGGGTTCAGGGTTGTGGAGCACTGATAGGCAGTCGCATCCGGTTAGACTCAAAGCCGAACCCAAGCTGTTGGGAAAAGGCTACCCCGATGATGACTAGGTATTGGTAAAGAAAATCCTAGAACATAGGATTATTTACTGTCGATAACATCATAAGAACTACTGGAACAATGCTTTAGAACAATAATATAGACTGTCACATTCACATCACATTTAATATTACAAAGGTGAAGGTTGTATGTATGTGTGTTTGTAACTTCACACTGAAACTGAAACCACTGAATGAATTTGGAAGTTTAGCACTTGGTCACCTTATCCTGGCGGCGGAGACCTCTCGCGCCGGGCCTTGGTTGAGGCCATGGTCCGGAGCGAGGAGTGGCAGGCGGTCGCCGACTTCTGCGAAGCAGTAATGCCCGCTAAGGAGGAGGCCGACCGCATCAGGCAACGGCGCTCTCGCCGCCGCCGGGAATCCGATCCCGATTTCCAGCCACCGTAGGCGCGGGCTTGCGAACAGTGAGCAATGGGTAGCTCGCTGTCCGGCCGCCGGTAACTGTCCGGACCAAGGCCAAGTCGTCGACGGCGCGCGCTTTTCCCGCGCGCCTCAAGGAGTTGTCAGCAACAGCAGGGGCCCAGCCGGGTCGAAGCCTACTGGGGCCAGGGTTATCCGAAAGTAGCTAGTTTTTCAAAATATTCTAGAGTAAAGCTAAAGACATACTGAACCCACGTAGGCCACGTCTGCTAAGTTTTATGATATCTAGATTCTTGAATTTTCTTCTAAATAGAGGACCTACGTGGGACGTTGCGTAGGTAGAATAAAAATAATAACAAAATTTTATTCAAAAATTTAAGGTAATACAGTAAAAACATATTTTTCCATAGTTCTACGTCAAGTTCACAAGTGTTATAATGCCAAGCCTATGTTTCTAAATCATCTGTTTACAAGAAAATTTTAAAGTCTATAATTTCATAATGCTTAGCAATACGTGGCATACCTACGTGAACTCAGTTTGTCTTTAGCCTCTCATTACAGAGTAAAAACTGTTTGCGTGAAATCGAAAACTTCTTCTAAAAAAACATAAGGTCAATATTCATAATATACAACTGTTCCTTTCAAATAAAAAAAAAAGACGTGTGGCACTCGGGGACTGCCGCGGTAAAGCTATTGCATAGCATTTTTATCAACTTATGCAATTATAATTATTTATTTATTTTATTTATGCAGTATTTTTTTCCCTTTGTTTTTTTTTTCTTTGATATTAATTGAAGTTACACTTTCACACATTGAATTGAATTTTGATTGATTGTTCACTCTTTTGTTTTCTTATCGGTCACCACGCTGAAAAAACAAATGAGTGAGGGGTGTTAGGTTATTTTCGTTACGGAATTTCTGGATTCGGTCTCCACGCTCAAGGCCCGCGATAGAAGCTATGCAATAGCTTAAAAAACACAAAACACACGTTTACAAAAAGACACCTTCACACCGTCCGTCCGTTCGTCCGATTATTCCACAAACGCATCTGACTGGAGACAAAGGGTTAAATACTAAACCAATTCCACAAGAACAGAACAGGTGTCAGCGAAAAATTTCTCTGAATCGTTTAGCATGGTAATAGAGGCACAAGCGTGCATATACATACGCCTTGATCAGACTCACGCGCAGAATAAGAATAATTGTGTGACTGGAATTTATATGGCGATGCGGTAGGTAATGTATTGTCACCTTTATGATATCTGCGGCTATTTTGGGTGGTAGTGCTTTTAACGAGCTGGGTGTCTTCTGTCGTGATGGTGAATGTAATGGGGGAGCTGGTTGATCTAGCAACTGCATGAATTTTTAGACATCGCCAGGCTAGAGAGGCAATTTAAACAGTCTTGCGACAGTTTAGTCTCGCAAAACGATAGCAATTTTTTTTTAAGCTATTGCATAGCTTCTATCGCGGGCCTTGAGCGTGGAGACCGAATCCAGAAATTCCGTAACGAAAACAACCTAACACCCCCCACTCATTTGTTTTTAGAGCGTGGTGACCGATAAGAAAACAAATGAGTGAACAATCAATCAAAATTCAATTCAATGTGTGAAAGTGTAACTTCAACCTCTCAATCGTGGAAATTACAGACACAATAGAAAGACAATAGGTGCGCGAACGCCGGCGTTCGCTAATTCATTAAACCCCAAGCGTTTTATTTTCTATCAATAAATATTTAAATCGATCAGTGCAAAAAAGTGTGACGGAGACATATATCGTCAACTAGAGTTGAAGATATATATCTCCGTCACACTTTTTCGTCACACGTTCACACTTGTCACACAATTAAAAAAAAAAAGTAAAAGATATTTTATTTTTTGAGGGGACGAGTGATTGGCGATAGAACTGAAGAATATCCCTAGTTTAGAAAATTAACATGGTAGCCCGAGAATTTGAAACGGCTTTTTCAAATTAAGTCTTTCCGTAGGGAAACAGCAATTGCATAAGACGAACTAAGAGAGTTGTATTAATGATGTTAATTAATGACTCATCATCATCATTTCAATCGAAAGACGTCCACTGTTGGACATAGGCAGCTCACAAGAGGCGCCATAATGACCTTTACCATAATATTATGGCCACAGAGGCCTTCCAACGCTACGTCTTCCAGTACGTTGTCGCCATTCCAGAACCTTTCGTCCCCATCGACCATCTGTTCTGCGAGCAATGCGCCTAATTAGGAATGCGGTAATTAATTACTATAATTGCATAAATAAATACCTACGTATTACGGCCACTATAAATAAATAAAATAAAATAAAAAAATAGGCTTTATTGCTTTTCTTTTCCTAGTACGAGTACTTTTCCTAGTATAATGAATAAGTATTTACATGCCTTAAAACTAGTTTTTAATTAAAAGTATTATTTATAATGTAAATAATACTTTCAATTACGGCCACTAATCATATTTGAATCAATATATAAATTGACACTGACTTGAAAAATGCAAAAAAAAAAATACTTTCGAATCTTTGAATTTTACGGACTACCCTAGCACCACCTGTCATCATACCTAGGCTGTTCAAAATGTCGGCCATGTTAACTCACTTAAGTATTTTATTGAAAAACCTCGGCATTCGTAAGTCCTTTATTTTTCTTCAACTCTCAATTACAAGGCACTGCGTTAATTAATTATTCACATATTTATTTAACGCCATTTTTATGTAAATATTACTTCTGTTCATGTAAACTAATATCTACATTTATATGGTTCTGTATTATAATATAATAATTATGATATGATATACAATATCCGTTTTTTAATTGATTAAAATAACGCAGTTTGTATGTTTCATCAGTGAGTTTTTCCATTTGTGGTATGGTCTAATTGAGGTTGACTAGAAGCTTATTAGTAATAGGTTTGCCTTCATCCTTCGGACGCTTCTTTTAAATATTTATTTATTAATTTTGTACACACAAACACAGGGCGCTTTTAATTTATGCGACAACAAGCGCCTAAATTGAAAACGTATCTGGTTGCCTTGTTTTTGTATGCCAGTGCGCTACAACACCGCACTATTCGACTCCGAATTGAACACGTGGTGCTTGTGACGTTGCCGTCCTGTTGCCGACCGTTCGCCGCACGCTTGCTGCACCGCTCGCTTTATCTATGAAAGAAGAAAGCACCACAGAAGGCCATAAAAAATATCGCTTGAATTGAAATCGCCCTTATTTATTTATTAAAACTTCATGAAACATAAAAGTACAAAGGCGGACTTAACGCCTTAGGCATTCTCTACCAGTCTACCTAGGGTATTAAAGAGAAAACATGGCAGGTGCATAAAAAAATCAAATAAAAGATTATTACGAAAAAAAAGGGATCAAAATTATGTACACACACAAAAAGCACCCCTCCTCCTTCCTTATCCTATCGATTGCTTGCAACATTTTCAAAAACACATATTAAAATTGTGAGGATGAACTATTTAGTCCAATTAAATGCAGAGGCCTTTTCTAAAGTGAAATATAAAGAGTAAAAGTTAAAGAGCACAGACACAAATGAGCTGTTTAGATCAAAAAACATTTCTTCTAGCAGACCTGTGACAGGAAAGTAGTAATCTCCCTAAGCGTCTGTTTGTCTGCCTGTTCAAGATAAACTCAAAAACTAATGAATTGGTTTTCATGCGGTTTTTACAAATTGACAGAGTGATTCATGATCACGAGTAAGGTTTATATATTTGATTTTAGGAGAGAAAAGAGGGAATTGCAGAGATTACTTATGGGTCTGTAGTCGTTTGGGCCCGCTCGGTTTGGGTCCGCGGGATCAATCGATACAATCCCATTTTGAAGGTGTCGATTGGACCCACCGGCCAATTTTAATATAAGTACAGTCATGAAAGAAAGTCAAATCTTTTAGTTTTATTTTTATGACTTTTAATATGTATATACCTAATATTATTTATATTACTGAGAATATATATTTTTGATTTATTTATTTACGTACTTACACTTATGTGCCTCATTTGTCTACAAACATTAAAACTACATATTTTTTACTGTAATAATACCTAAATTAAGTGTACGAGCACTACTAATTTCAAGGTCAAGCATTTGGGCCTTTTACGGATTACCTGCTCGGGTCATCCAATCATAGACCTGCTTTTTTAATATCTTTTATAAACTTTTAAATCCAACTGAATTGCGTTTTATTATATTTTGACTTACCACTTTTGCACTTGACTGTATCCACCAGTAGCTTTAAACAATGGATTTTTAAAAAAAATTGTATATGGGCCCAATCGGCCACCAAAAATACATAAAATAAATTGTGTGGTCGTTTGGGCCCGCGAGACCAACATCGAGCGGGCCCAAACGACTACAGACCCTTACTTATGTACCCGTATGCAGCTGGGGCGGGTTGCCAGTTCCAAATACTTGAGCTAATTTGTAGAATAGAGCTTTCTTTCTCAAAGTATACCGGTACAGAGCGATTTTCTACCCATTAAGATTTTATTAGACACAAATATCGACCAGTCAAACAGCGTATAGAAATAAAATATAAATATTCACTGAATTAAAAAGAAAGAAAAATAACATTCCTTATAACCCTTTTTAAAACATAATTCTCGGACAAATTGCATTTTATAAAGTTGAATGTAAAATTAATTCCAAAATCCATTCATCGAATCGATCGATCGATTCTTGAAGGGGAAACAAGTGGATCCTTTCAACGAATTTATCAATGTATCGCTTCATGGCTAACACAGCTGCATTGGTAGAATTATAATAAGTAGTCTGTCTGTGGAAAAACTGTTCAGAATTTGAGAGAAAATGGTAAAATGTAGAAAATATTTCAATTATTGTACACTAGCTTTTGCCCGCGGCTTCGCTCACGTACATAAAATATATGTACCTATGCCACTTAGGAATAAAGCAGCTTTCTATCGGTGAAAGAATTTTAGCAATCGGACCAGTACTTCACGAGATTACCTCCTACAAACAAAAAACTCTCTTTATAGTACTATACCTTTTTTGTCCTATGATGAGTTCCCTGACAGTTCTTGTCTGACAATTATAGTGATGTGACCTAACGAAATTTAATCGATTTTTTACAATAACGAATCAGTTGGCAAAGAAAATGGAATCGGATTACCGATTTTAGATTTATAGATGATAAATGTGAAAGTTTGTGTGTGTGTGTAGATGTTTGTTACTCTTTCACGCAAGAACTAGTTAGTCTACTAGTCCAAGATCCCAAAAAAATGACATAACTTCACGTAAATTCTCATGCTTGATCATTAAAGCGTCTGTTAAGCAATATGGCCGACGGAATGTGTCTGGGAGTATTGGCGACTTGATTCTAAAGATATTGCCTACAAAATACGTAAAAATCAGCTTTGAGAATTTACGTGAGGTAAGTAATAATTGTATGTACCTTGATTACCTGATACCTGAAAATTGACCGTCTAAGAAAGCTAGCAGGTAGGCATGCGTTCTTAGTACATACTAATAGTACTCAATCGTCCACATTTCGTTCGTCAGAAAATACGTGATGTCTGGCGGTCCTGGGATCTTACTCTATACGGATTTTAAAGAAATTTTACAGTAAACCAAAAAACCTGACAAAAACTAAAAACCTGAAATAAGCGGGCGGAACCGCGGGGGACGGCTAGTGGTAAATAAAATGCAGTCTGATTAAAATAAAAATTTATTTATTATTCACTGTCAGAACTTGACTCTTGATTTGAACTCGTATCCATATCGGAATCGGAATCTTTTCCAACTAACCGCGATGATTAATTATTGGCCCTAATTCGGTCGATCCGGATATATTTATTCCAGTCCTCTGTTATAGTTTTTTGAGTTTTTTCTATTACTTTTTTCCAATTTTCTGCCGTTACATGCGATTACAAGATGGTCGCTCCGATTTTGTCGATTAGTGTGTCGTCGAGTAGTGTCAATCTCTATTGGCAGAAGTTCCGTTTAACGCATTACACATTTTTAAGTTCTATACTTTTTTATTTTATTTACTTAATTTGTTAACAAGTAATTATAACCACAATAATTTACTTATTAATTTACGAAAGACAATATTTTTTTTTATCATTTCATTTTTTTTTTTTTTTTTGCCAGTTTATTTTTTAGTAATCTAAAGTAGTATGCGTGCCACGGAAAAAAATGAACTGTCAGGGAACTCATCATAGGACAAAAAAGGTATAGTGTAGATCTGATAGACTACGCAGAGTGAGTTAGCGACCCTCACCAGCTTCGCACTGCTACAAATAACAGAAATCCGTTCCGTAGTTTTTGAGTTAATATAGAAAGTATAAGTCAATATTTAGTAAATTTTAGTTTCCTTCGTACCTACGACTTCAGAATCCTTAGGTATAATAATATTTATCTCTTTAAAGACAACTCTTTCCACATTTTATGTCAATATTACTTATTTTTGTTAGTTCATAGTTCAAGAATTTTACAATTTAGTATCCATGCAGTAAAACAATTACAATATTAAATTTAATTACAATTGTCACTGAAATAGATGTCAAAATTAAAAAAAAAAAATGTTGGTACCATTATAATGTGTATACCGTTACTAGTTTACTGTTAAGGTGAGTTGCACCATTTAACTATAACGATAACCAAACCATAAACAGCCGTGAAACGGCCACCTATTGGTCAATTCGACGATTTGACAGTTGTTAACGGCTTTGTTATCGTTATAGTTAATGGTGCAACTCACCCTTAGGAAATTACTTTTAAGTATATTAATTTTAAGTTCCACTAAGAAGGTAATATTATAACACCACAGCTGTACAAAATTAATTGAATATGATACGTTATGTGTGAGTACGGTATTATATTCAAACATCATCACTAACGTATAGACTCCATAATAACTTCATTACAAACTCCGTCTAGTATCCAATTCATAGTAACCAACAGATGAACCTTTAAAGTCCATAAATCATATAAATCAAAGCTAATAAATTCTATCCATGTTGCTACAATAAATTCATCGAACCAATAGTCCAATTCCTTAAACGCATTTATATGCGTCGCGATCCTCCGTTGTAGGCCATCCAATCAGAGTGGATCTTCTAAGAAACTATTACATGAATTTGACACCGGATGCAGACGCAAAACGGACGGACGGACGGACCGGCTGTGTATATTACGGTAGGTACCATAAGGGTAAGCTCACATGGGTACGCGACGCGATAAATACGCAGTTCTTTGAAATAGCCATGCAAAATGAAACTGTAATGCTTTTGACTGAATTTCTATCAATACACTAGTGGCTCAAGACGAAAGACTACGACCAATGCGTGCTACCAGTGATAACATAATTATGGCTCTGAAACGTGGTCGTGTCGATTGACTTTCACAGGACCTCCAGCAGATGTGACAAATCTATGCTAGTTGACGCGCGTGCATACAAAAGGAAATCGAGAGTGATGGCGTAGTGGGAGCATCATGCCGTTTGCCGTCACGGCATTCAAATCGGTTTTACTGCCAAGGCACACATAGAAAATGTCAATCCCATATATATAATCTACACTAATACGAGTATTATAAAGAGGTAAAGTTTGATTTTTTGTTTGTAGGAGGTAATCTCTGGAAGAACTATTGGTCCGATTCTGAACTGTCAATTGAGCTTTCTATCGGTGAAAATTTTTCACCGATAGAAAGCTGCTTTATTCCTAAGTGACATAGGCTATATTTTATGTACGCGGGCGAAGTCGTGGGCAAAATCTAGTCCCATATATCTCAGATGCTTAGACTTTCATGGTCGCTGATAGAATTATAACTTCATTATAATCACCTCATATCCAGTCTGTGGCTTCTTCAAAAATCATAGCGTTGCTTCGCCGTCGCGCCCCCGTGTGAGCTGACCCTTACAGTCAAAACAATGCGACAATAAACCAACTAATGGCAAATGAATGATTTTCATATCCTTGCTGTTAGCATCCGCAGTTGTCATGTAATTTGCGCGTGTTTTGAATTAAATGGCTATTTGGATTATTTTAGCGGAACAGTATCAATGTAGACTTGGATACGTTTTTGGCATTCGTAAATGAATAGACAAAATTGTCTTATTAAGCTTCTATTGAAATTGGCAACGGGATTGATCGAAAGAGTTACGGTTCGGAAACGCAGGCAGCTGAAGAAACCCAGTTGGGTTTTTAGTCAGTAAATTTGACACCCTCTCGCATCACCCAAGAGCAGAGAGTTTCTAATGAGATGTCCACAGTGTGTTGTCAATAATCTACTAGTTCCAATTATTCAATTCACTCAATATACACCACTATTTTTTAATTAGTACAAATACTTAAAGGGCTTATTAGAAAAGCCCTTGTTATTTTATAAGTAAAATCTCAATAAATAATATTCATAAACAGCCAAGTTATTAGCGTTGGTTTATGTCCCAAAATGTCACTCAATTTATGGAAATTTTGTGCAGGCTATTGATTAATGAATGAATAAGTGACAATTATTAAGGAAAAACACTGCCCGCAGTATTTTCTACTAGCAATTGTTATGTTTGATTGATTCTATGATGAATTTACCTTTTCGTGGTCAATTTTAGGATTTTGGTCTTTTCTACTTTTGACTACAAAAATATGATCAGTGACGGGTACAGATAGAGCCCCATTTTTTTTTGTACTAATTAAAATTAAAAAGTAGGGGTGTATATAATAATATATATTCATCCTATTCCTATTAATTTTCATAAAAACAAATAATCTTTTTGTGTAACAAAAAACAATGCTTACAATTTAAAAATGTTCCTATAAACAGCAATTTAAAAAATTACCAGATACTATTACAACAACCCTAAAAACAAAAAAAATAAAAAACAATTAAACAACAAAAAAAACCGTAAGACATCAATCAAATCACCTATCACAGTCAACAGGACATTCTTACAACATTCATGTACAGTCAGCCACATAAACATGTGGCAAAAGGGACAATTTCATTAAGTTTAGTTAGTAGGGCCAGCCGGGGCATTCTTGTCCTTGTTTAGTTCAACATATGACCGTACGGTGGGCATTCTTTACTTGGTTTAGTACTACAGTTGCGCCAATTTATGAGGCGGATGGGCTCAAAGGATTGCTTGCGAGACATACGGGCGAAAAGACAAGCAAACAAGTTTTAAAGTGAAGAAAAGAATTGATGATCGTGATATGCAACGTAATTTTTATTTGTCATCATCCAAACTTTTACTAAAGTAGGCCCGTGCATATTTTTTTATTTTTGTACTGGAACCCTTTTTTATCACTATATTTTTTTTTTTTGATAATACCTAATCAATATGAGACACAATTTATACAAAATAAGAATCAAAAAAAAAAAACTAATCGGCCGTTTTCCACATTTTATCCAATTATGCGAAAAAAATATACAGCTTGTTATGGACAGTATTTTTTTTTAGTTTTTCCCGTCCTGGTTTTTTTTTTCATAGTACCAGTCGTTATGGCGACACTTGGGGAGGCCTATAGTGGACATCTATCGGCTGAAATGATTATGCTGTTTTTGGTTTAATTCAAAATCCTTGGAGATTTTATACTGTTAACAAAAATATTCCAGTAAGTATCTGCTTATTTCAATAAGAGTTTAATAGGTTTAAAAACATATGAATGTACACATGTAAGAATTATGATGACGTTAATGTAATATTTTTAATGTTGAGATCATGCTAAGATAGTTCATAATCAATCTTGTTGAACTATCTTAGCAGTTAGTAAGTCCCATGAAAGAAAAGTAACAATCACGGAAACGTTACATTCTCATAACAAACAAGGGAAAAATGGTTCGTTATTATTAGATTTTTATAAAAACTTACAGTTTTATTAATATTACTTGGTTTCTGTCACCGCAAACAATGAAAGAGGCATATTCTTAACGATATTACTGAAAGTTCTAGAGATTAAATAATGAACTATTAGGTACTGTTTGCTGGTTCCTAATGCCCGCTATGACCTGCCTTGACCTGTGCTGTACTAGTGTTGGTGATGTTCAACTTGTAACCTTTTTAAATATTTTTGTGTGTGTGTCTTTAAGGGCCAAGCGCCCGAAAAGTGCCATACAACAGTGATTTTCTGAGGCCTACTCCTCCGTAACGGCTAGGTCAATTGGTTTGAAAAAAATATATGTTTATTATAGATTCATGAACAATAATATCAACATTTGATTTTTTCGTGCAATTAATACTTTTGTCAAAAAAAAATATTTAGCAATTTCGCAACTTTTCCCTACTCCTTCAAAACGGCTTGGACCTTTAGAAACATTTTTACACATAAAAAATGGTGGTTAAATATCCTTCAAAGTGAACATTGCATATGTAAATCAATCAATATCTCGCAGAGAAAATGGATTTAAAGCGCTTTCCGGGCGCTGCTGGCCGCAAATAAATGCACAGATTTGCGTACTGCCGCCTAGGCGAGTGCGAGAGTTGCGTTCACATAATTTCGGCCAGATGGTTCAAGGGACTATACGCCTTAAGTCTAGAATGGGTAAACTAGGCTCTTAATAAATTAGTGCGCCTCACCATAAACAATTGCATCACTACTTACCATCAGGTGGGATCGCAGTCAAGCACTAGGTTATATTAATTTTAAAAAATCTACTCTTCTCAAAAATTAAGTGTTGTATTATTTGTGTCCAAACTTACTGTATGGACTTTAAAAGGACTTGAGTTTGATTCGGTTTTTCTTCTCATGGTAGTCAGCTAGGAAACATCGGAATCATCTAATTTCAACTGACGAAAAAAATTGACTTGTATACGTATTTTTTTAAATTATCGTTTTTACAAAATAAATGTCGTTTATCGATGCACACATCAATAACATAAAAACCTTTTCTTGGACGCCGCGTGCCCTGACAAGCTCAAGTACTCTGTCTGCTGATCGCCCTGATAGCTAAGGAACTGGACGTTGATGTATTTATGTGTAACCATAAAACAGCATAGTTTTATGGTTACACACAAATGTTTGCGTTAAATATTTCATTTCTATAGATTGTTGGCTAGCTTGTCCCCTTGGAAACATAGCAAGCAATACAGGGCTACGGAATTGTTCACAGGAGTTACTGCGACCCTGCCCCCTTAGACAAATGACTTTCCTGTTAATGTTGTGTACATTACCCGTGGAGAAGTCAAATGTCAAGTGGTGTGACAGGTAATGTCATTGTCATACATATTGTAATTGTTTGGAACGGTAACAGAAAATTCATTTCTCTAACCTCTCTAGAGAGCAAAAAGCAATTGGAAGAATACGAGTTTTAGTCACCAAAAGCCGGATACTACCTCTAGCTCCGCATAGAGCCAGAAAAGTAATTACTTAATAATCTTTATTGAACGTCAACTAGAATTGCAGTAGGTACTTACATGGGTATTTGATTTTGACATGGTAAAATTACAAATTAGCTACAATTATAGTGGGTGCAGTTCTGAACTCCTAACTAGGTTACAATATATATAACCTATATGTAGGAGTGACATCTCCGATCCCCCGTGGCTTACAAAATTATAAAGGGTGTTAGGGACAGCCCTCCACAAACTTTAAGGGCTTGCACAGGAGACGAAACTGAGCAACCTTCCACAAAATTTTTTTTCAGGAAACGAAAAAAAAAATCGACCTCTCCATACAAACTGTCCAATCAAGTTTATAATTTTGTATGGTGAGGCGGATTTTTTTTTGTTTCCTGAAAAAAAGTGTTGTGGAAGGTTGTTCAGTTTCGTCTACTGAGCAAGCCCTTAAAGTTTGTGGAGGGCTGTCCCTTACACCTTGTATATTTTTGCTAATTACGTACATTATGTATTTTACTGCCTTCAAAAATTTGGTATACATAACTAAATGTAAACAAAGAGAAAAAAAAATTAAAAACAAAATATGGCATGCAAAAAAAAGTGAGAACAATGTTGAAAAAAAATGAGAACTATATTTGATAGAGTCTGTGCGGAAAGTAAACCATTGTGGGATTTGAGGGTGCTGCTGTAGATAAATATCGTTTTTGTTATGTTAGCAACATTGTGACGTCATTATAGTGCGACTGTTAAATCTTGATATTTTGAAACTATGTTAGACTAGCTTCTTCCAGTGTGCTATATTATTGCAATGTTAATGATTAAGTTCATCTGTCTAGTAGTTTTTGCGCGACACATCCTTACATACGAGTACCTCCATCCATCTTCACAAGCTTTCGCATTTATAATATTAGTAGCCTATTTATTGAACTTGCTCACGTGATGAAACTTAGCAAAAATATAGGTTGTAAGCTATGTTATTGAAACGTGTATCATTAAATTCATCCGTTTATAAGTTTTTGCGTAATGAGTAACAAACCGTTAATTGTGGCGACACCTGGGGGAGGCCTATGTCGAACAGTGGACGTCTTTCGATTGTAATGATGATGAACATTTAAATGCCTATTTAGTTAGGTTCCACCAACGACCACTTACCCAGTTCCAACGAAAATGGTTCTATCACTTTGACTGGGATCGGTCTATTATCACTGACTGGAATATTGTAGCTAACAGCAAGTTTATGTTTACACTAGTTAAATAAAAAGGTAAAAATGAGACAAACTACCACTTTCTCGTTGTCTTCCTCAGTAATTTTTTCCCTTTTGCTAATCAATGAAAAATATGACTATGAAATTAAAGTAAACTTCAGAATTTGTAATGTTGCTTCGTAAAAAATCCATTTAGCCTGTAAGGGACCATCTTGTATATAAGATCCTTGGGATCACTTGGTTGTCCGTCTGTTTATCTGTTAAGACCCTTTAACTCGAGAACGCTTGGAGGTATCGAGTTAAAATTAAAACCAACTCAAGTCTGCGATCTTTTGAAGTTGTGAAAAAATCAGACTTCTGAGTTAACGAAAAAAAAAGGTACGGCCGTTTATGTCGCAAAAAAACATATATTTCGATACTCAAGGGAAACAAAGCTCATAGGGGGGTGAATATCGTTGATCTAGAATTCTAAAATTTGGCATAAATCAAGGTCTCATAGAACAAGTACAGGGAAAAATCAGAAAAGTGTAAATTTGTAGATCCGCTACAAAAAATAAAAAAAAAATTCAAAAAAATCTTCGTAACTCAATTCGGGAATTGATTTCATAAGTAAATTTGTACAGAATCCTCAGTGCGCTAGTCCGACTCGCACTTGCCCTTTTTTATTTTAGTTACTGTATCCTTACTCAAGCCTGAAAAGAAATATTCTAAGTTAGTCGAAACGCATTATAAATTTAAAGTATCAATACTCTTTATACTAGCCATCGAAAATATTGACCAAAACAAAATAAACAAACATCGTCATGTTTAAATGAATTTCCGTTTAATTTATATATATTTGGAGATAACAGGGACAGGATTTTACCTAGGAAGTCTAAAAACATTAAAATAAAAGTGCTATGTACCAAAAAATCAGGCATACCAATGTTTCCCAAGTTCGTGACTTTGTTTTGATCAATAATGGTATGATTTACCATTTGTTATCTTTGGCAAAACTGTAATACATTAAATATTATTTCCCTTGCAGCTCAGTGAAATTTTTTATCACATTTCTGAAGATTTCAATTAAAAATCACAATAAAATAACATAATAAAAAAACCGATGTCAACATGATATGACATTTGGCATTTGACGGATGGCTGGGTTGTGTTGCTACTTAAAATCTTTAATGTTGTTTTCACTTCACGCCACGACGGTTCTTTTATCGCAAAGACAACAATTATTCACCAGATAAAAAAGAACAGCAAGCAATTATTTATTAAATAAGACTTCGGACTAAAAATGTCAATTGACTGGTTGGACCAGTCCAGTCTATCCGTATGTGACCGCTTATCTCAGTTTAAGGCATTCAAACTAATTACTAACTTTACGATTTCATCTTCTGGCGTACATTGAGTTGTCTTACATTGTGAGTGATACGGACTCAGTGAATGCTCACCTGACATTTTTATCACATGACGCCATCTTAGATTGTGCTCGAGTCTAATACACGGGGAGAACAAACCGCCGCCGTCAACTTGGGATAGTCGCGGGATTGACGAACGTTTAAATTCTTTGATCGTCAAAATTATTATAATTTGTTGGTTATTTGTAAATGCTGTTGACTGTACTGTATCTACTAATCTCGTTGTTAATGCAATTGCAGGTTTAACTTTAAAATATCTATTAGTTTTCTGTTTCAATGTTTTTTTCTACACTGTGTGTAGAAGATGTTTGCCAAATAGGTACTTATGTTTTTTTCTTTCTTTGTTTGTGTTTTTAAAAAAAAGTCACAGCTTTTCAATAATATGAAGTAAGTCAATTTTCCAGAGAAAAAACCACGAAAATGAAATGCAAAGAAAAGTCGTCAATACAGTGACATTACGAAAATGTTCCAATAACTTAAGCGCCATTAAACCCATAAATAAACAAAATACAGTAGTTTTATTTGCAAAGGCCATAAGCTTTTTATGACTCAACCCTAAATGATATTCGAATGTCATCTAAAATCCATGACGGCCTCAGCTATAAACGCGTAATTTCCCTCACCCGCTCGCACTGCATGTCAATCAAACAGTCATGAAACGCATTCAGCCGTGGCAAGTCGCGTTTCCACGTCTCATTTGGCGGCGCCCTTATCCCTTAATCATATCCAATCCCAGCTAGTTCGGCTTTATGTTAAATGACTTGGCAACTTTTTTGCTCAAACAGTTTTTATTTCACGCGATTTTACGACTAACAACAATATTTTACGACTTATGACTGTATCGCAATGAGTTGCATCGGTTTATGATACTTTAATTTCACCGCCAGAAAACCATAAAAATATGCAAATGCGACGTTGAAGTCGTTCGTGAGGCGACAATAAAATGCATTAATCCGAGCGACGGCCAGATAAGTCGTGCCGTCTACTTACCAAATGGACACAGTTAAGGCCCTTACTCCCATTCAGTGCCATAAAACGGTGACTTTCTGGAGCCTACTAGCCTAGGTAATGGCCGAGTTAATAGATTTGAAAAAAAAAAAATCAAAGAAAAGAAGAAAGAAAACACGTTTATTTGGCACACAGATACACATAGGTACTGAAATAGCAATTATATAGAAACTTAGATTCACACATACCTGGTCTATACATCACACTCGCACACCTACACACACGTTACTACCCCACACTCTACTATTTACTCATATTCAATATAGATTCAAATATACCATTTATCAATATTATGATTTTTTCGTATGGCTAATACTTTATCCAAAGACTTTTTTTATTACATGTTATTTTTCACTTTTTGTTCCTACTCCTTTAAAACGGATCTTTGATATTTAATCTTTAGAAATATATTTAGGTTGAAAAAAATTGTGGTTAAATGTTCTTCAAGATGTACATAGGTAGCATAAATGTAAATCAATCAATATTAGGCAAAGAAAATGGTTTTAAAAGCCATCGGTACTCTATGCGTGCGTATGCGACGCGACAGTACGAATATGTGTGCATTTAACTCCGTCAAGTTCAAGGGCCTACACGCCTTAAAATATAAATACTTATTAAGTTTCTATATTTGTTATAGGTACGATATTAATTAGTTTTAAGACGTTCTCCTATAAAGTTTTGTAATTAACAGTCATTACGAATCGCGCGTTTGTCACATTTTAATAACTGTTAAATTAAAAAGTATATAGCTGGGCCGTTATTTTATATGTTTATGTATTTAAGAAGATGCACGTATGCATAGTACGCGCAAACAAAAATAAATCAAAATCTTTACCTGATTAACTTTTCATGGCGTGGCCGTTAGCTTAGAAAAGTACGTTTTAAAAATTATCGAAATATCATTTACTAATACTAGAACCTAGATATTAATTTAAATGTGATAGGTATTTATAATTTATTGATGTAGTTTTTTACCTGTTTTTTCAGGGTTCCGTACCTCAGTCGGAAGAAAACGAAAGCTTAAACCTTTAAGAAGCACTTTGTTTTTCGCTTAGTTTGACGCTCACAAGGTAATTAAAACCTATAGGGTACTTCCCGTTGATTTATAATCCCGAAATTTGGCAAAAAGCAAGGTCTTCCCATCCGATTAATTTAAGTGTCTTCAAGGCAAGAGTGAATAGGCTCTTAATAAACTAGTGCGCCTCACCATCAAAGATTGCATCCCTACTTACAGTCAGGTAAGATCGCAGTCAAGCACTAGTTTATCAAGAAGTAGTTACGAAACAAAATCACACTCACTTTTCGCAATTCGGAAGAATCTCCCCAAACTCAATTTGGGAATCGAACCATTTACATAGGTAAGCTAGTACGGAACCCTCCGGCAAGCTAGTCCGACTCTATCTAGCTAGTTATAGCTAGAAACGTAGGTGACGTTAGGTATCTAACCAACCGGTATTAAAAAAAGAAACCAGAATATTATAAACCTAAGCGGAGACAATATGCTTCTTAATTACAAATTAGTTTCATTCACACAAAATAACGTATTTTAGCTAAAATTTATGGATCATAAAATTCAAATTGGACCTTCTGCAGCAGGTACGGTCTTACTTCAAATGAAGACCCACCACAGATACGCGATTCCGCTTTTTACAACAGATTAAGTGACAAGCAATTAAAATTATCGTTAGGATGATCGTAAATTAACGTTGTTTTATGAAAATTTAATAAATGTTGTCGCAAGTTAGATGTTTATCATGAACTAGTTTGTGATCGCAGCTTTGCCCGTGTGATAATTCACCATCATCATTTTTTCAGCCGAAAGACGTCCACTGTTGGACATAGGCCTCCCCCAAGCGTAGCCACAACGACCGGTCCTGTGCGTCTCCCATCCATCGAATTCCCGAACAGATGGTCGATGGGAAAAAAGGTTATGGAGTGGCGACTACGTACCGGAAGACGCAGCGTTAGAAGGCCTCCAACAAGTTGGACCGATGACCTGGTGAAGGTTGCGGGAATCAGATGGATGCGGGACGCGCAGGATCGTTCATTGTGGCGACACTTGGGGGAGGCCTATGTCCAACAGCGGACCTCTATCGGCTGATATGATGATGATGATACAATATAATATTATTATACATACTTAATCGGCCTTTTAATGTTCTCTCTGCTCGGACTCAAGCCAGGCTCAATATTATTACATTATAATTTACAATTAGGTAGGTATACCTTCTTACACGTTAGTAAGTCCATAACAGTTCTATAGAAACACTTAACACAGTCATTCATGCAACATTGTATTTTACATAGGCATCAAAGCAATAAAGCTGCAAACAATACGGCCGTGAAAAAAACTAAGAACCTTGGAAGGTTGTGACAATTGGATAAACTTATTAAGTTAGCCCTGAAAATGTCGCGCTACTCCGCAATATTGAGCTTTAGGAAATGCTTCGCTGGCCACCGTGGGCGCAGGCTAGCGGACGATGAGCAATAGGTCCGGGTGCTATTCTCTAAGAAAACAGCCTTGAGCGCAGCAGCGACGCGCAGCGCAGCGCTGGCTGCAGCGACGAGTCGAGAGCGCAGTACATTGAATTAACAATCCAATGTAAAAGTGCGTTAGATTGTTAATCCAATGTAACCAATGCCTGTGCCCAATGTGTGTGTGTGTGCAATGTGTGTGGTGTGTGTGTGATGTGCCTGTGTACATCGGATTTCGTACGTTAATGCGTTAGGTTGTTAATCCAATGTACTGCGCTCTCGACTCGTCGCTGCGGCCAGCGCTGCACTTAAAGCTGTTTTCATAGAGAATAGCGCCCCAGTAAGGATCGAGCCCCAGTCGTCGACGGTGCGTAGTGTTTCACGCGCACCTCAAAGGACCCAGCAGGGCCGATAGGCTCATTAGGGCTACTGAAGGAGCTTAGGTGGGTTTCAGTTTCCACTTAAGGCGGGAGATGTAGTTTGATGATTTCACACCACAAAAAAAGGGAAACCTGTTTGGTAATTGCATACTGAAAGTCCTTTTTTAGTTCATCATATCAGCCAATAGACGTCCACTGTTGGACATAGGCCTCACATTCCTGCAACCTTTACCAGGTCATCGGTCCACCTTGTAGGAGGCCTTCCAACGCTACGTCTTCCGGTACGCGGTCGCCACTCCAGAACCTCTCGGCCCCAACGGCCATCTGTTCTGCGAGCTATGCGCCCTGCCCATTGCCACTTAAGTTTGGCGATTCTTCATGCGTTCTTTAGTTCGCAATTTTGTTATTAAAGAAATCTTGTGGAGGCACGACGTTTGTCAGTGGAATAATTCAAATTTTCTTAGAAGCAAATTCGCACTAGAACTGAAAATCGTCAGACTAAGTGACATTTGAACCACTCCCGAAAACTCGCTTAAAGACTAGCCTGCTTAGGCGCAATACGTTGAAGGAATCCTTGCCAACCAATATTTTGACTAGCCTGTTGGTCTAGCGGATAGCGGCCCTGAGTGCTAAGCCGGAGGTCGTGAGTCCGACTCCCACCCAAGACAAACATTTTTGTGATGAGCACGATCATTTTTTCTGGGTACCTATGGGTGTAATCTATACATATAAAAAACATACATTCAACCGAACATAGAACCTCCTCCTTTTCGAAGTCGATTAATAAAATTGGAGTGTCTGTTTGTAATATGGAAATTACTGCTTTTTACTACATGCATACAGTACATACACCAAAATAACATTTTTTACAATTTTAGTCTGTCTGTCTGTTTGTCTGGGCTAATCTCTGAAATGGCTGGACCGATTTTGACTTTTTTTGGCAGGTAGCTGATGTAATAAGGAGTAACATAAACTACTTTTATTTTAGAAAAAATAAATTCAAAATCCTGTAGTCCACGCGAACGAAGTCGCGGGCACAGCTAGTTTAACTAAATATAAAGTATGTTTATCAGTTGTCTAGAAGTAGCATAATAAGCTCTGCTTAGTTTAGGACAAGATGGCGTTGTGTGATAGTTGTGGAATATTATTACTTTAAATAATTTAAAGACGTAAATCTTGAATGCTAAACCAGATTGTGACGTGTTCGCGGACGAATGGAAGAACATTTTGTCTGTCTGTTTGGAGATTTGTGAGATGAGTGTATGACTGTGGTGTAGTCATTAATTTGTACTGTTACTTCAAATTTTTTCCAATATACAAGGTGCAGTTTTAAAACTGCACAATATTTCAGGAGGTTGTAATAAAACTCATAAATAATCATGTAAAAATACGAAACCTGGTCAATAATCAGTAATACTTGTTATTTAATTTTTTAATTACAATAAACTAAATCGATTGATCGATGGCCGCGGGGGCGTGGCTAGGGTGTGGCGTGCGGGATGATGATTGGATGATACATTATTTATGAAACTATCGTTGCGAGTTAGTGTGTGTGAAAACGCCCTTTATTGTTCCGTGTTTGTGTGTGTGAAAAAAAGCGCGGTTATAAAAAAAAAAAAATTACCTACTTATTTTATTATTGATTCGGGTCGAGAATCGCTAACATAATTACCTCCTGAAATATTTTGCAGCTTCAAAACGACACCTTGTATTATGTCTTTAACTAATGTAATTGGCTTTTGGCCGTTTTATGTTAAAGTAAATAAATAAATAAGTAAGTAAAGTTAGTTTTTTGGTTTGAAGAAGGTAATCTCTGAAAGTACTGGTCCGATAGTGAAATTTTTTTCACCGCTTTATTCCTGAGTGACATAGGCTTTTATAAGTGCGGGGCCCGGGCGAAGCCGGGAGCAAAAGCTAGTTATTAATAAACTTGAAAACCAGACAGAAGACAGGTAGCAATCACAAGAATTACTGACCACTACACAACACAGAACTTACCTTGAAAACTACCTGACAATCACACAATGTCTCATTTCGATGCCCGCGCCCTTGACCGGGAAATGCAAAATCAAAAACGAACTATAACACCTGACGTTAAGGTTGATAGTTGCTTGTCTTTTATGGCTTGTGCGATGGGATTTGCATGGTCAGTCCCACTACAATTATATCCAGTGACCCAATGTCGCCAGTAACCTATTTGGTGAGGAAATTGAGTTGGTCGAATTCCATCAAAATTGGAGGTGTACTCTTGCATTGTAAACACCTCGGTGCCACTTATTCGAGAGCCGCCGGTCGAGGGTTATTGAAGACTGATGGAGTATTAGTTGGATATAGTTCTTCAATGATATTATCATATCTACGACATTTTGACAATTTAAATTTGCCTGTAATTAGTCTATTTGAAATAAACGTTTCTGATTTCATACTATAATCCAGTTGTGGGTTAAGCTCGCCTATGTACATCGTCTGTACTTTTTTAACTGTATGATGACTAAATTATAAAAGCGAAAGTTTATATGTCACCGGAAAATTGCAATGCAATAATTTTTTTAAAGTGTTTTTACCCCTAAACCATTTTACAGGGGAATAACGGATAATGGAAATTTTTATTTATTTAGATTACTATTTATGTTAAATTTCAAGTATGTATATTGGTCCAAGGAATAAAATTTTTCATACTAACGAATTTCCGAATTTTCATCCCCCTTAAAAGTTGAATTTTTCCTAACCCCTTCTTAGTGCTAGCCTACATCAAAAAAGGAAACCTTGTGCATAATTAATAAACTTAACGACGATTTCAAAAATTATTTTACGAATGGAATACCTACTATTTAATCACCGAGTGAAATAAGCATAATTTCACGGCGCAAGCCAGTCAATAATAAATTAGAACAGTTAAAAGACGCAAAAAATTAAAGAACTCGAAAATACCCATCAAAGATTTGTGTCTATTTACCCCGTTTGTTCAGGTACCGAGCTCTTCTACCCATCTTACCCCAAGAGGGAAAGTTAAAACTGACAACCTCAAAGCTAAACAGAGAACACAAACAGGTTCTTCAACACAACGTTTAATGTAATAATGGTCATCGGACCACTCGCTTCGGCTATTAACATCTTGACCGCTGTCGTGTTATAACAATTAAATACAGAGGAAGTTCCCTCACAACTGTTCGAAAGCCTTCAGGCATCACGAAGAAGTCTTTAACCAAGCCTATATTTGGAAACCTGCAATAAAAGCAGGAGCATCGCCTTGTGCCGTCTGTCTTTGATGCTGTTTAAACAATAGAAAAGGATGATAAAATGTGTTTATGAATCTGGAACTCTCATCATATTCCTACCCTTGTGCCATGATAAATGGTATTTATTTTGCATATAGGTTTTATAAAAATACTTTTACACGTCAATAATTTTGTGATATTAAACTAGATGAGGCCGGTGTTTTCTATCTGACTACCCTGAGAAAAAAACTCAAGGGTAAAAGTCTCTTTTAAAGTCCACACAGCAAACATGTTCAAATGGTCAAATCATATGATTACTGCTACCCACGATCAGAAAACCACATTTTCCTTCTATTCCGTATATCCTGTCAATTGTCACAATTTTATTCAGTCCCCCTTCTTTTATGGCATTCCTAAGGTCACGTTTCCACCTGCCATCAACTTGCATGCATTTTACATTACATCGAGGATAACCGAGGTATGATGATTGTTCCACTTTGATAGCACAATTGCTCGATTGTGCCCGCAATGTATCTTTTTTAGTCTGGGAAGTTAATAACTTCCTTCGCTTTGGGTGGGGCAAGAAGAAGTTGCAAGTGGTAACGCGTCTAACAGCATTCATCTATCTTTTCATTGACCTTCCATCATTATCTATGGTACTGCGTTTTGGTTTTTCGAATGTTTGTTGCGATATCTTTAAATGTAAAGGTGTCAAATTACCCCATACATAAACCTTTACCTGACCTAGAAACCAAGACCATGATGTTCTCACATAATATGACAACCTCGACTGACGAGTCGAATCGCACATTCATAAAATTAAAAATAAACCTATTAAATATGTATAAGCGGTCTTTTTGAAATACAAATGAGTCAAAGAGCCCTGAGAAGAAAAAAAAAACGTCACATAAAAAAAGTTTGATTGTCACAATAATTATTTCAAAACATAATGAGCTTTTGTAAGTCACCGTACAATAACTTAAACAATATATTGGAGCATGTGTTTTTCAAAAAATTAAAATGTCTTTCTTACAGGTCATTTATTTAATTCTTTATATCAACTGTGTTCAGGACAGAATGGACGAGAAAACGTGCAACACGTTTTTCGCCGACCCCAATTACCAGGGGACTAGGGCAGGAAGAAGATGGCAATATACGCAGGCAGGATTCTCAAATATGCAACCTTAATTTTAGTATCTATAATTATACGAAGCCTGAAACACCTGTCTAGTATTTTTTTTGTAAAAAAAAACCTATGTACAATATTTCATTATGAAAAATCTCAAAGTTATAAGCCAGTTATGGGTACCTGGTAGGCGACATAAATATTTGGTCACCGAGCCACACGGGCGACGGAGTTGTTATGCTTCCGCACCCACCTGTGCGCTGGCGCCTAATGCCCGCTATGACCTGCCGTGACTTGTTTTGTACTTAGTGTCTCGTTGGTGTCCAACTTGTGACCTTTTTTAAATATTTTTCGGAAAAAATATAACATAGTGTAAAAATTATTGGAATCGATTTAGTTACTATTCTGAACAAACTATATTAGCGAGTTTAGCATATAATATACTAAAAATAATGTTGTATATTACGCAGTTCAATGCGCCTTTTTTTAACAATTGAGAAAATGTTTTGTCTTTTTACAGGTCCAATCGAAAATTTCACTTTTATCTCTACCACAAAAACATCACGAGGTATTTTAAAAAATGCACGCAATGAGTAAGATGCAGCCATATGTCAAGATCGTGTGGCTATTGTGTGAAAGCTTACGTACCCATTGTAAAAGCTGGGACTGCGAGTTTATTCTGAATACTGATCAATGTGGCTTTCTTGATCAAATTGGGGACATCAGCTTTTTATTTGGCATGAATATCCGGATGTGAACTACTTCTTCAGCTCTTAACCCCTCAAAGCTTGATCTTTTATAGTCTTCTGGCTTACACCGTGTTATTTTTTGCACGACATATAACATAATAGATGCACATCCTGAAAGTAGTAAGTGGAAAATCGACGAGTAAATCGATTTCAGCTATTTTTAAACAAGCAATTTTATATCTCATTATTTTGAGATATAAAATTGCTTGTGTTGCCTTACTTATTTGATAAAAAATTACTATTTTAGATTTAACTTCTCTTAATTATTTTAGAATAAAATAGTTACCTATTTTGACAAATCTTGTTTGCGGCACTGGTGTTTGTGTGTGCGTGCACAAATATCCAAATCGATGACGGTTACGAATCGGTTGATTCCTATTTTGGAACATAGGCAAAGAAAGCCTTGCGTTTCAGGACTCCAGGTCTCCTTCTCAGAAGCCAACCCATGGCCCCATTGGCATAGGTTCTCCAGGGCCCCTAGGGATTTCAGTGGTTGAATTTCTATTGTAACTTAATTTTCTAATTAGGGTGTATAAAGGTACACTGCTAACACGTGTGTCATACACGCCGATCTGGGCGCGTCGGTCTCCATTCATTTTTTATAGAAACTAGACTTGTAGAGCTACACAGGCTACACAGATACACGCCACGCAACGTCGTTGTTCTACGTATAAATCAGACGTGTTAGGGTGTTTTTATTTTAATATCGTGCGATTTTGATCACGCATGCAGGATTGCTCCGCACGCGTAACTCCCGCAAATGTTCATTTCATACAAGTATTTATTGTAATGGGTGTTTTTGCATTTGGAAATTTTCCGCATTTTTTTAAATTATTATTCATAGGCTTTTTTTTTTTCGATGGGAAAAATCATCCTATGACAACCCCCGCTCTTGGGCGGAGCGGGAGATAGTGTCAGACTCTTACTGACTAAAAGACCCACCCCGTTCCTTCAAGCCTTCATACCGGGGCTCGAGCGCCCTTTCGGATAACCCTGGCCCCAGTAGGCTTCGACCCGGCTGGGCCCCTGCTGTTGCTGACAACTCCTTGAGACGCGCAGGAACAGCGCGCGCCATCGACGACTTGGGCTTAGTCCGGACTGTTACCGGACGGCCGGACAGCGAGCTACCCATTGCTCACTGTCCGCAAGCCCGCGTCTACGGTGGCTGGAAATCGGGACCGGGATCCCGGCGGCGGGGAGAGCGCCGTTGCCATTATTCATAGGCTCGCGTTTGACCACCACTTCACCTGATGGTAAGCGATGATGTGGTCGACGATGGAGCACGCTTGGCTAGAAGTAACCTATTCACTCTCGACTTAAAGACCTCTAAGTTGTAGCTATCAGGTTATACGGTGTCTATGTTTGACTCCGCATGCAGAGCAAACTCGCATGCGTGATGTGCGTCGGGCTAATGTAGTTCTACCTTTTAAAGGTGTGCATACAGTTAAATATTGTATTTATATGTGACCCTAAATGAACAAAGTTCAGGCTATATATAATGAAGTCCTTGCAGTAAACATTCGTCAAAGATTTGTTTACATTTACATTGTAAGTAGGTTATCTTGCTGTTTACTGTTTATGTACAAGATCCCACTGGTGTTGCTAGGCATGATTAGTGTTGCTGAACTAGTATACACGGATATATCCGTATATATATCGGAGCTTTAAATAGTTGTCTGCTTGTCGTATGTGTAGTGAAATTGGGTATTTTTTTGGAGGGTAAAAATCATCCAAATGCGGGAGATAGTGTCAGACTCTTACCGACTAAAAAACCCACCCCGTTCCTGCTTGCCTTTCATACCGGGGCTGAGCTACCTTTCGGAGCTAACCCTGGCCCCAATAGGAGATTGGGTATTATCATAATGTATTTATTTTTTTACAATATTTTATGTACTTTTCTTAGGTGAGAAATCATCAATGACTTTGGGGAGCGAGGAATGGCAGACTTTCAGGCACGGGTGCGGGCTTGCGGACGGCGCACACTGTTCCCGCGCGCCTCATTGAGTTGTCAGCAACAGCAGGGTCCCAGCTGGGTCAAAGCCTACTGGTGCCAGGGTTAGTTTCGAGAGATAGCTCAGTCTCAGTATGAAGGCACGAAGGAACGGGGTGGGTTTTTTAGTCAGTAAGAGTCTGACACTATCTCCCGCTCCGCCCAAGAGCGGGAGTTGTCATTAAATGATTTTCCCAACATAAAAAAAGGCCCAAGCGCCCGAGCAGTGCTATAAAACAGTCACTTTCAGAAGCCTTACTCCTCTGAGCCTCTCTATAAATGTGTTCTTCTCTTAAAGACTAACTGATAAGTCCGCCATAATTTTAATTCATTAAATCGACTCGAATCGACTTTAAATTCATGAAACGTTGCAACCAGCATATAAAAGCTTACATGAAAGACATTCATTGAAAGGCAGCCCTACGGTCAGTCCCGTAGGGCATGATAATTACTTTTAATAAATATTTTAATTCAAAACTTTTGTTGTAAACATCTTATAGCCAAAATACTATTGTTTGGACTTCAATTTCTTGCCTCGCCACGTCATTTTGAAGGCTCTTTCAATAGGAAGCACACGTCATCCTGAATTATTTCTGCATTAAATTAAAATTATATTGTATCTATAATTTCACAGTTTAATTGGTAATGGTCATTGTATTTTACACCTAAGCCATCTGTTAGGCTGTAACGTCTACTCTCAACCGCAAGGTTCCGGGTTCAGCCTTGGTCGGCCACATTTTAGTGCTCACACACATAATATCTTCTGTGATAGCCAATAAATTATTCGGAAGACAATGTGGTATCATGTACTGTTATATTAAAAACTAGCTTTTGCCCGCGGCTTCGCTCGCGTACAAACAACATAGCTTATATCACTCAGAAATAAAGCAGCTTTCTATCGGTGAAAAAATTTTAGCAATCGGACCAATACTTCCAGAGATTTTTTTTATCTGTTATAAACTAGTACTTGACTGCGATCCTGCCTGGTGGTAAGCAGTGATGCAATCGTTGATGGTGAGGCGAACTAGTTTATTAAGAGCCTATTCACTCTAGCCTTGAAGACACCTTAATTATAATCAGACGGGAAGACCGCAGCAGGCAAATTGTTCCAGTCCTTCGATGTACGCGGTATAAATGACGAGGCGAAACGCTTCGTCCGGACCGTAGATGTTTCAACAACGTAAGGGTGGATACTCGCCGTGCGTCGGTTTGTCCGATGGTAGAAATGAGATGCGAAATCAAGTCATGCAATTCCTACGCACACTCTCCAAAATGCAATCTGTAAAACACCGAATGGCTGGCTACCCTACGCCTGTGCTCAAGGCTTTGAAGATTGGACTTAACCAAATCTGGATCAACAATCAGCCTCTTCGCACGCCTTTCCAAAGAGTCCAAAGCTGCCAGGTGGCACTTTGCAGCACCAGATTGCAGATTGCCTCCTATCAAGAAAGAAATAAACTTTATCTCTTTATAATATTATTGTAGATGAATATCATTATCAGTGTCGCAAAACGATTAATATAATTACAGCTGATATCAACAGCTGTTTATCTAGAAAAAAAAAATGCATTGTCTTTATGATTATCAAAGGAATACATAATGTACCTATGTGCAGTTCTAACTTACACTCTTGTCAGCAATAATGATTATTAAGTCCATTGGACATAGGCCTGCCACAAGTGTCGCCATAACGATCTCCTATGCGTCTCGTATCCACCGGATTCCCGCGACCCTCACCAGGTCATCTATCCACCGTGTGGGAAGCCCAGGTGCCAGTGCTACGTCTTCAGGTACGCGGTCACCACTCCAGAAGCTTTCAGCCTTATTGACCAACTGTTCAGCGAGACATAAGCCCTGCACAATACCACTTAAGATTCTTCGGTAGCGATTAAATCGAAAAAGCATCACTTTGTTGCAGAACAGACTACAATAACCCGTCAAGTTGGATTTCTTTATCTAGGTACTTAATCTCCAGTTGAAGGATGGCCTTACTTAGGATTACCTGCAACGCACAGAACAGATGAAGGAGGTTATAATGCCCTTGTTAGCGGGGCAGGTGTGTGTTGTGTATAAATATAAGTGGGTAGAAGAATATGTTCGCGTGCCGCGCTTTGTAACTTCATTACGGTGTCAGTCCAATATATGCTTGAGTTGAATGCACGTCTTTTATTTATCAGTGGCGACGAGGATGGGATACTGAAAACCCAGATGACGATGTGATGATGATGATGTAAGGATGGGATTCTTTTTAGTCTACAAAGTAGGGCAATGCTCATAGTTCAACTACCAATGGCAAACTTGCGATCTAAGTGTGTGCGGTCTGTTAGTTGCGTAATGCGCGTTCGTATTGGTTTATTGCCTGTAGTGGAGTTAAAGGGTGGGAGAGAAGTGGCGACACACGTTGTAGTACAAATCGTAAAGTATTTCCATTCTAATCTCTTTCATCTTTTCTGTGCTGCCACGTATAATAAGTCTTGAAACTGACCTTAATTTTTTTTATTTATTGTTTATTTTTTGCATCCTCCTCACTCCAATTGAGGAGATAAGATAAAATTATGCACTAATTTTATCAGGTCGCATTACCCACTGTTTCTTATCTGTAGGTCAAGAAGTGTCAAAATGTCTGATCCTCGTATCTACATTGTTGTTAAGTGAACGTCACTGAATATCATTTTATCAATAAAAATTGCCAAAAATTCAACCGATATGGATCAAGGTGACATTTCCGCTGTCAGAAATTCCACTACAAAAAAGAAGACCGTGAACTGTGCGTATTTTGACTCGCTCTTGACCATTATCTCACAAGCGATGATGTGGTCGACGTTGGAAGTGTTGGAACACGCTTTTCTAGAAGGAACCTACTTAATTTTCACTTAAATTTTCCAAGTTGTAGCTATAAATGAGGAAACAAATGCATGGAAGTCCACTCCATAGCTATATGAACGAGTGGCTGGAAAGACCTCACGGTGTCCTCACCTTCCGCATGACGCAGGTTCTCACCAAACATGGTCAGTTCGGGAAGGTCCTGCACCGGATTCGTGCAAAAGTAACGCCTGGCTGCCACTACAGTGTGGACCGCTCGGAGGACACGGTGGAGCACACGGTAGAGGTGTGCCCCGCTTGGACAGAGCATCGCATCGCAACGATCTCTCGCGTCAGGCCTTGGTACAGGCCATGGTCCGCAGTGAGGAGGAGTGCACTGTCTCCTGCTCCGCCCAAGAGCGGGGGATGTCATTGGATGACCTTGATGAAAAGCGTGCGAGAAACCCTAAAAATGGAAAAGACCCAATACCCATAGCACCTCCCGTATACCCGAGCAGTGGTGGCCGTGTGGTGGCGGCCCCAACTTACGAGTTGTAGGTTGCGAATTCAAACCCAGCCAGGCGCATTACTTTGTGTAATTTATTTCATCACCACTGCTCTCAAAACGGTGAAGGAAAACATCAACCAAGAATTTGGAGACATGTAACATTCACCAACCCGCACTGGGCCCGCGTCGTGGATTCTTTCTACTAGAGAGGAGGTCTGAGTCCCAGCAGTGGAAACATTAAAAAAAACCTGATGCTATGCTATGCTAATACCCATAGGTACACAGCCTTTCACAATAACAATAATTACCTTACATGACCGTTATAATTCCAGTCATAAAAGAGTTAATCTCACCTTATAATGTAAACACGATACGATATTTTAATCAAAGTTGTAGTATACCGTCACACGTCATTTGCTGCGACGTTTAATCGGCGGACAGCATCAACCACCGTGGCCCAGGCTAATTGCGTACACGATCGTAAAAATATAATTAGTATGTCCTTATCGTAAGTAAGCCTTAATGTTGCAAATGTCGCGTTAGTTGATTAATTAAATCTTGAGGCGATGTTATGGTTAGGTTAGATTTGTTTTTTTAACGAGTATGATTGAATGATTTAGATTTTAAGAGCCGGTTGTATGCACTGAATATTTTGTATGAACTCCGCCCGGGTCTATGTCACAAAATAGATCTATTTTGTGTCTATGTCGACTTCGCAGGCCCCGTAACACCGGTTTTATTTTTGTAAGAAAAAAACTGGGCAAGTGCGAGTCGCGCACTGAGGGTTCCGTACAAACTTACGTATGAAAACAGTTAAATTCCCTTATCGAGTTACGAAGATTTTTCCAAATTGCAATATATCTTTTTTTTGCGTTATGTTATTCACAGTTTTCAGATTTATTCCTATACTTGTGCCATAAGACTTTGCTTTATGCCAAATTTCAGGATTCTAGGTAAACGGGAAGTTTACGCGCTATGAATTTTGTTCCAGAAAGAGTGTCGAAACACACTTTTTTGCGACATAAACGGCCATATCTTTTTTTTCGTTAACGCAGAAGTTTAATTTTTTTACAGCTTTAAGGGACTGGAGAATTTAGTATATGGTTTTAATTTCAACTCGATACCTCCACGCGTTCGCGAGATAAAGGGTCTTGACAGACAGACAGACGGACGGACAACAAAGTGATCCTATAAGAGTTCTGTTTTTCCTTTTGATGTACGGAACCCTAAAAATAACTATTTGATTTTCTTTAAGACAATTTTTATTATTTTTTTAACTTTCAAATGTTTCCGTGACGTAATCTTGTAGACGTACACGTTTGAAATTGTAAATTAGGGTCAGATTCGCGATTTTTTTTAACGAGCCAACTAATTTATAATTTATGTTTTGATTTTTGCCCGGCGGTTGGTCATAATGATCATCATCATCACCAGCCTTTTAATGTTCCCACTGTTGGGACTCAAGCCTCCTCTCTAGGAGAGGGAATGGGCCGTAATCCACCACGCGGGCCGAGTGCGTGTTGGTGAATGTCACATGTCTTCGAATTTTTGGTTCTAGGACATGCCGGTTTCCCCACGATGTTTTCCTTCACCGTTTTGAGAGCAGTGGTGATGAAATAAATTACACAAAATAATGCGCCTGGCTGGGTTCGAACCCGCGACTTAAAACTCGTAAGTCGGGGCCGTTACCACTCGGCTACCACTGCTCATAATATTGTTAATAAAATAATTTTTCATGGTGTTCTATTTTATGTTCGTGGATTTCCAGAGGTTTTAAAAACTTCAAAATGAGTAGAACCTGGCCTTAAGGTATTTTTTCATAAAATGGGTAGAATGACAGCAGGATAAAAATACGCATCTTTAAGATGAGGGAAAAGGATAGGTAGCAGATACAACGTAGTATGAACCCGACAGCTGTCACCCGCACCATCCTATAGCGATTGTAGTGTAAGAGGGTGAACGATCAGATGGGCTCTAGTCAAATAGAGCCCATCATATCAAACACAAAATAAAAGATAATGTCAGCGAAGGCTACTGTCAAAAAAGTTAAATGAGATTGACATCTATCATCGAAGTGTCACATTGTCCATTCCAAAATATTTGGCTTTTGACAGTTGTTACTGTTAATAGAATGTCGCTCTGTCTTCGCCCTAAAGAAAATAATTTGTACTCGTATTACATAATGTATACTAATTGTAATAAAAAACATAACTCCCAAAATTGTTCAGAATACCTAAATTTTCGTGCATAACTGTATTGATAAACTTCCTCCAACGATTGCATAAGGTCAATGAGACTTGAAAAAAATCTTAAAGCTGATATTTAAGCGCAATCTGTACGGCTACTCTTATAACTCGTAATGACGTTCGTTTTCATTGTGCCATTTCTGTAATAACTATTTCATGCCCTAGAATACTTGTTCTACATTTCCAACGAAGAAATTACTATCATGGAAGTCAATTTGACAGCTAATAAACATATTTCATAATAAATTACGATACTCAAGTAACATTAGAGAGCAAAACTAATGTCATATAATACAGCTATTTAAAAAGCAAACAAAAATATATTGAGTGCAGGAAACACAATATCGATGGGTCTCAAAAGGCTTTGTGCGTTAGGTTAGGTTGCGCGGGCGCAGACCGGTGCGAGCAAGACAGCGCGCGCCGCAGATTCCGCGAACACCCGAGTTATGGCCCCACAAAACGTCAGGCGAATCATCAATGTTTAAATCGTAATATATTGAAGAATTTCGCAATTATCATATTTCATACTTATTTACGACGTCTAGGCTCACAACTGACGTCTATCCAATGCGATCCTGGGAGGTCATAAAACGAATAAACCACACAGTAATAAACGTGCGTTTTATTTCTTATATAATTATATATGAAGCTATTTGTTTTTGGACGTTTTTTGGCTTCGCATGTAGTGAGGGGCGTTTATGATCCTCTCTCGGATGTATCGAAAGGGTTTTGGTGAGAAACGCATCGGTTTTATTAGGAACGATTAACTTAAACTTGGCGACGTAAGTTCTGTAGGGACTTGTGAGGTTTTGAGTGACTTTTACTGTTCTAGTGAGTGGCGGCGATGAATTTAATGGATGAAGGCAAACACGTACAAAAGGAGAGCGTCGGCGTTAAAATGAGAACATTTTATCGTAAGATAAGTCACATTTATGCGCCACGTAACTCATAAACGGCAGTCAGATATATAATTATGTACACCGATATGCTATTGTTGTGGCGGGAAAACAAATGGAGCGCCGCAATGGATCACTGTGTAATGTTCATTTATGTTGTTAATTTTCCAACGGAAACTGCTTTTCTTAATGACTTTTTCTCATCGTGAATCACAAGTTGCTGAGCTTTGAACAAAACGAAGTCTTTTGTTCTTGTCACTATAGTTTAAATACGAGCTTTTTCCGGAAAATTCGAAGAAAATTATCCAGATGACTTTGTATCAGCCGACTGTTTTTCTGAACGCCAAAGAAAGCATATATGTATATTTCCTATTAGGTTATTCGAATCGAAAACCAATAAAGAGACAGTAGGGCAACGGAAACAAAGGAGGCCACAGAGTAGCCGACTAAACAGAGACTGCATGTCTGGTGTATATATGTAGCCATAGATCAGAGAGACGTGGATGGATGGAGAGGGAGAGGGAGGCCAAAGAAAAGATGGATGGATTGTGTGAGAAGTGATATGAAAGAAAAGGGAGTTAGTGATAGCGTGACGAGTGACAGGACAGAATGGAAGAAGAAAACGTGTTGCGCCGACCCCAAATAAAATGGGACAAGGGCAGGAAGAAGAAGAAGAAGATCAGAGAGACGCTTCGGCGTTTTGTATGCTCCTAACTACTAGCTTTATTGATTAGGGGTTTAGTAAGCTACCGTTTGATCACTCATCTTATGTTAAGCGATGATGTGATCAAAGATGGGGACATACTTGTTTAGAAGTAAAAAGTATTTATAAGATAGATGTAGTACGATACTATCTAAGAAATTTTAGCAAAACTGAAAGGGCCCCGTAGGACCAATGCCTGCTAGGGACGCGGGAACGTTTGAAACAGTGACCGTGGCCCTAGACCGCAAAGGGTGACTGAAGGGCACAGGTGTGTTTTAGTCAGTAAGTCTGACTAGCCTTCTCGCTCCAACCTAGGGCAAAGAAGACATTCGATTCCTTTTTTACTTAGAAAAATAACGAAAAGGATCCAAGCCAAATCATCATCATCTTGCCTTTGCCTCATGTTTCTTGTGTTCGGCGCAACCGTTCTATCCTTCCGTTCTGTTCTGGTAACCGTCACACTATCACTGGCTCCCTTTTTTTTCATATTACTCTTTACACAATCTGTTTGCTTAAAGTTTCCACTCTTGTTTGTAGTGGGTACGAAATGTCTTGCTATTGGTGAAACGAGACCGAGCCAGACTTTTACTCCTGAGATCCAAGATGACGGTAACTCTTTCGAAGAATAGCGCTGCCCAAATCTTCCAGTCTTCAATGGCGGTGATTAAACCTACATTTCTAGTCAGACAGTTTTAATTACCAGTGTATATATCTAGGTATAAGCTTGCGGACTGGTTGAAACCCTTTTAGCCGGATGGGTATTATCCTGACAGTCGTAAAGCCAGTTTATGGCCTATAAAAGCAAGTGGGGATACGTACAGGCTGAATGTGTGCATTTCGAATACTTGTTGCATTTTTATAACCAATATATTTTGTTTGATTTGTAACTTCGGGACGATGCCAACTTGGACTATTTTTTCGTGTTTTTGCTAGGGTAGTGGGCGTTCGTAAATCATGTATAGGGTTGTATGTGGATATTGGAGTATTTGTAACCAGCTAACTGACTCCTCAAACGTTTTGCTGCCTTATAAATTATCAAAGAAAAAAATGGGGGATGAGGAGAGGAGACCTACCAAATATACACGAAAAAAAAAACCATAAAATTCTGTCAAGCCATTTCGTATGAGTTCTACGAGTATAACAAACACTGTGTCACAAAATTTTAAAATAAAAGTATCTACTGCCCACAACAACATATTACAACAATATAATTAGTATTTAAAAAAATATATTATATAAAAATACTGGCAGCACTAGTGGTATTTATTTTTAAAATACTAAAGCTACACTATGATTTGAAAAATATAAAACTTACAAGTTTGAAGATCAATGTTCTACAAACTAGTATTCATTAGTACTTCTTAGATCTCGTAATTTAAAAAACTATTTCGCCAACCAACATCTCAAACTTCAATGAAGCTATTGATAAAATTGAAAGTTTTCTTGAAGGAAGCTAGTATCTCGCCTCTTTTCTGTTAAATTATCCCCAAAGACAGTTGGAACTCTAACATAAAGATCTATTTTCTTCGTATCCCTGTATCAAAACTTCATCGGATCAGAACTTTTCCGTGAAATTTTTGAATTTTCAATTGATAGTTTCTGTATTTTGAAATTGTCATTAAATAAAAAAAGACGCCGACATAGCATGAAGAATTGCCAAACTTAAGTAGGGCCAAAAGGTTCTGGAATGACGACCGCGTACCGGAAGACGCAGCGTTGGAAGACCTCCTACAAGGTGGATCGATGATCTGGTGAAGGTTGCGGGAAACCGATGGATGCGTGACGCACAGGAACGTTCGTTGTGGCGACGCTTGGGGAAGGCCCATGTCCAACAATGGACGTGTATCGGCTGAAATGATGATGATGATGAAAAAAGACGGTGCGGTCAGGTGCGCCACATCCATGCGCTAAAGATACAAAATCAAAATCAAAGCATTTATTTCAAATAGACCTTTTGCGGGCACTTTTGAATAGTCAAATGTCGGTCAGTCCAAGAAAAGTGAAGCTAAAATGCACGTTCCAAAGCGTAGGTATCTATGGAGAAGAACGTGCAAGAAACTCCATGGACACTCTTTTAAATCATATTATGTGTAATATAATGCTTGGTTACATATTACTTGTTGCTTCTATCATGTGAGCACTATGTCGATAATGAAATAAAACACAATACAGTCATACAACAACCATTTTACGTAAAAACCACACTAGTATAATAATGGCAAAAGTGCGAGTGTGTGTATGTTTGTAACTTCTTCACGCTTAAACGGCTGAACGGATTTAGATGACACTTGGCACACGCGTAGACTTGCACCTAGACCATGACGTGTAAAGTAAGATTGTTTTATTCGTCTCAGTGTGGGTAAGAGATGGCGCTAGACAACCTGTATAGCTCTGTCTCTTACCCACACTAGAATAAGAATAAAACAATCTTACTTTGAACGTCATGGTAAATCCACCTGTCTTGAAATAAGCACATAATTATGATACATCTACGCTATCGAAGACGCAGGCGGCAGCCAGTAGTTCTTTAACCACTTTTTTTTTTTTTCGCTGGGAAAAATCATCTTATGACAACCCCCGCTCTTGGGCGGAGCGGATGATAGTGTCAGACTCTTACTGACTAAAAAACCCATCCCGTTCCTTCAAGCCCTCATACCGGGGCTCGAGCGCCCTTTCGGATAACCCTGGCCCCAGTAGGCTTCGACCCGGCTGGGCCCCTGCTGTTGCTGACAACTCCTTGAGGCGCGCGGGAACAGCGCGCGCCGTCGACGACTTGGGCTTGGCCCGGACAGTTACCGGACAGCCGGACAGCGAGCTGTTCTTTAACCCCTCGAGCGCCGATTGTACATACGTCTGTACAACTTGGATGTCCTTGAAAAATGCTTAATTTTCGTGTTTTCCCCAAGTTTGTACGAAAGTTATTTGGTCGAAAATTTTGGTTTCTTTATAATTACATTATTTGTTTTTCCTAGAAAAATCCGAAAGAAGTTTTTGTTTATTTTTTTGGTGATTTACGTAAACGGTGCAATTTTCCGGGTCAATGAACCCCTGGCGGGCGATTATCACACTGCCACTGCCACGCACCACGCAGCGTAACGCGTAATAACGCACCTACGCACTGCGGGAGTGCAGATCTGCATAATCCATGCGGGTTTTTACGCATTCACGCGCGTAGGTGCGTCTTGTAAATTCACGCAGGCAAATCAATCAAATCAAATCAAAAATATTTTATTTCACATAGGCCTACATGGGCACTTATAAAACGTCAGAAGCTAGTGCACGGTTCCAAATTGGTCGTTTCCTATGGAGAAGAACCGGCAAGAAACTCCATGGTTACTCTTTTAAAAAAGTGGGTGTTTTTACAATATTGATATTATATTATGTAAGAACGCACGCACTCATTTCATACAAAATCAGGCACAGTACTACGAAACTTAGGCCCGTATTACAGAACGTCACTCAAAACTCAAGCGTTACTTAAAACTAGTATCAACCAATCAAAAGGCTTGAATCTAAATAGTTCTAAATAATGCTTGAGTAACGAGTGATATTCTGTAATACGGAAATCAGCGTGGCATACCATGCGTGTCGCCCCGCACCCACGCGCGTGCGTGTTTCTCCGTATGTAGATGCGTGATCTGCATGAACGCGCGTGGATGCAGTTTCAGTGTGTTGAACTGTGCTTGTTTTCTATACAAACAGAGATACTTACAAGCAACGTTAAGACACGCATTCACTCTCTACGCTGCGCGGTGCGTGACAGTGTGATAACCGCCTAACCTTACCTTAATGGAGCTTTTAATGTGATAGGAAAAAAAATAGGAGCATAAAATACCTATACTAATACCTATTTATAAAATACCTATACCTATATATTATATATTTATAAAATACCTATACCTATACCCACAAAATCAAAGACATTATATTCTCCTCCAATCTGTGTAGATTCTATCAATCGATATCTACACAATTATAATAAAGAGGTAAAGTTTGTTTTCTTTGTTTTTATGTTTTTTTTGTTTGTAGGAGATAATCTCTGGAAGTACTGGTCCGATTGCTAAAATTTTTTCACCGATAAAAAGCTGCTTTATTCTTGAGTGACATACCCTATATTTTATGTAGGTACGCAGACGAAGTCGCGGCCAAAAGCTAGTATTCTATACACTCGTATTATTTTTCTTACAGCGTGAACCCTCTGTGTGAGTTTTAATGTAATAAAAAAATTGGAAAGTAAAAACTATTACAGTCACTAATTCAAGGACGTGTTTCCCATCAATTTTCAATACACTCATAATATTTTCTAGGTCAAATAATACAGCATGAGTATTTATATAACTCTTGAATCGCATTATCATTTTTTTTTTGTTGGGAAAACCGATCTGGGTGGAGCGAGAGAGATAGATATATTCTTTATTGTACACCATAAAAATACAATTACATTACAGTAGAAGCTTAAAATTAATAGGGTGTTACAATGGGCGGTCTTATCGCTAAAAGCGATTTTTTACAGACAACCTTTGGATGAATTTGACAGAGAAAGGGGAGAGAGAGAGAGAGAGAGATTGAGTGAGTGAGAGTGTCAGACTTTTATTGTCTAAATAAAACCTATCCGTGTTCTTTCAGTTGCCCTTTACGTTCTAGAGTCTTTGTGAACAATCCCGCAGCTTTAGTGAACAGTTTACAACTTCTAAGTAGAATATATGTCTATTCAGTCGTATAGTAGTCCATTCGAGACTATTAAATCAATACAATCTGACATAAGTAGAATGGGGGCTTCTACATAGCTATTGGATTATCCACTCATAGGGGTGGCAGGCATTAATAATGTATGGAAATGAGTAGGTGAGTAACTAAACGGTATTTGTGTCGTAAATCCATATGCCTGCATTTCTTTTTAATTTATTTGTATGATGGGTTTAAAAATAAGGCTAGGCACATGTGTTGAACTAACTTTTGCCCGTGGTTTCGGTCGCGTTTTAGGGCATCATTAGATCTACGACTGTTGTAAGCTATTTTTTTTTACTTATCTGAATATATTATATTAGTCGATAGTCTTTTCACAACTTTTCTAGTATTATTATCAGTGATATAAGCTTTGAACATCTCCTTCTTCTTCTTCTTCTTTCTGCCCTTATCCACTCTCACCTGCTCTTCTTACTTGGGGTCGGCGCAACACGTTTTCTTCTTCAATTCTGTCCTGTCACCCGTCAAACTATCACTAACTCCCTTTTCTTGTAAGCTTTGAACATCTCCTTATGGGTTTAATTTCGAAAAATCCGTTCCTATTCCTCAACTATGTCTTAAAAACAACACCTGGAAAAAAATACAGTTTTCTAGGTCCGTGGATATAGGCTTTGATAAGCTAGTGAGTCAGGTCGTCTCTTTATGTATTAGGTAGGGGATACGAAATGCTAAAATTGCCGTTTTTTAAATAGAGCTGTTTTTTAAAACGGGCTATTTTGAACTGTGATATTTTCGGATTAGCTTGAAATTATAACATCTAATAAACTTAATATTAAATTTTTTTTTCGAAATGTGTTATTTAATGGTTTCTTTGTGTTTTGTATTTTCTGTGCGGGTGTTTGCCCGTGTCTGTTGGCTTTTAAATAAAAACAATTTTTTATCTTTATAGTCAACCGATGAAACAACGCGGGCTTGCGGACAGTGAGCAATGGGTAGCTCGCTGTCCGGCCGTCCAGTAACTGTCCGGACCAAGCCCAAGTCGTCGACGGCGCGCGCTGTTCCCGCGCGCCTCAAGGAGTTCCGCCCAAGGGGGGGGGGGGGGGGTTGTCATAGGATGACTTTTCCCATCGAAAAAAAAAAACCGATGAAACAAAGCCTAAGCTTACTTAGGTTTTGTTTCATCGGTTGACTAGTGGTTGATATCAAGTTACACACTATTTTAAGGTATACATCGATGTTGTACTCGTACATTTTACGTGATGCGCGCACAATTAAAAACTTCCACAGATTTATTAAAGGTACTTAGATTATTGACATCGATGTGTAAAATGACACCATGTAGAATTCTAGATGATTTTCTAGACAAAGTTTTATTACCTAAGTTTCCAAAATTTTTTTGTTCCTTTCCCATTTTACTTGGGGTCGACTTAACTACTCAGCAAATGGTTTTAATTACATGAACAAATAAACGATAATTCAATACACGATGTTTCATTCGTTCATCAATCTAACAAAAAACTTTATGGTCGTTCTGAACTCAAAAATCAACAGTTTAATGATCGCAAAACATTTCGGGTTCCGCGGCGCTGCAACCATTGTAATTTAGCACAGTTTCATTATTAAAACGATTAAACCCAAGCGCGATTAAAAAAACATTGATTAAAAACATTTGAAAGTCGCGCTCACAACTTTATGGGCAATATTTTATGGGTTCCTTCGGTATGCCAAATATTGGTTAACTTTTAATTTAGATTACAGTACCCCTAGCCAAGTTGCTAATCTGCAATCGTTAACGCTAGTAGAAAACTTCAAATGTACGGGAATGATGTCACCTTAACGCTCAGTCACGTGGTCAGAACAAAAGAATTGGCGGCGTGGCCAACTCGAAGCGTTCGACGCAAGCGAAACGGTTGTAACTTGGCTAGGGGGGCAGGTCTCACAAAGGAGCGACGAAACAGTTACCCTATTTTTTTATATTCCCGTAGGACTCTTCATATAAAAATCGTAATCGCACTGCCATGCGCCTGTCTGTGGTAGCCTTAAGCTGTATACGGGGTTCCGTAGATAGCTATTATCGTATCGTAACCTTATTGCAAAAACCAACTGTCTGCGGTTTTACTTATATTAAGTTACCTAATTGTAGCTATCGATTCGTCTGATCGAGACGAATCTGCAAATAAAACTTGTTATTAGCACACTTATTTACCAAGATGGTTTCAGCTAAAGGTACTTAAATAATCTAAAATTTTTATCGAATATTGATTCGATGAAATAATAATACAAAAATGCAGATATTTGGGTTTTTGCAGTAAGGGTACGTTACTGAAAATAGCACTTTAAATTTCCACAAAAAAAAAATTAACTAATTTCTGACTAATATATAATCGGAAGTAGAAAGCTTTGACTTGTTTTACATTCCTCACGCTACCCCAGCGCCTCTAGCGGCGCGATATCATTGCTGCGTTTCTGAGTGACTGACTTGACAATTTAACAGTGGCTGTAAATTATATATAATTTAAAATAAATGCTTTGAGTTGAGGTACTTTAAGTGCCCCTGACGAATTAATTTGCCCTTCTAGAAGGGTAACCCTGTGGGAATAGCCTAGGGTTTACCCCATATGGTGGCAAATGTCATCAACCGGTAAGGAGGCACTGTTACCAGTTGATGACTGTCCGTACATTTACTAATAATAATACTACGTACATATACGACGAGACGTACAGCTGCCACCACGGATATTGAACGCTGGCTTCAAGTTGCGCAGAAGTCAAAAATCGGGTCTCTTTAGGTGGTGTAGATTGGCTCGCTGCGCATCGCGTCATAGACGACACTCGTGATTTGTTCATTGCGCTTGCAGCATTTATCTAACAACGACGACGATTGGCTCGCCAATGTATGGAATGCGCAAAGCGATCCCCACTCTGACGCCGAGCGTTCAATATCCGTGGTGGCAGCTGTAACGAAAGTGTATCGAAACCGAAATCCGAGACAGAGGCGGAGACAGGAGCTTCAAATGAAAATTCGGAAGTTCCGGAATCGGATTCGAACTACCGTGACCTTTCTGGTCAGAATAGCCGTCAATTTATTTTATCAAACGGCCACATTGTCTCTCTTAGTTTGCAAGTATGAAACGTTACAACTTTACCGATTCTAGCAGCTTCTTAGTGCTGCGTTCATCATGATGAATTCGCTACCGTCTTCATTAGCAGCACATTTTGACAGACAACCAGTTAATCACGTTTGTTCGCTGAATGATTTATTAACTAGCGCAAACGTTAATCAAATACGGGAGTATTTATGTGAATTATTCATACATTCTAGGTATAATGATAACAAACTGACTAATTCGTTTTCTTTTTTTCTCCTATTTATTTCCGTGCGGCACGAACATTGGTAAGAGCCGGTTGTAGTCACTGAGTATTTTGTATGAACTCCGCCCGGGCCTATTCGATTTCGGGGCCCCAAAACATTGGTTGTATTTTTATAAAAAAAAAAAAACAATTCTATATCTTTGTTTTTGCAAGGCCCTTTAAAAAAAAAGCTTTGTTATTTTTTTGTAACTTTCAAATATTTCAGAGACGTTATCTCGTAGACATACACGTTTGGGGTCATAAGTTAGGGTCAGATGGACGATTCTTTTTTTTTTGAGCTAACTAATTTATACCATGTTTTGATTTTGCCCGGCGGCTGGTCATATAGTCAATTTTAATAAAATAATTTTTTCATGGTTGTTCTCTTTTAGGTTTGTGGATTTCCAGAAGTTTAAAAAAGTTCAAAATGAGTAGAACCTGGCCTTAAGTATTATAAAGTGGAAACTACATTAGAGTGACGCACATGTTTGCCACGCCTGATTTGTACGTAGAGTCGCGTCGCGTGGCGTGGATGTAATATACATAGGTAGTTCTACAAGTTTAAGTTGCCATATAAAATGTATGGAGACCAATGCGTCTAAATCGGCATACGTGGCTCACGTGTGCCCAATGTAGTTCTACCTTCGAAAACATCAAATGACACCTCGCGCTGTAAGTAGAGCGGAATCCCCAGCGTCTGACTTTAAATGATTTAAACCCACCGTATTCCTTCATTTGCTCTATGTTGCGATTTCGTTTTGCATTTTTAAATGAAATATATAATCATCACAAAAAATTATTTTCTATCATCATCATCATTTCGGCCGAAAGACGCCCACTGTTGCACAGAGGCCTGCCCCAAGTGTCACCACAATGAAAGTTCCTGTGGGTTTTGCATCCATCAGATTCCCGCAACCCTCAGCAAGTCATCGGTCCACCTTAAGGAAGGCCTTCCAACGTTACGTCTTCCGCTATGCGCCACTCCAAAACCTTCACACCCCAACGACCGAACAACAAGGTTCTGCGGGCTATATCGGTAACCTTGGTTCCTTTATAGGGTTATTTTGGTCTTGCAATATTCGCGATAGTCCAGGGAAGGTTTAAACGGTGAAAATTATGAAAAAATGACAAAAAAAAAATCGAATAAAACGCCATCTCTAATTAAAATGTCATTTTGAAATTAATTATGCTGGTTCTGGTGATGCATGTTGATAACGTTATCCTTTGACAGCTTAGCTAAAAAGACTAATAAACAGTACGAAGTTTGCCGGGTCAGTTATTCAATAATATATATCAACTAATTTATAATAAAAAGGTAAAGTTTGTTATTTGTTTGTAGGAGGTAATCTCTGAAAATAATGGTCCGATTACTAAATTTTTTTCACCGATAGAAAGCAGCTTTATTCCTGAGTGACATAGGCATATATTTTATGTACGCAGGCGAAGCTGCGGGCAAAAGCTAGTCAAGCTAAGCTAGACAGGCCTGTTGGTCTAGTGGTTAGTGACCCTGACTGCTATGCCGGAGGTCGTGGGTTCGATTCCCACCCAGGACAATGTTTGTGTGATGAGCATGATCATTTGTTCTGTGTCTGGGTGTAATTTATATATAATATGTATGTATTTAGAAATATATAAGTATGTTTATCAGTTGTCTAGTACTCATAACACAAGATTTGCTTAGCTTGAGAGTAGACGGCGTTGTGTGATGGTTGTGGAATATTATTATTATATTATTATTATTATATTAATAATATTAAAAAAATACAGCTATAGCCTTGACTTAAAATGCTTTAAGAACGAAGTACTAAATATGGTAGTTACGTCATTCCTGTAACAATTCCTGAAAGTCCACTGGCTGTAAGCCAGTTCAGTTTTTACTGCGAATCAGTTTGCCCAAGTTTAGTTCAGTAACAAGCAAGTTTTATGCACCTCCTGAGTGAATTCACTCCGTTCACCCGTTCACTCATTCACTCTTTATTGACGCGCTGAGGAGGCAAATTGAATCGTTCCCCTCGGTCCTTCGACTGGTTTATTTAGAAGGTACAGTTTAGAGGTTCTTGGTTTCCCATGAAGTAATAAGACTGGCCAATACATAAATAAGTAAATAGTTTAGACATTAAATGAATGCGGTAAGCACTAAAAACAAGTAGCAAAATATTACAAAATAAAGATTTTCAGGTTTTTTTTTTATCGTGTGTGGAAAATCAACAAAGAACTTCTCCCGCTCTGGGCAGGGCGAGAGGTAAAGTCAGACTTTTACTGACTAAAATCCTTCAGTTGCCTTTGGCGTTCCAGGGACTTACAATCACGCAGTTCGTTTCAGTACATACTGCTTTTTTAATTGGGAAATTATCAAATGGCTTTCGCTCTGAGTGAAGCGAGAGTACAACTTTTACTAACCCACCTGTGTGCCTTCAGTTGCCCAATGTTGCAATGTCGGTTTGCATGTTTAAACAAAACCAATTACACTAATCAATTGGTCCTCTTGAAGATAAAATGGAAGAGCTAATTATTACAAGATTAGATTTTCTAATTTGTAAGTTCGATACTCACGGTAGCGTGTCTATTCATTTATATTTATACCTTAATGCAAAGATATGGAAATCTTTTTGATTTATTCCATTTAATAAATCTCCTTATCTATATATATAAAAATGAATCCCTATTTCTTTGGTCACGCCATCACGCGCGAATTTTTTTTTTAACTTATTGTGTTCGTTATTAGTTCGGTAGGGTTGGGTTGAGTAGGGTAGGGTAGGGTAGAGAAGTGTAGGGTAGAGTAGGGTAGGGTAGGGTAGTGTAGGGTAGGGAAGAGTAGGTTAGAGTTGGGTACAATAGGGTAGAGTGGGGTAGAGTAGGGTTGGGTAGGGTAGAGTTGACAGCTTAGATAAAAGGTATCACAACATAACTATTGGGGGTCAGCTAGTTGTTCATAAATATTTATGATCTCTGTACAAGAGACCTTTGGATTCCTACGCACTATATATTATTCTTCCCCGATAAAAACAAAACGTTAACATTACACAAAAACCCTGTCCGAACCGAAAAACGATAAACGTACATATGCATATTTTTATTAAATCAAAAGACATATTAGATTACCCAATTTCATTAGCATAAGAACATTGTTTACTTCTGTAGGTACTAGGAAAGCAGCACTGGAAAGTGTTATTTGGAGCCAACCCGTCGTGGTTTTGGTTCTAATTGAAAGCAAATGAATTCTACGAAGTACCAGGGCAGCATCGACAGACAGAAGGCTTTAGTTACGTGAACAAGCGCAACATTGTTGCAAAAGGAACGAGGAAATTATTTTTTAAATGTGCCAGTAACTTTTAAGTTTTATTCGATGTTCGCTTTTACTTCGGTAGCTTCAGTTTGGATTTGCATTTTCAGAGGAAATGACGTGTTTTGTCGCAGCGTTCGCTATCTTCGCAGGATTTCTATAGTATATAGGACGCTTTCATCGCTTTTTTCAGAAACTTAAGATTTAGGAAACTCCTGAAAGCCTGCCGTTTTCATCATCATTGCGTATTTCTGGAAAGTTATGAACGAATTTTATACCTAAGATGCCAATAAGAAGACAAGTCTTCTCTCGCAAAGGAGAATCAGGCAACGGCGCTCACGCCTCAACCGCCGCCGGGCTACCGTAGGCGTGGGCTTGCGGACGGCGAGCTATGGGTAGCTCGTTGTCCGACCGTCCAGTAACCGTCGGGACCGAGCCCAAGTCGTCGACGGCGCGTACTGTCCCAGCGCACCTCAAGGAGTTGTCAGCAACCGTAGGGTCCCATCAAAAAAAAAAAACCTGTCAATCATATTGATTCACGTCTGACTTTCTCGTAAGACAGAATACAAGTAACCTATGTATATTCAAACTATCATTAACTCATCAATAATAAATCTTCTCTCAGATTATAACTTCATTATACAAGTATTTATTACATAAAAACTACGTCACACACAATGGCATCTGAAGTACTAAGCATACCGGCTCAGTTACACGAGATGAGTTTCTCGCTTATGAAGAGGCGAGGTCCTACGAGACTGGAAGGCGACACTCGCCAGGTGATTTTCACGTTTAAACAGAGCTACAATTACCGGCACGGATCTTGAGCGCTGGCTTCAAGTTGCGCAGAAGTCAAATCTTCGGTCTCTTTAGTGGTGCGAGGTGAGACGCAGGGGCGGGGAGTGTCAGTGATTGGCTCGCAGCGCCATCGTGTCATAGACGTCACTCCTAATTCGTTCCCTGCGCTTGCTGCATGTATCTAACAACGACGTAGATTGGCTCGCCAATGTATGGAATGCGCAAAGCGTTCCCCACTCTGACGCCGTGCGCTCAAGATCCGTGCCGGTAATTGTACATTTGGAATTTTTCCGTGTTTAATTTTTATAGTAAACAACAAATAAAAATAAAATCTTTATCTGAAAATACAATCAAAATTGGTTATTAAATGAAGCAGGTATTAAAAATTCAAACAGTGGCATGAGGAAGAGTAGGGGCCGTGGGAGGGACATCGCGCTATCTCATTTGTACACACGTAACCTAATACCTGTGACGTCACATTTCAGTATCTTTATTTTGTTATTTGACAGTTTCATAAATTCTTTTTATTTGCGATTTTGGATAAAATTCCTTTGTTATAAAAATAAAAAGATTGGTCAATTATAACTGTCATAAGGTCCAAAATGATTGGAAACGACACCTCCTACCGATAAATTGCCTAAGATAACGTGTCATCAAGACTGGCCACAAGATTTTCCCAAGATCGAAACCATTTTTCATGAAGCGAGTAAACTAGTAAAGTCTTGATTTCGGGGAGACGAGAAACTCTCCCCGTGTAAATCCACCATAAGACGAACCGGTACAATTATAATAATCGGCAGTCTAGACTCGGCACGAGTAGCGTTATCAGTAATTATCTTATTATGTAATACACTGCAACTGCATAGATTAGACGACAATACCTAGATAGTCACAATTAGCTTTATTTAAATAATTGTCATTGTTAAGTGTCACTGTGAATAATGAGAGTGTTCAAGAAAATTCACACCACCAGTTATCACCACTTAGCCGTCAGATCTCTTCTTTTGAAAACGTGGGTTCTATACATGACGTTGACGTTGATGTCTAACTAATGTCATTAACATAAGCCTTTTGACAGGTATCTGAACCTGACGCCTCAGTGCTGCCCCCTTTTTTTTATGGTGGGAAAAATCATGCATTGACATCCCCCGCCCTTGGGCGGAGCGGGAGATAGTGTCAGACTCTTACTGACTAAAAGACCCACCCCGTTCCTTCTAGCCTTCATACCGGGGCTCGAGCGCCCTTTCGGATAACCCTGGCCCCAGTAGGCTTCGACCCGGCTGGGTCCCTGCTGTTGCTGACAACTCCTTGAGGCGCTCAGTGCTGCCACCTGGTGATCGTCATTTTAGAACACCCTCATTGCCTGTAGTTTGCGTCACTGGTGTATTTTTTTCCAGCCTTCCCTGTCTCACAGCTGGGCAAAGACCTCCCTCGTCTTCCAGACATTCTTTTCCAGCGACGTCTCAAAGCAGTCCTCACGGTACGCGTCCATATCATCCCACCACCTCTTTCTAGGCAGGACACAACGGCACTTTCCCTCTGCAAGGACTTACTGCTTGGCGACGTTTGCTCAGCAGTCACGGTGCATGCGGCTGACGTGACCCACCCAATCCCATTACAGCCTGGCAGCGTTTTTGCCCATATCTATAATGCCAGTTTTGGAACGCGGCGTGAGTAAAATTGCTAAACTACTTTAATTTCATTTGTAATAAATATTTAAATCTGACAACAATTTTGGCAAGGCGTATTATGTTCGATTCGAACCCAGCCAGGCGCTTTACTTTGTGTAATTTATTTCATCACCACTGATCTCAAAACGATGAAGGAAAACATCGTGAGGAAACCGGCATATCCTAGAACCAAAAATTCGAAGATACATGACATCCACCAATCCGCACTGGGCCCGCGTGGTGGATTACGGCCCATTTCCTTTCTTATAGAGGAGGCCTGAGTCCTAGCAGTGGTAACATTAAAAAAACCGGCCAAGTGCGAGTCGGACTCGCATATGGAGGGTTCCGTAGCAGCAAGTAACATAACATAAAAGTTCTCGTAGTTCGTTGTAACTTTGATCGATGTTTTAATAAAACTGTATTTTTTTTAGATTTATGACGTATTCAAAAAAACTTCTTACTAGATCTCGTTCAAACCAATTTTCGTTGGTAGTTTGCATGGTTAATGTACATCACATATTTTTTTTAGTTTTATCATTCTCTTATTTTAGAAGTTAGAGAGGGGGGGGACACACACATTTTACCACTTTGGAAGTGTCTCTCGCGTAAAATATTCAATTTAGAAAAATATGATATTAGAAACCTCTCTCTTCTACCATCGGACAAACCGACGCACGGCGAGTATCCACCCTTACGTTGTTGAAACATCTACGGTCCGAACTAAGCGTTTCGCCTCGTCATTTATACCGCGAACTGCGAAGGACTGGAACAGTTTGCCTGCTGCGGTCTTTCCGTCTGATTATAATTTGGGTGTCTTCAAGGCTAGAGTGAATAGGCTCTTAATAAACTAGTGCGCCTCACCATCAACGATTGCATCACTGCTTACCATCAGGCGGGATCGCAGTCAAGTACTAGTTTATAACAGATAAAAAAAATTTTTGAGTTTCAGTTCTAAGTATGGGGACCCCCAAAATTTATTGCTTTTTTTTCTATTTTTATGTAAAAATCTTAATGCGGTTTACAGAATACATCTACTTACAAAGTCTCAACAGTATAGCTCTTATAGTTTCGGAAAAAAGTGGCTGTGACATACGGACGGACGGACAGACAGACAGACAGACAGACACGACGAATCTATAAGGGTTCCGTTTTTTGCCATTAGGCTACGGAACCCTAAAAAATGCTGATGATGATAAATCATAATTCGCTTTATTTAATTCAAAGTCATTATTTAATGCCACTAGGGACAATTGTAGTTTGCATGTCTCATGTTATTTATCGGTTTTATAGTGTTATAAAAAAAAAACGTTGAATTATTCTTATCCAATTAATCATCTTGTGCAAAGATAAGATGTTCTTTCAAGCGTAAATATGGGTTAACCATAGACAATAGTAAAGTTGGAACCACACTGCGCAAACGTGCAGTTCCCTAGCTACTCAGGGGCTAGGTGGGGCAGTGCTCCAGGGCCCTCAAGCTTGAAGGGCCCCCAAATCCTGATTAACAAACCGCTTATTGAATGAACAAAAAATTTTACGAGAAATATTTCTGTTGATAGTGAATCAGGATAATGTGACCAGTATTGGTTGAAAAGCCTACTCATGAAGATTCGGTAATTAAGCCGTGAAAGATATCGTTGGCGACCATATTAACGACGACCCTGTCTCCATATCATTGAGTGTGCATTTTAATGATAAATCTTCTTATAACTTGGGATTTATATAAAAGATAAAGCAGCGTATATATTGATAAAGCCTAAACAATTTAGGGACCCAGTTTGTTTTTGCCCCAGGGCCCTTGATCATTTAGCTACGCCCCTGCACACGTGTGACACACACGCCGATCTGAGCGCGTCGCTGAGAGAAGATGATTGAGAGAGGGGATCATTGACATAGTGAATACTTTTACCACCGTATTTTATAGCTCATAATTTAATAAAAAAATCGCATTCCCAGTATACCTATACTTCACTAGCTTTTGCCCCGGCTTCGTCCGAATACATAGAATGTAGCCTATGTCACTTAGGGTGAGTTGCACCATTTAACTATAACGATAACAAAGCCGTTAACAGTTGTCAAATCGTCGAATTGACCAATAGGCGGCCGTTTCACGGCTGGTTATGGTTTGGTTATCGTTATAGTTAAATGGTGCAACTCACCCTTAGAAATAAAGCAGCTTTCTAATGGTGAAAAAAATTTCGCAATCGGTTTAGAACTTTCAGAGATTATCTCCTACAAACATAAACATAAAGACAAACTTTACCTTTTTATAATATTATAGTGTAGGTATAGATTATTTTATCATGGCGGTCTGAATTTTTTAATTTCAATTCCTCATTAAATACTCAAAGACGACTCAACAATAAAACATATTGTCCCCATTAGTAAATCTGCCCTGTATATTTTTATGTGGAAGACGACAAATACTAAAAAAAAAAAAAAAAACAGAATAAAATAAATATTTAAAAGCGGCAAAAAAAACATGTTTGTACAACAAACGCGACGTTTTTGCCATTTAAATATTTATATTATTCAGCCGAGTCTTAGTAATATAACCCTTCAAACTAACAAATACTTCAATTTCAAATTCTTAAAACTTATCAAGAAGATCTCCTTCCGATGAGATATTTTCTGAAGATGGTAAGAACACAAGACCGTAAGAAAATAGAGCTATATAACCCCGACCTTGCTCAAGAGCGCTACTGCCCGAAATACAGGGGCACGTAACATTTTAAACCTTACTCTAGGGCTGGCAAGACAAAGATGTTGACATAGGCTATATTTTAGGGCGCAGCCCAATACGTTGGTCTGACCAGATCCGCGCCGCTCTTGACTCCACAGTATACAAGGCCCTTCACACCGCTAGAGACAGGAATAAATGGAAAAACATCATAAAAAGTAAAGTGATGAAAAAGGGAGGTCATGACCCTCAGCATTGAGGAATACGACGCAAGGAGGAGGCTAGCTATATTTTACGTACGAGAGCGAAGCCGAGGGCAAAAGCTAGTATTATAGGTATATACATATAAAAGGAGAAACTGACTGACTGACATAAGTCAGTCAGTCAACAAGTCAGTCAGACTGACATAAGTCAGTCAGACTGACATAAGTCAGTCAGACTGACATAAGTCAGTCAGTCAGTTTCTCAACGCACAGCCAAAACTACCGGGATTAGGAGCTTGAAATTTTACACAAGGCTTCATTTTATCACGTAGGTGAGCACTAAGAAAGGATTTTCCAAAATTCAGCGACTAATGGGATGAAACTGGGGTCTAAAGTTTTTATAAAGAAACCTACTTTTACGCGGGCGAAGCCGCTGGCAGAAGCTAGTTAAAAGATAAAGTAGATTGTGCGAAATGACAGCTGCTTTTTGATATACGACTTTAAGATATACGGCTGAAGCCTATAACTCACGCAGACATGCGCAATGTGGCAAAGTAATGTCAAGATAACGACTGAAAAAAAAACACTCATCGATGCATTGTCAAGATACAACCTTTCTTCTTTACTTCACACTATCTTGGTATCTATTGAAGCTTTTGGAAAGTGGGGGCAAAAGAGAGAAAGCACACAACCATAGAGCCTACCACGAGCTCTCAACACGATCACTTTAAGACCTAAACAGAACTGTTAAAGAGATTGAGCTATATAGGATGTTCAGTTTCATCCCTCTTTCTCGCTCGCAAGACTGTTATTTTAAAACGTCACGATAAAGCCCCTTGTGTTTTAAGATTACATTATAAGAGCTTTATGTCCAGTAGAATGATATTTATATTGCAAATAGGTTTAAAAAAAACTCTTTTACATGTCAATTTTTTTTTCGTCAGATAAAAAACTAAATGAGGCCGGTGTTTCCTTGCTGACGAGACTACCCTAAGAAGAAACACCGAAACAAACTGTGGGTAAAAGTCAGTCTCTTTTAAAGTCCAAACAACAAACATGCAATGGTTAAATCATATGGTAACCATGCAGATTAGTGTCTCAGATGATCTTTTGAAGAAAGAACCACACAGATTTGAGTAAACCTAATATAATAAAATAAGTAGGTAGGTAGATTAAGTAAGTTGTACTCGTATATTTTCTGAAGGTTTGGTCAAACAACACCATGTCTATCAAAATAATTACTCTACAAACTCACACATAAGTTGTTTTCCCGGAACAAAAGAAGTCAGAAGCAACACAAAGACGCAAGGTGGTAGCTCGCTAGCTAATGCTACTTATATTATGCCCCGACCTTGCCCGCCCGCGCCACTGCCCGAAATACGGGTGCACGTAAAATTTTAACCCTTGCCTTAGGGTTGGCTACCTCTGCTTTTATTTACTGGTAACAATAATTCAGTTGTAAAATAATTTGGGTATGATGGAGCGATATGGTCAATATTCTGAAAAAGCTCCTTAATCAAGATTAAAATAATAATTCAGTTGTAAGTCGATTGAATGATTTCTGTAAAGTTTGCTTTTCGCAGCGCATGGTGAATTTAAGAATCGTGGATTGTTCTGAAGACGCCATTTTTTTATTGATGTGGGGAATCATTAAATGACTTTAACCTGACTTGGGTGGATTGAGAAGGAGTGCCAGACTCTGTTAACAGACTGACTAAAACCAATCTGTGTTCCTTCGGTTGCCAATTGGGTTCCAGAGTCACGCAGCATTCCCGCAGCTCCCTTTCTAAGCCGCCATTCGGTTTGATTCTGGACGGTATTTTTTTTATTATATGTATAAAAGTCAAATTTTTGGTAGAAATAAAAACTAGGGCGGAGCGGAAGAACGTGCTAGATTTTTACTCACTAAAACCGTGTGGTGGTGTCTATGTTCCTTCAGTTGCCCTTTGCGTTACAGGGGGAGTTTCCTTCCAGAAGTCATCCCCTGGCCCCGGTCGGCTTCGGCCCTGCTGGGTCCCTACGATTTTGCCGACATCTCTGGTCACTCGACTCGGGCTCGATCCGGATTCATGCATGAAGGAGTTTTGAAATTATGACAGGAATGTGTTATTGGATTTTAACTTAAATTAACTTTGATATTAGATAGTTAAATAATTTAATGTAATAACAAGAGACAACAGTAAAATGAAGTTAACTTGGTCAGATACATTCTAAACAATAATTCCAAAACGTGGGCTTTGCGCAGGTCATGGGCGTTTATGACAGAAGTAGATTATAGTTGATGACTCCAATATAAACTTGGTCATATTTTACATCATACTTCTACACTTGGCTTAATTCACTGGCGCAGTGTAATTTCCGCCTATAGTATACTAGCTTTTGCCCGCGCGGCTTCGCTCCCGCTCTTCCCTACTCCACCCTACTATACCCTACCCTATCCTCCTCTACCCTACCAAACTTCACATGAACATCTACCAAATAGTCCGAACAAAGCCTAAACATTTGGTTAGGATAGGTGAGCCCGTTCTTGAGTTATAAAATTACAACGAAAAGTGGCATTGATTTTTATATACATATGTAGATTTATTTATATTTTCTCATTTGCGAATTAATCTCAAAACGGGCTTAAAACGCTGAAGAAAAACATCGTGAGGAAACCGGCATGTCCTAGAACCAAAAATTCGAAGACATGTGACATTCACCAACCCGCACTGGGCCCGCGTAGTGGATTACGGCCCGTTCCCTAACAGAGGAGGCCTGAGTCCCAACAGTGGGAACATTATAAGGCCGACTATGCTATAATAAATAACCCCAAACACGGCTAGGATACATTGATTTATTACAGAATTCTGGTGCCTACCGATTTTACCACCAGATCAGTTCGATGTAAACCCTCAACCTCATCCTTTAGTCCGCCATCGACTACACGTATAAACGAAACAATTTTACTTGTTACGACGGTTCTGTTATGATCTGTTCCATATCTTTGAAGTTCATCATCAGATCTTAACAATATAGGTATCTATTGATATATCACCTTGTTTCATACCTTTCAGGATTCTAGGTCAACGGAAAGTATCCTATGAATTTTGATTCCCTTGACAGTAAATATATGTTTTTGCAACATAAACGGCCATATCTTTTTTTTCGTTAACCTAGGAGTTTCGTTTTTTCACAGCTTTAAGGGACCGCAGACCTAAGTACCTATATGGTTTTAATTTTAACTCGATAACTCCAATAGTAGTTCTCGAGATAAAGTGTCTTGACAGACAGACAGACGGACAACAAAGTGATCCTATTTGGGTTCCGTTTTTTCCTTTCAAGGTATCTCGGAACCCTAAAAAATATATACAGCTGAACATATAACGTCCTTCTTTTTGAAGTGGGTTAATAAAAATATCAGCTTTTCAAGTATTCATCCACCCCAATGCGTGGCAGCCCTACAGGATCCGTCCGAAATAGGGAAGTTTAATGACGAGCGGTGCGATCGTAAACATCAAACGCTTGCGTCAGGGGTGTCGCCTAATACTCTTTTTGCAAACTTTATAGCAAGTGAAAATAAATTAAATGTTGAGTAGTTACAGTGAAATGTATGACAAATATAGCGTTGCGTTAGTGTCGCGTTTGTAGTCAAATGCTCATGATTTTATGTGCAGATGAAAGTTTAGTGTTGTGACCGTCTTCTGATATTCCAGATGTCTACATGTGTTATATTAATTTTGTTGTTTCAGGGACTTGGGTGTTCTCGAAGAAATTACTGGATAGTAGTTCACCAACTAGCAAGTTGGTTAAAAAACAGTAGAGTTTTAAAAATCAGTCTTAGTAGGTAGTTAGTAGATGTTAGTAATCCGAATGAATTTAAAAAAAAAGTTAAACAAAAAACAGTAGTACCTTTTTTAGCAAGTTGGTGACCTACTAAAGATTAGTTTCTTCGAGAAACACCAAAGTATACGTATATACTAAAGCACTAACTCATCTAAGCTATGTTTATTTCTTGTAGTGTGAAATCATCAATGAACTATTTTACCGATGCCGTACTTAAGTCTAGAAAAAAAAGCACCTGAAACATCAGATAATCACAAATAAAAGAAAAACCTTCAATTAAACAGAAAAGAGAACTATTCACGCGTTTTTGTACTTCAGAGTGAATTAGAAAAACCATAATCAGGTTTTTCTAATTCACTCTGAAGTACAATATGCAGAAGCTTCTAAATTAAAAAAAAAAAGATCAAATACAATATGATCTTTATTTTTTAATTTGGAATTTACTGATACTTATCAGTAAATTGCCAACCCTACCGCCCGACCTACACCCCTAGTGCCGAACAAAAACAAACTAGGTATCTAGTCCACCATCCCTAGACGCAGACACGTGTATTGACGGAAACGAATTGTGACGAAACCTTGTTTGTTGAGCGTCCCTTCAAATTCAACTAACTCATTCAACTTGCAAAAGGAGACATCGTATTATGAGAAACTAGCTTTTGACCGCGGTTTCGCCCACGTACATAAAATAATTATAGCCAATGTCACTCTGGAATAAATCGGCTCTCTATCGATGAAAAAAATTTAGCAATCGGACCAGAAATTAGGTAACTAATAATAATATTCCACAACTAACACACATCGCCGTCTAGTCCCAAGCTAAGCAGAGCCTGTGTTATGAGTACTAGACAACTGATAAACTTACTTATATATTTCTAAATACATACATATATAGATAAATTACACCCAGACAGAACAAATGACACAAACATTTGTCCTGGGTGGGAATCGAACCCACGACCTCCGGCATAGCAGTCAGAGTCACTGACCACTAGACCAACAGGCCAGTCAAACTATAATATTAGTGTAAACGTACGTGGTGTACATGGTTCATGTTGGATGGCAGCAGAATTTTGTGTTTCGGCCAATCGCCATTGTGTTAACGCGGCTTCCCCGTTTATACAATGCCTCCACATTAGAGATTAGCCGAGGCTGGGCCCGAATGTAAGTTTAGCATTAGAGAATTGTTTGCCACAGGACAATCAATAAAATAAAAACGTAGACTAATCATCACAAAAACAGATAAACTACAAGGAACAATAATAGCAACTACATTTAAAACTAAGTATCTAGTCCACCATCCCTAGACGCAGACACGTGTATTGACGGAAATGAAACCCTGTTTGTTGAGCGTCCCTTCAAATTTAACTAACTCATTCCCTCAACTTGCTAAAGGAGACAGACTGGGACATTGTATTCCGAGATATTTACGCTACAAGGCGCTTATTGGATGTCAGTAAAGCTTGCTGATATAGCCTTAGAGAATTTTCAGCTGCCACTGAGAGTAGATTCCCTAATTATAAACATCACTAGACACCATAAAAACAACAAGAAGAGAAAAAAACAACAATGAGCTACTATTTTACGAGCGTGAGACCCAGAGCGGGAGACTCAGAGCGGGAGACTCAGAGCGGGAGACTTCATTTGATGATTTCCCACGTTCAAAAGAACCCTTCAAATAAAACAAAGTTGAACAAAAGAGCATCGGATTTAGCATGACCTATTTACTCTTTGAAATTCTAACCTACAACCCCTTATGACGAATAAAGTAAACTGCACCATTCCTAAACACGCGTACTATAAAATTCCTTTCAAATTAAACCAAATTGAAAAGGGCATCGCATTCAGCATGACCTCTGACCTTATAACCCCTTATGACGAACAAAATAAACTGTACCATCCCTAAACATACGTACTATCGAGGAAACGCAACCTTGTTCGAGAAGCTTCCCTTCAAATTACGTCAAATTCACCGAACTAAGCTCGTTCCGTTCCACTCATTCTGAACGAACAACAGCATCGAATCCTACGTGAAACGAAGCGTCCAGAAGTTTGTCAAATCTAAGTTTTTGAATTCTAGTTTCTATCTACTTTTTATTTTCTATTGATTGGGTCTTTTTTTGTTTGCGGATGTGTGACAGTTTGATTTCTAGGTTGAAGGTTTTATTTATGGTTAAGTTTAAGAAATTGATTTTGATGAAAATTAATTTTTTATACTACAAAAAAAAGTTGTTTTTCTCTTTCGTTACTTTGAAGTGTATTGGGATTATTCCATTTCAGTTTAATTTATTTACACGACCACGAGACCACTTCCGTACAGAACTGATGACCCAACAGTAAGCAACGCATGCGTTCTTTTTGCGTTACTAGCACATAAAACCGTTTACATAAGCATAGGCCCGCCCCGCCCATAGGCTTAAGATTTTATTACCACCCCCACCCATCCCCATTCCACCCCACTAGTAGGACCTATCGGAATGCTTGCACCCCTCTGAATGGGGCACAAACTCAAGGAGCGAACGAGACAGAGACATAAACACTTATAAAAGAAAGAAACAACCAATGGGCGGTTACTTTTCCACATATCTATATATCACCATATTGAATTTCATATTTATGTAAATAAATAATTTTTATTGTTGTAGAACAATTGGTAACATTTCTTTATAATGAGACCTGTCCAATGTAAGGTTGCAAGAATTGAAATATTTTATCGTCGTCATAAGTTTACAATAGTTTATTTTAGTAATGCAACCGAGAATATAAATAATGGCTAAGAAGTAGAATAATGTTGTCTATGGTTAAGATGTCTACTTTTTTTCTTAGCAAGCTATGACAGCAAGGTGTTATGCATTCCGCATAATTTCTATGATGTTGTTTTTGTTTTCATGAGATATTAGTCACAATTTGCTTAATGTAAGTATTTTTTAGTTTACTTTTGCATTTTCAAGTTGCGGAATAAAACAAGTCCAGGCGGTCTATTTTATATGGCAAACTCGTTGTAGAAACTACGGTTAAGGGTGAATGCTCCTGGGATAGCCCGCGAAATTCAAATGTCCGAAAGTTTTTTGCAACTTGCAAGTCAGTATCAAATAGTATGGTATAGTCTCTCTAAAAAGTCAACCGACTTGGGAATTTTGTATAATATTTAATTATTTAAAAAATACTTATATTGAATACTTTTTATAAGGTTCTTCTATTAGTAAACAATGATCATGATCTCTTAAGAGTCTTAATCAACATTGATTATTGAACCAGCGTTGTCTACATAAGATTTTGTTTTACCCTAATAATTACCTAAGTCGGTTGACTTATTAGACAGACTCTAATAAAAATGATATTGCGATTAGAGATGTGCCGTTGCCGGCAATATGGGAATATTGCTGGCAATATTGCCACCAATATTCATACTTCGGGCAATATTCCCAGTTCACGGCAATATTGCCGGCAACGGCAAGTCACTATTGGCGATAATGCCATGTATTATTTACATAACCATGCAATAGCAAATTACAGAAAACGTATGAAAATTTGGATTTCGCCTAATTTGATTTTTTTTATACGTTTTACAAGCCAAAGTCAAGTTGTATGTTGATCAAAATATAATTGGCAGGCGTAATACGTATTTATTAACGGAATTATAATCATCATAAAAAGCTTGTAAAAATCATCAATACAACCCTCTCAGTTCCTCTTACCCTATTGAATGGTTTTATTAAATGAAAAAGTTTAAATAATAATGTTATTTTTATCAGCTTCCGCTTTGCACTACACCTGCAAAATGCAAAACTGTAAAAAAAAAATAATTTCGCGGGTTTCCTCCCCTTAAGGGGGAGTGTAATTCATTTCACTACCACTGCTCTCAAAACGGTGAAGGAAAACATCTGAGGAAACTGGCATGTCCTAGAACCAAAAATTCGAAGACATGTGACGCGGACCCAGTGCGTGTTGGTGAATACACGCACTGGGCCCGCGTGGTAGATTACGGCCCATTCCCTCTCCTAGAGGAGGCCTGAGTCCCAGAAGTGGGAACATTAAAAAAGCTGATGATGATGATGACGGGGAGTTGTCATTCCAACAAGCCAGGGTTTGACAGGTCACTTCAAACTTATTCAATGTAACATATTCAATAGTTTAAAAGGAAACAATCATCTTTCTCATTAATATATTATCAGGCTGATAAAAAATGAATACAACAATATGAGTTATCTCTCAAAGGTCACCTATTTGTAAAGTTGTAACATAATTGTTTTAGTAAGAGGAGTATTGTCTTGTTATCTGTATGTTGAGTACTTTCAGACAGAAATGCAATAAAATGTATTTAAGGTGAATGCTTAAAATAGCCCGCGAAATTCAAATTTTCAAACATATTTTGCAACGTTTAAGGCTTATAGTCCCTTGAACCATCTGGCCAAAATTATGTGGACGCACCTCTCGCACCCGCCTAGGCGGCAGTACGCAAATCTGTGCATTTATTTACGGCCGACAGCGCCTGAAAAGCGTGCGGCTGACCTTTAAATCCATTTTCTTTGCGAAATATTGATTGATTTACATATGCAATGTTCACTTTGAAGAATATTTAACCACCAATTTTTATGTGTAAAAATGTTTCTAAAGATACAAGCCGTTTCGAAGGAGTAGGGAAAAGTTGCGAAATTACTAAATATTTCTTTTAGACAAAAGTATTAATAGCACGAAAAAATTAAATGTTGATAATGTTGTTCATGAATCTATAATAAACATATATTTTTTTCAAACCTATTAACCTGGCTGTTACCGAGGAGTAGGCCTCAGAAAGTCACTGTTTTATGGCACTTTTCGGGCGCTTGGGCCTAAATATCGTATAGTTTTGATCACGTGTAGATCGACAAAAAGAAGAAAGAACATACACCAAAACAAGCAATTATAACTAGCTTTTGCCGGCGGCTTCAGTCGTGTAAATGTAGAAAACATATGCTTAAGTCACTCGGCAATGAAGTAGCATTCGACTGGTAAAAGGATTTTCAAAATCGTTCCAGTAGTTTTTGAGTTTATCACAAACAAATGAACAAATTGTTCTTCTTTTTAAAATTACTATGGAATTATATATTAGTATCATATGTGATAAAAAGACAACTAAAGAATAGGCAATAAATGCAGTTTTGTAATTGCTAAACTAAATAATCATCTACACTTATATTATAAAGGTACATAGTTTGTTTTTTGTTTGTAGGATTGGTAATCTTTGGAAGTACTGGCCCGACGGCGAAAAATTTTAAAAATTTTATGATAGAATGCTGCTTTATTTCTGAGTGACTGTACCGGCTGTATTTTATGTACGCGGACGAAGCAGCGAACAAAAGCTATTTTTTAATAAACAAATTTGTAAGAATTTTTAAAATATCTTCATCAACAACGAAGTCATAAAGCTTCAGAACTGCTAATAAGAAAAAGAAGTTCAACGTGGTCTTTGACCATAGGAAACGACGTTTTGACGAGACAGACGACAGACAGACATATTTTATTTAAAACTAGCTTTAGGCCGCGGCTTTGCCCGCGTAGAGCCTATGACACTCAGAAATAAAACAGCTTTCTATCGGTAAAAAAAATTCATGCATATTGAACGACATGAATGCAAACTGCATGCAACTCATTGAATTACTCACTAAGCCTGATGGCCTTTAAATAGATTAAAAATGCATTTAAATAAGCGAAGTATCAGCACTCGCACTTATTTTATCGGAACACGTGACTACTTACCTATTTAATATTGATTAAGTCTGTCAATGAAGCAATGACTAATATTATCTCTTAAATTATTACCTTTATTATTTTATTCCGTCAAATATTATGACCTTATTAGGGTTGCTATCCTAGTGAATGAATAAAATACGAGAGGCCTATATATTATGATAGGCCCGCGTAAAAGTAGAAAACTATTACCTACAAGGGAGGATAAAAAGGAGGTATTTGTATGGGCGACCAGATTTTTTTTTTCGGTGGGAAGGTCATCTAATGACATCCCCCGCTCTTGGGCGGAGCGGGAGATAGTGTCAGACTCTTACTGACTAAAAAACCCACCCCATTCCTCCGTCGGGCCGCCAGATAGGGATTTTGCACGATACTCAAGAGCGTCAGAAAATCATGTGGGGAGAAATTTTCCACCATGTAATGTACCCCTGCCAAATAGTGGGGTGCGTTGAGGGCAGCTCGTCAGATTAGTATAAAAAAAATACCGGTATATCCATCCAAAGACAAACTTCATCAATCTTTAACGTTGTTCCTGCACAACCTACAATTAGTGTCTCATGGACCACATGTCACAAAAGCAACAAACGCCGCCACGAGAAGCTAGAAGCGTCCACAAACGATGCTGAAGCGCTCGACAGCCATTTGTGACCGGTGCCTTTATTAACCCTATCATAATGGACTCTGACGAAAAAGATTTAAATGCGCGAGTGGCGTGTGACGGCGTTTTGTATCGGCGTTTAGAGGCCGATTTGAGCCACAAGAGTTCAGCGGCGATTTGTAGCGTGTTATGGCGGCCATATAAAAATGTATGAAACCCACAGGAAATTGCCAGTGGCTGCGTTTTGTGGTTGCGGCCCATGGGCGACGACCTTTTACTACCCAAAAACAGAAAATAGATAGGTACAGAAGACAATCATGTATGTATTTCACTTTTTATACCTACGCTAGGTGGACGCACACTAATGAGCGTTTGAGCCGGAACTGTTCGACGAGTGATCCGAGACGCGACCGAAACATCGTGTCTGTGAGCGGTGTCTATGTGTGCGTTGCTCGAGCGCGCTTTGTATGTAGATTGACTTCTGTGTTCTGACAGCAGTCGAAAACCGATCTCTTATCTCACATGACCGATCAACATACATTTATGCAATTTGATTAAATGTAAACACGGTATGTTATCATTACCACCTCTATTGACACAGCAACGCTTATCAGTTGCAACTAAGATAACTGCCATGCAACGACTTATCTTGATAAGTTTATTAGACAAGCGTGTTCGGTAACTTGGACTATTTATTTTGAGGTTAGTTTTACGGTCAAGTGTGTCAAAAAGTTTGGGTCAAAAAGGTTTAAAACGGAATCAATACCAGAAGCTACCACGAGTTTTTAGAGCGATCCATTTCACGACCTAAACAGAATTTTCAAGGGATAGAACTATACAGGGTGTATAGCTTAGAGGTGTGCCGTTGCCGGCAATATGGGAACATTGCTGGCAAAATTGCCACCAATATTCATACTTCGGGCAATATTCCCATCAATATTCCCACTTCACGGCAATATTGCCACCAATATTCATACTTGAAGCAATATTCCCATCAATATTCCCCCTTCACGGCAATATTGCCACCAATATTCATACCTCGGGCAATATTCCCATCAATATTCCCACTTCACGGCAATATTGCCAGCAACGGCGCATCACTAGTATAGCTCCATCATCCCTCCTTTCCGAAGGCTCCAGATACTAATATCATAAAGCTACAGTTTGTTTGGTTGGTTGAACGCGGTAATCTCAGGAACTACTGATTCGAAATGAAGAATTCTTCTAGTGTTAGATAGCCCGTTTATCAAGAAAGGCTATAGACTATATAACATCACGCTACTACCAATAGAAGCAGAGCAGTAACTAAAGACGAGGCGGGTGAAACCGCGGGGATCTATATCTTTTTGTAACAACATACAATAATAAATAAAAAAAAAAAATTTTTTTTTCTTAAATATTGCCGGACACATCCTACTATCGGGGTAAAAGAAAGAAAACATATTATTTGGCGGCAGCATTGCCACATGTTAAAAGCAAACATGGCGAAACATACTTTTAAAACGACTTAAAAAAAAAAAGAATTGGTTTCTCAATTCGGTTCTATTTTTTTTTTTTTATAATTATAACATGTGTGTCTCACGAATGCGCCAAATACCCAGGTTCAGTTCAGCAAAATGCCAGATCTACGTTGCAGTTGCTGACGCTAGTTTTCAACTGAACCCGCATTTTCTTATTCGCGTAATTAAAACACGTTGAAAACTTCAAATACAAGTTATTGTCAATACCATCTCGACGAAAAAAATAAAATAAAAAAAAGCAATGAAAACTCAGGGAAATTAGAATTAAAAGACAGCGACTGAGTTGCAAATGCGGACAAGCAACTTAGGAGTCTTTAATTCGAGAGTGAATAGGTTTCTTCTAGGCAAGCGTGCTTCATCGTCGACCACATCATCGCTTACCATCAGGTGAGATAGTGGTCAAACGCAAGCCTATCATTAATAAAAAAAAAAAAAAAAAGCTTTAAAAATACGGAATCGCCCCTCTAAACAGTAAACTGGGAATTATGAAAGAAAATGATATGAAATCGTTATAGAAATAATAATATGAAACAATCCCACTGCTACAGTGCAATTTGCAATCGTCAATGACAGTTGATATGTTTGCCTGTATTATCCATAACCCCACAATGTCATTAGGGTGTGTCTCTATGCCACTTAGACACACCCTAGGGCCATAGTCTATGGGGTAAATACTATCTAGTCCCCCATGCCTACGGAAAAAAATTACAATTGAAAACAACCTAACTGTATATGAGTGTAGGTATATGTAAAATATTTAGTTCTTTCATTTTACTGTAAGGAAAAAACATGTATAACACCACAATTTTGCCAATAACACGTGCGAAATATTAATAGACCATCAAACATTCGTAAAAATCATTCAAATTCAAGCATCAATCTGTTGCATTATAATCTCAATGTCAAAAACTTGTCAAAAAGCCGGGAATTTAGAGGTAATAATGATGTAAATTGCGAAAAGTGAGAATGGCCCACAAGCAATGAAGTTTTGTAAAGAGTATGACATTCTTATTTTAATCCTCTAGGAATAAAATGAATCTATAATTTATTTGGTCAAAATAGGTACCTATACCAGTAAGTAAATATAATTGGAAATACACCTTTTGCCAGTGCAAACATACACCATAGACTTTAGTTCCATACTTTTGAACAAAAGCGTCGAAAGAAAGCAAAGGTCGCGAATTTCATTCAGCCATAATACATTCGCTTTTCTGTCATTCCATGGTAATTGCAATCAATACGATAAAATACTTGGAAGCGACAGTATTCGGGAACCGTGCTCCAATATTTTCAATAAAAGATCACCTACTTAGCATATTAATAAAATATCAGAATCGATTGGACTTTCATATTTACGTGCCCTCATCTATCTGGGGCTGGGTGTATCAGCAACATTTGCATCAAGTATGGCCTTATTAAATTCTACAAGTCTACAGGTAAATTAAAATTCTGTTTCTCATTAATTCCTTTGCAAATTGTAAATAAGTTTTTGATGCAGATTTTGTACAATATGATCAGTAAATTATGTTGTGAACGCGGGATGTTCAGTCTTTCTTTCTCATTAACATTTTGATTCCATGTTTTAATTTTGTTATTAAACGAGATGGGATGCGTGTGGATATGCGGAAATTTTGTTGCTATATGCTCCGGGTAAGGATAAACAAGTTGTATCTATTTGATGTGATACCAAAAATGGTTATTTTATGTTACATAGAGAAACTTCTCAATATTAAACAACTTCAGTGTATTTAAAATTAGAAGCCGTCGGTCGCGTAATCCCGTTGAGTCTGCAGAAGGAATTAGAAAGGTATATCTAAGTGAGATTCAGATTTTTAAACATAATTATGATCTACATATTGATTTAAAGTCGAAGTTAGACACGCAAACATGCAACTAATGCCAGAATTGGAGTCATGACCTGCCTACTTGAGATTTCATCAGTAACATGACACAAATACTAACGCGTACGGAGTGAACTGAGACCAAACCCAAACCGGAAGAAATGTATGGTAAAACTGGAGATTAGAATAAAGGGGCAAAATAATACATACAATGTAGATACCGCGTTGATAGACAGACTATAAAAAATAAACAGGGCGTCTAGCGTAGTCTAGCCGCTTTCACGGATTGCTAGAATTTCTCCGTGACGACGGCGACATGATGACGCACGTTCTATCAATCAATCATTTTGTCTATTCTATTATGCAGAATGAGGCACTAAGACCCGTTTACACTGGTAGCGTAACTATCCCAGTAGAAGGACAGTGAAATTCTGGAATGTAAACGCAGTGCAACACTGTTTTAGGTTCTAGAATAGTGCGTCTTTAGAAAAATTACCTATTACGGTACCTATATTATTTTCTTTATTACTGTAAGTATCTATCTAAGTATAAATAATATTGATTGAAACATAAAACTATTTAAGATTACCTTTCGTAAGTCCCAACATAAACGAGGCACAGTGTTTTTGTATGTTTTTTATTTGAGAAATACCAAGGTAACAACTTGTTTGGAAAATTTGTCCACAAGGTAAGTCGAGTAAACATTTGTTAGTAAGTTGTATTAGTTACGACATCCGATCGAAAAAATTGAGTCATATTACTAGTTACTATTGTTTGTAAACAACGGTGCATAAAAATAATCGATGGTTCTATCTCGGTTAAAGAAAAATACGTGCCGCCGCGCCGTCGGATAATAATTACAAAATTACCTGTCTTATCTACTATTTTTTGTATAATTAATTTTAAAAAATGGGTCTTCATCAGCTATGGTACTATAATGTTTCATGTTATTTTTGCCATCGAGTAGATATTTTTATGAAAATCCCTGTGATTTAGCATCACTAAATAATAAGCGACTAGCCTCATCGTACACATAAATAGGCCTAATACAATAGAGCTTACAAAATTTCAAATGAAAATCCATATCGGAAAGACACTATATTTTCTTTTATTCTTAAAATAGGTCTTAAAATAGCAAGTTTTTTTTTAAATCTACTTAGTTTTTTTTCGTGTTTTTTTTTACTTTTCAGAAAAATGCCACAGAAAACACATTATTTATTTTTATTATATTTATTTCACAACTTTTGTACACTCATATAAATAGGAATGAGGTGCAGTATTATAAAAAAAATTGTACAAAGGTACTGCCTATTTCTTAAAGAAATTTCTTCCAGCAGACCTGCGAAAGAGATAAAAAGAAATGTAGCCAATAGGGTGTAGAAATAAGAAGAGTTTGTGAAATCTTAAATTAAACTAATAAATATCTGTATATTTTAGAAATAAATACATAATATTATAATATTCATAAATCTTATTAGACTGGAATGACAGTGCTGTTTTTCTTTGAAGAGCGAAATAGTGTTTAAATCACGAATGCTAAGTAGGCGGAAGAGAGTTCCACAACCTTGCTGCATGGACAGAGAAAGAGTAGGAGTAGTAGCAGGATTTATGTAGAGGGAGCATTATGTTCGGTTGTAACGAAATTGGTAGATATTGGCATCTTGTTATGAAGACGTAATTTCAAATAGGCAGGTAGTATGTGCAAATCATAAGTAGGTATATTGCACTATTGTAACACTTATCTATAAGTATCGTAGTATGAAATCTTATTAGTAGATAGGTACGTCGATCCAAGAATTATACGTTCCTACCTAGACTACGCGACCGGCAATCGTGAGGAACCATAAACACTTATTTAATTTTGTAATGATGCAACTTTAGATGGGACTGTACTATTGCATTAAATAAGTAAATGGCTTAGTACACCACTAGATATTCAGACAGTTTTAGTCGATGTCGCGTAGTGTAGTAAGGGTCAGACTGTCGTATTATGAATGAAAAGTAAGACAAGTCTGAATATCGTGTGCTGATTAACGCGTAGTGTATTAGGCCCTTTATTTTGCGAGTCAATCTTTTGAAACATCTAGGTAAACATCTTTTCAATTTATTAATATTGAATTTGTATCAAAATGACAAGTGGCCGTTTTTGGTGTTATAAAAGTTTCATGAATTAAAACTTTTTGATATATTTTTGCTAATTAAGTGTAGTCTAGTGTGCATTATATGGGTAAATAACTTTTTTTAAAGTTATTGTTAATAAGAAAATAATTTTATAAATAATAGTTATCTGATAAGATTTGAAACTTTCTTAATGATAAAAATAAACAAGATGGGTACCTATGGGTACACACGACTCTCACCTTGTTAAAGAAAACACATTAAGAAAGTGCAAAATAACTTTTTCGGGCAATGCTTGAGGCATTGTTCATAATTTTCACTTAGATAATAGATTGTTGATATTATTTCGAAGTACCTTAACATGTTTTAAACAAAACATTAAAAACAAATAACCGTAAATAAAGAATATGGTCCTTCATGCGCATACGCATGGTCAAATTCTGACAGAAAGTATACCCTAAACTTCACTGTACAAAGAGATCCACTAACCCGGTTGTTGTGGCGGCAGCAGAGGCGGCATGGCGGGCGGCAGCGGCGCGGACGGCGGCGGCGGCGCGTACGGCGACACGCCCGGCGACCCCGGCACGGAGTCGCAGCTGGCCGAGCCCAGCGAGCGCGGCGGAGGCACGGCCGGGCTGCGTGGCGCCTTCACCACCGGCGGCTCCGGCTGCTCCAACTCCACGCCCGGAGGCTGCAGCCCCGACACCAGCGCCCGCGCACGCGCCTCGTCCTGCGCCTGAGCGCGCCTCAAAGCAGTCTGCAACGCCATCACTCGCTGCCGATCCGCTGTCAGCCGACACTTTTCGCAAGTACAGTTGCGGAACTTGCAGTACCGTTTGTGGCCCTTCAGCTCTATCTTGAGCCTGTGATTCCGGCAGCGGGCACAGTTCGGCGGCGCGCGGGGTACTGCCGAGCTGGAGGCGCCAGGTTCGGAGCGCTCCTCACAGTCGTCGGGCGTGCGGCGCCTCCACGCTCCCACGGACACCATGGCTTTGCCCTCGTTGTCGGCCGTGTTGGCGGCGAACTCGATGGGCGCGAAACAAACGCACACGCGGTGCGGCGCGCGGTCACGATGCGACTGCTGCCCCCGCCGCCGGCACGCTCCGCCCCGCCCCGCTCCCCACCCCGCCGCGCTACTGCATTTATTACCGTGCCCATATGCAACTATGCAATTCTTTGCTCATAAATTACTGAATTCACGCAAGATATCCTGTCTTTCGGGAATAACAGAAGGTACGTTCACGAGATTGAAAATTAATGATGTCTAAGTTTTATTAGCTTTGATTTTGCATTAATTATAAATTTAACATAATAAGCGATCTCAACACAAATGATGCGCTTTTTTTCATAGCAAAACTCCAACTATTTTATTGTCTTTCAAAATTAGTTTTTCTGCCTAGAGTGTCCTAAGGCTGCAGTGGTCAGAGGTCTCTCCCATGTCCGTCCATCCAGATAATCTTTTCTTGCACCACCTCCAACTAGTAGAGTAGTCAATAATGGCCACATTCTATTTTTGTATTAATATCAAAATATTCAATTTAAATTATTTTTATAGTTTGATAAATAAATCCTAGATAACGAAAATCTGTTCATTAAAATGATATCTCTACCAATATTAAAAGAAATGACTATGAAATCAACTCTACCTCTGGACTCAATCATATTAATAATTTATGAAACATACAACCATATATAAGAATAAATAAATATCTAATATTTATAATGTAATTAAATTCGAGCTCAGTTTAATTAATTTCAGTGTGTCCAACTAAGTATAAACTAAAAAAAATAAGATAATATATTAATTTAGATACTAAAATAATTATTTCATTTACCAACACAATTGACACACTTTTAAAGAAATAAACAAAAATTATTGCACTAAACCGACATTTATTATCCAACAAACAGAAACTAGAAATAGCTGAATAAACAGAACAAAGTAATTTATTAACAAAAAAATACCGACTTTTTATTTATTGCAATATGTTATGCAAAAGTGCACACGAATAAATGCCCTGACTGCGTGTGGCTGCAATCCACGATCGCGTGCAACTACGTGTACGCACACATCTACACACGTTGTGTGTATGCAGAAACATTTCCTTGTGTGAGTGTACACATACAGTTGTGTGCGTGCACATCGCGAGATTTTTACACGTGAAATTCAAGTGTGCAAAACGCGTCATTACGTCACTAAAATTTCGGAAACATGCGTTTTGTTCGCAAATGTACAATGTTAGGTAGGTAGTCGGGATTTGAATAATTTTGGTAACGGTTAACGATCAAGAGTTTTAAGGCCTATTACCTTAAGCTCATTGAACTTTAACCACAAATACTTAATGAAGTTTTTAGGGTTCCGTAGGTACTTTTCTTTTTTGAAGTGAGAAATCATACAAAACCTCTCCCTCTTGGATGGAGCGAGAGGGCGGATCAGACTTTTACTTCTGAAGGTAAGCGAAACAGAGAGTAAAGTCCCGCAAACCTCCATTGAAAAGGGAGGATCCTTCGACTAGACGGGTGTTATGTCTGGTGGGCAACTGCCCGGCAGATGATTTCGGCCGTTCAAATCGCTCGCTTGGAGAATTTTAATTGCGCGATGCAGGATTAGTTCTTATGTGACGCCATAGATGTCGCTACATACTGACTAAAACCAGACTTGTGCGATTCAGTTTTTGATTAAAAAAAACGTTGCCTATCTTCACAATAAGAATAACTCCAGAACATGCGGGAATCTAACCTGTGACCCATCGCACAACAGCCTATCGCTCAACCACTACGCAAACAGTGTTGTCTCAAGTTGCCCTTTATGTTCCAGGACCACGGCTTCCCTTTCGGAAATTCAAATTCCCCATGGCTTCAACTAGGTAGGGTTGCCAGGTCTTGAAACAGAAAAACCAGACAATCATGCTATTTAGCCGGACATTTAGTCAAAAAGGCCGCCATTTTTTTAAAGTCTAACATGAGTTTTTATTAACAATAAAATTCATAAAATCTTTTTAAATTCTAATGAAAAACTGGGCAAGTGCGAGTCGGACTCGTGCACTGAGGGTTCCGTGCAAACTACAATTCCCGAATGGAGTCTCGAAGATTTTTCCGAATTACAATTTTTTTTTGTGACGTAGGTAACAACAAATTTACTGTTTTCAGATTTATTCCTATACCTGTGCTAAGACCTTGCTTTGTGCCAAATTTCACGGGAAGTACCCTATGAATTTCGATCTTTGAGAGTATCAAAATTTACGTTTTTTACGACATAAACGGCCGTATCTTTTTTATTCGTTAACTTAGAAGTTTGATTTTTTCACAGCTTGAAGGGACCGAAGACCTGAGTACTTAGGTATATGGTTTTAATTTCAACTCGATACCTCCACGCATTCTTGAGATAAAGGGTCTTGACAGACAGACAGACAGACGGACGGACAACAAAGTGATCCTATAAGGGTTCCGTTTTTTCCTTTTAGGTACGGAACCCTAAAAACAATAAATTCAGTGATATAATTGGTAGACTAATTTCGTGTCCGCTCTGCTTGTGTTAGCGATACAAGGTAAAGCAGAACTCAAATGACAATTTTATTCTAAACAAAATGATAGCCTAACAATAGCCGGACGGGTCGGACTCCGCCTCATTTGGCCGGACATGCAACTAAAAAGCCTGACTGTGTCCGGCCAAATTAGGCGGTGTCCGGCCCGTCAGTAATCCGGACGCCTCGCAACACTAGCTGCAACCCTTTAGAGCTGTGAAAAAATCGAACTTCTATGTAAGTCAATGCAAACTAAAGATCTAAAACTCACAGTGGAATCAAAACCTATAGGGAATTTCGTTGACCTAGAATCTTGAAAGTTGGCAAGAAGCATGGCCATAGATATCCGAGCATAGCCTTGTAGCACAAGTAAACGAAAACAATCATGAAAACTTCTTTTTTATGTTTTTAACCGACTTCTAAAAAAAGAGGAGATTCTCAAATCAGATGTTTGTATTTTTTTTTCATGTGTGTTCGCGCATAACTTCGTCGCTTGCCAACCGATTTGAAAAATTCTTTTTTTCTTGGAAAGGGTATACTTTCCAAATGGTCCCATAGTCACCAAGTCGGGATCTGATAATGGAATCTTGGCGAAATCGAGGGAACTCCTCAAATATTATAGGCAACTATATAGTCATTTTGATATTTTCATCAAGGATTTAAGCATTTACAGTCAAAAAGTGACATTTGATGAGGTGGAACTGGTGAAGAAGATCAGAAATTGCCAACGGAACTTCATACTCAAACAGATATCACAATAAACATAGTTATGCGACTATGATAATACAAATAAATGAATAGTTCTGAATAGTTATGTTGAAAATGGTATCATCGAAGTGACCTGATGATAGTAATGGAGCCGGAAGATAGGCACCGGAACTCCGTAACTAATCAATGTATTCTAGCAGTGTTTGGGCTTATTAGAATTGTCATGAGATGCACTTTGGCTATAAGGTACTATCGAACTGATGCTGTGCATCTGGGATCTGTCGGATTCCTGTCTCCACTAAGACCATCACGCAAGTCGGGCCAAGCCCTGTCAAGGCAACTGAAACATTGGACAAGAAATCAACAACATTAGGCTGCCATCAGATGGACTGCACCGCACCGACCGCGCGCAGTCGATATGTGTATTCAACTGCATGTAGTTGTACGTTCGACTTCGTTCAGTTATGATATCAACTGCAAGCGGTCAGCTGCAGCTGCAGTCGTGTGAAGTTAATATTAACTACATACACATACATACATACATACATACATACATACATACATACACACACATACACATACATACATACATACACATACATACACATACATACACACACATACATACAACATACATATTACATATTTACATTTATTGTGCGTACAGCCAAGGAGTGGAATTCCCTGCCGGAGTCTGTGTTTCCTGATAGCTACAACTTAGGAGTCTTTAAGTCGAGAGTGAATAGGTTTCTTCTAGGCAAGCGTGCTTCATCGTCGACCACATCATCGCTTACCATCAGGTGAGATAGTGGTCAAACGCAAGCCTATCATTAATAAAAAAAAAAAAAAAAAAAACTGCAAACGGTCGTGACTTCAAATTTATGCAGTCGGCTACAGTCGTGTAGTCTCGACGAACGCTGTCCATCGCTATCCGCATACAGTTAGTGTGCAGTTATTAGTTAAGTGAAGTCGTCGAATGCACATTGGCATTATGCGATCAATGCCATCTTTATTTTGAGGTTCTTAAACATCAAATCTTACACTTAGCTCCTGGGCTTGATATGGCGTCAACTGCGTAAAGGCGCATGTGGGCACAATCGCAAGTTCGAAACTTCTAGTTCTTCTACAACTCATAAGTCGGAATCGTTACCACAGGGGGGACTACTGCTATATACTATACCCAGTATTATATTTAGTATTTGTATATCTATTTTACTATTAAGTCTGTGTAATCCCATATTTGCACCAAGTGTAACCACATTTTATGTCCAGGGAAACTGTCTATTCCAGGTTGCCTGAAAAAATTCCCGGAAAGTGTCAAGGCCGCCAATTCTAGTACGTCTCTTTAGTTTAAGGTTTCCTGTATCGATGGCTTAAAGTGAAAACCATGGATATGCAATTTTAGGTAATTTTATTTTATTACATTTCTGAAAAGAAAAGCCTGTAACGCACAATCTTGTATCACGCAAAATTTTGATTCGATACTTGTAGCGCCATCTACGATGTTGCATGCATATCTTGCTCAAGTCAGTTTGGTATGATTACCTCGCGACGGCGCGGCAAAACAAGCGGAGAAAAATTAAAAACAAGAGAAACAAACGTTTGAAATAAACCAATAGTTTTAAATATTTGAATGACAAATGTAAAGCACATTAAAATTACACGATAGTAAAGGTCTAATTTGATTTTTTGTGCCTCCTGGAAAGTTACGTATTTCAAAATTACGAGGTATTCAATCTAAGCCATCGGTATGTACTCGTAGATTATTATCTTGGATTACAATAAAGTCATCATCATCTCCCTAGCCTTTTACCACCTATCTTGGGATCGGCTTCCAGTCTAGCCGGATTTGTCTGAAAACCCGTATTTTACATAGCACTGCCTATCAGACCCCCACAACCCAGATACTGGGTAACACTATACTCCTTCGATAGACTGATGGTAAGATTATCTGGCGTCTGACTCCCTATATCAACCGTCAAAGAGCTCTGAATGACAACCGGGACCAACGGCCTTACGTGCTTTCCAAGGCACGAAGTTTCAATCCTAGATAAACTTAGAATAATCCATATGAAATGAAAAATTCAGGTTGGTTCTTACCTGGTTTCGAACCCTTAAACCTCATGCATAAGAGATGAGTGCTTTAACCACTGGGTCAACAGGACACTTTTTTGGATTAATGATAATATATATTTATGGTTTAGAAAAATGTTTCACAAAATATGACCCTAGTCTCCACACTAGGTTCCCCTGTGTCACAAGATAGATAGATTTCGTGCCTGTGTCGTGGAGACTAGTCTCCTTCGTCTTGGGCCTGCGCTCATTTGAGTAGTCAAAAGCAGGGATGTTACGGAGCTCCATAACCGTAACCGAAACTATCGGATATCCGATATAAAATAATATCCATAACCGTAACCGAATCCGAAATAAAAGTTTCGGATAGTATCGGATAGGGGCGGAGCCTAATTGCGACACGTTATGACAGCCTGTCATAACGTGTCGCGTCGTAAAATATAAATAGTATAGTAGTAAAAAGTATGTATTTATATTTGACTTCTGAAATTCCTTAAAAATCTAATATCCGTAACCGAAATTATCCGAAACTTACGGATAAACCGAAATAATTCCATATCCGTATCCGTATCCGTAACCGGTATAATAATCATTTCTATATCCGTATCCAATCCGTATCCGAAATTTCTTATTAAAAAGTAGTCTACACTAATGTAATAAAGAAGTAAAGTTTGTTGAACAAGTGTTGTTTGTTTGTTGTTTGTTTTTTTATTTAGTTGTTTTTTTTTTTTTATAGGAGGTAATATCTGGAAGTACTTGTCCGATTGCTAAAATTTTTTCACCGATAGAAAACTGGTTTATTCCTGAGTGACATAGGCCATATTTTATTTACGCGGGCGAAGCTGCTGATAAAAGCTAGTAGTAAATATAAGTGAGGCGACCATAATTAACTAAGTATTACAATAAAGTATATAAATGAGTGTCCATGGAGTTTCTTGCACGTTCTTCTCCATAGAGATCTACGCTTTGGAACGTGCAATTTAGCTTCACTTTTTTTTTTTTTATTTGGACTGACCGACATTTGACTATTCAAAAGTGCCTGCAAATGGTATACTTGAAATAAATGATTTGATTTGATTTGATTTGAAATAAACATCTAAAGTTTTGCCTATAGGCATTCAAAACAGAATGGAATATCTGTGCAAAAAAAAAATCTTGTCCATTCGAGATTCTCTTCCATAGAGAACGTGACGACACCTCCATACATTAAATTTTAATAGTTAAAAACTGTGTCTCGTACAATGCAAAGAGGCTATTCAAATTTTACGAGCAGCCATGTTGAATTTAATATTGTCAGTGCATGCGCATCACATATCCCCTTTAACGTGCCATCCATGGGCGAAAAACACAATTTGTGGCCGTATTATTTAATTTTTATTATGTCGAAAAAAAAATTGCCAAACTTAAGTGGCAATGGGCAGGGGCACACATTACTCGGCCGTTGGGTCCGAAAGGTTCGGGAATGGCGACCTCGTACCGGAAGACGTAGCGTTGGAAGGCCTCCTACAAGGTGGGCCGATGACCTGGTAAGGGTTGCGGGAATCCGATGGATGTGAGACGCACAGGACCGTTCATTGTGGCGACACTTGGGGGAGGCCTATGTCCAACAGTGGACGTCTGTCGGCTGACATGATGATGATGATTATTTCAAAAAAACACCGTACCTATCATCTGAACAGATTTTCATGCAGTCTTCACCAGCATATACAGAACAGAACAGGTTCTTCATAGCTTTTCATGTGACTGGCCGAAGGTGCGGTGTGCCTAGCCAAGGTTGCTGATGAGGCTGAGGAGTAATGACTAGCTATAACTAGGTAGGCATGCTGGTGTTCAGGATACCCTTTATAGCCGTGGTTGCTGGCTGTATGGCTGTGCTGCTAGAAAACTTGAGGATGTGATGATGACGTCACGATGTAACTGCACGAAGACTACGCTGACGTTCATCATGTCGGGGTCATCAGTTTGAAAGTACGTGGAACAGAGAGTAAAGTCCCGCACATAACATAAAATAATGTTCCCACTGCTGGGACTCAGGCCTCCTCTCTAGGAGAGGGAATGAGCCGTAATCCACCATGCTGGCATAGTGCGGGTTGGTGAATGTTACATGTGTAATGATTTTTAAAGAAAATATTCATAAATCGTTCAACTTCCAATGATAAGCGATAGATGTCGCTAGTAGTTACATGAACTTTAGACATTCGTTGTAGATATTAAGTAATAATTTATAATATTAGACTTTATGGATTTGTTTTGTATAAATATATCATAATTGTTAAAATGAAATATTTACTTGCAGTTAATTATTAGATAAACTCTAATGTATATTAGTCAATTGATGTTACGTACTCTTTACTTTGCTCTGATTGGTCGGTTAGTCGACCGAGTGTTTGTGAAAGTTTGTGGTAGGGAAACACTGAGTTTGTTACTGTCATTTTGGACAGAGTCAGTCTGCTTTGAGTCGTTGAACAGAAAACATGTCCGACTAAACTGTGTATTTGTAAATGATTGTTAATAGAACGATAAGTATGAAATTGTGTTGATCAAAGTGAATAAAATATTTATACAATTTATCCTGAAGTGTTTGATTTATCACATTTCAGAAGTGGGATATGCCTACAAATATGTGCAGTGATAACAAGAAGAGGTTATGTGTGCCTAAATTGAAGATAAATGAGTTCGAGAAATATATTTTTGTCTTTCCAAGTGTACTAGTGTGATTTTAGACAAGAGGTTATCTGTGCCTAAATTGAAGCTAAGTGAGCTCGAGATATTTTTTTTTTTGTCACCAAAGTGTGCAAGTGTTACTTTAAGCCAAGAAGTTGTGTGCCTAAATTGAAGCTAAATGAGCTCGAGATATTTTTTATTCTTTTTCCCATGTGTGCTAGTGTTACTTCAGACAAGAGGTTATACGTGCCTTTGATGAAGCTAAGTGTGTACCTTTGATGAAGACAAGCGTGCCTTTGATGAAGCCAAGCGTGCCTTTGACGAAGCCAAGCGAGCCTTAATAAGACCAAGCGAGCCTTAATGATGGTTCATTTGAAATGTTTTGAATTGATTTCAGTGCTTTGATGAGGCCAAGAGTGTCTTTGATGAGGCCAAGCGTGCCTTTGATGAGGCCAAACGTGACTTTGATGAGGCCCAACGTGCCTTTAATGAAGCCAAGTGTACCTTTGAAGAAGCCAAGCGTGCCTTTGATGAAGCCAAGCGTGCCTTTGATGAAGCCATGCGTGCCTTTGATGAAGCCAAGCGTGCCTTTGATGAAGCTAAGCGTGCCTTTGATGAAGCCAAGCGTGCTTTTGATGAAGCTAAGCGTGTGGGCCATTTGAGGCCAAGTGGGCCATTTGAGGCCAAGTGGGCCATTTGAGGCCAAGTGGGCCATTTGAGGCCAAGTGGGCCATTTGGAGCAAAGTGGGCCATTTGAGGCCATGTGGGCCATTTGAGGCCATGTGGGCCATTTGAGGCCATGTGGGCCATCTGAAGCCAACTGAGCCATTTGATTTGGCCAGATGAGCCAATTAAGATTCGGGTTAAGTGTGCCCGGTGCAGACGAAATTATCCTCAAGAGCGTAAGTAACGTATGAATTTACCTATTAATGTGATTTTAGTCTGACTACGTTGGCTTAATGCAGATGTTGTAAATGAATTGAATAATTTATTAAGTTTATTCATATCATATTTGAACTGTTTATTGGATGAGATTTGAACATTCTGTTATAGTTTTTGAAGATATTATAGGTATAGATAAATTGAATTGAAAGTATAATTTAACACTGTGATTTGATTCTTAAAAAAGAGTTTCAAATGAACGATACAAGTACTATTTCCTGTAAATGTTTTAACCACTGATTTTTTTTTATTTTGAGGACTTGGATTCCGACAGAACTACAGAAGGAAAAATTTCCAGTCTTATTGAACAAATAGATAGTTCCTGGTTCAAACAGTACAGACTTGAAGAAAAATGATGCAAAGAGACGATTTGGAAGGAATAAGACACCACCACGATGCAAGAAGCGAAGAGGTACCCCACGTTGGTCTAAGAGAGTGGTTTAATGATTTTCAAGGAGGAAAGCGTTACAAGTATCGAGGTTTGAACATATCCATTGGAACTTTGTGATACGGGAGTTCTATCACTTCTGTAAATTTTGAGAGTATTTAAGTTTGATTAGAAAGAGTAATTATAATTGATTTGTATTAAGCAAGTAGGATCAGAAACTGACTATACAATTTGTCTCAAAAACTTGCTAGTCTTACCAAGAGAAAATAGAAAATTTACGAAACCTTGCCAAGTTTTGTAAGTTAGCATTTAGTGACGAAGTGGTAAACTAAACTAAAATGATTTTATCTAATGAGCAGAATTATGGTCGGTTTCAAGCAGAAATGTTAGCTAGTAAGAATTAAGGTGTAACTTATGTGAATATTATTACGACAAATTAATGCTTATATACGGATAACATATAAGTAAAAGAGCTGCAGATAGAAATTTAAACACACGGGATTAATGATAAATCTATTAGGAATTGAGCCAAACCATTAAATTGTAGACGAGGAAATGGATTTATTACACGTTTTCAATTCCTGTGACGTGTGCATACTGTAGCAGAGACTGATTCTATAGATAGAGAACACAATGATATTTATTTTACAAGTAGGATAAAATATATACTATTACATGACCATAACTAGTTCTCGTCGTCCAGACTGAAATCGAAGCCGGTTCCTAAGATGATTATGATACAATGAATGATTTAAATAGAGCTAAATATTACATCGTTATTTATTCGGTTAAGGGGAAGATGGATTGAAAATCCATATACTAGAGTAGAGGACCAATTTCAAGGTTTCAAATAAAAATAAAGTTTGACGAACAGTGCGATCCGAACTTCATTATTAGAACCTTTACTTGGTACGAAATCACGCACATATGCTGCTAATATTATTTGAGAGATAATATTAGTACAATTAAGCCCTTAGCCTCTAGCTGAAGGATCACTTTTATTCTAAATGCTTAAGTTTCTGTTTTATATTATGCTTTCAAATAATGAAAGTAATGAACTCTGACTAAACGAGTCGCCACACAACATGTAGCAACATGGTGGCTACAGATTTGTGAGTTTCATTTAACCACTGAGAGTGTAAGATCTAGGACGCGTATGTCGATACCTTAAGTCGTAATATCATGTTTTCCACAGAAATTAAGACGAATACTGTTTCTGTTTATAGTATTGAGACGAGAATTGATCTAAATATCAAATTTTCGAATACTTTGACTAGAGACACAATAGAAACAAAATGAGAGAGCAAGCGCCAGCATTTGCTTAGGATTAAATGAATAAGATCTAGATTTCAAATTCTTATAGCTGAACCCGATGAAAAACCTAATGACATGAAGTGAATTCAGTGCGCGTAAATAATGAAGAATACTTTCGAACAAAAAGCTGATCAATTTTACTTTATGCTTACAGTCTCACATAATTAACATTGACCAATGGTTTTGAGTACCTAATTGAGTGTTGGTTATAAAACATATTTGACAGTAGTTTATTAACTTGAATAATATTGCAATCGTGGATTTCTTTTAGATACCCTACTATCAAGAGCTTTTGCGATAGTCATGGTATTGACCTTGTTTTTAACGCTGTATCTTGTCTAAGGTTGAGCACGGTTTTGCTAAAATGTATAACCACTATTTTAAATCCCCTAGCAAAATAAAATGATTCCTATGACGAACACCAAGGAAACATATGCCTATGGCGTGTTATTAATTTTGTTAAATGTCCCACTAGACAGACTGCCACAAAACTACCAGGATCAGAGTGCCTTTAAATGATAAACATTACGAAGTAAAATACGTTAAAAAGTTTAAGATATGAAGTGAGCGCCAATATCTGGGTTAGACTAGCAAAAAGATACTTTCGTTATCAGTAAAATCCTTGATACAGCCTACAGCATAAGTGGTTTAATAAAGATTAGTAGATCTGATTGCAATTATGAGGGTAAAATTGAATTTGCCTCATTTTAAAATCCATAGATCCATTGAAAAAAAACAAAGTTTTAAGTATAAAATTACTGTAATTACCGATTTTGGCAAACTGAGGAATAACATTTAGAAGCATACTTTCCTCCGACCTTATATAAACTCGGATATAGAGAAAAGCCTTTGACAAAAAAAAAACTCTATTCTTCGCGTGATGAGAATGTTATAAACATATGACGTGACGATAAAGCAAATAATCAAGACTAAGCCGAATGTAATGATTATGAATGTAAGACTCAGTTCCTTGTAGAACTGGAATTAAGTTTCATAATTTTAATGAAAATATCCTATCATTTTAATTGTAATCGTGCGTCAGGAGATCGCACGATGTCGGATGGCCGAATGTAATGATTTTTAAAGAAAATATTCATAAATCGTTCAACTTCCAATGATAAGCGATAGATGTCGCTAGTAGTTACATGAACTTTAGACATTCGTTGTAGATATTAAGTAATAATTTATAATATTAGACTTTATGGATTTGTTTTGTATAAATATATCATAATTGTTAAAATGAAATATTTACTTGCAGTTAATTATTAGATAAACTCTAATGTATATTAGTCAATTGATGTTACGTACTCTTTACTTTGCTCTGATTGGTCGGTTAGTCGACCGAGTGTTTGTGAAAGTTTGTGGTAGGGAAACACTGAGTTTGTTACTGTCATTTTGGACAGAGTCAGTCTGCTTTGAGTCGTTGAACAGAAAACATGTCCGACTAAACTGTGTATTTGTAAATGATTGTTAATAGAACGATAAGTATGAAATTGTGTTGATCAAAGTGAATAAAATATTTATACAATTTATCCTGAAGTGTTTGATTTATCACACATGTCTTCGAATTTTTGGTTCGAGGACATGCCGGTTTTCTCACGATGTTTTCACGTGCACGTCAAACAGATGTTTGCTAGTCCTAGAACGTAAAGGGCAACTGAAACACACAGGTGGGTTGTAGGCAGTAAAAGTCTGAAGCCCTATCGCTCTACCCAGAGTGGGAGAAGTTATGTTTTTTAATTTTTATTAATAAGGCATACATATCAACAACTCGTTTACAAAATAATTTAGATGTTCAGACTTCAGAGCATGCAGATCTTTCACAGTGGTTGTATAAAATTACAAAATTACAAATTATTCATAAATAAAATTAAAAGAGATGAATCGATATACACCGCAAAATTTTGTAAACCCGTATTAATTTACGCATGTACGAAATTAATTTCTCTAAGAAAATCTTCTAATAAGAAGATGCTTCTATTGTTATACTTTTTTAAATTTTGAGTAAATTATGAAGTGTCGAAGTACATGCAAAGTAGCACATTTTCAGAGGTCTTTACTGGATTAGTTTTACACAAATTTATAAGTTGATTTCAAAAATAATATCCTCAAGATACTGTGTTTCCAAAATATCTAATGAAAAATGTGTAATAACGTCATAATCGCGTAAGAGCGTATGAAAAACAGTGAAAATGTATGTCGAGTTGCATCCCGGGTAAGCTTTGGCACGTTTTCAAACTCATCTTACTAAATTCAGAAACCATCCCCTAATACTACCAACAACATAATCATGTACCATGAATGAAATCAATAAAAAGTTGAATATCGATAAGAGGTGTAGTCACCCCACAATAAATGGCCGATATTCAAATCTGCTACGACCATTAAGACAATGATTCTGCATGGGCGATCGAGCTTTAGACAATTATATTCATGGCTCCTTTAAAAGATTTAAACTAGAAGAAAGTGTGATTTATTAAAGTTATTAATTTTTTCCTGCACTTGTCTCATTACTTGGGGTCGTTGCAATAAATAGTAGGCGAGTCCCTTATTGCTGATATGTTCGCGCTTGACCGCTGTCTCACCTGATGGAAAACGACGACGCGGTCGACGATGGAACGCGCTTACCTAGAAGTAACCGACTCACACTCTCGACTTAAAGATTCCCGGGTTATAGCCATCAGGAAACACAGACTCCGGCGAATTCCACTCCTTAGCTGTAAGCACAATGAATGAAACATATTCATAGAAATCGATATAATGACTCTGCCATCACTTTATATTTTTGGAAGTATTTTGTATGTTCGTAAAAACTTAGGACTTTTCAAAATTAGAAGTGATTTACATAATACATCGCGTTACAGGTAAACATGAAATTCTAATACCCAAATGGAGGATGGTTGTTTGTTTGATGTTGGATGATGCTTGTATTTTTTGTTTAATGTGGTGTACAATAAATAGAATAGAATAGACTTTATTGTACCTACACCAAAAAGTAACACAGCTTATACAAAAACTTAAATTTGTGGGTACAGTTAAGGCAGTCTTATCGCTGAAAGCGATATCTTCCAGACAACCTTAGGATGGATAAGAGCTTAAAATAATACACGGGGTAGTCTGTGGTGTACTACTAACTATATAAAACACAATACTCAATTAATAAAGATTATAATAAATAAATAAATGGAGGACAGCTAAAACAAGCAAGTCATTCCTCATAGACAGCATACGCTTTTATAACAAGTTGCCAAAGTCGGTTACAGAACTTGGTGAGGTAAAGTTCAACACCTACATCAAGCGTGTCCTTGCCAGGAGAATGTATTACAGGGTTAAAGACTACGTTGAAGACACGGTTGTTTACCAATGACTACTTGTGCACATGTGGCGTAGTAGCTTGTTAACTGCATTATCGTATAATCGTCTATTAACTACTCCACCATTGTTTTAATTTCATTATTTAAACACACTTTATTTACCTCTTTTTGATATTTTTTTTGGAATGTTTTTTGATTTTTTTTGTCTTCACACGGTTTGTGCATTTAGCCAGTGTCAAGTTTAGGAAATACTTATTATGTTTTAAAACACTTTTATTTACATTGAGTTCTATTATAATGCAGATGTAACACAGCGTAATGTTTTTGCAATATTTTGCAGCAAATGTACCTAGCTATCTGGTCAGCTTTCTCGGTGAGGTTCGCTGTGGTAGTCAACTCAAAACTATAATAATTCTCAGCTCCATTTTACTGAAATCAAGTCAATATCAGTGATACCACATATTGTCTAGTTGCGTAGATAATCCGATCACAAAATTAAGAAAATTGTAATTTTTTTAAGAAATAAGTGTTTCATAAAGCAAATAATATGGGGCTCGATCGACGCACTGTAGGTGTCTTGGTAGCACTTCGGTATTGGTATCTACACACGGACACACAGCTACACTAGTGACGCTTACAAGAGTTTATCAAAGCAAGTAATTTTTTATCCTAAAAATAATTCTTAATTATTTTACGATAAAAAATTACCCAGTTTCTGATTCTGAACACACTACTTTCAGAATGTGTATTTATTATGATACCTACACGTTACGTTATATAAGTTTGCCTAAATCAATTTGCTTTTTAGGAAAAATATAGAAAGTAAATGAATTTATTTGAGAAAACACAAGGCACATAAACACTACTTAGTTAGGTAAACACAAAACAAAAAAAAAGAAGCTAAAATGAAATTACTATTATTATCCATTTTTAGACTAACGTCATCAAAACATCCCAACAATACTTTTGCAACATAACTTTCCAACATTATTTTTTATGCGATACTCGAATCGATAAATCGTGTAAACCACAATCGGTATTCGATTAACATCGAAAACAATCGATGTAGGTATCGATAAAAAGTGATCGACAATTTTGCACCGGCAAGTTCCCGTCAAAGACTGCCGATGTTTCTTATACTGTAGATACTGTTTATAAAACAATTTCTGTTAATACGAAAATGGCGATAAGAGGGATCCTCCTGTCACAAAAAAATGTTGTAAGCGTTATTCGATTTGTAGGATGACCATGTTTATGTAAAAATGTGGACAAAAATGATGAAAGGTTTGTATACAGAATATTACAGACAGGCTTTGCACGAAAGGGATTTCGTAGCTGTTATATGTTTCGGAGAAGAAAAGAGCTGTTAAACATGGATGAGGTTTAAGGGAAATAAAAGAAAATCCGAAACCACCCAGACAATTCCCTTCCATATATGCTTTGGAATCAATCAATGATTTAATTAGCTTAATTTTTCTTGACTTCTTGACAGTTGTTTGATTGATTAATTGAATATAACTTTCTTAAAAATTTCTTTGTTGTTGAAATGTGTGTCATGATTTTTATACTTACCTATAAAGTTAGGTAAGTACCACATCATCGTTTACTATTAATATACTTACTACCCGGTTTACCTGATACAAATATGAGCCTATACTAATAATAAGTAATAATAATATATTGCAAAGCCGTAGTTTGTCAGTTTAAACGTGCTAATAATATTAGGAACTACAGCTTGAAATTAAAAAAAAGGTTTTCGTGTTGGGTAGTCCATTTATCACGGAAGGCCCTACAATCTTCTTCTTGTCATGACATTCACGACCAATAGGAGCGGAGCAGTGATCTAAGACGTGGTTGGAACCGCGGGGACCAGCTAGTTTTCCACAGAATTAGAATAATCAACTCATCAGTCTTTTCGTCTCAACCCTCTCAAAAAAGAGTCGTAATATTACTTTACATGAATAAGGACTTGAACCGAAAGGCGAAATCAGTTGATTTGAAAAATGTTGGTCACCCCATCGAGTATTATTTTATTCCTTCAAAACGAAAAATGGTCTGTTTTTGTACAAAAACTTCAATTCTCATGTTGACAAATTAACTGGTGAAATACGAATGAAAATCAACATAAAGTTTTTTGACGAGTTCGAAATGCTGAATCTTGATTTAAGTCCGTTTTTATTCGGAGAGATATGTGGTTGCCCTTTCTTTAGCAATATTTCTGAACTTGTATTAAAATATTAAAGAATCTCACTCGCTCAAATTATGTAGGATAGGTACGATTGCTGTGCGTGTTGCCATTTAAGTTTGGTTTCCATACAACAAACGTGATTTTTTTGCCGTTTTTTGCAACGGAACTCTTCGTGCGCAAGTCCGACTCGCGCAGTCCGGATTCCGTTCCCGATTTCCGGCCACCGTAGGCGTTGGCTTCCGGACGGCGAGCAATAGGTAGCTCGCCGTCCGATCGTTCGGTAACCGTCCGGACCGAGCCCAAAAAAACGTGATGTCGACGACAAAAAAAAAACATGGCCGGTTTATTTTTTTTAATCAAACCGTGCGAGACTGAGAGGCGGACGTGAATGAGTCGCTTTTAAGGGCTAAAATTAAGAATAAATGTTCAAATTGGTCTAAAACCAGCCAGTACCCTCCCTATACGAGTATGTATCCTAATTAGTACGTACTGACCGTTAATTAATTAATCACTAGATCATATCATTATTAAAATCACATTGATGTCACGTGTTGATATCAGCGCTGTTAGTATTAATTAAAATATAAATTTTAAATTGTACTTAATTACTCCATGACACGCTATGGAAACAGTGAAGTCCCTGCATGTGTTCTTATTTTCAAACATAGAAATATTTAAAAAATTTCCTCCTTCGCCTTTCTTTTTTTATTTTATATATGTTTTCAAGCCTATTCTACGGGTATTTCTAATAAATTATGATACACTAGTGTCCCCCGCGGTTTCACTCGCGTCTTTAGTTACTGCTCCGCTACTATTGGTCGTAGTGTGATGGTATACCTATAGCCGTCATCGATAAATGGGCTATCCATAATTTAAATATTCAATTCAAACCAGTTGTTTCTGAGATTAGCGCATTCAACCAAACAATTTTTTTAGCTTTATATCAGCACTAGCTTCTGCCAGCGACTTCGTCCGCTTGAGTAGTTAGTGTTTTTTTTTTGGCATCCAAATTACATCCCCCGCCCTTGGGCGGAGCGGGAGATAGTGTCTCACTTTTACTGACTAAAAAACCCACCCCGTTCCTTCTTGCCTTTCATACCGAGCTTCCCTTTCGGAGCTAAACCCTGGCCCCAGTAATAGTTATTGTGGGATAACAAAAAAAAATAAAAGTGTATGTCTATCCTTGGAGTTGAAGCTTCCTCCACACCAAATTTCAGCAGACAAAGTTACTTTCATATTTATAATATTACTGTGAAATTCTCTTCTTCTAGGACATGCCGATTTCCTTACGAGGTTTTCCTTTACCGTTCTGAGAGCAGTGGTGATGAAATAAATTACACAAAATAATACTCCTGCCTGGGTTTGAACCCGCGACCTACAACTCGTATGTCATGGCCGTTACCACTCGGCCACTACTGTTTTTGGGAACCACCAAGCTTTTAATAAGCATGATATAAATTGTAAGATAAACATATGACGTATGTTTTACCAATTAGGTAACAGATTTAAGTTTTTGGCGTAAGTGGGTTTAAGAGGAACTCGTGCACGTATTGATCAAGTTACGCAACGTTTACCGACGCCGGCCCATGGATGGTTTTTTTTTTCTGGTGGGTAAAAATCATCCAAATGACATCCCCCACCCTTGGGGGGAGCGGGAGATAGTGTCAGGCTCTTACTGACTAAAAAACCCACCCCGTTCTTTCGTGCCTTTCATACCAGGGCAGAGCTACCTTTCGGAGCTAATCCTGGCCCCAGTAGGCTTCGACCTAGCTGGGCTTCTGCTATTGCTGACAACTCCTTGAGGCGCGCGGGAACAGTGCGCGCCGTCGCGCCTGTCAGCAAAGTGTAGCAATAGCACCTAACCTGATAAGATAAATGCAGGTAATAAAATGAGGCGGGGGACCTCACGCACTTTTCTCCACTAGTGCAAAAAACTGCAAATTACGTACCTAAAACTGGGAGGGATAAGAGCGGATTTCCAAGTAAGTGTATTGATAAAATCTATAAAACATTCATTATGCGTACAGCTAAGGAATGGAATTTCCTGCCGGAGTCTGTATTTCCTGATAGCTATAACCTAGGGGTCTTTAAGTCAAGAGTGAATGGATTGCTTCTAGGCAAGCGTGCTCCATCGTCGGCCACATCATCGCTTACCATCAGGTGAGATTGTGGTCAAACGCGAGCCTATCAATTATAAAAAAAAAAAAAAATTAAAACTCTACTATAAGACTGACCCACTCACTAGTGTTGACATTGATCGTTATAAATAAATAATTCACTAACACAATAAACACGAATGGTTTCACTCAACTACTTATTCATTGCCTTTTCTACCAACCTGACGTTATCATGGAGTCCCAACCATGGTGGTACAGATACAGGAAACAGAAATACAAGCCAAGAAACCGCCTCTCCTTGGAGATGATTATCAGGAAGAGTTTTGTGGAGACTGTGAAAGAGTACATCGCGGCCTGTTCGATAGCGGGGATGAGGCATGTAACTGATCCCAATTATTCGGCACTGACTCGGTACGTATATGGCATCGTACGTACCTAATATAGAAAGAAAACTATTTTATTTGGTAGACAGACGTACACAGATACACACAATCTAAACACAACTAACATTATGTCTCGCATCTGCACCAAGTAACAGTAACCAACCGCAACACGATTTGCCAAAACCGAAACTAACGCGGTACCGGTAACAGAAAAACATAGTAGATATTCACAATCGTAAACTTATTTCGACGATATAGGTATGCTGATTTATAGATATAACCATTGATATTCGGTTATAACTTTCATACTGAACAACAAAGATACTGAATAACACATAGACGAACGAATCAGTCAGTTTTCTATCACAACCGTCAGCTCAGACGCTAGTTTCGGTCCAGTCCAATTCGGCCTCTTTAATGGCCGAAACCGAAGCCTGGTGACAAGCACACGGACAGCAGATTCATAGCATATAGGGTCCCGTTGTGTAACTTAATCCATAAGTGCACGAGTTCCTCTTAAACCCACCCTCTGGTATACCATAAAAAGTAGACGCTCCTACCTCAGTCTTTTGTTCCAGATTGTTTTGGCTTGGATTACAGCTTTCAACGCTGGGCATCGTGATCTACTTCTTGCAGTTCACCTGGGTGGCCACCCTGACGAAACCGTTGGTGGTCACAGGAGAGTCCTTCACGTTTCCGATCAAGGACATTGACTTCCCAGCAGTGGCCTTGTGTAATACCAACAGGATCAGCAAGAAGGCTTTGAAGAAGATTACTGTAGAAATGTAAGTCCATCTAATCCATAGTTTCCTAACCTTTCATGAAATACTGTTCCCTTTTCAGGACAACCAAAGTCCAGTCCCCCTTTACATGATAGTTAAATAAACGAATTTTTATGTCTGGTCTTATTTATCTATTAATAGTCATTAAAAATTAATTCTCTCTCTCTCTCTGTAATCTTCCTAGTCTTCGTACTCGTGGTCTCGTGGTCGTAGTTAAAGGTCGTGATTAATAATTATTTAAAAATACTACAATATGTTGACATAACGCCTCTCATTTGCCTTTGGCCCCGCTATCGCCCCCCCACGAAAAGTTTCAGCGCCCACTAGGCAGCGATACCGCCCCCGTTGAGGATTTATGATCTAGTCTAACGAGCCTGTAACATCCAGTTCAAGTTCAAAGGGGATCCATCCATATTGGTTTTCCAAAAATATTGATATTCTGCTAGTACGAGTCCCGTCCATATTACCTTAACCCGACAACCCCAGAAGAAAGGCTTCGAAAATTTACTAAAATAGCTGCTACCAAGTATAGGGCGATCCCCGGCTACCAGGGTGCAGGCTTGTGGACGGCTAGGTGGGTATAGCTCGCCGTCAGTCCCTACAGTGAGGACCAAGCCCCCGAATCATCGCTTCAAAGAGATGATAGCCGGACTGTAGCGACCCGGTAGGACCGATGACCGCTATGGCCACGGAAAATTTTAAAAGAGATACCGTGGTATTAAAATGCAAAAGGCAACTGAAAGACACAAGTGGATTTTAGCCAGTAAAAGTCTGATATACTCTCTCACTCCACCCTAGAGCGTGAAAAGAAACTGGATGATCTCTCACGTAAAAAAAAAGGTTTTTCAACTATGTATTGAATATCTAAACCCGCCATTTCTTTGAGGAGCGTGTGGAAAACACAGAACAAATATGAATTCTTGAATCCATAGTGCCATTATTTATACTTTTAGGTACCCGAAACTGGTTAAAATGAATACCACACTCACAAATCTGGAGTATTTCCTGCAGGAGATGGGCAGATTGATAGACTTCGATTACGACCAGTCTTGGCCGCAAGTCAAGGTCAAATTGATGGAAGTATTCGCTTCAAAGGAATACAGTGATCAAACAGTGGATCTTATGAAGGCGGTAAGTGGTTCTCTTTTAAAAGGTTACATGTTGCGTCATAAAGATGTCCGCTATTACAGTACCAGGTGTGTCAAGGCGGCCTTTATCTTCTTTTTAAATTAAACCAATTAATTGACTTGCTTTGATGGCTTAAAGTCACCCAAAGGGCAATGGGAAGAGTTATACTCGGAGTGTCCTTGCGTGATCGAATCAGGAATGAAGATATCCGCAGGAGAACCAATAAGGTTACCGATATAGTTCAAAGAATCGCCAAACTTAATTGGCAGTGGGCACTGGGCAGGATACATTGTTCCCAGAACAGATGGTCTATCTATAGGGCCGAATGGTTCTGCAGACATTTTTTGGAGAATTATGTGGAGAAGACGAGATAGAGAGAGGTACCACATTACGGCGTGGCGTTTTCGGTATTTGAAAAAATTGCAGGACAATCGAAATGGAGCCCAGCGTCGTATACTTTATTCAACGGCGAAGGGAATTCCTACCATAAACGCACTATAAGTATATAACTAATTTGGTAATGGTATTTATTGACAGTTGGCACCAAGTTGTGACGAGATGCTGGTCAAATGCACATGGGCTGGCAAGGAAGTGGATTGTAAGAGCATTTTTCAAGTCCGAAGAACTATTCTCGGACACTGCTGCGCCTTCAACTATGTACTGGACTACGATTCGGCAGACAAGTATAAAATAATAAGCTTTTAAACACTCATCAATAGGGAATATGCTCGCAATTATTTTTTCAATAGTCTTACTCGAAAACCGGCTCCTGTTCCACCACTTTTAGGCACGCAATACGTTTTCCACACCCTATTACGATATTTATTAAGAATTACACAGTTAAAATCAATTTAAATCTCATTTTGTTACCAGGCCCCATGGAACCATAGCGGAGCTAAAGAGACAAATCGTGCCTGGTTCAAATAACGGTTTACGCGTAATTATCGACTCTATGCTGGACGACTACGCGTACCCATTAACTCACAGAAACGGATTTGAAGTAATGCAATGGTCCACTTTAATTAAATTATAAACACCTTAGTTTTGAATTACGCGCTAGTCGTAAAAAAAAACTCGCCCTTAACTTAATAGTGTTGTACCAAGTGCTAACTTGAAATGTAACAGGTTTTTAGATATTTTATAATATCAAAACTTTTCCAGATTCTTATATTCGATCCAACCCATTTCGCTGATATAACAGGTGGAAGAGTGCTACAGCGTACAGTTCAGCCAAACCAAGCTGAGTACTTTCAAATAGCTTCTATCAAACAAGCTGCTTCAGCTGAAGTCCGTAAATATCCGTTAAAAACGGTAAGGAAATAATAATGGTTAAAAGCAGAGTGCCGTAACTAGGGCAGTGCTAGCTGTGCCGAGGTGAAGAGGTGCTAAATTTGTATATCTGGTAAAATCTGGTTATTTTATAAAAGGCTAGTTACGGCACTGGATGAAATTTAAACCCAAAAGCGAAATAGGAAGGCAGACATTTACTTACTTTTATTTTCAGAGAAAATGTCTCTTCCGTGACGAATATTCTAAGGAATTTCAGAACATGTATTCGTACAGCGCCTGTATTGTTAAGTGTCGGATCCAATCTGTTCAGTCCTTATGCAAATGTACGCCGTACTTTTTGCCCACTGGCATTTCAGCATATTCTCGTACTTGCACTTTGAAAAATTTAAAATGTCTCAATAAATACAAAGGTGTGTACTTATAAAAACTTTCTAAATCTACTGTAATAACTAAATCATGTCAGTTTTACCCAATATGCCGACTGTGAATAATAGATATTGTATTTTTTTCTAGAAAAACTGCAATACTTGTATCCTGTAGATACTGAAGACACGGAAGGATTGGAACAAGAACTTGCAGACTCGTTGTATTGCCCTGCATGTTTGCCAGATTGTGAGCTAACACAACACTTTACAAAATCTTTCAAAATACGGCTTCCTGATGAACGAATGAGAGAAAGATCATTTATCCACAGCTTTATGTTAGTGAATTTATAAATATATCACATGCGCATGAATTTATTTAAATTTTTACATATAATGTAACAAACGAACAAATACGGTATTCGCTTTATTTAGTTATAAATATTATTCTTTTTCCATTCGATGTTTTTAATTTCAACTTTACCGATATTCATTTTGTAACAGTGAAGGTGTTAATCTCTCCGACAAATGCCTTATCAACATTTACCAGCCCACAAGTGAAGGAATATTCCACCGCCTTGATGTGATTTCTTACTGGTTCGAAATATTAAGTGAGAACTAAAATGTTTCTTTAATTATGTATTTAGATGAAAAATTCAAAAATATATTGAATGTTACGATTGTTTCAGGTAATATTGGTGGATTCTCAGGCATGATGATGGGAATTGGTATCTACACCGGCGTTGAAGTTATTTACTTTATTTTTATACGATTTGTGCAAATAATTAATTCTAATTACAAAAAATATGGATAAAACGTATATTAGTAATAAATACCAACAATTTAACAGTTATTATATGTATTCTTTTCCCATCACTTAAAATTTTACGTTTACGAAGTTAGTAAAGTATAGAGTAATTGAAACAGTCCCATATCGATATAAAATGAATGAATGGTTATTCTACATTTTAAGTTTGCAGTATATTTGTTATGATAGAAAATAAAAATATTATTGAAGTTAAATACTCTCTCGATTAGAAATGCACATCGAACAAAGTACACGTTATAAATAACTGTACTGTTATTATAAATAACCAATTACGTATATATATCTTTATCATTCGAACTCTAGCTGTATTCGAGAATGCGCCCCTACTATCTGTCAAATAAACCGTGGCAAAAGTGGACAAAGGTTTCGAGTCGCAATTCCATTTATTTACGCAAAATGTCTGCAAATTCTCCGCCGGGAAAGAGTGATGGTGAGCTATTATTGCTTGGGGAACGTTGTGAGATAAATATATTGTGTTATTATTAGAATGTGTTGGTATGTTTGTAGGTGATGACCCCGTAGATAGGCCTGCGCCGAGCGTCCCGCCCGTCCCGCCAAATCCAATGGAGAGCATAGGTGCTCGTATACGGGACTTGGATGTGGATTCAATCCGTCGGTATTTGGCTCAGAAACTAGGATTTTACGAGGCACCTGAGGCCGTTGCGCCTCCCAACCAAGTGCTCGAAGAAGTCAACTTGGACGGCATAGTGAAGTGGATAAAAAGCGAACGGTGCAAGAACATTATCACTCTTGCCGGGGCTGGAATTTCAACATGTAAGTACAAATAAACTAAACCGGTGAATTGGTCAATAAAGAATAACATTATTGTTTATTTGTTTATATTATTATTCTCAATAACTTTCCTTGTTTATTGCTCATTTTATTTGTGAAAATTGTACCAAAATCTTCTGAATAAAAAAGACAGACACAGAAATAATAATAATAATCTTTATTGATCATTTACAAGTATTGCAGTACATGTGTATTTGATTTTTACATGGTAAAATTACAAAATTGCTACAATTGTAGTGGGTGCAGTTCTGATCTCCTAACTAGGTTACTGTATAACCTGTATGTAGGAGTGACAGTTCCGATCCCCCGTGTCTTACAAGAATGATGTATATTTAGTAATTACGTACATTATGTATTTTACTGCCTTAAAAACTTAGGTATACTTATCTATATATAAACAAATAAAAATAATAATATTTTTTTTTTTTAAATTGAGAATAATGTTGAAAAAAGAAAGAAAAAGAAGAGATTTGTCTGCCATCCATTTCATGCTCCATTTTACTTAACCTTAAAAATAATAATAATAATTTATTTAAAAAAACAACATCTAAATAAGAAACTTCTGTTTCTTCATATGTATATTCTAGAAGAAATGAGTACACCCTTTTCTTACATTTATAGAGTGTTAACCCGTAAGTGTACTGGACAATGACAATTTTTTTATTTTAATATCTAAAGAAGGCCAAGAAAATAAAAGAATCTCTTAAAGAAAGCGGAGTATGTACGAGGGACAGTACAAATTATGTCTTTTCTGCGTTTATCAATTTTCCTATAAGGCTTTTTTTGGTGTTGTAAAAGAATAGCTTGCATGATAAACTGTTGTCTTACGTTAAGAATATTCCACTTACGGAAAGCGACTTTGTTTTATAATAAGTAGAGAGTAAAGAGTACTTGCTTTCATTTTTAATTATATTCTAGATTATTTATGTAGGTTTACATGAATTGTAAAATTACATTTGTCTTGCGTGGGAATCGAACCAACGACCTCCAGCATAGCAGTCAGGGCCACAAATCACTAGACCAGTAATTACCAACCAGTGGTGAAGATAAGGTTGGGAGTTACAGCACTAGATCAACTGACCAGTCAATCGGATTTTTGCGCCTTTTTATACTGTACATTGTTTTCTACAACATTAGCTTTACTATATGCAAAACCTGAAACACGTGTTCAGTATTTTTATGTAAAAAATCTATGTACAAAATTTCATAACTGTATCACGATAAATCACAAAGTTATAAGCTTGTTATGTCAGCAAAAATACATGTCACCGGGCCATCCATGCGACTGAGGGGTTGTTTTGCTCTTGCACTATGCTGTTTGCTGGCGCCTAATACCCGTTATACTTAGTGTCGGTGGTGTCCAAGTTATGACCTTTTAAAATATTTTTGGGAAAAAAATATAACATGATGTAAAAACTATTAGAATCCATTCAGTTACTGATTCTGAATAAACTTTTTGTTTAATTTAAATAAACTAGTATTTGACTGCGATTCCACCTGATGGGAAGCAGTGATGCAATCGTTGATGGTGAGTTGCACTAGTTTAAAGAGCCTATTCACTCTAGCTGTGAAGAAACCTAAATTACAATAACTACATATAAAACCTATAAAACACAATACATATAAATAGTTTAAGTTTGTTTGTTTATGTAGAGTAACGAATTATTTGCAAAATTAATAATAAATAAACATTAACTCTTAAAAAAAAGCTATATTTAGGTTTTGCATAAACTAAAAATGTGATAATGTTGTATAGTTTATAGATAACAAAGTACAATACTGGATCTTTGGCTATATAAAATTACCACAGTTATGGAATTTTTAACTATGTATAAAAATGTCCAGTGGAAAATTAATATATCATTGTTACACCATCAAGGTCAGACAAGTCTAATGTTTTGACGGAAACTTTACTGGTTAGTCATTAGCATTATTTGCGATATCACAATATGTCCCTGTAACTGTTTCATATTTAATTGAATCAAGTTATTAATAAATTGTCAAAAGATGGTTTTTTTTTCGTGGTTGGAAAATCATCTAATGACATCCCCCCTCTTGGGCGGAGCGGGAGATAGTGTCAGACTTTTACTGACTAAAAACCCACTCCTGTTCCTTCCTGCCTTTCGTACCGGGACCGCACTTCCCTTTCGGATAACCCCTGGTCCCAGTAGGCTTCGACCCGGCTGACCCCTGCTGCTGCTGACAGCTCCTTGAGGCGCGCGGGAACAGTGCGCGCCGTCAACGAGTTGGGCTCGGTCCGGACAGTGACCGGAAGGTCGGACAGCAAGCTACTCATTGCTGGCCGTCCCGCCCGCGCCTATGGTTGCCGGAAATCGGGATCGGAATCCCGGCGGTGGCTGGGGCGCTGTGAGCGCCGCCGTTGCCTGATGCGGTCGGCCTCCTCCTTTGCTAGCATTACTGCTTCGCAGAAGTCGACGACCTCCTGCCACTCCTCCTCGCACCGGACCATGGCCTGTACAAAGGCCCGGCGCCAGAGATCGGCGCCTGCCGCCGCCGATCACTCTCATGATAAAAACTTATGTTTCCCATAGTAATTGTTGTAGAGGTTTTTTTTTAGGCGGGAAATCGGGAGGGCGCCACAGTGTGGGATTTGACCTTAGTTGCGGTCATCCTGTTTTATGCGTTTTTCTGAGAGATAACATTGAAAAAAAACTCCAATTAAAACTCCCATTGATGTATCTGTCATAGTTTTGTAGAAATTCAGAAAACAATGAAAAATCCATAGAAACAATTTTTCTTCTTTCTTTTATGGTTTTTTTTTACTAAATGTTTATTGGTTTGATAGCAAATGTACTTTATAAACCACCAAAACCTAAAATATTGCGCTATTCTAGGCAAAAAAATAGTTTTTCTATGATTTCATTTTATTTTTTTATCTAGTCACTACATGGTCGCGTTTTTTTTCAGAGTCAATATGTTAACTACATTAATTACTATTATCATAAAAAAAAACCAGATGCGACAGACACACGATAACAGAAATATTGAATTTTAAAATTTTATGTTAGGGTTGCCACTAACAAGCGCCTACTATTTTATAACACGGAATATTTCAAACAAGCTTTCTTAGCATTACTTAGTAGGCGTTTAAGTCGTGTGGAAAACAAATTTAGGTAAGTTGGCCGCGTAATGTAATAGTATGTACTTATGTCTGAAGCATTATTAATATTTTCTGATTTCAGTTTTTTCCCTTAAAATTTCGTTTATGTGTTTATTTTAAACAATGAATAATAGTGTAAATGTAAATGTATTATATATTTCTAGAAATCTATACATAAAGAGTTAAAAACCCTCTCTACCCAACAAAAAAGTTCTAAGTTTATGACAACCCTATTTCCATAGAAATTATAAAAAACCTCAGAAACGCAATATCTCCAACATCGCGTAAGCTAGTTATATGGATTTTTGTCACGATTTAGTAGAAACATAACCCTATTGAATTTTTGTTAAAAAAAATGCGACAATAACATAGATAATTTCTAATTATTTTTTTTCAAAATTTTAAAATTATTTTTTTTCTCTCGTTTTTCTGCACTTATGGGATTGAAATTTTCACACTAGTAGCATTGTAAACTAGCAGATGGTTTAATTTTTTTACAAAGAGAAATATCACTTTTTTCGGGAAATATGACTGAAAACGTTTTTCGTAGAAATCCACGACTTAAATGAAAAAAAAAAAAATATCTGCAAATCTAATTGAAATTTTCAAAAAAGTATTACTTTAAATGGTCTGGGATGACTAAGCCTACTTAAATCCAACATAAAATGATAGTGTCCGCAACTAAGGTCAAATCCCACACTGGGGCGGTCAAACTTTTACTGACTAAAACCCACTTCTTTGTTCCTTCCTTCTTTGTCTTGCGTTCCAAGACCCAAGGTTTTCCTTTCAGAAGTCAACCCATGGACCTAGTAGGCTCCACCAAGTGTCGCCATAACTAACGGTCCTATGCATCTCGCATCCATCGCAACCCTGCGACTCTCTGTCACCGAGTCCACCTTGTGGGAGGCCTTCCAATACTGCGTCTTACGGTGCACGATCACCACACCAGAACCTTCCCACTACCCAGCACCTTGTGCCCACTGCCACGATTTTGGCGGTTTTTCAGGCTATGAAGAGTAAGATGTTTTAAGGCTGAAAGTATATGTACTGTTTATTTTTGTTACAGCTGCCGGCATCCCCGATTTCCGTAGTCCCGAAACTGGTCTATACCACAACCTGCAGAAATATGACCTTCCAGAACCACAAGCAATATTTGAGATCAACTTCTTCAGACAGAACCCCAAGCCGTTCTTTATGTTAGCAAAGGAATTATACCCTGGAAGCTTCAAACCTACACTTTCACATTACTTCATCAGGCTTTTACACGAAAAAGGTATACTATTTTATTTTATTTCTTAGGGCGCTTTCAATTTATACGTACTGCATCAAGCGCCTAAATTGAAAACGTATCTGGCTGCCGTGCGAATGAAAAATACGATCGTCCGTACGCAATACGACTAACGCACCGCATCCGCACCGCAGCAGGCCGTCAAAAAACGCATAAACTGAAAGCGCTCTTAGGAGGCCATTACACGGTCATGCAAGCGTCAATCAATTCCATCAATCATTAATGACGGTTTTCGTCAATCAGTACTAAAAACCGTCAATCATCGCATTAGACGGTAGGTTTTTCGTCAATCAAGACTTTGACTGTGGCAAAACTTACAGCAAAACCTACCGTATAAAGTTCGCCTTAGGCGTCTAGTACACGGTCATGCAAGCGTCAATCAATTCCATCAATCATGAATGATGGTTTTCGTCAGTCAGTACCATGCAAACGTCAATCATCGCATTAGACGGTAGGTTTTTCGCCAATCAAAACATTGACTGTGGCGAAACTGACAGCAAAACCTATCGTGTAATGGACACCTTAGGTTTAGGCTTTCTTGAAGACAATCAAAATAAAGCAAAATACACACACTAAGCGGATACTTTATTGGACAAAATATTGCCCAACATGACGAGCAACGCTGTCAAATTGTCCATCATTATCTGACGCCTAAAAAACCAGGACACAATACACCTTTAAATATATTTTTATTTGCCAGCAACACCATAATCCCTGATTAGCAAGTGTTTGAATCTCCATCCCATATAACTCTTCTCATATCCACCCACAGGCCTTCTACTTCGCCACTACACCCAAAACATCGACACGCTGGAGCGCGGTGCCGGCATCCCTCCAGAGAAGTTGGTGGAAGCGCACGGCACCTTCTACACCTCGCACTGTCTCGACTGCCGGAAGGAGTACAACCTGGAGTATGTTAAAGGTAAGGACATCGCCATGCTGGAGTGCGGGGGAAGAATCGCCAAACTTAAGCGCCCACATTGCTCGCAGAACTGACGGTTGATAGGGCCGACAGGCTCTGTAGTGACGACCGCGCACTGGTAGATGCGACGTTGGAAAACTTCCCACAACGACGTGGACCGATGACCTGGTGAGGGTCGTGGAAATCCGATGGATGCGAGATGCACTGGACCATTCGTTGTGGCGATACTTGGGGAGAAATATGTCCAAATGTGGACGTCTTTCGGCTGAAATGACGATGATGCTGACGCTGATGACGACATCATCGTCATTAGATAGGTTCGTCATTCGGTAGGGAATAATCTCTGAAACTGCTGAACTGGTTCTGAATTTTCTCAAATTATGTAGCTGCTCTATCCCTCAGTGTATAAGGCTATAAATTATTTTTACATCATGAAATACTAATTTTACTCGGGCGAAGCCTGCCTGCGGTTAGGTAGTTAAACAAAAAAAAAACTACACACTTGATTGCTGCTGCAAGCATCTCCGCCCGCGTGAAAGTAGAAAATTGCCACAAGGTAACATACTCCCGGGATAAAAAGTATCCTATGTGTTATTGCAGGACATAGTTTACAAGTGTGCCAAATTTTATCCAAATCCGTTCTGCCATTCGAGCGTCAAGAAGTAACAAACATTCACTCACAAACTTTCGCCTTTATGATATTAAGAGGCCGGCGAATGTCACTCGCAACTGCAAGTTGACGCGTGTTCAAAATTCGTTCGCGGAATATAGCTATCTCTGTTTGACAAAAACAAGTGACGGATTGATGCAGCTGTGTGTGTATGTGAGCGTCTTACAATTTTTTGTTAGTAAAATGAGGTATATTCATTATTTGCTTTATTTTTGCCGAATACTTCGGGAATTGTTTGTGAATGTACGAACTAGTAATGCGTATTTTGGAAATTTTATTACCGCGCCAATATCTCAACATATTATGATAACAATAGCAGATCTTTCATACAAAGGTGGTCTTTTTTTACGGTGGGAAAATCATCTAATGACATTCCCCGCTCTTGGGTGGAGCGGGAGATAGTGTCAGACTTTTACTGACTAAAAACCCACTCCTGTTCCTTCGTTGCCTTTCGTACCGGGGCTGAGCTACCTTTCGGAGCTAACCCTGGCCCCAGTAGACTTCGACCCGGTTGGACCCCTTCTGTTGCTGACAACTCCTTGAGGCGCACGGGAACAGTTCGCGCAGTCGATGACATGGGCTCGATCCGGACAGTTACCGGACGGTCGGACAGCGAGCTACCGATTGCTCGCCGTCCGCAAGCCCGCGCCTACGGTGGCCGGAAATTGGGATCGGAATCCCGACAGCGGCTGTGAGCGCCGTTGCCTGATACGGTCGGCCTCCTCCTTTGCTAGCATTACTGCTTTGCAGAAGGAGGCGACTGCCTGCCACTGATCCTCCCCGCTCCGAACCATGGCCTGTACCAGTCTGGCACGAGAGATCGCCGCCGCCGATCACCTCCACGAGGGCAAGGCGATTCTCTGCCTAAGCGGCACACCTCCACTGCGTGCTCCACCGTGTCCTCCGGGCGTTCCGCACAGTGGCGACACTCGGGCGTCACTTCCGTACGAATCCGGTACAGCCCGAACCTACCGAACTTACGTGTCCGGTGAGAACCTGCGTCATGCGGAAGGTGAGGACGCCCGCGCCGTGAGGTCTTTCCACCCATGCCTCCAAGAGGGGACTTACTGCCATAATTGTGGCGTGCCCAAGGTGGTCTTCTTGTGGTCAAATCAGAAAATGTTATGGAGGCGAGAGCTTTTTTTTCATAGGTGGGAAATTATTCAATGACTTCTGCCGCTCTTTTAGTGTCAGACTTTTAGGGAAATGAAAACTGTTCTTTCGTTTCAAGGCCCCGATGTTCTCTTTCGCTCAACCCTTGGCCTCAGTAGACTTCGAACCTGCTGGGCCCCTACGGTTTTGCTGACATGTCCTCGAGACGCGAGTGGAACACTATGCAACATCGACGTCTCGAGCTCGGTACGGACGCTTACCGGACGGCCGGACGGAGAGATACAAATTGCTCGCCGTCCGCAACCCTGCGCCTACGGTGACTGGAAAAAGGGATCAGGATCCCGGTGGCTGGGGCGTGAGGAATGATGTTCCCTCACGTGTACGACTGTCTCCTTTGCTAGCATAACTGCTTCGTAGAAGGAGCCGACCACCTGCCATTCCTACACATTCCGGACCATGGCTTGTACCAGGGTCACTCCCACGAGTACACGGCGCGGCGGCAGTGCTCCACCTGAGTCCCTGTCCTCCGGGCGGTCTACACAATGATGACAGCCAGGCGTTTCTTCCGAATTTACCACGAGGTGAGGTGTCGTCATGCAGAAGGTGAGGATGTTTCCACGTCTATTCACCCACTCCTCAAAGATTCGATTTATCGCCATAATTATGGCTTGCCCCGAGATCCCGCCGGTACTCTGACCGCCTTCGTCAGTGGTTTTTTACCCCGGCGTTGCAACTCCATGCGCAAATTGTGCATGCGTGCAAGGACTGTTGCCTCTAGATCCCATGGTGGCAGACCAGCAAGGAGGCTCGTCGCTTCGCTGGAGAACGTGCAGTATCCCCGCACCATTTGAATGGCCATGATCCTCTGGGATGCGTTTAGCTTTGCCCCCAGTCGCTTTCACAGCAATGGGGCCAACACCGGCGCTCCGTAATGAGCCATGGACCAAACAATGCTGCGTGGAGCCTCCGGCAAAGGGCTAAGGATCTCTATGTTGGGTAGGAGCCGCTTCAGGGCAGTCCCAGTCCGGTCCAGTTTGGGAGCCAGACGTCCGAAGTGTTCTTCGAAATTCCAACGGCTGTCGAGGACAAGTACCAAAAACAGTCCGACCCATATCTTGGTACCGATCCCTGGGGAACACCGCACGACATCTCTCGGCGTTTCCATTCTCCACGGTGAGCGGGGCAGATAATGAACCTGTCCTTCAGGTAGGCCTCGATCACACGAATGAGGTAGACCGGCACCTGGTGATACCGGGGTCCAAATAGAGCGCTTCCTGCAAAAGCCAAACTGGCCATCCGCAAGATCCGGCCCCACCCGTACCAGGTGCGTACGAGGAATAAATAACCGCGAAGCGCACCCTCAGAGCGGAGATACGGCTGGCCAAACTGGAGGCCCGCGACGTGTAGCTGGGGACTCTGAACAGAGACCCGTGGGGACGACCCTACGAAATGGTGCGTAACAAGCTCCGTACCTGGGCTCCCCCGCTGACACAGAGTGCCGGCCCCTGTTTATGAAGGGTGTGATGAACGCTCTATTCCCGTCAAAAGGGGAGCATTCTCATCCGCCCATGGCTCCGCCACTAGTTGTAGTGTAGTTTATATTTTTATGTCACCGTTTTTTGTAGCCATATTTGCATACTATGTGCTATGCGACCTCCCCAACGGGGTCAGCGTGGTCTATTATACAGACGACACGCTGATCCTAACAAAGGGAGAGTCGTAACAGGCGGCGGTCGAACTAGCGGAACGCAGGGTTGCAACAACCTCCAACCAGCCTTGGCCCCACCGACATCATGTCATATGGGCCGAATCGAAATGAGACGGCTGCGGACACAGCCCACCCATATAAATATGAGCGCGCTATCACTGCAGCCGCTTCTTGACTCCTTTACAAATTTCTTCGTCTTGTCCCCATGTTGCCTTTCTCCCTATCCTGGGGCGGCATACTAACGGTCCCCCCTCACGTGGGTAAGACAAACACACAGTACGGGTTCGCTGCCTGCTTACTCCTTAGTCTGTGCCATTCGTGTTCGAACAACGCGGCTGTAGCGCTGCCATCGCGCTGCTTTGTTATGCCGTCGCGCGGTACTTTGCGGCTAATTTGTAGGCACTCTAAGTGTGATAATAAACTATGATTTAATTCCAGAGCGCATATTCGCGGACCAGATCCCGATCTGCACGGACTGCCCGGGTGTGGTAAAGCCGGACATCGTGTTCTTCGGCGAGAGCCTGCCCGAGCGCTTCCAGCGCTGCCTGCACGAAGACTTCCAGCAGTGCGACATGCTCATCATCATGGGATCCTCACTCGAAGTACAGCCTTTCGCATCGCTTATTGATATGTAAGTTTTATACATAAATTCTTTATAACAATTTTTTATGTGCGCCGACCCCAAATAAAGGGACAAGGGCAGGAAGATGATGATAACAATTTTGTCCAAAACAAATATTTATCATCTCTTGCTTGAACAAGGACATAAGAATACTTGGTTTTTGTTGTACATAAGAATACTTGGTTTTTGTTGTACATTTGTTAAGTTATCCTCTTTTATAAAATTTTTTGAAGAGATATTAAGGTTTGCTGTAAGAAAACCCAATTTTGGGTTAAGCTCGCCTGTGTACATCGGCTTTCTTACTATGTAGAATTTGTAAAGTTATGTACAATAAAGAATATAAAGAATATATTAAATGAGGAGCAGCGCAGCGCGAATGTTATTGCCCTGCAAATTTCGACTAAGACGTTTCAAATAGCGAAAGTTGAAATTGAATAAACTGGGCTGGTAAAGCCCGTAAGTGCTTATCTAAGTGAACAGAGTCATGCGTCTCAGACTAACTAGCTTTAGGTTTTTCTATTTTGGACTTTATTTTAAGGAAATCAAAGTCGATATTTGTAGTACAATGACTGATAAACGTAACCTTGAATGGCTTTTTTTGTGGTGGAAAATCACCATTTGACTTATTCCGCTCAAGGGTGGGGTGAGAAGACGTGTCAGATTGACTAAAATCCACCTGTGTTGTGTTGTTACCGTGTCCCTGGAACGCAAAGGGCAACTGAAGGCAGTTGCCCTTTGCGTTCCAGGGACACGGTAACTCTTTCAAAAAATTACGTGGCCCTAGCGGGCATCGGTCTTAAGGTATTGCCAACAATTCTTTGTGGCGCGCGTGGTGACGTCTACTTGGACTCAGTCTTTACCAGACAGCTGGACGGCAAGCTACCCACTGCTCATCGTCTTGTCGCGGCGGGCGTTCGTTCCTTCCCGGCTGCGGCCAGCTTCTTCGCTAGCATTATTGTTTAGCAGAAGGAAGCGACCGCCAGCCATTCCCTGTCGCTTTAGATTTTGGTAGGCGACTTACTAACATAGCATTTACCTTTGTAATTACTCTTAAGATTTTATGTAACCATTTTACCAATCCAAATCCAAAATCCAAATCCAAAACCAAATCTATCTATCTGACTGATGGATCCTTTTACTATAGCTTAAAAAGAAGAAAAAAAATTAAACATTCCGTGGTTTAAAATTTTGCTAAAATACATAAGATTAATTTTCTAATTTTCTTACCCAGGGTTCCTGATTGGTGTCCCCGTCTGTTAATAAACCGCGAGAAGGCAGGTTTGCGGTCGCCACTAATGCGTCTTTGGGGAGTCATGTCTGGAGGCTTACAGCTGGATGAGGAGGCTGTCAGGGACGTAGCACGTCTGGGAGACTGTGATGATGGCTGCCAGGATCTTGCTGACAGACTTGGTTGGGGGGTAAGTTGGTTTTAAGATACCTCAATTGCTGTAATGCTTTAACTACATATTTAACCAACATTAAAAAAAAAAATTGACAAAATTTTTATATATTGGTGTCTCCACATTGTACACATTTTCAATGCACTTCAGTGTTACTTTTATGAACCTCAGCAGGCTGCAGTGTAATATCTTTATCTCAGTAGAAATAATATGCATAATCTCACGGCTTGACAAGGAGCAAGCTTGTTCAGTCTTGTCCTCAACAATGACTCCAGTAGCCTGGGCATCGTCCCAGCACTGCCGGTAGCTCAACAACAAGAGCTTGTTGCACCTGAGGATCCAATTCCTTCTAACGCGCTGATGATGGCCACTGAAGTAGCTACAGTGATATTTCATTCCCATACTTTTCAGTTAGTTTCTTTGGAAGCCGATTTTAGGTGCAATATTTAGATTCTCCCCAAATAATGTTATTCGCATTCTTTTTCTTTAACAACGCTGCTTATTGAAGAATTCTGTAGCCTGATTCACGTAAAATCAAACAAGTCAAATATCGTTGCAGTTTTATAGTCGTTCGATCGAAGTCCTATCTAAAAGCGGTATTCACGATCTATCGACTTATTTCCAGTTACATTAATAAGTATTCTACCAGGATAATGTAATACAGATTTTTTTTTAAATCGACGAATTTCAATCGACTTTAAAATCGGTGTCGTTCAAACTCGATTAATGGATGTGAATACGGAAATGGTCTAAACGACTAAATCGCTACGATATCGTTACGGTTTTCATTACGTGAATCGGGCTACTGGACATCACACAGTTTGTCATACCTACTTTTAGAAACGCTAATGTTGTGAAAGAATAAAAATAGGTTTATTTTCACAATTTGTTGACGAAGGTTACAGGTTCATTTATTTAGTTATTCCTGCTAAAAGACGTAAAGGCAAAAATGCAAAACCCATCAAATATCTTGCTTCGTCTTCGGCTCCATTTTCTCATAGCTCACAACGTCCAGTATCTGAACCTTCTACGAAATTGTCTCAATCAAGCTCATCTCAGAGTTCAAATAAAAAATTGAAGATGAAGCATTTGTACTGTCACAGACTGTTGCCGACAGCTAGTTGATAACATGTTAGAAGATTTTAAAACTATTGGCTGCAGAATGTCTTTAAAGGTACATATGTAGCATGCTTATTTAGATACATTTAAAAACCACATGGCGTATTCAGAAGAACAAGGAGAACGTTTTCATCAAGACATCATAGACTTCGAACGCTGTTATCAGAGCCAATACAAAAAAATATGATGGGGGCCTACATTTAGAGTTTAGTGAGACCAAATTCTTATAAACATGAAAAAAAATGTAACAGAGTTCACTTTTAAACTTTTTTCTACTATTTTGTAATTTGATGTGATATAAAAAGCAGATAAAAATCATAAACACAAATTAATTTGTCTCAATTTTTTTATGAAAAAAATTATCCTATGAATTTTCTAAAATATTGATCAACCATTCTCCTGGATACAAAAGCAAACTTTTTCAGGCTATAGGTATTTTTTGACAAAATTAGCGATAAATCTATCGATATTTAATACTCTCTTATCAAAGTCAAAATCGTGTTGTCTTGTTGTTATCTACTGTCTCCCTAGGACCTATTACACTGCGCTGAATATCGCGTGCGATCTTACTATTTTTCATTCATAGAAAGACAGTCTAGTCTATGGTTCGACGTCTATGAATGAATAGTAAGATCGCACGCGATATTCAGCGCAGTGTAATAGGTCCAAAGTTTAAAGCCCATACCGGTAAATGCATCTTAACCTTTAAACCGTCTACTTCGGGTATTTCCGACAAATACTCGCGTTTATTCCGCCGGGGACCCACATCCACGACCAAATACTCCATCTCGTTAGCTTTTCTGTCACATATTTGGCCCTTCAATGAGCTAACCGGAATGGAGTACCCGGTCTTAAACACTACTCTGGCGAATAGGACGCGAAAAATCTTGTCCGACCAATCTTTGGATATATGTGGGACAGAGAGTAAAGTCCCGCAAACCTCCGTTGAAAAGGAAGGATCCTGCAACCACATGGATGTCATTTCTGGTGTGCAACTGCCCGATAGTTGTATTCGGGCTGTCATATATATTCAAAATCGCGCGGAGAACTTTCATTTGCGCGATGCACGATTTCTTTCTTCGTAGTTCTTATGTGGCGCCATAGATGTCGCTACAAATCCAACGCAAGTGGTTAAAGAGTTAAAACTAAGCTTTCTTCTCTAGGACGAGCTCCGCGCCCTCGTGGCCAGCGAGCACGCGCGCCTGGAGCTGCTCAACGCGCTTCCGTCGCCGCACCCTCCCGCGCCGTCTTCAGCGCCGCCGCCCGGCGTCACTCCGCCTACAGAACCCGAGCTATGAGCGCTGCCTTACACCACACATATTTATTACGTTTAGACAGGTCTGCTTCACTATGTCCTGATAATATTGCAGAAAACCATAGAGCACCCAGTGACTAAAAACTCCTTCAATATTCGATTTATGAACGTCGAGCTCAAGTCTTGACTGGCTCACAACACCAGAGACCCCACCACTGACTTCTAACGCTATCCATTTGACGACCTAAACTGAACTGTTAAAGGGATGGGGCTATATAAAGTGAATAGCTCTAACCCTCTTTCTCGCTCGCTCGCTTGACATTTTAACACGTCGTGGTAAGGCCCCAATCAATGCAACTAGGGCAAAAGGTCTTCCACGTTGAAAACGTCACTACCTCGCACTTAGCTTCGCAAAACATATGAGCTTTAACAGGTGCCAGGGCCTAGCGCTAGTGCTGCCACCTGGTGTTCAGTGTTAAAACTCGTCAATTTCTATGAGTAAACGATGACACTCACTGACGTTTGATTTGTGCAGACAGTTTTTGATAATACCAGCTTTAAAAATGGAGTCAAAGGCATCTCAGGCGTCTTTTGGAAAAAACAATGATATTATAAGTAAGATAAAACGCTAAAGGATCTGGAATCATTTGAATAAGATCAACTTTAGAAAATAAAATGGCAAATTAAATAAAAAGGTCGAGTACTTCTTAGGGAATGACCAGGTTTAAGTTGTTTCTGGAGATGAATGTGATAGGTGTATTACGTGTCTTCAATTCTAATATCATTGGGAATATATTGTATTTAGCTGCCTCGTGATATTGTTTTTCGAAGTACAATTTCAATTTACCTGAGTAGAATTATTACTATTTACGATCCTGAGCCGTCAAGTACAAAGAAAAGAAAATTGAAGGAAGCGTAAGCTATAGGATTTGGTTTTAACATGGTGAGACAAAGAATATCAAAACATGTTTTGACGTCTGAGTGGTTTCTCTTGTTATCAGCAACGTAATGTGGTGAAGCAGGCCTCAAGGGTATCTGGATTCTAGGGTGTAATCCACTACGGAATAAGCTGTCCAGTAGTCAAATCAAAAGAGTATCGAAATGTCACTTCATTAGTTGCCATGAAGTCACATTTTAATACCATATTTAAGCAATTTAAAAATAATGATTTCAGTCTGAAAATACCGAATAATAAAAAATACTATATTTTATTTTCTCTGAAACGCAAATGAGAAAATATTGTATCGGGAAAAAAATGGAAACAGACTTAAAAATCTAAAAATATTACGCATCATTGATGTTAACAATTTCAGTGCTAAGGACGGATGATGAGTAGTACAATAATTAAAAAATATTGGGTGTTAAAGCATACTTAGATTTTGACTCGCAAATCGGATATTGGCTATGAACAGTACCCCTAGCCAAGTTGCTTATCTGCAATAGTTAACGCTTGTAAAAAGCTTCAAATGTACGGGAATGACGTCATCTCAACGCTCAGTCACGTGGTCAGAACAAAAGATTCGGCGACGCGGCCAACTCAAAGCGTTTGACGCAAGCGAAACGGTTGAACTTGGCTAGGGGGGCCTATGTCAATAAGCTTCATATAAGGGTCGCCGCACACAGGCCACAAAGGTAGCTGAAACGCGCGACAGCCACTTGTGCGCAGTATCATAATGGGTTCTGACGGTTTAAATGCGCTAGAGGTGTGTGGCGGCGTTTTGTGACACAAGAAGCAAGCAGCGAGCTTACAACGACTTCGGCCTGTGAGAACACGAAAAAATTTATTGCATGTTCTTATCACCGAAAATGTTAACGTCCATAAACTTGGTACTTACACCATTAAAAATTGTGATGGAATTTGACTTATTGAAAATTTTAATTTATTAATATTTATAATTACTGTATTCCAGATTGATACAATTTAATTAGCAAAGTAGGTAACGAGGCTGTATAGCCGTTACTTGTGCCTCATAAATTAATTAATATTTATGATTTTTTAGTTATTTATTTATAATTTATTGCGGTAATGTTGGGGTTAGTTTATGGTTTTTTTTTTAACTGTTTTGTTCATGGATTCAGTTACTTTTATTTGTTATTTTGCATGTTGTCTAGTATCGACAAATGAGTTACCAGTAGGCAGGGGACTTCCCGACTTAGGACAAGGTTCACAGACAGCACTTGTGACTTAGCTGAGTAAATAATGAAGCTGAACAAAAATATTGAAAACGAATAAAATGCATATTTAGAGAAAGAGCATTTTTCTTTTGGATTCGCACTATTTGTGCATTTAAACAGTGCGAATGAATAGTGTTCCACATATTGTCCAGTTCTAACTCAAGACTTCAGACTTGAACCACATCAATTTAAAATTTAGGAATTGAATTGCAAACAATAAAAACAACCACTGAACTTCATTCGAAATTAAGCATTTACATAAAAAAAAATAAAGTCAAAACGCGGTTTGATGAACCTTGTCCTTAGTGCCTGTATAGTACATCCAATTTTATAAACGTATTGTAGTACATAGCAGTTTTCCAAGCCATGCGCGGATCCAGCCCTCAAAAAAGGTTGTGGTCACATCTGACAGCCACTGGAAAATCTGCCAAGTGCAAGTCGGAAAATATAGTACATTACTACAAAGACGTTTTCAAAATGTATGACACCTTGACTAAGATTTTGTATAGCGTATAGTTCGAAATGGGCAAAGCTGTGGAGCGAACACTAGTAAATTAACATTTTAATAAACATGTATAATGTTAGTTTGCTGGCTCACGAGAATGAAAAAAGTAGAACCATCAGTATGACCGTAAAAACGCGACGTCACAAACCTATTAGGGTTGTGGGCATGCCCATAGTCCCCACAACAGTGGATCCGCGCTTGTTTCAAGCACTATGTATAGATCTCTTAAATTGTAGTGTGAAGAAAGAGAATTTATATTAAAGCTAGCACTATTTTTTTGACGCAATACTTTTATTGAACATGCTAAATATTTTATAGGAATAAATAAATATCCTTATTCAGCATACCAGGAAAAATATGGACAAAAAAGGCAAAATATTTATATGACAATAAACACAAATAAAAATAGTAAACCGAGGAATGACAAGAATTGTTATGCCTAATTAATAAACAAATAAGGATATTTCATTTTAAGTCAGGGTAATGCTTGGGGCATATCTTTTATAGATTGAGAGAAAATTCCAATGATTATTTAAATTCTGTGTTATTGGATTTTTCTAAAGCAGGGGGAGGGGGGAGGTTTGGCTTGTTGATTTTTTATCCTTACTCGTTGGCCAGCTAGTGAGGCAGAATTCTGAAGGCTGGGTAAATTAATAAAAACTAAAAGGTCAAATGACATTACATCAGTCAAGTGTTCATCAGTACGTCGCGAAAATCGTATAGCATTTCTTATTAGTTGGCCATGAGTACTGGTATGTCAACAGAGGTGCAGGTATCTTAAATAATATAAAGAGTAGTCATAAAATGTGGTGGTCGACTAGTCAACATTGCGATTTATTAGCGACTTACAGTAGACCGATTCTTAAAATAGTTCGTAGAATTTAATTTCATGACCAATATACTAGAGATGTGCTGACTATGACTGGCCGACTGGCCGATTAGTCGGTGTAAGAGGCCAACTAATCGGCCAAGCCGATCACGACTTTGGGGGTATTTCGGCAATTTCCGTGACATTCGTTAACATTTGATCCACGAGCAAGTTGCAACTGCTGTCTACGAGCATGTCGTTAATATGTTTTGTTTACTTTGTATTGTTCCTTATTTTTACTTTCGTACTGGTAAGAGCGGTTCTTTATATAAAATATTGCTTTTGGTCAGTGAGAGCTCAATTAAAATTTAATCATGTCAAAAAGAAGATCTTGTGTAAGGAAGTTTTTGACCAATTGGACAACTGTCCCCGTCAATGTAACTAGTACCAAGTGACAATTACTCGTTGTGGACAGGGAAAAACAGCAAATACAACGAGTGTGAACACCAAATATTGACATGCAACGGTGATATCTCAGGTTTTGTGATCATCAATTTCTCCTATACAAGGTGTCGTTTTGAAGCTGCAAAATATTTCAGGAGGTAATTATGTTAGTGATTCTCGACCCGAATCAATAATAAAATAAGTAGGTAATTTTTTTTTTTTTTATAACCGCGCTTTCTTTCACACACACAAACACGGAACAATAAAGGGCGTTTTCACACACACTAACTCGCAACGATAGTTTCATAAATAATGTATCATCCAATCATCATCCCGCACGCCACACCCTAGCCACGCCCCCGCGGCCATCGATCAATCGATTTAGTTTAGTGTAATTAAAAAATTAAATAACAAGTGTTACTGATTATTGACCAGGTATCGTTTTTTTACATGATTATTTATGAATTTTATTACAACCTCCTGAAATATTGTGCAGTTTTAAAACTGCACCTTGTATATATATTTTATTGAAAAGTACACAAAAAGTTAGAAGCCGGATAGTCCGCCCGTTTTTGCTAAATAGTCGCCCACTGCGAAAGTGGCTGTATTGTCGGCTTTATCGATTGACGGCACATCTCTACAATATACCAATATTTTATTTGAGTACATTATAAGCCTTTTTAATTTTTAATAATATTTGTTACTTATGTGATCTAATTTTATCATTTATTTATTTATCAGAAATATGCATTTCTTAATTACGAGTCCTGCCTTACAAAATCTTCCATGTTTTGTTGTCTTTTGTAATAGTACCTAATAAACACATGTCTTATGATACAGATATACATATATGTAACTACAGAGGCGTGCTAATAGTCAGTACATAATTATATACATTTTTCTTAGCGATATCATGTTATTTTTTTAAGGGGTGCGTAGATTAGTGTTGACGTGAATTTTGCGCAAACGTCGATGCTTTAGGGGCAGTGTAACTACTACTGCTCTTTCGTGCATAAGGGCGGGGTTGTAAATGGGCGAAGTGTAGGTCATAAGCAGTAGCAAGGCAGCTTGGGACGATAAAAAGATACATCGTTCCAAGCTGTAGTAAATTTCCGGGGCATTAGAAACACTATCAATATCTTAGTTGATACCTTAGTAACTAAGATATTGAATATTTCTCGTGTCCTGTTAAATTGATCCCCAAGTGTTTCGCGGCTTTCGCTCTCTCCCACTTCATTGTAAACCTTATTTCCACAGACTACTTTAGTATGAAGAAGTTTGAAGTGTTCTTGGATAAATTCCCTGCAATTTGAATTCAAAATATTTTATAATCAGTGCTCTGCCATTTTGTTTTTCGGTTTCACACATATGGGCCTATTACATCACTCGATATTCAGACAGTCTTAGTCAATGTCGCGTAGTATAATACGGATCAGAATCAGACTGTCTTACTATGAATGAAAAATAAGACGAGGTTGAATATCGTGTGCTGAATAACGAGTAGTGTAATAGGCCCTTTACCGCGTAATCGCGGAAGCCGACTTCCGCTTGGGGATCTAGGAGTTACGAGCTATGAGCCACTGGATATAGTTACACTGTGCTTCAGGTTTCAATATTATAGTAGTTCCTTTCTCTAATAATCTTGCAGTGTGCCGTGTTCTCAAATTGACTATAGACATTAACTATCTCTAGGAGAGGGAATGGGCCGTAATCCGCCACGCGGGCCCAGTGCGGGTTGGTGGATGTCACATGTCTTTGAATTTTTGGTTCTAGGACATGCCGGTTTCCTCACGATGTTTTCCTTCACCGTTTTGAGAGCAGTGATGATGAAATAAATTACACAAAGTAATGCGACAGGCTGGGATTAAACCCGCGACCTACAACCCGTAAGTTAGGGCCGTTTCCACTTGGCCACGACTGCACGGCCCATTCCCTCCTAGAGAGGCCTGAGTCCCAACAGTGGGAACATTATAAGGCCGACTATGCTATTAACTATCTACCTTTTAATCTACTACAAAGTAAATAAACGTAGCTCAGTCAGAATCGTAGGAAAATATATCTTCTATATATTAGAAAATTATATCCTCAAAGTAAACTAGAAAGCATACCTAATAGACTGTATAATATTGTAATACACCAATTAATTGAACTGAAGTCAAGTAGGCCTTATTTAATATCCACACGATGTAAATATTATGTAACTGAGATACTGGTTATACTCAAGGGACTCCGCAAAGCATATTAATATATACTCAAGCAATATAATGAAGCCTTATATGTATGATATCAGCTATTTTGAATATCGTAAACCATTTAATAATGTTGTCAGCGATTGCAAATTTTATATAAATTGTAAATTAATTAAAACAACCATTTTATTGCTTTAATAGACTTGTTTCTTTTGGTATAAGCGATTTTTGTAGTTGGGTACATGACTCATTTCTTTAAATAATCTATTTCAAAAAGTAACTTGTATCTAAAATCACAAATAGAAAGTTTTTTTCATATCGGTTCATAATTAAGTAAGTTAGACACCTTTCAAATTGGTGTGTAACAGAAAAGATGCATACTGAAATATGACGTCATTACCATTAGGCTACATGCTTACAATAGAAATATCGAGACCACCTTGAGTCCATTCTTCCTCATTCCGATATTTAAAAATTAACACTGTCAAGTACCCAATCGCATCATAGCTTCATCTTATTTGGTTCCAAACCAGACTAAAACGTTGAACGTGTCTGCTAAAGGGCCCAAACGCAAAACTGCAATGCAATGTCGCAACGTATAAATCTGCGAGCTCGCATGACGCATCGCGAGAACTTGCGAATTGATTCGCATCGCACATTGTATGGTCACCTGAACCGATATTTTGCCGCTCGAAATCACATCGCAGCAATTCGTATCGCATCGCATCGTAGTTTTGTGTGGGAGCTCGAAAATCCTATGCCCCATGTTATAAGTTTCAAATACCTAAGTTTAATAGCATAGAAAGAGCTTGTTACCCAATCACTTATTTAAAGTTTATTTCAACTGTTGGTACTTACTTACAATTTATATAATTTTTGGAAGCCATATTGAGAAAATAAAACGCATAATATTTATTGTAATGTGTTGTTTTATTTACTTTGTCATGATGGCACAGTGGTTAAGGGGCACCCACCTCTTATACACAAGGTTGCGGGTTCGAATCCAGGTTCACATCGACATCATGTTAATCCTAACTAATATTATAAATGTGAAAGTGTGGATGTTTGTTACTTAATCAGGCAAAAACGGCTGAACGGATTTGGATGAAATTTGGCATGCATATAGCCTTTGACATGGAAAAGAACATAGGCTATTCATTAAGTACCTAATGCCACGCGGGCAAAAGCTAGTAGTATCTATATCCGACTAAAATGACGAATAATTTTCAACAATTTTTAACTTAACAATCACTCTCCTGTAAAGTTTACTCAATGTCGCTTAGTAATTTTTCCTTTTCAAGCGTCGAACCCTACACAATAGTATTCAACCAGACCGTGAAACACCCACGATACAAGAGATTTTTTTTTGTGGGGGAATGTTTCAAAGAATAATTAAATTAAACGCAAAAGATTTATTTTAGATTTTTATTTAAAATAGAAAATGGTGTGATGATCACTTATTTACAATGAGATTAATCGTGAATCAAAGCAATATAAACTATACAGTACAACATAAATGCAGTCATTTAGTAATCGAAGTTATTTTAAAATTCATTATGATACCAATTATATAAATCAAAGTTATTTTACAAAATGGTTTGACTCATACCGGTGAAGTCGGATTACTTTGGGCCAAGTTTAATATCTGTACACCGGCTACTGTATTTACTGTGTTTCTATTGGTCAACGAGTTCGGGTCAAAGTAACCCAACTATACGGTATTTAGGTCACAAGAAACTGAATAGAATGAGTGAACAAAATAGAAAACACTAATTAATATAAACAATTTAGCACCAGAATTTAAGTTTGAGTCATCGAAGCCAACGACAGTTATCTGGATGGCTACATATTCGGATAAGATTTGAGTCAAATCGACACGAAAGAAGAAGAAGCACCAGAATGCGGTACAAAATGAATCTATTACCTACACTAATATTATAAAAATATAAAGTTTGTTTTTTGTTTGTAGGTGATAATCTCTGGAAGTACTGGTCTGATTGCTAAAATTTTTTCGCCGTTAAAAAGCTGCTTTATTCCTGAGTGACATGGTTATACTTATGTATGCGAGCGAAGCCGCGGCCTAAAGCTAGTTATTTATAAAATTTTCATGGACATACATTTTGGAACTGGCAAAGTAATCTATACTCAAGCTAATGTATGAGTATTGGTTGACACCATTGTAGTTAAAGAAAATTGTGAACCTAATTTCTGTAGAAATAAGGTTCAGGTTGTGGAATAAGTTAAGATAGACTGTGATCGGCGGTTCAGTTAGGCGTCCAGTACACGGTCATGTAGGCGTCAATCAATTCCATCAATCATGAGTGATGGTTCTCGTGAGTCAGTACCAAGGAAAGGTCAATCATCGCATTAGACGGTAGGTTTTTCGTCAATCAAAACTGACAGTAAAACCTATCGTGGAATGGACGCCTTAGATTTAGTTCAGTTGCCACTGCAAGCCCGGCCTTCCGTGATCTGCGTTCTATTCTTTGGCATCAGTAATTCCTTCAGTACTAATAGCAAACATAGCTTCCGTCTCCGGCAAACAGGGGCTGTCATAGATCTTGCACACTCGGTTATCGCCCCTCCCCTTCCGTAGATAGAGGCGAGTAGTCGACGCGTGCGCAATTATGTGTCCGCCAATGGGCTTCTTGGTGTCCGCGTTGAATACACCTACCGAGTCTACGTTTGCCACCACTTGGTTTGTTATAAGTACTGCTACGCCGAACTGAAAAGAAGATACATTATTTATACTTAAAAGACAGTTTTGATGGATGATCATCATCGTCTTCCTGTCCTTTTCCCATCTTATTTTTTTCTTCCATTCTACCCTGTCACTCGTCATGCTATCACTAATTTCCTTTACTTTCATATCATTCTTCACAATCCATCCATCTTTTCTTTGGCCTCCCTCTCCCTCTCCACCCATCCACATGTATACTCATAACTCTTTTAGTAACATGCATTTCATCCCTCCTCTTTACATGACCATACCAAGACAAACGATTCCCCTTCTTGGGGCATCCGTGGGTGACAAGTGATTCCAGAGATGACTAATATATTTCTCGGAGTTAGATATTATTGTTAGGGTATAGCCGATTAGTGACACATCTAAACTCAGATGACAGAAAATCCCGAGTATTGTTCCCGTTTTATTTTTGGTGTAGATATACAGGATGGAGTTTTATAGTGGTGCAGTGAAAGGAAAGTGCTCTAAATACTGGGAATAGAAAATTTTACTCAAAAGAAACATTCCTTTATTTTTTTAAAAGAAACAAAACTGCATTCAAAGATTTTCTAAAATTCGCTTGCCACATCTGGGAATCAAATGAGATAAATAAAATAAAAAATCCTGTAGGTACTTATATGGCATCGATCGATAGGGTCAATCATCAGAGAACGACTTGTGTCAATTTCCCTGCTTCTTTGGACGCTGCCATTTTTAGATAACCACTGTTAATTCGATCCAAAGATACTATAGTACGTAGGAGTCGGCGGTTGGGAAAGTAGAGTTGGTATTCTCTCCACACCTTAACAGCGTTATCATTATAAAGTGCGTAACAGTACATTATTTCAGCATATTCAGGATTAAAATATCCAGCCATAGTCAGCACTTATGAATGCACAGCTCAGCACAAGAGCAAGATACGTGTATGCGGTGTGCGGTGTGCTGTGCGAGAAGATATGTTTTGATGATTTGACATTTAAAGAAGAAGTTGCAACTTCTATAGAAAATTATCCCACGTCGGACAGCTGAGAAAAATATCTCAAAAAATAGATAAAAATGAGTATTAATAAATTGCATACCTCCGATTGTCATCCTTACTGGCTATCATACTTAGAAATTGCTCCAAATATTACTTCAGGCACAGTATTACTTATCTTAAAAATATTTTACTTTCAATCATGCAATTCCTACTACTCTAACGATCATAAAAAAGTGGAATAAAGATGACATAAAGATTAAACAAACGAACATCTGTGACATTCCAAATTCATTTGCTTTATTGTTACAAGGAAGGTGCAAAGAAAAAAATAAATAAAACTTATTTATTCTTGTTCTACATCAAGCAAAATATTGTCTAAAAAATGCGCTGGGTGGCTAAAAACATCTTCATACCTCGCCCAACCAAGATAATTGACCAAGACATTGTAAAACTAAAATCAAAAGTTAGTATATTACAGGTATTCTGCCCCTGAATTAATATTTAGCCAGTAAGGATGATCACCGGAAGTATATCATTTTTTTATACTAATTTTTAGCGATTTTTAGAGATACTTATCTTTGCAGTCGAAAGTTGCGCATTTTTACTACTTCTTCTTTAAAGAGATGTTTGAGTATTCTATTGGTTGTTTAAAAAACATCTCCTCTCTGCTCGTCTGTCTCCGCTTTGGTGGAGTCCCGGTCATAGTTAGTTAACAAAACATGAGCTTGTGTGCACATTTGGTGGCTTAATTTGTTACATTTTAGTCTTACCATCGTCGAGTTACCAGTAACCCTGTATGTGTGGCGTATACCATAAGTGTAAATTGGCAATAAATTTCTATGTCTATCTATATCTATGACTAAGATGTGTCTAATCGCATTAAGAAAATAGTGATTTTAGAATATTGATGACTTAGATTTAGGTTACAAATGCACATAAATAAAGTATGTACCTCATCAGCCAGCCTTAGCAGCATTCTCATGAATCGTCCCAGATGGAGCTGCCGCGAGTTTAGCTCGCCTCGCCCCGAGTAATCCGTTCTGTACAGAGCTGTTGCACTATCCACTATTATTAAAGAGTACCTGAAAAAAATATCATATGTAGTACCTAGTGTATTTGTATAGATGCAATGTGTAATTGTATTTTCCTTTCTCAACTTTTTTAATGCCGCCTACAGGCTGCTGTAACGTAACACGCAATGTAACATAATTTCCATATTATATATTAACACGGCATATGTAGTGACCCACATAAGACTGGCAGAACAGTCGACATCGGCTTAGTTACTAAAGGAAAAAAAATTGGTTGCCTGTAAAGTCGGTATACGGGCGAAAGTTTTACGTGACAACGACTTTTTATGTCTGTCTCTCTCGCTCTTAGGCGGGCTAACCATGCCCGAGTGGAAGGGACGCGTGCCTCTCACTCGCTCTCATTGTGAGCGCATAACGTGAGCGGAGCGTAACGCAGTTTCTTGAAGTGTCACCCGGCAAACCAATTTATAAGACGTTGTCACGTCAAAAACTAAGAGCGAGTCGGACTCGCGCACAAAGGCTTCCGTACCATTATCTACTATTTTATTCTATTTTTAGTATTTGTTGTTATAGCGGCAACAGAAATATATCATCTGTGAAAATTTCAACTGTCTAACTATCATGGTTCTTGAAATACAGTCTGGTGACAGACATCAGCACAGTAAAGTTGGGTTTTTAGGGATTTTACGGCCTTTTTCTGATGCTATTAAATTATTTACTAAGGAACAAACTTATTTGAAACAAGATTTGTTATTTTTCTCCTGAAATTAGACTTTTTTTTGTCTTTAATGATGTAATAGAGTCCCATTTTACCCTAAGCCCTAAGGGTACGAAACTCTAAAAACAAACATTATATTTGTGAAAAGGCTAAGCAGGTAATGAAGGTTCGGTAACATACCTAGACTCGGCCATCATAGCGCACGCCTGTACCAACAGCTGCGTCTGATGGTCCGTATTGTAGGCGCGCGCGTACGCCACGTTATCGAGCACGGCCGCGCCCTCCATGCCGTACCGCTGCGCGACCGCCAGCAACCGCTCCGGCCGGAATGTGCCCTCCGTGTCGATGTACATGCATTTACCTTCACCCCCTGATTGCTCTATGGGGAGCTGGAAATAATAAATTAAAACTATTATAACAGTATTCCTCAATCATACATAACACTTGTGTTTCTTGAAAGTAAGAGTTGTACTTCTAGTACATGTGGATGGATGGAGAGGGAGGACAAAGAAAAGATGGATGGATTGTGTGAGAAGTGATAGCGAGACGAGTGACAGGACAAAACGGAAGAAAAAAATGTGTTGCGCCGACCCCAAATAAAACGGGACAACGAACGGTAGGAAGATGATGATTCCATAGTTTTACCAGTTATGTCCAAATCCCTTAATAGTAGTGAGTGCCTTTCATTTGGCACAAATATAATTATGTTTAATCATGAAGAGCCTAACACAAAAAAGAGTGCATTTGTTGAAATATATTTAAAAAAAAAACATGTTTCAATAATAAAATCCAACTGTAACCTTTTAAATACCGTAATTAGAGACAACAGAAAGACAAAGAGAGAGCGAATGCAGGCGTTTGCTTGGGGTTTAATTAATTAAATGCTCTGTCCTATTTCAGGCCATGGTCTTCCTGCATGCTAAGTTTTCTTCCAATCAATTTATCAGTTACACTGCACATTCACATTCCCATTTTTATACAGGGTTATTTGTAAAGCACTGGCAACTTGTTAGGACTATGTTACTAACATCATAAACAACAACTTTTTTGTACGACTTTTAAAAAGTTTGTCATATTTTAATTCATCAGAATTTCATACAAAAATAAAAATATTTCAATCGAATGTTCTAAATATTATGAAGTTTATGTGAAGCAAGCGATAGTACAATAGCGGAGGGTAGTGGGAGTCGGGCGGCAGGTGTGGTTGATGTGCTTGCGTCGCGTCATACGTAGGTAGGTATAGCAAAATACAGAGTTGAAATATGTAAAGCCTGCAATACACGTTGGCCGAGCGTTGCCGAGTGAAGGCCAATACCAATATGTAGACAGTGTATTTGCCTTGTCTTGCCATCGCTCGGTGTCGCTCGCCTAGTTGGTTGAGTAGACTTGCGCCAATCAAAGCAAATGTGCGCCAATGTGTATAGACCTCATTTGGAGTAGCTTGTCACGACTCGCAGCCGCTCGCGATCACTTGCCTCACTTCGGAGCGGTGTCGGTTTTTCTGCACAAATCAAAGGCGCTCGCAAATGTGCGCCAACGTGTATAGACCTCATAAAGAAACAATTGTTTCTTTCAATGAAAAAAACAAATTGTTGTTTTTTTCCGTTTTTTTCACATGTTGCATTGAAATTTTGCGGAAAAAATCGTTTGGGAACAAAATAGAAATCTTTCGAATGTTTTATTCATTGTTTCGGTTAATTTCATGAAAAATTGAAAAAAAAAAACAAGTTTTATTGAAATATTATAGTGGGCGAAAATGTACGAGTGGTACATTTTCGCCCACTATACACATAATAATAATAATATTCCTCAGCCAAAATCTCGATTTCACTGTCGTCAGCTTGATCAGAATTGAACTCCCTCAAGCCTCCCCCAAGTGTCACCATAATGATCGGTGCCCACTGTTGGACACAAGCCTCTCCCAAGTATCGCCATTTAGGGCTTTAATGACTGCTGTCCACTGTTGGACATAGGCCTCCCCCTAGCTATAATGACCCCTGCCCACTGTTGGACATAAGCCTCCCGCAAGTGTCACCACCTAGGCGTTATAAAAATTGATGCCCACTGTTGGACATAGGCCTCCTCCCGCGATAATGACCTATGCCCACTGTTGGGCATAATCCTCCACCAAGTGTCACCACCTAGGCGTTATAATAATTGATGCCCACTGTTGGACATATGCCTCCTCTCGCGATAATGGCCTATGCCCACTGTTGGGCATAAGTCTCCCCTAGTGTCACCATCTAGGCGTTATAATAATTGATGCCCACTGTTGGACATATGCCTCCTCGCGATAATGACCTATTCCCACTGTTGGGCATAAGACTCCCCAAGTGTCGCCATTTAGGCGCTGTAATGATCGATGCCCACTGTTGGACATAACCCTCCATCAAATATCACCGTTTAGGCGTTATAATGACTGATGCCCACAGTTGGACATAAGCCTCCCCCAAGTATCGCCATTTAGGCGTTATAATGACTGATGTCCACTGTTGGACATAAGTCTCCCCTCGCTATAATTACTTGTGTCCACTGTTGGACATAAGCCTCCCCCAAGTATCACCATTTAGGCGCTATAAGAATTGCTGTCCACTGTTGGACATAGGCCTCATAAACTAGTGCGCCTCACCATCAGATTGCGTCATCTAGTTTATATTAATTTAAAAAAAAGTACGCATTTGAAAAAAACAAACATGAAGTTTTCGGTTCTTTTCATACTTTTCCGTTTAATAATAATAATTATAAGCGCTTATTAAATAAATAGCAGCAGCCGCGATGACTTCTACGTCGTCCATATTGTTTAAATGCACAATAACAACTGACAGGGCCCAACATGTGGGCGTCTCCTCAAAACTCGTCTTAATGGCCATTTGCATTGGTTCAAGCTTGCCAAACGTGTAGAGAGGCGCTTGCCGAACGTGTAGAGGCGCTTGCCGTGTGTCAATTTGCCTATATTTGCTTAGGCTCGCCAAGGCTCGCGTTGGTCTCAGCTCGGCCAACGTGTATTGCAGGCTTTAAATAGAACAACGAAATCTTGAAGGAACAAAACATAATTCATTTGCCAAACACAAAGCAAATGAATTATGTTTTGTAAAAAGTCATAGAACAAAAGTTGTTGGTTATGATGTTAGTAACACAGTCCTGCAAAGTTGTTAGTGTTTAAAAAATAACCCTGTATATTATAAATCTACTAACTGACCCAGCAAAAGATGTTCTGCCATAACAAAGAAAAAATGAGGAGTGGGGTAGGAGGGCAAAACATTCTCAGACCAACCAAACATATAAATTCGGTCAAGCCATTTCGGAGGTGTTAAATAACAAACACTGACAAACATTTTTATTTAATAGTTAGGATTACCTGACAAGTGACCGCCAAAGTATGGCATATTTGAGTCTTGCCTGTTCTGAATTCTCCAAATATTTCAGTAATAGATCCTGTTTCTATACCTCCACCAAGTAGCCTGTCTAGCTCTTTTGAGCCCGTAGTCAACTGGATTATTTCAGATCTAGAGCAAATTATAAGTTTTTATTTAAAACAGATATGTTTATCTTAATTTTCATTACACATTAATTTATGAAAACTGCTAGAAACATATATTATACAATAATTTATTTGTGTCCATACAATCTACCTCCGGAGTCCTAATGGGAAAGAATTAAAAAATCAATCCAATAAAGATGGGACAGATGTTAAATAATATTTATTTTCCAAATAGTTCATGACCTAGCCACCATGACAGTGGTAGGGAGTAATAAGACTTAATTTTTATTATAGTTTTAAAAATAACTTTATCTAAATGATCTTATTACCTTTTTTGGTGGAACTCAGTTGCCGTCGTGAAGCCCATGGGCACCAATTTTGATGCTTCTGCCAGTATTTTGTCTGCTTTTGCTTCCGATATACCTTTTATAGTAATCAGCCATTTCTTGGGAGCATAAGCAACTGACTCAACTGTATGATAACCTGCTTCTTCTAACTTTTTTATATCTCCAGATGTAATGCCGTTACCCTGAGGAATATTTAAAACTTGTGTTTTAAAACTCGCCTTATACATAATTAGATAAACAATAGTTAGACAATGAGACAGCGAACATCGGTATTCGCTTGGGGGTTATACTATGGTTGTTACAGTGCAAATATATTTATAACTATAACATATGTATGGAGTCAGAGGGCCATCTTAGGGTCTGCCCTAGGTGAAGCTTATACCTGTCATATCTAACTTGAGCAGTTCAATATGTAAGAAACTATGGCCCAGAGTCCGGGCTTGTTAAACGTTACCAAACGCGTTACTATAAGTACCGTTGAATAACGTTATTGTTAAACTTCTTTGTTTTAACGTTATTCAAAGCACTGGTATGGTCTAATCTATAGTCACATTAAACTTTATATACTTGTCTAAAGCCAAACTAATAGGGCCGCCAGAGTGACTTTACCATAGCGAGTTACTGTAGGGTATTACCGTAGTGGATTTACATGCGCAAGAGTTCCAATGATATGATAACTTACCTAGTACATATCAAAATATTGTGATAGATACCTCTAATTTAGTAATAAGTTGTGGTCCACATTCGTCTAAGTCTTCATCAGCTACTGAAGCCGTTACTGCTGATGCTGTGGCTGTCATGTTGTCTCTTCAACAATACACTATCACCGAAACATTTAATGTTAAAGTTGAAGAAAACTTCGTCCTTCGTTTAGCTCCTTTACACCTGTTGCCACCTATGATTTACTACATTTATTATTAGATATCTATGCTCAAACACTAAGTCTCCTTATTGTAATTAGTACATAATAAACGTTGACAAGCCAGAGAAAAATAACAAATTAACAAGTTCCAACTCGCAATTTTTGTTTTCAAAGCTAGAGCAGCAAAAATGACACCAAATGACAGAATGTGAATGTCACTGTCAAAATTCCCTCCAATTCAAGCTGTTTTTTTTATACTGATATTGGTAAAGTCCGTCTAATGAAAGCGTGACCTGAGAAAAAGAGGTTACAACCAAAAATTTTGAATGTGGTATTATTGAAATAGTAGGAGAAAACAGTTTTGATACTAGAGTATTTTTTGTATTTATGACAATTTTATAATAGTTGTATAAGAACTTAAATCCTAGTCAAAAACATGTGTGTAGACTTAATTATTTGGTGGGTGTATGGTAAAGGACAATAATACACAAAATGTTAGTTATTATTCCAAATTATTTTATTTTATCTGATCTCTCAAATGTCGCTATATAATATTCAAATAATATTCTTTATTTACCATTTGGCCTTCTGGCAAGAATACCAAGTGCACAACACCGCGATGGTCAAATAAAATAGTCAACATGATTTCAACTTCATCACGTCTCGCCAACACTAATAATGTGTTTCAAGATTGGGTTGGGACCGATACGTTTTAGCATTCTGCATGGTTCTCATTTGACCATTACATATTTACTGTATGGACCTTGAAAGAGACTTTGACCCTGAATTTGTTTCGGTGTTTCTTCTCAGGGTAGTCAGCCAGGAAACACCGGCCTCATCTAGCTTAAACTGACGATAAAAAAAAAATTGACGTGTAAAAGTGTTTTTTAAACCTATTTGCAAAATAAATATCATTGATCATTTAGCATAGAGAAAATTCAGATCTTTTGAGATTAGTCAAGGGAACATGTTTTATACTCCAGTGATTGTTTCAAATGATATGGATCGACTCGTGAGACACAAAAAGTTCAGCAGCTATCTCCCTCAAACTTGAACTAAGATTTCAGTCACTATTTCCTTCAGTTTTGCGATTTTAACTTCAGTTGAAGACTTTGATGCACTACCAGACAGAGTGAGGCAAATCTTTAATTACATCTCAACTGCTTTTGAACGCATTCTACCACTCACTAGCATGTGTTTTTGATTAAGTTGATTCACCAAAAGCCTTCTTTGTTCGATGTTTTTGTCCATTATGAAATTCGCAATTTGTCAGATTATCTAAAAATATAAGAAAAAAAATTATCATTATATCCTAAATATAACTATCTAATAATATTAGTCGACAAGGATCAAGATTATAACGTCATACTAACTTAAAAATTCAGAAAACGTACATAAACATTGTTGGTTTTCATTGAAAACACCTTCTTTCTCTTCTTGTTTTTGTTTGAATTTATTAACCATAGTGTGTAGCAGTTTTTGCACGTTACTGTTTATTGTTTTTCCCATAATTAAGCAATTATTCTTGAAAAATAAATATCTGTTTCCAAAAACTGACAATTGCAACCATAGACTTTGACGAGTTTGACGTGATATTTTTCGGCAAAACAATGTTGCCAATTTAATTTTAAAAAAAATTTCAGGTTACGCTTTCAGTAGACGCACTCTATCTGGAATCATTGAAACAGGCGCGATCTTGGTAAATTGAATGAAGCTGCTGAGAATTTTATTATAGATACAACTTAACTCAGCGAAGTTTACGAAGACCGAAATATTTGTTGCCAAAAACTACAGAAACATTGGAAGTGTACAGCCGTGGTACAACCGTCAGCCATATTCTAACTATGTAATGGTAAACAATTAATTAATTAGAAACTAAATCATAGCTTTAAAGACCAGGTATCCAAGCCATAACCATTAACAAAATAAAATCAATATTGACATTCTTTTTTTTTACAAATAATTACAACGCTAGTGATAAGCCAACTTGCATATTCGAGTTGAAATTGTGGCTGAACCGATTTGCAACTCGAGTCAACTCTGACTGGGCTGCGTTCAAAATTGAGTTTAGAGTTAACTCTAATGACGTCATTGGGTTATTACTCTACCCTGGCATTTTTGAACGCGAACGGAGTTCACCTGTCAATGTCAAGCATATTGCCGCTTACTCCACCTACCTTAGATTAAATACCTTAGATATCGCCACCGCGTGGCCACACATGAGACAGCACTATAACACTAAAATGAGGTTATTACGAAAACTTTTCTGTAAATATGACCACAGAAATACACTTAAAACTTAACTATAGGAGTCTATTTGTCATACATACACTAAAACTATTACTTTGATTGCCGAAATTATTCTAAAGACATAAAAATTTACTCGAGTTGACCTCAAAGTGACAGTGATAGGCCTTTGTTTGGCTCACTTTTCAAAGTGAGCCAAGCAAAAAAGCGGCACGCCGAATGAGACAGAGAATGTTATGTTTTGTCTCAATTTCCTTACTTGTTTCATATATATGTTTCTCACTTTCGCACTTCCATAGAGTCGCATGGCTATATCTAGAGGTATATAATCTAAGCCACCTACCCTGCTCAAAGTTAGGGTTAGTTGGGTTAACTCTAGGGTAGCTACTCGAGTTATTTATTATGAACGACCCTGGGTTGCAACTCTACTTGACTCTGGTTATTTTTGAACGCACTACGTGCAAAACCCCAGTTAGGTCCACCGAATCAACTCAGTCCGTTAAGTCAAGTCAATATAAACGAATTAATGAGTTCTCAAATACTTGAGTCAGATCAGATCAACTGGACTGGGCTGGGCGGAACAGTTTTGATTCGTAAGACTACCAAGTGTTTCGGTTTTCAATCGTTTTTTAAATTCATGCGAATTTATAAATGGTTTATTTATTTAGTTATGTATGGCATGTCTATCAAGTTGATAAATACTAAGAATAATATTAGTTTTATACAAACTTAATTTTCCCTAAATCGTTTGGTGTCAAGACTCGCTCGACTCGCGTCGTTGTGCTTTCATTCAACCGTCTGCCACCTGTCAATACTGAACTATTACCGATTTACCGATCGATAGAGTCAATTCGAGTTGAAAGAAAAAGCAACTCGTGCTATATAATTTTACTCTGTAGTAATCACTATCAGCTGTATAAAATAATAAATAAATAGGTACAAAATCCACAAAAATATTTTAAAAAGAGTGTGTGGAAGAGTGTATTGTATCAGCTATGGTACTTTGTAATATCGGTGGTTGTAGCTAGCTGTAATTGGCTGGCCTGTAATACAATAGCAGCGAGTGTTTTAGAAGTTTTGAAAATGGATGAACTACAAGTAGTTTACCTAACAGTAGGTCAAAGACATTTTAAAGCGAAAAAGAATCTACTTATTGAATACAGCGATTATTTCCGCGCTATGTTCAGCGGGTATTTTGTGGAAAAGGAACAAGAAAATATTCAAATCGATGTAAGAAAAAATTTTCATTTATTTTCATGGCTTATACAACATTTTATAATATATGTTCACCCTGCAAACAATAAACCTAAATTGCTTATTATTTTTTAAATGTAGGGTAACTTGACCAATTTCACTTTGCAGGTAGTAGATGAGCGTTCTATGGAGATTATTCTACGGTACATGGAATTAGGTTTCGTTGATTTATCAGATTTCCCTCTATCTATAGTGGAAGATGTTTTCGCAGCAGCAACATTCCTACAAATCACTGAACTTACAAAACAAATTAATTATTGTTTAGAAGAACAGCTATCAGTAATTAACTGGGTACAAATTAGAGAGTTAGCTCAAAAGGTACCATCACCAGAACTTGAGCAAGTAGCTACAACTTACGGACTATTCCAATTTAAATACATGAAGCCCGAGTACATTCCCACAATACAAACACTGTTCTGGTACCTATCACACCCATATTTAAATGCAGAATCTGAATTGCAAGTCTTTACATTTGGTGTGAAATGGTGTGAACAGAAAGAGATGAATGCTCAAGGATTACTGATTGTACTATGTTGTTTGGATTTTAGTCAAATTAAAACTGCAGAATTAGAAGATATGAGGTATAACATGATGATGAATGATGAAGATTTAATATTCGAATATGATTTAAGTCAAGCAAGGAATGTAATAATGGGCCTACATAAAATATCAAAGGTATCTACCATATCCATTTCAAGTATAGAAGAAAACAAAAACTTATTATGTCTAGAAGATGAAGAGGAAGTGTCTGAAGAACTCTATAATCTCGTGTTAAATATACTACGTGAAAGTATACAACGTAAGCTTACAATTGTACCGGCAGTGCCGATGTGGACTTATGAAGGTAAGAAGAAAGACGGGAAAGCTGAACTATCAGAGAACCACTTGTACACATACACGTTTGACAACGGCTTCAAGGAATGGTTACAAATAAGTGAGAAAAACTATTGGGGTTGGAATATCACCAACTGGACTCCTTCAAAGATTGTAATGTGTTGCGGTGAACACGGAAGAGGTACAGGGAAGTTTATGAGGGACGTAAAAGTATATGACATTCTCAAAAATGAGTGGATCCAACACGGAGTACAGCTGCCAGCTAGAAGACATGCTGGCCTTGTCGTTCTTGGGGACGAATTATATATTCTTGGAGGGGTAGGTGAATATAGGTAAGTTAAAATAATATAATATTATACTTTATCCTGACAGTTGTTATCATATAGTATGTTTAGCATTAGTAGTGCCGGCCACTTGGGGCTATATTTCATCGGCGCAACTGGTCGCACCGTCATGGTGTCCAGGTGGCCCCTAAGCTACCAAACTAGACCCCATACAGACACCAGATTCGCCACACGTCCGAGCTGGTCGCGCCACCAAATTGGTTAAGCAACCATTCAACCAAACGGACACCAGATGAGTAACTCTCTTTAGAACTGTATACATTTTGTTGGTAGCGGCGACTGGTCGCGCTAACCTGTCTTTTATTTTTGTAGGTGGGAAAATCATCCAATGACATCCCCCTTCTTTGGGCGGAGCGAGAGGGTGTGTCAGACTTTAACTGACTCAAAACCCACTCCTGTTCCTTCGTAGTCTTTTATATCAGTGTCGAGTCTTCCTTTCAGAAGCAGACCCTTGGTCTCATTAGGCTAACCATAGGTGCCCGCAGGGCCGACCTACTGGGTACCAACGGTTTGCTGACATCTTCTTGAAGCGCGCGGAATAGTACGCGCCGTCGACGATTTCAGCTTGGTCCGGTCGGTTTCCAGACGGTCGGACGGCAAGCTACCCATTGCTCGCCGTACGCAAGCCCGCGCCTACGGTGGCCGGAAATCGGGATCCTGGCGGCTGGGGCGTGAACGCTCCCTCGCGCGTGCACTTTCGATCTCGTTTGCTAGCATTACTGCTTCGCAGAAGGAGGTGACCGCCTGCACTTCCTCCTCACTTCTTACCTTCACCTTGGCCTATACCAAGACCCGACGCGAGAGATCTTTGCCGCCGATCGCTCGCACGAGGACACGGTGGTGCTCCGCCCAAGCAGGGCACACCTCTACCGTATGCTCCACCGTATCCTCCGGACAATCCACACAGTGGCACCCGGGCGTTACTTCCGCACGAAACCGGTGCAGGAATTTCCCAAACTGACCATGTTTGGTGAGAACCTGCGTCATGCGGAAGGTGAGGGAGGACGCTGTGAGGTCTTTCCAGCCACGCAGCCACGCCTCAAAGGGGAGATTTGTTAGCCCCCTGTGCGCTGCCATCTTTATATGCAATATGAATGGCGCGTTGGCATTTTAGGACTACGACATTTGATGATCAAAACTATAACCACACGGTGTTCCTAAACTACCTCAGGCTAGGGAGTTGAAGTGCTAGTGCTGTAGTTACAGTTCTCGACCGGCAAGGTATTGGTCAAAGAGGTGAGGTCATGTCACTCACTGCGGCCCTCACCCTGCGACCTCGCTCCGCTTTAGAGGTGTACCTACTGCCGTCGAGGACTAGTGTCTGTTCAGGTGACATAGATGGCCAACTAATAATAAATGATATTTATTTTTCAACTTGTTGTATTTAACACATTAAAGGTACACTGCGCACACGTGTGACACACACGTCGATCTGGGCGGGTCGGTCTCCATACATTTCATATGGAAACTAGACTTGTAGAGCCACACTAGATCCACGCCACGCGACGTTGTTCTACGTACAAATCGGACGTGTTAGATGTACGTCGGTCTAATGTAGTTCTAGTACGTTACTATTTTCGTCAATTTAAACTAAACAACGCGGGTGTTTCCTATCTGACTCACGATTTCCAACGGAAGAAAGGATCAATCACAAATGTACGGTCGCCCATCGTTGGACTGACCGTGGCAAGCGTAGTTAAACCTTGATCGATCTACTTACATAGACACGAGCCGAGTCCATCTTACCGAGACCCCCATCGAGTCCATTGTTATGAAAATTGAAACTTCAATCCTAAATACCTACAATACCCCATCGATTATTACTGGCTTGGCTAGGCGACAGGCGACTTCTTAGGGCCGACACTGTTAAGCAGGAGCCCACGCGGATAGCTGCGCCCCGTGTCTCTTTTTTTGCTACGTAATAATTTAATATATTTTAGTTTTCTATCGACACGACTACATGCACACCGTTAAAGTTGAAATAGCGACACTGCACCTGCGCACCGCGCTACCGGATTATTATCTAATAATCCGATTTCCGCTACGGGGACGGTCGCACACGAAACACGCGGGACGTCACGCGATGGGTGACCGCGAGGGCGCCCGCTCCTCTCCCGCTTAACGCAGCGTTGGCCCTTACGCTCTAGGCGCTTGCCTGTGCGTAATCGGCTTTAGAGTCTGTCTAATAAGTTAAACGACTTGGGTAATTTTTAGGATTTAATGAAATCTGATGTAGTCAACACGGGTTCAATTTATAATCAAGGTTGATTAAGAGATAGAGATCATTGTTTACTAACAGAAGAACCATATAAAAAGTAGCGAATATAAGTATTTTTTAAATGATTAAATATTATACAAAATTCCGAAGTCGGTTGACTTATTAGACAGACTATATGCACGGAGAGAGCTAATGAAATGGTACTGGCAACCGAACATCACCACTTTGTAGTTGCAAATAACAACTAGATAACCATTGACAATTTTATCAATACTGTGTCAAATAAGTGTCAACCAAAATGAACTCAAAAAAATTCACGCATCATCTTCTCTAATTCATTGTAAACAATGTGATATCATGTCAAATAAACGGGTTACAATCACCACAATACTCCGTGCTAGAAATGCTGATAAATGACAAATAGTTAACTAATGTCATAATACAAGATTTATAACTATGTTTTCTAACACTAAAACTAGAAATTAACTAATAACAGTTTTGGGTAGAAGCCTATGAATGAAACAAAATGTCTTCTGCTATAGGCATAAGCATCGCCTTGAATGTTTTTCGTTTAAAAGGTCACTCGTCGCCGGAAGTTACTGAAAATATTTTAAAAATTCTATGTTATTCGCTACGCTCGATACAGGTAAGTTTTGTATTAACTTGAGTTTGTTTTCGTCTTCATTGCTTACATGATTTTTTTTTATTGAATGCACATTTGTTTTAGTATTTGCAGCAAGATAAATCGAGAGATCACTTGAGTTTTTGACTGTGCAAGGTTTTAGGAAGTGGGGGTAGATGTTATAGTTATGCCTCTAATTAAATCAGGACATAATGGCTGTTATGCTTTTTTAATACTTTTTAACCATGATTGTTGCAGGATTCGAGTAAAAGATTTATCCATCCACAATGCTGTATGAACCTTCAAAGCAATTCGGAGAAACATTTGAGACATAACCAACATTATGAACATGTATGTAAGGCCTTAGTTTGTTCTTAGACTTCTCTTTTGACAAAAACTACAAACATCACCCTTAACAATGCTTGTCCTAATATGTTTTAGATCAAATATCAAATCAGAATGACTACTGAATCTTGGGTAAAAGCACAGAAGACAATTGACATGTGTACCAAAAGTTATATATCTTCTGAATCTATGAAGGCTGCTCAGAGAACTGCCAAAACAGTCGAGGGACTTGATATGATTCCGCATCCTAAGCCAAAACCTAGACCAAAGGAAAACCCATACGCACCAGAAATACCTGAGCAGAATCCCTTACCAGGGCTTCCAATGCCAGCGTTTCCTGATGTGGCTATTCCTATTGTGCCTGAGCTCCCGTTGCCAGAAGTACCCGAGATACCCATGCCACAGGAGCCTGGTACAGCACCAAAAAAGAAACCCTCTCCAGGAGAGCCGGGTATACCAGACTCTCAAAGAAGATGTTCTGCACTAGTTTCACATGTAGATTGCTCCATAGAAGATCCGTTGGGAAAATCGACAGAATTTATTTTAAAATCTAGCAGGGAATTTAATAGCAATATATGTAACATATATAAAAATCCTGATGAATTTATGACGCCGCTAATGATAACGGCGTTGCTATTAAGAAATCGCAGAGATTATATGCCCCAGGATAAAAAAGAATCTGATAAATTATTTTCTATCAATTCGGAACTTACTCAAATAAAAGATATTTTATTTATACTGGAAAATCAGAACCAGGACCGTACCAAAGTTAAATCATTCTCTCATTGTGACTATGTTTTTGGGATTACCTACGAACATTTTAACCAATTATATGATTTTGTTAGTAAGTTAGAGTCGAGTACAATACTTATCCAAAAGTGTTTGTAAACAGGTTTTACGAATCAAAGAGATGATACCAAAATAAAGATATCAGAAAAAAAAAGTAATAATATTGTAATGTAAACGAAATAGATAATTGAAATATACAAAACTGTAAGTTTCAGTGATTAATAAAGTACCTATCTAATAAAACTACTCATTATTTAATTTTAGTTTAATAAAATAGTGCATTAGGTACCAACACGAACAAGTATCTAAAGTAAGAAAAGGTGGGCCGTAACCTCTTAGACATAGGTGTGATTGTACAAATACGATCCCGTACGAAAAATATTATGTAAAGACAACCATAGTGTCTAGACAACACAGCGCAGCACATTGGATTAGTGTCTCGACAACACAGCGCAGCACACTGGACTGGATTAGTGTACTGTTTCGCCGTAACCTCGTCAAGTCGTTGCGGCAAAAGAGTGGGAGAACACAACTTCCCTCCCTATCCACAGCCGACGAATCCGGTGTAAAGAGGTGAAGTATTGATCACCTGCCGCTATAAGTGTGTGGCTTGTAGGTGATAACCCTTTGGGAGCAGATCCTAAAGAGGTACTGCGGCGGCTCGCAAGTCAGACATGTGGACCAATGACTCCTGATTGAAAGAACGTGACGAACTGTGCAATTCTACCAGGGCTCCGGCTAAAGGTGGTTCATGAACACCATGTGGTTTTATTCAAGACTCTGTATTCGGGATCAGGATGTAAAGTAAACCTTCATTGAAAAGGGAGGATGGATCCTCAGACCAGACAGGTGTTGTATCTAGTCCGGGCAACTACCCTACAGTTGATTTCAGATGCAGGATTTTTTATTTTTGGTTACTATATGTCGTCATAGATGTCGCTACATAACTAACCCTTGATATCTCCGTCCGTTCCATATTTCCATTATTAAATTACAAGCTAATTACTTTTGATAATTCAATAGGATCCAATACGCTGTGTCCTTGAAAACTTGTAATTTCTCGCAATGTAGCAATATTCTAATAATATTTTCTTCGATAGAATTAGGGTCTGCTCACAAAGAGACGCGAATTTGCTCATACGTTTTTTGATGAGAATACAATTATGGAACTTTATTTACCAGCTACACAAAAAATACACATTTCTGTGAGATAATTCGAATACGCTCCGCGGTGTCGAAGCGCAGACCACTGGTAGACGCGGCCAGTAAAAAAGATCGCTAATCCTGTAAGTACTTACTGCTATTCGATACGCTCGTCGGGGTTACGGCAGCGTGAAACAAAACAACTGCCCTCGATCAAGCATTAATGCGGCACATCGAGTCTCGGTATGAGATTGAGATCTCCCTCACTCACACATAATACAGACTACAAACCGTCACATGAGCGTGCTTCAAGAAACTGCATAAGGGGACGCTCGCGACGAAAACCCGTCACGTGGCAAACCGCGAGTGCACGCGCGTGTTCACGCGGACGGTTTCCGTAGCGGAATCTGGATTATTACCTACTCAATGACGCTAGTTCAATTTTAACGGTGTGCATGTAGTCGTTTCGATGGAGAACTTAATATACCTATTAATTACGTAGCAAAACGGGCGCAGGGCCCGGCTCTCTACGTCAGATACCCGCGCGGCAAGCCGCAACGGAACACTTAGTATGGGGCCGCGCGGGCGTCCGCGTTACGCAGTTTCAACCCGAAACATTTGCCGAGTCCAGACCGTGTGGTAAACCCTCAGACGAGCAGAATATATGACCGACAAAAATCTGACGCTCGCATAAGAGCAAGGCATTTTTTTGTTTGCTGGATTGATTTGTTTGAAAAATGTTTTCCATTAGGTATTTGCATGACTCTCTGGACAGTAAGGATGGCCCATCCGACGATAGTAGTCAGAGCTCGGAAACGAGTGCTCCCAATGGCAGTAGTGAAGCTGTAAAACATAATGGACTACCCTTACAGTACAAAACGAATAGTTATAGTACCGCTACTAAAGGTAGTAAGTACTCTAGTAAAGGAACTCGAAACACTGGTTCTGGTCTCGGACATTTTTCCTGCCGCTGTTATTTGTTTCGGCCCTAAGGGCTATATTTCACCGAGACACCATAGCGGCGCGAGCAGTCGCCGTTACCAATAAAATGTATACAGCTCTAAATAGAGAGAGTTACTCACCTGTACCCCTAGCCAAGTTGCAAATCTGCAATAGTTAACGCTAGTAGAAAGCTTCAAATGTACGAGAATGACGTCATATCAACGCTCAGTCACGTGGTCAGAACAAAAGAATTGGTGGCAAAGTCAACTCGAAGCGTTCGACGCAAGCGAAACGGTTGTAACTTGGCTAGGGGGACTGGTGTCCGTTTGGATGGGCCACCAAATTGGTGGCGCGAAAAACTTGGACGTGCGGCGACTCTGGCATCTGTATGGTGTGTAGTTTGGAAGCTTAGGGCTATACACCACAAATTTTTAATTATTACAAATAGGTACTTAAAGGGCTTATTAGAAAAGCCCTTGTTATTTTTTAAGTAAAATCTCAATAAATAATATTCATAAACAGCAAAGTTATTAGCGTTGATTTTGTCCCAAAATGTCACTCAATTTATGGAAATATTGTGCAGGCTATTGATTAATGAATAAATAATTGTCAATTATTAAGGAAAAACACTGCCTGCAGTATTTTCTATTAGCAATTGTTATGTATGATTGATTTTATGATGAATTTACCTTTTCGTGGTCAATTTTAGGATTTCGGTTTTTTCTACTTTTGACTGCAAAAATATGATCAGTAACGGGTACAGATAGAGCCCCATTTTTTTCTGTACTAATTAAAAAGTAGGGGTGTATTTCACCGGGACACGCAACTGGATGCGCCACCATGGTGTCTCGGTGAAATATAACCCTAAGAGCTCGTGGTTGTAAGTAAAAGTTTAAGATTACAAAGTTACTAAATATTTTCTTTATATTCCAGGGTAGTGTTAGACAGCGCTATTGTGTACGACTTAAAACAGAGGAGTTTTAGAAAAATTGCAAAACTGCCAGACGCGATACAGTCTCCTGCTGCTTGCACCCACGAAGATGAAGTGTACACTATTGGGCACAAACACATCTACAAGTATGTGGGCACTGGCCAATATAAAGGGTGGCAAAAGGTTATAGAAACAGAAATGACCCCGAACTTCTTGATCTCATACCACGGTTACATATATGTGGCGCAGAGTTACTTTCCCGTTCTGTACAGATTCCGACCAGGCAAAGATACAACTTTGAAAAAATTTACGGGGTTACATTATCCACCTATGGCTATATGTAATATAGGTGAGCATTATATATAATTGTTTTTTTTTTAAACTATTTTGTTTTCGGTCTTTTCAATTCTTAGATCGCCACGTCAAAAAAGCAAAAGCGTGCTCTTGATGCCAAGCTACGAATCTGTCATGTAATCGTGACCGTGGCGTGTGGGACACATTTTGTTTTGTCATGTATATATTACGGCTAATAGCTGAAGTGCGGCTACACCTAGTTTTAGCCGGCTACAACAGCCGTAGTAACATACACACGACTGTGGTGGTACCAAGGTTAAAATGGTAACAAGACAACATGCATGCTTTTATTATGTTGCAGGACGAAGAATGGTCGTTTTCACAAGTGCTGTTGGCGTAGACCAAGAAATAATGACCGTCGAAGAGATTCTGGATGAAGCTGAACCAAATAGAAGTCGAACGATTTGTTGGTCACAGCTAGTCAAGAAATGCGGTGTTCATACGACAGGCTCTTGCGCAGTAGCCATAGATCCGCCTTCCCGAAACTACGTTGTGTCGGCGTTCCACCAAGAAATTGTTACGAAGAATGCGGAAGAGTACCTTCCTCCCAGATTGGACGTCAAACGCAAAAAAGCAAAAAGGGAGGCGTCACACCCTTGGTGATACCTACGATAAAAATTACGAATGTTTTTGGCTATTTTGAACCTATTTTTTTTTTTTATTAATACATCTTTACTTCGTAGTCAAATTTTAAGATCCCAGCTACTTCGCACTGTCTTCGGAGGCGTCAAAAAATGTTACTTCACTACAGACAAAAATAAAAATGTTAAACTGAAATGTATGTGATATACGATGACGTAGGTTGTTGAAAGTATAAGCGGGCGAGAAAAAAAAGGTTTTTTATTATTGTTGATAGGTTTGCGCTTGACCGCTATCTCCCCTGATGGAAAGTGACGATGCGGTCGACGATGGAACACGCTTACCTAGAAGTAACCCTGTGTATTATAGCCCCCTAAAGGACAACCCCAATATAGAATAGAAATATAATAAAACACAAAAAAGTAATTAATTTACATTTATTTATTACTTTATTCATTTACAAACATACTCAAAATTATTTATTAAAGTACATACAATTTGTACAAGAACTCCACAGTAAAATAAAGACAAATGATAATGTTAATACTCATAATATTACTCTAATTACCATACTTAAATAAAAGTGACAGCATTTTATGCGATCTCAGTGAGACTAGTAGTCAACAACAATAAAATAATCTTTGCAATTAATAGGTATATAACATGAAGCCAAAAATGTTATTCTATAATTATTACGTCACTGGTATAAAGTAACTTATAAGAATAATGTGTCTATGTTAACCGATGTTATTTACAATGAATAAAAAACAAATAAGATAAATTTCTAGTATGTTAAGGCCACTCAATGTAATGCATGAATACATGCACGTCTTATAGAATTTTTCAGCACCAATTGGATCATAGTTACATTCAAGATGGCATTGGGTAGTCAAATAAAAAGTAACTGTACAAACTCCAAATAGAAAAAATAGTTTCAATAGTTTAAAGAAACTTTTCAATTCAAATTTCAAATGGAAGGGGAAATTGACAATTACAGTATAAGGACGAACACTGAAATGTGACGTCACCGCCATTAGGTTACGTGTGCACAAAAGAGATAGCGAGATATTCTCACTAAGTCGCCACTCTTCCTCATACCAATATTTGAAATGCATGTTATTTGTAGTAAACAGGTAAATACCCGATTATATCACTAGCACTACACAGAGGATCCAACATGACTATTTATTAAATGAATGTTAAAACTTACTTATCATATTTAAAAGCTCATATCCATCGCATGTATCTTATAATTAACATTAAATATAAACAATAAAGTGATGTATTAATTAATTTACGGAAGCATTTCATTGATAAAGATTCTGTTTCAAAAAATGTATTTGGCATTTACAAGATCGCTAGTATACAAAGTTATTGGAAGCACTACATATCAAAGTGTTTGTGTAGAATAGAAAATTATGAATGCAATCTCTTGGTACAAAAATATCCAACTATACACTATCAAACTTTAGCACGTCATCAAGGCACGTTTCAAGGCCTCATCCATTCGCCATTATAGTAGAGGATACGGTTAAGAACGACCTTCACCGGTTTGTTTAATGGATGAAACGTATTTTATGATAAGTTTAGTATATTAAATAATATAACGCACGTGGGTTGTCTGAGAAATTCCTGGCCAAACAATTTTTTTTTTTTTTTGTAAAATGCACCGGTGTGTTTAAGGAATAAATTTAATACTAACCGAAAGAGTGAAGCCTTTAGAACATAAAAATGTTGGGTTGCCTATTGGTTTCGTGGCATAACTATGGGTTGCCAGGTATAAACAGGTATGTATAAACAGGTGTGTTTATTTTGATATACAACAAATTCTATATTAATTTAACGCTGTTTCATTACGAATACGGTGTTATAGTGTTGTCTGCAAAAAAAATCTGGTATGAATAACTGTTGTGCATTTTTCTAAACAAAAAGTAAATTTTCAATTTTAAATTAATAATAGTCTGGCCAGGAATTTCTTAGGCAACCCACCCGCGTTATATTATTTAATACACTAAATTTATCATAAAATAAGTTTCATCCATTAAACAGACCGGTGAAGGTCGTTCTTAATCGGATCTTAGACTATTACATTAAATAATTATTACTGTGTTGTACAAAAAATATTTATTAATTTCAACTAGATTTAAAACTTTCACTATTTATTTGTTACGAACGCCTATAAACTATGTAGTATTCTGTAGTACCCTTACCAGGGTTGTCAGTTTCGTTAATAATAATTGTATGGCTTACTTCACTAACCCTCTGTCAGTGGAAGTGTTTACGTCCAGCCACCAGTGAGTTTGTGGAACAGTTCTTCGTTCAGGGTCTGGTTGGCATCCTTGGAGCGCATGGAGAGGAATATGTAGCCTCCGATGAACTCGTGGACCACTTTGCAGTCCGCGGATTGGACTGAGAATATTATATTGCCCTCTTCGAACTGTACCATCATGTGCTTTATCTCCCAGTTTACGTTCCATGCCTGAAAAAGAAGGGAAATAGATTTATTTACGATTTAATAAAATATATTGTTGTAGCAGCATATACAACAGTGCCACCACATCACAATCATCATGTAGAATACACACACACTTATGAACTTAAAGACAAAATTCTACATTGTGATTAGAACACATACAACAGTCCAAAAACAACTATCTGGGTAGTTATCCAAACCAGACGCCCGTCTGGTCAAAGCATCTGCCCTTTTCAATAGAGCTATATGAGACTACACCCTATTTCACACACCTCTTTACTTTGGAACTCTTCAATAATATTCGTGTGGACTTGGACATATTATGTCGACGTGGATGTGACTCCATCGAACGCCTTGTTATACAAAGAAAGGTGGATGGGACGACGCCGCGTAGCATATCACCGATGTGATATACAGACCAGATCAAAGCGGCAGTTGGCGGCCCATTGAACGAGTGCATCTGGATGACTGCCAGCAGGCAAAAGTGGCGGGAAGTTGTGCGGCCTACCCTGGCACCGACTTCCGGAGAGCTGCTATTATAACAACCACAACCACTGGCAAGAGTGTAACGACCCAGAAGATGAAGGAGTTAAAATGATTAAGTAAAACCTCACTCACTTTCATAGTACTAAACCGCCACGTCTTGATATGATCGCCGGTATTGGGGTCAAGTCGCATGATCCTGTTATTCGCGATGCTGATAATCTCGTCCCGCTTGTGTCCCATGAAGCGTACCACGAACATGGTCTGACCGTAGTCGCGGAGATTCTGCCAAGTCTTGATGTACTGCAGCTTGGCTTCGAGGAGTGGAAGGTCTTTCACGTTGGCGTGGCTTTCTAACACGCGTTGGGTGAACTGGAAAGAGAAATGGAAGTTTTTTATTTGATACAAAATATGCGATCGATTATTCAATTTCATGTATTTCTAACTGGTTAGAAATACATGAAATTGAATAATTATCTCAATTTCAAGTGCTTTAAAGTGCAAATTAGATTGCTGCAGTTTTTGCGGGTGTGTCTCAAAGCAGTAAAATAGTATTACAGGCATTTCAGATTTTTATTTGGAAGTGCAAAGTTCTGGTAAGTATTATCTGGTATTACAGAATTTACAATGATCATAGAGATTTTCGTGCTTATTGTGTTGAATATTGCGGCGAAATGTACAGATGTTGCTATCGCGGGTAAAACCTGGAAAAGATGGGAACAAGAAAACAGCACTATGCTGAGCAGCAGGAGAAATCTGGTTGCACATTTATTGCCCGCGGTTTCGCCCGCGTACATATAACATAGTTTATGTCACTCAGGAATAAAGCAGCTTTCTATTTTCTATTTCTCCTACAAAAAAAAAAAAACAAACTACCTCTATAGCTTTAGTGTAGGTTGTGATGATTCCATGTGATTAGCTTCGCATTTTAAAAGGGGGTCCTGGAATAAGCGCGTCGAGTCTCACCTTTGACTTAAGTTTCTTGAGGAAGCGCGGCGCGAGGTAGTTGTCGGGCTGCAGATGGTCGAGGTGCGGCAGCGAGTGCTGGTTGAGCGCGGCGGCGGGCTGCGGGCGCTGCAGCGCGAGCAGCGCGCGCACGGCGGCCGCCTCGCTGGCGAAGGCCGCGTCCGCCAGCGAGCGCCCGCGCGCGCCCAGCCGGCACGCCGCCACCCACTCCGCGTATTGCTCCTCCTAAAATATCAAAGGTATTTTCAAAATAAGACCAAGTAGAACCAGCTCTTTTTGTACTGTATGCTTTTTAACTGTCTATTTTTTTTATATACGTTGTCCTCAGGGGCGTACGAGCTATAAAAAAAATAAGCCCAGCTTTTATGTCAAAATACATGCTTCTGAAGAGATTTAAGTTTATTATCTTTAAAATGAATTCGGGAACGCATCCAATTGTTCCATTTGCAGTGTGTGTATATGTAATCGTTACTTGGCAAGGTAACGATGACATAATGAGTTTTAGAGATTAATATGATTCCGTAACTTCACATAAGCCTACTCCTGATTTGAAAATTTCTCAGAAAACGAAATCACATATTACGCTGTTTCATCGCTCTCTTTACTACTTAAAAAATTTAAATGTAGCAAGAAATTTTGTACTGATAATAGGTACATGACGGAGGATACCAATCGAGGAAGAGGCGAGGTTCTTTTTTATTCGGAATATAAGGTAAGTAATAGATACGTTAAGGCTCCTTGGCTTGCCCGCTATAAAGGCATCTGTCACGCTGCTACACTATGTATTACTCTTGTATCATGAGTACGTTAATAAACATGTAAACTCACTCACACCCAGACTCAGAACAATTATCAATAACCGCTACAAATATTTGTTCCGTACGCGATACGCAGCGCAGGAGCCAATCGCTGAACAATACGACCGTCAAAAATAATTTAACTGGAAACGGAAAACGTATGTCTTTCCGACTTAGATTAAGATTCATAAAAAACGCCATAAACAATCAATGCATTTGTGCTTAGTTGCATGAAAATAGGCACACATTCTTAGTCTAAGTAATACTCAAGTTATTTATTTGAATTTTGCAATTACTGAAAAAATATTTTAATGTCGTCATTACACCCGAACAGGCAAGAAAGCTCTTGCACTCGTGATAGGATACAAAGAAAAAGTAGAAAAGAGTCCAGTACCCCTAGCCAATCGATAATGCTAGAAGAAAACTTCAGATGTACGGGAAGACGTTATCTCAACTCTCAGTCACGTGGTCAGAAAAAAAGAATCGGGGTCGTGGTCAACTCGAGGCGTTCGACGCAAGAGAAACGGTTGTAACTTGGCTAGGGGGGCATAGATCAAGCTAACGAAGAAACAAAACTGCTAATTCATTCAATCTAATTTTGATTTAATGTTATAATTTATCTTTTTAGAATACACATTCTGAACTTAAATTACAAAGTCGTAAAGACGATATTTAACAAATACTGTACTTACATTCTCACATTTGAGCCACATTTCGTGCATGGCATCTTCTGCGGGCACTTCCAGCTTGATGCTGTAGCGACCTGACGCGGGGTGAGCGTCTGGAGTTACCTGGTGGTGGACAAAGATTAAGATTAAAAGATTGGTGAAGAGGTGTGTAGTGAATATGTTTGAGAAGAATATTAAACCAAAGAACTAAATAAATATGGCGGACAATTAAAAACAAATTTTTTTTGCACTATCTGAGAGCAGTGATGGCCGAGTGGTAATGGCTCCGACTTACGAGTTGTAGGTTGCGGATTCAAACCCTGCCAGGCGCATTATTTTCTGAAATTTATTTCATTACCACTGCTCTCAAAACGATGAAGGAAAACATCGTGAGGAAACCGGCATGTTCTAGAACCAAAAATTCGAAGACATATGTGACATTCACCAACCCGCACTGGGCCCGCGTGGTGGATTACGGCCCATTCCCTCTCTTAGAGAGGAGGCCTGAGTCCCAGCAGTGGAAATATTAAAAAAAAGGCTGATGATCATCTTGAAGTCATAAAAAATCTTGAGTCATGCCTACCTCAGCGCCACGCAGCTCAACAGCATACGAAGGTGTCTCTCCTTTACCGGCGGCCTCGCGAGACGAATGTATGCGCAGTACACCGTCACGGCACGACACCCATCCTCGCTTGTATGCCTTCAGAGTGAAGCGTTTGGGCCTGTGAAAGTATATCATTTATCACTATACTCTGTTCAAAATAACATTAGACATTTATGAAAACCTTTTATTGCTGCCCGTTCAACCGATTTTGACTTTTATTACGTTGGTGGCGTGACAAATGGCTGCAGTAAATAGTTGTTATTGTTACCACTTTTTTTTGCTTTTAATGTCATCCTTATGCCTGCGCAATAGAAGTTAAAATCGATTGAACAGCCAAAAGGTTTTTTTTTTAATGTCTAATTTTAACGCGAATAGGGTATAGTGTCCGATGGCCTATGTAATGGTGCACACTAGCCCAGGATAGAAAGGCTTTTGCGTTATTGATAAGGCAAAAGGGTTTTGTTAAAAAACATATTAATAAAATATGGGTTTACATTTACAGAAAGATCTCAATATACTAATGTTATTTATAAAATAAGGGGTATTTACATCACGGATTGGATTTAGTCAGTCTAAGTTGGACACTCCCTCTCGCTCCATCCAGAGCGGGACAAGTAATTTGATAATATCCCACCTTCAAAAAAGGGAGTATTTAGTATTCAAGAGAATCTTTTTTGGTTTATTACGGAAGTAAACTCAGGAAAAAGAATACCTAAATGCATTAAAGTTATTTCGTCAAATCCAAAAATATTAGTCTATTTAAAACTTGATAGAGGTTGATAAGGTTTTAAAAACTTTACATTGAATATCAGGGAACTAAAGTCTGATAAATCATTAAAATCCCTGAATGGACATTTGTTTTTTTTTTTTTTCGGTGGCTAATAACCATCCAATGACATCCCCGCCCTTGGGCGGAGCGGGAGATAGTGTCAGACTTTTAATGAATAAAAAACCCTCAAAAAACCACCGCAGACTCTTCGCCCTAGTAGGCTTCGACCCTGCTGGGTCCCTACGAGTCCCTGACTGGACATTTAAATACTGACAATTATAGAGGTGTGCATAGATTTACGTATTATCTGGACATTGTGAGTACGGATAATAAGTACATGTAATTAATGATCAGATTGTGTAAGCTACAGATACATGTGGAAACTGGACAACAACTAGTTAATTTGGTGATAGGTACGAGGGGAATGACAAATGTCTTACGCGAAAGCGCAGTATTCGTTGTTACACTTGCTGGCCGGACATAGGAGGAAAGAAAGAGAATATTTATATAATTATTATGTAAAAATAATAAATGCATTCTTCTTTTTTAAAGATAATCGATCAGTACAAAAAAAAAGTGTGATGGAGGTGTATATCGATGGGTCCTATGTATAAGAGGCAATGTGCAAATTGTCAACTTTTCAATAAAGGGTCTAAAAGTTTCAATTTGATATATTTTTACAAGCTCGTAACATTTTCTTGCTCTCAAAGTATCAATTTGATATTATTTTTTACAAGTTTGGAAAAAATATGTCAAACTGAAACTTTGAGAGCCTCTATTGAAAAGTTGTTAATTTTTACATTGATTCTTTTACATAGAACCAAACGTCATGCAAATAATAAAAAGTAAAATATTGTTATCCAAATGAAAGCCCGCTAATGAAGGATGAAACTTATGTTTCTAAAAGAGTTGTGAATATAGGTACTTGTGGGTAGATGGAGAGGGAGAGAGAGGCCAAAGAAAAGATGGATGGATTGTGTACGCCGACTAAAATTAATATTTGTCAAGGGCAGGAAGATGAGAATGAATAATAGTAGTATAAATAATAAACTGATCGATCGTCGGTAAAAAATAAGAATGTCCCCTATACGAATAAAAAGTATAAATACAAATATCGGTATGACAAATAATAGAGACGCATGGAAAAATGACGTAAGAATCATAAAAATCGGCCCACTCGTTTGTTTGGCCCAGGCTGATAAATTCGATTGTCGGTAAAAAATAGGAATGCCCCATTTATCGCAAATAAAATGTATAAATATGTATATAAATTGAAAAGTCGATTAATAGATATACGCATGGAATAATGACGTACAGCTGCCACCACGGATATTAAACGCTGGCTTCAAGTTGCGCAGAAGTCAAAAATCGGGTCTCTTTAGGTGGTGAGACGTGAGACGCGGGGGCGGGGAGCGTCAGTGATTAGCTCGCCGCGCAACGCGTCATAGACGACACTCGTGATTCGTTCATTGCGCTTGCAGCATGTATCTGCGAATGCGCAAAGCGATCCCAACTCTGACGCCGAGCGTTCAATATCCGTGGTGGCAGCTGTACGAATTATAAAAATCGGCCCACTCGTTCTTTGAACCAAGCTGATAAATACAATATCGCTCCCTTGCGCCGCGCAGTCGGGTAAAAATACACGTTGCGCCAAATTCAAAATTGGAGAGATGATGATATAACATACTGATTAGAATGAATTATTATGGACGAAAGTCATCGTGAGGGCAGCCTCAAGGCTGTTGACGGATTTTATGGAAAGACTGTATAAGGTTTCTAGAAACATCAGTCAAGTCCTCACTATATGTGTTACATGAAATCACCCAATGATTTTTCCCGCTCTCGGGTGAAGTGGGAGAACGTATCAGACTTTCACTGACGAAAACCACCCAATATCCTTCAGTTACCCTTTCCATTTTAGGACCACGGTTTCCCTTTGAGAAATTCCCCGTGGCCCTAAGAGGCATTGGCCCAGCTGGGCCCTTATAGTTTGATGATATCTCTTTGAGGCGTGCGTACACTATGCGCTGTCGATGACTTAGGCTCAGTCCTTATTGGTCAGCGAGTTACCCAAATGGCAGAACAGCTTAGGGCATCATCGGTGTTCCTTTAGTTGCTCTTTTGCGGTGACACGGTGTACGTATGTAGACGATTCAAGGCGTAAAGCGAAGCGGCGCGAATGGAACAAGCAATTGATACTCTAATGCGGTGGCCTACGTGGCCGTGGCACGTGAAAGCTGTGCGACGACGGGCCAAGCAAAGTGGACGCGATCAGTTGGGTTGATGTTTTAAATATACTGCGGTTGACGCAGCGATTTCACACGCACATAGGACAAAAACGCCGCGTCGCATTATCTGTATTGACTGGACGAGGAGAAATAGCAGGCGGTCGCCTCCTTCTGCGAAGCAATAATGCTAGCAGAGGAGGTGGCCGACGGAATCCCGTCTCCGATTTCCAGCCACCGTAGTCGCGGACGACGACCAATGGGTAGCTCGCCGTCCGGCCATCCGGTAACCGTACGGACCGAACTCGCGAAGTCGGGAAGCGTTAAGTTCCACGCGCATCTCAAAGAGATTTCAGCAAAACCGTAGGAGCCTAGTAGGGCCGAAGTCTACTAGGATCATGGATTGCTTCTGAAAGGAAAACCCGGGGTCCTGGAACGCAACGAAATGAAGGAACATAGGGTTTCAGTCAGTAAGTCTGACATGCCCTCTCGCTCTGCCCTAGAGCGGTAATCATTGGATGATTGATGATTTGTCACCTCAAAAAAACGAGGGTATACAGCGTGACGGTATGTATGTCGATATTTGACACGCTCGATACTGAATTCTTGAATGGGCCGCTTTGCAGTCATAACATCAACAGTTTTCTGATATTTACTGAAAACTTGCCCATTCAATTTGAAAAGATCAATAACTACCAACTCGTTATGAATGACTTGGTTGATGAATTTTTTGTGAAACAATTGAAGGGTTAAGTGGACAAAGGTGTTATCTGAAAAAATAAAAAAATTGATGTGGAAAGTGGGAAGGCAGCCTTAGTGCTGCCTCCGGGTGAATCATTTTAGGAACCTCTCATTCATTGTTTCTGTCGCAGCTTTGCTAGTAAAACTCACCTGAGGTACTTGAGGTAGGAGCCAAGCTCCGGGACGTGTGTGATGTCGGTGTGCGGCGCGGGTCCACCTTCCAACTGATTCTGAAGCGCGGACAGCGCGGCGTCGATCTCATCCTCGGGTGCGTTATTTTGCGAGGCGTTTGTGCCGTCCGCTGCGTCTAGGCTGCCACCGGCCAGGGTTTGTAGCTCGATTTGCAGCTGGAAGAATGTTAGGTTAGGTCAGTTTAGTCGTACTATGTGAAAGTCTAAATATTTTGATCGCCGGTAGATCACTGTCTTTTTCTCACATCTCCCGCTTTTGGGCGGAGCGAGAGGGTATGTCAAAATGTTTTAGGAACACGTTCATCGTGCGTACAGCTAAGGTGTAGAAATCCCTGCTGGAATCTGTATCCTGATAACTACAAGCGTGAATGGGTGCAACACTATATAGGTTACTTCTAGGTAAGCGTGCTCCATCGTCGATTACTTCTTCTCTTACTATCAGGCAATAAATAATATTTTTGAAAAAAAAAATTGAATCAAAAAGTTCATGTCCGGACTCTATTTTATTATCTGCACTAATATTATAAAGTAAAGAAGTAAAGTTTGTTTTTGTTTTAATGATTTATTTTTTGTTTGTAGGAGGAAATCTCTGAATGTACTGGCCTGATTGCTAACATTTTTTACCGATAAAAAGCTGCTTTATTCCTGAGTGACATAGGCTATATTTTATGTACGCGGGCAAAAGCTAGTATAGTTATATTAACCTGTAAAGCAGCAAACAGTAGCATTTCCTCCTCGGTACACTGGACCTCTTGGTTGAGGATCTGCCAGCGCGCTTGCTGATACAGCTGGTTGAGCCGCACCGCATCCTGCGCACGCGCCGTCAGGTCGAAGAACGAGTAGAACTTGAAGCGAAGCTGTAGGGTGTTCCACTCGCGAACGTACTGCTCCATTATGGAGAGGGATGAGTCTAGCCAGCTGTACAAAGAATATTTATAATTAATATAATAAAAATGCGTTTAATGTATACCTACTTAATATTAATATTAAGTATTCTCGGTATTAAGTACCACAAAATGGATAAGTACAGAAGACTATAGTAATAATATAATACTATAATCTCATGTATGTACTTCACTTTTTATATCTACGCTCGGTGGACGCACACTAATGAGCGTTTCAGTCGGAACTGTTCGTCGAGTGGTCCGAGACGCTCCGAGATATCGTGTCCGTGAACGGTGTTTATGTGTGCGTTGCTCGAGCGCGTTTTGCATGTAGATTGACTTCTGTACCCATATATTTTGTGTTATTGCTGTTTCTATTATTTTACGAAGCCATATGGTGATTGACAATAACATGATCGAACAAATTTTAAATCAAAATCGATACGAAAAGTAGTGCTATTCTGTCACGCGGGTTCGGTGAAATGAACTACGTATCCCTATCATTAGGTGGAATGACAGTTCAAACCTTACGATGTCCTGGTGAGATTTTTACAGAATAGAACGAAACTATAATAGTACGAGGTTTTTTTTTAAGGGTGGTGATCATCTAATTTCTTCTCTCGCTCTGGGTGGGACGGGAGGGCGTGTCAGCCACCACACCTGTGTCCTTCCCTTTGCGTTCTAGAAATACGGGTTTTCTTTTCAGAAATTGCGGTCCTAGTTAGCTGGTGGGCCCCTAAGGTTTGCAAAAATCTCTTTGAGGAGTCCGTGGGAGCGCGCTGTTGACGACTGGGCTCGATCCGGTTATTTACCGAACGGCCAGATGGCGAGCTACCTATTGCTCGACGTCCGCAAAGGTCGTATCTACCGTGGCTGGTAGTCGGGATCGGAAACTCGGTGGCTGGGGCGTGAGGACCTTCGTTCTCTCACGCGTGCGGCCTCCTCCTTCGCTAGCTTTACTGCCCCGCAGAAGAAGGCGACCACCTGCCATTCCTCCTCGCTCCGGACCATAGCTCGACCCAGGGCCCTGAGCGAAAGGTCGCTGCCGCCGATTGCCTCAACGAGGACACGGCTGTATTCCGTCCAAGCAGGGCACATCTCCATCGTATGCTCCACCGTGTCTTCCAGGCGGTCCACACAATGGTGACACCCAGACGTTTCTTTCGACTGAATCCGGTGTAGGAACTTCCCGAACTTGCCATGTCCAGTGAGGACCTGCGTCATGCGGAAGGTGAGGACGCCGTGTTGCCGCTCCAGCCACTCTTCAAAGAGAGGTCTTACCGCCGTGATTATGGCGTGCCCGATAATAGTATGAGGTAGGTATTAGACATAAGGAAGGAATTAGTTCCATAATATTACTGATGACGTAAATCATGATTCCATTTTAAAATTTATCGAGGCATATAAAATTCCAATGACAAAATAGATGAAATCATTAAAAACTCAGTATGCGGAAAAGTGATCATTAAAAAGTCATTACCATACACAGAACAGCTTTATTATTGTGGTCAAACTAGATGTTATTACAATAACAAAAAACATGCAAACCAATAACTTGTTTACTATGGGCATAAACCTTGTTCTATCAGCGGATAATCCTTAAAAAAAAACCAATGATACTTTTATAGCTAATAATAACAATGGCCTATATAAAAAACACAGTAAACCATATTTTACAGAAAAACGGATATCCCGGTAAAATCCCATATAACTACTTAGAAAAAACAATTAATCAGGCACATTCCACACTGATACGGTTACTTACCCAAATAGGTAACTGCAAACAAACCGTCTGATACCATTGTAAGGCCGCGTTTCTACCTACAAGCAAATTGCATGCAAGTTACGTTACATTGCAGACTATCGAGATATGATGTGATCAAGCGGTCGTTCGTACCATGCAATGTTATTCGACTTGCATGCAATTTGCTTGCAGGTGGAAACGTGGCCTACCACATGATAGAGTGCATCAAGTGCTCATACCCTTTTATTTTTGTGGACCAAACTAACACCACAAGTGCTACTGAGTCCAATGTATCTAGAAAAGAACATTACAAATACATACCCAACATTCATTCTGGCGCGTTCCATGAGAGACTTGGGCGTTAGAAGGGAATCCCGTGATTGGCTGTCGGGTTCCAAGGGGGAGTCCGCTAGCGACAAATCTGCTAAGGAGTCGAGAGCGTCCATAGAAGCGGCTCTGGGTGGGGTACCACAGTATCCCCCATCGCTGGAGCCATCGCTTTGTGTACTGTATACACCTCCATACCGACGGAGTGTGCCGTTCTGTAGATAGAAAGGTTAAGTTAAGATAGGATAATTAAATATTATGATTAAAATCAAGTCTGGTTTTAGAAAAAAATGATAATAGATAGATAAACAATGGTTGATTCAGTGTGTCTGAAGCAGGACAAAAAATAGGTTGTTTTACATGAACGTCAAATTCGTCTGAAAATTTGCATCATGACAGTTTGTTTACTCTCCAAGTACGAGTTACGACAAAAGCGATCAAAACCAACACAATTTATGAGTAAACTTATGCATGTAATATAAACTGTGTAAGATATGAAACAGATGCGTTTTCCTGCATCGGACTACGGAATTATCTTTAGCCAATGACTGAGTTCATAACTTTAAATCATGTTACATTATACTCCATTTGTTTCTTTTTTACCGATTCCGAGTTGTTGTATTACAGCAGGTCGGATTTAATTAAAAATTATCGTTTGCACATTTTGAATTGATAAGATTGATTCTATGCTCGCTGGTTTCTCGCAGGGGACACCGTTGGTTCCAACTTTGTTTTACGCATTGTTTGAACCTATTCCGGACCCTTGGCTCCCCTGGCTCTCTTGGAAGATACCCTTGGGGGTGCCACGGGAACTCGAATTCGGACCCGTGGTACCAGGTAATTCAATGCAGTGCTTGGTACCTACTACTAATTTGAACCTTAACTCACACGAGTCCGAACTCCGAAATGAGTTAAACCTTAACTTAGACCTTTTCTTTATTGAAATTATATGAACTAAAATAGTGACCACTTACTTGTTGTGAAGCCACAGGGGTAGCAGAAAGCGATCTTGGAGGGGGTGGCGTTGCAGGACACGGCCCGTTAGACCTGTCCAAACTGTTTGATGAGCCCCTAGTGGCTGCTATAAACGTGTTGGTGTCTGCGGGTTGTGACGACTTTATCCTCTTAGCTTCTTTCAAATTCTGATAGTTCTGCTTGAGGTGGGACGGTTCTAAGGGATAGCAGAGGGATAGTTCTTCTGGATGTCGTATACCTGTAAAACGAGGAGAAATATAGGTTCTGTTGAAAACTGCCAGTCTTATAACATGCGTAGTTTATAGATATAGCATAGGCATCCGTTTACGTTACCACACCATAATTGGTTGGTTATAAGGTAAGAATCGAATTACTATGTTATTGTGTCTGAAATATTATGGTCACAGTTCTATGACCCTTAGCCTTGTAACATGTGGTAGGATCAAATTATTATAGGCCATCTGCGTAATTTGTATTAGAAAACTGGCGTATTGGACTCCAAATTAGCGCAACTACAAACAACAAGTACCCACAGTAGCCTAATTTTCCCGTCTTCGAACACCAGGGGGCAATTGCTCTCATAAATAAGAACTCAAATATCAAATGGTGGTAATACAACGATAGCAGCATGCTCCATCGTATGGGTCCTTCAGAATAAACATTCAACTTTTACGAGTTGATCGACTTTACGAGCATTAACATTTGGACGAGATAAAATACATTTGATGTTGGGCTTAGATCTTGTAATACCGAATAAGGCATAAAAGTCAGATCGTAAATCGACAACCGTTACAAAGTGTTGAAACGTAAAAGTTTCGCTATTAAAATAAATATGACCTTTACGATCTTTTGCGGAGAAAAGATATTGGAAAACAAGATAACGATATTGATGGTCTTATGAAGTGTTTTTTGGGCGTAAGTATCTATCTGAATTGGGATCTTGTAATAACATTGTATTTTTTACCGAGATTTGTTACAACATAATTTATTATTGAGTCCATAAATTAAACTCAAGGACATTGGGTCATTTCTTACTGTCAACTTAGACAAATCCAGCCAATCGTAACTACAAAAACTTAATAGGAGTAATAATATTCGCAATGCTAAATGATCTATTGTTGTCTCGAGTGACAATACAATCAATTCAATCTTGGTTCAAGCTACTGATCATTTTCTTAACAGATTTGGACAGGGGCTTGAAGATAAAACTGAATGAGTGAAACTTACCAAGACTTTTGCAAAGCTGAACAACGGCGCTGAAGGTGTCAATAGAGAAGTCGATCTTGCAGTCAATGTATCTGAGGTCCGGGAGCTGGATTCTGATGGGTTTGTGCATGGGAGTGAAGTGGAGGGCGGCATCGGCGTGAACGCCATACTGGTCCAGTGTGTGTTTGGGTCGGGATAGCCATTTGTTGCGCGTGGGCCACCACAGAGCGTGATCTGACCAATCCTTTTTGAATTCTGGAAGAAAAAAAAAATTACTTATTGAATTTTCATCGTGAGTTTCGAGTTGTACTATTTTATAACTTTCAACGAAACATTGTATCGTGTTCATATTCTAATATTCATATGCACAATGCTTATATGCTGTTACAGTTAGAAAAGTTTCCAGTAAAAATTCATGACATGTTGTGAAAGTTAGCAAGTACTTCATCAAAATGACGAGTTTCTTCATTAAACATAGTGACCATGTTGACTGCAATAAAATAAAATACGGAGAAAACGCTGTGAAACTAGTAGTAAAAATAAACAAAGTAGATACTAAAGAATAACATGAACTTTTCACTACGCAAGAAAGTTAAGGAATGGATGAGCTGGATTTGAGTGGGTAATAGCCCTGCACTCTAAGTACACATGGCTGTCATTAGAGGTAAAATTTAAAAAAAAACTCATCATCTGGCGAACGAACTTCGTGGACGAAAAAAACGATCGGTGAAGTGACGTCATAGCTGTAGGAGCGGATGAAGTGTAAAATATTGTAAAGCTTCTTGAACCCCTTACACCGCAAGATCAAAGTGCAGGGGAGGTACACACATACTGGTTTTCGCTGTCGTGTAGATTTTGTTTCGCTTCCGTTGAACCGTGAGTCACGTAAGCTGGTTCGTGGATAGACGAACAAACTATAACATCTAATTGCTATGAGTCATTGCTAGAAAAACCTTATAAATTGTTACTACTTTTAAGGTGTGCTGTGATTGGAAGTTCATTGGACCGATTCATTTTGTTCTGTGTTGAGTTTTTGGTTATCTGTCTGTATTGTTATTGTATTAGGTACCTATCTGGCTGAAGTTGTGTCAATTTGTAGTTTAGGTACAGGAAAAAAGTGTCGACTTTGTTCGCTAATTTAACTACAAGGTGACAACAACCGTACGTATATGGATCTCAGTTCATTTAGGTAGTTGCAAATATAACGCACAGGAACGTTCGTTGTGGCCACACTTGGGGGAGGCCTAACTAGGTCCAACAGTGGACGTATATCGGCTGAAATAATAATGATGATGATTCAGATTACAATTCATCTGTTCTATGCAAAACTGTAAACTGCGACGTAAATAATAATATAATTAGCCTGATACAGTCTAATCTATGAATAAACATCACAAATATTATAAAAATTACGACCACCAATGAACTCTCAACTCACATTTCCAACCGATTAGAATGCGTTCATAGCTTTAAAATGACTATTTTTACTGTCACTTTTATATGTGAGGCCGTGAGGCCATCTATAACCACCACCTATGGCGATAGTTTAATTGTTTTATTTCAAAGCAAACGCACAACACTGTTCAGTATCTAGAACACTTTATTTATAAACATGATGAATTGTGCTGCAGTTGCTATATATAAAACTGCTGGGAAAGACGAGAATAAATTGGAAATATTGGACAGTTCGTGTCAAGGCTTAAGTGCAGACGTGACGTCAGAAGTCAGAACCACTGAGAATGAACACCAAATGTGGACAAAAGTTATAAATGAAACAGACAATAATGAGGACTACAAGGAGGTCAATGATTTCTAAATGTTTGAATGATTAGTCAAGTCAAAACGAGAGAAATCTAAATCTGTATGTTGAAGCATGAAATAAGTAGATATGGTACAGGGAAACTGATTCATCATAGTGTTATAGTTTATTTCTAGGAAAAACGTGACAGACGGTAATCACGTTTTACTATAATGAGCCAATAGAGGTGACGTCATCAAATCGATCATTAAATTGTATGAGTTGAGTAGCTAAGGGCCCGCATAACCCGTACTCAGCGCGTGAGTCATAATGTCAAAAGGTGCATCTGCGATGCAGTCAGCAACTGTGTATTTGTTTGCCCGATGTTTTGTACTCACTGCCTCATAGACTAAAATTAAAGTTTTTATCTTCCTAAAAAAAAAAAATATGATTATCATCTCATGTTTATAGGACATCGATACAGCAAGTATGCTTCCAATTAGAATTTTAATTTATGCATTATTCAACGCAAAGTATAAACTTATATACATCTCTCATCATTATTATCGTGTTAACACATTGCTAGTAACAATGCAGAGACAGCAGGTTCGGCTCCTGCGGAGTCTATGACCATATTTGTTCGCAGATAAGTTGTATAAACGCGTTTGGCATCCACCGCTTTCGCGATTTTACCACCCCGATCACGTAACGCGATTTCTTGCCCAAGAAATACTTTAGGATTCTAAAATTCCTTTGTTGGAAACATGTTTCCTATGCTGCGAAGAAGTTCGACTAAAATGTTGTTGCATCCAAAAAGAGAGAACGTTAAGCATGAAGCCGTACTCAAATAAGGATGATGTGCGCAAGTACTACGCAAACTAGATTCTGATAATGTATTTGCAATTCCATCGCAAAGTTTATAATTTAAGATAATTCTCGCGAAGATAAGAGTTACCGATAACTAAATGAACAAGGTGAAACGGTTAAAAGTAGTAGTTGAGATATCATGTAATTATTTTAAAATATTTTAACGATCACTTATTTAATCGTATTCATGCTCAAGGATGTTAAAGATCAATTAATTATTCCTGCGGTAACTCGCGTTGCTCCTCATAAGGGCGATTGTGGCCAATGTTGAGGCGCCGGTACCATACTTTTATAGTATACCACCTTACTCGATATAGATCTTAATGCGTATGACGACTGTAAATCGATTTTTTCTTAAGCATCGATAAGAAAATAGGTTCTAAGAACATGCGGATAACAGGATACTGAAGGTCTTAAAGAGATTTCGCACGATCCATGTTTTTTTCATCATATAAGCTAGAAGAAACGAATAAATGATCTTATGAATAAAAACATAAGCTGGATGCATGTGGAAAGGCATATGTTCACACAAAACCACAGGATTGTGTTTTTTGTAACATTAAACGCGGTTCTTTACGACGACAATGTTTCGTAAGCTTTACCTACTAATTGGTTAGTTATTCTCAGCGTTATCGACAGTTATGTGGGACAAGATAGTATATTTCTGGAGGCAGACAGTTTCTGCGCCGCCTGCCCTACAGTCGAGACATTATAATGTGTTGACAGCACAGCGTAACAAAATATATATTAACATGTATACTACGCGTACGAAGAAAGGAGATAAGATAATATTGAATAACACCAACACAGCAAAGCAGTTCAAGTGAAAGTAATTCAGTATCAAAAATGACTGATAAAACTATAAACGTAATTGGAATCGTATAAAAAACTACTCATTTAAAAAGTCACACATTCACATCACACGTGTTTGAAGCGGATGCATCAAGATTAAGATGTCAATGTTGGTTACGGAATATAGTCAGAGTAATAATTTTGAAGTGCGCGAGTTTAATCCGGTGTTAAAAGACATTAAAGCAGGTGTTAAAATAGTGGATAAGTCAAATGAAGATGTATGTAGTTAAAAACTGAACGTGTCTTCATTTAATTTCTCAGTGTTAATGGGGTCGATCGCTTGGGACATGTTCGTATTCATTACTCGTCTCTTTTTAATGAAAATGTACGTAGTGCATTGTATACAATGTTAATTTGATAATAAGGTTAATGCGTTCCAGAAACTGGAACGATCGCTTCTGCTAAATTATAAATGTAGGACGTCTCGCCAATTACTTGCTTTACTAAATTATCTACTGCAAACATTATTAATGGATTCAGTGTTGCGTTTACTTAAGAAATATCTATGTATAATAAACTACGAGTATGTGAATACAACGTGTTTCAGTATACAAATAAAACTCTTCTGACACATAGCCTGCTAAGCTTAGGCCACATGATTATATTAGGTATCTGCCTCAATTCGACGACACTGCGTAACTTACCTATTATAACGTTGACAAGTTCCAACAAATTACATAAACCCCCTACTTATATTAAATTGAATAAGTAGCTGCGAATGACCAGAACAGTCAAGGTATAAACATGTGTAGGTTGAACCATTTACAATAAATGGGTCCTAGCCTAGCTAAGCTAACAGGAAGTTTCTGCACCCAATGAAACTAGGGCAATGGATAAACAGACGAGTACGATAAAACCACAAATGCAATTTTGCGCTAGCATTATCCGCACTGAAGTAACATCACGTACGAACTTACGAAGCAAGTTCAACTTAGATTTAGTGAGTAGTATAAGTTTACAGAAAACAGCAAGTAGGATAAACATAAAACAGGCAAAGTAATTAAACTAACCGTTATCTTTACTAATAGTAAATAAATCTTGGGAGTCTCGTAAAACAAATACGGAGTCAACACGAGCTCGGCCGCAGATGAAGCACGCTTTGTTTATATTGAATGATTTACTTTGGTTTACCAATTTGAATACGACAAGCTGTTTGCTAAATCAATGTTTATTTAAATATTGGAGAATTTCACAGTTGTTACTTTGAAAGTTTATAAGTACACAAAGATGCTTATTAAATGTATTCCTAGTTATCAGGACACATGTTAATAAACTCTAAGACTGTGACTTAAGAGAGCATTGCTTTTGAGTGCTTTATCAGGCTTTATGCACTTATAAAGTAGCTAAGTATGTATTACTTTTCCTTTGGACCCATATGTAGATTTAGTTTCTATTGAAGAACAAGATAGATTCACGATGCTCATAAATCTGCTGACATTATAACATATTATATCCTAGTCAAGATAGTTGCATCAGTAGAGGTCTCAAGAATCCTCCTTGCGGTACACCTTATGATCTACAGCCCGGGTTTACACAAGCCATATAGAGATCCGCTTTGAGATTATGGCAGTAACCGTAAACAACATGCACATAAGTTATGTAAGAGAATTTTTGATTTTAAACCATATTTCTCTACCGAAAGGGTTCTGATTGACAATGTAGAAGGCTTGCCTTGGGTACAAGATGTTTCTGTTGTTTATTTACTAGACACCGCTAGTCCGCTACTGTTGCTTAATGGATGAAGCGCATATCCATTTGCTTGATGAATATAAATAGCTATTCGTACTATTCTCCATGGTAAACACGTGCCCTTTACGGTTTTCAGGTGCTATTGCTAGATTTTGTTTGATGATTATGGCGCACTAAATCATGGAAAACTGGGACCGAGATCACATTAACGGACATTAAAAATATTTTCGGCTATTCGTGGAACGCATTATGTGAACTAACAGCGGCTTTAAACGTAAATAACCACTAACGAGAAGGTTTAAAGTCTTTCTTAGACTGAAGAATTCACAATATGAGGAACTATTGGGCGATAAAATGTAAATAATAGGAGTGTTACTATAATGAGTTGTCGTAGAATTCCGCACAGCTGTCCTTATATGATGAGAAGGTATAGGTGACATAATCGGAGCCGCAACGGGCGTAGGTGCACGCCCCGGTTGCCGCCCACCGCTTCCGTCGCGGAGGCGGTGGCACAGCACCTGATCATTGTGTAGCAATCGCAGGGTAAAGTTTATCCAGGTAGTAACGCTACGGACAATAAAACAAATATTTCTATTCTCAGTACCTCTTAAGGGCCAAGCGCCCGAAAAGTGCCATAAAACAGTGATTTTCTGAGGCCTACTCCTACGTAACGGCTGGGTCAATTGGTTTGAAAAAAATATATGTTTATTATAGATTCATGAACAATAATAGAGTTCGTCTAACGAAAGCGTGACCTGAGAAAAGGAGGTTAAAACCAAAAATTTTGAATGTGGTATTATTGAAATAGTAGGAGAAAAAATTTTTGATACTTGAGTATTTTTTGTATTTATGACAATTGTATAATAGTCGTATAGGAACTTAAATTTTAGTCAAAAACGTGTGTGTAGACTTAAGCTAGAACTACACTACACCGACGCACACGTATGAGACGTCTCAGACGTTTGCGGTAGGTGTGCACACTACACCGACGCAACGCATAACACGTGTGATGCGCATCACAACCTTTGATTTCATCGGAGGATTAAAAACAGTTCAAGCTCGCTTTTTCATTTACCATCGAAGACACTTCCGCCTGACCACCGCGATCAGACGCGTGGATAGCCCCGCCCACCTTTCTCTAAAATTTCTGGGACCGACGTTTCGGCGTCGCGAACGTAGCGTTGCATGGCGTGGCGTGGATCAAGTGTAGCTCTAACAGTCTATTTTCCATATGAAATGTATGGAGACCGACGCTTCCAGATCTGCGTGTGTAGCACACGTATGAGGAGTGTAGTTCTACCTTTAATTATTGGTGGGTGTATGGTAAAGGTCAATAACATACAAAATGTTAATTATTATTCGAAATTATTTTATTTTATCTGTTCTCTCAAATGTCGCTACATAATATTCAAATAATACTCTTTATTTACCATTTGGCCTTCTGGCAAGAATACCAAGTGCACAACACCGCAATAGTCAACATGATTTCAATTTCACCATGTCTCGCCAACACTAATAATGTGTTCCAAGATTGTTGGAATCGATTCGTTTTAGCACAGAGAAAATTCAGATCTTTTAGGATTAGTCAAGCGGGAACATGTTTCATACTCCAGTGATTGTTTCAAATGATACGGATCGACTCGTGAGACACAGAAAGTTCAGCAGCTATCTCTCTCAAACTTGAACTAGGATTTCAGTCAGTATTTCCTTCACTTTCGCGATTTTAACTTCAGTTGAAGACTTCGATTCACTACCCGACAGTGAGGCAAATATTTCATTCTAGCTTTTGAACGCATTCTACCATTAGCATGTGTTTTTGATTAAGTCGGTTCACCAAAAGCCTTCTTTGTTCGATGTTTTTGTCAAATATGAAATTCGCAATTTGCCAGATTATCTAAAAATACGAGAAAAAAAAATATCATCATATCGTAAATATAACTATCTAATAATTTGTCAACAAGGATCAAGATTATAACGTCATACTAACTTAAAAATTCTGAAATCGTATATAAACATTGTTGGTTTTTATTGAAAACACCTTCTTTCTCTTCTTGTTTTTGTTTGAATGTATTAACCATAGTATGTAGCAGTTTTCGCACGTTACTGTTTATTGATTTTCCCATAATTAAGCGATTATTTTTGAAAAATAAATATCTGTTTCCAAAAACTGACAATTGCAACCATAGACTTTGACGTGATTTTTTCGGCAAAACAATGTTGCCAATTTAATTTAAAAAAAAAACCCCAGGTTACGCTTTCAGTAGACGCACTCTATCAACATTTGATTTTTTCGTGCAATTAATACTTTTGTCAAAAAAAAATATTTAGCAATTTCGCAACTTTTCCCTACTCCTTCGAAACGGCTTGGACCTTTAGAAACATTTTTACACATAAAAATTGGTGGTTAAATATTCTTCAAAGTGAACATTGCATATGTAAATCAATCAATATCTCGCAGAGAAAATGGATTTAAAGCGCTTTCCGGGCGCTGCTGGCCGCAAATAAATGCACAGATTTGCGTACTGCCGCCTAGGCGAGTGCGAGAGTTGCGTTCACATAATTTCGGCCAGATGGTTCAAGGAACTATACGCCTTAAGTTCTAACTTCAATCATTAATCAACCAGCACTTAATGGCAATGACATACAAAATAAAGCGTTCCTTGATTCCTTCGTCACGAACTATGATGAACCCAAGTAATTAATCAAAGGAAGATAGTCTCAAAACCAGTGTTATAATTAAAATTCAAGGATAAATAATTGTCGGAAGGGACCAATGGATAAAACTCGCTGAAGACAATTGATATGGCCAATGATTGCTAGTTTCTGATTGATTGATGAAACAGCCAAGCATGTGGGTGTTTACCATGAGCAGTTGAGTACTGACATCGCTAATGCGTTCTATTTCCACTTTTGTAATGAAACATCTTGCAACATCTCTCGCAGAGGAAGGCTCTTATTAGATGGAAACTTGTCTGGGGTTATGACAGCAATTGAGGATGAAATGATATTTAATGTTATAATCTCAGAGCATTACACTGAGGTTAGCTGTTATTACAATTGACGTAATGAGTTGTTAGCAACTATGTATATATATGTTTGCGTCAGTCACCACCATACGACCATACCACAGTTAATAGATGCACGCTTCGAATAGTATCCATAAGTGGGATTAGTCATTGTTGCCTTTATTTAAATGCTCAGATTATATGAACTTAATGGAACTCGACAGCTATTGCAGTACTTTACTGTAGAGTTAGTTCCTAATGAATAAAAATAAACATGTTTGCCTTTAAAGATTGTATGTCGATTTCCTCGTTTTCTAATCTATGTAAACGTATGAGGAAATGCTTATTCGAACACTAATTTACCAATGTACCTAACGGACGATTCTATTTAAATTCCAATGTCGGTTGCATTGCCTGCGGTCAACGTGCGGTTGTATTAACGTTCATATCAAGAATAAAGTTTATGGGGACTTACACATAATTAGAAATCTAACCGTTTAAAGTTGTAATCAATGTAAACTAAACCAATCTTAGTAAATATAAATGCATCGATTAACATAAGACCTTGTAGAATCTGTAGGAGACCATATCAAAGCAGCCTGAATGGCTTGTCAATAGCTTGCTACAAAAACAGAGAAGTAGGCGAGCCAACGCTGTCCTTACAATCGATATAAGTAAAAATAAATAAATGACAAATCGAAAACCGAGATCAATAAACCACAATACAATTGAACAGTAATCACAGCATAAATAAATTATATTTATCGACAAATACATCTCACGCACGGATATGTGAGAAAAGATCTTATCTCGAGGAGGCTGAATTCATATTTGTTGATACGAACGGACAATCGTACTACTTACCTGAAATGGTAGTAATAAATTAGGGATTTTATAGCTCGGGCTTCAAGACCGAATGTCCGGTGTCGCACTTAACGTTCCCAGCGAAGGTTGCAGCAGTTACCGGTTTGCACCACTGCTATAGTACCATTGTATATGTAGGCATCTACGCTCAGATCGTAATCGATTCAGTTTAATGGGTTAAATTGACCTGTTTTCAAAGTGACTTAACATGGTCAATTTCGTCCCACGTCGAGCTCAATTAGCCGCACACGCAAAATTTACAGATATTGCAGTAAATTATTGTCTGAATATATCTGAAGAAAAAAACCGACTCATGAATTCGCTACGGTCTTTCACAGAAGCTTTCCAAAGTTTTGGTAAAAAAATGTCAACAAACATAGTCACGCATAAACAAACATGATCGTTGATGACAGAGACGGAAGAAAGCGTGACCCAACAGTGATTACGAAATTATGAGGAGCCGAGGAACAATGGAACACGTGGGGACACACCGTTAGCGAAACGACACCCGCATAACAAACCTAGTCACTCACCTGATGCAGAAAACATCTGAAACAACAGCATTTCTAACTTCAAAGCTTTGCGTGACAACCAACATTTTACATGCAAACTAAAATCGTGGGACATTCATTAAATTACACGACATAACGTAAGAATGACATGACAAGCATACATCAAAATGATAATGATGCTCAAACATGGTATTTAAAATAACATTATTGTACCAAAACTACAATTTGATTAATGATGCTGTAATGATTGTGAGTTTAAATACAAATAGGTGGAATTAATTCCACACCCACACGGAATTAGAAATCAAAGGGCCGTGCCTCAAGTATGCCCATTGATAAAATGATTTTCATTGATTACACACCGCCAGTACAAGAAACTCGTACTAGTTTTCATTGAAATAGGACCGGTGCGGATTAAATAACTGTTATTGTTTGGATTGTGGAAGAAGATAAGAATTATGAAGCAATCGTTCAAATACCGTAAGCTAATGTGGCTATACTGCTGTACGTAAGGATGTCTGTTTACCAACGATAAAAAAGACCAGCGATTCATTGTCTTGTTCAATGAACGTTATCATTCAAGATGCTTGAGATTCTTTCAGAAATTCTATTGACGAATTCATATTACGGTGTCGATATAGGTCTACTGTAAAGCTTTAACATATTGACATTAATTACATCAGTGAGAAAATTGCAGCCACAAGCTCCGTGTCAGGCCTAGTTATGTGACTCAAGTATGATATTTTTATTAGACCAAGGTACGATATAACGGCCCATGGTATGGGCCTATATTCAGCAGAACTATCACCTGCTATAATATTATATGATTTACAAGCGTTGCTACAATATTAAAATATGCGGCGTAGGTAGATTATATTTAACGCAATTTAAATCGCGTGGGATGCGGAAGCTTTCCAAGTGTCGATATTCTTCAAGCTTTCTTTTGTGCCAAACTGGTTCAAGAGGGCAACTGATATTATAAAGATCCGAACGAAAATGATTGTAAAGAAACATTCTCAATAACAGACAGAATGTTATCAGAAAGCTGTTGAAGAACGATGATTACTTAATAAGATAGGAAACGTTACACACGCCGGCTCTGTTCAGCGTATCGGATGCGATATTTCACGCATGAACTGGGAAAATGATCTTGTTATTGTTACACTGGCCTTACTTTCACTCTCATTTATTCCTTACCAGTAAAGTTCTCTCATAAAACTTTATCCCCGCGATAAAATCTTCAGTCGCTACTTTTATGTTATTTTAATCAGCCATATTCACTCAACAAATTTATTTGGTATTGTTTCTAAAGCCAATTAGAGCATGGAAATCAACCAGCCTTGTTATCTAACCATTGACTGTAATGATTAATGTTCCACCAAAATTATTGTGACTGCACTTACCTTCGATACCAGCTTACGATAAAGAACTAGTTCTTGAATGCTCACCTTTACCTGTAAACAGAAATAAACAAGTGTTAACAGTTTTATTAAACGATTTACTGTGACTATTAACATATCTGAAACGTTCTATTCAAGTGTCATCCAGATGAGTTGGATTAGCATATTGCTTTCCCTATCGCCCACTCCAGAAAAACTAGTGGGCGCTCAGTGAAAGTGGTCCTCCAGATGAATAGTTGTCATTACGCATTAGTAACTTGTGAAACGGTATTGTAACGGAGTTGCATAAAAGCAACGCCTTAACTTCTTAGCCAATCATTGTTTGATTGTACGGCTACCATCAGCACGACTTTTGTTGAAACCATATGCTGTCAAACAGGAGACAAATTACACAACAATTACTTGAGCGAAATCAACATGCAAAGTATGAAGATAAAATTCAAATGCTATGAATTTTAATAGGTTAAATGCACCACTTATCCGAAGTTATAAATAGCAAAAACGAGTTAGGTAACTCTGGTACTCCGTCGCTGATAAATTCGAGTAAGAAATACTGATAGAAAAGCTGAGCAGAATACCTTAGCTGGGAGTAAGAACAATCTGTCAGTGTGATACCCTATCATTATCTGTAGTTCTTTGCACAGGCTACCGGTAACCGTGTTTCAGTCAATAAATATCCCCATTAACGTGTCTGGGCAGGTCGGACCATGGCACGAATTAGATACCGACAGAGAACAGCAATTAACATTACTGGAACAATTACTGCGCCTCTAGATTCCGGCTCTGCCATTAGCGAACGATGGCTAAATAATTAAAGTATCGATCATATACGAACCTGCCAAATTGGCTTAAAAGCTTTCTACATACATTCGACCATCTATAAAAGTTGCACAAAAAAGGTTAATTGAATCAGAGGTTCTGATTAGGATAATAGTTTGTGTTCAGTTATATTGGGCTAATAAGTAGGCTGTATAAAAAATCTCGACTAAGTACATGTTTGACAGCTGATAAAATGCGTAGCGTAGGTAGAAAGTAGCACACCGTAACTTGTTAGTGCTGATAAAATGTATCTTATCTACATACGTCAGGTACAGTTTTTCTCACAGAGCCGTTTGTTCTATCCAGATGTGTCAACGAACTTAAATCAAATTGCTTGTAAAATATGGAATAGTAGCTTTTCTTTGTTATAATTCTAAGAAGCAATATCGAAATAATTCATTGGACCTGTACTAAAATGGGTTTAGCAAGCCGTCATCATCCACTTAGCACGTTCGCAAACGGCCATCTTGGCCAATCAAGTCGTTAACCCCTGACTGGACACTTGTTCAGAGTACTGTAGACTCATCTAAACTTCCGAGAGGCGTGACATGCATCCTAAATGTATTCATATATTTCGTGAATATCAATTTAATTACAGTCACTGTACTTTCTCATCTAATGCTTACAGCATACTGTTTTGTTTGCGATATGCATAAACATGTGTCCAGCATGTCACATGACTTATAAACATGCACTTTCAAAGTACTCTGACATTACTTACGTACGAGTATATAAAATCTAATATGGCCACCAGCTGTTCAAACATCTGCTATTGTGATTCCCTGCGCTTGCTCAAATTAATTATGCGTGCAATGCAGGCGCCGACCAAATCAAATGTGACTTTTAACTTCAGTAATGTATTGAACTGTTTGACTGTCAATGGCCTGTAATTTACGACAATTGACCGACATACCGAGACGTTGATTTAAAAATACGTGTAGAGCTTTCAATGCGTTACTTACATACTGTAGAGAAAATGTTATAGTGGAGGCTACATATCGCAGCAATTAAATAAATAACGGCAATTAAGACGTGGATAACATGATTGCCATCGATGTTCACTCTCTCCATTTCAATCCTTATAAGCACATAAATGGTTGCGCCCTCGGGTATACCTAATGGGGGATATAATTTTCAGTATGCTGTTAAATTAATCAGGTTTCTAGTCTAAGAACTTCATCGAATAAAATACAGCTATCTATAAAATGTCGAGCTCTCAGCTCTCTAATAAACTCTGTGGGAAGATTGATGTGGCATGCTACATAGTAATTGTGCATTTACCACGGGATGTAAACTATACGACCCGAAGTCACGAACACGCTAAGAGGTGCGACCCCTATGTATGGTACATCTCGATAATCATACGTCAATGGATACTATTACCGAAGACAATTTCATTGAAAGCAAAACATCAATTGAACCGTAACTTTTGTGAGGACAACGGATGAACGAATGTATAATAAATCGATTGCTATTGTCATACGCAAAAGGGGCCGTGTTTATCAATTATTGGGTGACTTTAAAGATACAGGCGGTTATTGGTGTTGAAATAGGACAGAAAGATGTAATTCCCCAGTTCATCTCTAAGACGGCGTATACCAATTTACGACTATTGTGCCACTTAACCTTATCTCGGCTGGAGTTATTAGTCTTTATAACTGTTTGCAATGTACATACCAATGCAAACATTTAACCAAATGGGTTTACACTACATTATTACGAAAATATGAGGCCTCAATACAGATGTTCCGTAACACAAGAAATATGGCAAGTCAATAAAAAATAAATAACAGATATGCGAAGAAGCCTTCATAAAACAGCAGAAGCTGACAAACGACTTCAGATGGCCCGAATGATATCATAAGCAAGGAAAATCAAGACTTAAGGCCAATTCTTATGTAGGGTACGAAATCAAACAAGGTTTGCGGGAAACCGTGACCCACATCACGTTTTATTTGTAGAAGCGAATCATGTAGACATGACTAAACGTTCATACGAAAATTAATAGGCATACAGATTTGATCATCTCTCTTCGTGCATTGGCTTTCATACTGTATAGTATTATAGTTGTCTGTGTGTATTCGAATGTGTAATATATTAAGTTTAGCTGCGATAGTACTAACCAACTTCTTCACCTATTCAATTAACGAAGGTCGTCTGCCAACTAGTTTGTCCGGCGTTTTAACAATTACACAATGTCATTAACCGGTCTCAGAATTTGTGTAATCAACTTTGTTGGTATTATATTCATATTCTGAAGGTTTGTCTTTTTGAAGTGCATGTTGGTAGTAGGGGTTCTATGTTTCTATCTTCATATATCTTCATAAAGTATCTTTCTTTATTAAGATTATGTTCACTAATAAATTTCTTACTACCATACTCGGTAGCTGAATTTACATCAATAAAGCGAATACCAACAAACACTTCCAACACGTTAACCACCGTCAATGTCATCATTTATTGCCGCATCACAAATTAAAGCAGTCGGAATGAATTTTTCAAGTAATTTATAAATAGCAACAACAGATAGCATCACCGTAGTTACATCACTGGCTGGGTGCGACCTGTTTGTGTACGTTCTGCCATAACAGTTGGTAACATAAACATATCACCTTGAGATACAACATTTTACATCGGCAGCGGAACTTCGGCCTTAAAAGGCTCACGCGAGGAGACATGATGTGAGCCACTACAGAACTATAACTTGACGTAAATACATGGCACATCTCGTATTAAACCGTGAATCGGCATCCTTTCACAGCCTCGATGTCCCACCCCTTTTTATCGCCATTTTGCTTCATGATTGATGAGCTATTACCGGTTTCGTTGAAAGCTTCTTGATTTATTGGCTTCGTTTACCTATTTTCGAAAGATACCTTATAGTAGGAAGTTTTTGGTCGTTGACGGCGGAATATTCACGCGGTGTGTGGAGCGTGCGGATACGGCGCTGCGCGTGCGCCAGCGGATACGCGGCTCGTATAAATAGCCGTCCATCTATTTCGGTCGGGACACAGCACCCAGGCGCCCGCCATGTGCCTGATGCCGTCGTCTGGGACTCCACGTTGAAATTAATTAAATTCTTAACATATTGAATCATACTCGAAAAGGGCCGGTACATTCACACTACAAAGTACACTGTGAGTCACAGCTGGAAAAATATTGTGAATTGATGACACCATTTGCTTCAGCCTACCTGTTTGCAAAGTCCCAAGTGCTTTACAAACTATGTAAAATGTTTTTATTTATTTATTTATCCTCTTTACATCTATCTTTACAGGCTTTAAAACGTAATGCGACAGAGCAGCTATCGATCGATGATCTCACAGAGCGCAATTCTTTAGCTATATTCGTGTTTATAAACAATAATTTGTAACGTTTACACAATCTCTGCTCTTTGCCAAGGTCAGGGAGCCGTGTGTGATATACAAATATTTATCTCCCGACTCGCCACCAATAAGCACTTTTCGCGTGGGAATACACTCCTTCAGACCACGAATGCTAATGAAGAAACAAAAATTCTTAACTACCTCCTTTATTCCAGAGCTTTAAAGTCTAGAATTGAATGAATGCAGAATACTATATCTGTATTGAATTTGTTGAAGACGGAGGCATGTCATGCTTGTTTCCCAGAGACGAATTTTAGCACGTCTGCCACAAGTGGTCCAACAACTTTCCTTTTCGAGGAATCTCAGTAAGTGTTAGAAATAAAATGTGTAGTGACTTGGGAAAACATAAACTGGCTTTGTCTCAGACTGTGAATGGAAAATGACGAGACCACCCATAAAGAGAAAAGTAAACGACATGCATCATTTGCTTTGAGCTCATCCAATATTTGACTGGAATGGAAAACAGCTCACGAGCAATTAAGAAATGAAGTTAAATTAGGAGTGACTATATCTAAAGTTAACTTTAAAATGCATATACGAGTAGATCATTGTACCAATCGGTACTCCGAAGCATGCGGGTGGTCTCATAATAGGGTTAATCTTGATTCAATTTCGACAATAAAGCCCTAAGGGAATGACGCGTGCTTTTTGCTCTTCAGTCTATTAAAAAATTAAGCTTGAGTCATGTCCAGCCACAGAACGATTAACCCTTTATGAAGTAATCTTTCTTAATACTTTTTGTTGAATATTCGCATTACTCAACCGTACAAAAATAGAGAGAGCTTAATCTACCAACGGAAAAGAAACCGAGCTAGACAGGATGTAATGTAAATCGAACCTGATAGTCTACCTTCGTTAGTGCACCATTATGATCATAAGATAAAGTCATCATCTCCTTAGCCTTTTCCCAGCTAGGTTGGGTTCAGCTTCCAGACTAACCGGATGCAGCTGAATACCTGTGTTTTACATGGAGCCACAGCCTATCGGACCCTCTCAATAGTCTCAACCCACGTTACTGGGCCACACGATACTCCATGGATAGACTGATAAGTCACTGTTACAGTATCATATTAACAGCAGGATATTTGACTAAAAAAGTTTTTTCTGAATAGGCAAAAGCTGCTGAAGCTTGCAGATTAACAGTTACAAAATAATAATAGAAGAAAATTCGCAATGGATATGCAAACATACAAAAATGTATGTAAAAAATAACTTTTTTTTCACTTTTACTGACAAAATGTCACGCGCTTTTATTTGAAAAATAGTTTCAATACGAATTAGCGGGTTCTAAAATTCAAATTTTTCATGAAAACATATAAATTAAGAACCTGTTATTCAGAATTTAAGCACATCATTAACGAGTTTTATAAATAAAGCCCCTAATTACTCAAGGACTAAAATAGTTAAGAAAATGTAAAAATGGATTAGACTATGCACTATTCGAATTAGACATATAAAAATATAAACTGATACTTGGTCAGGTAAAAATTGGTTTAACAAGACCTGTATCGATCGTTCAACACCTATGGAATGCCGATGCAACTGCCAACGACCTCTTAAAGGAGACCGGAGGTCATAATCTCAGATTAAAAGTACAAATAGATATAATGTAGAACCCCTAGGGCCAAAAAGTTCAATATGTTATCGAAATTAACGTTAATGGGCTTAAGGTAACAAATTGTCGGAATCTGATAAAGAGGATATTGGAACACATAGCTTTAAATAAACTCTCTCTAATACTCGTAAATAACAGTGGCTGTATGATCTTAGAAAAGATCTTTCAAAGGGCATGCTCGTATAATAGATTTAGGGGTAATAATATTCATTTTTAATACCTTTGTTTAGTAAGAGACATCCTTTTTGGAAGAATGACAACGTTATAGTAACTGCTCCAAAATCTATTCTCTACAATTTGGTATTTATAAAGTCCTCATTCCAATGGCAATAGCCATCGATTTATGAATCAACGTTCGGAATGTTAAGAAGAACTATAAAATACATCATAGCCAATGGTAAATCAGATCAGATCAGTGAGTAATGTTTATAGGAATCCAGACTATTATAGAGTTAAACATTTCAGTCGCATGGCAACGCAAACAGATCAATTTATTGCTCCAATGATTATGAACGAAAGATATGGTGTCTGGTCAGGGCGGGCGGCGCCTTTGATGTCGCCCTTTGGATGCCGACGCCCTTTTAAACCGTCTGCAGCAAAAGGCTATGTACGGAAAATGGTTGATTTAGTTGCAAATAGCTGAGTTTTTGTTAAAGTCTGATAATAAAGATATGCACAAACAGGTCACCTTGTTTATAGTTACTGAACAAGATAATGTAAAAATAGACAAAGAATAAGTTAGGCATTTTGAATAAGAGCTGTATTTCATTGAGCAAACACGTGCGTAAGTAAGTACTTCTGTTGGAACGATTAAACAAAGATTAATCAAACAAGGGATCGCAGTCAACCAAAACCAGTTAAACAAATTAAAAAAAAAAAAAAAAAAAATTTGCAGCGAAGTAAAATATAGAGTATTGAAGCAGTTACAGCTTACAGCTATTTCTCTACAGGAAAACTAGATAACAATGGCTGTTTCTAGTCTAGTACATCTGAAAATAGCTGCACAACAATAGCATAAACCCGCTCAGCTCCAGATTTAATTATACTTGCAAACAATAATATACACAATATGGATGTTTGCATTAAATGTGTGCCTACATCGTGGTTCGCGGATAAACAATCGGCAGGATATGAGAAGGAAAACACGAAATCGACAGAAATAACATTAATGTTTAATTGAGGTTAAAATTAAGTGTAGGTAAGTGATACTATATCACATTGCTAGTTAAGTTAACATAAACTAGTATTTTCCTGTTTATGAACTCAGTAAAAATCATACATATACATACACATATAGTTTGAAACATTTTTTAAAAATGATATAAACTAGTTACAAAATACAGGTCGCGCGATGAATCAAGATCGCTCGGCAAAAGTGGAAGGGGCATGCGCAGTATTCAATTCTACGGTCTATTTGGCGACGTACGGGCGGGTGTGCGCCGTCGGCGACACGTCATTGGTAGATAGAGTCGCTCTTCAATTCCCGCGTTGCGTTCTCGCCTCTCATTGGATACTGTTGTACTTGGGTACTGTTGCGTACAGCTTGTGTTATCGTAATAGTAATACGTAGTCGTAAAAAAAAATGGTTAAAAATAAAGTTTTAAAACGGCTAGCCAGAAAAATGGTTTACGACGTGAATTATTACGTTAAAGAAAGAAACTAACGAAATTATTATTTTTAATTTTATGTTTTATTTTATAATTTTGAATTTTTTGAATTTACCTACTTACAAGATAAATTACAATCAAAAATTAGTGTTATTATAAGTTATGTTACTAAGGTTCAAACATACGAAATTAAAAATAAAATCCTAACATACTAAGAATTTCTGTGCGCAATTGTACACATGCGCCGATTGCCCCCACTACTTTCACCGAGCGATCTTGATTCACCGCGCGACCTGTACAAAAAGTTCTTGACTGTAATCCCACTTTATAGTAAGCAGTGATGCAATCGTTGATGGTGAATCGCACGAGCCTATTCACTCTATCTTTGAAGATAACCAAAATTATAATCGGATGGGAAGACTGCTGCAGGCAAATTGTTTCAATCCTTCGTTACACGCGGTATAAACGACGAGGCGAAACGCTTAGCCCGAATCGTAGAGATATCAACAATATAAGGGTGGACACTCTTCGTCTACATAGTAATACGGCCAACGTAATTTGGCGAGTCCGAACATAGGTTCTGCGCATCTCTCTTTCTCTGACGTTGTTTGCCATGAACGACGTGAGAGAGAGAGAGATGCGCAGAGACTATGTTCAGGGTCGCCAAGTTACGTTGGCCGTATTTGGATGCTATATTATATTGTCTGCTGGCTTATTTCAATCGGTTTTAAAAGAGACATTCAAGCTAAAATGACCGAAACTCGATAGGTGTGACCATTAGCGTCTGTAAATATTTCGTTTGCTGCTGCCTAAAACCAATGAGTAACATCTGGATACTAAGAACTCTTGCACAATGTTCCAGTTTCATTTCGAGACTATAATTCGTTCAGCTCGATTAGTTCGGGCTGTTATGCTGAAACGGCTCAAATATTATTTGCAGTACGATCCGGTTTACTGGAAGAAATTAGCTTCTTGGGTTATCGAATGGGAATGTTACTGGTCTCATGCAGTTTTACATTTAGGATGCTTAATCATCATTGTGATTTTATGTAGTTCTGGGTCTATGTAGCTTTAGCATTACTGTAAATAGATTTTCCTTTTTCAAGTCGGCCCGTCTCCGCCGCCGATCACCCCCACGACGGCACGGCGATGCTCCGCCCAAGCAGGGCACACCGCGACTGTGTGCTCCACCGTGTCCTCCGGGCGTTCCGCACAGTGGCGACACCCGGGCGTCACTTCCGCTTTAATTCGGAACAGGAACCTCCTGAACTTGCCATTTCCGGTGAGGACCTGTGTCATGCGGAAGGTAAGGACGCCGTGAGGTCTTTCCAGCCACGCCTCAAAAAGGGGACTTACCGCCATAATTGTGGACCTTCACGACATCTATGGTCATTAGTATTACAGTTGCATTTGTTTTTATTTATATGACATTCTTCGACGAAAATTAATCCTTTTTATCTACTTAAATTAATTTATTTTCAGCTAAAGTTTTATTATTTCGGTGTTTTTAGTTTGGTATTGAAAATTTTATTACCAGTTCCTATTCCAGCTTTACAGAATCTATTTATTTATTAATACACAGAAAATATCACAATTTAAAATGAAGTTTTCCTAACACAAGGATCTTCAAGTGTTCAATGCCCATATTCAGAAAATTGCTAGTGTCTCTAACGTCAATTTTATTGGTACTTCCAAATATGGAATTTACTATAACACAAGAGTGGAGTTTCAAAGGAATTGTTACTCCAACGCACTTGACTATTTTGGTAAACTGGCTGTAAAATACGAATAGAGGTTATTTAAATAAAACCATGTCCTCAATGATATATTGTACAGTTATAATTTATAATACTAAACAAGACATTACCGGTTCTCTTTCCCAATGCTTTAATAACGACACAACTATTAATTAACTTTAAAATATGAAATTGATCTTATAATAAAAACATTTGGAATTAAGGAAGATACTATAAAATTCTTGAGTTTCCTTCTTTATGATTAGGTAGACAAACAGGATAAATTCATGTCATTCCTATGACAAACCAAACATTTTTTCAGGAAAAACGGAACCCAAGAACGTAACTTGGAATTTACGTCAAATAAGCTGCGTGTCTTGTGGTGAGACTCGATAGAACTTGTGGATCCAAAAAACACGGCTTGGAGCTACTGTGTTCGAAATAGACTTTTTAAGGGCATTTTAAGATTACGTCCATAGTACATCATCACTTCAGCCCAAAGACATCCACTGTTGGACATAGGCCTCCCCAAGCGTCGTACATAATTGTCTATAGTACATAGTAAAATTGTTATTTATATCCTAGCGATTAAATCAGAATGAAATTAAGGTTTTATGTCCGAACACAACTTAAACATTTTAACGACATAACCTTTATATCTGCAGGCAGACTTTTTATAAAGATATAAAAACCAAACGAACTTAAAAAGGCAAACAAAATGCTAAAGCAGACACTGGCAAGAAAATTAACTCAGACAAAGAGTCCATCAGTCATTTCTGCAAATGAATGGTCTCTTTTTTTTCCAAAGGAAATGTCAGCTTAACGTTGGTAGGTAAAGGCCAAGCGAACGTCCCTTATAAAAATATCGATTTGATACATTGTAAAGAGATTGTCTCAACCAAATATAGCTATTAGCCGAGAAGGCCATCCATTATTTAATGCTTCAAGCTATTTTGTTTACTAAACAGCCACCGATCTAATCTTTAATTCTTTTAGATCTAGTGAATAGGTTTCTTCTAGACAAGCGTGCTCTATCATCGACCACATCGTCACTTTTCATCAGGTGTAATAGTGAACAATAGAAAAAATAACGCCTATTATATTGAGCAACAAAACCGCACTAATGGCAGTAAAATTTAGATCGAAACAAGCGCAGTAGTTTTTGAGATAATAATAACAACTGACGATAGACCAGCAGCGTGACAGTTATGCAGTATTATTGTAACCTTGGCACAGAACTGCTAATATTCAACACGACATGATGCCACGTTTATTATAATGGATTACGTAGAATATTGTTATTAACAGACACCGTATATGCTAATGACGTCATTTACCGCAGTAAACCAGGAAAGTCCAAATAAAATGATACACGTTAATAGGAATAAACACGAAAAGAGCACAAAATTAACAAGTCTGTCGTCGTAAGTAAATTATTTGACGATAAGATACCACATGTATGTGTAAACGAATGTTTAGATGCTAGTTTAGAAATGCCTCGCGAGCAGGCTTTGATGGTTATGGTGTGTCGAGACTAAACAACTCTGTTAGCGAAGCACATTTCATATCCCCATAAAAGAACACAGATGTACCGATATTTTCAAAGCCTGCGAACAAGCCAGACAAAACTGTCGAGAGCATAAAATTTAAAATAAAAACAAAGAACAAAGCAGTAGAGTGAGCATTTGCACTTAATGGATGTGTAAATAAAGGCGCGGTGTCACACCCGGCAGGAGACCTTGGCCTAAAGAGAAAACAACAACTGGATCACGACATAAAGGAGTATAATTGATATTAACATCTGCTAAAACTTTACTCACGATTTTTTTAATGAACCACATGTGGAGGTTAAGGTTATCTTTGAAATTGTTTCATAAGATTAAAAAACTATGGAACAAACGATTTAAAACAGGCCCTAATATCGCTTTAATTTAAAATGTTTGTGTCACAATGCCTCCTTCAGATAGGTTGACCTGAATAATCCTCGAGATCTATGCTACAATCGCAATAAGAAATTGTTTATATGAAGGGTTTCATAACGAAGATATTAAAAGATAAATTATGGGCGGCAGAACCAAAGTTAAAACATAATTAATTTTAACAACGTACTAACATGCACTATTATAACAGAGATAAATATATCCAGTGATGTAACAGGGACGATTTCGTGACTCCAGTATATGGTATTATGAATCTAATAACAACTAACATTGTTCCTTACAAAGCTTCAAAATGAAGTCTAATGCAACTCATTTATTACAATATTACCTGTGACGATTATTTACGACCATTTGGCAAGATCTCAATGGTTCATAGTGCGTAGACGCATCGAACAGTACGTATTATATTTCTTAAACGAACCTCATTTCGTATGAAGTCAGAAGTTTATAAATAGAGAATTGAAACGAGCATTGGAGTATAATTTTTACGCCTCGATTCACGATTTATTGCCAACAAGCTCCAAATACAAAAAGTACAAGAGAAATCGGCCCGTTGTGAAATGAAAAGAACAATAAAGTTACCACAAATTGAAATCTGTTAACAAAATCGATTGTTTATCGTCGGCCAATGTGTGGGAACAAATTTTTAATGTTTAACAATTCAGTTTTTCTGAATAAGCAAGACTTCCTTGCCTACTTACTGCTAATGTGCATAAATTCATTTGCACTTAGCGACCTCGAAGTACTAACTAATGAGCAGCTATATCCTAGATAAACACAGACAAGAATTTATTGCATCTGCAAGCTTTCTTAGTACAAACTTAATGAATACAAGAGCCATTTAGAAATGTTTATCGTCTTTCACATCATCGTGTCAAAGCGTTTCTTTAACGACCGCTTCAGTAACTGATATTTTATAAATTTCCAAGAACACATTAATAAATTAAGCAGCTCTTTCATTTGGCTTTTTGCCTTATAAGTATCGGTTGTTCTCAAAGTCTCGAGGTGACGTCAGGAGGCAACGCTGCAGAAAAACCGGTCGGAATCATGCATGACCGCTGCGGAGTCATCCGCTATCTTGAATCATGTTGGCTATGTTGCGGTTTGCCTGTATGTCATATTCCATTGCGCTTGCGCAACCGTATTGCTTCAACTTTAATGACAGTACTTAAATTTATATTTTGACATTCTCCGAAAGTTCAGCAGATACTCTGCTTTAAGAAAAGCTTTCTTTGTATAGCCTGCTAACGAATTCAGAAGGCGTAGTCAATGGTTTATATTATGTGTCATATTCAATTGGCGAGAAAACTACCGAGCGCGTGTCAGTTTTGCATAACAATATTGTGAACAATGCGTCCCCTGTTCCGTTTTGCGAGTGCGTATGACGGAAAACCTCTATGTATTGCGGAATTGAAAAGAAAATAGAACGTTTCAGAGTGAATGACTTGACTTGAGAACAATTTGGAATTTAAAAAGGGGACTCACATTCTGAGGACATGCTAGTCCAGTTTTCTGCCGTTTATGGCCAACAATCTATTTTTTATCGCAGTTCTGCCTTGGAGACTAAAATATCGTATTAACTTTACGAGTTTAATTCTAAGTGGAGTCTGGCTTTAATAGTCATCGGCCGTGTTTATTGCTAATGGTCTGTTGCGACATACATTACGTGCCGTCAAGTCGATGACTGTTCATTAATAACTGAACGATGGCACGTCCGAAATTCATCGTCCAACGATACGAGTAACTTAAAATGAATGAAATAATTATTTGTACAGCAACAACTGCATAGAGCTGCTCGCATGAATTTATTACGACTATTTAGTTACGCTCATTGAATATAATTTATGCAAGTTATTTTAAATTGCAAATAGGTAGGCAAACGAGCTGTGCGAGGCAATACGTGGTAAATCTTACATGACAATTACGAGCTCAGCTAATGATTATAGTAATTTTATTTAGGACATGTCCTTTCAAGGGATATTGACTACCATAGATAGAGAGGCTGTAAAGATAGGCTTGAGGATATGCAGTGTTAATAGCTCCTGCTTTTCTTGCCCCCTTCGAGTGATTTGCTACTGGAGCCACTATTCTTCGATTAATCTTGATGCAAATATTTTGAAGTGCTGCCGTCTTAACATTGAGCGTTTTAAAAAAAAATGGCGAATCCTTTGCGAATTCTTTAGCAACAAGCTAGTTAATATTTAAAAGGACTGAATGCATATTATTCAATTCTCATAGTGTCGTCGTAAGATCACGGCAATTAGCCATCGGACTGTGGGATTCAAGAATGCGCGCGACCGTTAGCGTCCGCCTGTGCCATAGTGGGCACTCCCAGGAACAACCAGCGTTCTATGGACTGACGACTGCCTTTATAATACTCAGAAAAATACATCGATAATGTGGGCGAGGCTGTTATCATTTTAATAGTTACATTACGTCATGCTTTTGTTTATTTTTAAATTTTTGATATGATGACTGACCAGATGCTATCCTTTCGGTGTAAAACAATGCATTATTTCTACTATTACTTCTCTATGGTAACTTTTGAATGAGTTGTCAGTTGTTGTCTATGACAGATATAAAAGCGGAAAAACGCTCCGCCCCATTTTGTAACTTTTCTAACATAGAACGTTATTGTTCATCAATTGTCAAAAAAATACGTGACACACGATTTTATTTGTATTTTTCATACAAAGATTTGAGTTGTACTGCCTATCAATGTTAGGGCATGTTGACACAAGGCTCTCATTGTTACAGCTAGGATGTCGCACTTTATCACCTCACGGTAGATAGCTCACGTTCCCGTGTCCCCAAGTCCACATACATACATCGACACATCCCGATAAAAATAATACGTATAAAGTTCTTTGGTAATGAATATAGTGTGGAATTTACCCAGGATGTACATTATAAATACTCCTAGATAAGAATTAATACAATACAATTAGTTTCCTGATTCGTTCTAACACAATGGCTGTAGATTTTCCAAATTAGTTAACAGACTATTTTAGAATAGGTTAAGCTTTGCCTTTCCTGCTTAAAGGAGACTTGGTTCAAACGGAGGAAGAGTTAAATTATAAAAGAAAAATGCATTTAGCTAGCGAACATTCCTGTTGCAGGACCATGCAAAAAACCAGTAAATAGTTTTGTTTATGGTTCCTCGAGCGCACATTTCGTCTTGAGCATTGACTCCATGTTGTTGCCATATATCGCGTGGCCCTTCAAAATATTTACTTGGCACGCTAAATATATCAAGCAAGTCAACGCCCTACGCTACTGTGCGATTGGTCAAGTACCTCATCAGCATGGAGGAACAATGAGCGGATGATAACGCGTTATCTACGCCAGCCGGGAGAGGGGGACGGAGGCGCCGGAAATACAACGACTCAACATGGCGGCTTCTCGGAACGTGCGTACGCGCATCCGTCTCGAAAGTGAAGAAAACTACGTTATAGTCCGATGACCTAATACGATTTTGCAATTGTATCAATTGGCAATTGTTTTATGAACTTTGAAGCAGATTGTTATTATTGATCGCTGTTCAGCGTTATGTAAACGATATTGACAATCTTATCGCTTCCAGTACGGTATGTATAAACAAGCCAGATTATGCAGACAACGTAACGGTGTTATCTACAGTGAAATAATTTGCATGACATTCATGCGCCGGGTGCTGATTTGTTCACGTACCGTCACACCGTTATTAGTTAATACTTACCTTTTTAAGGCAAGATTACGAAACATTTCAAAGATAATATTGAGGCAGAAGCTGATAATTATTTCAAATAATCTAAGCGCAAAACCAGACCTAAATGTGGATTTAAGCAAATATTGTAGAAGAATTCAGTAATAGCACAATCAGAGTTTGCACCAATAAAGTTATTTGATTTGATATCCAATTATATTTATTGTATGATTTGGGCTGCAAGATTGCTCGAAAGAGTTATCGCAGCCCTGAAACGCAAAAAGCGACTGAAGGAACACAGTTGGGTTTTAGTCAGTATAACTCTGACATTCGCATGATATCCGCAGAAGAACCAAGGTTACCGATATAGCCCAAAGAATCGCTAAACTTAAATGGCAGTGGGCAAGGTACATTTCTCGCAGAACAGATGGTCGATGAGACCGAAAGGTTGGATGCAGCGTTGGAACGCGTTTCACAAGGTGGACCGAAGAATTGGCGAGGGCGCGGAAATCCGATGGATGCGAGACGCACAAGATGCGACACTGGGAGGAGGTCTATGTCTAACAGTCTTTCGGCTGAAATGATTATGGCTCCCTCTTCCTCTACCTAGAATGAGAGTAGTTATTTGACGATATCTCACCAAAAAAATAGCTACTGATGACTCCAAATGACTATCTGTGAGTTGGTTGAAATCAGGCTTGTTTTGACAGAGAAAAGGTTTACACGTTTTGTGAGCAGATAGCATTATCTTTGCGAGATTTGATACACTCTCGAACAAAATCTTCTTGAACATTTCACTCTAGCGTTATTCTCATTTTGTCTTAACATGAAAGGTGACTTTCTTTACAAAGGGGTATTATTATCCCATATCTGTGCGTTGCCTGTGTTCCATTCACGTCAGTCTGTTGGCGACTGACTAATGAGACTCTATTATTGGTGTCAGTCGGCGTCATTTTGTTTCCTTTTGGCGTACATTCATTATATTCTTTATCTACCAGTGCAGTCTGTATTAGTCCCCTCTCATGGTTGACTAGCACTAAGTGGTGATTGATATCAGCCGATTGTAGTCTTTTCTTCTTCATTTCAAGTTTTAGATTTCGCCTTTCTTGATTGGTTTCAAAAAGATAAATGATCACATAGATTTAGGAGGTTTTCGCGGGCAAAGTGTTGGGATATATCCAGATTTCAGTAGCATACAGAAATCAGAATCCAAAAACATTGTCGTTTACAAGTTTCTATAATAAGTTAACTACCTACAATGTCTTTGGCTGTAAATTCTCGCTTAATGCTGATACCATTTGCTTCAACGACAGCAATTATTGGCGCCTTTACAAATTGGGTGACTGGTTGGCTGTGCAATCATGTAACAGCATTAAAACAGGATTTGGACAAAGTTGCATGGGTTCAGATGCCCTAATGCTCTATCCACGAGCGTGATCCACTTGACGACTTAAACTGAACTATTAAGGGATTGAGCTACAGAGTGTGGATAGTTCCATCCTTCTCTGCTCATCCGTCATGGTAAGGCTGGGAAGTTCTTTTATTTGAACAGTGGATAGATTCATCGTGTTATGATGGACATACTTTATGCCGACTAATTATGCATCAGTGGCATCAGATAATTATTCTTCATTCATGTGCTGTTCTAGCTACTTAGATGTTTCCTAATATGTATAATTATTTTTAACGCCATAATTAGTTTGTAAGCTTTCTGTAAATATAACTATGGTTATGTTTGCTCTGTTCTTCTTAGATGGTTTTAATCGTTTATTTGTTTCGTCCCCAATATTTCCAACTACATTGTCTAGAGTTCGTTAATCGTTTCGGGTCTTTGGTATTTGTCCAAGATTATTAAGTTGTCCGAAGTAAATGTTTGTACTGCCACTAAATCATCGTTATTACATTGGTAACGAAGCAATTGTCTTAAAGTAAACAATTTAGCTATTTGAACAACTCAGTTGTCGTATAACTACGCAATAGATACAGGGGCAAGATAGGTTTGAATAATAATTCGAGTTTTGGAGTCAAGTGGGCGAATAGCCGCCATTTTGAAAGTTATCAAAGCTATTTGGCGTAGGTGAGAATTTTAAATTGTTTACGCGACTAGTTATTAACGTTTGCTTATTTTGTTCGACGCTGTTAGTGGTAAAAAATAGTCATAAGAACTGTACACACAACAAGAGACACGATAATTTTTGAGTCAATCTGAAAAAAACTACAGTTGCTTGGCTATTTGTTTGGTCATTATATCGTGAAGTTTTCATATTTGCCCGTTAGATGGACCTACTTATAGGTATTTGTGCAGATCTTCTCAATGGTACTTTCGTGTTCTTCTATACCGGACGGTCGCATAAAACCTCTTCATTTTTAAAATAATTAAACAAATAACTGCTCGGTAGTTCACCTGCGCAAAGTGTGGGCAAAAAACCCGGTCCATACGACATAATCGGCCGCGAAGGACGCGTGCTTGCGTACGCGCATCCTCCGTCTCACTCGCACATATAGCTCTATCTCGCTTTCTCTGCTCTTTAATCAGACAGGTATTGCTTTTATTACTATCTGGACCAGTCAGCAAACCAAACTGGCTTCTGAAGAATGATGAATATTATGAATATTAATTAGATGATAATTTCGCCAGTTAAGTGTTCATTGCTTAGTTAGAACGAGAGACAAAATGTCAATTGGAAAATGTATGATTCATAAAACGTTATGTATGATGAAGCTGATGGGAATGAAAAATGTATTATGTGTTATATAGTTTATGAAATATTCAGAACCAATCATAGAGATAGAATATTAAATGATGTTATTCTGTCCTCAATGTCACATTGGTTGTCTGAGTAATCCCTGCTTTAAGTAATATCTATGGGAAATATGTCTAGCTTAGATGTTTTATTCAGCATACTAGTCTGTACTTAGATAGTCTTAGTATGTTGGTCATAGTTTCAGTTCTACAATTGCACCATTTGTATGGAAGAGTTGATGTATTAAATATGTTTTCTCCATACAAGTTTACACTGCAGAAAAAAAAGTTAGGGCTTAGGTACTTAGATTTTTCTTCTTCTCCTTTTTAAGATGTAGTACTTACAGTAAACAAGAATAGGTGTCTCTAAATTTGTAGAGAGGTACAACACTACAACTACCTGTATGTTATAATCTATCATGTTAGTTTATTTATTTAAAGTTCATGAACAGTAGTAGAACATTCTTATCTTCTTCTTCTTCCTGCCCTTGTCCCATTTTATTTGGGGTCGGCGCAACACATTTTTTTCTTCCATTCTGTCCTGTCACTCGTCACGCTTAGAACATTCTTATAATATGTAATATTCAACTAGTATATGTATGTATTTATGGGTTTAATCCAACATGATTCTCACTGTCAATCAAACTTTGGGTTAAAAAAAAAATCATACTCTATGGTAGGTGTGCACAGTAGGCTAGTAGTTTCGAATTCATGCATAAAGCAAAATTTACTCTTTCTCTCAACCTTTTCCAGTCAAGGAGAAGCATAGTCCAGAGTTTTATGGAGAAAGAGAATTAGACATAAATCAGTGTGGATTATTAAGTAACAAACCATCGGTTTGTCAGAATTTATGGTGATTAGAAAAGGTTAAAAATTAAGTAGAAATACTTAGTTGTATGCAGTGCCGTTACCAAGTTTCACTACACTAAAAAAAAATGTACATAGACACTAACTATGCGGACCGCATTTACAATCTTAATTAGACATTTATTAAAATAAAGTAACTTAACGCTTCAGAAAAAAAAAAAAACGTAAGAATCACAAATTAAAAAAAAAACATCTTGGTTGTCAATTTGTCAAGTTCATCCGTTTGATGAACTTAGCATTTCAAGCATGTACTTCTGTTATTTATAAATTATCATTCAAGTGTTGCAAAACACTTGTCTGTCTTACTTTATGTTATTTACATCATGTTTTAATACTGAAAGGCAATTGAACAGAACAATGCTCAAAGTTCAAGACTGTTTGCAAATACGTAATTTGGATGTAAAACAAAAAAAGCAGTTGGCAATCATTTATTTTTTGGTTAGTTACAAAGATAAACAAACCGTACATTTATGAATGTGGCGCCGAAACTCAAGCAAGGCCGCCTCAAAATACAGATGAGTCAACACCTAAAAGACTACGCGAAAATAGTTCTGAAATTCAAATTTGAAACGTAGGCAGATATGTTAGGAAAGGTTAGTGCAGGCAAGTAGATAATTGTTTATCTAAACAATGTACTAACCGAAGCTCTCTGTCAATTTCAGCATAACCCCTCCTATGTGCATGTCTCCCTTCACGACCATAGTCCGTTTCTCGTTCAGGTCTGTAACGTGGATCGTGAGGTTCCACGACCCATCTCCAACGACTTCACCATCCGCCAACATGTTTCACAAGTTCTTTTACACTTCACAATAATTAATGTCACTTCCGAAGGAGCATCGCGAGTTGCGACCACAAAGTTAAGAATTAATTGACGCACGTCTTACAAACTCGCCAGACTGCAATCAACTAAACGGGTGTTGCTAGCTGCAGTCCCCTACTAAACGTACGCACAAAAGAAAATCGTACCAATTAAATTGGTAGGATTTGCCAGTTTTCAGCAAAATAACAAGTTGTTATAAATGTCTAGTTTATAAACGTAAATAGAATAGTACAGTATAATTTTCACCGTGAAATTTAGTGATAGAGAACATTGGGTGAGCTGTATCAAAATAATCAAATAAAAACAGACCATAAACTTAGTGTTTGAATATTTTCCGTATAATTTAGCAATGGCGACTTGATTAAATTATTACATACTGACCTAAATTATTTACATTTCGAAGGTCGATTTATTTATTCAACCATAACTTTGCTTTATTTAAAAAGGTATTAAAAATTGACGTATCTATGTCGTTTATGTATAATTTCAAAAACAATGATAAGTTTTTAAATTAGGCAACATCGATTTAAAAATTTATTTTAGTAAATAGTGACGCACATAAACGAATCGGATAACTTATGACATTGATCATATTAGTTTACAATGTTAAAATTGTCAAAAAATAAAATAAATCAGATCAGAACGGAACTTTTTAAACAAGTTTGTCACTCATTAATTCATCATAACTATAATTACAGTAAAATATAATAATAATAATAAAAACCCTAAACTAATAACAATTAACTAAAAACTAACTAAAATAGCGTCAAAAATCACGAGGTTTATTCTCTGTTCGAGGTAAAATAAAGGATTTTTTAATTTGCAGCGAAACGTTCTTTCTTTTTCAGATAGAACATTCTGGGCAAAGATAATCTAGCATCATTGTACTATGTACCTAATATTTACTAACTTTGTTACTACGCGTTCCAAATGAGAATAGGACCGATTCCTATGTTTTGACGTCTCGTCGTACTGTCAAATCGAAGAAATTTTGGCAAAATTTAAGAACTTAGAGATGAATAAAATTGAAGAACTGGATTCTGATTAAACTTTTTTCGTTCACAGTTCATAAATAAATTAAATTTTCCGTAAATTAATTAATGTTTGAAAATTTATTTCCTCGATTTGACAGTAAATCGTGACGTCACAGCATGGCGGGCGATCCTATTCTCATTTGGAACGCATAGTACGTTTTAGGACTGATTTTTCAATCGGCGAATAAATGGGTATATTTATTCGCCGATTGAAAAATCTAGCGTCTAGCGTATATTTATTCCATACAAAAGCAGTCAAAACGCTATATTTACTCCTCAAATCAAACATAACTAACTATTAAAAATATCAGCCCTTAGTTGATCATTTCGTTTTTAATTAGTTGAACTTTTTAGGGACTACATGACATCACTAAAAGTCACTGACAGTTTGACGTGTGATTTTTTGACGCAAGAACGTCTGTGCGTCAAGCTGTCAAGAATTCCCGGGCCCTTTGGGTGTTATTATTATAGTTTGATTCAATTTTAGTATTAATGCATGCAATAACATATGAATATTAATATTTCAGTTGTTGCCAAGACTTTAAGCTATCCTTATGAACAGCAAAGATAAGAGAAGCTCAAACGAAATGGTTGCCACTAAGAATAAAAGTAAAGGTAGTGCATTTTGTTGTATTTTAACAGTATGAAATATTTAGTCTCAATATTTGATTAGCGGGTGTTTTCATGATGTCTAACATAGAAACCGTATTGCTTGATGTATGTAAAGTCCTGTTTATGCGAGACTTTAAATGATAGCTCTGAAAATTTTAATTTTTTCAGTAATATCTTGTTCGACACCTGAGCATCGGTCAGAATCACCATCTAGGGACAGTGACTCCATCTGCGACTCGGAAGCAGCCAGCCCGGTTCCCTTCTATTGCACACAAGATGGGGCGGAAGGAGAAACAGATGTTGTTTGGAATTTCTATACTCCAAAGTCAGAGCATGCAGCAAAATCTCGCATCAAAAATTCAACACCAGTAAGCCGCAGGTCAAAGAGATCCATAAAGCCAAAAATAATTGAAAAGCAACCTCCAAAACGAAGAGCACTGAAACAGACATCACAGAAAAAGACTGAATTATTTCAAGAACTGATAGAACTTAATCAAAATCTAGTTGAGCTGATGGCTAAGAAACCTCAGAACACATGTACAGAAAAAGTGAATTCAGGAAGTGAAGATGACTTCTTGACAGAGTCACCAGAATTTTCTCCTAAAGGTAGAGTGAGAAGTAATTCTCGATGTTTAAGACGAAATGTGTTGAGCTCTAACTTTGTCAAACCAGACCCTGAAGCTGCATTAGAATCAGATGATTCCATGAATGAGTGCCTAATTAAAGCCAGTCAGGTTGTTGAAGAAAATATTCTTAATGAAGCCCCCCCACCTGTAAAAAGACCCTGTTATGAAATTAATAATATGAAAAAGAAAATAGCAACACCTAATCTACATTCAAACTTTAAAATGGACCAAGATTCTATGGATGCCATATTGAACAGTATAAAATTAGATTCACCGATTGTGACGAATGTGAAGAAATGTGCTTCCCCACAGTTGAATAATGATTCATTTGATAGTTTGGTTGGCAACTTAAATGATAGTGCACTGGACAGGTTAACTCAGATGCCAGTGAAAATGGATACATCAAGAAGGAAAAATCATTTGATTAGTCCAAAAGATGGTAACAGTTGGACGATAAAGGAATTTGTTGTTAACGAGAGTAGTCCATCATCAAAATCTATATTTAGTCGTCACAATTCAATGCCTGTGTCACCCTCTGTGATCAATACAAATAAACCATCGACAAGTGGGATGGTTTTTGGAAGATATAATTCAATGCCTTTTGGCAAGGATGCAGAAGATACAACAGGTACTTATATAATTTTAGAATCCAGGCCAAATAATTAGTTGCAAATTGCATCATATCAGTAACATAGCATTATGCGTATCAGCTTATCAGACATTTTTATTACAGCATATATAATCTACATGATTTATTATGTTACCAGATATGGCAAATATTTTGAAAGTTTTTGATTGTTATGTTAGACCGATTTAGTTTTATGCTTCCTAATTTCCATAAAATGTAGATTATACTTAAAAGAAAATTGCTGAATAGAAAGAGAGGCCACATATTTTTTACTCTTAATGAGTATCTGTGAACATTAACTATTTAAATCTTGTTTCAGTTCTAGGAGATTCTCCTATAAGGTGCACTCCAGAGGAAATAAAAAAGAAACACCAACTTGCAAGAGAAAAATTGTTAGCAAAGAGGCTTCTACCATTCACATCAACACAGAAAATAACTCAGTCTCTCCCAAGTACACAAATGAGTCAACAAATCTTGCCAAAAATAAATGAAGTAGCTGCCATTCCTAGAAAGTTACCAGAAACAATTCCTACAAAGAAGTTTCAACCTAAAGTTCCAAGTAATGTTGCAAATGTCCAGAATCAACCTAAAATTGCAACTAGTGTAGTAAATATTCAGAATAACCCTACTCAAAATTTTCAACAAAAAACTAATAGTACTGCTGTAGACCTAAAGTCAATAATTGAGAAGAAAAGACAAGAAGCGTTACTGAAACTAAGACGCCGACAAATACAAAGCAAATGATTCGATAATTGTTTGGTTTATATTGTAATTAAAATTATGTTATCGTTTGTGATTTATATTTTAAGACAAGTAATGCCTATTGTAATTTTAAATATTGCCACGTGATAAATACCATTTAAATAAAAAAATATTAATCAAATATTTTAATGTCTCATTTAAACCTGATTGATTTCTACTGAAACTTGAAAGGCTAAATCTGGTGAAAAGTTCACTTTCGAAATAAGAACTTCTCAAATGATCAGGATTTCGGCTGCCAAGAACGCCGTGGTACTGCATTGGTAAAGCCGATTCATGCCACAGTGCTAAGCATTTAAAAAAGTCCGTTTACTCTGATCAAAATGTTCGAAAGTGGTGCAGGAAATGTATGTATAAAAGAATTGATGTTTTATTTTATTTTATTCTTATAATCGTGAAAAGATGTGGTATCAAAGCGGATTAATTAAAAAAAAAGTGAGTTGTTTTTGTTGAAAAAGAAAACTGTCATGCCATGTCATTGTTGTTTGTCAATGTCAAAATATTTTTGTAGGTTGTGATGTGAAATGGCTTGAGCAAAATAAATTGAATACACTTTCTCGTCATTTATTAATTGCTAGCTTCTTATAGTTAAATTTCAACCACTTAGATGCATGTTTGAAGATAAAATCACTCGACGAAATTACCTCGTTATACGACGATAAATAAAATACAGTTAAGTAATCGAATTATAGCCAAAAATGGCACTGAATTACGTTCGACAAATTGCAAGCGCTGCGTGCTCGATTAGGAGGAGATCTAGTAATATCCTGAGACTGATAAGCACCAGTCAACCTCTGAGAATCGGTATGATACCGATAGTTGTGGAGCAAACAGGTAGAGGTGAGCGCGCATACGATATTTACTCCAGACTTCTTCGCGAACGGATCATTTGTCTCATGGGACCTATAAACGATGACATAAGTTCACTAATCGTGGCCCAGCTACTTTTCCTGCAGTCAGAATCAAGTAAAAAGCCTGTACACCTTTACATAAATTCCCCGGGAGGAAATGTAACTGCTGGGCTGGGTATTTACGACACAATGCAGTACATAACGCCACCGGTAGCTACGTGGTGTGTTGGACAGGCTTGCAGCATGGCATCATTACTTCTAGCGGCTGGGGCACCTGGCATGAGACATGCACTTCCTAACTCCCGTATCATGATCCATCAACCATCTGGTGGTGTCCGAGGACAAGCCACAGACATACAGATTCAAGCAGAGGAGATATTGAAGCTGAAGGCACAGATAAATTCATTGTATGTTAGACATACAGGGTTACCCCTGGAGAAAGTGCAGACTTCAATGGAACGGGATCACTTTATGTCGCCAGTTGAAGCAAAGAGTTTCGGGTTAATTGACAATGTTTTGGAGCATCCTCCATCACATGCTATGGAACAGCAGTGTGCAGCAGGTGCTACGGCAGCGCCGTCTCCAGCCCCAGCACCGGCTCCAGCACCAGGCCTGAACCCCAATCCAGTCTGATACCTGAAAGATTTCTCATCTACTTCAGCAACTATACTGTTAATGTTGGTGAATTCAGTGCTGGACTCTTGTGATAATATAATTAAAGATAACTTACTCATTGTTATGATATATAATAGTACATTGTATTTTATAGCAATAACTTAATTTTCATGTAATTTTTCTTTTATTTACATGATATAAATGATTAAATCATTAAACCCCAAACAAACGCCGATGTTCGCGCTGTCATTGTCTTTCTATTGTGTCTGATTGACACAATTGAAAGGCTAAACCCCAAGCGAACACTGGTGTTTGTGCTGTCATTGTCTTTCTAAAATTGTGTCTCTAATTGACATGAGTGAAAGGTTAAAACCATGTATAGAAATGTCTAATTCAAAATTTTATCAAAGCTCAATTTAACTTTTGAAAACTTGGACATCATTCTATGAAATCTAGAATACTGCATTTTTTTTTTTTTTTTTTAATTGTGATAAACTAGTGCTTGACTGCGATCCCACCTGATGGTAAGTAGCGATGCAATCTTTGATGGTGAGGCGCACTAGTTTATTAAGAGCCTATTCACTCTAGCCTTGAAGACACCCAAATTATAATCGGACGGGAAGACCGCAGCAGGCAAATTGTTCCAGTCCTTCGACGTACGCGGTATAAACGACGAGGCAAAACGCTTAGTCCGGACCGTAGAGGTTTCAACAACGTAAGGGTGAATATTCGCCGTACGTCGGGTTGTCCGATAGTAGAATTGCGATGGTGGAATCAAGTCATGCAATTCCTGCGCACTCTCCAAAATGCATCCTGTAAAACACCGAAAGGCTGGCTACCCTACGCCTGTGCTCAAGGCTTTGAAGGTTGGACTTAACCAAATCTGGATCACCAATTAGCCTCTTTGCACGCCTTTCCACCGAGTCCAAAGCTGCCAGGTGGCATTTTGCAGCACCAGCCCATATGTGACTGCAGTACTCCACACACGAACGGACCTGTGCCTTGTATAACATTAAAAGCTGTCCCGGTGTAAAGTACCGCCGGACCTTTGCAAGAACGCCTAGTTTCCTAGCAGCTACCTTGGCTTTGGACTCAATGAACCACCCAAAGTTAAGGTCTGAGGGAATTTCAACCCCCAAGAGTTGAAGGCGGTCGGTGTACTCCAGGGATAAATTCTGAAAAGTAGGAACCAAGGTGCACGGGCTCCTTTTGGTGGTGAACAGACACGCTTGTGTTTTGGCGGCGTTGAATCCCACCAGATTGGCTTCACCCCACTTGGAGACTGCCTGAAGGGAGATATTCGTTCGCTCTACCATAGCCTCTCTTTCGAACCGGATTAGCTCCTTACTAGCCCGAGCACTGGGCAGGTATCTCTCTACAACTGTGCTATCATCTGCATACCCATAGATACCGGGCACCAGCAGATCGTTGATATGCAACAGGAAGAGAGTTGCAGAGAGAACAGACCCCTGAGGAATTCCGGCATTAGTTGTCTTGGGCTCTGGTGAGCATCCGTCGACAACAACTCGGAGAGACCGTTCACTCAGGAAGTCTTTTACCCAGTTAATCAGACCAGGGGAAATGCCGTACGCTGGAAGCTTACTCAAAAGGCTAGCGTGCCATACCCTGTCGAAGGCCTTCGAGACGTCTAAGGAAACGGCAATCGCTTCCCCATTCTTCTCGAGGGCCTCGCCCCACAAGTGGGTGGCATAAGCCAGTAGGTCCCCAGTAGACCGCTTGCGGCGAAACCCGTACTGTCGGTCACTGAGGAGATCGTTACCTTCCAGGTATGCCATGAGGCGCGAGTTCAATACACGCTCCATAATCTTGCAGAGTATGGAGGTTACCGAAATCGGCCGATAGTTGGCAGGATCGGCACGACTGCCCTTTTTGGGCACGGGTTGCACGTTGGCAAGCTTCCAGGAATTGGGCACTATACCAGTCCTAAATGAGAGGCGATACAAGCGCGTCAGTACAGGAGACAACTCGGGCGCACAAGCCTTTAGAACAATCGCTGGCATGCCATCTGGTCCACTAGCTTTATTCACGTCTAGACGACGCAGCTCTCTCAGAACTTCTCTGTTCCTCATGTGAACCTCCTGCATTGAGGAGTTACAATGAGGCAGAGTCGGTGGAGCTGCATTGCTAGTGTCAAGGCGAGAATTATGGGCAAAGAGAGATGCAAAGAGTCCTGCTTTCTCTCTGGCCGTATGAGCCAGTGTTCCATCAGGCTTTACCAGCGGAGGCAAAGTGGGCCGACAGAAGTTCGCCTCGACCGACTTGGCAAGGGACCAGAATGATCTGCTACCGGACGGCTGTGCAGAGAGTTTTCTGCCAATATGGGTTATGCGGTCGAAGCGTGCCTTCTTTAGTGCTTTTTTGTAGGACTTGGCAGCATGGTTGAAGGCTCTCTTCTTTGAATTCAGATCCGGAGCTTTGCGGTCACGAGCGTCAACCCAGGCGAGAAACGCCGAATGCTTACGCTCTTCAGCCTGAACGCAATCGGCGTTGAACCACGGGCGAGCTGAGCCACCGATGCGTACATCGCTATAAGGGATAAAATACTCCATAGCTTGGCGTATCACATCGGTTACAGCATCCGCACAGCTCGACGGATTTTCAGAAGAGAAGCTGACCTGCTGCCAAGGATAAGACGCAAAGAAGTGCCGCATCTCATCCCAATCTGCCGACCTGTATCGCCACATTCGCCGTTCGCCACGTGAGTCGCGGTCAGGTGGGGAGAAGGACGATACAGACTTCACCAGACAGTGATCTGAAGTTCCAAGTGGTGAGGAAACCGTTACGACACATCTGTCCGGATCGGTGGTCAGCAGTAGGTCCAGACAATTGGCAGTATGACCAACTACATCAGGCACCCTCGTCGCTTGCTTTACCAACTGGGAGAGGCCCAGCGACACTGCAAAGTTTCGAGTTTCCCTCCCAGCGTGGTCGGTCCTCTCGTATGGGAAAAGCCAGTCTTGGTGGCAGGCGTTAAAGTCCCCCAGAGCAACAAATTGCGCATCAGGGTGCCGATGCAGAGCCTCATCGGCGACCTCACTGAGGTGGCGAAACAACCGAGTCGCCTCCTGGTCGCCACTGTGCGACCGGTAAACACAGGTGTAGACAATTTTGTCCACACCGGTGTCCACCAGCAACCTTAGAGTAGAAAAACTGGGGTCTTCAAGGTGACGGAGACGCTGGCAGCAAATGTCATTGCGGACGTATACACAGACCCTGGCACGCTGCAGGAAATGGTGCTCCAAAGAGTATCCCGGGTAGTCGAGATACGCCGCATCAGACGGACATCTGATCTGCGTCTCCGTCAAGAAAAGTAAGTGGGGCTTGTCAGTCTCGAGGTGTTGGTGGACTGCATCGAGATTGGAGTGCAGTCCTCGTATGTTTGAGAGGTGCACATGGAACGAGAGGACGTGCATCCGCTGTACACACTTACTTTTCCTTTTATTAACTTTCATTAATTTAATTTTAGTGAATAGGGCTGATGGAAGATGGCAGTTGAGCGAGGTGATGCGATGTCAAACCCAACAACACAACCAGAGTTGCTGCGCCAATGGAGGGTTGATTAGGAGACTGCGGGGACGCCCGAACCCCCCCAGAGATCGCCATCGGGTCCTCTCGCCCGGTCGCCAACCGGCACAATGGGGCCACCCTGGAATTTTTCGCAGTTGGCGGGGCAGCCTTTCGTGTTTGGCTGGCACACTACTTGGGCCCCCAACTATCTGCGGTCGGCCAGCGGAGCATCGTGCTTCGGATCCCGCTACCCTCCATGATCAAACCTCCGACACAACAGCAACTGGTGCATCATACCCGGCGTACATCGCAACACAACTGTTCAGACCCATCCTCCAACTTACGGCTTCACCAGAAACACGACGGATCGCTTGGCGGCATGACTTTATCTGGTGGGTGGTAACCTTTAAGCCGGCAGCCGATGCTATGGCCTACCACCGTATTTACTGCTCGTTTAGCACTACCCAGGGGACACGTGTAGGGTGATCAAGAGTCAAGTAAATCCTACGGACGCGAGCAGTCATCCCCCAAAAATAGCAATATACACAATATGCTAGTTTATGCTAGTCTATGTGTAAATTTTGAAAAAAAGAATTTGGTTGGATATAGAAATAGCATGCTTATTAAAGTAGTTAGATATGGTCCTGAATTCTTGAGCCTGCAATGGAATCTTTATACATGATTATAGTCTTATTCCAGTCTCCCAAATTAATTACACTGGTATTGTTCAAGTTGATCATCAAGAACCAGAATACCAATACTCTTTATTAAAAATCAAAATGCAAGTTAACAATCAATGATACACAAGGTGCAGTTTTAAAACTGCACAATATTTCACGAGGTTGTAGTAAAACTCATAAATAATCATATAAAAAAACGATACCTGGTCAATAATCAGTAATACTTGTTATTTAATTTTTTAATTACTCTAAACTAAATCGATTGATCGATGGCCGCGGGGGCGTGGCTAGGGTGTGGCGTGCGGGATGATGATTGGATGATACATTATTTATGAAACTATCGTTGCGAGTTAGTGTGTGTGAAAACGACCTTTATTGTTCCGTGTTTGTGTGTGTGAAAAAAAGCGCGGTTATAAAAAAAAAAAAAAAAATACCTACTTATTTTATTATTGATTCGGGTCGAGAATCACTAACATAATTACCTCCTGAAATATTTTGCAGCTTCAAAACGACACCTTGTATAATGAACTAGCTTTTGCCTGCACGGCTTCGCTCCCGATCTTCCCTACTCCACCCTACTATACCCTACTCTACCCTAATATACCCCACTCTATCCTACTTTACCCTACCCTATCCTACTCTACTCTAACTTATCCTACTCTACCCTACTCTACACTACTATACTCTACACTACTCTACCCTACCAAACTTCACATAAACCATCTACTAAATAGTCAGAACAAAGCCTAAACATTTGGTTTGGATAGGTGAGTCTGTTCTTGGGTTATAAAATTACATCTAAAAGTGGCATTGATTTATATATATATAGATAGAGCAGTGAAACTGGCATGTCCTAGAAACAAAAATTCGAAGACATGTGACACTCACCAACCCGCACTGGGCCCATGTGGTGGATTACTGCCCATTCTCTCTCCTAGAGAGGAGGCCTGAGTCCCAGCAGTGGGAACATTAAAAAGGCTGATGATGATGATGATGACAATCAATGTATTAAACTCGTTAAATTGTATTGAACAGTTCGTGACTGACTGACATATTAGAGATGTGTCTAACATATCTCAAATATGAGATGCATCATCAATCATCATCTCAGCCGAAATATTTCCACTGTTGGACATAGGCCTCCCCAAGCATCACTAGTTAGCATCACAAGCATCAATAGTTGGTCCTGTTTGTCTCGCTATGGGTCAGATTCCCGCGACTCTCACCAAATCGTCTATCTACCTTCTGGGAGGCCTTTTAGCGGTGCGTCTTCCGGTACGTGGTTGCCACTCCAGAACTTTCGGCCCAGTCGACCGTCCATTCCAGCAATGTGCGAGCCCACAGCCACTTAAGTTTGACGATTGTTTGGGCTGCAACGGTAACTTTGATTCCCCGGCGTGTAATTTCATTCCAGATATGATCACGCAAGGAAACTCCGAGCATAGCCCTCTCGATGAAGAGAGCATCGGAAAGCGCCAAAGGCAACGGCCCTTTGGGTACTTTCTGATGACCTTGCCTGATGTGAGCGAACACGTTACAAAACCATATGTACTGGGCTACTGGTCATAGACTTTAGTTTTGAGACACTGAGGTATGTCGGACGATAAAATGCCGTGTACAATTGTCAAAACGGATCTTGAGCGCTCGGCGTCAGAGTGAGGATCTCTTTGCGCATTCCATACATTGGCGAGCCAATCGTCTTCGTTGCTAGATACATACAGCAACGCAGGGAACGAATCAGGAGTGACGTCTATGACGCGATGGCGTGGCGAGCCAATCACTGACACTCCCCGCATCGTGTCTCACTTCGCGCCACTAAAGAGACCGAATATTTTACTTCTGCGCAACCGCTCAAGATCCGTGACGGAAAGGCCGAGTCGAGTCGCATTCAATAATTGACCTCTTTCTCGAAGTAGGACCCCGGTGAGATGCGTATCTTTGAAAATAAGATCATACTCTTCTGTCTGGTTCTGTTTAATTCAAGAAGTAACAAAACAAATTTAATTGTAATAATATTTACTGGGTTGTATTATACTTTTCGATGGGCAAAAAACTGTCCCTGAGTGAAAGGAACAACTTTCTTAAATTTTTAATTTTATTAAAACCATAACGTATTTATCGTTGAATAAATTACGGGCGAACTAATTTATTTAATAAGTAGACGTATATTATGTTAACAATATTGTTCATCTTTGGTGTCGCAGTAATTTTTCAGTACTTGCAAATTGTCCATCGGAAAGTAGATTGGCTGACTAAAGTCAATTCGAGTCTGGGAATTTATTAAATATCTGGCAGTACAGCTTCCTTGCGTTATGATGGATCCAGTCGTAGTAGTATGTGATATTGGTGTACACCATCAGTGCTGGTAATCTTCTTGATCTGAAGGAAACCAATCCCAGCTGTGTGTAGTCCTTCGCGATAAGAGCGCTGCCAGAATCGCCACTGCAAGAAAAATAGTTGGGCTTTTCAAAAGGCAGGTCCTCACCGGACATGGCCAGTTGTTTTGAATTCATGTGGAAGACGCTCGGGTAGTAGTAGTCATTGTGCGTATCATCCAGAGGGAACGGTCACCTTCTGCGTAGTAGTAATGGGAGTGAAGGGATGTGCCGCAAGTCCACAACTGAGAGAGAACAGACATCCTCACGCCCCAGCCGCTACCGCAAGAGACGCCCATTCCCTATTGGGTAGCTCGCCGTCCAGCCGTCCTCTGAGGATCGAGCTCGAGTCGACGGCGCATAGTGTTTCCACGCGTATTCCAAAGACAGGTAATAAGTAGACGTACCCAGTAGGGCTAAGGCCCGCTAGGGCCACGGGTGCGTTTGAAAGAGTTAACGTGGCCCTGGAAAACAAAGGCAACTGAAAAGCTTAGATGGGTCTTTGGGGCTGAACCGCTACCAGAAGCTATAGTCATGAATAAAACTTACTCTGCTGGATGGTGTCCATCCGATTTTGTGCTCCCAGCACAAAACATTCCCTTTTCTAGTTTCCCAACCCGAGAGCACACTCTTGCGGACCTTATTTTCTGTGATACAGACTTCAGGATTGTAACTGTGTCTGCTCTTTCTTCCTGGAAAATATAAGTTGTTATTTAAAGATAAAATGCTTCTTCACAAACACATGAACTGGTGTACCTAGAGATATCCTATTTTACGAAGGTGGGTAGGTCCTGGATATTGCGTAGATTCAAGCAAAGTCCCGCACACCTCTGTTGAAAAGGGAGGATCCTCCGAACAGTCGGGTGTTATGTCTGATCCGGGCCCCGATAGATGATTTCGGACTGTTGTTTAATTATGGTCGAATTGTGCGGAGAACTCTAATTGCGGAATGCATGATTTCAATATTTTTAGTACCTATGTGGGCACGTAGATGTCGCTACATGCACATTGTTTCTATAGCACCAAGCTAACGCACATAGAAAAAAGGATACCCACGTGAACCTCTGTGGCGTACCTAGTTAGTCAGAAGTCCTGAATAATGAAAATTGGGCCCCATTTTTATCTGATTTTGGTGAAACCCAAAAATGATCTCGTTTTTGTTAAAAAACGGCAGGCTAATTTTAGAGATAAGAAGGGCCCCTGAAACCTGGGGGGAGGTTGCCCCACGAATGGAGAAAACGTCGGTAAGTAAGAACGCAAAGGGCCACTAAAAGAACACGCAAGAAGTGGTTTCCTAACCTCCAAAAAAAGAAGAAGAAGTAATAATAATAATAATAATAATAATTTATTTCGCTCCAAAAGTACAACAATCTTAATTAATATACATATATGAACATACAATTCGCTGGTTGGTTGTACAGTAGCACACAGTAAATGATCTACTAGTACCTACCTAAGGTACTTCTAAAAATATCAATCTGTTTATTTGCATTTTTTAGGTACCTACCGAGTAAAGTGGGGTAACTTTGGCCCTTGAGAACATGAGAAACTGTGTTTACAGAGTTTCTATTGGTTAATGAGTTCAAGTCCTAGTTATACCTCAGGGTCAAAGCAACTCTACTTTACGGTACTTGTGAACTTACGTCTACAATACCCCAACCAGCAACTTCCCCTTTGTTCACGTCTGGAAACTGAGGACTGACGACAATCCTTTTGATGTTCTGTCCCAAATACAAACTCTTTTTGAGTCCAGCCAGCGCTATGTCGTTGGCAGCAGACCGTTCGTCGTAACGATCATGAAATTTTATTAATCCTATTTCTCTTTTTGATATAACCTGAAAAGGTAAAAATTGGACTTTAGTGTCGTGTGTTTAATGGCTTTTTTTTATGGTGGGAAAAAATCATCCTATGACATGGGCGGAGCGGGAGATAGTGTCAGACTCTTACTGACTAAAAACCCACCCCGTTCCTTCAAGCCTTCATACCGGGGCTCGAACTTTCTTTCGAAACTAACCCTGTCCCCAGTAGGCTTCGACCCAGCTGGGCCCCTGCTGTTGCTGACAACTCCTTGAGGCGCGCGGGAACAGTGCGTGCTGTCGACGACTTGGGCTTGGTCCGGACAGTTACCGGACGGCCGGACAGCGAGCTACCCATTGCTCACTGTCCGCAAGCCCGCGCCTACGGTGGCCGGAAATCGGGATCAGAATCCCGGCGGCGGCGGCGGCGGCGGCGAAGACTCCGTTGCCTGATGCGTTCGGCCTCCTTCGCGAGCATAACTGCTTCGCAAAAGTCGGCGACCGCCTGCCACTCCTCCTCGCTCTGGACTATGGCCTCAACCAAGCGAGAGAACCCGGCGCGAGAGGTTGTGTTTAATGGCTGCTACGCACGTTACGAAAAACCGTCACGATTGGACGGTACAGTTCAAACTGCAACGATAAATCTACATGTGTGTATGTGAAAAACTGTACAGTTTGAACGAGAACATCTGTACGGTTGAACGGAGCAGTATGAAATTTTGGTTAGATAAATCGGAATCGGAAGAAACTGTGTTGATAATCGTAACGTGTGTAGCAGCCATAAAAGTAGATTTTTTTTAGTCGTTAACTCGTACATATATTAATCGTCATTTCAATTAAAAGGCGTCCACTGCTGATTTTACCACGAGGTTTTCGAGATCCTTTTTAGGACCAAAACTGAACTGTTAAAGTAAGAAAATATAGGGTGTCTAGCTCGGTCCCTCTTTCTCGCTCGCACGCACGTCATGGTAAGTCCCGGCGTCGTCACGTTGCTCGACCGGTATCCATCAGATCACTACTCAAATTAAAGATAATGTTACAACATCTGCGCTCTGTAAATAATACACAGTAGGCATTGAAGCATTGGATATCTATTGACTGTTTTTATATCTGTTGTTTAATTAGGTACTACGACACGTAGTACTTATAATCTAGATCTAGGGGATTTATAGGGACCTACTTAAATTAACCACTCAGTTGCCGGTTAGTGGTTGTAGTGCTGAGTCTATACTATGAAATGCCAATCGGTGGATTGGACCTGACCACCCGAGGTTGACGTCAATGTACATGTCAGACTTCTTTTATTATTAGCAGCTTTGAAGCTTTATAACTTTGTTTTAAAAATTCTTGGATATTTATTTACTAGAGTTAAAAATAAATTTTCCTTTTCGCCAAAAGTGAAACCTTGGCCGTATCTTAAAGGACTGTAGGATAAATCAATAGCAAAAAAGCAAAAAGGATTATGTCTATCAACCGTAACCAAGCAAAGAGAGAGAGACTATTTAGTGTATTGCTATAATCTGTTATAAGGCGTGATTTTTCTTATATAAAGATATTGTATGTCTGATATTTTAAGTTTCGCATTGTTAAATTTGTAATAAAATAATACATATTCCCTATTGGAAGATATTCAAAATAATCCTCTACCTTTTCTAAGTTTTCATGTCCCGCAAAAGCCTCAATCAGATGTTCCGGGTTATCTGTGTCGCAGATATTAACGCAATGCGCCGCAGTGATGAGGATTTTTTGGTTCAGGACCGAAGCCCCACAGATCCAGGGCCTGGAGCAGTCTACGGCCAAGTAGATACAATGTGGAAACTCCGTTATAGTCGTATAAACACCACCAACCACAAAAGGTTCCATTTTAGACTCACAACTCAAAACCACAAGTGAAAATATCAAGTAGAACGTGGTTAAAAGAATCATTACGGTTGCTACGAATTTAGGCTGGGTTATTAAACTTATCGTTTTTAATTTTCATTTACGATGTTAGCTCGCTGACGTATCCTTATTAGTGGGATATAAAAATTGTGCGATTGGATTGGATTTTTATTGCCTCTTGGTTGTTTTTTCAAGGCTTCACTGTGCGGTAAACACGATACGTGACTCGAGGGATAAACAACACTTGTGGAGGCAGTAAGTAGCTACCTAAACAGTTTCAGACAGGACTTTTTTAGCTTCAAGATACATTGGTTGACTGGTGAAAAAAATCCTGAGCCTGTAAGTTCGCCTCTGTTCTTTTGTGTGCATAAACTAGGTATTAAAGTATTAAATATATTGAAGTTGGCCGTCGATAAAGCAGTACCTACTTTTCTGCCACATGTCAGGCGAGCTGTGGACAAAAGCTACTTAATGGATCCCATTAAACGCAAGGCGACATCGCGGTAGACCAAGACGAAGGTGGAGAGATGAATTTGACTTTTACCGGAGGGACTAGCCGGCAAAGGCAAAAGACAGATGTGTGGGGAAAAGGAATAAGAATAAGAAATTTTATTTGCTCAAACATGTGTATTCAGACAGAATTAAAATCATACATGCATGCAAGATCTTAAATAAAAAGTGGCTCACGACATGTCTGCCATTTTTCATGACGTGCAAATATTTTAAATTCTACTATATTATTATTATGTTTTTTTTTTTCCATTTTACATTTATAACACATTTACAATAACAATTAGGGAGAGACAGGCCTTCTCCCAGCAGTGGGACATAGTAGATTAATTAAATAACATTAATATTATCATCACGTGTACATAGGCACACACACTGTGTGCACTCAAAAAATTCAGATTTTACATAAATTTTCCCGAATCTCTTTTTAATGGAGCCCATGGGTAATAAATAAATAACATTTCAAAGAGCGTAGTCCTATTGTCATATATTTTCATTCTTGTGTGTCAGTTATTTATTTCGCCAACATGACAGTTTTAGGCTACAGCTGAGGGCCCTATTCTTGTCACGCGTATTTTATCCCGCACGCGGGTCTCGTCCGCATGCGGGTGATAGCACGCTCCGGGCCACACGCAGGACAAAGATTTCGTTTGCTGCTGCAATGTTGTGCGTGTCGCCAGTGGGTAAACTTGTTTGCGATATATGCGGACTATGAACATGCGTGCAACCCGCTTCACAGTAAAAACGACACTGAACGCAGAAGATCACCGCCCGCATCCGGTCAGCGCGCACGCGGGCTGCGCGCCCGCAGCCGATCTGCGTTCCGCGCGCGAGCTAGCCGCATGTTAGGAAAAACATGTATCAAATGATAGGATGCGGGCAGTCCGCTTGCGGACGAGAACTGCGTACGGGCTAAAAACGCATGACAGGAAAAGGGCACTTAGGTTAAGGTGCATTGAAGAGCTAACTTTTTTTCATCATCATTTCAGACGAAAAACGTTCATTGCTGCAGTACATAGCCCTCCCGCAAAGTTCATCACAATTACCGGTCCTGAATGTCTCCCATCCATAGGATTCTCGCGATTCTCTTCAGGTCATCGTGTCACCTTGTGGCTGTGTATCTTCCGGGACGCGGTCGCTACTACAGGGTCTTTCAGCACCATCTGTTCTGCAATTTATGTAAGCTGCCAATTGTTACTTGGTGATTCCTCAGGCTGTGGTTCTCCTGCGGACATCTCTATTCCTGATTCAAGCACGCAAGGAAACTCCGAGCACAGTATTTTCTATTGCTCTTTGGGTGACTTTTAGCTTTATGATGTGCGACACCCATTGTGAGCGACTTCGTTACGTATTAAAGTGTTTTCCTCAATTCTTTTTTCTGTTCTTGTGGTTCCATTCACAGCTGTAAACACAAGGTACCAAACCCAAACAAATAGTAGATCAAACAAGTATTTGTTTCTTGCGGGAATAGAACCCACGGCACACAGCGCAGCAGCCAATCGCTCAAGCACTGCGATAAGTAATGAAAGTTGAACGAATGGAAGTAGGACCACTTCCATTCGCTCAAATATTGCCCTTGAATTAAAAGTATACCTACAAAGGCTGAGGTTTCTGGGTTTAAGACTTCGCTTGTTAGTAGTACTTATAAAAGTAATTTCCTAAAAGTTTATCAGTAAACAAGTCTTGAAGCGTTAACCGCAGCCTCACGAGACACGATCTCATAACTGTCTGTCCATCAAGTTAATTAACTCACGACCCTCCAGCCGAGATTGGAAAAGTTCGATTCGACTTTTCAAAGTCGAGACTTCCCATGAGTCTATACAGTCAAATGAAGTACCTATCGTGTTTATCTCGAAATATCGATATCAAAATAATGTCAAGTAGATTGTAGCACGCAAATATCTCAACCTCTTTTCTCTACAAGCAATTTCAACGCAAAGCTTTTAGGTAACACTTATCGCGATAGACGGCCCTAATGTAAATTATAGAAGCCTTTTTACCGTGAACAAGGTCGCTTACAAGATGGGGTAGCGCTAAACGGAACAGCATGAATCTAGGTTGTTTCATCCAAAACAATGGTAGTGGCGGCGCGAACCATCCTTTCATAATCTGTAAAAAGGCTGGACGTCGCCGAGGGGAGAGTGAATGGTTGGACTGGCGCATGCGCGGCGCTCTGGTCGATATGTAGTGACGTCAGCGAGAGAGGGCTCTCAGTCAGCCGCCGTCGGCCACAGCGCGAACATGTGGTTACAATGCTTGGCTGCTACGTTGTTCATCGCTGCTACCGCGTCGCGCGAGGTCTTCACCAACACGTTCCTGGTGCGCTTCAAGCGCTCGGTGCAGCACGACGAGGCTCATCAGCTGGCGCTGCGCCACGGCTTCGACAGCCTCGGACCGGTGAGTGGTGACCACGTGATTCTACGTAAACATAGCCATAGACAGTCATATTTGCGCCAGTATAACTTGATTTATGTCTCCCTAAGCCTCTCAAATCGCTGGAATTTTATTGCAAGGAGGTCCTTCGTAAATTGATGATGGTTAATAAGTGTGATGCGGTGGCTAGATGTTGTGTTGATTATTATGACTTTGGGTATCGTTGGTTGATTAATTGGAGAAGTAAGGACATTTATTTATGTCCTGTCGTTACTTTTGATCGTCTGATTGGACAACGAAAGTGTTTTTTCAGGAATATTGCTTGAGGCCGAGAGATTCGCGCGTTATTCTTGTAGCGTAAGCGTTATTTAGTTTTGATAGATATTATCGTTGCGTTGACGTATTGTTAACTAGTTACTATGGTAGCTAGAGCTAGTCCTACAACTAGTTGCTGGCAGTACATAATAGTAGTACGTCGGCTAGTGCCGGCGGCGCGCGAATCGCCCAGAACCAGAGAATGTAAACATAACATTGTTACCGCAGCGTTGGAGCGACTGAATTGGTTTCAACAGTTCAATAACGCTCTATGAAACAATTTGGTACGGTTTAATCTGTATGCAAGGTCTGGTTTGTATGCAACATTAATAAAGAAGACGAAGATGATAGAATAATAACCTAACACATGCGACAAATGTGACTTGTTACATGTATGAGAGAGTCTCGAAGTTTTTTCCGAACTGCGATTTTTTTTTTGAGACGTAGATAACAACAATTTTACTATTTTCAGATTTTTTCCTATACCTGTGCTATAAGACCTTGCTTTGTGCTAAATTTCAGGATTCTGGGTCAACGGGAAGTACTCTATGAATTTCGATATTTGAGAGTATCAAAATACCTATACGTTTTTTTGCGACATAAACGGCCGTATCTTTTTTATTCGTTAACTTAGAAGTTTGATTTTTTCACTGCTTGAAGGGACCCCTGAGTATATTTTTTTAAATTTCAACTCGATACCTCTACGCGTTCTCGAGATAAAGGGTCTTGACATACAGACAAACAGACAGACAGACGGATGGACAACAAAGTGATCATATAAGGGTTCCGTTTTTTCCTTTTGAGGCACGGGACCCTAAAAACAACGAATTTTAGGTTTGCAATGTTTTTTCTTTTAGTTAGAAGACAAGCTAAAACATGTTGACAAGATTTCCATTAAAAGAGTACAACTACCTACGTAAAGACGAAAAAAAACAAAATAATGAAAACAGCAAAGATGTAGGTAGCTACGTTACCTTCGTTAGTTTTTTTTTTTTTATTATTGATAAGCTCGTGTTTGACCACCATCTCCCCTGATGGTAAGTGATGATGTGGTCGACGATGGAGCACGCTTGCCTAGAAGTGGTTACTTCCAGGCAAGCGTGCTCCATCGTCCTTGCTCTTGACATAATAGACCCCTATCTTCACCAAAACGATAATCAGCAAATGTTATACAGGCTTCTTTGTAAAAAACTGGCTACTTCTCAGGACTATGTCACTATCAACAAACACTACAAACAATTTTGGTTCTATGACTTTTAATTGATATTTTAGTTCATCAGATTTTCATATAAAAAATAAAAATATTTAAAATTGCACGTTTTGAATATTACGAAGTCAACGAAGCAACCGATAGTACAATAGAGGACGGGAGCAGGGATCGGGCGGCAGGGTGCTTACCGTGATGCAAGTGCAAGCACCCCTGCCGCCCGATCCCATACAGACGTAGGTAGGTATAGCAAAATACAGAGTTGAAATGTATTAGATAGAACAACAAAATCTTGAAGGTTTGTTTTTGGTAAATTGATAATGTTTAGTAAAAAGTCTTAGAATAAAAGTTGTAGTTTATGATGTTAGTAATACAGTCCTTTAAGATTGTTCGTGTTTTATAAATAAGCCTGTATATGTTTTATAAGGTTTGAAAACTGCTGAAACCTTAATAATTACTTTATCAACGGTTTCCTAACAAACTTCGTTCAGGTTTGCACCGATATAGAGTTTAGATTGAGAACAATGACGCAAACGAAGTCACGCAAACTTCTACTAGATCCTCTGTTCACTACTTTAAACCACTCTGAAAATTGTATTTTGCTGTTCGTTCAAAAGGACGACGCTAGAGAAACTTGACTGGGGAATGCTTTTCCTATTAATAAGAGTTCTTTCAGTTTATATTATATAAATGGTGAAGGATAACATCGTGAGGAATTCAGCATGTCCTAGAACTAAAAATTCGAAGACACGTTACATTCCCCAACCCGCAATGGGCCCGCGGGGTGGATTACGGCCCATTCCCTCTCCTAGAGAAGAGGTCTGAGTTCCAGCAGTGGGAACATTAAAATGCCTAATGATGATGATATAAAAGAAGAAACAGACTGACTGACATATAAACGCACAGTCAAATCTACTGGGACTAGGAGCGTGAAATTTTGCACAAGGTTTTATTTTTTTATATAGACGAGCACTAAGAGAGAATTTCCCAAAATTCACTCCCAGAGAGGATAAAACGGGGTTCCATAGTTAATATGGAAAAATCAACTTTCACGCTAGCCAAGCAGCCGCTGGCAGAAGTTAGTTTACCTATATTTGTATATGGCTAGGCAGATCAGTAAGTACCCCAGGGCCCCCAAGCTTGGGGGGTTCAAACCTGATTAACATACTTTTTATTGAACTAGCGAAAAATTAAATAGGTTTCAAAATAAATTGCATCGCTAATTATAGCAACTCGATGTATGCCATACCTACTATTCTACCTATCGTCCAATCGGTTTGACGCTACAGGTTTGATCGTGTGTGGGAGTGGATTGGTCTGAGTCATACCAATCCATTCCCACACACGGAACAACAGATTGGATCAAACCTGTAGCGTCAAACCGATTGGACGACGGGTAGGATGGTGTATGGCCGGCATTAGTTAGTAAAAGTCTGACACTCCGTCCAGCTCTACCCAGACCAAAAGTTATTTGATGATTGCCCAAGTAAAAAAATGGGCTCCAATTTATTTTTTGGCATAGGGTCATTTAGCTACGCCTCTTGTGTCCATTCCCGTATTTTTATCAGTGTCTCAGACGCCTTCGCTATATTTAGATACTTAATAAACTACGCTAGTTATATAATAAACTAGTGCACTTCACCATCAACGATTGCATCACTGCTTACCATCAGGTCAAGCGCTAGTTTATGCCATTAAAAAGACATAAAAAATAAGGGTTTTTTTTTCTTTTGGAGGTAGGCAAGGCATACAAATCTCTATTATCTACAGTTAAAGCCCGGCTATCACAGACTAAAAAAGAGTATTATAAGTGATTTACACAAAACCTCCCATAGTGCCCTCCTACTGCCAACACCTCCTCCTACTGCCAACCTCCCTGCCAACAGAACCGGCTACTATTACCCATGTCAGGCAAAGCCATGTCACGCCAGTTGTGCCTATTCTTAGCACAGTATCTTAGATAAACGAGGTCGTTTCCCGGCCTCACATTAAGCATTCAGTTTGAATTGCCTAGTAACAGCGTTGTATGACATTGTTCTATTGTTATGGGAGTAATGGTGGCGCCACCGTCGCTTGTCACAGGGCCATTGCATTTTGACATTTTGGAAGATTTTCTACACTAAAATTATAAAGAGGTATTTTTTTTTGTTTTATGTTTTTTTGTTTGTAGGAGGTATAAACTATGGAAGTACTGGTCCGATTGCTAAAATTTTTTTCACTGTTAGAAAGCTACTTTACTCCTACGTACGCGGGTGAAACCGCGGGCAAAAGGTAGTATGAAATAAAGTACCTATTTATTCAGTGTTGTGTGTTACTTTTATTCTCCACTTCTATTTATTTGTTTAATTTAATTTTTAATAACTTATTACCCTAGTAATATGAAGCGAACGATCGAAGTTGCTATCACGTTAATGGCGTAACCAAACTAAGACCACCAAGGACTAAGGCAAGTGCAGTAAAATATGGGTCGCAAAAAAATTGTCTTTAGACAATATATATATTATATTATCACATTAAAACAACACACTACAGTATAGCATTATCTTGCCATATAACTCTTTCAACTCTGAAATGAGAGCATGTCTGTATAAAATATGTAAAACTAGGCACATATAAAACATTACTTTATTATATTCTGCAAATATTATTCGCGCCACAGCGCAGAATTGTGGCACAAAAAATGGTTCAGCCCAGCCGTTATGATCGTACGTACCATATGTTATTTCCTGTAATATTAAATCCTGTTTTTGTATAAAAGGCTATTACGTAGGCTCGGAATGGATCTGAAAGGTCGTTCTAGCCTTTCAGTAAATTAAATTCATCCTACGGTGTACTGCACTTTCCTCACTTTTATGAAGGTTTAATTGGGTACTACAAGACTTGTCGTAGAAGTAATTATGTGAAGCCTTTTATATTTTTCTAATACAGCTAGTTATCTTCAAATAAGAAGTATTAGACGGAGGTAAAAATGGCGGTCTAAACCTCCTAGGAGCTAATATAGAAACTTTTTCGAAAGTAATTACATACTTTAAATTTTTACCAAAAATGTTTTACAGCAAGAATGTTCTTTCAATTCAATTCAAAAATGGATCGATTGCCAGTTCCAGACGTAATCTATAATATAAAAATGAATCGCAAAATGTGTTGGTAAGCGCATAACTCAACAACGCCTGGACCGATTTCGCTAATTTTTTTTTTGTTGTGTTCGTTATTATGAGGAGAAGGTTCTTATGGAAAAAAAAATGAAAATTAGGGTAGTATAGGGTAGAGTAGGGTAGTGTAGGGTAGTGTAGGATAGAGTAAGGTAGAGGAGGGTAGAGTAGGGTAGAGTAGAGTAGGTTAGGGTAGAGTAGGGTAGTGTAGGGTAGAGTAAGGTAGAGGAGGGTAGAGTAGGGTAGAGTAGAGTAGGGTAGGGTAGAGTAGGGTAGAGTAGGGTAGAGTAGGGTATAGTAGGGTAGAGTAGGGTAGAGTAGGGTATAGTAGGCTGAAGTAGGGAAGAGCGGGAGCGAAGCCGCGCGGGTACAGCTAGTTATAAATAAAAAACAAAAACAAATTGAATCTCGAATTCGGAACAACATTTGAAATTAAAAACATCTGCTCACCGGCATTAAACATGAAAACAGCAAAATTGAGGCATTTGAAATGTAAAAATTTACATAAAACGAAACGTAATCTGGAAGAGTTTTATATTATTTTAGAGAAATCGGTAGCCCACGTTTTTATGAAGTTTTCCTCGTGGTATTGCATGTTTTGCTTGGCCTTGAACTTGATATTACACTTGTAGGTTTTCAGACCGCTGCTGAAATACATTTATATGGAAATGGCCGTCTGTTTGACCCTCAGAAAGACTATCTGTCCGACATTTTAATCTGTAGCCGACCAGTGTTAAGTTAGGTTACATTTTATTTACAAACCACAGTTTTGTAATTGGAATCTTGGAATCCTTATAAATAAAATAATTGGTTTCTATAAGAGAAAATGGATTACACTGTTATATCCAATGAAAGTTACTAGAAGATGCTTTTTACTGCCGGAGTCTGTGTTTCCTGATAACTACAACCACTTTAAATCAAGACTGAATAGGTTACTTCAAGTAAGTGTGCTGCATCGTCTTTAGGTGAGATAGTTAGGTCAAGCGCGAGCCTATTAATAATAATAAAAAACTTCTACAGGTTTCAAAAGATTGTTGTTGTTGCTTATTGTCATCATCATTCAAACAAAAATCGTCTGTTTTTCATTTAACAAGCATTATAATGACCTGTCTTGTGCTTCTGGAGTTCTGGCAGCCAGTTGACTTTCTCGGTCCTTATCGACCTGTAGTGCTACCACGAGCCCTTAACGCGATTCATTTTACGATCTAAACTAAATTGTAGGGATGGAGCTATATACAATGTATAGTTGCTTCCCTCTTTCTCACTCGAACGACTAACATTTTAACTCGTCATGGTAAGGTCCCTGGTAATCGCTCCTCATACCAGGCCTTCAATACCAGAATCATTCTGGTTTATGGTGAAGATTATATCGACGCTTGAAAGGCTCAAAATGTTTTACGAAACAGTCGGATTCAATTTTTTTTTTTAAATTAACAATTTCTTTTTCTAAAAATTTTAACTTTTAATCACTAGGAGAGTGATTAAAAGTTAAAAATTTTAGTAAAGTTTACTCAATGTTGCTTAGTAATGTTTGCTTTTCAAGAGTCGATATCTATCTATTTATGATTCAACCCAATCGGCTATCAGTTGTGGCAGAGCACAGCGCACATAGCCCGTCACCATTTTCTATTCACTTTGTCATAAATGGCAATTAACTAGAGCCCCAGGCTTACTCAAAGCAATATCACGCGCCAGAGATTAATCAACCGTTCCGGGATGGAGTGTTAGCTTAAAGCTTATATGTAGAGTCTGACCGAAAGTGGTTATTGCGGCTTAAACCGAAACCGAATTTCGGCAACAGTCCCAGTTTCGGCCGAAACCGAAATCGAAACTGCCTTACAACGATCATGTTTTGAGGGAAAAATAAAGAAAACGTTTATAATCAGTCAGTCCTTATTTTTTTAATGTATGTATTTAGATATTTATATTCGTTAACTATCATGAATTTTACTGCATTCGATTTTGGTTTGGGTGTAGGTAAAACGAACTGCAAACACAAGCCAGTCACGACATGATTAGGCACGTGAACACGGTAAAATGTCTTCGTTGCTTACTCGCTTGGATGGAATTTAACGCGCTGAAAATGACCGATCACAGCGCGAGAACTCCTGAGTGCAGTTTCGGCAGGTTTGCTATCGAAGCCGAAACCGAATATTCGGTTGGACACTACTTATGTGTAATGTATTGCTATGTGGGCGTTCTCTAACTAGTAAACTATCAAACTGGCCTGTGCCAATTTGCTAATGTCTATGTTAATATTTGATGAGTTTGAAGAGGGTACTTGTTAGTCAGTGGTTTCGTCTAACGGTGTGAAGCACTTACTAAATTACCTGATCAGCAAATCAAATGTACTTACTAAGTTATTTTATTTGTTCACACACAGGTACAATTTAAGTGAGGAATAAGTAGCTTGCCGTCCACCCGTCCGATAAGGACCAAGGTCGGTTCGTCTACGGTGTTCCACGCATGCCTTAAAGAGATGTCAGCAAACCGTAGGGGCCCAGGAGGGCCGATGCGCGCTATTGTGAGGGGTTCTGAAAAGAAAACCCGCGGCAAAGGGTAATTAGATGATTTTCCACCTCCCAAAAAAAATTACAATTTAAGTGTTCCACTGAAGGCGTTTGCTTGCGGATGGCGAGCAATAGGTAGCTCGCCGTCTTTTTATTATGGCGGGAATAATCATCCAGTGACAACCCCCGCTCTTGGGCGGAGCGGGAGATAGTGTCAGACTCTTACTGACTAAACGATCATCCCTGTTCCTTCTAGCCTTCATACCGGAGCTCGAGTTCCCATTCGGATAACCCTGGCCCCAGTAAGCTTCGATCCGGCTGGGTCCCTACTGTTGCTGACAACTCCTTGAGGCGCGCGGGAACAGTGCGCGCCGTCGACGACTTGGGCTTAGTCCGGACAGTTACCGGACGGCCGAACAGCGAGCTACCCATTGCTTACTGACCGCAAGCCCGCGCCTACAGAATCCCGGCGGCGGCGGCGAGAACGCCGTTGCCTGATGCGGTCGGCCTCCTCCTTTGCGAGCATTACTGATTCACAGAAGTCGGCGACCGCCTGCCACTCCTCCTCGCTCCAGACCATGGCCTCAACCAAGGCCTGGCGCGAGTGGTCTCCGCCGCCGATCGCCTCCACGAGGGCACGGCGATGCTCCGCCCGAGCAGGGAACACCTCGACTGTGTGCTCCACCGTGTCCTCCGGGCGTTCCGCACAGTGGCGACACCCGGGCGTCTCTTCCGCTTGAATCCGGAACAGGTACCTCCCGAACGTGCCATGTCCGGCATAGCTCGCCGTCTGGCTGTCCGGTAACCTTCCGAACTGAGTCTGAGTCGTCGACAGCGCGAAGTATTTCACGCGCGCCGCAAGGTTAGTCAGTAAGCAAAGTCAGCAAAACCGTAGGGGCCCAGCAGGTTCGAAGCCAATTGGGACCATGGGTTCCCTTCTGATAGGAAAACCCGGGTGCCTGAAACGCAAGGCAAAGAACGAACATAGAAGTAGGTTTAAATCTGACACGTCCTGCAGCTCGGCCCTAGAACGGGAGAAGTCATTGGATGATTTCCCACTTAAAAAGGGGGGTTTTACTTCATCCCCTTCCTCACCTTTTCGTCATTACTTTTTTTTTTAGTTAATTCTCTATAGAATTATACAGACATTTCAAAGTCGAGGTTTTACAATAAAGTTAATTTTATGGGCGTCGGTTGACCGATTGAACTGAAGATAATCACACGACGTTATGCGGGCGAGTTCAACGTCTAGAACGTTCCGGTTGTAAAGCTTTAAACTAACCGAGTAACAATAAAAAGTGATACTACGCTAGCTGTATTTTTTGGCAAGCGTATACATACATGCGATTCAATAATAAAACTGGTTTTTGCCCGCGCTTCACCCGCGTGCATAAAATATAGCCTATGTTACTCAGTACCCCTAGCCAAGTTGATATAATCTACAATCGTTAACGCTAGTAGAAAACTTCAAATGTACAGAAATGACGTCATTTCAACGCTCAGTCACGTGGTCAGAACAAAAGAATACGGGGCGTGGCCTACTCGAGACGTTCGATGCAAGAGAAACGGTTGTTACTTGGCTAGGGGGGCTGGAATAATGCGGCTTTCTATCGGTGAAAAAAAAATAGCAATCGGACCAGAACTTTCAGAGATTACCTCCTACAAACAAAAAACATAAAAACAAAATAACAATCTTTACCTCTTTATAATATTAGTGTAGATCAGCTTCTGACGGCGATTTCAATCGCGTGGAATTAAATTAAAATTCTATGGCAGACGCCAAAATAATGATAACTTTGCACAAAAATCAGAAAAACCACCAAAGATACGCCAACACTTATGACAATTTTTAGAGCCCGTACTCGTATGCGAATAGATATAAGCGTGAGAAACACTACGCTGCGCTCCATAACTCAAGTAGCAGATGTCGGAAAAAATAGCCAGAAGGAAGTGAGAGTGGTCTGTCCAATTCGCACGAATGCACACGGACAGAAGGGTTTGTCACTCACTGGACGCCTGAGAAGGTCGATGCTATCCTGGTTGACCGAAGATGGTGTGACGATATGATCATGTTCGCGGAGCAAACTTGGCCAGTGATCGCCCTAGACAGAGAAGTTTTGAAGAAAGAAGGGAACACACGATGAGCTATTTAAAAAAAATACTCGTATGACCACGAAAGATACATAGCAGGATGACTTGGAACTTGACTTGTTGGGACTTGGATAGAGAGCAGTGCTGGCCGAGTGGTAACGGCCCCGACTCAAGAGTTATAGGTCGCAGGTTCAAACCCAGCCAGGCGCATTACTTTGTGTAATTTATTTCATCACCACTGCTCTCAAAACGGTGAAGGAAAACATCGTGAGGAAACCGACATGTCCTAGAACCAAAAATTCGAAGAAATGTGACATTCACCAACCCGCAATAGGCTCGTGTGTCGATTACGGTCCATTCCCTCTCCTAGAGAGGCCTGAGTCCCAGCTGTGGGAACATTGAAAGGCTGATTGTGTGATGTGTGTGTGTGTCTTGGATGTGAAGAAATTATTGAGGGCCGGGAATAAAAGCTTTTACCCAGTGGGACAATACAAAAGTACAGACTAGATATACTAATAATACTAGAGTAAATACAAAACCTGAGCAAAAACGACTATTTAAATAAACAATTCGTACCCTATACGCAATTGTAAGCAAAACATCACGTAATATGCCAACACATGTAGTTGATATCTTTATCTTTTATTACAAAAGATCTTTTGTTAGGGTTATTTAGGGTCGGGATGATATCATTTCTAAACACGGCCAGTGTCTTTGAGACAAATTGGGGTAGACTACATATAGGTATTTTATTTAACGAAGGCTGGTTGTTCTTGAAATTTGTGTCTAAATGTGTGAATTGACGCGCGCATTGTTTTTGTGTGCGTATCAGAGGCGTAATCACGGCGCCGTAATAATGGTACAGGGCCCCCAGGCTACAGAGGCCCCAAGGTATACACCTGGTGGCAGTCTTAAATTGTCTTATTGGTAACATGCACATAGTGAAATGTTTATTTTTTAAAACGTTGCCTTACATTAGGAATGACTCCTGTATCGTGCATAAATATTCAAAAACATATGAAGTCAAATATATAAGACACCTAGACCCGGAACACTTATCTGTAGGTTTATACAAATATTGGTTCCGTACGGGGATCGAACCCGCCACACGCAACGCAGCAGCCAATCACTCAACTACTTCGCCAACCTTGTCGCCGAATAATGACTATATACAAATAGTACATAAATGTTCCAATTAGATATTATCATATAGTAATTTTCTACATAAAATTATAATAAAAATTTAACCTATCCCAGTCCGGAACGCTGTAATAAACCAGCTCATGGTGACAAAACCACTTCTTCCAACTTCCCAGCCAATATAGACATATGTAATTTATCCAGTTAGGCTATCTATCTTCTTCGTGACCTATCGCAACCCTGTCGTGAGCTAGTAGAGCCCAAATTGTAAAAAGAAATACCACTAACTTTTTTTGACACAGCGCCCACTTGGGACTACTTACGCCTACGCCACTAGTGCGTATGTTATTATCTATGAAGTCGAGTACTCGAAGCTTACGAACACGTTTTCATCCAAGTGTATGTGTTCATCCAAGATCGTAGCCCATAGACAATTGCTACGGGCTACGAGCTACGACGTAGCAGAATAGGTCCATTGTCTGAAATGAATGTAGACAAATATGGAGTTGGGACAAGATTTTTAGGGCATCTTGTAAGTAGTTTTTGCCCGCGACTTTGTTTGTGTAGACTTCAGATTAGGATAAAAAGTATTGTATTGTAGTATTGTTCATTTAGGTTTATAACTATCGTAGTTTTTGTATATAGTAGTCTTTGTGAGCAAATGTTACAAACATTTATCTTCACAAACTATCTATGAAATTGCCGTTTTTTAAAACGAGTTGCTTTGATGTGACTTTGGATTGACTTGGAATTATCCGTACCCTTAATATAAAGTTTATTTGAACTTTTAATTCCAAGCAATCCAAAGATATAATACTCCAAAGCAACCCGTTTTTTAAAAAGGCAATTTCATAGGTAAAGACCTATGAAAAAGACTTGCCGGATTGTCGTTGGCATGGTGGTGACAAGCGCTACTGCTAAACATGTGAGATTTGTACAGGTTCCACTTTTGGGTCAAGCAAACTGATATTCATCATCATCATCATCATTTTAATAACTCAATATAAATCAATTTAAATAAAAGGATGCCTTGTGCAAAAAGTTCCAGTAGTTTCTGCTATACGGTGACATGTCAGTCAGTCAGTCAGTCAGTCAGTCAGTCAGTTTCTCCTTTTATAAATATATATAGATTGAGAAGTTTTTTGTTCTGAATGTATATTGTAGCTGAGGAGTTGAGCTCCTTAGTAGTCCTAAGTTTGAGCTAAACGAATACTGACAAATGCTTGCACTGACTAGACAGGTCCACTCAAATCGGTGTGGTTATTTCTTCATCAGATGACACTAATCTGCATGGTTCTCATATGATTTGACAATTACATGTTTACTGTATGGATTATAAACGAGACTTTGACCCCTGAGTTTGTTTCGGTGTTTCTTCTCAGGGTAGTCAGCTAGGAAACACCGGCCTCATCTAGTTAAAACTGACTGAAAAAAAATTGACGTGTAAAAGTTTTTTTTTAAATCTATTTGCAAAATAAATATCTTTTATCATTTATCAGTATTGAATATTATGTATTAAGCTTTATTGGTTTCTCTCGTCGTAAGATTTTCTTCAATACAGTTATTACAATATTATTACCCTCGTTACCGTCATTGTTTTCTTAGTAATTTTCCTCAATTATGCCTACCCTAATAACTCGGAGTGCCCTATTGAGGAATTTTCGAGTAATAATAGATGTGGCTGTTTTCTTTGATGATATAATTATTTATTTGTTGTGGATTTTGCTGGAAAATAATCAAAAGCCCGTCTTAATTTTTTGCTGTTCGTGTATTTTTGACTAAAATAAATATTGGGTTTTTTTGTTATTGATAGGCTTGTGTTTGAACGCTATCTTACCTGATGGTAAGCAATGATGTGATCGATGATGAAGCACGCTTGCCTAGAAGTAACCTATTTACACTTTTTTTTTCGTTGGGTAAAAATCATCCAGGCAACATCCCCCACCCTTGGGCGGAGCAGGATATAGAGTCAGACTCTTACTGATTTAAAAACCCACCCCATTCCTTCGTTGCCTTTTATACCGGGGCCGAGCCTTCCTTTCGGAAACAGACCCTTGGCCCCAGTAGGCTTCGACCCTGTCGGGCCTCTACGGTTGCTGACAACTCCTTGAGACGCGCGGGAACAGTGTGCGCCGTCGACGACTTGGGCTCGGTCCGGACAGCGAGCTACCCGGCGGTGTCGGGGGCATGATCGCCGATGCCTGATGCGGTCTGCCTCCTCCTTTGCTAGCATTACTGCTTCGCAAAAGGAGGCGGCCGCCTGCCATTCCTCGCTCCGGACCATGGCCTGTACCATAGCCCGGCGCGAGAGATCGCCGCCGCCTAACCTATTTACCCTTGACTTAGGCTTCTAGGTTGTAGCTATCAGGATACACAGACTCTGTTAGAGAATTTCACTTCATGAAAATCTCCGTTTTGTTGCCTGACGTAGAAAGCCTTTTGATGTTTAATATTCTATGGGCATCCTTTGGTTTCTCAGAGCTAAAAGCCCGAGATAGGCTGCGTCCAGTCCAGTGAGCCGTGCGCTCAGTCGCTCACTTTTGCTTTTCAGTTTCAAACACTTTGTGGACTGTAGCCTGTAATTTTAGCAGAGAATATTGTGGATTTAGCTTTGACTAAACTTCTGATTAGGTACCCTCAACTCTATTGAGATGTTGGCATTGTAAATGGCTTAAAATAAATTAAAAGGGAACGGGTGATGTTCATTTGTTTTTCGAGAAACATCGTATGATAATTTAGGATACAGATCGGGCGCTGGAAGGAGTTGAGTGTACAAAATATGAAGACCGCAATCAGTGAATAGTTTTGGACTCAGAATAGCATGCATTGCGCCTGCACTAATAATATTGCGTTGTGCGATAAGACCGCCCATTGTACACTTATTTGTAATAATGTTTGTCCAGTATTTATGTTTATGTGGTATACAATAAAGAATGACGTTTTAGTGTGCTATCGATAGGTTAGAGTTAGGAAAACATCAAATCTACGCTCTGGGATGAGCGAGAAGGGATGACAGACTTTTACTGACTATAACCCAACAGTGTTCAGGGTCACAGTAACACTTTGAAACAATGCCGCAGTCTTGGATTATAATGATTCCTGAACTATAAGATTCTTTCAAACCAATTTTTTTGTGTGTATTAAGTTATATTTAATTAGGTTTTGCCCACGACTTCATTCGCGTTAATGTTGGTTTTAGCGGACGCGAAGTCGAAGCGAGACATAAAGTAGCATATAATTATCTTTTCTTGGGGTTCTTACTCCGTACTAAATTATTAAAAATTGGTTTAGTAGTTTAACAGTGAAAGCATAACAAACAGACAGAGTTACTTTCATATTTATAATATGTGTATGTATGGATTAGCAATACATTGTAGATTCTTGTGGCAAAATGGGTTTCCTTATTAGATTTATTTACAAAATGTTGTGTTGACGCTCGTGTTTTATTACATTAAGGCTTTTGGAACCGCGTGATGGATGGGTCGCGGTGGCCTTGGCTTTGATCAAATTTTTGACTGACATCATTATTGTATTTGTGGATGCTGTACAGTGTACATCTTAAAATGGGCCTTATCAACCGATAAACGTGTAAATACTTATTTCTCGGTAACTTATTCTTCTTTACATCCATTCTAAAAGATAAAACTGTGAATTCTCTCTATCTGTCCGTCACATTTCTATGGTTGAACTACTAAATCGATTTTGATGGAATTTGGTACGGAGTAAGCTTGAGCTTCAAGGATCCTTCCTTGAAGTTTAAGCTTAGGTACTTCGTTATAGATTTTTTTTATCTGGCTTCTACTTACAAAGAATATTTATAAACAAGTAATAGTAATTACTTAAGTAACGATTTGTATTCTATACTTAAGAAATTGCTTGAAGTTAAACTGTCAACAAACAACAACAACCACCTTGCGTCGTGTGTTACTTGAGCATTTTCTCAAGTAAGTAACGTGTGTTACTCCACTATAGAATGAGATTATGTAATTAAGAATTCTAACTTTAAGTAATTGCTTCTTTATAAAAACGGGTGTCAGTGTTCGCGTTTGCAATAACCGATAATCAAGCTAACCAAGTCGTAAGCTAAAAAGCTAGTATTTAATTTTTAAATTAAATATCTATTTACCAGTTAAATTGAATTGCTTATTTTGAATGATGAATTAATTGACAAGAAATACTAAAATATATAGACATCAATAATACTACATAATGGTACACGCTTTATACATATTATTATTTATTTATTTATGTATCCTTTATTATACACCAAGATAATAAATTACAGATTTGAGCCTTATATTATTCAACACAATAAAATATATTACATTTACTTTGAAGCCAGAATAATAAAATTTATTTATTTTTCCATCATAAAAGTTTGTTTGTGCTATACTGTATGTAACAATAAGAATGAGATACTAGTTTTGCTAGGCAAACATTTTTATTTGAAATTGTTTTTTGCCTCTTAAAACAAAATCAATAAAAGAATTGTACAAATAGATACATCTTTCGGTACAATTCTATTTCGCCTCTTTAAATACAATATCGATAGATCTATAGATAGATAGATAGAAATATTATTCTTTCGATTTCTATAGGTATAAAATTTATCGGTCCCTATCTTACAATTCTACCATTTTATTTGAATTCGTGCCATTTTCAATCACAAAGGAAATCTTCAAGAATACTTTTGACAAAGGTATCCTACGCTAAAATTAGAACGGTCTAACAAACCCAAGACGCCCGAACATTTTACTTTGTGAATACTTACCTAACTTAAAAGAGGCACCCTAATTCTGTCTACTGTCGAATTAGACTCAGCCGTATGATTACGAAGGTAATCTAAATGCTTTGTTCTTGATTTTATTGTTTTTAACGCTTCATTACAAAGCTTTTTAAGTCTAATTTGCAGATAAAAAGCATGAAATGTTGGTGTTATTAAAATGTTTGCCCTTCGTCTGCTGTTCATTAATTCTACGCTTTATTGATAATGAAGACTTGTAATTTTTTTTGTGCAAGAATTTTTATTATGTTGACCGAAGATTTTGTTTCGGCCAGTTTTAGCCTTATTTGGTTTTGATTAGAGTTCCGGTTTCCGGAACCTAACTCTGAAGAAAAAAGAAAGAATGAAAGAAAGAAAACCTCTTTATATGGCACTCAATGAAAAAAACAAGTAACTTAATTGTTAACTAACTGTATTGTTGGACTGCGTATGTTGTCATTTTTGTATCCTCCTCCTTGCGTCGTTTATCCTCAACTGTGTTGCTGAGGGTCGTGACCTCGACGAACTTTCTTGTGGACTACTTACGCCATGTTGTCCTATCTTCGGCAATGTAAATGGCGTTACAGACTGTGGTCCCCAGTGTAACACAGATTTGGTCTGACCAACGTAACGGACTCCTGCCCCTGGGTCTTTTCCCATCTATTTTTCCTAGAATAGAATCAGCTTTTTCAGGTTATCATCTCTCTTTCTGGCAATGTGACCAAAGAAATCAAATATTCTTCTTTGGTAGTCTCATGGGTGACCTGAGTTCGGCTATTATGGAGTCGTTGGTCCGATGCCCTGACCAATGAATTCCAAGCATTTTCCTCCAGCACCACATCTCAAAAGCGTCAATCCGGCAACGGTCAGCTTTTTTAAGGGTCCAGGTCTCTGCACCATAGGTACAGGAAAATGGAGACAATGAGGGTGGTGACGAGCTTTCTCTTGGTCTTACACGAGATGTTCCTGTCGGTCCAGACGCGGTTCAGCTGTGACATGGCGCTCTTTGCCATCCCAATACGTCTTCGTATGTCCTGCTCACACGACCCTTTGTTCGTTATGGTAGAGCCCAAGTAGATAAACTCGTCCACTGTGTCCAGGTTGAGTGTGCCAGACATTGTGAAGGACTTACTTCGGTCATTTTTGTATAATCGACGATTTATTCATATATTTAGTATTTTATGAAAGACTTAAGCGCATCGAAATTTAGTTAGGAATAACTATTTTGCAACATTATTTTTGTCAGTATTCTATTACCATGTTTGTTTCGGATTCGATTATGGCCGAAACTAGAAACTCGAACATTTGGTTACAGTTGTGGTTTCGGCTGCAAATTGTGTTTTGGTCAGTTACAAATTTTTATTAATCCAGAATATTTAACGCTAAATTATTTAACTGTCTGTCTTTTTAATATCTAATAGATTTTCAGTTTCTACCCATAGAAAAATACAGGGTGAATTTCAGAATAAGAAAAGCTATACAGGGTTATCTATATAGCTTTTCAGGGAGGAAATAAATGGTAGGCCCCAGCTGCCCAGAGCCTTCTAGGACAGCGAAATTCTTTCTTAGAGTCACCGCAGTCCTGGATTGCAAAGAGTAGAACACTCTTTCTCGCTCTACCGAGATCGGGAGAAGTTATTTGTTAATTTTCAAATAACTTCTCTCGATTTTAGAAAAGTACGGGTGTGTTTCCTGAAGCGGAGTTGGGCGGAGTGGACGGAAGAAGAGCAGTGAAAATTGGCAAGTTGATGTGTAGCGGGGTTGAGTGGAGTTGCGCTACCCTTCGTTTCGTGGTCTCCGCTCGATACCACAGTCTGCTCGACTCCGTTCTTTCCGCCTCGGGTCTACGTGTTCATACGTTTTATTTGAAAGTCCGTTCAGCTCAGCTCCGCTTTTTATACTGTTTCTATTGATGCGGAGTGGAGATTTCTCACACTGTGATTGGCCAATTCACAGACTAGCTTCACGTCATTAAAAACGCACCCTGAAGAAAAAAAACAAATGACGTTAGAAGTCTCATGTAACATCGAAACAAAAACATTCTAATTATATCATTCAATCGCCCTCAGCCGTCACAGGTGCCATCGAAATTAACTAAATATATGGTGACGCCCACAGCCCATAAAACCATTCATAGTGATTTTAATAGAACACGTGGGAGGCACATCCCATACCATTGATTAGTAAACAACTTGTCACTTCGTGTCTCCCTTAACCAAGTGACGTCACGAACTTGCCATTGAAACTACCCACAATGTAATCAATTATTAATAGCAACTTTAAGCACACATTATGTTAATATATTGATGAGGTTGATCGTTATTCAATCGAGAATAATTGCGGGGTAAGATAATGTGAATATTTATAGAACTAGGGCGTCATTCGTGGTAAGTATTTCAAGGATAATCGAAAAATTTAGTTCATGAAGATTAATTTATATGTAACCATGGTGCTGCTGACTATCAGTCTATCTAAAGAGTATAGTGTAGCCTAGTAACTTGGTTGTGGAGGTCTGATAGGCAGTCGCTTCATGTGAAATACGGGTATTCAGCCACAACAGGTTTAACTGGAAGGCGATCCCAAAAGCTACTTGGGAAAAGGCTAGGCAGATGGTGATGCTGCCCCTGATGGAAAGTGGTTACTGCAATATATAATACTAGATAGGTAGGTATTCGTTTTTATCATGGAATTAATGCTGCATCTAATCTACGTAACATGCATTTGTATTATTATTATTCCACTTATTTTTATAATACTTACATTTTGAATATTTAAAAAAAAAAATAGTAGCCTACCGGCATCGGGAACAGGGTCCAAGCTATCCGTGGACAGAGTTCCTGAGAGAGGAATCTCCTAACTATGCGCACCGTGTCCAGGAGTACTGCTTTCTGGAACAGCTGCTTGATCCATCTGCCTAATGAGAGCAAATGTTATTCGAAGCTCTTAGCTATAAAACATATTATTTTTAGTATTTAGTTTTTGATATACAACACCGTCATTTTGTTTTTCATTAGAATGCACATGATGTAACAAACAACACAGGGGATCTAATGTTTTTGCAGTATTAGACAGAAATGATATCGAGTTAGCCATCCCGGCAAGTTTCACTGAGGTAGTCATTGCTACTACATTAAAATTCTCAGCTTCATTTTATCGAGATCCACCCCTTTCAATGATTCCACATATTGTCCATCTGTACTAGATACATGATGTACAAAACAAACCAATTTTACATCACAGGATTAATTCACGAATATAAAATAGCTGCTGAATTTCACTTCAAAAAATCTCGCTAAAACTCTGGCTCTGTATTTATAAATGGCCTCTATTTGAATTTCAATTATGAAATAATTAATAATCTGTTTAACAGGAGCAAAATAGTACTGAGTTATTTTTATGAATGAATCTTATTATTTACACGTAACAAATAAACATAACATTTAATAAACAAAACACTCATCATTACTAGAGAAACTAGTAATTTTCCCAGTTCTGTGGACTGGCCTACATTCAAGCCCCACTTAGCGTCTGACATGCGACGTTGCTTTCTATTTAGGTCACAGTTTCATCAACCGTCTTAATTGATTATCTTCTGAAGCTACTGTTATTAGCTGGTGTAACATATGGACACTTTACGATAAAATATAGCAAATTGAAAATCTATATTTCCCTATGCCATAACTTGAGAATAACTTTACCGATTTCATTCATGTTCTTTTTTTATTGTTGTGTTATTGTTGTCTTTTGGGTTCTCTACCTCAAAAGAAATAAAAAAAAACGGAACCATTATAAGATTCTTTTTTTGATCCGTCTGTCTGTCTGTAAGTCAACACTCTTTATCTCAGTAACGCGTCAACGTATCGAGTTAAAATTAAAACTATATCGCTGCCCTAGTTCAACAGTAAGATATCTTAAAAAAAACCAAATTGAGTTTTGTTTCATGTGAAAAATTTGCTCTTCTGTCCGGTTCAAAAATCGGATATTTGTAAAACGCAACCAAATTGCCTAAATTTCAATGTCTCACTGAGACATTTAAGCATATTTTTACTGACCTTTAGTTCAAGATTCTGACATCTTAAGATATTTATAAAGTCGGGAAGATTTTTACTTTTATTTCTACACAGAGACTTCTTCATTTTAGCTGCTTTATAAGACTTACCTATTTGTGCCATTAAGATTCACATAAATAACATTATAGCACCGACTGATTATTATAATAGTTAAACTAACTTGTGCAATAATAATAATAATAATAAGATTTTAACCCCTCGAGCGCCGATTGTACATACGTCTGATAATATGAGACTGATTTGTGCAATTATGATACTAGGTAATAAATAACACATTACAAGCAAACTAATTTCTCAGTTTTTAATTAATTTTCCTATCACTTTACCAAACATTTCCGCGGATTTAGTCGGACAACTTACATTCTCAAATATCAATGTGCTGTAATACAAAGATATCTTAAAATTATATCGATCTCTGTTGATTTTCCATAAATTTGGATGCTTGGTTGGATAAATCTTTAGTATTTCTTAAACAAAACAAAAAACAATAACTCTATGAGTTACAATATAGCCTTAATTTTTAATTAACCATTTTAAAGACAACATTAAAATCACAAAACATGTTTTATTTAGTCTGAGTTCAATATACGGTTATCTTACTATTAAAAGCCTTAAAAATATTATACAAAATATTTTATTCATATTGAAATATAAATAACTCCGTAACACATTAAACTAAGCTATAGTTTTAAAAAATCAACCACATTTCAATTAACAACGAGTGAATTAATGACACTAAAATCATAAAAGTATGAATAACTCAAAACATACTTTGTTCAACATATCTTACTGTTGAACTAGGGCAGCGATATACTCAGATCTGCAGTTCCTTGAAACTGTAAAAAAAATCAAACTTCTAAGTTAACGAAAAATACGTATATTTTAAAACTCTCATGGGAATAAAAATTCTTAGGGGAGTTCCCGTTGACCCAGATTCCTATTTGGCATAAAGTTTAGGTCTCATAGTCCAGGGATAGGAAAAAAACTAAAATATAATTTGTTAAAAAAATAACTTTTTTGTGGTTTGAAAAATCTTTGAAACTACATTTGGGTATTGAAATATTTACATAGGTAAGTTTGTACGGAACCCAGTGTTTTTTTAAAATGATGTTATGTTATCGTTTTTTTACTGTGTAGAGTGGGGTTGCCATTCGTCCTGATACGTCGGGACATGTCACCGTTATCAACAGTGGTGTCCCGACGTCCCGACAAGCTATAAAATGTCCCGACAAACACAGTCAAGCGCAGTGCTACAAGTTTTTAAAAATTGCCCACGTAGACGAACGAAATCGCTTGGGAGTCGACACCGTGGAAGCTATTCTTCAATGTAAAATTAATTTTCACATGAATTGTGAAGAATTTTATAAATTCATAAAAGGTAACCGACAATTACCTACTGTCCCAAATAAAATCATCCAATAAATATAAAAAGGACTGATGTTAATTAATTGTTATGTTATCCTCGGTAATTAATAAATGAATACATATAATCTCAAATGGTTTTGTTTATAAAGTTTCCTTTTTTTTTAATTTGACTAGTGACTAGTTTACCGACGAACACAGGAAATATTAAAAATAAGGACCCCAAATTGTAATTGTTCCGACGGGGTCTTGGAGATTTATGGCAACCCTATCGTAGAGGAAGGAAATAAGAAAATGGCACACAAAAGAAATGAACAACTGAGACCGTGACCCTGAAACATGAAGGACACAGGTGTGTTTTAGTCAGTAAAAGTCTGACACATGTTCTCGCACTACCCTAGAGCAATAAAGTCATAGGATGATTTCCCATCTTAAAAAAAGGGATCTTAAATTGAATAATTGCCGGTTTTAGTATTAGTGAAGCCACTAGCAAAAGCTAACGAAAAATTAATGCTTGAAATGCAGCTGCATGAATTTATTTTACAATGCACGAACCTGTTTAAATATGGCTCCTTTTAAAATGATAATGTACGGTTACAGAGTATCTAGGTCATCGTGGTTTTGCCGTTTATAATAATTTAATCGTTAATTGGATAGGCGGGCTTATACGATGATGGGATTGTAAACCTACAGCTGAAAATAGGTATTAATGTTATCAACTAGTTCTTAACTGCGATCCACCTGATGGTAAGCAGTGATGCAATCGTTGATGGTGAGGCGCACTAGTTAATTAAGAGGCTATTCCCACTAGCCTTGAAGACACCTAAATTGAATTCGGATGAGAAGACCGCTGCAAACAAATTTCTACAGTTCTTCGATGTACGCAGTATAAGCGACGATGCGAAATGTGGATTTTCAGGGAATAATAATGTACTAACTGTAATACTTTGATATATGGTAATGGTTTATTAACCACAATTTTCAGGAAAGATACGTTACATCTGCTTGAATAATGAAAATGACTAAATTTATTGTTTCCACTTTGAATTCAAGAAGTCTAGACATCGTAAAATCATAGATCCGTTGTGGGAAAGAGATAGTGCTATATAGCCTATCTCGTCGTCCGGTAGTCAGGTAGAAAACAAACTCAGGTTGACGCCGCGTTACTGACATATCTTCGAAAAATTTCTCAGTAAAATTGACGAGGCCAGTTAAGACCGACGCCTACCACATTGTGGATTATTGGAAAGAGTTACAGTATTCTTTAACTTGCCCTTATTTGCGAGGGCTACCTTAATTTTTTTAAATAAGGGCAACTGAAGGAAAACTGTAGGTTTTAGTCAGTTAAAGTCTGACATTCCCTCCCGCTCCACCCAGAGTGGAAGAAGTTATTTGATGATTTCTTACATAAAAAGACTGCCAGGCTCAAATGGGATTGAGCGGGTTACGTCAGCGGCATGCTCAGTGACCAAGAGTATTAAGCAAAGGAAAAAGGTATGACAGTAATTTATAAAAAAAAATTGGTTGCCTGTAAAGTCGGTATACGGGCGAAAGTTTTACGTGACAACGACTTTGAGTGGTAAAATAATTTCCTTTCACTTTTTATGTCTGTCTCTCTCGCTCTTAGGCGGGACGCGTGCCTCTCACTCGCTCTCATTGTGAGCGCATAACGTGAGCGGAGCGTAACGCAGTTTCTTGAAGTGTCACCCGGCAAACCAATTTATAAGACGTTGTCACGTCAAAATATTTAAAAATAACTTATAAAAGGCCAGTTAGGTTGTTAGTTGGTTAGTCCAGTTAAATACTTTTAGAGTCTGTCTAAAAAGTCGAACAAATTGGATAATTATTAGTTATAATTAGAGTAAAATGAAATCAGATCTAGTCAACACTGGTTCAATAATTAAGGTTGATTAAGGCATCTAGATAATTGTTTACTAGTAAAAGAACCTAATAAAAAGTATCGAAAGTAAGTATTTTTTAAATGATTTAATTTGATTTGATTGAATTTAAATGACGTTTGACTTTTTAGACTAACTATACCCACGTCTATTTATGCAGTAATAAAATAATTTTTAAATTAATCAGTACCAAGTTTGTTGCCAGCATCAAATTAATCAATAGAATTTAAAAAAAGAAACTCGTCATTTTGAATTCGACTCCTCTCACTAATTGGACCTTGAATCTCAATTGAAGAGAACTCGAGTGTAACAATTAGCTGATTTAACTGAATTCAGTTAATCAGAAAAGATCTAGTTAATGACATTAGACCTTCTGTGTATCCGAGATTTATCTAATTAACTCTTAGGGTTGAAACTCTCGGATTGTGGGGTCCACAGATCACTGAAATTTATCTGTGGTTGGATCCGAGTGCTCATCAGTTGTACAAATACCTCTATAATCGTCTTTTTGACACTTCGTGTGACTCAAAGGCTGGTTTTTACCTTGAACAGAGGATAACTATTGCAATGCCGCCAGTCTTTTAGGCACGATACCATATAGTAGATAGCAATGCGGATAAGTTTTTCGACCATGGCCCTAGAACGCAACGGGCAATTGGAGGACACAAGTGAGGTTCTGGCAGCAAAAGTCTGATACGCCATCACGCTCTGCCATAGAGCCGGAGAAGCAATTTGATGATTTTTTACCAAAAAAAAATGCCTGTATTATGGTCAGTAATGTACATCTATACTAATATACTAATACTAATACTAGTACTAATACTAATCTATACTTATAAATAAAATTATAGTGTCTGTTTGTAATATTGAAATACCCGCTTTCTATTACGTGCATATGAATATATATAGTAATACGGTACATACACCAAAATAATATTTTTTACAATTTTTGTCTGTCTGTCTGTTTGTTTGTTCCGGCTAATCTCTGAAATGGCAGGACAGGTTTTGATGGGACTTTTTTCGGCAGGTAGCTGATGTAATAAGGAGTAACTTAGGCTACTTTTATTTTAGAAAAAATAAATTCAAAATCCTGTAGTGCACGCGAACGAAGTCGCGGGCACAGCTAGTATTATATAATATTATAAAGAGGTAAAGTTTGCTTTTTTGTTTATAGGAGGTAATCTCTGGAAGTACTAGTCCGATTGGTAAAATTTTTTCACCGATAGAAAGCTGCTTTATTCCTGAGTGACATAGGCTATATTTAATATACGTTGGCGACGCCACGGACAAAAGCTAGTGACAAATATTATCAGTAAACGTAGAAGAAGTAGCTATCGCCCTAAGTTTCACCTGCGTCTTTGTTTACTGTTTTGTTTCGGTAATAAAATATCTTGTTTGATCAACATTAACTATCTCAAGCATTAACGGCCTCTTATTTGGAGAAAACTTTCTAACAACATCAACATTATTTAACATTTCAATTTAAACACTGATTAGCAGATTATTAATTCAATTTTATTTTATCTGTGTTTAAAATAATTACAAGTTTAAAATTTAAAGTAATCACATGGTAACTTAGTTTTTTTATAAACAAGGCTGTTTATATTTAAATATATGAGTATATATAAATACAAGAAGTACTGATAAATAAAAAAAAATATTCCACCACCTACTCCCAAACTAAGCAGAGCTTGCGTTATGAGTACTACACAACTGATAAACATACTTATATATATCTAAATTGGTACTTATTATAGACAAGTTACAATCAGATACAGATCAAATGCTGTGGTCGTGCTCATTACACAAGCATTTATCTTGGGTGGGAATCGAATCCACTACCTCCGGCATAGTAGTCCCCTACCACCACTAACAACTAAACCGACAGACCAGTCAAATGATTTGATGATACAAGTTAATAAACTTTAATATTTCATATGATTCTATTTTTTTATCTTGAAATATTAATGTAAAAATAGATTGACATTTCATATTTAGTAATGAAGTGGAAGAAGGTAAAAAACATGATTACCTCCTTCAAAAGAGTAATTTTTTCCACAATACGGGTTCTCGATCCGATTACCTTAAGCCGGCTGATGAGACGTCTTATATTATTATCTCATTCCGCCGATGTGCGAATATTCCCGTCGGTATTAATATTACTTCTGCCTCCATAGTTCCAACGATATTATATTATGACGAGATTGTAATGTTTGCCGTGAATATAATATGGAGTATGTGCGTAGCAATGCTACGAATGCTACGCCGTAGCTGCGTAGCATTCGTAGCTATTGACTGAGCTACGAATTATTAATGGTTCGGTATTTTTTTCGTAAGACCTCTATATTGGGAGAAGAATTAGTAATATACTGCCGAAAATGAGGTACTTACCTTTTACATGGATTTTTTTTTACTTAAACCTATTTGGGAGAATGTGGAGTGCTATTTGGTACACCTCCACATAACCCTTTGGGGACTACAGCAGTGACGTCATGTAAATATGTATGCAATACGATATTTGAGATCAGAATATTTGTGATCTTTATAATGCTTTTCAATAAGCCTCTTTTTGTGAACAGTGAAGATTCCTCTAGGGTAATTATTGGAAAGGAAACCTTGGTCCTAGAACGCAAAGGGTAACGGAAGGAAACCGGTGCAGTTTTAGTCAGTATAAGTCTGACACTTTCTCTTGCCAAGGTATTAGACGATTAACTCACTTCAAAAAAAGTGAAAAGTAAGTGGTGGTGCCTGTGAAGATAATGAAGCAAACATTGAGTTTGACAGTCAATATACACCACTATTTTTAATTAGTACACATACTTAAAGGGCTTATTAGAAAAGCCCTTGTTAAACTATAAGTAAAATCTCAATAAATAATATTCATAAACAGAAAAGTTATTAGCGTTGGTTTATGTCTCAAAATGTCACTCAATTTATGGAAATATTGTGCAGGCTATTGATTAATTAATGAATAAGTGACAATTATTAAGGAAAAACACTGCCCGCAGTATTTTGTACTATGTACGTTATGTTTGATTGATTCTATGATGAATTTACCTTTTCGTGGTAAATTTTAGGATTTCGGTTTTTTCTACTTTTGACTACAAAAATATGATTAGTGACGGGTACAGATAGAGCCCCATTTTTTTGTGTACTAATTAAAAAGTAGGGGTGTATAACATTCAAAACTTGAATATAGTTTGTTCAGAATCAGTAACTGAATCGATTCCAATATTTTTTACACATTAATATATTTTTTTCCAAAAATATTTAAAAAAGATCCCAAGTTGGACACCACCGACACTAAGTACAATACAGGTCATGGTAGGTCATAGCGGGCATTTGGCGTCAGCACACAGCTGGGTGTGGGGGCAAAACCATCCCTCAGTCACTCGGATGACCCGGTGACCATGTATTTGTGCGGACAACCAGGTGACAAGCTTATAACTTTTTTAACGTTCTTTTATGATATTTTGTACATAGATTCTTTACATACAAATACTACATACGTTTCAGGTTTCATATATACTTAAAATAATGTTGTATACATCCTAATTTTCAACACACTAGCACTGCCATGGTCCGGAGCGAGGAGGAGTGGCAGGCGGTCGCCGACTTCTGCGAAGCAGTAATGCTAAGCAAAAGAGGAGGACGACCGCATCAGGCAACGGAGTTCTCGCCGCCGCCGCCGGGATTCCGATCCCGATTTCCGGCCACCGTAGGCGCGGGCTTGCGGACAGTGAGCAATGGGTAGCTCGTTGTCCGGCCGTCTGGTAACTGTCCGGACCAAGCCCAAGTCGTCGACGGCGCGCACTGTTCCCGCGCGCCTCAAGGAGTTGTCAGCAACAGCAGGGACCCAGCCGGGTCGAAGCCTACTGGGGCCAGAGTTATCCGAAAGATAACTCGAGCCCCGGTATGAAGGCTAGAATGAACGGGGTGGGCTTTTAGTCAGTAAGAGTCTGACACTAACACCGCTCCGCCCAAGAGCGGGGGTTGTCATTGGATGATTTTTCCCACCATGAAAAAAAAAAACACACTATCACTAATCTATTGATAGCTCGTACCTATAACTATAAAACTTTCACCCACATTATCCAACCACCAGTAAAGTTGCCAACAAGACTATCTTTCACTTGCCAACTCCTCATGTTTGTTCAGGGAGCGATTAAATTAATTACTGCTAACTTACTATAGGAGATGAGAATTGATCTTACTAATTAAACCAGATAGATCAATGGTTCCTAACCTTTTCGATCACCCCTATGATTTAGCTAGGGATACTGATTTACCCCTTCCCCCCTTCTTCTTTGCGTTATCAATGAATATAGTATACACCACAAAATTTTAATTAGTACAAATACTTCAAGGGTTTATTAAAAAAGGTCTCGTTATTACTTAAGTAAAGACTCAATAAATAGTATTCATAAACAGCAAAGTTATTAGTGTTGGTCTATATCCCAAAATGTCACTCAATTTATGGAAATAATGTACAGGCAGATATATTATGAATGAATAAATGACCATCAAAATGGAAAAAAACAATGTGCGTAGTATTTTCTAGTAGCAATTGTTATAAATGATTGATTCTGGCCTGATTGACTGGCCTTTTGGTCTAGTGGTTAGTGACCCTGACTGCTATGCCGGAGGTCGTGGGTTCGATTCCCACCCAGGACAAATGTTTGTGTGATGAGCATAATCATTTGTTCTGTGTCTGGGTGTAATTTATCTATAATATGTATGCATTTAGAAATATATAAGTATGTTTATCAGTTGTCTAGTACCCATAACACAAGCTCTGCTTAGCTTGGGACTAGACGGCGTTGTGTGATAATTGTGGAATATTATATTATTATTATTATATTATTCTATTATGAATTTATCAATAACTAGCTTTTGCCCGCGCGGCTTCGCTCTCGCTCTTCCCTACTCTACCCTACCATACCATACTCTACCCTACTCTACCTTACTCTAACCTACTCAACCCTACTCTACCCTACTCTACCCTACTTTACCCTACTCTATCTTACTCTACCCTACACTACCCTACTCTACTCTACCCTACACTACATTTTTTTTTTTCCATAAGAACCTTCTCCTCACAATAACGAGTAAGTTTCAATAAGATAACTTGGTTTTTGTTGTGCATTTATTGTTATTCTCTTTTATAAAATTTCTTGTACAGATATTAAGGTTTGCTGTAAGAAAACCCAATTTTGGGTTAAGCTCGCCTGTGTTCATCGGCTTTCTTACTATGTAGAATTTGTAAAGTTATGTACAATAAAGAATATAAGAACGAGCACAACAAAAAAGACTTGGCGAAACCGGTCCAGCCGTTCACGCGTGATGCCGTGACGAAGGAAATAGGGATTCATTTTTATATATAGATGACAAATTGTGGACAATTTTGGGATTCTGTTTCTTTAACACACACCCATAGATTTAAGTTTCTGTGAAATTGTTATTATTTTGGTGTACTATAAAGTTTATTCTATTCTACATGGTGAGACACATTGTTGTTGTTGTTTTTATTTTACTTTTAATTTAAGTTTTCATTGTGTGGTAAATAAACATGTTTTCTTTCTATCTTTTACTTTTGACTACAAAAATATGATCAGTAACGAGTACAGATGGAGTCCCATTTTTTGTACTAATTAGGGTTCCGTAGCCAAATGGCAAAAAACGGAACCCTTATAGATTCGTCATGTCTGTCTGTCTGTCCGTCCGTATGTCACAGCCACTTTTTTCCGAAACTATAAGAGCTATACTGTTGAAACTTAGTAAGTAGATGTATTCTGTGAACCGCTTTAAGATTTTCACACAAAAATAGAAATTTAGATCTGAAACTCAAAATTTTTTTTTTCATCAAACCCATACGTGTGGGGTATCTATGGATAGGTCTTCAAAAATGATATTGAGGTTTCTAAAATCATTTTTTTTCTAAATTGAATAGTTTACGCGAGAGACACTTCTAAAGTGGTAAAATGTGTGTCCCCCCCTGTAACTTCTACAATAAGAGAATGATAAAACTAAAAAAAAATAAATGATGTACATTACCATGTAAACTACCAACGAAAATTGGTTTGAACGAGATCTAGTAAGTAGTTTTTTTTAATACGTCATAAATCTAAAAAAAACTACACTATTATTAAAACGTCGATCAAAGTTACAACGACCTACAAGAACTTTTATATTATGTTACTTGCTGCTACGGAACCCTCCATGGGTTAGTCCGACTCGCACTTGGCCGGTTTTTAAAAAATACGGGTGTAAGTATAAGTGTATAAAATTCAACGTACTCGTACCATTAATTCGTGATGCCTTACGTAAGTTCTTTTCATGCGATATAATATTAGCGCGGCTCTGACTTGTCCTCTAATTACACATAGGGCATGAAATGAAATGCACTAGCTATCTAGATTCGGTCTTATTGGTCGGTTAAATCTTATTTAACCTGCTTGCTACCCTTTAGACTACCAAATTTACCCCCGCAGGGGTAATTACCCTTAGGTTAGGAACCGTGGAGATAGATAATAGGTACTCCCACAGAGCACCAAATCGTATCATCGGGTCGTCTCCCTTTGAGAAGCAGAAATGCTAGCGAGATGTCCAAAACGGGAATGGACATCCTCACGTCCCTGCTGCCACTACAGGAGACGTCCCGGACGTCGGGAGTTGTAGGGCAATCCCCGGCCATCGAAGGTAGGTAGGTAATGGGTAGCTCGCCGTCATCTGGTAACCGTCAGGACTGAGTCCGAGTCGTCGACGTCGCGTAGAGTTTCACGCGCGTCTCTATATATATGTCACGAATTTGCCACATGTGCAGACCATCTCCTGTATGTTCCCTTGAGAGAATTTCCTACTTTCACGTACGTGAAGCCGCTAACAGCAGTTCCTACAATAATAAAGCTATAATAATAACTACTAGTCGGATTGGAAAAATCTTTTTGTATGAGATAGATTCATGACGAATAGTGCAGGCAATCTATATAACATCACGCTACGATTCACGGAACTCGAGCAGTAACTAAAGACGCAGGTGAAACTGTGGGGACAGCTAGTAATCAGCTCATCAGCTTAGACGTTTGCGGAACAGAATGTATAGTCCTGCAAACCTCTGTTGAAAAAGAACGATCCTCCGACCAGACGGGTATTGTGTTTGGTCTGGGCAACTAGCCGATATTTGATTTCAGACGTTGTGTATGTTCTAATCAGGGTAGTTCTTATATGTGCGGAACGCCCGGAGGACACGGTGGAGCACACAGTCGAGGTGTGCCCTGCTTGGGCGGAGCATCGCCGTGCCCTCGTGGCGGCGATCGGCGGCGGAGACCTCTCGCGCCGGGCCTTGGTTGAGGCCATGGTCCGGAGCGAGGAGGAGTGGCAGGCGGTCGCCGACTTCTGCGAAGCAGTAACGCTCGCAAAGGAGGAGGCCGAACGCATCAGGCAACGGCGTTATCGCCGCCGCCGCCGCCGGGATTCTGATCTCGATTTCCGGCCAACGTAGGCGCGGGCTTGCGGACGGTGAGCAATGGGTAGCTCACTGTCCGGACCAAGTCCAAGTCGTCGACGGCGCGCACTGTTCCCGCGCGCCTCAAGGAGTGATCAGCAACAGCAGGGACCCAGCCGGGTCGAAGCCTACTGGGGCCAGGGTTATCCGAAAGGGCGCTCGAGCCCCGGTATGAAGGCTAGAAGGAACGGGGTGGGTCTTTTAGTCAGTAAGAGTCTGACACTATCTCCCGCTCCGCCCAAGGGCGGGGGATGTCAATGCATGATTTTTCCCACCATAAAAATAAAGGGTAGTTCTTATATGGCTGCATAGATGTCGCTACATTGCTTACCGTCTCTAGTTCCGTACTCTATGGTGTAAATATTCCTAACTATACCTACTTGTACAAAATAGGTAGATACTCTTGAGTGGTAGTTAGGTTAGTGTGATAATGAACTATATTACTTTGAGAGTATGAAATTTGTGTGACGTGTGAGGATTAGGGTTGAACGGAAAAGTTTTGGGTATTAAGTTGAAGTCAAGCGTACTCGAGGGTTATACATAATAAAAAAAACATAAAAATAAAAAAGCCTTGTATTTCTTGCAATAAGAGAGCAAACGAAATAAAATAAAAAAATAAAGTTAAAACTTATTCGGTGCGAAGTAAACTAGTAATCTATGTAGGTACTAAGGTAGGGTAGGTCTATGTCCAATAGTGGACGTCTTTTGGCTGACATGATGATGATGATGATGATGATGACAGGGCAAAGGCCTCCCCTGAATTCTTCTAGGTATTCTTTTCTCGAGCTACCCTGAGCCAGCCCGTAGAGATAGGCGTTCAGGTGATTTCTTCACTTCTTCCTCCATCGCTAAAAGCTTTATACTCCCTCTGGATCCTCCCAAAGCGCGGGAGAAGTAATTTGATGACTTTCCACCTCAATAAAAATGAAATCGTAGCTAACTTTGGTAGACACTTAATTGACTTTATTCAGAGAAAAACAGGGAATTAATTAATGTTAATAAATATTTATTAATTAATCATCTATAATTACCTATTACTTACGTTCACATTTTTTAACAGATTAAACTAAGGGTGAGCTGCACCATTTAACTATAACGATAACAAAGCCGTTAACAGTTGTCAAATTGTCGAATTAACCAATAGGTGGCCGTTTCACGGCTGGTTATGGTTTGGTTATCGTTATAGTTAAATGGTGCAACTCACTCTAAGTAATCTTGTGTTTTTAGGGACAGTGTTTCTTTGTTTTACAAAAGTATTTTTTTCTTCACAATTGGGTTTTTGAAAAAAAAAGAAAGAAAATTCAAGGCGAAGTTAAATGGCGGTCACAAGCCTGGGTTTGTCACAAAAACAAAAACACGCGACAGAAATGTTAAATATTCACGATACAATACTTTAGCTAGAGTATCTTATTGTAACCCACCGACCTTTTCACTGAAGTCTAGATATTTTTAACAGTGTTTATTTTCGTCTGGCAACCTTGGTTACCAATATTGTGCGCAATCATTTCGTATTCATACGTATGTGCATATCTTATGACCTTCATTATTCAGTTACTGAGGAACTTTTTGGTGAAAATGCAAATAGATTGAGAAGATATTGTACTTAGAATATCATGGCTTGAATAAATAGCCACTCAAGTTAAGTCACACTTACTGCGGTTGGTGTGTAGATGGGTGGCCGTCTTAACTTACTGAGCTTTTTTTTTTTGCTTTATTGTTCATTATTTTTTTTTACATTTGTTACAACAAAAACACTTGTCTGAAACCTTGTCAAAGGTTTATGAGACAAAGTGGAGGTAGCAAGCTCGCTCGCAGCATGTTACATTAAAATTTAATTAATTTTGCTATAATTTTGGAGATGTGATGTTACCAGTAATATAAAGCTTTTTCAAAGTAAGTTTACATACATTTTTATATATACTAGTGACAATATTTGATTGCAAAAGTTTTGGAATTTTTTTGAAGCTTCGTCCGTGCCTCGGAAAACGTCCTAAACCCTCGCTCTCCGGAGCGTGGTCTGAACCAGAGCTGGATGTGAGAGGTCGTTGCACGTTTTTTCGATGTAAAAAGTAACTTAAGTATATTTATTTTTATTTTTATTTATTGAGACAAACACAGTTGATACAATTACATAAAAATCTTAAGAAATTACACTAGGAGTTACATTTAACAGGTTATCGATGGGTCTCAAACTAGGCATAGCCTGTATCTTGGTGACCCAATAGTATATATAGATTACAATTTAGAATATAAATAGAGAGAAAAAAAAGAAAAAAAAAACTAAACTAATAAATTATACTACCTGTTAGCAAACGAAGAGTTAAGTGTGTAAGTGTAAAGTGTGAGTGAGTGTTGTGGTGTGTTTCTGTCTGTCAGTTTGTATTAACTAGTACAACAAAGCAAGGATTCTGTTTCCTCGTATGTTCGGACCAATAACCATTTTTTTAGCTGTACTTTAGCCTCAGAGAACTCACTCGGTATTGCGAATATTCTGCTCACGGCGTTGAAAATACGTATTGACAGATAAGTCGAAAACCGGGCTGCAGACAAGGTCTTTAGTCTTGGAAGGCGGATTCTATCGTATATTATCCTGCCACTTCTACTGCAGCCAGTGTGTGCTGCCTTGTCCTTAACCAGTTTTAATAGAGACTCCAGGATGAACAGCTGTCGAACGCGTAGAACTCCCGCCTCCCTGTACAGTTTGTACAGTTCATCTGTAGATAAGCGCCTTGGCTTCCCCAGGAGTACTTTAAGAACAGCACGCTGAGTCCGTTCTAGCTCCAGCATATATGTTTTGGAAGCGCCGCCCCAGACACTGACACAGTATTGTAGTACAGAGTGACACAGGGAAGTGTACACCAGGATGCAAATGTTTTTAGGAGCACAAGTTCGTAGAAGTTTCGCTACATAGATAAATTTGCACGTCTTTTTTGCGAGTGCTTGAATGTGTGGTTTGAAGGACAGATTCTGATCTATAATGACGCCTAGATACCTAGTGCAGTCTACTCTGTGGATGACATTGCAGTTACAACTGTTGACTGAGACAGACGCCCTAGGCAGGCCATCACATCCACTGTGGTGTATCTTCAGTGTTTCAAAGTTTGGTCTACTTAGTCGAGTCAGATGGAAAGTCAAAAAGTGTGTTTTTTTTAGATTTAAAGTAAGGAGATTTTGCTCGAGCCATGCCGCAATGACTGCCATTCCGTTTTCAGCTGCACGCTGAGCCTCAGCCCAAGTAGCTCCATTAAAAATGATGGTAGTATCGTCAGCATAGCAGATGATATCTGACTGGGCGATGTTGAGTTTCAGAAGGTCATTAATATACATAATGAAGAGGGTGGGCCCCAAAATACTACCCTGGGGCACACCGAAGGCAATTGGAAGTTTAGCACTGACGTGTTCACCTATCTTAACAAGCTGAAGTCGATCAGACAAATGGCTTCTGAACCACTCTAAAGGCAGACCTCTGACTCCGGAGGTTTCGAGTTTCTTCAAAAGAGTGGAAATTGAGACTGTATCAAAGGCCTTGGCAAGGTCAAGGAAGATACCAGCCGATCGAAGGCCCCTGTCAACGTTAGGGGATACAATGGCAGTCATCAGGCTCACTGCTTGTGAGGTAGATTTCCCTCGGCGGAAGCCAAACTGTCGCTCCGAGAGAAGCGAGTGCTCCTCTAGAAAATTTACGAGGCGGTTGTTAATAACTTTCTCGAGGATTTTGGATGTCACGCATAGTAATGAAATTGGCCTGTAATTATCTGGAGAAACTTTGGAACCAGTCTTGTGTATAGGCGTAATTACAGCAGTTTTCCAGCAATCAGGGACAGTACCCGTTTCCATGCTTAGGTTGCATATATATGTAATGGGCTCAAGAATATATTTTTTTGTGTATTTAAGGAGCAGAGGACGGTATTCATCAAGGCCCGGGGCGCTATCCGCCTTGAGGTCATCAATAATATTGCCAATTTCTTGACTATCTGTGGGCTGTAGAAAAAGTGAATTTTTTGGCTGGTTTTGATTAACGACTCCGAGATTTGGTTTGGTCGCTCCCGTTCTCAGCTGCCCATTTAAGATGTCCGTTGCAAGGTTCTGGCCCACTGATACAAAGTACTCGTTACACGCATTAATGGAGATGTCGTAGTCACTTCCATATTTCAGTAACTCATGGCTGTCACTGTTTCTCTTAGGTACTTGGCAAATGCCTTTTATGGTACGCCAAAGTTTTTTGGGTTCCCAAATGTTCTTTTCCAGTTCGATCCTATCATATTCGGCTTTACGTTGGCGCAAGATGTTATTACAGTAGTTCCTGTATCTAGTGTAGATAATTTTAAGAGCATCATTTTTCGGCTGATTGTTTGAGCATGGAGATTGTCACGATGACGGATACATCTAACAAGGCCAGGTGTAATCCAAGGTTTTAGATTGAATTTTGAACGACTAATTTAAACTTTTGACGTATGTTTAGTTATGACGTCAGACAGGGCCCTGTTGAACAGATGAACTGCGTCGTCAATATTTCTTGTGGCAGTGACATCTACCCAGTCGAGCTGGCGCACTTCTTCGATCACTTTAGAGTAGTCTATAATAATTCAGCTATTTAAGTATATACGTATAGTAATAGACCCAAGGGCTGGCTCTTAGGGTGTTTTTAATATTGTGCGGATTTCATTATACATGCAGCATTGCTCCGCATGCAGACAATTGTGGTTGTGGACAATGGACGACAAATCTGCGTCCGGCTTGCGTATTCAACGCATCACAATAAATATTTGTATGAAAAGGACATTTGCGGGGGCTACGTGTGTGGAGCAATCCCGAATGCGTGATCAAAACCGCACCATATTAAAAACACCCTTATCTCGGCCAGACATTGATTATTGCCATACATATTAAAAGCCATAAATAAGCCTGCCATGCATCACGTCATTTGGGCACATTTCTTTTTTTAGTCGACTGCGATTTTTTTTTTTGACTTGGCAATTCATTAAACTTCTCCCGCTCTAAGTGGAGAAAGAGAGAGAATGTCAGACTTTTACTGCGGTCGGTGTGTGGATGGGTGGTCGTCTTACCTTACCAAGACTCCTCCATGCCTCGGAAAGCACGTTAACCAGTTGGTCTCGGCGGTAATTCGTTGATCTTTGACAGCCGTTACGGATATTCAAAAGGCAAGAAAGCTGACACCAGTCTTAGCGATGGACTAGGTTATAGAGGTCAGATAGGAAGTAGTTCCATGTAAAATACTGGTATTCAGCTGCATCCAGGTAGGCTTGAAGCCGACCCCAACACAATTGGGAAAAGACTAGTAAATTCATTTGAAATATCATAAGAAACCGACAGAGGACTAGAAAGTGATCCTATAAGAATTCTGTTTTTCCTTTTGAGGTGCGGTACCCTAAAAATCCGTCAAATTGCGAGTCGAACTCGAGCACAAAGGCTATCTGTACAAAAAATAAAAAATAAACTAACAAAAATAAACACTAGAAAGAAAAAAACATTGAAAACGGAAACGGAACAAACGTTATGTTCGTGTACTTATGGAATAAAAATGACGTTTTTTCTTTCTTATTTCATACCATTATCTATAAAACTTTTTTAAAATATTTATTTCATTCTGTTTTTAGTATTTCTTGTTGCTGTTATGGCAACAGAAAGGATCTGTGAAAATTTCAACCGTCTAACCATCACGGTTGATGAAATACAGCCTAGTGACAGACAGACTAACAGTTGTGTCTTAGTAGCCACATTTTATCTTATGGTTACGTGACCCTAAAAAGACGAAATTTGGGACAGAAAATGAAGAGGTTCTTGGAATAAAATAACCAACCAAACAGAATTTATTTCGAGAAGTCTCAAGTACCTATTATCAGTTTTCAGTTAGTTTTAAGAGTACTTAGTCTAGTTCCAAATACTATTATTACGTAAATGTCTTGAAACATTGTTTCTAGTGTCTACTTATTTATTCATTAGCACTTAAATGTGTATACGAAATCCACATAGGCATGCAATAAAATTAAATGTAATCGTTGTTTTTATGTTTACTAGCGACATGCCACAGTTTCACACGAGTGTTACAAATGTTTGAAATTTCACGGTATTCCAAAGATTTTTGTTTTTTATTATTGATAGGCTCGCGTTTGACCACCATCTCACCTGATGGTAAGCGATGATGTGGTCGACGATGGAGCACGCTTGCCTAGAAGTAACCTATTCACTCTTGACTTAAAGACCCCTAAGTTGTAGCTGTCAGGAAACAAACAACTTATATGTTTGTTCAAAATAATCGGCCTCTGCCTACAAAATTATAAACTTGATTGGACACTGAACAGTTTGTATGGAGAGGCCGATAATATTTTTTCATACCCGGAAAAAAAAATGTTATGGAAAGTTGTCGAGTTTCGTTTACTGAGCAAGCTCTTAAAGTTTACGGAAACCAGCAGTGCTATTCTCTAAGAAAACGGTCTTGAGCGCAGCGCTGGCCGCAGCGACGAATTCCAAATACGTACATAGGATTAACAATCCAATAAACCTATACATTAGACTGTTAATCAAATTTATATATTTAATAAATCTTTAGTTTCGGCTGTGCTTCGATATGTCAGTCATTCAGTTTCTCTTTTTATATAATATATATAGGAAACGGACATTGCCTAGCACCTGTGTGTCGGATGCTAACTTTCTCAGATCGTGCGTGTGAAAAGAATGTATTATGGATGTTCCTTCAAGGCTAAGGCCGTAATTTAATATTAACGTGACGTCATAACGACTTGGCGCGAACTGCCACCTGCGCTGTCTTGAGAAGGATATATTCGTCTAAATACTGGATCTATGAGGATATTAGGATTTCATCCTCCACAAATGATAGATGAGACAAACAAAATCGCTGTCCGAGGTACGGAGGAATCTCGGTATCATTGGCATAGCTACCGAGAAGCTAGGTGGTGCCCCGGAGCCCCCAAGCTCGGGGGCCCTCAATAGCAAACCACTTAATGAACTGCCTAATAATGTAGGTTACAACACTATTTTTTTATCCGCAACACTGCTCAATTAGTGTAGCCCCGGAACGCAAACAGCAACTGACCAAATACAGACGTGAGTGAGTATTAGTCAGTAAACTTAGTCTTTTGGCAATCATTCCTAGAAAATCCGATTCAATGTTAAACAAAAAAAAAATGCGTGAAAATTTTGTAATTTTATTTTGTGTAATAATTTATTTTTTCAATAGGTATCAATAATTACAATTTTATTTAAATTACGTATTGCTTTTGTATGCTGGCAATTTCACTACTACTATGTACTATGGATTTTATCCGAATTAAACGATATTATTATTAACTGGATATTTAAATTGTCGCTGAATTTCTGTCTAGAACTATAATTTAGATTAATTGGACTTCAGGCCTTTAAAAAGTACTTCAATAGCTTTATTAACATCGTAATAAACCAAACAAGCGGGGTAGTTAAACTTATAACTTGATTCACTAAAAATATCTAACAATTTTATCCTAGTTAGAAATTGTTTAGCTGAACTTTTTAGTTTTTGTTTAGTGACATCTATTGGCCAAAGATGTATACCGGTCGCGCGTTGGGCAGTCTTAATATTGTTAAAAACCCATAGATGGAGTTGGTAAATTACGTCACTTTCTTATAAGTCGCAAATGAGATTCTCCGCGATCAGGGGCCCAAGTCTGCTATTTTTATAAATTCGTCATTTCAACACGATCACATTGTCATTTTGCTAAAAGTTCGTAGTCTGCTGATTCATAATGATCGATCATTGAGCGGTCAGTGGTATCGTAATAGAGTTGTGGTAGAATGATAATATCGAGCATATTAAAACCAATAACTGCACAATAACGTTCTAATGGTAGAACACTGATCAAATAAACTGTCAAAGTTTTAGCAGATTACCGCATACGTCATATATTCATTTGTCAATATGTAAGAGGTTATAATTGTCGATTTTGACAAGTTTGGTAATCTATTAATATAATAGCGTCATTATGACTTTCCAATGGTCAACCACTGACACTCCATTGAAAGAAGTGACATAGAATGGTAATCTCGTACATATTGACAAATGAATATTTGACGTTTGCGGTAATCTGCTAAAACTTTGACAGTTTATTTGATCAGTGTTTTACCATTAGAACGTTATTGTGCAGTTATTGGTTTTAATATGCTCGAAATTATCATTCTACCACAATTCTATTACAAGACCAGTGACCGATCAATGATCGATCATTATGAATTAGCAGATTACAAACTTTTAGCAAAATGACAATGGGATCGTGTTGTAATGACGAATTTATAAAAATAGTAGACTTGGGGCCCTGGTTAGGTGTCTGGAAAACAATGTTGTCGACGAGAATTAAATAGAATTAATAGAGAATAAATATAGAATAAATAGTGATCCAATAGTTCTTCATTTTGGTCCTTCGAGCCGGATAACAGAAGTCCTAATATAGCTTAACCTAAAAGCGCTTACACTTAAGTTATGGCGACAACTTACTAGACAGGATGCTTTTTCTTCAAGTGAGAATGTTTTGACCTAGTTTGTACTTGAGTTGAGTGTTTACCTGTTTATTTTTGTCAGTATAATATTTTGTACTAAACAAGAAATAATACTAAAAACACTTATTTTTTGCGTCCAAATCGGTTTTTAAATAAAGCAGCAATTAACATTTCAAATATTATATATACGTAAATGCATAGCTGGGACAAATCTGTCTAATCATTTCCCCACTTACTAGGGTGCTTTGTGAAACTACTAAAAAAGTGTGCAGGTTGGTACGCATCTAGTACTGACGATAAGTTTGTGTTTTGTCATATCACTAGATTTTTTTTGTAATTAGACGTAATAAACAAGAATATTCGACATCTGCCGGGATTTCGTGATATCCCTAGGGATTTCGTGAAATCCCTGATATCGTCATTTCCCTGCGACATATATAAATTAAAAAATTCAGCATTAACTAAATAAAAAAAAATCTAGTAAAAATATTTAATTGTAAAATTGGCAGCTTTGTAAGGCGAATGCTGTGGCATTCGATGATTTTTTCTAGGCAACTGAAATATACAGAAATTTACACTTGTATATATAAGAATAAATAGAAATTAAATAGGTATTTTATATTAAACTTTTTCTCGGTCGTTATCGCTAATAGAAATTTTCTTTGTTTAGGCCCTGGGAAAACTTCCTTTTATCTGTTTTACATTACCATAGCACTTTAAACATTTATTCACAAGATCATTATACCCTTCTCCGCGTTTACCCGACAAACCCTACTCCAAATCACTCTAACGACCCGCTGTGAGCGGTATCAAAGCGCGGGGCGGCGAGCGGTAACATCAAAACTATGAACATTTTTGAAGCACGCCGCGAGACGCCGCTCATAGCGACAACACACGCGGTTACCGATGCCGTCCCACTCGCCGCACCGCACGCCGCTATCTTAGCGCCGGCGAGCGGCGAAGTCATGACCAGGCCTTAAAGGTCTGCGGAATGCCCGGAGGGCACGGTGGAGCACACAGTCGAGGTGTGCCCTGCTTGGGCGGAGCATCGCCTTGCCCTCGTGGGGGTGATCGGCGGCGGAGACCTCTCGCGCCGGGCCTTGGTTGAGACCATGGTCCGGAGCGAAGAGGAGTGGCAGGCGGTCGCCGACTTCTGCGAAGCAGTAATGCTCGCAAAGGAGGAGGCCGAACGCATCAGGTAACGGCGTCCTCGCCGCCACCGCCGGGATTCTGATCCCGATTTCCGGCCACGGTAGGCGCGGGCTTGCGGACAGTGAGCAATGGGTAGCTCGCTGTCCGGCCGTCCGGTAACTGTCCGGACCAAGCCCAAGTCGACGACGGCGCGCACTGTTCCCACGCGCCTCAAGGAGTTGTCAACAACAGCAGGGACCCAGACGGGTCGAAGCCTACTGGGGCCAGGGTTATCCGAAAGGGACCTCGAGCCCCTGTATGAAGGCTAGAAGGAACGGGGTGGGTCTTTTAGTCAGTAAGAGTCTGACACTATCTCCCGCTCCGCCCAAGAGCAGGGGATGTCATTGGATGATTTTTTCCCACCATAAAAAAAAGGCCTTAAAGGTCAAACGGTGCATTCAAACTACGTAACGTCCTGGGCAATGTTGCCCAAGGTTGGATAATTTTGCCTAGACTGTACCGTATCCCTACATCGTTAGCACAACTAACCAACTACTTTGATTTAACGAACTTTGCCTTTAACTTGCTAATTGGTTTACGAGTGTAATATGGATAGCCTATGGATAGCCTAGTTAGAGTAATTAAGACTGATGCTGGGTTCTCCAGATAGATGGTTATGAGTTATGATAAAAGAGGGTTTTGACCTAGGTTATTATTGAGAGTGTCCTAGAATTATGCAGTGTTTATAAACGGTTAAGTGTACGAGCGACCTTTTCTTGGCAATTTTTGTCGATTATTATTGAAAATTGCGTGTCTTGTTACTGTCACCATTTTTGTTCAAAAATTAAAAAAAAAATTTACAAACTATGACTGTATTTTAGATTAACCTCTCGTGTGCCGTAATTAGAGACACAATTAAAAAGCCATTGTGTCTCGCGTGGATCCACGTTTAGACACACAACGGGTTAAAGTTACAGAATTGAGTTGGACAAAGTAATAAAAGGTAAGTCGGCACAAACTGATCACTACATAAGCGCCAACTACCCTATTCTACCCTACTCTACCTTACTCTACCCTACCCTATTCTACCCTACTCTACCCTACTCTACCCTATAATTTTTTTCATAAGAACCTTCTCGCAATAACAAACATAACAAAAAAATTTTGTATTAGGAAAATCAGTTCAGCTGTTCTCGAGATTTGCGCTTAGCAACACATTTAGCGAATCATTTTTTTATATTATAGATAGTGATCATTTTTCTTCCGCTACTTTCCTAGCCTTCTTTTATCGTTGAATAATGTAACCTTTTCTCAACCATCCCTTCACAAACTCCCCGTCCAAGTTAGAAATTAACAAAGTTTGTGGCGACACAAGCGCTGCATGTAAAGTAGTGTTGCCATATAATATAGCCGGTGAAACTTGGCTCACTTATTAACGTAAGTAAACCAAGGAAATAAATTGTATTCTGCCAAGAAACTGACGAGGGATTAACTGCAAGGTGACTTTATATTGTGTGTTTTTGTAGCACTTTAGTTTTCGGATGTTGATATTTAGTGAGGGCTAAAGATGTGGCCATGTTGTCACTAGATGGCGCTGAAATCGATATTTTTAGTTTATTTTGTTTTTAGTGTATGCCAAGGAAATGGTATTTGTTAGGATCGGACATTCTACATTTTTGAACTTTGACAAATTATTGCCAGTTTTTTTTAATTATCTATAAATTCGCCTTTGACCACTATCTCACTTGATGGTAAGCGATGATGTAGCCGAAGAACAAGCAAGCTTGTCTAGAAGTAACCTATTCACTCTTGACTTAAATACCCCTAGATTATAGCTTTTCAGGAAACAGACTCCGGCAGGGAATTCCACTCTTTTTAGCTGTACGCATAATGATTGTGTTCCCAAAACACTTTATACGTATGGGTGGGATGTCATCCATGTATTGAAAATTCATCTAATTCAGATTATTCATATCTCTAACGAACCTAAGTTTAGGCACTTGCATAAGCACTACATTTTGAAAACATAAACAGAATTAGGTTGAACATACTCTCAGGATAAAAAGTATCGACAATAGGCCTACGCGTTCTTTTACTATAGAATAGAATTAGTTACTTTTATTTAGGACAGATATAGCACAACGGTTACTAACACCAAGTAAATAAAGAATAAGAGTACAGAATGTGCCGAGCATGCCCGAACCGAAAGGGTGACCACCTGAGCATCAAATTCATTTGAGCGGAAAGGAGTAACAAATATGTAACACACATATTATACGTACCTACTGCCTACTTTCGCTGTAAATTAGTACCATTATTATACAGCCTTATACGGTTTATTTTTTTTTGAATAGTACCTATTATTTTATAAATAAATTCTTTATTAAAAAAAAAACAGCCAAGTTCGAGTCGGACTCGCGTATGAAGGATGCCATACTGTCCGTAGCAAAAAATAGAAAAAAAGACGTGTGGCACTCGGGGACTGCCGCGGTAAAGCTATTGCATAGCATTTTTATCAACTTATGCAATTATAATTATTTATTTATTTTATTTATGCAGTATTTTTTTTCCTTTGTTTTTTTTTTTTTTGATATTAATTGAAGTTACACTTTCACACATTGAATTGAATTTTGATTGATTGTTCACTCATTTGTTTTCTTCGTCACCACGCTCAAAAAACAAATGAGTCCCGGTGTTAGGTTATTTTCGTTACGGAATTTCTGGATTCGTTCTCCACGCTCAAGGCCCGCGATAGAAGCTATGCAATAGCTTAAAAAAAATCACGTTTGTTGTATGAAAGCCTTGCATAAACATTTATTTTATTCTGTTTTTAGTATTTGTTGTTATAGCGACAACAGAAATATATCATCTGTGAAAATTTCAACTGTGTGGCTATATCTCATGAACCGTGATGGTTCATGAGATATAAATCTATAAATCTGGTGACAGATGGACAGTGAGACAAACAGACGGACGGACAGCTGAGTCTTAGTAATAGGGTCCCTTTTTACCCTTTGGGTATGCAACCCTAATAAGACAAAAATTATGTAAAAAAATATTAGTCTACTAGCTTTTGCCCACAGCTTCGCCCGGGTACATAAAATATGGCCTATGTCAATCAGGAATAAAGCAGTTTTCTATCGGTGCAATTTTTTTTTGCATTCGGATCAGTACTTTTAAAGATCCTACAAACAAAAAAAACAAACTTTACCTCTTTATTATACCATTACCTTTCACTTTGATTTTTCTCTTCTCCTGGCTTAATTACATATTTGGTATTTATTAGTATATTTTGTAATGTATGTATGTATTTGTGTTGTTATTTTGTCGTTTCACTCAAGAATGATTGTGCGGTCGGTTGGGATGGTATTTCTTCTAGTTTTTTAAAGAGACATAAAAATGTTATTGTGCCTCCACTGACATATATTTAAAAACCCGTGCATTGATACTGGTGTCTTCCCAGACTTGTTTAAAAAGGCACTTCTTCACCCTGTTTTTAAGTCTGGAGATCGTGACCGTGTCGAAAACTATAGACCAATATCTGTATTACCTGCAATGTCCAAGATACTGGAAAGAATAATAAATTCAAGGCTGGTTGCGTTTTTAGAGGCACGTAAACTATTGTCGGTCAACCAATTTGGCTTTCGAAAGAATTTGTCAACTGCTGATGCCGTTCATAAACTGGTTAATCACATAGTTCAAAATCTGGATAAAGGTAAGAAATGCGTCGCGTTGTTCTTGGATCTCGCAAAGGCATTCGACACGGTCTCGATTCCCATATTAATATCAAAGCTCGAATGTCTGGGTATACGAGGTACTCAACTTTCGCTGTTTCAGAGCTATCTTACAAGTAGAAAACAATGTGTAAAAATTGGAACCTGTTTCAGCTCCGAGTCAAACATTTCTTTTGGTGTGCCACAGGGCAGTATTCTCGGTCCCAGTCTATTTTTAATCTACATGAATGACCTGTGTAACCTCAGTTTAGAAAACGGTTCTATATTTTCGTATGCGGACGATACAGCACTAGTGTTTGCATCGGACAGTTGGGAGAACACATATCGTCATGCACAGAAGGGTTTTAACATGGTCAGTGAATGGCTTAGTAACAACTTGCTCACACTGAATATCGCGAAAACGAAGTTGTTGGATTTTTCTATTCGTAACACCAGTGTTCCAGCAGCAAGTTTATTGTATGTTGCTGCCCCATCGAAGCAATCAAATAGTGATAACGATGGAGATGGCACTCATGCAGGGACTAATGTAAACCACAACATCTGCAAGGTTGAACGAGTCCCATCGGTCAAGTATCTTGGGATTATAATTGACTCCAACCTTACTTTTAAGGAGCACATAATTCACCTTGCGAATAGAGTGCGCAAGTTAATTTATATTTTTAAGCAACTGCGCCAGTCGGCGGACGCTACGATAATGAAAATGACTTATCAAGCTTTATGCCAATCAGTTCTGGTCTATTGTATATCTTCCTGGGGTGGTGCAGCGAAATCTCACTGCATTCTTATAGAACGCGCACAGAGAGCCGTCCTTAAGGTGTGCTGTTTCAAGCCAAGACTTTATCCCACCATTAAGCTCTATGAATATTGTCAAGTTCTAACGGTTAGGCAATTATTCGTATTAGCCACTGTTATCAAACAGCACTCTATTACCAACTACTCGCAGGAAACCAATCGTCGTAACCATTTAGTAGCTAAAGCTGTTCCCCTTAAAACATATTTTAGTCATAGATTCTTTATTTTCCTTGGCCCTCATCTTTACAATAAATTACACAGAATTCTTTCCTTGCACTCATTAAACAAACATAACTTTAAACTCACTTTACAATCCTGGCTTCAAAGACAAACATATGCTGCCACTGAGGCTCTCTTGGACGTATTAGTCTAATCATACAAATAGGACACCTTTTCTATCACACATAGACACACCATAACACTATCAAAAATAATTACACTGACATTTAAACCACCTCATACATAACTACACATACATACCACACAAGTAACATACACATTTATTATTGTTATTTTTTATTTATTTTTTTCTCCTACTGTCTCTAGTCGGTTATTAAACTCACTAAATCTTTGTAATTTGTTATTACTTGCTGTACTTATATGTAAGCTACTAAATGTGAATTGGAACTGGTGGGGACCTGGTGACCTGTACTACAGGTGTTACTACCTACCACAGGCACCAGCGATCCACAACCAAAAATTGTTAGCAATGGTTCTAGTGTAAGATTGTCTGTATTTTTTGGCTTGTGGTGAGAAATAAACGTTATTATTATTATTATTATTATTATTATTATTATTATTATTATTATTATTATTATTATTTCTTATCAGTATTATTTTTATTGTTGTACACTGACAGCCCTTAATCTTTCTTCTTTCTTTCATTCCATCCAAAGGTTGTCTGGAAGAAATTGCCTTGTGCGATAAGGCCGCCCATTGTACACATATTTTTAATAATGTTTGTTCTGTATTTTTTTTTGTGTATGTGGTGTACAATAAAGAATATATAATAATAATAATTATTATTATATTAGTGTAGATATATAAATAAACATAAAAAGCTCGTTATAATTGCGTTTGCATTTAACACAACTACACAATACCAGAATAACCGGCCAAGTACACACTCAAGTCACCTTATTACGTAGATTTACTCATTCACAAGCAAGTCTTTGATGTTTTCTCTCACGAGTCCTAGCGGGTAATAATCTCATTTATTTTGCGTCAGTGTCATACCAAAGACTCTCTTTATAAAAACAGCTTTGAAAATTCTTTCCTCTTGAATATTCTGTCTGCATATTTCTTTACTAAGTAAAATGTTTCAAAGAGTAGCTTTTTGACTCGATTTATACGACATTTTGAACTTATTTTCAAAAGGAAATTCAGTTTTAGGAAACGAATTTTTTTAAGGAAATTATGTTAGTTACTATTGTTAAAGTAAACTGTTTTCAAGAATAGGAACCGATTATAATATTTGAAGAATAAAGTTAAAATTTTCTGGCTTTTTGGTCAAAGAATTAGTAATTAATTACCTTTGAACATGGCAACACTGTTGGCTTTTATGGTACTTCCCCCATGAATAGTGACGTTTATAAAAGTACCGGCCTGTTTGTATATAATACTAGCAACTGTCAGTGGCTTTGCCACGTTAAAGTAAATAATACAAACAACTGTGAACATACTTCCGTGATAAAAAGTATCCCATAAGCTATCCTAGGACATGGTCTACTCGTGTGCTAAATTTCATTCAAATCCGTTCAGCTAAAGTTTAAAAGTTAAGTAGTAAGAAACACACACACATACTTTATCCTCTATAATACTACTGATTTACTACGTGATTATTATCTTTAGCATAAGCTAAAGATAATACATATAGATGTTGATGTTGATGTTGTTGTTGTGATATAGATGTTACATAAGTAACAGAATTACATAATTTAAGTTATTTGTAACACATTAGACCGACCCACACGTGTCACACGCCTGATTTGTACGTAGAACGACGTCGCGTGGCTTAGATCAAGTGTAGCTCTGCAAGTCTAGTTTCCATATAAAATGTATGCAGACCGACACGCCCAGATCGGCTTATGTGGCACACTTGTGAGCAGTGTAGTTCTACCTCTAAAGTAAATTAAAAAATATATCATTCAGTTGCCCTTTTCAATAATACTATAACCTAACGTACTGCTCATGGGGGTGGGTAAAGTTGTAACCGTACGCTCACAATTTGCCAATTATTTTGCAGTATTTGGTCGCTATTGGTCCCGTGAGAAGGGATCGATCGCTTTAAGACATCCTCGTATTTTTAGCAGTTTATTTTGTGTGGTTGTTTTTGTTTAAGTATTCAAATCTGGAAAGCAATGTCAGCAGTGGAACATTACAGGCTAATTAGATTAGAGTCATTATAATTTGTACAATTTCAATAAAGTGTTGCCAAATTCAAAGTAATCTCTTTCGTGCATTTTGTTATTATGTACTTACTAACATATCTTGTTAACAATATTTTGATTCGTAAAATTAAATATTGCACCTAGTTGTTAGCTTTAAAGTGTTTTACAAAACGATCCAATAATATAAAGAGGTAATACTCGTCTAGATGTTTATAAATATTGTTACGCCATTAAACGTGAACACGCCATATCTCCAAGAAAATAACGAGTATCACGTAATAATTAAAACACATTGCTGTTCGAAAGATCTAGAATGGTGGTACGTGGCCAGGCTTAGAAAAATCTCGAAACATCCACAAAGTACATACTACTAGTAAGTAGGTATGTATCTACCGATAAGGGAAATGGTACTCTCCGCCATTAACAATAGAGTCGAAATTCGCATGAAAGTGACTCTTAGTACCTCGTGCAATAAAAATGATTTATAGCTCCGCGAAGCGACGCTATTGTTCTGGATCGATCTTGAGATGTCGGTATCTAGAATTTTCTTACTTCTACGAGCCCCCGACCGGAAGCGAGTCAGTTGTGATTTCGACTGCGATCAAGAGCGAACTACCTAAGTGTGTGAAGTGATTTTATCTAACGACCTAAGCGATAGTGTAACGGTACTCTAGTGTGAATTGCGATTCGGATTATTTTTGACTGGACTAATTTGTTATTGTTTGTGGTGAATAAAGTTCTCTGTTAGTAAATCGGCATTTAATTACCCACGTACGTAACAATATAAAGAGTTAAATTTTGTTTTTTTTTAACCGACTTCTAAAAAGGAGGAGGTTCTCAAATTCGGATGTTTGTATTTTTTGGTTTGTACAAACAAAAAAAAAACAATCTCAAAATCTAAAAATTTTTCACCTATAGAAAGCTGCTATATTCTTGAGCGACATAGGCTGTATTTTTTGAACGCGGGTTTAGCCGTGGGCAAAAGCTAAAGTAATTGTTTGAAATTACCGACCGAACGTCGAGAACGTCAGAACGTGCTTGAACCCCTTTTGGTTCGAGTACGTTCTGAGCTGTGTTGTATTTCTGTATTGTCTTTGTATTTCTTTGTATTGTTGCAGTTGTATTGTATTGCCTGCGTCGAATAAATTCTATTCTATTCTAAGTACCCAATATTTTCTTCTTTGTAAACCATCAAACTTATTCGTCTACATACAGTTGTCGTCTATGATACAGTTGGTAGCTCTTTCAATACAGTTACTAGATCCAAGAAGCTCGCACAAAACTTACAAACGAAGTTAAAAAGTCTCACCTACCTCTGATTAAACTTACTAAGAATGCCTACTTTAGTAGAAAAACATTTCTTTTCTTCAAGAAAACGACGTTATTTTTCACCACAGTTCTATGAAAAAAAAACGTAAATGTTTTTTTTATTATTGATAGGCTCCCGCTTGACCACTATCTCGTCTGATGGTCAGCGACAATGTACTCTTCTGCTATTACCTGATGTCATACATTTTTTTAAAACTTTTTTGGATCAATTTAAGTTTGAGTAGATACTAGAAACGTTACAAGTAGCAAAAAAACCTATCCCATATATATTTATCTATATTATATAGGTATGCTTATAAAAGGAAAAACTGACTGACTTATATACCAACGCACAGCCGAAACTAGTGAGTCTAAGAATGGGAAACTGCACTGGGTTTTCTTTTATGATGCAGGCGAGCAATAAGGGAGGGTTTTCCAAAATTCACCTCGGATCAAACGGGGGTCTAAAGTTTTTATTTTTTACATATCTATTAATACTGTAAACGTAGGTACAATTTTATCTCTGTACTTGCAATAGGCACTGAGCTACAGGGGGGTCAAAAGTGGGTCGAAACGGTTCGTGTAAATAGTGCACGGCATGCGCGCGGCCTGTTGCTGGAACTTGGCCTGCGCACTACCGTGCGCTTAGATACGGAAATACTGCAACATCAACCACTTTCTTAAAAGAGTAACCATAAACTTTCGACAAATTTGTAACTGTGCACTAACTTCTGACGATTTATAAGTGCCCATGTAGGCCTATGCCTTTGTAGGAGGTAATCTCTAGAAGTACTAGTCCGATTGCTAAAATTTTTTCACCGATAGAAAGCTGCTTTATTCCCGAGTGACATAGGCTATGTTTTATGTACGCGGGCGAAGCCGCGGGTAAAAGCTATCTATACTTTATAATGGCGTATCTTACTTTATTTTTGGTAAATATATTTTATACTTTTGTTTAAAAACAAAGTATATGAAAACACTAAATTTTTACTATAATGCGTAAAATGAAACACACACACACACAAATATTTTTTGTGCGCGGGCGAAGTCGCGGGCAAAAGCTAGTGTGAAATAAAATTATTTGAATTTTTGCATGGAGAAGCCTACTTTCAAGCGAGTGAAGCCGGTGGCAGGAGCTAGTTTAAATATAAACACGCTCACAGTACAAATGACATATGAATATATGACATAATACATATGTCATCTCTTTTGGGAGGCTGCGAGGTCTCTCCGCACGTCTCACAACATCGTAATTACGGAGTCATCTCTAAGGAAAAGACGAATAATTTCCATATTTCTCATCGACTTCAATTTTAAATGATTTGTGCGAAGTTACTTGGGAATATTTTTGAACTAAAAAAGTCAAAGGTACCTAAATGATAAAAAAAAAGTAAAAGGTAAATGATATTTTGATTAAATGAGAAAAAAAAAATATCGAGTGAGATTTTTCTTTGAAAATGGCTTCATAATTTTGCGATATATTATAATCTGTGAGTCTGTGATATAAATATCTTAGCTTGAGTAAAAGTCAAGATCAAAGAAGGTATTTAGGGAAATATAGGAGTACCTATAGATTGTCGAAATTAAATATTAATACAAAGGGTAATGTAATGTATACAATTCCTAGGGATTTCATACGTACCTCGTGGTCTACCAGCTATGTGTAAAATAAATAGACTTTGGTCTCTATTTTCAAAGTTAACCGACCAACCTTTTTTTTTTGGGTAGGGAAATCATCCAAGTACATCCCCCGCTCTTGGGCGGAGCGGGAGATAGTGTCAGACTTTTACTAACTAAAAACACACTCCTGTTTCTTCGTTGCCTTTCATACTGGGGCCGAATCTTAACCGACCAACCTATAAAACGACGGGCAATTGAAACAGAAGCTTCTCCAAATTACAAACACCCATTCTATACCAATTTATCGGTATCGACTGTTTCAATACTAATACAATTTTGGCAGACAACTCCAAATGATGCCACAATAATAGCATCAGTCTGTTGCACGTTCGAAATGTGTTCGTACATGCAGATATCTATCGACAGGTCTGTTTGTCTGTCAATACATGTAACTGTATCTAGGTTGAAACTGCACGATTGTGGTCGGAAGCGTGCCTGATGCGATCGCGGTTAGCCTATTGAAATGGGTTGTGTGTTGTTTCTAGGGTTGCCAACCATACTACTTATTAAGCATATTAGTTTAATTTTGGTAAATGTATTTCATACTTTTGAATAAAAATAAAGTATATGAAAGTATTCAGTGTGTTGTATTTTCAATCTTACACTAATATTAAGAAGAGGTAAAGTTTGTTTTTTTCTTTGTTGGAGGTAATATCTGAAAGTACTGGTCCGATTGCTAAAATTTTTTTACCGATAGAAAGCTGCTTCATTCCTGAGTGACATAGGCTATGTTTTATGTACGCGGACGAAGCCGCGGGTAAAAGCTATCTATACTTTATAGTAATGTAACTTACTTTATTTTTGGTAAATATATTTTATACTTTTGTTTAAAAATAAAGTATATGAAAACACAAAATTTTTACTATAATGCGTAAAATGAAACACTAATATGAATAATTACTGTGTCGATGCTTCTACCTTGAAACACGAATACGTTTCCAAAAATGTAAGGATACCTCGTCTAAAACTGTAGCTCATAAAAGTGTAGCTCATAGAGAATTGGCTTCAAGAGAAGAAACAAATTTATTTATTTTTTCAATCACTTTTTATCCCTACTAAAAAATGTGATACATTATTTTTCTTCAAAAACTGTTGGCAACCCTAGCAGTGTCCGTATTGATAGATCGATATAGTTCGAATTAGGTATGTTTGTGTATCCCACTTTGATGTGGAAACTAATTACTTTACAGGTCTAGTTTATACAGCAAAGTAATGTTTTGGAATATTGTTCCGGTGTGGAGTATTTTGGGGGAGGTCTATGTCCAACAGTAGACGTCTTTCGGCTGATGTGATGATGATGATGATGATGAAGTGGAGTATTTTTAAGGGAGGGGTACTTTTCCAACTGTGGAGGACTTTCGGTCGAAATTATGAGGACTACTAGTGACCCGCTCTGGTTTTGCACGGGCGCAATTTATATCTTTACATCTTGTCTTATATATAAAATTCTCGTGTCACAATGTTCGTTCCCGTACTCCTCCAAAACGGCTTGACCGATTCTCATGAAATTTTGTGAGCATATTGAGTAGGTCTGAGAATCAGCCAACATCTATTTTTCATACCCCTTAGTGATAAGGGTTGTTCACCCTTAACATTTACTTAAAAATTATTTATATGGCAAAACAACGTTTGCCGGGCCAGCTAGTATTATATAATTCTTCTGTACGTGTATTTGTCACCTAACTCCTCCTAAACGGTTTGACCGATTTGGATGAAATTTTGTTAGTATATTTGAGTACCCGTCCCGTATCCGTTAGAAATACAAATGGACCCGGTAAGTGGCGTTACAATCGGTTTCTCAATATTTTTTTTTTGATGAAAAGACAATTTCTGGGCAGAATTATATATAACTAGCTTCTGCCAATGGCTTCACCTGCGTGAAAGTAGGTTTCTCTATAGGTACAAACTTTGGACTCCCGTTTCATCCCCTTAGGGGTTTTTTTTTTGGTGGGGAAAATCATCCAATGACAACCCCCGCTCTTAAACGGAACGGGAGGTAGTGTCAGACTCTCACTGACTAAAAAACCCACCCCGTTCCTTCAAGCCTTCATACCAGGGCTCCCTTTCGGATAACCCTGGCCCCAGTAGGCTTCGACCCGGCTGGGCCCCTGTTGTTGCTGACAACTCCTTGAGGCGCGCGGGAACAGTGCGCGCCGTCGACGACTTGGGCTTGGTCCGGACAGCGAGCTAGCCATTGCTCACTGTCCGCAAGCCTATCCCCTTAGAGGTGAATTTCGGAGAATCCGTTCTTAATGGATGTCTACATGCCAAATTTTAAGTTTGTAGGTGTTATAAAAAATAAAATAAAATAAAAAGCATTTAAATCAGGGAACCAAAGGCACCCACACAACAAATACACAGAAATACATTCAGTCGAACACAGAACCTGCTCCCCTTCGAAGTCGGTCAACACATCAAACTCATTCATCACTCACTCACGTTAAAGTTTCTTAGATTTAGTGATTAATTAGTGAGTGGTATTACGCTTTTATACATATATATATAGATAGATATAAATCATCCTCGTTTATTACTCTTTCTATTAGTAATTATCGTATCGAAATCCGTTGTGTGGTTTTAAGAGTAATTAGCGGATAAGCAGGTAGACGTAAACGGCGGGCCAAGGATCTGTTTCTGAAAGCAAGATTTGGCCCCGGTATGAAAGGCAACGAAGGAACAGGAGTGGGTTTTTAGTCAGTAAAAGTCTGACATTATATCGCTCTTGGGCGAAGCAGGAGACTAAAAAAAATTGTTTCATACTAAATAAAGAAGTTTTGAATAAACTGAATTGGTGCGTGAAGTAATCGATTGAAATGCTTATAGAAAGTTACAGGTTTAATATTTCAAATTACGAAATTTTCCCAATACTTTACATAAACTTTCAACTAAAGTCTATTAATAATTTTAAACTAAGGTTATACTCTTTTTCACAACTTCTCTAAGTTACTTTACAAATAACGTAAAGAAGCAAATGGTGAAATAGCTGGCATAATGACTTATGATGAATCAATGAAAAAAAAAATAGTTATTAGCTTTTGCCCGCGGATTCACCTGCGTATATAAAATATAACCTATGTCACTCAGGAATAAAGCCGCTTTCTATCGATGAAAAATTTTAGTAATTGAATCAGTACTTTCAGAGATTACTACAAAGAAACAAAAACAAACTTTAACTCTTTATAGTATTGGTAGTTATAATATTGATTAATATTTGATTGCTTGGATGTTATTTTTTTTGATCGATAGAATAAATACAGTACACTTCGTGTAGGTACACAATTATAGGCAACAGGTACGATACGAAATCATCTTATTTTTAAGAACTCAAAATTGCTTTCTATCTACAAACATATGGATGCTGTTCACCAGGGGCCCAAGTCTGCTATTTTTATATATTCGTCATTCCAACACGATCCTTGTCATTTTGCTAAAAGATCCTAATCTGCTAATTCATAATGATCGATCATTGATCGGTGAATGGTCTCGTAATAGAGTTACTGTAAAATGACAATATCGAGCTTATTAAAAGCAATGACTGCACAATGACGTTCTAATGGTAGGTCACTGATCAAAGGAACTGTCAAAATTTTTGCAGATTACCGCATAAGTAACACATTTATTTGTAAATTTGTACGAGATTACCATTCTATCCCACTTCTTTCAATGATCAACCACTGACACTCCGTCAGTGGTTGATCATTGGAAAGTCACAATGACGCCATTATATTAGTAGATTACCAAACTAACTCAAAATCAACAATTATGAAATCAATGATAGACTATTCTGACACTATTGTAATAGCAGACTTGGGGTCCTGTTCTCTTACCTAGGCTTGACTTGACACGCTTCTGCGTGTCTAGATAAATATCTACTAGAGGCGAGGGTGTTATGGAGCCAAGTACTGCAGTGACTTTACACGTGTATCAAGCGATGTTTTTGAATATTAGGAAGAAATAAATAAATGGGGGTTGACCGGTGACTCAAGTGGGTCGCTTAGCGCCAAGCCTGAAACAATAAATACAATTAATTGTGGCGGGGGCGAGCTCACACACTTTTCCGCACTAATGCGGAAAAGTAAAAGCGGTAGGGATAAGTGCAGGTTATCGAGAAAGTGTACTAAAAATTATATTTACTGAATGAAACTAAAAAGTAATTTATTTTGAGAAAAATTAAAAAAGAAAATCTGTTTTTTTTTTTTAAATTTTTATACTATATACCTAAAAATCTAAGCTCGCCTTAAAAGCGTCGTTTATCAAACGTGGGGGATAAAAGGTTATGTGTTTATGATAAGAGAGTGGTGTTTTATTGCACCCATATAATGCTCGGCTTCGATAAAGTAAGAGTTGTGACGTCATCAATGACATCACTTTTAATCAGAATGTATCTCGCGTATGACGCACGGAGAACATAAAAAGAACATTTTGATAGAGTTTTTTTTGCACTTATTTTCTTATCTTGTGCCTTATGTTAAGGTTCACCTTCATGCCTGACTTAGTATTCTTGAATTACTCTTTGATTCAGTTTGCCACACTAAAATTGCTTTTTCAATACACCTATTCGAAAACCCGTTCTTATCCCATCGCTTTTAGGTACTTAATAAACTGTTTTCCGCACTAGTGCAGAAAAGCGCGCGTGCTCTACCCCGCCACAACTTTATTGCATTTATCGTATCAGACCGAGCGTGTGTCGACCTCTACGAGTCGCCGGTCAACCCCGTTTATTCATTTCTTCGTAAATGTATTGAAAAACGTCGTTTGATACTCGTGGAAATTTGTCACTGCAGCTCTCGGCTCCATAACACACTCGCGTACGGCTCGTGTGAATTCCGCCTCGTTCGCTATAGCCAACCTTTCTGCACTTATATCAAAATGTACCATTTCAATTCACTTTTTGATTATTATCTGACTTAACAAATCGAATCGTTTCTTCTAGGTAACAGGTTGATTGGTTACATACGTACCAAATATTCGCAGCCATGAGACACGTTGTAGTTTTTTATGATTAATTTAAGTTTCAAGTATCTACTTGTTTGTCCATTGTGAGCCAAATAAATAAATGTTTTATTCCTTTCTATCATTGTATTGTCAGTCTGCAAGCAATAGCAGATGCGATCTCTGTCGGTATCACAACACCATATTGTTTTTTGGTTTCTATGAAAACATCGATTTTTTAAAACAATATTTAAATAACGTGAAAATAGAAAATATTTATCTAGATTTTTTCAACCCGTTTTGATAGCGCTTATTTATATTTTCTTTACCAGGAAATAGACTTTTGTGGGGCGAGAGTGTTACACCCGTATTTATAAACAAGTAAAAGTAATTACTTAAGTAACTATTTGTATTCTATATTTAAAAAATGCTTGAAGTTAGAACTGCCAACAAACAAAAACAACAACCACCTATCGTCGAGTGGTTACTTCAGCATTTTCTCAAGTACTCGTAAGTAACATGAGTTACTCCACTATACAATGTGATTATGTAATTAAGAATTCTAACCTTAAGTAATTACTTCTTTATAAATACGAGTGGCCTTCCAACGCGTCTTCCAGCAAGGTGCGGTCTCCTACAAGATCTGGTGAAGATCGCGGGAATCCGATGGATGCGGGACGCACAGGATCGTTAATTGTGGCGACACTTGGGGGAGGCCTATGTCTAACAGTGGATGTCTATCGGCTGAAATGATGATGATGGGATACTGGTGTTAGACTTCTACTGACTAAAACTCACCCGTGTCTTTCAGTTCCCCTTCACATTTCAGGGCCAAGGTAACTTTAAAAAAAAAACCCGTACCCCCAGCGGGAAATAAATAAGCCTAAGTAGGTAAACATCATAAATTATTCTGCTCGTCTTTATCGAATAAAACCTCCTGACCTTCAAGATGTCATTTATCTAAACTAAGTGAAGGAAGCTGGTCTCAAATATTAATATTAAAATATTTCAACACTAAATATAGACTTCCTTTACCATTTTCACAGACTTTAGTGAGAGAGGGTTTGTCACAATGGCTAATATTGTGAGTTTTATGGGCTTTAAAAGTCTTTAGTGTAAGCTCTCGTTCTTTGAATCTTAGAATTTATTTAATGGACGTTATTTTTACGTTCATAAAACCCTTTACGTCCAAACGTTCCACGAGAAGTGTCTAAGGGGCCTCTTTGACATCTCGTACGCTTTCTGAAAACTAATAATAATAATAGTAGTTTATGTGACTAGGGGATAAAGCAGTGTCTTTAAATCGCAGGCGGCATGTTGAATTCCGATCGAAACAAAGGTTGCTGATTTTAATCCCGAACGATAGTGAAGGATTTATACAATTAACTCCCGAGCATTGCGAGGGAGTTAATAAAGAAACCTAAGTGAAGTGAGCAATTCAAGCCGCCCAAGACAGCTTTATCGGTGTTGGATACTCTACTTTTTACACCATCTATGAGATAATTAAAAGACATTTTAATAAAACAAATCATATTTGGAGAAATATAAGTATTATTTACAAGTTTATCAAGTAACACTCAAAATTTTTTGAGATTTTAAACAAACAAAATTCACTACTCTAAGCTTTTTCATTTCAATTTTCTTTAACGCCCCGCTTTTTCATTACTTTAAAAAAAAAGTCATTAGGTAACCACGGCTACGTTTTATTCAATATTTTTTTTGTTACTGGCCAGTTTGAATTTTGAATAAACTTGTTTGATGCACGTACATTTTAGTTCACATGGTGACGGCAATTGACATTCCAAATTCAAATCTCATTATTGCCAGGGATCGGCCATACTGCATTATCTCCCTAGGGAGAGAAAGACTAACTTTAGGTCATGTTTGTATGACGTTTAAAAGCGCATTATCGAGCAGGTTAACACTATATACTATAAACGTTTTAAAGACCTTGAATGCTAAAACATTTCAACACTAAATATAGACTTCCTTAAACATTTTCACAGCCTTTAGATATTAAGAGTCTCAATTTGAAAGAGGGTTTGTCACAATGGCTAATATTGCCAGTTTTATGGGCTAAAGTCTTTAGTTTTAAGCTCTTGTTCTTTGAATCTTACAATACAACATTATTTTGAATATAGTTTGTTTAGAATAAGTAACTGAATCTATTCCAATAATTTTTACACAATGTTATATTTTTTCCCAAAAAGGTCACAAGTTTGACACCACCAATTAGTACCACATGGGTCACGGGTGGTCATAGCGGCATTAGAAGTCAGCGCACAGCTGGGTGCGCAAGCAAATCAACCACATAATCACCTGGATGGCCCTGTGACCATTTATTTGTGCGGAAAAACAGGTCATGTAACAAGCTTATAACTTTGTGATTTCTCATGATACAGTTATGAAATTTTGTACATAGATTCTTTACATAAAAATATTAGACAGGTGTTTTGGGTTTCGTATATTATACTAAAACTCATCATTTAAGCTGACAGAAGTCCACTCTTAGACACTGGACTCCCCCAAGTGTCGCCAGTCGCCACAATGAACGATCCTGTCCTTCCGCATCCATCGGATTCCCGCAATCTTCACCAGGTCATCGTACCTTGTAGGAGGCCTTCCAACGCTGCGTCTTCCGGTACACGGTCGCCACTCCAGAACCTTTCGGCCCAAACGGCAATACTAAAACTATTGTTGTGTATTTTATGGATGTTATTTTTACGTTCATAAAACCCTTTACGTCGAAAATGAGGTCATTCTCCAGCCTGTTCCCGATAAGTTCTCAAGCAGTTTGAACAAAGCCTCGTCGACCAAACATCGGGAAACTCTTTGTGTCCAACAAAGGAATAAGGCCTCTTTTTACACAAGTATTCTTATTTCACCAACGTCGAGATTTTCTAGATTAGAACAACCTATTAAGTACTCTCAAAGCTTTTTTAAATGGTTGCTGTAAGTAGATTGACTTTTGATATTTTAAATAATGTTAAGTGTCCATGGGACTACTTAATGTTTTATGGGTTTAATATACTGAATATCGAACCTTTACAGGAAGAATATGGTAAGCGTATGGTATGGTTTTCCTAAAAAATATTAATGATAGGTAATACTAGTGGTCCCAGCTGACGTCCTGCCCGAAAACTTGCATTTTGTCAGAAAAAAATATAGATCCCGATTGCAGCTATCTACAGGGTCCAATTATATTTTCAGACCATGCAGAGACCTACTCAAATATACACACAAAATTATATCTAAATCGGTCAAGCTGTTTAGGAGTAGTTAGGGGGCAAACTCACGTACAGAAAAATGTTATATAAAGATGCTAATAGGATGTAATTTATAAGTAGTTTTATGAATAACAATTCGGAAAATAGATAATATTATGATGTTACGGTACTCGGTGATGAAACAGGGGGGTCACGACACTCAGCATTGAGGAATACGACGCAAAGAGGAGGGGACGGTACTCCAAAAAAGAGCGCAAAAATGAGTTCTACAAAATATACACATTATACTGTAGGTACACACATTAGACTGTAGTTCAGAACCGCTAATACCAACAGATAGATGTTACAACTACTGAGAATTAACCAAAACGACATATTTACCCATTATAATGCCGTTAGTTTGAGCTCAATGTTAGCACAAAGTACTGCCTCCAGCCATAACCTTGAGAACAGGCAAATAACCAGATACACGTGCTTGAAGAAATTAGCCGCTTCCAATGAAATACTCGAGGATTATGTCCTGAATTTGACTTCAGGGGGTTAATTATGTCATCTATGTATTTATAGCCCTGTATACTGCCGGAGGACTCAGATTTAAAAATAATAATAACCCCATCGCCGTATCTCTACATTGATGTCGTGGTGGTGCTTGAGCGCTCTAGTAAACCCCAGGTCTGTAACGGTAGTTTGCTTTGCCGTAACATGCTTAGGGTTTTTTTTTATGTTGGGAAAAATCATCCAATGACAACCCCCGCTCTTGGGCGGAGCGGGAGATAGTGTCAGACTCTTACTAACTAAAAGACCCACCCCGTTCCTTCTAGCCTTCATAACGGGGATCAAGCTCCCTTTCGGATAACCCTGGCCCCAGTAGGCTTCGACCCGGCTGGGTCCCTGCTGTTGCTGACAAGTCCTTGAGGCGCGCGGGAACAGGGCGCGCCGTAACATGCTTAGGGTGAGGGACCAGACTAAGAGAGATACAATCCGCAGAGCAGCTGTGTGGCAATCTGTTGGGTATTAACGATGAAAATGTCAACAATCACTGCACGCCTCTCGCTTGGGTCCACTACCATTATATCAGACTTATTGGCTACAATGGTACTGTCAGTGATGATGGGCCGGTCCCAGTACAAAGTGATGGCCATTATTAAGAACTGGGTCAGGCTTATACCTGTAGTATGGCACTTTGAATTCCACAAGAGAGTATTTCAGAGCAAGTTGCTGATGGATAATCCTGGCTACTAGGTTGTACCTATGCAAGTATTCTCCGTTAGCTAGACGAGAATAACCAGAGATAATGTGACGAATTGATTCTCCCGTACGGTGACATGCCCGACAGATGTCAACCGTGCCGACAGACAAAGCCTTCGGTTTCCCCAAAGAGGTCACCGAAACGTAGCCAGGCTATGGACGCCAATTGGTCTACATCAGGCCTGTGAAGGGCCCAGAAAAAGCGTGAAGCTCCTTGCTCTGCCATACTTCCCTGCAATCGTTAGTGTTCGCTTATGAGACAGAAAGTTAAATCAAGATTTGGAAAGGTGAACCATTTTTTTATATTTAAAGCGATCTTACTCTTATACCGTCCTGAAACCAAAAACATTTACAAAAGTAATACAAAAAAAAGCTCGATTCTCGTCCCTTTGATACAGATACCAATAAAAACTATTGGCAAATATTTTAGGCCCCATCTCGTGTTTCGCAGTAAGCTTTTGGCTATCTTATTGATAATACAACTTTATCTATTATGCAGACTGTACGAATGCGGGCGTATAACGTTACAAATGCGGCTCAAGGGGTATGAAATAATCCGGGTTGTTGTGTGTCCATATTTTCTGTGTTTACTAGGACAATTTTATGGTAAGGTTATTGTGATAAGGAAGGTGGATCGTCAGAGGATCAGTTTATGTTGACAAAAACATGTAGAGCATTCTTTAAGAGCATAGGTATCGCAGGTGTATAGCCATATCAGTGACAAAGCTTAAATCATCTTAAGCGTCAATTTCTGTCGATTTGAACCACTTCTTGGCGAATCCTAAAGAAGACATCTAAGTCGTCCCACCATTTCCCTCTCGGTCTTGATCTTTAGTCTTGGTGGATGGGCTTGGTAGTTTGGATGTATGCGAAATAATGTCAAATTCCACATAATTATCTCCGTTGAAAAGGCATTATCTCTGATTTTTAGTCTGATTTGGGCAACTGCCCGAGAGATGCGACATGCAAATCGCGTGAACTCTAATTGCGTGATGCAGGATTTCGTAGTTTAGTTCATATGTGGCGTCTTAGATTTCGCTATAATAGGTTGTTTTGAGTTAGACAGAAAAAAAAAATAAAAAAAAATCCTATCAGCCTCCATTTTTGTGGCCACAGTACCCTGTGTGGGCCGACGAGAATTCACCGTTCCCGAGTCTCGGAATTATTCAAGCAACCCTCGCCAATGTCGGCTCATTTGTTATTTCCTACTTAATTCTAACAATGTTTTAACATTTTATTGTGCCGTGTCTCTTACTTAAGTGTGGTCGTCGTGTTTATTTTGTGAATCGCGGTCTATCTAGTGTTAAAAAAAAAATAAAAAAAAATCCTATCAGCCTCCATTTTTGTGGCCACAGTACCCTGTGTGGGCCGACGAGAATTCACCGTTCCCGAGTCTCGGAATTATTCAAGCAACCCTCGCCAATGTCGGCTCATTTGTTATTTTTGCTACTTAATTCTAACAATGTTTTAACATTTTATTGTGCCGTGTCTCTTACTTAAGTGTGGTCGTCGTGTTTATTTTGTGAATCGCGGTCTGCTAGTGTTTTTTAGTAAGAAATGGGTTCATGTTTTGAGAAAAGATGTTTAATGAAGAACTTTTTTTTAGTTTAAGTTCTTATTATAGTCCATCGTAAGGTTATCTGGTAGATATCACTGTCAGCAATAGAACCCCATTACCCAATAAGACACATAGATTTAATTTTTTGTGAAATTTTTACTATTTTGGTACCTACAATAAATTTTATTCTATTCTAAGAAAAAATGTTGGAAAGGCAAACACAATGTATTTATTTGTTATGCTGCTGTACAATACTAATACTCATATTACGAGTATAATTAGTATTATAAATCTATATCCAATGTATTGAAAAAAATGGATCAAAGAGTAAAAAGTGAAACAGATAAATTAAACATCTGATTTTGATACTTAGGAAAACCAATTAAGGTCATTCATTGTGCGTAGAGCTAAGAAGTGGAATTCCTTGCCGGGGTTTCTGTTGCCCTTACTTAAAGATCCTCAGGTAGATCCTGGTTCTACAAACTGAGGGTCCTGTGTTACCCCTAGGGTCTTTAAGTCAAGAGTGAGTAAGGTTACGTCAAGAAAAACGTGCTCCATCATCGGCCATACCATTGCTTAACTTTAAATTAAATAGTGGTCAAACGTGAGTCTAGCAATGATCAGTATAGTTTGCAAATACTAGACCGGCGAGGTATCAAGTCATCGATATAGGCAGTTATTTCGTAAAAACCTTAAATTGGTAGGTTGCGTAACTCAGTAACGTAGTAGCAACACGATATAGAATAGAATAAACTTTATTGTACACCAAAATAGTAACAATTTCACAGAAACTTAAACATATGTGCACAGTGGCGGATATTACGAAATCACTTGATTACTTACAAACGGAAAATATAGTCAAAAATCAATATTCATAATTAATAAATTATAAGGTAGATAACATCTGATTTAACTCCAAAGCACAACCACCAAGCACAGTCACACAGAGAAACACGCATGCATCATATCACACACACACAACATCACACATACACATACATACACAACACATGGACTCATGCACCTATCACACGAGAGCAAGTTTGCGCTATATAATTGTTTAATTACATTTTAGTTTTAATTTTGTTGCATAAAATGTTAATGTTCCACAAACGAGTGAAGACACTGACTCCTGTAACACAGGTGCCACCTAGCTCAGGAGCCAGGGTTTCAAACGATGTATCAACCTCTTTATGTCAATAAAACATTATTATTATTATTATTCCATTTATTTATTTTTTTAACATGTTACATTTATATTTTTAAATATTTCTTAAAAAACAATAAAAAAAAAAAAACATTTAAAAATATAAAAAACAGTATCCCACCGGTATCGGGAACAGGGTCCAAGCTACCGATGGTTAGGGCTCCAAAGAAAGGAACCTCCTAACGATACGAGCCGTGTCCAGAAGAACTGCTTTCTGAATCAAGTAGTATTATTATTATTATTACGATTTTATAGGTTTTTAACTCCATCCATTGCGCATTACGGGTATGAAATCCGTTTTATAGTCAATTTTCATCAAGCGCGTTCTTATCCGTCATCGACAACAGTACCTAATGGACATTTTTTTTCCTTTGGAATGAAATACGGAATTAAATAGGCACGGTGATTGCTTTTGTTTTCCAATATCCTTCAGCAGCTGTAGTGAAAAATAAATAAAATAGCGTCCGATAAGCAGTGCTATTCTCTAAAATAATATAAAACATAGTTTAAAACACAAAAAAACACGCTTTTAGCACGCACTAAATTTAATACCCATATCATGGTGCATTTCAAATAGCCAATCTGCCATCTTGGACGTCCGCCATATTGGATTTGAGTCACGTGACTATTTTTTTTTCGTATTCTTGACAGCAAACCCTTTCATTTGATACCCATATCATGGGGGTGGATTTCAAACAGCCAGTCCGTCATCTTGGGGAAGCCGCCATATTGGATTTGTAATGACGTTTCTTAGCTAGTCATGTATTGTCAAAGCCCCGGATCTAAGGGGGGGCAAACCGGGGCACTTGCCCCGGGCGGCAGTTTCATGGGGGCGCTAAATCCTTGAGACGAGAATTCGAAATATCGAACAAATGAAGCCTCTTTTCCTACAATCTCATAGGTTTTTATCAAGTAATTGAATCTTAATATAATATGTTTGAAAAACAAACTTTTCTATTTCCATACGCCCAGTTAGTTTTGAACACATACTAAGTGATTTATAAACGCATTTTAACAGATCAAGTAAATTTTTGAACGCGTGCGTAGTGTCCGTGATCTTTCTGCCAAGGGGAATCATCAAAGGGGAACAACATCTGCAAGCTGTGAGCGAAGCTTCAGCAAACTGAAAATAATTAAAACTTATCTACGTTCTACAATGAGTCAGGATCGTCTATCTGGCCTCGCGATCCTAGCCATTGAAAACAAAACCGCCTATGCAACGGACTTTGAGGTGCTAATAGATTCTTTCGCAGAAAAGAAAGCACGCCGTGTAAAGTTGTAGTCTTTCCTGGTTATATATTTTTTCTGTTTCTGTTTTATGTCACAAATGAAAGTTATTAGTTATTAGATAATAAAAAGTTTAAATTTATTAAAGGATTATTATTTTAACAAATGGTCACAAAAATGCTACTCATTGGCAGTATTAACAGTTTTTCTCAAACAGTGAAGGGAGGGGGCGCCAGTATCAAGGTTTTGCCCCGGTTCGAAAAAATCGTAGATCCGGGGCTGTTGTCATCAGAACTCAGAGCGTGTGCAAAATTTTATCCTAATCGAAGACCGGGAAGTGGGTCAAATTAAGATTCCAAGATTTCCTTACATGCATAGTTAGTTACAAGTGAAGCTAATTAATAATAAATAAAAAAGCTCGTTAAAAACAGCCTTGAGCCCAGCGTTGATCACAGTGACGACATACAAATAGGTACATTGAATTTGCAAGTGACTTGAATGTACCATAGCGGTCATTTATGCCTGATCACTTAAAAAAGTTTGCTTTAATGCTTCGGCGCGGCCTAAACCAAATCCTTGAAGTTTTCGTTTCGAGTGCAAGCAAAAATTAACTTAGCGGTGGTCAGGTGGAAGTGTCTGTGATGGTACCTATTTGGATTTCTTCGCTGCGGCCAGCGCTGCGCTCAAGGCTGTTTTCTTAGAGAATCGCACGGCAGGACCAACGACCAGTCCAGGACGAACGGCATGTTGTGTTCTACGATTGAAAATTGACGTAGAAAAAATTCCAAAATTGACAGTGTCTCTCGAGCCAATGCTTGCCAGCGTTGCGGGAATCTTCTAAAGAGTTACCATGGTACTCTAATGTAGAAAACTGAAGAAACACAGGTGGGTTTTAGTCAGTAAAAGAATTTAAATACGGGTAGTATAGAAATAAAGTCCGATTTGCACAAGAGGAAGAAAGAAAGTTTACTGCACAGAGTCATAATGCACAAGAGTTTCACTAGAGTGGAAAGATAACACCGAGAAAAAGTGTATGAAGATGATAGAAAACACAGAGAAAGAGCCTATAAAGGTGATAGAGAACACAGAGAAAGAGTGTATGAAGATAATAGACAACACAGAGAAAGAGCGTATGAAGATGATAGTGAATACAGAGAAAGAGCGTATGAAGATGATAGTGAACACAGAGAAAGAGCGTATGAAGGTGACAGAGAACACAGAGAAAGAGCGTATGAAGATGATAGAGAACACAAATAAAGAGCGCATGAAGGTGATAGAGAACACAGAGAAAGAGCGTATGAAGATAATAGAGAACACAGAGAAAGAGCGTATGAAAGTGATAAAGAACACAGAAAAAGAGCGTATGAAGATGATAGAGAACACAGAAAAAGAGCGTATGAAGATGATAGAGAACACAGAGAAAGAGCGTATGAAGGTGATAGAGAACACAGAGAAAGAGCGTATGAAGATGATAGAGAACACAGAGAAAGAGCGTATGAAGATGATAGAGAACAGAAAAAGAGCGTATGAAGATGATAGAGAACACAGAGAAAGAGCGTATGAAGAAGACAGAGAATCCAGAGAGGAGTACAATCGAATTTAGATTATCCAACCCAAAAAAATAAAATAAAAGGATCACAGCCAATGAGCCAAGTGCTCTTTGTTTTCTCCCTACACTTGAAAAAACCGTGATGTTATGTACCAGTACCTACGTATGAATGTTTCATCAACCGGCTTTCACATCCGCCATTAAAAATGGTAGGTACTGAGTTTTTTTCATTCGGAATCAAATAGGTTTGGGGATTGCCTTCGCTTCCAATTTCGTTCAGCTTTTATTTACGTAAATTGAAAACCAGATAGTGTGCCAGCCGATATGAAGCGGTATATGAGCCTGGAGTTATTATGTGAAATAATGTTTTCTGGCAATTTCAATTTGGGTTTTTTCCGTATTCTCAGAATTAGATTTTGTGATGTAGCTTTGATTACTTTAGAAGAATTACTTAAACAAGAAATGGGAATTAAATGTCAATAGTTAAATAACTTATCGATAAAAAAAAATGACATTGGATGAAATTATATAATTTTAGAGGTACTCGGAACAGTATAAAGCCCTGCTAACTTCCGTTGAAAAGGGAGGTTCCACTGACCAGACGGATATTTCGTCTGATCTGGGCAACTACCCGAGAGATGATTTCGGGCTGTTGTGTATTTTCTAATCGCGCGGAGAACGGTACCATGCTACCATGCTGTTCAGGCGCTGCGTCGTCAAGAATTTCGCGATCAGTCTTCGATCAAAGGGATTTAAGACATTTATGGCTTTCATTGACCTCTTGAGCCCAGTTTTTGGGTATCACGCTACTTCTTGGCAACACTAAAGTTATTCCAGGTTTGCAGGTTTCAGACGATTGTCAAAGTTCTACAAATTGTAGCCGGGACCAACGACTTGACGTATTTTCGTGGTACGGAGGAATCTAATGTATTAAGCCTAGCTTCTGCCAACGGCTTTGTTTACGTGAAAGTCGGTTTACAAACTTTGGAACCCATTTCATCCCCTTAGGTAGCTCGCGCCGGGCCTTGGTTCAGACCATGGTCCGAAGCGAGGAGGAGTGGCAGGCGGTCGCCTCCTTCTGCGAAGCAGTAATGCTAGCAAAGGAGGAGGTCGACCGCATCTGCAAACGGCGCTCTCGCCACCGATTCCGATCCCGATTTCCGGCCACCATAGGCGCGGGCTTGCGGACGGCGAGCAATGGGTAGCTCGCTGTCGGTAACTGTCCGGACCGAGCCCAAGTCGTCGACGGCGCGTACTGTTCCCGCGCGCCTCAAGGAGTTGTCAGCAACAGGAGGGGCCCAGCTGGGTCGAAGCTTACTGGGGCCAGGGTTAGTTTCGAAAGAAAGTTCGAGCCCCGGTATGAAGGCTTGGAGAAACGGGGTGGGTTTTTAGTCAGTAAGAGTCTGACACTATCTCCCGCTCCGCCCAAGAGCGGGGGTTGTCATTAGATGATTTTCCAACCATAAAAAAAAAACTCCTTAGGGAGTTAATCTTGGAAAATCCTCCCTTAATGCTCACCTACATCATAAAAAGATACCTTGTGCAATATTTCACAATCCTATTCCCAGTAGTAACGGCTGTGCATTGATATGTCAGTCAAGTATAGATGGTCACCCATCATAGACTGACCTTCATAAACGCTGCTTAACCTTGAAAATCGCCCGATGCGACTGTTATTATTTATACACGATGTCTTTGCAGCAGATCCTACTTAATTAATATATTAATAAGCCGAAGCTAATACTAAGAAGGCTACCAAGAAATACTTATAATATTTCATTCTCTCTCGAGAGAATACCGTTGAGATTAATAATCTATAGGTAAGTATATTCGGTTTCGTTACGGTAGCTTAAGGCTGCCTGTCCACCGGAGCAGAGAGAGGCAACGGAGCGAAGCAAAAGAGTAATGTGGAGCGGAGTTGTGTACTGTGTCTGTCCAACAGAGTGGAGCGAGGCTGCGGAGCGGATTTAGAAAGTGATGCGGAGCGGAGTTGCTGACTGTTTTAGCTACAGTTTAGTTATAGAGTCCGTACTCGTTTCTCCTCTCCGCTTATCCTCTTTGCTTCCCCGCTCCGCTGCCTCAAACCATTACCCCGTTCCGCTTCCAGGTTTTGTATGAATTATTTTAACTAATATGTACTCCCTGTCCACTATTCAGAAGCGGAGATTTTGTGCAATTCTTTAGGTTTATATTTCTCCGTTTCTCCGCTCCGCAGCCTTGCTCTACTCCGGTAGACAGGCAACCTTAGAAGGAGATTTTCTCCTTAGTGCTCGGGAGATAATATTTCCAAGTATAATAAATATGGAATATTAATATCACAAGGTATTAATTACAGGATCCACGAGTAACTACGTCTACAACAAAAGTAGCTTTTGCTATTAGGTACCTATCCAAGTATAAATCTGTCATTATAATTGTTTTTATTGGCCTGTTGGACTAGTGGTTAGGGCCCTGACTGCTATGCCGGAGGTCGTGGGTTCAATTCCCACCCAGGACAAATGTTTGTGTGATGAGCATGATCATTTGTGTCTGGGTGTAATTTATCTATAACTAAATTTTGCCGCGTACATAAAATATAGCCTATGTCACTCAGGAATAAAGGACCTTTCTATTGGTGCTAAAATTTTTGCAATCGGACCCATAGTTTCAGAGATTACCTCCTACAAACAAAAAAACAAAGAAACAAAAAAAAGCATTATCTCTTTATTATATTATGACTTTTGAAAATTTATCATTTTTTATTTCATCAGATTTTCATGCAAAAATATTTAAATTGAACGTTCTAAATATTACGAAGTCTATGCAAAGCACGCGATAGTACAATAGCAGAGGGGAGCGGGATCGGGTGGCGGGCGTGCTTGATGCGCTTGCGTCGCATCATACAGACGTAGGTATAGCAAAATACAGAGTTGAAATGTGTTAGATAGAATAACGAAATCTTAAAGAATTATTTTTGGTAAATGTATTATGTGTTGTAAAAAACCAGAGATTAAAAGTTGTTGTTTATGATGTTAGTAATACAGTTCTACAAGGTTTGTTTGTGTTTAGCAAATAACCCTGTAAAGTATGTTTATCAGTTGTCTAGTACTCATAACACAAGCTCTGTTTAGCTTGGGACTAGACGGCGTTGTGTGATAGTTGTGGAATATTATTATTAATATAATCCTTCTGTACGTGTGTTTTTCACCGAACTCCTAAAATACTTGACCGATTCGAAAATACAATCGGACCTGGTAGTTTTTTTTAGGTGGAAAATCATCTAATGATTTCTCCCTCGCTTGGGCAGAGCGAGAGGGCGTGTCAGATTTTTACTGACTAAACCCCACTCCTGTTTCTTCTTTGCCTTCGTTCCAAGGCACCGAGGTTCTCTTCGCACAACCCATGACTCCAGTAGGCTTCGACCCGGCTGGGCCCCTACGGTTTGTTTACATCTCTTTGAGGTGCACGTGGAACTAACTTCCAAACCCAGGTTTACCCCCTTAGGGGTGAAGTTCCATAAAAGACGATTTTTAGCGGATGTCTACACCCTATAAGTAACCTACCTGTCTACATGTGATGTGATGTGTCTACATTACGTGATTACTCAGTGAGTGTACCGCTCACTGAGTAATCACGAAATCTCAGAAACTGTTCGCTGTTATATGTACGTATAAATAGATTTGAGCATATGAACAGAGCCTCTGTTCAAATAGCATCACAATAGCTGTTAAGACGTTACATTACCCAGGCTTACGTAAGTTATTCAATATTATATAATATATTGATTAATGCTAATGGTTTTATTGATTATGTGTGTGTGTCGTGTTGAGTCTTTTGTTCGTAATTATGATAATGATATCAGGGAATACCTATTCATGTTCTTTCGATTGTTATTTTGTTTTAAATGGTAAGAGATTTAACATTGTGAATGGCACAAGAAATAGAATCGAAAATTAAGAAGAAAAAAGATAAACGTTATTTTTTTAATTATCTATACAAAAATGTAATTACAAAAAGGTATGATACGTAGTTTGTTTTTTTATTTGTAGAAGGTAATCTCTGAAAGTACCTACTGGTCCAATTGCGAAAACTTTTTCACCATTTCTATCGGTGAAAACATTGCTGCTGCTTTATTCCTGAGTGAAATAGGCTATTTTTATGTACGGGGCCAAGCTACAGGCAAAAGCTAGTATGTAATACCAGCAGTAGGAACATTAAAAGGCTGATTATGCTGTGCTATGCTAAATCTATTCTATGAGTAATCTACTCCATCTAACATCATAACTTACATCCAAGAGTCTTACCCTTACCTATGATATTTCACACCAATGTGACACTTTACAGAATCAAAAACTAAAAGAGCAAAACTAAGAACCTTTAACAAACAGAATGAAAATTCACTTGATTACCCTTCCTCCATCTTTCTCCAGAAAGTTACAAGAATCTTGATGGTCACACTGCTCACAAGGTACGAAGTTGTGCAGTACACTAGGGAACAGTTGGGGTTCACTTGAGAACTTAACACTTGAAGATGTGTTCAAGTTAGTGTTACATATGGGATGTAGAATCTTTGTGACTGTTTAGTGAAGTTTGTCTTTCATGAAGTCTTTGGTAACGAAACTAACATATTTTGTTATATCCATTAGAAAGTGTTCTCAGTGTAAATGCGATGCTGCTGACCAGACGATGGCCCATTTTCTATAGCACCTAAAGTGAATGCTTTAAGCACTCTAGGAAGTCGAACCTGCATCTGCACTTTGAAGAACCTTAAAACTAACTACTGACGCCGCTATATTTAAACGCAGTTACCTACTGGGCTCAAATACTTTACGAGAATAGAAAACCATCGTGTATTACTCTTAGTGACCATCGTGTGTGTCAACCTAGTGACTTGAAAATTATACAAGTTTCTGTCGTAAAATAAAAGTTACCAACCATCTGAAATATTTAAAACGTTTCAGCAGCTGAAAGGTCAGAAGGTGTCAATACAAAATAATTTAGATTTCAAAATTATAGTAGCACAGCCACATCCATTGTTTAAAATATATGAATAAAAATATAAGAATATATGAAAAACAAAGTTAAGATCTCAACCGTTTTCTATCTTCTTTTTGCGTCGATAGTTCATCGACGCGAAAAGAATATAGAAACGTATTAATTTTTTGTTTGATCAGACTTATGCAGTTCTGCCATTGGCCTCGTAAAAAACCTGAAAGGTGCAGATGGTTGTGCAGGATTGGAAGCATAGGAGATGACACATGTCCTCAGGCGAATTATATTACTTGAAAACAGTACCTATACCTATGTGGCTGAAAAGAACTTGAGACCTTTTTTTATCAGTTTGAAAAATAAATTAGGGTTGGAAACTCCTACGTTTTCTTTGTGAATGAATTAAACAGGAAATGAATTGGATATTCCACACTACTACTATTGGACTTTCCACTAATAATAATCTGTGATGACAGGTTGGTCTATCTGCTGAGCTGATATGATACCACACAGATATGATACATACCTGTTTTTTTAGGGGTCAGTAACTCAAAAGAAAAAAACAGAACCCTTTTGTAATCACTTTGTTTCCCGTCTGTCTGTCTGTCAAGATAATTTATCTCGGAAAGTACCCAGTTAAAATTAACACCATATACTCAAGTCTGCAGTTCCTTGAAGCTGTAAAAAAAATCTAACTTCTAAGTCCCAAAAAAGCGTATGTTGCGACACTCTCAAGGGAATAAAAATTCATAGAGTATTTCTCATTGAGCCAGAATCCTGGAATATGACAAAAACTAAGTCTTGTAGCACAGGTATGGGAGTAAATCTGAAAACAGTAAGTGTTACGTAACAAAAAAAAAAGAAAAAACAATTCTTTTGCGATTTTGAAAAATCTTCGAGACTCTATTCGAGAATTGAATTATAGACATATATGTAAGTTTTGCATGGAACCCTCAGTGCACGAATCCGACTCGCACTTACCGAGTGTTTTTATATTTCTATGGATAACACCAGTATGTACAAATGAGTTGATATCAGATACATCTACCCACATTCATACTGATGAACTTATGCGACGTACATTATTATCACCTTATCATTCGGCTTGTGCATATTTATAGTTTCTTTTTTATTACCATGCAATACATAGTTTTATAGGTGTTCTAAAGGATATCATAAAGATAACGCAATACACATATTATATTATAAAACTTGTAGTTTTCATCTAACTAGGGACCCGACTTGTCTTTGAACTGGTGCAAATTAGAAAAAAATTGGCAAGTGCGAGTCGGACTCCCGCTCTGAGGGTTCCGGGCAAACTACAATTCCCGAATGGAGTCTCAAACATTTTTCTGAATGGCAATTTTTTTTTTTGTGACGTATGTAACAACAAATTTAGTGTTTTCAGATTTATAGATTCCTATAATTGTGCTTAAGACCTTGCTTTGTGCCAAATTTCAGGATTTTGGGTCAACGGGAAGTACCCTATGAATTTCGATCTTTGAGAGTATCAAAATATACGTTTTTTAGCGACATAAACGGCCGTATCTTTTTATTCGTTAACTTAGAAGTTTTATTTTTTCACAAATTGAAGGGACCGCAGACCTGGGGATATGGTTTTAATTTCAACTCGATACCTCCACGCGTTCTCGAGATAAATGGTCTTGACAGACAGACAGACAGACAGACAGACAGACAGACAGACAGACGGACGGACAACAAAGTGATCCTATAAGGGTTCCGATTTTTCCTTTTGAGGTACGTAACCTTAAAAAAGGCAATGAGCTTATTTTGTTTACAAACCTGTAAATTTTAATCTTTTTAATATATTATTAGAACAAGAAAAATAAAAACACTTAACTAATCAAAACTAGATAGGTAGAAGTTATAGGATGATTTCTGACCTAAAAAAATACTACAAATTACGTCGCTTACATAATCTTCAACTACGTAAATATCACAAGGTAATATTAATGTAGTTTAACGTCAACTAAATACGATAACCCGAGCAAAACTTCCATTAATTTGCGAGATCTGTTGGCAACAATGAACGTTGAACTTCCTTTGAAGATACCGCGTCTTCAAACGGATGCCGACGTCAAATGCCAAGCAACGTCTTGGGTCGTTCTAAAGCAGGGGCCTGCAAGTAACTATAAGTAGGTTCCGGATACCTACTGTTATAATTAAATCGAGGAACAGAAAATGTGAAGAGTATGTTCAAGGGGAACTACCGTAAATCTTAACGTAACTTTACAAATAATAAAATAATTGCCCTGTGCAATAAGATCGCCTATTGTACACTTATACTTTTTGTTAATGTTTGTCCTTTAATGAGCTAAGGTGTGCAATAAAGAAAGAAAGAAAGAAAGAAAGAAATAAATAAATACATACATAAATAAATAAATGCGGCGGCGAAAAGGCGGCCTTAGGTGTGGTTGTAGCCACTAAAACTGACACGTCCTCCCGCTCCGCTCCGCCCTAGACCGGAAGAAGTCATTAGATGGCTTTCCACATTAAAAAAAAACCGGCCAAGTGCGCGTCGGACTCGCCCATGGAGGGTTCCGTAGCAGCAAGTAACATAAAATAAAAGTTCTTGTGGTTCGTTGTAACTTTGATCGATGTTTCAATAATAGTGTATTTTTTTAGATTTATGACGTATTAAAAAAAAACTACTTACTAGATCTCGTTCAAACCAATTTTCGTTGGTAGTTTACATGGTAATGTACATCATATATTTTTTTTAGTTTTATCATTCTCTTATTTTAGAAGTTACAGGGGACAACACACATTTTATCACTTTGGAAGTGTCTCTCGCGTAAACTATTTAATTTAGAAAAAAATGATACTGGAATTTATTATTATTTAGAAGATAAGGGGCTATGCATCACCCATAGTGTAGGGGATGTAGTCACTGCGACCTAAAAGATCTATTGTGACTCGCCACCTTGTTAGAGTAACTCTTTTAGCCCGGAGGCTTCCAAGAAATTTAGAATACTCCTAGCTTTTAGAGTTTTAATCTCCTCCGGGCGAATAATGTGTCGGCCCAGATGGACACTGCGTTTGTGGACAAGGGGCCCGCATTCACACAAGAGGTGCTTAGGCGTCTCCCTCTCCTGATTGCAGTACCGGCAAACATCAGTGTCACTCAGTTTCATGTGAAATTGGTGCCTGTTTAGTTTGCAGTGGCCGGTTAAGGCGCGGGCTATCGCACAGATGTTCGTCCTGCTAAGCTCAAGAAGCTCGGCAGTTCGTTTTTGTGAGTAGCCTTCTATGAGAGATTTGGCGTGTAGCAGACCTGGTTGTACCAACCAGTTCTTTTTTGAATCGCCAAATAAGTTGCCCTTAAGGGTCTGCATGGCCTGGTTCTTTGAGATACCACAGAAGGGTTCTGGACCTATCTGATGACCTTGAGCCCCAGCCCGTGCAAGTTCATCGGCTTTTTCGTTGCCGTTGATTCCAGAATGACCTGGTACCCATCTCAGAATAACTTTATTCCTTTGCCCCAGGTCATTCAGTTTGTTAACGCAGTCTTTTACCAGTTTCGAATTTAAAGTATTCGAGTTCAAGGCGTTAAGAGCTGCCTGGCTATCTGAGTAAATCAGAATTAATTGATTTATGTAGTTTCGTTGACGGTTGGCCTCCACACATTCTATAATGGCGTATACCTCCGCTTGGAATATGGTAGCATGTTTACCCAGATTCAAGCTTTTGCTGAATTTCGGGCTAATGCCAAATATTCCACATCCTACATTCTCACCCATTTTGGACCCGTCTGTAAACCAGATCAGGCTTCCAGCCTTGCAAGTGATGAGGTTGTTTGACCAATCCTCTCTGCTCGGCAGTTCCACTGTGTAATTCCTTGTGAAATTACACTGTGGAAGCATGACGTCTGTTGTCATAGCTAGTTGATCGTGTTCAAGTACTGATTCGTGTAGCGATCTCAGTGCTTGAGAGCGCCAGTTTGCTTTGCCAGTGCTGTTTGTTCTGTACATGCTTGCCTTCGCCTCCTTCGTAATGAATAGATGAAGTGGCGGTAGGTTAAGCAGGGCATTTAGAGCAGCTCCTGGGGTTGTGGACATGGCCCCTGTTGATATGAGGCATGCAAGTCTCTGCAAACCATTAAGTTTGTTAATGACTGTCACTTGAGTTGTTTTCCTCCACCATACTACGCAGGCATACGTTATTATCGGCCTGACTATGGCGGTGTACAACCACAGGGCGATTTTAGGGTTTAAGCCCCATTTCTTCCCTGCTAAGCGACAGCATATTCCTAAAGCTATTTTAGCCTTTTGGATCACATTGTTAATGTGAGTGTTCCAGGTCAGTCTCTGGTCGATAGTTACGCCCAGGTACTTGACTTCGCTGGAGAATGGTATGAGAGTCCCCTTTACAGTGGGCGTTACAAGTTTGTCCAACTTACGCTTCCTAGTAAAGGGGACTATTGTTGTTTTACTCGGGTTAACCGATAAATTGTTTTCTGTGCACCATGTGTTAATAATGTTCAGAGATCTCTGTAGTATAGATGATACCGTGCTGTGACAGGGGCCGACAACACAAGCCACCACATCGTCAGCATAGCTATGTACATCTAAGTCTCTTGTAGAGGCTTCAACCAGCAATTGGTCAACAACGAGTAGCCATAGAAGTGGCGATAAAACGCCTCCTTGCGGGCACCCTTTAGTTGTTTTGAAGCTCTTTGTAGTTCCGTGTAAGGTAACACTGATAGTTCTGTTGAGGAGCATGAATTCGATCCAACGAGTAGTTGTTTCGTCAATCCCTTTCGCCTTCATTCCCTTGGAAAGGGCGTCTATGGTGACGTTGTCGAAAGCTCCTTCAATATCAAGGAAAGCACATAGGGCTATCTGTTTATCTTCCAAAGCCCTTTCGATCCTGTCTGTTAGTTCTAACAGAGCAGTTTCTGTAGATTTTCCTTTTTGGTAAGCGTGTTGCTTCGGATGCAGAGGGTTATCCCTTAATGGTCCATCCCTGATGCATTCGTCAATAACCTTTTCCATACTCTTGAGTAGGAAGGAGGTAAGGCTTATTGGTCTGAAGGACTTTGGTTGAGAGTAGTCCTTCTTACCGGCCTTTGGGATAAAACAGACTTTAACCATAGTCCATTTCTCTGGTATATATCCCCAGGCAAAGCTTGCTCTGAAGATTTTGATTAAAATAGGGATGAGAATAGTCTTCCCTTGCTGCAGAAGAGCTGGGAAGACATCGTCATCCCCTGCAGATTTAATTGGCTTGAATGAGTCTATAGCCCATTCTACCTTGTTCGGTCTAAAATACCTCGCCGCTCTTCTCCAGTCTTCATTTGAAGGCCTGGTGAGGCGGATATGAGGAGTATTTTGTACGATGTTATCTGGTGCCATCACCGAGCCAGGGAAGTGTGTAGACGCCAGAAGTTTCAGGGTTTCTTCCGCTGATGCAGTGAAGGCACCGTCTGGTTTCTTTAAGAATCCCAGTTGATTTGTAGGCGATTTGGATAAGACTTTGTGGATTCTGGCTCCTTGAGGGACTTTAGTAATCTCCTCGCAGAACTTCCTCCATGACAGTCTTTTCGCCTTTCGGATTTCTTTATTATAGGTAGTTAAAGCTTTCCGATACCGATCCCAGTCGTCAGTCGATTTAGCCTTATTAAACAACCTACGTGATTCTTCCCTTAAAACATCGAGCTTTTTGTTCCACCACGTCACTTTTCTATCCCTCACAGTTCTTAGAGGGCAGCTCTCTTCGTAAGAGGCTGTAATGGCTTCCATAACTTGAGCAACAGCATAATCCAATGTTTCAGGGGAGCGTATGGTTTTAGGGAAGTCTTGGAGTCTATCCTGGAGCTTTATTCTGTACAAGTCCCAGTCCGTGGCTTTTGCATCCCTAAAAGTGATGGTTTCGCAAATGTTGGATGTATTCAGTGCGAATTTAATTAGTCGATGATCAGACATAGATGGTTCATCACTGACATGCCAATTGGTTATCAGCCTGGCAGTGTGAATAGTAGCGAGAGTTACATCAAGAACTTCCTTCCTCGATCTAGTTACAAAGGTCGGTTTACATCCCTCATTAACTATTTGGAGGCGGTTAGTTAGTACAAAATCATGAAGCAACTCACCTCTGTCGTTGATGTCAGTGCTGCCCCAGTTGGTATGGTGGGCGTTGGCGTCACACCCAATGAGAAGCTCGGCATTGTTGGCATAGGCGTACTCGACTACCTTTGCAAGCTCCTCGGATGGGTCGGTATTCGTCCCGTCCAGGTATGCCGAGCACACGATGAGGCGTCCATTTCCGCTCTTGACATTAACATAAGCTGCAATCAGGTCATCGCTGCACAGGCCTGGTATGCATAAGAAATCAATATTATTATTGAAAAGTATACACGCTCTTGGTTTGACTCCTCCGATATGGTGTACGACCTTACCTGCAGAGCCCAGTCCAGACACCGTGTTAGTATTAGCCAGCCACGGTTCCTGAATAAGAGCAATGTGAAGGTTCTTCTGTGTGAAGTGTTTTTCCAGAACAGCCGTGGCTGCTCTGGCATGGTGCAGGTTGATCTGCACCACTTGTGTGTTTGTGTGTGTCTGTGTTATGGTGTGTTTGTGTTGTGTTAGTGTTGTGTGTTTGTGTCGGTGGGTGGGTTAAGTGGCGTTATTCGACCCGCTTGGCTTCGGGGCTGTAGGGCAGCCCCGAGGTTTGGCCGGTCGGCTCTCCACTCCCGATCGATTGGGACGTGTAGCCCTTTTCGTCGGTGGTGCTCCGAGGGGGCGGTTCCTGACGCCCTGGCCTCCAGGTTTCGGCTTGGCGTTTTGCCGCTTTGCCGTTTTACCAGAGACCTGGACGCTCGGCCCCGCCCTAGGAGCGTGTTGAGCAGGTGGCAGAATCCCTGCGCTAGATTGGCTAGTTTCTGCCACCTGCTCAGCCCTCGCCGGCGTATTATCGCCGCGAATGCGAATCCAGACTTTGCGAAAGCCTAGTTGCGGCCTGCAGTCTAGCTTGCGCAAGGCTTCTACAGAGGCATCATCGATAGAGAGGGCGGTCGTGATTCCGTCCCTTTCTTTCTTGACGCTCAGCACCTTCCACAAGCCAGTCTGCAGGTCGTTTTGTTTTTCCAGGAGATTGAGGGCATCTCTTGGAGTTTTCAGGACATCTTCTGTCTTGAAGTGGAGGATCCCAACCTTAGCTTTTGGCAAGTCCTTCTCGTTAATGAACGAGAGTTCCGCCTCTGGCCACGGCTTTAGTGTCCCCACTTTTTCTTCAAGCCATTTCAGGCTGTAGTCGTTTTTAATTACGACTTGCAGCCATCCCGGCTTGAAAGTGCAGCCCTCAATTCGAATTTTGAATTCGGGGGCTTTGGGCATAGGGGCGTTAAGAATCGCCCTCAATATGTCCTTGTAAAGGAGCCCCAATTGCGCGTCCGACATGGGCTCCTTGTTACGGATTCCCACCCGGATGCTAGTTAGGGCATCCTTAAAAGACATAGCGCTTGTCTCAGGCGGTGGTCCGACCTGAGTTGCGGACGGCTCATCAGGGATCATTGGAATTGACCCTGACTTTTCGTCCACACGCGTAGTCTTTTTGACATGATCCTTTGGCGACTCGTCCTCGGATCGGGATCGTTTTACCGGCCTCTTCCCCGAGGACATATCGGCCATTAGACCAGTCGAAGGAGTATGCGCACTTGCCAACCGCTCCGTGACCAGCTTGTAGGCCTCAATGGGGTCCATACCGCCAGCCTTGAGGCGCCGCAGGCGCTTACGCGCTGCTCCTGTCAACCGTCGTTTCCTGGGACTGAGGTCAGTTCCCGACGGCACTTCCGAGTCCATCTCAGTAGGCCTCGTGCCATCGTTTGCCGACTCCAGCTCAGGAGGGTTGAGTTCGGTGTCCAAGGTGACTAGGGAGTCTCCCTCAGAACCGAGCAAGAGAGCAGTCAGATCGGGAATTGACCCAGTCAGACTACTCGAGAGTTCCGGACGTTCGTCATCGTCCAGAGATGGAGTATTTTTTTTAAAAAGGTGTAGATCCATACAGTTCCCACGAGAAGCTAGGGAAATAAACAGTCCACCTGGGCAGAGCCCCGCTTGCCCAGGTAAGGCGAAATTACTACTCCAGGATTGCCATCTCCCTGGAGAGACACCGATAGGAACCAAGCTCCCCCTTGGCCACGCATCCCTCGGCTCGGTACGTATGACACCTTGGATTGGGTTTTGCTGATTATTCGCCACCACTGTAAGTGATTCCCCTACCCATGCCATAAGTAATGACACACGTAAGAGAGCCACCTACAGTGGCGCCCAGGATGCACCGTCCCCCCCACTGTTCTTCCCAGCGAATGCCTACATACAGCCGCATATAAAATGCAGATGCATACATGCATGAACTGGGACGAACAGCAAGAGAGCACACGTGGAGGTTATCTAGCACGCACCCCATGATACTGGAAACCGCAATATCATTTTTGAAGACCTATCTATAGATACCCCACACGTATGGGTTTGATGAAAAAACATATTTTGAGTTTCAGTTCTAAGTATGGGGACCCCCAAAATTTATTGCTCTTTTTCTATTTTTGTGTGAAAATCTTAAAATGGTTCACAGAATACATCTACTTACTAAGTTTCAACAGTATAGCTCTTATAGTTTCGGAAAAAAGTGGCTGTGACATACGGACGGACAGACAGACAGACAGACAGACAGACATGACGAATCTATAAGGGTTCCGTTTTTTGCCATTTGGCTACGGAACCCTAAAAAGGTTCCCCGGTTCCAAAAGAACTAGATTTATTGCTTGTAACTTGGGAGGGTTACATTACGTAATAGGTCATCATCATCATTTCAGCCGATATACGTCCACTGTTGGACATAGGCCTCCCCCAAATGTCTCCACAATTAACGATCCTGTTCGTCTCGCACCCATTGGATTCCCGCAACCTTCACCAGGTCATCGGTCCACCTTGTAGAAGGCCTTTCAACGCTGCGTCTTCCAGTACGCGGCCGCCACTCCAGAACCTTTCAGCCCCGACGATCATCTGTTCTGCGAGCAATGTGCCCTGCCCATTGCAACTTAAGTTTAGCGATTCGACGATGACGAAACACATTTCAGTAACTAAAATGGGTCAATAAAAGAACATTCTTCAGCAAAACACACTAATTTCTTGCATTACCTCAATTTAAGTGATTAGACTGATAAGCACTTTCAACTGCAGAATTGTAATAGTAGAAGCTTTGTTGGTGCACAAAACTTTTTTACTGAGTGCAGCATAACCAGCGCTAATTAGCAATTACTCACTCATTAATGTAATGAGCAGTAAACCGAGTGCCAGCTATTGTATTAGTACTGGTTTTTAACCCCCGACCAAAAAGAGGGGTGTTATGAGTTTGAGGTGTCTGTGTGTCTGTTTGTGGCATCGTAGCGCCTCGGCGGATGGACCGATTTTGATGCGGTTTTTTTTTATTTGAAAGCTGACGTTATCGAGATGGTTCTTAGATACAATTTATGAAAATCTGTTAAGGTGTTCAAGGTCAGCAGCTCGTTTGTTGACTGTGGTAGGGATCCTAAACACTTAATGGATATACACTTTACTCATAAACACATATATGTGATCTAATGTTTGAAATACTCATGTACCTACATGCCGGCGCTATCGAGCTGGTCTCATGATGGAGGTTGGAGATAAGAGACGTTACCTTGGATTGCCTATTAATAAACCTGTCGAGTTTAGGCTCATTAGATTCGTCTTAACCAGTTCTAAACATTTTTCATGATGACGAGGACCTGATGCCAGAACTGGGAAGTGGCAGATGGAACCCTGGAACGCCTTCTAGTAAATATATCGAGTTTGGGCTCATTATATTCATCTTTTCCAGTTCTAAATATTTTTCATGAAGACAAGGACCTGGTGCTAGAACTGACAGGTGGCTAATGGAACCCTGGAAAACCCTGAAACACGTCGAGTTTTGGCTCATTAGATTCGTCTTAACCAGTTCTTTTACTTTTTATAAATTTCATGCGTCGGGGGTTTTTTCAAAATTTTTAATTTTGGTATTTAAATTTTTAATTTTGGCGTTCGCGCACCTATTGTCTTTTTATTGTGTCTGTAATTTCCACGATTGAAAGGTTAATACATGGGCCTTATTACATGGATAACAGATCTAATTAAGTAGGTACATAGGCCATCTAAAATAAAACCATCACTGAAAAACTCACAGAGTCCAGGTTAAGATATTATGGACATGGCATGCGGAGACCCGACGATCATATCGTGAAAAAAAAGCTTTTCCATGGCTACACAGAAGAGAAGGAGAGGTAGACCGCAAGTTACCTGGATGACAAATGTCCGTAAAGACATGTAAAAGCTTAGCCTTACGGATGACGATGCTTATCAGCGAAATGGATGGCGCCGCATTATTAAGAAAGCCGATCCCGCGTAACGGGAAGAGGCGAGGGCAAAGAAGAAGAAGAAGAAGGCAAGCATAATTTATATAAAGTTGAGTTTTCTTCCTGCAAACTCAGTGCCAGAGAGATCAAGTGTCTAGGCCATATTTCAAATGTCTTCATATTCTGATTCTAACAGACATATAACATGACGCCATGACGCCTCAACATAGGATATAGCATCCTATGTACTCTAAAACTTTAAAAAGGCTTTCATATTGTCAAAAAACTCGATTAGCTCGAAAAGCTCGAAGCTCCATCGGATTGTCTCGCTAAATGAATTACTACATAGTGCACAATGCACAATGGCGCTCAAATTAGATTTTTCATGGCAGCTCAGCTGAACAGAGGACCAATTTAGACACGAGCAGTTTCATTCAATTTGTGCTATCCAGTGTGAACGGTCTTTTTTGGTTTAACGGGGTATATGACTTTAATGACGGAGGGCATGCCTCGACCACTTTTTTATTTAAATGGTCGAAATATTTTTTGGTATATGTTGATGAGAATTTCGATTGAAAGAGATATTTTTTTTTATAATTAAAATCACCTAATGACTTCTTTGGTTTGATGGAAGGGGCTGTGAGCTATGCTATGGTCGGAGTTTCCTTGCTTGATCGAATCAGAAATGGAGATATCCGCAGGAGAATCAAGGTTGCTGACATAGCACGAAGAATCGCCAAAATTAAGTGGCAATGAGCAGAACACTTACGAGCTGTAGGTCGCGGGTTCGAACCCAGCCAGGCGCATTACTTTGTGTAATTTATTTCATCACCACTGCTCTCAAAACGGTGAAGGAAAACATCGTGAGGAAACCGGCATGTCCTAGAACCAAAAATTCGAAGACATGTGACATTGACCAACCCGCACTGGGCCCGCGTGGTGGATTACGGCCCATTCCCTCTCTTAGAGAGGAGGCCTGAGTCCCAGAAGTGGGAATTTAAAAGGCTGATGATGATGATGATGATGATGATGAGCAGAACACATTGCTTGCAAAACAGATGGCCGTTGGAGCCGAAAAGTTCTGGAGTGGCGACCACGTACCGGAAGACGCAGCCTTGGAAGGCCTCTTACAAGGTGGACCGATGACCTGGTAAAAGTTGCGGGAATCTGATCCGACAGGACCGTTCATTGTGGCAACACTTGGGGAGGTCTATGTTCAACAGTGGACGTCTATCGGCTGAAATGATGATGATGATGAATGACTTCTTTCGTTCTAGGGTGTGTTAGACTTTCACTGACTAAAACAACACACCTACATTGCTTTAGTTACCCTTTGCGTTTTAGGACCACGAATTTCCTTCGTGACCCCAGTATGCTGGACTCTTACAGTTTTGCTCGGTAAAAAAAGTTTGAATCGGTTTTTTTTTTAAATTAAAAAGCTAAATCAGAGTCTAAAAAGCAAAAATACCTAGAAGAAAGTCTGGTTTCCTGTTTCTAATTTCCCAAAATGGTGTACATGTTTTTGGGTATTTACAAGAACTCTTTGTCATTCCAAAACTGTGTTAACGAACTGTCTCATTCATTTGAAAGTTGCTTTTTCAGGATACAGTTCAGTAAATTGAGAGAAACTGAACCGTGTATAACTTTAATTAACCTTAAAGTTGTTGAAACAGTTCCTGATTGCCGTATTCAGAGCAGATCATGTGTGCATACGTGCATAACATGGTATACAACTGGAATAATGCGTACCTGTAAATTAGAATTAGAAAATTAAGTTATAATCATAATTCGATGACTTGGTAGATAAGGGTTGCGGGAATTCGATGGATGTGAAATGCACAAGACCGTTCATTGTGGCGACACTTGGGGCCTACATCCAACAGTGGACGTTTCGGCTGAAATGATGATGATGATCATAATTCAACTGTTTTTAATCAACTACTTATTTTTATTAATCGTATCAAATAGTAACTTTATCTAAAATCGCAAACTAAAAGAATTTTTCAAATTCGTTCGATATAGGTAAGTATGTATATTCAGTTAACTAGAAAACTTTCAAATCTAGGAGAAGGGGAAACTCAAGTAACAGATTAAAGATGCAGGCATTGCAGATGCACAGGTTATCTCTGAAAGTACTGATCCGATTACTAAAATTTTTTCACCAATAGAAAGCGGTTTTATTCCTGAGTGCCGTAGGCTATATTTTATATATGCGGGCGAAGCCGCGTGCAAATGCTAGTATTGTACAAAAATAAACTGGATAATTATTATCCAATTCTTAGTAACTTATTTACTTTTTCAGTATTCTCTATACTGAAAAAGTAAATAAGTTACTTCTAGACAAGGGTACTTCATCATCGCCCATGTCACTGCTTACCATCAGGTAGGATCGCAGTCAAGCACTAGTTTATACCAATTAAAAAAAAACTCGTAGGTAAGTTTGTTCCCATGCAGGCAACGTCGAGGAACATTCTAGTTAAGTAAAAATGTGTCGCATGAACGAAGCTGAAGTTGTCATAACAGGTTGAAGCAATTTTCATAAGGAAGATTGAGTGAACATAATATAACATTATCCATTACGAGCCTAGGGATTACTCGGGGGTTTCATATTATCTCTGACCTTGTTCAGCAGATTTAATGTCTACTTTACATGTTTTACTATCTAGTTTTGGTGCTAAATTATTTAAATGGCCGTGAAAAACTAGGTTTTTTTTTTACTAAGCGATGCCGTAGGTGTTGGATCGGACGGCGAGCAATGGGTAGCTCCCCGTCCGGCAGGAACCGTCCGGACCAAACTCGAGTCGTCGACGGCGCGTTGTGTTACACGCGCGCTTCTGAGAGACTAGATGTCACCAAAACCGTAGGGGCTCAGCAGGGTCAAAGCCTACTAAGGCCATGGGTTGACTTCTGAAAGGGAAACCTGTGGTCCTGGACGAAAGGGTAAAGAAGGAGCACAGGTGTAGTTTTCGTCAGTAAAAGTCTGACACACTCGCTCCGGCTTAGAACGGGAAAAGACATTGGATAATTTCCCAATTTAAACATAAAAAAACCTGGTAAGCGATGATGTGGTCAACGATGGAGTACGTTTAAGGTTGTCTGGAAGATATCGCTTTCAGCGATAAGACCGCCATAATTGTACCCACAAATTGAAGTTTTTGTATAAGCTGTGTTACTTTTTGGTGTACAATAAAGTCTATTCTATTCTATTCTATTCTAACTAGAAGTAACTTATTCTCTCTTATACCTAATGGTTCTAGAGCAGCTTCCAGAAAACACATACTCTGGCAGGGAAATACGCTCCTTTGTTGGTTTAGCTAGGTAAGAGGATTTGTTAATTCTAAAAATAAATAATAATTACTATAAAAGAGAAAAAGCTTTTTCAATTTAGTATCTCATCTCACCCAATCCAATCTATTTCTCAGTTTCGGGGAGATTCAACAATAATAAAAACTGCTGGATGCGGAAAAATCCTAATTGATTAAACAGAAGAAAACGTTGAAAGAAAACAAAACAATATTTTCTCTCGACTTCCACAGATAACTAAAGTAAAGAACATCGGTGAGGGAATTGTTGATTAAATTATTAAGTGTCAGCATGAATATTATATCAAGCTAATGACCAGTCTATGTTTTGCAAAAAAACATAGACTGTCATAATTGGAAACTGAATTGACTAGATTTCTTTACGATCGTAAATTATGCGAGCTCAGCCAAGGCTTATTTTTTTTTGCTGTCATTGCTTCATGAATTTTGGGTAAACTGATCTTTTAATGTTGCTATCATGTAGTATAAATCGTGGTCAAAAAAAAAATTAAAAAAAAATTACATTTCCGAATATAATTCCATTTAATCCATATACTCTTGTATATCTTTCATTACTATGCGCTAAAAAAATATGTCAGCAAAATTTTGTTCAAGAGTTTGCCATATTCCTCGAAAAGAACGATGTGTTCTATTTACTATTCAAATGTCCACAAACGGTTGCAGTATTTAAATCCATTCGAACATGTTCGAAACAGTTTGTTAGTTCGAAAACAAAAGCACAGCGTTTATATTTTTACGATTGCCTAGGTGTATAGTGTTAAAATTAAGTTAACACATGTTTGTTAGGCGTATAAACTTTATAGTAGCCGTAAACTTTATACCCGCTCTGTTTAATACAACATGTTACAATGTACTTTGTTTGTAGTGGGTAGGAAAAGTTTTAAGAGCAACTAAACTTGTTAATAGGAAACTACTTTCGTTCAAAGACTTTGAATGAAATATTCATAAGCGTTTATAAAGCTTTTATGGTTGTCTAGTTTTGTAAAGAGCAAAATATTGTAAGAGCTACTAAAGTTAATAATAGGAAATTAATTAAAGTATGTAGACTTTAATTCAAAGACTTTGAATGCAATATTCATTAAGCTTTTATAGATCTGGTTTTGTAAAGAGAAAATAATGTAGTATGACATAGTAACGTCTCTTTAGAGGAAAGTAAAAAATTACACAAAGATTATCCTCGTTTCAAGGAAAAGGTAGATGAGCAATTTCCTTACAAATTGGTTTGAAGACGTGAGGGTGGGTTTAACATGAGTGGAATATGAGAGTCTTGGAACGAAACCTATCATTTCTAAGATAACTTTGCTAAAAGAATAACAATATTTGTAACGGCGTACTAAACAAAGGATATATATTCTTTTTCGAGTTGTTAAGACACCATTCAACGTTTTGTGAACACATCACTGTGAATATAGCTAAAGAGTAGAATTCCCTGCCAGAGTCTGTGTTTCAAAAAAACATTTTTCTTTGTTTCTTTCTCCACGAATTACTCCTGTATCGAAGATGCATTACATAATCAGCCTTTTAAATGTTCCCACTGCTGGGACTCAGGCCTTCTCTCTAGGAGAGGGAATGGGCCGTAATCCACCATGCGGGTCTAGTGCGCGTTGGTGAATGTCACATGTCTTCGCATTTTTGGTTCTAGGACATGCCGATTTCCTCACGATGTTTTCCTTCACCGTTTTGATAGCAGTGGTGATGAAATACTTTACACAAATTAATGCACCTGACTGGGTTTGAACCCGCGACCTACAACTCGGTAATTCGGGGCCGTCACCACTCGGACACCACTGTTCTTCGGGTGCATTCACAAACATGTAAACTCACAGACACAAAATACCCAGACCTGAAGCAACTACATGTAGGCCATCCAAAAATATGTTTTCCTCTAAAACTGCGCCAACCTTGGCATCAATATTATACCGCACTTGTTTCTATCACGGATTGATTTATATTATAAGTACACCTTCACCTCTTTGCGTCTTTTCTCAAAGGCTGGGTCGCGAACACTTTATGGTTGCAGAACTTGCTCGTATATTGTGGTGCTCCAATCAGTGGCGTAATAGGGCCACTTATAAAATATTTTTGAAGTTTTTTTTTTTGTACAAAGTAACTTCTACTTGCTTAGAAACAATGCCTTGAGAGGCATCGAAAATGATAATGAGCTCGTTTATTTTATCAATCTGAAGGTACTTGAATAGGTTAAGTTTTTGTTGTCGTCTTATGTAGAAAATCCTAGAACAGGCAGAGCGATCCAAAAACTATTAGAACAGCCAACTATTAACTATTTAGTCATAGCATAGCATAGTCGGCCTTATCATGTTTCCACTGCTGTGACTCAGGCCTCCTCTCTAGGAGAGGGACTTAGTCATTATTCATTAACTAATAGCGTTTTATCAATAAGAGAATTTAAGGTTGTGGATAAAATATTACGAATTTTGGTACATGTCGCATATTACGAATTTTGGCCCCTGTAGCTCGGGGGCCATGTATCACTGATGCTGCTGATACGGCGGCAGCTACGCCCCTGGCTCCAATTGAATTTGAGGCTTCCGAAGTTTATAACTTCTACGAGTTTCATTTTATATAAGAACGACCTTATGGGCCTTTGTCCTCGACTTTTTCAATTCCAATCATCTTCAACAGGTTGTCACTCGGTTCGTGGAGCATATATAACCATAGATATAAAAACATCTCAAGGATAATATGAATCTTTAAAAAAAAAGCCTCGTATGTTATAGTTCCAAATACTAGACTATTGTTTGTGTATTTGTATGAATATTTAATGTTTTTTTTTAATATTAATGTATTTTTTATTTTAAGTTATTGCACAGCTTCTATCGCGGGCCTTGAGCGTGGAGACCGAATTCAGAAGTTCCGTAACGAAAATAACCTAGCACCCCCCACTCATTTGTTTTTTGAGCGTGGTGACCGGTAAGAAAACAAATGAGTGAACAATCAATCAAAATTCAATTCAATGTGTGAAAGTGTAACTTCAATTAATATCAAAGAAAAAAAAAACAAAGGAAAAAAAATACTGCATAAATAAAATAAAAAAATAATTATAATTGCATAAGTTGATAAAAATGCTATGCAATAGCTTTACCGCGGCAGTCCCCGAGTGCCACACGTCTTTTTTTATTGGTTTCAGTCCCAGTCAGCCAACTTTAATCGTACGAATAGCAATCGAAGAATTGTCGATAGTTACTGTCCCTTTTCATTTTCATTATTAATTATATACACACTTGCTTTTCCAATTTAATCATTGATATGAGACATTAGCAGAATATAATAAAAGAAGGAATCATCCTGAATAATAAAAACTGCCTCTCAAAGCTCTTAACTACCCTAAAAGACCTTAATTGTTTTCTAATAAAGACGGTATTTACCGATTAGGAAATGCAGAAAACTTTTATCTTAATATAAAACAGTCCATTAATCAAGGATTCTTCGAATAATTAGGTCCATCGGCAGCAATTAATGCCGATAGACCTAATTATGCGAAGATTCGCCGCCATATTTCGTGAAGCTTCATTTATTATCATAATGAAAAGACCGTAGTTATTAAGAACGAATGAATAGCTGTTATGAGACGCTTGAATAATAGAAGCCGTGCTGTTATGTTTATTTATGAAAAACTATATTATAATAAATATAGGTTACTAAGCCATTGTCGAGATCGGAAGATATCTAATAAAAGGCTTGTGTGAATGAATTCCCTAATCCCTATTAATTATATTTTGATACAAGTGAAGAAACTTTGTCATCGCGATCGAAGCGGAAACATCATGGATCAGCTCGATACGATAATTACAGTTAATTATGGAGTGGGTGAACCCGTGCATTTTTCCGCACTGGTGCGGAAAACAGCAACGGGCGTTCATAGGAGCTTTTTATTGTCAGCCGTCCTAATCTCATCTGAAAATCATTTTTTCTAAAACTAGACTGTACCCAATTTCTGAATTGAGCATTAAAAGTTAAGTTACTTTACTTTCACCTGAAAACCTGTCCAAATGACAGGTTTTCACTTTAAAATAGGGTTTGAGACGTTGTTAACACATAATACTTAATTCCAGATTTATTTCTCATGTGCCAGTTCTATACCCTCTGAAGAGGTACTGAATGAGGCTCTACAATATCATATTATAACAAAAGACTTATAGCCTAGCTTTGTCTGTTGGCTTAGCTCTCGTGGCCTTTACCGCAAGAACAAAGCATATTTTCGGGATTTTGAATGTGAAACTCAGCGATCGTGTAGTTTTCTTTCTGTAAAAGAAGAAATCTTTCGTAATTAATAATAATAATATTCCACAACGTACGTTCGCAGGTTTGTACATTTCCGATCATTCGATCGATTTTCGAATCTCACCCAAGGGTGGGATTCAAATGATCGAACCCACAACCTCCGGCATGTCCAACAAGCCAGTCACCAAAACCTATATCTGATAGGTATCATATATTTTTTATGTAAACGTAGTAATCAATTAAAGAAGTAAGAGAATCAAGTTTAATCAATTTCACATTTTTAATCTTAATTTAAATGATAACGGACTTAAAAGTCTTTGATGGAAACTCTTATTAGGACTTCAGAGATTTAATAAACACTGAAAAAATATATGCTCCATTATTCATCGTTTTTTGTTTATGATATTATTTTCCCCGGTTTGGACGTCGAATATGGCGGCCTCGTATACAGACCTATTTTGTTTATGGCACAGGACGTGGTGTGACGTAACTAAGTTGTTATAAGACACAGATCACTGAGACGACTCAGAAATGGCATCGTAGAAACTTTTTTTGCAAACTAAGTCTGATTCAATGTTTACTTTTAAAATTATATATTTTTTTAATATTCTGACAATGGCTATAAGGAAAGTCGAAGTTACGCATTGTATTTTGTGTACGCGAGATATCCACAGAAGAACCGAAGCTAGCCCGAAGAATCGCCAAGCTTACGTGGCATATTGTTCGTAGAAAGGATGGTCAAAGGGGCTGAAAGGTACGGCGACCATACCTTGGACAAGGTAGACGCAGCGTTGTCGGGAAAAATCGAAAAGAACAATTTGCCTGCTGCGGTCTTCCCATCCGATTATAATTTACGTGTCTTTAAGGCTAGAGTGAATGGGCTCTTAATAAACTAGTCCGCTTCACCATCAACGATTGCATCACTGCTTACCATCAAGTAGGATCGTAGTCAAGCACAAGTTTATATAAAAAAAAAACCAACGGTAATGAGATGCATAGGACCAGCAATTATCAATGTCCAACAGACCCAACAGTGGACGGCTTTCAGTTGATGTGATGAAAAAAAGAAGAAAGAAAGAATTAGTTTAGTCATTTCTAGTCGCTTCCAGAGCTCAATGATTTTGTGCTCTGTGTCATAAGACTACAAAACAATATGGCCGCTTGATGTGACATTTCGCCCTGAACTTGACATCGAGGCGAGGGAGCGAATACGTGCCACGAGTTTCTTATTATAGGAATCATTTGAATAATTTTACTTGTTTATGTAAGTTTCTAAGAATATCTTACAAAAGATTAGATTTTATATTTAGTTACGGAAGGAACCTCTAATGTTCTGTGTACTATTTTAGGAGTTCTTGAAATTTGTATGATTACGTGATACACTAGCTTCTACTAGCGGCTTCACCCGTTTAAGAGTAGATTTCTTCATAAAAACTTTTTTTATTTTTTATTTATTCTACAACTATCACACAACGCCGTCTAGTCCCAAGCTAAGCAGAGCTTGTGTTATGGGTACTAGACAACTGATAAACATACTTATATATTTCTAAATACATACTTATAGATAAATTACACCCAGACACAGAACAAATGATTATGCTCATCACACAAACATTTGTCCTGGGTGGGAATCGAACCCACGAGCTCCGGCATAGCAGTCAGGGTCACTAACCACTAGACCAACAGGCCAGTCAAAGTCACTTTAGACCGCCGTTCAGCCGCTTAGGGGCGGAATTTTGACGAATCCTTTCTTAGTGCTCGCCTACAGGAAAGGAAGCCTTGTGCAAAATTTCACGCTCTTAAGGCTTATAGTCCCTTGAACCATCTGGCCAAAATTATGTGGACGCACCTCTCACACCCACCTAGGCGGCAGTACGCAAATCTGTGCATTTATTTGCGGCCAACAGCGCCCGGAAAGCGCGCGGCTGACCTTTAAATCCATTTTCTTTGCGAAATATTGATTGATTTACATCTTTTCGGGCGCTTGGGCCTTAAGTCCTAGTAGTTTCAGATCTGCGTTGATGATTATGTTACTTTATTTTTTATACAACACTATTTTTAACCGACTTCGAAAAGGAGGAGGTTCTATGTTCGGCTGAATGTATGTTTTTTATAGTTTATACGAAACCTGATTAAAGTTGGCTCAGTATTGGTAACTGAATCGATACCAATAATTTTTACATCACGTTATTTAATTTCCCAAAAATATTTAAAAAAGGTCATAAGTTGGACACCATCGACACTAAGTATAACACAGGTCACGGCAGATCACAGCGGGTATAAAGAGCTAAGGCACAGCTGGGTGTGGGAGCAAAACAACACCTTAGTCGCCCGGATGGCCCGATGACCATGTATTTGTACGGACAACTAGGTAACGTAACAAGTTTATATCTTTTTGAATTTTCATGATACAGTTATGAAATTTTGTACATAGATTCTTTACATAGAAATACTAGACACTTGTTTTGGGTTTCGTATGTACTAAGCCTAATCAGATTTTAGTAGTGAGATTTAATTATGAAGTTGAAACGCTCTAATTAAAAGGATACTCTTTAGTCTTTCCAAGAACAGGATCGCAAATCGTAAGTATTTCTTAGACAAGCGCTTAGAAAATCGTCGTAAAGTAAAGCTCTTAATACGTGTAGCAAATTAGAGGTTTCAGGTGTCCGTAATTTGTATTTGAAGCTGAAGGTTTGTTCTTAATGAGTTGAAGGCATCAGGCGTTCGTTACGGGATGCCCTTTGCTTTACTAATAGGTAATATTGAGTTACTTAATCAAGTTTTGTTGTCTTGAGGGTTACATAATAGCTCGGTTTTTTACGTTTTTGGTACACTGAATTAATATAATATATACATATATATATTCCACAACTACCACACAACGCCGTCTAGTCCCAAGCTAAGCAGAGCTTGTGTTATGGGTACTAGACAACTGATAAACATACTTATATATTTCTAAATACATACATATTATAGATAAATTACACCCAGACACAGAACAAATGATTATGCTCATCACACAAACATTTGTCCTGGGTGGGAATCGAACCCACGACCTCCGGCATAGCAGTCAGGGTCACTAACCACTAGACCAACAGGCCAGTCAATTGAGACGTGGTGCTTTGTACCGAGACCGAGGTCCCAACTTGCAACAAAAAATTTTTTTTAGTAGTATTTTGGGACCACAAGGAAAAGGCACTAAATACAGTTACCAAACAAACTGTATTTATTTTCTTTATGGTCACTAAACACTACTAAAAAAAAGACGTGTGGCACTCGGGGACTGCCTTGGTAAAGCTATTGCATAGCATTTTTATAAACTTATGCAATTATAATTATTTATTTATTTTATATAAGCAGTATTTTTTTTCCTTTGTTTTTTTTTCTTTGATATTAATTGAAGTTACACTTTCACACATTGAATTGAATTTTGATTGATTGTTCACTCATTTGTTTTCTTATCGGCTACCACGCTCAAAAAACAAATGAAGGGGTGTTAGGTTATTTTCGTTACGGAATTTCTGGATTCGGTCTCCACGTTCAAGGCCCGCGATAGAAGCTATGCAATAGCTTAAAATAATAATTTAGAGGTAGAACTATTAGCAGTGCCTCGTAAGTACTATTAGGTACTTATTCAGTAGCAGTGCTATATTAAGCCAGCCTGCAGCATATTCTAACGGCTCTCTATTGCCCTCAATCTTTATAAATGATAATGAATTAAAAGTTATTTTCCAAACTGGCGTCTTGGTCTTTTGATAGCAATGGATAAATTGGTCTAGTGCCTACATTGTCTTTATGGGGAAAATACGGAATCGACGATTTCATACAAGATGATTTTTCCCATCGAAAAAAAAAAAAAAAAAATACGGTACAAGATAGAGACTTTCGTGCATACTCATCATCATTTCAGCCGAAACACGTCCACTTCTGGACGTAGGCCTCCCCCAAGTGTAGCCACAATAATCGGTCCTGTGCGCCTCGCGTGCATATTTCCCACAAATTAAAAATTTTTGGATTGCGTCATTTTTAATTTTGTCCAAGTGACTTTTGGAAAGATTTTTAGTTTATCATAAGCCTTAGGATTCAGAGAGTGATATATATTACGCTTGTTATTTCTAGGCTATGCCGAATACCGACAACAGTAAAAAAACTAACTTATGAAAGTGACACAGACATTGGAAAAGAACCTAATCAAAGAGAGTAGTGCAGTCCTACATCTGGACTGATACCAAATAGATTTTCAATTTTCTGTGTGTTTGTTCGTTACATAAGTTTCAGGCAGGGCGCAAACGTGGACACTTTTGTGTCTTGTGTGTCAGATACAAGCTACCGATGAATATTTGATTTCTATAGAATTAGTATGAAATCATCCACTCGCTGAGCATACGTAAACATTTTATGTGTTCGGTGTCAGTAACTGAAACAGAAAGTGTCTCCTTTTGCGCAGCGCCTCAGTGCTTATTACATTTAGGTCTGGTATCTACCAAAGCGGAGAGGAGCGGAGACAAGAGGAGATGGCTATAAGCTAACTTTTATAATGTATTTCAATAAGATCCGAAAAACTGATGGCAATGACGTCACAACATGGTGCTAAGTTAATCCAATTATTTCTTGTAGTCGTGCTGACACTTTAGATAGAGTATTTTTATTTTAAAGGCGTAACAAGAAAAATGTTGTTCGACGTAAAATATTCAATCAATCAAGACGAAAGTTCACATTTCTTGAAAAAAAGTTCTTTTATAAATCATTTTTCTAGATTATTTATTTATTATATTCTTTATTGTACACCGCATGAACAAAAAAGATACAGGACAAACATTATTCAAAATAAGTGTACAATGGGCGGCCTTATCGCACATAGATAGATTTTCTAGATTATTTATTTTTTTATTTTTAGAGACTGTTTCTCTCGCTTTGATTAAAATGTAGCTATCGACTTTTTATACGACAGCAACGCAGTAGTTAAACGATTGACTGTGGCGCTGCGTGTCACGAGTTCGATTCAAGAGCCAAACAATACATTGCTGTTGATAGTTGTTCCGGGTCCAAAATGTCTTCTTATATGGAAGAGACCTGAGTCCCAGCAGTGGGAATATTATAAGGCTGATTTACGAGTCTAGTAGTCCAACCAAAAGTTTGTATCGTATGCGAAATAATGGACAAAATCTAATTACACTTATATCATAAAGGCGAATGTTTGTTAGTGTGTATATTTGGTACTTTTCATTATCCAACGGCTGAACTAATTTTCATGAAATTTGGGATATGGGTAGACCACGTCTTGTGACCACGGCGCTGTGGCTCTGTCTTACACGAGCGCCAGCATTTTGCTGAGCACTGGCCTATATCCTATTTACTTAATATTTGTCGATATTGTTATTTGTTTTTTGTTTTTTTTTTTTTTTTTAGGATATGCGCCATGTTTGACGCAAATTAACTCTTTTTCTTTCTTTCTTTCTGTCCTGGAATAGGACATAAGATACTTTTTATACCGTTAGTAGGTATGATATTTTCACGCGGGCATAGCCGTTAGTTCATAAATAATCTCTTTAATAAAACATTCATAAACACCAACATTAATAACCTAATAAAAAGACACCTACACCAATCGGCCCCTTGATGCAGGTCAGGTAGCCTGACCTTTTAAAAAAGGGTGTCAGGTCAGACCTAGCACTACCTGCACCTAGCTAGCTTTTACCTAATCGAATGCCGCCGAGTTAATTGCATAAGTGTTGGTTAATGCATGAGTTGATGAAGTTATAACTTGTTGTGTTTGAAGTAACGTCATTAGGTAATGTGTGTGTTTTTGGTGGAGTGGTTGAGGTAGGGAGTGTGACGTCATCGTGTATTTTGTGAGTTGATAAAAAAACGAGTCGTTATTCAAGGTTAAGCAACGCTTGCCCCGGTCTGTCCGTGGATGGGTAACCGTCTATTAGAATCCGAAATGATTCTGTCTATTGGTTCTAGGACATGCCAGTTTCCTCACGATGTATTCCTTCACAGCAGTGATGATTAAATAAATTATACAAAGTATTGCGCTTGGCTGGGTTTGAACGCGCGACCTACAACTCGTAAGTCAGGGCCGTTACTACTCGGCCACCACTTCTCTCTCTCGTAAACAAATACCGCCTTCCAATCACTGAAATTACCGCTAAATTGAGAGTCCAGTATAAACAAATGTGGGTAGACAGGAAAACCAATCCACGTCACTTCCTGTGTACCGGAAGTAGGTATCCTTTGCGGTGTCGTGTTTCAAACAGGATTCCTGAAACTGGTTATAAAAATAGGGTAAAAAGGCTTGTTGAGTTTTTTGTTGTTTTACTTTGAAAGGTACATTTTGTTGGGTTTCTAATTTAACCTTTCGAATCCCGTAATTAGGGACCCAATAGAAAGACAATAAGAGCGCGAACGCCGGCGTTCGCGAGCGCGAACGCCGGCGTTCGCTTGGGCACAAAATAGATAGATACAGAAGACAATCTACATACAAAGTGCGCTCGACCAACGCACATATTGACACCGCTCACGGACACGGTATTTCGGCTCAATCGCCCGGTCGCACTCGTACAGTTCGTCGCAACGCGCTGACCCTAACGCGATCGCCTAGCGTAGGTATAAAAAGTGAAGTACATACATAAGATTGACTTCTGTACATGTCTATTTTGTGGTTTGGGGTTTAACGAATTAAATAAATTGCATTGCCCGGTTGGCGCAACGGTTGAGCAATTGGCTGTTATGTTTGCGTGTCACTGGTACGAATCCCGTACGGAACAAATATTTGATTGGCTTACAGATAAATTGTCGGATTTATCCGACGTCGACGGCAAAAGGGTTAACATAAACCTCTAATTAACGCCTACCCACAATAAATAATTTGCTTTCAAACAAATAATTAAATTAGTTAAACATTTAAGCTGAAACAAAATGTACTTACAAATTATCTTTCCGAAATAACAAAGTAATCAAGAGTTACGGAAGCGAGAAAGATTTATCTTGAATTTCAGTCAAACAGATGTTATCAAAACCGCGTATATTTCATTAGGCTTGATTTAATTTTTAAGCTATTGCATAGCTTCTATCGCGGGCCTTGAGCGCAGAGACCGAATCCAGAAATTCCGTAACGAAAATAACCTAACAACCCCCACTCATTTGTTTTTTGAGCGTGGTGACCGATAAGAAAACAAAAGAGTGAACAATCAATCAAAATTCAATTCAATGTGTGAAAGTGTAACTTCAATTAATATCAAAGAAAAAAAAACAAAGGAAAAAAAATACTGCATAAATAAATAAAATAAATAAATAATTATAATTGCATAAGTTGATAAAAATGCTATGCAATAGCTTTACCGCGGCAGTCCCCGAGTGCCACACGTCTTTTTTTTTTTTATAATGGATAGGCTCGCGTATGGATAGGCGTGCGTGGATTTGAAAAAATTCAATATTAAAAGTAAATCGAGCGGTTAACTAACATTATTTTGAATATATGCGAAACTCGAAACACGTCTCTAGTATTTTTATGTAAAGAACCTATGTACAAAATTTCATAACTGTATCATAAAAAGTCACAAAGTTATAAGCTTGTTATGTCAGCAATCAGCGGCCATCCAGGCTACTGAGGGGTTGTTTTGCACTTGCACCCAGCTGTTTGCTGACGCCTAATACCCGCTATGACCTTCCATGGCCTTTGTTGTACTTAGCGCCGGAAAAAAACAAAAAAAAACAAAATTACAACATGGTGTAAAAACTACAGGAATCCATTCAGTTACTGATTCTGAATAAACTATATTCAGATTTCGCATAATAATGTTGTATAGGGTATAATTTTTTTTTTTGGTGGGAAAATCATCAATGATAACCCCCGCTCTTGGGGGGAGCGGGAGATAGTGTCAGACTCTTACTGACTAAAAACCCACCCCGTTCCTTCAAGCCATCATACCGGGGCTTGAGTTGTCTTTCGAAACTAACCCTGGCCCCGGTAGCATAGGGTTTATACTCGTAGCTTCATCCCTTGTCCTCGCTCGTACGTTTGACATTTTAACACGTCATGGTAAGGCCCTGAACTTTTGCCTATATTTAGTTGTTTGGAGATATTAAAACAAGTTTCCACCTTTACTGCTGGGATGTTTGTTAATTGGCCAATTATTTTTTTTCTACCGTAATGTTTTTACAACCTTTGCCTGTTTTGGTGTGCTAACGACCTAAAACTATCTAGATTTTTAATGAAACCTATAAGAAATATCTTTCTGCAAAAAGTTATAATAAAAACTTTTGTTTATTAAACCCCAAGTAAACGCCTGCGCTCTCTCATTGTCTATTCTGTCTGTATTCGAAAGGTGAATAAGTCGTTGATCAGGATCACTTATGCAATTTTTTATTTATATTTATATACATTTCCTTCCTATCAAGAAGCTAAATAAATTAACTCTCATTAAAAACTCCCTCAATTCATGTGAAAGTAGAGGCATCGATATGGCAACATTCATCACAAAACTCTATGCTCCAAGCTTAGGACGACAACATTAAACACAAAAAAAATGAAAAACAAAACACGTGACCTAAGCTAAATAAATTAACTCTCATTAAAAACTCCCTCAATTCATGCAAAATTAGAAGCACATATATGGCAACATTCATCACAAAACTCTAAGCTCCACGTTTAGGACGACAACATTAAACACAAAAAGAAAAAAGAAATGAAAACAAAACACGTGACCAGCGTTGTGTAACACAGATAAAGCAAAGCCATTCAACCATGAAGTTAAAGGTCACATTTGATATTTGTATTCAGACCGGAGTGGAAGAAAGTAGGTATTTACATAATCAAGACGCGTTTCCATACAAAACGGGAGTTTTCACAACATCTGTTGTTGATGGCTTTATGAGCATTGTGATGTTTTGAGCGATGAAACAAACAACACTGTTATAAGCTGGTTTTTGAAATTCGAATAAAAATTTTTTTTCGTTTTTGGCGGCATTTTTCGAGTGTAGTTCAGTATAGTCTGTCTAATAAGTCAACCGACTTGGGAATTTTGTATAATATTTAATCATTTAAAAAATAATTATATTCGATACTTTTCATAAGGTTCTTCTGTTAGTAAAAAAATAATCTCTATTTCTTAATCAACCTTGACAATTGAAGCCGTGTTGACTACATCAGATTTCATTAAATCCTAATAATTACCCAAGTCGTTTAACTTATTAGACAGACTCTAGTTGTTTTATTTATTCGCGATTTCGATAAAATGGAGCTGAGAATTTTGCAGTTTTGACTACCTACCTCTGCAAAGTTTGCGGAGAAGGTTGACTTGATACCCTTATTGACTCTAATACCTAGTAAAAAAAATATTTAGAAAATGACGTAAGAGTAGGCAATATTGTCGAAAGACTATAGCCTCTTCTTTGGGGTACTAAAAAGTACGTGGTTACGGCATAATGTGAACAGTTTTTAGTATTGTTTTTTGTTCCTGCATTTATGTTATCCCTAAGCAGTTATTTGGTCATGAATATTGATACAGGATTTAGCAATCAATTTATTATAATAATGAAAGAGAAACATGACCGTTTTGAATATTGATTAGAATAATTTATTCATTTACCTAGAAGTTTCGCATTGATCGGATTAAATATTCATCAAGGCCTGTTTCTAGGCTTACAACAGCAAATTATAAATACACTAGTGCGTCACTCTTGCGGATCTACAAAGGCTGTGCCAATATTGTCAGTTTCGGTAAATTCTTTTGGTATCCGGTCCTGTAAAGTCATAATCCGGATTAAAACTACTAACTAGTGCGCCTCACCATCAACGATTGCATCACTGCTTACCATCAGGCGGGATCGCAGTCAAGTACTAGTTTATAACAGATAAAAAAAAAAAAAAATTGAATTCGCGATTTACCAAGTTTTCTAAAACTAACTCTATTTAATACTCGGTAAAGTCTAAATTCTATTGTAATTTGAAAATGGTCACATATAAATCACTTAAAGTGCTTATTGCTTCTTATTATTATCTCTAATTATGAATTCACTAGCGACACAAAATAGATAGGTACTAGCGACCCGTCCCGGCTTTGCAAGAGTGCCAATTACATACATAAACCATTTTTGTATACCGCTTTTCATTAGTGGAAATCGTATCACAAAATCTGTAGTGTTGTTTAGGGAGAATTGGCGGACAAACAAAAACACAAATCTGGAAAGAGACTATGTTTTCTACAAATGCCCGCCTCGCTCGGGTGTTAGAAATTTTTAAAATTCTGGCTTTGTTTTACATGTAAGGATGAATAGAAGGTTGTATTCTCCGATAAAGTATTGCTGTAAAGAATTCTTGATGGAAACTTATCTTTTTGTATTCAGATACGCTTGTTTACCCCGGAGCGAAGAAACTTTATAACAAGTTACTCTGAATAACAACAGTTTATGCATACTTAAAATGTTTGTAGGCTTGTTTGTACGAACGGATGTTAAAGTAACTTTATTATTAAGAGGGTCCTTTTCAATTCGCCTATCGTCAACATCGAGCATGGTTTGATTCATTAAACCTCAAGCGAAGTTCGCTCTCTCATTGTCTTTCTATTGTGTCTCTAATTACGGTGTTCGAAAGGTATGTACTATGTAATATATATCTAAATCTTCCTCATTGTTATTCCTAGTTAATATCCATTAAGAGCGTCCCTTTCGAGGTAGGTACATATTTTTACAACCGGTCGTACGTGATTATGATATTAACCTAGATCTTTCTTTAGATATTTCTGGATACACAGCTATCTTGTGGATAATATCGAGACTTCTATAGAAATCAAAACTTAAATTTGTGTAAAACTAATCTAGTACTTAAAGACGTATTTTACGTGAACTTTGGCCCTCCATAATGTACTCATAAGTTAAAAAAAAGACGTGTGGCACTCGGGGACTGCCACGGTAAAACTATTGCATAGCATTTTTATCAACTTATGCAATTATAATTATTTATTTAGTTTATTTATGCAGTATTTTTTTTCCTTTGTTTTTTTTCTTTGATATTAATTGAAGTTACACTTTCACACATTGAATTGAATTTTGATTGATTGTTCACTCATTTGTTTTCTTATCGGTCACCACGCTCAAAAAACAAATGAGTGGGGGGTGTTAGGTTATTTTCGTTACGGAATTTCTGGATTCGGTCTCCACGCTCAAGGCCCGCGATAGAAGCTATGCAATAGCTTAACCTTTCGAATGTCTTAAGTTACACAGTCCGACATAAGGTAATTGTCTTTCTATTGTGTCTCTAATTACGACATTCAAAGAGTTAATATAATAAAATAGATACATAGAAGCCTTGCACATTTAATCGAGATTCAGAATGACGACAATTTTTTAGAAAAACTTTTACGGTTTCCAAACAAGCTCGTATTTTCTGGAACAAGTTTTGTGAAATTTTCGAGTAAATCACGGAATTACCGAATGCCAACAGAGTTTTCAGGCGTTATCTCTCTTTTTTTGCATTGCTTCTTCGTCAAACATCGCGTTGAATTGCGTAGCTTTTAACCTTTCGAATACCGTAATTAGAGACACAATAGAAAGACAATGAGAGAGCGTTCGCTTGAGGTTTAATGAATCAAACCATGCTCGATGTTGACGATAGGCGAATTGAAAAGGACCCTCTTAATAATAAAGTTACTTTAACATCCGTTCGTACAAACAAGCCTACAAACATTTTAAGTATGCATAAACTGTTGTTATTCAGAGTAACTTGTTATAAAGTTCCTTCGCTCCGGGGTAAACAAGCGTATCTGAATACAAAAAGATAAGTTTCTATAGAGAATTCTTTACAGCAATACTTTATCGGAGAATACAACCTTCTATTCATCCTTACATGTTATTAAATAATCCTAGATAAACTTATAAGGTACATACGAGCTGAAAAAATTGAAAAAAACACATTGGTACTTGCTAATCGTGGTTTTCAAGATTCGGCAGCAATTGAAATTGTACCTAGTTACGATTTTTTAATTAAACTATTTCTGTTCTAGACATGTACCTAGGTCGGAATGTTAATAAGAACCTAAGTGTACCCACGCCTTTACTATGTTCGAATTGAATTTTTTTTTTAATGAAAAATGTCTACGTTCATTCAATCGAGTGTCGTCTGAACATGGAAAGTTAATTAGTTCGACACAGTCCCAATTTCAAAAAATAATAGTTCGCCTATTCATTGCTTCGACAGAACATATTTGACTAGCATTAGTCCGACAGAACATACTTCGAAAACACAAACCTTCGAAAGACACTGCTTCGACAGAACCCTGATTCGAACCGACAGAACTTGAAATTCGATTAAAGTTCTGTACGAATCCTTCTTCTACGCGTATAAATTCATTCAAATTCATTACTACTGCTCTGAAAACGGTGAAGGAAAACATCGTGAGGAAACCAGCATGTCCTAGAACCAAAAATTCGAAGATATGTGACATTCACCAACCCGTACAGGGCCCGCGTGGTGGATTACGGTCCGTTCCCTCTCCTAGAGAGGAGGCCTGAGTCCCAGCAGTAGGAACATTAAAAAGGCTGATGATGATGATGATGATGACGCGTATAAAACTGTTTCTATTCAATTTGCTCTGACAGGGCTGGGAGTTTGTTCGAAAGAATTACCGCAGCCGTGGAATACAAAGGCAGCTGAAGTAACGCGTGTGTGTTTATATCAGTAAAAGCTCTTCTACTTTGCTGAGGAAGTGTCAGCACTCCCCTCACGGTCCACTCAGAACTGGAGGAGATATTTGATAATTTTCTCTCTCAGAAAAAGCACTTGTAACTTCAAATAATATAACGGAAGCGTGTTATTAAGTAAGATGGTTATAAGTGGTACCTAATCTAATGGAGTGGAACTACTTATGTATTCTTACCTCATGCTGGCGAGAGGCGCAGTAACTTGTTATCCTTGGTTAACTTTTACGACGTGAGCGAGGAAGTAGACTGAAAAGATACTATGTTTGGGCCTATCAACAATACGTAGTTGTACTATCAAAGACACTTCCGCCTGACCACGGCTAAATTCATTTTTGCTTGCACTCGAAACATAAACTTCAAAGGGTTTGGATGGGCGCCGTGCCGCAGGATTTTTAACTGCTCTGGCAAAAATGACCGCGATGGTACCAAGGGGCATTTCACGTGAAGCGGATAACGAAAAAAAAGTGAGGTTCTGAAATTCGTTCATATTGGGCATATTTGTATTTCTAGAGGATATGAACGTGTTCTCATAATTATTTTTTTATTTGAGGTTTAGTTGTTATGATATGGGATTCTAAAGTATTCACCTGATTGAAGGAAGGGTTTTTTTGGAAATTTTATTTTTATATTGAAGATAATTATTATTAAATAGTCAATGTATTTTTTTATAGGACCGTTCTTTTTGATTTTCTGATCAGATTCCATTGTTAAACCAGGAGTAAGTATTTCAAAATTGTTTTTTAACAATTTCGACCATTATAATTTTTTTGACGGCAAAAGAAAGCGTAACATTTATAAATTTTACTATAAAAATTACAGAATAGGATCTAAATTACTTTAAGAGATAAATAAATTAGAGTCCGTACATGTCGCTCTGAGCCACATAACAGTCACTTCTCAAAGCCTATCGGTGATATGAAAACACATTAAAACGTTTTAAAACGTTGGCTATTAGGGTCCCGTACCTAAAGGGTAAAACGGGACCCTAGAATAAGATTTTATTTCATCTAAGTTGAATAAGACACTCTAATATAATATTCCACAACTATCACACAACGCCGTCTAGTCCCAAACTAAGCAGAGCTTGTGTTATGGGTACTAGACAACTGATAAACACACTTATATATTTCTAAATACATACATATTATAGATAATTACACCTATACACAGAACAAATGATCATGCTCGTCACACAAACATTTGTCCTGGGTGGGAATCGAACCCATGACCTCCGGCATAGCAGTCAGGGCCACTAACCACTAGACCAACAGGCCAGTGGAGTCGACTATAAAATATACGTGCATGTAGGTGGCAGATGATTGCATGCGACGTTTAATATCATTATACCTACGTCAAATGTCATGGACAACATGTGTGCGCGGTCCCTCACGTTTTCGCTCTCACAGTTCACTTACTTAGTAATTCTTTAAAAAGTGACGGGAACAAAAAATAAACTGTTTCTTTTTGTTTTTTTTTTTTAAGTTGGAAAGTTATTAAATAACATCTTGTGCTCTGGCTGTGACAGGGAGTGTCAGGCTTTTACTGAATAAAACCCAACCGCGTTACTTCAATTGACCATAACGCTCCAGGGGTGTGGTGACTCTTTTGATCAATCCCTCCATCGTATGCTCTACTGTGTGTTCTTCCCACCATAATTGGAACAGGATACTAACGTCACAACCATGTCCTAGATGAGAACCTGCGTCAGGCGGTAAGTGAGGACAGCGTAGCACCACTCCCACAGAGGGAACTTAGGCTTAGAGGGGATAAGTGTTAAATATTTATTGCGGCTGGGATTTGTGACTCGATTTTGCGATTTTTGAGTATGAGATTTAGCCTTCTGACATAAAATTTAAAGGCTTTTCTTTGTAGTCTGTTATTCCACATATTCGGGGCTCCCGACATGTTTGTAATCGTTAAGTGCTCGAGCCGCGCCGCTATAACACCAATTAACCTTTTCGCCTCAATATTATTACACTTATACGTGAAAACAACGCACAATTGGCGGCGTATTGCCAATAAAACGTTATAGCCGCTTAGACTTTATTCTCTAGGCAATAAAGCTGGTTTTCATTTATGCCCCAGTCGCTAGGCGTTAAGCCATTTTGCGTCACTAATAAATCCAGGCAAATTACTTCGATGTACAATATAAGGAATCGTAATATTCTAAACTAGCTTTTGCCTGCGGCCTCGCTCGTGTACATAAAATATAGCCTGTGTCGCTTAGGAATCAAACAGCTTTCTATCAGTGAAAAAATTTGAGCAATCGGACCGGTACTTCCAGAGATTACCTCCTACAAACAAAAAAAAGACGTGTGGCACTCGGGGACTGCCGCGGTAAAGCTATTGCATAGCATTTTTATCAACTTATGCAATAATAATTATTTCTTTATGTAGTATTTTTTTTCCTTTGTTTTTTTTTTCTTTTATATTAATTGAAGTTACACTTTCACACATTGAATTGAATTTTGATTGATTGTTCACTCATTTGTTTTCTTATCGGTCACCACGCTCAAAAAACAAATGAGTGGGGGGTGTTAGGTTATTTTCGTTACGGAATTTCTGGATTCGGTCTCCACGCTCAAGGACCGCGATAGAAGCTATGCAATAGCTTAAAAAAAAAAAAACTTTACCTCTTTGTTATACCTATTTGTATGGTAGAAGTGTAGATATATTTTCAAAAAGAGACATAAACCGAAATTGATTTCCAAGAACTTATTTTATCAGAAATCTATACTTTTAATTGAACCGACGAAGCCCAAAATATTGTACTATTATGAATAAAGGATTCCAAATTTAAATTTGTTGAAATGGAAACTAATTTTTGTTTCGAATATTTTTTTACGGCTCCGCACGTCTATCTTGTCTGTGTTACCAGTTTATTTCTAAAAACTGTTTTCAGACAAAATCCAATAGAAAGAGCTCTACTTTAAGGTAAAGGAAATAATAAAATTCAGAACTTTCTCCGTAAACTATCTACGTTTCTATGTACTCCAAAAAGTAGGTATCATTGTTTGCAGTGAGTGGAAGTTGTTCTAACTTTAATTAAGTGTGGCAACACAAATGTTTGGCGGGAAAGTTGTGTGGTTAGAAAATACTGAGTTTTAAACTTCAGTGCGACGGTCTATAATCCTCTGTAATTAAAACGCTTTTTCTTTAGGATTTAACTGGAATTATATTTTAAATGGAAGGCTCGCTTGCAGAGTTTAGTGAGAGTTTTACCTACTAACTTTTATGATTAGAAAGTCGAGAAGATTAATTTATTATAAGTTCACCAAAGTACTAATTAGACTTTAAAATCTGCTTAAAACAATGTCGGGTATATAACCTATTGAGTTATTTCGCATGTTATTTTATCCTACTTTTATACGACTCCTAAATTAGTTATTGATCTTACCAAAGAAAACGTGTATATTGTAAATTGATTTAATTAGACTATTTATATTGTAACCATAAACCTTAAAAGGTCCATTACAATGCAGTTTTTACTACAACTAATATGTGACCTTCACAGTCGTCACAATATCATACGTATACCGAATAACTAGGTCATATTAAGCTAACATATTATGCGAATATGCGTTACTCGCATAGTATGTTGTCTTTCTATAGTGGTAGACAAAAAAATATCATAATCACAAAGGAACAGGAACCCAAACCCAAATCCAACTCCAACTCCAACTCCAACTCCAACTCTCTTTTTAACCCAAAGGTTGACTGGGAGAGAATGCCTTGATGCATTAAGTCCGCCTATGTACCACTACTGTACATGAAGTTTAAATAAATAAATAAATAATAAATAAACAGGAGTGGCTGGTGGTGGTTTAATCAGTAAAAGTCTGACACTATCTCCCGCTCCGCCAGCGCCACTGTCATTAGATGATTTTCCCACCAAAATAAAAAATCATCATTTTAGCCGAAAGTCGTCCGCTGCTATACAAAGGCTTCCTCCTAGTGTCGCCACAATGACTGGTCCTGTACGTCTCGCATCCATCGCAATACGTGATAATCACTCTAAAACCTTTCAGCCCCATTGACCATCTGTTCTGAAGTGTTCTGCAACCAATGCGCCCTGCCAACTGCCTTTTAAGTTTGATGATTCTTCGTGCTATGTCGGTAACTTTAGTTCTGCAGATACTTCACGGATACTTCTGATTTGATCACGCAAGGAAACATCGAGTGCAGCCCTCTCCATTGCGCTTTGAGTGACTGCAAAAAATTTAGCTTTTTTTTATTATGAATAGGCTCGCGTTTGACCACTATCTCACCTGATGGAAAGCGATGATGTGGCCGACGATGAAGTACGTTTGCCTAGAAGCAACCTAATCACTCTTGATTTAAAGACCTCTAAGTTGTAGCTATCAGGAAACAGGCTGGGTTAAAATGATAGATTGTGAACATATTATGTGTATCAATCATTCTACCTAACCTTTTCTTTGTGCCTTTTTCCATATTGGGGTCATTTTCCAGTCTAACTAGGTTGCAGCTAAAGACTGATATTTTATACAGAGCGACTGCCTATCTGACCTCGAAAACTCAGTTACTGGGTAACACGATATCCTTTAGCAAGATCGGCGTCAGATTTTCTTCAATCTGATTAACCTAAACGACTGTCAAAGATGAATAAATGATAGCTGGGACCTATCTTAATGTGCTGTCAGAGACACGGTGGAATCAGTGAATTGTTCTGTTGAATGAATTGAATGCTTATCTATAATGAAAAACGTCTTACACAAGTATCAAATAGACTGTCGTTTAATATCAAAAGGGAGAAGAAATTAGATTAAGTACAAAATGAAGTTATCGTGCTCTAATGCTAAGCGTGTTTATAAAAAGATAGTGACAATATTAAAATGTATGCGCGCTTCAGCGTTTTTTTGTGGCCATTCTAGGCTTTCTTTTTGTGGCGGCGTTTTTTTGTGGCCCATGTGCGGGGTCACTTAGTAGCGCATTGACATTTTTTTAGCGCTTGCAAACGCGACTAACGCGCGTTAGTAGCGATGCTGTCGCGCGCTTACAAAACGCGCGACCACATCGCTACAAAAAGTCGACGCGGGCAGGGCCTTACATACAAAGAAGAGGTAGGTACGATGTTATTAGCTTTAATAAGCTTAGTGCTTGGACCTTTTACCGCCAAGAGTAAATAAATAATGAGGAATGAGGATGATAACTTTGTATCCCTCTTTTTCTTATTACGCACATAAAATATGAAAATCCTATGAGGTTTTGTTTATTTCCGTGTACCAAAAGGTAACTCTCTAATTGGCTATCGTGCAGAATAAATAGATGTACTATAATGAATAGGCTTATAATAAACTAATGCGCTTCACCATCAACGATTGCATCACTGCTTGCCATCAGGCGGGTTCGCAGTCAAACACTAGTTTATGTCAATTTAAAAAAAATATGAGCATCCAGAAAAAAATAGGGTGCATCGTGCAGTACTGGTCCGATTGCTAAAATTTTTAAAGCTGCTTTATTCCTGAGTGATAGGCTATATTTTATGTAAGTACGCGAGCGAAACCGCGGGCAAAAGTTATTATATGATAAAAGTTTCTTAAAGCTTCAAAGATTCTAAAATCGAAACGCTGTATTTTCACAAACATTTTCAACGTGCCTAAGGCGAACTCAGTCAAATATGTGAAATTCGCGCCAACACACAATATATTTTCCAATAGCCGATGTCACCTCGGAATATAAACATTGATTCCCGCCATATTTGCGCTCCGTTTCTCCGCCATTTTGGTTTTATTGCTCCGTATATACACGAAGGGAAAAGATCGCGGGATTTGCTTTACTGCCGCCATTCCGATCTGATTGATACACACATTGCTTGTCAATGGAAATGTTCGGAAAGTAGTTTCGAGGACAATAAAAATCAGCCAAATGCGAGTCGGACTCGCGCACGAAAGGTTCCGTACCGTTCTCTATAAAAACGGCAAAAAATCATGTCTGTTGTATAGAAGTCTAAGCGCAGCAAGCGATAGTACAGTAGCGAAGGGGAGCGAAGATCGGTCGGCGGGGTGCTTGATGCGCTTGCGTCGCGTCATAAATACTAGCAAAATACAGACTTGAAATATGTTAGATAGAATAACGAAATCTTGAAGTTTGGTTTTTGGTAAATGAATTATGGTTTATAAAAAGTCATAGAACAAAAGTTGTTGTTTATGATGTTAGCCATATAGTCCAGCATGGTTGTTAGTGTTATACAAATAACCCTGTATATTGACTACTAGCTTTTGCCCGCAGCTTCACCCGCGTTAATAATATATAGCCTATGTCACACAGGAATAAAGCAGGTTTCTGTCGGTGAAAAAATTTTACCAATCGGACCAATACTTCCAGAGATTACCTCCTACTAACAAAAAAACAAACTTTACCTCTTTATTATATTAGTGTAGATAGGTGACACAGAACACAGGAATCAGGCGATATATGTGGAATAAGGTGATGTCACCTTATTCGCATGTGCATGTGCTAATGTTCACAAAATAGTTTCCAGAAAAACAAATGAGTATCTGTTTTCTGTTTCAAAATGTTTTTGCTAAAAGAGCTTTTTTGACAGAGAACCATAAATTGTCTTAGAGTTAGAAAAGAACAATAGAAAGCACTTGTTCTTTGTTGATATTTAATTAAAACGTTTTCTTTGGTGCTAATGACACTCAGCTGTTGCGAAGGTAGGTTTGTTACGGGTAAACAATAGAGGTAAAGAATAAACGAGGAAAGATAGTCTATTGAAATAATTTCTATGATGTGTTGGTACAATAACTTGATGTTTGACGGTATGTTTGGCGCAGTGGTCGAACGATTGGCTGCTGTGCTACGTGCTGCGGGTTCGATTCCGCATGGAGAAAATTTTTGTAAGACCTGCAGATAGTTGTTCTGGGTCTGGGAGTCTTGTGTGTGTGAATTTAGGCAGTTTTGTGAGCGCGCCCACGATACAGGAGTAATTCCTAGTGTAAGGCAATGTTTTAAAAAACAAATAAATGATTTTTTTTTGGTCCTGGCTTCTGCAATTTTTTGTATAAATCTTCATTATCATTATTTCAGCAGAAAAACATCCACTGTTGGACATAGATCTTTTGCTTACATTATCTTAACTACCAGTCCTGTACTATCGTGGCCTGATTTAGACTCCAGAAGCCCTACCATGAGAGCTCATAACGCGATCCATTTTACAATCTAAACTGTTAAAGGAATGAAGCTATACAGGGTATATAGCATGGAGCTATACATCTTCTTTGAAAGAAAAAAAAAATACCTTTATTCGTTGAACGTTTTTCTTTCTCACTCGCACGACTGATATTTTAACACGTCACGGTAAGACCCTAGATTTCCCACAAATTACAAATTCATCTATTTTTTTGCTAACGTTTTTCTACCGAATATTATACCTACTTGATTAGGTTAAACTGTTTAACTGTACTGTGTTTAACTAACTAGGTTTAACTGTGTTTTTAGGGTGCCGTAGCCAAATGGCAAAAAACGGAACCCTCATAGATTCGTCATGTCTGTCTGTCTGTCTGTCCGTCCGTATGTCACAGCCACTTTTTTCCGAAACTATAAGAGCTATACTGTTGAAACTTTGTAAGTAGATGTATTCTGTGAACCGCATTAAGATTTTCACACAAAAATAGAAAAAAAACAATAAATTTTGGGGGTCCCCATACTTAGAACTGAAACTCAAAAATTTTTTTTTCATCAAACCCATACGTGTGGGGTATTTATGAACAGGTCTTCAAAAATGATATTGAGGTTTCTACTATCATTTTTTTCTAAACTGAATAGTTTGCGCGAGAGACACTTCCAAAGTGGTAAAATGCGTGTCCCCCCATCTAACTTCTAAAATTAAAGAATGATAAAACTAAAAAAAAATGTATGATGTACATTGCCATACAAACTGCCAACGAAAATTGGTTTGAACGAGATCTGGAGTAAGTAGTTTTTTTTTAATACGTCATAAGTTTTAAAAAAATCACTATTTTTAAAACATCGATCAAAGTTACAATGAACTACAAGAACTTTTATATTATGTTACTTGGTGCTACGGAACCCTTCATGGGCGAGTCCGACTCGCACTTGGCCGGTTTTTTTAGTTGTTCATTAGACCCCAAGCGAACATCGGCGTTCGCTCTATCATTGTCTTTATAACGTATCTCTAATTGACGGTATTTGAAAGGTTAAAACGTGATTGATTATGGAACAAATAAAAATATAGTTTAAAAAAAACTAAAAAAACACGCTTTCATAGCTTTGGGGCGCTTTGTGCCATATTTTTCGTAAATCGAGCACCCCACGCTTTTTTCACAATGATATTAACATTTTTCGTTCATTATTATTATTTTCTACCTATATTGAAAATTATTTTACACTTTTTAGTTTGATATGCTATGAAAGCATGTTTTTTTTTAGTCTTTTAAACTATATTTTTATTTTTCACTAAAAAAAAACGGATTATTGCATTGTCATCAGTACTTGATGGGTGTGCAACGTTTGAAGAAAATCTGATCGCCCAAAGTAGGTCAAAATCGAGCTCAAAGGCGTTGGTTACAAACATACAGGTGAAGCTAATATAAGCGTGTTAAAAATAAACTATACATAAGTATACCAATGACTGATATAGCATGTCTTCTCCCCCAGGTACTCGGCTCTGACACAGAATGGCATTTCGCGCACCGGGGCCTGCCCCACGCGCGCCCGCGCCGCTCCATCGCACACACGCGCATACTCAAGCAGCACCCACTTGTAAGTACTCATCATCATCATCATCATGATCACCATCATTACTTCTGCCTGAAAGCATCCCTGCTGGATATAAGACTCCTTTTAACCGCCAAAGTCGCGTCGGTAGGCGGTTAAAAGGAGTCTTAACTGGTTGATTAGTATATTAAATTGAAAAAATCACATTGTTACTTACATGAGACGCCCGGTGCCTTAACCACTGGGCTATTGGGCCCATTGACGTTTGACTGGTGTGTTGGTCTAGTGGTTAGTGACCCTGACTGCTATGCTGGAGGTCGTGGGTTCGATTCCCACTCAGGACAAATGTTTGTGTGATGAGCATAATCATTTGTTCTGTGTCTGGGTGTAATTTATCTACAATATGTATGTAATTAGAAATACATAGGTATGTTTATCAGTTGTATAGTACTCATAACACAATAGAGTCAGATCCCAGGCCCGCCAGACATCACGTATTTTCTCACGAACGAAATGTGGACGATTGAGCACTATTAGTATGTACTAAGAACGCATGCCTATCGCAGGTATCAGGTAATCTAAGTACATAAAATCATTACTTACCTCACGTAAATTCTCAAAGCTGATTTTTACGTATTTTGTAGGCAATATCTTTAAAATCAAGTCGCCAATACTCCCAGACATATTCCGTGGACCGTATTGCTTTACAGACGCTTTAAAGCTCCCAAAATAATGACATAACTTCACGTAAATTCTCGTGCTTGATTTTTGTATATGTTCACCAGACAACTATTTTAAAACCTTTTACAAGAAGACAGACCGATCCGATCGATTCTTAGTACATACTAATAGTACTCAATCGTCCACATTTCGTTCGTGAGAAAATACGTGACGTCTGGCAGGCCTGGGATCTTGGACTACAAGTTCTTCTTAGCTTGAGACTATGACGGCTTGTGTGATAGTTGTAGAATATAATTATTATTGGGCTGGAACACGGGTATTCAGCCACATACAGTTAAACTAGAAACCGACACAACAGTTAGCTAGGAAACGACTTGGGAAATGATCAACGCATAGCATAATCAGCCTTTTAATGTTCCCACTGCTGGGACTCCGGCATCCTCTCTAGGACAGGGGATGGGTCGTAATCCACCACGCGGAGCCGCGAGCCCAGTGCGCGTTGGTGAATGTCACATGTCTTCTAATTTTTGGTTTTAGGCCACGCCGATTTCCGCGCGATGTTTTCCTTTACCGTTTTGAGAGATGGTAAACGCATGTGGCTGTTAATCAATTCAGCTACAGCTTCACAAGACCCTCTACAGATGACAGCAGAATATGAAATTCAGATTTATATTCAAAATATATTCCTACTCGAAAATCATGCAACGAATTTAAAGCGACACGTGGAACTCAGTTAAAACGGGTCTAATTTGCTGCAAAGCGGTGCGCGGTGACTGATCTTATTTACCGAAGCGAGAACGCATCGACCGAGCAATTTAAGGCATATAGTCTCTTGAGCATCTGGCCGGAGTTACATGTAGACGTACTCGTACTACCGCCTACGCCCTTATTTATAGAACCCCGTTGACCTATAAAACCATTTTCTTTGCGAAATATTGATTGATTTACACGTGTTATGTACATACATTCTGAAGAACACTTAACCAGCAATTTTTTTGTGTAAACATAATATTTTCTAAAGCTGTTTAAAAGGAGAAGGGAAAAAAAGCGAAAAACTATCTATAATCTATCTATAATGTTGATAACGTTGTAAATGAATCTATAATAAACAACATATTTTTTTCCAAAACTTACCTGGTTACCGAGGAGCAAGCTTCAAAAAGTCACTGTTTTTTTTTTTTTTTTTTAATTGAGATAAACTAGTGCTTGACTGCGATCCCACCTGATGGTAAGTAGCGATGCAATCTTTGATGGTGAGGCGCACTAGTTTATTAAGAGCCTATTCACTCTAGCCTTGAAGACACCCAAATTATAATCGGACGGGAAGACCGCAGCAGGCAGACTGTTCCAGTCCTTCGACGTACGCGGTATAAACGACCAGGCGAAACGCTTAGTCCGGACCGTAGAGGTTTCAACTACGTAAGGGTGAATATTCGCCGTACGTCGGGTTGTCCGATGGTAGAATTGCGATGGCGGAATCAACTCATGCAATTCCTGCGCACACTCTCCAAAATGCATCCTGTAAAACACCGAAAGGCTGGCTACCCTACGCCTATGCTCAAGGCTTTGAAGGTTGGACTTAACCAAATCTGGATCACCAATTAGCCTCTTTGTACGCCTTTCCACCGAGTCCAAAGCTGCCAGGTGGCATTTTGCAGCACCAGCCCATATGTGACTGCAGTACTCCACACACGAACGGACCTGTGCTTTGTATAACATTAAAAGCTGTCCCGGTGTGAAGTACCGCCGGACCTTTGCAAGAACGCCCAGCTTCCTAGCAGGTACCTTGGCTTTGGACTCAATGAACCGCCCAAAGTTAAGGTCTGAGGGAATTTCAACCCCCAAGAGCTGAAGGCGGTCGGTGTACTCCAGGGATAAATTCCGAAAAGCAGGAACCAAGGTGCACGGGCTCCTTTTGGCAGTGAAAAGACACGCTTGTGTTTTGGCGGCGTTGAATCCCACTAGATTGGCTTCACCCCACTTGGAGACTGCCTGAAGTGAGATATTCGTTCGCTCTACCATAGCCTCTCTTTCGGACCGGATTAGCTCCTTACTAGCCCGAGCACTGGGCAGGTATCTCTCTACAACTGTGCTATCATCTGCATACCCATAGATACCGGGCACCAGCAGATCGTTGATATGCAACAGGAAGAGAGTTGCAGAGAGAACAGACCCCTGAGGAACTCCGGTATTAATCGTCATGGGCTCTGATGAGCATCCGTCGACGACAACTCGGAGAGACCGTTCACTCAGGAAGTCTTTTACCCAGTTAATCAGACCAGGGGAAATGCCGTACGCTGGAAGCTTACTCAATAGGCTAGCGTGCCATACCCTGTCGAAGGCCTTCGAGACGTCTAAGGAAACGGCAATCGCTTCCCCATTCTTCTCGAGGGCCTCGCCCCACAAGTGGGTGGCATAAACCAGTAGGTCCCCAGTAGACCGCTTGCGGCGAAACCCGTACTGTCGGTCACTGAGGAGATCGTTACCTTCCAGGTATGCCATGAGGCGCGAGTTCAATACACGCTCCATAATCTTGCAGAGTATGGAGGTTACCGAAATCGGCCGATAGTTGGCAGGATCGGCACGACTGCCCTTTTTGGGCACGGGTTGCACGTTGGCAAGCTTCCAGGACTTGGGCACTATACCAGTCCTAAATGAGAGGCGATACAAGCGCGTCAATACAGGAGACAACTCGGGCGCACAAGCCTTTATGGCATTGCTCGGGAGCTAGGGCCTTAACTACATTACAAATTACTTTACAGTCGATTGGACTGCATGGCTCACTACCCAATACGTTTTATAATAAATAGCAATTCATGTGTAGTAAAACGAAAATACTATAAACGAAGTAGCCGACGGGATACTTACGTAAATATGGTTTGAAGTTTTATTCAGAATGAAAACCTCGTAAAAGCGAATCGTAGATTGCAGGCGTGATTGTGCGCTTTCCAATAAGTATTGAAGTTTATTTTTATTTGGTTTCGCCCGCGAGGAAGTGGGAAAATCTGTATAGATCCATTTACCAAGTTCTATTCAAACGTTTGAGCGTGTATACAAACTTTCGACGTTATAATATTAGTGTAACTATACCAATATAGCTTGTGCATGTCTCTGACTTAAAAAGTAATCTATAATTCTGGAAAGATCTTTCTAAATCATCATCAATTCAGCCGAAACGAGAAATACCAATTTAAATACGAGATTACTATTTACAATAAAAATAAAAATATATAAATACAGACAATTTACATTATATACTGAACAATACAACTGCAACTGTTCTTTGCAACTAAAGGCTTGTTCAAGAGAGTTACTGTGACGTTAATTCTTTCGAATAATTCTGTAGTTATAGTTTTTGGTAAATGTATTATGTTTTGTTAAAAGTCATAGAACAAAGGTTGTTGTATATAATGTTAGTAATACAGTTCTGCAAGGTTGTTAGTGTTTTACAAATAACCCTGTATTAATTTAATTATTTTTTAATTAATAGATTAAAAGAAACACACATTTAAAGAAACCTTTTTACTATCTTGTCAACCGATTTTAACTTCTGTATCGTAAGCATAAAGGTGGCATTACAATAAAAAAGTGGTTACAATAGCGACTATTAACTGCAGCCGCCATTTGTCATGCCATCAACGTAATAATAAAAAGATGTCATAAATGTCTAATGTTATTTTGAAAAGAGTATACATAATATTAGTTTAATCAAACTAGTTTTCTTCTTGAAACCAAACATTTTCAGACATTTTATACCAATGTCGTATTAAAAATATTTAATCTTGAAAGCTCTTTAATACAGTATGGGATCTTCCAAGTTAATGGAGCGGAAAAGTACTAGAATGAAAAAAAAATGTCCATAAAATGGTATCGGTCGGTGACATAATGCGGTCAGTCATGTTATTTGTGCTTCATTACCTCTTTATAAGATTTAAAGAAGTCTTAAGAAAATGGTTCATTATCATAAGTAGGATCTAGTCAGAGTTTGTGTTGGTACTTTGGTAATATAACTTGCCTGTTTAAATATTTGGTGACTTAAACATACTTGGTGACTTCAGAATACTTACTGACTTTAATACTTGGTGACTTAAAAATAATTGGTGAGTTTTATATATTTACATGGGCGTACCCAGCTTTTGGGACAGGAGGGTGCGATTTTTTATAAGCACCTAGTCAAATTAAAATATTTTTTTTTTATACAATTAAAGAATTAATTAAACACTATAACTATTTTAAAAAGTAACTTTCGAGGGTCTTTCTCAAAACGGTTTATGACGTCTTCCGTGAAAGAATCTCGAATAGCGTTAACAAATTTTCTATTTACACTGAGCATATTAACCCATTTATTAAAGCATGATTTTTAAAAATTGTACATTGCAAATGCCAAAAATATCGACAAAAGTAGATAGTTAGTAGGGACGTAAACTAATTTCAGGGGGGGGGGCGGTTGCCCCCCCCTGCCCTCCCCTCCCCATGTATATTTGCTTAGTGACTTTAAAATACTTGGTGATTTAAAAATACTTGGTGACTTTTACTTGGTGACTTTTAATACTTGGTGACTTTTAATTCCTTGGCATTACTTATTTCAAAGTTCCTTAATAAAGACAAAAAAGTAGGTATTATTTATTAGTTATTCATCTTCAATATATATGAATAACTCTTACCATAATATTGTAGGGATCAGAGATAATACAAATCTTTATTCGCCTATTATATAAATAAAAACTACTGTTTCTAACATTTGTTGAGTTATTCGAACATCATGAATATACTGCAAAGCTTCTAATATTCTATTCAGTTTTGATCTCATTTTTTTTATTGTGGGAAAAATCATCCAATGACAACCCCCCTTTCTTGGGCGGAGCGGGAGATAGTGTCAGATTCTTACTGCCTAAAGGCCTTCATACCGGGGCTCGAGTTCCCTTTCGGGTAATCCTGGCCCCAGTAGGCTTCAACACAGCTGGGCCCCTGCTGTTGCTGATAACTCCTTGAGGCGCGCGGGAATAGTGCGCGCCGTCGACGACTTGGGCTTGGTCCGGACTGTTACCGGACGGCCGGACAGCGAGCCATTACCCATTGCTCACTGTCCGCAACCCCGCGCCTACGGTGGCCTGAAATCGGGATCGGAATCCCGGCGGCGGCGGCGAGAGCGCCGTTGCCTGATGCGGTCCGCCTCCTCCTTTGCGAGCATTACTGCTTCGCAGAAGTCGGCGACCGCCTAGTTTTGATCTCATAATAAAACTTTTAGGTTGTTATATAACTATGTGGCATTCCTGAGTCCTTTCATCCTCCAAAATATGGCCGACCTTTAAAAATAAACATTTACATTTTTGACAATTCCTTTTTTACTCTAGTGGTTCTGAGGCCTATTAACCATTGAGTTCACTTTTCCGAGAGTAAAATATGAAAATTGGTCCTTTCCGTACCCAAAGACCGAGTTGAGCAAAATATACGCATACTAAAATAGGTACGAACTCCAAATACATTTTCTTTTGTATAAATGGAGATGGAAATTCTCTTTACTAGACAGTTGTATATTGTTCTCTTACGTTCTTCGATGAATGGGTGTATTTTAAGAGAAAAATGTGGGTCGAGTGCGATTGAGTTTGAATCCTTTATTGTAAAGTATAAACGATGTCGTGAGCTTTGTACCATTTTAGTTTATGTAGATTTTTATCTTCAAGGACTTTATGTGCATGACTATTGTGGATGCTTTATTTATTATTAGCTGTGTCAGTGACATCGTTTGCGTGGAGTTTAAAAACCATTACTGTCCATTTTTGGGACATTTTTTTTACTAATTTTTATATCATCGTGATTAGATGACACATCTGTTAGAAAAAGTGATGGAGAAATAGGCAGTAGTACAATAATTGTAGGTAACAAAATATACTTTAATACGCGTTGTAAAAAAAATTTTAAGTTTGATATTGCAGACACTTTAATTTATTAACTAAATTTTTCTTCTAATGTCTCTTAGCGGCTGAAAACTCGATAATATGAAAACTAATGGAATACAAATTATCCTATGTTCTAATTTATGCTATGGGTTTAGCCGAGTTTGCATTCAAATTCGAAGGCGTGGTTAAGAAACCAAATAAAAATATTTCACAATTTAGTGTCTTTTAAAATACTGATTTTATTATTCATTTATTTCTTTATGCACACCTATGATAAACATTTAAAAAAATAAGTGTACATATCTACAAATAATTTTATGGTAAATAGAGATGAAAATGATGATGATGGTGAGATGATGATGATGGTTATCGGCTGAAATGATGATGATGATGATGAGAGATGAAAAGTATTATATTATTACAAGTACATTACTTACACGCGCAGAAATATATTTATCAAAACTTTTGTTAAAAAAAGTTACTAAGCTCTATTAAATTTCACGAGAAAAATACGACTTGACTTTTAAAGTTTTTGGGGATACTGAATACGAAAATAACATATTTTTGCGGGGACGTATATTCTGGTAAAAAAATCACATTGAAGTTATTCCGAACTTAATAATGAGTATGAACTTGGTAACGTCGTAATTGAATAATAATAATAATAATAAAGATGATGTTTAAGTTTTTTTATATATTTCTTAGCAGAAGATATTTAAGTTTATTTCAGAAAAGGGGACCTTCGGCAGCTGAGAGTTTTTGTATTACACTATCAAGCACTATCGGCATTTTCTTTCATGCTGTGACAATTTTGTTATAATAATTTAATTTTTATTTTATTTTAACATATTTGTGGTCTTGTAATGATAATGAAATATACTTGCTGTGTACTTTTTTGATAAATTAAAGATTTTTTACTGTCATGTAGTAGTTGCCACTTAAGTTTGGCGATTCTTAAAGACGCAGCGTTGGAAGGCCTCCAACAAGGTGGACCAATGACCTGGTCAGGGTCGCGGGAATCCGATGGATGCGTGACGCACAGGACCGGTCGTTGTGGCGACGCTTGGGGGAGGCCTATGTCCAACAGTGGACGTCTTTCGGCTGGTATGATGATGATGATATAGTAGTTAGTTAGAAACCTGGCCGTTTAGTTGGGGGATCGAAGTATTACATGGAATATGATATGTATTGCTAGACATGTACCACCTATTAGATTCTGTTCCATTCTTGAATGACAGAACGGTGGACTCTCCACTCCTTCTATCTTTCGCTAGCCAGCGTTTTCTTCTATTTCTGGTAAAAACTGTCCAGCAGGCCACATTACCTGTTACGCCACATTCGGCCACATGTCACGTGACTTCTCCGTAAATAATGTCATTTTTAAGTTTAAAATTATGTTTTTAAGCCTACATTTCGTACTACCATATCCTTCGTGGTCTACTGCAAAATTTCAACACACTGTATGATCTCAATGTTGGTTTATGACACAAAAAAAAAAAAAATATCTAACATTTTTTTTAGTTTGATGGTCTAAATATATTTTTTTTGGTCACCCTATTGCTTATTGTTATTACCATGATACTCGTACTTATTTTCAACAGAATGTTAAATGATCAGAATACATCCTTTTACAATATTAATTAAAATTTTCTCAATGGTAGAGGTAAAATATAAATACCACTTCGACAGAGAGGTAATTAAGCCATGTTTATTACCAATCACTTTCGTTTGCCGTAGTTAAACAAAAGGAATAATTAATCCTTTGTAAGCCCAGCTGTTAAAGAACCTTTTCGCATAAAATAACTATTGCGTAAAAGCTGAGGTAATTTTATGAATGTAGTTTGTTATTCATGATTCTATCTTTATTATCTATATTGTGCTTTGTCTTTTTTTTTTCTTGTATAAAAATTATCACGATTAGCCTGTTATGCTAGTGGTTAGTGGCCCTGACTGCTGTGCCGGAGGTCGTGGGTTCGATTCCCACTCAAGACAATTTTTTGTGTGATTAGCACGATTTTTTCTGTCTGGTTGTAATTTATCTATGTATAATATGAATGTATTTAGAAATATTAAGTATGTTTAACGGTTGTGAGGTACTCATAGCACAAGCTCTGCTTAGTTTGGGACTGTGATGCCTTTGTGTGAAAGTTGTGGAATATTATATTATTGTATTGTGTAATATATACCAACAGGGCGATTTTTAAGGCCAGGTTCTAGTAATTTTGACCTTTTTTAAACCTCTGGAAATCCAGAAATATTCGGTACAGAGAACACCATGAAAAATTATTTTTAAAATATGACCAACCCCTGGGCAAAAATCAAAACATGATATTAAAACTTAGTTGGCTCGATAAAAAAAAATCGCGAATCTGACATACATGTTTAAAATCGTAAATTAGGGGAACTTATGATTTTAAACGTGTATGTCAACGAGATTACGTCACGAAAATATTTGAAAGTAAACTTCTGCACATTTAAAGTATTTTTACAAATGTACCCAAACAAAGGTAATGCGAAAATTTCGTTTTGTACCTCGACCATTACAGTGGAAAGGTCAAAAAGTTGCGGTACAAAGTGAATAAATAATGAACACGTGAAACTGTGGGTTTTACACGACCGTTGGCCGTGGTTCGTAATAAAATAATGTAAAGCAGTAATTCCAGTTAATGTGTGTGTAATTATAATCTTACTTTGTGATTTAATTTTTTTTTTTCACAACGCCGACGCTAGGTTATTAAGGCCAGCCTGAAGTTTAGACTATTTATGTACGTTCAGACTAAACACACCCACAATTCACCAGTTGTGTTTCACCATCATCATCATCATTTCAGCCGATAGACGTCCACTGTTGGACATAGGCCTCCCTCAAGTGTCGCCACAATGATCGATCCTGTGCGTCCCGCATCCATCGGATTCTCGCAACCTTCATCAGGTCATCGGTCCATCTTGTAGGAGGCCTTCCGACGCTGCGTCTTCCGGTATGCGGTCGCAGATAGCGCAAAATAATGTAAAGTTTAATACAAATGTAATATTTAATATTTTAAATAAAGAATATATTTATAATTAAAGCTAGCTAGTAAACTGTCATATTGGAAACGGTTTAAAAGATTTATACAACAGTCTTAGCTATTACCTCTAAAGCGAAGTAAATTCCAAATTATTAATATGTCACCAGTGCCGTAATTAGCTTTTTATACGCCCGGTGCGCGCTTCTATAACTGCACCCCTAGAAAAAAGTACAATACAAACAAAAAGGACTAGATATAAAGTTTTTGGGTCCCTCCAGGGACTTCAAATAACACGGGACAATTGCTGGAATATGATGGTTCCTCCAGTACCCCTAGCTAAGTTGATAATCTGTAATAGTTAACGCTAGTAGAATACTTCAAATGTACGGGAATGATGTCATCTCAACCCTCAGTTACGTGGTCAGAACAAAAGAATTGGGTGTGTGGCCAACTCGAGTCGTTCGACGCAAGAGAAACGGTTGTAACTTGGCTAGGGGGCAGGGACTGCAACCCTTTGCCTGGGCACCGTTGGCACCGCCCTATTTACGGCACTGTGTGGTACCAAGAAGATTCAAAGGAATGAAGAATGAAACTAAGTTCTTGTCCAGATTCTGAGTCAATCCACGCCGCGACCATCATCCATCACTGAGATTATCCCTTTGCAGATTAGCATGGCGTTTGCCGACAGTCTGCATTAGATTTATTGTTCATAGGATTATGTCAGTTTAGGGCTTATACGAAAGACCTACTTTCGTATATTTTATACCTTCTCATTGTTACACTTATGTTAAGTCAGTCTAGAGCTTTTTTTTTTCGGTGGGTAAAAATCATACTGATGACGTCCCCCGCCCTCGGGCGGAGCGGGAGATAGTGTAAGACTCTTACTGACTGAAAAATCCACCCCGTACCTTCGTTGCCTTTCATACCGGGACCGAGCTTTCCTTTCGGAAACAGACTTGGCCCCAGTAGGCTTCGACCCTGCTGAGCCTACCCTACGGTTTGCTGACAACTCCTTGGAGTGCGCGGGAACAGTACGCGCCGTCGACGACTTGAGAACGGTCCGGACGGTTACCGGACAGTCGGATGGCATCGGCGGCGGAGACCTCTCGCGCCGGGCCTTGGTCGAGGCCATGGTCCGGAGCGAGGAGGAGTGGCAGGCGGTCGCTGACTTCTGCGAAGCAGTAATGCTCGCTAAGGAGGAGGCCGAGCGCATCAGGCAACGGCGCCCTCGCCGCCGCCGGGATTCCGATCCCGATTTCCAGCCACCGTAGGCGCGGGCTTGCGGACAGTGAGCAATGGGTAGCTCGCTGTCCGGCCGTCCGGTAACTGTACGGACCAAGCCCAAGTCGTCGACGGCGCGCGCTGTTCCCGCGGGCCTCAAGGAGTTGTCAGCAACAGCAGGGGCCCAGCCGGGTCGAAGCCTACTGGGGCCAGGGTTATCCGAAAGGGCGCTCGAGCCCCAGTATGAAGGCTTGAAGGAACGGGATGGGTTTTTTAGTCAGTAAGAGTCTGACACTATCTCCCGCTCCGCCCAAGAGCGGGGGTTGTCATAAGATGATTTTTCCCATCGAAAAAAAAAAAAAAAAACAGTCGGATGGCGAGCTTGGCAAAAATTTGTGAATGTGTAGGTTAGGTTAGTACAGTGTGACCATAATTTATTATGTTGCTGAGTTGTTGACCATATTTAGTCTCACGGGTATTTTTTTTTTTTTTTTTTTTTTTTTATGGTGGGAAAAAATCATGCATTGACATCCCCCGCCCTTGGGCGGAGCGGGAGATAGTGTCAGACTCTTACTGACTAAAAGACCCACCCCGTTCCTTCTAGCCTTCATACCGGGGCTCGAGCGCCCTTTCGGATAACCCTGGCCCCAGTAGGCTTCGACCCGGCTGGGTCCCTGCTGTTGCTGACAACTCCTTGAGGCGCGCGGGAACAGTGCGCGCCGTCGACGACTTGGGCTTGGTCCGGACAGTTACCGGACGGCCGGACAGTGAGCTACCCACTGCTCACCGTCCGCAAGCCCGCGTCTACGTTGGCCGGAAATCGGGATCAGAATCCCGGCGACGGCGGCGGCGATAACGCCGTTGCCTGATGCGTTCGGCCTCCTCCTTTGCGAGCATTACTGCTTCGCAGAAGTCGGCGACCGCCTGCCACTCCTCCTCGCTACGGACCATGGCCTCAACCAAGGCCCGGCGCGAGAGGTCTCCGCCGCCGATCGCCCCCACGAGGGCACGGCGATGCTCCGCCCAAGCAGGGCACACCTCGACTGTGTGCTCCACTGTATCCTCCGGGCGTTCCGCACAGTGGCGACACCTGGGCGTCACTTCCGCATGAATCGAGTGCAGGAAACTCCCGAACGAACCATGTCCGGTGAGTACCTGCGTCATGCGGAAGGTAAGGACGCCGTGAGGTCTTTCCAGCCACGCCTCAAAGAGGGGACTTACCGCCATGATTGTGGCGTGCCCAGCACTGGGTTGCGATAGTCGCTGACGCCATTTCACCATGAGATCCCGCCGGAGCTCTGTCCGCCATGCCGTGACCTGTCGCGGCAGCGGACTTTCACCCCGGCGTTGCATCTCCACGCGCATATCGTGCATGTCTCACGGGTATCGGGAACGCGCCTAATGTCGCAAATAGAAATAAGAACTATAATTCGGGCGGGTAATAAAATGATTCAAACAAAATCCCTATGAAACTTTAATAACCCATCTGAGATTTTGAACCTAATGGTGGGTTCTTTGAAAGTTATGGTTGAGATGGTTGATTATTTATCTACACTAGTGTATGGTACCAATTGGTCGATTCTTATAGACTCCATGGCTACTCTTTTTAAAATAATGATTCATTGCACAATATTTGCATATTAAAATTTAAATAGATTTGTGAGAACAGTGTAGATCAGTCGATTCTGTACCCAAAAGCACAATCAATATAATAATATTTATCTTCTTTATTTATTATAATATATATTATATTATATATAAATTATAATAAATATTATTTTTCGACCCATTTTTTATTATTATATTACAAAATAATAAAAAATGGGTCGAAATAAAAAGTAATCGATGAATCCGTGGAGTCTACAGTGTTCTCACCACAGAAATCTTAATAATAAGGCAATTGCCTTATTATTAAGATTTCTGTGGTTCTCACATTCATATTATAAAAAAGAGGTTATATAAAAAGGGAGTAAAAAAAATGAAAACTATCAAAAACTGATGGATGGATGTTTTCATTCGTTATGTAGGTCGTTTGGAGTCTAGTTTGCATTCCACGTCTATTATTCCCGAACCCAACTAATTGGCAGGATCAACCAAACTACGTAAATTGCACGTCAGAATACAGTCGAATATTTTTTGAATAACTTTTCCACAAATTCGGACAGTTCGAGAAACTTTGCAGCATTTATTTTCGCTTGTAACTGTTTTTTTCGGCATTCACTCGAAACTTTGCTCGTTTCAGATTGAAGAGCGCCGGAAATTCATTATACGTAATTTTTTGGGAATTCTGGGGATGTAAACAGATGGAAATTATTTTTACAATTTCGTGAAATTAAAACGTTGAACGAAGATTGTTATTGTTGTATTTTGATGATGCTATATTAAGTACTAGCTTTTGCCCGCGTCTTCGCCCGCGTACATAAAATATATCACTCAGAAATTAAACTGCTTTCTATCGGTGAAAAAAATTTAACAATCGGATTAAGTACCTCTTTATTATATTATAGTACGTAAAACAAAGTCTCCCAACGCAACTGCCTATCTGTTCGCGATAAACTCAAAAACGACTGAACGGATTTTCATAAGATTCATTTCTTTTTTTTGAGCTAGGAAGTCATGCAATGACTTCTCCCACACTTGGGAGGAGCGGAAAGGCATATCAGACTTTTACTGACTAAAATCCCACCTATGTTTCCTCGAAGCCTTGCGTTCCAGGACCACGGGTTTCCCTTTCGGAAGTTAACCCATGGCCTCTAGTAGGCTTCGGCCCAACTGGGCCCCTACGGTTTTGCTGACTCCTTATAATAATAATAATAATTTATTTATTGGTCAGGAAATTTTTCCCATATAAAAAAAAAACACTTCAATTAAATACAATCTACACAAATACACACATACACAATTATATAGATTATACTAAAATTCAATTCATTTTTTCCTTTCCATGTCAAAATAAAAATCAATTAAATTACATTAAATCAAATTAAATTACATCAAATTAAATTACATTAAATCAAATTAAATTAAATTAAAGCAAATCAAATTTATGAGGCCCGCGTGGAACACTACGCGCCTTCGAAGACTCGGGCTTGGTCCTTACGGTTACCGGACAGCCGGGTGGCGAACTCTACTGTAATCAACCTAATTGCTCCATCAAGGAAAAGGTGGCTAGCGAGAAATACACTAATGTGCATATTGACTTACCTACCTTACACTGCTAGCCAGATTTATTCACCATCATCTTCCTGCCCTAGTCCCATATCGGGATCCCTATTTGAAATCGAACGATGTTAAGCTGGAATAACAATTGCTCGACAACGATAGCTCGACAGTATTAGCTAACATCATTCGATTTCAAGTAGGGAACCCCCCATATCACTTGGAATCGGCGCAATACATTTTTTTTTCATTCTATCCTGTCACGCTATCACTAATTCTCTTTTTTTTCTCCTCATACAACCCCCCCTGCCTCTCCATTCATCCACAAGTAAACCCATAACACTTTAGCTAGCCAGATTTATTAGAAAATTTATACATACACACAGAACTTGTTAAATTAACAATGTTTAAAGCTCCAACACCTCTGAGAAAACAGTAAAAAATAAACGAGTTATTATACTCTCTCCGAGGCAAGAAAATGGAATTACCTCCAATCTTGCTCAATTACGAAAAGTGGAGGGTACTTTTATATTTTACTGCTGTAAGATTGCTCAAGTAAACGGAAAATGCCTTTAAAAATATTACGTGCGAAATTTTTTATCTAAAATAACGAGTTTTTCCGACTGGCTACAGTGGCATTTTAAAAACGTGATTTTTTAAAAAGCCGTATTAAAAAACGTTTCCTTGTTTTACATCCGGTTTGCTCAGTGGAAACGGTCAGTAATTTTTGACAAGGTCATGTTTAATTTTTTGGTGAAACTTCACAGCGGCAGTATCTTGAAAATTAAATCATGATAAAGTTTGATATAAAAAAAGCGCTAAGTGTAAAATAACTTTAAAATTTAAATTCACATAAGTTGGATTTGTTTGTTTTAAAGTTTTTTTAGTTTACACTTTTTCAGTTGTGTTAGGTACTCTACAGCTAAACCTAAATAGTATGCAAGATCTAATTCCTCATTATGCTATCATCAGAAATCGATTTTGGTAATAATGAGACCTACCTGAAAGCAGATGTTATCAAGTAAAAAAAAATATTTCGCAAATCGTTTTATAAATGACGGAGAACCTCCTCCTTTTTTTAAGTCGGTTGAAAAGGATGATTTTTAGACTCATTATTAAACCTTAAACAGACGCAATCAAAAACAATAAATAGACCCAGAGAATGAAACATATTGAAGTTTTTACAAAAGCTTTCGACTTAAACAATTGTCAATGTAACAAAAGTGGAATTCATCCTACATTATGTAATATTGTGGGAGCTGCCATGTGTTCACGGGTGGAGTCAAATGGAGACGTCAATGTCAGGAATAGATGGCCATTTGTCTACAGCTTGTACCTACTAACGTTTAAATTATTTTGGGGCCGTTTTTCAAGTGCTGTTAACCACTTTTGAAACAGTACTTGGTTTAAGAGGTACTTGAATGGTAAACGTGTCGCATTCTTCAAATGAAAGTAATTAACATGACCTTAATAACGTTTATTGTGAATTTTTGAGTGGTATGGTCTCTAAAATTCGTAATTCTCGGCACCAAAGATTTTTTGACTGAATTGTTTTTTTGACTCATGACCACAATGACAAAAAACAAAAAACTCCCACCCACCACAACCACTCTTGCCAGAGTGGTCGTGGTCATCATTTTGAATCACGATGAGTTATGATCTTAGTAACACGGCGTCATTCATCGTAGACTGCAACTTTCCGGGTACATTTTTAAACGGAACACTTAGTTGCGGTCTTGATCTGGTCTGTCCATCTCATTGGTGATCTATCACGTGGCTTGGTACCTTCAAATTTTTCGTGCACTACTAGATTCTTAATGGAATCATTACCACGATGAGACACATGGCCGAAGAATGTCAAAATGATTAATAGTGTGGTGTAGTGGTTAACAGGCGCTGTTTGATGCCGAGTTCTTTTAATCTACACTAATAACGACCGTTTCGTTTCGGCTCTGCTGCGTCAAACGTCTCGAGTCAGCCACGCCTTCGATTTCTTTTGTTCTGACCATGTGACTGAGCGTGAACGAAGATGATGCCAGAACAAAGTAATCGAAGGCGTGGCCAACTCGAGGCGTTGTACGCAAGAGAATCGAAACGAAACGGTCGACAACAAGGGGGGCTGCCCCCTAGCCAAGTTACAACCGTATCGTGTCGAATTCCGTTCTCCAATCGGTAACGCTTTGGTGTCAGCAATTGTAGAAAACGATAAGTGGGTAGCCATGTTGACGCGCCTGAGTCGGCCACTCGTTCTACAATGTAGCGTTTGTTTATCAAAGGAGCGTTAAACTTTGTAGAAATTCATTCTATCATTTTGAACGATGTGAACTTGGCTAAGAATTTTCTATTCGTTTTTGAATTAACGTTGAGATGATGTCATTCCTATAGGTACACAAACACAATTTACATTTTTTTTTTACATTTGATTACTTTTCGACTAGCGTTAACGATTGCAGATTATCAATTTGGCTAGGGGTGCTGGTGCTAAAATTTTTTCACCAATAAAAAGCTGCTTTATTCCTGAGTGACATAGGGTAAATTTTATGTATGCAGACGAAGCTGTGGGCAAAAGCTAGTATGGAATTATTTGTTCGAAACTCCTAGCATCAGTCTCTAGCGACACATCTCTAACGCGTCAACTTTCTCCTTCTCGATACCACTCACCTGCTTCTTAATCAAACGCGTCCCGATTCGAGCACGTACTTAATAGGGACGCAGACGTTCAGCGCCAAACATTCGAGTATTCGAATACAAAGCAGTCTTTAGAAGTTCGTACATACGTTTCATGTGTATGGATTCTATTTATTTGGTGAATTGCTTTTGTTCATTGACTTACATTCTAGTGAAGTACATATATATCGATGGTTTTGTTTGTATAAGTTAATGGCACGTTTCAAGCTTTGACGAGTACCTATGTAGTTTTCGTGTGTACATTTCGTTTTTAGGTAGAAAATCAACGTATAACTTCTTAAGTGTGAGACTTTTACTAGCTAAAACCCATCTGTGTTTCTTCAGTTACCATTTGAGTTCGAACTAAACTGTGTTGTAATTCTTCTTGTTAACTAATATCTGGTTTAGTTTTTTAGCACATAGGCACAAAATATATAGGTACAGAAGTCAATCTATATACAAAGCGCGCTCGAGCAACGCACACAAAGACACCGCTCACAGACATGATGTCTCGGTCGCGTCTCGGATCACTCGTCGAACAGTTCCGGCTCAAACGCTCATTAGTGTGCGTCCACCGAGCGTAGGTATAAAAAGTGAAGTACATACATTAGATTGTCTTCTGTACCTATCTATTTTGTGACATACGTTACGATAATCTGTTTAAATTACAGCAGCCGTTATTACGAACCAACACTGAAATATAATTAAAAAAATCTGGGCAAGTGCGAGTCGGACTCGAGTACTGAGGGTTCCGTACAAACTTACTTATGAAAACAGTTCAATTCACGAATTGAGTCTCAAAGATTTTTCCGAATCAGAGAAAATATTTTTTTTTGTGATGTAACTACAAAATTACAGTTTTTAGATTTTTTCCTATACTTTTGCTGTCATTTTGCTTCATGCCAAACAGGATTCTAGGTCAACGGGAAGTACCCTATGAATTTTGATTCCCTCGGGAGTGACGAAATGTACGTTTTTTGCGACATAAATTTTAGCCATATATTTTTTTTCCCGTTAACTTAGAAATTTGATATTTTCACAGCTTCAAGGGGCCGTAGGCTTGACTATATGGTTTTAATTTCAACTTGATACTTTCACGTGTTCCCGAGATAATTGGTCTTGACAGATACGATAGACAGACTGACGGACGGACAACAAAGTGATCCTATAAGGTTTCCGTTTTTTCCTTTTGAGTTACGGAACTCTAAAAATATGGTTACTCACTTAACTCAAGCTTTCAAAGAAAATACTTTTCATGTTTTTGTAACTCAAAGAAAATATGCTTCATGTTTTTGTAACTCAAAGAAAAGTAAAAAATACAAAAAGAATTTCATGAAAAATGAAATAACTTAGAAGCGTCTTTCACGAATGCAGTAAAGAAAAATAAGTGGGGTTGTAATTCATGTTTAAAATGAGTTGGTTCTTGAAAGTTTAAGCTCTGCGGCTAGATGGGTCTCATACAAATAGTTGATGAATGTTGTAAGGGGTGACCAGACGGTTGAAAACTAGCGTTCCAACCAAGGTCACCGTGGTTTATGTGTTTGTGAAGGTCTGACATGCATTGGATGATTTCCCACCAAAAAAAAAGAGTTATTATGAAACAAAAAATATACCAACATAAATTAAGTTTAAGAAATACAGGCTTATATTAAGACGAATGTTTTGGAGTGGACGCAGCGTTGGTATGCCTTCAAGCGAGACACACAGAACCGGTCGATCTGGCGACGTTCGGGGGAGGAGGAGGGGATCATGATGATTAAGTGAATTCTCAATTTTGACTACGCAATAAGGAAGTAAAGACAAGCTAATCAAATTCACAACAATAAAAACGCGTTTAGATATAACTTCCAGTACAGCATAAACCGAACCTTTGCGTCATAAAGGAGCCGTTATTTACAAGCTATAACACATGTTTTATGGTTTTATTCATGGCGGCATCGCCTTGGAATATCAACGAGGTGATTTTAAACGCAAAGTCGTGAACGTTGAGAATTTTCTGACGACGTTATAAAGTTCTATTGAACGCGTAGAGCAGCGACTTTTCTTGTCTGCCAGCGGAATGGCAAGCGACGGTATTGCGGTAGAATGTCGTAGAAGATTTTCGTAGGTTTTCCTTTTAGTGGATTTTGTTTGAGATATTTGTGTTTAGGCTACGAAAAAGAGGTTTTTTTTTGACTTGGGAAATCATCAAATGACTTCTGTGAAACGAGAGGGCGTGTTAGATTTTTGGTGGCTGAAACCCGCTAATACATATTTCTTCATCTCGTCCTTAGTATTCAACTACTAACTAACAACTAACTACTAACAAATAAGTATACTCTAAGGATAAAAGTATCCTATATGCTGTTCCAAAATGTCTAACCGCGTGCAAACAAAGCTAAGAATTATTTATGAATACAACTTAGAAGCGTTCATAGTAAAGAAAAACAAGTAGAGTTGTGATTCATATACGAATAAATTTCTTTAGAAATTATACGCGTGATTACGCGAGCCTATCAATAATAATAAAAAAAAACCTTGAAGGCACCTAAATTGTGATCGGACGGGTACACCGCTAATATCTATTATAAACTGTACGTTTTGCAATATTATTTAGGTGCATTAATTAACTGCACAATGTGCGGTCTTCAGTACCTAATTAGGTCAAGTATGGGCAAGCATTATGCATTCATGGGTTTTGCTAAAGCTGACTAAGGGATTCCCTATAGGGAGGGCAGAAGTACCCTCTAGTTTGTGAATACCTCTTAAGTACCATGGCACTCAAGAGGTATGGTTCTAAATGTGATTATATTAATAACTAGCGTTTTCACGCAGCTTTGCTCGCGTAGGTACATAAAATGTAGCCTATGTCACTAAGGGACAAAACAGTTTTCTAACGGTGAAAAAATTTTAGCAATCGGACCAGTACTTTCAGAGATTACCTCCTACAAACAAAAAAAAAACAAACTTTAGCTCTATATAATATTACTGTAGATAATAATATTCCACAATTATCACACAATCCCGTCTAGTCTCAAGCTAAGCAGAGCTTGTTTTATAAGTACTAGATAATTTTTCAAATCGGTTGGCAAGTGACGAAGTTATGCGCGAACATACATAAAAAAAAAAATACAAACATCCGAATTAAGAACCTCCTCCTTTTTTAGAAGTCGGTTAAAAACTGATAAACATACTTATATTATTTCAAAATACTTACATATACTGGATAAATTACACCCAGACACAGAATAAATGATCATGCTCATTACACAAACATTTGTCCTGGGTGGGAATCGAACCCATGACCTCCGGCATAGCAGTCAGAGCCACTAGAACAACTAGACCAACAGGCCAGTCAATTCGATTAACATAATGATTGTTTAAAACTGTTGAAAATCAGTGGTTTTTCACAACGTGTCATTGTGCGTAAAGTTTAAAAAGGGGGATAATAAACGATGATATTTCCTTAATTTAAAATTGGTGCATTTTTTATGTAAGTAAGCGAAATTTAAGCGCTTTTGCTTACATGATAAAAGAAAAAAATAAAAATATTCTTTTTTGTCCAAATAACCTAAAACAAACAATAAAAATAGGTCAGCTAGTAGGCGAGTTTAACTCACTATTGGTTTTTCTTAGAGATTTTTATGGAAATTTTATTGATTACATGTTTTTAGGGTTCCGTACCTCACAGAGAAAAAACGGATCCCTTAAGGATCACTTTGTTGTCCGTCCGTCTGTCTGTCTATCTGTCAAGACCCTTTAACTCAAGAACGCGTGGAGGTATCGAGTTGAAATGAAAACCATATACTCAGGTCTGTGGTCCCTTCCAGCTGTGAAAATCGAACTTCTAAGTTAACGGATAAAAAAGATACGGCCGTTTATGTCCCAAAATAACGTATATACTTTGATACTCTCAAAGATCGAAATTCATAGGGTACTTCCCGTTGACCTAGAATCCTGAAAATTGGCACAAAGCAAGGTCTTATAGCACAGATATAGGAATAAATCTGAAATTAGTAAATTTGTCGTTACAAACGTCACAAAAAAAAAATGCATTTCGGAAAAATCTTCGAGACTCCAGTCGGGAATTGTAGTTTGCACGGAACCCTCAGTGCGCGAGTCCGACACGCACTTGCCCAGTTTTTTTTTTGTTATAAAATTTACCCTAAAATGATGAAGTGTTTGTCCAGATGTTCTTGCAGGGTTTAAAACACTTTGTTTAAAATACAGCCAATCAATACAGCCTATACCTTCATGCATACTAATGACTACACTGTAAGTTACTTTAATTTGATTGATGACATTTAATTATTGTCAAAATGAGGTTGGTTCACGTTATGTATGATTAACTACTACATTTATTTTGACAGACGATTTTAATCTCAAAGGACATAGCTTTAACCTATTCAAGGCTCTTATAAATGTAATGAATATCATTAAAATTACTGGCCAAGTTTTATATATTTTATTATTTATACATATAAACACATAAAAATAGTAATAGATTATAAATATTCTTCCACTATAACTGCGAAAGGAGAAATTGAAAATAATATAGACGATAGTGCGCCGAGTGTACTCGTATCGAAAGCCACACAAACCAAAAACAAATAAACCTACACATCTACACCTACCTATTACATATAATTATCACAGTTGAGAAGAAACATCTGTTAGGGTGAGTTGCACCATTTAACTATAACCATAACAAAGCCGTTAACAGTTGTCAAATCGTCGAATTGACCAACAGGAGGCCGTTTCACGGCTGGTTATGGTTTGGTTATCGTTATAGTTAAATGGTGCAACTCACCCTTGTTCTCTTTTGAAAAGTGAAATTGATTTCAAATTTCGAACTAAAAACAACTTTAAATATGTCGTCGAAAAACGCCTTCGCGTCGCTGTCAACTGGTAATGTGCCCAAAGAACTGGCGGCATTGCCACGCTGTTTGGCAATAATCTCAGTCCAAATCAGTCGCCAGCCTTTAGGTTTAGGTCACTCGATGTGTCAACAAGGCGTTTAGGTCTTTGTACAATTTGTGGGAAACGGTCCCCACGACGTATTTCAACCCAAAATTACTCTAAAATATAACTGCCAACAAGTTATTGTTTTACCGCCACTTGAGGTTCTTCGCAGCCGCAGTAACAGCATCAGCACAGCACATATAAATCTAATTTAGTTTAAGAAACACGCAAATCAAAATCAGTTACTGAGTTTTGTAAACTTTATGAACTGCTTTCAAAAACTTTCATGTGAATATGTATCGTTTTAAATTGAAAGTTAGATAAAGTTAGTGCCTTTTAGTGAAGTTTTAATAGTAAGTTTGCAAGTTAGGAATGATTTGGTTAACAAAGCATTTGCAAAAGTTTTAATGTATCGTTACTCAGAAACTATTATAGTTTTAGAAGAGAGATTTGAGATTATTAGAGATTAAATACAGGATTATTAGAGAGATAAATTACATCCAGACACAGAACAAATGATCGTACTCATCACGCAAACATTTATCCTCGGTGGGAATCGAACCCACGATCTGTGGTATTGCAGTCAAGCCCACTAACCACTAGACCAACTAGCCCAGGATGGAAAGCTAACTCCAATAATTTTAGAAGAATGCGAGGCAGATGATGATTTGGGCGGAGCATCGTCGTGCCCTCGTGGGGGTGATCGGCGGCGGAGACCTCTCGCGCCGGGCCTTGGTTGAGGCCATGGTTCGGAGCGAGGAGTGGCAGGCGGTCGCCGACTTCTGCGAAGCAGTAATGCTCGCTAAGGAGGAGGCCGACCGCATCAGGCAACAGCGCTCTCGCCGCCGCTGGGATTCCGATCCCGATTTCCAGCCACCGTAGGCGCGGGCTTGCGGACAGTGAGCAATGGGTAGCTCGCTGTCCGGCCGAGCGGTAACTGTCCGGACCAAGCCCAAGTCGTCGACGGCGCGCGCTGTTCCCGCGCGCCTCAAGGAGTTGTCAGCAACAGCAGGGGCCCGGCCGGGTCGAAGCCTACTAGGGCCAGGGTTATCCGAAAGGGCGCTCGAGCCCCGGTATGAAGGCTTGAAGGAACGGGATGGGTTTTTTAGTCAGTAAGAGTCTGACACTATGTCCCGCTCCGCCCAAGAGCGGGGGTTGTCATAGGATGATTTTTCCCATCGAAAAAAAAGGCAGATGATGGTGAAATACATGAGGTGGGAAGTCGTCAAATAATTTCTCTCGCTCTGGGTGGAGGGAGCGAGAGGGAGTGTTAGTATTGTTCCTTTAGATTGGCCTTTGCGTTTCAAAGCTTTGGTGACTGTTTCGAATAATTTCATAGCAAGTAGCTACACGAACATAATATATATTTACTTTAGTATCGAACAGTATTTATGTCTACAAGTGTTATTTCTACTCAACTTACTAAATAACTATCATTTATCTTTTGTATGTTTTAGGTTGAAATTTACTTATACAATGTCAACGGCCGTCAATAACTATTAACTTACCATAAGTTATGTTTTCGGTCTATTGGTGTACCAATTTTATAAAAGTAATGAGAAACAAAGCGACTGTGTTCTGTATCGAAAAAGAAATTAGAAAAGTGTATTTTTTTTTAATTGATATAAACTAGTTCTTGACTGCGATCCCACCTGATGGTAAGCAGTGATGCAATCGTTGATGGTGAGGCGCACTAGTTTATTAAGAGCCTTTCACTCTTGCCTTAAAGACACCTAAATTATAATCAGACGGGAAGACCGCAGCAGGCAAATTTTTCCAGTCCCTCGATGTACGCGGTATAAACGACGAGGCGAGGTATTTCAAATAAACCATTTACAGGCACTTGTCAAAATATCGGTCAGTCAAAAAAGTGAAGCTAAATTGCATGTTACAAAGCGTAGATTTCTATGGAGAAAAACGTGCAAGAAACTCTGTAAAAAAGTACTTTCTAAACTTTAGATTAGTTAAATGTACAAACCATGCAATGCTAAGAAAAACTTATCTGCCTATAAATGAGATTCTAAAGTAAAAAAAAAATAGCATCGTTTCAAATACAAAAGCTATCAATAATTTCCTTCAATGATAACACTGGTTTTTTACATCGAGGACAGTAAATAGACAAAGGAAAAAGATATCTGAAAGACCTATACTCCTAAAGTTACACATTTAAACAAACCTTTTTTACTGTCCGTTCAATCGATTTTGACTTCTATTCCATACACATAAGGATGGCATTAAAAGCAAAAAAGTGGTTATAATACCAACTATTTACTGCAGCCGCCATTTGCCATGTCACCAACGCAATAAAAGTCAAAATCGGTTGAACGGACAGTAAAAAAAGTTTGTTTAAATGTCAAATCATAATGCGAATGGAGTATTAATACTATAAACTTGATTCTAAACGAAAAAATAGTACATTTTGATACAAGTGCAGAAAGTTAGTCATTGCAACATAGGCGGAACTGTGTTATGAAGCCGAAGCCTGCAGTGACTTTGCGCGTGTATCAAACGATTTTTTTTAAGCACGAAGAAATAAATATAAGGGGTTTGACCGGCGACTCGTGGGGGTCGACGCGCGCCCAGCCTGACACGACAAATGTAATAAAATTGTGGCGGGGAGAGCACGCGCACTTTTCTGCACTAGTGCGGAAAACAGTCTATTGCGTCCCTAAAAGCAGTGAGATAAGAGCGCGTTTTCGAGTAAGTGTATTGAAAAAGAGCTCAAAAAGAAATTTTAAAGTAAAAATAGAACAGTTTCTACAAAAAAATATCAATAATTTCCTACAATGACGACTCTGAATTTCATATCGGGCACAGTAAATAGACAAACCAAAAAGAAATCTCAAGCACCTACCAACTGTATATCATAATTACAAGATTATATACATAGGCACGACCCTGTTAACATTCAGGTCAAGTTTAGGGCACATTAATCAGTTTTTCGGAAACCCATTTATCCCAGGGCCTAGTGCTGACGGAATACTAATCGGTAGGGACCTTTTGGGAACTGTAGCGGTGTTGAGCCCGAGTTGTTATGTGGAAGATGGATCGTGTTGTTGAATAGGGGTTAGGTTTAGACGATTGTCACACGCTTCCACCACAAAATAGATAGGCACAGAGAATAAATAAGTCAATTTCATGTATACCTACGCTCAGAAATCGCTCTAGGGTCGGCGCCGCTCTGTCCGAGCGCGCTCCGGCGCGGCGATAAATACCTAATATAAATTGTAATAATATTACATGGTCACTAAGTCGTATATCCATTTATCTACCTACCTAACTGTTCTGCGTTACGTAAAAATAAACTAACAAAGTACAAGCAAATACTTACCTAATTACGTCTTAAAACTGGTAGGTTACGAAATGATAATTCAGCAATTAATGTTGAATTTAAAAAAAACCGTCCATTATAACTTTTTTTTGATGAAATCAGATTTGTATTGTTAAAACCACCTTAGGGAAAGAGGGAAAGGATATCCTAACGCACCAGCCACCGCTGCAGGAGATGCTCCGGGCGTCGGGTGACGGAGCGGACGGCAAGCAATGAGTAGCTCGATGTCCGACCGTCCGGAAAAAAACCAACCCTGAGTCGAAGACGCATTGCGTTCCATGCGCGCTTTAAAGAGATCTCAGCTAAATGGATGGGGCTCACTAGGTCGATGTCTGCTAAGGCTGCAGGAATTTTCGAAAGAGTTACCGTGACCCTGTAAAGTAAAGGGCAACTGAAGGTACACTAGTGAGTTTTTGTCAGTAAAGGTCTGACATCCCCTCTCAATCCGCCCAGAGCAGTTGGCTTACTAGTTGAAAGAGCGACCTTAAGTCCAATGCGAAGGTCAGACAAAGAGTTAGTAAATTTTTGTTTTTTAAAGTTTCTATGCTTTAGTTCGAATTGGAGGTCGCTTTGTAGAAATGCCGACCCTAAGGCTGCCTGCCCACAGGAGCGGAGCGAAGCTGAGGAGCGGAGAAACGTAGAAATATTAACCAATAAGATTGCACAAAATTTAGAGGAGCGGAGATAGACAGCCTAACGGCCTGTTTACGACTTCGGTCTAAGCGCCGAGTGGCACGACGAGCGGGGCAGCATCGGTAAGCAGGCGCGCGGCGCTATGAGCGGCGTCTCGTGGCGTGCTTGTGCTTCAAACATTTTCATATTTTTTATTTTACCGCTCGCCGCCCCGCGCTTAGCTCCGCTCACAGCGGCAAGGTCGTAAACGGGCCGCAAATTAACATAGGACTTAAACATAATATTATTTGCAAAGAATGAGTGTTATTCACATCTCTGTTTGCATCTCGAGGGAATAAAGCGTATATTACGGTTACGTTGTGTTGTCATAGAATTTTGACCTTTAAAACGTGCTCACGTGAGCTTATCTGTCTCTTGACATTACTCAAACCCTTTGTTTACTTATACAAATCTTGCCTAAGGCAACGTTGACTGGTTTTATATTAATGTAGTTAATTTTAGTAAAAAATATAACTATTAAACGCGCGAAGATTAAATTGTTATCGTGGATTTCTGAAGTTTTATCACCATTATCATCATCATTTCAGCCGATATACGTCCACTCTTGGACATAGGCCTCTCCAAGTATCGCCACAATGAACGCTTCTGTGCGTCTCGCATCCATCAGTTTCCTGTAACCATCACCAGGTCATCGGTCCACCTTGTAGGAGGCGTTCCAACACTGCGTCTTCCGGTACGCGGTCGCCTCTCCAGAACCTTTCGGCCCCAACGGCCATCTGTTCTGCGAGCAATATAATATGCCCTTCCCATTGCCACTTAAGTTTGGCAAGTTTTTTTATTTTTCTGCAATACAAGTTTCATAATTCGTACCGCAAAGGGAAAAAACGGAACCCTAATAGGATCACTTTGTTGTCCGTCTGTCTGTCCCTCTGTCTGTCAAGACCCTTTATCTCGTGGAGATATCAAGTTAAAATTAAAACCATAAACTCAGGTTTGTGGTCTATTGAAGCTGTAAAAAAAATCAAACTTCTAATTTAACGGAAAAATACTACGGCCGTTTCTGTCGCAAAAAAAAACGTATATTTCAACACTCCCAAGGGAATCAAAATTCATAGGGTACCTACTTCTAAAAACAGCAAAGTTGACACATCACAAAAAGAAATTACGATTTGAATCTTCGAGACTCCATTCGGGAATTCAACTATTTACATAGGCAAGTTTGTACGAAACCCTCAGTGTGTGAGTCTGACTCGCATTTGCCTAGTTTTTTTCTTTCATAGGAATCTTTTTCTGGCAATCATTTATTATTGTTATTGTCACAACAAAAACAGAATAAGCAAAATTTGTTCAGCCGTTCACGCGTTATGATGTGATCAAAGGAAATAGGAATTAATTTCATTGATTTTTGAAATTCCATTTGAGCGTGTTTCTTACGTGACTGAATTGTAGTACACAGCTTTCATAAAATACATACAGACATTCGTAGATGAGATCGTAACATCCGTAGCATGTAGCATGTACCGATCGTAGCCAATAGCGTCCATATAGTTCATAGCATATAGTGTCTATAGCTCGTAGCTTGTAGAGTCCATATTTCGTAGCTTATAGCATCCATAGTTCGTAGCCTGCAGTATCCGTAGTTCGTAGCCTGCAGTATGCGTAGTTCGTAGCCTGTAGTATCCGTAGTTCGTAGCCTGTGGCGTGCATAGTTCGTAGCCTGCAGTATCCGTAGTTCGTAGCCTGTAGCGTGCATAGTTCGTAGCCTGTACCGTCCATAGTTCGTAACCTGCAGTATCCGTAGTTCGTAGCCTGTAGCGTGCATAGTTCGTAGCCTGTAGCGTCCATAGTTCGTAACCTGCAGTATCCGTGGTTCGTAGCCTGTAGCGTGCATAGTTCGTAGCCTGTAGCGTCCATAGTTCGTAACCTGCAGTATCCGTGGTTCGTAGCCTGTAGCGTGCATAGTTCGTAGCCTGTAGCGTCCATAGTTCGTAGCCTGTAGCATCCATAGTTCGTAGCCTGTACCGTTCATAGTTCGTAACCTGCAGTATCCGTGGTTCGTAGCCTGTAGCGTGCATAGTTCGTGGCCTGTAGCGTCCATAGTTAGTAGCCTGTAGCATCCATAGTTCGTAGCCTGTAGCGTCCATAGTTCGTAGCCTGTAGCGTGCATAGTTCGTAGCATGTAGCATCCATAGTTCGTAGCCTGTAGCATCCATAGTTTGTAGCCTGTGGCGTCCATAGTTCGTAGCCTGTAGCATCCATAGTTCGTAGCCTGTAGCGTGCATAGTTCGTAGCATGTAGCATCCATAGGTCGTAGCCTGTAGCATCCATAGTTCGTAGCCTGTAGCGTCCATAGTTCGTAGCCTGTAGCATCCATAGTTCGTAGCCTGTAGCGTCCATAGTTCGTAGCCTGTAGCGTGCATAGTTCGTAGCATGTAGCATCCATAGTTCGTAGCCTGTAGCATCCATAGTTCGTAGCCTGTAGCGTCCATAGTTCGTAGCCTGTAGCGTACATAGTTCGTAACCTGCAGTATCCGTGGTTCGTAGCCTGTAGCGTGCATAGTTCGTAGCCTGTAGCGTCCATAGTTCGTAGCCTGTAGCATCCATAGTTCGTAGCCTGTAGCGTCCATAGTTCGTAGCCTGTAGCGTGCATAGTTCGTAGCCTGTAGCATCCATAGTTCGTAGCCTGTAGCGTCCATAGTTCATAGCCTGTAGCGTCCATAGTTCGTAGCCTGTAGCGTCCATAGTTCATAGCCTGTAGCGTCCATAGTTCGTAGCCTGTAGCGTTCATAGTTCAGAGCCTGTAGCGACTGTGTACTTTGTAGCATATATTGCATCCATAGGACTAAGTAATTCAACAGGAATTTAAAGTCAAGATGTAGAGACAATTCACATTGAAATAGTTTTTTGCAATTTTTGGAAAAGGATATGTGTTGTAGGTGCTTAGAAACTTTTGGTTTGTAAAATGCGAGCTCAAATTTTCGATATCTGTACAGCGTGCTTTGAAGTTAGTATTTTATGAGTTATATAGGTATTTAGGTTAATATTTTTCAATACACTTCCTCGAAAACTGACTCTTATCGCACTATGATTAGGTTTAATATGAAATGTATAATCACCTTCGTGTTTTTTTTTATTTATCGAACCAAGGGCTTTTTTACTGATTTTATCGCTGGTAAAGTAGTTTTCTGTTCCATAACACCCTCGTCTGCGGTTCGTTTCCCGACCACCATATGCAGCGCTTGCAATGACAAATGTACTGTTTATTGTAATGCATTTTTATTTTAACACACAAAATTAAAATAAAATATTTTTATTTTACATAGTTCTGTATGGGCACTTATAAAACGTCAGAAGCTAGTGCACGGTTTCAAATTGGTGGTTTCTTATGGAGAAGAACCGGCAAGAAACTCCATGGTTACTCTTTTAAATATCGTTATTGTTACATACCTCAGACCACCATGATGAAACTGATTCTTTTTTAATGTTAAATGTATTGTAATGTGGCAGTACTCAATAAAAAAATGAAATAAATAAATAAAATAGTTGTTCTTACAATATATCCATATTTACAGTATTAGTAGATATTATGTAAAGACAGTCAGACAAACAACAGAATCTGAATACTAAACCACTACATGACGATACATAATTTCGTTCGCATTACATTTCGCTGAAATCGTCCTTTCGGGCAAAAACACAATAAAGTTCATCCTCCATTACCAGAGGTTCCCCGAACAAGCACTTTCAGACTTTTTGCCTCACAACCTCGCTGTAAAACCGGGGGATTTTCAGCTTCGAACAGTTATAATCCCCCGGGAATATTTACTGTGAGTAGTGGACCACTAACTACCCTACTATTAGTTAATATCGGGTTAGGGAGCTGTTTAAAAACGATTATGGTTGGATTTAAAATGTTCGCTTTGTATTCAGCTGCTTTTGTGGCAATATGCTGGAAAAGAATTACGAGTAATTAAAGTTCAGTTAAATTAGTATGATTATGAAGACCGTTTAGCACTGCCGCAATATTGCCTTGACTATAGGCCTTTGTAATGCGATTGTCGTCAAGATGTAGTACTTGTAAGATGAAGTTAATTTCTGTCGGTGGTCATTTGAATTATACGTTATCTAAGACTTTCACTGAGCTCCAATATTGACATTTTAATATCCATTTTTTTTCAAGCTAGAACTACATTAGACGAATGCACACGTCTAACACGCCAGATTTCTACGTAGAACGACGTCACGTGGTCGTGTAGTGTGGTTCTAATGTAGCTCTATAAGTCTACTTTCCATTTAAAATGTTTGGAGACCGACGCGCCCAGATCGGCGTGTGTGCACACGCGTGCGCTTTGTAGTTCTACCTTAAACGTGGCCATACTGCCAGCGTTCTGCATTCTCGTTGCCTAGTGCGAGTTTGTTTTACGTTAACGTGATCGACACGTTTCTGACGTTGGGCGCGGCGCTCCGATTGGGCCGCTCCAAGTTCTTAACCAATCAGAGATTCAAATGCGGTAAACGTTCAGATCGCGTAAACATGAAAATAACCCTCACTCAGCGTACTGGGTACTTTTCTCATTGACAACGATGTAAAAGTTGTTTATAAGTATACTATTGTTATATTCTGTTGTAAATACTAAATAAGAAAAATTAAAACAATTAAATAAAACTGAATGAGAAAGCGAGGAACCGTGATCATTAGAAGGAGTGGAGGGAGGCCTTTGTCCAGCAGAGGGACAGTGTGGGCTAACAAAAAAAAATTAAAATTATAAATACACCTAATGCAAAAACTCCCAACTCAAATATGGCGTAAAAAACCCTCCGCATCGCTGTCGATTGAAAGTTTGCCCAAAATTTGCCGTCTTATGGTAATGCTTAAAGTCTGATCGTGGTATTGTCAACTAGGCGTGATCACATCAGAACTGAAGATATCCGCAGGAGAAGCAAGGCTACACACATAGCCCAAAAATCGCCAAACTTAAGTGGCAGCGGGCAGATGGTGCGTTTGGATGGTCTAACATACATAGGGAATCCGATAGATGCGACACGCTCAGGACCGGTCATTGTGGCGCCACTTGGGGGAAGCCTTTGTCCAACAGTGGACGTCTTTCTGCTGAAATAATGATGATGATGATGAACTACGGTTACACAATCGTAATGTTTTTACATCAACGTAACAAGCTTAGGAGTAGAACTTCTTGTTCGAAGCAGATTTCGAATACCTCATTACGGGAAGCTTCAAGTTTCGAGTGAATAATATTTATTCATTTTTATTCATTCAATCATTTCAAGCTACGCCAAGCCATTATCGACTACTATCGCTGTTTGCCTTTATGACCCAGTCACAACGCGAGCCCGTCAATAACTATGTATTTAAAAAATAAAACTATTATTCTGGTTTAATATGTCTCTCATCACACACTTCTCTTGTCCCCAGGTCCACACAGCAGTCCAACAAACCGGCTTTAAAAGGGTAAAGAGGGGATTTCGCCCCCTCAGGCTTCCAGAGCCTGCGCCCGCGCCGGCGGCAGAGCCCCGCGACCCCTACTTCCCCCTACAATGGTACTTGAAGAATACGGGACAGAACGGGGGGAAACCCAAGCTGGATTTAAATGTGGAAGCAGCTTGGGCGCTGGGGTATACCGGGATCAATGTAACAACTGCGATTATGGATGACGGTTAGTATCTTTTCAATACACGTACTCGAAAACTCATTCTTATCCCACTGCTTTTACGCACTAGTGCAGAAAAGCGCGCAGCCTCTCGCAATTTTACTACATTTATCGTATAAGGCTGGGTGCCCGTCATTTCTTCATAAGTGTATTGAAAAAAGTCGTTTGATACACGTGCAAATTTGTCATTGCAGCCTACAAACTTTGTGCATTTGTATCAAAATGTACTATTATCCAACTGTTTTAGATTTTATTAGCATGGCCATAAGTAATTGTAGAAGTGATACATTCTACCCTCGTAAAATAAGAGTAACTTTAGGGAGATGCTCCGAGCTCTCTGTGCTCCGTTGAGATTTTAATATAAAATTATATTGGATTGATATAGAATAACTTTAAAAAAAATCCTTTGGCTAAGCAAGCATACAGGCAAATAAATGTACTTATTTTATCCAAACACGTGAAAAATAGGTAGAGTCTGTCTAATAAGTAATATAATAATATAATATAATATTCCACAACTATCACACAACAACGTCTAGTCTCAAGCTAAGCAGAGCTTGTGTTATGAGTACTAGACAACTGATAAACATACTTATATATTTCTAAATACATACATATTATAGATAAGTCAACCGACTTGAGTAATTATTAGGGTAAAATGAAATCTGATGTAGTCAACGCTGGTTCAATAATCAAGGTTGATTATGGGATATTGATCATTGTTTACTACTAGAAGAACCTTATAAAAAGTACCAAATATAAGTATTTTTTAAATAATTAAATATTATACAAAATTCCCAAGTCGGTTGACTTTTTAGACAGACTTATACCTACGTTATTTTTACCTGCTTCTGGCAACTTTTGAAATCACAACAAGTAAATATCGACACAGTGTGTAGTCATCACAAGACATGTAAAGAGCACAGTTCTCATCCAGTTTTAATTTAATAGTGAAAAATTGTTTTCATCAATACAAATAATATAATATTACTACTTATAAACAGCTAAATAACTATAATAACAGTAAAAATAAAACCCTATGCGATGTGGAAGAATTTCCCCTCAAACCCCAAGCGAACGAACGTTCGCGCGTGATTTCGCGCCATTCTGTTGAACACTAAGATTAAATTTTGAGCGTTTTATTTATTGGTTATTTATGTATCTAAGAATGTAAATAAAAAATTCTTCATAAAGTAGTCTGTAAATTTCGAAAATAAGCACCTTTCCATTTTTCCCGTATTTATACCTATTTAAATACTTGGGGTCTCAGGGGTCGACATATTTTAGTTTGTTTTTAGTTAATTGTAATTAGTGTAGGGTTTAGTTTTTTTTAATTTTACTGTAATTATAGTAATTTAATTAAACAGAAACAAGGTTCCAAGTTCTAATAACAAAATTTCATATCTCTTAAAACATTCTACAGAAACTGTGCTACCTTTTTTAATGAATATTAGTCAGGAAAACATAATTACGTCCTATGAGAGGATAATAATGAATATATTATATCAAACTCAAAGTGACTTTTTTTATACGTTTTTTAATAAAAAGGACTTCAGATTCCTCTGACATTATAATGTGAAGGAAAATAATTTGTGTTTCATAAAGCCCATCCGTCTTAAAAAAGTAATTTCGTGTTTTCGTTGAATATAATTTTATTGTAGTCAGTAACATACCTCCCACACTAATTTAAATTGACTTAGGATATGCTTAGGATACGTTTGTACGGCTCTCAGCCTTTACCTCTTCCTGATGATAATGGTCGCTCTGACATCGGACATTCAGGAGGAGGGTCCCTGGTTTATGCTGTTTGCCGACGACATTGTGCTGGTTGCCGAGAGTGGCCTAGAGGTCCGAAACAGATTGGAGGTGTGGTGGCACACACTGGAGAGTGTTGGCCTGAAATTGACTAGAATCAAAACGGAGTACTTGTTCTGCGATTTCAGCGGTCTCTCCAACCCTGTGCCTTTAGCTCTCGCCGGTACGCCCATACCAATCTGTTCCGACTTTCGGTACCTCGGGTCGCTCGTCCAAGGGGACGGTGAGGTAGACCGAGACAACACGTCCGATCAACGCAGGATGGATGAAATGGCGACAGGTCACGGGAACAACTTGCGACCCACGGATGCCCCTCAAGTTGAAGGGTAAAATTTACAAATCCGTCGTAAGACCTGTCATACTGTATGGATCAGAATGTTGGGCTGTGAAAAAGAAGGATGAAAAAAGATTGCATGTAGCGGAGATGAGAATGTTGAGATGGATGTGTGGTGTGACGAGAGTGGATAAAGTGAGAAATGAATATATTAGAGGAAGTTTGAAAGTGGCGCCAGTGACTGAAAAGTTGAAAGGTAATCGGTTGTCTTGGTATGGTCATGTGAAGAGGAGAGACGAAGTGCAAGCACAGAGTTCTGAGTATACATCTAGGTGGATGGAGAGGTTGAGGAAGGCCGAAGAAAAGATGGATGGATTGTGTGAGGAGTGATATGAAAGAAAAGGGAGTTAGCGATAGTTTTTCGGGTGACAGGACAGAATGGAAGAAAAAAACATGTTGCGCCAACCCCAAATAATATGGGATAAGGGCAGGAAAAAGAAGAAGATACGTTTGTATGGAAAGTACTATTTTTTTTGGGAATTTTCTATGACTCCCTTGATTAAAGTCTATAAGAAGTCTAAAAGATAACGATATCTGTTACGAACGGATTTTTTGTTTTTTCTGTTACTTTAATAAATATAAATATTTTCTACGTTAATAAATTGTACTGCGCCTTCCTAAAGTACGAGCTACATAATATGGAGAACGAACTACAGGCGAAAAATTGGTGTACTACCACCACAAATTTTTAAATAATACAAATACTTAAAGGGTTTATTAGAAAAGGTCTTGTTATTATTTAGGTAAAGTCGAATAATAGAAAATTATATTCATGAACAGCAATTTTTTTTTTTATACTAACTATAAAATAAGAGTTGTTCTGCTCACCTCTTGAATGATTAAAAAATAACTTGAAAAACTTGTTGCAGGTGTCGACTACATGCATCCAGACTTGAAGTACAATTATGTAAGTATTCAAATTATTTGATTATTGTTTAATTATTTATAAGTGGAAAAAAATTATGGAACTCTTCTAAACACAAAAAAATAATAATAACACGGTTATCTATAGCTGAACACAAAAGTATATACTTAATACAATGTAAACATACAGACAAACTTACATTGATAGATATAGGTACACTTTATTGTACACCTATAATAAAATTAAAATAGGAATTTAAAATTAATAGGGTGTCACAATGAGCGGATTTATCACTAAAAGCGCCACCTTCGTATTTTAAAGTCGGTTAAAATAGTATTTAATACTCCATTTCCCTTTTTAAAATAGTCTCTCATCATTAAACAGAGACAAGTTTAAATCAAGCACAAAAAGTGTTTCAAAAGCAATTCTCCCCTCCTTACCATTTAAAAAAAGAAGAGCCTTCCTTAATTCGAAGTACACGTTAAATTAAACAAAGATTCGTTTATTCTTAATAAAAAGTATAGCGTTTTATCACCCTGTTCCACGAAATAAGAAGTAAGATTTGTTCCACGGTTGAATTTTAAATGAATACCTTCACGGCTACTGAACATCTTCAAATATTTAAAGACGGCGGTAAATAATACTTTCGTGTAAATAGGCGCTTTTCTTTGCTTAGTAATATTAGTCGTACTGAATGAGAACTAGGGCGCGCTATATTTACAAAGATGGTGGTTTTATTTTAAATTTGGAATCGTGGTTGTTTTTTTTTTTTGACTTATCAAATTAAAAAGATGTTGCTTTGTTGAGGAATAAATTTAAAAAAATGTTTACTATTTAAAAAAAAATGTTTTATACAAGGAAGGAAAGTAATTTTTTTTTTTGTGCTTCAATTCAGTGTAAAGTCTATTCAAGTACCTACCTAATTACAATTTTTGTGATAATAACAATATTTAAGGCTAAAACAAAAGTCACTTTGAATCTTATTTCTTCAGTGTTAGAGCTTTAATTTGGGTTTTTTCTTCTATTTCAATAGTAAAAAGCAATGTCACCCATTAAGGCATACATGTATGAATTTTCTAATAATTTGGTTTGCATAATTAAAAAATGATATGTTTGTTGTGTCCAAGTGACACTTACTAAGTGTTATGGATTCAAGAGAGTTATATATAGATTAGAATTATTATAGTTCCTACTAGAGGAATGATAAATATTGTGTAGGTGGACACCTGTTGGACATTAAGGGTGAGTTGCACCATTTAACTATAACGATAACCAAACCATAACCAAACGTGAAACGGCCGCCTATTGAGGCGGCCGTTTCACGTTTGGTCACGTTTGTTTTTCGGTTTTTTTTTGGTTTTCGTCGAATTGACCAATGTCAATTCGACGATTTGACAACTGTTAACGGCTTTGTTATCGTTATAAAATGGTGCAACTCACCCTAAGTGCAAACAATGTGAAAAATTGAACCCTATCTCCATTTATCGATCCTAAAGTGCTCAAAATCTGAGCTATTATCATAAAAAGAGTTTTCGTATCGCACTTGTATATAAAAATCTTGAAGCAAAATTCTATTTAGAAACAACAGACGCGAAGTCTTGTTTAATATTGTTCCTGTAGACACTTTTGTTTACTTAAGGCAGAGCGCAAACGTGGATACTTTTGTGTCTTGTGATACCGATGAATATTGGATTTTTACAAAACCAGTATGAAATCATCCACTACCTGCGCATACGTAAACATTTTTATAATACTTTGTGTAATTAATTATTATTTTATTGTTTCTTTCAGTTTCGTTCATTCTTGTGTCCAGTTGCCTCCACTTTTAGAACATACTCATAACGATCAAAAAGTGTTCGGTGTCGGTAACTAGAACAAAAAGTGTCTTTGTTTGCGCAGCGGCTTACCCAAAGATTCGATTACATCTAAAAAAAAGTCTGTCCTTGAATTTGATAAATTTATCATATTTCTTCATGAACTTGTCATTTGAATTTAATTTCGGACTTATTTTACGAATATTTTTAGCCGTATTGCTGTAAGATTTTTATGGAACTTCGAGTCCTTATAAAATTAAATTTCATTTAACTTATAATTAAATTAACGCCCTAAAATAAGTCTGTGTTGTTTTAAGTTTAGTTTGAGAGCGACGCGAGTGTTTTTGTGGTTAATGGCGTTGATAAACTTTGGAAAGTTAGGATAGGATGAGTGATTAGCTTTTATTGATGGGAATTTCAATTTACTTCTTATAATAAGAAATACAACAAGTTAACTTATAATCGCATAGCATAAACAACAAAATGAAATAAATTATATATACTTTAAATAAAGTTACTAAACCAAAAGTGTAAAAAAAGATCGCTGGGTCTGAAAAAGCTCTTACCAAAAAAAAAATTAACGTAGCTCTGGTATTCTGATAGGACCAATGATGATGTCATAAACATACTTCCGGAATACAGACTAAAATATATTATCAGTGATGACCAACTTAAAAATAAAGTTTTTGTTTTTAATACTCGTAATATAAACCAGTGCTTGACTGAGATTCCACCTGACGGTAAGCAGTGATGCAATCGTTGATGGTGAATCACACCACCTGTTTCTTAAGAGCCTATTCACTCTAGCCTTGAAGACATCTAAATTATAATCGGACGGGAAGACAGCAGTAGGCAAATGGCACAATTTATGTGTGAATATAAAATATATACTTAATAAAAAAATATATAAAGTAAATCTATACTAATATTATAAAGAGGTAAAATTTGTAAGTTTGTATGTAGGGGGTAATCTCTGGAAGTACCGATCCGATTGGTAAAATTTTTTCACCGATAGAAACCTGCTTTATCCCGGAGTGACATAGGCTATATTTTATGTACCTACGCGGGCGACGCCGCGGGCAAAAGCTAGTTATTAATATAATGACAAATTAGATGTATTGCCGAGGAGTTTTTACACTACTTCATCTTCCCACTCAAAAATTAAAAATACTTCTTTACTGTAACTCAACAGACTGGTTGGTATGGTATGATTGAGTGATGGTATGGTAAGTACAGAATTTTAAGAAATAACCAAATTGTACTAATATACCCCGAAAAACCTTAAAGGTTATATAATTGATGGTATGCCTGGCCAGTATGCACCTAAAACATTCAAATTTATTTCGCAAATGCTGGTTTCAACGGTAAATTTTTAATTTTGACAATTGTTTTCGAATAGCATTTCAGTTGTCAAAGATTTTATTGTATCACCTAGACTCTGTTTTCGGTAATTACTAAGTTAATTAATCTTTATTCTGCCTTAATTCTGAGCTTAACTGTGCGAGCGAATTCATTAGGATTAAGCGGGGATTTCGCACAATTACCATTAGTCGCTCAATTTGCCTAAACTCAGAGCACGAGGTTACTTCTAAGAGAAGTTTTTCGTGTGGTTCAATAGAGTGCTTATGGCAATATACCCCGGGAAACTGTCCCTAGGATTATTGCCATAATGGTTCATTGAGCCTGTAGTAGTTTTTTTTGAAGTTACAGTAAGGATTTATTTTGGACTATACTCCATCTGTTTAGGTACTTAACTAAACGTAAACAATCTTGAGATGTCTTTTTATTTAAAACTAGCGGCCCGTCCTGGCTTCGCACGGGGTTTTACTAAGGATCCCTAATCTTTTCTAGCAATAAATATAGCCTATGTTACTCAGAGTCAATGTACCTTTCCAATGGCGAAAGAATTTTTGAAATTGGCACAGTAGTTTTTGAGTTTATTTATTACAAACATACACACACATACACACAAATAAAAATACAAATTTTCCCTCTTTATAATATTAGTGTGTAGTGTATAATAGAAGTGTAAATAAATCGTATAAAAGACATACAAACATTATTTAAATTTGGTTAATTAGCGAACATCGATTTAGGTAAATACCTAATTGTAAACATTACTAGATATAAATTTTAGACAATTTTTCAGATAAAAGACATGTTAAGATTGATTATATGTAGTTAACTACCTAGAAAATGGAGTATAGCTGTCTAAGTTCCACTTACGTCTTTAGTTACCGCTCCATTTATTGATGCACCTGACCTGCTTGACTGACTGCCGGACAATTACTGTCGCAGCAAAAAGCGCAGAATATTAACTGCGTCTTAGTGTCGCACACAGTGACGCACACACTCACACACAGGCAACAGTGGCAACAGTGACAGGCACGGAGTTTAGAGTATTGGAGACATCCAATACTCTAAACTTTGGCTGCACTAAATGATCTCTTGGATTCTAATCCAACAAACGAGCTGTTTGCGGTTGAATGAAAGATTTTTTTATTTACATGTCAAGAGCTCCTACTGTGGAAGGGATCGATATACAAGTTGTTTATAATTTAATTGTTTGTTTTTAGTTACTGCAAATGGTTGTATAACCGTTGTAATAAATTAAAATAAATAAATGAACCTGGCTATCGCATTCAGAAAAATTGTTTTGATTCTGATTAGTAGTTACAGAGAATAGCGCGTTTAAACAAATAAAAAATCTTCTGTTTTATTGTATTGTATATAGGTATAAAACGTTTACTCTCTCAAAGCAGATGCCATATTAAATTAAAAAATCATCTTGATTCATATGTATGAATCAAGATGATTTTGATGATGTTATGTATTCATGGGGGAACAAAAACACACAACTGAAGATATCACATACACATGTATGTAAATACGTCTGGCCGATTCCAGGTATAAAAATAATAGATCAGATACCGAACATCACTGTCTATATCTTCAAACTAGGGTTGTATATTGAAAATAGAGGTTATATTGAAACCGAATTCGTAATTGAAATTTTTAAATTTGGATTGTCGGAATCAGAAACAAAATCGGGGGCACTGGCGTAGACAGAATTTTTAAATGAAACTCTAGTAAAAAAACTATAATAAGCATAAATGAAGAGCGAACTCACTACATTCCAAATACGATACAAATCAAGTGAAAATTAATCGATAAATTAAGAAGAAAAACCAAAGCGCGGGGGAAGGAAATTCCCCACTTGATAAGTATAAACTTGTTTGTATCTTCGATATAAGTTGCGATTAATTATATCAGAATCAAAAGTGTAAAATCATTTGAAACTTCTGAACTTTCCTACCTCCACCACTCTTCCACTTCACAACCACTACAATCACTCCACTTTCATTTACACTTTCTTTTCCCCACCCTTTTTTTTTTTTTTTTCGATGGGAAAAATCATCTTATGACAACCCCCGCTCTTGGGTGGAGCGGAAGATAGTGTCAGATTCTTACTGACTAAAAAACCCATCCCGTTCCTTCAAGCCTTCATACCGGGGCTCGAGCGCCCTTTCGGATAACCCTGGCCCCAGTAGGCTTCGGCCCGGCTGGGCCCCTGCTGTTGCTGACAACTCCTTGAGGCGCGCGGGAACAGAGCACGCCGTCGACGACTTGGGCTTGGTCCGGACGGTTACCGGACGGCCGGACAGCGAGCCACCTCCATAATATCTCAACTTCGAACATTGATCTAAGGTTGTCTAGAAACGACACTATAAAAGTCAAAGCAACGAGTAACCTTTAACTTTATACGTCAACAGAATCTCGTAGGATTTTATTGAAATTGAAAACGGACCCTTTTCAAACAACTTCAGTGGTTTTAAAACAGAACGGTTGAATAAGCTTTTGTAATTCGTCCCACACTCTGCCCGGGTAGCAACAATAATAACCGGGTAAAGTATGAAACACTTTGTTTATATGAATTTTAAATGCTAACCATTTTTCGAGCTTATTTTTATTATCTGCTTTTCATATACATATATTACCATGTTGTTTGATACGCATAATTGTGTATGTTTAAAAATATATGAACAAACATTTGCCGGCTTTGTTAGCTACGAGTGGGTTTTGAAACATAACATGCAGCAACATATACGATGTTTGTTGCTGAACCCTTATTAGAATTTTTATCTCAATGGGATTATAATAAATTTTGAATGTTCTTTTGTGTGACGAGTGTCTCCCGCTCTGGGTGGGTCAGACTTTTACTGACTAAAACTCAATATTCTTTTAGTTGCCCTTTGCTTTCCAGGGCTTTGGTGACTCTCTGGAACAAACTCACAGCTCTGGCACTTTTGGAAGGTGACATTTCTTAAAACACAATAGCATTTAAGAAAAAAGATAATAGATTTCTTTGGTACAACACATGGCACATAAACACTGGTTAGGTAGATACGAAACAATAAAAAAAGCAAAAAATAAATAAAATAGTGTGTCTCATGGCTCCAAAATAAGTTTAGTTTAGCATAAATACCAGAGAAGTAGTGCCTGACGCTGGTTTTCAACTTAACCTGAGGTTGTGACGTAACAAACTTAAATTAGTTTTGTAGTGCAATGTATAACGGTGCGTTGGTACTCAATTTACGAGTATATAGTACACTAGATTTTGCCATCGGCTTCGGCCGCGTGAAAATATAATAATTATAGCCTATGTTAATAAGCGATAAAGTAGCATAGCATGGTGAAAGAATTTTGAAAATCTGTCTAGTAGTACTTGAGTTTATTCATTACAAACAGAAAAAATAAATACAAATTTTTCTCTTTATAATATTTGTATAGATAAAAATTAAGTTTTAGTAACTAGTGTAATATGTCCAGTGTGTTAAATAAGTGTAAGATAAAGTATGTGTTTGTCAGTATATAGTGAGAAAAAATACAATTACTAATAATAATTTAATCTCCTTTTACAAGTTAAATAAAATAACTCTATAGATCTTTAAGACAAAAATTGCCTGTGCTAGGGCACTTCGCTCTTCTGAAGCTTAAAGTTACCTGTACTCCTAGCCAAGAAGCTAATCTGCAATAGTTAACGCCAGTAGAAAGATTAAAATATACGGGAATGACGTCATCCCAACGCTCAGTCACGTGGATAGAACAAAAGATTCGGCGACGCGGCCAACTCGAAGCGTTCGACGCAAGCTATTCGGTTGTATTCTTAACTAGGCCAGGGGGGTTGGTGTAAAGTCTGTCTAATAAGTCAAACGACTTGGGTAATTATTAAGGTAAAATGAAATCTGATGTAGTCAACACTAGTTCATATAATTAAGGTTGATTAAAAGATCTTTATCATTGTTTACTAATAGAAGAACCTTACAAAAAGTATCGAATAAGTATTTTTTGAATGATTAAATATTATACAAAATTTCCAAGTCGTTTGACTTTTACCCACAATTTTTTTTTTCGACAGACTATACAATTTCGAACCTTAAAATCTTAAGAGTTTCACTCATTAACTTACACTAATATAATAAAGGGGTAAAGTTTGTTTTTTTTTTGTTTGTAGGAGGTAATCTCTGGTAGTACTGCTCCGATTGCAATAATTTTTTCACCGATAGAAAGCTGCTTTATTCCTGAGTGACATAAGCTATATTTTATGAACGCGGGCAATATTATTTTTGGAGGATATTTTAGGAGTTGTTTTTATGTTTTTTCAATAAATGGCTTACTTATTCTTGTTATTTGTTTGTCGTAGAATGCGGAGGCTTCGTACGACTTCAGCAGTAACGACCCGTTTCCCTATCCGAGATACACAGACGACTGGTTTAACAGGTAACTAACTCTTTAATGTATTCACTTTAGATAAATGCACCATTGCGGTCATTTCTGACTGTTCACTTAAAAAAAAGACGTGTGGCAATCGGGGACTGCCGCGGTAAAGCTTTTGATAAGTTGATAAAAATTGCATAGCATTTTTATCAACTTATGCAATTTTAATTATTTATTTATGCAGTTTTTTTTTTCCTTTGTTTTTAAGCTATTGCATAGCTTCTATCGCGGGCCTTGAGCGTGGAGACCGAATCCAGAAATTCCGTAACGAAAATAACCTAACAACCCCCACTCATTTGTTTTTTGAGCGTGGTGACCGATAAGAAAACAAATGAGTGAACAATCAATCAAAATTCAATTCAATATGTGAAAGTGTAACTTCAATTAATATCAAAGAAAAAAAAAACAAAGGAAAAAAAATACTGCATAAATAAAATAAATAAATAATTATAATTGCGTAAGTTGATAAAAATGCTATGCAATAGCTTTACCGCGGCAGTCCCCGAGTGCCACACTCTTTTTTTTTTTTTGATATTAATTGAAGTTCAAAATCGAAAATTTAAATATCGAATGACCATATTAACGAAAATTAAGATTACGTAAGTTTGTAATGTGGTTTGATAACCTACCTTTACGTACGTATCTAAAATCTAATTGTATACAAAAGTGACATTGAAATACCTAAATATCAAAAGTACAGAGTATCGAATGTTCTAGATATCGAAGTACAGAGTATTGAAATTCAAATATGTACCCGTTTATACGTCTATTTTTTTTTGTTAATGTTTTTGCCTTACTTAGTTTTTTAATGAACAGTTAATTTGATTTCCATCAGAATATTGTTACACCACATATACAAAAAATACAGGACAAACATTATGACAAACATTATTATTATCATTAATGTTTTTGAAGTATTTGGCAGCAAATGTATCAAGTCATCCTTCTCGGCCAACTTAGCTGAGGTAATCAACACTACATTAAAATTCTCAGCTTTATTTCACCGTGATTACGCCTGTTTTAATGATTCCACATATTGTTCAGTTGCGCAAATACTTGAAATAAAAAATTACACCAATTTTAAATCACAATATCCACAAGGAATCAATTTGCCAATAATAATTAAAACAGCTACTGAACTGCACTCGAAGAAATCAAACCAAAACCTATTTAATTCTATCAGGTTGACTGCCACAAATTGTATCAATAGATAACATATTTCTATCCACCTTTTTTTAGTTGACTTATTTATATTTTTCTCTTAAGGGGCCGGCGGAGGATGAATTTCCATACAAACGTAATACCACGCTCATTTGCAGTTGGAGCATATTTCCAACATATTATGATGATATTTGGTTATAGACAATATTTATCTAGGTTCCTACGTCTTTCTTTTTTAAAAAAACAAAAAGAAATTTAAGCAAATTGTATTTCGCACTTTTTTATAGCGTAAATGGCAAAACATGCCATTTGGCTTTTCTTGTATTAAAAATAACAATATTTCTAATATTCTCGACGTAGGAACCTAGATAAATATTGTCTTTAACCGAATATCATCATAATATGTTGGATATATGCTCCAACTGCAAATGAGCGTGGTATTACGTTTGTATGGAAATTCATCCTCCGCCGGCCCCTTAAAATAGTGGCGGCATCAAATATTTAACTAACTAACTAACTAACTTGATTTAAAAGAGTGTCCATGGAGTTGCTAGCACATATATTCTTCTCCATAGATTAATTCTTATCTACGCTTTAAAATATGCAACTAGCATTATTTTTCTAATTGACTGACTTGACAATTCAAAAATGTAAGCAAAATCATTTTATTTAAAATTTTGATTAATTGATTTAATTTCAACAATTGTTCGAGTAAAATTTTTTTTTTTTCCATCTAAATCGAAACGTGTTCCGATATATTTATATTTTTCAATGTAATTACAAAATTGTTTACCAGCAGCGCAATTCACCACGCGCCAAAAGGTGCATACAGCACTGTGTAATCTAGTTAAATGGTGTTGTTGCTAATCCACACAACTGCTGTAACCTTTCAAACACTATTTGAGAATTGTACGAGCAAACTCGTACATATTAATTGTACCAATTTTATGCCGATATCCACGCACAGCGAATGAATAAAAACACACTTTTAAGTAAGCGTTTTAGTAGTTGCAGAGCATCGTCGAAAGCACAGAAAAAAGTTGTTGTTGTTGTTGTTGGCAGTTTAAATACACATTCGCCGCGCATTAAACGTACCTTATCTGTACACAAATACAACATTATTTTTAGTATTTGCGAATCCTGAATATAGTTTGTTCAGAATCAGTAACTGAATCAATTACAATCATTTTACACCGTGTGATATTTTTTCCTAAAAATCATCACTCAGATCACAAGTTGGACACCACCGACACTAAGCCACAGCAGGTCATAGCGGTCATTGCCAGCGCACAATCGGGTGCAGGAGCAAAACAATCCTTGAGTCTCCCGGATGGTCTGGTAACCATGTATTTTTGCGGTCAAAAAGGCAACATAACAACTTTATAACTTTGTGATTTTTCATGATACAGTTATGAAAGTTTGTACATAGATTCTTTAACCTTTCGTATGCCGTAATTAGAGACACAATTAAAAAGTTTTTGTGTCCCGCGTGGATCCTCGTTCCGGCCATACAACGGGTTAAATAAAAATACTAGACACGTGATTCGGGTTTCGCAATTATACTAAATTATAATCGCAATTTATAATATAAATAATATTTTTTATATTTATTTAATGTTTTATATTAATTTTTTATAATATAAATAATAATTCGCAATTATACTAACTAATATAACAAGCTGATGACAGCGGCTTTGTCCGCATGGTACTTGCTAGGTGGACGGACCACGAGTTACTCCTTGCTCGTCGTGCAGTTCTCGCGGCGGCTAGAGTGTTGGGATGTCTGTACACGTTTACGGTCCTCTCCTTCGCTAACACCACTGTTTCGCAGAAGGAGGCGACCGCATCCCATTCTCTCTCGTTCCAGACCATGGTCTGAACCTGGCTATGGCGCGAGAGATCAATTTTTGTAGGTTTAAAAAAAGTTTATGGTGCTTCCATAAGCTTCGTTAAACCCCCAAAAATGCACCGATGCACCTGTGAAATCGGTGACAAGAACGAAGTCGTGAGGTTGGGTGGCCGCCGTGAGTTCTAGCTATTCCTCGCGGCTCATTCGGACATACTCGTATGTCACACACATCACATTTAGTAAAAGAACTCGGTAAATCAACTCCACGGTTTTTTTTTTAATATTTCTCTTTTTTATACATACTAACGATATAATTATTTTCAAATCTAGACCAACCAAGGTTGTCTGCTACATTAAATAAAATATTTAACTCCATTACAAATTAATATTTCACTTTACATTTAATGGAAATGGTGTAATTACTTAGGACTTAGTACCCACATTAATTAGTACTAAGTACTTCGCTATGTGTAATGTAGATTTAATAGTTGTTAGTTTAGGCACTCTATAGATGTAAGGGTCAAAACTTAGCGTTTAATTTCTGGGTGGAAATTAAATTCGCCGGGTTAGTTCAACGAGTAAAGTAGCAGAACGATAGTAATCTAAATTAGAAAAGTTATGAATTCTTAATTGCAATTTTCATTGAAAATAAGTCTCTTATTTATAAGTGTTCGAGTAGCATAAGGCCTCAAGCTTTTATTTAGTTTCACCTGTCCCGATGTTTGTCTGTCATCAAATCTTGCGAATTAAATTTGATACACTTTCCGGCTACCGATTGAGCTGAAATTTTGCATGCATGTGTAAATCAGATGACAATGCAAAATTATTATGACATGGAGCTGATCTGATGATGGAACCGGAAGGTGGCTATAGGAGCTTGGTAGTTAAACGACACAACCCCATCGAGTTTGGGCTCGTATGATTCGTCTTGACGAGTATTAATTATAAGTATTATACTTATACTGTGCTATAAAAGCTTGCTATGAAAAAAAATATTTTCATTAAAAACTTGTTTTTATTATAGCTAGCCCGTATTTTCCTACTGCTGGGAAAAGGCCTCCCTCCTCTCCTTCCAACGGTCACGATTCCTCACTGATGGCGCTCGATGTCTTCCTTAAGAATTGGAAAGAGAATTGCCAATTCTTAAGGTAGACGTCCAGGTCGTCCTGTCATTCCCTGCGTGGTCTACCGCGGCCTCATGTCACTGTATCTGGGCCTCAAGTCTGCTATTACAATAGTGTCAGAATGGTCTAACATTGATTTCATAATTGTTGATTTTGACAAGTTTTGGTAATCTACTAATATAATGGCGTCATTATGACTTTCCTATGGTCAACCACTGACACTCCATTAAAAGAAATGGCATAGAATGGTAATCTCGTACATAATGACAAATGAATATCTGACGTATGCGGTAGTCTGCAAAAGTTTTGACAGTTCCTTTGATCAGTGACCTGCCATTAAGACGTCATTGCACAATTAGTGCTTTTAATAAGCTCGATATTGTCATTCTACCACAATTCTATTACAAGACCATTGACCGATTAATGATCGATCATTATGAATTAACTGATTCCAAATTTTTAGCAAAATGACAATGGGATCGTGTTGGAATGATGAATTTATAAAAATAGCAGACTTAGGCCTCTGGTCACCAATCCTGTATATTACTGATTCACAGTTCGTTTGTCGAATATTTGTAGTCTATTCCCTCATTGGTCTCGTTGATGCAAGTGCGACTGTTGAGTCCGGGGTCTTGTTTAGCTCACCCGATTGAGAAAAAACTGAGCTAGGGTTTTTTTTTAGTTTAACTCTTCGAATGCCGTAATTAGAGACACAATAGAAAGACAATGGCTTATGTCGAACTGTGTAACTTAAGACATTCAAAAGGTTAATAGCAATTAATCTGTAGCAGCACTTAGTTTCACACGACGAGCAATGAGTAGCTCGCCGTCCGGCTGTTCGGTAAGGATCGAGTTCAAGTTGAAGGCGCGTAGTGTTCCACGAGCGCTTCATAGAGATGTCAGCAAAACCGTACAAGGTTCAGCAGGGTCGAAGCCTACTGGGGCCATGGAATAACTTTTGAAAGGGAAACGAGTAACGCATGGCAAAGAAAGAACATAGGCGTAGTTTTAGTCGGTAAAAGTATGACACGCTCTTCCGATACACCCTAAAGCGGGAAAAATCATTGGATGATATCTCAACTCTAAAAAAAAGTTTGATTTCAAAACGTCTAAGGTTGTCTAAATGTTAATTCGAAGACATGTGACATTCACCAAACCGCACTAGGCCCGCGTGGTGGATTACGGTCCATTTCTTCTCCTAGAGAGGAGGCCTAAGTCCCAGCAGTGGGAACATTAAAAAAGTGATGATGAAGGTTATCAAACCAACTCCAGGACAATATCTGCCAAAACTACTTCTGTTCACAATTCACTAAAACATCTTTTCACGCCATTTATATAACTCACAAATACGCTCACATATATTGACACAAATATTGCTGAAACCTCCACAATATTACGTTTTCCCAAGAACGCTGTCAGCTGTCGAACACTACACGAGTTTGCGACTTTTCCACTTAGGCATCTGTCTTTGATGAGTTCCAGTTGTCAAGTTATGTCTTCACATTTCAAGTGAGGTTGTGTTGAAATCTTGTAGAAGTAAATATTATCATAGGCCGTCAATTGTGTTTTCAAGTGCAGGATTTTTTTTTTTGTAAATTTTATTTCTTAAACTACTGCTTCAAATTGAATGTAATTTGAAATATACCGTGTTTATGCAATGCATGCTTGTTTATATCTAGTTTTATACATAACGAAGTTATAGGGGGTCGAAAACGGCCTGAACTGCTTCGAGATAAAAATGTTTTTACAAAAAAAAATAGCCGACTTCACTAAAAGGATCAAAATACGAGTAACTTTAATTTCGAAAGCCTTTCTCGGTATTGTTTGTTTCTTATTTAACATTAGCAGCCAATTGCTCAATGCCGTCATAATTTAAATAATGATTTTTTGATAAATGGGTATGATTTCTTTTTTGAAGTGGAAAATCATTATATGATACCTCCCGTTTGCATGGAGCGAGAGGGAGTCTTAGGCTTTGACCTATTAAAAAAACACCTGTATTCCTTCAGATGCTTTTTTTTAATGGTGGGAAAATCATCAATGACAACCCCCGCTCTTGGGCGGAGCGGGAGATAGTGTCAAACTCTTACTGACTAAAAACCCACTCCTGTTTCTTCAAGCCTTCATACCGGAGCTTGGGCTCTTTTCACACCAGGGCCATGGTAAATTTTTATGATTTTTTTCTTTCGCTAACCAGAAAACCTAATCGACGAAATATTTCACAGGCACCTAGTTTAACGATGTTTTTATTCATTATACCAAACCATTAATTTCGAAAAATAATATCTTTTACTCAATCTAACTTAAGTTTTGTCCAGAAAATCTAAAAGACATTTTATCAGTAAGTTCTGATATATATTCATATTTATTCAGTACTTTAACGTTTTTATGGAAAGAAAATATGAGTTTTCCTCATAGCTTAGTTTTACATCTTATTTTTTTACCAGTGATATTGGATTATTTATGAAACACCGACTCGGTTAGACAAACAACAAATGTCTATACTATATTTTGGCTGAAGTTTAAGTAAGACAAACGTAAACTGAATAGAATAATAGAATAGTATTTATTCGGCGCAAGCAACACAATATACTACAACATAAAATAACAATAATAAAAAAAGTACAGACATACAATACACTTGCAGTAACTGTGCCTGAACCGAAAGGGTCACCAACTCAGCAATTGCTGGGCGTCAAACACCAGCGCTGGTTTTCAGCTGGCACCGCGCAGTGACGCTGACGAAACTGTTCCGAAACTATTCCTAAAACTAATTAAAAAAAATAGGGTCTGAATGTAACTCTTAGGGTCGAAGCACACAGGCCACCAGCCACAACCACGAAACGTTGCCAAAGGCATATTTCCTATAGTTTTCATACATTTTAAATGGAATCACGGCACACGGTTGACGCTGGTGGATACCATACGCCAAAAATCGCGGCTGCTTGCTTCTTGTGGCCTGCACTGGCTACTAAACGCCGACACATAACTTCCTACACCTTCTTCGACAGAGTCCATTATAATACTGCGCGCATGGATTAAAAAAAAAAAAAAATTGCAGCCACCGGCTAGAAGTGGCTGCCGCGCGCTTCGGTCCTTTGTAATTTATTTTTCTTGGTCTAACCGACATTTGACTATTCAAAACATGTGTCTACATGTTATTACTACATTGTGTGTGTATCTACGAGTGTGTATGTCAAATGAAATAGTTTTCTTTCTTTCTTTCTTTCAAAAGTGCCTGCAAATTGTCTATTTGAAATAAATTATTTGTTTTGTTGATTTGATTTGATTTGTGACCGCTTCTAGCTTCTCGTTGTGGCGTTTGTTGCTGTGGCATGTGGCTCGAGTGTGGCGAAACTTGGATTAAAAAAAAATTAAAGTAAACATGGGCACTGTGAATAGAACAGTTGAACTGCTGTCATCTCTCAGCTTGTATCGTCTCACTGCTGAGTTAAAGGCCATGATTTATAACTATTTTTTTTGCACAACTATCACACAACGCCGTCTAGTCTCAAGCTAAGCAGAGCTTGTGTTGTGAGTACTAGACAACTGATAAACATACTTATATATTTCTAAATACATACATACTATAGATAAATTACACCCAGACACAGAACAAATGATCATGCTCATCACACAAAGATTTGTCCTGGGTGGGAATCGAACCCGCGACCTCCGGTATAGCAGTCAGGGTCACTAACCACTAGACCAACAGGCCTGTCATTTAGAAGCAAGGTTAATACAATTTATCTCCGTTTATCGTGATATCATCCAATGACTTTTCTACTTAAGATGAAACGAGAGGTTTTATCAGACTTTACTTTACTTACTAAAAACCCACCTGTCCCGAAGCCTTAGTAGTCGTAGGCTCTACTGGGTCCCTTCGATTTTGATGACATCTCTTTGAGGCGCCCTTGGAAGTGAAGAACAGTGCGCCGTCGACTCGGGTCTTTTCCTCAACTAGGCTGATTTATGCGAAAATACATTAAATAATTGATTTCTGTTGTATAGCCACGGTACCCGCTGTGCTGGAGAAGTGGCCGCAGCCAGAGACAACGGCGTCTGTGGCGTGGGCGTGGCGTATCACTCCAAAGTTGCTGGTAAGTTCACATTTCACTATATAGCATTTTAATTTTGGTTTCGATAGTACTCAATGTTGTTTTTAGGGTTCCGTACCTCAAAAGGAAAAAAGAAAACCCTCATAGGATCACTTTGTTGTCCATCCGTCTGTCTGTTTGTCTATCTGTCAAGACCCTTTCTCGAGAACGAGTGAAGGTATCGAGTTGAAATTAAAACCATATACTCAGGTCTGCGGTCTCTTTATTTTTTATAATTCAGGCTACAAAAGCCATAGTTTAACAGACTTGAAATTCCCTTTCCATAACAAGTTGAGGCAAAAAAAATAGTACCTACGCATACAATAAGGTTGATGCTAAAATCAATAAATAAGTTTATTCATTTCTAGAACATAGTTTAGTCCATTATCAAGAAAACATTAAATTCAATTTCTCTTCATTTACTCAATACGACCATCCACTAAAACCAATAACAATAAAAATACCCATTTAAATCTACACACGTACATCGAAGAAAAATAACAACAGAAATAAAACTCGTAGCTCTCGGCTACGCCGTAGCACCGTAGCAGTGACGTCACGAACTTCGTAGCGGTTGCGTAGCCATTTTATTTACTCTATAAAAACTCGTAAGCTTGTCATATCAGACTGTGACCTACATTAAGAATTTTCTTCAGGCTATAAGGAATAATTCCCCAGAGATTGGTGATCGGAATACGTAATTTTCCTTGTAATAAATCTTGGTTTTTACTCTGTTTTTGCCATATTTAATAGTACACTGGAAAGTTATTCATACATTTTGTGATTTCAGGCTTTAAATAAATCTTCTCATGAGAAGATTTACAAGCCTGAAACCAAGAGTACCACCTAAGTCTAAAACCACCGTCCAAGTCGAAATCTGCCAAGTTCGTGCTACACAAAGCACGAAGGATTCCGTACGATTATATTAACAGTACAAATTTTTACACAATTTATTTCATTCTGTTTTTAGTATTTGTTGTACCATCCCCGCACACAGGCCTCAAAAAAACGCCGCCACAAAAAAAGCTAAAAGCGACCGCAAAAAACAGCTGAAGCGCGCGACACCTCTTGTGTCCGATGAAGCTTGAAGCCGCTTCAAGCGTTTTTTTTGTGGCGGCACCACCGCACACGAGCCACAAAAAAAGGCCGCCTCAAAATGAAGCTTGAAGAGGCGTTTTTTTTAAGCCTGTGTGCGGGGACAGTTATAGTGGGAAAATGTCAAAATCAACTGTTTATAGCTATTCGCTGTTCATAAATCACAGCCTGGTGACGGAGGGCTTGCGGACAGTGAGCAATGTGTAGCTCGCTGTCCGGCCGTCCGGTAACTGTCCGGACCAAGCCCAAGTCGTCGACGGCGTGCACTGTTCCCGCGCGCCTCAAGGAGTAGTCAGCAACAGCAGGGGCTCAGCCGGGTCGAAGCCTACCGGGGCCAGGGTTATCCGAAAGGGAACTCGAGCCCCAGTATGAAGGCTAAAAGGAACGGGGTGGGCTTTTAGTCAGTAAGAGTCTGACACTATCTCCCGCTCCGCCCAAGGGCGGGGGTGCTTATTGGATGAATTTTCCCACCATAAAAGAAGCCTGGTGACGGACAGACTAACAGTGGGGTCTTAATAATAGGGTCCCATTTTTACCCTATAAGTACGGACCCGTAAAAAAGATATTATGGCGACTTTGATCTTTAATGATAGTCATTCATAGGAGTTATATTTATTGAAAAAACAAAACGGCCCAGCATGCATTATTTAAAGGTTATTTCTTTGTAATTATCTCAATAGCCACCCTGGTTGGATCACAGCACGATGTTATTAGTTTCCCCCCCCTTCCTTCCTTCCCCCAGATATATGAGATCATCTAATTTGTAACTAGAAACTGGACCGTATCGGTTACTCTACTCTATTGGTGGTAATTATTAGGCATCCAGTGGCTGGGAGGTTTTGTTTATGAAACATAATATTAAGGATATGATTGGTCGATATTGTTTTGTTTGGAATTCGATCGTTTGTTGTTTGTTGACATACACATACTCCTTCTTAGGTCTGGTTTTTGAATTGAGTATTAAGAACATGCCAAAACTTGCGCTGATACCAAATAACAGGTTTCAAGGCTAAAGAAGAATTTGAGGAAGTCAAAGCATTTGTCAGTTAAAACAAAAAATACGTTTTACAAAAAAAAAAAATAGTAGCTCTGCAGCCGTCGGTTCCATAACACACTCGTCTACGGCTCGTGTGAATTCCACCTCGGGTGCAATGACTACACTTGTATCAATGATACGAGTATCTGCGCAGTAAGTGCGAAATTCTAATTTCATCTAAAACCAAATTATTCTCTCAACCAATCAACAACACACGTCTCACATTGGTATCAACTTAATTAACTGGAGCTATTTATATCGAGCTATAAAAGGCTCCAGTGCCTCCATTAGCCGTCGGCCATTGCTCGTCCGTCACCCGAGGTGCTGCAAGGGCAAACTGACAGTTATATGGATGTTACCAGATTAAAATACAGAAAAAATAAATGAGGATTGCGGTATTTTAAAATGAATTAAGAACAGTGCTATTTTTTTAATGTCAATATTTTTGTTTGATGACCTTGCTTTGTTACTTTTCATTACATATTTACATTATGTGTAATTATAATTTGATTCTCTAATTGTAATATCTACATAGGTAGGTACATACAAAAAATTTAAATATTAACTAAACCATTTATACTAAAACCTTACTAGGTATAATACAAAAACAAAAAATACACTCATGCATCGAAGTATTCCTCTACAATCCACATCGTAGTCATCCGGAAATGTGCATTTTCATTGTTTTCACGAAATACGTAAGTTTCTAACATATCATCAATCTAATACTTTATTTTAAGGTACGAAATCATGTAATGACTTCTCACGCTTTAGGGCAGAGCGAGAGGGCGTCAGAATTTTACTGACTAAAACCATACCTTTGTTTTTTCCTTGCCTTGTGTTCTACTTATGGCCTCAATAGGCTTCGGCTTCGGCCCAATCCGGTAGGCGTTCGGTAAGCATTCGGACCGAGCTCGTGTCGTCGACGGCGCGTAGTGTTCCACACGCGTCTCAAAGAGATGTCTGCAAAACCGTAGGGGCCCAGCAGGGCCTACTACAGGCTCAACTTCTGAAAAAGCTACCCGTGGACCGTGGTCTTAGGAAACTTAGGTTCAATTTTAGTCTGTAATAGCCTGACACGCAGTCTCGTTCCGACCTACGGCAGGAGAAGTCATTAACCGTTCGAATACCGTAATTAGAGACACAATAGAAAGACATTAAGAGAGCGAACGCCGGCGTTCGCCTGGGCACAAAATAGATAGGTACAGAAGACAATCTCATGTATGTACTTCACTTTTTATACCTACGCTCGGTGGACGCACACTAATGAGCGTTTGAGCCGGAACTGTTCAACGAGTGATCCGAGACGCGACCGAGACATCGTGTCTGTGAGCGGTGTCTATGTGTGCGTTGCTCGAGCGCGCTTTGTATGTAGATTTACTTCTGTACCTATCTATTTTGTGACTTGGGGTTTAATGAAATGGCTTACAGAACCTTAAAATTGTCACTAGGCAGTCCATTAAAATTAAGTTCTAGTTGTAAGTAACTAAGTGGTTAGTTGTGTGTGTTATAATCTACATTAACCATAATTTAAACTGTATAAGCAGGATCGGCGTAGGCGTAGTTTTCGGGTGCGTAGTCATTTCTAATGCCTGCTTCGGTTTCTCGTGTCTATGCATTAATTAATGTTTGTTTCGGTCTCTTTAGTCTAAATCTCTCCCTCTTGTTAGTTTGTTCCAAATTTAATATGATTTTGCACTCATTTTTAGGGTTCCGTACCTCAAAAGGAAAAAACGGGACCCTTATAAGATCACTTTGTTCAGACCCTTTACCTCAGGAACGCGTTGAGATATCGAGTTAAAATTAAAACCATATACTCAAGTCTGCGGTCCCTTGAAGCTTTGAAAAAATCAAATTTTTAAATTAACGGAAAAAAAGATACGGCCGTTTATGTCGCAAAAAAACTTATATTTCGATACTCTCAAAGAAATCCAAATTCATAGGGATCTTTGACCCAGAATCCTGAAATTTGGCATAAAGCAAGGTTTCATAGCATAAGTATAGGAAAAAATCCTAAAACTGTACATTTGTAAATACGTCACAAAAAATACTTTTTTTGCGATTCGGAATCGAATCGATCGAAAATCGAAATCTTCGTAACTCAATTTTGTAATTGAACTGTTTTCGTAGGTAAGTCTGTACGAAACCTTCAGTGCGCGATTCCGACTCGCACTTGCCCAGTTTTTCTTATTTGTGTACCAACTTGGGGGCAATCAGCATGAAAATAGAAGGAAGTTATTCAAATTCAAAAACTTTGACTCATCTTCAAAAAACTTTCAGCGTTCACTCCTACTTGACTGGGGCAAGTAGGAGTGAACGCTTGTCCAATCAAATTTGTAGAAATAAATAAAACTGGTAGAATAAAATTTAAGAAGCAATCAGGTTTAGCAAAAATTCATTTACCTATAGCAGCCGACCGTGACACAAAAATGACAAAATAAAATCAACCACGACATTCTTGGAAATTGAATTCGCATCCGGAGTTCGAAAGTAGGTTTCCGCGAATTTTGTTCCGATTTTTTTATTGCTTTGACCTTGTTTTTGTTAAGGGTCACAAGCGTGCATGCTAAGGGTGGAGTACCGTGTTCACTTAAACAATATAAACAAAAAAAAAAAAACAATATTAGCATAAATATAATTATATTTTATTATTATAAGCAACTTTTTTATTTGATATAAACTAGTACCTGACTGCTACTAGTACTAGTACCACCTGACGGTAAGCAGTGATGCAATCGTTGATGATAATACGCACTAGTTTATCAAGAGCCTGTTCACTCTAGCCTTGAAGATAACCAAAATTATAATCGGATGGGTAAGGGTAGACCGCAGCAGGTAAATTGTTCCAATCCTTCGATGTACGCGGTATAAACGACGAGGTAAAACGCTTAGTCTGGACCGTAGAGATGTTAAAGTCAAAGTCAAAGTCAAAGCCATTTATTTGCATTAAATACGGTACAAGAGATGGTAACTTTTAATTTATTAGCGTAGACACATTTTGCTATGAGTCGGCATGCAAATATTAAAATATGTTATGTGATGCTTATAGTAAGCAAAACTACAAAAGGTGATTGCCCAGCCTCTTTGGTGTTCCAGGCCAAAGACGGACATCAAATATTATTTATCAATGATAAAACTATTGTTTTTTCCATAAAGTTACTTTTTATTTACCACTTATTGTTTATTATAGTGGCGCTCATTTGGAACTAAGGGAATACATATTTTTTTATGGCAAAATTAATGAACAAAGTATTTTTTCTCTAGTCAATTGGCCGATAGTGGCCTCAAATGGCCTCACCAATTTTCTTTTTAGGTTGTTTTTCAAGATATTTTTTCCTACAGAAACCAAATAAACAATGTAAAGGTGGACTCGTAGAAAGGTGATGAGGGCATTAAACCATATTCAAGTTCTATTAGTTGTAGTGTGTGATAAATGGGCTTTCCTAAACTATAATTATATTTTTCAATTCAAACCATTCGTTCAATTAAACAAACAAACTCTTCGGCTTTATAATAAATAACCTGTACTTTACTACATCTGTTTAGGTAGTTAACTAAATGTAAACAATCTTAACATGTCTTTTATCTAAAAAAAATCTATTTTTTTTTTTTCTAAAAATGTTTATAATTAGGTAAATTTACCTAAACTGATGTTAGGTAATTAACTAAAAAATAATCTTTGTAAGTCTTTTATACGATTTATTTTAAACTAGCTGTGCTCGCGACTTCGTTCGCGTGGACTACAGGATTTTGAATTTATTTTTTCTAAAATAAAAGTAGCATGTTACTCCTTATTACATTAGCTACCTGCCAAAAAAAGTCCCGTCAGAATCGGTTCAGCCATTTCAGAGATTAGCCCGGACAAAATAACAGACAGATAAACAGATAGACAGACAAAAATTGTAAAAAAAAATATTTTGGTGTACGTACCGTATTCATATGCATGTAGTAAAAATCAGTTATTTCAATATTACAAACAGACACTCCAATTTTATGTATAGAGTATAGATGTATAGATAAAAAGACATATCCAGATTATTTAAATTTAGTTAACTACCTAAATAGAGATGGGAGTATAGGTAGAATATCAGTGAGATTGTTTAGCGCTGCTATTTTTCATTGCTCTATCTCAATAGTGTGGTAACTAAATAATTCATAGCGTATCTACAGCTCTTGAATACATTGTATTGACACATTCGCTGCCATAGAGATGTAGCATGTCTATTGTAACGTAAAAGGGTTCTGTTTGCGATATCGGTTTGTTTGCAATAGGACTTAAATATGGATGTTGGAATGGGTTCACACTGAATGAAAGAATGAATGATATCTTTATTTTCTAGAATAAAGGTAAGGGCTGATGGAAGGAGAGGCCTTTGCCCAGGAGTGGGATATAAAAAGCTAGCAAAAAAGGCGATAGCATGGTGGTAGTTTTTTTTTTGCACACACTTTTTAACAAAAGAGGCGTATAGTCCCGTGAACATCTAATAAATCATACTCGTACTCGATATAGTACGAGTATGTATGTATTTAATTCCCGCCAGTTGTGCCCGGATAGAGCCCCGCTGACCTTTAAATCCATTTTTTTGCGAAATATTGATTGATGCTATGTATATTCTGAAGAACACTTAACCAACAATTTTTTTTTGTGTAAATTTCTCAAAATATCAAAGCCATTTGAAAAAAGTAGCGAAAAAATATCATGTTATTAAAAATATTATAATTTTCTTTTTTGGAAAAAGTATTAGTCCTACAGAAAACCATATGTTGATAATAATTGTACATGAATCTATATTAAACATAATATTTTTTTTTTAATCCTATTGAACTAGCCGTTACTGAGTAATAAGTAGGCTTCAAACAGTCATCTGCTCGGGAGTTAGAGCCTTAAGTCCCAACCCGACATTAACCTACTTCAGTTTACTGTACATTTAAATCGGCTTACCCTTTCTAGAAATTTCGATTTCAAAATATCCATTCCACAATCATAACACAACAAAAACATGATTAACTTTTAACAATTGACCTGACAATCCCTGGGCGATTTACCAGCAGTATTTATGACGTCAGACCTACGTGTCCCTCCCAGACATGAGGCGCGCTTCGCTGGACCGCGTAATTACACATTTTGAAACCCGGTCCTTTCAGACCACCCTCCGCACTGGCCGTTATCTGTTCGAGATTTAATTTTAAAAAGCTGGATTAGATTTTTGGTTTGGAATTCTATTTATGAAAGTTGGCTGTGGCGTCGGTTGTGTGGTTATTTTGTTGAGGGTGATTATAAAAAAATGTAATACTTTACAGTTTAGTATGCTTAGCTTGTAAAAAAATGTAACAAGATGACTGTGGAGACGAGGTTCGAACTGAAACACTTCTAGTTAGATTTACTATTATTGTATTGCTAGAACCACTATAAATGGTGTAAGGGACGGCCCTCCACAAACTTTAAGGACTTGCTCAGTAGACGAAACTGAACAACCCACCATAAATTTTTTTTTCAGGAAACGAAAAAAAATCAGCCTCTCCATACAAACTGTCCAATCAAGTTAATAATTTTGTATGGTGAGGCGAATTTTTTTTTTTCGTTTCCTGAAAAAAATTTTTATGGTAGGTTGTTCAGTTTCGTCTACTGAGCAAGCCCTTAAAGTTTGTGGAGGGCTGTCCCTTACACCTTGTATTATTACATTAATAAAAATATTTCATATGCTCGTATAACTTATTTGACTCTAGAAACAATCTTCCTTCGAATATGAATTTGGTTTTCAATCATCTACACCTATGCTGTTATTACCACAAACCTTAAAAAGGTGTCATCACCTTGCCAGTCTGCTAGTTAATCACCAGGCAACTTTTTTTAGACGCCACAATACTTATAAGCATAGTGTTACTATTTTATCATAAGCTTATACGAATGTTGGTGAGCCCATTAGGGCTCCTTCTCATGTACCACAACCACACCACGTCGCAACGACAAAATGCTGTCAAGCAGTGGTTACGTGTGAATAGTGTACTTTTTGTAGTGGCGCTGTGGAACACTGGTACCGACAAAATGTAGATGTGGTTGCGTTATGGTCAGCCACTAGTTCGCAGTGTCGTTGGTGGTTGCGTTGTGGTTGCGATGTGGTCGGTATCACACGTGTGGTATGTGTGAAGAAGCCCTTAGATGTGGATAAATATGTTTTCATAAGCCGTAAGCAATATAATATTTAGTTTGAATTATGGTCTCTTTAACGTAGGAGTTTTTATATTCTCAATTTTTTTATTATTATTGATAGACTCGCGTTTGACCACTATCTCACCTGATGATAAGCGATGATGTGGTCGAAGATGGAACACGCTTGCCTAGAAGTAACCTATTCACTCTTGACTTAAAAACGCCAAAGTTGAAGATATCAGGATTCACAGACTTCGACATCAATTCCACTCCTTGGCTGTAAGTACAATTAATGTGTTCCCAAAACGCTTTGTGCGTATGGATGGGATGTCTACCATGTCACCGGTGGCGCAACACCGTCCGTCTAGTGGTCCGATGATGGAACGGACTTAGCGGAATTAGATTATGGTTCAGCAAGGTTCAGTTGAAAACCAGCGTCAGGCATTGTCTATTGTCAGTTGTCTGGCATTCATGCTGAACTGGACCTATTTTGACGATGAGGCACACAACAACTGTATTTTTTATTTTATTTTTATTGCTTTTTTTATTCTTTTACTTTTGATACGTGTTTTTGTTGATTTTTGTGTTTGGGCCTTGTGCTGTACCAAATAAATTATTTTTCTTTCTTTTCTTTCTTTATTATGCAATTCCAGTGCACACTCACTGAAATCTATTCCAACTATTCGTTCTATTAATTTTTTTCAACTGGTATTACTATTCGAAAATAATTAACAGTTTTTTAACCCATACTGAAAATAAAACTTCCTTTTCAGTAAGACTTCACTAGTTTAAGTTTCCTAATTACGTAACCATACCAAGTTTTCTTCAAAGTAATAACGGCACGATGTTATTAATTTATTTAACGATTTTTAATTATCAACTTTTAGTACGTAATAAAACACAGGTACTTGTAGCGTATTTACATGCATAAATCTTTATATTATCATCATCATCATCATTTCAGCCGATAGACGTCTAATGTTGGACATAGGCCTCCCCCAAGTGTCGCCACAATGCACGATCCTGTGCGTCTCGCATCCATCGGATTCCCGCAACCTTCACCAGGTCATCGGTCCACCTTGTAGGAGGCCTTCCGACACAAAGAAACAGAACACGAAGAATCGCCAAACTTAGTGGCAATGGGCAGGGCACATTGCTCGCAGAACGGATGGCCGTTGGGGCCGAAAGGTTCTGGAGTGGCGACCGCGTACCAGAAGACGCTATATATTATTCTTATACATAATTCTTCTGAACGTGTGTTTGTCACTTTTTTTTAGGTGGGTAATCATCTAATGTCATCCCCCGCTCTTGGGCGGAGCGGGAGATAGTGTCAGACTTTTACTGACTAAAAATCCACTCCTGTTCCTTTTTTGCCATTGTTCTAAGGCGGGGATCTCCTCGACCCTGTTGGGCCCCTATGGTTACGTTCGACGTCGACGACTTGAGTTTGGTCCGGACGGTTGCCGGACGGTCGGACGGTGAGCTACCCATTTCTCACCGTCCGCCAGGCCGCGCCTATGGTGTCCGGAAATCGGGATCAGAATCCCGGCGGGAGCTGGGGCATGAGCGCCATTGCCTTACGCGTGCTTCCTCCTCCTTTGCTAGCATTAGTGCTTCGCAGAAGGCGATCGCCTGCCACTCACACACTCCTCACCCCAGTCCATGGCCTGTACTATGGCCCGGTGTGAGAGATCGCTGCCGTCGATCGCCTCCCCATGGACATGGCGGTGCTCTGCCCAAGCGGGGCACACCTCAACCGTATGCCGTAACCAGATGACACGCGTCACGTCTCTCCAGCCACGCCTCAAAGAGGGCTTACCGCCATAATTATGATGTGCTCCCTGCACGTATGTTTGTCACCTAAATCTTCATAGATGGCTTGACTAATTTGGATGAAATTTTGTGTGTAAGTATTCTAGTGGCAATTGAATCGGTTGTGCTATAATCAGGTTCTCATTTTTTTTCTGACGATAATCCAGTTTTTGGGCAGGATAACGTCTGCTAGGACCTGTAGTTACCTATTTATAATTTTGTAGAAGTATGTAGGTAGGTATCCGTTTTCAATAATGCATGCGAATAAAGACGTACCTAGATATATTCAGTATTGTAATGTCAAAGCGTTTACAAAGAGGGAGTTATTTTCGAACTTTAAAGCACTCTTTTAAAAAGAAGGACTATTTTCACTTGACATTTTTCTCATCCACGTTCGAGAGATATTTGCAAACCCTCAGACCATTTTAACGCTTTTGTGTTTGTTTTAAGAATCGCGTCCTTTACTCTGCCATTGAGGAACGTAAAATGTTGCCGGAGAATTATTTGAGTGGTTGAGAAGCATCCTTCACCAGCCTTACGTTTTTTCCAATATTTTGCTCAATTTTTATTTTGGTCCATCGTGACTTGAGACGGATGGCTCTTTAAGACTTTTTGTAGCACTTATTAGAAAGTCCATTTAATTATTTTTTTATTGATAGGCCCGCGCTTGACCACTCTCACATGATGGAAAGCGATGATGTGGTTGATCACGCTTGTCTAGAAATAACGTATTCACTCTTGACTTAAAGACGCAAGATGTAGCTATCAGGAAACACAGACTCCGGCAGGGAACTCCACTCCTTAGTTGTACGCATAAAGAAGGTGTTCCCGAAATGTGTAACGGCCCGTTCGATAGGATTCAAGGCAAATTCGGATGAAGTTATATGAAGATATTCCATTCTTAGAAAAAAAAAGACGGGTTGCACTCCGGGAGTGAAAACTTGATTATTAACGTTGAGCATGTTTGATATTTTGGAATGGTTAGGGAATAATTTTGCACCAATTGCTTTATCAGTATAAAAGTACTATCATTTATGTGGTAGAATACAATATTCATTTATTGCGCTATCGTACACAAACATGACAATTTATATTACATTAAAAATTTAACACTTTAAAACTATTACAATTATTTTACATTAAAAAGTTTATCTCTCCGAAAAACTACTGAGGTGTCAAGGGACACCCGGATGGAACGAAGTTCCGTTCTGGCTTGCTTTCTATAAGAGAGAGAAAGAGAGAAAGACAGAGAAACATGCGCACGCCGCACGGCTTACAATAGCTTACTATAGAAAAAGTGTCGTTACAACTTTTCGTGAGAATTTTTTCCGTCTAGCCAATACAATATAACTAAAAAATACTATCCTATTTTATGTACATTTTGACAGCACTATTTCCACATCTTCGAAACCATGAAAACGACACTCATGACGAAAAAGTTGATAATTTCTGACATCCGCCATCTTAGATTTACATTTTGACAGCACTATCGGCTTCAACAACCTCGAAAACCATGAAAAAGACACCCATATCGAAAAAGTTGATAATTTATTGCAGCCACCATCTTAGATTTAAATTTTGACAGTACTATCGGTTTCAACACCCTCGAAAACCACGAAAACGACACCCATGAGGAAAAAGTTGATAATTTCTTGCAGCCGCCATCTTGGATTTACATTTTGACAATACTATCGGTTTCAACAGCCTTGAAAACCATGAAAACGACACCCATGACGAAAAATTTAATAATTTTTTGCAGCCGCCATCTTGGATTTATATTTTGACAGTACTATCGGTTTCAACACCCTCGAAAACCATGAAAACGACACCCATGACGGAAAAGTTAACAATTTCTTGCAGCCGCCATCTTGGATTTACATTTTGACAGTACTATCGGTTTCAACACCCTCGAAAACCACGAAAACGACACCCATGACGAAAAAGTTGATAATTTCTTGCAGCCGCCATCTTGGATTTACATTTTGACAGTACCATCGGTTTCCACGCCCTCGAAAACCATGAAAACGACACCCATGACGGAAAATTTGATAATTTCTTGCAGCCACCATCTTGGATTTATATTTTGACAGTACCATCGGTTTCAACACCCTCGAAAACCACGAAAACGACACCCATGGCGAAAAAGTTGATAATTTCTTGCAGCCGCCATCTTGGATTTACATTTTGACAGTACCATCGGTTTCCACGCCCTCGAAAACGATGAAAACGACACCCATGACGGAAAATTTGATAATTTCTTGCAGCCACCATCTTGGATTTATATTTTGACAGTACCATCGGTTTCAACACCCTCGAATACCACGAAAACGACACCCATGGCGAAAAAGTTGATAATTTCTTGCAGCCGCCATCTTGGATTTACATTTTGACAGTACTATCGGTTTCAACACCCTCGAAAACCACGAAAACGACACCCATGACGAAAAAGTTGATAATTTCTTGCAGCCGCCATCTTGGATTTACATTTTGACAGTACTATCGGTTTCCACGCCCTCGAAAACCATGAAAACGACACCCATGGCGAAAAATTTGATAATTTCTTGCAGCCGCCATCTTGGATTTATATTTTGACAGTACCATCGGTTTCAACGCCCTCGAAAACCATGAAAATGACACCCATGACGAAAAAGTTGATAATTTCTAACAGCCGCCATCTTGGATTTATATTTTGACAGTACCATCGGTTTCAACACCCTCGAAAACCATGAAAACGACACCCATGACGAAAAAGTTGATAATTTCTTGCAGCCGCCATCTTGGATTTACATTTTGACAGTACCATCGGTTTCAACACCCTCGAAAACCATGAAAAAGACACCCATGACGAAAAAGTTGATAATTTCTTGCAGCCGCCATCTTGGATTTATATTTTGACAGTACCATCGGTTTCAACACCCTCGAAAACCATGAAAACGACACCCATGATGAAAAAGTTGATAATTTCTTGCAGCCGCCATCTTGGATTTACATTTTGACAGTACCATCGGTTTCCACGCCCTCGAAAACCTTGGGAACGACACCCATGACGGAAAATTTGATAATTTCTTGCAGCCGCCATCTTGGATTTACATTTTGACAGTACTATCGGTTTCAACACCCTCGAAAACCATGAAAACGACACCCATGACGAAAAATTTGATAATTTCTTGCAGCCGCCATCTTGGATTTATATTTTGACAGTACCATCGGTTTCAACACCCTCGAAAACCATGAAAACGACACCCATGAAGAAAAAGTTGATAATTTCTTGCAGCCGCCATCTTGGATTTATATTTTGACAGTAAAAGTGTCGGTACAATTTTTCGTGAGAATTTTTTCCGTCTAGCCCCCTTTCACAACGCGCGATAAGGGATAGCTGTCTACTCTCCATCCGTCTTACGCTTTTTCGATCAGGTCACGTGTCCTGACGCGAGTTTAAGATTTTATACCCATTACAGAAAAAGTGCTCAACGCCGCTAAAGAAGTTTTCACTTCAAAAAAAAAAAACTAGCAACCGGAGAGACATCTGCAAAATCGTACTACCATGAGGAACACTTTTCCACCATAGGCGTGGGCTTGCGGACGATTGCTCGCCGTCCGGTAATCGTCCGGACCGAGCCCGATTCGTCGGCGGTGCGTAGTACGCGTGCCTTAAAGAGATGCCAGCAAAACCGTGGGGGCCCCAGTAGGCCTCGGTTCAGCTGGGCCGAGATTGGCTGGGCCCAGCTGGGCCGAGGCCTACTGGGGCCGTGGGTTGACTTCCGAAAGGGAAAGAAAGAAAAGAAAGAAAGAAAAAGTGTTTATTCACGTCAAACATGACGCATACCATAAAAAAAAAAAATAACAATATCGAACTAAAAGTAACACGTAAGATATGCGTCACATCCATTATATTCCATATGCTTTGCGTCCAGAGTCCTGGACCGCAAAGCAAAGAAGGAACATAGGTGTGTTTTAGTCAGTAAAAGTCTGACACACCTTCTCGCTTCGCCCCTAAAGCGGTAGGAGTCATTGGATGACTTTTTTTTCTACCTTAAAAAAAAGAAAAACGGGGAACATTTTTACTATCCATTTAAATAAAGCCTGCAACAAACTGGGTGCTAAATATAAAACGCTCCGTGACCGTTTTATTGTCTCGTATATCCATCCTTTCCGTAATATATCTGTTTGCCGACCCACATTAACATATGTTACTCAGTTGGTAGGTCTCAGGGTTTCCTGCTACCGAGAATAACATGTTTTTTTTCGCTGAATTAAGTTATTGTGATTAGGATGTCGAGCCGGCTGTCGAGGAATAAGTCATAGGTAATCGTCATCGTCAACTCGACGCCAATGTGAACCCCTCTTACCGTTGTTTAGGATCCCGATAGTGGCACATTCTAATGACCATGAAAACATATGGCCTAGCACTTGTGCAGGGCCATCTCGAGTCTTGACTGCCGGGTCGCACACTCTCTATGCTCAATACTCTCTTGCACATAAATCCTGACTAATGTGTTCGTGGCGGAATGGAAGATGATTATGTCAGTACCTATGTCGGGGTCCTGTGGAATAACCTGCCCACGTCTGTGTTTTCTGATACCTACAACCTAGGTTACTTCTAGGCAGCTTTCTTTCTTTCTTCTTTCTTTTTCTTTCAGGTGAAATAGTGGTCAAGAGCGAACCTAGCAATAAAAAAAAAAAAACCATGTCTTACTGATGTAGTTGATGGAAAGCCGATTATACTAAAGTTAAACAAATAAATATATAGAGAAATATGGTAGCAGTCATATTGCTACCACTCCAAATTTTAAATATGAGCAATACAATAACAATGAATTTGTGTTTCCAAAAGTTTTAATAAAATATAGTTATTCACAAAACATAATCACCTATTCAAAATTTCAAGGTAAGTGCACGAATTGCGATCAAAAACATGACCTACTCCACACCCCTCAAATATATGTACTCCCATCAAAAACATGACCTACTCCACACCCCTCAAATATATGTACTCCCATCAAAAACATGACCTACTCCACACCCCTCAAATATATGTACTTCCATCAAAAACATGACCTACTCCACACCCTTCAAATAAACTTCCTTGTAACAAGTCGAGTTCTCAATAACAAAAGTGAAATATTTGCAAACGTATCGCGTAGCACACAAGAAAACTGACGACGCAGAATATGACGGCCCATTTCAATTTAGTTCTCATGTTCACGCTTTTGTTTTGTTTTATTTGTATATTGGCTATATTTATGTAGTTTGTTTGTTTTAAAACACCTTTCTTGCAGCAATAAAGGTTTTAGGTAGATTACCTGTGTGTTTATAAAGAGCTCTTAAAACATATACGAGTAGATACGCAAACACATTGAATTTATCTTTTTACTTGTGACTGGTAAGTCTTTTATATAGGAAGTCATCAAATGGTTTCTCCCGCTCTAGGTTTGGTGAGAGGTAGGATTTATTGACTAAAAACCCACCTATACCCTTCGGTTGCTGTTTGCATTATTGAGCCACGGTAACTCTTTCTAACACGCCTGCCATCAGGACTTATAAGTCCTATAAGCTTGAAATAATAAATGTTTTTTTATTTCTTACTATTTCCTTAGGTAAGTGTACCAAAATAGTAAAATAAATAAGTAATTATACATCCTTAAATTTTGATCGTTTTAATCCCGTGGAGGGTCGATCCGGTACATGAAACACTATCGATTTGTAAAGATAAAATTAAAAAATAAAGTGTCTTGTTTTCAAAACTCGTATTAATTTTCGCATGTACGAAATTAATTTCAGTCCAATGACCTGTAGGTAGTTTGTACGCAACGCCGACTACTACTTACAGGTCATTGGACTCGCGGATAGTGTTTCATGTATCGGATCGACCCTCCACGGGATTAAAACGATCAAAATTTAGCGGTGTATACGGTACAAGGAAATTGAAGGAGTTTGAGTGTTTCTCATAGCTACAATTTAAGGGTTACTAAAGGACTACAAGAGCTAATCGCGCGTTTTAAAATGCTCAAAAATCCACAGCAGAGTAAACAACATCATGGATAAATGCTAGATGTGTTGAAAACATAATACATCTAATTTTGTACAATAGATTAACAAACACGAAGATGCCTCATAGTCACAATCAACTCTGACCAACACGTCAAGCGATGATAACACTAGAGTGACAAATAGCTCTTAAATTACACAAAGTCTTGAATGTAAGTCACATCGCAACGAGTGTGTACGTAAGTCCTAAGTCCCCTGAGTGAAGCCGAGGATCAGAGTGATGCTATTTAAAGCCCTTCGCAAGATTAGAACCGGCTCTTATTATGTTTGCTTATGTGGATAAGAAAATAATCTTAAAGGGATACTGGGTTGGCCGTAAAAGCTTAAGTTTGGATCGCAACAGCTGTTCTTGTCATAAAAAGATGACAATATTTTATGCTTTTGATAGGATAACAGTGAATGTACGATTTCTATCAAGTATATAAAGTGAACTAAAAATTTCTGATAGCAACTAAAATCAATTAAACCAACCTTTCCAAATTGGAATTTGAATTTCTTACACCTTCCGCAGATCATATTTCAGCTCTTGTGGACCACTGCTGGTCTGGGGACCACAGCTTGGAAACTACCGGTTAAGGTGATCAAATTTTTTTTTTCAATACACTTGCCTGAAAACCCGCTCTTATCCACGCCACTATTTATTGTATTTATAGTATAATCGTAGGTGAGTATCACACGAATCGCGCGTTAAATTATAGAATATCTTCGTAAGTGTATTGGTATCCAAGTTTGAGCTAGCCAGAAATACTTGCTGAGATAAGTATGCGCCCTAGTTCGGTGTTCGAGAGGTTGTCAAATACAAGCTCAGTGCGACTTCTCATTTCCCGATGTCATCTCGAACTAAATTGAAGTTTAAACTGAATGTAGAACGAACGTGAAGTTTGACGGTTCGAATTTCCCAAATACTATTTGTGCTGTCGACTGATTTAGTTGGAATATTTTCAAAAGACCTCTTTAATATCGAAAGGTTCTCATTTTTCTAAGTCTGAAATAAATGAAAATTTATTTCACGCGTACGTACAAGGACTGGAACAATGTGCCTGCGGTCTTCCCGTCCGATTTTCTTCAAGGCAAGAGTGAATACGCTCATAAACTAGTGCGCCTCACCAGCAGAGATTACATCACTGCTTACCGTCAGGTGAGATCGAAGTCAAGCACTAGTTTATATCAATTAAAAAAAAAGTACAAGCGAGGAAAGGGAATGATAAAAAGAACATGACGTACAACCAACAAAATAAGTAAGAATGACATTTCGAAAAGGTGACAGTTACAATTTACAAACGACTGTTAAATAAAATATAAAAAAACTGGGCAAGTGCGAGTCGGACTCGCGCACTGAGGGTTCCGTGCAAACTACAATTCACGAATGGAGTATCGAAAAAAATTTTTTTTGTGACTAAAGTAACAATAAAACTGTTTTCAGATTTTTTCCTATACCTGTGCTATAAGACCTTGCTTTGTGCCAAATTTCAGGATTCTGGGTCAACGGGAAGTACCCTATGAATTTCGATCTTTGAGAGTATCAAAATATACGTTTTTTTGCGACATAAACGGCCGTATCTTTTTACTTACTTTAGTTACTACGTAACTTAGAAGTTTGATTTTTTCACAGCTTGAAGCGACCGCAGACCTGAGTATATGGTTTTAGTTTCAACTCGATACTTCCACGCCTTCTCGAGATAAAGGGTCTTGACAGACAGACAGGCAGACAGACAGACGGACGGACAACAAAGTGATCCTATAAGGGTTCCGTTATTTCTTTTTGAGGTACGGAACCCTAAAAATAATAAACTATGTTACAAGTATGTAATGTTGGTGATTACCTTTGAGGCGGCATTTAGACTCAAGTCGAAAGCGAGGCTTTTAAGAGAGCCGAGGACGGTAATCACCAATATTCACGTGTATCCTACAGCGTTTTTCAACACACTGATCACAGAAATCTTGTATGAACGATTTATTTATTAGACTTCTAAATGGTTTACTTAAAAACGAAATTGCATGTAATAAGCAAGTTAGATACTAATTTTTACTATTAAACGAAATAACCAAAATGTGTTTTTTTTTTGTTTTTCATATTATTATTTGTTTTGGGTACAAAGAGGTTTAACAAAAATATACTATTTTAAAATTACCTAACCTTAACGCTCCTCTATTATAAAACACCTGCTTGAACGTTGTTATTTCATTTATCGAACCTGTAGTTCTGAATAATAGTTTGAGACCGTGAATAATATTTCACTGTTTTCATTTCATCGTTTTCGAATTTGATTTTCTAAATTGAAAGTCTGTGTTTGTTTGAAATTGAAATTTTAATAACTTTTAAACAGGAGAGTTTCATTCTGAATGGATAAACATAAAACTTAATGCGAACGAGAATGGGATGTGATAGAGTTTCGAAATAAAAGTAGATAATTGAATTAAAAAAAAATATAGTTTAAAAAAACTAAAAAAACACGCTTTCATAGCATATCAAACTAATTATGTTAACATAAGGTTAAAATAATTTTCATTATATAACCTCATGTTAACATAATTAGTTTGATATGCTATGAAAGCGTGTTTTTTTAGTTTTTTAAACTATATTTTTATTTTTCACTAAAAAAAAAACGAATTATTGTATTGTCATCAGTCTTTGATGGGTGTGCAAAGTTTGAAGAAAATCTGATCGCCCAAAGTAGGTCAAAATCGAGCTCAAAGGCGTTGGTTACAAACCTACAGGTGAAGCTAATACTCGTATATATAAGCGTGTTAATAGAGAGATATTCAATATTGGAATAAAACAAAAATAAAATTGTTTTGCTATGTGCTTTATCAAAACATCCCTAAAAGAAAAACTCAAGCGGAATAAAAAATTACCAACCACTTCGTTTGAAAAAGAAAACGGAATTTGCGACAAGGACAACATCGCGACTCTGTTTTGTATCTAAATATTTGCCAACGCGGTTTCAAGCACTTGCAAAAGCTAATATTACATTTATGGCTGTGCATAAAGCCGCCTCTAAGTACTGAAATCAGATAAACGGGAAAATTACCGTTATCTGTTCGGCTTCGTGGAACAAGAAGAGTAGCGTGGCATTACGGAAGCATTACCGAGCTTTTGACGCATAGACCGGGGATTTGCGACCTCGCCAGCTGATTGTAGGCTTAATCCTCAATTTAGTTTACAAAGGTCCCTTTGTAAACTAAACTGGGGATAAACCTGTCCAATCACAATTGTAGTTTTAGATTGCTGCTCTCAGAATAATTGAATTTGAATTTGCGTTCCAAAATTAAAATTCACGCAGTGACAAAACATAACATTGAAGTGGAAGCCATTTTGAATATTTGAATTTGTCTATTAGAGTTGTCAAAAAATGAATGGCCTGTTTTGACATTTGTATTTTGACTACCTAGCGACTTGTCCGGTGTAGTACAGCTAATTAGCTTATACTAAAATAGCTACTACAAAACCGGATCCCTAATTATTGTTTTATTGTTACTGTCAGTTTCGTTCCAAGTTAAATTGTAAGATTTTTCTCAAATGTCAAATCGGGCCTTTTGTTTTTTAGCGAGTTTAGATCCATTTTTTTTAAATTGCCTTTTATTCAAAGACGTTTCTTTGTCTGATCGTTAGGGTAATTTAGGGTGAGTTGCACCATTTAACTACATATAACGATAACAAAGCCGTTAACAGCTGTCAAATCGTCGAATTGACCAATAGGCGGCCGTTTCACAGCTGGTTATAGTTTGGTTATCGTTATAGTTAAATGGTGCAACTCATCCTTAGAAAAACTTCGTTACTTTGTAATTATGATTGGACAGGTTTGTCCAATCATTTTAGTTTTAGAGCCATATTTCACCGGGACACCCGGGTAGCGCCACTGGTTGCGCTACCGTGGTGTCCCAGTGAAATATAGCAAGACACCAAACAAGACACCAAACAGACACCAGAGCAAAGATTTTATGTATCCTACGGATAATCTAGATTGCCTGCGCAGCAAACACACTCTATAGTGTTCTTTATTCTCATTGCCATTAAGTTCATATTGACAAGCAAACGGGGAAAAATGTACTGAACAAGACAACGAGAAAGGGTCGGTGTATCCCTTTCTTACCTCTGTTTTAACTAGGGTAACCATGATTTTACAAAATTAATTGTTATTATTTTTGTCACTGCAGCATTTGATATTAATTAATGTATTTTTTTATATCGACAGCAAAGTACCAATAACACCAAACTGTCTGTCAGACCTGAAAACAAAAAAAATTACTCGAATTTTACTAAGACGATTATCGTATGATTTTGTATGAAATGAGTCAGAGCCTGCGTGAATTTACAAAACGCACCAACGCGCGTGAGTGCGTAAAAAACCCGTACGATGATGCAGATCTGCACTTCCGCAAGTACGCGCGTAGGTGCGTCGACACGCAACGTGCAGCGTCATGCGTGGCAGTGTGATAATCGCTTAAAACACGCGGAAAAACCTTTTTAAATTCATAGCGGTAAATTATGATTTTCTTGAAAAAATATTTTTTGGCGGTATTGGTACTTCACGGTCGATAAATATAATATTCTAGCATTTGCCCGCGGCTTCGCCCGCGAACACCCCACTCAGGAATAAAGCAGCTTTCTATCGGTGAAAAACTTTTTGCTATCGGACCAGTACTTCCAGAGATTACCTAATATGGCTTGTTCGTCAACTCGCTTAAGCAATTCGCGCGAGTCCGCGCGAGTTGGGACCTTCCGATTCACCTACTTTTTCTGTCGTCCTCTCGCTTAAACGTATAAAATACAGTCAAATAATAACAATTACTATAAATAACTAGCTATTGCCCGTGGATTTTTTCACGCAGGCTATACCGGTTATCTACTTAGATTTCGGGATATTATGTTAAAGGTGAGGAATGAGGCGAGTAGGATGTGGCCAATGGTACACGATACCCAAGTTACTTTAAAAACATTTTACGTTACTTTTGACTTTCTCATGTTACCTGCACCTGCATGGTCCTCACCGAAAATGGCAAGTTCGGTCGGTTCCTGCATCGGATTCAGACGGCAGTAAAGCTCGGGTATTACTATTGTGTGGACCACTCGGAGGACACGGTGGAGCACCCGAGGACATGGTAGAGTTGTGCCCCGCTCGGGCAGAGCACCGCTGTTGCCTCGTGGAGGCAATTTTTGGCAACAACCTTTCACGCAGGGCCCTAGTTCAGACTATGGTCCGGAGCGAGGAGGAATGGCAGGCGGTCGCCTCTTTCTGCGAAGCAGTAATGTTAGCGAAGAAGGAGGCCAAAGGACCATCGGCCGCCGAAATTCCGAGCCCGACAACGGACCACGGTAGACGCGGGCTTGCGGACGTCGAGCAATGGGTAGTCCGCTATCCGGACGTCCGGTAATTAACCGAACCGAGCTCAGTCGTCAACAGCGCGTAGTGATCGACGTGCTCCTCAAAGAGATGACATCAAACCGTAGGAGTCCAGAAGGGCCGATGCCCGCAAGCTAGGACCCCGGCGAATTCCTAAAAAGGAAACCCGTAGTCCTAGAATGCAAAAGGCAACTGAAGGTCACAGGTTAATCGTGAAATGGAACGCATCCAAGAAAGATTTTGTTCATCGTGTGGGCGCTCTTAACTTTTTTGACACATACATGACGTATCGATACTGCATATTCACTCACTTACGTGTATTTCTAAGTCTCCTATTCCGCTTACTTAAACGTGTGCTAACATTAACTAATATTTGGACGTCAACTTTGGTTGCTTATTGCTGATAATGTTGTGATTTGTTGGTAATTAATAGGTAAATATGCAATATTATATTATTGTAATGTTGATTTATAAGTGTTTTATTTTAAAGTCAAGTCGAATACAATTTCTAATACATTTTTAGTGGGTACCTATGTTATAATTTTTTTTTTTAGTTGACTGTACATAAATACGTCAGATTTTTAAGTCTGAGCGAGTTGACGACAGAAAAAGTAGGTGAAATCGGAAGGTGCCTGCTCGCTTGGACTCGCGCATATCGCTTAAGGCCCAAGCGCCCGAAAAGAGCCATAAAACAGTGATTTTCTGAAGCCGACTCCTCGCTAACGGCCAGGTTAATAGGTTTGAAAAAAGGTTGCTTGTAGGTCCGGCTGGTATTTTTTATTTATAGTTTTTTTTTATTGAGATAATAAAAACAACGAAAATTAAAAGCAAAATTATTTATATATTTTTGAAAAAAAAAATAGATACGTAGTCAATTTGACGAATATTTCCAGAATTTTGTGATAGATTCCATTCATCGTGATATGCTCTCTATGCAAATTCTGGCATCCTGTTGCAGGTTTGTGTTGTTGAGAGCTGCAATTTAATCAGCTAGTGTTTATATAACAATAATAATAAATAATTTATTAGTTTGGTGGTGATCACTTGCTAAGCGATCTCCTGCTTGGTGAGCTCCTACATGTTTTCAATAGCGTTCATGTCTGGTGTATTGATTGACTAGTTTTTTTGTCCTATGATGAGTTCCCTGACAGTTTTTGTCTGACAATTATAGTGATGTGACCTAACGAAATTTAATCGATTTTTTACAATAACGAATCAGTTGGCAAAGGTAATGGAATCGGATTACCGATTTTAGATTTATAGATGATAAATGTGAAAGTTTGTATGTGTGTGTGGATGTTTGTTACTCTTTCACGCAAGAACTAGTCTACGGATTTTGAAGAATTTTTACAGTAAATTAAAAAATCTGACAAAAACTAAAAACCTGAAATAACGCGGGCGAAACCGCGGGGGACGGGTAGTGGTAAATAAAATGCAGTCTGTTTAAAATAATAATTTATTTATTATTCACTGTCAGAACTTGACTCTTGATTTGAACTCATATCCATATCGGAATCGGAATCTTCTTCAACTAACCGCGATGATTAATTATTAGTCCTCTGTTATAGTTTTTTGAGTTTTTTCTATTACTTTTTTCCAATTTTACATGCGATTACAAGATGGCCGCTCCGATTTTGTCGATTAGTGTGTCGTCGAGTAGTGTCAATCTCTATTGGCAGAAGTTCCGTTTAACGCATTACACATTTTTAAGTTCTATTCTTTTTTATTTTATTTACTTAATTTATTAACAGTTAATTATAACCACAATAACTTACTTAGTAATTTACGAAAGACAATATTTTTTTTATCATTTCCTTTTTTTTTGCCAGTTTATTTTTTTAGTAATCTAAAGTAGTATGCGTGCCACGGAAAAAAATGAACTGTCAGGGAACTCATCATAGGGCAAAAAAGGTATAGGGTAAAACATTTATGTTTTTTAGCCAAGTATGCAGTAACACCCCTGGTTTTATAGCACAATGCAGATTCGGGCATAAAAATGGACTCTTCGTCAATAAGGAACCATTCTTCGAGATGCGGCAGCAGTCCAGTTTCTAGTACTCGCTTGTACTGGTCATGCCTCACGGTCCCTTTCACGATATGTAGACCCTTGCTTGAGATTAAAGACCACATCATAATACTAATTGGGAATTTAGCTGTCTCTTAATACCGGTTTTTATGGAGCTATTCTCCAGGGCGTCGTCGGAAAGGAGCATTTTTTGAACGGACAAAAGAGCTTTTGTCAACCAAAACCTGAAACGTCGATTCATCGGAGAAACATGTCTGAAAAATTATATTATTTCATCAGATAATGGCAGTAGTTTATTAACAATGTACTGTACTATTTAAAGTCTTATTTTTAACCGACTTCAGTCTGAAACAGTCATATTTTGATGTTGTTTGGCCCTGTGCAATAGTCTCTTCTTAATGACCTCGGTGAGGCGTGGTTTTTTGGCAGGCCGATGACCTATCAACTTCTCTTTTGCTTACTCTCGAAGAATTGTCTTATCGAAAACTTCTAGGCTCTCGTAGTTTGTAATCGTGGTAAGGTCTTACCTGTCTAATATACATATTAGTTTTTGATTAGTTTTCTAAAATATAATGTATTAATAACAACTTGAACTTCTTTAGAACACAATGGCTCGTAGTACGAACTAATCTATGGACACACTAGTAGAAAGGGATAGAGAGCGTTCTTGGGTCGCCACACCCAAGAATCTTTTATACTATCTGGATTGATTACGTCAACCTAAAAATGTACTGAAGAGTACGATACAAGTACGCCCTTTTTTTAATTCTTTTTTATTTTGTTTTGTAGACTATTCCATAATGTGGGATGTCGTTAGATAGGTCTTTCAAAAATATTGCGAGTGTGTGAAAACTATTTATCAATTTAGGGATCCTATTGTGAATTATAAATATAGTTTTTTACCTAATGCTAGTTTTCAATTGAACCTTATTGAGTTAACAGATGAAAACCAGTTTATTTATTTATTTCCACACTGATAAGGTGTAATTTGTTAAGCTTAAAATAAAGAAAAAACAGGTTAAATAAAGTAACACTTAAAGGTATTTCACCTAGTATGTTTCAGTACATTTGCTATTACAATCTTTGTCTTGGACGGCTTTTAATATTCTCACTTTACTTAGATTTCTATAAACACACTTGTTTTTCCAATTTACTATGGACTTGGCAGAATAGTCGAAATCGGCTCGACTTGAATAAAGAATACACAAAAAAACACTAAAACGATCAAAATAACTTTAATTTCGGAAGTCGATGTTTCTGGTATATTTTTTTATTTAACACCGACTTCCGAATTTAAAGTTATTTTGATCGTTTTACAGTTACTGTAAAACAAACATAAGTAACTAATTGTTGTTATAGATAGTTTTTGTTAAAAAACTAACTATTAGGTTTTTTTTTTTTTTTTTTTTTTTTTTTTTTTTTTTTTTTTTTTTTTATGGTGGGAAAAATCATGCATTGACATCCCCGGGCGGAGCGGGAGATAGTGTCAGACTCTTACTGACTAAAAGACCCACCCCGTTCCTTCTAGCCTTCATACCGGGGCTCGAGCGCCCTTTCGGATAACCCTGGCCCCAGTAGGCTTCGACCCGGCTGGGTCCCTGCTGTTGCTGACAACTCCTTGAGGCGCGCGGGAACAGTGCGCGCCGTCGACGACTTGGGCTTGGTCCGGACAGTTACCGGACGGCCGGACAGTGAGCTACCCATTGCTCACTGTCCGCAAGCCCGCGTCTACGTTGGCCGGAAATCGGGATCAGAATCCGGGCGACGGCGGCGGCGATAACGCCGTTGCCTGATGCGTTCGGCCTCCTCCTTTGCGAGCATTACTGCTTCGCAGAAGTCGGCGACCGCCTGCCACTCCTCCTCGCTCCGGACCATGGCCTCAACCAAGGCCCGGCGCGAGAGGTCTCCGCCGCCGATCGCCCCCACGAGGGCACGGCGATGCTCCGCCCAAGCAGGGCACACCTCGACTGTGTGCTCCACCGTGTCCTCCGGGCGTTCCGCACAGTGGCGACACCCGGGCGTCACCTCCGCATGAATCCCGTGCAGGAAACTCCCGAACGAACCATGTCCGGTGAGTACCTGCGTCATGCGGAAGGTAAGGACGCCGTGAGGTCTTGCCAGCCACGCCTCAAAGAGGGGACTTACCGCCATGATTGTGGCGTGCCCATAACTATTAGTTTGGTTTGATTCTATAGTTTTGTACCAACTTTATGGTTATTATATTTTTGTTAAATTTTTTGTAAATTTAATTGGCCATTATTGGTCTTGTTCATCAGTTCAACTTCATCAAATGATACTTTTTGACTGTAGTAGAATGTATGTAATGTATGTATGAATACAGAGACTTCTTGGTAAAAACACCAAAATCCCTATAGATATACACACATACATAATCAGCCTTTTTAATGTTCTCACTGCTGGAACTCAGGCCTCCTCTCTAGGAGAGGGAATGGGTCTCCATCGAATTTAGAAGGAAAAAACAATCGAATTGAGAACCTCCTCCTTTTTTGAAGTCAGTTAAAAAAAATTACATCCACCTTCTTCAATTAAAAGAATGATAAATATATTCGTAGCCACAACCCCCAAAAATGACTTTCATATCAATTTACTCAATTAAAGTTGTTAAAAATATTGTTTTTAGTTTCATTCTATATCAGTAAATCAATACCTGTCTAATTCTAAAAAAAAGTGTGGTAGAGTCTGTCTAAAAAGTCAAACGACTTAGCTAATTATTCGGGTAAAATTAAATCTGATGTAGCTAACACAGGTTTAATAATCAAGGTTGATGAAGGGATCTTGATAATTATTTACTAGTAGAAGAACCTTATAAAAAGTATCGAATAGTATTTTTTTAATGATTAAATATTATACAAAATTCCCAAGTCGTTTTTTATTTTTATACTCATAACTAGGTACTTAATTTTATTTCGAAAAAGTATCAATGCATACAATCGCAGTATACGTTTTTTAAAGAAAGCGAAACGGCCCGTGCTTCTCAGAACGCGGACGCGTTCAGCGCGGACTGAGGCTTGGAAGTGGTGGGTTCAATGAAAAATGTATGAAGATTTTTTTAGAGTGGTTTTATTTTGGTCATAAATCATAAAGTTATTTATGTAAGTTCAAAATAATTAATTAAAGGTGTAGAAGACTATATAAGCTGTGGTATTTTATGATTTTTAAGCTAAAAATGTGCACTGGATTTAGCTTACGCGACCTATTCAGACCCTTGTATTTTGTAATTTTCTTGATTAGTGCGTTGGCAAAATCGTATTTAACTATATGAAAGTTTTATACAAAACCATAATATTTTTTTATGCCTTCCTAGAGATGAATATGTATATTATCTTTTATTTGATACCGTGACATCCTCATAGTTATGATTCTTGGTGCATTATAATGGTACCCGAAAAAACGAGATATTTGTCTAAAACGGTCAAAGCGTCCTTAATAACATCTTGAACTTCTTTAGAACAGAATGTCTCGTAGTACGAACTAGTCTATACACACTGGTAGAAAGGGATAAAGATTCTTGTATGGTACTTCTTTATTACATCTTTAAGGTTGTCGTAATCAATCCAGATTGTATTGTACAAGATTCTTGGTTCACTGTCACTAACGTTTGACAGTTGGTTAATTATTGTTTTCAAAGGTTAGATTTCCATCTTATTATACACGTTCTTTGGTGGGGGGCGTGACTGGCGGCCGGACTGGTGTCCGCACTGGTTGCGCCGCCAAATGGGTTGCGCTACCAAACAGACACCAGGTGAGTAACGCTCTATAGAGCTCTATACATTTTATTGGTGGCGCAACCAGTTGCGCTACCAGTGGCGTCCCGGTGAAATATGGCCCTTAGACTACCGCTTTCAAATAATTGAATTTGAATTCTAGTTCCAAAATTAAAATCCACGGATTGATAGAATGACATTGAAGTGGAAGCCATTTTGAATATTTGAATTTATCTATTAGTTTAATTCGTTTTTTTTTTTAAATTGCCTTTTAGACAAAGACATTTCTTTAACTGATCATTACCTACACTAGTTTTGAAGAATTTTGTTACTAATAAAGTTCTAGTTTAACAAGTTTTATTCTATTATTTCATTCTGCTACTTTTCTTAAAATGCAGCTGGATTAATTAGGGACAGAAAATTATAGTTTCATAGTCTCTAGCGCGACTGCGCAGACAGGCAGCGGTTCGATATAGAGGTCGGGCAAAAAAGTCTTTTAGTATTTTTTTTATTAAAAAATTATCTGTAGCAGCTTTAAAGCCGGTAATCCTAAGTCTTGGCTTCGATTGCGTCAGATTGCCACTCTATCAAACTATGATAGTAAAGGAACAGAGTGTGTATGTGCACTATAAAATCTCTTGCGTATTTGGCTCACTGCCAACGAAATAAGAAAACAATAGCCAACGAAATTCAATAGGAAGGATTATTAAATTTCAAACTCGTTTAATCAAAAACTTTTCAGTTAGAACCTAACTAAGCAAGATTCAATTAAGTGATAAATCAAATCTTTTTACCATTTTAATATCATTGCCATTTTAATTAACTCTTTTGAAATTGAAATTTACTTTCTACAACATTAAAATATTCAACCATACAACATTCGTATGATGTACTAGCTGCTGCCAGCGGCTTCGCCCGCGTGAAAGTAGAAAGCTGTCCCAAGGTAATATACTCCCGGGATAAACAATACTATGTCTTATTCTAGGACATTTACTGATAAAATTACGCAGTATCCCGTGAGTGATTCAACGCGAATGCGATTTCGAAGCGATCTGACGCGGTTTATCCGAATTCAACGCAACGCGGCAACTGTTCTCAACGGGCGAAGTCGCCGCTTCTATCTATTTCAGTATCCAAACTATACAAAATGAGTTTTTTTAGTTGTCAATACCAATTTATAAAATCTTTAAATAAGTAAAAAACATTCTTAAATAATACTTAAGTAACATTTGATTTTTATGTGTTATATATTTTTTAATTCTGATGGAAGACTATCAATAAGTCTCGGTACAATATACAATTTGGATAATGTAGTAGTGTAATGGATTTCTGTGTAAATATGCCGCGCTGCCGAACCACGGCTGCGAGTGCTGCCACGACTTGCATCCGCAGCCTGCAGTCGAGCTTCGAATAGCACCTTTACTTGTACAGTTCCTCTTGCCTAAAATAACTTTTTGTTTTTCACCCCACAGGTATAAGAATGCTGGACCAGCCCTACATGACGGACCTGATCGAGGCCAACTCGATGGGCCACGAGCCTCACAAGATCCATATCTACAGCGCGTCTTGGGGGCCCACTGATGATGGCAGGACCGTTGATGGGCCACGGAATGCCACCATGAGGGCCATTGTCAGGGGAGTAAATGAGGTAAGAGCATGGAATTAATATGTACCTAGTACCTACTTACAAACATAAAATTGTTTAGAAATAGTTACCTACAAACTAAAGAGCTATGCTCGGGGTTTCCTTGCGTGATCGAATAAAAAATGAAGATATCCGCAGGAAAACTAAGGTTGCCGACATAGCACAAAGAATTGCCAAACTTAAGTGGCAATGGGCAGGGCACATTGCTCGCAGAACAGATGGCCGTTGGAGCCGAAAGGTTTTGGAGTGGCAACCGCGTACCGGAAGACGCAGTGTAGGAAGCCCTCCTACAAGGTGGACCGATGACCTGGTGAAGGTAGCGGGAAACCGATGGATGCGGGACGCACAGGAACGTTCGATGTGGCGACGCTTGGGGGAGGCCTATGTCCAACAGTGGACGTGTATCGGCTGAAATGATGATGATGATGATGAGTTACCTACATATCGGCAAACCGAAGGTGAGTGATGTACTTGCCATAGACATTAATGCCTAGCCCTCTCCAGTCCAGATCATTGAAAACATTCTCCTTAGCAACCATAAACAGTTTCGGAAAAATAACGTCTTCCAACCTTACACCGGGCTGCAGAAAGATAGGTTTTGAGGTTCGGTCCTGAAGTCGGACTGGCATTGTGTCGTTCTCGTACAAACACTTCAACACTTCGATAGACCGATATATAGTCAATCTGGCATCGTTGGAGAGACTGCAGTACAGCCCAAGTCTCGATCGGATCAAAAGTTACATTTCTGCGCAAAACGTGTCACTATATGACATTAAACCAAACATAGATCTAAGTACCAACATAGTCACAAATCAGAAACAAAATCTAGCCAGTGTCACATTTTCAGAGTTCTACCCGGAAATAGAAACTGTCATGTACGTGTACAAACTGCCATACCGAACCGGACCGGATTGGAAATAGAAAATACACGTGTTGTCAGGGACGTTATTTTGTTTGCATCTATTTTAAACTTTATTCGCTTTGCGTGCTTCATGCTGGCTTAAAGTGATTAAATGCTTATGTATTTATTTCTGTAAATTTTATCAGACTTCAACAAATAAGTAAAACAAAAACAAAATTCTAAAACTTGATAATGGTCGGCATTTTCTACCTGACATTTATTAACAAGAAACACCAGGACTTGCCAAAAGATGGGCATGACACAATCGTGGCAATAAGTCCCATTTTTCAGGAGTGGTTACAGAGAAGCCACGGAGTCTTCATTTTCCACTTGATGCAGGTCCTCACCAGACACGGTTGTTTAGGGAGGTTTCTGTTTTTGATTCAGTGGTAAGAACGTCGGTCCGTGTTATAGCAGTAGAAGGTGCGCCAACCGTGCTGTCCACCGTTCCCTTGATGAGTGATGCGTTGTCAAGAGCCAAGGTGTCGTAATGTACGGCCTTATCGCTAAAAGATAGCCCTCTTTACCAAACTGCAAGTAGTTCATGAAACATAAACCGTCTCAATACAAAAAATGCCTTGTGTCCACGGGCCACAAAAAAGCCGCTTCAAGCTTTTTTTGTGGCTCGTGTGCGGCGGTGCCACCACAAAAAAAAAAGCTAGAAGCCTCTTCAAGTTTATCCGGCCACAAGCTGCCGCCTGCTCCAACTTTTTTTGTGGCCGCTTCTAGCTTTTTTTTGTGGCCGCTTCTAGCTTTAGTACAAGAGTTGTGGCGTGTCTAACGTGTAGTTGCCTAGCAACGGGTCTTATTTGTGCCAATCATTAAAATTATATCTCTATCATATTAACATCAATTTTTAACAATTTTTATGTGGATTAACACACAAAATCAAAGCTAATCTTAAATAATAATATACATATTATTATCGAAGTTGGTGCCAGAGTTGAACTACGGGTTTCGGCGGTCTAACTTTACTACCACAGATCGTTCAGAAGCTTCATTTTTTATACCTAAATTCCAATTTGAAGACCTATCTTTGGTCTTAAACCTAGTTTTTTTTAATATTTATACTAGAGCTTGTCTGCGATCCCACCTGATGATAAGCAATGATGCAATCTCTGATGGTGAGGTGCACTAGTTTATCTACGGGAGAGAAAGAGGTAAAGTTTGTTTTTTGTTTGTAGGAGGTAATCTCTGGAAGTACTGATCCGATTGCTAAACCAATAGAAAGCTGCTTTATTCCTGAGTGACATAGGCTACATTTTATGTACCTATGCGGGCGAAGCTGCGGGGAAAAGCTAGTGTAATAATAAACCAGGAACTACACGACATTTACCTAGTTCGCGTTTTAAATTAAGGCAGTAAAACTCAAAATATATAACATCAACTTAACGATTAAAATCACTCAACCCACAATCTAGACCGGTTACATTAAAAGCAGACATTAAAACCTCTTAGGGAGGGATTACTTTCAACCCAGGTGGTCGGGAGGGGTGGACGGAAGGGGTGGGTCACCTGAGCAAATACTTGCGACAACCCTCCTGTCGGCTTTGATATTATTTCTGTCAGTTGCCCTAATGGAAGTTCCTTTTCACTGAATGTAACATTACCTCATGTTTGTATTTTCTGAAGGGTTAGCTAGCGTCGCTTATAACGCTACTGTCAAGTACCTATACTTAAGTATTAAGTAACTATACTTGCCTGCTAGGGCTGTGGAAATGTTTGAAAGAGAGAATGTGTCCTTAGAACGCAAAGGACAACTAAAAGGCACAGTTCGATTTTAGTCAGGAAAAGTATGACATGCAATGACTTCTCAGACTCTTTGGTGGAGCGTTAGTGCGTGTCAGACTTTTACTGACTAAAACGCCCCTTCGTTCCTTTTTTGCCTTGCGTCCCAAGACACCAGAGTTCCCTTTCGGACGACCCTTGGCTATGGGTTTGGCCCTACATGGAACCTACGTTTTTGCTGACATCTCTCTAAGGCGCGCGTGGAGCACTACGCGCCGTCGGCGACTCGAGCTTGTTCTGGACCCTTTATAATGTCCGGAAGGTCTACGCCCTCCCAGTCGGCCCCGGAGAGGGAGAAGTTATTTATGAGGCGCTGCGCAAACAGAGACACTTTTTGTTTCAATTACCGACACCGAACACTATTTGAGCGTCATGAGTGTGTGTTAAGTGGAAGGAACTGAACACAAAAAGTGGTTACGTATGCACGGGGGTGGATGATTTCATACTGGTTCTATAGAAATATTCAGCATTGGTAGCTTGTATCTGACACGAGATATACGTTTGCGTCCTATCTTATATTATTATTTCACACCTTAAAAAAATGTCCATCGGATTGATATGTTTAAATTCACTGTCTCAAATAAATCGCGAGCATTCTCCCATCAATTCCAATCCAGACTATTTTATGCCAAAAAAATAGTGACAAATAAACTCGAACCTTCATAATAACACGAAAGTCTACTCAAGTTTATAAGTACACCAACACTTACCTAAGGATTGTATAAGGGTATTTGTGGCGATAGTGGATAGGTAAGCTTCCAGCCGCGGGATTTAGGCCGAATCGGATTAAGTGTGTGAGAGTGAAACAAAATTCTAAGAATCGGGTTTCGTTGTAATATCGGAGTACTTACATAGCTTTGGCTTTTGTAATTACAAGGTCACTTAATAAAAACTGGATTAGAATAGTACATTACGATGTAAGTGTGTAATGTTAGTGATTACAGTCGAGGCGGTATTTAGACCAGAGCCGTGGCGAGGGTCTTAAGAGAGCCGAGAACGGTAATCATTAATTACTTACGTGTATCATACGACATTTTTCAATACTCTTGTGAAGAAAATAACAGTAAAACTAGTAATTTTTTTTATGACATCGCGGTAAAAATCTGTTTTCATATGCACGCGCAGATGTAATTTTTTTATTTATCTCTAGGGGAGGGCTAAGGTATTTTGATCATACTACCTAGTCTTACGTTTATGTTTTATTCGTGAAAAATTTTTACTATAATGTCTTTCGTAGTGACAATGGAATACTTACGCATGTAATATTTTCTAATAATTTTGTAGTATTTAATTAATACAGCCACTGAATTTGTCTCGAATAAATCAAGCCAAAAACCACGCGCATCATAAAATGGCGGCCGTAGACCACAAAAAAAAACATTTTAATTTGAATGTACGATTTATTTAATAAATGTTTTTTTATTATTAAATAAATCGTTTGTACAAGTTAAAATGGTCAAAATTGCATGCAATAAGTAAGTAAGACACTAATAAATACCATTGAACGGAATAACTTATGTGAAATTTTTTCGTACTCAAAATTTGTTTTGCGGTTGAACAAAAAGGTTTTAACTAGATTATAGCACTAGTGCGTACCTAATGGTAATCAAAATGTCACAGTTTGGTAATAAGTGCCTTTATATACCTAAGTGTAGTGCAATAAGAGTCACTTTCTGAGCAAATGTATTGAAAAAAAAATTAAGTGATCCTTGTAGCGACACTTGGGGAAGACCTATGTAAGCAGTGGACGTCTTTCGGCTGAAAGACGATGATCTGCAAGTAATAAATCTACCTAGCCTTTCTCCTACTATTTTGGATTCGGCTTAAAGTCAAACCAGATGCAGCTGAATATCATCAGCATTTCCATGACTATCTGACCTCTACAACCCAAATTAAAACCGCAAACTAGCTTTGTGTTGCGGCTACATGGATGTAAACCACACGCCAAAACGTTCGGCGGTTGGGAAAACGTGCCTCCCAACTAAGGGAGTTGAAGGTCATGGATTACAACTGCTGTCTATACGGATTGAAAATAACTTGGTCTAACAAGGCAACGCGAAAAAACTCTGTTGGCACCGGTAATTCCAACATTTACTTGAATATTTCACAAAACTATATTATTTTTTTTATATTTTTTTTGTTATAGTTTTTGGAAAAAGTTTTCTTAATTCGGAATCTCGATTAAATATGCAAGGTTTCTATAGATATATTTTTAATTTATGAGTACATTATGGAGGAGAAATTTCAAGCAAAATATCAGATTTTCGGAGGACTTTACTGGATTTGTTTTTCACAAAATGTTTTGATTTCAATAGAAACCTAGGTATTATCCATAAGATATCTGTGTCTTCAAATTATCTAGAGAAAGATGTGTTTTATCATCCTATTCATGTAAGAGTGATCGTATGAAAGTTTACATCGGGAAGGACGCCATTAAACTGCTCGAACATTTTATCAAAGCTACTATATTTACTGTTAAGCTACTTCATTTCCTCACCGCTCGTCGTCATTTCCGTTGCTAGAACTGAAAGTGGAACGTTTGAAAAAGGAACACGGCAACTATTCCGGTTTTTAACTAGAAGGGACTGGCAGCTATTTGAGTTTAAAGCAGTTTAATCCAGTCTAATCCAGATCTAGTTAGATCTATGTTGCAAAGCGTGAACTGTTCCTTTGAAAGGATAAAAGTATTAAGTTATGCGTTGATCTGGTGTATAAGTTATAATGAAAAATGAATGTTGTGATAGGTGAAAAATATGTGGTTACTACTACATATGGTGAACTAAGCTTAAACAGTAAAGACTAGCATAGAGTTAAGCACTGTTAGTGATACAAAAGATCTCGCAAAATTAATGTTGCAAATGTCGTTAAACTGCCCGGAGGACACGGTGGAGCACACAGTCGAGGTGTGCCCTGCTTGGACGGAGCATCGCCGTGCCTTCGTGGGGGCGTTTGGCGGCGGAAACCTCTCGCGCCAGGCCTTGGTTCAGGCCATGGTCCGAAGCGGCTTCTACGAAAAAGTAATGCTCGCAAAGAAGGAGGCCGACCGCATCAGGCAACGGCGCTCTCGCCGCTGCCGCCGGGATCCCAATCCCGATTTCCGGCCGCACCGTAGGCGCGGGCTTGCGGACAGTGAGCCCAAGTCGTCGACGGCGCGCACTGTTCCCGGGCACCTCAAGGAGTGGTCCGCAACAGCAGGGGCCCAGTCGGGTCGAAGCCTACTGGGGCCAGGGTTATCCGAAAGGGAGCTCGAGACCCGGTATGAAGGTTAGAAGGAACGAGGTGGGTTTTTACTCAGTAAGAGTCTAACACTTTCTCCCACTTCGCCCAAGAGCGGGGGTGGTCATTGAATGTTTTTCACAACGTTTAATGAAAGAGGAAAGATTTGGATATTTATTTGTAATGAATAAACTTAAAAACTACTGGACGTATTTTAAAAATTCTTTCCATAATAGAATACTTTATAATTGAGTGACTAACAATACAGGCAAAGCTACAAGCTAGTAAGCAATAAAGCACACAGACACACTCGTTAAATTTACCCACACAAACATAACAGTCAACGTAGATTACCTGTAATAGTTTTACAGGTATCAGTTTCAATTCCGATTCCACATTATATATCCCCCTTTATTTCATCGCTCAAATGGCCGCCATTCCTTATACTCTTCTTCGTTTTTATGTCCACAAGATAATCGATTCACAGTTCTATAAGATAGCAGCATAGACCATGGAATAGTGGCGCTCGCTGCTATTATGAACGCTGTAAATAACTAGTAGTATTTGCGAGTAGTAGGAGAAGACTAACGAAAAGTGAGACATACACTTTACTACTACTACTACTTTTTGTAGTATACTCACTAGAAGAAGTTTGAAAGTGGCGCCAGTGACTGAAAAGTTGAAAGGCAATCGTTTGTCTTAGTATGGTCATGTAAAGAGGAGGGATGAAACGCATGTCACTAACAAAGTTTTGGGTATACATGTAGATGGATGGAGAGGGAGAGGGAGGCCAAAGAGATGATGGATGGATTGTATGAGGAGTGATATGAAAGAAAAGGGAGTTAGTGATAGTGTGACGGGTGCCAGGACAGAATGGAAGAAAAAAACGTGTTGTGCCGACCCCAAGTAATGTGGGATATGGGCAGGAAGAAGAAGAAGAAGACTAAAGAAACGACGAAAGGTCTGAGTGAAATATAATAAAAAGTCTATGACTACTGGGAAGACACCAGGCATACTGTCATTTGCAGGATGGTTCGAAAGAATGACCGCGGCTCTATAACGCAAAACAAAAGCCAGTACAAGTCTGGCACAGAGTCTGACACACGATAGAACGAGTGGGATCTCATTCGAGCAAACAATTCGAGTAAATGATGATATGGAGAACTGGACTGAGCGTTATCGTGACATAATTTATTAACCTGTAGACAAAGTTTATGTATTGCCCCTACTTGCGTCTCTTCTGTAGGTAGATCGTAGTGACGAAGGCGAACCTGACAGTCTGTGACGAAGACCAATCTGAATCCTAGAAAAAGAACTAAATGACTGATACTGCAACCTGAGGTTTTTTAAGTCAAGAGTGAATAGGCTTGCGAGCACCATCGTGGATCACATCGCTTACCATCAAGTAAGATAACTACCTACTACTCAACCTCATTTTTGCTCTAAAACTCTTACCCATTTCTGACCATGTTCACTTGACAGCCAGACAGGAAACGCTTAGTCCTATTCTCTATGTTTATGCAGAAAACAGAGACAATAATACGCATGTTTGATGCCGTCTCTAGACGTTTCGTTACTCTACGGTTAGCAAGTATTATTCCGGCCCACACAAGAGATCTTCGACAAACAAAAGAAGATTCTCGCTGAAATAAATTGTGTTCCTTTGATATTATTATTTTTATGAGTATTTCAGAAACTTTTCGAGGAATATTCCTTCTGTGAACTTTGTTTGTATCGAATTTGTGTAAAAAGAGTCATAGGTGTAACAAAATATGTGTTTATGATTTTTCGAAGTATTTTTGTCGAAGTTGTAAATATTTTATTAATATCCCAACTGATACCTGCGACTTTGAAACTCTTAAAACCAGCACAAAACCTTGCAGTGAAACCGTAAGTTAGAATAATTAGTTAAAGTCATAGATTACAAAGAAACGCGCCACGTATCAAATACCTAAATCAACAAATGTCAATCCAAGAGAAAATTTCTGGCGCAAAATACATAAATCTCTCTGTAGACAGATAAATATGTTTCTACACAGTAAACACACACACACATACAGTAATACACTTTGAAAATTATACCAGGTGGTTAAAAGCTGACACATTTACATATTCCCGACATTAACAGCGTATCAAAGACTTGCCTGACTTGCCATATTACAGAATATTCCTAATTCCGGCCACATATGGTGACGAGGCTCAAAGTCACGAAGTTGAAACATTGCGGGACTTAATGTGAAGGAATCTCGTGTACCCTACGGTTATAATGGTATTAGTAGGTACCTACTCTGAACAGATGTGTCGGTTGTAATTAATCAAATGTGTTTTGCTTCTCAAGACCTCATTTAGGAGGTTAAGAGAATAAACAAAGCAGTGGTGGTAGAGGTAACGGCCCCAACTTACGAGTTGTAGGTCGCGAGTTCAAATCCAGCCAGGCGCATTACTTTGTGTGATTGATTTCAATACCATTGCTCACAAAAACGGTGAAGGAAAACATTGTGAGGAAACCGGCATGTCCTAGAAACAAAAATTCGAAAACCACTTACATCCACCAACCCGCACTGGGCCCGTGTGGTGGATTACGGCCTTCCCTCTCCTAGAGAGGAGGCCTGAGTCCCAGCAGTGGGCACATTACAAGGTTGATTATGAAAAATAAACAGAGCGGTTACTGGACAGCCTCCGTATAAATCTGTTACGTTATCAAACATATTGCTGAATACCTATAAGGATAGATTGCATTGCAGTCCTTATTCTTACTAATATTATAAAAGCGAAAGTAAGTTTGTTTATTTTTTTGTTTGTTTGTTACGTCTTCACGCCTAAATGGCAAAACCGATTTTGATGAATTTTTGTACAGAGATAGTTGGGACCCTGGAGACGGACATAGGCTAATATATTTATAAAAAAAGTGAGAAAAGGGGGAGAAAGAGGGAAGGTCTTTTATGTACGCGGGCGAAGCCGCGGGCAAAAGCTAGTAAAATATAAAGAAAAAAAAAAACGTTTTTTTCACCCCTAGCTTCTGGTAACGGTTTTTACCGCATCATAGTCGTCAAAAATTATCTCGATGAAACATACTCCCACGACAAAAAGTACCCTATTTTCAGTTCCAAGACATGCTCTACTCATGTGCCAAGTTTCAAATCCGTTCTGACCTTTTTTCAATATGGGAAATCATCCAATCATTTTCTCTTGCTCTATGGCTCGGGCGGTGCGGGAGGGCGTGTCAGAGTTTCACTTGACCAAAACCACACCCATCTTTGTCTTTTGCGTTCCAGGACCACCGGTTTTCTTTTCAGAAGTATACCCATGGGCCCAGTTATAGGCATCGACCCTTGCTCAACCCCTTTAGATTTGCTGACACCTCCTTGATAAGGCACGTGTGAAACACTATGCACCAGCAACTCGGGCCTGGTTCTTACCGAATGGACGATGAGCTATAGATTTATTCACTCTTAGCTTCTAGCAGCGGCTTCACTTGCGTGAAAGTCGAAAATGATCCTAACGGAACACACTCCGGAGATAAAATGTATCCCATGTCCTATTCTAGGATATGTTCTACCGGTCATCCTATTCTGTTTCGCCGTTAAGATGTGAAGAGGTAATAAACAGACGGAGTCATTTTCGCATTTATAATATCTAATAGCTTCTACCAAAGGCTTCATCCGCGTGAAAATAGTAAATTATCCCAAGGAAGGTACTCCCGGGACGCACACACGCACGCGTACACATATAAATATAAAATATTGCGAAAGTTCGTGTGTGTATATTTAATACTAGCTTTTGCCAGCGGCTTCGCCCGTGTATATAGAATATAGCCTATGTCACTCAGGAATAAAGCAGATTTCTACTGGTGAAAAAATGTTATAAATCGGACCAGTACTTTCAGAGATTACCTCCTACAAACAAGAACATAAAAACAAACTTTATTTCTTTATTATATCAGTGTAGATACACACAGAAACTTTCGTCTTTATAAGTACGGAAGTAAATCAGGATTTTAGTCAGGATTTCTATTCATAATAGTTTTATCTTGTTGTTGTCAGGGACGCAACGGTTTGGGCAACATCTACGTGTGGGCGAGTGGTGACGGCGGTGAAGATGACGACTGCAACTGTGACGGGTACGCAGCCTCCATGTGGACCGTCTCCATCAACAGGTGGGTGCACTTATAGAGAAAGAACTTACTGAAAAAAATACGGCTAATAATATGACATATTGCCTTATTTTTTTAAATTGATATATACTAGTGCTTGACTACGATCAGATCGCTGCGACTGTTCCCGCGCGCCTCAAGGAGTTGTCAGCAACTGTAGAGGCCCCGCAGGGTCGAAGCCTACTGGGGTCAAGGGTCTAGTTTCGAAAGGGAGGTTCGGCTCCGCTATGAAAGGCAAAAAGGAACGGGGTGGGTTTTTTACTCAGTAAGAGTCTGACACTATCTCCCGCTCCGCCCAAGGGCGAGGGATGTCATTTGGATGATTTTACCAACTAAAAAAAAAACCTGGTGGTAGCGGTGAGGCGCACTAGTTTATAAAGCCCATTCACTTTTTAATTACCTATTAATTTATATTTTTTTGCAATTTTGATGCATGAGTCATTTATCATTTATCAGTACCCTATCTATCCAGTCTATACTTATAGTTAACAGTTGTTGCGTCATGTTTGACGTGAATAAACACTTTTTCTTTCTTTCTTTCTTTCTTGTATACAATATGAAAATGATTAAAGAAAACTTTCGCTTAGAAAAGCAAATTGCGCCAGCTAATCTTTTCGGTAAATTACATGTTCCATGTCAGGAAAAAAAAACATGAAGACATTCTTTAGACTAATTTTTTACAAATGGTCAGTCAGGATAGCACAACGTAATTCCAACAGACGAACTTCCGACGTATGCTATATTGACTTATAGTGATAAATCAAATCAAATCAAAAATATTTTATTTCACATAGGCCTACATGGGCACTTATAAAACGTCAGAAGCTAGTGCACGGTTCCAAATTGGTCGTTTCCTATGGAGAAGAACCGGCAAGAAACTCCATGGTTACTCTTTTAAAAAAGTGATTGGTATTACAATATTGATAGATATTATAGATATATATTAAGAACAGTGTAGACCAGTCAAATATTGTACACAAAAGCACAATAAAAATTATCTCAGTAAAAAACAAAGTAAGTCGTAATAGGATAGTGGCTTACATAGTGGTAACGGCGCTGTGGGTTCATACCAAAGAGTATAGCAAATATAAAGTCAAAGTCAAAGTTAAATATTTATTTGTTACACATAGGTTTATATGATAGCACATCATGGTGTTAGTTAAAAAATAACGTTTCACTATGTGTTGCCTTGCTGGGCATACAAATATTGTTTCACATGGTACATAAAACATTAGATACATTCTCATGTTGTATGTTCTATGACTAATTAAAATTAAATCTTTAACTAGAAATTATAACACATCACAATAAAACAAAATAAAATTTTAAAATAAAACAAAGAATCTCTTAAAACAATGTTTAGTAACTGAAATAGGCTGCTACTAAATAAATCGGAGAATGTGGAGTTAGGAATAGTTTGTCACTTATCTTCTAGATATTCATTAATACTGTAATATGCTTTTTGTATTAGGAATTTAAGGAGTGCTTTTTTAAAGTATTTTAGATCTTTTAAAGTTGTTATGGATTTAGGTAGTTTATTAAATATTTTTGGTGCCATTCCTAAAAAATTTTTCGAGTAAAGAGCGGTTTGGTGGGTTTTTGATTTGAGTGCACCTTGATGACGTTTGGAGGATAGAGTTTCAAAAAGGTTATGGTTATTTTTGATGAACATGGCAACTTCATAAATATATAAAGACGGAAGTGTCAATATTTTCAAATTAATAAAAAATGGTTTACAGCTATCGGTGTTTTTTATTTGGCAAACTGCACGAAGACACTTCTTTTGGGCTTTAAATGCCATGTCCCTATCCGTCGAGTTACCCCAGAATATTACGCCGTAGCGCAGTGTGGTTGAAACATACGCGTGATAAGCGGTAAGAACAGTATTTTGATTGGCAACCTTGCTTAAATTATGTAAAGCGTAGCAATATTGATTCAGTTTTTTTATTAAATGGTCAATGTGTGAAATATAGGGTTCAAACCAAGCTAGGATCTAAAACAAAAAAAATAAAACGAAGACGTGATATCCACCATCCCGCACTGACCCCATATGGTGAATTTCTGCCCATTTCCTCTTTTAGAGAGAAGACCTGAGTCACAGCAGTGGGAACATTAAAAAAAGCTGATTCTACACTAAACTACCTCAACACTAATATAGTATTACAAAGAGGTAAAGTTTGTTTTTTTGTTTGTAGGAGGTAATCTATGAAAGTATTGGTCCGATTGCTAAGTTTTACATCGATAGAAAGCTGCTTTATTCCTGAGTGACATAGGCTAAATTTTATGTACGCGAATGAAGTCGCGTGCAAAACAAAGTGCTATATATTACTAATGGGATTAAATATAATGACCACCATAAAACGCTTTGGTACCTTAGTTCTTTTGTCAAAAATATATTACTTGACACCAAAAAAATGAAATCCTAAAGTTACAATAGTATTTTAGTTACGACTTACGACTGTACTTTAAATTGTATTCGAATACCAAATGTAGTAAATGATCACCAAATCTTAGCGAGCAAATTAATGCGCTCTTTTTAGCCCCGTAGAGCAGCATGATACTTTGTCTAATCAACAATCTATCTTAGTGGAATTTTAGGGCACCCCGGGTCGGATAGATTTAGGTTAGAAGAAGGTGGCGGGGTCGTAGTGAGCGAGCGAAGCGAGCGAACACAGACCCCGTCACCTTCCGTCACCGTAGCGGGGCTCCGTCGAGCTGTCTTGGCAGGTAGTTAACCTAACCTCAAAATTTTAACTACTGATATCTCCGTAACCATGGGGTTCTGCCGATGCTTTATTTGGATTCATTTTGCTTAAATAGGATAGCGAGATGTTAAAACTTTGGTTATAATTTTACATTAAAATGTAGGTTTAATTTTGGTGATCATTTACTATTTTTGTCTTTTATATGTTACTATATCTGGTGGTAAGTTAAACAAAGCCATTACTAATTTAGCGGAAAATTTATAAAGTATGTCAAACGACTTAGATTACTTATATCATCCGGGGATCATTTGTCAGGATTGACCTAGTTTAAAAACTTTTTAATACTTCCCCTCTGAGTGATTATCTGTCTCTTCAAACTGACAGTAAATTATCCAACTTGGCGTGATGGATTATGAGTTGGTTAGTTCTTAAAGAGACGCTTTTATTCTCTTAAAAACTAATTATTTAGAAATTATTTTATACAAACCCATTGGCAATGGTAGTCTCAAGTGGTGGCGAGCATAGCTATCGTCCAAGACCTCGCCCTTACTGGGTCCAAAAAGCTCGTCCATAATTAAACCTTTTTATTTTATCTTTAGCAAATAGTAGTGAAATAAATAAATAAGGAATTAAACCTCGACCCATCTCTTACGCAGTGCCAATGTAGAACCGCTACACAGGACATGCGTCACCTGTTATGCTGCCCATCCTGCACAACCACCTGCAGTTTACAGGATCTATACGAGGCCAATAACAGAAATGTACAGGTTGCAAAATACTGGTCAAAAAAATGTTGTAAAAAGTGTACTTCGACACTCGAAGAATCGCCAAACTGAAGTGGCAATGGGCAGGGCACATTGCACGCAGAACAGATCGTCGATGGGGACGAAATGTTCTGGTGTGGCGACCACGTACCGGAAGATGACCTGGTCAGGCCGAATCCGGTGGATGCGTGACACACAGGACCGGTCGTTGTGGCGACGTTTGGGGGAGGCCCATATGTCCAACAGTGGACGTCTTCCGGCTGATATGATAATGATGATGATGATGTACATTGACATGAAAAGAAAAAGAAGAAAAAGACACTTGTATTATAATAATACACCCCTACTTTTCAATTAGTACATAAAAAAATGGGGCTGTATCTGTACCCGTTACTGATCATATTTTTGTATTCAAAAGTAGAAAAAACCGAAATCCTAAGATTTACCTTGAAAAGGTAAATTCATCATAAATTCAATCATACATAACAATTGCTAGTAGAAAATACTGCGGGCAGTGTTTTTCCATTTTAATCGTCATTTATTCATTCATAATCAATAGCCTGCACAATATTTCCATAAATTGAGAGACATTTTGGGATAAACACAAACGCTAATAGCTTTGCTGTTTAAGAATATTATTTATTGAGACTTTACTTAAATAATAACAAGGGCTTTTCTAATAAGCCTTTTAAGTATTTGTACTAATTAAAAATTAGTGGTGTATAAGTATCACCGAGTTTGAGGAATTTGATGTTACAAGATCGATTTTCATTCGGCTGGCATAGGTTGGTTGGTTTTTTTGCAAACAGAACAAGAAGCCTCGGAAAGATCAACTGCCAGCCTAGAGCCTTGTGATGGTTAAGTTCAGGAGCTAAAAACCCTACATAGCTCCATTCTTTTAACATTTTAGTCCTTCTAGCCAAGTGACGACCGCTAGTTTCGATTCTCTTGAGTCTAGTCCACGTCTCTGATTCCTTTGTTCTGATCATTTGACTGAGCATTGAGATGACGTCAGAACAAGGAAATGGAGGCGTGGCAAACTCGAGGCGTTAGACGCAAGGGAATCGAAACGAAACGGTCGTAACTTGGCAAAAGCTGCTGTTTAGGTCCTCAAATCGATCACGTTAAGAGTTTCTGTAGGGCCTCAGCTGTCTAAGCTCAAATAGCCATTTGGAGTGATAAAATTATTGTTCTCGCTCGACTCTGGAACGCAAAGGGCAACTTTAGGAACACTGGTGGGTTTCAGTCACTAAAAGTTTATCACCTCTCGCTCCACCCTGAGAGAGACAAGTTATTTGTGGAAATCCTCAAACAACCTCCTCGTGGGAAATCATACGCCAAAAAAAGGGTAAAAAGTTTAGTTAAGCCAGAGCTACAACCTTTTCTTTATTCTATTATCCCTTATAAACCGGACCGAATTTTCAGGCTTCGTTACTCCCAAAGTAGCACCTTACTATATGTACAAATATAATTTTGACGTTTTTAGTCGAAAACCTTCAAAAAAAGTTATTTTGGCGATATTACTCTACGTTGTTGTTATCGTTAAAATCTGAGACGCTGACTCTAAGAATTAAAATTGTCATATTTAAGATTAAAAAACGCAAATATGCAGGATTATATTACACTAGCTTTTGCCCGCAGCTACGCCCGCATTTACATAAAATATAGCCTATGTCACTCAGGAATAAAGCAGCTTTCTATCGGTGCAAAAGTTTTAGCAATCGGACCAGTACTTCCGGAGATTACCTCTTAAAAACAAAAAATAAATAAAAAAAAACAAAGATAAACGAACTTTACCTCATAATATTAGAGTAGATTACACTGCTTGCACGCAACAACATAGCAGTTTTATGCCAAGGTCATTTCTCAAGCCTAGCCTAATTTTCTGAAAGCTAATTTTACTTTAGCTTCATTCTATTTATAGCAGTCTAGATTAAGTACCCACTAACATGTAATCTGTGTAATATTTCACACAAAGGTTTAGTTTAGCTTTCTTTTTTCGTTTGAAAAATCGTAGGCTTTCAGTTTCTCTTAATCAGCGCGCCCGTTTTTCTCAAAATGTTTAGTGTTCAGTACTGCTAAAGTACCTTTTAAGGACGCCATTTATTTGTTGACTTAGAATCTTTTATTTGCTTTAAAAGGGTCTTTATTAAAATTAATAGCTCCAGGCTCTCAGACGACTTCGATTGCAGATGTTCTTACGACCTGACCTCTATAAACTGACTTTTAATTAATTGGTAGTTTGCGAGAGTTGCAATTGTAATATGAAAACCTAATTTGTCTTAGCATGGCTCTGGCATGCGAAGGGTAACTGAAGGAACACAGGTGTGTTTGGTCAGTAAAAGTCTGACACACTGCCGTTCCACCCAGAAAAGTAGAAATGATTTGATAATTTCCCTCTTAAAAAAAGCCGTGTACTTTATTAATTTATTTATTTGTAAACATAGGTTTCTGATACATACATAGGTGTGTGAGATGTTACATTTTTGTTACATTCCTTTTTCTATGCTTTGCCATTAGGCGTACAAATGTTGGTATTCATTTGAATTATTTCATTATTTATTTCACAAAATCAAATAAAAAGAGGTACGTAGTTAAATAGATCAAAACCGTTCTGTTAGACAACGACATAATGCCAATGTAGCGCTGCAGCGAACTTTTATTTTAAGTTTTCAGTATTTCGACAAATAGTTTCCATGAAAGGTTGGAAAGCTTGTCTATCACTAGAATATAAGACGATAATTAAAATAATATTTTTCTGACAATTAATTTTATTCTATCGTTCATTAACATAACATAATGGATATTGTTTTTTCTATATTGTCCTTGATAGTTTAATCTCTCTACACCCACGATTTCTCGGAAGCCTGGTCAAGTGTGATCTGCTTACAAAATTCATCGAAGCCGATATGATTGTTTAATCTAAACAAGTGCAAAGTACAAGATATTAGTTTCACTTTTTACGAACCAGGGTTTGTTTCGCTTCGCAAAGTTTAGGAAGAAATACGGTGTTACAATAATCTTTTTCGACACACTTGCTCAGAAAGTGACTATAATTGCACTACACTTAGGTATATAATGTAGCTTGTAACCAAACTGTAACTTTTTGATTACCATTATGCACAAGTGTGATAATGTAGTGATAACCCTTTTTGTTAAACCTCTGTTCTCAAATCAAATACTGAATTCGAAAAAAAAAATACTAATAGTGTCTTGCTTGTTTATTTTATGTAAATTTTTGTTTAAATAAACTATTTTAACTTTAACATGTTTAATAAATAAAACCTTTCATAAAATAAAATAAAAAAATCTTTTTATAAACATAAGCAACCTCATTCTTATTTTTATTCAAACAGCCTAGCTAGAATAGCTAGTCTATGGCCGCCATTTTAAATGCGCGTGCATAAAAGAAGAAAGAACAATTTTTGCCGCCATACTACAAAAAAAAAACAGTTGCTGATAAAGCAATAATTAATTTGTAAATTTTTTCTTCTCAAGTGTGTCGAAAAACGTCGTATGATACACGTGAATATTGGCGATTACCATCCTCGGCTCTCGTAAGATCTAAATACCGCCTCAGCGGTAACCACCAACATTACACTTGTATCATAATGTACTATTATGGAAACAAAAGATATGTTTAACGTAATGATGGAGAAGTGTGCGTCGGATTTGCAAAACTAAATCCGCCAAATTCGTTCCATCATCGGACTACCAGACGTACGTATGTCAATGCGCCACTGGTATTTGCTGGACATCCCATCCATACGTGCTAAACGTTTTAGGAACACATTCATTGAGCGTACAGCTATGGAGTAGAATTCCCTGCCGCAGTCGTGCGTTTCCTGATAGCTTCAACCTAGGTGTTTAAGTCAAGGGTGAATGGGTTAGTTCTAAGCAAGCGCGCACTATCGTCGATGACATCATCATCAGATAGTAAACAAGCGTAGGCCTATCAATAAAAAAAAGAGTGGAAAAATAATCTTATAATGAAATATATTTTAGTTTGTAGGAGGTAATCTCTGAAAGTACAGTTCCGATTGCGAACATTTTTTCACCGATAGAAAGCTGCTTTATTCCTGAGTGACATAGGCTATATTATATGTACCTACGCGAGCGAAGCTGAGGCCAAAAGCTAGTCATACATATTCTCGTTTTACTGCGTGTAACTTATTTATCACCACTAATCTCATAACAGTGAAGTAAAATTTTGTAAGAAAACAGATATAACTGTTAGAACTCCTAGAACCTAAACTTCAAAAACACGTGACTTCCACCAACCTATACCAGCCGTGTGGTGTTTACGGCCTATTCTCTCGCATAGAGAAGAGGCCTGGGTCCCAACAATGGGAACATGATTGGGCTGACTATGATCGAAATTGGGCGTGACCAGAGGACCAACTCCTACTATGCCTAAAGAATTAGCATAAGGTACTGTCGAACGTGGAAATGCTGCCAACCTGAGAACTTTTTGAGATGACAGCAGGAGTATATTAACGCCTAATTTTATTTATTTCGTGCATATTCTAATAACAACAATCTTAATTTACAGCGCCATAAACGACGGTCAGAACGCGCACTACGACGAGTCTTGCTCATCCACCCTCGCGAGTACATTCAGCAATGGCGCTCGAGATCCCAGCACTGGAGTAGCAACTACGGACTTGTATGGAAAGTGTACTGCCACGCATTCAGGAACCTCGGCTGCGGCACCTGAGGCGGCTGGAGTGTTTGCTCTGGCTTTGCATGCTAAGTAAGTTACACCTTTTGCTACACCACCGTTAACTCGTCTAGCATCTACTGACCTGTATAGAAAGTGTACTGGCAAGCTCTCTGGGACATCTTCTGCGGTGCCTGTAGCGACTGGAGGGTATGAATGCTAATTAAGTTCTTCCTTAATCTATCTTTCTTCTAGGTTGTTTTAATTTGGTCTACTCAAGTTTGTTAAAGTAAGAGTGATCAAGTCTTCTGGGATCCTCCGATCCATCGTAGATATCACTTGTACTATGACTAACTAGAAGAAACCGCAGAGTTATTTTTTTCCTGTCAATCCAAATTCCGAAATACTGATGACAGAAGTATCTGTGTTCACCTCAGTAGTTGCTATCATAATATTACAAAGCCAAAAAGAGGTATCACAAAATTTCAATACCGAAATTCCTAAAACGCTACGCATTACAAGAATTGCTCCAAAAATCTGTATGTATAAACATCTCTAAAAAGAACATCATCATCATCTGTTTCTATAAAGGAACATTGAAAAAAAAAAGACGTGTGGCACTCGGGGACTGCCGCGGTAAAGCTATTGCATAGCATTTTTATCAACTTATGCAATTATAATTATTTATTTATTTTAAATGCAGTATTTTTTTTCCTTTGTTTTTTTTTTCTTTGATATTAATTGAAGTTACACTTTCACACATTGAATTGAATTTTGATTGATTGTTCACTCATTTGTTTTCTTATCGGTCACCACGCTCAAAAAACAAATGAGTGGGGGGTGTTAGGTTATTTTCGTTACGGAATTTCTGGATTCGGTCTCCACGCTCAAGGCCCGCGATATAAGCTATGCAATAGCTTAAAAAAATAACACCGTACTTATTTCTGTTATAAATTCTAAAGCAACTATATTTGTTACGTTTTCACGACTAAGCCGCTAAACCCATCTTAATGGAATTTAACTTGGGACATAGTCTAGGACATGAATAAAAACTTGAGATTCTTTTTATCGACATACCAAGCCGGTGACGACGCGGGCAGAAGCTGTTATTTAGGTTAATAATGGCGGCAATCCGTTTTTAAGAAATCTTTATTTTCTAGATACTCACTTTCATTGAGTTACCGCTTTTTGGCTTAGTAGGGCAAATAACTGCAACTACGCTGATTGAAATGGGGCGATTAGCATTCGCCGTGTGTTTCAAAGAAAATATCTGCGCTACATTTATTAAAACACCTCACGCGCGAGGTTATTCAAAAGAAAAACCCACCTCCATTATAACACGTGTGAGCTACAATGCTATTTTATTTTTCTTCTTATAGGTTACTCTTTGTTCACAGTCCTAGTCTAACGTGGCGAGACATTCAACACTTGACTGTGCTGACTTCAAAGAGGAACTCGCTCTACGATGCTAAGGTATGCATACGTTATATTTTTAACCGACTTCAAAAAGGAGGAGGTTCTTTTTTCGTCAGAATGTTTGTTTTTTGATTACTCGTACACGCCTGAAACGATTTGGAAACTTCTTTCTTTATTTCATAGGGTATATTTCCCATCCAGGTGGTCCTATTGTCCTATGGTCAGGATCTGGTAATAGGATCTTGAAGAATGAGGGAACTCTTTATATTTTATAGGCACACTTGTAATCTTGTAATGGTTAAGTATTCTATAGATAACTTACTAATTTGCACACTAAGGGTGAGTTGCACCATTTAACTATAACGATAACAAAGCCGTTAACAGCTGTCAAATCGTCGAATTGACCAATAGGCGGCCGTTTCACGGTTGGTTATGGTTCGGTTATCGTTATAGTTAAATGGTGCAACTCACCCTTAAGGTTTAGTTGGTTTAATTTAAGAAAAGAGTGTGAAAGAGAAAACTTATTGCAAAAAAATACAGTCAATATATAAAATACATGATGAAGTGTGTGTGTATATTTGTTACTTCTTCACGCTCAAACGGCTGAAGGGATTTGAATGGGCACAAAGAAAGACCAAATTCAGAAATAGAAGATATAAGAAACTTTTTGATCCAGTAGTATGGAACCTTTGGATATTTTCTACTACCACGCGGGCGAAGTCGCTGTAAAAATGTAGTAGTAAATATTTAATTAGATAGACTTTTATTTCCTTGATGTCGTAAAAAGTGGCTAGAGACATCAAATGAATGGGCAGCTGTACTGTTTTATGTTTTTTAAACAAAAAGCTATAAAAACTCGTTGGCCAAGCGTATCTTTTGCGATGCTTCGCATGTTGTGGAGAAGTGGGCTTTATAACTTTTAAAGTTATTAAACGATACATACGAGAATGTTTTCTTTTTTGGGAAATCTTCTGACTTCTCCTACTCTAGAGCAAAGTGGGAGTGCGTATCAGAGTTATTGACTTAATCACACCTATGTGCCTTTTTTTATGGGGAAAATCATCCAATGACAAGTTTATTGAAAAGCGTGCCAAGAAGATTATAGGCAATGATGCTCTTGTGAAGTCAAAACTCCAAAGTCTTGAGCATCGACGCCGAGTTGCTAGCCTGTCTGTTTTCTATCGTTTACATTTCGGGGAGTGAGCTCTAGAGTTACACAATTTAATTCCGCCAAGTCCGTTCCATCATCGGACCACAAGACGTACGGCGTTGCGCCACCGGTACATGGTGGACATCCCACCTATACGTACAAAGCGTTTTGGGAGTACATTCATTATGCGTACAGCTAAGGAATGGAATTCCCTGCCGGAGTCTGTGTTTCCTGATAGCTATGCCCTGGCCCCAGTAGGCTTCGACCCGGTTGGGCCCCTACTGTTGCTGACAAGTCCTTGAGGCGCGCGGGAACAGTGCGCGCCTTTGGCCCCTGCCTGAAAAATGGTATTAATTTCCATCGATACTCATAAAATGGTAGAATTATTATAATAAGTATCTACCTAATATTCAAACAGGGGTAGTTGTTAATATACCTGAGAACGTGACGCCTCAGGTTCTATAAACTTTTGTCGTCTTCAAGTTTAAATGTCAAGGTAACGAAGACTCAAAAGCCATGGTTTTCCAAGTTCCCTGTTGAACTTGTTTCTGTTTTATTATTCTTGCCGCTTTGTTTTTCTATTGTGCTTTTGTTAGCAAGACTTAGCGTGGGTTAAAATAAAGTTTTCAATTTTAGAAATTTCCGAAGACAAAACTTATTAAAAACAGAAACGTACTGTTCTTTAAAACTCCAAAACTTTTATTTCCTCTTTCCCTACTTTCTATAATAAATTTTGATATAAATGGGCAAAGTTTGTCATTGAAACTGAGGCGAAATACACGCCCGAGCCGGAGGTCGATTCACATACAAATCTTTAAGAGGTACCTACACAATGATTTGACAATTCATGTACAAAAGCGAGCTTAATTCAACCACATACTAATACATATACGTACTAATACGTACCTACTAATATATATATACCAACATTATGTCAATTCTGAAACGAAGTGCAACTTAAAGATTGTTTTTTTACATTAATTTATCTTTTCGTATCCACAGGGTCGGTTCCACTGGACGATGAACGGCGTAGGACTGGAGTTCAATCACCTGTTCGGGTTTGGCGTGCTGGACGCGGGAGCCATGACGGCCCTCGCGGCCAACTGGCGGTCCGTACCGCCTCGGTACCACTGTGAGGCTGGATCTGTTAATACACATACGTGAGTACTCTCCCAACTACTCGTTATCTATACAAGTTCATCGAATTTAAAGAAGAAAACACAATTTTTAGACACAAACTCAAAGGCCCACAACACGTTTTTCGGTTCTTTACCATGAGAAAAAGGAATAGAGCTTTATTTCTATAATTATAGCTCCATTCTTAATAGTTCAGTATAGGTCGTAAAGTGGATCTCAATAAGAGCTCGTGATATGCACTCCAAGACAAACGCACGGTACACATATTACAAATTTACTCTTAGTTTGGGAGCCAGCGATTATGCAATTTTAATAGAAACGATGCCGGGGGATGTTTAACCTAATTTGTATAAAACTGTACATTTGAAAGTAATTAAATATATAGGTATTAAATAATTTACTGGTAATTACTGTAAATTATCCAATATCTGCATTATGTAGTTCATTGAATATCTATCTGATAACGATTTCCTAGCTCAAAAACAAAAGCTTTGATAACTCGACTACAAAAAGGTAGATTTCACAATAAGGCAAATAGAAAATGAAAAGAATTTATCTTGTAGCGTTTTCTCATTTATTGCGATCAACAAAGTAAAGGAAGCCGTAGTTTTAAGCCGATAGAATTTATTTGCGCTAAAGATAAATGCCTCGCAAGTAGGAACCGTTTAAAGCCTGATTAAAATGTTTTACCTTAGCAACAGACTTTTAACACGTCACTTACTGTGTCGTGTTAAAATGTCAAGCGCGCGAGCATTACGGCGTGCTCAGCACTGGGTTGCGACAGTCGCTGGCGCCATTCCACCATGAGATCCCGCCGGAACTCTGTCCGCCACGTCAGCTTGCGGAGTTTCGGCGTTGTATCTCGGTGAGCTAATCGTGCATGCATGCAAGGACTTGCCTCCAGATCCCATGGTGGCAGGCCAATAAAGAGGCTCACCGCTTCGCGAGAAATCGTGCGGTGTCGCCGCACCATTTGGATGGCCATTACCATCTGGCATGCGTTCCGTTTGGCCAACGGTCGCTTTTGTAGCGACGGCGCCCATACTGGCGGCCTCGGTCATCGTCCGAACGATACCCGCGTAGAGCCTCCGGCAAGGACAAGAACCCTTGTGTTTCTCCAGTTGCAAGCAATCCTGCAGCCCTGGCATGAATTAGTAGCTAACTGGATATTTTACATAGTGGTGTTTGAGAATGTTTTGCACTATAGAGTTACGCGGTAATAATTAAATACTACTTGAGCTTTGAGAACTAGGATACAATGCGGTGTTACCCTGTGTAAAAGCCTCTTTTCTCGAAACTCTTCAATTTTTCGTGCTGGCTAAGTCTCTTATTTTTTTTTTTGTAATTGAAAATTTGGAGTTCGTAATTCTTTTTGTTTTCGCTACATTAGGATTTAGGACTAGAAAAATAAGACCAAACTGGTAAGAAGAATTGAATAGTTTCCAGAATAGAGGTTTTTGTGCAGGTTAATACTGCAACAAGATCTTAACAAGTACCACACAAAATTGAATTTATTTTATCACCTTTTATCTCTGTATTTCCAGTGAAATCCAATCCGAAGGGATGCTAACAATGAAGATCCAGACATCGGCATGTGCCGGCACACCCAGTGAGGTGCGCTACCTGGAGCACGTGCAGGCGGTTGTCAGTGCCAACGCCAGCAGGCGTGGAGACCTTGAGCTGTTCCTTACCAGTCCCATGGGCACCAGGTAGGAACCGATCCTTGTCAGACGTCGGCAATGTGCCACGTGCAGTGAGATGCACTTCAGTGAGACCACGCACAGGCAGTTGTAAGTGCCAGTGCCAGCAGACACCAAGACCTCAAACTGTTCTTCATCAGTCTATGGGCACCAGGTATTTTATTTTATTTTTGTCACGCACGTACAAGCAGTTTTTAGTGCCAACACCAGACCTCGAACAGTTTCTCAGCAGTCCTATGAGTACCAGATATGAACCGTTCATCAAATGAAAAGCAACAATTAAAAAATAATTTGTTGCTGGTTTTTTTATGGAAAACGACGTATTAGTTAGAATCATGGAGATTTACACATTAGTAAACAACCCATGTGGTTAGGATACCTATGAATATCCTGTCGATCCTGATCCTGCCTGATCATCTTAACGATCTGAAGTTTTCATTCTTGCCAATCCAGGGAAAGTAATGATACCCTGGATTTGTTAGACTTGATTTCTCATTATGCAGTTAGGAAAATTACAAATCCGTTGTCTTTTCTGTCTTTTGTATCTCTTATATAGTATAGTACCTAAGTAGTTAGATCCAATTTGAACGTATCTCTGTACGTTCCCTAGAACGTTTTTTTGAAAAACATTATTTCTTATCGATTCCAGATCAATGATCCTGAGCAGGCGCGCCAATGACGATGACTCCCGCGACGGTTTCACTAAGTGGCCGTTCATGACCACTCACACCTGGGGGGAGTACCCGCAGGGCACGTGGACATTAGAGGTAAGTAATCTTACTTATGAAGCTAGCTTTTTGGCGATAATAATAATATTAGTACAACTGGAACAGCCTTTGTCTAGCGCTGGAATGAACGTCGCCGTCGGATAAGCCAATATACTAATTTATTGAACCGAACTACAAGCTTCCAGAACCTTAAAAAATATTAGATAGTCATAACACCTAAGCTATTTGGTAAGCACACTTAGTTGTCATGATTAACGCTTCGATCTCGACGAAAATCAAAAAAAGCTTCATACAGAAAGCAGTACTTACTACAGTACTACGATACAACGCTATTCAAATACACTTAAACACTTGAACTCTTGAGTACAAATTCAAATACACAATTCATAAACACTTGACCTAATGAGTCTGAAATACCGAAAGAAAAATATTTTTGTAACTGTACCCACAGAGTATCGAGACATTAGGCAGTTAAAATTTAATTAATAATTAATTTTGACGTTACAAAATGTATAATTTTCTTATGTTTGTGTTCCAGGCGCGCTACAACGGTGGTCCAAACGGCAACCCCAGCGACTGGTCGGGTTTCTTCCGCGGCTGGTCCCTCGTGCTGCACGGCACGCGCGCTCCGCCCTACGCGCAGCTGCAGCCACAAGACCCTCACTCCAAGCTAGCCGTCGTCAAGAAGGCCCATGAAGATAACGCGATCAACTAATAGACCAAATACTCTAGGTTTTATTAACTGATCATGTTTAGTTTGAAGGGTATTTTTGAACAGTATTAAGATTAAATTGACTTTCAATGAGGTTTAGTAAACCTTACAATTGTTAAAAATACAATTTACAACAAAGTTAGAACAAAATGATAGTTGGACGTTAAAATTACGAAAGTTGATGAATGTTACCCTTATCGAGTTGATAATTATTACCCCAACATGGATTGATGGTTATTACTCTAATGATATCACTAGAGCTAAAGATAAAAAAATATACGATCTGAGATTAGAAGAATACAGTGAAACACGGTTTGAGTTAAAGAAAAGAAATATTTTAACAGAATACCTAAAAAAGACATGCAGTAAATTCAATCAGCCATGATCAGCGAATTAAAACCTGGACATTAAAATTGTAGGCGTAACATAAGACAACCTAGTGACGACAAAGGATTAATTGAATTTAGCTTTTATAATAATATCTCCATCTTCCATTACATACTTTCTTCTAAATCTGTTAGAACTCCTGAGTCGTGACCCGTTGCTCGTGTTATGCCTACCGAGTACTAATGTCTGTAAAACTTATGTATTTTTGTACATAGCTTTCACAGAAGCCATAGGCATTTTGTTTCAAATTTTTATTTCTATATTTAATAAACGGTAACTGCACAAGTTTTAAGGATTTTTAGATTAATGTTTTTAGAACCATGTTTTTTATTTATATAATACTATATTATTGAATTTATTGATAATATTATTTGGATAATTATCGGTTGCTGTTACCGTTTGTTACAAAATATAAAAAAGCAACAATAAAAATGGTGGGTATTATTTTAATTCTTTTTTTAATATAAAAATGGGAATTGATAGGGTTGGATTGATTCCTTGCGGTATTTTGTTTGGAATCATTTGTATTTATCTCATTTGTTCACACCAAATAGCTGCCATTTTTATTGAACACGGTCAAAGATGGATAACTACTACTCTCATTGTTAAGTTTAACTTCTTTGACTGTATTCTGTATTATTTTTTTTTAAATCTTTTTTTAATCTTTCCTATTGAACTAGTCATGATTTTTAAAATGTTATCATTTGGAAAGCTATTCTAGTCACTTAATATTATTAATTTATTGAATCTTGATGTTTATTGTAATGGAATTAAAGATACCTTTTTGGAAAACTGTGAAGCCATAAATAATAACAAAAAAAAACTTAAATATTGGATAGTTAAGAAAAGTAATAACTTACACAAAAAAATAGTAACGGTGAAAACTTGTGAGAACAGCAAATACATTTATTATCCGACATTGAAATTCAAAGGACATTATTTTTATAACAAACTTCATTGTAGAATAGAAATGTACTTATTTATTTTCTATGAATTTTGTTCATCTTCTTAATAAATCTAAAATAAGTTACAAAGACAGACGGACATATCAGGTAGCGTCGTAATGTACCGAACTTAACATACACAAATATCATCTATTTATTTTAAACTCGAAGACGGACAAAATTTATTATAATATACTTTTCATCAATATTTATGTTTAATATGTTGACCAAACTATTTTTAGAATGGATAGTTCAATTTCAATTTATGGTTTATTGTTGTGTTCGTTAGGTTTTATTAAATTCAAATGGCCTTTATTTAACCCAGCTAAATAAAAGCTCATTTGAATAATTTTGTGTTTAATAATACTATGCGTCGAAAGATACGTATGTTAGAATATTTACAAAGAATATATTAGAAAATTATCGTTATCAAGTAAGATATAATAAAACTATTTATATGACATGATTAAACTTCCTTTTGGGGCCCACTAACACTGAATATGGTTATTTATCAACAGCCTCTTTGCATCTATTTTCTTAAAGAATAAAATTTATTATTAAAATAAAGTTTCAAGCATTTTCACTTCCATATTAACCAAGTAACATTATGTATTTTACAGTAATAATGGGCATAACAGTAGGTTTTATTACAAAATCGTTAGGTTAATGGTTAATAAATTTAAAAATCATATAAAGAAAAAATATATAATGTACTACTATTATAGAAATATAATGTGATTTGGTGTTGTATTTGAATTAAATGACGTTTTTGTAATTGATACTCCTTTCCCTTTTTATAGAGATTTAATTTGAGGGTTTCTCTGTGGGTTGTTGTAACCTAAATTCTTATTGACACACATAGCCACAAAATTTCTTCATCTTTGTCTTTAAAAAAAGTACGTGGGTCCAAAATCTCTATTATATTCTGCTTGCCCTATCGGTATGTTTCTTGAGTAGTATTTATGATACTTAAAAACAATCGATTTTAAAGCTCCGCAAACAAGTTTTCCAATAAATCGGTAATCGTAACTGAAATTAAACTCAGCAATAAGTTTTAACATTTAATTTTCATTAACAAATGTAGGTATTGGGCAGTTTGTTTAACTTACAATAATAACTATAAACAAGTGTAGCGGAATTAAGTATAAAACTATTTATTACACTATATACAATTTTATTATGGAATGTAATCTTGTCTTGCTAAACCGTCGTGGAAAGAATAATACAGGGAATATTAAAATCTACAATTAAAGAAATTAAGTAATTTGTAAGAGGCCATTCTCAAATATACCTAAAAATTAAAACTTCCCATGGAATTTCGATCACGGGGGCTACACAGTCTCAATGGAGATTAGACACATTCACAAAAGATATTATAGTGTAGGTGATATTAAGTGTACGTTGTAAACATAGATGTACTCTCTGTTTTTTTTTTTAAATTAGGACAGAAACAACAGAAACAACAAATTTACGTGTGTTTTCGTGACAACGAGTGTCACACACCATTAACTCGTTTATTAAGCTCTGGGCTGCTACTGAATCATTCCTAATGGAAAGAAAACCCAAGACAACACTTTTCATCCGATTTGGTAATCAAACTTAACTGATCAACAAACGTACTTGCGACCACGAGAACAACAAAGCAATTGTCTAAACTTAGAATTTAAATAGGTATAATTCAAAAACTACTGTAGAAGTTCTCTTTCTAATAGATCTTTTGTTCATTAACATGATATTGTTTTGCATATCTTATCTAAAATCTAGAGTTCTTTTACCCTTCCATATAATGAGTTAGGGTAAAATACAATCATATATTTTTTACTTTAAGTCACTTTTAATAGTTGTGTTAATAATAGGTGTTTGGTTAAAATTCAAGCGCGACGTATTAGCTTATACATAAAATACAGGTAGTCTATCGGTATAGATTGGAGTCTGAAAATATATATGTACAAGAATATGTGTAAAATCAAGTTAAACAGTTATCGAAATTAAACATTGATCTAAATACAATAATTTGAATAGCAACAAGTGACAAAGCTTATCTTTTTAATGGATATCACATCAGGTATTAATTTTAATATTTTTTTTTTATTATTTAATGAAAAAAAAAAACTAACCTAATGCATTTTTATGTTGGAACAACGTATCATTTAACAGTTTTGTCCGTAATTTTATATTAATCTTTGAATCGTAAGAGGTATTAATAACTAGTCATTGATACCGCTTAAATCCAAGAAGTCGTAGTAAATTCTATAAAATATCTGTCAATCTCTAACGATGTCATTCAATATTCCCAGTGTCGAGGGACGCATCGTTACGATTGGTGTATTGCCTTACTTTATGATTAAATTAAGGTACAGAAAACTTAAAATAAAGTAAAAAATACAAATACATACATACACTAACGTTTGTCACCGTTTCACTTATTCACAGTTTATTTTGGTACAGTCACACTCACTTATGCGTAGTTTCATACTTTTTTGTTTTGTATGACTTCTTCACTTTACTAGCAGCACAATTCAAATTGTACGCTTCTGAATGCATTTCAGTGCCACTTAAATTTGTATGGTTCTCATACATCCATTTTTTAAAGTTTATGTCTTTTAGTGATTTATTATGATATTGAAAACGGATTCGATAGTTAAATCCGTTTGGTTGGTTGTATGGGCTCATACACCCATCTCGTTTTATGGCCTGCCGTTGTGCATGTCTACATCAACGCCGCGCTCCGAGATCCCGTTAAGCCCATTAGCGTGCCCACGGGAGCTTAACTGTCAGAGATCTGCAAATGAGAATTTATATTAAAGTATAGTTACTTCCGTAAGTACCTAGCAATAAAATAAATTTGAAAAAAAAATGCATAGCGGTAGTTATTCTAGCTGCAAATCATAAATTATTATAAACTGATTTTAACCGGTTACGATAAGAATTATTTTCAACTTAATTTTCGATTAAAGTAAACTCTTCCTAAAAAGTTTTGATTGAACAGTAAATACAGTAAAGGAGTTAAGAAGTCTATCAAACTCATAGGGTAAAAAGATATGTAGGTACTTAAAACTCATAAGTCCTCCTATCAAAGATCTGCTGAAAGAATGTTTTTTGTAATAAGCAGCACCTTTGTGCTTTTATACTTGTATTTATACTTTTTGTTTTTAAGTTGGAAGAACTAAGGTAACACGCGGGATTCAAATTTTTCTTAAGTATTTTTTTAATTTAGCGGGTCATCTTAAAATTCTATGTTAATTAAAATATAATTTGCGACCATTACACATATTTATTTATAGAATTAAATTCATCAATACTACTCTCTCAGTTCAGATGAACTGAATAAATTTTGTAATTATGGTTCATAGGGTTAACTCCCATTGAAAGAACTTTTCATGCAATGCAAAAAACGTGAATAAATTTGAATTTCGTGGTTCCCTTTTAAATGTTTGTGTGTGCACAAATTAATAAATAATACACATTATTGCTAGGGTAAAACTGATTAACTATAAGATTTTATTAGGGTAAAACTCGTTAATTCATAAGAAAACAGGGTACTTACCCATGGTTTCCTGCTGTAACTCTAGTTTGTACGCTGGGTTATCGTACGGCGGGAGAGAAGACTCTCGGGGAGCGGATGGCACAGCTGTCAACATAAAAGCAAATCGTTATAATATATGGAATTTTATGCCATTTAGCTATCATGGAAAGTATTTTAACTTTCAATAAAGAAGATAAATTGTTACGGTAAGTAATCCATTTTCTTAATAACTACAGTACAATTCACGAATGATGGCGGCCGTGAAGTTAGCCTTTGCGAACTTTCGCGCATACTACACTCTTCTCGCACACGCACGTCGCCATTTGGTTCATAGAACACGTTACTGCGCAGCCTTCTGCGCAAACTTCACGGCCGCCATCATTCGTGAATTGTACTGTACTGATCCATCAAACTTTAACTTTTGTATCAAAATTTTACCTAAAATGATACCTACTAGGTAACAACCTAATGGGTAGAAAAAGTATCATCAAATTAAAAAAAATATCTTAGTCTAGTTTTTAGACTGACTTTTGAAAGTCGCCTTTAACTTCCAGTTCGGGCCCATCTTTGGCTTGGAGCATTCAAGCCTTACTGTCCACGGACGCGTAGCTTCATAGACGCGTATTTATCATTACACACTTGGTGTACGCCTGCGTGGAGCTTACATACGAAACGATGTCGACGAAGCGGCAACGACACGACGGCACGACCTACATCAAGCGTATAACGTCATATACGCATCTATGAAGCTTCGAGTCCATGGATGTAAGTCTAAGTGGAAAATACGCCCTGTTGGGCACCAGCGCGCCGTAGTAGTCGCCGCGGTGCCGCCCGGCTACTGATGATGCTTCTATCTGTGCTAGTCTGGCTACTTACTGGTGATGGGCACAGAACGCGGCCGATGTCTCCGCAGCAGCACTAGCAGCAGCAGCAGTGACGTCAGAGCGCCCAGCGCCGCCACTGCGCCCACGCCCACCAGCGCGCCGTAGTAGTCGCCGCGGTGCCGCCCGGCTACTGATGATGCTTCTATCTCGTCTGGAAGGGAAATTGTTATGAATAAATAATCGCTAAAGTGGTTTGAGCTTCAATAAGTAAAAAAACACACTCACACATACAGAAAATTGTAGTAAAGGCATTGAAAGGGAAAGCACTCCTAGAGAGAATCTGAACGAGGAAATGTGAAGATGTCCTTTAAAAAATCAATTGATGCAGTTAATTATATAGATTCCTAGTAGCCAAGTAACCAATAAGTACCTAAGTAGGTACATAGGTTTGAATTTGAATAAATACTCACTGTCAACAGGTTCTGGAGAGTCCTCCGATTTTGTATTAATTTCCAATACGTTGCTAGTCTTCACTTTTCCGTTAGTTAGGAACATTTCCAGCCAGACACGACATCTGTAAAACACAATTATTATTGAATTAGCAATTTCTATACATAGGTTTAAATATAGCAAGTTGCTGAGGGTAGCTTCTAAAATAATATAAAATAATAATCTAAAATTACCTAAGTTGCCCAAGAGGCCGAGGTGAACAAAAAGTTAGGTTTTTATAAAGGCTACCATGTCTAAGTTAAGTACAGTGTGACTAGAGATTAAATCGTCTTTCTAAAGTAAACCGATAATAAGCAAATAACTTAAGTGGTCCTGAAAACCTAAATAATCCGAAGCTACTGAGCCCATTGAGATCCGATCCGAGACCGGGGAGAAAACATAATTAATTAAAACCCGCTATCTAAGTTAAAAGGTCTGGTTCGGCAGATGAAGCAATTCAATCTGATCATGTACCTATAAAGCACAGTACACTGGATAATAACTGTACCCAACATGCAGTGGGCGTTGAGCGCTCTGTGGCGTAAGGTCTTAAGGAAATTATTTACTTGGTGTTAGGCTGCAAGCCAGTGAGCGTAATGACCGGTGGCAAGTCTCTAGTGGCGAGGCGGAACTCGTCCCGCTCGGGGCGCGCCGTGCACTCGTGCGCGCCGCGGTACACGCGCACCCAGCGCTCGGCGGGCGCCGGCACCCCGCGCCAGCGCAGCTCCGCCGCCGACGCGCCCACGGACCGGGCCTCGATGATCACCGTCCAGTTGTATGGGTCTGGAGGACAAAAAATGTCAAAAAAATGGGAAAATGAACAAAAAATCGTCTACTATACTCCTAAACTGTGGTTTAGATCGATTGAAACAGATAAGCAGTGGCTTCGTGTTAAATATTGGTATTTAATATCGTTATACTAGCATTGTACTTGATTTTGACGTTAAATAAGTAGCCATAGTAGGCCTAAATGAAATTTTATTGAACTGCATCTACTCGTATAGTTCATTCACGATAAGAAAATAGTGACTCATCGTTGTCACTCAGCCACGTCCCTTGACCAATCAGATCATAGCAAATTAGAAAACCGTGTTGAAATTTTAAAAATAAATACCTCAGGTATTCGTAAAAGTAAAAGTGAAAATTCTAAATAATATTTGAACACACTGTGTAATAAAAAGTTTTCTTTAGTACTAATGATTTTATTTTTACCCTAGTATGAACAGACCTTGACTTTGTAGTAGCACTGATGCGTCACTATCTTCTTATCACAAAAGGACTAAAGTCTATAGTGGAAAGGCTCTGATGATGATGAAAAAGTTAGCTGGTCACAAACGTGATTACTGATCTGGATTTCTATGAGAATTCTTTAATAGAACACGTCTCTTAGCTGAATGTTGATGATAATCCACTTACCAACATAAGGAGCTGTATTGAACTCGATCCTGCCCGGATCAGTCAGTTCGGTGGTAGCTTTGGGCGGTGGTACCAGTACAAGAGACGCCTCGTATCTGCTGCCAGGTCGCAGGTCGTGCAGTTCGGCAGAGGAGCGGCTGTGGTGCAGGAGTTCTGTCATGCTGTAGATCGGAGTACCCACTGGACGGTATCTGTGTAAGTGGTGGTTTGAGGTTAATGAAGTCTTAAAAGTAAATCCAACAAAAAAAAAAAAACGGCCAAGTGCAAGTCGGTCTCCCGCACGTAGGGTTCCGTACCATTAATTATATAATAATATTAGAAGCTTTATATAGGAAAAAAATAACACGTTTGTTGTATGGGAGCCTCCCTTAAATATATATTCTATTGAATATACAACTAAATTTTAATATTCTGTGAATATTTCAAGCGTGGTAGACGCTTATGCTATTATTAATATTGAACAAAAAACCGCAAACAATAACATTTGTAGAATTGGAGCCCCACTTAAATATCTAATTTATTTTATTCTGTTTTTAGTATTTGTTTTCATAGCGACAACCGAAATACTGCATCTGTGAAAATTTTGATTCATGAGATACAGTCTGGTGACAGATGGACAGTGGAGTCTTAGTAATAGGGTCCTGTATTTAGCTTTTGGGTAACGGAACCCTAAACTTTCTTGTTAAGAACTTGCTGGAATCTAAAAACTATGTTCAGGCTACATCTCCAATAACTTCGGTCATACCTGACTTGTATAGCATCGATGAACTGCAGCTCATCCTCACCGAACCTCCTCCACGTGACGTGAGCTGCGGTGTCGTTCACGTCCATGATCGTAAGACGACTGTCGATCTCTTTGCGTTTCTCTTCTAGCGTTGGCGTCGGCTGTGGAAGACAAAATAACAATTGGGAACTGGTTTTAAATTAAAGTAATTATGATTGTCCAATTATAATTTAGGTGTCTTCAAGGCTAGAGTGAATAGGCTCTTAATAAACTAGTGCGCCTCACCACCAACGATTGCATCACTGCTTACCATCAGGTGGGATCGCAGTCAGCTTACGTGTTTTTATAAATAAATAAAAGTTTCTTTTTTGTACTTATTTTCTATCAACTGTTATCTCCACGTCTACATGTCTACATCTCTTTTTTCAATATTTTCTTTCGCAGATATGCTTCTTTTCTTTTCTTTTTTTTCTTCTTTTCAAATAAACATCACCTTTTTATCTATTTTTCGGTCCTCATTTTGTCTACTTTATTTTATATGTTTTGGCCGTTATATTAAAGTGTACATTGACATATTAAAAAATATAAAACAAACTTAGCTAATTTTGTCAGACCTAACTGTCCCCGCACACGGGCCTCAAAAAACGCTAGAAGCGGCCACAAATAAAAGCTAGAAGCGGCCGCAAAAAATCAGCTGAAACGCGTGACACCTTGTGTCCGGAGAAGCTTGAAACAGCTTCAAGCGTTTCTTTGTGGCGGCACCGTCGCACACGAGCCACAAAAAAAGGCCGCCTCAAAAGGTCTGTGTGCGGGGACAGCTGGACAGGACTTTCCACCCTTACTGCCAGGTAGCGACATCTATGGCGCCACATACGAACTAAAAACTTGACGTCACACAAATCCTACATCTTGGTATCAAAGTTCCCCGCACGATTTGAACATATATGCTGTTCTGCTGTGAGTGGCCGTGGCAACTAGAACGCGAAGGGCACAGAAAGACACAGGTAGGCCCGGGTGCTCAGTCTGACACGCAGTCTTGTTCCACCCTAGAGCGAGGAAGTCATTTGATAAATTACCTAATAAAACGATTTGGCATGATTTGAGCTACGTATTAGTCGTCGTCCCCTAGCCAATCACATTACACATAAGATCGAAAGAAAAAGAAACAGAGAACCCAACTAAAAATTTCTGTATCTAAACATACCGGCTTCACGTCCAGCGTCCGCACAGTATAGATCTCGCTCTCAGGCTCCACGGGCAGGTTGTGGAGGTACAGCTTCCCTCTGATCTTGTACGTGGTGGCCGGAGTGAGGCCGGTCAGGCGGAACTCCAGGCGAGGAGTCGTGAGGACCTCGTCGGCAGGCGCGAAGACTTGGGAGTACCAGTGGGATACGTCCTCATCGCTGGAAGGTGAAGATGATGAAACAAAGGTTTATTATAATTTCAGGTATCTTAGCCACAGGATTTTTTTTAAAGAGATACCGTGGTCCAGGAACGCAAAAGGCAACTAAAGGACACAGGCGAGTTTTAATGAGTAAAAGTTTAAACCGCGCCGCGCCGCGTAACGTTTGATATTCAAGTAGGGTTTGAGACGTTCCTAACTCAAAATTCTTTCTTCATGCTTATCGTGACTTTTTCAGTTGAGTAACTAAAAAAGCCACTTTATGCATGAAGAATCATATTTTATTCGCGGCTAAAATTGAACATACACATTATATCGTGTCAATGAAAGACCGAATTATCAAGACCTAAAAACGAAATACTTACGCCTTATCAGTATATCTCAGATCCACGCTACCCCTCAATCCGACCAACACAGCCGGAAGACCAAACAGCATCTTGACACTCGTCGGTGAATCCGCTTGAAGGGAGATCACAGTCAACTTCTTATTCATGTCCCCATACCCTGGAGGTAAGGTTAGTCCTGGAGGTAGACCGGCTAGTGCTGGCGGCTCTGCGTTGTGCTGAGGTCGATGGATATTGTTTTGGTCGTAATCAGGGATGTTCTCGTCTTGAGGGAAGTGAACTTCGGGCGGGATTGTTGGAAGGAATGACTGATTAGGATGCTCGCCTGGAATAGGTTGACCTGGAAAATTCAGAAGTGTTTTGATACTGATGAAATTACTTATTATTATTTATTAAGTAAAATTACAGAAAACAACACATATAGAGTCATTGGTTGAGATGATGCTTAAGAGACGTCTCCAAAAGAATTTTCACTTCGGAAAAGAAGTTCCCATTGAAAATGTCTCCTGCAGAAACAAATAAAAAGATTTTTTTTCTAAATTTTGTGGGTTAGTACAATGAGGTGACATGATGAATGATAAGCGATTGTGGTATTCGTGATTGAGATATACATAGTTACGAATTTTCTGATAGTCAGTCATGCAGAGTACATTTGATGTGGCATGTCTTCAGCATCTTTCTGTAGATGACAACGGAGAATCTCCCTAAAATTGCTGCAAGATAATAGGGATAGAAAAAAGGCCAGAAAGTCAGTCAAATTTGGGAGTCAGTCGTTAATACATCAAGGAGACACATGTAACTAACAGCAAGGCGAGGCAACAAACCTGCCATGTCTCCAGGGTCTTTGTCTGCCGACCGTCCCAGGTTCTTATTCACTACAGACTCCACCTCCATTTGATTGAGCAAATGCTCCAGATCCATTGTTGAGTACGATTTACCAGGCATTCTTGCCCTTGAATTCTGCATGTACGATGAAGGAACGTCAGGTTTAGCGTTAGCTACAGGTCTTAGTAGTACAGTCTCGTAAGGGTTAGGTTCTTTAGTCAATACATGATGCGCCTTCGAGTCGTCGTGCCATAACACCTGATGATATCTCTCAGTCGGTCTTGGGCTCTTCAAGTCCTTAGTATTCAATATAGTCACATGTTTCCTATACTGTGATGGATCTCGGGAACTGCTCTTAGCAAGGATTACTTTAGGAAGGTGGTAGTCAACGGAACTGTTCTTCATAGAAGGTTCGAACAATTTTTGGTCATGTTTCGGAAACTCTGGTAAGGTATTAGATTTACGATCGTTGTGGCTTTTGGAAAAAGAAGATTCAGAGTTGGGTCGCCTTTCTAAAGAAGGTATGAAGTAATTTACGTTATCTACTTTTGAGATTGGTATTTTGTTGACCTTTTCATACACTGATTTTACTGGAATCTTCTGAGAGTTCACGGACTGTGGTGGAGGTTTCTGGGTTAAGGTTGATTGTCTATGAAGGTAGTCATGCATTTTGGCTTCTGCGTTCATAACATTAATGTGTTTACCATGCATATGCGGAGGTTGATTGTAAGACGGGTGCATTTTTCTGAATGTATCTATTACTTGTGGTTGTTTAGGTTTGTGGGGCTGTACGTGCCAGTTATCATGGGAACCCATCAAAGGTGGTTCAGGATGTATGGTTTTGAACGGTGAATCAATATCATCTAAAGTGAAAACTGTGATATTGTCTCCACGGACATACGAGGGAATGTCAGGTGCTTCCGTTGGGTGTTGCGGTGAAGTTGTGACGGGGAAAACAGTTTTGAGGTATAAAGGGAAGGATTTGACAGGGCTCAAGTGTTTGTAGAAGTCTATAGAGTCAGTGGGGAGAGGTGGCGTGGGCATGACGGGCGCTGACATCGGTCCATCAGGGGCTAGAGGCGTCACATAGTTCATGACTTCACCGAGTACCGGCATGCTGTAAGGCTTAAAAGATGATCCATTTGCAGCTGCAAGCAATAATGTGTATGAGTGACAAGCATGTGATACTGTGATATGAATAATAATGGAGCTGATTAATGTTCTTATTATACATTATTTTAGTGGTAGCGATCATGGGTTTTTGATGAATTATTATCGTGAATTATTGCACAAAAATTGTAATTATGTGGAGATTATGGTTTCAGTCAGTTTTTATATGTGCTTAAATCTATTCCTTACCAGTATTAGGCAAACATCCCCAGTGCTTGCAACAATCGTCGTCAGAGATATTGACGGCAGCTGGTCTGTGGTTCGGAGGACAGCGCAGGGTCTGAGGAGGTATGGCGGGGAGGGGCGAGCAGACCTCTTGACAGTCCAGCTCACCATTCTCACAGAAACAGCGTTGTTCACAACCAGTTAGGGCTATTGGGACTTCACTCCAATTTGGCACACTAGAAAGAAATGGTCAGGGTTAGGTCTGCAGATAATGCAGTTGGCATGTGGACTGCGTGACACTGATGCGCTTACATAGACGGGCTCTGTTTGTTTTGTCTATGACAAGAAACTTCATCTGTGTGTAGAAAAACAAGTAATGAAGACGAAGTAATACGGGTTATAATCCTTAGTATCTTCCTTATAACGGCTGGTCCCATCATCCAGACATCTGGCAGAACAGAATCAGCAGTGCCGAAGAGCAGCAATGATGCAGGAGAAGGGGGCAACGGACAGATCACTTCGACACCAGCTTCAGCCCCACGTAAGAGGTCCCTTTCTCTCTCATGCATGCCCTACATGATATCCGATGCGGATCTTTAGCTGAAATAGACGTATAGATACCGGCACGGATCTTGAGCGCTTACTTGAACTTGAAGTCGCGCAGAGTTGAATGAGAAGTGAAGTGTTGGGTCTCTTTAGTGGTATGAAGTGAGACGCGAGAGCTGGGAGTACATCTTTGTAGTTACAGTGATTGGCTCGACGATGTGTACGATGCGCAAATTGATCCTCACTCTTTCGCCGAGCGCTCAAGATTCGTGCCGATATCTATAGTATATGGTCTACTTACGCAACACCCTTATAATGGCACGTCCCATCGCTTAGACACCTGGCGGTCCTTGGGCAGCAGTTTGGCGGAGAAGCTGGCGGTGAGGGGGCCCATCGCACGCAGCCCTTGGACACCAGCTCGAGCCCCACGTGAGAGGGACACACTAGCGCGGCACACTCGTGCTCGTCTGGACCTGTGCACTCGCAGAGCTCCGAGCAGCCGATGTGGAACTCTTCACCTAGGTTGAAGAAATAGTACATTTTGATACAAGTGCAGAAAGTTTATCATTGCGACCGAGGTGGAATTAGCACGAACCGTAAGCGAGTGTGTTATGGAGCCGAGGGCTGCAGTAGCTTTGCACGTATATCAAACGACTTTTTTCAATAAACTTACAAAGAAATTAATAAACGGGGATTGACCGGCGACTCGTGGGGGTCGACGCACGTCCAGCCTGATACGATAAATGTAATAAAATTGTGGCGAGGAAGAGCACGCGCAGTTTTCTGCTCTCGTGCGGAAAACCGTCTATTGCGTGATTAAAAGCAGTGGGATATGAGCGGGTTTTCGAGTTAGTGTATTGAAAAAGTAGTTTTCATTACTCATACTCTGAAAGTAGGTCTGAAGTTGCCTGAGGAGCGGGCTGAAAGTGATACTTTTCATCCCTAGGGAGTTTTACTTTACAACTGACAGCAGTCAAATTTAAAAAAAAAAACTAGTTCTATCTTCACATTTCTATTGAACCATGTTCCAATTTCTCATACAGCCAGTCAATCACAGCGCGATATAAAATTGAAATAACTTAAAGATAAGTATTAATTAAATAATATTATATTTGAAGTGATTTATTTGTTCAACTATTTCTTTAAAATACTTTATTTTTAAAAGATTACAATTAATTTCTATTTTTTCATTAATGAGGCTGAATAGCTGGCCGGACACAGAAAAAAAAAAAATGGCGCGAAAGTAACAATCAGTCGTTGGTTTTTTCGAGTTTTATTTACATTTTCGTACAATAGAGATTTGTATTAACACGTTATGGTTATCAGATTAAAATAGTGATTTAACGCCTAATTTCGTAAGAGAATAGGCTAAAGCAGTAGTGGGAAAACCTTTTACCGCCTAAATCAGAAGGAAGATACCTACCTAAAATCATAGGTACAACGAGTCAGGTTTTACAAACTTTTAATTTTATTTTTACTTTCCTTGTATTCGTAATGAAAAGCACAGTGCTTACCTCGGGGTGAAAGTAACTAATTTAGTCCCTCGAATTAGCGACCTCGCTTCGCTCGGCCGCCAACTCCTTCTCGGGACGAAATAACTTACTTTCACCCCTAGTGTAACAATGTACTATTTTACTACATGGCGATTATTATTTACAATCATTTACCAAATATTTTACAAGACATACCACTATAAATGGTTTTCAATATGTTACCATTACGGTTATAAACTATTTAGAAGGCAAGTCAATAGAACCTGTAATTTGCAAGTTAGAGTAATTGACGTCACTGCCTATGAATATATTTTCAATACACTTACTCGAAAACTGGCTCATATCGCACTACGAATAGGTTCAAAATGTCATGTTCATCATCATTTTTTTTAATTTATCATAACAAGGGCTTTTTTCATTCCTATTTCGTCACGGTCAACTGTGACTATTATTATTTTTTTTAAAAGCAAAGAGGCGGGATATTTTTAAGGTTTTAATATTTAATGAAAATTAAAATTGTGTTTATGAACAGAATATCATGAATAAATAAGATCATTTACACAATAATTTGTTATTATCAACGATTTAACAATTATCTGTGTTCCAAATTCAAAAATATTTGAATTTATATTTTTAATATTATGTAGGATGTTTAACGGTTTCATGTAAAGCGAAGGAAAAAAGTCTATCAATATTATTTTTATTTGTGTTATTTATGAAAAAAAAATTGAATTTAAGATTTGAAGAGAATTCTTTAGACGGTACCGCTGCCGCCAGATATTGTGTTTAAATTGATACAAGTGGGGAAAGTTTGTCGAGCCGTAAAGGCGAGGGTGTTATGGAGCGAATTTCGCATCGGTTGCAATGACAAACTTTCCCCACTTGTATCAAAATGTTATGGCATACTATTGCACGGCATGTTATGGCAGGATATACTGAAACAAAACTGTAACACCTTATGTACCATATTCTTGCAAATAAATGTTTTGATTGATTGAATGATTGATTTAGTCAGAGACTCTGGCTTAAATTTTAAACTTAACCAGATATAGTAATTCTTTAAGGAAGGAGATAAATCACAGAAGAAAATAATAACTTCGGACTTTCACAAGAAATTATAATGGCAAAACTAATGGATGTTTACCAACGAAATTACCAATTGATGTAGGTCACTTTAACCTGTAATCTACACTAATTTTATACTGAGTTACTTTGTACCGATAGAAAGCTGCTTTATTCCTGAGAGGCATAGGATATATTTTATGAACGCGGGCAGAAGCTAGTAACTGATAAATCGTAAACTAAGAGGTAATAAAAAACGAATTGTGCACTAGATCCTGCCCTTGTGATCTCTTTCTATCACGCAACGGTTTGCTGGAAGAATACTCAACTTTGAATTAAACTTGCTTACTTGTACATGAACTCTGTTATCAACATACAAGGTGTAAAGGACAACTCTCCGCAAACTTTAAGGGCTTGCTCAGTAGACGACAGACGAACTTACAGGAGATTTTTTTCAGGAAACGAAAAAGAAAATCGGAATTTCTATAGAAATGTATATAAACTTGATTACACAGTTTGTATGGAGAGGAGGATTGTTTTTTCATTTCCTGAAAAAAAACTTATGGAAGGTTATTTAGTTTCGTCTACTGAGCAAGCTCTCAACGTTTGCGATGACTTGTCCCTTACACCCTGTATATTGTAACTTTTTAGGGTGTACAATAAAGAATTAAGAAACAAGTGGACAACTAATTTCGAAAAAGGAATAAATTGGCTTAAATTTAAAGTTTTTTTGAACTTATAGGTCAATCTGAAGTTGTCACAGGTCAAATGACCCGTTTTATAAAGAGCTATTTCATAGGTAAAGACAAAAAAAAAACAAGAAAACCAGAGCATAGTGCAAAAATACGTTTGTGCTCAAGGATGCCTCTATCTAATATACTAGGGGTACATAAATTAGTTAAGAATAGATCAATTTAAGTTTTAAAATTCACGGGAGCTTTTTTCTAGAACTGATTTGTGATAAATTATACATGAGAGAACCAGGATGTTTTACCTCAGTTACGTGTGCCTCCTCTAGACTTTGAATAACAATTTTGCATCAGAAATTCTAATAGTGTATCAAAAATCATTATGAAAATACCTACGGAACAGAATAATCCTATCTTTTTAAGCTATTGCATAGCTTCTATCGCGGGCCTTGAGCGTGGAGACCGAATCCAGAAATTTCGTAACGAAAATAACCTAACACCCCCCACTCATTTGTTTTTTGAGAGTGAACAATCAATCAAAATTCAATTCAATGTGTGAAAGTGTAACTTCAATTAATATCAAAGAAAACAAAAACAAAGGAAAAAAATACTGCATAAATAAAATAAATAAATAATTATAATTGCATAAGTTGATAAAAATGCTATGCAATAGCTTTACCGCGGCAGTCCCCGAGTCCCACACGTCTTTTTTTATTTATTTCTTTATAATAAATATTTCCCCATTACCATTATCTTACAAATATTGCCCCACATTATGTATTACTTACTGCTGTATAGAGATCACATTATACAAGTGACAAGACATGAAGACACCCAGGCCCGGACCGCGATCGACACGTCTATAACGTCGACGCTCTGATTGGCTATCTCGGAGCTCTTAACTAATCTGACAGCCGAACTCGGTAAACGTTTCGATCACGTTAATGTAAAAATAATCAGCGCATCAGGTCGTGCTTCTTTGGACCGATACGGGCGGCGGTCCCAACTTCCACCTATAGAAATATTTTTTTACCACAAATAAAATAAATAGTTTTTTTTTAAACTGTAATTACCTTTTTCCATGTGGTCCCAAAATAGTACTAAAAAAAAATAGGTGGAAACCGGTTGGGACCATGGTCCAGGTCCAGTTAGCCCAAAGACCCCGTAAATCGACCGCGCAATATGCAGCGCAGCAGGCAAAAAGGTGAAGGCTCAACTGCTTAGGCCCCAACCATATCGTCTAGTTAAAAACATCCTGTTTCATTTTCTAGCCAAACATTTTAATTTCTTTGAATAGTACTTACCAATAGCATAAAAGTGTCCATCATGGTAACATCCGACCTTCGAAACGTTATGTATATCCTCATTCGGAACCTCATTCAGTCCGATACCATCAGAAGTCGTTATAGTAAAATTGAACTTAGTTCCAGTTTCCTTAGTCTTCAGGATATAGTCTTTTCCACCTTCCAAGTTTAGTATCAAGTTGGAGTATTTCAATTCAACATCTTGAAAGGATCTTCCTCCATCGTTGCTGAGGAGAAGGTGGATAGGGTCCTGGCTTTGGTTCAGATGCATCAGGTTGACTTGGACGGAGTTGTTCTGGAGTACTGTCACGGAGCCTATGGGCTCGGTCAGAACTAGAGGTCTGGTATGTATGTGTTCTGCTTGGTCATCGTAGTCTTCGAAGCCTTTTAGCATCTGCTGAGAGGTTAAATTAACAAATTAATACGGCTAGTAAGGATTTATTATTTATCCATACTAATATTTTAAATGAGAAAGTGTATGTGTGTGTCTGTTTGTCCGTCTTTCACGGCAAAACGGAGCGACGAATTGACGTAAGTTTTTTAGTGGAGATAGTTGAAGGGATGGAGAGTGTCATAGGCTACTTTTTAACGCGAGCGAAGCCGCGGGCAAAAGCTAGTACTTATACAGCTAAAGTTTGTTGGAGTGTTGGTTTGAACGCTATAATCTCAAGCACTACTGTTTCTAATAGAAAAATTCTTTTAGTGTTTGTTAGCCCATTTGCTGAGGAAGGCTATAAGGTATTAACGTCACGCTTCAAAAGACTTCATCCAAAGACGCGGGTGTTTCGGGGGACAACTATAATAAATTAATACCTCAAGTTCTCGATTCAACAAAAAATTAACTTAGGCTTTATTAAAAGGCACCTACGGGGTTACCATGACGTTTAAAGTAAGATTGTTTTAATCTTGTTTTCGTGTGGTAAGAGATGGCGCTAGACAACCTGTATAGTTCTGTCTCTTACCCACACTGAAACAAGATCAAAACAATCTTACTTTAGACGTCATGGTCTAGGTCCTAGTCATGACAAAACTAAACAAGGAAATATAATTTAAAAACTAAATAAAAACGGCAAGGAATATGGTGATCTAACATGTCACGTTTACGAAACATTGTATTGATGGAGATTCATTGAGCAAAATGTGATGGACATATTAGAAATAACAAAATTTGTAGAAGCTTCCTTAGTCGAAAATAAAATTCGATCATTTTTTGTCCAAAGAGTATGAACATATAAAATATGATAATTCAAATAAAACGGGACAAGGGCTGGAAGATGATGATGATAAGGGGTGTACTAATAGTAGAATTGGAAATGGCCAAGTTGTCAGACTCTTCACAATGATCTTGGCTCGCATCACAGACTTTCAGCTCGGAGCAGGTGTCGTTGGAATCCTGCATGTTGATGCACTTGACTGACATTCTTTGGCAATGGGTTACATCAGTTGAATCCTTACCTCCGTAGTGACGGAAGTAAAAGCATTAAGTTTTCTGATTTTTCATGGACATCATGGCTGACATCACAGACCTACATCTCACTACAGATATCCTTGGGGTCGTGCACGTTGATGCACTTCACTGTCATCATCATCATATGCCGAAAGATGTCCACTGTTGGACTTAGGCCTCCCCCAGGCGTCGCCACAACGACCGGTCATGTGCGTCACGCATCCATCGGATTCCCGCGACCCTAACTAGGTCATCGGTCCACCTTGTTGGTGGCCTTCCAACGCTGCGTCTTCCGGTACGTGATCGCCACTCCAGAACCGTACATCCCCATCGACCAACACTCACTTCACTTACATCGGCAGGGTGTTATATGATTTAAAAGAGTGTTCATGGAGTTTCTTGCATGTTTTTCTCCGTAGAGATCTACGCTTTGGAACGTGCAATTTAGCTTCACATTTTTTGACTGACCGACATTTGACAATTCAAAAGTGCCTGCAAATGGTCTATTTGAAATAAATGCTTTGATTATGATTTTGGTTACATCAGTTGAAAACTTACTTCAGTAGTGGTGGAAGTGGAAGTGGTAGAGTTATCTGGTTCTTCATGGACGTCATGGCTGACGTCACAGACTTGCACCTCGCAGCAGGCGTCGTTAGGATCCTGCACGTTGATGCACTTGTCTGATACCGGCAGGGGGTTACATCTGTGGAAAAAGCGTAAGTAAAGAAGAGGTTTTTTCAGTAATAGGGATTCGAATTTTCAATAATGATGCTGTACGAAAGTATTCACAATTGGCTAAAGCTCGCGACTTCACTCGTATGAAACTTCTTCTTTCCTCCTTAAGGATTGATAAACGAAAAATCTGCTCTATTAGGTACTCCACGCTTACATCTTAAAATAAACACCTATGAAAAATTTCTGCTTTCTAAGTCCAAGGGCTGAGCATTGATGGCTCAGTGAGTTGGATCTTCTCTTTTTACATAATAGATCAAAAGAGGTTTGTGTAAGCAGTCTAGCCTAAATGTAACAAGATCATGAACTTTGATCCGTGTTATCTTAAAAAATAGTTATATTATATTCTTCTTCTTCCTGCCCTTATCCCATATTACTTGGAGTCGGTACAACACGTTTTCTTCTTCCGTTCTGTCCTGTCACCCGTCAAACTATCACTAACTCTCTTTTCTTTCATATCACTTCTCACACAATCCATCCATCTTTTCTTCGACCTTCCTCTCCCTCTCCATCCATCTACATGTATACTCAGAACTCTTTTAGTAATATGCGCTTCATCTCTCCTCTTCACATGACCATACCAAGACAAGCGATTACCTTTCAACTTTTCAGTCACTGGCGCCACTTTCAAACTTCCTCTAATATACTCATTTCTCACTTTATCTATTCTCGTCAAACCACACTTCCATCTCAATATTCTCATCTCCGCTACATGAAATCTTTTTTCATCCTTCTTTTTCACAGCCCAACATTCTGATCCACTATATTAATGAAGAAATAATATAGCAATACAAGGATTACGTAAAAGATGATATAAATGCAAAAGGAATGACTTCTAAGATGATGCCTAATTTAAAATGGAAGAAGACATGGTGCACCAGCTCTTGACACAGGCTTATGAGCAAGAACATGATAATATTTTATAAAGCAGTATAAAAATCCCAACTAACCTTGGTTTACAAGTCACAATAGACTTAGGTTCACAAGAGCAGGTCTGCTCACAGCCAATGTGCCATGTGCTGCCAACTGGGTGAGACTCGTTTCCATACCGACACATTTCTATCTTTGATATCTTCGGATCTGAAAACAATCAAGATTAAGCAGTTTTGGACTTAACAAAACTTCTGATCCAGATAACGATTTGTAAAATCATTTTACAAGATCATAGGGTATCTGATACCCCTATATAAAACCATAGTAGAATTGGCAACCGTCTGATACATCAAACGTATAAAACCCCAAATAGACTATCACTTATCACGTCGAAATCAGTGATAAGACTGCCACTGTACGAGTATAAACTTTATAGTTCATATAGTGGCGGTCTTACTCGCGCGTTAATGCTGCGTAGCAAAATAGCACTAAGTGTTTAACATGTTGCTTCAATTTATATATACTAATACTTTAGGAAAGTCGAACGCGCACTGTGCCCACGTAGTGGATTACGGCCCATTCTTTCTTCAAGAGAGAAGGCCTGAGTTTTAACAGTGGAAAAATTGCTAGTGAAGTCCAGCTTATCCAGAACACTCAGTCCTGTTATCACCTCGGTGATTGGCTAATATTTTATGTACAATGGAAACATAAACAGACTCGAGAGATTCCAAAGGGTGGAATATATCAAGCAGCATTTCTGGAAACGGTTTAACACTGAATACATATCTCTGCTGCAGCAAAAAACCAAGTGGTCCACAGCATCGGGCGACATCAAAGTGGGGAGCCTCGTCCTGGTTAAGGATAAGACGCTTCCACCTCTCTGCTGGCTGCTGGGTCGCGTCGTGCAGGTGTACCCGGGCGCTGACGATGTTGCGAGGGTCGCCGAGTTGAAGACGAAGAAGGGAACAATTCGGCGGGCCTTCAACAACATCTGCCCACTACCACTTCCTTGAAGATTCCTTCAACCCGGGGAGCATGTTCACGCGCGAACGTCCGTGTGGCCCCGGCAGCGGAGTTGGCGGCCGATCGTGTGGACGCGGCAGCTGAGTCGGCGGGGCGAGGGGGCGCGGGACGGGTGTCAGCGCGAGCGCGTCACCCGCCCGCCAGTGTCCGTCAGATCTCGCTAGTGAACGGGCATACATACATCTGCGTTCCAAAATCCAAACGATTGTAGTACCTATTTAATACAACCATTTTTTATAATTTACAGTCCACTTTCATTGAAGAGTACCATCCCCAACAATGACCTCATAATATAGTAGTTGGAGAATAACTTCTTTCTTACCAGCATTATTCGTAGCGCAAGCTATAATAGAGCAGCACTCGTCAACCGGAGACTCGAAGCAAAGAGGATCGTTCAGCCTCCTGCCACGACGGATGTAGGGATGCTTGCAGCGAGGAGAACAGTCGAAGACACCACCACTGCTGCACTCGCAAGTCTCTTCGCAGCCACGGTCCATTCGTTCGCCGAGCTGTTGAAGAAAGCAAATATTTTCAACTAGGTCTTTCGTGCGGTTTCGCTTTGTTCACCTTTGCCCTTTTAAAAAGCTGGAAGTCATGAAGAAAGCTATCTGCCTACACAGGACAGCGTCAATGGCTTTAGTGTGGTGTGAGTTTTTAATGTATCACGTTAAAGTCTCTATCAACTTGTAAAAACATAGATAAGTATCGTCTGATAACAATCATGAGATACTTCTTTTTTCTTTACAATTAAACATATGCAAATGTTTACGCGATCGAGTTAGTAAAAAAATTGGCACTAAGCCCTAAATCAACACTCCCAATACCCATGTTATAGGAACCGAGTATTTGTCTATCGATAAAGCGATCGTAAAGTTGTTTTTATGTTAATGCGATCGAAACGTTTACCGCGTTTGGCTCTTTGATTGGTTAAAAGTTTGGAGCGGGCCAATCGGAGCACCGAACGTCATAAACGTGTCGACCGCATTGACGTAAAACAAACTCGCTCTAAGTACTCTGATCTAAACTTCCAGAGAGAGACTTTTTATATGATATAAAATATATAATAGACAAACCTCTTTACAATATTCGTTCAGATTGAAATAGAAAGTAATTTACTATGTGTTTAATGAGTATAATAAATGATAGGGTCGTAAACGGAACGTAACGTATTTAACACTTGCACTTTTCTATATAAAGATTTCCGTATACTTTCTAATATATCATTAGCAATATCGTTCCATTAGTCGCGAGAATTTAACTGACATTGTTGAAACAACTTTTTTTCTTCTACAACTTTTGTTCTGACTGGCCTGTTGGTCTAGTGGTTAGTGGCCCTGACTGCTATGCCGGAGGTCGTGGGTTCGATTCCCACCCAGGACAACTGTTTACGTGATGAGCATGATAATTTGTTCTGTGTCTGGTTGTAATTTATCTATATAGGTATGTATTTAGAAATATATAAGTATGTTTATCAGTTGTCTAGTATTCATAACACAAGCTCTGCTTAGCTTGGGACTAGATGGCGTTGTGTGATAGTTGTAGATTATTATTTATTAATTTAACTAAGTGGTGTTTTTTACATTTTTTCCACTAAATCGTCTTCATATTTGTCTGAAAATTACTCATTCTAGTTTTAGCACAGATGCCTTGTCGATTCATTTGATTTAATGATACTTCAGGCAGTCTCCAAGTGGGGAGAAGCCAATCTAGTGGGATTCAACGCCGCCAAAACACAAGCGTGTCTTTTCACTGCCAAAAGGAGTCTGTGCACCTTGGTTCCTACTTTTCGGAATTTATCCCTGGAGTACACCGACCGCCTTCAGCTCTTGGGGGTTGAAATTCCCTCAGACCTTAACTTTGGGCGGTTCATTGAGTCCAAAGCCAAGGTAGCTGCTAGGAAGCTGGGCGTTCTTGCAAAGGTCCGGCGGTACTTCACACCGGGACAGCTTTTAATGTTTTACAAAGCACAGGTCCGTTCGTGTGTGGAGTACTGCAGTCACATAAGGGCTGGTGCTGCAAAATGCCACCTGGCAGCTTTGGACTCGGTGGAAAGGCGTGCAAAGAGGCTAATTGGTGATCCAGATTTGGTTAAGTCCAACCTTCAAAGCCTTGAGCATAGGCGTAGGGTAGCCAGCCTTTCGGTGTTTTACAGGATGCATTTTGGAGAGTGTGCGCAGGAATTGCATGACTTGATTCCGCCATCGCAATTCTGCCATCGGACAACCCGACGTACGGCGAATATGGTGAATATTACGTTGTTGAAACCTCTACGGTCCGGACTAAGCGTTTCGCCTCGTCGTTTATACCGCGTACGTCGAAGGACTGGAACAGTCTGCCTGCTGCGGTCTTCCCGTCCGATTATAATTTGGGTGTCTTCAAGGCTAGAGTGAATAGGCTCTTAATAAACAAGTGCGCCTCACCATCAAAGATTGCATCGCTACTTACCATCAGGTGGGATCGCAGTCAAGCACTAGTTTATCTCAATTAAAAAAAAAAAAACTTGAATAAATTTATGGAAATTAAATGTTAGTCACAAATATAATACTAAATTATTTACTAACCTTATAAGAAATTTCATTTTCTTTACACTCGACCTCCTCCGATCCTACCCTATCGACCGACATCAACGGATGAAACGGAGCCTGTAAGTTAGCATAAAACTTGTCAGGCATATCCTTATGCTTATGATCCACCGTTATCAACCTCGGTTCATCATCCTCATCCACATCTAAATTGACGTCACTTAAATCTGACATTTGTTTCTTTTGATCTTTTGCATTTGTATCATTATGTAGTGCAATGGCAAAGTTTTGTAGTTCATCTACGTTTAAGTTTAGTAGTCTGGGTCTAGGTTTTATTGTTTCTTGGGTTGGCATAAGTAGCTCTCCCACTTCTGATGGAGTTGTTTGGTCTGATTCTTCGTCTGGTTTTTGTTTTACGGCTGCCTCTGTGGTTGTAGTTGATGTTGTCGTTGTAGCAGCGGTTGTTTGAGGTTGCAGCGATTCTGTTGTTGGGTCTCGATATGGTAAGGTCTGTGATCGAATTTCATCTTCTTCACCTGTTATTTTACCTGCAAAAGAGAAATAGTTTTTGTTAGATTTTGGGTTGTGTTAAGAAATAAGAAGAAAATTCATTTAGCCTTGACAATTAAATGGAATTATTTTTTGAATGTCGCATATCTCTTTTTATTTAAGCACGAAATATCCAAGCATGAAATAAATAATGAACTAAAACCGCGGGGTAACTGTTTTCTAAGATTATGTTCATAATAACGTTATCCGAAGCTATTTTATGATGGACGGAGGTTAATCTCAAGCAGGAAACGCTTGTCTCAGCAAAAACGTAACATAACTGGTCTCAAAACTGGGGCAGGGTCAGTAGGCGATACTGGTCATGTACCATTAGACTCACTCTTTACTCGCTAAACAATTATAATTCTTATTACAGAAAGATAAGGTCTATAATAAAATAAGCTAGGTAATGAAATTGGAACTACCCGTAAACGACCTGTCGATTGAAATCATTGTAACTGTCAACCAACATCGATTGCGATAAACAATTTATCGTGCTGACAAATTCTGTTAAGCTATTGTTAATTGTTCATTTTGCTTCTTTCAATATCAAGAAAAAAATGTGATGAATTTAGAACGATATGGAATTTTAGACAATGACTGTAAAACGTGAGAAAGTTGGACGAGAATGATATTAAAACAAGTAATGATTGTGTTTAGTTCCTAAAAATTGTCGAAAGCAAAACGTGAGTCCATATTGGAACCATGGTTGACCTTGACTTCACACGTTTAGTCTCATCTTTCCATTGTTAATCGATAAGTGCTTTGATCGAACTTTCTTAACAAAATAAGTGTAATTTTCGAAACATTAGCTGGCGATATCCGGCTAAAGTATTGATTGATTTTAGTACGTGTTAAATTGATGAAATTATGGTAGATCTTTTTGGTGATGATCCCATAAAGAAGGCTATCATTTTATAACAAAAAAAAAAAACCGGCCAAGTGCGAGTCGGACTCGCCCATGGAGGGTTCCATAGCAGCAAGTAACATAATACATATAAAAAGTTCTTGTAGTTCGTTGTTTATCATTCTCTTATTTTAGAAGTTACAGGGGGGGGGACACACATTTTACCACTTTGGAAGTGTCTCTCGCATAAACTATTCAAGTTAGAAAAAAATGATATTAGAAACCTCAATATCATTTTTGAAGACCTATCCATAGATACCCCACACGTATGGATTAGATGAAAAAAAAATTTTTGAGTTTCATTTCTAAGTATGGGGACCCCCAAAATTTATTGCTTTTTTTCTATTTTTGTGTGAAAATCTTAAAGCGGTTCACAGAACACATCTTCTTACTAAGTTTCAACAGTATAGCTCTTATAGTTTCGGAAAAAAGTGGCTGTGACATACGGACGGACAGACAGACAGACAGACAGACAGACATGACGAATCTATAAGGGTTCCGTTTTTTGCCATTTGGCTACGGAACCCTAAAAATTAAGATGAAAATAACTTTCAAAAGTCTCGTAGGTATCCATCTAAACGCTTGCGTAACATTATGTGAAAGAGATACTACTGCACGAAAGGGACAACTGGAAAAACAAAATTTTCAGCCAGTAATACTGAGACACTCTGTCTCGCTCCAGAGCGCGAAGAGTTATTTGAAGATTTCTAATCTCAAAAAAGATACCCAACCGTTACTTGTAGCGACAGTTTTAATAAATAATTTTCTCTATTACAAAATCAATAGACTTTTTTTTTTTTTAATTGACATAAGCTAGTGCTTGACTGCGATCCCACCTGATGGTAAGTAGCGATGCAATCTTTGATGGTGAGACGCACTAGTTTATTAAGAGCCTATTCACTCTAGCCTTGAAGACACCCAAATTATAATCGGACGGGAAGACCGCAGCAGGCAGACTGTTCCAGTCCTTCGACGTACGCGGTATAAACGACGAGGCGAAACGCTTAGTCCGGACCGTAGAGGTTTCAACAACGTAAGGGTGAATATTCGCCGTACGTCGGATTTATGTTTCTCATTCGATTGACTAGGGCTGCAGGATTGTTTGAAACAGTTTCTGCGGCCTTGGAATACAAAGGGTACCTTGAAGGAACATACGGGTCAGGTCATCAGAAAAATTGTGACACTCTCTCTAGCTCCACCTGGACTAGGAGTTGCTTGGTGATTTCCCACCTCAAAAAAAGGCTCCAAATGCTATTTGCAGCAACAATTTTATCCTTTAAAATAGCTGACTCGGCTAACTTCGTACTGCCTAATAGTTATGTTATGATACCTTTTAGCAAAAAGAATCGCCAAACTTAAGTGGCAATGGGCAGGGCACATTGCTCGCAGAACAGATGGCCGTTGGGGCCGAAAGGTTCTGGAGTGGCGACCGCGTACCGGAAAACGCAGCGTTGGAAGGCCTCCTACAAGGTGGACTGACGACCTGGTGAAGGTAGCGGGAATCCGATGGATGCGGGACGCACATGATCGTTCGTTGTGGCGACGCTTGGGGGAGGCCTATGTCCAGCAGTGGACGTCTGTCGGCTGAAATGATGATGATGATGATGACCTTTTAGCTAAACTGTCAACTCTACCCTACTCTACCTATGAATAGGGTAGAGTAGTGTAGAGTAGGGTAGAATAGGGTAGGGTAGAGTAGGGTATAGTTGGGTGGAGTAGAGAAGACCGGGAGCGAAGTCGCGCGGGCAAAAGCTAGTCCTTTAAATAAACAATTGTATCTATAGCAAAATCAACTACGAATAATTGCTTCTCAATAGACTGAAACTAATTGTCCAACAGAACTTTTCTAACTTTACGATCATATGTAAAAATTGTGACAACATTTTTAATGATATAAACTTATGCTAGACTGCAATCCCACCTGATGGTAAACAGTAATGGAGTCGTTGATGGTGAAGTGCACTAGTTTATTAAGAGCCTATTCACTTCTAGCTTTGAAGACGCCTAATTATAGCCGGACAGAAAGACCGCAGCAGGTAAATTATTCCAGTCCTTCGAAGCACGCAGTAGAGACGCGTTATAAACGACGATATGAAACGCTTAGTTGGGTCCGTTTTAATACACAATCTATTCAATTATAAGTCGCACCCATGAGATTAGCCTGTTCTAAATCTTGCCGTTACTCTACAAAATGTCAAACAGAAAATAAATGACATGTAATGTGAAGGTAATGACTTCGTATGCACCTGCGGGCGACATTAGCATACTGCTTGCCCTGTATGACCCAACATCTAGCTATGTGTATCAATCATTTGTGTAGCTCTGTGCTGTGGTGTATTATGATTGCACTTAAGTGTAGCATAAACGGTAATGATTTTAAGTTAGGGTTTGTACGAGTGTGTAACTTTGGAGTTTAGTTCTATTAAAGCTGGCCTTCCTTTCGTTATCTTTTATCTTTCTCTTCTTTTTCCTTTCAATGTTCCAAAGGTTGACTTTCCAATGTAAGGGACACTACTGCCTATATGACTGAGCTTCTCTGGAACTTAATTTCATATTGAGGAATCTCTTTACATCCATCGCGTCCAAAATGAAAATACCTTCATCATCTGCCTAACCTTTTCCCTTTCCAGGCAACTGTCTATCTACAACCCAGTTACTGGGCAATACGATACTACTTGGATAAACTGATGTTCAGACTTTCTGGCGTCTGACTGCCTAGAACGACTTTCAATAACTATGAATGACAATCGAGATCAAAGGCTTTATGTGCTTTCCGAGGCATGGGGTGTCAGTAATATCCTAGATAAACTTAGAAAAGTACATATCTTATATATATAAAAATAAATCCCTATTTCCCTTGGTCACGCATGAAAATTAGGGTAGTGTAGGGTAGAGTAGGGTAGAGTAGGGTAAAGTAGGGTAGAGTAGGGTAGAGTAGGGTAAAGTAGGGTAGAGTAGAGTGGAGTAGGGTAGTGTAGGGCAGAGTAGGGTAGAGTAGGGTAGAGTTGACAGCTTAGCTAAAAGGTACAAAGTTCAGGGTCAGCTAGTGAATTGATAAAATTCATATTGGTACTTGCCCGTGCACGAGAAGCTAGGCCATCACGACACGTGAAAATTGAAAATAACTTATGATGCACGAACCACCTAATCAATCAAATGCAAAAGGTAGAAATGGAAGGTTTCATATATAGTAATTTAAACAAAACCAAAATGTTAATTTTTCATTCTACAGTTTGAACGTTAATAGTGACAGGAATCCTTAAAGGCACAATACTATGCCCTCTTAAAATCCGCTATCAATAACCAAATCTATAAATCTGATCTCAATCAATACCTAGCGGATATCCTTATGTAAGTGAATGATGGCCGCCAGTCGACCTCAACTGATGTAGGTTAGTCAGAGAGCGCGGTGGAGCGCCGGACCGGTTGTATGCGCGTGCGCAAAACGTGGAGCTAGTCTGTCTGAGGAGTGTTGTTTACGTTGGGAGTCGAAGGTAGTATGCTAATGTAGATTTTAACGTTGTAATGTTATCAGTTGGTGATTTAATTAGAATTGTGTTATGATATTCATTCTTTGTCTGTCCCTGGTCCCATTACCTGGGGTTGAGTTTCCTCACGACTGCGCCAGGATAGTCTGTCCTGAAGACTTAGCCGAGTTAATTAATCTACAATCGTTAACGCTAGTAGAAAACTTCAAATGTATGGGAATGGCGTCATCTCAACACTGCAGTCACGTGGTCAGAACAAAGGAATCGGAGACGTTGCCGACTCGAAACGCTCGTAACTTGGCTAGGCCTGCTAGGTTATTGATTTTAGCAATGGAGCTTCCTTGAGCTAACTCTCGACGTTAGACCACCAGGGGTTGTTGTCTTTGTAGTTATAACCTTAGGATCTTTAAGCCAAGAGTGAGGCAATGGAAGGCGAACTATAATTGACAGAACATACTTGGCAGTGTTAGTCAGTAAAAGTCCGATACTCCCTCTGGCTATATCCAGAGTGGGAGAATTTATTTATAAAAATAATGTGCAGCCAGCGAAATTATCTAGACTAGACCAGCCAGTATCCATAATACATGAGAACAAATGAAGCGCGACCTACTCGTAAGTAGTCACACCCACTGAAACAACCAAAGCTGCATGACCTTAATAGTATGTATTATAGAAATAACTTTGACATACTTGTAAACGTCGGCCATATATTACTATAAGTTTATTTCGTTCTCACACAGCTTTTGTAGCCATATTAGGTATTATTTGTTTACTCAGAACTTAAGCAAAGCTTTAATATCAATGAAACGTAAAGAACAAAGATATATTATGATAAAAACTTAAATAATAGCTAATTATTTATAATAAACCTAACTACGTAAATAATATACAAAAACAAAATACACTCTGAAGTCGAAGTACACCTCCAGATCACTGTAATCTGGAAACGTGCCCAGAAGACTGGCAGCATTGCCACGTTGAATGACAACGTTAATCATTTGGGCAAAGAATTACAAAGCTTACAGAACCCAACAAAGTTCACATTCATAATATATAGGTGTGGAGATAATTTTTCTTTTTAACTAGTCTGTTCTACCTCACTCCTGGGAAAAAGCATCCCTCCACATCTTCCATTTTTTGCGGACCCACCTTTTCTCTTTCAAGTTCTGGCAAAATCTGACCAGTTCGTCTCGCCACACCTTCTCCTTCGTGATCTTCCAGGAGTCCATTTCACTGTTAGAGCATTCATTTGGGCCCAAAATTGCTCAAAAAGAGTTATTAGATATAAATTTTAAATACATAACTACTAAAAAAAAAAGTATCACACCGATACCAAGAACATAGTCCAAGCTACTGAACGCCGAAGTAGTCCAGATTAAGCCTAACGACACGGGTCATGTCCAGAGGCACCGCTTTCTAGATCCTTAATCTAAATGACTAACGAGAACCTCCTCAAGAGTTGATAAAGTCTCATGACCATTTGACGTAGACTTTTTAATTATTGAAGAGAGAAGCAGTTGCAAAAATATGCTTTAATCTCCATACGGTTAAAATTTTCACCCACTCAGTAGTCACGTCAATTATTAACATTAATTACTAATTAAGAACTCCGTGTAGGAACGAATAAATCTTTTGTTTCACAGTATTTTCACTTCGTCGTGTGCTCTTTCTTTTTATTAGTTCTGATGGGAAACGCTTTCTTTGTACACTTCGTAGTTAATTGAAGTATCGTCATTATTTTAATTAGATTAAATTGTATTTAAATCTATTTAGAAAGAAATGAGAATATTTATTTAACAATTCATGTACACCCATATTGTAATTTAGAAAAGAAAAGAAGAAGGAAAAAAATAGGTACAAATATGATGCATAATTCTACAGAAATATCTTCCAGCATACCTGCGAAAGGAGAGTTAGGAAAAATATATATATATAATAAATATTGAAATATGGATATTATGTTATTGGTAAATTATGTAATTTCAGGCACAGATTATGTCGATATGAAAAAAAAAACAATGTCTTTATTCTCCAAATGTTTTTGCTCCCGCATAAAAAACAAGACTGGCTGTTTTCATTTTATAACACTCCCAATAATACCCAATATAGTAAAACAACAAGCTACCGTTATCATCTTGAACTTGTACGAAAATTCGCTTACAGTTACCATGAAAGTGGGCCACGCTACACCACGCATATCCAAAATGCACCTCACAAAATTCCAGTGACTTAAGTCGCACAAGTGTGGCGTATGGCCCATACAGATACATGTTGCGTAAATCGCGTCGAGCATCCGCCTCGGTAAGGGCGATGACACACGGACGCGACAACACGACAGATTACGCGACAATGTGAGACAATGTCACGGACACCGCGCTTCGACTACTAATTTCGCAACGGAATCTACAATTTAGGATCTGCATCATAGAATATGTATTAGCAATATCCAGTACTTGCTTTAGACGGCGGGTTTATCCGCGTATAAGTCGTTAATTATCTCACGAATGACAATACCGATTAGTAGAATGAATACCTATGAATACTATTCCTAATCCAGGCCATGGTCTGCTTGTGTGTAAAAGCAAATGCTGTTGAGTTGCGAAAGAAAAAAACTTTATATTTTGTTATATTAGCAGGACTGATTTATTGTTTAGGGGATTTTTTAGGTGGGAACTCATCCAATGACTTCTTGTACTCTAGTGCGGAGCGAGAGGGCCTTATCAGTTACTTTCACAACTAAAACCCACGCCTATGTAAAAAACAAGTTCTCCGGGATTCTCTTTCTCAAAACCCATGGCCCTAGTACGTAGGCTTTAACCTTGCCGGGCCCTTCCAGTTTTGCTGCCATCACCTTAAGGCGCGCGTAGAACAATACGCGCCGTCGACGACTCGGGCTCCGTCCGGACGGTAACCGGATAGCTAGACGATGAGCTACCGATTAATCGCCGTCCGCTTACGGGTTTATTGTTCAGGGTGGGAAATCATCAAGTAACTTCTCTCGCTTTGGGTGGAGGAGAGACAGGAATTGTCGGACTTATAACAACAAAAATCCCCTTGCTCCTTTTATTACCCTTTGCGTTCGATCACGGTAACTGTCGATCAATCCCGCAAAATCTAGAGTTTGATATTCTGATCGTTACCAGATGTTTACTACTTGTCCCTTCCGTGAAGTACTAAACTAAGCTTACTGCGTACCTTATCAAAGCAGTTATTTCAAAATAACGTTAATATTTAATAAGATATTCCCGATCAAAAGCCACACGATTCACCTTAAGGTTTGACGGATAAAAAAAAAAAACCCTGGTGCGCAAAGGAACAACTGAAGGTACAGACTGACGCTCCTCGACTCTCGCTTGTGAGCGGGAGAAGTTTTTGGATGATTTTCCAGCCAAAAGAAGGGATTAAAGTGCCGTTTTTGGAAATTATTACCTTCTTTATGAACATAGCGAGCCATTGGATGACCGGAAATTTAATGGATTATCGTTATAAAGTTTCCCCCAAGGTGGACCGATGACTTAGTGACGCGAGACGCATAAGACAGGTCGTTGAGGCGATAGTGAGAAATCTACATATATCCAGCGGTGAGGAAGACGTCTTCTGGCTAGAATGATGATGATGAAGTTACAAATTTACAGAATAAGTCATGTTTAAAACAGAGTAAAACACAGAATAACATTTAACAAAAGCCACATTTCGTACATTTTTTTTTGGCAGTGTTTGTGGCAAAAATCGTGATAGCCCATGTTTGACTGCAAACGAGTAACATAACTCACATTACATCTTGGATCGCATGCCATCACCTGTACACGTGAAGACCTATAATTGCATCATCACTACACGCACTACGGTAACGGTACAGTATATTTGCGAACAACACCCTTTTTTTAAGTGGGAAATTCATCCAATGATATCTCCGCTTCCTTAGGGAGCGGCGGGAGATAGTGTCAGAATTTTACTGACTAAAAACCCACTCCTGTTCTTTTGCTGCCTTTCGTACCGGGGCCGAATCTTCCTTTCAGAAGCAGACTGTAAGTTGCTTCTGAAATATTTAATGCAAAAAATCTTATACGGCAAGTCTCGCCAATTTTACACCATTATGAGTAAGTCCTTATCGCACGCGTCCAAGCGGATACTTTGTTTATCCGCACAATACATCGCTTTTCAAGGAAATCCGACATCTCATGCCTGAATGGTATCACCTGTTCTACACGATCGATTAATTATGTATCGGAAGTTCCGAACTGTTTGTAAACATCCGTCCAAGTTCATTGAACAACATAATTTTGTTTAACAAGTTTAAAATGAGTTAATTTGATTACTGTATCACGTTATCAAGAAGTGGTTGGTAACTAGTGTTTTATCAGGTTTAATTAAACATGGAAGCATTGAGATTAAGTGTCAAGATTTATAGGTGTAAACAAATAACACTACAACAACAAATAATAAATTCCTCAACACCGTCTAATCCCAAGCTAAGCAGCGCTTGTGTTATGAGTACTAGACAGTTCATAAACATACTTATACACCCTTAAATTTTAATCGTTTTAATCCCGTGGAGGGTCGATCCGGTACATGAAACACTATCGATTTGTAAAGATAAAATTAAAAAATAAAGTACCTCTTTTTCAAAACTCGTATTAATTTTCGCATGTACGAAATTAATTTCTTTAAGAAAAAGTCAGCTGAGCGAGTTCAATGACCTGTAGGTACTTTGTACGCAACGCCGACTATTAACTACAGGTCATTGAACTCGCTCAGCTGACGTTTGACTAAATTTGTAATAAATTTATCGGTGTATATTTCTAAATACATACATTTTATAGATAAACTACACCCAGACACAGAACAAATGATCATGCTCATCACACAAACATTTGTCGAACCAACGACCTTCGGCATAGCAGTCACGGTCACTAACCACTAGACCAACAGGACAGTCAAACTACTTTTAACCAGCTATTTTTTTGAGGTAGGAAATTATCATCATCGGGTTTCTTTTTCAGAAACTACACGTGGTTCTAGCAGGTTCCACCCCTGCTAGCTATTTATAACCAGCTGTATTTTTTTGAGTTACGAGTAGTACTGCATAGAATAATCCTCTCGCCGGAACGAAAGTCTGTATCAGACCTTTTTGACAGACACCCACCTGCGTTCTTTAAGTGCTTTTTGCGTTCAAGGACCACTGCAACTCTTTCAAACAACCCCACAAACCCGCTGCATAGATATTTTCTCAAATGAACCAAATAAATTATGTATATCCTATTAGGTTAGGAGGGTAAAAAACTGATGAAAACAACAATCAGCTGTTTCGCATCGCTCTCGCCACCGCCGCCGGGATTCCGATCCCAATTTCCGGCCACCGTAGGCGCGGGCTTGCGGACAGTGAGCAATGGTTAGCTCACTGTCCGGCCGTCTGGTAACTGTCCGGACCGAGCCCAACTCGTCGACGGCGCGCACTGTTCTCGCGCGCCTCAAAGAGTTGTCAGCAACAGCAGGGGCCCAGCCGGGTCGAAGCCTACTGGGGCCAGGGTTATCCGAAAGGAAACTCGAGCCCCGGTATGAAGGTTTGAAAGAACGGCGTGGTTTTTTAGTCAGTAAGAGTCTGACACTATCTCCCGCTCCACCCAAGAGCGGAGGTTGTCATTGGATGATTTTCCCCACCGAAAAAAAAAAGCTGTTTCGCAACAGAAATAGTAAATACACGCTACCAGGTGAACTTTTTGACAGGAGACTTTGACATACAATATGTTTGTATTTTTCAAGCCTCCAAATATTTTTGGCTATAATATGTCCTTAATCAAAAGGAAGAGAAGGGAGCTGATTTGTTGTCGTTGACCAAATCAAAGGTGAACTAGGTGCACTCAATGCTCTGCGGAATCGCCAAGGTCGATCAAACTCCAAGAGCTTAAAGTAGATGTTTAAGGCCGATCTTTATTTGGGACAGTCATAAATTCTACTGTCAATAACACATAAGGTCGTATAGAAGCTTTTGGCGGATACAATTTATAAAAAGTTCGTTAGAATAATTTGTTGAAGAGTTGTTTCTAGACAACTAAGATGATGATGATGATGGGATGGTTATAAATAACTTCATCAGCCTTATAATGTTCCAATTGCTGGGGACTCAGGCCCGTATGGAATAGACTAGAATAGGCCGTAATCCACCAAGTGGTCCTAGTGCGGATTGATCTCTAGAATAGGGATTGCGTGACAGTTGTGACAAAGAAGGAGATGAATACTGTGATGATATCGGTTTATATGGAAGAAGGTATGCGAAGGTAGTTTATCTTGATGCACAGACCCTAAATCCATTGGGATTAGGGATATGATCAAAGTGATGAAATGAGATTTCGGGAAATCAAGGGTTATGTTTCTGATAAGGAACACACGCTGCTGCAAGACACAAAGTCTACTAAGTCTGCTTAGTTTATTACAGATGACGGTGTGAACAGACCTTTTTTTTTTTGAAGTCGGAAATGATCGGGCTTGCGGACAGTGAGCAATGGGTAGCTCGCTGTCCGGCCGTCCGGTAACTGTCCGGACCAAGCCTAAGTCGTCGACGGCGCGCACTGTTCCCGCGCGCCTCAAGGAGTTGTCAGCAACAGCAGGGACCCAGCCGGGTCGAAGCCTACTGGGGCCAGGGTTATCCGAAAGGGCGTTCGAGCCCCGGTATGAAGGCTAGAAGGAACAGGGTGGGTCTTTTAGTCAGTAAAAGTCTGACACTATCTCCTGCTCCGCCCAAGAGCGGGGGATGTTATTGGATGATTTTTTCCCACCATAAAAAAAAGGTCGGAAATTATCACATAACTCCTCCTACTTTGGGTCGAAACTAGTACACTTATTCAGCGTTCCCTGTCTACATATAGTTGGGTACGACCTGATACACGCCTCTACACGGTAAGCGGTGAGGTTATTTTGAAGATTGGGAAATAATTACCTGAATAAGCTCTCCCGCTCTGAGTGGAGGGAGAAAGAATAACTTTTACTGAATAAAATCCACATAAGTCTTCCTTCAGTTGCGTTCCGTTCTGGGACAGTAAATCTTTTGAACAATTCTGCAACCCTATCAGCTCAAGTGGGCCTAGTTCATTTTGCTGACATCTCTCTGAAGCACGCAACGCGACGTCGACTCGACGGACCGGACGGGGAGCTACCCATAGCGCGCTGTTAGGAAACCGCGCCTACGGAGGCGGCAATCGTGAGAACAGATGGCTACCCAACCAAACTAGAAAATCTTGTAACGGATTTGGTTTTATAATACTATGCAACTTTAGTTTGTAACCTAATTCCAAGTCCAAGGTCGAACGGAAACTCGTCGAAATCTGAGCCGGATTTCGTGAGCAGGTGTGTTTTCTGCATTAACAGAAGTACCGATATTTTAAGATTAGATGTAGAGTGGGATGCGATAAAAGGTCATTACGTATGTAAAGCAATTTCGTGCACAATTTTATGATGGTATCATGAAACATCACAAAGTTACCTGGTTGTCCACACAAATATATGATCACCGGTCATCCGGGCGACTGAGGGGTGGTTTTTCTCCCGCACCCACCTGTGCGCTGGCGCCTAATGCCCGCTATGATCTGCCGTGACCTATGCTGTACTTAGGGTCGGAGGTGTCCAACTTGTGATCTTTTTTAAATATTTTTGGGAAAAATATAAAATGGTATATTTCGAATCGATTCTGAATATTCTAATTCTTTTCAGGTTTCGCAAACACTCACTTATAATACCACAAGAGCTTCAAAATTATCGGGAAATTTCCCGATAGGTTCGTTGCAAACAAATGAAGGAGTCAAGTTTTTCAGGTTAAAAAATCACGAGCGCGAACGCGAGTGATTTTTCCTGAAAAACTTGACGATTTTATTTGTTTGCAGGGAACCTTGAGGGAAATGCCAGATAATTTTGAAGCTCGTGTGGTATTCGGGGGATTATTTTTCCGTCCCAAATGTCGGCCAATAGAATTGCACCATGAGACGAAATGTATTACGACGGTATTTTTCATGCAAAATCTCCAATTTTCACAATTGAATTCAACCTGTCAGTGATCATGTTTTGTTTTTTATATATAGCAACGACCAGAGAAAATTTTCAAAAAATTATCAGTATAATACCATGTAGGTTGTACCACGTGACGTCGAATGGTGCAATTCTATTGGTCGATATTTGGGTCGGAAAAATAATCAGAATAATTTCGTATATATAAAGATAACGAATTAAATCTTCGTCAACATATTTTTTTACATAGGCCGCGGAGCCCTAATGTAGTGTGTTCGTAAGCAGTAGGTATGGACTCCATTGCTATTACAACAATCCGGAAGTAATTAAAATTCATGAAGGCACAGGTATTTTGACTTGTTTTTATACGTCCAAGCTAGGGACCTCTTAAAACACGGGGCCCGAAGTTGCTACTCTAGCTACGCCTATCAGAAACTGTCTCGTAGGAAACTCCCAAAGACATAACTTATAGCTCCACATTTTTATGCCATCATCAAAACTAACTTCACAATTTCACATCCTCCATGCACTTCAAAGTTATCTCAATCACGGATGCGACAGCTGTTCGTCATATCAAAAGTCGGACATCCTCATTCAACCAGTGTGTAATTGGAAATCGGTAGCAATGTGTCATCTTTTACGGTCGAACACTTTCACTAAGTCTTGCTTATGTACCTGTACGTGTATATAATACTTATGAATGGTATATAACGGGGACAAGGTCGGTTAAACAATAGACATTCAATCACTTTATCATTTATGGCTTAATATTTGGTGAATACAGATTTTTTACGAAGATTAAGAATAGTGTAATTGTGTTCGTCTACCTACTAGCTTCTCCCAACAGTTTAGTGCGTGTGAAAGTAGAAAATATATAGCTTACGTCACATAGCATTTTTTTTTTATTCTGGTGAAAGAATGGTGAAGAATCGTTTTTTTTTTTATTGTTGATAGGTTCGCGCTTGACCGCTATCTCACCTGATGGACAGCGACGATGCGGTTGACGATGGAACGCGCTAACCTAGAAGAAACCTATTCACTCTCGAGTTAAAGATTCCCGGGTTGTAGCTATCAGGAAACACAGACTCTGGCAAGGAATTCTACTCCTTAGCTGCACGCACAGTGAATGTGTTCCCAAAATGTTTTATGCGTGGGTTCAGTAGTTTTTAAGTTCACATGACTACTGTAGGTGATTTTTTTATATTTATTCCACAACTATCACACAACGCCGTCTAATCCCAAGCTAAGTAGAGCTTGTGTTATGGGTACTAGACAACTGATAAACATACTTATTCTAAATACATACATATTATAGATAAATTACACCCAGACACAGAACAAATGATTATGCTCATCACACAAACATTTGTCCTGGGTGGGAATCGAACCCACGACCTCCGGCATAGCAGTCAGGGTCACAAACCACTAGACCAACAGGCCAGTCCAGTCAGATTGTTATCAAAATCCTTTGAAACGGCTTGGCTGATTTTTATGTATTTTTAGGGTTCCGTAGCTCAAATGGAAAAAACCCTTATAGGATCAGTTTTTTGGCCATCTGTCTGTCAAGACCTTTTATCTCGGTAACGCGTTGAGTTATCGAGTTGAAATTTAAACCATATATTCAAGTCTGCGTTTGGTACGTTACTTATATTTAGACATTTAAATAAAACGTAAATATACCATGTAAAACCCAATACTAATATAAAAATTACTAACCTAAAATACATGTCACATTCTTATGTAAATTAATGGATCATATAATACATACAGTAACCGACATAATATTCCGTGAAGCGTGAAGTGTATTAGTCACGATAGACCGTAACAGCCTCTAATTCAAAATCTTTACAATTACTCATAAGCCAATAATGCGACTAACTATTAAAGATCTGTCTAAAAAATGCCGCAACAACCAAGATTGCCGACATAGCACGAAGAATCATCAAACTTAAGTGGCAATGGGCAGGGCACATTGCTCGCAGAACAGATGGCCGTTGGGGCCAAAAGGTTCTGGCGTAGCGACCGCGTACCGGGAGACGCAAGGCCTCCTACAAGGTGAACCGACGACCTGGTGAAGGTTGCGGGATTCAGATGGATGCGGGACGCACAGGATCGCTAATTGTGGCGACACTTGGGGGAGGCCTATGTCCAACAGTGGACGTCTATGGGCTGAAATGATGATGATGAACCAAATACGGACAGAACAACAATTTCGCAAACAGACAAACCCACAGACATTTCTATGGCTGTCTAAACAACTTTTTGTTAATGTGACACAAATATTGCATCACGCAAAAATTATCACACAATGTGACAAGTCTATCAATCCCACGCCCGTCTCTATTGTTTGAGAAATAAGGTTGATTATCGCGTGTTTTTGTTTCGGGCAGACTTTCCCGCGCGAACAATGCTGCGCGGGGGCGCACGATGCAGTCTCGCGTGGCAGACGCGTGTTAGTTATGTCAACGTTACGTTATGTGTCTTCCGATGCACTGCCGACTTGGTAATTGACTGCGCAGTCTTTATTGGTTTTGTAGGTTTCTATTATACATAACTAGCTCCTTACTTCTGTTATACATCTTTGATATTCTCAACTAAATCTGAAGCTAGAACTACACTGCGCACACGTGTGCCACACATTTTTTTCACACATTTTATATGGAACAAACTAAACTTGTAGAGTTACACTTGATCCACGCCACCCGACGTCGTTCGACGTACAAATCAGACGTGTTACAACGGTCTAATTTAGTTCTAGTTTCAACCTTCCTTATGAATACGTACGGCGTTGGGCCACAAGTACATGGACTCGATGGTCATCCCACCCATACGTACAAAATGTTTTGAGAATACATTTATTGTACACAAAGCTAAGGAGTGGAATTCCCTGCCGGGGTCAAGTTTCCAGTTAACTACTACCTGTCTTTAGTTACTTCTAGGCAAGCGTGCTCCATCGTAGACCACACCATTGCATTCCATCAGGTGAGGTCATGGTGGCGTTTGAGTTTTAGTTAGTCGCTATTTACAGACACTGTGGGGACTTCTAATATGTAAAAGTCTCGTGTCTGTTCAAGTTCATACAGTCTGACCAAAGGTTATCCGAAAGGGAACTCGAGCCCCGGCAGAAAGGCTTGAAGGAGCGGGGTGGGATTTTTAGTCCGTACGAGTCTGACACTATCTCCCGCTCCGCCCAAGAGCGGGGGTTGTCATTTGATGATTTTCCCCACAAAAAAAAAAGTCTATCCAAGGAGGATCGGGTTGCCTAATAGGCAAATGAGTTGTTGAAGTCTGATAGACAGACGCTCCATGTAAAAGATTCTGATTTACCCCGGTAATGGATGTTGGGTGGGTTAGGTTAGGTTATACTGAAAATACTGATAATTTCACACAATAATCATGTATATGTCAGGGGCCAGCTCTCTCCCCTAAAAATAACCTAGATATTATGCCAATTTACCTTTTTATGCGTAGTTCATTCCATCATGAAAATACTTGTAGTACGTGTAGAAATACCTCTCTCAGACTTAATAAAAAAGAGTAGGTTCTAATGCCCTTAATCGTAATCAAATAGGTTATAATCACCATCATAAATACCTCCATTTTACCACCGTTCATACTATTCGCCAAGATTTTATTGAAACACAGACTGGCCACAATTAGCGTCTTCAATTTACGGCGCCATTACGGTAGGCGTGAAAACCCATTGATCCCTTTTATGGGTTTGAATATGGGATGGCAGAGTCTACGCCTACAACGGATAGTTTTTAGCACCCACTCGATATGCTAGGCGTTAATCAGACCTGCAGGACTGAGGGTCGAAGACAATAGCCTGGTCAGACGGCACGTGGATATTGGTGAGAGAAATTGTCAATATGGTTTATTTTGCACCAGCGCAATGAAAAAAGAATAATAAAAAAATAATAATAATAAAAAAAAAAAATAACAAAATATAAAAAATCTAAAAAAAGAAATAAAAATTAATTATTTAATATGAAAAAAGATCTTAAATCTACACTAATATTATAAAGAGGTAAAGTTGTTTTTTCTTGTTTTAAGGAAGCAATTTCTGAAAGTACAGGTTCAATAGCTGAAATTTTAAGAAAGGTGGTTTATTCCTGAGTGACACAGACAATATTTTTAGTACGCCAGGGGTTTGTTTCTGAAAAGAAAATCGGCCCTGGTATAAAAGGCAACGAAGGAACAGAAGAGGGTTTTTAGTCAGTAAAACTCTGATACACCCTCCGCTCCACTCAAGAGCGAGAGATTTCATTGTACGATTTTCCCACCAATAGAAAAACCCTACAAAGTGTGCCCATTTTCCAAAGAAACTCTTTAACTTTAAAAGAAAATTTTCCATCAAACTGGCCTTAATATTATTGTTTACGATATTAACCATTATTTTAATAACCATTATTTTCAAGACAAATTAACCTTGGAAAAGTTGGTCTCCGAAATAATGTTGTTTACTGACGGAAGTCCGGAAAACATCAGTAAAATAATAATTGTAGCGTGAAATAATTAATTACTTTGAACGCTTGTTTTATTGACCTCAACAAAATGTCTGATTTTTGATGATGCCTTGAGGCCAGTTGAAGCTAAAGAGACCAACGATTATTATATGAACGTTTATTAAAACAATTTTAAGCAATCATAACATATTATCTAAATAAAAAACGGTCATATGAATGATTGGAGATAGAGTTAATGAAAATATGAATGGATTTTGTGAGAAACAATATGAGAGAAAAGGGCCTCAGTCTTAGCGACACAATTGATAGGATAGAAGGGAAGAAATATACGTGTTTTTCCCCCACGTAATAGGCAAGAAGCATAGCTTAGCTTAGCATAGTCGGCCTTATAATGTTCCCACTGTTGGGACTCAGGCCTCCTCTCTAGGAGACGGAATGGGCCGTAATCCACCACGCGTGACCAGTGCTTGTTGGTGGATGTCACATATTGTCTGCGAATTTTTCTAGGATATGCCGGATTCCTCACAATGTTTTCCTTCACCGTTTTGAAAGCAGTGCTGATGAAATAAATTATACAAAGTAATGCGCCTGGCTGTGTTTGAACTCGCGACCTACAACTCGTAAGTCGGGGCCGTTACCACTCGACCACCACTGCTCTCCAATCAACATAGGCAAGAAGATGATAAAAATATACGTAACTAAATATTATTACCAAAGAGATCATTATTATCTACGGTTGAAATCTGAAAAACGATTTAATCATAGAACAAAAAGAATAATCCAAACCAGATTATGGCTTTCGTCTTATATAATAACATAACCAAAACGAATAATATCAAGCACGATTTGACAAAACAAGAGTACAACAAAAACATGATTGTAACATTTTATAATAACGTTCTTTTGTTTTATACCTCGGAATGCCGAACGCTTAGTACACGTAGACCACAGAGCTAGGAATCTCAGTCTATAATAGACACGCCATCACTACTTCATATCTGTATCTATATTATGTATGTATTTAGAAATATATAAGTATGTTTATCAGTTGTTGTCTAGCATAAGCTCTGCTTAGTTAGGCACTAGATGGCGTTGTGTAAAAGTTGTGAAATATTATTATTAATTCTAGATTTAGAAAGAAAAGACTCAGAAGTCGAATATTAAAAAAAAAAAAATTAACAGAGCAAGGTTTTAACTATATTTTGTGAAAAAAGGTTCTAGTGTAAATGTAGAATAGAATAGAATAAACTTTATTGTACACCAAAAAGTAACAATATATCAAAAGTATAAGTAATAATTTTGTAATTATGTCAAAAGTATATTATTACCAGAAATATCAGATTTAAATTCTTTTGAGCAAGCAAGCATACGAAGTGCGCAGCAGAAAAAATACACAGAACAACGAGACTAACTACATTGTTGTACAGTTTAAATATAACTTTTTTGGTACATGCAACTATTGTGATTGAATAAAGGTCATTGACTTACGTGCTTATGAAATTCCAGCCAGTAGATCGTACAATAATACAACTACTGTATCTTTATCGAATTTTAAACAAAAATGGACAAAATTATTTTGACCATCTAAATGGCTGAAGAAGTAATCGAAAGATTCATTGCGGCCCTGGAACGCAAAAGGCAACTGAAGGAATACAAGTGAGTTTTATTCAGTAAAAGTCTGGCACTTTCTCGCAGAGTCTCGCTCCATCTAGAGCGGGAGAAGTTATTTAATGAAATTCCACCCAAAAATGTTTTCAATTTCTATGAGTAAACTAGGTTTGTAAGGAAAATATTAACAACTAGCTTTTGCCCGCAGCTTCGCCCGCATACATAATATATAGCCTATGTCACTCAGGAAAAAGCAGCTTTCTATCGGTGAAAAAATTTTCGCAATCGGATCAGTACTTTCAGAGATTTCTATCGGTGAAAAAATTTTCGCAATCGGATCAGTACTTTCAGAGATTACTTCCTACAAACAAAAAAAAAACATAAAAACAAAAAAAAAACAAACTTTACCTCTTTATTATATTAGTGTAAATAAATATCTTTTCTTGCATTGACCAAGAAAGGGCATCATCGGTCTGTGGCGCGGCACCATGTATCTTTAATATCAGTCACTATTTCACAGTCTTTTATTTCTAGAAGAATATACCAAAAAAAAAGAATCCGATTAGTCAAAAATTCAAAACGACAAAATTACTAAGAATGGGTTGCAACAAGAAATATGTACGTTACAATTTCCGTTAAAGATATAACTGTTTTATAATGATAACAATAAAAAAGACCATTGAATTTTACATCTACAACAGCATGTAAAACGTTAAATTTCTTTCAAAAACGTAATTATTCGCTTTAATCGAAACTTTAGCCCATAACCGCCCGAATTTGATCGGTTAATTGCTTTATTATTATTTGTATCGTCAATTTAACCATTGCTAAACTGGTGCAACCGGTATTTCGCCTAACCAGAGATTTAACGGCCGATGAGGCATTGGTTAGCGTTAAAATTAGTTGCTGCAACACTGTAAATATTGAGCAAAGTTTTTTTACAGAAGATTCCAAAATTAATGACTCGGGAAACTTAAAATTAAACTTTTGAATACTTAAACAAATACTTTACGGAAATGTTTAATTTAAAACGTAGATTTGCTTTTAGTTAAAGTAATGCACGTGTTATTTTCACGCATCAAGGGTTTTACATGTCGACTACTTATGTTGTTAATATAAATTAGGATGCCGACACTTAGAACTTGCCGAAAGAGGTTACGGTCTAACAATTCAAGTATCTTTTGTTCTTACAAAAGATGTTTTTTTAGGGTTCCGTAGTCAACTAGGAACCCTTATAGTTTCGCCATGTCTGTCTGTCCGTCTGTCTGTCCGTCTGTCCGTCCTCGCTTAATCTCTGTGACCGTTAGCACTAGAAAGCTGAAATTTGGTACCAATATGCATATCAATCACGCCGACAAAGTGGTAAAATAAAAATTGGAAAAAAATGTTTTATTAGGGTAGCCCCCCTATATGTAAAGTGGGAAGTGTTTTTTTTTAATTTCAACCCTAACGTGTGATATATCGTTGGATAGGTAATTAAAAATGAATAGGGGTTTACTAAAATCATTTTTTGATAATGTCAATAATTTCGGAAATAATCGCTTCAAAAGTAAAAAACAATGTGTGGCCCCCTCTAACTTTTGAACCATAAGTTTAGAAAATATGAAAAAAATCTGAAAAGTAGAACTTTATAAGGACTTTCTAGAAAAATCATTTTGAACTTGAAGGAAAGAACAGTTTTTGTACAAAAAGACAAAAAGGTTGTACAAAATAATTTCTGGGGTACACTTATTGTGACGGACAGGAAACTACGGAACCCTACACTGAGCGTGGCCCGACACGCTCTTGGCCGGTTTTCTTTGGCTTACATATGGTATTTACTCGTATAAAAGGGGAAACTGACTGACTGACATATAAACGCATAGCCAAAACTACTGGGTCACATTTTGCACGGGATTTCCTTTTATTATGTAAGCGAGCACTAAGAGAGGATTTCCCAAAACTCACCCTCTGAGGGGATGAAACGGGAGTCCATATTTGTTTGAAGATACCTACTTTCATGCTAGTATAGCCACTGGCAGATGCTAGTCAGTCTACAGTTTAAATTGGTACTGTTTTAGCCCCTTTTTATTCTCAAAGACTGAAATTCATAGGGTACTTTCCGTTGACCCAGAATCCTGAAATTTGGCACAAAGCAAGGTCTTATAGCACAAATATAGGAAAAAATCTAAAAACAGTAAATTCGTTGTTACCTAGGTCACAAAAAAAAATTGCAATTCGGAAAAATCTTCGAGAACACGAGTTGTGAGTGTGCACGAGAGTGAGAGTGCACGAGTCCGACTCGCACTTGCCCAGTTTTTTTATTTATTTACTTACTTCAGCCCGAGATTTCGAGGTTTCGCCCCTGTGAAAGTAGGAAATTATCCCATGGAAACATACCATATACCAATGATCCTATTTTTTTTTGGGGTTGTAATATCACCAAATGACTTCTTCTCTCTCGATCTAGGATAGAGCAAGATGGCGTTTCAGAACTTTACAGACTAAAAACCCACCTATATTCCTTCAGTTATCCTTTGCGTTCCAAGGCCACGATAACTCTTTCGAATAATCTCACAGCCCAAAAAATGAAACCGTATGAAATACAAAAATCTCCAACAAAAACTATCAAAAGAAAATATAACTTAACACAAAAAGACAATTGATCTCTCAACTACCGAATTCGCAGTAAAAACTGAGGACTCCATCGCCATCGTCACTGCCACCTGATATGAAGTACGTTGACATCGAATCTGTACAATCATCTCACAAAACGAGCCTGATTAGAAAAAGAGCAAGAGGCTGAGAATGCGTCGGTAGAGATGTGACAGTATCAATATCTGACTTGAGTAGTATCGATAAAACTATTACGATAAAGTATGGTTACTTGAGAACTTTACTTAAAATTTACTCGGGTAGCACGCGAAATTCAGTCAGGTTTTTTGAAATGTTATTTATTTATTTAAACTTCATGTACAATAGTGGTACATAGGCGGACTTAATGCCACAAGGCATTCTCTACCAGTCAACCTTTGGGTTAAAAAAGACAACACTGTGGTAGGTTTGCACAATAAACAAATACATAATAACAAATAGTTCAAATGAAAAAATATAAAATAAGTTATTTATAATAATAAAATACATATATATGCTAAAATAATAAACTAATAAATACTATGAAAAATATGATATCACTATGAGAACTTAATAACAATACTGAACGAAGACCGAACTAAGGTTGAGAGGACTTCAAGTAGTAGTTCCGAATTTTACGTTTGAAGGATAATTTACTTTCAGCTTTTTTGATGTCAAGGGGAAGCACATTCCAGAGTTTTATGGTGGAAACAGCGTAAGAATTGGACATAAAGCCAGTACGGTGAGAAGGAATATGAAGAAGCATGTTTTTGGATGCACGAAGGTTAAGATTATGAGAACTGCCCAACACTTTAAAATATTGTTTTAAATAATCAGGAGCACAAGGATCGTTCATGTGTGTTATCTGCGACCGTAACACATATTTATTTTAGAAATTAAATATATTCATCATACCCTCTCAACTAATGAAATAGCTATTCAATGGGGTTAGGCTCAATAAATACGTGTTACGTTCGTGAATAAATCATATTTGAATGGACATAGAACAGGTTCAGGACACTGAACTATAAAATGCAAAAACCTATCGAAAACAGCCTGTAAAAATATAAATGTTTGCTAATCGATCACGCTTCAACGGATGATCGGAATCAGATGACACACGGATAGACCATGAACTGATTAGAAAATAGATTTTTTTTTTCCTTTGATGGCTTTTTCGACCAGTAATACTATTTAGTTTACGAATCATCACCATCACCTTCATCATAATCTTCTAGCCCTTGTCCTGTGTTATTTAGGGTCGACTAAAACCCTTTTCTTTCTTGTCACTCAAATACAAAATGCTATCATCTATGTAGGCACCCAAAAAATGTTGGTTGTAAGTTAAATACTTTGATTCCAAAATAATCGTACAAGTATCGATAGTTTTGTTACGACACCACATCCCTATACGTCGGGCTCCGAAAAAGGCGTTCGGAGTCACGACTATCCACCGCCGCCCGCGCCGCGCCGCCATACTTTTAGATGAGCGTTACCAATTGGGAGGGCATGCCTCGAGGCCTAGCTAATGCCCACCTGACTCACAAATAGTTGAAATATTTGGGATTCGGCAACTAAGGGACGTTTAATGATTCCTATTTAAGCTTTTGAAGAAGGAGGACACGATGACACATACTTGTTTTTTCAAAAAAATTCAAAATTCAAATATTTTTATTTCACAAAGCCCTACATGGGCACTTATAAAACGTCAGAAGCTAGTGCACGGTTTCAAATTGGTCGTTGCCTATGTAGAAGAACCAGCAAGAAACTCCATGTTAGTAAACATTTAAAAAAAGTGGTTGTTGTTACAATATTTCCATATTACAGTAATAATATATATTATGTTAGAACAGTGTAGACCTGTCAATTTTATACCCAAAAGCACAAAAAAAAACAATAAAGAAATGAGTTGTAATAAGAAGTAATCTAAGAATTCATGGAGTCTACAATGTTCTCACATTCACATTATAAAGACACTTTTGCCTGACCACAGCTACGTTCATGTGTACTTGCACTCAAAACGATAACGTCAAACGTTTGGCGCCGCGCCGCAGTATTCAAGCGAATTTTTTTTTAAGTGATCAAGGACAAATGACCGCGATGTTACGTATATTTTGAACTATGAAGGCTCGTTGTGTATTGGAGGAACGCCAGCCAGTTTTTATTACGATGAATTCTCATTATGTGTTTAATTATTTGCCTCATTGTCGATCATTCGTCCATTATCGACTATCGACCATACATCCTTATATATTTATATATAAGGTGATCGATAATGGGTTTATAACAGCAAGCTGTATTTATAATGTCTTCAATTTTATATCTCTGAGTAACAGTTTTTTTGGGTAAGAAGAAATCATCGAATGACTTTCTCCTGCCTTAGGAGGAGTGACAACGGGTGTCAGACTTTAACTGACTAATACCCACCCGTGTTTCTTCTGTTGCCTTGTGATCAACTCCGCCCATCACTGCCCTCACCTATATGTAATATAGCTTTTTTTGTGGGAAATCATCCAATGACATCTCCCGCCCTTGGGCGAAGCGGGAGGTCGTGACAGACTTGTACTGACCTAAAAACCCACTCCTGTTCCTTCTTTGCCTTCGTTCCAGGACCCCGGGGTTCACTTTCGCTCAACCTAATTATGGTAATTAACACAGCGGTGTTGCTATATCTCCTTGTATTTTTCAAAAACTCCAACCTATAATTTGCAAAATACAAGTATCTATAAAATATAGTTGTCTTTAGTAATCTTTAGTAAGACTTATTACAGCATTTTTCCTGTTATAATATATGACTCAGTCGTTTTAATAAATATGTTTTGCAATAATTAATATGTTTATTGTGTCAATACATCGCGTAACGGACAAAACCGGTTGTTCTTATTAGTTTTATATCCGTAAAGGCTGTGGGACCTCGAATATGTTATTTTTGAGCATTTTACGGGTTTAACCGTGAAGTTGATATTACGTAAATATTTAGAGAAACTAAGGGCCTGTCCGCACAGCGTTATTTCACTGCGCGTTTTTTTTCGTTATTCTGATGTTATTCTGTGACACATTGAATCTTATGGAAGTTTCCACACATGCGATAAAAAAAACGCGCGATAAAAAATTCTGTGATTTCTTGCAGATTTGACGCGGTGCGGTGCGGAAATAAATCCGCGCGAATATTTTCCGCGCGGTGAAATATCGCTATGTGGACAGGCCCTAAGATTTTTGGGCGAATTAAAGCGTATAGTCCCTTGAACATCTAGCCGGAGTTAAATAGTCATATACTCGTACTGCCGCCCGGATAGAGCCCCATTGACCTTTAAATCCATTTTCTTTGCGAAATATTGAAGAGGAGAAGCTGGAAGAGTTAACCAGCAATTTTTGGTGTACCTAAACATATTTCTAAAGATCAAAGTCGTTTGACAGGAGTAGGGAAAACAGATGTAAAAATATCATGTCATTATGTTTTTTTTTGCCAAAAGTATTAGTTACACGAAAAAATGATACGTTAATAATATTGTACATGAGTTTATAAGAAACATATATTTTTTATCAAACCTTATTGACATAGGCCTTTACCGAGGAGTAGGCTTCAGAAAGCCGCTGTTTTATGGCTCTGCTCGGGAGCTTGGGCCTTAAGAAATGTTGTAAAATTTTAGTGTTTGTTAACAATAAAGATCCACTATCATTATATAATGTTGTCGAGTTATTTGGAAATGCCTCAACGAATTTCGGCCTAAACAATTATTCTGTAAACGATTAAAATTAATAGCAATATGACTAACCTTTTCAAAACTAACTATTTATACATAGAAATATAAATATATATATACATATATAAGTATTTTTTTTGAAGTCAAATAACAATTTAATCAAAAGAATTAACATTAAATTAAATGAAACGTCAAATGTCAATAAATAACCCGCCCCTGATCGTTCCGGGTGCAAACGTGCCCATAACACTCGCCGCATTACCTCGCTGAATAGCGATGGCCATTCTTTGCACCAAGAACGAGCTGGACCGGGAGTCACCCGTTATATAAGTATATACAAGGTGTAAGGGACAGCCCTCCACAAACTTTAAGGGCTTGCTCAGTAGACGAAACTGAACATTCTTCCACAAAAATTTTTTTCAGGAAGCGAAAAAAAAATTCAGCCTCACCATACAAAATGATAAACTTGATTGGACAGATTGTATGGCGAGGCCGATTTTTTTTTTTTCGTTTCCTGAAAAATGTCTCGTGGAAGGTTGTTCAGTTTTGTCTACTGAGCAAGCCCTTAAAGTTTGTGGAGGGCTGTCCCTTACACCTTGTATTATTTCAAAGTTATCTATTAGCGGTACACCGCAGACTACCCCTGTATTGTTTTATTGGTTTCAATCCATCCTAAGGTTGTCTGGTAGAAATCGCTGTCAGCGATAAGACCACCATTGTACCCATAGATTTAAGTTTGTGTTTATGTCTTGTTACTTTTTGGTGTACAATAAAGTTTTTAGGTGGAAAATCATCTAGTCACATCACCCGCCCTTGGGCGGAGAGAAAGGGCGCGACAGACTTTTGCTGAGAACACACACGGTAACTCTTTCTAACAATCCCGCAACTCTATCTCTTTTTATACGTGGCATATCCTCAAATGACTTCTCCCTCTCACTCTGGGTGGAGCGAGAGGAAGTGTCTGACTTTTACTGATTAAAACCTGATAGGTTTATTGTTCCTTCAGTTGCCCCACCGTTGCCCCGTGCCTTACCGGACGGCCGGACGGCGAGCTACCTATTGCTCGCCGTCCGCATAACCACGCTTACATAAACGGGGTTCTGAAATGCGGTCTATTTTAAACCCGAATTGCAAAAATTCAACCAAACGCTTCGCAATCTGAAGTAGTTACATTCAAATAAAGTGGTTAGAATCAAACACAGACTCATCGACCAAAAATGTACCTAGTTGTTAAATATATACAAACAACACAAAAAGACATACGACCAACTTTGGAGTATACCTACTTACAAAGATTAGTCTATCTACTATCCGTATTTCCGTGTACTAATAACATAAATCTGTCAGTATGTAGGTACATCTGTCTGTTATGTACGTTTTGACTACTGAGAATTAGTTTTACATTAACGCGATCGACACGTTTATGACGTACAGCCAGGGACTTAAAAACACCTTCATAAAGGTTACAGAATTATAAGTGTTACATGTTGAATTGGTAACAGAATCAAATATGTAACACTTATAAATGTGTTTTCAATGTGTTAACCCAAAACACTTACAAAAGTGTAACCCTAACATATCTGTAACAGATATAAAAGTGTTAACAGTGTTAATAAGTGTAACAGGTAAACGCAGCGTTGCCAAAGTTACAATTTTCAAAGCTATACTTAAACTGATTATTTCAGTAACACATATTAACACATATAAACAGGTTACAGTTTGATTCGGTAGCACTCCATAACACATATAAAAGGTTACAGTTTCATTCGGTAACACTATTGTATTTATTACATTTAAAAGTGTTTTTCTGTTAAAACTGTTTTAAATAACAGTGTTAAAACACATTATTACGGTTACAGTTTGAGTCCCTGCGTACAGCGCTTCGTTTGGTCTGCTCACAGAAAAGATGAAAGAGTTTAGAAAGGAAATACTTTCCGATTTGTACTACAACGAGTGTCGCCGCTTGTCTCCCACCCTTTAACTCCACTACAGGCAATAAACCAATACGAACACGCATTACGCAACTCACAGACCACGCACACTTAGATCGCAAGTTTGCTATTGGTAGTTGAACTATGAGCATTGCCCTACTTTGAAGCACGCCTACCCCGCCCACAAGGCCATTCTAACCTCTTTCATCTGTTCTGTGGGTCTGCTTCAAGCTCGAGAGCTAAATGCGGTAAGGTAGTTTGGGGGAAGATCGGCATTGGGGTAAGAACGTATAAATCAATATACCGCTTATTTAGCTTTATTTTTAATGCCAGCTACATTGCTGGGTAAGGTGGAACATAATGACATGGCACGCAATATGACTAGCATTAAAAATAAAGCTAAATAAGTGGTTTAATTTATATTTATACGTTCTTACCCCCATGCTGATCTTACCCCAACGCACTATAAACGCTTCGATCTCGGTAACGTAAAGTAAAAACAACTCGCACTCAGCCCACTGAACGGATTTTGCTTAAACTGTCCACACGAAGGAGGAAAGTGTGCATTACCTATTAGCAGGATGGAGGTCACTAGGTTAACTGTGGTCCTAAATGCAAAGGGCAACTGAAGGAACTTAGGTGTGGTTTTAGTTAATAAAAGTCTGACACGCTGGAGTCTGTGTTTCCTGTTTCCTGATAACTACAACCTAGGGATCTTTAAGTCAAGAGTGAATAGATTGCTTCTAGGCAAGCGTGTTCCATCGTCGGCCACATCATCGCTTACCATCAGGTGAGATTGTGGTCAAACGCGAGCCTATCCATTATATAAAAAAAAACGCCTTACTGTTTAGCCCTATAGCGGAAGATTTCACTAGATACTTCGAACAATCCGCAGCAGGCGTCAGCCCAAATGCATCATCACCATCATATCAGCCGAAAGACATCCACTGTTGGACATAGGTCTCCCCGAAGCGTCGCCATAACGACCGGTCCAAATTGGCCCCAAAATTTTTGCTAACATCTCTTTGTGGCACACAACGCGCCATTGGCCCGAACTTGGCTTTAACCGGACAGCTGAACGGCGAACTGCTCCTGGCTCGCCGTCCACAAACCCGCCCTGCGGTGGCCGGTAGTCATACTGCGAGAACCAAGGCCGGAAGAGTCTTCAGCGCGAGGATTACGCCACTGGATTATGATATAGGATATACCTACATCGTAAGTTTCCTTGGGCTCATGAAACTTATTTTTCGCAGGCGAACCCACGGTCGGCAGCTAGTAGGTATATTAATCATAATTTTTTTGCCAGTACCACACTTACTTTTTGCGAGCTTCTTTAGAACTTTTTTGTGCTAATAAACACAGGTACGAAGTGCTTTATTTATTTGTCTGTTGAACTGTAGAGGTTTGTTCTGAATACTAATGATAGTAATAAAAATGATTAATAGGTGTATAATACTGAAAAAATATATTATAGCTTCTGCCAGCGGCTTCGCAAAAAAAATATCATTTTTTTTGCCGCTGGATTCAAAAGTATCTTATGAGCTATATCAGGACTGTGTCTACCCATGTGCCTAATTTCATACAAATCCGTTCAGCCGTGATAATGACGTGGCACGCAATATGACTAGCATTAAAAATAAAGCGAAATAAGTGGTATAATTTATATTTATATGTTCTTACCCCAATGCCGATCTTACCCCAACGCACTAAACATTTACAAACTTTTGTCTTTATAATATTTGTGTGATCAAGTATTTACCACCAGTTTCAACACAAATCAACATAAAATACAATGTATTTTGTAACACAAATCACAAAACACAGCTATAGATGTTATTTTTATAATTTTGAATGATATTAGAATGATGAACGAATGAATGAATGATATTTATTTATCAAATAAGTTTTAAAAAAAGCACTTTTACACGTCAATTTAAACTAGATGAAGCCGGTGTTTCTTAGCTCCTGAGAAGAAACACTGAAACTCGGGGTCCAAAATCTCTTTTAAAGTCTATACAGCTAACATGTAACGGTCAAATCATATGAGAGCAGTGCAGATTGAAATCTGAGATACTCAGGACTACTAAAGAGCTCAAGAAACAAAGCAAGCTTCTAAGTTACAAATTCGAAGACATGTGATTTCTACTAATCCTGGTGCAGTGGATGGCGTTATGATTTGATAATTTAGCTGAAGGTTATCACAACATTTAGGTACCTATTGATTATTACGCGGTACGAAGTTTGCCTGGTCAGCTAGTACCTAAAATATGAAAATTCGAAGGGATTTACATTAAACCTGAAACAATTGTGAAGAATTCAAGAAAATGACTATATCTTTGGCAATGGTACAGCTAGTAGATGACCATAACTTTATTATAAACCTGCTTGCTTGCAAAACTTATGATTGCACGAATCTCGAATGAACTCGATTCTGCTTGGAGCTTGTCCAGTACCTTTTTTGTCCATACATTCGGAGTATGATGACTCGAAATATCTCGTTAATCTGGTTTTTCACACCGATCGGAAATTGAAAAATTGCAATGATAAATAACTTCACCGGGCCGGCTTATTTAGTGGACGCAGTCAGAAATGAATTGGGGAACAAAGCTGTAACTCCTGGAATCCAGGAGAGTTTTAATTAGTTTAGGCTTGAGCTGGCTTGGCCTGGTGGTGATGATTGGTGGTGGCTGGTGGCTGGTATGGTGGTAAGCTTAGTTGGCTGATCCTTGTTGGTTTGGTTTCAGCTCGATTTGTTTGGTCGTTCGTTGCATACACGCTCAACACATTCTGTAATTTTCTTCTTTTTTTAATTTAAGACTACATTTACAAACAACTCACTAGAGTTTGTCTAAAAAGTCAAACGACTTGAGTAATCTAATCAAATAATCAAATTCTTGAAATCTGATATAGTCAAGACTGGTCAAACAATCAAGATTGCAAAGAGATGATCATTGTTTACTAATAGAATCTTATTAAAAGTATTGTATGTAATCTATATACCTATATAAAAATCAATGCCACTTTTCGTTGTAATTTTATAACTCAAGAACGGGCTCACATATCCAAACCAAATGTTTAGGCTTTGTTCGGACTATTTAGTAGACCATCTACTAAATAGTCTGAACAAAGCCTAAACATTATGTGAAATTTGGTAGGGTAGAGTAGGGTAGAGTAGAGTAGTGTAGAGTAGTGTAGAGTAGGGTAGAGTAGGGTATAGTAGGGTAGAGTAAGTTAAAGTAGGGTATAGTAGGGTGGATTAGGGAAGAACGGGAGCGAAGCCGCGCGGGCAAAAGCTATTATACGTATAAGATTTTTTAATTCGTTTAAAAAAATCCAAGTCGTTTGACTTTTTATACAGACTATACTAAAGCCAATGTAATTCTCTTTGACTAAAGCTCTATAAATCAAACCGTTTTATTGCTCATTTCACAAACTAATGAAATTATTCGCACCACTTAATTTATTAGATCGCAACTTCACGCCAATAATGTGTACATAGTCAAAGTAACGGACGGACTCAATACTGTTGAGTGAGTATTGACCCTTTAATCATCAATCAAAATAATTTAATTTTAATGTAATTTATTTTGTAATATATTTGTCATTTGTAATTTTTATATGCCATTTATAATTCTAGTTTTGATTTTGTTACCTTTGATACGTAATTTGTTATAATATAATTTGTTATGGATTTCTGAACTAAAAACGGACGGGAACACTTGAAAGAATGACCGTAGAACGTAAAGGGTAACTGAAGGGCACAGGTGGGTTTTAGTCATTAAAAGACTGATACGCTTTCTCGTTCCACCATAGAGCGGAAAAGGTTATTGGGTGATTTTCCACCTTTTTTTTTTTTTTTTATGGTGGGAAAAAATCATGCATTGACATCCCCCGCCCTTGGGCGGAGCGGGAGATAGTGTCAGACTCTTACTGACTAAAAGACCCACCCCGTTCCTTCTAGCCTTCATACCGGGGCTCGAGCGCCCTTTCGGATAACCCTGGCCCCAGTAGGCTTCGACCCGGCTGGGTCCCTGCTGTTGCTGACAACTCCTTGAGGCGCGCGGGAACAGTGCGCGCCGTCGACGACTTGGGCTTGGTCCGGACAGTTACCGGACGGCCGGACAGTGAGCTACCCATTGCTCACTGTCCGCAAGCCCGCGTCTACGTTGGCCGGAAATCGGGATCAGAATCCCGGCGACGGCGGCGGCGATAACGCCGTTGCCTTATGCGTTCGGCCTCCTCCTTTGCGAGCATTACTGCTTCGCAGAAGTCGGCGACCGCCTGCCACTCCTCCTCGCTCCGGACCATGGCCTCAACCAAGGCCCGGCGCGAGAGGTCTCCGCCGCCGATCGCCCCCACGAGGGCACGGCGATGCTCCGCCCAAGCAGGGCACACCTCGACTGTGTGCTCCACCGTGTCCTCCGGGCGTTCCGCACAGTGGCGACACCCGGGCGTCACCTCCGCATGAATCCCGTGCAGGAAACTCCCGAACGAACCATGTCCGGTGAGTACCTGCGTCATGCGGAAGGTAAGGACGCCGTGAGGTCTTTCCAGCCACGTGATTTTCCACCTCAAAAATAAAGATCACAATAGTATTCCTTAGGTTAAATATTACCAACATAACTCGATCTTTCGCTCGCCGTCCGCAAGCCCACGCCTAAGGTGGCTAGAAATGGGGGTCAGAAACCCGGTGGCTGGGGCGTGAGGATCATTTCCTCATGCGTGGACATAACTCGGTATAAAAATTCATTTCCAATCTGTCGAATAAGTAGAAACAGACGAATCTTTATTACAATCTACTTGAGATTTTATCACGTATTCTTATAATCATAACATGGACAAAAAACATATTAGTATGTATGGCGATGACCTCCTGAACCAACTCGATAACTGATATTTGACACCAGCAACTAAGTAGACAGTCTTGTAGCAATATTTATTAGCTACCGTTATCACATTCTATACATTACATAGGTACATTACATACGTATCTAGCTGCACTAATATTATAAAGAGGTAGTGTGTTTTTTTGTTTGTAGGAGGTATTAATTCATAAAACCCCAAGCGAACGCCGGCGTTCGCGCTGCTAATGTCTTATTATTGTGTCTCTAATTGACGGTACTGGTCCGATTGCTAAAACTTTTTCACCGAGAGAATGATGCTTTATTCCTGGGCCCCAAGTCTGCTATTACAATAGTGTCAGAATTGTCTACCATTGATTTCATAATTGTTGATTTTGAGTAAGTTTGGTAATCTACTAATATAATGGCGTCATTATGATTTTCCAATGATCAACCACTGACACTCCATTGAAAGAAGTGGGATGGAATGGTAATCTCGTACATATTTACAAATGAATGTCTTACGTATGCGGTAATCCGCAATAATTTTGACAGTTCCTTTAATCAGTGACCTACCATTAGAACGTCATTGTGCAGTCATTGCTTTTAATAAGCTCGATATTGTCACTTTACCACAACTCTATTACGAGACCATTGACCGATCAATGATCATTCATTATGAATTAGCAGATTATGAATTTTTAGCAAAATGACAATGGGATCGTGTTGGAATGATGAATTTATAAAAATAGACTTGGGCCCCTGAGACCTGAGTGACATAGGCTATATTTTATATACGTGAACGAAGCTGCCGCGCCGGCAAAAGCTAATCTAATATATAAAAATTTCGTGTTTGTTATCGAACTCCTCCGAAACATCTTGATCGATGTTTAAGACATTTTTGTGTATATTTGGTAGGTCTAAGTATTTAGTTGTAGGTTATTTTTTATCCTCTATAAGTCTACTAACACGCAAGTGAAGCTGCTAGCAACAGTTAGTATTTCTACTATACTATAATATTATAATGTTATTATCTATACTATTATTATAAAGCTGAAGAATTTGTTTGTTTGGTTGAACGTGCATATCTAAGGAACTATCTACAAGTATGGATTGTTATTTTTAGTGTTGGATAGCTCATTTATCACATTCTATACATTACATGGGAATACGTATCTAGCTGCACTAATATTATAAAGAGTCTATTATAACCATTGTGCTGTGTCTGTACCGAATAAAAGTATTTCTATTCTATTCTATTCTATTTATCGAGAAAAGCTATAGTTAGTTACAACAACAAACACTATGACCTACGGGAACGGAGCAGTAACCAAAAAATACGGGTAAAACCGCGGCGGACCGCTAGTTTTTATGATATATTACGAGTAATACGTTTTGTCAGTGTCCAGTTCGAAAGTTTTTTGTGAACATCTATTAAAAAGGCTTAGCAAATAATCTTTTACATGTGTAAATATTAAATACCCATTTCAAATAAATTTAATATTATTAATTGTAAACTGATTAAAAAATAACCGCAGTGGATATTTCTATATTTTTATAGCTCCACTTTAATATAGTTTTGTTATTAATTGTTATATTTTTTTTTTTACTCTTCCTGAAATCCTTGCTCTGAATCCAATAATATAGGTACTTAAAAAATAATGAGAACATTAAAATGTAACCTTCACAAATAGAGACATTAAAAAAAACTTGATATATTTACAATACTGTTTAATTATTCAATGATACTTTTTATGGGGACAATGTAAACCAGTTATAACTTTGAAAATTCCACAAAAAGCTATTAACGAAAGCTGATATTACTGAAAAAGATTAATAAAAAAATTGAATTTTCAACAAAGTCAAGAAATTGCCTGATCAAATTGTTATTTAACTGGAAATCTCTAATCACACTAATATACTAAAGGCAAAAGTTTGTGAGTGTGTATGTTTGTCACTTCTTTACGCACGAACGGCTGAACGGATTTGGATGAAATTTGTACACGGGTGTACGGTTACGGGGTATTCCAGGACATGTTCAGGAATAGCACCATTCTCTTCATCCCGGCAATATGTTCCCTTGGGATAATTTTCAACTGTTACGCGGGCGAAACCTTTGGCAGCAGCTAGTAATATTATAAACGCGACAGTTTCTGTACATGTGTGTATGTTTGTTACTCCTTCACACTCATACGGCTGAACGGATTTCAATTGTAATTTGGGTAGGCCATGTCTTGGAATAAGATACAGGATAATTTTTATCCCGAGATTATGGATATCCCAAGGAATTACGCCAAAGGAACTCTTGGTATAATTTTCGACATTCATGCGGGCGCAGACGCTGGCAGAAGCTAGTACTTATAAATATATTTAGATAAAAGAAAAAACTGACTGACATATTAATGCACAGCCGGAACTACGGGGACAAGGGATATGAAATTTTGCACAAGGTTCCCTTTATGCTGTAGGCAAGCACTAAGAGAGGATTTTCTAAAGTTCTCTACCTAAGTGGATGAAACGGGGGTCCAAAGTTGGATGAAGAACCCTACTTTCGCGCGGACGAAGCCGCTGGCAGATGCTAGTACATTATAAGTTCGCCAAAGTATTCAAGTACCGCTATAGATTCAATACTAAGATAAGTAGTTCGACTGCTTACAACAAATATCAATTAAACAGGCTTTATTATCAGATTGATGGATTCGTTAAGTTCAATGACTCTTTAATGTATGCACGTATGTGGATGGAATTTAACGTATGTGAAGCTCAATTAGGTCTTTATTTATTTATGTTTTTTTTTTTCATTTGGCCGACTAGTATATTTGCTATTAGCTTCGCCCGCGTGAATGTTGAAAATTATCCTAAGGGACCATATACTAATGGAATAAAAAGTATCCTGTATCTTATTCTAGGATACCTCGAAAGGCGGACTGGTAAAGTAGATGGAAAAAGGCCTCGCGGACGCAGCCCAATACGTTGGTCTGACCAGATCCGCACCGCTCTTGACTCCACAGTATACAAAAGTGGCATTGATTTTTTTTATCTATAGATATACTCGTAGATGTTACTTTCGCATTCTAATGGAAAACAATGACATTATACTACACTTCTGGACACATCTATTGGCCCACCTAGTATTTTCAGTTTCGTTTGGTCCTAGCTAAAATTTTATATTAGGTCGAGCAAAAAGTTTTTATGCAGTTTTGAACCTGGCACATTCACAATTTCATTCAATAGTCTTTTTTTGAATTTCGAACACAGAATTTAAAGAAACAAAAGACAATTTGGAGCCTGTTTGTTGATATCAAACAATCGAATACTAAGAAAACTTGGTTTTATTGGTTTACTTGGATTTAATTCTTGAAAAAGTGATTGATATCTTTGGTTTTGCAACAAACATTACTTATTCTTAACATTAAGGTGAGGTTCTATCAATATTCTATGGATACTTCACCTGAAGTCGCCGCCCAAGCTGTGGCACTTATTCAGGCCGGACACAACCAAAAAAACGTGAGTGCTCAACTTAATTTAAGTCGATCTGCGGTCCGAAATGTTTATCGGAGGTACCTAGAGACTGGCGGCTTTGTTCGTCGCCAAGGAAGGCCACGATCTCGGGTCACAACTGAAAGGCAGGATCGATTCATCGTGACGACCAGCTTGAGAAATCGTCACCTTACCTCCATTGAGATACAAAACCAACTTCGCGACTTCCACGGAGTATCTGTGAGCGCTCGAACTGTTCGGAGAAGGTTAAAAGAACGTGATATGGTACCACACAAGCCAGCTAATGGGCCCAAACTAACGCGAGCCCACCGAACAGCGCGCCTTCATTTCGCACGCAGTCATTTAAATTGGACACAGCAAGATTGGAGCCGTGTACTCTTTTCTGATGAGTCTAAAATTGTGTTACATGGCAATGATGGAAGGAAGAAGGTCTACCGACGTAAGGGAGAGCGTTTCGCACAATGCTGCTTTGAAGAGAGGGTTGCTTATGGCGGTGGCTCATGGACTGTCTGGGGCGGTATATCCGCGAGCGGCAAAACTCAACTTGAGGTTGTTACAGGACCACGGCTGCCAACATTAAATGCTGAAAGGTACATTCGTGAGTGCTTAGAACCTCACGTGATACCAGACGCGGACTATGTGGGCCCAAATTTCCTTTTTATGCATGATAATGCAAAAGCCCATGCGGCCGGCATCGTCAGGGAATATCTTCGGGATGTGAACATCACAGTTATGGACTGGCCAGCCAGTAGCCCAGACATGAACCCCATTGAGCACATGTGGGACGAGCTAAAAAGACGTGTTAGGGCTCGTCAGCCAGTTGCCCAGACGATGCAGGAGTTGAAAACTGCCATAGAAGAGGAATGGGAGATGATCCCTCAAAATTTCATAGAGCGGTTGATAAACTCTATGCCTAATCGTATGAGAGCTGTGGTAGATGCCCATGGAGGCAACACGCGTTATTAAATTAAACCTTTATTTGATAAAACATGTTTTTTATTCAAAAATCAATTGCCTTTAACAAGGCGCATATCCGACTTGTTAGGCGTAGCTCCATGTCGTATGGTATTCTGAATTCAAGTTTAAAACAATACGATCGAAAAAGATGGTAAAATGTATCAGGTTTAAAACTGCATCAACAGTTTTTGTTCAATCTAGCAATCATATTTCGGTAGGGGCCATCGAAACCTAAACTCTAAGGTGGGCCAATAGATGTGTCCAGAAGTGTATATCAAAAACTACATACGTTCTCAACATGACACTGGCCACATGCACAAAACGTGCAAATACAAAAGAAAAAAAAACATATCCACAGACAAAAAATAGTCCTAGAATAAAACCTCTATGATCAACTTAACAGATAATACCATACATAGTTGCGCACATGTGTGGTCCGCCTTTTGTTTAGGTAGTCGCTCGATAGCATGTTCTGCATTATGAAGACCGGTTATGACGTCATAGGTTAGACCTTAGGTCACGACGTAGCCTGGCCTTCTAGGAACCCTTGCTGAGTCACTTTTAGTTCAGTTGCTTTGTTTTAGTAATGCTGATAAATGTGTTGATATTTTTTTTCTATTTTGCTTAAGAATCTTTTGGAAACTCTCACCTAAAGACTCGTTGAACTCTAACCAATTGAATTATAGAACCTACCTAAGGCTGACTTGGTAATAATTTCTCGGGCAGATGCACTCATCTTATGCTAGAGATAAACATAATAATTACGAATAAGCATAATTTTACTTTATTTAAATCAATTTAACTTATTACATACACAACTAAAAACTATAATTACAGTAAATTAAAAAAATAATAATAATAAAACCCTACGCTAATTACAACTGTAGCGACATCTATGGCGCCACATAAGAACTACGAAGAAAGTACGAAATCCTGCATCGCGAAATCAAAGTTCTCCGCGCGATTTGAACATATACGACAGCCCAAAATCATCAATCGGGCAGTCGCCCACCAGACTATAACACCTGTCTGGTCGGAGGATCCTCCCTTTTCTACGGAGGTTTGCGGGACTTTACTCTCTGTTCCGCCTACCTCCAAACTGGTCACTCTCAAGTATGAACGTCAACGCAGCCTTCGTGCAGCTACTACTTCGTGACGTCATCATCACTTCCTCAAGCTTTCGAGCAGCGAGCCATACAGCCAGCACCCACGGCTATGAAGGGTATCCTGACCACCAGCATGACTACCTGGTCAAACCTGGTCATCCCCCTCAGCCTCATCAGCGACCTTGGCACACCGCACCTTCGGCCAGTCACATGAAGAGCTTTGAAAAACCTCTCCTGGTCGACGCCAGCAGTCAAGCCCTACGTCGCACAAGCATCGCTCCGACTCACTGGAGCCAGCAGCACTACTCCGACTCACTGGAGCCTGCAGCATCATCCCGACTCACTGGGACAGCACCACCCCGACTCACTGGGGCATCATCCCGACTCACTGGGACATCATCACCCCGACTCACTGGGGCAACATCCCGACTCACTGGGACATCATCACCCCGACTCACTGGGGCATCATCCCGACTCACTGGGATAGCAACACCCCGACTCACTGGGGCATCACCGCAGACAGTTCCGACTCACCGAGAACTATGCGGCATCGGTTCCGACCCACTGGAACCAACCTACGCTGGCCTGGCACGCTTCAAAAACCATCGATCTCCGATCTCCGGAGGGGAGTGATGTAGCGACATCTATGGCGCCACATAAGAACTACGAAGAAAGTACGAAATCCTGCATCGCGAAATCAAAGTTCTCCGCGCGATTTGAACATATACGACAGCCCAAAATCATCAATCGGGCAGTCGCCCACCAGACTATAACACCTGTCTGGTCGGAGGATCCTCCCTTTTCTACGGAGGTTTGCGGGACTTTACTCTCTGTTCCGCCTACCTCCAAACAACTAACTAAAATCAAACTAAAATATGGCGTCAAAAAACTCTTCCACATCGCTGTCGACTGGTAATGTGCCCAAAAGGCTGGCGGCATTGCCACGCTGTATGGCAATGCTTATCCTCTGTCCGAGGTAAAAGCCAGCCCTTGGGTCACGCGAAGTGTCAACTAGACGTTTCGATAGATCTTTAAACAGCTTGTGAGCACTCGGACCCCATGATCCAAGAGTTTCAACCCCAAACGGTTCGAAAATATAACTTCTAACAAGGTTGTTATATTTCCGCCGCTTGAGGTTCTCCGCAGCCGCAGCGGCAGCACCAACACGACACGACGAGCTAGGAAGATGTGAAGGCGCAAGAGTATCGACACAAGTAGCGTCCCATACTAAAGTCCTTCCCATCTTCCAAGGGAATAACGACATGAATAATTACGCATTCAGCTCAATATCCCCATTCTTTTCCTGAGCCAGTCCCCACCAGCAGTCTTCAGTTTACCCTAAAATAAAAATCAATGTTTGATCCGACTCCCTAGCTGTCCTCCGCTCAGTGACACCCTAAACCGAGGTTCCTACCCCTCAAAGGGGACACCCTCTGCGCGTAGTTTTTTAGTTGTAGGTTTTTTAGAAATCCTAGCTGGAGAATCCAATTTTACACACAGGTTCGGTTAAGCACACGATAATTTTATAGGTATACGTGTTCATCAGCGCGCACCATAGCGCCGCTGCGCCCGCGCTCATCTTGTATCAGAGATATACATGAGAGTTACTCACTCAGCTCAGTATCACAGTCGGTATACTCGTGGTTGCAGTCGACGGTGTAGGCGGCGGCGCGCACGCTCGCCGCGACCACCAGCGCGCACCATAGCGCCACTGCGCCCGCGCTCATCTTTGGTCACCGTAGCGCCATCTAGAAGAGACAAATGGTTTGAAATTAGTATCTATTATGAGACAAATAGGTCTGACCTTAGAAATAGTGACTAATTTAACATGTCAATAAACATATAAACTAGTGCTTGACTGCGATCCCACCTGATGGTAAGCAGTGATGCAATCGTTGATGGTAAGGTGCACTAGTTTGTTAAGAGCCTATTCACTCTTGCCTTGAAGACATCTAAATTATAATCGGACGGGAAGACCGCAGTAGGCAAATTGTTCCAGTCCCTCGATGTACGCGGTATAAATGAGGAGGCGAAACGCCTCGTCCGGACCGTAGAGGTTTCAACAACGTAAGGGTATACTCGCCGTTCAACTGACCAGCAAAGCAACATATCTCTCTGTTAATAAAATGAATTATGAAAAGACATAATCCGCTAAATATGGACTAATCGTGCCAATGTGCAGTGCCATCCTTGATACTCGCCTACAAAGATTACCCATTACGCTATCATTATTAATGAGAATGACATAATAAATATCCATGGTGTGGGCGAGATTTTGATTGCAGTACACTAGTCAGTAGACAGACGAGGCTACTGCACCATGTATGTGATAACAAGTTTATTACGAAGTAAAGCCGTTCCATCATCGGACCACAAGACGTACGGCGTTGCGCCACCGGTACATGGTGGACATCCCACCTATACGTACAAAGCGTTTTGGGAGTACATTCATTATGCGTACAGCTAAGGAATGGAATTCCCTGCCGGAGTCTGTGTTTCCTGATAGCTATAACCTAGGGGTCTTTAAGTTAAGAGTGAATAGATTGCTTCTAGGCAAGCGTGCTCCATCGTCGGCCACATCATCGCTTACCATCAGGTGAGATTGTGGTCAAACGCGAGCCTATCTATTATAAAAAAAAGCGTCTATTTTTAGGGTTCCGTACCTCAGAAGGAAAAAACGGAACCCTTATAGGATCGCTTCGTTGTCCGTCTGTCACTCTTTATCTCGGGAACGCGTGGAGGTATCAAGTTGAAATTAAAACTATGTCACTCAGGTTTGCGGTCCCTTAAAGCTGTGAAAAAAAAAAACTTCTAAATTAACAAAAAAATAAGATATTTTTCCGTTTATGTCGGAAAAAAACGTATATTTCGACACTCTCAAGAAAATCAAAATACATATAGAATTCTGAAATTTGGCATGAAGCAATGTTTCATAGCCCAAGTATAAGAAAAAACCAAAAAACTGTTTTGTAGGTACGTCACAAAAAAAAAACTTTTGCGATTCGGAAAAATGTTCGCAACTCAATTCATGAATTGGATTGTTTTCAGTGAGTTTGTACAGAACCCTCAGTGCACGAGTCCGACTTGCACTTGATCGGTTTTTAATTATGTATAATTTCGATATTCAAAAAGGTAGCATTGACCTTCAACCCACTTTGTACTTTTAAATTATTTTAATATCTACTCCTAATAGGTACTAGTACACACATAGATACACATGGTAAACCAGAGAGACATCAGTTAAACGGTATTATCATCAGCTGAGTCAGCACCTTTGAAGTAGATTAACAGCTGTGCATCAGATACAGCACTCTAACAGTGATATTAAGGTCGCGTCCCCATTGGCGCGGCCACAACTATCACGAGAACTTATGAATTTTGCAACACCGTGTTTTCTAAGTCGCGAATGCGATCAGGGTGTCCGGTGTAGGAAACGATTGGCGATTTTCTTTTTAATGGTGTTGTATCTGAACAGTATGAACAATATCCTTTTTCGAGGTGGAAAATCTTCAAAAATAACTCTGGCGGAACGAGAGGAGTCAGACTTTTACCGACTAAAATCCACCTGTGTTCCTTCGCCCAAGAACGCAAAGGACAGTATCACTTGTGAACATTCCCACAGTCCTTGCAGGCACTAACCCGCCCAGTAGGGCCACAAAATAGACAGGTGCAGAAGACAATCTCATGTATGTACTTCACTTTTTATACCTACGCACGGTGGACGCACACTAATGAGCGTTTGAGCCGGAACTGTTCGACGAGCGGGCCGAAGCGCTCCGAGGTGTCGTGTCCGTGAGCGGTGTCTATGTGTGCGTTGCTCGAGCGCGCTTTGTGTGTAGATTGACTTCTGTACCTATCTATTTTGTGGTAGGGCTGTCCCCTGTATACAAGTCAAAAGCTTGATCAAATTTATTACCTACCATAGTTTCTTAAACCGTTAATAAATCTAATAAAATAACAAATATAAAGAAACATAGGTACTGAACCAAAACAAATAGATAACTCTGCTGATTAAAAGTCATAAGATTCCTTTAAAAAAACCGCTTACCTATTTAGAAAGAATTACAGTAATTACAAAGTATTTGTATTGTTTTACTCGAGGTCTTCAAAGCGCCATTGTTTTAAAATAATCTGATCTTTAGTTAGCGTGTATTGTATTGTATTGTACCGTTATTTGAGACCGACTCCGCACCTGTAAGTAGATATCGAATGGTGACCGAAGTCGGGGCAAACGCGAGTTGTGGTCGCATCTGCGGTTGAATTTAGGTGAGATATATTTATTTATGGTCTTATTCGCATTTGGAGTGAGTAATCATAATACGAGTAAACGTGCGTTTGAGATCAGTTCAAGCCGTGGTCAATAAACCAATTTCGATCTTTTTATTTTGGCGAATTTCTAAGATTTTCAATCAATTGAAAGGTCATAAAAACAGACGTCATTGTCCGTGTTGAAGAGGTAATAAACCTCTATCTACATTTTTAATACTTTTTTTTATTGTTGATAGGACCTATATTGTTGATACCTAATATAATAAAGCCTTTTATTCAGAAATAGGTTTTTCAATTAAACTCCAAAAATACAAAAGTTTTACAGTTTCGAAGCCTCTTAAATCAGTGTGTTTATTGGCAAAGGCCTCTTCATGATCATGGTCGTGTCGAAAGAGTTACAGTGGCCCTGGAACGCAAAAGGCAATTAAAGGAACACAGGTGGGTTTTAGTCAGTTACAGTCAGACATTCCCTCTCGCTCAACCTAGTGGCAAAAGTTATTTGATAATTTCCCACCCCAATAAAAAAAATATATGTATTTCACTGTTATCTGTAACAAAACCCGTTCTCCAGTTTGATTTATGCACATATTGACTTCCTTGACTTCTTTGGCCGATCCTTGGGTACCATTCTGCTACTCTCTTGCTCCACTTCCCCACTTCATCCGCACATCATTATGATCAACAGATATGGAGGTAGGTCTTTCTACATCGTCACCTTCAACTTAGTGAGGAGTGTGGGTGGCACCGTAACAATTAATATAATTAATTAATCTCATTAATACTCAAGGCAGATTACAAATTGGTAGTAAGAAATTAGACATTGCTTAACCTCTTATTAAATGTATGCTTATACTTGTGCTTAAAAATCATCCTAATACAGTCTTCAAGCCCAAAGAAATCCAAATGAAAACTATATAATTATACACTAAAGGCTACCTCTTAACTAAAATATATGGCGTCAAAAAATTCCTCTGCATCAATGTCAACCGTAAATGTGCCCAAAAGACTGGCGACATTGCCAGGTTGTATGACAATGTTTAATCTCTAACCGAGGTAAAAGCCAGCCAACAGCAACACGAACTATCCTAACGCCAATTAGGCGTTCAATAGTTCGTTGGATAATAAAAACCGAGTTGCATTTAAAAATTGCATAAGCCCATTTTAAATGTTAATCAATTCAACAGGCTACCGTAATCTCTTTAGAAGCAAGTATTATTTACTTAGTTATGACGTCATAAAGATTCACTGACGCCCACTTGTACTCAAAGAGCACCATTGTTCAGCTATCGTGGTGTTAAATAATTGTATTAAAATTAGTTTTCCCTTTCGCACGAGGCCGAGTCACAAAAAATAATTAGGACATCGATCGGAGTGTAAGCATTGTTATCCTTTGGCCGAAGGTCGAAGTCTAAAAATCATAATTTGGCTTACGTCAAAGTAAAAGAGTAACCATGGAGTTTCTTGCCGGTACTTCTATAGGAAAAGACCAATTGGAACCGTGCACTAGCTTCTGACGTTCTATAAGTGCCAATGATGGAGGAATGTGTAAAATTAAAACGTTTTCCGTTTTTTTTTGCTCGAATTGAGGCTTAAAGGTTCTTTAGATCATAATGTAAGAAGTGAAGGGCTCACATGATCACGAGTATCGCTAGTATTATTATTCGTCTTATTTTAAATTTGGACCATCCATCCTCCACGAATGCCTTAAAACCATCAAATTTTCGTTGTGAGAGAGAGACGGAGCAATACAGGCCGTATGCGTTATCCCTTTCTTACACCTGATTCATGATTTTTAAAACTTCATAGTATGAGCCCCAGATGAGTTTTGATGTCGTCTTCTTAGTCCAATATCTTACCATATATGTAAATAAAATAAAAGTGTATGTTTGTAATTTTTTTTATTTTTATTAATTGCATATGAAAGTTCATTAAAAACGTTCGATACCTGTATTAAAAACACTTTTTTTTTTGTCTGTCTGTCTATTTTTTTCGGCTAATCACCAACATAGCTGGACCGATTTTTACGGAACTTTTACTGATAGTGTTTTATACAGTGTACTAGTTACTAGTACACTATATAATTCTTATTATCTCGTTTCATTGCAGAAAGTGTAACTAACCATTTTAAAGCATCCACATCTACAGTATCCATTCATTTACATAATAAAACATTTATTCATTCACTATTTACTTATGTAAATACGACACAAATACATATTTGGCATGATTCGCGTTGTAGCTGTAATAAGGTCACTTTCTTCTGATGTTCTTGTAATATTCGTATACCTCAACTCAGGACTACTAAGGAGCTCAACGACTTGATGAACCACGGAACATGTTCCGTGTGATGAACAATAGCAAGGAAAGGAAAAAAAAAATGCGTTGTAAGTTGTAAGGCCTTTTTTCCGAAAAGGCCAACAACCTATATTTTAAAAATATCTTATGACAAACGCAATCAATTAATCAATTTATGGTTGTGCATAAGTCTCCTGTAAAGTATTGGGCACAAATCAGAGTGCCTAGTGCTAGTGCATGACGTTCAGTGCTCCGATTGGTCCGCTGCAAGCTCTTAACCAATCAGAGAACCAAACACGGAACACGTTTCGATTGCGTTGAGGTAAAAGCGACTCGCATTCAATGCCAGTGCGCTGAATCCGGACTGTTAAGGGGTATAGTCCCTAGTTCATTTGGCCGGAATTAAATGCACACAAACTTCGTACTACTGCCTGCGCCTGCATAGAGCCCCGTTGACCTTTAAAACCATTTTCTTTTGCGAAATACATATTGATTTACCTACATATGCTATGTATATTCTAAAGAACACTTAACCACCATTTTTTCTTAAACATTTCTAAAGATCAAAGCCATTTTGGAAGGAGTGAGAGAATATCATGTTGATACTTAATTTTTTTTTTTGGTAAAATTCATACGAAAAAATCATATGTTGATAATGTTGAGCTTCACAATCCTAATGGGTCTTCAACTAAGCACAATATGATCAAGACTGATTCATAATGGGAGAATTTGACAAAGTTTTTCTTTTCTTAAATTACCTGCGGGGTGACCATTACGTTCAAAGTAAGATTGTTAGTGGGTAAGAGATGGCGCTAGACAACCTGTATAGCTCTGTCTCTTACCCACACTGAAACAAGATTAAAACAATCTTACTTTAAACGTCATGGTCTAGGTCCTAGTCTTTACGGCGGTTGTTGGCATACTAAATAAGTATTGTAATGTTTCTTTTTGTTGTTTCTAAACAATAGACTTGTCAGTTGTAGGATTATATTCAGTTTACATAATTGTAGCTTGTGTCTTATATGGGGTGGCTGCGTCATCAAGTTTTCAAATGGGAAATGCTTCATAAGGTCCTAGCTCTCGAGCAAGCAGTGCCATAAAACAGTGATTTTCTGAAGCCCACTCCTCGGTAACGGCTGATTTAATAGATTTGTAAAAAATATATGTTTATTATAGATTCATGAACAATAATATCAACATTTGATTTTTTCGTGCAATTAATACTTTTGTCAAAAAAAAAAATTAGCAATTTCGCAACTTTTCGCAACTTTTCCCTACTCCTTCGAAACGGCTTGGACCTTTAGAAACATTTTTACACATAAAAATTGGTGGTTAAATATTCTTCAAAGTGAACATTGCATATGTAAATCAATCAATATCTCGCAGAGAAAATGGATTTAAAGCGCTTACTGGGCGCTGCTGGCCGCAAATAAATGCACAGATTTGCTTACTGCCGCCTAGGCGAGTGCGACAGTTGCGTTCACATAATTTCGGTCAGATGGTTCAAGGGACTATACGCCTTAATTAACACATACATTAAAACAAATAATAAATTCTAATAAGGAACATATTGACTGCAACAGTCGGGACCCACATTTGATGGTATGATTTTAGTCTAGATTCATTGTGTATTTCTAATATAAAGAAGCTTTTTAATTAAAAAATACTTAAATTAGTTAACAATAATTAAACCAATTAAACAATAAAATACACTTAAATAATTAAAAATAATATATACACTAAATGCCTAGCTAAATATGACATCATAAAACTCCTCCGCATCGCTGTCGACTGGAAGTGTGCCCAAAAGGCTGGCGGCATTGCCACGTTGTATGGCAGTGTTTAATCTCTGACCGAGGTAGAAGCCAGGCCTTAGGTCACGCGAAGAATCAACTAAGCGTTTTGATAATTCTTTAAAAAGCATATGAGCACTATTTAATGATTTAAAAGTATCCTTGAAGTTTTTTGTACGATCTTCTCCTTAGAGATCTATGCTTTGGAACGAGTAAATAACTTCATTATTTTGTGACTGACTAACCTTGACTATTCAAAAGCACCTGTAAATGGTTTCATATAACTAAACGCTTTGAGTTTGAGTTTGAGTTTGAGAAAATACTAGGTACAAGTATATAGGGTGATTGGTAATTAGTGTACGATACTTAAACACGTGATTGTGCTCATGATAACCAACAACTTTTACTATGGGAACAAACCTGAAATCGCGAAAAAAATCAGCTGTTCAGTACGTTTATGTTTGCCTAATGTACTGAATAGCTGATATTTTTTTCGCGATTTCGGCTTTGCTTTCATAATAAAAATTGTTTGTTATCATGAGCACAATCACGTGTTTAAGTATCGTACACTAATTGCCAGTTACCCTATATAATATAGCATACATACATACTAGGTACATACAAACTGTTCGGTTTTCTCATGTTCACTGAGTAAGTTCGCGAAAGATGCATTACTTTTTTGTGTTATCATAAAAATTTAAATAAATTAATAATAAATAAATAATTGATTTTTGATAAATTAGGTGAAGTAATTGTTGAGTAAAATTTGTATCTATTAATTTAAATTGATTAAATTATCGTTTTTGTATTGTAATTGAATTGAAAGTCATACTTGTTATTGTAATCTAAGGGCACGGTAGTGCCTCCGTCAAAATTATATATTTGTCAACATCTATCTCATTGGATTTCTATAATGATAGCTGTACGTATGTGTAATAAATAAATAAATAAAAATCATAAAACAGACGAAAAGTAAAATGATTACAATAATTAATTAAAAACGCTACCTGCCGCTAACATCATCGCCAATTTTGAAACCCACGTCCAAATGTTGTAAGGTCATACACATTCTACAAAAACAACTTTATTTGAAAGATTTTTATCGTTTTTCTCTTAAAATCTTAATAATTTCCATCGGTACTACGTAGGAGAGAAACGACTTGCGGTTTCAAACCTGTTTGTCGCAGTGTGATAACCTTTGATTTATCCTTCTTCCGTGAGGCGAAGACAAACCCCCCGCCCCAGCCTGCGTGGGGTTCACCCCGGGTGTCGGGAGTCGCAGAGTGATTTCCGGCCACCATAGGCGCTGGCTTGACAGCCTGCGAGCAATGGGGAGCTCGCCGTCTGGCTGCTCGATAAAGACCCAAGCCCGAGTCGACAGCACGTTGTGTTCTACGCGCGCCTGAAGAGATGTCAGCAAAATTGACGGCCAATTGCCTTCCAAGGTTGGAGATTGTTCGAAAGTATTACCGTGGTTGTCGCAAAAAGCAACAGACTGAAGCAAAACTATGGGTTTTAGACAGTAAAAGTCTGTCATTCCCTCTCGCCTTGCCCAGAGTGGAAGTCATTAATTTGATGAGTTTTCACACATAAAAAATAGTTAATCCTTTCTGCCTTTCTCATAAAGTAATACTGTTAAAAAAATGCCTCAGCAGCCTGATCAACCGCCAGTTTTCGCGTCGCAAGAGGGGATGTTTAGTTATACGCTTCAAGGGGATTCTAATTACATATCTAATCAGGCATTTGATTAAACTCTTCAAGAGAAAAGGAAGCGTAGCCATCCTCTCAGTTCAGCTGTTTCAGCAAAAAGAGCAACAAACATATACACAGACTTACATGCAAAGTTGCACATTTATAATATACTGTGTTGAATGAATGCTGTGTGCTAAGTTGAGTAAAACAAACGGCCAAAATTTTCTGCATTATTACACATACTGTTTCTACAAAACACAAACATTGTCTTTGCTCTCAACTAAAAAGGCATATTTACATTGCCATACAGCAGAACACATCGATATTGCAACCGGCATGACGCCGTGGGTAGATCGCGAGATGATGGTACTGTGCACAGAGTACGGAAGCTTCGGCGGCCTCTAGACACGGCTCTGTAAACTTTCCACACAAAGCAGACGTGATACTGATAATAACATTGGTAACCAATTTAGCAAAGAGGATGCCATGTGATTCTTGTAAGTTTGTAGTTCTTTTACAGATTAAATCTATCACGACCAGTTCTTGGGATATTGCTATTTAAATATCTGGTATTGACATATCATATTTATATTCTTTATGAAAAAAATAAAGATATTTTCATGGGTATTGCTAACTACAGTATGCTTTTGAAATACAATTTAGGCACTGATGTATTTATTTCGTTAGTGTGGACCAGTCCTGGCCCTGATCTCGTCCCGTTATATTTGCTAGGGTCTGTCATAATATGATATCAAAACGTTATATGAATGTAAAAAAAAGCTAATGTAGATCTCTAGATTTTATAGGCTAGCAATTATCACACTTAAAAATCATTGCCTGTTTTTTTTTTAAACTATGTCCCATACTATCCACTCCTGTAACCTTAACATAAATTCACTTACACAAGACACCACAGAATACAGGAATCATTCATTCTTTTGTTCTGTGCAAGACACCCACACCCGAAGCAACTATTATGTAGGCCATTCACATATTATTTCCGCGCGGGATAGGAAGCCCTGACACGCAGTGCAATAGCCAATCACTCAACCACCGCACCAACCGTACCGCGTCAACATCATCTCGGTTATACTTAATCTTTAATCAATAACTAGTTACATAACATAATGTGGAAAAATTACATATGTTTGCGAATATGAGAGTTCCTTTAAATAAAGAAATGACCTCCCTGATCATCTCACCTGTAGGAGTGGCAGGCGGTCGCCGACTTCTGCGAAGCAGTAATGCTCGCTAAGGAGGAGGCCGACCGCATCAGGCAACGGCGCTCTCGCCGCCGCCGCCGGGATTCCGATACCGATTTCCAGCCACCGTAGGCGCGGGCTTGCGGACAGTGAGCAATGGGTAGCTCGCTGTCCGCCCGTCCGGTAACCGTCCGGACCAAGCCCAAGTCGTCGACGGCGCGCGCTGTTCCCGCGCGCCTCAAGGAGTTGTCAGCAACAGCAGGGGCCCAGCCGGGTCGAAGCCTACTGGGGCCAGGGTTATCCGAAAGGGCGCTCGAGCCCCGGTATGAAGGCTTGAAGGAACGGGATGGGTTTTTTAGTCAGTAAGAGTCTGACACTATCTTCCGCTCCGCCCAAGAGCGGGGTTTGTCATAAGATGATTTTTCCCATCGAAAAAAAAATAAAAAAAAATCATCTCAATTGTATAATGGTGATACCTAGTAATGCCGCGGCATGCCCAGTTGCCGTCGATTCCGTGGTCTATGTTACTATGGTACTGCTCAGCGCTTGCGTCATATTCAGGTCGCAGTGTGGCGCATCGTACTCTCATCGCTTGCGCACTTTGATTTACTTGAGAATGTACTATGTAGGTTATGTAGTTATGTACACGTAATAGTTCTAATGTTTCACACAGATATTAGTTTAGTGATAGGACCAGCGAGCGTTTTAAAAGAAAAGGTCAGGTTATGAATGGTAGAAGGTTCTAACATCCATGGTTTTTAGATAAGTAATAAAGACGATATTAAGCGTTCATCGAGTTTCGGTTGAAAACTGATGTTTTTTTTTAGAATAAAAGAATTAAACGCGTCAAAAAATCTCTGGAAATTGTAACTTTCGAAGTGAGTTTTTTCGCTAGGATACGAAAGTGTGCAGAAAATAAGGCCTTTCTTTGCTTTATATACTGGGAGATTTACTCTAGTTGATTTGATACATATTCATACTTATCAATATGGAAAGATTTCATCTCGGTAGTGGGTTTTTTGGTGAGAAATCATTTAAGACCTCCTAGACTTTGCTCTGAGTGAAGAGACATTCTCTGTCAAAATTTTATTGATTAAAACCTACCTGTGTTCCCTCAGATGCCCTTTTCGCTCTAGAGCCATGGTTACTCTTTCTAGCAAACCCGCAGTACAGGCAGACATCGGTCCTAGGCCGACCAATTGTTTTTAACCTATCACGATGACATAGAATCATTTAAATATGCAAAACTCAAACCTAGTTAAAAAACCCATTTTTTACTAAAAGATCACAAAGAGCTCCAGTAATTGCTAAAACATTGTTCTCAAGTAGGTACTCTCAAAAAGAAAAACTAAAAATACTTTGTCTCCAATCATTGTTGGTATAGATCTACTTTCCACGTGTGATCTCGTGAAAGGACGCAGGCGCATCGAACCGGCCCGATTTCTTCACAAGCGTCTTCCCATAGACTAGATAGAGGCGTGACACACGAAACTGTGCCATTGTCTGCCATACCATAGACAAGACATTTACAAAGTGCCAATAAGTACCGACGTTGAAGCAACAAGATTTATCGGGACTATTAACAAAATAAAATGTTACACACTTCCATATTTATTTTTGTAATTGGACAATTTATTCGAAAGAAATAGTATAGTAATTAAAATACCGGTTTAACTCAATTAATTATATTTTAATTGTTAATCAGCAAGAGAAATCTGACTAAAATCTTTATAATCTCAAATATTTCATTCTCAAAGAATCTATTTGTCTTACAAAGACAATAATTGTAAACGGTTTTAAAGCACAATGCGTTAAAGTCCCACCGTTTGCGTCCAAATTCTTTAGCTAACGTTTAAGTTAAGAGTTAATAATTGCAAGTCGACGCAATAGTAGTTAATAAGGAATTCGTTGCTTACAGTAATCATGAGCCACTGTGTATTTCGTAGAGACTAGGGCGCCTTCACAAGTACGAAGTTTAACACATGAACATTGAAGTACCTACTTGCAGTCATGGTAAGAGGAACTTTATGGCTATAACAGTATTAAAGTCATGGACAAATATGGTGACCCAGTAGTAATGGCCCTGACTTATGAGTTGTAGCAGCCAGGTGTATTGCTTACTATGTGTAATTTATTTCATCACCACTGCCCTCGCAAGAAAGGCAACTGAAGGAGCACTGTGTTTTTTAGTCAATAAAAATTCGACACTCATTTGATAATTTCTCACTCAAAAAAAGGTATATACATCCCATAAGCCCTCATTTAATTCATTATATAATATAATATTATAATTATAATATAACAAAGAGGTAAAGTTTGTTTTTTGTTTTTTTGTTTGTAGGAGGTAATCTCTGGAAGCACTGATCCGATTGCTAAATTTTTTTCCCCGATAGAAAGCTGCTTTATTCCTGAGTGATATAGACTATATTTTATGTTCGCGGGCGAAGCTGCGAGCAAAACCTGGTTCATTTTATTGATAGTCAAATCAAGTGGTACTTTCTTTCAACCAAAATCACGAAATTGCTTTCGGAAAACATAATAATTATCACAAAGTAACAATGAGGATTTTAACTTTAGTCACGATAGAATTGTCGTCAATTCTTAATTCTTTCCACAATTTTCCTCATTTTTTATACCGCTAGACATGTTTATCAACTTGCTAATTAGCAACAGCAAATTGACGTGAAGTAAGATCTATGACTACTCGGTAGGGAAGTCTAATGTTTTTTTAATAACTAGTCGTTTACTTATGCGATTTGATAGCCTCGCTAATAAGAGGCAAGCCTCAAAAATCATTCATGGAATCACATGACTTGATTCCACCATCACCTTTCTATCACCGGAGAACCCGACGTACGGCGACAGTCCAACTCACTTCTACGAGTTGTTAACACCTCTACGATCCGGACTAAGCCTTTCGCCTCGTCTTTAGACCGCGTACATCGAAGGACTGGAACAATTTGCCTGCAGCGGTCTTCTCATCAGGTTCATAATAAACTAGTGCGATTCACCATGATCGATTACATCACTGCTTACCATCAGGTAGGATCGCAGTCAAGCACTAGTTTATATCATTAAAAATAAATGTCCACTATTGACGGTCTCTTGTTAGTAAGTCTGAGAAAACATTGTCGTGTTGACCGTCACGTACTCAGGTCTAGCGGATGTCCTATCTCTTCTATAATTACTAGTATTTAGTCTCCTGTGACTGCTCTGTCATTATCATTTCTCTAAGAACGATAGCTATCATTAATCTTTCTCCAGTATACAGACAACTCTCGGTTTGAGGGGTATGTTAGATCTGGTATGACAGCATGCATACAGTTGTAATTTTCTAGTTCAATGGCCTTTGAACTAGAAAACTAGGTACTAGTACTGATATGTACATGCTGGTATGCAAATGCAAAACTAATTTTTGTTGTTTTTTATGCTGCAATTGCTTTGGAAGGCCTTCAGTAAGGTGGAACGATGACCTGGTGAGAGTCACGGGAATGCGGTGGATGCGAGACGCCCAGGAGCCGTCGTTGTGGCGACGCTCGGGGGAGGCCTATGTCAAACAGTGGACGTCTTTTGGCTGAAATGATGATGATGATTCTATCCTATACTGCAATTAATTGTTCGTTGTCAAGCCTTAAGTTTAGACTTCTGGATGTTAGCCAAAGTTATAGGGACGGCAAGAACAGATATGTCCACGAGTTTTCGTCTTAGTGCCATAGGCTCTCATAACCCACTTTTGAACAAGTCTTTGATAGATCAGTAACTCTTCCAGGTGTTTTCAGTTAGTCTTGCAATTTCTTTGTCTTGCCTTAACGAAGCGCCAAAGACCTAAATGTTGACTAGGAGTTAATAGAACATGTCCACTTGTCCAGGTATACCTTTAATTAGACGTACTAGTTTTTTCCAGTCTTAGATATACAAACACTATTGATGGGTTTGAGTTTGAGTATATTACCCAGTTGGCTTACTGGGTTGTGAAGATCAGGTAAACAATCGCTCCATGTAATAAAACTGGTATTTAGGCTGCACCTGGGAACACATCTGTTAACTGCTTCTGTTTTGGGAACATTTTCATTGAGCTTACAGTTAAGGGAGTAGAATTCCATGCGGTTCTGTGTTTCCTGATAGCTTCAACCTAGAGATCTTTAATTCAAGGGTGAACACTGAACAGGATACTTCAAGGCAAGTGTTATCCATCGTCAACCACATCATAGCTAACCATCAGGTGAGATAGAGGTCAAACAAGAGTCTATCAATAATAATTAAAAAGATACTGGATACAGAGACGCGTTGCTATTTAAAATTTTTGTTTGAAGATGTCAATTCAAAGCTCCCCGAAAGACCTCTAAAGGATTTGCAGAATTGTACGAAAACCTTGTGGATGACACATGTAAACAGTGGTGTAATAGACAGTGGTGAAGCGCGAAACTGGTAAGACTTTTAGAAGACCCTGACATAGTTGGGAATAGACAGATCACTTAGCAGGTGATGACATGATTGGCTGCAGAACTACAATCTCAAGTACCAAATAGCCAGATTGCGTGTAAAACCGTCATTCTAACTGCACCCTTACTTGCATTGCCACACCTCTGATTCCCACGTACGATAGAACAATAGTTTTACTACACGAACCTTTTTCTCGCCTAATCGGCCACTGGTTTCGTAACTTATTGTGTGCATACGTAAGTTTTCTTGTAAGGAAACTGCATTGTTTAATTACAAACATTGTATTTGTGACGTGCGTATGGCGATTTGTATTTAATAGTCAGTAAAATCTGACCCTAATCTTGCCAACAGATCATCATTCGTAGATCTTTGACAGTCGTTACAGGTAGTCAGACGCCAGAAAGTCTGACCAACAGTCTATCAAAAGAGTATCGTGTTGCCTAGTATCTAGGTTGTGCAGGCCAGATAAGCAGTCACTCCATTTAAAAAGACTATGTTGAAGACACGCTTGTTTGGCAATTACTGCTTCTGCACATGTGGCCTCCATGTAACTCATAATATTGTGATATTTGTTGTAATATTGACTTTTTTTTTCTAACACTTTGTTATAGCAATACTTTTTATATATTTACCCCCCATAAATTCGTAAGTAATTCATTTTGTTAACGTCTCATTTATCGATAGTTATTAATTACTCGTATTTATTTCTCTTGGTTTTGTTCTTTATATAGTCCAATTCGATTGATTTGGAACCGTGCACTAGCTTCTGACGTTTTATAAGTGCTCACTGCCGATGTTTTTTTTAATACTGGCAACCAGCTGCATCCTATTAGACTGGATGCCGACCCCATTTTTTTTTTTAAATTGATATTAACTAGTGCTTGACTGCGATCCCACCTGATGGTAAATTATTTGGAAAAAGGTTAGACAAAGTGGATTTTGTTAGCTTCTGCTGAATTCATAGTTATACATTGTGAGAAGGTTAATGTTGTAGTGATTCTTTTGAATATGAAGGCCATTAATTAACATGCTGTACGAATCAAAGTACTTGTCATATTTAGTAATAGTTACCCACACGAGGTTATGGAACCCATATTATTACTGTATATTTTAGGTACGAGACAAGTGTTTATTCGAGGACTTCCTTGTAAAATAATTATCGATTTAGAGGAAGTCATTCTGCGACGCCATCCACATCGCCGTAGATAGTACAGCTTCGCGAATTATTGTCTAAAACAAATATATTCGTCGAGATCATGACCCTCAGCATTGCGGGCAAAGAACGCAAGGAGGAAGAAGTTAATACTGAACTTCTGGTGGTTATTGACCGTCGAAAGGTTCTGGAGTGGCGACCGCATCCCGGAAGACGCAGCGTTGGAAGGCCTCCTACGGCGGACCGTTGACCTAGTGAGGGTTATGGGAATCTGATGGATGCGAGACGATTGGATCGTTTGCATAAACGTGTATAAGTTAGCGTTAGGCCAAAATATTGAGTACCAATCTATCTACAGATTACCGTTTTCGGATTGCTGGAATGATTAATGAATAGGATTATGTTATATAGACAGAAAAAGTTGTATATTATGATTAGTACTCGTATATCTTTCAACGTACGATACGAACATATATTCGTTTAAAATTGTGAGTGGGGGACCCACATAACATCATATTTGCACAATCCATCAAATTCCCGCATGACGTCAGGGAAAGTGAATAACACCTTCGAAAATACTGTTACGACACTATGTAAAATGCGCATACGCACTTCTTCTATCTATACATTAATCGATAAATGTTCCGTAATAACCACATTGGTAATGAAAACGTATTTTTAGCACAGGAAGCCACAAACTTTTATTTGCGATGTAAATATGTCTGGCAACATTGCTGAAGTGAACAGTGGCTCTACTACGAGCTCCTAACGCGATCTATTTTACGACCTAAACTGAACTGTTAAAGTGTATAGCTCCATCTCTCTTTCTCGCTCGCACAACTAACATTTAAACGTCATGGTAAATCTGCCTCTGTTTTTAAAACAGGCATGAGGAACATATTATAATTTTTATTTATGTATTTCTTCCTTTGTATTTAGTTTAGTTTTTGGCTTCTTAAACATATATTATGTAACATGCATGTATGTTTCAAAGGAAGTTAAATTGTAAATTAGTATGGTTCTCGTAATTTATATTTTCCCGGTACAATTTAATTGTATCTCAACTGCCGGAAGACGTCCATAGCTAAAGAATTTCTGCTACCTTAGCCAGAAGGAGGCTTTTATCCCACCGTGTTTTTTTTTTTAAGGTGGGTAATAAAAAAGCACAATTATGTCCTTCAGTTGCCCTTTGTGTTCTAGGACTACGGGTATCCTTTTCGAAACAGACCATGTGCAGACAGTCTTCCATATTTTTACAATTACACGATACGACACGATAGTCTTAGCAGTCTTAGCAGTAAGACTCAGGCCTCCTCTCTAGTAGTAAATAGCTCTCTAGTAACTCTCTAGTAGTAGTTAATGGGCAGTAATCCACCACGCAGGCCTAGCGCGGGTTGGCGGATGTCAGGTCTTTGAATTTTGGGTTCTAGGATATACCTACCGGTTACCTCATGATATTTTCTTACACTGTTTTGAGATTAGTGGTAAAGAAATAAATTACATAGAGTAAAGCTCCTAGGTTTTTTATGTGAGAAAATCATCTAAATGACATCTCTCCCCTTGGGTGGAGCGGAAGATAGTGTCAGACTTTTGTTGACTAAAAACCCACTCCTGTTTCTTCTTTGCCATTGTTCCAGTTTGGGCTTCGACCCTGCTGGGCCTCTACAGTTTGCAGAAAACTCCTTGAGGCCGCGCCTCAGCGTGGAACACTGCGCACCGTAGACGACTTGCCTAGGTTTGAACCCAAGACGTACAAGTAGGTACAACTCATAAGTCGGCGAAGTTACCACAAGGCTACCAATGCTCTTCAAAACCTCTACTTTCTTATAAACGGAGTTATTTATAATCATGCCTAAGCGTTACAACTTAACGGTATCACCGCGGGCCCTAACAGAATACCAGCGCTGCGTTATTTATCTTTTTAAATATCGCAGCATGTGCTGAGTTAGGCGCCTTTTTGACCTTACACAGATTTTAAAGTTATCTAAAAACCATTATCTGTTGTTAAGTTTTTTATTGTATCCTAATTCTACTGTTTTTAATTTTAAATGTACATAAGTGTGAGGTACAAATAAACGTTTTTCTTTCTTTCTTTCTAACGGCAAATATCTTGTAATAAATAACTACGGTTAAATAATCACTCTCCGTGTTAATTGAGCTAACAATCACGATAAGACACCGCTATGTTTGAGTACGGGATAATTTATTATCTTACCCGGTGATATTTTTCTTAATAATTTGAACTTTAAAAATGGTTGGTCTATTTAATAGACGTAAGAATTATGTGGAATTATCGATAAACTTGTTTATTGGTAGGTATGTTGTTGTGGAACAAATAATACAATTTGATGTATGTAAAAGGGTCTATACTTAATTCGCCTTATGATTACACATTTAAGCAAACTTTTTACTATCCGCTCTACCGATTTTGACTTTTATTGCGCAAGTGGCATGACAATTGACCGCTGCAGTAAATATTTGGTATTGTAACCACTATTTTTCTTAGTATAATGCCATCTTTATGACTAACGCGATTAAGGCGTATAGTCCCTTGAACCATCTGACCGAAATTATGTGAACGCAACTCTCGCACTCGCCTAGGCGGCAGTACGCAAATCTGTGCATTTATTTGCGGCCAGCAGCGCCCGGAAAGCGCTTTAAATCCATTTTCTCTGCGAGATATTGATTGATTTACATATGCAATGTTCACTTTGAAGAATATTTAACCACCAATTTTTATGTGTAAAAATGTTTCTAAAGGTCCAAGCCATTTCGAAGGAGTAGGGAAAAGTTGCGAAAAGTTGCGAAATTGCAAAATTTTTTTTTTTGACAAAAGTATTAATTGCACGAAAAAATCAAATGTTGATATTATTGTTCATGAATCTATAATAAACATATATTTTTTTTCAAACCAATTGACCTAGCCGTTACGGAGGAGTAGGCCTCAGAAAATCACTGTTTTATGGCACTTTTCGGGCGCTTGGCCCTTAATTATAATCCAAAGAAAATATGGATAGATCGTGTGAGAAGTAATATGAAAGAAAAGGGAGTTAGTGATAGTCTGACGGATGACAGGACAGAATGAAAGACAAAAAATTGTTGCGCTGACCCCAAATAATACGGGACAAATACAGGGAAGTGATGATGCAGCTTTGAGCTACACTGCTCACTAATGCCACACACGCCGATCTGTAGAGCTAGACTTGTAAAGTAGTAGCTAGTAGCTAGACTTGTAGAGCTACACTTGGTACACGCCACGCGACGTCATTCTCCGTACAAATCAAGCGTGTTACACGTGTGCGTCGGTCTAATGTAGTTCTAGCTTAAAAGCGATTGTCTAATATGAAACCGAAACCCAGGCCGAACCGAACCGAAGCTTACCGAAGCTTATGGTCGGCTCTTGCTTGTCTGACCTGTCCTATAACACTAGCGCAGGTGACAGGAAGAGGATCTTTCCAAATATAAAAATAACGGGAATCACGTCGGTAGTCACAGGACTTCCAATCCATATAGATAACAAGCCCATACCTTATATTGACATCATTAATTTCTTCACATGGACTTCAATAGAAGGACACACACTGTTGTCATTAAAAAACCATAAATAGAACTTTTGATACAAGCGACGAAAGTCTTTAATCAGTGCGTGTTGCCAGTGATGACATATGGCTCCGAAACGTGGTCGCTCACAATGGGCCTCATCAGAAGGCTTAAAGTCACCCAAAGAGCAATCGAAAGGGCTATGCTCGGGGTTTCCTTGCGTGATCGAATAAAAAATGAAGATATCCGCAGGAAAACTAAGGTTGCCGACATAGCACAAAGAATTGCCAAACTTAAGTGGCAATGGGCAGGGCACATTGCTCGCAGAACAGATGGCCGTTGGGGCCGAAAGGTTTTGGAGTGGCGACCGCGTACCGGAAGACGCAGTGTTGGAAGGCCTCCTACAAGGTGGACCGATCCGGGAAACCGATGGATGCGGGATGCACAGGAGCGTTCGATGTGGCGACGCTTGGGGGAGGCCTATGTCCAACAGTGGACGTGTATCGGCTGAAATGATGATGATGATGTAGAAAGTTTGTCATTGCGCCCGAGCCGCAGGAGAGGGTGTTTTCCAACACTTACGGATAAATAAATAAATGGAAGTTGACGTACAATTTGTGTGGTCCCTTTGCGCCCCGCTACGATAGACGGGGCGAGCTCGCGCACTTTTCCACTCGAGTACACAAAACAGTAAATTGCGTGCCTAAAAGCGGTATGGATAAGAACATATTTTCAAGTAAGTATGTATATTAATAAATAATAAGTTTTAAAAAATCCTTATTCAAATATTACCACTATAACACAATCGCCATTGTTTCATCCACGATTCGCGCCAAAAAAAACCTTCAACTCTATTTTTACTAGAACATACAGCCAGGCAAAGGTATGCACATAATGCCAGATATGTCAAAAACGTCAAGATCTCTTATCTTTGAAGCGAGGAAGGATAAACGGAGCGCAACCAGTACTCCGCTATTTGCGAAATCATCTTATCGCCGAGTGGAATTCTCCTTATGAGACTTATTCTTTTTCCTTTCGTGTTCTCGACCCTTTCATATTAAAGCTGAATCATTGCAGTGCAGTGCAAGGCAACAATAAATTTAATTCATTAAACTGAAAAGTTTTAAGGGAATCGTATGGTCATGTGAAAAGGAAGGATGAAATGCATGTTGCTAAAAAAGTTATGAGTTTACATGTGGATGGATGGAGGGGAAGAGGGAGACCAAAGAAAAGATGGATGGATTGTGTGAGAAGCGATATGAAAGAAAAGGGAGTTAGTGATAGCGTGACGAGTGATAGGACAGAATGGAAGAAAAAACGTGTTGCTCCGACCCCAAATAAAACGGGACAAGGGCAGGAAGATAATGATGAAACTCCAAGCGGACATCGGCGTTCGCTCTCTCATCGTCTTTCTATTGTATCTCTAATTACGGTATTCGAAAGGTTAATCTTAAACAATCTATGTGGAAAATCATAAAATATCTTCTCCCGCTTTGGGTGGAGCAGGAGGAAGTATCAGACTTTTACTGACTAAAACCCACAGTGTTCCTTCAGTTATCATTTATTGTGAGGGCTGTATATCGTCGCTTTTCATTAGATGAGAAACGGTAAGCTTTAGCCTCTCATTATCTTCCTGCCCTAGTCCCATCTTATTTGGGGTCGGCGCAACACGTCTCTTTCTTCTATTCAGACCTGTCATTCGTCATGCTATCACTAACTTCCTTTTCTTTCATATATATCACTCTTCACACAATCCGTCCATCTTTTCTGTGGCCTCCCTCCCCCTCTCCACCCATCCACATCATCATAAGTCTCTTTAATGTTCCCACTGTTGGGACTCAGGCCTCCTCTCTAAGAGAGTGAATGGGCTGTAATCCACCACGCGGACCACGCCAGTGCGGGTTGGTGAATGTCACATGTCTTCGAATTTTTGGTTCTAGGACATGCCGGTTTCCTGACGATGTTTTCCTTCACCGTTTTGAGAGCAGTTGTAATAAAATAAATTACACAAAGCAATGCGCCTGACAGGGTTTGAACCCGCGACCTACAACTTGTAAGTCGGAGCCATTACCACTCGGCCACTACTTCTACATCCCATCCACATGTATACACATAACTCTTTTAGTAACATGCATTTCATCCCTCCCTAAGCTTTAGTCTCTCAACAGTAAAAAAACACCAAGGGCTAAGTTACTCGAGCATGTTATTACAATGGAAATTCACGTTATAAAAATCAGAACCATAACCATTTTAAGAATTATTAAATAGCATTACATTCCCGATTTATCAAAGCGTATGTTCTGTGAATTGTAATTGAATGGTCGATTATATAGAGGTTCCCATCGCATTGCGCAAGTGACCTTGTGGACTGTGCTTCGAGTCGCACGCGGGGTCATGTTCACAGCTTGGGAGCTTTTGGCGGGTCATTAAGGTAAATACTCGGCTCTCGGACTTGAAACTTGTTTTGTTATAAAAAAGAACGCGTTTTATACTCCTTTAGGCAGTTCAATCACACTTTCAGAATTAACCCTTTGAATGCCAACTAAGTACGTATCTTTAATACAGTTTTTTTTGGTGGGATAATCAAACTAGGGCGCAATGAGAGGAAGCAGGCGTGTCAGACTTTTTTTATTTTTTTATTCTTTAATGTTAAGGGGTTTTTATCCACAAGGATACATCAACCTTATTTTACCTTATAGTCTACATACACACATAATCATAAACATACTCTTATACTGTAAAATAGGAAAGGGATTTATTCTGAATTAACCCATAAATTATGTGTTTAGTCCTTTCTGACTTAGGGTATGCCAATATATTTTGGATAAGTCCAACATCCCACATAATAAGATTAAACTCCCAAACCAGAGATTCCCTTTCATCTTTGTTCCTAGCACATTCCATTAGCAATTTTGTACATCTTCAATTTTAATGCATACCTCACAATTAGGCGATGCAGCTTTCCGAGACTTATTGAATATAACCACATCTATGTTCCTTCATTACCTTGCGTTCCAGGACCCTGGGTTTCCCTTTTAAAATCCAACCCCAGTAGGCTTCAGCCCTGCTGGGCTCCTACGGTAAAGTTAGCAACCTGGATAAAATTAATGTCAGTGGCACTTATCCACGTAATATTAAATACCACGGCATTATTCTATAAGTTGGTATTCGAGATGCCGAGCCGTGATGAACTACGAAGTATTTCGTAGCAGGTCATTTATAACGGCCACATTGTTTTTTCACGGTTAACTTCGGGTTATACGATCGAATTTATATAGTTTCTCCTGTACATCAGCAAAAAATAACTGATAATTTGTAAATGCACCTGATTACCGTTCATACCAACGATAATGCTAAAATGATGATAGTTCTGTTCATGATTTACGATTCAAAAACTTGTTTTTATAACCTGTATCAGTAATTAATCAGCGGTTTAGAAATTAATGGACGTTTCAGACATTTTTCCTCGTACCAAGCATATCGTTTATATGCAAAGTGAAAGTATTTAGACCATTTTTTTATGCTATGACACACAAATTTGGTATATTTAAGTGAATTAAACTTGACACAAAGTCATAAAATTTACGTTTTCATTGTGGAAAAAGATGTACAAAAAGAGAAAGCACTTTTATAGCCCTATTGTTTTTACTGTTGTAAGGAACTAATTAGATTTATTAACGTAATTTGTGATACCACTGTTAGGCTTGCATTTGCAGGGAACATCAATTATACCGTTAATTCAGTTGCCCGCGAAAATAATCAAGATATTTATGCTATACTAATAATATCATACTAATATGTGTGCGGTGTTGTCAAAATGTCTGTACGAATTTAACTCATAAATACGCTGTATCCTGGAATAACTATGTACTAGTTAGGATACTTCTTGTCACAGCAATATATTCAGCCCGGGAGAAGCCGCTGGTGTCTTCTGCTAGTCTATTACAAAAGCGAACGTTCCTCTGTCTAGTTGTCGGTTTTTTACCTCCTGAAGTGTTAATGGCTGAATGAAAATTCCAGAAATATGTACACTTGGGATAATAATCTACATTCATGCAGACAAGTCGCCGGCAGAAGCTAGTTAATCTTTATTTACCACAAGGTGTCCTAGGTTTAAGGTGTCGGCCACCTTGGTTCTCCTGCGGATATCGTCATCTGTATGGTAAAGTTGCGAATGTGCGTAATTACAAATACAGGAGAGCAAAAAAACTCCATTTTCTAATTTTTTTTAAAGAAATCCATTTAATAAAGTTTGTTGTCTGTCTCCCTCTCCTGCAAAATTTGTTATTACTTCGCAAGTTTACCGTATAGGTGACGATATCTTCACTCCTGATGCGACCTCGCAAGGAAACTCCGAAAATTGCGTTTTCCATTGCCCTTTAGATGACTTTAAGCCTTCTGATGAGGCCCATGTAAGTTTTTAATTAACACAGATTATTAATACTTAAGTAGATTACAACTCAGAGTACTCTAAGTACCTTTTCGGAGAAAACTACGAAACTAGAGCGTTGAGAATGCGGTCGGTTGCAATAATAGTTGCTTGTTATTTCAGCTGGCAGTTATTTAAGTTTTTCCAAGAGAATTTATCCTCCAGAGTAGGGGTACGTATACCTACGTCACCCTGCGCACTCGAATAATTTATATGTATTCAACTAGGTTCGCTGACCAGTTCTTATAGGTACACGGTATAACCGGGAATAAAAAAAGCACACGATAGGAAGCAGAACTAGCCTGATGACAGTAATTACCGGATACAGTGACAAAAACTGTAAACACATCAATATAAATTATCAAGATAAAAGTTTATAACGTGTGTGTGTTTTAGAGGTATACGAATCTGACTGTCAATCCCCACATACCTCCGTTGAAAAAGAAGATCCATCGACTTCTAGGTACCTACTAAAACTTCTTGGATAGCTTTTTGACGTATGTAATGTAAATATTATCTTAAAATTGTAAAGAATGCAGCTAAGAGAAGCCACGATCCACAAAACCGATTAATTGCTAAGCCTACCACACCTTATAGAAACCTAGATGCCTAGCCATTGGTACAAACACCACTTTATATGTAGAGTTTCCACTTAATAGCAAAAAGCCGTAGGTTGACCAACACCAGGTCACCTATTTAACCTATTATAGTGAAGCATACATTAACTGACCAGTTTAAAAATCTTAAGCGCGTCGATTATATGCCCACTTCATTCTGTTTAAGAAAACATGGCGTCTTATAATGAAAATGCTTGTATAAAACTATTCAAGTTCATCACAAGCCATATAAAAAAAGAATAATTTAAGCCCACGTAAAAAAAAATATACCGGATTTAAAAACAAAGGGTGTTATTCAAAAAAAAAGGACCCTACCTGAGTTATGATGGCCTTTCGACCCTTTAGGCCACATAGCCGTAACCTTGACAGGGCAGCGTTAAAGCAGATGTGTGGTTGGCCTTCGAAAGTGACCGGCCATATTTAGATGGCCATATAAACAGTCACATAAAATAACAACTTTTAACCAATTGGCACTTCAATATCGTTCATTTGTTATTTAATTTTAAAATAGAAAAATAGTTTTAACTAGCTGTCCTAGCGAACGAAGTTCGTACCGCAAGTCCGCAACAGTCAATGAATGTAGTATATCTTTCCTTAAACTTAGTCAACCGATTGCGATAAAAGAAAGCCTAAGTAATATATCAAGTTACACAAAATTTTAATGTCTAAAAGCTATCTACATCAATTTTGTACGAGCAGAACTAAAAACTTCTACAGATTGAATTTATTACTTGGGGGCGACCACCACACATTTCTTTCTTCCATTTTGTCCTGTCGATCGTCACACTATCACTAACTCCCTTTTCTTTCATTCACACAATTTATCCAAATTTTCTTTGGCCTCCTGCGTCTCTATCCATCCACACGTATACTCACAACTCTTGTAAAATGCGTTTGATTCCTCCTCTTCACATGACTATACCAAGACCAACGATTCCTTTACTATTCTATAGAGTTTTTTTACTACCAGTATCAATGTTAAAGAACGCGAAAAATATTCAATTTTTACGTAAAGAGGCTATGATTTGGGATCATAAAAATGTTTAAAAACGTTTAGCAATGGTTGATTTCAAATCCTATTATGTGGTCGTTGACCTCAATGTTCTTTTTAGTACTTTTAAAAGAATTCTAAACGGCTTAGATTTCCTTTATTGGCGAAGATCAAATTTTTCACGAATGACTAAAGCACGATTTAATGCTTGAACTAGTTGCTGTTAAATTATGTCTGAAAAAAAAAATATTATAGTATACTTTTAAGAACGGTTTATTTTGATATCCAAGATATTATGTTTCAAATTCTATACCATTGCTGTTTAACTTCAATAGTTACGTCAAACAAGACCACTTGGTCCTTCGAGCCGTATGCTTGTATTGGACGCAATTTCGCGGCCACTACATTTGCATGTAAATTCGTCGCAAGCGCAAGGAACCGTCATCGCATGCTAGTAGAATATTGATGTAATGGAGTTGAGTAGGGCTGAAGAGTGGCTGAAGTTTTGCATATAACAAAACTACTGTTCTATTAAAAGGAATATATTGCAGAAGCAGTTTGATAACGGCAGAGAATAAGAGAAAAAAAAGTTTTTTATTTAATTTTTTACATAGTTCTTACATAATAGTAGCTACAAGAACCATGTAACCAAGATCATGATATTTGTAACATATATTATAACATGATTGAAAAGAGTGTCCATGGAGTTTCTTGCACATTCTTCTCCACAGAGATATACGCACTGGAATGTGCAATTTGCATGTTTTTTTTTTTCTGTCTATCTGACTTCTTGACATTTCAAAAATGGTTTATTTGAAATAACATCAAAAATTCAACGATCAACGATTGCAACACTTCTTACCATCAGGTGGGATCGCAGTCAAGCACTAGTTTAAATCAGACTTTAAAAAAATGCTTTGAATATTTAACAGCATTAATAATGTACATGGATGTTGCATCGCAGACTATATCTCGCATATTTTCCGGCCCTCTGTGCGCCAAAATCTGTAGTTAATGCTGCCACTTACACACGAGACTGCGATAGCTATCGCAGTCTCACAATACACTAGATTACATTATATAACTATCGCAGTCTTACACTACACTAGATTAAGTTTATTGCAGCAGTACACTGCAATAAACTTAATCCAGCTTTAGAAAAACAGGGTTTTAAATAATTACAGATTGTGATGTCTGTTTTAATGGTCTCCCTACTTTATGGCTTGCAGTAACTTCTAACACGTCACAATACTTGGTAACACATTTCTCAGTAAGTCACATAATAACCTCACATAATCATGGCTTACATAAACTCCGGTGCCAACCCTGCCATGCCAATCGACCGGTACATATAACGCGATAGCATTTCTCTCACGTTATGCGCAGGCGCCACTATACGGCCACTTGTAAAACAATCCCACTTCTGCTACATAACCTATACTTAGTTCAGTATTCTTTACCTTTTTGCTAACTTTGTAATGAGATTGCTAACCTGATGTAGAAAAAAGGAAGTTTGCGTTTATTGCCACAATACGAGTATAAACAAATGGAAAACACTTAACAGAGAAAATAACAATACTGTGCAAAACGTCATCACACCATCATACCACCTTCCTAACGCTGATCCTCTACAGAACATGACCTACATGCAGGAGTGGACAAAGTGCCCAACAAACACATGCACTCTTTGAAGTCCTAATGAAGACCCCTGACGATACAATTAACGCGGTCATCTTGTGAACTCAAATTATTTGAAAATAATATTCTATAATAATATTCCACAACTATCACACAACGCCATCTAGTCCTAAGCTAAGCAGAGCTTGTGTTATGAGTACTAGACAACTGATAAACATACTTATATATTTCTAAATACATACATATATAGATAAATTACACCCAGGCACAGAACAAAAGATCATGCTTATCACAAACATTTGTCCTGAGTGGGAATCGAACCCACAACCACCGGCATAGCAGTCAGGGCCACTAACCACTAGACCAACAGGCCAGTCAGGCCAAAATATATGCATGAACTTGAAAAAAAAAGAATAATAATGTTTCACATATATGGTTAACTGCCTTTGAACAGACCGCTAAACAATGCTCAGAATTGAACCATTTTTATTACAGTGTAAAATTTAACACGTTTTGTATAAAACAAAATGTATGAATTAGTCTTATCGGTTTTGCAGATCTCTTTCAAAGCACTTATGTGTGAACTGGAATAGTAGAACAGAGAAGTTCTTGATCACAACGCTTGGTTAATTAGTTGACGATATCAAGATATCGCTAAAAATACTGTTTTTAGCTATCAAGAATAAAAAAATTTGACATTATTTTTCAGTTCATCGCCAAATTAAAGTGGCAGTGGGCAGCGCAGATTGCTCGTAGAACGGATGGTCGCTGGAGCTGAAAGGTTCTAGAATGGCGACCGCGCACCGGAAAACGCAGCATTGGAAGACTTCACACAAGGTGAATCGACGACCTGATAAGAGTCACGGTAATGCAGTGGATGAGAGACTCACAGGATCGGTTGTTATGGGGGAGGCCTACGTCTAACAGTGGACGTATTTCGGCTGAAAGTATGATGATGATGATGTTGTTGATGATGATGATGATGGATGATTCATCAACCACAGATAGCGTAGGGTTAACTTCCTCTATCGGTAACCTATACGGAATCCCGCTCAATAAAGTAACCTGTGGCCATGTATTTACGTCTATGTTCCCAGTACATTATGTAAACGCGGCTCGTAAAAACTGTTCGTGTTAATAGATTCGCGGGTTAACGCACCTTAATAGGAAATGAAAAAAAATAATGCATTGTGTGTGCATTACGGCTATCGGTGCCGACAATGATGTTATTCTCAACATTTTAAGCGGCTTTCGCTTTTTTGCTGGTTGTAACCAAGTAGGTTAAGAGTTCTCTATGATTTTAGAATTAGAATGTTTTGTGGGAAAATAGTTTTTCCCTGATCGACGCTCTCGTTGATGTCTATTGTATAGAGATAATCTATGGTTCTCCTAATTTCCGAAATAAATTCTTGAAATAATGAAAATCTTTAGTAATTTAATGATCAAAAACCCACATAATTTGGAATCATGCTATTAAAGACAAATGTGAAACAATTTTAACATTTACAAAAACCGACAAATCATCGCGTCAAAAAGCTCATTAAATTCCACATTACTTCTGACCGCTACAAGAAGACGCACAGTTTCTTAGGAAGTGGAAAGTTTCTTATGTTTGTAACCATTTTGTAAACGCTTAGACTCGAAGATGCGGCAGTGAGAGGCTTCGACCCAAACACGGTCGGTGCGTTGACGGCGATGCGTCCCTAAATAATACCGCTATTATACGCTTAAAACTTCAAACAACATACCGGTGGACTATAGAAAAACACTCCAGGCAGGTAGAAACACTTTCTAACAAATAAAAAATTAAACAGTCCATTCACATTCACTATGCACAACACTGGTTCAAAAAACTTTGAGAAGAATAGTTCTATTTTTAAAGGATTTGTAAAGAAATGTTTGTGATGACACGAGAAGGTGTTTGGTCTGCGCGTGCGCAAGTCGCGTGCGTGGTGGAGTGTTGACGCGGTGCGCGGGACTGACGCGAGGCGCGGGCGCCGCCGACCGGGCGAGATTTCTCCCCGTAAACAACGAAAGCGAGCCTCCGAGCCTTTCTTCGACTCGTGGTGAAACGAGAAAGAGCCCCTACTAGTGGTTCTCGAATACTCGAAGGTACGAGAGTGTTCTACATTGCCTTTTTGGAGATTCTGGAATTTAATAAAAAAATTGAGTTACTATCTATTATTTGTACCTTTTTTTCTTATGAAATTATAGAATCTAATAAACGAAGTGGACAATATTATTTAATTCACGTGTTAACTGTATATTTTGAATTTGCCCAAATGTTTTTTTTCTCTATCATCTATCTGTCTACTGTATAAAGGCAAGGTCCCTCTCTAGGTCAGCCATGAACATGACGCTACGGTTTATCCAAGGACTTTCATCACATCACCCATTTACACCAACTACGTGCTCATGCGCTTATGAAATACCTATTACAACCTACTTCGGTAGGTCCTCGCTTTGACGGATCTTCCCATACCCAAACCAGTAGTAGAGGTCAAGCTACGGCTTTCATTTGAGGCTTTGAGTCACAACATTCGATGACGAGACTTAATGCAGTCAGGATCCACATATTCGGTCAAGGTGGAGACGACACATGACTAAAAATATGCAAATTTTAATATTACAACACCTACACTCGCCGAAGTTTTAACATTTTGCGAATCAAGTTTTCGAGATGAAAAGGATAAATTGAAGTTTTTATTGAATCATTCGAAGCGACATTTTAAGAGGCTCTGTTGATAATATTTTGTAATCATATCGCTTTGGGATTATGTTGAGAATACATTCTTTGTCAAAAAAAAATGGACATCTTGAATCCGGCTCGAAGGACCAATAACTTTGTATGAAATTGCGGATGGAAATAGTTAAAACTTAAACAAAATTACAAAATTCCACGCATATTTGAACTCAGAATTCGAAATAATTATCTAATTTTGAAACAATAACAAGACAATGGAATTCAATCAATCAAAAAAAATCAAAATCAATCAAAAATATTTTATTTCACATAGACCTACATGGGCACTTATAAAACGTCAGAAGCTAGTGCACGGTTCCAAATTGGTCGTTTCCTATGGAGAAGAACCGGCAAGAAACTCCATGGTTACTCTTTTAAAAAAGTGGGTGTTTTTACAATATTGATATTATATTATATAAGAACAGTGTAGACCAGTCAAATATTGTACACAAAAGCACAATAAAAAATTTCTCAGTAAAAAACAAAGTAAGTCGTAATAGGAAGTAGTCTAAGAGTTCGTGGAGTATACAGTGTTCTCACATTCACAATACAAAAAGAGGCTATATAAAAAAAATCAGGTATAATATAATGATTACAACTATCAATAAAATGTTAACAAAATAAATTACTAACGAATTTATGACAGTTGAAATATAAATAAAAAATAAAAATATTGCAAAAGCAATGTGTCAGAGAAAAAAAAAATGTATATCTAATTATTAAAACAAAGGTGGAGCAGTTATAGACAAAATATTGATGATTTACCAGGGGGCCACATGTGCAGAGGTAGTCATTGCCAAACAAGCGTGTCTTCGACATAGTCTTTAACATTGTAATATGCTTTTTCAATTATCTCGAATTATATATGCTTTATTCAGGAAAAAGCAAGTAAGCACAAGTATAAAAGTTCTTGATAAAGGTCAAACTGTCTGGTTTTTTTTTACGTGGAAAATCATCAAATAACTTCTTCCGCCCTGGGTGGAGCGAGAGGGAGCGTCAGATTTCTACTGAATAAAACCCACCTGTGTAAGGAACACGGTTGCCCTTCGCATTTCAAGGACAAATGGTAACACTTTCGAACAAGTCCGAAGTCCAAACAGAATTAAACCTCCCGCAACCCAACTATCTTTGCTTGATCTTTGAGTAACTCTAACCGCCATCTATAACTGTCTAGATAAGTAGGTGTTTATTGTTATTGACTTGATCGATCGGTCTGCCATTGACCTTAATGTAGTCATAATTATGTCGGTACCTATGTTACATACATAGGTATACTACATTGTACGGTACACGAGGTTTCAAGTTTATTAAATCTACTAATGAATTTATTATAGGTATTACGATAGTATCTTGTATCTTACTGATCGTCATCAGTTAAATCTATCAATTTTTGTCATATTTTGACTGGCAGACAGTCCAAATCCAAACACCTCAGACATTAACCGCTTACGTCGGATTGGTACGAGAAGTGGACCATGGAGTTTCTTGAACGTTCTTCTCCAAAGAAAACGAACAGTTTGGGACCGTGCACTAGCTTCTGACGTTATAGAAGAGTCCTTAAAGGCCTATGTGAAATATTTTTTTTTTTAACTTTTGATTGTTTTCGTCTTTTGTCCTATTGGCCCAGGCTCAAGTGTTTGTGACTGAATACTCCATCTCGTTTAGCTCTTCAATCCCAATAGGTGACAGAAGAGCTGACGAGATAGAGTATTTAGTCGTGGATGTGCGACCGCTGAGGAACAAACGCGAGAGAGTTTATCGGATATATCCGATGTAAGCAGTTAAAAGGTTAACCTGCAAGGTTTAATATAGGGTGTAACTAGAGATGTGCTGTTGCCGGCAATAATAATAATATTCCACAACTATCACACAACGCCGTCTAGTCTCAAGCTAAGCAGAGCTTGTGTTATGGGTACTAGACAATTGATAAACATACATATATATTTCTAAATACATACAGTAAGGCCGCAAAAGTCCATAGGAGCGCTAAAGATTACATTGCTACGAACCGAGCGAGCGCGATACTGCCGTGCGTATGTGTGCGCATGTATGAGTATCCACATTCCACAGATAACACACACTAAGGAACTGTCGTCGCACTGAGCTTAAAAACATTATTACTTTTCTGTTCTTACCATAGCAAAATTCGCTCAAATACGTCATGTGCTGGTAGCCGTGTGAACTAAGTGTTGGATTCGCAAATCACGTAACCCGAGTTCAAATCATGGTCGGTCCGTTGCAGTTATTTCTTACTTTGAAATTCCCAATCTATGTTGATATAGTTGTTTTTTTATATTTCTATGAAAAATACTATTGCATTTTTTGCACTAAATAGTTGCAAATTACGAATGTGATCTATTAACCACAAGAAGAATCACATTCGTAATTTGCAATTATTTAGTTGTTACATCTTTTCGATGTTATAAGGTGGAAATAAAAAGACGTGTTTAATAAAAATGTTTATTCTTTATATTTACAAATTAAACATTTATGAGAATTGTGACGTCGAATTGTTACCTAGACAAAAAGTTATCTTGTAACCGTTATCTATGTTACGCCTAAGATTGTTTGTTGGAAGTATACCCACTTAGACCATTCATAATATGAATAACGTAACAATGAACGGATATTCAAATTTTAATAAAATAAAATATAGGTAATTGTTTATATCCAGTTATTTATTGAAAAGTGATATATGATTTGGACTTTGTAAACATTTTATTTTTGTGTAACGTCACAATGAATGTATTGAGGTCATAGCTTAATTGTTCATTTTCTTGACGAAAAGAAGATTGAAACCAAACCTCAATTTCTGTTAAAAGAACTTTAGTTCTCACAAGATAATCGTCAATTAGATGAGAAAAATAAATTGAACTATAGTATTATGTTAAAACAGTGCGGGTAGAAGAATAAAAAACGAAATAGACTCATGATTATTGTCAACAAAATTGATAGCGAGTTCACTGCATTCTTAAGATGAGGCGATGGCACAAGTTAAAAGATATAGCTGTTTTAAACGAAAGTAAACACAATATAATACAGTGTTTGTTAACGAATAATCACAGATATGTTAAAATAAAATGGTAGGCCATTTAGTTTAGTTAACATTAAATATTTAGTGCGAAACGTAATCGTTCTTGTTTGTGCCTCTCTGTCAAGTACGGCTTTTTAGCAGGTTTTCTGTGATGCACGCCTTCAGCGTGAAGTGCACGGCGAACAGTATCCATCGAGGTGTCATATAATTCCGCAAAATGTCTCGTTGGTGCGAAACCATTCGTTTCGTATACGTCCACCATATGTCGTCGCTGCGCCTCGCTAATAAGCTTCGGTCTCCCACTTCTCTTTCGACTAGCAAGGCTACCTTCTTCCTCATATCTTTTTAGCCAAAGATTTACAGTATTTTTCTAAAATAAAAAAAAATATATATTAGGCAGCTATACCTACTTCACTTCATTTTCATTATATAAAATGTTAATAATCATAATTATTGAATATAATTTTAAAATAAAACTGCATTTATTAATCCAATAACCAATCCAATAAACCCAACGATTTACGTATTTCTCTTTTAAACCTCATAAAGATACGATGAATGGATTCATAAATGGCATACGTTTTAATTAGAAGATTAATTTGTAATAAAGTTACAATTCATTAATAGCTATTATACTCACATTCAGTCCGGTTTCTTCAGATATTTGTGTTTTATTAAGACCTCAATGATAGTCGCCCTCACTTCAATACTAATATTAGCCTGCATTTTGCGAATATTACAATACTGTCAACCTCACGTCACTAACCAACAACTACAACCAAACGACAGTTCATTTCGGTTAAGTTAAAACTCATGTCTACCTCGCAGAAATCTAATTCTTTATTTAGTTTTTTTGTGATCTACCTTTCTAACTCTAAGAAATGTGTGAACAAGTTAAAGAATAATTTAATATATGTAATGCAAATACATAACTTCCAATCGGGTAAGAACTTACAAAAAGTCAATAATTGCGTGGGATTTGAACTTGCGGCACACTGATTTGCGCTTCAATCTGTGTGCCTATACCACTGGGCCATCTTGACTTATGATAAGTTGATGAAATTGTGAATTTCAATCATTTGTTGGCGAAACTTGAAAATAAAAGGTCGTAAGTCAAACTAAACGTCAAACGAATAAGTTTTAAGAATTCTTATGGACTTTTGCAAGTGATAGTACATATTTTAGATAAATTACACCCAGACACAGAACAAATGATCATGCTCATCACACAAACATTTGTCCTGGGTGGGAATCGAACCCACGACCTCCGGCATAGCAGTCAGGGTCACTAACCACTAGATCAACAGGCCAGTCAATAGGCAATATGGCAATACTGCTGGCAATATTGCCACCACTATTCATACTTCGGGCAATATTCCCACTTCACGGCAATATTGCCGGACACGGCACATCACTAGGTGTAACGGATATGAGTGATCATATTTTAGACACAGCTTCTACCCATGGAAATGAAAAACTATCTTCAAGGAAGTCATAGTAAAATTCACGTAAAATTGGGCATTCCGTATAACGTTATCAGTTGATCAAAATTTTTAAGGGAGGACCAATTTTTATTTTCGGAATTGGTTTGAAAGTTTAAGAAGAAGCAAGCAGTACTTTTTTTTAAATTTTATCTATTAATTGATAGGAACGGTAGATTTGTCAAGCAAGCCCATTATTCGCCTGATGGTAAGTAATGATGTGATCGACGAAGACACTTGCCTAGAAGTGCCTAGAACTTCTCCCGCTCTTGGGCGGAGCGAGAGGACATATCAGACTTTTACTGACCAAAACCCACTCGTTTTATCCTTCTTTGCCTTCCGTTTCAGGTCAAGGACTTTGGCTCGGTCCGGACAGTTACCGGACGACCGGACGGCGTGCTAGCCGTTGCTCGCCGACCGCAAGCTACGCCTACAGTGGTTGAAAATCGGGATCAGTATCCCGGTGGCTGGGGCGTGAGGGCCGTTGCCTCGCGCGTTCGACCGCCTCCTTTGCTAGCATTACTGCTTCGCAGGAGACTACTGCCTGCCATTCCTCCTCACACCAGATCATGGTAGAGATTTAGAAAAGATTAGAGTTAGAGACTAATCAGAGAACGTAATTACTAGCCGGTTTACTAATGTATAGCTTAGGACTTGTTCATATTATTATTTCTATTAAAATAAAAACCGGTATTACTATCTGCACTAATACCGTAGTTATTTAGTTTTATAACGCACAACTTTCTAAACTTTCGAGCTAATAGTTATCAATTTGATGAATGGGCAGACGTTCCAAGTTCATTGACCGAGTCACGATAGTTTTTGTCCACTAGTGCCAAAAACGATTTGCTTAATGTAGGTGGGTAATCAAAGAAAGGTGTTGGCAGTATACTATAAATAATAAGTCTAGCCCAAAGTCTGACCTTTGGTGCTTCACTTTGGTGCTTGCCAGGTTTACCCGCAACCTTACGCATGAGAGGCGGGTGCCATAACCTTTTGAAAAAAGTCTGACACCTTGTCGTTTCACTCTAAAGCCGGCGACGTCATTAGATGAATATCTTACCTTAAAAAGAAATGGGTTGCCTTGGGTATGATGACTCAGAAAAACGGTAACATAATAATACATGTTATTGATTACCGACGAGGCGGTATTTAGACCCGAGCCGTGGTGAGGGTCTTAAGAGAGCCGAGAACGGTAATCATTAATTACTCACGTGTATCATACGACGTTTTTCAATACACTTGTGAAGAAAATAACTATAAAACTAGTAAACTTTTGTAGCGGTAAAAATCTGTTTTCATATACGCACCCATGTTTTTTTTTTATTTACCTTTCAATACACTCACCGAAATCAATAAACGGGGGATGACCGGCGACTCGTGGGGGACGACCTGCGCCCATCCTGATACGATACATGTAACATAATTATGGCGGAAGAGAGGTTGAACAATAAGGTTTTAACTACATCGCAACTCAAATAGTGTCACAACTCAAAAATCAAATTATTGAGAAAAAGGCTTTTAAGTTCTAATAATTCAGGGATGTGACGCTACATATAAATACAAAAAATGGGTTACTAGTGGGCAAATAATTGAATTACAAATATGACAATATCTGACCTTAAAGTATGATGAATTCTGAAATTAATAGCATCATAATAATCATCAGCAAACGATTTTTTTTTGAGTTGTGACACTATTTGAGCGGAGGTGCGACATTATAGCACTAGTGAGTAATGGTAATCGAAATGTCACAGTTTGGTAACAAGGGCTATTATGTACCTACCTAAGTGCAGTGCCGTAACTAGGGCGGAGCCAGCGGTGCCCAAACACAGGGCGCAGTCCCTGGAGGGGCGTAAAACTTGTATATCTAGTTTTGTTAATATTGTACTTTTTCTAGTGGCGCAGTTATTAGAAGCTCGCACCGGGCGTATAAAAGACTAGCTACGACACTGCCTAAGTGCAGTGCAATAAGAGTCACTTTATGAGCAAGTGTATTGAAAACTAGCATTATTTGACAGGCCTGTTGCCGGAGGTCGTTCGATTCCCACCCAGGACAAATGTTTGTGTGATGAGCACGATCATTTGTTCTGTATCTGGGTGTAATTTATCTATAATATGTATGTATTTAGAAATTATAAGTATGTTTATCAGTTGTCTAGTACCTACTCATAACACAAGCTCTGCTTAGCTTGGGACTAGACGACTTTGTGTGATGGTTGTGGAATATTATTATATTATTATAGTACGAGATCCGTAGAAGAAATCTCCTCCCTCATCTGTTATTTGATTATGATAAATATTATGTGCTAGGTAATGCGTTTATTTCCGCATTCCGAATAGGTTGCCTAGCTAAATCTGGTGCCAATTATGTTAAATAATAAAATTTGTTGTTAAATTTTTGACATCAATTACCCCTCATTTGTAATTTGGGAAAGTTGAGCATCAGCTGAATGAGGAAAGAGATTTCTTCTAGGGGTCTTAGATCATTAGGTATCGAATCCTTTTATTAGTGTTCAAAAATCATCTCTAAAAGAAGATATGCAATACTTAATAACATACCAACATAATGAGTCGCTCACAACAAGACATTGTCAATGCTCCTCCATACACAACAAAATTCTTACCGCACACAATAGTCGGAAATAATCAAAATCTCATCATTCCTAGAAATCAAATAAAACTGTTTACAAACATATTTACAATTTCGTTGACGGACAATACAATGAACGTTGAGATGCGAAAAGACAATGTTCGTGTTGTTTTGTTTAAGGTAGAACTACACTACGCACACGTCTGCCACACACGCCGATCTGGGCGCGTCGATCTCCATACATTTTATATGGAAACTAGACTTGTAGAGCTACGCTAGATCCACGCCACGCGACGTCTTTCTACGTACAAATCAGGCGTGGTCCACGTATGCGTCGGTCTAATGGTGGTTCTAGCTTTATAAGTAGTCATCCATCGAAGTACTGACTGCGAGCTACTATGCTATGATTACCTTCAGTGATTGCGCTAAAAACGATGTATCAGCGTTAGCGATAGAAAGGAATAAACTTAAAAAAGTAACCCCACACCACTAGTAATTACTAAGCCATGTGGCCCAGTAGAACCGATGCCCGCTAGGTCCACGGGGAATTTTGGAGAGATAGTGGTCCTAGAACACAAAAGGCAACTGAAGGCCTCAGGTGCGTTTTAGTCTGCTTAATCATCTCACCTTTGGACGGTGCGGGAGGGCGTGTCAGACTTTTACTGTCTAAAAACCCACTCCTGCTCCTTATTTGCCATTGTTCCAGGGCCCCGGGGATCTCTTTCGCATCACCCATGGCCCCAGTAGGCTTCGACCCTGCTGGGCCTCTACAGTTGCTGACATCTCCTCGAGGCAAGCGTGAAACACTACGCGCCGTCGACAACTTTGGCTCGGTCCGGACGGTTACCGGACAGTCGGAGGGCGAGCTACCCATTGCTCGCCGTCCGCAAGCCCGCGCCTAGGGTGGACGCAATAAAAAAAAAATTCTCTCCACCTTACTATTTAATTGCATGCTTCGGATTGGTCCGATGAGTGTTTTCACATCCTATTAGCCAGAGTCGTGTTTGCTACTCGGTACTCTTATCTATATAAACTCGATGCGTTAACAAAGTGACAAGAGCTAAGTCAACTTTCGGTTGATTCCAGTCGACAACAATAAAGGTGATCGTGTGACCACATCCCACCTTCCGGATCATCTTTATACGTAGCTATTCTTGACTTGTGTTGCCCTGTACCCGCAAATGGTAATCCAGATGTAATACGACCTACACCTACCTGGGCACAGCTTCTTGGTACAAGTGTGTTTATCCATCAAATATTCTCAAAGACATCTGTGCCAATGAAGGAGGTTGCTACTACTACTGTGATTTATGTAATAGCAGCTCATGGCCGCAACCGCGACTTCTGAGCATGAGGACCTGGATTCCTGGGTCGAGCAAAAGTGCTGTTGAGTTTTTTCCACCAGCCCGGACTTTAGAAGTAGGTATTGTAACACCACCGTGCTTCGGAAAGCACGTAAAGTCATTGATCCTGCGCCTGATCTCTCTCCGGTCGTTTTCATTACCGTCCCATCGGACTATGAGAGTAAAGGAACAGGGTGCACCTGTGTTTGCAAACACACTTATATACAACAATTTCTCCTGCGTAATCGAAAAGCGGTCGGTGGGATTTTTTTTTTCAATTGCAGCTAAAAAAAGATCTAAGGTAGGTGCCAGATTAACGTGGAATAACGATAATTGACCGTCCTACATTTGTTGACATTCAGAAATAAAGACAAAGCTGTCTTGAATTGGCATGTATCGTGATCCTTTACATGATCTGGTAATGAAAAGCAATTCATTGTTTGTTTTTTGGGTACCTACACAGAGATATTAGGAAAAGATCAATGTACTTTATTCTACGGTTATCTGGCGCCTTCTATTGCCTATTTTTTACAGTCTAGTTAGACTTACTACATACTAGGGAAAGAACATTACAGTACAATTCACGAATGATGGCGGCCGTGAGGTTAGCCTTTGCGAATGTTCGCGCATACTACACTCTTCTCGCACAAGCACGTCGCCATTTGGTTCCTAAAACACGTTACTGCGCAGCCTTCTGCGCAAACTTCACGGCCGCCATCATTCGTGAATTGTACTTTACTAATAGAAGAAACAAATGAAGGGGAAAAGAGAAAAGAAAATTCAATAAAATTACAAATCATATAATAAATATTTATTCGGAGCTCTACTCCATCAATTTATAAAACAAAATGTTATCATCGGACTGGATTTCATTCACGCAAAATTTAAATGGCGATCGTAAAAATCCAGCCTCAATAAAATAATAGTTTTAAATTACATGTCAATACATTTTACTCCTAATTTAGTTTACAATAGAGATATTGAGAAGGAGCTGTGTAAATGAATATTAATATAGAGGCACTTCAATTTCGCATTATTGTATAAGTACTAAAAATTTAATAATTAGTTACTTGCTATTTTTATAAGTCCAGGAATATATTTCAGTCTGAAAAAGAACAAAAATATTCTTATTAGTTAATCGATTCTTATAATTTGTTTTCAAAATTAAAACAAAAAATACAAAATTCAAATGTATTTATTTCACATAAACCTGCATCGTTAGAAGCTAGTGTTATTAAAATAAATCTACTATATAAATAATCAATAATATAATAAAATTCCATACAGTTGTCAACATTATGTATGTATTATTGTCATCTTTTATGTTTTCCCAATTCTATGTTAATTAATGATGGGCATCTACCGTTTTAATTAACTGTAAATAAATAAACTTTTCCTCATCCTTCTACCTTTTTTTATCGAATAGTAAGTTAAAAATATATGTATTTACGCTAATGATATGTATATGTTTACACAATTTACTCATTAAAACAACTAACAACATTATTAACATCAACTCTCTGAGAGAAAAAATAAGATGAATGATGATGATGATGATGATTTTATTAAAAACTTGATGTCGTCGTTGTTGTCTTGTTGCCTTATCTCTGAACCTACATGATAGCATAGCATAATCAGCCTTTTAATGTTCCCACTGCTGGGACTCAGGCTCCTCCTCCGACTCCTCTCTCTAGGTTAGGGAATGGGCCGTAATCCACCTCGCGGGCCCAGTGCGGTTTGGTGGATGTCACATGTCTTCGAATTTTTGGTTCTAAGACATGCACAGTTTTGAGAGAAGTGATGATGAAATAAATTATACAAAGTAATGCGCCTGGCTGGGTTTGAACCCGCGACCTACCACTCGTAATTCGGGGCCGTTACCACTCGGCCACCACTGCTCTCAACCTACATGACATTACCGCAAATATAACTGTTGCCATACTATCCAAACACAGCTGCAATATGCATAAAAGTTTTAAAAATTGAAACGCGCTAAGCGTGGCTATTTATTAATTTTCGTCTAAATAAGGCAGTGGATGGGATAAAAGGCAGTATAAAGTATAAACACCGTATAAATTACCTTTCATTGCTTCGAGACGCCATTTCCCTGATCATGTGGGAAAAAGTAGCTCTTCTTCTTTTTAACGTACGTAGCATCAAGGTGCCCTCTGTAAACAAAATAATTAGCTAATTAATACAACATTAAAGGTTAACTATCAAAGAACGTACATTAAAAGCACAATAATATTATAAAACCGACAGTGAGAAAAAAATCTCGGGTAGACCATTTCCTGGATATAATAGCACATAGGATACTTTCGCCCAGGCAAAGTCGCCGGCATCGACTAGTGATAAATAAACCTCACTAGTGTTGAACTAAAAGATCTCGAAACACTATACTGCGCCCCAAAAACATAGATCGTTGACGTGGCTCAGAAGGCTGCTTAGTTTAAATGGGTCTGTGCTGGACTGGATGTCTACCGCAAGCCGATCGACCGGTGAGCCCGTAAAATACAAAATTGGTGCCCTGAAATCGCGAGACGGGATCTCGACAAGGCACGAAGGCAATGGCGGGATGACTTAGATAATCTTCCTTAGAAAATGGCAAGAAGAGGCCCATAGCCGAAAACAGTGGAAGTAATATAAGAAGCCCTGTGCCCATCAGTGGGACATTACACGCTAAATATAATAAATAAATGCCTTATTTAATAGCATTCTAGATGATAAGCGAATACATCGCTTAGAAAGACCACGCTGCGCTCCTAACTCAAACAGCAGATGTCGGGGATACAGCCAGGCTAAAGTGAGAATAGGCAGGCCGTGTCGCACGAATGCACCCGGACAGATGGGCGAGGATTGTCACTCACTGGACGCCAGAGGGAAGTCGACGTCGTCGAGGTCGACCAGCGAAGGTGGTGTGGCGATCTGATCATGTTCGCGGGGCAAACTTAGCCAGAGATCGCTCTAGATCTGTATCTAACTAAACCAACCTCTCTAGGTTTGTAAGGAGAAAGGGGAGGCTTTTGCCAAGCTGTGCGGCAAACAATAGGCTATTTAAAAAAATGAATAGGCGTTGGATAGACCATTTATAGGTGAAAATAATAGTTTTTGTGTCAGTAAGATTAAAAACTTACAAGATGACGAGACAAATATTTTGCATAGCAACAAATAACTAAGTTTGCACCTCTGAACATGAGGATATAATTTCTTTAAGTATTATCGAACAACAGTTATTACAAGTACATAGTTCTGCAAGACAAAAAAAAATAAAATCATACATTCTAATTACTAAAACTATGTACACAATTAAAATGTTTTCTAAATACCGGAAAAAGCGTTAAAACACAACAAATTTCATACAAGACTACACTATCAAATCATGATTTCTACTATTTCCGAAGTATCTATTTGACTAAAAATCTCTACACATTGCAGAACTATGCACTTACGTAGAAAGACTTGTCTTATATTGTATCCCTCTTCTTAAAAATGTGCCAAATTCCAGACAGGTTTTTATAGAATGAATACTTCTTTGGGTGCCTTCAGAAACAAGAAAAACGTTTGGTATAGTCGCTTATGTAAGAGCATAGTCCACAATCTTATCGTTAAGGATTTTTTTTACGTATGTGCTATGACCTGGCGTATTGGTATTGAAACATTTTAGGATTTGATTGGTTTAATTAAAAATAAATAAAATGACGTTTCTATCAGTCGATTTATCAACTAAAATACAATTTTGTCCTACATCTTTTGTAGAAAGGATTTAGGAGATCCTTCGAATTACCATGTTTACCGCTATCTATACATTATTTTGTCACCATTATCTACCATTGTATGTTTTGCAGTGCTACTTGATTCTTGGGATCTACTTATGCAGAAGACTTTCGGCTATCAAAGTTGACCCGAGTTTAGGTAGTAGAGTCTGTCTAATAGGTTAAACGACTTGGGTAATTATTAGGATTTAATGAAATCTGATGTAGTCAACACGGGTTCAATAATCAAGGTTGATTAAGAGATAGAGAACAATGTTTAGTAACATAAGAACCTTATAAAAAGTATCGAATATAAGTATTTTTTAAATGATTAAATATTATACAAAATTCTCAAGTCTATTGACTTATTAGACAGACTATAGAAACAAACTTTGCCCCACACGGATTACTCCTGTATCGTAAGTGCGTTCAAAAACATGTAAACTCACACACAAAAAGGACCCAGACCCGTAACAACTTTCTGCCATAAAACATTTATTTGTACCGTGCAGAAATCGAACCCGCGAGACGCAGCGCAGTAACCGTCAAATAAACACTTAACAAATAACGTTGCGTCTTAGGATGCAAACATTACTATACGGGTTTTTCGGTCCCGATATGTCGGTACGAGTCGGTAAAGATAGGTACCGGTCAAACCACATATAGAAACAGGTAAATCTGTATGTGTAAAACACTAGCCAATGCTTAATCCCGTAAAACTCGGTCCAGACAGTCTGTACTGACAAGTATAAACCTGTTTCTTTAAAAATGAGCGCGTAAGAACACACGGAAGAATTATACCTGCACCGATCGGTACCGACCCGCACAGACTCGCCTGCACCGGTAACCTGTTTCTTTATGTTTGCACTCATACACTACATATCAACAATAAAAGTTTTATAATTTCCTCACTTCAAATCAACAACGCGTTGAGGACGCTGTTGCGACTTCCACGTTTTTGTAGTGCATCAGCAATGTTTGCTGAAGCGCGCACAGATGACTTCGCAGGTATCTGGCGCAAAAAGACCGCTTCTTTCATAAGTCGGCTGCGTGGAAGTCGTCACAGCATCCTGAGTGCCATAGCTAGTAGACACGATTGTCCACTAATGCGGAAATTAGTACAGCGGACAAAGTCGCTGCTTACTATAACTTATTAATATTACTGTAATAAGATGGATCTCAGTTATCTGATTAAATAAATTATATTATTATTATTAAATCGACCGATAGAACACCTTTTAAATTCCACAAACGAAACACCAAAAAAAAACACGCCACGCCAAAATCCAATCAAATGTAACCTTAACAAGTAACCTCTCTCATCAAGTACTTCAAGACGTGAGATATCACGTTATACTTCGCTACGTCCAGGCCGTACTGGAGTATATTGTTCGCGCAGTACTCAGACATCGGGGCAACACAACTATTGTATACCAGTAACGCATACATCCATTTCTGTGTCGAATTGCTTGTTATAGGGCGCAATGGTCGCGGTTGACGGACTGGCGCGACCTTTTTTGCTGAATCGGGAAGCTTAGGATCTGTTGCTGAATCGGGAAGCTTAGGATCTGTTGCTGAATCGGGAAGCTTAGGATCTGTTGCTGTATCTTTAGAGGTATCTTTCTCAGTTTCTTCAGTTATTGAGTGTAGTTCTTCCGATGTTTCGAATCTGAAGAGGGAAGGGAGGTATAGAGAATAGGGTTTTGTATGGATGAGTAAGTGAGCGGACTTACCGTTTGTCGAAATATGATGGCGGTGTCGTGTCGAGTGATAACTCGGTGCTCGATGGCTGAAACAAATAAAGTACTTATTATTTTTTTGGTTCATAAACATGATGAAAACAACTCATAGCTTATTCTGATCGCACATCTGCAACATTTTTGTACACACACATTTTTTCAGCTCACTTAAATTGCGTCTATTTTAAAGGACAAAAAACTTGAACTAACATTCACCTTTAGTCGAGGTTCGTACCACACAGAACCCACAAGATGAAATGAACTCCCATTAGAGTGTGGTCATACTTGATGAAATCCTTCTGGCAGGATGCTTAAATTAATTTAGGCAGCAATACACGTGTCTGTAGCTGGCTCACTTATATGGCAGTTACAGGCAAGCGTATCGCTTACTTTTAGGGCTATACTTCACCGAGACACCATGGCGGCGCGATAAGTCGCCGCTATCAACAAAATGTATACAGCTCTATAGAGTGTTACTTACTTGGTGTCCGTTTGGTTGCGCAATCAATTTGGTGGCGGGACCAGCTCAAACGTGTGTCGACTCTGGTGTCTAGTTTGGTAGCTTACGACTTTATTTCACCGGGACACCATTACTGCGCAAATGGTCGTGCCGCCATGATGTCCGGGTGAAATACAGTCGTAAGGCAACATAGCTGTTAAAGGTATGTGAACTCACGTTATTCTCCTTGTCCTCGCTGTCGGAAGACACGCGCCTGTTCTTGCAGACGTGCGGCGGACAGCGGCAGTTGGCGCCGCAGCCCTTGTCGGACTTCTGGCAGCCGCAGATCTTGGTGGAGCACGAGCCCTTGCACACGCAGTGCGGCGCCCCGTCCGAGCCGCGCTTGGCGGCGCGCGCCGACGTGTCCGGGAGGGACATGTCCGCCGCTGTGAAGTTCATGGTGAGGCGGGAGCGCTGAGCCTGGGGAAGAATATTTAGACAGGGTCAGTAAGCGGATCAGTAACAGGCGTCAGTGCTGGCGCCGAGAACTGACTACACTGTTTACATGCGGTCAGTAGTCTTTGTCTTGGTTTCTTCACAGTGCACATACGTTATCGTGGTCAGTAAAGAAAATGAATACGCGAAAACAGCACAATAAATAACGATTTAATTATTTGTTGAAAAATCTTTCCATTCTACTGTTGAATGAGTTGAAAGAGATGATAAAAAGAAACTAATCTGGGTATGAAAATGGATAGAAGACAGAATAGAAACCGGAGGCTCCGCTTTGTTATTAAAATAAGATTTTAAGACCCTACGGCAGGGCTTGAAATACCGTTAAAAATATGGTATCGTTACCGCCTTTCGATGCAGATATCGTTATCTAATAAATAACGTTACCATATTTAACGTTAAATCTGGCACATTTTAACGTTAAACATGTGTAACGTTAAACTACTACGCTATCGTTAATTTTATCGTTATGAGTTAGTTTTGTTACCGTCGCTCTCGTCCAATCGCAACAGTTAACATTTTGTAGACACTATCAGAAATTGTCATTCTAGTGAAATAGATTTAACAGACTAAGAAAAATAATTAAATTTACAAGATCCACGATTACAGTGTAGCACCTGAATGGCGACACTTGGGGGATGCTTATGTGCAACAGTGGGCATAGGTCATTATAGTGAGGGGAGGCCTATGTCCAACAGTGGGCATAGGTCATTATAGTGAGGGGAGGCCTATGTCCAACAGTGGGCATCAATCATTATAGTGCCTAAGTGGTGACACTTGGGGAGGCTTATGCCCAACAGTGGGAATAGGTCATTATCGCGAGGGGAGGCCTATGTCCAACAGTGGGCATCAATTATTTTAAAGTTCAGGTGGTGACACTTGGGGGAGGCTTATGCCCAACAGTGGGAATAGGTCATTATAGCGAGGGGAGACTTATGTCAAACAGTGGGCATCGATCATTATAGCGCCTAAATGGCGACACTTGGGGAGTCTTATGTCCAATAGTTGGCATAGGTCATTATAGCGAAGGGGAGGCCTATGTCCAACAGTGGGCATCAATCATTATAGCGCCTGAATGGCGACACTTGGGGTATGCTTATGTCCAACAGTGGGCATAGGTTATTATAGTGCCTAAATGGCGACTCTTGGGGAGGCTTATGCCCAACAGTGGCCATAGGTCATTATAGCGAGAGGAGGCCTATGTCCAACAGTGGGCATCAATCATTACAGCGCCTAGGTGGTGACACTTGGGGAGACTTATGCCCAACAGTGGGCATAGGTCATTATCGCGAGGGCAGGCCTATGTCCAACAGTGGGCATCAATCATTATAGCGCCTAAGTGGTGACACTTGGGGAGGCTTATGCCCAACAGTGGGCATAGGTCATTATCGCGAGGGGAGGCCAATGTCCAACAGTGGGCATCAATTATTATAACGCCCAGGTAGTGACACTAAGGGGAAGCTTATGGCCAACAGTGGGCATAGGTCACTATAGCGAGGGGACACTTATGTCCAACAGTGGGCATCGATCATTATAGTGCCTAAATGGCGACACTTGGGGAGTCTTATGCCCAATAGTGGGCATAGGTCATTATAGCGAGGGGGAGGCCTATGTCCAACAGTGGACGTGTATCGGCTGAAATGATGATGATGGTGATGACCCTCCCGATCTTATTATGTCCGGTGAAGACCATACAGGTGCAGGTAACATGAGAAAGTCAAAAGTAACGTAAAATGTTTTTAAAGTAACTTGGGTACCGTGCACCATTGGCCGCATCAAATTGAAGTAATAATTCGCGAGCGGGTTCTGTAAGCGCGTCTGACTGCCATGAGAGTTGAGAAGACGACAAACGAAATGGCAACAGCGCGTCAGAGGGGCGCGCGCCGCCGCCACCACCCGCCGTGCCGCGCTGGCGACCGGCCTTGGAGAAAACGGCAACGTCGCATAAAATAACCAAAATATACCGTTTACTTGTTACCGCTATTTTCACAATAACATTAAAAATACCGTTAATTTTTAACGCAATTTTTAACGTTCTTATAATGTTATGCTACTAAGTAACGCTACCAAATCATACCGATATACAAGTATCTCTATGGAAATACCGTTACTTAACGTTATTTTTAATGTGAATTGGTAACGTTTTCAAGCCCTGCCCTACGGAGTTAATATTTTTTCCTCATTTAATTTACACGTCATTTTCGTAAAAAATTCACGCGAAGCGTATGTCACCCTACAACACAGCGTCAGTGACTGACCAAACACTGACATACCATTTAAACAAAGTCTAGCGTCAGTCTGTATTTACGTTTTTACAATTAAACTACAAAACTGATTTTGATGAAATTTGATATGGTGTAAGCTTCAATCCCATCTACAGGCTACTTTTTATCTGGCTTAAAGATAAAAGGAGCTGTTTTCAGCGACTTCACCCACTTAATAGTAAAAAAATATGTTGCCTATGTCACACAGTGATTAAGTAACATTCTACTAATGAAAAAAAAAAATTGAAATCAATTATGTAGAAGCTAGGTAGATGTTGAAATGGTACTGCAGCTAATAAAGTTAAATTAAAAAGATTTATTAATTGGACCAAAGGTTTAGAAATACAAAGGAGCAAGGTAGCACACGCGATGACCGCCGATAGTGTACTGAATGCTCGACTAATATAAATTAGTAAAAAGAGGTAAAGCATTAGTTCATTATTACTGTATGGTTTCACCATACAAATTCAGCAATTACCTACAAAAACACAAACCTTTGCTCTTCCTAATATTAGTATAGCTTAGTCGACCTTATAATGTTCCCACTGTTGGGACTCAGGCCTCCTCTCTAGGAGAGGGAATGGGCCGTAATCCACCACGCGGACCTAGTGTTTTTGGTTCTAGGACATGCCGGTTTCCTGACGATGTTTTCCTTCACCGTTTTGAGAGCAGCGATGATGAAATAAATTACACAAAGTAATGCGCCTGGCTGGGTTTGAACCTGCGACCTACAACACGTAAGTCGAGGCCGTTACCACTAGGCCACCACTGCTCAATATTAAGATAGATTATATTTTTGTTTGTAATGACTTAACTCAAAAACTGTTTTTATGATAACTGACCTGTATACGTTTAAAGAGTGGCGTGGCTCTCCAGTCAGGATCCTTGTCCCTGTCTTCGAACTCATCATCTTCCTCGTCAGTAGGCTCTACATACTCTACTTTTGGCTCCACCTTGGGTTCCACTTCCTCTTTCTTCGGCTTCCTCTTCACTTTCTTGCCTGCTGATCGCAGTTGTTCTAACTCATCTACTAGTTTTTTCTGTTGAAAGATTAATATGTTTTAGTAATCATTTAAATATTAAAAGCTACTCCGAAAAAGAGATTTACGTTAACTAGTTTATACTTTATTGGCTGTAAGAAAAAGTGTAAATTTATGTTGGATTTACTTTTCTGTAAAGTAAGTCTATAATGTATTTTCCCTACACTTTCTTGTTAAACCAATAGCATAGCAAGCATAACATAATCAGCCTTAAAATGTTCCTACTTCTGGGACTCGGGCCTCCTCTCTACGAGAACGAACGAATGGGCACGTAATCCACCATTCGGACCACCAGAGTCCGGTTTGGTGGATATCACAAGTCTTCGAATGTTTGGTTCTAGAACATGACGGTTTTGTCACGATGTTTTCTTTCAGTTTTGAGAACAGTGGTGATAAAATAAATTACAATGCGCCTGGCTGGGTTTGAACCCGCGACTTATAATTCGTAAACTAATGCTGGTCTGTAAATCTGTGTGTAAATCTCCCTAAACTTTCTTCTTCCGGTATCTCAACGTTTAATCTTTAATATGACAGGCATAAATTTCACAATCGAGTTCCCATACTCTTTCTTTCTGTCCCTACATAATCTAACTACGACATAAAACGCGCATGTCATAATCTAAACCGACTTTAATGCTAAGGCAATAGGGTTCACAATCATACATTTTCCTCCTCGACTTGTTCCAATTTTTCCTGCTGATACTGTATCACGTTCTGTAGGTGTTTGCACGCTTCACTCTTGTCGCCTTTGCCGACTACGCCGCGTTGTAGTACCACCAGGGCGGACAACTAGAAAAAAAAAATGTACCGTATGAATAATAAACATTTTTTAGGGAGTGATATAAGCCCTATATGTATGCCGCCTTTTGGCTGAAATGATGATAATGACATAAGCCCATCAGAAGTTTTACTTTCGTAATAGTTTTCTCAAACCCCAAAATTAGTTTATAGGTAGCCAAAGGGGCTACATCTGAGAGTGAGCTAAAAGTGCAAGAAATTAATGGATTTCGGAAAAAAAAATACAAAACACCATTATTTAGTCAAAAGTAAACACAATTAAGTGGGAACTATATTAGAACAACGCAAACGTGGACGACGCACGGGTTTCTGCAATCTTAAATTTTCTGTAATGAAGTTGTTCTATATTTGTTCCAGTTTTATAATTATCTTATAGAGCCTACAACACAGAACTTGTAGTGTAGTTCAGTGGTTGTGTCCAATATTGGTAGTCCAGGATGAATGATAGATTAAAAATTGATTAATTAAGCTAGAACTATATTAGACCGACGCAAACATAGTTGTACGTAGTTAAGGCGTATAGTCCTTTGAACCATCTGACCGAAATTATGTGAACGCAACTCTCGCACTCGCCTAGGCGACAGTACGCAAATCTGTGCATTTATTTGCGGCCAGCAGCGCCCGGAAAGCGCTTTAAATCCATTTTCTCTGCGAGATATTGATTGATTTACATATGCAATGTTCACTTTGAAGAATATTTAACCACCAATTTTTATGTGTAAAAATGTTTCTAAAGGTCCAAGCCGTTTCGAAGGAGTAGGGAAAAGTTGCGAAATTGCTAAATATTTTTTTTTGACAAAAGTATTAATTGCACGAAAAAATCAAATGTTGATATTATTGTTCATGAATCTATAATAAACATATTTTTTTCAAACCAATTGACCTAGCCGTTACGGAGGAAAACAGTGATTTTCTGAGGCCTACTGCCTCAGAAAATCACTGTTTTATGGCACTTTTCGGGCGCTTGGCCCTTAACGCCTTAGTTGTACGTAGTGGCGTGCCGTGGGTCTAATGTATGTATGTAGTTCTACAAGTCTAGTTGCCATATAAATTGTATGGAGACACGTGAGACCAACCTTTAATAATCTACGAAGCTTGGTTTATCTCTTTGTCCTAAAGATGCGTAATCTATAAAACTACTCTGCAGCCAGGTGGGTCGGTACAGGTACAACATAGTCAGATGGGGGTAGGTACTCCAATGAGCCATCAATCCAATGAGTGTTATTGCGGAGCTAGGCCCAAAATAATGCCTCTTGTCGTGCTCATTGTGCACATACAGACGCTTACCATCAGGTGAGATGGTGATTAAACGCAAGCCTATCAATAAAAAAAAAAAAATATATATATATATATAAGAGGCAAATGCTAACTGTGGCTGTGTGTAAGTTGTACAGGTCGCGCGGTGAATCAAGATCGCTCGGTGAAAGTAGTGGGGGCAATCGGCGCATGTGTACAATTGCGCACAGAAATTCTTAGTATGTTAGGATTTTATTTTTAATTTCGTATGTTTGAACCTTAATAACGTAACTTATAATAACACTAGTTTTTGCTTGTAATTTATCTTGTAAGTAGGTAAATTCAGAAAAATTTAAAGATTTAAATTTTCAAATTAAAATAAAAAATAATAATTTCGTTAGTTTCTTTCTTAACGTAACAATTCACGTCGTAAACCAGTTTTCTGGCTTGTGGTTTTAAAACTATATTTTTAACCAATTTTTTTACGACTACGTATTACTAATACGATAACACAAGCTGTACGCAACAGTACCCAAGTACAACAGTATCCAATGAGACGGGAGTACGCAACGCGGGAATTGAAGGGCGACTCTATCTACCAATGACGTGTCGCCGTCGGCGCACACCCCCCCGTACGTCGCCAAATAGACCTTAGAATTGAATACTGCGCATGCCCCTTCCACTTTTGCCGAGTGATCTTAATTCATCGCGCGACCTGTAGCTGGTGTAAAGACATCTAAAATTGGACTCATCAGTAAGTCAAAAAAAAGGGGCAAGACACAACGGCTGATACAAGCTCATGGTAGACCAATATGGTAACCTAATATCAAATCCACACAAATTCTTAATAAAAGTTTTATTTCAGAAAAAAAAAGAGAAAGAGAAGAAGAAGAAGAAAGAGAAAGAAAAAGAAGAGAAACAGAAAAAAGAGAAGAGAAACAGAAAAAAGAGAAGAGGAATGAAAAAGAAGAGAAAAGGACAAAAAGAGAAAAGAGAAGAAGAAAGAGGAATGAAAAAAGAAGAGAAAAAGAGAAGATGAGTTACTTTTTCAGTTTTTTTTTAATTGTTACTAACACTACGAGTTTTGCTCGAAATAAATTTATTATTATTATTTCTCACCTTCTGTTCACTTTGCAGTTTCACCATAGCCAACTGCCTCTCAAACTCAGCCTTGCTATTCTCAAACTCCATAGCGAGCCTATCGTGTGCTTCCTTGACCTCCTCGTATCTTGCTTGGAAGCCCTTCTCGCTTTGATTGGTCAGCTCTCTCTTAGCGTCCACTAGTAACTCGAAGAGGCACTTCAAGGCTACTTTAGCCTCTAGCATGGATTGAATGTTGTCCCATTGCGTGCGGGATTTGTTTTCTGTAAAATCATAATAATAATTTTATGTTTCACAGAATGACATAAATTGAAGCTGAAAATTCACTATAGAGAAATAATTTAGGGCGTACGGTAAGGGGTGCGGGATTGTTCGAAAGAGTTACCGTTGTTCTGGAACGCAAGGGGCAACTGAAGGAACACGGGTATTTTTTAATGTGGTTCGGTACTATTAAGACGAGCGGACAGCGAGCCACCCATTGCTCATCGTCCGCAAGCCCGCGCCTACGGTCGAAGATCGCTCTGCGGTTCCCGACGTCCGGGGCGTCTTCAGTCGCGGCTGTTGTGGCGTGAGGATGTTTTTTATTATTATTATTATGATAGGCTTGCGTTTGACCACCATCTCACCTGATAGTAAGCGATGATGTGGTCAACAATGGAGCACGCTTGCCTAAAAGTAACCTAATTCATTCTTTTTCGTTCATGTACGTTCCCTCATTGTTGCAGCTGCTTCCTTCGCTAGCATTATTGCTTCGCAGTAGGAAATCACTGCTTCCCATTCTCTCCAGTTTCGGACCATGGCCTCAACCAGGGCCCGGCGCGAGGGGTCGCCACCGCTGATCGCTCCCACTAGGACACCGTATGCTCCACCGTGTCCTCCGAACGATCCGCGCAAAAGTGGCACACGGGCTTTCCGCCTAAATCCGGAACAGGAATTTCCCGATCTCACCACGTCTAGTGCTGTCCGACCGTCCGGTAACTGTCCGGACCAAGCCCAACTCGTCGACGACGCGCTTTGTTCCCGCGCGCCTCAAGGAGTTGTCAGCAACAGCAGGGACCCAGCCGGGTCGAAGCCTACTTTGGCCAGGGTTACCCGCAAGGGAACTAGAACCCCGGTATGAAAGCTTGAAGGAACGGGGTGGGTTTTTTAGTCAGTAAGAGTCTGACACTATCTCCAGCTCCGCCTAAGAGCGGGGTTGTCATTGGATGATTTTCCCCACCATAAAAAAAAAACCACGTCCAATGAGAACCAAGAAAGACAGGTGGGTTGTAATCATTAAAAGTCGAGCAGTCTGACACGAGTTTTGTGTTACCCGCTGTAACTGCTGATGGTGAATAGATCACTTTCTGTTCAGATACATGATATTTCAAAATCTAAGTACACATATAACTGTTGAAATGATGATAATGTCCACCCTTTTCGACAACAAACCTTGATCAGCCGTCAATATCTTCTGCTGCAGGTCTGAAATCTGCGCCTTACGTAGTGCGAGGTCATCTTCTAGTTCCGCTATCTTCTTCCTATTGGCTTCTTCGTCTGTGCTGTTACGTAGATTCTCTATCTGTTCGGTTATCCAGGCCCTGTAGACAAGAGACGTTAGCAGTCAGAGGACTAATTTAAACGTGAGCGAAAACCCATCAGCGACTCCTTTTCATTCACAAATTCGAAAACGAGGCATCGACTATCGAAACCACAGAAAAGATGAAAGGGGTTAGTACCTCTACCATGAGTTTATAGTATTTGTCGATACTCGATACCGACTACGTAAATATTTTGTATGGCAAATTTTACAGCGCCTCTAGCGGTCACTTACGGAACCAAAATTTGCCATACAAAATATTTACGTAGTCGGTATCTAGTATCTACAAATACTATTGCTTTTAACTCGTGGTAGAGGTATAGAAAGGAAATACTTTCCGATTTGTACTACAACGAGTGTCGCCGCTTGTCTCACACCTTTTAACTCAACTACAGGCAATAAACCAATACGAACGCGCATTACGCAACTAACAGATCACGCACACTTACAGGTCGCGCGGTTAATTAAGATCGCTCGGTGAAAGTAGTGGGGGCAATCGGCGCATGTGTACAATTGCGCACAGAAATTCTTTGTATGTTGGGAATTTAATTTTTAATTTCGTATGTTTGAACCTTAGTAACATAACTTATAATAACGCTAGTTTTTGCTTGTAATTTATCTTGTAAGTAGGTAAACTCAGAAATATAAAAATTTTTAAAATTAAAATAAAAGAAAATAATTTCGTTAGTTTCTTTCTTAACGTAACAATTCACGTCGTAAACCATTTTTCTGGCTTGCCGTTTTAAAACTTTATTTTTAACCATTTTATTTTACGACTACGTATTACTAATACGATAACACAAGCTGTACGCAACAGTACCCAAGTACAACAGTATCCAATGAGACGCGAGAACGCAACGCGGGAATTGAAGAGCGACTCTATCTACCAATGACGTGTCGCCGTCGGCGCACACCCGCCCGCACGTCGCCAAATAGACCTTAGAATTGAATACTGCGCATGCCCCTTCCACTTTTGCCGAGCGATCTTGATTCACCGCGCGACCTGTACTTAGATCGCAAGTTTGCTATTGGTTGTGTCAATTATGAGCATGATCATATTTTGAGGCACTCCTGCTCCGCCCACAAGGCCATTTTAACCTCTTTCATTTTTTCTGTGCTCGCAACCCAGTGTTCGATCACATCGTCGCTTACCATCAGGTAAAATACTGGTCAAACGCTGGAAGGCGATGAACTTAGCATTTTAGTTTAAAACGGAACAAATTAAATGAAACGAAAAAAAATTGAACGTCGACATCGATACTTGGGCAATTTGCAATCGTGAATACACGCAATGTAGTGTATTGTTTTTTATTTTGTAACGCATTGCTGATCCGTAGTTCCGTGTGTTATGTTTATGCAAGACTACTACTACAACAGCTAGTCTAGGTGTGAGCAACAGCCCACAACTTCGTTCACGTGGAGTTTGTGCGACCGTGACTCGCGGAGTGTTACAAACCGCCATTGATTGATTGATTTTAAAGGTCTTTATTTTCATATTTTGTAAATTACATAAAATAAGATCATATTCTAATTGTTTACAACTTTAAATGTAACTAGTTTTTAGGTTGATTTACCTTTACAAACATTTCACAGTGACATTAATATTGATTATTGTTCAAGTTCATGCAGAACAAAGTATTAAATTATGGCTGGGGTGCTTGATGCGCTTGCGTCGCGTCATACAGACGTAGGTAGCAAAAGACAGAGTAGAAATGTGTTAGATAGAACGAAATTTTGTAGGTTTGTTTTAGGGAAATGAATTATATTTTGTAAAAAGCCATAGAACAAATTGATGATTATGATGTTAGTAATACAGTCCTGCAAGGTTGTTAGTGTTTTACAAATAACCCTGTTTATGTTACTAACAGTTACATTAATTAAGGATAGGATCTTACCTATATTCCATCAACTCTTCAAGCGACTTCTCAGCCTCCACAATACTAAGGTGGACTTCCAGCTCCTGCTCGATGTACTGCTGCACAGCTCCGGCCTTGACGTTGCCTTTAGCACTACGCTTCATTTGAGAGAACTTCTGGCGTTCCAGGGCTTCCTGTAGTGAAGAATACGATTGATAAAGAAACTTGATTGATAAAGAAACATGATTGATAAAGAAACTTGATTGATAAAGAAACTTGATTGATAAAGAAACTTGATTGATTTTTGTTACAGATATGTTGACAGAGCCGTCCGGACTGAGCCCAAGTCGTCGACGGCGCATAATGTTTCCACACTCGCCTCAAGGAGATGTCAGCAAAACCGTAGGGGCCAAGCAGGATCGAAGCCTACTGGGGTCAGAGGTTCGCTTCTGAAATGAAAACCCGGAGCCTTGGGATGCAAGGTAACAAAGTAACATAGAAGTGGATTTTAGTCATTAAAAGTCTGACACGCCCTCTCGCTCCGGCCAAGGGCGGGAGAAGTCATTTAATGATTTCCAGAAGCGAACCAATGGCTCCAGTACGCTTCGATCTTGCTGGGCCCCTACGGTTTGCTGACATGAAACTTTGAGGCGCGCGTGGATTACTACGCGCCGTGGACGACTTGGATTTGATCAGGACGGTTACCGAAAGCGAGCTAGCTATTGCTCGCCGTCTGCAACTCGCGCCTACGGTGGCCGAAAACCGGGATCGAGATCCCGGCGGTTGGGGCGTGAGGGCCACTCCCTCGCGCGTGCACGTGCGGCCTCCTCCTTTGCTAGCATTACTGCTTCGCGGGAGGCGACCGCCTGCCACTCCTCCTCGCTTCGGACTATGGCCTGGACCAAGGCCCGGCGCGAGAGCGTTGCCGTCGACCGTCCCTTCGAGGACACGGCGGTGCTCTGCTCAAGCGGGGTACACTTTTACCGTATGCTCCACGACACCCGAGCGTTACTTCCGCACGAATCTGATGCACTACCCAAACTGACCATGCTCGAGAGAACAGCGTCGCCGTGAGGTCTTTCCAGCCAATCCTCAAAGAGAGAACTTACCGCCATAATTATGGCGTGTCCTGACTTATAATTCCTGCCACTTCTTGTCACACATTGTCACACTTCGTCAACTTCCTCCCCACCCATTGGCTGTGACGTAATTTATTGATGGCATATGCTTAGACTCACCTTGAGCCTCTTGTTGACGGCGACGGCCTCCTCCATCTTGCGCTTGAGCACGTTCTGCTGCTTGGCGTGCAAGTTCTCCATCTTGGCCATGGCGGTGGCGCGCTTGCGGTCCTCGTTGCGCAGGCGCAGCATGGCGCGCTCGTTGTCTGCTTTCCACTTGCGGAACTTCTCGCTTTCTTCGCGCATTTGTTTTATTATTTTCACCTGAGGAATTACAGCATATTTTAAAACTTGGCATAGCATAATTAGCCTTATCTACAGCAATATAATAAAGAGGTAAAGCTTTTTTATGTTTTTTTGTTTGTAGGAGGTAATCTCTGCAAGTACTGGTCCGATTGCTAAAATTTTTTCACCGATAGAAAGCTGCTTTATTCCTGATTGACATAGGCTTATTTTTATTCACAGGCATATTTTATGAATGCAAGCGAAGCTGCGGGCAAAAGCTAGTAATGTTATTGTCTGTGCGATAAAAGAACCGTCGTGGCGTAAAGTGAAAACAACATTAAAGATTTTAAGTAGCAACCCAACCCAGCCATCCGTCAATTGCCAAACGTCATATAATATTGGCACCGGTTTGTTTATAATGTTATTTTATTGTGATTTTTAATTGAAATCTTCAGAAATGTGATAAAAAATTTCACTGAACTGAAAGGGAAATAATATTTAATATATTACAGTTTTTCCAAAGATAACAAATGGCAAATCACACCATTATTGATCAAAACAAAGTCACGAATTTGGGAAACATTGGTATGCTGTTTGTTTGGTACGTAATACTTTTATTTTAATGTTTTTAGACTTCCTAGATAAACTCCTGTCCCTGTTATCTCCAAATATATATAAATTAAATAAACGGAAATTCATTTAGACATGACGATATTTATTTATTTTGTTTTGGTCAATATTTTCTATGGCTAGTATAAAGAGTACTGATACTTTAAATTTATAATGCGTTTCGACTAACTTAGAATAATTCTTTTCAGGCTTGAGTACGGATACAGTAACTAAAATAAAAAAGGGCAAGTGCGAGTCGGACTCGCGCACTGAGGATTCTGTACAAATTTATCTATGAAATCAATTCCCGAATTGAGTTACGAAGATTTTTCCGAATTACAAACAATATTTTTTTGTGGCGTATCTACAAATTTACAATTTTCAGATTTTTCCCTGTACTTGTTCTATGAGACCTTGATTTATGCCAAATTTCAGGATTTAAGGTCAACGGGATTCACCCTATGAACTTTGATTCGCTTGATTATAGAAATATACGTTTTTTTGCGAAATAAACGGCCGCATCTTTTTTTTTCGTTAACTCAGAAGTCTGATTTTTTCACAACATCAAAAGACCGCAGACTTGAGCGTATGGTTTTAATTTTAACTCGATACCTCCTCCAAGCGTTAAAAGGTCTTAACAGATAAACAGACGGACAACCAAGTGATCCCAAAGATCTTATATACGAGATGGTCCCTTACAGGCTAAATAGATTTTTTACGAAGCAACATTAAAAATTCTGAAGTGTACTTTATTTTTAAAGTCATTTTTCCCTTTTGCTAATCTATGAAAAATATGAACTTAATTCATATTTTTCATAGATTAGCAAAAGGGAAAAATGTACTGAGGAAGACAACGAGAAAGTGGTAGTGTGTTCCATTTTTACCTTTATATTTAACTAGGGTAAACATAAACTTGCTGTTAGCTACAATATTCCAGTCAGTGATAATAGACCGATCCCAGTCAAAGTGATAGAACCATTTTCGTTGGCACTGGGTAAGTGGTCGCTGGTGGAATCTACCTAGATAGGCAGTACAGCAGTTTCTTCACGCTATTTTCCTTTACCGGTTCGTGTTTGCATTTAAATGTTCATCATCATTACAATCGAAAGACGTCCACTGTTCGACATAGGCCTCCCCCAGGTGTCGCCACAATTAACGGTTTGTTACTCATTACGCAAAAACTTATAAACGGATGAATTTAATAATAAACGTTGCAATAATATAGCTTATAACCTATATTTTTGCTAAGTTTCATCACGTGAGCAAGTTCAATAAATAGAACCGTTTTCCCCCCGAAGGGCAGAAAACGAATATTTAGGTTTCAGCCGTAGCTCGACCCACTGTGAGATTACCCCCTTGAACTTTGCGCATTTGCAGTGTGTATCTACCCCCATTTCACGTACTTTATTACGAAGTGACAGTTGTTCGTCTTGGCGCCATCGCCGGTTAGCTTTTTCGTCAGTACTCTCACAACTGTATGCCGGCAAGAGCGGCAAATAGTGGGTCGAGCTACGGCTGAAACCTAAATATTCGTTTTCTGCCCTTCGGGGGGAAAACGGTTCTATTTAGGTGTTCGAGCCTACGCTCGACCCACTGTGAGATGTGTTTATATTCTGCCGGCGATGGCTAGACGTACTGTGATAATGCAGGGGAATATTGTGCACATTAAATGAGATTATGAAAAGTGTTACTAATCAAAAAGTTTAATCAAAAATAACAAAAATATCAGTCCTTCATTATACTCGTAATACTAATTTTAGTTAAAATAGGGGTGAACGAAAAACTTAAACTATCTGAATACCCGTTTGACTGATTTGGTATTTCCTTAAAGTAAGTTTTAAGAAGTGAATAGGCTAGTCAAAGTACCCCGTCTTAACTTACTGATGGTGATTAGTTTATTAACCCAATGTACTAAGTTTAATTTTTCAATGCCTTTATCATGTAACTGCCAACCAGATTGTCTATATTTAGAAGAGTTTGTTTTAGAGCCAAAACGAGGCCAAAACACAATGTAGTTACTATGGGACTCGAACGATTGTGGTCCTATATCTAGCAGCGTCAGGTCATGAATTCTTCTTCCCGATGATAATAAAAGCAATGCAGCTACGTGTCGCGATACTTGAAAAATACTATTATTATCAGTTTCATAAATCTTCAAAAAAAAAAAAAATCAACTAGTTGCGACACATTCCAGGTTTGTGCCTTTGGTAAATGGGGTTGTGCAATGAAGACTGCTTTCATCATTTGTTTTACGAGCGGGTGACTGTTGAGACTATCGCTCATCTCTGGATTTGCGAACGTGGTAACTACGGATTTGTGAACCGCAATAGTTTTTGCTGCTAGTTTCATCTCATTGTGAAGGAAATGATATTTTACAACCTCTTGAGTTTTCGGGTTGTCGATTTAGCTGTTATTACTCTGAGCCCATGACTTCCAACGCTTCCAAGCAGAACTATAAGTTTTAAGTGTTGTCTGTCGCCATGATGTTTCCAACAGTTCTCGAGTCTCGCTTGATAACGATTCTGCTAGATGAGACCAGCCCGTACCCTCCAAACCTGCAAATACAGGTTCTTTATCTCGGGAGGGGGGCGTCTCGTTCTCAGGTCTACTAGGTTCCGGTGCAGGTTCGGAATATTGAATTCGGGCCCTATTGCTCGTTTCTTGACCTCTGTTTTCCAAAAGGTTCGCTCCCCTCCAAAACAGCCCACAGCTCTTTTCTGTTGCTGTGCCAGGATTTCTGGGCCTTGTTCCACGAGCCTTGTAGTTTCCGGTTGTTGACTGTTGCGCCCCATCCGGTACCGGCAGCGTCGGTGGTGATGAATATTGTGGCCGGCTTTTGGTGGATTAATGATGTTTGTCGAACATTGTGGAGCCACCACTGAAGTCTCTGAGCAACTATATTTGGGAGGGGAATTTTTTTTTTTTTTTTTTTTTTTTTTTTTTTTCTCTGAATCTTCTTTTGGGAGAAGGTTGGCTGCCAGTTGAATGCGACGAGAATGTAACCTCCCCAGTGGAAAAACAAAAGTTGCGAAGTTTAAATGCCCTAATAAAACTTTGGCAACCCTCTAGGACCATGTTTGATCTCGTAGGATTTCTTGAATCAGTTGTACTATCTTTAAGATTTTGGTGTTTGGTAGCCGTTTTGTGTTTACTTTTGTATCCCAGAGAATTCAGAAGTATTCCACGTTTTGACAGGGAGTGAGAATTTATGCACCATCCCATTCTCGCGAGAGGTTCTTGAACTAAGTTGCTCTGTTCCAGAAGAATAGCAGGGTCGTGATGCATTATCAAGAAATCGTCTAATTATACTACTATTCTGATTCCTCTTTCCCTGAAAATATTTGCAATCCAGTTAGTTACCTTTGCAAATACATAGGGGCTGTTGCAAGCCCAAAAGGTAAACAGGTCATCTGAAATATTGTTTTGTTATAATAGAAGGCTAGAAATCTACGGTGCGATTCAACAATCGGAATGTGAAAATATGCTTGCGAAAGATATAAATAGACATTTTGATCATGTAATCTAATTTGTCTAAACAGAGTGGAATTTTCTGGTGATATTAATCGAAATCTAGGAGGGTTCAAGTATTCATTTAAAAGCTTAAGATTAAGTATGGGTCGGTTTGAGCCATCGGATTTCTTTCTTGAAAACATTGGAGATGAGAATCCCGAAGGGTTTTTACATATTTCAATTGCCTCGCACTCTAGCATTTTTTCAATTTCAAGTGTCATATCAGGAGCGTATTTTGGTGCAAGTATCAGCATTGAACACTTTTAGTGGTGGAGTGCGTGTAAAAGGTATTCTGTAGCCAGACAATATGGACAGAAGATTTTTAGACGCGCAAAGGTCTTTTTAGACCAATACTTTATTTTTTACCTGTCCTGCTATAATGTTAGTATTTTCTTCCGTCAAATTTAGTTTTCTTCGCTTTCTGAGTAAATGTTGTGGAGGGGCGCTTTCTAGAGGGTCGGTCCGTAGTTTTTTCTTGCCTGAAATTAGGTCTTCTGGTATCATCTCCGATTCGCGCCTTAGTCCTAATTTCCTGATGGGTGACCGGCGCCTTGAAGGGCCTTGTTTTATAGGAATTGATTTGGTTTTGTTGTCTTGTCGGAAAAGACTTGTTAGGGCCACCTTGTTCCTTGACTAGGTCTGACAGTTGAGGTTCCGTGAAAAGGTGAGTTGCTGATGGCGGGATTGAATGTAGTAGTTCGCTTAGGGTTTTATTAACAGGTTTGTAGACATTACGCCTGTGCTGTATAACCTCCGCTCTTTTTCCGCATGTATACTGAAGGAGTGCATCAGACGTTTTACGAAAATGGGAGTCTGCTGCCAAGAAGTTTTTGCTGATATGCGATTTTACTTCTAGGGACGCATTTTTAAAAGTTTCCATGAAACATTGTCTCTGTTGAAGAAGCCCGTGGGTGATTGCTGATAGGCATTGGTCCATGTTCTCTAACAACGTGATCGTTTGCCAAGGAGGCGTTGTGCTCGCAAGAATGCTATTAACTTTTAAAGAAGTGAAAACGGGGGTTGCAGTAAAATGCTTTTGGACATCTGCGTATCGGATGTTCTTCCACTTGTCGCTATTTAACCTTTGAATCTGAATACCTTGTTTGGCGAGAGATTCGTCAGCATCACCAACTTTTTTTTTTTTTTTTGCTTCAGATTCTTTGGTCTCAGGGTTAAAATTATTAAAATGTTCTTCTTCATCAGGGTTTGAAGTATTTGTTTGCACATTATTGGATTCCTCTAATAGTAACGGTGGTGCAGACCAACTACCATCTTCACTGTCGTTGGAAGATTCTGGCTCATCCCGTCTTGAGTCTTGATGAGAGGTCTACAAGAGTTCCTGCAATATTTTAGATTGCTGCTCCATGAGTTGTTCCAGTTTATCTAACCTGGAATTTTGTTCTACCTGTGGGCTTTGATACCTATTGCGGTAACTCTGTGCAGATGATAAGGGTGAAACGGATCCATGAGTGCAGGACTTAAGGATTTTAGATGCTTCGTTTTGAGAAACCAACTGAGATTTAATTGTCGGTAAAAACTCGTAAAACCCGTTGAAAGCGTCAGTTGGGTGGATCATTTTCATTGTGGCGAGAGGCGCATAGATGAGAGCGCGACCTATTGGCCAGCGGATCAGTTTCCTCTTTATAGCTTTATATTTTCGCTCACTTAGGGATACAGGGGTATTTTTGCTGAAAATGTGGGCAAGATCAACTGTGGGCATCGCAAAGCGAAGTCGACATTCATCGTCTGACGATATCCTGCTCCTAAATAGGTCCTCGTAATTGACGGAGTTTACGACCCAGGATTTCCAATCGTCGGGATATAACGCGTCAATCTTCCTGACGAATTGGTTGTATGCCAGCTCTTCATCAGGAGGGGGATCCCAGTTGGCGAGATCGCCCATGGTAGTGCGTTCCAAGATCTGTGAACGACAAGGCAGATTTATAACTCAGCCCATAGCATAATGTATATTACACCGGCTAGCTAGCCGACCTCTGGTCTGTTTCCCGGTCGACGTTACGCCGGCTACACAGCCGACGTCTCGTCGGCTTCCCAGCCGACGTCGCGTCAGCTACCGAGCCGACATTAAGTCGGCTGCTTAGCCGACATTAAGTCGGCTGCCTAGCCGACATTAGGTCGGCTGCCTAGCCAACATATGATTATGTTTGCTGAATATGCAGCCGACATTAACTCCGTTTGAGTGTAAGGAGGCTAGGTGGTATGCAGTACAGATCAATATCTGCGAGGATGTATGTATCAGGGGGCTTACCCCATTGCACATGTAGTAGCGAGTCTGCCGTCCTGAGTGCGGGCATTCGCAACAAGTGCACATCCTATCGATGAAATTAATCACTTATATATACTTTCACTTAATAAATAGAATGCTCTTACCTCATTTACTTCGTGAAGAGCCATTTTCGTAGTGCACTAAAGTATTTTTATTTATATTTATTTATTTATTTTTTAAACACACTGCTCACTAGCAAAGTCAAAGACGTACTGACGAAAAAGCTAACCGGCGATGGCGCCAAGACGAACAACTGTCACTTCGTAATAAAGTACGTGAAATGGGGGTAGATACACACTGCAAATGCGCAAAGTTCAAGGGGGTAATCTCACAGTGGGTCGAGCGTAGGCTCGAACACCTAAATAGGCTATTAATATTATAAATGCGAAAGTTTGTGAAGATGGATGGAGGTAGTCGTATGTATGGATGTGTCGCGCAAAAACTACTAGACAAACTTAACCATAAACATTGTTGTCAACGTTTCAATTTGATTTTTTCTGTATGTGTTTCTTGTTCCAAATAAAAGAATTTTATTATTATTATTATTGCAATAATATAGCACATAAGCTATAACTTTGCAGTTTCATTAGGTGAGCAAATTCAGCCAATCGGATAATTTTTATTATAGGGTGAAGCCGCTGGAAGAAGCTAGTCTAACATAGTTTCAAAATATCAAAATTTAACAGTCGCACTATAATGACGTCACAATGTTGCTTACATAACAAAAACGATATTTATCTACAGCAGCGCCCTCAAATCCCACGATGGTTTACTTTCCGCACAGACTCTATAAGGCTGATGATTTACGGCCCATTCCCTGTTAACCCGCCAATTGACTGTTTTTCATTACTAGAAAATGTAAAGGATCGCAATAGCGGTACTATTGCGATCCAAGACAGCTTTGTCTTTGTCAATGTCAACAAAAATAGGATGGTCAATGACGGTTATTCCAAGTCTATCTGGCGCCTACGTTAGTAGCAAATAGCACAACATACCTTAGTAGCCTTCATCGCCTGTAACTCAGCATTCAACGACGCGATCTTGGCTTCATTCTTCTCCTTAGTCTTGATGATGTGAGCCTGTTGCTGGCAAGTCTTCTTGAGCTCTGATATCTGTTGTTCGAGACTTGAAACCTTCGTGCGACGTTCCTCATGAGATGGGTCTTTGCTCTGGGGAGGAAATGGTTTATGACATAAAACCCAGTTTATATATTTCACTCCAAAAATACACAGTACAAAAGTAGGTATTGCGGAATAGGTCGAAATAGTTACTGTAGCCTTAAAAGCTGGGTACTTAGCAGTGTTGCATGTAACGTATCAGATAATGTATCAACCTGCAAGTGGGTATGGCTCGTCCACGGTCCACTGCGTATCTAGCTACGAGATGCCGGATCCGCAGTGCTCGCGACGACGTCACGCCGTGATCAGCTTACTTTTACAGTTTTCGCCCGACGTACCCATAGCTTGTCCAATATTTTCCCAAGCATCAACTTTTAGAGGTTTTTTATAATAATTTTTAACTTTAGGGTTTTTTTTTTTTTTTCGATGGTAAAAATCAAATAACTTTAGGGTCCCACAATACTGGAGTATTTTGGTAAACCTCAATTAGATTTAATATTTTTTCCTCAGTCCACTTCATAATGAATACGTAAGTTCGTTTGAAGCTCGCGCCTACGTTCTCACTACACAAGCAGTCGTGTCGCCGTGCACGAGGCCGAGCACACTGCGAGCCGCCTTTGTGTTCGCAGTGATACCGCCACTCGGCGGGTCACTGCGACCTTACAGTGCTCCACGCGCGAGCGCTCGCAGTGGGCTCGTGCCTACATACTCACTTGATACCATATCTGATACATTACATGTTACACTGCTAAGTGATTACCCAGCTTTAGAAAGCAAAAGGCAACGAAAGGAACACAGAAAGGTTCTAGTCAGTAAAAGTTGGACATACCCTCTCACACCACTCTGGAGAAGAGAACGGGTTACTTGATGATTTCCCACAACAAAAACAAAAAGGGCATGCTTAATGCCTCGGGCAGTACTTGACAGCGATCCCACCTGATGGTAAGCAGTGAAGCAATTTTTGATGGTTTTTTTTTTTATTTTTTGGTGGAAAAAAATCATGCAATGACATCCCCCGCTCTTGGGCGGAGCGGGAGATAGTGTCAGACTCTTACTGATTAAAAGACCCACCCCGTTCCTTCTAGCCTTCATACCGGGGCTCGAGCGCCCTTTCGGATAACCTTGGCCCCAGTAGAATTTTTGATGGTGAGACACACTAGTTTATGAGCCTATTCACTCTAGCCTTGAAGACACCTAAATTATAATCGAATGGAAATACCGCAGCAAGCAAATTGTTCCAGTCCTTCGACATATGTGATATAAACGACGAGGCGGAGCGCTTAGCCCGGACCGTAGAAGTTTCAATAACGTAAGAGTGGATAATAGCCGTACTTTGGATTGTCTGATGAAAGGAGATGGCGGAATAAGTCATGCAATTCCCGTGCACACTCTCGAAAATGTATCCTGAAAAATACTAAAAACCTTTGCTCAAAGCTTTGTAGATTGACTTAACCAAATATGGATTACCAGAGACTAATTGCGTCTTCACTCGCCTTTTTACTAGACGATCTTAATTCATGTTGATATCATCGTCTAGATACGCAGACTACCCATTCAGCGTAGACAAACTACGCGGTTGCATGACCCTGCGCCTGAGAATTAAGGTAGAACTACACTGCGCACACGTGAGCCACGTACGCCGATCTGAGGCCGTCGGTCTCTACACATTTGATATGGAAACTAGACTTGTAAAGCTACATTAGAATCACACCACGCGACGCCACGTGACGTCGTTCTATGTACAAATCAGGCGTGTTACACTTGTGCGACGGTCTAATGTAGTTCTAGCTTTATTTAATTTTTTATCCATCAAAAGTACTCCTGTACTAACAAACTTAGACACAAGCACCTGTTTGTAGGCCCAATAAGATAAATAGAAAATTTGAACAAATATTATAAAACAACTTCATTATTCTTGACTGCAGGCGGGAACAGGGCATTTGAGGCCTATCTCGTCTCACGTGACAAAACAAAAATTTCAGCACTTTATAAGCAATAGCAATATTTTTTAGAGTTATCTGAAGGTGAAATTTATGTTATTTTATTTTAGCCAGTATCTTTTGCTGCAGTATGAAAGGAGATTTTTTTTCCTATAATTATGGCCCAATAGTGTACCTTAAGAATAAAGGTGCGAAATTACAGGAAAAAATCGTAGATTCTGAAGGTTCCCGACGTAGCCTGAAGAATCGCCAAAATTAAGTGGCAATGAGCAGAGCAGATTACTCGTAGAACAGACAGTCAACAGGGACAAAAGGTTCTGGGATGGCGACCACGTACGACGCAATGTTGGAAAGTCTCCCACAAGGTAGACCTATGATCTGGTAAGAATCACGGGAATACAATGGATGCAAGACACATAAGACCGGTATTTGTGGCGACACTTGAGGGAGGTCTATGTCAACGGACGTCTTTCGGCTGAAATGATGATGATGATGAACTCTTTTCTATATAAATGGCATAGTATAGTCGGCCATGTTCCCTCTGCTGGGACTCACGCCTCCTCGCTAGGAGAGGGTATGGGCCGTAATCCACCACGCGGGCCCAGTGCGCACACGACTTCGAATTTTTGGTCCTAGGACGTGCTCCTCACAATGTTTTCCTTCATCGTTTTGAGAGCAGTGGTGATGAAAAAACGCCACTAACGCCGCTATTAACGTGGCAACCTACTGGGTCCAAAAGATTTGAGGGAAAGGAAAACCGTTGTTTCGAGAAAATAAGAATAAGTGGTGATAAAGTAATTTACATCAAGTAATGCGCCTGACTGTGTTTGAACCCGCGACCTACAACTCGTAAATCGGGGCCGTAACAACTCGGACACTACTGCTCTATGTAAAGCCTATCGTAAAATCCTTACCTTAGTCTGCTTCAACTGCTGCAGCAACTCATCTCTCTCCTTCTCGAGATGCGCGATCTTCTCCTCGTTGTCTCGCAGATTCTTGTGGCTCTCCAGCATGTCCTTGTTGTTGGCGAGGATCGCTTGCACCACGGACGCCTTGATCGCCATCGCGCGGTTCAGTTCTTGAAGCTCTTGGTTTAGGGCCACCTGGAGATTGGGAAATTGGGTTTAAATCATTTGGCTAAGTAACTTTTTAACCGCCTACGATCTGACAAACACTCTCGCGTATATTCCGCCAGGGCCGCACACCCACGACCTAATACTTCATCTCGTCAACTCTTCTGTCACTTATGGGGATTGAAGACCTAAACAAGATGGAGTAAGTACCCAATAGGACGCGAAAACACTTCATACCAATCTCGCGTTTATTCCGCCAGGGCCGCACACCCACGACCAAATACTCCAGCTTGTCAGCTTTTCTGTCACCTGTGGGGATTGAAGAGCCAAACAATATGGAGTACCTAATAGGACGCGAAAACACTTCAGACCAATCTCGCGTTTATTCCGCCAGGGCCGCACACCCACGACCAAATACTCCAGCTTGTCAGCTTTTCTGTCACCTGTGGGGATTGAAGAGCCAAACAATATGGTGTACCCAGTCGCAACACACCACCCTGGCGAATACGACGCAAAAACACTCTTCGGGCCAATCCAACTTGATAGTAAAAAAAATGAACTAGGAATTACTCCATCCTACATTTAAAAGTCACATACACAAGACACCCAGACAATATTTGTTCCGTACGGGTACTGAACCCGTGCTACACAGTGCAGTAGTCCATGGCTCAACCATTGCGCCAAATGTTTTAGGTAAAGGGACAAAAGGATACAATTAGCTCTATTTAGCAATATTGCAAAGGTTAGGTGCTAAGGCAAACAAGTCAAAACTACCATACCTGTCCCATTGCTCTCTTCTCCTCTTCTAGCACAGCTTGGTCCTCATTCAGCGGCATCTCATCATCACCCTTCTCATGATCACCATCACTAACAAATGACAACTTAATCTCATGATCTATCAACTCTTCATTACTCTTCAAGTTAACAGACTGTAAATCTTCTAAACGAGTCTTTATTTCTTTCAAATAGTCCACAACCGTCGTCTTTTGATGCTCATCATCTTTGTCTGTGGTATTCAAATTCTCTATGGTCTGATTACACTGTTCTGTCAGCTCGTTTAACTTCCGTTCTATCTTGTCTTTGGCTGCTTCGGCAAGTAACGCCTTTTCACATAAATTCGTGTTTTCTATCAACATATTACTCAAATGTTCTGTAACTTGTTTGTGTTTTTTCAATAATTCGGAGTATCGACCTCTTTCTCTTTCTAATTCTTCTTGGAGCTGTTCGTTGTTCTGTTCAGAGACGGTCGGCATTTTGCCGATTAATTGTAGCCTTAGTTCGTTTACTAAGTTGTTCAACCTGAACAGGGAAACAGACTCGTTAATGTGAATATTTACTTGTAAAAACAGCGAAGTGTCGCATACATCTCATCTTTCCATAGCATTTTAATCTTAATTACTAGTTGCAGACGTTTTCCTTCTTCAAAAAAAAAAAGACGGGTTGCACTCCGGGAGTGCCGGCAGAAGTGAAAACTTGATTATTAACGTTGAGCATGTTTGATATTTTGGAATGGTTAGGGAATAATTTTGCACCAATTGCTTTATCAGTATAAAAGTTCTATCATTTATGTGGTAGAATACAATATTCATTTATTGCGCTATCGTACACAAACATGACAATTTATATTACATTAAAAATTTAACACTTTAAAACTATTACAATTATTTTACATTAAAAAGTTTATCTCTCCGAAAAACTACTGAGGTGTCAAGGGACACCCGGATGGAACGAAGTTCCGTTCTGGCTTGCTTTCTATAAGAGAGAGAAAGAGAGAAAGACAGAGAAACATGCGCACGCCGCACGGCTTACAATAGCTTACTATAGAAAAAGTGTCGTTACAACTTTTCGTGAGAATTTTTTCCGTCTAGCCAATACAATATAACTAAAAAATACTATCCTATTTTATGTACATTTTGACAGCACTATTTCAACATCTTCGAAACCATGAAAACGACACTCATGACGAAAAAGTTGATAATTTCTGACATCCGCCATCTTAGATTTACATTTTGACAGCACTATCGGCTTCAACAACCTCGAAAACCATGAAAAAGACACCCATATCGAAAAAGTTGATAATTTATTGCAGCCACCATCTTAGATTTAAATTTTGACAATACTATCGGTTTCTACACCCTCGAAAACGACACCCATGAGGAAAAAGTTGCTAATTTCTTGCAGCCGCCATCTTGGATTTACATTTTGACAATACTATCGGTTTCAACAGCCTTGAAAACCATGAAAACGACACCCATGACGAAAAATTTAATAATTTTTTGCAGCCGCCATCTTGGATTTATATTTTGACAGTTCTATCGGTTTCAACACCCTCGAAAACCATGAAAACGACACCCATGACGGAAAAGTTGATAATTTCTTGCAGCCGCCATCTTGGATTTATATTTTGACAGTACCATCGGTTTCAACACCCTCGAAAACCATGAAAACGACACCCATGACGGAAAATTTGATAATTTCTTGCAGCCGCCATCTTGGATTTATATTTTTACAGTACCAACGGTTTCAACACCCTCGAAAACCATGAAAACGACACCCATGACGGAAAAGTTGATAATTTCTTGCAGCCGCCATCTTGGATTTATATTTTGACAGTACCATCGGTTTCAACACCCTCGAAAACCATGAAAACGACACCCATGACGGAAAAGTTAATAATTTCTTGCAGCCGCCATCTTGGATTTATATTTTGACAGTAATATCGGTTTCAACACCCTCGAAAACCACGAAAACGACACCCATGACGAAAAAGTTGATAATTTCTTGCAGCCGCCATCTTGGATTTACATTTTGACAGTACCATCGGTTTCCACGCCCTCGAAAACCATGAAAACGACACCCATGACGGAAAATTTGATAATTTCTTGCAGCCACCATCTTGGATTTATATTTTGACAGTACCATCGGTTTCAACACCCTCGAAAACCACGAAAACGACACCCATGGCGAAAAAGTTGATAATTTCTTGCAGCCGCCATCTTGGATTTACATTTTGACAGTACCATCGGTTTCCACGCCCTCGAAAACGAAGAAAACGACACCCATGACGGAAAATTTGATAATTTCTTGCAGCCACCATCTTGGATTTATATTTTGACAGTACTATCGGTTTCAACACCCTCGAAAACCATGAAAACGACACCCATGACGGAAAAGTTAACAATTTCTTGCAGCCGCCACCTTGGATTTACATTTTGACAGTACTATCGGTTTCAACACCCTCGAAAACCACGAAAACGACACCCATGACGAAAAAGTTGATAATTTCTTGCAGCCGCCATCTTGGATTTACATTTTGACAGTACCATCGATTTCCACGCCCTCGAAAACCATGAAAACGACACCCATGACGAAAAATTTGATAATTTCTTGCAGCCGCCATCTTGGATTTATATTTTGACAGTACCATCGGTTTCCACGCCCTCGAAAACCATGAAAACGACACCCATGACGGAAAATTTGATAATTTCTTGCAGCCGCCATCTTGGATTTACATTTTGACAGTACTATCGGTTTCAACACCCTCGAAAACCATGAAAACGACACCCATGACGAAAAATTTGATAATTTCTTGCAGCCGCCATCTTGGATTTATATTTTGACAGTACCATCGGTTTCAACACCCTCGAAAACCATGAAAACGACACCCATGACGAAAAAGTTGATAATTTCTTGCAGCCGCCATCTTGGATTTATATTTTGACAGTAAAAGTGTCGGTACAATTTTTCGTGAGAATTTTTTCCGTCTAGCCCCCTTTCACAACGCGCGATAAAGGATAGCTGTCTACTCTCCATCCGTCTTACGCTTTTTCGATCAGGTCACGTGTCCTGACGCGAGTTTAAGATTTTATACCCATTACAGAAAAAGTGCTCAACGCCGCTAAAGAAGTTTTCACTTCAAAAATTGAAAACTCAATTGCAACGCCAACTACTGGGTCCAATTGTATTTTCAAACCATCCAGGGACTCACTCCCATATACACACAAAATTTTATCCAAATCGGCCAAACCGTTAGGAGAAAATAGGTGACAAACACACATACCAAAGAATAACATAATATAAAGAAGATATTGCAGTAGCTTCAGTTTTATCTATATAGTTTCAACTTATAAATATTTATCATCACTAATAGACGCTAGTTTTGGTCGAACCGGAATATTCGGCCCATTTTCGGCCGAAACCAAACCTTCAGTCTCTATAAATTACTAAGAAACTGAGTAATTTCTAAACCAAGGACCCAAGAACCAACTTTTCAACATCATGGACTATTCTATTGACTTACCTGACAATCTCAGCAGCCTTAGCATCCTGGTTGATGATAGGTTTGTTGCGTATCCTCCTCGCTCGGTCTGCGTACCGCAGCGTAGACACTGTCTCGTCCAAGTTGTAATCGGCTGGGCTTACACAGGCTACCATCAGGGTAAGGGAGTTGCCACCTAAACTGTCTGGAAGGATAAAGAAAATTGTTTGGTATTTGACTGGCCTGTTGGTCTAGTGGTTAGTGACCCTGGCTGCTATACCAGAGGTCGTGGGTTCGATTCCCACCCAGGACAAATGTTTGTGTGATGAGCATGATCATTTGTTCTGTGTCTGGGTGTAATTTATCTATAATATGTATTTATTTAGAAATATATAAGTATGTTTATCAGTTGTCTAGTACTCATAACACAAGCTCTGCTTAGCTTGAGACTAGACGGCGTTGTGTGATAGTTGTGGAATATTTTATATTATATTATATTATTAAAATTGTAGTCAGCAATCAATGCCAAGTCAATCTAGGTCATCAAAGTCCCTTAACCCGTTGTATGCCGGAACGCAGATCTACGCGAGACACAATGGCTTTTTAATTGTGTCTCTAATTACGGCATACGAGAGGTTAATGGACTGAATAAATTAACCGACTTGGTATTACATGTATTTCACAACTTTTTATGGTAGAAGATCTGAGTTGTGAGCCTTGGTTTTTTTCCAAGTTATGTTTTTATTGGCATATTGTTGTTTTTATTGGCATAATTTTGTTTTTATTGGCATATTTTTGTTTTTATTGGCATATTTTTGTTTTTATTGACATATTGTTTTACTATAGCTAGACTGACGAGAATGTAAAAAAAAAAAAATTCACGGACTAGCGGTGCCCGCGAATTATTATTTTTTTTTTTCATTTTTGTTAGTCTAGCCAATGTAAACTGTCTTACTTCTGCATCCCTCGACTCCTTCCACCTTTCGCAATCCAAAACTTCTTCTTTTCAATTGTAGCGAAATCTGCTTAGTTCGTGCGTAGTCTGCCACAAAATCGTGGCTGAAGTTTTTTTTTTATTATTTTTATATGTCGGAGAATTGAATCCCACTACCGAACGCTAGCGTGACGTAGGTAACACGATTAGTCGTGCTAGGACGCGGCCGTCGGAAGGGCGCGCATTCTATGATCGGAGCTCGCGCTGAGGGGACGTGTCTGTTTGATTATTATTATGATCTTATTTTAATAAGACGATGTTCAGATATTTCGCTTAGTGGTTATTGCTCGTGGCTACCCACTATGTCGAAACCCTACAAGAACATCTGCCAATCAAGTGTCGTGGCCTACCCCACGGCGGCATATAAAATAGTGTTTATTGACTGCGATTCCATCTGATCGTAAGCAGTTTCGTTTCCACATACAACAATAAAACGCTCAACTAACCTTGCAAGAGCCTAGTAAGCTTGCTATCTCTGTAACTAATAAAACTTCTATTAGTTCCGTCTCCCAATGCTGAGATCACATTGCCGAGTGCCAGTAGACCCTGATTGATCTTGACGCCTTCCTTCAAACGTTCCCCACTCGCTTTTGTCTTCTTTATACGCTCGGAACCTGCTAAGTCGACTAAGTGGAACTTTGATGTCGTTGCTACGTTTCTGTGGACGAAACAGTATCTTAAATATACAGGATTATTTGTAAAACACTTCATAAAAACAACATTTATGGCTTTTTACAAAACAACCCGAAACGAACCTTCAAGATTTCGTTGTTTTAACTGCCACATGTCAACTATTTTGCTATATTTGCGTCATACAGACGGGCAGAGAAGAACGACAGAGGCGTCCTTCTCTGCTAGACCCCCCCCCCCGCTCGCATCCCCACTCTCCACCGCTATTGTACCTACCATCGTTTGCTTCGCATAGACTAGAACGTTCAATTTAAGTATTTTTATTTATTTATACATTTATACACACACACACACTAAAAAAAAATTGTGATTTTAGTAACATAGTTCTGAGAAGTTGCCAGCGTTTTACAAATAACCCTGTATAAATAATGGCATAATCAGAATTTTACACTGCTACATTTTTTTTTTTTTTTTATTATTGATAGGCTTGCGTTTGACCACCATCTCACCTGATGGTAAGCGATGATGTGGTCGACGATGGAGCATGCTTGCCTAGAAGTAACCTATTGTGATATCGAAAGGAGATCGCATGAGTTGCTTTTTTTATGTAACTAACGAACTGGCTTGTAAAATATAATTCGAAGGATTATGCTGTTCTAGAATAGGTTTGAAAGTTGGTAGAAAAAAGATTGTGTATTGTTTTTTCAGTGTTGAAGTGATTTTTGTAAGGAAAGCGTGAATTCGTTTAAATAATTAAAAAAAATATTAGAGTGCACCGCCCGAAGTGTTTGATTTCATAGAAGAATCCCTATACGAGCCTACCGACGAGCTGAGCTGCGTTACACTATTCACTCTTGACTTAAAGACCCCTAAGTTGTAGCTATCAAGAAACGCCGACTCCGGCAGGGAATACCACTCCTTGGCTGTACGCATAATAAATGTGTTCCTAAAAGCTTTGTGTGTATGTTGGGATGTCTACCATGTACCCGTGGCGAAACGCTGTACGTCGTGTGGTCCGATTATGGAACGGACTAATAATGTTCACACTGCTGGGACCCAGACCTTCCCTTTTACAAAAAGAATAATCCACCATGCAAGATTTGAGCGGGTTGGTACATGTGACAAATGTTTTTCCTTACGACCTTTGCCTTTATCGTTTTGAGAGCAGTGGTAATGAAATCTGTAAAACTCTAAACTTAAATAAGATAATTGGCATATGTTAGTCTCGCTAAGGGCTTCTTCACATGTAGCATAGCCACACCACGTGTTCGACTATTCATACTACCACATTTTGCAGTCGTTATCGACCGTGTGTGTGATACTGACCACATCGCAACCACAACCCAACCACCAGCGACACTGCGAACTAGTGGACGACCATAATAAAGTTTCCTCTTCGTTTGTCGGTACCTCAATGCAACTAAAAAAGCTGCAGCAACACTATTCATATGTAACCACTGCTTGATGGCATTTTGTCGTTGCCATGAGGTATGATTGTGGTACGTATGAAGAAGCCCTAAAACTCAAAAACGAAGATATATTACTCACTTGTCAGTCCTGCTCTCCTTATAGATAACAATAGTAAAGACAGCGTGGCTACGACTGGAAGCCTGGTTCATGGCTGTAGAGCCTGTCACTCTGCCTGACGACCCTCGCTCGAGGACCATCATGGTCTCCATGGTTGATGTCACTGGTAGCTCTGTTATACCTGGAAGTAAAGAGCATATGGGTTAAGTCTATATGTCATTTTCTATCAGATGTGGAAAGTTGCACAAGAAAAATATGGAACAAGTGAGACAGACCCAGATGTCTTCCTTAGGAATTGGTAAAAAATTACAGAGAATTAAGAACAGTGGAAGAAATAAATGGAGGGAAGCTTTTGCCCAAAACTGGGAACAGTTGCCCAGCAAAATTTTTTGACAGTAATGATTTTAAGTTAGGAATTAAAGTCATTTCTCATGCTGTAGGCAGTCAGACAAATACTAGGATGTTCTATGCAAATGTCAAAACATATCATTAAAAAATGAGTTTCTAAATTAAATTGTGTGTATTTCCTCATATGAAACTGAAACAAAAAAAACTATATGGAAAAAAAATGGTTGGCTCGATAATACGGCATCAAGCCATAAAGTATATGCGTTTAGTTTTTTTTCATAATTATTGGTAGGCTTGCGTTTGACCACCTCAACTGATGGAAAGCGATGATGATATAATTTTCAAGATTATTTGTTTTCTTTTTGAAGTTTTATCAGCTTCCACTAAAACAGAACAAAATAAGCGAAAACATTTACCTGGTAAAATAACTCCCTTATTAATATCTTCTCTAATCTCTATAATACTGTGTCCCCTCTCCTTGCCGGAGAGTAAATCGTAGCACTGTTCCTGATAAAGCTCCATGAAGGAAACATTCACTTTGAATATGAACTTGTCCTCATGTGTCTCTATGAAGTCAAATATGTCTGCTACGGCCTGGGGTATTACACCTGGAAAACAAATGAGATAGATAATGCAAAGAAAAAATGCAGGTGAAATCACAAGGGCATGCATCTGCATCATCTGCATCTTTTCTTTCTACTACTTCCTGATATCCAACTTCTTATCAGACTTAATTTTAAATGTCTATAAAGTACCAGACTGGTAACCACACATCAAAAGCTCACAGGAGTATAGTCTATTATAACTCCTAATCAAAAAATCATATCTGCGATGCATGCTTGAATTACAAGTAAGTTATTTTATTTCATTTTAATAAAATTATGATACACATATTGCATACCCAGTTTAGTGGAGTCACCATCAGATCCAGAATAGTTGGTCCCCATTGTGTAGGTCTTGCCAGATCCAGTCTGGCCATATGCTAATATTGTTACATTGTACCCTGAAAATAAGAATATTTAAGTATAAAAGTTCTTTATTAATTCATTAAACCCCGAGCGAACGCCGGCGTTCGCGCACCTATTGTCTTTCTATTGTGTCTGTAATTCTCACGATTGAAAGGTTAAAAATAGCTTTTGCCCATGGCTTCACCAGTATACATAAAATATAGCCTATGTCACTCAGGAATACAGTAGCTTTCAATCGGTAAAAAATATTGTAATCAGACCAGTACATACTTCCAGAGATTACCTCCTACAAACAAAAAAACAAACTTACCTCTTAATAATATTAGTGTAGATATTCTAAATTTTAAGCAAATGCGGTCATCGTAGGTGCCCTATATTGATCACATTTTTTGTGACTCATGACTCACATAAGAATTTAATGAAACGAAATTTAAATCTTGTATTAAACGCACACTATGCAGGCAAGCATATTACAAGTTGGAGGATTATATTCAAGATAAAAATGCTTGGCTCAATGCTGGTCCAGCTCCACTACCACTAGGGCGTACTAATTAGTTGATTAGTTGGAAACTAATATTATTATTTTTTAATTTGAAAGACAGAATTGCATTGTATAATGTAGAAGCACTTTTTCCAAGTTTGTGAATGTGAAGCACCATGGAGCATTTTTATTAGGTTACAACTTTTTTTTTTTTTTTTGACATTACGAGCATGGCAGTTGAGAGTTTGTCATGCTCACTCAAATGTCTCGCTGTTGGTGGCACGTGTTATTGGGTCGTTCAGTTCCCTTCAAAATGGTTGAGCTGAGTGGGGCTGATGCACGCGTCATGCTCGTGAACGGGTGCCGTCAGATGGGACTGGTCATCTCTTAGCTGCCAGTGGCTTAATTCAGTTTCTATCTTTTAATTATTTTACATTTTTATTTCATTATCGACATTGTGCTCACATGATAGAAGCAACAAGTAATATGTAACCAAGCATTATATGTAACACATAATATGATTTAAAAGAGTGTCCATGGAGTTTCTTGCACGTTCTTCTCCATAGAGACCTACTCTTTGGAACGTGCAATTTAGCTTCACTTTTCTTGGACTGACCGACATTTGACTATTCAAAAGTGCCTGTAAATGGTCTATTTGAAATAAATGCTTTGATTCTTGATTCTTGATTCTTGACAGACTGACAGACTAACAAAAAAATAGTGAAAATAACATTTTGTAAGTTCTCCAGTTGAAAATTCATAGTAAATACTTTAAGAAGTTAAGTTTTTAAGTTATGTGGAAGCATGATGAGATATTTATTATGGGTAGGTATTATTTTACACATTTTTTTCTTAAAAAATTAACTTTATCAGTAACCAAATGATAGAATTTTTAAAATTGGTTCAAAATTAAGCAAATTATAAGTCTGTTACAAATGATATTGTAATTAATGTATAGAACCTGACACCGGCCTGCAAAATGCAACTAACACCCTAAGAAAAATTTAATTTTGGTAGCTACTCAGGCACTTTCACTAAAATATTATCTATTTCATTAAAGCTCAAGCAACCAGCATTCACTCTCTCAATGACTTTCTGTTGTGTCTCTAATTACGGTTTTCGAAAGTTTAACCAAACATTAGCTTACCTTGAAAGAGCTTCCCAATGAGACTTTTAACTGCAGTATCATAGAACTCTTGCTGAGTTATGTGCTGTGGAAACACATGATTGTATGTGAACGCCAAGTCTTTTATTTGGACCTGTGGCTGTCCAGGCACAACTTCAATACACTCATCACATCCTCTATCCGTCTCCAGTTGCATCAACGGCCTAATTCGAAGTGCAACTTGCACTGTGTCAATAGTGCCCTTGTTGTCAGACTCTACCATCTTGAAGTCAATTGTTTTTCTATAAAAAAAACACCTCTCCTCTTCTATATCAACAACAAATCTCGCATGTCCCTCGTTTTCTTGCTTTTCGGGATGACCAGGGAACAGTCAGTTGTCAGATTTTATATTTTTATGTCCAGTTCGTGGCTTCCAGTTTCATCAGGCCTGACATTGGTGTCAATTACTGTAAAGAGGTTTGATATACACTTTTTTATGATCATAAATCAGTTAAAACGTAATAAACAGCATGAATGATTAATTAACTTGGCTTTTAACTAAATTTTTTTCAGTGTTTTATCAACAGATCCTAAAAAGTTTCTTGAGAGCGATAAAAACTTTGTAAAATGCGAGGGTCATCTAAACGATAACTTACCATAGAACTAAACAAAGCCAAATACAAGAATAACAAAAGTCAACACACGAAACGGTTATTTCAGTGATTATAATCAACTTTTTACTTTCAAAAAGTAGCAATCACGACGATCACGACAATAAACGTTCAAAAATACAACGGTTCAGGATCAACGACATATTCAAATTTAGGGTTACCACACATAAAAATCATATGGATTAAAAAACCAAATCTTTAAAAGTTGTCTATGCCGAAGAGTTTTTAATGTACCTTGGCTTTTAGTTCGATCGCTTCATAACAATCGACTACAATAATCGTCTAAATTAATACTTAAATTGTCAGTTTGTTTAGTTTTTATTCATTACTAGCTGTTGCCCGCGACTTCGTACGCGTCAATTTCTGTAATTATGATCGAGAATAAGAAGTTCTTAAAAGAATATATTTTAAAGTATGTACTTCTGCGTAAATGATTTTTTTTTTTATTTTCTTGTGGCAGAAGAACATACTGATTTTCTCCGCTCTTGACAACGCGATATAGAGGTATAAACTGGGCGTGTAAAAAGCAGTTTTGACCTATGATTTGTAAATTGTTACGGCAAAAGATAACATAGCGAGAAATTGAATTCTTTTTTTTTCATAATCATGAATCATTGGGATGCGAGGTTTAAGCATTGTTTGCTGCTGGATCAGTCAAAAATATTGCAACGATCACGTTACTGCGGAGACATTTGACTTGAACTCTTGAAGTCGGGTCCAGTTACATATATTTGGTGATTTAAGATTTATAAGTAAAATGTGCTCTTATATTCGTAGACAGGTATAGGAAAATTTTGGTCATAATTAAATACTCTTAATCAACAACACATTTATTTGGATAAGGATTAATAGTTTCTTTATGACGCTGTAAATGTTTACGTAAAGATACCTAGCATCTCCTGCTTTAAACAGTAAGTATTTTTGTGTTATTCAATACAAAATAAAATACATAATAATAACATTATTGTTGATAAAACTCTTTGGCAAATAATTGGCAATAATGCATTAATTTCGACCATTTATAGAGGAATCATTCTTTCACACATATTTTTTGGGTAGGTAATTTGAACCGTTTACGGAGTGCACGTTTTTGCAACATTTTTCACTGCGGCTTTCTCGATAAATGGACTATCCAATACAAAAAGATTTTTTCAATTCGAACTAGCAGTTTCTGAGATTAGCGCGTTCAAACAACTCTTCAGCTTTATAATATTATATTATTATATAGTATAGATTTTTGTACCTCTACGTCGCTATTTCTACGTAAACCAAACGTAAACCTACGCATAGGTGTGGATTATTTATTTTTTAGTACCTATATTCAATTATTTAGTTAAGTAAGTAGGTATAGTCTTGCTGGCCGTTCAACGTCTAACTGTCGACGACGACGGCCGACGGTAAAAATCAGCGCTGGGGCTCTGTCTTACACACGATTCACGAACCCACTATTTTAGCATTTTGCTGAGTGCTGGACATTTTGCGCGGATGTGATTTATATTTTCCCAACATATTATACGAGTAATAAAATTAGTCATGCACATACATACCCCGTTAAATTTTGATGGTTTTAATCCCGTGGAGGGTCGATCCGGTACATGAAACACTATCGATTTGTCTTCTTCTTCTTGCCCTTGGCCCGTTTTATTTGGGGTCGGCGCAACACGTTTTATTCTTCCATTCTGTCCTATCACTCGTCACGCTATCACTAACTCCCTTTTCTTTCATATCACTTCTCACACAATCCATCCATCTTTTCTTTGGCCTCCCTCTCCCTCTCCATCCATCCACATGTAAACAGGCCCCTCTTTCCCACTGGGCACACTGGGCACGTGCCCAGGGCCCCGCGATGGATTGGGGCCCCCTAGTCTAGTCCCTACCACAGATCATTATAAGATGTAAGTACTTACTACGTACAAATGCGCCGAATGATGAAATGGCCGCATGTCGCTGCCATCGCATTTCTTTTTTTTTATTCTTTTTAACCGACTTCTAATTATGGAGAAAAAAATTTAAGACACCTTTCCTAATGTAGAAATCGCACTGAGAATCTTTTTTAGCATGATGGTAACTAACTGAAGTGGGGAACGCTCTTTCTCCAAATTAAAACGAATAAAAAATGAATTGAAGTACGTTGCTTCAAGAGAGATTAAACTGTATGGCTCAGAGGTAGTTAGTTACTTACAGTTGGATGTGAGTTGACGAAAACCACAGACTTCACAATAATTACGTATATTCTCAAAAGTTACACAAAGTTTAAGTTGGATGCTAATCCGCGGTTATAGCGCTACGGCAGCTATCGGTCAACTAAAATTAATATAATTACACGTTTTTAAAGTAAACAAAATGAGTAGTAAAAAGTAGGTCGCGGCGTTAGCGTTTTGCCTGTACGTGAACCGTACATGCTCCCGAGGGAAAAGTGGGATGAACATCCATTACAAAGCAAATAATATCTAATATAAAAAAGTATAAAGTAAATATTAAACATTAGTAAATGTGTATAAGTATAAAAGTAATAGTTGTCACTCAATTCACATCGTCAAAGTGAAATACTTTCTTCGGCTGTCTTGCTTCGCTGTAAACGGGCTCCGCTGCTGTCGAATGTATTTCATGTAGCTCCATGTCCTCTCCCAAGTTATTCTTTCCTCTAGGTGTCGTTCTTGTTTTGGCACCGTTCTTTGTTTTGCAGCATCGTTTCATAATAACAAAGAGGGCAAGCACAGCGATTCCTCCCAACAACAAAGAAGTAACGGAGTAGAGATAAATGTCGTGACTTGACAAGTCAGACTCAGACACCTTTGGTAAGATTTCTCTGTTTTTTTGGAATTCTAACTGCTGGTCTATTTTTCTTATTTCTACTGCAGTTGGCGTCCCTTGTTCTGTTATGTTCAGTTTTGCATTTTTCCAGCCGAGGTCAAAGATGTGGTTTATTGTGGAATTTATCGTTGGAACTTCTATGTCTGGTTCCATGTTAAAACTACTTCCCAGCTGATTCTGTGTAAATATTGTGGCGTCCTTTTTCTGTAGTATGCACTTTGATTGCAAGGTAATGACTCCAGTTCCGTCGATGACCGCTGGCGTAACTTGATCGTTACATATACCTAACGCGCATCAGCTGTTTCCCGCATAATGTAAATAGCCACATGTTCGGTTTGTGAAGCTTTGTCCAGGTTTCCTTGCATGTTACGTCATTGAGGATACATGATAAAGACTCTTGTTGGTTGAAGACTTGGGCCTCACATGGGGCATCTTTATCGTGCAAATTGTACACCGGATTACGTGAGATACAAATAAATTCGTCTTCTCCGTATGAAGTACATTGGCGCATGTCTTGATCTTCCATTTTAATATAAGAGTTTTTTCTGAAGTTGATTGCGATGAAACTTGAAGTTGGTTGTATGAGTTTTAGATTTCCATGTCTAAGGAACGGTATCGGAATGACTCGATATATCTTGTAGTCTTCATCGCTCAGTAGCGGGATGTGTATTTCAAATAACATATAGTTGTTTGTTATTCGAGCCTTCACATGAATGAGGTCATAGATGTTTTGCAAATCCGTTTGAATGTCCTTTACAGGTAATGACAATCCCTGTGGTAACCTTCCGGATATGATGTTTAGCTGCTCGATCAGTTGGTTGGCTGGGAATAAATGGGTATCTAAATGTCCTTTGTAAATATTGGCGAGGGAATTTATCAACATTTCCAATATTCGATTCAAGTCACTTAAAATCAAAGTTGACGTCACGGCAGCGGAATTTATGTCATTCATCGTGAATAGCATGTGTGCCTTGTTCTCTATTTTTGTGATTTCGCTGCAAGTTTGGCTCATATAGACGCTCAAGGTCTTGAATTGTTTTTCCATGAAGGCAGTGTTTCTTTTTATTATATTGTTTTCAGCCTCTACAATTAATGTTTGGTTTTTCATAAGTTGTAGTAGGTAGTCATCATTAGATTGTAGATTTTGTATGTCTCTTTCGTATTTTTCGGCAAAGTCTGCGTCGAGCACTCCGAAAAGAGTTCTTGCTAGCTTCCCAACTCCATCAAAGTATCCTCGTTTTGGTCTCGAGTGTTGAGTGAGCAGCATCGAGTTGTAGTCGGCTAGGTGGCTCAGTTCATGACGTAGGTGGCTGACAATTGTTTCACAAGGCATATACTCATGTGATATCCTTTGACATAGTTTATCTATTTGGTTGACATAATCATTAATCCGATCAGTTGCTTGCCAGTATGACGTTAAATTGTAGTAAACCAATAGAGTCCATTCGTCATGTATTAGTTGTATTTTCCCTGCTTCATCGAAGTATATCGGATGATTGCTCGATATAGCTGTAACCTTCAAGTTGCTAGTAGTTGGCGCTGACTGAGCAAATCCCGTAATTGCTAATATGGATAAAAGAACAAGTGACAGCCAATTGTTCTTGTGTTTTGTTGCCCCTACCCGTTTTTTAGTTTCCGGAGTAGGTGTTTTTTTAATCATCCTCTTCGTCTCCTCTCTGTTCTTCGAGTTTCAGCGGTAGAGGTGAAAGCTTCGTTATTGGCCGTTTAAGTGACCCTTTCCTGGTTTTCAAGGTAACAACCCGTACTTGACCATCAGCGCCTGGATGAAGTTCCTGGACTCTTCCTATGGCCCAACGACCAGGAGGTAAGTGTTCATCTTTTACTAACACTAGGCTTCCTTGTTTCAGGTTTTCTTTTGGTTGCTGCCATTTGCTTCGGATTTGAAGTTGGTGTAGGTATTCGTTCGACCAGCGCTTCCAGATGTGCACGTTCATTTGTTCAACTAGCCTCCATCTGTTTCTTAGATCGTGCTCAGCAAAATCTTGCTCTTCTTGCGGTAGTGACAGTAGGGGGCCGCCAATGAGGAAGTGACCGGGAGTTAGGTATTCCAGGTCTTCGACATCTTCTGTTAATGGGCACAGCGGACGAGAGTTAAGACAGGCTTCAATTTGATTTAGTAATGTAGTGAATTGTTCGAAAGTAAGCTTCTGTTCCCCCAGTACTCGATGTAAGTGATATTTCATGGCTTTAACGGCAGCCTCCCACAGACCTCCAGCTGTTGGCCAAAGAGGGGCATTGAAATGCCACTCAATTTGTAAGTGGCTCATCTCGTCAAAGAATTCTGAAGTCTTAAACGTACTGTGTTTTTCAAATTCCTGTTGAAGTAGTTTTGCTGCGCCCACAAAATTTGTTCCGTTGTCGGAAAATACGTGTCGGGGTGTACCCCTGCGGGCACACATCCTTTTGAATGCAGCAAGGAACGTTTGCGTGGTCATGTCCGACACCAATTCCAAATGCACAGCTTTGGTCACCATGCATATGAAAATTGCTATGTAAGCCTTGCAAGTTTTGACTCCTCTTCCTTTGTTGATTTTCACATCAACGTGTCCGGTATAGTCGACGCCCGTGTTTGTGAACGGTCTCGATGGAGTTACACGCTCCTTTGGCAAGTCTGCCATCAGTTGGACGTTTCGGTTTGGTTTAAAACGATGACATCGGACGCATTGTCGAAGCTCCTTCTTGACTGTTCTGCTGCCTCCAATGACCCAAAATTTTTGACGTAAATGGGCCAAAGTGAGCCGGGCGCCTCCGTGGAGAGTGTTGCGATGAGCCTCTTGAATAATAAGCTCCGTTAATCTTCCTGTAGGCGGAAGTATGATTGGATGTTTAGCTTCGGGAGATAAAGTTGAGTAGCCTAGTCGCCCTTTCACGCGCAGTATTCCACTGTCGTCGAGAAATGGAGTTAACTTCAGCAAGTTGCTTTTTGTTGATATTGGTCGTTTTTTCTTCAAACGTTCAATTTCGTCGCCATAGTTTTCATTTTGGACGTTCTTGATGACCAATTCTGTTGCTCCCATAATTTCTTGAGGTGACAAACACATAACCTCTTTTTTGTTACCGCAGTCGGCTAAGTTATTGACGGAGTTTAGTGTGCGTTTTTGCTTACGAATATTGCTCAATCGTAGAATCCATCCAAGCACTCGTATTACACGTTTATAATTACTGTTTTTATTCAGTAATGTGTCAATTATTTCACAACTTTTGAACGTGACTGCGCAGCAGTTTTTTTCTTGCAACTCAATGTTTGTTGTGTAGGTCAGGCAATTGTCTTGATGAGTTTTTGGCATGTTTGTTTTTAACCAATCTGGTCCATTCCACCATAGGTTAAAATCTAAGAGTTGAGAAGGTGTGAGCCCTCGAGTTGCACAGTCAGCAGGATTTTCTTCTGACTTCACATAGTTCCAGCAGTTTGGCGAGATAATGCTATTTATTTGTTTGACTCTGTTAGCCACATATTTCTCCCATCGATTTATATCGCCCTGCAACCACGCTAAAACGACTTTAGAGTCACTCCAGCACCTTATATGTAGGTTTTTATTGTAGAGAGTGTTCTGAACCTTTTCTAGCAGTTTGGCCAGTAAAACGGCCCCGCAAAGTTCCATTCTTGGCACAGTTATCCTAGTACTGATTGGTGCCACCTTTGTTTTTGCTGTAATTAGTGTTGTCTTGTATTCACCGGCTTGATTTTTCACTCGGCTATAAATCACGCACGCGTAAGCTTTTTCGCTTGCGTCGCAAAACCCGTGTATCTCTAGGTTGTTTTCTAGACTTTGTAACCATCGTGGTATGGAAAGTTTGATAAGCAACTGTATGTCTTTTCTTATGGTTTTCCATTCTGTAGCGAGATCGTCGGGTAAGCGTTCGTCCCAGTTAATTTTGCTGATCCAGATTTTTTGAAATAGAAGTTTTGTTTTTATCGTAAGTGGCGATAGCAATCCAAGTGGGTCATATAGCTTGCTTATTTCGCTCAGCAGTACGCGTTTTGTTAGATTTTTCATGACTGGTAGATCCCATTGGTATGTGAAACTATCGTCGTCTTGATTCCATCTCATGCCCAACATTTTTGATTTTGCAGTTTGTTCTGGGCTGAAGTCGATGTTTGTACTGCAGCTTTTTTGGTGATCCCGCAAGTCTTCCAAGATAAGTGGTTCGTTTGATTTCCACTTTCTCAAGTTAAATCCTCCTTTTTTCAGCAACTCAATTAGCTGAGTGACCAGTGTTTTTGATGCTTCGATAGTGTCCTGCCCGTAAACCAAGTCATCCATGTAGAAATAGTTTTTCAGGACGTTTCCAGCTTCCGGATAGGAATCTTTTTCATCTTCTGCGAGTTTATGTAGAGTGCGCATTGCTAGATAAGGTGCACTTTTCGTTCCATAAGTTACTGTGCCCAACTGCCAATCTTGCAGTGGTTCGTTAGGGGAAGATCTCCAGATTATAGTTTGTAGATGTTGTTGATTTTCGTTCAGCCAGATAAATCGATAAAGTTTTTCCACATCTGCCGTAAAGACGTATCTGTACGTTCTCCAGTTGATTAGTAGTGTCAGTATATCCTTTTGTAAGTTCGGACCGCAGTACATGTGATCGTTGAGACTGGTCTCTCCTTTTGTCTTGTACGACGCGTTGAACACTACTCTTAGCTTGGTTGTAGTGGACTCGGCTCTCAAAACGCCATGGTGAGGTAGGTAGACTTGGCCCCTACTTTCTCCTGTGACAGGTTTCATGTGTCCCATAGCGATGTACTCGTTCATGAAACGCTTGTACTCGTAACCGAGTTCTTTGTTTTTCAGCATTTTCCTTTCCAGTTGAAGGAACTGTGCTAAAGCTTGTGACCTCGCATTTTTTAAGTTTGCTTCGAAATTAGGCTTCATTGGCATTTGTACAATATATTGTCCGTTCGCCAATCTTGTTGTGGTTGCGTTGTAATATTCCTCGCAGTGTTGTTCTTCACTAGTTGCTGATGAGGACTTGTCTGGAATTTCCTCAGTCTCCCAGAATCTTGTCATGTTTTCGAAATCGTTGAGAGTCACGAAGCAGTTGAATGTCTTTACATTCCCGCATAGAACCCAGCCTACTTTGGTTTGTTGAGCTACTGGGTATCTATTATCGCTCCTGATGACGCCGTTTAGTATAAGTTCTGAATAGACGTCCGCGCCCAAGAGCAGATCAATCGGGCCTGACAGGTTGAACTGTGGATCTGCTAGTTTTAAGTTTTCCAGATAGTCCCAGTTACTGATTGAAAAGGATGCGGTAGGTAAGTTGTTAATAAGTTTTTTCATAATTAATGCTTCAAAGTTGAATTTATAATCTGAATGTATTGACTGACACTCTAAGTTCATTGCCCCTTTGCAATTACCGCTAAGGCTTCCTACACCCGATACAACAGCGCTCACTTTACGTCGCTGTAGTCGGAGGCGCTGTGCCGCGTTTTCCGTGATCAGGCTCACTTGGGAGCCTTGATCAAGTAGACCTCTCAAGTTGATGAAGTTTCCATCTATTGTTTTAACTTTCAGAAGTACGGTGGTCAACAACACTTCTTTTTCTTCGTTCGTTACGTTGTTGACCCCATGGGAAGTCGAAGGGGTCGACGATGGGTTTTCCTCCCTTTTCGCTTGTTTGTTGCTTGATAGTTCAGTTTCAGCTTCATGCATAAGTGTGTGGTGTGCCTTATGACACAATTTACACGTCTTTCGTGATTTGCATTGTTTTTCTCCGTGGCTGAATAAGCAGTTTTTACAAATATGCAAGTTACGAATTGCGTCACTTCGTTTGTTTATGTTCATAGCCAAGAATTGTTCGCAATTCATCAGAACGTGGTTAGTTTTGCATATTGGGCATGTTTTCGCTGTCGTGAAGAAGGTTTTTGGCGAACTTTGTGACTTGTTAAAGTACGATGACCCTTGTGTTTTATTTTTGTAGTTGTTATTTCGGTTTTCTGATCCCTTATGCGTTGGCTTTTCAGATTTCCATGGTTTGTTTGATGACGATAGTTTTTGACTATTTCCCTGTAGAGCTTCCAGAGACATGAATTTGGACTCCAAGAACCCGGTGAACTCTTCCAGGTCGGGAAACTCCCTAGGATGTTTAATCTCCTTTATATATTCGTTGTACGTAACACTATCCAGTTTTTGAATCAATAGGTGAACGATGATTGGATCCCAATTGGTGGTATCTAGCCCGATGTTTTTGAGCCCGTTCAAGCACTCCATCATGACGTCGTGAAGAGTCCGTATGCTTGCAGCGGTTGGTTGCTGGATACTAGGTTGATTCAGGAGCGTGTTCATGTATGACGTGAACAACAGCCGTTTGTTATCGTAGCGGTGGGTCAGCATCTCCCAGCACGACGCATAGTTCTCAGCACTGATGCCGAGATGCTGGACCAGTTTCTCCGCCTCACCTTTCAGTTTTGTTTTCAAGTGTTGCATTTTTTGTGCTTTTGAAAGTGTCGGATTGTTGTGTACGCTTTCCAGGTAGAGGTCTCTAAAGGTCAACCACTGGTTATAGTTTCCATGAAATTCCGGTATTTGGATTCTTGGCGTAGATTTTTCATAATGTGCGTTGTTCCAGATGTTGTGTTGTAGTTTCCTTTTCAGGTCATCATAAAAGTTTTCTGCTGTATTGTATTTCTGTTGATAAACTGAGTCCTCATCTTGTAGTATGTAATCTAGCTCCCAGTTTACCCTTTCGATGTGCTCCCATTTCGTTTTCAGGGTGCTCAAGTTGTCTTCTAACTCCCATTTTTCCATTGGTACCGCCAATGATATGCTTATCTTCTCCACAGTGCGTTCAAACGCCCTGAAGTTGCAGTATTGTTGACGCAAAAGATCTTGTTGCTTTTCCGTCGACTCGCTTGTTTCCCGAGGAGGTACGTGGAATTTGATGTCGTCAAAAGTAAATTTCGATTGCCTCATAGCTTGCTTAGGCGTCGCAGGTGGCTGCTCCGTCTTGCTAGTAGATGCAGACGGCAATTCTGCTTTACGTTTCAGCATGTCTTGCAGCACTTCTTCATACATCTTCTTCGTACTGCTAAAAATGTCGTCGTTGAAGTATTGAAGGTCCGTCACTCCAGACTCTTCCAGTAGTTGATGGTTGTGAACAAACTTCTCCCAGTTGTTATTCAGCTTAGAGAGACGCTCCTCCAGGTACGCCAAGTTCTTCCTGGTGGGACTATCCTTCTTGTAGTTGGTACAAATAAGCTTCAAGTCCCTGAAGATGGTTTCTTGACGGCTTATCAGTTCTGTTACGCTCTGAACCATTGTTATAAGTTATTGGCTTGACCGTTGGTAGAGTAGAGTTGTATCACCTCAGGTACTAGTTCACCAAAGTTGCGAAGTTTCCGCAAGTTCTGGATATTGAGTGCGTCGTCAGTTCGTCGCCCTACTAACGCGATCCGCTCTTCTGTTATACCAGCTAGACCGATTTGAGTTAATAGAGACAATACGCACCTGTTATCCGGCTCGAAGGACCACTTTTATGTATGGCTCAGAGGTAGTTAGTTACTTACAGTTGGATGTGAGTTGACGAAAACCACAGACTTCACAATAATTACGTATATTCTCAAAAGTTACACAAAGTTTAAGTTGGATGCTAATCCGCGGTTATAGCGCTACGGCAGCTATCGGTCAACTAAAATTAATATAATTACACGTTTTTAAAGTAAACAAAATGAGTAGTAAAAAGTAGGTCGCGGCGTTAGCGTTTTGCCTGTACGTGAACAGTTTGTCGCTAATGTCGATAGAATGTGAATTGCTCAAAAACATAGATTTTGAAGATGTGATTAACGATTTTGCTCAACTCAAATCTAGAAAGGTACCGCTTCAATCAGCATAGATACTTATATAAGGACTCATCGTGGATGCTGGTTATTTAGTGTGAATTACATTATATTTATTATCTATTCATTATAATAATATGTAATGTACGAGTAACTGTAAAGAAATAAAAATAACCTAACCTAACCTAACAAAAGAGTGCTTTATTACTATGGTCATAGGGGCCCCATTATCCTAATGTGCCCAGAGCCTCTAATAGGTGAAAGACGGCCCTGCATGTAAATTCATAACTCTTTTAGCAACATGCTTTTCATCTCTCCTCTTTACATGACCATACCAAGACAAACGATTTCCTTTCAACCTTTCAGTCACTGGCGCCACTTTCAAACTTCCCCTAATATACTCATTTCTAACTTTATCCATTCTCGTCACACCACACATCCATCTTAAAATTCTCATCTCTGCTACATGCAATCTTTTTTCATCCGTCTTTTTCACAGCCCAACATTCTGATCCATACAGTATGACAGGCCTTATCACGGACTTGTAGATATGTAATGATAAAATTAAAAAATATTTAGGTAATTAGTACGCAACGCCGACTACTACCTACAGGTCATTGAACTCGCTCAGCTGACGTTTTCTTAAAGAAATTAATTTCGTGCATGCGTAAATTAATACGAGTTTTAAAAAAAAAGTTAAAGGTAGTATATTTTTTAATTCTATCTTTACAAATCGATAGTGTTTCATGTACCGGATCAACCCTCTACGGGATTAAAACGATCAAAATTTAACGGTTTAAGTGATGTTGTTGTTATTTTTAATTTTATGGCATGCGATGCGCCACGTTTATTGTAAACTTTTTCTTTCTTTCTTTAATTTGCAGTGAAGAGGCTTAGGGTGACAAACTGCGTATGTTATAGACAATCACTTTTAGTTACCGCCATTTTTAGCCCTCCTTCAAGGAAAATACATATTCGATAGGAAAGAAAATAATTTACCTAGTGAGCTAAAATAGATAACTTTTTTTTTCTTCTAATTTTACAATGTTTATTGTTACTATTATTACAATTTATTTTAAATTAATTAATTATCTACACTTATAAACAACTTAATATAATTCTAACTATAATTACAGTAAATTACAACAAAAAAACTCATTTTTGTAAACTTTTTTGTTATGGCGTTACACTGTTTAAAGAAATGAATTCACAGTTTTCCTCTAAAAGTTTTTCTCTAGAAAATAATTTATCCAGTGTGCTAAAATAACTAACTCATTTTTGTAAACTTTTTGTTATAGCGTTACACTGCAACTGTTTAAATAAATGAATTCGCAGTTTTTCTTTTTGCAAAATCGTAATTGAAGGTGCTTTATGGCAGACATTCGCATCTATCAGAAGGACGTCCATAGGGTGCTACGTAACCTTGACGTGAACAAAGCCAGCGGTCCCGATGGGATACCGGCAATTGTTTTAAAAACTTGTGCGCCTGAACTGACTCCGATCTTGACACGCCTATTTCGTCTTTCGTTTGAGGCTGGAAAAGTGCCGATGGCTTGGAAGCAAGCTAATGTGCAACCCGTGCCCAAAAAGGGCAGTAGGGCTGCCCCTGCTAATTACAGACCTACCTCGGTGACTTCCATTCTTTGTAAGTGTATGAAACGAGTGATCAATAATAAGCTCCTGGCATACCTGGATGCTAATGACATCCTCAGTGATCGTCAATACGGTTTTCGCCGAAATCGGTCAACTGGGGATCTTCTAGCGTATGCCATTCACATCTGGAGCGAGGCCATCGAGAAGCATGGGGAAGCACTTGCAGTCTCCCTTGATATCTCGAAGGCTTTCGACAGGGTCTGGCATGATAGCCTTATTGCTAAGCTTCCTTCCTTCGGTTTGCCCACTGGTCTGTGTAACTGGATCGCAGACTTCTTGAGGGGGCGATCCATCCGAGTAGTTATTGAAGGCTGCTCGTCCGGTCAACTGGATATTAATGCCGGGGTCCCTCAGGGGTCGGTGCTCTCTGCAACACTGTTCTTGCTGCACATAAACGACCTACTTAAACCCGGTACCTTTGGGTATGCAGACGATAGCACTGTTGCTGTCAGTTACGTGTCCGATGCACGTACTAGTGGGTCACAGATCCAGTCTTTGAGGGAGGCTATGGTTGAGCGCTTGAACTTGTCCTTGGAGGCAGTATCCGATTGGGGCGATGCCAACCTGGTCAGGTTCAATGCTGCTAAAACCCAGGCGTGTCTTTTTTCCGCCAAACGGAACTAATTTTACTCGGCTCCTATATTCCGGGGTGTGACCGTGCCGATAACCAACGGCCTTGAGCTTCTTGGGGTAACGTTATCATCTACCCTCAATTTCGGCTCTTACATCGAGGCAAAAGCACAACAGGCTGTCAAAAAACTGGGGATCTTGGCTAAGGTGAGGCGGTACTTCACTCCGGAACAGCTGCTCAACCTACACCAAGCGCAAGTTCGATCGTGTATGGAGTACTGCTCTCATCTTTGGGATGGGTGTGCCAAGTATTAGCTTGATGCTTTGAAGTCGATTGAGAGGCGAGCCAAGAGGATCATCGGTGATGATGCGCTTGTTGAGTCAAAGCTCCAAAGCCTTGAGCATCGACGCCGAGTTGCTGGCCTGGCGGTTTTCTATCGATTACACTTCGGTGAGTGTGCGTTGGAATTTAATTCCGCCAAGTCCGTTCCATCATCGGACTAATAGACGTACGGCGTTGCGCCATCGGCCAAAACGCTTTGTACGAATGGGCGGATATCCCACCCATTCGTACAAAGCGTTTTGGGAACACATTCATTATGCGTACAGCTAAAGAGTGGAATTCCCTGCCGGAGTCTGTGTTTCCTGATAGCTACAACCTAGGGGTCTTTAAGTCAAGAGTGAATAGGTTACTTCTAGGCAAGCGTGCTCCATCGTCGGCCACGTCATCACTTACCATCTGGTTCAGGCATCACCACTATCTCAGTGGTCAAACGCGAGCCTATCAATAATAATAAAAAAAAAATCTTTCAGGAAACTTAGAAAAATGCACTGACCTATATTTTTATTTTTTATAGATGTCAGGGCTGCGTTAAAATTTGAGTTTAGAGTTAACTCAATGACGTCATTGGGCAATTATTCTACCCTATTTTTTTTTTATGGCGGGAAAAAATCATCCAATGACAACCCCCGCTTTTGGGCGGAGCGGGAGATAGTGTCAGACTCTCACTGACTAAAAGACTCACCCCGTTCCTTCTAGCCTTAATACCGGGGCTCGAGCTCCCTTTCTGATAACCCTGGCCCCAGTAGGCTTCGACCCGGCTGGGTCCCTGCTGTTGCTGACAACTCCTTGAGGCGCGCGGGAACGGCGCGCGCCGTCGACGACTTGGGCTTGGTCTATACAGTTACCGGACGGCCGGACAGCGAGCTTTCCATTGCTCACTGTCCGCAAGCCCGCGCCTACGGTGGCTGGAAATCGGGATCAGAATCCCGGCGGCGGCGGCGAGAACGCCGTTGCCTGATGCGTTCGGCCTCCTCCTTTGCGAGCATTACTGCTTCGCAGAAGTCGGCGACCGCCTGCCACTCCTCTTCGCTCCGGACCATGGCCTCAACCAAGGCCCGGCGCGAGAGATCTCCACCGCCGATCGCCCCCACGAGGGCACGGCGATGCTCCGCCCAAGCAGGGCACACCTCGACTGTATGCTCCACCGTGTCCTCCGGGCATTCCGCACAGTGGTGACACCCGGGCGTCACTGTAATTACTCTACCCTGGCATTTTTGAACGCAAACGGAGTTCAACTGTCAATGTCAAGCATATTGCCGCTTAGTGCTTACTCCAACCTACTCTGCTTAAAGTTAGGGTTAGTTGGGTTAACTCTAGGGTAGCTACTCGAGTTATTTATGAACGACCCTGGGTTGCAACTCTACTCGACTCTGGTTATTTTTGAACGCACTGCAGTGGAAAATGCCATCCCAAAAAAAGTTAGACAAATCTGGTCTATGACCAGTTGTCAAAACATAAACTGTCAAAAAAACGAGCGAAAACAGAAAGTTCCACACATTGCGCCACTTATTTTGTGTTGTGTATTTCTAGTTAATGTGTGTGATTTTTATCAAACCACGTGTGTTAAAAAAAAGCATAATCAAAAAAAAATCTTATAGCCGTGTAAAAGTGCCGTAAATCCATCTTGAATGTTTGTTTTTGCATGGCGTCATGCCCCCGCGAATTAGAACGCGAGCTTCCAAAGCTTTGAAGGAAAACATTGACGTAACCGCAAACAAATCAAAACTAGTAAAGAATGCAACTAAAGCTCCAAGAAAAGCTTTAGCAGATAAGACAAACTCTGCATCTGATGAGGCATCTTTAGAAATCCCGACTAAACCTAAGAAAACAATCACAAAAACTACGAAGACAGGTCTAAACAAGAATGGGGAACAGAAACAAACTGTTGAAACAAAAATTTCTAAACAGAAACGATCTGTAAAATCGAAAGAAAACATTGAATCTATGAAATCCAAAAATGTAGATAATGTTCAAGAAAAAAGGCAACTAACAGCAAGGCCAACCAGATTAGCCAAACTTAATGCTCTACAAATGGAAACTAGAGGTAACTCATCTGATAAAAGTAGTCTAGAAAGTATTGAACCTGTGAATTTCAAAAATGTTGATAAGGTTCAAGAAAAAAGGCAATTAACTGCAAGGCCAACCAGATTAGCCAAAGTTAATGCTCTAGAAATGGAAACTAGAGGTAACTCATCTGATAAAAGTAGTCTAGAAAGTATTGAACCTGTGAAATCCACAAATGTAGGTAAGGTTCAAGAAAAAAATCAATTAATTGCAAGGCCAATCAGAGTAGCCAAAGTTAATGCTCTACAAAAGGAAACTAGAGGTATAACATCTGAAAACAGTAGTCTAGAAAATATTGAACCTGTTAAATCCACAAATGTAGGTAAGGTTCAAGAAAAAAAGCAATTAACAGCAAGGCCTACTAGATTAGCTAAAGTTGATGCTCTACAAAATGAATCTAAAGATACCTCATCTGATAAAAATAGTCTAGAAAATATTGAACCTGTGAAATACCAAAATGTAAGTAAGGTTCAAGAAAAAAAGCAATTAACAGCAAGGCCTACTAGATTAGCTAAAGTTAATGCTCTACAAAAAGAAACTAGAGATACCTCATCTGATAAAAGTAGTCCTGATACTAACAATAATGCTAAAGGCAGAATCAGTAGGAAGAAAACTACTAAAACTCAATCACCAGCTGCATCAGCCAAAAAGAAACTATCCCCAGTGAATCAAGCTCAATCAATAAGGAAATTCCTGACACCAGTGAGCAGGTTTTCATCATTAGCAAATCAAAGCCAATCACCTATAAAGAAAGTTAGCCCTAAGAAGTCTCCCAATAATAAGAAATCAGACCGGAATCTATCATTCAAATTACTGGGAAGCAAGAAAACTTCCCAAGAAAGTGAAAATAATGAGCCAAGAGATGACATCTACGAGTTCACATTTGATCCAAATGAGGAACCAAAACCTCAGAAAAAGAAACGTAAAAGAACAGTTACAAAGAAAACTACTCCAGGTCCTATTGCTAAGCCTAAAAAGGTATACAAGAGCAGTTATGATCAGAACATTTCTAAAGCATTAGCAGCATTAAGAAATGCTGTCAAACCTGGAAAATCTGCACAAGCTGCAAAACTTACTCAAATTGCTGAAATCAGTGATGATGAAGAAGAAAATGATGTTCAAAACAATGTAGCTAATAATATCAATGCTGTTCAAACTTCTATTGTTACAAAAGAAAATAATATGGCTTTCAATGACACTGGCAAGAACTCAGTACATGAATGTAATAATCCTTCAATAAGAGTAGAAGATATTGCTGCAGATATAGAACCAAGTATAGATCACCATGATGATATAAACTATTCACCTGTTAACTCACCAATGCCTCATGGGTTAAAGACTCCTAATGCTCATACATCTGTGAATCATAGAGAAACTCCAGAAAGATCTGTACATAATAATGATCCTCTTAACTTGTTAGAAGAACTCAGTTTCTTTGATGAACAGCCTATAGCCAGTAGTAGTATGAATGTGTCGGTAAGACACCCCTTGGCCAGTCCTTGGAGAGTAGAATTTGGTAGCTTACCAATAAAATGGCCTAACAATGCTTATATAAAGGCTAACATGACCCCAGCAGTTGAGACTTCCTTCATAAATCCTGAGGATTCAAGTAATAAAAGGAAACATGTGTACACAAACATGTTGCCACAAAATGATGAAATGTTCACAGATGTAGTTGATAATACACCAAATCTTAAACAGCCTAGTATAATATCATTTATTAAAGAAATGGCAGAGAAAAGTGCTAAAAAGAAACGAGGCAGGTCTGTTTCTCCAACTAAAGCTATTTATCAGGGCATGGTTGATTTTAATAGTGAAGCAAATAATAAATCTGCTAAGAAAGGATCTGAGAATGTAGCAGATACAGTTGCCCCTCCTAGCAATATTACTTCTGAAGAGGCAAGGCCACCACCTCCACACCACCACTCCACTCCACTTCGCCACCACAACCACCATTCCACCGCTTCCACTGATAAGGAAAACTTAAAGGAAGATAGACAAACTAGAAAGCGAAAGAACAAAGAAAACCTATGTAATATACCAGCGAAATCACCTCGAAAGCAGAAGGACAAAGATTGCACTTTCTTCGGCTTTGATGAAAGTGAGGATCAAGATGAGAATATATCTCCAATTAAAATAAATAATAATCCCGTAAAAGGGAGGTCTTTAAGGCCTAGATCTAAGGCCGTCCTTCAAGAAATCAATGGACCTACAAGAGCAGTGATACCAGTTGCTGCTAAAACTAAAATAGTTACTAGTTCTGAAGCAGTCAATGAGGTTTATGAGGGGTTGAAGTCAGGTGCTGATGCACCAGTGTTTCCTGAAAAGAATGTTGAAGACAATGTAACTAATATTGAGGAGCTAAATATCAATGATGATTCTCAATCTGTACATTTGTTTGAAGATATAGAAGTTGTACATCATGTAAAGGTAATTATTTTAAAATTGTCTGATAAATGCTTAATCTTTTTCTTGATAGCAATTTTAACCTGACAATTCAAGTTCCTCACACTATTTAACTTCAATTTGCTTTATTTTGTACTAGCTGTGCCCGCTACTTCGTTCGCGTAGACTACAGAAATTTGAATTTATTTTTTTCTTAAATAAAAGTAGCCTATGTTACTCCTTATTACATCAGCTACCTGTCAAAAAAAGTCCCGTCAAAATCGGTCCAGCCATTTCAGAGATTAGCCCGGACAAACAGACACTCAGACAAAAATTGTAAAAAATGTTATTTTGGTGTATGTACCGTATATATATATACCTAGTAGTAGAAAGTTGTAGTAAAAAAAAGAAGTTATTCCAATATCACAAACAGACTTTCCAATTTTATTTATATGTATAGATTACAAATAGACACTTCAATTTTATTTATATGTATGATGTAAATGCTATGGTCAAATCTTAGAAATTGATTACTCCATGATATGGCTAAATGAAACTGGCCAGATCATTTTAAATATTGCAGTTTGATGATATTTCAATGTAAATTACGACAATTTTATGCTTATCAGGTTTACTAATAAAACATTTTCATGTGGTTTAGACAGTGATTCAGATGAAGGTTTGGGTGAAAAGCTAGTGAAGCTGGGGTCAGTCTTTACTACAATACCATTACAGTCTAGAAATTCATTATTTGTAAAAAAGATACAACAACTGATGTACATCTTTTATTTTTCTTGTCTTAATCCTGCAATTAGTCATCTAACTATGAGCAGATGACGTCATGAAATAAAATATATCTTGCAGAGCAGTATCCCTCATGGGACAATCACTGTAATCTATTTGTATAAAAATCAATGCCACTTTTCGTTGTAATTTTATAACTCAAGAACGGGCTCACCTATCAAAACCAAATTTTAGGCTTTGTTCGGACTATTTAGTAGATGGTTTATGTGAAGTTTGGTAGGGTAGAGTAGGGTAGAGTTGTGTAGAGTAGGGTAGAGTAGGATAGGGTAGAGTAGAGTAGGCTATAGTAGGGTGGATTAGAGAAGAGCGGGAGCGAAGCCGCGCGGGCAAAAGCTAGTCAATTATATTTAGCTGTCTGTTTCCAAAATATGCAAAATATAATATAATACCATGTGATTCTTAAAATTAATAAATTGTTCTTCTACATTTCCAGCCAACACGTAAAAGCTATGGCAAAGCCAAGAAGGTGACATTCCGACAACATTCCTCATCAGACAGTAGCACTGAAGAACCTGTTGCAGTTGACCACAACGATTCAAGTGACTATGATGACTTGGGAGACCTTACATTTGAGGTTCCTGATGTGAAAGAAAAGAAAGTCACTAAGAAAAGGAAGCCTAAGAAGTTGAGATCTAAGAAGGAGGTAAATATCAGTAGTCACATTTTAATTTCTCAATATGCAGGTAGAATTACACTGCGCACACGTGCCAGACACGTCGTTTTGGGCGTGTCGGTCTCCCTCCGTACGTTTTATATGGAAACTAGACTCGTAGAGCTTAATTTATGCCACACGACGTCGTTCTACGCACAAATCAGGCGTGTTAGGACCAGGCCACACGGTGCGGTGCGGCTCCGGCGCGGCGCCTGAGCGACGAATCGGCGGGCCGTACGAGCGGGGTGACGTCACTCGTGTGCCCGCCAATTGGTCGCTCAGGCGCCGCGCCGGAGCCGCACCGCACCGTGTGGCCTGGCCCTTACGTGTGCGTCGGTCTAATGTAGTTTTAGCTTGATGCAGTTTTATTATGGCCAACTAGTATAATCAAGGTAGAACTACACTGCGCACACGTGTGCCACACACGCCACTCGGATTGCGTCGGTTTCCATATATTTTATATGAAAACTAGACTTATAGAGCTACACTTCATCTGACTTCATTCATGCCACGTGACGCCTACGTCGTTCTACGTACAAATCATCCGTGTCATACTTATGCGTCGGTCTGAAGTAGTTCTAGCTTTAAGTTCGCATTCAGTTAACGCCTTTTTTACTAAACGGCGCCATTCCATTCAATCAGACAGCTAGCATAATCAGCCTTTTAATGTTCCCACTACTGGGACTCAGGCCTTCTTTCAAGGAGAGTGAATGGGCCGTAATTCACCACGCGGCCCCAGTGCGGGTTGGTGAAAGTAGCATGTCTTCGAATACAAGGTGCAGTTTTAAAACTGCACAATATTTCAGGAGGTTGTAATGAAACTCATAAATAATCATGTAAAAATACGAAACCTGGTCAATAATCAGTAATACTTGTTATTTAATTTTTTAATTACACTAAACTAAATCGATTGATCGATGGCCGCGGGGGCGTGGCTAGGGTGTGGCGTGCGGGATGATGATTGGATGATACATTATTTATGAAACTATCGTTGCGAGTTAGTGTGTGTGAAAACGCCCTTTATTATTCCGTGTTTGTGTGTGTGAAAAAAAGCGCGGCTATAAAAAAAAAAAAATTACCTACTTATTTTATTATTGATTCGGGTCGAGAATCACTAACATAATTACCTCCTGAAATATTTTGCAGCTTCAAAACGACACCTTGTATAGACATATCAGACAGCTAAGGTACGCAAATAATTTGGATTGATAATGATGTTTAATTGGATTGGTTGCGAAAATGCGGATGAGATGCGGGATGCACAGGATCGTTCATTGTGGCGAGGCCTATGTCCAACAGTGGATGTCTATTGGCTGAAATGGTGATGATGATGATGTTTAATTTATTGTCTAGTCTAGATTTTTGAGAGAGTTCAATTAATGTTGATTTGCATACAGCCGCCATGTGCTGATGAGAATCGTAAGTGAGATATGCCTTTGCCGCTCTCTGTTTGCAAGGAAACTAAAATAAGACAGAGAACCTAAAATAATGGTGGCTTGCAGACTCATGTCTAATCTGTCCATATTGGGGTGCCCTTAGTTTTTGTCCATCACAAGAATGGCATTAGCCAGCCAATTAATTAAATGCTGTATTAGATGCTTTTGCTGAATATTTCATGGCTTAGAGTGAAAACCTCGAATAATTATGCAATTTTAGGTACTTTTCTGAAAAGAACAGCTCGTAACGCACAATCTTGTATCTCGCAAAATTTTGATTCGATATTTGTAGCGCCATGGATGGACGATGTTGAATGCTTCAGTTAGTTTGGTGTGATCACCTCTCGAAGGCGCGTCACAAAACTTGCGGAAAAAAATTTAAAACGAAAAACAATCGTTTGAATAAATCGATAGTTTTAAATATTTGAATAAAACGCGTAGAAGCACATTAAAATTACATGATAGGTCTAATTTGGTTTTTTATGCCCCCTGAAAAGTTTCGTATTCGCAGTTACGAGGGATTAACTTTAAGGGCACCGAGACACTACGGCGCGCAGCGCGACCAGTCGTCCCTACTAATAAAATGTATACAGTTCTATAGAGAGTTACTCACCTGTAGTACCCCTAGCCAAGTTGCTAATCTGCAATCGGTAACGCTAGTAGAAAGGTTCAAATGTATGTAGGAATGACGTCATCTCACGTGGTCAGAACAAAAGAATTGGCGGCGCGGCCAATTCGAAGCGTTCGGCGCAAGCGAAACGGTTGTAACTTGGCTAGGGGGCTGGTGTCCGTTTGGTTGCACAACCAATTTGGTGACGCGACCAGCTCGGACGTTTGGCGACTCTGGTGTCTAGTTTGGTAGCTCAGGGCTATATTTCACCAGGGCACCCATCATGGCGGCGCAGCTGGTCGCGCCGCCATGGTGTCCCTGTGAAATAAAGCCCTAAGCCATCGCAATAGAGAACAATAAAAAATAGAAACAATAGAATAGAGAAATACTTCATTTGAATGGATCTTCTGTATAAAAATAAATAATCAATTAATTTTAAATTACAGGAAAAAGAGGCAGAAGCATGGGCAGCAAACTTCAATTCAATGTGCGAGGATATAGAGGAGTTCCCCCTACTTGTTGAGTAAAATCAATATTTACTTATTATTTTAATTTGGTAATTATGTTATTAAATCTTACGTTTTACTTATAAACCCTTTACCCGCGTGCGACGGATTGGTCCGGCGATTGTTTTCGTGTTTTATACGCCAGGGTCGTGTATCTACGACTGGATACTCCATCTTGTGGTATTCCATCCCCATTGGTTACAAAAGAGCTGACGAGATGGAGTATTTGGTCGTGTATGTGCGACTCTGGCGGATTAAATACAAGAGGGTTTGTCGGATATATCCGACGTAAGCAATTAAAAGGATAAAATACTCATTTTATGAGAACTGTGCAATTTTTGGGCACACAATATGGTACAGGTCGCGCGGTGAATTAAGATCGCTCGGCAAAAGTGGAAGGGGCATGCGCAGTATTCAATTCTAAGGTCTATTTGGCGACGTGCGGGGTGTGCGCCGACGGCGGCACGTCATTGGTAGATCAGTCGCTCTTCAATTCCCGCGTTGCGTTCTCGCGTCTCATTGGATACTGTTGTACTTGGGTACTGTTGCGTACAGCTTGTGTTATCGTGTTAGTAATACGTAGTCGTAAAAAAAATGGTTAAAAATAAAGTTTTAAAACGGCAAGCCAGAAAAATGGTTTACGACGTGAATTGTTATGTTAAGAAAGAAACTAACGAAATAATTTTTATTTTTTTTTATTTTAATTTTAAAATTTTTAATTTTTCTGAATTTACCTACTTAAAAGATAAATTACAAGCAAAAACTAGTGTTATTATAAGTTATGTTACTAAGGTTCAAACATACGAAATTAAAAATAAAATCCTAACATACTAAGAATTTCTGTGCGCAATTGTACACATGCGCCGATTGCCCCCACTACTTTCACCGAGCGATCTTAATTCACCGCGCGACCTGTATCTCTCAATTAAAAACATGGACACAAAATAACCTTATTATGTATTATGTAATTAACAATAATTCTTTGTTTATGTAAATAATCTGAATCTAATTTATATCATAGGTTAATGATAATTCTGGTTAATTATGAGATAAGTGTACCTCAAGAAGTACAATTTAATCAAGAGTCTTATATTGTGGCCATTAAGTATTTGCCATTTTATTTTATCAAGTGTGAGTTTACATGACATGTTAAGTAGAATTTAAGTTAATAAGAATAATGATTTAATTTATAAACATTTTTATTGACAATAACTATGATATAAGAATAAGCTGAAAATATCGTGTAAAACAAAATAAACTGAAGGGTTTAATTAGCTACGTAATGTTTCTTTGACGATATGCACATTTTTATTCACAAAATCATAATTATTGTCAATTAATAATTGAATAATGATTAAAATACTTCGCGTTATTAAGGTAGAATAATTAAGTAACAGTTCTTAATTTTAAGACAAGTTTTTACCTCAAATTGATATTGAAATCCTGTTTTATAAGAGTTTTAGTATTAAAGAGCAAAACTAGATCTATGATTTTGCTGTAATCTGATAAGAATTCTCAATACTTAATTTTTGGTTTTAATCTCTTGGACATTTTATGTTATTATTATTTTAATGAGCGAATACTTTAAAATTTGTTCTTTGTCATCGTTTCGTGTTGTTCAGATTTTCGTTTTATTTTCGTGAGATACCGAGATGTAATGCTGGTTTTTTCGTGTTGTTCAGATTTTCGTTTTATTTTCGTGAGATACCGAGATGTAAGGCTGGTTTTTTCGCGTCTCTAGTTTTATGTTTGCCTACAGACAACTAAGTTTTAATAAAAATAGCGTTTCTAACATTTCTTGTTTCATTTTCATAATTCCACGATAGCGATCACAGAGTACGACGAATTTGGTTCTGAGATGACAACATACGGGCCGGCGCCCACTACCGGCGTGGCACGGCAAAGGATTTGATTACTAATCAAGCTATTTTGAATCTTATTTCAATGAGTTCAGAATTCATGTTACTTTATTTGGATACCACGATGCCGTGGCGCGCCGCGGCGAACTGTGGCATGCTGCAGCGCGCCATTGCATTCCGCGAGACGTAATGTGTCACTTTGTGTCAAGCAATGATTGCAAAGTTAGCTGAAATATGGGATTAGGCGCACAATGCCACATTCGCAAAATGACATATTGACGCAAAATGCCACATTCGCAAAATGACATTTCGCAATATGCCACACTAGCAAAATGCCACATTAGCAAAATGCCACATTCGCAAAATGACTTTTCTCAAAAGGTCACATTAGCAAAATACCACATTATCAAAATGACACATTCTCAAAATGACACATTCTAAAAAAATCGTAATTATCGCATAGGATTAGGCGCACAATGCCACATTCGCAAAATGACATTTCGCAATATGCCACACTAGCAAAATGCCACATTAGCAAAATGCCACATTCGCAAAATGACTTTTCTCAAAATGTCACATTAGCAAAATACCACATTATCAAAATGACACATTCTCAAAATGACACATTCTAAAAAAATCGTAATTATCGCATAATGTGCGATTTACGTAAATTAAAATTAAAAAAATGTTAAAATTACTTATTTACTTCTTGCAGTGGGCTTTTTTTTTCATAAAAACATACTAACGTCCAAATAAAAAAAATACTGAGTTCGAAATGACATTTTGGCATTATGCGAAAGTGGCATTTTGCGAAAAGTCATTTTGCGAATGTGGCATTTTGCGAAGATGTCATTTTGCTAATGTGGCGTTTTGCGATATGGCATTTTGAGAATACGACATTTTGAGAATATGACATTTTGCGAATGTGGCATTTTGCGTCAATATGTCATTTTGCGAATGTGGCATTGTGCGCCTAATCCATTTTGGTTAATGTGGTCCGGTCGATGCGCGGGGGCAAGGGAGGGAAAAGACGCACTTGCGCGTGCGTTATTTTGTCTCTCACATTGACCGAGCGCGGCAAGAGATTAGCACGTGCGTACATGTGTAACTTCAGTGAATGCATAGACTTAACCTGATGATGTTGCCAGGATAGTCTCCTCATTTGAGCATTCTTCAATAGTTAGTACCTAGCACAGCCACGAAATTTTGAATGTTAGTTTAATTTTGATATTTAACACAATTTGTGGTGGACTAACCCCCGTTAGGAGGCGGTGACGGTAGTCGTCAGTAACCTTCGGCTACCGAGCCCTCGGGACAGTTCAACCCGATTGGCGTACGTTGCTTGTTGCGCTGGTCTCGTACGCCACCACGCACCCCTGAATGCGTATGTCTACTTTTATATAAAACAATAACCTTTTACATAACTATACACATAAAAAAGTTTCAAGAACAAAAACTGCTAAAAACAAAATTTAAGTCATATCACGCAACACGAAATATCTCACCCACGGAACAGTAAAAACAGTGGAAGAAGTAAGTAGGCGTGGCACTGTCGCCGCTAGTAAGAATCGCGTTGCGCACTTGCTGTTCAAGCGCTCTCATTCTCTAACTAGACTGCGCAACATAATAATTAACGAAAAATAATATTAAAATGCCTTATTGTCCCATACTGTACTTTAAAAACCATAGTCTGACTAAAAATCTAACTCATGGAGGTGTATCATACCACCGAAAAGTATTATTTTCGGATTTATTTTAATAAAATGAAAAAATAATATTACGTGAAACATTGCGCAGGATATACAAACAAAACTAGTCCTTAGTAACATCACTACAAAGTTGATTTTCTTTTCTCGGTTATTAGCTTTTCTGGAATATTCGTTAGTCTACCCACGGAACAGTAAAAACAGTGGAAGTAGCTTGAGAAAATGTTTGTTCCAGAACCGGTGTCGCCAAACTCATACATTTACAATTTACTCTTACTGCAAACCTAAAAATATGATTGGCTGAAAACAAAAACAGGGCGTAGACGAAATGCCAAAAAAACATATACGAAATGCAACTTTAATTTCAAAGGACTATAAATCAAATTGACAAAAACAAGAAAGAAATACATCTTTGACTACCAAGTACTGCCACTCGTCGCTAGATGGCATTGTTCAGTATATAATATTCAGTATGAACTGTAAGAAAGTAAAAATAAGATTGGTATTTGAATGGCGTATCACTGACGCGAATGCGCTTGCTGCTACTCAGATAGGGAAGTGACCTTATTCGATCGAAATATGTATCGATTGTATGAAAACGTATTTAAAACATATCATGCAAAAAAAATTGTATGCGATAGTGTGATAGTATTAAAATTATGAAATTAATATGATTAAAGGCAATTTTTAAACATAGTAAAAAGGGTATTTATTGGCATAGTACATCAATTATCATCATCTCAGCTGAAATCATCGTCATCGCCCACTGCTAAACATAAGAATATTAAGTATAATTGAAACGCCCTATGTTGTTCCTAACTCTTTAACTAAATTTATTTAAAATACATCACAAATATCATACCACAATTTTTATTTTATTATATTTATTAATTTAATAGTTATCTGTATTATATTACTTACAAAAACTATTAAACCATAATATTTATTTTAAAAAGGCAATGTAATACATATTATACATATCGATTGATTTTATCGATAAAGTCACGCACTATTTGGATAGCGTCAAAAGTATAGGTAGACTAACGAATATTCCAGAAAAGCTAATAACCGAGAAAAGAAAATCAACTTTGTAGTGATGTTACTAAGGACTAGTTTTGTTTGTATATCCTGCGCAATGTTTCACGTAATATTATTTTTTCATTTTATTAAAATAAATCCGAAAATAATACTTTTCGGTGGTATGATACACCTCCATGAGTTAGATTTTTAGTCAGACTATGGTTTTTAAAGTACAGTATGGGACAATAAGGCATTTTAATATTATTTTTCGTTAATTATTATGTTGCGCAGTCTAGTTAGAGAATGAGAGCGCTTGAACAGCAAGTGCGCAACGCGATTCTTACTAGCGGCGACAGTGCCACGCCTACTTACTTCTTCCACTGTTTTTACTGTTCCGTGAGTCTACCTATACTTTTGACGCTATCCAAATAGTGCGTGACTTTATCGATAAAATCAATCGATATGTATAATATGTATTACATTGCCTTTTTAAAATAAATATTATGGTTTAATAGTTTTTGTAAGTAATATAATACAGATAACTATTAAATTAATAAATATAATAAAATAAAAATTGTGGTATGATATTTGTGATGTATTTTAAATAAATTTAGTTAAAGAGTTAGGAACAACATAGGGCGTTTCAATTATACTTAATATTCTTATGTTTAGCAGTGGGCGATGACGATGATTTCAGCTGAGATGATGATAATTGATGTACTATGCCAATAAATACCCTTTTTACTATGTTTAAAAATTGCCTTTAATCATATTAATTTCATAATTTTAATACTATCACACTATCGCATACAATTTTTTTTGCATGATATGTTTTAAATACGTTTTCATACAATCGATACATATTTCGATCGAATAAGGTCACTTCCCTATCTGAGTAGCAGCAAGCGCATTCGCGTCAGTGATACGCCATTCAAATACCAATCTTATTTTTACTTTCTTACAGTTCATACTGAATATTATATACTGAACAATGCCATCTAGCGACGAGTGGCAGTACTTGGTAGTCAAAGATGTATTTCTTTCTTGTTTTTGTCAATTTGATTTATATTCCTTTGAAATTAAAGTTGCATTTCGTATATGTTTTTTTGGCATTTCGTCTACGCCCTGTTTTTGTTTTCAGCCAATCATATTTTTAGGTTTGCAGTAAGAGTAAATTGTAAATGTATGAGTTTGGCGACACCGGTTCTGGAACAAACATTTTCTCAAGCTACTTCCACTGTTTTTACTGTTCCGTGATCTCACCCAATAGGTATAATACCGATTGACAATCTAACTACTACATTATCATTTTTTAGGTAAGTCTCAACTAAAAATAAAGTTATGGTGAGTATTGGACACAAAACAAAAAAGAGATCGTGAATATTATGAACTTCGTCATTTTTTTTAAACTATGCTATCTTAAATCTATTGTTCCTAATATACTATATTAGACTCAAAAACACCAATCAAGGACATAAAACATATAAAAAATGTTTTATGTAGTAGTATGTACCTACAATTGCCGAAACGAATCTTGAGCGCTGGCTTCAAGTTGCGCAGAAGTCAAATATTCGGTATCTTTAGTGGTGCGAAGTGAGACGCGGGGGTGGGGAGTGTCTGTGATTGGCTTGCCGCGCCATCGAGTCATAGACGTCACTCATGATTCGTTCCCTGCGTTTGCAGCATTTATTTAACAACGACGATTGGCTCGCCAATGTATGGAATACGCAAAGCGATCTCCACTCTGACGCCGAGCGCTCAAGATCTGTGACGGTAATTGTAGTAGTACGATGCCACGGCATGCCGTAGCGCGCCATGCCGGCAGTGAGCGCCGGCCTTAACGGATTTTTGGTACTACTAGTTTCAAGTTATCCAAGATAGATGGCGTGGTTCTCAATTGTGTGACAGGCGCGAGTTAATGATAAAAATTATCACTAGATGGCGTTAGTAATACCTACTATGTTTTAAACAAAGAGCATTCTAAAACAGAATGGGGTTTAAAGTGAAGGATTCGTCGAAGTCTTTCTCTCGTACTTATAGCTAGTTTGGTTTATAGCATTTGTTGTAGTTCAAACAATTTTTCTTTTTAAAAGCTTTTTATTTCAGTTTTTTTATATTATGAAGTTGTTCTAAGGTCTCGAAGGCTGATTTTTCTATTAAAGTTAGCTACTTGCCGCATTCGATTTTTAAGAAATGGTATCAGTATTCTTCATACATAGGTACCTATTACTTACACTTTCCTCTGTTGGTCCTTATGTATTAGTCTTATTTTTAATCTTCAAATTGGAGGCCAGAAAGTAGAAGGAAATGTCAGGATAGGCGCCGCTATGGAGCAGTATTTTTATCCACTACTTAACTGTTACTACTATACAACTTATCAATATCTAGCTTTAACTAGGGATCCAAGTTGTTATCCTGTTAACGTACGTACTGACGTTCTCGTCATAGTTTTGGTTTGGAGTGGAGCTAAGACGACCCTGACGTTTGCCGATGTTTTCCAGTTATAGTCAGGATTTGGAGCTAAGATAGACACCTCTATTTTAGTTTAAGCGTTCACCATCCTAGTTTTACTTCTATTAGTAGGTAGTCTATCAGTGAACTCAAACCCACCCTTAGTCCGGTTCAAACAACAACAGACCCAAAGCAAAGAAAATATCACAAGCCATAATTTATAAAATGTAAAATTAATTAATTCAACAAAGTAAGTATCCACTCAGCCCTAATGTGATGCCTGACGATATTAAAATGATTGCTCTTTGGCAAATATGGCGGCTGGCTGAATTATACAGCGGAAGCAAATATTACCCTCGCAAACATACGTCCCGAGAGAGCGAGCTAGTTCGCGCACTCAAAATTAAAAGCACACAATGAAAATACAGTACCGAGGGCCCCTACTCGGATACCTATGTCGCGAAAAGTAAGTGCGTACTCCGCTACTCCGACCATAGCTCTTAACACTACGCGTGGAGTGGCCCACGCATTGTTGTCAATGAAAACAGTCGCCGCCAGAGTGTTTTTTTGTTTATAGACTCTTCGATGTTGCCACTCGAAAATAAATAGCCGCGCGGTAACGAGCAATATGGGCCTAACAAGCTGTAACGATGTTTTGTCTTTACAATCGATTCGCGATTGTTTGTTATTGTTCCATCTCGCCTCGATAACAACTGAGTTTCGCGTTGAATCGCGAGCCAATTTGAAAACAACGAGGTTATTGGTTTGTTAATGAATAAAGAGATGATTATGCTGGTGGGTAGTTGTTAACTTGTTATGCTGGGATCAGTGGGTAGTTTGGTGATGTTAGAGATCTATAAGAAGGTAGCGTATCTTTGCTTTTCTTTAGTTAGACAATCGAATAAAAATAATATCGAATAAAAAATTATATCTTGATTAAGTACTAATTTGATTGAGTGGTACCTATAGGAACTCTTTAAAAAACCTGAGTTGTTTGAGATTTCTATAGGTAAAAGCAAGTAGGTATTGGGATAAGCCAACCAATCACGCTGTAGTAACAATTAATAATTGAGCACCTAATAATATCTACCCCGAGAGTAGACTTAATAAATTAACAATTGGACTATTTCTGTCATTTAATTAAAGGGTGGCCGCGCACACCCGGGCTGTTCGGGTCGGGAATATTAACCGCAATTCTCGGTCAACATTCACAAAATTGACACGTCAAATATTTGTAACTTCGTCCTGGGACCACGTTAGACGGCAAACAGAATCGTGTCTGGTCCTCCCTTAATTTCCGATGTTTCTACACCATCGGGCCATTGTCCCAAAATGGTTCTAAGTGATCTGTTCTTACGGTTAAGTTTGGAGTGTGCCTCATTCGTCGAGATAGCCGCTTGTGAAAACAAAATGGCGCTGACTGTGTTTGAATTGGGCCGTATCAGTCGCTAGCGGAGATTCATTTTGTCGCGTTGCTTAAGATCGGAGTAGAGTCTCCTACATATTGTCTCAGTACACAAGGTGAGTGTGTGCCCGCGTGTTAGGCTTGCATTTAAAGCTAGCTACAAATTTGTTGTTTCAGTACAAATACTACGATGATATTGTTTGCAGTTTGACTTTGCGTTCGATCGAGGAGTTTGTTTGGCAGCCTAGTGCCGACGTCGTAATAAGTCAACACTTGTATATTGATTATGATGATCGTTGTGCTACTGTCTGCTTTTATACTGGTAGCTACTCAATTAGGTACGTGTTTCTTTAAAGAGATGTAGAAGCTGCAAGTGTATTGAAGTTTTAAGAAATCATACTGGCTTCTTTAAAAATTAGAAATAGCAGTCTTTATTAAGGGGTCCTGCTGTATACAGAACCGATTGTAAAAGTACCTAGGTACTTGTCATGTCTTTAGCACTCATAACAAAAGATTAACTTACAAAAACTGGGTTAAATATAAATAAATAGAACAAGTGTGCCAACTGCTTAGAATCCAATAAGCAAAATGGAATAAACAATTAAATCTCACCTATGTTTAGTCTTCAAATTTACCAATGATTAAAAACCACATGTAAGGAGCAAACACTAACTTTCAAAAGAGGAGTATACTTAACAAATATTATATTGTAAACTTTACATTGACATAGTAAATATTAAATAATATGTGTACAGGTAAATAATATTGTCGCTAGCCGAGTCTACCTGCTCTTGGTGTTGCCATTATCATAAACCAAACACGTCAATATTTACCCACACAAACAAGGGCGTAATTTTTAAATAAATTGTGGCATTTCGCGAAATTGCTTCCGCAAATAGAATTGTGGACAAGAGCCGGCGCGAATGTGTGCGAAACTTTTTTCGGCCCGCTATTTGACCATGAGCTTTGTCGCTTAATGAGACGCTCAGCGTAATTTTGGAGGCTGTAAAACATAATTATCCTTCTGCAAAGCTTTAGTCATAAACAGATAGAAGGACACAGTGTGACAGTGCTTTATGATTCTTCAGTCAATATTGTTGAGTTGCCGAAGATAGATGGCGCTACTTGTAGTTTTTTTTTTGTCAAGGCATTTTATCATGCAAGGGCGAGTCGTATTGAACAATAGGATTAATTCAAATGCCTACCTATTTGTTTATTAAGAGGCACGTGTTGTGGTGTGATCATCTAGTAATTTAACTGGTCTTTAAATTACCTAAGGAGGAGTTCGTGTGAGTACAAAAGTTAAGTAAACGTAGACCAGCGAAATGCCTGAATTTGAAATAAATAGATGACTATCTCAAACTGTTCACGATTCTTTCAAACCTATAGGTTTTTATTTAGTTTTGCACAACATGCGTGCTCCAATTATCCGCCGTTTTAAGATAATAAAAACACCATTAAAGTAGGGCTAAGTGTATTAATGAAAGCAATATCTTAAATGAGCGGGCTTGGCGGCCATCTTGTGTCGTATTTCCCGCCATTACACTGGGGTAGCGTTCGGAGAGCGGCAAGAAAGATAATCCTTGGATTGGTCAGACTAAACGCGGAGCAACGTGGGGTGTAGATGGAAGAGATCCAATTTCGTACGGCCACTTACGTGCGGGACTTAAATTGAACATTATTCAGTGGTGTTGTTGGATATATGGAAGTTAGGTACATAGATATATGAATTGTTTGGCGCTAAGTTCAACAAAAATCTAAAATAATAATCCTTATAATAGACTTTACTTATGTAGATACATACCTAGATCTACCTACTTATTGTTAAAAAACATATATATATTTATGAATTTTTAAGTTCTTCAGCTATAAGACCGCCACCTATCCATTTAAGTTTGTGTAAAAGTTATGTTACTGTTTATCAAATCATTATTGTAATGTGTTTAAAAAATCATTACAATAACGATTATTCTATTCAAGTCTATTCTAAAATCTATTAGATAAGTAACCAGCCACAATCCAGTGATTATAATGACTGATCGCATTTAATATCTACTAAAAAAGTCATGACATATTGCTCTGAAACGTGGTCGCTCACAATGGGCCTTATCAGAAGGCTTAAAGTTACCCAAAGGGCAATGGAAAGGGGTGTGCGCGGAGTTTCCTTGCGTGCTCGTATCAGAAATGAAGATATTCTCAGGAAAACCAAGGTTAGCGATATAGCCTGATGCATCGGCAGACTTAAGTGGCAGTGGGAAGGCCTCATTGCTCGCTGAGCAGATGTTTGAAGGCATGCTTATCTGAAAGAAAGAAAGAAAGACAGCTTATTTACGTGAAATGACGCAATCCTAAAACTACCTAGCTAACAAACATAATTTAATAGATAGGGAAGACATGCGTCCCATCCGTGCAAAACGGCCGAACGCTCAGCGTAAAAGAACTATTCAAGCAAATATCTCAACTATTTTGAACGGAACTGAATGATCTAACACAGATATTTAAGCAGGCCATACCTTCCTAAATCTTTTTTAGTCCGACGGAAACAAAAGAAATGCGAGATTAATGAAAATTATTTGACTATAGTATAGACTACTTACTTCTAAGAAATCTTCAAGTTCTTAATAAAGCAGGATAACAATTTTTCTTATCTTATTTAGTTGCTATTTACCCCGCTGCGACAACTAGGTACCTAGGTTTGCGTAACTAAGCACCGTCCGGATTTTCCCTAATCATAAAATATCTTATAAGTTATCTAGGTATTCCACTAATTCCTCGAATCGATCTGCAAACATCCGATAGATAAATTGTTTGCGTAAAAAGCTATATTAAGTAGCTACCTGGGTTCTTCAAGTAGGCACCAAAATATACTCTTTTATTTCTTTAGAAAATATCAAGGTTGAAGACAGAAGATATTTCTAAGAATCTACGGAAATATCAAATTCTTGGTAATGTATTTTTTATAGCTTTTAAGAACCGTAGAAGTAGGTGTTTACCAAAACGTTTGCTCTTGACTTTAATTTCGCTTGATAGAATGCAATGGATTTAGCTTTTGCCCGCGACTTCGCCTGTGAACCTACATTAGCAATCGGACCAGTACTTCCAGAGATTACCTCCTACAAACAAAAAGAGAAACATACTTTTCCACTTGATTCTTATTCTTCTTCTCCTTCCTGCCCTTATCCCATATTACTTGGGGTCGGCGCAACACGTTTTCTTCTTCCAGTCTGTCCTGTCACCCGTCAAACTATCACTAACTCCCTTTTCTTTCATATCACTTCTCACACAATCCATCCATATTTTTTTCGGCCTTCCTCTCCCTCTCCATCCATCTACATGTATACTCAGAACTCTTTTAGTAATAACTTTTCCACTTGATTAAATTAGTGAAAATAATTTGGGTGTGTTTTTCTTCTTAGATACACTCAATCCTTCCACATCAGTCTAGTATTCATTTCTTATTCTCCAAAACACTTAACTCAGTTTTCAGTTTAAATGCGGGAAACTTCGAAATAGTAACATGGTCCTCAAAAGGCATCCAAAGGAACATTGTGGATTTTAGTTGGTAAAAGACTGACTTGAGTGTAAGACTAGACTAAAATCTCTCGCTTCACCTATAGCGGGAGACGACATTTAATATTCAACGTAAAAAAAAAACTTCAACCGAAACGGTACCAAGTAATATCTATCAAGAATTATCCTGCCGTAGCAACAGGGAATTTCGTTCGATAGATTATATGTATAGGTAGGGGCCGTATAGAGGCAGATGCGTTCAAGTTTCTATATTTACTTAGGCTGGCTCGCTTTATCAGAGCTATGCATGTCTGGGGGAATCGTTTGATCGTGCACGCCTGACAGAATAATTGAAAGCTCAATGTGCACGTAAATATATTGATGGGACGTCATAAATAACGGAGTTTAAGGATTACTATTTTTTCGCATGTAATCTAGAGGAATTTTTGTAATCGTTCTTTTTCATTATAGAGCTATATGTAGATAGCTTTTGCCCGCAGCTTTGGCTACGTACATAAAATATAGCCTATGTCACTCAGGAATAAAGCAGCTTTCTATCGGTGCAAAAATTTTAGCAATCGGACCAGTACTTTTAGAGATTACCTCTACATTAGTGTAGAAAGGCTCGCGTTTGACCACTATCTCACCTGATGGTAAGCGATGATGTTGCCGACGATAAAGCACGCTTGCCTAGAAGTAAGCTATTCACTCTAGACTTAAAGACCCCTAGGTTGTAGCTATCAGGAAATATAGACTTGGGCAGAATCCTCTTGAAGACATCTCCTGTGTCCAATAATAGGTAAAACATCACCTTTTTTACTTCCTAACCTGATTTTATTTAAAGGTATTATTTTCTCGAAAATCAAGTAAGCTTTTCATTAGACTCTATTTATTCTTTAGATATTATTTATCAAGGAAGCAAGACAATACAAAACAAAATTCAAAGTGAACAAATTCTAATTTATTACATTACTTAAGTTCCAAGTACATCTGAGCCTGCACGATTTCATTAATTTTCGAAACTTAAGTAAGTCGCGAGGCCTTAAGCACCGAATCTACAATTTATGTAAAACGGGCCCGCCGATGTGCAAACACACTACTCGGTAATACTTGGTAACTGTTCACTGTACTAAGTAGATTAAGTATGTAAGTACTTACTTTGGTTGCCGACTTTGTAACACCACCATGCTTTGTTGTTAACAATTTAACAGCGATAGTGCCTCAATTCTGTCTTTGTTAACCCTCCTTTTTTAGATGGGAGATCATCAATTAACCTCTTCGAAGTGTTAGACTCTTAATGACTAAAACAACTGGAGAAACTCAAGTGGGAAGGCCCACTTGAGTTTCTCCAGTTCCCTAAGCTTTGCGTTCCAGGGCCACGGAAAATCTTTAACAATCCTGCAGTTCTTTGTTAGCCCTGCATTCTATACAGAGAATATCTAGGTCTCTTATTATGTCTAGACTTATTTAAGAGAGTATTTATATCGTAAACTAAATACATTAACCAATCCTTTATCCCCAAAACAACCCCCATAACTTCTAATCAACATCAAATACGGTTAAAAGAAAAATCGCAGCTAATACCTCGGCAATATTACTCGTACACCAGCGAATTAATTCCCCAGCGTTCCCACCGGCCATAAATAAAGGCCTCGCGTCTGCAAACACACGGAAAGTGCGCAAACAACATAAAACACGGAATGATTGCAATTAAAAACGCATTGCGGGGTCACGTGACCCGGCGGCCATCTTGTAACCGCGCGCCTACGATGCTTCGACCGTTAATTATGAATTAGGCACGGAAAGTGGACAGTTTATTGTTTGTTGATCAGGTGAGGGCTGTTTTTGTATTTGTTTGGTGTGCAAATAATGGGAGTTTCAGTTTCTATTCAAAATTTAAAACAGTAAATGTAAATATCTATTGCTATGATTTAGAAGTGCGTTAATCATTGTTGGAACTGCAGAAATTAGTTGGCTTTCTAGCCAATGTGGATATGTACTCTGTGTCTGGTTTGATATATTCATATGGCCTAAGAGATGACTTGGCCAGTTAGATATATATCTAATAAAAGATTGGCCTATGATAACATTAGGTTGAAAAAAGTGAAAAGAAGAAAGGAAAGAGAGATCTTTCCCCTGTAGTGAGACAACATAGGCATACCTATAAGATGGGGTTTGGTATAGCTCACTATGTATACTCACTCACAGATATTTAACAATAAGGGATTATAAACAATTCGTTTTACAAAATAACTTCAATTTTGTTGCATTATATCTTTAACACAGTAAAACACAAATTGCAAATCAAAGACCCACCAAAAAAAATTGGAAACTAGACCGGATATCTGGGATTTGCCTGCGAGCGATGTTTGCGAACGAACTAGCGATTAAAGTAAATAGAGATGGGAAGCATCGAATGCATGACGGCAGTCGAAGAGTGATGCCAATAGATTTCATATAGTCGGTCTGTACTAGTAGGTCGAGCTGAAACTTTTTGACCCAGAATTTTGGCTTCAATCTGCTCTTTTTATTGGTTTAGATTGATTTCGATTTGGGAGGCTGTTTCAGCTGTTTGTCCTAGATAAGCGTATATGTTGCACGCTTTATAGGTTATCCTTTAAGCCATCCATTGATATTAGTTTATAGATATTTTGCTTCATGAAGACGCCGTGGTCCTGGATACGTGCATATTGTTTCTGTGTCCCTAGGTAAATTTCTTTGACACCGCAGTATTTCAAATTGCCGCTTATAGAAAAAGAGTGTACGTAAACCTACACAGACACATCCAGAATATAACAACTTATCTAATACGTACCACGGTTTTCTTAGATTTAGAATTTTCTACTTCTAATTATATCTATAGTACCATTTCTTCCGTTGGTTGTATTTCCTCAGCCATTATGGTTACAAAAGCCACCAATACTTTAGGCTGGTTATCGTGCACCAAGTACACCATTTGACACCAAGTACTGCAACTTTACGCATATAGAAAAAAGAGTGTATGTGATACATACAATTCCAACCCGCGGCGATAAAGTATACCAACTTTACCCTATACGTACCACGGTTGTCTAAGGCTTCTATTTATATCTAGGTTCGTTCCTCTGTTGGTTGTATTTCCTTAGTTATTCTGGTGATAATCCTTTAAGCTGGTTCTCGTTTTTGGTGTCGTTTTCATCATTGTTTTAGGGAGCCTTGTTTAACCCACTCCTGAGTCCAGGGTTTTTTCTTGTGCTGTCTTCGTTTTACTAATCTTAAAGAGTTCAGGGCTTTTTAATGATATTGAAATACTTACAGCTAAACGATTCGCAACAGTTGAATAAGCTCTCCTTTTTAAGGACAAAAGTAGAAGCATGCAAAAATGTGTCTTGTTTCTTCTAAGCACATTACCTATGTAGAAAGGTGCTAACATTAATTTATAGCAGAACCCTTATGTATCTCTCTACCTCCATTGAAAACATCCCTTCAAATTGCAAAAGCAAAAATAAAAAAATCTTGGAACATATAAATACCGGAACCCACCCTTCAGATTGTAATAAGTATTTTTTATTTATAGGCCCTTATTGCCCGCGGTGCTAATATCGCCAAGATCGCGGATCATCCCAAGTAAGGGAGCGGTGCCGGGGGGCTAAACAAGCGATTTTATGCACCACATCGCTTATACGTATTTTATTGAGTAAGTAATGCTTTATATGAGAACAAACTGTTTTCGTTGTTGCTTTTCAAATATATTTCGCTTGCATAATTATGAATAATAGACAAATATTTGAATCTGAATTCTTTTGTCTTATCAAATATCGAATTCGAATACCTATATTTTTGTCGTTGAAATATAACTATGTATCACGGCAAATATAGGTACAACACTAAATAAACACATAAGCAACAGATATTTTGCAAGCGCATACCGAAAAAAAGAACACTTTGTATTTTAAAATGAAACTTCCTATTGCAGTAAATTAAATTCAACGGTTTTTTAAAGACACTAGAGGCAGAACAACGAATGAATGGCGCCTAAAAAACGATTTCTCAAAATGGCCGCCAACGAACGTGTCAAAATTCCTTTCCAAAAGTTGAAAATAATTTGTCGTGGGTAAGTTTCCCTGAGTTTTTTTATACTTATCTGAGTTCTAAGAATTTCTTACGTTAGTCGAGGTGTATGGAAATATTTTAAGATACTGCGAGCGAAGTTTGTTCAGTGAGATAAGCGATGTAGCGGATGCCGGCTTGTTTGCATTCATGTATATACATACACGGGCACGGCTGTTGCGTGGAGTATACTTTAGTACATAATAGAATTATAATATATTACCTAGTACATAATTGAATTTGATGTTCAATTTCTTTATAAGGTCTTGCGCATTTGTTAGGGTGGTTCCTGTGTGTACCTACTTGCTTATCTTGGCTCTTGCTTTTGATGGATTATACTAGGCATTTGCAATTTGTAAATATCTTTACCTAAGCATTTGTAGCTTTCTTTGTGATAAAGGCTAGCACATTGTTAAAAAGTACGCGGTGCTTGGGTCTTCCAAAGACTGATTTTCACTTATTACTCACTAGATCCAATTGTGATTCTGTCAGCACGTCTTGCTGTTTAATTACGTTCATCTTTTTATATGTACCTATTATAAGGTTTGTAGTTTATTCTAAAATAGTCTCAGTAACAGAAAAATTGGACAATCTCAAATCCAATAAAATTAGTAACCTTTTCTTTTTCTTTTATTGAGTTGGTAAATCATCAAATTACTTCCCCTGCTCAGGGTGATACGAAAGCGAGTGTGAGACTTTTACTGATTAAAACGCACTTGTGTTTCTTCAGTTGTTCTTTACGTTACAGAGCCGCAAAAACTGTCTCGAAAAATCCTTCAACCCAATCTACATACTAAAATATATCATCAAAAATTTTGTTTTCATTATGTAGTGACTTTTTTAGTTATTATCTTTTGATATCTAATTACAGTCATATCCGTATTCGGATTTATAACAAAGCCATCCAAATTCAGCCAGTAGACGGCTCTACTATCTATAATTGTTATAATATAGTAGCAAAAACGTCTCAAAAATTAGACTAACTCCAAACCTCCTAACATGTAACTACAGACTGCGACATATAACATGAATTATGTATGCCAATGTGTTTGTAAGCATACACTAAGTGCTACTGATGGCTTGTTTTCTGTTCTCATATTGTGGGCGTGGTGCAGGCATCTACTCGTACTATATCTACATGAATATCAATTAGATTTGCTGGTTTACCTTCAGTTTTAGCTGTAAGGATTTTGAAATTGTTTTTATGAGACGCGCTATTTGACTTGTGGTTGACGAGGTAAATACCCGTAGTATTTAAAATGGCAGTTATGAAAACAGTATAGTGGCTTTTAAGAAATAGGTATTTACTTAACTTCTTTCATCTTTATCATCATCATCTATCTGTACTATATGTTTATGCTTTCTGCACTTGTCCTCTGTTACCTATTTGGGGTCCATGCTTTTTGTCCATGTTTTTTTCTTCCATTTTATTCCTGTCAATCGTCACGATATTACTGACTCCCTTTTCTTGCTTATCCACTCCTCACACAATCCATCCATCTTTCTTTTTTTGCCTCCTTTTCCCTCTCATTTTCATTACCATTTTCTTTTTTCTTTTCGTTTTCATCTTCCACACGTAGTGCATCTCTATTTTTAATCATCATCTTTATTCTTTCCTGTAGTTGTTTTATAGACAGAGGTGGCAGCGATGATCTCCATAAAACAAATTACTGCATATACTTACCTAATTCCGTAGACCAGCCATCGGCACCTTTAACTCTAGATCCAATGTTTTGCGACGGATTCCGTTACTTAACCTACAGAGTATAAAGTATTATCTTCATTATGCTTTTCAAAATTGTTTTTAGTTAACTAAAACTTCGTTTAGTAGTATTTAATACATCGTATTATAAAATAAGAGATCTTGATTTTCGCATAATTTATAGTAGAAGTATGAAGAGTAGAGTGTATCATGAGTTGTTAAACTATTTTTCGTTCGTTGCATCACAACCTTAAGTTCAGTTGAAAATCAGTGTCAGTCACTTGTTGTCTGGTATTCATGCTGAAGTGGACCTATTTTGGCGCAATCGTGAGGTACACCATTGTATTTTTCTTCTTTTTAACCGACTTCGAAAAGGAGGAGGTTCTATGTTCGGCTGAATGTATGTTTTTTTTTATGTATGTTCACCGATATCTCGGTCAATTAAAGTAAAAATTAAATAACGAAGAGATAAAACTGTGACTTCCGAAATTAAAGTTATTTTTGTACTTTTCAGTGTTTTTTTTACATTGATGTCTTTTTATTTGGTTTCGTGTACATTACTATTGTTTATGTGCCTTGTGTTGTGCTAAATTTTATTTTTTTTAAGTACCAAGTGACATATACATAACTCTTTAGCTTACAAGAGAAGCCTTGTCCACATAGTTTAATGTCCTTTGACAATTATTCATGCATGTATTTCAGCAACAAGATCTGCTACTAAATCACTTTGATCCTTGTTAGAGGATTCTGATACGCCACAAAGGCTGACTAATATATAGTACAGGATATATATTGGTGATATAAGTAATGTGGTGATATATATTTTATAACAGAATAACCACACAGTTCCAAGCAAGCACATTCGTGAGACAGCGCTAGCGAGTTGTTACGAGCGTGAGGAGGATAAATATCTTCATACTAGTAACATATCATGCATAGGAAACTGTATAGTATTGTGTTTAAAAAAATATCATCACTTTACCTATATCACCAATATATTTCCCTTTCCTATTATATGCTGGCTGTTCTATATTTTTTATCCTATATCTTTTCCGGGAGAATAATTCCATAAAAAGAACAAAGAAAACTTTGGGAATAGTAACGTCTTGTTATTTACGTAAAGGCAAGATACTTTCCTGAACTTACTAACGTTTTAGTTAGTAAGTGCTTTTTAGTTACCGATTTAATTTAAATTAATTTAGCATTGTCATTCAACGTGGTTATGCTGACAGTACTTTTTTTTTTAAATAAAATAAAATAGCGCATGACTGTGATCCGTCTGATGGTAGTCAGTGATACAATCGGTGATGTGAGGCGCACTAGTTTATTAAGAGTCTAGACCTAAATTATAATCGGACGGGAAGACCGCAGCAGGCAAATTATTTCCAGTCCTTTGATGTATGCGGTAGAAACGTTCTAAGCACTTTTCCCATTGACAGCGATGAGCATGATTATTTTTATGCCCAATGAATTATTTTTATACGCATTTGTACACACTATTATTTTCAGCTATGTCTTCAAAAGATAAGTCCTCAAAAGTCAATTTAAACCTCTTTAGATACAAGCTCGTCAAAGCCTTGTATCAAAACATTTGAGCACCAAATCCTAGGGTTTTTATAGCCTGTCCTTAAACCTTCAATCAGTTGACAACTTTCCAAGTTTAGTAAAAGACGTTTTGAGTTGATCGGCCGCAGCGAGCAACCAGACAAGCCAGAGTCAACATACAGGGAATTAGTCCAAATTATGTGCGCCTAGCCTCTCCCACCCCTGCTGAAAACCCAGCGAACACCCGCTCACACCCTCCTTCGAATCAATATTTGTTGTCCGTACTCTTCTGCCTTAATACACGCACAATGCTCACACACACAACCCCATTCATAAACCAACCATATACCTTCAACTTACAGTTTAATTTACATCTTCAGCGTCTTGTGTACTTATGACTTGTTGAATCCCAAAGCTGTGGACTCATCCCCTGTTGTTGCTTTCTCTTCAAACGCAATGTGGTCTCTTTCCAACGCAGTTTTCCAGTGGGTGCGTGGAGCACCGGTGTGTGGATTCGGTTGTACAAATCATACATTATGTACCATTTTCTTATCGGAAAAATGGATTATGGAAACGAGACCTTAATGGGATGTGTTTTGTTTTCAGATAGCTGGGTTTTGAAGAAGGTATACTAAACTTGAGTTAGAATGGCTACTTGGGTTATTCGAAGATTTTGAGTCCTTTTTATACAAATTGCACTAGCTTTAACGTGTTGACCGTAGGTGGCATAGTTTCTATCCTTTGTTGTATTTAACATTTCAACGGAAAACTGACATGAAAGGTCAGTAAGGCTAGAGAAATTTTGTATTACCTTCTGATGAAAAGTAACAAACATTTAAAAACATCAACGAAATATTAATTCACAATAAAATGCGGTAACGCGTCGAATGTTAACAGTAAACATACAGAAGTGGCCCACAAAAGCCGTTTTCGTGTAAGTTACACATCAATTAATATAAAAACTCGCATCTCGACTCTTGTTGAATATTCATAAAGAGCTGTTAATTGCACAAGTCGGCAAATACTAGGAGAGAGAGCGACTCCACGGTTCCTGGTAAGGTTCCCCCCCTTCGTTACCCCCTCCCTCGTCGCAAAAGGCCAACCCTACGCACACAGGCACAAGGCACTCACACAAACACAAGGGGCGCGCGCAACCGGGAAAACTACGGCCTTTTACGTACGTATTGTGTACAAGAACGCGATTATAGTATATTTAAGGAAAATATTATTTATATCCCAAGGTTTTTCAGAGATATTTTCGATTGCAGCAGTTTTCCCGGGAAAATTCTGACCATATAACTGCTGGATAAAAAAATTGATGATTGCCGATTGTACTTGTAGTATCGTAATGTTAGCAAATACGTTATACTATACAGAACAGTCTGTTAAAATATTTAATCATTATTAACGATTTCAAGGCCTGCATCGTCTTCCTGTCTCACCGAAAATGTATTTAAACAGCTTTCGTAAAAACATACAACATGTAACTTAGGAAAAACAAATTAAGGTCACAAAACTTTCATTTCCAGGCTTAAATTCATCTGTTTTTCCAACATATACTGTTCAGAAAACGCGTGTTGGGTGTGTGCGCATCTATTTACGCGACGAGTAAATATGTACCCTCACCGTTTGTGGAGGCAGCATTAATAATTCAATTGGCTGGCCCGCTCAGGTAGCATTTAAACGATTTTTAACTTGCCCTCAAACGGATTAATCGAAGACGGAACCGACGAAAATGTTTGAATTTTATATTTAATTGACTCCGAATACTTTTTAATTATCGTAATTTGATTGTTTTTTTTTTCTGCGTTTTTTACTTGTTCTTGATCTTTCGGATCATTATGGGCTTTTAAGGGATTAACTGTTTAATGGCTGAGGTGAATAATTTTATGAATTTCTTTTGTATTTCATTCTTTATCGATCCCGTCTTCGTCTTCAGTCAAGATAATGAGAACATTTGGTCTTGTTTGCTTCAGCCATCAAATTCTGACACCACCTCAACTATTTTGCATGCCATGGTCAAACAAAAGCGTGGTCGAGTCGAGTGTCAGGATAATATAGTTGGTCGTGCTAACAGCTCGATCGGGGTCGTGTCGTACAAACATACGGACACACGACCGGCCGGCCGCGGCTTGATTTCTTTGCCAAACACTAATATTTGAAAACCAAGCTCGTCGCGATTACAGTGTGATCTTCATGGATGGATTGCGCATGTGCGATGGCAGGAGGTACCTAGGTACCTATAGCTGTGGTACCCGCACTGATGTTGGACTTGGTTGTGTTTTAAAACGTGTTTGTAGTTATCTGGAAATGGAGCTACTTACTTGTTGAATATAATGAGTATAGGAATACTTACCTATATAACTAAGAAGTCTTGCTATAAGGTGCATTAGGGTGGATGATAAACTAAAATTAGGAATCACACCACTATAAGTTTCAACTTTCATACTTGCACATTTCTCGCAGAACAGATGGTCTATAAAACCAAACAGTTCTGCCGATGGTTTACAGTAAGACACAGCGTTAAAAGGCTTCCCAACTAGGTGGACCGATGACCTGGAGAGAGCCACGGGTGTTCGTTGGATACGAGATGCCGCCGTTGTGGCAATGCCGATGGTTGGGGGAGGCTTAAGCCAGCAGCAGATCGCAGTCTTTCGGCTGAAATGATGATGATGATTTACGAAGAAACGGGCTAAATGCGGAGAACTGTAGATTACACATAAGCATATCCTTTCGGGAAATGTTACATTGTTTTCCTAAACAGCAAAAAGACATCTGTTGTTGTTTTGTTAATATGTTGTTGTTTGTTGATATATGGTAATACATTACTCACAAATTAAGCATGATAGTCTTTATTTTCTTTTCGACCCTTTTTTTTTATTAAAACGACACCCAGTTTGAATGCTTTCAGGATATCTTTTTCAAAGACTCGTTACGAAAGAAGTAAAAAAATACAGAGTAGAAACATGCTTAATTACTTTTGATTAATTTACTTGCTGTACATTGTAGACTATATTCTTTTTTATTCTGAAAGGTTCTTGCTGTCCATCCTAAGGTTGTCTGGTAGATATCGCCGTTAGCGATAAGACCGCCATTTTAACCATCTAAGATTTAAGTTTGTGTTTGACAGTTCTATACGTAGTACATTTTAATCTTAAATTGTTGAATAAAAATTGTATAATTATGTTGTGATAAAATAAAAATAGCTTTATAATTCCATTTTTTTTGCAAAAAAAGATAATAGAAATAGTGTTGAGTTACGCCTATACAAAGTTTTTTTAGAAAAGTTTGAAATGTCAAATAAGTAGTAAACATATATTAATTATGACTCTCGGAGCGGGTACCACGGTCTATGCGTTTTTGCTACGTCATTGTTATTAAAATATACGAGATAAAAATCTTCAAGTCGTTTTCATGTTTTCATTCAGGCATATCTCTTCTTCGGTCGTTTGCCTTCAAAATATCGCCAATTGCCTTTCGAATAACTAACAAACAAGTTTAATATTTCGGTAATATCCTTTCTAGAATGTTCTTAATATTCGCAAATGCATTGTACGTTACTTTACTTGCTTAAGATATATTATTATACGATATTTCATCCGCAGACTCGAAAGCATATGTGCAAACATCGACGCCGCTCGTCGGTAGTAAATTGGATCTATTGTGCATGGGATGAAATTATTATTATTTAAGTTATCCGTGTATTATTAAGTAGTAATAATTTTATACTATTACTGATAAAACAAAAACGACGTTTTTCTTGTATGGTAATGAACCATGTCAGTCATGATCGGAAAATATCTTTCTTTCTATATTTTTTTATCTGCCTAATCTACACTATCTTCACTAATATTTTATAGAGGTAAAGTTTGTTTTTTTTTTTTTATTTTTTTTTTGTTTTTATTAGGTAATCTTTAAAAGTACTGGTCCGATTGCTAATCGTTTTATACCGATAGACAGATGCTTTATTCCTGAGTGACATGGGCTATAGTTTATGTACGATATGTAGGTACTTTTAAGTTTTATCGGTTATTTGGAGTCGATATAGCATGTATTACTCTTCCACCATCATCACCATTAGCCTTTTTAATGTTCCCACTGCTGGGACTCACACTTCTCTAGGAAAGGAAAATAGAGAAGTCTAATAGAGAAGTATGGAAGAGGGGCCTCTTCCATACGTCTCTATTAGACTTCATTTTAATAGTCACCTTTTTTTCTAATCATTTTTGGTCATCGTACAATCCATTCATCGTTTCTTGGACCCATAAAGATTTTTTCAAAACTCAAATCGATTTTTTGGGGGTGGGAAATCATCCAATTACTTTTCCTGCTCTACGGTGGAGCGAGAGGATTTGTCAGACTTTTACTGACTAAAACCTACTTATTATGTCCTTCAGTTGCCCCGAAATCGAGTATCGAAACCTTTTCGAAGAAACTCACAGACTTGTTTCTTCATAACCACAGATTTTTTAAGGATAATATATCGCGGGTCTCAAACCATAGGGGCGTATCCACAAAACCCCTACTTTTCAGGAGAGACAAAAAACTTAATAACTTTTCCTGTGATTGAGCCAGCTCGTTGTTTTTTTGCATGTAGCTATATATTTCTACTGCAATTAATGTAGGATTCTTAATTTTAGGGCATTTCCTCTATAACACTAGTTTTTAGTTGATACGCCTATATAGCATGACGACTATACTGTAAAATTCCGTCAAAATACTCTCTGAAATGTATGAAATTTATGGACGTAAAATCTTTTTTCTCAGATTGTTAATATTTATACCAATATTTATTATTACTTAATTGGTGACTTAAAATATTGCTATTTAGGAATGAGAACCAATTGAAATTAACGTTATTTACTTAATTTCAAGAAATCATACGCCTGTCTGGCCTGTCATAAATATTGAGAGGTGTTTTAACTCAAAGAGGAAGTATAAACCAGTTTTGTTCCACAATTTAAAAAAGGAAATGATTAATAGGTAATTACACAATATTCTCGTGTTTGAAAAGAAAAATAAGCATTATAAAAATAAAATTTACTAATAAATCTGAACATAACTATTAGAAATATCTTTAAAATCACAAACATTTGAAATTGAGCTGAACAAAACATAGCTCTCAAAAACGCTGAAGGAAATCATCGCGAGGAAACACGGTGAGGAAGGCATTAGTGATGTTTGTGTGAATGTCTGATTTCTCACATTCGAGAATGCGAATGCGAATATTCAAATTCAATTTTCGCGTATGCGAATGCGAATATTGACTTTCAAACTAAGTGCGCGCAAAATATCAGACAGTTTTCACATTTCGTATCAGCCAAATTTAAACCGAACATAACAGAGCCTTAACAGACTAATTGATTGAAGTTTAACACAAAAAGTTTTCCAGGAAAAACAGACTCCGGCAGGGAATTTCACTCCTTAGCTATACGCATAATGAGTGTGTTCCCAAACGCTTTGTACGTATGGGTGGAATGTTCACCATGTACCGGTGTCGCAACGCTGTACATCTTGTGGTCCAATGATGGAACGGACTTGGCGGGATTAAATTCTGCAATTCCAATGCACACTCTCCGAAATGTAAACAATAAAAAACCGACAGGCTAACAACTCGGCGTCGATGCTCAAAAGACCATACACGATCAAACTTGTGCTTGCAACCTCTATGGTTGTACCGTCTCGTCCTCACTAAGATCCCGAATTTTTTGGCAGACAGTTTGGCTTTTGCTTCGATGTAGAAGCCGAAATTGAGGGTAGTCGACAGCGGCACCCCAAGAATCTCTGAGATCTAAGAGAGATCTCAGAGAGACTGGATCTGAGATCCATAAGCTCGCTCGCCGGACATGTAACTCTCAACAACAGTGCTATCGTCTGTATACCCAAAGGTACTGGCTTTAAGTAGGTCATTTATGTGCAGCAAGAACAGTGTTAACGAGAGTACCGACCGCTGAAGGACCCTGGCATTAATATCCATTTGACCCGACGAGTAGCCATCAATAACTACTCGGATGGATCGATCCCTCAAGAAGTTTACGATCCAATCACACAGACCAGTGGTTAGACCAGAGGAAGGAAGCTTAGCAATAAGACTTTACATAGTTTCAGCTTAGACACTATCGAAAGTCTTCGAGATATCAAGGGAGACTGCAAGCGCTTCCCGATGCTTCTCGATGGCCTTGCTTTAGATGTGAATGGCATACGCTAGAAAATCCCCAATAGACCGATTTAGGCGAAAACCGTATTGCCGGTTAATGAGGATGTCGTTTGTTTCTAGGTATGCCAGGAGTTATCTGTTAAACACCCGTTCCATACTCTTACAGAGGATAGACGTAACGGAGATGGATAGGTAGTTTGCCAGGTCAGCTCGACTGCCCTTCTTGGGCACAGGCTGAACGGCACTTATTCAGTCTCAGAGAGGCGAAATAAGCGGGTCAAGATTAGAGACAATTCAAGTGCACAAGTTTTAAGAACAGCTGCTGGTATCCCGTCGAGGCCACTGGCTCTATTCACATCAAAGTTACGCAGAACTCTACGAACGTCCTTCTGATGGATACGAATATCCGAAATACTCGTCACGCACCCATCTGGAGAAACAGTTAAATTCATTTGAAAAAATTTGTTATGATTTGAGATTAACATGTTGTTTCACAATTTGTGATAAAATGTGAAATAAAGTTGTGTGATGGAAAAATATTAAAATATTATTTCCTTTTTGTTTGTCAGAAACATTCGCCAAATATTCGCATGTTTTTTGCGAATGCGAATGCAAATATAAAAAAATGTGCGAATATTCGCGAATGCGAATATCAAAAAATGTGCGAATATTCGCGAGTGCGAATATTTGTTACATTACTTACGTCTATATAGCTTGACAAAATGATTTCAGGTTAAAGTAAAATAAACAGTCGTATGTTCATACGCCTTTATGGTCCGATGCGATTTCCTAGGATCACGATAAAATTGAAATTCGTACGTGCGTACGTCTCTATGGCACGTCGAAACTACCTCAATACGCAATAATATTGCTCTTACGTCTATTATACGGCTCTTTGGTCTAAAAATAATTCTAGACTCTCCAGCATACGGCAAATAATATTTTTTAATTTATGCAAAAAGTAATTAACACTAAATTATAAAAAAAATTCAGTTAATGTATTGCTTATAGTAGAATCCAATGGCATTAAAAACGAAAAATCACATTTTTGCATATACGCCCCTATGGTTTGAGACCCGCGATATATATTTGCCTTACACCATCCGCCATTCAGCAAAAAAAAAAACCGTAATGATTTCGAAATTTCGCCAAAGCATGACGCTCACACAGTTCTAAGAAAACTGAACGCCTCTGTTGAGCTAAACTACTTGAGTCATAATCGCAATTAAAACAGACGTATATAATTATTATGACGCCCAATACTAAGCCGTGTGTGCACTGGGATAGTCAAAGTTGAGTTGAGCGCCCCCTGTATCTTTGTTGAAATATTTGCAGTGTAAGCGGTGAGTCTCAGTAAGGGTGCGACTATATTGGTAAAAACTGGAGTGTTTTGAGGAACTGGTAACCAAGAAAAGGTGCACCGAATATCGAATCTACAAAATAGCGTTTGCAACTTACTTATCTTCTGAGACGAATTTGTATCACAACGAGGCTAAGATACGCTGTTTAAGACACGAAAATCAACCAAGATTTATACTTTGGAAGCATATGAAAGTATAGTGTACAGTCAAGAGTCAAAAGTGCAGCGGGAATTTACCAATACTAGTGCCAAAATCTTTTTTTTTTTCATTACATCACGTTTATGGGTCACATCTAGTTTATTCAATGGTTTATATTTATTAGATTCTAATTACTAGACAGCAAATTAAATCAACCATGAATCATCGGCCCACTGCTACGAATAAATTTTAGACATTTTAGCCCATTGCTCAAGTAGACTAAAGTGAGACTAAAGTGCAGCTACACTTTTGATTCGTGACTGTACCTAGTAGAATTGCCGTCACGGATCTTGAGCGCTGGCTTCAAGTTGCGCAGAAGTCAAATATTCGGTCTCTTTAGTGGTGCGAAGTGAGACTCAGGGGCGGGGAGTGTCAGTGATTGGCTCGCCGCGCCATCTCGTTATAGACGTCACTCCTGTTTGTCGTTGTATTCGTTCCCTGCGTTGCTGCATGTATCTAACAACGAAGACGATTAGCTCGCCAATGTATGGAAAGCGCAAAGCGATCCCCACTCTGACGCCGAGCGCTCAAGATCCGTTTCGGCAATTTTAATATCTGATTTAGTCGAACAGAAAACTATATTTTGTTTTGATTTTAATGTGGTATACTATCTATGAGTTATTGCAGAACACTACCCTTTCACACAGGGGCCTTACCACGACGTGTTATAATGTCAGGCGTGTGAGCGAGAAAGTGGGGTGGAGCTGTACACCTTATACTGCTCCATCACCTTAACAGTTCAGTTTAGGTCGTGAAATGGATCGTGTTAAGAGCTCGTGGCTTCAGATCCAACTATTGTCTCATTTCACTCTACCCTCATCAACACAATTCGTCGCGAGATCGCACCCTTATTAATACGTACCAATGCGATGTTAGGTACCGTCTGATTGTTGGCACAGTAAATTTGTTCTCGCCTCACCCCGCTAGGATTAGCCTGTTTTTATACTAAACACAACAGTTTTATCTTGGGGAATGTTAGTGGTAGGTACGTGTTTGTATTGCGAAACTGACGCACAGACGCGCGATGCAGTGTTGATGATGCATTTCTGTGTTTGCATAGCTAATTATCGTTAGGAAACTGATGGTAATGATGCATACAGAACTTCTTTTCGAGATAAATTAAGATCTATGGTAGATATGTTTGCCAGAGTTACGGAATTGGTCGAAATATATATGATTTAATAAAAAAAAATCAAAATATTTTATTTCACTTAGGCCTACGTCAGAAGATAGTGCACGGTTCCAAATTGGTCATTTCCTATGGAGAAGAACCGGCAAGAAACTTCATTAATATAAGAGGAACTGCGGTCCTGGAATGTAAAGGTCAATTCAAGGTGCACGATGGTTTCTAACTCTCAAAAGATGCTAACTGAAATAGGCTTAGTTTGGGAAGATGTAGGAAGAGATGTTCAGTAATTGAAAAAGAGAATAATTTCTTACTCTCAAAAGGTAATAATATACCGATACAGGTTTAGGTTGGGAAGATGTAGGAAGAGATTTTCAGTAACTGAAAAAAAGAAGAAAGGATGATTATAAGAGTGGGAGTCTTTTTTGAAGATTTCTTTCTCTCAAAAGGTAGTAGGTAAGTTAACTGAAACGTATATAGGTTAGGAAGATGTATGAAGAGATTCAGCAACTGAAAAAGCAAAGAAGGATGATTGAAAGTTGAATGTCTCTTCGAGTCTAGAAATGACAATTATCTTAGTGTCTACATGTAAGCTAACGAGTGGTAAAAATACCTACACGAGTAAGCCAACTTCTTAGAATAGGACTTACTTATAGCTGTGTAGTTTATTCATCTCTTAAATCATAAGTTTAAATCTAGTATATCTAAGTTTACAACCAATAAAGACAAACTTATATACCTAATAAACTTTAACAAGCTAAGCAAGTTAAAACGGTAGTAATAAAATAATAATTTAAAATTCCAGTGTGTGTAACCTCGATAAAACCAAGATGGCGTCGGTTTATCGCGGCCATATTGTTTGCCGAGCGGCGGCGCGCGCTGCGCAAGAGTTTGCTCTCCGGAGACCTGTTTTACAAAGACCTTTATAATAAATTATTCTAGAATACTAATGAGGACACTGAGAGTATTTTATTTGCGTATTTTTTTTTTGTGTTATTAAAGCTCCGTGTTTGCAGGGTCAGTGTAGAGGTGACGGGTGAAGGCGTTACATTGGTAAACAAATATCTCCGATGGGTGGTGTCTGCTTTGAATTTTGATTGCGTTTGGTTTTGTACCTACCTACTTTTAGGGGGGGTAGGTTGGTAGGACATATCAAAAGTTGTCAAGGGTTGTTTTTTGTTAACTCTATGTAACATAAGTATTTCCAGCATTTCTTAATTATAGAAGATAAATGGTCAAATTCCAGTGTTTTCTTTTTCTTTGGTCCCGATGAAAGTGTGGTTAGGTAAGGAAAAGGACGTATAAAAAGAAAAATAATTAGGTAGGTACCGAATTTTTTTACCTTAGTTTGCTTTTTAATGCCGATTTTACCTACACTGTACCTACTTTCCTTCTCTCGGTCTGACAAGAGTGAGAGATCGTGTCAGACTTTTACTGGCTTAAAACCCACCTGGGTCCCTTCAGTTGCCACCTTCCAGGGCTAAGGTAGGTAACTCATTCAAACAATCCCGCAACCAGCATCCATATTTCCACCATCAGGCTCCAACATTACACAACTAGGTAAACAGCAAAGCAATCAATTTAAAAATAATTTGCTCAAAAGTTATAAAGCAAACCAAGTTTTCTCTGTCGCATAAGGCCAAGGGGGCTTCGTATTGGGCCCAGCTAAATATGTGCTCTGCCCACAAACACACAAACATACACAATATGTACAAAGCACACACACCGCTTGCACGGAAAATATTTGGTAACACAGCCAATGTAATCCAAGGAGGTTTACCTTGATAAATTAAATATATACCTAGAGATAATGTCGATTGGCGGACCTATTAGAGTTTGAATTTGTTTTCTTTGCGAATCTTTTAAATATTTGGCTCTGTTCGTCTAACTAAGTCAGTAAGTACGTGATTGTGTACCAACTTGTTTACTGAATTACTTTTTCGCGTGTAATCAAAATAACTACGTATCGTCTCGTTACGAATTGTGACATTTTTGACAATAAACGTTCTGCTTAAACCTATTTGTATGTTGAAATATTTGCAGTCAAATATTTATATATGTATAATAATTAATATATTGATTTTTTTTAATAATATAATATAATATAATAATATATTCAACACAACTATCTCACTACACCGTCTAGTCCCAAGCTAAGCAGAGCTTGTGTTATGGGTACTAGACAACTGATAAACATACATATATATTTCAAAATACATACATATTATAGATAAATTACACCCAGACAATAAATTATAATAATAATAATAATAATTATAATAATAATTACACACATTATTAAACACCTGCAGAATAGTAAGAAAATTCATGCAAATCGGGGAAAATGAAATATCTCCACATAATACTCATTTTCCACTTTAAATTTACTCACAACACGCTACATTGACTTGGCTTAGCCCGTTAATGTAACTTAAAAACTAGCCCAGAGCTAAGAAAAACTAAACGTTTTCCCAGATAATAATAATTATAATTGTTTAATTTTACATTACAATAAAATAAAAATATTTTCTTTATTATTTATACACGTAGGAGATTTTCAATTCCCAATATCGTTATTTCAATAACGGATATACCTACAGATAGAATACAGAGATATTTAAACCAAAAAGAACTTGAAGGTTACCAGGTTCTTATTGAGAATGAAAATTATTGCATCAATGATATTTTTACACCAGTCATATCAGTATTCTGTAGAAGATATCAAAATGGCAAACACCGAGACCCATTACTTCAAGTACCCATATCAGAAAAATGTGTGTCGTTCTTGTGTCGTTGAATCTTTTTCTGTTGCAATTTTTATATCATTGAAAGACATGCACTAATCGTCAAGATCAAACAAGGGTTTTTATACCCTATAGTGGCAAATAAAAAGGCGGTATACCTACAAGTGAAGGTCATCAGCAATGATGAACTCGTTGAGTCAAAACTCCAGCCTTAAACATCGACCCCGAGATGCTATATATAGCCTGTCATTCTACTATCATTTACATTTCGGGGCATACAAATAGTGCATTTTTGGCCTCCGAAAGTACGACCATGTGACAAAATTTCGAAGATAATTGAATTGGTTACCTGTTCGGCTGCGTCGGGATTGCCACATTCTGTCTTTTCTCTTCTCTATTCTTCATAATCCCAACTCCTCCTTGTATCTTCGGGAACGCTCTTCTTGTTCCGAGAGGAAAGTCTTGTCGCTCATCATCCTCTCTTCTCCTTTGATTTCCTCCCCATTCCTCTAGTCGGTATAGTCTGTCTAATAAGTCAACCGACTTGAGAATTTTGTATAATATTTAATCATTTAAAAAATACAAATATTCGGTACTTTTTATAAGTTTCTTCTTTTAGTAAACAATGGTCTCTATCTCTTAATCAACGTTGATTATTGAACCCGTGTTGACTACATCAGATTTCATTAAATCCTAATAATTACCCAAGTCGTTTAACTTATTAGACAGACTCTACAGTGGTTCTATCACTGTTCGAGCTGTTCTCCTTTGGAATTCTCTTCCACACTCAATAAGGGTTAGCCCTTTGTTAGACGCCTTCATTTACAATAAAGAATATAATGACGTGCAATGCACACTTATTTATTTCTGCTAAGCCTGTCGGTCCATCATCGGACCACTAGACGCACAGCGCTGCACCACCAGTACATGGTGGACATTCCACCCTTATGTACAAAAAGTTTTTGGAACTCATTTGTTGTCCGTATAGCTAAGGAGTGGAATTCACTGTCGGAGTCTGTATTCCCAGATAGATATAACCTAGAGGTCTTTAAGTCAAGAGTAGGTAAATTGTTAAAAACAGTAGGTAAATAGTTAAAACCTAAAGGACCAAACATGGAAACAAGCAAAACACGTGAATCACTTGGAACCGTCCAAGTGATAGATTCATGTTCTTGTAAAAAAAAAAACATATTCCCAGCCAGCTCCTATTGGTCATTGACTATCCTATATATTTATACGTTTTTGTGTGCATTAAAGAACAGAAATTCGTTCACTTTTTCAGTTTAGGTACTCATAAAAAAAACCACATTAGTCCCAAAAGCTCGCAACGAGCCTAATTGCCTGCATGTCCCAAATGCGCCACCAAGTTTATTTCAGAGGTGTAAACTCGTAGAAAACATCAAAATATTGACAGTGTAAATGTAATTCGCCCTTGACCGTGACCTTGGCAGTCGGGTTCACCCGCGGACGATAACTAGAGTTAATATTGGCAGCGTACACTGAACTGTTTGACAAACGCTCTACTCTATCAATATATAAACATAATATTTATATATGAAGCGCTTTTGGTTCGCTCACTATGAGCACTTGTGTAATTTGTCTCTGAAACTGATAATCTGTGTGTCTATGTATACGTGTGACGTCATTGTTTGTTTGCAGCTAGTTTGTTTTATTTGGGGGAAGGGTAGTGATGACTTTTTTCTTTATGTTGTTTATGCGAGCTAACGAAAGTTTAACAAAGTGGCATATACTACTTACCTTTTGTTTCATCTATACAGATTAAAGTTTTATGTAGAAGTTGAAGAACCAGCTTGATGCACTTGAGAGGCAAGCCAGGAGGATCATTGGCAATGATGTACTCGTCGAGTCGAGACTTCAAAGTCTTGAGCAACAACGCCGAGTTGCTAGCCTGTCGGTTTTCCACCGGTTGTATTTCGGGGAGTGTTCGTCGGAATTACATATTATTATCCTATTTCCTCCTAGCTCGTTCCATCATTAGACCACCAGGCGTCCGGTTTTTGTGCCACCGGTACATGGGGGATATCCCACCTATACGCACAAAACGTTTTGGGATCACATTCATTGTGCATACAGCTATAGAGTGAAATTCCCTGCCGGAGTCTGTGTTTCCTGATGGCTACAACCTGGGAATCTTTAAGTCAAGATTATTATTTGATTTAGGTTACTTCTAGGTAAGCGCGCACCATCGTCGATCGCATCAACGCTTTCCATCATGGTGAGATAGCGGTCAGGCGCAAACCTATCAACAATTAAAAAGTGCATGGCCAAATCGTACCCATAGCGAAAAATACTTAAAGGAGTTTCAAGCCAAGTTTTGATGTAAACTAAATTAAATAAGGCCTCCTACAAGGTGGATAGAGGACCTGGTGATAGTCGCATGCACGGGACCGGTTGTTGTGGTGACACTTATGCCTTGATCACACGTACCGAGTAAACGGGCGAGACAGTGCTCTCGGCCGAGTACTCGGTACGTGTGAACACAGCACCGAGTGCTCGCCCGGGCGCTTATCTCTACAACTCGCTTACATCACTGTCTCGGCCGAGCAACATTTTACTGTCTCGCCCTGTTACTTGGTACGTGTGATTAAGGCATTAGGGTAGGCCTGTCCTAGTGGCCTGTACCAGAAGTACATGTATTATGAGAGCAGTACATCTTAGTAATGTCACATTTTGCCTGGTATGTTCACGAACATGGTAATACAGATGAGCTTATTGCCTGCAAACGGTCAATAATGCAAGTTACGGGCTATTATTGAGAAATTACAGATAGATAACACTGTGCCCGAAAATTAAACCTAGTATCCTTTTGTTGTTGAGGGTAATAAATTAATAATATAATAATATCACACAACGGCGTTTAGTTTCAAGCTAAGCAGAGCTTGTGTTATGGGTACTAGACAACTGATAAACATACGAGTACTTATATAATTCTAAATACATATATATATATAAATTACACCCAGACACAGAACAAATGATTGTGCTCATCACACAAACATTTGTCCTGGGTGGGAATTGAACCCATGACCTTCGGCATGGCAGTCAGGGCCACTAACCACTACACCAATAGGCCAGTTAAGGCCAGTCGGCCAAGGTAGGATACTATCACTTCTGCTCTGAGTGGAGCGAGTGGTAGTGTCAGACTTACTGATCCAAAACCCGGCCTTCCTTCAGTGGCCTTTTGCGTCCAGAACCACGGCGACCTCTCTCCTCTTGTTATCCTTAGTTGCTGCTACTGCCACCTTCTTCATCATCATCATTTCAGCCGGACGACGTCCATTGTTGGGCATAGGTCTTTCCAAGTATTGCCACAATTAACGGTCTTGTGCATCTCGCATCCATCGGATTCCCGCAACCCTTACCAGGTCATCGGTCTACCTTGTAGGAGGCTTCATCAGTATCTTCCGGTACGCGGTCGCCACTCCAGAAACTTTCGATTCCAACGGTCATCTACCGCATCTTCTGCTTGCTTTAATCAAACTTTTAATTCTTACGTAAAGTAGTCCCAAATTCGTTTCTTTTCCTCATTGGCTTCTATTATAATTATGACACTAATATTATAAAGGCGAACGATTGTGAGTGTGTGTGTGTATGTTTGTTACTTCTTCACGCTCGAACGGCTTAACGGATTTCGATGAAACTTAGTATATGAGTAGGCCATATCCTGGAACAGCACACAGGACGCACGCGTCATGCTCGTGAACGGGTGCCGTCAGTCGAGACTGGTCATCTCTTAGCTGACAGTGGCTAAATTCAGTTTGTATCTTTTAAATATTTTTTTATTTTTATTTTATTATCTATATTGTGCTCATATAATAGAAGCAACATGAAATATGTAACCAAGCATTATATGTAACATTATATGATTTAAAAGAGTGTCCATGGAGTTTCTTGCACGTTCTTCTCCATAGAGATCTACGCTTTGGAACGTTCAATTTATCTTCACTTTTCTTGGATTGACCGATATTTGACTATTCAAAAGTGCCTGCAAATGGTCTATTTGAAATAAATGATTTTGAATTTTGATACTTTTTATCCCGGGAGTATGTTCGTTTGGGATAATTTTCTATTGTCACGCGGGCGAAGCCGCTGTCAACAGGTAGTGTTTATAATAAAAATATATCTCCTGCCAGACATTCGATTTCTCTTGGTCAAACAATTTTTAAAATCGATAAATGCTTTTGTGATTTCAGCGTCATTCTCGTACTCAAGTATGTTGACATTTCATGACATTGCCGTGTAAAGTTTGATGAACGATTTCGTTGTCCTTTTGTCCGGGTTTTACTTAATGGTTTAATGTCTGTATGTATATACATATATGTATATATAATGTGTATTGTTTTGAACTTGATTGCAGCTGGTGTTTTGGACGGTTTAAGTGCTATTGTTTAACCGAAGCTGTGATTCATAAAATATATTTATTCAGCAATAAATGTCGTCGCCAGATCTCAGAATAGGACATTTCATGAAGTGTTCAACCATTTCATAAAATACTTGTATTTTTTTGAAATCCTCCTCGAATCGTTCAAAATAAAAATAGTCAATGAAGAATTGTATGTAATTTTTTTATATCTACATATATAGGCTAGGGTTTCCCCCACGTAAATGTCGGAAATATATATGCCTATATCACTCAGTAACAAAGTAGTATTTTTACTAGTGAAACAATGTTTAATTCATTAAACCCCAAGCGAATGCCGGCGTTCGCGCACCTATTGTCTTTCTATTGTGTCTGTAATTTCCACGATTGAAAGGTAAATCGATACACTAGTTTTTGAGTTTATTCATAACAAACAAAAAACAAATCTTTCGACAATATGATTTTTTTTAAATGATATAACATAATACCTGGCTGCGATCCCACTTGATAGTAAGCACATATGCAATCGTTGATAGTGAATTAGTTTGTTAAAGGACCTATTACACTGCGCTGAATATCGCGTGCGATATTCCGACTCGTACTATTTTTCATTCATAGAAAGACAGTCTAACCCATATTACACTGCGCGATACGTCGAACCATAGACAAAACGAGTCTGAATAACGCGTAGTGTATACAAGGTGCAGTTTTAAAACTGCACAATATTTCAGGAGGTTGTAATAAAACTCATAAATAATCATATAAAAAAACGATACCTGGTCAATAATCAGTAATACTTGTTATTTAATTTTTTTATTACACTAAACTAAATCGATTGATCGATGGCCGCGGGGGCGTGGCTAGGGTGTGGCGTGCGGGATGATGATTGGATGATACATTATTTATGAAACTATCGTTGCGAGTTAGTGTGTGTGAAAACGCCCTTTATTGTTCCGTGTTTGTGTGTGTGAAAAAAAGCGCGGTTATAAAAAAAAAAAAATTACCTACTTATTTTATTATTGATTCGGGTCGAGAATCACTAACATAATTACCTCCTGAAATATTTTGCAGCTTCAAAACGACACCTTGTATAGTGTGTATGTATCCTTAAGAACGTATTCACTCTAGCCATGAAGACACCTAAATCATAATCGGACGGGAAGAACACTGCAGGCAAATTGTTTCAGTCCTCCGATGTAAACGGTATAAACTAAATTAGTATAGATTAGTTTAATTTTTTGTTTATCACAGCAGTTCACCGTTGAATATATCATGTCTATCCAAAGTTGCGCTACAGAACCTTATTTTCTATTTGAGATTTAAAGAAAGAGAAAAACCTCTTTCTGGATTACTGATACAATCTTAATAAGAACAAATAATACTTAGTGAATTTAGTTATTTCTCTCGTAGCACGAATTGCTACGAGGCTACGAGCGTAGCCACATTTGGTAAGTTCGTAGCAGGTCAATAAAAATAGTTACATTTATTTTTATGGCCCGTCTTTGGGAACCTAACTAAAGGGACAAGTTGTTTTTCTTATAACACGTAACGGAAATACATACTAGTTTTCCCCGAGGACTTAGGCAGAAATATGTTTCTCTTGTTATAAGTGTAGCATAACAAGTTTTTATTTTTTTTTATTTTGAAAATTGGTTTTATAAAACACTTTTACACATCAATCAGTCATAAAATGTTCATATTGCTGGGACTCAGGCCTTCACTATAGGAGAGGGAATAGGCTATAATCCACCACGCGGGCCCAGTGTGGAAAGTATGGCTGTCACTTATCTTTGATTTTTTGGTTCTAGGACATGCCGATTTCTTCACGATGTTTCACTTGGCTGGGTTTTGACACTGCAATCTAAAACTCGTAAGTTGTAGTCGTTAGTCGTCACCACTAGGCCACTATTGCTTTTTCTGACGTCTTATTAATTTACTTCAAATAGCTTCTAAAAATAAATAATCCCATTCAAAATATTTCACAGCGCATAGACCGGCATGGGTAGGTACTTCTGCCAGAAGTCAGAGTACGGTTCCAATTGGTGGTTCCCTATGGAGAAGTATCGGCAAGAAACTCGAAGGTTTTTTTTTTAAATGTTTTTTTTTTCAATTTTTCCGTATTGCAATACGGAAATAGAATAGAATAGGTATGTGAGGACAGTGTAGACCAGTCAACATGGTACCTACTATGTACTGGCGTTCTCAGTATTTCAGAGAAAAATATTAATAACATTTAACAAAATGTGTTTTTACACCACCTGGTCGATACTGTCGTTTTATACGTCATACAAACCTCACTTAAAGCAAGTCATTCTATCCCTAGGGAGATAATGCAGTAATGCCGATCCCTAGGGAATAATGAGATTTGAATTTGGAACATCAAAAATCATCAACATTATGAGCTAAAATGTACGTGCATCGAACAAGTTAACTCGAAATTCAAACTGGCCACTAACAAAAAAAAGAAAATAGAATAAAACGTGCGTACTGACGACACGGGAGCATTATAGAAAATTGAAACTATAGAATCTTGGAGTAGGTAGTGAATTTTGTTTGTTTGATGAACTTGTAAATATAATACTTATATTTCTCTAATATATGATTTGGTCGACCAAACTGTCTTTTAATTATCTCACAGATGGTGTAAAAAGTAGAGTATGCAACACGGGGATATAGCTGTCTTTGTCTTGGGCGGCTTGAATTCCTCACTTCACTCAGGTTTCTTTATTAACTCCCTCGCAATGCTCGGGAGTTAATTTTATAAATCCCTCACCATCGTTCGGGATTAAAATCAGCAACCTTCGTTTCGTTCGGAATTCAACATGCCGCCCGCGACTTAAAGACACTGCTTTATCCCCTAGTCACATAAACTACTATTATTTCATCTATAAATTTCAGAATTTTCAGACTACCCAGTTTTCAGCTGGGGGATTGTTCGAAGAAATCACCACGAGCCTAGAACGCAAAAAGTAATTAAACGAACAAGGTTTTAGTCAGTAAAAGTCTGACACTCCTTTTCCCCCAACACAGAGCGGGAGAAATATTTTGATGATTTCTCGCCCTAAAATTAAAAATAGTTTAACTAGTTTTCAACTAACTAGTTTTGTTACTTAACCTGGAAGCATAGTGTTATTTTTAATATATTTAAAAGGACTATGTTCCCAGATGATCTAAGTAACAAAACTATCGATGCTCCGAGGTCCGTTTCACAGTCGTTATAGCATGTTCTACGCTGGCTGGGTGTTAATGAGATGAGCGGCGGGTCCAGACTGCACAAATTATCGGCCACACTGTAATGTGACCCTCTCGTACCCTTTTACGTGCTGTGCTTCGTTCAGTAGTAGACAGTAGTTTCGAGTGAGTAGAGTAATGGTAATACTCGCACTTCTTGAAGAACCGTCTTAGATACCATCAGTAAGAACCTAATCCAACAGGAACTTTACGACCCTTGGTAATGAAGAATACGACGTGAGGAGGGAGGTAGTTTACTTGCAATTGTGGGCTGTCATAAGACCATGGTCTAAAAAAATCAAAGAATAATGGGGTCTTATAAGACCCCATTATTCTTTGATTTTGTTATGATAAAATACAATCAAACATGAAACAAGGTAAAAATTACGAGAAGAAAAAGACGACAATCGTTCATTGGGATAAAGAAAAATGCAAATCATTTTTCAAAATAGCTCTATAATTTCAGCTCGTTTACAAATTTTTCGACTTTTTGAAACAAATTAGGAAACGGAAAACACTTAATGCATCTATTGACGCTAAACTAGCTTCCAGCTAGTGACTGGACTACTCAAACCACTAGCCTAACAAAGCAATGTAAACGCAGCACCAGCACCAAAAGCGCAAGTCCAGTTGTTTGCTGTAACAATTCTGACGTGTTCGGATTCGTATAGCTAACGCGTATTTATTTAGCGATACACATGTAATTGATGGCTTCGGCCGAATGTCGTGCAACCGTGTTAATTTACTACTTTACTCATGTTACGTTGGACGAAAATATCCTGTTTTTGTTGTCGGTGTCACTCAACTTGACGACTTATGTCGGTCATGGTTTGTTGAAAAAGGTTTTTGATTAACTACCTGCATCTTAGTTTGTGTAGTACCTATCCCTAACTCACTACCTACTCAGTTAAATCGTCATACATAAGTTTGGTCTGGTCTGTTGGAACCGAAATAATTGAATGTTAATTGCAGACAAATTTTGCATGATGATGTCTCTTTTGACGTCTACCACTCCATGTATCAGATTTTGACCTAATTTGTGCTTCATCGGTGTAATAGCTGTAAGGAGTTTCGATGTGAAATTATATAGGAATAAAAACAAATGTCGCTTTCAATGTTTTGCGATTCTCTAAGCAATTAGGTATTTTCATGCGTCATTTTTACTTAGATTGATAATTAAATCTTCATTAAGAGAAAGTGTTAAGATAACTCATATTATTAACAATATATCATCGTCATTTCAGCCGAAGAACGTCCACCATTGGGTGTCCAAGTGCTCCCAAGTGTTGACCACCACTAAAAATATAAAAGCGTGAAACTAAAGTTTGAAAAACATATGATTACCGCATCTGCGGATCTGCCACCAATATGTACACGAAAACTACAAGAAAAATAACAGATAAACACTAAAATAAATATAAACATCTATGTATGCAAGTACTAAGTGTTGAAAAACATTGAAAATCAATTCATTTTATACTAAATAGCTGGGACAATATGAAAATTGTAACCAAGAGCCGAGTTAGCCAATAAGCAAGATCAAATAGTACTGTGAACGTGCGACTTCCAATAATTATGTTTGCTGAAGTCGTTAGAGCCGCCGACGACGGCCATCTTGGACGATTCACGGACAAAACGCTCTATGGAAAATCACAGACAAATCAAATATCTACGTAATAAATAGAACTAGCTGTTGCCTGCGGCTTTTACTGAAAGACTGTTTGATCTGCTTGAGAAATGGTTACTGATGTTCTTTAGTATAATGAGCGTGAACGTTAAAAACTGATACACTTATTTATATTATAAGGGAAAATACACCATTTTTTTGAGGTGGGAAATCATTAAATGACTTCTTAAGCTCTAGGGTGTAGTGAGAGGGCTTATCAAACTTTTACCGAGTAAAACCCACCTGTGCCCTTCAGTTACCCTTTGCGTTCCTGGACCACGGTTACTCTAGAGTTACTTTCACATTGATAAATATTAAGTATGGATTAAGTCTTAGATACAGAAAGTTTTTAAAAACCTCTTTTGCCTACATTAAGATGATGGTCGGTATGGGTTACAGATATTATTTTACCCCATTGTTTCGGTTACTGAGCTCCTTAACATCCCTGGTTCTTATTATGTGCTGAAATGAGAACTGCAATAGTACATTATGATACAATACAAACGTGGCGAGGGTCTTAAGAGAGCCAAGAACGGTAATCATTAATTACCCACGTGTATCATACGACGTTTTTCAATACACTTGTGAAGAAAATAACTGTAAAACTAGTAAACTTTTATGGCGGTAAAAATCTGTTTTCATATGCGCTCCCATTTTTTTTTAATTTGACTTTCAATGCACTCACTGAAATGAATAAACGGGGGTTGACCGGCGACTCGTGGGGGACGACGAGTCGCCGTACCATCCTGATACGGTAAATGTAATAAAATTATGGCGGGGGAGAGGTTGAACAAAACGGTTTTAACTACATTATAGCACTAGTGCGTAATGGTAATCAAAATGTCACAGTTTGGTAACAAGGGCCATTATGTACCTAAGTACAGTGCAATAAGAGTCACTTTTTAAGCAAGTGTATTGAAAATGTAATAAAATTATGACAGGGAGAGGTTGAACAAAACGGTTTTAACTACATTACAGCACTAGTGCGTAATGGTAATCAAAATGTCACAGTTTGGTAACAAGGGCCATTATGTACCTATGTGCAGTGCAATAAGAGTCACTTTCTGAGCAAGTGTATTGAAAATATAAGTTATATAAATACTTAACTGAAACACGGAATCTTTCAACGTAATGTGTGCACGCCATTTCGCGACGTTTTTGATAATTGATGTTTGCACTTATTGACAAACAGTAGAGAGCAGTTGATATATATCGTTGTCGTATTAATAAACAAACTAGCTTCCGTCTGTGGCTTTTCATGCGTGAAAGTAGAAAATTATTCCAAGGGCAAAATATTCCCGAGATAAAATAGTAGATTATGTGACTAGGGAATAAAGCAGTGTCTCATGTTGAATTCAAAACGAAATAAAGGTTACTAAGTTTTATTCCCGAGCGAAGTGATAGATTCATATAATTGACTCCCGAGCACTGCGAGGGAAAATCTAAGTTGAAGAAAATATTGGACGTGGACAAAAATGTGAATTTATTTTCAAATAACCAAAAATGTTGTTTATACCTTAAGTTAATTTTCATATACAAAAAAAATATACTATATTACCCGCATCTTTGGTTACTACTCCATTCCTTTTGGTTGTAGCGTGATGTTTTGTACCTTTCATAACAAATGGGCTATCCAACACTGATATTTTTTTTAATTCCTGAGTTGTTAGTAATACTATTCAAAATCAAGATAAGAATTTTTTAATCCGAAGTCAAACTCGGACTCGGAATTATAAATTATTTTAAAACGTAATATTTTAAAATAATTTATATTTTTAAACGAAACAGAAACCGGAACTTTAAATTCCACTTCAATATTTAGAACAAGTCGTCTTTGTTTGATAAACGCTAATCAAACTCATATATACCTACATACTTAGGTAGTCAACTCTATGACAATAGCACAGTAAACAGTAAATATTTGTATCACCTAATATTATCATACCGTTACAGTATTCGCTTTAATTATCTGTGTTCAATTCTGGCAACATTATAAATTAATTTGTCTTCAGACTAAGGAATTATTTTGCCTCGTTTATTGGTGTAAATATTTAATATTTGATCCGTGTAATGTCTCATTATTAGGAATCTTTTGACATTACGTTTTTTTTAGAATTTGACCGATAAGTTTGGGCAAATATTTGTGGGACTACAATATGTAGTTTTGTTACGCTATTTCTTTTGCGGGGTAGACAGTAGTTGCAAGCATCAACTTTTTAAAACATGCTTTTTTCGTAAGTGTATTGTATTTTAGTCTTTAACTCCTGATTTCTGAACTATAGTCTGTCTAAAAAGTCAACCGACTTGGGAAATTTGTAAAACATTTAATCATTTGAAAAATACTTATTATCAATACTTTTTATAAGGTTCTTCTATTAGTAAACAATGAACAAGATCTCATAATCAACCTTGATTTCTGAACCAGTGTTGACTACATCAGATTTCATTTTACCCTAATAATTACCCAAGTCGTTTGACTTTTTAGACAGACTCTAGTTAAGTATTACGCAAACTTTGCTTTCGCCTAAAAAACTGTAAAACTATGGCATTAAAAAGGCCTTGAAGCGTTCTTATCTGAAAATTTAGAAATGTCCCCGAAGAATTATCTAGGTATCTCATAATTTGTTTTTTTAGTCGAGTTTCTCATTATTCGAACTAGTCAAATTACATCAGTTCTGAATGCAGAACTAAAAAGCCCCGTTCTACGTAATTTTTTTTTTAAGTAATAGCAATATTTTCTACCTGTACTTTTACTTTTCTGTGAAAACTATATTTACACTAATCTACAGTAATATCATAGAGAAGTTTGTTTTGTTGTTTTTTTTTGTTTGCCGATTGCATTTAAAAAAAAAATAAAGACTTATCAGAATACCTAGGAATGCTAGTTTTTTGCAATATGATACAGAATCGCAAGAAAAACTGCATGCTGGCCTACTCCCAAAAAAGGGTTTAATGATCATTCAATTTTTTTTAAAAGTCACAGTCAGTCTAAAGAACGCATTTACAGGTACTCTTCAAAGTCTTATTTATTATTTTATTAACCTGAACAAAAGGTTGGTGTGAAGTTGATAATTGGAACAAACAAAGTCCCAGAAAAAAGAAAGAATAAAATTCTTAAGTAAGGTTTTCTTTTTATAAGACAATTGATTGAAATAACCTTTTTTTCTAAAAATTGAAAAGTATACGTTGAGAATACACTATTATTTACAATATTATATAAATGATTTATATACTTATTGTTTTTTTAAATAGCGGTGAAAAGTGCATCAAAATCCGTCGCATAGTCTAAAAGAATAATACGGCCTCAGAGACACACGAAAAGCAACTTTATATTGTAAAAATTATGTAGTTACTGCATATTTAAATACTTATTAGTTTTCTAAATATATAGGTTTCAGAGGTAGATCTAAATAACAAAACAATCTATTATTATTTGGCCCTGGATGACCGAGCGTGGCTACAAGCCACGCTACCCATTCGTTTTGGTGGGCTCGGCATCCGCAAAATTTCTAGTGTAAGCCTACCGGCGTTCCTGTCTTCGGTCCACAGCACTCAACAGTTGACCAAAAGAATTTTGACTCCATCACTGGTTAGCTGTGAGGTGCCGTGCTTGGCCGATGCAGTAAGCGCCTGGAAAATCACTTGCCCGGACAAGGCGTTGCCCGAAAATCCATCTTCCCAGAGACAGTGGGATGAGCCGCTCTGCAGGTTGGTACGGAATAATCTCATTAATACGTCCACCAATACTGCTGAGCGCGCTCGCCTACTGGCTGTGGGTGAATGGGAGTCGGGCCTTTGGCTACAGGCTTTACCGTCACCTAACATAGGTACTTTGCTAAGTGACACCACCTTCCGGATCGCTACATGCCTGCGACTAGGTGCTCCTAGTGGAGCTCCACATCGATGTCAGTGTGGCGAAGCAGTCGACCGCCTCGGACACCATGGCCTATCTTGCAGCAGAAGCGCTGGTCGGATAGCACGGCATGCCAGTATTAATGACATCATCCGTCGAGCTCTTGTCACCGCCGGGGTGCCAGCTGTTTTAGAACCCAATGGCTTGGCACGTGACGATGGGAAGAGGCCAGATGGCATGACTATAATGCCTTGGAAATTGGGTAGGCCTTTGGTGTGGGATGCAACATGTGTCGACACCCTTGCGCCATCCCATCTTCTGAGTACAGCGGGCTGTGCTGGGGCGGCTGCTGCAGGTGCAGAAAACCTCAAACGGCGTAAATATAATAACCTCATTGGAAGTTATGTGTTTGAGCCGTTTGGGGTTGAAACTCTAGGGCCATGGGGTCCGAGCGCTCATCGAGTTGTCCGAGATATCAGCAAACAGTTGGTCGACTCTTCGCGTGACCAGAGGGCTGGACTGTTCTTCAGTCAACGAATCAGCATTGCCATCCAGCGTGGCAATGCTGCCAGCGTTCTGGGCACTTTTCCCACTGACATCGATGTGGATGAATTTTTTGATGCACTCTGAGTTTTTCCCCGTTTTTCAGCCTTTTTTACTCGTTTGTACATATTGTTATTTTAAGTTTGTATATATATACCTAGTGATTATTTATTAGATTAATTGATATTATATGTTTGATTCAAATAGAGAAATCTTTTGTATTTATGTATAACACCTACTATCTATTACATATAATGTGTTATTTGATACTTTAGTAAAGATCCCACATAGTCTTCTTTTCTTGATTTCTACACACTATATTGTCCAACTTTTTTTAATTTTCCTTTCGCAGTTCTGCTGTATGAAATTTCTTTGGAAAAAAGAAATACCTGATTTTTGTGTGTACATAAATAGTAAAATAAAATAAAATAAAAAATAACATTAACTACATCATTTCTTTGAAACAATTTCTACCAAACCGAGTTGTAACAGCATGGAACAGGCTCCCGGAAAGTGTTGTGAAAGCCCCCACATTGAACTGCTTTAAAAATCGGTTGGTCAGACTAAACATCTCCAAACTATATGAAACACACGCATCAGCTAATAGCTGCTAGTGTGTCTTACTAAATAATAATAAAAATCATTAGTACGAAATAGCATCAGACATTTCGACATAATTTCATCACTATTTTTATCAACTGTTTCCAAGCGTTCAAACTCCATATTTGTCCAGATCTTTGCACTTATCTAGTACGACAGATAGCTCATAACTTAATGAGTAATTAAAAGAAAATTTTCCACGAACATATCATCATCATGAGATGATAAGGAACGCCTGTCACTCTTTATTTATCTTGATGAGTGACGGAGTTGTAAATTCTTTGTTTCACATAAGTCCTGATAAGATCTGATTTCCTCTGTTTACCCAGAAAGACTGGTAGAAGATTAAATAAATGACACTTTATAATGTTTGGCTCATTACTATTATTAGAATTTTTGTTTAAAAGGAAGTTAGGAATGGGTGTGTTCATCTTTATTTTTCTGTGTTACGTCATGGTGATAAGAGTATTAGAAAAAGGAAGAGATTACTGTAGACAATCTGCTGAACAAAGAAATAACCTAACTAAGTTTTTTTTATATACCGCCGCGTACATTGAAGGACTGGAACAATTTACCTGCTGCGGTCTTCCTGACTTAAGTCAATAGGCTCTTAACTGACTAGTGCGCCCCACCATCAACAACTGCATCACTGCTTGCCATCAGGTGAGATCGCATAGTGTATGTCACTTCTCAGGACCTTGGGTGAAGCGAGAGAGCGTGTCAGACTTTTCTGACGGGTTTTAATCACCTGTTCTATTGCCCTTTTCTTTTCAGGATCACGGTAACTTTTTCGAACATTCCCGTAGCCTGAAATATTGTTATTTTATCAGCACCACATCCTATGAAATTACGCCCAAGACTAATCCAGGTCACCACAATACCTAAACATTGTCGAAATTCAGTGACATTTCTGTAGAGCATGTCAATCCTTATACATTTCGGACATCATCATCATTTCTGCCGAAAGACGTCAACTGTTGGACGTAGGCCTCCTCCAAGTGTCACCACAATGAAAATTCCTGTGCGTCTAAAATTCGGACAATCGCAAACTAATTGCTATTGCGGAAATATATTGTAAAAGTAGACAATTGTTACAAGCGAATCCTTGGGATCTTTTTCTACTTTCTTACGGGTGAAGTCGATGGCAGACGCGAGTCAGATATCAGCACTGCTGACAATCTAATGTATGCTGCAATCTTCGAATTGATTCCTCGTTTTCAAAGGTCAAATTCTCGCTAAACCTCCACAAACTGTGTCTCCCAAGCTTCCCACCCAAAGAGAGGTACAAATTCCACATTAGTACACACAAAATGCTAGTTTAAAGCCAAAGAGGACACTATTTGATTAACACTAATTAGTCGAACCAGCTTTGCCTCATCCGGCGGCGAATGCAAAGAAAGCGCCTCACTTACACAAAAATACAAAAGCTCTTACAAACAGTCTTATTTCGCTGAAAATAAGACCCAAAATGTATTTTCAAAAACGTAAAATTATGTTGGTTTTGTAAACCCAATTTGTGTGATGGAGAAAGTAACTTTCTACAAGTCCATAGTTTGTCATAATTTTAATTTATTGCAGAAATATTGACTGCTTTCGATTCGGTTTTTCGTTGATTGGTTATGTTTTAAGTTTTTTTTAATATGGTTGTACGTCTAGTACGTAAAGCCGTTGGTCCCGGTTGACATTCGTAGAACTTTGGCAGTCGTTACTGGTAGTCAGATGGCAGAAAGTCTGACTATCAGTCTATCCAAAGAGAATAGGTTACTTGTTTGAAGCTTTTAGGTAAGCGTGTGTGCGCTATCGTCGACTGCATCATCACTTACCATCGGGGGAAATAGTGGTCAAATGCAAGCCTATCTATATAAATAAATTAAAAAAAGACATAACTCGAACAACACCTTCACGTCTTTCAATATCGTTCCCAAAGATGACAAATTCCCTACAATTGAACAACACATCCACCCCTGTAATTAGTAAAATCATCAAACATTTAGCAAGCCTGATTCCCACCGTTCATTGAATCCATACATCTCGACCGATTTCACGGACAATCCCACACAAAAGGTACAAGTCAAACGGCGACAATGGCCATTCATTTTAAACGGGACCCCTAACAACATTATACCGATGTAATACATATTTCATTATTAATTTCTACCTTTTATGGTGCTTAATTTTATTGCTGTGGCAACCCCGGACGTTATTTTTTTTATTAGGCCATGGTACGATGTTACAATGCCAGCCCGTTTGACAATAGGGGGCGTTGTATTGTTATACAATGTTTTTTTTTTGTTGATAGATAGTTTTATAATCATGTTAGTATGGTTAGGCGAATAATTTTGAATATTTTATGCGGTTTAGTACGTAAAGTATAAATATAATTTGCAAATACTTCTGTGCTTTATAAAATATATGTTCTATTTACACAGAGACTACATTAAATCAAAGTTGATTCAATTTTTTTCTTTATGAATTCCTTTGAAAACCAGTTGTCTGAAACATTGAAATTCTACCAATCATAAAAATCGTCAAAACGACTTTTAACTGGGCTCCAAAAGGTATCTAAAACTGTTCCATTCTTTTGCTGACTGTACATGATCTGACGTATCCACGTCCAACAGTTCCTGAACGATCAGATTCGTCCCATTCATAAGGAGACACCGGCATTCGCTTCCGGTTGCCCTTTCATTGTGCAAGTCGGCAGATCGCGCGCCGCCGGCCATGACAACAAAAGACCGATTCAAAAATCGAATTCGCGATTCAAAAGCGCATCGTTGAGGTTTATTGGCTTATCGCTTGATTGATTGTGCGAACGCCGACGAATTTTTTTTTCTTTCGATGTTGCCAGCTTCAAATAACTCGATAATATATTTTGATTTGGGCGTGGCGAATTCGCAATCCCCTTTGTCGGTTACAGGAAGTTTTAGCAACGTCTATGTCCTGTAACAGGTACATTTGTATGGAATGTATGGAGTTTACTACACTTGTGTTTGCGTTACGCCTATTAGAACTTCCATTTGAAGTAAAGAGGCACGCATTGTGGACGTTAACTGTGCTGAAATGGCTAATATTTGTAAATAAATTATGTTCAATGTCGATTCGCTTCTGTTGCTGGTTTCTTTGCATACTTATTCTGAATGCTTGTAATATAAGTAGGATTGTAAAGCAATGAATGCGCAATGTTACTATGAAATTATTAATTGCGCGCAATTTTCATTGACTGTCTAAACTGAAATTGGTTGACGAAATCTTTTGCATTAAAAATGGCATTTCTTTATTTGCATTTTATATCAACTTTTTAACGATACTGTCTTATTAATAACTTTTAAAGATTGATATTAGTTTAACTTAGTCCTTTGAAATCGTTTACAGGTTGTCATCAATTGAATGACAATAGAAAAACAAATAGATAGATACATGTGTAATAAAGGGAGGTAACAAACAGGTAATCATGGTTGTAGTTATAACATTTATGTAAGTCCACGACCTTCACAAACACTAGGCTCTTATTATAACACTTTTTTTTCATTTGTTTGTATGTGTGTGTATGATTGTTACTTCTTCACGCTCAAATGGCTGAATAGATTTGGTTGTTTGGCATACGGGTAGATCATGTCCTGGGATAGTACCTACATAGAATACTTTTATCTCAAGAGTATGTTCCATTGGAATAATTTCCTTCTTTCACAGAAGCTAGTAGTGTGAATCTCGTAGAACATTCAGCAGCCATAAAACTACTCTCCTTCACTCTTTTTCTAAAACATGACTAGGATTCATTTCATTTATCAACATTATCATCATCATTTCAGCCGAAATACGTCCATTGTTGGACATAGGTCTCCCCCAAGCGTCGTCATAATGACCGGTTCTGGGCGTCTTGCATCCGATTCCCGCGACCCTCACCAGGTCATCGGTTCACCTTGTGGGCTTTCCAACGCTGCGTCTACGCTGTCGCTATTTCATTAGACCACATAAATTCTAACCACGTCTCATTAGTCAGAACTTGGTCATTCATAAACAGGTCTCTTCATCCTTGAAATTATGAAACAGCATATCCAAGAACTATCTTAGTCAGCGGGGTTTTCCATGAAAAAATATATTTTATTATGACAAAGTATATTAGCATAAGCGTCCAAAAGACAATACATTCAATTTCAAGTTTCCAACTCACGCGCAGGGTTCCTATTGGGCAACGAAGTCTCCAGATCCGTGTACCGAGAACTACAATCTTTATTTTGCGTCCCGAAAAATTGTTTAATGCGCTTATTGACGTCTGCATAAGGTGCATAATTCAATGCAGTTGTTGTCGGTCATGTGTATGGGTAATGTTGTCACTCAAAGTACCGTGACGTATTTGTGCTACCGTGGATAAACGGACAGACAGACAACACGTTGAATATGCACAGCGATAAAATACACAATCAGATGAAAACTATTTTTTTTTCTCTTTTTCTGTTGCTCTACTTTGTTGTGATGTTCGTCAACGTGATGAATAATAACTAATTGAAAGAGGTTCGTTTGATTTTTAACTACCGTTTATGATCTGGTGGATATTTTATTATAATTATTGATGGACATGTGTCTGGAATTATCTACTTCCTTAAGGGGCCGGCGGAGGATGAATTTCCATACAAACGTAATACCACGCTCATTTGCAGTTGGAGCATATATCCAACATATTATGATGATATTCGGTTAAAGACAATATTTATCTAGGTTCCTACGTCGAGAATATTAGAAATATTGTTATTTTTAATACAAGAAAAGCCAAATGGCATGTTTTGCCATTTACGCTATAAAAAAGTGCAAAATACAATTTGCTTAAATTTCTTTTTGTTTTTTTAAAAAAGAAAGACGTAGGAACCTAGATAAATATTGTCTATAACCAAATATCATCATAATATGTTGGAAATATGCTCCAACTGCAAATGAGCGTGGTATTACGTTTGTATGGAAATTCATCCTCCGCCGGCCCCTTAAGATTTGGTCCAGTGTAGCCCGCAAAATTTAAAATTTCAATTCTGTTCTATTTTTTATTGATGGCAAGTAGAGCCAATGTCGACTATTCTGCCAATGTTGAAAGTACATTGCAAAAGCAGTTGTTGTTGTTGATATTATTACAGATAATAAAAATGAAAACTTTCGTACGTTTTTTTGCAGTTTGCGGTTCTGTATCGTATACGAGTAGATGGGTAGTAAAAAATATATTTGCGGTAAGCGGCATGCAAAATTATGCTAATTAAAATCATTACCATAACTCTCTAATTTAGAGAAGAGATAAAATGTGCCATTATAATAATAAGATAATAACCTGACGTTAAGATCGTATGGCAAAATAGCTTATCATCTTTCTCTTGCACATATCCCAATTTATTTGAAATCAGGGCAACACCATCAACGATTGCATCACTGCTTACCATCAGGCGGGATCGCAGTCAAGTACTAGTTTATAACAGATAAAAAAAAAAAAACATTTCTTAAGACCCCAGGCCCGAGCAGTGCCATAAAACAGTGGTTTTCTGAAGCCTACTCCTCGGTAATGGCCAGGTTAATAATAGGAGTGAAAAAAAAAAATGTTTATTATACATTCATGAATAACATTCGCAACTTTTCCCTACTCTTTCGAAACGGCTTGGATTTTTAGAAAAATTTTTACACATAAAAATTGGTGAAGATATTCTTCAATGTGAACATAGCATAATATGCTATGTTATATTATGTAAATCAATCAATATTTTGCGAAGACAATGGATTTAAAGGTCAGCGGGGCTCTATCCGGGTCCGGGCTCAGTCGGCCGGAATTAAATGCAGAGATAGTCGTACTGCCGCCTAGGGGGGTACGAGTGTTATGTCTTTAATTCCGGTCAGATGTTCATGGGACTATAATTATTCAAAACTTTCTATAGATTAATCCAGCCTTATTTAAAAAAAAAAACTCGACAACCTTTATGGTTAGTTAAATAATGATTAGCGCATTCTAAATTCAAATTCTCCACAAAAAAAGAATCCTGTTAATCAGTGTTTTAACTTATCACATGGTTATTTTTTTTTCAACCGGCTCTTTGAATTTAGAATACGCTAATTAATGTTTAATTTAAGCATACGGTTAGAGATTTTTTTTCAAATAAGGCTGCTTATCTTTCACACTCCTTTGTTTCCGTAGCAGGTAACTATTGTTTTTAACATGATATTATGCTTTTGGAGTCAGGCAATAAATTACATTAACAAGAAACAATGCGTTTTCAGTATGTCATTCTTAATGCCTCGTAATTTACAATCTAATTTATAAACAATAAAATCTATGTATTTAACGAACACGCTACCCAGAAAGTTTTCCACCGACAAACTGTCCATTCATCAAAAAGACCAATAGATAACCATTATGAATGTTATTTTACGTATGACAACACTCGACAATAGTATTTACATTCGATGTCAGTTTGTTTTACATCCGAAATACACATTGAATAAACGCGTAACATATTTCTTCCAACATTCTTAGTTCTTTTATGCTTTGAACATAATGTCACGCATTACAAGAGGGCCATAGTTCCGTGGACCAGTCTTTGTCCGCACAAAGAAAGGTGAATGAAGAACTGAATAATAATAACACATGTTGGCCGGTAGGAATAGAGAATTAAAAAAAAAAAGTTTTGAGATATGACAACACCGCCACGTGTTTAGAACACAATAGGATTTCAAATTTTTTTAAACCTCTCATTTTGACGTTTGTTTTTTTTTCTAATGTCATTAATACTTGCCATGTATAAAAATTAAAAGTAAAGCCTATAAATAGTAGGTGCGTGTAATTCGCGTGTTATCGTAGACGATATATCAAAAGGGTGCTATGTTTTTAAGCGCGCGTGACATGTGATAATTTACGTATAATATGTACGTATGTGCTCAGTGGGCTCATAAATTCGCAAGCCCGTGATTTATATGGGGATTAGAGCACGTTATCATTACATAACTGTGCGGTGGCTTAAAGTTACATAATACAGGTATCTAAGTATAATAATCATTCATTATGTGATATGGCCGTGTAAGCCTCTAATGTTTTGGGTGTGCTATAATTTACTTACAACATGAATTATGTTAAAAGGCCGTAGTTAGGTACCAGTAAACAGCTATACGACTGCAACTGAAAATTATACTTAGATAGGTACCTATACGTAACATATGCTGGTGAAAAAAAATGTAGGAGTGCTGATATTTTAGTACTAAGAAATGTAACAAAACATTATTTGAATTCAAAATATTTTATTTCACATAGGCCTATATTGGCACTTATAAAACGTGAGAAACTAGTGCATGGTATTAATTGGTGGTTTCTAATGGAGAAAAACCACTGATACTCCAAAGTTATTTTAAAAAGAAATCACTTTTTTAAAATAGGTACTTAACTGTGTTTATATTAAAAAAAAAGAAAATAGGCTTTGCTAGCTCTCCGTGGTTAGGTTAGGTATAATTACGAGTATATGAATAATTCAGAAATCCTACGCATAAGTGGTGTATACAAGAGGTAGCCATTATGACATGAATGCACGTATCTAGTTTGGTACTATTATTGTATCAATATTTATAAAGCATAAAAGAATATTCACCCTATCATAATGTCAGTCAGTAACAAATCCTATAAAAATAAAGATACAAAAACTTGCATTTCACATCCTTAGGCACAATCACTCGATGTCTTTGCCATGTCATGTGTTGCCAGCATTAAGAGCCCTTGAAAATGGCGCGCAAACTGACGGCTCCTAGCTAAATTAACAAACAAAATGGCGGGAGATTATACCTTAACCGCTTTTATTAAGTGTTCCCGCAGTATGAAGTAGGGATTTTTGTTTGATTTGATTCTATTCATGTGACAATATCATATTTTGCGAATAATAGGGATTAAGTGCTGCGTTTTTTTGGCAACAGTATCATAAGAAGAATTTTCTACTTTACTCTATGGTCATCACAATGGCGATCATGGCAGCATTGATTGTAAATATTATTAAAATCTTTATGAAACATTTCAAAAGTAAAGTTGTTTTTAGATCATTCAGAGAATTTCCCGCGGAAAATAACCAAGGCCAATTACTAGGAAACCGCAAATACATATATATTTATTTACTAATTCCCACAAAGTAAGCCTACATACGTAAAGATTTTCTTAGAAAAACATAGTACGCAAAATACAAGGAAACCCATTCGTAAGGCCACAAAGGAAATTAACACAAAAAGAAATATCTTTAACAAGTACCTACCTATTAAACTGAAATAACGTACTCAAAACGAAAATCATAAAAAAACTTTCCTCGTTTCTAACTTCTAGTAAAATTCCAGCAATATTTCTAGGAAGCAATTTAATTAATTAACGAACAAGAAAGTTCCGTCGGCCTTCGGAAAACGTTAATCTTGCTGCCAGTGTAAAATTCACAAAAACTTTAAGCCGGCTGTGCGAGCCAGTAGTTTGAGTAGCGAACTTGTAATAGGTTTAAACTTTGAATATTTAAATTGTCTACAGTGTAATTTTGAAATCACAATCGGTCCACTGGTTATTAATGTTTGTGTTCCTTTTGTTTTAATTTAAATTGAACGGTTATAGACGTTTACTTTAGATACGTAGGAGTATCTAAACGGGATATTAATTTGATCGGCAATTAATATTGTAAAATTAAACAGTTTTGTGTAACTAAAATGTTGGCTTTAAATAACGAGAACTTTCATTATTGCCATAGGTGTCATAACCAGAGATCGGAATTAGGTAAAGTTATTATTTTCCATAGGATTCATGAGGAATTGAGAGAATTCTTTAAATATTATAGGCATACAGGCAGGCAGAACGGGAGGGTGTGTAAAACGTTTATTCGTTAAAACCACGCTTATGTTTCCAATGTCTCTAGCAGGCATCGACCCTGCTGAACAATTATTAACTGTCTTAAGCAGAGGTCGGAATTAAGTAGAGTTCTTGAGCGCTCAGCGTCAGAGTGGGGATCGCTTCGCGCATTCCATACATTGGCGAGCCAATCGTCGTCGTTGTTAGATACATGCAGCAAGCGCAAAACATTAAATATAGCCTGTGTCTTTCAAGGTTAAAGTAGTTTTCTATTGGTGAAAAAATTTTAGCAATCGGAACAGTACTTTCAGAGATAGCCTCCTACAAACAAAAAAAACATTTTTTCTTTTAGTACAAACTTTACCTCTTTATAATATTTGTGTAGATAGTGTAGATAAATCTACACTAATATAGTAGGTATAAATAAATAATACCATCTGTGTCTTCCAGTTTTCCGTTGCGTTCTATGATATAGGGTGTATACACAAAATAGATAGGTACAGAAGTCAATCTACATACAAAGCGCGCTCGAGCAACGCACACATAGACATCGCTCACGGACACGAAATCTCGGAGCGTCTCGGACCACTCGTCGAACAGTTCCGGCTCAAACGCTCATTAGTGTGCGTCCACCGAGCGTAGGTATAAAAAGTGAAGTACATACATGAGATTGTCTTCTTCTTCTTCTTCTTCTTCTTCTTGCCCTTATCCCATATTACTTGGGGTCGGCGCAACACGTTCTTTTCTTCCATTCTGTCCTGTCACCCGTCAAACTGTCACTAACTCCCTTTTCTTTCATATCACTCCTCACACAGTCCATCCATCTTTTCTTCGGCTTTCCTCTCCCTCTCCATCCATCTACATGTATATTCAGAACTCTTTTAGTAATATGCGCTTCATCCCTCCTCTTGACTTGACCATACCAAGACAACCGATTTGCTTTCAATTTTTCAGTCACTGGCGCCACTTTCAAACTTCCTATATTATACTCAGATTGTCTTCTGTACCTATCTATTTTGTGGTGTATAGCTCCATCCCTCTTATATTAATTAACACAGTAAACGTTGCATACAATCAATATTTAATTGCGCTTAAAAAATGTAAATGTCAAAATTATCGCACCATATAATTATTCATCCATCAGTTATATACTTGTAACACTAACTCAGTCTCACCGAGTAGGTACTTCCAGAACCTATTTGTAAGCTCACCGTTGTTTTCCTAAACATTCTTCTCGAGTAGTAAGACAGCGTGGGGAGGGGAGATAAATATTTACAGTATTTTCCGTGTGGCAACACCGAGGCGGCTGTAAACAATATTTTTAATCGACTCGGCAAACTGTGTCGCTTACACTTAACGAAACTCGACGCGAAAATAAAAACAGACTAGAATAACCTGTAGCGAATAAGTCGATATTTTTGTTGAAAGTGCTCGCAAATCTGGGGCGCAAGTCTGCTATTTTTATAAATTCGTCATTCCAACACGATCACATCGTCATTTTGCTAGAAGTTCGTAATCTGCTAAATCATAATGATCGATTATTGATCGGTCAGTAGTATCGTAATAGAGTTGTGGTAGAATGATAATATCGAGCGTATTTAAAACCAATAACTGCACAATAACGTTCTAATGGTAGAACACTGATCAAATAAACTGTCAAAGTTTTAGCAGATTACCGCAAACGTCCAATATTCATTTGTCAATATTTACGAGATTACTATTCTATGCCACTTCTTTAAATGAAGTGTCAGTGGTTGACCATTGGAAAGTCATAATGACGCCATTATATTAGTAGATTACCAAACTTGTCAGAATCGACAATTATGACATCAATGATAGACCATTCTGACACTATTGTAATAGTAGACTTGAGGCCCTGTTCTTCTGTTTATCATTCGTCACACATAAAATCAGTTGCATTACAGTTGTTGGTACCCAAGAATCATTTACTCAGGTGCTGAATCGACGGTACCATCGCGGTCATTAAAAAAAAATCGCTTGAATCCCGCGGCGCGGCGCCAAACCAAACCCTTTGAAGTTTTCGTTTCGAGTGCAAACCAAAAATGAACTTAGTGGTGGTCAGGCGGAAGTGTCTTTGATGGTACATCGTGTTTTATTCGCGTCTCAAAGAGATGTCGGCTTCGAAAGAGTTACCGTGACCCTGGAAGTTCTATCTTCGGACAACCAGGCGTACGGCGATGCGCCACCGGTAGGTACATAGTGGACATCTCACCCATACGCACAAAAAGTTTCGAATGGATTTACTTCTAAAATAGGTGCCAAATAAACGTGGAATAACGGTCATTGACCTCCTACATTTATTGACGTTCTTAATTTAAAAAAATATAGTTTAAAAAAACAAAAAAAAAACACGCTTTCAAAGCATATCAAACTAAAAAGTGTAAAATAATTTTCAATATTGGTAGACAATAATAATAATAATGAACGAAAAATATTAATATCATTGTGAAAAAAGCGTGGGGTGCTCGATTTACGAAAAATATGGCACAAAGCGTGTTTTTTTAGATTCTTAAAACTATATTTTTATTTTTCACTAAAAAAAAAAAGACGGATTCTTGTATTGTCATCAGTCTTTGATGGGTGTGCAAAGTTTAAAGAAAATCTGACTGCCCAAAGTTGGTCAAAATCGAGCTCAAAGGCGTAGGTTACAAACATACAGGTGGAGCTAATATAAGCGTGTTAATAAGCGTGTTAAAAACGGAATTAAAGACATAAAGCCTCCTTGAATCTATCGTGATCCTTTATTTTTTCTGAAAAACAGTTCATTGACGGTTTTTTGGTACCTTCGATAGATTGGAGATTGGAAAAAGTCAATGTGTTTTATCCTATGTTAATCTGACGCCTTGTATAGGCAAACGTGCTCCTTCGTCGACCACATCATCGCTTTCTATCAGGTAAAGTAGAGAACAGTAAAAAAAGGAAAACTATAGGGAACAGTACAAAGACGAACACGGGTGGGATCGGTAAAAATCTGACAATGCCTTTCGCTTCACCTAGGGTGGGAGAAGGGAGAAGTCATTTAATGATTTGTCATCCCTAAAAAAAACAAAAAAAACGAGTCCCATTACTTGTTGACTAACAGCAAATTCCTTTATGATGAGTAAGTACCTATTTTAACTTTCATTCCGGAAGATTAACTTTTATTTATTGAAGAGTTCTTTAGTCTTGGTCCAAAGTTCTTCATTAGATCTTTTCTAAACTTGAATGAGACATTTTTTTATGGTCGGTAAAATCATCCAATGACAACCCCCGCTCTTGGGCGGAGCGGGAGATAGTGTCAGACTCTTACTGACTAAAATCCCACCCCGTTCCTTCTAGTCTTCATACCGGGGCTCGAGTTCCCTTTCGGATAACCCTAGCCCCAGTAGGCTTCGACCCGGCTGGGTCCCTGCTGTTGCTGACAACTCCTTGAGGCGCGCGGAAACAGTGCGCGCCGTCGGCGACTTGGGCTTGATCCGGACAGTTACCAGACGGCCGGACAGCGAGCTACCCATTGCTCACTGTCCGCAAGCCCGCGCCTACGGTGGCCGGATATCAGGATCGGAATCCCGGCGGCGGCGGCGAAAACGCCGTTGCTTGATGCGTTCGGCCTCCTCCTTTGCGAGCTTGAATGAGACCTACTGAGGGACCTCTTCTATATATAACAAAAATCATCAAAATCGATTAACATTTGGCAAATGATGCGTGACATACAGGACCGGTCATTGTGGCGACGCTTGGGGGAGGCCTATGTCCAACAATGGACGTCTTTCGGCTGATATGATGATGATGATGATTGCTAATATATCGCTGAACAAAATACAAAAAAAAAAACGTTTTAGTAGATTTGAGAACTTCGTTATTTTTGGAAGTCTGTCAAATGGGTACGATATGAAATAAAGTAATTAAAATTCTCACGAAAATTATCATCAACGTTATTAAAAACATCTCTTTTCCATCTTTATTGACAGAGTACCAAAGGAGAAGTACTAAGGTATATGAGACTAAATCCCAGTAATACAACATTTCATTTATGAATTCCCAAAAGCAATGGCCGTACTTAGACGTTTGCACAGTGTTTTAATTAAAATAATTTAAAATATAATCGCTTTAGAGCCGGAGTTTGTAACAAGGGAAGTTTGGAGTTTCCAAAAGGGAGTACAAGACAAAATAATAAAATATTAATAAACGCCCGTAGACGGTGGAAAAGTTTCATCGGCGGCAAATATTTGTGTTTTAAATAAGGAGCGCTCGCGATACGATGGGGTTACCCGCGCGGACTCGAACCCGCTACCCTTGTAGTCGGCACATTCAGTTTTGCTTACAACACTTTTATGTTAGATTTTATGAGTAGGTTCCGATCGTTATTATGTAGCTTATGGGGGTTTCAAAATGGTGTTCTCGCATATTTGAAAGGCATTTTCGTGTATTTAGTTTTGCACAAAATTGAAAATGAAATCCTTTACCTATGCTTTTCCCAAAGTAATTCGAACTAGCTGTCTAGTTAGCCAGTTATGTTTATACCACGCGCATTGAAGCACTAGTTGTCATAAAAAAAATATGCCACAGCTGGACGAAGGTCTCACTCTTCTTTTCCTACACACGTCTGTCTTCTGTCATTGCGGGGTCCCCCGGGGTCAGTGCCTCCGATAAGAATGAAGATCATCTCTTCACCTTCATCGTGGTCTGCCGCGATGTCATCTTGCGTTTAATGGGACCCAATAAGCGGCTTTTTTAGCCCACATCACATCTGGCATTCGGTTCACATGTCCAGCCCAATATCACTTAAGAATAACAGTTTTCTGCGCAATATCTGTGATCTTAGTTTTAGCGTGCAGTATTGTGTTCCTTCTCGGTCCGAAATTTGATCCCCAGGATACTCTACCTCGAGCTCTTAACGCATTCTATTTAACGACCTAAACTGTACTGTTAAAGGGATTGAGCCTTAGACGGTGGGTAGCTCCATCCCTCTATCTCGCTCGCACGCTTAACATTTTAACACATCTCTTTGAGGCGCGTAGTGTTCCACGCGCGTCTCAAAGAGATGTCAGCAAACCGTAGGGGCCCGGTAGGGTCGAAGCCTGCTGGGACCATGGGTTGTGTGAAAGAGAACTCCGGGGTCCTGGAACGAAGGCAGAGAGGAACAGGAAATGGGCTTAGTCAGAAAAATATGACACGCCCTCTCGTTCCGCCCAAGAAAGAAGTCATTGGATGAGTTTCTCCATGAGGACCTCGCTGAAGATCACTTCAGCAGAGGTCCAAGTAAGGTAGAACTTGCTGGTCTTTGACAGACGACCCGACGAGTTCAACTATTATTATTATTAAAGCCTTTTATTTATCCAATGAATGTACAACTTTTTTGGTATAAAAACACATTTAACTTATTATCTAGCATGCTGCGTGTAAAGGCCTCCTCCAAGATTTTCCATTGATCTCTATTTGTTGCTTTAGTCATCCAGATGCTTCCAGCAATTCGTTTTATTTCGTCCTCCCATCTCTCCAGAGGTCCACCTCTTTGCCTTTTCCCTTTAGGTCCACTCCATGCTGTAACAGAGTCTGTCCTCTCTGAGTCTGAGTGCCAACTATAATAAACTAAATTGCCAATAACACAATGGGTGCAATAACAAATATCAAAAAACTAATCCAATATTCATCTCTGGATACAACAAACACAGTTGGCATTTGCTATAACGTGGGCACAAAACGAACGCGATTCAATATTTCAGAAGCGGCTGGAACAAAAGCATTTAGCAAAATTGAACTGTTCAAAAACTCAAAAGTCAAATTGTGAGTGGTGGAGCTAACTACAATAAAAACCTTACATTGAAACCTATTAGAGCGAGTGCCTAGTTGTAATGTAATATTAAAATAGTTGGGCGCATGCCCCGGGCGGGCGCTCGGAAAATAAATCAAATAGAACTATGATTCTATGACTAACTAGTTAAAACAGTGTCTATATAGTCCAATGGTTCTCAATCTGCGCACATTTTTTTAAATTATTGTTGTTAGTCTCGCGCTTGACCGCTATCTCACCTGATAGTAAGCGAAAATGTGGTCGAAGGAACTGGTTAAAGGTTAGTCTCTGCATATTCAGCTCTGGGGCTGAGACTTGCACTTTAAAAAAGTTGGACCGCGATCGCATTGATGTTTTCGTGATATGGTGCTGGAGGAATATGCTTCAAATTCCCTGGACTGCTTTCCATAGAAACCTCTCTATCTTACGTGAACTGAACATCAAGATCAGACTGTCGACTACCTGCATGCACAGAATACTGAAGTTCTTTGGCCAAATAACCAGGAAAAATGGCCACAACCTTGAACAGCTCATCGTAACTGGCATGGTTGGTGGCAAACGATCAAGAGGAGGCAGCCCAAAAAGATGTGCAGATCAGGTCCACTCCAAACTAGACACCTAATTGCACGTCGTACTTCATGATGCTAAGAACCGTCACAGATGGCGAGATACCATCAATAAGAAACTAATCCAGTGGGAACTTCATGACCTTCAGTAATGAGGAATACGACCCGAGGAGCACGCTTGCCTAGAAGTAGCCTAGGTACTTAGGTTGCAGCTAGCAGGAAACCGACTCAAGTCGGGAATTCCACTCCCGAGTTGTACGCACATGAACTAAAATATTCTCAAAAGAATCGAACTCGAACTTTTTAACTCAAAAATTTGATAAAATTTAAGTTTGTATCAGAATGTAGATAATCCTAATTGTTTTGTTTCTTATAGAATAAAAAACTACATGGTTAACGATTCTAATATATTTGTTTGGTTTGTTTTTAGACTAAAATAACTAGAAAGAGGTGGTTCGAGGTGACTTGAGAAAAATATATCTGGAAGTATTCGAGAGATCCTTGTCCAGCAATAGCAAAGTATAAAATAGATGAAAAACCAAAAAAAAAAGACAACAAAGAAATCAATGTGGTCCCAGGTCAAATAAAGCTTGAGAACCATTGATAGCCAGTGGTCGATTGTGGAAACGCCATTTGATATGCAGCTGGATGTGTTCTGCGTATTGCCTGTCGATTGTCTAAACTATTCAATGTATTCTTCCACTCTAGGGCAGAGCAGGAGGGCGTGAAACACTACGTGTCGTCGACGACTCGGGCTCGGTTCGGACGATTACTGGATGGCCGGATGGCGAGCTACCCATTGCTCGTCGTTCACATGCCCTCGCTTACGGTGGCTGGTAATCAAGGGTCGGGAATCCTGGTGGCTAGGGTGTGAAGACGTCCACCTTCTTTCACCTCAACCAATCGCTCAACCACTGCGCTCACCGTACCATCGACGTTTCGTTATCACTATTTACATTAAGTACATTTGATTGTTACTATCATAAACTAAATAAAGAAGGTTAACACGTTCACTGCGTTATGAGGTCGAATAAGCCACATGCGTAAAATCTCGCAGGTGCGGCTGTCAAAATCTCTTTCTTTGCGGGGGCAGCTATGTTAACATATATTTATACATCTATTTTAATATATAAAATTGATTCTCTCACGAAGCGTTGCGGCAGTGTTTTTCAGAAGCAAAATTCTGTGAGGTCGGAAAGGTCTCATACGCACTACAAAGAAGTTCAACTTTGCCTCTAAAAGACCTCATGCGCACTAGCTGAAAGACCATGAAAAATGGTTCCGTATAGCGAAAGTGTTAAACAATATAGACTAACACTATTTCCGGACCAAAACACCGAAATCCCACCAAATCCGTACCATTAGTTCCACGACCACGGACGTCATTATAGCAGTCTCTATATCCATGTGTCCGATGTATTGGAGGCGAGGCGGGGTGTGTAATTGAATGTAAACAGCCATTGTTGCTGCCCGTATCAATCAGAGGATGAAGCCCAATAGTTTTCTGTGAATCAAACATTAGGGGATGGTCTGCGACGCTTTTTTTTTTGTTTTTGGTGTAATATTTACCGTTGGATTACCTGGTTTTCGCAGAGATTGGACACATCTACAAAGTGCGAAAAATAGAATTAAGGACTACAAGCGTTTCGTTTCGTGAACATAGAAGGCCTTTTTTTTTTTTTTTTTTTTTTTTTTTATTTTTTTTTTTTTATGGTGGGAAAAAATCATGCATTGACATCCCCCGCCCTTGGGCGGAGCGGGAGATAGTGTCAGACTCTTACTGACTAAAAGACCCACCCCGTTCCTTCTAGCCTTCATACCGGGGCTCGAGCGCCCTTTCGGATAACCCTGGCCCCAGTAGGCTTCGACCCGGCTGGGTCCCTGCTGTTGCTGACAACTCCTTGAGGCGCGCGGGAACAGCGCGCGCCGTCGACGACTTGGGCTTGGTCCGGACAGTTACCGGACGGCCGGACAGCGAGCTACCCATTGCTCACTGTCCGCAAGCCCGCGTCTACGTTGGCCGGAAATCGGGATCAGAATCCCGGCGACGGCGGCGGCGATAACGCCGTTGCCTGATGCGTTCGGCCTCCTCCTTTGCGAGCATTACTGCTTCGCAGAAGTCGGCGACCGCCTGCCACTCCTCCTCGCTCCGGACCATGGCCTCAACCAGGGCCCGGCGCGAGAGGTCTCCGCCGCCGATCGCCCCCACGAGGGCACGGCGATGTTCCGCCCAAAACATAGAAGGCCTGGAACGATTTATCTGTAGTGGCCTTCTCGTCCAATTTTATAATTGGGTGTCTTGAAGGCTAAAATGGATACTCCTAAATAACTCCAAGATCGCAGTCAAGTACCTAGTTTATATCATTAAAAAACTGGGCAAGTGCGAGTCGGATTCGCGCACTGTGGGTTCCGTGCGAACTACAATTCCCGAATTGAGTCTCGAAGATTTTTCCGAATTGCAAATTTTTTTTTTGTGTCTTATGTTACAAATTTAGATTTTTTCCTATTCCTGTGCTGTAAGACCTTGCTTTGTGCCAAATTTCAGGATTCTGGGTCAACGGGAAGTACCCTATGAATTTCGATCTTTGAGAGTATCTAAATATACGTTTTTTTCGACATAAATGGTCGTATCTTTTTTATTCGTTAACTTGGAAGTTTGATTTTTTTACAGCTTGAAGGCACCACAGACTTGAGTAAATGATTTTAATTTCAACTCGATACCTTCACGCGTTCTCGAGATAAAGGGTCTTGACAGACAAACAGACAGACAGACGGACGGACAACAAAGTGATCCTATCAGGGTTCCGATTTTTCCTTTTGAGGTACGGAACCCTAAAAAACACGTATTGGGCACACATTTATTGTGCGTACAGCTAAGGAGTGGAATTCTATGCCGGAGTCTGTGTTTCCTGATAGCTATAACCTGAGGTCTTTAAGTTAAGAGTATACTTGTGCTATACGACTTTGCTTTATGCCAAATTTCAGAATTCTGGGTCAACGGTCAACTCTATGAACTTTGATTTCCTCGAGAGTGTCGAAATGTACGTTTTTTGCTACGTAAACCGAAGTATCTTTTTTCTCGTTAACATACAAGTTTGACTTTTTTACAGCTTCAAGAGTCAGCACATTTGAGTAGGTATATGGTTTTAATTTCAACTCGATACCTTCACATGTTCCCGAGATAAAGGGTCTTGATAGACAAACAGGCAGACGGACGGACGGGTAACAAAGTGATCCTATCCTATATATATTTTTTTTAATTATTATTATTAATCAAATTCTACTGTATGTGTGAGGTACGAATAAAAGTTTTTTCTTTCTTTCTTTCTTTTCTTTATTTCTTTCTTTCTTTCTTCTTTCTATCAGGGTTTCTTTTGAGGTACGGAACTCTAAAAATCTTTCAAGCAATCCCGCATCTTTTCCTATGTTGCTTAGTTCATCAATATGGACGGTTAAACACAGCTACTTGATATCGGTAGATATTACCTACCTGATTGTTAAGCAAAGCGCGTTTAGACAACATCTTAATGATCTGGGACGTGTCGTATTGATTAGACAGATTTAAAGCAGTGTGATTGTTTTGGTTTTCAGCTGTCATGAGTATCGGATCCCTAAAAACTTTCGAATACCGTCAATTAGATACACAATAGAAAGGCAATGACAGTGCGAGCGCCGGCGTTCGTTTGAGGTTTGATGAATTAAACAATATAATAATAGTAATATTCCACAACTATCACACAACGCCGGCTAGTCTCAAGCTAAGCAGAGCTTGTGTTATGAGTACTAGACAACTGATAAACTTACTTATATATTTCTAAATACATATATATTATAGATAAATTACACCCAGACACAGAACAAATGACCGTGCTCATCACACAAACATTTGTTCTGGGTGGGAATCGAACCCACGACCTCCGGAATAGCAGTCAGGGCCACTAACCACTACACCAACAGGCCAGTCAGTCAATATAAAAACTAATTTGAGTTAAAAAGACAAAGGCACGCTGGTCACCAATAGTTTATTGCTAACCTTATGTAATGAGAATGTTAATGGATGACCATGAAATCACGTCACAGCATAATCAGCCTTTTTAATGTGGAAGAAAGGAAGGTGGCTTGATTGCTCAGCGCAATCAAGCTTTCTCTCTAGGAGAGAGAATGGGACGTAATCCACTACGAGGGCCTAGTGTGGATTAGTGGACGTCACATCACATGTCTTTAAATTTTTGGTTGTAGTACATACATGCCGGTTTCCTCACGATGTTTTTCCTCTAATCACATTTATTATACTGAATATTATGTTTTCACACTGAAACTGCTAAAGGGATTTGGATGAACTTTTGGCACACGGGTAAACCACGGGTAAAACATACCCCCAAATTAAAATTGAGTGTAAAATTCATGATAGTCAACGAATATAAATACTGTGATATCGAAAGGCGATCGCATGAGTTGCTTTTTTTTATATAGCCAACGAACTGGCTTGTAAAATATACTTAGGATTTTGCATTCTAGAATAGGTTTGAAAATTTGTAGAAAAAAGAAAATGTGTTGTTTTTTCAGTGTTAAAGTGATTTTTGTAAGAAAGGCTTGTGCGTGGTCAACTAAGAAAAATATAGAAGTGTGCAGGCCCGTGTCTTTTATTTATAGAAAAATCCCAACTCGAAGCCTAGCGTGAGGCCTACTGGGGCCAGGGTAATCCGAAAGGGCGCTCGAGCCCCGGTATGAAGGCTTGAAGGAACGGGATGGGTTTTTTTTAGTCAGTAAGAGTCTGACACTATCTCCCGCTCCGCCCAAGAGCAGGGGTTGTCATAAGATGATTTTTCCAATCGAAAAAAAAAAAAAGCCTAGCGTGAGCTGAGCTACGTTACAATACCTACTTAAAATGCATTAATAATAAAAAATTAGGACTGACTGATTATAACAACGTTTTCTTTATTTTTCCCTCAAAACATGATCCTTGTAAGAAAGTTTTGGTATGGGTTTCGGTTTCGGCCGAAACTGAGACTGTTGCCGAAATTCGGTTTTAAAAACCAGTTTAGGTCGGACACTATTTTGGATAGCAAATAAGATACTTTTTATGAAAATGTTGTTCTCTGGGGATCATTTTATACTCGTACTATCACGCGGCCGAAGCCGGTGGTAATTACCGTCACGCTATCACATCACACTAATAAATGAGTGTTTTTGTTAATTCTTCACGCTTTAACGGCTGAACGGAATTCGATTTTTGAAACATGAGTAGATAATATTATGTTCCTTGTTAATAAATACTAGAAACATAGACAAAGCAAATGAATTCCTAACAACAAATTACCATTACCATTCAAAACTATAATTCCAAATTAACAATAGCCCACACACTAATAAACTCGTCATACCAAAAACCGTATCAAAATGAGCAAACGATTTCCACAATACAATAGTGTGACATCCACCCTCATTGCTGGGGTTAGTGAAATTAGTGTTGGTCCTAACCCTCGACGAGACGCGTGCGCACCGCGTGCGAACCGCGTGGGGACCGCGTGCCGCAAACACCAACGCGTGTGCACGCAACATACAGCGATATTAAAAGGAATATGTTAATATGAGATAGAGAGTGTTTCGGGAAAGATAGTGAGGTGAAATATGTTAGGTCAGGGTTTTACTCAAATCTGCGGGAACATTTGGAAGAGTGACCGACCCAAAGGGCAACTGAAGGACACATGTGGATTAGGGATGGACCTAGTAAAAATCTGACAAGCCCTCTCGCTCCACCATGGAACGTGAGAAATAATTTGATGACTTTCCACCTCAAGTTTACTAAAATACTATGGAAATATTAGAAACTAGCTTATGCCCGCAGCTTCACCCGCATATGCACATAAAATATAGCCTATGTCACTCAGGAATAAAGCAGCTTTCTATCGGTGAAAAAATTTAGTAATCGGACCAGTACTTCCAGAGATTACCTCCTACAAACAAAAAAAACATAAAAACCAAAAAACAAACTTTACCTCTTTATTATATTAGTATAGATAATTACCATAACCCTGAAACGCTAAAAGTAGGTAATTATGGAAACAAAGGTTGGATTTAGTTAGTAAACTTCATCATCATCATTCATCATACGTACAAAGCGTTTTGGGAACATACTTATCGTACATGCAGCTAAGGATTGGAATCCCCTGCCTAAGTCTGTGTTTACTGATAGCTACAACCAAGAAATCTTTAAGTCAAGAGTGAATAGGTTACTTTTAGGCAAGCGTGCTCCATCACCGACCACATCGTCGCTTTCCATCAGGTGAGATAGTGGTCATACACAAAAAAAAAATGCATGAAGCTAGAACTACACTGCGCACACGTGTGCCACACACGCTGATCTGGGTGCGTCGGTCTCCATACATTTTATATGGAAACTAGACTTGTAGAGCTACACTTGATCCACGCCACGCGACACCATGCGACGTCGTTCTACGTACAATGCGTTCCAAATGAGAATAGGATCGCCCGCCATGTTGTGACGTCACGATTTACTGTCAAATCGAGGAAAGAAATTTTTAAATATTAATTAATTTACGAAAAATTTAATTTATTTATGATCTGTGAACGAAAAAAGTTTAATCAGAATCCAGTTCTTCAATTTTACTCATCTCTGAGTTCTTCAATTTTGCCAAAATTTCTTCGATTTGACAGTACGACGAGACGTCAAAACACAGGAATCGGTCCTATTCTCATTTGGAATGCGTAGTACCAATAAGGCGTGTTACATGTGTGTCGCTCTAATGTAGTTCTAGCTTGAGACATGTGGTTTACGTGACACGGCACCGTCGAGAATTACGATTAAAGTTTTTTTTTTTTTTTTTTTTTTTTTTATCTGTTATAAACTAGTACTTGACTGCGATCCCGCCTGATGGAAAGCAGTGATGCAATCGTTGATGGTGAGGCGCACTAGTCCACGAAATTCATCACAATTTTCCACCACACCCTGTACTAAACTCCTTGAGTCCTCAATCCCGGCTGCCTGCTCCAGAGATACTCGACATTGTTATTCGTGTTACATTGAAGCACTTAATGTCATCGTACAGTCGACACCACCCCAATCTGTGACACTGTCGCCATGACCAGTCAAAAACAAATCACCTTTCAATCAGTTTTAATTATTTATTTTTGAAATAACAAAAAGGGTAGTGTGTTTTTGTAATGAAAATTATGTTGCGCCATAGATACATGACATGTGTGGTGGACATCTCATATCCGTACGCATGAAACAATTTAGGAACATAATGCGCGTACAGCTAAGGAGTGGAATTCCCTGCCGGTCTCTGTGTCTGATCCTGTTACAATTTGCGGTCTTTGATTCTAGGGTAGGAAACACAAAGAAATTAATAAGTAACTAATTTTGAGAAAAGAATAATGAACCTTTTTTAAATAATATACTTACATATAAAATAGTGCTTGACTGCCATTCAGCCTGATGATAAGCAGTGATACAATAGTTGATGGTAAAGCACATCAGTTCATTAAGAGCCTGTTTACTCTAGCTTTGAAGACACCTAAATTATAATAGAACGGGAAAACCGCAGCAGGCAAATTGTTTCAGTCCTTCGACATAAAGTTTATTCAAAGGTCTTAAAATTCCAAGTTAATCCGAAGATATCAGTTAAAAGTAAATCGATTTAAAAACATCGATTTCATTGGCAAGGCCCAAAGGAGGAAGGAGGATATTCAAGTCCAATTATACGATTTTGCTGTTAAATTTTGTGATGTGATAATATGTGCCCAGAAATGTACCCAAAATTTTAAGGAAAGTTTGAAAAGGCTGATGTGACTGGGATGAAAGAGTCTAGAAAAAGAAAAGCATGGTTTTATGAAGAGAGCTGGCTGCTTAAAAGTTTTATCAGATGGTACGACTGAGAAGACGAAAAATAAGGCTGTTTGCATTATTGTAATATGAGTATTGAATATTTAAATAGCTGTTTCGTAACAACTATAAGACTTCACAATTAAGTAAAGATGAGACAATACATTATTTAAAAAAAAACTGGCTTCTGCCAGAGACATCGTTTATTTATTTATTAAAACTTCATGCAACATTAGGGTACAAAGGAGGACTTAAGGCCCGAGCGCCCGAAAACTGCCATAAAACAGCGACTTTCTGAAGCCGACTCCTCGGTATCGGCCATGTTAATAGGTTTGAAAAAAATATATGTCTATTATAGATTCATGAACAACATTATCAACATTTGATTTTTTCGTGCTATTAATACTTTTGTCTAAAAAAAAATATTTAGCAATTTCGAAACTTTTCCCTACTCCTTCGAAAACGCTTGGATCTTTAGAAACATTTTTACACATAAAAATTGGTGGTTAAATATTCTTCAAAGTGAACATTGCAAATGTAAATCAATCAATATTTCGCAAAGAAAATGGATTTAAAGGTCAGCCGCGCGCTTTCCGGGCGCTGTTGGCTGCAAATAAATGACCAGATTTGCGTACTGCCGCCTAGGCGGGTGCGAGAGGTGCCTCCATATAATTTCGGCCAGATGGTTCAAGGGACTATAAGCCTTAATGCCGTAAGCACCAGTTAACGAAAAGTAGTGGAAAGACAATATAGCTAAGCGTAAAAAAATAATTATTAAGAAAACTAGGGTATAAAAGTACAAAACACCTAAAGCTAAAAGATTATTGAAAGGGAACATACTCCACATACAAAAAGTTTTTTTTTTGTGGTGCTATCCCACATGTTCTATTCTTGTGCCTAATTTCATCCGATTGCGTTCAGCCGTTTGAGTGAGAATAGCAAACAAACATACAAACTTTTACTTTTATAATATTGGTGTAACTAGCTTCTGCCAGTGGCTTGTAGAAAATTTTCCCAGGGGAACATATTTAACGGCATGGTCTACCCGTGTGTCAAATTTCATCTAAATTCTTCCAGCAGTTTCAGCGTGAAAGTTTGTTAGTGTGTATGTAGGTATGTCTGTTAGATACAGACATACATACACACTAACAAACTTTCTCCCTTATAATATTAGGGTGAAAAGATATACACCGGCCAGCACGCCGTACAGAACATACTCAGTTGGCAATTGGTATTTCCGTGTGTTCGAATATTTCAAAATTTTATGAAATATTCACGTCAAATAGCAGATTTTCAGAGGTCTTTACTAGAAGCCTATACAAAATCCACAAGATAGCTGTGTATCAAAAATATCGAGAAAGAAAAAAAAATTAGGAATAAAGCAGCTTTCTATAGGTGAAAAAATTTCAACAATCGGACTAGTACTTCCAGAGATTACCCCCTACATACAAACTTACAAATTTTACCTCTTTATAATATTAGTATAGATATAACAACTTACGTACGTGCCACGGTTGTCTTAGGATAATTTTCTGCTTTTAATTATATCTAGAGCATTTCCTCCGTTGCCGCGTTGGTTGCATTTCCTCAGCTATTATGGTGATAAAGCTCTTATCATCTTAACTTTTTACAAAGAAATTATCAAATCTTCAAACGAATTCTTCAACAACAGTCCCTCCTACCTACCTATAGTCATTATAAACGAGAGACATCCCGATATCTTGGAAACGTCACGCTCATATAAAGTTGGGTTCTTGTGCTGGGGTCCGGAGACCCGGGTCTAATCCGGCCACTGAACGGACCGGCACGGCTGCGCTATCGCCGGCACGCAGCCGCATCTTACCGGCGAGATATAAGCCTACTTATACGTGTATCTGGTTATGTATGAGTGAATTGGGAAGAGGGAAGATTTTCGTAGCACTGAAGTGTCCTTTGCTATGCGGGGACGTGCTACGGCGTAGCTGGGCCTACGAAATTATTTAAAATTTGATTGAAATGTATAATACTCATGGAATTGATCTCAAGAGTAAGCAGGCTTACTCTTGAGTTCAATTCCGATCGGTCGACATTGAGATTGTGACGTTTCGTACACTTGAATTCAATGCTAGCGCCAAATTGGTTCAAAATTGCGTGACCATTTTGAGAACTAAGTGAAATCGTATAGGTTGACAATATTGTTTTCAAAAGTACCAAATCAGTCAAAACTGACAATGCAATCGGATTGACTTTAGATTGAAATTGAAATTAATTTGGAAAGTAAGCCTGTTGGTTCTAAACTAATATTTAATTACAAAGGGGAAAGATTAGATTTTTTGTTTTGATCTAAGATCCGATAGAAGAAATCTCTTCCCTCATCTGTTATTTGATTATAATAAATATTATATGCTAGATATTGTGTTCATTAAGACATTGCGAATAGGTTGCCTAGCTAAATCTGGTGCCAATGATGTTAATTTAAACAATAAAATTTGTCTGAGATCGCGATTATTAGAGATTTCTCCTACGGATCTCGTACTATTTGTTTATAAAGAATATAATAATTTCTTTAATACCATGATTTAACTTAAAAACTATTCAACCGATTTAAAAAATCCTTTCACCGTTAGAAAGCTACATCTTCACTGAGTAACATAGGCTATTTTGTGTTTTGAGATAATTGTCTACCATCACGCGGGCGAAGCCGCTGGCAGTAGCTAGTATTACTATAATAAAAGATTACGGGAAGAGTATTTTTGTTTTTATTTTTCAAATACAAGTCGGTTTGGAAAAATCTTCCCATATGAAATAGTCAGATTCATAACGAATAATGAAGGCTACATATAACATCACGTGCATGATGTTATATGTACCTAAACTAAACCATATAAATAGAGCTGTAACTAAAAACGCAGATAAAACCGAAGGGGACCAACACAGGACCGCTCGTTGTTGTTCGCTTTAGGGTGGAGAGGGAGGGCGTGTCAGACTTCTACTGACTAAAACTCACTCTTATTTATTTATTTATTACAGCACTCCAACGAATAGTTCGCCCGAACATTTACAAAGGAATAATCTTATCAATTAACAATTATCACAGCGAATTCTTCACTTAAGGGGCCGGCGGAGGATGAATTTCCATACAAACGTAATACCACACTCATTTGCAGTTGGAGCATATATCCAACATATTATGATGATATTCGGTTAAAGACAATATTTATCTAGGTTCCTACGTCGAGAATATTAGAAATATTGTTATTTTTAATACAAGAAAAGCCAAATGGCATGTTTTGCCATTTACGCTATAAAAAAGTGCGAAATACAATTTGCTTAAATTTCTTTTTGTTTTTTTAAAAAAGAAAGACGTAGGAACCTAGATAAATATTGTCTATAACCAAATATCATCATAATATGTTGGAAATATGCTCCAACTGCAAATGAGCGTGGTATTACGTTTGTATGGAAATTCATCCTCCGCTGGCCCCTTAAGAGTGTGCACAGCACTTGCAGAATTTGGTAAACTAATATTATTGTATTTTGAATAAATTGTTCATTCACATTTAATAAATAATAACAAGGTACGACACGATAACAAAGAAAAAATAATCAATAAGATAAGGAAGAAGGAATTATTGCAGATCAATCAATTAAATAAATTATGTCAGATTGAATTAAATGCATTAACATTCAGTAATAAATTATGTCACAATAAAATTAAATAAATTATTCTTTGCCCTCATTCCAGGAAAATAATATTAGTTGCGAGTTTTTTTCAAACATTTGTGTCATTAGTCGTCATATACATGCACGGGCTATCGTTTTACATAGCCATTAATATACAACCATATTTTTTCCGTGTACATATTGACATTTTTTTGGAACAAATATACTGCTGTAGACAACTGTACCAATACGAATCGTATGTGGAACAATGGATGCAATTTATAAATGTCAATTTTGCTTAATTTTATCGTTACCCGGTTGTTATTGTGCTATACGGACATTTATTTTACAGAAAGTAGGACGATAAACTTGTGAATAATAATCTGCTTAGGTGCTTACATATTAGATAGTGATCAAATTATGGATATGGATGTTAATTATAGTCTTGCGTCTTAAAATTATCCGAAAGAAAATACAGCCTACAATTGCTCTCAAAACGGTGAACATCGTGAGGAAACCGGCATGTCCTAGAACCTAAAATTCGAAGGCATGGCCACTAACCCGCATTGGGCCGACGTTTCAGATTACGGCCCAGACTACTTCACTGACTAAAACAACACCCGTGTTCTTCAGCTACCAAGGATTTTCAGAAATTCCCCGTGGCCCTAACGGGTATCGGCCCTTGGCCCAATCAAAGCATTTTTGTAAATTCATTAAAAAAGAATGAAATTGTATTGCAAACAGACTTTACGAAATGTCGCCTGTAACCTGTCCCAGTCGGTATAAAACAGTTTATTTTTTAAAATAATGGTATACTTATTTTGTTTTCAAAAACTTTTTGCAAAAAAAAGACAGCCGACTTCACTACAAAAAACACTAAAATATTCAAAATAACTTTAATTTCAGAAGTCAGTGTTAATTAACTGAACTTTATCAGAACTGGACTTTGAAAAAAATATTTAAGTAAAAAAAAAAAAAAATTGATGACACATAAACGAGGCATATGACATATGATGATAACATAATAAAACATACAACCGAATTGAGAACCTCATCTTTTTTTTGAAGTCGGTTGAAAAAGGAAAATTTTTCTTTCACATAAACAACTGAAAATAAAAATTACACAACACAAAAAAATTCAAGATCCACTGCCCAACAACATACAATTCCGTTAATAATTTATTTGTTTGCTCTCCCTTACAAAGAGGGTAATAAAAAAATATAATTACGTCCAAGTATTTGCCAAGAGCGAGTCGTAATTATGAAGAGGACTCTTAGCTAACAGCGACATCTACCGGCGGGAGGTAGCGTTGAATTTCCTTCTGTTTTATTAGTGAAAATTAACCCGTTTTTAGCAGGGGTGGTATGTTAATAATTAAGGGTGGTAGTGACGGGACGTCTGAAATGGTAACAGAAATGATAAAGTTACCGTGGCCTTGGAACGCAGAAGGGAGACTGAAGGAACACAGGTGTGTTTTTGTCAGTAAAAGTCTGACACGCACTCCCGCAAAAGTTTTTTTTTAAAGTATTATTTTTTTAATTGATATAATCTAGCGCTTGACTGCGATCTCATACTATATTATATATAAAAACTGCCATAGAAGTAACTAAAAGATACAAAGTATTTATGCCAATGGTTTAACTTTTGAATTTTCAAGAAGTCAGTCAGTCAGAAAAAATATGCTAACTGCACATTCCAAAGTGTAGATCCTCATGGAGAAGAATGTGCAAGAAACTCCATTTTCAATCATGTAATAATATCTCGGTTACATGTTTCTTGTCGTTGTTTCTTGACAACAATGTAAATAAAGTAAAAAAAAAACGATTTCAAAATATCGAAAATAAAATACGCTACTGGCGGCTAGAGCTTACTATATATAACTATATCTAATATTAATACATACACCGTAACAATAATTATAATTCGCTGGCCGGGCGTGCGGGCGGGCGGTTTCCGCCCATCGTCAGTAATTGCAGCCGCATCAAGGCTGTAGCCACCGCACATCCACGCACACACATACGTACAGTTTGTTTACGGACGTGGCCCAATGAAAATATTGCAATTAGCATGATAATTAATGTTAAAATAATTTGCTGGGCTTATAATAACACAACTGACAAAGTGACATATATTATTTGTCAGAAAACATTAAAATTGAAACATTTTCGCGAGAAAATGCTGTTTGTCAAATCGACATATTTTAATGAAAAGCTACAGGTAATATCACAGATTTAAAATCGATAGATGCGCCCTACCGCGTCGGGTTGTGTGAGCTCATTTTGAAGAGTGAGTGCAAAAAGGATATTTTTCGCACGACATACTCGTATATTATAAAAAGTTAACCATACTGGACACGTCAGTCATCTACAACATAGTCATTTGGCGAATCTGCACCCCTAGCCAAGTAGATAATCTGCAATCGTCAACGCTAGTCGAAAAGTAATCAAATGTATGGGAATGACATCATTTCAACGTTAATTCACGTGGTCGGAACAAATGAATGGAAAATTCGTAGTCAAGTTCACATCGTTCAAAATGATACAATGAATTTCTACAACGTTTAACGCTACATCCTTTGATAAACAAACGCTACATTGTAGAACGAGCGGTCGACTAAGGCGCGTCAACATGGCTACCCACTTATCGTTTTCTACAATTGGTGACACCGAAGCGTTACCGATTGGAGAACGGAATTCGACACGATACGGTTGTAACTTGGCTAGGGGGGCAGTTCGCAGCCGGAGTCGACTAAGTTCGACATCGAGCGATTGACGCTTGCAACGGTCGACCACACAGTATCCCTCTCTCAACAAACGCTTCGACCGAGCTTCCTTCGTCGTCGTTGTCGTCACTATAGATAGCGATATCATACGAATTCGCAAGTTTAACTAGACAGCTTAACTATACAAATTAATGTGATGATCACGTATTTAACGCACTGTGAAACAACTTGTATAACGTCACATTTACTTCAAAACATATCAAGTAATGACGTAAATAGCCCGAACGCATGTAATCGTAACCAATTTCTTTTGATTTGCAAAGAAACACATGTTATTTTATTTTATTTTGTTTTACTTCTCCTAAAAAAAATGATATGTTTGTTTTTTAAACTATCATCATCTTCCTGCCCTAGTCCCGTTTTATTTGGGGTCGGCGCAACACGTTTTTTTCTTCCATTCTGTCCTGTCACTCGTCACGCTATCACTAACTCCCTTTTCTTTCATATCGCTTCTCACACAGTCCATCCATCTTTTCTTTGGCCTCCCTCTTCCCCTCCATCCATCCACATGTAAACTCATAACTTTTTTAGCAACATGCGTTTCATCCCTCCTTTTCACATGACCATACCAAGACAAACGATTCCCTTTCAACTTTTCAGTCACTGGCGCCACTTTTAAACTTCCCCTAATATACTCATTTCTCACTTTATCCATTCTCGTCACACCACACATCCATCTTAACATTCTCATTTCCGCTACATGCAATCTTTTTTCATCCGTCTTTTTCACAGCCCAACATTCTGATCCATACAGTATGACAGGCCTTATCACGGACTTGTAGATTTTACCCTTCAACTTGAGGGGCATCCGTGGGTCACAAGCGGTTCCCGTGACCTGTCGCCATTTCATCCATCCTGCGTTGATCCGACGTGTTACGTCCCGGTCCACCTCACCATCCCCTTGGACGAGCGACCCGAGGTACCGAAAGTCGGAACAGATCGGTATGGGCGTTCCGGCGAGAGCTAAAGGCACTGGATTGGAGACACCGCCGAAATCGCAGAACAAGTACTCTGTTTTGGTTCTACTCAATTTCAGGCCAACACTCTCCAGTCTGTGCCACCACACCTCCAATCTGTTCTGGACCTCTAGGCCACTCTCGGCAACCAACACAATGTCATCGGCAAACAGCATACACCAGGGAGCCTCTTCCTGAATGTCCAACGTCAGAGCGTCCATTATCATCAGGAAGAGGTAAGGGCTGAGAGCCGACCCTTGATGTAAGCCGACAGCCACATTGAAGCTGCCAGTGGTGCCAACTGAAGACCGGATTTGGGTATTACATCGACTATACATCGCTCGGATCAACTGCACATACTTCCCAGGCACACCTTTCTTCTTAAGGGCCCACCACAGAACCTCACGAGGTACTCGGTCGTATGCCTTTTCGAGGTCAACGAATACCATGTGCAAGTTTTTATGCGCACTTCTGTATTTCTCGCACAGCTGGCGTATAGCAAAAATGGCATCCGTTGTACCCCGACCTGGCATAAAACCGAATTGGTTCTGCGAAATTTCACTCTCTTCTCTCAGACGCCTTTCAATAACTTTCTCCCAGGCTTTCATAGTATGTGACATTAGCTTTATTCCTCTATAATTGTTGCACTCAAGCACATCACCTTTGTTTTTAAAGATGGGCACCAAGAAACTGCTGCACCAATCATCAGGTATGGCTTCTTCCTGCAACAACTTATTGAAGAACAAAGCTAACCACGTCCAACCATCTACTCGCAATAACTTCCACACTTCAACTGGTATTCCATCTGGACCAATGGCTTTACCATTTTTCATTCCATTCACTGCTATTCTGACTTCATCCATACTAACCATTCTCACTAACCCTACATTCACTGGTTTACTCTCTAAATTTCCATTCCAATGATTTTCCTCATTCATTAGTCTTTCGAAATAGTCCTTCCACCTCTTTTTGATTTTTTCATCGTCTGATAGGACCATTCCAGCTTCATTCTTTACACATCTTACCTGACAAACATCCCTCGTCATTCTCTCTCTTCTTTTAGCAAGCCGGTACAGCTCTTTTTGGCCTACAGGACTGTCTAGTGTGTCGTACAGTTTGTCCTGGGCTTTTGCTTTTGCTAATGCCACGGCTTTCTTAGCTTTCTTCTTCAAAATATCATACTCACTCTTTTTCTCAGCTTTCAGACTAACATTTCCCGCTTCTACACGCTGCCATTCCTTGAATTTTCTTTTCTTCTCTTTCAACACATTCTGAATTTCTATCGACCACCACCATGTATCCCTATCTATTGTGCCTTTTCCTCTCGTTTCTCCCAAAATATCTTTCGCTGCATGTCTAATACACTCTGCCATCTCATTCCAGCTTTCATTTATACTTCGATCATTCATGTCACCCATCTCTATCATTTTGTCCACCACTCGCTCTCTGAACTTTTTCGCACAATCATTCTTCTCTAACATATGCCACTTTATTTTGGGGGGAGGACGCTCTTTGCCTTTGTTACGTTTTATTTCGACTAGCGATTCCATAACCAGGAGTCGGTGCTGTGATACTAGATCTTCTCCTGGCAGCACTTTGCAGTCTTTGACGTGCTTTATGTTGTTGCGCCTAACTAAAAAGTAGTCGATTTGGGTCCTGTGGTGACCGCTTTTGTACGTGATAAGGTGTTGTTTTTTAAACTAACTGAAGAATAAAATATATAAATAAGTAGCTTTTGCCCGCGCGGCTTCGTTCCCTCTCTACCCTACTCTATCCTACTCTACCCTATTCTACCCTACTCTACCCTACTCTAACCTACTCCACCCTACTCTAACCTACTCTATCCTACTCTACCCTACTCTACCCTACTCTACCCTACCAAATTTCACTTAAACCATCTACTAAGTAGTCCGAACAAAGCCATTTGGTTTGGATAGGTGAGCCCGCTCTTGAGTTATAAAATTACAACAAAAAGTGGCATTGATTTTTATATATATAGATATGATTATTTTTTAATCAGAAATCTTACCTACTGTAGATATGTTTTTGTTTTAATAGCTAAATGCTTGGTAAGATACTAGAAAAGACGATTACGAGCTCAGAAGGCTGCTCAGCTTAAGTGTTAAGAATAAATTGGCAAAAAGTGGCTCAAAGCCTTTGCTTAGCTGTGGAACAGTCTATAATAATAATAATAGTACCTAGGCTTTCGTGATTAATAATTATTTAACTTAACCAGCAACCATTTGGTATGATGGTGCGACCCGCGTTACAGCATAACCTACATACAATATAATGTTTGTAGATCATAGAAGGTCAACTCGACAGGTAATGCGTAGTTAAAAATATATGGGTCTTCATGTGAGTACCCGCATCTATTTTTAGATCAGAAGGTATTTCATTATGTATGAAATAAGAAATTTACCAAACATAATTTAAGGGGACTACAGTAACTAATCGCGAGTGTTATAATTTGCAAACGTATAATGATCCACTGTAGTAAACAGAATCAAAAAAATATATGTTGTTCTTTAGGATAAATACTAGATAATGTGTTCAAAACACAGTACAGCCAATTGAGTATCAACGATAGAAAAAAATCACGACATGCCTCTAAAAGTATATAGTTTTGTAGATTAAAAACTGAAGTACTATACATGTAATAAATCTGATTGTTTGTCAGATTATTTTACAAGCAATGTTTTACTGTCATATGAGTACTGTTTTAAGATTAAAATCAAATCTGTAGATTTTTTGTAAATCACTAACATACTTCATATTTGTTAGCATTGTGTCATTGCGTATCTATTTCTTTAGTTTGCAGTCCGAGAGTAACCATGATTTGTGTAGGTGCTATAGTCCTCTTAAAAAGATAACATCATCATCATCATTTTAGCTGATAGACGTCCACTGTTGGACATAGGCCTCCCCCAAGCGTCGCCATAACGACCGGTACTGTGTGTCTCGCATCCTCCGAAAAAGGAAAACATTTCGACCATCTACACTTTTACACTAATATACCTAACAAAGAGATAAATTTTGTTTTTTTTAGTCTTTTTTGTTTGTAAGAAGTAATCTCCGAAAGTACTGGTCCGATTGTCAATTTTTTTTCACCGATAGAAAGCTGCTTTATTCCTAAGTGACATAGGCTATATTTTATGTTCGTAAGCGAAGCCGCGGGCAAAAGCTAGTTGTTTATAATAGAAAGAAGCACCAACACCAAGGCTCCAGAGAGCTGATAGATGGTTTAAATCAATTGACAAAAATAACTTACAGGAAAGGTTCATCCAGGTTTTAAAATTAAACAATAAACCAACACATGTATCCCAGCCAATTCACACTTCTCTTTCACTGCAATAAATTAAAATGACCCAGTGATTAACACCCCAACTATTTGTATCTTTAAATCGATGCATTAGGATCAAACAGCTTGTCAAAAGAACGCAACATGGGTACTTTTGTCCGCCATCACAATTAATGTTGTAAATTTTTAGTTTTACACTGTTGGGGGTTGAAAAGGACAATGTTGGAGGCACGTGTTACACTTTTATGTCGTATTGGTTCTGTGTTGATGACAGTTATAGGCTATTTGGTAGGGTCACCATAATGACATGAATATTTTTGAAAAAAAAAAAATTCGAACTCTTGCCGTTTCGAAACGAAACAAGCTTTACAAAAAAATAACCAATAACTTCTTCTGTTCTTAGTGGGGCGCGAAAAAGTGTCATACTGATTAAAACCTACCTGTGTTCTTTTAGTTGCCCTTACCGTTAAGGAAACCACGGTAACACTTTCGAACCATCCTGCACCCACAAAGTACATCCGAATGAAAACAAGTGGGTTTTAGTCAGTAAAAGCCTCACACTCCCTCTCGCTTCACCCAGAGTAAGAAAAATTATTAGAAGATTTCCCACCTCAAAAAAGGATGTGTTTCAAGCTCTTAAAAATTGTTATCAATTTTCATTCATACGATGATAATGAGGTATAATCACAGATCAATAAGTATGATAAAGAGAATGTACGCAAAATACGTGCTTAAGTCGTAGAGTTGCGGACAACAGTCGGATATACCAATTGATAAATCTTTTGAGATTTGAAGAGACAACAAACTCTGGCAGGATCTTTTCTGACTCAGAATGGGCCGTGTTTTACAAAACCCAATCAGGAAAAATACCTCGGCGGGGATTCCTCTAATTCAGGCAGTGTCTCACAGACTCCGGTGCCCATATGCATCCTATTCGCAGCTCGCCTGTTAATCTTTATTAAGGGGTATTATATGCGCATTCGTCGATCTTCCGCGATTCGAGCCACGGGATTGGTACTAAGATTTATGTTCGTACCGTACAGTTACGAGCATAAATATGTAACAGTTTACGCAAAATTCAAAAGCTATTTTATTATTATAGCCCATAGTGTTGTTAGAGATTGTATTATGTTAGGAATATGGGTTTTTGGAAATAAACTAATATCAAATAGGTATTTTCTCAAAGTTATAAATCATATTTGTCGACGTGGAGGTGACTGTATCGAACGTCTTGTTATACAAGAAAAGGTGGACGGAACGAGGCCGCGTGTCAGATCACCGATGCGATGGACTGACCAAATAAAAACGGCTGTTGGCGGCCCAGTGAACGAGTGCGCCCGGATGACTGCCAGCAGGCAAAAGTGCCAGGAAGTCATGCGGCGTACCCTGACGGCTTCCGGAGAGCTACCTTCATGATAACCACGACCACTCTGGCAAGATTGAAACGAACAAGAAGAAGAGAAGATAAATCAAAGAATCAAGTGTTTATTTAAAAAAAAAAAAATACAGGCACTTTTGAATTTTTCTTTTTGACAACGTTGTACTGACTTGCTTGCGTAGCAGTAGGACACATTGTTCTCAGAACAGATGGTCGATGAGGCCGAAAGGTTTATAAGTGGCGAATGCGTATCGGAAGACGCAGCGTTTGGAAGGCCTTCCGCAAGGTAGGACGGTAACCTGGTGAGGGTCGCTGGAATCCATTGGATGCGAGACGCACAGGACCGGTGGCGACGTTTAAAGAGGCCTAGGTCCAACAGCAGACGTCTTTCAGCTAAAATGATGATTGATTTAATTTGCTTTGATTGCATTTGCGTGGAGCAGTGGTGGCCGAGTGGTAATTGTCGAGTGGTTTCGAACTCAGCCAGACGCATTACTTTGTGTAATTTATGTCATCACCACTGCTCTCAAAACGGTGAATGAAAACATCGTGAGGAAACCGGCATGTTCTAGAACCAAAAATTCGAAGACATGTGACATTCACCAACACGCACTGGGCCCGCGTGGTGGATTACGGCCTATTCCCTCTCCTAGAGAGGGCGGCTGAGTCCTAGTCATCAGCCTTTTTAATGTTCCCACTACATTGAAAAGGCTGATGATGATGTTGATGATGCATTTGTGTCCGTTTATTTCATAGGACAATTGGTTTTGAAGTTGAGCAACTGTAAGGTATTTATGCTTATGACTGTACCATTCGTACCGTTTCGTGATACCGATTTATTGGTCAGTTATCGATATGGTGATAACGGCCGTGATTGTTAGTTTTAAATTTTATTGATGTTTTGGAAAAGGTTTGGTGTGATATGTGTTGTTTTGGTTAATAGGATATTTTTTTAAGTCTTTTTATGGATGCTAGGGGCACAAAATAGATAGGTACAGAAGACAATCTACATACAAAGCGCGCTCGAGGAACGCACACATAGACACGATATCTCGGCTCAATCGTCCGGTCGCACTCGTACAGTTCGGCGCAACGCGCTGACCCTAGCGCGAGCGTGATCGCCTCGCGTAGGTATAAAAAGTGAAGTACATACATGTAATGGACTTCTGTACGTATCTATTTTGTGCTAGGGGCAATGCATGCTTAGGGTTTAGCGCATTTCGGTTGACATGATGATAAATCATCATCATCTTTCTGCCCATGATATTATTCCGTGTTATTTGGGGACAGCGCAAAACGATTTTATCTTCAATTCTGTCCTAACTTCTCACACATTCCATCCATCTTTTCTTCGGCTTCTATCACCCTCTCCATCCATCCACATATGTACTCATAACTCTTTTTCACACGATCATACCAAGACAAACGATTCCCTTTCAACTTTTCAGTCACTGGCGCCACTTTCAAACTTTCTCTAACGTACTCTGTTGATTATTATTTCTTGAGTCAAAACATCATGTCAACGTTAAAAAAATTCCAAGATGTTATTCCCAAATGTCGTTTTTATTCAGACCTTAAAGTAAGTATCGAAATTTTGTTACTGTATTGTGCTTTGATTTCGCTACCCCACAGTTCAAACCTCAATCAAACATCTTTCTTATATTTAAGACTTTAAACTTCAAATTCGCTTGCACATATTTCCTATGCATTGCAATGCGAAAATCGTAACAATCAAAGGTAGATAGTTAGGGGCTATGGGTTTATTTATTCTTTATGGTCGAACAAATTCGCGGGTACTCGCAAGCTTAGGGGAGAGTGGGCGTACGCGGCGTCTTAATGAGATGCGGCGTAAACATTACCTACTATTCCTTAGGGTAAACCGGGGTACACACCCTCTTTTTGATTCTCTTATTTACACACTATCTAACATAATTGTTATTTGTTTATTGGATTTTCTTTTCCATTTACAATCAGCTGTCCAGCTATAATTAAATTTGTCTGACGTCATAATATGGGTTTTGAGATATAGCACATCCAATGATGTGTCATCTCATATATAAATTATCTTCAGATTGAAGTTAGTCTGGTCCTTCTCAATCGGAATACGCAATGATCTGTGCTCATTAGTGCTCTCGCCAATTGGTTTTGTGGCCTTTAAGTCTTTGTTTGTACGTTCTACAGGACACGTCTATCTGTTCTTTAACTGTAGGCATTCTTACATGCTCGTGGACTTCTGTATTCTTTGTAAGCCATGGGGCATTAATCTGAGTTTTTAAGGCTTTATTTTGGATTACGAGTATTTAAGGATTTATTGGATAATGAAAAAAAAAAGTATTTTGAGCTTGGTCTGAGTCCATTCAATCAGCCTTATAATGTTCCCACTGCTGGGACTCAGGCCTCTCTAAGACAGGGAATAGGTCGTAATCCGCCACGCGGGCCCTGTGCGAGTTGCTGAATGTCACATGTCTTTGAATTTTTGGTTCTAGGACATGCCGGTTTCCCTACGATGTTGTCCTTCACCGTTGTGAGAGCAGTGGTGATGAAATAAATTACACAAAAAATTGCGCCTGGCTGGGTATGAACCCGCGACCTACAACTAGAAAATCCGGCCTATAACACTCGGCCTTTGTGCAGGCCATGGTCCAGAGCGAGGAGAAGTGGCAGGCGGTCGCCTCCTTCTGCGAAGCAGTAATGCTAGCAAAGGAGGAGGCCGACCGTATCAGGCAACAGCGTTCACACCCCAGCCGCCGCGCGCCTTTGGGATTCTGATCCCGATTTTCGGCCACCGTAGGCGCGGGCTTGCGGACGGCGAGCAATGGGTAGCTGGCTGTCCGACCGTCCGGTAACCATCCGGACCGAGCCCAAGTCGTCGACGGAGCACACTGTTCCTGCGCGCCTCAAGGAGTTGTCAGCATCCGTAGGGGCCCAGCAAGGTCGCAGCTTACTGGGGCCAAGGGTCTAGTTCCAAAAGGGAGGCTTGGCCCCGGTATGAACGACGACGTAGGAACGGGTTGGGTTTTATAGTCAGTAAGAGTCTGACACTATCTCCCACTCCGCCCAATGTTATCTCCGTAAAATGTCATCTGGAAGATTTTTACCCACAGAAAAAAACCTAACTAAGTGTATAACTATTATTACTTACAGCTGTCCGCCCGCGACTTCGTCCGCGTGTACTTCGGTTATCGCACTCTAAACGTGTTTTCCCGTGGGAATAAGATGTTTTTTCGGGAAAAAAAGTAGCCTATGTTCTTTTCCATGTCAAAGGCTATATGCATGCCTTTCATCCAAATCCGTTCAGCCGTTTTTACGTGATTAAGTAACAAACATCCAAACATCCACACTTTCACATTTATAATATTAGTTAGGATTGCTTCATGACTTATTTCTTAAATATTATCTACTCACACTGTCCAAGTTCTCGATGTTATCATGTCTGACTGTCACGTAACGTTGCGGCAAATTGTTTAATTATTCATTGAATATTTGTGCAGGTGCGTGTCAACCTAAATACCGACTGTTGGCTGAAACTGTAGGAGACAGGTACGCTTTTAATTGAAGTATTATTGTTTAAATTAAAAAGAGCAGAAAAAAAGGAAAGAAATAATAAAATGTATTCAGCAACAGTCTATGAACACAGGAGAGCAAAGGGTAGCTTCCGACTGAGCCCGAGTCCACAAAATAGATAGGTACAGAAGACAATCTCATGTATGTATTTCACTTTTTATACCTACACTCGGTGGACGCACACTAATGAGCGTTTGAGCCGGAACTGTTCGACGATTGGTCCGAGACGCGACCGAGATATCGTGTCCGTGAGCGGTGTCTATGTGTGCGTTACTCGAGCGCGCTTTGTATGTAGATTAACTTCTGTATCTATCTATTTTGTGCCGAGTCATCGACAGCGCGTAGCCTCTAAGAGATGTCAGTAAAACCGTAGAAGCCCATCAGGGTCGATGCCCGTTATGACTAAGATAATTTCTGAAAGGGATACCGTAATCCTGGAACACAAAGGGCAACTGAAGGATACATGTGGGTTTTAGTCAGTAAAAGTGTGACACTCCCTCTTGTTCCACCCTAGAGTGGGAAAAGTCATTGGATGATTTCACGCCTCAAAAAAAAACCGTGTATAAAATTGGCGCATTATTTTTTTACCGTCAAAATGGAGTCGTTTCTCAACTTATTTAGCTATAGTTATTTTCTGAATTAATGTTGGAAGTACATAAGTAATGGGTAGATAAATGACAGACAACAAATGTGTTTGTTAAGGAATCGAATCCTAGAATGGACTTCGGTCATTCTAGGATTGTCGCTATATGGGTTTTACGCTACAAATCATGGTCTTCAATGGACTCCACTCTCTCTACGCTATAAGCAGAGTCTCATGGGATCATGAGAACGCTGAGGACTTTTCTAGTACTTTTCTCAGGTTGTACAAAACTGACTTGACAGATAACTGTCAAACTAACAATTTTGCTGAATTACTGGGGCCTTACCATGACGTGTTAAAATATCAGGCGTGCGAGCGAGAAAGAGGGATATTGCTAAACACCCTATATAGCTCCATTCCCATAACAGTTCAGTTTAGGTCGTCAAATGGATTGCGTTATGAGGTCATGGTATAGTCTGTCAAAAAAGTCAAACGACTTGGGTAGTTCGAACAAAGTTAACAATTAGAATCTTTCGCTTCATCAGATTTGTTTACCTTATACGGAACACGCTAGACAATTGACGTCATTTTTTATCCCTCAGAAATGTTAATAAAAATAAAGTAACCCTAAAAACTATTACAATTTCCAAGTCGTTTGACTTAGCAGGGGCCCAGCCGGGTCGAAGCCTACTGGGGCCAGGGTTATCCGAAAGGGCGCTCGAGCCCCGGTATGAAGGCTTGAAGGAACGGGATGGGTTTTTTAGTCAGTAAGAGTCTGACACTATCTCCCGCTCCGCCCAAGAGCGGGGGTTGTCATAAGATGATTTTTCCCATCGGGAAAAAAAAAAAAAAGTCGTTTGTCTTTTTGACATACTCTAGGGCCTCTCTCTAATGATCTTTCTGACGTTCTTTGGGTCTACTACATATAGAGTTGGCAGGTCTTGAAACTGAAAAGCCCGACAGACTATCCTATTTAAGTATATATATTTATAAAAGGCCGACATTTTTGTTAAGTGTCAGAAAAGATGACGAAGAGTCGTATGAGGTGATTTGGACATGTGATGAGGCGAGACATCTATTGCGTTCAAAGGGCTTTAGCCATTCCTAATAAAAAGAGAGGCAAAAGGAGACCACTTTCTACGTGGTGGACAACCGTAAATAGGGATACCAAACGGACACAACTAGATATACAGGTAACCCGGGACCGAGCGTCCTGGCGCCGCGGTACGAGGAGAGCCGACCCCAAATAAAGGGACAAGGCTAGGCAAAAGACACTTTTGTGAAGTCTAACATGCCTTTTTAAACCTTTTTAAATTGTAATGAAAAAAAAAACAATAAAATTAAGTGATATAAATTCTAGACTAATTGCTTGTCCGCTCCGCTTGTGCTAGCGAGACAAGTTAAAGTAGAACTCAAATGACAAAATGGTCAAATTTAAAAAGCCAAACAAAAGCCGGACGAGCCGGATTCCACCTAATTTGTTCGTACTCGCAACTAAAAAGCCTGATCGTGTCTGGCTTTATCTGGCAACGCAGCTCAAGTTGCCACGAGACTAAAACAAAGCAATAATAATGGAAAATTTTGACCACTCTCGACCGTATGGGCACAAAATAGATAGGTACAGAAGTCAATCTACGTACAAAGCCCGCTCGAGCAACGCATACATAGCCACCGCTCACGGACACGATATCTCGGAGCGCCTCGGCTCACTCGTCGGCTCAGTTTCGGCTCAAACGCTCATTAGTGTTCGTCCACCGAGCGTAGGTATAAAAAGTGAAGTACATATATGAGATTGTCTTCTGTACCTATATATTTTGTGGTATGGAGTAGCGTGTTTCGACCATGAAGATATGAATAATGAATTAGTTAACAAACAAAATAAATGCCGGATCATTTCTATTTATCATCAAGCCGTCACACGCTCATTGTATTTATTCGCCAGGTCACAGTTTACTCGCTAGCTAGCTAACTTGCGCCAGTATTTGCTCGCAACTCGCACTCGCGTCTATTCGTTATCGCACGACTCGGCAAACATCGGCAAACATCGCCCGTTCCATTAGTCCAGTTCTTTATTCAAATTCTGTTTGCTCATTGGTCGGACGGCAGATAAAATCAACAGATAGGTACGGTACCGCGTGTTTGCTTATAAATTTTAATTGTGACCTAATGACATAGTTGTAGGTCGGAATTGTTTTATAATGGCTGGGTAGCGTTTTCATAGAAATCTGAACTGGCTTTTTATAGTGGAGACTGGATATCGAGGTAAATGATTGTAGTCTATGAAAGTCAAAAAAAAACTCTACAAACTCTATGAAGGCCAGCCCCCCTAGCCAAGTTACAACCGTTTCGCTTGCGTCGAACGCTTCGAGTTGAGTTTGGCGCCAATTCTTTTGTTCTGACCACGTGACTGAGCGTTATAACGACGTCATTCCCGTACATTTGAAGCTTAATACAAGCGTTAACTATTGCAGATTTGCAACTTGGCTAGGGGCACTGGTTACGAGTTCGGTCTTAGCGGCGGCGGCGAGCGGGGCGCCATCCAAGCGGGCGTGGGGCGCTTCAAACATTTTCAGACTTTTGATCTTATCGCTCGCCGCCCAGCGCTTAGCTACCGTCGTGAACGGGCCGTATAGGTCCATAAAAACTTCAAATGCATATTTTTTGTGTTTTATTCAATCCGATTGCGGTTTTTTTTCTCATTAATCAAACAATGTTTAAAATCATGCCTATTTTGAGACCATTCCAGAGTCAGAATGTGTTAAATACTGCTTCTGCCTACAGAAACGAACAACTTAGTTAAAAAAACTAATATTTAAAACGGAAAAAAAATTGGTATCAGTTTACCAATATACTTAATACATTTTTACCTTTTGGGAATTAACTATTATCTTCTTGAAGAAAATTGTTCATGTCTATGGGCAGAAGCTTTATATTCTAATGCCACGCCACAGAATCAAACCAAACATGTCGCGTTTCATCGCCTTAAGGAGTTGTCAGCAACCGTAGGGGCCCAGCAAGGTCGAAGCCTACTGAGGCCATGGATGATGCGAAAGAGATCCTGAGGCCCTGCAACAATGGCAAAGAAGTAACAGGAGTGGGTTTTTAGTCAGCAAAAGTCTGACACGGCCTCTCCCTCCGTCCAAGGGTGGAGATGTCATTAGATGATTTTTCCACTTAAAAATGTGGCGTTTGATTCACAGGCGAATAAAGTGATAAAAATAACGGCAATGTTGTTGTTTGTGAATGTCACATATCTTCGAATTTTTAGTTCTAGGACATGCCGGTTTCCTCACCATGTTTTCTTTCACCGTTTTGAGAGCAGTGGTGATGAAATAAATTACACAAAGTAAAGCGCCTGGCTGGGTTCGAACAGCCGACTTACAATTCGTAAGTCGGGGCCATTACCACTCGGCCACCATTGCCTGAGGGGCCTTGGTTGAGGCCATGATCCGGAGCGAGGAGGAGTGGCAGGCGGTCGCCGACTTCTGCGAAGCAGTAATGCTCGCAAAGGAGGAGGCCGAACGCATCAGGCAACGGCGTTATCGCCGCCATCGCCGCCGCCGCCGCCGGGATTCTGATCCCGATTTCCGGCCAACGTAGGCGCGGGCTTGTGGACAGTGAGCAATGGGTAGCTCACTGTCCGGCCGTCCGGTAACTGTCCGGACCAAGCCCAAGACGTCGACGGCGCGCACTGTTCCCGCGCGCCTCAAGGAGTTGTCAGCAACAGTAGGGACCCAGCCGGGTCGAAGCCTACTGGGGCCAGGGTTATCCGAAAGGGCGCTCGAGCCCCGGTATGAAGGCTAGAAGGAACGGGGTGGGTCTTTTAGTCAGTAAGAGTCTGACACTATCTCCCGCTCCGCCCAAGGGCGGGGGATGTCAATGCATGATTTTTTCCCACCATAAAAAAAAAACCATTGCCTGAGCAATATTGTGCTATTCAGGATTTCAGTAAACCTGTATATACAGGTATTAAGCAAAAATACGTACGTAGGGTAGACACAATCTTCGTTTGAGCTAAAACTTGTTATTACACTTCTTCGTCGCTTCGAAGCAAGTCTCATCTCACGAAATTAAGTTTCAAATATTAAATTCTCTTCTTTATGAAAAAGACACACCCTTCTTTCCTTGAAAGGCGACTTATCCGACGCTGAAAAAATGAACTAAACGTTATATGTGTAGTATTTTATGTAGTACTTATGGAAAATATTATCTTTGTGTTTTATGTCGTTAATATGGTGACTTTGACAAGTTACAAATCAATCTGCAAATCCTGTCACAACTATTTTTTTAAGCTATTGCATATGTAGCTTCTATCGCGGGCCTTGAGCGTGGAGACCGAATCCAGAAATTCCGTAACGAAAATAACCTAACACCCCCCACTCATTTGTTTTCTTATCGGTCACCACGCTCAAAAAGTGTAACTTCAATTAATTTCTTTCTGGATTCGGTCTCCACGCTCAAGGCCCGCGATAGAAGCTACGCAATAGCTGCGCCTCATGATGATAGCAAGGTAATGAGTTAAGCAGCTGTTGGTGAGGTCTGGTTTTGAATGGGTGGGGTTAAGCAGCTGTTGGCGAGGTCTGGTTTTGGATAGGTGGGGTTAAGCAACTGTTGGCGAGGTCTAGTTTTGGATGGGTGGGGTTAAGCAGCTGTTAGCGAGGTCTGGTTTTTGATGGAAGAGGTTAAGCAGCTGTTGGCGAGGTCTGGTTTTGGATGGGTGGGGTTAAGCACCTGTTGGCGAGGTCTGGTTTTGGATGGGTGGGGTTAAGCAGATGTTGGCGAGGTCTGGTTTTGGATGGGTGGGGTTAAGCAGCTGTTGGCGAGGTCTATTGCATAAGTTGATAAAAAATGCTATGCAATAGCTTTACCGCGGCAGTCCCCGAGTGCCACACGTCCTTTTTTTTACAGATAGGCTCGCGTACGATCACCATTTTACCTGATGGTGTGTGATGATGTGGGCGACGATGGAGCACGCTTGCCTAGAAGTAACCTATTCACTCTTGACTTATAGACCCCTAAGTTGTAGCTTCCAGGGAACACAGACTGGCAGGGAATTACACTCCTTGGCTGTACGCACAATAAATGTGTTCCCAAAACGCTTTGTGCTGTTCTTTTATTTATTTATTTTTAGGTGGGAATATCGTCCAATGATATCTGCCGCTCTTGGGCGTAACGGGAGGGTTTGTCAGACTTTTACCGACCAAAAACCTACTCCTGTTCCTTCTTTGCCTTTCATGCCAGGGCCGGGTTTTCCTTCGGAACCTATGGACATCTTCTTCTTCTTAGTCGTTTCACTCTTGTCAGAGTGGTCGTGGTTATCACGAAGGTAGCTCTCCTGAAGCCGTCAGGGTACGCCGCACAACTTCTCGCCACTTTTGCCTGCTGGCAGTCATCCGGGCGCACTCGTTCACTGGGCCGCCAACAGCCGTTTTTATTTGGTCAGTCCATCGCATCGATGATCTGCCACGCGGCCTCGTTCCGTCCACCTTTCCTTGTATAACAAGGCGTTCGATGCAGTCACGTCGACAAATATGGCCAAAGTATTTGAAAATACGTCTGCGCACCAGCGTAGACAAGCGCTCTTTTAAACCCAGTTCCTCGAGAATGGAAGCGTTCGTTCTAAACTCGGTCCAAGAGATCCCGAGCATTTTTCTCCAGCAACACATTTCCAGAGCGTCAATCTTTTTGGTCTCTGTCTGTCGTAGGGTCCATGTTTCAGCGGCGTCTAAAAATATGGGAAACACTAATGTTTTAACGAGCCAGATCTTTGTGGCTTTTGATATTTTCCTGTTTTTCCATATTTTCTTGAGCTTATCCATTGCCGCTCTGGACAGAACCATTCGTCGCTTGATGTCTTCAACGCAATTTACCTGATTTGAGATTAGAGCCCCAAGGTACACATAAGATTGTTCGACGTCCCATGGACCTAGCAGCTGCTTTATTCCTGAGTGACATAAGCCATATTTTATGTACGCAGGCGAAACCTCGGGCAAAAGCTAGTACCTAATAAATGTAACGTAAGGCATTGCAGTATTGAATATTTTATCAATCCATTAACTTATAAAATACGTACCTATCCTGAGTAATTAACTAATCGTAAACAGAAACTGCAAGACATCTTTTCTCCGTTCTAGTTTTCGAATAAGAGTACATAAAAAGTAATTTTAAATTATTTTTCATTCACAACAACCGTTTATTTTCTCTAATTTTCACACCCAAAAGCATTTCACACTCTAATCTTCCCGTCACAAAAGTCTAATTAAAACTGTAATCCACACCCTCGATTCATTTAATTGTAACGGCACGTTTATGCAATAAAAACACAGTGTTGTATACAACCCTGGTGCGCTGTCGGCGGGATGGCGGGACGGCGGGACGACGGGACGGCGGGATCACTGCTATAGAAATCACGCCGAGTCCGACTGGGGAGACTTGGGGAGATGGGAACAATGGGCAAGAACGCACAGAAGGGCAATGTTTCTTTCCTAAATGAGAGTAAATTAATACCAGTATATGTAGTATGATAGTATCCTAATTACCACTTGGAACACCAGGTAAGTTGATGCGCAGTGGCAAAGTCACGAGTCAGCGAGATTGAGGGATGCATGGGTACTACGCAGTGAGCAGAGCTCTTCACTTCCACCATGAAGTTTGACGCTTGCTCACATTAGAAGTCTAAATAAGTATCAGAATCAAAAGAAATGGAAACCCTTTTAACTCTATTGCTCAAAATAGGTTAGATTAGTTTATGTCAAAGTAAAAGCTTATTTTTACGTAAGGTTGACTTGACTATTTTCCGCAATATATTTTATCATTCATTGTGTTGAACAGACTGGATTTTCTGACTCCAGCCCATATTATTCTGGGAGGGACTGCAACAGAAATCAAGGCTGAGTCCCGGGATTATCTCTCATTAGCACGAGGAGAGCTCGGCCGTGCGTGACAACCCTGCGCTGATGGCGTGACGCTGTGGGCGTTGGCGCTGATTGTACCTACCTAATGTAGTTTTGTTTTGGTCCAGATTATACGATTGTGTGAGAACTGTAGTAATGAACTCGTTTAAGAGTAAGTAGGGAAAAGGGATACTGATATTGGTGATATCAGTAGTTTGTTTATATTTTTTTTAAACAGAATACCACACAGTTCCAAGCAAACACATTCATGAGACAGCGCTAGCGAGTTGTTGCGACCGTGAAGAGGATAAATATCTTCATACTAGTAACATATTATACATAAGAAACTCTATGGTATTGTGTTTAAAAAAATATCACCAATATACCTCATCATCATCATTTCAGCTGAAAGACGTCCACTGTTGGACATAGGCCTCCCCCAAGCGTCGCCACAACGACCGATCCTGTGCGTCCACTGTATTCCCGCGACTCTCACCAGTAGCCCGATTCACGTAATCAAAACCGTAACGATATCGTAGCGATTTAGTCGTTTAGACCATTTCCGTATTCACATCCATCAATCGAGTTTGAACGACACCGATTTTAAAGTATTTCAGTCGAAGAGTCGATTAAAAAAAAAAAATGTATTACATTATCCTGGTATAAAACTTATTAATGTAAATGGAAATAAGTTGTCGATAGATCGTTTAGTTTCGAGCCAGTTGAGTTGTCGTTCTATCCATCCCGATTAAGGAACACGTGAATACCGCTTTGGATAGGACTTCGATCGAACGACTATAAAACTTCAACGATATTTGGCTTGTTTGATTTTACGTGAATCAGACTGTAGGTCATCGGTCAACCTCGTGGGAGACCTTCCAACACTGCCACCAATATACCTCCCCTTACTATACACCGCTAAATTTTAGTCGTTTTAATCCCATGGAGGGTCGATCCGGTACATGAAACACTATCGATTTGTAAAGATAAAACTAAAAAATAAAGTACCTCTTTTTCAAAACTCGTATTAATTCACGCATGTACGAAATTAGTATCTCTAAGAAAACGTCAGCTGAGCGAGTTCAATGACCTGTAGTTAATAGTCGGCGTTGCATACAAAGTACCTACAGGTTATTGAACTCGCTCAGCTGACTTTTTCTTAAAGAAATTAATTTCGTACATGCGTACATTAATACGAGTTTTGAAAAAGAGGTACCTACCTACTTTATTTTTTAATTTTATCTTTACAAATCAATAGTGTTTCATGTACCATATCGACCCTCCACGGGATTAAAACGATTAAAATTTAACGGTGTATAGAGTGACTGGTAATTAGTGACCGATGCTTATATACGTGTTTGTACTCATGATTACAAACAACTTTCCCAAAGAAACTTTTTTTTATACTCATTAGTTTTATCACAATAAAAAAACAGCTGATCGCGCTCGATCCTACCTAAAACCCTCCTCCTCCTCTCCTTATATTATACCTAAATAAAAGGATAAGTTCAGTTTTTATCAATCAAACAATAAATCACAATTATTCAGCTTCGCACATCACAATCACCGACATCTCAACACCCACACAGAGACTCGGCAATAACATTTAACCCCAGTATAAGCCCGCTAAGTACCCCCGCACACTTGCGCACATTTGTCGCAACAATACGCTACTAATCGCACGACAAAGGCACGGTTTAGATATAAATACAAATCGTGTTGTTTTCGGTCGGCACCCCCTGTGATGGCGCACCCTCGCGATTTAAGGAGCATTTTACAAGTGAGGACAACTGCGATTTTAGATTGCGTTTTTGCGATTTTAGTTATAATTGGTGACTATTGATTTATTTATTAAAACTTTAAGCACTAGTAAAATCACATCGTGCAAAGGCGGGCTTTACGCCAAAGGCATTTTCTACCAGTCGACCTTGGGATGGTGCAGAAACGTAACATGGCAGGTCATCATCATCATTTCAGCCGATCCACGTCCACTGTTGGACATAGGCCTCCCCCAGGCGTCGCCACATCGAACGTTCCTGTGCGTCCCGCATCCATCGGTTTCCCGCTACCTTCACCAGGTCATCGGTTCACCTTTAAGAAGGCCTTCCAACGCTGCGTCTTCCGGTACGCGGTCGTCATTCCAAAACCTTTCGGCCCCAACGGCCATCTGTTCTGCGAGCAATGTTCCCTGCCCATTGCCACTTAAGTTTGGCAATTCTTTGTGCTATGTCGGCAACCTTAGTTTTCAAGCGGATTTCTTCATTTTTTATTCGATCACGCAAGGAAACCCCGAGCATAGCCCTTTCTATTGCTCTTTGGGTGACTTTAAGCCTTCTGATGAGGCCCATTGTGAGCGACCACGTTTCGGAGCCATATGTCATCACTGGCAATACGCACATGGCAGGTGCAATGTATTAAAAACGCAAACAGAAAAGAAATAAAGTATAGTCATAAATAAGCAAAGCAATGTTATTGTAAAAAAATAATCTAATTAATCAATTATGTGATGATTCTACTATCTATATGCAAAACTGTTAATTTAATCTGCAAAATATTAATACCAACTTCATAAAATGGAAGGCTCTCAATTCGACTGAATGGTTATTTTAAGGTGTAATAAATTAAGTTATAGGTACTACAAAAATTATGAAAGTAAGATAGATGAAGTTTTATTTGAACTCTAGACTTCGGCTTTCTTTTATATATCAATTAATTATGATTAGATACGACTTATGCCTAGTCAACGATCAAACAAGAATAATAATAAATTTGTTTCACACAAAAAAACAAACACATCATAAAACTGAACGTATCTAGGCTTATTACAAGGTCACAATATAAACGGTTTAAGGGACAGCCCTCCACAAACTTTAAGGGCTTGCTCAGTAGACGAAACTGAACAACCTTCCACAATTTTTTTTTCAGGAAACGAAAAATAAAATCAGCCTCACCATACAAAATGATAAACTTGATTGGACAATTTGTATGGCGAGGCCGATTTATTTTTTCGTTTCCTGAAAAAAAATTTTGAGGAAGGTTGTTCAGTTTCGTTTACTAAGCAAGCCCTTAAAGTTTGTGGAGGTCTGCCTCTTACACCTTGTATAGGTAGATACTCTAATACCTAAACTAGTTTGGGCATAGGCCCATCCATCTTTTCCTCTTCCTGACTCTTAAGTTACAGAACTTAGGAGTCAGGAAAAGGAGATTATATTAATTATCCTTCGTTCTTTGTACGGAAAACATAGGGCTGTAAAGAAGAGTCAAGGAGAGTATTACAAATGCACTAAAATACAGAACGAATTTAAGTATGTAATATTAGGAAATATTTGTTGAAAAGAAAACTCGTAAGACCTATTTTGATTTTTGCTTACAAAATTTTTGACCTATTTAATAAAGAGTGTTTGATTGTTTTTTGGTAATAATTATGGACATTAAAAAAAAAATAACGTATTGCTTACTATGAAAAAAAAATTAGGCAAAATATAGACTTTATATGAACTTAAAGTTTGATTTAAAATAAGTGTGTTTTATTACATTTTTTTTAGTCGCACAAAATTAAGTACTGTTCTTTTCCAGTTACGCCAAGTACACCAAACTACCCTTATTTTTGTAGAGAATTCATCAATTTCTCGCTCTTGATGGAGCGAGAGGATGAGCAGACATTTACTGACTAACTGAAACCAATCTGTGTTCCTTCAATTTCCCTTTGCCTTCTAAGGCCGCAGGAACTCTTTTTCCAACAATCCTGCAGCAAACATCACCCTCACGCTCACGATTATCCCAAACTAAAGATTATCCTACAGTCCTCTATCCCTCCAAAGAGTGCTGAGGGCAGAGTGCAGAGATTTTTATTGTTCAGGGATTACTCCGACAAAACAGAGTATTATCATCGTTATTTCATTGAAATAAATTTATTCGGATTTCATTGAATAAATGCTGTGTTTCGCTGAATAAATTTTATTTATTGGTCTTTTATTGGGGCGATGGTAACCGTTGATGTGTGCGGAGGGTTTCCTTGTGAGGGTGGATTTGTAGGTGCCATATGTAACTGATACTGTTTATTTTTAATTTGATTAAGTTTTTTTCGTTTTTTGATTGTTGATTAGATTAGGTAGAGCTTAGTGTAATGAGTTTAAGTTTTAAAAAGAAAGAATAAAAAAACTTTTGAAAAAAAATTCTGCACTTTCTATACCATTTTGTTTTGCAGTATTAGTTCTAGATAATCTCTTATTGCAATGAAAAGGAATGTGCTCGGGAGTTCTTGGTGTGATCGAATAGGAATCAACATATCGTAGGAGAATCAAACTTACCGACATAGACCAGAAAATTGCCAAACTTGAGTGTCAGGGCGGCGCATATTGCTCGCAGAACAGATGGACGATGGGGCTGAAAGGTTCTGGAGTGCCGGAAGAAACATCGTTGCAAGGCCTTCTACAAGGTGGACCGATGATACCACTACCATGAGTTTAAAGCAATAGTACTCGTCGCTACTCGATATCGACTCCGTAACTTTTTTGTATGACTTTTGCAGCGCCTCTAGCGGTCACTTGCAGAACTAAAATCGGCAGTCTGAGTCATCAAGTACAAAACGTATCAAGTAGGAACTTGCCAGCGTCTAAAGTTTTTTGTAGTTTCCTATCTGTTGAGAGTCGCGAAAATAAGATGGATGTGAGATGCTCAGGACGCACTTGGCTTCCCCATCTATGTCCACCCCTGGACTTTCTGCTGATATGATGATAGAGGTGAATCTCCTATTCTTTCTCTCATCGTATTTTCTTAATTGCTTCTTAGGATTGCAAATTGTTCTCCTATTGTTCAGCTTGTAATATCCTGAAATCATCAGCTAGGCGAAACCTCTCTACATAACTTCCATTATATTATTACAATATGTAACATAATATATTTATTATTTACCAAAACACAATGAACACGGCACATAGTCAACTTCACATCACCTTGTACGCATTTACTTCAAAATTCATAAATAAACAATAATTATTCATGAATAAATCCATTATGAATAACGACTATATTATGCGTGACGTCACTATTCTCAAATTAACTTACTATAATAATTAACCGAAGCGAATAAAATCAAAACAAACCGGGTACTATGGAATTTCACGCGCAACTAGATCAATTATTCGTGGGTAGGCACAACGTTTGGGGGTCGGTGCTCGTATCGAATCCTGCGCATACGTATTATAGTATGAACTGTTGGGGCGGGACAATGGTTGTCAGCAGCTAAACGCCTGCGGTATTCCGGCTTATTGATATTCTACAGGGGGTTGTTAATAAATTTTATTAAATAAATTTTATATAAACACCGCTTCATAAAACAAACGAGTTATATTTAATTTCATTACGGTTTTTTTTAAGTTTTGTTTTATTACATCTTTTTAATTTAGCTTAGCTTTTTTAAATATTTGTTTTAATGAAATAATCAACAAAGGCAGAAAAAATATTTATTTTTACTTACGAAATTAAAAATAGAATAAAAATTTGCACGGGGCCAAAAATGCCAAAAAGGGATCTGAGTAGGTTACTTCTAGGCAAGCATCCTCCTTCGTCGACGGTATCGTCGCTTTCCATCAGGAGAGATTTCGGTCAAGCGTGAGCCTATCAACAATAAATAAATATAAATAAGGCGTAATAGTTATTTATTGCGTATATATTTTGCTATGTATACTTACATATATTATACTCGTTACATTACAAAATATAGCAATAGATTATAATAAACCAAGATTTATAATATTAAGTCCTAAGACGACTACAGTTACTTACTAAAAAACTTGCCCACTCACTTACACAAACATAGACGTGCGAATAACATTACCGGGTTTCTCGCAACCAGCCAACGAAAAAAAAGAAGAATCTCAAAATTCCTAACATTTCTGAAGCTTTACTCGTCGAGGCTGGAGTGCGAAGTACTTTAATTTTCCTAACGAAGTGTTATCGACCTGTAATTAGCGTCCATACGGGCGCGTTAGTGGGCTTAGTGGAAATTAGCGGAAACAGAGCCGGCTGTTAGCTGGTGCCTTTTAAAAGATGTTGTCGAATGTTTTTTTGGGATTTCGAAGCAATGAAAGATTTGGGACTGTTAGACATTCAGACACAATACTTACTTAAATGAACTTGAACTTGCATATTTACGTAACACTATGTCTTAAATAATTTGAAATCTAAATTATGTTACGTTCATTTATAATAATAATATTTTTGCTCTGTCAAATAATTCATTTCTGATAATTATATTAATCTGGATTAACATTATAACAAAGAACCAATCTGATTATGAAAAATTTATTCATTTATAAAAACTTGAACTATCGTTGAGTGTTTTTTAACACTTATTATTACTGCTAGTTTAGTTAATACTGGAATAGTACCTACTTGCGGGATAGGCTACGAAAGCGGAACTGCGGGGCAAAGCTAGTAATTATAAATTACAAACACAAAAAAAAGATAGAAAGTAGTCAAACTATTATACAAAAACCCATTTAAGTTTTCAACATCATCCTGTACATATTTAAGCCGGGCCGGCCCGCGGCGCGCTGCACTGCTAATACTCCAAATTGAGTGACAGCTAAAGTTAATAAAAGCTGGCCATAATGTTGGCCATATGTCTGCACCCTTTGATTGTACGACAACTGTTTAGGCTGATTCCTGATGGACATTAAGTAAGGTATAAAAAAACTAAGTAGTGTTTTTCGCCTAAATTATAATCAAGGAGCAAAACCAATGATTGCTCAGTGTCGACAATATAGCTTGGATGTGTGAAGTCAGGACTTTATTCATTTATTTTATTGTTTATGTATATGTATATATATGGTTAATTTTAAAAATTATAATAAGTAATTCTTCTTTGTAGGTATTAACATCCTATGGATTTAAAAAAAAACACTGAATTTAAAAGTTCAGTAAAAACATGGCCAGAGATCACCCTAGACAAGAGAAGTTTGGGAAGAGAAAGGGGAAGCCTTTGACCAGCAGTGGGACTCACTCACAAAAGGCTATTAAAAAAAAAGTTCGGTGGGGGTAGTCTAAAAAATAGAATAATTATTATTTTTACAGGACTGCAGCATTTTCAGCATTTAGCATATTTGGATTGAAAAATGTAATTGTAAAAAAATATATGACTAGCTTCTGCCAGCGGCTTCATCCGCGTAAAATTATATATTACTAAAGGAACACACTTTCAGGATAAAATGCATCATATACAGTATTCCAGGGCATGATCCAATCGGGCGCCAAATTGCATAAGAGTAGCAAACACACACACACACGTACAAACTTTCGCCTTTATAATATTAGTGTGATTAAAGTATTCCTTTATACACCGTTAAATTTTAATCGTTTTAATCCCATGGAGGGTCGATCTGGTACATGAAACACTATCGATTTGTAAAGATAAAATTATTTCAAAACTCGTATCAATTTATGCTTGTACGAAATTAATTTCTTTAAGAAAACGTCAGCTGAGCGAGTTCAATGACCTTTAGGTAATAGTCGGCGTTGCGTACAAACTACCTACAGGTCATTGAACTCGCTCAGCGTAAAGTAATACGAGTTTTGAAAAAAAGGTACTTTATTTTTAAATTTTATCTTTACAAATCGATAGTGTTTCATGTACCGGATCGACCCTCCATGGGATTAAAACGATCAAAATTTAGCGGTGTATATAGGTAGACAAGACATATTCGCATTTACATCTGAAGTAAATTATTTCACGAAAGTTAATAAAAGATACTCCATCAAAATGAACTAAACCGTACCAATTTAAAATTAACAGACAATTTTTGGGCAAGTTTAAATTAATAAAATATTCAATTTGAGGGTTGTACCCGCGGGCCTTAGCAGCAATAACCAGGGAATCCTCTGGGGTACAGAAGTACCCCACGACCCACGCTATGGGGTGCACGCGACCCCGTGGGGAACACTTGAGCCCCGGTTAACCAGCAGGGTTTACTTCGTAAGTTGTGATTATTATGGTGATAAAAGTATTTTATGGGTATGTTATCTAAAGTATTTCTGGTTGGATACACGCAAGGATAATAATGACATCAAAACAGTATGTTCTGTTGAATAGTTTGGGTTTCACTCTGACTTACCTAATTAAATACTCTATTTTATATTCAATTCTAAGCTAAAAGCGGCAAAATTAACCAAAAAAGGCATGAGCGTATAGACTGCAGCATCAGTTGGGTATCACTCTCACATTAAAAATACCTTAGAAAAGAGGGTGAGTAGTGTGAGTACCTAACAAGTTGTTACTGTTCGCGTACCTACAAGGAAACCCGCTTCTTTAGGTATTTGATTTAGAAAGAAAGATTTACTTGATAATTATATTTTCTTCCTTATTTTCTTTTAGTTAAATATAAAATATTACCAAATAAAGACTCCGATTGTATCACTACTGCTCACCATCAATAACTTATTTTAGTAATAGGTACTGCTAGAAATCGTAAAATGTAGTCTACACTATGCGCTCACGTGTGCCATATACGCCGATCTGTACCCCGATTCACGTAATGAAAACCGTAACGATATCGTAGCGATTTAGTCGTTTAGACCATTTCCGTATTCACATCCATCAATCGAGTTTGAACGACAAAATTCGTCGATTTAAAAAAAGACTGTATTACATTATCCTGGTAGAATACTTATTAATGTAACTGGAAATAAGTCGATAGATCGTGATACCGCTTTTGGATAGGACTTCGATCGAACGACTATAAAACTTCAACGATATTTGGCGTGTTTGGTACAGTACTAGTTTATAACAGATAAAAAAAAAAAAAAAAACTACTTTAATAAAGAGGTAAAGTTTATTTTTTTGTTTTTATGATTTTTTTGTTTGTAGGAGGTAATCTCTGAAAGTACTGGTCCGATTGCTAAAATTTTTTCACCGATAGAAAGCTGGTTTATTCTTGAATGACATAGGCTATAATTAATTTATGTACGCGAACAAAGTCGCGGGCAAAAGCTAGTACATTTTATATAGAAAATAGACTTGTAGAGCTACACTTGATCCACGCCACGCGACGTCGTTCGACGTACTTGGGTAAAACTAGACTTGTAGAGCTACACTTGATCCACGCCACGCGACGTTGTTCGACGCACTTGGGTAAAACTAGACTTGTAGAGCTACACTTGATCCACGCCACGCGACGTTGTTCGACGTACTTGGGTAAAACTAGACTTGTAGAGCTACACTTGATCCACGCCACGCGACGTTGTTCGACGTACTTGGGTAAAACTAGACTTGTAGAGTTACACTTGATCCACGCCACGCGACGTTGTTCGACGTACTTGGGTAAAACTAGACTTGTAGAGCTACACTTGATCCACGCCACGCGACGTTGTTCGACGTACTTGGGTAAAACTAGACTTGTAGAGTTACACTTGATCCACGCCACGCGACGTTGTTCGACGTACTTGGGTAAAACTAGACTTGTAGAGCTACACTTGATCCACGCCACGCGACGTTGTTCGACGTAGGTACTTGGGTAAAACTAGACTTGTAGAGCTACACTTGATCCACGCCACGCGACGTTGTTCGACGTAGGTACTTGGGTAAAACTAGACTTGTAGAGCTACACTTGATCCACGCCACGCGACGTTGTTCGACGTAGGTACTTGGGTAAAACTAGACTTGTAGAGTTACACTTGATTCACGCCACGCGACGTCGTTCGACGTACAAATCAGGCGTGATACACGTGTGCGTCGGTCTAATGCAGTTCTAGCTTAATTATAATCAAAAACTATCTGACCCGGTGAACTTTGTACCACCCAACAGTCAATGAATGTAGTAAATCTTTCGATATAGTAAACCCATAACGATAAAACAAAATCTAATTAATAAATTAAGTTACACACAATTTTAATGTATAAAATTTATCTACAATGATTTCGTACATTTTACTTGGTGCCGCACACAACTAAAACCTATAGATTTATTATACAGATAAATTAGTATAGTAGCAGGTGTGTGTAGTAGTGTAGTCTTAGTAGTATTAGTGTTTTTAAGCTATTGCATAGCTTCTATCGCGGGCCTTGAGCGTGGAGACCGAATCCAGAAATTCCGTAACGAAAATAACCTAACACGGGGGTGTTAGGTTATTTTCGTTACGGAATTTCTCCCCACTCATTTGTTTTTTGAGCGTGGTGACCGATAAGAAAACAAATGAGTGAACAATCAATCAAAATTTAATTCAATGTGTGAATGTGTAACTTCAATTAATATCAAAGAAAAAAAAACAAAGGAAAAAAAATACTGCATAAATAAAATAAATAAATAATTATAATTGCATAAGTTGATAAAAATGCTATGCAATAGCTTTACCGCGGCAGTCCCCGAGTGCCACACGTCTTTTTTTTTTTTGTTTTAGATAAATTTTGTGTATTATTGATCTTTTCCCGGTACTTTCTTGACAGAGTAGTGTATAGATATAGGAGGTTCCTTTCTCTTGAACCCTGACCGCCGGTAGCTTGGACCCTGTTCATATCGGTGGGATACTATTTTTTTTTAATGTTTTATTTGTGAAATATTTAAGATTATAATTTATAAATATGTTAATGTAATGAATAAACTGAAAAATATTAATATTATTATATACATAAAAATCTTACTTTTTTTAATAAATACCCATGATTCTTCGACTCCTAACTGTTACTCTCTCTATCTCTCTCCACTACTGTACATGAAGTTGAAATAAATAAATAAATAAATAAATAAAAGCCAAAACTAAACCTACGCCTACACTTTTAAAACTACAAGAGGATAATTTAAACTAGCAATTAACACCACAACACAACGAACCCTATCTTTTCCCCACAAGTGCAAGGTACACGGCCTATTGCTTGCTCTGACAAGTGGTTTGACAGCAATAAAAATTCGCCATGTTTTTGCACCAGGCGCTACTTGTAGCTGTCAATTACTTCTCCCTCTGAAGACAAGTATTGCACGCACTTGGTAGTGTAACGTGACAAGTTTAGTTTGAGCGCTCGGGTTGGGCGTGTTTTTTTTTATGGAGCGATGTCATCAATTTCTCTCGGTCTGATTGTAGCAAGGAGAATCAGACTTTTATGGACTAAAACTCACCTGTGTTCTTTTAGTCGAAAAGGTTCAGTTGAAAACTAGCATCAACTGTTACGTAGGGTTATTATGTTGAACTGGCTGACCCGGCGAACTTCGAACCACTGAACAGTAAATGAATGTAGTATATCTTTCGACATAGTCAACTGATTGCGATTAAACAAAGCCTAAGTAATATACCAAGTTACACACAATTCTACTTTTTGAGGCGATGCTGTAGCGCGTTCGCATCGATACAGTCGCGATGCTGTAGCGCGTTGGCATTTTTCTATAGCGCTTGCAAATGCGACTAACGCGCGTTAGTAGCGATGCTGTCGCGCGCTTACGAAACGCGCGACAATGCTATCGCGCGTTTCGTACACTACAAAAAGTCGTCGTGGGCGAGGGGCCTAATACATAAAAGTTATCTACATCGATTTCGTTAATTTTGCATGATGCGCGTACAACTAAAAACTTTTACAGATTTATTATACGTATAGTATAGATTGGATTGTGATCGCAGTCGTGAGACAAATATGATATTTGTTGTTTTTTTTCAAGGTCTACATTCTTGTTTCTTTATTGTGTGCCAAATAAACATATTTCTTTCTTTCTAATTGACACAAAAATAACCCGCCCAGATCTAGCATAGGGATTAAAGCTAGAGCCTCCTCTATTCGCGAAGCGGCTTATTTACCTTTTGCTGTAGTATATTGAATTGTTTTTTTTTTTTAAATTAAAGGTTGTTTAATGGATTTATTTTCATCTTGAAATTATAATATTCTCCTAGAATTTTAGATTTTTTAAATATATTCGAAAACCCAAGTTTTCATGTACTTTAAAAGTCATTTTTAATTGTAGATACATATACATAGAATTTGACTATTAACAATTCACTAACATTCTATAAAATAAAAATAAAAAAGCTTCACGCCAGAACCGATGTAGTCACACTACACGGGGGACAAGACCGAGCACTCCGACTCTCCAAGTACGCGACTACGCGTATTGGGCAAAGCGGCCAGATGGCCTAGTGTTTACCCTACCCTGTTTGAGCACAACTTTGAATTTCCAACTATTAGCCGTGTCCACACCTGTCGATGTTTGCTACCCCCAATAACTTGCAGATAAACTTGTGAGTAGAACAAGTTGACTCTGTGAGAATTTTGTTTGTTGTTACATACTCCCGGATACAGGTGTTATAGTGGGAATGTATCGATTGAAGACCAAACTCTGCTATGATTCAGACATTTTCCAACTAGCTTGGGGCCGGCTTCCAATCTACCATCATCATCATCATCATTTCAGCTGATAGACGTCCACTGTTGGAAATAGGCCTCCCCCAAGTGTCGCGACAATGCACGATCCTGCGCGTCTCGCATCCATCGGATTCCCGCAACCTACCAATCTAGCCAAATACGACTGAATACCTGTATTTCACACTAGCCTTTGCCTGCAGCTTCGCCTACATAAAATATAGCCTATGTCACTCAGGAATAGAGCAGCTTTCTATCGGTGAAAAATTTTTCGCATATGGACGAGCACTTTCTCCTACAAATCAAAAAAACAAAGTTAACCTTTCTAAAAAATATTAGTGTAGATGGAGCGACTACCTATCAGACCTCCACCACCCAGTTACTGGGCAGCACGATACTCTTTGATAAACTGATGGTCAGACTTTCTGGCGTCCGACTACCTGTAATGACTGTCAAAGATCTATGGATGACAATCGGACCAAACGGCTTTACATGCTTTCCGAGGCACCGGGTATCAGTAATGTGCTAGATAAACTTAGAAAATGACATAAGAAATGAAAAAATCACATTAGTAGGCCAGTACCAAAGGGTTTTTTTTTTTACTTTAAAAAAGTCGTGACTTTTAATTTTTTTTTCTTAAATTGAAAAGCCCCGACGACAAATCCCACCACTTGGGTCCGCAATAAATGCTGGATCCATGATTCACGTTATTGCGTTAGTGTTTTAAATAAGCAATTCGAAAACAATTTTTTTTTATGATTGCTTGTACAATTCTTACCCATTAGTTACATTTCATTTTTACATGGTGATTAATAGGAAATTCGTTTATAATCATCCTTTAAACAGCGCAGGGTAACGCCAAACAACCTCTGTTAAACTTTGCACAACCCTTATAATTGACTTTGTTATATACTGCCTCCTTTACTAGTTATCATATGGTCCAAGCTATGAGAATGTTGAGATGGACGTGTGAAGTGATGAGAATAGATAAAGAGAGAAATGAGTATTTTAGAGGAAGTTTGAAAGTGGTGCCATTGACTGTAAAGTTGAAGGGGTCATGTGAAGAGAAGGGATGCAATGCATGTTACTAAAAGAGGGAAGAGTATGGAGAGGGAGATGGAGGTAAAATAAAGATGGATAGATTGTGTGAGGAGTGATATAAAAGAATAGGGATTCAGAGACAGCGTGGAGGTTGACAGGACAGAATGGAAAAAAAACCAGCTGAACTGTTGCACCGATCCCAAGTAACATGGGTCAAGGTCAGGAAGATGATGATGATGACTGCCCAAGCTATGACAGGTTTCTTCTGTGTTTCAATGATTTCAGTTCTATTTCAGCTGCGTGTGTACTTCTTTAAAAACGATTGGTGGCTTCTTTATTTTGCATCTGGAAGTAATAATATAGAAAATGCATTTAAAATGGTTATTATCATTATGTTATTCATTCACTTATTAATACTTAAGTATGCAAAAATATTCTATCAATTGTGAAAGCAAAATCACAAACGTTTTGGTTCGAATTTTCAACAAATGCAAAAAAGTCTGTTTTTATAGCAGCAATATTTGCATGAATCATGATAGACTTTGACAATTATCAATATTGAAGCTTAACTACGTCGTTATAAAAGACTAGTTGTGCCCGCGACTTCGTTCGCGTGGACTACAGGATTTTGAATTTATTTTTTCTAAAATAAAAGTAGCCTATGCATTGAGCCTATGTTACTCCTTATTACATCAGCTACCTGCCAAAAAAAGTCCCGTCAAAATCGGTCCAGCCATTTCAGAGATTAGCCCGGACAAACAGACAGACAGACAAAAATTTAAAAAAATGTTATTTTGGTGTTTGTACCGTATATATATTCATATGCATGTAGTGAAAAGCAGTTATTTCAATATTACAAACAGACACTACCATTTTATTTATATGTATAGATATTATTCAAACTCCCTCGTATTGGTTTACCGGAATAAGTTTGTATTACATATTCCCATTACCTTTTTTATTTATCTAGAACTCAATATTTTCCAGTAATTCAGGTAAAGTTGCATCTGCATTTTTTATTACTATTCAATTAATTTTCAATACGCTACCGCTCGTCTCTTAGTCCTCACACTGCAGCACAGCACTTGCACGCGATGTCCAGCCGAGCTGATAAGCATCGGCTGCACTCAGTAATTGTTCGGCCGACTAGCGATTGTTTGTACTTACCTCTGCACCTCACTGCAGTGTCTTCATCCAGCTCTTTACCTACAGCGGTGCAGCTATGATTTATTCTAACGATAGTTTCTGTTTCTACTAGCTAGGTGCTATGCCTACGTGAATATAGAAAATTATTCCAAGAGAACATACTCTTACACACATACATCGGGCACGACACATTGCTCGCAGAACAGATGGCCGATGGAGCCGAAAGGTTCTGGGATGGTGACCACGTACAGGAAGAAGCAGCGTTGAAAGGCCCCTGACCGACTACCTGGTGAGAGTCGTGGGAATCCGAAGGTTGGGAAACGGAGACTAGTTACATCGGGTAGGATACATTGATTCCAGAACAGATGCCCGATGGAGCCAAAAGGTACAATTGCCGTCGCGGATCTTGAGCGCTGGCTTCAAGTGGTGCTGAAGTCAAATATTCGGTCTCTTTAGTGGTGCGAAGTAAGACGCGGGGGCGGGGAGTGTCAGTGATTGGCTCGCCACGCCATCGCGTCATAGACGTCACACCTGTTCGTTCACTGCGTTGCTGCACAACGCTAACAACGAAGACGATAGGCTCGCCAATGTATGGAATGCGCAAAGCGATCCCCATTCTGACGCCGAGCGCTCAAGATACGTTGTGGCAATTGTACTGAAGTAGCGTCCGTGTACCGGAAGACGCAGCGTTGAAAGGCCTTTGACCGACAACCTGGTGAGGGTCGTGGGAATCCGATGGATGGGAGACACACAGGACCATCCCTTGTAGCGACACTGATCAGTGGACGACTTTCGGCTGAATTGATGATGATGATGATGACATATACATACAAACTTTCGTTTTTGTAATATTAATGTCAATTTGTAGTTAGCCTGATGAGTCTGAATCAAATATATCTTTTCCTTCTTTAGTATATCCAAAAGTATGGAAATATATGCCAGTATCTATGTTTTTTACCACCTTTGACTAATCAGCTTTTAAAGCTGCAGCTGATCTACTGCGAGATTCTGAGGGAAATCATCAAATAACCACTACCACTCGAGGTGGACCAAGAGGGAGAATCAGACTTTAACTGAAAAAACGCGCCCATGTTCTTTAGTTGCCCTTTTGAGTTACCCCAAAGCCATGTTAACTCTTTCTAACAACAGTGTGCTGATGATGATAGCCGACAAGGTCGACTGTCCTTATATAAGGTGCTGCAGTGACTTGCATGTTACCTGCAGTGATTGCAAATTGTAACTGTGTGTGAAATATTTAAATGTTGTTTGATTGTTGGTGTAACGTTTTGTGTTATGTTCTGTGTAAGTGTAATATTAGTCCTACTTACTTGTTCAAATTAATGATATTACAATTAAGCTCTGGTAGGCAAATCACAACTTGCAAAAAGTTTCATTTAGATGAATTATTATATTTATACCTATAGAAATTCAAGACACGAATTCCAACTTAATCACTCATCAAAGCTAAACTCGATTGAAAAACAGCGCTATATACCTACAAGGCAAGTTCGTGGAACTCAGTAGATATAAGAACAAACTTGTGAATTACATAAACAGTTATTGCAAGAGTACATATTTCAGCAGGAGTAGATATGATGAAGAGCTGCCGTCTGAATCTCAATAATAGCTGTGGAGGGCCCTCGCCGGCCTCCCTGGGAAGCGATGCTACAGAGCAGCGTGCGGCAGAGACTACCTTGTGTTTTGTTTTGGTTTAATGGTATAATAATTCTTTTTTTTTCAAATATTTTGTTTTTTTTTTTTATAATCCTTATCATTTTCTTAGTTACTGAACATTGATATCATCAGGGCGCTCGAGCCCCGGCATGAAGGCTAGAAGGAATATGGTGGGTCTTTTAGTCAGTAAGAATCTGACACTATCTCCCGCTCCGCCCAAGAGCAGGGGATGTCAATGCATGATTTTTTCCCAACACAAAAAAAAAAAAATCTTCCTGCCCCTATTCCCTGTTATTTAGGATAAGCAAAACACGTTTTATTCTTCCATTCTGTCCTGTCAGCCGTCAGGCTATCACTATCCCTTCCCCCTATCCCTTTTCTTTCATTTCACTCCTCGTACAATCCATCTCTGTTTTGTTTGGCCTTCCTCTCCATCCATCCACAGGTATACTCATAAAACTTTTAATGACATATATTTCATTCGTCCTCATACGATTCCCTTTCAACATTTATTTGATATAACAATAAAAAAAACATTTTGGAATGTTTAAAGTCATGATAAACTGCTGCATGGTTTTCATAGTTTACTAAGCATCAAACTTCACAAAATACAATACGTTTGCATTTGCAATCTTTGCGGCTTAAACTTTTGCAGCGTTTAAAAGTGCTACGACATTTCGCAGCATGTGCTACGAACGATCTTATTGGCTACAATTTGCGAATCTATTTCGGCAAACAATTTTTATTTGAAAATATGTTTTAATTATCCATTAAAATTTATTACGCATATATTCTCTCTCTTAAGCAGGTAGTTTTAGAAGAAGAAGAAGAATACAATCTATTACCAAAACAATTCCTTTAATTGTAATCTCTGTCCCTCACACTGCTCTGTACCGACGAGCAGTAGCCGGGGGGTTTAATATTAAAAATAAAATAGAAAAGAGCGATCTCAGTGTAGTGGCCGGGTATTGTGTGCTTTTTAATAAATGCCCAAATCACCGGGAGAGGGCGTTGTTTGCCGTTATTGCAACCACGCTGCTGTTTCATTTTACCCTCACTTTTTTAAAGAGCCTTAACAGATTATCCTGTGTAGGTATTCCTAGGGTATTTGCTGAGGTATTTATAGGGTTCCGTACCCAAAGGGTAAAACGGGACCATATTAGACTCCGCTATCCGTCTGTCTGTCTGTCTGTCCCTCAGTCACCAGACTGTATCTCATGAACCGTGAGAGCTGGACAGTTATAGTTTTCACAGATGATGTATTTCTGTTGCCGCTATAACGACAAAATGTAATACAATAAATTTTATAATAAAGTGGGGCTGCCATACAACGAACGTGATTTTATACCGTTTTTTACTACGGATGGTAAGGAACCCTTTATGCGCGAATCTGACTCGCACTTGGCCAGTTTTTTATTTTATTTTAGACATTGATGATGTTTTTGAGTCCTTTGTTTTCTGTTTACTAAATACTATTTTAGAATTTTGTTGTAGGTACACTTTGTATATCGAAACTTTTTTCTAGTTTCTTTGTCAACGGGGGTTAAAAGAATTTCCGTTTATTCGTGGTAACTGTGTATGAGCATATTATATGGATGATAAATAATTATGTTTCAGGACTACGTAAGGTTTTTAAATTGCGTAGTCATTTATTAGGGTTAGGGCTTAAATAATAAACTGTGAAGATTTTTTTATAAACGTACATATACAAGGCGTAAGGGACAGCCCTCCACAAACTTTAAGGGCTTGCTCAGTAGACGGAACTGAACAACTTTCCACAAAAAATTTTTTCAGGAAACGAAAAAAAAAATTCGGCCTCTCCATACAAACTGTCCAATCAAGTTTACAATTTTGTATGGTGAGGCGGATTTTTTTTTCGTTTCCTAAAAAAAAATTTTGTGGAAAGTTGTTCAGTTTTGTCTACTGAGCAAGCCCTTAAGGTTTGTGGAGGGCTGTCCCTTACACCTTGTATACATACAGCAGTTATAGTGTTGTGCTATAGGGAAGCTGGTCTTCTGACCACCACCACTACACTAAATTAATAAACATAAAAATTAATTTAATTATTAAACTCAATGACAGGAAAATATTTATTTGTCGTTAATCACTAGATACTCAAAACATAAATCTACACTAATATAAAATAAAGAGGTAAAGTTTTTTTTTGTTTTTATGTTTTTTGTTTGTAGGAGGTAATCTCTGGAAGTACTGGTCCGATTGATAAAATTTTTTCACCGATAGAAAGCTGCTTTTTTCCTGAGTGACATAGGCTATATTTTATGTACGCGCGCGAAGCCGCTGGCAAAAGCTAGTAAAATAATAAGTATGTTTGTCAAAAAACTTGGACCGAGTGTGTCAGAGTCAGACTTTACTGACAAGAACCACCAAGCCGTTCTGTCTGGTAACACTTTCAAAAATTCCCGAAGACTTTTATATGTGAATGTGCTCTCCAGTTTCCTGGACAACATCTTCAGTAAAACTAAAATATTATTATTTGATTGTTTAGAACAGTTACGGATCTATCCTTTTACTAAATATTTTTTTTACTATATCTCTCTCAAAGCAATGAAAAATCCAGTAGACTGAATACAAATACGTATTACCACTAGATAAACTTTTTTTCCCTTGCAACGCTTATTTTTTAAAACAAACAAAAGAGGGAAGAAATCATCACATACCCATACATAATATATTTGGAGTACCCTGCAGGTACAGGGAGCTCCCCGCAAGTTCCTACATTATAATCACAAAGGTCTAGCCAGGAACAAAGATGGAGCCGAGTGGCGTATCAAAAACTGCATTAGTGTGGACATTTCCCATCAAAGCAGGCCATACGTAGCACTTTGTTGAGGCCGCATGAGACGAGGGCGGTGGTGGAGGAGATGGACAGAAGTTTCATTTTGAATCTCTCAATCCTTTGGTTAGAATAGTATTTAATATATAGAACAAGAAAAATAAAAACACTTAACTAATTCATCTTCGTCATTTCAGCCGAAAGACGTCCACTGCTGGACATAGGCCTCCCCCAAGTGTCGCCACAATAAACGGTCTTGAGCTTCCATCTTTTACCAGGTTATCGGTCCACCTTGTAAGAAACATAACTAATTAAAACTAAATATATATACACTAAAGAAAGACTATAACTTCTGCCATACTGTCGACTGGAAGTGTGCCCAAAAGACTGCCACGTTGTATGGCAATGCTTAATCTCTGAGTCTGACCGAGGTAAAAGCCAGTCCTTGGATCACGCGAATTGTCAACAAGGTATTTGTGTAATTTTTTTTTTATTGTTGGTAGGTTCGCGCTTGACCGCTATTTCACCTAATGGAAAGCGATGATGCGGTCGACGATGGTGCGCGCTTACCCAGAAGTAATCTATTCACTCTTGACTTAAAGACACCTAAATTATAATCGTATGGGAAGACCGCAGCAGGCAAATTGTTCCAGTTTCTCGATGTACGCGGTATAAACGTCGAGCCAAAACGCTTGGTCCGGACCGTAGACATTTCAACAGCGTATGGGTGGATACTCAACATTCGTCGGTTTGTCCAAGGTTTGATGTAAACCTTCTGGCTCCTCCTTTCCAATGGCGTCGTAACAAGTGGCGCATGGACGGGTCGTCATGATCAAAGGGCGCCGCTCCAGCAACCGCGTTGTTTGTCAGTCTCTGACGGCATATTGATCAATATGGCTCCTTGTGCATTTCGCTATGTATGTCGTGCTCGTGTCGTAGAATTAGGTTAATTGCTACAGCGGAATTGTTGCTTTTGGAACCTACGTTTTGGTGGTCGTCTGAGTAATTGAATTGCTTTGTAATGTTATTGGTGATAGGTCTAAAGTTTTTGGTCTCTATGGACCAGGAGTAGCACACTTCTCACATAGCTTTAATAAACATATGTAAAATTTGAAAGAATAAAAGAAAAAAAGTTATTTATTATTTGCACAGGACAAACAACTTAACAAAAGTATTGGCTAAACTAAAAAAAAATACCAACCAAAATAATCTTGACTAACAAAAATAAAAAAATAAATTGACAAAAAAAAAACTAAATTAAAGGATTGGTACTCAAACAAAGCGACGCGGAGTCATGGCAGACCATGAAGGAGATGGCTGGACGACTTGGATGTCTTCCTTAAAAATTGGAAAGAGCAAGCGAGGAACCGTGATCGTTGGCAAGAATAGAGGGAGGCTTTTGCCCAGCAGTGGGAAAATAGAGGCTAGTTAAAATAATAAAAAAAAAGTAAAAAAAGATTGACAACGAAAAAAAAAATTTACTAACTAAAATAAAGCCAGAAAGTAAATGAAAAATAAACGACCTTTGCTAAGTCAAATAGGCTATCTTAGCAATGTATATATTGAATAGTACTAGCTCAATGAAGATCCTCTAAAAAGTTTCACTATTATTACTTAATTGGATTAGAGTTCCAAAACCAGCTGGCATATTATTACTTTCCAGGATTGTTCTTATCGTCTCTAAGCCTCTAACCTACCTATGTTATATGTATTTGGTGGCTTTATTAGATACCTATTTAACTTTTTATTATACGTGGTCGTGGTTTAACCCCACCTATATAAAAAGTGGTGGTATAGCAGACGGTCAATGGTGGTGATCGCGTACCGGAAGACACAGCGTTGGAAGGCCGGCCACACGGTGGACAGATGACCTGGTAAGGGTTGCAGGAATCCAAAGAATGCGAGACGGACAGTACCGGTCGTTGTGGCGACACTTGGGGAGAGTCCAGCATGATATGAGTTACAATATTACACAAAAGTACGTTTTTATTTTTTCTAGATAAAAGCAAGGATTAAAAAAAAAAACGATGCCATACTCGGAAATACTCCTGTAACGTGGGTATGTTCACAAACTTATAAACTTACATACTTACATACACACCCGGAACTGGATCAACTAGGTATCTGTACGCCATACAAATATTTGTATACAGTAATATAATATATAATATTCCACAACTATCACACAACGCCGTCTAGTCCCAAGCTAAGCAGAGTTTGTGTTATGGGTACTAGACAACTGATAAACATACTTATATATTTCTAAATACATACATATTATAGATAAATTATTACACCCAGACACAGAACAAATGATTATACTCATCACACAAATATTTGTCCTGAGAGGGAATCGAACCCACGACCTCCGGCATAGCAGTCAGGGCCACTAACCACTAGATCAACAGGCCAGTCGAACTTGCGACATGCAGTGCAGCACCCAAGCGCTCAAGTACTGCGCCAACCGTTCATGAATTTTTGATAAAAAATGTGTCGGAAAAATCACAATTTCAAAAGTATGATTCTGTTCTCTCTTATGTTGTGCTAAATAAATCTATTTCTTAAAGAATATAAAAAAGAAGAAGGTACTCTGTCAAGAAAGTACCGGGAAAAGATCAATAATACACAAAATTTTTGTTATTCATCCAAATTTATTTTATCACCTTCAAAGTATGCCCGGGCCTTCAGAAACGATACACTTACGCCAACGAATAATCCAATCATCAAAACATTTTTTAAACGCTGTTTCCGAAATTGAATTCAGTTCTCGCCGCGAATTGTCCTTTATATCTTCTACAGATTGAAAACGGGTGCCAGGAAGTGGTAATTTGAGTTTAGGAAAAAGATAGAAGTCGGCTGGAGCCATATCTGGCGAATATAGTGGCTGCTCGATGGTATTTGTTGAGTGTTTGGTCAAAAATTCGTTCACAATGATGGCCTTGTGCAAAGGCGCATTATCGTGGTGCAAAATCCAAGAATTTTCTTTCCACAAATCTGGCCTTTTCCGTCAAATTTGCTTTCTTAAATGCCGCATAGCGCTCAAATAATATTCTTTATTTACCGTTTGACCTTCCGGTAAGAATTCCGAGTGCACAACACCGCGATAGTCAAAGAAAACAGTCAACATGACTTTGACTTTTGATCGACTTTGGCGTGGTTTTTTCGGTTTTGGTTCAGTTCGAAGGCGCCACTCCGAAGCTTTTTGACTTGTTTGCATGTCAAACTCGTAAACCCACATCTCGTCGCCAGTAACAATGCGTTTCATGAATGTTGGGTCGGAATTGACTCGTTCTAGCATGTCCTCAGCGACTCTCATGCAATTGAGTTTTTGGAGAAAATTTAGGTCTTTTGGGACTAGCCGAGCGGCAACATGTTTCATACCCAAATGATTAGTTAAAATGGTACAGATCGACTCGTGAGATACAGAAAGTTCGGCAGCTATCTCTCTCAAACTTAAATGAGGATTCAGTCACTATTTCCTTCACTTTTGCGATGTTAACTTCAGTTGCAGAGGTTGATGGCCTACCAGAGCGAGGCAAATCTTTCATTACATCTCGACCGCTTTTGAATGTTTTGTACCACTCATAAGCACGGTTTTTGATAAAGTCGATTCACCGTAAGCCTTCTGTAACATTTTCAGTGACTCCGAACACGAAATTCCACGAGATGCAAAATTTTAGACAAACTCTTTGTTCGATGTTTTTGTCCATTGTGAAATTCGCAATACACACCAGATATGATATAAATAAAAACAGCACTGTATTTAATATAAGTAACAGATGCAACTTAAACTCCGCGCCAAAATGGAAAACAGTTGTGCCAATCTAGCAACAACAAAAAAATCTATTTGAATTTTGGAACCATAAATAAATCATCCATTCCTGATACTTTTTTGACTGAATGTATAGTAATAATTTTATTCGGGACAGACACAGCACAACGGCTTTACTGATTTTTGCTTGTGCTTTGAAAGAAAGAAAGAAAAACAGTTTACGCAAAAAAGACGCAATTGTATGTTTTTTTTTATTATAACGTTTCCTTTTTATAATATTGTAGTATTGGTATACAATAAAGTGTATATAAATAAATAAATAATAACATAACATCAATAGATAGGTAAGATATGATATGCGTCACATCCGCGCCAAACGGCCGACTTTGCACTCTTTTTGTATTTGCAGATAATGATCCCAGTTATGCAAATTGCCCATTACTACCGTCCTCTTCACCTCTCATCGTCAGACTACCTCTAACAAGCAATATCGAATGCAAAGTGTCCCATAGCAAGTGAGGCACTCTCGCGCACTTACTTTGTAGACGATTAGCGTCGTCTCATTAGTGGCCCGCTTTAGCACCTCGTAGAAGTCACTTAGCCTCTTCACGTCGTGACCGAACGATATAGTCGCAAGGATGTTCGTTGTGCGACTAATTTGACGCAAATTTTTCCTGGAACTTTGAGTTTGAAATGCACCTGATATTTAAGTAAAAAATTAAACATTAACATATTTTTTATTGGAAATCAGTGGTCTTAGAACGCAAAGAGCAACAGAAGGTTACAGGTCTTGTTTTTGTTATAGAAGACACCAGATAACCGTGGATTATTCCACGGCTATCTGGCAGTACATTGACCTTTTCCTAATATCTCTGCGTAGGTAGGTACCCGAAAAACAAACAACGAAATACTTTTTATTACTAGATCATGTAAAGTATCACGATACATGTCAATTCAAGACAGCTTTATGCCTTTATTTCCGTTTTGGAAATTAAGAATTTCGACAAATTATGTAAGAAAAGGCCACCGTCATTCCACGATTATCTGGCGCCTATCTTAGTAAAAGTTTGAGACTTGAAGTTAAAGATTTTTCCACCCTCAAACATTTAATGCTATTAAGGATTGTATTGAATTCAATTTCAGGTGTCTTCAAGGCTAGAGTGAATGCATAGGCTCTTACCAAACTAGTGCGCACCACCAGCAACGACTGCATCACTGATACTAGCAAACATCGCAGTCAAGTACAAGTTTATATCAATTAAAAACAAAAATCATACCTTTATTTTCTCATCACAATAGGTTTTCTTGAAAATTAACATGCGACTTAAAAACTATATTCTAACTATATATTGTACAAACAGACAAACTTTGAGACAAACAGGATAAATGAAGGACAATCTGTAAACTATACTAAATTATGTGTGTTTCCTTAATTGCAAACGTATATAGATAACGTTTCCGTAAATTAGTAAAGAAAAAGTCCCGAGAGTGTGTTTTAAAATCTTTTAATTGGTCTCTAAGCGATAAATCGTTGAGTAAGATTTCAGAGAAAACAAACATACTATTGCATGCAATTGGTAAATAACCTTACCATTTTGAAAACGTTTCACAATTACTGACTAAGTATTTCGAAAGCCTTCCAGATTTCGGAGAAAGTATACATACTACTTGCAATTAGGACCATTATTATTAGAACCTTAGAACCATTTATAAAATGTTTCAAAGCTTTGGCGAATTTTTACAGCTTCCACCTAATATCCTGAGATGGAAACCTTCACAATTTTATGAAAACCTAATATACACACACGTGTAACGTAGACACACATTAGCTTTTACCAACAGCTTTGCCCGCGTGAAAATTGAAAGCCATCTATTTCAACTTTCCAGGGGAACAAAGGTACTCCTAGGATAAAAAATATCCTGTACTAGTCCTAGCCGTCTACTCGTCTACTCCTGTGCCAAATTTCATTCAAATCCGTTCAGTTTTGTGAGCGTGGACGACAGAGGAGGCGCCGACTCCGTGGGTGCTCGGGAGCTCGAGCACCCATGAGAAATAAACAGTGGGTGCCGAGTACCCATGAGAATAGACAGCAAGAAACGGATCTGTAATCGCCTGTTAAGAGTTTTTTCACTACCCGACGACCCGATCAGCGCATAATGGTTTAGAGCGCCGCCGGTTGAGACTCAAAGCACACATAATTAGTAATTATGTACGCAGTATGTAAGTAGGACATTTATTTATTTGTCGGTCGATTAATGTGCATCTCTCTTCTCACTATCGCCAATTTTTCGAGATATCAAAAGAGCATGAGCACCCATGAGGTTTTCTAAAAGCCGGCGCCCCTGGTGGACGATTAACCACAGTACACAACATTAAACATCTTTCGCCTGTGATGCAGAGAAACTATATTAACTCAAAAAACCGCCACCGAATTCCATCATCACGAAACCTCACGCACGAAAAAGCATGTAACATAACGAACGACGAGGGAGGCAAGACCAATAGTGCGGTATTACACCGGACAGCGAACGACATACCCGGACAGCGGGCAACGCGACCTGTCCGGACAAATAGCGAGATTACACGATACCGTCGACCGGACAAACACACAAACACAACACGGTCGGACCTTCATTGGAAATTCTCAAAAACCTCGCCGTTGTCTCGCTTCCGTCAATATTTACTTTGGTCGGTTATTGGCGGGTAGGTACATCCGAGCGCGGTTAGTGCAGTCATGTAACCTTGTCACGGTTTTGGGCTATTTTTGGTTATTTATAGCCATTTAATGGTATTGAAATCTACATTACAAAATGTTTTGGGCTACATATGACGTTCAATAAAAGAGGAGGTTCTCAACTCGTCTGAAAAAGTCGTTTTTAGTGATTAATGATATTTATTTTGTAAATAGGTTTTTAAAAAACACTTTTACACGTCAATTCTTTTTTTACGTTAGTTTAAACTAGATGAAGCCAGTGTTTTTAGCTGACTACCCTCGGTGTCTTGTTCAGCGATATCTTCACCAATGAATTGATTTTGATAATAAACTAAAAATGCAAAATAACTAGAAGACGTCCGTGTTTTTGGTTTTCTTTTTCCGTTTTTTTTTTTGAGGTCGGTTGTATTTTTTTGGAAAACTACGACGTTCATGAAACTTTTCTGTGTGTCTTGATCATGTGCGTGGATACACGTGAACTTTTCTATTTGAACTTATTCCTATGACGGTGTTGCTATCTGATGTAAGCATCTTACAAACTGTAAAATAACATTCATTATCCTTTTATATAATAGTAAATTATGATGTAAGTGTGTAATGTTAGTGATTACAGTCAAGGCGGTATTTGAACCCGAGCCGTGGCGAGGGTCTTAAGAGAGCCGAGAACGGTAATCATTAATTACTCACGTGTATCATACGATGTTTTTCAATACTTGTACTGTGTATCATACGTTATTTTCTTCACAAGTGAAGAAAATAACAGTAAAACTAGTAGATAACTTTTTTTGCGACATGGCGGTAAAAATTTGTTTTCATATGCGCGCGCATAATTTGTTTATTTACCCCTAGGGGGAGACTAATGTATTTTAATCATACTGCCTAGTCTTACGTTTATGTTTTTTGCGTGAAAAGTTTTTACTATACCTAATGTCTTTCGTAGTGAGAATGGAATACGCATGTAACATTTCCTAATGATTTTGTAGTATTTAATTTTAGTTAATTAATACAGCCACTGAATTACACTCGAATAAATCAAGCCAAAAACCGCGCGCGTCTTTAAATGGCGGCCATAGACCACAAAAAAAAAACAATTTTTATGTGAATGTACGATTTATTTACTAAATGTTTTTTTTTTATTAAATAAATTCGTTTGTACAAGTTAAAATGGTCAAAATTGCATGAAATAAGTAAGTAAGACAATAATTTATACCATTAAACGCAATAACTTATGCGAAATTTTTTCGTACTCAAAATTTGTTCTGTGAACAAAGAGGTTGAACAAAAAGGTTTTAACTACATTATAGCACGAGTGCGTAATGGTAATCAAAATGTCACAATTTGGTAACAAGCGCCTTTATATACCTAAGTGCAGTGCAATAAGAGTCACTTTCTAAACAAGTGTATTGAAAAAATTATTTTCTACAAAAAATTCTAATATACACCCCCATTTTTTATCCGTACCTGTTATAGATTATCATATTTGTGTAGTCAAAAGTAGAAGTAAACGAAATCCTAAAATTATCCACGAAAATTAGTCATAATTGAATCAAAAATTCATATCAATTGCTACTATAAATACTACGCGCTGTGTTTTTCTATTGTTTTTCATATCAATAGCCTGTACAATATTTCCATAAATTAAGTGACATTTTGCGATATAACCAAACGCTAATGACTTTGCTATTTGTGAATATTATTTATTGAGACTTTACTTAAAAATAATAAATTAATAACACGACAATTTTTATTAAGCCCTAAATATTTGTACTAAAGTAGTTGCCAAATAAGTGTGGAATAACGGTCATTGACCCTCCTACATTTAATGACATTCTTAATTTCAAAAATGGAATTAAAGACATAATCGACATCTATCGCGATCCTTTACCTTTTCTGAAAAACAGTTCATTAATGATTTTTCGTGTACTTTCGAAATATTAGAGATATCAGGAAAAGGTACCTTATTTTAAGTCTATCTGGCGCCTTGTATAATTAAAAAGGTGTATAGGGTACTGTGACTCACGAGTACATAAGCATCATCGGCAAACTTTTTTTTTTGAGGTTTGTAATCTCTCTCGGTGAAGTATCAGACGTCAGTGTCAGTTTTTCATCGACAAAAAGCTGTTTTATGTCATTAGATAATTTCCCACCTAAAAAAATCACCAACCAACTAACCAATACCTAACCTAACCTAACCTAACCCAACCAACCACCCAACTAACCATCCAACCAACCACTCAACCAACCACCCAACCAACCACTCAACCCAACCAACCATCCAACCAACCACCAAACAACTTTGTTACTACCAATTGAGAACAAATTTTTCACGATATTGTAAAGACAACGAACAAATAATCAGTTAAACTTGTGTGCACGACTATACCTACATATCAACGAATCTTTTCTCTTCGTGAGAGACTTCGCGAAGGGTCATGCGATACCTGAGATATCGACCGCCCTACCTTACCTGCTTCTAGTCTAGTATCCATTACACATATTGGGTTGATTGATTGATATTCCTTTAGTGTAGTTGTTCAGGTTGATCAACCTACCAGAGCCCCTAGTAATCGTGGAAATTACAGACACAATAGAAAGACAATAGGTGCGCGAACGCCGGCGTTCGCTTCGGGTTTAATGAATTAAGGCCCAAGCGCCCGAGCAGTGCCTTAAAACAGTGACTTTCTGAAGCCTACTCCTCGGTAACGGCCAGGTTTGAAAAAAAAATGTTTATTATAGATTCATAAACAACATTATTGACTGTTGACTTTATCGTGTGATTAATACTTATGTTTAAAAAAATATTTAGCAATTTCGCATTTTTTCTCTACTCCTTCGAAACGGCTTGGATCTTTAGAAACATTTTGATATTTCTAAATATCCAAGCCGTTTGATATAAACCAGTGCTTGACTGCGATCCCACCTGATGGTAAGCAGTGATGCAATCTCTGATGGTGAGGCGCACTAGTTTATGAGCCTATTCACTCTTCCCTTGAAGATACTCAAATTATAATCGGACGGGAAGACCGCAGCAGGCCGATTGTTTCGGTCCTTCGACGTACGCGGTATAAACGACGAGGCGAAACGGTTAGTCCGGACCATAGAGGTTTCTACAACATATGGATTTCTCGTCGAACATTTCTAAATATCTTTCTGTATAACTATTTCAGACCACCACAACAGAATTAAACACCTACCTATCAAAATCATGACAGAGTGAGAAATTCCTTAGTTTCCGTGCTAAGGTAAAATACCATCTCGGTTCTCAGTATATAGGGTATGTAAATACATGGTGTATATATATTATGTACAAGGTGTTCAAACAAATGCATCACGTAGGTTCCTCGAAGTGCTGGCGCGTCGTTAGCGAGTATGTGTGAGTCTGGGGACAATTTTACTTAAAAAATATACAACTGCGCTTAGAATGGGGTTAGGTTGTGCTAGAAGTGGTATAAAATAGTTTTGTAGTTATTGAGATTTTTTAATCGAGCATTGGTACAGTTGTGAAGTTGGTTATTGGATAGTAAAACCATAACTAACTAACAGATACTAAATAATTAATAGACGGATACTAACTAATGGATAGTAACTTCAGAACTATCAACTCTGAATAAAACTGTTTTTGTTGCTTATCACAGTTTTCACTCTTATTATAAAAGCGAAAATTCTTCTTCCTTTTTCATGTCGATGGACTCAAGTTATTTTATTTTGGCTAGTGATGGGGTAACCTATACATAGGTACTGGTACACCTCTGTTATTGGTCTCATATAAATCCTGAAAATTATAGGTGCATTTCAAACAAGATCCGTTAAGTTTAATGCAAATTTATTTATTTAGTTCGTTTGGCTGTCTTTATTTCTCAAAAGAAGTTGGACTGAATCGAGTCGATTTCGAATGACAGACATACATACGTTTTTCTTTGTAAGCGACTCTTCTAGATATTCTTAATCCGTGTGGTTGCAACATTGTAAGCTGTATGTAGATTAGCTAAGCGAGGAGGACGCAAGGAAAACATGACTCTAAAAATTAAAACGCAAATGGTATAAAGTGGGGATTGCATTTTTTATATGACCCGTAGGTACTTGTAATTTTTGGTCTTATAGGGTCTTAACTTGGACTTTATAATAAAAAGCAATAAGACTTTAAAAACAGACAAGGAGTATCCAAAAACATACAGAAACAGAAGTGATAAGGCTTCGGGTGTTCTCGCTAGTGAAGTGTGCTGGAACTGTACCTCCACGGAGCTGCCCGATGCCTAACGAAGATATCCGACGGTGCCCGAACAGGCTGAAATATTAAGTTCTTTTTTATTGACTTGAGGAAACCTTCCCTGGGGAAGTCCTCATAGATGATTTTTTAAAACCTTAAAAAGATCTCGTGTCTAATTTCGGGAACACAGCTTTTTAATAATTATATATATATTTTAAAAACAAGTATGTCAATTAAGGCAGCTACAGCACGTACCTATGTATTATTGGAATTTCAATATTGCAAAATTGTTGGAAAAAGTCACCGTTGTCCTGAAACGCGAAAGGGTAAAGGAATTCAGGTGGGTTTTATGTTATTTAATGATTTCCTATCCTATTTATATATATTATCCAAAAAACAGACACACTTATAATTTTATATTTGGATAGTATTTTATTTTTTAACAACATCTACTTAAATCAATAAAAAAATAAACTATTTTATTAACCCCTTTGCAGAACCCATTGTCTAATTAGATTCTTAACAGACTAAAAAGCACTCCACCTAGAAAATATGATACTGTGGAATATAAGAAACTACGAAGGTCACATACTCATTAACTTGCAAACTGGCAAGGTTTATGTTTTAGAAAGTTTAAGATATTTTTATTCGAAACGTTTGATCCCCAAATGTCAAAAAATTCTAGATATAATTTTTATAAAAATACATAAATTGCTTTATACAATACTAGCTTTTCCCTGCAGCTTCGCCCGCGTACATAAAATATAGCCTATGTCACTTAGGAAAAAGCAGCTTTTTATCGATTAAAAAAATTTTAGCAATCGGACCAGATCTCAAACAAAAAAGACGTGTGGCACTCGGGGACTGCCGTGGTAAAGCTATTGCATAGCATTTTTATCAACTAATGCCATTATAATTATTTATTTATTTTATTAATGCAGTATTTTTTTTCCTTTGTTTTTTTTCTTTGATATTAATTGAAGTTACACTTTCACACATTGAATTGAATTTTGATTGATTGTTCACTCATTTGTTTTCTTATCGGTCAAGACGCTCAAAAACAAATGAGTGGGGGGTGTTAGGTTATTTTCGTTACGGAATTTCTGCATTGGTCTCCACGCTCAAGGCCCGCGATAGAAGCTATGCAATAGCTTAAAAAAAAAAACAAAAAAAAACAAACGTTACCTCTTTATTATATTAGTGTAGATAGATAATTGAACACGAAGCCTTTTATTGGCGTCTCCACATACTAAAATAGCTACACATCACTTATTAATTTTATTTAAAATTAAAATACCAAACTCGAACCTCAAAACCACTCAACAATCGGCAGGTACACACGGACCCCCTACTCCCCAGGTCCAGTTCATCATTAAGTATTCCAGAACTAGTCAGCATCAAAGCTCCGAGCTTGTAATCTTGCCGTGGCCTGCTCTTGGTTTAGAATTGAGCCATCTAATATTCCCTGTGTCTGTATAGTCCCCCACCGTCTTGGGGGACTATTCTGGTGACATACAGGGGTTTTTTTTGGAGTTGAGTAACGTGTAGTGTAATTTAAGGTGGTTAAACTAGTATTTCTAGTAAAAGTAAAATTATTTGTAAAATTGACCTTTTTTGGAGCTGGGTAACGTGTCATCAGCATCATCATCAGCCTTTTTAATGTTCCCACTGCTGGGACTCAGGCCTCCTCTCTAGGAGAGGGAATGGGCCGTGATCCACCACGCGGGCCCAGTGCGGGTTGTTGAATGTCACATGTCTTCGAATTTTTGGTTCTAGGACATGCCAGTTTTCTCACGATGTTTTCCTCCACCGTTTTGAGAGCAGTGGTGATGAAATAAATTACACAAAGTAATGCGCCTGGCTGGGTCGAACCCGCGATCTACAACTCGTAAGTCGGGGCCATTACCACTCGACCACCGCAGCTCTCAAATAAAATACAGGTGACTGTTTTTGGAGTTGGATAACGTGTAGTGTAATCTAAGATGTTTAAACTAGTATTTCTAGTAAAAGAAAATTATTTGTAAAAGTGATCTTGCTTCTAGGCAAGCGTGCTCTAGTCGACCACATCATCGCTTACTATCAGGTGAGATGGTGGTCAAACGCGAGCATATCAACAATTAAAAAAAAAGTAGAGCTTTAGAAAGTATTGATCCGATTATATATATATTTTTTTTTACATTGATAAAGCAAGAAAAAGTTAGACCGAAAGAAAGAAGGAAAGAAAAAGAAAATACATAGGTACACAAAAACAGCAAGTTTAAAGTTTATTACGGAAAAAACCTAACAGTAAACAAAATATTTTATGTCTCATCAAAAACTACACTATCCCGGAGTGTCATAAGAAAAATCGTCATCATCATCATTCCAAATATCTGTAACCCTCTTCTCAAAACCATGGCAATGAAACAAGAAAGTTAAAATTAACTTTAATAAAAATATCTCGTAATGGCGATAAAACCATATTTACCTAGAAAGAAAGAAAGAAAACTATCTATGCAGTATACTACCGTATGCAGCTATTATATACATATAACTATACTATACTATACTATACATAATTATACAGTAGGTATGCAGTATACTACCAATGCAGTATATAACTATGTAGCGGTCCCAGCAGATGGTTATTTTGCCAGCAAGATCGCCTTTTAACAGAAAAAAAAATTAAGAACTCGATTTTAACGCCACCTACCGAGTCTAATTGTATTTTCAAACCATCCAGGGACTCGAAAATACACAACAAAATTATGTCCAAATTGGTCAAGCCGTTTAGGAGGAGTTAGGTGACAAACACACGTCCAGATGAAATATTTATATAAAGATTAAGCTGTCAAAATTCGACACCACCCACGACAAAACAACTTACATAATAGGTCTCTCAACATCACATAAAACCATTAATTTTTTTATATATGAAACTTAGATAATAAGCTCCTATTACCGCGGCCAGTCGGCTTCTTTGATCCGCCCCCGCTAGCCGCGCCGCCCGGTTCCGCCCGCACCCACTTAACGGAAATTAAAATTACATGTCTACAGACCGACTATTAGCAGTTTTTTCGTATGTAAATACCAATATTGTGGTATTTAGTAACTTATATTTATGGGAAATGTGAGTAAGAGATGATAGTAATGTGGAGTTTTTTTAGTCAGTTCCTCTTTATTGGGTTTAGAACTAATGGCACATTATAAATAGGTAAGATATAAAAAATAATTTGAGTATTAAGAAATAAGTATGTATTTGTTTCTTTTCAGTTTGTCTATTTATTATGTTGCATCTGCCATGTTATGTTATTGCACCACCCTAAGGTCCACTGGTAGATAATACCTAAGACATTAAGTTCGCCTTTGTACAGAGTTATGTGCATAAAGTTTCAATAAATAAATAAATAGACTAAAGAAAACTGTTAAAGAGATTTAAAGGAAAAGAATTCCGTATTATGTGGGCTACTCTGGCAGCCCGTTAAATTCGAATTTACTTATGTTTTTTTTTTGCTTTTTACAAGTTAGTATCAGGTTCTATATTCATTACCATATGATTAGCGACCGCAACAAATATGGTTTTACTAAGTTTTTATGGTTTTATTAATCGTTAAATTCATCACTTGTTCTCAGTTCAGCTAACCTTTTCAAATGACGTGTATTAGACGAACTGAGAAGGTTACGAACGAAGGTTATGTACTGGGTCTATGGTACATATTTGTGCGGCAATGTCGTGAAACCACGTTGTATAGATTTAAGGGTATAATTTAAAATAATCGCCATTAACACTTGCAAAAAAGTAGTTCAACCTAAGGATTACAATAAATGTGTATGTATATTATTATATTAGTACATATATCTTTTTATTTATTTATTTTTTACATGCTATATTACGTCATTGTTAATTATGTTTTTTGTATGTATGTACTCATTTTCCATTTACTTTAACACACAGTGTCTACTCCTCTTTTTTCTCCAATTTTCCTTTCGCAGGTATGCTGGAAGAGATTTCTTAAGAAATAAGCGTCACCTTTGTACTATTCTTGTTTCCTTCTTCTGTTCTTTTATTTTTGTGGACATAAATTGTTAAATAAAATAAAATAAATTGCAAACTGTTACCATGTGGCCCAAGTCGTCGACAGCGCGTAATATTCGAGGTGCTCCTTAAAGAGATTTTTTGAAAAGGAAACCTTTGGTCGTAGAACGCAAAGGGCAAGTGAAATATACAGTTGAGGTTTTAGACAGTAAAAGTCTAATGCCCGCCATACGCTAGGGTATACCTGACAGGATTGCCTGTACAGTTGAATTGTACAGGTAAATCGAAGCGTGTATGTTGCTCACCTGTGCAGGTTCCATACAAGCTCATCTGACAGGTATAACTGTGCAGGCAAATCTGTCAGGGATACCGTAGCGTGTATTAAGGCGTATAGTCCCTTGAACCATCTGGCCGAAATTATGTGAACGCAACTCTCGCACTCGCCTAGGCGGCAGTACGCAAATCTGTGTATTTATTTGCGGCCAGCAGCGCCCGGAAAACGCTTTAAATCCATTTTCTCTGCGAGATATTGATTGACTTACATATGCAATGTTCACTTTGAAGAATATTTAACCACCAATTTTTATGTGTAAAAATGTTTGTAAAGGTCCAAACCGTTTCGAAGGAGTAGGGAAAAGTTGCGAAAAGTTGCGAAATTGCTAAATATTTTTTTTTGACAAAAGTATTAATTGCACGAAAAAATCAAATGTTGATATTATTGTTCATGAATCTATAATAAACATATATTTTTTTCAAACCAATTGACCTAGCCGTTACGGAGGAGTAGGCCTCAGAAAATCACTGTTTTATGGCACTTTTCGGGCGCTTGGCCCTTAACACGCCCTGCTGCTTCACCTAGTGCGGGATAAGTAATTGGATTTCAAACCTAACAAAAAAAAAATGCATTATAAGAGATGCCGCAACACAAAGGGGCTACACTAGCATAGGCAACTTTACTATTTTCTAAATGCTTGCTCTTGCTGATTGCTGCTTCAATTTCCAGCCTCTGTATATCTTCAAAGATTCTAGGTGTGAAATACGAGTACCTACCTAAGTAAATGTGGTCAACATTTTTACACCTTTTAAGTTCGGAAGGGACCCTCTCACATGAACTGTCATATTTTAAGTGGATGGTTATAAGAGCTAATTTTAATAATTGCTTGGTATCGAGTTTCGTACTGAGTAGGTAAGTGAACTATGATACTTAATGTGAATACTGACGTTTGTTACAAAATATTTTTTGTATTTAACTTCTCTTTTCAAAAATCATGTGTATTTTTCCTCTCAACTGTGAAAATTATATTTGTAAATATATTATGTAGTAGATATCAGTTATAAATGTACTTATAAATATTTAAATTATTTATTGGTGTAGGTATAATCTTCGCCTCCTGTTTTACTATCGTCTACATTTAAGTATTTAATTTTTTTCGTTTCGCAGGGTCTGAAAGAAATAGAAATAAGCGGAGTGCCTACACTTTTTTCTTGTGCGTATGTAAGTAACTAATTGATTAATTATTTTGTAAACTTGAAATTACTACAAGCTATGAATCAAATATAGTAACCATAAAAGCATTTTTAAACGGTAAAAAATATGATCCCTCCCGACCTACGACATGTATCCACTCATACGTTTTGGAAACCTCTACGGTCCTGACTAAGCGTTTCGCCTCATTGTTTATAACGCGTACGTCGAAGAACTGGAACAATCTGCCTGCTTTGGTCTTCCCGTCCGATTATGATTTGAGTGTCTTCAAGGCAAGAGTGAATAGGCTCATAAACTATTGTGCCTAACCATCAGAGATTGCATCACTGCTTACCATCAGGTGGGATTCAAGTCATGATTCAGTCAAGCACTAGTTTATATCAATAAAAAAAAAAATATTCTTCATCATTTTCAAATTGTTTTGTTTCACATAAATAAATCTACATGAACACTTTAAAAATGTTAAAAACTAGTGGCGCTTGCGCGCTTCCAATTGGTAGTTTCCTGTAGAATAGAACCGATAATAATAATCATTCCTGTTACTCTTTTTTAGGTTTTTATACCCAAAGGCTAAAAAATGCCTTACTACTAAGACTCCGCTGAAAATGCACTCCGATGATGTATTTTTGATACCGTTATAACAACAAACACTAAAAACAAAATAAATAAAATATTTAATTCAATACAAAAAACGTGTTTTTTTTTGCCGTTTTTTGCTACGGAACCCTTCGTGCGCGAGTCTGACTCGCACTTGACCGGTTTTTTTTTAAATCGACTTTTACAATGCTTCGTATTGAGTTACATTAAAATACGTTTTTCAACAACTATTTATTTAGCTATCCCAACAAAATCTTATCAATATTCAAAAACTTTTAATGTTAGCGCCAAACTCACAAATCGAGAGATAATTTCCTAATTAAACATCTCTGTAACAGCGGCTACATCAATCAAAATCAACGTAGTATCCCCATCAATTTAAAAGCTCAGACACGTGAACAGATAATTCATAAAAATACACTATCGGATAGTATCAAAAATAACCTGATATAACTGTGATATAGGTTTAAATTAGAAATGTAATTCAGTGTCACTGGTATCGTTGTGCAACGTGTTTCTATCGGGCGTCGAACCCGCGATATGGACGAAGTTTAATAGCAAGGCGTCTACTGCACTTGAGTGATTATTACTTGTACTTGTCTTATCTGTTAGTTAGTAACGTATTTGCGTTGCACTCTTCGGACAAATATGGCGAATTGTGCGCGTTACAGGAGTTAGGCGTATTCGGGATTTACCAGAAATTTCTTGAAAAGTATTAAGTACATTATTCTCATACCGGAAGACGACGTTGGAGGGCCTGCTACAAGGTAGACCGATGTCCTGGTAAGGGTTGCGGGAATCCGATGGATGCGGGACGCACAGGTTCGTTCATTGTGGCGACACTTGAAGGATGCCTATGTCCAACAGTGGACGTGTATCGGCTGAAATGATGATGATGATAATGATGACCAATCTGTTTGTAAAGACAGATTATGGCTTGCATTACCCAATTGGCCTCTCAGTGTATCGAATACGGTACACCTCATACCAGCTCACTTAAACCTTATTACATAAAAATAAGGCTTAAGTTACCAGTGTACCGAATTCGGTACAGTGGAGCCTGACCGGTTAAAACTAAAACAATCTGTTTTTCTTTTTTGAGCTGAGATATCATCAAATGACTTCTCCCGCTCTGGGTGGGGCGAGGAGTTTCAGACATTTACTGACTATAACCTATAAACCACGTGTTTTCTATCAGTTGGCCTTTATGTTCTAGAAAGAAAGTACACGAATTTTGACCTGCCTGGGTCAAAATTCGTGTACTTTTTTTTCGATAATATGAAGTATAGTCTGTCTAAAAAGTCAAACGACTTGGGAATTTTGTATAATATTTAATCATTTAAAAAATAATTATATTCGATACTTTTTATGGTTCTTCTATTATTAAACAATGATCAAGATCTCTTAATCAACCTTGATTATTGAACCAGCGTTCACTACATCAGAATTCATTTTGCCCTAAGAATTACCCAAGTCGTTTGACTTTTTAGACAGACTCCATAGCCTACTTTGTCGTAGTCACTAAGTTAGTCGAATACAACGACAATTTTGTCGAAGTCGAATTAAATAATAGAAAGATGTCATGAGAGAAAAAAGAAAGAAAAAATAAGGAAAGAAAGAAAGAAAGATGGGATTTAATTAATTTGACACACCCTCTCGTTCCACCTAGATCGCAAAAAGATATCTGCTTGCTGACCGATCGGCGTCTCATCGTCGACGACGGCTGGTGCTGAAAATCAGCGCTGTGGCTCTGTTTTTCATGAGCCCCAGCATTTTGCTGAGCGCTGGCCGTTTCGCGCGGATGTGACGCATATCTTACGTGCTACTTTTAGTCGATATTGTTATGGTATGCGTCATGTTTGACGCGAATAAACACTTTTTCTTTCTTTCTTTCTTTCTATCTAATGATTAACCACCCCAAAAAAAAAACTCCATTGGTATTTCAATACACATTTTTTTATATGTGGGAAAATCATCTAAATGAACTCTCTCGCTCTTGGGCGGAGAGCGGGAGGGCGTGTCAGACTTTTATTGACTAAAAACTCGCTCCTGTTAATTCTCTGCCATTGTTCCAGGGCCCCGGGGATCCTTTCACATCACCCATGGCCCCAGTAGGCTTCGACCCTGCTGGGCCCCTACGGTCGCTGACATCTCCTTGAGGCGCGCGTGGTCTTTCAATACACGTGAGATGAACCCCGTATATTAAAAGATATAATTTAATAAAATGTTTTGTAAATTTTAATATCAAAATATTTATGAGTTAACCGCTTCTGCTTAATTTATAACCATTCGAAAAATACCTTTTAAATTAAACACACGTTTCGCATTTCGAAATTAACTCATGCCGAACCTTGTAATAAGATTGGCTGCATGAAAACTGAAAAATACTCAAACGATTTTGGACTTTATTCATCAAGAATTAACGGTGAAAATAGATTTATGTTCTATATAGGTAAGTTGGCATTGCTTTGTACAGAAAAAGACCATTTTCTGTATCCGTACGTGGCTCGGTGCTCGAAGTGTACGCATGGTTTGTTTGATCAACTGAGATGGCGAGCGGAGACGAAAAAACGCCGAAACCGGCTCGGCAGACGATTTCGAAAATATTTCTTATGATATATGAAGTAGTGGGTGCAAAAAAACCTTATGAAAAATTTGAAGGTCTTTGGTTTTTTATTTATGTTCCAGATTTGAATGTTTGAAAGTTATCAAAGTTTCGTTTAAAGCACAATTTGCATGTGCGTGTGAACTGAAAGACCACATATCGAAAAATAAAAATCTTTAGGATTAAATAGTAAACTTAAAACAATTGTAGAACTGGTAATTTACAAACAATTATACTAAAAACTACAGCCCTTAAAATGTGGTCCCTCAGTCATCACAGACTATCAACCAGATCTCGGAAAATATTTGATATATTAAGGTATTGTGACTACAGACATTTAGTAAAAAATTCGCAAAGATTTTTACTAGTTAACAGACCACAAATCATCAAAGATAAAAATATATATAACGACAAAGCTGTGGTCCCTCAATCCACATCCTTTCTAATCTGCATGGTTCTCATATGGTTTGACCATTAGATGTTTACTGTATGGACTTTATAAGAGACTTTGACCCCTGAGTTTGTTTCGGTGTTTCTTCTCAGGGTAGTCAGCTAGGAAAGTTTAAAATGGCGAAAAAAATTGACGTGTAAAAAAGTTTTTAAAAAACCATTTGCAAAATAAATATCATTTATCACAAATAAAAGACAAATATTTTAGTGAATATTACCCAGTCTAATAAAAACATAATTTTCTTTTTCAGCATAAAGTTTTGTCAAGAGTCTTAACACATTTTGTAAAAAAGAAGCTGGCTGGATTTTAATCAGTAAAAGTCTGGCACTCCATGTTCCACCCATTGCACACAAAGTTATTTGATTATTTCCCACCTCAAAAAAAAATGCTAACGATTAAAATACACGTGGAAATTTGTCATTGAAGCACTCAGGTCTATAAACACCCTCGCCTACTGCTCGGACAAACTTTCTCCACTTATATTAAAATGTACTATTCCATATTAAGACTTGTTTTATCAACACATACCTATATGCTACAACAGGAAAAAAACATTTAAAACTCAATAAAATTTTCCTCTTCCAACGTTGTTGTTAACGGTACCTATCTCTCCAAGATGGCGGCGCGATGCATCGGCCCGGAACCGCCGCCGACTGGCTACAGACATTCCTATTTGTTATATACCTATGAAAAGCTTTATATGTACGTACAATTACTTGGAGGAGGATATGTGAAGACATTTGATCGCGAATGTACTAAAAAAATAAAAATAATTATGGGATTTTAAAGTAACTTAGACATCCATTAAAGATAATATCATAGGCAGATTTCAAAACAATTACCTACATGTATTCAAATACCTAGGTACCTACCGGCTCCATGGGTCATTCGAAAGGAAACCCATGCCATTTACTGTTTTCCGCACTAGTGCGGAAAAAATTAAACGAGCTCGCCATCTCCACAATTAATTGTAGGTATTTGTCGTTTCTGGTTGGAATTTAGATGCTAAGCGACCCCACGAGTCGCAAGCAAAGCCCCTTTTATTTATTTCTTCGTAAATGTTTTGAAAAACGTCGTTTTCAAGATCCCTTATCGCTTGAGCCTCCTGAATTTAACCTCGGTCGCAAATACAAATTTTCTTCACTTGTATCAGCACGCAACTAAAGCCAAAACTACATTAGACCGATGCACACGTGTAACACGCCTGATTTGTATATAGAACGACGTCGCGTGGACCCAGTGTAGCTCTACAAGTCTAGTTTCCATATGAAATGTATGGAGAACGACGCACCCAGATCAGCGTGTGTGGCACACACACAGAAAAAAAGAAAGAGGTTAGGCGTGCCTCAAAATATGATCATGCTCATAATTGACACAACCAATAGCAAACTTGCGATCTAAGTATGAGTGGTCTGTTATTTGCGTAATGCGCATTCGTATTAGTTTATTGCCTGTAGTGGAGTTAAAGGGTGGGAGACAAATAGCGACACATGTTGAAGTACAAATCGGAAAGTGTTTCCTTTCTAACCTCTTTAAATCTTTTCTGTGGGCACGCGTATGCGCAGTGCAGTTCCAGCTATACTCTGCAACTATTCCTGTCTCAGAATATTTTCTCATTAACCTGCATAAATTCCTCAGTGCTCCGACTTACGAGTTGTAGATCGTGGCTTCAAACTCAGCCAGGCGCATTACTTTGTGTAATTTATTTCATCACCACTGCTCTCAAAACGGTGAAGGAAAACATCGTGAGGAAACCGGCATGTCCAAGAATCAAAAATTCAAAGACATGTGACATTCACCAACCCGCACTGGGCCCGCGTGGTGGATTACGGCCCATTCCCTCTCCTAGAGAGGAGACCTGAGTCCCAGCAGTGGGAACATTAAAAAGGCTGATGATGACTACGACATAGCACTGTAAGTTATCCCCCTACCAAGCTGCGTCCGTTCCTTTCCTCCAGATAACAGTGTTTGTTCTGCGGTTCCGGGATGTCGCCGGCCTTATCTAATGAGGACTGATAACGGAGCCACCTCTAATGCTTCGAGAGATATTGCCGCGGTTTCCTTGTAAATGTCGTTTGAGGGGATCGTTATAAAACTTGAATAGATCGGATGCGTTTATTCTTGGAAGTTTTTTGGTCTTAAAAAATAAGTTTTACTTTTCTTCAGTCTATGCTAATATGTATTACAAAAAGGGAATATTTGTATTTTGGTTTGTAATCCATAAACTAAAATAAATTATTAAACAATATTTCTAAACTAGAATGCTATGCTCGGAGTCTCCTTGCGTGACTACATCCAGCGTGTGGCCAATCCATCTCCACTTGCGACGCTTGATCTGGCGGTCGATCGGGCTCTCGTGGCATTTTTCCAGCAGCTGTAAGCAGCAGCTCTACGTTGGATATTGTCTCGGGCCAGTAAATTCCAAGGATGCGACGCAGACAGCGGTTGACAAAACTTGGATTTGGCATGAGATGTCCTTTGTGACCTTCCACGTTTCGCACCCGTAGAGCAGCAGATTTGACATTTGACCCGAAGATTTTAAGTTTTATTCTTCGGGTCAGTTTCCGCGACTGCCAAACAGGTCTCAGCTGCGCGAAGGTTGCTCGGGCTTTGGCGATCCGTGAAGTGATGTCCTCTTCACTACCTCCGGTTTCTGAAACGACGCATCCTAGATAGGTAAACTTGTATACGCTTACTACTTAGCAGTACAAAGCTAAATTGTAAAATTGGATAGAGGAAAAAAACTTCCGGTTACCTGCTAACGACAAAAAGCTAAGCTTTCAGAATTTCATGTAACAGATAGATTTTCATATTCATTACTGGAAAAAAACATAGGAATCTTGAGGAAACAAGACTTTTTTCCCTATTATGCTCCTATCTGTAAAATGATACCATTCGTTTTCGTAATCTTTAATTAATATACGTATACCTTGTCGCTACCTTATACAAAACTAAACTCTTCTTCGTTCCTCTCTTTAGTACTAAAATATAAACACAGTCAAAGTCGCCTATAATAAGATCAAGACAGAATCAATTTTACTAATACTAACTGAATAATTTCATTTCCCGGAAAAAAAAACCATCGAAAAAAATAACTCCAAACTTAATTCGTAAAGTAATTAAGAAAACAAAATTACGGCATAATCTAATCATGTAACTTTTAACAATTCAATTGATTCCGAAGTTAGAATAAACATAAGCCGAGTAGTCCATTAAACGGACATCGGGAGAAAATTTAAAGAAAAAATTTCAACAAATTACCGATCTGAAGGCGCTCTTAAATAAAGGAGGTTTTTTTAAATTCAACCTTAATTGTTAGCCGAAGTGTTTTCAAAAAGAGTGAAGCAAGAAATTAATATAGAAAAATATTTCTAGAATTATAGTTTATCAATTCAAAAATATTGCGATGTCCTAGAACCAAAAATGCGAGCTAGTGCTTGCCAGATCTGCGTGATTTTTTGAAAGATCTACCGCTGACCTGGAATACTGAAAGCAACTGAGGGAACACAGTAGGGTACTGTGTTCCTTCAGCCAAGTTACGACCGCTTCGTTTCGATTCTCTTGCGTCAAGCGCCTCGAGTTTTACAATTATGAAGAAAATGAAAACTTAATATTAGGCAAATAAATATAAAAAAATTATAACATCACTTACATAATTAATTTTAAAGTATTTCTGACATAATACTGTATTTACGAAAACTGGCGAAAACACTGGTGCCTATAATACAGTTTACACTAGTTTATGGACCAGGGGATTCATTTTTATGTAAAACCTTTATGTCAATACACAACACAACACACAATCAGCCTTTAATGTTCCCACTGTTGGGGCTGAGACCTCCTCTCTAGGAGAGGGAATGGGTCGTAATCCACCACGCGGGCCCAGTGCGGGTTGGTGAATGTCACATGTCTTTGAATTTTTGGTTCTAGGACATGTTTGACAGGCCGGTTTTCTCACGATGTTTTCCTTCACCGTTTTGAGAGTAGATGTGATGAAATAAATTACACAAAGTAATGCGCCTGGCTAGGTTTAAACCCGCGACCTACAACTCGTAAGTCGGGGCCGTTACAACTCGGCCACTATTTCTCTCTTTATGTCAATAAACTTTTATAATTATTATTTACTAGCTTTTGCTTGACTTCGCCCGCGTGGCATTAGGTACTTAAGGAATCGGGATAAAAGGTAGCCTATGTTCTTTTCCATGTCAAAGGCTATATGCATGCCAAATTTCATCCAAATTCGTTCAGCCGTTTTTGCGTGATTAAGTAACAAACATCCAAACATCCACACTTTCACATTTATAATATTAAGTTAGGACTAGTTAGGATTATTATTATATCTTTTCAAGGAAGAAAAATAAGAAAATGTTCTCCATTATCTTCACTTCACTTATTGAATTTTCATTCTTCTCTCTTCTATTGTTCAGTCCAAGTACCGTTGTGATTAGACTCCGGCGATTTCTTCCACTCAATTGAACTTATGAAAAGTGCCGGGCGTCGCGTCGCGTCGCGTCGTCGTGTCGTGTCGCAGTCGTCCGGCCGTCGGGTAGGTGCTTAATCATTGTTTGATCTCATTATTGCGACAAATTTGTCGTTCGTTTGTGCACTGGGCTGATCAAGTGGCCGATGGACATTTTTATTAAGAAAAGTGTATTTTTAATTGACTATGAATAACTTGGTGAAAGTAGATTTAATTAATCATTCAAGCTGAAAAGTTACAATGTATAAAGCATGTCTTTGGCAAACCAATGGAGATAATGCCGGAGGTCTTGGGTTCGATTCCCACCCAGGACAAATGTTTGTGTGATGAGCATGATCATTTGTTCTGTATCTGGGTGTAATTTATCTATATATGTATGCATTTAGAAATATATAAGTATGTTTATCAGTTGTCTACTCATAACACAAGCTCTGCTTAGCTTGGGACTAATAGTTGTGTGATAGCTGTGGAATACTATTATTGTAAAGTAGAAAAATCGAATAAATTCAACATGGTTGTATGTAAATATCCATATTTTGCTACAGCCATAAATGATTTCTACTTGAATCATGAAAAGAACCTAAATATCATCATCATCATTTCAGACGAAAGAGGGTGGACATATGCCTCCCCCAAGTGTCGCCATAACAATCGGCTCTATGCGTTTAGGATTCCCGCGACCTTCCAACGCTGCGTCTTCCGGTACGTGATCGATACTCCAGAACCTTTCATCCCCATCGACGATCTGTTCTGCGAGCCATGTGTCCTGTCCATAGAAAGAGCTATGCTCGGAGTTTCCTAGCGTGATTATGACAGAAATGAAGAACCAAGATTACCTATATAACCCGAAGAATCGCTAAACTTGAAATGCAGTGGTGACCTAAATATAATATATAAATAGTACCAATACATATTCTACTAGAAAAAGAAGCTAAAGATAAACGAATTTAAAAGTAGAAAAATACGATATTTAGCAAAAAACTAGGTAATATTAAAGGCGAGTTAAGCTCGGACGGTCTTAAACAATAATGAGCCAACAAACCATGTTGGCTTAGCGACGTCTACGAGCGGGGACGACTTACATGGAGCTGGAATTAAGAGAAGAGAAAAAAATCCTCTTTTTCAAATTCTTTAGTAGTTTATTTTTTAATAGCTGTGATTTTGTCATTTAATTCTAGACGGTCTTTTACACTAATATTATAAATAGGCAAAGTTTGATTTTTTGTTTGTAAGGGGTAATCTCTGAAAGTACTGGTCCGATTGCTAAAATTTTTTCACCAATAGAAAGCTGTTTTATTCCTGAGTGACATAGGCTATGTTTTATGTACGCAGGCGAAGCCGCGGGCAAAAGCTAGTAAACAATAATGACCCAAATAAATTGGATTAGCGACGTCTATGAGCAGGGACAAATTACATGGAGCTAGAATTAAGAGAGAAAATCCTCGTTTTCAAGTTCTTAAATAGTTTATTTTTTTATATCTGTGATTTTGTCATTGGGGACGAAAGGTTTTGGAATGGTAACCACGTATTGGAAAATGCAGCGTTGGAAGGCCTCTCACAAGGTTGATCGATGACTTGGTGAGGGTCGCGGGAATCCGATAAATGCGAGACGCACAGGACCGGTCGTTATGGTGACACTTGGGGACAACAGTGGACGTCTTTCGGTTGAATGATGAAGATGATTTTATCATGTAATTTTAGTTTAATTTAGTATCTACTCGGTCAGTATTTAAATTGAGAATTTTAACCAGTTTTTGAGGAACTGCTTTTATTACTTTTTTTGTGAAAATCATTATTCACAAGGTTATTAATTATTATTATTAGCCATAAGCTAATAATAAATTATATTGGCGTAAACGTCACGAACGTTTACGCAAACATTAATATCATGCATACTTTTTGAAGTTCAGCATAATTAATCCAAAATAATTATGTGTCCAATGCGAGGCTGCTAATTAATCAACGACTGAAATTAGCCATTAAATGCTGGGTTTTATTGCAAAATTCGCATTCTATTTATAACTAGCGATCCACCAGAATCACTTAGGAGTTAATAATTTTTAGAATTCTTAGTTTTTTTCCTACCGCCATGTGTAATATGCTTGTATTTGTACATCTAAACCTTGAGGTTGAGATGATGAGGTCATAGATCACTTTGTCTACTGGTGGTAGTTTTTATGTTTAACGCGAACAGACAGATAGATAGACAGACAGACACGGTAAAGTTTGCTTTATAATGTCCGACGTGCAAATCCAATACATTGTAACTCGAGCTACAGTGTTTTGCTCTAATAGCACTCATTAGATTATTTCGAAACAGATACATATACCCACATTATTATTTTTTCATTTTATAATACGTACTATTAATAAATGTAAGGAGATTTATGCACATATAAAACACTATATTATAATTACTAATTTAATTAATTCTAATTGTATGGATATTATGGTTCTTTAATGTACATGGCTGCATAGAACGTAAAAATACCTTCCATTTGGTACCAAACACATAATATAGCACTATGTTTTATAATGATATTACTTAAACATACCAAAAAAGTTTTAAATGCCGTTTTCGCAAAATAGCTTTTTCTGAGAAACAGTGTTTTGCACACGTCAGATGTAAGGAATACACATAAGAAAGGAAGGATGAACACATCCTTAGTCACTACAGTCAATGTTATTCTATACTCTATTAATCTATATTTAATCTATTTAGGTAGTTAACTAAACGTAAACAATCTTGATACGTCTTTTTATTCAAAACTAGCCTTTGCCCTCGGCTTCGGCCACGTTCATAAAATATAGCCCATGTCACTCAGGAATAAAGCAGCTTTCTATCGGTGAAAAATTTTTAGCAATAGGACCAGTACTACCAGAGATTACCTCCTACAAACAAAAAAAACTGACTTTACCTCTTTATTATATTAGTGTAGATAAATCGTATAAAAGACATACAAAGATTAATTAAATTTAGTTAATTGACTAACATCGGTTTAGGTAAATACCTAATTGTAAACATTTTAATTCATTAAACCCCAAGCGAATGCCGGCGTTCGCGCACCTATTGTCTTTCTATTGTGTCTGTAATTTTCACGATTGAAAGGTTAAGATAACATTTTTAGACTTTTTTTTAGATAAAAGACATGTTATGATTGTTTACATTTAGTTAATTACCTAAACAGATGGAGTATAGTAACTTAATCATGTCTGAATAAGTTACGCCATGTAATCTCAGCTTAACACCCATACCTATTCGTAGGTAATTATAGTACTAAGTTATATTAGACTATACCTACGTATTCAATGCTTTGAATTATTTTCCAGAAATATTTTTTTAATGATAACTAGTGCTTGATTGACCCACCTGATGGTAAGTGGTGATACAATCGTTGATGGTGAGGCACACTAGTTTATTAAGAACCTATTCTCTCTAGCTTTGAAAATTCTCTCTTAGTGATCGCCTACATCATAAAAGAAAAAACTGGCCAAGTGCGAGTCGGACTCGTCCATGAAGGGTTCCGTAGCAGCAAGCAACATAATATAAAAGTTCTTGTAGTTCGTTGTAACTTTGATCGATGTTTTAATAATAGTGTATTTTTTTTTTTAGATTTATGACGTATTAAAAAAAGCTACTTACTAGATCACGTTCAAACCAATTTTCGTTAGCGGTTTGAATGACATCATATTTTTTTTTAGTTTTATCATTCTCTTATTTTAGAAGTTACAGGGGGAGGGAAACACATTTTATCACTTTGGAAGTGACTCTCGCGCAAACTATTCAGTTTAGAAAAAAATAATCTTAGAAACCTCCATATCACTTTTGAAGAACTATATCCATAGATACCCCACACGTATGCGTTTGATGGAAAAAAAAAATGAGTTTCAGTTCTATGTATAACCCCCCTACCCCTAAAATTTATTGTTTTTATTCTATTTTTATGTGAAAATCTTAATGCGGTTTACAGAACACATCAACTCACTAAGTTTCATCAGTATAGCTCTTATAGTTTCAGAAAAAAGTGGCTGTGACATACGGACGGACAGACAGACAGACAGGCATGACGAATCTATAAGAGTTCCGTTTTTTGCTATTTGTCTACGGAACCCTAAAAACTTGTCCAAAACTTGACATTCCTAATCCCAGTAGTTTCGGCTGTGTCAATATGTCAGTCAGTCAGTTTGTCCTTTTATATTATATAGATGATTACGTCCAACCAAGCGCGTATTTTGCGTATGTAGATACTAATTTAACAAACCTAGTTTGCGTGATTAAATCCATTGGTTTGCGAGTATTGCGACGCTCCGGTCATGCAAATAGGGCGCACATCAGTTGATCATTTCAATAGAATCGCCAATTAGAATATTAAGGCAATGGAACATACTCCCGGGATAAAAAATATATATATGCTATGCCAGGACAAGGTGTACCCGTGTTACAAGTTTCATCGAAATCCGTTCAGCCATTCGAGAGTGGAGAATAAGCACATACAGTAACATACTTTCGTCTGTGTAATACAAGGTGTCGTTTTGAAACTGCAAAATATTTCAGGAGGTAATTATGTTAGTGATTCTCGACCCGAATCAATAATAAAATAAGTAGGTAATTTTTTTTTTTTTTTATAACCGCGCTTTTTTTCACACACACAAACACGGAACAATAAAGGGCGTTTTCACACACACTAACTCGCAACGATAGTTTCATAAATAATGTATCATCCAATCATCATCCCGCACGCCACACCCTAGCCACGCCCCCGCGGCCATCGATCAATCGATTTAGTTTAGTGTAATTAAAAAATTAAATAACAAGTATTACTGATTATTGACCAGGTTTCGTATTTTTACATGATTATTTATGAGTTTTATTACAACCTCCTGAAATATTGTGCAGTTTTAAAACTGCACCTTGTATAATATTAGTGAATAGTGAGTAAAGTGTAACTATTTTCTTCTTTACGTTAAAAAAAATTGTGCCACACACTAGGAATTACTCCAGTATCGTACGTGCGTACATAAACATGCAAACTCACATGTACATATTATTTCATCAAAGTAACGAATTAGAAAACTATCTAATAACATTTAAAAGCCGACTTAAATGACATAACTGACTAAAAACACAGCTTTTTTAAAACTAAACGAACACTAATCTTTAGTTTTCCTTCCAAAACAAAGACACGTCTACTCATATCCGCATAAAACTAAATTATCCGCACAATAAACTCTAATGATGAAACAATAGAGCGGTGAAAGCGTAAATTATACCTACCGGCCATCGGATATATTCGCTGGGTAAATAAACAGACAGTATTGCGTTCTGTCGGCAGATGGCGACACTGTCACGTATTCCGTGATAAAAATAAATATACGGACGTACCTACACGTGACAGTAATACGCGTCGGGATTCGGGTACGTGATGCGTAGTGTGGGGATGTGTGGAAAGATTTGTCGGACAGGAAAAGTAGGGAAAAAACGCTTTACCTTTATTTATTGGTGGGTAAAAAGCCCAGGGAGGAGTGGGAGATAGTGTCAGACTATAAGAAGTGTATAAAAAACCTATAACGTCGTCTAAATTCATCCGATCTGTAATAATCAAAAGGATTTTTAAAATCCCGTATCACTTTTCTAGTATTTATTGTGCTTCTCTCATTGACATAATTATCAATTTCTTCTTCACTACTATAATTCATTTTAAAAGGATATATGCTTTTAAAATGGAAAATTATCACTAACAGTAAAATCCAACCTCAAAAATATTTCTCCAAATATACCGACCGCAGAGAATCGAGAAACAACAGCTATGCGTTGCTTAAAAGTAAAACAGCTAGCAGGCTACCTTAGCTGTGCGTTCATTCTAAGAGACGCATAGTGCTGGCCGCCACTCTAGTATTGTCTATGAATAAGTTTTAGGGGCCCTGCGCGCTCGCACGCACTGTGAGACTTCATAGTAACGTTTGTGAATACGGGTGTAACTCACTAAAAAAACTCACCCCGTTCCTTCTTGCCTTTCATACCGTGGCCGAGCCTCCGAACTCCGAACCGTGGGAGAGAGAGTTTCAAATATTTATTGAATAAAATCTTCCCGTGTTCTTTCAGGTATTTCGATAAACTGACGTAAATAAACACTTTTTCTTTCTTTCTTTCTTTCGAAGAATCTTATAGCCCAGGCCAGCCTTGGCCCAAGCAGACCCCGTCAATTATTCTAACAGTGTTTGGGTTAATTGGAATTGTAATGAAAAAGGTATAATGGTATCACACACAACTAAACAGTGTGTACTAACAAACATTTTACAAAAAAAAACCGACACAACTACAAAAAAAAAAAAATACTAAATCGATCACAATGTTACTCAACACCGAATTCCGAAATTCAAATTATTTTGTTCAATATAGTTTTTTTTTTTGTAAAAAGTTTTTATTAAAGAAACATTGATTTTTACAATATTTCAGTACTACAAAAAGCTCAGTGTAGAAGACAGACAACATAAGTAAATAAAAAAAGTGAAAATAAATAGAAAAATCTTTATCAGTGCGATGGGAGAAAAAGACTTCCCCTATTCTCCCCTTGTCGTCTTTATAGCCGCATTAAGTTTATACTAAAATTTATAGTAGGACAACAGTTTATTTTAGTATTGTTATTACTTACTTTTTATTTATGGTAATTCTAATCTTTTTGACATTATTGACATTCTTATTATTATAGTCTGTCTAAAAAGTCAACCGATTTGGGAATTTTGTTTAATATTTAATTATTTAAAAAATACTTATATTCGATAAGGTTCTTCTAGTAGTACCACGTAAACAATGATCAATATCTCTTAATCAACCTTGATTATAAAACCAGCGTTGACTACATCAGATTTCATTTTACTCTAATAATTACCCAAGTCGGTTGACTAATTAGACAGACTCTACTATTCTTTTTTTATTGTTTTTATTTTTATTTTGTAACATTACACGATCGTTTTCAATTCTTCCAGTGCCAAGTTTACCTTAGAATGATTGTCAATTGTTTCTGTCATACCACAAAATAGATAGGTACAGAAATCAATCTACATACAAAGCGCGCTCAAGCAACGCACTCATAGACACCGCTCACAGACACGATGTTTCGGTCGCGTCTCGGCTCACTCGTCGAACAGTTCCGGCTCAAACGCTCATTAGTGTGCGTCCACCAAGCTTAGGTATAAAACGTGAAGTACATAGGTACATGAGATTGTCTTCTGTACCTACCTATTTTGTGGTCATACTTTGTTTTCTGTACGCAAACTGCGCAACTGATAATGACTGTAGACAAAACACAAATAGATTAACTGTGACCATCTACTTAAGAATTTATGTCTGTACTTGTTTAATATGTATTATATTGAAGTTACAGCTAAATATGTACCATTTTAATTAATTATTTTGCAGTTGCCTTCTCTGAAATAAAATATAGGATACTTTTTGTCTCAGAAGTACGTTCTCTTGGGATATATTTTCAACTTTTAAGCCGGGGTGAGGCTTCTGGTAGATACTAATATTGGTTTAAATTATAAAGTCAGTAGTGTTGCGTGAAAGCAAAACTCTTCTTTTTTGTAACTGCAGTGCGTCTCTGGAACTCTTTGCCCTCTTTCCTCCGATGTAGCCCTTTTTTGGATGTCTTCATGTAAACATTAAAGAGCTTCCATTCGTGATTGACATAACAATAGAAGTACATTGGTATTGACCCAAGGGCTGGTTTTTACCTCGGTCAGAGATTAAGCATTGCCATTCAACGTGGCAATGCCGCCAGCCTCTTGGGCACACTTCCAGTCGACAGCGATGCGGAGGAGTTTTATGACGCCATATTTTAATAGGGAGTAGCCTTTAGTGTGTATAGTTAGGTTAAGCATACTTAAATATATATATATTTTTTTTATATTTAAGTTTATTATGTATGTATTTAGAATAGAATAGAATAAACTTCATTGGTATTTATTAGTATATTTAATATATTTTCGTAAGTAATAGCATAGCGACGGGTGACAGGACAGAATATAGAATAAAAAAAAACATGTTACGTCGACCCAAAAATAACACGGGTCAAGGACAAGAAGATGATTATTTTTGTTTATGCTTGCAAAAATTGAAAAATACAGACTCAGATTCAAGTTATAAAGACCAACTGTAATTTACATTCAACCCACCGATATTTCAAATGCCCTTTATCCGTCCAAAATCAAAGTAGTAGGTACAAACGTGGCACAGAGTAGCGAGCCGAGCCGTCGAGCGAGGGAACCCGTCACCGAGGGAGGCCGGGCAACACGCGTTGTATTGACGCAGCCGAATGCGCATGCCTACCCAGCAACGGGTTTAGAACGGATATTGGGGGACTGGAAGTGGCAAGGAGGACTAGTTGGTAGGAAAATACTATTTTGTTTTAAGTGTTTAAGACTTTAGGCCTGGACAATTGTATGCGTGGCTTATGCCGACGTGGCGAGCACAAGTCGTCGACGGAGCGTATTGTTCTATTCGCGCCTCAAGGAGATGTCAGCAAAACCGTAGGAGCCCAGCAAGGGCGAAGCCTACTGGGGCCATGGGTTGTGCGAAAAAGAACGCTGGGGCCCTGGAACGAAGGCAAAGCAGAAACAGGAGGAAGTAGGAGTGGGTTTTAATCATTAAAAGTCCCTCCCATTCAGCCCAAGGGCGGGAGATGTCATTTAATGATTTAAAGAGGCCAGCATCGAGATCGGGACTTCCTGGATGATAGCCCTTACTACCTACCTGACTCTCAGTCAGGTTCATAAATTGTAATTAACTAGACTCTCGATATTTTCGAGCAAAAACAGTCTCGACAGTCTCATTTGTCCCGGGATTGTCGAGATTTTTCCTGATAGCTTTACTCGGCACAGCCTCGTTAACATTAACGTGTATCTACACTTCGCTGCATGTGGCCGCGTCGTGTAGATAGATTTATGGTGTCCTGCCGTGTTTAGCAGGTGCACTGTACAATTGCCAGTGCCGCGTCATACCACCAATCTTCAACCACAAGGACCGTTTCACGTTCACGACGCCACATCGTGGTATGTGGGCAGGACCTTAGTCCGTCGGCACACTTTTCAATCAATCTTAAGTTCAAAAAGGCTCCGACGGAAGAAGTGGAATTGTGTGCTTTTCATTTTTTTAGTTTCTTTTAATACCTACATTATGTTATAATTAAGGAGCACAAGAACCCTCGTGTCACTGTAATTTTCTGTATCCCTTGTTGACAATCCAAAATACCTAAATAGGAAAAGTAAATCACAGTAGTTTTCATGTACTTCAACTTACTGAGAATACTGAGAATACCTACAACGAATTTTCTCCTTACCTGCAATAGAAATCTTCATCATCAGCAAACAGCAGTTCAATGGTGAACAATCTACGATCAATATGTCCTCTCCAATCAACGAGCAAGAGTAGGTATATATTGATAAAAAAAATCTTAAAGACTCAGAAAAATTACAAAAATACTGTGGTGGTAGTAGATATATGTATGAAAATATGTGTTTGACGAGACCCTTTCAGTTTCTGTACATCTTTGTATGAACTCAACATTCGGCATAGTACGACGAGACCAAACTGGGTTAAAACGTAAACGTAAGTAAACTGAAAATAACATCAATGTTACTACCTATTTCTATTGTTTTGTCTATGAGATACAAACTAGTCTTTGTAGGCTGATAATTTCATTTTAGTTTTCCCTCAGTTTCTATCTTATGACCAGGAGGGAGATTCATCATCATCATCATCATTTCAGCCGATAGAAGTCCACTGTTGGACATAGATCGCCCCCAAGTGTCGCCACAATGAACGATCCTGCGCGTCCCGCATCCATCGGATTCCCGCAACCTTTACCAAGTCATCAGTCCACCTTGAATAGGGTCCCAATTAGGAAGTTAGTCGCATTTATGTACTTACACTGATTTCATACAGCGAAAGAATAAAGTGGATATCGTCGTTTCTACCGCGTACATCGAAGGACTGGAACAATTTGTCTGCTGCGGTCTTCCCGTCGAATTATAATTTAGGTGTCTTCAATCAAGTCTAGAGTGAGTAGGTTCTTAATAAACTAGTGTGCCTCACCATCAACGATTGCATCACTGTTTACCATCAGGTGGGATTGCAGTCAAGCACTGTTTTATATCATTTAAAAAAAAAAAGATTAATTCAAAAGAACAGACATATTTTTTGACATTATCAGAAATATTGCAGAAAATTTTCTTGCTGAATTAATGACGAGGAAGGGGAAGTGTATAAAGTTAACCTCCTAATAAAAATTGTGTGTTAATTGTCTTTGTTTTGTTTATCTTATCTATCTCTGAGTTTTTTGTTATTATTAATTTGTAATTTTGTTGGCCGCACGGAATTTTTCATTAGAAATCCCGGGAAGATCCATATTAATATCAACATATCGATGCAAGCATGAATAACTCTACTTAATTCCGACCTCTGCTTTCTTTACGAATAATATATTTTTCCGTAATTAAAAAGTATAAGCTATGGCACTCAGAAACAACAAATGTGCCAGGCAAAGCGATAAGTACCTCCAACGCATAAAGTCGTAACATACCTATTTTTTGAGTGTTATAAATGTTATTGTTTCTTATTACATCTAGCGTCTTTATTTTTGGTGGGTAGATCATATTCCCCGCTCTTGGGCGGAGCGGGTGATAGGGTCAGACTTTTACTGACTAAAAACCCACTCCTGTTCCTTCTTTGCCTTCGTCCCAGGGCCCCGGGTCTTACTTTCACACTGCCCGTGGCCCCAGTAGGCTGGGCCCCTACGATTTGCTGACATAATATCCTTGAGGCGCGCTACATCTAGGGTCTGGTACTGTGACCATAAGCTGAGTTTGATCTCATTATGCAACAAATAAATCGGTTTAACAGGATTTTCACTAATTACTTACATAATTAACAATTTTAAAAAAGCTTTTGAAACAAAAAAATACTTTTTACCTTCTGCGTGGGAGGTGTAGAAATTTGAAATAGCGTTCAATGACCCCCTATATTGATATTCTCAATTTCAAAAATGGAAATAAAGACATTTTAAAGCTGTCTTAAATCGACTTGTTTATTGATCCTTTAAATTTTTTATTCATGAAATACAGTTCATTGTTTATTTTTCGGGTTCTTTGTTGCAAAATTTTCTAGCGCCTACCATCGATAAGCTATGGGTTATTTTTTTTCTATTTGTTAAATATTTGTTTTCAATGGGATCAGTCAGAATCTTTTCACGTAACAGTCTTTTCTTAAAAAAAAAAAAACATTACAATCACTGGCAACCAAACTTGTCTTATCATTGCGTGTTGCCAGTGATGGCATAGAATGGCATTGAAACGTGGTCTCTCACAATGAGTCTTAGGGGGCTCTGCATTGCCCTTTAGCATAGTCGGCCTTATAAAGTTCCCACTGCTGGGACTCAGGCCTCCTCTCTAGGAGAGGGAATGGGCCGTGATCCACCACGCAGGCCCAGTGCGGGTTGGCATTGCCTTATAGGTAAGTTTAAGTCACCTAAAAGACAACGTAGAAAACTTTGCTCGGAGTAACAATGCGTGATCGATTAGTATCCACAGGAAAACCAGCATAGTCCGAAGAACTGGAACACAACGGGCAACTGAAGGTGCGCGCGAGTCAGTTCTCAACTACTCCCTTACGGGAAAAGTTGTTTGATGACTTCCAACAAAAAAAAAGTATTTATACTTAGGTAGGGTCGGCCTCATAGGTTACTTACTTCTTGTATCTCTAGGAGATTAACCTCTAGTTGTCCATTCAGTCGATATGATTTAAAAGTAATTTCTTAAAATCTGTTTTCAGAGGGTGACTATTGGCGGCTTAATAGGTCTAATTTTCGAGATTATTTAAATTAACAGATATAAGTATTTATTGTTTCATTTAATTACAAGAAAATATATACATAATAAACTTAAATATAAAAAAAATATATATATATATTTAAGTATGCTTAACCTAACTATACACACTAAAGGCTACTCCCTACTAAAATATGGCAGATATAAGTACAAATCACTTAACTAGCTATAGGTTACTTAGACAAAGAAAACCTCACAATATTTATATTTCACATAAATATATATCTAAGGTTAGTCATTATTTAACAAACACAAAACCGTAACGGCAGCAGTTAAAAACAACACGGCGCCAAAAAAAGAAACAATACATAAATCAAAATGAAGAACAATCCATTAACTGGATCTACAATAAAAAAAGAAAACAGCTCGCGTTGTGATTGGCTGGCGGGTTGGCGGGAGACTGCGATTGGCCGGCGGGCTGCCGCGGTGCGTTCCGAAACTCGATACTTTTTAATAATGGCTCCTTTGGATAATGCGATCGGCTTTTGTATTACATGGAGGTATTTTATTACCAAAATGCGGTCTTGAGTGGCCGGGCCGTCTGTGGGCAAGGGGCGGCCGCCACTTCTTGTTGCGGCCCGATTAGGATGGATAATGTGTGGAGATTTAAGCCTGTTTTATTATTGTTCCATTTGTTTTTGGTTTAGGATAATTTAGTTATTGAATATATGTGGTGCTTTGGCCTCGACTAATCAAAAGTATTATTGTTATTTAATTGGTGATAAAATGTAGCTCACGCAGAAGGGTTTTATAAAATAAGCTACCAAGTTGTATGAGTCACCAGAGATGTAGACATCAGAGATGAGAGTACAAGTGATAGGAGAACGTGTTAAACATTTTTATAGTTAAATCATCGCCGATAACAGAGAACAAACATTACAAATCGCCCGCAATCAAGCTCTAATAGATAGAACAAAAAAAAATCATGAACATAATCTAGAGGGCCGAGACTAATCACAGTGCAAGCACTGTAAAGCGTTATCAAACAAGTTATTGCTCAAATACGCAAGATACACTCGAGCCTCTCTCATTGATGGGCCTGTACAAACAAATATATCGACTATTCGATAAGGGGCTACGACGCGAATCGATACTGACCCGATATCGCGACGATCGGCAAATAACATACGTGATAAAAACTGAACGCACCTCTCGCGAGACGACTACATGTTCTTATTTTGAATATTCAATGACGTTTGGGGCATTTAGGACGCCATAACTTTGGTGTATGACTTGTGTGTCTAATATTCCTTATTGACTTTTAAAGTCACGCTTTATCGATAGGTTTATTGCTTATGGACATTTAAAATACTAGGTACAGAATTAAAGAACAAATAAAAACCTAGAGACTAAAATAACAAATGAAAAAATATAGGTATCTACAACACAATACCGACGATGACTTTACCGCCATTTTGCAAAAAAGGCGCCAAACTTTTTCTGAATGAGCGTTCGAAATACGAATTCGTACACACTAACAAATCTTTATCAGTCTGTTTGCGATCGTTATCGATTTAAATGTTGTCTAACCGTCGATTGAGACTGTTTTGATGATTCGCGATATTTAGTAGGTGCATGGTCGGTACTAATCGCTAAAACAAATATTGGTGTAACAGTATTGAGTTGTTTGAAGTCGAAATGATGAGTTTTGATAACCATCGTTATTGGAAAATCTTGAGACGCAAAAATTAGTGAAAACTTTAGATACCTACCTACTTAGTTTTTTTTTTTATTTTTCAGACTGATTGAGTTTCTTGCAGAACTGGCGATGCTGTAGGCCCAGATGGATGTGTTAAAATTCTATATAAGAATTGATCAGAAGGGATGTCAGACAAAAATTATGCCTGTGTACCTTTGTGTTGCATAAAGTTTTAATAAATAAATAAAAGTTGGAAGCAAGGCCGCACTTCTGACGGTGGGACACAACAGGCTAATAACAATAATCATTTAAGACTATCTTTTTCAAAACCTCTTTTCAACTTATCCAATTTTATTTCCAATTTGTACTTATTCGTATGCCAGCCAAATTTTTTTTTTGGAACTCATTCATTCATGTCAGTTCTATAAATCTATGGCTAGTACAAAGGCGGTACAAATACCATAGCGTCTCGTAAAGCAAGCGAGTACTAACATGACCATAAAAATGTTCAATGTGTGAAACGATCACCCTTGAAACGTTGCTAATCTAATCTCCTAAGCTAACAAACTGCTGACAACTTTAACTTCAATATATCTAGCCTTCAACACCTATCAGGACCTTAGCTTGAGGAATGTCAGAGCTCGGACTGTTAAGAGCGTACAACCCAAGATACATTCATTATTCATTCATTTCAGCCGAAATACGTCCACCGTTTGACATAAACCTCCACCGAGTGTTGCCATAATGACAAGTCCTGTGTATCTCACATCCATTGGATTCCCACGACGCTCATTCTACTTCGTGGGATGCCTTCCAACGCTGTACGTCGTGGTCCACCCGAGATCGTCTCTTCTTAATCTTTCTCTAGATATTTGGATTAAAGAGGTATCTTGAGGATATGATTGATCATATTCTCAAGATATCTCTTTAAACCTTTGAAAATCTACTATTTTGTGTGTGAACTTTGGTCCTTCATGTGCTCATAAATTTAAAAAAGTAAAGAAAATATATTTATAAAAACCTTGCACATTGAATCGAGATTTGGAGTGACGAAAATATATTTCAAAATTTATCTGGAATAAGTTTTGTGAAATATGCGAATGAATGATAGAATTAGCTAATGCCGACAGAGCGTTCATCCGTTATATCTCTTTTTTCGCAAGTTTTTAAACCACACTCACATTGACGATGGACGGATCGGGAAAGGTCCTCTTAATGGAAATAATTTTCAGAGTTTCAAATAGTTCGGTTGCCTAAATTAATAATATATATAGTAATAATAATATTTCATTTCACAACTATCACACCGTCACCGTCTAATGCCAAGCTAAGCAGAGCTAGTGTTATGAGTACTAGACAACTGATAAACAATAACACAGTTATATATTTCTATATACATACATATTATAGATAAATTACACCCGGACACAGAACAAATGATCGGGGTCATCACACAAACTTTTGCCCTGGTTGGGAATCGAACCCATGACCTCCAGCACAGCAGTCTGGGACACTCTAACCACTAGACCAACAGACCAGTCAATTCATATCAGCCGTATAGGTATATCAAGGTGGACAAGTGTACCGTAGTCAGTCGCTGGATAGTTGATCATCTGAACATACCTACCAAAATTCCTTCATGAGCTTATCCAGCCTTCAAAAATGGTTCTGCATGTAGCTGCATCCGGCTAGGCTGGAAGCCGACACCAACATAGGAAAAGGCCAGGCAGACAGACAGTTCTGTAAAGTATGAAATAATAAACTCTTTGTCCGATTACCAAACCCAATCAATAAAATATACTAAGATACTGTATACCTGCTCTTGTCTTCTGTGTATCTACATTATAATCATCATGATACTTATTCTGCCCGCAGATGTCCATAACTGGAGATGAGCCCAACTTACAATGATATATAAAAAAGAAAGACAAAAAAGCACAAAGAGAAAGAAGGAAGTAGAAGGAGAAAGAAGAAAGAAAAAAGAAGAAGAAAGAAGAAAGAAGAAAGAAAATATATTAATTTTTGGCACAACACAACGCGCAGAAATAAGTACATTGTTTATGAACTGTGTTACCATCTTTGGTGTAAAACCATAATCAGCCATGTATCGTTTCCACTGCTTTGACTCAGGCCTCCTTTAAAGGAGAGGGAATTGAACAGGCCTAAATCCACAACACTGGCTTTTTATTTAAATGGAAAATCTTCAAATTTCTTCTCCCTCTCTAGGTTGGAGTTAACGGGCTAGTCTCAGTTTTACAGACTAAAACCCACCTGTATTCTTTACTTGCCCTTAGCGTTCTACGACTACGGTAACTTTCAAAAATTCGGGGGCTTATTGCGGGTAATTTTGGTGTATCAATTATTATATATTTAATTCTTATCTACCTGTTCTGGGACCAAGTACCCAATAAGCGACGCTATACATTTTTAGTAACAAAATCAATTTTGTAAATCAATCAGTGTGCAACTTACTGTACCGACTTCTATTAGGCATTTCATACACGTAGGTATTAATGAGTCTTTATTAGCAGGCATCCATCAAAACGGTTAGTTTGCCGCCATGATGCAATAATTAGAGATATCACAAAATGGCCGCCGGGTCGTTGCTCCCGTGCCATTTACGATTAAGCTTAAAGTGTTATTGTACCCGAGAACAATATAATTAAAAGATTTTGTACAATCTAGATTAATATATGTAAGATTTAAGAGATCAGATGGCTAACTATGGTGAAATATTTATTGTAGAAAGACGAACAAAGATGTTTACGATTCACAAAAGTCTCGTCTCGTCAGCGACAGAACTAGAGGGCGACGAAAAATGCACTTAGGTTTTCAAAATCTTGTACTGGATATAAATCGAGTACGTGGTTACCATGGGGTGTACCATAGGGTGTACCATAGAGTGTACCATAGGGTGTACCATAGGGTGTACAATAAGGTGTACCATAGGGTATACGATAGGGTGTACCATAGGGTATACGATAGGGTGTACCATAGGGTGTGCCATATGATAGAGTACTCGTACTGTGCGTCGGTGTCTATCTATGTCTCTGTGATGTAGACTCTTTTAGACATCATCGTATCCAGCATCTTGCACTACCTATCTATCATCATCATTTCTGCCGAAAGATGTCCGTCCACCCATTGGGCATAGACCTCCCCCAGTCTCGCATCAGTCACTTACCGATTCTGAACAAACTATATTCAAGTTTCGCATATATACTAAAAATAATGTTGTAGATATACTCGTAGCTAATTCATCCCAGCCATCTACACTAATACACCGTTAAATTTTAATCGTTTTAATCCCGTGGAGCATTTACGCGTGTGCGAAATTAATTTCTTTAAGAAAACGTCAGCTGAGAGAGTTCAATGACCTGTAGGTAGTTTGTAAGCAACGCCGACTATTAACTACAGGTCATTGAACTCGCTCAGGTGACGTTTTCTTAAAGAAATTAATTTCGTACATGCGTAAATTATTACGAGTTTTGAAAAAAAGGTACTTTATTTTTTAATTTTATCTTTACAAATCGATAGTTTCATGTACCGGATCGACCCTCCACGGGATTAAAATTATATATAAAGAAGTAAAGTTTGTTTTTTTGTTTGTAGGAGGTTAATCTCTTGAAGTACTGGTCCGATTGCTAAATGTTTTTCGACGATAGAAAGCTGCTTTATTCTTGAGTGACATAGGTTATATTTTATGTACGCGGGCGAAGCAGCGGGCTAGTCGCGTCGGGCGGGTTTTTCAATAAAAGCTATGTTACATTTTGGTATACAATAAAGTTTATTCTATTCCTCAGTGATAAATAAACAATTAAAAAGCGTGATACAAATCAAAGATTCCATTGGTATGCCTATCCCATGGACAGATGGCCTTGAACAAAGCAATGTGGGTGTAACTATGAGTCAAAAGTAACGCCACTTACTTTGTTATCAATATTTTGTTTTGACTGCAAAATACTATATTATCACCACGGACTTTAGTAACGTAATCTTGCTCATTTTAATACTCAATTCTTTACCATATACCAAAACTTATCTGGATGATTTTTACCCACTGCAAAAAAAGAAAAATGAACATACAAAGAAAGAAAAACACTAACTTACAAATTATAAGTATCCATTTAGGACTTTTCTATAACAAAACAGGTAAAATAACAAATATAAAAACTAAGTATTTACATACTTGCTTATATGGTTTTTCAACTACTACTAAGTATTTACATCCATGCCTACCTCTATGGTTTTTCAATTGTCTATTATATTAGAAAGTAGCCCTAAGTTACTCCTTATAACATAAGCTACCAGTCCCAAAAAATCTAACAAAATCAAGTCAACATTTAAATCGGTCTAGCAGTTTCGGACATTAGTCGGAACAATCAGACTGACAGACAGACAGAACGACATACAGTCATCATTAATAAAACAAATATATTTTGATATTACAAACAGACACTTCAATTTTATTTGTATGTATATACCTAATTTACCTACATACATACTCACCATTAGATGTATGTAAAAGGAACATGTGTCTAAACATGTATACACGTACTATCTAGGTACATCTAAATATTTCGATACCTTTATATCCGATGAAAAATATCAAAAAATGTACGAGACAATACCAATCTTTCACCCCGTGTAACTTTTTAAAAGAAAAGGATTGAGCGACACTAATAGAACCAAAGTTTTTGCCAAGCCATTCATCTTGTGGACGCAGGACGTTGGGCTGGATCTGGACAAAGCCATAAATCATAGCTGGTCATGTCCCGCTATGATTGGAAGTTTGATGTAGGGAACAGTTCGTTTATCGTTACGTTATTGGATTACTTGAATTTGTGGAGAGAGGTGACGAAGAGTTTGCGTATTAAAATACCTATTAAAAGTTTTTCCAAAGGTTTTTTCATATTGTTTTCGAAGTTAAAAATAATTTCCACGGGTATAGCTTTTTAGGGTTCCGTACCATCAATTTATATATTGCAAAGTTGTCTATTCGTTAGGAAAAATAGGCATCTCTTTAAATCTAATATCGAACTCAATGCAAAATATAACCGACGGTTAAAAATTAAAAATAGTTAGTTAAAAATAATTTCCACTGGTATAGCTTTTTAGGGTTCCGTACCTCAAAAGGAAAAAACGGAACCCTTATAAGATCACTATGTTGTCCGTCTATCTGTCTGTCTGTCAAGACCTTGAAGCTGTGAAATCAAACCTCTGAGTTAATAAAAAAAAGATACGGCTGTTAATGTCGCAAAAAAAGTGTATTTCGGCATTCTCAAGGGAATCAAAATTCATAGGGTACTTCCCGTTGACCTGGTATCCTGAAGCAATCTTCCTGACCAAGTATAGGAAAATATCTGAAAACTGTTGTAGTTACGTCACAACAAGACTTTTTGTGATTTGGAAAAATCTTCATAACTCAATTTGGAAATTGAACTGTTTTCATAGGTAAGTTTGTACGGAGGCCTCAGTGCCCGAGACCGACTCGCACTTGCCCGGTTTTTTGACAAATAAATTGTATCGATTATAATTTAAGTGCTTTCAAGGCTAGAGTGAAATAGGCTCAGTGCAATTCACCATCAAACATTGCATCACTGCTTTCCATCAAGTGGGATCGCAGTCAAACACTAGTATTAAATCATTTAAAAAACAAGAAACTGTTACGTATCTAGTCATGCCTATAGTACATTTGTGGATCATGGCTTACCATTAGGTGATAGTGGTCAAACGCATACTTAATAATTATTAAAAAAAAAAACAATTGTTTCTTGAAAAAATATCGGCAATCTGCACCTTCAATAAATCAAGGATAAAATTTCAATAATTCAAATTGTACAGAAGAGCTGTTTTTAGATTTTTTGTATGCAAGCTTGCTCTGCATTACTCTTATAATTGCTTGAAAAATTTTTTTTCGTTAAATAAACTGCTCACGATAATTACTTTAGGCCTTTATAAAAATTTTTAAAGTATACATGAAACGCATGTTGTTAAAAAAGTTATGAGTTTACATGTGGATGGATGGAGGGGAAGAGGAAGTTCAAAGAAAAGATGGATGGATTTTGTGAGAAGCGATATGAAAGAAAAGGGAGTTAGTGATAGCGTGACGAGTGACAGGACAGAATGGAAGAAAAAAAAAGTGTTGCGCCGACCCCAAATAAAACGGGACTAGGGCAGGAAGATTATGATGATGACATTGAAGTCATTTTTGCAATTTTTGACACATGTTCCCAGTTTGTACCAAAAATGTGAATTGTCTTATTAACCACTAGTAGTACGGCTAAGTAGTAAAAATAAAACTAGTTTACGTTTACTCTCAGTTAGATGATATTAGTCAGAGCAAGAACCAGCAGTTTTAATTTTCTCAAACTTAATATTATGTAACCTAATGCGTTAAACTCTCTTTCAGTCAAACAAACACTTTCGCTTCTCCACTTACTAAACAACACACTATCCGAAATTATACTCAAAATCCATTACCAAAATTACGAGGAGATGGTGCATTGGATCGTCCATTATAGTTGCTTTGTTTTGGCATGGCAAAAGCGGTCATTGCTATTAGGGCTATACCTACTAGTATATTTCTTGAGTGCATTGTTTTTTTATTACTTACTAGCTTTTGCCCGTGGTTTCGCCCGCATACATAAAATATAGCCTGTCACTCAGAAATAAAGCAGCTTTCTCCAGGTGCAAAAATTTTAGCAATCGGACTAGTACTCTCAGAGATTTACTCCTACAAAAAAATAAAGAAACAAAAACAAACCTCTTTATAATATCAGTGTAGAAGATATTGAACGATAGATGTCGATTCAGGACGGCTTTATGTGTTCTTCTAGTTTTTGAAGTTGTTAAAAAGATGACAGCTAAATTCTCACGCTATAACGCTCGAACTATACCGACTTTCTTAGCCCCAGTCCAGCAGGTTATCCGGCAATGCGACCAAGTGGCGTCCCATGATGGATGGTGTTTGTTCCGCAAATAGTTTTCAATTTTACGAAGGCGTGCCGCGCCCGTTTCGTCTGCGGACCGCACCGACCGGCTGGATTTCGCTTATGACAGGGTTCTTTTAACATATTCCAGTTTGTGTTGGGTTTTGTAGGCCTTGGAAAGTTAAGTGGTTATGGGAAGTTGAATAATGATAAATGTAGTTTTCTGGTCATTTTTCTCTGAAGAACTATTGAGATGGCTATAGTTTGACTACTGAATTCATCATCATTATCATCATTTCAGCCGATATACGTCTACTGTTGGACATAGGCCTCCCCCAAGTGTCGCCACAATTAACGATCCTGTGCGTCTCGCATCCATCGGTTTCCGCAACCTTCGCCAGGTCATCGGTCCCACTGGTGAATTAGATTTAAATTATTTACTGTCTCATAAAGAACAGGGTTCATTTAAAATGAGTTTACATTATTATGACAATGTCCTTACTTTGTGTCAGATGGGTTTCTTAAATTTATTGTTATCCAAATATATTTACTATTTTTGATATCTCTGGGTAGGTTATTGAAGAGTTGTGCACCTTCAAACAAAAAGTTTCTGTTACCATAAGTTTTTGTTCTGGGTTTCCCTAGTTGAATGTTGTTTGGTCTATCTCAGGTTATGATGGTTTTTTCTTTTGGTGAAATTTATTTCAGAATTAACGGATAATTCAAAAGTTTTCATAAAAGGTTTGGTAATTGACTTTTATTCAATTGTTCTTGTAATTAACCTATAGCCCCATTTTATTTAACCAATCTAAACAAAGTGCCTAAAAGTTTCTAAAAATAACTTTTAATTTTAATAATTTGACAGTAGACTTATTCTCAACTCAACAAATACATTAAAAAAAAATTACAAACTTAGGTACTGTAGCGTAGCTCAGCTCACGGTAGGCTTCGTGTAGGGATTTTTCTATAAAATGAAAGACACGGGCCTGCACACTATTATATTTTCTTAGTTGAATACACAAGCTTTTCTTACAAAGATCACTTCAACACTGAAAAAACAACACTCATTCTTTTTTTCTACAAATTTTCAAACCTATGTCTATGTCTGAGTATGGTTTCCGCACTTAGTCCTATGCGGACCATTGTACGTGGGCCATAGCGGCCATAACCTTGGGCGGGCTTATTCCAACCAGCCCACCTCTCTCCAAAAGCAGATTAGGCCTCTCAGGTTTTTCAGGGTATCTATAAGGGAATTCGGGGATCCTATGGTTCGTGTGCGTATTTCAGTGACACCTGTGCAATCTAGGAGCACATGCGCAACTGTCTCCTCCCCCTCCAAGCATGCTCTGCACAGGGGACTGTCTGTGATGCCTATTATGTGGAGGTGTTTATTCAGTGTGCAGTGCCCGGTGATGGTGGTTTCAAACCTATTCTAGAATACATAATCCTTAGAAGTATATTTTACAAACCAGTTTGTTGGCTTTATAAAAAATAAACTCATGCGATCTCCTTTCGATATCACAGTACCTACTCACCGTATTGGTGGAGGTGCCCCTGTTATAAGTTTCGAGCTTATGTTAGATATACACTAGCTTTTACCCGCAGCTTCGTCCGCGTACCTACATAAAATATAGCCTATGTCACTCAGGAATAAAGCAGCTTTCTATCTTTATTATATTAGTGTAGATTGCAATGGAACATTGGATACTTACCGTAAGTAGTGCTGGCTCAGTGATAAGGACTCCGACTTAAAGTCGTAGGTCGCAGGGTTCGCAACTTCACACACAGGCAGGCCCTTCACTTTGTGTAATTTATTTCATCACCATCATTCTCAAAACTGTGAAGGAAAAAATCGTGAGGTCCTTGAAACGAAAATTCGAAGTCATGTGATATCCACCAACTTGCACTGGGCAGATAAAGTACACCCAGATACAAAATGTGCGAAAATTACTCCCGGGATACAAAGTACCTATCTTACATGCTATTCCAGTTCATAGTCTATCCTTCTGCTAAATGTCATCCAATGCCGTTCAACCATTTCAGAGTGAAAAAGAAACAAACACACACACACACACACACTTTTGCCTTTATTATGTTAGAGTCTGTCTAAAAAATACTGGGTGTACTTTATCTATAGTAATAGTAAGTATGCATGTATTTAGAAATATATAAGTATGTTTATCAGTTGTCTAGTAGTTAAAGCACAAGCTCTGCTTAGTTTAAGCAGCGTTGAGTGATAGTTGTAGAATATTATATTATTATTGATCATCATCATCCTTTTATTAATGTTCCCACTGCTGGGACTCAGGCCTCTCTAAGAGAGGGAATGGGCCGTAATCCACCACGCGGGCCCTGTGCGGGTTGGTGAATGTGACAATGAATGTCTTCGATTTTTAGTTCTAGGACACGCCGGTTTCCTCACGATGTTTTCCTTTACTGTTTTGAGTGCAGTGGTGATGAAATAAATTACACCAAGTAATACGCCTGGCTGGGTTCGAACTCGCGAGCTACAACTCGTAAGTCGAGGCTATTACCACTCGTCCAGCATTGCTCTACACACAACAAGACATAACGCCGTCTAGTTTCAAGCTAAGCAGAGCTTGTGTTATGAGTACTAGACAACTGATAAGCATACTTAAATATCTAAATACATACATGTTATAGATAAATTACACCCAGACACAGAACTAATGATCGTGCACTCATACAAACATTTGTCCTGGGTGAGAATTAAACCCACGACCTACGGCATAGCAGTCAGGGCCACTAACCACTACACCAACAGGCCAGTCAAATGCCACTGGTAAAAAATAAAAAAAACAATAAATTAATTAAAGCCATACTTCCTGCCCACGTATGTTTGTACTATACATACTCGTACTACCTATGTAGGTAGGTAGCAACAGTTGGATGCATTAGAAGTAACTTGCAGTTGATCAAACAATACCACGTTCCTTAGCGGACGTTGGAGTGTCTTTTGTGAGTTGCTATGTGCCTACGATCAGCTGATTGTTGCCTTACCCTTATTTATAAGTTTAAATTACTATACAACAAAAGTTAATACTGTGACTCGATACGAGGCACGTAGATTTAACAAAAATGGAATATTATGTAATATTTTTTCCAAATTTTACAAAAATAAATCGCGTCGCGACCGCGTACCGGAAGACGCAGCGTTGGAAGGCCTCCAACAAGGTGGACCGATGACCTGGTGAAGATTGCGGGAATCCGATGAATGCGAGACGCACAGGATCGTTCATTGTGGCGAAACTTGGGGGAGGCCTATGTCCAACAGTGGACGTATATCAGCTGAAATAATGAGGATGATGATAATTTGTACTATTATACAGATACAGGTAATACGGTAGGTATTAAGATAAAATATTGCTTTTTGATAAGAAAAGGCCCACCGGAAGAAGCCAATTCATAAAAATACTTCCAACAGACATCAATAGATTGGATTATGCTTATCTCACCGGATATGCTTATCAGACACCTGTTAATCATAACTATTTGAAAATATGTTTTTCTTGGTACTGATTGCAATTTTTAATCAATGCACTAACTGTAATAAAAAGTGGCTATCATAATCATGTTTATTTGCTCTCATATCGTAAACTTTCCAATTTTATAATCGAAAGTAGTACCTTTTTAACGAACTTTGTTTATAGTTTTTTTTTATACTATGTACCTTCACAAAATAATGCCAGAGTCTGTCTAAAAAGTCAAACGACTTGGGTAATTATTAGGGCAAAATGAAATCTGATGTGGTCAACACTGGTTCAATAATCAAGGTTAATTAAGAGATCTTGATCATTGTTTAGATACTAATAGAAGAACCTTATAAAAAGTATTTTTTAAATAATTAAATATTTTACAAAATTCTCGAGTCGTTTGACTTTTTGGACAGACTATATTAAATAACTTTTTTTCTATTAAAGTGTCTATAACGCAACCGTAGAGTTATCAAATCATAGATTTTACTTGACGTTGACAAAAAATTATATCAATCACGTATATTTATATTTAAAAATAGATAAAGAACTATCTAAAATGTTATATGGTATATAAGGTACACATACATTCCTAACTTTAAAAAAAATGTATAAGTATATGAATAAAATATTATAATGCGGTAGACCCCTTAAAGTACGGCATGAAATCTAAAATTAATAAATACCTAATTATGCATAATTTTCCAATTAGCTTTATTTCATAATTAACTGTGAAGGAATGATGGATTTTAGCGCCACATGATTAAGATTTATGTAAATTGTATTTTAGATGAATTCAAAGTCAAAGTCAAAGTATTTTATTTCACATAGGCCTACATGGGCACTTATAAAACGTCAGAAGCTATTGCACGGTTCCAAATTGGTCGTTTCCTATGGAGAAGAACCGGCCAGAAACTCCATGGTTGCTCTTTTAAAAAATGTGGTTGTTTTTACAAAATTGATAGATTATGATGAGAGAAGATGAGATTAAATAAAGCAGCGTATAAAACTGCACGTAATAAGATATTAAAATTATCGTACGATACTATAATAAAGTTCGCATGCAGCTCGATTTATAAACTCACGCTCATATTTTAATAACCTTGTTATATGACAGTATCATAAACGATTATTATCGATCATTTCATTACAAAAACGATTAAGAAACGCAATACCATTGAAATAGACCCATCAAGCCATCGAAATGATGATGACAAACTACAATCATTTAGGCTTCTTACACACGGGCCACTCACAACCATCACTAGTAGTTGGCGACAGCCGCTTTTCTTTACCTACATTTAGTCTCACTTGCACCACATAATTATCACGCTTGACCAGTAAATCTTAGACTGACAGTCTAAGATTAAGCTTTATGTCATATACTGTCATTCAGCTACATTCGGTTACACTGGAAACCGTCCCTAAAATATTTTGAGAAAACCATTAATAATTCACCATTCTGTTTCTTTCGTCATCAAACTATTGACACGTTTTTATATTTTTTTATTTAGCCTATAAGTACATTTCTACTGCTGGGCAACACACCTCAAACCAGCCCTTGCGGTAGGTGTCTCTGTCTGGAGGTGGCGGGACTACCTGTCCCGCCACCTCCTCACAGGTCGACCTCGACACATATGGAACGATTAATCTAAACATATTTAGTGTTTTTTTGAGTTTGTTAGGCAAGTGGGCCTTAGCGGTAGTGGCGACCATTCGCAAAATATAAGAAAGTAAAAGAGACGGTTGTAGGTTGTAGCCATCACAGACCACTAATAGTGGCCACAAGTGTCTCGCGTGTAGTTTACCTAAAGTCACAGGTGCCACTATTACGAAATTTCACGCATAGGTACGTCAAAGTGCTAAGACAAATGACGTAACTCTGGGTACTTGTGAGAGATTCGACCGTAGTTATGCAAACAACTTTGAGATGATCATGATGATATTAAAATCACTATTGCATTATTGAAATGATCGTATATGTCTGGTGGGTTACGCTTGAATTACTTATATCTAGAATAGTGATGAGATATTCGTAAAATTCTCAGTAAAATTCGAAGACACATATGAAGTAATTTCTGGATATTTAACAAACAATTTCAAATGACAGTACTCTGTACTAGTAACTGCCTCTTCATCTCATGGTCACAAGCGCGACTGTTAACCGTGAAATCCTAGGTTCGATCCCCGGATCGGACAAAACGGCTATTGGGTTTTCAATTAAGAATTACTCTGTACTAGGCCAGAGTTTGAAAGTTGATATGTGATTGTTATTCTGAACGAGAAGGACGCTGTATGATATAGCATCTATACGATCGAAAAGGAAAGAATGGAGCGGGAGGGCGTGTCAGACTTTTACTGACTAAAACTCACCTGTGTCCTTCAGTTGCTTTTTGCGTTCTAGAGTCACGGTCACCCTTTCCAACGTTCTCGCAATACGTAGAACGTTGGTACTTTATTTCATCCTTTTTCAGGTGAAAGATGTCCAGTAGTGGGCATACGCCTCCCCAAGCATCGCCACAACGATCGGTGCTGTGCGTCTTGCGTCTAACAAAGTCATCGGTTCACCTTGTGGGAGTCCGGTCGGTCCGCCTTCCAACGCTGCGTTTTCCGGTCGAGATCGCCACTCCAGAATCTTTCGTCCCAATCAACCATCTGTTCTGCATGCAATGTGCCCTACCCGTTGCCGCTTAAGTTTGGCAATTCTTCGAGCTATGTCGAGAAACACCTGATTGTGTGCCAAGTAAACGTGTTTTCTTTCTTTCTAGGTACCTAAGTTACCTACATATACTCAAGTATTACTACATCTATATACATAAAAACAGGTAAGTATAGCACGAGTTATCTCCTTCAAGGCGTTAACCGAAAGAGCTTTTTATCATTATCAGAGACAAATTAACGTGATGACGTCACCGCCTCGTGATTACAAGATAAAACATCCTTCGAAAAGAGGTTATGTAAAAATATGGAAATATTCCAAGGAAAAAATATGATACCACAAGGAACCACGAAGAAGATGGCGGATACTAATATTATAAAGTTAAAAAAAAAGTTAGTTTTTGTTTAGCTTAAAAACAACTTTATCTCTATAAAATATTAAATCTAGTGTCGAAAAAAATATAAATACTAAACCTAGAACGTAACCTATGAGATAATCCAACAAGTACTGTAATACATTGACATTACTTACAAGTAGCTTATGATGACACAGTTAGGTAGCTAACGAATCGAAAATGAAAGTCTAAAAAAAATGCTTGACAGATGATTCAATCGATGGGCTTCTTAAATGCCTACTCTTCTTAATTCATTAAACCCCAAGCGAACCTATTGTCTTTCTATTGTGTCTGTAATTTCCACGATTGAAAGGTTAAATCTCATTTTAGTCAGAAAAAGTCTGATATTCCCTTTCCCTCCATCCAAGTGGGAGACGATATTTGATGGTTTGCCCACCCAAAAAAGACATAATCGTTTATTATTTTGGTATTTCGGGGAATGTGCGATGGAATTCCACAATTTAGTTCAACCAAGTTCGTTCCATCATCGGACTACTAGACGTACCACGTTGCGCCATCGGTACATGGTGTATGCTTGCGGACCAACCCCAAGTCGTCGACGGCGCGCACTGTTCCCGCGCGCCTCATGGAGTTGTCAGCAACAGCAGGGACCCAGCCGGGTCGAAGCCTACTGGGGCCAGGGTTATCCGAAAGGGAGCTCGAGCCCCGGTATGAAGGCTAGAAGGAACGGGGTGGGTCTTTTAGTCAGTAAGAGTCTGACACTATCTCCCGCTCCGCCCAAGAGCGGGGGTTGTCATTGGATGATTTTTTCCCACCATAAAAAAAAACATGGTGTATGTCCCATCCATTCGTACAAAGCTTTTTGGGAACACATTCATTATGCGTACAGCTAAGGAGTGGAATTCCCTGCCGGATTCTATGTTTCCTGATAGCTACAACTTAGGGTCTTTAAGTCGAGAGTGAATAGGTTACTTCTAGGCAAGCGTGCTCCATCGTCGACCACATCATCGCTTACCATCAGGTGAGATAGTGGTCAAACGCGAGCCTATCAATAATATTAAAAAAGTATAGGTACCTACAATGGAACAAGAATGAAGAATCAAAGCATTTATTTCAAATGAACCATTTGCATGGATTTTTGAAAAATATTACTAATTGCACATTCCTAAGCGTAAATCTCTATCACAAAATATATAGGTACAGAAGTCAATCTACATACAAAGCGCGCTCGAGCAACGCACACAAAGACACCGCTCACAGACACGATGTCTCGGTCGCGTCTCGGATCACTCGTCGAACAATTCCGGCTCAAACGCTCATTAGTGTACTGTACCTATCTATTTTGTGTCTCTATGGAGAAGAATGCGGAAGTAACTCCATGGACATTCAATAGAGTGTCCATCAGTCATGTATACATAACATGATTTAATAAAATTGTTATGTATCTACACAATATAATAATCTACACTTCTACACTAATAGATATAATAAAAAAAAAGACGTGTGGCACTCGGGGACTGCCGCGGTAAAGCTATTGCATAGCATTTTTATGAACTTATGCAATTATAATTATTTATTTATTTTATTTATGCAGTATTTTTTTTCCTTTGTTTTTTTTTCTTTGATATTAATTGAAGTTACACTTTCACACATTGAATTGAATTTTGATTAATTGTTCACTCATTTGTTTTCTTATCGGTCACCACGCTCAAAAAACAAATGAGTGGGGGGTGTTAGGTTATTTTCGTTACGGAATTTCTGGATTCGGTCTCCACGCTCAAGGCCCGCGATAGAAGCTATGCAATAGCTTAAAAATAACCTCGACGCTAATAAATTACTCTTTCAGCCTTTTAACTTCATTAAAAGAATTTATAAATATTATAAAGTTAAGCGTCGCTGAGTTGGGGACCGCAATGTGAAGAAGTTTATTTAGATATAACGAATAGAAAATACAAACTAGTTTCGTTTAGTTTGGCAAACATTATCAAAATTAAAAAATTCTACACCAATCTGGTCTGTTGCGCTGAGTTTAGCGCGATGCGTCCGTCTTGCGACCCAGGAGAACACACCAAGTGCTTGGGAGGAATTACTCACCTTCCCTTACAGGATTCTACATGCCCAAAAAAATTTGGCTTCGAAAAAAACATTAACTACCCAAATTAAAGACAATTGCAATAATTCGGCTCACATTTTAGATCTAAATTTACCCGCTTTTAACAACTTTTCTCAGAAAGGTTTGTGTTCACATGTGGAATCCAAAATAAGTGAGGGTGACATTAGGGGAGCGGCTAGATTACTGTTCAGCAGTGATGTGGTGGCGCCTTACTCTCCAGACACACTTTTAGCTCTGGAGAGTAAACACCCAGCGCCTGCGGATGACCTCACCTTTCCTGAACCTCCTGACACCCCCAATCCGGATTCATCTTTCCAAATTTCAGCACCCCAGTTACTTGCAGCCGTGAGCTCCTTCAGAAGCGGTTCTGCCGGTGGCCTCGACGGCCTGACTCCTCAACACTTGAAGGATCTTTTGAGTTCAGGCGCCGGGGAAGCTGGTGAGTCGCTTTTGAAGGAGCTTGTGGCTCTAGTCACCCTTATGCTCTCCGGCGGCGTGAACGATGCCATCGTCGATGTCTTGTACGGGGCCAACCTATGTGCCCTGCGCAAGAAAGATGGTGGCATTCGTCCCATCGCCGTCGGGTGCACCTACAGGCGTATCGCAGCCAAAATTTGTTGTAAATTATACAGCCAATCACTGACAAACAAATTCCAGCCCCTACAGCTTGGCTTTGGTTCAAGAGGGGGCTGTGAGGCTGCCGTACATGCCCTCACAACCTTCCTAAATTCTGATAAGGGTAAGGTCATCCTCAAGGTTGACGTTAAAAACGCCTTTAATTCTGTAAACAGGGACACTTTGTTGGCTGAAGCAAAAAAAGAACTTCCAGAAATTTTCGGCTTTTTGTGGCAATGCTATAGGCATCCATCTAAATTATTGTATAAAAACAAGGTTTTGGAATCTGCAGTTGGATGCCAACAAGGTGACCCTCTCGGGCCAGTCATTTTCAGTTTGGCTATCCATCCAATCATCCAACAACTAAATTCGAAATTTAACCTATGGTATTTGGATGATGGAACCCTGGGAGGTGAGGTAGATACTGTTTTGAAAGATTTCCAATTCCTGAAAGACCAATTTCGATCCATCGGCCTTGATCTAAATCATTCAAAATGCGAAATTTTTGTTCCTGACAGTACTGACAGACAATCGACTCTACAGAAATTTTATTCAATAGCTCCCGAAATCAAAATTATAGATAAAAGTACATTGCACCTCCTAGGTTCTCCAATTTTGGAAGACAGTTTTTCTTTATTCATTGACGACAAAATTGAACGTTTTAAAAACATTTCGGAAAGACTTTCTAAAATTAACCTACATTCGGCCTTCACCCTCATACGGTATTGTTGTTTTGCACCAAATTTCATGTATTTTCTCCGCTCTTCCCCTTTATGGAAGCAGCCACATCTCTTGGACAAAATTGATCAGACAATTCGGTATACTCTGACTTCCATTTTAAATGTGGCCCTGGATGACCGAGCGTGGCTACAAGCCACGCTACCCATTCGTTTTGGTGGGCTCGGCATCCGCAAAATTTCTAGTGTAAGCCTACCGGCGTTCCTGTCTTCGGTCCACAGCACTCAACAGTTGACCAAAAGAATTTTGACTCCATCATTGGTTAGCTGTGAGGTGCCGTGCTTGGCCGATGCAGTAAGCGCCTGGAAAATCACTTGCCCGGACAAGGCGTTGCCCGAAAATCCATCTTCCCAGAGACAGTGGGATGAGCCGCTCTGCAGGTTGGTACGGAACAATCTCATTAATACGTCCACCAATACTGCTGAGCGCGCTCGCCTACTGGCTGTGGGTGAATGGGAGTCGGGCCTTTGGCTACAGGCTTTACCGTCACCTAACATAGGTACTTTGCTAAGTGACACCACCTTCCGGATCGCTACATGCCTGCGTCTAGGTGCTCCTAGTGGAGCTCCACATCGATGTCAGTGTGGCGAAGCAGTCGACCGCCTCGGACACCATGGCCTATCTTGCAGCAGAAGCGCTGGTCGGATAGCACGGCATGCCAGTATTAATGACATCATCCGTCGAGCTCTTGTCACCGCCGGGGTGCCAGCTGTTTTAGAACCCAATGGCTTGGCACGTGACGATGGGAAGAGGCCAGATGGGATGACTATAATGCCTTGGAAATTGGGTAGGCCTTTGGTGTGGGATGCAACATGTGTCGACACCCTTGCGCCATCCCATCTTCTGAGTACGGCGGGCTGTGCTGGGGCGGCTGCTGCAGGTGCAGAAAACCAAACGGCGTAAATATAATAACCTCATTGGAAGTTATGTGTTTGAGCCGTTTGGGGTTGAAACTCTAGGGCCATGGGGTCCGAGCGCTCATCGAGTTGTCCGAGATATCAGCAAACAGTTGGTCGACTCTTCGCGTGACCAGAGGGCTGGACTGTTCTTCAGTCAACGAATCAGCATTGCCATCCAGCGTGGCAATGCTGCCAGCGTTCTGGGCACTTTTCCCACTGACATCGATGTGGACGAATTTTTTGATGCCCTCTGAGTTTTCCCCGTTTTTTCAGCCTTTTTTACTCGTTTGTACATATTATTATTTTAAGTTTGTATATATATACCTAGTGATTATTTATTAGATTAATTGTTATTATATATATTTAGATTATATTATGATAAAACATAAAATATGAAAAACACCGACTTCTAAAATTAAATAATTAACTAGTTTCAAATGGTTTATAACAAAAATTGCGATCAACGACACTCATCATATTTGTAACTAGCTTTTGCCCGCGGCTTCGCTCGCGTACATAAAACATAACCTATGTCACTTGGGAATAAAGCAGCTTTCTATCGGTGGAAAAATTTTACCAATCGAATCAGTGCTTTTAGAGATTACCTCAAAACAAAAAAACATAGAAACAATTTTAAGCTATTGCGTAGCTTCTATCGCGGGCCTTGAGCGTGGAGACCGAATCCAGAAATTCCGTAACGAAAATAACCTAACACCCCCCACTCATTTGTTTTTTGAGCGTGGTGACCGATAAGAAAACAAATGAGTGAACAATCAATCAAAATTCAATTCAATGTGTGAAAGTGTAACTTCAATTAATATCAAAGAAAAAAAAAACAAAGGAAAAAAAATACTGCATAAATAAAATAAATAAATAATTATAATTGCATAAGTTGATAAAAATGCTATGCAATAGCTTTACTGCGGCAGTCCCCGAGTGCCACACGTCTTTTTTATTTGTAAAAGTTGTATACTATAAAGAATTTATAAAAATAAAAATTATGAGGTAGTCCAAGTATTTAGCACTATATATATTTCCAAGCAGAAATGCCTAACCACAAGATCTAGGAACAGCGCAGTGAGTTAGCTCTTAGCACCTGTCTAGGTTCTGAGCATAGACTTTTTGCTAAATACCCCACGTCTAAGTAAAAAGAACATCTCGCCTTCCTAAGTGCTTGGTCATAATTCTTAGAAGAGGCTAGCGAATACATGTATGTATATATAAATTAACACTTTCATTCAACCTTTAGAAATATGAATATATATATTCTTTGTGTTGGTTATGTTAATCACAAGACAAAGGAATGTTATTAGTTGTAGAAACGTAAACTAACAAGCAACGGAGACTGGCTACATTTGATTAATGAATGAGGATTTTAATTATAATAATTAACGTATATTTTTATAGGCACGGGCTTACGGACTACGAGCAATGGGTAGCTGCTCGTCCGGAATGGTAAGCGTCCAAAACGAGCCTAAGTCGTCGACAGCGCATTGTTCCACACGCACTTCAAAGAGATGTCACCGTAGGGACCCAGCAGAGCCGATGCCCGCGGGTTCATTGGAATTTCTGAAAGGAAACCCGCGGTCCCAGACTGCAAGGGCAACTGAAAAACACAGGTGTGGTTTTAGTCCGTAAAAGTCTGACTCGCTCTCTCGCTCCACCTTAGAGCGAGAGAAGTCATTGGATGATTTAAAGCTACAAAAAAAGTGATAGTAATACAACCTTTCTCTACTTGCCTCCTATCTGACCCGTGAATCGAGGTATCACTCACGTGAGCAGTAATTTATCGATTCATGTAGTACAGACAGTCCAATCTACTGGTTATTATACGACGATGTTACGACTAGCCCGCACTCTGCTCAGTATTGACGCGCATCACTTGTACCACAGAGAAGTGTAGAAATATTGACTGTCAAATTCAAAATATTTTATTTCACATGGGCCTACATGAGCACTTATAAAATGTCAGAAGCACGGTTCCAAATTGGTCGTTTCCTATAGAGAAGAAATGGCAAGAAACTCCATGGTTACTCTTTTTTAAAAAGTGGCAGATATTACAATATCGATAGATATTATGTAAGACCAGTCAATATTGTACACAAAAGCACATTAAAAAAAATCATAATACAAAAAGTAAGTCGTAATAGGAATTAATCTAAGAGTTCGTGGAGTATAGAGTATAGTTTATCTATCGATCTCGATCGATCGATAAACTGATAAAGCGGTTTCGAATACGGTTTTGAATGAAATTTCTAACATAGGACTATGACCTCCCAGAGATGCCCTCAAGGAGCTGTCAGCAATAGCAGGGGCCCAGCCGGGTCGAAGCCTACTGGGGCCAGGGTTATCCGAAAGGGAGCTCGAGCCCCGGTATGAAGGCTAGATGGACCGGGGTGGGTTTTTAGTCAGTAAGAGCCTGACACTATCTCCCGCTGCGCCCAAGAGCGGGGGTTGTAACTGGATGAATATTCCCACCAAAAAAAAAACCTCCCAGAGATGCAGAATGTTCAAAAGAGTTACAGTGGCCCTGGAACGCAAAAGAACAAGGCTGGGTTTTAATCAGTTAGTGTTTGACACTCCCTCTCCAGACAGAGGGAAGTTATTCGATGATTTCCTAACATCTAAAAAAAATGCTTGGAATAGGCCATATAATACAGGTACCCCGTACCTGTTTACGTGGAACAATTTTCGACATACACTCACGCTAACCACTGGAAAAAGACAATCCGAAACAGATTTAAGAAAAAATTTCAATCTTAATTTGTGGTTTTTGTATTGACAAGTTTGTACAGTAAAAGTGGTCTTTCTTTTATATAAAAACCAGTTTATTTATACGTGACTTTCACTATATTGGATAACTTATTATGTTAATTAACCGCAATATGTAAGTACAGTTAAAAATATGAATGCGAAATGCCCGATCAACTAGGTATCACGAAACACTGAAACTTTCAGTAAGCCTAAAAAGAAACTAGCTAGAATTAGAAAAATATCCTACAACTCAAGGTAATGAAACTATAATAATATTATTCCACAACTATCACTCAACGCCGTCAGTCTCAAGCTAAGCAGAGCTTGTGTTATGAGTACTAGAAAACTGATAAACATACTTATATTTCTAAATACATACATATTACAGATAAATTCCACCCAGACACAGAACAAATGATCGTGCTTATCACACAAGCATTTGTCCTAGGTGGAAATCGAACCCACGACCTCCGGCATAGCAGTCAGGGCGAACTACTAGACAAACAAGCCAGTCAAAACTAGAGAATGAAAATGAAATATTTGAACCGACAATGACAAATATAAAAGTAGCTGTCGTGTAAAATTGATGGGGCCAGCAGGACCGATGCCTGCCTGAGCTGCGGGAATATTCGAAAGAGTTACCGTGGCCATCGTAAAGGGTAATTGAAGGAACACAGGTGGGGTTTTGTAAAAATTTGACACACTTTCCCGTTCTATTCACAGCAAGAGGAGTTATTTGATGATTTCCTACCTCAAAGAAAGCAGTGGCATAAATGTACAATGCGTTCCAAATGAGAATAGGATCGCCCGCCATGTTGTGACGTCACGATTTACTGTCAAACCGAGGCATGAAATTTTTAAAAATTAATTAATTTACGAAAAATTTCATTTATTTATGAACTGTGAACGAAAAAAATTTACTCAGAATCCAGTTCTTCAATTTTACTCATCTCCAAGTTCTTCAATTTTGCCAAAATTTCTTCGATTTGACAGTACGACGAGACGTCAAAACATAGGAATCGGTCCTATTCTCATTTGGAACGCGTAGTATAACCATAACATTTTTATCAATTAACTAATAAAATATTCTTGATCATAATATACACTCTTACATGAACTGTCATGTCTTCTCTCTTCAATTTAGTAAATAATGCTGAAACTGTCGCATTTGTCACCAAACCTTAACAAAATCACATTATATGTCGAAATGAACTGAATCTATCGATCTAGTGTCACACTTGACACTATGAAACAAAATAAAAACAACTTAAGTACTATACTATATTTACACTATGTTGGTAGCGCATTGGTATTGGTAACTACGCATGCGCACAAAAACACGATAGTGACGCAATCAAGACTTATTAAGAATTTATATATCGTTAAATAATTAATTTTTATTTTAGGATAAAAAAATACCTATTTTAAAAATGGCTAAAATTGATTCAGTGGCCGATTATAAACCAACTAATTCCAGATTGTGCGCTTAATATGCTACATATTGTAACAAAAAAATACTCGTAACTAACCATTTTATTTTTGATTCGGCTTGAGAATCACTAACGTAATTTTATGCCTCCTGCAGATTCAAAACTGCACCATGTATGTATACTGCAGCAAATTGAGAACTTGCATCGCAGATCGCTAAGCAAAATCTCAACAAAATACTACAGTATCAAGATATTACTCAAGCAAGAATAACAAAAGCCAAATCGATCGAGAAACTCGTCACTTCACCACACTATTCAAAACACACCGTTACCTGGACAAAGACGCTGTTTATTATCACTAAGACCACTGACATAATATCACACGTATCCAAATAAATGTTACAACAAAACTAAAAACGTGGACACACGCAAAAAAACCTTTAAAAAAACCTCAAGTGATTCACTATAAAACTTACAAATTGACCAATTTACTGTGACACCTAAAAAACCTTACCATCCAATCAGATATAGAACTTATCTTCTCTGATTTAAAGTCTTGATTTATAATTATAAAAATGTCGTCGGACTTCCAAATTAAGTTGGTTTTAAGTGATGACTGGTAAAGATGTTGACTTTTAAAGCCTTGGGAGGTGGGTAGCGCAGTAGCTTGGCTGTAACAAGATGAATAGAATGACAGACAAAATCAAAAGGTAGATAAATAAAAATGTATCGCCCACACATTGAGGGACGCGTGTCCATTCTGGATGCTCCTTTTTCGGGTATTTTAATCTCTTTGATATTTAAAAACGTAGTATTATCTGAAATAAACTATTAGGTGTAAAGAATTTATCACACTTAATATTATAAAGGTGAAATTTTGTGAGTACAACGCGTTCCAAATGAGAATAGGATCGCCCGCCATGTTGTAACGTCACGATTTACTGTCAAATCGAGGAAAGAAATTTTTAAATATTAATTAATTTACGAATAATTTAATTTATTTATGAACTGTGAACGAAAAAAGTTTAATCAGAATCCAGTTCTTCAATTTTACTCATCTCTGAGTTCTTCAATTTTGCCAAAATTTCTTCGATTTGACAGTACGACGAGACGTCAAAACATAGGAATCGGTCCTATTCTCATTTGGAACGCGTAGTATGTTTGTTACCTATTTATGCTCGAAAGGCTGAACGGATTTCGATGAGACTTGGTACACGGGTAAACTATATCCTGGAATAGACTATAAGATACTTTTTATCCTGAGAATGTTTTCCCTTGGGATAATTTTCTATTATCATGCAGGCTGTTGGTAGCAGCTAGTTAACTCATAAAGATCAAGGTTCACGTAAAATTATATAACTACAACTACATCAATACTAATATTATAGAGGTTTTGTTTTATTTTTGTTTGTAGGAGGTAATTTCTGGAAGGTTCTATTTTTTTTTTTTACCGATAGAACGCTTCTTTATTTTAGGCTATATTTTATGTAAGCGGGCGAAGCCGCTGGCTAAAGCAAAAGCTTATATCGGACGTCCAAATATGTTGGATGGATTGATTTTAATATGTCATCAAAATCTAATATGACATCAATATCAGAATAAAAAGCCCTACGCCATCAATGTCAAGATGAAAAGCCTTATCACTATTTGTAAAAGTGTCAATATTAAAAGTGAGAAAGTATTCTCAACTGCTTAGGCCCATTAGGGATGCGGGCTTTAGTCGTCCCGTCGGCATCAGCTTGATCCTGTTAATCTATCATATTTTATGTACGCGGGCAAAGCCGAAGGCAAAAGCTAGTTCTATAATATTTAAACTAAAATTAATATAAAAAAAATAGAACCATTAAAACTATAATGATTAAAAGAAAAAGTCTGCTACCACAATAAAAGCCTCCTTTACAAAAATAAGGTGCTACAAACGTATCGTGGCACAATGGATACCTTCACGCTTTGTCCACTCAGTAGGTCAGCAGGCCTGTGGTTAGCTTTATGACTGCTGTATACCACCCGCAGCGTCCCACCTTCGAGTCCCGGGCGCTAAATAGTTGGAAATATGAATGGAATGAATGGATTCACTAATTGAGTATGAAATTGTGATTGTTTTTTTTTCTTTGTGAATGAATGGGATGAGTCAATAATGCAGTAGCAAAAGAAGTTTTTTTTTATGAAATTAAGCGTTGTCAATACCACCTAGATTTGCTGATGAAATGAGAGCGGTGGTGGCCGAGTGGTAACGGCCTCGACTTACGAGTTGTAGGTCACAGATTCGAACCCAGGCGCATTACTTGTGTAATTTATTTCATCACCACAGCTCTCAAAACGGTGAAGGAAAACATCGTGGCAGTAAACGTCGTAACAGCCGTCGGGTACCTAAGTACATGTCACAGAATATTCAAGCGATTTCTTTGAAGCTATTGTTTTTTTTTTTCTTGTTCTTAAATAAGTTTAAGTAACTGCATCGTCACTTTGTATTGGGCTAATTCTATAATAGTGTTGTACAACTTCTGAGCAGAGATGGGGTCGACGCCGACTTATAAGTCGTACGTTTTGGATTCATACTTCGTGTAATTTATTTCATGAACACTGCTCTCAAAAGGGTGAAGGAAAACATCGTGGGGAAACCGGCATGTCCTAGAACCAAACTTCGAAGACATGTGACATTTACCAACCTGCACTGGACCCGCGTGGTGAATTACGGCCCATTCCCTCTCCTAGAGAGGAGGCCTGAGTCCCAGCAGTGGGAACATTAAAATGATGATTATGCTATTATGCTAATACTACCTAATGAATAAGTGAAACTTTTAATAAGTTTAAACAGAAAGTTTGATACTTAATTTAACTTTACACAAAGGCAATGCCTTGGACACACTTTTAATTAATATTCAACATCCATGTTCATTGAATTTTTTGTGAGTATTAAAAGATTTACCGACACAATCTCTAACACTAAAATTAGGTTATATGTTCAAAGCTATGTGTATACTGACATAGCCCAAAGAATCGCCCAACTTATGTTGCAGTGGACAGAGCACGTTGCTCAGAGGAGATGGCCGTTGGGGCAGAAAGGTTCTGAAGTGGTGACTGCGTACAGGAAGACGCAGCTTTGGAAGGCCTCCTACAAGGTAAACCGATGATCCGGTGAGGGTCGTGGTAATTCGATGGATGCGAGACGAACAAGACTGTTCATTGTGGCTACACTTGGGGAATAGTGAAAGTCTTTCGGCTGAAATGATGATAAGTCTATGAATTGAAGGACTAAAGAAAAAGAGATGCTACTACAATCCATACTTAATATTATAAATGAGAAAGTAACTCTGTCTGTCTGTTATGCTATCACGATTGAAGTACCAAACCGTTTTTGATTGTAAGTGATACATAGAGTAAGCTTGAATTCCAAGGAAGGATATAAGCTACTTTTAATCTGGCTTTAACACCGATTTCGGGTCTGCAATGACTGACATTCACGCGGAGGAAGTCGAGGGCAAAATTTAGTTAATTCTGGCTTTAGCATAAATAGTATCTAAAGTAGTAACGCTAAAAGCTGAGCAATAAAAATGTTACAGCAGTGGTGGTCCAATCGCATCGCCAGTCAACACGGATTTAAATTCTGGCAGGCGCATTGCTTGGTGTCATCACCACTGCTCTCAAAACGGTGAAGAAAAACACCGTGAGGAAACGAGTATGTCCTTGCAACAGAGAAGACATGTGACAACCACCAACACGTAATGGGCTCTCATGGTAGATAGCACATTCTATTTCATAGAAAGGAGGCTTCAATCCCAGCAGTGGGAATATTGTAAAGCCGATTAGGCTACGCTAATCTAAAAAGCATTTTATATTTATCTAGCTAATCACAAAATTAGTACAAAATAATCTAATATATAAAAATCTCAAATGTCACAGTATTTGTTTCTTTCGAAAAAGTTTGACCGATTTTTATAAAACTTTTTGTGTATTCAATAGGTCTAAGGTCAAAGGCTATTTTTTATACTCAGGTGATAATGATGAGTCTACTGCAACGCGGGTGATGCCGCAGTAGCAGCTAGTATAACCTTTCGAATACTGTAATTAGAGACACAAAAGAAAGACAATGAGAGATCGAACGTCGGTGTTCGCTTGGGGTATTCGAAAAGTTAATGAATTAAATATAAAAAATCAAAACGTCATAAGGACTTTACGTGCACATTGACGTGCAAATTGTGTTGCACAATCTGAAGTGCAAAGTAAATACAAAGTGAATCAATACATTGTTTCAACGACAATTTCGTTCAACAAAAAAGTTTTTTCTCAATACATTTTTGCCGATTTCTCAAACAAATTAACACCAGTGTCCACGTGTTGGCCCTTTTGTAGGATTTTATGGTTTTATTGTCCGTCTTTGTCGTTGGTAAAAGATAACTTGGTGAGCGACTCTTGCGCAAGCCGACAAAAGTGAAAATGTCCAGCAGTAAAAGTTGCTCGATAAGTACTCGTTTTTTTAACACTTTTATTGCGTTTTGTGCCTTTGTTTGTAAAGAAAGGGTTAAGGTCTTTTTAAATAATTACGAGTAAATTACTGATATGTTTCTGAAAAATGAAGGTTAGTGGGATATCGCCTTTCTATAGAAGTTTGGTTTCCGCACCCAGTCTTTTGTGGACGTGCGTGCCACTTGTGGGATAACACCTTTTTGAAGTATAGTATTATATGTGGGTTCGATAATTTAAAAAAAAAAAACTTAATTTAAGTTATTGTAAATACACTAATGTAAGTGTGAATGCAAAAAAATCGTTAAACTTCGCACATAGTCACTATAAAACTGTTTTAATTAAGAAAATATCTGTGTGATATAACAATAAAATATTTACAAGATTATAAAACATCAAGTAAAGAGAATATTGGATTTATTTATTATTCAGTTTTGATAAATAATTATATCTGCCTGTATCTTTTTGTGATATCTCCAATATTTGTAGACGATATATTGAAATTTATTCAGAATAAATCTCAAATCAGTTGGTTAAATGAAAAAAAAAACAAATGAGAATTGTAAATACTTAAATTTATTAATTCTGAAACTAACAGATGATATATAAGTATCCTATCTAGATTCGAGTAGTACGACATAAATATTTATTTATAGCTACAAGAATGAATTTAGCACAACTATCAAATAAGTGTGCAAAATCTCCTGGCTTTTGGTAAGCGTGTGAGGTTCTGAAACAAATGTGCACATTTTCAAAGGATTCATGAACCTTACTTTAATATAAACTTAAATTGAGCAATGCATATCAATGTTAAAGTAATATAATTCGATAAAGTAAAAATATATTTTATACAAAAATAGATCAAAATGATAAATAAAAAAAATATAATTTATATTTATACCACATCTCTGACAATCTTTTGTGTTATTTTTATGATTTAGTTAAATGAAAAGATTTTATTTACGTTATGTTATTTTTACTTTTAATTATTATTTTTATTTATACTGTAATGTATTTATTGCATTCAACAAAATAGTCATCCAATTTTCTTCACAAACGAGATTAATATTCCATTCGCATTTTAAAATAATATCGTGTAGATATAACATCAATATTTTATTTAAATGTGAAAATTGACTATAATAAATATAATTTTAACAAAATACCGTGTCACAATTATGAAATTTCGTCAACTGCAGAGCGCATTTTTCAATAAACAAAAAATATTATATTTTTCCAATTTAAAGTCAATATACAAACTAGCCGTTGATTAAATATTACTGACGGCTATTTACATAGAAGGTAGGTAGGTAATGTACCTCACAAATAATGCGCAAGACCTCTGTACGTCATCAAAGGTCACTTTCAAGGTGTTTCATCTGAATTGGTTCGTCAAGGCAAACATCATTATGTCAATTTCGGCAGCCATCGATCACTTTAAGTTATTTCACTATTGACAAATTCCTTGTCACTTTAACTGTTAAACGACAATTAATTTCTAGGTCAAATTTTGTACGATAGACTGTGTTTTTGTATTTTTAATCACATTTGTCTTTAATCTTCTGTTATTATGGCAACATAATGTTGGCTATCGAAATAATTGAAATATACTTTATGAGGCCACAGAAAAAGAAAAACTGATGAAGAGAATGACCAAACAAAAATTTGAATTTCAAGTTAATGCTCTCATTTGGAAACACGGTAAACGAATACTAAAAAGATAAAGAATGCCAATAATATGAACAAAAATTCCAGCAATAAAAATTGAATTGAAATCAGAAAACCCTAGTGAACCCTGTTACCGCGACAACCTATCATTTTCAAATTAAAGATTTTAATTTTTAACAACATATCGTTTAAATATGCATAATATTCAAATCAGGAATATAGTTCAAAGCAACACAATTTCAAAACATATTCCTGATTTCTGTATTCCTGATTAATTTTTTCCTGATCTAATAAAGTTAGTAAAAAAAGAAGAAAGGAACTCACCTCACTCACTTGCCAATAGCCTCCGTTGACATAAATGCTAAATTGACGCTTGCATATAAATATATATTCAAATGGAATGTGCATAAGCCGAGATAGGTACGTTACACCGAACACCGTTATTTAGAGTTTTACAACTAACTTACGAGTATATATACAAAAACCTTATCTACACTCCTACCGATGGTCGATGACAGAACTCAGATTCCATTTTCGCCTAGCTAATTTTTTATTTTTAATATATTTATATTGTATTTTTTAAATTTTTTATACACAATTTGTTACACAGACATTGCACAGTTGAACCGTCCACGATATGACGTCACTTCTCGTTCCGTCGTATACCAACTCTTAACTATTGTTGATTGTTTTAAACCTTTTCTTCTTATATTTTTGTAACATAGTTTCATTAGAAAAAATGTTTTATTTCCAATACTATTCTACACGTATTTAACAGCGGTAATTTTCACTGGGCTTCCACTTTTTATAGTAAAGCTGAGAGATTGAGACATTAAAAATTTAAATAAAGAGTTAATATGGTCTCAAATTTAAAGGAATAATTGATTTTTGATTGGATTGCGTTTAAATTGAATCAATCCAATTATTTAGTTAGCAAAAGACATCAACGCGCGACACAAACAATTTATCTAAACAACAATAGATAAACAAGGCGATAACGTATTGATCGCGATATGTTCACGGTTTTATCTAACTGGAGTACGCCGACTTAGGCGGGCAAAGCTTCCACTTATCTCTCCATCAGTTCCACACAAAACCGAGCCTCCAAGAGTTGGTATACAAGGGCAAACCGACAATAATGACTATAAAGGACACTTTCTCAGAAGTTCCACGAAACAATTTTAGGCCTAACTCGACGCGCCGCCGCCCGCCCCGACTACCCACATCGTCCACCGTGCACTAAACATCTATACCTACTAATAAAACGCACACAAAATGGACTTGTTTAAAATAATCGCAAATATGTACACAATATACATCCAGGTCGGGACGAGCAGCGGGCACGGTAATATCACCAGAACACGACACGCTCACTGAGAGTCCGTCAATATCAGGGGTTGAGATGAGCCAGGGCCGCAGGCGGCGCGGGCGGCTGGCACCAGGGGCGCCGGGCCGCCTACGCCAGCGGGTACTGTCACAAGGGCGGCTGCGCGTGCGCGTGGTGGTGGTGGTACAGCGGCGACTGGTAGTAGTTTTCGGCCGCGTGCCCGTAGCCATAGTTCACGTCGTACATCTTCAGGTCCGCCTTCGTGTCGGCGCCCGGCAGCAGGCGCGTGATGCTGAACGGGTGCTGCGCTGGCGCGTAGCCCGTGGGCTCCTGCTTTAACTGCGCGTAGTGCTCCAGCGCCAGTGGCGTGTGCTCGGGCAGGCACAGCTCGGGCGCCGCGTGTAATTGTGCCAACAGTTCGTCGCGCATCTCCTTGTCTTCGCCTGGCGGCGGCCCACCTCCGCCCTTCTCATGCCCGTGCTCGCCTCGCTTCTCATGTGACCCACCGTGGTGGCCGTGCCCCGTATGCGCCTTCTGCGCCTGTCTGATCGACTCCTTCTTCTCGTCTTTGAAGCGCTTCTGGCGGCGCAGGAAGCAGCCGTTCTCGAACATGTTCCCACTGTCCGGGTGTAGCGTCCAGAACGAGCCCTTGCCCGGCTTGTCGGGCGTGCGCGGCACCTTCACGAAGCAGTCGTTGAACGACAGCGAGTGGCGGATGGAGTTCTGCCAGCGCTGCTGGTTCTGTCTGTAGAACGGGAACAGGTCCATGATGAACTGGTAGATCTCGGAGAGCGTGAGCATTCGCGACGGGTTGTTCTGGATGGCCATCGTGATGAGCGATATGTAGGAGTAGGGCGGCTTGGCGTGCGTGTAGGAGCGGCGGTAGGTCTTGTCGTTGCGCGCGCGTTGCAGCGCCGACGTTGGCGAGGCGGCCTCCTGCTCGCGGGGCAGCGCGCCGTACGGGACCGCGCCGCCGCCGCCCATGCACGACGCCATGGTGCTGGGCGGGCTGTAGCCCACGCCGGGCGAGCCCATGCACGAGCTGCCGGCCACCATGTTGTTGGAGTACAGGTTCGGGTAGGGCTGCGCCGGCATGCAGCCCATGCCGTTGACGTACGGGGGCGCCAGGCCCGGCGACAGCGAGGACAGCGACGCGGACGTCGGCACGTCGCCGTACGACAGCTTCTGCGAGATCATGGCTAGCGCATCACCCGCGCGTGCACGCCGGCCAGGGGCAAACACTCGCACTGATTGAAAGAGTAAATAGAGGCCGGGGGCCCGCGCTCCCCTCCACTGCGCCGCGGATTGGCGCGCGGCGGGGCGGGGCCTGCGGGTCCGCCCATGCGCCCCGGCCGCGCGCCCCGCCGTGCGCCCCGGGCCCCCGCGCCCCTGCGCCCCCGGACCCCGCCGCGCTCCGTGCGCCGCCGCGCGTTCCGCCGCTAATAATACCGCAGCTCAGCTCCTACGATAAAACCATGGAATTATCATAAGTGTTCGGCAGGAATGTGTGCTTGTGACTGGGACCCGGCGTACTTTCGTACAAGGCTACAAGTAACACACGGTGCGCTGATATCCGTTTTCTTAGAAAAATGTTTTCAGAGATAAGTAATGCTCGTGAATTGTTTGCTGATGTTTTCAGTACGCCGTTCGTGACTGTTCTTTGTTGTGGTTCTAGGATACCTATAACAGATTAAATTAAAATGTGCGTTCTTTTCCTAAATTTTGAACCATTCATATGCCTAACTTTACGGCAAATTAACTGAAACGTCTCTGAAATTAAAGCTTTTTGATGGTTCAATTCGGTTTTGCCTCAACTGCGTTTTGGTTCAGCAAAAAGGATTTTAGGAGAAATTTTAACACACTTTAAATATTCTATTAAAATAATTTTCACTTAACCAATACTAGATAATAATGAATCAAATAAGGGTTCTAATTTCTTTTACGAATGACTTTAAAATTAAATTAAGTCGGCGTAGCACTACGCTACGGCAGCGACGCGATGCTACGAAATGATAAGACAGTGTAGCAATATATTCTTTTCACACAAGTTTTACAAAATGTTTTATGTTTTTTTGTCTTTCATCTTCTAGCGTGGATAATATATTTACTAATACTACTTATAAAATCATAAAGTAACTAATAATTAATATTATAGCTCAATAGGTATAAACTCAAACTGAAAATAATAATATGTACAAACGGGTAGAAAAAGAACTCATAGGGCATCAAAAAATTCATCCACATTGATGTCAATGGGAAAAGTGCCCACAACGCTGCCGGCATGGCCACGGCGGATAACAAATTAAGTTTTAAATTATTTATTAAAAGATTGTGTAGTTATAATAACGGCGCAAAATGCAATACATCAGTAGGTAACCTTCGTAAGTAGAATTGTAGATCCATAACTAATAAATTAATAAAGCATATCAATTAATTGTAATGAATAAAATATGTGTGAATTAATTATGAATAACATTATCTTCTTATTTATTTTAATATAAAAATGTGAAACTGTAGGAACGTAAACCTACATATACAACATTTAAAACTGGGATGATGCACACCCTTATAGGTATCTACACCCCAATTAGATTTTAAGTTACAATCATAATTCAACGCGCTGAAATTTCACTTAAATGTGCTTAGGTACTGTTTCGTAAAGAAATAAGTTAAATAATATAGGGAAATAATCTGGTCAGCGACGCACTATATTGTATTGGCGACACTTATTTACCAAGATGGTTTCGGCAAAACGTAAATAATCTAAAGATTTCATGAATTATAATACTATAACATAATAATACGAATATGCATACATATGTAGTTGGTTTTTGCAATAAGTTTAGGGTATCGAACGCGGTGTGTCGATAATGAAACCTTATTTTGCATTATCGACGTTAAGGAAATACATTTAACTAAATCGCCTAATAACGCCTTGATGTAAATAATGAACTAGGGATTACATTTTTTTTTTAAACACATAATTATATTTCTTCAATGGACATTAAATATCACGAAACAGTAGGCGTTTTGAACCGACATACTAACGAACTAATGAGCAATCGCTATGGTGTTTTTCGCACAAACGTTACATCTAACCAATAAAGCATCGATGGAATAAAACATCGTACAATTGAATTATTGACACACAGTGTTCGATATTATCATCGGCTTTTAATTGACTGCTGGGACTCAGGCCTCCTCTCTAGGAGAGGGAATGGGCCGTAATCTATCACGCGTGCCCAGCGCGGGTTAGTGAATGTCACATGACTTTGAATTTTCGGTTCTAGGACATGCCGGTTTCCTTACGACGGTTTCCTTCACCGTTTTGAGAGCATTGGTGGCCTTGTTCGATATAATAAAAATCGAATAATCAAGTTTCGCAGTCAAATAGGGAACCCCACACAAACACCTAGCATGTTATTTTAAGATTTCCCAAAATAAGTATCTAATTTTTATCGTAAAATAATTGTTGGTTATCTTTATACATATAATTCTTCTGTACGTATGTTTGTCCCTTAACTCTTCCTAAACAGCTAGAGTTGTTTTTTTTATCTGTTATAAACTAGTACTTGACTGCGATCCCGCCTGATGGTAAGCAGTGATGCAATCGTTGATGGTGAGGCGCACTAGTTTATTAAAAGAGCCTATTATAATCAGACGGGAAGACCGCAGCAGGCAAACTGTTCCAGTCCTTCGATGTACGCGGTTTAAGTGACGAGGCGAAACGCTTAGTCCGGACCGTAGATGTTTCAACAACGTAATATGAACGATGTACGATGTTTGGATGAAAGTTTGAGTGTATATTCGAGTGGACCACAGTTGGTTTGAAAATACAATTGAACTGCATTCGGTTTTTTTTTTCTGACGATAAAACAGTTTTCGGGCAGAAACAATGTCTGCCGGGACCGTTAGTTTTTAAATACAAAAAAATACCTATTTTAAAAATAGCTGAAATCAATGTTACATATAATATAATATAGTAGCTTTTGCTCAAGGTTTCGCCCGCGCACATAAAATATAACCTATGTCACTCAGGAATAAAGCAGCTTTCTATCCGAAAAATTTTCGCAATCGGAGCAGTACTTTCAGAGGTTTGTAGAAGACAAACAAAAAAACATAAAAACCAAAAAACAAACTTCTATCATCACCATCCTTTTTTAATGTTCCTACTGTTGGGACTCAGGCTTCCTCTCTAGGAAAGGGAATGAACCGTAATCCACCACGCGGGCCCAGTGCGGGTTGGTGAATGTCACATGTCTTCGAAATTTGGGTTCTAGGACACGCCGGTTTCCTCACGATGTTTTCCTTCACCGGTTTGAGAGCAGTGGTGAAGAAATAAATTACACAAAGTAATGCGCCTGGCTGGGTTCGAACCCGCGACCTCGTAAGTCGGGGCCGTTACCACTCGGCCACCACTGCTCTCTATTATAATATTATATTATAATATTAGTGTAGATTGTTAATAGTTCAGTGCAGATTGTAGCTATTTTCTTGGGGATGGCTTTTTTAGGTTTTTTTTTTTTCATTGGGTAAAAATCATCCATATGACATCCTCTGCCCTTGGGCGGATCGGGAGACAGTGTCAGACTTTTACTAACCAAAAACCCACCCCGTTCCTTCGTTGCCTTTCATACCGGGGCCAAGCCTTCCTTTCAAAAGCAGACTCAGTAGGCTTCGACCCAGCTGGGCCCCTACGGTTGCTGACAACTTCTTGAGGCGCGCGGGAACAGTGCGCGCCGTCGACGACTTGGTCTCGGTCCGGACAGTTAACGGACGGTTGGGGAAGGCTCATGTCTAATATTAAAGTAGTTAGGAGTGATCTTGACAGCTATTATAACCTCTATGGTAAGCGAAAACTCGGTACCCTGTCACGCCGGGTCTATGCTCAAAACCAAGCATATTTATTTTTTATTATTATGGGGAACACCAACGACATATCAACAAGATCTTATATATATAGGTAGGTAATTTTATAGACATTAAATTCGTCCACAGCTTATACAATTTGTCAATATATGTAAATTATTAATTAAAAAGCATATGTATGGTAGACAAGATAGGCCTAGGAAAAACCTTGTGGTTGACGAAAAAAGCTAATTAAAGCCAATGCCTATATTATAGCAAAATAAATTAAAGAAAAAAGTCGTTTTGGTTACACGTTTCTCTAAAAGTTATGTATAACATTTCAAAATAACCCATAATTTGAAATGTAACAAATAACTGATTTAAATAACGCTGAATAAAAATGAGCACCACGCGTGCGATTGTTTCAGGGTCGAAACCGGTGCCATAGGTGATGTGAAAAAGATCTCCGGGCCCCTGGAACAATGGCAAAGAAAGAGCAGGAGTGGGTTTTTAGTCAGTAAAAGTCTGACATGCCCTCTCGCTCCGCCTAAGGGCGGGAGATGACATTTAGATGATCTTCTCATCTAAAAAAAATGTGGGATTATTTGAAAAAGTTACCGTCGCCTTGAACGGCAAAGATTAACAAAAGGAACACAGGTAGATTTTAGTCAGTAAAAGTCTGAAACTCTCTCTCTCGCTCCACCCAGAGCGGGCAGAGCAATTTAAAGTATTCCCTCGTAAAAATAAGGATGTCGTCAAGTAAAACCTACGAAAGCACTTTGAATAAATAGGTAATATTGTCAAAGGTTTGCTGGCAAAAAACTTTGTACATGAATTATCAAATTTATATAGGTAAAGGTATTAATACGAAATTCCACTCACTAAAAAAAGAAGAAGAAGAAAGAAGAAAAACTATTTATTTGGCGACAGTCACCTGAAACGCAAAACAAAAAAAAAAAGTATATTAATATATTAATGATATTGTTTTTATAATTAATTATAAAAACAATATCATTGTGTGTGCCTCACGGCCACGGCAAAAAGTTACAAGTTCACTGATTAATCTCACAAACTATAACAACTATAAATTGAAAATTTGGCAGGTAGGTTTCTTATAGGATGTAGACATCTGCTAAGACTTTACGAAACTTCGCCACTTGGGGGTAAAATGGGGGTTGGAAGTTTATATCGAAAATCTTACACTCACGCGGGCAAAGCCACTGGCAGAAGCTAGTCATAGTATAAATATTGTTTTGTATACAATCAGTATTAAGATGATTCTCCATTATTTTAGTAGGTATGCAGTGGTAGTGATGACCCAGTGATAACTACCCCGACTTACGAATTGTAGTCCGTAAGTTCAAACCCAGGGGAGCTTTTCTTTGCAAGGTGGAGTGGCAGGTGGTCGCCTCTTTTTGCGAAGCGGTAATGCCAGCAAAGGAGGCGGCCGCACGCGCTAGGGAACGGGATTCCGATCCTGATTTCCGGCCACCGTAGGCTTGGGCTCGCGGACGGAGAGCTACCCATTACTCCGTCTGGTAACCGTTTGTACCGAACCCAAAACGTCGACGGCGCGTAATGTTCGACGCGCGCCTCAAGGAGTTGTCAGCAAACCGTAGGAGCTCAGCAGAGTCGAAGCCTAATGGGGCCAAAGGTCTGCTTCTAATTAGAAGATTCGGTCTCGGTACGAAAGGCAACGAAGAAATAGGAGTTTGTAGTCAGTAAAAGTCTGACATTTATCTCCCACTCCGCCCAAGGAAGCGGAGATGCAATGATTTTTCCAACTTCTGTTGCCGTTGCCATGAGGGCAAGAAGGAATACGGGTGGGCAAAGATAAAAACAAAGTCATTACCGACGGATTATTGATCATAATGACTATAGTAATTTATTGTAGTTTGGTATTTCATCCGCAACAAACTTTTGGATCTTATAATAATATTTGGACTTTACTCATGAAACATCTTGGAGAAAGAAAACTTAATAAAGCCTGTTTCCTATAGTTTTTAGCGCAAAAGGTCAATTTAAAAACCATTTTAATGAATCCATTAATGTATAATTATCTAATATAATTATAGTTGTGTAACATGAAATGTGTATATGTCGCAGGGAAATGAGGATATCAGGGATTTCACGAAATCCCTAAGGATATCACGAAATCCCGGCAGATGTCGAATATTCTGGTTTAATACGTCATCTTACTAAAAGTATCTAGAGTACTATGAGTCTCAGCAGTGGGAACATTAAAAAGGCTGATGATGATGATGAACGAGGCTCACGCCTGCCACTCCTCCTCGCTCCGGACCATGGCCTATACGCGCGGCCCGGCGCGAGCGCCCCCACGGGGACACGGTGGTACTCTGCCCAGGCGGGGCACACCTCAACCGTATGCTCCACCGTGTCCTCTGGGTGGTCCACACAATGGTGGCACTCGTGCGAAAGAAATTTGAGCTGACCATGTCCGGTGAGGACCTGTGTCATGCGGAAGGTGAGGACGCCGTGTCGTCTTTCCAGACACTCCTGAAACAGGGAACTTACCGCCATATTATTATGGCGTGCCCATTTTGGTTTTGCACTGGACCTTTGATTTTTCCGTGTGGGTACTAGAACGAGCGAGATAAGAATATTCGACTTGTACCGGGATTTCGTGATATCCCTAGGGATTTCGTGAAATCCCTGATTGGGACATAAAGCAAAAAAAAACGTATATTTTGATACTCTCAAAGATCGAAAATGTACACAAAGCAAGATCTTTTTTTGCAGATTTTTACAAACTAAAATTCCACTTGTGCTCATTCAGATGCCCATTGAATTCTAGCTACGGTACTTTGTTTTTGAATATTTTTGCAGTTCTAGCAGACATCGACCCTACTTTATGACATTATCCCTTCAATTATTTTAAGTTCTTACGATTCATTCAATGGTAATCTTGTAGATATAGACATGTAATATTCACTAATTCGCACTGGGCCCGCGTGGTGGATTACGGCCCGTTCGAGGCGGCCTGAGTTCCAACAGTGGGAACATAAAAAGGCTGATTATGCTTATGCATAAGCAAAGTTTAATAATGTTACTATTTTGGTGCACCTACTCGTACAATAAAGTTTATTCCTACAATAAATAATGCGTTCGACGCATGACAATAGAATTTACTCCTATAATAGTACTCCTCCACATAGCTATCATCCGGAAATGTGCCCAGAAGACTGGGGGTCTTAGCAGCCGCAGTGACAGCGCCGACGCAGCCAGCTGAACTAGAAACATGGGGTGGCGCAAGGATGTTGACTGTTTGTGTATTTGTATATAGGGTGGAGCTGAAATTACGACAATAAATTAAATTGCGTATATCTCATGATGTTCCCAGTCTGCATACCAAAAATGATTCGAATAAATCCACCATTTTAATCACATTATTATTTTTCATTTTCAGCATTTTCTACATGATGTATAATGAAGTTCACGATTACAAAAAAAAAACGTCCTTGGCAACTGAAAAAAATATTGATATAATCCATGAAATTAATAAAATTTTCACCACAAGATTTACGAATGACCAATTAACCATCCTAAGCCATTAGATAATCATAACGTCTGTAACTTAAAATGTTACCAACAAACAAACAGACAGACATAATCATTAATAACTAATACATCTATTGTGATTCCACGCCATTGTTTGTGTTAATGTGAGACAAACATATTAGCAGGCGATAGTTATTAGCTAAGTGAGCCTGATGGTGTTTATTCTTTAATTAAGTAGTAAGTAGTATTTTAAGTAGAAACGGTTAATGTAATCTCCTAACAAATGCGGGGTCATTAATGAGGATGGCGCCTGATTAATAACTAACTTTTGCCCACGGCTTCGCCTGCGTACATAAAATATAGCGTATGTCACTCAAGAGTAAAGCAGCTTTCTATCGGCGAAAAAAATTTGCCAATCGGGCCAGTACTTCCAAAGATACCTAGATCCTACAAACAAAATAAACAACCCCTAAATACAAAAAAAAAAACCACCTACCAATACCAATAACAAACCTAACCTCCACCCTCCTCTCTCGGTCTTACACAATATTAGTGTAGATTTCTATTAGTCTACAGAAAAAATATAACATTAGATAAATGGTTCACTGTACACGTCTATGCTATACGGAAAAATAAACTCTGGCGTATCGTAGGGTGATCTGCGATTGTGAACGTGTATATTTTACAAGCTTTTATTTAGTTTCACCTGTCCCGATGTTTGTCTGTCATCAAATCTTGCAAATTAAAGACCCATTTCCCGGTTACCGATTGGGCTGAAATTTTGCATGCATGTGTAAATCAGATGACAATGCAAAATCATTAAGACGTGAAGCACATCTGATGATGCAACTGGAAGGTGGCTATAGGAACTTGGTAGTTAAATGACACAACCCCATCGAGTTTGGGCTCGTATGATTCGTCTTGACGAGCATTCGTTATATGTATGTAGAGCTATAAAAGCTTGCTATGAAAAAATGATTTTCATTAAAATCTTGTTTCAGTAGAATAGATGCGCACAGTGAACCAAAATAAATTAGCACTCGTATAAGTGTTTGTTAAGAGTGAACCTATCCGCAATAAAAAAAAAAATAGTATCATGGAGACTAAAAATGCGCTTGTTGTAGAAATAATAACGTAAATAAAAAGCAAAAATGTACAAAAAAGGCGAAACATTCTGTTTTCAACAGTATGTAATAAAATAATAGATGGCAATACTTGCTTTGACTTAAGTTAGTACCTACCTAAGCATAGTAGTTTATTGACTAAGTCAAAGCAAGTATGATAAATAATATAGTTATAAAACGTGTTGCGCCGACCCCAAGTAATATGAGATAAAGGCAGGCAGAAGACGAAGATTTATCACATGTCACTGAATAAAGAAATTTACAAAATTTTTTTTTTTTGTAGTGTGGGATGGCCGAAAAATACCTCTAATCAACCCTCCTCCTTTGGTCCGTATACTTAAGAAAAAAAAAACATACATCTTTTATTTTCCGTCGCATCATCCACTACCTCACAACATTCCAAGGTCTTGCATCCATCAAACCTGCTCATACCCACTATATATACTTGTCCGTGAACATACGCGGCCATGTTTGTCTGGTCGTAAAACTGCAGGAAACGACCGCGAGCAGGCCATGGGCTATTAAACGACAGTTTTTTGTTTTATGGCTTCGTTATGGCATAGTGTTGATTTACTGTGACAAGGAAACGTGACGTCGTCGGTATACTTGTAGGTACGTATAGACGCATGTTACATAGGTAGGTACCTTTTTATGGTTGGAAATCATCAAATGATTTATCTCGCTCTGCGTGTTAGACTTTTACTGACTAAGACCACAAAATAAATAGGTACAGAAGTCAATCTACATACAAAGCGCGCTCGAGCAACGCACACATAGACACTGCTCACGGACACGATGTCTCGGAGCGCCTCTGCCCGCTCGTCAAACAGTTCCGTCTCAAACGCTCATTAGTGTGCGCCCACCGAGCGGTATAAAAAGTGAAGTACATACGTGAGATTGTCTTCTGTAGGTACCTATCTATTTTGTGCTAAAACTCACCACACTATCCATCAACTGCCCTTTGCGTTCTTGGGCCACGGTATCTTTTTCGAACTTACAATTAGCTCAAGGGACTCAATCAATAATGAAATATTTTGTCAATCTAACTTGAATAAAAACATCATCAAAATCTAGACTTCTTGACCAATACACCACTTCTGGTGTGAAACGCAAACTAAAAAGTCATTTGTCTAAGTTTGCTGATGAAAAGCGACGATATGGTTGACGCCATCGTCAACCATATCGTCGCTTTTCATCAAGCAGCAAGCATAGCCTGCTTGCCTAGAAGTAATCTTAAATAGATTGAAGTAATTTTTTTTTTTTTGAATGAAGTAATCTTTTGCCTAAAAAAATCCCCTGGTTAAAGCTATCGGTTAAAGCTATCTGAAAACACAGACTCCAACAGGGAACTTTACAAAAAAATAACTTTTTTAGAAAACTTTTATAAAAACAAACAACCGACATGAATGTAAAAAACAACACTAAAAAATGCAAAATAATTTTAATTTTGAAAGTCAGTCGTTTGTTCGTTGTTTAACACCGACTTCCAAAATTAAAGTATTTCAATCAAAACAAAAATTTTCCAAATCTATCAACAATTGATCGAGAAATCGGTAATAAAAATAGTAAAAAAAATACATTCTTCCGAACGTAGAACCTTCTCCTTTTCGAAGTTGGTTAAAAAGATCTTTTACGTGGCACAGTTCGTTTCAAATTATATAAAAGCCTTAGCGACAGAAACCATATATTATTCTCACCGAAACTAAAACCCCATCACCAGACTTAAGTACCTACATAACGTACCCTACAGATCGTATGTGAATATGAATGTAATGTAAATGGAAAGAGATAATGTTACGTCAACCGCGCGGGCGGCCCACGGAGGCAATAGACTGGTGGGTTCCTTGTGGGGCCGGGGATATACGCCCTTTTTTACTAGGTGGGAAATTATTAAACAAGTCTCTCGTTCTACTCATAGTGAGAGAAGTTTGATACTCCCTTTTGCTGCTTTTTTAGAAAATCATTAAAAGTTTTTAGAGGACTGTAAAACTGACAAACGTATATCCAATGAACTGTTAGGTACAGAAAGGAATTTACAAGGCGCGCGTTTTTCGTCGGTCGTTCTTGCTAGTGAAGTGTGGCGGGCCATGTCTTGCGCCGTCGCCTGCGATGAAGCCCGACGAGCGACGAAGGTAGCCGACAGCGCCCGAACAAAATAACTCTCTTTTTTTATATTGTTGATAGGTTCGCGCTTGACCGCTATCTCGCCTGATGGAAAGCGACGATGCGGTCGACGATGGAACGCGCTTACCTAGAAGAAACCTATTCACTCTCGACTTAAAGACTCTCTCGCTTGACTCAGATCTTTCTCTTACTCTGTGAATTGGTACAGTTTAGGTGGTGGTGGCTTCAGGTTTGAATGTGGCCATGTTTCTCGCTAGATGGCGCTAAACTCAACATTTACTATAGTAAAAGTCATGAGCAGTCAGAATCAGGTGGATTTTGAGGCAGTAATTTGATTATGTTCAATAAAGTGTAACATTCGATTTTAGCCAACACCATTTCTTTTACTTTATAATGCTCCACTAATACACTAAAAAGAAGATAAATAAAATAAAAAATTGAAATCAGCACCATCTAGCGACAGTGGCTGTCTTAATCGAAATTAAGTTGTTGACTATAGGTGGAGGGAATTTAGGTATATTTTTTATTTTACTTAGCCTTCGTTATCCTACTGCTAGGAAAATGCCTCCTCCATAAGTTTCCCGCTCGGTATAAGTACAGTTCAATAGCATTTCAAAATAAAAAAATCACGAGTCATTAAAATCACAAAAGGGAGTAAATAATCTATAATAATGATGATGCTGACAGCAGTGACAGCTGTCACTTTAGTCAAACCCGGTCACCAAATCTAATACTTGGTGATCGTGTTTGGTTTCATTTTGTAATTAAGTTGTAAATAAATTATGAATTGTGAATTGCCTGGAGACTCGCATGCCTGAATTCCAAAACACCCGACGACCTTTTTTCTCAAAGACAGTCACAAAAGGGCCACCATTCGATATTCAAATAGTCTTAGTCGATGTCGCGTCGTGTCGCGTAATGTAATAAGAGTCAGACTGTCTTACTCGGAATGAAAAATAAGACGAGTCTAAATATCGTGTGCTGAAAATGCGTAGTGTAATAGGCCCTTTAGTTTTAAGGGTCTTTATTTATTTTTATTATTTAATGTATACCTGATAGTTAGTTTTTTTTTTAATTGTGAATAAATTCTTCTTTAAGTTCTTCATTTTATCCCCTTTTAAATCATTTTCATATCCAGCGTCTATTTACTGGGTTACAAAAGGAACCCAGCAAATGTGTGCAACTCGACACCGGATCCGAGTTAATGGTGGATGCGTGTCGCGCCCTCGCGCAGCTCTAGTCGCTACGTGTGTCGCCGCCTTATAACCGTAGTGTATTAACTGTTTATGTGTTTAATATTAAGTATATTGTATTTCTCATGTCTGTTCCATTTAGGGGGGGTGCAGATGAGAGAAGAGGCCTTTGGTTTTTTTTTAAACATGTCGATATGGCGTCAACTTTCTGTGGTTAGTAACTAAAAAGTCTGTTTGGTTTTTGATATTAGACAACAACTATAAAACTCCCACTATAAAAAATAGTTTTTTTTTTAACTTCACACTACTAGTCCCAAACTAAGCAGAGCTTGTATTATGAGTACTAGACAACTGATAAACATACTAAATATACTCGTATTATTATAAATAAATTACATCCAGCTAAAGAACAACAACGTTTTTATCACACAAACGTGTGTCTTTGGTGCGATCCGAACCCACGACCACACGGCACAGTATTCAGGGCCACTATCCACTAAATCAACATACCTGTCAAAAAAATATCCAATATTAGTACTTTTGTTTTTTTAAAACATTGCCCCACACTAGGAACTACTCCTGTATCGTGAGCGCATTCCCAAACATGTAAACTCACATACACACAAGACACCCAGATCCGGAACTAATGTCTATAGGACATACAAATATTTATTCCGTGCGGGAATCGAACCCGCAAAACGCAGCTCAGTTACCATCGCCCAACTGTTGCGCCGACCGAGCCGTCAAACTTTGCTCATGTATTACTTTGCGCAACCCCAAACGAACGCAAAATCTCACGCTAGCTGCTGCTGTTATACTTTGCCCACGTATTACTTTGCCCAACCCTTAACGAACGCAAAATCTCATACTGGACTAACGAGCCAGTCGAACTATCAAAGTACCTAGTAGCTAGGTACCACACATTCCTTGTCCATTAAATCTGCTAATTGCTCAGCTGTCAAATGACCGGCAGCCGATCTTTGTACCCTGCGTTAGATTGTACGCAGTTCATTACATGGGAGTACCTTGGTTTGGTGTTAATTGGCTAGTACTCCGCGCAACAATGAGCAAAACACTATAATATGTCGTTAAAACTTGCAACTGACGACTGACTGAACTGACGACTTAATTAGGTAGAATACCTAATTTCCTACATCACTAGTGTTTTGCTTTATTCATATTCAAAAAGGCACTAAGTCGGTAATTTAAGAGCCGGTTGTAGTCACTGAGTTTTTTTGTAGTTACTGGCCTCTACATCCACTTCGCGGCTCCGTAACAGCGATTTAATTTGTATAAAAAAAAAAATTGTAACTATTCAAGATTTTTGTTTTTATTTATTTATTAAAACGTCATGCAATACAAAGATACAAAGGTGGAAGTTAATTCCTTAGACAATATTTTTTTGCCAGACCCTTTTAATAACAATCTTTATTATTAGTACTTTCAAATATTTCCGTGAGATAATCTTTTAGCTAATCTAACCCTAACACACGTTTGAAATCGTAAGTTAGTGTTAGTTTCGTTTTTTTTTTATCGAGCCAACTACGTAATTTATGTCATATTTTGATTTTTACCCAGCGGTTGATGAAATGGTCAATTTTAATAAAATTAAATTTTTCATGGTTGGTTCTCTTTTATATTTGTAGATTTCTAGAGGTTCAAAATTAGTACAACCTCGCCTTAAGAAAAAAAAAATGGTGTTCACATCGTATAGCTCCAGTACTAAGTACTAAGGGTCACAATTTATCTGGGATGTGACAGTTGTCACGTAGACAAAGAGTTGCATAAGCAAATAGAATAAATGGCAGAACCCATAAGAATACAAAATAAATAGGACAACGGAATTCGTTAAAGATACAAAATAATGCGAACTCTAATTTTCTACTTTCACCCGAGCGGAGCCGCTTGCAGAAGCTAGATCAGTCTAGTAATGGAGTCCTTCTGTCTCACGAACACGGGTTTGATTCAACAGACTAGTTCAAGAAGCAAATAACTTTAAATAAAGAAATAAACAGCAGATACCTACAGTGTCGTTGTATCAGTGAAGCTGTGCACTTTGTTGTTTGGTCACTTTAATTACTACACAAACAAAGAAATTAAAAGCCAAGATTAAACCAATCAGATTCAGGGTTTCTAAATACCCGTAACGACTGTCAATGACCGAAAATGAAAGCCAGGACCAAGGGTTTTTCAAGGTACAGAGAAATCTCGGCATGTAATGAATAATCACTCATTTAGTAATCGACCTCGGCTTATTTAATCTTGAACATCAACCGGTTTTTCAGATTTCACTGTTATTAACTATCCACGAGCTTTTATTTAGCTACGAGCTATTTTGTGGTCACGAGCTCTTCTTTAGCCACAAACATCCTTATCCACGAGCTCTTCTTTAGCCACTTGCAATTTTTTAGCCACGAACAGTTCCTTATCCACGAGCTTTTCTTTAGCCACTTGCTATTTTTTAACCACGAGCTCTTCTTTAGCCACTTGCTAATTTTGAGCCACGAGCTCTTCATTAGCCTCGAGCTGTTTTTTAGCCACGAGCTGTTCCTTATCCACGTGCTCTTCTTTAGCCACGAGCTGTTCCTTATCCACGTGCTCTTCTTTAGCCACTTGCTATTTTTTAACCACAAGCTCTTCTTTAGCCACTTGCTATTTTTTAACCACAAGCTCTTCTTTAGCCACTTGCTATTTTTTAACCACAAGCTCTTCTTTAGCCACTTGCTATTTTTTAACCACAAGCTCTTCTTTAGCCACTTGCTATTTTTTAACCACAAGCTCTTCTTTAGCCACTTGCTATTTTTTAACCACAAGCTCTTCTTTAGCCACTTGCTATTTTTTAACCACAAGCTCTTCTTTAGCCACTTGCTATTTTTTAACCACAAGCTCTTCTTTAGCCACGAGCTGTTTTTTAACCACAAGCTCTTCTTTAGCCACTTGCTATTTTTTAACCACAAGCTCTTCTTTAGCCACGAGCTGTTTTTTAACCACAAGCTCTTCTTTAGCTACTTGCTATTTTTTAACCACAAGCTCTTCTTTAGCCACTTGCTATTTTTTAACCACAAGCTCTTCTTTAGCCACTTGCTATTTTTTAACCACAAGCTCTTCTTTAGCCACTTGCTATTTTTTAACCACAAGCTCTTCTTTAGCCACTTGCTATTTTTTAACCACAAGCTCTTCTTTAGCCACTTGCTATTTTTTAACCACAAGCTCTTCTTTAGCCACTTGCTATTTTTTAACCACAAGCTCTTCTTTAGCCACGAGCTGTTTTTTAACCACAAGCTCTTCTTTAGCCACTTGCTATTTTTTAACCACAAGCTCTTCTTTAGCCACTTGCTATTTTTTAACCACAAGCTCTTCTTTAGCCACGAGCTGTTTTTTAGCCACGAGCTGTTCCTTATCCACGAGCTCTCCTTTAGCCACTTGCTATTTTTTAACCACAACTTCCTCTTCAGCCACCAGCTCCTCTTTAACTACTAACTCCTCTTTAGCCACAAACTCTTCTTTAACCACGTCATATCAGCCGAAAGACGTCCACTGTTGGATATAGGTCTCCCCCAAGCGTCGCCACAACGACCGGTCCTGTGCCACCAAGCTTTTACCACGTGCTCGTCTTTTTTTTCCACGAGCTGCTCTTTATGCGGCCAGATCTAGTTTGTATTGACTAAAACAAATGACGTGTAAAAATGTTATTTATTTGCAAAATAAATATCATTTATCATTGTAGCCTCGAGCTCTTTAGCCATCAGGTCGTCTAGTTTTTACCAATCTTCTTCTATCAAAGGCTAAAATAGAGCAAAAATGGAGTTGAAAATGCTATAATTCATAAAGAAATACCCAGTAGGAACAGTATCGTTGTATCAGTGAAGTTCTGAACTTTGTTGTTTGTTCGCGATTACGGCGGGTGGCTAATTAGCAGTATTTGTTGAAGACTGTTTACTTTATAAATGTTTTGTTTATTACTGATAAATCAGCGAACAGCTAGTCTACTGGGTTTTTGAGGGGCTGTTTGCTTCCTTGAATCTGCTTTTGAATTGGTTTGTTAAGTATTTTGAATTGGCCCGGCTAGTTCAGAAAAAAAGCCTAATAGGTAGATATTATCAGGCTTTTGTTAAAGTTTGGAAAACACCGAATAACTGCTCACGCTTTGAATGATAGTGAGGGGAAGTGTCAGACTTTTGCTGACTGTGGGTTTTTAGTCATTAAAAGTCTGACACGCCTTCCCGCTCCACCCAAGGGCGGGAGATGTCATTTAGATGTGATTTCCTCACCTAAAAAATAACCTGTTCGTTTTTCTTCATTTGCCTTTTGCATTCCGGGGCCGCGACGATCATCATCATCATCATTTCAAATACGTCCACTGTTGGACATAGGCCTCCCCCAAGTGTCGCCACAACGAACGTTCCTGTGCGTCTCGCATCCATCTTTTTCCTGCAACCTTCACCAGGTCATCGGTCCGGGCTTCGATCGCGCTCGAGCCCCGGTATGAAGGCTAGAAGGAACGAGGTGGGTCTTTTAGTTAGTAAGAGTCTGACACTATCTCCCGCTCCGCCCAAGAGCGGGGGTTGTCATTGGATGATTTTTTCCCACCAGAAAAAAAAGGTCATCGGTCCGGTCGCGACGATACTTACCTACGATCAATTACATGGCCCTCCAGGTTGCTCCAGGAATATGTGATAATCTGTGTTATTTACTTTCATAAAATAATTGTCATATAGATATTATAAACTTAAAATAAAGGAGAATAAATTAGCTACTATAAGAAAGTAAATAGATAAGTAAGTACTTACTATAATAATAAATGTTATAGACCGAATTTTGACCACGGTGGCCAATCTCAACAGAGATTGGCAAAGTAAGCATGAGGTATTGTTGTGCATAAGTGCGTGTGCAAATACAGACACGTACGTATAGATAACGGCATGAATCTTGAGCTCTCGGCGAAAGAGTGAGGATCAATTTGCGCATCGTACACATCGGCGAGCCAATCACTGTAACTACAAAGATGTACTCCCAGCTCCCGGGTCTCACTTCATACCACTAAAGAGATTCAATACTTCACTTCTCATTCAAGTCTGCGCGACTTCAAGTTCAAGTCAGCGCTCAAGATCCGTGCCGGTATCTATACACTCTCTATTTCTTTACTCGCATAGTCTGATGGGACGGCAATTAGATACGGAGAAAGATCAGGTGAGGGACTAACGGCTTTTCGTGCATTCCCAAGCATTCCAATCTATTGATGGTGTGACACCTGCGAAATCCGAGCTTCTTGTAAACTACGGGTTGCTACATAATACGTAATGGAAAAACTCAATAGCAATTTTAGTCCGACCCGGGAATCGAATGCAAGACCAAGCTCAGCAGTCGCGGTTGCAACCACAAGATCAACGAAGCAGGTAGGTAAGTAGATACTATGTGTATATCATAAACATTAAACAATATCACCTATTGTCTTACTATTGTCTCAAATTGACGGTATCTGAAAGATTTGCAAAAGTTGACAGCAAAAATCGAAAACAACAAAAAAAAATAAGTTAAAAATTGTCAATCAAAAAAATCATGTATGAATCCTCTTAGATCCACACAAAAAAAAAATCACACCTCTCACAAATCCTGACCAGTCAACCCTACCAAAAAAAAACCATAGATAATCCCACAAAAGCATAGACATAGACAACAGCGATGATTGCATTAACACTGTCCCTGATAAGGACAGGTATTTAAGCCATGGCCATTCAAAACTCTCACGTCTAACATAACCAGTTTAAATAAACCCGTGGCGAAAAAAAACACTAAGCTTAATGTATCGGATTTGACGTTTGTGTTGTCAAGTGGCGCCACTCTGACAGTTCCAACTGTAATGGCAGAAACGAACGGTTTCCTTTCTTTTAGTGATGTGTCACAAATGTGGTCTATTGTGGTTATGATCGAACTAAAATTGACGTGAGACTTTGTAGTTTATGATGCTGAGTTAGGGAATCCCTTTCTGACTTTGAATGGTCGATCGACCACCCGTGGTTTTGGACGTGTGCGTGTGGATTGAGTGTTCTTTTTTAATAGTTCATTATATTTATACGAAATCAAGAAAGGATTTAGGAAACAATTGTGATAACTTCATGGTGAAGATAAAACAATTGTGAAATCGATGGGAAAAAAGCCTTTAACTGGAACACTCAATCCTCTAACCTGAGTAAATACTACACTCTCATATCTCGAAATATACTAGATATATGTTTAACATTTGTATGTGGTTTAATTGTGTTGCATTAGTGAAGACTATTCGAAAAAATTCAATTGATTTTAACGTTTAATTTGGAATTTACGAAGGTTTATTTAGAACACTCAATTCTCTTATGGTGCGGGACGAGTGTTCCTAAATTCTGCAATTTTGGCTTAATAAAGTCTTAATATTCTTACTCTGTTTTACGTGTGTAAGACAGAGTCAATTGTGAAACCAAAACCTGGGCGTAAAACATAATAGTTAAAGAGAAAATAGAAAAATCCAATCTTTTCAATGTTCCGTATGAGTGTTCCATATTTTAGCGTTTATTTACTTAACCCGAACTTGTATACAAATGAAAGCTACATCAGAAATTGAGAAAATTTTATCACTAAAGTTTAACAAGTTTTTTTAGTTTGGAGACTGTTTTATTTCAACAGTAATCAATATTATTATATTTCTAAGGGAGAAAATCGTGTAGGGTAACCATGAATACGTAAAATTAAGAAAAAGTTGTATTTATAAATATTTTATTACAAGACCTAGAAAAGCTGTAACAGTAATTTCTTATGCTATAGTAAGTATTACTTAGATTTCGATTGGAGTAACCTCTAGACACACGGAACCGTGTCAAGCTAAGTTCAAGCCAAGGGTAAAGGTGAGCATCAGCCGTGCGTATTATAACACGAACCATTCCGAGCCACTTTTTATTCCTTCATAACTCAAAATCTATTTAACATGGCAACACCAAAGATTATAAATATGCTGAAACGGACTTTATATAGATATTAACGTCGGAAATCGTCATTTTTCTGACTGACTTAACATATTATATGTGGATTAAAAACCTTACCACTTCCAGATGACTTCTAATGTTTAATAGTAGTTTATGTGACTGGGGGATAAAGCAGTGTCTTGAAGTCGAGGGCGGCATGTTGAATTCCGAACGAAATGAAGGTTGCTGATTTTAATCCCGAACGGTAGTGAGGGATTTACAAAGTTAACTGCTCGGGGCATTGCGAGGGAGTTAATAAAGAAACCTGAGTGAAGTGAGGAATTCAAGCCGCCCAAGACAAAGACAGCTTTATCCTCGTGTTGCATACTCTACTTTTTACACCATCTGTGAGATTATTAAAAGACAATTTGGTCGACCAAATCATTTATTAGAGAAATATAAGTATTTACAAGTTCATCAAATAAACAAAATTCACTACTCCAAGATTCTACTCGTATAGTTTAAATTTTCTATAATGCTTCCGTCAGTAAGCACGTTTTATTCTATTTTCTTTTTTTTTTATTGAATTGAGAATTTCGAGTGAACTTGTTCGATGCACGTACTTTTTAATTCACAATGTTGACGATATTTGATGTTCCAAATTCAAATCTCATTATTCCCTAGGGATCGGCCATACTGCATTATCTCCCTAGGGATATAATGAATTGCTTTATGTGAGGTTTGTATGACGTATAAAACGACATTATCGAGCAGGTGGTGTAAAAATGTAATTGTGTGTATACAAAACAAAAAAACAAAAACAGTAAAGTACTATGTTTTGAGAAAAAACTATCGCTCTTACTAGATAAAACCGATAATTTGTTTTTCTTTTTTCAAAACTTAGAAATTGTATGGAGTATATGGATCTATTTTAAATTTTAAATTTTCGTTATTTGAAATTAATTTTGAAGCCAAATTCATGACGAACCAAAATTGAAAAAACCAAATGTTTCGCCAATTGTTTTCGTTTGAAACTTGTTAGTCTCGATTTTTTTTCTGAATTATGTTTGTATTTAATAAATTTTGAACTTTGCATAAAAATGTATGAACTTTTTCGCTCGCTAAAAGATGGCCGCCATGGTCCACGTACTGTAATCCACAAAGGACTAAACTACAGAAACCAGACACTGATAGATAAATAGAAATATAAACCCCCTAAATTGTTCTACTGGGTGTAGTTCTGAAAACATATAATGATAACCTTTATTATTAACTTTGGTTACTAAGTTCCATACACACGGAATGAGATTTTGCATACAAGGAAGCCTTGTGCAAAGTTTCGTGCTTCTAGACCCAGTGGTTCCAGTTGTGCGTTATTATGTCAGTCAGTCAGTTTCTCCTTTTATATATAGGTATAGATTCCTGTTTGACTGAATGTCAAAAAAAGTCCGACAAAATTATGTCACCCTACAAAATTTTCTCCTTTAAAAATACATTAAACTTGATTACTGTTAAAATAAAACACTCTCCAAAATATAAAACATTTTAAACTTTAGTGATAAAATTTTCTCAATTTCTGATGTAGCTTTCATTTGTATACAAGTTCGGGTTAAGTAAATAAACGCTAAAATATGGAACACTCATACGGGACATTGAAAAGATTGGATTTTTTCCATTTTCTCTTTAACTATTATGTTTTACGCCCAGGTTTTGGTTTCACAATTGACTCTGTCTTACACACGTAAAACAGAGTAAGAATATTAAGACTTTATTAAGCCAAAATTGCAGAATTTAGGAACACTCGTCCCGCACCATAAGAGGATTGAGTGTTCTAAATAAACCTTCGTAAATTCCAAATTAAACGTTAAAATCAATTGAATTTTTTCGAATAGTCTTCACTAATGCAACACAATTAAACCACATTCAAATGTTAAACATATATCTAGTATATTTCGAGATACGAGAGTGTAGTATTTACTCAGGTTAGAGGATTGAGTGTTCCAGTTAAAGGTCCACTACTTTTTTCCCATCGATTTCACAATTGTTTTATCTTCACCATGAAGTTATCACAATTGTTTCCTAAATCCTTTCTTGATTTCGTATAAATATAATGAACTTTTAAAAAAGAACACTCAATCCACACGCACACGTTTTGGACGTGGCGTTTAGTGAATTCTAGTAGATGTAATTTAATGTAAGAAGTTGTGTCTATTTTGGCGTATAAAATAATAAATACTTGGGAAACATTTTATTTGCCCGAAAGAGGCGCACACTTAAGACTAACATAATACGAGTACACTTTATATATAATAATATAATATAATATTCCACAACTATCACACAACGCCGTCTAGTCCCAAGCTAAGCAGAGCTTGTGTTATGGGTACTAGACAACTGATAAACATACTTATATATTTCTAAATACATACATATTATAGATAAATTACACCCAGACACAGAACAAATGATTATACTCATCACACAAACATATTTTGTCCTGGGTGGGAATCGAACCCACGACCTCCGACATAGCAGTCAGGGTCACTAACCACTAGACCAACAGGCCAATCAAAATATATTAAAAAAATAAAAATAACAATAATAGTAATAAGAAAATATGCGCCACGTCCAAGCAAAACGGCAGTACGCTCAGCATAATGCTGTGTCCACACGCAAAAATGCAACGTGTTTAAAATGCAACGAGTCCACAGTGTTTTCGAGTTGTCAGCGTGGGCCGCTAACAATATCGACTAAAAGAAGTCGGCAACGGTGTGTTGTGCCAATAGATTTAAATAAAATAAACAAATTTAAGACAAAGTAATAAATGGAAATAAACAATAATAAATAAATAAGAAGTTCGATTTTCTACAAACGTATAAAGTTGCATCATTGCATGACATTTTTAACAGGAGTGATGGCTTAAAAAACTTAAAGTTGCTTAAAGTTACTGTGGCCGTGGAACACGAAGGGCAACTGATTGAACGCAGGTGGGTTTTAGTCAGTAAAAGTCTGTCACGCCCTCTCGCCAAGTTCCTGATGTCATTTTTATTTTTGGTGTACAATAAAGAATATATCTATCTATCTATCTATCTTGAACGGGACTAGTTATTTGATGATTTACCGCCACGAAAAAAAAAAAACATTCACAATTCAGCCACCCCTCTGAGAAGACACAAATATTTTGTAGCTTCTAATATAATCGCGAAATGGAACTATTGTAACCACCATCCTACTAATAGCCCGTGGGTATCATCTCCAACGTGTTAATATAGCCATTAGCCTGTTATCATATCTACCTTTCCGGAAAATTCCGCCTATATAGAACCTACTATGGATATCCACTAATTAGTTTGTGTGGTCGGGGAAGGTGGAATAATCCGAGCTAATGCTAGTGGAACACACTTTTTATTAGTGTGAAATGACACTAAAATTTTATGGGCGAAATTTTGCGAGTGTGTATATCTGTTGCTTACGTTGACGGGCCTGGTCTAGTGGTTAGTAGCTCTGACTGCTATGCCTGAGGTTGTAGGTTAAATTCCCGCCCTGGACAAATGTTTGTGTGATGAGCACAATCATTTGTTCTGTGTCTGGGTGTAATTTATCTATAATATAAGTAAGTATTTAGAAGTATGTTTATCAGTTGTCTAGTACTCATATCGCAAGCTCTGTTTAGTTTGGTACTAGGTGGCATTGTGTCATAGTTGTGAAATTATATTATTTCTTCACTGTCGATTGTTTGAATGGATTTAGATGCGGGCTTGCGGAGAGTGAGCAATGGGTAGCTCGCTGTCCGGCCGTCCGGTAACTGTCCGGACCAAGCCCAAGTCGTCGACGGGGCGCACTGTTCCCGCGCGCCTCAAGGAGTTGTCAGCAACAGCAGGGGCCCAGCCGCGTCGAAATCTACTGGGGCCAGGGTTATCCGAAAGGGAACTTGAGCCCCGGTATGAAGGCTTGAAGGAGCGGGGTGGGTTTTTTAGTCAGTAAGAGTCTGACACTATCTTCCGCTCCGCCCAATAGCGAAGGTTGTCATTGGATGATTTTACCCACCAAAAAAAAAATGGATTTAGATGACCTTTGGCATATGAGTACACCGTGTCCCATAATAAGCACACAGGACAATTTTTTATCCTAGAAGCAGGTTCCCTTGGGACATTTCCTACTTCCAAGCGGCCGAAACAGCTTGTAATAGCTAGTTGAGATTATAAAATGGGTGCTCAGGTAAGTCAACCAAGCTTATAGATGTCGTTTTGAAGTTTAACCGTGATGCCAACTAGATTCGTTAAAAAATACTTTTAGTTTTTAACGAATCTCAACTAACTAACGGGCCCTTGCCCGTTTTATTATTTGAGAAATACCCTAGACATGACACTGGCAGAATAGTCGCAATCAGCTCAATTGCCATAAAAAAAAAACAATTAAATAGAAACTGACAGATACAATAAAATAATAATTAGAGTCTGTCTAATAAGTTAAACGGCTTGAGTAATTATTAGGATTTAATGAAATCTGATGTAGTCAACACGGGTTCAACAATCAAGGTTGATTAAGAGATAGAGATCATTGTTTACTAACAGAAGAACCTTATGAAAAGTATCGAATATGAGTATTTTTTAAATGATTAAATATTATACAAAATTCCCAAGTCGGTTGACTTATTAGACAGACTATAGAGGTCCGGTGTAGTTGTAGCTATTTTAGTAGTGGCTACACTACACCGAACAAGCCGTTAGGTAGTCAAAATACAAATGTCAAAACGGACGCTTTATATATATTTTGACAACCATAAGAAGTAGCGTTGCAGGCCATTTATATAGTAGCCAATGATTGTGATTTGACTGTTAACTTCTTCATTCAATGGGTTAAATAGTACACCGACATAAAATACTTCAGTTTGCTCAGAGAGCTTAACCATAAAAGACATACATTTCTAATGAGATACTTAGCTCAATATACATATAATTAATAAACAAGTTAATTACCAAATGAATCAGTAAAGAACCAGCTTCGACCAGCCCCACCCAGTAGCCATCTCAACATATTTACATACGTCTACACAGTGGCCCACTCGACTCGGTACATACTCCATTCAAGGACCATTCGCGTGAGAGAATCATAAAAAAAAACCTTACAAACTACATCGTTGCGATATCAATGTTGTAATCATTAAAAAATATGTCTGCTTGTATATATTACTGCTCTTGTGATATTTACTTATCATTGAAAATCGTAATTGATTTGCTCACTCAAAGACAACGCTCAGCCTAAATTATACTTGCTATAAGGATGAATTTTACTATCTTGTAGTAAAATTCTCTCCTAAAATAAAGAAGGTAAACGAATACCAAAGATTTTTTGAAAATTCAACCTCAAAAGGATGAAATTCTTGTAATTTTTCTCGACGATTCGTGATGAACATAGGTTCATCCTGATCGTTTTAGCTGACTTGAATCAAAAAATTCATGATTCTACAAATATTAAAAAAATAAACAAAAAAAATTGTAGAATTGTATAGTTAATTCAATTCTTCAGGTTGATTTTATTAACTTTGGTGCTTGTTTTTTTTTTTAATAAGAGCTTGACTGCGATCCCACCTCATAGTAAGCAGTGATGCAATCGTTGATGGTGAGGCGCACAAGTTCATTAAGAACCTATTCACCCTTGCTTTGAAGATACCAAAATTGTAATCGGACGGGAACACCGTAGCATCCAAATCAGTCCTGTATGTGTATGTATTGTTCCTCCTAGCAATTCTCCCTGTACGCGCAGTGCCAGTACCTAAACCAAGTGTTTTTTTTTATTTTATTTTTACTATGGACTAGCGACCCGGAGAACTTCGTACCGCCTAACAGTCAATCGATATAGTACATGTTTCGATATAGTCAACCGATTGCGATGAAATAAAGCCTAAGGTTACACACAGTTTTAATGTATAAAAGTTATCTGCGAGTACACTTTATAGCAATAGTAAGACATTGTACAAAAGCGTACCTACTAAATGCCATGAGAATTTTCTACCAGTCGACCTTAGGGACCTGAGAAAACAGAGATCATCTTTATACTTGTACACTCGTAGCTCTAAATACTTCACCAATACCTACTAACCATTTTATGATCAAGCTGAAGGTACTCCTGGGTTCCTTGGTCACCGTGGGTGGTCTGTATCACGGCACTTAGCGCGTCACACAAAAAATCACAGAAAAAATATGAAAATATCATACTCATAACAGGTAGGGAATAACGTGGATATGACGGAGTGGGATCATATTGACGATGACTAGAGAGCTTCCTGTTTTATTTTTATTTTATTTTATTGGGATAACAAACAGCAGTATACAATACAATAATATTGGTACTAAGTAAATAGAAATACTTACATGAGGATCTATCGTTAGCAACATAGTTTTTACGGTTCCGTATCTCTTTTGGCAAAAACGGAACCCTGATAGTATCAGTTTGTTGTCCGACTGTGCGTTTGTCAAGACCCTTTTTCTCCAGAACGCGTTGAGATATTAAGCTGAAATGAATACCAAATACTCAGATCTACTTACTACTACTTGGAGTAGTCAAACTTCTAAGTCAACGTAATCTAAAGATAAATGTTTCGTTTATGGCGTGTTTTGATGATCGTAAGGAATTTAAAACCTTTAGGGTACTTCCCGTTGACCTAGAATATTGAAATTTGACAACGAATCCTATATCTAATGAGCACATATTGTACTTCCAGATCTTCCCCATGAAAAATACTGTCTATTGATGAAAACTGCATATTGACTTCTTCATAATGATTTTCAAGCAAAAATCCGTTCAGTAGTTTGAACTTTGTTTTAATAATAAGTAAGGAAATCTATTGATAGAATTTATGAAAACTTTAACACTACACCACAATTTTATTTTAATAATAATCGTTTATTAGGAACTAAAAAAAAATACAGGAAGTAAAAGATAAAACGAGGATGGCTGCAAAAGGTAAAAACTATGGTGCAGCCATCAACGCCCGACTCCAGTGAGAGTGATAGTTGTTCCTGACTATATATTCGAAGAATGGTTATAGAATGGTGCGGGTGACAGCTGTCAGATTCTTACAATGTAGCTACCTATGTTTTTCTTTCATCATAAAGATGCATATTTTCGCTCTGCTGACATCCTATCCATGCTATGTAGAAAAAACCTTAGGTACACTGAGCAAGTCTCAATACAGTCACTAACCCGTCTAAACTCTACTCAAACCATCTCAGGTAATGTCCACACTAATCCAACGCTCCGCCATGTTTGTTTTCCTAGGTCAGGTAAGACGCAGGCACAGGTATCGTCCGTCCCGGCTCAAGAGCTCGTTTCCTTTGCCTTTTCACACGATAATGAAACAACAACTGCACTAAACTTAGGCAAAACGTGATTTGAGGTGACATTAGAGGTTTTTGAACGAAATCCCACTTTGACAGCTACGTGTTGTGATTGGATACAGAATGCGTATGAAAGTAAATAAAAATATACTCGAGTTGTAGTAAAAGATCAATATTTATAATGTCCAGTTTGGATTTGCAAAGTTTTTTGGCGTAGTACCCTTTCCTTACGGAGCCTGTTTGGGCATTAACCCGGGCATTAGGATCGAAAGAGTTACCGCACACAAAAGGTAAATGAAGGTATACTTGTGGGTTTTAGTCTGTAAAAGTCTGATAGTCTCTCCCACTCCACTCAGAGCGGGACGAGTCATATGAATATCTTTCAAAAATTACTTATTCGCAAATTGATTCATAGTTAGCTCGCCGTCCGACCGTCCGGTATCGAGTTGTCAGCAAACCGTAGGGGCCCAGCAGGATCGAAGCCTACTTGGGCCAAGGTTTTGTTTCTGAAAGGAAGGTTCGGCCCGGCTACGAAAGGCAACGAAGGAACAGGAATGGGTTTTTAGTAAGTTAAAGTCTGACACTATCTCCCGCTCTGCCCAAGAGCGGAGGCTGTCATTGGATGATTGTTCCACTTAAAAAAAAATTTTGATTCATAGTGGATACCTATTCTGATGTAAAATTGAAGTAATTTGTATCTCAAATGCCTACAGAGCTGGACAATACGTGGAATTATTGAATCAGGTGCGATTTGATGTTCCTAAACTTTTTTGAATATTTTAGTAGGTCATTTCTGCTGCCCAGCTAATACTAAGCATTGGCATAAGTTTTTTTGGGCTGTCTCTAATGTAAAATTTGTAGTTAAGAGGGTCCTTTTTCATTCGCATGTCGTCAACATCAAGTATGCAGATTTAAGATATTGTTGCTTCGTGTAACGCAAACCAACGCGAGGTTTGATGAAGAGGCAATGCAAAATAAGAGAGATAACGCCTGAAAACTCTGTTGGCATTCGGTAATTCTGTGATTTACTCGAATATTTCACAAAACTTGTCCCAGGAATGACGTGTTTTTTTATTTACCCTTAAAAGGTTATTCTGAAAAATTGACTACATTCAAAATTTAGATTAAATGTGCAAGGCTTCTATAGATGTACTTTTTTATATTTTTAATAATGTATGAGTGCATTATGGATGGCTAAAGTTTACATAAAATAGCAGATTTTCAGAGGTCTTTACTAGATTCGTTTTACACAAATTTATGTTTTGTTTTCTATAGAAGCCTGGATAATATCCACAAGATAGCTGTATATCCAAAAATCATAATCACGAATAGAGAAAGGTGTGAAATAACATCATAATCACGTAAGAGCGGTTGTATGAACATGTGTGACTCGAAAAGGACGCTCTTGAAATGTAGATCTTCAACATTATTTATTAAAATAAAAAAAAAATGATTCTGAAAACGAATTACCTTAATAATAATAATAACGTTTATTTCTCACCACAAGCCAAAAAATACAGACAATCTTACACTAGAACCATTGCTAACAATTTTTGGTTGTGGATCGCTGGTGCCTGTGGTAGGTAGTAACACCTGTAGTACAGGTCACCAGCAACCTTGAGTCAAATGAATACGCTGCTCTTTACCGCTTACAAAAAAGTCTATACCTGCGCAATAAATTCTTGAATAATCACAAAACCACAGCCTAGGTATTATTGATTAGTCTAATCAAAACATTTTTAACATTTTTGTCTGTCTGTCGAAAATCCTCAAGGCAAGCAATGATGTGTTATGCACGTCTCCTCGCAAAAAGTAACTAGGATAACCACTTGTAAGCCAATATTAAGAAGTTATTCAACGTATAATCAAATTATTTTTATTATATTTTCCTAATTTATATTTTATCTATTACGGTACCTCGGGTCACTCGTCCAAGGGGATGTTGAGGTAGACCGAGACGTAACACGTCGGATCAACGCAGGATGGATGAAATGGCGACAGGTCACGGGAACAACTTGTAACCCACGCATGCCCCTCAAGTTGAAGGGTAAAATTTACAAGTCCGTCATAAGACCTGTCATACTGTATCCATAGATCAGAATGTTGGGCTGTGAAAAAGAAGGATGAAAAAAGATTGCATGTAGCGGAGATGAGAATGTTGAGATGGATGTGTGGTGTGACGAGAATGGATAAAGTGAGAAATGAGTATATTAGAGGAAGTTTGAAAGTGGCGCCAGTGACTGAAAAGTTGAAAGGTAATCGGTTGTCTTGGTATGGTCATGTGAAGAGGAGGGATGAAGCGCATATTACTAAAAGAGTTCTGAGTATACATGTAGATGGATGGAGAGGGAGAGGAAGGCCGAAGAAAAGATGGATGGATTGTGTGAGAAGTGATATGAAGGAAAAGGGAGTTACTTATTGATAGTTTGACGGGTGACAGGACAGAATGGAAGAAGAAAACGTGCGCCGCCGACCCCAAGTAATATGGGATAAGGGCAGAAAGAAGAAGAAGACATCTTCTACACACGTGCAGAAGAATTATATATATAACTAGCTTTTGCCCGCGCGGCTTCGCTCCCGCTCTTCCCTACTTCAGCCTACTATACCCTACTCTACCCTACTATACCCTACTCTACCCTACCCTACTCTACCCTACTCTACCCTACCCTACTCTACTCTACTCTACCCTACTCTACCCTACTCTACCCTACTCTACCCTACCCTACTCTACTCTACTCTACCCTAAAAAAAAAAAAAAAAAAGTAGGTCTTATGTCCGTCTCCTGGTTTTAAGCTACCTCCCCATCAATTTTCAGCCAAATCGGTTCAGCCGTTCTTGAGTTATAAAAAGTGTAACTAACACGACTTTCTTTTATATATATAGATAAATAATTCTTCTGTACGTGTGTACGGTTTAACCGATTGGGATGTAATTATATTTGAGCGGATCTTTGGATGTTTTGAAAATACTGATGGACCTGGTAAGTGGCGCTGTATGTAATAATAATAATAATCAGAGCTTGTGCTAGATAAATTAATAAACATACTTTAATATATTTATAAATACTTACATAGATACATATTATGGATTATGACACCCAGACATAAATAAAAATTATCATGCTCGTCACACAAACATTTGTCATGGGTGGGAATCAAACCCACGACCTCCGGCTTCACAAACTCACCACCGTAGATATAAAAAAGGAGCACACCACAGTCACTCATACACCACTCAGTACATCGTATGAGTCAGGGGTCCTAACCACTAGATCAAGAGGCCAGCAAATGCCAGCTTTTGGGCTGGACAAAATCTGCCGGGACCGCTAGTAATATAATATTTTAATAAATTTCAAAATTGTATATAAATTATGAAAATACATTGTGTCGATGAGTATATCTACTTGGGCCTATTATTATCTTTCGAAAACAGTTATGAAAAGGAGATCGATCGACGTATTCAGAACAAGGTACTAGTCCATAAAGCTGGCTAATGAAGGGTGATCTGCCGATATCCCTGAAGCGTAAACTCATCGACATGTGTATCCTGACCATCCTATAATGCTCAGACCTGGTCACTCACCGAATTGCAAAAGTTTCGCCTTGGAGTTTGCCAAAGAGCTATGGAGCGCAGCATTCTGGGTATAAAAAGAAAGACCGAGTTCTGAATAACACGCTGCGCTCCATAACGGGCGTAATAGACGTGGGCAAAAAGGCTGATAGGCTCAAATGGGATTGCGCGAATCACGGCAGTCGCAACAGTGATCGCTGGGCAAATGTCGCCACGCAGTGGGTGCCTAAAGAGGGAAATCGTCATCGAGGCCACCCTAGAAAGAGGTGGCGAGACGATCTGGACGCGTATCACGGGGACTGGTTCGAGTCGGCGCGAGAGAAGAATGTCTGGAAGGACTTGGGGGAGAGCTTTGCCCAGCAGTGGGACAGCAACGGCTAAGTTAAAAAAAAATGTGAAGAATTCGTTTGTTTCAATGAACGCGCTAATCTCAAGAACTATTGGTTTGAATTGAAAAATTATTTTAGTATTAGATAGCCCATTTATCTAGGAAGACTAAGGCTATAAAACCTCACGCTACGACCAATAGAAGCTGAGCAGTAACCAAAAACACGGGTGAAACCGCGGAGGACAGCTAGTATTAGATAAAAAATTTAATTGCTTAATTGATATTTATGAAAACAGTTGTAAGATCTTGTGGCGTTTTTTTAATCTTTGAGAAATACCAAGGTACCTAGTTATTGATAAATACGGAAATATTAAAGTTGAGCAGACGGCGACACAAAAAATAAAATTTGTATGTCAACCACAAAAAAAAAAAAACAGTGCCATTATCGACCTCTGCAAAGTAATCAGAAAATTATAGCCTTGGCAACGTTTATTAAAAACTCACTGGAAATGTTGAAAAGGACATAATTACGTAATTGAATTTATTATATAAATCTTAAATAAAATAATCTCGTGTCACAGTGTTTGTTATCCGACTCTTCCGAAACGGCTTGAACGATTTTTATGAGTTTTTTTTGTGTAGATATATTTGGAAGTCTGAAAATAGGTCGTAGGGTGTTTTTTACCCTCGTACCCCCATTCCCCAATTTTTCTTTGATAATAAATATAGCAAAATCACGTCTGCCGAGTTAGCTAGTTTAAATATAAATTATCTATTAAATACCGACACGAATTCAGCACCAGGAAGACCATTAAATATATGAAACGAAAATTGATTTAAAATTATTCCAAAAGTTTTGTCACTCATAAAGAACAGCAAACTGCTCCCCATAAAAAAAAAACAATCTATTCCTTTACCATAAACTTGATATTCACAAAGTGAAGCACCTCTTTAGAACTGTTTAGGACCATAGAGTACAGTCTTAGGTTCTCATGCGTCCCACGCTCCCCCTGCCTGCAGCGTGTGCGCACTTAAAAATCAATTAAAGTTATGCCACAAACTACACGATGAGGAGGGCTTACATGGTGCAGGGTTTAGAGGAAGTTTTGAGCGAATAATTTATAAATTTCCAAGGGAAATCCTTTTATTTATTTTTTATCTTATAGCTTTTGGATTTGTGGATCTTTATAGAACTACATTCAAAGATTGTCTGTAAAAAATCGCTTTTAGCACCCTATTAATTTTAAGTTTCTCATGTAATTATTATTTTTGATGTACAATAAAGAATCAATCTATCTATCTATCTATCTATTATTATTATTATTATATATTCTTTATTGTACACCACATATACAAAAAACTACAGGACAAACATTATAAAAAATAAGTGTCTACATTAGACCGATGCACACGTGGGCCACGCCTGACATGTACATCGAACGACGTCGACGTCACGTGGCGTCGCGTATCGTGGATCTAATGTAGCTCTACAAGTCTAGTTGCCTTATAAAATATATTGACACCGTCGCGCCCAGATCGGCGTACGTGGTAAAAGAGTGCGTAGTGTAGTTCCACCTTTACTCTTCCCACTCTGAGTGAATTGAAAGGAAGTATCAGATTCCAACTGACTAAAAGCCGCCTGTGTTCCTCCAATTGGCCCTTTGCGTTCCAGGACCACGGTTACTCTTTCGAGCAATCCCGCAGCGACTTAAGATTTTCTTATATTGAGTCAAATTAAATAACAAACATATTCTTATTTCGTAGATACGATTCATAATTCACTAGACACGATTCCTAATATGTTTTTAATAGATAAATCAAGTATTTGTCTTCATCTATGTAAATCTATTCCTTAATAGATCAAGGTAGTTTCTGAGTCATATGATCATGGTTGTAAACAGGTTTCTTCTGGGCAAGCGTACTCCATCGCGGATCACATCATCACTTACCATCAGGTGAGATTGTAGTCAAGCCTATCAATATGAAAAGTAAAAAACTAGGTAAAAACACAAGGGTAGACCGCATTAAACTTTGCATTGTAAAGGTCTTTTTCATGTTAAAATATAATGATAGGGTTGTATTTATGGTTTGAATGATCATATTTCCGTAAATAAATACATGTTACGGTCGTAATTAATAAACATGGAACTTGATACTGACGATTTAAATGCGAGCTACCCTTATTTTTGTGTGGCTATAGATACCTACGAGTATATTAGTAGGCATCTATTAATAAAAGGTGTGAACATTAGATACGAAAATTAAATATAGGTAGAGATTAAAGGTAGAACCACACTGCGCACACGTGTGGTGTGCCACGTGCCACGTACGCCGATGTAGGCGCTTCAGTCTCCATTCATTTTATATGGCAACTACTTAGACTTGTAGAGCTACACTAGATCCACGCCACGCGACATCGTTCTACGTATAAATCAGGCGTGTTACACGTGGGCGTCGGTCTAATGTAGTTCTACCTTAACCGTTGCTATGCCAACCTACTACATGTAAACCTTCCACATCTCGATACAACTCGAAATCGCGAATCCCGGGCATCGCTCGCGGCCTAATCCCTGCCCATAATCCCGGGCAAGTGGCCGCCTCAGGGGATCTCTGGGAACTTTATTACGGGACTTACGCATGTACCCGCGGTTGGGCGGCCCTGCTTCTGCCGAATATTTAACAGTCGTTATAAGGAATTAATTTGACCGCCTCTGAAGCAAGATTATCTGCGGCATATTAAAACTTTCTAGTGGGTGTGCTATTTATTGTTTTGCGTTAGTCGTGGGATTTAGAATTACATTCGTGGCTTTCTTTTGTGTGTGCATTTATTATCAGACTTGAATTGAATCTACTAATGATTGAAACAAAAGTAAAACATTTGACCTCATCGTATCTTATCGATTCAAGAATAGTACTGCCTTAGAGATTTGTTCACATTCTGTTGAATCCTACTTACAATCCCTCCCTTTACTTGCGTCTAGAATAGGGTAGTTTCCAGGGTCAAAATAATTACATTTTATTTAGTCCGTATTTTAGATTATAAAAAAATATTGGACACGTATTTTTTCTTTTTTCGATTAAACAATAAATAACAAAGATATAGCCCATTAAAGTTACGTGTGACGTCACCGCGTGCGAAAAAATGCAACACGGACGTTACACGTAACTTTAATGGGCTATATCTTTGTCTTTTTTGGTTTAATTTACAAATAAAAAAATACGTGTCCCTTATTTTTGAATAATCTAAAACATGGACTAATTACATTTTTTACGGCAACTAGCCTAGGTATTATAGACAGGTCACTAACAATTTCCAGACCACCACAGTCCAAACACAAATTAAGCTCAAAAATTGTGGCCGGTTGGCGAATCCCACAAAGGAGTCCACACTGCCCGTCACATCTTGCTGGTTAGTAAGTGTCATGCCATGACCGTCAGCTGTCACCATGGTGCCAGTTCTCAGCCTATTACGATCACTCGCTGTTCGTAATTGGCCTTGTGGTCTTGCGGTTTACCTCAAAGCCCTTCCTATTCCTGAGTACAGATTCAATTAGTCGTTTGCTGTTTATACCTACGAGCTTTATCTACTTAGGTATGAATTAATTTTTTGAGGTTGGAAATCACACACAGAATATACAAGTAATACGGGATAAAAGAAGGAAGAAAAAGAAGACGGATTGTTTTGGTAACGAAATATTATAACATTGTTAATCTGCTCCGAAACGACCTCTTTGAAAGACGCGCTGTGGAGGCAGAAACATTCCCTGGACGCGTCTACAGTTCGCGAACTACAGTGGCCAATTTGGAAATCTCTAAACCGGCTGCGAACCCAGGTTCACCGCTGTAAAAACAATCTGACCAAATGGGTCTTCGTCGACCCATCTCGAAACACAATGCCAGTGTCTCCACAAGACATGCGCCACCTGCTTTGCTGCCCGTCTTGCATCCACCTGCAGTTTTCAGGATCTATACGACGCCAACAATAGAGCTGTACAGGTTGCCAAATATTGGTCTGAAAAAATATAATTTGTGAGCATCGACACGAAAAGAAGAAGAAGAATCTGCTCCGAAAACTTCGGCGACACCAAAAAACTTCATCTGGAATTCAAAATAAATTTATCTCAGATAGCCCAATCGTAGAACTGTTTTTTTACCAATCACCTCATATCACTTCATAGCCACTACTAATTGTTACAAACCCACACAAATTCACACAGTCCCACGCATCTTAAACACCTTGTTAGACTCTGAAATAAAAACATCGCCGAGGTGGTGCATCTAATTAAAGAGAGGGGGGGATGGTAGAGGCTCTGCAGCCAGGGGAGGAGGGGGACGGTTCGTACACGGTAGCTATGGCGGGCGTTAAGTGGCTCTCCCAGTAAAACCATCATAAACTTGTGTCTTTGCTATAACTGTACAGGGGAAAGGCATTGTGGACAGAGAAGAAAACTATGATTTATGCCGTTTTGACCGCCATTGAAGCAATTTTTCATATTGACTGTGAAGTCTTTTGACTCCTGTCGATAATTTACATGCTTATCTGCTTGTATTCCTTTTCATAAGGACTGAAAAAAAGTACTTACTGAAAACTGTTTCCTTTACGTTTTTTTTACATTAGTATCTGTAGATTTACATGGTTGCTGTAAACAGAAATACTTTATTTCTGTAAGTTCTTATAACAATATAGTAGTAGAACCACGATTCCCAATAATAATTTCGATAATTCCCAACAATAGTATTAGGTATAGAGAATTATCAAATAGCTTTTCCTGCCCTGATTGGAGCGCAAGGGCGTGTCAACTTTATAGATTAAAACCCATCTGTGTCCCTTCAGTTGCCTGCTATGTTCCAAGAGCGAGTTCTTTCGAGCATTCCCACAATTCACAATTCGTTTTTTTTTTCTTCTATTTTTTTCTTTTATTTTTTTTTTACACAAAATCAGAGAAGCGCAGAATTCGTTCAATCCTATTGGTTAATATTTCTCCGTATCTCCGCTCCGCAGCCTCGCTCCGCTCTGGTGGATAGGCAACCTTAGTGTGTCATTTTTTTTAATTTCAAAAAACAGCTTTAAATACATTTTACAACAGGCTACTATAGGAAGAACTTCCAACCACAAGGCATACTTTTTTTATAACTTCAAAATAGCTTTCACGTCTCCAGCCAGTATGTCGTTCGGGTGTACGAGACCACCCGTGTTCGAGCACTCTTGAGTGACTAGTTTTATCTCCGGTATTCGCCCGCGCCTCCCAAGCCGACCTCCTCACCCCGGACCTCAGATAGACAGCCTGGGATCCTGCCTAGAATACCTAGGAATGTCTCTGTGTTGGTCTGAGTCGTCCCTCCGAGATATTAAAATGATATTGCAAGTGTTTGTTCTACGATTGATGTCAAATATTTGTATGTGTGTTTAGTGTATTTATTTACCAAGTGCCTACTACTAATAGTTTATAGGCAAAGTTGTCAAGTATTTCCTATAGGTAAGGCAGGTTAATTCTAGTACAATTAAAAATTAAATTTCAGAGTAAATAACAATTTAGTTATCATGTAGAAAGAATATATATAAAATAAATATAGACGATACGATTTTTTTTACCGAAAAACAATCAGCGTCATGTACCTATTTATAAAAGTCTCTTAATTTAAAAATTAATTATTAGTTGATTCTAAATTCAAATCTACCACGAAAAAAAAATTAAGAACCTAATAAAGTCGTTCATTCGCAATCGCAACTCACTTTTAAAGAATAAGCGAGGATGCATTCTCAATAGACCATGAGGTATGAGAAGTTTCATAGACATTCGTACTAAAAATATAGCAGATAATACTTATCTGAATTTAAATAAATGTGGAATTCCCGGGAATTCCAAAACATTTTATCAATATAAAGAAAAACTAACATAATTTTTAAATTTAGCCTAACTCGAAACCCAGTCCTTTTGCCCACCTTATCGGACTCCGCAAGTAGTCCAACCGACCTGCCCCAACAGCATCCTAATAAATGTTTGCCCAGACAATTAAACAGGGGCTAAGACAAACAGACCGTGGGTGGCCGAGGCTGCCCGCTCAAAATCAAATGACATAGCGTATTCTTATGAACGTGCTATAGTTTTTTTTTTTTCTAGTTGTTGAAAATAGTGAGTTGTGTCAATATTGTGGTTTTGGGATAGAAGGTTTTTTGGTCGCGATGTGTTGGGATTGATATTAAATGTGATCTTATTTTTTTTTTATTAGTTGTATTAAATAAATAAATTATTAAATTTGTTAAAATTATTCAGTAATATTATCTACTATTAATTAAAATTGTATACTATTCCAAGTTCTTAGTTATCAACATATTTATCAAGGTAAATTCTAACAGTAGGTAAGTTTCTACCTTTAATAAAATAGATAATTTATATACCTACTCGTATTAATGTATTTGCTGAATCGTTGAAGATTAACATTCTAAGACCAATAAATTGTCCTTTAAAATAAGTAAAGATGAATACCAGAGCAGGCCAGCAAAAAAGAATATACATCCAAAGACAATCTCACGGACTCAATTAAAGTAAATGCAACCTCAATGAACTACACCACTTCAACAGTATAAACAAATCTAATAAACAATATTTTCCTATCTCAATAACCCCAAAGATTCGTCACAAGTATGATTAAAATAATTAAATATAAATAAAGAAAAAAGGAACGCGTGTCGGACACCACGCAACCACTTCAACTGATTTGGTTGACTGATTTCCGAACGAAAACCGCGCGGAAAGTTCCCGCGCAAAAAGTTTTTCAAACATAACCTATAAAATAAAAATACTTATCAGTTTTGATCCCTATTAACCGTTACTAAGGTTTGAAAATCCCCTGTTTAGTAACATATTCACACGCTTAAGTAATTGTGGTCAGAATAAAGCATGATGCTTTAAAAAAATAACCTCAAAAGGGTCACACACCATGTAGGTAATTGAACAACAATTTTGTTTATACTGGGGTGTGGTAGATAATGATCTTTTGAACAATGTAAAGTATCTGAGATTTAATAATAGCGTTTTAAATATAAGTGTTTTAGTAATGAAATTATAAGTACCTACCTAGACATTCAGTGCTAGATTAAATTAAATGAAATGTAAGTAGACCTCTCTCTTCTCTATCAGCTTTTCACATACTTCGCTGTCCTAAAATATCTAATTAAGTACTATATAGTAAGTACGTAGTCAGTACTATTTCTTAAGTAGTTCTTAAAGCTAGGATAAAAATTGAATGGCGGTTTCAGGTAGCTGACTGCGATAGGTGAGGTAGGTCTGTTCTCTTTATACACTAAGTATATAGTTAACATACATATTTACTATTTGATGTACCGATATATTTTGTAATTTAACAGAAAATAATAAACTTTATTGTAGTTGCAACAAAACAATAAAAAAAAAATGCGGAAAACTACTATTTACCTACTAATACTAGGTACTACTACAAGTAGTAGTTTGTATCTATCTGTAAATAACAGGTAGGTATGTTACACACTCCTATTATACGGTACCTTTAGCATCTGAAGCCGTAAATGTACGGTACAAATAGCAATTTGCAAAACTTGCAAAAGCTTCGGAAATAATACAATGTACAATACCTAATTTAACACTAGAAGTGCCGTCGACCCAATTTTGACCTATTTTGATGTTCTTATATAATAAATCGCTTACACGAGATTTCATGAAATGCAAAGAATGTCGAAGTGAGTTAAATTTGGGACACCCGCGCTTCTAGTGTTAAAACAGAAGTAAAATAACAAAGACGAATGAATCCGAACCCCCAAAACAGTTGCCCTGACTTTACAACAGCTAAATAGACGTATCAAATACCATCGGTCACAGCTTTTATCATCCGAATCCCCACCTGGTGTGGCTGATGTTCACGCATCAAACAGCCTCTAAACCCATTACGGAATCATCCCTCTAAATACTCCCCTTCTACCTGGAGTGAAGCCCTCTATACTCCGGTCACACGGTACCCTCCCAATAAAATAATGCTTGTAAAAATATCATTATAATCATATGCGTATGTTCGGGCTTCCGCTTTGTGATTGGAACATCACTAGTTTTTTGGAGTTCTGTACGGTAAATCAGTGTAGGAGAAAGATGACACTCACAAAAAATATAAGTAGTAGTTTATTTTGTTTGTTGACAGAAAGGTAGTCAATGATCATCATTTTCTGAATGATATAAGACATGCCAAGGGCAACTGAAAAAACACAGGTGAGTTTTAGTCGAGCGAGAGAGAGTTTCATAATTTCAATAATTATGAAACTCTCTCTCGCTCCACCCAGAGCGGGAACAGTTATTTGTTGATTTCCCACACAACCAAAAAAAATATCTGCACGTAGGTAGCTAACTCATAAAAAGGTATTACTTAGTCCTAAAAAGTCACACTAAGAAATTAAATTTGTTCATTCAACAAATTAGGTCTCTAAGACACAAAGATTAGGTAATTATAAATTTGTTCTAAGGCTGATATTACAATGCTAAAATCGACAAAGAAAAAAAAATTAAATTAATAGATAATGCACGAATTTATTTTATGTTTCAAATACGGAACCCACACACAACCCCTAATCATACAGCAATATTTTTTTTAAACCAGAGAGGGTTAGAAACAATAACTGTCAGTTTGACAGCGCGCGCTTTTTTAGTGTTGCCAACGTACTTAATATGTAATTTGTAGGGATGGGACGCATGATAAGCATTAGGGGTGGCTGATTGATTAAATACGCGTGCGGCAGCCTGATAGCCACCAGTTATACGTGTTTAAATGATAAGGGAGGAAATTATGCATGAAGACGTGTATAAAGATCGTAACACCGATAATGATGAAACGATTAAAGAGAAGTAGGTACCTAGTTAATAGGAGATTAATATAATTCTGATAAGATAGGAAGTATACGGTAAACCCTGTCGCACTGCCAATTCTATTCTTCTTCGTACCTACTCCATTTCACACTTCCAGCCGCTATGATGGCTCCTTCTCTATCACTGCATTGCGTCTCTGGAACTCTCTCCCACACTCCCTACGTGACCACCATATTACAAGCTGTTATAGCGCACAATAAAGAATTAAAGTATAGGAAGCTATGGTACGGTTACGGTGGTGGTTTGGTACGGGTGGTATGGTGGTATGGTATGGTTTATATTGGTTCTTATCATAAATTAGGTTACATTCGAAAATCAAGCACAGATTTTTAGAAGGATGTTGTTTTTCGTTTTTTCTTCACTGCTAAGAATCGTGACCACATCGATGCATAATTCAATTATGGAATCTTCAATAGAGTTAACGGCTTAGTTCATTTTGCCTCCAACTGCCTTCTTGATAACATCTAAAGAAATATAAAGGGTGTAAGGGACAGCCCTCCACAAACTTTAATTCATTAAACTCTAAGCGAACGCCGGCGTTCGCGCACCTATTGTCTTTCTATTGTGTCTGTAATTTCCACGATTGAAATTTTTTTCAGGAAATGAAAAAAAAAATCCGCCTCACCATACAATATTATAAACTTGATTGGACAGTTTGTATGGAGAGGTCGATTTTTTTTTTCGTTTCCTGAAAAAAAATTTTGTGGAAGGTTGTTCAGTTTCGTCTACTCAGCAAGCCCTAAAAGTTTGTGGAGGGCTGTCCCTTACACCTTGTATATAAAAGTAGAAACTGACTGACTGGCATATCAATGTACAGCCGTAACTACTGGGACTAGAAGTGTGAAATTATGCACAAGGTTCCCTTTTATGGCGTAAGCGAGCACTATGAGAGGTGTTATCCAAAATTTACCTCCTAAGGGGATGAAACGGGTTCCAACATTTGTATACAGAACCTTTCATTCGCGCAGGCGAAGCCGCTGGCAGAAGCTAGTCTGTCCATATTACTAGTGCTCCACCTTGAGCGTGCTGTTCTTCCTCCAGACTCAGTATATCTTTTTGCAAAGCAATACCTATGCGATCAAAGGAGGTGGTCGAAACTGTGAAGCGGAGATAATCCTCACGCCCCAACTCCCGCTCCGGATGTCGTCGAGAGACGCAGGATGATTTCCGGCCTCCGGCAGACTCGCTCTTACGGATAGCGAGCAATGGGTAGCTCGCCATCCAGCCACCAGGTAAGGATCAATAAAACCGACATCAAACATTATTTTTTAATCTTCATCACTATCACCATCTTTAAAAATATTGTAAGATTACAAACATCCGTGCTATGGACTGTTTGCTAAAATTTTTTCACCAATAGAATGCTGCTTTATTCCTGAGGGACATAGGCTATATTTTATGTATGCTGGTGAAATCGTCGGCAAAAGCTAGTATAATATAAACTACTGCTTGACTGCGATCCCACCTAAAGGTAAGCAGTTTACAATCGTTGATGGTGAAGCGCACTAGTTGCCAGTTGCATTACATGCAAAATCGCCTTTGCACGACGACTCGAAACTTTTTGCCCAATATCCCACTATTATATCAGCTTTCGGCCACCGATCTCTCACTAAAAGCAAGCAGGTGCGCTAACAGCGGCAGGCACGCGCCACATTGCACAAAATGCACTCTCACATCCGACACACGGTAATTCAATTACTATAATAATACACAAATCAATCTACAGTAATTGTATTAAAAGTGTGAAAGGCACGCGCATATTTATCATTTACTAGTTATTTTTTTACTAATTGATTTTAACATTTTGTTGAACGTAAGGGGGTGTAGTTAAATATCAAAAGACGAGTACCTACCTATATTATGTCCATACAAAGGTAAGTATGGACATGCACATAATTGTGTACTTCTGTGATACCAGGACAAAAACCCGGGCAAGTACGAGTCGGACTCGCGCTCAGAGGGTTCCGTACAAACAATTTTTTTTTTGACGTTACTAGTTTTCAGATTTTCTCCTATATCTACTTGTGTCATGGTGAATTTGGCATGAAGTAAGGTCTCAAACTTGCTTCATGCCAAGTTTCAGTATTCTAGGTCAATGGGAAGTACCCCATGAATTTTGAATCCCTTGAGTGGCGAAATATATGGTTTTGTAATTAGAATATCATTGGTTTTGTGCGACTTAAACGGCATTATATTTTTTTTTCGTTATCTCAGAAGTTTTTTCACAGCTTCAAGAGACTGCGGATTTGAGTACCTATAATATGGTTTTAATTTCAACTCGATACCACCACGCGTCCCAGAGATAAAGGGTCTTGACAGACAGACATATAGACGGACATCAAAGTGATCCTATAATGGTTCCGTTTTTTCCTTTGAGTTTTCGGAACCCTAAAAATTACGTTACAGGTAATGTTTGGCCATCAGTCCTTTTTCTCTATAATTTTACATGTCGAAATCATAACTAAAACGATAATGAGAAACTCTTTTATAAACCTCAACAGCAACAGAGAGAACTATTTCTCTCAGTAACAGAACTGAAAATACAATAATATTTCATACTAAAGTTAAATTAAATAACGTTACCTACATAAATGGAGAACATTTTGAAACTCGGAGCGTACAGGTGGGGCTTAATCAAATTATACAAATTGTAACATACAATATTCATTGCGATAGGGACGGGACTCAGTCGCACGACGTCTCACAATTTGTGGAGTTCTGTTACCTAAATGTACACTTACGTGTAGATAGCTGTACCCATGTAGTTTAATGTACTCGTAGAAAGAGATGTTTTTGGCTATGTTCCTTAGGCTTTGAGTGTACGTAGGTTCAAAATGAAAGAGTATTTTTTTGTTGGAAAACGACTGATGACAGTATTATAGTAGGTGATATTTTTTTGCGCTAATCGCCCACGTCAAACTTTTTGTAGGACAGATCAGCGGCCGTATTATGACATCTTAAAACCATCATGTTTTCTGTGTGAGAAAAGGATAGTGCTATTCGTCCTGTATAGCTCCGTCTCTTTTTCACACCGAAAACATGATGGTTTTAAGAGGTCATAATACGGCCCCAGGCCGATTTTGTATACTTGTAACGTTGTTCTGTTTTCTGACCGACTTTTTGTAGGACGTGTGCGTTGAATAGTGCAAAGCTATCAGTGTGTTCTATTTTTCTCCTACAAAAAATCGGTCACCGATTATCGGACGTGGGCGTGCATCAGTAAGTTGGGAGTCATCCAATGACTTCTCCCACTCATGGGCTCCACCCTTATCAGACGTATCAGACTTTTACTGACTAAAACCATACCAATGTTCTTTACCTTTGCGGAAATAAACCCGGTGATGTAATCGAAGTCATCAATAGTGCCTACATTTTAATACAAGTGGAGAAAGTCTGTCATTGCAACCGAGGCGAAATTCAACCGAGCCGTACAGGTGAGGGTGTTATGGAGCCGAGTGCTGCAGTGCTTCAGTTGCTCTTTGCATTCCAGCTTAGACAAATGTCTTTCAGGGTTCCCAGTTACCCACCAAAAGCTAACACTAACGTAACTTCTCAGGTAATGATATTGCCATACATTTTGTATTTAGGGTTTGAACGGGAATGCTAATAGAAAAGACACCTACTCGGCTGCGAGGACTATTTATATTTATTTTTGATATATTTAATCCAATAAACGACCTTCCCTCCTCTTTTTCTATTATCGATATATGGCCCATCACTACAAACAATCGACAAGGTGTAATTAATTCATGATCAATAATGATGTGGAGGTTACATACTGCGGTGGCAGGACAGCAATTGATTTGTGCCCAATTTGTTGCCTCCATGTCGCGGTACGGTCGACCACGATGTCTGCCCACACCGCAACTCAAATATTCATTGTCATAATGGCGGACAATCATGCGTATATATTTATTATTTATCAAAAAATTTATTCATGTAAATTATAGAGAAACCGACCACGAAGGAGATGGTGGGCGCCGCGATGATTAGACAGATTCCGCCAGAACTAGCAAGAAGAAGCGCAGGTGCGAATGACGGAAGTTAATAGAATAATTGTGGGAACAATAATTATATATTCCCACAACTATCACACAACGCCGTCTAATCTTGCTAAGCAGAGCTTGTGTTAGGAGTACTAGACAACTGATAAACCCATTTATAGGTATATTTCTAAATACATATCTATTACAGATAAAATACACCCAGACACAGAACAAATGATCGTGCTCATCACACAAACATCTGTCCTGGGTAGGAATCGAACTCACCACCTCCGGTATAGTAGCCAGGGCCACTAATCTCTAGACCAACAGGCCAGTCGAAGGAGTCGGAAGGAGGCCTTTGCCTAGGAGTGGAACAGAAAAGGCTAAGAAAAAAAAAGTGGTCGTGGCTAAAGTAACAAATTGACGGGTCGATCACTAAGGGTAAGCAACGATTGACGCTGTTGGTTAACATAACAATGCACCTTCAAGCCGCCGATGTCACGTTAAATCCCAACTGTGATTTGTAGATTTTTGTCAGTCATTACTGGTAACCAGAAGTCTCTTTAGGGTTCCGTTCCGAAAGAGTGAAAACTGAACCCTATTGCTAAGACTCTGCTGTCCGCCTGTCTGTCACCAGGCTGTATCTCAGGAATCATGATAGCTAAACAGTTGTTTTCACAGATGATGTACGTAGGTACCTATTTCTGTTGCCGCTACAACAAGAAATCCTAAAAATAGAATAAAACAGATATTGAAGTGAGGATCCCATAGGTACCACAACATTATTCTATCGATCCCTGAAGTTTAATTTTGTTTAATTCCTATGTTTAGTCTTCTTTCTCCTTTTTTCTTGGGATGCCTAGAGTTAAAGAATCACCAAAAGATACTTTCCAAACACTATTGATTTGACTGAAGACTCAGTCTTCACTCTAAGAAATTATATATAGCAGGTAAAAAGTAGAGATTAACCCAATCACTACTTTTTTGGCTGCACTCCAATGGGTATTCTTTATCCAAAAACTTTTAATAAAGAACACCAACAGTAAAAATGGGTCTATATTTTCCATAACCAATTATTGACAAAAAAAAAAACAATAATTCCCACAGGCTGTCATAAACTTACCAATCCATTTGATCACAATTACAGATACAAAACCTCTACTCCAATTAGACAAATACTTAAAACATATAATTAGAATAACGAGCATCGCACCTTTATCGAGTTTTCCCACAACAATGCATTCGATGACGCGTTCCTGCGGAAGTTCCCACCCATCGCGCAAGATGGCGCCGGCACGCGGCAGCCACGTGGCCTGCGCGTGCGCTGCACCCGCACGCTTGCACTGTTTTTATTGGAAACGATCAAAAACAACAGAAACAATACTGTGTTGGTTCGCTCTCGAATAAATTAGTTCCGGAAGGCTGGGGTTAAACCGTAATTGAACTGCTCATTATTAACGCGTAAGGATTTGATTTATGTTAGAATGTATACTAAGTGATAGATAACATTGCCACCTTCAGTTGGCATTTTTTATTAATCATGTTTTGACTTTTTGAGCTTAATACAGTACAATTTACGTGTTTTAGGAACCAAATAGCGACGTGCCTGTGCGAGAAGAGTGTAGTATGCGCGAACGTTCGCAAAGGCTAACTTCACGGCTGCCATCATTCGTGAATTGTACTGTAATTACAATTTGGTACAAGTGGAAAAAAATTGTCAGCCGCAGGCGAGGTTGTAGCCAGAGTGCTGGCAGTGGCAATTTTGCACGTGTATCAAAAGACGTTTTTCAATACACTTACGAAGAAACAAATAAATGAGTGTTGACCGACTGGTTATCCCTGCCGGTTACTCAATACACTTGCACGCAACCCTATTACTTTTAGCAGGTTAGCGAGAGAAAATTATTGTATAGGAAAAAACCGACGATAAATTCCACCACAGGGTCCAGAATCATGAACTGGATCCATGACATTCGTTTGTGCGTCAATGTCAAAGACAACCTGTATAAAGGTAATGTCACTTTGAACCATTGCAAGGCAAAAACTTGTAATAAAACCACAAAATTTTTGTATTATATAGTTTATTATAACCCCCATCGTACTATAATCAATAACTATTATAAACATAGGCAATGTGTATGAAACAAAAAGAAAAATATGAGTCTTTATATATTTATAGCACACAACGAGTATTTCGGCGTATCACATCTGGCAGTAAGTCTACGTACACTTGGGTGAAAAATAATAAAAATCCAACTTAAACAAAAATTGGATATTTTAAACCATCCTGTATTGTCATAGTGTATGAAATAATGTAAAAATGTGTAAAATTACAGATATTTGGTTTAGTTATTTCAGTTGAGTAAGTATTGATTATTCATACTTTCTTTACATTTTATATCTATTTTTTTTTAATGCACCTACAAAATGAGATATTACAATTCTCAATAAGTATCTAATAGCACATACATTTTTACAATATACAGTATTTTAGCTGGAAAACATGGATCTGTAAAATATAGCTCTAATTTTAATAGTCGATAATATTCACAACACTATGGGAGTCGATAAGCGGTGCAGCGTAGTGATGGCACTATACAGCGAATAATTACAACACTATGCTTACATGGGCGGACATAGTTACGTAGTTAAGGCACCATTTTTTTTTGTCATTTATGGCTCGTTTTGGAGGTTAAAATAAAGAAAAATTTTATAATTGACAAGCTCTTTCTGCGGCTTTACTCGAGTAACCTGTCCCGTAGCAATTGTGCCTTTTTTTCGGAATAAAAACTAGGTAGCCTATGGAGTATAAAAAAAAAGTATTATTACGAAGTATTATCTTCGTTAAAAAATATTAAATACACTAGCTGACCATATAGACGTCACTCTTTCAAATACTTACTGTCACGTCAAATCTGCGGATAAAGTTACCCCTAATATCAATAGCTCAGTTGGATGTAATAAACATTACTTTTTATGTTTTTTTTTTACAGATTTACATAAATTCTTTCAATTTTCTCTTCAGGAGAATATCCTTGGTTTTATACAAATCGGTCCTGTGATTCTTGAATTTTATGATCAGCAACACAGTTTTATTCAATAGTGGATTTTGGTACTTATGTACATATATATGTTCGACTTTCAAGGTAATTTTTGGTTTATGAACATCCATTTTCATCGCAAAGGCATCGCACAAAAATGCAGAAACAGCATTATTTACGTATTTCTTAATATGTAAAAATACCTACAAACAATACCCCTAAACGAGCCATATGACATACAATATGTTATTGAGTAGTATGATTATATTTTTACATAACTATGGGCTAACATTATGAAATATACAAAAGCATCCCTATTGGAAATTCTGGACTACAATTATACATCGATTTGAGATAAAATATTGTCCGAATTATTACTTCAGTGTTACATCAATTCAATTTTTTATTGTTCACATAGGTATTGGTTTCCTACATACAGTTTTTCTTGCATCTAACACATTTAGTATTTTTATATGAAAATTACGTATGTAAGTATTCTTTATGATGTTGATTTTAATGATTCTCGCAAATCGCATTTTTATCAAATAGCAGCTGCATTAGTTTTGCAGGTTTTATATGCTTAATTCTGAAAAATTATTTAACACTAGTTTTAATTATAATATGTTAGATGCAAAAAACAACTATAAAGGTGTAATTCGAACTTCCGCTGCAGACTGCGGGTGCAGGCAGCACATGTGGCGGCTGCTCGAAGCTAGCTGCAGCTGCACGAAGCCGACTGCGGCTGCAGGATTGGTATTATATGCAGTAGTATGGATTTCTATGAAAACATTCCGAACGCGGCTGCGGCTTCCGATCGCAACAGCACTCGCAGCCGAGGCCGAGCTACGTGCAGCCACGACTTATACTGCCTGCATCCGCAGCCTGCAGCCGATATTCGAATAGCACCTTTATGTCTTAGGTTTAAATAAATTAACCGATATACTTAATCTCCAATTTGGTATGTGTCTTACGAGTATTAATAAATTAGTTAAAATCAGTCTAATGTGATGACGTCGGTGGTTAGTGGGATAAGGGGTACAATTTTGGGAAACTATCTAAAATGATTGACAGAATATTAAAAATTGTATGAGACGAGATGAGACGTTTTTGTGATAGCAAATAGCAAACTAAACTAAAAAATTAGTTAAGCGCCATGACTATATTCTCGTTTTCACCTTCCAGCTCTTCTGTCACCTATGGGGATGAAGAGCTGAACGAGATAGAATAACCAGTCGCAAATACATGACTCTGACGAATAGGACGCTCGCAAAACACTCGCAACGCCTCGGCTTGTTATATTAAATGCGCCTTCAGGCATAATCAGTTACCTCAGGAAGATTTTACTTTGTATTGTGCTTAGTCTGATACCTTGTCTCTGATGAAGATAGAATTTCGAAGAAAGTTTACTGGTGAGTCGATAATAACGCGACGTTCTGAGTACGCAATTCAACGCGAATACAATCGCGAAGCGAAGCGGCGCGAATAGAACAAACAATTGACAAACTATTAGAGGGCGGTTTACGTGATTAAGCACACGTGGGTGTAGTACGGAGACGAACGAAGCGAAGTGGACGCGGATAATTTGTTTGATATTTTCAAGCGATCCCTTGCAGTGAGGTAGCTTGTTTTAAATAATTGTGTAGCCACCGCATCGCGTAGAATTCGCGTAAGCCGCATCTGATCGCTTCGAAATCGCATTTCTAGTGAACTCCTTACGTAGGACTCTTTTCAAGCGATCCTTTGCAGTGAGGTAGCTTGTTTTAAATAATTGTGTAGCTACCGCATCGCGTAGAATTCGCGTAAGCCGCATCTGATCGCTTCGAAATCGCACTTCTAGTGAACTCCTTACGTAGGACTCTGAGGTAACCTCGAAATCAAAGTGGTTACATTTACTTCAGATTGCGCAATCTGCTTTTTGCTAAACGCTCCGCTATCGCATAAACACAGCCTCATTTACATTAATATTTTTTTATTCATTCTAAGAGTATTTAGAAAATGATTTAAGTAATAAACTGTACGTGATGTATTTATAAGTTCGTATTTTGTGACACATCAGAAACTACAATTTAATATTTTTTAGTTTCATCTAGCTACTCTTCTAACCTAATTTTCTCGAATACAATTCCATGTTTGCAATTTTAACCTATTAACCACAGACGTCGGATATATCCGACAAACATTCTCGCCTTTATTCCGGCAGGGTCGCACATCCAGGACCAAATACTCCATCTCGTCAGCTCTTCTGTCACCTATGGGGATTGAAGAGTTAAACGAGATGGATTATCCAGTCGCAAAAACACGACCCTGGCGAATTGAACACGAAAACACTCGTCGGAAAAATCCGACGCAAGCGGTCAAAGGTTTAAAAAGTTAAAACCTAATTTCTATAATTAAACAGAGTTTTAAACAGTGTTACATGACTGCAAGTTACTATTATTATCATAAACTTCTATTATTATAATATGTATAAGTACAGGTTTATATTTATATTAACTACAATATACAACTCCAGTTTGAAAGGTTGATGCATGGTTTCTGAGGTCCTTAGATAAAACTCTCAAACTTACCTATAATATTGATATGAGTAAATTTTTATGTATCGCTACCGTATTTTTCTTTTCTATCCACAGACGCGTAGCTTCAAAGACGTGTATTCGTCATACGCCTGCGTGAAGCTTACATCGCGAAGCTTCATAGACGCGTATTCGTCATTATACGCTTAGTGTACGCTAGCGTGAAGCTTACGTCATGCCGTCGTGTCGTTGCCGCTTCGTCGACAACGTTTCACAGTTTTATATGTAAGCTTCACGCAGGCGTACACCTAAAGCCGTGAGTATTAAAAACCTAATATGACAAAATTACGAACCAATATCAGTTAGACCTCAGAAACCGGACATAAACTTATCCAAAACAGTAATTAATATTAAACTTTAATCGATAATTTCACTCGTGTTACATCTTAACGTATCTAAGTAAACACATACGTTATGTTAGAGAGCAAACAAATACAATCACACACAAAACACTTAACTACAGAATTAAATTCGATAAATAAAATATTTAAACACAAAACATCACAATCACAATGAGCCACTTGTTAATTTTTAAGACAAAACATATAACAATAATATGAGCGTTTTAAATAAATATAGTCTGTAACTCTTTAATCGCCTATGTCGAATATATCCGACCAACACTCGCGTTTAGGACGCACATCCACAACCAAATACTCCCACCTCGTCAACTCTTCTGTCACTTGGGGATTGAAGAACTAAATGAAATGGTGTACTCAATCGCAAACACACAACCCCAGCGAATAGGACGCGAGGTACCTTGTCGGAAAAATCCGACGCGAGCGATTAAAGGGTTAAATCGGATACCTACCTACTGTTAACATATATATACATACAGTATACTTTTCTATTGTCGTTTTAATGTTAAATATTGTCAAATAATACGTATTAACTTTCAATTTCGTTTGAGCAAAGCATTTTGTTCTAAAATTATTGTAAAATAAATTGACCTAGTAGTCGTTTAAAATTTCAGTACCCTAACAATTAATCAAAATTATCGCCATATTGAAAATGGTAGTTAGTTCGAGTAGTTAAACAGATAAAACAAACTTCACTGATTGATATAGACACAAAATATTCACAGAAGACTGTAATCGATCAATTAATTAACAAACAAACAACAGAAATGAAGGAAACAAGGATATTTGAGAGCAACTTTTGATTGCGTAAGCAAAACTAAGACTTGATGATCTTCGAAAACTAATTAAAAGATGTTATGTTTTTGAGTGTTTTTGGCCCAAATATTATGTTAACACTGTGTGGGACAAGTACTGGCACTATGGGCCTAAAAATATGCCACTACTAGATTTGGCGTGAGCTTTACTATCGTTCCTGTTTTATTTTTATTTATTTTTTTTAATTTTTATCATATAGGACAGATGCAAGGATCATTTTAAAAGGTTAAAATTAAAATAAAAAATAATGTCTTATTTAAGTACTCTTAATTTTGTACTTAATAAATGAAGAAAATCGTAAGTAATAATTTCTTTTTTTTTGCAGGAGTGTCATGAATACTTTTTAATTAGGGGGGGAAAAATAGTTATCTATTATTTTTGGGGAATTAGGGGGAACTAGGGGGGGTTGTTTATGTGGTGTACAATAAAGTATACAATAAATAATAACAATAATAAATAAAGAAATCCTCCTAATTAAAAACTTTTAATGACAATACCTTTCTAAATATGATTTATTTTTCATACAACTACTGATTTATCAGAATAGTTTTTATTAATATACTAGCGGTCCCGGCGGACATTGTCCTGCTCGAAACTAGCAATTTGTCAGAAAAAAAAATTAATAAACCGATTGCGGCGCCACCTGCCGTATCCAATTGTACCTACTGTATTTCAAAACCATCTAGGGGACGAATCAAATATACACATAAAATAATCTCCAAATCACTCAAGCCGTTTAGGATGAGTTAGGTGACAAGCACACGTAGGTACATCATAAATACTTTTTAACTATGAGAGAAAAACCCCTTCCTGCAAAAAATTGCGAACTATTGCTTACGATATTCTTCCTGAAAAGGCTCGAAATTTTAATTAATTTTCCCCGCAATGGTACTATTGCGTAGATACTCAAGAAAATCATTAGCACACAAACAGTGCCGACTCCTAGTACACACCATATCGCTTTAATGTTAAGGTGTGAAAAGGCAATTGCCCGAAAATTGCAAACATCAACAGCCGTGCATCAAGTTAGTAAATAGGAGCTGATTGCTAGGTAAACGATAATGTAATCACGTTATTGTGTTTGTAATCATTAAATGATCGCGACAATATTGGTCGGTAATCTGTTGGGCAAATTGACAAAATGACACAACGAATTGTGTACTTCAAATAAAAATATAATGCTATAGGTTGGCGGGACGTCCTTTTTTAAGGACAATCGCATGTGCTCCTCGCAAAATAATACAAATATTGTATTTACAACTTGAAGTATTTTCTAGTTTCTCAATTATTTTATTTTTTATTTTAAGGTTATTTATTTTTTTTATTTTAAGGGATTTTTTTTAGGTCTGTTTAAATTGATCAGTTGCCGATACAAAAGAAGAACTTCCCAGGTGCTGTTTTCGTTTAACAAACTAATATATACCTATTATATGATTAAAAAAAAGTATTTATGAGGTTTTTCTCCAACAGTAGATCAATACCGAACTAATTCAATATACACAGACAACGATAAAATACCGAATTATGTCGAATCATTTTAGAGGCGACTTTAAGTTGAACAGATTCCAATTAAATACTTCAGTTTAAATATCAATCAGATAAGTTTATCAATCTATAAAATCGTAAATGCAACCATGATTTAGCAACATAAGATTAATAAAATGATAATTTTTGAGACCATTATCACATAGGCAGGTAACATATTGTGAGCAAATGTATTATCATATTTATTATTATTTAAAAGTTGTTTGTGATTTAATATAAATTCAATGTGAAAAAATTGTGAGCACCAGTGTTAGTAAAACACATTAAAACAGACATAACAAATAGTATTGGAAAGCTAAAGATGACTCTTTTTTTACGCATGTTTAAATACGCATGTACTTATAGTTTTTCGTATACCAGTTTTTATATAGTATTTAGTTTAAATAATAAAAGGTATGTACTGAAATCTACAGCCGATTTATTTTTGATCGTTCGGAAATAAATAGCATAAACGGTACATTTAAAAAACTAAGTAAACTAATCAATTCCAGTGACTGAGATTCAAATCAAACAAACGAAGTGCAGCAAAACACACTTATACTAAACCGAAACACTTTTCCCCAAGAACTGTATCTATTATTTAAAACGACACAAAAACTACAGTTTTTTGAAGTCTTCAGGAAAACTTATATAATATAGACCAGAATAAATCTGCGGCGATTCCAACGGCCACATTCGCGAGTTCCATTCGCTACAAATCGGTAACAGGGCCGAATACCACAGTGGAATTGTTCGCCGAGTTGACGCTCGTTCGGCGCGCGCGCACGCTCGTTTCGTGTTCGGCATCGCTCGGCAACGAATCGGGCCCGTTCGTCAGTTGGAGACCGTTGAATTTCGAACGTAGCTGTGTTACTAGACGTTCGAGTCTGCAACACGATTTCAGTTTAAACTAGGTACCTGGAGGTGCAAAGCTTATTATTTTCTACACAGAGTGAATTCTACCTACGAAATGCCTAACTAATGAAAAATAAATGAATAAGCTTTTGTGCTAGTTCAAACCATCCACCACACTAAAACCCGGTTACTGAAACGAAATTTAGGGTCAAATTAATATAAATAATATTAACAGATACTTTTATGCCGTGATAAAACTAAAATAATGTTCCACAACAAATCACATTTCTCTCACTTGCGTTTGAAGTGTCATTAATTTCTTTTCAGGAACCGGGGGTAAACAACATTTCTTTTATTCCACACCAAACATGAAGCTATATACGCATTATATTACAAAATATTATATTGAGCAAAATAAATATAAGTACATAATTATTTTATACTACCACCAAGACCAACATACCCACCAAGGCAACCTAGAATTTATTTATTTAATTGATAAATAAAATAATATAAAAACTCCAACAAGTAATTATTTAACAAAAATAGAGATATATATAAATATACAGACTATTCTTACTTTAGTCCAAATCAAACAAAGCCTAGCAACTAAGTCTAAATTGACAGTTTTTTTTTTACAGCAAATTTTATGTTCGAATTTCAAAAACTGTTCTGAAGGTATATCTAAACAAAGTTAGTTTTTGAATTGATAACTTTATTTCTATAAAAATAAAGTTCAAAACTCAAAAACTATTCCACTGATATAAAAGATAGATCCTGTTTTGTAAGAGAAGGGATAGTGGACCTTACAAACTTACTTATAAGAGTGATCCTCAGCATTTTGCTTAGCTTTGCGCATGTCGGCGAGTTCCCTGCGCAGGCGCATTCGCTCGGCGTCCACTTCTTCGGCGTTTCCGTTCGATATTTTGTTCTCGTTCGACTCCAGACTGTTGGAATTTAAATGTGTGTGTGTGTAAAAACAGAAATTTGAAAGTGGATTCGTGTCTAAAGCTGCCTGTCCACCCCGGAGCAGAGCTAGGCTGCGGAACGGAGAAACGGAGAAATACTAACCAATAGGATTTCACAAAATTTCCGCACCTCTTCATTGGACAGGGAGTACGAACTAGTTTAAAATTCATACAAAACCGGGAAGCGGAGCGGGGCATCGGAGCGGGGAAGCAGAGCAGGGAAGCGGAGCGGGGAAGCAGAGAGGAAAAGCGAAGCGGGGAAGCGAAGAGGAGAAACGAGTGCGGGCGCTATAACAAACCTATGGCTAATTAAAACACTCTGAAACACGTTATTCTCAAAATTGCAGCTTTAGGATATTGCTTATCTGCGTCCAACTATGTGTGATACAGAATTAAGGTAGAACTACGCTGCGCTAACGTGTGACACACACGCCGATCTGGGCGCGTCGGTCTCCTTACATTTTATATGGAAACTAGACTTGTAAAGCTACACTTCATACACGCCACGCGACGTCGATCTACGTACAAACCAGGCGTGTTCCGTGTCATCATCGTCATATCAGCCGAAAGACGTCCACTACTAGACATAGGCCTCCCCAAGCGTCGCCACAACGACCGTTCCTGTGCTTCACGCATTTCCGCGAACTTGACCAGATCATCGGTCCATCTCGTTGGAGGTCTACCAACGCTGCGTCTTCCGATACGTGGTCGCAACTTTCGTCCCCATCGACCATCTGTTCTGCGTGCAATGTGCAGTGCCCATTGCCACTTAAGTTTGGCGATTCTTCGAGCTATGACGGTAACCTTGGTTCTCCTGCGGATATCTTCATTTCTGATGCGATCACGCAAGGAAACCCCGAGCAGCCCTTTCCATCGCCCTTTGTGGGTGACTTTGAGTCTTCTTATAGGCCCATTGTAAGCGACCACGTTTCGGAGCCTTAAGTCATAAGTCACACGTGTGCGTCGGTGTAATGTAGTTCCAGTTTCAGTGTGACGTCATGACTATTTTTAATTCTCACGTGATAATGTAGATGTCACTACATTTTGATGATAAACAAAGGTTACTTACCCGTTACTGAGTCTAAGGATGCGCAATTCGTCTTCCAGTTTGACGATGCGATCCATCATACGACGCTTGTCTGCTTCCGAAGCACGCAGAGAACTCTGCAACAACACGGAACACACTTCGTTAGGAGATCAATTACTTGGCTTCGTCACATTGCTCTGTTTACCTACTTAGATTTTAGTGATCTAGGGTTTCTAACACTTGCAAGAGATGCGACCCTACCACGAGCTCTTAACACAATTCATTTGACGACCAAAACTCAGTAAGGCGCCTGGAAGAACGCAAAGGGCAACTTAAAAAATACAGGTGGGTTTTAGTCAGTAGGTAGTAATGGCTCTCGCTCCTAAAAATACCGGTGGGTTTTATTCAGTAGGTAGTAATGGCTTTCGCTCCTAAAAAGGAGGCAACCTATAGTTTTTCAGTTCCTTGAGGCACATTCTTTTAATTTATGCTTGACTTTCCCAAATAACAAATGAGGGGGGGTAATTGATGTCACAAATTTAACAACAAACTTTATTGTTTAACATCATCGGCACCAGATTTAGCTAGGCAACCTATTCTCCTGTGTCTTAATAAACGCATTACCTAGCTCATAATATCATAATCGAATAACAGATGAGGGAAGAGATTTCTTCTACGGATCTCGTACTATAAGATTATCAGTTGAATTGGAAAATAAATCAAAAGATTCCACTGGTTTGCATGACAGATACGTCGACTTTGTGATCAGGGCCCCAAGTCTGCTATTTTTATAAATTCGTCATTCTAACACGATCCCATTGTCATTTTGCTAAAAGTTTGCAATTCATAATGATCGATCATTGGTCAATGGTCTTTTAATAGAATTGTGGTAGAATGACAATATCGAGCTTATTAAAAGCACTAACTGCGCAATAACATCGTAATGGTAGGTCACTGATCAAAGGAACTGAAAATTTTTGCAGATTACTGCATACGTCAGATATTCATTTGTCATTATGTACGAGATTACCATTCTATGCCATTTCTTTAAATGAAGTGTCAGTGGTTGACCATCGGAAAGTCAAAATGACGCCATTTTAATAGTAGATTATCAAAACTTGTCAAAATCAACAATTATGAAATCAATGATAGACCATTCTGATACTATTGTAATAGCAGGCTTGAGGCCCAGGTATGCGTACTTACCCAAAGGAATAAGTTATTTGACAGACTGAATTACATATTGTTACTATCAGATCACATTAATATTATAAAGGTGAAAGTTTGTATGTATGTTCGTTACTCCTTCGCGCTAAAATGGCTGAACAAATTCGGAAGAAACTTTGCATACTGATAGATCAAGTCCTGGATTAGCGCATAGGATATTTTTTTTTATTTTGGGAGTAATTACATCTTTTTGCTTGTAACATAAAAAAACTTCTAAAGGTTTTGAGGTAATAGACATTCCTTGGTCATCCAAAATTCAAAATCCTCATTGAGAAACCATCCCAGTCTGTACCGAGAAGCTGTATTTCACTTCTTTGCTTCACTGATAGTACAAGTGCAGTCGCGTCGTTTGGCCACGGATAATGTATTCGGAGACACGACGCGCTGACCACGCGGCTTTTAGGGGGACGGTAATATGCTGCTTTTTGTGGAGAAAATTTCGGTATCAAGAAACAATTTGATGTTTTCGATACATTTAGGTTTAAAACTTTCTTAGGAACTCAAAACGTACTTACCTAATTTTAAAGTTAAGAAAATTAAGGTAAAACCAAAGTAAGGCTAGGTAAGGTCAAGCTATGTCTATTGAAAGGCAGATAGAAACTCAACCGTAATCGGAAAAATCTGACTAGTATTTATTTATTTGGATCTCCAACAAAGGACGTGTGTTTAAGGACTCCATGTGTAGAGATGGCATCATCATCATCATCATCACATTTCAGCCGAAAGAAGTCCAGTGTTGGACATAAGCCTCCTCCAAGTGTCGCCACAATTAACAGTGCGTCTCGCATCAATCGTACCGAAACCTTACCAAGTCATCTGTTGACCTTGTAGGAGGCCTTCCAGCGCGTTTTCCGGTACGGTAGACAATGACATGTATACAGATACATATAATAAAAATCACAACTACACATGGAGTCCTTTAACGTGTGCCCCTACAGTTACAGGAGACAGCATGTAGAGGAAGAGACGTTAAACCCATGCAACTTGATGGTTCGTGATGTTATCAGACTGATATAAAAATGTGCGGGGTCAGAAAAATATAAATTAACCCTTTTTAGTCGTGCACTCTTGACAGAGTGGTCGTGGCCATATCTCCGTCGAGTTTTGCAACACCGTTTCATGCGTGCACCATGCACCTCTGTGTTTGGTGGCTTGGGAGTAGGCTTTAATACTGGAGAATGTCACAGATTTGATGAAGATATCCAACCACCACTTTGAAAAGCGCCCACAGGATCTTTTGCCCTCGACTTTCCTTTGCACCATTAATCGTTCTATCAAGCCCTCGTTACGGGTTAAGCATTCATATTTGCACAAACGACAATCTTTCTTTGATATTGAGTTCTTTCAGGACTGCGATATTGGTTTAGTGCTGTAGAAATTAAGAGCCACCAACCCGGGATACTTTTCCATGATGGTGATGAATCCAGTAGATTAAGGCTTTTAAAAAACACGTATTTTCTAGAAAAAGTTTTGTACAATATTCGGGTAAATGACGGAATTATCGAATGCCAACAGACTTATCAGGTGTTATCTCTATATCTTTTCTCGCGTTGCCACTTCATCAAACAGCGTTGGATTCCGTTTGATGAAACGACTAGCTTTTAAACCATGCTCACGTTGACGATAGACTAGTGGGGAATGGCCATCTCAATATACAAATCAACTTTACAAATGTTTTATATCAGATAAAAAAAAATTAAAACCCATAGTGTAACAGTACCTATTCGATCGGTCTAAACTGTATGCAACATTTTAGGGCTCCAACTTTCTCACCCTGCCCAGTATGCCGCAGGGCCGTTAACAGCGAAATTGCCTCTATCTCTTACACCGGAACCCGCCGTCCTCAGCTACATAGTGACATTAATAAGTGGCCGGCGTGACGATAAAATAGCACCTCATAATAAAGCGCTTTTAAGTGTTGTAAAAAGCGGACGGTTTTAAAATCTGTCTTAGCGATTTTTAAATTTATTTAAAACCGTCTATAGGTGCTATCACAATGTATCACCATGTATCATTCGGTTCCCTTCAAAATGAGCCAAGTGGTGCTTTTTTTTATGATGGGAAAAATCATCAAAGTCAAAGTCAAAGTCAAATCATTTATTTCAAATAGACCATTTACAGGCACTTTTGAATAGTCAAATGTCGGTCAGTCCAAGAAAAGTGAAGCTAAATTGCACGTTCCAAAGAGTAGGTCTCTATGGAGAAGAACGTGCAAGAAACTCCATGGACACTCTTTTAAATCATATTATGTGTTACATATAATGCTTGGTTACATATTACTTGTTGCTTCTATCATGTGAGCACAATGTCGATAATGAAATAAAAATGCAAAATAATCAAAAGATAGAAACTGAATCAAGCCACTGGCAGCTAAGAGATGACCAGTCCCATCTGACGGCACCCGTTCACGAGCATGACGCGTGCATCAGCCCCACTCAGCTCAACCATTTTGAAGGGAACTGAACGACCCAATAACACGTGCCACCAACAGCGAGACATTTGAGTGAGCATGACAAACTCTCAACTGCCATGCTCGTAATGTCAAAAAAAAAAAAAGTTGTAACCTAATAAAAATGCTCCATGGTGCTTCACATTCACAAACTTGAAAAAAAGTGCTTCTACATTATACAATGCAATTGTGTCTTTCAAATTAAAAAATAATAATATTAGTTTCCAACTAATCAACTAATTAGTACGCCCTAGTGGTAGTGGAGCTGGACCAGCATTGAGCCAAGCATTTTTATCTTGAATATAATCCTCCAACCTATAATATGCTTGCCTGCATAGTGTGCGTTTAATACAAGATTTAAATTTCGTTTCATTGAGTTCTAATATTTGGGGTGGTATTTTATTATAACATTTTAAACAGTACCCCATGAAAGAAGAGGCCACTTTAGCCAGTCTGAAACCTGGTTGAACTAATTGATCCCTATTTCTTGTAACATAATTATGTCTATCGCCTCTTTTGCTAAAAAGATGAAGATTTTTTCTAACATACATGATATTTTCATAGATATATTGACAAGGTACCGTCATTATGTTAATTTCTTTAAACAGTTCCCTTAAAGAATCGCACCGGCGGAGATTGTAAATAGCTCTGATGGCTCTTTTCTGTAATATAAAGATTGACTGGATGTCTGCAGCCCGTCCCCATAGTAAGATACCGTACGACATGACACTATGAAAATAACTAAAATAGACTAGCCTAGCGGTATCAACATCCGTAAATTGGCGGATTTTTCTAACAGCATATGCAGCTGAGCTAAGCCGCCCTGCAAGAGATGTTAAGACAATATCCAATGACAACCCCCGCTCTTGGGCGGAGCGGGAGATAGTGTCAGACTCTTACTGACTAAAAGCCCACCCCGTCCCTTCTAGCCTTCATACCGCGGCTCGAGTTCCCTTTCGGATAAACCTGGCCCCAGTAGGCTTCGACCCGGCTGGGTCCCTGCTGTTGCCGACAACTCCTTGAGGCGTGCGGGAACAGTGCGCGCCGTCGACGACATGGGCTTGGTCCGGACAGTTACCGGACGGCCGGACAGCGAGCTACCCATTGCTCACTGTCCGCAAGCCCGCGCCTACGGTGGCCAGAAATCGAGATCGGAATCCCGGCGGCGGCGGCGAGAACGCCGTTGCCTGATGCGGTTGGCCTCCTTCTTTGCGAGCATTACTGCTTCGCAAAAGTCGCATGCGACTCCTCCTCGCTCCGGACCATGGCCTCAACCAAGGCCCGGAGCCAAGTGGTGCTGATATACGCGTCATGTTCGTGAAATGGGCACGGTCAGTTAAGAACGGTCATCTATTAACTGTCAGTGACAATTTTTAATTTATAAATTTAGAATAATTTTTTTTTACTTTATTTACATTGTTCTCACATAATGGTAACAAGAAACATGTAGCCGTGATATTTGAAATACATAAACATAATTTAAAAGAGTATCCATGTAGTTTCTTGCACATTCTTCTTCATAGAGGTCCTACACTTTGGAATGTGCAGCATAATTTTACTTATTGACTGACTTCTTGATAATTGTGCCTTTAAATGGTTTATTTGAAATAAATGCTATTGTAAAAATGTAAAAGTCTGACACTCCCTCTCGCTCCATCCAAAGCGGGAGCAGTTATTTGATAATTGCCTATCTCAAACTAAAGGGGATTTTTAAGTCAAGTGAATGGGCTACTTCTAGGCAAGAGTACTCCCCGTCGTAGGCATAGGCATCACGGCTTGCCGACTTGCCAAGTGAAATAATGGTCAAGCACGAGTATATAAATAATGAAAGAGGTCAATCTAATGAAGTCTTGTAAGTATGTTTTTTATGCAATATGAGCAGTTTTGTAGAAAGAGCGAATAAAATGAAAATAAAAAGTTTTTCTGAAAGACATACCTACAACCACAGAATAGTTCAGATTTCAGTCCTTTGAAATATCCCTTTTATAATCATCGTTTTAACATGCTTAGTTTTAGAAGGGCCACTTACTGCATATGTCAGTTCCATGAAGCACAATTGCCAAGTCTATCTGCACAATTAACAGAGACGTACGAATGCAATGCTCTGCGAGATCTGGACACAACATGAGATATTATCCTGCAATGGCCAGCCGTGATGAAGCTATTTTATTGTGGCGCAAGTTATAAACTTCAGAAATGTTGGCTCCGAACAACCAGATGTTAACAAAATTGGTGGGGTCTTCAAGTCAAGAGTGAATAGTTTACTTCTAAGCCAGTGTTCTCCATCGTCGGACCCACATCGTCGCTTACCATCAGGTGAGATAGTGGTGAAACGCGAGTTTATCCATTTCTTTTTCAGGAAACGAAAAAAAAAATAAGCCTCACCATACAAAATGATAAACTTGATTGGACAATTTGTATGGCGAGGCCGATTTTTTTTTCGTTTCCTGAAGAAAAAAAAATTGTGGAAGGTTGTTCGGTTTCGTCTACTGAGCAAGCCCTTAAAGTTTGTGGAGGGCTGTCCCTTACACTTTGTATATACGAGAAGACTTCATTCATCCTGACAACAGACCAAAATATCAGCAACAATTGCGGTATTTTTGGAATGAGCTATTATGACCCTGGAACGCCAAGGGCAACCGAAAGAACACAGGTAGGTTTTAGTCATGAAAACTCTGACACTCCCTCTCGCTCCACTCCACCCAGAGCGGGAGAACTTATTAGATGAAGAGAGACGTTATGTTCCTTATCTCAAAGAGAGGCTATCACCTCAACTGTCTATCTCCTAGTTTTTTTTTTTTCAAGTTCTGTACCATAGAGCATTTTTATTACAACACAACTACAACTTGTTTGACATTACGAGCATGACAGTGGAGAGTTTGTCATGCTCACTCAAATGTCACGCAGATGGCGGCACGTGTTATTGGGTCATTCAGTCAGTCAGTTCCCTTCAAAATGGTTGAGCTGAGTGAGGCTGATGCACACGTCATGCTCGTGAACGGGCGCCGTCAGTTGAGACTGGTCATCTCTTAGCTGACAGAGGCTTAATTTTATTTTATTTTTTATTACTTATACACATTGTGCTCACATAATAGAAGCAACAAGAAATATGTAACTAAGATTATAGACCAGGGTCGATAATTTTTAAAACCAAAAGGAGGAGAATATTATAAAAATGAAAGGAAAAATAATTTACGGGCGATCTGAGGTCGGGAAGGGGATGGGGGTGAGTTTTTAAGGGTAAAAAACGGTTTTTCTCGATTTCCGGCAAAACTAAAAGTCCTATAGAAAAAAGTCAAATGGCAAAGTTGTAGGTAATAAAAAGATCTAAAACTTTTGCATTTACACTTTTTTCACATAACCTCAAAATGTATGTGAAAAATTCAAAAAACCAAGTTTTTGGTTTTTTAATTTTATCTTTTTCAAAAAAAAATTTTAATTCACGAAATTTGGTGAAAACTTACCTTTTTATGTCCCAAATACGCTGTAATTTATTTGATTAGAAATATTTATTTTGTTCACATTATTTTGAATTAATATCGAAAAAGCACCCCAATTTTCAATCGAAAAATCACCCGTCAAAATGTCGGCTTTTTTCAAAAAGTTGGCATGTTTTCTGTTCGTTGAAATCTCTACTTTCCGATGGTGAAAAAAAATATATATGTTACCATAGTAAATCTTCTCAGAAAATGCAAAAAATCGAAAAAAAACTCGAATTTAAATACATTTTTTTAATTATTATATACAATTTTGAGCTATTTATTAAAATTTACACTTTAATAAAAGAGATTATTATTTTTTAATCTTAGTAAACTTGTCACAATTATCTTAAAGAAACTCAGCGTGCACTACTGTATTTCGAATACTGGCTAGTCTAACGGTTGTTACAGCTGCTACGAAATAGTAGGTATGTATGTAGTAAGACCCAGACCCGCCTAACCCCTTCCCCACTTCTCTATGAAATACCTTTTGATGGCTATTTTTCGTAGGTCACTCAGGTATATAAGTTATCTAAAAATAGTTATAAATAGGCATCTACGCATATAATTTAAAGAAGATTCGACTACTTTCCCCAAATATTGTAGATGTCTTATTTAATATTAATTTAATTAACTTATTTGTTTGTTAATTGCATTTTTTTTTCATCAATGTAAAAACATGTAATCCTACGTTTTTCCAGTAATTAAAGTGTAAATTTTAATAAATAGCTCAAAATTGTATATAATAATTAAAAAAAAAATTAAATTCGAGTTTTTTACGATTTTTTGCATTTTCTGAGAAGATTTACTATGGTAACATATATATTTTTTTTCACCATCGGAAAGTAGAGATTTCAACGAACAGAAAACATGCCAACTTTTTGAAAAAAGCCGACATTTTGACGGGTGATTTTTCGATTGAAAATTGGGGTGCTTTTTCGATATTAATTCAAAATAATGTGAACAAAATAAATATTTCTAATCAAATAAATTACAGCGTATTTGGGACATAAAAAGGTAAGTTTTCACCAAATTTTGTGAATTAAAATTTTTTTTTGAAAAAGATAAAATTAAAAAACCAAAAACTTGGTTTTTTGAATTTTTCAAATACATTTTGAGGTTATGTGAAAAAAGTGTAAATGCAAAAGTTTTAGATCTTTTTATTACCTACAACTTTGCCATTTGACTTTTTTCCATAGGACTTTTAGTTTTGCCGGAAATCGAGAAAAACCGTTTTTTACCCTTAAAAACTCACCCCATCCCCTTCCCGACCTCAGATCGCCCGTAAATTATTTTTCCTTTCATTTTTATAACATTCTCCTCCTTTTCTAATGGGTTTCATCCTACTATTTTTTTTTTTCACTTTTTATTATTTTTAAAGGCTTCTACCCTGGTCTATTATATGTAACTCATAATATGATTTAAAAGAGTGACCATGGAGTTTCTTGCACGTTCTTCTCCATAGAGACCTACGCTTTGAAACGTGCAATTTAGCTTCACTTTTTTGGACTGGCCGACATTTGGCTATTCAAAAGTGTCTGCTATGGTCTATTTGTAATAAATGCTTTTGACTTGATTTATCCCCTCCCGCCTTCGCCCACCACTTTCACTCGCAGGCGTTAAGTAAGATTACACTACTAAGTCTATATGCGAGCACAGACCGACAGACGGCCGGCGGACGGCTAATTTTGTTTGTTCCGACAGCTCAGTACTGATACATGGTTGTAGTTACATTGACAGGTGGCTTCATAGATAGGTTAGACGATTTTTGAACGTAGAAAAAGTATTTTGAGGTTAGATACGCGTGGTTACATACTTTTGTCATCAAGAACTTTTAATTCTAGCTCATACGAGAGCACCAGGGTAGACAAACAAGTTTTCTGTTAGCGTAAACCTGTTGATTAGTCTTCTTGGTTTTTTTATTACTCTTACCCAAGAAAAACCTTTATGTGTTATCTCCCTGAAGCGTGAATATATCGACATGTTTATCCTGCTCAACTAACCACCGGCGCCCAGAACTGGCCACTCTTACGGTCAGGTTCGCCTTGGGAGTTTCCCGCAACGCTATGGAGCACAGTTTTCTGGGTGTAAAAAAAACAGACCGAATACGGATTAACATGCTGTGCTCCAATACGAGCATAACAGACGTGAGCAAAACAGCTGCCAGGCTCAATGAGATTGGGTGGGTCACATCAGCCGCAAGCACACAGACCGCTGGACAAGTGTCGCCACGCAGTGGGTTCCTACAGAGGGAAAGCGCCATAAAGGCCGGCCCAAAAAAAGATGGCAAGACGATCTAGACGCGAAGCACGAAGACTGGTTCGAGGCGACACGGGGGAAGAATGTCTAGAAGGAATTGTGTAAACAGTTGTACGCCTACATTTTAAACTTTAGAATCTGTCATTAAAATCAAATCTATTGGATTTCTATGGAATATATAAATAATGGAAATTAATCTTGATAGAGAGAAAACGTAATCCACCAAAAAACTCAGCAGATAGACTGACTTTCTGGGCTACTTGCTATATGCCAAGTAAATAGCAGAAGACTACATACCTAATAATAATATAGTTATAGTCTTAATATAGTTCCTGGTAACCAGTCCACTTAAAATTCCAAAAACCATAGGCTTGTAATAGTTTTCCACATGTTGCAATAGTTTCCCTTCAACCGGGGGTTGTCCTTGGATGCACTAGCATAGCGCATACAGGGATAATCACCGGTTGGTACCACGTCCCATTAAAAACGTCTAAAAGGGCCTCTGCGAGTTGGTTTCGGCTCCTCGTATGCCTTCCAAAGGTCCAGAACCTCAGGGACCTGAGATAAATAAATATAATATTATAGCAGCGTTAACAAAAACTCCCAAGCCGGCAAACACAGAGCTGAATAGCTAAATGATGGCGTCGTAATGTGAGAGAGACCACCGCCGTGCAGGACTCGACCGAGACATGACCACGACCACTCTGTCGAGAGTGTATGACTTAGAAGAAGAACATACCTAATAGGTATGACCACTACTAATTAGTAACCGCACTAGAAATTACTTCTGTATCGTAGGTGCGTTCACAAACATGTAAACTGGCATACCCAACATGTATCTGCAGGTCATACAAATATTTGTTCCGTGCGGGAATCGAAACCACGACACGCAGCGCATCAGCTTCTTCTTCTTAGCGTGTCGATGGCAAAACTTATTAAATTCCATGCCTGACCCGGTATTCGGCCACGGCAATGCCGTCCACTGATGCTGTCATTAGATCCCTACGTGAACAGGTTACAGGCACTTTTTGCAGGATGGAAGGTTGGATATGGTCTGTGGAGAGACGCCGCACAAACACAGAAGGTCGGAACCGTCTTGGAACCCCCATCTGTGGAGATTGTCTTTGCTGCGCCCAGCCTGGGTGCGGAGTCTGTTTAGAATGTTTGAGTTGGCAAACTTAAAGCGCATCAGCCGAAATCTTCTGGCCATCCTTACACCAGGAAGGAATCCAGAACCCACGCACAACAACAAGATTTCTGTAAAACCAGCAAGTAAGTAATGGTTATTTAGCAGTTCCCAGCAACGCATTAACCCGAGCATGTTAATCGGGTGTTACCATACGTTTTTGCACTTCAATCAACTTATTACGAGGTGAGTGCTGGCGCTAATGAGACGGACAAACGTACAGACGCCCACGCGTACAACTTGTATGTAAGTATACCTATATGGTGGGTAGGTACTTGGAAGTACCGTAAGGTGCCCGGACGTAAAGGCTAGCACCATCCCATCTTGTTCGGGTGACGTAAGAGGCGATTAATGGACACACCATAGAATGGGCAGCCGCATTCTCTGTGCATTGCAAACCACCACACTGCGATCTCCAAACAACTTGCCAAGCGCGGCGATAGTGCCCCTCTTTAGGGGAGGCCTATGTCTAATAGTTGTCGTCTTACTGCTAGCAGGGGCCCAGCTGGGTCGAAGCCTACTGGGGCCAGGGTTAGTTCCGAAAGATAGCTAAGCCACGGTATGAAGGCACGAAGGAACGGGGTGGGTTTTTAGTCAGTAAGAGTCTGACACTATCTTCCGCTCCGCCCAAAAGCGGGTGTTGTCATTAGATGATTTTCCCACCATAAGAAAAAACGTCTTTCTGCTGAAATGATGATGATGATTTATTTATTTAATCTTCATGCTTCAAAAGGTACAAAGGCGGACTTAATTCCTTAGGCATTCTCTACCAATCAACCAAATGATGATGAGGTAACTCATACAAGAAAGGAGAGGCCTGTTTGACGTCACAATTTCTTTTTTAGTTTCTGTGAAAATGTTACTATTTTGATATAAAAAAAAAGTTTATTCTATTCTATATTTCATTAAAAAACTACCTAAAAATAATTACCGAATTAATATTTCAATAACAATTTAACCATTGTCCAATTAGCCACTCCATAAAATTACAACGGCCGAGCAACAGCATAATTATAACAATTACTATCAAAAACTGCCGCGACCGTGTCTGATGACGTCACACACGTGACGTGACGCCGCGAAGGGTGGCGCGGCGCCTCGCTGCACTGCCATCCACTTACATCTGCCAATATTTGCTCACCAGACCCCCTGTGCACCCCTCACTCCACCCCCCGAGACCCCGCACGCACCACCCGTTCATATTTCAAATGCTATGATGTGGGGTGACACTAAACACTACAAAATACAAAGTTACTGTGATGTTGTTACACCGAAGTGTAATTTTGTTTTGTTTCTATTTTCTTGACGCTAATTTTATTAATCAATTTAAAAAAATATTTAATTAATAAAAAAAGAAATCGATGAATCTTTTGAAACGTTTTCCACAATTCACGACCACGCTTTTTTTTAAATTTTTTTTAGGATTGCATATAACCACTGACTTACCTAATGGTAAGCGATAATGTGAATGATAATTGAGCACGCTAACCTAGAAGTAACCTATTCACTCGACATACAAGACCTTAGGTTCCAAATACTTAATTATACATGAAAGAATGGTGGTCTACCCCCCGGTAAAGGGATTCTAATGTATTTTTTTTTTGTTGGTTTGTAATCAAGAGTATGTCGTTCGTCTAACTTAGACCTGGGTTTAAATCTGACCAGGCACATTACTTTCTGTAATTTACTTCACCACCACTGCTATCAAAACGGTGATCCCAATACATCGTGAAAAAACCGGAATGTTTTAGAACCAAAAGCATCGAAGACATGTGATGTCCACCAGCCCGGTAGGCCTGCTAGAGAAAAGAATCGGCGTCCTTTTAGCAGTGGAAACATGATAAGGCTAATTATAAGGTGTAATGGATCAAAAGAGAACATCTTATTATGGTAAAATTATGTTGTTTGATGAAGTTACAGACACAAAAATAAAGATCACTGATGGCACAAATAAGTAGAATAAGACTCACGAGCTGGCAGCTCAGTTCCATTGACGTGGGTCAGATGGACCCACGTCAATGTTGACTGTTAACATGAGACAGTCAATAGATTATCTGGGCTTGATATGTCTGCCACATGGCGATTGAGCCAGTAAAACACAAAGTTGGTGCCCTGAAATTGAACGACGGGGTGGCGGTAGACCAAGAAGGAGATGGAGAGACGTCTTAGGTGTCTTCCTAAGGAATTGCCAAGTAGCTCAAACCGGCAACTGTAGTGGGAATGGAGGGAGGCCTTTGCCCAGCTGTGGGACAGTATAGGCTTGATATAATAATAATAGTGTTAATAGTCATAATCAGTATAAGGATAAACATCTAAAATACTTGAGTATTTTTGGTCCGTCAATAATAAATTTTACATAAGTATGCTAATAAAAGTTTGAAGGACATTAGAAAACTCCGCCACAATTACCACGTATAAAGTACAGTCATGGTAACCATTTAAACAGGTTATTATTTACATGTATTGAAATGTTCAATGATGGTACTAATTGACGTGATAATTCAATATTTTTCATAAGCGAAACTACTTGTTTTACTAAGAAAATATTATTTTTATCCCAAAGTTTTCCTACTTCACTGGTTGAGAAATAGAATTAAATGGAACATAGCTGGCCACACATCTGTCGTAGACCTACAAGCTAAAGTAACCATACAGTGGGCTTCGGAATTGATTGCAGGAACACGAATGATTTTTAGTTAGTGAAAGTCTGACACTCCATATTCAATTCAAAAAGGCAAACCCAACATATTTTTATTTCACATAGGCCAACATGAGGCACTTACAAAATATCAGAAGCCTCTACTACTACCTCCCTCCCTCTACTATCTACTAGGCTTTTTAAAAATTGTGCACTAGCACAGTTTCAATTTTTCATTTTCAATGGAATAGAACCGGTAAAATTCATAAAAAAATAAAGAGAGTCACTCTTTATTTTTTTTTTATGAATTTTACTATATTTCCATACTAAAACATTAACAGGCATATCAGAGGACAGCTTGCTCTCGTTCCACCTAGAGCAGAAATAATTTATTTGACAATTTCCCACTTCAGAAAAATAATGTAAGTACGTACTTTTCACAAGTTGTTTTTAAAGCCAGGTGGCGACTCTATCTCTAGGTAGATAAATAGATATTCTTTATTGTCCACCATAAAAATTGCAGTAAGAGCTTAACACTGATTTTGCTAGTCCACTAATCTGGTCCTAACGTAAATGCGAATTCACCTTCTAAAAACGCACATAGTGGGTCAACAGCAGAGAACTGAAACGTGGCATTATTAAAATAAAATGAAAAATAAATACCTACTAAAATAATATCATGACTACAAACAGAAGTATAGAACATCGAGCTTATCTTCGTCTAAAATTCACTTCTGTGCAGGTAACACTTCAATTCATTTTGAGTTCATTGAGTTTCGGTGTTTCTTCTCAGGGTAATCGGCTAAGAAACACTGCACCGGTCTCATCTAGTTTAAATTGAAGTATGAAAGTGTTTTTTAAAAACCTATTTGCAAAATAAATGTCATTTATTTGAAAATAAAGATTCTATTCTATTCTTATTCTATTCTATTGAAGTTTACGTTAAACTCGTTAAAACTAAAAGGCCTGTTTTGACATTTGAGAAAGACCCTTTCGTGTAACTTGGAACGAAACTGAAAGAAAAAATAAAATAATAATAATTACATAAAATATTTTTTCATCCCACCAACTCGGAAAGAATATTTTTGCTCTTCGATATCTGAGAGCAAAAGCCGTTTTAATTCTCTAGAGAGATAAAGTAAATTGAATATAGAACATCGCGTGCACTAAGTTTATGAATTCAAAACATCATTAAACCTTTTTACTTCTACCTCCATCGTACCAAATTTGTCATACAACTTTTTTTTAATTTGTTAGAAACTCAGACTCAGAACCTCCTTCGTGTACTTTTTTTGCATTTAGTCATTTCCTCGCTGATTTTTTGCATTTAGTCATTTCCTCGCTGATGTGGGATGAAAAGTTACGTGTTGCACTCGACTGCAAAGATTTTTCACCTCATGCTCTTTTGATTCTCTCGCTAATGCTCAAGATTTTAATTTATGAATCACTCGCTGCGCTCGTGATTCAATTTTAGGCTCCTTCGCTTGCTCGGTCATCAAAATTTAGCACGCGGTTAAAAAGCAACTTTGCACTCTTGTATGACAAAAACTATAAAAAAATACATAATTGTTTTTGGCGCGTTAAATAATATGATGGAATATATTGCGAGTATTCTTTTTGCGTAATCATGTATTCATTTTGTTTTTTTTTTTATTTTTTGTCAAATTTACACTTCGGTGTGACAGTCAGCCGCGTCAAACCGTTGAATGCGCGAAGTCGCCACGTTTCAGTTAAATCGATGCGTTCCGTTTTATTCACTCGCGCTGATTTTATAATCCAACGTGTGCATACGGGTATGAAAATCAGACGCTATGTAGATCCGCTCCCTTTTTCACATTTGCAAGTTGGTATAAGTTATTCCGGTTTGCGTTTCGTTTTTATACGTTTGAATTTTAGGATGGAGAGACATAAGATTCGTAAGACCATAATTTGAATAAAAAAACATTGGTTTTTTAAGTGATTTTTTCATGGCATGTGTGTAATGAATTACAAAAATCGAATGGATATTACTAGAATGAGATTTATATCTACTGCACTTATCTCTTATGCATTAAGCTGTTTTCTTATTCCAGACATATAATAATGATATTTATTTATCAACATCGAAGGACTGGAACAATTTGCCTGCTGCGGTCTTCCCGTCCGATTATAATTTGGGTGTCTTCAAGGCTAGAGTGAATAGGCTTTTAATTAACTAGTGCGCCTCACCATCAACGATTGCAAGCACTAATTTATATGAGATAAAAAATAAACTTAAATAAGTACCTAAACTTTAAGTGGCCTACCCAAATGTTCTTACTTTGGTACGCGGTCTAACCAAATGTCTTTATTATAGTTCGTCATACTGTTGAACTTCAAAAGCTCTAAGTTGAGCTACACGATATCTAACTAAAAGTAGAACTAACAACACGCCGATTTTATATGGAAACAAGACTTGTAGAGCTACACTCGATACATGTCACGCGACGTTGTTTTACATACAAATCAGGCGTGTTACACGTGTGCATCAGTCTAATGTGGTTCTAGCTTTATGCTTGCCTTTTCTGAACAGTTCCACTCACTATGTGGTTCTTTTCCTCAAAGGAACAAGCTTAGACATGACATGGGCATCCACCAAGTGTCACCACAATGAACGGTCCTACGCGCCTCGCATCCGTCGGATTCTCATTACTTTTGGTCCGCGATAATCCGATGGATACGAGACTCTCAGCAGGTCGTCGGTCCACCTTGTGGGAGGCCTTCCAACGCTGCGTTTTCCGGTCGCCACTCTAGAAGCTTTCGGCCCCATCCACCATCCGCGCCCACTGCCGCTTTAGTTTGGAGATTCTTCGGGTTCTGTCGGCGACATTCTCCTGCGGATATCTTTATTCCTAATGCGATCACGCAAGGAGACTCCGAGCATAGCCCTATCTTCACAAAAGATGTATGTTTTATGATTGTACTGCTATTCCAATCTATTATTTTAAACACAATAAACAGGAGATACCAGAATAGCAAAAACAAGTAGTAATAATTCGCCAGTCACCCGGCACCAGCACGCTCCGTAGGCGTTTCGCAACAACAACAACGACTTGGATGCCAACACTAAGAGCTGCCACAACAAAGATAAAGATGGAAGCACCAAGTTACGAGGACTTTGGTTTGATTGTCATACTTTGAACAATGGTGGCCGATTGGTAAAGGCTCTGACTTATGCAGGTCGCGGGTTCAAACCCAGCCAGCACCGGACACGGGACAAGAGTAAGAAAATGATGATGATCGCCTCAATGTATATCATAGCATAAAGCATAATCAGCCCATTAATGTTCCCACTGCTGGGACTCAGGTCCCCTCTCTAGGAGAGCGAATGGGCCAGGGATATCATGGAATGGGCCGTAATCCACCAGCGCAGCCCAGTGCGGGTTGGCGAATATCACATGTCTTCGAATTATTGGTTCTAGGACATTTTTTTAAATCTTTTATAAACTAGTGTTTCACTGCGACCCCACCTGATGGACATGCCAGTTTCTCACAATGTTTTCCTTCACCCTTTTGAGAGCAGTGTTGATGAAATAAATTGTATGAAGTATGAATCCAAAACCTACGACTTGTAAGTCGGGGTCGACCCCATCTCTGCTCAGAAGTTGTACAACACTATTATAGAATTAGCACAATATAAAGTGACGATGCAGTTATTTAAACCTATTTAAGAACAAGAAAAAAAAAAACAATAGCTTCAAAGAAATCGGTTGAATATTCTGCAACATGTATCTAGGTACCCGAGCGCCACGAATAGCGACGCTACAAGCGAACTCGCCTTGTGCTACAAGCGGCAAAAACAAACGTAGGTATGTCTATTATCTCATCATCATCATATCAGCCGAAAGACGTCCACTGCTGGAGATAGGCCATAGGCTGGTCTATTATCTACAAGGCCGCAAAATAGCGCTGCAAGCAGCTGCGAAGTTAGATAGAAATTAGTCAGCGCTTAGAAATGATGCTTGTAGCGAATTGACGGCTCAAGCGTGGCGTTACTTTCGGGGCCGTGCCATTAGTGTTCCTTCTGCACCTCTCTGTGCCGTGACTCGACGCTAGTGCGTGAAGGCGTGAAGAGCCCTCCACGGGACCACCCAACTCGCTCCGCAAATAATGCTTAATAGCACCGAATTGAGGTGAAAAACGAAAAAACACAAGCTCAAGGAAAAAAAAACTTGTGAAATATCAAAAAAATCATGTTGGTTTTACGATTCCTTGAGGTTTTATGCAAAGAGTAGATAAACAGTGTTAGGTTTATGCTATTTGCTAATGTCATTCTAACTGGCTTGGCATTGCATTATCATTATTCTTGTGATTTTAAAATCATATACCTATCTTTAGGTGCGGTAATTTGCTAAACACAACGAGTCAAATGATATTATCATAAAAATAATAAAATGATGTGCAATCCAAAAGTAAGTAGGTAGGTACCTACCTGAATTTAGAATGACTCACATCAGTTAGCCACAAGGACCAAATTGTTGCAAAAGATTACATTACAATAAAAACAAGAAATTAACAACAAGAAACAAGAAAAAAAAATTAATTATAAAATAAGCAAAATAGCTGTCCATGATTCCAATAAACCTCACCAAATGTTAGAATACCTATGCATTGTACATAAATAACTAACTTCATAAAGCGCCATCTCTGCGCTGTAGACTGAGTTACAATGTCTATTTGTTAATTTTGTGTTTAGCGCCATCTATTGTCATACCTCGTAACTAGGCTATCTACTTTGTTACCGTTTAATTACATAGATGACGCTACTAACAGCTTCAACGTATTCTACGAATCAATTATTACCAATATACAGATAAGATAACCTACCTTGATCTCTTCAAGAGCTTTTTCCGTGAACTTAGCTTCCGAAGATGTCAAACCGTTCTGTGGAAGAGACAAGAGATCCGTTAGTTTTTAATTAAGACTGTGCTTACTTATGGGCTAAATTCCTTGCACGCGGCGAGGCCGTATGTTAGCGACCCAGATTCATTGATCGATGAACAATACTGTTAGATTAATAATGCGTACTATAAAGTATAACGTGGACAATCAGAACATTACAGACTAGTTTTTTCCCGCGACTTCACCATGGACTACGCCATAACACTATACACACATTACCGGAATAAAATGGGCTAGAATTGAACGATCGAGTAGTTTTCTTTGTGTTATAGGATCAGTGTTTTCAAACAATAAACACATTAAAAACACTTTAGAATCCTTTGAATGTTTTACGTACCTAAGTAGAGTTTTTAAAACAATTAGGGAAATGTTATTTTCATCAGTGAATAGGTGAAGGCAAAAGTGAAACTTTGTAAAAGGGAAGCCATCTAAAAAAAATACCTTTTTCCTTTACATAATGTGCAATATAATAACAATAATAATTAATAAAAAAAAAAATAACTTAATAATCGAAAAGTCTCATTTACTGAACATTTAATAACAGGAAAGAATCATTTAAAAACTTTGCTGAAGGAAATATTAGGTCGGTTAGCGGAACAAGTAACTAGCAAATAATTTTAGCCGTTCGCACTAAATGCTGCACGGCAGTGGTCCAGACAAGTTCGGCAAGTTTTTCACTAATAACAAAAATAGTGACCGATCGCGATGGAAACACGATTTTAATTCAGTGTGTGAAAAAGAAACTAATGTGGTAACTGAAAAACTAATAATCTACTATATAAAAATAAGTCGGGTTTTCCTTCCTGACGCTATAACTCCAGAACGAACGAACCGATTTCCACGGTTTTGCATTCGTTGGAAAGGTCTCGGGCTCCGTGAGGTTTATTAGAGTAGAGTAGGGTAGAGTAGAGTAGGGTAGAGTAGGGTAGGGTAGAGTAGAGTAGGGTAGAGTAGGGTAGAGTAGGGTAGGGTAGAGTAGGGTAGAGTAGGGTAGAGTAGAGTAGAGTAGGGTAGAGTAGGGTAGAGTAGGGCAGAGTAGGGTAGGGTAGAGTAGAGTAGAGTAGGGTAGAGTAGAGTAGGGTAGAGTAGGGTAGAGTAGGGTAGAGTAGGGTAGAGTAGGGTAGAGTAGGGTAGGGTAGAGTAGGGTATAGTAGGCTGAAGTAGGGCAGAGCGGGAGCGAAGCCGCGCAAAAGCTAGTTGATAATATAAAGAGATAAAGTTTGTATTTTTGTTTTTGTGTTTTTTTGTTTGTAGGAGGTAATCTCTGGAAGTACTGGTCCGATAGCTAAAATTTTTTCACCGATAGAAAGCTGCTTTATTCCCGAGTGACATAGGCTATGTTTTATGTACGCGGGCTAAGTCGCGGGCATAGTAAAATATTTCAGTTAAGTATTCTCGACATGCTTAGTAATATATAACTGTAACTTTCATGAAATACTAAATAATCGAATAAATGATGATATAGACGGGCAGCAAAACTGCCCTTGCTTCCCGACAGGCTTAGTCCGATTTATTGTCTTTTTTGTGACAATTAGGTGTCCCGATTTGAATACCAAAATCCCGATTATTTTCATATTTCATTCCGAATTTTTATTTACTGGACCGGGCAACACTAGATTTTACCTACTGATAGTTATTTTGTCCGTTTCAAAACGCCGCAGCCGGAGACATTTGAAATCCACTGTCAACATCTTACGACAAGTTATCAATTTCATTTTATATTTTTGGTAAATCAATCTTGACAGTTGATGGAAGATTTACTAACACTGATAAGGCTTTAAAAATCTTTGGGTTTACGCTGCTTTAGCGAGGTTTCACTGTAACTTCTCCCGCTCTGGGCGAAGGGAAAGGGAGTGTCAGACTTTTACAGCCTAAAGGAATTTTTGGTAAAAATCATTGACTTTTTCAGCGGATAAAAATCATCCAGATGACATCACATGCCCTAGAGCGGGAGATAGTGTCAGACTCTTACCGATAAAAAACCCACCCCGTTCCTTCGTTGCCTTTCATACCGGGGCCAAGGCTACCTTTCGGAAACAGACCCTTGGGCCCAGTAGGCTTCGACCCTGCTGGGCCCCTACGGTTGCTGCCTGCGGTTACCCGACGGTCGGACTGCCTAAAGGGGTGACCAGACGGTTGCAAACTAGCGTTCCAACCAAGGTGACCTTGCTTTATGTGTTTGGTTTGTGTTGTGGCTACATGTACAATGTAAACCACGCGCTAACACGTTCGGTGGTTGGGAAAACGCGCCTCCCAACCAAGGGCATGGTTGGGACGTTGGTTTGCAACTGTCTCGTCACCCCCTTAAACACACCCGTGTTCCTTCTCTTTCAGATAACAAAATATCAAAGAAAAAATGGGGGGGGTGGGTCAGAACCAAATACACATACACAAAAATTGCTTAAAAAGCGATCAAGCAGTTTCGGAGGAGTTCGATAATTAAACAAAGTGACACCGGATTTTTCTACAGATTTTTCGCACCCTGACATAGATTCTAAATTTACCATCGCGATAAAAAAATCCCTATACATCTGATAAGCTATCGGTAATACAGAAATATCGTTATCACTAACTACGTAACTTCAAAGAGTAAATATCTATTACATATTCCTTATCCAGCGATAATCTACATCCATGTACATATGTATAGCCGTGTTTTTTAAGGAATATTTTTTTTTGTAAGAATGTAGTATGGAAATTCCGCTGACGCGATGGTTAAGTATTTCATAAAAAGAAATTGGTATTGTAATTTTTTTTTATTATGGATAGACTCGCGTTTTATCTCCCCTAATGGTAAGCAATGATGAGGTCGACGATGAAGCACGCTTTCCTATAAGTAACATATTCACTCTTGACTTAAAGACGTCATCTAGATTGTAGCTACCAGGAAACACACGAATCCGGGAATTCTACTCTTTAGCTGTGCACACAATGAACGTGTTCCCAAAATGTTTCGTGCATATGGGCGGCATGTCCAATTTTTCACCAATTATATACCAGTGGTGTATTAGGTACATGTTGTCTTTTTGGTTCATCATTAGACGTGGAGACTAATTAACTAATTTAATTTGAGCCGATATTCATAGACAAGGCAGATAACTTTTTGCGCCAAAACAATAGACTCATTATGTAATGTATTGTTTCCGACGAAGCGCGATGCGTGGATGTAGAAAACTGCCTATTCAATAGGTGATTAGATGTTACGAATCGAAACTGAAGCCTTATAAACAGTAACTCGACCACATCATCGCTTTAGATAATCATCATCATTTCAACCGAAAGACGTCTACTGTTGGATGTATGCCTCCCCCAAGTGTCGCCATAACGGCCGGTCCTATGCGTCTCGCATCCCTCGGATTCCCGCGACCCTCACTAAGGCCCGTATTAATAAACGTTCCTCAGCCCAAGATCCTGTACTCATGTGTTTATTAATTAGCAAAGATCTTGGGCTTCTGTCATAGTATAATCGGGGATCAAATGATATCGCACTTGAGGACGGAGTTGAGCATCGTTTATTAATACGGGCCTAGGTCATCGGTCCACCCTGTTGGAGGCCTACCAACGCTGCGTCTTCCGGTGCGTGGTCACCATTCCAGAACCTTTCGTACCTCGACCGTCTGTTCTGCGAGCAATGAGCCCTGCCCACTGTCACTTAAGTTTGGCGATTCTTTGGGCTGTCTGTAACTCGCTAAGGAGGAGGCCGACCGCATCAGGCAACGGCGCTCTCGCCGCCGCCGCCGCCGGGATTCCGATCCCGATTTCCAGCCACCGTAGGCGCGGGCTTGCGGACAGTGAGCAATGGGTAGCTCGCTGTCCGGCCGTCCGGTAACCGTCCGGACCAAGCCCAAGTCGTCGACGGCGCGCGCTGTTCCCGCGCGCCTCAAGGAGTTGTCAGCAACAGTAGGGGCCCAGCCGGGTCGAAGCCTACCGGGGCCAGAGTAATCCGAAAGGGCGCTCGAGCCCCGGTATCGAAGGCTTGAAGGAACGGGATGGGTTTTTTAGTCAGTAAGAGTCTGACACTATCTCCCGCTCCGCCCAAGAGCGGGGGTTGTCATAAGATGATTTTTCCCATCGAAAAAAAAAAAAAAAAAAAGGCTGTCTGTAACCTTGGTCCTTCTGCGCTAAACTCTATTACAGTATTTACTACTTACTATAAAATAAACTTAACCGTAACGTCCGTTACCTATTATGTAATAAAGGTCAAACGCTAGCCTATCAATAATAAAAAAAAGTCCTGACTCACTAACCGACTCATCAACGCCCGCCCAGCCCAAACTCTTGGACCTTGAACGCTAAAATTTTGCATAGACGTGCCTCTTATTATGTACACAAAGAATAAGAAAGGTTTTTTTCATTATTCACCTCCTAAGTGGATAAAACGGGGATCTAATGTTTTTATAGAAAAATACTTTCCGTGGTAAAGCATCTGGCAGAAGCTAGTACAGAGTCAGTGCCGTACGTAACTAGCCTTTTATACGCCCGGTGCGAGCCTCTTGCGCCCCTAGGAAAAAGTATCTACAACAGTTACAACACAAACAAAAAGAACTAGATATAAAATGTTTGCGCCCCTTCAGGGACTGCGCCCTGTGCCTGGGCACCGCTGGCACCGCCCTAGTTACGGCACTGTTTGGAGATCAGCAAAAACAAATCTATCATAAATCAATTCAAAACAAAATATTTTATTTCACATAGACCTACGTTATGTACATGCACTTATAGATCGTCAGAAGCTAATTCACCGGTACCGAATGGCCGTTTCTTATGGAGAAGAACCGGCAAGAACCATCACGGTTACGCCTCAACCCTGCAAGGGCTGACGGATTGTTCAAAGGAGTATAGGTATCAGCACGAATCTTGAGCGCTCGGCGTCAGAGAGGATCGCTTTGCGCATTCCATACATTGGCGAGCCAATCGTCGTCGTTGTTAGATACATGCAGCAAGAGCAGTGATAAGTCCACTGATAGACATATGCCTTCCCCAAGTGTAGCCACAATGACCGATTCAATGCGTCTCGCATTGTTCGGATTCCCATAACTCTCACCAGGTCATCAGTCGAAAATGTAGGAGGCCTTCCAACGCTGCGTCTTCCGGTACGTGTCACACACCTATTATTAATAAAAGCTAGAAGACGAATTATCTTCATGACCTTGCAATTTTTGGCGGTCTACAAAACAGTTCAAGTACGGTAACGGACGATTAACTTAAAAATCTTCAGATTATTACCGTTTCAAGAATGGCTATACAACTTTAAACCAAATGATATCACGGCATTCAATCTACCAGTAAGTATCATTGCTCCCATTTTAATCTAGTATTTTTAGGGTTCCGTTTCCGAAGGCTAACGGGGATCTAAACTTCCACTGTCTATCTGTCTGTCAGCGGGCTATATATTATAAACCGTAAGAAATAAAAGAGTTTAAACTTACACAGAATGTATATTTTTTTGCCGCTACAAAAAAACAAATAGGATTACAATAAAATTAAAATTAAAGGCGGATCCCATACAACTCGATGTTTTTTGATCGATTTTCCTGCTGCGGTCTTCCCGTCCGATTATAATTTAGTTGTATTCAAGGCTAGATTGAATAGACTCATAATAAACTAGTGCGTCACACTGTTAACGATTTCATCACTGCTTACCATCAGGTGGGACCGCAATCAAGCACTAGTTTATATATTACTAGCTTTTGCCCGTGGATTAGCCCGCGTACATTTAATATACCTACGTCACTCTAGAATAAAGCAGCTTTCTATCGGCGAAAAAATTTTAGCAATCGGACGAGAACTTTCAGAGATTACCTCCTACGGAATTCTTCGTGTGCGAGCCCGACTCGCACTTGGCCAGATTTTTTATATCGCCGATTTAATACAGATATCTACCACAAATACCGAAGCCATAATAACCAATATAAAGCATTATTTAAGGTTATTGAACTGAAAGACGACACCGGCCCGATTCCAACATATTTGGAGAGCAGCCAAGACGTTTTGGAAATGGCAAGTCCAGTCTGGACAGACTGGATTTTAACCTATATTGTGTGCTGAAGTTTTAGTTTGTTTAGGCACATATTTGCGTCTGCTTCTTTTTTCATTCTGAAAATTAGACTACTACGGAATACTCCGACTATTTATGCGCGCGTTTGACATTAAAATTTCATAGCTTTTTTTTTTTTTTCGACGGGAAAAATCATCCTATGACAACCCCCGCTCTTGGGCGGAGCGGGAGATAGTGTCAGACTCTTACTGACTAAAAAAACTACTGAGGTGTCAAGGGACACCCGGATGGAACGAAGTTCCGTTCTGGCTTGCTTTCTATAAGAGAGAGAGTGAGAGACAGACAGAGAAACATGCGCAAGCGGCTTACAATAGCTTACTATAGCAAAAAGTATCGTTACAACTTTTCGTGAGAATTTTTTCCGTCTAGCCAATACAAGATAACTAAAAAATACTATCCTATTTTATGTACATTTTGACAGCACTATTTCAACATCTTCGAAACCATGAAAACGACACTCATGACGAAAAAGTTGATAATTTATTGCAGCCGCCATCTTAGATTTACATTTTGACAGTACAATCGGTTTCAACACCCTCGAAAACCATGAAAACGACACCCATGACGAAAAAGTTGATAATTTCTTGCAGCTGCCATCTTGGATTTATATTCTGACAGTACTATCGGTTTCAACACCCTCGAAAACCATGAAAACGACATCCATGACGAAAAAGTTAATAATTTCTTGCAGCCGCCATCTTGGATTTACATTTTGACAGTACTATCGGTTTCAACACCCTTGAAAACCATGAAAACGACACCCATGACGAAAAATTTGATAATTTCTTGCAGCCGCCATCTTGGATTTATATTTTGACAGTACTATCGGTTTCAACACCCTCGAAAACCATGAAAACGACACCCATGACGGAAAAGTTAATAATTTTTTGCAGCCGCCATCTTGGATTTATATTTTGACAGTACTATCGGTTTCAACACCCTCGAAAACCATGAAAACGACACCCATGACGGAAAAGTTAACAATTTCTTGCAGCCGCCAACTTGGATTTACATTTTGACAGTACTATCGGTCTCAACACCCTCGAAAACCATGAAAACGACACCCATGACGAAAAAGTTGATAATTTCTTGCAGCCGCCATCTTGGATTTACATTTTGACAGTACTATCGGTTTCCACGCCCTCGAAAACCATAAAAACGACACCCATGACGAAAAAGTTGATAGTTTCTTGCAGCCGCCATCTTGGATTTACATTTTGACAATACTATCGGTTTCAACACCCTCGAAAACCATGAAAACGACACCCATGACGAAAATGTTGATAATTTCTTGCAGCCGCCATCTTGGATTTACATTTTGACAGTACCATCGGTTTCAACACCCTCGAAAATCATGAAAACGACACCCATGACGAAAAATTTGATAATTTCTTGCAGCCGCCATCTTGGATTTATATTTTGAGAGTACCATCAGTTTCAACACCCTCGAAAACCATGAAAACGACACCCATGACGAAAAAGTTGATAATTTCTTGCAGCCGCCATCTTGGATTTACATTTTGACAGTACTATCGGTTTCAACACCCTCGAAAACCATGAAAACGACACCCATGACGAAAAATTTTATAATTTCTTGCAGCCGCCATCTTGGATTTATATTTTGACAGTACCATCGGTTTCAACACCCTCGAAAACCATGAAAACGACACCCATGACGGAAAATTTGATAATTTCTTGCAGCCGCCATCTTGGATTTATATTTTGACAGTAAAAGTGTCGGTACAATTTTTCGTGAGAATTTTTTCCGTCTAGCCCCCTTTCACAACGCGCGATAAGGAACTTCGTTCCAAAAACCCATCCCGTTCCTTCAAGCCTTCATACAGGGGCTCGAGCGCCCTTTCGGATAACCCTGGCCCCAGTAGGCTTCGACCCGGCTGGGCCCCTGCTGTTGCTGACAACTCCTTGAGGCGCGCTGGAACAGCGCGCGCCGTCGACGACTTGACCGGAAGGCCGGACAGCGAGCTACCCATTGCTCACTGTCCGCAAGCCCACGCCTACGGTGGCTGGAAATCGGAATCGGAATCTCGGCGGCGGCGAGAGCGCCGTTGCCTGATGCAGTCGGCCTCCTCCTTAGCGAGCATTACTGCTTCATAGCTAAGACAGACCAACGGTTGTCGGGTCGGCTAGTGATTTTATGAATTAAATACAATTTTGTACAAGCGACCGACGGATGCGGGACGCACAGGATCGTGACACTTGGGGGAGTCCTATGTCCAACAGTGGACGTCTATCGGCTGAAATGATGATAATAGTACCAGAAGTGCTTGTAATAAACTCTGGTCCTCAATGAAAGATTTAACTGATGTTATAGCTATCAGAGAAAGTGTTTGCCTTCAAGTGACGAAGGGGCCGGTAGACAGTTCCATATTTTAGCTAATGGGTTTGTTTTGGTTGTGTGATTTTGTTCTCAGAAGCTTCATGAGGATTCCATTGCGAATAAGATTGTATTTAAAGGCAGAAGATGGGGAATATTTTCTCTACGTCACGCACATCAATGAGTACTTCTTACATTTAATTATGTGCAGAATGACCAACATAGAAGAAATTTTTGGCAGTCTGAGAGTATTTTCTCAACAAAATTGCACAAACAAAATATATTCTTCAAAGCAGTATATTTATAAAACGAGTGGTGACCTTGTATTATTTAAACTGTATTTTTCTACGGTTTTCCACTGACTTCGAAAACGCGAAGAACCGTACATTTTTAGTATCCTATGATGTTGAGCGACAGTGTTGATTGCTATACTTAAGTGAGATAATTGTTACAATTGGATTAGTAATTTGATTTTATCTTTCTCAAAATTAAAAAAAGCCTTCTTACTAGGTATATATACTAGCTTCTGTCAGCGGCTTCGCTTGCGAGAAATTAGTTAAATGTCCCCAGGGAACATACTCTAGCGATAAAAAATATCCTACTTCCAGGACATGGACAACCCATGTGGCAAATTTCATCCAAATCCCTTCAGTACTTTCAAGCGTGAAAAAGTAATAAGCATATTCACACATACAAACTATCGACTTTATAATATTAGTGTTCTAGAGTGATGTAAAAGTCTGGATGTTTGGCACACAGTCGTTCCAGGTCTGCGAGATTGGTAGGAAGACTTACCGAGGTCCTGGACTTCAAAGCCCAATTGAAGGAAAATAGCTGAGTCTTAGTCAGTAAAAGTCTGTCACTCACAATTGCTGCCGTAATTAGAAAAAAAAAAAGCTATTTGATCATATTCAACCCTCAAAAAAACCAGCCAAGTGCGAGTCGGACTCGCGCATGATGGGTTCCCTACCATTATCTATAGGTACAACGTTAGACACATTTACTTATAAGTATTTTATTAATAGATATCGAGCAATAAACAGGAAAACAAAATATTTTATTCTTTTTTTTTAAGTATTTGTTGTTATAGCGCCAACAGAAAAACCTGTGAAAATGTCAACTATCTAGCAATCACGGTTCACGGCCTGGAGACAGACAGATGGACAGTGAAGTGTTAGTAATAGGGTCTCGTTTTTACCCTTTAGCTACGGAACCCTAAAAATAAGTCCGCTCGTAAAAGAAACAGGAATTAAAAATTTCTTCATTTATTTTTCATAAAGCCTCTAACAAAAGACTAATAACGGTCTTCCTTCGTCATGTCATAGTTCTTAGCTACCGGGCTTTACGACAACCATGACCAACACTAGATTAGCAACGGAACCGGCGGAATCGATCCGTGCCGGATTTTATTAAGTTCCACTGCGTTTAAGAAATCCCTAAACTGTATCGTTGCAGATATTATCTTGGAATTCGAGTAAATCTTGTCTATTAAGAACTAACTTTTGTCAGATTTACTCGTATCGATATCGATAAGTAACCCTCGAGTAATTATTACTCGTATAATCATCATTTAAGCCCAAAGTTGTCTACTGTTGGGTTCCCACAAGTACCGCCACAATGAACGGCATCCTTCATCTATTATTATATATACATACATTTGCACCCTCACATTTACATTAACAGTAAATCACACATTCACTAGCACTCACACTTACATCCTGGAATTAATATAAAGTATAAATTGTCTTTTATGTACCTACTATTTAAGAATTAATTAAGTATCAAATTTCTGTCTTTTTTTGTTTAACTTAGCTTAAATATTTGCTTGCTGCGACATGCTAAACTCTGTCATAATAGCATACCTACTAGCCGCGGGTGGGTCCTGGTGACCTGTAATACAGGTTGTTGTACATACCTACATCAGGCACCAGTCCCTCACAAAGTTAGCTCTAAGATATAAGCAATGTTAAAAGCTAGCATAAGATAACTGTGTGAAGGGAAAATAAATAAATAAATTATATTATTATTATTATTATTATTCCAGGAAACAGTCCCTATACCTGTAAGTCGGAAATCATCTAATAACTCCTCCCGTCCTGAGTGGAGCGACAGGGAGTGTCAAACTATGTGCCTTCAATTGACCTTTGCGTTCTAGGCATTTATCTATCGTAGTCCTAGAACGCAAAAGCAAAATAAAGAAAGAAAATAATAAAAGGAAAAAAGAAAAGAAAGAATGAAAACAGAAAAGAAAGCAAAGAAAGAAAAGATGGACAAGAAAGAAAAAAGAAAGAAATAAAAGAAAAGAAAGAGTATCTTTCAATCTTTCCCGCTGGGCAGGTATCAGCCCTTCTATCCCTTCGGATTGTTTTTTGAAAATAGCTTTTAAAAAAAAGGTTTCTTCTGGATTCAAAAAGTTGCTGATATCAACATAAGCATTTAATACCAAACTATCTTTTGGCCACGGCTTCGCTCACGTATATAAAATATAGTTTATGTCACTCGGAAATGATGCAGCTATCAATGACAATTTAGCAATCGGACCAGTACTTTGAGATTACCTCTTACAAATAAAAAAACAAACTTTACCTCTTTATAATATTAGTGAAGATGTAGATTAGTGAAGATTTCTTTCAGTACACTTCAGCTGCATGTCTCAAGGTCAAAGCCAACCCATCTTGTATTTATTACCCATTGACGTTGAGTCATTCACTCAAGCCGGTAGTATCGATTTTAGTGAATAATTGAAGAAAAAGTAATTGTATGCGGCTAAGGACATGGTGTATCACGGTTTTCATGGTCGAAGCAACTATTTTAAGTTTATGGAAATAAAATTTATGCGCCTTGTCTGTTTTTACCCGACTACGGCAAAGCCAAAGGCAGGGTTATGATTTCTGGAATCCATTCAGTTACATAATCTGAACTAACTATTTTTTTGCATAAACTAAAAATGTTATATATTATTATGAGGACATTGTCTATCTGAATTTTGACAACCCAGTAAGTGAGTAAGCTGATCGAAATAACAACAAATCAAATAACTTCACGGAAATTGGCAACAGATAACTTTCAGAAACAAGTGGTCGCGGTACTATACTCTGTCCAAAATGACATTAGAAATATATGAAAGTCTTTTATTAGTGTCCGTTCAACCGATTTTGACTTTTATTATGTTGGTGGCATGACAAATGGCGCCTGCAGTAAATAGTTGGTATTGTAACCACTTTTTAGGGTTCCGTAGCCAAATGGCAAAAAACGGAACCCTTATAGATTCGTCATGTCTGTCTGTCTGTCTGTCTGTCCGTCCGTATGTCACAGCCACTTTTTTCCGAAACTATAAGAGCTATACTGTTAAAACTTAGTAAGTAGATGTATTCTGTGAACCGTTTTAAGATTTTCACACAAAAATAGAAAAAGAGCAATAAATTTTGGGGGTCCCCATACTTAGAACTGAAACTCAAAATTTTTTTTTTCATCAAACCTATACGTGTGGGGTATCTATGGATAGGTCTTCAAAAATGATATTGAGGTTTCTAATATCATTTTTTTCTAAATTGAATAGTTTACGCGAGAGACACTTCCAAAGTTATAAAATGTGTCCCCCCCCTGTAACTTCTAAAATAAGAGAATGATAAAACTAAAAAAAATATATGATGTACATTACCATGTACCTAAACTACCAACAAAAATTGGTTTGAACGAGATCTAGTAAGTACTTTTTTTTTAATACGTCAAAAATCTAATAAAATACACTATTATTGAAACATCGATCAAAGTTACAGCGAACTACAAGAACTTTTATATTATGTTACTTGCTGCTAGCCATGGGCGAGTCCGACTCGCACTTGGCCGGTTTTTTTTTTTTGCTTTTAATGCCATCCTTGTGCCTACGAAAAAGAAGTTAAAATCAATTGAACAGACAGTAAAAAAGGTTTCTATAAATTTCTAATCTTAACGCGAACAGGATATAGACGGTAGTTAAAACGACATTCAATAGTTGAAATGTCAAAGTTTAACAGAGCTATTGAACCCGAGAGAAAGGACGAGATGCAATCGACGTAAATATTGAGAAAACGGACAGAACGAGAGGCTGCAACATTTATTGGATTTAACTAAGATTTTATTACTCGATTGGAGTTTTAGGGTGCTTTTCCACCAGAGATGTGCTGTGTTACGTTGCTATGGATGCGTTTGATATCCACCAATCATATTCATTGGTGCACATAGCTTAGCTCTGGTGGAAACGGATTTGACTAAGATATGTTTTTTATACAGAAGGATGCGTGCTATTGATGTGTGCTATGGATGCGTGCTATTGATGCGTGTTATGGAACCCAACTATCGATACATCGTATAGCTCCAGCTGCGTATCTTCCTCACGCAATTACTTTGCGGCGGCAAATCTTCATAGCACATCTTAGTCGCACTGCTACATAGCTCAGTATCTGTGGAAACGGTCACATAGTTTCACAGTTAAGCTATTAAATCCTCGCAGCATAGCTGCATTGCACATCTCTGGTGGAATTAAAAGCAGCCTTAAGATTTGATGGCCCTAACTCCCGAGAAGTTACTGCTGAATAACACCGACAAAATAACACGTGCTCGATAAATTTTGTCGATTCATTCAAGTACACATTTTTAGTATTAAACAGTAGATTTTGTAAGTTGTTCAAATGATGAATTGTTGCAACAATCAAACCTGAGATATTTTCAATTCTTTAAATCGCAATTCATAGAGTTGACAAATCCTAGCCAGGTTTTGATGTTGAGATTTTAATGTGTGTGTTATGTAAAAGGAATGAGCATGGAATATTTAGAATCTAAACTTTAACAAACGTGTAGATTATCTACATAATAAGCAATCAGATTACCAAAAAAGCTTATTTGCTGATTGAATATTTATACACCGTTAAATTTTAATCGTTTTAATCCCGTGGAGGGTCGATCCGGTACTTCATGTACGTAAAGTACCTTTTTTTCAAAACTCGTATTAATTTATGCATGTACGAAATTATTATTTTTAAGAAAACGTCAGCTGAGCGAGTTCAATGACCTGTAGTTAATAGTCGGCGTTGCGTAAAAACTACCTACAGGTCATTGAACTCGCTCAGCTGACGTTTTCTTAAAGAAATTAATTTCGTACATGCGTAAATAAAAAAATAACAAGCTCTCAACCACTAAAATAAACATAAACGGTCCGGATGTCCCTGTTTACATTTCAGAATATCTTACTCCTAAGGCAAAACGCTTGTACTTTCTTGCTCGAGATTTTTGTAAAAGTCATGGTTACTCTTTCTGCTGGACGTCACACGGTAGGATCTTTATGCGCAAGAGGGAGGGTCAAACTGCTCATTGCATTAATAACGAATCTGACCTGAGGACCCTGAGGGTTGAAGATTGACTATTTTTCAGCAACTATATTTATCTTCGGTTTATTGTAGTTATAATCATGGTTTTAGAATATGCATGTTTAACCTTTATTTTTATTATTTTACGGAAATACATGTTTAGCGCCCTTACAACTCTACGACACGTATCTTACTCACATCGAACTTTTCCCACTACACACATCACAAAAGAACTAAAATCTCTAAAAACAGCCGATATATTGAATATTTATAATCTATGTTGCCACCAGGCACGATTCCTTGCACCCTTTTTTAGCACCTTAATTTCTATTTACAACACAAGTGGATAACTTAAACCAATTTATGGATTCTGTAGAATCCTTTAATATATCACGATCCTTTGTTTGCTCGCCAGGCCAATGTCTACAGCATTTACAATCCTCTAAACCATCACTAAACATCTTACATGTTAACATTCGAAGTGTAAACCGAAACTTTGACGCCCTTAATGTCCTTATTCACTCCATGGATGCTAGGTGTGATATAGTGATTCTCTCGGAATGCTGGTTGAGTAAGGCCACTGAAATTCCTACCTTGGATAGCTTTGACTATGCAAAGTCTGCATTTACCAATCAGAATGACGGCGTTTTAATCTACATTCGCTCTGATTTAAAATATAAGGTCACTGAACCGGTATTTTGTGACGCTAATTGCCTTATGTTAAAGTTGGACCCAGACGTGGTGATTCTGGCAATCTACAGATCGCCTTCAGTCAGGAATATTGATAATTTTATTGGGTCCCTAAATGATACATTAGGTTCCCTTACATCCAATAAAACCGTTACAGTGATTGGTGATTTGAACATTAACATTCGGGCAGGAAATAACAACTCAAACTCTGAGGAGTATTTAAATGTGATGGCTTTCCATGGGCTTTTGCCAGCCCACCTATTTCCGACTCGTTTGGATAACTGTCTTGACCATGTATTTATAAAATCAGACAAAGGTTCAACGGCATTGGTTTTAGACTCTTTTTTTACTGACCATGCTCCTATCTTGTTCTGTCTCGAGGCTGTCGCTTCTGTTAAGAAACCTAAGAGCTTGATCCGTCAAATTAATTTACCGGAAGTTGTTGGTTATTTGGAGGACTCTGATTTTTCTAGTGTTCTGAATAGTACAGACCCCAACCAAAGTGCGGAAATGCTTATCAATATTTTATCAGACTCGGTTAAAAAACACAGCAAATTAAAAAAAGTTCCGCATAGAAAGAGAACGATTAAGCCATGGATTACCCCAGGTCTTTTGAGATGCATGCGAAATCGTGACAGATTGCACTTGAAATCAAAACGGGATCCTGAAAATCTCGTAGTAAAACTGACATATTCAAGATACCGAAACTACTGTAACAACTTGCTCAAATCAATTAAGTGCAAATACGAACAGGATGAGCTTCAGAGAGCCAGTGGAAATCCCAAAGCAACTTGGGATGTTATTAAAACCATTTGCTATAAAAATACCACCCCTTCTAGCAAATCGAGAGATCTTCTTAATATATCTAATGATCCCGATTCCTCTGTCAACACCATTAATAATTATTTCGCGAATGTTGGAGGTAATCTTGCCCATAAAATACAACAAGTTCAACGCACAAATTGCTCTAGCTTCAACTATAATTCCATGTCCAACTCGCAAGGCAACTCATTGGTTTTGCTTGAGACTGACTATGCTGAGGTAAACAGTACAATTTTGGGATTAAAGCTAAACTGTGCTGTTGGATATGATGGTATACCTGCTTCAGTTATCAAGTCTGCCAGGCATGTTCTCGTCCCTTCCATCACTCACGTTTGTAATTTGTGCCTGACTAAGGGTGTTTTTCCAAACGCTTTTAAAAAGGCTTTAGTTTCACCGATATATAAGGGTGGAGATGGGGACCGTGTCGAAAACTATAGACCTATATCTGTTCTCACGACGTTGTCGAAGGTCCTAGAAAAAATCTTAAATAAAAGGCTACTTAATTATTTAGAGCACAACAATGCTATTGCTTCCAACCAATATGGTTTCAGAAATGGAAAATCTACAGAAGATGCTGTGCTTGATCTATCCAGTCATATTGTTAAGAACCTTGACACGAAGAAAAAAACCATAGGTATATTTCTAGATTTGGCCAAGGCTTTTGACACGGTTTCTGCCTCCATACTTTTACGCGAATTGGAAGCTCTGGGAATAAGGGAGACGGCTCTCAATATTTTTCGTGACTACCTCTCTGAACGTAGTCAACGGGTCAAGGTTGAGAACTACACTAGTGATGATGAGAAGTTACTTTTCGGGGTTCCGCAGGGCAGTGTACTGGGACCTACTCTGTTTCTTGTGTACATTAATATGCTGTGCCGACTCTCTATTCCTGACTGCAAAATTCTAGTTTATGCAGATGATACGGCTTTAATTGTGAGTGGTGACACCTGGGCTTCTGCTCACCGTTCGGCAGAATATGCTCTCAGTGTTGTGATGGACTGGCTCTCCTGTAATCTGCTCACATTGAATGTCGCAAAAACCCACTACGTTACCTTTTCAGTAAACTCATCCACTCAACCTACTATTTCCAATATAAGGGCTCATATATACTCTTGTCCTAAACTAAACAACTGCAATTGCCCTCTCATTCAAAGAACACCTTGTGTTAAGTATCTGGGGGTGCACATCGACTGTACTCTAAGTTGGAATAAACACATAGATGTTACAGTGTCTCGTGTCCGTAAGCTTATGTCCCCAATGAAAAGGCTTAGAAATGTGGTTCCTATACCACTTTTAAAAACCATCTATTTTGCTTTAGCTCAGTCACTTCTTACCTATTGTATCTCAGTTTGGGGTGGCACATTTAAAACCTATATGCTTCGTCTTGAGAGAGCGCAGAGAGCAGTTTTAAAGGTGATGCTGCAAAAACCGTATCGATACTCTACTACCCAATTATTCAAAGACATATCTGTTCTTAACGTCAGACAACTTTGTGCACTTCATATAATCCTGCGGAAACATTCTTCACTGATTTATAACCCAGAATTGCTGGCTGGTAAACGACGTAGAGATGCGTTAGTATGCCGTTCTATTAAAGTAAACACTGCCCTAGCTGGTCGTCACTTTCCAAATTTGAGCGGTCGCCTTTATAATGCACTTAATAAGACTTGCAAAATATATTCTCTTCCGAAATACAAGTGTAAGAGTGTTGTAAGTCAATACCTTCAGGGACTTACATATGACGAGACAGAAAAACTATTTGTTAGAGATTTTTAAATGTTAAGTGCTAACATATTTACACTACACTATTATACATAAACACGTATTTCCATGCATGCTTTAACTAATTTATTTATTATCCTTTTCTTTATTATTTTGTTATTAATGAAATTATCAAATTATATTGAATTAAGTATGTTAACTTGAATTAAATTATGGTAAACTAAATTATGTTATATTAAAATATGTTAAATTAAATCAAATTACTTATGTTTGATTAAATTAAATTATGTTAAATTAAATTATACTAAATTATGTTAAACTAAATTATACTTAATTATGTTAAATTAAACTATGTTACTTAATTATGATGAATTATTCAAGTATGTACTTAAATATTATTAGCAATGTACTCAATTATTATTATTATCAATCAATTTTTTTAATTGTAATTATTTAACATATCTTATATTCGGATCACTTAGCAAAATTAAATTGTATCAAAATCTTCTTATAATACTGTACCAGTACTGAAAGCTGAAGGAGGAAGGCGCCGACGTCTGTCACACAGTTAATACTAGCACAGACATCGGCGTTCACTCTATCTTTTCAAAGGAAACATAATTTATTTAATAATTTATATTTTGATTACGATAGATAAGATGTACCTGCCTTTTTGTTAATAAATTTATTATTATTATTATTATTATTATTATTATTATTAAATTAATACGAGTTTTGAAAAAAAAGGAATTTATTTTTTAATTTTATCTTTACAAATCGATAGTGTTTCATGTGCCGGATCGACCCTCCACGGGATTAAAACGATTAAAATTTAGCGGTGTATATTTGGATGTGTAAGTTGGCCAAAAAATGAATTTTTGCAGCAATCGTACCTACTTGAGATACGAGTATTTTCAGAAGAGCACTTTATATGGTTATAAAATTCTAGCCATACTCACATCATTCCTTTCGAGGACCATGGCCCTTACTCGCGAGTACATGGCGTCCTCGCGCATGCGTGCCGCGTCCCTAATCTCACGCACCAAGTCGGTCAGGAAGCCAGGGGCGTACTGCCCTGCCAGGTACACTGTAAGGAGAAATGGCGGTATTAGTGTGCAGTTTCCGATGAGATTTCTTACCGGCAAAAATTCGGAATTCCGGAGTTCGTCGACCACATCATCACCTACCATCAGGGGAGATAATGATCAAGCGCGGACTTATCAATAATTACACAAAAAACTTAAGTTTTAACCTATATTATCTTTTTCAAGGGCTCGGAGTTTCCTTGCGTGATCAAATCAGAAATGAGGATATCCGCAAGAGAACCAAGTTTACCAACATAGCACGAAGTTTCGCCAAACTTAAGTGGCAATGGGCCTGGGACATTGCTCGCAGAATAGATGGCCGTTGGGGCCGAAAGGTTCTGGAATGGCGACCACGTACTGGAAGACGTAGCCTTGGAAGGCCTCCTACAAGGTGGACCGATAACCTGGTAAGGGTTGCGGGAATCCGATGGATGCGGGACGCACAGGACCGTTCATTGTGGCGACACTTGGGGGAGGCCTATGTGCAACAGTGGACGTCTTTCATTAAAACCAGGATGGCAGCAAGTTTGAAGCGCCGCGTCGTAGAACATGATTTAGTTAGGTATGACCCATGGTTTCGGCACCGAAATTCCAAAGATAATGGCACATAGTTTACATGTATCTTTACTTGTTGTTAGACTTAAATCCCTTCCTGGGCTATACCTACGTTCTGCAATACTGTTACCTTATATTATGTTACTATCTTTAACTCTTTAACCCGCGAAGAGGTTTTTTTTTATGAAAGGGAAAAGATCATCCAATGACAACCCCCGCTCTTGGGCGGAGCGGGATATTGTCAGACTTTTACTGACTAAAAGACCCACCCCGTTCCTTCTAGCCTTCGTACCGGGGCTCGAGCTCCCTTTCGGATAACCCTGGCCCCAGTAGGCTTCGACCCGGCTAGGTCCCTGCTGTTGCTGACAACTCCTTGAGGCGCGCGGGAACAGTGCGCGCCGTCGACGACTTGGGCTTGGTCCGGACAGTTACCGGACGGCCGGACAGCGAGCCACCCATTGCTCACAACCTGGGAAAAGGTGGCGAGACGACCTAGATGCCTACCGCAAGGACTGGTTCGGGGTGTCTCAGGAAAAGAATACCTGGAAGAACTTTGGGGAGGCCTTTGCCCAGCAGTGAAACAGTATAAGATACTAAAAAAAAAAAAACTATCCGCCCGCGTCGGATTGGTCCGACGAGTGTTTTCGCATCCTATCCACTAGGGTTAGTTCGAAAGATAGCTCAGCCCCGGTACGAAAGGCAACGAAGGATCAGTAGCCTGATTCACGTAAAATCAAAATCAGAATCAGAATTTTATTTGTAGAACATAGGTGTTTAGGTACATGAAGGTCTTACATAATTAAATGAGCGCTATGTTTTGCCGTGAAGGCGTACAAATGTTGAGATCATAAAGTCGTTAAGTTAACAAGCCAAATATCGTTGAAGTTTTATAGTCGTTCGATCGAAGTCCTATCCAAAATCGGTATTCACGTGTTCCTTAATCGGGATTGGATGGAACGACAACTCAACTGGCTCGAAACTAAACGATCTATCAACGACTTATTTCCAGTTAAGTACATTAATATGTATTCTACCAGGATAATGAAATACAGTTTTTTTTTAATCGACTCTTCGACCTAGCGACTTTAAAATCGGTGTCGTTCAAACTCGATTGATGGATGTGAATACGATAATGGTCTAAACGATTAAGTCGCTACGATATCGTTACGGTTTTGATTACGTAAATCGGGCTTCAGGAGTGGGTTTCGTCAGTAAAAGTCTGACACTATCTTCCGTTCCGCCCAAGAGCGGGGGATGTCATTAGACGATTTTCCCACAGCAAAAAAAATCTCATCCACTAGGTTGTGTGTTTACGACTGGGAACTCCAAGTCGTTTAGCTCTTCAATCCTCATAGGGGACAGAAAAGCTGACGAGACGGATGTGCAACCCTGGAGGAATAAAATAAATCCGACAAAGGTTAAAGGGTTAAAAAATATTGTTGCTAAAACTCATATCTAGTTACCAATCTATAACTGATTTAAAATTTCGTGAAACCTAACTACAGTAATAAAAAAAAGGGCGTTCTACTAAATACCGAAATTCTTTCAGTCTACCTTAATGGGGTTTCAGTACTTTTGCAAGGACATAATGGGTACGTTATGTCAATGTTACTCTAGCACGCAATGATTGCCTCAGTGCGCGAAAAATGCTGTTACAATATCCGACGATTTGCGAAATTGAAGAAATACAAAAAATCAGCGTGGATAGCATCATCTAGCTTCTATCTACTAGCTTTTTCCCGCGCGGCTTCGCTCCCCCGCTCCCCGCTCTTCCCTACTCCACCCTACTATACCCTACTCTACATTACTCTACCTTACTTTACCCTACTTTACTCTACTCTAACCTACCCAAATTTTCATTTTTTTTTTCATAAGAACCTTCTCCTGACAATAACAAACACAACAAAAAAAGAATTAGCGAAATCAGTCCAGCCGTTCACGCGTGATGGCGTGACTAAGGGAAATAGGGATTCATTTTTATATATATAGATGTGGGCAAAAATAGTGCCAGGCTTAAATGGGACTGGGTGGATCATGTCAATATATGTTATAAACCTGGTAAACCGAGACCGATCAAGTCTTTATTTTTATTAAATACAGCTGTTTTGTTTACAACTGCAGAACAGTTGCGCTTTCCGTTCCAAGACCACGGGTTGGTTTTAGTCTATAAAAGACATACCTTCTAACTTCATACAGAATTAAAGAAGTTAGTTAATGATTTCGCACCGAAACGTAAAACAAATAATTCAACTAAAATCTACTAGAGACTGTCGTCTGCATTTTTCCGTTAAGCATAACCATCGATGAACAATAAACCGTTTGATTTCCATGAATGAACCAGATGAGCTCTCATCTACATCGATGCCACCCAAATATACAGTCATAACCAAAATTACACAGCACCAATTTCCAAAATAAATAAAGTTACCGCATCAAATCTAAATTACAGGTAAACCTATATCCCGCAAATGCGAAAGAAGTTTTAACAAAACAGCAAGCTATCTTGGGTCACGTAACGCACGCGATTTCGCCGCACTACGCCGGTGGCACAGTAAAATGAAAACAGTAGCTCAACAAGGCTAATTAACAGGAACTTCTGCAATCCCAGAGGCATATTTACGAACGTCGCTAACCTTGAGATACAGCAGACCTGATTATTACACTACACCGCGGGCTCCCAAGGTGCATAAGACCAGAGGCACGAGCTCCTAACGCGACCCATTTGTTAATCTAAACTGAACTGTTAAAGAAATGGAGCTATGGTTTATATCTCCATCCCGCTTTTTCGCTCGCACGCTTGTTATTTTGACACGTCCATGGTAAGGCCCTTGAAGCCAACCTTCATCACAAGGCCGCTAAGCACTACTTGGCGGCGGAAACCAAACTGGTGCAGATCGTAAGAGGTCCTAATTGCCAAAATTAGCTCTAACAGAAAATTTTTCGTAGTCATTCTTATCATTCTCACATTCATTTTTACATTCATTGCAGCGCCGCCATCTTCTCTTTACGATGTACATACATAGTCCCTCATCCTTTTTGTTGTTCTACTGTTTACAAAATGAACTGTTTCAATTCGTTTTTGCTTCTGTCTCATCTACGTCAGACACGAACAGGTTGAATACTTCGCTGATTGACGTTTAATATTCAACGCGAGCTATCGGAGTGTGTGAAGAAAACACAGTTGGTTGATGGCCAATGTCCAATATTGGCATTGGATTCCTAGATGCTTCGGTGAATGAGCAATGAAAGTTGGCCGTAGATCTGTGGCCAATAGGAAATAGAGCTATTGCGTATTGATTTGCATATGTTTCAACGTTTTCCAACTTTCACGATTTGTAGATGCAGTTTTAAGGAAGGTAATCACTACCTGGTGGAAATCGACCGAAATACAACGTTTTTATAGACCAATTTTTTTACCAGACTTAAAAAAATACCTTAAATTTTGCTACGCCCATATGACTCATAGCTGTAACACCCTCAACGTTCGTAGGAACACGATAACATCAACCAAAGATTGTGAAGATAATAACCCATGCAAATATGGAGCATGACTCTTTGGGAGCGGTCGAAGGCAGGTCAACTGAGTCGTCGAGAACAAAATACTTCACACGCTGAAAACAATATGCCCCGTCTGTCATGTGAATATTTACTTAAAGCGCATTTCGCAGGCAGAGTGTCGTATAGAAACATTAACCTTGATACATCGCTGAACCATCACACGTGTCCTTTTAAATGGTTGTCTACTTACTGATGCAAGCGTCACATTTAAACCTTTATCAAATTAGAACCTATTCTTGGAGCTATACGCCTGTCATAAGTCATAGGCAAATTTATTCTTCCATGTCTGTTCTTGTTATAATATGTCATATTTCTGACAAAATTTAGCATTCAAGAATCTCAGAACATACCGTATTTTTGTCAAAAATCACTTAAATTTAAACGCCTTGATGACGACATAGAAATTCTAATCCGCCTGAAGATTTACGATGTCTACAAAGCAGATTTTACTGCGGGTTCACGACCGTAGAAAACGCACTGCTATTTAATTTAGACGTGATTCCAAGCCTAGCATACCAATGTAGTCACGGCCTTAGTATTTTTGCGCGCACAATGCCAAATAAAATGTGGCACATTCTTAATTTTGCAATTTTGGCCGAGTGACAATACCGTACCGGTTGTTCTTGACGCTAAAATAAAAGTTATATGCGCCAAAACGTGCAGAAAAGTATTGAGTTAAAATCTAGTTTTCAAGAACTACAAACTTCGAAGACAAAATGACTTTTATCAATACATACAGGGCGCGCGTTGAGGCCAGTGTTCAAGCAATGCGAACATTTTAAGCTACGAATTATGCTAAGTATAATAGTTAAATTAAATGCGAAAGATAGACAAAACAAAGTCATTTGTGCAGCATAACTAAGTAGACTAAACGTAATATGGTTTCTTCAGATAGACGAACAACATAATCTGGTACGCAAAAATTACGCAATGCTAACAGGTTTAATTTTGACAGTCAATCTTGTATGAACATTGAAAAGATCATAATTATTTCAGCCGAAAAACTTGGGCTGCTGGGCAAAGGCATCCCCCAAGAGTCTCCACATCGACATAGGACCATCGGGCTACCCATCGGGATAGAATCAAAGCATTTTATTTCAAATAAACCATTTACAGGCACTTTTGAAACGTCAAGAAGTCAGTCAGTCAAAAAAATGATGCTAATTGCACATTCCATAGCAGAGATCTTTATGGAAAAGAATGTGCAAGAAGCTCTATGGACATTCTTATCAATCTATTACAAATAGCTCGGTTACATTTATCTTATTACTATACAAGTTTTGACAGTCAATCTTGTATGAACATTGAAAAGATCATAATTATTTCAGCCGAAAAACATGGGCTGCTGGGCAAAGGCATCCCCCAAGAGTCTCCACATCGACATAGGACCATCGGGCTACCCATCGGGATAGAATCAAAGCATTTTATTTCAAATAAACCATTTACAGGCACTTTTGAAACGTCAAGAAGTCAGTCAGTCAAAAAAATGATGCTAATTGCACATTCCATAGCAGAGATCTTTATGGAAAAGAATGTGCAAGAAGCTCTATGGACATTCTTATCAATCTATTACAAATAGCTCGGTTACATTTATCTTATTACTATACATTAATAATTATTGATACTTATTTTGCAAATAGGTTTTTAAAAACACTTTTACACGTCAATTTAAACTGGATGAAGCCGGTGTTCCTTAACCTACCCCGAGAAGAAATACCGAAACAAAATCAGAAGAAATACCGATTGGAGAACGGAATTAAAGCCTCGGTGTCAGCGATTGTAGAAAACGATAAGATGGTAGCCATGTTGACGCACCTGAGTCGGCCGCTCGTTCTACAATGTAGCGTTTGTATAACAAAGGACATAGCGTTGAACATTGTAGAAACGATAACATTTCATTCTATCATTTTGAACGATGTGAACTTGGCTACGAATTTTCTATTCGTTTGTTCTGATCACGTGATTTAACATGAGTTGATGTCATTGCTATACGTTTGATTCGTTTTCGACTAGCGTTAACGATTACAGATTATCAACTTTGCTAGGGGTACAGGGGTTTATCCGATAGGGAACTCGAGCCCCGGTATGAAGGCTAGAAGGAACAGGGTGGGTCTTTTAGTCAGTAAGAGTCTGACACTCTTCCGCTCCGCCCAAGAGCGGGGGTTGTCTTTGGATGATTTTTCCCACCATCAAAAAAAGGGGTACAAGGGTCAAAGTCTTTAAAGTCCATACAGCAAACAAGTAAGGGTCAACTCACACCGAAAGAACGGCGAAGCGCAGCGAATCGCAGCCACCCGTTTCCCGTTTATAGAATTCGCGCGACTCGTTCGAGTTTCTCATGCGATAAAAAGTATTATAGAAATGAAAATAAAGTTAAAATTCATATGACACTGAAAACTGCGCTCCGCTTCGCTGCGCTTCGACGCTCTTTTGGTGTGAGTTGAGCCGTAATGATCATATCATCATGAGAACCATGCAGATAGAAGTATGTCTTCTGAAGAAAGAACCACACAGTTCTGAGTGCAATACATAAGTAACAAGTACGTCTAAATTTTTATTATTTGTGGTTAGTTCAAATTCATTGTTGACGAATCTTAAACGAATTTAGTCCAGTGCTCATCAGCCGCATAGCGGATAACTGTGAAAGTTTAATTTGTCGGGGAGCAAAGTTTATCAACATATTCAAATAACAAACGATACGTAGTCACAATAAATGGTTCTTTATTAAATTGAATGATATTAAACATACAATTATGAGACTTAATGTTAGAAGTCATGGATTGCAGGTTCACTTTGGAAAGTGAAGGGTGTGAAAGCGTGAATCCAGCAGATGACAAATGGAAGTAGCAGATACACCGATGAAGAAGTGAGGCGAGAGGAATCCACAATGGTTCCTCCAAATAAGGAGGACTTAACAAGCTGACGTAGGTGATATGCAGTTTGTGGGCAGATGGTTCTTCAAAACTAGGTCAACGCGAAGTACCTTATGGGTCTTGATTTCCTAGCGAGAGTTAAAATTTACGCCTAAATGGAGCATAAAATGCATTATCTTTGGATTGCGATGACTTAGAAGTTTGATTTTTTTCTATTTGGTATTAATTTCAGCTTTATAACACCTCGCGTCCCTGGGAAAAATGGTCTTGACAGATGGACAGCAAAGTGATCCTATAAGCGTTCGATTTTTGCTGATTTAGGCACGGAACCACCACGGGTATTTTTAAATGGAACATCAGGGTCTGCTCCGCAAGGCAAAGAAGGAATATAGGAGTGGGTTTTAGTCAGTAAAAGTCTGACACGCCCTCCCGCTCCGCCATACCTCACGCGTGCGGCCTCCTCCTTAGCTAGCATTACTGCTTCGCAGGAGGCGTCCGCCTGCCACACCTCCTCGCTTCGGATTTCGAACCATGGCCTGTACCAAGGGCCGGCGCGAGAGATCGTTACCGCCAATCGCCGAGGACACAGTGAGAGAAGTCATTGGCATTTCGCACTAAAAATTCTAGCCAAAACAAAGATGTTTGACTTGTTTATTACCCGTTTTCTCAATAACAAATTCTATACAACTACGCATCAATTTCTGATAAACTTTATAGGTAATGCAATATCTTAGCAAAACCTATGCATAATTCATGAACTAGTAGTACTTGTACCCTGCTGCGCCTGGACAAGGTCGAGTGATGACGTCTACAGCTTTATCAGCTGACACACGACGCTAACATTTAGATTATTGGATCGAAGGCGCGATACGAGTGTAAGTGGGACGATCTATCTACAATGTCGTGACAATCAGCATCAGATAATCGGCAGAATTCATGAAATGGAAGGGTGTTGGAATTCAGAAGCCGATGAATTGGAACAGATTCTTTCTATAGACTATGTACATTATCGTGATAATCATCGTCAGATAATCGGCAGAGTTCATGAAATGGAAGGGTGTTGGAATTCAGAAGCCGATGAATTGGAACAGATTCTGTCTATAGACTATGTACATTATCGTGACCATCATCGTCAGATAATCGGCAGAGTTCACGAAATGGAAGGGTGTTGGAATTCAGAAGCCGATGATTTGGAACTGATTCCTTCTATAGACTACATTATCTTGACTATCATCATCAGATCGCCAGAAATCATGAAATGGAAGGGTGTAGGAATTAATAAGTCGATGAATTTATTGGAGGTTATCCTTACACATTTTGTTTTTGTTGAAATTTTGGAGCAAAAATTCGCAACGATTTCGTAAAATTTACACACATGGACATGATAATGATGATATTATGAGAATCACACACACACATTCACACTACTACTTATTTACTTACTTACTACTCACATTATCGCCGAGTTTGTTTAAAGTTTTTATGAGTTTGTATCAGTGTTTCTAGTTTCTACTCAGGATAGCCAGCTAAGAAACACTGGTCGTATAAAAATAACGTCGATCATTCACGCCGGGCCTTGGTTGAGGCCATGGTCCGGAGCGAGGAGGAGTGGCAGGCAGTCGCCGACTTCTGCGAAGCAGTAATGCTCGCTAAGGAGGAGGCCGACCGCATCAGGCAACGGCGCTCTCGCCGCCGCCGGGATTCCGATCCCGATTTCCAGACACCGTAGGCGCGGGCTTGCGGACCGTGAGCAATAGGTAGCTCACTGTCCGGCCGTCCGGTAACTGTCCGGACCAAGCTCAAGTCGTCGACGGCGCGCACTGTTCCCGCGCGCCTCAAGGAGTCGTCAGCAACAGCAGGGGCCCAGCCGGGTCGAAGCCTACTGGAGCCAGGGTTATCCGAAAGGAAACTCGAGCTACGGTATGAAGGCTTGAAGGAACGGGCCGGACCGGGGCGGGGATATGACCATGTTTCGAGTTACAGATCGGAGCTCAAATGGATGCCCATTCGCCAGAGAAGAAGTTTGCGCGCACTGACTACACTCTTCTCTCTGCTCAACTGTCCTACCCCTCCTTCTTATCTTATATCTCATTTTCAATATTTATGTTCTTCCCATTCTAAGAATCTTCGTTCTTCTAACAATCTCCTACTGCTCTGTCCTTCTCATACTTCTGATTTTGTTCATTCTTCCTTTCATATACAGTCCATACTTCTGTGGAATGCGCTTCCTCTCGACATCAGGATGGCCACCAGTCAGTATGCATTTAAGCGAAAGTTGCGGCATTACTTTCAGAACAAATAGCGGAGTCGTTTCAAAACCCCCCTTCTTCTACTTTATATAAATATATATGTAGGTATATATTATATTAAATATATATGTATGTCTATTTTAGTTATATATATACATTTGCACTCTTATTTTTCTTAATAATCCATTTTTTGTTGTTTTTTTTTTTTTGTGCACCTGCCATGTTTTTCTCTTCACCACCCTAGGTTGACTGGTAGAGAATGCCTAAGGCATTAAGTCCGCCTTTGTACCTGTGCGTTGCATAAAGTTCTAATAAATAAATAATAAATAAACGGGGTGGGTTTTTTGTCAGTAATAGTCTGACACTATCTCCCGCTCCGCCCAAGAGCGGGGGTTGTCATTGGATGATTTTCCCCACCATAAAAAAAAAAAAAAAACGTCGATCATATAGTTTAAATAAACAATAAAAATTATGTGTTATTTGTTTTCTAGAGTCATACAAAATTACCAATTATAATATTTTTCAATAGTAGTCATGGATTTTTCTTTATTTATTTTTTTTCTTCTAAACTACCCATGTACTTATTACAGCCGATAAAATTAAAACACGAGATTTTTATTTAGATAGGTACCTATTATACTAAAAGATTTGCAAAATAAATATTATTTATCAATTCCCTAGTAGGAAGAACATCTAATAAGAACTGAAGAAAAAAAATTTGATACACCTATACGTAGGTACAGAAAATACAAGAAAGATGAATACTCTGGCAAGTTATTGCAACAAGAAGTACTGTTAGAAAGCGATTGTGTAAAGGTAAACTGATGTTCCTGTTGTTAGTACAGCGAATACATATTTATCTCATTACGAAATCAACGAAGAATAGTCTGTTCCACTTATTTCATAAAACATATTATTTAGAAATGTATCGGCATAGACATAGAGCTGTACGCTTAGCCAAGTTGTTATTCTGCAATCGTTAACGCTGTCGAAAAGTGATGAAAAGTATGGGAATGACGTCATCTCAACGTAAAGTCGCGTGGTCGGAACAAACGAATAGAAAATTCGTAGCCAAGTTCACATCGTTCAAAATTATAGAATGAATTTCTACAACGTTTAACGCTACATCCTTTGATAAACAAACGCTACATTGTAGAACGAGCGGCCGACGCAGGTGCGTCAACATGGCTACCCACTTGTCGTTTTCTACAATTGCTGACACCGAAGCGTTACCGATTGGAGAACGGAATTCGACACGATACGGTGGTACTTGGCTAGGGGGGCAGGTAACTACGTAGCAGTTGCCCGATTCTGGCTATCAACTGATACTCCCTTAAAATTTGAGTCCCTATCGCTTTTAGACACGCAATCTGTTTTTCGCACTAGTGCGGAAAAATGCGTGAGCTCGCTCCCGCTACAATTGACTGTATTATCATATCAGACTGGGCGGTAGGCGACCCCCATGTGTCACGCGTCAACCCCATTTATTTATTTCTTCGTAAGTGTATTGAAAAACGTCGTTTGATACACATGGAAATTTATCACTTCTGTACCCAGCACAACACGCTCGGCTGTAACAATTTCGCCTCGGTCGCAATGACAAGCTTTGTCCACTTTTATCAAAATGTACTATTCCAGCAGGACAGGACGCACAATTCCCGGTATTCCAGAACACCTAGCAAGCCTAACAATGGGCCTCATCAGAAGGTTTAAATTCACCCAAAGGAGAATGGAAAGGGTTATGCTTGGATAGAGTTTTCTTGTGTGATCGCATCGAATCAAGGTATCCGCAGGAGAAGCAAGTTCGCCGACATAGCTCGAAGAATGGCCAAACTTAAGTGGCAGTGGGAAGGGCACATTGCTCGTAGAACGAATGGTTGATGGGGCTGAAAGGCTCTGTAGAGGCAACCGCGCACCGGAAGACGCAGCGTCAGAAAGTCTCCCACAAGGTGGACCGATGACCTGATGAGAATTAAACGGATGCGACAGATGCGAGACACACAGGACCGTTCCGGAGAGGCCTATGTCCAACAGTGGACGTCATCCGGAGAAATGATGATGATGATAGCAAGACTGGTGGTGAATGTCGGTACTGATGATGTAGAGATTATGGCATTACTTATATTAAAAAGGATCTTTATTTTCCGGCCGGGGTGTCATCAAATAACAAACGATTGTGGAGCGAAATGCAATGTCAGACTTTTACTGACTAAAACCCAACTGTGTTCCTTCAGTTGCCCTTTGCGCGTCAGGACCACGATAACTTTCAAACCCGCCCGGTTGAAAGGATCTTAGTGTCGAAGCCAGTTGATAAGCAGCTCATTATTTTAAGTCTTTCATTCATTCCACTTTATGCGAATGTTTGAAAACAAAATGTCACTTTATCAAGTTGTTGACTCCACAAGCTTGAATGGACAGCTTAGTCATTCTTGTTGACAGTAACGTAACTAGGCGTGGGCTAAGTGGCCCCTAGCCTACGGCCTCGTACTCAAACAGGCCACGCGCAAGCGAGGGCTCTTTAAGAAAGAAGGCTTTTTTAGGGTTCCGTAGCCAAATGGCAAAACACGGAACCCTTATAGATTCGTCATGTCTGTCTGTCTGTCTGTCTGTCCGTCCGTATGTCACAGCCACTTTTTTCCGAAATAAGAGCTATACTGTTGAAACTTAGTAAGTAGATGTATTCTGTGAACCGCTTTAAGATTTTCATACAAAAATAGAAAAAGAGCAATAAATTTTGGGGGCCCCCATACTTAGAACTGAAACTCAAAAATTTTTTTTTTTATCAAACCCATACGTGTGGGGTATCTATGGATAGGTCTTCAAAAATGATATTGAGGTTTCTAATATCATTTTTTTCTAAATTGAATAGTTTACGCGAGAGACACTTCCAAAGTGGTAAAATGTGTGTCCCCCCTCCTGTAACTTCTAAAATAAGAGAATGATAAAACTAAAAAAAATATATGATGTACATTACCATATAAACTACCAACGAAAATTGGTTTGAACGAGATCTAGTAAGTAGTTTTTTTTTAATACGTCATAAATCTAAAAAAATACACTATTATTAAAACATCGATCAAAGTTACAACGACTACAAGAACTTTTATATTATGTTAGTTGCTGCTACGGAACCCTCCATGGGCGAGTCCGACTCGCACTTGGCCGGTTTTTTTTATAATTGATAGCCTCACGTTTGACCACTATTTCATCTGATCTGTCTCGTTTTCGAATTTATTAAAGAAAAAGGCTTCGATCTAAGTGTCGCTGTAAATGGGCCACATTCCACAGCCACAAACGCCGCCACGAGAAGCTAGAGGCGGCCACAAGCAACTTGAGACCAGTGGCTGCCACTTTTTTTTAATCTTGCGTGCAGTAGTATAGGTAATGGACTCTGTCGAAGAAGGTTTAAATGCGCGAGTGGCGAGTGACAGCGTTTTGTATTGGCGTTTAGTGGCCAGTGCAGGCCACAAGAAGCGAGCAGCGGCGTTTTGTGGCGTGTGGCGGCTTCCGGCGTCAACCATGTGCGGCGGGTCCATATAAAATGTATGTAACCTACAGGAAATATGCTGGTGGCGGCGTTTTGTGGTTGTGGCCGCATTAGTCTAAGCTACGCCTCTGCTTCTTGACTCAGAATCGTAGGAAAACATCATGAAATTACAGCTATTAACATTGACCTACATTCTGTTTGTCAAGGTCGATAATTTTAGGGTTGAGCCTAAACATGAGCTCGGCCATAGCGTGTTTAAAAACGAGACACATAAATACGGCATTCTAATCCATTTATATTAAGTTATTGATTGCAGCCTTTTTTGAAGTGGGAAATCATTGAATAACTTCTCCCACTCTGGGTGGAGCGAGAAGGAGTAGTATTCTTTTACTGAGTAAATCCCAGCTATGTACCTCTAATTGCCCTCTGCTTTTCAGGACCCTGGTTACTAATATGTATAAACCAAACAATCCTATATTCTCCCCGCCCATGTGTATTTTTTTAGGAGCTGTTAGTCAAGATTGGGTACTTTGTTTGATATTCAATCCGCATCCGATTATACTAGACGCCTTGGGATCGGCTAATTGGGAAAAGGCTAAGAAGATGGTCACAATTTAGGTCTTCGACATATACTTTTCACACAACCTATTTGTTCTCTGCACGTGACAACGAAACCGTAGCGATTTCTAATTAGACACTAACAGTGCCGTAACTAGAGCGGTGCCAGCGGTGCCCAGGCACAGGGTGCAGTCCCTGGAGGGACACAAACATTTTATATCTAGTCCTTTTTGTTTGTGTCGTACTTTTTCCTAGGGGCGCAATTATAGAAGCTCACGACAGGCGTATAAAAGGCGTAGTTACGGCACTGGACACTAACACCACACATGTTTTGTTTAGTGTTTATTACTAATACACAAAGTTTTAATAAATAAAAATAATTTATTAAATTACTCACCATTATCATTAAGTGAGTGATTAGGGGTAGCACCCATACTCGAACTGGACCCCTTCAATATGGCATTGTGCTGTCGCAAATTCTCCAGTTCCACTGTAAATACAAACAAGTTATAAAACCAGTAAAAGAAATCATATTTTTTTTTTATATTATATTAATTGCTTTTTTCCACAGCTTCGCTTCTGTTAACTGACTAACTACCTACCATACCTATCCTACCTTACCCTATGTACCTGACCTACCCTACCCTATGTACCTACCCTACCCTACCCTATGTACCTACCCTACCCGACCTAACGCCGGCGTTCACTCTCCCATTGTCTTTCTTTTGTGTCTCCAATTATGGTATTCGAAAGGTTACACCTTCCCTATATGCCGTTGAACAAAACAAAAAAATAGAAAACTAAAATTAGTCCAGCCATTCTTAATTTATACCGTGACCAGTAGAAATAGGGCTCCATTTTTATATGTATAAATTATAATAATATTATGTATTGCAAATTCAGCACAGTAGGTACATGTCCAATGACAAGTCTGCTTTGTCTCAGTCAGTCTACAATGGTCCTGTGGGGTTTTCCATTTTAGCTTTGGTGGTATGACTAACTCGCTCATTAGGTGTGTTTCAAGTACATTGGGGTGGTATGTGAACCTTGATCTATTGGGCAAACGTGGACCACGTATGGCGATCTGGGCGCATCGGTCTCCATACATTTTATATGGTTACCAGACTTGTAGAGCTACAAAAGATCCATGCCATGCGACACGACCCTACGTAATCAGATGATGTAGCCCATGTGTGCATCAGTCTAATGTAATAGCTGCTTAAGTTTCTATTCTAGTTTTTATTTTTGTTTAACTGTTTTTACATTAAGGTTGTGGTGTAATCTTTTATTGGTCATATTCCATGGTGTATTTGTTATCATTCGTAACATTTTCTACTGAAACCTTTGAATTTGCTGATAAGTCCGATAACTGCAATCCTTAACATCATAATGGGTTTCAGTATGACTTTACTGTTATTATAATAACAGTAAAGGAAAACATAAATGAATATTAATGAGCACATTGTAATCGCTAATTACTGTAAAAACAGCCTGTTAACTGTTCTTGTTGAGTATGTTGAGGCAAAAACATTATGGATTTTAATGAAGACAATTTAAGATATGTACGTTACATACTGAATAATTAGGAGGATTGATAATCTACTTCTTTTTAATTTAAACCCCAAGTGAACATGCGCTGTCATTGTATTTCTACAGTGTCTCTAATTGACACAATTGAAAAGTTAAAGGTTAGTTCTTCTTAAAACTTGACCATTCAGCTTTTAGTGTTTTTTCACAATCTGAGAAAATAGTTTAAATAATCTATTTTTTTTTTTTTTTTTTTATGAAACCGTTCCGTTTAATCTTTTTTTCTAGTGTAATTATTAAGTTTTGGCCAAATTTTATTTTTGTGGAGTATAAATTTCAAAAAAATATTATCTTTCTAGCTTGTTTTGCTTGTGTTTTAATATACATTTTTTTAAACTAGTTACCTTGAAAGTGATTCACAGCTTAATTTGCATAAATTACATTTGTAATACTATAATCGGATTAAGTTAACCTTTTCACCGCCAAGCACTTCTATAGAAGTTCGGGATTTTCGTGCCACCAGCGCCACAACTTCTATAGAAGTTGTTCATTTTAACTATCTTATTAAAATAAATTTACTGTGATTAAAAGCTTTGTTTCATTTTATTATTTAAGATAGCACTGTCTACTACCCTGTTTTTTATTTTTCTACACAAAATAAGCCCTAGTTTGTCCTAAAATCGGCAAAAACAGAAACTCCGAATTTTGTTACTTTCCTCAGAACGCCAATCACTTCATATCAAGTTGGCCAGTGATGTGCCGTGAAAGGTTGATTTCACCATTGAAATATTTATAAATACAGAAAGTTACGAATATCGAAAACATTTTGAGGTCAATAAAATATGAACTTAGTTATCTACTTCATTACAAAGGATAGTAGATGAATTTCGACCTTCAGGTAGATGCCGATACGTAATTATAAAGTTGTTACTAATTCTTGTCGATAGTTATTTTCCCATCTCTACAAAACAATTGGTCGTCTATGCCCCTGTGCGCCACCGAGTGCCACGAACTACTATAGAAGTTGGTCAGTGACGTCATAGGCGTGCGGCTGTCAAGGTCACTTTGGCATAGTGCAGCACAAAATCGGATTCGCGCGCACGCATCTCTCTTTCTTTCACTTGCAAATAGAAAAATGAGTGAAAAACTTGATTCGGACGAACTTCTGAAAATTTTGCAAGGTGTGGAATCGTTTTTTTTTTTAATTATTATTATTTTTAAAAACGTGTAGGATTTACTCCTGTATCGTGTATCTGTATTATAATCGGACATTTCGTTTTGATTATATTGCAACATTGTTTTGCACTAATATTGTGGCGCCCCCTAGTGAGTTATAGCCATGGCACCTGTCTAAGAACATGGACTCATCAAACACAAACCTGTTATTGAAAACCGCATCAAAATCGGATCATTAGTTTAGAAGATAGGTGGGAACATTACTTTGCACAAACACACACAAACACACAAACATCTCTCAACCTAAACGCATATACCTGCTCCGTTCCGTCGTGGGTAAATAGAGAAACGCAATCTGTGCGCGGGGTCCCCCGCGCGCAGATGGGTAAACGCTACCGATACATGAATTAAGAAAAGAACAGAAACAACACTTAAAAACAATGCTTTGATAAGTACACGGCTACAAGCGTGATAGAATTTAAATATATACTTACTTTCCATTTCAAAAAACACTTTAAAAACAATTTAAAATTCTGCCACTTAGATACCTACGGTAAAAAACGTTGACTGAAGTTGTTAAAAAAACACAGGAATAAACAAAAATAGAAGAAAGAAAGACCATAGACCCCATCCCTGATCAGAATCGAATTCAACGTGCCCTCAGTGCCAATAACTTGATATGAAGTTAAAGAATGAGATCATGAAACAAATAGAGATGTACCCCATTCCTTATAGTTCTAATTGAGTTATGTATTAGTTTCTTTGATACTCATAAATTATACTGTTTTTTCTTATTAAGGATACTGTGAAATAAAACAAATCTGGAAATATTTAATCAGTTTTTATTTATATTCGTAAAATCAACTTTAAATCTTAACTTTACGCGTACAAATCTTATTCATCGATATGACGATATCCCCATCACTACTGTTTACTGTATATTTAGTTATACATTTATAGCTTGGCGCTCGGCGAGGCATTGCGTTTTGTGTACGTTGGCGGCGAAAAGGTTAAACATTTAACAAGACATTAGTGTGAAATAGATGTTTCAAGCATGTCTCATGTCCTTGAAACATTATGCATTATGCGTGGGTGATGACACCTGCATTTAGTAGGTAGGAAGGTTCAGTAGGTGTACTTGTTTGAAAGGATGACCTTATGCTCATGCCGTGGGCTGGCTTACCAAAAAGTTGGAAAGGTTTGCACAAACTGCTTAGGTTTAATGCTCAAGGTTGTAAGATTGTAATGTGGAATTTACCATTATGTGGCATTGGTCAAAATAAACCTACATTAACATAACACTGTGGACGCCTTTAATTGACATGTTTACACAGAATTTAACCTTTCAGATACTGTCAATTTGAGACACAATAGTAAGACAATAGATGCGCGAATTTGCTTGGCATTTGCATTTGCTTGGGGTTTAATAAATTAATGTCTATAAAAGAACCTACCTGTATCAGATCTTGTTGTTATGTCTTTGGCGTTTCTCATAATAATAAATAAATAAATGAACATATTAACTGTTAATATGCAAGACCATTTGAGTTCTATGACAATCAAAAATCAGCATGATTAAACACAACTTCACAACAATGCTTTTAAAATAATATTATATTTAAAATTACAAATTTTTAAAGATGTACCTTTGGTATCCATTAAGTCTTTATTCAGTCTTTCATTTGCCATTTTCAGAGAAGTTATTTGGTCAAGCAGACATGTCAGGAGTCTGCTGCCCACCTGACTACCTGACATGTCTGAACTGTCTTCTGATCCTGACTCCACATCCCCATTTGCAGGCCTGGCTACATCCGGCAGGCCTCTCACACAGGGGTCGCTGAATCTTCTAGCATTATTCCCTTCATCCTTGTCATTCAGGTTCATGTCACAGTTGGAGTTTGTGTCACCTACTGATGTCACGATAGGAGGCAAGCTAGCAAAATCCTGGCTGTCAGTCAAATTCTTTGGTTGCAAATAATTGATGTTTTGTGAATGGGTCGGCGTCCCGTGACGAGGGGTACTTGTCACGTCCTCAGGCTTGTTCTCGCTCCTGCGCCGCATTCGCGGCCTCTGCACCTGAATGCTTTTGTTTACACTCTGCACATAACGATACTCAGGCCCGTAGAATGGCATGATAGGTGGGTTGCAGTAACTTGGCAGCGTGGGCAGGGACATCGGCTCAGGTGCACAGCCGTACATGTGTCTATAAGGATCAAAACCCGGTGCGAATTGTGAACTGCCTATCGCATAATTCACATTCGGATTTATGTACGTATCATACGTGTCCATGCTAGGGCTTGAATCCTGGATGTGGTGCATTGTCTTGTCCAACCATTTCGACATGTACGAACCTCTGCTCCCACGAGATTTCTTCCGCTTTCCCAGAGAGCCGTTACTATTCGACGGTTTGCCGTTGCCGTTCACTTGTTTTGGTGTAGAAGCCATTAATGTCACTTTATTACACTCGAACACAAGTATGAAACACTACAACCGCACTTCAGCACCTTCTTCCTATCATCGAGACACTACTATTTTCCATTTACGCTGAATTATTAAAATCGCGCACAAAAATAACTCAATTCAATTCGACCGACTTGGGCAATGAATTATAAATGACGTTTACTGTCATTTTGCTTTTGTAATTTCTAATACAGATAACAAATAATTGAATACTTCAGTTACACGCAGATAAGCAAAAAAACTACATAAATCGTTATCTAATTACTTTTATTTTACGACACAATATAACCAAAAAATAAAAATAGTTTTCATTAGAGATTGATTTTCTTTAATAAATTCAGGATTTTGTAATTTTAGAAATCAGACAGCGCCATCTCTTATTATTACTAGTTACTGCACCACTTTTTTTAAGTTATATTTGTTTCAAGCTGGATACATAGATGGCGCTAGTTACATATCTTCACAATGCTTGACTAAACAGGCAATCGTTTAGCAATTTAAAACTTTAAAGGCGCCCCTTATTGTAATTATAAAATGGCCTTAACTTCTAGTACTGAATATATTGACTGCCTTATATAGATAAGTATCAATCATTAAGGTCTTTGCAGCCCATGCTTTGTAGACTTGACGCTAAGAATTGAGGGCAAACAATGCATACCTAACTACAGATTAGGTATAGCAACGTGTCTTTTCAGCGAAGCTTTCTGGATCGTTGCCATGGTCTGATTTGCTTAATTAGGTATACCAAACTGATTACTTTCCCTCATCTGGTTCTACTTACCTTTAATTCATGAAACCCCAGGCGAACGCCATAGCGTTCGCGCACCTATTGTCTTTCTATTGTGTCTGCAATTTCCACGATTGAAAGGGGCAGTTTTGGCATTTACACGGAGCTTGATTCTGAAACTTCAGTGCTAATAAGTACCTACCTACAGTCAGGTAGCTGTTAGTGGGTCGACGACACTAAAATTACTAGAAGTCTATGCGTGGTCATGTTCTTGTAACCATGTTATCACGTTCATAGTTTCATACGTTACTTTGCTAGGGATTATTGAACTATATGCAATTAGTAGGTAGGTAGGTACTACTTAAAGGTAACTGTTGACCTAAATAGGTAAGCACCTACAAAGAAGAAGATAAGTACTTGCAAAGGACACTGAGAGTGGGTACCTGTTATTTTGTGAATAGGTAGGCATAAAATTATTATCACTACTAGGTAAGTCTCCACCTCCTGATTTCACAGCTTTTAGTTCGATTGGACATAGTCTGGGCTGTAGTGTTCAATGAAAAAAAACAATGCCGGCCGGTTTTATATTGGTACATTTGGTGGCGGATAGCCAGTTTATCACTATCTTCATCTGGAAAGGGAGCTATGGGTACAATAAAAATGATATCCTCTTTAAGACAGGGCCTCTTAGGCATTCAACGATAACGACAATTTGCCCTTTAATCTGTTCTTTGGTCCCTGGCAGGGGTGGACCGTAAAGTAGGGCCCTGGGGCAACGCTAGTTGAGGGACCACCCCACCTTATATTAATCTTACTAGATGCCACTTTGTAATTTTTTTTTCTATTTTCGCAGTGAGCCTACTTACCTCTTCAACAATGACCTTTTTTTTTTTAATGGTGGGAAAAAATTATGCATTGACATCCCCCGCTCTTGGGCGGAGCGGGAGATAGTGTCTGACTCTTTCTGACTAAAAGACCCACCCCGTTCCTTCTAGCCTTCACACCGGAGCTCGAGCGCCCTTTCGGATAACCCTGGCTCCAGTAGGCTTCGACCCGGCTGGGTCCCTGCTGTTGCTGACAACTCCTTGAGGCGCGCGGGAACAGTGCGCGCCGTCAACGACTTGGGCTTGGTCCGGACAGTTACCGGACGGCCGGACAGTAAGCTACCCATTGCTCACTGTCCGCAAGCCCGCGCCTACGGTGGCCAGAATCCCGGCGGCGGCGGCGGCGGCGATAACGCCGTTGCCTGATGCGTTCGGCCTCCTCCTTTGCGAGCATTACTGCTTCGCAGAAGTCGGCGACCGCCTGCCACTCCTCCTCGCTCCGGACCATGGCCTCAACCAAGGCCCGACGCGAGAGGTCTCCGCCGCCGATCGCCGCCAAGAGGGCACGGCTTTAACAATGACCTATCAATGGACAGGTACAGTCAGTGTTCAGACCTACATATTTACCTGAGAACGTATCTACTTGTCATCATCATCATTTCAGCCGAAAGACGTTCACAGTTGGACATAGGCCTCCCCCAAGTGTCGCCATAATGACCGGTCCTGCGCGTCTGGCACCCATCGGACTCCCGCGACCCTCACCAAGTCATCGGTCCACCTTGTGGGAGACCTTCCAACGCTTCCTCTTCCGGTACGTATTCGCCATCCAGAACCTTTCGTCCCCATCGATCATCTGTTCTGTGAACAATGTGCCCTGCCCTCTGCCACTTAAGTTTGTCGATTCTTTAGACTATGTCTGTAACCTTGGTTTTCCTGCGGATATCTTCATTTCTGATGTGATCACGCAAGGAGACTCCGAGCATAGCCCTCTCTATTGCATCTACTGGTCTTAGGTTACTAACCTGAAAGTCTTTTAATTGATTTCGAACATAGGTGGTTACGATTGCATTATCACTGCTTATGCTTATCATCAGGTGGAATAGCAGTAAAAAAAAATATAAAGGTAATATAGGATAGGTACATGAGCAAGTAAAATGATTTCGGTATTAGAAGACAACCGCCTGATCTTATTTTCTCATTGTACACTATTAGGAGGGATTTTGCAGAAAATGTGAAGATTTACGTGAACAAGAACAGCTCTTAAGTTACAAGTTATGACATCGTGCATCGGACAGATTTTTTTTAAATTTTAGACGAAACCATAGGCCCCAGCTATTTGAGCTTGGTGACATTTTTTTTTAGATGGAAAAGTCATCCGATAACATCCCCCGCTCCTGGGCGGAGCGGGTGATATTGTCAGACTTTTACTGACTAAAAACCCACTCCTGTTCCTTTGTTGCCTTTCGTCCCAGGGCCGAATCTTCTCTTCAGAAACAAATCCTTGGCCCCGAGCTTGGTGAATTTTGTACTATTTGCTGACACTACCAACTCTGTAGGTATGCGGGCCCTTTACACCGAATGGGGCCCGGGCCTGCAGCCTATTAAGCCATTAGGAAGATCTGGCTATGGCCCTTGGCACAGATTGTTTTAATGTAAACTCTGTATGCATTAAAAATGTTTGACAGCTAAGCGTTCTGATACTCGCCAATTTTATTTTGACCGGCCTGTTGGTCTTAGTAGTAAGTGGCCCTGACTGCTGTGCTGTAGGTCGTGGTTTCGACTCCCACCCAAGACAAGGCATTTGTTTTCTAAGGCGACCATTACAACAAGACGACGTTCATGCAAGCGTCAATCAATTCCATCAATCATGAATTATGGTTTTCGTCAATCAGTACTAAAAACCGTCAATCATCGCATTAGACGGTAGGTTTTTTGTCAATCAAGACTTTGACTGTGGCAGAACTAACAGCAAAACCTACCGTGTAATGTTCGCCTTAGAAATTAGGTCTGTCAAGTTATCCAGTAGGTACTATAGCCAAGGGATTAGTGTTTGTCCCTTGGATATTATCCAGGTGTTAAAAATTAAAACAAGTATTAAATGACAGAAATTTATTTTCTAAATATATAAAACAATTTGATTTTTATTTACAATTTAAAATTTTTTTTATAACATTTATAAATTGCTGTGAATGGTTTACGAGACGAGTTGGACGTATCTATATATAGTAATATATATATGAAGAAACAGCTAAAGAATCTGTAAACATTTTACAAATTCTATGGCACATTGAAAATTGAAAGGGAAGCATTTTTACAAAAAAAAAAACAACGCAAAGAAATGTGCAAACATACTTATATCATGAAAATTGGCAGTATTATGTAAATTCTTAAAACAGTTTACTCTTACAAACAAAATCGTAATAACTAACTTAATTAGTGAAACTAAAGTATGGTCAAAACAATACGATAATATTGGGTTAACAATTTACATAATAATAATAATTATGAACTTACTTATTTTGTAGAAATTCTATATTTCTTTATGATACCGTAAAGTGGGGTTACTTTGGCCCTGGGGTATACTCTGGCACAAGCATATTAACCAATAGGAACACAGTAAAAACAGTTTCTCGTGTTCCCATTGGTTGATAAAGTTGTGCCAAAGTTATACCTCAGGGCTAAAGTGACCCCACTTTACTTGGTATTAAAAATCAAATATAATTGATAAAGAATCAATCTATAACAATCCCGTCCTAAGTTTACTTTAAACTAAATAATATGTAAATAACTATAATCTATCGAGATTTAAATTATAAAGAAAATAATTGCATTAATTCATAGAGGGTTTACTGATTGTACTTAGTATGTACCTACGGCATGTAATGCAAACAGGGCGTTTGCTACAAACGTTTTACATAGAATCTTGTTCACCTAACATTAGGTAATATTTACTTGAAATTAGTTGTCTATGGAAACTGTTTACGCATCAACTTCACTCTATTTTTCGTCACTTATATCATCCTGCACAAATAGCGGTCCTGGCGATTTAATTATTCTTTAATTCTTTATTGTACACTAAAACAACACAAAATAAGTGGATAGCAAAGTTCATGTTCATAGGCGAGCTTAACTCAAAGTTGAGTTTTCTTCCAGCAAACCATTGAGCGATAGAGAGAGATGACAACAGAGGGTAGGGTCCAGTGTACAATTTTAAAATTAGAAATATTATGAATAAAATAATAATACATAAACAAGTATACTTACATACATAATTTTTTATAAGTACGTAATTTGTAAAATACCTGCGTTTCATTAGTGCTCCTTGGTCGTAGCAGTATGATAAATAGCCTTTCTCGATGATCTTTTCAATTCAAACCAGCATTAGCGCGCTTATGTTAGTAGCTTTATAGATTATTGTAAAACACAGTTTTATTTGAAGGATATTTTGCTGACGAAAAATAGAGCACTGCAAATGATCTCTTATTTTAGTTGTCAAAGAACACACATAAAAATACAATTATTCGAGTGTGCGTGGACCACAAGGCACCTATCGAAAATATATAATCAGATATGACGCGTCTCTTCTGTGACACAATACAGGCAGTGATAGCAACTAAATAAATAGTACATATCTTGAAAGATATGAGGGTAAACGGAAAAAAAAAACAAGTATAGAAAATTATGATCCCTTAACTTCTAAATGAGTATACGTTTTGATCATAAAATATAAATTAAAACTTACATAGCATCTTCATTATACTTTATCGTGGATACTCCATTGAGAATTATTTATTTCAAATGATTTTTAATGAATACCATGCCGATTAATACAAAATTATATGAACCTATATCGATTACCGTAATCCAATTGTTTTTACAGATACATAATCTACGTACCATCTAATTTGCAAACCAAAACAAGACAGAAATAAAGTAAAAAAAAACAACGATTTATGAATTTTTTGAGACATATTTAATACAAAATTATCATATCAAAAATTGAATATCATTTCTGTCTAAACCATCAACATCAATACAAGTCACATTTAATTCTGCCTTGGTTTCTCATCGCATTTCATAGCTGTAGTTAGATTAAAATTATGACAGTCACACATACGTTCAACAAAGATATCTAGAGACATACAAAATACATAGTAGGCATCTAAATGTCGTACACAATATAGAATATCTGTTTAAATCTAAGTCACATCGTTGCATTGCCGAGGATTCCACGCATACTAAATAAAATATACAAAAGTCAATAACAACTTTTCTCTTTATCTCTGTACATGAAAAGTAATGGTTTTGAGAGTTAAAATGTTTGACAAATGGGCGAAGCGAGTTGAAATATCGCATGGAATCCCTTTGGCGTATATTGTTTTTCACCCTTTGCGACCCTGCATTCATTCGAGTGATTTCTAAAAGAATACGTAAACTGAAGCATTTCTTTTGGAATGTTTGTGCGAAAAACTGAATTCTAAAACGTATAACAGCTGGCTGTCAACACCACATGAATATCAGACTCAGTATTCAATAAATCCACAACTGTTCCAAGGGAAATAGAGAAATCACTCCTTCACAATCTTGACACGCATGCATATACTTAACGGCTAAACTAATTTAACATCGTCCAATGCTGTCAGCAGGTCGCTGGTGTTCTGCAGCAAGTCGGCTTCGGACCAGAAGTCATTTGTGCTTATCTGGCCGTTGGCCTCGAGCATGATATCCGGGGTCTGGAGGAAGCCGGGGCTGGGCTGCATCTTGGACAGATAAGGGTCGCATCCCTTCATCACGCCGGCTGGTGACATCAGTCTGCTACCCGGGCTGTACTGTTGGAACTTACCAACCGGTGATAGGGATTGTGGGGTCGAGTATGGGCTCATGACGCGTTCACGTTGGGCTGGAGACATAGCCGGGCTGTGGGTGTAGCTATTCGGGCTGGATGGTAAGGAGTACATGGGGCTGACGTTCAGGCTTAACGGAGACATGGGGCTGCTAATATTCGTGCGCATAGCAGTCATATTATTGTTGTTACGTATTATTTGTTGTTTTGGCATCCCTTGTAATAAGTTTATTACAGGCAGCGGGATGTTATTAATGTTTGTGTTCTGTGGGATTGTATGAGGGCTGACCATTTGGTAGTTGGGGCGAAGTTGGGGGTGTGGCTGTTGTAGTTGTTGCGGCAGGTCCTGTAAACACATCAAGGGATATATTAGTATATTGAAGTAGTTCTTAACTAAAATATACATACAATGTGAAGACCTACAATGAAACAAAGCGTAAAACTCTGGTCGACCAATCCCTAAAAATATATACAAAAAAGTTCCAACTAAAAAGGTGCACGTATAAAACAGTAAGAAGGATCGAGTATCAGCTTTAACCTTGACATTGAAGCATTCTCAGCCGTAATAAATGTTCCACTTAACATTTACATAATCTTAGAAGCCGAGCAGAATTTGGACAATCCGCCATTGTTATATAAACAGTGTGCTTGCAAACACGGAGAGTAATTTGTGTTTTCTGACCACGTGAACATGTAGATGATGACGTATTCTGAGATCTTGCACCAACGTGGCATAATTTATGGACTAGATTAAGGTGCAGCGAGAATCTAAGTGCTTGTTATACAATTGCGCTTTGTGCGAGTATTTTGAGGTAAACAAATTATTTTAGGTGATACGCAGTTTTAATATTGAAGTAATCTATAAGTAGTAAGTCATTGCTAGTAACATCTAACTGAAAATACTATGTGAGTTTGATGTCTGTGTTAACCCTGTACCTATGAGTATCGTAAAAATACCAGTTATGTCTTCAAAGTGTAGCGACATCTATAGCGTCACATTCATAAGAACTAATCCTGCATCGCGCAATTTGAACATACCTATAGAACAGGCCGAAATCATCTATCAGGCAGTGTTGCGCACCAGACATAACACCTGTCTGGTCGGTGAATCCTCCCTTTTCAAAGGAGCTATGTGGGACTTTACTCTCTGTTCCGCATACAGAAGAGCAACACCGATATACTTACATTAGAAGACATTCAATATAGTGACACCGAAATCACTTATAATACCTCTGTAAGTGGTTTCGTTTGCTACAATAAATAAAACCTGTCCTTCGTCTAGTCTAACAACTCTCACATTTCATGTCGGCCTAATTTAAAGTGCTTTAATATAATTTGATGTTGACAAGCCGTTGTGTTGGTGCATTGCGGTCGAAGTGGCGTCGACTGTTGTATGTTGATCGATAGTTATAATAACCCACTAACATTATAATATTGCATGCTACTAACTTCTATGTGATTTTAATAAATGCGGGCTTCTTGATTGGTTGATTGATTGTATTGTTGTTCTCTCTATTATGATCAAATGATGATAAGGGGACTTGTTGCGGTGTCATTGCTTTGAAAGAAAATAGGTGACGAGCAAGTTTATTTAGAGGGGAAGATTTGTGCGAGTCTTCGTGAAATCTGCTTTTTTATCTTAGTCTACCTAATATTGAAAATTCCCTCTGCTGGGACTCAGGCCTTCTCTCTAGGAGAGGGAATGGGCCGTTTCTACCAAGCCGGCCCAATGCGGGTTGGTGAGTGTCACATGTCTTCGTATTGAAGGACTATCCTGATTTATTGTAGATCTACCTTTTTAGCTGTTTCTACAATATCCTCCTGTTTATTTAATTTTTGTACTGGCCTATATTTTCTAAAGCAGCTAGCCTATTTAATAGTTTTTCGGCGAATCATATTTCAGATGTCAGGGTGATATCAGACCGCTTGCGTGTATTTTGGCGTCGACTTTCTTACTTCATTTCGTGCACTGTTATACTGACGTCATAAAAGCGTTCCATTAGTTTTTATTTCAAGATTTGATGCTAGATTTAACACCGCCAAGTAGCTTAGCTATTAAAATCTACTTTTATTATTACTGAGCACTCAACGTAAAAAAATGGAATGTGAAAAAGTAATGGAAAATACAGGGATGAGAAATTTTCGCATAGCAACTTTTTTGTTACTCTCTTTTCAGATTCCTCATCTTCTTAAATAATTACGATTGCAGGCTTGCATATAATGTAGCCTACAAATATTTATGATAAGTTTATTTATACCCACTTCAGTTGTCCTATAATAGAAATGCATGACTACGGACATCATTCAGTAAACTAATTTAAACTTCTAAAGTGAAGAACGAGTCGCATCATTTGTTTCAATCAGACTCACGATCATCGTACGAGGGTAAAATCAAGATTTAAATATCACTAGCCATAATTTATAGCATCCGTTACAATGTCGGACCTATCTCTTGAGATCTTCCTCACTATCCCTTTTAGGGGTCGAACAGTTAAATTATGATGAGGTAAGAAAATAGGTAGTTAATCATACCAGTAATAATACTACCTATTTTACTACCTCATCATAATTTATAGACTGTTCAGGGTTAATCTCCAGTTATTTATAGTAAATTTAGGATCCATTTTGATCAATCGCGTAGGCTCGAGCAAATATTTTTTCCACCTATACCAACTTTATTATACACCCCACAAAAATACCAGGAAAAATAACTGGAAAAATAATACGCCAATCATTTCTAAAAATAAGTGTACCATGGGGGTTTTATCGCACTGGGAAATCTATTACAACCTTCGGAAGGACAGAACGAAAAGAGATAGATTTGGGGCTGTCAGTATACAACAATCAGAAATAATACTAACAGAACATAATATGTTACAAACATAACAAATATCACACTAATACCTATAAAGGTGAAAGTTTTGGAGTACATGTTTGTTACTTTTTTACGCTCGAGCGACTGAACGTATTTCGATGAAACTTGGTACAAGACTAGACCATGCCCTAGAATAGCACATAGGATACTTTTTTATCCCGGGAGTAAAAAATCTACCATGTCGCAGCCAAAGTCAATGGCAGCAGTTAGTCAAACATATAATAATATGTAAGGAAAAGAAAAATCATTGTGAAAAATAATGTTCCTTCACCATTTTTAAAACGCGTTGATTGCGGTTGTGCACGCCTCATTTCTATTACTTCTTAAGCTAGAACTACATTGCTCACACGTGTACCACACACGCCGATCTGGGCACGTCGGTCTCCATACATTTTATATGGAAACTAGACTTGTAGAGCCACACGCCACGCGACGTCGTTCTACGTACAAAACAGGCGTTTTACACGTGTGTTTCGGCCTAATGTAGTTCTAGCTCTACAGTGTGTATCTATGACGCTTTGGAGTGGTCAAAATAATTGATCTTGGGAAAGTTCTAGATGCGAATGAACAAAAAGAAAATAACGAGACACCCAAACCGGAGTCAACAGCAGTTTTATAGTAGAATGCTATCTACAGACGCACATAAGGCTCGAAGGGACGGCTTAGAAAGGATTTTTCTCTTTAGTTATTGCCCTTAAGACTTCCACAAACAATTTCATCTAGCGAAAAAGTTTTCCCAGTAATAATTTAACTTGAAAGTTCTACGTGTTTGCTAGTATTAAATTCCCGAGAGCCTGCAAGGAAATGAGGTTACTATTAATAATTCTGTTGGGCGATATTCGGGTAACTAGTTTTTTGGCAGCGGTGCTGATAAAAAAAACTTGGTTGTTTGAGGCAGAGAAAAAACAAAAGATCATAATCACGTGTTTGTTATACTATTTATCTTTAGCTAAGTTACTTAGGAAAACATTCTCTTGTATCTATACTTACTTATCTATAGGTATATGAAAGGAAAAACTGATTGGCTGACATATGAACACATAGCCGAACCTACAGGGCTTATAGGATCATGAAATTTTGCACAGGGTTTCCTTTTATGACGTAGGCAAGCATTAAGAGAGGATTTTCCAAAATTCACTCCCTAAGGGGTTGAAACGTGGGTCCAAAATTTGTATGGATAAATCTACTCCCCCGCGGCAGAATCTAGTTATAGCTACAATTGCCGAAACGGGTCTTGAGAGCTCGGCGTAAGAATAGGGATCGCTTTGCGCATTCCATACATTGGCGAGCCAATCATCTTCGTTGTTAGATACATGCAGCAACGCAGAGAACGAATCAGAAGTGACGTCTATGACACGATGGCGCGGCGAGCCAATCACTGACACTCCCCGCCCCGGCGTCGCACTTCGCATCACTAAAGAGACCGAATGTTTGACTTCTGTGCAACTTGAAGCCAGCGCTCAAGATCCGTGCCGGTAATTGTAATAAAGCGTTTTTTTTTTTAGTTTGTTTAAACGCGTTTATCTCTGGAAGTACCAGTCGGATTGAAAAGATCTTTCTGTATGCGATAGCCAGATTCAGGACGAATAGTATAAGCTAGATAACATCACGCTACGGTCTACGGAAGGGGAGCAGTAGCCAAAGTCGCGGATGAAACCACGGGAGACGGTAACAAATTATTTTAAAGGACCAGTTACTTATATCATACCAATGACATAAATATTCGAAAACTGGATTTGTAGTAACAAACTCGTGTATAAAATGTGACCACATCATATCATTCATATCATTTAATACGAACTTCGTTTGGTTACTTGAATATGCGTAAATTTCTTTTGACATGCTAATTTATCGTCGGCCTACTTAGGTAGTTCATTATTCTTCTCCATAGAGATCTACGCTATCTATAGGTATGGCATAAAGGCAGGAAGAAGAAGACGATAGAGATCTACGCTTTGGAATGTGCAATTAGCTTCATTTTTTTCTGACTGACTGACTTCTTGACATCTCAAAAGCGCCTGTAAATGGTTTATTTGAATGAAAATGTTTTTAATCTTTTTATTTATCTTTTTCTTTGGTTTACCTCGCGTTAAAGTAGGAAATTATCCAAAGAAAACACTGTTGCGATAAAAAGTATCCTATGTGCTTTTCCAGGACATGGACTGTCCATGTGCCAAATCAGTTCAGCCGTTTGAGCGTGAATAAGTAACAAACATACATACATACAATCACCTTTATAATATTAGTATGATATGTGTATGCTTATGCTTGGCTGTGAGCTCGGAATGTATTACTTATGTTTTCCATGTTTATCTAAAGTCTAGGGTTATGCCATGTCGTGTAGATGGTATCAAAACAAGCAGCCAACGTAACTAAACGCCGCCTGAACAAATATTACATAGTAATATCTAGGTACACTTAAAAAAGAAATAGACATTTCGTTTATTTGTTACTAAAATATGCGCATTTTTAATGCATTTTTCTGCGCGCAAACTTGTGAAAGAAAACATTTTCAGAAAAAAAAATGGAAGTCATGTGACATCCACCAACCCGCACTGGGCCCGCGTGGTTGATTACGGCCCTTGCCCTCTCCAAAAGAGGAAGCCTGAGTCCCAGCAGTGGGAATATTAAAAGGCTGCATTTAGATAATGTTAATTTATTTAACATGGCCAGAAAACTCAGAACTGCTAAATAACTTGAACAGTACGAAAAAAGTCTACATAGCTGCTGAAAAAATGTGCAAAACATTTTTTCTGTTAGATACTATTCTGAATGATTATATAGCTCTTTCAGTATTTGTCCAAATGAACCTTGATGTTTACGAAATCTGTTTTGTCATAGTCTGAGAATTTTAAATTTCTCTTTTTCATACTTCATAGTTCGTTAAAGCCAACACTCGATAAGGATGTCAAGGATAGGAAACAGGGTAATAAAAATCAACGTGCACCTTTTTAACCTGTACTATTTTTCGCCTCATTTATTTTTAGATATTTTCTGTCAACATCACAATATTTATTTCTCTCCAGAAAAATAAATTATTATATTATATCCACTAGTTACACATCATTCATATACACACCATAAATATATTAAAATAACAACGACGATTATTATTTATGATATCTATGCTTACGTCTTTTAAATTTTCGATTAATATTTTTACTCCGTTGACAGTTGTCAAGCAGAATATAATCTAAATTTCGAGTATCTCAAGATTGCTTATAATTTATTAGTTCATCGTTGAATGACTTGTTTCATAAATACAGGTTCACTATAAATGTAAAGGCATCCAAATGTTCCGTAAAAGAGAACATAAACCGTAATATAACACAAATACCACTTTGTTCTAAGTTGTACTTTGTATCATTTGGCAGTGGAAACTGTTGGGACATCGACCGTCGCATCGCACAACTGCCTGGGACAACAACGCACTACGATATAAACTCTGAATAAAATACATAACGATCGGAACAATACATCTAAACCATGATCTGATGACTAAGTCGAACTATCACTATGTCGATGTGAAATACGATTAGTTTTAGTCGACTAACATAACTTACAGTAACGAATAAATAGCGATAACCTCTGAGAACAGGGTTGATATTAAAACTATTAATATTGACTTGGTTCCAACTACGGCTACGAACATAAGACGGAGTGCGCGGCGGGCTCTCACGGTAACTAAGTAACCTAGGAACAACGATACCGATACTTCACATAACCAAAACGATATGCACGATCAACTTAACCACTAAACTCAACAATCGATTGCTCAAATATACACCATTAAAACTAAAGTGTAGGTACACTATACCTAGACATCTAAAACTAATTCTGGTACGCCTTGAGGCGCAAGCACGAGATTGCAAGACTGTGGAAGATTAACTAAATTAACCAGCCGTAGTACTAAGTCCCCTCGACTGCTCGTCTCGCCTTAAATAGCCCTGCCTTAGACTTTAATCTGGCTCGTACCAACGCTTATTGTCTCGTAGGACACCCATTACAATGCGACTTTCAGTCGGATACTGGTACATGTATGCGGTAATATCACAAGTATCGACGGCACTGTATTAACATTAATTCGTATTAAACCGACCAGAGTAAAGTTCTGTGAGATAGTACTGGTTTACAGGCGTATAGTTTGAACACTGGACGCGCGATATCACAGTTTTATTTAGAGTAGTTGAGGTTGGTGCCTCAGGCTTTTGCTTTGTGTCTTGGCCGGCATGTCACCATGCAGATGTAGCCGGCGTCGACGTCACAGCCGCTCACCAGCAGGTTCATGAGGACGCTCGAGGACTGCGTCGGCGTCGAGGCCTGCACCGGGGACGGGCTGCGCTTTATACGCTTCGCACACGGCTCCTGTTCCTGCTTCATTACTCTTTTGACGCCCGTGTCCCATGATGCGACACTTCTGCTTGGTATTAGACCTGAAGGCAACGAATCTGTTGTAGTAAAGTCATGAGGACCAAATTAAATAAAGCAATTATTGTTTCATATGTAGTACCTTGGTCAGAATATATATTGGTTATGAGATCTTGTGGCGGTGGTCCCGTGGTAGTGGTTGTCAATAGGCGTTGCAGCGCGGGCGCCGGTGATGTGGTCTGCATCTCTGTGGGTTGTGGCCTTGCCATGCTAACGTTGTCGGGCAAGGCCCCCCACATCACCGCCGGCTCCAACACCGGGAGTTCATCACTAGCCGGGATGAAGGGAGAGTTGCCATCTTCAATGTCATTATCTGACCTGTTGCTGTCAAACGCGTCCAATGACAGTTCTGTTAATAACGAGGACTGTTCACATGACGATTCGTTTTCCTGAAAACATTTATTGTTAGTACTAAAAAGAACATCAAAGCAATAAAAAAAATGAAGCTATCAAAAGTTTGGATGTTTACCTGAGGTTCAGGAGAAGACAATAACAACGAGTCTGGCGTCAAGGAGTCTACTGGTGATCCGTTAGCCAAATCATCTCCCAGTAGACTGCAGTAGTTGTCGCTCAGAATGAAATCGTCGAACATGTCGAAAGGACTATTCTCTAGAGGTATACAAGCATCGCCAGCAGTGGGTGCCAAGTGTGTCAGATCTTCCGGCTCGTCTTTAAGCACTGTAAACAACACCGACATTATATTCAGGGAATCCTTTTGATAAGATAAAATTCTAATAAAGCAAGAACTGATACCTAAGCTGTGGAAGTTCGAGTGCCACTCACTTGTAAGTCCCTCGTCTTGCGAGAACATGAGAAAGCCTTTGTTCATTTCTTTCTTTCGCGGAGCGAATATAAGCTCTGTGACGGGAATAGGGCGTTTCTCTTCTGGTGCTATGAGTTGGACTATGGCACCGTTGGCTGTTGGGTCAGCCGAGAGGGCTGGCGCAGGCGCGGGCACCAGCTGTGCCGGAGCCAACACGGGCTTCAGATCGGCGTGCTGCACCTGGTGTGCGGCGAACACCTCATCTTTGCACTCGATGCCACTGCGAAAACAACAAATATGATAACACAATGCCCCATAGGGCGGGATGGTTTATACCATCATGTCAGGTGTCATGGTCTACCGCCAACTTGTCATTACATAAATCAGATGTACGTCATACGAGTGCCTCCGTATAATGGACTATAATGTAAACTGCACGGTCATTAATCAAGAGAGAATCAAACATTGCAGTGTTAAATGGTTTTGTGTACGTCGTGTGTGAAGACGCGGGAAGTAAGAATAGTATAAGTACTGCATAAGAATACTAGTTAAAACATATTGGCGTCGCAGTGTGAAGTTTTACAATAGCGCGTAATCAGTCAACAATATTCAAGGTTGATGTAGATCTCCATCTACACTATATGCAAGCCTGATGTCACTCGTTATGATGCAGATGGATAAACACTAATTAGTTTCATGTCTAGACTAGACTATACCAATGGACATAAATACTGTATGGCTATGATGATAAGTTTTTGTTCTACCACATGATTCAGAATCGTAAATAAGGAAAGAGTCAGTAGGATAAAAGTAAGTAAGTATAGGTAATATATTGCAGGCAGGAAAGAATAATTATTATTTTCTAAGAGAGAAAAAAACATTGGCAAAACATTACTAATAAGTAGTCCTAACCTACGGGGCTGTCTTGGTTGCTCACCGAGTCGCTAAAGTTTCGCCTTGGGGTTTGTCAAAGAGCAATGAATGAGCTGACAGAAAAACGAGGATGACCTGGGTAGAGGTGGTGAGATAACCTAGACGCCTAACTCCCGCAAGGGCCGGTTTGAGTTAGCTCGAGAAAAGAATACCTGATGAAGTTAGAGGAGGCTTATACCCAGCACTGGGAAAGTAAAGTTAAATAAAAAAAAAACTAAAATAAACAACACGGATGATTAACAGCAAGCAATTAGTTATGTAAAAACTAGTGAGATATTACTAATGCAAAATGAAAAATAATTATTCGTACCTGACAAAGTAATAAGAAACCGTTCAAACAATTTACATGTTTTATTCAAGATTTAACTATGCAAGGTTAGGAAAAAATTGTATATCTCTACACAACAAACTGCACAGATCGAATACAAACTGACAGAAGTCATCAATGAACGCGTGCGCACCGTGCCACAGCCGACTCCCGTTTGACCACACTGAAGAAGCGATACCTGATAACGACATCCCACCAAAACATTTGTTTATGTGATGGACTGAGATTATCTGCTGGCTTCATCTTCAAAACAAATGAGATCTTAATTGGTAGGCAACCAAATGCCACAATGGCCATTTTTAAGCGTTGAATAGAATATAATAAACACCTAATAATCTATCTAATAATAAATTTATATTTTTTATGTTTTTAAATGTTTTATTTATTTTATATTAAAATATTTAAAAATGAATTTTATATGTAATATTGATGAATAAACGAAATATAATAAAAAACATTTTTTTTTTTGCGTAGATACTTGATTGCAGATTGTTAAACGTTCTGAGCAAAGCAATTTTATAGAATACATTTCTAGGCAGTAATGATTCTTCTTTAACCAAATGGGAAAATATCTGTTATGGTTTGCACTCCAAATAAATCCTGAACAACTCGGATGCTAATTAAAATATCGAAACTTTAACAATTGTATAAATATTTTTGATTATTTTTCCGACCCAAATATCGACCAATAGAATTGCACCATTCGACGTCACGTGGTACAACCTACATGGTATTATACTGACAATTTTTTTTGAAAATTTTCTCTGGTCCTTGACATATATAAAAAACAAAACATGATCACTGACAGGTTGAATTTAATTGTGAAAATTGGAGATTTTGCGACATTTGGGACGGAAAAATAATCCCCCGAATACCACACGATCTTCAAAATTATCTGGCGAATATTTCCCTCAAGGTTCCCTGCAAACAAATAAAATCGTCAAGTTTTTCAGGAAAAATCACTCGCGCCGCTCGTGATTTTTTAACCTGAAAAACTTGACTCCTTCATTTGTTTGCAACGAACCTATCGGGAAATATTCGATAATTTTGAAGCTCTTGTGGTATTATATATGATAATTATCTTAACTATACCGACGATGAAATGTATCCGATGGATACTTCTCATTGACCTCTCGAAACTGACCATATTTACCAATTTAAAAAGGTCAATTATGTAACCGATCTATTTAGAAATTCACGTCAGACTTGCCTAAAGAAAAAAGGGATCGTGACCAAAAAGAGCATAAAATACATAAGCTTCATTTGGAAAAAGTGCTTGAGCCTTGATGTGAAATGTGCGTGTACCTAAAAGCGTACTTACCTAACTATAACTTTCATAAATACATTTCTTCAATTGCCATGACCCTGGGTCTTGGTCTAACACTTTATTATACTAGAGATTAGAACATTATTAGGATTAATTAATGAACATCCTATCATCAGATAACCTAAGGATTGGCCCTGTGGGACCCATTTGCGTCAATGCTATCAAAATCAACACTGATACTGATACGCAATTACATATGAGATAAAATGTTGTTGACAAATCGTTACGGTTCATATTTTGATTGACACAATATAAATAACGCTAGCAATGGAAAATTACACATACCTAGACATAATGTGCACTATTAGTAATACAAATCTTCGAAGTGTTTCAGCTCAAAATATTGCTAATATTTTTAATGTGTGTGTGTGTAAGTATATTAGAGGTTTTGTTTACTTTCAGTTACGCAATTTGGTCGTTTATCTTGTCTTTACTAACCAAACAGTCGTCTATTCCAGAATCAGGACACAATATCAAATTGCGTCTGAAAGCAGACGATAAAACGCAGGCTAGACACAAACCGCTTCGAGGGTGTTTTCATTTGGCCCTGCATTTACGCAATGTTTTTGAAAGTGAATTTTGTGAGAGTGAGATGAGTGGATAGGCTGTATCAGAAACAGAAAGAGATAAAATGGTGGTAGTAAGTGCGGCCTTGCTAACGACCTTGCTCCTCGCACCCCTCGATCAGACCCCTTGTTTTCTCCAGACCGGCCATTCACCAGGAGTGCGAGAAGGGATGAGTGCGCGCGCACCGTTGCCACGAGGTGTCCCTATCGATTTAAGGTTTTAGATTCGGATCCACCGTCTTATACCAATTGGACACCGACGAAATACCACCTCGTTTATGTGTCTGGATTCTAATATGACGAGAGGCATCTATTATAAAACTGACAGACGTCAGTGTGTACAGGGAACATAATTTAAGCTTTTTATTTAATTTTCCTTTAGTCTAATAATATCGTTTAGGACACCCCCAACAATACTGAACATTTTAATAAAAGTAAATCAATTTAGAAATGACAATAAAAGTCACACACTAACAATGTTTTGGATCAATTTATAGCTAAAAAGGCTAAAGTGTTAGACACACAATATTGCAAGTAATGATCCGTCGTTAAATTATATTGGACATAAAAATATGCTCCTAGACTGTAACCTCTGGTGCATCATTGAAACTTTTTCAACGCAAAGAATAGGGAACTACTTCGAAGAGTTTCTGATGATTTATTTAAGAACACAACACCTGATAGTTTTCCAGACGATGAATTCTATAAAAGCAACCAATCAACTGGTAACTGGATAATACAGTATAGCACCGCACAAAACCTTAAACTGTAACTAGATTAAGAACGAAGATAGCGATAACTCTCACACTGCGCAACTAAAATATTTCGACACGAAAGAAATAGAGAACAGCTGTTCGTCAGGTAACCTTGGCCGTGATACCGTTCAATGGGCAACGCAATTCAACAATTACATGCTCCACGGTCGAGGTCAAGTCGTGACGCTATACACATCAGCCTCATTGGACATCAATTGTCTTAAATACGATACACTACCGGAATATAATGCAGATGACACTGTGGAAAATTCTTAGCTAAAATGGGTATTTTTTTCCTGTGTTTCAAAACACGTGTTGATAAATTCGTCATTTTACAGCAACTGATGGACAGGAGTTTATTTTTTTAAATTTGTGCATGCCAGACGTAGTAGACGCGACTATTGATAAATTTTTGATGATAGCTGAAGACTGATGAAGATAAGATTAGATTAATTGCCAATTTTATAAAAATGACAGACAACTTTCTAAAAGAGGGAACGCTTATAAGCGGTGGAAATTTTGAGTGATAAATTGATAAGACCGGCTCATATACGTATAATAAATATAGTATCGAACGACTGTCGTGAAGGGTCATAAAATTACCATAGTCCCATGCGTTCAACCGGCGTGCTTTCGAACAATGTGTAGTAAAACCGCAAGTCATCAGCCGAGTGGACACTTTACTTTATTAACTAAACATAGAAGAGCAAACAGAATTCCAAGCAAAGGCTACTTGAGATTTGAAGGAGGTCCGCAACGAATAGATTGCAGCTAGCGGCTATGATTTAACAATGCAAGTTATCAATTTTGTAATTCATAGATCTCGGTCGTTTAAATTAAATCAAGTAGAAGAATCAGCACATCGGTCTGCCAATCGAGTAGCGAGAAGTGCGACGCGGGAGTCAAGGCCGGTTCGGTGGCGCGCTTATGTAACCGAGCTGTCGGCTGCGGGGGACGGGGATCGCTAAAATTAGCGGGTCTCACACAAACAACACACTGACACGGCGCATCAGCGCAAACGCACTCGCCACAACGCTCCGGGAATGCATTAACACAAAAATACAACACGATCGTGTCGTGTAACAAATTTTCACTAATAACGACCGCCATAAATAAACACTAGGCCATGCAGACCCACATGCGTTTCTTGGAAACAATCGATTGTCAGAAAATGAAGGTAGGAATCAATATATTACATAAGTTAAACGTTTAGTGAGCACTGAATGTATATGGACGTCATTTTAGTTCTTTGTATAAATTATGCATTAAATCAAATCGATCAAAGAAACGTATCATATTATACTTTTACGTCCTGTCACCGTTTCAAACCACAATCATTTCAAGCAGCGTAAAGATTTCTGCTATAATAATCGTATTAGATTCGATCACAAAATAGTAAACAGGCACTAGTATGAGAGCACATCCACAATTTATGCACAATTCACAGTCACTTTCGCACTGATCCTTACCATGATGCGATAGGTGTAACGATGTGTTGTCAAACAAGTTTGTCTATGTTGAGAGACGCCGGCGTGTTACTCAATGTACAGTGAACAGCTGATCGGGAGCGCGAGTTCGTCGGGGGCGGTAGGGTGGCCGCGTGGGGTGTACGTTTGCGTCGAAGTCTGTAGCACGAATGATACGCGCGGCGGCGGCGGCGGCGCACTCGTGACGCGGCCCACCTAAACACATACATTACGCTGTCGCGCGATACTAAGTGATGATAAATTTTTGAGGATAGCCGGTACGCTCATTCGATAGCCACGCGACTTATAATCGAGTTCACGAACCACCGGTGTATCTAGCGGCGTCGATCACGACCAGGTTAACGCGATATCACCTTACTTACGAGTGATATCCACATGGTCGGGATGTTTAAAGCCCTGATAGTTGATCCCATTCATAAAACAACTGATAAGTACAGAAGATGACTGCATAACAACAAGAAAACACCCCACACATTCTTAGATGAGACCATTTCCTAAAAACTTTCAATACAACTAAAAGAAAATACCCCCTAGATTCTTAAACAAAATCATAAAGGAACTCAAATATTACTGATTGAATTCGAGCATTTGATGGAATAAGTTCGGTAGAACTTATTTTAAGAACAATGGCTCCCGGACAGGCTAACGAACCTGAACACATTTAAATCTGGTTTATTTCCTGTTTCAATACTATACGTATGTAGGTAATATTTTCAACTGAATCCTGAATATAACTACATTGTGAAGTGTTCCCTTTAGTATCGTTATCGTTTTAATTACACAACCTTATCTATATGCAACGAATGTGTCGGAAGACTGACAGTGCGGTTAACCAAGATTCATTTAAGTTTACTGTAATTTCAGTATGCTATAAAACCCATGAATGCTTATTGATTGAGCAATATGAACATTATTAGCATGTCATTTATTGTATCTATGTCATTAAGTTTCAACATATAATTCTAATATTTTCCTGATTTATCTAACTAGGTAATTTCAGGATTTAAGACTGAGAGAGTTCCATTGAAAGTCTTCCAAAATTTATGCGCATAAAAAACAGATATTAAAATGCTTTTTCCAACGGTATCTTCTGTTTGAAAATCATTTTCTCCGAAAAGCGTTTCAGACGTCTCGTCTAAATGAAATAACAACAAATTTCAAGACAATTCATTTGTATACCACAATGTTATCATGTTATTCAATTACAGACAAGCAATCCGTGCTTAACAAAGAGTTTTCCTGCAAATATTTATTGTTGTACATAATGAAATTGAAAAGGTAGAACATAAAGTGCTATTTAAGATTAATTTTCGAGTACCTGAATCAGAGAAAGTGAACAATGGATTTGATAAAACACGTGTAGTAGAACTTGCCTTGATCAACGTATTTAATGAATAGGTTCACAATCCATCAAGCGGTACAGACATGACACTGGATACGTTTGGACGATGAAGCCGCGTTGTTCCACAATTTAGCCGCGTAACTCAACACCGTGCTCTAATGGACCCTGACGATGCCAGCCACTAGGACCAGTCTCATATGCAACTACGATATTATGATTTATTGCGTGTTAAAAATTTGTTTTATTGAGCTTCTGACACTGTTGACGATGTTGAATTGAATCGTCTTCATTGCCAAACTTGCTAATAACGATATATCACTTCAATTGAGTTGTTATTATATCAGAAACTTGATTAATTGTTGCTAATAAGTTCCTCTGCACTGTACGAAGGATTTGTAAGTTATGAGACTATTACCCGCCGTAACTCCGTGAATTTGAATGGAAGAGCATGCGCGGCGATGACTAGGCCATTTTGCAACTGTTTGCAATGATCTGATGTAATATCCGGAAATTTATTATGGAAAAAACTACAAAATATATTGCATTAAATTCATCGAAGGGACTTTTGATAGTATTTGGGCTGCATAAACAATGTATTATCCTGTATAATTTGACATAACATTATAAACTGCAGCATTGCGCTATCTGACCATAATTCACCTCAGTAATGTCTATAAATAAAACAGATTGAATTAAAAACCGGTATTTTCCTGGTACTTAGCACCTTCTGCAAAAATAGTAGTAGTGAAACTACTATGGCGTAGGATTCGTCACATGTTTTGCGAATCTAGTTGCCTACGTGATACATGAAACGTTTCTCGTATCGATTCAGCGGTCTCAAACTTTTCTGGAGTGACTAGTCAACTTCCGAGGTTGTGCTACGTGACAGAACGCGATCCTGTCTAACTTTTTGTCAAAGTTTACTCAGGCAAACACAAACTCGTCGGGATACGACTACGACAACATGGAAAACTTGTTCTAATACTTTGAAGTATTAATTGGAGAAGTATTATGGCTGACAATTATGATGGTTAGCGTATTGTATTCAAGAAGGCGGTGCTAATTGGTGGGTCAACAGCAACTTGGCTGCATTTCGTGTAATTCGCTGTGCATTCTGCGAGCTGTAAACTATTGTGCAATTAGGGCCAAAGGAGACCGCTCGTTGGCCGTCGACCCGGCCCCTCCCCCGGGCTCCGGCTGGTTCTGACGGGCTACGTGACTCGAACGCCATTGCACACACCTTGCATCATCGTCTTTACGAGACATAACTGTCGACGACGATTACAAGAGTATTAAATGATTCGTATGGAGTATGATAAAGAATTAAATGTAAAACTGGATTTGGTATAATAGATTGCAACCTAAACAGGAAAGAGTTATTACACGCACTGATTACGGATACAAACAAGGTAAGTATAGCATAAAATAATGATTCTGAATCTATATATAACTTTGAACGAACGAATATAACTGCTTCAAAGCAAATGCACATAATTACAACCCTATGTACAAGTGTACCTATATAATAATGCAATTTGCAATCATCACGAAGCAAATGAAAAACTCACGTCATAAAAAGAATGATTCAAACAATACTTAGAAGAGTTACAATTAATAATGAAGACATCGTATGTCATATTATTGAGAATGTATCTAGAGTAAACAACGGTGCACTCCCAATCCGGTCATCAATCACGAATTTTAAAACGGGACAGAATGTGAGCACCCGCAATACGTACAGAGACGAATTCCGATTTGTAGCGTGTGATATTAATCCTCCGATCCTATTGGGAATTCATCTCCAATACTATCTTATCTATGCACGAACCCAACAGGAAACGACATCCACGCCTTTCTGAGAATGGACAATGGAGTAAAAAATAATATCAACCCCGGACACTACAATACAAACATGAGTCGAAATAAATCAAACTTTTCATACAAAGCCTAATAATATATTCACAGGGGTAGATTTATGAAGGTTTTATGATGGAATGGAAAGGACTCGAAGAACATAAAATGAAATGATTGGCTAGATTCTGCTGATAGAGAATCTTTGGGGCGTATGAAAAAAAAAAAACTGCTTACAAATAACACGAATTGTCTAGAAGACGTAGAAGATAGCATCACATAAGTCTGTGAGTCATTTAGTATAAAAACTGTAACTGTATAGTACTATAGATAGATAAATTACTCGAGGTGTGCTAAACCTGTAATTACGTGATAAGAATATTGTTACACAATGATAGCAAAGCTAGGTCACGTGTGAATGTGTTTTTATGACGTAACTTATTTCTGGTTTGAAATTTATCTTAAAAAAATGATAGATTTAATTAAAAAATAATCTGATCATGATTTAAGTAGCTTCGATTTGAGCACAAACTTCAGACATTTAAGTGATTCTTCCAATACAATGAGGTAAATATCCTCAAGTCAGTCCTGAACAATATTACAGAAGTCAGTGACCCCACTCATCAATATTGAAAGCTTTACTTGTAATGGCCAGGTGTTATCGAAAATCCAAATATAAATCAATTTAAGGCTAAATGACACGTGCGTAGCGTACGGAACTCTTTACTTCCTTACAATAAACGAATCATCCAGATCGCTCAACACTTCCACTTTTATTGTCAATTTTTGATATTACAATAGTATATGTCACAGATCTTGATATGTGAAAAATGTTGCTATTAACGTGATAAGAAGCCCATACACTACATAAATAGCTCAGAGATGATATAATATTCAAAGTACATAATAATAGGTAAATATACAATAAAAGTTGAGGTTTTGATGTTGATTTCTGATTTGATACGATGTGTTTCAGTATTGTCACGTAACATTTATGTCGCAGCTAGTGCCGACAATAACGAGGATTAAGCAAAAGTAGCTGATCAATGTCATGTAGTTGATATTGATAAAATTAGAACGACAAGACTGATTCTTTTAAAAAAGAACCGGTTTTATCATATTATACATAGATAGAGACATTATTTTAAACTACGCTGGCATGTTAGCGCACATGCCCGTACTAAAATCAATATGCAGTATTTTTAAATTAGGCCAAGCAATTTGGATGCGGGTCTGCAAATTATATGTGTGGTCATGGCAATGGAAACCTTGTTTTATTACAACATACCGAAGATTGAGAATGCAATGAAGTAGCATCAAAATGATAGCATGAAACGATTAAGTGAATTTGCCGCAGCTGTCACGAATAAAATAAAATTGAACCATCACGTAACTGTAGGCAACGTTGCAAAATTAGCCACTCAAAGGTGTAGCTTTCCTAAAAATATCTGGAGGGGCGGTTAACACAAGTAGGTACGTCTGTAAAGGGCAACGATGACGTCAAGATGGTTGACCCTTTTTTGAATCTACTTCTATTTGTCTAGCAATTTTTATCTCTTTAGGGTCACCCTAAAGAGATAAAATTCGCAGTTCAATGCGTGGGAGAGAATTCGATACCAAAACTCATTAAACAAGTAGGCGCAGTAACAAAAAGCAATATTAAAGGAAACTAGAAAACTGAAAATGTTCACGAAACTGATGCTAAAAATACACGGCAAAGAAAAGGTTTTGAGAGGTTTCAGCTTATGTCAGAAGCTGAGGAACAAACGGCGAGAGCGGGACACCCACGCGCCTCATTCAAGCTTAACTAAAATTGCAATGTACCTATGTAGGTACTAGGTACCTACTCGGTAGTAGGAAGGTGGGGTGAATGACCCGGGGTGGGAGGAGGCGGTGCACTCGCCCGGAGTTGCATAAACCGAACGACGACCGCAGAGCTGCGCATAGTATCCAGGCAATATTGGTACAACGTGAAATTCACATGGAGAACGAAAACAACCCATACAGACTAACTCTTCCTTTTATATTTTTGCACCAACTACGCTAATGAGATGAGAGGAGAAAGATAAAAAACAAATTCAGGATTGTTTTTTCTCTATAACCGCAGACAATAAACATTATTGTGGAAGAAAAAACAATTGGATTTTTGCTTAAACGTGCCACAGCTGCAAAAATATAAATAACTATAAAAAAAATCTTCGAACCAAAGATAAGATTCGATCGTTAAAATGACTAAGTATACCATTAAACTAAACAATGATGTAATATTTGATATTGTATTGTGATTTAAGCAAATGCGTGTATATGATAAAACGTGTGCAAAAATGTTTGCGAAATGGCCACGACCATCTGTATACATTGTTCAAATCAATAATAGATCTATTATTACTATATTGGACTCTCTCTACAAAATTAGCACCTAGGAAGAAGTTTTTGACTTCGCATCTTATATTGCAAGTTTTTTGGAAGTCATCAGGTTAACTTGTACACAAGTAAATAACGTTGCCATCAAGGACATACTTACTACATTTCTAAACAAACATATTTTGTCATATATTTACGTTTGTTTTGACAATCAGCTCATCGATCGTCCAAGACATTATTAAAGTCTAATTATAGAAAAAAATCTAGGTGTGTCCCTTCATATGCAATGGATACAGTTACATGTTCTCGCATTGACCTACATGCGGTGTGAAAATAAATTGCGGTGCAATGCAACACACGACAAAGATATTAAGTCATGTGAATGTCCAGGTGTTACCATGTACTCGATCTCAATGATAAGGTCCTGTTTAAAGGCTTTATTATCTTGATCGTACTAATTGCATTTTCAAACCTACATTGACCAGCAAATTAGTTTTGTTGTAATGAGCACTTCAATGCTGATACAAATTCTTTTTATATTGAAGATATTGGTAAAATTAGTAATGAGAATCACAAAATAATTAAATATGAAACTGCGAAGGTTGGAACAGTTACTAAGGTATAATAAACATTGATCAAAGAACTTGTTTGTAATGTATATCATCTAGCATTTACAAATGTAAGCACATGCATTAAATCTCTGTATATATGGACTTAATATAACATATTAGATCATGTGTAACCAACAGGTGGACTCTCCCTTCACTTAACCTCTAAGTCCGACTTGACACTATTTAACACATTAGATAATCCCTCTAAACATATAATAAGATCATTTTATGTAATAAAGGTTCACTTAAAATAGTCAGATTAGCATATCCTAAACAAATAAATGACGAAATGCTTTGTTGATCTAAGCAACATGAATATTTTTCTAAACAAACTTCAAGGGTTTCTTGATAATGAATACCCATTGGGTGTTAATAAAGTTGTAACTGCGATAACACTATCATTATATAGAAAATTAAACATGGAGGATATGTGGCATAGCAACCACACCCAAGATAACCCCAAGCGCATCTGATGTTGATGCTACAACTGTGGGTCCACTATCATCTGCACTCAACACTGATAAGATAAATTTTCCATCGAAGCTGTTTAACATTAGACATGTTAATAAGGCGGCCAATTTAATTTAATGGTTACCAATTTAATTAAATAGTTAATAAATTGTATAAATAAGCAATTAATGAGCACGGATTAATTGACTCTTATATAATAAACGTGATGTCAGTAGCGGTACTTGAAGATAATAGTGCAAGAAATAGAAAATATTAAGATAGCAATTTCCAATCAGAATCGTAGATGAAGTATGTTTAGAAAACTTGGGATAGTAATAAAACGTGAGTTGAGCGTGACATAAACTCTACGGAGTTGGAGACAATGAGACAAAATTTACTTGTACGGTAATATGTATGTTCATCATACGTACGTGTTTGATGTTCCAATTGATAGGACTAGGTAACATGATTACGCTAAACAGATAGCTGATCTATGTCCTCGTAATTATCAATTGAAATCATACGAAGTGACTATGCTGTTTTGATCATAATACCTAAAAAAAAAAAACTCATAACAAAACAGTAACTTACTGAATCATTATTATAGTATATTTCATTAATCATTAGTGTGTCTTTGCAATGGACGAAGCTGAAGAGGTATGTTTTTGCCAGAAACATCAAGGAAAACACCTTACTATATCAAATAATCATAACGATTATGTATGAGTTCATCAAGATGTTACGATGTTGATTTTGCTGCTGTAAAAACTACTGTATTATGATTGTGTCTTAGATTCAACATAAGACGAATGAGAAATCAACCCATTACATATGCATCAATCTTGTACGTGGTCTTGCATCTGACAATGGTAAAAAATGATCATGCGAATATCCTCTAAGGAAAACGTTTGATGACTAAACACATAGATACATATAGTCTGTCTAATAAGTTAAACGACTTGGGTAATTATTAGGATTTAATTAAATCTGATGTAGTCAACACGGGTTCAATAATCAGGGTTGATTAAGAGATAGAGATCATTGTTTACTAACAGAAGAACCATATGAAAAGTATCGAATACAAGTATTTTTTAAATGATTAAATACAAAATTCCCAAGTCGGTTGACTTATTAAACAGACTATACAAGGATGGCAGATGATGGTAAGAAAGAGCAAAGTCTACGAATTAAGGAAGACAACAGACGAATACTTGATGGCTTACGTAGGATTAGCACATAATACAACATTAATGAGATATTTCCCTTAACAACCTTACAAGAACTACTCATATGGTTCATAAAAGTAAAGACAAAAAGAATATGAAAGGTTATATTCGTTTACGAACGAGCATCAACAGTGAAGACGGAGTTTTCAATTAATCCATGATGCTGCTAAAAGATATATTGTTAATTAAAACTCTTGATTGCATTCCCAAGAGCTTTGTTACTTTTAATTTAAATAGTGTTGAGAATTAAAATGCTTTCACATAGAGACCACAATTAAGAAAATGTTAGGAATATTACTGTGGCGCGTTTGTAATTTGGTTTTCTAGTTTATTTCGTTAGTGTATAAAGAAAGATCATGTTTTAATTAAATGGCGTTTCTTAGTTAGTTATTTTTTAATATTAAACCAGACATTCAGGATATACATTATTTGAGTTGTAGCACGCCAACAAACAGGCACAAATATGAAAACAAACGTGATAAGCACAGTTCGAAAGAGATAAGGACATTTATAACTGAATGTTTTTCACGGTTTATATTTTATAGACCACGCCATCATCTTGGAAATGGGAATGATAAAAACTGCTGACCTCTTAACACATTGACCAAAGCGGAATATTTTATAACAATCGTAATATTTCCAGCTCCTTCCTTCATATATTACTTCAGTTAAATTGAATACCTAATCCTTTTAGGGTACCTACTTAAAGTACAAAGGTGGTATTAAAGTAAAATTTATCTAGTCGTAAAGGTTCTTGAACGTGGTTTCACTGTGCCTACTAAGTGAATAATTTATGACCATAGAATGAACAGCTAACAGAAAATTTACGAATTTACGAAAACGTTTCGAGTGAAGGTTGCCTTTACCTTGAACGTAAGAGAACCAGTAATGATAATTTTATCACTACGCACGAAAATATCATAATAACAATAGAAACTTGTCAAAGACGAGTTTAAAATAGATTGTGATTAACATCATAACGCAAATCCTTCAGAGAAGCCTACAAAAAGTAATGAAACGAAAAAGGTCCGTTGTTAAGCGAAGTGAAAAGCGGAAAGAGTGGAAAACCCACTGCAATCTGCGTAACCTCAAAATGTTAACAGCTTTCAAGCGGCCGTGGAATGTGCCCCATAAACGCGACGGGATTCTCCGACATAATGGAGAAAATCAATTGAAAAAAGAAGAACAGTAAAATGGTAATAGAATTATGTGGCAAATGACCGTTATGAAAAAGAAAAGTAAGCAATATTCTGAAGTTCAGACGAAGAAATCCCATTAACAATAGCGGTAACATTTAGTGAAAATATTTTCTTGTTAGAAAAGGGACTCAGTTGAGTGACAAAGTTATAACCAAGAGAAACGACATCGTAAAACCCGAACGAAATGTTCTCGTCATTTATGACAGCCGTTCAAAAAAATATATAATTGGATTTTATTTGTACAAGTATTTTAAAAGAACTTGAACGAAATATTCAAAGCAACTTTATTTAAATGAGATGATTGAGTTCCCCAGATCAAATATCAGTCAATCGCTGGTGTAGATATCGGAAAATTCTTTTTCACGGACAATTGGTTCGCCCTGAAATACTTTCGAGATGGCTTTAACGAAATTAAAGATGGGACAAAAATAGAATAAGAGAATTAAGAACATTTAATTTTTAAAAGGTCTATTGATCTTCTTAGAATCTTGTCAAAACTGTAAACTGAAAAATACTCCTTCGGAAAATTATAGAAGTAACGTCACAGTAGTATGTAGATGTCGTAAGTAAAGAAGCTAAGAAACATAAAAAAAAAATTCAAAAGGCTTTAAAAAGTGAATTAATTGAACGACCACATCAGTCATCATACTCTAAATATAACTCTCTCCAACATAATAAACAAGTAGCTACAAAAAGTATTTTTGGAGAATCCTTATTCCGCCTTGCAGTCATCATTCGGAAAACCACTGAAGCAATGTTTGAACTTCCTCAACAAATGTATAATGAAATAATGCTCAACAAATAAATTGTGTCGAAGGATCACAAACAATATTAAACGTCTATTGAGAATCTTTACGAGTCATAGATCAAGGGAAGTCGATACAAAGTAAGACATAGATAATTGTAACATATTGTTTAATTAGTTATTATTAGATGTAATAAACAAGCAGATGAAATGTAATCAACAATAGCTGAATACACATGACTACATAGCCTATATTTCCGTATTTATTTACAGATGTAGATGAGAAAAGCGTTGGTACGTAATCAGTTAGTGGTGTGCCAAGTATCGTATGGGTACGATGATGCGATGTCGACGCCAAACTGTTGTCCCTGACACGCGGTAGAACCGCCAGGTGTTAGTCAAATGTATATTGTGAACATCTTCAAAACATTGACCAGTCTTCGTGACAAAATTGGGTTAAGAATGCACGTTACATTCTATTGTTTGGCAAAGACTTGTAAAGAGAGTGTGAAAAGAAGAGCAAAACAGTTTCATTGTTATAAAAACAGAATTCGATTGTCTACATACTCCACATCGGTTTTAGATTGATTATGATGTAAATATTCATCATCTCTAAGACCCAGACGTATTATCATAGCTAGACCATAACAATTCGGTTACCCAATAACATTATTCAATCGGTTTCGGATTTAAAAGCTTCGTCGAGATTCGAATGTTCCAGTATCTTACGAAAATACGTGTTCCTAAATAGATTTATAAGTAGCCGTATTTTTTATGAGTGTAATGCAATAAAACCTGGATAAGTTAAGCCAATATCGGAATGTAAAAGTATCTAATATTGCGCTCGATTGCTTTACAGCTTGAGTCGGCCAGGGAAATGGTACGGAAAATACCACAGAGTACGATCAAAGGATTTGTTCCTTGTGTTATCTGGTAGGCGTTATCGTGAAGATTCTGAATTTATCCATGATAAAGTATAAGATGACAAGGATATTGGTTTACGAGGAAATTCTTGTTGGATGTTGGAAAGTTTTGTGTGAGAAATAAAGAAATTGAAGCTCGCTTTTAATATATATGTAACAAATAGAAAAGTTATGCGTATTTTCATTAAAAGTATCACTTACAGCAAACAGGGATGTAAATAAGTAAGTTTTACGATGTTTTGTAGGAATATTATCGTCCATTTCGTTGCGTCCTTACTTTTATAGTCCAGACTCTAATTAACTTAGTTCATTCGCAAATTGATAGTTATTAAATTAACGAAAGTGCTCTAAACAAGGGTGGGTCGGCGCGATAAGGCATTTACGTAAAGATATAGTCGCCTACGGATATTACACCCACAGCAACGTACCTACGTAACAAGACGTAAGTTATGTAGTAAAACGTATGACGGTAGACCAACCTGAAAATAAGTCCTTACAAAATAAGAATAGTAAAATTAAAAATGTTACTTACCTTGAGAATATATTCGGCAAAGTTTTTTTTTTTAGGTTGTTAATAGGTACTCCTGCAGATGTTGTGAAAAAAACAACAAAAACACAGACACACAACGATACGGTAGAAGAATATATCTTATATCTAGTCCTACCTTATAACGTAGTTAACGCAGACCACGCTGATCGGCTTCTGTTGCTTGTCATTGATGACGGTGGCCTGAGTCTGGACCCAGGCGTAGCCACCGGTCTTGGCGAGGAAGCGATATCGGCCTGTCTCGCATTGTCCTTTCGAGAATACTGTAACAAAAATATTAATGTTAATAAAAATTAAACACAAACAGTAAGATTTTATGACAATACGGGTGAGAAAGCAAATTAGATAAATTCTCGCATCATTACTGTCTGAGGTGAGTGAGAGAGAGAGAGAGAGAGTTTTGGCTGATGGCACTTAAATTCAACAAACAATTAATTTAAAATGTCATCGCTATATGGGACAGGAACCAAATATTCATTAACAAAGTTAACAAACGCAATCTCATTACTTTTACAAATTGTTCTCTATGTTAACTACTTGAATACGCAATATGGCAATCAGTCAAGTATAAACATGAGTGTCACAGATTATCATTTACGATTGATTAAATGATAACACTAATTATTATGTTAAAGAGCGTTAAACACTAGATAAACGTCTTCAATTAATAGTTTAATCAATTTCAAGGACAGTTATCATAGAAACAGGAACGGGAATATACCTAACGAATATTTTTAGTAATCACGTTGGGTTGAGAAGCCAACATAACATCAGAAATCTATTTTAAAATAATGTCGTTCCTGGAAAATAATAAACGACTGATACTCAAAACTATTTATAATAAAGAACAAAAAGGAAATTGATATGTGTACGAATAGTCTGAAATCGCGTCTTAAAGACCAAATATCTCAAAAACTACATTTATACAAATCTTAAATCACGCCGATTATATCACATTCAATGCGAATATAACAATGCTGCAGAATGTAATATGGATGCCTGAAGACGCCATTAAATGCCGCGAGGTATATCATGTGATTCTGCCAATTACGTTTTAAATTGAATAAAATAGGCATTCGCACTGCCATCGGGCATTGATAACTGGTCATAAATTGAAATACAATTACAGGATTCCAATACGAATAACATAAATATATAGAAACAAGAAATAAATCTGAAGAAAAGCAAGGTCTCAAATGACGGGTACTTCACGACTACAGTTAAAAGTTATAGATACTTAGTTATACATCCAGAGGCATATAGGTACTCGATTTAAAACCATGTTTTAAATCGTACCTATAACATTATATAACGCAAACTGGCGTTCCACAAAGATGTATTCCAGAAATTCTCGCCAGACAATGTAAATAATTCACTTCCAAAGGAAACAATTTGGTACGTCCACTCAGCGATTCTGTTTCAATCCTGCTTCAAAATATTAGGTATTAAACAAAAATGAGCAGTTGAATTGGTTACCGATGTTCAAGTGACAAAATTGATATAAATTATGGCCTCGCTGTCAAGCTTGCTTTCCCATACAACACGAACGAAGCCCTCTGAAGATAGTTTTACCTTCGATTTACGTCAGAGCTCCTTCTTGTGTACGAGATCAATAAAACGAAACAAATTATTTCGATCAACGTACAATATTCGGCTGTTGCTCCCATACAGTGTAACTAATAAAGATTAATAGTGTCGACACAAGGCACAAGGATTGTAATAAAATCTCTCTCTTGGGTTCAGTTAATACTCGCTTTGTGATATTAAGCCGAAAAATGTTTAGTAGATGTAGTTATTACTGGAGAGCACAGATTAATACTTCATTTAATATCCCGTAGCGCGCATTAAAATTATTGATGGTAAACTTTCTAAACACAGGAAATGCTGGGCCACTGGTTTATAATAACTTGACCACGGAATAATATTTTGAGATGCCGGAGATGCTTTACGAACGGATAAATATCTCCCAAGATATGGTAATAGAGTTCAGAGTTATTTTCTCGGCGAATCGGTGGCGAGCCTCAAATAGCATTTTCAAGTTCTAACAAAATTCCGCTGATGTAATTTTCACGGACTATCGTTCTCTAATTTCAATGAGCTTTCACATTTTACTGAAACAAAGCGTCTACACTGTTACGTATGCAAACTTCTATAGATAGAAGTATGGTACATCTACCATACTTTTTTTTATATAAGCAACCGCGAACGTTTGGTACTCGGCAAATATATGGCATACCATACTCGATGTTATGTACCACGAAAAAGAAAGAGAACATTTTTGAGACAGAAATAGTTTTATGGATATTTAAAGTTGTTATGAATAATGCAGTTTGTATTTTGAACAAATGGAAAATCCCCACTATACTGGTAATGTTTAAAAAGAAGATGTAAAGCCGGAATATTTGGCAGAAGATGATGTTTGCCAGGTTCTGTTTAGTTGCTCAAATGTTGTTTTGTGATAATACAGTAAACCAACAAGATATATTAATCTTTATCTCTAAGCGCGGAGTTAACATCAATATAAATATTGTTTTCAGTAAAACAGATAAATTTTAAACACTACTTTGCCGAAATAGTTTTGATTTCTTCCTAAGTGGAACGGAACATATTTGCAAATAATTTAGTGTTTATTTTAATTTAACAGTTGATGACAAGGTAAAATTTGAGAATAATATTAAGCAATACATTAGGAATTAACCATTAAAATCTATGAATATACTTAATGTGAATTTTATTGATTGAATCGTACGTTATCAAATCTGAACACAATCTGGTAAAAAAAAAGTAATAATGCTACAAAAATGGTACTAAGTAATAAAAGCAAGGGTCCAGAGACAAGTCCAATATCCAATAAACGTAAAGCGGAGTCCATAACCGGGGTAAAAGAAAATACTATTTCGGTCAAGAATGTGTAACTGGGAACGGATATAGCGTGCGATGCCAACGTAACCCCAAAAGAAAAGGAGTCACGCGAAACATCTAGACAGATAAAAGAGCAACGGCTGATTGTCTTATCGTGAAATGAATTTTGTAATACTTAATCTTTGAGTACAGATAACATAATTAAAGTCGATGAATCGATTTTTAAATAATTAGGTAAATCGTTATAAGTAAATTAATCGTGGAAAGTATCGCGCTATAAGTTTGTGATAAGATTGGAATCTAATGAGACGGGATAGAAACAGCCCAATTTATTATAAAAGGTAATTGATTTGCAGACCTGACTATTGAAACTAGAATACCTAGCTCAATACGAGTAATTGAGAAGTTAAGCCAAAGTAAGCCAATATTCACATGTTCAGTTAAATTCAGAACAGTTGGATGAACGCCAGTATACCAGCTAGCAACAGCACTTGAAAAAAAAAACAAAGAAATAAATCCGAAACGCGTAAGCGCACGATATAATTGACAATAGCAAATTGTTGCAATGTCCTCTATCAAATGCATTCCATTGAAGCCCCGCCTTTTTATGCATTATGCCAAGCGGTTCGGAGAAAACGGTACTGCAACACCGTAACATTAAGCAAAATAGTACTAAACAATTCTATTACGATGGAATGAAGCATTTTATTAAATGGAACATGAAAGTTAAGTCGATGTAACGACTCGACTTAGACGCTAAGCCTTAGTCATAAACATGGCAATGCACTCTAGACTTACTACAGTCTAAATACAATCCTTTTACCTAGCCTAATTCGATGGACTCAGCTGAATACAAGATCTGGGAAAGTAAATACTTGGGGCACGCAACCATATGACGAAAAATATCGTCAAAACTAGTTGGAATGTTTATCATCGTGTTTTATTTATTCAAGCAGTGGTATTAGGAAGAGGTGTTGAGACGAACAGACAAATTAGACGCCTACTGCAAGAACAGATTCAGGTTGTTCGAGAAAAGAAACCCTAGAAAGATTTGGGGACGGCCTTTGCCCAGTCGTTGGAAAGTAGACAGTTTAAAAAAGTAGTACTGAAATAAACTGTTTTCCAACAAAAGCCCATTGCAGATTTCTGAAGTGTCAGCTAATTAGGATTTCAACATTATTATTTTTAAAAGCGTTTATAAACCTTTTAAAAATAATATGGCCCCTCTCCTAGAGAAGAGGCCTGAGTCCCAACAGTGGGAACATTATAAGGCCGACTATGCTATGGTATGTTATAAACCTTTTTACAGAAGCATTGAAAATTGTATTACAAAATCAGCAAATTACAGAAAAAAGTTAGGGATAGCAGGGACAGGATCTCGTTTCGCTGAAATAAGTAAAATGTTTAACTGCTATTTTATTGTTCCAATAACAAGCGATTCGCGAAAAAGGGAGTTGTTCTAAAGGCTATTGCGACGAACTTCGATGGAGCTATAAATTGCGAATACCAGACCAGGGTCGTCGAACTAGGAGCCGAGTAATGCGAGCTTGTGTGATAGCTACTTCGTTGAGGCTTTGCTGTTGCTACCTATAGCTTTACGATATATCGTATAACTAAGAATGTTGAAAGACCTACAGTGTACACTGTACATGCTTAAATTTTATGTTCTAGTCGCTGTTAGTCGCAGATTCGCTTGAGTGTATTAGTTTTACGAGTAAATTATTTTCTTCCAATTATTGGTCATAAATTTAATTCAGTGCATGTAGAAGAATCGGTTTGAAGAGAATTAAGTGATAAGAGAGCCGGTATTATGGATGTAGGTAGCTCATAGCATCGATATGGCTTCTATTGGTATATTTCACACAGTCAGGCTGCAAGCTGTGTTAACCTAACATTCGATTTACCTCAATCAGATTTATTCGTCAACTACGAACACTACTACCAAAATATGACGAAGACGTACTCTTAAAACCCAATTTATTTATTTGTGTTAACTTCAAATAAACTGAACAAGGAGTACTAATTACTCGACGTTTTCTTGATACAAAATATATTCCTGTATTTCATCAATCAGCACATTTTTTAAATTCCTCATAAGATTCCGTCAAAGGCAATTCTCCTAGATCAGTCAAATTTAACAAAATAGCGAAGTAAAGAAAAGGAACTTGAGCATAAATGCCAGCCCCAGGTGATTTAGAAGGTTTAGCAATACGTGCTTATCTGTCGTCGATAAACGATTAGATAATGAAATGCACACTCGTAGAATGCTTCTATTGTAATATTATACTAGAAACATGATTCAACGAGATAGATAGTATTTTGCGGTAAATGATGACTGTAATTGGTAATACACGACCCTGTTACTAAGTTGAGGCTGTCGTAGAAATGTCTTTCGAGTTCATAACTGATACTAAAATCAATATTAATGGAAGAAATGATATTGAAATAACCCACATACTTGGTTACAAAATTTCACGCGCAAGTAACACGGAGCTGCTAATGGGTCCGGAACTTCAAGGGCGTGTTATCATAGTCACATAGTCTAATCTCAAAAGCAAACATACATCAATGTAGGAAAACAAAAATGTTTATGAGATCATAATTAAATGATTAGCTATCGGTTGTGCATGACCTGCGCATGGTAGTGGCGATGCTTCCGTGAGAGATAACTTCAGATCTAGTGACAGGGTGTTTGTTTACAGAAACTTCTTCGGGTTTTCAACTAATCTCTTCAATAAATATAATATAGCTAATCTCTTCAATACTACTTAAAACGTAATTAAAAAAATAAACGGGTTTTCTTCCAGAATTAGGTTGATGACCTGCAATAACATGAGCCTAAAATTGACGTTAAGTAACACGACACGTTGCATAAAATATTATAAAGAACATAATTATTAAAGCGCACATTAAGCCAATGATTAAGATTCTCATTAAAAAGTACTAAAACGTATACAGAGAAATGAGGTTGAATATGCTGTAAAATATTTTTGCTCCCAGAGTGAATTATACTTCTTAATAATATGAACACTTTGAGAACTCTACTCAGCTCCTAAGTGGGACAGGAAAATAAACCTGAGACAGGAGTCAACGTTCGGAGAATGAAAGAAGTAATGAAAATTTCAGTGAGTACCTCTGCATTATATTATTCATGAGTTCAGCTAGTCCATATCTGATTTCGTTTTATGTCGTCTTTCTATGTACATTTATATGGAGACGGTTTCCATTACACACAATTTGCATGATCATAATCATAGGCAGATTAGATAGAACGACAAAATCGTAGCAGAAGAGGAAAACGGAACTAATGGTATTATTGTTAATGTCTCGATAAATCGTAATATGCTAAGTGCTGGTTGGAACTGAAATACTACTATAAAATCTAACTAACAGTCTACACCACACGTAAATAATATAAGATAAAAGCAGACATAATGTTTGCAGCAAACTGTGCGTTGATTCGTTGAAGTAAGACGCAGCCTGGAGCAAATAAACAATGTTTACTGAACGACATGGTGCCAGGTCATAACTTCGCGCAACCTTTACGACCAACGATTCTGACGATTGCGTAGCGATGTACATAAATTCACCCCAGACGTTGGGTGGGGAATACCTAAGTATATTGGTTAAGATTAATTATTTGATATTTCAGCATATTCGCAATCAGGAACCATCGAAAGCGGTGTTAAAAGCGGCTAACTCGAGATACATTTCTATACATTCCGTTCTTACGTGACTATGACGTTATTACACATCTTCCTCTAGATATTTTGGAAATACACATATGTTGTGATAGTTTCTACGTTTCTATTGAAATCAAAATATAAATTTGTGTTAATCTGAAACAACTTTTATGGAATATTCGAGTAACAACGGAATTGTTAAATGCCAATAGAACGTTCAGGCGGTACCTGTCATTTTTGCGTTGCCTCTTTATCAAAACTTGCGTTGGTTAAAACAATAAGCTTTCAAACTGAGCTCACATTGGCGATAGACCGATCGGAAGGGCCCTCGACTATAATTAAAATTATTATTAAAAGCAACTTTCATGACATAATGTTAATGTTGTCAATTAGTCAAACTGGAGAGTGTTTATAAAGCTAATTTCCTTTTGTCAACGGTAAATGAGTTAGGTACCTAAAGCGAAAATGAGATAATTAAGGACGATAATGAGACAATGTAATATTTTGTGTGCTGGATGTGCAGAAGGACATTAAATTAACGAAGGTTAAATTCAAATCATTTAAGAACTTGAGCACCTTTATCATTTCGAGAAGAACATGTTACATTTACACACATGAAGAAAAAGCAATGAAGTTTAGGGCAAAAGTAAATGAACCGACGATAGCAGTAATGGCAACCAAGAAAGTAATAAAATCCAATGAGTTCCAGAAAACAGTAATTGTCGCCATGTAATGGTTGACCGTAATACTCGTAACTATAAACGTTCAGAAACAATACTGATAGAGATTAGAGTTGCTTTAGCATTAACCAACGAGCTGTGAGCTAGAAATTACAATAAGAAAATTTTATGATATTATCTCGGTATAATTTACAGCACGTAAATTCTGGAAGGTTAATGCCCCTTGGCAATAAAACGATAAAAGACGCAGTCGAATCAGAATATCTAGATCACAGAAACATAGATTTTATAAATAAGACGTCATCTAGTGATGTCTATTCTGCAATAAATTAGCAAGAACTCCGCGGAGTCGGTCGTAAACTATCCAAGCTCTAGAAAAGTTCAGAGTAGTACGTAAATATTCTGGGGGTGACCACCCAAGAAACCCTGGACACTCGTAAAATTTGCTGCCGCTTGTTATCTAGCTCAGGACAGAAATGAGAAACTGCCAAATGGTCGCCAGCGGCTAGATAAATGATATCAACAAAGGATAGCAATAAAATGGAAATGGCGATGACTTGTCCAAAATAAATTTGGACTTTATTAATATTTCTGAGGTACTACTAGATCACAAAATAGATGAAACCTTGTTGAATAGACCGTTAGTTTATAAACCTTTGCTCCTGTTTGTTAACAGGAATATTATGTTAGGAATCTCCAGTGCATGTCGTGTAATGTTATACACCCAATTCCATCTAAATCCTTTTCAATGTGCCCGACAATTTCAAGGGTCGATAGTTCAATTGTAAAGGCTGGTAGGATTGCAATTTACATTGTCCTCTAGATTCCCAGTGCCAAACGAGATTTGAAAACGATATGATCTACCATTATAGAAGAGCTGAGTTATTATATATTGTTGTTTTCTATTCAATGTAAGTGACCTTATATTAATTCAGGTTTGTATTTGACCGTCGATTCTATTTTTAATGAATTAATTTTGTCTGATGGGATGATTATAATATTAATCGAATATATTCATTTAAATGTTATCTAGCAATCTGAATAAAACCAGATGTTACTTGAGTTATTATCAAAAATGGTATCACTTAGGTAGAAATGGTTGAAAACACAAATTTATATTTTATGGTGAGGGTCAGGAATCCGCTGATTTGAATAATCCTAGCGTAACAAGAACGTGGATAATGCGGCATTTGTACGACTGGGCACGTAATGTAAGAATATTAAAACCCTATGGACGTTATATAATAGGGACAAATGTTAATAGGATGGACCTTAACAAAACGCATTGCATAATCAGACACATTCTGGCATCAACTTTTAAAATTAATTTGTAGAAATGAATCACGAAGAAGATGGCGGTTGCGTTCGTAGTTCTAAATGGAATATTAATGGAAGATCAAATATTTACCTTTCAAAATGTACTACGAGTTTAGTAGAGAGAATAATGGTAAATGGATAGCAATTAATTTTATCCACACAGAGTTAAATTCGTGGAATATACACTATTGTGAAGCAGACCTTAATACATATTCCAGTGTAATCAAAGCAATGTTACCTAATTTCTGACGTTAAAAGTTAATTAATTTCAGTCTTTCTTTGTAAATTCTTTCCTTATCACGCTATTGTTTAGTGGCACGTTTTTGTGACGTACGTGTTACGCCTGAACGGTATTTTTATCGATGCCTCGACCTCTCACAGATGCCCGAAGGTCTGGTGGTTTCATTCTAGAGATGTTTTTGGCTGACATCAGCTGAATGCCAACTCGTGTTTTGTGGAGTGGAGGAAAAAACTTGGAAGATGCGAAACTAACCGGTTTCCTGAACATTTTTTTCAATTTTTTGGCGTCTTTCTCATTCCGCTAAAATTAGATGGCGGAAGTGTTGCTTCTAAAGCGATTTTCTTGCTTTTAATTACAAAATGCATTAGATTTTTAATACATTAAAATAATGGGATCAAAGTCATAGGGACTTTGATTAGGGATTATTTTATTATAGTATGCCTATCTTCAGTGTATTGCGCTCAATGCTTACAAAAGCAATTACGTAATTATCGTTTGATTTTCTCAACACATACTTACGTAGTTACCAGGAACTAGAGCGCCCTTTGATGGCTGAGGCCTGAGCTTTTGCCCAGTGCCCAGTGGCAAAGAAGGGACAGACCGACACATTCAATGTCAAACTACATGCATACATAGTATTATAAACTACAAGTATATTATCAGTAAATTTTGCTAGCAATTAAATGATCAATGGTACCAATTGAGCCAAGGCGGTATTAATTTTAGTTTGTTACCGATACCCGTCACCTGATTATGCTATCCGTCACCTTCCTCTTTGATCTCGTGAAAACATATTGGAATCGATATGATCATTCGATGCTCTTACAATTTAACACTGAAAAGCACGTGCTTCTATTAATAAATGCGTTACATAAAAAATGAAAGGAGAAAGTTGGCAGATGTGCCAATAACTGTTACAATTGTTTCCCAAAATATGATTCATTTACAAGTTCAAGGTTGAATTGTATCGAGTCGTGATCAACACGTGAACGAATTTCTACTGCATAATTTATCGGCCCATTGTAGTACAGTTATCACTATATTACTTGATAGTAGCAACTGTATACCAGATAAAACTAGAATTTGCTACGATTTACGATGCATGTTTGTAAGTAAAAATACATGTAAGATATAAATTGAGGTGATTTCGATTCGGCTTTTTGCATCTTGTAATAAACAAACGTGTTGGTGTCCGTCCATATGTTCAGATGTGTGTCGTCATAACGCGTTTATTTCAACTACATCATGTGACTGGGTTCAACCGGAGGGGGAGTTATCTAGGATGATCATTTTGTTATTGTCCACTTAAAGGATAGGATAAGATTTATATGCGTTCAATTGGATAAGCTTCTCAGTTTTATTTAGGCAATTACTGTTGCAAGTTTTTTTGTTATTTGTGATGACTAAATGTTTACACGATTTTGTGTTGCTGTAGGTGGGTTTTTATCTATCACGCGCTGAAAACGTGTTGGCTTCGTGCAAGCTTCTCCTTTTTTTTTCTTTGTTATTGATCAGCTGTTACCGCGGTGCGAATATTTGACGAACGGCCATGAACTGCCGGCACTGTGGCGCTCACGAAGTAATTTGCGCTAATTGTCATTTAAGACTCTTGAAAATGCTATCACTTCATCAACGTCAGAGGCAGCGATTTAAGGGCTATAACATTGAAGGCTTTTAAAACTTTGGCGTGTTATTTCCGAATCGAGGTCAAGTACGTTATCGGAAGGGAACCTTTCAGATCAATGTTTGAATTATCCTCATTCCTGTCCTTATCGGTGCTTTTACTTGCTCTTTCAGCAAAGATCTCAGTTGTGACCTCTTTTTTAGCAATCATAATATTATCTTGTAGCTTCTGCCAGCGGTTTCACCCGCTTAAAAGTAGTAAATTATCTCAGAGGAACATACTCTCGGCATAAAAATTATCCCGTCTTATTCTAGGGCATGGTTGACCGGTGTTTTATTTCATTCACATCCGTTCAAATGTTTTGAGCATGAAAGTGTAACAAACCTACACACAAACATACCTACAGAAATACAAACTTTCCCTTTATAATATTAGTGGAATTTTTCTGACCTTCCTAATCTATTTTCTAAACGACCTTACGGCCACAGTGGCTGTTAGGACATTGTTTTTTCTTAATAACATCAAAATTAACAGGCGATGTAATAAAATTTTGCTAATAAATACTATTGTCGGGTTTTTTACTACTTCGTTTAAAGTTTATTACATCCCCGATATAACACTAAAAGCATTAGAAGTTTCATTGAATAATGCCTGGATAAGATAACACACAAAACGTGTTGGGTCTATTTAAAGATTGTGTTTTTAAGCTAGTAGCTATTTGGGTAATCTTTTTTTTTTTTTTGTAGTTTAAGATGTTAAGTATGTATTGAATTAGGCCTATAAATCAGTCATGGTTTGAGAAAGAGGGAAAATCGTTACGATTCGATCAACGTCAAACCTAGCCAGAGATCGCGCTAGACATAGCTGTTTGGAGGGAGAAAACAGCCTAGGTAAAGACATTGCGCAGGCCTAAAGTAACATAATTACATATATTATGATATTGTCAAAATTACCATACATTTCTGCCCCACTCAAAACTTTATGAACTTCGCATAATATATTATCTTGTGTACAATAAATTTATATAACCGCATTATTGCCGTCTAAACCCGGCTCCTAGGTCAGCTATTCGACCTTCGTCAGTGTCAACCAATGAACGTGATGACTCGTCCCAAATAAAAAGTGTATTTTTATTTCCTTTAGCACGTGCTTAAACACGACGGATCGACGCTTGTTTGCGTAAAAAATAGATTGGTATGTTTTATTACGTAAACGGCTGCGGAATTAGAATTAACAAACAACAATTGTGGGTTATTTGCATAGTGTCATGAACAGAACACTTTTACAGTATTTTTTTTTTACTTGCATTTTAAGTGGAAGGTATGGAACAACAGAAATCAGGCAATAATTAATTTTTTAACACAAATTTTACTAAAATAGTTAAGAGTATAAATGTGGATGGATGGAAAGGGAGAGGGAGGCCAAAGAAAAGATAGATGGATTGTGTGAGAAGGGAGTTAGTGATAGCGTGACGAGTGACAGAATGGAATGGAAGAAAAAAATTTATTGCGCAGACCCCAAGTAATATGGGACAAGGGCAGGAATAAGATTTGCACACCAACGCTTAGAAACGAAAATAATAAAACTATACAAATAAAAGATCATAAATCACGACGCTCAAATTTTTTATGCATTTTATATAGTAGACAGAATATCAAACATAAAAACGACGTAGGTAGGATTCCATTATAAAATTTTGAGGGAATATCCGCAACAAAAAAAAGATACAATTCCCCCAAAACGTTTATAGCCCCCTAACGTATACTAATAGTCTAAAACTCATGCAATTCAATTTAATTTTGGCCAGCCAAGTTCGGGAAACATTACAAAACAATATCCTACCCTTTTTTTTTTTTTTTTTTTTATGGTGGGAAAAAATCATGCATTGACATCCCCCGCCCTTGGGCGGAGCGGGAGATAGTGTCAGACTCTTACTGACTAAAAGACCCACCCCGTTCCTTCTAGCCTTCATACCGGGGCTCGAGCGCCCTTTCGGATAACCCTGGCCCCAGTAGGCTTCGACCCGGCTGGGTCCCTGCTGTTGCTGACAACTCCTTGAGGCGCGCGGGAACAGTGCGCGCCGTCGACGACTTGGGCTTGGTCCGGACAGTTACCGGACGGCCGGACAGCGAGCTACCCATTGCTCACTGTCCGCAAGCCCGCGTCTACGTTGGCCGGAAATCGGGATCAGAATCCCGGCGACGGCGGCGGCGATAACGCCGTTGCCTTATGCGTTCGGCCTCCTCCTTTGCGAGCATTACTGCCTCGCAGAAGTCGGCGACCGCCTGCCACTCCTCCTCGCTCCGGACCATGGCCTCAACCAAGGCCCGGCGCGAGAGGTCTCCGCCGCCGATCGCCCCCACGAGGGCACGGCGATGCTCCGCCCAAGCAGGGCACACCTCGACTGTGTGTTCCACCGTGTCCTCCGGGCGTTCCGCACAGTGGCGACACCCGGGCGTCACTTCCGCATGAATCGAGTGCAGGAATCTCCCGAACGAACCATGTCCGGTGAGTACCTGTGTCATGCGGAAGGTAAGGACGCCGTGAGGTCTTTCCAGCCACGCCTCAAAGAGGGGACTTACCGCCATGATTGTGGCGTGCCCAGCACTGGGTTGCGATAGCCGTTGACGCCATTTCACCATGAGATCCCGCCGGAGCTCTGTCCGCCATGCCGTGACCTGTCGCGGCAGCGGACTTTCACCCCGGCGTTGCATCTCCACGCGCATATCGTGCATGTGTGCAAGGACTGTTGCCTCCAGATCCCACGGTGGTAGGCCAGCCAGAAGGCTCGCCGCTTCGCGGGAGATCGTGCAGTATCCCCGCACCATCCTTATCGCCATGACCCTCTGGCAGGCGTTCAGTATGGCCGCCGGTTGCTTTTTCAGCGACGGTGCCCACACCGGCGCCCCGTAGAGGGCCATGGACCGAACGATCCCCGCGTAGAGCCTCCGGCAGGAGGCGTCTGGACCCCCAAGGTTGGGCAGGAGCCGCTTGAGCGCAGCCCCAGCCCGGTTGAGTTTGGGAGCCAGACGTCGGAAATGCTCCACGAAATTCCACCGGCTGTCGAGGACGAGTCCCAGGTACTTCATCGTCGACCCGACACCGATGTGAACTCCTCCTACCGTTAGTTGGGAACTCAATGGCGGCGCGTTCCGAGACTGGCGACCGTGGAAACACATCGCCTCGGATTTGTGAAGCGCCACCTCGAGTCCCAACTCCTGGATCCGATCAACGACCATCGCAACCCCGCGTGTCGCTAGAGCGACCGCCGCCTGGTACGACTCTCCCTGCGCTAGGACCAGCGTGTCGTCTGCGTAGCAAACCACGCTGACCCCGTCAGGGAAGTCGCCGCGCAGCACGTAGTCGTACCCGATGTTCCACAAGGGTGGCCCTAGTACCGACCCCTGCGGAACACCGCACGACATCTCCCGACGTTTCCAGTCTCCCTGGTGACCGGGATAGACTATAAGTCTCTCCGACAGATAGGCCTCGACCACTCGACAGAGGTATTCGGGCACCCGGTGGTACCGGAGTGCCCTCCGGATCGTACTCCAGGGCAGGGAGTTGAACGCGTTACAATATCCTACCCAGGGTGGCAACACGAATACTTATTAAAATGAATAAGTTCTACGTGCGCACGCGTGTAAGCGGTTCATCCTGAGTGCCTAGGGCGAGTTTGTAATTTTGTATTATGTTAACGCGATCGACGCGTTTATGACGTACTGTGCTCTGTACCTCTACCATGAGTTTAAAGCAATAGTATTAATTATTTGTCGCTGCTCGATACCGACGTAATTTTTTGTATGGCTAATTTTACAGTGCCTCTAGGAGTCACTTCCAAAACCAAAATCGGGAGAATGAGTTTTCAAGTAAATACCTGTCGAATACAAGAAACTCGCTAGCGACTACAGTTTTTCGCAGTTTTATAAAGATAATCGGTAAGTACCATGATTGGCCCGCAAAGTGCCTAGTGTGAGTTTGTGTTACGTTAACGCGATCGACACGTTTATGACGTTCGGCGCTCCGATTGGCCCGCCCCAAGCTCTTAACCAATCAGAGTCAAACTCGGTAAATGTTTCGATCGTATTAACATAAAACCAGTTCGCACTCGGCACACTGATGTTTTTCAATTTTAGTACATAACAAAAGCAAAAAAACTGGAAGGAAAACAACATGGAGGAAAAACTGAACATGTTGTTTTGCTACATCACCTAACTATAGGTACGAGTACAACATAGGAATAATTTCATAACGTTGTGTTTGTCATATGATACCTACCTACAAACCTAAACAATTAAATATTTACTTTAGAAACGATTGCGAAAATAAATAAATTATGACATGACACCTTTCACTGAAAACGCAATCAGCAATCGAGAAATTCCAACGATTCGATAACTTGCAAATAGTGATCGATTCTTTGAAATTTCAATATTTATTACGTTTGCAGTGGAATTCAGAGAATTGGAATCTATGTTAAGGCTAATTTCCGATTAGTTTTATTTATTGAGCTTGGATATTTGTCATAATAGATGACGGATTGGGATGAAACTGGGCCAACAGTATGAAAACAGTTATTTTCATATTCTGGTAAGTTATATTATGTTATATTATGTCTGAGTATGGTTTCCACGCTTATTCCTATGCGGACCATTGTACATGGGCCATGGCTAGTGTTGCCAGGCGTCCTGATTTGCGCGGGACATCCCGATTTTTAGGGGTCTTGGGACACGTCCCGATTTGCACCTGATCGGGACGCTAAATGTCCCGATAAATCAAAAGATATATTAAAGCCATCATTATTACAATAAATTAACCTGTATCGCATTCGCATTACTATGTCAAGTGCGTTCAAAATGACACACGGCGCTTCACTGAAGGGGCCTAGTAGGGCCGATGCCTGCTAGGGCTGCTGGAACATTTGAAATAGTGACCGTGGGCCTGGAACGCACAGTGGGACAGAAGAAGCCTGGGTTTTAGTTAGTAAAAGTCTGATACAGTGCGAGAGAAGTCATTGGAAGATTTCCCACCAGAAAAAAAACTTTATTAAAAAAATGTCCCGATCTAAAAACCTAAATCCCGATTTGTTTTACCAACTGCCCCGATTTTTATCCAATCGGACCTGGCAACACTAGCCATGGCGGCCATAACCTTTTGTGGGAGTATTCCAACCAGCCCACCTCTCACCAACAGATTAGGCCTCTCAGGTTTTTCAGGGCGTCAATGAGGGTACGGGGTTCCTAATGTCCGTGTGCATGTTTCAGTGACACCTATGCAGTCTAGGAGCACATGCGCAATTGTCTCCTCCCCCTCCAAGCATGCTTATTCCGGTATTAACTTCCCGTGAAGTAATTCCTAGCTGCAGGTTGAGCCGCAAGAATATATTTTATGCTGATTTTAATAAATATATGTACCAATTTGGAACCGTGCTCGGCCGTGCACTAGCTTCTGACGTTTTGTAAGTGCCCATGTAGGCCTACCACCATCAGCCTTTTTAATGTTCCCACTGCTGGAACTCAGGCCTCCTCTCTAGGAGAGGGAATGGCCCGTAATCCACCACGCGGACCCAGTGGATTGATGAATGTCTCATGTCTTCGAATTTTTGATTTTAGGACATGCCGGTTTCCTCACGATGTTTTCCTTCACAGTTTTGAGAGCAGTGGTAATGAAATAAATTACACAAAATAATGCGCCTGCCTGGGTTTCAAACCTTGAACCTACAACTCGTAAGTCGGAGCAATTACCACTCGGCTACTCCATCTCAAATTTTTATACAACGCATTATTTTCCAACCTATCTCATTAATTTCTCTAGTAACACTATGACGTTTAAAAATTGACATACCATTCCACGGTTGACTATCTAAGATGGCCGATGGTCATAAATATTCAAAGCACGGCATGCGATAAGGTCCGGTTTGAATGCATCATTACAGGCTCCCGTTGTCCACCATAATAAATGACTATTATTTCATCTCCGTAGGACGATCTATGAGATAATCTGCTGCTGATTTGAATAGGTAAGCTGGTAGTCATATTTTTTTATTAATTATTTGGATCGAAAAGAAATCTTTCAAATTATTATTATAAACATTTATTTATCTCAGAACCCTGAAGTCCTGGACTTTTGGAAGGCATACGAGGAGCCGAAACCAACTCCCAAAGGCCCTTTTCGACGCTTCTAATGGAACGTGGTAACCAACCGGTGATTATCCCTGTACGCGCTATGCTGGTGCATCCAAACGACGCCCGGTTGGTGCGAAACTATTGCGACAAATGGAAACCTAAAGTCAAAGTCAAAGTCAAATATTTATTTGTTACACATAGGTTTATATGATAGCACATCATGGTGTTAGTTAAAAAATAACGTTTCACTATGTGTTGCCTTGCTGGGCATACAAATATTGTTTCACATGGTACATAATGGAAAACTAGGATATAGGGCTATGTTTTTTAGAGTCTTAAGTGGACTGGTTACCAGTAACTATGTTATGAATATGGCCTTTGCTTAAACATTGTTATTTATTATTATTTTTAATTCTTTATTTATTCCCTGTGCGATAAGACCGCACATTGTACACAAATTTTTAGTACTTAATGTTTGTTTTTTTTTTGTTTATGTGGTGTACAATAAAAATATAATAAATATTAAATCTAAGGGAAGGGGAAACTGTCAAGTAACAGGATGGATGTCAAGGAGGAGTAAATAAGTCGTATAATACGTCATTGCCATTAATTAGGTTACGCGTGTACAAAAGAGACAGCGAGATATTCCCTACAACGCCCCCAACCTTTCCTCATACCGATATTTGTAATGCTAATTGATATCGATATATCTAACTAATAGAGAAGGATATAATATGTATGTGTGTAGTCAATTGTTGGTGAGCCAAATAAATAAATAAAATAAAATAAAATAATTTCATTAGACTGGAAATCTATTTAAAAAAAAAAAGAAATCTCACTCACGAAATCTCAGAAAATTTAACACCTACAAACTTAAAATTCGGCAGATAGATTCCTTATATGGTGTAGACATTCGGTAAGAACGGATTTTCCGAAATTCACTCCCAAGGGGATGAAACGGGAGTCCAAAGTTTGTATGAAGAAACCGACTTTCACGCGGGCGAAGCCGCTGGCAGAAGCTAGTCATCAAATAACTTTCCCTTTCTGTGAGGAGCGAAAGGCATTTACTTACTCAAAGCGGCGGTAAACTCTTTCGGACAATGTTGCTAGGGATAAGCGCTAAAAACCTGAATGCTGGTCAAAAATAGTGTCTAAAAAATAAATGTTTTTTTACTATTGTGGATAGGCTCGCGTTTGACCACTATCTCACCTGATGGTAAGTGACGATGTGGTTAACGATGAGCACGCTTGCCTACTCACTCTTGTTTTAAAGACCACTAAGTTGCTAGCTATCAGGAAACACTGAATTCCGCTCCTTAGCTGTACGCATAATAAGTGTGCCTAATGAACGTACTATGAATTGGCAACGCATGTGAAGTTTGATTTAAGACTGAATGCATTATGTCTATGCCAAAAAATAAATTCTAAAACATCAAAGAAGAACAGTTATGAGCTAGGTGAGTAAGTAAACATATTGTTTATGTCTCTCAATGAATGAGGATTCATTCTTAATGAATATGAACTTTGATTGTTTCAGCATGTTCTGACTTCATACGTCTGAAATAAAGACAATCTCAAGCACTGTGTGACATTGTAGCTGAGCACGTATCTTGATGAATAGAAAAGGAGAAACGATAAAGCCCAGAAGAATTTAAGAATTATTGTATACTTTTTCTGCCTATTTGACTGTACAACATCTTTTATATCTATATATTTAAAATCAATGCCACTTTTCATTGTAATTTTATAACTCAAGAACGGGCTCGCCTATCCAAACCAAATGTTTAGGTCTATGTGAAGTTTGGTAGGGTAGAGTAGAGTATAGTAGGGTAGAGTAGTGTAGAGTAGAGTAGAGTAGGATAGGGTAGGGTAGAGTAGGGTGGAGTAGGGAAGAGCGGGAGCGAAGCCGCGCGGGCAAAAGCTAGTTATTAGTAATATGAACATATTATGTAATCTACATCTTCTGTTAATATATTCTACGTCAATCTGACTATCCTTCTCTTATTGTAAAATAGCGACCAATTCCAGCTTTGCACGAGTGTTAGAAATCTTTGAAGTTCTCAGCTTTTCTCTAGATACTACTCGATATGCATGTATAAATTTGATTTGGATGTTTAACACAGGCGTAGATATAACCTAAATTAGAACGTAGTGTATAAATAAAGAAAATAAAAGATATTAGGCTTTTTTTTTCTTTTTACCCAAGTAGACTTCTACATTTCCATCTGTATATTATCAGTCTGAAAGTCAGAAAGGTGCCACACAGTAATGAAACTATAGGGCGGCAAGGTTGGCAAAATGTCATGGGCCACCACGGTCCGACGGAGCTCCCGGTCTGAGAGACCACAAGCTCAAAAGAAGTAACCCAACTTATTAAAATTGAATTTATTAAAATTAAACCAAAACGTGACGGTCTGGGGCACTATCCAAAGAATTTGCCACGGATCACAGTACTACACAAAGAACAAACGACAACTGCCTACATTACGAACAGTGTACTCATCGTAAAGACACCGATCGACAACGTCAGCCGGCTGCCATTTCCTCGTCTTTACGACACAATAATTAACACGTGCGCAATCATACCGCATGTTACGTCCTACGTATAAGCTACTACGACGGTTCGTTCAATAAAAATCCTGTTCCGATAAACAGGTTCGTTAGTAAGACATAAAGTGGAAATAAAAAGGGGTGTGGCTATATCGGATGATGTTGAGTTGAACTGGCTCGACGGGATCCACAGAATCAATTTGTCAAATTGCGATTGTCAAAGTGAAAGTGCCAAAGTAACCCACGAAATTTATCTAACCGTATTGAATGGCTCTCGGAGGTAGGCTCTAGACTCTAGAGACGGATTTAAAATCATCAATACTACCCTATAGACTCTAGAGGCTGCTATTGATGATTAGAAATCCGTTAACCCCTCGCGCGCGGAGGGTATTATTATTATTACGTAATTACTGTTTTTTTTTTGGAGATCAAAATTTCCAGCCGAATAAATTTCGTACACCCGTGTATACAGTACGACAATTAAGCGTTTTTCAAGGCCATTCAAGTTACAACCGTATATACAATCGGCGCTGAATACGTCGGTAGAAAATCAAACCCTCTAAAATGTGAACATGGATGACTATTGGAGGAAGAGAAGACCAGAGAAACGATGGTCTGCTGCTCTGCGAGTCGCGAGTTCGATCCCGCAAGGAGCAAATATTATTACGGCCTGTGGTTTGGGAGTCTTGAAATACACAAGACTTCATAACCTGGAACAACTATCTACATGATGATCTATCATGTAAACTCAAATGAGTTTACATATTTGTCAGCGCACATCTCTACTCCTGTATCCGTGAGATACAGGAGTAGAAATGTGCCGTTAACGGCAATATTGCCGTGAAGTGGGTATATATATTGGTGGGAATATTGCCCGAAATATGAACATTGGTGGCTATTTCGCCAGCAATATTTCCATATTGCCGGCAACGGCACATCTCTATTAACAGGAGTGATTTCTAGTGTGGGAAAATATTTATTCCAAAAAAAGAAGCTATAAGAAAAAGAGCAAGAGTTTTTTATTACCATCATCAGCCCTTGTTCCATTTACTTATGGTTGGTGTAACACGTTTTTTTTTTCCATTCTGTCCTGTCAACCGTCACGCTATGACTGACTCCCTAGAGCCTTACCATGATATGCTACAATGAAAAAAAGATGGAGCTATACACTCTTTATAGCTTCATCCCTTTTACAGTTCAGTTTAGGTCGTCAAATGGATCGCTTTAAGAGTACGTAAAAGGGCCTCTGTACTTTCATATGATTTTTCCAAAAAGTGTTCTGTCTGTCTCTTTTAAAACAGTCTCCGCAAAGATTTCAAGTTAACAATTCATTTACTTTAAACATATCTGACAGTTGGACATTTTAATTTCAGAATATGCTAATGGGTTGGCAATACTTCATTTAGTATGATAATAGATAAGTAAGTGCTTGTTTAGCATATATTATACAAAAAAAAATCGCTTAGTAACAGACGCCCAGGTGTGAAATTTTTAACGCCTTAGCATATCGACACAAGGTGGACCGATGACCTGGTAATGGTTGCGGGAATTCGATGGATGCGAGACGCACAGGATGGGTCGTTCTGGCGACACTTGAGGAAGGCCTATGCCTTGCCAGTGGGCATATTTCGTTTGAAATGATGATGACGGTGGTCGTCACCGACCCTTTTTTAAGAATAGTAACAGTTTGCATTTTTTTTTTAGCAGTAATGGGTTTTAATTAAAAAGTACCTTTCTTAAAATATATGACTTGATATTCAATCAATTACTGATCTATTAGAATAGTCCCTATTAACATCTAATATAATACACAATTCTCGTGTCACAGTGTTTGTTATGGAACTCTTCTGAAACGGTTTAACCGATTTTCATTATTTTTTTTTTTGGTTATATTTGGTAGGTCTGAAAATAGGACGTAGGTTATTTTTTTACACTCCTACTCCGCCCCGTTTTTTTTCTTTGATAATTTTATCAATCTGGATAATGTTAGCCGGATCAGGACACGAGATTTTTATATATTTTGATACTGTTTAAAAAAAATCGTTTTAATATTACATACGAAGAATTGTTCATATTTTAACCATCGATAAAAGTGAGTTCTTTCTGCGCCACCCAATTCATAATCTTCTGATCACAAAAATACCTACGGCTCTACAAGATAGTTACAAAACAGCGATAAGACGAACATGTTTTTGGTAAACTAATAAACAGCTATAATAATTATTTTTAGCAAAAATAACATATCTAAGAGATATCAAATTCCACGTGTATAGTACTTAGGGTTGCCAACTATACTGTTAAAAACCGTATTATACTGTTTTTCACTAAGTACATTATACTTTTTACTGTTGAACAGAAATAAAGTATCAAAATTCTTAACATTAGACTTAATAATTGAATGAGCTCCTCATTTATTTTAATTTTAACTATTTGTGGTGAATGTAATAAAGTTGTGCGTGAAAAATATGTATTTAAAACATTAAACAAATAAACTACTATTCGTTTTTCTAAAATACTGTTTAATATTGTTATCAAATAAAAACATACTTTATTTCTTGTAAAAAAATTGGCAACCCTAATAGTACTTAAATACCTACCAGGGTTAACAAGAATGATTTATGGGCTTATTTTATTATCACATAGCAACATGCTAACTGAAAAACAACTCAATGAACACACCATTAGAAAAGAAGTGTGTCTTTTTGAATAATAAGTAGGTACTCATAATTACACCACAATTGATTGTAGTATGTTTTATGTTTTTATAATAATGATAATTTTGCCAACAACCGTCTGGAAAGAAATTATCGGCCCGTCACAAATTGGATAGTTAATACATTTTTTTTTTTAATCAAATTTTTTAAAAACAAATTTCAATGAAATGGCTACATCTACACTAATATTATAAAGTGGTAAAGTTTGTTTTTATGTTTATAGGAGTTAATCTCTAAAAGTACTGGTGCGATTGATAATTTTTTTTTCACTGCTTCTATCAGTGAATAAAATTGTAATGTTACGAATAAATCCTTATTCTGTTACTTGACAGTTTCCCCTTCTACCAGATTTGTACTAACTCAAAAGTAGTATTTGCCGCGGCTTCCCCCGCATACATAAAATATAGCCTATGTCACTCAGGAATAAAGCAGCTTTCTATCGGTGAAAAAATTTTACCAATCGGAACAGTGCTTCCAGAGATTACCTCCTACAAACAAAAAATATAAAAACCAACTTTACCTCTTTATAATATTGTAAGTATAGATTTAGATATTGTCCAAAAATTAACAATGAAAAGTACCCAATTAAACGTAAGCCAAGTGACGCGATCGGTTGTTGTAAATTGATTCATGTATATTTAAGAACCTATAAGTGCTATGACAATTGATTGCTTGCAGTAGCTAGGTATAAACGACCAAATACGATTTGGTTAAAGGCAAACACTACCACTTAAAACCGGTTAGTGTCCCCCAGTACCCACCTATAACAAGTTGAAGGCAGAAACTTATTCAGTATACAATAGGTCCGTCTGTATTTAATATGAAAACCGTTTTTGTCCGACTGCCTACGTTACGCAAGATAATTCACTCCCTAAAGGGAGTGAATTTTGAAAAATCCTCTTGGGATGAAACGGTAGTCCAAAGTTTGAATGGAAACACCTACTTTCAAGCGGGTAAAGCCGCTGCTAGTGTATTTATTTATACAAAATAGTCCTATGAAATAGTTTGATAGGCTCGCGTTTGACCACCATCTCACCTGATGGTAAGCGATGATGTGGTCGACGATGGAGCACGCTTGCCTAGAAGTAACATAGTAGTCAGTTTTAAAACTAACTAAAGTACCAATTCAAAAAACCTTCCTAAAATATCTCCTTTTCAGCTTCATTTATATGCATAGTCCCTGAAATGTATACTATCGACAATAGCTGATATTCTATTGCAATTGTAACTTTAAATATTTCATATGATGTGTAAACTTTTCTATTATACCCTTTTCATAGGGATGGATAAATAAGAATAAGTATAACCTTTTTGCGAGTCCGCTAGTTTAGAAGTTATAAAGTACAAAACTCATTTGTTGGCTCTTATTGGAAAAGATGAATAACTACAGTTAACCATTTTTTCTTTAAATATATTTCATTATATTATTTTTCAAATAAATCACCACTATTAAAATACCTAGTTAAATGTTCTTTGGATTATTTTGTGGTAGACTTCTACAACTATACGTTTAACGTTTCCCATTTTCTCTGTGCCGCTAAATTTATTTGTATCGGTACACTAGCACGGCGGCTTTGTACAGTTGCATATTATGGATACACAAACTTTTCTCTTTTATAGCTTGTTCTTTTAGTAAAATTCGTATTAAAATTCATTACGCGGTTTAGGAGTTAACGGATAAACAGAAAGACAGATGCGGCAGGTGACTTTGTTTTTTACTATGAGCAGATCGGCTGTCCAAAATCAAAACCTAGCAAGGGACATTTTTGATGAAACACGTTTTCTTCAACCAATATTCCCAAAATTTTTTGCTGCGTCTATAGCAAAAACAACTGTATTTCTATCTTAAATAGAATCGGAGATATGAACATGTATGAACCTAGCAAGTGCACTTCGTACTCGGTGTTTACAAAGTGAAAAAGCTAGTAAGTAACATTTCCAAATACAAAAACCTATTAAGTACGGTACATGCTAGGTTTTTGAATTTGTGAATGGACTTACTAGGGTTTTGAATTTGAAATTAGTCTTTTTACTAAGTTTTTGAAGTTGGAATTATCCCTTACTAGGTTTGAACACGATTATCAAATTATGTCTATAATAAATAATAGTAAGTCGATGAGAACTAGGCGTGCAGGACGAAGAGGGGGGCTCTACTCCCGCGCCGCCTTCGCCGCGCCCGTCTCAGTTCGCTCATTTGGAATTTATCGTCTTAACGGCGTTTTCGTTCGGAATAATTTTGTTTATTTAATCTCTAATAAAATGAGTGGCAGCAGCTCTCTTAAGGTATTTATCCGTAATACCCGGAAACACAATGTTCTGATGAAACTTACAGGAAAGAAATTAAAAAAATGAAGATTTCTTTTAATATGCCAAGAGGAGACAAATGTGATGAATGTTTTTTTTATATGGAAGAAAAGAAAAAATACGCGGATGAATCTCTTATGCCAGATGATCTAAAACAAAAGTTTGTGTTACATAAAGCTAAATCTGATCAAGCTCTCGAAAAGTACAAAATTGATTCGTCACAAAGGAATTCAAAGCATATAAAGTATTTTTCGATGGATTTGCAAAAAGTAATTTTGCTGCCTATAATGCCCCAAATTGAAGAAGCTGTTTTTATAAGTCGATTAATTACATTTAATCTAACTTTTGCACCTATAAGTAAGCAATCTCCTGATCCAGCTACTTGCATAGTTTGGCACGAAGGTTACGCCGGTCGAGAAGCTTCCAACATAGTTGATGCTATTTTAACATTTACGAAGAATGAAAGAGATTGCCAACATTTTCATATTTGGGCTGATAACTGTACAGCCCAAAATAAAAACTGGACTCTGTTTACGGCTTTAACTACTATAGTAAATACAGAAAAAACGATCGAGACTGTGACTTTGAGTTACTTAACAAAAGGACATACTCATATGACTGCAGATTCGGTGCATGGAAATATTGAAAGAAAAATTAAAAGACAAGGAGACGTTTTGGATTTCGAAGACTTTAAAGATGTCGTAAACAGTTCAAGACAAAAAATAAAGGTCATAGATTTAAGTGATTGTAGGAGCTGGCCGAAGAAAAAAAGAGCACCAAGGAAAACGGATAATGAAGACTTGATAAAATCTTTCTTGCTCAGCCAAGTTGTCCAAGTAAAATTCGTTACTGGATCGAGGAAGATTCTTTACAAGACAAGGTAATTATTAATAGTAGATAGATGTAGTAGTGAGTTTAAAGTTAAACCCGTTGATTAATGACTATGGAATTTTCAGCTTTGATGAACCATTTGTGGAGTTAGACTTCCTACCAAAAAAATTTCAAGTAGTTGGGCTGCCTGAAAAAAAATCAGCTCCTCGAGGCATTCCTGGTCAAAAAAAGGATGTGATTGTGGCAAAGCTGGTACCCTTAATGCCAGAAACAAGGCGTGCGTTTTGGGTTCAAATACCCGTAAACAATGAATCAGTTGATCTCCAAACTGGAGGCGAAGTAGCTGAAGAAATTTGCTTTTTTTAAGTTGATATTTTGTTAAGTTGATTATGTACCTTATGTTCCTCAATAATTTAATTAAACCATTTTATATTAAGTCAACTGTTTTTTTTACTATAATTATGCTACTTACTTGGTTGAAATACGACATAAGGTATTAAAAATAATAAAAAATCCAATTCAAAAACCTAGTAAGTGTTTTTGCTAGGTTTTCAATGTTAGATCCAAAAACTAATGTATAGAGAAACCAATTAACAAACCTAGGTAGAGATCTAACTAGGTTTTTGCTATTGGTTTAGTATCATACATATCTTGAAGTATCCAAAGAAGTCATTAGTAAGGCACATAAAACTTGTCCAAATGCATTTTCATTTAATTTATCTATTTCGTAAAATAAAACAAATCATAATTATTGCCATGAAAACAAGATATGTTTAAAAAAGGAATTATATTCTAAATGGCAGCTGAAAATGTTTCATGTCTTCTCCTGTAAAATTAACTCAGATGTACTTGCTAGGTTTTGATTTTGGACAGCCGAGATAGTGGTTTCCAATCCATATGCTGCCATCTACATTTCGCAAGCGCAACTATTAAATTCAGATTGGGAGCAATGACATCAGCGCACTGCCAAAAGAGGGCGCTGTTTTAAATTTGTAATTTTCATATATTTCAATTATTTTTTTTTATTTTTTTTTTTTTACTTACGTGATTTGAACTGCTGGACCAAGGAGCCAGTGTCGGCTGCGTGATGGTAATCGTACACGGACCGGCCGACTAGCTCGTCCGGTTCGAAACCGAGCGTATTCATCAATCTGGAAAGATTTAAAATTAAATATTAATGAAAAACTTTTTGTTTTTAAATTAACGGTGTGTTTAGCTGTTGTTTCGTTGGACTAGTTAACTGTTATTCTTTTGTTTTAATTATATACTGAAAAAAAAAATGAATAATTTAATTTTAAAAATATTTGTCCCAAATTCTCTGATATTTCATCACTTTCTATCTAGCTCAGCATACTTGCATGCTATAAACTTTGCGAATAATTGCATAGGCCCTTTTCAAAACTAAAGGCACAGGAAACCATGAAGTTCCAAAGGTCACCTCCAATGTGACCTGCAATCCCCATGCTCAGGTCATGCTTGCCGGTACACCTACATAGATAACCTTGAATGACCTACCGCCACTCCCATAGTCGCTCTTTGCTCAAACTAATAATTTTATCAACAAATAGTGCTCTAAACAATAAATCCTAGTATATTAAGTGTTTAAAATCAATGTATTCCTCTAAAAAACGACTTACAGCTGTGCTATTTAAATATCCCGCCATTCTCACAGAATCCAGAACAAAAACACTTAAATTCGAACTTTAAAAAACACAGACACACTATTTGTTATCACAAGAACTAGCACACATCACCGCACATTGAAAATATTGAGTACTGAACTATTTCCACGTAAGTTTATCGCGGACTGTGTACAAAACCGCGAAATCGCATCATGTTTAACCTACAAAATACATTTGAAGGTGATATTTTTGTTGATATTACACGGCTGGATGAGGTGGCACGTTGTAAATACTAGAACACAATAAACGACGCACAACCTAAATTCGGTCAGGTAATATGGGTTGTCGTGTTGTTAACAGCGCCATCTGTCGTAGTTTGCCAAAATTATAACAAGTACGTTGTTTGTACTTGAATAAAAAATGAGACCGTGACCCTAATTTACTTGGCCATGGGTTTCCATGAGATTGGAAGTATGGGACTGAGTAATATAAACTGACCAAAAATTAAGGTGTTTTAATTATTCTGTGATGACAACAAATATACAAATACAATCAATTGTTTCTTGGAAAAAGGACCTACCAGTTCTACCAGTATTATATAGTTGAGATTGGATCCATCTGTCCCCGACCTAACAACAATTAACATTGAGGTAGGTTTGTCGACCTACCTCAATATTAATCAATTTTCAGTTGTAGCAAGATTCTTTACCATTATGCGAGAATAGTCAAGTTAAGTTCCTACTGTGAGCTAAATGAACTGATTGGACTGCAAAGCAGATGGAGATGGCGGGACGAGCTTGTCTTCTACTGAAAGCACTTACTACTATGTGGAATAAGGAGAGAAAATCTTTGCCCTGCAGTAGGACACAATCATATTGAAAAGGTAAAGTATACGAGACATACTGCAGCCTGCATGGTTTCTCCACTTAGTAGATGACCCGCCTAATCTCCTCTACACGTTTAATATGCGCAGAGCCACTGTAGAGTCCACACTTTGAACCCAAAAGATCCACGTTCATTCTAACTGGCAGCAGTAAGAATGAACGAGGATCTTTTGGGTTCGATTATTTCATTATTCACTTCATCAATGCTATTAGGGGAGATCCAGGTCAAGAGCAAACCTTCAGGGATAATGGTAGGCTTATTACAAAACTAGCTGCCGCCAGCGGCTTCGCTTGCATGAAAATAGAAAACAGTCCTAAGAGCAAATACTCCAGGAGTAAAAGTAACCTATTCCAAGGACATGGTAGTAGACCATATGCCAAACACCATATGGCAGATTTCATCCAAATCCATTCAGGCGTTCGAGGATGAAGACAAATGTAAAGCGTTTTGGGAATACATTCATTATGGAATGAGTGGATGGAAGGAGTGGAACTCCCTGCCGGAGTCTGTGTTTCCTGATAGCTATAACCTAGAGGTCTTGAAGTCAATAATGAATAAGTTATTTCTAGGCAAGCGTGCTCCATCGCCGGCAACATCGTCGCTTACCATCAACTGAGATATTGGTCAACATGCACACTATAATTATATTAGCGTGATGTGATAAACGAAGAATCGCCAAAGATAAGTGACAATGGGCAGGGCACATTGCTCGCAGAACAGATGGCCATTGGGGCCGAAAGGTTCCGGAGTAGCGACCGCGTACCGGAAGACGTGGCGTTAAAAGGCCTCCTACAAGCTGGACTAATGACTTGGTGAGGGTCGGGGGAATCCGATGGATGCGAGACGCAGAGGACCGTTCATTGTGGCGACACTTGGGGAGGTCTATGTCTAACAGCAGTCATCTTCCGGCTGAAATGATGATGATGATGATGATGACGATGATGATGTGATGTGATACTCACGCTTCATCCACAAAAGTGAACTTCATATCCAAGCTGTGTTTAGACAGGAAAGTCTTATGGTCCAACGGTATCTCGATGTTCGAGGGATGCGGGATAGGTCTGCCCACAGCCACCAGTGTGCCAGTTTTGGTGGCCTTCTTCTCCTCAACATCTGGTTTCTTCTCATCGTTGTTATTGCGTTCTGGTTTGTCTTCACCAGGCATTAGCATGTGGCCTGTTATGTGGATCACCTGTGGAAGAATAGATGGTTTTATTTCAGTTAACATAGAATAACGGGATTGACAAATGGGCCTATCCCATTTATAGGTCAAGTCGGCTGCATGCACGACGATCGCTGGGCAATTCTCCATACAATAGGTATCTGACACTAGCCATTGTCCTAGAAAGAGGTGGCAGTATGACTAGGACGCGGCTGGTTTGGGAGAAAAGTTCTTGGAAGGGCTTTACCTAGCAGTGGTAAAGTATTTGAGGAACCCCAAGAAAACAGTTTTTGGAAAGCCTGCCTAGCAGTGGGAAAGTATTGGCTACAAAAAATGAAATAATAAGGTAGGGTAGAAAATAGGGTGGACATAATCGTAAACATTCTTCGATGATATGTTGAAGGCAGTTATTTCGTGAACCATTACATAAGGCTGCAAATGAAGTCGAGCATAATGTCAATAATAAATATTTAATGGCTTAAATTGGCCTGTCGGGAACACTTACCGTAACATTGGAACGCAAGGGGCAACTAAAGGAAGTCTGGTGGGTTTTAAGTTTTTTACACTACGCGTTATTCAGCGCGCGATATTCAGACTTGTCTTATTTCTCCTTCCGAGTAAGACAGTCTGACCCTTATTACACTACGCGATACGTCGAACCGTAGACTAGATACGTCGAACCATAGACCTAAAACGGTCTGAATAACGCGTAGTGTAATAGGCCCTTAAGTCAGTAAAAGTCTGACAAGCTCCACCCAGAGCGGTGAAACCGGTAAATAACGTTTTATTTGATGGTTTCTCACCTGTTAAACTAGTTTAGTAATTTATATATATATATATTAGTAATATAATAGTAATAGTAGTATAATAGTAATTACAGTAATTTATCAAAATCAAACGATTTTAAGTTCTCTTAGTCTGTTTACCGAAGCGAGAAAATAAAAGATTTCCTATCAATAAACTGCCAGACTGAACTCTGAATTTACTGAAATACTTACATATAAAAACACATAAATATCTATCCTAAAAATTCGATGTTAATACCAAGATAAAGTTTATAAGCAAACATTACTGTAACTGTAAATGTATACCTTAGTGTGTTTGTAATTATATCCATCAATTCAGATAGTTTAAAATACATTTAGACTAATTTATCGACACTATTAACGATACTGTGGTAATTTCGTGCTCACTTATTTAAAAACTTTAGTTTTATAATGGCTTCTGCCGATGGCTTGGCTCGCCTGAATGTGAAAACTTAACCTAAGGTATTTTTTTTTTTGTCCTGTGAAAATATTCCATATTCCCAGGCCAAAAAAAGGCGGACGTAATGCCACAAGGCATTCTCTGCCAGTCAACCTTTGGGTTAAAAAAGGCAACAGTGGTAGGTGTGCACAATAAACAATAACTGATATGTGAAATAGAATGTAGTTAGTAAAATTAAAAATATTTCTGTACCTTTCATACAAATCCGTTCAGTCGCTAGAGCGTGCGTGATAGGGTAACACACAAACACACATATACAAACTTTCGCCTTTCATATAAGTGTAATGTAACGTTTCTGGTTATGGTGTATTTGATCTTTCTTGGCTTTAGTCAGTTTAGTCTTTAATTAGTGGGCTTACTTCAATCAAGTCCAAAAAATCATACTTGGGTTTTTATTTTCGTGTTATTACTAAATCTTGTTAGACAAAGTCTATGAATTTATTACCTAACAATGTCTCTCTAGGTTGAATCAACATGGGTATTTGATAAGGTAAGTGAGAGTATTTTAAATAGTGTTTGTCATCATTTTACCGGCTTCTATCATAGGTATAACGAAACGTGTTTCTGGGCTTGATGGCCACTTAGTGTCGCAGCACATGAGACACATGCCACAGCCACAAACGCCGCCACGAGAAGCTAGAAGCGGCCACAAAGAAAAACGAAGCGCGCGTCAGCCACTTGTGGCCGGTGGCTTCTACTTTTTTTTAAACCATACGCCAAGTATCCTAATGGACTCTGACGAATAAAATTTAAATGTGTGAATAGCGTGTGACGAGTTTTTATTGGCGTTTAGTGGCCAGTTCGGGCCACAAGGAGCGAGCAGCGGCGATTTGTATCGTATGGTGGCCATCGCCCCGTCAACCGTGTGCGGCGAATCTATCAAAAATGTATGAAACCTACAGGAAATGTGCCGGTGGCGGCGTTTTGTGGTTGTAGCCAGTGGCCCGTATGCGGCGACCTTTAGCCATCCGAGGCCAAGGGGCCAGTACTATAAATCAACTGAAGAACTCGTGGTACAATCAGGTTCCTCTTGGATGTTACCATTTTACCCGACTGGGCGACGTAAAGGGTAGTAGTGTGTTTTTCAGCCTCAGCCCATATATGTTTGTTCTTCTGTAGCGCTCTACAGACCAAAGGCATGGCCCGATTTTTATTGTTCTGATGACAATCAATTTGTCTTAATCTTGTGTTAATCATTAAAGAAATGACGGTAATTATATTCCGTCTGTTTGTCGACATATCACGAAAATAAAATCGATTCCAAAAATATACATAACAGAAATGTAAGAAATAAATATAAGATTAACAACAGGCGAACATATTTATCAATAGGCTCAAAGTTAGTTAGGTCAGATTTCTAAGAAAAACTATGTTTTTAACATAGAAAAAATAGTACTCATCTATATTAAGTACTTATTTATCGAAATTCGTAATAAAAACGGAATGTTTTTCTCATATTACTATGTTGGTCACTATTTTACTAATATGCAGAGTAAACAATTTTTACAAGAATTCAATGCAGGTGTAGGCAGTTTTAAATCGTACGATATTTTTGCGGAGCATAGGTACGTAAACTAATTCAGTAGAAATTAGTCATGATTTTATTATAAACTAAACACCTTTTATTAATACACTAGCTGACTAGCTGTGCCTGTTTTACCTATGGTAATAAATATATTTTAAATCCTATTAGTACCAATATTGATTCATCTAGTTTTAATTGACGAAAAAAAAAATTGACGTGTAAAAGTGTTTTTATAAAACCTACTTGCAAAATAAAGATCATTTATCATTTGATCGAATCATCGACCACATCATCGCTTTGCATCAACTATATCAATAGTGGTTCACTACTATCTACTAGCGTAATTAAAATAAAATAAAAAGTAGTTGTACAAGAAAGTTTGTATCCATGACTTGCAAAGGACTGGACAAGTACTTAAATAAATTAAATAATTAACTAACCCCAAAAATTCAAACAGATTCACTACATATAAAAACCTAGACAAAGCCTCAGCATTATGCTGAGGGATTTAAAAAAAAATGATATTTAATACTACTGAAAATCGAGCTTTTGTATTGTTTAACGTAGAAAAATTTTCAATGACAGCGTAGATATATTGTAGTTAAGTTTATTAATCGACTTGAAACAAAAAAGACGGTTCTCAATTCAGTTGTACCTACTATTTTTTCACGTTTTTTTACGTCACACGTCTACTAGATTTTTTTTTCTTTTTGTCTAAAAAATATATTTTGTAAATGATACAGAAAAACACGTGTTAACAATATACTTACTACTTATATTTAGCACATAATATCGGCAGTCATGTGATATTATGACATGACAGGAAATCTCTATCTTTTAATATCGTGATACATATCTAAACGGTGCGACAAAAACATTACCTACTATGTATATTAATAAAGGGAATCCCAAAAATGTATCAGTAATTATGAGGCCCACTTGCACCGCTAATCTTTATTATCATCTACGTAATAATCATAAAGCTAAATTTTTGTTTCAAAACGTCATATTTCTGTTGGAATTATTATGCTCAGACCTGGCCGTTTCTATTCTAGTTTCGTAATCATACTCATCATCCATCATCCTCAGCCATTTTTTAATGTTCCCACTGTTGGGACTCAGGCCTCCTCTCTTGGAGAGAATGGGCCGAAATCCACCACGCGGGCCCAGTGCGGATTGGTGAATGTCACACGTCTTCCAATTTCTGGTTGAAGGACATGCCGGTTTCCTCACGATGTTTTCCTTCACCGTTTTGAGAGCAGCTGTTGCTCAGATCTGGCCGTTATGCGTGACTTATTATCATCATTTCTGCCGGATGACGTCCACTGTTGGATATAGGCATCAGGTGGGATCGCAGACCAGCATTGGTTTATATCAAACATATAAAAATAGGCCTCCCCAAGGTTCGCCATAAAAACCGTTCCCGCGACCCTCGCTAGGTGGGAGGCCTTCCAACGTTGCGTCTTCCGTTTCTTGATCATCACTCCAGAACCTTTCGTCCTTTGACTTTATCAGGACATTGTGAATAGGCTCTTAATAAACTAGTGCGCCTCACATCAACGATTGCATCACTGCTTACCATCAAGCGGGATCGCAGTAAAGCATTAGTTTATATTAGATAAAAAAACCATTTTCATTCTGTGCTGTTTATTAAAATTGTTACCATTGTTGATTTATTTTCTAACCATGAAATCTTTCAGGGTTTTTTTTTTAATAATACCTATTTGCGACGTCGAAAAAGTTACATAAGGTTTCAAATACGCAATTTGCTATTTTTAGTTAGCATATTTATTTATTTTCTTCAAGTGAACTAAGTACTTCCTTAGTTAATTCGGTACTTTCTTGTTGTTAGTTTGTTGGTTTTGCTAACGGTCCAAAGTTCAAGGCTAATTAATAAACGTAAGTCATTAACACATTAACAATTTTACATGTGCCATATAATGGACATTACATAATATTTTTCAATAAATATTCATGATTTTTTCTAGTTTAACCTGTTCTTTCGATTAACTAATTTGCTTAACCTATTTCCTGTCTAACCGGACAGAGATTGCCACATTGAATGTGCTTTCCAAGGCACTGCACTGAAGTATCATGCTATGTATTGTGACGTCAATATAATATACTTAATTAGAGGAATTTAAGCTTATTAGGTACTAGGGGCCACCCCAACTCTGACAAGGAGTTGTCAGCAACCGTAGGGGCTCTGCAGGGTCGAAGCCTACTGGAGCCAAGGGTCAAGGAAGGTTCGGCCCCGGTATGAAAGGCATCGAAGGAACGGGGTGGGTTCTCAAGGGCGGGGGATGTCATCCCGTTGATTCTTACCCACCGAAAAAAAAAGCCCAACTCTAACAATTGTTAGAAAAATCTTTGAAATTCTCTCTCTCTGGTTTTCTCTACTATAAGCATGTATTATAATCTACATCTCAATCTTCCTAATTAATCTCTATGTCTTTTGGTGAAATTCGTATGAAAATTCGTTCATTACTTTTTTTAATTTATCGCGAACAGACAAACAGCGGTCGGGAACTTCGTTTTATACGAATAATGTAGGGACTAGCTATTTCGCCCGCGTGATAGTAGAACATTATCCCAAGAGAATACACTCCTGGGACAAAAATTGATATGTGTTATTCTAAGACAGTCTGCCCGTCTAACAAGTTATATAGAAATCAGTTCAGCCGTTCGAGCATGAAGAATAACAAACATACAGACACACTCACAAACTTTCGCCTTTACAATATTGGTGTGAAAATTATTGGTTGAAACTAGAAAAACAGACATGATTATATATAGGTATCAATCACGATGAGGTAATCTAATAATATTTATTTTTCCCTCAACATTATTTTTATTTATTTTTCCGTCAACCGTGATTAGACCAGGGTCGATAATTTTTAAAACCAAAAAAAATAATAGTAGGATGAAACCCATTAGAAAAGTAGGAGAATATTATAAAAATGAAAGGAAAAATAATTTACGGGCGATCTGAGGTCGGGAAGGGGATGGGGGTGAGCTTTTAAGGATAAAAAACGGTTTTTCTCGATTTCCGGCAAAACTAAAAGTCCTATGGAAAAAACTCAAACGGCAAAGTTGTAGGTAATAAAAAGATCTAAAACTTTTGGATTTACACTTTTTTCACATAACCTCAAAATTTATGTGAAAAATTCAAAAAACCAAGTTTTTGGTTTTTTATTTTTATCTTTTTCAAACAAAATTTTTATTTCACGAAATTTTGTGAAAACTTGCCTTTTTATGTCCCAAATACGCTGTAATTTATTTGATTAGAAATATTTATTTTTTCACTTTATTTTGAATTAATATCGAAAAAGCACCCTAATTTTCAATCGAAAATTCACCCGTCAAAATATCAGCTTTTTTCAAAAAGTTGGTATGTTTTCTGTTCGTTGAAATCTCTACTTTCCGATGGTGAAAAAAAAAGTATATGTATATGTCCTTATCTTCTCAGAAAATGCAAAAAATCGAAAAAAACTCGAATTCGAATTTTGTTTTTTAATTATTAAGAAAAGGGAGTTAGTGATAGTGTGACGAGTGACAGGACAGAATGGAAGAAGAAAACGTGTTGCGCCGACCCCAAATAAAATGGGACAAGGGCAGGAAGAAGAAGAATTATTATATACAATTTTGAGCTATTTATTAAAATTTACACTTTAATTACTCGAAAAACGTAAGATTACATGTTACATTGATAAAAAAAAAATTGCAAATCAAAATATACTACTATAATTAACAAACAAATAATAAGTTAATAAAATTAATATTTAATAAGACATCTACAATATTTGGAGAAAGTAGTCGAATCTTCTTTAAATTATATGCGTAGATGCCTATTTATAACTATTTTTTGATAACTTATATACCTGAGTGACCTACGAAAAATTTTAGCCCATCAAAAGGTATCATAGAGAAGTGGGGAAGGGGCTAGGCGGGTCTGGGTCTTACTACATACATACCTACTATTTCGTAGCAGCTGTAACAACCGTTAGCCTAGCCAGTATTCGAAATACAGTACAGTATACAACATCGTTTATAAAAATACACGTGCACGATGAGTTTCTTTACGAAAATTGTGACAAGTTTACTTAAAAAAAAAAAACTAACAAGATTAAAACAAGATTAAAAAACAATAATCTCCTTTATTTTGCACAAACAAATTTAGTTACTCCCATGAAAAAAAAAATTTCAAAATACATAACAAATATATTATAATCTATAAAAAATATATAAATATATATAAAATATTTATCGTAAATATATTTTTAATAACTAACTTTTGGCCGATTTTCATATATATTTTATACATTTCAAATACCTATATTTTACGTTATAGATTTTTAATGTATTTTGAAATATTTTTTTTTTCATGGGAGTAACTAAATTTGTTTGTGCAAAATAAAGGAGATTATTGTTTTTTAATCTTGTTAGTTTTTTTTTTAAGGAAACTTGTCACAATTTTCGTAAAGAAACTCAGCGTGCACGTGTATTTTTATAAACGATGTTGTATACTGTACTGTAATTCGAATACTGGCTAGGCTAACGGTTGTTACAGCTGCTACGAAATAGTAGGTATGTATGTAGTAAGACCCAGACCCGCCTAGCCCCTTCCCCACTTCTCTATGATACCTTTTGATGGGCTAAAATTTTTCGTAGGTCACTCAGGTATATAAGTTATCAAAAAATAGTTATAAATAGGCATCTACGCATATAATTTAAAGAAGATTCGACTACTTTCTCCAAATATTGTAGATGTCTTATTAAATATTAATTTTATTAACTTATTATTTGTTTGTTAATTATAGTAGTATATTTTGATTTGCAATTTTTTTTTTATCAAAATAACATGTAATCTTACGTTTTTCGAGTAATTAAAGTGTAAATTTTAATAAATAGCTCAAAATTGTATATAATAATTAAAAAACAAAATTCGAATTCGAGTTTTTTTCGATTTTTTGCATTTTCTGAGAAGATAAGGACATATACATATACTTTTTTTTTCACCATCGGAAAGTAGAGATTTCAACGAACAGAAAACATACCAACTTTTTGAAAAAAGCTGATATTTTGACGGGTGAATTTTCGATTGAAAATTAGGGTGCTTTTTCGATATTAATTCAAAATAAGGTGAAAAAATAAATATTTCTAATCAAATAAATTACAGCGTATTTGGGACATAAAATGGCAAGTTTTCACAAAATTTCGTGAAAAAAAAATTTTGTTTGAAAAAGATAAAAATAAAAAACCAAAAACTTGGTTTTTTGAATTTTTCACATAAATTTTGAGGTTATGTGAAAAAAGTGTAAATCCAAAAGTTTTAGATCTTTTTATTACCTACAACTTTGCCGTTTGAGTTTTTTCCATAGGACTTTTAGTTTTGCCGGAAATCGAGAAAAACCGTTTTTTACCCTTAAAAGCTCACCCCCATCCCCTTCCCGACCTCATATCGCCCGTAAATTATTTTTCCTTTCATTTTTATAATATTCTCCTCCTTTTCTAATGGGTTTCATTCTACTATTATTTTTTTTCACTTTTTATTATTTTTAAAGGCTTCTACCCTGGTCTAGATATCGTTGTTATTATTGTGAGTTTTTTACTAAATAAGCGATGCCATCATTGAAGAGCAGTGGTGGCCCAGTGGTAACGGCCTCGACTTCCGAATTGTAAATTGTAGGTCGTGGGTTCAAACCCAGCCAGACGCATTACTTTGTATAATTTATTTCTTCACCACTGCTCTGAAAACGTTGAAGGAAAACCTCGTAAGGAGACCGGCTATGTCTAAGAACAAAAAATTCGAAGACATGTGACATTCATCAACCCGCACTGGGCCCACGTGGTGAATTATGGCCCATTCCCTCTCCTAGAGAGGAGTTGAGTCCCAGCAGTGGGAACATTAAAAGGCTGATTATGCAATGCTATACGATGCCATCAACTCATTTCCATTTACTAACGTATCATTTGTATGGGCTACTTCGGCTACTCCTAATTTGTTTACTTTTCATTATAATGTTAAATGAATGAGTCATCAAAACGGACGGATTGACGTCCATAGTCCAAGGTTCATATTACTGGGAAAGGGGACGATACGTTTTAGCAAGACAATTTTATTGTAATGGACACCTATTTGGTAGCCGACTAGCGGTTTATTTGCATGGCGCACACGTAATGGATTCAATTTTGTCGCTTCAAACGTACATTGAACCTTTCAAATCTATCTTCGCAACTAGATAAACGCAATAAATATTTTTGAATCGTTCAAATTTATTGACTTTGGAATCGTGCATTAGCAAGTCCCCATGTAGGCAATATAAAATGTTTTTTTTTTTTTTTTTTAATTGAATTGCTTATTTCTGTAAGTGATACAACCAGGGACTTAAAAACACCTTCATAAAGGTTACAAAATTATAAGTGTTACATGTTGAATTGGTAACAGAATCAAATATGTAACACTTATTTATGTGTTTTCAATGTGTTAACCCAAAACACTTACAAAAGTGTAAACCTAACATATCAGTAACAGATATAAAAGTGTTAATAGTGTTAATAAGTGTAACAGGTAAACGCAGCGTTGCCAAAGTTACAATTTACGTAAAGCTATACTAAAACTGATTATTTCAGTTACACATATTAACACTTATTAACACATATAAACAGGTTACAGTTTGATTCGGTAGCACTCCCTAACACATATAAAAGGTTACAGTTTGATTCGGTAACATTATTGCATCTGTTACATTTAAAAGTGTTTTTCTGTTAAAACTGTTTTAAAAAACAGTGTTAAAACACATTATTACGGTTACAGTTTGAGTCCCTTGATACAACACTTATCTATTACCTATCTTAGTTGTCTAGTACTCATAGAACAAGCTAATACTATTATTGAAATGGTTTTTGAAAAGAGTTTTCTACTCGTGTTTTCTCCCAGTGGTTTTTCTTTGCTCCCGCCCTGAGACCATCACGGAAAATGAGGTTCGGATCCCCTGCTAATTAGTCACAAATACTGTGTCCCTCAGTACTTAGCTTAAAATGGTAACTGTATTAATTACTGTTTGTTTTTCTAGTACATATATGAATGTTTCTATCTGAATCTAATTTGTCACAATATCAATATAATAATACTTATGCTCTTTGTTAGGTACTATTCCTGTCGCTCCTATAAATAAATAATAATAATAGTATATGTACTTACCTATAATATTATTTTAATAATAGTATAATTTATAATATTATTTTTTATAAATTTATATAGTAATAGCTATATTTAATAAACCATACCTGAAGCCGATATATTAGAAGGGCGAAAATAATACCATACCTTATAAGAAGCCGATTTAAGATGCACGTTTCTGCCTTTGCTGGTAAGGGTGCATTTGAGACGCAGCAGCAGATCTCGACGACCAGAGCTGGTGGAGCGCAATGCTTCGCGAATCTCATCGTGGTCGCAAGGGTGGCTGAACTCGAAGACGCTCTGGCCCATGATCTCCATCTGAAGTTAAGAGACAAAAATGTTAAAGCTTGCAAGTGTAGGTAGATAGAAAAGTGTTTTAACCCTGTATAATCATGCCAGTTAATAATATAATTGGTTTACTATTATTTATTATTGTTTTTTAAACTTTTTGCACTATTAATAAAAAATAATATATATACAAAGGCGGATTCAATGCCCTAGGCATTTTTAGCATATTTATAGAGTGAACGTGAGAACACTGTAGAGTTCAGACTCATAGACTGTTTTCTATTTTCATTTACTTATTATTTTTTATTTTACTTATAACTCGTAGATGTTGACTGGCCTACACTGTTTTTTTAAATACAGGTAACCATAGAGTTTCTTGCCGCTTCTTCTCGACAGAATACGACCAATTGGAACCGAGCGTTAGCTTCTGACGTTTTAAAAGTGCCTATCTACATACATCTACACTAATATTATAAAGAGGTAAAGTTTATTTTTTTATTTTTTAGGAGGTAATCTCTGAAAGTACTGGTCCGATTGCTAAATTTATTTTACCGATAGAAAGCTGCTTTGTTCCTAAGTGACATAGGCTATATTTTATGTACGTAGGCTAAACCGCGAACAAAAGCTAGTGTGAAATAAAATATTTTTGAGCTTTGACGTAGGCAACTCAATCTATAGGGTCTATACAGAGATTACGTTAGCAATATATTTTTATTCCCTCTTTCTGCAAAGTTGCATTTAACTCCTTATTGCTCGAACTGTTCGTCGCAGCCTTATACAGTTGAACTTCGTAATCCCCTAAGGTTACAGTAATTTCGAGTGTTACTGATTTGCTAATAACAATGACGGATCTAATAAATTAATACATGGTAAAAAAATGTTTGTCCTGTATTTTTGTTTATGTGGTGTACAATAAAGAATATAATAAATAAATAAATAACGATAGCTTCGACCATCTGTCGAAGCTATCGTTGCACAGGTGGATCAAGAGCCTGATACAGAAGGCAGTACTCCTCGATACGGCTCGCTTTGTGAGGAGGTTCCTGTCTCTGGAGCCCTTACCACCGGTAGCTTGGACCCTGCTCCCGACACCGGTGGATAACTATATTTTTATATTTTTAAATGTTTTTTAGGGTTCCGTAGCCAAATGGCAAAAAACGGAACCCTTATAGATTCGTCATGTCTGTCTGTCTGTCTGTCTGTCTGTCTGTCTGTCTGTCTGTCTGTCTGTCTGTCTGTCCGTCTGTCCGTCCGTATGTCACAGCCACTTTTTTCCGAAACTATAAGAGCTATACTGTTGAAACTTTGTAAGTAGATGTATTCTGTGAACCGCATTAAGATTTTCACACAAAAATAGAAAAAAAGCAATAAATTTTGGGGGTCCCCATACATAGAACTGAAACTCAAAAATTTTTTTTTCATCAAATCCATGCGTGTGGGGTATCTATGGATAGGGCTTCAAAAATGATACTGAGGTTTCTAATATCATTTTTTTCTAAACTGAATAGTTTGCGCGAGAGACACTTCCAAAGTGGTAAAATGTGTGTCCCCCCCCCTCTAACTTCTAAAATAAGAGAATGATAAAACTAAAAAAAATATATGATGTACATTACTATAAAAACTGCCAACGAAAATTGGTTTGAACGAAATCTAGTAAGTAGTTTTTTTTTAATGCGTCATAAATCGAAAAAAATACACTATTATTAAAACATCGATCAAAGTTACAACACATTACAAGAGCTTTTATATTATGTTACTTGCTGCTACGGAACCCTTCATGGGCGAGTCCGACTCGCACTTGGCCGGTTTTTTTTTCTTGTATAATTTTGTTAAAAAATATTTAAAAATGTAATTTTATATGTAAAAAAGAATTGAATAAAGAGAAAAATAAATAATAAAATTTTAGTCAGAGATAAATAATTATTTTTCAAAACTAGGCAGCGAATCCATCACCTTCGTTCGATTTCCTTATAAAATTGTTAGCAAGCATAAATTGAAAACACAAAGTTCTTGGAACAATTGTCACTCGGCAGCCGTCAAGCGTACAAATCTAGGCGCCTCTGCGTCATCAAGAAAAAAAAGTAATTGTATGCTAATATAATGTATTATTAAATATGTGAAGCAATCTATCGATAATACCTATTGCCTTTACATTGACGAACATACAACGAAAGATGAGACATAAAAGAGATTATTATTTGTTTAGAAAGAAGTTTGCTTCTTTTCCGGCAAATAAAATGTATCTCGTTCTTTCTTTATTCATAAAAGAGATAATTATTGGTTTCTTTTTAAACTAAACAGTTAGCAAGTTCTACGGTTATTTTTTGGGAGGGCGAGGAAATCATCTAAAGGCTCTAGGGTGAAGTAACTGAGTAAAATCGATACATCCTTATTTAGTTTTTTTTTATGTCATTTTTAGGTGATGTTTTCCCTTTTTTTAAAAACCAGTCTAGAGTAATTCTCAAAACCTTATCACGACATTTTCCTCATTTCTCTTGACCACTACAACCGGTTCCCAGTTTTCAATCTCTGACGCCACTCTCAGGCTTCTTGCGCTCTAAATTCCGACGGACTCCTTTAAAAAAAAATCATACAACATTATAAACTAGCTTCTGCCAGCGGCTTCACCCGCGTGGAAGTAGAAATAATCATAGGGGAATATACTCCCAGGATAAAAAAAGTATCTTAAGTGTTAAATTCAAGACGTCTGTGTGCCAAATTTCATCCAAATTCGATGAACCGTTTCAGTGTGAAGGAGAATCAAGCACACAAACACACGCATATTATTATGTATGTATATACTCGTATATATGATGTTCAACAGGTTGCAATTAGACTTGAAAAGCATAATTTACACGAGCTCTTTTAAGTCAAGACTCAAAGCTTTCTTATTGGAGAAATGTCTATTCGATAGATGATGACATATCCACGATTTGATAATAAGGTGAGACTGAGTAATATCAAATTTAGTAATTGTATTGTAATATTATTGTCATTTTTTTTTATTATGTTATCTATGTTTTATTGAATTATGAAGTAAGTATGTTAGTTTTATAATTTTAATTAATGGGTTTTTTTTTTATTTATGCATTTCAAACGCAATGTAAATTGTTCCTGAAATAAATTGATTGATTGAATATTTGTGTTTTCACAGTCTAGAGGTCATGAAACTGCAATAACTGAAAGCATAGAATTCGTCTACAAACAAAATGTTGAAACACATTACAGTAACCCGCTTATAAAATCTTCCGTTCGCGCGCGATCGGCTGCTTATGACGTAGTTCGTTCGACGACCTACATGTTACCGACTGCGCCTGGGCGTCTCTGAAGAAAACTCGTGTAGCACCATGTGCTTCCAATCCAAACTTAAATAGCCTTTATTACTGTAATCTTAAGGATCAATTCAATTGCATCACTGTCTCCGATAAGACTGATAAAACACCGCTTATTGACGAACGTAAAATTTCTATTGATAAGATAATCAGCAAATGAAGCATGGTTTAACCGGTTATATTTTATTCAATTATTGATCATTGATGTTTAAGAACAGCAACACCACACCTATGGCTTCATAATTCTCTTGCTATTATGCCAAATTATTTAGAGTCAGTGGAACTTGTCTTCCATACTATAAAGAAGTCTCTCTAATTTCTAATTAGATGGACTAAAATGACAGTCGGTGACCACGTTATCATCATTATCTTCGTGCGATTGTCCCGTGTTACTTGAGGTCGGCGGAACACGTTTTATCTTCCCTGTCCTGTCAACTGTCACGCTATCACTAACTCCATTTTCTTTCACTCACACAATCTATCCATCTTTTCTTTAGCTACACTCTCCATCCATCCATATTTTTGTTTACTCATAACTCTTTTAATAACAGGGTGTTCACGTTATTATAATGTGACAATTTTGTTGTATCATGAATGATCAATTTTAGTAATTTGAATTTGTGTTGATCAGTAGCATGACGTAATTTATAAATATTATGCACGTAGTTTTTCGGGAAAAAAACATCGTAAACGATCAATTGCACTATTTACAAGAAAGAGTTTTAATGAGTATGTAAATTGTGTAAAAAAGTACATGTCATTACCGTGAACATATTTATTTTTTATCTTACTATTCGATACTGTAATGCAAATAGTACAAAAAAAAAACTACGAAGATTTAAATTTAGATCAACCCTAACACAACCTTTCCATTGTTTCATTGGTCTACCACTAAGGTCTCTTTTAGCTCTTTTAGCATGGGCAGGACTAGGATGACAGTAGGACGAAAATATGCATCTTTAAGATGAGGTAAAACAATAGGTAGGTACCATTGCGGTTATTTCTGCCTGATCATTACATTGTACGAATCTGACAGCTGTCACCCGCAACATCCTATAGTAACTGTAGTGTAATTTAGTTATTTAAACATCATGTACAGTAGTGGAATAAAGGCGGACTTAATACAACAAGGCATTCTAATCTTTTAGACCAAGCAAAGAAGACCATCATTCAAAACAGTCCTCCGCCCAAAAATAACGCAGCAAAAAATGACTTAAGTTTTTATAAAAGGCACATTAGTTAGTAACATCGTAACCCAACAAAAACGTCTGGGCTAATCAGCTATGAAGTACGGATTAAAATGCTTCTGAGACAAATATAAATGGAGGTTGTTACGAAACAGGTTCTACTAGTTTAGGAGCAGTCACTTGAACCATGACATTGGTTGTTTATAGGCTGTAGCTTGTTTTGTTTTGGTTCTATCAAGAAATTAAATAGGATGGAAAAAATTGTTTTGTACACAACAGCTGTGTGGAAACTTATTTGAAAAACCTGTTTAGACTGAACTACAAGAAGCTTGAATAGTATTTGTCCTTGAAAATTGCTGAATTTAGGCTTACGAAAAAAATGAAAAGTGTTACCTTTCGTGCATTTAGTTCAAAGCGTCTAGTTATGGAAGTTTTTGAAAATATATGGAAATTTTGTGGCTCACGACAGAAAACTGCTAATTGAAAGAAAGAAAGAAAACACGTTTATTTGGCACAAGTACACACAATGAAATAACAATTATAGAAACTTAACTAGGTACTTAATCTTAAATTACATCAACATTGTGTTGCATACGCACACGGCTACGCCAGTACTAGTACTAGGTAGTAAACTTTCATCTTTTCCTTACAAAATCAATTTATAAAAAAGTTTGAATCCAGAATGGATTTTTTTTTAAATTGATATAACCTAGTGCTTGACTGCGATCCGACCTGATGGTAAGTAGGTACCTAATTGATGCAATCGTCGATAGTGAGGCGCACTAGTTTATGAAGAGCCTATTCACTCTAGCCTTGAAGAACTGCTAATATCTCACAATTAGCGGTTATCGGTCGTAAGGCAGAAATTTTCCAAAAAACAATTTTTTTTTTTAATGAGTAGGGAAATCCCTTAATCGTTGCAAATTAAATATAGGACTACCAGTTTAAAGGAACGCACTCAATCGCCAATCACTCTGTATACTCATTAAGATAAATTGGGCCTCACAAAAGAAATGCTTTTCCGTACTTTAATCAACCACAAGCCTAAGAGGGCTTTTCACTTTCGCTAATACTTAAATTCAATCAACTTTGAAGTGGTTCAATCCAATCGGGAAATCGAATTCTAATTACGTAGCACAGTTTCAATCATTGTGGGTTCATTTAAAAAACAAAATAATAAATTGAGTTAAGAGATCTCTGAACCCCAAGCCACAAAATAGACAGGTACAGACACGGTAATAATACCGTGGTACAGAAGACAATCTCATGTGTGTACTTCACTTTTTATACCTACGCTCGGTGGACGCACACACTAATGAGCGTTTGAGCCGGAACTGTTCGACGAGTGGTCCGAGACGCTTCGAGATATCGTGTCCGTGAGCGGTGTCTAGGTGTGCGTTGCTCGAGCGCGCTTTGTATGTAGATTGACTTCTGTACCTATGCTCAGCTTAGGCGCTGCGCAAATGACACTTTAGTTTTCAGTTACCGACACCGAACACTTTTTAATCGTCATGAGTATGTGTTAAGTGGAAGAAACTGTACCCCTAGCCAAGTTGCTAATCTGCAATAGTTAACGCTTGTAGAAAGCTTCTTAAGTACGGGAATGACGTCGTCTTAACGCTCAGTCACGTGGTCAGAACAAAAGAATTGGCGGCAAGGTCAACTCGAAGCGTTCGGCGCAAGCGAAACGTTTGTAACTTGGCTAGGGGGGCTGGATACAAAAAATGTTTACGTATGCGTAGGGAGTGGATGATTTTATACTGGTTCGACAGAAATCAAATATTCATCGGTAGCTTGTATTGTATCTCACACAAGACTGACGTTTGCGCCCTGCCTTAGGCTATTTATCAATGAACTGTTAATCTGAAGCCTGAGTTGAAGGGCAGCACTAAGGCGGAAAGTACCGGCAGGTGGTGCCTAAACACACTCGTATTGCTTCGGTGGCTTTTTGCGTTTCTTGGAGTAAAAGGCACCACGATCAGGGTCGCAGTGACTTTTATTCCAGGAATTCTTCCAAAGAAACTCGCAGCCCAGAAAGGTCGGCCTTAACAGGCACCGTCAATCGTGCTGGCATTTTTAAAGTACAGCACAGCATCATGTCATGATGAATTTACTTTAGAATAACACACAAATACCTATAGATACCTACACAAGCAAGGTCCAAGTCGACAATTAACGCTGTGATGATACTACTGAAACTTCTTAAGCCAGGTCCGCTGCGCCAATTTTCTCACATGTTATTAAAACATGTTACCCATTCGTCTCGGCAAACAAAAACTGTTAGGTTAGCCCCTATTCGGTTAGCAAACACGAAAACACGGCGCAGCGGTCCCGGCTTTAATTTGTAAAGCCGGGACCGCTGCGCCGTCCCGAGCGAGCTTTAAGTGCATCAATTTACAATTACTTTGATTGACCACTACAAAGTAAGCTGATTACATGTTATGAAATACTTCAGATATTTTGTATTAGCTATAAGTAGCTGTTGCCTAGGGAATCTTCGAGAGTTATTTACGCTATGTTCAGTATTCAAAATGCTGATATGAATGTTATGATTTTTGCTTTTTACATAGATAAGAAGTGATAAGATAAATGCATTAGAGCAAATAATTATTACAAAAGACAGTCACTGTAATTACACGTGGCACTAGAGTAAATAATACATATCCATCGGAGAGTGAACTTCGCAAATATAAACTAATATTATCAAATAACGCGCTCTGAGTGGAGAATGAACGGAAAGGGCGTCTAAGACTTTTTTTTTTAATGTTCTACTGCTGGGCAAAGGCCTCCTCCAACTTCTTCTAGCCAGTTCCAGGTATTCTTTTCTTGAGCCACCTCGAAAACCAGACTATCATTTATCATTAGACTGGTTTTCCTTGCGGTAGGTATCTAGGTCGTCTCGCCACCTCTTCCTAGGTGAACCTCGGCGACTTCGTGTGTCGTGTCAAACTTTAACAGACTAAAATCCACACGTATTCTTTCAGTTGCTGTTCATGTTTCAGAGCCACGGTAACTCTTCCGAACAATCCCGCAGCCCTATACTATTAACGCGAAATGTTTGTTACTCTTTCACGCAAAAACTACTGAATGTATTTCGATGAAACTTAGTACACGGGCAGACCATATCCTAGAATAGCACATAGGATACTTTTTGTGTTTGTTCCCTTGCTATAATTTTGTATTATCACGCTGGTTAAGCCGCTGACAGCAGCTAGTTAGATACAAGTATATTACGAATGTTCAAACTTTGTTCTTCGGCAGATACTTTTTCATATGGGCCATTGTCTTTTAAATTGACTAGCTGATAAACTACTGGTCAAATATTAGTAGTAATAAAACAGTTGTTTTTAGAAAAACATATGAAAGCAATGCGCAGAAAACAAAACATTCATATTATTATTCCTTTCGGTTTGTTATAGAAGGATGACTTAGTAAGCAATTAATGCCTGAAAATTAAACTCTTTACCATTCTTGGGCTTATATGGTATTAAATTTGGATTAAATGACGCAGGTCTGACGATAAATAGACAGATAGGTATACTCTTTATTGCAAATCGAATAAACACATATTATTTCTGTTGCTTACTTCATATTATATCCCAGACTATTTTAATTATATACGCAAATGCCGAGATTATGGTTACACCATAAAAGTATACCTAGACTAACGCCATTTAATGTAATACTTAATTAAATTAAATACAGCAGACACAATGGTCGTATCGATTTCCTTATGGGGTTTTCCTTTTATAGATGATTATTTCATTATTTGTATTCAATAACCCATTATTAACCCACCCAGAGCTACTGTGGTGTTCTTAGTGACACGTGTTGAAGTCTATAATCACGACGATCCTAGGTCATAGGTACCATTTCTGGGCATAGAAAAAGAACTGAGTGAATTGAACCCTCACAAAATTAACGACTCTCTAGACACAAAACGACTGTGTGGCCAACACCTGCTGGTTACGAAGACATATCATAAGCATGATCAGCCTAATAATGTTCCCACTGCTTTAACCCAGCCTTCCTCTCTAGAAGAGAGAATGGGCCTACCTAGTGCGACTTGGCAAGCAGGCGTGGTATCTGAAATGACAACTATTATTGGCCACACGCACATCTCGTTATTTTTTTCACACTTTTCTTTTCTTATTCACTGCATTCCTAGATATGGACCGCTCCGTTCATTTCTTTATGTCCGCATTCACCACGTGGGTCTAGCGCGGGTTAGTAAGAAGGTGCGGTGTCCCAAATTACAAATTTACTAGTATTGCCACACGTTCTATCTCGTTATCTCTCTCACACACTTTTCTGCCCTTATTCACTGCAAACCTATGTATGTAGTAACGAACACTCGGTCCATTCTCCATGTTTATTACTTTTTTCCTCGTGTTTACTAGTGTTAAACCTTGAGATTTTCGCGAACTTTGATATGATCTGTTATTTGCGTATCAGTTTAAATCTACATCTTGATATTTTACAGGTGACAATGTTTTCTAGTTTCTGGGTGAATAGAAAACGTCTGTCACTTTCAAGAGCCGTCTATTTCTGTATCCTTAATCAGATAGACGGATAGATATAGTTTTAAAGGTCAAGAAAGCTATAGATATTATCTGACAGAACCTCTTGAATTCTAAAACCACGGGACATAATTCCTATACCTAATGTTTCTGTCTATCGGCCTCGTGTGTCGCTAAGAGTTTAATTGACATTTTTATCTGTCAATTTCTTATCGTACCTAGTTTATATCGTGATGAAATGAGTCCTAAGTCTGGTAAATCTTTCTGCGCTGAGAATTCCTACGTATAGGAAAATGCTTAGACGAAAAATGGCGTGATCTGTGATAAACTTGTTGCTTGCTTGATTATCATCAGCTAACAGGGCAGATATTAAAATAGCCTCAACGGCATTCGACATGGCAATGTATGCATCCGTCCGTCTTTCGAGTTTGTATTAGCAAAACTGAGCTCATTACCTGTGAGACACCAAGATGATCAGCGATGTTCTCACTGCAGTAGACGATGTCACCTTGCTGCGACAGCACCAACACGAAGCCATCCAGAGCCTTCATGTAAGACAGCTCTGTGGACACCTCCTCCATACCTTCGGGGTTCTGCATCTTGGGATGTTCTGATTCCGACTCAGGGACTGGAACAGGGAGATAAAATTAGTCAATTTACTAGAAGTCAACATGTGATGTTGTTAGGCGTAGCCGCGTCTCACTTTGTACATGTTTTGGGATGTTTGAATGCATGAAGTTTTCGATATTTGTCTTAACTTCTGTTGGGGACCAAATGCATGTGTAAAACGTAAGGATTTTGTTTACGATTACAAAAGAGGCATTGTGTGAGGCTTTCCACATCGACAATTATTTTGGTTCGTTACTATGATCGAATAATAAATTAATTGCATCACTCTTAGACATTGAACCACAACCTTCTAGATCAATTAGCGCATTAGTAGCATAACCGGTATACAACACTCGTGATGATGTATTGACGAAAAGAGATGAACAACTAAAGAGAACACTGCGGTCAACAATGATAGAAGCATGAAATAATGACAGTATCATCAGCGGAAGATTTCACCTTTTAAGAATTACCAATTTTTATTTATTATGGATAGGCTTGCCTTTGACCACTATCTCACCTAATGGTAGCGATGATGTGGCCGACGATGGAGCACGCTTGCCTAGAAGTAACCTATTCGCTCTAGACTTGCTCCCGATTTCTGATTGAAACATTTGATGTTGAGTAATTGCCAACCTATATACATTAGCCTGAAAACCTGCCAAAATTTGGCTTTATAGAAGGGTTTGAGACGGTCTTAACCATCGATATGTTTGTACTACGCACATCTTAACTTAAAAAGCTCAATTCAGAAACCTGCCCTTAAAGACCCCTAGGTTGATTAAAGACCATAAATTGATTCACATGCTAGAGGCTTTGAATAACATTTAACAAAGTTTTCCATCAACGTCATTCAAACTTTATCAATTAAAGGACAACACGGACGTTTGCATTCCAGCTGTAGCAACTCCCTCATATAAATCACGTTCGTGTGTACGGCGAAGCTGCAATTTACTTAAATCCGCCATATTTCGCACATGCTGGATGATGAATAAGCCATATTTGCATATTTAAATAGTATCGTCCGTTGCATAAACTAACAAACTGGCTTAATTTGAATGGACGACATTAATCCGAACGAAAATAGAAGGTAGCAGTGTTCGCGCCCTACTTATTTCTGGATACATGAAAATAAAAAGTTTTTGACGAAGGTAGCCTGTGTTTAGAACACAGAACACAGGAATCATACTCTTCTGTTCTGTGGTTTAGAAACATGTGTAAGATTTTCCAACGAAGACCAAAGGCAATGACTAATCCTTTGGAAAAGAAAGATCTTTATAGAGTTTAAATTGACGTAACTAGGATAGGAACAGGATATCATATTGCGTAGGTATCTACATTTTTTTTGGCTTTATTCCCTAGAATTGAAACAGGAGTGCCCTGTTTCATATTTTGGGACAACCCATGGGAAAAAACCGATTACGTAAAACATGTTGATATGAATCAGCGCTGATCAATATCGGCGAACGTGTATAGATTTTCGATATTTTTATGGTAACCTTGATAAAGTACATTAAAATTCGGTAGTTACATGCAGTAGGTGCAAAATCAAACTTAGCAATTCAAATTTGTGTTGAAAAAATCAAGGATGCATGCAGTTAATTTAGTATGTAGAGGTCGGATGGTACTGACGTCAATGTGGTTTAAAAGCGCGTGGCAGCGCCATGAAAAGCTGGATTCGCGCGTGCCATAGTTGCTAACAAGTCTATCTGCGGTTTGCGCAGGCACATAATGATTTTATTATGTATCCTTAGAGGAAACTGGCACATACAAACTGCTAAATATTAATAAGCATGTCGTGTTTTATTGCTTGTCTATCATGTTTGGATGAGCCGAAAATTGTTTGTTAAATATTTAATTTATGATGCATAATATTTACTTCATATGTGTTTAGATTGTTCCTTTAAATTCCTAGTTCTGAAAACTGATTAGAGTCATGGTACAGTCATGGGGTCTTTCCACTTTGTGGTAATAATAAAAATAAATTTTATTCAAGTTTACAAAAAATTAACGTTAAGAGGGCCTACCTACTTTTCCACTCGCCTATAGTCAATATTGAGCATGGTTTAAGTGTGTTGCTTCGTCTAACGCAATCCAACGCGATGTTTTTTGATAAACAGGCAATGCAAAAAAAAGAGAGATAACGCCTGAAAAATCTGTTGGCATTCGATAATTCCGTGATTTCTACAAAACTTGTTCCAGGAAATACGTGTTTTTTAGGGTTCCGTAGCCAAATGGCAAAAAACGGAACCCTTATAGATTCGTCATGTCTGTCTGTCTGTCTGTCCGTCCGTATGTCACAGCCACTTTTTTCCGAAACTATAAGAGCTATACTGTTGAAACTTTGTAAGTAGATGTATTCTGTGAACCGCATTAAGATTTTCACACAAAAATAGAAAAAAGCAATAAATTTTGGGGGTCGGATACTTAGAACTGAAACTCAAAAATTTTTTTTTCATCAAACCCATACGTGTGGGGTATCTATGGATAGGTCTTCAAAAATGATACTGAGGTTTCTAATATCATTTTTTTCTAAACTGAATAGTTTGCGCGAGAGACACTTCCAAAGTGGTAAAATGTGTGTCCCCCCCCCTCTAATTTCTAAAATAAGAGACTGATAAAACTAAAAAAAATATATGATGTACATTACTATAAAAACTGCCAACGAAAATTGGTTTGAACGAAATCTAGTAAGTAGTTTTTTTTAATGCGTCATAAATCGAAAAAAATACACTATCGTTAAAACATCGATAAAAGTTACAACGCATTACAAGAACTTTTATATTATGTTACTTGCTGCTACGGAACCCTTCATGGGCGAGTCCGACTCGCACTTGGCCGGTTTTTTAAACTCTTAAAAGTTTTTCAGAAAAATTGTCGTCATTCAAAATCTTGATTAAATGTGCAAGGCTTCTATTGATGTACTTTTTTTTTAAATATATGAGTACATTATGGAGGGTCAAAGGTCACATAAAATATCCGATTTTCAAATGTCTCTACTAGATTAGTTTTACACAAGTGTTTTGATTTCTATAGAAGCCTAGATAATATCAACAAATATCAAAAATATCTAGAGAAAGATGTGTAATAACATCATAATCACGTAAGAGTGGTTGTATGAAATTGACGCTCTTAAGGTGATTGCTACGGGTTGTTCGTGGCCATTTTCCCGCTAGATGGCGCTGAAGTCAACATTTTCAGTTTTATTTAGTTTTGAGTGTGATTGGAACAATATTATGTCACAGAAATAGTAGAGCTGAAATGGGACATTTCACTTTACCGAAATTAGTCAAATTAAAGCCTCAAAACCCATTTGATTCGCCATATTTCTTAGGACTAATATCCAACTCTGCTTACAGTATCGTTTACACACACATAGACATGAGCGACTACTTTAAAGTCAAGAGCATTTAGCAAAGTTAACCACTAGATGGCGTGAATTTAAAAGTTATTAGGCTGGACTCTAGTAGAAATTAGAATTAATTGTCTGGGGGGTAAGTTTATTCTACAGTCACCCATTACAATTATAATATGAAATAAAAGGAATCATGATTATATAATAAAAGGTGGTATTTCTGGGGTAAACTATTTAATTGATTTATTATTTTAAGAATCAAATGAATGTCAAGAATGCAATGTAAGATAGTTTTATTTATATTACCTCATACATTATTTAAAAAAACATATGTACCAACTAACAATAATTACAAGTATTTATAGTGACAATTTGTGTCTTGCTTGATACATAACTGTTTACTCAAAAACAATCTTTTTCAAAACATTTAGTCCCAAGTCAAGTTTGAAGTAATTCAAAGTATATTATTTACAACAATTATACACCAGTACAAGACAAACGCAAGAAATTATAAATCATAAGAAAACAAAAAATTTAAAACACAATTTAGAATGAGAGATTGCAACCAGGAAGGTGGAAAATGTTTGATAATGTCTAAGCATTCATAATCACGTATGTTTTTCAGAAACCAGAAAAAGAGTCAATGTATTCATCACATTATGAACATAATGTTCATCATGATGAGCACACCATTTCAGGTTTCTGATAACCAAAAAATATGATTGTAAACATTGATAATGTAGATTCTAAACAAACTACTATAAAAGTACAATTAAAACAAAAATCATTCAACATGTTGTTTTCACTTGTTCTGAAGTTCTTGTCTGGAAACCACCGCTACACAGTTGCTGCAAAAGAAAATTATTATATTTAGTATATTTTGGGTTTTTTTTTTTTTTTTTTTTTTTTTTTCGATGGGAAAAATCATCTTATGACAACCCCCGCTCTTGGGCGGAGCGGGAGATAGTGTCAGACTCTTACTGACTAAAAAACCCATCCCGTTCCTTCAAGCCTTCGATACCGGGGCTCGAGCGCCCTTTCGGATTACCCTGGCCCCGGTAGGCTTCGACCCGGCTGGGCCCCTGCTGTTGCTGACAACTCCTTGAGGCGCGCGGGAACAGCGCGCGCCGTCGACGACTTGGGCTTGGTCCGGACGGTTACCGGACGGCCGGACAGCGAGCTACCCATTGCTCACTGTCCGCAAGCCCGCGCCTACGGTGGCTGGAAATCGGGATCGGAATCCCGGCGGCGGCGGCGAGAGCGCCGTTGCCTGATGCGGTCGGCCTCCTCCTTAGCGAGCATTACTGCTTCGCAGAAGTCGGCGACCGCCTGCCACTCCTCCTCGCTCCGGACCATGGCCTCGACCAAGGCCCGGCGCGAGAGGTCTCCGCCGCCGATCACCCCCACGAGGGCACGGCGATGCTCCGCCCAAGCAGGGCACACCGCGATTGTGTGCTCCACCGTGTCCTCCGGGCGTTCCGCACAGTGGCGACACCCGGGCGTCACTTCCGCTTTGATTCGGAACAGGAACCTCCCGAACTTGCCATTTCCGGAGAGGACCTGTGTCATGCGGAAGGTAAGGACGCCGTGAGGTCTTTCCAGCCACGCCTCAAAGAGGGGACTTATCGCCATAATTGTGGCGTGCCCATGACGGGGTTGCGACAGTCGCTGACAGTATATTTTGGGTGTAACTTTTGATGTGGATGTTGAAGAACAATTTTCCAAAAGAAAAAATATCATCATCATCATTTCAGCCAATACATGTCCACTATTGGACATAGGCCTCCCCCCAAGCGTCGCCACATCCAACGTTCCTGTGCGTCCCGCATCCATCGGTTTCCCGCTACCTTCACCTGGTCATCGGTCCACCTTGTAGGAGGCCTTCCAACGCTGCGTCTTCCGGTACGCAGAAAAGAAAAAATATTATATAGACTAAAATTTATGAAGTAAATTAAAAAAAAAAGTTGTGTACCTTTCCGGTTCTTCCCGTCCATATTGGCTCGTTCGATCTTGGCAGAAGTTCCCAATCCGACCAGAACATGTATCCATATTCATAGTGCAGTGCAATCGTGTGAGGGCGTCGACGTCTTAGGCTCGGTCCGGATGGTTACTGGATGGTTGGATAGCAAGCTAACGCTCTCTCTACACCTAGAGCGGGAGAAATTAACATATCTATACATTTTGCATTTTACTTGTAAACTAGTGTTATAATTTTCCATATTCATCAATTATTTATGTAAGATCCAACTTATACACATAATGATACATGAATAAACTTACCATTTGGCCTGCCAGCCAAATATCCAATTTCTTCATCAATAAAAAGACCTTACAGTTTTATTATACTGTTACATAAACATACTTTTTGCCACATTTTCATTTTGCTGTCCATATAACATATCTTTTGTACAAATATTCTTTTTATAAAGAATATCCTTGACACAATAATTGTTGTAAACCTGTAAAAGTAAGATAAAATAAATGTGTGTTATGAATATTTTTTAAAGATGCGTTGTCTGCATAGGTGTTCTACAAAATACAGAAATTACACATGCACATTTCTGATTACATTACCATTCCAAATTGACTGGCAGTCAGACGGTCACGCTTATGAGTAGGTAGTCTACTATTATACAAATCATTTTCATACTGCCCTACAGTAGACATTTCAATGAAAGCTACCTATGTCTTCTGGTGTCTTTTGGAATTCTGCTAACCGTTCTTCACACCATATTCTCAATTTATTGTACTTCATCAATAACGTCTCTCTTTACTCGTCAGCGTCACCGTGTAATCGAGAATGCACTTTTCTCTAGGTCTGACGAAAATACACAAAAACAAATACTATACAAGACGATATGTTACTTTTATAAACTCATAATTCGAATAAAATTGAATGAAATCATAAAACATAACCAAATCAAATTACAATGGAAATGCATTCTTCTCAAATAATAATACCATAGGTAATACAAGAATATTAGAAACTTACGTTCCAAATTACGTTCGAGATTACATTTTGCATTTTTTTTGTTCGCATTTTGAGAAAAATGTAGCAGTAAAATGTTACTTACCCAAATGATTTTGATAAAATATTGATTGACAATTAAGAAAACAATAGCTAGTGGAGATAAATCCCTGCAGAACAACCATAAATAATAAATCATATTACATAATTATGTATACGTTTTGATGTAGATACCTGTAACGAAATGCACCGCATCCACGATGAGATCGGATCGCGATCTAATGTAGGTACCTTTTAAAACTAAAGTTTGTTTGTCCGTCTAATAATAATTGTTCGTCAATAACTATTTGTTTATGTACTTATCAGAAAAACAATATGATAGGAAATATATATATATTATATCGACTTAAAACTTTTGTTTACAAATGATAGATAATAATATTTACATATTATATTGTCAAGTAAATAAAATTTTGTTTACTTGATATTATAACGAATCATTAACAATATCGATCGGTGATTTCAATTATGAGATGATTTTAGTTTGTACCTAATAACCAGCTAAACTCATGGGCCGACTTGCTAAAACCACCGAAAGATTGGTACTTTTATTTTAAAATAAAATTGCGTATAAGCAACCTGTACTACAATACCTTGCAATAATTATATTAAATTGTAATGAAATACATACAAGAAAATAATATTAGTTCAAATCAATGAAAATGCATACAATTCAAAATATACAAGCAATTCCGCGCGTAAAACCTATCACTGCACAAGCTAGCCTCGAGCTTCAAAAATATTTTAATTCAAGTCGACCGAAATCGAATCGAGCGAGGTTTGGCAATGGGTTTTTCTTAGAAATAGTAGGAAGAACGGCAACGCCGCATTTTGCCTATTACGAGTGATGATATTGTTGCCAGTAACAATTATTATAAGTAACGCTAACAATTTTTTGATGTCAACAAAGTTTTATGTTTTAGTTTATGATAGATAAATAGATATGATAGTTTTACGTTGTTCTAATGCTTTTTAAAAAAAATGTAAACCATTATTATAAATTAAGTAATGATTTTTCAAATTTACAATATCGGTTGCACGCCATCTAGCGTTAAATATTAACCTATCGCAGTCATGGCGGTATGAATTGGTTGTCAAATCGCACTCACACTAGTAAACAAATTGTCAAATTTTGCCCGGTTTTCAAAACTGTTTTTCTCAATATATTGTTAGCCTTTCATTAATTTATTGGAATATGTACTTAAATCAGTATTTTAAATTATTTATTTAGTCTTTAAATCACTTTCAAAATGTAACCGTGTTCCCAAGTGAAATTCCTTTGATAGTTGTTAAACTGACTTTTGTCGGTAGACAGCAACTACGTAGCTGTCATAGAAGGGCCATTCACTTGCGAACACGGCACTGTCACTTGAGCTTGAGCAGTCGCAGAGTGAACACGTGTTTGTTAAGGAGTGTTATACCAAGTATATGTAATAGTACCTACTATTAAAGAACTTATAAAATACTGCAAAGACTTTATTTTATTCGTAATCTTGAAGTGAGTTACAGTTCAGAAGTGAGATAGCACTGAGAATATTGTATTCTCCGTGTTGCCAAACGCCCAGCACAGTGCAATACGAAGGTATCGTTTATTTTATTTTTTTCTTTTTCGTATTTGATTAGTTTATGCATTTTCATTAGTAGATTTATGCGATTGACTATCGTTGTTTTATTATTTAAAAAAAAAAAAAAAAACAAAAGAAGTATAATACTTATTTAATATCAAATGATACACAAATAAATTATTTTAATTTTCTTTTTTTATATACCTACACAAAAAAAAAAAAAACATTTTTCTTGTGTACAAAATTCAATTTCAGCCAATCAAATGGAAGATCAGGCAAGTAATCGAAGCAGACGCTTGGACACTCCTGATCCAAAGCTGCCTGCCCATGCACAACGCAGCCGTGATAGCGTGAGACGCAGCCGGAGCGGTGTGCAGCGCAGCCGTGGCAGCGCGAGGCGCAGCCAGAGCGGCGAGCGTCGCAGCCATGGCAGTGTGAGACGTAGCCGGAGCGGTGTACAGCGCAATCGTGGCAGCGCGAGGCGCAGCCAGAGCGGCGCGCAAAGCAGCCGTGGCAGTTTGAGACGCCGCCATGACAGCGTGAGATGCAGTCGTGGCAGCGTGAGACGCAGCCGTGGCAGCGTGAGACGCAGCCGTGGCAGCGTGAGACGCAGCCGTAGCGGCGTGCAGCGCAGCCATGGTAGCGTGAGGCGCAGCCGTGGCAGCGTGAGGCGCAGCCGTGGCAGCGTGAGGCGCAGCCGTGGCAGCGTGAGGCGCAGCCGTGGCAGCGTGAGGCGCAGCCGTGGCAGCGTGAGGCGCAGCCGTGGCAGCGTGAGGCGCAGCCGTGGCAGCGTGAGGCGCAGCCGTGGCAGCGTGAGGCATAGCCGTGGCATCGCGAGGCGCAGCCGGAGTGGCACGCAGCGCAGCCGGAGTGGCGCGCAGCGTAGCCGTGACTGCACCAGGCGCAGTAAGGGCGGCGCAAAACGCAGCTGTGGCAGCGCGGGGCGGAGCCGAAGCAGCGCGCAACGCAGCCGTAGCAGCGTGAGGTGCAACTGCACTGGTGCTGCGTGCAGCCGAACCAGTGTAAGGCAGAGCGACCACCACAATACAAGGATTCCCCAAGGTGACAGTACCGTTGCCGACCAGGTTAGTGACAAATTGTTGCTTGCACAAATGTTAAAAGACGTTGTTCAGACCATGAAAGCTGATGGGAACAATGAACGTTTTCCTGTCTTCAATGTAATTCCGGAATTCGATCCGTCTAAAAGAAACCAATCGATAGAGATGTGGATAACTAAAGTAAATGAGTGTGCACAAATTTATAATTGGTCAGAAAGACAAACCATTCATTACGCACTCCCGAAACTTGTAGGTTTCGCTCAGAAATGGTACCAAGGGCTACCTAGTGTCATGTTTTCCTGGTCTGAGTGGCAAAGCAAACTGCGATCAGCTTTTCCGAGCGACGAAAATTATGCTCAATTGTTGTCGGATATGCTTGCCTGTAAAGCTCGTTTTGGCGATTCTCTAGAGGAATATTTTTACGACAAGATGGTATTATTGAACAGATGTAATATCACTGGAAAGAATGCCATTGATTGCGTACTGTTTGGAATCGAAGATCGATCTATAAGAACTAGTGCCGAAGCGGCACAATACTCTGATCTTGATAAGTTACTTGTCTACTTAAAGGGAGTTAAAATTAATAAACGAATTGACAAAACCGCACAGCAGGCGGGCGTAACCGATAATAAACGCAATAAAATTAAAGGGATTAAAAGTAACAGAACAGAATCTACATCTAAATGTTACAACTGTGGTGAAGAAGGTCACCCATATTATAAGTGTAAGCAGCCAATCAAACGGTGTACTGCTTGTAATAGAGTAGGACATTTAGTTAACGATTGTAGCGAGAAAAAGGACTCAACCCCTAAAACGGTTTTACGTATTTCCGCGGAACATGATACCGATTTGAAATATTTTAAAACAGCCTCTGTTAGTGGTGTAAATCTTGACTGTTATATTGATTTTGGAAGCCAATGCTCCATGTTGAGAGAATCAGTTGCTAAAGACTTAATCACCTCATGGTCAATGAATGACTTACCTATCCTGAGAGGTTTTGGAGATTCTATTGTTAATTGTCTAGGAAAATGCGATTTAAAAATTGAAGTAGATTCTGTGAGAGCAGTAGTGCCAATACTAGTAGTCTCTGATCATTTTCTGCAAGTCCCTTTATTATTAGGACAAACTTTTACTGAACAGGATCACATAATTGTTATTAAAACTAATGATACTTTACTAATTAAGGATAAACTGATATCAAAATTCAAAATTGCTTTACATGTTTTAAATGATACTAATGTACAAGGATATACCGGTGTCGATATTTACACTGAAAATAAATATAATGGCGATGTTTTAATAGAACCTAGTTTAAGTCGCGAACCTGAGAAGGAATACGAAGTAATTCAGACTTTAATTAAACTAACAGATGGCAAGGGTCAAATTGTGGTAAAAGGACTTAACTCGCTAGGATTTACTTTTAAACAAGGTTCGCTAATAGTTCGTGCAGTCCCGTTCACGGAAATGCAGTCATACCGTGTTAATAGAATTATAGGTAATAATGAAACCTTGCCCAATCCTAATATAGACAATTCGATAGTTAATGTAGGTGACGAATTAGCCGAAAAAGATCGTCAGTTGCTGTTTCGTTTATTAAACGACTATAGGGACTGCTTTGCTTTTTCAACCAAAGAATTAGGATGTATTAAAGGGATTGAGATGTGTATTAATTTAAGTGACAATAGTCCTATTGTTTATCGGCCTTATAGATTAGCTCATTCGGAACGCCAAGTTGTTAGAGGCATGGTTAAAGAATTAGAGGATTCGGGGATAGTGCGTCCATCCACGTCTGATTATGCATCTCCGATTTTATTAGTCAAAAAGAAAACTGGGGATTATAGGCTTTGTGTAGATTTTAGATCTTTGAATAAGAAAACAGTTAAAGAACACTATCCATTACCGAGGATTGATGATCAATTGGACAATTTATCAGGTTTTAGGTTTTATACAACCTTAGATCTTGCGTCCGGTTATTACCAGATTCGTATGTCGGAAACTTCCAAACATTTGACAGCTTTTGTAACGCCTGACGGCCATTTTGAGTTTAACCGGATGCCGTTTGGCTTAGCTAATGCTCCGTCTAATTTTCAACGAGCTATTAATAATATCCTTGGTAACGCGCGGTTTAAAGATGCATTCGCTTATATGGATGATGTTATTATCCCGTCTAAAACTATTGAAGAGGGTTTTGAGAAATTAAGTAATACTTTGAATTTATTTAGGACCTCTGGAATAACATTAAAGTTATCGAAGTGTAACTTTTTTATGCGATCTATTAATTATTTAGGATTTGAAGTGAATGAAAAAGGAATAAGGCCTGGGCAGCATAAAATAGAAGCTGTCGAACGATTTCCTCGCCCAACGGACCAACATAAAGTCCGTCAGTTTATTGGTTTGTCCAGTTTCTTTCGGCGCTTTATAAGGGGATTTTCTACAATCGCTAGACCATTAACTCAACTCCTTAAGAAAAATTCTGCTTGGCAGTGGGGTAGTTCTGAAGAAGATGCTTTCAAAATGTTAAAGACTGAACTAACGAAACGCCCCATTCTTGCTTTTTATAATCCAACTTATGAAACGCAAGTTCATACAGACGCTTCTAAATTAGGAATTGCGGGGATACTAATGCAAAGGCCAACAAAGGACTCCCCGTTTAGTGCTGTTGCTTATTACAGCAGGCAGACCTCCCCCGAAGAGGCTCGTTTCACCTCCTATGATTTAGAGACGCTGGCTGTAGTAATGTCGGTAAAACAATTTAGAGTATATTTGTTAGGGATCAAGTTCACGATAGTCACCGATTGCAACTCTGTTCGAGCTACATTTGAAAAGAAAGACATGCTTCCACGGGTTGCAAGATGGTGGAATTCTTTACAGGAATTTGACTTTAATATTATTTACAAACCTGGTTCAAGTATGTGTCATGTCGACGCCCTCAGTCGTAATCCTTTAAAGCCAAACGAGTATGCAGAAGTTAGATTAATAGATACTAATTGGTTAGCAACCGCCCAACAAAATGATTCTGAATTACAAAGGATAATAACCATACATAACGATAAAGAAACCGATAACATTATTGAAATTAAAAATAATTTTGTAGTTAAACGAGGGATGCTTTACAGGAAGACTCTTGAGGGTGAACGATGGGTCGTACCGAAAGGAATAAGGTGGCATTTACTCAGATCAAATCACGATATGTTAGGACATTTTGGTTTTGAGAAAACTTATGACAAAATAAAAAGTCAATATTGGTTTGCCAAAATGAGAAAATTTATTCAAAAATATGTGAATTCCTGTCTTGAATGTGCTCATACTAAAATTCCCACTGGCAAAAAGTCTGGGGAATTACACCCTATACCAAAGGTGGATCGCCCGTTCCACACACTCCACATAGATCATTTAGGTCCTTTCGTGCGTAGTAAGAGGAAGAATTCTTATTTGCTTTTAATTATAGATGCCTTTACTAAATATATAATTCTTGATCCAGTTAAGAGCACGAAAAGTACAAATAGTATTAAAGCATTACAACGTTACTTTCATACTTTCGGTGTACCGCAGAGAATCATATCGGACAGAGGAACCTCTTTTACTTCCACAAAATTTAAGAAATTCCTAAATTCATTAAGAGTAAAACATGTTTTAAATGCTGTCGCTACGCCACGATCAAATGGTCAAATAGAGAGGTACAATAGAACTGTCCTTGCTGCTCTCAGTGCCAAAACCTTTAATAAAGACGAAAAATTATGGGATGAATGGGTTTCCGAAATTCAGTGGGGACTAAACAATACTCTTAATAAGGGGACAGGAAAAACACCAGCTCAGGCATTGTTTGGACTAAAATTAATTGGTACTAATGATTCTTCTCTGTCCCTTACAACTAATATTGAGGAATCTACGAATAATGAAGATGGACTAGAAAATATTCGAAATCAAGTGTCTGAACATATCGCTAATAATCAAATTAAACAGAAGGAACATTTTGATAAAAATAGAAAAAGGGTTGCATTCGGTTTGGGTGACTTAGTCAGAGTAGAAAGAGATATTCCTTCCTGTGGTCAGAGTCGAAAACTTATCCCAAAACTTCGTGGTCCTTATCGTATAATAACTGTATTAAATAATGATAGATATATTGTTGAAGATACTCCTTTGTCTCGAAAAGGTAATCGTCGTTTTACTGGCACTTTTTCAGTAGACAAGATTCACCCATGGTTAGTATTTGACAGAACCAGTAACGAATCTGATGACGATTCTAAGGACGATCACAAATCTGTTCATGATGATGAAAACTAGTCTTCCTTAAAACTGTTTGATTTGCTGCAAACTAATTGTGTATTTCTGCATGCTATTAATCTGAACAGTTTATTCCAGAGAAATAATTAATTATTCTAGCTTAGTTGTCAATCCACTGAAAATATGTAGAGGGTTCAGTGGAATGACTAGACAGTGCTGAAGACATGAAGGGGCTTCAGTACTGTAATGTAACATCATGAGGCAAAAACATGAAGGGGTTTTGTCCTCGGATGATCATGTGAGATATTTGATGTATATGTAGAGGCTACAATCAAATAGAATATTTTGAGGCGAAAACATGAAGGGGTTTCGTCCTCGCTTAATTAATTTATATGAAATGTTTGATGTAGATATGTAGAGGCTACAATCAAACGTAATATTTTGAGGCGAAAACATGTAGGGGTTTCGTCTTCGCTTAGTTACCAATGTAAAATATTTGATGTAGATTTATATAGAACCTACAATTTATTGTAAGTGTGATTTTGAGAACACACGAAAATATTAAGGGATTTCGTACCAAGATGATTTAGTTTTGTGATATTTATTGTTAGATATTTTAAGTTTGAAACAAATATTAAGTAAAATTGATATCCAGTATTGTTTAAATATGAATTATTATTTTTTTTCTGTTATTTATTGTTGTTGTATTTATTTGATTTTTTTTTTTAGTGTAGTAAGAATATTTGATGAATCAATATTTTGTACAAACCTTTATAATATTGTCTTCACGAGACGTGAATATGTCAGGAAAGGCCGACTGTTAGCCTTTCATTAATTTATTGGAATATGTACTTAAATCAGTATTTTAAATTATTTATTTAGTCTTTAAATCACTTTCAAAATGTAACCGTGTTCCCAAGTGAAATTCCTTTGATAGTTGTTAAACTGACTTTTGTCGGTAGACAGCAACTACGTAGCTGTCATAGAAGGGCCATTCACTTGCGAACACGGCACTGTCACTTGAGCTTGAGCAGTCGCAGAGTGAACACGTGTTTGTTAAGGAGTGTTATACCAAGTATATGTAATAGTACCTACTATTAAAGAACTTATAAAATACTGCAAAGACTTTATTTTATTCGTAATCTTGAAGTGAGTTACAATATAATGCAAATTATTTACCAAAAAGTCAAATGCGTCAATATGTAATTGTAAAAAAGTGATAAAGTGATTCGTTTTGAGCAAAAAGTGTCTATGTACGGAGTATTTCTAATGCATTAAATGTATGAACAGGCCAGCGGAACAATCACCTTAAGCCAACAGTAACAAGGTTTCCCATACAATTATTTTTTTTATTTTAGTCACTTCGGGAGTTACCCGAAACAGGATCGCCTTTTTCTGGTAACTTCGATAAACTCTGATTTTATTTTTCATGATGACTACTAAGTTAAATTCCTAGTCATTAATTCAAAAGCGTATTCCTGTTGAATCCGGATTGTGGCGCACTTTGGCCGTTGTCCAGCAATGTACTGTGATTGTTTAATTTGATTACCATTGTGCTAAGCCAACAAAGTTCAACGCTCTCAAAAGGACCTATGAAATATAAACAATTGTAAATTCTATTCAGCTGAAAACTTTGGTTTGAGGAGGTTATGATTCTAAATTTACATCTACGCTTAATATTATAAATAAGCGTGTTAAAAGGAAAAGTTTGTTTTTTTGTTTGTAGGATTTCTGAAAGTAGGTACTGGGCAATCGGCCCAGTAGGTACTTTCAGATACATTTTTTTTTCACTGATAGAAAGCTGCATTATTTATGAGTGACATAGGCTTTTTTTTCATGTACGTGGGCGAAGCCGCGAGCAAAAGCTAGTATTCTAATATTTGAGAAGAATATAAGCAAAATTTAATAACCATCAACCATTAAGAAAGCAAGCTAGAGATAGCCGAATATTATTTATCTATTACTAATATTATAAAACCGAAGAGTTTGTTTGAAAGCGCTAATCTCATCTCATAAGTTAATGGTTCGAATTAAAAAAAAAAAATGTTGTATAGCCCATTCAATCAGGAAGGCGGTATATAACATCATGCTGTGACTGAAGCGGAGCTGTAACCAAAGATGCAGGTGAAACTGCGGGGGACATTTAAATTTTTATACATATTATACTCAATGAACTTGTACTTGAACGAAATCCAACAGAGCAGTAAAAGAAATACATGCTAATGTCTACAACGTGTTTAATCTTGTTAAAGCTAATAAGGAAATTAGTCACATTATCAACTTATTCCAAATATAACATGATCTGATGCCCAGGCCAAAGTACAGGTCCAAATAGATAAGTAATCTTAGTCAATAAGCAATCATACTAACAGTGTTTGTATTGACAAAGATAGTAAGAATAGGGCTAACCGCGCGTTTTTCTGGTTTTAAAAAGTGGTGTAACTTGGTAGACTGGTAGAGAATGCCTACGACATTAAATCCACTATTCAATAGCGGATTTAATGCAATAATGCAATAGCTGATTTAATGGTCTTAGGCATTCTTTTCATTTTTTTTTTTTTTGTGTTGAATGAAGTGTTCGTTTGTAATGTAAAGATCGGTTATCTTTCTACGAAATAAAAATATTTGACGGCTAATTATTTTTATGCTTCTTTGCAATTCTATCTTAGAACTGACCACTGATCAGATCATTTAAACAATAACATTTGATGATATGTCAATCCTCGTTTGGCCATATCATTGATGTAGGATTTCAATGTTATTAAAAGGTCTAAAGAAAGTAGGCTAAACGAACATTGAAATATTATCAAACTTTAATGTTTAAAACGATCTGGCCAGCTTTACTTGGTATACACCGCTAAATTTTAATCGTTTTAATCCCGTGGAGGGTCGATCCGGTACGTGAAACACTATCGATTTGTAAAGATAAAATTAAAAAATAAAGTAACTTTTTTTCAAAACTCGTATTAATTTACGCACGTACGAAATTAATTTCTTTAACAAAACGTCAGCTGAGTGGGTTCAATGACCTGTAGTTAGTAGTCGGCATTGCGTACAAACTATCTACAGGTCATTGAACTCGCTCAGCTGACGTTTTCTTAAAGACATGAATTTCGTACATGCGTAAATTAATATGAGTTTTGAAAAAAAGGTACTTTATTTTTTAATTTTATCTTTACAAATCGATAGTCTTTCATGTACCGGATCGACCCTCCACGGGATTAAAACGATTAAAATTTAACGGTATATAAACATAATCAGCCTTTAAATCTTTCCAATGCTGGGACTCGGGCTTCATCTCTCCGGCAGAGCCGCGGGGGACAATAATAGCCGTAGTAAATAAATAAAAAGCTGCTTCTCCATAATTATAAATGGTAATATCAAAATTTGAGCTAAAGGTATATCTACTGTTACCAAAACAACGTACTATCTTGCTCACCTGCAACAATGTTCACTATCTTAAAGATATTGCAATACACCAAGAATATAATCAATGCATTAGTATTTATTTTTTTCGTAATATTTTCCGATAGCAGCTTTTTGATAAAACTGCATTGATAGATGTAGTTTAGTTGATTGATTGCACGTGATTATTGCATGTGATTAAGTTGTAAAGAAATTAAATACTAAGAATTTTGGATGAAACTTGGCACACGGGTAAACCATCTCCTGAAATAGGACATTGTGTAGAGTTTTTATCCCAGAAGTATGTTTCCTTGGGGTAATTTTCTACTTTTATGCAGGCGATGCCTTTGACCGAAGTTAGTATTACATAATTGCATTTCTCATTTATTGGTCACCCTTTAAATAAAAGAAGAAAAATTAAAATCGATTGGAAATTGATGGAAAATTGGAGAACAAAGAAAAGCAGGATAGACTGTGTGAGAAGTGATATGAAAGAAATAGGAGTCAGTGACAGCGTGTTTGTAACTGTCAGGAACAGATTCCGGCAGGGGATTCCACTCCTCAGTTACACGCACAAAGAAAGTGTTCCCAAAATATTTTGTGCTAATTGGTGGAATGTCCACCATGTAGGTACCGGTGACGCATCGCCATACGTATGGTATAACGGGTTTGGCGAAACTAAGTTATCCAATTCCGACGACAGTCCCCGAAATGCAGCCGGTAAAAAACTGACAGGCCAGTAACTCGGCGCCGCGTTGCTGCTCAAAACTTTGAACTTTAAATGCATAGGTACAGCAAGTTTTGTCTCTTGTTCAGCCAAGAAATAGTGATAGCGTAGGGCTAAATGCTATACTACTATGGAAGACAAAGGTACCACAATTCCATCGGCTACCTTCACAACACTAACAGCCGAATGAAATGAGACTACTAATTAGACTTCACTATACACTCAAAAATCAATTACAAGTCCTCACATTAAGGTTCATAGTTCCCTAACGAGTTTCGTTTGATAGCTTATATTTTACATCACTGGAACCTTCGACATTGTACGCATAGATAATATTAATAGGCGAAAAACACTTACGTAAAGATACGACATCCCGGACTTTCAGGTAGGATATCGCCAGGCGCATGACCGAAGCCTTGTCGAGCTGTTCTACTTCTTCTTTCCTGGCGGGTAAGGCTGCTGTTAGCTCGGTGAAGATCTGCATCTCCTTCGTGCGTCGACATCGCGCTGCCACTCGCGATTTCTCCTTCCGTTTCTCATTATTCCTAGGGAAAAGAAATGAGATGTTAAGTTGGTGACTAGGATTGCAGAAGTAGGTATTAGGTACTATTTAGGAATGGTCTAAACTCCATAGGAAGTGGACAGTCTGTAGTGATTTGTTAATCTACACTAAATAATAAAGAGGTTAAGTTTGTTCTTATGTTTTTTTGTTTGTAGGAGGTAATCTCTGAAAGTACTGGTCCGATTGCTAATTTTTTTTCACCTATAGAAAGCTGTTTTATTCCAGAGTGACATAGGCTATATTTTATATACGCAGGCGAAGTCGCAGGCAAAAGCTAGTCTATTATATAAAAGGAAAAACTGACGTGTCTGACATATCAACTCATAACCAAAATTACTGTGACTAAGAGTGTGAAATTTTGCACAAAGTTTCCTTTTATGACATAGTATTAAAGGGATGTAACGAGTTCAAAGTTCTCGTGAACGAAGCCGCTGGCAGAAACTAGTTTAACTTAAAAATCAAACCCCCTAGCTAAATTACACGGAACAGTAAAAACAGTGGAAGTAGCTTGAGAAAATGTTTGTCCCAGAACCGGTGTCGCCAAACTCATACATTCACAATTTACTCTTACTGCAAACCCAAAAATATGATTGGCTAAAAAAAAAACAGGGCGTAAACGAAATGCAAAAAAAATATTATACGAAATGCAACTTTAAAATCAGTCACCTATAAATCAAATTGACAAAAACAAGAAAGAAATACATCTTTGACTACCAAGTACCGCTACTCGTCGCAAGATGGCATTGTTCAGAATATATTCGCTATATTTCATGCTAATCCAGTATGAACTGTAACTACGTAAAAATAAGAGTGATATTTGAATGGCGTATCACTGACACGTACGCAGACTGCTACTCCAGTAGTGAGGTAACCTTATTCGATCGAAATAATATCGACTGTATGCAAATGTATTTAAAAAATAATAATGCAAAAAAAATTGTATGCGATACTGTGATAGTATTAAAATAATGAAATTAATATGATTAAAGGCAACTTTTAAACGTGGTAAAAAGGGTATTTATTTGCATAGTACATCAATTATCATCATCTCAGCTGAAATCATCGTCATCGCCCACTACTAAACATAAGAATATTAAGTATAATTCAAATGCCCTATGTTGTTCCTAACTCTTTAACTAAATTTATTTAAAATACATCACAAATATCATACCACAATTTTTATTTTATTAAATTTATTAATTTAATAATTATCTGTATTATATTACTTACAAAAACTATTAAACTATAATATATAATTACTTTTATTTTAAAAAGGCAATGTAACATATCGATTGATTTTATATCGATAAAGTCACGCACTATTTGGATAGCGTCAAAAGTATAGGTAGACTAACGAATATTCCAGAAAAGCTAATAACCGAGAAAAGGATTTAACTTTGTTTTGATGCAACTAAGGACTAGTTTTGTTTGTATATCCTGCGTAATGTTTCACGTAATTTTATTTTTTCATTTTATTAAAATAAATCCGAAAATAATACTTTTCGGTGGTATGATACACCTCAATGAGTTAGATCTTTAGTCTAACTATGGTTTTTAAAGTACAGTATGGGACAATAAGGCATTTTAATATTATTTTTCGTTAATTATTATGTTGCGCAGTCTAGTTAAAGAATGAGAGCGCTTGAACAGCTAGTGTGCAACGCGTTTCTTAGTAGCGGCGACAGTGCCACGCCTACTTACTTCTTCCACTGTTTTTACTGTTCCGTGCTAAATTACAACCGTTTCTCTTGCAACGAACGCTTCTAGTTGACCATGCCTCCTATTATTCTGTTCTGAACACGTGACTGAGCGTTGAGATGACGTCATCCCCTTACATTTGACTAGCGTTAACGATTGCAGATTATATTGTCAACTTGGCTGGGATTCCTGGTATGTTACTAGAAAAATAATAAAAATGCGATATATCATTGTTGAGACCATTTAGTAATGATTAGAACACTTGTCAGTAAATAGGTAGTTATGTAATTAACATTATCTGCTTAGTCAGCTTGTTGTCCCCAATTGCTCAAGTTTACTTATTGATATTACAAATTATTTCCTCAAAACTATAGCGCAGATAAAAAGTCCTGACCACAAAAACAAACAAAAATTTTCTAAACAAGTCTAAACTTAAAGCAGTCTGATGCAGTTCGTGGAATTTATTTTAGTTCAATCAGAGATCGACCATCGACTGCATCAAACTGCTTAAAGCGACTTGTTTCGAACATCTTAGTTGATTTTTGAGGTTGGGTTTTTTGGCAGTTAATTATTTTTCTTACATTTTAGTGAGTATTACTTTTGAAATCGTAACCTCAAGGTTTTGATACCCTGCATGAATAAGTCACGAAAAAAAACATAATTTGGCATTAAAAATCCAAAAACTGGATTTTTTTAATTTTGATGTTCCCGGTGTCACTTTCACAACTAAGACGAATCTGACTACACCTTCCAAGCTAAAATGCAATAAGCCGTTTAGGCTCTAAGACGCGTCAAATAGATATATTTATATACATGTAAATGATGTACACTCGAAAAAACACAATTTATGGGATCCTGCTGGTACAGTTGTGTAAAAATAAAACCATTTTGATACATTATAAATTAATAACTAAGTACCTACAGACTTAGTGTTCAAAAAAATCATGGTGTAATTTACTATCCCTAATATTTTCCCTTTTTAAAAAGCGTGAAATATTCTAGCAAAAATGTGTGACTGGAGAAAAATAGAGCAAATCGGAAACCATTGTTTATAATCAAAGTAGAAACGTCACGCCATAACTGAAGACTGCACGCAACAACTTAATTAACAAAGAAAATAACTAGGAAATTATCTGCATGCATCTAAATGAATTTTATTGAATGTTAAAGATCTCTTAGGAATCCACTACGCACAAAATGGTGTTTTTGTTATTAACTCTGAAGTTATAACAAAATAAAAAAAACAACTCAACCAAATAGGTAGCCATTCTCTATCCATCTCTTTGTTACACTACACAATTTTTTTTCTTATCCTTCAAAATATCTAACTATCAAATGCATGTAGATAAGCATAGATCTAAATTAATTTAATTGAATGTTCAAGATTTACTATATCATTGAATGTTTAAGATTTACTCTTAAGAATCCACCACGTACAAGATTGAATCACAGTAAATTGCTAAGAATTATAACAAAAAAAATAAAACAATTTATCCAAAATCCAAATAGACCTTAAGTACCTACCTCTTAGTTACACCACACAATTTTTTTTTCTTATCCTTCAAAGTATCAAAATCGTCCAGTATACACATTGTTTCTATCACACTTCACTTGTCATTAATTTTACCAATTTCAATAATATTTAAAAATTTCGGAGATTGTACAAAACAGGACAGTGCTCTAGCCACCGACTAACTAGTATGTTCGATAATTTTAAGTTTATGAAATTCCATTAATTTGTCATTAGGCCCGACCACCGCCGGCCATATTATCGCTGTTCTAAATAGCGTAAGTATTTAAGAAATGCGTCACAAATGCATTTTTGGTACTTACTAATTGTTAGTCGTTTAGTTGTTATTATTACCTACTATATTAACTACTAGCGTTTACCCGCGGCTTCGCCCGCTTACATAAAATATAACCTAAAAAAAAATTTGCTATCGGACCAGTACTTTCACGGATTACCTCCTCCATAAAAAACACACAAACTTTTTATAATATTAGTTTAGATCAATATGATTTTACAAACAAACTTTTGTAGTTACTTGAACATAATTATTTGTTCATTTGAAAAACAGACAGGGTGTGTAACTTAAGACAGGAAAAAAAAAATTACAATAAAAATACAATAATAATATCCTATTAACATTCATACCAGTTATTATCGAACTTTTGAAACGGCTCGAACTTTTTTATTCGATTGATTAGAGTAATGGGATGGGGCACCATAAAATGTTGAATTATTTCCACTCGTTTATTTGGGGTAAGTAGGTCACGAAGTGCTACATTACTGAGCCCATTTTGGGTCATCTTCTATAAAATTCGTGCACCATTTTTTGGGCATTTGCTTTTATTCATTTAACCCGGCCTATCATTATAGACGGATTAAACATAAAAACATGTAGAGCTCACAAAAAACTCAGGTAGTCAAAAACAGAGTTGGCTAAGATGTATTGCTTGATACATCAAAAACTAAAAATCATATCTTGTCTCTGTAGTCTACACTGATATTATTTATTAGGTTTTGTTTTTTTTTGTTTGTTGGAGGTAATCTCTGAAAGTTAGTGCTAGTCCGATTGCTAAAATATTTTCTCCGGTAGAAAGCTGCTTTATTCCTGAGTGACATAAGCTATATTTTATGTACGCGGACGAAGCCGCGAGCAAAAGCTAGTATTTTATAACTGAAGATTTATTTAGTAAGGTACGAATAACAGTAATGTTTAACGAATAATAACTCAAACTGTACCAACATAGTCTAAAACTATTTGGTAAGCAACGTTTGTATGCCCAGAAAGGCAGCACACAGTGAATCGATATTTTGTAATTAACATCATCAATAACATTATACCTACATATGTGTAACAAAATAATGTACCTTCTTCTTCTTTTTCTTCCTGACCTTATCCCATATGATTTGTCAACGCAACACGTATTTTTCTTTCATTCTGTCCTATCACTCGTCAAACTATAACTAACCAAAATAAACCATTTCTTGTTTATGGTAAAATGTATATCTATTCACGAGTAATTATTTAGGTACTTTTCTAAACTATGGGTATTGAAACACGAGTGCATGAAGTGGCTTCATTGTCTGCCTGAATTTCAAATACTACTTTGCCTAAACTCGATAATTTTATCCAATAAAAAGATAGTAAGTGCCGAAGTGGTATTATAATCTAACGTCTGAAAACCTATGTAACAGTTTCATAAACTACTATTAAACTCTTGAAACAATACTTGCTGAAATAAGACGATTTCGAAATATGGTCCTACTGTATTTTTATATGATGTACGATAAAGACTACACCTGTCTCTTCTTCTGTTTCCTGCCCTTATCAACTGCGCAACACGTTTTTTTCTTCTATTCTGTCTTGTCACCCGTCACACTATCACTAACTCTTTTTCCTTTTATATCACTCCTCACACAATCCATCCATCTTCTCTTTGGCCTCCTTCTCCCTCTCCATCCATCTACATGTATTACTCAGAACTTTTTTAGTAACATGCGTTTCATCCCTCCTCTTCACATGACTATACCAAGATAAACGATTGCCTTGCGACTTTTCAGTCTAAAGAATATATCTGTCTGTATATAAATTCTTTATTAATGTAATGTTAATGTTATAGTTAATGGTAACTTGCTGTTACTTATAATATCCAGATCTATTAATGTTTTGAATCATTATAATTTAATAGCAATTTTGTTTTGGAACAATTGCCTAGTGAATTTGATTAACATATACTCGTATTGCAAAACAACCCTGTAATTTACCAAAAAAAAAAAAAAACTTTGAATTTCACGGGCTACATGGAAGGAATCATCATAAACTGCTCTGAAATATTGTTTTTTCATCAAAATTTTCTTGTATATTATAATTATAAACGACTCCTGCGGAATAAAACGCGCAATTTTATTTACAATTAAAATATATGAATGATCTTGTTAATTGTGGTAAATGACGGTTTGGGTTGGTATATTTTCCATAAAACAAGTTTCAGGAGAATTGCAGTTTTGCTTAAAAGTTATTTATATTTTGTTTTTGGAAGTGTGCATTTGTATAATTTACATAATTTAATAAATATATATAAGACTAACTTTGTTCAGTTAATATTTTTGCTTGTAGTTACATCCAAAACGGAATACATTTTAACCTATTCCCCAGTCAATTTATTTTTTTAGCTTGTGGAAAGGATAAAAACAATGATTGCAAAATTTTCGGCGTAGTTTTACCAACAACCACCAATAGATAGTATAGATACTATCGATACTTATCACTAGATTAGACAGGAATAGGCTTGAAAGAAATGCAAGTCAACGTCGGAATATTCTATCAAAGTAGCATATAGCGGCACAATTATCAGCAAACTATCATAAATAAAGCCACAAATTGCCTAATAGTTATAGGTACTTTACACGTGTAAATAATAACTTAATATTAATAAAATTATATATCACATCACCACATTAACATTAGTGGTGTCATATGAGGAATGTTTTTGAACAATTTAAACGAACAAAACAAGATCAAATTACTTTGTTATGATCATCAGTTTTTAGTGAAAAATGCGTATTTGAATTGTTAGCCTTACACATGAACTATAAAATCAAATAAAATGTCAATGTAGACGAAATCTATAAAAAGACTTATGGATTTCAAAGATGAAAGGAAAAGTGTAGAAGACCTTGCTACGGTACTGCTAGAGAGAGCTCACCATATTGAAACGGAATGAAAGAAAGATTTAAAGGAACCGCTGTCTCCATACGTACATCAATAGAATTAGCTGAAGAACTCTAGCTACTAATCATCATGCCAATCGGACTTTGTGCTACAGTAAACTCAATGAATTACTTGTAGTAATGATTTTTAGTACACCGATAAGACACGATACGGACACGATTAGGCACTTTTATTAACCGACGCATTGCTGATATAGAGTAAAATAGGGGAATGATCAGACAGCTGGTACTCAAACACAATTGTTTGCCATGTATTAGATGTTTTTACCATGAAGTACGTCAAAGGACCAGATTGCTACAACGTGATATGGAAATAAAAGAGAGACAGAATGCCGAATCGTCATGCTCTTCAAAACCATAAAGCCAGCATTGTGGGTTCGGTACCTGCTAAAAATATCCTGCATTTCCAGAACGAAGTTCAAGAATACAGAACGACAGTGCTTACAGTTCATAGCTTGCTATATCCGAGTACAAACTCTTGCATTGAATTGAACACTCCATTGACGCAAGTTAAGTCTCTGTACGTGACCAGAATTCATGAAGCCATACGTTCGAAATGTACGACACAAACTAAATACAATTTATTTATCAAATGAACTCGTGTGAAATTCTCGGGTCTCCATCGCGACACCTCCATTGTATACTCGTAACAGTGGTAACAATACTTTCTTATCCATTTTGTTGTGTCTACAACTTTGTATTGCAACTCATATCTACCACACCACTACAGATGGTGTAGATACGAGGTTTCATATCTTTGAAGTTAATCTCAATATCAATATGTTGGAAAGTTTTAGCAGGTGTAATAACATTTATAAGAGCCAATATTGTTATATTGAAGTGCCGAATTAGGCGCCACATCTGTTAAAGTATAATCTATAAGACAATCCAAGGGCAGAAGAGTTGAGCTGCAGGATTGTTCGTCGTTTTCTATCAGGTGAGATAGCGGTCAAGCACGAACCTTACAATAATAAAAAAGTCTCTACAGTCTGAAGGAACACGGTCACGGGTAGGTTGAAGACAGTAAAAGTCTGACAGCCCCTAAAATAAACAAAAAAAAAGGGTGAAGGAGTTCATTGCTCTGTACAAGGATAAAACTAAATGATGCACATGTTTATGATGAAGAAGATATTTCCTATGCGGTTTGAATAAAATTGATAATCGATTTGAAACAAAGTGGTAGTAGGTATCCAATTCAAATGAAACCGTAGAAATAATGTTTGGCTATGCTACTGTCTGCTATATCCACTGTCCGTCAAATACCTGTTCTGTACTCAATTTATATTTACTGCTACATTTGCTAATTAGATCTTAAAAAAAATGTTTTTTAGATAAGCTTTAGACCCAGAACCACCATATTTTTTCTGAGTCCTAATAATAAACGCTGATGTTTGAATTTATGGATGTATGGATGTTTTTTACTCCTTCACGCAAAAACTACTGAGTGAATTTCGATGAAACTTGGTACACGGGTAGACCATGTCCTGGTATAGTACATAGGATACTTTTTATCCCGGTATCATGTTCCCTTGAGATAACTTTCTAATATCACGCGGGCGAAGCCGCTGGAAGCAGCTAGTACTTACTATGTTTCACCGTATTATCAGTCCATTTCATTTTAAAATTCAATTTTAATATGTATTGATAACGTGATGGAAATCTAAAATTATAATTTCTCTCAAGATACAGTTCGGAAAATATGGGAGGGTCAGATTGAGCAGAAAAACACAAGGTGCCAAAGGATGCAGAATTGAAGAGGAGTGATAACAAGTAATAGCAACCCACAAAACATGCAACATAACAAGAGTTGACGCAGAATCTTCAGATCAAAATCTTGAAGCCAGTCATCATCATTTCAGTCGATGGACGTCTACTGTTGGACATAGGCCTCCCCCAAGTGTCGCCACAATGAACGATCCAGTAATTTAAATAAATTTGTGGGACGTTCAAGTGGAATAAAAGATCCAATTTAAAATTCAGGTCGACGCAAGCAGAATGCAGAATATATCGTTGAATGTCATTCAAGGAAAAAGTAAATATAGTAACTAACCAGGTTATACATATTTTATCCAGCAGCGAAGCACTGGAATTTAGGAGCAACAGGCCGTAAACAATTACTAACTGTAGTATTAATAAACATTATTCTCGGAAACACGATCGAAGAATAAATCACTGACAGTAAAACGTTTCAGAAAAAACATGTTTGCAATAATTGAGATGTGATTGAGTGATGTTAATGAATTCGCTCTTAGTAAACACAGCAGCTAAGTAAAAACTAAAATGTTTATAGGAAATGATAACATGAAAGGTTAAAACAATGATAAAATATATTGGACTGTTACCAGGGAAAGATAGGTAACTAGTGCTCGAAAGGAGTATAAGCATATACATAAAAGCATAATCAGCCCTACAAAGTTCCCATCATTAAGATACGGACCTCCTCTCTAGAAGAGAGAACGAGCTGCAATCGACCCGGGTGGGTATTTCAAGGTTTCGAATTTTTGATTCTAGGATATGCCGGTTTCCTAAGGAGGTTCTCGTTCACCCATTTGGGAACAGTGGTGGTGATTATATTACACAGCGTCTGCTGAGTTTGAACCCACGAAGTAAGACGTTGCTGGAGGCTGGAGAAGTTGGAGCTACGACCACCACACGGTGTCTACATCTCTTTCTTTCCAACTCTTCTTTCGCAGATATGCTGGAAGAGATTTCTGTAGAAATAAGCATCACTTTTGTACCTATTTTCTATTTCCGTCTTCTTTTCTTTTATTATATAAGTGCGTAAATAAATTGTTAGATTGTAAATAAGTTGAGAGTCATTATAGACCAGGGTAGAAGCCTTTAAAAATAATAAAAAGTGAAAAAAATAATAGTAGGATGAAACCCATTAGAAAAGAAGGAGAATATTATAAAAATTAAAGGAAAAATAATTTTCGGGCGATCTGAGGTCGGGAAGGGGATGGGGGTGAGTTTTTAAGGTAAAAAACGGTTTTTCTCGATTTCCGGCAAAACTAAAAGTCCTATGGAAAAAAGGCAAATGACAAAGTTGTAGGTAATAAAAAGATCTAAAACTTTTGTATTTACACTTTTTATACATAACCTCAAAATTTATGTGAAAAATTCAAAAAACCAAGTTTCTGGTTTTTTATTTTTATCTTTTTCAAAAAAAAGGTTTTTTATCACGTAATTTGGTGAAAACTTACCTTTTTATGTCCCAAATACGCTGTAATTTATTTGATTAGAAATATTTATTTTTTCACCTTATTTTGAATTAATATCGAAAAAGCACCCTAATTTTCAATCGAAAATTCACCCGTCAAAATATCAGCTTTTTTCAAAAAGTTGGTATGTTTTCTGTTTGTTGAAATCTCTACTTTTCGATTGTGAAAAAAAAAAATATTCCGAGATGACTATTTTTTTTTATTATAAAAATATAAAACGCAGTAATGATGAGTCAATACGATATAATATACAGTACATAAATAATTATAAAATGAAATAAATAATTCAAGGTTTGCTTTCTCTTAAACAACAAAATGTTATTAACGTTTGTAAATTAAATATGTATAGGAAGGACCGACTTGAATAATGTTTTAATTTGTGGACACAATTTATAATCACAACAAAATCAGTGAAAAATATTATTGTTTAGAAATTCCCACTCGTCAGTTCTTTTCGAGAGCAGTGCGGTAATAGACCAGGGTCGATAATTTTTAAAACCAAAAAAAAATAATAGTAGGATGAAACCCATTAGAAAAGGAGGAGAATATTATAAAAAAGAAAGGAAAAATAATTTACGGGCGATCTGAGGTCGGGAAGGGGATGGGGGTGAGTTTTTAAGGGTAAAAAACGGTTTTTCTCGATTTCCGGCAAAACTAAAAGTCCTATGGAAAAAAGGCAAATGACAAAGTTGTAGGTAATAAAAAGACCTAAAACTTTTGTATTTACACTTTTTATACATAACTTCCAAAATTTATGTGAAAAATTCAAAAAACCAAGTTTTTGGTTTTTGTTTTTATCTTTTTCAAAAAAAAGTTTTTTATCACGAAATTTGGTTAAAACTTACCTTTTTATGTCCCAAATACGCTGTAATTTATTTGATTAGAAATATTTATTTTTTCACCTTATTTTGAATTAATATCGAAAAAGCACCCTAATTTTCAATCGAAAATTCACCCGTCAAAATATCAGCTTTTTTCAAAAAGTTGGTATGTTTTCTGTTTGTTGAAATCTCTACTTTTCGATGGTGAAAAAAAAAAATGTTACCATAGTAAATCTTCTCAGAAAATGCAAAAAATCGAAAAAAACTCGAATTCGAATTTTCGATCGAGAGGTAATTTTTATTTTTAAATTAAAATTACTTCCAAAGCCGGTTTTGGAAATACAATAAAATCTATATTACTCGTAACTAGGTTACACATGTTATTGTGTATGTATTTGTAAATGTCAAGCATAACGATTGTGATAATTAAGTTAACACTTCATCAAATAGGTAGTGTTCCATGTTCTATTACATGAGTCAGCGTTTAGAAAATCCATATAGGTAATGGCAATGGAAGAGGTGATGATAAATTCACCAAAATACCTACACAAATATCAACTGACAAAGAACTGAAGCTGGTAATCAATACTCTCGAAGAATGGTAGTGATGTTTCTCGCGATACAAAATAGTTTTTAGGTCAATGTCAAACATAAACGTGGAACGAACCGTCCGTTCGTCAGTTGCTAATGTAGGCGTTACTACGTAACGTAAGGGCTTTAACACACTAGCGGTTTGTAAGCGGCTGCGGGGCGGGGCGGACGCGCAGCGAATACGTCGCGTCTACGCTGCGTCTCCACAGCGAAGACGTCGTGAACGCGTGGCAAATTCGCAATGTTTTCAACGCGTGTTTGTAGGAAGTTAACGACATACAATACACTCAGTAACAAAATGGATTTCGACGAGGAGACACTGCTGTTGGCATTGCTACTTCGAAGACGCCGGAGACCCGCACTTCGTTGCCGGATCTTGTTGCACATCCACAACAAATTCGCTGCGCAAGCGCGGCATGTGCGTTGCGCGCCCGTAACGTATTCGTTGCACACCTGCTCCGCTTTGAGGACGCTCGCCACCCGCTAGTATGATAAGGCCCTAAGAGTCAGACAATTGGTGCTGATGGCAAAAATAATCGCGTTCCCGTCTGGGTACCAATTGAGGGTTCCTTGTCGCCATGACGTAGGTTCAGCAATAAACGGCAGAACCGTTTTGTTTCCAGTCACGCACGCAGGCTAGACAGACTGATCAATATGGATGTTGTTATCGTGATTATAAAATGTCGTAAAAGATATTGTGACTACCAAGTACAATATAATCATGTTGAATGGAACGATATGCAAGAATAAAGACGGTTGTTTCAATTGGATTCTCAAGTTTAATTGGTCTAGTTTCGAAACTCACTTGGAGCGAAGACGAGTGAATCAAACATGAAAATTTTAAAAAGGCTCCTTAATATCAGTGATATCATAGGTAAAGAGACAACATTAAATATCTGAAGTATCAATACTAGGCGGCAGCTGAGTCTTTTGACTGAATTATTGATGATGACATTAAAATTGAAGAAATTGTCGCCCAAATAATAGCTCGATCAAAGTTGAATGCAGTCCCTAATCTATTTTAGAATAGTAGCGAGCGAGCTCGTAGGTATAATAGTGGATAAGGGTCTAACTAAACAGACAGACCGCTTTTCAACTGCAATCCAACTGCAAATTGCAGATTTAGTGCAGTTTGAATGCAGTTGACACGACTGCAATAGAACTGCAAATACGACTGCAATAGAACTGCAAACCAAACGTGCGGTCCGATTGCAGTCGTATGAACTACACACCGACTGCATCCGAACTGCACCATGCGCAGGAGGGCGGAGCGTGCGGGCGGGTGGGTACCTTTGCAGTTGGATTGTAGTTGAAATGCAGTCCGTCTGCTTAGACCCTAAGGAATACTGGTTCAGTATCCGTTAGGTAAAAACAGGACCCTATCCACTGTCCATCTGTCTGTCACCAGGCTGTATCTCATAAACCGTGACAGCTAGACAGTTGAGACGGACGATGTATTTTTGCTGTCGCTATAACAACAAATACTAAAATCAGAACAAAATAAATATTTAAGTACTTAAGTGAGGTTCCCGTACAACAAAAGTGATTTTTTTTGCCTTTTTTTTTAATACAGACTTCGTGCGAAAGTCCGACTCGCACTTGGTCGGTTTTCTTTTTCTTTTTTATCACTATGGTATCGTCTCAATTAATTGTGAAGATTAAATATTTCATTGCAACTGACTGAGGTGAATGACCTCTCAGTTGCAATGAATCTATGAAGTTAGCTGTTAGGGAAAATAACATGTTTGTAACGCGATTCAATGAAACGTGTAACATTACATTCATAACTAATTACTTTATTAAACTTTGAACCGTCCGCGTCGGATTGTTCCGACAAGTGTTTCGCGTCCTACATCGATGACCGATGGCGTCCTATTAGCTATGGTCCTGCTGTGTTTGCGACTGGGTACTGCATCTCTTTCAGCTCTTGAATCCCCATAGGTGGTAGAAGAGCTGACGAGATGGAGTATTTGGTCGTGGATGTGCGACCCTGGTGGAATAAATGCGAGTGTTTGTCGGATCCGAAAGGGAACTCGAGCCCCGGTATGAAGGCTTGAAGGGACGGGGTGGGTTTTTTAGTCAGAAAGAGTCTGACACTATCTCCTGCTCCGCCCAAGAGCGGGGGTTGTCATTGGATGATTTTGCTCACCATAAAAAAAGTGTTTGTAGGATATATCCGACATAGGCGGATAAAGGATTAAGGGTCTAAACAGACGGACCGCATTTCAACTGTAATCCAACCGCAAATTGCAGTTTAAGTGCAGTTGACACGACTGCAATAGAACTGCAAACCACCCACCCGCCCGCACGCTCTGCCCTCCCGCGCATGGTGCAGTTCGGATGCAGTCGGTGTGCAGTTCACACGACTGCAATCGGTCTGCACGTTTGGTTTGCAGTTCTATTGCAGTCGTGTCAACTGCATTCAAACTGCACTTTAACTGCAATTTGCGGTTGGATTGCAGTTGAAATGCGGTCCGTCTGTTTAGACCCTAAGTGATTAAGTGTTCTTTACCACTAAACTTAGATAAAAAGGTAACTATTAGCGTAAAATCATGCATTGCAGTTTGTGTTGCAAATTCAACTTTATCTTTGCCAAAATATACAATCAGCAAAGCAGTAAGATAAAACAAAATCGATGATAAACAGATGTTGGAACTGACCCACTCAATGTCAGAATGCCTTGAAAACATTGTAATATTATCTATAGTTAGGTACTTACATATTAATATGAGGAAACGTCAAGCTTCGAGGTTAAGCTACGCTTGCCAAGGCCGGTTCATGGATGGGTGACCATCCATTGCATGTCGTTCTTCGACAGTCGCTATGGGTAGTCAGAAAATCAGACACGAGTCTTGTTAATACGATGCGTTAATAGGTAGGTAACCCAGTAACTGGGTAATCCCAGTTACTGGGTTATGAAGCTTCAGACAGCCAATCGCTACGCCTACACTAATATCCGACTGCTTCCAGTTTGACTGGAAACCGACCGTATAATAACAATATATCTACAATATAATAACATATTGATATGTTGATAATAACATATTGTTTTTACAAAAGATAAATTAAGTCACTTCCTTAATAAATAAACAGGTTATTACAGGAAATATCGATTTGTATTTTAAACAAACATAAAAATCAAGAATTTCCGTCCCAGTTTTGAATTAAAGGTTAACAAGAATTGTGATTGTGTTACCGATGTTCCTTACCTCATGTTGTGACAATTACAGTTCTAAGTATTAATTTTTATTTTCATATATTATAATCTCAATTTTGTTTTAAACATAAATGCAATAATAAATAAGACATGACAGAAAATTACAAAGGACGGGATCCTTTGTAATTTATAAATGTATTTGTTGATAATGATAATGGTATGCTTATGTCGCCTAAAAATTGCAGACTCTGTATGTTATTAATAAATCTCTATTAGATTACCTATAATTTCTCGGTATTATATGAAAAAATTGTTTTATACTTAAACGATAAATCACATCCAAATTTGTAGTTTCCATACACAGAAGAATTATATACACCGTTAAATTTTAATCGTTTTAATCCCGTGGAGGGTCGATCCGGTAGAAAGACGTATCACATCGTGTTTTAACTATCTAATCTTCGTTTTTTTTTTTATTCCTTTTTTAACGGTTTAACAATTCTAAAAACAGAACGCCTAGAACCAAAAATTCGAAGACATGTGACATTCACCAACCCGCACTGGGCCCACTTGGTGAATTATGGCCCATTCCCTCTCCTAGAGAGGAGGCTTGAGTCCCAGCAGTGGGAACATAAAAAAGTTGATTATTCCACAATACTCCCTACTGTGTTGGCTTGTAAATGGATCGTCCTTATTTAATCTATTGTTATATATTTTAAGGTACTTAAGCTGTAAGTAAGCCACCCAAACAAAATAAATAAATAAAATCAAATTTTTGCTGACGTGTTGGGAGCAACAGCGAAGATAAGACCACGTTAAACGACTCTAAACATCCAACTCTCATAATTATATATAATTTTTACTCTTGTTTTAATACCAAAATTTTCTTTTTGTGCGCCTACCATATTGTCTCTTCACCACCCTAGGTTGACTGGTAGAGAATACCTAAGGCATTAAGTCCGCCTATGTACTTTGTGTTGCATGAAGATTAAATAAATAAACTCTCCTAGCTTACACAATGCTCGCTGTATATAATTAATGTTATGCTAGAACGCCATAAATGAAGCAAATATTTTTTTCTAAGAAATAAGATGATACACAGTTAACGCTAGTTAACAAACGCTACTATTGATCAATTCAATATAGTAAATTCTAGTTTAAATCAAGTATCAAAACGATTTACGTCTCAATTTAAACTATGTACTTTAAAATGAATTAAAACAGCCAATATTGTATATCTAAACAAACAATTTTTTTCGACATTTTCCTCAATTAATATTTTGTGCTTGAAAAACTATTATAATGCGATTAAAAAGCAATTAATCTCATTTGAAAACGTGACGCGTCGGCCCAGTGTGGGCGCCATTTTGTGATACAAGTTAAAATGGCGGCCATAATTAGGGGACGATAGGTCATCATGTATTACCTATTTTATAACTTATTATTTTACAACCTAATAAAGATTAATTTTATTTATTATTGCTCATGATTGGTTGTTAAGGCTTCCAAGTCTGGAGATAATTTGAAGTGTAAAAGGTATCAATACGATAATAGAAACATTTGATATTGCGGCAATGGACCTTTTATGTCGTTTCCGTATGGACGTTCCGTTCATACGTTTGTGTCTAGTAGTAACTGACCGCAATACGAATTGCAGCCGAAACCGAAAATTCGTCTCCTCTTCCAGTTTCGGCCATAACCGAAACCCAAACTAACGTGGTAAAAGAAAAACGGATAAAAAATAATACTTCGCTAGTTATGAAATAATTTTCATAAATACTAAATAATCGAATAAATCGACGATTACTTACATAAAAATAATAACATACATGGACGAACGAGTCAGTCAGTTTTTAGTAACGAGTCATCACAAGCGTCAGCTAAAATACGCTAGTTTCGGTCCAGTCAAATATTCGGCACCTGTTTGGCCGAAACCGAACTTTCGGTCGATCTCTTGTTCCATTTAGTTTCAGACATTTTTTTTGTCAGTTTACACTCTATCTCACTGCTAGCTAAAGACCTTCCCTTTTTCCTTTATTAAAGCTTCTCTGTCTTGGGTATCTCTGGTCAACTCTTCCCCTCGAACATAATCATATCGCGGCGTCACCTTCGCTGCAGCAAACTTAACGGCGACATCGAATGACAATCTTGGCCTATCTGTCTGAATGCATTCGGGAACCTGGCCAGCCTAATGGCCAACCAAGCTGTTTTTTTTTCCAGCATTTGATATTTGAGTACTGGAACGTAGGGTGGCGTTTTTTCAGTCATGGCAGTGGGATTGTTCGGAAAAGTTATAGTGGCCCTGGAACACAGAAGGCAGCTGAAGGAACACGGTGGGTTTTAGTCATTAAAAGTCTGACAGTTCCTCTCGCACCACCCAAAGCGGTAGGAGTTATTTAATGATTTCCCACTGAAAAAGGGTGCTCTTTCCAGTGCAATTTGAGTATTCCTTTACCACCTATTATGCTGCGGACCATAGCTTCTCACACCATAACAGAACAACAGGCAATTAACTTAGAACAGAACTTAGAGGTCAAGAACAAAACAATGATTATAAATTATAATTTCAATTAAACTGTTTGTCACGCCGGTGTAAACGGCAGCAATAGCCGGTAAGTCTTGTTTATTATGTACGTGACAGTTTATCTTAAAGACGAGTTATCACATAAACACGCTGTTGATACCTTGCTGTAAGGGTCAATTGGAGAGGGGATACGTTATCAACACTATCGGACTACAGGCTCGTGTCTTCTCCACGTTTGAGTTCCAAGTTCTCTACGCACGCAAGTAGCCCGTTTCAAACAGAACCTGGCAAAGTGGGGGATTATAGACTCATCCGACACCCAGTGCGAGTGCGGTGCTCCTGACCAGACGATGACCCACTTATTGGAGTGCCCAAAATGTCAAACTGGCAACCTACTGGGCCCAAAAGTTTTGAGGGAAAGGAAAACCATCGATACGAGAAGTTCCCAGTTTTCTCCAAAGTCGAGCTATTTTTATGCTGAATCAAATGGTTAGACAATGATAACCAGCTATCAACCGACAATTCTAAAGCCCAATTGTAAAAGATCGAGATGGAAAATTATCTTTATCACTGCCAATTGCCAATTGAAATATAAAAAATATAAGTACTTTTATGATTCACTCGACATTCATTTGTCAAAGGTTATTTTTCTCAAAAATCAAGTGGGTTCGACTGACACACCGTTTAACATTTTCACGTGACTTCCGAGTGCTAGAATAGCTGGTATTTTTAGTTTACAACATCACGAGGTTTTGAATATGTGAAAGCCATGTACCGGGAAAGTAATGTTGCAACACATCACGCGGTCAAATCAGCTGATACGAAGTTTGGCGAACTTCCATGAATTTACTAAACCAATAAAAATGTAACCTCCATGTAAAACCACGTGGAGATCACCACAATATACCGCCACATCATTTTCATGTCTAAACCTTACATCATCTGTGTACATCATAATTTTCAACCTTATTACTAAGGCAGTAAGATAAATATTCAGTTTGAGATTAGATAACACTCCAAACATTAAAAGTAGGCCATTAAAATTAACTGGTATAGCTCTCTTTTTGCGCAAGTTTATACCAAGAATAGTGGTTCTAGGTTCTAAGTAAAGAAAAAGCGGAAATACCACTTTGCTAGCCTTTATAACCTATTGCATTTCTGAGAAACATTAATTTGTAAGACATTCAAATTGGCGTTTATTTCCATAGCGATAAATCAACGGAATCAGAACTCGTCAAAATAACGTTTGAAACATGTTTAGAACTATAAACAAGTTGAATGAACGCTGCGACCAACTTCGCTGTTGACGCGTTCAAGAAGTTCCAAACGAGTGATTATTAATTCATAGTCTTCTCACTAATTGGGGCTCTTTGAAATTCTACAACATGCTGTTCGTGCTGTTCTATAGAACATTTGAATGCAAGTTGGGCAGAGCGCAAAAGAAACAATAATTTAATGGAAGCGCTCATAAAATAGTTATCTTTGTAAATAATTTACGATACAACTGAAAACTAGAAATAGCAGCAATAAAAGGATCTAACGTCTACTACGTCGAAAAAACTGTTGTAAACTTACATAAAATCTTCCAAGTCTACAACATTCGTATATTGGCACGGCTGCCCATCCACATTGAAGCACATGCTATTATAATCCCAAGCCGGTTGCTGTTGGCACGGCAGGTTCTGGACCATTGGTCTCTGGGGTACATAATTCACTGGCTGCTGATACACTTCCTGAACTGGATAATATGGAAGGACATTTTCGTGACCATAAGGCATGAAAGGCACGTTCCTATAACACTGCACTGAGGGACTTTGAAGGTTCGAATTATAATCACCATAACCACACTGAACGTCAACCGTCTGCCTAGACCACTGACCAGCCATTGGGCACTGCAAATTCCATCCTGCATCTTCATAGGGCCCTATCACAGGGCACCCCTGAGGACACTGTTCGCCAAAACCGTTTACGAGCATTTTGGAATCCGAAATCTCGCATTCGTTTTACAGGGAACAGCAAAACAGTCCATCGATGTACAAAAACAGCGAGCAACTGATAGCAGCAAAGATGTTCTTATCTATACTGAGGATAAAAGCCATAGTAGCAAAAACTTGATAATAACAAATATATTAGATAACATTGAATTATTCGACCCTGGCGAGTCTAGCTGGCTGTTGATATCGAATTTCTTATCGAGTTTTTTGAGGATTTCAGAACGCATACTATAAATGATTTCGAGAAGTTGAGGGTAAATCGATATAACGTCATTTATTGATTTTCCATGATGATGACACCTTATCTTTATTGGATCAAAGGTGATGAAATATTACGACTTCCATTTAACTTCGAAGTGTCTAGAAGATGCAACAATGTTTCCATTGACTTTTTGACGCATAATCCACGAGAATGGTGTGAAATATTATAAGATTGCCAGGTATTGTTTTCAGAAAGTCGAGACATGAACTAGTATTCATTAACAAAAATCGGTACAAAGCATAAAAATTAACCCCAAAGTAATAAACTATAGGGTTAATTTGCTTATAGATTTACAAGAAAATCTATCTGCGGAATCATTTGCACACGAATCTGACTTGCACTAACCGGTTTTTTTTAACAAAAGTTGTTTTTTTTTTCCTGTTAAAAAATGTAAAAGTAATCTTTACAATACTGTTAAAAATTAAAAGTTGCCAGGATAAGTGAATATTGATGGCTATTCTATTTTTAACGTAAATTCGGTAATAGATTAGTTTTTCCTTCATTGTCTAATTTATTGATAAACTTCATAACGCAGGACATATATTGGTACATGAAGTACAGAATATACACGTCCGAAGTGATGTTTATGAAAATCGACTTCGTAATCTATTTTTACACAATCGCTAAACAAACACGACCAATGTCCGATTAATGCGAGCAAATGCGCTTTCCCCAATCCAGCATGGATACCAAATCTATTGCTATCAAATATAGATAAGTAAAATCTCGAATAAACAATATGCTAAATTATAAATTTAATTTCATAAATGTTGTCAATTACGCATGACACGTTAAATTGAAGTCTCCAGTTGCTAATTAAGACGGCTATATATATGTCGCATGCTTAATCATAAATAGACCTAACTAAAAAAAGTGTTTGAAAATTGAATCTTTAAACTTAATAATAATATGATTCAATTTTCAACTACTGCCCTTTTAAGTTAGGTCTCTTTATGGTTAAGCGTGGTGAAAAGTAAAAGATTGCTGACGAGACGCATAAAAACGAAGACAGTGGACACCGACAGGATGCAGTTCTTTGGTTAATGAGACGAGACACTGGATTCCCTTCAAATAACAACATAAATAACCATTCCGTGTCACAGAATACAGAATAATTAACAGCCATGGTTAATTAACTATTAATTGTGAGGCATTTACCAAGAATCATACACTCCTTGATGATAAAAGCAAAAGGTTAAATGATTAAACCTGAAGATGATGCAGGCATCAATTTGAAGAGCAAAAAACACAGAAGCAAAATGTAATAATTTAAACGAATTTAAATATGTCACTCGTGGAACCGAAGCTGACCTAAATATACTAGTTGTTGAATGCATCGTAATTGTACAACACGGTCAGACGTTCTGTTAAAACTTCAAGGTTCAAATAAATAAAGTACTGTGTTCCTTTTAAATGCTTAACCGCAATAACATGACTAATTGACTTTCACCGATCGATCTAGACTGTCGCTCCTAATCAAGTCATCTGTTCTACGAGACCATTGTCCTATATGTAGCTATTAGAGGATGGAGATCGGGAGCAATGTAGGTTATGCGTACCGCTGCATACAACACATGCAACCCACGCAAATTGGAGAGCCCAATTGCGAGCAAGATGAGAGTAAAAACATTATTTGTTAAATTGTTCTGGTTGGTTCTGAGAGGAGTGTTGCAGTATCTATACAGTCTGCAGTCTGTTCTCAATTGGATACACTTCAACGCTTCTACACACATTATTCGCATGCAATGTTGCTCGTTTTGCTTCACTATAAACATCAATTCGCAAAACTACTACAGGAGAAAAAAGTGGAAAGTTTATTCTTAACTGTTGCAACACGACTTCCCAATTTGTATTTCGTCTGGCTTTATTCAAAGTTCATAAGAAGGGCTACATAGCCCGCATGTCATAAATATGTATCGCAGCGTTTGGCTTATTGTGTCAGAAAACTCATAGATATTCAACCCAACGCGTTTGTGGGCCGCCGGGCGCCTTATTCGAAACAAAGGTTTAATTTAAGCATGTTTATCTGTGTTTACTCACATTATTATATGTATTTAATAAATATGTGTATTCAGATAGCGGTCAGTAAGCATATGTTGTTAACTATACATAATTAACTGTAAACCAACTAACAAAGCGATGTATTTTGTTGTTAACTGCTATTTTACAAGTTTGAGATCTCTATGTAAACTACAGTTACTAGTAGTAGCTTATTTTAACAAGCATGGAAATTCAATGTTTACTGAAGGAGCGATTAGTTTTTATGACTCAAATGGCTTTGATGTTTAACTGACAAAAGAGACTAGAGAGATAAAATAAAATATAAGAAAAACAGGTAGACTTTGAGGTAGATACTCGTAATTTTGAAGCATGACAAGATCTTACACGTTAAGAATTTTACCAATTAGATTCAGTCTCCAATCCTGTAGCGGTTCTTTCTTTATGATAAATATAAAAAAAAAACAAGCAGAATCAATTTGTAATATCGAAACGAGTATCAATAAATCAGATAGCGAATAGCATTTTTCGACCGCTTCAATCACTGATAGCCAGCTATCTTATTACGTCAAAGCAATGGATGCATTCTTATTTCTTATGCTTTGTGGTGAGGAACAAGCTCTGATATGGTGGATAAAGAAGTGTATATTAGTCATATTTATATTTGGATTCTAATCTCGCTGTGGGTTATCGATGCAAACACTAACAATACTTTGAAATTTTCTTAAATGCACTTGTAAGAGTGATTGTCATGTTGGACAAATCCTTAAAGACCACAGTGTAGCGGTTTTTAACCCAAAGGTGATAGAGAATGCCTTGTTGCATTACATCTGCCTATGTACCATTACTGTATATGAAGTTTAGATAAATAAATAAATGGGAGTGTAGAATTAGATGATTCTGGAAACAAATCTCCAGAATAAACTTAAAGTTTTAAGTGGGTACCTACGGAAGAGATTGGGGTACACTTACCAACATCTAGACATTATACGTAAATATCTAAAAGCTATCAATAATCCCAAATTCGCTTGACAAGAATGATGTTGATAATATGGGTTTTTTAAAGTTATGATGACGGTTTCATTCAAGTATCAGCAGTGAAAAACTAAAGATGTTTACTTTTTCGATGCTTATCACCTTGATGTTTTAAATATACTGTTACGTACGTGGGTAATCAAATGCCGATTTACTAAGAGACAACTTTATTCACCACTAACAATAACAAAATAGTCCAGTCAACAATAATCCGAATCGCAATTAACACTAGAGTACCGTTACACTATCGCTTAGGTCGTTAGATAAAATCACTTCAAGTACTAGGGTAGTTCGCTCTTGATCGCAGTCGAAATCACAACTGACTCGCTTCCGGCCGGGGGCTCGTATTTATATGCGGAGCCAAGAAAATTCTAGATACCGACTTCCCACGAACGATCCAGAATTCCAGAACAATTGAATCGCTTCTCGAAGTCATAAATTATTTTTATTACTCGTGGTAATAAGAGTCACTTTCATGCGAATTTCGACTCTATTGTTAACGTCGGAGAGTATCATTTCCCTTATCCTAGATAAATGCCTACCCACTAGTTGTAAGTACTTTGTGGATGTTTCGAGATTTTTCTAAGGCTGGCTACGTACAACCATTCTAGACCTTTCGAACAGCAATGCGTTTTAATTATTACGTGCTACTCTTTATTTTCTCGGAGATATGGCGGGTTCACGTTTAATGGCGTAACAGTGCCCCCCTCTTAGTCATGCTCGTCCCGAGCATTATTAGATCCGTGATACGGCGCCAATCTATCCACATGGACAACCTTGGGTTTCCCTCTTAGCCCTTTCTTGATGCGGTAGGTCACGTCATTAATCCTTTTTAACACGGTGTAAGGTCCCTCCCATCGAGCTTGGAGTTTCGGCGACTTCCCTTTCCGTCGAAGCGGGTTGTGGAGCCAGACCAGTGTACCTTCCTCAAATCCCTTGGCATTGGCATTACGGTCGTATCTAGTTTTCATTTTTACGCTGGTGTTCATGCTATTCTCACGAACTCGTTTATGCACTTCGTCCAATTGATCTTGAAGGTCACTTACGTAGTCCGTAACTGGCTTAGTCTTGTCAGGTGGCACGCCAGTTATGGCATCGACTGGAAGTCTCATCTCCCTGCCGAAATTCACTCTTGCTGGGGTATGTCCCGTGCTATCGTGCACTGCCGATCGGTAAGACATCAGAAATAGTGGAATATACCGATCCCAGTCCTTCTGATGGTCATCGACAACCTTAGCCAGGTGATTCTCCAGGGTTTGGTTAAACCTTTCCACCATTCCGTCCGACTGAGGGTGCGCAGGTGTTATGCGTGTCTTATAAATTCCCAGAAGAGTACACATTTCCTGGAACAGCGCAGATTCGAAGTTACGGCCTTGATCGGAATGGATTTCTAAAGGTGCGCCATACCGACATACTACTTCTTCGACCACCTTCTTCGCCACTGTCGTCGCTTCCTGATTGGGTATGGCGAAGACTTCGGGCCACTTTGTGAAATAGTCCTGGATCACCACTATGTACTTGTTTCCGTCATTTGTAACTGGAAAAGGTCCAGCGACGTCGATAGCGATGCGTTCCCATGGGGCTCCCACATTGTACAGCTGAAGCCTGCCCCTGCTCCTAGTCTGTGGTCCTTTCACAGATGCTGTACATTTCCGACACCATTGCTCTATGTCATCTCTACAATTGAGCCAGTAATACCGCTGCCTCACTTTCAGTAGAGTTTTCTTGATGCCCAGGTGTCCTCCAGAAGCACCATCGTGTATTTCCTGTAGCAGGGGGACTACTTCACATCGTGGTACTATTACTTGTGTGGTCACCTCTTTGCCATCGTTCGATTCCCATTTCCTACAAAGCACATCATTTTCTAGGACTAAACTGTCCCACTGTGCCCAGTAGCTCTTAGTTACGGGACTGTGTGACGATACTTCACTCCACTGGGGCCTAGTTCCGCTACGCTTCCAGTCCAGTATAGGTCGAATATCGTCATCTTCTTCCTGGGACTTCTTGAAGTCGCCTTCAGCCCTAATTAAATTAACGTGTTCTCGGGCTTCATTCTGCTGGCAGTGTCTGCAGTCCTCATTACATGGACGTCGTGACAGGGCGTCAGCATTGTTATGCCCTTTTCCACTACGATGTTCTGTCACAAAGTTAAATTCCTGCAGCTGCTCGAGCCATCTTGCAACTTGGCCCTCAGGGTTTTTAAATTGTAGAAGCCATTTCAATGCAGCGTGATCAGTCCTCAATGTAAATTGTCTTCCTATAAGGTACTTGTGGAAATGCTGCAAGGTTTTTACCACAGCCAGCAGTTCTCGTCGAGTCACGCAGTAGTTCCTTTCTGGCTTTGAAAGTGCCTTACTGAAGTAAGCGATTACGACCTGTCTGTCACCCTGCACCTGTGACAACACTCCTCCAATTCCCGTGTTGCTGGCATCGGTATCAACGACAAATCTTCCGTCTCTGCTTGGATACCCCAGTATGGGCGCTTCACATAGCCGTTGCTTTAGCTCGTCGAATGCTGACTCACAGTCCTCGTCCCAGATAAAATCTCGTTTATCCTCAGTCAGCTGATGTAAAGGTTTTGCAATGTCCGAAAAATTCTTGACAAAACGCCTATAGTATGTGCACAACCCTAGAAATGCACGTACTTCCGTTTTGTTCCTTGGAGCTGGCCACTGTTGGACTGCCTTTATCTTCTCAGGGTCGGTTCTCACCCCGTCGGCGGAAATAACATGTCCTAGGTAGCTGACCTCCTTCTTGAACAGGGCACACTTCTTTGGGCTTAGTTTTAAGTTAGCCCCTCGTATCCTGGTGAACACTTTCTCCATATTCCTCAGGTTTTCCTTAAATGTGCGACCCATTATAATGACGTCATCCAAATATACCAGACAGACGTCACCAAGAAGGCCCACCATGACTCTCTCCATGAGGCGTTCAAACGTCGCTGGGGCGTTGCATAACCCAAAAGGCATGACGTTAAATTGCCACAGGCCGCTGCCAATACCCGTACTGAACGCTGTCTTTTCTTTATCTTTCTCGCTGATTTCCACTTGCCAGTAGCCACTTTTCAAATCAATGGTCGAAAACCACTTCATGCCACTGAGCATATCCAGCGTATCGTCTATCCTTGGTAAGGGATAACTGTCCTTCTTCGTCACATTGTTCAGCATTCTGTAGTCCACACAGAATCTTGTGCTGCCGTCCTTCTTCTTCACCAGAACGACGGGGGAAGACCATGGGCTCGTAGAAGGCTCAATTATTCCGCTATCAGCCATGTCCTTTACCATTTCTGCTACCTCAGTTTCTTTAGCCCAGGGTATACGGCGCGGTCTCTGTTTAATTGGTCTAGCGTCACCTGTATCTATCTCATGCTTGACGAGACCTGTTCTCCCGCAGTCTTTTCCCGTTGCAAAGATATCTCGAAACCGTAGTAGAAATTCCCTGGCTTGCTGCAATTCCGAAGTCGATAAATTGCTCTTAGAATTTTCCAGAAGTTGCTGGATGTGATCCGTTTCAACTTTTGTCGTGTCTTGCTTTGCTTTAGGTGTATTGATTTGACGGAGATACTGAACTTCTTCACATCTCCCAACAACACTGTTTTTCTTCAGTTGGACCTCTTCTTTCCCAAGGTTCACAATCCTGACCTTGGATTTCCCTGTCGTCATAACTAATGTCCTCGCAGTGATGATCTCCGGGTGCCGGCCAGTATCCTCTACCAAAACACATCTTGTTTGCCTGATTTTCTTGGGAAACTTTACTTCGACTAAGGTTTCTGTTCTCGGCGCCAGTGTAGTATTCTTTAAACAGTAGAGGTTGCATGAGTTAATTCCTCGCAGGAAGACTTCTTGATCTGGGAATTTCAATACTCCCCTGTCGATATCTAAAATACATCGGTTATTCCGCAAGAAGTCGAGACCCAGTATGCAATCGTCGGTAATATTCGCAATTAACGCAGGATGGATATACACTTGATCACCGATTTTGATCTCAATTTCTGTATCACCGAGGACGGAGACTGGCTGGCCGGTTGCTGTCTGAAGTCGGCAGGATGGAGACTCCCTTTGCCACAAGATGGTGCGTTTCAGCAACTCCGGCCTTACAATGGTTCGCGACGCCCCGGTGTCAACGGTAAAATTGCAGGCACGATGATTCAGCGTTCCTTCGATGATCAAACTATTTCCGTTGTGAACTTGATTGATGGTGATGGTTGGGGCTGTGGCCCTGGCGACATTAAATTTTATCGGCTCCTCGTTGACTTGAGTTCCGGAGTCCACACTTTCCCTCTTTTTCTTAGGACAATCGGTGCGAATGTGCCCTTTTTCTCTGCACCCGTAACACGTTGGAATATAGCGGGACTGTGCTGGAGAAAAAGCCACCACTTCTCGGTGACGTGGTCGCGCTGAAGGCGAGACCACCACTTCCCTAACTCTATGCGTACGTGAATCTTGTCGTACGGCTTCTACTTCCAGAGCGTGAGCCATCGCACTTTTTAGAGTTTGGTGGTGTCCGAGTCGCACCGTAGCCCTGACTTCAGGATCCCGTAGACCGTCGATGAATGCTTGCACCAGATTAACTTCCACCGTCTCTGGTGTCATCGACCTGTACGCACGCCGGACCAGTCGTTCAACCTCAACTCCCCATTGCTGCAGGCTCTCGTTCAACCTCTGCGTTCTCTCGCGAAGCTGCGCGCGGAAAACGTGCTCGAGGTGCTTGTCTCCATAGCGAGTGTCTAATCCCTCCATGAGACGCTCCAATGTCCTGCTGTTCGGAGGAAGGTTCTCTAGGACCAGCAGAGCGTCCCCTCGTAGAGCCAAAGTTAATGCCGCAAAAGACTGCTTATCATCCCAGCGGTTTGTTTCGACCAATGTCTCGAATTGGTACTTAAATGCCGTCCAGGAAGACGTGCCATCAAAACGCGGCACATCAAATTTTGCGGCGGATGCACAGGGAGTGTGCGATGGTGAGCCGACAACAACGGGTTCGCGTGCTTCGAGCTTGACAATTTTTTTGTTGATGTCCAGCAGGCGATCTTCGTGGCCATCAATTCTTGTTTCTAGGCTATCAGCTCGGGCGGAAACCTCCTTGACCTCCAAGGTGAGATTCTTTACCTTCTCGCCCAACGTGACGAGGCCGTGGTCGATTTTATCGAGGATCAGGTTCTGCTTAGCCTCCTGATCGCGGCGAGCGGCTTCCTGTTCGCGGCGAGCGGCTTCCTGTTCGCGGCGAGCTTCTTCCTGGTTCGCTGCGATTAGGTTCTGGAGCTTGCGCTGGTTGGCCTCCATACTAGCTTGCATGGCGGCCAACACCGCAGCGAGGTTCAATTCCGAGGATGGTCCTGTTGGCACCTCAGCAGCTTCTGTTGCTACCATACCAGCCTGATCTTCCTCCTCCATACGATGACGCGCAGCATCCATCTCCATTTGCCTTCTTGTTCGTGGTCGCTGTTCGTCGTCCCTCTGTAGTAATGGCATTTCACTTCTGACACCAGTTGTTACGTACGTGGGTAATCAAATGCCGATTTACTAAGAGACAACTTTATTCACCACTAACAATAACAAAATAGTCCAGTCAACAATAATCCGAATCGCAATTAACACTAGAGTACCGTTACACTATCGCTTAGGTCGTTAGATAAAATCACTTCAAGTACTAGGGTAGTTCGCTCTTGATCGCAGTCGAAATCACAACTGACTCGCTTCCGGCCGGGGGCTCGTATTTATATGCGGAGCCAAGAAAATTCTAGATACCGACTTCCCACGAACGATCCAGAATTCCAGAACAATTGAATCGCTTCTCGAAGTCATAAATTATTTTTATTACTCGTGGTAATAAGAGTCACTTTCATGCGAATTTCGACTCTATTGTTAACGTCGGAGAGTATCATTTCCCTTATCCTAGATAAATGCCTACCCACTAGTTGTAAGTACTTTGTGGATGTTTCGAGATTTTTCTAAGGCTGGCTACGTACAACCATTCTAGACCTTTCGAACAGCAATGCGTTTTAATTATTACGTGCTACTCTTTATTTTCTCGGAGATATGGCGGGTTCACGTTTAATGGCGTAACAATACTTTTTCAATATTATTAATAGATAATAAAGAGAGGAAAGATCTGTATTTTGTTTGTAATAAATAAACTCAAAAACTTCTCGACTGACTTTAAGAATTCGTTCACCAGTAGAGTTGTTACTTACTGTATCACTGAGTGACAGGTACAGTTGCCATCACGGATCTTGAGCGGTTGCGGAAATATATTTGGTCTCTTTAGTGGTGCGACATGAGACGCGGGGGCGGGGAGTGTCAGTGATTGGCTCGCCGCGCCATCGCCTCATAGACGTCACACCTAATTCGTTCCCTGCGTTGCTGCATGTATCTAACAACGAAGACGATTGGCTCGGCAATGTATGAAATGCGCAAAGCGATCCGGCAATGTATGAAATGCGCAAAGCGATCCCCACTCTGACGCCGAGCGCTCAAGATCCATTTTGGCAATTGTATATTTACTACTTTCACTCAGCTGAAGCCGCCGGTAGAAGCTAGTCTTTCATAATATTGTTGTTTGTTTTTAACGAATTTGGATGGGCACACAGCCAGAGGAGACCATGTCTTGAAATAGCAAATATTTTTATCCCGGGGCCGGAAGTACCTATGATCCCTTTTTTTACGTGGGATATCATGACTTCATTTGCTCTGGGTAAAGCAAGAAGAAGTATCAAGACTTTTGCTGACCAAAACCCACCTGTGTCGTTCAGCCCTTGGCGGTCCAGGGCCATAGTATTTCTTTCGGACAATCCTGTAGCCCTAGCAGGCACCGGCCTTGTCGGGCCTCGTCAGTCTCTTTGAGGTGCGTGTGGATATAAACGCGTCGTCAGCCCGGGCCTGGTCCTTATCGGACAGCAAGTTATTCATTGTTCTGCGTCCGCAAGCCCGCGTCGACGGTGGCCTCGGCTCCCGGGGCGTGTCCGATTGGTATTGACGTGTTCTTTGGGATAATTGTCACCTTTTAAAAAGGCGAAGCCGCTGGCTCCATCTAGTCTTTTATAACAGAGTTGTTTGTTTGCTGTTTAAGGGCCAAGCGCCCGAAAAGTGCCATAAAACAGTGATTTTCTGAGGCCTACTCCTCCGTAACGGCTAGGTCAATTGGTTTGAAAAAAATATATGTTTAGATTTATGAACAATAATATCAACATTTGATTTTTTCGTGCAATTAATACTTTTGTCAAAAAAAAATATTTAGCAATTTCGCAACTTTTCGCAACTTTTCCCTACTCCTTCGAAACGGCTTGGACCTTTAGAAACATTTTTACACATAAAAATTGGTGGTTAAATATTCTTCAAAGTGAACATTGCATATGTAAATCAATCAATATCTCGCAGAGAAAATGGATTTAAAGCGCTTTCCGGGCGCTGCTGGCCGCAAATAAATGCACAGATTTGCGTACTGCCGCCTAGGCGAGTGCGAGAGTTGCGTTCACATAATTTCGGCCAGATGGTTCAAGGAACTATACGCCTTAAGTCTGATTAAAGCCTACCACCGTCCACGTTCATGTAAGATTGTATGAATCTTACATGCGCACAAAATAAAGACAGAAAAAAATATGGTTAAGTCGTTCAAGTAAGCCAGTTATTACATTCAAGGTATAAAGATAACATTAAAAAAAAAGTACTACTTATTACACAATTGTGTCATACTTTTTTTTGCTCTAAACTCCATTAGATAGAGGCTCTTATCAGCCTTATCATTAACGTCATACGTATGATAAAGTAACAAATAAGTTTTTTAACTAAGCTCGGTTGGATAATGGAGCCTTCGTTTTTATTCCTGACATAAAAAATAACTATGCCATAAAGTTACTAGAGGATATTTTGGAGGTTTAAGCTTGTCTTCACTTCTTCAGATATTATCATAACATTAAGACAACAATGATGTCAGTTGGCAATTATTTTTTTATATTTTTTTTTTGGCTGTGCAAGCATCGCCACGCCTTGGGTTCCTGCAAAGGAAAAGCGCCATCGAGGTCTCCCTAGAAAGAGATGGCGAGATAATCTAGACGCGTATCACGAGAACTGATTCGAGATGGCACGAGAGAAGAATGTCTGGAAGGACTTGGGGGAGGCTTTTGCCCAGCAGTGGGACAGTAAGGGCTAGGAAAAAAAAAATTTTTTTTTAGATGGGAATTCGTCCAATAACTTCTGCTACTAGGGCGGAGCGAGAAGGTGTGTCAGATTTTTACAGAATAAAACTTCCTCCTATGTTTCTTCTTTGTCTTGCGTTCCAGGACCCCGGGGTTCCCTTTCGAACAACCCAAGATCCCAGTAGCTATCGGCCCTGTTAGGCCCCTAAGGTTTTGCGGACGGTCCAACCAGATGGTTGCGGGACGGCGAGCTACCCATTGCTAGACGTCCACAAGCTTACGCCTACGAGGGCTAGGCAATCAGTGCTTACCAAGAGAAAAAATCTTCATTGTTATTTTGAGCTTTTAGAAGATTCGCAATCTGATAAGAACAGATAAGTATATCATTTATATCACGTGTCCTAATAACTTCCAAGTTGTTTTGAATGATAAGCAACTGATTTCATTAGATATCCATTTCCATATTTTGGATAAAGAAACTGATTCTCTTAACAAAAAGACCTATACGTTATTCCGGAAGTCATTCGTTACTGAAAGCAATGTTGGTGTCTTCGTCATCACGTCGAACATGATCTTTATTTATTTTATTTAACTATTTATGTACACACAAGGAAATACAAGAAAAGAGGAAGGAAACAGAAAAAAATAGTACAAAGGTGATGCTTATTTCTAATGAAATCTCTTCCAGCATACCTAAGAAGTAGACACCGTGTGTAAACACAAATAAACAAAACAGGTATGCTAAAAGGAAAATATGTAGTATATTTAAAAGGAAGAAGACTAAGAGAAGTTTTTCCAAAATGTATCTTCTATGTGGATGAAATGGCGGTCCAAAGTTTGCATGGAAACCTACTTTAAAATAAAATACAACAGACTTCAAAAAAAAAGAAACACTATAAAGTGTAATAATTCGCCTTCTATAGGTAAGACACGGTTAGACCAATTCGGGTCGAAGAACTCGAACTGCGACCCGATAGAACGACGTCTGTCGGGTCAGCCAGTCACACTATCACTCTGATTTAATAATAAAATATATTGTAAAGACGAAAGTTTGTATGTCTGTATTTTTTTTTTTTTCGATGGGAAAAATCATCCAATGACAACCCCCGCTCTTGGGCGGAGCGGGAGATAGTGCCAGACTCTTACTGACTAAAAAACCCACGCTGTTCCTTCAAGCCTTTATACCGGGGCTCGAGCGCCCTTTCGGATAACCCTGGCCCCAGTAGGCTTCGACCCGGCTGGGCCCCGGCTGTTGCTGACAACTCCTTGAGCGTGCGGGAACAGCGCGCGCCGTCGACGACTTGGGCTTGGTCTGGACAGTTACCGGACCGTCGGACAGCGAGCTACCCATTGCTCATTGTTCGCAAGCCCGCACCTACGATGGTTGGAAATCGGGATCGGAATCCCGGCGGCGGCGAGAGCGCCGTTGCCTGATGCGGTCGGCCTCCTCCTTGGCGAGCATTACTGCTTCGCAGAACGACTTCTTCGATGCGACCGCCTGCCACTCCTCCTCGCTCCGGACCATGGCCTCAACCAAGGCCCGGCGCGAGAGGTCTCCGCCGCCGATCACCCCCACGAGGGCACAGCGATGCTCCGCCCAAGCAGGGCACACCTCGACTGTGTGCTCCACCGTGTCCTCCGGATGTTCCGCACAGTGGCGACACCCGGGCGTCACTTCCGCTTTAATTCGGAACAGGAACCTCCCGAACTTGCCATTTCCGGTGAGGACCTGTGTCATACGGAAGGTAAGGACGCCGTGAGGTCTATCCAGCCACGCCTCAAAGAGGGGACTTATTCCCATAATTGTGGCATGCCCAGCACTGGGTTGCGACAGTCGCTGACGCCATTCCACCATGATTGTATGTATGTACGTGTGCGTGTATGTGCGTTTGTTACGCTTTCACAAAAATTGGCACACGGGTAGACCAGTCCTGGAATAGCACATATGATACTTTTTATCTCGGGAGTATGTTCGCTTGCGACAGTTTTCTAGGGTTCCGTACCCAATGGGTAAAAACGGGACTCTATTACTAAGACTTCGCTGTCTGTCCGTCCGTCTGTCACCAGGCTGTATCTCAAGAACCGCTAATAAGTTGAAATTTTCACAAATTATGTATTTCCGTTCCTACTATAACAACAAATACTAAGTTAAATAAATATTTAAGTGCGGCTCCCATACAACCAACGCGATTTTTTGCCGAATTTTCCTAAGGACGGTACGGAACCCGTCGTGCGGGGTTCAACTCGCTCTTGGCCGATTTTTTCTTCTACCCAGGCGAAACCGCTGACAGAAGCCAGTTTATAATAAAGAAACGCATTTGATTGGTACCTCCACAGTTCTGTTCGCGTGCAATAACATATTATTAGAGTAAATTAGTGCTATAGGCCAATAGGTATGTAGAACCGACGTCAGTTGGATAATTTGCTACTAAGTACATCCTTTAGAATAAAATGTATAATGGGTCTTGAGAATTGTATAATAATACATGATTGCTGCCACGTGTGGAGAAGATTCTGTATTGAATTGAATTATTATCAGCCTTTTTAATGTTCCCACTGCTGGGACTCAGGTTTCCTCTCTAGGAGAGGGAGGAGAGGGCCGTAATTCACCACTCGGGCCCAGTGCGGGTTGGTGGATGTCACATGTCTTCGAATTTGAATATTGAATTGAATACTATTTGTTTATTTATAATCTTCATGAAAAACAAAGGTACCATCGCGGTCATTTCTGCCTGATCACTTAAAAAAAATTCGCTTGAATCCTGCGACGCGGCGCCAAACTTTACCCTGTGAAATTTTTGTTTCGAGTGCAAGCAAAAATTAACTTAGCGGTGGTCAGGCAGAAGTGTCTTTGATGGTACAAAGACGGAATTAATGTCCTAAGCATTCTCAGTCCGTCAACAAAGGGTGGTTGAGAGACAGCATGGTATGGGTCGTTTATCCTTTTTATTACTTTTGTAGGGGGAAATCATCAAATCACTTTTTCCGGTAGGTTCATAGGTTACTTCTGGGCAAGCTTGCTCTAACGTCGACGACATCGTTGCTTTCCAACTGGTGGTCAAGCACGAGACCATCAATAATGAAAAAGCTTCTTCCACTCTGGGCAGAATGAGTGCTTTAAAAGTCTGACACTCTCTGTCAGACTTTTACTGACTAAAAACCACCTATGCTTCTTCAGTCGCCCTTTGCGTTCCAGGGCCAGGACAACTCTTTTGCGTTTATCCTTTAAAATCAATTTACGTCTACATCTTTTAGGAACTACAGCTTTTTTTAAGCAGTGGGTAAATCATCCATTGAAATCTCCCGCCATTGGGCAAAGCGGGAGGGCGTGTCAGACTTTTACTGACTAAAAATCCACTCCTGATCCTTCGTTCTAGGGCTCCGGGGATCATTTTCGCACAACCCGTGGTAGGAACTACACCTACTAACACGTTCCTAGCATGGTCATAGCATGATATAGTGTAGTGAGTAGAAATACTTTGAAGCCATTTTTTTTTCATTCTGAAGTGGCTTTTTGTCTATCATCAAAATTAACAACTCATTTTTCTTACAACTGGAGCGGAGTGGACATGACATTGTTTTCTCAGAATCCAATTCGATATTCATTTAAAATAGATGTTAAAACTTCATTCGATTCTGTCAAATTATCAGTTCCCAATATGGCATTGGACTTCACGAAGTAGCCAGAAAAACAAATGCCGTCGAATACTGAGTTCATGGACACGCGCGCTTGCGCAGCAAGTTAACAAAATAAATAGATCATTGTGATTAATTCGGTGCGAGTTGCCCGTCCTTCTTCTTTTGTTATATTTTACACAAATAACACTGACAGACAGACAACTCAGAGTTTTGGCTACTGTGGATAATGTTTAGATATTATGCACGAGATAAAAAATACATTTTTAGACATCTGTAAGTACTTAACTGTAATTCAGAAGAAGAATTATTATTATAAACTAGCTTTGCCCGCTAATTCGTTCGCGTGGACTACAAGATTTTCAATTTATTTTTCTAAAATAAAAGTAGCTTATGTTTCTCCTTATTACATCAGCTACCTGCCAAAAAAAGTGCCGTCAAAATCGGTCCAGCCATTTCAGAGATTAGCCCGGACAAACAGACAGACAGACAAAAATTTTAAAACATGTTATTTTGGTGTATGTACCGTAATGCATGTAGTAAAAAGCAGTAATTTCAATATTACAAACAGACACTCCAATTTTATTTATATGTATAGATTTATAAGTGTCCTGGCCAGATTTTAGAAATTGATCACTTTATGATATGGCCAAGTAAAACTGGTCAGATCGTTTTAAAAGTTAAAGTTTGATGATATTTCAATCCTCGTTTGGCCTACTTTCTTTATACCATTTATTATAATAAAAATCCTACATCAATGATATGGCCAAACAAAGATTGGCATTCATCAAGTGGCCAGTTTTAATTGGCCATATCATGAAGTGACGAATTCCAAGATCTGGCCACAACATAAACACCTTTTCGTTTATATTAACTTCTGCAATTTTTGGTAAGTTCTTTTTTGGGTCCAGCTTATATAATCATCAAGAGATGATTACGTCTAACACATGTGTAACGTGATGTTGTTTCACACAAATCTTTAAAAAAGACGTGTGGCACTCGGGGACTGCCGCGGTAAAGCTATTGCATATCATTTTTATCAACTTATGCAATTATAATTATTTATTTATTTTATTTATGCAGTATTTTTTTTCCTTTGTTTTTTTTTCTTTGGTATTATTTTTTTTTTTTTTATTATTGATAGACTCGCGTTTGACCACTATCTCACCTGATGGTAAGTGATGATGTGGCCGACGATGGAGCACGCTTGCCTAGAAGTAACCTATTCACTTTCGACTTAAAGACCCCTAGGTCTACAACCTATCTATCAGGAAACACAGACTCCGGCAGGGAATTCCACTCTTTAGCTGTACGCATAATGAATGTGTTTCCAAAACGCTTTGTACGAATGGGTGGGATATCCACCATGTACCGATGGCGCAACGCCGTACGTCTAGTGGTCCGATGATGGAACGGACTTGGTGGAATTAAATTGTGCAATTCCAACGCACACTCACCGAAGTGTAATCGATAGAAAACCGCCAGGCCAGCAACTCGGCGTCGATGCTCAAGGCTTTGGAGCTTTGACTCAACAAGCGCATCATCACCGATGATCCTCTTGGCTCGCCTCTCAATCGACTCCAGAGCATCAAGCTGATACTTGGCAGACCCATCCCAAAGATGAGAGCAGTACTCCATACACGATCGAACTTGCGCTTGGTATAGGTTGAGCAGCTGTTCCGGAGTGAAGTACCGCCTCACCCTAGCTAAGATCCCCAGCTTTTTGGCAGCCTGTTGTGCTTTTGCCTCAATGTAAGAGCCGAAATTGAGGGTAGATGATAACGTTACCCCAAGAAGCTCAAAGCCGTCGGTTATCGGCACGGTCACACCCCGGAATATAGGAGCCGGGTAAAATTGGCTTCGTTTGGCGGAAAAAAGACACGCCTGGGCGCACACTATTAATTGAAGTTACACTTTCACACATTGAATTGAATTTTGATTGATTGTTCACTCATTTGTTTTCTTATCGGTCACCACGCTCAAAAAACAAATGAGTGGGGGGTGTTAGGTTATTTTCGTTACGGAATTTCTGGATTCGGTCTCCACGTTCAAGGCCCGCGATAGAAGCTATGCAATAGCTTAAAAATCTAATCTAGTTTGCTACACAGTTTCGAGATTACAGTGAAGCTGGACTGTACAGTGGACTGTGGCAGATATCCGCAAAACGAAGAAGCAATGGTTAAAAATAACCTGCCACTCTAGGAAAGAGAAGCAAAATTAAAAACCTAGGGACATTTTCATACGTCCACAGTTGGACATAAGCCTTCTCCAAGTGTCGCCATAAGTACCGGTCCTGTGCGTCTCGGTTGCATCGGATTCCCGCGACCCTTACTAGGTCATCGGTTCACTTTGTGGAAGGCCTTCCAATGCTGCGTCTTCCGGTGCATGGTCCATCGACCATCTGTTTTGCGAGCAATGTATGCCCACTGCCACTTAGGTTTGACCATCTTTAGGGCTAATGTCAGTAACTTTGGTCCTACTGCAGATATTTTCTTCCAATGCGATCACGCGAAGAAACTCCGAGCATAGCTCTTTACAATTACCATAAGCAAGATAATATACAGAAAAAAAAAAATAAAGAAAATGTTATAGTAACCGTTATAATATTAGCTATAATAATATTACAAGGAAATGCTTCTGAAGAAACGTCACCAGAGAAATGTTAAGAAAAACTTTTTCTGCATATTGACCTGTTTCGTCATCGGATGCTGTTGGCTGGAGATGTATTGTGTAATAGAAAGGGTCGTTAAACGGTGTTTATGTTTACAGTCTGCGACCTACTTGGACGATACGATTAGTTCGTTTGATAAATGCCAGGTTTTGTAATGGGTGTTGGAGAGAATACACTTTATAGTACACCAAAAAAGTAACACAAACTTAAATCTATGGCCTCTATGGGTTTAAACGGCGTTCATCTACCAGATAACAGACAACGGAAGTTCCTCGATGATTTTTCTCATTTAAGAGGCTCTTTTTCCACTCGCCTATAGTCAACATCGAGCATGGTTTAAAAGCTTGTTGCATCATCTAACGCAATCCACCGCAATGTTTGACGAAGAGGCAACGTGAAAAAAAAGAGATAATGCCTGAAAACACTGTTAGCGTTCGGTAATTTCGTTATTTACTCGAATATTTCACAAAACTTGATCCAGGAAATACGTGTTTTTTTGAAACCCTCAGTTTTTTCAGAAAAATTGATCTTGATTAGAGCAAGGCTTCTATTGTTATATTTATTGACTTTTTAATTTTTGAGTAAATTATGATGTGTCAAAGTTCATGCAAAATAGCAGATTTTCAGAGGTCTTTATTGGATTAGTTTTACAAAATTTTATTGGTTTCAATAGAACCCAAGATAATATCCACAAAATACTGTTTCTAAAATATCTATTGAAAAATGTGTAATATAATATAACGTCATAATCGCGCAAGAGCGGTTGTATAAAAAACAATGAAAATGTATGTCGAGTTGCATGCCCTTAAAACAAAAAGTAATACCTGATTATTCGTCAGAAAACTGCACCTAATTGTATACCATACATTTTATTTTAAATCTACATATAAATTGGTCGAACTGGCCTAAAACGCTTTCTCAATTGTTTGATTGAACGTGCTAATCTCAGGAACTACTGATTCAAAAAGGAAAACTCTTGTAATGTTGGATAGCCCATTTATTGAGACAAGCTATTAGTATCACGCTATAATCCAAAGAAGCAGTGTAACCAAAAAGACGATGGAAATCAAGTATTCTAATAAAAAATTCGAATACCATCCATCGAATACGAATGGCGTTAAAATGCATTCCTGCATCCTTTAATAGGTCAGTGTAAAACCGCAAAATAAGAAGAAGCTTATAAACTTGGTGAGTTTGGAATTGCCTTAAACACGGGATTTACCTCTTCCATAACACATAGCGAGTAATGATGTATTACAATCACAATTCCTCGAATCTTTAGACGACGATGAGTTCAAAATTTATTGACCTCGTATTATCGATTTTCCAACTAGTCGATGTTTTAACAAAGCACACACCCATTCGTAATAAAATAAACAAAACAGCACTACTGATTTACCTCTTAATTAAACATGCATATTATTATGCAATTTTTATCAGTTTTTTTCTGGAAACTATTGACATCATTTAAAAAAAATAAACCAGTACTAATGGCCTAGAAATGACTCAAAGCTGTCGAAATCTTTCAGTTTCTATGAATGCTAAAGTTGACCATTTAATGCAACCATCACGGTCGAAATGTCCTAAGGTTCTTAAACAAACTGTTTACATAATCAATATCCTTACAAAGTAGGAAGCCGGAAAGAGGCAGTTAGTATGCGTATGTTAAGTGTTGATGGAAAATTTAAAAGCTTTTAAAAAATTCTGATATCTTAACGGTTTTCGAGAGAAAAACCTTCAATATCAACATTCTCGAGGAAGAGATGAAGTGAGATTACTACTTATTCGGTCACCTTCGACACACACTTGAAATTAAGAAGACATTTTGTTTCAATGGGTAGTAAATGCCGAAGGGCAGCCACTGGGACCAAATCCGCGAATGGATGAAAGTTGTAGAACTAATAGGTCTGCCCAACCCGTAGAGCTGCAATGAAACCGGCTTGATCTATGATCGGAATGCGAGTGCTTTTTCGGATGTGGCTAAAAGATTTTAGGAATCCATCACTAGCGCGTAATGGATGGCTGTCATTCCAACCATGCTAGGCATGGTTTTAGTAAGTACATGATATTACATGCCTATTTCTAGAAACTATGATTTATTTGTTTGCTTCTTATTAATGATGTTGGTGTTATCATGTGCTATCATTATTTCTACCTCTGACTAGGTCGTCATTGTCACGTCAGGATGTGCAGCCACATCCATTTTTCTATTAAAATCCAATTTGCGAACTTGCAGGATTGGTCATAGCGAATGATTGCCCCACGGTCGTTTTGATGACCGAAAGAGGGAAGAGTTCTATTATGTTATTCAGGGTGCGAGTAGGTAAATCTGTGGTGCTCTAAAGTTTTTGTTAGAATTATAAATCACATTACAAGGGTAATAGCCTGTGTTTTCCTCTCATTAACTTTAGAATTTTTTTTGACTGGCCTGTTGGTCTAGTGGTTAGTGACCCTGACTACTATGCCGGAGGTCGTGGGTTCGATTCCCACCCAGGACAAATCTTTGTGTGATGAGCATGATCATTTGTTCTGTGTCTGGGTGTAATTTATCTATAATATGTATGTATTTAGAAATATATATGTATGTTCATCAGTTGTCTAGTACCCATAACACAAGCTCTGCTTAGCTTGGGACTAGACAGCGTTGTGTGATAGTTGTGTGGAATATTATATTATATTATTATATTAATTTCGGCGAAACGGCAGTAAGGAGCAGCTACGGAGATACTGTCGTCTGTCATCCAAAACATGCAGCCTAGCTAACGTCTGCGCTGCCACCGTCGACACCGTGGAAATGACAGTTTTGGAACAACAAAATTTGACATACCTATCTACTTTCATGTCAGGACATAGATAGCCGATGATAGATGTCCATAGTGTGATCGCAATAGACTGCGCACCCAGGTAGGCCGTAGCAAATACAAGCTGGCAAAATGGGGGATTATAGACCCTTCCGAAACCCCGTGCGAGTACAGTACCCCTGATCAGACGATGGCCTACTTATTAGAGTGGCCAAACTGTCCCAATATGTACTTTGGAGGACCTAAAAAACGCCACTGACGCCGCTATAAACATGAAAATTGCTGATATGTGAGCAATTTTGCAGCAACTTTGTGCCTATAGCCCATTAGATCTATGTTTACGTTGCTGACTAACAGGGTCACGGGGTTTACTGCTGAAGCTACATCAGACACGGATTCCAATAATTAGGTATTGGTGAGTTTTTTAATACAATATTGGGATGAAGTCTGTCATTCTTCAAATTTTGTCTGTGTGCTATCTACTCGTATTGTTTATGGTGCTAACTAATAGGGCCAAGGGATTAACTGCCGAAGATACATCGGCCGAGGATTCCAATCAGTACTTATAGTCGTTGGTGGGTTTTTTGGCACATTATTGGGAGCTTTATGAAGCTTGTCATTCTTTAAGAGGATTTTTTTTTCTGGGTGCAAATTTGTCTAAACAGACATCCGTTTCTCCAAGATTGAATCACAAAAACCCAACCTTCAGAACGTCTGGGCACGCCATAATTATGACGGTAAGTCCCCTCTTTGAGGCGTGGCTGGAAAGACCTCACGGCATTCTCACCTTCCGCATGACGCAGGTTCTCACCGGACATGGTAAGTTCAGGAGGTTCCGGCACCAGGTTCGTGAGGAAGTGACGCCCTACTGTCGCCACTATGTGGAACGCCCGGAGGACACGGTGGAGCACACAGTGGAGGTTTGCCCCGCTTGGGCAGAACATCGCCGTGTCCTCGTGGGGGCGATCGGTGGCGGCGATCTCTCGCGCCGGGCCTTGGTACTACATGCTATGGTCCGGAGCGAGGAGGAGTGGCAGGCGGTCGCCTCCTTCTGCGAAGCAGTAATGCTAGCAAAGGAGGAGGCCGACCGTCTCAGGCAACGGCGCTCACAGCGCCCCAGCCGCCGCCGGGATTCCGATCCCGATTTCCGGCCACCGTAGGCGCGAGCTTGCGGACGGCGAGCAATGGCACTGTCCGACCGTCCGGTAACTGTCCGGACCGAACCCAAGTCGTCGAGGGCGTGCACTGTTCCCGCGAGTCTCGAGGAATTGTCAGCAACAGCAGGGGCCCAGCTGGGCCGAAGCCTACTGGGGCCAAGGTTAGATCCGAAAGGTAGCTCAGTTCCGGTATAAAAGGCAAGAAGGAACGGGGTGGGTTTGTTAGTCAGTAAGAGTCTGACACTATCTCCCGCTACGCACAAGGGCAGGGGATCTCATATAGATGATTTTTACCCACCAAAAAAAAAGGCAGGCTACTGCAGCTATTTACAGGATCCTTGAACCTGAGAAACAATTTGATTTATAGGATTAGAGTCCTACCAGGAATCAATACTACGAGGTGGATTAATGATCTGGTGAGGGTTGCAGGAATCCGATGGATGCGAGACGCACAGGACTGTTCATTGTGGTGACAATAGGCTAGTTGCCGTAAAAAATGTAATCAGTCCGTCTTTTAGATTAATCAAAAATAAGGGACACGTATTTTTTTATTTGTAAATCAAACCAAAAATTACTGCATTTTTTCGCACGGGGTGACGTCACACGTAAATTTAATGGGCTATATCTTTGTTATTTTTGGTTTAATCGAAAAAAGAAAAATACGTGTCCAATATTTTTTTATAATCTAAAATACGGACTAAATAAAATGTAATTATTTTGACCCTAGAAACTACCCTATTGGGAGAGGCCTATGTCCAATAGTGAACCTTTTTTGGCTAAAATGATGAAGAAGTCAATTACTTACTTGAGTCCTTGATTGAGTCTTTAATTTGGCACTAGAATAATTTAAATCAGCCTTCTTAATGAAAAACTGAATTATATAAGTACTAATATACCGTTAATTACGCAGATCGTAAACGAAGTAACTGACAGTCTTGTGAAACTCCGAACAAATTACTTTTTCTATGGAATTTCGTGCATTCTTTAACCAACATTGAGAAAAACATCAATTTGACCAACATTACACAATGAACTTACTAGATGTTTTAGTCTGTGGTCAAAGACTAACTATAGTATTGTCTGTGGTACTTAAAAACAAACATGGCTACCTTTGTGTAATTAAGTTTGTGTTGTGACTATTCTGTTTGTTTTTTTCCTTTTTCTTTAAGATTTCGGAATATAAATCATCAGAATAAGTTCTGTGATTGTACGTATAACGTTGAGTTGAGCACCTGTTCGTTCTTTTCATCGGTTTTATCGAGATATTGACTCTGTTAGTGTGAGTGACTCTTGCGAGATATTTGACTCTTCTATTTTTTGTTACTACATATTTTAACGAGACGGAGACTCTTAAGTTGTTCTCAAGTTTGTGAACCATCATGAGTAAAGGCCACAGAAGATGTGAAGTTTGCGGTATCAAAGAAGCTTGGCATGCTGAAACCATAAAACCATAGGTATAAAGGTTGATTTGTAGAAAAGCGGTAAAAGAAACAGCTTCTGTAACTTTGTATGTTTAAACTATTAAATATATAAGGTGTAAAAAAATTAACTGCAAGAACTTCGTCCACATACTCGACATCGAAAAACAAACACATTACAAAAAAAAATTTTTTTTTTGAGCACTTTCTATATTTTCACATTAATAAAACAATTTAGTATCGTATTTTTTTGTGCACTGTACGCAGGGCTGCGCTAGCGGCTCGCTCCTATACCGCGCGCGAGCGTCGTACCCCCGCCGCCCGCTACTATTCCCTCCCGCAGCCCGCTTGCGCCCCGTTCAGTCGTCCGATATCCGTCGCGCGACTAGGGTGTATTTCCCTGATTTATTACGGCAAATATGTACGTTCGCGAATACTTCAATAATGCCTTTTACGTATTCCAATCGAGAGTACTTGGATATGATAGTGTGTTACATTACGACTGGTGAAAGTTTAGCTGCGGCTCGTAACCGTTACCGTGAACTGTTTGGTGAGCAACGACGAGTGCCTGCTGTCCAAACAATCCTAGGAGTCTACCAGCGGTTATTAGACTATGGCGTAACTTAATTTAAACAGTCATTTAGTAGTTCGATGATTTGCCAGTCCAAAGTCTGAGAAATGTGATGGGAAAATTAGAATCAGCTGTTTCAAATTTGCGCCGTCGCGTGTCGTACTGCAGGGGTGAACGACCCACGCGTGCAGAGCGGCGCGCGCGGCGGGCGGTCGCGGAGGCTTAGGCCGCCCGCGCCGTCGCCGGCGCGCGTGCGGTGTACAGTGCGCATATTCAATAATTTTGTGCGAAGTGAAAATATTGCTTAACTCTGAAACGGGTTGTTATTTTGAAATCTTTTTTTCGCAATTCTTTTTTATTTATTATTCTAAACAAGTACTTAATTTTCTTGCAGGTAATTTTTTTACACCTTATATAAATAAACATGAAATAAAATCATGTAAATTAGTGTTTTATTTTACCCAGTTTTCAAAATAAATACGTCAGTTTTGGAACCCCCTATAACAACACTAGTGCATTTTATCGATATCGATAAAAAGCACTAGTGTAAACTCTGAACATCGATAAGTTTATTGTACGTTGCGCATCCCTATCTATGACAGTTCTTTACTTCGAGTTTTCATGTTGGTAGCTTTGTTTTTTTTTCTAAGTGGTTGGCTGAAGAATGTAAGAAATTTCTCAAAACTGAATGTTCTAAGTTCCGTCTCTTGTTTAGATGCTCTGTGGTAACTGAATATAAGTACTAATATACCGTTAATTACGCAGATCGTAAACGAAGTAGTCATTAGCATTTTAATAAAATTTATTACTGTTTAGTGCTTATCCATAAAAATCAAACGAGTTACTAAGAAAAAAAAAATACGCCTTAATGATATGCTAAAGTTATCAAAGTCGAGTTACAATGAATAAACAATGATCGTAAATCATTTTATACTAAGAAGTCTGGATTTATTTCTTGTATATGTAAAATATGAGGAAACTGCACAGGAAATACTCTAATATTTTTGAATATCTTTTGAAGTTTACAATGAAGAATAAAATTTAGTATTTTCCCATCACAAGTCCTCTTATTTTATGTTTTAGCTTTTTAACAATAAGCTCAACGAGCATCTTTTTAAGAGACATCTACAATAATATTATAAAGAGGGAAAATTTATAATTTTGTTTGTATGTTTTTAATGAATAAACTCAAAAACTACTATGCCGATTTCAAAAAAATTTTTACCATTGAAAAGCTACATTCACCCTGAGTAACATAGGCTATATTAATTGCCCGTGCGAAGCCGGGACGGTCTGCTAGTTATAGATAAATTACACCCAGACACAGATTAAATGATTGTGTTCATCATACAAATATTTGTCTTGGATGGGATTCAAACCCACTACCTCCGGCTTAGCAGTTAGGGTCACTAACCACTAGACCAATAGGCCAGTTTGACCAGTCAAATCGAATTAGATGCAAAAAGAACCAAAATATTTTTAGAAGACGCATTAGAATAGGTAGTACAAACATTTATGCCATAACATTTCCTGGTTCACATGGGTTATGCGACAGAATGTAAGGGGAAATACCAAATAGTCTCCTAAATTATCAAAAACTAAGTTCTGACTAGCGCTAATAAACTTATAATTTACATTATTAGGAAAATTAATCCTAACCTTAGAACAACTCTGGTAAAGTTTATCTTAATGCTGAACAATAACTTTTTAGGGAATTAATTTAGTCATTAATTAAAAATTTAAGCCAGATATATATGTCGCAGCAGGGGGTACATTAAGAAACTTCTAACAATTGTTACAGGATGGCGGTAGTGAGGTTATCCTATCTGTCTGTCGCTTGTCACTGTCAGGTGATGTCAGGTTATTTCACCTGTCTGTCAGTTGTCACTGTCAGTGTCACTGTCATTGTTTTGACGGGTGCAAGTAGGGTGGGTATGTGAGGCATTCTGCCGAGAAACGTGCGCATGGACGGTTAACCTCACAACCTCCATCCTTTTTCATCACGGATATTTTGTGATCATTTTGATTGAAGAGTCTAAATAGTGATTAAAGAAGACCAACGCTATCAGTTTGTGGTATTATTTCCGGTTTCCTGAAGATGCACGAGGAGGAAGGCTTGCCCGAAGATAATATTACCGCTGCCTCTCCGTCATCAGAAGTGGGATGTGATCCACGTTCTGCACCGCAGCCTACAATGAACAATAGTGAGGAAAAATGGAAATTGATATTGGAGCAACAAAATCAGAATTTCCTTGCCCTAATCCAAGCTATAAAAGGACCGACAACGAGTGGTAAAGTTCATCTACCCACATTCGACCCCGAGAAAACATCCGTGGACGCACGTGCTTGGTTATCGACGGCAGACATGTGCATGGCAGATCAACCGTTATCTGGAGCTCCATTGATGATAGCTTTGAGCGAAGCATTGAAAGGCGAGGCGTCGGCTTGGCTGTCCCAAGTATCTTTCCCCGGCATGGCATGGAAGGATTTTCAAGAAGCCTTCACCGCTCGTTATGATATTTCGGAGACTGCTGCGTCAACGCTCATCAATCTTTATAACAGCAAGCCCAAGGAAGGTGAGTGCCTTGCAACTTACGCTGCTACTCAGCTGAATATTTTGATGTCGCGTTGGAAGAGGCTGAATACAGAGCAGATTGCTATCTCCACTGTAATGGCACACATAGCTCAAATAGAACCCCGAGTCAATCGTGTTGCTTTTACCACTGAGATAGAAACTAGAACGAAACTGCAGCAGGAGTTAAGGGCACTATCTTATATGAAAAGAAAGGCGCCTACTAGTGACTACAACAATGACCCTGATCCAAAGCAACGCAAGCTGATGTCGACCCCGGTTAAATGTGCACATTGCGGGAGACTGGGCCACCATGTTTCTGCATGTCGTCTCAGAAAAGATAATCGTAGTACTGGAGCGCCTCCTGGAGAAGCAAACAAACTTGCAACCACTTCGAAGCCTGCAACTACGGACATCACATGTTTCAATTGTCGGGGCGCTGGACACTACGCGTCAAGATGTCCTCGGGCTGCCAGCACAGAAGCGAAGTCGACCGCTGTTAGTACAACTAGCAAGCCGGTAGAGCGGCGTGTTGAAGTCTGCGCGGTCAGTGCACCAATGGGAATTCTAGAACACTTCGGTGAGTCCTTTTCATTTCGTTTCGATTCGGGAGCTGAGTGCTCACTTATTAAAGAAACAATATCATTGAAATTTCATGGTGAACAACAAAGTAATTTAGTAAAGATGACCGGTATTGGACAAACTAGTGTTTACAGTACTTTGCAGATTATGACGTCAGTTAGTATTAATGACATTGATTTCAACATTCTATTTCACGTTTTGCCTGACGAATTTTTGTTACATGACATTATGATTGGGCAGGAAGTGTTGACTCAAGGATTAGAAATTCACGTTACTTTTGACAGAGTTTTTTTTACCAAAATAAAATCCTCAATAATTAATGCGAGTGTTGTCCATGGTAATAATAGTGATGTTAGCTTCGAAAGTATCGACACTAGCATTCCCTTAGAGTTCAAACCCAAGTTGCTAAATATTTTAACTGAGTTTAAGGACTACTTTGTTTGCGGCTCCCCATCGGGTCCAGCCAATACTGACCCTGTAGAAATTCGCCTCATTGACCCTTGTAAAACTGTTTATCGTCGACCTTATCGTCTTAGCCCCCAGGAACGTAGTGTCGTACGTGATAAGGTGAATGAGTTACTCGCATGTAAGGTTATACGTCCAAGTTCGTCACCGTTTGCCAGCCCTATTCTTTTAGTTAAAAAGAAGGACGGCACGGATCGCATGTGCGTAGATTATCGAGAATTGAACGATAACACCGTGCCAGATCGATTCCCTTTACCGCTCATCTCTGACCAAATCGATCGCCTCCATGGCTGTTATTATTTTACCACACTGGATATGGCCAGTGGCTTTCACCAATTGCCAATCCACCCGGACTCAATAGAGAAGACCGCGTTCATAACTCCAGAGGGTCATTACGAATACCTGACCATGCCCTTTGGTCTTCGTAACGCACCTGCCATATTCCAACGAGCTGTTACTAAGGCCTTAGGCGCTCTTGTTAATTCGTATGCTATCGTCTACATGGATGATATTCTCGTAACAGGAAACTCAGATATTAATGAATCCCTGGCAAGAATTCGCACAGTTTTACAAATTTTGACTGAACAAGGTTTTTCTTTTAATTTGAAAAAGTGTTCTTTCATGAACAAAAGTGTGGAGTATCTTGGTTATGTAGTTAGTTGCGGCGAGGTTCGTCCGAACCCTAAAAAGATCGAAGCTTTAATTGCCCTGCCTCCTCCTAAAACGGTCACGCAGTTACGCCAGTTCATAGGACTAGCCTCCTATTTTAGAAAATTTATCCCCAGCTTTGCACGAATAATGGCTCCTCTTCACGCTCTGACCAGCCCTGGTAAGGGTAACATCGACTGGAAGCCCGAACACGAAGGCATTAGGCAAACGATCATAGGGATATTGACTAACGAGCCGGTCTTAATGATTTTTGATCCTGACTGTCCAATTGAGCTTCACACCGACGCCAGTGCGATTGGTTATGGTGCCATTTTGTTGCAAACTAAGGAATGCAAACAATCCGTAGTGGGTTACTTTAGTAAACGTACCACAGCCGCCGAGTCCAAGTATCACTCGTATGAGTTAGAGACTTTGGCGGTTGTGAATGCTATTAAGCATTTCAGGCATTACCTTCATGGCAATAAGTTCACCGTTGTAACGGACTGTAATTCATTAAAGTCATCCCGCAATAAGGTCGATCTAACCCCGCGCGTACATAGATGGTGGGCATTCCTACAGGCTTACGACTTTGAGATTGTATACAAGGACGGAAAGCGTATGTGTCATGCGGATTTCTTATCCAGGAATCCTCTTCCGGCTACACCAGTTGAAAAGGTGGAGCAAAAGCGAGTAGATCTTACTAGTTTACCTGAAAATTGGTTGCAAGCAGAGCAACAGCGTGACTCTGAGATTATCAAACTAATTGAAGATCTCAAGGAACACAATATAGATGAAAATGTTGCTAAAACTTATGAGATCAGGTCTGGAGTGCTGTATCGAAAAGTGCATCGCAACAACCGATCTCGGTGGCTACCAATTGTCCCCAGAGCTTTACGCTGGTCAGTTATAAACTGTGTCCACGAATCTCTCGTGCATGCTGGTTGGGAGAAAACGTTAGAAAAGGTCTTTGATTTATACTGGTTTGACCATATGACTAAGTTTGTTCGTAAATTTGTTGACAATTGTGTTACATGCAAGATATCTAAGTCTCAGTCTGGTAAAATTCAAGCAGAAATGCATCCCATCCCTAAGACTCCTATACCATGGCACACCTTGCATATTGATGCCACTGGTAAACTTAGTGGTAAAAACGATAAAAAGGAATACGTGTTCGTATTGGTAGATGCCTTTACGAAATTCGTTTTGTTACACCATACCCTGCGTATTGACTCTGCTAGTAGCACCCAAGCTTTAAAAAGCAGCATTTCCTTGTTTGGCACCCCTAAGCGACTCATCGCTGATCAGGGCCGTTGCTTTGCTAGTGCAGATTTCAAGCAATTCTGTCAAACCCATTGTATCGACTTGCATCTGGTTGCAACAGGAAGTTCCCGTGCTAATGGTCAGGTCGAACGGGTTATGAGTACGCTCAAAAATATGCTCACTGCAGTTGAGGCTAGTGGAGAAAAGTCGTGGCAAGATGCTCTCCCGGAAGTTCAACTAGCTCTCAACTGCACGATTAATAGGGTCACTAAGTCGAGTCCTCTTGAACTATTCATTGGAAAGGTAGCTAGGCCTCTAGAACTCATGTGTGCCAACGATTACGAACCCGAAGTGGACATTGATACCGTGCGTGAACGGGCTATTGCTAACATGGACAAAAACTCTCGATACGATAAAGTCAGATTTGATAGTACAAAGGCTAAAGTTCAAAACTATGCAGTAGGCGATTTCGTTCTTCTGCAAAACGAAGAACGCAATCAGTGCAAACTGGATCCTAAATTCAAGGGACCTTTCCGCGTTATTGAGGTCTTAGATGGTGATAGGTATGTGCTTAAGGCACTTAATGGTAACAGAACATACAAATACGCTCATGACAGGCTGCGTAAAATGCCCAGTAATGAAATTCCTGAGGATTTATCTGAGGATACTAATTGTGAATCCGATGGCTAAGACAGATGTAATTTGATTTCATTAAGTTTTAAATTTGTATTAAAATTTGTATTAAATTTGGTACTAAAAAAAGACTGAGTGTGTAATTTACCATGTAATTCGCTGGACATGCCGCTGGGTAAGCGATGCCACCAGTCAGGTGATGCCACTGGTTAAGTGATGCCGCTGGTTAAGCGATGCCGCTGGTTAAGCGATGCCGCCGGTTAAGTGATGCCGCTGGTTAAGCGATGCCGCTGGTTAAGTGATGCCGCTGGTTAAGTGATGCCGCTGGTTAAGCGATGCCGCTGGTTAAGTGATGCCGCTGGTTAAGCGATGCCGCTGGTTAAGTGATGCCGCTGGTTAAGCGATGTCCTGGTTAAGCTGACCTATCTTGGTCAGGCATGGCCGAAACAATGTAATGTTCACAGAACATCCTATTTCAGGTAATCCACACGAGGACGTGTGAGGCGCAGGACGGCCGTGTCGCAGCAGGGGGTACATTAAGAAACTTCTAACAATTGTTACAGGATGGCGGTAGTGAGGTTATCCTATCTGTCTGTCGCTTGTCACTGTCAGGTGATGTCAGGTTATTTCACCTGTCTGTCAGTTGTCACTGTCAGTGTCACTGTCATTGTTTTGACGGGTGCAAGTAGGGTGGGTATGTGAGGCATTCTGCCGAGAAACGTGCGCATGGACGGTTAACCTCACAACCTCCATCCTTTTTCATCACGGATATTTTGTGATCATTTTGATTGAAGAGTCTAAATAGTGATTAAAGAAGACCAACGCTATCAGTTTGTGGTATTATTTCCGGTTTCCTGAAGATGCACGAGGAGGAAGGCTTGCCCGAAGATAATATTACCGCTGCCTCTCCGTCATATATATTTTTTTATTATGGACTAGCTGTACCCGCGCGGCTTCGCTCCCGGTCTTCCCTACTTCAGCCTACTATACCCTACTCTACCCTACTCTACCCTACCCTACCCTACCCTACTCTACCCTACTCTACCCTACTCTACCCTACTCTACCCTACTCTACCCTACACTACCCTAATTTTCATTTTTTTTTCCATAAGAACCTTCTCCTCATAATAACGAACACAACAAAAAAAAAATTAGCAAAATCGGTCCAGGCGTTGTTGAGTTATGCGCTTACAAACACATTTTGCGATTCATTTTTATATTATAGAAGATAGGCTCGCGTTTGACCACAATCTCACCTGATGGTAAGCGATGATGTGGCCGATTATGGAACACGCTTGCCTAGAGGCTACTCACTCTTGACGTAAACACCCCTAGGTTATAGCTATCAAGAAACACAGATTCCGGCAGGAAATTCCACTCCTTAGCTGTACGCATAATGCATGATATATTATATAATTAATAATTCACACCTGCATAAAATGACTATCACCTGCAGAAAATATTAACAAATTGTGCTAAAGTTATGTCAGGTATAATAAATAATCATAATCAGCCTTCCAATGTTCCCACTGCTGGGACTCAGGCCTCCTCTCTATAATAGGGAATAAGCCGTCATCCACCATGCAGGCCCAGTGCGAATTGGTGAATGTCACATGCCTTCGAATTTTTGGTTCTAGGACATGCCGGTTTCCACACAATGTTTTCTTTCACCGTTTTGAGAGCAGTGGTGATGAAATAAATTACACAAAGTAATGCTCTTGATTGGGCCATAACTCGGGGCCATAACCAGCTGCCACCACTGTTCCACAGGTAGAAACAAGGGGAAATTTTAAAATATAACCTGCTCTTTCAGCTGTGATAAATTACGTTGGTACCTATGTATGTTAATTATATTTTACATACTTTGAAATGATTTTATATCAAAATTTTGATGATTTAGTGTTGAATAAGCAAACTATTTTCAGTTTCTATCTGTACAATTTTTATTTTTTATTTTAACAAAATTTTTCTTTTCTAACTAGCTTTTGCTGATGGCTTTGCTTTAACCTAAACCATAGCAGTCATATATTTTTCCTAAATAAAGACATTCAGCTTTATTGTTGCTGAAATTGGTGAATGTTGCCATTGCTGAAACTACCAGAGAAAATTTTTTATTTGCCCAAAAACAATTTTACTTCCATAAAAAGTTTAGAAGTTTAAATTGACCTTCAGCTTTAATGAACCTAAACTCAACCTAACATAATGCATCATTTTGGTATTGGTACAATACAATTGCACTCCGCACTAATAAATCTTTATCACAGACAATCTGTAATCTCAGCAGGACTACTTGATGATGCAACCAAAATTTCAGCGTAAATTCTTATAAATCTTGTCAACGTAGGCTAGTTGGTGACCATATTCCTCCAGTACATAGATAGTATTATGTTCATTTGTAAATTATCCTTAAATATATATGTAACAGAATTAATTTCAAAGATTTCATCGTTGTTCTTTGTACTGTGTTGCTAGAGCAAAATGTTAATGTGCCATAGTGCCACACTTTTATTTTAATTCTTGAATATGCAACAGGCACATGTAACATGTTATTAAACCAACCAGAATCTCAGTCATGGTCTCTCCTAATGCTGATAAATTTGAGGATGGGAAAATAAGTCACAATCAGTGTTATCAACCTAATTTGTTTACAGCAGAGTAAATTTTTTATCATTAACCTTCGAGTAATCACAGGAAATGTTCAACACTAACAAAATATATTTAAAAGAATCTAAAGAGTAGAATGGCTCCATGGGTCCCGTTACATTATCTGCGCCGTAGTTAGACAACATAAAATTTGTTTCTTTAGCCTAATAACAGTCTCTAAAAGGTTAAATTAACTTCTGTGTATGATATCATCTCGTCAAATATCCAAATATAGAGAAAGTTCAATTATTATGGTGACACTTGGCAATCAAGCTAACAGGAAAAATTAGAAATCATACGTTATGTTCACATTACTCTAATCCACTGCACTGTCTTATTAGGTTATGTTATCCAAAATACCAAATTGATTATAAACACATACCTTCTTTTTTGATTAGCTGGCTTTGTAGACATTTCGGATTTTATCATTCAGGCACTATTATGAAACTTCACGATATGAACACAATCTTAGGACACTGCCAAGGAGAGTATCATATCGCTTTCCACGTTATGCTTTTTGGTTTGTTTGTTCATTCACCACTAATAAATTTCACTAATCACAATTTAGGTCATTTTACAATGCACTACACATAAAAATGCACTTTGTTATCGTGAACTTGCACAGTAGAAACACGAGATCGAAAACGAAGTTTGTACAGAAGTTAGTTCTAATGGACGATTTGATATTTTCTCGAAAACGGAATAAAGGGACTTGAATTTTCATTGGTTAAAATTGTACATTAACATTTTAAACACCAATCGTATAACGAATACGTTCCCAGACGAACAACCTTACGTGTCACAACTACTTACCAGACTGCATCAAAAGATGGCGGTAGCATGGATAATATAAAGTCTTAATTACACCGTAAGATGTCGCCATTAAAATCGTCCTAAAAACAAATCTAATTTGAAACATTTTATTTTATAAAATAAATGTCCCAAAGCAATTTATTGAAAGCATTTGTATCTTTTTGTTTCCTTTCATATAGGACAACCTCAGTAAAAAATTATGTGAGTTATGTTCATGTAGTACCTTATCGTATGAACAGATGGCAGCACGTCCATCAAAAAGTACCTTTATTTAATGTGATTTTGTGAATTCCACTCTAGGGATGATCGATATTCATCGATGTTGTATAAACGTCGATGTTTTACTGGAAAACATCGATGTTTGACATTCATATCGCCAACAGGATGGTGATAGCATGAATAACCACCTGCAAATGCCACTTCTGGTGTGCCTAGCACTATAACACCCTAACCCAAGGGAAATAATGTAGGTAGGGTAAATACGCCAAACGTCGGCCACCCCCCAAACTTCGGCCGTCTATACATTTTCAGCTTGCATTCATTCAAAAGGTAATTTAATTAGGTGTCAATTTTGCTTCTCGAATTGCAACCTTAGTTCATACTCTATACGTACAAACCGTTACTGTCCGATTCCGTCACTTGCTCTTCTCATACTGAGCGTCAGTAGCGATTGCGCTGTTGAAGCGTCAAATTCGCATGTAAAGTAGCTTACTTGAAGTGAATACTCACATTTCGGGGATTGATATTACAACGATAAGACATTTATTTATTTTTGTTTTAAGCCTTATTATCACTAAAGGATTATTTTTACTATATTTTATGACAGTTTTTTCAACGTTTTGCGTATATTTTTCAGGGCAAAATAGCAGGCCGCCATTAGGGTAACAGTTTTGACTTATAACCGGATTCTCGGCCGTGGCCGACTTAAAGTAAATGCACTCTGTTTTATAAATTCCAATTGTACCAATTCCGTTGGCTTAACAAGAGAATTTGCAAAGCTTATAGGCAAATAAATCTATTTTACGTTTAATCACCAAATAACGGCCGGGGTGATATCAGTCGAATCTCGAGAAATAAGGTACAAGAGATAGGGGCCGACATTAGAAATATTAAAGATCGTGATGTCGACCAGCCTCAAATTCGAGCGCCACTATACAGGCTGATAAAAAATACTTTTATATTTTTCCATAGATTGGTTAGTAATTTTTAAATTATTTATCAATCTTATTTTCTCAAAATGAAATATTTATTATTATAATTTATTAATATTGTAAAGAAGTTTAAATGTAGGAGTTGACAGTATAGAAGACATATTCATGGTATCTTTATGGTTTGGGACTTGCTATCTATTAAACCCTTCTTATTAGCTTAAAAATATAAATGGTTGGTCGTGAATCTTTGTTGTACCAAAAAGCTGCCTTTAGATACTAAGTTTGTTTTCACTTAATGCTTTTGATTTTAGATAGGTACTTCAATGACAAAGCAGGGGGGAGATCTGAGGCCTTCACGGAATCAAAGAAAATTATGCGGTTAAGAATTTTTTTGTTGAGGAGAAATAAAAAAATATTTTATTATTAAACAAATACAATTACAAATGTATACTTAGTGTTATATTATAATTCTACCAAAGTAAATCATGTTAATAATATTTGTCACCGTCTTAATTTAAAACACCCTATACCCGGCCGACATTTGGGAAAAACGCGACCGACCATGGGCCGTGAATGGTCGACTTTAGGGTTTTTCTGTTCTCGACGCATCTAAACCTTATTATTACTTTTTTCTTTTAGTAGAAATGTCGATCTTATCCCTATAAACATGAAATAGATGAATCAAACTATCCCAAACCGCATCAGAAGCCAACCTTCGTTGGAAACTGACGGTGCTAGAGCGATCCGCAGTCAGAAAATCGCTAAGAGGGCCGACATTTGGCGTATTTACCCTACTGAAAGTAAGTAATGAAAAAAATCGGTTAGGTCTGTGTGATTGTTTAGGTATCTAACAAACACCTGTCTGCTTTATCTATTAAGTAGTAAATATTCCAAAGGAGGGTGTTATTTCTAAAGCCCCAATCTTCAATGGTCACCAAAGAAAAATATGCACTGGAATAAAGAAAACCCATCCATAACGTAGGTACTATCAGTAATTTTTGTTAAAATGAAGAAAATCATGGTTATTGATACATACCTGGTCTACATAGTAGGTAAGGTTGCCAACCGTAGGCTAGGTACATATAGGTACATAACATACCTAAGGTGTAAGAGAGCAGACGAAACTGAACAACCTTCCACAAGATTTTTTTTTCGGAAACGAAAAAAAATCGGCCTCTTCATACATTAGGTAGGTACAGACTGTCTAATCAAGTTCATATTTTTTTTATGGAGAGGCCGATTTTCTTTTTCGTTTCCTTAAAAAAAATCTTGTTAAATAAATTACAAATATATTATCTTTGTGTATTTTTGCCTTTTCCATAAAATATTTACCTATATTTTTTTAATGGTTACATATGTGGTAAATAATTATGTGGTAAATAATTGATACATACCTGGTCTACATAGTAGGTAAGGTTGCCAACCGTAGGCTAGGTACATATAGGTACATAACATACCTAAGGTGTAAGAGAGCAGACGAAACTGAACAACCTTCCACAAGATTTTTTTTTCGGAAACGAAAAAAAATCGGCCTCTTCATACATTAGGTAGGTACAGACTGTCTAATCAAGTTCATATTTTTTTTATGGAGAGGCCGATTTTCTTTTTCGTTTCCTTAAAAAAAATCTTGTTAAATAAATTACAAATATATTATCTTTGTGTATTTTTGCCTTTTCCATAAAATATTTACCTATATTTTTTTAATGTAGATACCGTATCTAGGTGCTTTTTAGGGTTCCGTAGCCAAATGGCAAAAAACGGAACCCTTATAGATTCGTCATGTCTGTCTGTCTGTCTGTCTGTCTGTCCGTCCGTATGTCACAGCCACTTTTTTCCGAAACTATAAGAGCTATACTGTTGAAACTTAGTAAGTAGATGTATTCTGTGAACCGCTTTAAGATTTTCACACAAAAATAGAAAAAAAGCAATAAATTTTGGGGGTCCCCATACTTAGAAGTGAAACTCAAAAATTTTTTTTTCATCAAGCCTATACGAGTGGGGTATCTATGGATAGGTCTTCAAAAATGGTATTGAGGTTTCTAATTTCATTTTTTTCTAAATTGAATAGTTTACGCGAGAGACACTTCCAAAGTGGTAAAATGTGTGTCCCCCCCCCCCTGTAACTTCTAAAATAAGAGAATGATAAAACTAAAAAAAATATATGATGTACATCACCATGTAAACTACCAACGAAAATTGGTTTGAACGAGATCTAGTAAGCAGTTTTTTTTAATACGTCATAAATCTGAACAAAATACACTATTATTAAAACATCGATCAAAGTTACAACGAACTACAAGAACTTTTATATTATGTTACTTGCTGCTACGGAACCCTCCATGGGCGAGTCCGACTCGCACTTGGCCGGTTTTTTATAGCTTAGTTTGAAAAATACTATATTTCTTCGAAGAAATATTGACAACCCTAGATACTCGGGTAAGTACATACGGATCGCCGAATTCAAAATCTCCCATTTTTGAAGTTACCTATCAGGTGGCCAAACCGCAAAATATATTTAAAAAAAAATATCAATAGTCAATGGTGATGTTTTTTAGGTGGGAAAATCATCCAATGACATACCTACCCCGCTCTCGGGCGGAGCGCGAGGGTGTGTCAAACTTTACTGACTAAAACACCCAAGCCTGTTCCTTCGTTGCGAAGTTTTCCTTTCAGAAACAAACTTTTGGCCCCAGAGTAGGCTTCCACCCTGCTGAGCCCCTACGGTTTGCTTGCCCTTACGGTTTGAGGCGCGAGTGAAACAGTACGGGCGTCGACGACTTGGGCTTGGTCCGGACGGTTACTGGAAAATCGGACGGCGAGCTACCCACTGTTCGCCTTCCGCAAGCCCGAGCATCAATGATGATGTACAATGCGTTCCAAATGAGAGTAGGATCACCCGCCATGTGATGTCACAATTTACTGTGAAATCGAGGAAAGAAAATTTACAAAAAAAATATTTTATAGAAGGTATATGAACTGTGAACGAAAAAAGTTTAATCAGAATCCAGTTCTTCAATTTTACTCATATCTAAGTTCTTCAATTTTACCAAAATTTCTTCGATTTGACAGTACGACGAGACGTCAAAACATAGGAATCGGTCCTATTCTCATTTGGAAGTTGGAACGGGTTACGGTAGTGGGCCGGGAAAGCCACTCGAGCCTTATCGAATTTTCCAGTCCTTTCAAATACTTATTTATAGGCTTATAAATAGAAATTACCTACCTCTGTTTCTCTTGATAAACTTACATACAAGGATAATTTTGTATCAAATCAACATAGGTAGGTAATAATTGTTTGATACGGTTCTCGAGCGAATTATTTTCCTTTCCCCCCATCACCCCTATCACAAAAGGGTTTCTAATGCAATTTACACGTCTTCCTATAACAGAGAAGCAAATACTATTTGATTAACCTCCCTACTTGAAACTCAATAAGCACAATGCAAACATGATGAGACGTAGTTCCCAGGATTTGAACTGGGGATCGAAAACAAACAAATAGGGTTTTGATTTCTGGTTCGCTGCCTCCATTCAACGACAGGAAGGTTGGTAGCAGGGCTTTGAATAACGTTAAAAATTTGGTATCGTTACCTTCATCGTACGAAGGTAACGTTATTAGTAGAGGTAACGTTATACTTGGTAACGGTACTTAAGTGAACTTTTACCGGTAAACTGAGTAACGTTATCGATGATGTTATTGGTAAAAAGTAAAGTAACCATGGCCTAAGGCTTGATAACGTTACCAAATGCGTTACTAAAATACCGTTAAATAACGTTATTTTGTTAAATCTCTTTGTTTCGTCTAGATTAATGCAGAAATTAGTTTGATTATGTATTCAACAACACTTCCACGATGCAATATTTTTCATTAAATATAGGAATTAGGTACATTTGTTCTATTAAACTGTCAAAAAGTATACGTAAATTTCAAGGGATATACTGCGTCGTACAACAACGCATTAAGTAACGATAAAAGTTTCGATACTTGTAACGTTAATTGGTAACGTTATTTTATAGATTCGATACCAAAGTATCGTTACTCGTGTTGCCGTTAAAATGTTAACTTTATGAAAATAACTTTACTTACCGATACTTATAGTGTGAATTTGGTAACGTTAACAAGCCCTGGTTGGTAGATCTAAGTACAACGCCTTCCAAATGAGAACAGGATCGATTGCCATGTTGTGACGTCACGATTTACTGTCAAATCGAGGAAAGAAATTTTTAAACTTTAATCAATTTACGAAAAGAAATATTTATTTACGAACTGTGAACGAAAAACGTTTAGTTAGGATCCAGTTCTTCAATTTTACTCATCTGTGAGTTCTTCAATTTTGCCAAAATTTCTTCGATTTGACAGTACGGCGTGACGTCATGACATGGCAATCGATCCTATTCTCTTTTGGAACGCATAGTACAATTTGACTCACTAAAGATGGGTTGTTAATTATGTACCTACTTTCTTATTAATTCCGAAGGCTGCCTCCTAGGTAAGCAGATTTAGGACCAAAGGCCATAACAAGAGGCTCAATCATTGTACTGGCTCTTCCGAATTAAAGTAGGTATGTATTATGTACTTCTATTCTTATTCTATTCTATTTCACAACTACAAGCTCTTTAAAGCGATCCATTATCGATCTAAATAAACTATTAAAAATGATGGAGCCATACAGGGTGTCTTTGACATCGACGTTCAAACGAATACCATGAATATTTACGTTTTTTTTATTTATTTAAATTATTTGATGATTTCCTGACTCAGTAAAAATAAATGGGTCTCTTTTTACCTATGTAGATAAGTCTTTTACCTATTTACTTACCTAGGTATTTTCACTTTTGATATGGACCAAGTTTCCCTAGGTACATTCTGAAGGTGTAATTTGGGTTGTGCAAGTGCATATAGATAGTCTTAATGGTTGATTAATTGACTTTTAACTATCTAAAACAAAATCTTAATATCCAAGATGGCGCCCACCGATTAGGTTACGTCATTACAGAAGAATAATAAGACCACAGTCTTCCCATTAGAATTTCCTATTTGTCACTGGCCAGTTCGAAGTTTCGGACGGTTGGTTGATCAATGTCCCGACGCAAGTCCCGTCCGACAAATGGACCATAGAGATCTCAATCGTATAAGTAATGAGCCCCGACACGATGCATTGGTGTCGGATAATCCTATCTTTGTTAACTTTTGTTTTTATTTTGAAGATAAATAAAAATCAGCTTAATTGACATGGAGATGGTCCGTAGATGCATCAGAAGATTTGAAACCAAGTAAAGTGTAGGTTATTTGAATAAATTATTAAGTAAATAATTCTTAAGTAGGTACCTACCTACTTATTATTATTTTTTTCTAAAGCCAAGGACGGCAAATCAAATAAATTGAAATAAAAATGGTACTAAATGGCACTTAAACTACCCAGCAGCCTTAGTACCTACTTAACCCTCTTTTATTTAGAAATTCATCAGGTAAAATGAAAACTAACTCAATAATTTGTTTTAATTAACAAATTGCACCAATGAGATACTTACCTATATAAATCACGGTATAATTGCATTGGTGCTAGAAACACTCGGGTTCTAATGAATGCCATTAATTATATCTTTGAAGGGGCTTGCATTGCGCCTTCTAGTACATATGGTGGGAATGAAAAAAAAGGTTTTTAATTTAGGTACGTTTAATTTTGTAAAGCATTCCTATTCTTTAATTCCATATTTGACTACAATGGTTAATGACCTAATAGGTAGGTATCTTAAACAGCAATCTGGCAGTGAAACCCAAATTCGAGTGCAGAATGTCCCATTTGACAGTAGTCCAGTGCGAATCACTACACTCCATCCGTTTAGGCAGGTAACTAAATGTAAACAATCTTAACATGTCTTTAATCTTAAAAAATTGTCTAAAAATGCTTACAATTAGGTGTTTACCTAAACCGATGTTAGGTAATTAACTAAAAAATAATCTTTGCATATCTTTTAAACGATTTATTTTTAATAAAAAGAGTTATCAAGATTGTTTTCTTTTAGTTAACTACCTAAACAGGATGGATATAGAACAATCAAATAAATAATAATCAATGTAAAATGTCAGGGCGGAAATCAGGTAAATAAACTGAATAATGGTTTTATTGAAATTCTACGAAATCAAGCGCCTTTTGGTAACATCCGAGCAATCTATCACTTATTCACAACAGTGCTATGACAAGCATGTTACACGGTCTGCGGTCAACCATAACATCGTTTGTTATAAATTATAAATAGATGCTTCCTACTCATTCTCATTTTACAGGCTATATATTTACAACCGAACGATTATTACAAACACGCCAGCTATATGAAAGTCCAGTAGCATTTTAATGTTAAATGTCCAATATTTCTTGACCTACGGTTAAAAAAGGAACCAAGTTCAAATGCTCAAGTTTTACGTTTTGGGTAATACGGATATAATAATATTGATAATGTTTTGCTTCGATAGGATCGGAGCAAATCTAGAGGATAGAGCGAAATAATTTCATATTACTAATTCGATTGTTTCGATTACGAGTAGGTATTAGAATTTTAAAATTGTAAAAGTAAAATATAAACAACTAGATTTGCCTTTTATTTGTAACTTAAAATATTATTTGTTTGACCGGGTAAAACCAAAAACCTGTAGTAACCTATCATTTAGACTTCGTCTTTTTCGATGCTCTCCGAAACTTTTTTTAACTGTTATCTACGGTTACAGATAGTTTTTAATTTCGGTTATCCGTTACTGTTACGGAGCTCCATAACGTCCCTAGAGTCGAGTTAAACTGGTCACAAGTCTAGACTCGGACGGGAATATCTTCCGTTTTACTAAACGATCGGACCAGCTCTTTGGCGCCAGCTAATAATTCCGAGCCTACAAAGACATATAGATAATACATATATATATAGACATATAGACTTGCAGACGCACTCTTGGTTAAAATTCTACTGCTATTTTCTTAATGGGAATAATATTCATGAAGGCATGACATGTATGTCCGTATTTCTTCATTAGTACAGTAGCCAAATGGGCCAGACAAGACTTTATGGTGAATAAATTTTCTCACGGCAAATCCCATTTTAAACGTTTTCCTCCAAGACAATTAAGATAATAAGCAATTACCTACCCTTATAAATATTGTGTTTACCTATATACTAAATCCAGGGGGCTTGATGTCTCTCGAGGTTCAGTTGAAAAACAACGTCAGGCAACTGAAATGCAGAATGTCTGGAATTTTGTTGAACTGGATCTTTATGGGAATCACATTGTTATTGTTATCGGTTAAAAACAAGTATTTTCTACGTAAGTCAGTGTTTCTGGTTTTCCATTTTCATTATTTAACACCACACCGACTTCCAAAATTAAAGTTACGGTTCCACATGTCATGTCTTCATCGATATTATTCCAATCAAGAATAAAATTATTACTGAAACCATTAATGCATTCTAACGTTCATCTTAAATGTGGCCCTGGATGTCAATAGGCTTTGGTGGGTTTGGCATCCGCAAAAATTCGCAGAAGAGGATGCTAGAAGATAATAACAGAAAAACAAAACCAGAATTACATTGACGTACAACAACATATTTATCAAGATAGACCTTATAGATCTTTGCCTTATAGGCAAACAAATGAATTATTATTATTATTATTATAGAAATGTCGTGGCCAGATCTTAGAAATTGATCACTTCATGATGTGGCCAAATAAAACTGCCCCCCTAGCCAAGTTACAACCGTTTCGCTTGCGCCGAACGCTACGAGTTGACCTTGCCGCCAATTCTTTTGTTCTAACCACGTGACTGAGGGTTAAGACGACGTCATTCCCGTACATTTGAAGCTTTCTACAAGCGTTAACTATTGCAGATTAGCAACTTGGCTAGGGGTACTGGCCAGATCGTTTGAAACGTTAAAGTTTGATGATATTTCAATCCTCGTTTAGCCTACTTCCTTTTATTAAATAAGATTAGTATCATTGAAATCCTACATCAACGTAATCATGTAATAGCCAAACGAGGATTGACATATAAGTAATCAAATGTTAACATTCGAACGATCTGGCCAGTTTGAGTCGGCCATATCATAAAGTGATCAATTCTAAGATTTGGCCACGACAGATACTAGTTATTAAAACCTCAATTAAAAGTAATGACTCTATCATCATCATTAGGAATCGCTTAAAGAAGTATATCTATTGTTTAAACGATTCGAAGAACAATACGTTATCTATAGGAATTGCATGACTTGATTCCGTCATCTCATTTCTACCATCGGACAAACCGACGCACGGCGAGTATTCACCCTTACGTTGTTGAAACATCTACGGTCCGGACTAAGCGTTTCGCTTCGTCATTTATACCGCGTACTTCGAAGGACTGGAACAGTTTGCCTGCTGCGGTCTTCCCGTCTGATTATAATTTAGGTGTCTTCAAGGCTAGAGTGAATAGGCTCTTAATAAACTAGTTCGCCTCACCATCAACGATTGCATCACTGCTTACTATCAGGCGGGATCGCAGTCATGTCTAGTTTATAACAGATAAAAAAAAAAACGTTATAATGTGTGGTGTTAAGTTTTCATCTACAATATTTTTTATTTTTTTTAATTGAGATAAACTAGTGCTTGACTGCGATCCCACCTGATGGTAAGTAGCGATGCAATCTTTGATGGTGAGGCGCACTAGTTTATTAAGAGCCTATTCACTCTAGCCTTGAAGACACCCAAATTATAATCGGACGGGAAGACCGCAGCAGGCAGACTGTTCCAGTCCTTCGACGTACGCGGTATAAACGACGAGGCGAAACGCTTAGTCCGGACCGTAGAGGTTTCAACAACGTAAGGGTGAATATTCGCCGTACGTCGGGTTGTCCGATGGTAGAATTGCGATGGCGGAATCAAGTCATGCAATTCCTGCGCACACTCTCCAAAATGCATCCTGTAAAACACCGAAAGGCTGGCTACCCTACGCCTATGCTCAAGGCTTAATTATGACTTAATTTTCAAACCTAACCTAAGTTTACAAACCTGCTCCTCAGCAAGTACCTATTATTTACTTACAATGTCCTATACTTAGCTTGATTATAACTAAGCACGTCAGTATTAGTGATTATGGATTATCAACAGTTAGCCTAAGAACCCTGACTGGTAAAACAGGTTAGCTATCAACCAGTAATGGGCCGCGGACAAGTACTTAAGTACTAGTTTATGCTTAGTAAAGCACGTGAAGCCGATAGTCCTATAGCTGATCTCTCACCGGTGGTGTCGGATTTTGTTCCATCAGACAATGAGAATAAGGGTAGCTCGCTGTCCGGACAAAGCCCAAGTCGTCGACAGCGCGCATTGTTCCCGCGCGCCTCAAGGAGTTGTCAGCAACAGCAGGGACCCAGTCAGGTCGAAGCCTACTGGGGCCAGGGTTATCCGAAAGGGAGCTCGAGCCCTGGTATGAAGGCTAGAAGGAACGGGGTGGGTCTTTTAGTCAGTAAGAGTCTGACACTATCTCCCGCTCCGCCCAAGAGCGGGGGTTGTCATTGGATGATTTTTTCCCACCATAAAAAAAAGACAATGAGAAAAAAACAACTCTAAACGTACCATTGCGGTCATTTCTGCCTGATCACTTAAAAAATTTTTGTTTGAATCCTGCGGCGCGCCGCTAGATCAAACCCTTTGAAGTTTTCGTTTCGAGTGCAAGCAAAAATGAATTTAGCGGTGGTAAGGGTCTTTGATGGTATGTTATCTATGGTTGCGCACACGCTTGTGCACTGAATATCCGCTGCGTAACGGTGATCGAAATTCGGATAGGTTATAAATTAAGTGCCTACAAAAAAACTGCTTATTTCTACAGAAACTTTCAGCAGACCAGCGTAGGGGGAATGAAGTAAAATATAGATGTCGCAGCCGTTTCGAATAACATGCCGTATTTGGTACATATTGGCCACGATCCAGAGAGAGAAGAAATGGGAAGTGGTCACCTCCTTTTGCGAAGCCATAATGCTAGCGACAGATATGACCGCAAAAGTGAGGGAACAGACATCCCAGCCACTACTACAGGCGATGTCCCAGGCTTCGGGAATTGCAGGGTCATCGTAGGCTCGGACGCGAGGAGTAACTCACCGTCCGTGCCTGTTCGAGAAGGACTTAGCCCAAGTGGTCGAAGGCGCGAAATGCCCCATATGTGTCTTAAAGATTTATTTTTCAGAAATTCTCCAAACGAACATACAGAGACAACTGGACGACACAGGTGTGAGTAAAAGTCTGACACGCCCTTTTGCTCCACCATAGAGAGAGAGAGAGAAGTCATTGGATGATATCCTCAAAATAAAACGCTTTATGCCAAAGGGTTAAAAGTTTTACAAATCATGGAAATGTTAAGGTGCAAGCGTTTCGATTTCTGGGAGACGTCCACACTCTCAAATATTATCTACCAAAGCATTATTATCTTTCAATCAACTCGGCCTATCATGGCAACCTTTCCATAGAGAGCTCTCCCAAGTTGCACCATATCAGTCTCACTATAAAACTTGTCGAGAGTCGGCTCGAGTCGGGTTGTACGATTAGGGTTCTCCGTTATATTTTTTTTTAGTTTTTTTTTTATTACATTTTTGTTTAAGAATGTGTAATTTTTTTTTTAAATGTTACATTGTATTATATTGCGCCTTTTCGGGCAAATACAATGTTTTTCTTTCTTTCTTTCTTTCTTATATTGTTTTTGTACCTAGTTTATTTTTTAAATATGAAAATTCATCAAATAATGTGTCCCTCTCATAAGTGTACTGAGAGAGTGTCAGACTTACTGACTAAAACCCACCTATGTTCCTTCATCTATTGCCCAGGGCCGCATAAATCTTTCGGACAATTCCGCAGCCCTAAGTACTCTGCGAGGCCTTGCTCTTTTGACTTTCACAATGATACTACCACGGAACTTCATGGGTTTTCATTTGTTTTTGTGAGTGCCAAATATACAGCATAATATATAATAGAGCAGTTGTGGCTTTGTAGTAACGGCCCTACGACCCTACGACTCCGGCTTTACGAGTTTGTAGGTCGCGGGTTGAAACCCAGGGCCCCTAGTTTGTGTAATTTATGTTATCACCCCTGCTCTTAAAACGGCGAAGGAAAGCATCGAGAGGAAACCGGTATGTTTTATAACCAAAAAATTGAAGACATGTGACATTCACCAATCCGTACAGGGCCCGCATGATGGAATACAGAGGGTATTCCTATTGAAGAGGCCTGAGTCCCAGCAGTGGGAACATTACACCACACATACTACTCGTACATGACGCGTATAATTATAAGTTTATTTTAATAACTCGAAGGGACCACAGATCTAAGTTCATTCATTCTTACACACGTTCCTAAGAAAAGGTTCTTGACTGAGCTGAAAGACATACGGACTGGTGACGAAGTGATGTAATAAGATTTCCTTTCGAGACACGGGACCCTAAAGAGAACACTATATATCTGTAAGTAATTCAATTATCTACCTGCCACAATCGTGGCATCAGTACAAACGCTCTCTAATTACTTGTCCGACATATTTATGGCTGTATAACTCGATCAGATGCGTATCACCCAAGTTTTATTATTTCCGGTACCACATTACTTTTTTAATAATCGTTTGTAATGAGTTTGAGGTGCAAGTGCAAGCATGTGTCAGTATTAGTTACGGCTGTTTAGTCTTTATGGCTGGTTTATTGTTACCCTGATTTTTCGATGTTGTTTCGATTGTTTTTTTTTTCCAGAAGAGTAATCATCCAATGACTTTTCTGCTTTAGTGTGGACCGGTAGGGTTTTAGACTTGTACTGACTACAAATTCATAGCTGTATCCTTCTGTTGCCCTTTGCATTCCAGGAACACAGGTTTCCGTTAAAGAGATTCCCCGTGGCCCTTGCGGGCATCGACACTGCTGTTCCTAAGGGCAAAATCGTAGGCAGATATGCGTTTTGGAACATGCGAATAGCTATAGTTTCTCCTTCTCTTCACCCCGTCCAGCTCCTTGATAGTTCAAAGTGCCTGGAAATAGTTTAGTAGCGTGTGATCTTTGACAACTAGTTGGGTAGTTAAAGAGTCTGAAAGCCTGATAACCTGTCTGACCTCGGGCCTGTGATCCTAGGTTAAACTTTTAATCAAATATTAAATATGTAAGGGGGATTAACTTGCGTGGTGCAGAAAAAGCAAGCAAGCAAAGCAAGGTTATCGATATAACCCAAAGAAACACCAAACTTAAGTGTCATGGTCCGTGGGGCCGAAAGGTTCTAGCTGGAATGGTGATTGCGTTCCGGAAAAAGCAGTACCGTAAGGACTCCCATAAGGTGGACTGATGGCCTGAAACGAGGGTCGTGGAAATCCGATGGAGTTTGGGAGTACAAACCTGTGTTAAGCAATAAACGTCTTTCGGCTGATATGATAGAGAGCCAAATAGGCAATGCTCCATATGAAATACTGGTAAACAGAAAGTATCGATTTGTCTACAATTCTAGGTAGATATTAATTTGTTAGTGAGATAAAATAGCAGCCTACTCAATAGTAAAGCCACGGTATCGCCTGACCCTCAAAGGGCCCACCCTAACCCTTCAAGGGTAAGATTTAAGTTAACAAGGGTAAGCTAATTCATCAATGACAGTATCTAGGTTTATATTACCAATAGTTTGGTATCTAATCGCCGAATACCCAAATTAATTTCAATTTGTAGTGAACTTCGGACGGAATTCTAATTCTTTTTATGTCCTATTCAATTATAAGTTTGGGTTAGGTAAGGTTTAATTGATTATTACAGAGGATTAGGTATTTGAGACTGAGAGAATTTAGCCAATCAACCAGTTTACAACTAGTTTTCATCTGTTTTCTCTTAATCATTTCCTGGCGCTTTTGGGCTGTTAAGAATTCGATCTGTCAGCACATTCCCAATTGTAGATTCCTAAAATACACGTTTGGTAGATATCGTTGTGAACGATAAGACAGCCATTGTATCCATAGATTTGAGTTTAGTAGCTTTTGTATTTTTTTTTAATTGTTTGGTGTACTATAAAGTTTATTCTGTGCTGTTCTCTATGGAGAGGAATATGCAAGAAAGTCCGTAGATATTTTTGAAAATCATGTTATATGAGTTACAAAAATTCTGGTTACATATTCTTTTGCCGTTTATTTTATGTGAGCACAATGTAAATACATATTACTACATACAAGTAATAAAAATAGAAATTAAAATAAGTCATTGGCAGGGTTTGTGGCAGGATATTTCCGAGAGAAGTTCAGCATGGCTTTTTTTAATTATTTGCAAACTGATTCTTAGCACTCGTAAAATTGGAGTAGTTTTTGAATCTCAAGTGTTTACACAGAATACAATATACCTAATAATATGGAATCATTGAAACAACCACGATTTCGGTAAAATGAAGCGCAGAATGTTATTGTAGTATTGACTACCTTGGTGAAGCATCCAGAGAAGGCTAACTCGATATATTTGCTGCCAATTACTACAAAAATATTACAATGTGTTACATCTACATTCTAATGGAAAAGAAAGTGACTGGAAGTGTCATAGAATATTTAAAAAAAAAACTTTTTACACTTGACACTGGCTAAATGCTTGTGCATTTTTTAAGGCGTGCGAAGCCAAAAGAAAAAATAAACACTGGCAGCTAAGAGTTGACCAGTCTCAACTGACGGTGCCCGTACAATTCTATTTCTAGACATCGAGAGACAGTATCAATTAATAAAACAACGATAAAGTAAATCGATAATAACTTGCAAACAAACTTGAAGACGGAAAATAACATGCGATAAGAAACATGTTCTCTGCATACCCATTCGTATTCATTCATAAATGTAAGGGCTTTTGCAGATTATTCTGCTTGCAGCATTGACGATTCTGCGACATCTTGTATGATTTCATCTTCTGGCGTTACCTGTGTTTAATATAGTCGGGAGTTTCAGTGGCTGCTACTTCAATGTTGCGACCGTTTTGCTAACGGTACTTACTGTATCAAAAAATCGCTTTTGCTGTAAGATCAAGATCCCTCTGACCATTTTTCTAGATACAAGCCGTGGACGATGCGGGAGATTTTTTAGTTCACTAGTTTGTGCATGGACTTCACGTAACATTCACTTGAAAATGGTTCCTACAGGTATGTTAAGGGAGTTTATAGCATTACATGTGTATTAGGTCTAGTTTTGAGACCGAAGAACGAAGGTTCGGTTACAGCCAATTTCGACCAAAAAAAAGTTTCGGCTGAAGAAAGGGGTCGAATATTGGGATTAACGGAAACTAGCGTCTTTTAGTTGACGGACGTCTATGTGCCATGGACGTCTATATATTTTATGTGTTATATATGTTTGAAGTTAATCGTCGCTTTATAAGTTTAACGATACACTTATCGAAATAGGAATAACTGTATCGAAATATTTTTTTTTTGTTCATCATCATCATAATCATCATTTCAGCCGATACACGTCCACTGTTGGACATAGGACTCCCCCAAGCGTCGCCACATCGAACGTTCCTGTGCGTCCCGTATCCATCGGTTTCCTGCTACCTTCACCAGGTCATCGGTCCACCTTGTAGGAGGCCTTCCGACACTGCGTCTTCCGGTACGCTTCTTTTTTGTTCAGTTTGTCGAAAATAGAAGAAGCGCCGAACATTCGGGTATGGTTTCAGTTTTAGCTGCAAATCATATTTCGGTCGTTTACTAGTCTACGATCGTATTTCAGTTTAATGACAGACTAAGTCTAGTCTTGAAGTCATGTAACATGTAGCAAGTCCGCTTAGATCCTAAGGAGGATGTAGAAACCTAGAAACCATATACTTCGTAATGCATACAGCAATCATGGGCGATGCAAGTACCTATGTACTTATTGGTTTAATTGAAATGCAATTCCGATTGGTATCTGGCTCTGTATAATATCCAGGATCAGTATCTGGGATCTTGTTTCTAAGATGAATATTTCATTAGAAGTTCAAGTTTTTACGAAAATATACTGTTTTTATAGCACAACAAATCTAAGAACCGTTTGAGGCTTCATACTTTTTTCTAAAGATAGCTTTTTTTTTGTGTACGCATAACTCACACTATTTCTATTATCTTTTCCGTAAAGCCAAACATACATTAAACAATTTCTAATCAACAAACTAAAATGTAAACTTGCTTCGTGTAGAACTGTCAAACGGTACTTCTTAGATTTGCCGGGTTTTAGTTTATCTCATAGAAATTTAAAAAACAGCCCTCCTAGCCAAGTTACAACCGTTTCGCTTGCGCCGAACGCTTCGAGTTGACCTTGCCGCCAATTCTTTTGTTCTGATAGTCTAAGATCCGATTAAGAACGACCTTCACCGGTCTGTTTAATGGATGAAACGTATTTTATGATAAATCTAGTATATTAAATAATATAACGCGGGTGGGTTGCCTAAGAAATTCTTGGCCATACTATTATTAATTAAAAATTGAAAATTTACTTTTTTTTTAGAAAAATGCACAACCGTTATTCAAACCAGATTTTTTTGCAGACAACACTATAACATCGTTTTCGTAATGAAACAGCGTTTATTTTGATATAGAATTTGTTGTATATCAAAATAAACACACCTGTTTATACGTACCTGTTTATACCTGGCAACCCATAGTTATGCCAGGAAACAAATAGGCAACCCAACATTTTTATGTTCTAAAGGCTTCACTCTTTCGGTTAGTATTGAATTTATTCGTTAAACACACCGGTGTACTTTTCTAAAAAAAAAAAAAATGTTTGGCCAGGAATTTCTCAGGCAACCCACCTGCGTTATATTATTTAATGTACTAAATTTATCATAAAATACGTTTCATCCATTAAACAAACCGGTGAAGGTCGTTCTTAACCGTATCCTCTACTATGAACACGTGACTGAGCGTTAAGACGACGTCATTCCCGTACATTTGAAGGTTTCTACAAGCGTTAACTATTGCAGATTAGCAACTTGGCTAGGGGTACAGGTTTACCTATTATATTAGTCTGAAAAATCTAAAAAGCTGAAGTGGCAGTGTTCTGGGTACATTCCTCACAGATGATCGGTGGGACCGAAAAATTCTGAAATGGCGGCCTTCAAGGCCGCCATTTCCAGCAGCGGCCAGAAGATGCAAGGTTGAAGGCCTTGCACAAAGTGGACCAGTGACTTGGTAAGGATCGCGGGAATCTGATGGAAGCGAGACGCTTAGGACTAGTCGTTGTGGTGATACTTGGAGGAGGCCTGTGGCCAACTGAGGCTAACTTTTGGTTGAAATGATGAGGAAACATCTAAACTAATATAAAAAAGAGGTAAAGTTAGTTTTTTTTTGTTTGTAGGAGGTAATCTCTAGAAGTACTGGTCCGATTGCTAAAATTTTTTCACCAATAGAAAGCTGCTTTATTCTTGAGTGACATAGGCTATATTTTATGTACGCGGACGAAGCTGCGAGCAAAAGCTAGTACCTAATGGGTAAGTAGGTATAAGATAAGTAATGATATTTTCTAAATAAAGATTTCGCTGATAGGTACACTAACACTGAAAGTAATATAAAAAAGGTTTTACTGGAACTTGCTCTTGTTCGTTTCTGGCTAATTAATTTTGTCAGACTTGGACTGTTAATTACAGTTCTTGCTGAATTGAATGACTTTTTCATTCCCTTTTTTAGGATAACTTATGAACCTGACGGGCACATTCGATGTTCGTAATGATAAAGTTTGGTACACAACTTGATATAAATAAACCGAGGAATACAATAGGGACATAACTTTCCCAATAATAAAATAGATAGGGCCCACTTCGAAACAAACGACCAATATTTTGATAAGGAAGGGACAGACAATCAATACTTGAGAGCAAATTGAACTGTTACGATGAAAAATAATAGAAACAATGACAAAGAATGGTTTCGCGTGTGGCGTGGTCGTCACGCGACGTTGGCGGCCATTTTGAAAACGTGTTCCCGCGTAAAGGGGACTCTTATTACGCAATAAATTACTGTCAGACTGTCACACACGTTATCGACGTGTCCAAACAAACTGTCGTATTGTCATGGGTGGTGATTGTGCTTGCTGTTAATGTAGAATCATTTCTATTTACGGCTTTATTTGTATGTTCCGACGATGTCTTGTAATCCCCGGGAGTTTCGAATTATGGTTATACCACTAACCATAATTCGAAACTTCCGGGGACTACACGACGTCGTCGGATTTTACGTGGGCACCACACTACGTGGATATCTCGTACCTAGTGAAGGCTGACCTCTACCTCTTCTCTAAATCCACATAAGTCTACCATGGTGTTGCAATCAGAATTACATGCTGTAATATCTGCCTAGATTCAATACTGATAGTGATATACCTACAACATAATGTTTGTTTTAATCGGGAATTGGATCCGGGTTTCGATGCTTCAGTAACCAACCGCGTTATCAAATATGCAAACTAACCTTTGCCTTTGACTACCATATTGGTCTAATAGTTGCTAGAGCAACTGGTGACCGTAGAGAGTCATTCCACTGCGTTTGATTCCCAGGTACCTACATGCAACAAGACAGTTCTGTTCTTCACTTTTTCTGCTGTCTTCTTAACTGCAGTCTTCTAGCCTAGACGGAAGACTAGATGTTTGTTTGTCCGATTCATAGCAGTAGGCTATTTTTATGGTGGGAAAAAATCATCCAATGACAACCCCCGCTCTTGGGCGGAGCGGGAGGTAGTGTCAGACTCTTACTGACTAAAAGACCCACCCCGTTCCTTCTAGCCTTCATACCGGGGGTCGAGATAGCAGTAGGCTAGCTTATACTTAATTCTTAATTATAATAACTTCTTCCGCTCTGGGTGGAGCGAGATCGAGTGTCAGATTTTTACTAAAACCCATTGGTTTTTGTTCAGTTGCCCTTATCGTTCCAGGGCCTCAGGTATTATATTGAACAATTCCGCATCCCATATTCGCTTTGTGTCGCTTAGTATACAGGGCTTGCAAAACACTGGCAACCTCTCAGTACCTACTATGTTACTAGCATCATAAACAAGTTTTGTTCTATGACTTTTATAAAGTTATCATATTTTAGTTCATCAGATTTCCATACAAAAATAGAAATTTTCAAATTAAACGTTCTAAATATTACGAAGTCTATGCGAAACAAGCGATAGTACAATAGCGGAGGGGAGCGGGGGTCGAGCTGAGGGGATGCTTGATGCGCTTGCGTTGCGTCATACAGACGTAGGTAGGTGTAGCAAAATACAGAGCTGAAATATGTTAGATAGAACAACAAAATCTTGAAGTTTTGTTTTTGGTTAATGAATTATGTTTTGTAAAAAGTCATAGAACAAATTTTGCTGTTTATGATGTTAGTAATACATACAGTCCTGCAGGGTTGTTAGTGTTATACAAATAACCCTGTATAGTGCTTACTTATCGCTTAGTGTTCTGAAATATTTCACGGCTTCTGTGAAATGGGCCAAAGCTGATTTAATATTATAATGCAGCTGCTGAACGAACGGTAATCCTACTTAATAATGATTCTGATAAATGAGTAACATCATTTTCCATAAAGTAAGCTTTGCGCTATAAAATATTTAAGTTAAACTAATTTGCTAAATATTTATAATATTTAACTATCTGGAACATTGTTCTGCCATATACATTAAAGAAAAAAATGGAGGGTTGGGGTAGGAGAGTAAAAAGTGTTAGTTAGAAGGTCTATTCTCAGATCTACCAAATATACAAAAAAAAAAGTCATAAAAACAGTCAAGCTGTTTTGGAGGAGTTCGATAGCAAATACTGTGACACGAAATGTTAATAGACAAACTTTTGTTTTCTTTTTACGTGTGAAATCATCACATTACCTGCACGCTACTTACTCTTGACGACGTGTGAGTGAGTGTCAGATTTTTGCTGACTAAAACCACAAACACACAGACACAACACACACAGTGACGGTGTTCTTTCAGGTGACCCACTGCAAGGGCTGCGGTAGCTTCTTCGAATTGTAGCGACATCTATGGCGTCACATAAGAACTAATTCTGCATCGCGCAAGTAAAGTTCTCCACGCGATCTGAGCGAAATCATCTGCCAGGCAGTTGCCCATCAGACAACATCTGTCTAGTCGGAGGATCCTCCCTTTTCAACTAAGTTCTGCGGGACTTTACTCTGTTTAACTTACCTCCAAGGAACAAACCACAGAGTGATAATAAACTGTTCACTATCAACAATTGCATCACTGCTTACCATCAGGTGGGATCACAGCTAAGCACTAGTTTCTGTAATAAAAATTCTTATAACGGTGTTTTCTTTAGTGTCCGCCTATTAATCCTAATAGTTATACTTAGACTATAAATAGTACACTTGCACATAAAACATTAAGAGGACTTTTTTTTTAGTATCTAATATTAAAAAAGAGTGCTTGGTACTAATTGACACTTAAAATTTGTGAATTTTGATATAAATTCATGATCTAGAGTTTTCGACTTAAAGTGCTGGATAAAGTGATGAACAGTTTTCTATTTATTTTAAAACATTGAAAATCTAAACGATAATAACATGTAATTTAAAAGTAGATTTTATACTTGAACATAGAAAAATACATTCGAAAATTGAAAGAAGATCACTTTAAAATTCATTTTATTATGAACTTTCTAGTTTATATCTAAGAAACTTAAATATAAACTTACTTATTTATAGTAAACGTAACTAGATATACGTTTACAAAAGCTAAATATACTTAGACATTTAGTTGTAATCTGAACACGTTTTGCAATTTGATAGGAACATGTGACTGTGTGTGTCAGTTTAACTGTTAGAAAATGCTTGAGGCATTAAGTCCGCCTCTGTGCTTTTGTGTGCATAAATAATTAAATAAATAAACGTTCCCAGAAGACTGGCAGCTTCCAAATATTAAACGTTGCAATATTTTGAAACACTTTAGACTTTACAATGAAAATATACCTCAACTGCAACAACTAAAGAAAAAAGCGATCGGAAAGTCACTTAACAAAGGCCTCCAAAATAATTGAAGAGGGTATTTAAAATATTCCAGTGTGCTTTGTCACCCTATTAGGGACGTCAACCTTAAGAGTGTGTTTCCACTGACGCGGTGCTGGGTAGAATGGAAAGGAACGGACCATGAATTGGCCAATCACAGTGCTCGAAATCTCCAGTCCGCATCAATTGAAACAAAGTCGAACGGAGCGGAGCGAAGCTGAGCGGACTTTCAAAGAAAATAATTGTGTGAACACGTGCTCCCGAGCCAGACAGAACAGAGACGAGTCGAGCACCAAAGCTGGCTCGATTCTGTTACATAATTGTACCCTACCCTCCGGTAGGACGGACTTGTCAAGACCGGGGCTTTACCATGACGTGTTAAAATGTCAGTCAAGCGAGAGAGAAAGAGAGATGGAGCTATACAGCCTATACAGCTACATGCCTTTAACAGTTCAGTTTAGGTGGTAAAATGGATCGCGTTCAGAGCTCTTGGTAGCACCTCAGGACTCATGTGCTGCATTTTAGCTTAGTTAGCGATATTACGTCATAAACTTCACACGTCACACTCAGCTCCTCTCCGCCCAGCTCCGCGTCACTAGAACCGCATCCTAAGGGCCAGCTCATACCGAGACACGGTGCGATGCATCGCGAGTGACGTGATGTATGTACAGATGAAATAGTACAAGGAATATTATTTTATATTAAGAAAAGGTACACATTCTGATGGAAAAAAAAATATAAAGTTTTTTGGTAGTTCTGAGTATCAAAATAGATTATTGATAGAGAGATTGATTGAGTATTGATTTTTGTTCAGAAATAAATACTCTGGTATTTATTTTTTGTAAAAAGAAACATATTTTCCGGTTTTTAGCTGTGGTAGAGCAGTAATTGCCCAGCCGTAACAAGACTAACGAGTTGTAGGTCGCGGGTTCAAACCCAGCTAGGCGTATAACCTTGTGTAATTTATTTCACCATCACTGCTCTCAAAACGGTGAAAGAAAAGTGCGTGAGGATACCGGGATGTCCTAGAACCAAAAAATCGAAGACATGTGACATCCATCAAACCGCGCTGGGCACGCGTGGCATGGTTTACGGCCCATTACTTACCTCTTTTAGAGAAGAGGGTTGAGTGCCATCATAAGGCTGATTATGCTATGCTATTATGGTACCTAACTAAACAGTGAGCAAGTTCTCTTGACAACTACAATAACTGAGCTAAAAGCTCATCCTTTTTTGAAGTAAGTGGGTCAAAAAGCTCGCGCATCGTCGCGTCGCGTCGCATTGCGACCGTGACTCGGTGTGAGTTGGCCTTTAGAGTTAAATATTGCTCAATGCTTAGACACAATTGCTCGAAACAATAGTTTTTACTAACCAAACGAAAATGGGTATCGTAATAGTGTAGGTGTAGGTAAACGAAGAATAACACGATGGAAAATAATAGACTATTTTCGTTTCACACAAAAGCTTTGTGTGTTTTTTCGCTGTAGTTAGTATATAAATAATGAGGTGCGAAAATGATTTCGTCTAGGTACTATTTTATTACTAACCGAACGAATAGGTACTGTTTATTGAGGGTAGAATACGAACAATGTAGGATGATATTAATACTGTGATGTAGGTATAAAGGTTTTTTTTTTAAAGTGTGAAATTAGCCAATGACTTCTCCCGCTATGGGTGGAGAGATACCCCCAGTATCTGACTACTTGCTTACTACTTATATTAACTAATACCACACCCGTGTCTTTCAGTTGCCCTTTGCAATCTTTTTTTTTTAAGGGTGGAAGTCATCCAATGTCCCTCCATCGAAAACGTGTTCACGACGTTGCGTGGAGAGTGTGTCCAGGAACTCGTGACCATGCTGAAACTCAGCACCGCGCTCAGATCTACGAGCGAGCTGGTGGTGGCTACTTCGAACTCTACTTGACTAGGAGCGAGCGACTTAAGGTACTTTTTTTTGGTGGGATAATATCCAATAACTTCTCCCGCTTTGGGTGGAGCGGGAGGGCACCGTGTCAGACTTTTACTAGCTAAATCCACACTTGTGTCCTTGGGTTTCCTTTTCAGAAATTCCCCGCGGTCCTAGATAGCGGGCATCGGCCTTGCTGGCTACGGTTTGCTGACATCTCTTTGAGGAGCGCGTGGATTAATAAGCGCTGTTGATGACTGGGCTTACTCCGGTCGGTTACCGAACGGCCGAACGGCGAGCTACCCATTGCTGGAAGCCTTGAGTCCTACTTGTGAAAAGAATAGGTAGATGATGGTTTTCTGATTCCTCTCCTTTTTTAGAGGTTTGTTTTTTTTTACTAAATGTTTTTTTCTTCTTCTTGTTCAGCGATCATTATTTCAGCCAAACCACGTCCACTGTTGGACACAGGCTTCCCCGAGCATCGCCACAACGACCGGTCCTGTGTGTCTCGCATCCATCGAATTCCAGCGACTCTGTCATTGGTCCACCTTATGCGATGTCTTCCACCGCTGCGTCTTCCGTTACGCGGTCGCCACTCCAGAACCTTTCGGCCCCAACGGCCATCTGTTCTGCCTGCAATGTGCCCTGCCCATTGCCACTTAAGTTTAGCGATATCTTCGCAGAATGTAAACGGATTTTGAAGATTATTTTTGTTCAAAACAGTAGGTATCTTTGCGAGATGTTCCCATTTAAATTTGATGAAAAACATCGGAGATAGACCATGGAACTCTTCAATAAATAATAAGAAATCTTCCGGGATTGCTGCAATCGCCTGTCTGTTTATTATTAACACCATTTCATAACAACATTTCGCCGGCACGCTCTGAAGGTGAGTAAGTTCACACATCTCCAATTCACCAATTGTTTATGTTGATTAAGCTCACTTTTGCTTGCTTTTTTTGAAGTAAAACGACGTGTATTTGTTTTGGTGATTTATTTTGAACTGCTTCTAATTAAAATAAAAAGTTTTTTTAATTGTTACTTTTTATATTAAAGATGAATGTGTATAAGGTAATTTAGGATAAGCTACATTAAGGCATCGTCCTAATAGAACGCGAATGCACGATCATCGTAGGTTCGCGCGAATTTTACTCGTACGAACGCGCGATCAAACTTATTGAACTCGAATAGGTATCCCAACTGACAATCGCACGACGCTGTCGCGCGACTAAATTGTTTGTAAATCTATTCGCGCGAACTTAGTTCATACGAACGCGCGATCAAACATATTGAATTCAAATAGGTGTCCTAATTGAAATTCGCGCGATAATTGTTAAATAAAATATCGTCAATTGTGACGTCATCCAAACATTTCCCGACAGCAAAAATTGAGCGTGACTGACATCCTTGGTTGTTGGTATCAACCGGGCCACTGCCCCAGACCACGTTCGCTCGCTGAGCGAGCGGAAGTGGTCTAGGGCAGGCGAGCGAGTCTCGCTCGCGTCGTCGATTCGTGCGATGTTCAATAGGACACTCAGTTTTTGCCATCGCGCGAACACGCGATGGTTGCATCGCTTACTCGCGCGATGATCGCATATTCGCGTTCTATTAGGACGATGCCTAAGTGTTTCGGGTAGTGCAGTGGACTATTTTTAGGGTTAGTTAATAAAGATTGTGTTTATATAACCGTGTTCACTGACGAACCTCCACCACGTTAACAGCACGTAACAATATTAAAGATGACTAAATGGAATAATAGTAATAATAATTATGTGAGCTGTAGGTTTAAAATGGTTCATTCGTTCTATAGAACACACACACACATTTTTTAATTTATTTGGACATCAATTATGTTCATATTGTCATTTTACTTTGTTTATGGACAGATCTTAGTGATTATTTTGATAAATATATTGTAGAAATATTGATAGATATATGAATAAAAAACTTTAAAAATTAAAATTAGTATTTTGCAACTTTGTGTTTTTTTTTGGTTGTCGATCGTCGTACTTTTGGACATCGGTTGTATCTATATTTTCGTAAAAAAAACCTTTTTATAAAGCGCATTTGTCTCCCATTAACGGTTAAAAAACATCAAAATAAGACTGAAAATAGAAAATACACAAACTACGCAGAGTAAATTAATGAGATTTCCTCGGAAACGACTAAAAACTTTTCGTTGAACGGACAACCGTGTCCGAAACTCCGAGTACCTAATTGTACTTTTTAGGACTGAGCTTCAAAAAAATACAAGAATATTTCAGTACCAAAATAACATTAAGTAAGGAGATCGTTCACTCCGCTCCTCTGTCGAAACTTCGCCTAAAATCCAAAGCGTAATGTACCGAATAAATTACAAAATCTTTTTATCTGTAGATCTGGACTCGACAGCAATCCATCTGGGAGGGCTTAAGAAGTTAGAAGAATATTCAAGTCGTTTGTACTCTGAGTATTAATGGTTCAAAATTGGAATGTTAATACTGGCCGTTGATCTTCGGAGTTCGGAGTTTGAATCAAGAGATGATGCAGGCTGGTTGTAGGCAGAATGTTTGACTGGCTGGTTGGTCTAGTGGTTAGTGGCCATAACTGCTATGCCGGAGGTCGTGGGCTCGATTCCCACCCAGGACAAATGTTTGTGTGATGAGTACCTATAATCATTTGTTCGTGTCTGGGTGCATCTATACATATATGTATGTATTTAGAAATATATAAGTATGTCTATCAGTTGTCTAGTACTCATAACACAAGCTCTGCTTAGCTTGGAACTCGTTGTGTGATAGTTGTGGAATAATATTATTATTTTAATGTAGACTATTACTTTTACTGCCTTTGCAGTAAAAGTAATAGTCTGAAAAAATCAATTTTGACTTTAATTTTTAAAATTAAAGTCAAAATTGATTTTTTTTTCTTCTATTTGGCTTCGCATGGTTTGTGTATTTACTCAATGTCATGTTTATAAATTGAAACTTTATTGAAAAGTCAAAGGACATTTGTACGAGTGATAAATTCTTAGCCTGACAGCTGCAACTATGTAAAATTACTTTTTGTAGTCTAAATTATGACTCGAGATATTTTAAAAATCCAAAACAATTTCTTAATATCTGCCATCTGCGGCTGCAATATACCTAATAACGTCATCAGAATGTGGTTATGGTTGCCGAGGTTCTACAGTAGGTATATACTTATTGCGAATGTATTTTATTCTATTTAATACCTACTTACTAACCATTATGGATTATAATTAATTATACTGGTTAGTACCTAATAATTGAAACTTTACATATATAACAACAATTATAATTGTTATTATTAGATATTATTATCTAGGTGCTCGCAGAACAGATGGCCGTTGGGGCCGAAAGGTTCTGGAGTGGCGACCGCGTACCGGAAGACGCAGCGTTGGAAGGCCTCCTACAAGGTGGACCGATGACCTGGTGAAGGTAGAGGGAAACCGATGGAAGCGGGACGCACAGGAACGTTCGATGTGGCGACGCTTGGGGGAGACCTATGTCCAACAGTGGACGTGTATCGGCTGAAATGATGATGATGATTATCTAGGTAAATAAATTTATTATTATTAATTTCTTGTTTCACCAATTATTATTTGCACAGCATGGGACTCCATAGGTATATGTTATACATTTTGCTACTGCTGGTCCTCCCAATAGGCAATTATTTTAATTAGGTAATCTTATTCACAAATATTGTGATTAATAAATCATAAAATTACAACAATACGAATAGAGAGCGAACGAGTTGACAACCAAAATTCTTCCGTCATAGGAATTAAATGTATCCGTTTGATCATAATAAATTAATGTTATGAGCATCATTAAATAAATGAGTAATTGTGTGACAGATTTCCGGAAATGTTCTTTGGACGAGAAATCAATAAATTAATTTACTAATCATATTTAAAACATACTACCACTCTCTCTCTTCTGTAGAACTGTGCGCCGGGCGTTTAGCTCTCTGATTGGTTGAACTTCAAGCAGGCAAAACCTTTTTATTTATTGAATTTTGTATTTTAAGCAAATATCTTTTTGATTTGGATATTATTGCTGATTGGGTTTTTACCTCAAATAAATGAATTTTGTTATTTATTTTTAAATCGAAGCTCCGGACGTCTTAAACGTGTTGATCGCGTTAACTTAGAACAAAATCGAACTTGATTCTTCAATGAAATTATAGCGACATCTATGGATCCACATACGAACTAAAAAAATTCAAAATCCTGCATCGCGAATTAAAGTTCTCCGCGCGATTGGAACATATAGACAGTCCGAAATCATCTATATCAGTTGCCCGGATCAGACAAAACACTGTCTGGTCGGAGGATCCTCACTTTTCAACGGAGGTTTGCAGGACTTTACACTTTGTTTCACTTACCTCTAAAAAAGATTTTAAAATTCGTTTGTCACTAAATGCATCTAGCAATCAGTGGTGCAAGGGTAAGTATTCTTCTAACCCATTTTCTGTTCATGACATTATCGCGTCAGTCAGGCTACCAGACCCCCTGCGTCGTGTCGACCGCATTCCGTGGAATGCGAGTCTAAACAAAGCATAAAGTTTTGGTTGAAAGGTTTACACAATATTATAGTGTTGCTGTACGGACCGACAAACAAAATTGAATCAACACTCCATAGGAAAGGGAAAGTTTATCATCCCACATCTTGGTTGTGTGGATTATTACGTGCCTTAGAGTAGTAAGAAGATATAGACTATAACCTACTGAGTGTACATACATATATCTACAGAGACTAACTTTTTATATTGTGACCAGCTTTTGCGAACATAAGATATAGCCTATGTCAATAAAGCAGCTTTTTTATCGGTGAAAAAATTTTAGCAATCGGACCAGTACTTTCAGAGATTACCTCCTACAAAAAAAAAAAACTTAAACAAAAACTTAAACTTAAACTTAAACAAAAAAAAAAACAAACTTTACCTTTTTATAATATTAGTGTAGATAATGTCAAAAGTCTTCTAGTGGTTGAAGCTCAAGTTAGCTGTAGTTGTTGATTTCTGTTTTTTTTTTTTAAATTGTTTTATTAGTTTTTGCCAGTAGAAGAATTTTCTGAATCAGTTCTGGACTCTCAGAGTATCCCCCCCTACACACAAAAAATAGCTGGTTAAGTGTTTTTCAGAATGTACATACTTACTGTACATAGCATTTATTTAAAATCAATCTATATTTCCCAAAGAAAATGGTTTTAAAAGTCGGCAGGGTTCTATGCAAATGCAGGCGGTAGACGAGTGTGTAGTGCATTTAACTACGGCCGGATGTTCAAGGGACTATATGCCTTAAGTGCATGCACTACTGACGACGAAAGTACTTTTACTTAAAAACTGGTGTGATTTCGTAGCGATATTACCCGCGTCCAGAGCCAAAGTAAACACCTAGAAATGTTAAGTAACACGTCGTATTTTTCTCTTTTGATTGCGAGGAAATAATATTATTATAAAGAACTAGGCTATATTTCAAATACTTAACGCCTACTTTTGTTAGGACAATCTGAAAACCGAAAAAAAAACTGTCGTTATTTGTAGAGTCCTTTTTTAAAAACCGCCGTGGGAGTAGTTATAACAGTATTGTCTTATTGTTTACATTTCGCGCGCCACGACTATTAAACACTCCATTAGAGGCACTCTATAGCTTATTCATTCTCAAACATCATCTACTCTTTGTCTGTTTATTAGACCAATGAGAGTTATGTCTCTATTTCTGGAATGTGAGCAATAAATTTAATTGTGTGAGTTTTATCATTTGCCGCGTGACGTACTATGATGAATGTCTAAAAGGATTTGGGTCGGACTTCACAATAAATCATGTAGAAATAAACAACACAGCAATGGTGTATATTCCTTTTTCTGTGGCAGAAAAGATTAATAGGTTAAGTTAGAGAAGTACCGAGTACATTTCTAATGATGTTTTTGGTTTAGGGTAAGTTTGGAATAGCGACTGCTGCTTTTAAACGCTTTGGAGCTGAAAAATAATGCTTATAGTTATAAAGTGTCAACTGAGTTGATTAAAGTCACCCAAAGAACAATGGAAAGGGCGTTGCTCAGAGAATCCTTGCGTGATCGCATCAGAAATAAAGCTAACCGCAGGAGAACCAAGGTTTCCGATATAATTCGTAGAATTGTCAAACTTAAGTGGATTTGTTCCGTTTTAATACCACTTATCTAATACCACTGGTATTTGTTTGAACGCAATTTTATTACCTATTCTGAACGGAGATCACTTTTAAATAATTTAATTTATTGTACGAATCCATACCAGTGATATGTCTGAGGAAGCTATAATCAACCCTCAACATCTTGGGGGAAAACAGAAACCTTGACTTGCATAAACAAAATGGTGGCTTGTTGTTATTTATAGCAGGTTTGCAATACACAATTTCTTATTGAACTAGACATTTGTTAAATAAATACGTTTTTTTGGATTTTATTTCAATTAAATATCCTATACAAAGCATTTTGGCTGACTGTACTTTAGACCCTTGAATTTCTTTTAGTAATAGTTGGAGCCATGGTATCCATTCGGAATAGACAATTAACACGGGTTCAAACAAATACCAGTGGTACTAGATGAGTGGTATTAAAACGGAACAAATCCTTAAGTGGCAGTGGGCAGGGCAAATTGCTCGCAGAACCGATGGTCGTAGGGGTCAAAAAGTTCTGGAGTTGTCCACGTACCTTCCAGCGAAGGCGTCGCACAAGGCGGAGTGATGACCTGGTGAGGGTCGCGAGAATCTTATGGATGTGTGACGCACAGTAGTTCTATTGTCTGACTGACCTGTTGGTCTAGTGGTTAGTGACCCTGACTGCTATGCCGGAGGTTCGATTCCCACCCAGGACAAATGTTTGTGTGATGAGCATAATCATTTGTTCTGTGTCTGGGTGTAATTATCTATACTATGTATGTATTTAGAAATATTTATCTTAGTATGTTTTAAATCGGTTGTCTAGTACCCATAACATAAGCTCTGCTTAGCTTGGGACTAGACGGCGTTGTGTGGTAGTTGTAGAATATTATTATTATTATTTTCTAAAAAGAAACCACGAAATCAAAATAGGTACATTGGATTGCTACTAAATCAATGTACCTATTTGGACTTCGTCGCTGCGGCCTGCGCTGCGCTCAAGGCAGTTTTCTTAGAGAATAGCACTGCTGGATCGGTCTTTATAGCGACACTTGGGGACGGCCTGTGTCTTACAGTGTTGATAACTATGTAAACTCACATCACAAGACACCCAGACCCGGAACAATTATTGTAGATCAAACAAATATTTTTGGTTTCGTGCCGGAATCGAACGCGTGACAAGCATAGGGTTGCCAACTTTTTTTACAAGAAATAAAGTATATTTTTATCTGAAAAGAATATCTATTAGACAGAATTTTAGAAAAATGAACAGTATTTTATTTGTTTACTGTTTTTAATACATATTTTCAGAGCTTCTCACAAGCTTATTAATTTACAGGCTTATTTAAAAACTTCACACGTTTCACCACAATTATACCTAAAATTAAAATAAATGAGGAGCACATTCGATTTGTTCTGATACTCTGTTATTGTAATATGATAAAAAAAAATTGCGAAAGCGTCTAACACTTATGTATCTACGTTTGATGGTGAAAACAGTATTTTGTATACTTTATTTTTGTTCAACAGTAAAAAGTGAAGTAAAAAGTGAAAAAGTGAGCAGTGGTGGCCAAGTGGTAACGGCCCCAACTTACGAGTTGTAGGTCACGGGTTCGAACCCAGCCAGGCGCATATCTTTGCGTAATTTATTTCATCACCACTACTCTCAAAACGGTGAAGGAATACATCGTGAGGAAACCGGCATGTCCTAGAACCAAAAATTCAAAGACATGTGATATCCACCAACCCGCACTGGGCCCGCGTGTTGGATTACGGCCCATTCCCTCTCCTAGAGAGGAGGCCTGAGTCCCAGCAGTGGGAACATTATAAGGCCGGCTATGCTATGCTAGTAAAAACTATAATGGAGTGAAAAACAGTATAATACTTTTTTAACAGTATATTTGGCAACCCTAGACAAGCAGCACAGCAGTCAATCGCTCAACCACTACTCTAATTGTGCGCTCAAAAGTACCTATCTTCACAAATTATCAGCCTCTCAATTATACATTTCGGTAATTTTGTTTACTTATGCCTAATGCTATAGTAATAGAGAACTCCTCCGCCGCTAGTAACTATTTACCTACTACAATTTCTATAGAGCTTAAAGTATCTTGAAAGCCTAATTAATATTATAAATAAATGATAATTATGGCAAAGTAAGTTTGTTTGTTACCGAAGCAATCATCATGAAATTTTTTGCATACCTTGTCCAGGGTATTGAACAGGATATAACTTTTATAAAAAAAGTAGGTACTGTTCCAGAGGGAAAGAACAAGATCTTTTTACAGTTACAGCTTTAGGACGCTAGATTGCGCTACGTGTCTTTCAAATCATGATTTAACAAATACATCATCATCTTACTGTCGTATACTCCATCTGTTCAGGTAGTTAACTAAACGTAAACAATCTTAACATGTCTTTTATCTAAAAAAAAGTCTAAAAATATTATTTGTATGTCTTTTATGCGATTTATTTTGTAAACAAAGACATAACCTATCAATATTATTAACGTTTACCTAATGATCTAAGATCCGATAGAAGAAGTCTCTTCCCTCATCTGTTATTTGATTATGATAAAAATTATATGCTAGATAATGCGTTCATTAAGACCTTGCGCATCGGTTGCCTAGCTAAATCTGGTGCCAATGATGTTAAACAATAAAATTTGTCTGAGACCGCGATCATTTTAATATTTTCGACTTTTTCCAAATACTTACAAATTGAGTTCTATCGTTACTAATAATTTCTAATAGACTAAAAAAACCTAATTAACGTGATGAATATTAAACGCATTATCTAGCACATAATATTCATCATAATCGAATAACAGATGTGCACTAGAGTTACACAATTTAATTCCGCCAAGTCCGTTCCATCATCGGACCACAAGACGTACGGCGTTGCGCCATCGGTACATGGTGGACATCCCACCTATACGTACAAAGCGTTTTGGGCATTCATTATGCGTACAGCTAAGGAATGGAATTCCCTGCTGGAGTCTGTATTTCCTGATAGCTATGCCTATAGGTAACCTAGGGGTCTTTAAGTCAAGAGTGAATAGATTGCTTCTAGGCAAGTGTGTTCCATCGTCGGCCACATCATCGCTTACCATCAGGTGAGAGTGTGGTCAAACGTGAGCCTATCCATTATAAAAAAAAAATATGAGGGAAGGGATTCCTTCTATGGATCTCGTACTTATAACTACTTACCTATATTTACAGATGTTGTATAGTCTCGTGTTATTTGGGGTCGGCACTCGGCACATTGTTTTTTCTTCCATTCGGTCCTGTCATCCGTCACGCTATCAACTCCCTTATCTTCATTATCACTTCTCAAGTCCTCACACAATCCATACATCTTCTCTTTGACCTCCCTCACCCTCTCCATCCATCCACATACATACCTACTCATAACTGTTTTAGTTACATTTATATATATTATAATCTATACTTACTAATATTATAAAGTGGTAATGTTTTTTTTTGTTTGTAGGAGGTAATCTCTGAAAGTACTGGTCCGATTGTTAAAATTTTGTCACCGTTAGTAAGCTTTATTTCTGAGTGACATAGGCTATATTTTACGTAACCGGGCAAAGCCGCCGACAAAAGCTAGTAACAAATAAAACTACAAATTAGTGAAGATATGTACGAGTAATAGTTTGTAAGTCTTTAAATTCTAAATTTATGCGAGCGATGTCGCTGGAAAAAGCTAGATTATAATAATATTGAAATTTAACCAAACAATTTTCTGTTTAATATCTAAATAACTTTATTTTCCTCTAAATATTGTAAAGATTCGAATTCAATACATTCTATAGTATGAAAGGGTTCTTTGTTTCTTTGCAATGAATATTTTGTTTTTATCAGATCGTTATTAAGGTTAATCGAAGTATTTTAATTATGTACTTGGAATATAAAATCTACATAATGTCTGGGTTTATTCTGAACAAATATTTAGACACCGGCCGAAGATTCGGTTTCGATTTCGGCCAAAAACACTGGTTTCGGCCTTAAAATCGGCCGAATATTCGCCTCTATAGAAACTAATATCTTTGAATTGACGTTTGTGATATATCTTTATAAATATTTAAGCATAATTACCTACATTGAAATGTAGTTAGGGGTTATATAGTTAGATCGATATAGTTATAGGAATAACTATATCAAAATATTATTTTTTATTTCTCAGTTTTTTTTTTGTTATTATGTCAGTTTCGATTTTGGTTACAGCCGAAACTGAAAGAGGAGCTGAACATTCTGTTACAGCTTCAATTTCGGCTGCAAATCGTGTTTCGGTTGGTTACAACAAATATGCCATGTTTATTTTGTATGTCATGTTTTCTCTTCATCACCCTAGGTTGACTGGTAGAGAATGCCTAAGGCGGTCCGCCTTTGTAACTTTGTGTTGCACGAAATTTTAATAAATAAATAAGCAAACCTTAAGTTAAGTAGTCGTTCCGCCCAGAGATTAAGTTTCTCACTTAAAAAACATTTGATTTCCAGTCGTAATCTCACCTCGATGACAATTAATGTTAAAAACTTGTAAATTTTGTAGAAAGGAACATTTAATTAAAGACGTTTGTGACAGATTGAGATTTAGGTACCCTTAGTTCCGAATTACGTCAAAAGCGATTATATCGCGAATTCGACCAAATTTAATAGTCACAAGATAAAAGGACTATTGAGTACTATTTGTGACGTTGCCGCGTTGCGCGTAGGTCGGATTCGCGATATAATCGCTTTTGACGCAATTAGGAACGCGGGGTTAGATTTGAATGCGAAAATTTTTAGAAATACGATATCGATTGTCTGATTGGTAGGTGTTATTGATAAATAGTCGATAGAGCCTAATGTTCTGAAATGGCTATCACGTACAAGAAAGATGTAGCACTGGAAGACCTCCCACAAGGGGGACCTGTGACCGGCGGAGGGTCGCCGGAATCCGTTGGATGCGAGATGCACAGGACCGGTCGTTATGGCGACACTTGTGGGAGGCCTATGTGCAACAGTGGACGTCTTTCGGCTGAAATTATGATGAAAATAGGTATCAGGGATTTTTTTTTGGTGGGGAAAGTCATGTAATGACAACCCCCGCTCTTGGGCGGAGCGGGAGATAGCGTCAGACTCTTACTGACTAAAAAACCCACTTCGTTCCTTCAAGCCTTCATACCGGGGCTCGAGTTCCCTTTCGGGTAACCCTGGCCCCAGTAGGCTTCGACCCGGCTGGGCCCCTGCTGTTGCTGACAACTCCTTGAGGCGCGCGGGAACAGTGCGCGCCGTCGACGACTTGGGCTTGATCCGTACAGTTACCGGACGGTCGGACAGCGAGCTACCCATTGCCCACTGTCCGCAAGCCCGCGCCTACTGTTGCAGGAAATCGGGATTTATCAGCCCACCAATTTTTTGACTGGCCTGTTCGTCTAGTGGTTAGTGGCCCTGACTGGTAAGCCGGAGGTCGTGGGTTCGATTCCCACCCAGGACAAATGTTTGTGTGTTGAGCACGATCAATTTAATTTATAATATGTAAGCATTTAGAAATATATAAGTTCCGAATGGACTCATAGCACAAGCTCTGCTTAGCTTGGGACTAGACGGCGTTGTGTGATAGTTGTGGAATATATTTTTTTTTTTACAGAATAGTTCAGCAGGTTTCTGGCATAATAATGTCAAATTAATTACGGTGGTTGAAGATAAAAAAAAAGTAGTCGTTTCCACCGAAAACCGCCAGAGGGCAGGTGTGCAAATGGTGCGCAATAAAATTAAATAAATGTACATTTATAACAAAGACCGCATTTCATCGCACGTAACGGTACGTGTGTGATTTTTTAAAAACAGTTTTGACGTCTTTAATAGCTTACGTGCTATTTATTTGTATGTTTTAAATATAAAAAATGTAGGTATATACTGCTTGTTGTGTAAAACAAGCTTTTAATGAAAATATTTTTTTCAAGACAAATCATACGAGCCCAAACTCGATGGGGTTGTGTCGTTTAATTACCAAGTTCCTACAGCCACCTTCCGGTTCTATCATCAGATCAGCTCCATGTCATCATAATATTGCATTGTCACGCACTTTACACATGTACTCAAAAACAAAATTGTAAATTGTGTATACAAAATTTCAGCTCAATCGCTAACCGGGAAGTGGATCAAATTTAAAACTTGCAAGATTTGATGACAGACAAACATCGGGATAGGTGAAACTAAATAAAAGCTTGTAAAAAGGCAGTGACTTTAAATTTTTTTAGCACCTTTATTATTATTATATTACTTTATTGCACACCTTAACTTTAGTTCTGAAAGAAGATATACCTAAATACTTATGAATATAAGTGGGGTAATGGGAGCAGGGACGAAAAAAAAGAAAACCTATGTATGAATAAAAGCAATATTTACTATAGGACCAACTATTTCGTACACGCTCTTTCGTTCCACCAAGAGCGGAAGAATTTATTTGATAATTTCCCATGTTAAAAAAACGGTTGGTGCAGTGGGTGGACAATTAGTTCCTGCCTTGAGTATCACGGGATCGATTCCGGCACGGAACAGATATTATAATGTGAGATTTAAAGGTTTGTAAACGCACTACAATACGGGAGTAATTCCTGCATAGAAGCGACAATTAAAAAATTAGTCCGTGTATAGCTTGATGGTAGTTATTTACTTTGCATACTATAATTTGCAAGTGCATACGTGCATACTCCTGTTGCCTGATACCATCTTGCTGATTTTATTCTCGATAGCAAGGAACGAGTTTACAACTTAAGGGGCCCCTTCCCGATCCATCTATGTAGCGTCAACGACTCAACGTGAGCAGGGTTTAAAAGTTTATTGTTTCATCCAACGCAATCTAACGCAATGTTTGAGAAAACGCAAAAAGAGAGATAATGCATGTACGCTGTTGGCATTCGGTGTTTTCGTCACTTACTCGAATAATTCACAAAACTTGTTCTAGGAAATACGTGTTATGTTAATTTGAAAAAAATGAAAAAATATCGTCATTTAGAATCTCAATTAAATGTACAGGGTTTTTAATTTGTAAGTGTCGTATGAAGGGTTCAAAAGATCATGTAAAATGGCAGATTTTCAGAAGTCTTTACTGTATTAGTTTTACAGATATTTATGGTTTGATTTCAATAGACACCTAGATGGTTTATTTATTTATTTGATTTCAATAGACACCTAGATGGTTTATTTATTTATTTGATTTCAATAGACACCTAGATGATTTATTTATTTATTTATTTGTTTGGTTTTCATCACTTCGGGACACCTAAGAGCAATTGGTATAATTGCTGGAGCAAAATTAGTTCAGAATCTGCCAGTTTCTAACATGTGCGGGGTGGAGTGGTAGTAAACAAAGGAGAGCGCCGCGGCGCGGTGGTGGGTCACGTAGGCTCGCTTGCGCAGAATTCCACATATACCAAATCCCGTAACGAACACATTTTTGAAATTTTAAAGCTCTTTCGATGGGTTTATATGATATCCACAAGATAGATGTAGTAAGTAGTCTGATTCACGTAAAATCAAACAAGCTAAATATCGTTGAAGTTTTATAGTCGTTCGATCGAAGTCCTATCCAAAAGCGATATTCACGATCTATCGACTTATTTCCAGTTACATTAATAAGTGTTCTACTAGGATAATGTAATACAGATGTTTTTTTTAAATCGACGAATTTCAAACGACTATAAAATCGGTGTCGTTCAAACTCGATTGATGGATGTGAATACGGAAATGGTCTAAACGACTAAATCGCTACGATATCGTTACGGTTTTCATTACGTGAATCGGGCTACAGATGTTTTCAAAATATATAGAGAAATATGTGTGATACCGTATAATCACGTACAAGCGTTTGTATGGGAATGTATTCCTGGTTGGGCGCTCTTAATGAGGTACCTTACGGTTAAACCACTTTTCAGATATACTCGTAAATGATAAACACAAATGGCCGTTGGCAGCTGCAGGAACATATGATCCTGGAACGCAAAGGACAAATGAAGGATACATGTGGGCTTTAGTCAGTGAAATTCTGACACGCCTCCTCTCGCGCCTTCCAAGAAAGATAGAAACCATTTAATCATAAAAAAAACAGTCTGTTTAGCCGTTTGCAAAACATAGGTATTATACATGCAGATGCAGAATAGATGGCAGATGAGACCGAAATATTATAATGTAAAGACTGCATACCGCAAGACCAATCGCTGGAAGACCTCCCACTAGGTGGAACGCTGAGCTGGCGAACGCCGCATATACTTGCTGGATATGAGAAGTATTGGATCGTTCGATGTGCAAATGTACATATACCATCTGTAGATGTGTTTTAGTGTAAAATGCTAATAAGACTGACACAGATAAACCTAGGATTAAGTATTAGTACCTACTTACTTATGGAAACGTATCTTGCTTGACGTCATTAGTTACGTTACGCGTGTGGCTTCGCCTGCGCGAAAGTAAAAAATTATCCCACGGGAACAGACTCCTGGGATAAAACCGGTGTGTCCATCCTAATCCGTTCAGCCGTTTCAGCGTTAAGGAGTAACAAACATACACATACGTATGCATACGTACATACAAGCTGTCTATCTTTAGCAATTAATAGTTTTATATTATTTATTTCACATAACACTGTACAAAGGCGGACTTAATGTCATAGGCATTTTCTATCAGTCGACCTTATGGTGGTGTAGAAACATAACATGGCAGGTGCAACTTAATAAATAGACAAAGAGAAGAGAGACAAACACAAATACATACATTGTTTACCTATTTGTACAGCATAAATAGTATGGTCGGCCTTATAATGTTCCCTCTGTTGGGACTCAGGCCTCCTCTCTAGGAGAGGGAATGGGCCGTAATCTACCACGCGGGTCCAGTGCGGGTTGTAGGATGTCACATTTTTGGTTCTAGGACATGCCGGTTTCCTCACGATGTTTTCCTTCACCGTTATGAGAGCAGTGGTGATGAAATAAATTACACAAAGTAATGCGCCTGGCTGGATTTGAACCTGCGACCTTACAACTCGTAAGTCGGGGCCGTTACCACTCGGCCACTACTGCTCTCCTATTTGACTCCTCTCCTATTTGTGTATGTATTGAAACATATAGGTATGTACAAATAAACAATGTTCTTTTCCACCTTTAAACGCGGACTGCAGTCAAAACTCAAAAGCACGAGCTACAGATACAATTACAGGAGACATACAAGTAGTTAAATAAACTATAATGATTATCTGAGAACAGATCAGGAGCAAACTATCCTATTTTCTCACCTAACAACACATCTTTCCCTATAATCACCATCAAATTGGTGATTCGAAACAATTTTAACTTAACCGCACCGTGGACTTAGATCAGCCAGTTTTTACACAGAGACGGTTTCTTGTTTCAAATAAAGTATCAAGAAAGATAAGGGACTATCCATCAATTACGTCATTCGTTTAGGTGAGGGTCGACGAAGTGCGAGATTGTGTGACAAGGAAATAATAACCCGAAATCAAAAATAGATTCAACTCTATGTTTAATAGCCGATTACTACCTACAGGTCTTTGGACTCGCTCAACTGACGTTTTTTTAAAGAAATAAATTTCGTACATGCGTAAATTAATACGAGTTTTAAAAAATAGGTACTTTATTTTTTAAGTTTATATTTACAAATCGATAGTTTAATGTACCGGATCGACCCTCCGCGGGATTAAAACGATCAAAATTTAACGGTGTATAAGGTATTTTTTTTAACAACAGACATAGTTACGGGACTAGATATTGTTTTAAGAGGCTCCTTTTCTACTCCCCTATCGTCAACATCGAGCATGGTTTAAAAGCTTGTTGCTTCATCCAACGCAATCGATGTTTGACAAAGAGGCAATGCGAAAAAAGAGAAAAAAGAGAGTTAACGCCTGAAAACACTGTTAGCATTCGGTAATTCCGTGATTTACTTGAATACCTACTTATTCCACAAAACTTGTTCCAGGAAATATGTGTTTTTTTTAACCCTAAAAAGTTTTTAAAAATAATTGTTGCCATTTAGAATCTTGGTTTTTGCAAGGCTTCTATTGTGATATTTTGAAAATTTTGGGTATTTTATGAAGTGTCAAAGTTCATGCAAAATAGCCGATTTTCAGAGGTCTTTACTGGATTAGTTTTACACAAAACAAATTGATTTCAATAGGAGCCTAGATAATATCCACAAGATACTGTGTTCCCAAAAAATCTAATGAAAAATGTGTAATAAGGTCATAATCGCGTAAGAGTGGTTTTATGAAAAACGATGAAAACTGTATGTCGAATTGCATGATCTTAATTTCTAGATGCGAAAAATGTGACGTAACACGGAAGGGAAATGGAGGCACACACATATGACCAGCAGTGATCCCTGTCATTCGTCCCTATGAGTGGAGCTGAAGAGTCCATCAGGAAATTAATGTGAAGTAGTTTACATAAAATATAGCCTATGTCACTGAGGAATAAAGCAGCTTTCGATCGGTGAAAAAATTTTAGCAATCGGACCAGTGCTTCCAGACATTACCTCCTACAAACAAAAAAATATAAAAACATAAAACAAACTTTACCTCTTTATTATATTAGTGTAGATGTAGATAAAAACTCACGCTTGACTGCAATCTAACCTGATTAAATTATGAAGCGCACTAGTTTATTAAGAGCCTATTCTCTCTAGCTTTGAAGACATCTAAATAATAATCGGATGGGAAGATGGAAGATCGCAGTAGATAAATTGTTCCAGTTCTTCAATGTACGCGGTATAAACGACGAGGCGAAACGCTTAGCCCGGACCGGTCCATAATGCGTATATTGGCATAATTTCTCAGTACCAGTATGTACATATTTGTGGTTTGCACAGTGTTACGTTAAATTAAATATTTGAACTGACCTCTGTCTCAACATGAATTGTCTAATCACTGTGTAATACTCGTAAGTTAACTTTTGTGTATCAAAAATAATTAAGTGTTTACGCCTGTTTTAATATTAAGAAGTGCAGTGTAAGTAATATGGAATAAGGGCAGGAAGAAGAAGAAGTGTGCGTGTTTTGTTGCCTTTCCAAAGGGCAAGGCGCCCGCGCCGTAATGAACGTGATTTATTTAATATTCGCCAAACTGCATTTGTTTTACTGTGTCAAAATATTGTCATCCTTGCTCCGCGTATAAAATTGTAAACACCTAAGTAAATCAAAAATATATTACCTTATCTCGATACGGGAGTTTCATTAAAAACCGCAATGGATTTTCATGAAGCCCCAACATTAAGAATCCTAAAAAATGTATCTTTCATATTACCAATTTCCTTGCTTGGGCATTCTTGCTTCGATAATCAAGAATCTCTCCCTGTGTAAACGAGCCTTTGCTCGTGTCAAAATATTAACCTTTGTAACTTTGTAACAATCGGAGGGCTTATATTTAACCGGCCTTTACACCGCGACTCGTTACTATAAAATATCGTTATAATGAGCCCTCGCCGACAGGTTAACAAGCTCTTTCATCTGGCATCGCCCGTGAAATGCTGTCTTTTTAATTATATTGACAGGTGATGATGTTTTGTACACTCGGTTGTACAAAAACGTAACCACTCCGTTGAATAAATACGAGTTAAGACTTTGTGTCGTCTGTTTAAGGTTGCTTTTTAGTTTCTAGTTTATTTCGGGATATCAACACACTTTTCATTATACCCTATCCGTTAACGTGTTTTCTCTTTTTTATAGAATACCACACAATAATAGAGACGTATCATTATATTGTGAGTATAAATATTTAGATATGTTGTTGCTACACGAACTCGTGTGTCTAATAGTATCTATTTGAATATAAATTTCTAGTTTCGGCTTGATTTTCGTGCAGACAGTCTAAAAACTGGCGGATGTCATGTCACATAGCATGATAGGCGACAAAAAACTGCCTTGATAGGCAGCCCGTATCAAGTGACAGCCAGATATAGCCCGAATGAAATATTTACGGGCTAAATTTTGTGCTCCAAATTCGGGCTGCATTGATTTCACGTTTCATTCGGTCGATTGGTGTGTTTGACTGTACCTACGTCCGGCCTGTTTTATGTTGAAAATAAAACAAAACGGCAGTAGTTGCCGCCGTTATGGCTGGAGTAATTGAAATAATAACTGATCCTGTACCCCTGTGGAGGTTAACGATCTCGTACTAATGGGGGGTCCGGAGAAATTGACGGCTAGCGATAAGCGCGCCTTTTTAAACGCAGATGATCATTAACCAGAGGCGTAGCGTGGACAAATTTAGACGAGGGCGAAGGCGCATCAGTGAGGCCTGTTTCTACACTTATTATAAAGAGGTAAAGTTTTGTTTTTTTGTTTGTAAAAGGTAGTCTGTGAAAGTACTGTTCCGATTGCTTAAATTTTTTCACCGTTAGAAAGTTGCTTTATTCTTGAGTGACATAGGCTATATTTTATATACGCGGATGAAATCGCGGGCAAAATGTAGTCTTTCATAAATTCGAAAACGAGATAGCGACTCACAATCCAGTGTTTGACTACATCGTTGCCTACCAACAGGAGAAATACTGGTCAAATGCGAACCTATCTGTTATAAAAAAAATCTCGTCCTTAATGAGCTCTCAATTAAGCGAGGCCCCTTTGGGTGCGAGGCCGTGGACTAGGGGCCACTTCGCCTGCGCTTACCGAGCTGTCATTAACCGAGTGGGAACGTGTAATGTAAAGGTTTAAATGAATACTGTTGTTATCCTGTGTTAGTTATCTTTTGGGAATTTAATTAATTTTCAGGTGGGAACACGCGGAAAGATGGAAGGATAAAACAAATTTAAAAAAGGTACGAAAACTTCGCGATGCAGCGAAAATAAATGGTGGATAATTTTATACTTACCTATATATTTGTATTTTTTTTTTAATGAAATATTGCACCCACACTAGAAATTACTCCTGTATTGTAGGCGCGTTCATAAACATGTAGACTTGCATATACAAGACACCTAGACCAGCTACAACAACTATCAAGACAGACACCTATAATAACTATCCGTAAGCCATACAAATATTTGTTTCATACGGGAATCGAACCTTGCGCATGCAGCGCAACAGTCAATCGCTCACTACTTTGCCAACCACCAAACCGTAGTTTTATGATTTTTTGAAAATCCTGTTTTTATTGTCTTTTGCGGGATGCTTTAGAATGATTTTTTTTGGTTTTTTTCATTATTCGCAAATTGATTCATATTGGATATATTTTTTTTCTTTTTTATTTAAGTGGGAAAATTATCCAATGCACAAACTGTACGAAGTCGAAACGAAGTTTGGTTCAGCAGACGAAACTCAATACTCAATACTTTATTGCAATCCATATGTCATATATAGATGGTTTTGAAAATTTTCATAGATCAATATGGACCCTGTCGGGCACAGCAAAATGTGGCAATGTAGGAGAGAGGAAGAGGGCTAATTAGCAATTCACGGAGTTCAATAGATAATTATTTTAGATCTAATTTGCTGCATTTAATTAGGTTTATTATTATGTATGAAAAGTTGAATACATCAAAGTCCTATAGTCTATTAAAAAGGCAATAGAGTGAATACAAGTGCATCTCTCATTCATCTGAAGTTGATGACAATCTATCTCACAAACATAGACTCCTTCAAAATTGATTTTTAAATGCATTCTCAGTTTTGCACACTCTTTCAATCTATATTTAAAATTGCGTTACGACGAAAACAAATGGGTTATTCTGCTCAGAAATCATTTGCATGAAAATCTTTTTTGCGGTTTCTTATCTACACTAATATAATAAGGAGGAAAAATTTGTTTTTTTAAGCTATTGCATAGCTTCTATCGCGGGCCTTGAGCGTGGAGACCGAATCCAGAAATTCCGTAACGAAAATAACCTAACACCCCCCACTCATTTGTTTTTTGAGCGTGGTGACCGATAAGAAAACAAATGAGTGAACAATCAATCAAAATTCAATTCAATGTGTGAAAGTGTAACTTCAATTAAGGCGTATAGACCCTTGAACCATCTGACCGAAATTATGTGAACGCAACTCTCGCACTCGCCTAGGCGGCAGTACGCAAATCTGTGCATTTATTTGCGGCCAGCAGCGTCCGGAAAGCGCTTTAAATCCATTTTCTCTGTGAGATATTGATTGATTTACATATGCAATGTTCACTTTGAAGAATATTTAACCACCAATTTTTATGTGTAAAAATGTTTCTAAAGGTCCAAGCCGATTCGAAGGAATACTACGAATACATCATGTATGTTAGAAAAAATCTTCATCTTTTTAGCAAAAGAGGCGATAGACATAATTATGTTACAAGAAATAGGGATCAATTAGTTCAACCAGGTTTCAGACTGGCTAAAGTGGCCTCTTCTTTCATGGGGTACTGTTTGAAATGTTATAATAAAATACCACCCCAAATATTAGAACTCAATGAAACGAAATTTAAATCTTGTATTAAACGCACACTATGCAGGCAAGCATATTATAAGTTGGAGGATTATATTCAAGATAAAAATGCTTGGCTCAATGCTGGTCCAGCTCCACTACCACTAGGGCGTACTAATTAGTTGATTAGTTGGAAACTAATATTATTATTTTTAATTTGAAAGACACAATTGCATTGTATAATGTAGAAGCACTTTTTCCAAGTTTGTGAATGTGAAGCACCATGGAGCATTTTTATTAGGTTACAACTTCTTTTTTGACATTACGAGCATGGCAGTTGAGAGTTTGTCATGCTCACTCAAATGTCTCGCTGTTGGTGGCACGTGTTATTGGGTCGTTCAGTTCCCTTCAAAATGGTTGAGCTGAGTGGGGCTGATGCACGCGTCATGCTCGTGAACGGGTGCCGTCAGATGGGACTGGTCATCTCTTAGCTGCCAGTGGCTTAATTCAGTTTCTATCTTTTAATTATTTTACATTTTTTATTTCATTATCGACATTGTGCTCACATGATAGAAGCAACAAGTAATATGTAACCAAGCATTATATGTAACACATAATATGATTTAAAAGAGTGTCCATGGAGTTTCTTGCACGTTCTTCTCCATAGAGACCTACTCTTTGGAACGTGCAATTTAGCTTCACTTTTCTTGGACTGACCGACATTTGACTATTCAAAAGTGCCTGTAAATGGTCTATTTGAAATAAATGTTTTGATTTTGATTTTTTGATTTTGAAAGGAGTAGGGAAAAGTTGCGAAAAGTTACGAAATTGCTAAATATTTTTTTTAAACATATATTTTTTTCAAACCAATTGACCTAGCCGTTACGGAGGAGTAGGCCTCAGAAAATCACTGTTTTATGGCACTTTTCGGGCGCTTGGCCCTTAATATCAAAGAAAAAAAAAACAAAGGAAAAAAAATACTGCATAAATAAAATAAATAAAAATAATTATAATTGCATAAGTTGATAAAAATGCTATGCAATAGCTTTACCGCGGCAGTCCCCGAGTGCCACCCGTCTTTTTTGTTTGTAGAAGGTAATCTCTGGAAGTACTGGTTCGATTGCTAAAACTCTTTTATTATAGAAAGCTGCTTTATTTCTGAGTGACATAGGCTATATTTTATGTAGCTACGCGGGCGAAGCGGCGGGCAAAAGCTAGCTAACTATATTCACATTACATTTGGAGTTAAAGGGATATTTAAAAAGAAAACCAGTAAACACGCCAGAAAGGACTTTATTGTTTCAAGTGGGAAATCATAAAATAACTTTTCTCGCTCTGGGTAGAGTGAGAGGGAGTGTCAGACTTTTACTGACTAAAAGCTACCTGTGTTTCTTCACTTACCCTTTGCATTTCAGGGCCACAGTATCTCCTTCAAAAATTCCTGCGGCGCTAGCGGACTATGGAGGTAGGGTTTGTGGAACATACCGCCGGACGTACATACAGCCGGACGGCGAGCTACTCATTGCTCATCGTCCGCAACCCCGAAAGACACAACACTTAACACCAACACGAAAACTTCCCTCGTTATAGTCTTAGAGTAATATTTACAATAGAAGAGCTTTGCTGAAGTTTCATTTATCGGTACAATAACGTTCACACCCGAAACTTAGAAGTTTGTTACAAGGCTCTAACTTTGATATTAGAAGCCCCATAGTAAGAAGAGGGCGTTAATTGTTATAGATTCAATAATTTCGGTGTTCATTTCCTTCAATGGCGGCTTGTTAAAGGTTTGTTTACGGAAGTAGTTGAGGATTGTAGGTATGTCATAGTCATGGCAATAAGTCTTCTCTTTGAGGAGTGCCTGGAGACGCGCCACGGTCTCACCTTCCGCATAACGCAGGTCCTCAACGGACATGGTAATATCCTTAATCAAGGCCCCCCGGGGCATTGATATGGTTGATACGGCAATAACTAGCTACGCCCCTGACTCATCATCATCATCATTTCAGGCGAAAGACGTCCACTGTTGGACATAGGCATCCCCCAAGTGTCGCCGCAATGAGCCGTCCTGTGCGTCTCGCATCCATAGGATTCCCGCAACCCTTACCAGGACATCAGTCCACCTTGTAGGAAGCCTTCCAACGCTAAGTCTTCCGGTACGTGGTCGCCATTCCAGAACCTTTCGGCCCCAACGGCCATCTGTTCTGCGAGCAATGTGCCCTGCCCATTGCGACTTAAGTTTGGCAGATTCTTCGTGCTATATCGGTAACCTTGGTTCTTCTGACTCGGTTCTTCTTGGTTCCCTGACTAGTTTTAAACTAAACCAGCAGTGTTCAACCTTTTTTTTTCTCGGGCCACTTAATGCCTCTTATATTAGCATGATGGGCCGCAATAACCTTTAGTGAAATAAAACTCTACATTTAATATTTTCTACATGCATGGTTTTTTTTTAACAAATGGACTGTTTTCTATAAAATTGCTACATGATATGGGTAGTTCTATTTTTTCATTTTGATAGTTGGCCCATGATTGATCCTACATCGCTAAGAAGTGAATTAGTAAGCAGACTTCCGTACAGTAGGTACAACTGCTACTGAGACACGGAATAAATATAAAATGATGCCACCAATAGTGAGAAGGTGTAAAAGACGCTAGGGTATACCTGACAGGTTTTCTTGTACAGTTGAGTTTTACAGATACACTGAAGCGTGCAAAAAGTCATACGACTTGGATAATTATTAAGGTACAATGAAATGTGATGTAGTCAACACTGGTTCAATATTATGGTTGATTAAGAGATCTTGATCATTGTTTACTAATAGAAGAACCTTATAAAAAGTATAGAATATATAGTATTTTTATATTACCTATACAAAATTCCTAAGTCGTTTGACTTTAGGTTTCCATACAAGCTTACCTGACAGGTGGGAAACCTGTCAGGTATACCCTAGGCTGCAGTGCCATTCAGAATTTTTTAGTGGGCCATTTGTGGACCGCGGGCCGCAAGTTGAGTATGGCTGGTCTAAACCAATGATTTGAAAAGCTAAATACGTGTCCCAGACTAAACGTCGGTTCGACCTACATACTACACCAGCAAACCCCAGTAAATAATTTAGTAGACCCAGCATTTGTTTTGTAATTAATTTCAAAATATCTGATACTAATCGGCGGTGGTAATTAGAGAGTCCATTTATTGATTTAAATATCTGTTATTCAAACAAACTTTGTTATTTGGGTTTAATTATAACGTTCGTTACTCGATCGGTGGTTTGTGCCCGTGTTAATCAAAATCAAACAAATAATTAGAGGTTTTTGTTAGGGCTGACCTACACCTTTTTTTTTAATAGAAAAAGTATTTATTTTAAGGCTCTGATTTTATATCGTACTGGTTAATGAATGAGTTTAATGGTTTCATGGCTGATTTGATAACGAAGCTAATAACTAAGGATTTTTTTTTGGGTCAGTTTATAATTATATATTTAGTAAATTATACACCCCTACTTTTTAATTAGTACACAAAAAAACGGGCTGTATCTGTACCCGTTACTGATCATATTTTTGTATTCAAAAGTAGAAAAATCCGAAATCCTAAAATTGACCACGAAAAGGTAAATTCATCGTAGATTCAATCATACATAACAATTGCTAGTAGAAAATACTGCGGGAAGTGTTTTTCCATTTTAATCGTCATTTATTCATTCATAATCAATAGCCTGCACAATATTTCCATAAATTGAGAGACATTTTGGGATAAACACAAACGCTAATAACTTTGCTGTTTATGAATATTATTTATTGAGACTTTACTTAAATAATAACAAGGGCTTTTCTAATAAGTCCTTTAAGTATTTGTACTAATTAAAAATTAGTGGTGTATATTTATAATTAGGAATTTTATATGACCCAATTAGCTTGGGATCCGGATACGGGTTTTTAACATGGAGCGAATGCCCATAAGGCCTCCACAACCCGTTATTAGATACTCCTTGTATGTACTACTGTGTAATGTAAGGACTGTCAAAGATCTACGAATATACAACCAACAGGACCAATGACTTTGTATGCTTTCCGAGTTACGGGGTGTCAGTAATGTCATAGATAAACTTTCTTACCTTTCTCTTGAAAAAAAAATCACCATTATCATGTTTCTAGCCTTTTTCCAACTCGCTTGGGTTCGGCTTTTAGTCTAATTCGGATGAGGTTGAAGACCCAGGCTTTATATGGCGCGAATACCTATCCCACCTCCACAACCTATTTACAAGGCGACACAATTCTCCTTGGATGTACTAATAGTTTGACTTTCTGGCGTTTGACTAAGTTACTGTACTGTATAGAACCTGCTACCTGTAACGACCAACTGTCAAAGATCTACGGATGAGAACCGGGATCAATTGCTTTACGTGCTTTCCGAGGCACAGGGTGACAGTAATCAACTTAGAAAATTACAGATAAATTGAGAAATTCAGTTTCACATTCACATATTATGTTACGTTGGGACGTCTTTCATCATCATCATCATTTCAGCTGAAGGAGTCCACTGCTGGACATAAGCCTCCCCCTTGTGTCGCGGTCCTGTGCATCTCTCATCTTTCGCATTCCCGCGACTCTCACCAGCCCCCCTAGCCAAGTTACAACCGTTTCGCTTGCGTCGAACGCTTCTAGTTGGCCGCGTCTCCGAATCTTTTGTTCTGACCACGTGACTGAGCGTTGAGATGACGGACGTCATTCCCGTACATTTGAAGCTTTCTACTAGCGTTAACTATTGCAGATTAGTAACTTGTCTAGGGGTACAGCCCCCCTAGCCAAGTTACAACCGTTTCGCTTGCTTCGAACGCTTCGAGTTGGCCGCGTCGCCGAATCTTTTGTTCTGACCACGTTGAGATGACGTCATTCCCGTACATTTGAAGCTTTCTACTAGCGTTAACTATTGCAGATTAGTAACTTGGCTAGGGGTACAGGTCATCTTTAGACGTTACTAAACTTTATACGCTGAAAAAGTTGCAGTACAAACGTTGAGATTTGAGGTTACTCACGCAAACATGTGAAACACTCGTAAATATTTATTACAACTTCCTGATTAAACTACATGGAAAAGTCATTAAGGAGATCAGAAACGTCGAAAAACGTCAGGGTAAAATGTATCGGGTATTGACGACGGTCAATCCACCTGACAGTTCCGTTCTTTTTATCCGTAGGTACGAGTATGTCACATAGTGTACCTGGCAGACGTCCCAACTGTTGTTCAGCGACAATATCTGTCATTTGGAACTGCAGTATATCGTCGATCAAGTCTGTATAGCAGGTATTTTTGATACGTGTCTCTGAATGTTGCATTGCGTTAAAAATTGATTGGCGCATTCCATAATGGTACCAGCATGGAAGGTTTTTTGTGAAATTTAAATAAGAAATATTTTATGTGTTTATGTTTACTGGATTATGTATCGATGCACAAATGAATCAAAATCGTGGACGAAGAAGAAGAATTTATATAGTTTAAATTTAAAAAAGTACAGATTTTTTAATTAGGAAAAAGCCGATGAAAAATTCCACAACTGGGGTTCCCAGAATTATGTACTAGATCCCTGGTATTTGTCTAAGCGTCGGCGTCGATGTGTAACACACTGAAACAAACATTTTTAATTAAATATCTTCTTCTCATCTCTTACTGAGCAGTGGCCGAGTAACGGCCCGACTTTCGAGTTGTAGGTCGCGGGTTCAAACCCAGCCAGGCGCATTACTTTGTGTAATTTATTTTATTACCACTGCTCTCAAAACGATGAAGGAAAACATCGTGAGGAAACCGGCATGTCCTAGAACCAAAAATTCGAAGACATGTGACGTCCACCAACCCGCACTGGGCCGGCGTGGTGGATTACGGCCCATTCCCACTCCTAGAGAGAAAGCCTGAGTCCCAGCAGTGGGAACATTATAAGGGCGACTATGCTATGCTTTGCTATGCATCTCTTACTCCTGTCGTTCAGTCCATCTCTGTGATATATTGCCCTGAGCGATAAGGCCGCCCGTTGTAAACTTAGTTTTTGTAAATGCGTAAATGTAAAGCTCCGCTGACTTCCAAAGAAAAGGGAGGATCCTCCGACTAGACAGGTGTTGCGTCTGGTCCGGGCAACTGCCTAATAATTGCTTTCGGACGGTTGTATACATTCTAATCGCGCGGAGAACTGCAGGTATAGTTGTGCAGGATTTTAAATTTTAGTTGTTATGTGGCGACACAGATGTCGCTATGTATGACGTCCAAAAATACGAAGGCGACGTTACTGACAAAAGCTAAGCTAGGTAAAACTAATACTAACACACATTACATTATTATCATTTCTCCTTTGACCAGTTCTCTTACTCAATTACAAAAACTCATTTCATTATTATCATTTCTCCTTTGCCAAGTTCTCTTACTCAATTACAAAATAAGACATAAGATTTCGACAGTACTGACAACTGACATAATATTATTTGCGCACTTTCGGAGAGTGTGACGACAATATAAATATGTATGTCGTGCTAGGGTTGTCTATGAGCAATAAAGAGTTTTAAACAAAAGATGGGTGCATTATGTGACAGATGACAGATTGTCTTGGACTGGGAATGCGTACCGGAACCTGTAACATCTTATGATAACGATGTACAGAATATTTACTAGTTTCTATAATAGTAGCGGCTTCGCTTACGTGAAAGTTGAAATTATCCCAATGGAACATTCTTGGGATAAAAAGTGTCTTAAGTGCTATTCTAGGACATGGCCTACCCTTGTGCCAAATTTTATCCAAATCATCGCACTGATTCTGCAACACTCGCGACCGTAGCAAGGATGAAGGTATCACAAAGTAAAACCACTTAACATGTTGTATAACTTTATATTATTCAGTAGATACTTTCAGTACCTACTTCAGAACTCATCATTTCAAGTAATATTCATCGCGAACCTAGTCACCGCGCGGAAAATCTTAACATCGCGATCTAGAAATCGACGCTCATCTAACAGCGCCATCTTTTGGTCAAAAAATAAACAATGATGATACCTATATTTAGTGTCAATCAACCCTAAGATATTGCTATTAGCACCCGTCCTTCATGTCGAGCATTATGAACAAATATAATGATGGAGGCATATTTAATGATCTGACGGTTTCTCGGTAAAAGATAATTGTAAATATTAACTCAAATCGTACATATGTAATGACGGTATGCAATCATAAACTATTTGTACATCACATATTTGAACTAAATTAACAAACAATCATATTGTTCAATTCAAAGAATATTTAAAATGCGTACTGCAAAGATGGCTAAAAAAAATTTACGAAAGATATGCAACCTTAAAACTATACAAATAAAGTAGAATTTAAAATAAAATTTACATGTTTTGGTATGGCAATCAAAGTCTATTTTATTTGACATTTGATATTTCAGAATCAACAAAATAAAATGCAACTTTGATGGTAATTGGAAATTTTGTTTGTATAAAATTGTGTCAAGAAATAGCTTTTGAATATAAAATAAGCGCTGTAGAATGTAAAATAGGGAACCAATTAAGCTATATTGACCTGTCAATAGCCACACGATATAAATATTTAATGTATGGGAACTTGAAAGCAATGTAGACTTTGTATACATTTTGAACCAATCGAAAAACAGAATTTTGTCGAAATCAGAAATTGAATATTTACTAGCCATTAAAACGTGGTGGACATTCTGACTCCCCAGCCGCTAGGACCCTGACTCCAACTTCTAGCCACCGTAGATGTGGGCATGCAGACGACGATCAATAGGTAGCTCGCCGTCCGACGCTCCAAACTGAGCCTCCTCGACGGTGCGTAGTGTTTCACGCGCTCCTCAAAATAATATCAGCATAACCGTAAGGGCCCAGCAGAGTCGAAGCCTACTGGGGCCATGGGATGATTACTGAAAGAGAAACCCATAGTCAATTGAAGGAACATAGGTGTAGTTTTAGTCAGTAAAAGTTGCGCAGTTAAGAAATTACATGTAGTTCTAATGTCTATGGGGTGTATCTCACCTCACAAAGTCAAGTGTACGTATTTTTAACGTCATTACTTGTTGGCCATGCCACCATATGGTGTCCCAGTGAGACACGGTCATAAATTACGTCATTCATCATTATGATTTCAGTCGAAAAACGTCCATTGTTGGACATAGGCCTCCCCCAAGTGTCGCCACAATGAACGGTCCTGTGCGTCTCGCATTCATCGGATTCCCGCAACCCTTACCAGGTCATCGGTCCACCTTGTAGGAGGCCTTTCAACACTACGTCTTCCAGTACGTAGTCGCCATTACAGAATATTTCGGCCCCAACGGCCATCTCTTCTGCGAGCACGAAGAATCGCCAAACTTAAGTAAGTTAGGCGATTCCTCGTGCTATGTCGGCAACCTAGGTTCTTCTTTGTTCCAAATTACGTAGTTGCAACAAATTGGAACCTGTCAGATTTAGATTTGTAGCTCAAATTATAACCCTAAGGGTATAAACAGCCTATCGATCATACATTCAAGAATAGCTTACACTTCACACATCACAGTGCTTCCTGCATTTTGAACTTCCCTATTACCGCGGCTTTCATAGATCTTCATTCCTCAATCTTCAATGATTAAGTGGTTAGTGGTCAATGGCCATTCTACATCATCTCCACATTGACCTATAAGGCTAAGTTTCTACCAGAGCTGTGCGAGGTAGCTAAGCGGTGCACGAGAGAATTACAGTTACAGGATTAATACAGAGAAAAATACAAGTTGATTAAACCCCAAGCGAACGCCGCGTTTGCTCTCTCATTGTCTATTGTGTCTCTAATATAATTATGGTATTCAAAAGTTTAAGGGTCGATTTCTTAATTAAGTATTTAGAGTTAAGAACTTGTCAAAACTTACTTTATTGCCAAAGTTTCAAAAGTTTTTAAGCTAAACTACAGTTTGGCAGGCTTCAATTGAATTCAAACTTCTATTTTTAATTCAAGATCTGGAGTTATCTCTCAGCGCAGCAAACTCTGTTAGAAAAAGGCTCAATGGAGTAAAATTTTATATAACTACCGACATAAGTACATAACAAGCTAAAGATGCGAGTGAGGCTTACAAGGAATGTGTCCTCTTTGTAGCTTCGTGAGAACTACACTGCGCACACGTTTGCCACACACGCCAATTTGGACGCGTCGGTCTCCATACATTTTATATGGAAACTAGACTTGCAGAGCTACACTTAATCTACGTCACGCGACGTCGTTCTACTTACAAATCAGGCGTGTTACACGTGAGCGTTCGATCTAATGTAGTTCTAGCTTTACTGTCCTCGCACACGGCCCTCAAAAAACGTCGCCACAAAAAGAAAAAAACAGCTAAAAGCTGCCGCAAAAAACAGCTGAAGCGCCCAAGCACAAGCAAGCTTTTCTTTTGGTGAAGCTTGAAGCCGATTCAAGCGTTTTTTTGTGACGGCACCGCCGCACACGAGCCACAAAAATAGGCCACCTCAAAATGAAGATTGAAGCGGTGTTTTTTTGAAACCCGTGTGCGGGGACAGTCAGTTAGTCAGAGGAGTCACACTATTTCCTAGCATCACTACGCCTCCTCGCTCCGCTCAGCTTCTCACACCTACTCAGTGTGCATTGGCCCCTAAGCATGGTATAAATTGGCCACTCTTTACGACCCTACTAAATGGTATCAAACGATCTAATTGCTTTATTCTCCCCGACTCCTCGATTACTGCATACAATGGCCATAAAAATTATTTTTCCTATTTTGTAATAAACTTTCATGCTTGCAAATTGCTAGGTTTTATTAGTTTCTTTTACACGTTGGATTGTAATAATAAACACTCGAGTCGAGTTAAGTTTTTAATCAATTTTGTTAGTGTAACTTTATTGGAAATAGTTATGATTGCATTTATTGAATCCGGTGTTGAATATTACTTCAGGAAGAAGATGATTGAAAAAAAATTGGTTAGGGATATGGGAATTTCGACTACGGAAAGAATTTGGGTGGGTTTTAATCAGTAAAAGTGAATGTAAGTGTAAATAATAGTGCAGTAACAATAATTCTAAATAATATAATATTCCATGTCTATCACACAACGCAAATTAGTCCCAAACTAAGCAGAGCTTATAGTATAGACAGCTTATAAACATACTTTTGTATTTCTAAATACAACAATACAAATAGCGTTAGATAGGTATCTACTGTTTTGACACTTTTAATATTATTTTTTTACTGAAAGGGTTAGTTTTTAATATTATCGATGGTAAGGACATACTTCAAAGGCTTGAAAACTCAGTCGCTCCAAACTTAGCCAATTGTGAAGGACTAGAAGAAATTAGTCACTTCAAACCCTAAATCAAATAGATTGCGCTTGGCCGCACATCTGACAGCTTTATGTGTATTTAGAACCTACTTACATGGTTTTAAAAAGAGAATCATAACCGCCATCTTTATTATGGGCCAAACACGCGACTATAAACTTGAAGCGTTTACAAGGTAATTTCTTGGCGGTCATCACCGCCGACCCAAATCATTTCAAGTAAGCACCTCTCTAGTCATCTCGTGAACCACATTGCTCATCCTTTTATGACCTGTTCAAGAGTCAGCCATAAATATTTCTTTTTCCTCTATTTTGAACACGATTTTTGTCCCTCATCATAGTTTTTATGTTTCATAATATCGCTACTGACATTTATGGGACAGAAACGATTTATGGTCACCCGAAAAAATATGTTGCATCTGCTCACAAAAAAAGACATGAATTCGTAAAACAAGTTAATAAAGAAACAGTAAAGTGACATGGTTACCTATTAGTTAATTACGAAACAACTGTAGCTTAGCTGTAGCTAAAAGGTTAAAATAAAAATAAATGAAACGGGTCTGTTGTAATTAAAGAAAGAACTGAATAACGCGAGATGAATCGCAATTGACTTTGTTGTCAGAAACTAGGCTACAATATTGTTGGCCACTAGAAGCATGGACGAGTGACAAATAGCGGCTATTATCCTAAAATATCTGAGTTTGGCAAATTCCAGGTCATTATTATGTGATAATAAAACCGGTTAGTGTTTACATTGTTTTGTGATTGTGATAATATATCGACATTCCTCCGTCGGAAAGTACGACCACACTGCTTTCTTGCTGCGGTCACTGTTTATTAAGTACATACTTTTTATCCCGGGAGTATGTGCCAATCATCATCATCATCGTCATATCAGCCGAAAGACGTCCACTGTTGGACACAGGCCTCCCCCAAGCGTCGCCACACCGGTCCTGTGCATCACGCATCCATCGGATTCCCGCGACCCTGACCAGGTCATCGGTCCACCTTGTTGGAGGCCGTCCAACGCTGCGTCTTCCGGTACGTGGTCGCCCCTCCAGAACCTTTCGTCCCCATCGACCATCTGTTCTGCGTGCAATGTGCCCTGGCCATTGCCACTTAAGTTTGGCGATTCTTCGAGCTATGTCGGTAACCTTGGTTCTTCTGTGGATATCTTCATTTCTGATGTGATAACGCAAGAAAACTCCAAGCATAGCCCTTTCCATCGCCCTTTGGGTGACTTTGAGTCTTCTTATGAGGCCCATTGTAAGTGACCACGTTTCGGAGCCATAAGTCATCACTGAAATATGTACCAATGCATTAGATATACTATTGTCTTCGTTCATGAGATTAGATAATAGTGAGAACTTAAAGATAATGTGTTGAAGCCGCATTACTTTGCAGTAGGTACTTAAAAGAAATAAGAATGTAGCTCGAGTATCTACAATCGCGAGCTCAGCTAGATAAGGTTTTCGAGGCGAGGTGTCAAATTAAATACTCTTCTTCTGAGCTTAAAAGCTAGACTAAGAATTAGTGTTACATCTATACACCGTTAAATTTTAATCGTTTTAATCCCATGGAGGGTCGATCCGGTACATGAAACACTATCGATTTGTAAAGTTAAAATTAAAAAATAAAGTACCTCTTTTTCAAAACTCGTATTAATTTACGCATGTACGAAATTAATTTCTTTAAGAAAAATTCAGCTGAGCGAGTTCAACGACCTGTAGGTACTTTGTACGCAACGCCGACAATTAACTACAGGTCATTGAACTCGCTCAGCTGACGTTTTCTTAAAGAAATTAATTTCGGGTAGGTACTTTATTTTTTAATTTTATCGTTACAAATCGATAGTGTTTCATGTACCGGATCGACCCTCCACGGGATTAAAACGATTAAAATTTAGCGGTGTAAATACATAATATAAAAGAAAGTCGTGTTAGTTATTTATAAACCAAAAACGACTGAACCGATTTGGCTAAAAATTGATGGGAATAGCTCCCCAAGAACTAGGAGACGGACATAGGATACTTTTTATACGGAAATCTTATTGAAAATCGTTAATCTATTTTCTCCTCCGCCATAGAGCGGGAGAAGCCATTGGATGATTAACTAACTAACTAATTGGTTAGATAGTTAGTCCATTTATGTCCCACAGCTGGGGGACGGTCTCCCTTTACCTTTTCCACACACGTCTGTCTTCGGCCATTGCCTTTGCCATTACCCAATTGAAAACAAAAAAAAAAATCTTTTTATCAACACTAATAATATTATAAAGGTAAAGTAAAGGAGGTGAAGTTTTCTTTTTGTTTTTATATCGACGGTTGAAAGGCAAAATGATATAAGCGACATTGAGTAAACTTTACAAAAGAGTGACTTAAAGTTAAAACTTTGAGTTCACTTTTGTAAAGTTTACTCAATGTCGCTTAGATCATTTTGCCTTTCAACCGTCGATATAATTTTGTTTAATGGAGGTAATCTCTGAATGTACTAGTCCGATTACTGAAATTATTTCACAGATAGAATACTGCTGTATTCCTGAGTGACAGGCTATATTTTATGTACGCGAGTGAAGCCGCAGGCAAAAGCTTGTTATTTATAAATCTTCATATTTAGTTAATTAACGTCACTATGAATAAAGCTATTTCAATGTTTAGTATCTTATAAATAAATATGTACCTATCAAAATAAATATATTTTGCGTATATAAATTAAGCTGCCCATAAGTTATAGGATAAATAAATTGAGTTCACAAATAGGAGCAATATTATATTGCTCGAAGTGAATTTATGGGTTTGGCAGTAAACCATATCAGCTGTCTGGTGGAATATTATATTATGTAAAGCTTTATATAATATTTTTCGGTCTGTGTCGATATCGTGAATCTGCAAAATGCAGACTAGCAGCTTGAGTTTACGGGAAAGGTTCATCTAATATATAAATATGTTACGGCATGTTTGTGGCACTCCTCAGAAACAGATCGACTGATTTAAATGGATTTTGGTTGTATATTCGGTAGTTAAGAGAATGGTCGAAAAGTATTTTTCATCCTCTTCTCCCAACTCCCAATTTTTTAATTTTGTGCCGATAAATAAGTTCATTATCTTTGATCATTTATATGGCCGAACATTGTTTGCCGAGTCAGTTAATAAGAAAGAATAATATAATCACTAACTAAGCCAGCGGTTTCGCCCGCGTTAAAGTAGAAAATTATCCTAAGGGACAAAATTATCCTTTTTTTCATGGATAATCATGAAATGACTAATCCTGCTCAGGATGGACTGAGAGGGAGCATCAGACTTTTACTGAAAACATCCACAATGCAATTGCGAATGTGCATCATAGAAAACTAACAATAAGTGACTGTATTCTGTGATAAAAACTAAATATTTTTTAAATATGACACTGGTTTCAAAAACCGTACAAAAATTAAACAACAAAAAAAAAAAAACAAAAGGACTATGAGGAAGTTGTCTAGACATTTGGCAGAATAGTCGACAACGGCTCTACTTACCATTAATAAAAAAATATATAAAGGAAGTTGTCATCACAGAACAGATGAAAGAGGTTAGGTTAGGTTAGGTTAGGTTAGGTTAGGCCTTGGACGGTGGCCTTGTGGACGGTGCAGGCGTGCCACAAAGTAGGGCAATGCTCATAGTTCAACTACCAATAGCAAACTTGCGATCTAAGTGTGCGTGGTCTGTTAGTTGCGTAATGTGCATTCATATTGGTTTATTGCCTGTAGTGGAGTTAGTGTCCCCGCACACGGGCTACAAAAAAGCCGCTTTCTAGCTTCTTTTTGTGGCGGCCTTTTTAAGTGCCCCGTATGCGACGGTGCCCCCACAAAAAAAAGCTAGAAGCCGCTTCTAGCTTCTCCAGCCACAAGCTGCCGCGCGCTTCAGCTTTTTTTGTGGCCGCTTCTATTTTTTTTTATGGCATTCGTTGTAGTACAAATCGGAAAGTATTTCCTTTATAACCTCTTTAAACCTTTTTTGTGGTTGTCATATCACACTTCGCTAAGGGATCAGTAACTTTTGTGACAGTTTAGACCTTTACCATTTTTGTCCCTTCTATGTCTTATAACGTATGCTAATGTGAGCAAACTATCTCACTAGTTACTGAATATATTTTTAAAAGTTCGTAACAGTTTGTACAAAGTTTTTGTAGGACTTTTATTGACTTGAAGAAGTAACTTTTTGGAGCACGTAGTTACATTTACAATGTAAAAATATTTGCTTCTGCCCGCGGCTTTGTTTGCGTGTTAGTGGATAATGTATGCCTATGTGATAAATAGCGTACTGCTGGTGAAAGTATTTTTTAAATCATTTTACTCGTTTTTGAGTTTCCTAATCCTTGCGTCGTTTATCCTCAATGCTGAGGGTCGTGACCTCGACGAATAATTTTCTTGTAGATTATATTTCGCCATGTTGTCCTATCTTCGGCAATGTTTTTGAGTTTATTCATTACAAATAAAAGATTTCTATATTACAAATCTTTTTTTTATAATACTATTTTCTAATTAGCAATGTGAGGTCTGAGTCAAGCATAACATGGCATTATTACAAATCACTAACAGAGAGTTTTTTTTAAAATATGATATTACAATATATGTAATAATAATTAAAAAAAAAATTCAACAAAAAGAAAACAACAATTATTTCTAACAAAATAGTTTGGGATTCTTGACACACGCGTGATATTTTGATGATTTACTATACAACAATAGTAAATATGTATTTTGATCGGTTAGTGGTTCTATTTTATAATCACTAAACTAATTGTATGAATATTCCTCGATTTAAATATCTTATTAAATTAAATTGATTGCAGTTTTATTTTTCATTCAACCTAATTCATCTTCCTGCCGCTGTCCCGATTTAGTTAGCATGGGCGCAACATAATATATATTATACACCGCTAAATTTTGATCGTTTTAGTTGGTCGTGGAAGGTCGATCTGGTGGTAGGCGGCGTTGCGTACAAACTACCTACAAGTCATTGGACTAGCTCAGCTAACGTTTTCTTAAAGAAATTAATTTCGTACAAGCGTAAATTAATATTAAGTTTTGAAAAAAAGGTACTTTGTTTTTTTAATTTTATCTTTACAAATCGATAGTGTTTCATGTACCGGATCGGCCGTCCACGGGATTATACGATCAAAATTTAACAGTGTAAGTATATATTATTTTGTGATCAGGACTCCTAATCACAAAATAATATAAAGCTAGAACTACAGCAGACCGACACACACGTGTAACACGCTTGATTTGTTCGTAGAACGACGTCACGTGGCTTCGATCAAGTGTAGCTCTACAAGTCTAGTGTCCCTAGAAAATGTATGGAGATCGACGCGCCCAGATCGGCGAGTGTGGCACACGCGTGCGCAGTGTAGATAACATCAGATAATTTTTTAGCGTCGAGTGATGTATTAAAATTGATTGTTTCCGTCTGATAGAAATAAACCAGTAATAAATTAGCGGATGTTAAAACCAAGGTATTATTAAGTAGTCTACTTACCGAACATAATTATACCAACGTACATAATTATTACTGCAAAACCATTCATTAGCAAAATATTGGCCTTACCATGGCGTGTTAAAATGTCAGGATAATATGTTAAAAGAGGAATGGAGCGATACGACCTATACAACACAATTTTTGGTTTATGCGAAACTTGATTATATATTGTTCAGAATCAGTTACTGAATGGATTCCAGTTTTTACTCCATGTTATATTTTTTCCCAAAAATATTTAAAAAAGTCACAATTTGGACACCACCGATACTAAGTACAACACAGGTCACAGCAAGTCTTAGCGGGCATTAGGCGCTAGTAAACAGCTGGGTGCAAGTGCAAAACAACCCCTCAGTCGCCTGGATGATCCGGTGACTATGTATTTTTGCTGACATAAAAAGCTTATAACTTTGTGATTTTTCATGATACAGTTATGAAATTTTGTACATAGATTCTTTACATAAAAATACTAGAGATGTGTTTTGGGTTTCGCATATACTAAAACTAATGTTATATGTATAGCTCCATCTCCATAACAGGGGCCAAGTCTGCTATTTTTATAAATTCGTCATTCCAACACGATCACATTGTCATTTTGCTAAAAGTTTGTAATCTGCTAATTCATAGTGATCGATCATTGATCGGTCAGTGGTCTTGTAATCGAATTGTGGTAGAATGACAATACCGAGCTTATTTGAAGCAATAACTGCGCAATGACGTCGAAGTGGTAGGTCACTGATCAAAGGAACTGCCAAAATGTTTACAGATTACCGCATACGTCAGATATTCATTTGTCATTATGTACGAGATTACCATTCTATGCCATTTGTTTCAATGGAGTGTCAGTGGTTGACCATCGGAAAGTCATAATAATGACGCCATTAGATTACCAAAACTCGTCCAAATCATCAATCATGAAATCAATGATAGACTATTCTAACACTATTTTCTCTTTGTAATAGCAGACTTGAGGCCCAGTTCAATTTAATTCAGTGGTAGGGCCAAAGGTAGGATGCAAGATCCAGTCGTTTTAATTCCGCAAGGCGGCTTTAAAATAACTCATTAAAAACTCGTTGAATTTCGCGTAAAATAATATTATAAGGACATAATTAAACACTTATAAATGTAATAAAATGAAACAGCTTTTTCATTCGATATACAAGTACTTACCAAATTAAATATCGAGATATTTTATTGAATAATACAAAAGTTTAATCAATTTAATATTTCTTCTCGACCTTTACCGTTGACCGAATCCTAATTGATAATAAATACATTCATTTCTGACATCGGCCTATTCCCGGGGGTCTAAAGGAGAATGTCAGATGTTTACTGTCAGCCTCCGATAGTCCGTCGATGACAGTGGTTGCTATTAATTGGCCCCATGGGGTCGCCCGGACGACCAGACGCAATCCCAAACTTTGACGACTATTATACATATTTTTATTGTCGAAAAAAAAGAACTGATATAAAAACGATACGGTTTTCTTGTTCAGCGGTTTGTTATTTGCGGAGGTAAAAATTTATTTTATATTTTTTTTCAGACTGGGCTAAATAATTCATTAAACTAAAAAAAATCTAGGTAATTATTGTTTGTTCTTGAAGTGGGTACCAATTGGTTTTATTGCGAAAATTCTTTTCATCATCACCGTCATTTCAGCCGAAAAATGTCCACTGTTGGACATGGTTAAAAAAAAACCTTACAATCGTTAAGTTTTATGTCAGTTTTATAAGAAGACATTTTTTTACGTTTTTTATGGAATAGGGTACCTATAGAAGATATGCCGCGATAAAAAGCTAGTAGTTATTATATTCCTTTCTTCTTCTTGGTCCGTCCTTGCTCTCTTTATCTGGTGTCGAGTCTCCTCACAATACTGCGCCAGGACAGTCTGTCCTTGTTTGTCGATTTTGGCAATTGGGCTTTCTTGACGTCTCTTTCGATTTTAGACCACCAGATTAATGGCGGGCGACCTCTCCCTCTCTTATGTTCGAGAAAATTTTGTGTTGTTTTTACTACATGATCTTCGCTACACCTTATTACATGTTCATACCATCTTAGGCGGTGCTCTGTCATTTATTATATATAGTAAAAAAAATCAAAAACAAACATCTTCTGTTTCAGTGACGGCCCCGGATGATCAGATTGCGATATCAGACCTAAACAAACAGAGTATATTAGACAGGCGTGGTTTATGGTGATCGATGCTCGTTCACGCTCCGTGGAAGGCGAGACTATCCAGACACTCGCCTGTTTCGCTAGTAAAACTGCTTAAAATACTGTAATCTTAAAATAAAATACCGTAGTAAAATATCTATTAATATTCTAAAATCTATTTTTTTTTAATTATTAACCATGTAATTTCTGCTGGTTCTTCTCCACAGGAAACGATTAATTGGAACCATGCACTAGCTTTTGACGTGACGTGTTTAAGTGAAATAAAAAGCAAATTATTTTTTACAGGACCGGTCCCAAGGAATTTTAGTTATTAGAAAAACACTGCTATTCAATTTTTTTTTTCTAAGTATCGTCACAGTATATTTTATCAAATCCAGCCACTATTATTTTTTTCTGCGAGAATGCATCATAGAAGAAACCAAACAGCAGACGACCTGTGCTATACTTACTGGCTGGTAAAGAAAAACACTGTTATAAAAAAAATAAGATGACGTTTCGCGCTAAAAATACGATGTATTTTTTTTTATTTAAACCTATTCTAAATTCGAAGGAGTGTTCAAATCCAGCCACTAACATTTTCCAACCAGCCTGAATCATAATGATTTCAAAATAGCAGGTGACCGCCTACTTTAACATGAGAAACTCGTACTGTTTAAGCATGTATCAGACTAATGCCTTGATTACACGTACCGAGCAAATGGGCGAGACAGTGCTCTCGGCCGAATATTCGGCGCGTATAAACAAAGCACCGAGTGCTCGGCCGAGCGCTTATCTCTACAACTCGCTAACATCACTGTCTCGGCCGAGCAACGTTTTACTGTCTCGCCCTTTTACTCGGTACGTGTGATCAAGGCATAAGTAGCTATCCCACCAATGAGACACCCAATACACACTTAACCTTTTAATAAAAAAAAGAGATCAACATCAAACATGTAGGTACTCAAGTATATTATGAATACACACCTGCTTCATCCCTTTTGATGAGCATAAAAAGAGCATTTCGTAATGTAGATCTCTCAGCAGCCATTACGATAGACTGTTTACCTGTATTCCTTGTTTACGAGATACGAGTCGAACATAAACGTACTCGTAGAATGTGGCACACATTTTGATCTAAAATTGGAGCGGCTTTTGAAATATTTGGATAGCTATTTGTGGAGTTTCGATATCAGTTCCGAGTACTGTTATTTTTTCATTTCAGAGTATCGTTGAAACAGCCGAAAGACGGCGAATTTTAAGTAAGTGTGGTACAATTAGTTTATTGGGATGTTCTTCGTTATTTACCGACAACACACAGAACTGTTCATTGTAGCGACACTTGGGAGAGGCCAATGATCAACAGTGGACGTCTTTCGGCCGAAATAATGATGGTAATGACTGACAAATTGCTTGTCTCTCTTGAAAAAGAAAATTAAAATTAAATTAAAATTGAATATTAATTTATTTCAAGTTTTATAACTCACTTGATTCTGCCTACAGCTTCGCCCGCGTACATTAAATATAGCCTATGTCACTCAGGAATAAAGCAGCTTTCTAATGATGAAAAAATTTAATACCTATTAGATTTAATTTATCTACAAACAAAATAACAAACTTTACTTCTTTATAACATTAGTGTAGAGTAGCAACAAGAACATTTAAAAGATTAAATAAATACAAAATTCAATGATTAAATTTTCCTGGTTTTCGTAAATTTTACTGGTTTTTTTTATCATTTTCATAATCATAAAATCAGGTAATCGAAACCTATCTAATCCAATACAAACATAACCCTCTTTACGGAACAGCCGAGTAAAAAAGGTTCGCCACGAGATTTCTGTTCAGAGAATGTTAACGAAAGTGCGAAAGTTTAAAACCATGTAAATCGGGATTTTATGTTTTAATTTTTAAACAAGGCCAGTAAAAGGTAGGCGGGAAAACCATGAAAGTTTACCGCGTCAGTCCGTTGTTCCCTTAGGTTCGTAATGAAAATGGTTGGTATGATTAAAAACCGTAGAGACCGACCGGCTTGAGAGAAATGTTTCGCCTCATTATATATAAAATTGAATTTTGTTAACTGGAATTTGTGTAATATGAGGTTAAAAATTATTCGTTTTTAGAGTTTCGTACCTCAAAAGGAAAAAATGGAACCCTTATAGGATCACTTTATTATCCGTCCGCTCGTCCGTCTGTCTGTCAAGACAGACGGACGTCATCTCAGGAACGCGTAGAGATATCGAGTTGAAATTAAAACCATATAATCAAGTCTGCGGTCCCTTGAAGCTGTGAAAAAAGCAAACTTGTAAGTTAATGAGAAAAAAAGATATGGCCGTTTATGTCGCAAAAAACGTCCATTTGGACACTCAAGGGAATCAAAAGTCATAGGGTACTTCCCGTTGACCTAGAATCCTTAAATTTGGCACGAAGCAAGGTCTTATAACACAAATATAGGATAAAATCTAAAAACTGTAAATTAATGGTTACGTCACGAAAAAAATGTGATCGGAAAAATCTTCGTAACTCAATTCGAAAATTAAACTGTTTTCATATGTAAGTTTGTACGGAACCCTCAGTGCGCGAGTCCGATTCGCACTTGCCCAGTTTTTTTTCTTATCATCTGAATTGATTTCCAGCTACATACAGGGTTATTTGTAAAACAGGAGTGTTAGGACTATGTTAAGAACATTATAAACAACAACTTTTTTTCTATGACTTTTAAAAATTTTATTTTATAGTATAGTTCATTAGATTTTCGTACAAAAATAAAAATATTTAAATTGAACGTTCTAAATATTACGAAGTCTATGCGAAGCAAGCGATAGTACAATAGCGGAGGGTAGCTGAACATGAAATTGACCTATTTACGGGCGACCCTCACTAGTCGTTCGGTCGCCTTGCGCTTGCGTCGCGTCATACGTGTTCTTGTAGCGAAATTCGGCAGTGTGGACGAAATTATCTTTAAATGATGGTGTATCAATATTTTAATGTCAAGTACACGGAAATGTTGCGAATACTTGCTAAGTGTTATGAGATTGTTTCGGAAGCCTGTTTACTATTATTACGAGAACAGTGTGCGAGAGCCGTAAGTAGATACAACAAAATACAGACTTGAAATATGTTACAGAGAACAACGAAATCTTAAAAGTTTGTTTTTGGTAAATGTGTTATGTTTTGTAAAATGTCATAGAACAAAAATTGTTGTTTATGTTGTTAGTAATACAGTTCTGCAAGGTTGTAGTGTTATACAAATAACCCTGTATACATTGAGGTTAATTTAGCATAATATTAGTATCTTACATGGATTCTGCCTAAGGGGTTTATAACACTAGCGCGAGCGGTTTGCGTGCGGACAGTGAGCAATGGGTAGCTCGCTGTCCGGCCGTCCGGTAACTGTCCGGACCAAGCCCAAGTCGTCGACGGCGCACACTGTTCCCGCGCGCCTCAAGGAGTTGTCAGCAACAGCCGGGTCGAAGCCTACTGGGGCCAAAAGGGAACTCGAGCCCCGGTATGAAGGCTAGAAGGAACGGGGTGGGTGTTTTAGTCAGTAAGAGTCTGACACTATCTCCCGCTCCACCCAAGAGCGGGGGATGTCATTGGATGATTTTTTCCCAACATAAAAAAAAAAAACGGCACGGAGCGGGACGGACGCGCAGCTAATGGGACGCGAACACGCCGCGGCTGGACAGCAAAGACGCGGACGCGTGGTGAATTCGCAACGTTTTCAACGTGTTTGTGGCAAGTTAACTATGCACAATACGCTAGGTAACAAAATGGATTTCGACGAGGAGACACTGCTGTTGGCTTTGTTTCTTCGAAGACGCTAGAACAAGCACCTCGATGCCGGATCCCGTTGCGCGTCCGCAACTAATTCGCTAGACGTGTTCTTTGCGTGCCCGTAACGTATTCGTTGCGTATCCGCTCCGTTTTGAGGACGCTCGCTATCCACTCCTATGATAAGGCCCTAACCTGACAACCCAGTTATAAATTGAGCCAGTTATGCAGTTGGTTTTGAAAACAGCAAGAAAGGGAAAATGGATAACCACATCGAAAACGCTTGGAAAAACTCATGCTACGTGAAGTCGCTAATGAAGGGCCTGCTCTGCCGATTTCACTGAAGAGAAAGCTCATCGATATGTGTACTCAACTCTGGTCGTTCACCGAATCGTAAAAGTCCCGGCTTTGGGTTTGCTAAGAACGGCAAGACTGGTGGCATTGGAAAAGAGTTCGTGGTAGGACTTAACCTCTTCGTGGTTCACACAAAGATGAGACCTGGGCGTTTCTTTCGGCTGAATCTGATGTAGAAACCTCCCGAACTTACTATGTCCATGAGGACCTACGTCATCCGAAAGGTTAGCATGCCGTGACGCCCCACTTCAGCCACTTCTCAAAGAGTGTACTTACCGCACTGGTTATGGACTGGCCATCCTGGTAGGACTTGAAAGAAGCATATAGTAAAGGCCTCCCTGAAGCAGTGGGACAGTATAGGTGAATATATAAACAAAAAGTTAAACATCGACCACCATAAAGACAACCAAACCAACATCATAAACAAAATTTATTCAGAATATTAATTAAAAAATAACTAATTTCCCCGTTTAATTAATGGCCACTTATTAATATTCCACAATCAAATTGTATTTTATTTTCCAAACTTTAACAACTGACCAGCTGACCATGAATGCATTCGGTCGGACAGCCATAAATTCAGTTGGACAAAATACCAAAAATATTTAAGTATATTATTTTATGCATGAGACCGTTGGCGTTATCCACACACGTGAGCAAAAATGATTTGTCGTCCCATAAAATGCTTTAACTTTACTATTAGGGGTGGCGATCTGAGATCGATTGATCGAAGAATCGATTTTATAGGTCAAGAATTACGAATTTTCATTTGATGTTAAACAATAGATCGATTTAGTTTTCCCCATTTTTCAGCCTTTTTTACTCGTTTGTACATATTATTATTTTAAGTTTGTATATATATTATATACCTAGTGATTATTTATTATTAATCTATGTAAATAATATTAAATGATAATGTTGTCTGTTACTCAAGAATAATATAGCTTTATACGGGTGAAAAAAAAAAAATAGATCGATTCTGTAAATCGATTTTAGGAACTTGAAATCGAGATTTAATTTTAATCCTGCGGAATGCAACCATATCATTCAAAGCACCTATTTTCCTCAAATTACTTTTTAAGTTAAACTTGTACACCCAATTAATAATTAGTCATGAAACACATGTGCACCCTGGGATCATTCGTACCATAGATATCGATATCCGTGATTCGTACTGTGCTTTTTAAGACTGGGTACGTGCATAGTAGGTAACCAACGGATTATTACTGCACAGATTCTCTAGACTTCGATTCGAATCGATATTCTTTCAGCAAGAATTGCCATCCCTATTTCCTATAGCCAGATGGGAAGTGGTGGCTACTGCAGGAACAATTCTTCCTACAAAGTTTTTATTGCCATTCTTTGAAATACAAGCGTTCGTACTAACTTTGTGATTTTCAAAACCGTACAGAGTTATTTTCATACAATAATACGCAGTTTATGTCGGACAAATGGACGATTTGATTTACTGCAAACGCCTGTGCTTGCACTCAATAAATAACTGCTCATTTTGTTCCGAACGTGGTTGTATTGACGGGCAAATTGTATTCAAGTATTTTAACACGTACTGGCAAAGATATTAGTACTGCGGCCCCGTATTTAAGTATGGCAGGAGGTAATGATTATAGCTGAGGTACTTACTGCCATTATCGTACAATTTTACGATTTCGGGCAAGAAGGTTTTTCCTTATTAACGGCTGAGATGTTATTATATGCGTAAATAGGCCCACACAATTATGTCTGTTAGAAATAAAAAGTTATAATATAGTTATCTCTCATTTGGGTAGCTGCTATAAAAATATCGTTAAAGTTAATACACAGCTCTTGAGCTCATGAATCAAATTGATGGCGTTTACTGGAATATTATGAAGTAATGTTTGCCAAATTGTGTATTGTTTGTAACTTTATACAAAAGCGAAGTGCTGCACTTTTAAATTGGTATTTATTAAAACTAAATGACTGTTTGTTTTCGAACATTAATAAAGTTTCTATTATTTTAAACAAGTTTTAATCTTCACTTTTTAACGGTTCTTCGCAATAGTTTATTCGCTGCTTACTGCTGTCAGCGGTCTCCCCCGCGTGAAAATATCCTAGGTGAACATACTCCTGTGATAAAAAGTATCCTATGTACCAGAACATTTTTTTTGGTGGGGAAAATCATCCAATGACAACCCCCGCTCTTGGGCGGAGCGGGAGATAAGGTCAGACTCTTACTGACTAAGAACCCACCCCGTTCCTTCTAGCCTTCATACCGGGGCTCGAGCTCCCTTTCGGATAAGCCTGGCGCCAGTAGGCTTCGACCCGGCTGGGTCCCTGCTGTTGCTGACAACTCATTGAGGCGCGCGAGAATAGTGCGCGCCGTCGACGACTTGGGCTCGGTCCGAACAGCGAGCTACCCATTGCTCGCTGCCCGCAAGCCCGCGCCTACGGTGGCCGGAAATCGGGATCAGAGTCTCGGCATGTGCCAGGGCATGGTCTACTCATGTACCAAGTTTCATTGAAATCCTTTCAGCCGTTCGAGCAGTAACGGTAGTAAAAAGTTATAAACATGTAATACACACACACACCCAAACTTTCGCCTGTATAATATTAGTGTGATAGGGAAGTTCATTATTATTTATCATGGATGGTATACTACAGTATACACCACTAATTTTTAATTAGTACAAATACTTAAAGGGCTTATTAGGAAAGGTCTTGTTATTATTAAATTTAAGTAAAGTCTTAATAAATAATATTCATAAACAGCAAAGTTATTAGCGTTGGTTTATGTCCCAAAATGTCACTCAATTTATGGAAATATTGTGCAGGCTATTGATTAATGAATGAATAAGTGACAATTATTAAGGAAAAACACTGCCCGCAGTATTTTCTACTGGCAATTGTTATGTTTGATTGATTCTATGATGAATTTACCTTTTCGTGGTCAATTTTAGGATTTCGGTTTTTTCTACTTTTGACTACAAAAATATGATCAGTGACGGGTACAGATAGAGCCCCATTTTTTTGTGTACTAATTAAAAAGTAGGGGTGTATAAAAGGGGAAACTGACTGACCGACATCATCGCACAACTGAAAATTTGAAAATTTAATAATAATGACGACAATAAATAAATAAACTAACCAATACTTAGACTTAACAATATAATAACATGCATACACAATTTAATTTAAATAGATAGGCACATAATTTATTAATAATAATGACAAAATAAGTGAAGTATCTTTATTTTATTACCCTTCATCCTCTCTCCTAGCTTTGCTGTGCCCGACAGCGTCCATATTGATCTTAACTTTATTGTTATACCATTTATGTACATATGGAATGCAATAAAGTATTGAGTACCTATTGAAACTACAGGGTCTAGGAGCGTGAAATTTTGCACAAGGCTTCCTTTTATGTCGTACGGCAAGCATTAAGACGATTTTCCAATTTTTTCAACGATTTTTTACCCTCAAGAGTATGAAACGGGGCCCAAAATTTGCATGAAGGAACCTACTCTCATGCGGGTGATGCTGCTAGCTAAAATCTAGTAAAACAAAACATGAGTCCTTGGCCGTCCAACAAGATGTCAAACAATTTGCTCTATCTGAAAAATAATATCGGATATTATTCTTCGTAATATTTATCGGTATATCTAAATTTGATATTATTACTCTGTTGTATTGGATTTTCAACTCTTGGTGCTTAACAGAGCATTGCAAATCAAACGCTATGCTTTTGCTCATGTATTCATTAATTCGTCATCTAGTATTAGTGAAAACGGGCACCGGTCTACGTCGAGGTGCGCGTGCGCAGGTCAAGTGCGTCGCCCATGTTTGCCGTCACAGCTGACTGGTCGCGGAGAATTTGACGCCCCACACACGGGAAATAGCGGCTGTTCACACGGTGTGTTGGTTTTTAAATGGTGCTAATGACTTGTCTAGAGGTACCTAATTAATTTTAAATTGACAATGTCTTTGCTCCAATTCTGAATGGTGATTTTGGGAAATTCTTTAAGAACTGACTACTGTACAGTCAGGAGTCATAAGTGCAGACGCACTCTACAAATGCTATAGCATCTAACGTATTTTTATAGTAGAAGATTAGAGGTTTACGAAATAAGGTGTAAAGTTCCGCAAACCTTCGTTGAAAAGGGAGGATTCTCCTGACCAGACGCATGATACGTCTGGTCGGAGAATCTTTGAGGGGAAGATTTGGGTACAATTTTATACTTACATTATGATAGATCTTCTTCTTCGTAGTCGTGCACTCTTGACAGTGTGGTCGTGGTCATGTCTCGGTGGAGTCTTGCGCTACCGCTTCTCATGATGCGAATGCGACGCCATGCAGCTTGGCGGCTTGGGAGTTGTCATTGATGCTAGAGTGCGTCACAGATTTGATGAGGTTCGTTTCTCTTCCTCGAGTCGTATTCCGTGAAGTCCTCGCTGGATTAGCTTCTTATTGATGGTATCTCGCCATATGTGACGGTTCTTAGCGTCATGAAGTGCGAGGTCCGTTCACCGTGTTAAAAGGCGCCAACAGGATCTGTACGGGATTGTTAAGTTTTTGCATGGGAGGCTTCTGAAGGAAAAGCACTACAAATGTCTTTTCAAAACACTTTAAAAAATCTTCTTTAAAAAACGTTGCCTCACGCTAGGAAAAAAGTCTGTAGCTCGCCGTACAGCTGTCCGAAAATAGTCCGGACCGAGCCTGAGTCGTCAACGGCACGTAAAGTTCAACGCGTGCTTCAATAATTGTCAGAAAACCGTAGAGGCCCAACAGGGTCAATGCCCGCTGAAAAGGAAACCCGTGAGTCTGGAACTCAAAGACCAAATGAAGGATCGTAGGAGTGGTTTTAGTCAGTAAAAGTCTGACATGCGGCCCTAGAGCGAGAGAAGTAGTTAACAAAAAATAAATTATCTACCCTGTACAGTCCCTATCTTCACTAAATCCTCCGTCCCTCGAGGTGTGATAGTAAGTTTAATATTTAGTCAGTCAGCTAAGATTTCCAACTTTTACGACACTTCTTACTTGTTCCCAAGACCGAAATCTCACTCGTTTATATACAGATCGCCTAATTTTACTGCTCACGATCTTACAAACTATAAATTCTAAGGATTTTGTGTTAATTTTATTTTATCACACGCAGACGTTTTAATTATAATGAAGAGCCGAGTAATCGCCATGCTTTACGAGTCGAGTTATTTTCGAAGCATTGTTAGTAAGTAGTTAAGTATGAAATATGTTGGTAGTAAATATGGAAACTTTAAGCTTACCTGGTACATATTTAGTACACTGTAAACTGTAAGTTAAATACAGAAAGTGGATAGTCTATGACTGGTATTGACCACGTGGCCTTCGCTGTATGTCACCGTCAGGTGTTTCAGGACTTGCAGGCTTGCGGAAAGTAAGCAATGGGTAGCTCGCCATCTGACCGTCCAGTAACCGTCCACCCAAGCCCAAGTCGTCGACGGCGCGTAGTATTCCACGCGCGCCTCATGGAGTTGTCAGCAACAGCAGGGGCCCAGCAGGGTCGAAGCCTACTGGGGCCATGGGTGATGTGAAAGAGATCCCCGACGCCCTGGAACAATGGCAAAGAAGGAACAGGACTGGGTTTTTAGTCAGTAAAAGTCTGACATGCCCTCGCGCTCCGCCCAAGGGTGGAAGATGTCATAACATGATTTTCCCACCTAAAAAAAAGGTGTTTCGGGGCTTTGTTCTCTGGCCGCGGAGTCCACCCGGGGCCCGTCATCAGGGTGCCCACTAAGCGATGATGGCGGTAGAGCAGACGGCTCTATGTGTATATGTGTGTACTGTAAGGACGTCACGACGCTGCTGCACATAGCGCCGACTGTTCACGACAGACCGTCAGTCCCCCACAGGTGAGACTCCTAGGGGAAGCCCGGCGGGAGACGACCTGTGGCGAGTATGCTGACCTGTTACGGAGAATGGTATTGAATGCCTAGAGCGAGTTGGTTTTACATTTACGCTATCGACACGTTTATGACGTTAGGCGCTCCGATTGCCCCGCCCCAAGCTCTTGACCAATCAGAGTGCTTAGTGAGAGCGCGATCGACACGTTTATTATTACGTTTGGCGGTGTGATTGGTTCGCTCCAGGCTCAGACCAATCAGAGGGCCAAACGCGGTAAACGTTTCGATCGCATTATGGCAAAAATAACTCGCACTCAGCATACTAGTGACAGAAAAGTTGAGTGGAGATTCTTAAAACCCCTCTTTAGGTATTATAATGACTCAAGTTTCTATGTAATACGCCCCCTCCTTGCGTCATAGTCGTCAATGCTGAGGGTCGTGATGATCATTTTAACCTTTATGATATTCCTCCATCTGTTTCTGTCTCTGGCGGTGTGAAGGGCATTGTACTTCGTACAGTCAAGAGCGGTGCAGATCTGGTCGGACCAACGTATTAGGCTGCGCCCGTGAGGCCTTTTCTCATCCACTTTACCAGTCACAATGAGCCTTTCGAGTGATACAAATACTCTAAAGTCATCGGAAAACTTAAGGCTAAAGCCCGAAGACAGAAGCTGGTTGAAGAAAAATTACAAACTGTTAATATAATAATTTGTTACTGTTAAAGTTATGCCCCTGCATAAATAACAGTATTTGCTGACGGTTGACTGTAAAGTATCGGATAGAGTACCGTTCTCTCGTCCCAACTCGAGTACAAAATCGATTATACTCTGTTCAAAATAACATTAGAAATTTTTGAAAACCTTTTATTAGTGTCCGTTCAATCGATTTTGACTTTTATTACGTTGATGGCATGGCAAATGGCGGCTGCAATAAATAGTTGGTATTGTAACCACTTTTTTGCTTTTAATGTCATTCTTATGCCTACGAAATAGAAGTTAAAATCGGTTGAACAGACCGTAAAAAGGTTTCTTAAAATGTCTAATCTTAACGCGAATAGGGTATAGTACTTAAATACTATTTTCAGCGCCCTCCTAAAAAGTATTTCTGTAACCAATGAACAAAGACGTGTTGTTCGACTTCGAGACAGAACTGTAAACAAATTCCTTTGCAGAATATTTTAGGCGTCAATGACTGCGTAAGCGCAGGGCTGCAGTGGCGTAGCTACCAAAGGATTAGGCGAACCAGTGCTCCAGTGCGCCCTAGCTCGGGGACCCCCCAAAATCTGATTAAAAAAAAGACGTGTGGCACTCGGGGACTGCCGCGGTAAAGCTATTGCATAGCATTTTTATCAACTTATGCAATTATAATTATTTATTTATTTTATTTAGGCACTATTTTTTTCCTTTGTTTTTTTTTTCTTTGATATTAATTGAAGTTACACTTTCACACATTGAATTGAATTTTGATTGATTGTTCACTCATTTGTTTTCTTATCGGTCACCACGCTCAAAAAACAAATGAGTGGGGTGTGTTAGGTTATTTTCGTTACGGAATTTCTGGATTCGGTCTCCACGCTCAAGGCCCGCGATAGAAGCTATGCAATAGCTTAAAAACTTATTGAACTAACGAAAAATGTTCTCACTTTCGAAATCCAAATAAAAGGAGTTGTCAGCAAACCGTAGAGGCGCAGCTTGGACGAAACCTACTGGGGCCAAGGATTTGGTTCTGAAAGGAAGATTCGGCCTCGGTACGAAAGGCAACGAAGGATCTGGAGTGGGTTTTTAGTCAGTAAAAGTCTGACACTATCTCTCGCTCCGCCCAAGAGCGGAGGATGTCATTGGATGGTTTTCTCACCCAAAAAATAAAAACACTACATTAATATTATGGTAACTCGGTTAAGTCAGTAAAAGTCTGAGACTCCCTTCCGCTCCACCCAGCGTAGAAGTTATTTGATGATTTCCCACGAAAAAGAAGGGGCCTCATGTTTTTTTGCACCAGGGTCTTTGGTTACCTGGTCACGCCACTGCAGGGAACAGGTATTGTAGCGGCTTATGAAAGAAACTGTTGTTCTGACAAGCTTTACTGACTTTTAAAGTACCTACAGTACAATTCACGCATGATGGCGGCCGTGAAGTTAGCCTTTGCGAACGTTCGCGCATACTACACTCTTCTCGCACACGCACGTCGCCATTTGGTTCATAAAACACGTTATTGCGCAGCCTTCTGCGCAAGCTTCACGGCCGCCATCTTTCGTGAATTGTACTGTACACGTTTAGCAAATGTTGGTGTACTCGTATACATTATCAGGGTTATTTGAAAAAACACTGGCAACCTCTCTGGACTATGGTACTAACATCATAAACAACTACTTTTGTCATGTCTTAAAAATGTATCATATTTTATTTAGTTCATCAGATTTTCATACAAAAATATTTAAATTGATCGGTCCAGGGCTTGTTAACGTTACCAATTCACACTATAAGTATCGGTAAGTAACGTTAGTTTCATAAAGTTAACATTTTAACGGTAACACGAGTAAAGATACTTTGGTATCGAATCTATAAAATAACGTTACCAATTAACGTTACAAGTATCGAAACTTTTATCGTTACTTAATGCGTTGTTGTGCGACGCAGTTATATCCTTTGAAACTTACGTGACATTTTAATAGAACAAATGTACCTAATTCCTATGTATAATGAAAAATATTGCATCGTGCAAGTGTTGTTGAATACATAATCAAACTAATTTCTGCATTAATCTAGACAAAATAAAGAGATTTAACAAAATAACGTTATTTAACGGTATTTTAGTAACGCATTTGGTAACGTTATCAAGCCTTGGGACATGGTTACTGATACCGATAACATCATCGATAACGTTACTCAGTTTACCGGTAAAAGTTCACTTAAGTACCGTTACCAAGTATAACGTTACCTCTTCTAATAACGTTACCTTTGTACGATGAAGGTAACGATACCAAATTTTTAACGTTATTCAAAGCCCTGGATCGGTCTAAATAGAATAGAATAGAATAAACTTTATTGTACACCAAAAAGTAATACAGCTTAAACAAAAACTTAAATTAACGGGCACAACGGCGGTCTTATCGCTGAGAGCGATCTCTTCCAGACAACCTTAAATATTACGAAGTCAAGCGGTGGGGAGCGGGGATCAGGCGGCGGGGGCGCTTGATGCGCTTGCGTTGCGTCATACAGACGTAGGTATAGCAAAATACCTACAGAGATGAAATGTATTCGATAGAACAACGAAATCCTGAAGGTTTATTTTTAACAAATACATATAATATGTTTTGTAAAAAATCATAGAACAAAAGTTGTTCTTTATGATGTTAGTAATACAGTCTTGCAAGGTTGTTAGTGCTTTATAAATAACCCTGTATATTTGCAGCTGTGCCAAGCCTATGAGGGTTAATAATAGTAGAATATAATTTGATGAAAAATCATTTTTGGGCTTTTCTGAAAGTCTAACGAAAAGATATGGTACCTACGTACCATTAATGATAAATCCTCCAAAAAAATGTCCTTCTAGAAGCTCTTCTGGAAGGACTTTTAAAGTCCTACTAGCAGGACTTTAATTTGTATGAATTTTGACGCTCGTCCTTCTGGCAGTACGCCGACTGCTGGCAGGACGACTCAGACGAATCACTAAATCAGAGGAAACAAACATTTTGAACTACCCACTTTTAATTATTTACCTATTTATTTGAAATAAACGAAAAGTTATGTTGTTGTGTTTATAAATAAGAGTAAGGTAAGGTAGGTAACATAAATTTATTTTTCTAATGCATTGATATGTTTATAATATACTTTTGGTAGGTACCTACTAAATGTTGTAATTACGATTGTAGAATTAATTTTTATTTATTTTATAAAGTATTATACCTACTATTCAATACTTTTCCCGCGGTTTCGTCTACGTGAACGTGGGAAAAAGTTATTGTGTTTCTTTCTATATAATTATAATTCTTCTGTACTTGTGTTTGTCTACTCCTAAACAACTTGATCGTTTTGGACAAATTGTGTGTAGGTATATTTGAGTGGATGATTTGCATTGGTGAAGCTGCAATCGGGTTCTCATTGCTTTTGCGTTAGATAAGTTGGCTAACAACAATTAAACTCGCGATTGATCATTTTACAGTTTTTAATCAACAGAAAAATAATAAAAATCAAAAGAAAAAAAAAACATTAAGCTGCAATTCCGTTTGTTACATGGTATGCGAAACAATTGCGCCCTGTTTGAGGAGCACAGAAGACGAATAATTTACAGTAGTAGCTAGCTTTCTGTTGTCTTTTGTAGATGCGGCTTTTGAAAGTGCTTCTAACATGTGATCAAAACGGCTTTGATAATAAAATGTCGTTCATAACAATAAGATGTTGCAAATGCATCACCAAATTGTTGACGACTCCACGCGTTATTCGTTCCCGGCGCATCGTATTGCGATGCTCGCGAGCGCACGCGATCTCCACGTCTATATATCGTGGCCATCTCGCTCACACTAATGCTAGAACAATGAAACAAACACTCCTACAATCAGAAAAAGACCGACTATCTACTTGTATTTTTACAAATCCTACCAGCAGGACCGTTCACGTAATATTCATTAAAAAAGGTGCGTCCTACCGGAAGGACTGAAAGTCCTGCTAGCAGGACGCCGGACGATTTATCATTAACATTTGGAGCAATAGTTATTATGTCAGAAAAGTTGTAAGATCACTCTCAGTCAAGTTATACAAGTTCGATGATTTATCATTTTTCATATATTAAAATTTATTGGCATCCAAAAGTGCTGAAAAATATAAAATAACGAAATATTTTCAGTAGAAGCCCAAAAATGTAATAGACGCTGAATGATCGACTTTCTCACCCAATAAAAGTAACGAGGCGGTTTATTCACAGATAAAATCGAACAGCGCATATATAATCATGCATATAACCGTAACCTGCAGACTAAAAGGATAACCCAATCAAGGTAGGTACTTACTACAAGCTAATTAATTTGTTAACCCCTCGAGCGCCGATTGTACATACGTCTGTACAACTTGAATCACTTTGAAAAACGCCCGAAAATGTTGGTTTCTATATTTTTGTTTTTCCTAGAAAAATCCAGAAAAGGATTTTTTTAATTTTTTTTTTTTTGGTGTTTTACGTAAAAACAGCAAGTTTTCAGGTCATTAACCCCTGGACTACAACACTGCTCTGCTAATTGTAAATGCAGTAATCGTCAATTTTCGGATTTTGATTTTTCTGCAAAAATGCCGTCTCAAGGGACTAATGTATACATAAAAAATCTAATTGCTTATTTGTTAGGTACCCTTAAAATAATATACAAATAAAACTTGTTGTTTAGATAACAGAACACATGTTTACCGCGTTTATCTCCGAACCACCATTTTGTAAGTACTTCACCTGCAATAAGCAGGGCAGATTACAGCTATTCGCGAGTTTTATGATGCGCAAAAGTACATGATCCACGGCAGTAAACAATATCAGATACTTTATTATTCATCCATACTTTAAAAAAGATCCGTTTTCTTTTGACTGTTCTTTTCTTTTATTATGCCAGAAGTATATTAAAATTTTCATACAGAATACAATGATGTATTATTGTTATACACCGCTAAACCTTTAGGTATTTTGTACGCAACGCCGACTATTACTTGCAGGTTATTGAACTCGCTCAGCTGAAGTTTTCTTAAAGAAATTAATTTCGTAAATGCGTAAATTAATACGAGTTTTGAAATAAAGGTATTTTATTTTTTAATTTTATCTTTACAAATCGATAGTGTTTCATGTACCGGATCCACCCTCCACGGAATTAAAACGATTAAAATTTAACGGTGTATAATATTATATTTCACAATCCCGTCATTTGATTACAGAAATATTCTCATTACCTACCAACTGACTTTTTATTATTGTTATAATGTGTTATGTTACGGTATTATTTTTCAATTCTTATAGTTTTTTTGTTAGGTACATTATGTTTGTATTTAATTTACTCCTGGCTGGCATGACGTATAGTTTACCTATTTATTATTTATGTTTTTTAACGAACCTATGTTAGTAATGGTACCTACTGAGGAGTTCTATTAATAAGCTTATGATTTGCTAAAACTTAATTTAATTCGTCATCATTTTATGTTAATTCTATTTTCTTAGTAGTTCATTAATTAATATTTCGTAAGGCTAATCAATAAGACTGGTCATTTCTTTTGGCACCAATCAATCTTTTTTTTTTCTATTTCCTTTTTTTTTCTTTTTGATAATCATCATGTGACTTTTCCCTTGACGCGAATGTAACACATTCTGATGGTTTTGCAGTACCTATACGTAGTTGAGAATTTTATTGCAGTGTTGGCTAAGTTATCGAAGTTTAACGAGAAGGTGAATTTGACACATTTGCTGTCAAATGGAAAACGAATTGGCAGGATTCTATAAAGATTCTAAGATATAAAAAATAAAAATGTTCCCGCGCGCCTCAAGGAGTTGTCAGCAACAGCAGGGACCCAGCCGGGTCGAAGCCTACTGGGGCCAGGGTTATCCGAAAGGGCGCTCGAGCCCCGGTATGAAGGCTAGAAGGAACGGGGTGGGTCTTTTAGTCAGTAAGAGTCTGACACTATCTCCCGCTCCGCCCAAGGGCGGGGGATGTCAATGCATGATTTTTTCCCACCATAAAAAAAAAAAAAAAAAAAAAAAAAAAAAAAAAAAAAAAAAAAAAAGATATAAAAAATTAAAGACCTACATTCTATAGTAGTTTCGTTTAGGCTTTGAACGAGGTTATCATTTCAAAGTATATATACATAGTCGAATAGTCACACTAACAAGAAAGGCGAGATTTTATATGTTTGTTATATCTTGCTTAAACTGCTGGAAAGGATTTGTATGAAACACATACACATAGACAGTCGGCCTTGTAATGTTCCCACTGTTGGGACCCAGGCCTCCTCTCTTGGAGAGGGAATGGGCCATAATCCACCACGCGGGCCTGGTGCGTGTTGGTGGATGTCACATGTTTTCGAATTATAGGTTCTAGGACACACCGGTATCCCCACGATGTTGATGAAAGACACTGTCTCAGTGTACAACCGTGTGCAGCTAAAAAACAACAAGTAGGTACCGGGAAGAGGTTTGCTCAATTACCCGTGAGTACCTACTTGCTATGAGGACTATGCTATGAGTACCATTCCAACTTGTTTTCTTAATTGATTTTTACACGTCGGACCGTGGGAATATGGACAGCTGCTGCATTCTTTTGTCTTTAATTTCTTTTAACACTGGAATGACTAAACTTTTCTTTGCTTTCATTATTTTACGAGTAGGTACTCTTTGCAGTAGTGGTGCAATGGTACCTATCAGCCTCTTCTCTAAAAGTCTGACACTATCTCCCGCTCCGCCCAAGAGCGGGAGTCGTCATTGGATGATTTTTTCCCACCCAAAAAAAAGCCTCTTCTCTAGAGTTGTGTGGCAAAAGTGTGAAATCTCGTGAATCTAGAACGCAACAGGCTATTGAATTAACAAAGGTGTGGTTTTTGTCAGTAAAAGTCTGACTCGCACTTAAGCTTCACCCTAGAGCGGGAGAAGTCATTACATAATTTCTCACCTCAAAAAAAGAAAATTTTCAAACTCCAACAAGCGTTTTACTGTATAATTTTTTTTTCACTAACAACATCTCTCAAAACGGTGAAGGAAAAGATCATGAAATTGCATTCTAGAACCAATAAAAACAAATTAAAGAAAATCATGTAACATCCACCCTGGGTCCAAGTGATAGATTTCTGTCCATTCCAGATTGCCTGGAAGAAATCGCTGAGTGCGATAAGGCCGCTGCCGATAATAGTATGTTTTTTTTTAAATATAAGGTTTCAATTTGTGTAATCTTGGTTATATATAAATACCTAAATCAATACGGCCCATTCCCTCTCCTAGAGAGGAGGCCTGAGTCTCGGTAGTGGGATTATCTTAAAGTTGATTATGTATGTAAATGTAGGGCACTCTTTCATTTTTCATGGTGTTTCTAAAGGTTTCTTTGCGTAGCACAAAGTGCAAACAATGATAAAACCAACCCTTGTCAGCGCCAGTTCGTGTTGATCCAGTTATCTATTTTTATATTTTCCCCTAAATGTAAACAATAAAAATATGGTTCAACTCCTGAGGGGTAATTCCCGTTTGTTTAAACAACGCTCCCATTAGCATCGCACCCCTTTTTTGTTATTTTTTTTTTTCGTTAGGAAAATCATCAAACGACTCCTCCTGCTCTGGGTGGGGCAAGAGGGAGTGGCAGACTATTACTGACTAAAATCGAGATTTTTTTTTATGATGGGAATAATCATCCAATGACAACCCCCGCTCTTGGGCGGAGCGGGAGATAGTGTCAGACTCTTACTAACTAAAAGCCCACCCCTTCTAGCCTTCATACCGGGGCTCGAGTTCCCTTTCGGATAACCCTGGCCCCAGCAGGCTTCGACCCGGCTGGGTCCCTGCTGTTGCTGAGAACTCCTTGAGGCGCGCGGGAAAAGTGCGCGCCGTCGACGACTTGGACTTGGTCCGGACAGTTACCGGAAGGCCGGACAGCGAGCTACCCATTGCTCTGACTGAAATCGACATGGTGTTCCTTCAGGGTCGAGGAAACTCTTTCCCATAATCACGCAGCATTGACAGGCATCTTAGCGGGCTTCGTCAATTTTGCTGATATGTCTTTGAGGAGCGTATGGAACACAACGTTCTTTCGACCCAGGCTTTATTATCGGACGTGGAGCTAGACTTTGCTCACCGTTCACAAGCCCGCGCCTGTATAAAATACCCCTAATTTTCCAATATTTAGACAAGATCTTCACATCGATTTTTTTAAATGATATATTTAAACTAGTGCTTGACTGCGATCCCACCTGATGATGACAAGTGATGCAATCGATGATGGTGAAGCGAACCAGATTATTAAGAGCCTATTCAGTCATCGACATCAAAATTATAACTGGACGGTAGATTACCCATGATAAAATAATGCAACTTGAATTTGTTTTAATTTATTTAGGTTCGCGCACAGCACATATTATATACACAATTATATAAAAAAAAAATCATAGATACTGTTCATACATGCCAATTACGGGTTAACACAACATTTACAGTATACATGCCAGCTTATCGCTTAGTTACTAAGTTTTTTTTTTGTACAATTGTGACACAAAACGAAAAACATAGTCCAATAAAGAAATGGGTTATGAAAAAAAAAAAAAAGAAACAGATAAAAACAAAACAAACATACTAAATACAAGAAAAGACTAGATTACATGTCCCTGGCGTGTAGGGAGGGCAAAATTCTTGCCTTGAACCTTGCCTTAGAATTGTTATATTATATATCAGCTTCAGGTACAGACTTATTAAATGAATTTAGGTTGTTACACATTTTGCCGAGTGGTGAGTTGAGACAGTTTTGTAGAGGTGGTAGGGTGTTGTAGCAGTTTGGTTATTTATAGGAAAGAGTAGAATTTTGTGTGAAACTTTTAACAAAATACGCGATAAAAGCTCACTACAGTCTATGCGACCATTCACTAATTTGTGAAGGAACATAAGACTCTGCATAGGTAGTTCTCCGTTGACGTAATGGGGTCATCTTGAAAAAGCTCAGAAGCTGTTGCTAAGGACACCTATGAGATATGTCAGGGGAGATAAATGCAAGGTGTCTGGTGAAAGCCCTTTAGATGCTCTCCAGACGCTGATAATGTATTGTGTAAAAAAAAATAATTTAAAAAATAAAAAAAAACCCGACTGCGTAAAAAATTACTTTAAATAAAAACTGAAAAGAAAAATAAACAAGTTCAGTCCACAGTTCAGCAACAGTCGGGTTTTTTTTATTTTTTAAATTATTTTTTTATTTTGTTACTATTATAATATCACTATATTTTAGACGTAAAATCACTATAAAGTTCAAAAATCGACCTAGGCGGTTCTCAGAGGCGAATCTCAGTACAAAATAAATAACATAGATTTCCTGTTGTACTTTTTTTTAATATGGTCATGACATACCTACCATTTTGAAATCCTCATGAAAAGCCCTTTAATTTGACACCCATATTGCAGAATATTTTTTTTTTTTGTACTCTAACATATTATAGCATCTCACAGTCGATATGTTGTTTTTTTTTAACGTCACCTATCTAAGAACACTTGGGTTATCAAGACGAATCTAACGATATGTTAATTATAAAAATCTGTTCAGCGGTTTGGAAGATATGAGGTAATAAAGAATATTACATACAAGATACGCGCGAAAAACATAACCCTTCTTGCAGTCGGGTAATAATAAAAAGGGCCCTAGACAACGGTGGCGTACTCCAATCTGCTGCGCACTAAAGCATTGTATATGATCATTTCAGTTTTAATAGACTTGAATTCCTGCGTATTGCGTTTAAGAAAGCCAAGTAATTGGGCCTACTTTTTAACACTAACATCTACATGTTGCTTGAATGTCAATTTACTATCCACGATCACTCCGAGATCCCGAATCTCATCAACCCATTGTTTTAAACGTTTTTTAATAAACACGGAAGTTGACCTTCTGGTCTACCTGTTAAATCCCCAAAAATCATTACGGAGAAAGAATTAGCAACGCATTTTAAACTCAAACGTAGAACCAAAATGATGACATTTTTATTATTCATAAACGTGACGAAAATATTACGAACACGTTTCATAAAAAACCTTCTAAATGCGGCCTGTGGTCATTAAGGCCCATGGACTGACAACGTAATAAAACAAACTGGGTTCTTTAGACCCCATGGTGTACTACACCCATTAGTTCCACTTGTAATCACATTGAAACATGAACTGATAAGAGCCGACTTTATCACCTTGTTAACTTTACTTATCTATGACTTTCCAGTAATTAGGGTTCACTTAAAATAACACCACCTTATTACGTAAGCAATAAGGTCGACATTACGTGTGAAAAGTTGAGAACAATTATGACGATTTAATTAGTTTAACAACGCCTTATTTTGTAAGTCATAAGGTTGAAATTGGTTGAGGAATAGTGGTGTAACATGGGCCAGTAAGTGCGTATGCCAGTTGCGTGTGATGGCGATAAGTGGTGGACGATGGCTTCCTGTTCGTGTTGTTATTATCTATGGGAATGGCGGAAAAAAAAGAAGGAATAATGTGGATAGGTATATCTAGGTGAGATTTAGACTACATTTAAAGACGTACTGTAATAATAATAATTTATTTATACACAATAATAATAATTTTGGTTCACATTATTTTGTCAGTACTTATTACTGTTTGTGCAGAAGTAATAATAATAATATTACATTAAAATAAATTAAAATGACACAAAATTGAATAAAAATTAAATACGTCCACAAATTTTAATGTGTGTGTCTTGTTCAAACAAAAAAATCGGTTCGGACTAAGCGTTTCGCCTCGTCGTTTATATCTACCGCTATCGAAGGACTAGAACAATTAGCCGATTGTGGTCTTTCCATCCGATTATAATTTTAGTGTCTTCAATGCTAGAGTGAATAGGCTCTTAATAAACTAGTGCGCCACACCATCAACAATGGCACCACTGCTCAATCTCTGGTTGGATTGGATCGTTGGCTGTATTAGTTTCATAAACTTAACTCTCCCCGGTTTCTAAAATAAAATTATCTTCATGTCAAAATTTAAACACGTCATGTGATGCTATTGGCCGTTGAGCATTTTTCAACCAATCACAGCAAGTGAGTTTAGACTCTAGACTCGATTAAGAGCCTTATTCACTGTAGAGTCTAGAATGAATAGGCCCTTAATAAACTAGTGCGCCTCCCTATCAACAGTTGCATCACTGCTTACCATAAGGTGAGATCGCAGTCAAGCAATACTAAATACTTATCAATATAAAAAACTGCTCAGCTTTTGATAATTTGTCTCGTAAATTTTGCTATGATTATCGTTTCTGACAACAAGCTGGGTAGTCAACTTAACGATCGTATCATAATTATAATAAATCAAATTAACGTTGATGTTGAATAAAATTTCTTCGACGGTAACAGTTAAAAACTTAAGTAAACAGCTGCTTACAAGTTTCCATATTAATCTATGCAATTATTTCGGTTTCCCACACTTTAAATTCTATGTCAAAAACCACTTCCTCTTGGCTACTGTCCACGCATGACACTTCGCTGTCTTCATGGCTCAAGTTTTCAATTTCTGTCATACTCATGTTATAAAGGCGAAAGTTTGTATGTAAGTATGTGTATGTTTGTTACTCCGTCACGCTCAAATAGCTGAATTGATTTAGATGAAATTTAGCATACGGGTAGATGATGTCCATATTACTTCGAGTCGGCGCTACACGTTTTTTACACTTACTCTACCCTGTATCGTTTTCTTATTATTTTAGCATAACTCTTTAGTATTAACGCAACCTCGACTTTAACCCAATCACTAATTCTGACGCAAAGTCATATGTGTGCAACTTGAAAAAAAAGTGTAAAAAATAATTATAAAATACGAAATAACTTGTTGTGACTTTAGTGTTTAAGTAAACTAGGTTTATAACATTATATAATTTAATTATATTTTTCACTATTTATAAACTTTTTAAATACCTATTATTGAATTTTATTGTCCTACAAAACCATAGTTTAAGACCATCTACCGCCTGTGATGCAGGTTTATCCTACTACAGGCACATAACATAGCATTTACCTTTGTAATTACTCTTAAGACTGTATGTAACCATTTCGTCAAATAACTCTGAATAAATATATTATTATTATTATAGCGGAAGGAGTCATTGGATGTTTTTCCACATAAAAAAAAAAATCAGTGGACTAATAAAGCTAATTAAAAATATCTTATCATTTCAACATAAAGTTCAAATTCCGGAAAACCAGTAGATTATCTGTTAGAGCGGGAACACACGTGCTCGTCTTGCAGTGATATGCAAGATTCTCACTACAAAAAAATTGGTGGTTTTGTATATTAAGTGTTTAAAAAGTTGGACAATATATGTATAATTATTGAAACAAGTACATCTCGGTAAATGTAGCTGAGTCATACACATTAAGATTATTAACGTGCGTAAACTATAATACATAGCTTTTGCTTGCGGTTTCGCCCGCATACATAAAATGTATCCTATATCAATAAAGAATAAAGTACTTACTATCTATCGGTGAAAACATTTTAGCAATCGGACCAGTACTTTCCGAGATTACCTCCTACAAACAAAAAAACATAAAAACAAAAAAAAAACTTCACGTTTTTATAATATTAGTGTGAAGTGTAGATAAATTCTGTGTGGGGAGTCTCGGTATATAAAAAGTATTCTGTGGTCTCGGTCCTGTACTCCTCTTCAGTAACATACTTAAATTGAGAATATTCTTGCATATCCCATTATTTTCTTGTTACACCAGTGAGTGTATTACCACCTTTAAACCATTTATTCCCTCTCTCTACTCGAGCCCAGACAGTGGCCGACCCGATAATGATTTGCTCGTCATATCACTGGAATTCACTCGTATATCGTAAAGTAGCTTCATATTAGCAGTAATTGGATAGCCCATCGTTAATTATGTAATTAACATACCAATTTCAGTATTCATATGATATTTAATACTAGTTATAAAAAAGCTTATGGTTCTCTATTCTTGATAAGGCCCAAGGGCCCGAGCAGTGCCATAAAATAGTGACTTTCTGAAGCCTACTCCTCGATAACAGCCAGGTTAATAGGTTTGAAAAATTATATGTTTAATTAGAACAACATTATCAACTATTGATTTTTTCGTACGATTAATAGGTTTGTCTAAATAAACATATTTAGCAATTTCGCAACTTTTCCCTACTCATTCGAAACGGCTTGGCTCTTTAGAAACAGGGGGAAATGTCCCAGGCGCCATTTTTTATTGTAAAAATCAGTGTAAAAACAAAATATTTAATTTGTTGCGTGAGTTTTGATAGCCATCAAAAGGGTGATATTTTTTAGCACTATTGGAGTACTTAATAGGTTTACAGCGAAAAAATATACCGCCGATTTTTTTCAATCGAGAATAGGTATATTTTAAATGGATTTTTTAAGCCCATATCGGTCGCGACTACGTAATGTTATATTTCTGACGCTTTGTATTTCGTTTTTTAAATAAAATTATGTTTAAACTTACATAACCATCTCTTTTTCATCCTGCATTTGTGTGAAACTCGGTGGTCATACTTTAAATATGGTAAATACTGCTTCTACGTATAGAAATGAACCACTTTCTTCAAGACAATTCTTTGTAAATACCGAAGAAAACAGAGATAAGAAATAAAAAATCGTAATTGTGCCACTACTATCAGAGGAAACTAACCATTAATAATAATAATAATATTTCACAACTATCACACAACGTCGTCTAGTACCAAGCTAAGCAGAGCTTGTGTTATGAGTGCTAGACAACTGATAAACATACTTATATATCTAACATATTACAAATCGACAATTAAAGGTTTTTTACTTCCAATATTTTAGTAGATCGACACTGTATTACTTTACTTAGTTAAACTAGCAATTTTATGAAATTTACTTCCTTTTCTTATTACTTTTGGGCAGTAAATAAATCAATTTACGAGCAGGCAAAATTCTCTATCTCGGGTGTGCTGTCATCAGCTGTCATTGGTTTTTGTTAGGCAGCGTACACATACTCGTATATAGGGCTACGTACACAACATACAGTATATAAAGCTTACATCTCCCCCCCTCAAAAGCGCAAATTAGCTGGGGTTAATTTGAGTAATCAAACTGGAATGAGCTTTGTCACATGGTACAATCCCAAGGACTTTTTATTCTTTCCAGTGTTAATTCTGCATAGTGAATCTGATATCATTTCTTCAATCTCAAAAGGACCAATTCTAATTTCATCCATTTTAGATCTGTTTAACTTATTACAGTCCATTATGTAAACCATGTCGCCTTTTTGAAACTTGTAATCTATTCTATTTTTGTCAAAAATAGCCTTGTTCAATTCATGTGATTTTTTTGATCTGAGAAATGCTGTATGTCGGTCTTTTTCCAGTTCTCCGGGTTCCACTTGTTTTTTTTTTAGGTCAATTGGTAGTACATCGGTTGGTTCTCCACTTAACAAATATAGAGGCGAATAACCTGTCACTGTGTGGTTTGTTGAGTTGTAGGCTTTCACACAATCCATTGCCACGCTTGTCCATGCTGTTTTTTTTTCTTTGCTATTCAAGGCACATCTAATCCTATTTACCAGCGTTTGATTCAACCTCTCATTATGACCATTTGAAAAAGGAGCATCCACTGCTGTAAAAATTAAATTAACAGAGTGGTCCTTTAAATATTTTTTAAACTCTTTTGAATTCAGTGCTGGATATTGATCGGAGAGCAATATCTCAACTTCATTGTCCTTGATCACTTGATCTACCAGTTTTATAAAGTCCTTAGTCAGTTGTGTCTTCGAGCATGAAATGTATGCATAACGTGTGAAATGATCCATTAACAAGTGTAGATATTTTTTTGAAGACCTGTTGCCACCAAATCCTCCTATTGTGTCTATGGACATGATTTCGAAAGGTTTTTCTGCCGGTCCTAATTGTGACATGAGTCCATAATTTCTATTTAATCGTGATTTGTTTTTTATACAAACTTCACATTGACGGCAAATCAACTTTATATTATCCAGTAGGTTTGGTGCTGTGTAGAAAGGTCTTATTTTTGACTCGATCTGATTTATTCCTACATGACAGAAATGCTCATGCACCTTTTTTATTAATATCTTACTGTAGTCTTCGGACAAAACGATTTTTTTTTTCTTGTTATTCCATTTATAATATATACCATTTTCTCTAATAAAACGATGTTTGTTCTTTATGTTTGGATTTTTGTTCTGATCCTCCAATATTTCCTCAATCCTTACAATATTTACTGTTTTCAAGTTATCTTCTTCGTTTTCGTGGCTTTCATACACAGGATTTCTGCTTAAGCAGTCCGCTTCTGTATTGTTTCTACCTGGGTTGTATTTTATAACAAAGTTGTATTGTGATAGGTAATGAGTCATGTCTCCCAGTTCATCATCTGTTCTGTTTTTTATGTTTAAATTTTCTAACGGCTTGTGATCTGTGTAAATTGTGAATGAGTTTCCTATTAGCCAGTGTTGCCAAAATTTTAAACTTTCTTTTATGGCTAAGCATTCTAAAAATATGGCTTTCTTCTTTTTTTGTGATTCATTCAACTTTTTTGAAAAGTATGCTACTGGTTTGATTTCTCCACATTTCTGTGTTTGTTTTAGTATTGCACCAATTCCTTTTATACTTGCATCAGTGTATATAAAAGTTGGCGCCTCTCGGTCGAAAATAGCCAGAATTGGGGCAGAGCATAAATTATTTTTTATTGTTTGGAAAGCTTTTTCACAATCAGCTGACCAATCAAAATTGACGTTTTTTCTAAGTAAATTGTGTATTGGGTCAAGAGTTATTGTAGCATTTGGAATATATTTATTATAAAAATTTACTTTACCTAGAAATTGTCTTATTTGTTTCTTGTTTTGTGGTGCTGCAAATGGTTAAAACATAGTTTAAAATTATTATAACCATCTGGATGATACTAGTTCTCCGTAGGTACGTGTTTAAAAGTTCCAGCAATGCTATTCAAGCCATGTTGGCAGTAGAAGTTTCCTCCAGTTCGTGCAGAAATGAAAAGTTCCTTATTAAATGTATTGTGACTTTAGTCGAGGGATATTTTTAGTCTTTAGTACTCGTATTGAAATATTTCAGATATTAAAGGCGTTTTTGGCGTTGGTTCTTGTAGATATTATAATAATAATACATATATAATATTCCACAACTATCACACAACGCCGTCTAGTCCTAAGCTAAGCAGAACTTGTGTTATGGGTACTAGACAACTGATAAACATACTTATATGTAATATGTTAGATGATACGGGAGTAAATAACGCACAATTTGATTTATCTAACATATTACAAATCGACAATTAAAGGTTTTTTACTTCCAATATTTTAGTAGATCGACACTGTATTACTTTACTTAGTTAAACTAGCAATTTTATGAAATTTACTTCCTTTTCTTATTACTTTTGGGCAGTAAATAAATCAATTTACGAGCAGGCAAAATTCTCTATCTCGGGTGTGCTGTCATCAGCTGTCATTGGTTTTTGTTAGGCAGCGTACACATACTCGTATATAGGGCTACGTACACAACATACAGTATATAAAGCTTACATATATTTCTAAATACATACATATTATACATATATAAATTACACCCAGACACAGAATAAATGATCATGCTCATCACATAAACATTTGTCCTGAGTGGGGATCGAACCCACGACCTCCGGCATAGCAGTCAGGGCCACTAACTACTAGACCAACAGGCCTGTCATTGTCATTGTCATTGTACCTGTTCATCATTTACTGATTTAATAAATGCTTTATGCACACAAAAGCATAGAGGGGCACTTAATGCCTTAGAGGATTTTTAATATCGTGCGATTTGATGACGCTAATGTCCACCTCATACAAGTATTTATTGTATTTTCTGCACGCGGGGCAAATCCGCATGATATTAAAAACACCATTTTTCCAATGCATTTTTCTACCAAAAAGCTAGCGCTGGAATTGAATCTCACCCAGCTGGTCCAGGGGGCAACGAGGGTACCTGATGTGGATTCGCACACAGCCAATTGCTTGGACCTTCTGCTGACCACAGATCCAGACCGCTACTCAGTGTCGATATCTTCGCCTTTAGGCAGTTCTGACCACTGTCTGGTTAAATCTGTTTCAATCTACTCCCCGCCCGATCCTAGTCCTAGAGGCACTCGGCGGGTTTGGCGATACAGGTCAGCAGACTGGGATGGCATGCGGTCTTTCTTCGCATGCTATCCTTGGCAGCCCACTTGCTTTTCTTCGAAGGGTGCGCTGATGCCGTAACGGATGTGTTGCGACGGGGAATGGAGTATTACATCCCATTCTCTGACGTAGCAATGTCGGATCGAGCTCGACCTTGGTTTGGCGCCGAGTGTTCTCGCGCCGACGCGAAAAAACATGCGGCATACCAAGCTTGGGCCGATGCTCGTAAGCGCGGGGCCAGCGACGTGACTCTTAAGAAGAAGGCCTTTAACAGGGCTGCCAAGTCCTGCAAAAAGGTGTTGAGAAAGTCTCGGTTCGACCACATTAGCCGAATAGGGAACAAACTTGCTTCATACCCCGCTGGTAGTAAAGCGTTTTGGTCCCTGGCAAAGTCGGTTGAATCGAACTTCTGCCGTCCCTCACTTCCGCCACTGCTGAGACCCGATGGGACACTGGCCCACACCGCTGAGAAGAAAGCAAACCTATTTGCTTCTCTTTTTGCGGAATCTTCGCGTCTGGACTCCGGTGACGCGAGACCCCCTGTTTCTCCTGATGGGTGCGTGACGAATATGTCGGATATTCGTATCCATCAGAAGGACGTTCGTAGGGTCTTGAGTAACCTTGACGTGAATAAAGCCAGTGGCCCCGACGGGATACCAACGGTCGTTCTAAAAACTTGTGCGCCTGAATTGTCTCCGATCTTGACTCGCCTATTTCGCCTCTCATATGAGACTGGAAAAGTGCCGATGGCTTGGAAGCAAGCCAACGTGCAGCCTGTGCCCAAGAAAGGCAGTAGAGCTGACCCGGCAAACTACCGACCCATCTCTGTTACGTCCATCCTCTGTAAGAGTATGGAACGGGTAATTAACAGGAAGCTTCTGGCATACCTGGAAGCTAACGACATCCTCAGCGACCAGCAATACGGCTTTCGTCAAAATCGGTCTACTGGGGACCTTCTTGCGTATGCCATTCACATCTGGAGCGAGGCCATTGAGAAGCATGGGGAAGCGCTTGCCGTGTCCCTTGATATCTCGAAGGCCTTCGATAGGGTCTGGCACGAAAGTCTTCTTGCTAAGCTTCCTTCCTTCGGTCTACCCACTGGTCTGTGTGATTGGATCGCAGACTTCTTGAGGGATCGATCCATCCGAGTGGTAATTGATGGATGCTCGTCCGGTCAAATGAATATTAATGCCGGAGTCCCTCAGGGGTCGGTACTCTCGGCAACACTGTTTTTGCTGCACATAAATGACCTACTTAAACCCGGAACCTTTGGGTATGCAGACGACAGCACTGTTGCTGAGAGATATGTGTCTAACGCACGAGCTAGTGGGTCACAGATCCAGTCATTTCGAGAGTCTATGGTTGAACGCTTGAACTCGTCCTTAGCGGCAGTCTCAGAATGGGGCGATGCCAATCTGGTCAAGTTCAATGCGACGAAAACCCAGGCGTGTCTTTTCTCCGCTAAACGGAGCCAATTCCACCCGGCTCCATCTTTCCGGGGTGTAACCGTGCCAATTACCGACCACCTTGAACTTCTTGGGGTAACGCTATCGTCTACCCTTAATTTCGGCTCCTACATCGAGGCAAAAGCCCAACTAGCTGCCAAAAAATTGGGGATCTTAGCAAAGGTGAGACGGTATTTCACGCCGGAACAGCTGCTCAACCTCTATCAAGCGCAAGTTCGATCGTGTATGGAGTACTGCTCTCATCTTTGGGATGGGTCAGCCAAATACCAGCTAGATGCACTAGAGTCTATTGAAAAGCGTGCCAAGAAGATCATAGGCAATGATGCTCTTGTGAAGTCAAAACTCCAAAGTCTTGAGCATCGACGCCGAGTTGCTAGCCTGTCTGTTTTCTATCGTTTACACTTCGGGGAGTGTGCTCTAGAGTTACACAATTTAATTCCGCCAAGTCCGTTCCATCATCGGACCACAAGACGTACGGCGTTGCGCCACCGGTACATGGTGGACATCCCACCTATACGTACAAAGCGTTTTGGGAGTACATTCATTATGCGTACAGCTAAGGAATGGAATTCCCTGCCGGAGTCTGTGTTTCCTGATAGCTATAACCTAGGGGTCTTTAAGTCAAGAGTGAATAGATTGCTTCTAGGCAAGCGTGCTCCATCGTCGGCCACATCATCGCTTACCATCAGGTGAGATTGTGGTCAAACGCGAGCCTATCCATTATAAAAAAAAAAAAAAAAAAAACCAATAGTATCAATCAACCTTTGAGTGGTGCAATGAATATAACAGAAACAATAAAATTAACTTAGATTTTGATATATCCTTGCAGTCATGAGTCAGGATACCTACCTCAGCCATACTCTTCTAAAGAGTCAGGTGGTCAACCAATCAGGTGAAACCAGTTATTAAAGTCCACTTAAACATGTACATGATATAAATAAGCAGCTATTTAGGTACTGAGGCGCAATGTTTATGACATTAAGTAAAGTTTAAGGCCAGCAAACCTGTTGCGCACACGCATCAAACTTAATGAGCATATCATTTGTACAGTCTGTCACACGTTAATGGTAAGTTGTATAACAAAACCATCGTGTTCTGGAAGAATGAGTGATCTTTCTAATGGTATCCGATCGAAAGTAGTTTTGACGGCCTAAACCGGAACTTTTGGTCTCAGTTTTAGCTTCTTCCTTATAAGGTTATGTTTTTGTAGGGGAAATAGTCAATCTTAATAGGTCATCATTTCACCGGAAAGACGTCCATTGTTAGATACAGATCTTCTCCAACCGTCGTCATAACGACTGGGTAATGTTTCGCATCCAACGGAATCCCATGACCCTTACCAGGGCCTCAACTCTGCTAATACAATAGTGTCAGAATGGTCTATCATTGATGTCATAATTGTCGATTTTGACAAGTTTGGTAATCTACTAATATAATGGCGTCATTATGACTTTCCAATGGTCAACCACTGACACTCCATTGAAAGAAGTGGCATAGCATAGTAATCTCGTACATATTGACAAATGAATATTTGACGTATGCGGTAATCTGCTAAAACTTTGACAGTTTATTTGATCAATGTTCTACCATTAGAACGTTATTGTGCAGTTATTGGTTTTAATATGCTCGATATTATCATTCTACCATAACTCTATCACAATACCACTGACCGATCAATGATCGATCATTATGAATTAGCAGATTAAGAACTTTAGCAAAATGACAATGTGATTGTGTTGGAATGACGAATTTATAAAATAAAAATAGCAGACTTGGGCCCTTGGTCATCCGTCTACCTAGTGGGAGGCTTGCCAAAGTTACGTCTTGCGATACGTAGTTGCCACTTTAGAACCTTTCGGCCCTATCAACAATCCGTTCAGCGAGCAAAGTGCCCTGCTCACTGCCAGCTAAATTTGGCGATTCTTCAATAACGGTCAATATAACTTGTCGGTATGAGAGCAGTGCTGGTGGTTATAACCTAGCTCGGCGCATTACTTTGTGTAATTTATTTCATCACTACTGCTCTCAAAACGGTAAAAAATATCGTGAGGAAACCGACTTGTCTTATATCCAAAAATTAAGACATGTGACATCTACCAATTTGCATTGGGGCTGAATTTAAGTCCCATTCCCTCTCCTAGTAGAGGAGTTCTGGATCCCGGGAAGCTGTGGAAACATTGTCAGGCTGACTATGCTCATAACATGTTCGATCACGGTACAAAACCTTTCGTATTCAATTTCGGTTTCGGTCGTAGTCAGCTGGATGGCAGCCGAAACTCGCTTTTTGGCCAAAATCAAGCCGAAAATCATTTTTTGCCAGAACTAAGCTGAAAATTGTTTTTTTTTTTTTGACAGAAAACTCGTTTTTTTTTTGTTATTGCCGCAACTAGGCTGGATCTGGAACTGAAAGTTCGCTCAGACATACAAATAATACTCAGAACTTCTCGGGCAGCTCAAGTTCGAAATGCTACCACGGTCGTGCAGCTAACTGTACCTAATAAGTTCTCCATTTATGAATCTGACACTTAATGTTTCTTGAGAAGAAATTGTAATGATAAATGCATTTACTTATGCATTCATTTGTTTTGTAATTAAAATAGGTTCACTTATAATTATTGCCTTTTCAAGGCCCGGAGCCATTATGAGATTTAGGTACCAAGATCATTGATGAGAAGCCAATATACATTCATACACTAAAGATTAAGTGCTTGGTTATGTATTTTGTAACTTTTTACATGTTTGTGAACGCCACGATACAGGAATAATTCCTAGTTTGAAAATAAAAATGTATCTACTTGGATGATCAAAATGATGAAGTTTAAAATTTTATTTCACATAGGCCTACATGAGCACTTATAAAACGTCAAAAACCAGTGCACGGTTCCAATTTGTCGTTTCCTTTATAGAAGAAACGGCAAGATATTCCACATTTTAAGTCAAATAACAGTACACAGTTGGTTGTCTTTGACTGTACCAACAATTTTGACCATCGCCTCCGGTAATAGAGAAGTATCCTCTCTCATAACCACATTACGACCTCGGCCAAATATAACATTTCTTTTATTTCCACTAACATCCTCAAAAAAGGCGAACTCTTTTATTGTTACTGGGCAAACAAAACCCAAATGGAATCAATCCTTGGAGCGTCAGCATTATTTGAACTTATAGGTGCCCAGGGGGTGAAGGGGATGAACACGGGATCAAGGGGTATATACAACACCCCAGGAATTTTGTTGAGGCGTAAAAAGTGTTGTATTTAATCATGAGCTTTATGGGACGCTGGATTTCGTAAATATAGCATGATAAAGAATGCAGAGGGCAAATGCTATTTGCCCTTGCCAGGGTTATTTTTCAGTATTAAATGAGGTTCTATTTGAAGGAGGCAAATGTCCAACGGTGTGTATGGTTGATGAACTTCTAACAATAACAATAAAAGTTACGGCGAATGGCTTACTAGTCAAGAGCCCATATCAACATTTGAGGAGGCTCTCATTGGACAGTTGCATCAAGGTCTTACTCCTGGGCACGATGTGTTTTGCTAGAAGATTTTTCTTTAAGAAGCTCAGACCACCAGTAGCTTGGACATTATTCCCGATACCGTCGGGCTACCCTTGCCGATGGGCTACCGGTGGGATACAACCCTTTCGGGTTAGGCATGCTCAGTGCATCTGTATTGTATTTCTGTAGTCTACTTCTTTTTTTATTTGAGTTGCACGCGCCGAATAAATTCTATTCTACTACGTTTTAATCGCGCGGAAAATTCTGATACCGTAATATAGCAGGGTTTTTTAGTTCAAGTCCTATGTAGCATAGATGAGGTATCTAAGATGTCGCTATATCACTTCTCTTTGGAGAATCGATGATTTCATGCGTCGTATTACATGCTATCGGAAGGTTGGTTCCAGAGTCGCAACGGTTTATAGTGATGCCCTAGTGAGTCGGAGTGGTACTGTCTCGGTGAGTCGAGAATATGCCCCCTGTGAGTCTCAGTGAGTCGAGATGATACTGTAGGCTCCAGTTGGTCGGACTAGTGCGACGGGCAGTGTGTCTAGTATGTCGGTAAGCGGACAAAAGGAGGGTCCAAGCAACCCAACCATTAAAAAAAATCCGTAAACCATTTTTTTTTTTCTGAAAATTTCATGGATATATACATTATCTGTGTTAATATTAGTCGTTTCCTAGAAGTATACTTTTAGTTCGGATGTTCAACAAGCGTTCTCGCAGAAAGTTTGTGGAAATTGCTACTTGAATCTCTCTATGTTTGCAATTTGTTACTCGGTAGAGTTTTGTGTTTATGTCTGTAAATAAATTTAGATACTGAAACGACTTAATTTTAGCATGTAGTAGGTTAAAAGTATTTGTAGATTTCTGTGAATCGTGTTTCTTACTAATGTCATACTAGTAAATGTAAAATATGTTTGGATGTTTTTAAATCAAAATACACCTCAACGGATTTTGATGAAACTTGGTAGGAGGTAAGTAGACCTTGGATTAGGAAATTAGGTTACATACATACTTTCCCGAGATGGTGGCGTGTAATGTTCCATGTGCGCTTCTCTTAGATTTATTAAAGGAGAGTCACTCCTCAATACGGGATGAGGCGCGCGGGCCGACGGCCAATACAAGTCCAGGGCAGCCGGTATGTATGGTATTGGATGTCAAGAGTGAATAGGTAACTTCTAGGCAAACGTGTTCCATCGTCGACCACATTATCGTTTACCATCAGGTGAGATGGTGGTCAAACGCAAGCCTATCAATAATGATAACAGACGTAGACGTACGGCGTTGCGCCATCGGTACATGGGTGGATATCCCACCCACACACAAAGCGTTTTGGAAACGCATTCATTATGCGTACAGCTAATGAGTGGAATTCCTGCCGGAGTCTGTGTTTCCTGATAGCTACAACCTAGGGGTCTTTAAGTCAAAAGTGAATAGGTTACTTCTAGGCAAGCGTGCTCCATCGTCGACCACATCATCGTTTACCACTAGGTGAGATGGTGGTCAAACGCGAACCTATCAATAATAATAATAAAAAAAAAATCACGGCGTCAGAATTAAAGGCAACTCAGCTGGCTTGTGGTAATATTTGAAAGAGTTTTTTTAAGCGAATTAGCGTGGCCCTTGAATGTAAAAGGTTAATGAAGAAACATACAATTAGTCAATAAAAGTATGAAACACCATTTTACTCCATTCTAGAGTAGGAGACGATATTGAATGGTTTCCCATATCAAAAAAAAGTTTAGCGCCTGATTGTACCATCACATACACTTCCGCCTGACCACCGCTAAGTTCATTTTTGCTTGCATTCGAAACGAAAACTTCAAAGGGTTTGGGTTCGGCGCCGCGTCGCAGGATTTAAGTGAAAAGTTTTTTAAGTGATCAGGTAGAAATGACCGCGATGATCATTCAACTAATGGCAGCACCATTGCACAGGTTCAGTTGAAAACCAGCGTCAGACACTTTTTCTGGTATTCATGCTGAACTGGATCTATTTTGGTACAGCCGTGAGACACACAACAAAAACTATATTTTTTTGCTTCTTATATTTTTCGTGTTATCTAATTATTGTGTTTGGGCCTTGTGCCAAAATGCCGAATAAATTATTTTTCTTTCTTTATTTCTTTCATTGCAAAAAAAAAAATGTTCTTGACACTTGAATCTTTAGATGTAATGCTAAAAACTATAAAAAGCCAGCTCATCTCCCACTAATTACAGGACCACACACATTGCTGGTCAGACTGACATTAATCACGCCTCAAAAAACACATATCGCAAGACATTATCATCCCACGGGCGCCAAGTAAATGAGTATTTTTTATAATGAACTTTAAGACTGGACAGAAAAGAAATAAAACCTTCATGTGTGGATTTACCAGGGGAAATGTCAAGAGGATGATGGTAACAGCTACTGGGCTGAGTGCGTAACCGAAGGACATTGTAGATGCTACAGTATATTTCACTAGTTATCATCTGTGCATATCTGTGCGTATTCCCAGTTGTCTTAGAAAAAGTAAAACCCTTATAGAATCACTTTTTAATAATCAGAACGCGTGGAGGTATCGATTTAAAATTAAAACCATATACCATAACCATATGATTCGAAATCTTAAAGCTGTGAAGATATCGACCTTCTTAGTTAACGATAAAAAAAGATACGGCCGTTTATGTCACAAAAACGTACATTTCAACACTTATAAGGGAATCAAAATTCACAGCGTAGTTCCCGTTAACACAGAATCATCAAATCATCCAATGACTTCTTCTGCTCTATCAGGAGGCGAGAGGGCGTGTCAGACTTTTATTTTACACCTTTAAATTTTGGTCGTTTTAATCCCATGGAGGGTCGATCCGGTACATGAAACACTATCGATTTGTAAAGATAAAATTAAAAAATAAAGTACCTTTGTTTTTCAAAACTCGTATTAATTTACGCATGTACGAAATTAATTTCTTTAAGAAAACGTCAGCTGATCGAGTCCAATGACCTGTAGGTAGTTTGTACGCAACGCTAACTACTACCTAAACGTCATTGGACTCGCTCGGGTGTTTAAAACCCTACTCATATGTTCCATCTTCGCCTTGCGCTCCATAGGACCCCGAGTTTTTCTTAATGACGAGATTAAGATTTTGTATAGGTAGTTCCACGTGGGTAAAACCGTGGGGCAAATTTGTAAAATGTTAGTTTGTTATTAAAATATTTGTATGGTCTATTTAGTTGCTGTAGGTATATATAATACACTTAAACCGTTCTATTAGTAAAAACTGCATGAAAATCTATTCAGTAATTTTTGAGTTCATCGCGCTCATATAAACAGACAGAGGCATTGGGAGATTTTGTTTTATAATATGTATGGAAATGCTGTTATAGTGAATTATAACAGCATTTCAGTCTTTACTAGCATTATTGTGATTAGTAGTAACGATCTTTCGGCACCGGGGCCCAAGGGCGAGAGATGTCATTAGATGATTTCCTACCTATAAAATAAAAAGACAAAAACTTTAAAATTAGAACTGTAGTTACACGAAATCCCGTCCGGATGGCAGCCCTTGAGTGGGGCTTCACCATGCTAGATCACCAGGTGTTGCAGAACTTCAAAGAGGCCTCAGTCCAGAACTGGAATGCTCAAGGTAATAGGTACTTATTAGAGTAGGTCCCTTGTTTACCCAGCCATCCTCTACAAAGAAGTACCAACATAGATCCGTAATTACGCAGACTCAGTACAATCAAGTGCAATAAACGTAATAAACAGCTGCGCAAGCGCAGATACGAGAGTGTTATTACGCAGATTGCGCGTATTTATGGTCAAGGAATGGCTAGATGTGTATCGTAGTTTGTCGAGCTGAAATTACTAGCAATGATATATGGAGTAAAGGTTCAATCATGATATAATTGTAGTGACTGTCTACGTGTTTACCATATGTAGGACTTTATTCGCGACTTCATTCGTCAGAAATGTTTAAAAAAAAATCTAACACACCGTAAATCGTATTTTGAGTTTTTTTTTTTAACTAAAACACCATCATCATTAGCTTTTATAATGTTCCCACTGCTGGGATTCAGGCCTCCTCTCTAGGAAAGGGGGTTGTAATGATGGGTCGTAATCCACCACGCGGGCCGAGTGCGGGTTGGTGAATGTCACATGTCTTCGAATGGGCATTCCTGCGTATTTAGTTTCATACGCTGACTAAATTAGCAGAATTGTAAAATATTATGTTTTTTTTTTTCTATAAGCTGTAGAGCTTTTTATAAAAAACTTATTTACTCAAGTGTATACTCAAAATCTGCGATAGCAGCTATATCTCGCCAAGAGTTTGATTGTAGTATCTATCCTCAATAATAATAACTTCTTGCGCGAATACTTGAAGTAAACAAATAACCACAAAAGTTATGCAAGTAATGTCTTCGTTCGCCTTATCCGTCTGTCTATTAACCCTTATTGTAATTTCTCATCAGACAAATCTGCTCCACTAATAAAGGCCCCGAGCGATGAATTTATGACTCCTCTAAGGCTTCCAAGAAAAAGACGAGATAAAAGTAATTCCACTACTTTCCTTCATAAACATTATTCGTACCTCGGAACTGAATCCGTACAAACATAATTAAGTTTATTTCATCAAGTAAAATACTACGTTATTTGTTCTTGATAACTTCGCAACTCCTTGATTAATTGTTACCGAAGAAAAAATAAAGTAATAAATTAAAACCTTACTTACTTAGGTTTTCTTGGAAAGTTACATCGTTTAAATATTTGATTTCTATCTCAAATCTACGGGTTAACGGATTCTATTTATATAAATTCCCTAAAAACACAAGTGCATAATATGTGCAAATTTGTGGGTAGTCAGCGGTTTGACAGGCTAGTGGAGGGGGAAGCGCAATGTTTAAAATTATCATTAACGTCTAAATCGTAGCAGCGGGTGGCTGTGTGTGCGAATCTCGTGAAAATATGTGCCATATATAATTACTATGGTGCGTGAAATAGGTATAATAATGAAATAATTTGTTATGTACCAACTGTTCTGCGAGCCAATATGTTTATTCACAAAGTAATTTGTAGTAAACTTTTGCTCACAACAAGTTGCTAGCGCTGAATTTGTTGTTTTACTTTAGTATAGTAACAAACTACGAAGGATGGTTGAGTTTAATTTTATGAAGTTGAAAGTTTCAATAATTTTGAAATCCTGCTCTTTGAATATTTCTCCTCTCCAAATCATAAAAATCTGTTGGCGATGCAGCGAAAATGGTCTTAGAGCCCTTTGAATTATTAAATCTTTATAAGGTAAGGCGCTAACTAGCGCTAACCAAATTTGTTTAGAAAACATAAGTGTTAGAACCACTGGCACTTATAATAAATCTGTATAATTTTCAGTTTTGCGCGTATGTACATTAAAATTGTATGTAACTTGACATATTAATTAGGCTTTGTATCATTGCAATCGGACTATGTCGAAAGATGAACTACATTCGACTGGCCAGTTGGTCTCGTGGTTAGTGGCCCTGACTGCTGTGCCGCAGGTCGTGGGTTCGATTTCCACTCAGGACAAATGTTTATGTGATGAGCATGATCATTTGTTCTGTGTTTGGGTGTAATTTATCTATTATATGTATGTATTTAGAAATATATAAGTATGTTTATCAGTTGTCTAGTACCCATAACACAAGCTCTGCTTAGCTTGGGACTAGACGGTGTTGAGGGATAGTTGTGGAATATTATTATTATATTATTATTCATTAATTGTTAGACGGTACGGAGTCGGCCGGATGAGCTAGTTATAAAAGAAAAAGATAAACACTAATTGGAGTTTTAAATGAATGAAAATTAGCAGATAAGGTTAGAACGGCTGTCAAGCCTTCTCTGAAACGGCTTTGACCGATTTTATGTTTTATTTTTGTATATTTTGGTACCTAGGTCTGAAGAAAGGTCGTAGACTATTTTTTATTCTTCAACCCCAAACCCACAATTTCTTCTGTGATAATTTTAAGTCAGATAATATAATATTAATGAGAAGTTTGATAGGTATCCAAACCTACATTTTAATGCACTAAGTCATTTCATTATCTCCGATCCTTGCAATATTATGTTCGTGTGAAAAAAATGAAAGTAGATTTATTTTGCACAACACAAGACTCACAATTCTGTTTGTATTCCCCAAAGTCGGTAAAACTCTATAAATGTAGTTGATCTCTGTCAAGAGCTGCTATAAAAGTTGTTTATAATAAACTCATATTTTTTTAAATAATCTTTAGTTCTATGATAGTGATAAATACGCCGATCTGGGCGCTTCGGTCTCCATTAATTTTTTAAGGCAACTAGACTTTAGACGTACAAATTAGGCGTGTTATTAATGTATGTCGGTCTAATGTAATTCTAGCTTTAGACTAGTTCGGCTACAGATGTCAAATTCTTTTCTTACAATAATGACATGGTGCTGCTGAGTCCGACTGTTGGGTCGCTTGGGGAGATGCTGAAAGTCTGTGAAGCGTATGCTAAGTCTTATTTATGATTCTAAAAAAAGCCTATACATGGCCGCTGGTAGGTGTCCTGAATCTGTTCCTCCCATCACTTTGAATAGAAATCAGAAATCAGAAACGTTTATTTCAAAGAGACCAATTACAGGCACTTTTGAATTGTCAAAATGTCGGTCAGTCAAACAAGTGAGGCTAACGTAGTAGATCTCTATGGAGAAGAACGTGCAAGAAACTTCATGGACACTCTTTTAAATCATATTGAGACACATGAATCTTCGTTACATATTTCTTGTTGCATCTATTATGTGAGCACAATGAAGACAAGTAATAAAAATTAAAAAATAATAATAACAAAAATAGAAATTGAATTGTCACTGGCAGCTAAGAGATGACCAGTCTCAACTGACTGCGATGGCGTTCGCTTAGAAATGGTGTCGCAGTTTATGTACCTTGACATTATCTTACTGACGGCCACAAGGATGATGTCAACATAGAAAGGGAGCGCAGGGTTCTGGCAGTCCGTGGCAACATGTTGGCCTATAGATTCGCCCGCTGTTCTGACCAAGTCAAGATCACGCAATTTAAAGCATACTGTCAGCTGTCTGTGTTTGCGGAATGTACACGGGTGGTCTATGGGTTAACCGTAACCATACCAAAAAGTCCTTGGACACTGCGTGTTCAATACATCTTCAGGATGATTTAAATTTATAGAGATGGTCTTAATTTATAGAGAGCTAGTCAAGGCATAGTAAGCTCAGGATTGGTACTAAAGATTTCCTGAAGAAAATCTCAATATTTTTTTTGCTCGATCCGAGATTCTAACCTGAGACTTCATACTCTTGGTAGTCTGAGACAGTCTCAGTAAGTAATCTCATAACATGATTACAATGTGATAAAGCCTGACTTCCCCAATGACGCGTAACCCTTATCTCGCGACAAAACTCCTAAGGGCGGAGTGCATGACGTGGCGTTTACTAAGGGCACTGTTCCAACTTCCATCCCAAGGGGCCGATGGTATCTAAGTGCTCACCACACCGTGGACTTCGAAATTATACTTAAGTAACTCGTGAAATTGTAGAGAATAAACGGTTCATAGGGTTTGTGTAATTATATTTTTGGTAACGTTTATTATTATAGAGATGGACTGAAAGTTCGGTTTCGGCCAAGGAGCGGAATATTCGGATCAAACAAAAGCAGTATCTTTGAAGTGATGGTTATGATAGATATGAAAAACTATGTAAGCTTCATGCAGGTGTACACATAGCGTATAATCACTAATACGCTTCTATGAAGCTACGCGTCCGTGGGCAGTAGGCCATAGTTTTGCATATAAGCTTCACGCAAGCGTACACCAATCGTATAATGACGAATACGCGTCTATGAAGCTACGCGTCCGTGGGCAGTAGGCCATAGTTTTGCATATAAGCTTCACGCAAGCGTACACCAATCGTATAATGACAAATACGCGTCTGTGAAGCTACGCGTCCATGGACAGTAGGCCTAAATTCAACGATTAGTTAAACAACCGCCCTTAGCGTGTTTTTTCAGTTGTGGATGTGACCCTCATTTTGGTCAGTGGTGTGGTAGATAGAATTCAAATGTAGAATTTCATGTCTCTACGTGTGTATTTGTTTTTAAGGTTTCGCACCTCAAAAGGAAAAAAAAACGGAACACTTATAGGATCACTTTGTTATTCGTCTATATGTCTTTCTGTCAAGACCATTTATATCGGGAACTCGTGTAGGTATCGAGTTGAAATTAAAACCATAACCACTACGGTCTGCGGTCCCTTAAAGGTGTGAAAAAATCGAACTTCTAAGTTAACGAATAAAAAAGATACGGCCATTTAGGTATGTCGCAAAAACGTATATTTCAATTCTCTCAAAGGAATCAAAATTCATAGGGTACAGTTCCCGTTGACTTAGACTCCTGTTTGGCATGAAACAAGGTCTCATAGCACAAGTCTAGTATAAAAAATCTGAAAACTGTTTTGTAGACTTTACATTATAAAAAAAAAACTTTTTTTGCGATTCGGAAAAATCTTCGTAAATTGAATTCATTCGGGAATTGAACTGTTTTCACAGGTAGGTTTGTACGAAACCCTCAGTGCGCGAATCCGACTCGCATTTGCCCGGTTCTTTTTTGGCTTCGAATGGTTTGTGTGTTTAGTAAAAACACACGGATAAAGAAAGTATTTAAATTTTGGTACAGTTTACTGTCACTTGGTAGCAAATTAATCGAGTTAGTCGGTAAATCATCTGACTTCTTCTGCTCTTGGGTGGAGAAGGAAAGCGTGTCAGACTTTTACTGACTTAAACCCACCTGTGTTCCATCGGTTGCACTTTCACACGCTTGTAACACGGATTGGCTTGTTGGTCTAGTGGTTAGTGGCCCTGACTCTATGCCGGAGTACGTGGGTTCGATTCCCACCCAGGAAAAATGTTTGTGTGATAAGCACGACCATTTGTTCTGTGTCTGGGTGTGATTTATCTATAATATGTATGTATCTATTTAGAAATATATAAGTATGTTTATCAGTTGTCTAGTACTCATAACACAACCTCTGCTTAGTTTGGGACTAGATGGCAGTGCGTGAAAGTTGTGGAATATATATATGTTATTAACATATAATAACATAGCAATTATATTACTAATTAAGGCATAATTATGACCTGGTACATGAACAGCCAGGCCACCTACAGCTTACCTACTTGAACGTAAATAAGCATCGACGGTGGTCAACGGTAATATTAATGTTCACATAAACTTATTAATTATACTAAATTAATGTACAACATTGTTGCGCGTCAGAAAATTTATTAAAACAGTAGTTATAAGGACTTTATTACACGTCATTATTAGTTAGCTCACTTTATTGAGTCACCAGTTGAAGTTATAATAAGAGTTTTACTGTGATTTTAACTGAGCTAAGTTAAAGAAACATTGTAAGATTATAACTTTTGACTAGCCTGTTGGTCTAGTGGTTAGTGACCCTGACTGCTATGCCGGAGGTCGTGGATTCGATTCCCACCCAGGACAAATGTCTGTGTGATGAGCATAATCATTTGTTCTGTGTCTGGGTGTGTAATTTATCTATAATATGTATGTATTTAGAAATATTTATGTATGTTGATCAATTGTCTAGTACCCATAACACAAGCTCTGCTTAGCTTGGGACTAGACAGCGTTGTGTGATTTAAAAAAAAAATCATTTTATATCTTAACGAGCTGGTTAGCGGCTTACCAGGATAAAATATAATCTTATATTATTTAGGTGAAAAATCCTCCTATGACTATCTCTATCTCGTGCCGAGAGAGGGTGTACAGTGGTGGTACATAGGTGGACTTAATGCCACAAGGTATGCTCTACCAGTCAACCTTTGGGTTAAAAAAGACAACACTGTGGTAGGGGTGCACAATAAATAAATAACAGAGGTAGAAAGTATTGTAGAAATTAAGTTACATTATATTAATAAACCAGCTGTGCCCGCGACTTCGTTCGCGTGGAATACAGGATATTGAATTTATTTTTTCTAAAATAAAAATATACATATTTCTGTAATATAAAGTAGCCTATGTTACTCCTTATTACATCAGCTACCTGCCAAAAAAGTCCCGTCAAAATCGGTCCAGTCATTTCAGAGATTGGCCCGGACAAACAAACAGACAGACAGGTGTCAATGTAATTTTGGTGTATGTACCGTATATATATTCATATGCATGTAGTAAAAAGTAGTTATTTCAATATTACAAACAGACACTCCAATTTTATTTATATGTATCTGGAATAAATAATTATATAGGTATGAGCTAATATAATAAACTAATAAATACTATGATAAATATGAAATCATCCGACTTTTACTGACTAAAGCTCACTCCTGTTCCTTCTTTACAGGGCCCCGGGGTTTACTTTCGCACAATGAATGGCCCCGGTAGGCTTCGACTCTGCTGGGCCCCTACGGTTTTACTAATATCCCCTTATCACTACGGTAGGGCGAGGCTTGCGGATGACGAACAATGGGTAGCTCACCGTCCTGCCGTCTGGTAATCATCCGGACTGATCCCAAGACGTCGACACGCTCCTCAACAAGTTGTCAGACAACAGTAGGAGACTAGTAAGGCCGATGCCTGCTAGGTCCGCGGGCATTTTTACTACTTGCAATACTTAAGTTCCGCAGAGGACATTTAAGCTAGAACTACACTGCGTACACGTGTCCCACACACGACGATCTAGGCGCAGTCTTCATACATTTTACATGGAAACTAGACTTGTAGAGCTACACTTGATCCACGCCACGTTTCGTCATTCTACGTACAAATCAGGCGTGTTACACGTGTGCTTCGGTCTAATGTAGTTCTTGCTTAAAAAGTATCTTAGGTTGGTCTTGCGGACGACGAGCAATGGGTAGCTCACCGTCTGGCCGTCTCGTAATCGTCCGGTCCGAGCCCAAGTCATCGATAGAAGTGTTCTACGCGCTCTTCGTAGGACCCTATTCAGGCCGATGCCCGCTAGAGTACTTGCAATACTTAAGTTCGGTTGAGGACATTTAGGGGTCCTCATAGTAACAAAAAGATATAACGAATTATAGACACCACCACGAATCCAAGTTTTATTTCAAGTTTAATTTGACTTCATTCTTAATTCAATGCCGACGTAAGAGCAAAGCTCCGCACAGCTGAAAGAACGAGGAGCAATCGGTAGCTCACCGTCCGAACGTCCGGTAATCGTCCAGACCGAGCCTAAGTCGTCGACAGCGCGTATTGTTTTACACGCTCCTCAAACAGATGATAGCAAACCGTAGGGGCCTAGCAAGTTCGATGCCCGCTAAGTCCGCGGGCATTTTTGCTACTTGCAATACTTAAGTTCGGTTGAGGACATTTAGGGGTCCTTAAAACGAATGATATTCTAGACACGAGTAACACGAATCCAAGTTTCATTTCAAAGCTTAATTCGACTTCATTCTTAATTCAATGCCGACGTAGTAGCAAAGCTTCTTACTGTTGAAAGAAAGTACGAATCTACTTAAAAATCCAGTTGATTACGTTTTAGTATCAACCTCGAGGTACTAAAATCAACTGGCAATACATAAATATAGGTATATCTAAGTTAAATCAAAATGTTTGTAAGTATGTAACAACCTAATTTATATGATACTAGCTTTTGCCTGTAGCTTCGTCCGCGTAGCTACATAAAAAATAGCCTATGTCATTATGGAATAAAACAGCTTTCTAACAATGAAAAAAATTTCGTAATCGAACCAATACTTCCAGAGATTACCTGCTACAAACAAAAAAACATAAAAACCAACTTTACCTCTGTATAATATTAGTATAGATATAGATTTTAGTCTTGATTTTTTTTTTTTTTTTACATCGATAATATATTAAGTATGTTATTTTTATTATAAATAATTCGTTACTCTACATAAACAAACTTAAACTATTTATACTAAAACCTAAATAAATACCTAACGTATATAAATAAAATACAAAAACACAAAGTGCACTCAGGCGTCGAAGTACTCCTCCACATCGCTGTCATCCGGGAATGTGCCCAGAAGACTGGCAGCATTACCACGTTGAATGGCAATGCTAATTCTTTGAGCGAAGAACGAGCCAGCCCTCTGGTCACGCAAGGTGTCGATCAGTCGGCGAGAAATTTCCTTAAAAAGGAGACGCGCATTCGGACCCCATGACCCAAGCGTTTCGACCCCAAACGGCTCAAAACTGTAATTACCAATAAGGTTACAGTATTTGCGCCGTTTAAGGGTCTCAGCAGCCGCAGCGGCAGCGCCAGCACAGCCCGCCGTACATGGAATGTGGGATGGCGCAAGGGTGTCGACACAGGTTCCGTCCCACACCAGAGGCCTACCCACCTTCCACGGTACCAACGTCATACCATCTGGTCTCTTTCCATCGTCACGTACCAAGCCATTTGGTTCTAATACAGCGGGTACGCCGGCGGTGACAAGAGCTCGACGAATAATATCGTTGATGCTAGCGTGTCGAGCTATGCGGCCTGCGCTCCTGCAGCAGGATAGGCCATGGTGTCCGAGACTGTCGACAGCTTCGCCGCAGTGGCACCGATGTGGAGCAACACAAGGTGCACCTAAGCGTAGACAGGTTGCGAGCCGAAACGAGGCGTCATCCATCATAGTGCCTATGGTGGATGACGGGAGTGCCTGAAGCCATAAGCCCGACTCCCATTCCCCCACAGCCAGCAGACGCGCACGCTCAGCAGTATTTGAAGACGTATTAATTAGATTGTTACGTATAATACTGCAAAGCGGCACATCCCACCGTCTCTGCGAGGCCAGGTTGTCGGGCAAATCCGTGTTCGGACAAGCCATTTTCCAAGCATTCAACGCATCGGACAAACACGGTACCTCAACATCAACCAGTGAGGAAGATAAAATATTCCTGGTTAATGTATCAGTACCGTGCACCGAGGAGAGGAATGCTGGTAAACTTATACTTGCAATTTTGCGGACGCCGAGGCCCCCCATTCGGATGGGAAGCGTAGCTTGCTGCCACGCTCGGTCGTCCAAGGCCACATTTAAGATAGAAGAAAGAGTGTTCCTAATAATTTGATCGACTTTTTCCAAAAGTTGTGGGTACTTCCAAAGATGGGAGAAGCGAAGGCTATATGTAAATTTTGGCCCAAACCAACAGTATCGACTAAGTGTAAAAGCCGAATGCATATTAATTTTGAAAAGTCTATCCGAGACGTCATTAAATTTTTTTATTTTCTGCTCAATAAATTTTGGAAAGGATTCATCGAAAATGGGAGAGCCCAGGAGGTGAAGAGAATTCTTATCAGTAATTTGAATATTTGGTGCTATTGTATTAAATTTTGCTAATGTTGTCTGTCTGTCAGTCGTTTGAGGGAGGTAAAGGAGAATGAGCAACTTACTATGGCACTTGGTTGCGCAACTTTTGACTCAGTGTAGTAGTGAAAATTAGACACAAAAAAAGGGTTAGTGTCATACTTTAAAACAAGGTTAAATTCAAACTTAAATATTGTAGGGCTTTTGAAAAAAAAAATAACTTGTGTACCTGTTGAGGTTATGTATGTTAGGCTATGTTACCATGGAATCCGTTGCTTCTCTGATTTGGCATCTAGGGAGCGGTTGTGCTAATAAAAGAGAACAGTTCACACAGCGCGACATGTTTTACGTCTAGAACAAATCACCGTGAACGTAAAAAAATGTTTTAACAATACACTTCGCAGCACACGCACAAAAAGAGTCGCATTGCTCGATGTAGGAGATAGATTTGGAGGAATCCTAAAACTCAACTCGACACGAATTTGTATTTGTTAGCAGAGAAAAGCTAAAACCATTATTCTCGGCTTAACCGGCACGTTAGTTAACAAGGTAAATAGAAAATACCATTTTGTTTGACATTTTATCGAATAGTGTTGTGACCAAACAATAGATTACGGACGCGGAGTCATGACTATAGATTATATCTTAAATATTCTATTTTTGTTTAGAAATTGCTTTTTAACGAAAGAAATAGTAACATAATTGAAAAATAATAATAATGACAACTCTTAATACTTTTATTAGTTGCCAATTTAGATTATTTTGTTGTTTCAAGATTTATGTTAACGTTTAATCGATCGATTATAATTGAAAATGGAGTCGCTTCACTATTATGCAACAAATGACGTATTTGTTGTATTAAATACTAATTAAATTAAAATAGAAACCCCACAAATGATTTCATTGAATTTAGGTAAAAAATCATTAAAAATAATATTATGAATTATGCATTAACTCCAATAGCTTTTACCGTCAAAAAGTGAAACTATTGGTGCCCAATTTCCTTTCGCATTTTGAAAGGTTAAGCTGTAGACCAATAGAACTGAATTTATTTTCCAAAAAAATTAAATCGTTTAGGACTGTGTCTACATCACCTCCTAAGGTTCCGTCATCTAAATACCAGACATTGAATTTTGAATTTAGCTGCCGAATGATTGGATTTATTGCCAAACTGAAAATGACTGGTCCAAGAGGGTCACCCTGTTGACAACCGACGGCTGATTCCAAAAGATTTTCCTTATATAGTAATTTAGAGGGGTGCCTATAACATTGGTAAAGAAAACTGTAAATTTTGGGTATTTCTTTTTGAACTTCTGTCAACAAGGTATCCCTGTTCACGGAATTAAAGGCATTCTTGATGTCAACCTTAAGGATGACCTCACCTTCACTGCTGTTGAGGTAGGTGGACAGAGCATGTACCGCAGCCTCACAGCCCCCTTTGGAACCAAATCCCAGTTGTAGGGGCTGAAATTTGCTGGCCAGTGCTTCGCTGTAATAAGCACAGCAAATTTTGGCTGCGATACGACGGTATGTAGACCCTACGGCAATGGGACGAATGCCGCCATCTTGATTTTAGTAAATGCAAAAAACATGTAAATAAAATATTTTTGAGGATTCTTATGATTAACTGAATAAAAACGAATACTTATATTATTATCTGAGGTATACCTAATTGGCTAAAATGATTGATATAATATCGATGTGGACATCTGACCGGAATCTAACCAAATATTATAATGAGGTAAAATCTATAACTACTTATAAATGAAGCGGTAAAGTGGTTTTGATTTTGGTTTGTTTAACACCTTTACTGCGGGTTATAGGCCTTTTGATTTCGGCCTGAGTTTTTTTTTTAGGTGAGAAAATCATCTAATGACATGTCCACTTTTGGGCGGAGCGGGAGACAGTGTCAGACTTTTACTAACTAAAAACCCACTCCTGTTCCTTCGTTGCCTTTCATACCAGGGCCGAGTCTTCCTTTCAGAAGCAGACCCTTGGCCCCTATGGTTTGCTGACATCTCCTTGAGGCGCGCGTGGAACAGTACGCGCCGTCGACGACTTGAGCTCGTTCCGGACGCCTACCAGACGGTCGGACAGCAAGCTAACCATTGCCCGCCGCCTGCAAGCCCGTGCCTGCCTATGGCGGCCGGAAGTCGGGATCGGGATTCCGGCGGCTGGGGCATGAGGGACAAACTACTCGTATTCAGGGCCATTATAACTGGACCATCATTGATACCAATGAAACGATTAAACCTGGTGAGTAATATACCATTTTATTGTAATGTCAATCACAACATTTATAGCATACTTATATATTATTATCGTGTATGAACTTAATAATGCCAATTTAAAAATAATCATTTTGGTCCATCGAGGTCAGTATAATAACTTAATAAGTGACAAAATAATCACATAAAATGTAACGTAAATACAGCTTAATACTTTAAAATTTTTTGAATGAATCGATAATTTATGTAAACGAGTTATTTGGAAGCGATTTTCTTCAAAATTGTAAACTATAAATAAACAAACAAAATGAGTTTCTGTTTCTTAAAGAAATCGACAAACGGTTTACATCTTCTTTCAATACATATGAATAAAATTCAAGTGTCTTTTGTAATATCAAAATAAAATTAGTTTCTAAATGCAAATGAAAATATATTCGATAACTATAATATTTATTTTTTGCTGTCTGTCCGTCTGTTAGTTCCAGCTTATCGCGAAAACGGATTGACCAATTTTGACGGGACTTTCACTGGTAGATAGCTGATGATATAAGGAGTAACGTTACCATCTGAAAATGTTACCACCAAAATGTGCTTGTATACTTGCAAATAAATTATTCATTCATTCATTCATTCATACAAGCTTTTTTATTATTGATAGGCTCGCGTTTAACCACCATCTCACCTGATGGTAAGCGATGATGTGGCCGACGTTGGAGTAGGTACGTTTGCCTAGAAGTAACCTATTCACTATATTTTAGAAAAATAATTAGGTCAAAATAATTACATTTTATTTAGTCCGTATTTTAGATTATAAAAAAATATTGGACACGTATTTTCTTTTTTCGATTAAACAAAAAATAACAAAGATAACGTGTAACGTCACCCCGTGGAAAAAAATACAGCACGGCGTGACGTCACACGTAACTTTAATGGGCTATATCTTTGTCATTTTCGGTTTAACTTACAAATAAAAAAATACGTGTGCCTTATTTTTGACTAATGTAAAAGACGGACTAATTACATTTTTTACGGCCACTAGCCCATTGTGACCCCAGCACTGTTGTGTTTTACGAATCTGACGCGGACAATGTCGCGGGCACTGACTATATTCCAATAAAAATCTTTTATTTACCAATAAAAGAAAACTTTTTCTCAAAATAGAAGAAACGTGTCCATAATTATGTAAATTTAATACAGAAACCATTTATTTCCACTGCATATTTTTGTTAGGCTATTAAGTTTGAGAATCTAAAAAAAGTTTTCTCGTAAAGATTAATATCTTGCTGAAACTTAAAAATTATGTCGGTTGAGGTTCCACAGTCAGCGATTATAAGGTTTTTTGAGGTGGGAAATCATGAAATAGCTTCTCCCGCTCTGAGTGGAGTTAGAGAGAGTGTCAGACTTGTACTGACTAAAATCCTACACCGAGGTCTCTTGCGTCTCTTTTGATTTTGTTCCGTCGGAAGTCAGGGCGATCACCGGCCATCGTTGGCACGGGCTTGCGTGTATCATCATCATCCTTAGTAGTCCTAAGTTGAGCTTTTCGAATACTGACGAATGTTTACACTGATTGGACAGGTCCACTCAAATCTGTATGGTTCTTTCTTCAAAAGACCATCTCAGACAAATCTGCATGGTTCTCATATGATTTGACCATTACATATTTACTGTATGGACTTTAAAAGAGACTTTGACCCCTGAGTTTGTTTCGGTGTTTCTTCTCAGGGTAGTCAGATAGGAAACACCGGCCTCATCTAGCATAAACTGACGAAAAAAAAATTGACGTGTAAAAGTGTTTTTTAAACCTATTTACAAAATAAATATCATTTATCATCATCTTCCAGCCCGAGGTCGCTGCAACACTTTTTTTTTCCATTCTGTCCTGTCCTATCACTCGTTATGCTATCAATAACTCCTATTTAACATTAACTAATTTAAAAACACATATCGTGTGGACATAAAAATAATATCCAAAATATCTGGAGAAAGATATAATAACGTCATAATCAAGAGGTAAGGCTTCCGTAGGCGCGGGCTTGCGGACAGTGAGCAATGCGTAGCTCGCTGTCCGGCCGTCCGGTAACTGTCAGGACCAAGCCCAAGTCGTCGACGGCGCGCACTGTTCTCGCGCTCCTCAAGGAGTTGTCAGCAACAGCACGGACCCAAGCGGGTCGAAGCCTACTGGGGCCAGGGTTATCCGAAATGGAACTCGAGCCCCGGTATGAAGGCTAGAAGGAACGGGGTGGGTTTTTAGTCAGTTAGAGTCTGACACTATCTCCCGCTCCGCCCAAAAGCGGGGGTTGTCATTGGATGATTTTTCCCACTATAAAAAAAAAGAGGTAAGGCTTAAGTAAGGAGCGAGGTCTAATCACTGGGCCATCACATTTAACAAAAAAACCGGCCAAGAGCGTGTCGGGCCACGCTCAGTGTAAGGTTCCGTAGTTTCCCGTCCGTCACAATAAGTGTACCCACATAAGAGTTTAAAAAAATGCTTGCATATACGATTATACTACAAACTTAGTCCAGAAATTATTTTGTAGAACCCTTTTGTCTTTTTTGTACAAAAACTGTTCTTTCCATCAAGTTCAAAATAATTTTCCTAGAAAGTCCTTATAAAGTTCTACTTTTCAGATTTTTTTCATATTTTCTAAACTTATGGTTCAAAAGTTAGAGGGGGGACACACACATTGTTTTTTACTTTTGGAGCGATTATTTCCGAAATTATTGACATTATCAAAAAATGATTTTAGTAAACCCCTATTCATTTTTAAATACCTATCCAACGATATATCACACGTTAGGGTTGAAATTAAAAAAAAAATCACTTCCGACTTTACGTATAGGGTACCCTAATAAAACATTTTTTTTTAATTTTTATTTTACCACTTTGTCGGCGTGATTGATATACATATTGGTACCAAATTTCAGCTTTCTAGTGCTAACGGTCACAGAGATTAAGCGAGGACGGACAGACAGACATGGCGAAACTATAAGGGTTCCTAGTTGACTACGGAACCCTAAAAACATTAAGGTAATAACCAAAATCGAAAACAACTAAATTCACGTCAACGTGAATAAAGTGGACGATGTTGCACTTGTCTCCCCCTCTCCATTCCAATGGACGGGCAACGTTAGATTTTTATCGTCAATATATATCGGCCGATATTATCTCAATAGGACCCGACGATGCACTGGACCGATAATATCGTCAGTATTGGACTTGCAATTGAGTTTTTATTACTTTTATTAGGTCTGTCTTGCTAGGGATATTCTGCATGTACCATTTTAGGTAGGTATATTCTTGCATTCTGGACCTTCATACATAGCCAACCTTCATACATCGGACATAAGGCTCCCCCAAAAGTTGCAACCATAAACGGTCCTTCATCTCGCATCCATCGCATTCCCACCAAGTCATCAGTCTTTTTGGAGGCCTTCTAACGCTGCGCCGTGAGTTAAGAGGGATCATGCTCAAAGATAGCATGCAAAATTAAAATTTCCTTTAATTTTTTTTGTTTGTATTTTACAGATCTGTGTCAAGTTGTATGTTGATTAAAATATGGTTGGCGGGCGTAGTACTTATTTATTTACGGAATTAAAATCATCAATCAGTCTTATGACTGCATTGAAGACATTTTTGATGTTTTAATTTACTTATGCAAAAATAAGTAACCGTTTCAATTACCTGCAAACGTAAGTCGAAGTAAAGGTTGTCGTGTTGGTCATCATTGTACGACGATATCTTTTTTTTATTTATTTTGGTTTAGGGTTTTATTGAGCTCCGACATTCGTTTCGCTGTTGATCGGTTCACCGACAGAACGATTCACTTTTCATTTTTTCTCCGACAGAACTTTTCAATGACGAACGATTCGTCGACAGAACGATTCACTTTTCATTTTTTCTCCGACAGAACTTTTCAATGACGAACGATTCACTTTTGAAAATTACATCGACAGAACCTTTCACCGGCAAGTGATTCGCCGACACAACTGTTCATCTGCTCCTGGGTTATAAAACATAGGTATTCGACATGTAGACCTGTTTCCGTTTGTTGTACATATCACATACATACATGTTATGATTATACATACGTTTTGAAAGGTTAACTGAAATATATGCAAATGAAAATAATTTTTATTATTAACAAATAGCTAACAAATAGTTAATAGCTTCGGAATGACTATGAGTGCAAAGTTTAATTTTATGTATTAGTATTATATTGTATTATTGATTGTATTTTGTGTGTATTTGTGTGTTTCTTTAAAACAATAAACGGAAACAGGTCTACATGTCGAATACCTATGTTTTATACCCAGGGGCAGATGAACAGTTGTGTCGGCGAATTGCTCGCCGGTGAAAGGTTCTGTCGATGAAATTTTCAAAAGTAAATCGTTCTGTCGGCGAATCGTTCGTCATTGAAAAGTTCTGTCGGAGAAAAAATGAAAAGTGAATCGTTCTGTCGACGAATCGTTCGTTATTGAAAAGTTCTGTCGGAGAAAAAATGAAAAGTGAATCGTTCTGTCGACGAATCGTTCGTCATTGAAAAGTTCTGTCGGAGAAAAAATGAAAAGTGAATCGTTCTGTCGGTGAACCGATCAACGGCGAAACGAATGTCGGAGAAATGTTTCAGAATCCCATTGTCGGATATGACAACTAACATGTTAATCATGTCCTCAAATGTCTCAAAAGACAGTAGTAAGTGTCGCAGGACAGAATCGATATCTCAAGTGTCCCCTTGTTTCTCTTCAGCTAATATTTTACCTGAATGGGACACGGCGAAGCGATAACGGTTCTCATTAAGCCTAAGAGCTTTCGTACGAACAATGTTACAAAGGCTGATTTACATAGTTTCACTTACAAAGCTAATTAGTAGGGTAAGGATTTTTTGCTAAAGGAACTTTAATCGAAAGTCGAATCTCGTTGAGAAGAAAATCAAAGTGAACAACCAAAGAGTAAGGAAAGCGTTGAAGAGTCAATAGAATTTTTTGTTGGTTTCTTGTTAAACTTTGAATGCATGATTATTTTTTTTTATTTTTAATAAAAAAATATACCTAATTATGTTGCCATAATACTCAAATTAAAGCTGGGAAAATGCCAAACTGAAGTGGCAGTGGGCAAGGCACATTGTTTGCAGAACGGTTGGTCGATGGGGCCGAAAGGTTCTGGAGTGGCGATCGCGTACCGGAAAAAGCAGTATTGGAAGGCTTTCCACAAGGTGGACCTTGTGAGTGTCGCGGGAATGCGATGGATGCGAGACGCACAGGACCGTTCATTGTGGCGACACTTAGGGGAGACCTATGTTCAACAGGGGATGTTCTAATAAATAACACACTAATAAATAAAGGCGAAAGTTTGTGTGTGTGTATGTGTGTTGTTACTTTTTCACGCTCGAACGGCTGAATGGATTTCGATAAAACCTTGGCACATATGAAGACCAAGTCCTGGAATAGCACATGGCATACTTTTCATCATAGGAGTATGTTCCCCTGGGATAATTTTTTACTATCACGCAGGCGAAGATACTGACAGCAGCAAGTGTTGAAAAAAAAATATTGATTTGCATCCTTGAGATCTGTCTGTATAAGATTTTGCTATCTTTATTTGCTTGGTTTTCTGAAAACATTTTGAAGTTAACGTAAACTAATTTTATAGAAATCCTCCCAATTGAATTTCTGTCACGGTAGCCAATTTCAGTGGGGATTAACCAGGTATGCAGGGAATATTAGAGTACACAAGCGTGTGCGCAAACATGGATACACTTTCTGTTCTTTTACTCTCATAGTCCAATGGGATGGCAATCCGGTGCGATCGGGGAGAGATCTGGTGCTTTCTGAGGCACTGAGATTTTATATCACCGACTTCCAGACTCCAGGCTGTTACAGAATAGTTCTGAAACCAAAACTACCCTCGGCACGACCACGACCACGCTTGTACACCGCTAAATTTTGATCGTTTTAATCCCGTAGAGGTCGATCCGACCGACATGAAACACTATCCATTTGTCCAATGACCTGTAAGTAGTAGTCGGCGTTGCGTACAACCTACCTACAGGTCATTGGATTCGCTAAGCTGACGTTTTCTTAAAGAAATTAATTTCGTACATGCGTAAATTAATACGAGTTTTGAAAAAAAGGTACTTTATTTTTTAATTTTATCTTTACAAATCGATAGAGTTTCATGTCCGGATCGATCCTCCACAGGATTAAAACGATAAAAATTTTACGGTGAATATTTCATTATTAGGTAGGTACCAGAGATGTTACCCAGGTTTGATATGATACAGTATGTTCGGAACTTTGATTGCGATTTCGGCTCCGATACATTTTAATCGGACCTTACATCCGACGCACAAACAAGATTATACTTGTCGCACGGAAACCTCCGTTACCCCGTACCTTCGATCAACTACCTACTCTTTCACTTATTGTTGTGTTTTATTTGACAATTTCGACAAACCAAATTTAAGAACTCTGCTTCTGAATTTGGTACCGATATAACCACCATCCCTATTGGATATGAAAAAAAAAGTAATATTCATTGTTTGTTTTGTTCGTAGGCGAATCTTTCAATAATCATCATTCAATTCTACGGTTCTTGAGTGTAAAGCCTAGATACCAAAGTTACAAATATAAGTAAATCCGTTATAAAATCGTTGTCAACAAAACAATTCTTTGTACAATCAATCACAAAGAGCTAACACGAGATTTGACAGAAGATTTACAAATCAAAGGCTTACTGAAGCCGCAAAAAAGCGAAGTTGAAGATTACTTTATTTTACTACAGAATAGAAAGGGTTTCCTCAAAGTTTTCTTTTCCGTGAACCACAAAATCTACTTCAAAACGTTCTTAGCAGAAAATCGCTCCATGCTTCCTTCACTACGCTCAAGCGAACTAGCGCAAACCAATAGCTCACTTCTCTACGGCCCACGACGACTTTTTGTAACGATGCGATGTTGTCGCGCGTTCGTATCGATACAGTCGCGATGCTAGTTGCTAGCTGTTTGCCCTCGACCACATCACCATTTTCAGTCGCGATGCAAACGCGATACTGTCGCGATGCAAATGCGATTCGGTAACAAAAATGAAGTTTTTGTATGTAGAATGTTTCACGTCTTTCCGTTTTCTCCCTGATGTCATCCGTCGCAATCGCGCGTTTGCATCGCTACAGTCGCGATGCTGTAGCGCGTTGGTATCGCTTCTGTAGCGCATTGCAAATGCGACTAACGCGCGTTTGTAATGTTGCTGTAGCGCGTTTTATTATTACAAAAAGTCGCCGTGGGCGAGGAGCCTATGATATACGATTGTATGTTAATTTTTAATTAATGTATTTTCTTTTCCGCGAACCACAAAATCAACTTCAAAATGTTCTTAGTAGAAAATCGCTCCATACTTCTTCCACTACGCTCAAGCGAAGTAGCGCGAGCTACTAGCTCACTTATTTGTGATACACGATTGTATGTTAGTTCTCAATGTGTTTTCTTTGCCGCGTACCATAAAATTTACTTCAAAACTAGCTGACCCGGCGAATATCTTACCGACTAACAGTCGATTAGATAATGTGTGTATCTTTCGATATATACACAATTCTTTCTAAACTGAGTTATATACACAATTTTAGTGTATAAAAGTTATCTACATCAATTTCGTACATACATACCTACTACAGATTTTTTGTATAGATGATCTTAGTAGAATATCGCTCCATGCTTCCTTTACTACGCTCAAGCGAACTAGCGCGAGCCACTAACTTACTTCTCTGTGATATACGATTGTATGTTAATTTTTAATTCTGTAATGTGTCATTAAGTATTTATAACCTACGCTTGCATTGGCATTTCTTTCTGATTAATACTTACATACATAATGGACGTTTATGGTCCCATTGTCAATTAATCATTATGACTGCAGTGCTGTTTTTATTTCATTAGATTACTTTCCTTTTCTATTTTGTTAGCGATTTCACTCTTGTTCTTCGTAGGTAACTGAGTTAGTATGAGGCTGCATTCTGGGTGTAAAAAGAATAGACCAAGTTCGGAATAACACGCTGCGCTCCAAAACGGGCGTAATAAACGTGGGCAAAAAGGATGTCAGGCCCGAATGGCGTTGTGCGGGTCACGTCAGCCGCATGAACAGTGACCGCTGGGCATGTGTCACTACGCAGTGAGTTCCTTTAAAAAGGGAAAGCGCCACCGAGGTCGCCCTAGAAATAGGTGGCGTGAGGATCTGGACGCATATCACGAGCACTGGTTCGAGATGGCGCGGGAGAAGAATGTTTGGAAGAATTTTTGGAGGCCTTTGCCCAGCAGTGGAATAATAATGGCTAGGAAAAAAAGGCTCTTACAAACGATAGCGGCATGCCAATACCTTTTCTTAGTTCAATTAAGTTTTCATTAAGTATAAGATCTAGGTATTTTTGATTAATTTCTAAGAATAAAATATGGTTGTCGGATTGTCTGCAGAAGCCTTAACAAAAATATGTTTACTTACACTTGCATTGTGTTGTTTTAAAGATCACAATCAATTAAATTAGCAGGTATAGTTAATTATGTATGACATTCTTCCTTAACTTAGAACATATCATAAGCTCCAGTTTACACAAAACAAGTGAAATGAGGCAACAAGAAAATTAAATAGTTTAATAATAAATCCTGTTTATCAAATTGTCAACTGTGATTTAAAACGCATACGAATTTATTATATAACTACTTACTTATAAACATCTATCATCATTTCAGGCGAAAGATGTCCACTTGTTGGACATAGGCCTCCCCCAATTGTCACCATAATGACCGGTACTGTGCGACCCGCATCTATCGGATTCCCACACCCTCACTATTAGGCCATTGGTTCACTCTTTGGGAAGCCTTCTAACTTTGCGTCTTCCGATATGTGGTCGCCACTCCAGTAGGTATGTTTCACTCCACTAAATTAATGAAACAAATCAAACTAATCAATACTGTAGCTAAATATAACAAAAGTGCCCAAAATGCTGACAACATTACCACGTTGAATAAAATGCAGATTCGTTCACCGAAGAAAAGCCCAGTCCAGTAGCACGATTCACGTAATAAAAACTGTAATGATATCGTAGCGATTTAGTCGTTTAGACCATTTCCGTATTCACTTCCATCAATCGAGTTTGAACGACACCGATTTTAAAGTCGTTTGAAATTCGTCGATTTAAAAAAAAAAAGACGTGTGGCACTCGGGGACTGCCGCGGTAAAGCTATTACATCGCATTTTTTATCAACTTATGCAATAGACCTCGCCAACAGCTGCTTAACCCCACCCATCCAAAACCAGACCTCGCCAACAGCTGCTTAACCCCACCCATCCAAAACCAGACCTCGCCAACAGCTGCTTAACCCCACCCATCCAAAACCAGACCTCGCTAACAGCTGCTTATCCCCACCCATCCAATACCAGACCTCGCCAACAGCTGCTTAACCTCTTCCATCAAAAACCAGACCTCGCTAACAGCTGCTTAACCCCACCCAACCAAACACAGACCTCACCAACAGCTGCTTAACCCCACCCATCCAAACACAGACCTCGCCAACAGCTGCTTAACCTCTTCCATCAAAAACCAGACCTCGCTAACAGCTGCTTAACCCCACCCATCCAAAACGCCGACAGCTGCTTAACCCCACCCATCCAAATACAGACCTCACCAACAGCTGCTTAACCCCACCCATCTAAAACCAGACCTCGCCAACAGCTGCTTATCCCCACCCATCCAATACCAGACCTCGCCAACAGCTGCTTAACCTCTTCCATCTAAAACCAGACCTCGCCAAAAGCTGCTTAACCTCTTCCATCAAAAACCAGACCTCGCTAACAGCTGCTTAACCCCACTCATCCAAAACGCCGACAGCTGCTTTCACTCATTTGTTTTCTTATCGGTCACCACGCTCAAAAAACAAATGAGTCCCCTATTTTCGTTACGGAATTTCTGGATTCGGTCTCCACGCTCAAGGCTCGCGATAGAAGCTATGCAATAGCTTAAAAATCTGTATTACATTATCCTGGTAGAATACTTATTAATGTAACTGGAAATAAGTCGATAAATCGTGAATACCGCTTTTGGATAGGACTTCGATCGAACGACTATAAAACTTCAACGATATTTGGCTTGTTTGATTTTACGTGAATCAGGCTACTGGTCACACGAAGAGTCGACTAATTGTTTACTGATACCCGAACAATTCGATGAACTCGGACCCCTGGTAAATTGATATTTAAGACCTAATAAAAAATACTGAACACTACCTACTATGAAAGAGAAAAAATAAAATGAGAAAGATATTATAAAAATTGAAGGCAAGTGCAACGTGGACAAAACTAAATCTAATCTTTTCAGTGCAATCTTATTCTGTTCCACAAAATCGGATTCTAGCTAACAAGAAAGCGAGCAGAAACCATAATACAATCTTCGAAAACAAACACCAATAAGATAAGTTCCAAATATAAATTTCCTCTAAACCAACAAATCCGATTCCAATTAAAACTAAAAATAAATTATTCCCAAAGCAAAGCCTCACGACCGGAACATAAATATAAAAAACACAGCAATTCCCTTAATTGTGCGCGTAGTCATAACATTTAAAACCATAATGAAATGGTTCAAGCATTACCATAGACCACAGAAACGGCCATTGCTGACAGGTGTCATTGTCAAAAACATTCAACAGTAGTTGTAGTATTACGAGACCCGAAATACGTCTTTAGTATTTTTATGTAAAGAATCTATGTACAAAATTTCATAACAGTATCATGAAACATCACAAAGTTATAAGCTTGTTATGTCAGCAAAAATACATAGTCACTGGACCATCCATGCGACTGAGGGGTTGTTTTGCACTTTCAACCAGCTGCTTGCTAGCGCCTTATACCCGCTATAACCTGCCGTGACCTGTGTTGTACTTAATGTCAGTGGTATCTAACTTGCGACATTTTTAAATAATTTTGGGAATAAATATAACTTCTTCTTCTTCTTCCTGCCCTTATCCCATATTACTTGGGGTCGGCGCAACACATGTTTTCTTCCATTCTGTCCTGTCACCCGTCACAGTAAAAATATAACATGGTGTAAAAACTATTGGAATCCATTCAGTTACTAATTCTAATGTTGTATAACGGCGACCATGTACCGGAAGACGCAGCGTTGGACGGCCTCCAACAAGGTGGACCGATGACCTGGTCAGGATCGCGGGAATCCGATGGATGCGTGATGCACAGGACCGGTAGTTGTGGCGACGCTTGGGGAAGGCCTATGTCCAACAGTGGACGTCTGTCAGCTGATATGATGATGATGATAAAGTCGTCGATCGGTATCTACCATGTTCCATGAAAAGATTCTATAGGCTTCTACGAGTGGGCTTCGGTTCCCAGTACGCCTTCCAAAGGTCGAAGACCTTAGTTTTCTGAGATATACAAACACATAATAATGTAATAAATAAATATGTAAGGATCTCGTCTTTACCCGCTACTGTAGATTCCGTGGTCTGTGTAACAACAATATTAATGTTTGTATAACGAGCTTTCATTGAGGATTACATAACTATAATTACTAGTAATTTATAGTTAAACAAATATTTCGTTGGTAATATTTTAATTGGAAATGTTTCTAGATAAAGTTGGTTTGACTCAGATTTGTGGTGTCTTGATTTTCAACCGACTTCAAAAAGGAAGAGGTTCGATTCGGTTGTATTTTTTTTAAATGTTTATAATGAGAATGATAATGTAACTGATCATCATCAACATTTCAGTCGTCCACTGCTGGACATAGGCCTCCCCCAAGTATCGCCACAATTAACGGTCCTGTGCGTCTCGCATCCATCGGATTCCCGCAACTCTTACCAGGGCCTCAAGTCTGCTATTACAATAGTGTCAGAATGGTCTATCATTGATGTCATAATTGTCGATTTTGACAAGTTTACTAATATAATGGCGTCATTATGACTTTCCATTGATCAACCACTGACACTCCATTGAAAGAAGTGGCATAAAATGGTAATCTCGTACATTTTGACAAATGAATATTTGACGTTTGCGGTAATCTGCTAAAACTTTGACAGTTTATTTGATCAGTGTTCTACCATTAGAACGTTATTGTGCAGTTATTGGTTTTAATATGCTCGAAATTATCATTCTACCACGATTCTATTACAAGACCATTGACCGATCAATGATCGATCATTATGAATTAGCAGATTACAAACTTTTAGCAAAATGACAATGGGATCGTGTTGGAATGACGAATTTATAAAAATAGCAGACTTGGGGCCCTGGTCATTGGTTCACCTGTAGGTGGACCGATGTTACTGATTATATGGACAAAATATGTCTGAAATAAAAAGATTTTTTTAGATTTGCAATTTTTTGTGCTTCCAGATTGGTTTTATAATTCTGTATTCAAGTTTAAGTCATTATACAAATGGACTAACTGTCTCCCGTGGTTTCACCTGTTTGTTATTGCTCCGCTCCAGTGGGTCGGAGCGTAATCTTCCTCGATGAATGGGCTATCCAATACTAAAACATTTTTTCAATTCTAATGTTGTTCCTGAGATTTGTGTGTCTAAACTAAATAAACTCTTCTGCTTTATAATATTAGTACTAGAAATAGTATATTTTTTTTTTAATGTCATTACTAGCTTCTGCCAGCGGCTTCGCTTGCGTGGAAATAGATTTCTCTGTACTAACTTTTGACCCCCGTTTCGTCACCTTAGGGGGTAAATTTTGGGAAATTCTGTCTTATACTTTGTATACATCATAAAAGGAACCTCTGTGCAAAATTTAGTGTTTTAGGTCCATGGGTTTGGGCTGGGCAATGATGAATCAATGAGTCAAAATTCAAATTCAAATTGTTTTATTTTACATAGGCCTACATGGGCACTTATAAAACGTCAGAAGCTAGTGCTCAGTTCCAAATTGGTCGTTTCCTATGGAGAAGAACCGGCAAAAAACTCCATGGTTACTCTTCACCTAATTACAAAAAAAAAAATATTCAGCATATCTATTTAAATTAAACCCGGAAAACCAATAATTTACAGAAACTACAGATTGCTTTACATAGCAAATAACTTGATACAAATTGCACAAAGCATTCCTTACAACAAAGCGGTAATGAAACATCACTACAGATATTGGACTTCCAGTGAGCAATATTGTGCATAATACCCGCATGATATCGATGATATTCAGTCGGCGTACGATATTGCTAATTGGATGTCAATTATTATCAATCACTACTAATGATTGGTATGGCATTGGCTCTTGATATTGATACCGTTATGACGGAATCCCTGGAATTTACAGGAGATGCGCAGACGTAGTATGAAATGTAATTATTGGGTATTTAATTAGGTAAGTTTTAGAGTATTTGTGATGGAAGGATACGTACTCAGTCTATGTTTTTACTGGTGGTATACTTATTTGGCTCTCTATGAGAGAATAGGGCTGTGGGATTTAAAAAAAAATGTTAGATATCATCTAGGTGGCACGCGAGCATATTCGCAAGAAGTTGGTAGAACTAGAATCATCACAGCACTTGTTGCTTGTAAGCGGGAGGAACTGTCTGATTTTTACTGACTTAAACCCACTCGTGTTCTCTAAGAGCCCTTAGTTACCTTTGCGATCCAGAACCATGGCCAATTGTTTCGAACAATAGTTTCTACACTTAAGGCCCAAGCGCCCGAACAGGGCCATCAAACAGTGACTTTTTGAAGCCTCTCGGTAACTGCCAGGTTATGGATTCATGAACAATATTGTCAACGATTGTTTTTTTCATGCATAATGTAAATCAATCAATATTACTCAAAGAAAATGGATTTAAAGGTCAGCGGGGCACTATCCGGGCGCAGCTGGCTGCAATTAAATGCACAGATACTCCTACTGCCTCCTAGGCGGGTACAAGTGTTGTGTCCATTTAATTCCGGCCCGATGTTCAAGGGACTTATAAGCCTTAAAATCAGAAATTCAAAACATAGACAAGACCTAGAACCTAGATAACCTAGATAGTTATTAATAACAGCCTTAGCTCTAAAGAAAAGCTACCTTTGTGAATACTCAGTAATAACAAAGGGACTACTATCACTAAAAGCAAACAACGACGTACCTCCGGACCCTCAGTACAAACACAAGATTAATGTGTTCTCAAAATGGTTCCCACAAATGCTCCCAATCCTTGTCATACCTTGTTAGTTTTTAATTTAATTACGTTCACATTCTAATACATTAGATGAAATACTTCCTTTACCTCAAAACTGGACGGCCAACGAATTTCCATTAAATTAATTTCTACTTTAATTCCATTAGTTGCTTACTCTTCGTTTCTTCGCGTAGTTTTTAATCTGTGTCTAATTATCTTAAGATGGTAAAAGATTATGTCTGGTTGTTTTGCTATGAAATAAACTAGTTTTAATTTTTAAAATAACTAAGAAATGAAGTAAACATGTTTATTTGGCACACAATGAACAAGTATCGTATAAACAAGTATCGATAATTTAAATAATAAGAATGTGTCTCACGGCTACACCAAATAGGTCCAGTTCAAAATAATGGCAGACAACTAAGTAGTTCGTAGTTAAAACCAGCGTCAAGCAACTGCTAAGTAGGTAATTAGCAGGTGCCTGACGCTGGTTTTCAACTGAACCTCTAGCTATTTTGTAAATAGATTGTTAAAACATTTAACATTTAATTTGATATAGGGTTTTATGAAAATGAAATACAAAAAAAAAGTAAATAAAATAAATAAATAATAAAATAATATTTTGCTTTCACAAAATACGTCATACATGTATGTAAATACGAGTATGTTGGCCCTTAACCTAATTCTATTACAGTACACTATGATTTTTTGTGTTGCATGGTACAGTAAAGGAAAAAGCATGTGGCAATTTTGGCCGACGCCATCGTTAACCCCATAGGAAAGCAAAAAGTTTTTACATTTTGAAACGAAAAGTGTTTTTTACCCCTACACGTGAGAGGCAATCTACTGAACCTTTTGCTTACATAATGGTGAAAAATATTAACTTTACAGTTGGTGTAACTTGTATTTTACTTCGTACTTTACTTTTCATTATGAATCGTCTCTACTAATTTAATCTAAACTTATTATCATAAAAAGTTAAAATTTTTCGTTTTATGGAGCGTAATATTTCTATGTTTAGTACATAAATGATAATATTTATTTTGCAAATAAGTTAAAAAAAAAAACACACACACACACACCATACTAGATGGGGCCGGTGTTTCCTAGCTGACTACCCTGAGAAGAAACACCGAAACAAACTCAGTGGTTAAAACTCATGTAATGGTCAAATCATATGGATCTAGCCAATCAGTGCAAACATTTCTCAGTGTTTGTGTAGCTCGAATTAGGACTACTAAGGAGCTCAATGATTTGACGAACAATACCAAAGAAATAATTTCGTGTAGGCCGCATAAAGTACTCAAGACTGCAAGTTAAACGTTAAAAACAGAAGAGGAAAGTGTAATCACTACTGATCTGATTAACAAAGTAGAAAACTACAGTATCGTTGAGTGTCAAGTTTACTTCTTTTTTTTGAACCATCTGAATATGATCTGAATAGTTCAGTCGTCATTGAGTCCGTTTAAATTATGGAAGGTACAGATATATGTCAGCATGCATAACTATCTCTTCATCAGCACGCACAACCATGTTTTTATCAGCATGCGCAACGTTCTTTTCATCAGCATGGGCAACCATCTCTTCTCTTCTCTCAGGCTTTTTCCTAACCCGGCTATGAAACTAGGAGTGCTATGCTCTGCTGTCCTGTGAAGGAGCACTGGATATTAGAGATAGGTTAAGAATGCCCTAATTGGCCAGATTGTTATGTTGCTGTCAATCTAGGCCCGCATCAGTCCAGAAGCGTTATAGAGCCAGCCAGAAGGAGAAGAAGGATATCCCACAGAACAGACATCTGTTACTTCCATTTTTCACGTCTTTGGGCTTAAGCACTCTCTGCCGAGGATGTCGTATCTACAAGGATATGTAAGTACGTTGATGTTCTTGAAATGGCTCAAGGAATTGTGAGGTCACGTGAAATTCTGGATTGTATGGATGTGAAGCAACGTGAAAAAATCAGAACTTATTGAAAAAAATGTGCTCAATATATAATCTAATCAATCAGTATAGCTCAGTGAAAAGCTTCGCAACTGCTTGAAAACTATGCGTTGGCGTCATTTAGTTGGTACTAAACCAGGAACAATTGCCATCAATTGAGATTATTCAGATGCCCTGAATCTCTCACTTCTTAGGATGATCCGATAACATCGTTCTCTATTGGATCAAATTGACTGATGGGATTTTAATGGTCTTACTTTGTATTATAGCTGTAACTTTATTTTTCTACTTCGGTCCCGAGGGGTACTTCCAGATCATTCCCTTTTATATCAAAATCTCGAATCTTAAACTAAGAGAACTCCTTAAATATTTATAACTAGCTTTTACTCGCGGCTTCGCCCACATATATAAAATATAGCCTATGTCACTCAGGAATAAAGCAGCTTTCTATCAGTGACAAAATATTAGCAATCGGACAAGTAAATACTTCCAGAGATTACCTCCTACAAACAAAAAACAAACTTTACCTCTTTATTATATTAAAGTGTAAAAAGCGGTAAAATCAAAAGTATGAAAATGTTTGAAGCACGCCACGAGACGTTGGACACCGCGCGCCCGCTTACAGATGCCGTCCCGCTCGTCGCGCCGCTCGCCGAGACCGTAGTCGTGAGCAGTTACCCCTAGCCAAGCTTGATAATCTGCAATCGTTAACGCTAGTAGAAAACTTCAAATGTACGGGAATGACGTCATCTCAACACTCAGTCACGTGGTCAGAACAAAAGAATTGGCGACAAGGTCAACTCGAAGCGTTCGGCGCAAGCGAAACGGTTGTAACTTAACTAGGGGGGCATTACCCCTAGCCAAGCTTGATAGTCTGCAATCGTTAACGCTAGAAGAAAACTTCAAATGTACGGGAATGACGTCATCTCAACGCTCAGTCACGTGGTCAGAACAAAAGAATAAAATTGGCGACAAGGTCAACTCGAAGCGTTTGGTGCAAGAGAAACGGTTGTAACTTGACTAGGGGGGCATTACCCCTAGCCAAGCTTGATAATCTGCAATCGTTAACGCTAGAAGAAAACTTCAAATGTACGGGAATGACGTCGTCTCAACGCTCAGTCATGTGGTCAGAACAAAAGAATCGGGGCGTAGCCAACACGAGGCGTTCGGTTGTAACTTGGCTCCCAGATCGTTAGACGAAATGACCACGCTCAAGTTCACGATAGTTGGATCTGGATGGGACCTCTTAACAGCTTATAAAGTTGACCTAAATATAAAATGTACAGAAGATTTTAATCTGCTAGTTCTTTTATTTAGTAATGAAACAATAAAGCTCTCTTGACGCCGGTTTTCATCATAAATTAATATACATATAAAATTAACTTTCGCCTAAAAGTAATTTGATATAAAAAGGTTAATAAGGGCTGATTCACAATCTTGAGTTACAAGTTATAGAGCCTGATTTATTAGTTTTGTTGATAAAAAGAATATACCTAGGTTTTATGAGTATTACTTATTATTTTACAATATGACATTTCATAAATCAACTTAATAATGTTTTTTATATTGATGAGTATCAAGTACTCATCAATATGAAAAATAATGTTTCTATTTAGGTACCATGGAATTTCAATTCGCCCAAAGAATTAGCATTGGCATTCATCAACGTGGCAATGTTGCCAGCCTTTTGGCCACATTTTCGGGTGATAGAGATGTGGACGAGTAGGTATTCGACATCGGAGTGTATTTTGTGTTTTTGTAGTATAATTATGTACATGATAGATTTAGTAAGTATCTACAGTTAATATTTAAGTATCCTTCGCAGCTTATTAAACCAACGAATAACCAATAATTAATTGCGATGAGAAAAATAACCTAGTGTAGAAAAACTAACCTAAAATTAATTTCGTAGCAAGTACGGGCATAGATTACGAAATAATTGAATTTATTGAAATAATTTGATTCTCGAGACGCAGAAAGATAATGAAATTGTCCGTTACAAAATAAATGCCAATTAATTTTTATCGGAAACAGTATTTCCACCCAATTACTTCGGATTTAGCGTATTGTAATTGGTAAATTTTTGAACTGTGAAGGGATATCATTGTTCGTCTAATTTAATTTGAAAAATGGTTTTACGATAAAAAGTGTGTTGTCTAGTTATCAAAATTTATTATCATCAAAGAATGTAAGTTTGGAGGTATGCAGTGCCGTAAATAGCCTTTTTTTGCGCTCTGTGCGAACTTCTATAACTGCGCCCTATTTAAGTGGACCCTTACCGTACCATCCCGTCTAGAGAATAAGGTTCAGTTGAAAACCAGCGTCAGACAACTACCTCGTAGTTGTCTGGCATTTCGCTGAACTGGACCTTTTTTGGCGCAAACGTGTGACAGACAATGTTACTTTTTTTTTTTTGTTTTGTGTTTGTCTTAAGTTTTTGTTGTCTACAAAGTTTTTTGCGCCAAAATAAATACTTTTCTTTCTTTCTTTCTTACTTTAGATGTGCCGTTGCCGGCAATATTACCCGAAGTGGTAATATTGCTGGCAATATTGCCACCAAGATTCATATATCGGGCAATATTGCCGGCATCGGCACGTCTGTAATCCCATCGCTTAGCTTAGTCTTAGTCCGACCGCTGACCCTGTAGCCGGCCAGCCGCTTGACTACGATAAACACTAGGTACACACAAATACGCTCGTACGCAGCCAAAAGCTGAACGGGAACTTATCAGGAGCAAAACGAAAAAAAATAAAAATTGTTCTGCCTAGTCTGGCCATTCTAGCGCCAAACGAAAAAAAAAATTAGTCTGGCCATTCTTGCGCCCCCCAGAGTCTACGCCTTGTGCCTGGGCACCGGTGGCACCGCCTTATTTACGGCACTGAGGTATGCGGAACAGAGTGTAAAGTCCCGCAAATCTCCGTTGGAAAGGGGGGATCCTCCGACTAGGCGGGTGTTATGTCTAGTTTGGGCAACTGCTCGAGAAATGATTTTGGGCTGTTGCGCGCGGAGAACTCTAATTGCACGATGCAGGATTTCGTAGTTTAGTTCATATACGGCACCATAGATGTCGCTACATAAGAAAGACAGAGGCACGTTTCTCTCTCATTTTGTTCTATCATCTCACTGCTTTTGTCCAATGTTTCTTGGCGCCGCAGTGCCACGGGGATCTGAGACGTAAACCATAACCGTAACGTAGTAGTGGTCTTAGAACACAAAGGGCAACTGAAGGGCACAGTGTGGTTTTAGTCAGGAATAGTCTGACACGGTCTCACGCTCCAGATGGAACGGGAGAAGTCATTGGATGATTTCCCACTTTAAAGCTAATTCTGTTCCGTTTTTAAATTTATTCATACAATTTCAAAATAGCTTTCAGCTACTGCTTAGTGTCCCCGCACACGGGCTACAAAAAAAGCCGCCATAAAAAAAAGCTAGATGCGGCCACAAAAAAAGCTAGAAGCGGCAACAAAAAAAGCTGAAGCGCGCGACAGCTTGTGGCCGGAGAAGCTAGAAGCGGATTCTAGCTTTTCTGTGTGGCGGCACCGCCGCCCACGGGCCACAAATAAGGCCGCCACAAAAAGAAGCTATTATAGAAGCGGCTTTTTTGTGGCCCATGTGCGAAAACACTAAGGGTGAGTTGCACCATTTAACTATAACGATAACAAAGCCGTTAACAGTTGTCAAATCGTCGAATTGACCATTAGGCAGACGTTTCACGGCTGGTTATGGTTTGGTTATCGTTATAGTTAAATGGTGCAACTCACCCTTACTGACTATAGTGAATATGTTGGTACTAAAGACATCGTGAAACAAGGTCTTATCTTTTCATGTCACAAAAAGAAAAACTATTTTACATATTTTTTTTTTATGTATTGCTACGTTTATTTACGACATCATTTACTTATTAATTTAGTAATAAATTCAGAAGATATAGTGGAAAGTTAATGCAGATGTTTAAAGCAATTAATAAACAAACCGTTTAATAAATTGGGACGATAACTGTCGGATATGTCACAAATAGTTAACCTATAGAAAGGTGTTACTGGCCGTCAAGTTTTCACATAACGAGTTATGTGAACAGTTCGATACAGACTCCATTATAATATACTAAGATACCAGACCTGTCTGACATAACATAACTTATTTTTACTAATGAAACCATAGGTTCTCATGTGCTTGTGCAGCAACACCTGTGTGCTCTCTTAGTTTCTGTTCTCTTTCTCACCAGCCCCCCTAGCCAAGTTACAACCAGTTTGTGTCGAATTCCGTTCTCTAATCGGTAACGCCTCGGTGACAGCAATTGTAGAAAACGATAAGTTGGTAGCCATGTTGACGCGCCTGAGTCGGCCGCTCGTTCTACAATGTAGCGTTTGTATAACAAAGGATGTAGCGTTAAACATTGTAGAAACGATTTTGAACGATGTGAACTTGGCTACGAATTATCTATTCGTTTGTTCTGACCACTCGACTTTATGTTGAGATGACGTCATTCCCATACGTTTCATCACTTTTCGACAGCGTTAACGATTGCAGAATAACAACTTGGCTAAGCGTGCTGAGCCCCTAGCCAAGTTGCTAATCTACAATAGTTAACGCTTGTAGAAAGCGTCAAATGTAAGGGAATGACGTCATCTTATCGCTCAGTCTCGTGGTCAGAACAAAAGAATTGGCGGCAAGGTCAACTCGAAGCGTTCGGCGCGGGAGGCCCTACCCAAGCGGGGGCTCTGCCCAAGAATAAACTTAAATTTGTATGTCTGTTCTGTCTGATTTTTATAAATCTTTTGAAGAATATTATTCAAAAGTAGTATCTTAAGTGTCAAACACTTTCCAATGTAGCAAAACTTCTGTAAGGCGCTTTAAAGCTCCAAAAAATATAAACGATTTTTACTTATTTTTACATGTCTGATTTCTAAGTATGTTAATAAGGTACCTATTTACAAAGTTATATTTCATAAGTCAAACAAATTGTAGTGACCAAACATCCAGTCAGTGCATGGAATCGTCTCAACGGATCTCAAAACATCCTCTAAAGACAAAAATTATTCAGCCGAGAGTATGAGCGCGAGAGCTCATACTCTCGCGCTCATACTTTTGGCTGAGTAATTTTTGTCTTTAGAGGATGTTTTGAGATCCGTTGAGCCGTTCAAGCGTCAAGAAGTAGCAAATACACACACACAAACTCACACCATAACACACTCACAAACATTTGCCTTTATAATATTAGTATTATTAATTTTGTCTGTACAAACAGTAGTGGAGGATGGCACAACAATACTGGTAAAGTGGCAGAGTCACCAGACACTTTCCTATACTAAATTACAATGAAATGTGTTAAATACAAAAAAAATGTGTTAAAACGGAAGAATATTCTTCCGTTTCAACACATTTTTTTTTCGATTCTATCAATACTAAGGTCGGAACCCTAAATCCGTCCATAAATGGAAAGATTTTAAAACATAAAAGGTTCTCCATTTAGGGATTACATCTGATTTTCATAAATAAACGCGAACCCATTATTCTTTTCCTCCATAATTAATATGTAACCTGACGGTTGACAGTTCTTTATTACTCACGAATTGCCGAGAAAAGGCGTGACCATTTATAATATAACGTAAGTTTGTAAGGTGCGGCCGTAACCTACTGTTTTGTACTGTACAACTATATAAGTAAATTCTACGTGGGTGTGAGTTCCAAAACAATTGACATGTAAAAAAAAACTGTTTCTTGACGATTTATATCTTCCTAGGCACGGTTTTTAAAGTGAGTATTTTGAGTTATTTAATTAATCAACAGCCTGTACAAAATGTCCATAAATTGAGTGACATTTTGGGATATAAAGAAACGCTAATACTTTGCTGTTAATGAATATTATTAATTGTGACTATATTTAAATAATAACAAGATCTTTTCTAATAAGCCCTTTAAGTATTTGCATTAATTAAAAATTACAGGTGTATACTTCTTGAAAATAACATTATTCAAATGCCGTCGTTCGCGGCTCTGGCATTCTTCAAAGCGATCTCTAACATTAATGAAATTGTACCTTTTTTTTTCGGTGGGGAAAATCATCCAATGACAACCCCCGCTCTTGGGCGGCGCGGGAGATAGTGTCAGACTCTTACTGACTAAAAAACCCACCCCGTTCCTTCAAGCCTTCATACCGGGGCTCGAGTTCCCTTTCGGATAACCCTGGCCCCAGTAGGCTTCGACCCAGCTGGGTCCCTGCTGTTGCTGACGACTCCTTGAGGCGCGCGGGAACAGTGCGCGCCGTCGACGACTTGGGCTTGGTCCGGACAGTTATCGGACGGCCGGACAGCGAGCTACCCATTGCTCACTGTCCGCAAGCCCGCGCCTACGGCGGCTGGAAATCGGGATCGGATTCCCGGCGGCGGCGAGAGTGCCGTTGCCTGATGCGGTCAGCCTCCTCCTTTGCAAGCATTACTGCTTCGCAGAAGTCGGCGGCCACCTGCCACTCCTCGCTCCAGACCATGGCCTCAACCAAGGCCCGGCGCGAGAGGTCTCTGGCACCGATCGCCCCCATGAAGCCACGGCGATGCTCCGCCCAAGCAGGGCACACCCCGACTGTGTGCTCCACCGAGTCCTCCGGGCGTTCCGCACAGTGGCGACACCCGGGCGTCACTTTCGCTTTAATCCGGAACAGGAAATGAAATCGTACCTCAGAAGTTGGGAAGGTATGTTGTTGATTTTTTTTAAAACAATATAAACTAGTGTTTGATGCGATCCCACCTGATGATAAGCAGTGATGCAATCGTTGATGGTGAGGTGCGCTTGCTTATTAAGGGCCTGTTTTATTCATTCTAGCATTTCAATTTATTTTATAAAAGTACTATTTATTGGGTTTCGGCAATATTTCAATAAAACTCGACTAGGTTTCACAAAGCACGATTTATTGTTCACAAAGAAAATGTTTTCCATGACATAACAAAGGCAAGGCTACAGCGCTACCCGTGTTATAAAACGGAAATATAAAAACAGGTTTATGAAGACCCTCTTCAATAAAAATGTGTACAAAGACATTATATCTTATGTATTTATATTTATTCAAGAACTACTTGTTAATTTTTATATACATACATATATATAAAACTTAAAGTTTCGACTTTCTTCCGTGACTGTACTTATAATAAAATTGGGCAGTGGGCCCAGTCGACCCCTTCAAAATGGGACTGGGTCGATTGATCGCGCGCACCCAAATCGAGCGGGTCCAAATGACTACAGACTCTAATAGTGAATTATGTCTGAAACACCCAATATCCGTTATTAAAAATGTTAAAAATGACGTTGCAATTAACGGAACATCTAGAATTCTAGATGATAGACAGGCTAGATTAGGTTAGTTAGTATAGCCTAGATTTAGATCATATCATCCGTTTGACCTTGGGTAAGATTTTAGTATTCAAATAAGACCTTGAAGGAAATTACCAAAGGGACAATGGTTATGTAAACCCATGTCCAATCAAAAGTCTATAATCTCCATTATGGTATTCGCTTGATTTGAAAAGCGCTTAGTTAAGTGTTAATCCCAATCAATTAACGCAATCGACCTTGGTCACTTTCCATATAAAACTATGTTGAAATCACATACAGTGTTGAGGAGCTCGTTGCTAGAATAATAACAGCCCTTCGGGCTGGTCTCCAAGGTTAAGCAAACCTTGCCGCTTGGGCGGGGTCTGGATGGAATGAAAGTAAAAAAGACAAAAGAAAAACATTTATTTGAGACTTGAAAGGGACAAACTACAATAAAATAAAAAAGTTTAACTATAAATAATTTAAAAAGCAAATAATAAAGAAAAATCTGATATTTAAAACAAAAAAAAAAATAATGCAGCGCTGGTATTCTGTTATGGCCTGGTGATGCCTAGGGTTACCATATATCAGGATTTGTCCTGGATTTTTATACTCTTCTTAGGACTGCAGCCGGATTTTGCAAATCTCATGAAATCTCAGGATTTTTAGAATTTCAATTTTTCAATAAAATCCAGCTTAGGTACACTTAAAAGTTAAACAAGATTAAAGAAATTAATAAAAAGCTGAATAAACTAAAATTAATTGTTAAAGGTTTTTTTGGTAAAGGGGGTTCCGCTGCCACCTCTACCACTTTGAGTGCGATGTGCAACGCATGATCAGCAGTGTGAAAAAAATTTCAAACTGTAAAAAATCTCAGGATTTTTCAATGGAAATCGGGCCTTTTCTTCGGAGTTTTGATTTTTTCATCTGGTAACTCTAGTCACTCACGGACACACTCACGATACAAAGAATCAACATGATAAATGATAAATGATATTTATTTTGTAAATAGGTTTAAAAAACACTTTTACACGTCAATTTTTTTTTTCGTCAGTTTATGCTAGATGAGGCCGGTGTTTCCTATCTGACTACCCTGAGAAGAAACACCGAAACAAACTCAGGGGTCAAAGTCTCTTTTAAAGTCCATACGTAAATATGTAATGGTCAAATCATATGAGAACCATGCAGATTGAGCCTGAGATGGTCTTTTGAAGAAAGAACCACACAGTTCTAAGTAGACCTGTCCAGTCAGTGCAAGCATATTTTTTTCATTCTAAAAAAGAAAGGTGGAAGATGCCAGTTACGCTATATTTTGTGTCGAAAGCAATCCTTAATGCACTTTACATATTTTTGTATTCTTCTAAATAACAATTTTTTCACAAAATTTTCTGTGACTTATTAAAGCATTATTATTATTATTAAAGGTTAAAACCATTTGTTATCAAACCTATCAATAACATTCAACACAAAAAAACGAAAGTCTCACAGAAGCATTCTCAACAATATTGTCACTCGATACAATAGTTTAAAAGAGCGCAGACGCAGTAGCTATGTATCGTACTACAATAACATGGTAGATTTATCTTCTACTTTAAGTGAAAGTAACTTCAACTTATGTGCTTATCCGAGCGCTTGACACAGGCCCTTGGAGCGCGATCATAACTGTATCTTTATTAAAGTTATAAAAGCGAGAGTGTGTCAGTTTGTCTGTTATTTATTAAAACTTTATGTAATACGAAGGTGCAAAGGCGGACTTAATGCCTTAGAAATTAAGTCCGCCTTAGCACCTTAGGCTCTACCAGTCAACCAATGGTGGAGAGAAGAAGGCAGGTGCATAAAAATAGAGAAGATTATTAAGAAAATAAGGGTACAAAAGTATTTTTATTTGTGGATAAAATAAACATAATATACCGACATAATATATTTTAGCGGATCAATAGAACAGATTTTAGCGAAATGTATAACGGAAGCGGAGGCAGAAGAGAGGTAGAAGCGTCAAATGAACTACTACTAGAACTAATCAGAAACCTGAATGATAAATATAGGAGAAGATTGAATTTACAACATTCCAAGTATGAAACTAAACAACATGTGAAAGAGTAATTAGACAGAAGGCTCGGGGGAAAGAGTTTCTCAGCACGGAAAGTATAAAACTGGTTTGTCTCCTATGTAAGTTCGATTAAAATTTATCAGAATCGAAGGTGCAAAATCAATTGGAAGTCCGAAACTATCGGAATTGAATCTATGTGCGGATTTCATCACGCATGCGGGTTTACCCCGCATTCAGGAAATTTCTAAATATAAGAAAAAAAATCCTGCGTGAGTATTCCACGCATTACAATAAATACTTGTATGAAATGGACATTTGCGGGGGCTACGTGTGCGGGGCAATCCCGCATGCGTGATCAAAACCGCACGATATTAAAAACACTCTTTTACTTAATATGTTGTACACGTCCTGAGACAGCAAAACCACTTATGTTTTTACAGTTTTATGATGGCACAGAAATAATCGTACAGTCAGAGTTTTTCGCCATCAAACTTTAAAGTTTTGAATCTGAAAAATAAAAAAAAAACCTCCGCAGACAAAGTCACAGGCAAAGCTTGACTTAATAATAAAACTTATGATATGTGAATGTTTGATGGCCCACGATGAAAGTAGCTGTCATTAATGTAGTAATAAAATGTGAAGTTACTTTGTTAGTAGGCAATTACAGAGTAATGAATATACTGTTAGGTACCTCATTAGATATTGTTAGACAGCTGATATAGCCCTCCTGATGAGTTGTGACCTTCCCTATTAACAACTGCATTAGCTCATAAATATTGTCTAACTAAGCTGGTAAAAGGCTCTTTACCGTTAATCTGAAAGTTTCTGTGTAACGGTAAACCGCTTGGCAACCTTCGCTAAGGCAATCAATACTCTAATAAAATCTCAACTACATTTTATGATCCACACGTTGTCCAGTTTTTAGACACTTGAGATACAAAATTACGCCAATTTTACATGAAAACATTCACTAGGAATCAATTTATTAATATAAAAATAGTCACTAAACTTCATTAAAAAAACCATCAAAACTCTACCTCCCATACATTTTTTCATTCATGTTTTTGGTTTGGATCATCATCATCATCAGCCTTTTTAATGTTCCCACTGCTGGGACTCAGGTCTCCTCTCTAAGAGAGGCAATGGGCCGTAATTCCCAACGCGGGTCCAGTGCGGGTTGGTGAATGTCACATGTCTTCGATTTTTTGGTTCTAGGACATACCGGTTTCCTCACGATGTTTTCCTTCACCGTTTTGAGAGCAGTGATGATGAAATAAATTACACAAAGTAATGCGCCTGGCCCGCGACCTACAACTCGTAAGTCGGGACTATTGCGACTCAGCCACCACTGCTCTGGTTTGGATACTAAGTCCTTTAAGCCATTTCTTCCTAAGAATAGTTAATTTCGTACCATTAGAATATGGATGTACACATTCTAATATTTTTTAATGGCAACAAATGTATCAAGTCAACCTTCTAGGTAAACTTCACTGAGTTAGTCAGCACTACAATAAAATTCTCAGCTAAATTTTACAGAGATCGAGCCTGTTTCAACGATTCCATATATTGTCCAGTTGCATAGACACTTTAGATACAAAAATTCAGTTAAAAAAAACCTCCTTATGCTCTACCTACCACACACTGATGTTTTTCAAGTTTCCTTAGCTTGGTTCATTGCCTATTGAGACGATTGCACTTAAAAAGTATAATTGCACAACACAATTTCCAGCCAGCAACTTTTGATTTGAAATTGGAAGCAAAGATAAACTTGTTAACACGGAAACAAGATGGCCAATCAATTCTACTACTACCCACATTTAAGATAAACAACTTAACTTTATCTCATAGTTATGTTATTTTTCACAACTTTTACGTTCCGGAAAATTGATCATCAAACGAATTAATGCGTATACTTATCTCAACGGCATCTGGTATTATATAACATGTTGGGACATGGTCGTTTGTTATATAAATAAGAAATGTGCCTGCTAAGTGCATAAAGAACAGACTTGCGATGCGTGAAATGTGGTTCCGTAGTACCTGTGTGGGTGCTAAATTGTCCTATTTTGAGAATTTGAAATATCCGTTAAAAATTATGGTCACAATTTTGCTGCCGTTTGCTTTCTAAAGGCCACAATCACTCTATCGAACAAACGCGCAACGTAAGTGTTAGTGCCCATCAAACCTGTAAAACTCCCCAAAATCGTGATAATATAAAAACGATATCAATAAATCTATTGTCAGAGTCCATAAAACAAATTAACATAAAGATACTCGTACATTCACAAACAAATTACACATGCACCAATAAATTACATAATATGTATACACAAACAAATTAAAAAGACAAAACTTAAAATTGCTTGACAAAAAAAGACGCACGATGAGTTGGCGTCCAGTGCCATATCATCGGATCGGCCACAATAGCCAGAGTTCAAGCCCCAACAATGTTAAGGTTGCATACCAATTTTGTTTATTTCCACTACGGCTTCACCTGTTGGAAAGCCGTGGTTTTAAAATTGTTTTGTAGATCTCAACCGTGAATGAGGTCTACAATAGAAGTTAATAGCCCATAAGACGTCTGTTCACACCACTAGTTCGATTTCACACATTCTAACCCAAAAATTAAGTCATACGTAAGGTTTTTCCATTACATTACAGGTCCCTAAACATGGTAGTCATTTCCACTTGAGTCCAATGACATTTCATAGATATTTCGAGTGGCTCTCGAAACACGTGGCCGCGAGGGGTCTGATGTTAAATATGGCCACAGTACAAATAACATTACCTACATATCATTCTATTGTTTACCAGTATTGCGGTTGCTTGATCAAATAACTGTAGTGGAATGAATAATGGAATCCATTATTTTGTAGTTATCTTAATATGGCTTTGTAATTTTTCAACTTGTTTTATCGTGGTCGGGAACTCGAGACGGATTCTCGGTTTACTTACCTATTGCAGGGAGATTCTTGGCCATTGAAGGTGCAGGCTTGCAGACGAGCTCGCCATCTGAAAAAGACCAAGCCTGGGTCGACAGCGCGTTGTGTTCTACACGAGTCTCAAAGAGATTTCTTATAGTAGAGGATACGGTTAAGAACGACCTTCACCGGTTTGTTTAATGGATGAAACCTATTTTATGATAAATTTAGTATATTAAATAATATAACGCGGGGGGGTTGCCTGAGAAATTCCTGGCCAAACATTTTTTTTTTTTTTTTGAAAAATGCACCGGTGTGTTTATCGAATAAATTTAATACTAACCGAAAGAGTGAAGCCTTTAGAACATAAAAATGTTGGGTTGCCTATTTGTTTCCTGGCATAGCTATGGGTTGCCAGGTATAAACAGGTGTTTTTTTTTTATATACAACAAATTCTATATCAAAATAAACGCTGTTTCATTACGAATACGATGTTATAGTGTTGTCTGCAAAAAAATCTGGTATGGATAACGGTTGTGCATTTTTCTAAAAATAAAATAAATTTTCAATTTTTAATTATTAATAGTCTCTAACCCACCCGCGTTATATTATTTAATACACTAAATTTATAATAAGATACGTTTCATCCATTAAACAGACCGGTGAAGGTCGTTCTTAATCGGATCTTAGACTATTAAGTCCGATGCTTGCCACTGTTGCGGGATCATTCAACAGAGGTATCGTGGTTCTCGCAAAGGGCAACTGAAAGAACAAAAGTGGGTTTTAGTCAGTAAAAGTCTGACACTCCTTCTTGCTCTACCCAGAGCAGGAGATCATTTGAAGATTTCCGTGTTGCTTCACTTGTCTTTTGCATTCCAGGGCCACGAATATTCCGAACATTCTACAGTAAAGATCTTGCCGGTAACTGTATTATGTAAAACTAAATACTATCTAAACTTGATACTGGCTCATTGCACACATAAAAATTGCAATGAAAAAAAAAAGATTATTGCTACATCAAAAAGTCCCAACAGAATCTTCTCTGTCTGGCTTTAAGGCTTCGTCCTGGACAATATTTCACCAAAAAAATTGGCCAAAACGATGATAAAAATAGATTTGTCAAATTGTGACGTGTGTGGAGTTATTGATGATACCCAGCATCTTTTCGTGGAATGTGTCAAGAATCAAACCGGAAGGGAGCTACTGACAAAATTGCAAATCAATAAAATTGATAAAGGACTTTTTTTGAAATCCTGGCTAATCCTAGAAGTGATGCTGCTAAGATTACGTTTGACATGGCAATGTGTCTTGACCTTGGTAAAAACATTTAATCAATTGTGTTTATTATTAAGTTGTTATTGTAAATTTATTTTAAGTTACGATGGGGCTGACCCCCTCTTGGAGATTAAAGTCCCTAAAAAAAGAGAAAAAAAAAACTTCTCTTTCAAAAAAAAAGGCCGTTACAGCAAAATAAGCCTTTCGATTTCGATAACAAATCGATCGAACACATTTCGACAGAGTTGACATCACAGGCATTACCCAACGCGGTTAGTTCAAAGTCGAGTTAACCTGTAAGCTGTGGGTTAACAGTTCCGAGAGTTATTGCTGTCTTATGACACCGCCTGTCAATTGGCTTAAATTTCAAACAACATCGTTACTTATTTTATTCCCTTCGAGAGGTGTTGCGCGAAATCATTACTTTGGCGGTTATTTTAAGTGTTTTCCGTGAAATCAGAGAGTAATGTGTAAATATCTTTGTGACGAGAGGTGTGTCTTGAATAGGTGATTGACGAAAGGCGGTAATAAGGTAGTCGCTTGATACGTATTACAGGGAAAGGTGAGAATCGACCAGCCATGTATATTGAAAGCCGTGTACCACCAAAGACACTTCCGCCTGACCACCGCTAAGAAACGAAAATTTCCAAGGGCTATTGGCGCCGCTCCGCAGGATTCAGGCGAATTTTTTTTTAAGTGTTCGGACTGAATTAACCGCAATGGTACCTATGTACGAAGATGCATTGTAATTGCAATAAATTATCAAATAACATCTATAATATAAAAATGAATCGCAAAATGTGTTGGTAAGCGCATAACTCAACAACGCCTGGACCGATTTCGCTAATTTTTTTTGTTGTGTTCGTTATTATGAGGAGAAGGTTCTTATGAAAAAAAAAATGAAAATTAGGGTAGTGTAGGGTAGAGTAGGGTAGAGTAGGGTAGTGTAGGGTAGAGTAAGGTAGAGGAGGGTAGAGTAGGGTAGAGTAGGGTAGATTAGGGTAGAGTAGGGTAGAGTAGGGTAGAGTAAGGTAGAGGAGGGTAGAGTAGGGTAGAGTAGAGTAGGGTAGGGTAGAGTAGGGTAGAGTAGGGTAGAGTAGGGTAGAGTAGGGTAGAGTAGGGTAGAGTAGGGTAGAGTAGGGTAGAGTAGGGTAGATTAGAGTAGAGTAGGGTAGGGTAGAGTAGGGTATAGTAGGGTAGAGTAGGGTAGAGTAGGGTAGAGTAGGGTATAGTAAGCTGAAGTAGGGAAGAGCGGGAGCGAAGCCGCGCGGGTACAGCTAGTTAAAAATAAATAAAAACTGTTTTACAAAAAAGAATTAAAAAAAAAACTGACGCGAGACGGCACTAAAAAAAACATTACAACGCAACGTTCAAAATAACTTACCATTTCAGAATTCGGTGCTTCTGGTTTTATTAGGGTTCCATTTCCAAAGGGTAAAACGGGACCCTATTACTAAGACTCCGCTGTCCGTCCGTCTGTCTGTTTGTCTGTCACCAGGCTGTATCTCATGAACCGTGATAGTTGAACCGTTGAAATCACAAATAATGTACTTCTGTTGCCACTATAACAACAAATACCTACTTCGACAGACGTGACATTTTTGCAATTTTTTTTTTACGACGGTACGGATCTTTTCTTGCGTGTCCGACTCCCATTAGGTCGGTTTTTGTTTTATTTTAACATTGACTTCCGAAATGAAAAGTAGTTTTGAACGTTCTAGTATTTTGTAACAGAAACGTCATTTCTCTAAGCCTGCGCGACGGTCAAGAAACTTTTATCTCGTGAGTGAGCAGGGGCGCCGCTTTTAGAATACCTCATGGGTGCTCATATAATTTGATGACTCAAAAAAGTGCCGTAGTGTGAGAAGACAAATGCACACTGATCGACTGACAAATAAATAAATGTCCTACTTACATACTGCTTATTTTATTACTAATTATGTTTGATAAAATTTTAAAGGAAACCATTACCTATATAAAAATGAAACTAGTTTTTTAATCCCTAAAAGGCAATTGCTGATCAGTTTCTTGATGTCTATTCTCAGGGGTGCTCGGCACCCACTGTTTATTTTTCATGGGTGCTCGAGCCCCCGAGCACCCACAGAGTCGGCGCCCCTGTGGGTGAGCCTTAATCCAAAGCAAGTTAACTATCGGGCTATCTAAGATCCGCGGGACACAGTAGCTTCGACTATTTAAAGTTAATGGGTCGTAAAACACGGGATGTAATTAAGATATTTCTATCGGTTAACCTCAATCGCAGTTTAATTTCAATTGAAATGACGACAGAAGTCTTTTTACTGGACTTTTTAATAGGTACGTAAGTATTGATGTGTTAATTTGCTATAAACTTCAGGTAGAATACAACTTTCTTGGGCCTGGGTTTGGTCGCCGGGTTGGGTAGTGTTATCGGGGTTTTTCAGTAGAAATTGTTCAGAGTTTGAATGAAACAGAACGTATATCGATGTTATTGAGGTACGATAACGTTGATTATTTCTCCTCCCTAAACGAAACTTATAATATACGTCGCTAGTGTAATAAGAATCTAGGTTGATTCGCCATTTATTAGCCTTTTTCTATTTATTTAACAATTTATGTACCTACACATAGACGTATATAATAATTATAATAGGATTATTTGTAAAGATCAAAGCCGTTTGAAAGTAGTACCTGCGAAAAACAAGCAAAAAAAAAATATCACTTTGATAAAAACTTTTTTTTTTGACAAAAGTAGGTATTAGTCATAGGAAAAAATCAATTATATGTAGAGATTCATTAGAATCTATAATAAATATATTTTTCAAATCTATTAACCCAGCCGTTACCGAGAAGTAGGCTTCAGAAAGTCACAGTTTTATAGCACTAAATGAGAGTAAAGGCGTTAAATATCAAGACTAAGCAAGTAATAAAGCGTTATCTATCAATTTCGTTATCTATTGACGAACGGCTTCTTTAATCGCACCGAATAGTGAAAAACTAGGCTATTATGAGTAACTGAATGTCAAATTGAGCTGGTTGGCTGCGACATCTACACATACACGACAGTTTTCCCTACCGCTTGGGGGCTACACGAAATCCGTCTACCAAGCAATTGTAAAGCATACGGAACACTAAAGACTAAAGTGGATACAAGCCTTTAGGTTAATGCAGAATCACACGACTTCATAATATCTGTATATATAAAAATCAATGCCACTTTTCGTTGTAATTTTATAACTCAAGAACGGGCTCACCTATCTAAACCAAATGTTTAGGCTTTGTTCGGACTATTCTATTTAGTAGATGGTTTATGTAAAGTTTGGTAGGGTAGAGTAGGTTATAGTAGGGTAGAGTAGGGTAGAGTAGGGTAGAGTAGGGTAGAGTAGGGTAGAGTAGGGTAGAGTAGTGTAGAGTATAGTAGGGTAGAGTAGGGTAGAGTGCTGTAGAGTAGTGTAGTATAGAGTAGGGTAGAGTAGGATAGGGTAGGGTAGAGTAGGGTATAGTAGGGTGGAATAGGGAAGAGCGGGAGCGAAGCCGCGTGGGCAAAAGCTTATGATATTATAAAGAAAGTGAAATGGTGTGTGTCTGTGTAAGCTTTTTACTTGTTAACGCTCGAAAGGTTGAATAGATTTCGATGAAACTTGGTATACAGGTAGACCATATCCTGAAATAGTACAAAGGATACTTTTAATCCTGGAAGTGTGTTCCCTTGGGATATTTTTACTTTTACGCGGATGAAGCCACTGGCTGAGCTACTTGTAATAAATAATTTACTTACAACATTAATAAATAAATTATCATATGCCGCAATACGGTACTTAAACCTTCTTTGACGTGATATTTCTTTTATTCCAACTTTCATTTCGCTATCATCACTTATATAACTATTTTCCTGTTTCCTTCTTCTATCATCATCATTATTTCAGCCGAAATACGTCTACTGTTGGACATAGGCATCCCCCATGTGTCGCCAGAACGAACGGTCCTGTGCGTCACGCATACATCGGATTCCCGCGACCCTCACCAAGTCATCGGTCCACTTTGCGGGAGGCCTTCAAACGCCGTGTCTTCCGGTACGTGGTCGCCACTCCAGAACCTTTCGTCCTCATCGATCATCTCGACATCGACAATAGGCTAATGGTCGTAAAAAATTTAATTAGTTCGTCTTTTAGATTATTAAAAAATAAGGGACACGTAACGTATCACGTTTTTACTTGTAGATAAATTAAACCAAAAATGACAAAGATATAGCCCATTAAAGTTACGTGTAACGTCACGACGTGCTACATTTTTTCGCACGGGGTGACGTCACACGTAATTTTAATGGGCTATATTTTTGTTATTTTTTGTTTAATCGAAAAAAGAAAAAAATACGTGTACAATATTTTTTTTACATCACCTGCTCGATAATGTCGTTTTATACGTCATACAAACCTCACTTAAAGCAAGTCATTCTATCCTTAGGGAGATAATGCAGTATGGCCGATCCCTAGGGAATAATGAGATTTGAATTTGGAACATCAAAAATCGTCAACATTGTGAATTAAAATGTACGTGCATCGAACAAGTTGACTCGAAATTCGAACTGGTCAGTAACAAAAAAGAAAAAGAAAATAGAATAAAACGTGCTTACTGACGGGATAGAAAAAAAAACTATAGAATCTTGGAGTAGTAAATTTTGTTTGTTTGGTGAACTTGTAAATTTTGTACTTATATTTCTCTAATATATGATTTGGTCGACCAAATTGTCTTTTAATTATCTCACAGATGGTGTAAAAAGTAGAGTATACAACACGGGGATAAAGCTGTCTTTGTCTTGGGCGGCTTGAATTCCTCACTTCACTCAGGTTTCTTTATTAACTCCCTCGCAATGCTCGGGAGTTAATTTTATAAATCCCTCACTATCGTTCGGGATTAAAATCTACAACCTTTGTTTCGTTCGGAATTCAACATACCGCCCTCGACTTAAAGACACTGCTTTATCCCCTAGTTACATAAACTACTACATATTTATGATCTAAAATACGTGTATACCCTATTTTAAGTACTACGCTAACTTGAATTTTAGTTGAATTAGATTTTTTATCCTAAAAAAACACATTTTAAGCCACTTAGCATAAAAAATCGAATGTATCTAACTAAAATTCCAGTTAGCGTAGTATTAATAGTTGGTGTCTATCTGTTTTGCGTGCAATGTGCCCTGCCCATGGCCATTTAAGTTTGGCGATTTTAACCATGTCGATAACCTTGGCGGAAACGGTCCATGTTTATTATATAAATAAAAAATAAGTACCCCATAACTGAACTGTTCAATTAAAACATAACGCTTAAATTATGTAAAGTAAACATTTGAGACAAAAGTTTTAGGAGGGGTTCAAACTGTTATCTCAAATCGCACCCGACAATCATAACTTGGGGCCGCGTGATAACTTGACAAATTGCCGGCCATAATAAAACGTTCACTTTGGCCGCGTTCCAGTGGGATACGATGTTAAAAAGTACTATATTTTAAACAAACACTACTGTTTTATTGGCACTAGTGTCTGAAATATGGGCCATACCCGTATCTAGCCGCAAAATGTAGCTTATTTGAACTAATGTCTTTTTAGGGTTCCGTACTTAAATCGTTATAAACAGAAGCCATGGCTTACAGGATCACTTTGTCACCCATCTGTCCGTCTGTCAAGACTCTTTTTCTCGGGAACGCGTGGAGGTCATCATCATCATTTCAGCCGAAAGACGTCTACTGTTGGACATAGGCCTTCCTCAAGTGTCGCTACAGTGAACGGTCGTGTGTGTCTCACATCCATCGGATTCCCGCAACCCTTACCAGGTCATCGGTCCACTTTGTAGGAGGCTTTCCAACGCTACGTTTTTCGGTACGTGGTCCCCATTCCTGAACCTTTCGGCCCCAACGGCCATCTGTTCTGCGAGCTATGTGCCCTGCCCTTTGCCACTTAAGTTTGGCGATTCTTCGTGCTATATCGGTAACCTTGGTTCTTCTGCGGATATCCTCATTTCTGATTCGATCACGCAAGGAAACTCCGAGCATAGCCCTTTCTATTGCCCTTTGGGTGACTTTAAGTCTTCTGATGACGTCCATTGTAAGCGAGTACGCGTGGAGGTATGAAGCTGAAATTAATATCAAATACTCAGGACTGCTACCCTAAGCAGCAGTGTAAAAATCAAAGTTTTACTGATCTACCCGTGTACCAAATGTCATTGAAATCCGATAAGCCGTTCGAGCGTAAAGAAGTAATAAATATACACACACTCAAAACATTCGCCTTTATAATACAGTGAAACCTGGTTAAGTGAGACATCAAGGGACCTGCAATGTCGTTTCACTTATAGAGGTATTCCACTTACCCAGTGTCTCAGATATACAGGTATAAATAAATATCTGTCTCATTTACAGAGGGTTCCATTAATAGAGGTGAGAATACAGGTTATTTGAGTTATACAGGTGCGATCATTTAATAAAATAACGTGTTATGTATGTAAACAAACAATGTTATCTCAGTTACAGAGGTTTATGCATATAAAATTTACTCGCTGTCTCAGTTATAGAGGTAACTATGATGATAAATCGAAAGAACAAATCCCAGATATAGAGGCTTACCTCGTCACACTAACAGAGGTAATTCAGTGCCAAAGTGTTGGGACCTCAGCATGAGTTCCAGTTATGGAGGTTTCTCACTTATCCAGGTCCCACTTAACCAAGTTTCACTGTATTAGTGTTGCTGCCAGTCTTCTGGTCTCATTTCTGGATAACAGCGTAGGTACTATATGTTACAATGCTATGGACATTGTATGTGACCATAGTTATGTTTAGTTAAGTTCTTAGTGGAATTAATATTTGGGTATCTTTATATAGATCAGGGTGTAAATAGACCCATCACATACCCGTTAACTACACATTCTGTATAATAATAGTATACTAAGATTTAATAATCATCTTGTATGAATAATTAATAAATATAAACCAGCAAATATTATTTTTATTTGTGCAAACGAATGTTAGCTAAAGTGGATATTATTATGGTGGTTTTAATAAGTTACTATAAATATCATAAATCTCAAAATTACAAATAATATATAATTATTTTCACTTTGCATTCGTCGATACGGTGATGTTGTGTTTATCCTATTATAAATGTGAAAGTGTGGATGTTTGGATGTTTGTTACTTAATCACGCAAAAACGGCTGAACGGATTTGGATGAAATTTGGCATGCATATAGCCTTTGACATGGAAAAGAACATAGGCAACCTTTTATCCCGGTTCTTTAAGTACCTAATGCCATGCGGGCGAAGCCGTGGGCAAAAGCTAGTATGTAATAAAAACTAGATGTAAGTTAGTTGAAAGCTTACCCAAGAATAGAAGATTTTACAGCTTTTTTTTCTTTTATGGGTAAAAATCATCCAAATGTAAAAAATACATCCCCCGCCCATGAGCGGAGTGGGAGATAGTGTCAGACTCTTACTGACTAAAAAACCCACCCCGTTACTTCTTGCCTTCCGTTCCGGGGCCGTGCTTCCCTTTCGAATAACCCTGGCCCCAATAAGATTGTACAGATCAAGAAAATAACTTTTATACGGTGCTTTTGACCTTTTATATTTTCCCCTTTTTTATGCCCCAGTTACAATTAACGTGCACTTCCTAAAATGCGGTAGGCACATTTAGATATAATCGGCCTCGTAAATCATGATGTTGTAACGAATAAATCATCCAAGCCATCAATCGATTAACAGAAAACTTGAAAGAATCAAATTAAACTTTAATTACTCAATTCGGCTTCTTACAAACGGAACTCATGTGAAAGCTAACGAAGTAAACTAAGTTGTGTTTGAAGTAAATTAGAAATCAATTACAAGTTCTATTCAAGACGAGTTAATGATGCTTCTGCATGTAATGCTCGGCTGTGGATGATGTACTAATGGAAAGTGGTGTTCGACGCCATTGTCAATGATAAACAGCAGCTCAATTTGAAGTCGGCGCTTGCGCACCAAGAGGATAATTATGAGTAGTAGATCTCGTATGACATATAAAACAACATTTTCACCACCTGCTCGATAATATCGTTTTATACGTCTTACAAGCCTCACTTAAAGCAAGTCATTCTATCCATGGAGATAATGCAGTATGGCCGATCCCTAGGGAATAATGAGATTTGAATTTGGAAGTCCAAAAATCGTCAACATTGTGAATTAAAATGTACGTGCATCCAACAAGTTCACTCGAAATTCAAACTGGCCACTAACAAAAAAAAAAAAAAAAAAAACGTTCTTACTGACGGGGAGCGTTATAGAAAATTGAAACTATAGAATCTTGGAGTAGTGAATTTTGTTTGTTTGATGAACTTGTAAATATAATACTTACTTATATTTTTCTAATATATGTCTTGCACCAAATTGTCTTATAATTATCTCAAAGATGGTGTAAAAAGTAGAGTATGCAACACGGGGATAAAGCAGTCTTTGTCTTGGGCGGCTTGAATTCCACACATCACTCAGGTTTCTTTATTAACTCTCTCGCAATGCTTGGGAGTTATTTATATAAATCCCTCACTGGCGTTCGGGATTAAAATCAGCAACCTTCGTTTCGTTCGGAATTCAACATGCCACCCGCGACTAAAAGACACTGCTTTATTAGTCACATAATCTACTATTACAGATGAATAGAAAGCTTAAAAAAAATATAGTTTAAAAAAACTAAAAAAACACGCTTTCATAGCATATCAAACTAAAAAGTGTAAAATAGTTTTCAATATAAGTAGAAAATAATAATAAACGAAAAATATTAATATCATTGTGAAAAAAGCGATTTACGAAAAATATGGCACAAAGCGCCCCACGCTTCTACTTATATTGAAAATTATTTTACACTTTTTTTAGTTTGATATGCTATGAAAGCGTGTTTTTTTAGTTTTTTTTTAAACTATATTTTTATTTTTCACTAAAAAAAAAAACGGATTATTGTATTGTCATCAGTCTTTGATGAGTGTGCAAAGTTTGAAGAAAATCTGATCGCCCAAAGTAGGTCAAAATCGACCTCAAAGGCGTTGGTTACAAACATACAGGTGAAGCTAATCTAAGCGTGTTAAAAAGTTTTTATAGAAAGTTTTTTTTTGTATATAAATGGCGATACTGTATTGTATTGCGACTAAAGTACTGATGGTCAGATTTTCTGGCTCTCTGAGTCAGCTAAGAACAAAATATTGTAATTTTCAAAAAATATTGTACAAAATACAATAGAATCACTACGTTTTCAAGATAGCTCCCGAGTTGAGCTACTGTATAAAGGTATACAGGCTCATAGCCTACCAATAATCGGTACGGCGACCATGTTAATACCGATTTAAGTTTGTTTGGTCTGTCTCGCCTATTGGAACAGCCGACGGGCGTTAAAAAACTTGAAACAGGGCCCGAGTCATTAAAATGTCATTAGGTTCAAAGCTCCGTGAAATAAAAGTGTTGTTCTGAGACACACAGACGTTTTAGACAAAAAGTTATGGACTTATTGGAATAATTTATTTATGGACACATTTTTGGACACTCAATGGGTCTCATTCATTAAACCCCAAGCGAACGCCAGCGTTCGATCTCTAATTGTCTCTCTAATTACGCAATTCGAAAGGTTAAAATGAGTAGTTGTTGGAGTGTTTTGAGTTTCCTTGCATGATCGGATCAGGTATGAAGATATCCGTAGGAAGAACCAAAACATAGCGCGAAGAATCGCCAAATTTAATGCCCAGTGGGCAGGGCACATTGCTCGCAGAACAGATGGTCGATGGGGCCGAAAGGTTCTGGAGTGGCGACCACGTACCGAAAGATAGCGTTGGAAGGCTTCTCACAAGTTGGACCGATGACCATATGCTCCATTGCTCTTGGAATAATATAATATTCTACAACTTTCACAAACCGCCATCTAGTCTCAAACTAAGCAGAGCTTCTGCTATGACTACTAGACAACTGATAAACCCAAACATACATGTATATTTATAAATACATACAGTCATACATATTATAGATAAATTACACCCAGACACCGAACAAATGGTCGTGCTCATCTGTGCTCATCACACAAACATTTGTCTTTGGAGGGAATCGAGCCCACGACCTCCGACAGGCCTGTCAAAAATCGAAATGGAGGATAAAAGCGTTGTACAGTTGCCATCACGGATCTTGAACGCTCGGCGTCAGAGTGGGGATCGCTTTGCGCATTCCATACATTAGCGAGCCAATCGTCTTCGTAGTTAGATACATGCAGCAACGCAGTGAACGAATGAGGAGTGATGTCTATGACGCGATGGCGCGGCCAGCCAATCACTGACGCTCCCCGCCCCCGCGTCGCACTTCGCACCACTAAAGAGACCGAATATTTGACTTCTGCGCAAGTGTTCAAGATCCGCGATGGCAACTGTATATAGGTGTTAAAAAACCGGCCAAGAGCGTGTCGGGCCACGCTCAGTGTAGGGTTCCGTAGTTTCCCGTCCGTCACAATAAGTGTACCCACTTATGAGTTTAAAAAAATGCTTGCCTATACGATTATATTACAAACTTAGTCCAGAAATTATTTTGTAGAACCTTTTTCTTTTTATACAAAAACTGTTCTTTCCATCAAGTTCAAAATGATTTTCCTAGAAAGTCCTTATAAAGTTCTACTTTTCAGATTTTTTTCATATTTTCTAAACTTATGGTTCAAAAGTTAGAGGGACACACACACATTGTTTTTTACTTTTGGAGCGATTATTTCCGAAATTATTGACATTATCAAAAAATGTTTTTAGTAAACCCCTATACATTTTTAAATACCTATCCAACGATATATCACACGTTAGGGTTGAAATTAAAAAAAAACACTTCCTACTTTACATATAGGGGGGCTACCCTAATAAAACATTTTTTTCCAATTTTTATTTTACCAATTTGTCGGCGTGATTAATATACATATTGGTACCAAATTTTAGCTTTCTAGTGCTAACGGTCACGGAGATTAAGCGAGGACGGACAGACGGACAGACAGACATGGCGAAACTATAAGGGTTCCTAGTTGGCTACGGAACCCTAAAAAGATCGAATTCAGAACGCTAGGTAAACTGCGCTCCGAAACCAGGATAGCTGATGTGGCTTTAAACTTTACGAAAAGTAAAATATTGGTCATGTAAACACGCACTCGTTAAACAATATGCAGATAACAAAAAAAAAAATGTGCCAATCAATTTATTTTGTCCAAAACGTGACACCGCAAATCTGAATTGATAACCACATGAAATATTTTATTGGTAAAATATTTTATTTATTTTGTTTTAAAAATACAGGTATTCAGTTGTTTGGAAACCATACGTCGGGTTATCGTTGTACGATAAACTTAAAAACTAGATCATTCTAAATGTATCCATTTTGCCCATAGCTGGTCTTTTTTTTTTTATGGTGGGAAAAATCATGCATTGACATCCCCCGCCCTTGGGCGGAGCGGGAGATAGTGTCAGACTCTTACTGACTAAAAGACCCACCCCGTTCCTTCTAGCCCTTATACCGGGGCTCGAGCGCCCTTTCGGATAACCCTGGCCCCAGTAGGCTTCGACCCTGCTGGGTCCCTGCTGTTGCTGACAACTCCTTGAGGCGCGCGGGAACAGTGCGCGCCGTCGACGACTTGGGCTTGGTCCGGACAGTTACCGGACGGCCGGACAGTGAGCTACCCATTGCTCACTGTCCGCAAGCCCGCGTCTACGTTGGCCGGAAATCGGGATCAGAATCCCGGCGACGGCGGCGGCGATAACGCCGTTGCCTGATGCGTTCGGCCTCCTCCTTTACGAGCATTACTGCTTCGCAGAAGTCGGCGACCGCCTGCCACTCCTCCTCGCTCCGGACCATGGCCTCAACCAAGCCCATAGCTGGTCTGGTTACTCTCGTTCCTTGTGCCAGGTGAAATAAGGCAGTGAGAAAGAAAGAGTGCTGTTCATCCACCAGCGAGAGAGATTCACCACCCGGGTGATAGCGGGGTTGTTTTTCTCCAATTTGGAACTGTGCACTAGCTTCTGACGTTTATAAGTGCCCATGTAGGCCTATGTGAAATATAATATTTTTGACTTTTTTTTTTGCCTTTTTTTCCCGCAACCAGCTGTGCTCTAGTGTTTAATATAAGCATTTGTTTTGAAAACTTAAGAAAGAATTATTTTCTATTAATTTATACTAAAAAAAAATTAAATTATATTAATAAAATTTTTAACCCTAAAAAAAATAATAAAAAAATTTGTTTTGTACTTAGTGTCGGTGGTATCCAACTTGTGACCTTTTTTTAAAATAATTTTGGGAAAAAATATAACATGGAGGAAAAACATTATTGGAATCCATTCAGTACCCCTAGCCAAGTTAATAATCTACAATCGTTAACGCTAGTAGAAAACTTTAAATGTACGGGAATGACGTCATATCAACACTCAGTCACGTGGTCAGAGCAAAAGAATTGGGGCCGTGGCCAACTCGATGTGTTCGACGCAAGCGAAACGCTTGTAACTTGGCTAGGGGGGCAGTTATTGATTCTGAACAAACTGCATTCAGATTTCGCATAAACTAAAAATAATTTTGTATAATTATCATAATCACACAGAATCAATGTACCAGGGCCTCAAGTCTGCTATTACAATAGTGTCAGAATGGTCTATCATTGATGTCATAATTGTCGATTTTGACAAGTTTGGTAATCTACTAATATAATGGCGTCATTATGACTTTCCAATGGTCAACCACCGACACTCCATTGAAAGAAGTGACATAGAATGGTAATCTCGTACATATTGACAAATGAATATTTGACGTTTGCGGTAATCTGCTAAAACTTTGACAGTTTATTTGATCAGTGTTTTACCATTAGAACGTTATTGTGCAGTTATTGGTTTTAATATGCTCGAAATTATCATTCTACCACAATTTTATTACAAGACCAGTGACCGATCAATGATCGATCATTATGAATTAGCAGATTACAAACTTTTAGCAAAATGACAATGGGATCGTGTTGGAATGACGAATTTATAAAAATAGCAGACTTGGGGCCCAGTTTCAGAAAAGTACCTAAGTCAATTCAGGATTCCTACGTCGATATTCTCGCACGATGAAGGGCACTTACGTATAAGTCTCGGCCGACACTTAGATGCTACTTATCGTACACGTATCGCAGTTATCCTTGAGTAGATACTAACCGCAAAGGTCCCAGTGTGGTCTTCACCGATATTTCTACGCAAAACAAATACCTACTAAGATAGAAAATAATATCTAGTAGGCACTTATGAAGACTCGGTACAATATTTCCTAATAGCGCAAGTTTCTTATAGCATCTATTAAGATTTTACTACTTGGATCACAAGTTGTGTTAACGATTATAGTTTTAGTAAGTACTACGTAGTATCGGTATTAGTTTGACACCCCATACCCGTGCTGTGCGTTCTGACAGCTGTCAAAGAACTGTCAAAATCAGAACATTTGTTTTATGTATCGCCGCACATGAGCCATATGCCTTAAACGCCGCCAGGAGAAGCTAGAAACTAGAAGTGACCACAAAGGAAGCGGAAGCACGCGACAGCCATTTGTGGCCGCTGGCTGCTACATGCTTTACCCATGTGCGAGGTATCATAATGGACTCTGGCGAAGAAGATTTAAATGCGCGAGTGGCGTGTTCGGTGTGGTGGCGTTATGTATCGGCGTTTAGTGGCCCGTATGTAGCGTGTGGCGGCCACCGGCGTCAACCGTGTGCGGCGAATCTATATAAAACGTATGAAACCTTTAAGAAATAGGCCGGTAGCGGCGCTTTGTGGTTGTGGCCGGTAGCGGCGCTTTGTGGTTGCGGCCGGTAGCGGCGCTTTGTGGTTGTGGCCGGCAGCGGCGTTTTGCGGTGGTGGCCGGTGGCAGCGCTTTGTGGTTGTGACCGATGGCCCGTGTGTAGCGATCCTTAGTAACGATTCATCTCATATTAAAGACGATAGATATTATAATTATGTTTGGCATCTTTACCATGAGTTTAATCATTTGATTTACCAACAAAATACCGTCGTTCAGATCTAATTAAATACAGTTAATCGACAAAAAAATCAATTGCAATGGGAAATATTCATGAAATGCTGTTCATTAACGGTTCAGTAACTTGGATTCAGAGATATCTAATACTGATAATTGAAGTAAAGAATGCAGAGCACGGTGGAAGAATGCTCGTGGTTACATGATGATACTGTAGTAAAAAAAACCAGATCATGCTTTCACAACGAAGAATATCGGTTATTTGAATGGTCCATAAAATGTTAAGATACGGGATAAAAATACAGACCGACCAAACTATTTAAGATTGGGTTTGAATATTGCTTTTATTTTTTTGAGGGTGAGTTTAACTAACTTCTCTCGCTCAACAGGGAGTGTTCCTTTAGTTACTCTTCTGCTACTTCCTGCCCTTATCCCATATTATTTACCCCAAGAAATTAAATATTTACTAAACAATTTGTTTTTATACTTTATGGTTGTAGATTGAGTTAATAAACATACCAACCAAATTTTTTTATCCGCGAACGCTGCAGATGATGACCAGAAACTTAACTAGGTTCATGTGTTTATGGTATTAACTTGTACGCTTGTAAAAGTTGTAGAACGGACAGTTCAAGGAGATATCCCCCGAGATAACATACTCCCGGAATAAAGAGTATGTTATGCGCTATTCCAGGATATGTCCCAGAATCCTATGGGTCCACCCACGTACCTACCAAGTTTCATTGAAATCCATTCAGCAATTTGAGCATGAAGTGGTAAAGAAACATGCAAATACACAAACTTGCGGTTTTATAATATTATAGTGAACGTACAAATTGTGCGTGCTATATTTATTAATGGTTGATGCTAGATAGGCACATAACCACTTTAATCTAGCATTCGACCCAATCATAATATTCGTAATTAAATTGAAGCCCAAAATAGTTAGCACAAACTATATATTAAAGCATTGTATCACTAAACTGTTTGGTCAGAATTAATTAAACACAAATATTTAAACAGAATCACAGAAATGTATTTATTACTACAGTAATGTTATAATGGTTAATTTATTTACGGATTAAATATCAGACCAATTCGCAAACGTTAGGTTAGGTTAACTAACTAACTATATAATATAAACTCAACTAACTGTAATTACATTCAACCAAGAAATATTAATAAAAACCCTAAACTTATTACAACTAGAAATTAACTAAAATAAAGCGTCAAAAACACTTCCACATCGCTGTCGATTGGTAATGTGCCCAAAAGACTGTTAACCTAACCAAAGCTAGCATTTGTGTAAGACAGTCATTATGATTTGTATAGTCTGTCTAAAAAGTCAAAAAGCTTGAGTAATTATTAGGGCAAAATGAAACGGCGAGCAATGGGTAGCTCGCTGTCCGACCGTCCGGTAACTGTCCGGACCGAGCCCAAGTCGTCGATGGCGCGTACTGTTCCCGCGCGCCTCAAGGAGTTTTCAGCAACAGCCCAGCTGGGTCGAAGTCAACTGGGGCCAGGGTTAGTTTAGTCGAAAAAAAGCTCAGCCCCGGCACAAAAAGCAATGAAGGAACTGGAGTGGGTTTTTAGTCAGTAAAAATCTGACACTATCTCCCGCTCCGCCCAAGAGCGGGGGATGTCATTAGATGATTTTCCCACCGAAAATGAAATCTGATGTGGTCAGCACTGGTTCAATAATCAAGATTGATTGTGAGATCTTGATCATTGTTTACTATAATAGAAGAACCTTATAAAAAGTAGTGAATATAAGCATTTTTAAACGATTTAATATTATTGGGGGAAATATTAACAATAAAAAATGCAAAATATCTTCGCTTAGAATAATACCTATTTCAATCTCTATAATGATATTCTTTTTACAAAAGTAGGATACATTTGCAAAGTTATAATTGTGTTTTAAGTAAGTATAAAGTAAAAACATTTTGGAATCATGAGAGAAATCTGATTCTAAACATTCTGCTCCGCTTATTGATTCATCATCACTGGCCATATTACGATCAACATCTGTAGTAGAACAACAAGAAACAAATGAATGACAACTAAAATTCGCGTTGCCAACAACAGATTTATTATAGCCTTCAAATATTCCAAGTCTATATTAATATAGACTTTCTAGATAGACTATATTAATATAGTCTTGTTCATGACTCAAGTTGTTTCACTTTAGATAATGTAATACAGTTAGTGGTCTTACCTTATCTTACTTATCCTCTGTCCGAAGTATAAGCTAGCCCTTGGGTCACGCGAAGTGTCAACAAGTAAAAAGTTAAAATTCTAAATAACAAACATTCATCATAGAATCATATTATATGCTGAACAGAAACTTACGGAAATTAAATTTTGGAAATGTTTGAACTGAACATACCTGACAACCCAGAAAGTAATTATACCGGGAACATGATTATGTTATAGGTACGAGACGATTTATCAGTGACAGAGTGTTTTATAAGGTGAATGCTCCAAGGTAATCTAAATGTCTTTTCTTTAGTATTGTTCGTCAAGTCATTGAGCTCCTTAGTAGTCCCAAGTTGAGCGACATGAATACTGACAAATACCTATTTGCACTGACTTCACACTTGAGGTTCACTCTAGTCCGAGTGGTTCTTTCTTCAAAAGACCGACTCATATGCCAATCTCCATGGTTCTCATATGATTTAATCATAAATGTTCGCTGTATGGACTTTAAAAGAAACTTCGACAACTAAGTTTGTTTCGCTGTTTCTTCTTAGGGTAGTCAGCTAGGAAACACTGGTGCCATCCAGTTTCTAAATACTTACTTATTATATATCTATATATATTACACCCAGATACAGAACAAATGATGATGCTAATCACACAAATATTTGTCTTGGGGGGGAATCGAACTAGTCGATAGTATCTTAGATGCCCTGCAAAGTTACATCTAACATTATATTTGATAACCAAAATAAAACATGTTATCGTGACCTGGAAGAGACTCGTAGCTAGAAGCAAATTCCGATGAGCATTATAAGTGATCATTATCGCCTATAAAACCTCCGAAATTTGGTTAGACATGCCAATTATATAATTGGACACAATACGGTTGATAATTGAATAAAAATGCTTAATGCAATCATGAAGGTATTTGATGGCGTCAGTGAATATATGGATGTATCTACATTTCTTCAATTTATAAGCTAAAGTTCAAACACTCCACTAATATTTACTTATACGTTTGTTCGACAGTCAAACCGTCAAAATAGATTTGAATGTTAATTGGCGCACATAAAGACTATATCCTGGATGTATGCAAGATAACTCTTAAAATATAGAGAGTGGCCTAGAGGTCCAGAGCAGATTGGAGGTGTGGTTGCACCAACTGGAGAGTGTTGGCCTGAAATTGAGTAGAACCAAAACAGAGTACTTGTTCTGCGATTTCGGCGGTCTCTTCAATCCTGTGCCTTTAGCTCTCGCCGGAACGCCCATACCAATCTGTTCCGACTTTCAGTACCTCTCGTTTATCCAAGGGGATGGTGAGATAGACCGAGATGTAACATAACTGATCAACGCGGGATGGATGAAATGGCGATAGGTCACGGGAACAACTTGCGACCCATGGATGCCACAAGTTGAAGGGTAAAATTTACAAGTCCGTGATAAGACCTGTCATAATGTAGGTATGGATCAGAATGTTGGGCTGTGAAAAAGATGGATGAAAAAAGATTGCATGTAGCGGAGATGAGAATGTTAAGATGGATGTGCGGTGTGACGAGAATCGATAAAGTGAGAAATTAGTATATTAGAGGAACTTTGAAAGTGGCGCCAGTGACTGAAAAGTTGAAAGGCAATCGTTTGTCTTGATATGGTCATGTTAAGAGGAGGGATGAAACGCGTGTTACTAAAAAAGTTCTGAGTATACATGTAGATGGATGGAGAGGGAAATGGAGGCCAAAGAAAAGATGGATGAATTGTGTGAGGAGTGATATGAAAGAAAAGAGAGTTAGTGATAGTGTGAAGGGTGACATGATAGAGTGGAAGAAAAAAACGTGTTGCGCCGACTCCAAGTAATATGGGATAAGGCCAGGAAGAAGAAAAAGACGTAAGATAGTATACCTGCTGTTCAATCCGTTGGGATAGTTTTTGATTTTTGTACGAGTTAAGCTACTGTCAGTAGCAAGCTGCGGTATCGTTTTTGTGTCTTGGCGGACTACTTTTAAGAAGAAAATTCCTTACTCATCAGGAATTTTCTTAGCTTTGCCGTAACACAATTTCATTGAGTGTGTGGAAATAGGCATAATCGGCCTTGTAATGCTCCCACTGCTGGAAATCAGGCTCCTCTAGGAATGGGTCGTAATCCACCAGGCGGGCCCAGTACAGGTAGGTAAATTTTTGATCCTAGGGCATATCAGTTTCTTCATGTGTATTACAAAATAAGGCTAAACTATTAGATGTTGTCTCGTCAGAAATGTCAGAATTACCTAAGCGTCTTGGTGGCGTCTAATATAAAATAAGCAATTTAAAATACATCAAATGTTGAAGCTCATCTAAATAACTCGATCCTGGCGCAAAACATAAACAATAATAAATTGACACGAAAATGACTGACGGCCATTCAAAACCTTGAGCACTAGTTAAATTAACAAATTTTAGATTATACATTGACCACGTGATTTTTCGCTAAAAACTGCAGACTTACGAGTATATCCCTTATCGATCATACATTCAAACTTTATAAGATTTCTCACACAATCGCCTTGCGTTAGTATCGAACCAAACTTTATTCATGAGCCAAATGACTTTAGGTCGGGAAAGTCATACATATTAACCAGACCCTCAAATTGACGCAATTAATCGGAGATGGGTTTATAGCGGATAGTGTGTTATGTTAGTTGAACTGTCAGTAGTTTTTGATATAGTAAACATCAAACTGAGTCAAACCTCAGCAATGAGTTTGCATGCATAAGCCCGCTACCCGCTATCCTGAATAACCGCCTCTTCCCATTTCTACTAATACCAATTGTTAGAGTTATCAGGAGAATGGGCTTCCTCAAGGTAGCTTGTTGACTCCAACCCTATTTAACATTTATATGAATGACCAGCTACGCTCTCCATCAACAAACTGCTTTTTATGGGCAGATAACCATGCATTAGCCGCTTAAGTACTTAGTTTTTTAGAAGAAGAAGAGACGCTGGTGTTAGCTTTAGTAACACTTGGGTTTTATGACGGAAATCTCTTACGTACAAATTCCCGTCGACCCATCCTGTGCTTTCCATCTTTGAATAACACACCGTTCCCCGGCCCCCACCACCAGGCGCAGACTGCTTCTTGCTGAAGCTTGACGACGGAGCTATCCAGGTGGCTCAATATTTAGTCACCTGAATGGCTCTGTTGGAGAAAATTTGAGTCAAATCGACCCGAAGAAAAGAAGAATATTTTACAACATCTTATTTTAAATCATAGATTACTTTTTATTAGTATTCGTTAACGTTTAACAGAATGTCCTTTTCTATAAAGGCTTTTAAGGCAACCGCCATGACAGTATGTCACAAGAGCTTAATACTTGTTAATGATGCAACAAAACAACTTGGAATTGAGTGTCAACTATCACGAATTTCCTGAAAGGTTGTAAAGTCAAGCACTTTAATTAGACCCCTGTATTCTAAAGCGCTTTATGAGTCGCCAGTAGCGCTTTATCGCTTTCCGATTACGATTGGCTTTCTGAGTGGAAGTTATGTCGATCATTCTTTGGCCCCAAATGACTTTCAACTTTGCGTCTTGTTCCATAAAGCTGAATTTAAGTTGTGTGTGGGTTATTAAAGAGTGGAAATGATCGTTTAGAAAAGCAGCAGATTGTACTAAGATCATGTGTGGTCTAAATATTATAGTGTTGCCACATCGTTGTCTAATTTGAATTGAATGTCTCCGTCTGCTGTGCGTGAATGGCAGCTCGGAGAGGTTCGTTAAGTGATTAGAAATTGCTTATGGCCCAATTCATATTTAAGGCCCTACGCAGACATTCGACTTAACTGTTATTATTATTTGAGGTTTGCAATAGAAGTACTATATCCTATGGTAATATTGACTGGCCTGTTGGTCTAGTGGTTAGTGGCCCTGACTGCTTGCCGGAGCTCGTGGGTTCGATTCCCACCCAGCACAAATGTTTGTGTGATGAGCATGATCATTAGTTCTGTGTCTGGGTGTAATTTATCTATAATACGTATGTATTTAGAGATAAGTATGTTTATCAGTTAAAGATATGGACTGTACGATGCGATGGATTAACTGTTAAAGATATGGAGCTTTATAGAGTGTATAGCTCTATAGCTTTCTCGCTCGTACGCCTAACATTTTAACACGTCATGGTTAGGTGCCTGAGCGCTGTGATGTCTTGATAAGTACCGTGCGATTAAAGCTTGGTTGAGAGCAGTGGTCTTCCCGCCCGATTATAATTTGGGTGTCTTAAAGGCTAGAGTGAATAGGCTCTTAATAAACTAGTGCGCCTCACCATCAGAGATTGCATCGCCACTTACCATCAGGTGGGATCGCCGTCAAGCACTAGTTTATATCAATTAAAAAAAAATAAAAAGTGGTGGCCGAATGGTAATGGCCGCGACTTAAAAGTTGTGGGACCCGGGTTCGAACCCAGCCAGGCGCATTATTTTGTGTAATTTATTTTATCACCACTGCTCTCAAAACGACGAAGGAAAACATCGTGAGGAAACCGGCATGTCCTAGAACCAAAAATTCGAATACATGTGACATTCACCAACCCGTAATGGGCCCGCGTGGTGTATTACGGCCCATTCCCTCTCCTAGAGAAGAGGCCTGAGTCCCAGCAGTGGGAACATTAAAAAGGATGATGATGATGATGATTAAAGCTTGTTATGAAAACATGGTTTTCATTGAAAACTTACTGCTCCCGAAAACGAACTAATTGCGGGCCAGCTGTAGTGTCCAGACTGTATTTTCCATGTAAGTCAATGGAAACCAGACTGACAAGAGATTGTCACTAAGGGCTATATTTCACCGAGACACCATGGCGTTGCCACCAGTTGCCGCTACCAACAAAATGTATACAGCTCTATAGAAAGTTACTCACCTGGTGTCCGTTTGGTTGCGCAACCAATTTGGAGGCGCGACCAGCTCGGACGTGTGGCGACTCTGGTGTCTAGGTTGGTTCACCAGGACACCATTTTTTTTTTCTTTTTTTCGGTGGGGAAAATCATCCAATGACAACCCCCGCTCTTGGGCGGAGCGGGAGATAGTGTCAGACTCTTACTGACTAAAAAACTCACCCCGTTCCTTCAAGCCTTCATACCGGGGCTCGAGTTTCCTTTCGGATAACCCTGGCCCCAGTAGGCTTCGACCCGGCTGGGCCCCTGCTGTTGCTGACAACTCCTTGAGGCGCGCGGGAACAGTGCGCGCCGTCGACGACTTGGGCTTGGTCAGGACAGTTACCGGACGGCCGGACAGCGAACAGGCATCCCGATGAAATATAGCCCTAACTGTCAGCTAAGAAACATTCAACAAACAAAACAACAAAAAATAAAATATTGGAGCAGCTGAGGTGTAAATATTGGAAATGTCAGAAATTGCAAGAAATTTTTCCAATCCTTGCACGAGGAAAATCAACAGAACCCTTTACCCCTTCTTGCGCACTGACACATTACAAAGACCAATATTGTCTCTCGCACACTGAACTGTAACTACGCATAACCCTGTATCCGCTGGCCTTCGTGGAAAATAACATCCGTAGAAATGCAAGGAAGTGTAAACCCATACTTAATATTATAAAATGTGAAAGGAACTCTGTCTGTTTTTGGTCTATCTGTTATTGGTATATCTGGTCTGGATTTTTTTTTTAGTGGAAAATCATCCATTAACATCTCCCAGCCTTTTCGTGACAGACTTTTACTGATTAAAACGCACTTCTATAAAAGGTATTACCTTTGCGCGGGCTTGCGGACAGTGAGCAATGGATAGCTCGCTGTCCGACCGTCCGGTAACTGTCCGGACCGAGCCCAAGTCGTCGACGGCGCGCGGGAACAGTACGCGCCGTCGATGACTTGGGCTCGGTCAAGGAGTTGTCAGCAACAGTAGGGGCCCAGCTGGGTCGAAGCCTAGCGGGGCCAGGGTTAGTTTCGAAAGGCAACTCGAGCCCCGGTATGACGGCACGAAGGAACGGGGTGGGTTTTAAGTCAGTAAGAGTCTGACACTATCTCCCGCTCCGCCCAAGAGCGGGGGTTGTCATTGCTGATTTCCCATAGTAAAAAAAAGACAGAAACTAGCGGCAGAAGTAACTGAGGCTGGTTTTCGTCCTGAAGAAAGTCTTAGTTTTATTTATTGATGGGAAATCATCCAATAACTTCTCTCGCTCTAGGGTGGAGCGGGAGGCCGTGTCAGACTTTTACTGACTAAAACTCAATCTTATGTTCTTTCATTACCTTGTGTTCCTGGACCCCGAGTTTTCCTTTCGGAAGCCAACCCATGGCCCTAGTTAGACCATCCAACCACCCTAGTTACATCTCTTCGAGACGGCCACTACGCGCCGTCTACGACTCGGGCTCTGTCTGGACGGTCGGACGGCGAGCTACCCATTAGAGCGAGCAGTTGGAGTCGCGCCATAACACTAATTTCAAGTCGTTTGTGGTGCGGGTGCTGACTCATCATTTGGACACCTTCCTCAAAGGAGAGTTTTGGCTGAAAGATGTCGTGTATCGACGATTTTGTGGAAGGATACCGACCTCGCAGCGGAACACGACGCCGTCACTTCGTGTGCAATAGTTCAATAGTTTAATTAATAAGTAGATGTTATTCATATGTATTAGTTTATTATTTTTAAGATTATTTTATGTATAGTGTTTATGGGCCATAGTAGCCTGAAATAAAGAATTATTATTATTACTCGTCGTATGCAAATAAGCCCAAAGAAATTCTTGGTAAATACCATGAGTGGAGTGAGACCGCGGTAAGAAACATAGTCAGAAATAAAAACAAAATAACTATAATACTTATCATATCTTATGCTCGAAGAAACACACCGTATTTTCTGTGACCCTTTCAGATTATTCGTCAAAGTGACCGTTCTTTTACGACTGTATATCTTAGATACGATATTTAAAAAATAGTTTTGTTTAGAAAGTCGTTCGATACATCGTTGAATGGTGCTCGAATGGTTGGCATATCGGTGGATTAGGGTGACCATGCTTGTGTTTCATGGGAGATTAGTTTTGCTTTTACTAAATATACAAGAAAACCCAGAAAAGTATATTCACCCTTAAATTTGGATCGTTTTAATGCCGTGGAGGGTTGATCCGGTACATGAAACACTATGGATTTGTAAAGATAAAATTAAAAAATAAAGTACCTTTTTATCAAAACTCGTATTAATTTACGCATGTACGAAATTAATTTCTTTAAGAAAACGTTAGCTGAGCGAGTCCAATGACCTTTAGGTAGTAGTCGGCATTGCGTACTAACTACCTACAGGTCATTGGACTCGCTCAGCTGACGTTTTCTTAAAGAAATTAATTTCGTACATGCGTTATTTGATACAAGTAGTGCGGTGATTGTGAAGTGAATTGTCAGACTGGCCTGTTGGTCTAGTGGTTAGTGGCCTTAACTGCTATGCCGGAGGTCGTGGGTTCGATTCCCACCCAAAAAAAATGTTTGTGTGACGAGTATGATCATTTGTTCTGTGTCTGGGTGTAATTTATTTATAATATGAATGCATTTAAAAATATATAAGTTTGTTCATCACATTTTTAGATGCACAGAATCGTGCATTATGGCGTCACTTGGGGGAGGCATATATCCAACAGTGGACGTCTATCGGCTGAAATGATGATGATAATGATGTTTATCAGTTGTCTAGTACCCATAACACAAGCTCTGCTTAGCTTGGGACTAGACGGCGTTGTGTGATGGTTGTGGAATATTATATATATTGTTTTCTTTTTAAATTCTATGCCATGAGGGTTCATTCATTCATTCAAAAAATCTTACTGATGACGGCGTTCCACTCATTTATTGCTGTAGCCTTTAGGTTCGTTTACAGATATTTTTATATATTACTTAGATCAAAACACAGTTTTACAAAATAGCGAGTTATTTAATTTCTGAATAAGACCTGTGTTTTCGTTATTTTAAAAGTCAAATTGTAAGTAATCACAAATAACCTACTTGTTTATTTATCAACTCAAGTCCTTGAAATATTAATAACATCGCAAAATCTTTTATGTTGACATTAAGAAAATAAAGCAACTTAGACGTAATAAAACGAATAATTCAATTTATTTCTTGTTTAAACACATCAAGTTGTAAATATAATATCAGCCATTACAAACACAGACTGTTATTTAAACTTTTGTTCAAATTGAAATAATTATTTGAAAGAAACGTTTATTTTAACTAATAGTGGTTTGAAAACAAAACAAGATTTGAAATGTGGATATTTAAAGTTATAAATATACTAGACTACACTTTTTTTTACGGTGGGAAAAATCATCCGATGACAACCCCCGCTCTTGGGCGGAGCGGGAGATAGTGTCAGACTCTTACTGACTAAACGACCCACCCTGTTCCTTCTAGCCTTCATACCGGGGCTCGAGTTCTCTTTCGGATAACCCTGGCCCCAGTAGGCTTCGACCCAGCTGGGTCCTTGCTGTTGCTGACAACTCCTTGAGGCGCGCGGGAACAGTGCGCGCCGTCGATGACTTGGGCTTGGTCCGGACAGTTACCGGACGGCCGAACAGCGAGCTACCCATTGCTCACTGTCCGCAAGCCCGCGCACTTGACTATACCTGAAATCGTGAAATAAAAATCAGATTTCTATATTTACTCAAGTAAAAAAAAAGTTGCTGTTCACTGAGATTTGGGAACGTTTTGGGAACACATGCGTACAGCTAAGGAGTGGAATCCCTTGCCGGAGTCTGTGTTTCCTGATGACTACAACCCAAGAGTGAACAGGTTTCTTCTAGGTAAGTGCGTTCCATCGTCGACCGCAACATTGCTTTCCATCAGGTGAGATAGCGGTCAAGCGCGAACCTATCAACAATAAAAAAAAGAGATTTATGGTCACCTAACCTCTTACTTAACATCTTACTGAGCAACAGTTTTTTTTTTATATTTTAGAATTTATCCTATGGGAAAATATTGGGTACATATTCGATTTAAGAAGTATTTTTAACCCTTTGAAAATTGTTAAAAAAGTCACTATTTACTTATGAACTACTATTTCCTACAATCAAAACATTTACAGTTAAACAGGGTGAATATAAACGCAGGGCTAAATAGGTATAAAACATTAGGAGGAAATTTAAGTTAACATTTTTTACCAGCATTAAAGTGCTCACATTTATTCATTAACTAATTGACCCGCGAACTTCGTACCGCTTAATAGTCATATTAAATTATTATAAATGTAGTGATGCTTTTTATGCTACACTTAATTTTAATCGGAATCCTCGGAATAAGACCTTCCTTATATTTAAATTTTCCTTTGAATATTGTTTCGTGAATCCCATTGAATCTTGGAATAACTGGCAGTGTTTGACGAAAATCATCAGAAAGTAAAATCATGATATGTCACGCCTCCAAAAAATGCCATGCTTTTTTGTGGACAGCATTTACACATATTTTATATCTATACAAAACCTGCATTTACCAAGATTTAAAGCTGAAAAAGATAAACAGATACTTATGGTTACAAAGTATATTCCGAACTTTTCTTTTCTACTGTATTGTACTAGTGTAGGAAAACTGCGAATTATACGATTTGTGACATTTTAAACGCAATAGTATGTCAAACTCTGAGAAAATACGAGAAAAAAAGTAATAAACTTAATTGAAGACAAATCCAATCACTGTATCTCAACTTACACAATCTAACCTGAACATCTTAAACACGGTACCTATCTAAAAAGTCAATCCTTAAAAAAACAACGGTGAATCCCATTCACTACGATTATAAAAAGTTTATATAATTGTAAAAAAAATAAACAAAAACTACAAAAACCATGGTCACTTACCAATGGAAGTCGTCTAAACATAATAGCTCTATCGGATATAACTGTGTGACCACTGCAGCATTCGTGTTTAACTATTAGCATCATAATGTAACACGGGCTATGGGAACACAACACCGCCCTAGTCCAGAGAGAGCGCTTGGTGCCAAAAGCGGGAGCGGATGCGGTGGCGAGAGCGATTTGAGTATCTGGACAAAGAGCCAAGACGATGGTAGCATCGTGACAGCGATTTACAAAACAGTTGAAAATATAAAAAATGCATCATGTATCCAATAGAAATTCACTTTCACACTTTCCTGATAACTACTACCTTTATTCAAGCTAGAACTACATTAGACCGACGCACATGTGAAACACGCCTGATTTGTACGTAGAACAACGTCGCGTGACGTGAATCAAGTGTTACTCTGCAAGTCTTGTTTCCATACTAGCTGCAACTAGCTGCCAAAAAATTGGGGATCTTAGCAAAGGTGAGACGGTATTTCACGTCGGAACAGCTGCTCAACCTCTATCAAGCGCAAGTTCGATTGTGTATGGAGTACTGCTCTCATCTTTGGGATGGGTCAGCTAAATACCAGCTGGATGCACTAGAGTTTATTGAAAAGCGTGCCAAGAAGATCATAGGCAATGATGCTCTTGTGAAGTCAAAACTCCAAAGTCTTGAGCATCGACGCCGAGTTGCTAGCCTGTCTGTTTTCTATCGTTTACACTTCGGGGAGTGTGCACTAGAGTTACACAACTTAATTCCGCCAAGGCCGTTCCATCATCGGACCACAAGACGTACGGCGTTGTGCCACCGGTACATGGTGGACATCCCACCTGTACGTACAAAGCGTATTAGGAGTACATTAATTATGCGTACAGCTAAGGAATGGAATTCCCTGCCGAAGTCTGTGTTTCCTGATAGCTATAACCTAGGGGTCTTTAAGTCAAGAGTGAATAGATTGCTTCTAGGCAAGCGTGTTCCATCGTCGGCCACATCATCGCTTACCATCAGGTGAGATTGTGGTCAAACGCGAGCCTAACCGTTATATAAAAAAAAAAATGTATGGAGACCGGCGCGCCCAGATCGGCGTGTGTGGCACACGTGTACAGTTCTAGCTTAACTCTTGTGCTAAAGACCTCTAATTTAGGTCAAGGATGAATACGTTTCTTCTAAGCAAGCATGTTCTATCGTCGACCACATCATCGCCTTCTGTCAAGTGAGATAACGATCAAGCGCCACCCTAATAAATATTAAAAAAAAGAACAACATAGGCTACAGTGCATCGTTGATATTGTAGTGAAGAATAAGATATTTAGACGTATTTTCTTAGGATAAAACAATAGACGATCGCTCGCTAGCGAGGCCGTTCCATTACATCGCACTTTGCTCCTGTCACAGTATCAATTTTCATGTTATTCGCGCCCGCCTCAGCACCCGCTCAAGCTCCTCACTCTGTCCGAGCCCATAGATGGGTTTTGCCGCCATAGGTGACGGTGTTATCAGCCATTTCATTATACCGTTGTGAGATATTAACCATTGGGCTCATTGACGGCTGATAGCGATATCTAAGGAGAATTTCTTCTAAATTGAACGCGGCTACGTTTAGTTTTTGATTGATATTTAATTTGGTTTTATTTCTTGTAGATAAGGGCTTAAATGGGTGCGCTGTATGGTGATTTCGTAAAAGTTTGGATGGGATTAAAAATATACTTTACATATTCTAAGCTCTGCTGATCACTAAGCTACTTCGGAAGTTTGGCCAATTTCTATACAATACAATATTCCACAACTATCACACAACGCCGTCTAGACCCAAGCTAATATTTTAAGCTATACTTCATAGGTATTTAGAGATGAGAACGTGTCTACTCTACTGTAATGTCAAATATTTGATAGCTCTTTAGATTAAACTAGTGTTTGCGAAATATTCAATTACAAATTATAGAAAAAAGGCAAAAAGACATCATATGATAAATTACTCTCTCAATTGAGAGAATAATTTACAACCACAGAATAGATGAAAGTGGTTAGAATGGTCTTGTAGGTGAGGCAATCGTGACACAAAGTAGGGCAATGCTCATACTTCAACTACCAATAGCAAACTTGCGATCTAAGTGTGCGTGGTCTGTTAGTTGCGTAATGCGCGTTCGTATTGGTTTTTTGCCTGTAGCGGAGTTAAAGGGTGTGAGACAAGCGGCGACACTCGTTGTACAAATCGGAAAGTATTTCCTTTCTAAGCTCTTTCATCTTTTCTGTGTTTACTACATTAGGATACCTTTTTGAAGTTCGAAAACTATCAAATAACTACTGCTCTGGGTGGAGCGAGAGGAAGACTTTTACTGACTAAATCTCACCTGTGTTTCTTCAGTTGCTCTGGTTCTTCTCCGTAGATATCTACGCTTTAGAATGTGCAATTAGCATCATTTTTCTGACTTACTTATTTTTTTTTTATGGTGGGAAAAATCATCCAACGACCCCCGCTCTTGGGCGGAGCGGGAGATAGTGTCAGACTCTTACTGACTAAAAGGACAATTAAAAAGTAAACGGTTCATTTGAAATAAAGCTTCAATTCTTGTTTTTTATTCGTATTTTTCGTAATCAAATATTAATGTTTTACGTATTCTACCAAAATGAGTGGAAACAGTACGTATAGAAAGAATCCTTAGCTATGACCCTGGCACCATCTTAAGAGTACAAAGCACCCCTCGTTTCCAAAATTCTATTACATATTACTACATCATTCCGCCCCAGTCTAATTTCATACGGAATCATTATAAGCCTTAGGCCGCATTTCACTGTTAACGGTAGGCAAAAAATACTCTTTTACGATATTATTCTCATTAACCAAATACCGTAATAAAAGAGGAAAATGAAGACGTAATCAAAATTTGAGTCGAATCACGGGCAAATTGAAATATGAGGTAATGAGGCGTGTTGGCTCATGTTTCAATTCACCCCCGATTTAATTATATAATTTAAATTAATATGGTGAAGAGGTAAATTGTTTGTTTGCTTTTAGGAGGTAATTCTAAGTAAAGGTGATCTAATTGGAAGTTCCTTTGTTTGAACCACTGTTTAATATACAAATAATTTTGGAATGATTTCGCTCTAAGTAGCAACACGTTCCGGCGGACCGCGAGGAATTTCTGAAAAGTAAACCCGTAGTAACGCAAAATGCAACTGAAGGATACAGGTGTGGTTTTAGTAAGTCTGACACGCCCTCTCGCTCCACCCAGAGCGGGAAAAGTCATTTAAGCATTTCCACCCTTAAAAAAGGTACGTTTTGGGGCGCCCGCGTACCACTTACCAGAGTGTAACTTGATGGTGCTCGACCTTGGTTCGGACGGACCAAAACCATCGTACCAAGTCCGACCGTCTGTTATCGCTAGACGGAGATTGAACCACAAATGGTCAGTAACATCAAGGCGCTGCTGGCCTTCCTTGAGCAGCTGGGGTGGATCGAATGACACATTTATTCCACCCGTACACAAAATACGTGCTTTAGTCTTTTGTTGCCCACCAGCCCGAAGCACAAGTGTGAACAATATGGCGGAATCATTGAAATAGATGCGATCTTGGTAAAATAAAGCTAAGAATTTCATTGTAGTGTTGACTACCTCAGGGATGCTTGCTGAGAAGGCTGACTCGATAAAGCTGCCGTAAATTGCAAAAACATTAGAATGTGATAAATTCGCATTCTTATAGAAAACAAAGTGACTATAATTCTTCTTCTTCTTCTTCTTCCTGCCCTTATCCCGTTTTATTTGGGGTCGGTGCAACACGTTTCCTTCTTCTATTCTGTCCTGTCACTCATCACGGTATCACTAACTCCCTTTTCTTTCATATCACTTCTCAAACAATCCATCCATCTTTTCTTTGGCCTTCCTCTCCCTCTCCATCCATCCACATGTAAATTCATAAATCTTTTAGCAACATGCTTTTCATCTCTCTTCTTTACATAACCATACCAAGACAAACGATTTCCTTTCAACCTTTCAGTCACTGGCGCCACTTTAAAACTTCCCCTAATATACTCATTTCTCACTTTATCCATTCTCGTCACACCACACATCTTTGGAGGTATGCGGAACAGAGAGTAAAGTCCCACATACCTCCATTGAAAAGGGAGGATCCTCCGACCAGACAGATGTTATGGTCTGGTGGGCGACTGCCCGATAGATGATTTCGGGCTGTCGTATATGTTCAAATCGCGCGGAGAACTTTGATTGCGCGATGCAGGATTTCGTACTTTCTTCGTAGTTCTTATGTGGCGCCATAGATGTCGCTACATCCATATCATTCTCATCTCCGCTACATGCAATAAAAAAAAAGAAAATTCTAAACTGCTAAGTGTAGAAACTAATTTATTAGTTACTAGCTTTTACCCACAGCTTCGTCTGCGTCCATAAAATATAGCCTATGTCACTCAGGAATAAAGCAGTTTTCTATCGGTGAAAAAAAGCAATCAGACCAGCATTTCCAGACATTACCTCCTACAAACAAACCAAAAAAAACTAACTTTACCTTTTTTATGGTGGGAAAAAATCATCCAATGACATCCCCCGCTCTTGGGCGGAGCGGGAGATAGTGTCAGACTCTTACTGACTAAAAGACCCACCCCGTTCCTTCTAGCCTTTATACCGGGGCTCGAGCGCACTTTCGGATAACCCTGGCCCCTGGCTTCGACCCGGCTGGGTCCCTGCTGTTGCTCACAACTCCTTGAGGCGCGCGGGAACAGTGCGCGCCGTCGACGACTTGGGCTTGGTCCGGACAGTTACCGGACGGCCGGACAGCGAGCTACCCATTGCTCACTGTCCGCAAGCCCGCGCCTACGGTGACCGGAAATCGGGATCAGAATCCTCCTTTACCTCTTTATTAGATAAGTGTAGATTAGCTGAATGTAAAAAAATAGTGTAAAGCCAAAAAAAAGAGCTACACGATCCTTGAACGTAACAGGCTACTTCTTACCTCTAAAAACACGCCGTTCTTCTGTAATAAACCTCGTAAACGAAGCCACAAGAAAACGCTAGTTATTTATTGTACTGAACAATTTATGCAGATTCCGTCATTAACTGCGCGTCGAGTGGAAGCCATTAAAACCCTAACGATTACGTTTAGTAACATAATTTTTATATGACCACTATCTTTTAAAACAGCAATTAACTATCATAAATTTAAGTAATCATGGAATAGATAGATAGAATAGATTTTATTTTGCACAGAAAGTAGGTACAGGTTATAGGTATTTTTTTCAAGTTTATGATCCATACTAACTACCTTAACTAAGGCATGCAAAACACTGTTAATACATGGCATAGCATAGTCGGCCTTATAATGTTCCCACTGTTGGGACTTAATCCTCCTCTCTAGGAGAGGGAATGGGCCGTAATCCACCACTCGAACCCAGTGCGGGTTGGTAGACGTCACATGTCTTTGATTTATTTGGTTCTAGGACATGCCGGTTTCCTCACGATGTTTTCCTTCACCGATTTGAGAGCAGTGGTGATGAAATAAATTACACAAAGTAATGCCCTTGGCTGGGTTTGAACCCACGACCTCCAACTTGTAAGTTGGGGCCGTTACCACTCGATCACCACTGCTCTCAACTAATCATACCCACATTTATTTAAAGTAATAAACCAAATATTCGTACTAAAATATTTCAACAACTCTGTGTATCTTTCATCCCAACCTAAATATTTAATTATGTTCATTAGCAGAAGGATCCTGGCAACACGGCTGGGTTGCTAGTAAAAATAAATAAGACCACAAATTGAGATGACTCGGAGGTTCGATGTGCCCTTTATACAGGGTTGCCAGGGTCGGAGATATAAGAAAATATTGTGCGCCCAGTTTCACTTCTAAAAAGAGTGAATAAATAGTTGGCATTAGAAGAAATGTGACTCTGTAGCTTTTTGTAAAAATAAACTTTGTAAGTTAATGTCTGCTGTACGCTCATACATTATTAAAAGCATTAGAAAACGAAAAAATGGGTCCAAATGTACTGTTTTTTTTTTGTTTCGAGGTGGGATTTCATTAAATGTCTTCTCCCGCTCTAGGATGATACGTATGTCAGACTTTTACGGACTAAAACCCAGCTGCTTCTTTCAGTTACCTTTTGCGTTCTAGAATCAAGGTCTCTCTTTCAAACGTTCCTGCAATTCAGACGTCACATTTCAGTTTTTAAATCTTTTTTTACAGTTTTAACTTTCTTAATTTTAAACGGATTCGAAAATATATTTCTAATGCCAACCATAAACGCTAGGCTATGCCTGTACTGGTGAGTTGTGCAGGTAAACCGGAGCGTGTATGTTGTACGCGTATAACTATGCAGGTATACCCTAGTATACCCACACACACACCATTACTTGTACAGACACCCATACGAGGACTATAGTCATAAGTCACAATCCGAGGACCTCCTAGAAAACTAGGTTAGAGACGATTTACGACCTTATTAACAAAACAGAAAGAAAGAGAAAACAATATTTGGGGTGACGAGACTATTCGTATAGCGCTATCTCAACATTTTTTAGTATGACTTTCTGTAAACGATGCGGGGACCTAAATACACTCGCAAACCCGCCTGGGTAGTACCATCCGAGGACCTGTGTGTGAGCCAAACGAGGACCTTAACCATGTGACCAGAGTCGCCTATACGAGGACTTAATTTTTCACATTTTTTCTTATTACTTGCATGATGCGAGGACCTGGTACTAGAATATTCACGAATAATACGAGGACGTTTTTCCAGGTAGGGCTTGTACTAAACGAGGACCTTTTCTGAATTTCCAATAGCCGTTTCTTACACACTTATAAATTTTGCCATAATAATATTTGAGCTATGTTATTGGATATTTAACCAGTTACACACACCAATTTCTCGATTTAAGTACTATCAGAGGACTTAGCATGATTTAACTGATAATGTTTAAAATGAAAGGGAAGGTATTATTCTAAGCACTACGTCTCGACTAATCAAATTGATTTAGACTTTTAGTTGTGTTATAAACACGTGGACAATTACAATTTGACAGCAATTGAAAGATTTTATAGTCGCAACTTTGGATCCACAATAATAATCTAAAGTAACAGGTAAGATAACTAGTTGACATTCATATTCAACTATTATTCATTAATCTATCCGCTACGCGCTGTATGTAGATTGCTGACATTATATATCAATACACAGTTGTGTTAATGTCACAAAGCTGCAACTGAAATCATCTACATGACTTTTCAAACTAAGCATGCTGTTTGTTAACATTGCATAGCATTACAGTTGAGTGAGTGAAATGAAGTTGCAGCTTGAATCGTCTCCATGTAAGACTGCTCTTCAACAGTTACTTGTATCATCTTTTTTTTTGGTGGATATAAATCATCCAAATGGCATCGCCCGCTCTTGGGCGGAGCTGGAGATAGTGTCAGACACTTATTGATTAAAATATCCACCCCGTTCTTTCTTGCCTTTCATACAGGGGCCGAGCCTTTCTTTCAGAAGCAAACCCTTGGCCAAACAATTTGCGCGTGGAGATGCAACGCCGGCGCCGGGGCGAAAGTCCGCTGCCCCGACAAGTCGAGGCATGGTGAACAGTGTTCCGGCGGGATCTCATGATGGAATGGCGTCAGCGACTATCGCAACCCAGTACTCGGCACGCCACAATTATGGCGGTAAGTCCCCTCTTTGAGGCGTGGCTGGAAAGACCTCACGGCGTCCTCACCTTCTGCATGACGCAGGTTCTCACCGGACATGGTAAGTTCGGGAGGTACACAGCTGCACCGGATTTGTGCGGAGCACACGGTAGAAGTGTGCCCCGCTTGGTCGAAGCATCGCCGTGTCCATGTGGCGATCGGCGGTGGTGATCTCTCGCGCCGGGCTTTGATACAGGCCATGGTCCAGATCGAGAATGAGTGGCAGGCGGTCGCCTCCTTCTGCAAAGCAGTAATGCTAGTAAAGGAGGAAGTCGACCGCATGAGGCGCTCACGCCCCAGCCGCTGCCGGGATTTCGATCCCGATTCCGGCCACCGAAAGCGTGGGCTTGCGCACGGCGAGCTATGGGTAGCTCGCTGTCCGACTGTCCGGTAACCGTCCGGACCAAACCCAAGTCGTCAACGGCGCGCACTGTTGAAGGAACGGGGTGGGTTTTTTAGTCAGTAAGAGTCTGACACTATCTCCCGCTCCGCCCAAGAGCAGGGGATGTCATCTAAATGATTTTTACCCGGCAAAAAAACGCCATTTATTTATAGTTTAAAAGTTTTTAAATTGTAATTTTCGAGTATTTTATGTCTTTAATGTAATAAGTTTAAATTAACAAGCTTATTATTTTCAAAATTATGCTCGCCATGTGTTTGTTATCTAAGAAAAAGTAATGTTTATTCTGCACAAGGCACTCTTATTTACCTCAAGCAATTGAGAGAGTTTTGGCCTTCTTAGTATCGTTTAGACTTGTATTCAATCAGCTGATCGGAGTGGTCCCTCTTAACTGAAAGAGTTATGTTAATCATTGATATGTTTACTATTTTTATGTAATAAAATTGAGTATGGCAATTAATAAAAGGGCATAAAATGCGAATCAATTTATGCTTTATACTTAAGACCGGCCAAATATCAAGGACGTCCGGGCCTTGGTTGAGGCCATGGTCCAGAGCGAGGAGCAATGGCAGGCGGTCGCCGACTTCTGCGAAGCAGTAATGCTCGCAAAGGAGGAGGCCGAACGCATCAGCCAACGGCGATATCGCCGCCGCCGTCGCCGCCAGGATTCTGATCCCGATTTCCAGCCACCGTAGGCGCGGGCTTGCGGACAGTGAGCAATGGGTAGCTCACTGTCCGGCCGTCCGGTAACTGTCCGGACCAAGCCCAAGTCGTCGACGGCGCCCACTGTTCCCGCGCGCATCAAGGAGTGGTCAGCAACAGCAGGAACCCAGCCGGGTCGAAGCCTACTGGGGCCACGGTTATCCGAAAGGGCGCTCGAGCCCCGGTATGAAGGCTAGAAGGAACGGGGTGGGTCTTTTAGTCAGTAAGAGTCTGACACTATCTCCCGCTCCGCCCAAGAGCGGGGGATGTCAATGCATGATTTTTTCCCACCATAAAAAAAAAAATATCAAAGACAATTCTTCATGCCAAAGGCTAGGTTAATTTTAAAACCGATTGAATTAAATAGACTTTTTTTAATAGATAATTAATTGCACTCAGAATAATGTTTCAGGACATCTAGCAATGTATAAGAACTCTTTGGTTAAATAAACTTAAATTCTAGAACTTAGTGTATTGTTTTTCAGTGCATGACATCTTTCATTTAGAAATGCTAATCTCAAAAACATATATATATTGTGCATTCTCAAGTCTCGTACAGTACATTATGACATACTTTTACGTAAAAAACCATCCGAAGTTTTACTCTCTCAAAACAGATGTTTCGATACTTCTGAAATTTCAATAATCAATACACATGGAAAACCTATCCAAATGGGGACCTAAATACACTTGTCTGGAAAAGCTACCCATGTGGGGACTTACATACACACTGTCTGGAAAAGCTACCAATCCGAGGACATTTGTGTGAAGATTTACACATAAGTCTCCACAAGGTACTAAAAACATGACTGAAGTGTTAAAAGGGGTGTGTTAAAATTTTAAGTGACGCCGCCTAGCGGTTACACACGATCGTGTGTGAACATGAAATTTCGCAACCAAACCGAGGTCCACCAAGGTTGATATCAACTTTTCCTTATTAAGTATATAGAAAGGTTCAAAATCGAACGTAGAATACGATGAACTGGGTCGGGCCATCCGAGGACGTACGAAAAGGTCCTCGCATTGAAAAGGTCCTCAGATGTGCCTTGTGTATTCAAGCGCATGTCCTCGCATGGTACTTAAAACAAACACACACACACACACCATCACCCACACCTAGTACACACAGGGGACAGGCGTATATGGCTACTTTTATGGTAATCTACACTACCTACACTAATATAATAAAGAGGTAAACTTTGTTTTTTGTTTTTATGTTTTTTTGTTTGTAGGAGGTAATCTCTGGAAATACTGGTCCGATTGCAATGATTTTTTCACCGTTAGAAAGCTGTTTTATTCCTGAGTAACATAGGCTATATTTTATGTATGCTATTGTTCCGTTACCGTAAAGTTTTTCTAATGCAAAAGATCAAAGTCATAATGTATCGATGTTCAATTTTTTCGCAAGATGGCAACACCGGAGGCAGTATAACTAACTGTCATTGCACACATGTACTCGTTTTTTTTTTTGGAGCGAAGGCATAGAACGTGTGAGCAAAAGGCAAGACGCGCGCGCATCGTTTTAAATCGGTCGAAATCCTATGGGAAATCGAATCTTTACCTATTTTCGCGTGTGAACAGCCCTCTAAACGTGAAACCCTGAAGCTAGCTTGTGGACAATCGAAGGTGGAAACTCAACGGTCGCCGGAGCAGTCCAAGGTACGTGAGTGCATTGTATTCGCTGTGGCCTATGTCGAGTTATTGAACATCGTAATTACACGTAAATCGTTATTTTCCCTGTGTAGTATTAAAGCCACCCCTATTTCGGCTTGGTGCGTATGCTACATCTTGTTGGTGCCGAAACCAGGGACTTTCCATCTTAACTCAAGTCCATCGCATTTTGCTTATGGTATTTCTGGTCAAAACCTTTGTGATTTAATTTAGAATACATAAATCTATCGTTATTATCATTCTCCCGCATTCTAAGTTATCGCATCATTTTGTAATCCTACAATTAGCGGACCGATCATACCTACGCGTCGCAATGGCGTCCATGAGTAATCATCATTGAACAGGGTTTTTAATTCGAATATTCATCTCACACTAATCGGGAGTTATTGCAAGATCTTTAACAATCACCAGTTTGATCGGCTCGCAATAATTCTATTATTTAAATCACCAATCATATTTACAAAGTTGCAAACATTCCAAATACGAAACTTTTTTTTTTTTTTAATTGTCGGGTAGACCCGTGATACAACGCCCGAGCGGGCGAACATTCTGGAATTACCCATCGATTTACTGTATAGTTTACCGCGCAAATTATTGTCAATCGGAATTATAAATCGTTCATACATTCGTTGTAAACATTTTATTCAAGTTACGCAGCGGGGTGTACGACTCTTTTCGCTTGGAATAAGATCGTAAATTCCGTGCATATTATATTCTTTCTATTCGGTCGTATCAAAGTTATAAGTCTTAACTTTCTTTGTGTTATCAATTTATCCTTGTTTACGTTTTGAACTTGGAACTCGTAACTATCCTAATATATAATAATATATTACAAGACTTCAACGAAAAAGGAAGAATGTCGCTTATAGGTAAACATTCTACTCGCAAAAGAGCCATGCTAAAGAAATCCAAGTCTAGATCTGTGGATGAAGAATTCACGGTTCAGGATTTGCCGTCCTTGCGTAGAAAGCGAACTATTGCGTATAAACGCTTAGCTAAGGCATTAGAGATAGGCGCTTCAGCTTCAAGTGATACTTCTCAGCGCAACTTGTTTTTATCGTATCATCAAGACTTAAAGCAAATTGCATCGAGTTTTGAAGATGCGCATTTCACGATTTTGGAACTCATCACCGATCCAAACAGTGAAGATGATCAAATACAGGAGGATTTTGATGACATGTACTATCAAGTGTTATCAATTCACCGTAGTTTAGTAAATAATGAATCGATTAAATCGCACAATGTCTCATCATCAAATCATATTCGGCTACCGAAAATCGTACTACCTACTTTCGCTGGAAATATTAAATTATGGCCAGAATATTTTGATACCTTTAACGCGTTAATACACAACTCCACTCTTCTTACCGATACGGAGAAGTTTCATTATTTGATATCTTCTCTTAGCGGCGATGCGTTATCCGTAGTCAAAGCGTTTCCTATGACACACGAATATTATCACGACGCATACCAAGCGCTCGTTGCTCGCTACAAGAGTAAACGTACCCTAGCTTTCATATGTTGGCGGGATATTTTAAACATTGACTTTCAAAGCAATAATGCGCGCGAATTTCAAAAATCCCTTGACCTTTTCGAAGAGAATTTGAGTATATTAAAAACGATCGATTTGCCAATCGCACACTGGGATTTTGTTTTAGTTTATCACGTTTTATCGAAACTTAACAAAGATTTACGCCGCGGCTTTGAGGAAAGCCATTCAAATGTCGAGTTACCGTCTTACGAACAACTCAAATGTTTTCTAAGGTCTAAATGCGAAGCGTTATTACGTGACACACACTTTTCCGAATCATCCAAGGCGACTAATCCTGCACCCAAGCACTCACTCAACAATCCTCAGCCACAGGCGAAGCGCAACACTCCACACGCACTGGTAGCTGCAACCGATGATCAAGCTCCCACTGGCAGTACCAGTGATACTAAAATCAGTTCCCACTCGAATAAATGTCACTATTGTAACGAATCACATACGATTACATCGTGTCAAGATTTTCTTAAAAAATCGATTGATGAGCGAATGACAATCGCTAAAAATAAAAATTGGTGTTTTAATTGTTTGAAGCCATCACATCAACTGAAAAATTGCAATTCAATTTTTTCGTGCCGCACATGCAAACGTAAACATCATACCTTACTTCATCGCGATAATTCTACTAATAACGTATCAAATCAAATCGAATCGTCGTTGATTTCAAGATCTCAATTGAACGTTACCGTGTTGCTGGCTACTGCGATCGTGCACATTCAGGACGCTTCAGGCAATATGCAATCGTTTCGCGCTTTGTTCGACACTGGAAGTCAAAGCAGTTTTATAACGGCTTCCGCAGTAAAGCGTTTGAATCTTAAACCTACCACAACGACCGCGAACGTTAGCGGACTGGGAGAAGCTGCCGCGCCGATTATCGGTGACGTCACTTGTTCCGTGGGTACAAATAAGCAGATTTTATTCAAACTCGACATGCACGTCATAGCTAAAATATGTGGCGATCAACCCATTGCGCGATTAAACACATCGGGATGGTCACATATTAAGTCGCTACCGTTGGCGGACCCTGGCTTCGACATTCCAGGTCCGATCGATCTATTATTCGCTGCAGATGTCTTCGCCGACTCTGTACTCAATCAACATATTAAAGGAGGTGCCAATCAACCTACCGCGTTTAATTCAACATTCGGTTGGCTTCTCTTAGGCAAAACTTGTCTCTCGGCTAGTACTTTGTTGCATACGTTGCCCGACATCGACAACGAGTTAAACTCTTTAGTTCAACGCTTCTGGGAACTGGATTCTCTCCCGAATTCTTCGAAGTTGACTCCAGACGAATTGCTATGCGAGCAAAAGTTTATTACCGATCACTATCGCGACCAATCGGGACGATACGTAGTCCGCATTCCTTTCAGAAACGAATCAGAACCAACTTTCGAAGGCTCGCGCGATCTTGCTTTACGAAGGTTCTACGCTACCGAACGAAGGCTGACACGTGACACTTCTTTGCAAGGTCAATACGTAGACTTCATAAATGACTATATCGAAAGCAGCCACATACAAGACATTGCACCCACTGAATGCTGGCATCACGTTTCTTCAGGCGATAACCCAGCCGATATTTGCAGTCGCGGACTATTTCCCAGTGAAATCATTCACAATACGCTATGGTGGGCGGGGCCATGTTGGCTAGCTGAAGATCGTGAATCTTGGCCCATAGGTTCAGCTAAACTATCACATGAGGATGAGGTAATCGTAGACGCCGAAGTACGTAAATCAATCGTCTTGAACTCCACCGACATTAACAAAACCGAAACTTCCATTTTTGAAAGTCTCATTAACCGTTTCTCATCTTTATCAAAAATCACAAACGTATTAGGCTACATTTATCGTTTTATAAACAATTGTCGTAATCGGAATCAAGCTGTGAGTAACAGGTATCTCAATAATGTTGAACGACACAACTCATTGATGCAAATCGTTAAAAACGTACAAAGTAGTGCTTTCTCTGAGGAACTCAGTAACCTAAAATCAAACAAACCGCTAACGAAACCGTTCCGGAAACTGAACCCGTTTATCGATGATCTAGGCATCCTTAGGGTGGGCGGCAGGATCTCTCGATCGGGTTTAGGATACGAACAAAAGCACCCAGCATTCCTGCCCTCGGAACACCCACTCACGTTTTTAATCATCGACTTTATTCATCGTAGCTATTTGCATCCTGGTATAAATACCACTCACTTTCTACTACTGCAACAATTTTGGATCGTTTCCGCAAAACGGACAATTCGCCGTCGCCTTGCTAAATGCATTCAGTGCTATCGAACTAATCCCCAACCATTACAACCTTTCATGAGCGATCTCCCGTCGTACCGCGTCAATCAGGTAAAACCCTTTTCAATCGTAGGCGTGGATTTTGGCGGACCTTTCCGTATCAAACTCGGCCCTCATCGCGGCGCTAAAATCGATAAGGCGTACCTATGCTTGTTCGTATGTCTCGCGACCAAAGCAGTTCACCTCGAGGTGGTTTCTACTCTTTCAACAGATGGATTCATCGCGGCTCTACGACGATTCGTGGCACGTCGTGGTCGTTGCAACGAGATACACTCGGATTGTGGTACGAATTTTTTGGGGGCACGGAATCAACTATCATTCCTCATGCAACAAGCTTCTAACTCGGAGAGGATTGATTTCAAATTCAACCCTCCATCGGCTCCCCATTTCGGCGGCGTTTGGGAAATTCAAATACGCGCCTCAAAATCGTTCTTACTCCATGCTGTAGGTAACCAAGTACTGACGTTCGAAGAACTCACGACACTCTTCGTACAAATCGAAGCCATTTTGAATTCGCGCCCTCTCTGTCCAATCAGTTCCGATCCTAACGATCTATCAGCACTAACTCCCGGTCATTTCCTCACTTTAGAACCTCTAACAGCCGTCCCCGATCAAGATCTATCCAATGTTAATGTAAATCGGCTTAATCGGTGGCAGCTGATACAGGCATTTCAACAGAATTTCTGGTCTAGATGGAAACACGAATATCTCCACTCTTTAACGCAACGCGCCAAATGGACTAAAGATTCAAAACCACTGCAGACAGGTTCAATGGTGATTATTAAAGACGACAACCGCGCCCCACTTCAATGGCCACTCGCCAGAGTCGTGGAACTTTTACCCGGGGCTGATGGGATAGCCCGAGTTGCAGTAATTAAAACCTCGAAAAATCATATCATTCGAAGACCGTTGGTTAAGTTATGCCCTCTCCCTCTCGAGGACTAACTTAAATCGTACCATCTTCTATTACTAGTATCTAATCTCTATCGTATCTAACTTATATCGTATCAAACTTTGTTGTATCAAATCTCTATCGTATCTAACTTAAATCGTATCAAATATTTGTTGTATCAAATCTTTATCCTATCTAACTTCCATCGTAACACATTTTTATCGCTGATTAAGCATATATGTATCGTACTCTGTAAATATCGATCCTTGTCCTACGAACCCTTTTCATCGTTAACCAGAAAATACCATAGGCATTTTGGTGGGCGGGATGTTCCGTTACCGTAAAGTTTTTCTAATGCAAAAGATCAAAGTCATAATGTATCGATGTTCAATTTTTTCGCAAGATGGCAACACCGGAGGCAGTATAACTAACTGTCATTGCACACATGTACTCGTTTTTTTTTTTGGAGCGAAGGCATAGAACGTGTGAGCAAAAGGCAAGACGCGCGCGCATCGTTTTAAATCGGTCGAAATCCTATGGGAAATCGAATCTTTACCTATTTTCGCGTGTGAACAGCCCTCTAAACGTGAAACCCTGAAGCTAGCTTGTGGACAATCGAAGGTGGAAACTCAACGGTCGCCGGAGCAGTCCAAGGTACGTGAGTGCATTGTATTCGCTGTGGCCTATGTCGAGTTATTGAACATCGTAATTACACGTAAATCGTTATTTTCCCTGTGTAGTATTAAAGCCACCCCTATTTCGGCTTGGTGCGTATGCTACAGCTATGCTATAACTTTATGCAAAACTAGCTTTTGCCCGCGGCTTCGCCATTGCATAAAGTTATTATTGATCAAGATCAAGTGTAATACTGGGCGGATGACTAATCAAAGAGAATTTGTAATGAACTAGCTGACCCGATAGACACGTCCTGTCTTGTCTATGATTATATTGTCATACGTGCAAACTGTCATATGTGTGAACATTGAATAGCAGTCATTATTAAGCTTTTAGGTGTTTTTAGGTATTTTGGTTTTTTAGTTTATTTAGTTTTTGTGTGTCATCCACCAACCCGCACTGGGCCTGCGTAGGAGATTACGACCCATTCCCTCTTCTAGAGAAGAGGCCTGAGTCCAGACAGTGGGAATATTATAAGGCCGATTATGCTATGTATTAAATTTTTGATTTTTTAATGGTTCATACAACATTTTTTTTTTGTGCATAAGAATCTTTTCCTGACAATAAAAAACACAACAAAAAAAAAATAACCAAATTGATCCAACCGTTCAAGCGTGATAACGTGCCCAAGGAAAATAGGGATACATATTTACAAGCTTTTATTTCGTTTCACATGTCCCGGGGATGTTTTTTTGTCTGTAATTAAATTTTGCGAAATTAATTTGATCCACTTCCTGGTTACCGATTGAGCTGAAATTTTGCATCCATGACTAAATCAGATGACAATGCAAAATTATTATGATATGGAGCTGATCTGATGATGGAAACGGAAGGTATAGGAACTCAATCCTATCGTATTTTTTTTTATGGTGGTAAAAATCATCCAATGACAACCCCCGCTCTTGGGCGGAGCGGGAGATAGTGTCAGACTCATACTGACTAAAAGCCCACCCCGTTCCTTCTAGCCTTCATACCGGGGCTCGAGTTCCCTTTCGGATAACCCTGGCCTCATTAGGCTTCGACCCGGCTGGGTCCCTGCTGTTGCTGACAACTCCTTGAGGCGCGCGGGAACAGTGCGCGCCGTAACCCTATCGTATTTGAGCTTTCTGAAATGGTCTTGATGAATATTAATTACTAGCTTTTGCCCGCTGCTTCGTACATAAACTATAGCCTATACTACCCAGGAATGAAGCAGCTTTCTATCAGTGAAAAAAATTTAGCAATCGGACCAGCACTTTCAGAGATTACCTCCTCCTTACAAACAAAAAAACATTAAAACAAAAAAGAAAACAAACTTTATCTCTTTATAATATTAGTGTAGATCACGTGTAGATATATAATAACGCGCTATAAAAGCTTGTCATGAAAAAAAATATTTTCATTGAAAACTTACATATACACTGCTAAATTTTAATCGTTTTAATCCCGTGGAGGGTCGATCTGGTACATGAAACACTATCGATTTGTAAAGATAAAATTAAAAAATAAAGTACCTTTTTTTTCAAAACTCGTATTAATTTACGCATGTACGAAATTAATTTCTTTAAGACAACGTCAGCTGAGCGAGTTCAATGACCTGTAGGTAATAGTCGGCGTTGCGTGCAAACTAATTTAAAATTTTTACAAAAATTTAACGGTGTATACATAGAATTAATAATTCACTCAATATGAAGTAAGTACACCAACTTATTGATTTATAACCATTACTTCCACTATACTTACCTTTTTTTCATAACACGTCAGGGTTATTAAACTTTTTTTATTTAAACACTTCTTTGAACCTCCGTGCAATATGGTGATTAAGTTTCACGTGGCAACCCTGCGTGCAAGCACCCATAATTATACAGCGTTCGTCTGCTAAGGCCTTTATAATTAAATTCCGAAGCATCTGCACTTATCGTCACTTATAATAATTAAAAATTAATTATGACCCCAGTGGGAGAGTGTAGGCTTCCTCTTTTAATTATGTGCTCTACGAACGACTCCTGTAATTATTAATGTTAACTCATTCTTTTGTTGACTTAGAATTTGTTTGATTAGAGATTTTTATCCTTTTGTTTTATTCACGGCCAAGGTTGTGGGTTGTTCGAGAGTTACTGTGGCCCTGGGCGGGCAACTGAAGGACACAGGTAGGTTTCAGTGAGTAAGTCCCTACCCGAGTCTGTGTTTTCAGATAACTAAGAGTCTTCAAGAGTGATTAAGTTACTTTTAGGTAAGCATGCTTTATCGTAGACCACATCATCGCTTACCATTAGATGGGATCGTAGTCAATCGTGAGCCTATCAACAATAAAAAACAAAATCTTTAAATTCCCTGTATTTATTTTTTCGTACAAAAGCTGTCTGTAAGTGAGCGCCTTGTGCGATAAGATTTTCCATTGTACAGTTGTTTTGAAAATTTTATGTGTAGTCTGTGTTGCTCGCAGAAAAGATTTTCGATAGGGTCGTTTGTGTGGCGACCGTGCTCCGGAAGACGCAGCGTTGGAAGGCCGGACAAGATGGACCGAGGATCTGGTGAGGGTTACGGGAATCCGATGGATGCGAAACGCTTAAGACCTTATCACTGGTAGCAACTAATAAAGGATTAAAAGTGTGGAGAAAGTTAGAAAATAATAATTTTTATACGCACAAATAGGTAGGTAGATGATTAATTAATGTTAGAAAAAAAAGTTACAAAGGTAGGTACTGCTTATTTCTAAACGTAATATAGCGCAAATAAACAGAAAAACATTTGGCCTATTTTTTAGTTTACTTACCTACTTACGTACTGTAACTTATTGTCTTCCATTACAAATCCAAACATATTCTTCAATACTAATTCTACCTTCATATTTATTATTTAAGCTACTTCCCTCACTTGTCATTCTTCATTTCCACGACAAGTTTAACTAAGTTAAGACCAGAGACTCGTGCAAGTCCATCTAAGTAATCCAATTTCTACAATTTACTTACAATTTTCCGCCGATAGGTGACTGTTTTTCTTCCATCTAGTTGAATGACATTAAAGTTTACTCAGACGACTTCCGCTGCCATTTATATAAGGTAATTGCCCATAGTCTGTCTAAAAAGTCAAACGACTTAGGAATTTTGTAATCATTTAAAAATTACTTATATTTGATACTTTTTATAAGGTTCATCTTTTAGTAAACAATGATCAAGATCTCTTAATCAACCTTGATTATTGAACCAGTGTTGACTACATCATATTTCATTTTACCCTAATAATTACCCAAGTCGTTTGACTTTTTAGACAGACTCTATATTTTTTAATGACTGAATTTTAGCCTGCTTTTTGTTTTCTTCTCTGCTGTTATGGTTATAAATCGCTACGATATCGTTACGGTTTTGATTACATGAATCGGGGTACTGGTCCGATTGCTAAAATTTTTTCGCCGATAGAAAGGTACTTTATTCCTGAGTGACATAGGCTATATTTTATGTACGCGAACAAAACCGCGAGCAAAAGCTTTTCGTAAATTCGAAACTAGACCGCTACTGTTGTAACCCTGTGTTCAACCACATCGTCGCTTACCATCAGGTAAAATAGTGGTCAAACACGAGCCTAGCAATTACAAAAAGACCCTCGATATTAAACTCCTTGCCTTGCGCGTTGAAATGATGCTGATGCGGCTGCCGCGGCACTACGCATCTGACATGTTTGCCGATGCGTGTATTGATGGCTTTCACACCTTAGGGCCTGTGCAGACCACGTTTTTTAAACGCGCCGTTGACGCGCGTTTTAGAAACGTGCGTCGACGGCGCGCTTTTATCCTATTAAAAGTCTACAGGCTGCGTCTGACTCGCGTGCGTATCGCGTCTGTATCGCTACAAACGCGCGTCAGCGGCGCGTTTAAAAAACGTGGTGTGCAAAGGCCCTTACGTAAGAAGGCCGCATCGCAGCTAACTCGTGTCCGCGGCAGTAGTAACAGCATTCTTAGAGTTGTGGCCAATCGATTAGATTATCCAAGATTATGGCATTGTATACAAATACATGTTAAAAAATAAATGTGGCGGTGCGTAGTTAATTTTAGCTTAGGTACTAGCATATTTCTTTAAGTATCTACAATTTTTTTTTTTTAATTATAGGTTCGCGTTTGACCACCATCTCACCTGATGGTAAGCGATGATGTGGTCGACGATGGAGCACGCTTGCCTAGAAGTAACCTATATACTAACAAAAATATGGATCTGCTGTATTTGTGACAAATAAATTATTATTATTAAAGAGTCCTCGCTTGTTCGAAGCCGATTTGGGTGCGTAATAAATAATTTTGAACCCATTGACGTTTCTTTTTTCCATGAATGGTGGAAGTTAAGATGGATTCTATAAAAAAATGTGACTGTAATATGCCTATATATCTCATTGCTCGTGACTGTAGCTACTGAAAAAAGTATTTATATATAAAAGTAGATAATTACACACAGTAGCCATGTAATTATACTGAGTTGTTATATTTTAAAAAACATAAATTGAACCTTTGAAGCCAGTAGGCAGTGTAGTTCAAATCAATTATGATTTTAGTAGAAAGGAATTCTAATTATAGTCTGTTTGTTTACTGAACTATTTTAAAATTAAATTGGCTGTTTTAGATTCAATAAATTTTTAAAAAAATATGTAGGTATTTGTAGATATGAATAATATTTAGGTAAACGTACCTTTGAAGGGATTTCTGTATTCCTGGTTTTCTTTTTTTTTCGTAGGACGACATTACGTTTTACAAAGAAACTAATATTATCTAATCTGTGATGACGGTAATCATACTATAGAAGGCCCCAGATAACCATGCAATAAAGTGCATTGACCTTTTCCTAATATCTCTGCGTAGGTACCCGAAAAACAAACAATGTACTGCTTTTCATTACTATGCCATGCAAAGGATCACGATACATGTCGATTCAAGACAGCTTTATGTCTTTATTTTCGTTTTTGAAATTAAGAATTTCAACAAATGTAGGACGGTCAATGACCGCTATTGCACGTTTATCTGGAATATAATATAATATTATAAAGGTGATAGCTTGTGTAGGTATGTTTGTTATTTCAAATCGCTTGTAAGGATTGGTGAGAGGATGGAAATGAACCGAAATAATGCTGTTGTAAGTCTTCTCGTTTACTGGGATAACATACCGGCCTGTTGGTCTAGTGGTTAGTGACCCTGACTGCTATGCCGGAGGTCGTGGGTTCGATTCCCATCCAGGACAAATGTTTGTGTGATGAGCACGATTATTTGTTCTGTGTCTGGGTGTAATTTATCTATAATATGTATGTATTTAGAAATATATAAGTATCGGTTTATCAGTTGTCTAGTACCTACCCACCCATAACACAAGCTCTGCTAATGCTTAGCTTGGGACTAGACGGCGTTGTGTGATAGTTGTGGAATATTATATTATACCATTATAAACGCGATTGCAATAGTCTAAAAAGTATGGTAGGTATACTACCACTACAAGCTGAACAAATTTCGATGAAACTTGGTACACAGGTAGACCATGTTCTGGCACAGTAGGTATATGAACCGTTTTCTCGGGGAGTATGTTACCTTCGGATAAATTTCTACATACACGCGGGCAGAGCCGCTATCAGCAGCTAGCATATATTATAAAGAGATAATTAAGCTTGTATTTTTGTTAGATAATTTTATCTTCGGAACTAGTTACTGATCAAGCATTTTTCGTATTTAATAATTGTTCTATTAAGTAATCAACAGTATTGTTTTCTGTGTAACAGGTTACAGGAGCGAAGTCACAGGACAAAGCGAGTCCTGAATATCTGATTGCTTTAGTAATGCGTCATTATGTTAATAAATTTTGACCGCTAATTCACGTTTTTGATCAAAGGATACTCCCACGCTTAGTAAAACCTTAACAATTACTGAATTTCCAAAACATTCGGTCCAATTTATATTTCCGAGGTTACACCCAATCTGAGGTCAGATCTTGTGGGAACCCCTTGTCGGAAAAAGGGGGACTTACACAAAGATTCCGGTAAAATACAATTTTGCAAAAATGTTGACCTAAGAGAAAAATACATTGAGGAAAAATATTGTAGACTCTCATTGAAGTTAAATGTTCCTAATGAGCCCATTATAATAATTTATCTGGTATTTTTTATAGAACAGATCGGCTTTCAACTCAAACAAAATTCAGTTAAATACCTCCTGAAGAAATTGGCAACCAATCGATTGTTTGAAGGTGAAGGTTTTAGTCTTAGGCAAAATGTGTAAATAATCTTTTGTTAAAATGTACTTTTTTGAGAGAAATAAATATGATTTGGCCACTACATGTTTGCTGTATATGGACTTGTAAAGAGACTTTTAACCCTGAGTTTGTTTCGGTGTGTCTTCTCAAGGTAGTCAGCTATGAAACACCGGCCTCATCTAGTTTAAACTGACGTAAAAAATTACGTGTAAAAGTGTTTTTAAAAAACCTATTTGCAAAATAAATATCATTTATCATTTAGCGCTGTTGACAAGGCTTGAAGGAACGGGATGAGTGTTTTTAGTCAGTAAGAGTCTGACACTATCTCCCGCTCCGCCCAAGAGCGGGGGTTGTCATAAGATGATTCTTCCAATCGAAAAAAAAAAAAACAAAAAAAAGCACCTCTACGGTCCAGAACTCCAGACTAAGTGTTTCGCCTCGTCATTTATACAGTGTACTTACATCGAAGGACTGGAACAATTTCCCTGCTGCGGTCTTCTCGTCCGATTATAATTTAGGAGTATTTAAGGCTAGAGTGAATAGGCTCTTAATAAACCAGTGCGATTCACCATGAACGATTACATCACTGCGTTCCATCAGGTGGGATCACGGTCAAGCACTGGTTTATTTAATAAAAATAAAAAAAACTCCTTTAGAATTCCGTTTATCTGAAAATTATTATTCACACCGAAATATAAATTTATAATGGTATTGATTTACGTTAAATTAAGAAAAGAGTTAGTTGAGAAACGAGCCCAAAGTATCGCCCGACTTCCAAGCCTGAAGTTTTTCTACCGATTGTATTTCAGCGAGTTCGCGAAAGTACGTCGGAATTGCATATGCACAAAACGTCTTGGAAACACATTCATTATGTGTATAGTTGATCAGGTTACTTCTAGGCAAGCGTGGTCCATTGTCGACCACGTTATCGCGTTGAGGTAGTGGTTAAAAGCGAATCTATCAATAGTAAGAAAAAATACATATTTAGGTTCAAAAGCGACACTCGCCGCCACCGCTTATGCGATTTTTGTATAAGTACATATCTCTCACATATTCTATTAGCTTATCTCAATGTCTGCTGAGGGCCTAACATTTGCCACGGGGTACAATTTCCAATCATAGGTATTACTGTTCAGTAATTATCTTAACAGATTTAACTAATAGAATATTAATAGATATTCTACTCCTGAGGTGACGTCTGTGATTTGTCTTCTGTCTGTTACTATTGCTTGAGGTACTTTGTATGATTTATGCATCCTACAAGCTGTCTTGAATGCGGAAGAAATAACCATTAATGTTAGTATCATCTAAATTATTAACATTAGTGCAGTAGTGATGATGGTGCACCTTACTTATGAAGGCATGTTTTCTTAAACCATATAAATTTTAATTATTACGGTACCTTCATTAGGATTTTAAGTAGTAAAAGTCTGATACTCCCTCACGCTCCATTCAGAGCAAAAGGAGATATTTAATGATTAAACACCAAAAAAACAAAAAACAACCCACAAGCATAGCACTCATTGGTAATGTACGAACATTCTGTAAATATCTCCTACAAAAAAAAAAAACAAATTACCTATATTACCACCATTTGTAATAATATTATTATAGTCGAGAATTTAAAGTAAACAAAAATTAAACCTATTCCGGTGAATCATAATTATGATTTAATAACCCCATGCCATGATAAGTGTTGATTGTTTTCAACATAATGATGGCCTGTGGCCCGGTGAGCATTATAATTACATGGTGTTTGCCTATAAACGGTTAACTTGATGATTTTTAGAGATCCCCAGTGTTGAAAGTGAAATTGCTTTTATAAGAGGACTCGGCTAAATGAGCAGGATTTTTTTTATTAAGTTATTTTCTTAATTTATGCATATATGAACATGTGCACCTTATTTTACTTTTCGGATGTACGTTTACCGAAAAAGTTCACGTAAAAAACAGAAAAATATCTACATACATCGGAAAATGACAGCAACTGTCAAAGACATCGGTCTCAATCATTCAATCATTCGGTGAATAAAGTTTCGCCAAAAGGTAAGTCACTAAATTAATTGATTGTTAGGCGGTACGAAATTCGCCGGGTCAGCTAATCTATATCTACATAAATAATAAATCTGTAGAAGATTTTAGTTGTGCGCGCATCACGTAAAATCTACGAAATCGACGTACATAACTTTTATATATTAAAATTGTGTGTAATTTAATGAATTATTTAGGCTTTGTTCCATCGTAATCAGTTGACTATATCGAAAGATATACCAGATACCTACTACATTCATTGACTGTTAAGCGGTACGAAGTTCGCCGGGTCAGCTAGTTATATGTATACACTGTTAAATTTTGATCGTTTTAATCCCGTGGAGGGTCGATCCGGTACATGAAACACTATCGATTTGTAAAGATAAAATTAAAAAATAAAGTATCTACCTTTTTTTTTAAACTCGTATTAATTTACGCATGTACGAAATTCATTTCTTTAAGAAAACGTCAGATGAGCGAATTCAATGACCTGTAGGTTGTAGTCGGCGTTGCGTACAAAAAAAAGCAAGAAAGCAAGGCGTTCTGATTTATGGATAAATGGATATATAAATAATAGTCTGTATATTAGCATATTTTTTCCCTGGAGTAGGTGTCTTTGGGATAATTATCTACTTTCACGTTGGAGAAAACAGCTTGAGACAAAATATATATACTTAATTTAAATATTGACATACTGAGAGTAGGTACTTATAAATAAATTAAAGAGAAGTTTTATTTCTGGTTTGCAATCCTAGGCAAGGCAAGGTTGTTAACAATAAGAATTTAAGTAACTTAAAAAAAAATTTTCGTAATTAAAACGTAATAAAAGAAATTAAATACAACATCTAATTTTGCACAGCTAGCTTACCACTATTGCTACTTACTACAGCGGCGTAACTACACCATCTGAGGCCCGTGGCTAAATAATTCGATAGGGCCCTAAAAATGGTCGCGTTGTAATTTATTTTGGATAAATCACTGGAGTAGTGAAATTATTATTTATTATTTATTAAAGTTCTCTATTAGGTACATGAAGATTTTTCTATTTTGTCTCTGAACGTGGCTTCCCAGTAGCGTAACTATAACTAACCAAGCTGGCAAAATACCACGAGAAATTTATATTTTTCGAAATTATTATAATTTATTTAGACATTAACTACTATCATAATTTTTACTTATTTTTGTTAAAATGTTAGGTCACTTCTTTTAAAATCGCGATCCGTCAGATCGGGGGCCCCACCAGGCCAGGGGCCCCACCAGGCCAGGGGCCCCACCAGGCCAGGAGCCCGTGGCATTTTGCCAGCCTTGCCACCCTATAGTTACGCCACTATTACTATACTAACTAGGTACGTATGGATATGTGTAAAGGTAGCCATACCGATAGGGTATACCTGAAAGGTTTGCTTGTACCTTACCTTTAACAACAATGGCAGTCTCATTTCTATCCAGGCAATTACGGTCCATTCCAGGTTGCCTGGAAGAGATCGCGGAATGCCGCCCATTGTATGTATGTGTTTCCTTTTTGTATGTGTCATGATGTACCTACCTACCTTAAATAATATAACAAATAAATAAATAATAATAAACAAAAACAACAACTACCTGAGGAGTTATCTAACTACTCAACTCAATTTTGATCAATCTCAATTGAATTTATTTCCCAATCGATCGTGACTCTAACCCACGAAGTTAACGGGTTAAGTCGTAATCCCTCCAAATATTATTCCAGATTAATTTATCTAATTCACTTTAACTCCATTATTCGATAATTAAAGCTATCATGATTGATGTCAATCGCCAGATTTGGCTCTAAGCCGCTATCTCCAAACTCTTTAATGTTTTCATTCATTACTTTATGTCAAGTTTGCTATTCATACTTATTTATATAGGTTGGAATTTGGTATGCTTTGTCGGTAAATTTTGGACTAGTTCATGTCAGCGGTTTCACCCGTGACTGTCAAAATTATCGTAAAGTGCTTGGTTCTGTATCTTCTTCTTCTTCTTCTTATCGTATCGATGGCAAAATTAGTTAAATACCTTGCCTGGCCCAGAATCGGCCACGGCAATGCCGTCCGCTGATGCTGTCATTAGGTCCCTACGTGAGCAGGAAACAGGGCACGCGGTGCATGACGGAAGGTGGGACATGGTCTGCGGAGAAACGCCGCACGAACACTGAAGATCGGAACCATCTGAGAACCCCCACCTGTGGAGATTGTCTTTACTGCGCCCAACCTGGGTGCGGAGTCGGTTAAGAGTTTTGCCGGTTGGCCATAGCAACTCGTGTCCAGGAGAGAGGCTCTCCCACGGCTCGATAAAATCATCGGGAGGTTTAAACTTCTGCCGCCAGAGGTCGCATCTCTCCGAGGTGGTGTTATTTTGAGATGGGCTCTTGCAACAAAACTTTTACGACTTTTAAGTCTCAGGGTTCTGTATAATTTAGTTGTGCTTTTGTGTGCATTTTGTGTTGCGACGAATATTTTTTTTATCTATCTGATCTATCTATCTAAAGGTACATAATCTACTCCTTGTATACGTGTAGTATTTGTAGATCCTTGAATTTTTCGTTTAATAATTTGATAATTATTCATTATTAAAAACATATGCTGTTTTACGCTTGTTTTCCCTACTCCTTCCAAACTAATGTCAAAATATATATCTATAGGGTTATTTGTAAAACAATAACCTCGCAGAACTATATTACTAACATCATAAACAACAACTTTTGTTCTATGACTTTTTACAAAACATGATTCATTTACCAAAAACAAACCTGCAAGATTTCTTTGTTCTATCTAACAAATTTCAACTCTGTGTTTTGCTATACCTACGTCTGTATGACGCGACCAGCGCATCGAGATCCCCCGCCGTCCGATCCCCGCTACTCTCCGCTATTGTATACGTACTATCTATCACTCGCTTAGCATAGACTTCGTAATGTTTAGAATGTTCAGTTTAAATATTTTAATTCATCAGATTTTCATACAAAAATAAAAATATGATAAATTTTAAAAGTATGTAATAGAACAAAAATTGTTATTTATGATGTTAGTAATATAGTCTTGAGAGGTAGTCAGTGTTTTACAAACTACCCTGTTTAGTAAAGAAAATGGTTTTAAAGCTCAGCAAGGCTCCGAGCGGGTGCAGGCAGCAGCACGAGTTGGTACGTGTGCGTTTAAGGCTTATAGTCCCTTGAACCATCTGGCCAAAATTATGTAGACGCAACTCTCACACCCGCCTAGGCGGCAGTACGCAAATCTGTTCATTTATTTGCGGCTAACAGCGCCCGAAAAGCGCGCGGCTGACCTTTAAAACCATTTTCTTTGTTGATTTTCATATGCAATGTTCACTTTGAAGAATATTAACCACCAATTTTTATGTGTAAAAATGTTTCTAAAGATCCAAGCCGTTTCGAAGGAGTAGGGAAAAGTTGCGAAAAGTTGCGAAATTGCTAAATATTTTTTTTAGACAAAAGTATTAATAGCACGAAAAAATCAAATGTTGATAATGTTGTTCATGAATCTCTAATAAACGTATATTTTTTTCAAACCTATTAACCTGGCCGTTATCGAGGAATAGGCTTCAGAAAGTCACTGTTTTATGGCACTTTTCGGGCGCTTGGGCCTTAACTTCACCCAGATCCTCTAGGTCATTGTCGGCACTACACGCCTTAATGTTTACTTCCGTCTAGTTTGCGGTGAACCACAATCGGCTTTAAGACCTTAGCCTTAAAGCCGATTGTAGATAAATACGTTTTAACGAAAGGACTTATCTCTTCCTGAACATAGACCGAAGTCCTTTTCAAAGAAACTTCCTGCATTTGGACATGACAACGGAAAATGTACCCTCGACTGATGTCAATAAATAACAAGTTATGTTACTGTCAATTTGGCTGAGTCGAGCGGAGGAAATGACTTAAGGCCAGGTTCTGCACATTTTGAACTTTTTGAAACCTTTGGAAATCCACAACTATAAAAAAAACCCCGTGAAAAAAATATTTTATTAAAATTGACTAATTATGACCAACCGTCGGCCAAAAATCAAAACATGATATAAATTAGTTGGCTTGTTAAAAAAAATCGCAAACTTGATCCTAACTTGCGATTTCAAACGTATCTACGAGATTACGTCACGAAAATATTTGAGAGTTACAAAAAATAATAAAGCTTATTTTTAAAAAGGCATCGCAGAAACAAAAATCTTGGATATATTATTGACTAGCTTTTGCCCGCGGCTTCGCCCGCGTGGCATTAGGTACTTAAGGAATCGGGATAAAAGGTAGCCTATGTTCTTTTCCATGTTAAAGGCTATATGCATGCCAAATTTCATCCAAATCCGTTCAGCCGTTTTTGCGTGATTAAGTAACAAACATCCAAACATCCACACTTTCACATTTATAATATTAGTTAGGATTGTATTTTTTTTCTTATAAAAATAAAACCGCTGCTGTTACGAGGCCGCGAAATCGACATATACCCGGGCGGAGTTCATACAAAATACTCAGTGACTATAACCTGCTCTTAAAATATACCAACTCGAAGAGCTGTACCCTCCCTGACGCAAATCCCGCTAGGGACGCAGGACACGTCAAACAATAGATACAAAGTTAATACTTATATCGTAAAGAAAAGTTTAAGTGTATGTGTGTATGTTTGTTTTTGGGTTCCGTACCTCAAAAGGAAAAAACGGAACTCTTATAGGATCACTTTGTTGTCCGTCCGTCCGTCCGTCTGTCTGTCTGTCTGTCTGTCAAGCAAGACCCTTTAATTCGAAAACGCGTAAAGGTGTCGAGTTAAAATTAAAACTATATAATAGGTATGCAGTGCTGTGAAAAAATCATACTTCTAAGTTAACGAATAAAAAAGATACGGCCGTTTATGTCGCAAAAAAACGTATATTTTTATACTTTCAAAGATCAAAATTCATAGGGTACTTCCCGTTGACCCAAAATCCTGAAATTTGGCACAAAGCAAGGTCTTATAGCACAGGTATAGGAATAAATTTGAAAACAGTAAATTTGTTGTTACCTACGTCACAAAAAAAAAACATTTTTGCAATTCGAAAAAATCTTAGAGACTCCATTCGGGAATAGTAGTTTGCACGGAACCCTCAGTGCGCGAGTCCGACTCGCACTTGCCGAATTTTTTTAGGTAAAAAATCTTCCAATTACTTCTACCAGGTTTCGCATTAACTAAAAATAATGTATATGAGGAGAAACTGACTAACTGACATATCATCGTACGACGGACAGAACAAATCATTCTTTTATGATTTAGTCCAGCACTAAGAGACAATTTCCCAAAATTCTTCCTCTAAGGGTATAAAACGGGGGTCCAAATTTTGAATGGAGAAACCGAATTTCATGACAGTGAAGTATCACACATACCGAGTAAACAGGCGAGACAGTGCTCTCGGCCGAGTACTCGGTACGTTTAAACACAGCGCCGAGTGCTCGGCCTACCACTTATCTCTACAACTCGCTTACATCACTGTCTCGGCCGAGCAACATTTTACTGTCTCGCCGTTTTACTCGGTACGTGTGATCAACGCGTTAGAAGCTGGTACTATGTTCTCGCGGGCAAAGCAACTGGCAAATGCCCTTCTATCTATACTTATAATAAATCTGTAGAAGTGAAAATTCTTTACATTGAAAATATCAAAAAAATAAGTAGCAGGGGGTGTTACTAGACCGAAAACTATGATTAAAAAAATTTTTGTCTGTCTGTTTGTTCGGTTCGATTACGACGAAACTTGGTATATTTGTTCTTTAATATCCTGGGCACCACACTGTGTACTTTTTATCCCGGAAAGTATATACAATAAAAAACAAACTTAATTTTGCGGTTCGATCCCTAGACCCGATTACTGTACCAACCGCAAATAATAAGTTTGTCGTAGGTTAAGTCACCCGCAGTGGAGTTCACTAAGGGGCGCTGCACATGGCTAAGATACTATAATATTTTATCTTAAGATACAAAATCGCTCGCCATACAATTCAATGGACTATCACAAACGACGAAGATAATAAATAATCTACACTAATATAAAGGTAAAGTTTGTTTTTTTTGTTTGAAGGAGGTAATCACTGGAAGTACTGGTCCGATTGCTAAATTTTTTTCACCGATAGAAAGCTGCTTTATTCCTGAGTGACATAGGCTATATTTTATTAATGTACGCAGGCGAAGCTGCGGGTAAAAGCTAGTATAAGAATAAATTGACATCCTGAATTGACCTAAATGTATTCTAAGTTTGTCTTTTACGTGACGCGGTGTTCAAACTAACTTCCGAAGTCAATATCTTGGAAAACGAAGTAGTCTCTTGCGATTTTAAGTCAAAGGAAACTTAATGGCATGACTGGTTTAGTAGTCGAGCGATTGACTACTGCACTGTGTGTCGCGGGTTTGGAGTCATCATCATCATCATTTCAGCCGATATACGTCCACTGTTGGACATAGGCCTCCCCCAAGTGTCGCCACAACGAACGATCCTGTGCGTCTCGCATTCATTGGTTTCCATTAACATTCACCAGATCATCGGTCCACCTTGTAGGAGGCCTTCCAACACTGCGTCTTCCGGTACGCGGTCGCCACTTCAGAACCTTTCGGTCCCAACGGCCATCTGTTCTGCATTGCCATTTAAGTTTGGTGATTCTTCGTGCTATGGCGGCAACCTTAGTTCTCCTGCGGATATCTTCATTTTTGATTCGACCACGCAACCGAATGATCCGTATTGATTCCAATACTGAACAAACATTTGTATGGCTATAGAAAGTTGTTGTCGTGTTCCAGATGATGACACGATGATGATGATGATGATGAAGGTGATGTACTAAGGCACACAAAGACCCGTGCCATCGCTCTCGATTCCATTTTTTCCGTTTAAACCCAGTAATGTCTGCTATTCAATAGGCCAGTTGAATGAAAACAAAAGCTGCATTTTCAGTTAATATCGCACAGAATAGACATTTCTATTATAGTACAAGTTCTATTGGAGTAAAGTCTTTTATCAGAAATTCTGCTTCCGTTCGAACATGTGTCTGAGTTATTGTTATGATATTTTATTATATTTGCTGCGTGATAAATAAACGAAGCTGGTAGTACATGTTTTAATAACGATTATTGACTTGAAAATCATCCGTAATGAAAGCTCTTTAGAACGTTTAGAGGTACAGGGTAGAGTAGAGGGCCAACGTTCTCGCGGTCCATCACCTATCAAATGGACAGACTTCATCAAAACATCTTCTAAGGGCCTGTGCACACCACGTTTTTTAAACGCGCCGTTGACGCGCGTTTTAGAAACGTGCTTCGACGGCGCGCTTATATCCTATTAAAAGTCTACAGGCTGCGTCTGACTCGCGTGCGTATCGCGTCTGTATCGCTACAAACGCGCGTCAGCGGCGCGTTTAAAAAACGTGTTGTGTAAAGGCCCTAAGTGTTCCCTCATTGAATGCACGCGCATTGCCAGAATAGAGAGAGATGGAGTAGTCTCGCAAAAGCCGCAACCAAACTACCAGACGATCCATGAACACGACCACTCCGCCGGAGTGTACGACAGAGAAGAAGAAGAACTTGAAAATCGAATAAATTGTGTTAGGCCTAGCGCGCATTGCCTTGCGTTTTTAACACATAATCTGTGAAGTACAGTGTCATAGAAGTGCGTGCATTACGGTGAAATAATCGCATGCGGTAAATTCATCGTTGGCACATATTTTTGTACTGCGTAGAGACATAGGAAGCGCTGCGCACTGCGGTGAAAAAAACGCACTGATGCACTCAGTTGCTGTTGGGACGCTGGTGTTTCTGCGGTGATGGAGGCGCGAGCGTTGATCGCTTTAGACATTTAACTTTTAATTAATGCAATCGGAATCGTTATTACTTAGGAAGAAGTCGCCCTTCATAGGCCTTATATACCTATCTAATTCCGTTTGGATATCACCTTTTTACGCAATAATAAATATACACATATAATAACTCTTGTATGGTGGTCCATAAATATGTCATTTGAGCACCACAGCCGGAGTTTGAAAGACAAAATATACATTTTTTTCGCCGCAGTGCGTGCCCCGTGAATGCGTTTACTCTACGGTACGGTAGAATAAACGCAAGCGCGCGCGCGTTCCACAGCAAGGCAATGTGCGCTAGGCCTTAATTTTTACTGAATAATATGGGCCACTAAATTGAATTTAGAAAATAATTGTGTTGGCGTAGTAAAAGTATTTGGAATAAATCTTATTAAGTAGGTACTTACTAAATTTCGAAATACGATTTATTGTAAACATCATTTTATATTAGGTATTGATAAAATGATCTCTCTATAATTAGAGTGGGTTGCCTCAAGAGGTATTAATAGTAATATTGAAAATAACCGTTGAACTTTACCATCTGTTGTTGCACCGTCATGTAAAAGTTACAGTTTTTATGCGTAGCAGATGAAAAACAGCAATTTATCCCGCTCTAGGGTGGAGCGTTGGAGTGTGCCAGACTTTTACTGACTAAAATCATACCTGAAATTAATTTGTCTTTTATTTCTAATTTTTCCGAATACCTATTAGTTTTCAAATTAATCTAAGACACTGTTCGGCAAAAGTAGGTATCAACTAGACTAGATAATTCTATAATTATTTTCCAGATCTGGATGGCAAAATGAAATAACCCAGCATTTGCTTAGTCTTCAAATTTTAGCCTAGAGTTTCAATTATATTTTATTTTACGAGTTAAACATTTTCATCTGTCAAATTGCCCTTGGGAAATATAAAAGCTGACAGTTTTCTGAATATTTTTCGGACTTTTAGTCAATATCTGTTATGAAATGGAAAGAACCACACAGCACTCGCATTGTCAAATCATTCTATTTAAAAAAAAAAGACGTGTGGCACTCGGGGACTACCGCGGTAAAGCTATTGCATAGCATTTTTATCAACTTATGCAATTATAATTATTTATTTATTTTATTTATGCAGTATTTTTTTCCCTTTGTTTTTTTTTTCTTTGATATTAATTGAAGTTACACTTTCACACATTGAATTGAATTTTGATTGATTGTTCACTCATTTGTTTTCTTAACGGTCACCACGCTCAAAAAACAAATGAGTGGGAAGTGTTAGGTTATTTTCGTTACGGAATTTCTGGATTCGGTGTCCACGCTCAAGAAGGCCCGCGATAGAAGCTATGCAATAGCTTAAAAAAAAGACTAAGCGGAAGATCGGCGACGGAACGTTAATACAAGTTATAGCATAAAAACTATAAATAGCGAGCACACTACGCGGAAGATCGGTCGCTCCGCGTTTCCGTCAAGTGTGGCAGAGTCCTATAGATTCATCGCAGAAAATCTGCGACAGAATTTCCGTCAAGTGTAGCGCTGGCCTTAGTGTGTTAATCACAGTTTCTATAATTTTACATCAGAGGACTTAGGGTTAGTTTATAAACGAAGCCTACTGGGGCCAGGTTCTAGTTCCAAAAGGGAGGCTCGGCCCTGGTATGAAAAGCAAGAAGGAATGGGATGGGTTTTTTAGTCAGTAAGAGTCTGACACTATCTCCCGCTTCGCCCAAGAGCCAGGGATGTCATTTGGATGATTTTTACCTACCGGCAAAAAAGTCATTTTGACTAAATTTTGCGAATAAAACTAATATTTATTGTAGTAAATGTACTGCGGACCTGTGTTTGAGTAACGGCCGTATACGATACGTAGTCGGGTCTAATGACATTCAAAAGTGAGAACCGTCCATTTTCGACTTGAGCGACGTTATGTCAAATCGTATGGAAAAAAAGGTTTTCCCTTATTGACATCGCTTATTCAGTTTGAGTACAATTGACGCGATTGAGTAGGTTTAAACCCTTGCGCTTAAAGTCACTAGAATAGTTACGTTTCCTACCTTCCTATTTTGAAAAGAATCTTCTCCAATTAATAAACATTTTCTGGTTACAGTAATAAAAAAAAACTGGGCATGTGCGAGTCGGACTCGCGCAATGAGGGTTCCGTACAAAGTTACGTATGAAATGGCGCAAAATCACGCGCTTGGGATTTGAATAGGACAACGCGACGAAAGCGTTCATAGAATTACAGAAACATCAATTAGTCGTTCGTCGGACTGTAGGATAATGGATAGAGTTCCATCAAAAACCATAAACGCCCGTTCAAAAGGAAATGATCGCCAAAGTACTAAAAGGTTCCGTTCTTGCTGATTTAGGTAACACTAAAGCCAAACTGTAAACTAGGATTAAATAATCTTCAGTTCAAATTGTACGCAACAGTTTGCAACAACAGCGTTTAATGAGCCTTCGGCTGTTGTCAGCTTCTAATGCAATCTGCAGCCGACGAAAATCCCGTCCCGGTTAAGAAGATGTCATCCCTGCGGCATCCGACGTTTCCCTGGCGACAGCTGGCCGAGTAATTTGAAAACCAACTAACCATTCAGCTAGGCACGCTAGCATTAAGATCTTTGTATTAGCCATGTGGGCTCAACGCACTCTGGCGAAGAGTTGAAGTCGCTAAGACATGATAATTTATAATCGTAAAAAATCTAGTCAATTCAGTTTCCAATTATGACGATTTTTTTGTTAAACTTAGACTGGTCTTTGGCTTGATTTGATAAATGTCAGTAAATTATTTCGCCGGTATATATTTTTTTTAAGTTGAGAAATTATCCAATGACTTCACCCGCTCTAGGGAGGAGCGGGAGGGCATGATAGATTTTTATAAAATAGAATAAATAATCTTTTATTCCGGACAAACACAGCACAACCGTTTCAAACACAAAGCAAACGAAAATAAAAGTACAGAATGTGCTGGCGTGCCTGAACCGAACGGGTAACCACCTCAGCTTTTGCTGGGCGTCAGACAATCGTAGCTGGTTTTTACTCTCAAAAACCACAACTGTGTTGTGTCCATTGCGCTTTAGGACCCCGGGTTTTATTTTTCAGAAATTTCCTGTGATCCAAGCGGGCATTTTATTCATATTTTTTTAAACTTTGCCCCACTTTAGGCAGTACCTACTCTTAGTTCGTAGGAACCACTCACAAACATGAAAACTCACATACTCACCCACCTCACAAATATTTGTTCCGTGCGGGAATCAAACACACGACAAGCAGCGCTGTAGCAAATCACTAAACCACCGCACTAACCGTGCTCATACTTTCACATTAGGCAGAACATCTAAATAGAAATCAGTGAAAAGTTACTAAGCAACTTTTTGAAAATAAAAAAATCAGAACAAAACACTGTTTTTCTCTTGTCTCCTGAAACAGATTTTGGAGCGCTTTGGTTTACCAATTAGTATTGGCCTGAGGAACAAAATGCACTATATGTCCATTCTGGACAGCACTTGGTCCAACTTCCATACAAATGTCCTTCCTTATTTAAGAGGCGTTAGGATTTTTTCACGCTTTCTTGAGACTTAATTTAAGTATCATAAGTGCCATCCACTTCGAAATAAAACAACGTTGTCTTTAAAACGCCGCCGGCTATCTGCCTAATGGAAAAGGGCCTTTAGGGATGTCGGCTCAGTACTACAAATTAGGGATGTAACGGAATCCAAGGCCAGGTGTAGAGTTTAAACTGCTTGAATTGGTGTGGTAGAAAAAAAAATTAAATAGAATAAACTTTATTTTAAAATAAAATAGTAACAATTTTACAGAAACAACTATCAACAACCCCATCTAGAACCAAACTAAGCAGAGCTTGTGCTATGAGTACTAGGCAACTGATAAACATATCTACAGTACAGTTCACGAATGATGGCGGCCGTGAAGTTTACGCAGAAGACTGCGCAGTAACGTGTTTTAGAAACCAAATGGCGACGCGGCGACGTGCGTGTGCGAAAAGAGTGTAGTATGCGCGAACGTGCGCAGAGGCTAACTTCACGGCCGCCATCATTCGTGAATTGTACTGTACCTACTTATATTTCTGAATACATACATATTATAAATAAATTACACTCAGCCACAGAACAAATGACCGTGCTCATCACAGAGACATTTGTCCTGGTTTTTTTTTTTCGGTAGAGAAAAATCATCCAAATAACATCCCCCGCCCTTGGGCGGAGCGGGAGATAGTGTCAGACTTTTACAGACTAAAAAACTCGCCCAGTTCCTTCGTTGCTTTTCATACCAGGGCCCAGCCTTCCTTTCAAAAGCAGACCCTTGATCCCAGCCCAGCTGGGCATTGATATCAGCTGGGCCAAGATTTTTTGCGGAAATTCAGCACGTGCGGAGGTGGAAGCGATATTTCTGTACAACCCTAGTAGATACTACAAAAAATGTACAAAAATATGGTTACTTTTCTTTTAGTAAAACAAGGTTACAATACACTCATTTGTCTGTGCAACGCCATCATTAATCTGCCTCATTTCTGAATGATCATTCCTCTGTCAATTAATAAACTTTCTGTCAGTGGTTTCGGCACAATTTCCTGGTTCCTTTTATTTTCCTGTGACTTCCTATTGGAGTGTCTTCCTCGTTAACGAGATTCTCTTGTTGTTTGTAAGTTCGTGGTTTATTTACATTTTTAGTAGGCTTAAGAAGTACGTATTGTTGTGAATTATTTATTTTTTTGGAAATCGACATTAAATGAAAAATTACTTTAATTCTAAAAACCCCAAGCAAACGGCGTTTGCTCTCTCATTTTCTTTCTATTGTGTCTCTAATTAAGGTATTCCAAAGGTTAATATTTTTTTTGAAATATTTGTTTTTTTTTATCTTTTGGTCAGGGATCAAATATGGAAAATGTCGCGTTAAACAAATTAAAGGTTAAGCCAAAGAACAAAGATAACCGATGTTTTTTATACTCGTCGTTTACGGGTTAATTTTAAAAACAAACCTTATAAGGCATTCCAATAAGTCTTCTTACAAAATAAATAAAAATACATTACCTCAACTAAATAAATATTCCATAAAATTTGACACACAAAATATAGTATGCGATTAATATAAATCCTACTACATGACATCATCTTAATCGAATGCCATTTCTGTGTCAAACGTAAACCTATATGGAATATTATGTGAAACAAATATTTCCTTTTCGAAGTAATGTCTTACATTATGATAAAACAAACATTATTTATGTATGAATGATAAAGGGCTATGGAAATGGTAAAAGAAGGGTTTTGGAAATAATCTTAAATGTCAAAAGGTGACTAAGCAATAGGTGAAGCTGAAGAAATCGTCGTAAAAGTAAGATATTTTTTGTAAGCAAAGAATAAGAATCAATGTTTTATTTAGTGGATTTATATTTTACGTTACGGTGCGTTACGGTAAAGACAATGTATGTTATGGATATTGCATCACTGCTTTCCATCAGGTGGGATTAGTGTTACCATCTCAGAATTTGTTCTAAGTTTTCAGGATTTTTGATCTCTTCTCAGGTTTGCGGCTGGATTTTGCAAATGTAGGTTTCTTCTAGGCAAACGTGCTCCATCGTCAGTCACATTATCGCTTTCCATGAGGCGAGAGAGTGGTTAAACGCAAGTCTAACAATAATTAAAAATTGAAAAGTCTAGTAAAATCTCAAGATTGGAATTTGTTATCTAATAAAACATAGCTTACATTTTAAAAATCTTTTTCTTTTACAAAAATAAACGAACTAAATTTTTTTTTTTATAATGGATAGGCTCGCGTTTGACTACCGAATTTTGTTTTGGTAAGGTGGCCACTGCCATAAACCACTCCCTCCACTTTGAATGCGATGTGCAATGATAATACAATATCGGACTTTTTTAATTTTTTTAGTAAGTCTGAGAAAAAAATCTTAAACAGTAAAAAGTCTCAGTATTTTTCAATGGAAATCAGGCCTTTTCTCCGGACTTCTCCGGACAGTCAAGCACTGGTTTATAAAATAAATTAAAAAAAAATGGATCTTGATATGGATACGGATTTAGGAATAACGTGAGGTATACCAGGAAGAGGGAGGCCAAAGAAAAAATGGATAGATTATGTGACAAGTGATATGAAAGAAATGGGAGTTACTGATAGCGTGACGAGTGGAATGAAAGAAAAAAAAAATAAGAATGGCAGAAAATAACCATGTTGCGCCAACCCCAAATAATAAAAACGGGACAAGGGCAGACAGATGATGATTATTTATTTATTTATAATAAGCATACCAACAGCACAATCACTTACAGTACAAATAAAACTTACATCTAAAAAATTACATTTCTGTAACCATGCAAATAACAGGTATGCATGATATTGACAAAATGAGAAATTAGAGACAGAAAAATAAAAGTGTGTCCAGTACATCTAGATCTAGAACACTATGAAGACAAAACACACCGAAATATAAAAACGTACCCTGTTCACACTGTTTTCTAGGTATAGTTACAGATATGAAATTATTTTGGACTAGCTTCTACCAGCAGCGTCGTCCGTGTAGGAAAGTAGGTTTCTCCTTACAAATTTTGGACCACCTTTTTATTCCCTCAGTAGTTTTGGAAAATCCACCTAGTGCTCGCCTATATCACAGAGGGACGTCTTGTGCAAAATTTCACGTTCCTAGTCATATTAGCGACTGGTTTCGACTGTGTGTTGATATGTCAGTCACAGACAGAAAGACAGAAAACGTCAACTGAGCGGGCCCAATGACCTGTAGGTAGCAGTTGGCGTTGCGTACAAACTACCTACAAGTCATTGGACTCGTTCAGCTGACGTTTTCTTAAAGGAATTAATTTCGTACATGCGTAAATTAATACCAGTTGTGGAAAAAAGATACTTTATTTTTTAATTTTATCTTTACAAATTGATAGTGTTTCATGTACCGGATCGACCTTCCACGGGATTAAAACGATAATAAATTAGTCTCGGATAGTTTCTGTTACGGATATAAAAATAGGTACTCCGTTTAAAGGCGTTATATCAGTGAATCCACTCATTAGGAACTATTTTTTTTTTATAAGAATCATCAAATAATTTCTCTGTTCTAGATGGAACGAAACCAAGCACGGTCCCAACTTTCAACAATAAAAAAAAAAATATTATTTTGGGACCACAAAAAAAGGCATTAAATGTACAGTTAAACAAAAAAAACTTTGTTTATTTTATACAAGTGATCCCTAAATACTACTAATAAAATACTATAAAGGTTGTCTGTAAAAAATCGCTAATATCGATAAGACCGCCCATTGTGACACCCTATTAATTTTAAGTTTCTCATGTAATTTTTATTTTTGGTGTACAATAAAGAATCAGTCTATCTATCTATCTATCTATTTTTATATCTTAAAGTTGGGACCGCAGTCCCGATCCATAAAGTCCAACGACTCGTTCCAATTGCCCCTTGCGTTCCGGAGCCCCGGTAACTCTTTCGAACAATATGGCAGCTCATTAGGTACTGTGCCAATGCAAATTGGCCCTCATTAGTGGACCGATTCATTAGTAGTTAAAACGCGTGTCGGCCGACCAGAGAAGTCTTTAAAAATATTTACCGTCTTGAGGTTCTGTCAACAAATTAGTGGGTTTTGCCGTGAATAACGTATAATGACGGACAGATTCCAAAAATAGGTACGACGTTGGGACACAACAAAGAACACGGAGATTACGGGTACATACCTTGTCTATTGTATGGGCCTCGACACTCCACTAATTTTGCTAAAAATTGTGTAATGACCTGCATTGCTCGAATTTATAACACAGATTTTTCTCAAGTAGATATGATCAACTGCAGTAAGCCAACCTTTAAAAAAACTAATAAATTGTTAATACTAATAAAGAAGGCAAATGACTAACAATTAACCCCCCATAATTTAATTTATTTTGTAACCTACTTTCTAAATTTTTATTCCAAATTTTGTCCAAAATTAACTTCAAGCAAAATTGTAAACAGTACATTTTTGATGATTTTATTGTATTAGTCTGTTCGCATGCTAAATAATTATTCCAGTTAGAAAGGGGAACCTGTAATTAGCCATATTGTACTTTAGAGCACTTACTCAGTAACAAACGTTGTGTATCGCTGTTGGTTACTTAGATAAAACAAATAAAAAAAAATACATGATTTGATATTTTTTTTAATAACCTAGAGGAAAGAGAAAAAATAATGTTTGAGTTTTAAAATGTGTTTATTGTAGTGATGGGCCGAATGTGGTTTGTGCCGAATACGAACTTCGGCCGAACATTAGAGAAAATTTAAAAATTCGACCGAAAGTCGGCCGAACTTCGGTTATTTTTGGTGTGCTTTCTAGGGAGCGATAGGTCAAGCAAGTCGCAACTCGCTTACGCGCATTCGCCCCACCCGCACCTCCCGCAACCTCAGCCGGCTCTCTGCCATTACCGAATATGGCATCTTCGCGACACGCGAGCAAGAGGTACATTTCGTTAATAATAATTAAAAATTTATTAGATTTTATAAAAAAAGTTGTGGAGTGTTAACTAATTACAAAGATGAATAAATGACTGATTTGATTATTAATTTTACTGGTTCAATTACTGTTTTTTTTTTTTTTGGTAAAAATAGATGAGTTAATTAGATCTTATCTTGGACCGAATGTTCGGCATTTGAACCGAAAGTCGGCCGAACGTCGAAATTCGGCTCAAGCTACCGAAATTCGGTTAAACCGAATGTGAAACGAATTTCAGCCCATCCCTGTTTATTGATTTAATTTTCTTCTTCTTTTCGTGTCAATTTGACTCAAATTTTGTCCGACCAATATTTAGCCACATGGACAGCTCTGTCGCTGGCCTCGGAAAAAAAGGCAAAAAATCTTTATTGCTTTAGATTTTTGCATATATCTATCTATACGCAGCAAAGCCGATGCCTGCTAGGACTATTGGAAAAGTACCTACTGGAAATGAAAGCTGTGATTTTAGAAAGCAAAAGACAATTGAATGAAGATATTTGTGGTTTTAGTCAGTATAAGTCTGAAATGCCCTGCCGCTCTACCCTAGAGCGGGAGAAGTCATTGTTTAGGTGGAAAAATCATCTAAATGACATCTCCCGCCCTTGGCCGGAGCGGGAGGGCGTGTTAGACTTTTACTGACTAAAGACACACTATTGTTCCTTCTTTGTCATTGTTCCAAGGCCCCGCGGATCTCTCGCAGCACCCAGGGCCCCAGTAGGCTTCGACCATGCTGGGACCCTACGGTTGCTGAGAACTCTTTGAGGCAAACAAAGGACTATTAAGATTTCACGTAGGTATCGTTGTCAACTTTAAATATCTTTTAAGTTTTAAACCTGGGTCCTCATTTAACGGGGACAACGGATATAATTTCCTATCGCGGCGGCGTCTCGTACCGATTGGTTTCTATAAATGTGATATCCAACAGGTCTTCCAAGACAGTGAATTCGACAAAGCAAACAACGGACTGTTAAGATTTCACGTATAATCGTCAACTTTAAATTTAATTTATGTTTTAAGCCTGGGTCCCCATTTAATGGGGACAAAGGGCATACACGCGCGTTTCCTATCATGGCGGTGACGTACCGGTTGCTTTCTATAAATGTGATATCCAACATGTCTTCCAAGACACTGAATTTGACAAAGCAGACAACGAACTGTTAAGATTTCACGTATCATTGACAATTTTAAAAGTTTATTTGTTTTTAAACCTGGATTCCCATTTAATGGGGACAACGCACCTAACGGGGACAGCGGGCATACATCCGCGCGCGGCGACATACCGGTTTCGCCTTATAAAACACATTGACCCGTTTATCTGACCTAAAAATAGTAATTAATCAATTATTCTGTCTGTAATTTATTAGAAACGTACGTGAAATACTGTAAAAAAGTTTGTAGTATACACGTGGGAGCTTTTACCCCGAAATTTGTCGCTTTTCCGGAAAAAAATGTACATAGGAAAGTTTTTTAATTTTTTCTTTATCAAGTTTTGTTTGTTCTTGATATACTGGGACTATACTTTATGATTTATTTAGTACTTTGGAATATTTTATTAGTATTATGTGTAATAATAACTAGTGGTTGGCGTTGGTAGTGCTGTTCCAGGGATTCAGGCACTGTTATCTCATCATGGATCAGCCTTCTAAATTCCAGGTAGTACTTTAATTATTTATTATACGTAACTGTTTTTTCTGATCGAAATATCATTAATTTTCACTATTCGGGTTTTAAGTGTCAAAAGAAATAGATATAAAATAGTTTTTTTTGTTGTGTTTTTTTTTAACCAATACCAGATACACTTAAATCAGATATTTTTTATTTATTTTTATATCGGAAATAAGTAACTTCATTGGGTCGAAATTAAGGAAAATATTCCCGGGGCTCCGGAAATTTCGGAGCATATCCATATCAACACTAACATTCAAGTTCGTTGACCCAAAATGGTACCCTACGCCGAACACTAATATAAACTTTTTTTAGGTTATAAAGAAGGCATGTATTGTGAAACTATTAGAGAGGAAATGTATTGTAGACGCTCTCCTTTTTTTTTATCGATAATCGCTTGTCAAAGTTGTAATAAAGGTACAATGCCTCGAACTCTCGATTAGAGCAAGAAAAGTGGAGGTCAAACGAGAAATATTAACACAGGAATAACCAAACACATCTACTAACAAAGACATTAAAAAAAGACATTGTTACACCTTGTTTATCTTTTAAGATACAAAGTGCTTCCCCAAGCAGCATTTGTCACAACTCCTGTTCCACAAAATTACCTTAGTGTTGTGCCACAACATCTCAATATCGATTGAACGTCGCAGCGAGTCGATAATAATATATCGCAGGTCAGACTCCCAGCATTAACCTATCAGTTTCGAGCCGCGACTGATAGGGTTTAGCTCTAGTTTGAGCAAAGCTATGTGTTGCTAAGATTAAAATATACATTAAGTAAAAAAAAAACTACGAGGTTTTATAAAAACTGTTTGTTGACATTGCACGAAAGTAAAACTGATTAATATCTTAAGAACGGGTAGGGTAGGGTTTCTAGCCGGTTCTTCTCTATAGGAAACGACCAATTTGGAACCGTGTACTAACTTCTGACGTTTTATAAGTGCCCATGTAGGCCTATGTGAAATAAAAATATTGGAAATTTGGAAATCGGCAGACATATCCGGAGTAACAGCTTTTTGGGTAACATCTTTTGTCTCAATTTTGGCGCACAGTATTGTATCCTTATGCGATTGGAAATTCGAACCTTTAGAAAACTGCGCTCTGTGGCTCGATGACAAACCTCGAGCCTAGACCTCTGCTGAAGTGTCAAAGACCAAAATTGTGCACCATACGTAATTACTATAGGAAGAGTGTAAATGTACTGTATATGTATACATGATATTTTTAGGGTTCCATAGCCAAATGGCAAAAAAACGGAACCCTTATAGATTCGTCATGTCTGTCTGTCTGTCTGTCTGTCCGTCCGTATGTCACAGCCAATTTTTTCTGAAACTATAAGAGCTATACTGTTGAAACTTAGCAAGTAGATGTATTCTGTGAACCGCATTAAGATTTTCACACAAAAACAAAAAAAAAAACAATAAATTTTGGGGGTCCCCATACTTAGAACTGAAACCCAAAAATTTGTTTTTCATCAAACCCATACGTGTGGGGTATCTATGGATAGGTCTTCAAAAATGATATTGAGGTTTCTAAAATAATTTTTTTCTAAATTGAATGGTTTGCGCGAGAGACACTTCCAAAGTGGTAAAATGTGTGGTTCTTCTCTATAGGAAACGACCAATTTGGAACCGTGTACTAACTTCTGACGTTTTATAAGTGCCCATGTAGGCCTATGTGAAATAAAAATATTGGAAATTTGATTACTTATCTAATTAATAAATAAGATTTTTTGATGATTAGATTATTGTCAGGTACCAGAAAATCCTGTCAGGGCAGCGGAATTCTTTGAAAGAGTTACCGTGGCCCTTGCTAATGGTAACTGAAGAAACACTTTGGGTTTTAGTCAGTAAAAGTCTGACACTCCTTCATGATTCACTTAGAGAAGGGGAAATAATTTGATTATTTACCTCGTATAAAAAAAGGAAAGCTATATTGTGGAAAAGTATAAAATTAATTCAGGATCTACATAGTTTAACACAACCAGATTAATTTATTATTAGAAAACGGTCTAAAACTTCAGTAAAAAAAATAATAATATCAGAGCCTGGTTGATTGGGACCCCCTTTTTATCATATAGAGAAAGACAGTATTTCAGTAGTGGAAATATCTTTAACTTTTTTTTAAAAAACCTTAGTTGAACATCTGGCTTTTTTTTTGGCCAGATAGGTACTCGTATCATCACTTTTTTTGTGGTTGGAAATCATCAAATAACTCCTCCCACTCTGGGTGGATCGAGAAGGTGCGTAAAAATTACAGGCTAAAACCCACCTGTATTCTTTAGTTGCCCTTGGCGTTCCAGGGCCTCATAAATTCCCGCTGCAAGATATCATCGCTTCGCTTGACTTGAGCGCGGTACCTCACTGGAGTAGTTTATTACAGCTCATACACGCTACGTAATTTGAATGGGGGCTGTGTGAGAGTTATTTATAGCTTTATTTTATCCCCATTCAACTCTATTTGTTACTTACAATAGTATTTTAAGCTTACTAACTGCTGCAGATAATATACAGGTCTTAATTTGCCGTGAGAAGTTATCTACTGTGTTATTGTGAACATTTATTTTATTCCATTTATTTGGATTTACGAAGTTGATGATGAATAAGATGAATTCGTCAATGGTTCATAGATTGCGACATTACAATAAAATGGTCACAAATAGATTATTTTTATCGATAACCTGGTTTCGTTTCACTGTGTCATCAATACAAAATTGATTTCATTTTCTATTTCATGTTTTTTGACCCAGCATTTTCAAAACTAACTTTTCTATGTCAACGAAGTTCTATTTATTTTTGTTTCGTAGAAATCGAGTGACCAAGTTTTATAAATATTGTCATAACCTCCTCCGCTTCATCAAAGCTATATAGAGTAGTAGTACCTATCTAGTAGACAAGGCTATTATTCTCTCCCTTTGCCACACACGTCTGTCTTCAGCTATTGCTGGCCAGTCCCTCCGGTTGTCTATCTCATCTCTCCACCTTCACCTTGGACTGCTGCGATGTCACCTTCCGTTTAATGGGACCCAATTAATGGCTCTTTTAGCTTACAACTCGTCTGACACGCGGCAGACATATCCGGCCCAATCCCACTTTAGAGTAACAGCTTTTTGGGTAACATCTTTTATCTCAGTTTTGGCGCGCAGTATTGTGTTCCTTATGCGATTGGAAATTCGAACTTTTAGAAAACTGCGCTCTGTGGCTCGATGACAAACCTCGAGCCTAGACCTCTGCTGAAGTGTCAAAGACCAAAATTGTGCACCATACGTAATTACTATAGGAAGATTGTATATGTATCTACTGTATATGTATACATGATTTCTTGTTTCGAGCATTTTTTTTAATTGTTATAAAACTAGTGCTTGACTGATATCCCACCTGATGGTAAGCAGTGATGCAATTGTTGATGGTGGGGTGCACTAGTTTATTAAGAACCTATTAACTCTTGCCTTTTTTTATGGTGGGAAAAAATCATGCATTGACATCCCCCGCTCTTGGGCGGAGCGGGAGATAGTGTCAGACTCTTACTGACTAAAAGACCCACCCCGTTCCTTCTAGCCTTCATACCGGGGCTCGAGCGCCCTTTCGGATAACCCTAGCCCCAGTAGGCTTCGACCCGGCTGGGTCCCTGCTGTTGCTGACAACTCCTTGAGGCGCGCGGAAACAGTGCGCGCCGTCGACGACTTGGGCTTGGTCCGGACAGTTACCGGACGGCCGGACAGTGAGCTACCCATTGCTCACTGTCCGCAAGCCCGCGCCTACGTTGGCCGGAAATCGGGATCAGAATCCCGGCGGCGGAGGCGATAACGTCGTTGCCTGATACGTTCTGCCTCCTCCTTTGCGAGCATTACTGCTTCGCAGAAGTCGGCGACCGCCTGCCACTCCTCCTCGCTCCGGATCATGGCCTCAACCAAGGCCCGGCGCGAGAGGTCTCCGCCGATTAACTCTTGCCTTGAAGACACCTAAATTATAATCGGACGGGAAGACCGTAGCAGGCAAATTGTTCCAGTCCCTCGATGTACGTGGTATAAACGACATTGCAATTGCGGGATATCTCGAGCTTTGAGAAGATCCTTTATAGATCAAAAGCTGCCCCAGGCGCTCTCAGTGCGACGAGCAAATTCTTTATCTTATCCGAAATATTCTTTATATTCACTTACTTCAATTCAATTAATTTAATATATAATTACTAGGTATATATACACAAACTTAAAATAACAATATGTACAAACGAGTAAAAAAGGCTGAAAAATGGGGAAAACTCAGAGGGCATCAAAAAATCGTCCACATCGATGTCAATGGGAAAAGTGCCTAGAACACTGGCAGCATTGCCACGCCCATTGGGGCGGCTGCTGCAGGTGCAGAAAACCTCAAACGACGTAAATATAATAACTTCATTGGAAGTTATGTGTTTGAGCCGTTTGGGGTGGAAACACTAGGGCCATGGGGTCCGAGCGCTCATCGAGTTGTTCGGGATATCAGCAAACAGTTGGTCGACTCTTCGCGTGACCAGAGGGCTGGACTCTTCTTCAGTCAACGAATCAGCATTGCCATCCAGCGTGGCAATGCTGCCAGCATTCTGGGCACTTTTCCCATTGACATCGATATGGACGAATTCTTTATCTTGTTAAGCTATATAGAAGGAAATATAAAAACCTACTTCTATATTATGATCAGAAGAAATTCATTCGCCTCTATTTTCCGTTTTTTATGCATCTGCAACTACTCAAGCACATTTAATGTTCACAAAACATGGCAGCGTCTTAGCGCACCGAACACAGAATTTCCAGCAATTTTTAAGCATTATAAAAACCATCTGTAGCTTACTTCAATAATATAGAAAAGCTACGTTAGTCGCACTTTCAGTGGACTTAAAATCGCCCGATAGAGTTTTCTAGAACTTCTAGAAGTTTATAATGTAGCTGAGAATGTATTTTATTCAGTACTAGCTTTTGCCCGCGGCTTCGCCCGCGTGGCATTAGGTACTTAACTCTTCGAATGTCGTAATTAGAGACACAATAGAAAGACAATTAGCTTATGTCGAACTGTGTAACTTAAGACATTCAAAAGGTCAAGGAATCGGGATAAAAGGTAGCCTATGTTCTTTTTCATGTCAAAGGCTATATGCATGCCAAATTTCATCCAAATCCGTTAAGCTATTTTTGCGTGATTAAGTAACAAACATCCAAACATCCACACTCACATTTATAATATTAGTTAGGAAATAATAAGAATAATAATCAATTTATTTCAAACAACATGTACCCATATCATAAATACCTTAAGTATAGAATAACTTACATAATCACTTTTATTTAATCATTTTGTTAGTAAACATGATTTAAAACTACGTTAGTAACACTTAACTTCACACTAGTTTGTTTTGGTACTGTCCTGTGATATTTGTCCGCGGAAGCGACGGAACACCACGACCTGGGGCCAAAAGTCTTCTTCCATAACAAGGTGCAGAAAACCTGGGGCCAAAAGTCTTCTTCCATAACAAGGTGCAGAAAACAGTTCGGTACTCGCACTACAAATGCCTTAAAATTGTCATTCCGGTGCGACTCCAGCAACTGCACCCTCAGAGTGTACTTCAACTTTTGGCGCACAAATTCGACGATGTCCTCCACCTACATATACTATTAGTAATGAACCTAGCTATCCCACAAAGAGCCTGTTGCCATCTAAATCAAAACTAAAATGTATGGCAGCTTTAGAAACTTTTATTCAGTGGAAAATGGACGAAAATGCGACGTCATTTTTAGAGAAAGTATTTCTCATTTTAGAGAAAAACGTTGTTTGATACATGTGGAAATTTGTTACAGCACCACTCGGTTCCATAACACCCTCGCTTGTGGTTCGAGAGAATTACGTCTCGAGCGGTCAATCGCAATGATAAACTTTCTGCACTTGTATCAAAATATACTATTTTAGTACCTACAACTAGCCTTTCTACAGATTAGCATTTTTTTTTATTGTTGATAGGTTCGCGCTTGACCGCTATCTCACCTGATGGAAAGCAACGACGCGGTCGACGATGGAACGCGCTTACCTAGAAGAAACCTATTCACTCTCGACTTAAAGATTCCCGGGTTGTAGCTATCAGGAAACACAGACTCCGGCAAGGAATTCCACTCCCTAGCCGCATGCACAATGAATGTGTTCCCAAAACGTTTTGTGCGTGTAGGTGGGATATCCACCATATACCGGAGGCGCATCGCCGTACGTCAGGTAGTCCGATGATGGAACGGGCTAGGCGGAATTAGGTTATGCGATTCCGACGCACACTCCCCGAAATGCAACCGGTAGAAAACCGACAGGCAAACAACTCTGCGTCGATGCTCAAGACTTTGAAGCCTCGACTCGATGGGTACGAGTGTATCATCGCTAATTATCTTTCTGTCTCACCTCTCAATTGCCAAATTATCGCAATCAAACCAGTACTTTCAGAGATTACCTCCTACAAACAAATAAACATAAAAACAAACTTCACCTCTTTATTATATTAGTGTAGATTATAACGGTGCACCATAAAAACTTACAATATAAGTGGATAACAGAGTTCATGTACATAGGCTAACTGAACTCAAAGTTGAGTTTTCTTCCAGCAAACCATTGAGTGTTAGAGAGAGATAACAAAATAGAGGGTAGGATTTGATTTAATAACATTATTGCTATTATATCACAAACTGTGACTTAGAGCATGCATCTTGTGTTACTTCCTATATAACAGCTCCACTCGCCGAATGACGGAAGTTACCGAATGACAACCGAGCGTTTACGGGTTTCTCACTTTTTCGCTTTTCCTCTTTTTCAAACATTGCGTTTAATTTAATTTAATTTATTGTTTTACTTTAACAAAAAGGCTATCCGCCAATTACATTAGTTAAAGAGACATTAATATAAGCAAATAATTGACACACTCATCTCACAGAACTCCAGACATACTGACATGAGCGTCTTCCATTCGTCCGCGAACACATCACAAGCAGGGTGCGTGTCCAAAAGAGTGTTAAGCGCAGAAAAAGTGCGAGGGACAGGAGACTGGGCTCGCGCAACAGTATGACTCGTAACAGCGTAGAATGAAACAACAAGCTTTTATATTATACTGACGTTGACAATAGACGAGTGGTAAAGCAGCCTCTTAACTATCTAAAAACTAATCACATTCTTTCAAAACCTAGACCAAGAATTCCACATGAGTTGTCAAATTGCTTCAGCCATACGCTTTGCACAGAATCAAAATCCAGGCATTCTAAATCTAAACCTATGAGACAAAGGCTGTCTGAATTGGCTAAAACCTCAACAAAGCTGTCTGTTGCTCTGTTGGCATCAAACATTGTGACAATGACACGAGTGTCGAGGTTTGGATAACTGACAGGATAAACACTGGATTTGGAGGCAATGGCATCTGGAGTAGGGTGATACGACACGTTTAAACCATAAGGCACTCGTAACCTGAGTTATAGCTGTATTAAGCTAGAACTACATTAGACCGAGGCACTGTGTAACACACCTGATTTGTACGTAGAACGACGGCGACGCGTCGCCGCCACGCTGCGAAGCGTTCGGTGCAAGCGAAACGGTTGTAACTTGGCTAGGGGAGCGGTCCGATTGTTAAAATTTTTTCACCGATCGAAAACTGGTTTTTTTCTGAGTGACATAGGCTATATTTTATGTACGCAGGCAAAGCTGCGGGCAAAAGCTAGTAAATAATTATTCTTTTTTTTTTTTTTTTTTTATTGTTGATAGTTTCGCGCTTGACTGCTATCTCACCTGATGGAAAGCGACGATGCGGTCGACGATGGAACGCACTTACCTAAAAGAAACCTATTCACTCTCGACTTAAAGATTCCCGGGTTGTAGCTAACAGGAAACACAGACTCCGGCAAGGAATTCCACTCCCTAGCCGCACGCACAATGAATGTGTTCCCAAAACGTTTTGTCCACGTAACGCAACGTAACGTATTCCAAACGAAGGCGACGCGTCGCAGTCGTTCACTACAGTGTTTTCACAGTTTTTCACAAGGTCGGACGTTGCGTGGCGTCGCGTTGCGTGGCGTGGATCAAGTGTAGCTCCATATAAAATGTATGGAGACCGACGCGCCCAGATCGGCGTGAGTGTCACACATGTGTGCGTAGTACTAGTTTCACTCTCGTTTCCGAAAAAAACCTGTTTTTAGGGTTCCGTACCTCAAAAGGAAAAAACGGAACCCTTAAAGGACTGTTTGTCAAGACCCTTTATCTCAAGAACGCGTGGAGGTATCGAGTTGAAATTAAAACCATATACGAAGGTCTGTGGTCTCTTGAAGCTGTGAAATAATCAAACTTCTAAGTTAACGAATAAAAAAGATACGGCCGTTTATGTCGCAAAAAAACGTATATTTTGATATTCTCAAAGATTAAAATTCATAGTTTCCCGTTGTTGTTGTTGTTGTCTTATAGCACAGGTATAGGCAAAAATCTGAAAACAGTAAATTTGTTGTTATCTAGGACACAAAAAAAAAAACAAAATTTGCAATTCGGAAAAATCTTCGAGACTCCATTCGGGAAATATAGTTTGCACGGAACCCTCAGTGCGCGAGTCCGACTCGCACTTGCCCAGTTTTTTTCTGTTGCCTGCCAGTTATTAAGCTAATATTTTTTGTGTTCATCATGGAAAAAATGGTAAAAACAAATTCTCAAATCTAGAAAGAAAGAAGAAAGAAAGAAAGAAAATATGTTTATTCCGCCTATATATAGACGCACAAATAACAAAACTCAATAACAACATACAAAAGAAAGTACAAAATATAAAAGCCAGTCCCTTGTCAGGCCATGTGTGTAACGAGCTTAACAATATTACATCTTGTACCATAGACAACGGAGTTGTCTAGATTATCTGTTGCATTTTGACGCCGATCTATGTTATTTTAAAGGAATATATAAAAAAATATAATAAAGTCAGTCACGATTGCATCACTGCTTACCATCAGGTGGGATCGCAGTCAAGCACTAGTTTAAATCAATTAAAAAAAAACAATTAAAAAAAATATCTTTAATTTGTATCTACCTATCTTTTTTTTCGGTTACATCACGATTTTTTCTTTCCATGTCGAGAAATTATAATATAATAAAGATAATTGCCTATCACTATCACACACACCTAATACAAACCTATATAATTAATTCAAGAAGCTCAATTTTACGAACGAAAATTGATTCGATGCTTTCCAGGAATTCCTGTTATTTTAATCCGCTAATTCCGATGGGAAATTCAAAGTTACCACCTGTTATTATGACAGTTGAAATTATGATGAATAGCATATAGTGTATATCGGTTTCATATATATGTAGGTATATGTTTTTAAGTCTTATGAGTATGAATGATAATGGAGCCCTTTCTTGGGAAGCCAAATAAAAGATGGATGAAAGGTTTTAGAAGTGATATGAAAGAAAATGGAGTTAGTCATAGGGCGTCGAGTGATAGGACGGAATGAAAGAAAAAAACTGGGCAAGTGCGAGTCGCACTCGCGGCCTGAGGGTTCCGCACAAACTTACATAAGTAAATAATTCAATTCCAGAATGGAGTCTCGGAAGATTTTACTGAATCATAAAAAAAGTTGTGACGTAACAACAGTTTTATTCCTATACTTGTGCTATAAAACCTTGTTTTATGCCAAATTTCAGGATTCTGAATAAGACCGACCTGTTGGTTTAGTGGTTAGTAGCCCTGACTGCTAAGCCGGAGGTCGTGGGTTCTATTCCCATCCAGGACAACTGTTTGTGGGATGAGCATGATCATTTGTTCTGTGCCTGGGTATAATTTATCTATGTTAAGTATGTTTTTAGAAATATAATAAGTATGTTAATCAGTTGTCTAGTACTCATAACACAAGCTCTGCTTAGCTTGGGACTAGACGGCGTTGTATGATATTTATGGAATATTATATTTCGTTTATTTATTTTGCAACCTGTAGATTATATTTTCATATATTTCAGTATAAAGAAAAAAAACATTTAAAAATATAAAAATAGCGTCCCACCGGTATCGGGAACAGGGTCCAAGCTACCGGCGGTCAGGGCTCCAGAGAAAGGAACCACCTAATAATACGAGCCGTGTCCAGGAATACTGTTTTCTGAATCAAGCCCTTGATCCAGCCGCCTAACGCGACCGTGCTAAGGTGTTGGTCGAAGCTCTTGGCTATTAGGCTAATATTATATTGTTAGATATTATTATTAACTTGGAATATGGGGTGTTATACGGCTGCGAGAATTCATAAAATGTAATTGTTTAATTAGTATGTATACAAACACTAACAATACCATAACCAACTACCTACTGATTACAAAAGCTACTATGTAGGTATTGTTAACCCATTCTCACCCACTCTTACCTCCATAACACGTGGGAGGTGTTTGCTAACCCTCTCGCTACTTAGCATCAATCCGCGATCAATATTCAAAGTTTAACCGTTCCATTAACAATCCGGCAAGTTGGCCATACTGCCAATATGACGTCACGAATACGCTCACAGCTAACAAACTTTCATCAAAGACTAAAATATGCAGAAGCGAACCACTTACTTGCCTTTGTACGTAAATTATACACAACTTTTAAAAGTTTAGTTGGTTTTCGTCAAACACGATAAGTTTTTGAGTCTTCCTAATTGTGTGTACACTGATGGACATAGGTCTCCCTGAAGCTTCCACAAACGACCACAGCGCGGGTTTCCTTTTTAGGAATTCCCCGCGGTCCTAGCTAGCGGGCATCGGCCCTGCTGGGCACCTACGGTTTGCTGACATCTCTTTGAGGATCGCATGGATCACTACGAGCTGTTGACGACTGGGTTCGGTCCGATTAATTACCGGACGGCCAGACGGCTCGACGGCTCAACGTCCAAAAGCCCGCGTCTGCGGTGGCTGGTAGTCGGGGTTGGAATCTCGGCGGCTGGGGCGTGAGGACATTCATTACCACACGCATTCATTGTACCTGACATGAGTTTATTACTACTAAGGGAATTGGCTTTCATCATATTATTGTAATAGTTTTTTTATTCTATTATTGTCCGTTTGAAAATATATGTATAGCTTATGAGCTTATGACTCTTTATGAAAGTAACTACTGACTGGACTCCGAACAGCAGGAGACGGCGACGCGGTAGGCCCAGAAGGAGATGGCGTCACGATTTGGACTCCTACCTTAAGGATTGGCCAGAAGTGGCTAAAGACAGAAAAGAGTGGAATAACGGAAGGGAGGTCTTTGCCCTTCCCCTGGGCTCATAATAATAATTATAATAATAATATGACACTCAGTGATAAAGTGTCTTTCAACTGGTAAAAGATTTTCCAGAATCTGTTCAGTAGTTTCAGAAATTATCTCCTACATAAAAATAAAATACGATAAATGTTTATTACCTCTTAATAATATTTGTATAGACTACTAATCAACCCTGCAAACGTTGTTCTGCCATTTAAATTCATTTATCAAAGGAATCGAATATTCAAGCTAGAACTACATTAGACCGACACACACGTTGACCACGCCTGATTTGTTTGTAGAACGACGTCGCGTGACGTATATCAAGTGTAGCTCTACAAGTCTAGTTGCCATATTAAATGTATGGAGACCGACGCGCCCAGATCGGCACGCGTGGCAACTGGCAGACGTGTGCGCGGTTTGTTGGTTCTACGTAGAAGAGCCGAGTATAAGCCGAGCACCACCGATACTATACGAATATGAGTTCGATTCTTCTAACTGAGGACCCATGTAGACCCACCCTATGCAACAAAAATGCTAAAATCGCGATTATTAATTAACCAAAACAGGTATATATCAACCAAACGCATTACACAAAAAAATAATCGGTCGGGCGTTTCGAAACGGCCCCAAAATACTAAAATAAATATTTTTTTTTACCTTTAAGCATTATTTCATAATCTATGCTTCCGTTTCCTGAACTTATACATTGTTTAAGTTCTAAGATTGAGACGTCGAGTTTGAACTCAAGCCTTTTGACATTCTTTGTAATTGTAATTAGGAATTGTTTGCGAAACAGGTTGACATTTACGGAGTAACAAAAAGATTGTTGAATTATATTGAGAATCGGGGATAAAAAGTCTCCAAGTTACGCTAATTTTACGAATTTTCCTTTTTATAATTGGAGGATTTCTATTTAAAAGCACTGCCTTTTTGATTTACAGAAATTGATTTGTGTTATTGGTTTATAATGGGGACTTATTTTCTTGAACATTGATAGACAAGACATGTCTTTTTTAGGTGAATAAATCATCCAATGACATCTCCCTCCCAAAACCTACTTCTGTTCTTTCGTTGCATTCGTCTTAGGGCTCCGGATTTCACTTTTGCTCTACCCGTGGCCCCAGTAGGCTTTGACCCTGCTGGGTAGAGGCCCATTGGTTTACTGACATCTCCTTGAGGCGCGCGTGAAACTATACGTACCGTCGACGACTTGGGCTCGGTCTGGACGGCAAGCAATGGTTAGCACGCCGGCCGTCCGCAAGCCCGTGCCTACGGAGATGAATATCTCGTAGTGTTTTATTTTATTCAATTCTGACCATAAATACCTTAGCCTTTATGGTTAGAATTTCCTTCCTTCTTACTCTTATTAATCACGAAGTCATAACTCAGTCTAACTTGACAGATGGAGCCAACAGTCCCCTGTTCCAGTCATTACTCTGTTTACTTTAGAATTCATTACGCAGGGTACTGTTCGCAATGTTTTCCTCGCTCGCTTGTCAGACTGCTTTATTGTCAGACTGTGGCGTTTAAATTGTATCGGAAATTTAGGTCAGTAGGTGAGCAATGGTATCCGCGGAATTGTTCGAAAAAGTTACCGTGGTGCTGGAACTTAAAGGGCAACTGTAAGGCGATTATCACACTGCTACGCATCACGCTGCATGTGCGTGTCAACGCACCTACGCGCGAACTTGCGGGAGTGCAGACCTTTTTTTATTATTATAGATAGACTCGCGTTTGACTTCTATCTCACCTGGTGTTAAACGATGATGTGGCTGAGGACGGAACACGCTGCCTAGAAGCAATCTATTCACTCTAGACTTAAAGACCCCTAGGTTATAGCTATCAGGAAACACAGACTCCGGCAGGGAAATCCATTCCTTAACTGTACACATAATGAATGTACTCCCAAAACGCTTTGTACGTATAGGTGGGATGTCCACCATGTACCGGTGGCGCAACGCCGTACGTCTTGTGGTCTGATAATGGAACGGACTTGGCGGAATTAAATTGTGTAACTTCAGAGCACACTCCCCGAAATGTAAACGATAGAAAATCTGCATCATCGTGCGGGTTTTTACGCACTCACGCGTGTAGTTGCGTTTTGTGGATTCACGGCGGCTCTGACTCATTTAATCCAAAATCACTCACGGCACTGCGAGACTCAGTGTGCCATACCCATATGCCCCCATACGCGTGTGTACATGTTTCTCCGCTTGCAGGCGCGTGATCTCTATGAACGTATGTGTTAGACTGTGCGTGTTTTCTATACAAACGGAGATACTCACAAGCAACGTTATAACACATTCACGCGCTACGCTGCGTGGTGTGTGGCAGTGTGTTAATCGCCTAAGTGCGTTATCACACTAGCGGTTTGCGAGCGGCTGCTAAGCAGGGCGGGCTCGCAGCGAATGCGTCGCGAACACGCCTCGGCTGCGCAGCAAAGACGTCGCAGACGCTTGGAAATTCGCAACGTTTTCAATTCGTGTTTCTAGCAAGTTAACGATGTACAATACAGTCAGTAACAAAATGGATTCCGAAGAGGAGACACTGCGGTTGGTTTTGTTACTTCAAAGAAGCCGGAGACCCGCGTATTGTTGCCGGATCTCGTTGCGCGTCCGCATCCAATTCGCTGTGCATGCGCGGCGTGTTCGTTGCGCGCCCGTAACGTATTCGTAGCGCATCCGCTCGGCTCCCCTTTGAGTACGCTCGCAATCCACTAGTATGATAAAGCCCTAAGCTCACAGGTGGATTTCAGTCAGTACTAATATCGACGTCACGGTTGGTGTATATAACTTTATATTTGTGTTAACTTTATTTCTAAATCTTAATTAACTCTAAATAAGGGCCCAGAGAGCAGTGGTGGCTGATTGCTAACGGCCCCAATTTATGAGTTGTAGGTCGCGGGTCAAACCCATCCAGGCGCATTAATTTGTGCAATTTATTTCATCATCACCGCTCTCAAAACGGTGAAGGAAAATATCGTGAGGAAACTGGCATGTCCTAGAACCAATAAATTCCAAATTTTAACATCCATCAAACCGCACTGGGCCCGCGTGGTGGATCACCCTCTTCTAGAGAGGAGGCCTGAGTCCCAACATAGGGAACATTATAAGGACGACTATGCTATGCTAAAGGCCCAGCAAACGATCACCAAACGGCCTAAATCTAAACCCACCGACCCCATTTCTTACTAAAAAAAAACATAAAAATGATCACAAAGTTCACACACCATTAAGCTAAGCTCATAAAGCTTGTGGCTAAGATATAAATAAATAAAGAAAAAAAAAAACAAAACACGATCCCGATGTTCACAGACAATAAAAAAAAACATTAAGCAAGTGGACCCATAGACATAGAGAATGGACGGAGCGTTCCCTGTTTAGTGTGTGGCACACGTGTACGCAGTATAGTTCTAGCTTTATAGTCCGTTGCTTTTTCACGGTATCTTTTTTCTTTCCACAGTGGTCCATTTTGTGAGGAGATCGATATCGCTCAGTCGATTTACCTATGGCTGTGAATGTACCTGATATCGCTCAGTCGATATACCTATGGCTGTGAATGTACCTATGTTAGTGGTCATAGAGTAAAAAATGCGCCACAAAATAGATAGGTACAGAAGTCAATCTACAAGCGCGCTGGAGCAACGCACACATAGACACCGCTCACGGACACGATATTTCGGTCGCGTCTCGGACCACTCGACGAACAGTACCGGCTCAAACGCTCAGTAGTGTGCGTCCACCGAGCGTAGGTATAAAAAGTGAAGTACATACATGAGATTGTCTTCTGTACTTATCTATTTTGTAAATGCACGGTCTCACTTCCGTTAGCTTCCCAAAACTAATGGGAATTAAGTTTATGAGTAAATTTTTGCGGGATTTTTTCTAATGAAGGTTAATACCTGTTTTAATTTATTTAGAATAGTTTTCTAGTGGATATTGTAATGTAAAATAGATAAAGTTTTGTATCTCAGGGGTTTACATAGCTAGACAATAATTATGTGGAATCATTGAAATATGCGAGATTTCGGAGCTGAGAATGTTATTGTAGTATTGACTACCTCAGTGAACCTTGCCAAAAAGGTTGTTTCGATATGTTTGTTGCCAAATACTGCAAAAATATTAAAATGTGTTACACCACATTCTAATAGAAAAGAGTCACTACACTGCGTTCCAAACGAGATTAGGATCGCCCGCCATGTTGTGACGTCACGATTTACTGTCAAATCGAGAAAAGAAATTTTTAAACATTAATAAATTTACGAAAAATTTAATTTATTTATGAACTGTGAACGAAAAAAGTTTAATCAGAATCCAGTTCTTAAATTTTACTCATCTCTAAGTTCTTCAATTTTGCAAAATTTTTTTCGATTTGACAGTACGACGAGACGTCAAAACATAGGAATTGGTCCTATTCTCATTTGGAACGCGTAGTAACTATTTACCTTATCAAAAACTAAATAAGTATTATCTAAACTTGAGACTATCTAAATGCATAGAAAAACCAAGAATACACATATGTTTGCCATTGACTTCTCTCGCTCTAGGGCAGGAAGCAGGGCCATCCATTAGGCACTGTAGGCAACTGCCTAGGGGCCCCGCTAGGTTCAGGGGCCCCGCGCTTCAGGAAAAAAAAATAGACTGTTTCATAAACAGTAAAAAAAATGATTTATAATTTTGATGACATGACATTTAACTACTACTAACTAAAATTGGATTATGCGAAAAGCAAAAAGGATAGAGTTAATAAAACACAATCTTCCACTTTCATTAGCGGGTTATGTAGGTTGGGTTTTCGGTGGTAATTTTGGATTGCATGAACCGATTTTTAACCGACTTCTAAAAAAGGAGGAGGTTCTCAATTCGGATGTTTGTATTTTTTTTATGTATGTTCGCGCATAACTTCGTCGTTTGCCATCCGATTTGAAAAATTATTTTTTTGTTGGAAAGGGTATACTTCCCAAATGGTCCCATAGTCACCAAGTTGGGATCTAATGATGGAATCATGGCGAAATCGAGGGAACTCCTCAAATATTATAGGCAACCATATATTCCTTTTGGTATTTTCATCTAAGACTTAAGCATTTACAGTCTAATAAAAATGACATTTGATGAAGTAGAACTGGTGAAGAAGACCAGAAATGGCCAACGGAAGTTCTTACTCACACAGATATCACAATGAACATAGTTATGCGACTACGATAATACATATAAATTAATGGTTCTGAATAAGTTTGTTGAAAATGGTATCATCGAAGTGACCTGATGATGATGATGGAGCCGGAAGATAGGCATCGGAACTCCGTAATTAATCAATGTATCCCAGCCGTGTTTGGGCTTATTAGAATTGTCATGGAATGCACTTTGGCTATAAGGTACTATCGAACTGATCTGATGATGATGATGAAGCTAGAAGATAGGCACCGGAACTCCGTAATTAATCAATGTATCCTACCCGTGTTTGGGCTTATTAGAATTGTCATGAGATGCACCTTCGGCTATAAGGTACTATAGAACTGATCTGATGATGATAATGGAACCGGAAGATAAACACGGGAACTTCATCGGGGATAAAACAATGTATCCTAGCAGGTTTAAGTTAATTGGAATTGTCCTGAAAAAAGGTACTCTGGTTGTAAGTGTATTGCATCTAAAAAGTGTGAAATAAAAAACTTTTTACAAAAAAAAAATAACCGACTTCACTAAAAAACACACTAAAACCATCAAAATAATTTTAATTTCGGAAGTCGGTGTTTAATAAAGAACAAACAATATCGAGCAACACGGACTTCCGAAATTAAAATTATTTTGATGGTTTTAGTGTTTTTTTAGTGAAGTCGGTTAATTATTTTTTTTGTAAAAAGTTTTTTTTATAATACTTAATTCTTTTTTTATTTGAAAGAAGATACGTTCAGAATAGTAAAATATGCAAACCAAGTTTTAAAAAATGCTTGCATATATACGGTTAAATTATAAACTTAGGTCAGAAATTATTTTGTACAACTTTTCAACCCATCAAGTTCAAAATAATTTTCCTAAAAAGTCTTTATAAAGTTCTACTTTTGAGATTTTTTCATATTTTCTAAACGTATGGTTCAAAAGTTAGAGTGGGACACACACACATTTTTTTTTACTTTTGGATCGATCATTTCCGAAAATATAATATAAAATGTCAACATTATAAAAAAAAATATTTGATTTTATGAAATATTCATTTTTAAATACCTATCCAACAATAATATCACAGGTTAGCGTTGAAATCAAAAAGAAATCACTCTCCACTTTACGAGTAGGGGGGATAACCTAATAAAACATTTTTTCCCAGTTTTTATTTTACCACTTTGTCAGCGTGATTGATATAGGTACATATTGGTACCAAATTTCAGCTTTCTAGTGCTAATGGTAACTGAGACTATCCGCGGACGGACGGACAGACAGACAGACTTGGCGAAACTATAAGGGTTCCTTGTTGACTACGGAACCCTAAAAACAACGTAATTATGAATAAATTTGTGTTAGACACAAAATATATTAAGAAGTTAGAAGAGGGTAGGGGCCCCGTGACGTGCATTGCCTAGGAGCCCCGACATGCATAAACCGGCCCTGGCAGGAGGGCGTGACAGACTTTTACTGACTAAAACCACACTTATGTTCCTTCCACCACAGCTGGCCACGAGTTTTTCTTTAGAAATCAACCCGTGGCCCCAATAGGCTTCAGCTCTCCCGAGTCCCTACTGTTTTGCTGACGTCCCTTTTGAGGTGCGCGTAGAACACTACACGTAGCGACTCGGGCTCGGCCCGGACAGTTACCTACCAGATCGCCGGACGGCGAGCTACTTATTGATCGTCGTCCGCAAGCCCACGTCTTCGGTGGCTAGTACTCGGGGCCGGGGTCCCGCGAGGATTTCCTTTCCCTCAGGTGTGCTGCCGCCTCCTTTGCTTACATTATTGCTCGCAGAAGTAAGCGACCGCTGGCCATTCTCCATCGCTCTACAAGATTTCTGTGTTTCCAAAAGATCTAGAGAAATAAGTGTAATAACTTCATAATCACTTATTGATTGATTGTATGAAAATGTATCTTGGGCTCGCTGCTCCTAGAAGCCTAAAAATCTGTCACCCTTTGGCATTATAGTCGAGGGTTTGGCTCGGTAATTTCAAATACTGAAGCAAGACAAGCATGAAGTGGAATTCCCTGCTGGAATCTGTGTTTCCTGTTAGCTACAACTTAGAGTATTTAAGTCAAGAGTGAATAGGTTACTTCTAGACAAGCGTGCTTCATCGTCGACCATATCATTTTTTTTTTATTATTGCTGATAGGTTCGCTCTTGACCCCTATCTCGCCTGATGGAAAGCAACGATTGCTTACCATCAGGTGAAATGGTGGTCAAACGCGAGCCTATCAATATCCAATATTTAACAAAGAAAGACAAAAAAGCCCATAGAGCAAAATTGTAGTTTTTATCACATTTCAGTTCCTAATTCAAATTCGTTGCTACGTCAAATTTCAAAAACAGAACACAAATCTCACGATCGAAGCACTATCGGCGGACTTCTGACACATATTTAAAATGGTGGGTGCTGCAGTTAACGACATTTTGACCCAACTTTATCGCCGATAATCGTAGCCACACGTGCGACCCGACCACAGGAGAAAATAAAATAAACCGATTGCGAGAACTGCGGGATAATTTGCGAATTGAATAGGTATGTTCAAAGGTCAGACGATGGAATGAATTCGAGCGAATATTCAAGCTTCGAAAATGAGGAGTATGAAAAATAGTACGAAGAATTAAAACAGTGTGATTCTTTTCTATACCATATTGGCGCGTTTTGTTATATCAAATTGAAAACGCTTTTGGTATCTACGCACGCACAGATAACACGCCTGTGCAGCAATCACGGTTTATCAAGAATTTATTAAAACTGCTACATAATTATTTTACTTAGCTTAATTTTTGTTTTCTTTTTAAATCAAAATATTTTGATTTCACATAAGTCTACATGGGCACTTAAAAAACGTTAGAAGCTGGTTCACGGTTTCAAAATAATAATATAATAATCAATTTATTTCAGGCAACATGTACCCATATCATAAAATGGCCGTTATATACTTAAATGATAAAAAATGTTTATTTAAGTTAATATAATTATGTTCGTTGAAATTCGATGAAATTTCTCCATTATTTTTATTGTTAATATGTAAGCGCTTGACCGCTATCTCACCTGATGGAAAGCGACGATGCGGTCAACGATGGAGCGCGCTTTCCTAGAAGTAACCTATTCCCTCTTGACTTAAAGATTCCCGGGTTGGAGCCATCAGAAAACACAGACTTTGGCAGGGAATTCCACTCTTTAGCTGTACTCACACACAATGAATGTGTTCTCAAAACGTTTTGTGCGTATAAGTGGAATGTCAACTATGTACCGGGGTGGCGCATCGCCGTACGCCTGGTGATCCGCTGGCGGAACGGGTTAGGCGGAACTAGGCTATATAATTCCGACGCACACTCCCCTAAATGCAACCGGTAAGAAATTCAACAGGCCTGGCCAGGAATCGGCGTCGATGCTCATGACTTTGAAGCCCCGACTCGACGAGTGCATCATTGCCAATGATCCTCTTTTCTTTCTGGCGTGTGAAGATACTGGCAGAAGCTAACTTAGTATCTAAAACAGCCACATTTTTATTAATATTATTTTAGCATAAACTTTCACAATACTGAGCGAACAACTCCCTTCCCTGGAGGAAATAATTCCAGGTATTCTTTTCTCAAGCTAACTCGAGCAGCCTTTTATTCAATCCGCAAAAAACGTATGTAAACTAAAAAAAGAATATATATTTTTAAATCTGTTTCTAAAGCAACTCCTACACGTTAATTTGCTAATAAAATAATCTCTAAAGCTTTCATGTCTAATAAAAAAATTCACAAACCTTCGTGAAAAAATCATTTCATGTTACTTCGTCGTCCTCCCGCAAATTCAATTATGTTACTTACGAAAATAGACTCGTAACATAAGTTTATAGTTTGCTATTACTCGTCACAAGTTTGTCCCAGATTACTTGGCTATTACTCTACTGTTACTACAGAACTCCAGAGGATAGGAACTCGTGTGAAAATAATACTAACAACGAATAAGATGTAGCGGAGTACTAGAAAAAAAAACTGGGCAAGTGCGAGTCGGACTCACACACTGAGGGTTCCGTACTAACATACGTATGAAAACAGTTCAATTCCCGAATTGAGTTACGAAGATTTTCCCGATTCGTAAAATATATTGTTTTTCGTGTTATAACTACCAATTCAGTTTTCAGATTTATTCGTATATACTTGTGCCATAAGACCTTGCAGAAGTTTGATTTTTTCACAGCTTCAAGAGACAGCAGGTTTGAGTATATGGTTTTAATTTCAACTCGCTACCTCCACGCGTTCCCGAGATAAAAGGTCTTGACAGACAGACAGACGGACGGACGGACGGACAGCAACGTGATCCTATAAGGGTTCCGTTTTTCCTTTTGAGGTACGAACCCTAAAAATAATTCTCATTAATACGTCCACCAATACTGCTGAGCGCGCTCGCCTACTGGCTGTGGGTGAATGGGAGTCGGGCCTTTGGCTACAGGCTTTACCGTCACCTAACATAGGTACTTTGCTGAGTGACACCACCTTCCGGATCGCTACATGCCTGCGTCTAGGTGCTCCTAGTGGAGCTCCACATCGATGTCAGTGTGGCGAAGCAGTCGACCGCCTTGGACACCATGGCCTATCTTGCGGTATCATCCGTCGAGCTCTTGTCACCGCCGGGGTGCCAGCTGTTTTAGAACCCAATGGCTTGGCACGTGACGATGGGAAGAGGCCAGATGGGATGACTATAATGCCTTGGAAATTCGGTAGGCCTTTGGTCTGGGATGCAACATGTGTCGACACCCTTGCGCCATCCCATCTTCTGAGTACGGCGGGCTGTGATAGGGCGGCTGCTGCAGGTGCAGAAAACCTCAAACGGCGTAAATATAATAACCTCATTGGAAGTTGTGTGCTTGAGGCGTTTGGGGTTGAAACACTAGGGCCATGGGGTCCGAGCGCTCATCGAGTTGTCCGGGATATCAGCAAACAGTTGGTCGACTCTTCGCGTGACCAGAGGGCTGGACTCTTCTTCAGTCAACGAATTAGCACTGCCATCCAGCGTGGCAATGCTGCCAGCGTTCTGGGCACTTTTCCCATTGACATCGATGTGGACGAATTTATTGATGCCCTCTGAGTTTTCCCCGTTTTTCAGCCTTTTTTACTCGTTTGTACATATAATTATTTTAAGTTTGTATATATATATACCTAGTGATTATTTATTAGATTAATTGAATTGAATTAAAAACCCTAAAAAAAGAAAAAAACGTAAGAAAAAGTCTAGACAAATCCAGCGCCCAGAACTAGTCTTCACTATTCTATACTTTTACTACACAACGGCAAGATCCATCGCTCAACATATCTCACAAATGCTAGCAGAGATCAATATGAAGCATTTGTAAAATGTAGTTTATTCTCCGGTCGGAGTCTGAAATAAATGGCGGGCTTTAACTTTCCTTATCCCTAGGCTGGTGAGCAAGATGGCGTGACGCGGGAAAAAGGCTGGAGTACAGGGGCGCCGGGTTTTAGAAAACCTTATGGGTGCTCATGCTCATTTGATGACTCGAAGTTTCAAATGGTGAGAAGAGAAATGCACACTTACACACAATTAAGTCCGCCTTTGTACAGTGTAATGTACATAAAGCATTGATAAATAAATCATCATCATTAACATTTCAGCCAATATACAGTTGCCAAAACGGATTTTGAGCGCTCGGCGTCAGAGTGAGGATCGCTTTGCGCATTCCATACATTGGCGAGCCAATTGTCTTCGTTGTTAGATACATGCAGCAACGCAGGGAACGAATCAGGAGTGACGTCTATGACGCGATGGCGCGGCGAGCCAATCACTGATACTCCCCGCCCCCGCGTCTCACTTCGCACCACTAATGAGACCAAATATTTGACTTCTGCGCAACCGCTCAAGATCCGTGATGGCAATTGTACGTCCACTATTGGACATCACTGTTGGACAGGCCTCCCCCAAGCGTCGCCACAACGAACGTTCCTGTGCGCCTCGCATCCATCGGTTTCCCGCAACCTTCACCAGGTCATCAGTCCACCTTGTAGGAGTAAAATTTATAATAAATAAATCAATGACTGAGATCTGATCGACCGACAAATGAAAAAAATAAATGTCCTACTTACTTAGTGCGTTCACATGAAACTGAGTGACACTAATGTTTGCCGGTACTGTAATCAGGAGAGGGAGACGCCTAAGCACCTTTTGTGTGAATGCAGGCCCCTTATCCACAAACGCAGTGTCCATCTGGGCCGACACATTATTCGCCCGGAGGAGATTAAAACTCTAAAAGCTAGGAGTATTCTAAATTTCTTGGAAGTCTCCGGGCTAAAAGAGTTACTCTAACAAGGTGGCGAGTCACAATAGATCATTTAGGTCGCAGTGACTACATCCCCTACACTACGGGGTGATGCATAGCCCCTTATCTTCTCAATAATAATAATAATACTTAGTGCATCCCAAACTAAGGTTTCCCTTGTATTATGGAAACCAGGACCAACGAAGGTACCATAAACAACTAGACCCAACACAAATATCTTTTTCATGAACAATCATTTGTGTTGGTACGGGAATCGAACCCGACTCTTGCGTCTCAACCGGCGCTCTAAACCACTGCGCTAAACGGGTCTTTGGGTAATGAAAAAACGCCCATACCTAAAAGGCGATTACTGATCTGTTTGGTGCTCGACACCCACTGTTTATTTCTCATGGGTGCTCGAGTCCGCGAGCACCCACGGTTTCGGCGCCCCTGGGAGTAAGTAATTGGTAGTCATGCGTAGTTTCATGAGACTTACTTACATACTACCAATTTTTTTCCCCGCAACTATGTCATTACGAGCCATTTTTAATACTTGATGAGAGTATTATTTTATCTCTTCATGTGACTGTTTTATTAATAAAAGCTAGAGTTATTTTCTGTTTTAAGATTTAAGCTATGATTATAATAAATCTAGCCTACGGCTTCGCCCGCTTGAAAGTAGAAATATTTTCAAGAAAACGTAAACTCTTGAGACAGAAAATATTTTATGAAAATATTTTATATTCCAATCCATCCAGACATCGTCGATAGAGGTCATCGGTCTATTTTCCAACGCTGCGTCTTTAAAGTAAAGTAAACTTCTTCTTTAAAGTAAAGTAAAGTCTTTAAAGTAAGTCTTAAGTCTTTAAAGTAAAGTAAACTTTATCAAGCGCAAGTTCGATCGTGTATGGAGTATTGCTCTCATCTTTGGGACGGATCTGCCTGATACCAGCTTGATGCACTTGAGGCAATTGAGAGGCGAGCCAGAAGGATAATGGTGGGACCGGTTGCATTTCGAGGAGTGTGCCTCGGAATTGCATAACCTAATTCCGCCTAGCCCGTTCCATCATCGTACTACCAAACGTACGGCGATGCGCCACCAGTACATGGTGAACATCCCACCCACACGCACAAAACGTTTTGGGAACACATTCATTGTGCGTGCAGCTAAGGAGTGGAATTCCTTGCAGGAGTCTGTGTTTCCTGATAGCCACAACTCGGGAATCTTTAAGTCGAGGGTGAATAGGTTTCTTCTAGGTAAGCGCGTTCCATCGTCGACCGCATCGTCGCTTTCCATCAGGTGAGATGGCGGTCAAGCGCGAACCTATCATCAATAAAAAAAAAACGTGATCGTCATATTCGTCACTCCAGAATCTTTCGGCCCTATCGACTATATGTTCTGAGAGCAATGTGCGAAATAAAATATGACCCAATAACTAAAACTGCGAGGTATATATCTGTGAAGCGCAGCGCACTAGTTAATAAAAAGCCATTCTGCTTTGAAGACATCTAGATTATAGTCGGACGGGAAGACCGCAGCAGACATAATCCTTCGATGAGTTACTTTGAATCGTCTAAAGACCGGATTCGGAAAAAAAAAACTGAATAGGTACTTATCTAATATTCTAGATGAGATCCTGCTAAAATATGACTAATATTTATTTATTATGCACTCGTATTGCTTCATATTTTTATATATGTAGCATATAATAATATTACAACTTGATTATATTACTGGGTTCGGAGTTCATACAAAAGTGTCTATTGTCCTTTACCAAAATTTATATTGAAATAAAAGAAATTGATTTATAAAATTATAAAAAAAAAACTAAAATTTATTGAAAACAACTTTACTTTATTTAACTGAAGTTCTTTCTATTTACCATTCTTCTTTCGCGTGCTTTCCTTATTTTAACATCGTGCACTACAACAAAATTCGTTAAAACAATTCGAAAATTTAAATCTAAGTATAAAAGTGTACAGGTCTTCGGTACCGTTAACTTTTTAAAATAGAAATACTCGTATTTATTGCATTAGCACTTTGTGATGCCCAGGGAAGTGGTTTACCGTCTTTTATTTTAGTCACCTGACATAGTTTCGTATCATCCTTTATTTAAATATTCGAAGCAATTGAACCATCTCCTTTGATCCTACCAGGAAAAAGTTTCATCCAGTATCCGTTGAAAAAAAAAATGCGCATCGTCTTTTGTTTAATTTTTCAGTGTCTTATATTTTTTTCTCAGTTAGCTTAGAAAATTATACTAAAGAAACATATTCTTGGTATAAAAATAATCCTGTGCGCGTTGGTATGCTCCTTCTGGAAGAGTCGTGCGTGATACCTGGCAGAGAATCAGAGCAAATTCACCCTTTCTTGACAAGTTCTTCGTGGTACAGGTTGGTTTTTGAAACCGAAAGGGTGTCTCATTCGTCTGGCCTAGTTTTTTCTTTACAATTTGTTATTTTTATTTGCATAGGTATTAGTTTTCCCCGATCACTAAATGTAGCACTCATTTGCGCCCAGTGACTTACGACACAAAATAGATAGGTACGAAAGCTAGGCCAGATGAATGAGACGTTCTCTCGGATTCCAAGAATCACCCAACAACGGTGAAGATGCCAACAAAAGAAAAATATCAATAAAATGACAAAAAAAAATACAATTCAATAGGCATCGCAGCGTAGTCACAATGAAAGGGTTTCCCCCTTCTGGGCGTCACGCAATTAGGTGGCTGGTCTTACACGTGCCGGCAGTTAGTACCACACACCTGACCTTTCAGAAGAACATCATCTGAAAGGTCAGTTTTAATTACTCGCGCACACGGTCGTTATTAATAATAAATCACATCACACTTATATTGTAAATAATAAAGTAATAATATTATAAACTAGCTGTGCCCGCGACTTTGTTCGCGTGGACTACAGGATTTTGAATTTATTTTTTCTAAAATAAAAGTTACCTAACTTACTCCTTATTACATCAGCTACCTGCCAATAAAAGTCCCGTCAAAATCGGTCCAGCCATTTCAGAGATTAGCCAGAACAAAAAGACAGACAGACAAAAATTAAAAAAAAATATATTTTGGTGTATGTACCGTATATATCCATATGCATGTAGTAAAAAGCGGTTATTTCAATATTACAAACTGACACTTCAATTTTATTTATATGTATGTATGTATAGATAACCTTTTTATTTTCAGGCATCGGAGGCCCACAGAAAAAAATTATAAAATTTAATCTTAAATAATAATAAATTAATTCATAAAATCCCAAGCAAACGCCGGGTTCACTCTCTCATTGTCTTTCTATTGTGTCCCTTATCACGGTATTCGAAAGGTTAATACATATTATATACCCTGTCGCGCTGCCAATTCTCTTCTTCTTCGTATTCCATTTCACACTTCCAGCCGTTATGATGGATCTTTCTCTGTCACTGCAGTGTGTCTATGGAACTTTTTTCCGCACTCCTTACGTGACAGCCCTTTTAGAATAGAATAGAATAGAATAAACTTTATTGTACACCAAAATAGTAACAATCCTCCTCCTCCTTCCTTCCTTGTTCCTTTTCTAGATATCTTCAAGAGGAAACTTAAAGAGCATCTCCTTTCACAATGACATAGTAAGTATATATAATGTATTTGTGTATATATTATATAGGTATGTATTCATATACGTATTTATGTATATACTAGCTTTTGCCCGCGCGGCTTCGCGCTCTTCCCTACTTCAGCCTACTATACCCTACTCTACCCTACTCTACCCTACCCTACTCTACTCTACCCTACTCTACCCTACTCTACCCTACTCTACCCTACCCTACTCTACTCTACCCTACTCTACCCTCCTCTACCTTACTCTACCCTACACTACCCTACACTACCCTACTCTACCCTAATTTTCATTTTTTTTTCATACGAACCTTCTCCTCATAATAACGAACACAACAAAAAAAAAATTAGCGAAATCGGTCCAGGCGTTGTTGAGTTATGCGCTTAGCAACACATTTTGCGATTCATTTTTATACTATAGATTATATGAGTATGTATTTATATAATTATGTAGGAATGTTTATGTATTATTTTATTCATTTTATTTGTAATTTTAAAATTGTGCACGGGATCTTACCCTCTACTGTGATCTCTCTCTATCACTCAATGGTTTGCTGGAAGATAACTCAACTTTGAGTTAAGCTCGCCTTTGTAAGTACATGAACTCTGATATCCCCTTATTTGTTATTTATCATGGTGTACAGTAAAGAATAAAAGTTTTTTAATAATTATGCACTTAACATCGGCGTCGTGTTCCGCTGCATGGTGACGCGTAGCCGTCCACGGGTACGTCAATACACGACACCTTTTAGCCAAAAGTCTTCTTTTCTGTTTTTTTTCGGTGGGTAAATATCATCCAAATGTCATCCCCCGCCCTTGGGCGGAGCGGGAGATAGTGTCAGACTCTTACTGACTAAAAAATCTAACCCGTTCCTTCGCTGCCTTTCATTTCGGGGCCGAGCCTCCCTTTCGGAACTAGACCAAAGGCCCCAGTAGGTATCAACCCTGGTGGGCCCCTACGGTTGCTGACAACTTCTTGAGGCGCGCGGAAACAATACGCGCCGTTGACGACTTGGGCTCGGTCAGTGAGAAGATGGGTTGAAACTTGTACCACGAATGACTTGAAATTGATGTCATGGCGCGAATCCAGCCTGTCGACCCTCAGAGGCTTCAGAGTCCAGTTGGTCTTCACTTTCGTATACTCCACGACTTCCTCAACCTTCATAGAGTGTGCAGACGCAAAATATACAACTATAAAGGTGGAAGTTTGTATTTTATGAGTGTGCGTGAGTGTTTGTTTCCTGCTTCACGTTCTAACGACTATATCCTGGAACTTACTATCTGTCTTCGTGCATCCTGGGCCTCAAGTCTGCTATTAAAATAGTGTCAGAATGGTCTTTCATTGATGTCAAAATTGTCGATTTTGACAAGTTTGGTAATCTACTAATATAATAGCGTCATTATGACTTTCCAATGGTCAACCACTGACACTCATCAAGAAGTGGCATAGAATAGTAATCTCGTATGACAAATGAATATTTCACACAAGCGGTAATCTGCTAAAACTTTGACAGTTTATTTGATCAGTGTTTTACCATTAGAACGTTATTGTGCAGTTATTGGTTTTAATATGCTCGATTTTATCATTCTACCACAATTCTATTACGATACCATTGACTCAAGGATCGATTATTATGAATTAGCAGATTACAAACTTTTAGCAAAATGACAATGGGATCGTGTTGGAATGACGAAATTATAAAAATAGCAGACTTGGGCCCCTGACCCGTCCACTTCAGCCTCGTAGATATTAGTTTCAGTAAGCGATGATGTGGTCGACGATGGAGCAGCAGCAGATTCTAGGATTGCCTAGAAGTAACCTATTCACTCTTGACTTTGCCTAGACCTACCTACGTCATTTATGACTTCAAGACCTCTTGGTTGTAGCTTACAGAAATCAGATCAGTTTACGACAAGGAACTATAAACAGCCTCATTCATCTAAAATGGTTATGTTCTCCATAATAAGATGTTTCTGGTGTTAAAATTACAACAAATTACTTCTGAAATTACTACATAGAAACAACTGCCTTATGAAATGTGAACCTTTAATGTTTTGACATTTTAAAGTATCTAATAATGTTTTTTGGTGTAGTGGTTTTCCCTATTTGGTCGATAATATATAATAACCCTCGGAAGGAATGGAATGACACCCTTGCACAAACAAATCAGCAACTCAACAAGATCACTCACCTTCAACCGTTGAACCGCGTGGTCTGGTTGGTCCGAACTTTCTTGAGGCTGGAGCTGCTAGGATGTCGGTGGCTTGATGGGTGTCAGTAAGCGGATGAGGGCTCTCGACTCAGCTCAATGCTAGAGGAGAGGTTTCGCGGCGATACTTAGAATAGAAAAGCGATCGCTTGGTGGTTCGTTAGCGTCTGCGCTCGCGCTCAGTCACACTCAATGTAGTACTGGTGTTGCGTCGCTTACTCGCCAAAAGAAGCGAGAGCGAGATAGCCGAATTGAATTGCCAGGTTGAAGCGAGACAACGATATTCGGCTTGCGATCCCACCGAACGCCGACACGTAAGAACAATGGCGTCAGCATTTTTATTATTGTTAATCATAGAATTAGAGGAATCTTTTGAAGGTACGATTGGCATTGTGGTTGAGTGATTGGTTCCTGCAGTCCTGCGAGTCACAGGGTCGTTTGCCACCAGGAACACATATGTTCGTATGAGCTTCATGTAGCTGTTCCGGGTTTTGGTGTCTTATGTTTATGCTTATGAACCGTTCAGATCCGATTCAGATCCATTTATCAGTTTGAGCGTGAAGAAGCAACAAACTTACACACATACCATCTCACAAACTTTCGCCTATATAATATTAGTTTGATAACAAACAATACAGTGTGGTGAGCATGGATTTGATAGGAAAAAAAAAACTGGGCAACTGCAAGTCAGTCGGTTATTGTCGTGAACTGAGGGTTCCGTGCAAACTTAACTATTTATGTAAATAGTACAATTCCCGAATGGAGTTTCGAGGATTTTTGGTTTTTCTGAAACGCAAAAATAATTATACTTAAATACAAGTACTTTTTTTGTGACGTAAAAACAAATTTATTACTTTCAGATTTATTCCTACACCTCTTTTTTTATGGTTGGAAAAATCATCCAATGAGAACCCACGCTCTTGGGCGGAGCAGGAGATAGTGTCAGACTCTTACTGACTAAAAGCCCACCCCGTTCCTTCTAGCCTTCATACCGGGGCTCGAGTTCCCTTTCGGATAACCCTGGCCCCAATAGGCTTCAACCCGGCTGGGCCCCTGCTGTTGCTGACAACTCCTTGAGGCGCGCGGGAACAGTGCGCGCCGTCAACGACTTGGACTTGGTCCGGACAGCTACCGGACGGCCGGACAGTGAGCTACCCATTGCTCACTGTCCGCAAGCTCGCGCCTACGGTGGCCGGAAATCGGGATCGGAATCCGGGTGGCGGCGGCGAGAACGCCACTGCCTGATGCGTTCGGCTTCCTCCTTTGTGAGCATTAATTTCTACACCTCTGCTAAAAGACCTTGTTTTATGCTAAATTTCAGCATTCTGGATCAACGGTACCCTATGAATATTGATTATCTTAAGAGTATCAAAATATACGTTAACTTTGAAGTTTTTTCACAGCATCAGGGGACCGCAGATTAGAGGATTTTATGGTTTTACTTTCAACTCGATAACTCCGCGCATTTTCGAGATAAAAGGTCTGGACAGACAGATGGACAGACAACAAAGTGATCCTATAAGGATTCCGGTTTATCCTTTTGAGGTACGGAACCCTAAAAAAACCGTTACAAAAACCCATAATTTTTTTAACCTTTCTGTCGTTGATATTGTTACACATTAACCTTTATATAAGCCTGAAAAAGAAATGAGTATACACCTTACCTAACGGGCTTACACTTAATAACAGTTTATAAAAAGGCTGAGGTTACACGAATATTAACAGAACCCTCCTGTGAACACACTGGTATGAGCCAGTGTGTTTACCGGATTATTAAGGCCCAAGCGCCCGAGCAGTGCCTTAAAACAGTGACTTTCTGAAAAAAATATATGTTTAAACAGCACCATAAAAAAAGATCTGTTCAAAAGATGAGAGCTGAGGCCCTAAACTGCAAGCTCTTCACGCGATCCATTTTACGATATCCCTCTTTCACGCTCACACGCGTGACAATTTAACACGTCATGGCAGGCAGTACTCCTATATGGAGTACGATCGAACTTTCGTTTGATAATGTTCAAGCAGCTGTTCCAGCGCGAAGTACTGTTTCACCTTTGCTAGGATTTCCAACTTTTTGAGAGGCGGCTGTGCATCATTATGTTAATTACTATAAGACAGCGCGCACTGGTGACTTTTGTCATGGTGACAATAATTTTTCTACCCATTTTTTGTAACTGTCACGTCTTCAAGTGTGGGCACTACATGTTGGGTTCATATATGGTGATATTTTTGTCTATAGTCACGATGACAAAGTCAGCAGTGCGCGCTATGGCTAAAAGAGTTCAATAAAGTGCTGAGGGAACGTTTGAATGAGTTACTTACACCGCGGGGGTAGAACGCAACGGACTAAATTTTAGTCAGTAAATTCTGATACTTACACCCTTACTTACTTACATCCTAGAGTGGGAGAAGGCAATAGATGATAATCCAAATAAGCAGAGCAGTGGTGGCTGAGTGGTAACGGCCGGACTTACGGGTTGTAGGTCGCGGGTTTAAACCCGGCCAGGCGCAATAATAACTCCAAAAACCATAGCCCTATTTTTTTTTATGGTTGAATAAATCATCCAATGACAACCCCCGCTCTTGGGCGGAGCGGAAGATACTGTCAGACTCTCACTGACTAAAAGCCCACCCCGTTCCTTCGTTGCCTTCGTACCGGGGCTTGAGTTATCTTTCGAATTAACCCTGGCCCCAGTAGGCTTCGTACCCAGCTGGGCCCCTGCTGTTGCTGACAGCTCCTTGAAGCGCGCGGGAGCAGTGCGTGCCATCGACGACTTGGGCTCGGTCCGGACAGTTACCGGACGGTCGGACGGCGAGCTACCCATGGCTCACTGTCCGCAAGCCGGCGCCTACGGAGGTCAGAAATCGGGATCGGAGTCCCGGCGGCGGCTGCGGCGCTCTGAGCGCCGCCGTTGCCTGATGCGATCGGCCTCCTCCTTCGCTAGCATTACTGCTTCGTAGAAGTCGGCGACCGCCTGTCACTCCTCCTCGCTCCGGACCATGGCCTGCACCAAGGCCCGGCGCGAGAGATCGCCGCCGCCGATCGCCCTCACGAGGGCACGGCGATGCTCAATCCATAGCCCTATCATCTTTGTTTTCCATTATTTCGCAATAGTTTTTCACCAACCGGGGTTTGTCCTTAGATGCACAAGCATAGCGCATACAGGTTCCTACCACGTTCTATTAAAAGTGTCTAAAGGGCCTCTGGGAGTTGGTCGGCTCCTCGTACGACTTCCAAAGGTCCAGGACCTCAGGGTTCTAAGATATATTAACACATAAAAAAAAAAATAACAATTTAATCAATACTTTGTGTAATTTATTTCATGACCACTGTTCTCAAAACGGTGAAGGAAAACATCGTCAGGAAACCGGCATGTGCTAGAACCAAAAATTCGTAGACGTGTGACATTACCAACCCGCACTGCTCCCGCGTGGTGGTTTACGGCCCATTCCCTCTCTTAGAGAGGGCCCCGGCAGTTTGAACACTAAAAAAAGCTGATTATAATCCAAACCAAAAAAGTATATATTAACGTATAAATAATTAACATAACACATATCTTACTTCTTTATGAATATTGTGTTAGTTTAAAGAAATTGAAGTACATAATTATCAAGTCTTAATTTATATTCTGTTTCAAGAACATCTTTAATAATGTAACAAGCATGTTTTAATGCAAACATTAGTCTCGTGTGTGTGTGTGTAATAGTGATGTGCCGGATCGTCAAAAATGTATATCCGCGGACACGGATCCGGATACGGATTTAGTGTCAAGATCCGCGGATAAGGATACGGATCTTTATTTTCTTAGTCAATCGTTGTTGGCGCGTGGCCTTGAAAGGATAGTTGACGACACGCTCGCCGCCGCCGCAGCAGCGACGGGCAGGACGAGTTTCGACTTGCATTGCGCGCGAGCTATTTTCACAAGGCCAGCACTGAAATCGAACATACAGCACCTAGCACTCAATCTAGCACTATTTAATAGTCAAGTGAAATTTTCAGATTATAATAAAACGCACACACGCACAGCATGCGTGCAGTGTAACAAACACATTCGTATGACTGACACATAGATTTATTATCTATGGAATTACACATAGACAATAAGTTTATGAGTTTTTGGTGAGATTTCTTCGTGTAATGTTCAGTGACTGTTATTTGCAAATTGATTCATAGTGGATATTTAGAAATCCTCGTCTGGCGACGCTAGCTTGCTCAGTAGCTGGAGGCAGGAGCGTGTGAGACCGAATAGTGGTGTGATTAGTGTGGTGCGAGGCTGGCGAGGCACTGGCCAGGATATTCTTCTACAAGCTTGTCTTTTTTTTGTTTGTTTGTAAATATGTATGATTAAAAATAATAATTTTAACAGTTTTTATGTAAAAAAGGTAATTCATGAAAAAATAAATTTACTCATGTGATTTTATTTCTAGCACTATTTTTGGAAATCCATAGCAATCTAGCACTATTTGAGAAGATTTTTAGCACTCACTGGTGGTATAGAGTTGGCAACACTGATTACGTAGTACTAAGTATTTAGTGTGACACTGACTGCCTCTAGAATATAATACATGTTTGCAATTAAAGGTGCCAAATAATTGATTTTAAGAAATAAAAAATACTCTGAAGGGATTATTTTTTAATTATACTACTCAATCACATAATCTAAGTTATTATGCAGCATTTTATCCTGTCAATTGAATATAAAAGATCCGTAAAAGATCCGCGAGTAAAGTGACGGATACGGATACGAACACGGACCTTATTTCTGCCGCGGATACCCGCGGATACGGATCTCCGGAACATCACTAGTCTGTAAGCTAAAGATTAAAGCTCAGCTCATAACTTGAGTATAGTCTGCCTAAAAAGTCAAACGACTTGGGAATTTTGTATAATATTTATTCATTTAAAAAATACTTATATTCGATACTTTTTATAAGGTTCTTCTATAAGTAAACAATGATCAAAATCTCTTAATCAGCCTTGATTATTGGACCAGTGTGATTACATCAGATTTCATTTTACCCTAATAATTACTCAAGTCGTTTGACTTTTTAGACAGACTCTATCTAACAAACATTAATCTTAAGGCCAGGTTATACTTATTTTGAACTTTTTTAAACCTCTGGAAATCCACAAATATAAAAGAGAACACCATGAAAACATATTTTTATTAAAACTAATCATATGACAGGCTGAAAAATCAAAACATGTTATAAATTAATTAAGTCGATAAAAAAAATCGCAAATCTGACCCAACTTGTGTATATCTACGACATTACGTCTGGTAAAATAAAAATCTTAGAAAGAATAGAATAGAAAAACTTTTATTCGGTACAGACACAGCACAACGGTTATATTTATACACAAAGTAAATAAAAATAAAAGTACAAAGTAAAAAAAAAAAAAAAGAAAGAAAGAAAGTATCTTGAATAGTAGTTTACTTTCCACGTACAATGGTCCGCATAGGACTAAGTGCGGAAACCATACTCAGACATAAGACATAAGTAGTTTACTTTTTTATAAAAATAAAACCGCTGTAACGGGGCCGCGAGGTCGTCATGGACCTGGGCGGAGTTCATACAAAATACTCTGTGACGTCCTGCAATCGACTTTTGGTAAACAAACAATTAAAAAAAAAATTGTGTTGAGATGTTTACTTAAATTACTTACTAACATACAATTCATTAGATTCATAGTCACATCAGCGTCAAATGTCCATAATAAAAAAACAGGCAAGGGCGAGTCAGACTCGCGCACGAAGGGTTCCGCACATTGTATAAACAACATTAGACACTATTAAAACCATACCTATAGATAACTTTTTTTTAAATAAATCACGTTTGTTGTCATCACACTTAAATATTTATTTGTATTTGTTACTTGCTGACCTGGCTAATTTCGTACGGCCAAACAATCAATGAATGTAGTATATCTTTCGGTAGGTATAGTCAACCGATTGCGATGAAACCAAGCTTATGTAATATATCAAATTACACAGAATTTTAATGTATAAGTTATCTACATCGATATAGTATATTTTACGCGATGCGCGCACAACTAAAAACTTCTATAAATTTATCTATACATACATACCTACATATAAATAAAAGTGGAGTATCTGTTTGTAATATTGAAATAACTGTTTTTTACTACATGCATATGAATATACTCGTAAATACGGTACATACACCAAAATAACATTTTTTTAATTTTTTGTATGTCTGTCTGTTTGTCCGGGCTAATCTCTGAAATGGCTGGACCGATTTTGCCGGGACTTCTTTTGGCAGGTAGCTGATGTAATAAGGAGCAACATAGGCTACTTTTATTTTAGAAAAAATAAATTCAAAATCCTGTAGTCCACGCGAACGAAGTCGCTGGCACATCTATCAATTTTAGCGGCAACAGAAATACATTATCTGTAAAAATTTCAACCGTCTAGTTATGCTAATGTCAGCCTGGTGACAGATAGACTGACAGTGGAGTTTAAGTAATAGGGTCAAGTTTTTACCCTTTGGGTTTTTTTAAGATGGGATGTCATCCATTGATTCTCCCACACTAGGGCGGAGCAGGAGGAACTAAAACCCACTCCTATGTTCCTTCTTTGCCTTGGTTCCAGGACCCGCAGGGTTCACTTTCGCATGGTTTTACCCAGTGACGGATTAACCCTTAATAAAATTAAGCAATTGCCTAGGGCATCACGTCTGGGGGGCACCAGAAGAAGCACAAAAAAAACCGTCCTTAGGGCATCACGTCTCACTCTCACGTCACCAAAAACCACACCAAAAACTTTCTAGGACTAATTTAAAAATTCGCGCGTTTTAAGTTGACTTACATCTCATCATGTTATTTTACAAAAAACTAATGTTTTTTAGGCGGTGAAGGTTTAAAGACCGATTCTAGTTGACATACGAATAGCCCAGAGGCGTGGATTGCTTAGGGCTTAGAAGTAGTCTGAATCCGTCACTGGTTTTACTCTTTGGGTGCGGAACCCTAAAAACACTATCGTCAAGGGTCATTAAGTACACGATTTGTTTATTTTCTTAATTAAACATTAATGTATCCGTTTGTCTGTTTTTATTTGACTGACAGTGACTTTGTAATTACGAGAGGTCCCCATTAAACATCTGTTTTTTTTTTTATATAATTGGTAACATTGACTATTGGGACTTTGAGACACGCTATTAAAAAGTTTCCAATAATGTAATGTGTGAATTGTGCTGTAAACTCAGTTCTAACAAACTTTAATTAAGTTTAAACTTTAAGGAATTTTACCTTATTAACGGATGAGGAGAAATTAGGGTTGCCAACGAAATAAGGAAGTTTAGAAGCACTTTTTTAACTTTGATAAAAAAAGAGTCCATTTTTTTTTCTTCATCTATACTAATATTATATAAGATGTAAGAAAGGAGAACCAAGTGAGCAGGGGCATATTGTTCGCAGAACAGATGGTTGATGTGGTCGAAAGGTTCTGGAGTGGCGATTGTGTATCGGAAGACGTAAGACGCAGCCTTGGAAGGCCTGGAACTACTGAGGGCTGCAGGAATCGGATGAATTCATAACGCTAAGGACCGATAAAAAGAAGTAAATAAAGTAGGTTAGTTTTTAGCCTGATTCCTCCTAGCCCGTTAGTCTAATTCCGCCTAACCCGCCGTTGGACCTACAGGCGTACGGCGATGCACCACCGGTACATGGTGGACATCCCACCTATACGCACAAAACGTTTTGGGAACACATTCATTGTGGGTACAGCTAAGGAGTGGAATTCTCTGCCGGAATCTGTGTTTCCTGATGACTACAACCCGGGAATCTTTAACACGTTGAGTGCGATACCAGGTTTAAACATCATGTATACGTCTCGCTGACAGTGCGGCTAAGAAAAGTATAGATTTCCTTGTCGTGCGGAAGGCATAACTTCAATTTGGTTCGGTAGGGATATATTTTTAGATGAAGCCAAAAATAAATTAAGGTTTCTTAAAAGTTACAGGGTCTATAAGCCTTGGGCCGCCACAATGGAAGTTTTATTACCAGGTTTATAGACCTTGTACCGCAGAAATGGAAAATATAGAAAAATCACTGCCGCAGCGAACGTATTAAGTCAAAAGTGAATAGGTTATAATACTTCTAGGTAAGCGTGCTCCATCGTCGACCGCATAGTCGTTTTCCATCAGGTGAAATAACGGTCAAGCGCCAATAAAAAAAAAAATAAGTAGTTAAGTTTTAAATAAAAAACGCCAGCTACAAAATTACAATATATTATTATGTGTTATTCCTAGTACGAGAATAATTATTTAAAAAATTACTGTTTCTTAAAACTAACTTGTCGCAAAGTTATACTTATATTAAATGGTTAAAACATAGTTTAAAATTATTATAACCATCTGGATGATACTAGTTCTCCGTAGGTACGTGTTTAAAAGTTCCAGCAATGCTATTCAAGTCATGTTGGCAGTAGAAGTTTCCTCCAGTTCGTGCAGAAATGAAAAGTTCCTTATTAAATGTATTGTGACTTTAGTCGAGGGATATTTTTAGTTTAGTTTATTTTTTAGTCTTTTTAGTACTCGTATTGAAATATTTCAGTTATTAAAGGCGTTTTTGGCGTTGGTTCTTGTAGATATTGTGGTGTAAATTTAGTGTAGTTTTGTAGGTATTTCAAGTGTCTCTGTAACTGAACAATATTGGGAATCAATAGAAGGGTTCACCCTTGTTTGGTCGAACAACGTTTGATATAATATTACTAAATCGAACAACAACAGAAAATCATCACTTTGTATAATATCGTTTGACAGAATTTTCAGTTCGTCGAATATTTATTTGCTAAAACAACATTTGCGGTAATGATCAAAAGGTATAATGTTCATTTGATGTAATGTTCAGATGGTATAACATGTATTTTATCGAATATTCAATTAGTGTAATGCAGAAAAAAAAACATTATAAATATTTGAAAATTTATTTACTTTGAACAAGAAAACAGTTATACTAATCTTAAATTACTTGCAATTGCTTTTAGTAAATCCAGTTCTGTATACGTTTCAAAATTGCGCAATATGGTCTCAATATTGTCATTTTTTTTAGTGCAAATCTTCTGTTACTGTAAAAGCTAGAACTACGGTAAATCTTAAGAACTTCCAGTAAAACCTAAGATTTACCAATTACTAATGGTAAATGTCCATAAAAGTTTGCGATTCGAACTTTTACCACCATTCACTTGGTGAATCTTAGGATTTACATTAAAGGCCCGGTAAATTTTGAAAAAAAAAACTGGTCATCAAACAGTTCTGGAACATGATGGATGACATCTCGAATGGACGAAACAACTTGGACGTAGCGTTCGCCGGCCGCTGTCGCGGCACCGCTCGCTCGGCTCACGCGCAGTTGGTCACAGTTCTAACCTAACCTAACCTATTTCACCCAGTTCAAAGTGCAATCAAAATACAATCACATTTTTACGAGAGATTGTAGGTATTATTCGTTATTTCGAACTGGCTGAAATAGTTTAGATTAGGTTAGAATTGTGACCAACCGCGCGCGAGCCGAGCGAGCGAAGCGAGCGGTGCCGCGGCCGCGGCCGGCGAGTGCTACTTCTCAAAGTAATCATTGTTTTATTCCTAAAACCAACATTTACCAGTCCACGTTGGTAAAACATTGCATTTGAAAATTCGGTGAAATGAAATTAGATCAAATGAAATTAGTTCAAATAAATAATTATGCTAAATAAAAATTTACCAATGAATTATTCGGTCAAATGAATAATTCTACGAAATGACTTTATTGCAACTAAAATTCGCCGAAGCTATTTTCGACGAAACGTTGTTCGACCAAACAAGGGTGAACCCATTAGAACAGCACGCTTAGTCAAGTTGTTATTCTGCAATCGTCAACGCTGTCGAAAAGTGATGAAACGTATGGGAATGACGTCATCTCAACGTAAAGCCGCGTGGTCGGAACAAACGAATAGACTATTCGTAGCCAAGTTCACATCGTTCAAAATCGTTTCTACAATATTTAACGCTATATCCTTTGTTATTCAAACGCTACATTGTAGAACGAGCGGCCGACTCAGGCGCGTCAACAAGGCTACCAACTTATCGTTTTCTACAATTGCTGTCACCGAAGCGTTACCGATTAGAGAACGGAATTCGATTGTAACTTGGCTAGAGGGGCTGGCGCCATCTTGGTAAAACAGAGCTGAGCTAAAATTGGTGTAGTTTTGTACCTCAAGTGTCTCCGCAAACTGGACAATATGTAGAATCACAGAAACATGCACAATCTCAGTAAGTAAAGTCTGTCTAAAAAGTCAAATGACTTCGAAATTTTGTACAATATTTAATCATTTAAAAAATACTTATATTCGATACTTTTTATATCGTTCTTCTATTAGTAAACTATGATCAAGATCTCTTAATCAACTTTGATTATTGAAATTTGGTCTTCCCGTCCGATTACAATTTGGGTGTCTTCCAGGCTAGAGTGAATAGGCTCTTAATAAACTAGTGCGACTCACCATCAAAGATTGCATCGCTACTTACCATCAGGTGGGATCGCAGATAGAAGAACGATATAAAAAGTATCGAATATAAGTATTTTTTTAATTATTAAATACATTGACTTATATTCTAGTGATAGACAGGCCCTTTCATAGAAAATATTTGTCAAAATATTGAAAAGTTATAACGAAAATCTGCTGCAGCGCTACATTAGCATTATGTCGTCTAACAGAACTATTAAAATTTAAAGCGCTGATAGCTTTTAGAGGATACTTTTTTCGCGATCAAAACGTCTTAAGCGCCATGAATTTCGTAGTACTTACGCGTTTAGTTCAACATAGTGTAATGACATGTTATCCATATAGATTTTTATACCGCAGAAGTGACACAGTTTTTTGCCTACAATACTTCATTACAATAAACCTCTATTTCAAGATTTACCAATAGTCCACGCTAATGTAAATTCAGAAAACTACGTCTACTACTTTAATAAATAAGTGAATTCATAATCGTGTAAAATAATGAAACCGTTTATTGTAATCATCATTCTAAAGGATAGCTTTCTTTAGTGAATGATGGTCAGGACTGTGCTGCTAATATTTAGTAACAAAATAATCAACAACTATAACTATAGCATAATCAGCTTTTTAATGTTTCCCACTGATGGGACTCAAGCCTTCTCTCTAGGAGAGGGAATGGGCCGTAAACCACCACGCTGGCCCAGTGCGGGTTAGTGAATGTCGCATGTCTTCGAAATATGCCGGTTTCCTCACGATGTTTTCCTTCACCGTTTTGAGAGCAGTGGTGATGAAATAAATTACATAAAAAACTAAAACTTTTTTTAAATCTATTTTCAACTTAATTTTTCGGGGCGAATCAAAAATTGATTCGGAGTCAGAAATTTGCACTTGGTTGGTGAAAGCTATAAATATTTGAAGGCACATTCTGAAGGAATACCCAAAAAAAACAACAAGCAAGAAAACTGCAAGAAAAAAACACACCACTACAAGGAACACCCGAACTACAACACAACACCAAGGAACACACAACTGCAAGGAATAGCCGAATCATTAGAAAACGTTTTCCAGCTTTAGTATCATCAGTTTGAAAGTGTGCAGAGCAGATAAAAATTAATCATTTAGTAGGAAGGCACGTGTTTTCACGTCTATCCACTTGAAGATATTTTATCAATTTTTCTCTTTTCGGCTGACCAGAGTGAACAAACTTGAAATATAATTATAGTTTATGAAGGACTAAATCTCAATAACAGTAATGATCACTTAGTGATGATCACTTATATTACACATATGACTACAAATTCAACTATCCTAATTTATATTTGAATACTAATCTATGTATACATAATATCTAGGTAGGTACGTAATACCTCAGTGCTTACGAATGACAGAATGCTTAACCATAAAACTTAGCGATGAAAACTGATACTCAATGATTTGCTGGCATTTCTTGCTGAGTTTTTACTGTATCGAAATACAGACGTATTCCTATTCATAATTATTGAATTTGACGGAATTCATTGGTACCTATTATTTATACAAAAAAGAAAAAATATTATGTAAATAAAATATTTAAAAAAAAAACAAATGAAATAAAACATCATGCAAAGTTCGTTTTCACTAAAGCAGATGTAGGTAAAATCCCGGTTTTTGTGGGTGGGTACATCTGCATGTTTTAGTCTATGATTGTAAAATGGAAAAGCTTTTAAATAAAATAATATAATTTCTAACATACTATTACGAAATTTGAAGCTATTAAGTTGCTTGAATAATCAATTATTTTATTTTCATGACTACTGAATTATTATTTACGTCCCAAATTCACTTTCTTTTGAATTTATAAGCGCCGCTCTCACACTTTATGAACGTCAAAATTGCACTAAAGTCATCAATGTCAATTTGCCTAGAATTCAGTGCAACGGATTCGTTTGAAGTGAGTGTTCAGCACGCCTTATCTAGTACGTAGTACATATATATCGATGATTAAATATTATACAAAATTTCGAAGTCATTTTACTTTTTAGACAGACTCTAACACAGTAACGAAGCTAAGAATTTTAGTGTAATGTTGACTAACTTAGCGAAGTTTGTCGATAAGGTTGTCTTGATACATTTGGTGCCAAATAAGTACTATAACTGCCAATAGGTAAACATTAGAATGACTACACATCCATATTGATAAGGTAAACAATCGTGAGGGCGCTCGGCGGCAGTGATCTCTCGCACCGAGCCTTGGTACAGGCCGTGGTCCCGAGCGAGGAGGAGTGGCAGGCGGTCGACTCCTTCTACGAAGCAGTAATGCTAGCAAAGGCAGAGGCCAAACGCAAGAGGCCACGGCGATCACGCCCCAACCGCCGCCAGAGAGTTACGTTTCTTAAGGCGTATAGTCCCTTGAATCATCTGGCCGAAATTATGTGAACGCAACTCTCGCACTCGCCTAGGCGGCAATACGCAAATCTGTGCATTTATTTGCGGCCAGCAGCGCCCGGAAAGCGCTTTAAATCCATTTTCTCTGCGAGATATTGATTGATTTACATATGCAATGTTCACTTTGAAGAGTATTTAACCACCAATTTTTATGTGTAAAAATGTTTCTAAAGGTCCAAGCCGTTTCGAAGGAGTAGGGAAAAGTTGCGAAAAGTTGCGAAATTGCTAAATATTTTTTTTTGACAAAAGTATTAATTGCACGAAAAAATCAAATGTTGATATTATTGTTCATGAATCTATAATAAACATATATTTTTTTCAAACCAATTGACCTAGCCGTTACGGAGGAGTAGGCCTCAGAAAATCACTGTTTTATGGCACTTTTTGGGCGCTTGGCCCTTAAGTTGAGAATGAATTGACGAATTTCTCACACTGGTGAGCGAGAGGAAGTGTTAGAATTTTACTGAATAAAACCCACATTCCTTCACTTGCCGTGGAGTAACTCTTTCATACTATCTCACAGACCTAGCAGGCATTCGCCTTAGAACTCCCCGTCCAGATCATGTTCGTTGCCGGGCCTTGGATGAGACCATGGTCCGGAGCGAGGAGGAGTGGCAGGCCGTCGCCGACTTCTGCGAAGCAGTAATGCTCGCTAAGGAGGAGGCCGACCGCATCAGGCAACGGTGCTCTCGCCGCCGCCGGGATCCCGATCCCGATTTCCAACCACCGTAGGCGCGGGCTTGCGGACAGTGAGCAATGGGTAGCTCGCTGTCCGGCCGTCCGGTAACTGTCCGGACCAAGCCCAAGTCGCCGACGGCGCGCGCTGTTCCCGCGCGCCTCAAGGAGTTGTCAGCAACAGCAGGGAGCCAGGGTTATCTGAAAGGGCGCTCGAGCCCCGGTATGAAGGCTTGAAGGAACGGGATGGGTTTTGTAGTCAGTAAGAGTCTGACACTGTCTCCCGCTCCGCCCAAGAGCAGGGGTTGTCATAAGATGATTTTTCCCATCGACAAAAAAAAATGATCATGTTCGTTGAGTGGGTTCCATTAAAATTAAGAGATATCAAAAAAGCTCCATGCAATCAAATTGGCTGAGAACCTTACCTTAAATTTCAATTAGCTACCTACCTACATCCAATTCGGAAACCGCAACCTTCGCCACTTTTGACTCAATCTAATTTATTTTAAATTGTTATTACCATTACCGAAATTATAAAATTTTGGTAATACTAATTTCAAATAAAAATATGGCAACCCTGAGTAAGATTGAAGTAGGCGTGTCCTTACTTTAAGTAAAGTTGAGATGTGTGAAATAATCAAATCGTACTTTGATTACAAACAAAGTAATGCTCTTGTGGGTTTAATAGCATTGTAAATGAGAGTTCTTTTCACATGATTTGAAAGGGAATATGGTAGAAGAAATCCGCAGGAGAACCAAAGTCACCGGCATAACATGAAGAATCGCCAAACTTAAGTGGCAGTGGGCAGGGAACATAGCTCGTAGAACGGATGGTCAAAGGGGCCAAAGGGTTCTAGATTGACGACCGCGCACCGGAAAACTCAGCGTTGGAAGGTCTCTTACAAGGTGGAACGACGACTTGGTGAGAGTCGTGGGAATGCGGCGGATGCGAGACGCATAGGACCGTTCGTTGTGACGACACTTGGGGGAGGCCTATGTCCGACAGTGGACCTCCTTCGGCTGAAATGATGATAATGATGATGGTGACCAATCTGATTTTAACTAAGCATGGTTCTGGAGAAGATGCCATCTAAACTAATATTATAATTAAGTAACTGATATTGTTTGTATGTAAAATGTCACCATGATAAATCCCCCTGCGACCACAGTGGGGCAAACTTGCATTCCTGCCAGGTTTTCTTTTTCCTCGAAATTAAGGATAGGTTTGTAAATGCCTTCGAAACGTCGGTGAAACTGTTGGCACGTCTATTTAGGTGGCGTCGGGTCGACGTTGAAGTACCTGATTACCTGACTCGTCCTCGACAGCCGGTGGAATTTCGTGGAGCATTTCCAACGTCTGGCTCCCAAACTGATCCGGACTGGGGTTGCTCTCATGCGGCTCTGCTCAACCTTGGGGCCCAGATGCCTCCTGCCGGAGGCTCTACGCGGGGATCCTTCGGTCCATGGCCGTTTACGGGACGCCGGTGTGGGCGCCGTCGCTGCAAAAGCGAGCGGCGGCCCAAGTCGTCAAGGAGTTATCAGCAACAGCAGGGGCCCAGCTGGGTCGAAGCCTACTGGGGCCAGGGTTAGTTTCGAAAGATAGCTCGAGCCCCGGTATGAAGGCTCGAAGGAACGGGGTGGGTTTTAATCAGTAAGAGTCTGACACTATCTCCCGCTCTGCCCAAGAGCGGGAGTTGTCATTAGATGATTTTACCACCATAAAAAAGTCTATTTAGGTTTTTCTTTTTTTTTGTGTAATTCAATGTGGTGTATTTTGAGAAATATTGGAAACTGTAAGAGGTGTTTCTTAAGAATTCTCCTTTTAACACTCTAAGACCATCCAAAAAGTCTATGAGGCCTAATAATCGTACCTCGTCCTCTAATTTCAAAATAAATAACAGGCTACCTACCCCAATCTCGCTCTGAAATTACCTTTCATATCTCGATCACCGTGAATCATATTTTTCCGCCAACAGTCGAAAAAATCACAGAGAAAATGATATTATACTTTTGAGTGACATAAAATAACAAATAGACAATCTGTAGAAATACGAGCGAAAATAGTCAGGGGTCTCAAGGGTCCTGGGCTTCGAAAATCTTGAGGAAAATTGTATGTTTTGTTCTCGATGGGGGGGGCCATTAGTAGTCATCACATATCAATAATTCTGTAGGTACATTTTTTGTGGATTGCTAACTTGTCGCCCTTATTTCGTGCTGTCAAGACATGTCTACTAAATTGCTCAGTTGTTCTCATATGCCCGTGGGAATAGTTTGTAAGTATTACATCTTTCTGTCGCCGTACTATAGCGGTCATTTCTGCCTGATAACTTAACAAAAAACTTTTTTAAGTTATCAGGCAGAAAGCAGTTTCGTGGGCAAGCAAAAATGAACTTAGTGGTGGTCAGGAGGAAGTGTCTTTGATGGTACCTACTACCTACGTCTCGCTAAACTTAAGTGACAATGGGCAAGCCACATTGCTCGCAGAACAGATATCTAGTCGTTGGGGCTGAACGGTTCTTGAGTAGCGACCGTTTACCGAAAGACGTAGCGTTGAAAGGCTTCCCACATGGTGGACCGATGCAGATGATCTTTTTTTTTTATGGTGGGAAAAAATCATGCATTGACATCCCCCGCTCTTGGGCGAAGCGGGAGATAGTGTCAGACTCTTACTGACTAAAAGACCCACCCCGTTCCTTCTAGCCTTCATACCGGGGCTCGAGCGCCCTTTCGGATAACCCTGGCCCCAGTAGGCTTCGACCCGGCTGTGTCCCTGCTGTTGCTGACAACTCCTTGAGGCGCGCGGGAACAGTGCGCCCCGTCGACGACTTGGGCTTGGTCCGGACAGTTACCGGACGGCCGGACAGCGAGCTACTCATTGCTCACTGTCCGCAAGCCCGCGCCTACGGTGGCCGGAAATCGGGATCAGAATCCCAGCGGCGGCGATAACGCCGTTGCCTAATGCGTTCGGCCTCCTCCTTTGCGAGCATTACTGCTTCGCAGAAGTCGGCGACCGCCTGCCACTCCTCCTCGCTCCGGACCATGGCCTCAACCAAGGCCCGGCGCGAGGGGTCTCCGCCGCCGAATGCAGGTGATCTGGTCGCAAGAATCCGATGGATGCGAGACCGTTCGTTGTGGCGATACTTGGAGGAGGCCTATGTTTCACAGTGCACGTCTTTCAGCTCAAATGATAATGGCGATGATGATTACTAAATGTCAAGGTTTCTCAAACTTATGACCTCACGTACTCCTGGCGATTGCAAACCTCAAGAAACCCCAAAGAGAAAGTGATCTCTATAAAATGTATGTATTTGTTTTTATTTTACCACGAAGATTGGTGCGAGATGGCGCAAGAAAACACAGTCTGCAAAGTTAAAAGGAAGGCTTTTGCCCAGCATTGGGACACAACAAAGCACTGATAAGGGTACCTCCGCAAGATTCGACAACTTATTTTTAGTAGAGTCTGTCTAATAAGTTAAACGACTTGGGTAATTAAAAGGGTTTAATGAAATCTGGTGTAGTCAACACGGGTTCAATAATCAAGGTTGATTAAGAGATAGAGATCATTGTTTACTAACAGAAGAACCTTATGAAAAGTATCGAATATAAGTATTTTTTAAATGATTAAATATTATACAAAATTCCCAAGTCAGTTGACTTATTGGACAGACTATAAAATACATGAAATAAAACAATATGGGTTAAACTAAAAATAAAAATAACTTTTGACATTAATAGGAAGTGCATTATGAAAATTTTAATAATCAATATCATCATAATTTTCGTTTTAATTACACTCAGAGGGCCATTGATGGCCCCGGAAGAGTATAACAGTGTACACTAATTACTCTCGCCCCCCACCCTTCTCACTATGCAAGCATTTTTTCATTATTCATAAAACTCTCCAAAATCAACCATAACTTAACTCAAACAGAGATGATAAAATTTACCAAAATTAACCATAACTAAACTCAACAAGTTAGGCCGGCTTTGAAAGCTATCATCAATTTTATAAATTAATTTTGGGATAAAAAATATATGCATAGATAATTGGGCAAGGACCAAAATTTATGGGATTAGTGGGCATTGATGGTGTTTTATTTTTAAGGGTGTAATTCATCCAATGACTTCTCTCGCTCTGTTCGGAGCGAGAGGGCGTGTCAAACTTTTACTGACGAAAACCACACCTGTGCCCTTCAGTTGGACTACAAGACAGGACTACGGGGTTCCTTTTCAGAAATTCCCCGCGGTCCTAGCTAGCGGGCATCGGCCTTGCTGGGCCCATCCGGTTTGCTGACATCTCTTTGAAGAGCGCGTGGATCACTACGCGCTATGGATGACAGGGCTTGATACGGTCAATTACCAGACGGCCCGACGGGGAGCTACCTATTATTGCTCGACGTCCCCAAGCCCGCGTCTACCGTGGCTGGTAGTCGGGGTCTGAGTCACGGCGGCTGGGGCGTGAGGACATTCGTGGCCTCACGCATGCGGCGTCCTCCTTCGCTAGCATTACTGCTTAGCAGAACAAGGCCACCGCTATTCCTCCTCGCTTTAAACCACAGCCAGAACCAGGGCCCGGCGCGAGAGGTCGCTGCCGCCGTTTGCCTCCATGAGGACATACCTCCACCGTATGCCCCTCCGTGTCCTCATGGTTTTTTGGTCGTACAGTTGGAGTCGCGCCATAACACTAATTTTAAGTCGTTTATAGAGCGGGTGCCAACTCATGACTTGGAGACCTTCCTCAAAGGAAAATTTTGGCCGAAGGGTGTCGTGTATCGACGTTTCGTGGAATGATACCGACCTCGCAACGAACACGACGCCGTCACTTCGTGTGCAATAGTTTGTTTAAGTAGATTAGTTGATGTATGTGTAATATGTATTATTAGTTCATTGTTTTTAAGATATATTCTATGTATCTTGTTTATGAGCCTTAGTTGCCAAAAAAAGAATTGAAATAAAGAATCACAATTTTTTTTTAACGTTCATTGGTTCGCGCTTGACCGCTATCTCACCTGATGGAAAGCGACGATGCGGTCGGCGGTGGAACGCGCATACCTAGAAAAAACCTATTCACTCTCGACTTAAAGATCACAGACAATTATGTGGGTATTATTATATCTCAGAACCCTAGGGTTCTGGACCTTTGCATGGCGTACTAGGAGTCGAAACCAACTCGCAGGGGCCCCTTTGACGCTTTTAATAGATCGTGAAATTATTACTAATGTTAGGAATTTTCCTAATTTTCCAATAAATGCCCGTGGACCCTCTCGGATGGTTCCGATCTTCAGTGTCTGTGCGGCGCGTCTCTCCACAGACCATGTCCCACCTTCCGTCCTGCGTCACGTGCCGTGTGACCTGCTCACGTAGGGACCTAATGACAGCATCAGTGGACGGCATTGCCGTGGCCGAATTCTGGGCCAGGCAATGAATTTAACTAATTTTGCCATCGATACGATAAGAAGAAGAAGAATGCCCGGGCATTAAGTTTGCCCATCTCTAATAGCAACACAATGATCAGGAACTCCCTGGCCTTGTAGCTACCTATATCCGTCTAACAAAGCCACAAGTAGGAACCACTAAACTTGATTTACATATAGTCTGAAGTAAAGTGCGGTGGGGTTTAATTCTGTATATCTTTTGTTTACACGTGTAGAAACAGTTAGGACAACAGCTATATTGAAGATAGGAAATTCATGTACTTATGTGATATTTTTTGTGGTTGAAGAAATCATCAAATAGCTCCTTCCACTCTGGGTGAGGCGAGAGGGAGTGTAAATATTTTTTCTTAATAAAACCCGCACTTATGTTCCTTCACCTGCCTATGGGTGTGGTTATAGCAAGTAAAAGTCTGACGTGCCGTTCCGCACCACCCTAAAGTGGATGGATCGGGACATCTGATGTCTTCTACATTAGATGATTTCCCATCTTCCAACTTTCCGCCTTCCAACGCTGGGTCTTCGGTCACGTGGTCGCCACTCTAGAACCTTTCACCCCAACCATCTGTTCTGGGAGCAACGTTCCCAGCTCATTGCCACTTAAGTCTGCCGATTTTTCGGGTTATATCGCAGATATTTTTATTTACAATCGACTATACTTAAAGACTAATTCTTCTTCTTCCTGCCCTTGTCCCGTTTTATTTGGGGTCGGCACAACACGTTTTTTTCTTCCATTCTGTCCTGTCACTCGTCACGCTGTCACTAACTCCCTTTTCTTTCATATCACTTCTCACACAATCCATCCATCTTTTCTTTGGCTTCCCTCTCCCTCTCCATCCATCCACATGTAAATTCATAACTCTTTTAGCAACATGCTTTTCATCTCTCCTCTTTACATGACCATACCAAGACAAACGATTTCCTTTTAACCTTTCAGTCACTGGCGCCACTTTCAAACTTCCCATAATATACTCATTACACACTTTATCCATTCTCGTCACATCACACGACACCACTTGAAGACTAGTTAATTTAGTTATTTTTGGCGAATTAGGTTGATTATTTTTTTGAGGGTAAAAATTATCCAGATGACATCCCCCGCCCTTGAGCGGAGCGGGAGATAGTGTCAGACTCTTACTGACTAAAAAAACCACCCCGTTCCTTCATTGCCTTTCATACCGAGGCCGAGCCTTTCTTTTAGAAGCAGACCCTTGGCATTGGCGAATTAGGTGGATTTTAAAGCAACAATTTGAAGAAAAGTTATGGTTTGAGTAGTAAGCTTTACTGTTGTTGAAATCTCTATGGTCCGGACTGAGCGTTTCGCCTCTTCATTTATGCCACGTACGTTTCGACTTCGTTAGGACTGGAACAATTTGCCTGCTGCGGTCTTCCCGTTCGATTATAATTTGGGTGTCTTCAAGGCTAGAGTGAATAGGCTCTTAATAAACTAGTGCGATTTACCATCAACGATTACATTACTGCTTACCATCAGCTGGGATCGCAGTCAAGCACTAGTTTATATCAATTTAAAAAAAAAGCTTTACTGTAAAAACAAATGAATTTTCACTACAAAAGAATTTTTGTAGTGAAAAATTTATTTTTGCTTGTAAGTACTTTAAAAAATAATTCAACGAAAGCAAATTGTAATTGATATCATCAGAACGCATCGTTGATTCCATTTAAAAAGTCATGCGAATACAAAAAAAGGTCGAATGAAAATAATTTACGCAGAAGTTCAAATAAATGTTTTTTCAGTGTTGGGACGATGAGTGCGTTAATTCATATTAGTCTAGAATTCCACATAAATATTCATTCACTTCAACAGCGCAAATTGGGACCTTATTGGGAGTTATATGTTTGAACCATTTAGGGTAAAATACTAGGTCCATGTGCTCATCTAGGTGTCGCTGCACATCGGCAAGCGGTTAGTCCAGTCTTTGTCAAAGAATTAGCATTGCCATTTACCGTGGCAATGCTGCTCTTTTATGTTTTAAATAACTTATGACTATATTGACTTGGCAATCGGACGAAATAATCTAATTTAATAAAATACGATTGCCAAGTCAATATATTTATTTAAAACATAAAAGATTTGTAATATATATGAAATAATATCAATAAATTATGTTGCTTAAGGTCCCTCAACCAGGGACTCAATAAATAAATCGACTTGGTATTACATGGATCTTACAAACTTTTTACGGTAGTTAGAACTGAGTTGTGAGCCTTGAATTTTTTACAAGTTCTGTTTTTGATTGCGTTACTAGTTTGTACCAGTAGCTTCGGCCGCTTGAAAGTCGAAAATTATCTAAAAGGTAAATAATTGCGATATAAAAAGTATCCTACATATATCTCCTAGTAGGACACGGTCTACCCATGTTCAAAGTTTTATTCAAATCTGTTCAGCTGTTAACCTTTCGAATACTGAATTAGAAACACAATAGCATGGGGTATTTATTAAACCCCAAGCGAACACCGGCGTTAGCTCACCCATTGTCTTTCTGTGTCTCTAATTACGGTATGGAAAAATTAATAAATTAAGAAGAAGAAGAAGAACAGACACAGAGTTACTGTTGATAATTACCTTGCGATCATTACCATTTATTGATTGTGTATCAAGTTTGTTCCACCCCTTTCAAATTCCATGAAATATGGCACAGTTCCCCAAGTTTAGCTGACTACTGCACCTAGTGCCTTTGAATATGAATGAGCAGTAATTCCAGCGAAGCAAGATCCAAATATCTTAATATCAGCTTTGCTTCGGCTCTGGCTAAAACAGATGACAAAATTGTAAAAACAGCGTATAATATTTTTGTTAAGGAGGAATGTTGCAATGTTTTAAATGTAATAACATCATAATCACGTAAGAGCGGTTGTATGAAAATGTACCTCGAAAAGGACGCTCTTAATATTTGAAACTCAGAGAAAACTGCAAAAATTGGCAAAACTACATGACAACAATTGTGTATTGGCACTTTAAAATGGCTTCAGTGCACTGTTGACTGTAGACCGTATCATTAAAAACAACAACGACTCGTCGTATATAGAAACAGCGAAGCTCAGTGGAACTCTCGGATTTAGATTCTAAAATACACCATTAAAATACGATCAGTGCAGTTAAGGCTGAGGATTTTGTATGAAGACTGCGATATAGATACTGTTAGGGTTGTCTAACATGTCCCGGAAAAACTTACGAGTGAGAGAGCCAGTTTCTGAATTTTGTATATTAGCAGTTTTTACGAATCAAAACTTACTTTAATGTCAAATTTTGACTAGTTTTCAGGCTAATGCTAAATAACTAATTCCTACATTCTCCTTAGAAATCGAGAGACGTAAAACCTCAGATACGTTAGGGCTGATTAGTGTGGCGGGGGGAGACGCCAATGAAAGGCTTTATGTTTAAATTTACTAAATTATATTGAACGAGCCTTTGAATTATCTTATTATAATAATTATATTCATATTTTTCCTTGTTTTGACAACTTCTATCATAATTCCAATCTATTTTTTTAATACCATAAACCTTAAACGATCCACTGTGTGGCCAGTTTTAACTACAACTAATATGTGACCTTCATAGCCGTCACATTAGGGAACAAAAGAGTGAGAGCAGTGGTGGGCGAGTGCTACGGGCCCCGACTTACGATTTGTAAATCGCAGTTTCAAACCCAGCCTGTGCTTATGCTAGGGAACAAAATGCCCCCCATGATGACGAACAAGTCTGTCACATTGTTTTACAACATGTCTCGCGTCACTGGAATGCATTGTATAATGTTGAGAAGGAAGTTGCGAGAGACTTGGCATCGTTGCAACGTCACGTATATTGAACGTTGCGTGTCTTGTTGGGGACACTCTGTCCTCTAATACATCTGAAGCTCAAAGTTTAACCTTAAGTTTAACCTTATAGCACTTTTTTTTTAAGACTGCAAAGTCGTCCTTAATCTTCTCCCGCTCTGGTGCAGCGTGTATATACACACGCTGCACTCAGAGAGAGTGTCAGACTTTTACTGACTAAGACCCACCCGTGTTCCTCTAGTTGCCTTTTGCGTTCCAGGATCGTGATGATTCTGTATCATGATTGATGACATGTTTACCTAAGTCAGCTGGTTCATCAAAAGCTGTATTTAGACGTATCGGCTGAATATTACTCAGGCCGTTAGTTGAATGGCGCCATTTAGTTATCAGGCTAAGCCTTTAACTGAATAGCAAATTATGCTAGTTAGCATAAGAGTTCATGCTGACGGGTTCAAGTCAAAATAATAATAGGTACTCACACATTTCAACAGTTACTTGCTGACGTAAAATAGACTGTTAAATTAATAATATTAATTTGACATGAAGCTTCTAATCCCTTGAGGAGTAGGCAGAGATGAATAATAAATACACATTTTGCTGACTTAACCCCCCGATATCAAGTAAATAGAACTTCTAATAAATATAACACTGTGAAGGGGCGGAGGATGGAGAAAAAGCTTATTGGTATTAGCTGTAGGATTTAGATCAGAGTGATTTTTTTTTTGGTGGGTAAAAATCACTCAAATGACATCCTCCCTTGGGCGGATCGGGAGGTAGTGTACGACTCTTACTGACTAAAAAACCCACCCCATTCCTTCTTGCCTTCCATACCAGGGCTGAGAAACCTTTCAGAGCTTACCCTGGCCCCCGTAGGCTTCGACCCAGCTGGGCCCCTACTGCAGCGCCGTCGACGACTTGTGCTCGGTCTGGACAGTTACCGGACGGTTGGACAGCGAGCGGTGGCCGTAAATCAGGATCGGAATAGATTAGTGTGATTTAGGTTAGTATGCATCCTTGGAGTTAAAGCTTCCTTTGTACAAAATTTCATCAAAATGGGTTCAGTAGTTTAGCCGTGAAAGTGTTACAGACATACAGACAGAGTTACTTTCACATCTACACTAATATTATAAAGAGGTATACTTAAAGTTTGTTTTTTTGTTTGTAGGTGGTAATTAATCTCCGTAAGGTCGCGTGCGAACATTTTTTCACTGATAGAAAGTTTTATAATATGTCAATAAATTGGTCACAAGTTGGACACCACCGACACTAAGTACAATAATGGTCACAGAAGACCATAGCAGGCATTAGGAGCTAGCAAACAGCTGGATGCAGCAAGCAAGTGCAAAACAACCCCTCAGTCGCCTGTATGGTCCGGTGACTATGTATTTTTGCTGACATAACAAGCTTATTTGATTTTTGATGATACAGTTATGAAATTTTGTACATAGATTCTCTACATAAAAATAGTAGACAGATATTTCAGGTTTCGTATATACTTCGTATAAGGTTGTCTAAAATAGATGTTCATGGCGTAATATTGTATTTAAGTTAAATCTAATAGCTAAAACCATTTTTAGTACCTCTTGCCTCGATAGATGGCGTTGGCCGATTTAAATTCGCGCTATTGATTCGTTACCGAGATTGTATAAGACCCCTCGGTGATAATTAATAAATGTCTTCGTTCTGAGTACGCGGTGTGGTTTCTTTCAAACTCCCGACTCGTCGACAAAGCAGGGCGAAAAGATCTACGATGATCAATAAATTAACACTAAAAAACTGTCCTCTTTATAATATCAGTGCGATTTTTAGAATTGTCATCCCTACGGCACAAAATGTATGCGTCGAGTGCCAAAGCTTTCACCGCGGTAACTGACGCTAGATTAACTACCTAGTAACTGAAATGGCGCAGTTCAACTGAAACTAGAACTACTATCCGAACAAGTTATTACCTATATTGACTGTTATTCCATTTGTAAGAACTTAGAAACTTGCATTTATGTTTGAGAGTCAGACTATAGATGCAAGTTTCTGAGTTTCAACTTACACTCAACTCACTTTTAATATCTGTTTGGTTTTTATTTTTTCTTTATCTACATTGTTCTTACATGACAGTAGCGACAAGAAAAAGGTAACCGAGATATTAAATATTTATAATACATAACATGATTGAAAAGAGTGTCCACAGAAAAGATGAAACTGGTTAGAAAGGAAATACTTTCCGATTTGTACTACGAGTGTCGCCGCTTGTTTCACACCCTTTAAGGGGCCGGCAACCGATGAATTTCCATACAAACGTAATACCACGTTCATTTGTAGTCGGAGCATATTTCCAACATATTATGATGATATTCGGTTATAGACAATATTTATCTAGGTTTCTACGTCTTTCTTTAAAAAAAAAACAAAAAGAAATTTAAGCGAATTTTATTTCGCACTTTTTTACAGCGTAAATAGCAAAACGCCACTCGGCTTTTCTTGTATTAAAAATAACAATATTTCTAATGTTCTCGACGTAGGAACCTAGATAAATATTGTCTATAACCGAATATCATCATAATATGTTGGAAATATGCTCCGACTGCAAATGAGCGTGGTATTACGTTTGTATGGAAATTCATCGGTCGCCGGCCCCTTAACTCCACTACAGGCAATTAACCAATACGAACGCCCGTTACGCAACTAACAGACCACGCACACTTAGATCGCAAGTTTGCTTTTGGTAGTTGAACTATGAGCATTGCCCTACTTTTTTGTACGCCTGCCCCGCCCACAAGGCCATTCTAACCTCTTTCATATATTCTTTGTTCCTCTCCATTGAGATCTACGCTCTGGAATGTGCAATTACTTTCATTTTTCTGACTGACTGAGTTCTTGGCCTTTCAAAAGTGAATGATTTTATTTGAAACAATATTTTTCGAATCTTTAACTCAAGTCCATCTGGAGGAATCTTTTTCCACTACACTCTACTCAGTCGTAAACAGAAAAAAACAGAATCAGAAAGTATCAGGTAATGCATTTTTGCATTCTTTAAAGCACTTTACACAGCAGTTGGACCAGTCTTCTTTAGGGACCTCTTCAATGGCTTTATAGAACGCATCCGCCGATTCAGGTTGCGTAAAACATATGCCTCTAACCACAAAATAGATAGGTACAGAAGTCAATCTACATACAAAGCGCGCACGAGCAACGCACACATAGACACCGCTCACGGACACGATGTCTCGGAGCGCCTCGGCCCACTCGTCGAACAGTTGCGGCTCAAACGCTCATTAGTGTGCGTCCACTGAACGTAGGTATAAAAAGTGAAGTACATACATGAGATTGTCTTCTATACCTATTTATTTTGTGCTCTAACTTTGTCTTTAATTTTTGGAAACAAATAGAAGTCGCAGGGTGCGAGTTCCGAGCTGTAAGGCGAGTGTGTCATCAGTTCCACATTTGACTGACGCCTTCGAATAGGCTTCTGTTTTCTTAGCGGAATGTGAGGATGCGTTATCGTAGTGGAGGAATACATTCATTCGAGGACCAAAAGTTTGGACTTGTTAATTTATCACATAAGTACTTAGGCTTGTGTGATATATTAACAAGTCCAAACTTTCGGGCTGCGGGTTTGTTCCAAAGAGTCGCCATGGCTCTGGAACGCTAAGGGCAACTGTAGGAACACAAGTGGATTTTAGAACCCAGTAAAAGTATGACATTCCCTCTCGCTCCACTCAGAGCTAGAGAATTTATTTGTTGAAGTCTCTTACCAAAAAAAAAGCTCTAAGTGTTGAGTTATTTTATTTTTATTATTTTATTTTATTTTATTATTAAGGCACACCAACAATTTGTTTACAATATTTTTTCATTTAGCATGCAGAAGATTGTACAGTGCAAACAAACCAATTACAGGCGTGCACAACATTCAAAAATGCGTACCTAAATTTTTTGTATTTTTAAATTAAAAATTAGATGTAATTAAAATTGAAGTACAGAATAATAATAAAAAAAAATATATCAATTAAAATATGAGTTTACTATTTACAATAAAAAAATTAAAATATATACATACAGACAATTTACACTATATACTGAACAATACAATAAGAATTAAAAATAAAGCAATTAATAATGTCACATTATAAAAGCAATTGGATTACAATTAGAATAGAATAATCAACTAAAAATTGAATTAAAGAATAAATATTTAAGTACTTACTTGTAAATTATGACTAACATGAGTCGAGTACCCAGAGGAAATAAACGACTTAATTTTTTTTTAAAGGTGTGATATTGTCCAATGACTTCTCTTGCTCTTGGGCGGAGCGAGAGGGCAGAGATGTCAGATAAACACTCAGACAGAACAAAAATCCGCTCTTATAGTTTTTATCATTTTGATGTACAGTCACGGGAAATAAGATATAATATATAAGATATAATAAGATATCGTCTCCCCCCCGCTAACTGTCGTATCTCAGAAACTGGCGTCTCTGCACGATATTACTTACGTGTTCATAACATTATTTTGAATAAGTTCTCTCTAATCATCGTACAATTGCCGAAACGGATCTTGAGCGCTCGGCGTCGGAGTGGGGATCGCTTTGCGCATTCCATACATTGGCTAGCCAATCGTCGTCGTTGTTAGATACATGCAGCAAGGCAGGGAACGAATCATGAGTGACGTCTATGACGCGATGGCGCGGCGAGCCAATCACTGACACTCCCCGCCCCCGCGTCTCACTTCGCACCAATAAAGAGACCGAATATTTGACTTCTACGCAACATGAAGCCAGTGCTCAAGACCCGTATCGGCAATTGTATCTAAAAATATTCTCACTACCTTCGTACCTTAGGGCCTTAGGGCCACTACTAACTTAAAGAATAAGTCAAGAGCATCACAAAAAACTTATTAATTCATTAATAAAGCTACAGCAAACGCAACGACAGGAACATGGTTATAACGCCCGAATGAAAAACGGTTGCCCTGGAAAAATATTCTATAGTTCTGTTATTCTAGAAATAAATGTACGACAAACGGTTTTTAATTACTAAACCCTCAAATAGTTAATTTAGAACCAGTTGTCCATACACGTATTTCTTGAATGCCAGAAGTTAAGTCAATGTCAGACTGTCACAAACTCGTATTAATTTACTCATGTACGAAACTAATTTCTTTAAAAAAAAAGTCAGCTGAGCGAGTTTGTGAGTTTTGAAAAAGAGGTACTTTATTTTTTAATTTTATCTTTACAAATCGATAGTGTTTCATGTACCGGATCGACCCTCCACGGGATTAAAACGATTAAAATTTAGCGGTGTAGATATACAGACATTACACTCGTAAGTGATGAAATTGATTGACTTAAAGATACTGTATTGGTATTCTTTGTACACGAACAGGATAAACTTAACAGGAAAATATAAACAAATATATTTTATTAGACAGTTAACGTTTAACGATAACATTTTCTGTCATATTTGGAGTGACAAGATGACACTAGATGGGCCGTGGAATTGTTCGAAAGAGTTACAGCGACCGTGGAACGTGCAGGGCAATTGAAGAAACCAAGTTAGGTTTTAAACTAGAACTACATTAGACCTGCGCAGCGCGTGGACCACGTCTCGTGACGTTGCGTGGCGTGAATCTAGTGTAGCTCTACAAGTCTAGTTTCTATGTAAAATGTATGGAGACCGACGCGCCCAGATGCGTACGAGGCACACATGTGCGCACTTGCGCAGGGTAGTTCTACCTTTAGTCAGTACCTACTAGTTTGAAACTGCCTCGCCCTTCACTGACAGCAGGAGAGGTAATTTAATTCGATTTAAACCTCAAAAAAAAAACTCAAAAGTCAAACAATTTTTTTTTGGTAAGGTGGATTGTATAGTATTTTACTTATGTAAAATACTATACAATCCACCTTACCAAAAAAAAATTGTGATACTTTTTGAGATTTATCTTGACATAGATAACTATGTCAAGATAAATCTCAAAAAGTATCTGCGAAACTTAGTAGAGAAACTTATGATGCTACAGATATCACATAATTCCTATCCAAAGCCGATACTTGGGTAGTGTAAAAGTGAAACCCGGGGCCCTAAGACGAAGGCAAAGAAGGAACAGGAGCGAGTTTTTAGTCAGTAAAAGTCTGACATGTCCTTCCGCTCCGCCCAAGGGCGAAAGATATCATTAGATGATTTTCCAACCTAGAAAAAAAAATCCAAAGATGATGATCAGACAATTCAATCTTCATTATTCATAATTTCAGCCAAAATACATCCACTCCTAGACATAAACCATTCAAAAAGCCGCTAAATGACCGGCTCTGTGCGTCTTACAACCATTGGATTGCCGCGACCCTCACCAGGTACCCCACCCTCCTTGTGGGAAGCCTTCCAACGCTACGTCTTTCAACCCTATCAACCATGACTGTTCTGCGAGCAACGTGCCCCTACTCACTGCCAGTTGACACTGCAAGTTTGGCGATTCTATGAACTATGTTGGTGAACTTAGTTCTCTTACCAGCCAAAATAATGCCGTTTAACTTAAGGCCAGGTTTTACCCATTTTGAACTTTTTTAAACCTCTGGAAATCCACAAATATAAAAGAGAACGCCATAAAAAAAATATATTATTAAAATTTACTATATGATATAAATTAGTTGGCTCGATAAAAAAAAATCGCGAATCTACCCTAAGGGCCTAAACACGTTACGACGACGCAACGTGACGACGCAGCGTGCCACGTCACGGAAAGATATGGATAGATCCAGTATTTTCTTTGTATCTGTTTCTTCTTTAACCGTCTTCTTAATATTAGCAGGAGAAAAACGTCTAGTGTGGTTCATTTTTCGAAATTAACTGCGGCAATTCTACAAATGCGCCACCGTCAATACGACGTCCTTCAACGTGGCACGTTGCGTTGCCGTGTCGTAGCAGGTTGCGTGTTTGAGCCGTAACTTACGATTTCAGACGAAACGACACTTACGACGACGCCTACGAGATTACGTCACGGACATATTCGAAAGTTACAAAAAATAATGAAGCATGTTTTTTTTTTATTTGTTATAAACTAGTACTTGACTGCGATCCTACCTGATGGTAAGCAGAAAAAAAAGGGCCTCGCAAAAACAAATATCTTGAATAATTACTGTTTTTTTTTTATAAAAAATTAAACCCGGGTGGAGATCATACAAAACACTCAGGGACTACAATCGGCTCTTAAGACAATTTAACAATAACTTCTAACACCGTAAAAGGAGACGATACTTAAACCCTGGATACTACAAAGAAATGAGATACACAATTAAACCATTTTCCTTAATAGAATTCCGTGTAGAAATAATTTTAGATTGTTATTCCCCGAAGTAAAGGGCCGGGCCGCAAATTGGCTTCACACAGAAAATGAGATAAAGCCATTATACCAATTGGAGCTAGTTATTGGAATTGCTTGAAGATATTGCACCATCAAGTGTGCTATATTATTGTGCAATGTATGGGCTATTATCATTGACATCCTTTTTTATGGTGGTTCTTCATCAAATGACTTCAGGGTGGTGTGGCAGGGAGTGCCAGATCCGCATCAGGCAGCGGCGCTCTCGCTGCTGCCGGGAATCCGATCCCGATTTCCGGCCACCGTAGGCGCGGGCTTGCGGACAGTGAGCAATTGGTAGCTCGCTGTCCGGCCGTCTGGTGACTGTCCGGACCAAGCCCAAGTCGTCGACGGCGCGCAATTTTCCCGCGAGCCTCAAGGAGTTGTCAGCAACAGCAGGGGCCCAGCCAGGTCGAAGCCTACTGGAGCCAGGGTTATCCGAAAGGGAACTCGAGCCCCGGTATGAAGGCTAGAAGGAACGGGGTGGGCTTTTAGTCAGTAAGAGTCTGACACTATCTCCCGCTCCACCCAAGAGCGGGGGTTGTCATTGGATGATTTTTCCCACAGTCCCCACAGTTCCCAGCAGTCGATTGTTCTAAAATTGTTTTACCGCCACTGTCTTTTCTATTTTATAAATAAGTACAGAAATAAGTCCTGCATTATTTTTTCAGGTTTTTCAAACACCTTTTCAGCGGAGATGGTTTCCATGGTCCTGAATACTTAAAACATTGAAATGCTTTAAGTGTTTTAAAACTATTTTTATTCTAATCAGGCCTCTAAGGATATTTTTCTAGACGACATGAATTATTAATGCTAAGTTTTTTTTTTTTTTTTAACTTGAGCAGTCTATCCTGTGCTTCATGAAAGAAAAATCAATACCTACGGCAGGGATTATCGTATCTAGTTATTTCTAAAATCCCAAACAATATTTTGAAGAAATGCCTTCGTATAATAAAACAAGGCCTTTTTTGGTAGTTGGAAATCATCTAGTGACTTCTTCGGCTCTAAACCTCGAGAATGACTTGACCAATTTCGGTAACTATTTGAAGTCTTCGGAAGAGAAAATTGGAAAAATTGCACTAAAGCAACATCGCACAAAAAACACAATTTTTCTTTATTATATTATCCAAACTGTTGAATATTGAGGTTAGCTGTCAAACCCTAGAATAAACTTCTTTTATTTATTCGAAGATTTGACACTTTATCTTTTTACGATATGACGTTTGTGACACAATGAAGTGTGTTGGGTCAGCTAGTTTAAAATAAATAACAAAGATTTTTGTTTAGAGGCTTTAAACAACATTCAAAACGTTAAACTATAGTCAGCAGAGCATCCACATATTTTTACAGTATGTTTAAGCCCCCTTGTGTATCATCAAATAAGTTATACCGCTCTGCGTGAAGCTAGAGGAAGTGTCAGATTTTTATTGACTGAGAAAGAAAGAAAGAAAGAACAAAACAAAAAAGAAAGTGTGTTGCTTTAGTTGCTCTTTGCATTCTAAATATAGTGGCACCATCAATAGGCTAGTTGCCGTAAGAAATGTAATTAGTCCGTCTTTTAGATTGTTCAAAAATAAGGGACACGTATTTTTTATTTGTAAATTAAACCTAAAATGATAAAGACATAGCCCAAATATTTTTTTTTTATGGTGGGAAAAAAAACATGCATTGATATCCCCCGCTCTTGGGCGGAGCGGGAGATAGTGTCAGACTCTTACAAGATATAGCCCATTAAAGTTACGTATAACGTAACTTCTTGTTCGTTTTTGTTTAATCGAAAAAACAAAAAATACATGTCCAATATTTTTTTATAAACTAAAATACGGACTAATTACATTTTTCCCGGGATCCCGACCCTGACTACCAACCACGGTCGCCGTCCGGTCATCCCGCCGTCCGTCCGTCTGATAATCGACCGGACCGACCCTGAGTTGTCGACCGTAGGGGCCCAGAACGGCCGGTACCGCTTGGACAGCGGGGATTTTCTGAAAAGTAAATCCGTAATCCTATAATGCAAAAGGCAACTGAAGGACACATGTGTGGTTTTAGTCAGTAAAAGTCCGACAAGAAGTTGGATCCACCTAAAAAAATGCTCGGCATCAAAGCTTTTGATCACGATACCGATAGGATTGCGAATCTAAAACAAAACGTGATACAATCAAGGCCCATATAAACCAAGTTCAAGTACAACAAACTAACTTAGTTCAGAACGACACGATTACAATGCGGAATCACGTCGTTTTGTCTTATTACTACCAAATGCTGCATTTATGTAAAACGCCTAGCCGTTTTGGTAGCGGCCGAATTAATATTCTGACTGCGACATATATATAATGTTTTTAAAAAGTATCTGTGTTGCTAGCCTACCGTTTTTAATATCCTAAATGTAGCAAAGAGCCACATTTGTAATGGTAACTGCGTACAGTAAAAATTTATGATATTTCACTGAGTTGCAGTTACATTTTTACAATACATTTGTGAGGTTAAGTTGGAAAATTGTCTTGGTACAAGTTTTTCATTGCAGCATATAATTGCATCTCACTATCGTTTCAGAGTTGGTAGAATATATTGAATGTCTTTGTTTCAGAGGAAAAAAGAATTCATTTTGACAATTACTTAATGAATTTATTTTGACGTGCACTATTTTTATAAATGTAGGTACTATGGTATTGACATTTGTATTTTATATTTATTTTGATTTCTACATACAATATATTTGACTTCTCTTACTTTATTGCCTTAGTTTGTAATACTACCTACTTAAATCTTTGAAATTACATAGCCCTTAGGGCCATAGGCTTAGAGACAAAGAATATTCCTCGCCCGAAAACAACAAGCAAGCTTCAACAGCAAAATCATCCAATGACATCTCCCCCTCTTGGACGGAGTGGGAGGGTGTATCAGACTTTTATGACTAAAAACCGACTCCTGTTCCTTCTTTGCCATCGTCCCAGGGCCCGTGTTTCACTGTCACACTACCCGTGGCCCAATAAGCTTTGACCCTGCTGGGACCCTACGGTTTGCTGACATTTCATTGAGGCGCGCGTGGAACAATATGCGCCGTCGACTACTTGGGCTCGGTCCGGTCGGTTACCGCACGGTCGGACGGCGAGCTACCCATTGCTCGCCGTCCGCAAGCCCAAAACCAAGGTAGATCACGTCCTGGAATAGTACCTACATAAGATATTTTTTTATCCCAGGAGTAGGTTCCCTTAGGTTAATTTTGTATTTTCACGCAAGCGAAGTCGCTGACAGCGGCTAGGTCTTACACCTAGATAGGTAGAATACAAGAGGTAGACATAATTTTCAAGATTTTCCACGAAAACCCACAGAAACTAAATGAGACAAAGAATATTCCTGTCCCAAAAACAACAAGCAAGCTTCGACAGCAAAATGGCAATATACATAAGAAAACAAGACCGCCATTTGTGAAACTTCTGACACAAATATTCGTGAACGAAATATTCTTTCACGAAGTTCAAAGAAATTAGGTATTCTGTGTAAACTGTGCGAGATATATTTCTGCTCATGTGTTGGAAGCATTAAGATTCAGAAGAGGGCTTCTTTCGCGTCTTGGCACGACGTACTGTTGTCTTTTAAAAGGACTACACCTATTTATCACCCTGTGTACCTAAAGTACCTAAGGCATCTAACCTCTAGATACTTACACAGATATTTATTTTGGTCTGTATGGTTTTATTTATTTACGCAAAAAAAAAGGTAAAAAGGTAAAGGGTTGTTAGTAAAAGGTTATATTATTTTGTTTATTCATTGAATTTACATATTATTAACTTAAAAAAATATAAAAAAATGTAGCCCACTTGTGTCAGTAATAGGGTCCAAGCTATCTGTGGTCAGGACTCTTACTGTTCAGGGTACCGCGTTCTGAATGAAGTACTTGATCCAGCCCCTAAGTTAATTAGTCTGCTAGCGAAGGAGAAGGTCGCAAGAGTGAAAGAACGTACATCCTAACGCCCCAGCCGTCGCGACAAGAGGCGCAGTCTTACGGACGGCTAGCAATCGGTAGCTCGCCGTCCGCTCGTACTGTAATAACCGTGCCCGAGTCGTAAGTGTTTCACGCCTGCCTCAAGAGATGTCAGCAAACCATAGAAGCCCAAAAGAGCTGAAAGCTCAAAGCTGATAGTATATACATACATACAATTACCGTCACGGATCTTGAGCGCTCGGCGCGGCGTCAGAATGGGGATCGTTTTGCGCATTCCGTACATTGGCGAGCCAACCCTCGTCGTTGTTAGATACATGCAGCAAGGCAGGGAACGAATCATGAGTGACGTCTATGACGCGATGGCGCGGCGAGCCAATCACTGACACTCCCCGCCCCCGCGTCTCACTTCGCACCACTAAAGAGACCGAATATTTTGACTTCTGCGCAACTTGAAGCTAGCGCTCAAGATCCGTGCCGGCCATTGTACCTACTCATGGTCCCAGAACTCAGAAGGTACTTAACTGAAGTATCATAGGTGTGGTTTTAGTCAGTAAAAGCCTGACACCCTTCACGCTCCACCCTTGGCCAGGAGAACACATAAGATGATTTACCACCTCAAAAAAGGGTGTTTAGTTGAGGTACCCATATGGCGATGAAGCCATTGGTTGACACGACTATCGGTACAATGATCGCAGAATCCATATCCCACATGTCGACAACATCGCAAGCTCTAATTGGTTTGCTTATCTTTCTCAGCTTTCACGAGGTTCTCGTCATGCGGGACAGTTTTGCATGATTCCTGTAACTATTCGTATCTTTATTGCAAAAATGCCATATTTGTGGTATAATATGATTATTATTTTTTATCAAATCTGTAGGTTATTTATTTTTGCCGAAGCTATCTTTGTAAATAAGTGTCGTAGCCAATAACCGGTTTTACCTTTTTTTTATGGTGGAAAATAATCATCCAATGACAACCCCCGCTCTTGGGCGGAGCGGGAGATAGTGTCAGACTCTTACTGACTAAAAGACCCACCCCGTTCCTTCTAGCCTTCATATCGGGGGCTCGAGCTGTCTTTCGAAACTAACCCTGGCCCCAGTAGGCTTCGACCCAGCTGGGTCCCTGCTGTTGCTTACAACTCCTTGAGGCGCGCGGGAACAGTGCGCGCCGTCGACGACTTAGGCTTGGTCCGGACAGTTACCGGACGGCCGGACAGCGAGCTACCGATTGCTCACTGTCCGCAAGCTCGCGCCTACGGTGGCCAGAAATCGGGATCAGAAATCCAGTGGCGGCGGCGAGAATGCCGTTGCCTGATGCGGTCGGCCTCCTCCTTTGCGAGCATTACTGCTTCGCAGAAGTCGGCGTCCGCCTGCCACTCCTCCTCGCTCCGGACCATGGCCTCAACCAAGGCCCGGCGCGAGAGGTCTCCGCCGCCGTTCGCCCCCACAAGGGCACGGCGATGCTCCGCCCAAGCAGGGCACACCTCGACTGTGTGCTCCACCGTGTCCTCCGGGCGTTCTGCACAGTGGCGACACCCGGGCGTCTCTTCCGCTCGAATCCGGAACAGATACCTCCCGAACGTGCCATGTCCGGTGAGGACCTGCGTCATGCGGAAGGTAAGGACGCCGTAAGGTCTTTCCAGCCACGCCTCAAAGAGGGGACTTACTGCCATGATTGTGGCGTGCCCAACCGGTTTTACCTGTAGATTCGTCTTGATGAGACGATCTATATTTAACTTAATTTAGATAAAAAATTGCAGATAGTTGGTTTTTGCAATAAGCGTACGATATGAGCAAAGACAGGGGAAAATCTAGTCTTGATTTATTAACATACCAAATTGATTAGATCGTCTGAAGGTTCAAGTGGTTAAGCCCAGTTTAAAGGAGTCTTAGATCCGATGTTATATATTTTGAAGAAGATAAATAATGTTTTAGACTTTGATGTTGATATTTGTATTCAGAACTGTGCGATTGTAGAATGATAAATTTTTGAATTGGTAGTTTAATACCTCGGAATCTGTTCATAAAGAAGGTATTAAATGGGTAGAGTAAATACAACTCAACCAAGCTAAGTTGGTACCTCGCGTCGATTACGTCACACTGACGCCTAAGTCCGGTCTGGAAAAAGGATTCGCTAATTTATTTTATTTATTAGGGAAAACAAACTAACACATAGAGAATTACATAAAAAAGGCTTAACAATAGTTTTATACATGTGATATCAACAACTTTCTTCACATATAAACATGAGACATGGAGAGACTTCAATCAATCAATCAATCAAAAATATTTTATTTCACATAGGCCTACATGGGCACTTATAAAACGTCAGAAGCTAGTGCACGGTTCCAAATTGGTCGTTTCCTATGGAGAAGAACCGGCAAGAAACTCCATGGTTACTCTTTTAAAAAAGTGGGTGTTTTTACAATATTGATATTATATTATGTAAGAACAGTGTAGACCAGTCAAATATTGTACACAAAAGCACAATAAAAAAATTCTCAGTAAAAAACAAAGTAAGTCGTAATAGGAAGTAGTCTAAGAGTTCGTGGAGTATACAGTGTTCTCACATTCACAATACAAAAAGAGGCTATATAAAAAAAATCAGGTATAATATAATGATTACAACTATCAATAAAATGTTAACAAAATAAATTACCAACGAATTTATGACAGTTGAAATATAAATAAAAAATAAAAATATTGCAAAAGCAATGTGTCAGAGGAAAAAAAAAAATGTATATCTAATTATTAAAACAAAGGTGGAGCAGTTATAGACAAAATATTGATGATTTACCAGGGGGCCACATGTGCAGAGGTAGTCATTGCCAAACAAGCGTGTCTTCGACATAGTCTTTAACCTTGTAATATGCTTTTTCGGTTAGGACACGCTTGATATGAGATTTGAATTTTCCCTCACTAAGTTCTGTTACCGCCTTTGGCAGCTTATTATAAAAGCGAATGCTGTTTACTAAGAATGACTTGCTAGTCTTAGCTAGTCTCCATTTGGGTAAGACAATTTCGTGTTTACTACGTGTATTTTTGTTGTGAAAATCGCTTCTAATTTTAAAGAGTCCTAAGTTTTTACGAACATACAAAATGCTTTCCAAGATGTAAAGAGAAGGCAGAGTAAGTATATCAATTTCTTTGAATTTATTTCTGAGGGACTCGCGAGGGCCCATTTTATAAATAGCCCGGATTGCTCTCTTTTGTAATATGAAAATTGAGTCTACGTCAGCTGCAGGTCCCCACAGTAAAATGCCATAAGACATAATACTGTGGAAATAAGCATAGTAAACTAACCTAGCTGTGGCTATATCTGTCAATTGCCTTATTTTTCTTACTGCATATGCAGCTGAGCTTAGTCTTCCCGAGAGAGTTCTAATATGAGCACCCCACTGCAGTTTAGAATCGATAGTTATACCCAAAAACACGGTTTCTGTAATAACATCCAGTTTTTTGCTGTCAAGAATTAGATTGACGTCAACTTGAGGGACATTTGGCAATGAAAACTTTATACATTTAGTTTTATTTGCATTTAATAAGAGATTATTAGCTGCAAACCATTTCGAAAGGACAGCCAGACTCTCGTTGACATGCAAGACATCCCCATCTTTTCTGTCTACTTTAAAAATAAGAGAGGTGTCATCAGCAAATAGAATTATATCGGATAAATTAGCCATCATGAAGGGAAGGTCATTAATATAAACTAAAAAGAGGAAAGGGCCTAGAATTGAACCTTGAGGCACGCCCATCTTTACTAAAGACCCCGAGGACGTCACCCCATTAATGGATACTTTTTGCTGCCTGTAAGATAAATAGGAAAAAACAAGATCAGCAGCTCGTCCACGAATTCCGTAATGATGTAATTTACAGATCAGAGTATTATGGTCAACACAGTCAAATGCTTTAGAGAGGTCACAGAATATGCCAATAGCATCCTGGGACTTCTCCCAGGATTCCAAAATGTGACTGATGAGTTTCACTCCTGCATCTGTTGTTGACCTTCCTTTCGTGAAACCAAACTGATGACTATGCAAAATCCCATTTGAATTAAAATGAGACAACATCTGGTCGAGCATGATCTTTTCATAGATTTTACTCAATGCTGGAAGCACAGATATTGGTCTATAATTAGAGGGATCACTCTTACTACCTGATTTAAAAATTGGTACTACTTTACTGTGTTTCATTAAATCAGGGAATGTACCACTGTCTAAACACTGATTAAATATGCCCGTTAGGACAGGAGCAATTGTTTCAATAATTTCTCCAAGAATCTTAACGGATATACCCCATAAGTCTTCAGTGTTTTTTATGTTAAGACTTTTGAATGCTTTTATTATTGTATCCACAGAAATACGCTTAAATTCAAAGTTTGGTATATCCTTAGTGAAATGTTCTTTTAAAAAAGATTCAGCTAACAAAGACGAAGAAGGGAGGAACTTGGTTTGACAAGAGCTGTATTTTTTTTTTAAGTATCTAATGCTAATTTTTTTTATGTACTTAACAAATGTTTCTTAGATTTTATTTTGCATGTATTGTTTTTAATATTATATAATTTTTAATATTAAAATATACCCAAAAAAAAAATACAAAAAATTATGCTATCTAGCGAGGTACAAACTTAGCTTGGTGGAGTTGTAGGTACATAAATATTTATATCTCCCTGCGGTAGGCATTTAAATAGTCAAATATAGTATGTTTTTCATTGGCCTCGAGGCTGTTCTTATCGCTTTTGCTGGTTTCCAATTTCTATTCACTCAATTTATTCAAAAAAGCTCGAAATATATTGGAAGTTTTATCGCTCTATACAAGGCTGGTGCTAAAAATTCAATCTGACTCGAATATCTAGTAAAATCCACGAGAGATAATATAACTTGGTACCTTTTATACAGGTTCAACTCGTGAAAATATTTCCTGAAATATTTACGGTGGAGACATATCTGTATGGCCTGTATGGCTGAAGTGGGACTAGGCAGGTTGCACTTACAAGCTCGCCGTCCGACCGTCCGGTAACCATCCGGAAGGATTTGTTTCTGAAAGGAAGATTCGGCCCCGGTACGAAAGGCAATAAAGGAACAGGAGTAGGTTTTTTAAGTCTGACATTATATCTCGCTCCGCCCAAGAGCGGGGGATGTCATTGGATGATTTTCCCACCCCAAAAAAAAAGTCACACTTACAGGACAGATAGAAAGTAAGGACGAGGCTTCAAAGTCTTGAGCACCGACGCCGAGTTGCTAGCCTGTCGGTTTTACCCTGGTTGCATTTCGGGGAGTGTGCGTCGGAATTGCATAACTTGATTGAGACGTACGGCGATGGACCACCAGAACATGGTGGACATCCCACCCATACGCACAAAACGTTTGGGAACACAATCATTCATTGAGCGCACATCGAAGAAGTGGAATTCTCTGCCGGAGTTTGTATAAGTAGTGAGGTTACTTTTAACATCATGTTAAAATTGAACTGGAAAAACAAGAAAAAAATCGGCCAAGTGGGAGTAGGAATCGCGCACTAAGAGCTTCGTACAATGCGTTCCAAATGAGAATAGGATCGCCCGCCATGTTGTGACGTCACGATTTACTGTCAAATCGAGGAAAGAAATATTTAAATATTAATTAATTTACGAAAAATTTAATTTATTTATGAACTGTGAACGAAAAAAGTTTAATCAGAATCCAGTTCTTCAATTTTACTCATCTCTGAGTTCTTCAACTTTGCCAAAATTTCTTCGAGTTGACAGTACGACGAGACGTCAAAACATAGGAATCGGTCCTATTCTCATTTGGAACGCGTAGTACCTTCCGTAGCTAAAAACGGTAAAAAAATCGCGTTTGCTGAATGGGAGCCCCATATGTTATTTTAGTATTTTTTGTTATAGTGGCAACAGAAATACATAATCTGTGAAAATTTCAACTGTCTAAATATCACAGTTCATGAGATATAGTCTGGTGACAGATGGACAGACACACGGACGGATAGTGGAGTCTTAGTAATAGGGTCCCGTTTTACCCGAAGCCTAGAAATAAATAAATAAAGTCGTTTATTTATAGCATCAAAACAATAAAGTATAATTTTAAATATAAAAAACCGGCCAAGAGCGTGAACTCAGTGTAGGGTTCCGTAGTTTCCCGTCCGTCACAATAAGTGAACCCACTTATGAGTTTAAAAAAATGCTTGCATATACGATTATACTACAAACTTAGTCCAGAAATTATTTTGTACAACCTTTTTGTCTTTTTGTACAAAAACTGTTCTTTCCATCAAGTTCAAAATGATTTGCCTAGAAAGTCCTTATAAAGTTCCACTTTTCAGATTTATTTCATATTTTCTAAACTTATGGTTCAAAAGTTAGACCCCGGACACACACATTGTTTTTTACTTTTGGAGCGATTATTTCCGAAATTATTGACATTATCAAAAAATGATTTTAGTAAACCCCTATACATTTTTAAATACCTATCCAACGATATATCACACGTTAGGGTCGAAATTAAAAAAAAAATCACTTCCCACTTTACATATAGGGGGGCTACCCTAATAAAACATTTTTTTCCAATTTTTATTAAATTTACCATTTTGTCGGCGTGATTGATATACATATTGGTACCAAATTTCAGCTTTCTAGTGCTAACGGTCACAGAGATTAAGCGAGGACGGACAGACGGACAGACAGACAGACGGACAGACAGACATGGCGAAACTATAAGGGTTCCTAGTTGACTACGGAACCCTAAAAAGAACACAGTTGCTTATTTGCCTGAACTAGGATGAACCTGTGTTTCAGGCTAGAGTGCTTAAATACAAAAAAAAAAAATAGAGATACGACGTTTTTATTTACAAACAGTAAGTAGGTCTTCTGTCTCTATATAAAAAAAAAATGGACCCATTCTGACAGATTCGCTAAAGGTGTAATTTGTGACAGGTCCTTGCGTGGCACTAGACAAGATAATAAAAAAATACAAAGTATACCACGTTATCTGGTAATATCACCGCGAAGGTAGTTCCAACTCTTCTCATATTGGAACTTTAACTGCCGATACCGTCATAGGAAATAAAACATCGCAACAAAGTTTCGAAGACTCAGCACACTGTTGTGACTACAATACGAACTCACAAACTCACCACCTAACGCAGCCAGGTTTTATTATAAAACTTTTTTCTATTACACAACTTGAAACATTAAAACGAGAACTGGTATAATACCCTGACAATAACTATCCTCCCACCAGGTGGCGCTCGCATCATTTATTCAGATCGGGGAATCTAATAAAACCTGCTGTCTCTTACATTAACTTACCTTTATAAAGGCATAAATTGGTAAAATAGGTCTGTAAAGCTGTCAGGGCCTCATTTCATCAGTTTATTCCTGCCAGCTGTCCCGTAGGAATTCTCCAAGTGATCGTTCCAGTACCACTTCATTCATTACGGCCACCCTCTTTTGTTTTAAGTTGTACAACGATGTATAGAAAATGGAAGAGACGGGTAAAGTTCCGTGATCAGTTAGAACGGTCTTTGGTCAGTTGGTAGTAGGAATATTAAATGAAGATGGAAGTTTGTTAACTTAAACGGGCTTCACGTTATGAGTTAACTAGTGCTTCTTGAGTCGGTTCTAGACTGAAATACAACTTCTAAACGCTTTTTGTTCAATTTATGACCTTAAACAACATTATTTTTAGTTTATGCAAAACCTGAATATAATTCGTTCAGAATCTGTAACTGAATGGATTCCAATATTTTTTACACCATGTTATATTTTTCCCAAAAATATTTTAAAAGCTTACAAGTTGGAGACCGACACTAAGTACAACACAGGTCACGGCAGGACGTAGCGGGCATTAGGCGTCAGCGAACAGCTGGGTACAAGTGCAAAACAACCCCTCTGTCACCTGGATGGCCCGGTGACTGTGTATTTTTTGCTGACGTAACAAGCTTATAACTTTGTGATTTTTCATGATACAGTTAAGTTTTGGACATAAATTCTTTACATAAAAATACTAGACGTGTTTCAGGTTTACTAATATTGTATTTTCCTATGGTCACTAATTTTGTGATGTGACTTTAACCATAAAGTATTTATTTTAGAGTCACAACACTTTTCTAGAGCTGGCAACAACATAGGTTTCCTTGTTACTTAAAACTTTGAGCACAATATGAACCATAACATGATATTGTCCTCCATTTTTGTTGAAATTTTGAACAAATATAAGAGTGCTTTTGCATCTCTCACGCAGTTTATTTTATAACAAACAATTATTTTCCATGTGCGACTTTATAAAAGAATCAAATTACGATACCTAATCGCCGATAAGTTTTACTTATGTATCTACCTTACTATTATAAGAGGTAAAGTTTGTTTTTTTTGTTTGTAGGAGGTAATCTGTGAAGGTACTGATCGGATTGCGAAATTTTTTCACCAATAGAAAGCTGCTTTATTTCTAATTGACATAGGCTACTGCTATATTTTATGTGCGCGAGTGAAGCCGTAGGCTAAATCTAGTGTTTCATATAAAGACAAGGTTATCAACCTTGAGTAAGTGAAACAAAGCACCATGAAGTCTTGTACATACATTTCAGCTACTTTTACAGGCGGAGACATACAATAAACCACTCGATATTGCGACAGACGATCGTAAATCACAAACATACAGCCAAAACCTATGTTATTACTGATACTTTTATGAGCATACATAAATCTAAAACACTGTCGCGTAAACTCATCACTATCTATATTATAAAAGGAAGCTAATTTCTTTTAGATCATGATTGCCCAAAGAACTAGTACTAATCGAACAAAGGATTGGCTAAAGAACAATAGCCCGAAGAACGGTCGACCATATTAATATTTGCCCGAAGAAAGGTCATCCAAATTAATGTTTGTCCGAAGAACGGTCACCCAAATTAAGGTTTGCCCGAAGAACGGTCACCCAAATTAATGTTTGCCCAAAGAACGGTCACCCAAATTAGGGTTTACCCAAAGAACGGTCGCCTGAATTAATGTTTGCCCGAAGAACGGTCGCCCGAATGAATGTTTGCCCGAAACACTACTGTCGAAAGAACGATTGCCTGAAGAACGAATTTATGAACTTTTGAAGAGTGATTTGAATTGTCTGTCGGAGCATTTATCCAATTACTATCCAGATGGCCGTTGGGGCCGAAAGGTTCTGGAGTGGCGACCGCGTACCAGAAGACGCAGCTTAGGAAGGCCTCCTACAAGGTTTACCGATGACCTGGTGAAGGTTGCGGGAAAGCGATGGATGCGAGTCGCACAGGATCATTCACTTGGGGGACTCCTATGTCCAACAGTGGACGTATATCGGCTGAAATGATGATCCAAAATAATAACATAGCAAGTTGTATAGGTAGATATTTGTAGCAACACTATAAATGATTGGTTTCAAATTGATATGATTGGCAAAATAATTGAATGCATCGTTCAATCATGCTTTTATTTTGTAACGTTAACGTTACAGCTGAAACCGCATACCATACCGCATATTGTGTACCTATTTATTTTAATTGGTTTTTCTGGTCATGTATTAATTACTTAGTACCAGTATTCTTTTTTACACAAGCGTATATCATACTTGCTTCTGCCAGTGTCTTCGCCTAAGTTAAAATCCCGTCCGATCAAGATTTATATTAGTGGCAACATTAAAAGTTCAATTCTGCTAAAAGTCAAACTTAAAAAATCTAGTAAATTTAATTTCCAATAATAATATTTTTTTACGATCCTTAGACTGGACTGGCTTGATTTGATAAAACTTAGTCAATGATTTCGCCGGTATATTATATCATGGTAACTTACGTAGACACTTAAAAATCATCAACAATTTCCTTGCAGTTATTCTTTCAGATAAATTATTTATTTATTTAACTAGAACAAGATGTGTAAAGCTTAAAAAACATGGTGATTACGTCGTGCAACCGTGAGGCAACGCATTGTGTATGATATGATTTTAGAATAGGTAGATCGAAAGACACTTATATCACACCCGTACGCAAAATACGCCCTTTAGGTATGAAGTTGTGAACACCACAAACAGCCCGAAATACAAATACAAAATGTGTGTGCGATTTCATACAACAGCGCAAAAACAAAGTAAGTTTTCTAAAAGTTAAGTTTTCTTCGCGAACGTGGGTAAAAATACGAAAAAAAAGCAAATGGTTTTTACATACGTAGTGAAAGTATTTTATTTTATTCTGCAATCATTGATCATTGTTCTTCTTCATTCATTGATTTTTTTCATCATTTTTTTTCTTTATTCCTACAAAATTCTTCAATCACTGTGGTCACAGTATTATTCAAAGAATATGTTTAAAAAAAAACACATAAACTATTCCTTCTTAACGTTTCCAATACTCGAAACGAACCGAACCCTTCTTTAAAAGTTCCTTCCTAAGTGGACTTCCAGTCACCCGAAGATCATTAATAAAAGTATCCTTCCATGGCGAGGACTAAATCCCCATCAATCTTGGCATTGAGCTAGATATGAACGACCCCTAAACCCAGGATCCGTTATCGAGTAGTTCCCGAGGACTAATAGTTGTAATTTAGTGGGAACCGCGGATATAGACTGTCAGAATCTTCATCACTCATCATAACACCTTTCCTTTTTTTTTGAGTATTGGAAATTATCTTTTATATTATAGGTATACTAGCGATCCATTACAGCTTCTCATAGGTTTTAGAAATATTTTTTGTTGGACTAGGTATATTGAAAAAAAAAACTCAATGATAACAATCCGATTATAATATAGGTGTCTTTAAGGCTACAGTGAATATAGGCTCTTAATAAACGATTACATCACTGCTTACCATCGGATCGCAGTCAAACAATAATTCTAACTTATTATTTTACATTTAATTGAGTCCTTTTGCATTTTTACACAAGTACGTAGCACTTTCTTCGGGTCTGGTAATAATAAAGGAACTTTTTACAAACACTTTTTCGTTAAAATAATCTTTGATATTCTCCTCTTTTCCCTATTATAATATGCATGTATTATTTACACTTAAATCTTCCTCATCAATCACTCTTGTCTATCGTTGAAAACTGCATAAAAATCTTTTTCATAGCTCGACTTTATTTTAATTTTTATTAGTTTTTTGTTGAAAACAAAAAGAAATTCATATTCTGTAAAAATTTTAACACTACATTAACTGTAAGAGGTTATGTCGACGGACGGACAGAATGATTGACGAACAGTGGACACAAATAATAGGGTCCAGTTGCTACGAGTACGGATCCCTAAACAATTATAAACACACAGTGTCTACATCTCTATTTTCTCCAATTTTCCTTTCGCAGATATGCTGGAAGTGATTTCTTTAGAAATAAGCTTCACTACTATACTATTCTTATATTTTCTTCTTCAGTTCTTTTATTATTGTGTGTACATAAATTGTTAAATAAATAAAATAAAATTTTGTTCAAAAATAAACATAGACAAGAACTCAATTTGTTCAACGGATGTTTTATCCATAGATCCAATCTCTATGAATACGCGAAATCGCACTGTCGAGACAAGTCTGATTTCCATCTTAGTTTTCATCCCAGGTGGTGTTCAGTAGTTCTTACCTACTTAGGTATTTTTATGAAAGAAAGCTCGTATTGATCTGCCTATGTATAAATAACTTAAGTATTGAAAAAAACGACCAAAATTTAAAAAAAAAAGGTGAAACACTCTCTATTTGGTCAATAATTGATTTGACGTAGGTCTTTGATCAATTTTTTTTAATTGTTTATTATGCGCATGGAATCAAAGTTTAAAATAATTATGAAGAGCAAGAGTACGATAAATTATTACATAGGTAGTACCGCAGTTTCAATATATTTAAAAAAAAAAAAACACAAATCTCCGGCAAAAAAAAACTTTCTTAAAGCAGTGTGGTCAATAGAATCATATCTTAATATTTACCGTTACTAAAATCGGTTATTATTTAATAAAATATTCATAAAAATTACACAAAATTAATAAACTCACGTCAACAATCCGCAAACAGTGTTTGACATTTCAAATACCTCACACTGCACTAGCGCTGATTTTGATGTGTAGTTCTAAGGCTTTTGCAGTTAAAATATAAAACGATCAAGACTCTCTTAGTCACGTGCGCAGCGATCATATAACATTGCCAATTTGTTATTATCTACAAAAGCCTTGAGTCAGCAAATTCTTCTAATATTTTATTTTTATTGACAGGCCGGCGTTTATCCTCTATATCACCTGATGGTAAATGATGATGTGGTCGGCGATGAAGCACACTTATCTAGAAGAAACCTATTCAATCTTGACTTAAAGATCCCTAGGTGGTTACTATCAGGAAACACAGACTCTAGTCTTTAGCTGTACGTACAATGAACGCGTTCTCAAAACATTTTGTGCTTATGGGTGCAAACATAAAAATACAGGTTTTCGCCCCCGAAACGGGTCGGTACGATTCGGTACGGGTTGGTACAGATAGGTAGGTACCGGTCAAACCACATACACTGGCCAATGCTTAATTAAACCCGTATGACTCAGTCCAGGCAGTCGGTACTGACCAGCATAAACCTGTTTCTTTATAATTGAGCGCTTAAGAACACATGGGAGATTTATACCTGCACCGATCGGTACCGACCCGCACAGATTCACCTGCACCAATAACCTGTTTCTTTATGTTTGCACCCTTAGGGTAGACACACCATGTCACAGTGGCACCTGGGCTGCAGGCAGGCTAAAAAAGCAATGCCAAGCTTAAATAAAATCCTAACCAGCAACCTGCTACGACTAGGCAGAGGCAGCTTGCATCAGGTCTGGTCTGCGTCTGACAGGGGACATCACCGGACATTGCTCCCTGAATAAACACTTGTTCACAATGAATATCACAGACAGCCCTCTGTGCAGAGGATGCATGGAATCAGAAGAAACTGTCGCGCATGTGCTCCTGGAGTGCACAGCCGTCAGCGAGATAAGAACACGAACCTTGGGAGCACCGAGTTCACTGATGGACGCCCTGAGCAAACTGAAGAGACTCATCTGTTTCTGGAATGAGGTGGGCTGGTTAGAGTAAAGGCCGCCATGGCTCACGCGCAATGGTCCAATAAGGTCTAAGTGCGGAAACCAGACCACAAAGATAGTATAAGAAGAAGTCACGGTGGCGCCGACTGGTGTTCCAATGATAAAACGACTAGGTAACACTTTTTAACAATGAATATCACAGACAGCCCTCTGTGCAGAGGATGCATGGAATCAGAAGAAACTGTCGCGCATGTGCTCCTCGAGTGCACAGCCGTAGTATACAATAATCAATAATCTCCTCGTAAAGTAATCACAACTTACCTACCTGAGAGAAACGTGTATTTTATAAGGGTTAAGACAATAATTAATTGTTACAGTATAAATCTTGTAAGGGATTACTCTTTCGCCTACGCTCAATAAGCCAATTTTCTCAGGAAACTGCCAAGGAAGGTAAGGAGGAAACAGCTAACTTTCGTATAAGATTAGCTTAAACTATTCTGGATAGGTCTAAATCTTGGGTTATAATCATATAGTTTCGGCTCATACATCGAGGCAAAGGCTCAACTGGCTTCCAAAAAATTGGCGATCTTAGCAAAGGTGAGACGATACTTCACGTCGGAACTGCTGCTCAAGCTTTATCAAGCGCAAGTTCGATCGTGTATGGATAAGAGCTGGTAGAGAGGCGAGCCAAGATAATCATCTGCAATGATGCACTTGTTGAGTCGAAGCTTTAAAGCCTTGGGCATCGCTGCCGAGTTGAAACAATCCCGCTTGTAGAGAGAATTAAGCTACATACATTAGACCGACACACACGAGGACCACGCCTGATTTGTACGTAGAATGACGCCACGTGTCGTGGCGTGGCGTGCGTCTAGTGTAGCTCTACAAGTCTATTTTCCATATAAAATATTATATGGAGTCCGCCGCGCCCAGATCGGTGTTCGTGGCACCCTTGTGCGCAGTGTAGTTCTACCTTAAGGCTTATAGTCCCTTGAACCATCTGGTCAAAATTATGTGGACCCAACTCTCGCACCCGCCTAGGCTGCAGTACGCAAATCTGTGCATTTATTTGCGGCCAGCAGCGCCCGGAAAGCGCTTTAAATCGATTTTCTTTGCGAAATATTGATTGATTTACATATGCTATGTGTTCGCTTTGAAGAATATTTAACCACCAATTTTTATGTATAAAAATGTTTCTAAAGATCAAAGCCGTTTCGAAGGAGTAAGGAAAAGTTGCGAAATTGCTAAATAATTTTTTTAGACAAAAGTATTTAAAGCACGAAAAAATTAAATGTTGTTCATGAATCTATAATAAACATATATTTTTTTCAAACCTATTAACCTGGCCGTTAGCGAGGAGTAGGCTTCAGAAAGTCACTGTTTTAAAGCACTTTTCGGGCACTTGGGCCTTAACACATACGTAAAGATGTCCTTGGATTAAAATACCTCGCGAATTACCTAAAAAGTGATTGATTTATAATTTATTTTTAAGTTTAGCTTGGGGTAAAGCTTCTAGCGCTATTTCGCTTGTAGCTAAGTTTATTTTCTAATCTAATAGTAGTGCCTAGGAATTAATAAATCGATCATGACTTGGCATACCGAAAAAGGGTGTTCATTCATTCGCGAACAGAGAATTTAATGATCCGTCGCGAACTATAAAAAGTAAAAGTAGCTTAGTCATCGCTCTAAATAAGGCTTTTAGACAAAATCATAGTAGAGGACCTAGATATTCTATCAGCGATATTCTTCAAAGGGTAATAATGGTAAGGGCCATACTCGGAGACTCGAAGTTTCTCAGCGTGATCGCATCAGAAATGAAAATGATGAATGCTCACACAACAGATGGTCAATGGTGTCAAAAGGTTCTGAAGTGGCGATCAGCTACCGGAAGATGCAGCGTTGGAAGGTGGACCGATGACCTAGTGAGGGTCATGGGAACGGCGACACTTGGAGGAGGCTTATGTCCGACAGTGGAAGTCTTTCAACTGAAATGATGATGATGATGTTCGAAGAACAAAATGTCCGAAATATTTAGAGTGCATTACGGAAATGTCACGTAAGTCGGTAAGAATAGTTTGTGACATTTGTTATAACTAATCACACTCATATTATTAGTAGAGGATACGATTAAGAACAACCTTCACCGGACAATTTTATGACAAATCTAGTATATTAAATAATAACGCGGGTGGGTTGCCTAAGAAATTCCTGGTCAAACTATTATTAATTAAAAATTTAAAATTGACTTTTTTTTCGGAAAAATGCACAACCGTTATTCATGCCAGATTTTTTTGCAGACAACCCTATATCATTGTATCCGTAATGAAACAGCGTTTATTTTGATAAACAATTTGTTGTATATCAAAATAAACACACCTGTTTATACCTGGCAACCCATAGTTATGCCAGAAAACAAATAAACACACCTGTTTATACCTGGCAACCCAACGTTTTTATGTTCTAAAGGCTTCATACTTTCGGTTAGTATTTTTATTCGTTAAACACACCGGTGATTTAAAAAAAAAATAGTTTGGCCAGGAATTTCTTAGGCAACCCACCCGCGTTATATTATTTAATATATTAAATTTGTCATAAAATACGTTTCATCCATTTTAAACAGACCGGTGAAGGTCGTTCTTAAACGGATCTTAGACTATATAAAGCTGAATGCTTGTAAGTGCGTGTGTGTACGTTTGTTACTTGTTCACGCTCGAACAGTTTGGACAGTCGCTGGAACGGTCCAACCACGTCAGACTTACGTCACGCGTCGCTGACAACAGTGCACTATGACATAACGTGGTCAAAATGCTGTTAGCGCTCCCATGCACTCGACGCACCAACGACGTGCTTCTCTTGCGCACTCTTAGTAAAAGTCTAAACACTCTGAATCGTTTAGGCTTTTACTAACTAAATCTTACATAAGTTCTTTCATTTGCCCTTTCCGTTCTAGGGCCACACTCACTCCCCCGCGTGAGGTTGAAAAAGATACTATAAGTACACCTACTGAAAATTAGAGGCCTTTTTTTAATAATATTAACTAGTGCTTGACTGCGATCCCACCTGATGGTAAGCAGTGATGCAATCGTTGTTGATGAAGCCCACTAGCTTATTAGAGCCTATTCACTCTAGCCTTGAAGGCACCTAGTTATAATCGGACGGGAAGCCCGCAGCAGGCAAGTTGTTCCAGTCCTTCGATGTACTATCAACGTAACTTCCGCCTGACCACCACTAAGTTCATTTTTGCTTGCACTCGAAACGAAAATTTCAAAGGATTTGGTTTGGCGCCGCGCCGCAATATTCAAGCGAATTTTTGAAGTGAAAACTTCTTTAGCGGCGTTGAGCACTTTTTCTGTAATGGGTATAAAATCTTAAACTCCCGTCAGGACACGTGACCTGATCGAAAAAGCGTAAGACGGATGGAGAGTAGACAGCTATCCCTTATCGCGCGTTGTGAAAGGGGGCTAGACGGAAAAAATTCTCACGAAAAATTGTACCGACACTTTTACTGTCAAAATATAAATCCAAGATGGCGGCTGCAAGAAATTATCAACTTTTTCGTCATGGGTGTCGTTTTCATGGTTTTCGAGGGTGTTGAAACCGATGGTACTGTCAAAATATAAATCCAAGATGGCGGCTGCAAGAAATTATCAAATTTTTCGTCATGGGTGTCGTTTTCATGGTTTTCGAGGGTGTTGAAACTGATAGTACTGTCAAAATGTAAATCCAAGATGGCGGCTGCAAGAAATTATCAAATTTTCCGTCATGGGTGTCGTTTTCATGGTTTTCGAGGGCGTGGAAACCGATGGTACTGTCAAAATGTAAATCCAAGATGGCGGCTGCAAGAAATTATCAACTTTTTCATCATGGGTGTCGTTTTCATGGTTTTCGAGGGTGTTGAAACCGATGGTACTGTCAAAATACAAATCCAAGATGGCGGCTGCAAGAAATTATCAACTTTTTCGTCATGGGTGTCTTTTTCATGGTTTTCGAGGGTGTTGAAACCGATGGTACTGTCAAAATGTAAATCCAAGATGGCGGCTGCAAGAAATTATCAACTTTTTCGTCATGGGTGTCGTTTTCATGGTTTTCGAGGGTGTTGAAACCGATGGTACTGTCAAAATATAAATCCAAGATGGCGGCTGCTAGAAATTATCAACTTTTTCGTCATGGGTGTCGTTTTCGTGGTTTTCGAGGGTGTTGAAACCGATAATACTGTCAAAATGTAAATCCAAGATGGCGGCTGCAAGAAATTATTAATTTTTCCGTCATGGGTGTCGTTTTCATGGTTTTCGAGGGTGTTGAAACCGATAGTACTGTCAAAATATAAATCCAAGATGGTGGCTGCAAGAAATTATCAAATTTTCCGTCATGGGTGTCGTTTTCATGGTTTACGAGGGCGTGGAAACCGATGGTACTGTCAAAATGTAAATCCAAGATGGCGGCTGCAAGAAATTATCAACTTTTTCGCCATGGGTGTCGTTTTCGTGGTTTTCGAGGGTGTTGAAACCGATGGTACTGTCAAAATGTAAATCCAAGATGGTGGCTGCAAGAAATTATCAAATTTTCCGTCATGGGTGTCGTTTTCATGGTTTTCGAGGGCGTGGAAACCGATAGTACTGTCAAAATGTAAATCCAAGATGGCGGCTGCAAGGAATTATCAACTTTTTCGTCATGGGTGTCGTTTTCGTGGTTTTCGAGGGTGTTGAAACCGATAGTACTGTCAAAATGTAAATCCAAGATGGCGGCTGCAAGAAATTATCAACTTTTTCGCCATGGGTGTCGTTTTCGTGGTTTTCGAGGGTGTTGAAACCGATGGTACTGTCAAAATATAAATCCAAGATGGTGGCTGCAAGAAATTATCAAATTTTCCGTCATGGGTGTCGTTTTCATGGTTTTCGAGGGCGTGGAAACCGATGGTACTGTCAAAATGTAAATCCAAGATGGCGGCTGCAAGAAATTATTAACTTTTCCGTCATGGGTGTCGTTTTCGTGGTTTTCGAGGGTGTTGAAACCGATAGAACTGTCAAAATATAAATCCAAGATGGCGGCTGCAAGAAATTATCAAATTTTCCGTCATGGGTGTCGTTTTCATGGTTTTCGAGGGTGTTGAAACCGATGGTACTGTCAAAATATAAATCCAAGATGGTGGCTGCAAGAAATTATCAAATTTTTCGTCATGGGTGTCGTTTTCATGGTTTTCGAGGGTGTTGAAACCGATGGTACTGTCAAAATATAAATCCAAGATGGCGGCTGCTAGAAATTATCAACTTTTTCGTCATGGGTGTCGTTTTCATGGTTTTCGAGGGCGTTGAAACCGATGGTACTGTCAAAATATAAATCCAAGATGGCGGCTGCAAGAAATTATCAAATTTTTCGTCATGGGTGTCGTTTTCGTGGTTTTCGAGGGTGTTGAAACCGATAATACTGTCAAAATGTAAATCCAAGATGGCGGCTGCAAGAAATTATTAATTTTTCCGTCATGGGTGTCGTTTTCATGGTTTTCGAGGGTGTTGAAACCGATAGTACTGTCAAAATATAAATCCAAGATGGTGGCTGCAAGAAATTATCAAATTTTCCGTCATGGGTGTCGTTTTCATGGTTTACGAGGGCGTGGAAACCGATGGTACTGTCAAAATGTAAATCCAAGATGGCGGCTGCAAGAAATTATCAACTTTTTCGCCATGGGTGTCGTTTTCGTGGTTTTCGAGGGTGTTGAAACCGATGGTACTGTCAAAATGTAAATCCAAGATGGTGGCTGCAAGAAATTATCAAATTTTCCGTCATGGGTGTCGTTTTCATGGTTTTCGAGGGCGTGGAAACCGATAGTACTGTCAAAATGTAAATCCAAGATGGCGGCTGCAAGAAATTATCAACTTTTTCGTCATGGGTGTCGTTTTCGTGGTTTTCGAGGGTGTTGAAACCGATAGTACTGTCAAAATGTAAATCCAAGATGGCGGCTGCAAGAAATTATCAACTTTTTCGCCATGGGTGTCGTTTTCGTGGTTTTCGAGGGTGTTGAAACCGATGGTACTGTCAAAATATAAATCCAAGATGGTGGCTGCAAGAAATTATCAAATTTTCCGTCATGGGTGTCGTTTTCATGGTTTTCGAGGGCGTGGAAACCGATGGTACTGTCAAAATGTAAATCCAAGATGGCGGCTGCAAGAAATTATTAACTTTTCCGTCATGGGTGTCGTTTTCGTGGTTTTCGAGGGTGTTGAAACCGATAGAACTGTCAAAATATAAATCCAAGATGGTGGCTGCAAGAAATTATCAAATTTTCCGTCATGGGTGTCGTTTTCATGGTTTTCGAGGGTGTTGAAACCGATGGTACTGTCAAAATATAAATCCAAGATGGTGGCTGCAAGAAATTATCAAATTTTCCGTCGTGGGTGTCGTTTTCATGGTTTTCGAGGGTGTTGAAACCGATAGTACTGTCAAAATATAAATCCAAGATGGCGGCTGCAAGAAATTATCAAATTTTCCGTCATGGGTGTCGTTTTCGTGGTTTTCGAGGGTGTTGAAACCGATAGTACTGTCAAAATTTAAATCTAAGATGGTGGCTGCAATAAATTATCAACTTTTTCGATATGGGTGTTTTTTTCATGGTTTTCGAGGTTGTTGAAGCCGATAGTGCTGTCAAAATGTAAATCTAAGATGGCGGATGTCAGAAATTAACAACTTTTTCGTCATGAGTGTCGTTTTCATGGTTTCGAAGATGTTGAAATAGTGCTGTCAAAATGTACATAAAATAGGATAGTATTTTTTAGTTATATTGTATTGGCTAGACGGAAAAAATTCTCACGAAAAGTTGTAACGACACTTTTTCTATAGTAAGCTATTGTAAGCCGTGCGGCGTGCGCATGTTTCTCTGTCTTTCTCTCTTTCTCTCTCTTATAGAAAGCAAGCCAGAACGGAACTTCGTTCCATCCGGGTGTCCCTTGACACCTCAGTAGTTTTTCGGAGAGATAAACTTTTTAATGTAAAATAATTGTAATAGTTTTAAAGTGTTAAATTTTTAATGTAATATAAATTGTCATGTTTGTGTACGATAGCGCAATAAATGAATATTGTATTCTACCACATAAATGATAGTACTTTTATACTGATAAAGCATTTGGTGCAAAATTATTCCCTAACCATTCCAAAATATCAAACATGCTCAACGCTAATAATCAAGTTTTCACTTCTGCCGGCACTCCCAGAGTGCAACCCGTCTTTTTATTTTTTTAACTGATGAGCCAGATATTATCGCAATGTTACGTCAGCGTATTCAGATGACAAGCCGAAACGTCACGCGACAAGTCTACCAAGAACGATTTGACGCAGCGATTCAATAGTCTTGGAAACTGAAGAAATAATCTAGTTAGATTCATATATTCCTAAGTTCTCACCGTACTGAGTTTATAGCTAATTCCTACGCTTTCTCTACCATAAAACTCTGGAATATGCTTCCCCTTGACATCAAAAAGCTGAAATAAAATTTTCGTCAAAGCGCAAAATTCGGAACTACTAAAGTCTGCTAGATTTTGGTCGTTGTCATAATAATGTTTCATTATTTATCTGAGTATTTATTTGAAATTTTAACATGTATTTTATTATTATAATAAGCCACTTAATTTAATGATAGGTACTTCATTCTAATTGTAATATCTATTATTAATTTATTGTACACACTTACCACAATGTTGTCTTTTTTATATTTTTTTTCAATTGTTTACTAGTAGAGTAAATAGCAGAGAGTAGTCTCTTGCGGATTTCAACCCGCATACCGGTTTGCTCCGCATGCAGAAAATTTCAAAATGCATAAAACGTATCCCGCGTGCGTATTCCACGCATTACAATAAATACTAACTAGTATGAATGGCTCCGACTTACGAGTTGTAGGTCGCGGGTTCAAACCTGCCAGGCGCATTACTTTTTGTAATTTATTTCATTACCTCTGATCTCAAAACAGTGAAGGAAACATCGTGTGGAAACCGGCATGTCCTAGAACCAACAATTCGAAGACATGTGACATTCACCAACCCGCACTGGGCCCGCGTGGTGGAATACGGCCCATTCCCTCTCCTAGAGAGGAGGCCTGAGTCTCATCTGTGGGAAAAATAAAAAGACTGATGATTTTTTTTTTTTTTTTTTTTCGATGGGAAAAATCATCTTATGACAACCCCCGCTCTTGGGCGGAGCGGGAGATAGTGTCAGACTCTTACTGACTAAAAAACCCATCCCGTTCCTTCAAGCCTTCGATACCGGGGCTCGAGCGCCCTTTCGGATTACCCTGGCCCCAGTAGGCTTCGACCCGGCTGGGCCCCTGCTGTTGCTGACAACTCCTTGAGGCGCGCGGGAACAGCGCGCGCCGTCGACGACTTGGGCTTGGTCCGGACGGTTACCGGACGGCCGGACAGCGAGCTACCCATTGCTCACTGTCCGCAAGCCCGCGCCTACGGTGGCTGGAAATCGGGATCGGAATCCCGGCGGCGGCGGCGAGAGCGCCGTTGCCTGATGCGGTCGGCCTCCTCCTTAGCGAGCATTACTGCTTCGCAGAAGTCGGCGACCGCCTGCCACTCCTCCTCGCTCCGGACCATGGCCTCGACCAAGGCCCGGCGCGAGAGGTCTCCGCCGCCGATCACCCCCACGAGGGCACGGCGATGCTCCGCCCAAGCAGGGCACACCGCGATTGTGTGCTCCACCGTGTCCTCCGGGCGTTCCGCACAGTGGCGACACCCGGGCGTCACTTCCGCTTTAATTCGGAACAGGAACCTCCCGAACTTGCCATTTCCGGAGAGGACCTGTGTCATGCGGAAGGTAAGGACGCCGTGAGGTCTTTCCAGCCACGCCTCAAAGAGGGGACTTATCGCCATAATTGTGGCGTGCCCATGACGGGGTTGCGATAGTCGCTGACGCCATTCCACCATGAGATCCCGCCGGAGCTCTGTCCGCCATGCCGTGACCTGTCGCGGCAGAGGACTTTCACCCCGGCGTTGCATCTCCACGCGCATGTCGTGCATGTGTGCAAGGACTGTTGCCTCCAGATCCCACGGTGGTAGGCCAGCCAGAAGGCTCGCCGCTTCGCGGGAAATCGTGCGGTATCCCCGCACCATCCGAATCGCCATGGCCCCCTGGCAGGCGTTCAGAATGGCCGCCGGTCGCTTTTGCAGCGACAGCGCCCACACCGGCGCCCCGTAGAGGGCCGAACGATCCCCGCGTAGGGCCTCCGGCAGGAGGCGTCTGGACCCCCAAGGTTGGGCAGGAGCCGCCCGAGAGCGGCCCCAGTCCGGTTGAGTTTGGGAGCCAGACGTCGGAAATGCTCCTCGAAATTCCATCGGCTGTCGAGGATGAGTCCCAGATACCTCATCGATGTCCCGACGCCGATGCGAACTCCTCCTACCGTTAGTTGGGAACCCGGCGGTGGCGCGTTCCGACGGCCGCGACCGTGAAAACACATGGCCTCGGATTTGCGCAGCGCCACCTCGAGTCCCAACAAAAGACTGATGATGATGATGATGATGAAATGGACATTTGCGAAGGTTACGCGTGCGGAACAATCCTGCATGCGTCTTCAAAACTGCACGAATTTAAAAAAAAAAAAAAAAAAAAAAAATATCCTAATTCCGCCAATGTACCAATACTGTACATGAAGTTTAAATAAATAGATTAAATAAAATGGCTTTTAGGTTTGTCGGCCCTTAGACAGCATTTTTTTTTTCATTTCATTTTCAAGCTCTGTTGCGCATGACCATTAAATTGATGACCGAGTATCACTCGTGTAAATTGACCGATTTTTAATTGGTTTCGCTTACCGCTTAAAACTGTAGCCGTTTATTCTTTTACTTACTTTTGTCAGCGGGTTCGCCCGCTTGTTAAAAGTACATGACGACAACTTATTACTTCTTATTTTTCTTCACGAACCATTGGTTTTCTCTTCCCTCAAAGTTTTTGAGCTCAGTTGGTTGCTACATTTGTAGCGGCTTCAATGCCCTTTTTAGGACCTCCAGAGTGCATATGTGTGGGGACACTTTAGGCTCCCTAATAAGTGGGCTATCGTCTGGTCAGGAGCTACGATGGTAAATCCAAACATATTAATGGGGGAGACTCAAGTATCCCAAGTTCTGATGGATAAGAAATATCAAATATGTTCAGCTTTTGTGGCGTGATTAATTAACAAACACACAAATACAAGGTGTAAGAGACAGCCCTCCACAAACTTTAAGGGCTTGCTCAGTAGACGATACTGAACAACATTCCACAAAATTTTTTTCAGGAAACGAAAAAAAAATTCGGCCTCTCCATACAAACTGCCCAATCAAGTTTATAATTTTGTATGATGAGGCGGACTTTTTTTTTTTCGTTTCCTGAAAAAAAAAAATTGTGGAATATTGTTCAGTATCGTCTACTGAGCAATCCCTTAAAGTTTGTGGAGAGCTGTCCCTTACACCTTGTATACCTACCGATTTTCATGTTTTTATCACATCATACTAATATTTATTGATGCAGAAGTTACGTGAGTGTGTATGTTTGTTACTTTTCACGTTCGTTCGGCTGAACAGAATAGGCTAGTGGCCGTTAAAAATGTAATTAGTCCCTCTTTAAGATTATTAAAAATAAGGGACACGTATTTTTTTATTTGTAAATTAAACCAAAAAGACTAAGATATAGCCCATTAAAGTTACGTGTAACGTCACGCCGTGCTACTTTTTTTCGCACGTCACACGTAATTTTAATGGGCTATATCTTTGTTATTTTTTGTTAATTGAAAAAAGAAAAAATAAGTGTCCAATATTTTTTTATAATCTAAAATACGGACTAAATAAATGTAATTATTTTGGCCCTGGAAACTACCCTATTTTATCGTTATTTGGGACGCGATCGAATGGTGTGTAGATAGGCGAGACACAGTGTGTTTTATGGGCTATATCTTTGTTATTTTTTGTTTAATCGAAAAAAGAAAAAATACGTGTCCAATATTTTTTTATAATCTAAAATACGGACTAAATAAAATGTAATTATTTTGACCCTGGACACTACCCTATTGCCACACGGGTATTCCAAGAGTATGTTTCCATGGGATAATTTTCTTCGGCGTCTGACTTTAAGTCCTCCAAAACTATGGAACGGAATGTGATGCCAAAGGTGAAAAATGTTTGATTTGAAGGCAAAGGGAAAATTTTAACCACCTTGTCTATTTAAATTAAAAGTTCAATAAATATTCCAAAACATCATATTTTTTTTACATTGGCAGCATAAGTGGATTAGTGTCCAAAGTGTCACACATTTGACATAAAAATCTGACAGCTGACAATTCGAATTTGTTGCGTTCATGTTTGAAAAGTAGAGATATTTTGAATTTGATTGAAAACGAAGAAAATCTCTCGAATCTGCTATTATTATAACAAAAGGTAATTGTTCTATTTTACTTAATGGTTTTATATTTATGTTCAGTCTACTATATATACCTAAAGAAAGAAAGAAGAGAAAGAAAGAAAAAACGTTTATTCGTTTACCTAGTGGATATTTTGCTGTTTGCACGTCTTGATTTTTCGTTTTTTTTTGGGTTGCATATTCCCTGTGCCCATCGGGTACTTCAGTGTTTTTAGAAGGAAAAAAAAATACGCTTATGTTGTTTTTTATAAGTTTAATAAAGCTTTATTATAATATATTTTTTTATTACCATTTATTTCCAATTTTTATAATTACTTAATCACATTTAAAGAAAAGTAACCAATCTTATTAGCAATCAAGCAAAGGTGTACCATAGGCAGAGGGAAAGAATTTACCACCGTAGAAATAATAATAATACATATATTTTTTAATGTAATTTATTTTTAACACTAAACCATAACATAAACCACTGGCAGTTTTACTGTAACTATCTCAGTTCTTTATGCCTTAAAAAAGGGTTAAAGAAAAAGCAAAAAGTAGGTCGAAACGGTTCGTGTAAATAGTGCACGGCATGCGCGCGGCCTGTTGCTGGAACTTGGCCTGCGCACTTCCGTGCGCTTAGATGAACAGAAACGTTTGCGTACTTATGTAATATCTAATTTGCACCCGATCAAAGCCAGGGCTAGTCGCTAGTTTATAATAACGTTTACATTTTGGGGAGTCTACATATAGTAATGGAACAATTTAATTCCTCCTATTCCGGTATATGGTAGACATCCCACACATATGTACGTGCAAAGAGTTTTGGTAATATTTGTGTCTACAGTACTGATAAGGAGTGGAATTACCTGCCGGAGTCTGTTTCCTGGTAGTTACAACCTAGGGGTCTTTGAATCAAGAGTTGATAATTATTTGACTGGCCTGTTTGTCTAGTGGTTAGTGGCCCTGACTGCTATGCCGGAGGTCGTGGGTTCGATTCCCACCCAGGACAAATGTTTGTGTGATGAGCATAATCATTTGTTCTATGTCTGGGTGTAATTCATCTATAATATGTATGTATTTAGAAATATATAAGTATGTTTATCAGTTGTCTAGTACCCATAACACAAGCTCTGCTTAGCTTGGGACTAGGGACTAGACGGCGTTGTGTGATAGTTGTGGAATATTATATTATTATAATAATAATAATTATTATGTTATTATGTTACTTATATGCAAATGTGTTCCATTGTCGCCCACATCATCGTTTTCCATCAGGTGAGATAGCGGTCAAATGCGAGTCTATCTACCATAAAAAAAAATGTTTTGTCGTTTATTTTTTTAGCAAAACAAGCTGCGGTAGTTTGTGATCTATTTGTTTGTTGGAAAACTAAAGCGTAGGTAGTTAAACCTAAGGTTGTAACTATCAGATAAATCTCTGGTTGCACGAGGCTGTCAAAACAACACGAATCCGTGCTTGGCATGTATTATGGCGGATTAGAAGTTTCATATTTGTTATACTCAGTTACTATGCGAGACTGTAGATACAGTTTAGCTTCTAGGGTATACATATACCAGCATTTGTCAAAATAAAAACTAGCCAAGTGCAATTCGGATTCGCAACTATACTACAACACACAACAGAAAAGAAAGAAAGAAATTCTTTCTTTCCATTGGTATTTTTTTTTCTGAGTTTTGGTTGCCCGATGATAAAGGATAATTATTATTATTAAAATCAAGCAAAAAAACGCCGACAATATATTGTTTCTGATGTGACAACCCCCTTTAATTTGAAACTTTATTTCAATATTATTATTATTTGTTTGTTTTGTTGCGGCAACAGAAATAGACATTCTATGAAAATTTCGACTCTACCTCTTACGGTGTATGAGATACAGCCCGCCTGACAGACGAACGGACAGACAGACAGACGAACGGACAGCTGAGGCTAGGTAATAAGAATCCGTTGGCGTCCTTCAGGTACGGAACCCTAAAAACTGTCTAAAGTCCGACCAATGGCTTAATAGCAAAGAGCCTTGACGAACATCTGACGAAGCTTTCGTTGACCAGTTGAATACACAGTTTCCCCAGTTTTTAAAACAAAATTATCTATCAATAATAATAATACATTCAATTTGCAATCCAGAGAGAGTAATTCTGCCTTTGTACTATAACCACCATTCAGTATAGGTACCTAAATACAGCATACCAATATTTAGTCCCCAGCTTCACATAATCAATCACGTATGAACACTACCAAATACCGCGACCAACACAAATCCTGTAATCCTATTGGCCAGCAATATCCTAATCACAATACCACTTCTAGTACGCATGAATCCACAATACCTGATTAGGGTGACAATGAACCAGAGTGACAAGAGACAATTCCCGTTGCCAAACGATAAATAACTTCGGGTAAATACGTTCACGCTGCGTGCTGCCGCCGCACAGTGGTGCAAGAGCGGAAATAATTCAAATATTCAAAGTGAATTTTACACTTGTAATGTCACGCAGCATGTAATAGACATCTTATTAAACAGAATGTGATAATTATAATTTTATAAAATTTAGACATTAATACACTATCAAAGATGAAAAATAACACTTAACGTAAATGAGCTTAATGAGGGTATTTTAGTAATTATTATCGTGAATAACTCTAATAATCTACAGCTACACTAATATTATAAAGAGGGAAAATTTGTATTTTTGTGTGTATGTTTGTAATTAATAAACTCAAAAACTACTGTGCCGATTTCAAAAATTATTTCATCATTGGAAAGCTACGTTTACCCTCAGTATCATAGGCTATATTTATTGCCCGTGCGAAGCCGGGACGGGCCGCTAGTAACTAATATAAGAGGTACCATATCAGTTTTTATTTATTAACGTGATCGTGAAGTGCATAAGTGCTTAGCATAAATCCTGATTTCAGTAGAAAAAATAATATTTTCTGCGCTCCGATACAAAGTGAACCACTGTGCGCCGCAGCGTCATTTGTCGTTCGTATTGGATGTTTATTTTATTGCCATCATTTTGATTGTTATGTGATGTTGTGTAATAGAATGTGACATAACGGTGGCTGTCACTTTGTGCCTCTAGGCGTGGTATTTTTGTGCCACTTTTCCGTAATAATGGATGACATCTGAATAAAATGGCGGAATAGAAAATCTTGCTGTTGGATTTTTTGTTCAGCTCGGGTTCGTGTCTTTAAGATGAAGTGCTACATTCGTTAGAACATTAGATTTTTACACGCTATCTGTTTTGTCATCTCTACATCTTCTAATCTATTCGATACTACATAATATTTTAAAGAGGTAATTCTTGTTTTTTAGGGTTCCGTAGTCAACTAGGAACCCTTATAGTTTCGCCATGTCTGTCTGTCCGTCTGTCTGTCTGTCTGTCTGTCCGTCCTCGCTTAGTCTCTGTGACCGTCAGCACTAGAAAGCTGAAATTTGGTACCAATATGTATATCAATCACGCCGATAAAGTGGTAAAATAAAAATTGGAAAAAAATGTTTTATTAGGGTAGCCCCCCTATATGTAAAGTAGGAAGTGATATTTTTTTAATTTCAACCCTAACGTGTGACATATTGTATGGTATATTGTAACGTGTGATATACCTAACGTGTGATATATTGTAGGGTTTACTAAAATCATTTTTTGATAATGTCAATAATTTCGGAATTTATCGCAAAAAAAAAACAAAAAACAATGTGTTTGTGTGTGTGTGTCCCCCCTCTAACTTTTGAACCATAAGTTTAGAAAATATGAAAAATTCTGAAAAGTAGAACATTATAAGGAATTTCTAGGAAAATTATTTTGAACTTGATGGAAAGAACTGTTTTTGTACAAAAAAGACAAAAAGGTTTTTTTTAAACTCATTAGTGGGTACACTTATTTTGACGGACGGGAAACTACGGAACCCTACACTGAGCGTGGCCCGACACGCTCTTGGCCGGTTTTTTGTTTGTAGGAGGTAATCTTTAAAAGTACTGGTCCGATTGCGAAAATTTCACCGATAGAAAGTTGTTTTATTCCTGAGTGACATAGGCTATAATTGTATTAAGTTAGCGGGCGAAGCCGTGGGCAAAAGCTAGTATGTTATAAGTCGTCACCGTTTTTGTTATCGAATTCCTCCAAAACGGTTCTACCGATTTTTACGAAATTTTTATGTAAATTTGGAAGGTTTGAAAACAAGTCGTGGGTTATTTTTTCCCCTCCTACCCCCACCTCCCTTTTTTTGTTCTACACTAATATAATAAAGAAGTAAAGTTTGTTTTTTTGCTTGTAGGAGGTAATCTCTGAAAGTACTGATCTGATTGCTAAAATTTTTTCACCGACAGAAAGCTGCTTTATTCCTGAGTGACATAGGCTACTTTATGTACGCGGGTGAATCCGCGGGCAAAAGATAGTAATTTATATGACAAAACAACACTTACCACTTGAATTTTAATGTTCTTTGATAAAACAGTCAGTCTAATATACCCATAGAACGTTAGATAATTAATGTAACGATCAAATAATAAAAGAACCATACCTACATGATAATCAAGCAAGTCTTTGTTGGTATTTTAAGTGTCTCAAAAATCAATAAACTAAGTAAAATAATGCTGCTTAATTTACGAACGTCTCAAACACTCTCATATAAGTAAATTACAGCTCAGTCGATCAATTTTAGGGACCCAATCATCATTCGCCGGGCAATGTTCCAATCTCGGGCGTGACTAAGTTTTTTTGATACAAAGACCTAATTAGCGAGGCTTTAGTTCAATCCAGGACAAAAGAAATGAAGATAGTTGGATTATTCTACTGTTAGAAGGAAAAAACATGTTCCCTTATAAAAGTAGGTACAAATTTAGGTACTGTTTTCTTTTCTTAACAATATTTATTTCTTTCTTTATTGCGCACCTTAACTTATCACAAGAAAAACATTTTAATTTTATGGTAAACGTATTCGTATTTATTAAGTATCTCATTTATTTGGTGAACTTTTGGTCATACACTGGTTTGCATCGAAACCATTCTTTTCAATGAAAATAATGATCAGTAGGTACAAAGAATTTTGTTTTGTAATGGATGAACCATTCAACCATTGAACACTATCAAAAATAAATGTATAAATGTAAATAAAACTTTTTTTGGAATTGAATTAATAACGCTTTGTGGCATTATTATTTCAATGCCGTTTTATTTAAAAAAATATTTTTTTTATTAAATCTATGTATTATAGACAACTTTAAGTAATTTTTTGTTCAGTATAATTTAGACCATAATAATTATTTGTATAATATTTGAAGGACACAAATTTTTTTTCTGCAGACCAGTGTAATTAATTTACTTATTTAGGTAATAAGTGTGTACATAAAAGGGCTAGTAAATAAAAGAACCTCTTGATTAAAATTCTATCAATCGCACGAATCGATCTCCAGGGTTAAGCAGCACTTGTCGAGGTCAGTCCGTGGATGGGTGACCATCCATTACATAAGTACCGACTTCCGTGCCTCATTGGTCCCGGTTGTCATTATGGTCGTTGATAGTCGTTACGGTAGGTAAAAGCCATATTTCCGTACCTACTAAAAAGTTAAAATTCAAGTAGCAATTATCCTCAATCAATGTCAAAAACTTATCAAAACGTAAGGAAATCAGATGAGTTCTTGACAGATTATGACTGCATTGCAGTCAGAATGCGACTGTTCCTTAAAATACGAGAATTTTTCCTCTGATAAATCTGATTTCAGTCTTGCTGAGGGCCATGTATGGCCAGTTACTAGGTGGTGAAGGTCAGATAGGCAGTTACTCCATGTAAAATACTGGTACTCAGCTGAATTTGGTTGGTCTGGGAGTCGACTCCAATATAGTTGGCAACGGGATACGCTACAATTATCGCAGTAAGCCCCCTCGTTGAGGAGTGGCTGGAAAGGCGCTACGGCATCCTCGACCTAGGTGCTCATGGACATGGTACGTTCGGGAGGTTTCTATTCCGGATTCAGGAGGAAGAAACACCCAGGTATCATTATTGTGCGTACCTCCTGGAGGACACGGTAGAGCACTGGTACGGTAGTGATGTGCCCCGCTTGTGCAGAGCACCGTCGTGTCCTTGTGGAGGTGTTCAGTGGCGTTGACTTCTTGCGCTGGGCCCATGCAATAGTTCAGATTCAGTGGTTTCTCACTTGCAGCCGTCGCGACCAGAGACGCCTCGGGCGTTGAAAGTCGTGGGACGACTACCGGTAGCCGAAGGCGCGGAATCGTGGACGACGAGAAATGGGTAGATCGCCATCCACCCATCAGATAACCGTCCAGACGAAGCTCGGGTCTAGTTTTTCACGTTTTCATAAATGCGAGAGAATTTGTCGAACATATCCGATATATGCGATTAAAATGTTACTACATAGTCCCTCAAAAACTAAAATAACCCAGATACCTACAGTTAACCAATGAGTCGAACGAACGATTCCTAATTGGTACTGTTGTTACTATTTAATACGGAACCCAATTTAGAACGATTGGTTATTATTTGAATAGGACTTACAGGTTGATTACTCTTACAAATAGGTCCGTAAGGGCTCTGAAAGGGTTTGCGCTTGGGGTATTTACGCTTTTCTCTATACCGTATATTTTGAATAGAAAATTAAATACTCTTCGGATGTTGTTCCAATTACTATAAGTATCTAGTGAACGGAGGGAAAAAATATACGGAAAAAAAAGGAATCCATTTTATAATTGAATTGAAATTTCGAAGCCCGAACACTAACAACGCTTGGCACTTGATCACGTTTTCTTTGCCTGTAAAAAGAAAAGTACTTTAATTAAATTTGACAGTTGACCATTTATGATCTTATATTTCTAAGGTGGTTTTAATGTTAATTTATCTTTGGCCTGCAGCTCTGCTCTCGATGAAGAATAATTATGCAAGGATATATTTAGTTAATCTTCTTTTTACACCACTCGCTCGATAATGTGCTTTTATAGGTCATACAAATATCACTTAAAAGCAAATCATTCTGTCGATATGAAGATAATGCAGTATGGCCGATCTCTAGGGAATAATGAAGTTTGAATTTGGAACATCAAAAATCGACAATTTATGTGAATTAAAATGTATGAGCATCGAACCAGTTTATTCAAAATTCAAACAAAAAAAAAACAGAATAAAACATGCTTACGTTATAGAAAATTGAAACTATAGAATCTTGCAGTAGTGGATTTTGTTTGCATGATTAACTTGTAAATAATTATAGTACTTATAAGTATTTCTCCGATATATGATTTGGTCGACTAAATTGTCTTATAATTAATTATCTCACAGACGGTGTAAAAAGTAGAGTATCCAACACGGGGAAAAAGCAGTCTTTGTCTTGGGCGGCATGAATTCCTCACTGCACTCAGGTTTCTTTATTAACTCCCTCGCAATGCTAGGGAGTTAATTATATGAATCCCTCACTGACGTTCGGGATTAAAATTAGCAACCTTCGTTTCGTTCGGAATTCAACATGCCGCCCGCGATTTAAAGACACTGCTTTATCTCCTAGTCACATAATCTATTATTATTTTTATTATGGATTGGCTCGCGTTTGACCACTATCTCACCAGATGGTAAGCGATGATTTGGCCGACGATGGAACACGCTTGCCTAGAAGCAATCTATTCACTATTGACTTAAAGACCCCAAGTCATAGCTATCAGGAAACACAACCTCCGGCAGGGAATTCCACTCCTTAGCTGTACACATAATGAATGTGTTCCCAAAACGCTTTGCGCTTTGTGCTTTGTCCTTTGTTCTTAAACCTATATTAAAATTAATTACTGTTTGTTAGTCTAGCTAAAACTCAAAAATGGCTTGACGTAAGTAATAGAATAGTTTTTATTAGGTTTTGTAGCTCTAATGCAGGAAAAAAAAAGATTGATTAAAAAGAAAAAAACTTGGTTTAAAAGAAAAAAAAAAGAGAAAACAGTTGAAAAATGTTTTAATTCATTAATAGGTGGGAAATTACATGGCAGCGAGGGAGCGCACGCGGATTCACAATGGGCCTCATCAAAAGGTTTAAAGTCACCCAATGGGCAATGGAAAGGGCTATGCTCGGGGTTTCCTTGCGTGATCGAATCAGAAATGAAGATATCCGCAGCAGTACCAAGGTTGCCGACATAGCACGAAGAATCGCCAAACTTAAGTGGCAATGGGCAGGGCACATTACTCGCAGAACAGATGGCGGTTGAGGCCGAAAGGTTCTGGAGTGGTGACCGCGTACAGGAAGACGCAGCGTTGGAAGACCTCATACCAGGTGGACCGATGACCTGGTGAAGGTTGTGGGAATCCGATGGATACGGGACGCGTACGATCGTTCATTGTGGCGACACTTGGGGGAGGCCTATGTCCAACAGTGGACGTCTATCGGCTGAAATGATGATGATGATTGCGAGGGAGTTAATTATCGTTAGTTTCACCATTATTATTTTTTTATTATTTAAGCGATATTAAAAACTATAACCTTAATCAAACACGAAAGAAACACATTATAATTTAGCTCAAAGTTACTAACAAGCAGAAAATTGAATTTATTACTGAGAAGAATACATTAAAGATTGCCTTGAAAAGCCATTAGTTGGTTATTTTTAATGTTTATCACCACGATACGCCCTTCACCTGGCACCTTCAAAACAACTTAATTAAACACACATCTATCAATAGAACCTTTAAACCTTTAATCTTTGAGGTTTTTAATAATAATAATAATAATAATAATAACCATTTATTTTCAGGCATCGAAGGCCCATAGAAAAAATACATAAAATAATCTTATAAATTAATAAACTAATACATATTATAACAACAAAACTTATTTAATAATTATACACGTAACGTCGGCGTCGTGTTCCGCTGCGTGGTGTCGCGTAGCCGTCCTCGGAAACGTCGATACACGACACCTTTCGGCCAAAAGTCCTCTCTCAAAAAGGTCTCCAGATGGTGGGTTGGAACTCGTATCACGAACGACTTGAAGTTGGTGTCGTGGCGAGAATCCAGCCTTTCGACCCTCAGAGTCCAGTTGCTCTTTATCTTCATATACTCCACGACTTCCTCAATCTTTTTTTTTTTTTTTTTATCTACATACTATCGGAACCGATATATAGACTGTCATATCCAAAAGCTGGCTTTTCATCAGAATTCAGGAACACACATAAGAAAATATTATCCAAATCGGCCAAACCGTTTTGGAGAAGTTAAGCTAAAAACACATGCGCAGAAAAATTATACAAGGTGCAGTTTTAAAGGTGCAAAAAAATTCAGGAGGTAATTATGTTAGTGATTCTCGACCCGAATCAATAATAAAATGAGTAGGTATTTTTTTTCTTATAAATGGAAATCGGTATGTGTGAACTACCTTTTTTATAAACTCTGCTAGTCTGATACCTCCCTTATAACCGCGCTTTCACACACACAAACGCACCATTATTTAAACCGCGCTTTCACACACATACACGCAACGTAAAGCACCAATAATCTCCCGCACGACACACCGGACACACCCTAGCCACGCCCCCGCGCCATCGATCAATCGATCATGTTTAGTGTAACTGACGCCGCCGACGTGTGCATACACGCGCTTGCAATATTCGCCCACAGCGCCTTCGGTTAACGGTTGCGGTATCTAGTGATGAAAGATGACAGACCAATACTCCAATGTAGAGTTGGTGGAGATAGTCCGCTTGTATGCTATCAGTGGAAACATCGTAACGTCCATCTCAAAGGGTAATACTGGCTGCTACGCAAAGACTCCGCGAGTTTCGACGATTCGGCGTTCCCCGGCTTGCTGACGGTCGCGGCAACGAAGGCCTGCTTGTCGCCTTGCAGGAAAATATCCTGGAATACTTCAAGCGAGAGCCACGGGCCAGCACGCGGGATGCTGGTCTACGGTTTGGTTTCCTCACTACGGTCGGCAAGTACGTTACTTGAAAAGGTGATCACTAGTGATTAGTGCTTTCGACACTTTAAAACGAATGTGTTTGTGCTACGAAATTAAAAGAAAATCAGCAACGTCGTGCTAGACTGCTGTCTGTTTGAACAACACCTCCAGGTAACATAAGTACCTGCTTAGGTATTTATTTTATTTTATTAGTAAGTACATAAAAAGTCATTTGTAAATACGTTGTTAGCCGAATCAATTTGATTAGTGTAAATAAATTGATTTAAAAATTTTAACTACGGTAAAAATACCTACCTAACAGGCAAGATAAATCACTTAAAAACCTACCTATCTACGTAACTAGCACAAATTATCTTGAAGTGTTTTTTGTCGGTCCTCAGCCCATTAAAAAGTACGAAGGGAAATTTCACATCCACCAATTTAATCTACAAATAAAAACGAAATTATTACGGAAAACTGACCTTGAGAATGACATTACCGACAGACTGCGTCTGGTAGATACGTTCATGTACCACTGCGTATCTAAATCTCGAGCGCGCGCGCTCGATGATACCTACGGACGGAGGCACGGACGCCTCATAAGGTTTATTGATCTCGGCCTAACATTTTATTCATCAGCTGATACGTAAGTACCTATCGACGCGACGTCAACGTGACTTTTAAAAGATTTTCACATTGTGATGATGCTTAAAAGCGAGTAATTAAATAGCGAAATTTAAGACATTAATGTACATTATGATCATCAAATTCGATCTACATCTAAGGTTAAATTATTCATTTCGTAAAATAAGTGGGCGGAGCCTCGTACAGGTTGATGCACTCACACACACAGTGACACGGCGTGCGATAAATCGCAACGGGTGATTCTGTATTTTTTTAAGAAGTTTATTTAGAGAGTTATTCTGAAAAACGGTTAAAATTAAAAAAAAAAAATAACAAGTTTTACTGATTATTGACCAGGTATCGTATTTTTATATGATTATTTATGAGTTTTATTACAACCTCCTGAAATATTGTGCAGTTTTAAAACTGCACCTTGTATAAACAAAATTTATATTTTTTTTTTTTTTTTTATATTCCACATCTATCACACAGCGCCGTCTAGTCCCAAGCTAAGCAGAGCTTGGGTTATGGGTACTAGACAACTGATAAACATACTTATATATTTATATTATAGGTAAATTACACCCAGACACAGAACAAATGATCGTGCTCATCACACAAACATTTGTCCTGGGTGGGAATCAAACCCACAACCTCCGGCATAGCAGTCAGGGCCACTAACCACTAGACCAACAGGCCTGTCCACAACATTATTTTTAATATAAGTGAAACCTGAATACAGTTTGTTCATAATTGTTCAAAATTTGACTGGCCTGTTGGTCTAGTGGTTAGTGGCCCTGACTGCTATGCCGGAGGTCGTGGGTTCGATTCCCACCCAGGACAAATGTTTATGTGATGAGCATGATCATTTGTTCTGAGTCTGGGTGTAATTTATCTATAATATGTATGTATTTAGAAATATATATGTATGTTTATCAGATGTCTAGTACCCATAACACAAGCTCTGCTTAGCTTGGGACTAGACGGCATTGTGTGATAGTTGTGGAATATTATTATTATTATTATATATTATTAATCAGTAACTGAATCGTTTTCAATAATTTTTACACCATGTTATATTTTTTTTTTTCCAAAAGTATTAAAAAAAGACCACAAGTTGGACAGCACCGACACTAAGTACAAAACAGGTCACAGAGGGTCATAGCGGGCTTTAGGCGCTAGTGGCCTGGTCACCATGTATTTATGTCGCCAATCAGGTACCATGACAGGCTTATAACTTTGTGATTTTTCATGATACAGTTTTGAAATTTTGTACATAGATTATTTACATATAAATACTAGACAGGTTTTGCATAATATACTAAAAATAAGTTTGTATAAAGATATGTTGTTTAATATGAGTATAAGATATAATTTTTAACAGCATAGCATTGGCGGTAATGGTGTTATTTACATAATTTTAAATATAGAATAAAAATAAATCATCAAAATTAATTACCCTGCCGCCACTTAGTAGTTCTACATCGTGAGTTCAAACCCAAACGTCCATACGTACGAAGTACTTTGAATAATTTATTTCATCACCACTGCTCTCAATACGGTGAAGGAAAACATCGTGAGAAAATCGGCATGTCCTTGAACCAAAAATTTTAAGACATGTTTTTTTTTTACTTGGTATAAACTAGTGCTTGACTGCGATCCCACCTGATGGTAAGCAGTGGTGCCTATTCACTCTTGCCTTAAAGACACCTAAATTATAATCAGACGGAAAGACCGCAGCAGGCAAATTGTTCCAGTCGCTCGATGTACGCAGTATAAACGACGAGGCGAAACGCTTGGTCCGGACCGTAGAGGTTTCAACAACATTAGGGTGGATACTCGCCGTTCGTCGGCTTGTCCGATAGTAGAAGTGAGATGGTGGAATCAAGTCATGTAATTCCTGCGCACACTCTCCAAAGTGAAATGTGACTTATTCCAACCCGTACTGGATCTGCGTGATGGATTATGGCCCATTCCGTCTCCTAGAGACGAGGCCTGAATTCCAACAGTGGGAACATTAAAAAGCTGATTATGCTATGCTAATTAAATTACCGTACAACCATTAACATGTGTATTAAATTCAATTGGAGAAAAAAGACAAAACAGGACTAAACTTGGTCAAGTTTTAAAAAAAAACACTAATCAAAGACAATACAATAGAGTATCAAAAAAATGATTTTTGTTATTTTTAGTATTACCATCTCTCGTCTCTCGTTATATTTCGTGGATATCAAATTTATTTTAAAAAGAAAGTTAAGAAAATTAAAACTTCCCTCGCCGTCGAAGAAAATTGGATGAAATTTTTTAAAATTAACATAGGATATTTTCTTTTCTCGTAATAGCTTGAGGTTTCTCATACCCCAGATTATTGTAACATTATATTCGCCTCAATTTTCGCCGGCTTTTAGAGCAAGCTTTTTTACTTACGACAAAAAAAACCTTTCAGGTCATGAAGTGCTCGTAATGCCTAAGAAGATTTACTCAAAACACGATATGCCTTGTGTATGTTTTCAGGCGTACCTACGTGAGTAAATTATTAAACATTGAAATATTAACCCGCTGAAACTGAAAGGTAACGATTTCAAAAGCATACCTAAATATTATCCCCGCTGACTCTGACACAATAAAGTCAATAAATATTCGCCAGATATTGTGAATTTGTGAATAACTTTTGGCCAAACACAATTCAAGTAATACTTACTTGAATTGTGTTTGGCCAAAAGTCACGAGACCCCTTGTTTCCGTACGATCGCGTTATTTATACCGCAACCACTTTCCGGTATGCAAATAACTCACATAACTGACACGCCTGCGGACAGGTTTCCACCAGCCTGCCGGTACACTCAGCTGGACCACAAATCTATTAAAATAATAGCCGTCTCATTCAATTCTCTAGCTCATCCTGTAATGACTCAGTTGAACCGACCATGCTTGAAACGGACAGTCCAAAACCGACTCCGCTGTGAGACGCACGCGTGCTCAGCTGCGTGAACCGTGTCGTGTTTTTCGAAATACGAACGCCGCGGAAATTTTAATACAAAACAGATATATAAAATATTTTCAGTGTGTTATTTTGTGTGTAACCGGACAATTAAGTTTAAGAGTGTATGTGAATAAATTTAAATTAAAACTTGTTTTTTATGCATGAATGAATTTTGTGGCAATATTTTCTCCATATTTTGAATAAACTGTGTGAATTATTGGTGTAGTTTACCTTGGTTCGTGTCAAATATTTCAACAAACTACTTTTGTAAGTTATTTGCATTTTTTTATGGTCTTTGATTAATATTTAGTAGTGTAGTAATTATTGTAATTATATCGACTGGTGTTCGGTATATTTTATTTATGTATATTAGAATTTCGGAAGATTAATATACTTAATGACAGAAGCCGCTATTGATAGACGTATGATATTTATTAATTATTATCTTTTCGTAATTGCTTATGTTACCTACCATACTTTGGTTCGGAGAAATAAATTTATATCCAAGTTTTGACAGGTTATTTTCGCGGAAAAAAAAAGTGTTTATTGGTGTTAGAATCGGCGATAAAATTAACGTTCCCGCGTTTAAGTTTATGGTGTGAATGCAACTGAAAACAAAATTAATTGCATCCCCGAACAGGCTCGCTGATCCACGAACATTTACGCTGATCTATGAACATTTTACGCTGATCTAATTTATGTGTACGTTTATTAGGTAACGTATGTACATTCGAGTAACTTAAACGTTGTTCGCTTTTGGACTTTGTTTGGTTATATTTCTTACTTGGTAACTGTCAATATTACTTTTACGGCGCTTCAGTTTTGTTATGACAAGGTACTAATACTATTATGTTTAGAAGTTGACACTTCGTTTTTATTATGTCAAGGTGTTAAGTAAGTATGGATATTTGGATAAGTTCATTGACTCTAAGTTGGTAGTTGCTTAAATCTACCTTAGTAACACTAAGTAAAGTTGAAGCCCAAAGTTACTCCACCATTTGCCGATGTAGTATAAATTCTCGGAATATTTGTCAGGTCGTAAATAACAGTGTTGTGTTACCATTTTACTACACGAAAAACCATTTTAGACCACTATCGGTAAACATAAAGTAAGTAAATAACTTTTAGGTGTTAATTATTGTTATTTTATTTTTTATGTCGGTAATTTTTTGTCATCGATCAGATAATGCCATAAAGAGTACTTGGAATTAAATTAGTTTATAGAACTGATACGATCAGTAAGCAAACTTCTTTTGAGCTATTTTCAAACAAATTCATTTAATATAATGACTGGCGCATAACACCTTATTGATGTATCATTTTTATTCCAAATGGTGACATAGAATAGAATAGAATAAATTTTATTGTAAACCAAAAATGTAACACAACTTATGACAAATATACATAAACTTAAACCTATGGGTACAATGGCGGTCTTATCGCTGACAGCGATATCTATCAGACGGCCTTAAGATGGATCGTTAGAACTTAAAATAATACAAGGGGTAGTCTGCGGTGTGTACTGTTAACAAATTAATCAAACTGTATAGAGTCTGTCTAATATGTTAAACGACTTGGGTAATTATTAGGATTTAATGAAATCTGATGTAGTCAACACGAGTTCAATAATCAATGTTGATTAAGAGATAGGGATCATTGTTTACTAACAGAAGTACCTTATAAAAAGTACCGAATATAAGTGTTTTTTAAATGATTAAATATTATACAAAATTTCCAAGTCGGTTGACTTATTAGACAGACTATATTTTGCTGTTTGCACGTCTTAATTTTTCGTTTTTTTTTTTTTTTGTGGTTGGTTGCATATTCCCTGTGCCCATCGGGTACTTCGGTGTTGTTAGAAGGAAAAAAAAATACGCTTATGTTGTTTTTTATAAGTTTAATAAAGCTTTATTATAATATATTTTTTATTATCATTTATTTCCAATTTTTATTGTTATTATTGTTATTATGTTGTTATTATTTTTAGTTTATACGAATCCTGAATAAAGTTTGTTCGGAATCGGTAACTGAATGGATTCCAATAGTTTTTACACCATGTTATATTTTTTCCCAAAAATATTTAAAAAGGTCATAAGTTGGAAACCGCCGATACTAAGTAAACACAGGTCACGGCAGGTCACAGCGGGTATCAGGCTCCACCAGCTGGGTGCTAGTGCAAAACAATCCCTCAGTCGCCTGGATGGCTCGGTGACCTTGTATTTTTGCTGACATAACAAGCTAACTTTGTGTTTTATGATACAGTTATGAAATTTTGTACATAGATTCTTTACATAAAAATACTAGACACGTGTTTCGGGCTTCGCATATAGGTGGTACTAAAACTTATGTTGTATATAAGACAATTATCTGATTCTCGTGTCACAGTATTTGAAATCACTCTTCCAAAACAGTTTGACCGATTCTAAGAATAGGATGTTAACTCTTTGTTACCCTCCCACCCCACTCTCATTTTAAACCTTTATATTATCACTTTGTTGTCCGTCCGTCTGTCTGCCTGTCTGTCTGTCTGTCTGTCTGTCAGTCAAGACCCTTTATCTCTAGAACGCATGGAGGTTTCGAGTTGTAATTAAAACCATATACTCAAGTCTGCGGTCCCTTTAAGCTGTGAAGAAATCAAACTTCTAAGTTAACGAATAAAAAAGATACGGCCGTTTATGTTGCAAAAAATGTATATTGCGATACTTTCAAAGATCGAAATTTATTGGGTACTTCCTGTTGACCCAGAATCTTGAAATTTGGCACAAAGCAAGGTCTTATAGCACAGGTATAGGAAAAAATCTGAAAACAGCAAAGTTGTTACCAACGTCACAAAAAAAAATATGAATTCAGTAACATCGTCAAGACTCGATTCGAGAACTGTTGTTTGCATGGAACCCTCAGTGCACGAGTCCGACTCGCACTTGCCCAGTTTTTTTTACATAGCTTAACTAGTACCTATTCCTTTATAAAACACAATACACAATGTGTGAGAAAAAAAAATAATGTGCGTAACATTTTCAGTCCTTGACTGTACATTATAAGTTTCACTTGGTGTTGTAGAGTATCAGACATAGGTGTCTTCGTAGGTATACTACTGTAAGCATGACATAGAATTTCACACAGTTCTGAGAGCTTTATTGTGTTAATACTAAAGTTGAAGACAGGAATTGTGTAGGTATACCTTCATGGAGGAAAGATAAGATCGCTCTATTGAACTTCGAGGTAGGGAAAGCGATTTAAGATCGATTAATCGAGGAATTTTCGGACGGGGCCGATCTTCAGTGTTTGTCTGGCGACCATGTCCCACCTTCCATCTTGCATCACGTTCTCTGTTACCTGTTCATGTAGGGATCTATGATAGCATTAGTGGACGGTATTGCTGTGGCCGAATACTGAGTCAGGCAAGGAATTTAACTAGTTTTTGCATCGACACGAATTGAGGAATCGATTTTATTGGTCAAGAAATTCGGTTTCTAAAATTGGTCTGTTATTATCAAATGGGATTGAAGTCAAGCACTAGTTTATATAAATAAAAAAAAAAAAATCTTCAACGGTGGATCGATTTTTCAATCTCAGAAATTTGAAATCGAGATCCGATATTTTTCTTGTGGAATGCAATCGTTATTATTATTTAAAATCGTTCAAAGTGCGTGATTTTTCAATCTAATTGTTATGTGAATGTTATACATCCGATTACTCGTCAGTCATGAAACACTTAGTATTGTAGGATCGACCTTCTGCACCACGTTTTTTAAGTTTCAGTACTTAGGGGTAGTCAACGGATCAATCATTCGAAAATCGATTTTTTAGGTTTCAATTTATTACTGAACCGATTCTTTGGACTTTGATTCGAATCGATTTCAAAATCGATCTTGTTTAGGTAAAATTGCCATCCCTACTTCAATTAGATTTTGGTAACAGATTATAGTTTAGGTGTGATAGATTCTGCAAGATTGATCAAATCACCGTAGCCTTGGAACGCAAAGGTATCTGAAGAAGCACAGGGTTGGTTTTAGTCAATATTAATTTAACAGGGAGTGTTAGATTGCTTCATCTAGACGGGTCGAGCTATTTGATGATTTTGGTTGAAAACCAGTGTAAAGTACCTACTAGTTGTCTGTCTTTTATACTGAACTGGATACTTTATTTTTAGACTATATTCAACAGCGCGTTTGCTTTTTAAGGGCAAAATTGACTTGGGAGTGTAAAAAATGCATAAGGCTTTTTTTTTTTTTTCGATGGGAATAATCATCTTATGACAACCCCCGCTCTTGGGCGGAGCGGGAGATACTGTCAGACTCTTACTGACTAAAAAACCCATCCCGTTCCTTCAAGCCTTCATACCGGGGCTCGAGCGCCCTTTCGGATAACCCTGGCCCCCAGTAGGCTTCGACCCGGCTGGGCCCCTGCTGTTGCTGACAACTCCTTGAGGCGCGCGGGAACAGCGCGCGCCGTCGACGACTTGGGCTTGGTTCGGACAGTTACCGGACGGCCGGACAGCGAGCTACCCATTGCTCACTGTCCGCAAGCCCGCGCCTACGGTGGCTGAAAATCGGGATCGGAATCCCGGCGGCGGCGAGAGCGCCGTTGCCTGATGCAGTCGGCCTCCTCCTTAGCGAGCATTACTGATGCATAAGGCTTCCGCCTATCCGCTTTTTTACAGTGTTTCCAAGTGCATTAAGTTTTAATAAATAAATAAAATAAATCACTCTGGACTAATTAGTCCAGAGTAAAGTTTATTAAGGCCTATTGTCCTTTTTTGGCCTAGCCAGCAGACGGGCAGTTACCAAGTCCCTTGTTGGCTTGAATTTTATTCTGATTGTAGTAAGTCCTTGACAATAAAAAAAGGTTCAGGGTATTTTAGGTATTGGTGATTTTCGTATTTACGTCAATCATCGATTTTTGCAAGTTAGCAATAATAATGGAAATTAACTAAATGAATGGTGTTACAGAAAAAGTTCTGAGTATACATGTAGATGGATGGAGAGGGAGAGGGAAACCAAAGAAAAGATGGATGGATTGTGTGAGGCGTGATATGAAAGAAAAGGGAGTTAGTGATAGTGTGACGGATGACATGACAGAATGGAAGAAGAAAACGTGTTGCGCCGACTCCAAGTAATATGAGATAAGGGTAAAAAGAAGGAAAAAAGGAATAATAATGGAAAAACTGACCCTAGGACCTAGACCATGACGTTTAAAGTAAGATTGTTTTAATCTTGTTTTAGTGTGGGTAAGAGACAGAGCTATACAGGTTGTCTAGCGCCATCTCTTTCACACACGGTAACAAGATTAAAACAATCTTACTTTGAACGTCATGGTAACCCCGTAGTTTTTTGTTCGGTTATACCCATAACAGAATAAAGTCGCGGGTAACAACTAGTTGTTCAATAAAAACACGTTTATGCGAAGACGTGTGCCATAAACCATTATCTCTATGTCAAATCTTAAAACCGATGTGCCATCAAATCATATCAGTTTATCAAATCAGGAATAATCTGTCGTTTATAATCGCGGCCGCATTTTTTCTTGATTAAAAAAAAAAATGGTTTCGTTAAATTGTTTCAAGGTTAGCTCATCTGCCACTCTACTTGGTTTGATTGCTTAGTGGGCTAAAATATGAGCAATGGACTAAAATCGCCACTTATTGGATCCCAATGTCAAAAATATATCCAAATCCGTATATGTATACATACATACACGGACATACATGCATGGTGGACATCCCACCTATGCGTACAAAGCGTTTTGGGAGTACATTCATTATGCATACAGCTAAGAAATGGAATTCCCTGCCGGAGTCTGTGTTTCCTGATAGCTATAACCTAGGGGTCTTTAAGTCAAGAGTGAATAGATTGCTTCTAGGCAAGCGTGCTCCATCGGCGGCCACATCATCGCTTACCGTCAGGTGAGATTATGGTCAAACGCGAGACTATCAATTATAAAAAAAAAAAAAAAATGTATAAAGAATATAATAAAGAAACTTAAGGTTAAGAAAAAACTTAAGCAGTGGTGACCGAGTGGTAATGGCCCCCTTACTTACGAGTTGTGGTTCCAACCCAGCCAGGCGCATTACTTTGTGTATTTTATTTCATCACCACTGCTCTCATAACGGTGAAGGAAAACATCGTGAGGAAACCGGCATGTCTTAGAACCAAAAACTCGAAGACATGTGACATCCACCAACCCGCACTGAGCCCGCGTGGTGGATTACGGACCATTCCCTCTCCTAGAGAAGAGGCCTGAGTCCCAGCAGTGGGAACATTAAAAAGGCTGATGATGATGATGAAGGTTTGCCTAAACAGTTATACCTGTCAGGTGAGCTTGTAAGGAAACTTGCACAGGTGTGCAACACACACGCTCCGGTTTACCTGTACAACTCAACTGTACAGGCAAACCTTCAGGTATAGCCTAGAGAGTATAGTATTTATACTAAACCTATACATCTATATATATATTGTATATTGTTTTGTAATTTATGTGATTTATTAGTTTACTAGCTTTTGCCCGCGCGGCTTCGCTCCCGCTCTTCCCTACTTCAGCCTACTATACCCTAATATACCCTACCCTACTCTACTCTACCCTCCTCTACCTTACTCTACTCTACCCTACCCTACTCTACTCTACCCTACACTACCCTAATTTCCATTTTTTTTTTCCATAAGAACCTTCTCCTCATAATAACGAACACAACAAAAAAAAAAATTAGCGAAATCGGTCCAGGCGTTGTTGAGTTATGCGCTTACCAACACATTTTGCGATTCATTTTTATATTATAGATGTATTGTGTATATATGTAGATAGTACACCATCAACTACCTGAGTATCTTTTTCTCCTTCTCTGTCAAATCCATCCAAAGGTTGTCTGTAAAAGATCGCTTTTAGCGATAAGACCGCCCTTTGTGACACCCTATAAATTTTAAGTTTCTCATGTAATTTTTATTTTTGGTGTACAATAAAGAAATTATCTATCTATCTATCTATACATCTATACATAGAAATAAAATTGGAGTGTCTGTTTGTAATATTGAAATAAGCGTATTTTAATTACATGCATATGAATATAAATACGGTATATACACCAAAATAACATTTTTCACAATTTTTGTCTGTCTGTCTGTTTGTTCCGGCTAAACTCTGAAATGGATGGACCGATTTTGACGGGACTTTTATTGGCAGGTAGCTGATGTAATAAGGAGTAACTTAGGCTACTTTTTTAGAAAAAATCCTGTAGTCCATGCGAACGAAGCCGTGGGCACAGTCTTGTCTATATATTTCCACACATTTCAAGATGACATCGATGTGGAGAATCGGAAAGATCTAAATCAGTTCAATTATTTGTAGGTACGTGAAGAAGTAACAAAACAAGCTTTTGCTAGCTGTTTTGTCCGCGTGAATATATAGGTTTCTTGTATAGAAAATCTTCAATGCTAGTCAGTCTGTTTCTCCTTATATCATACTACAAGCGCGGACTATCTATTTTGGCCATTTTGCTACAGTAATATGGAGAGATGATAAACAAATGAAACTGGTAACAGAAAATATAGTATTTTTTTACACCACCTGCTCGATAATGTCGTTTTATACGTCATACAAACCTCACTTAAAGCAAGTCATTCTATCCCTAAGGAGATAATGCAGTTACATGGCCGATCCCTATGGAATAATAATGAGATTTAAATTTGGAACATCAAAAATCGTCAACATTGTGAATTAAAATGTACGTTCATCGAACAAGTTGACTCGAAATTCAAACTGACCACTAACAAACAGACAGACAGACGGACGGACAACAAAGTGATCCTATAAGGGTTCCGATTTTTTCCTTTTGGTGAAGGCTAGAAGGAACGGGGTGGGTCTTTTAGTCAGTAAAAGTCTGACACTATCTCCCGCTCCGCCCAAGAGCGGGGGTTGTCATTGGATGATTTTTTCCCACCATAAAAAAAAGGTACGGAACCCTAAAAAAGAAAATAGAAAAAAACGTGCTTACTGACGGGAGCGTTATAGAAAATTGAAACTATAGAATCTTGAAGTAGTGAATTTTGTTTGTTTGATGAACTTGTAAATATAATTCTTATATTTCTCTAATATATGATTTGGTCGACCAATTTGTCTTTTAATTATCTCACAGATGGTGTAAAAAGTAGAGTATGCAACACGGGGATAAAGCTGTCTTTATCTTGGGCGGCTTGAATTTCTCACTTCACTCAGGTTTCGTTATTAACTAATTATATGAATCCCTCACTAACGTTCGAGATTGTAATCAGCAACCTTCGTTTCGTTCGGAATTCAACATGCCACCCGCGACTTAAAGACACTGCTTTATCCCTAGTCACATAATCTACTATTATTATGTTATACACATATTTTGGTGTACTTTACGATTATACGCATAACAAAACTAGCGCAGAAACAACATAGCAGTGGGTCAAAAATGGAACGCCCGCGCTTCTATTGTTAAGATTAGATATCTAACATCAAAAAAAAAAAAATCGCATCAAAGAAGAGTAAAAATGTTTACTTAATAAGATACGCAGTAGAGTACGCTTGCCCTAAAGCTATTGTTTATAGCTTTGAAGACCATACTAAGGAGAAAACAAACCCTTATAAATAATAAAAAAAAAAACAAAAACAGCGCTGTTTTTGTTTGATCCGAAGACTTCAAAAAAACAGTTCACTATAAGCTCAAACGTAATTCTAAGTGTCTTTGTGGCTATGGCATGCCATGGCATGAAACTAGAAGCGGCCACAAATGAAACCGAAGCGCGAGACAGCCATTTGTGGCCGGTGGCTGTTATTTTTCTTTAAGCCATAGGTACGCGCAGTATAATAATGTACTCTGATGAAGAAGGTTGTGACGACGTTTTGCGACCCTTAAAAATGCTAATTTTATAAGTAAAAAGTGTTGTTTTAAATTTTAGTTTATAATTATAAACAACGGCGTGTTGTGTTCCACGTACATCTCAAAGATATGTCAGTATAAGTATGGTATAAATGTTGTTCAAGAGTCTTCCCCGATCCTGAAATGCAAAGGGCAGTTGAAAGAACACGAGCGAATTTAAGTCAGTAAAAGTCTGACACTCCTTTCCGCTCCACTGAGAAGTTCTCAAGTGACAACTAATAAGTTATTTCCCTTAATTCTTGACGAAGATAGTAACAAACATACAGACACAATCATCGCCTTTATAATATCTATTAGTGTGATGTGATAATAAAAACTATTTTAAGAGTCAAGCGTGTGACTGTACTTATTATTTTCGCAAAATTTCTCGAATTCCTTTATTTTATTGAACAATAGAAATTCAAAGCGAGCAAAAGTTCGGCATTCTCCGTCCACGGAATAAAATTACGAAAATAATTTCACTTTGAGTAAAATAAATGAAAATACATAGATCCGTCCGTATTTGAACAAATGGTAGAGATTTTCACCATTTCAAGATAAAGTTTTATCTTTTATTCAGAGGGGCGTTATCTGGCTCCAGCTATGCCTCCATTCCGTCAGACTATGACCCACAGTCTGACGACAAACTTTAAATTTCCCACTTTATTATTTTTATCAAACTCCGTGCCTTTATGTTAAATATTTTTCACTGGAGACCGCCCAGGGTTAATTACTTACTTTTTTTTATGTGCCTTTGACTTTCATTTGATTTTAGGTCATTTTATTAATGAGTCGGACTTGCAATTTTGTATAGAGTTAAAACCCATTCAGAATGCAGACTACGTTTTTAATTTCCATTGCGGTTTTGCTTATCTACTGTAGTGCTGTTCTGAATTTGAATATTTTTTTAGGGTTCCGTACCTCAAAAGGAAATAATGGAACGCTTATAGGATCACTTTGTTGTCCGTCCGTCTGTCTGTCTGTCAGTCAAGACCCTTTATCTTGGGAATGAATGGAGGTATAGAGCTGAAATTAAAACCATATACTCATGTCTGCGGTTTTTTTAAGCTGTGAAAAAATCAAACTTATAGCTTAACGAATGAAAAAGATACGGCCGCTTATGTCGTAAAAAAAACGTATATTTCGAGACTCTCATAGATCGAAATTCATAGGGTATTTCCTGTTGACCCAGAATCCTGTAATTTGGCACAAAGCAAGGTCTTATAGCACAAATACAGGAATAAATCTGAATTGAGTAAATTTGTTGTTACCTACGTCACAAAAAAATAAATCAGAAAAATCTTCGTGACTCCATTCGCGAATTGTAGTTCACACGGAACCCTCAGTGCTCGAGTCCGACTCACAATTGCCCAGTTTTTCTCTTATACATTTTAATATTGAAAGCCGCTAATAGTGTTGGGCCAACATTTTCATATTCTCTCGATATTCAGATAGGGTGAGATTTAGGGGTGTATTACTTTCTTGCGAGGTCGGGGGTTGGGGCAAAAAGTCGGATGTATCAGCTGGCATCTTCCCCCGCTGTCGTAAAACAATTGTGGGAATTAGGTCAGTGTCTGAAGGCAATGGCCTATTGGCGCTGCACTTATGCATAATTTGTAATCTTTGTGGCTTATGATTGTTTGGACTAAGAAAATTGTTATCGATTTGTTTAGATATTATCGAAGAGTTGTGTTTGTAAGTTCTTGTGATATGTATGTTCCAAATTGTCGAAGCTTATTTCTAGCAACAAGATGATAAATAATGTTTCTCAATTATATTCTGTAAAAAATGCTGAGGGTTATACATTGAACCACCTTCTATTACTGTATCATACTATGTAATTCATAATGTGTAACTGTTTATTTCCCCAAATACATAAAATAAAATAAATAAGACATTTCTAAACCTTTATAAGTTTTTAACGGAAGAAAAAGGACATAAAATTTAACTACCTAATACCTCAGCTCATAGAACATTTAGTCGATAGGACCAAAATGTTCTGAAGTTACAATCGAGTTTTGGAAGTCTCAGCGTTGAAAGACTGCCCACAAGGTGAATCGATGAGCTGGTGAGGGTCGCGGGAATGCGATGGATGCGAGACGCATAGGACTAGTTGTTGTGGCGACACTTGGGAGAAGTTTATGTCCAGTAGTGGAGGTCTCGGCTCAAATAATGATAATGATTTAAAGTAAACATATAAGAGAAAATTTTGTCCAAATAAAGGTTTTGTTTAATTTTTACCAAAAAACTGTTCAAAATAAACGAGCGAAATTGGATTTTCAATGCAAACACTACCTTTCAATCAAGGGCACATTTGAAAAAAAAAATCAAAGCATTCAATTGACCAATATCACGCATATTTTCAGTTATTCAAACGAAATGTCGCGACTAGCCGCTTTCCATTCAAACACGCGGATTTTCTCATTCAAAACTACTAACTGGGAAATGCTAGCAGCATCCTCTCATGACTCAATATTGCGACTATTCGTAACTGACTTCTACACAAACAAACCCGAAAATTGAGTTCCTGACTGAAAAATGTTCCGAAGTGACAGTTAAAAATTGTTCTGCCACGCTCCTTTCTATCGAATTTTCTTTCGTTGTCATTGTCAACGACTTGACAAAAAAAAAAGACGTGTGGCACTCGGGGACTGCCGCGGTAAAGCTATTGCATAGCATTTTTATCAACTTATGCAATTATAATTATTTATTTATTTTATTTATGCAGTATTTTTTTTTCTTTGATATTAATTGAAGTTACACTTTCACACATTGAATTGAATTTTGATTGATTGTTCACTCATTTGTTTTCTTATCGGTCACCACGCTCAAAAAACAAATGAGTGGGGGGTGTTAGGTTATTTTCGTTACGGAATTTCTGGATTCGGTCTCCACGCTCAAGGCCCGCGATAGAAGCTATACAATAGCTTAAAAACTGGACAAGTGCGAGTTGGACTCGCGCACTTGGCTCCGTGGCGTACAATCTTACATAAATAATTCAATTCACAAATGGAGTCTCGAAGATTTTTGCGAACTACAGAAAAAGACGTAGCCAAAAATTTACTGTTTTGAGATTTATTTCTATAACAGTGCTATAAAACCATGCTTTATGCCAAATCTCAGGACTCTGGGTCAACGAGAAGTACCCTATGAATTTTGAATCCCTTGAGAGCGTCGAAATACGTTTTTTGCGACATAAACGGCTGGATCTTATTTATCGTTAACTTAGAAGTTTCATTATTTCACAGCTTCAAGGGACCGCAGTCTCGAGTACCTATACCTATGGTTTTAATTTAAACTCGATACTTCCACGCGTTCCCAAGACTTTATCTTGGGAATGCGTGAAGGTATCGAGTTGTCAAACGTCAATAGAAAGGGCTATGCTCAGAGTTTCCGTGCGTGATCACATCAGAAATGAAGATATACGCAGGAGAACCAAGGTTACCGACATAGCTCGAAGAATCGGCAATGGGCAGGGCACATTGCACGCAGAACAGATGGTCGATGGGGACGAAAGGTTTTGGAGTGGCGACCATGTACCGGAAGACGCAGCGTTGGAAGGCCTCCAACAAGGTGGACCGATAACCTGGTCAGGGTCACGGGAATCCGATGGATGCATGAGGCACAGTATCGGTCATTGTGGCGACGCTTGGGGGAGGCCTATGTCCAACAACAGCGGACGTCTTTCGGCTGATATGATGATGATGATGAATGATCTAGTTGTCAAGGTCTTGACAGACAGACGGAAAACAAAGTGACCCTATAAGGTTTCCATTTTATCCTTTTCCGAAGTACGGAACACTAAAAACCACTTAAATATTCTGTTGAACACAACATGTACACCCAATCCGTCATTTGTGACGTGACTTAGAACATTATGCGTAGCTTAGAATTTTTTTACGTAAAGAAAGTTAACTGATAAGTATCTAAAGTAATCTAAGTACTATGAACCCTGTAATTACCGTACGTTAGTATGGTATAAGTCGCCATGTACTATTATAATACGCCGTTGTTCATACAGTATGTAAGTTTTACGCTGTCGACAGTTTGATTAGGTACGAACGTTGGAATAAATTATTCAATATAAATCGCTCTGTGCACCTAATTAACTAATTAAGGACAAAAGCTGGGACACAATGAACTGAAACTGTGCGTTAAACATTAATGTGCGTCCGCCCTTTGAGTTGGTTAGTTAGTAGTTATGTGCGCTCGTGGTACGAATAACTTACTCGATTTTGTTAAATATTTCTTTCCTGCGAAGCACATATTGAGCGATCTCAAAATACACCTTAAATTTTTTTTTAATAATATTCCACAACTATCACACAACGCCGTCTAGTCGCAAGCTAAGCAGAGCTTGTGTTATGGGTACTAGACAACTGATAAACATACTTATATATTTCTGAATACATAGGTACATATTATAGATAAATTACACCCAGACACAGAACAAATGATCATGCTCATCACATAAACATTTGTCCTGGGTGGGAATCGAGCCCACGACCTGCGGTATAGCAGTCAGGGCCTAACCACTAGACCAACCAACAAAGATATAAGTGGAAGCTGGATAAAATTGACAAGTCCGTGATAAGACCTGTCATACTGTATCGATCAAAATGTTGGACTGTGAAAAAGATGGATGAAAAAAGATTGCATGTAGCGGAGATGAGAATGTTGAGATGAATGTGCGGTGTGACGAAAATGGATAAAGTGAGAAATGAGTATATTAGAGGAAGTTTGAAAGTGGCGCCAGTGACTGAAAAGTTGTAAGGAAATCGTGTGTCTTGGTATTTTTTTTTTATGATGGGTAAAAATCATCCGATGACAACCCCCGCTCTTTGGCGGAGCGAGAGATAGTGTCAGACTCTTACTGACTAAAATACCCACCCCGTTCCTTCTAGCCTTCATACCGGAGCTCGAGCGCCATTTCGGATAACCCTGGCCCCAGTAGGGTTCGACCCGACTACCCGTCCCTGCTGTTGCTGACAACTCCTTGAGGCGCGCGGAAACAGATGTTTCTTGGTATGGTCATGTGAAGAGGAGGGATGAAACGCATGTGGCTAAAAGAAATCTGAGTATACATATAGATAGACGGAGAGGGAGAGGGTGGCCAAAGAGAATATGGATGAATTGTGTGATATAAAAGAAAAAGGATTTGGTTTATTGTGTGATGGTTGATAGGAAGAAAATAACCAGTTTCGCTGACTGGAAGTGACATGGGATAAGGGCGACAAATAAAATAATTAAGGACAAAAACTGGGACACAATGAACTGAAACTGTGCGTTAAACATTAATGTGCGTCCGCCCTTTGAGTTGGTTAGTTAGTAGTTATGTGCGCTCGTGGTACGAATAACTTACTCGATTCAGTTAAATTTTTTTTTCCTGCATAGTCGAATAAATCGAGCGGTCTCAAAATACTACTAAAAAAAAAATTGGTGGAAGCTGGGACCGGAAGGCGGTCCCAAACTTCTACTAATCCACTAATATTTTTATAGATGGAAGTTGGGACCGTGACCGCGGTCCAAAAACCACCACAACCCAAATCGCTGTACCTTAGTAGTCCTCAGTTGAGCTATAGGAATACTGGCAAATACTTACCCTGGCTGGACAGGTCCACTCAAATCTGTATGGTTGTATGGGACACATGCATGGTTCTCATATCATTTTCCCATTACTTGTCTGCTGTATGGATTTTAAAAAAGACTTTGACCCCATAAATCTTTTTCGGAGTGTTTTCGTAGGGTAGTCAGCTAGGAAACACCAACCTCATCTTTTTTTTTAATAATTGACATTTTGTGCTTTGACTGCAATCCTACTTGATGGGAAGCAGTGATGCAATCGTTGATGGTGAGGCGCACTAGTTTATTAAGAGCCTTTCACTCTAGCCTTGAAGACACCTAAATTATAATCGGACGGGAAGACCGCAGCAGGCAAATTGTTCCAGTCCTTCTATGTATCTACGTGGTATCTAGTTTAAACTGGCAAAAAATTGGTCGTATAAATTGTTATATGAAACCTTTTTGCAAAATAAATATCATTTATATAATCCTGTCGGACCCATCTAGTAAATCCATTGGATATCTATACATACTCGGAACTTGCACAAAAGTTTCAATAATTTACTGGAAAACTAAAAGTTGTAAAAATACCAGGAAGTGTTATTTACAGTAAGTACTTAAGGTGGAACGTTGCTGTTTTAAGGCGAGTTTGCACTAATTTTGAAATTCTGGAAATACGCAAATATAAAAGAGAACACCATTTTAATAAATTATTTTATTAAAATTGACTATATGATCAATCGTTGCGTAACACCCTAGTTTTAAATCAAGAGTGAATAGGTACGTTACTTCTAGGAAAGCGTGCTTCATCGTCGCTCACATCATTGCTTATCATCAGGTGAGATAATAGTAGCAGGGGCCCAGTCGGGTCGAAGCCTACTGGGGCCAGGGTTATCCGAAAGGGCGCTCGAGCCCCGGTATGAAGGCTTGAAGGAACGGGATGGGTTTTTTAGTCAGTAAGAGTCTGACACTATCTCCCGCTCCGCCCAAGGGCGGGGGTTGTCATTGGACGATTTTTTCCACCGAAAAAAAAAAGGTGAGATACTAGTCAAACGCGAGCCTATCAATAATAATACTTAATAATAATAATAATAAATCGGGATCTACATCGGGCCTTACATGGGCCCGATGTAGATCTTTTAGCGTCCGTATCCTGGCTGCGCTTTGGTGATCTCTTTGGGGAAACCGAAGGTTTTGTCTTTGCAATTATGGATGAAGTTATGATGACGAACAACTACCGGAAATATATTGTGAAGGACGGCACGGTTGACATCTGTCGGGCATGCCACCGGCCTGGGGAATCAATCCGACACATTATTTCTGGGTGTTCTCATTTAGCTAACGGAGACTATTTGCACAGACACAACCTTGTAGCCAGGATTATCCATCAGCAACTTGCTCTTAAATACAATCTTGTTGAATCAGAAGTACCGTACTATAGGTATGTGCCCGACCCAGTTCTCGAGAATGGCAGCGTCACATTGTATTGGGATCGATCTATCATCACTGACAGGACTATTGTTGCCAATAAACCTGACATAATGGTGATAGATCGGCTAGAGCGTCGCACAATGATTGTTAATGTAGCGGTCCCTCATGACGAAAACCTCGTGAAAGCTGAGAAGGATAAACAAACTAAATATCTTGACTTGGCTCGCGAGGTTGTCGACATGTGGGAAGTGGATAGAGCAATCATTGTGCCGATAATCGTGACGGCCAATGGCTTAATAGCCAAGAGCCTCGATCAACATCTGCGGAGGCTCTCGTTAGGCAGTTGGATCAAGGGCTTGATCCAGAAGGCAGTACTCCTTGACACGGCGCGTATTGCCCGGAGGTTCCTCTCTCAGGAGCCCTGACCACCGGTAGCTTGGACCCTGTTCCCAATGCCGGTGGGCTACTATTTTTTGTATTTTTAAATGTTTTTTTTTAATATCCTTTTTATAAGAAATATTTAAAAATATAATTAAAATGTATAAATATAAATAAATGAAATAATAATAAAAAATAATATGAATTAGTTGGCTCAATATCTATATAACTTATTTTTTAAAGGATCTAGCAGAAACAAAAATATTGAATATTTACTTTGGTTTTTTCTTATGGGTCGCCAAGTTGACATAGACCCGGGCCAGGACCAACAAAAATTTAAAAAAGACGTGTGGCACTCGGGGACTGCCGCGGTAAAGCTATTGCATAGCATTTTTATCAACTTATGCAATTATAATTATTTATTTTATTTATGCAGTATTTTTTTTTCCTTTGTTTTTTTTCTTTGATATTAATTGAAGTTACACTTTCACACATTGAATTGAATTTTGATTGATTGTTCACTCATTTGTTTTCTTATCGGTCACCACGCTCAAAAAACAAATGAGTGGGGGGTGTTAGGTTATTTTCGTTACGGAATTTCTGGATTCGGTCTCCACGCAAAAGGTCCGCGATAGAAGCTATGCAATAGCTTAAAAAATCAACATATTTTATTTCATATAGGCCTACATGGGCACTTTTAAAACGTCAGAAGCTAGTGCACGGCTCCACGTTTCCTATGGAGAAGAACCGGCAATAAACTCCATGATTACAAAATACTCTGTGACTGCTCTTAAGAACTAAATTAAATTGTTGGAAATTTCGAATTTCAGTACCTACGTACGTAACGGTGTCGCCAACATTTTCAGAGATGAAAGCTTATTGAATTTAATATCTTTTGTGAATAAATCGCTTACGAAAACCCAGTTATTGTGACATAATGAATGTAAAAAACACATTGACACATAAGAAATATATTGAGTACTTTTTGTTATGAATGAAATTCAATTATTTCACATGAAAAGCTCTCTTTAAAAATTTCGTGTTGAAAACGCCGGCGATATTTTTTATGTGGCTGTATTTCCAAGGTTTTTTAGAAGTCGAAAATCATCAAATTCCTTCTCCCGCTCTAAGGTGGAGCGAGAGGGCGTAAATAATTTTCTGCTAACTTCATATTCAAGATCGGCGGCGAACGGCGATCGTAGGTAGCTCGCCATCTAATAAGGCCGGGGTCGACGATACGTTGTTCCACGTAGGCCTCAATGGGATGTCAGCACGATTGAATCAACCCGTTCACTGGTTTTAATCAGTCATCAATCTTCACCCAGAGCGGGAAGAATTATTTGATAATTACCCACAAAAATATTTTTTTGCTTCTTTTATTTTTGATTCGTGTTATCTAATTATTGTGTTTGTGCCTTATGCTGTAGGTACCAAATGAATTATTTTTCTTTCTTTATTTATTTTTATTTCAAAGAAAAGAAAAGCAAAACTGTATTTACGAGAATGTATTTGTAAAAGTTGCCAGTGTAGCTTGATGCATTATAATAGACCCCCACCCCTTACCCCCTTGGGGTTCCACTAGACCCCTTCTATCCAGTACTTCTAGAAGTTAAGACCGCAGCGATCCGAGTCAAAGTTTCCGATAAAGATCTCAATGAGGCAACACTATCTTTACAAAGTTATAATATTGAAAATTTCTTCATATTATTGCTTTATGAGAGCGCTACTTAATGCTAGACAAGACGCCAGATAAACGTGGATTAAAGTACATTACCCTGTCCTAATTATCTGTAACCGAAAAACCAGGGACTTAAAAACACCTTCAGAAAGGTCACAGAATTATAAGTGTTACATGTTGAATTGGTCACAGAATCAAATATTTAACACTTAATTATGTGTTTTCAATGTGTTTACCCAAAACACTTACAAAAGTGTAACCCTAACAGATATAAAAGTGAGTGAAAAGACTAGATATAAAAGTGTTAACAGTGTTTTTTTTTTAACAGTGTTAATAAGTGTAACAGGTAAACGCAGCGTTGCCAAAGTTACAATTTACTTATTTATGGTACTGTGCAATTCTTTATACCTAAAGCTATACTAAAACTGATTATTTCAGTTACACATATTAACACTTATTAACACATATAACAGGTTACAGTTTGATTCGGTAGCACTTCTTAACACATAAAAAAGGTTACAGTTTGATTCGGTAACATTATTGTGTCTGTTACATTTAAAAGTGTTTTTCTGATAAAACTGTTTTAAAAAACAGTGTTAAAACACATTATTACGGTTACAGTTTTGCGAAAAACAAACAATGAATTGCTTTTCATTACTAGATCATGTAAAGGATCACGATACATGTCGATTCAAGATAGCTTTATGTTTTTTTTTCCGTTTTTGAATATGTACGAGGGTCAATGACCATTATTCCACGTTTATCTGACACCTACCTTAGCAGGAAATCACTAACTTCTGACAGCGGGTTTGCTCCTGTGAAACTCGAAAATTATCTTAAAGGTAGCCATACACACGATGGTCGGGCTTGCGGACAGTGAGCAATGGGTAGCTCGCTGTCCGGCCATCCGGTAACTGTCCGGACCAAGCCCAAGTCGTCGACGGCGCGCACTGTTCCCGCGCGCCTCAAGGAGTTGTCAGCAAGAGTAGGGACCCAGACGGGTCGAAGCCTACTGGGGCCAAGGTTAACCGAAAGGGAACTCGAGCCCCGGTATGAAGGCTAGTAGGAACGGGGTGGGTATGTAGCGACATCTATGGCGCCACATAAAAACTACGAAATCCTGCATCGCGCAATCAAAGTTCTCCGCGCGATTTGAACATATACGACAGCCCGAAATCATCTATCGGGCAGTCGCCCACCAGACTATAACACCTGTCTGGTCAGAGGATCCTCCCTTTTCAACGGAGGTTTGTGGGACTTTACTCTCTGTTCCGCCTACCTCCAAAGGTCTTTTAGTCAATAAGAGTCTGACACTATCTCCCGCTCCGGTCAAGAGCGGTGGTTGTCGTTGGATGATTTTTTCTCGTAACCGTATGTCTGGCAATTTGAGTATTTTCTGCGGCCTACATAAATGTCCTTTCCTTGGTATTGTTCGTCAAGTCGTTGAGCTCCTTAGTAGTCCTGAGTTGAGCTTTGCGAATACTGACAAATGCTTGCACTGACTGGACGGGTCCACCCAAATCTATATGGTTATTTCTTCAAAAGACCATCTCAGACTAATCTGCATGGTTCTCATGTGATTTGACCATTATATATTTACTGTATGGACCTTAAAAAGAGACTTTGACCCCTGAGTTTGTTTCGGTGTTTCTTCTCAGGGTAGTCAGCTAGGAAATACCGGCCTCATCTAGCTTAAACTGACGAAAAAAAAATTGACGTGTAAAAGTGTTTATAAACCTATTTGCAAAATAAATATCATTTATCATTTATAAAGCACGCTTGCCTAGAAGTAACCCTCAAAGTTTACTCAAATCAATTAAGCGTTCTTCAAGGACATTCAATTTGTACAGACGCATAATACAATCGGTGCTTAAGGGGAAGTTAGTTTTGAGTCACTCTTTTTAAATGCGCACGCAGCGTCGCGTCGCTTCGCGTCGCGTCTTGTGAACTGACCCTTAGTGTTATAAATTATTTTCCTATAGAGGGTTCTTCGGTGTCTGCTAGTTGGAGCTTTGTTCAGATTCGCTCGGTCTTGTCTGAGCGTTAAATCTGCATAAATGTCTTGTTTTCAATAACGGAACCGGTTGTCGTATTTTGTTGAAATAATATTTGATTTGTTATTCTGTTTTGCGGATGGTTAAGCAAGTTATAGTAAATAATATAATATAATTTTATTATATACCTCTTTCACTCTTACTTTCAGTGTTTAAGACTAGTCTATGCCATGCATTATTTAAGGACAATCAATAAAGCATACACCATTAAAGGTGAGTTGCACCATTTAACTATAACGATAACCAAACCATGACCAGCCATGAAACGGCCGCCTATTGGTCAATTCGACGATTTGACAACTGTTAACGGCTTTGTTATCGTTAAGTTAAATGGTGCAACTCACCCTAAGTATGTGTGAGGTAAAGTTAAAACAAAAAAAAACATTTTGATTCTGTTTTTAAGTTCTAATTTTTAATTAATTCAAAATTAGCCTTGTCAGTCATAGTGGGGTCTATGCAGTCAAACCTATTGCTGCTACGTGGCATACACATGTTCAAAGAATAAGCTACAGCCTCTTAGTATAACATGCTAAAGATTCAGTATTCTTACATACAATGTAAGAATGTATTATTATTATTAAAAACGCTTGCCACACGCTTGCCTAGAAGTAACCTATTCACTCTTAAAGCCTAAAGACCCCTAGATTGTAGCTATTAGGAAACACAGACTCCGGAGGCCTCTCCCTAGCTGTACTCACAATTAATGTATTCCAAAAACGCTTTGTACGTATGGCTGGAATGTCCACCATGTACTGGTAGTGCAAAGCCGTACGTCTAGTAGTCCGATGATGGTACGAATTTGGCGAAATTAAATTATGCAAACTCCCTGAAATGTAAACGATAGAAAACTGACAGGCCAGCAACTCGGCGGCGACTTATTGAATAAATTATTTCCTTTATTCGTCTTCTTAACATATTCTATAGGTACATTTTTAAATAAAGTAAACACAACTTTTTTTTATTATTTTGTTTATGACAACTATCATCAATGTATTTGGCCCGGCACGATTGGCGCAGTGGTTGAGCGATTGCTGCGATGCGTGTCGGGATTCGATTTCCTCTCGGACATATTGAAGTGATCTACAGATAGTTGTACAGGGGCTAGGTGTGTATGTGTTCGTGAACGTACGCACAATATAGGAATAATTCCTAAGTAACTTTTTTTTTAAAATAATCTCTGTTTCTACCTACTTTTTATTTATGTCAAACTTTATGCACTAATGAAACACTGAAGGTGGACTTAATGGCTTAGGGTACAAATATAAAGTTACAGGGTTTTCGGTTCCGACATGTCGGTACGTCGATGCCGACGTGTCGGTTCGGTAGGTACCGGTCGAACCACATAATGCATAGAAACAGGTAAATCTGTATGGGTAAAACAGTACACTGGCCAATGTTAAGCCCGTATGACTCGGTCCAAGCAGTCGGTACCGACCAGTATAAGCCTGTTTCTTTATAATTGAGCGTATAAGAACACACGGGAGAATTATACCTGCACAGATCGGAACCGACCCGCACAGCCCGCCTGCATCGGTTACCTATTTCTTTATGCTTACAATTTTTTTTTTGTATACACCGCTACATGGTTGTTAATCATGATTTTGGTTTTATCCATGTTCATTTTAAGACCCACTCTTAGAGAAGCTCTACTGAGGTCATTGAGCATTGTGCTGAGCTCCTCCATAGTCTCCGCCATGACTACTATGTCGTCGGCAAACCGAAGGTGAGTGATGTACTCGCCATTGACATTAATGCCTAGTCCACTCCAGTCCAGAACCTTGAAGACATCCTCCATTGCGGCCGTGAACAGTTTCGGAGAGATGACGTCTCCCTGCCTCACACCACGCTGCAGGAGGACAGGTTTCGAGGTCTGGTCCTGGAGTCGGACTGACATGGTAGCGTTTTCGTACAAACACCTCAGCACTTCGATGTACCGATAGTCAATTTGGCACCTTTGGAGAGATTGCAGCACAGCCCAAGTCTCGATCGAATCAAAAGCTTTCTCGTAGTCCACAAACGCTAGGCAGAGAGGCAGGTTATACTCCTCGGTCTTCTGTATGACCTGCCGTAGCGTATGTATGTGGTCTACGGTGCTGAAACCTTTTCGGAATCCGGCTTGTTCGGGAGGCTGGAAGTCGTCAAACCTGCGCGCAAGACGGTTCGTGATGACCCTGGAAAACAGCTTGTAGACATGGCTCAGAAGTGAGATGGGCCTGTAATTCTTCAGTAGGGTTTTATCACCCTTCTTAAAGAAGAGTACCACCACACTTCTGCTCCATGCCTGTGGCGTTTTTCCCTCGAGTATGACGGAATCGAACAACTTCTGAAGGGCCTTTAGGACCGGTTTTCCACCCGCCTTCAGGAGCTCAGCCGTAATTCCGTCCTCACCCGACGCCTTGTTGTTCTTCAACTGCTTCAGAGCCATCCTAATCTCGTACAGGCTGACGTCCGGGATATCTTCAGTGTAGTGTCGAGTCAATCTAGCTCTTGGGTCGTTTGCCAGATTTGTAGCGGGTTTGGAGATCGACTTGTATAACTGTCCATAAAATGCCTCGATCTCTCCCAGAAGCTCCGATTTGGCGGATATGACTCTGCCATCTTCGGTCTTCAGTTTCGTGAGTTGGCTCTGCCCAATAGACAGATCCCGTGCAAAAACTTTGGAGCCCTTATTCCGCTCAATCGCGTTCTTAATCCTCTCGGTATTAAATCGGCGAAGGTCGCGTTTCAGAGACTTGGAGATCTGTTTATTGAGCTGCCGGTACGTGCACGCATTATCTGAAGACTGCAAAGTCATTTTAAGGAAAACTAAGGTTGCCGACATAGCACAAAGAATTGCCAAACTTAAGTGGCAATGGGCAGGGCACATTGCTCGCAGAACAGATGGCCGTTGGGGCCGAAAAGTTTTGGAGTGGCGACCGCGTACCGGAAGACGCAGTGTTGGAAGGCCTCCTACAAGGTGGACCGATGACCTGGTGAAGGTAGCAGGAAACCGATGGATGCGGGACGCACAGGAACGTTCGATGTGGCGACGCTTGGGGGAGGCCTATGTCCAACAGTGGACGTGTATCGGCTGAAATGATGATGATGATGATGATACACCGCTAAATTTTGATCGTTTTAATCCCGTGGAGGGTCGATCCGGTACATGAAACACTATCGATTTGTAAAGATAAAATTAAAAAATAAAGTAGTTCAAAACTCGTATTAATTTACGCAAGTACGAAATTAATTTCTTTAAGAAAACGTCAGCTGAGCGAGTCCAATTACCTGTAGGTAGTTTGTACGCATCGCCGACTACTACCTACAGGTTATTGAACTCGCTCAGATTAAAACGATCAAAATTTAAGGGTGTATAATTCAATGTGGGATCGCAGTCAAGCACTAGGCTTGACTGTGATCCCACCTGATGGTAAGCAGTGATGCAAACGTTGATGGTGAAGCGCACTAGTTTATTAAGAGCCTATTCACCCTTAGGTATTTTCTACCAGTCGACCTTTTTAAATACACGGTTTCAGTGCATCAAAATATTAGTCTTGTTAAAAATGAATATTTTTCTATACAGTCAAATCTATTGCTGCTATGTAAACAATGATATTAAGTTATCCACATTACACATACTCGAATGAATAATGACATTCACATGTTCAAAGAATAAGCTCCAGCTTCTTAATGTAATGTCATTCGCAACTTATTACATGCATGGCCATACTGAGTAATGTAATATTGTGATCTACTTACACGAGCATAATCTGTATGATGACATTACATTACATTACGGCTTATAAGCAAATTTGTTTGAACGTACATAGATCTCTCTGTTACATTAACAATGCGTATTCAGAGAGGTATTCTCGTAATTGATGGTACGATTGGCTCAGTGGTTGAGCGATTGGTTGTTGAGCTGCTTGTAGCGGGTTCGTTTCCCCTATGGAACAAAAATTCGTCTGGCCTATAAATAGTTGTTGCGGATGTGACAGTCTTGTGAATGTAAGTTTACATATTTGTTAAAGCACCCACGACAGAAGTAATTTCTAGGATGAGGGGGCGTGGATACACAATATATAAAATACAGTGTCTTAGTATTGAACGTAGACGTAGCGTAGACGCTACGTAAACGCGACGCTAACTGGGTTAAGAATGTTAAGATACAATCATGTCTACACGCCTATGAAGCGTAGTGATAGCCGCGTAGCAAACACTTTGTAAGCGGCTACGCAGCTGCTACGCTTGCGTGTCTACGCTCTCACTTAAAATACTGTATCTTGGTGATGAATGTGTACGTAGCGTAGACGCTACGCAAACACAACGTTAGCCGGGTTAAGAATGTTAAGATACAATCATGTCTAGACGCCTACGAAGCGTAGCCAACGCCGCGTAGCAAACGCTTCATAAGTGGTTACGCGGCTGTTACGCTCGCGTGTCTACACTCTCACTTAAAATACAGTCTTGGTGCTGAATGTATACGTAGCGTAGACGCTACGCAAACGCAACATTAACCGAATTAAGAATATTAAGATACAATCATGTCTAGATGCCCACGAAGCGTAGCGATCGCCGCGTAGCAAACACTTTGTAAGCGGCTACGCAGCTGTTACGCTCGCGTGTCTACGCTCTCACTTAAAATACGGTATCTTGGTGCTAAATGTATACGTATCGTAGACGCTACGCAAACGCGACGTTAACCGGTTAACATTGTTACGATACAATCATGTCTAGACGCCTACGAAGCGTAGCGATCGCCGCGTAGCAAACATTTTGTAAGCGGCTATGCGGCTGCTACGCTCTCGTATCTACGCTCTCACTAAAAAACATTAAATAATTTCTTCTACTCTGGTTGAAGTGAGAGGGAATGTCAGACTTTCACTGACTAAATCCGTGTTCCTTCAGTAGCCCTTTGGTTTTAGGGCCGCGGTGACTGTTTTGGACGATCATGCAACAGAATGTGTGAAAAAAATTTCCCCTTATTATACCTAACTTTTTTATTATTGTTAGGCTTTTTTTTCGATGGGAAAAATCATCCAATGACAACTCCCGCTCTTGGGCGGAGCGGGAGATAGTGTCAGACTTTTACTGACTAAAAAACCCATCCCGTTCCTTCAAGCCTTCATACCGGGGCTCGGGGCAGCTCTTCATCGGGGGGCTGATAACTCCTTGAGGCGCGCGGGAACAGTGCGCGCTGTCGACGACTTATTATTGTTAGGCTCGCGTTTGACCACTATCTCACCTGATGGTAAACGATGATGTGGCTGACGATGGAGCATGCTTACATAGAAGCATCCTATTCACTCTTTGCTTAAAGACATCTAGGTTGTAGATATCAAACTTCATCAAATGTGGCATACGTTTTCACAAACTTTGGCTACATGTGAATGAATTCCTAAAGAACATTTACTGCTGAATTTTTAACGCTTGGTTCGGAGAAATTGTGCACTATAAACATTATTTTGACGCTGCCTTTAGTACGAGTATATCGCCATTTGACTATTCTAAGCGTAAATCTCAGAATTTCCTTCAGAATATTGCCTATCACGAAATCCAAAATTAATTAATTATCTGTCATGCGTGTAACTAAGTCAATAAAGTAGTAATTAATACAATACTACGAATTAATTGACATAAATCAGGTTAATCGAAATTGTCGACACTGTGATATTGAAACAGTTTAGATGATTTTCTATTAAAACAAGTTTTTAATGAAAACATTTTTTTCATAGCAAGCTTTTATAGCATGGTATGTTCGTAATACTTACATAATTTTATTAATACTCGTCAAGACAAATCATACGAGACCAAACTCGATGGCGTTGTCTCGTTTAACAATGAAGTTCCTATAGCCTTCCGGTTCCATCGTCAGATCAGCTCCATGTCATAATAATTTTGCATTGTCATCTGATTTACACATTCATGCAAAATTTAAGCACAATCGGTAACCGGGAAGTGGATCAAATTTAATTTGTAAGATTTGATGTCAGACAAACATCGGGACAGGAGAAACTAAATAAAAACTTGTAATAAAAAAAATTGAGTTAGTTTTCAAGATGTTTTGTTTTAGGCCTAATTTGACAATATTTTAGAATTAATCTTTTTTTTTGTCGTTTCTCCATAGAAAACGATTTATAAGTGCCGATGTAAAATAAAATAATGTTGAATCCAATGATTACTCCCGCTTTAGGGTGGAGCAACTTCTCCTTCTTTGGGTAGAACGAGAGTGAGTATCCGACTTTTCTGACTAAAACCCACCTGTATTCCTTCAATTGCCCTTCACGCTCCGGGGTCGCGGAAACTCTTTAAAACAATCCCTTTGCCTCGTAACTGTCATGACCAGATCTTTGAATTGATCACTTCATGAAATGGCCAAGTAAAACTAGCCAGTACCCCCTAGCTCAGTTGCTAATCTGCAATCGTTAACGCTTGTAGAAAGCTTCAAATGTACGTGAATGACGTCATCTCAACGCTGAGTCACGTGGTCAGAACAAAAGAATTGCCGGCGCGGCCAACTCGAAGCGTTCGAAGCAAACGAAACGGTTGTAACTTGGCTAGGGGGGCAGATAATTTTAAACGTTAACATTTGATGATATGTCAATCCTTGTTTGAATCAATTAAAACCTTATAAACAAAGTTAAAACTAACAAATATTTTTACATTACATTAAAGAAAGCCAAGGTATCTTTCTAATATTAGGACCCTGCCTCCTAAACTTGGTGAGACCTGTGGCTTAGGAGCCAGTGTTCTGCAGTTACATCGCACGCCAAGCGAACGCCGGCGTTCGCCCTCTCATTGCAATCTATTGTGTCTTTAATTACAGTATTAGAAAGAGGTCTAAATAAAGTAGGCCAAACAAAGATTGAAATATCATTAAACTTTATCGTTTTTAAGGAATAATCTTAATAATCCATAAAACAGGACTAATGCACATGATAATTAAGGACTCGTATGCACATAGCGCTCACTATACACCACAAATTTTTAATTAGTGGTAAATAAATAACAATAACAATATATTGAACTGCAACATTTTGCACAAGCAAACACTTGCAAACAATACAAAAGACAAAGACATATTAGATAATAAAAATAGTATATCAGTAGTATTTGTAAGGAATTCTGGTACCTAAGGAAAGATTTAACTTGTGTTATGAGAACCAGGATTTTCACACTAGCTTTACAGTATTTTTTTATAAGAAGGTAAGAATAGAAGGCAGGAATAGGCAAACTGAAAATAAGTAGTTCTGTAGGGCCTGACAATATTCCACCTGAAATATTGAAAACTTTTAAAAAGCACTTTTGCCTTCCTTTGTATCATATATTCAACCTAAGCTTGGAAAAGGGGTCATATCCGCCTCAGTGGAAGATTTCCAGAGTCTCCCCCATTCCCAAAAGTTTCAATAAAACATCAGTTGAAGAGTATCGTCCCATTGCAATTATGTCATCTCCAGCTAAAGTTTTTGAAAACGTACTTCATAAATACATTTATTCCCAAGTAGATAAGTATCTCTTTAATGAACAACATGGTTTTAGGGCAAAAAGATCGGTAAATACCAATCTTCTAACTTTAGTGGACTTTATATCAAAACGTTTGGACCGAGGTGGCCAAGTGGATGTTTTGTACTTTGACTTCCGGAAAGCGTTTGATAGGGTTAATAATGACATTTTGCTAGCGAAACTCTGTGCCATAGGATTTCCACCGGGTCTGCTGCGGCTTCTTGTCGACTACCTCCGCGATCGTCAGCAGTTTGTTAGACTAGGTCTTTATGAATCCCAGCCCTATCACACGCGTTCCGGAGTCAGTCAAGGATCAATACTCGGACCATTACTGTTTCTGATAATGGTAAATGACCTTCCAACTGTTGTTCATTTTGCCAAAAGTCTATTATATGCAGATGACTTGAAATTGTTTCTTGAAATCAACTCTGAGACAGATTGTCTGGCACTGCAACGCGACATTAACGCTATATACGAGTGGAGTGTAAATAACAAAATGGAGTTCAATTCGTCAAAATGCTACGTCGTGAGTTTTATCAGAGCCCGTTACCCAGTCTCATTTAATTATAAAATCAATAACAGCACAATTACAAGAACCGTTGCTGTAAAGGATCTAGGTGTCACATTTAATCATACACTAAACTTCCATGATCATATTTTAGCAGTTGCAAAAGATGCATTTAGGCGTTTGGGTTTCATTTTAAAAAAGCTAAAGATTTCAAGAACACAAGCGCAATCAAGTCGATTTTTAACGTGCTTGTTCGAAGTAAGCTTGAGTCTAGTGCGTGCGTCTGGAACCCACATGAGAAAAAATATGCTTTGATATTAGAGAAAGTCCAAAAAGCTTACCTCAGATATATTTATAAGCGTCTACTATCTATGGATACTATCCCTTTATGTATCCTACTAAGTTTCTTTTAGGTTGTGTAGGGTTTAATTCACTAGAGGTCAGAAGAAAACATGAGCAAATAATTACCATGTGTAAAATCCTTCATGGGAAAACTGATAGTCCAGAGCTGCATGCCGAACTGTCTCAACTATGTGCCCCAGTCAAGTACAGCCGCATCAGGAGACACAGCTTGTTCGCTGTGCCTGCGAGTCACACTGTTACGCGAGCCCAGTCTCCTGTCCCTCGCACTCTTTCTGCGCTCAACACTCTTTTGGACACGCACCCAGACTGTGATGTGTTCGCGGACGAATGGAAGACGATCATGTCAGTGTGTCTGGAGTTTTGTGAGATGAGTGTGTGATTTTTTTTTTGTATATTGTCTTTAACTAATGTAATTGGCGAATAGCCGTTTTTGTTAAAGTAAAACCATAAATAAATAAATAGTTTACACGTTTAAAATGGTCTGGCTAGTTTGACTTGGCCATTTTATGAAGTATTTATTTATTTATATACATTTTATTGTACACCAATATTACAATATTTTATGAAGGAAACGTTATAATAAAAAATAAAAAAAAACATACAATTGGCGGCCTTATCGCACTTGGCGATTCAAGAAGTGAAGAGATCAATTTCTAAGATCGCCACGACATATCTACAGAATAATCCTATTGGCCGACAAGTTGTGACCAACGATGTACAATCAGTACAGTTAATAATTTGTCACAAGACATTGCGGTCATGGCTTGTGGTCAACTAGTGTCTGGCTAACTATGACAATGAAACCACAGACAAGATTGTGTAGTGTGGTTGTCATATCACTTACGATCAAATGCATAGTTTATTAGTCTTGACAGCTTAATTGACAGTAGAAACCACAGTGATGAAGTCCATTGGCGTTGCAACTAATTGTTTTGGGACATGTTTTAATTTGTTCTGTCGTTTTGAATTAGGAGCATTTCTTAAGGGGCAGCCTTAATCGTGACGAGGTTTAAGGGTTATATTTCACCCAGACACCATGGCGGCGCGACCAGTCATCGCTACCAACAAAATGTATACAGCTTTATAGAGAGTTACTCAGCCTAGTTAATAGTCGGCGTTGCGTACAAAGTACCTACAGGTCATTGAACTCGCTCAGCTGACTTTTTCTTAAAGAAATTAATTTCGTACATGCGTAAATTAATACGAGTTTTGAAAAAGAGGTACTTTATTTTTTAATTTTATCTTTACAAATCGATAGTGTTTCATGTACCGGATCGACCCTCCACGGGATTAAAACTATTAAAATTTAGCGGTTTAAAGGGTGTATAGCTCCATTCTTTTTTGTCGCTCGCAAGAGTGACATTTTAACATGTCATGGTAAAACCCCTGGGTGGATTGTGTGAGGAGTGATATAAAAGAAAAGCGAGTTAGTGACAGAATGGAAGAATAAAACGTGTTGCGCCGACCCCAAGTAATTTGAGATAAGGGCAAGAAGAAGAAGGTAAGGCCCCTGGGTGACAGATCTTGCCTGGGCCCTTCTCCTTTTTGCTAAGTGTGTAAATCAAAACTGGGTATTTCTTAGGATATGAGAGGTCTGTCCGGCCGTCCGGTAACTGTCCAGACCAAGCCCAAGTCGTCGACGGCGCGCACTGTTCCCGCGCGCTTCAAGGAGTTGTCAGCAACAGCAGGGACCCAGCCGGGTCGAAGCCTACTGGGGCCAGGGTTATCCGAAAGGGCACTCGAGCCCCGATATGAAGGCTAGAAGGAACGGGGTGGGTCTTTTAGTCAGTAAGAGTCTGACACTATCTCCCGCTCCGCCCAAGAGCGGGGGATGTCAATGCATGATTTTTTCCCACCATAAAAAAAAAAAAAAAAAAAAAAAAAAAAAAAAAAAAAAAAAAAAAAAAAAAGGATATGAGAGGTGAAAAATGATAATTTATAAAAAGGTAGTAAATAAATTTTACTTAGTTACTTCAGAAGATTTACAATCATAAATAAATACGACAACGATGATAAACCTATGTCCTAAGTGGCTTAAATATATTCATCCGAATTCAAAAGTATAGTCACATAATAATATGGTGAATTTTGTGTAGAGCAGTTCCTATAAACGTCAACTAAGCTGACCACGCCGCGTTATGCATGAATAATGAACTGTTGGCTGAAATAGCCACATCATTTATAACCACTGATCCACATGAAGCCTGCGCCGAAACAGCTCGTAGTCATGAGGAGAGGCCATTGCCCAGTGACATAGTGCCCAGTCACAAAATAGATAGGAACAGAAGACAATCTACGTACAAAGCGCGCTCGAGCAACGCAGACATAGACACTGCTCATCTACACGATATCTCGGCTCAATTCAGCTCAATGCGAGCTCGAATGCTACACGCGCCTCTAGGAGATGTCAGCATACCGTAGCCGCCCAGCAGGGTCAAAGCCTACTGGACCCACAATCACTGTTAAAGAGAGACCTCGTGCGATCCGGGGCCTTGAAAAGAAGGTAAACAAGACGAAGGAACAACAGGCTTACTCTTGAGTTCAATTCCGATCGGTCAACATTGAGATTGTGACGTTTCGTACCCTTGAATTCAATGCTAGCGCCAAATTGGTTCAAAATTGCGTGACCATTTTGAGAACTAAGTGAAATCGTATATGTTGACAATATTGTTTTCAAGAGTACCAAATCACGTAACGTCAAAACTGACACTGCATTCGGATTGACTTTAGATTGAAATTGAAATTAATTTGGAGAGTAAGCCTGCAGGTGTGGGTCTGAAACTCCGCCCAAGAGCCCCATTCGATTGGACGATTTGCCCACTTAAAAAAAACCAGTATGAATACGCGTTTACTTTGTAGTAATGACTTTATGGATACCTAATGACTAGAGATGTGCCGTTGCTGGAAATATTGCCCGAAGTGGGAATATTGCTGACAATATCGCCACAAATATTCAAACTTCGGGCAATATTGCCACCAACATTTCCACTTCACGGCAATATTGCCACCAATATTCAAACTTCGGGCAATATTGCCACCAACATTCCCACTTCACGGTAATATCGCCACCAATATTCAAACTTCGGGCAATATTGCCACCAACATTCCCACTTCACGGCAATATTGCCAGCACCTGCACATCTCTAATACTGACCCCTTATCGAATGTTCCGACAACTCGAAATGCATTTGCATCTCCGTCTGTCTTTCAATTCCTATAAGACATGAACGGCGATCAAAAATGTATTAAGGAATCGACACGTTTATAGCACAGTGTAATCCCAAGAGGATGAAGCAAGCTAACAGGCACACCTGTTCCTGTACTCCTGAGAAATTGTACAGACTCAGAAGATATATCTTCTATTTAGTGAAATTTGAAAGCGATTTTCTTCCAAAAATATAAATTTTATACACAAAGCGATTTGAAATTATAAGACGTTGTTTATGATGTAACTGTGAATATAGATTACAATGGTTTGTAGTAAGTACTTTTGAGCTACACATACACATACAAAAAAAACAACACAACACATACATACAAAAAAACAAACACAACTTAACACTACACAACACTACTACACTTACTTAACTTATACATTAAAAAGGTTAATTTAGATAATATAGTAGGTATATTTTTAATTTTCTGACTCATTTGTATACACTGTGTCTATACAAGGTGCCAGATAAAAATAAAGTGCATTGACCTTTTTCTAATTTCTCCAATATATCGAAAGTACTCGAAAAACCATCAATGAACTGTTTTTCAGAAAAGGTAAAGAATCACGATCGATGTCGATTCAAGACCGCTTTATGTCTTTAATTCCGTTTTTGACAATAAATGTAGGAGGGTCAATGACCGTAATTCCACGCTTACTTGGCACCTACCATGTATGGTAGGCGCCAAATAAGCGTTAGTGGGTATCACTAAAGCCACAGAGAATTTCCGAAAAAACTTAGTGGGCATCCCCACTAAGGCCACAGAGAATTTTTGAAAAAAGAGAACATGTTCCTAGAACACAAAAAAAAAAAATACAAAAGGCAACTAAAAAACATAGGTATGGTTTTTCAGTAAGTCTGACACGCCCTCTCACTCCACCCATAAAAAAAAGCGAGGGAAGTTATTGAAAGATTTTTCACCTAAAAAAAAAACATTACTCTCTAAACGATATCTCAATTTAAAACTACTTAAGTAATTAAAACCATAATGAGCAACTATCCTGCCGCTTTTGTGGCAAACTAGCAACATAATCAAATATAAAACTTCACTTTTCGCAGACTCGGCAATCCAAAACCGCGTAATGTAATTGTCTTCTGCAAAATACGACCTGACAATCAATCGCTTAGTTGTTGCGCGACTGGCCGCCACCAACATGCAATGCAACCGCAGGCTACCATTTACCACAGCGAATACAAGCCAGTGATGTTACGGAGATTCAGTTCCGATTCCAAAAGTTCGGAACTACCGATTGATTTTGCACCTCCGATTGGACTTGAAGTGGAGAAAGTTTGTCATCCAACCAAGGTGGTCAAAAACCGTTTTTCAATAAGTACACTTACGAAGATATAAATAAACGGGGGTTGAGGCGCAACTCGTGAGGGTCGTTTAGCGCCCAGCCTGATACGATAAATATAATAAATTGTGACGGGAGCAAGCTTGCAAACTTATTTGCATTAGTGCGAAAAACAGTAAATTGCGTGCCTAAAAGCGGTACAGATAAGAGCGAGTAAGAAAAAAAATCGGATGTTATACGTATCGGAGGTACAAACAAGTTTATACTTATCGCACATTGACATTGACATTTCTAGTTTCAATTATGTTAATTATCACAATTTAATTCATTAAACCCCAAGCGAACGCCGGCGTTCGCGCACCTATTGTCTTTCTATTGTGTCTGTAATTTCAACGATTGAAAGTTTAATGTAATTAATTACTTATATAACTTTAATATTTGTACGCCCTTGTGGCAGAACGTGCCGAGACTGAATGTTTAAACCTAAGACCATGTAATGTACATACCTACCATGTTATAACAAATAAATGATTATGATTATGATGCCTTTAGTCAATTACTCTTTCACTTGTTGTTTCCTTTCGTATTTTTAATGTTGTGAATTTGTCTTATTTTTATTTATTCAAGTTTTTATTAGTTTTATTTGACACTTCTACCTCAACCTCTGATTTCAGTTGCGGTTCCGATATTACCAAATTTAAAAACTCCTGTTCCGATATAGCCACTTCCGTTACCCCTAATACAGTACCAGTACAGTACCAGTAATCCCTAATACATGCTCCGCTAGTCAATGCATGCGACCGCAACCTCGCGGAATAATCATGTCAATAATATTGCTGCCTGTAATATTGAATCTGCGGTTTCGATGCACTGAATGCAGTATTCATCACAATACTTCATAATAACGAACGGCGGACATTTAAATATTTTAACGACATTTGTGACAGTCCTCGTGGAAAACGCGAAGAATATTGATCACCATTGCTTGCTTTTCGCGTTTTGTTCATCAAATTACAGACAAAATATAGAATACTTGTTTTCTGACAGTGTTTTGTTTATTTGTAAAGAAAAATGCCAGATATGGGGATGTCAGGTGACATTATAATTGCCTGACAAATAATAATAATACAACACCCAACTATCACACAACGCTATCTAGTCCCGAAATAAGCAGAATACGTACTATGGCACTAGATAACTTATAAACAAATATAATTATATTTATTTCTAAATACATAAGTATTATAAATAAATTACACCCAGATAAATTAGATTTGATCGTGCTCATCACACAAAGTAACATTTGTCTTGGGTGGGAATCGCACTCAAGACATAGGCATAGCAGTCAGGTCTACTAACCACTAGACCAACAGGGCAAATGTCCTAAATGTATGGATTGACGTAAGCATAATCAGCCTTATAATGTGCCCACTGTTTGCTTGGAGTCAGACCGCCTTTCTAGGAGAGGGAATGGGCCATAAATCCACAACGCGGGACCAAAGCGGATCGGTAGATGTCACATGTCTTCAATTTTTTTTATTATTGAGGTTCTGTCACTGTTTCGGGAAAAGTGGTAAAAAAATAAAAATTACAATACAAATTAGAACGCGTACCTTGGTTTGAAACCGGTATAAAATTATTCCTCTAACTATCCTGTATCCGTATCCAGATATATTGTATAACATCAATAATATATATATGTTATATTATCCCTGGTTTAAACCTCTCCAATTTAGAATAGAATAGAAAAAAAATACAACGTTTACAAACACAGAGTAAAAAGAACAAAACTACAGAATGCGCCAAATTTCGTCCTGTCAACCGTCAGATACACTGACTCGTTTTCTCTCCTATCATCTCTAACACAATCCACCCTTTATCTGCAACCCAAGAAAACAATCTCCATAAACTAAGCCATGCGAATACCCAACACGTATTTACCATTCATATAAATCTTTAAGCTCCTTACTTACCTATAAGTAGGTCATGGAGTGTACTCGTATTGCGCTCAGCACACCTAATGCTGTAGTCGCTTGTCGCCAAACCGCGCGTTACAGAGCGACACGAACTCGCAATCCATCGCTGGCTGTAACACAACCGGTTGCTGCCACAGCCTGTCGAGATACAGCTGGTATACTGTGAGCCATGAGCAGACAGTCACCAGAATGCTAAGTTTCGAATAATAATATTTATGAAACAGGGCACATTTACAATAACAAAAGTTTCTTAAATATTAAAAAGAACATATTTGCTTATTTGCCTGAACTAGGATAAACCTGTGCAAATAATAAATTTAAAAAATACAAAGAATAAATTTACATTAGAAATAATTAAAATCTACTTTTGATTTTAATTTTCTTTAATTTAAAAGTTGTAGACGATAAATGTAAACGATTAACAAATTATTTAAGAGCGAGTGGATTGGTTACGAATAGTTGGTGGCTTCCTGTAGGCAAATGTTCATATCAATTCGACAAGATGATGCACACGAGTATGTTTTACGACACTGTTGGCAGCGATTGAACGATTGTCTGCTGATTCCCGCACGAAACAAATATTTGTATGACCTGCAAATAGTTTTTCTAAGTTTGGGTGTCCTGTCTATGTAAATTCACATATTTTTCTACGATACAGGTGTGATTTCTAATATGGAGCTATTGAATTTAAAAAATGTGCACTTTGCAACGTATGCATTTATTCTAAATAAAATAGGCTGTTGTAAAGTGTTAATGTATTGTCTGATTGGAAGAGTCTTAATTTAATTAAATAATGACACTTACACGCATACTTCTAAATTACCGCATGCTAACTGAGTTTAGACTCTGTTGCACTACTTACTCTGTGTACCAAACCGTAACCACAGAACTATGCGCGCTGTCTCGAGCTAATCGCGTTAATGTGAACTAAACAATTAGTAATACCACTAAAGCTCATTTTGATTAGCGAACCACCAAATTTCTATTTAAAAGCAACAGCTGTAAGTTGAAATATGGCAACCAATTGTTTTTGAATGTACAAATCTGTAAATGAAAACAATGTGAAGAAATAACTTTACTGTTTTAAATTGTAAACATGTTAAGTCTGTTGTAAACAATGTTTCGGATACACAGTTAATAAAAGTCACGTAAATCTTTACAGGAACAATGTTTCGCGAATTTGGCTTCCATATGGTCGTGTTTGGCTTTCCTAACAAATGGTCGTGTTTCGAAAATATGATTATTTTTTTCACAAACATGTGGATGTTGGTTCGTTTTTTCCTGAAACAGGGCAATAAACATTTTTTTTATATATGTATGTGTTAGTGTCCCCAAACACGGGCCACAAAAAAAGCCGCTTCTAGAGTCTGTCTAATAAGTTAAACGACTTGGGTAATTATTAGGATTTAATTAAATCTGATGTAATCAACACGGGTTCAATAATCAAGGTTGATTTGATAGAGATCATTGTTTACTAACAGAAGAACCTTATGAAAAGTATCGAATATAAGTATTTTTTAAATGATTAAATATTATGCAAAATTCCCAAGTCGGTTGACTTATTAGACAGACTTATTTGACTTATTAGATAGCTTCTTTTTGTGGCAGACTTTTTTTGTGGCCCGTGTACGGCGATGCTGCCACAAAAAAAAAAAGCAAGAAGCCGCTTCTACCTTCTCCGGCCAAAAACTGTCGCGCGCTTCAGCTTTTTTTTGTGGCCGCCTCTAGCTTTTTTCTATGGCCGCTTCTAGCTTTTTCTGTGGCCGCTTCTAGCTTTTTTTGGTGGCCGCTTCTAGCTTTTTTTGTGGCCGCTTCTAGCTTTTTTTTGTGGCCCGTGTGCCCACTGTGTGCCCGTGGGACCACAAAACAAAAAATTTTTTTTTTCATTACGTATGATTTACTAGCTTCGGCCATCTGCTTCGCCCGCGTAAAGGCAGGTTTTTCCATACAAACTTTTTACTCCCGTTAACCCTTAGAGGAAAAAAGCATCTTATTTTTTGTATCTACACATTTCACACAAAATTTCTTCCTTATAGGTCCAAAGGTTCTTGTTAGTCATTGATAAGTCAATTAAAGAGGATTTTGTCGTTTATATAGGTACGTACAGATGACGAAACTTAGGCGTCAACTCCACGAGCGTTTGGCACGACATTAAAGACATTATCATTCTTTTTACGAGGTAAGAAATTATTTAATAACTTCACCCGCTCTGGGTAACGCGAGAGGGAGTGTCAGACTTTTACTGACTAAAACCCACCTGTGTCCCTTCAGTAGCCCTTAGCGTTCTAGGTTCGCTGTAACTATTTCGAACAATCCGCAGCCGGATATTATGTCCTGCCACTTCATTCTATAACAACACAACTTATGTAGAGACAGAAATGTCTCCTTAGGGCGCGTTCACGACACGCGCACGCTCAGCGCACGCCACCCGCGTCCAACTCGCATTGAAATTTGTTAAATAAGAATTTGAGTGTCCTGTCCTGTCCTGTCCTGCCCGCGCTCTGCACCCTCAGTCCAGTCACTAGTAGTATAAGTGGGCGCGAGGCGTGTGTGAGGCGGATGCAGCGCGTGTGCGGGTTTAAGGCGGGCACAACGCGTGCGCGGGCTGTGTGTGATCGGCGCGTGTCATCGGAATACGCTGTTACAGACAATATTATCGCGGCGATTCAATCGCTCATTGAGGTGGTGCCTTAACAGGTCCTTCGACGTAAAGTCAAGGAATTAAAACGTTAAGCACCTTATGCTAAATTTTCATTTGCAAGAAATTATAATATTACTTTCCCGGCTACGGTCGTATTTTCAATATTTCGAATGAAAAGTACAGTTTGAAAAGGTAGAGTAGATACATTTTTTACCCACTTACTTAGTTTTCTTAGACTAGCGTGCTTCATCGTCGCTTTCCATCAGGTGGGATAGTGGTGAAGCTCATGCCTATAAGGTTTTTTTTTTGTTTGCATACTCTGTCCTATTTCAACCGAAAGACGTCCACTGTTGGACCTAGGCCTCCCCCAAGCCTCCTATGCGTCTCGCATCCACCACATTCCAGCGACTCTCACCAAGTCGTCGGTTCACCTTGTGGTAGGCCTTCCAACGCTGCGTGTTTCGGTGCGTGGTGGCCACTCTAGAACCTTTCGGCCCCATCCACCACCCGTTCTACGAGCAATGTGCCCTGCCCACTACCACTTTAGTTTGGTGATTCTATCCTCCTTCTGGGCAGAGGCCTCCCTCCACTCTTTCCATCTTTTGTGGAACCGCGCTTCCTCTCGCCTGTTTTGGCGGAAACTGTCTAGTTTGTCGTGCCAACTCCTTCGTGGTCTGCTGCGAACCTGTCACACTCGTTCAAGGTACCAACTTTGTGCTACTTTGGCCTACAGTAGGTCGGGCATTTGGCAGACGTGTACTGCCCAGTCCGATTTCAGTTGGCAGCCTTTTGAGCCATATCAACTCTTCTGAGTTTTGAGGGCATTGTAGTAGCTTAACAATGGCGCAAACGTGAGACATACAATGTTACTTTTTATTTTATTTTTTTGTTTCAAGTTTTTGTTGTCTACAATGTTTTGTGCACCAAAATAAATACTTTCTTTCTTTCTTTTAATTGATTTAAAAATCATTAGTTCATGGTAAGCATGTTGCTAAAAATGTATTTAGATATATTTAACTCCTCGATCGCTTAATCGTATCGAACGATCAAAACTGGTAATATAATAATAGCTATATTGCTTTTTTATATAATATTAGCTCTACTCACAAAGTCACAAGCCATTAAACGTTCTTGACCCTGTCAATTCCGCTTAAATTAGTTTTAATTCAAGTATTAGTGTTTAATATCGTGCCTAGGAAATACCGATAGTAGTTCTTAGATATTTTTTTTTTCTTTTTTATGGCTTAGACGGTTTGTGCATTCAGACAGAGTTTCCTTCTGCGACGCAATAATGCTAGCGGAGATGGGCAAGACCAGACATCCCTCATGCCCCAGTCGCCAGGACCGTGATCCCGATTTCAAAGCACCGGAGGCATGGGCTTGCGAGCGACGAGTAATTGGTATGAGTCATCAACGTCGCATAGTATACCACGCACGCCTCGAAGAGTTGAAGTTAACAAAACCGTAGGGACTCAGCAGGGCCGAAGCTTACTGGGGCTATAGGTTTACTTCTGAAAGGGAAACCCGGAGTATCGGAACACAAAAGCAAAGAAAGACACCAGCCGGGTCGAAGCCTTCTGGAGCCAGGGTTATCCGAAAGGGAACTCGAGTCCCGGTATGAAGGCTTGAAGGAACGGGGTGGGTTTTTTAGTCAGTAAGAGTCTGATCTCCCGGTCTGCCCAAGAGCGGGGGTTGTCATTGGATGATTTTCCCCACCGAAAAAAAAAAAACATAGGTGTGGTTTTAGTCAGTAAGTTAGTCTGACATGCCCTCTCGCTCTGTCCTAGAGCAGGAGAAGTCATTAGAAGATTTCCCAACTTAAAAAAACTTGACTTAAGATCCTGTATTCCCTAGCTGGGGCAGACAGCGTCGACAGTAACTACCCATCACGATCGGTCTTGAGTTTTAAAGCTCAACAACTTAAGAAAAGCTAGAGTCTTTTGAAAGTTAATCACGTTCTTCGCCCAAAGAATTAGCATTGCCATTCAACGTGGCAATGCTGCCAGTCTCCTAGGCACATTTCCGGATGACAGCGATGTGGAGGAGTACTTTGACGCCTGAGCGTAATTTGTCATTTTGTATTATATTTATGTACATAGTTAGGTTTTAGTATAAATATTTTATTTAGTATTTTAGTTTTTTATGTATATATTATGTAGTACTTATATTCAAATATACACTGACTTTTGAAAGTAATTTGCTTTTGGTACAGAATACAGACACTATGTTTTATATTAGAATGCGAATGTAAGACATTGTTGTTTTTGTATTTGGCAGCAAATGTATCGAGTCTGTCTTCTCGGTAAGCTTCGCTGAGGTAGTCAATACTGTAATAAAATTCTCATCTCCCTTTTATTGGCATCGCACCTGTTTTTTATGATATTACACACATATTTATTATCCAGTTGTGTTTACACTTAAGGCGTTTTTAAGACACAATATCTACTAGGAATCAATTTGTGAAATACACTCGAAAAATGGCCAATAAACCAACTTTTTCGGCCTACTGTCTACGGATGTGTAGACGCATCGTCGAAGCGGCAATGACACGACAGTACGTCGCTGCCGCATCATCGACAGAGTTTCATAGTTCTGTATGTAAGCTGGCGTACTCGTACACCAAGCGTTTAACGCTCGGACGTGCTCGGTCGGTGTTTAGTGGACGTCCATCGGCTGAAATGATGATGATGATTTTTTTTTTTTTATGGTGGGAAAAAATCATGCATTGACATCCCCCGCCCTTGGGCGGAGCGGGAGATAGTGTCAGACTCTTACTGACTAAAAGACCCACCCCGTTCCTTCTAGCCTTCATACCGGGGCTCGAGCGCCCTTTCGGATAACCCTGGCCCCAGTAGGCTTCGACCCGGCTGGGTCCCTGCTGTTGCTGACAACTCCTTGAGGCGCGCGGGAACAGTGCGCGCCGTCGACGACTTGGGCTCGGTCCGGACAGTTACCGGACGGCCGGACAGTGAGCTACCCATTGCTCACCGTCCGCAAGCCCGCGTCTACGTTGGCTGGAAATCGGGATCAGAATCCCGGCGACGGCGGCGGCGATAACGCCGTTGCCTGATGCGTTCGGCCTCCTCCTTTGCGAGCATTACTGCTTCGCAGAAGTCGGCGACCGCCTGCCACTCCTCCTCGCTCCGGACCATGGCCTCAACCAAGGCCCGGCGCGAGAGGTCTCCGCCGCCGATCGCCCCCACGAGGGCACGGCGATGCTCCGCTCAAGCAGGGCACACCTCGACTGTGTGCTCCACCGTGTCCTCCGGGCGTTCCGCACAGTGGCGACACCCGGGCGTCACTTCCGCATGAATCGAGTGCAGGAAACTCCCGAACGAACCATGTCCGCTGAGTACCTGCGTCATGCGGAAGGTAAGGACGCCGTGAGGTCTTTCCAGCCACGCCTCAAAGAGGGGACTTACCGCCATGATTGACCATCGGATAACCCGACGTACTATGATTATCCATACGTTGTTGAGACTTCTACGGTCCGGACTAAGCGTTTCGCCTCGTCGTTTATACAGCGCACGTCGAAGAACTGGAACGATTTGCCTGCTGCAATCTTCCCGTCCAATTATAATTTGGGTGTCTTCTAGTCTAGAGTGAAGAGGCTCTTAATAAACTAGTGCGCCTCACCATCGGAGATTGCATCACTGCTTGCCATCAGGTGGGATCGCAGTCAAGCACACTAGTGCTTTGTTTTTTTATTGATATAAGCTGTTTAAAAAAAAAAGTTTAGCAAAATTGTGTTGAAGTTGAACCCCTAATTTAAAACTATTAATTCTTTCGTGCAACCAAAAGAGCTTTTTTATACTTGGTTTTCTATGAAAACCAGATACCCCGAAACCTTACAAAACAAATAATGCATTGGTAAAGTATGGTATATAGGGTATATTTAAAGTTCCTCAATTCCAAAAATTCATTCTAATTTATGTGGTTTGCTGTTACAAAACCCAGTTGTGGGTTAAGCTTGCCTATGTACATCAACTGTCCTATTATTTACTAAAATAAAGAATGATAAAAAAGAAAAATGAACATACAAAGTGTCCAACAACCACTGACTTGCGACAACTTGTTAGTCCGAAAATATTAAGATTTATTACTTTTTTCACAACTCCAAGATTTGTGAAAATTTCATTAACGAAGTCCTTGTGTGAAAACTGGAAAATACGTTCCTACTACATTTCCCGAGTTAATGCCGAAGAAAAGTTTGTTATTTAATAATCGCTTTCAGGAATAACTCGAAACTTTTGTTAACGTTATTTTCGAGCATTTGTACCTACGTACTGGTTCGTAAAGACCGACCAAAATACGAATAGCTGCCGAAACCGAAACCATAATCGAATGTTCGGCTAACTTCCAGTTTCACCGAAACGTAAACTGACGTAACAGAAAATCTGATAAAAACTAAAAAAATATTTCCATGCGGTTATTCCTATCTATAATTAATATTCAATATGCTAGTTGCCGTAAAAATGTAATTTGTCCGTCTTTTAGATTATTCAAAAATAATGGACACGTATTTTTTTACTTGTAAATTAAACCAAAAATGACAAAGATATAGCCCATTAAAGTTACGTGTAACGTTACGTCGTCGTGCTGCATTTTTTCGCACGGGTAAATCGTCACACGTAACTTTAATGGGCTATATCTTTGTTATTTTTTGTTTAATCGAAAAAAGAAAAAATACGTGTCCAATATTTTTTTATTATCTAAAATACGGACTAAATAAAATGTAATTATTTTGACCCTGGAAACTACCCTATTATATAATTATATACATATTAAGCACTAACTTTTGCTCGCACCCTCATACATAAAATATAGCCTATGTCACTCAGGAATAAAGCAGCTTTTTATAAGTGAAAAAATTTTAGCAATCGAACCAATGCTTTCAGAGATTACCACCTGCTAACAAAAAACAAACTTTACCGCTTTATAATATTAGTGCAGATAACTATATCGATGTACAGTTACATAGTTTACATAGTTATAATTTTCATAAAATACCTACTGAGTTAATTGAATAAATCGACGATTACAAAAACACACATAAAATGAGCCAGTCAGTTTACAACACTCTTTCACATCACAACCAGCAGTACAGTAGACATCGCTGTCAGCGATAAGACAGTCATTGTACCCATAGTTTTAAGTTTCTGTAAAATTGAAACTATACACCCCTACTTTTTAATTAGTACACAAAAAAATGGGGCTGTGTCTGTACCCGTTACTGATCATATTTTTGTATTCAAAAGTAGAAAAAACCGAAATCCTAAAATTGACCACGAAAAGGTAAATTCATCATAGATTCAATCATACATAACAATTGCTAGTAGAAAATACTGCGGGCAGTGTTTTTTCCATTTTAATCGTCATTTATTCATTCATAATCAATAGCCTGCACAATATTTCCATAAATTGAGAGACATTTTGGGATAAACACAAACACTAATAACTTTGCTGTTTATGAATATTATTTATTGAGACTTTACTTAAATAATAACAAGAGCTTTTCTAATAAGCCCTTTAAGTATTTGTACTAATTAAAAATTTGTGGTGTATTGGTATACGATAGATAAAACTTATTCTATCCTACTTTGGTCGAACCGAATATTTGGACCGTCTTAAGCCGAAACTGAAACTCAGGAAGCCGAAACTTACTGAAACCGAACAATCGGTCGGTCTCTACAGGTTTGGAGTTCCCAGTCATTTTCAGTGCTCGATCAATTTGTTTAATTATGTCGTTAAGTTGAGGCTTGATTTAATTACTGTCACTTTATTAACTCGTTGACGAGTTTCTTCTATAAATAACTTTGAAGTGTTAACTTTCAAAAAGTGCTTCGTAACTTAATGGGTTTCTTTAACTCGCCTTGGCTTCGGTTCCTTTGTCTATTCTTCTTATTAAACTTAGGTAGTTATAGATCAAAGAAAAATATTATCACACTAATATTACATGTATAGATAGATGTTTGGTAGACCATCTGAGACACTAATCTGCATGGGTGTCATAAAATTTGACCATTACATGTTTATAATGTTGACTCTAAAAGAGACTTTGATCTCTGAGTTTGTTTCGGTTTACAAACAACGGTTTCATTTAGATTTATTGACGAAAAAAAATTGACGTGTAAAAGTGTTTTAACCGCCGGGATTCCGATCCCGATTTCCAGCCACCGTAAGCACGGGTTTGCGGACAGTGAGCAATGGGTAGCTCGCTGTCCGACCGTTCGGTAACTGTCCGGATCAAGCCCAAGTCGTCGACGGCGCGCACTGTTCCCGCGCGCCTCAAGGAGTTGTCAGGAACAGCAGGGGACCAGCCGGGTCGAAGCCTACTAGGGCCAGGGTTATCCGAAAGGTAACTCGAGCACCGGTATGAAGGCTTGAAGGAACGGGGTGGGTTTTTTAGTCAGTAAGAGTCTGACACTATCTCCCGCTCCGCCCAAGAGCGGGGGTTGTCATTGGATGATGTTCCCCACCATAAAAAAAAGACGTGTGGCACTCGGGGACTGCCGCGGTAAAGCTATTGCATAGCATTTTTATCAAGTTAAGCAATTATAATTATTTATTTATTTTATTTATGCATTATTTTTTTTTCCTTTGTTTTTTTTTCTTTGATATTAATTAAAGTTACACTTTCACACATTGAATTGAATTTTGATTGATTGTTCACTCATTTGTTTTCTTATCGGTCACCACGCTCAAAAAACAAATGAGTGGGGGGTGTTAGGTTATTTTCGTTACGGAATATCTGGATTCGGTCTCCACGCTCAAGGCCCGCGATAGAAGCTATGCAATAGCTTAAAAAAACTCATTTTGTAAAATATACATCATTAAGGCCACATCCTGGAATTTTTCATACAGACTTAGTACACTTTTTATCCCGGGAATGTGTTCCCCAGAGATAATTTTCAGCTTTCAAATAAACGAAGCCACTGTCAGAAACTAGTTTTAAATATGTATTAGTTTAGCAGGGTTGAGTAATGGTGGCACAGAGTGGTTACGGTCCCGCATAACCAGTTAAAGGTCGTAAATTAGGACCTAGTCAGGCAGTTTACTTTGTGTAATTTATTTTATTACTACTCCTTCCAAAACGGTAATGGAAAACATAGTGAGAAAGTGTTACCTTGAAGTTAAAATTGAAACACATGAGACATTTATTATAACATTTACACATTGTTTTTACAGTTTTAAGCTCTTAGGCCTCAGTGTACCAAAAACGGTACACCTAGTACCAGCTAACTTAAACCCTATTACGTCAAAATAAGGTTCAAATTAGCTGGTACCGAGGTGCAACGGATTTGGTACACTGGTGCCTGAAAGGTTTATTATTATTTTGACATTATAAATAATCCTAATTTTGTTAAATTCAATTAAAATTATAAATTCACTAGCTTTTGCCCACAGTCCCTACAACAACAACGATAATATTTTGATCCAAAAAAAAAGTAAATATAGCCTGCTTTGTTACATCTTCACCGAGTAAAATATTACTCGGTGAAGATGTAACTCTCTAATGGTGAAAGAATTTATAAATCGGTCGAGTAGTTTTTGAGTTAAATCGCAATATACAGACAAACAAGAAAGTCAAATATTTCCTCTTTATAATATTAGTTTAGACATACTTTAGTGTATCTACACCTCATAATACGAATAAATTGATTGATTGATTGCGACCAGGATTAACATTCGCAAACACTATTTAGTGTACAATGGGCGTAGTGACTTTTTTTTTGACCCAAAAAAGTGACAACTGCCTATTATTGAATAACAGCAAACACGGCAGACACGTCCTGTCTTAACTGATTACTGTCAAACTTGCGAACTGTCAAATGCGTGATCGTTCAATAATCAATAAGTTTTTTTTTTTACTTGTCCTGCCAGCTTATATTAAGGTAGGCACCAGATAAACTTGGAATAACGATCATTGGCCCTCAAATAATTTCAAAAACGAAATTAATAAACATAATAATATAGATTACATCTATCGCAATCCTTTTTTTTCTAGTAATGAAAAACAGTTCATTGTTCATTGCTTGTTTTTGGGGTACATAATATGCAGAGATATTAAGAATCGGTCAATGTACTTTATTTCACATTTACTGCCACCTTGTACGTTTTTTTTTTTTTGATATCCCATAACTCTAGAGGTATGAATGAGACTATATCAAAGAATAAACTGGCATATGCATTGTTTTTTAATTATTTTTTGTTTTCATTTTAATTAATAATTCGATAAGTTAAATATATTATGTAATTTCATTATTTACGCTGTCATGTCATAACTACTACAATACTGCGAAATTTGACAACGTCGCAAAAATAAAGATTTGTACGGTTGAAACGGGCGACACTTTTTGATCCGAATTAATTATTATGATTAAGTAAAGTAATATAAATTATGATTGGTGATATCTTCGAAACCATGTATATTTGGACTACATATTTTAGGACTATTTAAATTATTTTTCGTTATAGAATATAAACCTTGAGTATAACAAAAACAACACAATGTATACCTAACATCTACCACGAAATTAAAGCGTGATGGTGGTTCTCACTGAGTCGCCGTGTCTACGTGACACTGGCTGAATAGTCGCAAATTTCGCAAAAGCCATTTTAAAAAAAGTTATCTAATTTTTTTTAATGATCCACGTAACTTTTTTCATTCATAAGAACCTTCTGACAATAACAAACACAACAAAAGAAGAATTAACGAAATTGGTTGAGCAAGTGAAATAGAAATACATTTTTAACCAACTTCGAAAAGGAAGAGGTTCTATGTTCGGCTGAATGTATTTTTTTTTGACATTGTAGATATAGTTTACTAAAATCATTTAAGTGTCAATTTAGTATACCTACTTGTTTTACTTTTAATCTAAAAGTTTTTTTTATCGCACAGGGTAATCTCTTACAGAGAAACTTACAACTACCCTGTCAACCTTTATGTACATGATGTTTAAAAAAAACCGATGATAAAATTAAGATTAAAAATCCTAAAATTATGACGGTCAAAAGGCAGTCCGTCACGTCATAATTAACAGAAATAAACGCGGTTTCATATGAAGACGACATAATATTAAGCTCTGTCACACAACGTGAAACAGCACGGGTATTAGTAGAGGATTTACGTTGTCTACAGTAATTATTACAGGTTCATCCCTTATTATCAGGGATGAACTGTTTATTAAGAAAATGTATAAGTAGGTAGGTAGATATATCATTGGTTGGATCAATATTTACGGATGTGCGAAGTAAGAAATAATTTGTTACCAACATACCTACGGTAATACACCATAATTATGTATAAATTATATATCTTTAGTTAATGTATATCATTAAAAAAATAAAATAATGTCGAAATAAAAAATTCAAATTATAATAATCATGGTTAATATCTATTATTCAAACGGATGCCCCTCAAGTAGAAGGGTAAAATCTACAAGTCCGTGATCAGGCATGTCATACTGTATGATTAAAAAAGATTGTATGTAGCGGAGATGAGAATGTTGAGACGGATATGTGGTGTGACGAGATTGGATAAAGTGAGAAATGAGTATATTAGAGGAAGTTTGAAAGTGGCGCCAGTGACTGCTGTGTGCAGTGACAAGCTGAGGGGAAATTGTTTGTCTTGGTATGGTCATGTAAAGCGGAGGGATGAAATGCATGTTACTAAAAGAGTTATGAATATACATGTGGATGGGTGGAGAAAGAAAGAAAAAAAAAAGAAAAGATGGATGGATTGCGTGAAAAGCGATATGAAAGAAAAGGAAGTTAGTGATAGCATGATGAGTGACAGGGTAGAATGGAAGAAAAAAACGTATTGCGCCGACCCCAAATAAGATGGGACAAGGGCAGGAAGAAGAAGAAGAAGATTTAACAAAAATAATGGTTTTATCCGTTTTTCATAATAACATTGTTCACTTTTATGCACATATATGTACTTATCATATTTATATTTCTTTTCAATTTTTTTTCCATCAAGTTACAACCAACCTATCATATTCTGTTTTCGCCCGACCCTAAGAACGACTGGCAAAAAATACCTGAGAAATTAACTCCATCTTTGTACAGTGTTTCTTACTAGTACAAAAAAGTTTCATAAATAAATCAACTAACGAGATTATCAATAATAAATGCAACGTTTTGATACTGCATAAAAATCAATAATTAGCTGAGGGATTTTTCTGTAAATATACGGTAGCAAGTTTAGCGTTGATTGCAAAAAGAAATATAAAGAACAAGTTGCCACAAAGAAGAGCCACCCTTTATGAATTATAACTAGCTGCTACCTGCGGCTTCGTCCGCGTGATAGTAGAAAGTTATCCCAAGGGAACATATTTATATGTATAAGGGTGACTGGTAATTAGTGTACGATACTTAAACACGTGATTGTGCTCATTATAACCAACAACTTTTACTATGGGAACAAGCAACAAATCGCGAAAAAAAATCAGCTGTTCAGTACATTTATGTTTGCCTAATGTACTGAACTGCTGATATTTTTTTTGCGATTTCGGCTTTGCTCCCATAATAAAAATTGTTTGTTACACTAATTGCTAGTCACCCTATATATATATATATATAGGGTGACTGGTTATAATTAGTGACCGATACTTAAATACGTGATTGTACTCATGATTACAAACGACTTCCCCAAAGAAACTTTCTTTTTTTATACTATTTTTTTTTGTAATGGAAAATGTTTGTAATATGTTAGTCTTTAGTTTGCGCCTTTTCCAGCAAATAAAAAGTTTTTCATTCTTTGTTATCATTCGTTTTATCACAATAACAAAAGAGCCGTTTGAAAGTCGCGAATGCGCGCCTGCGACCGATCAACTGTTAGCCGCCTTTTGTTATTGTGAACTTTTTTTCCCTTTCGGATAATCCTGAGCACAAGTAAGCTTCCCGTCTGGGCCCCTGCTGTTGCTGACAACTCCTTGAGGCGCGCGGGAACAGTGCGCACCGTCGACGACATGGGCTCGGTCCGGAAAGTTACCGGACGGTCGGACAGCGAGCTACCTATTGCTCGCCGTCCGCAAGCCCGATATATTGTTCTGAGGTTGTGTTTATATGATAAAGTCTTAAACAAGCTAATCCTATTGCTTAACATTACGTCGAACATCGAGTTCGAATTAAAAACAAATCGATTTAACGCTTTCGATAAAGGCTCAAACGTTTCCAGGGCTGTCGAAAAGTTTTCAATGTCGTTTTGAATTACAAATTGCCTAATAATAAGTATTTTACAAGGTTTTGTTAGGAAAATCAGTTTAACGTTTTTTGAATGTTCGGGAACTGGAAAGTGAACTTAATAATAACCAACTACAGTCCGCGTACAGAAAATATAGCGTATGTCACTCAGGAATAAAGTAACTTTCTATCAATGAAAAAAATTTAGCAATAGGACCAGTACCCCTTTTTTTTTATGGTGGGAAAAATCATGCATTGACATCCCCCGCCCTTGGGCGGAGCAGGAGATAGTGTCAGACTCTTACTGACTAAAAGACCCACCCCGTTCCTTCTAGCCTTCATACCGAGGCTCGGGCGCCCATTCGGATAACCCTGGCCCCAGTAGGCTTCGACCCGGCTGGGTCCCTGCTGTTGCTGACAACTCCTTGAGGCGCACGGGAACAGTGCGCGCCGTCGACGACTTGGGCTTGGTCCGGACAGTTACCGGACGGCCGGACAGTGAGCTAGGGCCAGTACCCCTAGTCAAGTTGATAATCTGCAATCGTTAACGCTAGTTGAAACTAATCAAATGTATGGGAATGACGTCATCTCAACGTTAAGTCACGTGGTCATAACAAACGAATAGAAAATTCGCAGCCAAGTTCACATCGTTCAACATCGTTTCTACAATGTTTAACGCTTCATCCTTTGTTATGCAAACGCTAAATTGTAGAACGAGCGGCCGACTCAGTCGCGTCAACATGGCTACCAACTTATCGTTTTCTACAATTGCTGTCACCGAAGCGTTACCGATTAGAGAACGGAATTCGACACAAATTGGTTGTAACTTGGCTAGGGGGACAGTACTTTCAGAGATTACCTCCTAGATAGTAAAATACATATTTTTTAATTGATACAAAAATTTAAACACCGTGGTTCTAGAATGCAAAGAGCAACTAAAAGACACAGATTGCTTTTAGTCAATAAAAGTTTGATATGCCCTCTTGCTCCACCCTAGAGCGGGAGAAGTCATTTGTTAACTTCCCACCACAAAAGGTGCGCAATTCGATTTACGTTCGCTTGAAACCATTTTCTACTTTCATGCAGACGAAGCTACTGGCAGTAACTAGTATATGAATAAAACCTAAATTTTTCCACGTTCAATTTGCAAACAGCTGTTAAGCTCAAATATTTACAGTACTTCTCCAAATAATTTTACTAACACCAACCAAAATCCTTTCAGCTGTTACCTCATCCACACCTAAAGTTAAAGCATTTAAAAATAATAACGAGCTAACTTGGTAGGGTTGTCGCACAATTACCGAGAGCATACAAACTCGTGCCTACAGGCTACAAATGCTGCAATTTAGCGCGTAAACAAAACTGGTTACGTGGCAGGTACAACGCCACTTTAGCCGTCTGCCCTGCTCGTTGAGAGACAGCCCTATTTATAGCCGGCAAGTTTCAGGCCAACACTCGGACTGACAGAGATTTTATTCTATTTACGGGTAGGCAGATGAAAATTTTAGTTCTAGAGTTTAAATTAAAATTATTTAATGTATGGATTATTATTGGATAGAGAGCAGTGATGGTCGAGTGGTAATGGCTCCGACTTACGAGGCTCTGCCAGGTTCATTACTTTGTGTAATTTATTTTATCACCACTGCTCTCGAAACGGTGAAGGAAAACATCGTGAGGAAACCGGCATGTCCTGGAACCAAAAATTCGAAGACATCTGACATTCACAAACCCGCACTGGGCCCGCGTGGTGGATTACGGCCCATTCCCTCTCCTAGAGAGGAGGCTTGAGTCCCAGCAGTGGGAACATTAAAAAGGCTGATGGTGATGATGAATGTATGGATTCCAGCGCTGGATTGATCCTTTTGGCGATGCTTGAAGGAAGCCTATGGCCAGCTATGGTTGCCTTTCGACTGAAATAAAAATGATGATAGTTAATGTGCCTTGGCTCCTGGCCACTGGGGCCCTTAACTCAAGTTTTGAAAACCTTTAGGCTATGTTGGTGGACTTACAGGATTATTTATTTAGCCAGTAATTGGAGATGTATTGGTCACACACTTAGAAGGGATTCCGATCACATACCTAAACAGGCGTTGGACTGGAATCCCCAAGAGAAAAGAAAGCGTGGTGTTGGCAGAAGCGACGGTCATCGGATTGACATGGAGCAAGGTGAAGCATAAAGCTCAAGACCGATCGCGATGGGTGACTACTGTCGATATCCGTGGTCGACGCCCTTTGCCCCAGCTACCCAGCTATGGGACATAGGATCTTAAAACAAAAAAAAAAACAGGACTATTCGAAAAAGTAAATGACAAATCCTGTACGTTCCATAGCCTCGGTAACTCTTTTCTTTTTTTTTTCTTTAGTTATAAAGGACCACAAGTCTGTTAGGTATAGTCAGTAAAAGTCTTATATTCTCTCGCTCAAAAATAGGCCATGTCGATTACCTCACTTGATTCTCTTGCTGGTTTTTCCATTTCTGTTCGATAACGCAAAAAACAAAACAGCTGATCGATGGAGCCGAAATGATCCTTAGCCAAGTTGTTATTCTGAAATCGTTACCGCTGTCGAAAAGTGATGAAACGTATGGGAATGACGTCATCTCAACGTAAAGACGCGTAGTCAGAACAAACGAATAGACAATTCGTAGCCAAGTTCACATCATTCAAAATCGTTACTACAATATTTAACGCTACATCCTTTGTTATACAAACGCTACATTGTAGAACGAGCGGCCGACTCAGGTACGTCAACATGGCTACCAACTTATCGTTTTCTACAATTGCTGTCACCGAGGCGTTACCGATTAGAGAACGGAATTCGATTGTAACTTGGCTAGGGGGGCTGGAGTGGCGATCACATACTGCAAGACGCAGCGTTGGAAGGCCTCCCATTAAGTGGCTCGATGACCTGGTGAGGGTCGCGGGAATCGGAAACCGTTCATTATGGCGATACTTGAGGATGGAGATCTATGTCCAACTGTGGACATCTTTTGGATGAAATGATGATTATGATCGCAGAAAAAAACCCACAACACTATGATGGGATTAGGATCTTACTTTGAATATTAACGGCGTTAAAGATTATAATAAATTGAATATCGTATGCGCTTGACGTGTTTTGCTCGAGGGCAAAGATCAATAAAATAACACTGTGTCTGATACCAGTATGTACAGAGTTATATATATATATATATATATGTCCATGAACTGCTATATTGAACTTAGATCACATTTATAAGATTATAAGATAAGTTTGTACGTAAGTATATTTTATGTACTTAACGAACTATGAATTGATGTCATTTGGGCCAGTAGATACTGACAGGAACGGAGATATTACGATTGTCCTTTTCCACACACCTATAGTCAACATCGAGCATGGTTAGAGGTAGCAGAAGCCTAGATAATATCCACAAGATAGTTATGTATCCAAAATATCTAGGCAAAGATATGTAATAACATCATAATTACGTAACAACGGTTGTATGAAAATGTAAAATCAAAATACCCGACATAACTACAAAAAAAAAAACCATCAAAATAACTTTAATTTCGGAAGTCATTGTTTCTTATTTAACACCGACTTCCGAAATTAATAAAAGAAAAGAAAAATAGTTTTGTTACTGTTTTGGTGTACAATATAAAGTTTATTCTATTCTATAAAAAAAAAGTGCAAAAAGGTGTTATGGAATTATAACACTTTTTGCCCGACCCGAGAGTCGAACCCAGTACCCCACGCTCTGCAGACACGCTTGCGACCATGAAACCAACAAGGCAGTTATTAGAGAGTTACACCATCGTCGACTGCCATACTCTACTGTCATCCTCGAAAACTCCAAGTTTTCTGTAGGATTGGCCATGAAAATGATGCCACAGGAAAATGACAATACCACAGAAAAGATGAAAGAGGTTAGAAAGGACATACTTTCCGATTTGTACTACAACGAGTGTCGCCGCTTGTCTCCCACCTTTAACTCCACTACACGTAATAAACCAATACGAACGCGCATTAAGCAACTCACAGACCACGCACACTTAGATCGCAAGTTTGCTATTGGTAGTTGAACTATGAGCATTGCCTTACTTTGTGGCAGGCCTGCCCCGCCCTTAAGGCCATTTTAATCTTTCATCTGTTCTGTGGCTAATACTACCAATAAGCCCCGAACACAGTAAACATAATATCAATTGGTTTCGACCGTTCTATAAATAAATTATTACCGTCGATCGTTCCAAATTAATAAAGGCAGAGTGGTGTTTATTATTAGGTTAAATACTCGGCTGGAGTAGGTAATACGTTTCGGGTACTGCCTGATCATAATATTGCGCTTGTATACCACTTAGGAATGGAATTCCCTGCCGGATTCCTCTGTGTTTCCTGATAGCTATAACCTAGGGGTCTTTAAGTCAAGAGTGAATAGATTGCTTCTAGGCAAGCGTGCTCCATCGTCGGCCACATCATCGCTTACTATCAGGTGAGATCACAGAAATCTTAATAATAAGGCCTTATTATTAAGATTTCTGTGGGTGAGATTGTGGTCAAAGGCGAGCCTATCCATTATATAAAAAAAAAAGAATATAACGAACAAAAGAAAAACTGGGCAAGTGCGAGTCGGACTCGCGCACTGAGGGTTCCGTGCAAACTACAATTCCCGAATGGAGTCTCGAAGATTTTTCCGAATTGCAATTTTTTGTTGTGACCTAGGTAACAAAAAATTTACTGTTTTCAGATTTTTTCCTATACCTGTGCTATAAGACCTTGCTTTGTGCCAAATTTCAGGATTCTGGGTCAACGGGAAGTACCCTATGAATTTCGATCTTTGGTATCAAAATATACGTTTTTTCGCAACATAAACGGCCGTATCTTTTTTATTCGTTAACTTACAAGTTTGATTTTTTCACAGCTTAAAGGGACCGCAGACCTGAGTATATGGTTTTAATTTCACTCCACGCGTTCTCGAGATCAGGGGTTTTGACAGACAGACAGACAGACAGACGGACGGACGGACAACAAAGTGATCCTATAAGGGTTCCGTTTTTATCTTTTGAGTTACGGAACCTTAAAAAGCAGAGCAACACTTGTTTTTCTGCTTGGAAATATTGTGTGTGTTTCCTTCTATTTTGGGTGTTTCGAGGGTAGTGTCAGACTTTTTATCTCATTTAATTAATTAAACCGCAAGCGAACGCCGGCGCGTTCGCTCTCTCATTGTTTTTTTCTATTGTATCTCTAATTACGGTTTTCGAAAGGTTTATGACGCGCCGTCGACGACTCGGGTGCGGTTACCAGAATGACAGACGACCAGCTATTTCTCTGCGTCTGCAGTGCCTACATTTACAGTGGCTGGAAATTGGGGTTGAGTTCCCGGAGGCTGGGGCTCTTGCAGCTGCCTCCTTAGTTAGCATTACTGGTGCGTAGAAGGAGGTGACCGCCTGCCATTTCTCCTCGTCTAGGACTATGGCCTGTACCAGGGCCCGGTGCGACTGATCACCACTGTGTTCCTTCAGCTGTCCTTTACAATACAGAACCAATAACTCTTCCAAATTTTCTTGCAACCCTATTGTTTTTCTATCCACGTTATACAGATATTTGAAACAAAAATAAAAATATGATTTGATTTAATACAAGGTTCACGTCAATAAAACACTCAAAACCGAATCAAATAGGTACTCGTTTTTCGTATTCATTGAGCCAAATAATTGAAATACTCATTTCTTGTTCGATCTGACTTTTAATGACACTTTCTCTGTTGCGAAGACCATTATTATTTCCGGCAACAAAATAACTTGCCAAGAGCAGTTTTAACCAAACTTGTTTCCATTCAAAAAACTACCAAGTTACTGACATACGAGCTGCTTTTGAGCTATAGTTGTTACGCTTTAACATGTTAACAGCGGTCATTCACCTTTCCCTCCCCCGAATTTACTAAATTAATTATCTTGATCCTCAACATTTTTTACTTCTTAAGAGGGTCAATAATCAAATATCATCAAATAGAGTCTGTCTAATAAGTTAAACGACTTGGGTAATTATTAGGATTTAATGAAATCTGATGTAGTCAAAGCGGGTTCAATAATCAAGGTTGATTATGAGATAGAGATCATTGTTCACTAACAGAAGAACCTTATGAAAAGTATCGAATATAACTATTTTTTAAATGATTAAATATTAAACAAAATTCCCAAGTCGGTTGACTTATTAGACAGACTGTAACTTCTTTCACGCTTGGAGAAACAAGAGGGAGTGTCAGTGTGACTGACTAAAACCCACCAGTACTCTTTCAGTTACCCTTTGCAGTCCAGAGTCGCGGTAACTCTTTCAAACATCCCGCAGCCCTTCAACACCTTTAGAGCTGCTTTATTAGCCTTTAGAGCGCTTTAGAGCTGCTTTATTAGCCTTTAGAGCGCTTTAGAGCTGCTTTATTCCTGAGTGACATATGGCTATATCTTATGTACGCGGGCGAAGCCGCGGGCAAAAGCTAATGTTGTATAAGGGGCGAAGATCGCTATTGCCATTATAAAACGAAACAACTATAATGTCCGACAAACCAATGACTTGTAAAATATATTTAAAATATTCATTATGTAAGTTGCCTTGGCCTTAAGTCTACGTTTTTTGACTAACTTTTTGTCAGTATCAATCAAGGGGTCAAGTACGTCCACAGGCTATAAAGTGACTTAACAAACTTTAAGTTGAAAAGTTGTCTTACATACATAAATATAGAGAATGGACTGATCAATGTTCTTACAAAATAATTGAGCACAACGAATGTGCAACTCTGCGGCTAAAGCCTACGCCATTTATTTAAGTCAGTTCCTGTGACGAGACTCGTTCTTTAGGAAAATTGAATTGGGTACAATTTTAATTATATCATTTTTTTTTTATATTTTATCCAAGGCTTTAATAGGTTTTAATACATACTTTTGGTGAATGTTTAATGGTTAACCAATAACGGTGACTGTGTTAGTCGAACACTTTCCATAAGTTGTACCCAAGAAACTTTGTTGGTACACATACAGGAGCTGTAGATAAACCTTTCATAAATAAACTTCAGACCACTGACACGATCATATCGACCCGTATCGCTACAAAGGGTGTAACTCAAAATCTCACACTTTTGACAATAAGCGAAAAAGAAAAAAGTTTCGCAAAATAATTGCAAATGTTGGGTAAAAACACATTTTTTTTTCAAAGTTGTGCAATCTATACATCATATATATAAATAAAATTGGAGTGTCTGTTTGTAATATCCAAATAACTGCTTTTTACTATATGCATATGAATATAAATATACGATACATGCACCAAAATAACATTTTTTACAATTTTTGTCTGTCTGTCTGTTTGTCCGGGGTAGTCTCTTAAATGGCTTGACCGATTTTGACGGGACTTTTTTTGGCAGGTAGCTGATGTAATAAGGAGAAACATAGGCTACTTTTATTTTAGAAAAAAATAAATTCAAAATCCTGTAGTCCACGCGAACGAAGTCGCGGGCACAGCTAGTTCTAAATAAACCGATTGAAAGAGCGCAAAAAACTAAGACTGAGTGCATCGAAGTCAATATCCCCAAAACAAATGAATTATTTTTTTTTCCTTTCTTTCTTTCTCTCTAACAGTCATTACACTTTTGAACACTTGTATTCTCTTCACACCGGATTTCAAACGCTCAGTTCATTCTCCCCGTCTGTGTTCTTCATTATAACGTCACAGCGATTCTATTCGCCTTCATACCCGTGTAATGAATTGTCGAACCTTGCGATCGACTTTTTCACCCACTTCCTGTAATTATACGTTTTGATGGAAATACAACAATGTCTAACTTAAGTGAAGAAAAACATTCAATGGGTGCCAACTAACGTAGGTACATATATGAATAACCCGGTATTGTTATTTACTAGCGTTTGCCAGTGGTTTCATAAAATATAGCCATGTCACTCAGGAATAAAGCAGCTTTCTATTGGTGAAAACATTTTACCAATTGGACCAGTACTTTCAAAAATTACCTCCTACATATAAAAAAAATCATAAAAACAAACTTTACCCCTTTATAGTATCGAAGAAAAAGAAGACTAGTGTAGATTAAGGTATGAATTTGTGAAATCATCCAATGACTTCTCTCGCTGTAAGGCGGAGCGCCGGTTGTAGCTACCAGGAAATACAGACTCCAGACAAAATTTCACTTCTTAGCTGTACACACAATAAATGTATTCGCGAAACGTTTTCTACGTATAAGTGGGATGTCCACCATGTGCCGGTGCCGCAACGCCAAATGTCTTGGTTGAACGCGCTAATAGGCATTGCCGATTAGAATTGAAAAAAATCTTTGGTAGGGAGGGGGGGCTATCATCACGCTACAACCAATAGAAGCGAAGCAGTAGCCAAAGATGCGACTGGAACCGCAGGGAACAGCCAGTCGTTAACAAAAAACAATCAATCGAATCCAAAAACGACTTCTTCTTCTAACTTAAGTACCTTTGCAGAGTTCATCTCAAACCGATAAAGGATTATTTCAAAAAACCAGTTCCTCAAAGAATCCACGTCGAAACGACGTGACCAACTGACCAGAGAGGTCATGACAAAGCAGTTCCTATACCCACACATGTTTGTTTTGACACTCTAACCCCTGACCTCAATAAGAACGAACCACCGTACTACCCCCCGGGGAACAAGCCTTTGTCAGGTAACTAAGGCATAAAACAGACATTCCACACAAAAATGCTCACATAATAAAATTACCAGGTATAAATTCATGCAAGCCTGAATGAAATCTATACTCCTTATATAGGTACATATTACATATAGAATACTACGATATAAAATTAAGTATCTGTTTGTATTATCAAAATAGTATTCGATACCTATAAAAAAAATGCTATTTAAAAAAAATATCTGTCGGTCAGACTATCTGTCTGTTTGTTCTAGCTAAATTCCGAAACGGCAGGAACAATTTTGACGGGACTTTTATTTTAAAGAAAGAAACGTAGTATTAGGCTGGGTAGTAATAGTAGTATTAGGCCGGGCAGTAATAGTAGTATTAGGCTGATTAGTAATAGTAGTCTTAGGCCGTATAGTAATAGTAGTATTAGGCCGGATAGTAATAGTAGTATTAGGCCGGATAGTAATAGTAGTATTAGTTCGGATAGTAATAGTAGTATTAGGCCGGATAGTAATAGTAGTATTAGGCCGGATAGTAATAGTAGTATTAAGCCGGATAGTAATAGTAGTATTAGACCGGGCAATAATAGTAGTACTAGGCCGGATAGTAATAGTAGTATCAGGCCGAGTAGTAATAGTGGTATTATACTGGGTAGTAATAGTAGTATTAGACTGGGTAGTAATAGTAGTATTAGGCCGGGTATCAAAAGTAGTATTAGGCTGTTAAAAGTCTGACACATTCTCTCGTTCCACTCTAGACCGGTCATTTGATAATTTTCAGCTTCAAAACAAAAAAAAGGCTTACTAAAACGTAAAACAGACTTTGCACCTAAAAATGTTAACATAATAAACATGGCCGCACGTATAAATTCATGTGAGTCTGAATGAAATGTCAAATAAAATTGTGAGTTCACTGCAACCATGATTCCTGGTTGGAATTCAGTCTGACGGTACACTACAATCAGGGTTGCCAGATCGGAACTTACCGAGATCGGGACAATTCCATGTCGGGCCATGGCCACACCTATTTATTTATTTACAATGTACATGTACAAAATTACAGCCTAATGCGTTGTATAATAGAAACTAAGAAATGAAAGAAAAAAAAAAGATTATAAATTACGAGATATCTAATTTTTTATTTGTATTTATTTTTAAAGGACAATACATTTTTTTTTCATACTTTCATTCCTCCAGATAACACAAGTTTGGTAGAAAATTGTCATATAAAAGATGTAAAATTAAGAACTTTGCTTTTAGAGTAGGTAGGCAAAAAACAAACACATTTTGATGTAATATCTTATTAACCTTAAAAATGAAAAATAAACAAAATAAACCTGTTCTTGTGGTTCGTTGATTAAATAGACTTACTGAGCTGGTCTAGTCGTGGAATTTATTGTTATTTTTTAAGTAATTAGAGACACAATAGAAAGTCAACGAGAGAGCGAACGATTGGAGTTTATGGATTTTTTTTTTCGGAATCCGGGACAACAGATCGAATTACTGGACACGGGACTAGACGTAAAATTCCGGGACAATCTCAGGAATCCAGAAAACATCTGGCATCCTTAACTACGATATGTAATAACTCTCGGAAGCTCGCTGGAATCCCCTCAACATTCCACCTAGATAACCAATAGCACTGAAATAAACCCTATAGAACCGTGAGCTTGCTTGACTTTTTCTTTGCGGCTTTACTCTGAGATCAATACTATTGGATAGATACTTACCGGTCTTTTTTTTTTCGAGATAAATATTACATTATGATAGTAGCCAAAGAAAAGATGGATGGATTGTGTGAGAAGTGATATGAAAGAAAAGGGAGTTAGTGATAGCGTGACGAGTGACAGTTCAGAATGGAAGAAGAAAACGTGTTGCGCCGACCCCAAATAAAACAGGACAAGGGCAGAAAGATGATGATGATAGTTGGCTGAAGCGTAATTGTCTTTATTTTATTTTTTTTATTAAAATGTCATGCTTCACAAAACAATGGCGGACTTGATGCATACCAAGGGAAGCGATAGATAACAGTTGACGGACAAAAAAAAAATATTTAGAAAAAAATGGGTGTGAATGTACGTACCTATGTTAAAATCCTGTCCTAGAAAGGTGGCCTGAGTCCCAACAGTGGGAACATTATAAGGCCGACTAGATATGTGCCGTTGCCGGCAATATTGCCGTGAAGTGGGAATATTGGTGGGAATATTGCCCGATGTATTGGTTGTTGAATATTGGCCGATGTATTGGTTGTTGAATATTGACCGACGTATTGGTTGTTGAATATTGGTGGCAATATTGCTAGCAATATTCCTATATTGCTGGCAACGGCACGTCTCTAAAGCCGACTATGCTATATATGTTAAAAAGTAAAAATAAACATAAGTATATTATAATTATTCAATACAATAAAAACCTAGATCCCCAATAGCACTGAAATAAACCAATAGAACTGTGAGTGTGCTTAACTTTTTCTTCACGGCTTTCATCATCATCATCATCATCATTTCAGCCGAAAGACGTCCACTGTTGGACATAGGCCTCCCCCAAGTGTCGCCACAATGAGCTGTCCTGTGCATCTTGCATCCATCGCGGCTTTACTCTGAGATGAATACCATAGCATAAGTACTGGCCATTTTTTTTTCGAAATAAATATTACATTGCTATTTGACCCGGCGAACTGCGTACCGCCTAACAGTCAATGAATGTAGTATATCTTTCGATATAGTCAACCGATTGCGATGAAACAAAGTCTAAGTAATATATCAAGTTACACATAATTTTAATAATTATACAAGCTGTCTTCATCGATTAAATACATTTTACGTGATACGCGCACAACTAAGACTTCTCTACAGATTTATTACATATAGATGATTGTCAGCAAAAGATGATTGAAGATGATGATTGGCAGCTTTATTAATTTATTTAAAATGTCATGCTTCACAACAAAATAACAATGGCAATGGCGAACTTAATACATACCAAGGGTTTTTTTTCTGTGGGTAAAAATCATCCAGATGGCTCCGCTCTTGGGTGGAGCGGGAGATAGTGTCAGGCTTTTACTGACTAAAAAACCCACCCCGTTCCTTCGTTACCTTTCTTTTTTCGTTGCCGTCCGCAAGCCCATACATAAAAAGAAAGCATTTAGAAAAAAAAAATGGGTATGAAAGTATGTTAAACAGTTAAAATAAACATACATATTCAATAAAAAAAAACCTAGCTGGCTTTTACCTCAGTTAGACATTGAAATCGTGACAATGCAACCAGTCTTTTGAGCACACTTCCAGTCAACAAGGATGCGGAGAAAACTTTTGATGCCATAAAACCTAAAAATATAAAATCATAATTTTTTGATGTGATATTTCACGATACCTATCAAGCCTAGAAAATCCATCTAATAAGAAAAATAATTCATGCGATCTCCATCGATATCACAATATAGGTAAAAAAACCTTTTATTTATGCACCAGGTAAAAACTTTAGTCATTATAACCTACTAAAGTATCTGTCGAATCGAAGCGTTCCGATCGCAACAATGTCGAAACTCAAGCTATACCTACTGTTTATATAATACCAACCTGACCTGATGAATTAATTAGAAATTTGGAAGCCCATTGAAAAAAGGGGCCACGGGTGCCGACGGGATCTTTGATCTCACAGCGAGGCGTCAGCATCAAGATTAATAACTAACCAAGCCGTATAAATCACTTAACGCATTTTTAACTTAAATAAAACGTCTTAACTAAAATTTAATGTTATCGATTATCGATAGAAACAGCTTTGGGAACGTAAAGCAGCTTTCCGGATCGTTTGCCGACTAATTTCTCAAGTATATTGGATTATTTTTCTCCCGGCGGTCTTAAGATAACATCGGTAGATCACCGTTGTTAAGCAATGTTTGCCGTGGTTCGTACTGAATTGATGTTCCTTTACAACGGCCTTCGTTTGACGTTGTGTAATTTGTAGCATAACAACCTCAATACATTATGTTGTCCGTATTAAATCTGCATTAAAGTACTATCGGAAAAATTGAATTGTAACCTCGCATGAATTGGAAATATCCATGTCATTTTTTTTTACTAAATGAAACATATTTAGCTCTAGTAAAAAAAATGAAAGAATTTTTAAAATATCAAATCAGATACTATCAATATATTTCAAACTAGCTTTTGCCCGCGGCTTCACCCGCGTAAGTACATAAAATATAGCCTATGTCACTCAGGAATAAAGCAGCTTTCTGTCGGTGAAAAAACTTTAGCAATCGGACCAGTACTTTCAGAGATTACCTCTTATGAACATAAAAACAAAAAAAAAAGCAAAATTTACCACTTTATTTTCCTATTGTAGATAAGTAAACCATTTACATACTTTTGAATTGTCAAAATGTTTCACAGTGAAAAATGTGAAGCTAAAATGCACGTTCCAAAGCGTAATATCTATGGAGAAGATCGTGCAAGGTAATCTTTATCAACAACGAACTTAAAAATCTTGCTGCCTAACAAGAATGAGAAGTCCGACATAGTCATTGACGTCAAAGTTCCGCCGCTACACAAAATGTCATAACGGTGAGAGAGACGGATATATTTGTTTATAATTGTTATTTTTCGTTTTGTTTTTCTATCAATTTTTATACGGTTTTCACAGTAAGTAGCTATGACATTACCTGTCACGTGACTCTCTGCAGGTAATGTCATTGCCATACATTTTTTAGTTAGCGTTTGGCAGGAACGCCAGCAGAAAAACCATTCGTCTAAGCCAGCTGTTCCATTTTCACGTCTAAACAACCGAACGGAATTAGCTGTAATTTGGTACACAGGTGTACTATGCCCTAGATTAGGATATAGGATACTTTTCATAGCGAAACCTAATTAGTTCCTTTGGGATATTGGGATACGAAAACACGAACACACATGTTGCCGAAACTACTGCCTAAATCTAAAAATAAGAGGTGTGGCTTTTACCACAAAATAAACAGGTACAGAAGTCAATCTACATACAAAGCGCGCTCGAGCAACGCACACATAGACACCGCTCACGGACACGATATCTCGGTCGCGTCTCGGACCACTCGTCGAACAGTTCCGGCTCAAACGCTCATTAGTGTGCGTCCACCGAGTGTAGGCATAAAAAGTGAAGTACACACATGAGATTGTCTTCTGTACCTATCTATTTTGTGCTTTTACGTACCTCACTCGAGCGTGTCAAGTGCATAAAAGGTACGGTATGCCTAGAAAAAAAAAGAAAGAAAAACTGTTTGTTCGACACAAACAAAAGGGTACCTACTATGACATTGAAACAGTGTGAAATTGTAGTTTCACAAAGGTAAAAATGTCAAGGTTTGAAAAAAGTTTATTTGAGGATTCGCTTCTTAATTAGCACTACGTTCTTTTAAATAAATTATTATTATTATAATTATTTTCATTCATTTATTTATCTCAGCACCCCTAGTCAAGTTGATATTCTGCAATCGTTAACGCTAGTCGAAAACGAATCAAATGTATGGGAATGACATCATCTCAACGTTAAGTCACGTGGTCAGAACAAACGAATAAAAAATTCGTAGCCAAGTTTACATATTGTTCAAAATGATAGAATGAATTGTTTTCGTTTCTACAATGTTCAACGCTACATCCTTTGTTATACAAACGCTACGTTGTAGAACGAGCAGCCGACTCAAGCGCGTCAACATGGCTACCAACTTACCGTTTTCTACAATTGCTGACATCGAGGCGTTACCGATTGGAGAACGGAATTCGACACGAAACGGTTGTAACTTGGATAGGGGGGCAGGACCCTAAGGTCCTGAAACTTTGAAAGTCGTACGAGGGGTCGAGCCCATCTCGCAGAGGCCCTTTAGTCACTTTTAATGGAATGTGATACCAACAACCGACGACGATTAGTTATCCTTGTAAGCGCTATGCTAGTGCGCCCAAGGACAACTCCCAGTTAGTGAAAAACTAAAGCGTCATATGGAAAACAAAGTTATTAGGACTATGGTTTTTGGATTCTTATGTGGACTGGTAACCTTGAGCTCTGTTAAGACTAGGGCCCCTGCCTGAACAATGTTATTAATTATCCATCGATAAAAAGGCAAGAAATATTATTATTATTAAGCCTTATAAGCATTGAAAAGGCAGTAATTAAAATAAGATATAGAATTAATACACAAATATAAATGTGACATCAATATTATTTACACAAAAATGTCTGTCTAAATCCAAAGTTCTTTGACGTATTGATATTTACATTTATAATATTGCATTCAGGGGCCTTACGTGACATGTCAAAATGTCAGTTGTGCGAGGGAGAAAGAGGAATGGAGTTATCCACTCTATACAGTACCCCTAGCCATGTTGCAAATCTGCAATCGTTAACGCTAGTAGAAAGCTTCAAATGTACGGGAACGACGTCATCTCAACGCTCAGTCACGTGGTGAGAACAAAAGATTCGGCGATGCGGCCAACTCGAAGCTTTAGACGCAAGCGAAACGGTTGTAACTTGGCTAGCGGGGTTGCTCCATTCTTTTTACAGTTCAGTTTAGGTCGTCGAATGGAGCGCGTGAAATCCTCAGGTAATTCTGTCAACAAGTATAAAGAAATATCAACAACTTCATTAGAGGAAAAGTCTGTACAAAAACCTAGAATTAAACATCGAGTAATTTGCAACACCGAGTAAACAACAAAAACAATCGTTGATATATTCAAATGAGACCTTTAGTTTGCAAGTCCATGGTAATGATATTTACCTGCAAATAGCTGTTTATTAAGTCTGTCCACTTAACTTATTTACCGTTTGTACCTTAGTAAAGGCTCCTACAGACAGACGCGACGCGACAACAAAAATTCAAAGTAACAGAAAAAAATAATGATTTAGAAATGGTTCAAATATTATTAATTTACTATAACTTCATGTAACGTATGCATATGTAGGCAGGTTAAATGCCTAAAGCCTCAAATACTTAAGGGGACAAAATGTCTCCGAACATGACGCTCAACGCTAAATCTACGTGACGCAACAACAACTTGGTAAATGTCCCGTATCTTCATCATTTCTGCCGAAAGACGTCCACTGTTGGACAAAGTCCTCCTCAAATGTCCCCATAATTAACGGCCCTGTGCGTCCTGCATCCATCGAATTCCCGCAAGCCTTACCAGGTCACTGGTCCACCTTGTAGGAGGCCTTCACACAAGGAAACTCCAAGCATAGTCCTTTCCATTGCTCTTGGAGTGACTTTAAACCTTCTGATGAGGCCTATTGTGAGCAACCACGTTTCGGAGCCATATGTCATCACTGGCAACACGCACTGGTCATAGAATTTCGTCTTGAGACACTGCGGCCAGTTGGACGAGAAGATACCGCGCAGCTTCCCAAACGCTGCCAAGGCGAGTCGGATTCCCGTATCTTAGCCTCCAACTCCCTCCTCTTTGGCGCCGCCGTGAGACACACATTTTTAATTGTCTCTTTTTTTATATATAATAATTAGTGTCTACAAGTTGTTACTACATTGTGTGTATCTACGAGTGTGTACGTTTAATAAAATAGTTTTCTTTCTTTCTTTCTTCTTTCAACATTTTGCAATACATTCACATGACATGTTATTGGAAAATTTGACATAGTTGCGCGTCATGTTGGGGGACATCTTGTCCGCAAACGTACCTATTTAGGGCTTGAGGCCTTCTTAGTCAGCCAACGGTGGTAGAGAGGTACCTTGACCGCTATCTCACCTGATGGAAAGCGACGATGTGGTCGACACGTCGAGCGCGCTCCATCGTTTACCTAGAAGTAGCCTATTTTAATCTTGTCTTAAAGATTCCCGGGTTGTAGCCATCAGGAAACACAAACTCCGGCAAGGAATTCCACTCCTTAGCTGTACGCACAATGAGTGTGTTCCCAAAACGTTTTGTGGTTTTCGCATTGTCGCGTCGCGCCCATCTGTGTGTACCTTAACCTGTGCGTTTCAACGACTGTAAACACGTAATTATATTGTAGTTCCAGCCTGTATTACGTTTGCATTTTTCGAGCTGTTTCTCACATCATTAAGTACCTTGGAATGGATTGTAAGCGACAGAATTGTAGTCATTAAGGCAAAACACTCACACTGTAATTTTCTTTCATTGTGTTTCAACGGACAAGCACGAAAGTTCCTTGTGTCAATGCTAAATGAATTAAAACCTAGAATTGTATTGTAAGTAGTAATAAGAGCTCGTGGCTAAGGATGTTTTTAATATCATGCAGAATTCATCACGCATGATATTAAAACATTATTACAACAATGTTGCCGGGGCCCCCCCACACGCGTTTTTAATATCATGCGGTGCTACATGCGTGATGAATTCCGCACGATATTAAAAACGCCCTAAGGACCTTTTTTTACGTGGAAAATCATCAAATAACTTTTCCCACTCTATTTTGATACAAGTGGATAAAGTTCGACAGTGCGACCAGCGACCGAGGCGTTATGGAGGTGAGTGCTACAATGACTTTCCACATGTATGAAACAACGTTTTTCTCACTTACGAAGAAATAAATAAACAGGGGTTGATCGGCGCCTCGTGAGGGTCGCTAAGCAGCACACAATCTGATACGATAAATACACTAAATTGCGGCGAAGGCGATCTGGAATTCTTTTCCGCACTAGTGCAGAAAAGTAAAAACAGAAAATTGCGTGCCTGAGATCCGTAGGGGAAACGTAAAACAGCTCTTAGTTTTACCAGTAGGTATATTGAAAAATTTATTACAATGTAGACTTGTGTCGTACCTATCCATGTATAGTTAATTATCTTTTACTATACATTTATCATTAGGGTACCTATAAATGTCTCTTCTGATTGACAAATGGGTGACAGTCAAAGGTCAATTAGTGTTTCACTTAATATCGAGAGATTGATTATAGTTCATTTAATTAAAAAACGATAAATAAACATGGTATCAAGCAAACCCGTCTTTTTAATCAGGCTTTTTGACATCTTTCTAATCAGGTAGAAAAAGATTTATACTGTTGAGTTAAAACACTTTAACAAAATCACCTTTTTTTGAGGTGGGATATTATCAAATGACTTCTCCCGCTCTGGGAGGAGAGAGATGGCGTGTCAGACTTTTACTGACTACTTTGTCTATAGTATAAGCCTAAGTTCAATCTAGAGCAGTGGTGGTCGAGTGGCAGTGACCCCGACTTACGAGTTGTAGGTCGCGGGTTCGAACCCAGCCTCCTGAGTCAAGGCCGTGACTACTGGGCCACCACTGCTCCATTTCATTATAAGGCCAGTAACTCGCCTACTTTTAGATACAGAATGACATAACAAAACATCACTCCAGTATTCCGTAAAGACTAAGGCAGAAGCGTAGGTTCCTAAACTAAAGTACACCCACACTTCGCCATTTAAGTTACAGAATATTTAAACTTCAAGTAACAAAATATGAATAACTTGACTGACAGCAAAACAAACAAAAAAAACATACCTATGACGGTGTCATTAAAAAAAAAACACGCAACCAGCTCAGACCTTTACGTAACAGCACTCATAAATTAGAGTGTAGTTCCATAAAGTTACGAAAACGTGAACTTTCGATGGCAGTTACGTCATTCTTATCTTGAGGCGAAAAGGTTGGGACGGAGATCCGAAAAACAAAGACCTTTCAATTGATATAGCATAGTCGGCCTTATAATGTACCCACAGCTAGGACTCAGGTCTCCTCTCTAGAAGAGGGAATGGGCCGTAATCCACCACGCGGGCCCAGTGCGGGTTGGTGGATGTCACATGTCTTCGAATTTTTGGTTCTAGGTCATGCCGATTTCCTCACGATGTTTTCCCTCACCGTTTCGAGAGCAGTGGTGAAATTACACACAAGTAATGCGCCTGGCTGGGTTTGAACCCGCGAACTACAACTCGTAAGCCGGGCCCGTTAGCATTCGGTCATCACTGCTCTCTTTTCAATTGATATTATGATATACCATTTGTCAAACTCGTTTGCGCGTTCCAGAAATTTCGAGACATCATTACAGTCTGTAAAGGCATGGCATGAAAGGTATTTACAATGGAATATTTTTGTCACATCTAGTCACGCAATGGGGTTATCTACGAGCAGTAGAGTAGGCAGGCGCGGGTGAAGTGGGACCTCGCCCACGGGCTCGCACGCAAAAGGCCTCGCACACAAAAGGGCCTCGCACAAGCCAGGACTCTCAAAGAACGAGGGATTTTTTAATAATTGGCTAGCTTTTGCCTGCGGCTTTACCCGCGTATATAAAATATAGCTTATGTCTATCAGGAATAAAGCAGCCGATAAAAAATCGGTGAAAAAACTTTGGCAATCGGACCAGTACTTCCAGAGGTTACCTCCTACAAACAAAAAAACATAAGAACAAAAATATCAAACCTTACCTCTTTATTATATTAGTGTAGATAGGCTCGCGTTTGACGACTATTTCATTTGCGAAACAAGTCTGTCTACGACTGTCTTGTCTCAAGTCTACGCAGGCCCTAAGCAACGATGTAATGGGACACTGTGTTGTCGCAACACACAGTCACTGTCTCGTTTTAGAATTTATGAAAGAAAAAGGCCTCGCTAATGTGCCATCACCCACTTCTAAATTTGTCCACGTTACGCCTCTGTCTACGAGTATATATTACATGTAATATAGGAATGTTCACACGATTTCTCGCTCGTGAAGACTCAAAGGGTATCTATTTAATATGAAAAGTGTGATGTAAGTATCCTTATTCGCAATACACCTGGATGTTTGAAGCTTCTGAGAAAGCTTTTCATTGAAGCTATTCATCTTTAAGAAAGCATCATTCATCTATAGACGCTTTCATTGATGCTCTTAGAATTTATGTAAATCCGACGTAGAGTCTACAAAAAAAGCAATTTAAACGTCAATCACCAATATCTTGATTAAAATATTTATTGCAAAAAAATGTACGGAAAAAATAATACCGTCCAAAAAAACCTGACCCGATACCTGTAAGACGTACACTAACATTAATAGTATATTTTGATACAAGTGGAAAAAGTTTGCCGTTGCTACCGAGGTGTTTTTCAATACACTTACGAGAAAATAAATAAACGTAGGTTGACGCGCGAGCGACTCGTGGGGATCGCTTAGCGCCTAGCCTGATACGATGAACACAATAAACTGTGTCGGGAGCAAACTTGTGCACTTTTCCGTACTAGTGCGGAAAACAGTAAACTGCGTGCCTAAAAGCGGTAGTAGAAAATAGGAGTAGGTTTTCGAGTACGTGTATTAAAAATAACTTTTTTTTATTACCCTAACAATATTCTCTGTATAAACTAATTCTAACGTTAACGCCCGCGTAAACTAAAGACTAAGTTTAGTCTAACTTACTGCTAACCTTATTACTTCGAAAATGCAAGGCAGACAGTCCTCTAGGAATAGAGTTGTGTCCCACTGAGACAGTACTACGATGTTACGATCGATTACTGTACAGTCAACGAAATAATTTAATCTGTTACCATGGATTTAAATACGGAATTGTTGTAAGCGAGAGTGAATAGGTTTCTTCTAGGTAAGCGCGTTCCATCGTTGACCGCATCGTCGCTTTCCATTAGGTGAGATAGCGGTCAAGCGCTAACCTATTTACAATAAAAAAAGCAGTCAGTAAAAGTCTGACACTCTCTCTAGACCCATTTAGAGCAGGAGAAGTCATTTTTTTTCATAACTACCTGCAGAAAAAAAAGCCATCTAAACATGGAATAGCTACTTCATTATACTAGGAACAATTCACGAACTGCTCCCGAAGATTGCCGACCGTTTCCGAACTTACTATTTTATTTATTACTAGAGGCCCATCCCGGCTTCGCACGGGTAATAAATATAGCCTGTGTTATTCAGGGTAAATGTAGATTTCCAATCGTGAATGAATTTTTGAAATCGGCACTGTAGTTTTTGAGTTTATTCATTACAAACATACACACAAAAATACAAATTTTCCCTCTTTATAATAAGTGTCGATGTATGTCAATGTCAATGTTTGTTACTGCTGCTATGGCGCCGACTTTTTTTTTTAATAAAAGCTTTACCCCACACTAGGAACAAAGGCCTATTAATAAAATTATTATTACAGGAATTACTCCTATTTCGAAAGTGTCACCAACTCACTTAAATAACAACCCAGTAAATACACTGTTTTTCTTTCTTTCTTTTAGTACACCTATCTGTGGGCCATACAAATATTTTTGCCGTGCGTGCGTGAATCGAACCCACAACACAGAGCTTAGCAGTCAATCGGTCAACCAATGTGCCAACCGTGCTGTCAAGTTCAACTCTACCAATGCTATGTGGCTAAAATTTTTTTGTAGTAGAAGTTTAATGGTCCACAATCAATTTCAATACTTTAGCGATCCATTTTACGACCTAAACTGGACTTTAAAAGAGATGAAGCTATACAAAGTGTACGGGGCAGCCCTCTACAAACTTTAAGGTTTTGCTCAGTAGACAAAACTGAACACCCTTCCACAAGACATTTTTTCAGGAAACGAAAAAAAAATCAGCCTCACCATACAAAATAAAAAACTTGATTGGACAGTTTGTATGAAGAGGACGATTTTTTTTTTCGTCTCCTGAAAAAAAAAAATCTTGTGGAAGGTTGTTCAGTTTTGTCTACTGAGCAAACCTTTAAAGTGTATAGCTCCATCTTTCTTTCTCGCTCGCACACTTGACATTTTAACACGTCATGTTAAAGGTGCCAGTTATCATTTTGCTTGACTGTACTTACAAAAAGTCTACACACATCGACCTTGTAAGCGCCGAGGCTCAAACACAAATATATTCGACATAAAATATTAAAACGTATATTACGTATGTATGTATATATTGTAATTAACCTATATCGATAAGGCAGTTGGAATTCTAATTAATATTCGTACTCGGGACAATTTTCTTCGCCCAGCGTATATTTAATCCCGATGTTACCTCCCTAAGCTGTTGCCACGAAATAATTCAGCTATAATAAATACGTTTGCACTATATTTTACATTCAAACGATACATAGATGGAGTTCCATTCATTTTTATAAGTCGCACGTGACTGCGGCCATTAAAAAAACATTCGAGTAATTATTTTGATAAAAAACATTGAATGGCTTTGTTTTCGTATGCTCATGGTCGTGTTTTCTTTTACATTTTATGTGTTATCATTTGGAGTTGAGTTTAAGATAAACATGGCTGTTGAGTTTGTTTAAAAGGTAAGGAATATTTTCTATGTAATGTTTTGCTGTTTCCATTGCATGGAATTACAACGTAAGGTCGCTGCCGCCGGTTGCCTTCACAAGAACTCAGTGGTGCTCCACCGTATGCTTTTTTTTTTCGCTGGGAAAAATCATCCAATATCAACCCGCGCTCTTGGGCGGAGTGGGAGATAGTGTCAGACTTTTACTGACTAAAAAACCCATCCCGTTCCTTCATGCCTTCATACCGGGGCTCGAGCGCCCTTTCGGATAACCCTGGCCCCAGTAGGCTTCGACCCGGCTGGGCCCCTGCTGTTGCTGAAAACTCCTTGAGGCACGCGGGAACAGTGCGCGCCGTCGACGACTTGGGCTTGTCCGGACAGTTACCGGACGGCCGGACAGCGAGCTACCCATTGCTCAAGCAGCTCCACCGTATGCTTCACCGTGTCCTCCGGGCGATCCACACAATGGTGACACCAGGGCTTATCTTCCGCCTGAATCCGATCCAAGAACCTCCTGCACTTGCCATGTCTGGTGAGGACCTGCGTCATGCGGAAGGTGAGGATGCCATGTCGCCAGCCACTTCTCATAGAGCGGCGTGCCCAACCGTTTGGGCAGGAAATTCCAAGCATATATTTCTCATTTTTCTTATACACAAAACCAGTGAAATGGCATTTTCTTTGGAAAAAAACTCTGAAAATCACCCCTAAAACAAGTAGATAATTAATATTTCCCTATATAGAACTTTCTTAATCTCCTCCTTAAAACAAATGGACCAACAAAGCGGCGCTTCGTATTCTCGAAGCCGCCATTCCACGCCTCTTAGTTTAAATTTTTAATTTGTCAACTCCTGCAACTAATTGTTTCATGTCAACGACACTGCAAGCCAGATGCGCGTAGGGTTACCAGATGAAAGATATTCTCGGGAAAAGGCGAGATATTTTCGAGTAATTTATATTGAACTGTTTTTTGTTATTTATCCTGTAGAATCTCCAAAACTAAGTGGCCACAATGCTCTATAGACTTTTCCATCATCATCATCATATCAGCCGAAAGACGTCCACTGTTGGACATAAGCCTCCCCCAAGCGTCGCCATTACGACCGGTCCTGTGCGTTACGCATCCATCGGATTCCCGGATAGACTTTTTAAAATAATTAAAGTCAGGTACTCCACCTTGGACTGGTTAGAAGGGCCACCATTATCTTCATGGTTATTTTTTTAACCACCTAGAAGAGCATATTTATTTAAAAAATATATATTTTTATTAAAAAAAAAATTATTAAATAACTACCCATTTATTAGTGGAAGCAGTTTTTGATGCAGTTTTTATTAAGTACAACAATATAAATCTATCTTTATAGAGCTAATTAATATATAATATAATATTCCACAACTTATATTTCACACAACGCCGTCTAGTCTCAAGCTAAGCAGAGCTTATGTTATGAGTACTAGACAACTGATAAACATACTTATATATTTCTAAATACATACTTATTATAGATAAATTACACCCAGACACAGACAGAGTACAATCACGTGTTTAAGTATCGGTCATTAATTACCAGTCACCCTATACACAGTATTAAATAATTTTTGCGAAGTTATTTTATTTTTTTCATTTGTGTATGGTAACCCTTAGTCTGGGTACAATTAGACGATGAAGCTCTCAGCTCCATAACGTCTCCAAATATTACAGAACTTTAAACAGCGTATTCAAACTTTGTGATATTTTGTTGATATGTTTCCCCATTTAAACTGCACATGTGAAATGTTTTGTAAATACTGGCCTTATTTATCTGGAAAGCTTTTAGATAATTGTTTTTTCATGAATTTCAGTCGATCGCGTATTTATTTTTCGAATGCAAACACAAATATTTTCACTAGAACAACCACTAGAGCCATTACTATCTACACTTAATATTATAAAAAGGTAAATTTTGTTATTTTTTTGTTTGTAGGAGGTAATCTGTGGAAGTACTGGTCTGATTACAAAAAAAAAATCCATCGGTAGAAAGAACTTTATTCTTGAGTGACATAGGCTTTATTGTATGTACCTAACTACGCGGGCGAAGCTACGGGTTTTGCCCGTAACTTCGCTAGTAATTATTATAAAGAGATAAAGTTTTTTTTTTATTTTTTTGTTTGTAGGAGGTAATCTCTAGAAGTACTGGTCCGATCGCTAAAATTTTTTCACCGATAGAAAGTTACTTTATTCCTTAGTGACATAGGGTATGTTTTATGTACAGGGGCGAAGCTGCGGTCAAAAGCTAGTAAAATTATAAAGAGGTAAGGTATGTTTTTTTGTTTGTAGGAGGTAGGTAATCTCTGGAAGTACTGGTCCGATCGCTAAATTTTTTTCACCGGTAGAAAGCTACTTTATTCCTGAGTGATAAGGTATATTTTATGTAGCTACGCGGGCGAAGCTGCCGGCAAAAGGTAGTATGAAATAAATTGAACAAACACGATAAAGCTACTTCAAATTGAACCCCAGAATTCTAAACTAAATGCGAAATAGGTATACAGTAAAAAGTTTTCTGATTTCCCTACCACATGACCCTAGAGGGTCTTAAATCTATCTTACGGTCGGATTTGACTTCTAATTTTGAGTTATTCATGTTCAAATAGGGTTGCAAACCCTACCCACATCCCTTTTTGTGATCAACGAAAAATTCTGAGAATACAGATCGAAAGAAAATTCGGGGGAAAACAATTTTCCGGTGCTTTAAAAACAATTCGTTTTCTGTGAAGTAGTATCAGCGAATGGAGTCAAAAACGATGCTGTTTCGAGGTTAGATGCTATAAATTTATAGCTACATCTTGAGACATACAAGATACGCTTAGGTACAGCGACCTATACTGACATTAAATTGTAATAGATTCACTAACAGTTACCCCCGATTTCGTTCGCGTGGAGTTTAGGAACATTCTTTTCTTTCTTATGAAAATCGTGTAAAGAATTGTTTTTTATTTCGGAGATATCCCTAAATAGTAGCTTAAGTTAGTCATTGGAACATTAACTATATCCCAATCGAAGTAACGCCTTTTATACAATAGTTTCTGAAGACGTATCCCGTAGTTTTGAAATCTCGTTCCTGTGGGAAACTGGCTGCCTTAGTTACTCTTTGTAACATCAGCTATCTGTCAGTGAAAGTCGCGTGATAATCAGTCCAGCCGTTTCGGATATTAGCCAGTACAAACAGACCAAATTTTTGGGCGAGCGTCAGCACTTTTCCGCTCTAGTACGGAAAACAGTAAATTGCGTGCCTAAAAGCACGAGTGAGTATATTGAAAACTATTTTTTCCGGGCGGGTATTGATCCCGGAACACAGCGAAGCAGCCAATTGCTCAACCACTGTACACACCAAGTATATCTACCGTTTATTTAATTTTGTAAGTATACAAGGTGTAAGGGACAGCCCTCCACAAACTTTAACGGCTTGCTCAGTAGATGAAACTGAACAACCTTCCACAAAAATTTTTTTCAGGAAACGAAAATAAAAATCGGCCTCTCCATACAAATTGTCCAATCAAGTTTGTCATTTTGTATGGTGAGACTGATTTTTTTTTTTCGTTTCCTGAAAAACATTTTTGTGGAAGGTTGTTCAGTTTCATCTACTGAGCAAGCCGTTAAAGTTTGTGGAGGGCTGTCCCTTACACCTTTTATAGGTATCTGGCGTGGTGGTAGCGAGGGGGAGGGGTAAGTAGGTAGATATCTACACTTTAATTATCCCTTACTAATACCTCCGACTTTAAACGTAAGTAAATATATCATGTGATGAACGTAGTTTCCACGTAAATACTCCGAGTTAATGAATATACTTTGGATAGAATAATAAACAAAAGCTGTTTCAAGTTATTCTTTCATTTCTAAAACAAAATGTTCTCCACCCAATTGTTATTTCAATCTTTTCTGTTATGAATAGCAACAGGGTACTAGATGTTTTATTTTTTATTAGAAATCTTTTTTTTTCTTTTAGTTTCTTGTACAGAAAACATTTCTGAGTGAAAAATACAGAAATGTTGTTTAGGGCACAGGTAGCTTCTTTTTAGGGTTCCGTAGCCAAATGGCAAAAAACGGAACCCTTATAGATTCGTCATGTCTGTCTGTCTGTCTGTCCGTCCGTATATCACAGCCACTTTTCTCCGAAACTATAAGAGCTATACTGTTGAAACTTAGTAAGTAGATGTATTCTGTGAACCGCTTTAAGATTTTTACACAAAAATAGAAAAAAAGCAATAAATTTTTATAATAAATTTTTTAACTTAGAACTGAAACTCAAAAATTTTTTTTTCATCAAACCCATACGTGTGGGGTATTTATGGATAGGTCTTCAAAAATGATATTGAGGTTTCTAATATCATTTTTTTCTAAATTGAATAGTTTACGCGAGAGACACTTCCAAAGTGGTATTTGTGCCCCCCCCCCCCGTCATCATCATCTTCCTGCCCTAATCCCGTTTTATTTGGGGTCGGCGCAACACGTTTTTTTCTTCCATTCTGTCCTGTCACTCGTCACGCTATCACTAACTCCCTTTTCTTTCATATCGCTTCTCACACAATCCATCCATCTTTTCTTTGGCCTCCCTCTTCCCCTCCATCCATCCACGTGTAAACTCATAACTTTTTTAGTAACATGCGTTTCATCCCTCCTTTTCACATGACCATACCAAGACAAACGATTCCCTTTCAACTTTTCAGTCACTGGCGCCACTTTCAAACTTCCCCTAATATACTCATTTCTCACTTTATCCATTCTCGTCACACCACACATCCATCTTAACATTCTCATCTCCGCTACATGCAATCTTTTTTCATCCGTCTTTTTCACAGCCCAACATTCTGATCCATACAGTATGACAGGCCTTATCACGGACTTGTAGATTTTACCCTTCAACTTGAGGGGCATCCGTGGGTCACAAGTGGTTCCCGTGACCTGTCGCCACTTCATCCATCCTGCGTTGATCCGACGTGTTACGTCCCGGTCCACCTCACCATCCCCTTGGACGAGCGACCCGAGGTACCGAAAGTCGGAACAGATCGGTATGGGCGTTCCAGCGAGAGCTAAAGGCACTGGATTGGAGACACCGCCGAAATCGCAGAACAAGTACTCCGTTTTGGTTCTACTCAATTTCAGGCCAACACTCTCCAGTCTGTGCCACCACACCTCCAATCTGTTCTGGACCTCTAGGCCACTCTCGGCAACCAGCACAATGTCATCGGCAAACAGCATACACCAGGGAGCCTCTTCCTGAATGTCCAACGTCAGAGCGTCCATTATCATCAGGAAGAGGTAAGGGCTGAGAGCCGACCCTTGATGTAAGCCAACAGCCACATTGAAGCTGCCAGTGGTGCCAACTGTAGACCGGACTTGGGTATTACATCGACTATACATCGCTCGGATCAACTGTACATACTTCCCAGGCACACCTTTCTTCTTAAGGGCCCACCACAGAACCTCACGAGGTACTCGGTCGTATGCCTTTTCGAGGTCAACGAATACCATGTGCAAGTTTTTATGCGCACTTCTGTATTTCTCGCACAGCTGGCGTATAGCAAAAATGGCATCCGTTGTACCCCGACCCGGCATAAAACCGAATTGGTTCTGCGAAATTTCACTCTCTTCTCTCAGACGCCTTTCAATAACTTTCTCCCAGGCTTTCATAGTATGTGACATTAGCTTTATTCCTCTATAATTGTTGCACTCAAGCACATCACCTTTGTTTTTAAAGATGGGCACCAAGAAACTGCTGCACCAATCATCAGGTATGGCTTCTTCCTGCAACAACTTATTGAAGAACAAAGCTAACCACGTCCATCCATCCACTCGCAATAACTTCCACACTTCAACTGGTATTCCATCTGGACCAATGGCTTTACCATTTTTCATTTCATTCACTGCTATTCTGACTTCATCCATACTAACCATTCTCACTAACCCTACATTCACTGGTTTACTCTCTAAAATTCCATTCCAATGATTTTCCTCATTCATTAGTCTTTCAAAATAGTCCTTCCACCTCTCTTTGATTTTTTCATCGTCTGATAGGACCATTCCAGCTTCATTCTTTACACATCTTACCTGACAAACATCCCTCGTCATTCTCTCTCTTCTTTTAGCAAGCCGGTACAGCTCTTTTTGGCCTACAGGACTGTCTAGTGTGTTGTACAGTTTGTCCTGGGCTTTTGCTTTTGCTAATGCCACGGCTTTCTTAGCTTTCTTCTTCAAAATATCATACTCCCTCTTTTTTTCAGCTTTCAGACTACCATTTCCCGCTTCTACCCGCTGCCATTCCTTGAACTTTCTCTTCTTCTCTTTCAACACATTCTGAATTTCTATCGACCACCACCATGTATCCCTATCTATTGTGCCTTTTCCTCTCGTTTCTCCCAAAATATCTTTCGCTGCATGTCTAATACACTCTGCCATCTCATTCCAGCTTTCATTTATACTTCGGTCATTCATGTCACCCAACTCTATCATTTTGTCCACCACTCGCTCTCTGAACCTTTTCGCACAATCATCCTTCTCTAACATATGCCACTTTATTTTGGGGGGAGGACGCTCTTTGCCTTTGTTACGTTTTATTTCAACTAGCGATTCCATAACCAGGAGTCGGTGCTGCGATACTAGATCTTCTCCTGGCAGCACTTTGCAGTCTTTGACGTGCTTAATGTTGTTGCGCCTAACTAAAAAGTAGTCGATTTGGGTTCTGTGGTGACCGCTTTTGTACGTAATAAGGTGTTCCTCGCTTTTTTTGAACCAAGTGTTGGCTACTGCTAAGTCAAAGGCGGTAGCAGATTGCAGCAGCGTCTCTCCCTCATTATTCGGACTTCCGAAACCCCATCCTCCATGTACTCTTTCATAAATACCTTTCATTCTTCCCACATGTCCATTAAAATCACCTCCAACTATCAATTCCTCATGTACAGGGATGGTCATTAAGGCAGTATCAAAATCCTCCCAAAACTTTTCTTTCACTATTTCATCACATCCTACTTGTGGTGCATACACACTAACCACATTCAGCATCACATTCTCTAACATAACTTTCACAACTATAAATCTATCACTAATCCTTTGAACTTCCATCACGCTTTCTTTCAATTTATTATCTAGCACTATTCCTACACCATTTCTTTTTCCATCACTTCCACAATAATAAAACTTATATCCCTCACCAATTTCTCTCGCTTTTGTTCCTCTCCATTTGGTCTCTTGCAAACATGCTACATTTATCCGTCTTCTTTTCAATACATCCGCTAACTCTCTGGCCCTTCCAGTCATAGTCCCAACATTCCAACTAGCATACCTCAATCTGATTTCCCGAGCTTGCTTCTTACGTTGCACCCGCCCGGGATGGTGCAACAACCCTGGTCCATTTCCCACAGAAGCCGGGTGCTGCCCCTGCGCGTCGCCTGTGGGGTACGCCCTAATCCTATCGCGCATTCTATTATTAACAAACATGTTACAAAAAGATTTGGCAACTGTTTTATAGTCGGCCGCCAGCCTGACACCAACCCTCCTTGGGAACGCTATTGTTGGTGGTTAACGCATCACCATGCGGTGACCTTCAGTGCTTTATATTACGCACGGTCTCAAAATGTCCCTTAGTCGCCTCTTACGACACCCACGGGAAGAAATGGGATGGTGTTATTCTTTACGTCCGGACACCATACGGAACAGCCCCCCCCCCCCGTAACTTCTAAAATAAGAGAATGAAAAACTAAAAAAAAATTATGATGTACCTACATTACCATGTAAACTAACAACGAAAATTGGTTTGAACGAGATCTAGTAAGTAGTTTTTTGTTAATACGTCATAAATCTAAAAAAAACACTATTATTAAAACATCGATCAAAGTTACAACGAACTACAAGAACTTTTATATTATGTTACTTGCTGCTACGGAACCCTCCAAGGGCGAGTCCGACTCGCACTTGGCCGGTTTTTTATGTATTTAGGGTTCAAAAGTATTACTTATTAAACCTCCGTTATTGGTCTGTCAGTCTGATCCTCCTTCTGTCTGTCTGTCTGTATGTTTGTCTGTCTGTCTGTCAATCAGCGGGTTGTATCTCATAAACCATAAGAGCTAGAGAGTTGAAATTTTCACAGAACGTGTATTTTTATAACTGACCGTACCACAAATAAAATGAAAACAAAGCTAAAAATTTAATGGGGGTTCTCATACAAGTAATGTTATTTTTGCAGCATTTCTTATTACCTATATTCGAAGATTTTGTATACTTTTCTGAATTGCTCCTAACACCTTTGAGGAGAGCCGAGATAAAAAGTGTTCTATGCCCCGCTTCAAGATATAGTCTATCCGTTTGCTGAATTGCATCTAAATCTGTCCAGCAAGTTAAACGTGTAAGAGTAACAAACACGCTCCAGGAGGCAATTATAATCAAAACTAGACGAAATTAATAAAAACTGACATAATAATATGTTACTGATAAAAATTAATTATGATTCAAAATAATATGATTTGTTAGCAGGGATAAGAAATAAAAAGCTCTATCATTATTATTATGTATACATATAAAATAAAACAAAAATAATTATATTTTTTTCTTTTTTAACATAAATTTTAATTATATAATTTACTTAATAAAAGGGGGGGCGGGGAACTTAATTTAAAAAATGTGGGTCTGCAAACCCTACATAATCAATCTGTTTTTATTTTTGTTCAATAAATTAATAGTCAATAATGTGTAGGTATGTTAAAAAAGGCAATGTAGCCTACTTAACATTTATATTTTCTGTTAGTTTACATTTTAGAATAATTATTATTATTTAGTAAGACACACTAGCAGCTATTAGCTGATGCGTGTGTTTCATATAGTTTGGAGATGTTTAGTATATCCAACCGATTTTTAAAGCAGCTCAATGTTCCCGGGAGCTTTCACAACACTTTCCGGGAACCTGTTCCATGCTGTTACAACAAAAAATAAGCTCTAAATTTGTATGCTTTTTGTTATACCTTATGTTAATAAAGACCTTTAAAAATCAATCAATCAAATCAATTATAACATCATTCTATAGGTATTAAGACTAGGCTCCTATTCCAGCACATAGTCTAAACACGAGTACGTATCAAAATCCCAAAAGTTCATAATACCTATGATTGAAATACCAACGTCCAAAACACCGAAATTCAAAATACCGAAAGTTTTAAATGCCGATAGTTGTTATTATCAAAACACAAAATACCGATGTTCAAATGCCCGAAAGGACGAAATCTCGAATGAACTAATACCGATATAGATGAAATACCAAAGAGCGGCGGCGTGACTCAAATTTCATTCAAATGAGTTCAGCTGTTTAACCGTGAGGGTGACACGTCAAACTTAAAAGTTACCTAATAAGTTAGGTTACAACTTGTTTGATATTACGAGCATGGCAGTTGAGAGTTTGTCATGCTCACTCAAATGTCTCGCTGTTCGTGGCACGTGTTATAGGGTAATTTAGTTCCCTTCAAAATGGTTGAGCTGAGTGGGACTGATGCACGCGTCATGCTCGTGAACGGGCGCCGTCAGTCGAGACTGGTCATCTCTTAGCTGCCAATGGCTTAATTAAATTTCTGTTTTTAACCGACTTCAAAAAAAGGACGAGGTTATCAATTCGATGGTATAATTCGTTTTTTTTATCACTTATCTACATTATGCTCACATAATAGAAGCAACAAAAAATATGTAACCAAGATTTATGTGACTCATAATATGATTTAATGTTTCCATGGAGTTTCTTGCACCTTCTTCTCCATAGAGATCTACGCTTTGGAGCGTGCAATTTAGCTTCACTTTTTTTTGACTGACCGACATTTTGACAATTCAAAAGTACCTGTAATTGGTGGACCTTCGTAAAGGCCATGGTCCGAAGCGAGGAGGAGTGGCATGCGGTCGCCTTCTTCTGTGAAGCAGTAATGCTAAGAAAGGAGGAGACCGCACTCGTAAGGCAGCGGTCTTCAGGCCCCAGCCGTCACCGGGATTCCGATCTCGATTTCCGGCCACCGTAGGCGCGTCCACAAGCGAGCGTAACTCGCCGTCCGACCGTCCGGACCGAGCCCGAGACGTCGATGGCGTGTATTGTTCCACTCACGTTTCGAAGAGTTGTCAGCAATCCGTAGGGGCCCAGCAGGGTCGAAGCCTACTGGGGCCAAGGTTCTGCTTCGGCTACGGCTTGAAGAAGACTCGGCCCGGTACGAAGAAGAAACAAGAGTGGGTTTTTAGTCAGTAAAAGTCTGACACAATCTCCTGCTCCCCCAAAAGGCGCGGAGTTGTCATTGGATGAATTTCCCACCTACAAAAAAAAACCTGATTGGTCTATTTGAAGTAAACGTTTCTGATATCTGAAAAACTTACATACATCATCATCATCATCATATCAGCCAAAAGACGTCCACTGTTGGACATAGGCCTCCCCCAAGCGTCGCCACAACGACCGGTCCTGTGCGTCACGCATCCGTTGGATTCCCGCGACCCTGACCAGCTCATCGGTCCACCTTGTTGGAGGCAACAACGCTGCGTCTTCCGGTACGTGGTCGCCACTCCAGAACCTTTTGTCCCCATCGACCATCTGTTCTGCGAGCAATGTGTCCTGCCCATTGCCACTTAAGTTTGGCGATTCTTCGAGCTATGTCGGTAACCTTGGTTCTCTTGCGTATATCTTCATTTCTGATGTGATCACGCAAGGAAACTCCAAGCATAGCCCTTTCCATCGCCCTTTGGGTGACTTTGAGTCTTCTTATGAGGCCCATTATAAGTGACCACGTTTCGGAACCATAAGTCATCACTGACAACACGCACTGGTCATAGACTGAAAAACTTACATAAACGAACAATAAACTTTGCCTTTATAATATTCGTGAGAATAATATCGTATCTCTTTAGGTTTAGTGGAAAACCCGAAATCCAAGCAATCAAAAGCTCTCAAGGTTGACTCCCAACCCTTTTTTCAACCTAATCCATCATAGGTATAAAGGGTGTCCTAGCCTGTCAAGGCATAATTTTTCAACGACGATGATACATGGTGCTTTATTTATTTTCATGCGTGAATGATCTGCTTTGTATTTATTATATAGCAATGTTTATTTCTGAAATCGTTTTTCACGGGAATTAAATTTCCGACTAGCGTATACCTGGCGTGAGGCAACAAAAAGAAATGTGTTTTGTTTATTTGTTGAAAGTAAATTTGTTTTTTTTTTTATGTAATGCTTTGTTTTTATGTCTAAAAAATTCATCTTTGGATTATTACTTTTTGTATTGAAACTGGTTTGGGGCACATCAGTTGAATAGTTTTAAAGTAACTGACATAGGTAGTCATTTTTGTATTTTATACATATAGATTATTTCTACCTATTTTGTTTTCGTTGGATTTTTCTTTTGTGTTCATAGAGCTCGTGGCTAAATAACTAAAAATGCTTGGGTTGATATTTTTTTTTTAATTAAAAAGAATTTTATTGTTTTGATTGCCGTCAAAAGTATTTTTTTTGTAGAGTTCTAGTTTATTTACTGATAAACAGGGTATTCTGTAACAGTAAATAAACTAGTACCTACTCTACAAAATAGGTATACAATGCGATAGCAATGGTCTTTATGATCATATCAGTCGAAAGACATCCACTGGTTGACATAGGCCTCCCCCAAGTATCACCACAATGACTGGTACTGTGCGTCTCGCTTTTTTCAGATATGACCCTCAGCAGGTTATCAGACAAAATTACTTGAGGCATTTCAACGCTATAGCAATGAAATATTATAATAAACATTTTTATTCAAGCACAATACAAACGTAAAAGATTTTCTATACTAGATATTTTTTTTCTAACGAAAACTACTGTAATATATTGTAAAGCCAACCATCACAGAAATTAAATAAATATCTCTCGTCGAACAAACTCACTTCGAATAAAAATATACCCTTCAACCGTTTCAGTAAAAATACAAGAAATAAAATTTCTATTAAATTTTCCAACAAAATGAAGTGAAGAGATCGCATGCAGGCATTTGTGTACCCAGGCACAATACATTATGTACTTTCGAAGACAGTTCTAAGTTTGCCCAAGTAGGGCGAGAAATAGCGAGGAATCGATCATCGGGAGCGAGGTGGAAACTTTAAATTCCATTTAACTTGGTCACGTCCGCACTAGCGAAAAGGTTATACGAAAATGTTATTCGAAAATTTTATTCGAATTATTCGAATCGCGCAAACATTACGCTGGCAACCTGACACTGCAACTCTAGAGGTCCCGAGGGAGACTTAAAACCAGATGAATAGATGAAGTGCAAATATATATATGAGAGCAGTGGTGGCCGAGTGGTAACGGCCCCGACTTACGAGTTGTAGGTCACGGGTTCGAACCCAGCCAGGCGCATTACTTTGTGTAATTTCTTTCATCACCACTGCTCTCAAAACGGTGAAGGAAAACATCGTAAGGAAACCGGCATGTCCTAGAACCAAAAATTCGAAGACATGTGACATTCAACAACATGCACTGGGCCCGCGTGGTGGATTACGGCCCATTCCCTCTCCTAGAGAGGAGGCTTGAGTCCCAACATTGGTGATGATGATGATGAATAATATACAACATTATTTTTTGTATAAATACGAAACCTGAATACAGTTTCTTCAGAATCAGTAACTGAATGGATTCCAATAGTTTTTACACCATGTTATAATTTTTCCCAAAAAATATTTAAAAAAGGTCAAAAGTTGGACACTATCGATAAGTAAAAAACAGGTCACGGCAGATCATAGCGGGCATTAGGATCCAGCGCACAGCTGGGTGCAGGAGTAAAACAACCACTCAGTCGCCTGGGTGGCTCAGTGACCATGTATTTATGTCGCCAACCAGGTACCTAACTAGCTTATAATTTTGTGATTTCTCATAATACAGATTTGAATTTTTTTACATAAAAATACTAGACAAGTGTTTCAGGTTTCGTATATTATACAAGGTGTCGTTTTGAAGCTGCAAAATATTTCAGGAGGTAATTATGTTAGTGATTCTCGACCCGAATCAATAATAAAATAAGTAGGTAATTTTTTTTTTTTATAACCGCGCTTTTTTTCACACACACAAACACGGAACAATAAAGGGCGTTTTCACACACACTAACTCGCAACGATAGTTTCATAAATAATGTATCATCCAATCATCATCCCGCACGCCACACCCTAGCCACGCCCCCGCGGCCATCGATCAATCGATTTAGTTTAGTGTAATTAAAAAATTAAATAACAAGTATTACTGATTATTGACCAGGTATCGTTTTTTATATGATTATTTATGAGTTTTATTACAACCTCCTGAAATATTGTGCAGTTTTAAAACTGCACCTTGTATACTAAAACTAATTTACACTAGAGGTAGTTTGTTTTTATGTTTTTTTGTTTGTAGAAGGCAGTATTGATCCGAATGCTAACATTTTTCACTGATAGAAAGCTGCTTTATTCCAGAGTGACATAGGCTATATTTTATGTGCGCGGGCAAAGTCGCGGGCACAAGCTAGTGTTGTATATTTGCACATGCAATGTTTTCGAATCCAATGTCAAGGACAGAATGAAGTAGAAAAGACTTTAAAAAAACCTGATCGAAATAACTCAAACGCATTTTCACTCGTGGGCTGCGTTTGATTTATATGTTAATGGTGTTGGTCGATAATAAATTATGGTTTCACAAAATAACGTCGAGAGCTAATCGAATAGCATCTTTATTCAGAATTGATCGACCACCGCTCGGTGTTGGTGTTCGATTCGCTTAACTATGTACGTTCATTTATGATTTACGTAAGCAGGTACTACAACTATGTAAGTTCTTTGTTTGTTCGCGATAAACTCAAAACTTACTAAACGAATAGGGTAGTTTCCAGGGCCAAAATAATTACATTTTATTTAGTCCGTATTAGATTATAAAAAAATTTTTTTCTTTTTTCGATTGCAGCACGGCGTGACGTTACACTAACTTTAATGGGCTTTAATATCTTTGTTATTTTTGGTTTAATTTACAAATAACAAAATACGTGTCCCTTATTTTTGAATAATCTAAAAGACTGACTAATTACATTTTTTACGGCAACTATTTTCATCAATGAGGGTTTTCTAAAATGATGTTCACCAGGTCAGTGGGATTGTCGTGGTAGCACTGAGTTGTCAAGTCCAGGCACCTGTCAAAACGCTTTTGTTAATGACATTAGTTAAATTGACGTCAACGTCATACGTTTTCAAAAGTAAAATATCTCTCGGCTACGTGGCGCCAACTGTTAGTGTGTATTTTCCAGAGAACCATCATTAGACAAATTAATTCATGAGGAAAGTTTAAGTACTTTATAAAATACATGCATATTATAGCCCCGAAAATGCAAGAATAATTATTTCTAGCACCTGTATTGCTGGGGCGAGTCGGTAGTCCAATACAAAAGTAATGATGAATCTATGAATCAAACTCCTATAGTCAAGTCATGCAATGATGAAATATGACTATGTTATTATGATTGAAACTCATAATCGACTCAGTTCGTTATCCAACCATTTTTTACTACTAAATTGGAATAGCCGCAAGCGTAAACCTGATTCGAATAACAATAGGTCAGTGCAACATGATTATTCGAATAGATAATACAATTATTCGATTGCTAAAACATTTCGGAATCGCGCATCACTACTTCGTTCTATTCAAAAGGCTGTCCCAATACATCAGAATGTAAAAGTTCAAATAAATACTTAACATTCCTGATCGACAGAAATCATTAATCTTTGGCGGAAGATTGTGCAATGTATTGAGGTAATTAACTGTAATGCCTCGTTCACACATCTCTGACACAAAATAGATAGGTACAGAAGTCAATGTCATGTATGTACTTCACTTTTTATACCTACGCTCGGTGAACGCACACTAATGATGCGTTTGAGCCGGAACTGTTCGACGAGTGGTCCGAGACGCTTCGAGATATCGTGTCCGTGAGCGGTGTCTATGTGTGCGTTGCTCGAGCGCGTTTTGTATGTAGATTGACTTCTATATCTATATATTTTGTTTCTCTATACTCTGTTCAAAATAACATTAGAAATTTATGAAATCGTTTATTACTGTCCGTTTAACCGATTTTGACCTTTATTACGTTGGTGGCATGACAAATGGCGGCTGCAGTAAATAGTTGGTATTGTAACCACTTTTGTACTTTTAATGCCATTCTTAAGCCTACGAAATAGAATTTAAAATCGGTTGAACAGACAGTAAAAAAGGTTTCTTTAAGGCATATAGTCCCTCGAACCATCTGGCCAAAATTATGTGGACGCACCTCTCGCACCCGCCTAGGCGACAGTACGCAAATCTTTTCATTTATTTGCGGCCAACAGCGCCCGGAAAGCGCGCGGCTGACCTTTAAATCCATTTTCTTTGCGAAATATTGATTGATTTACATATGCAATGTTCACTTTGAAGAATATTTAACAACCCATTTTTATGTTTAAAAATGTTTCTAAAGATCCAAGCCGTTTCGAAGGAGTAGGGAAAAGTTGCGAAAAGTTGAGAAATTGCTAAATATTTTTTTGAGACAAAAGTATTAATAGCACGAAAAAATCAAATGTTGATAATATTGTTCATGAATCTATAATAAACATATATTTTTTTCAAACCTATTAACCTGGCCGTTAACGAGGAGTAGGCTTCAGAAAGTCACTGTTTTATGCCACTTTTCGGGCGCTTCGGCCTTAAATTTCTATTCGTAACGCGAATATGGTTTACACCAAGTGACGATCGTCACATACTTGGGGTTTTCGTCGACAAATGTCAGATTACAAAATGAAGGATGAATGTTGAGAAGGAAAAAATCGATTATCTTTTAAAGGATGACTGTTGAGATGAAAAAAAAACGATTTATCTTTTGTTCTTTCTAAACGTAGTTGTTCAACGTGATTTTTTTATCACCGTTAATTTTTTTTACAGAAATGAGGATTTTTTTTTATTTTTTTTTATCTGTTATCTGTTATAAACTAGTACTTGACTGCGATCCCGCCTGATGGTAAGCAGTGATGCAATCGTTGATGGTGAGGCGCACTAGTTTATTAAGAGCCTATTCACTCTAGCCTTGAAGACACCCAAATTATAATCAGACGGAAAGACCGCAGCAGGCAAACTGTTCCAGTCCTTCGAAGTTCGCGGTATAAATGACGAGGCGAAACGCTTAGTCCGGACCGTAGATGTTTCAACAACGTAAGGGTGGATACTCGCCGTGCGTCGGTTTGTCCGATGGTAGAAATGAGATGAATTAATAAAAGTTGAGATTTATGTAAAAATAAGGTAATCTATACAACATTATTTTTAGTTTAAGCGAAATATGGTTTGTTCAGAATCAGTAACTGAATGGATTCCAATAGCTTTTACAGCATGTTATATTTTTTTCCCAAAAATATTTAAAAAGGTCACAAGTTGGACACCACCCACACTAAGTAGAACACAGGTCACGGCAGGTCATAGCGGGCTAACGCGCAAGCAAACAGCTGGGTGCAAGTTCAAAACAAGCCCTCAGTCGCCTGGATGGCCCGGTAACTATGTATTTTTGCTGACATGACAAGCGCAACTTTGTGATTTTTCATGATACAATTTTGAAATTTTGTAAATATAGATTCTTTAAGTACATAAAAATACTAAACACGTGTTTTTAGTTTTTGCGTATACTTAGAAAAAATAATTGTCTGTACCTATGTACAGAAGATTGAGGTATCAATCTACCTGGTCTTTTTCCTTTTATATTGGGGTCAGATCTTTCGGTTGCGTCTGGATACCAGTATATTACATGGAGCGACTACCTGACCTCCACCACCCAGTAACTGGGTGACACGATACTTCTTAAACCGACCGGTATCAGATTTTCTACCTTCTGAATATCCGTAAACTGCCAGATATCTCCAAGTGACAGCCCGTACTAGCTTTTGCAGGCGTTCGAATAAAGCCGAACACGGTCAGGATTTGCGGTTCCTTGTGCTTCCAAATTAGAAGGTGTCTGGCCTGTCTGGCATTAGTTAGGCTTTTTAAATTGGTTAATTTAAGTTTTGTTTTACTTTGAAAATAAATTGTTGGGTTCTATGTATTAAGGTTAAAAACGTTTGGGAAAACATTTATTGTGCGTAAAGCTAAGGAGTGGAATTCCTTGCCGGGGTCTGTGTTTCTTGATATAGATTACCAAAGGGTCTTTAAATCAAGAGTGAATAGGTTACTTCTAGACTAGCGTGTATAAAGTACGTCGAATCACATCATCGCATATCATAAGTTGAGATAGTGGTCAAGTGTAAGCCTATCAATAATAAAAACAATTATACAAGGTGCAGTTTTAAAACTGCACAATATTTCAGGAGGTTGTAATAAAACTCATAAATAATCATGTAAAAAAACGATACCTGGTCAATAATCAGTAATACTTGTTATTTAATTTTTTATTTACACTAAACTAAATCGATTGATCGATGGCCGCGGGGGCGTGGCTAGGGTGTGGCGTGCGGGATGATGATTGGATGATACATTATTTATGAAACTATCGTTGCGAGTTAGTGTGTGTGAAAACGCCCTTTATTGTTCCGTGTTTGTGTGTGTGAAAAAAAGCGCGGTTATAAAAAAAAAAAAATTACCTACTTATTTTATTATTGATTTGGGTCGAGAATCACTAACATAATTACCTCCTGAAATATTTTGCAGCTTCAAAACGACACCTTGTATATATATAAAAGACAGTTATAAATTGTCCTTTTTATAAAATGTCGCATCAAATAGTGGACAACTAAAATCAGTACGTGACATCGTATGTCCCGTACTGATTTCAGTTGCAGATTTTTAGCACGGCTTAATAAAACTGTCTAGATGGTCTACAAACTAAAACCTTGAAGAAATTATTTTATCTGCTGAGCAATATTATGACCTAAAGTTTTTTTTTTTTTTTATTTTTTTTTTTTCCAACATACAACTATCATTACAGGTGCAGGGTGACCTAATGCGATAGATTATTTTAAGCTATTGCATAGCTTCTATCGCGGGCCTTGAGCGTGGAGACCGAATCCAGAAATTCCGTAAGGAAAATAACCTAACACCCAATCAAAATTCAATTCAATGTGTGAAAGTGTAACTTCAATTAATATCAAAGAAAAAAAAAAGACGTGTGGCACGGGACTGCCGCGGTAAAGCTATTGCATAGCATTATTATCAACTTATGCAATTATAATTATTTATTTATTTTATTTGTGCAGTATTTTTTTTCCTTTGTTTTTTTTTCTTTGATATTAATTGAAGTTACACTTTCACACATTGAATTGAATTTTTATTGATTGTTCACTCATTTGTTTTCTTATCGGTCACCACGCTCAAAAAACAAATGAGCGGGGCGTGTTAGGTTATTTTCGTTACGGAATTTCTGGATTCGGTCTCCACGCTCAAGGCCCGCGATAGAAGCTATGCAATAGCTTAATAAAGGAAAAAAATACTGCATAAATAAAATAAATAAATAATTATAATTGCATAAGTTGATAAAAATGCTATGCAATAGCTTTACCGCGGCAGTCCCCGAGTGCCACACATCTTTTTTGTTTTCTACTTATAAGTACATACATTAATTTAAATATGAATATCATAAAATTTTAATTAGTTTATAACTTATTACAAATAAGGCATTTATTGTAAATTTACTCAGAGAACAACAGAATATGTCCGTGTCAGTAGCTATGAGGTTGAGAGCGCGGAGCGCCCGCGTCAGTTGTCAAAAAATTAAAGGCCTATTTTGATATTTATCAAAACGAATACTTAAATACGTAAAAACAATACTCGCAATAAATTCCATCATATTTAACGCGCAAAAAAATAGTGTATTTTTTTTTAAAACACTATGTGATTAATTATTATTTTATTATTTCTTTCGATTTCGTTACAAGTTACATAATAGGGTCTTTCTTAAATGTCAAAACGGGTCTTTTGTTTTTTAACGATATGTAGAGTCTGTCTAAAAAGTCAAACGACTTGGGTAATTATTAGAGTAAAATGAAATCTGATGTAGTCAACACTGGTTGAATAATCAAGGTTGATTAGGAGATCTTGATCATTGTTTACTAATAGAATAACCTTATAAAAAGAATCAAATATATGTATTTTTTGAATGATTAAATATTATACAAAATTCCCAAGTCGTTTGACTTTTCAGGCAGACTTATATACCTACTCGTATATAGGTATACTATGTGTTAACCACATAGTAGTCAGGATGTCTTGTGTATGTATGTAAGTATACATGTCTGTAAACGCACCCACGATGAAGGAGCAATTCCTAGTGTGGGGGCAAACTTTTTTATTTTTTACTAGCTTTTGCCCGCGGCTTCGCCCGCGTGGCATTAGGTACTTAAGGAATCGGGATAAAAGGTAGCCTATGTTCTTTTCCATGTCAAAGCCTATATGCATGTCAAATTTCATCCAAATCCGTTCAGCCGTTTTTGCGTGATTAAGTAACAAACATCCAAACATCCACACTTTCACATTTATAATATTAGTTAGGATAAAAAAAAAAAAAACGATTTCACAGAAAACGCATTGTCGCGTCGCGCCTGTCTTCGAGGGCCTTAACTCAACTAAAAACTGACGTAGTGTGAACAAGTCTTGAGTTACAAATTCGAGGACAAGTACGTCTACGAATAAATGGTTTCCAGCGAAGCATTGAGACTGTTATTAAATATAATTTTCTTGAGTATTATGCTAATTCTGTCGGTTTTTATAAACGTTTATTGTAATGAAATCTTTATTAGCATACCTACTTTACTCGGCAGAGTGGTCATTGTACCAGCTGTTCCATTATTAGGGTTCCCTTGTTTAATAGTAAAATAAAGTTAGATTAGACAATACCTAAGTGCTTAAATATAATTTAAGGACTAGATCTAAAGTTTTGAAATAAGGTAACAAGCCAAAACAAAGATTAATGATGTAACTCTATAAGTTATGGATTACCGTTTGGGAAATATTATTTGAATTTCACAATACTACTTTTATCCTAATTTATGTAAATTACTAGCTGTCCGCCCGCGACTTCGTCCGCGTGTACTTCGGTTATCGCACTCTAAACGTGTTTTCCCGTAAGAATAAGATGTTTTTCCGGGATAAAAAGTGGCCTATGTTCTTTTCCATGTCAAAGGCTATATGCATGCCAAATTTCATCCAAATCCGTTCAGCCGTTTTTGCGTGATTAAGTAACAAACATCCACATTTTCACATTTATAATATTAGTTAGGATTCATTAGAAATTAGGACCTAGCAGGCTTCGAGAGAGCCCTGGTGACTTGTAATACAGGTTTCATACAGACCTATCACAGGCACCAGTCTCTCACAAAGTCAATTCCTTGTTCGTGCTCCATCACCCTAGCATTAATTAACATGTATAGAGAAATAAACGACTAATATTATAATTTATATAAAGTTATAAGCTTATTATGTCAGCATAAATAAATAGTCACCGGGCCAACCAAACGACTGAGGGTTTGTTTTGCACTTGCATCCAGCTGTTTACTGGCTCCTAATACCTACTCGTTATGATCTGCCATGACTTGTGTTGTAGGTACTTAAAATTGGTAGTGTCCAACTTATAATCTTTTTCAATATTTTCGGAAAAAAAATTAACATGGTGTATAAACTATTGGAATCCATTCGTTACCGATTTTGAACAAACTATATTATTCAGATTTCGCATGAACTGAAAATAATGTTGGATTGTATAACGATATTCACCAACTTTTTATTGAACCGATTGAGCTGTTTATACCTACCATTGCCGAAACGGATCTTGAGCGCTCGGCGTTAGAGTGGGGATTGCTTTGCGCATTCCATACATTGGCGAGCCAATCGTCTTCGTTGTTAGATACATGCAGCAACGCAGGCAACGAATCACGAGTGACGTCAATGACACGATGGCGCGGCGAGCCAGTCACTGACACTCTCCGCCCCGCGTCTCACTTCGCACCACTAAAGAGACCGAATATTTGACTTCTGCGCAACTTGAAGCCAACGCTCAAGATCCGTGTCGGCAATGATATGTTATTTGGATACCAAAGCATTACTACGGTACAGTCTGTCTAGTAAGTTAAACGACTTGGATTTTTTTTTTAAGAAAATAAAATATCTAATGTTGGCAACCAGAATTTTAGTTGTCATTCACTTGTTTTTTGAGATAATGATAGTTCTACAACAGATCTTGATCGTAGTATGGCTAGTGATGATGAATCAGTAAGTGGAATAGAATATTTAGAATCAGATTTCACGTACGATTCCAGATTTTTTTTTATTACTTATGACACTATTATGTCTTTGCAAATGTATCCTAATTTTGTAATAAGAATATCATTAAAGAGACTGAAATAGGTATATTTTAAACGAAAATCTTTTGCATTTTTTAATGTTAAAAAGTCCCCTAATAGTATTAACCTTTTGAATGTCTTAAGTTACACAGTTCGACATAAGCCATTGTCTTTCTATTGTGTCTCTAATTACGGCATTCGAAGAGTTAAATCAATTAAAAAAAATACTTAAATTGGATACTTTTTATAAGGTTCCATTATAAAACAATGACCAAGATCTCATAATCAACCTTGATATCTGAACCAGTGTTGACTACATCAGATTTCATTTTACCCTCAAAATTACCCAAGTCGTTTAACTGATTAGATGGAGTCGGATATGGTAACCATAGTAAATACAACTTACTTTATTTCGATAGATAGATACGGTTTTGAAATTCTGAACATAGATTCTTTACATAAAATACTAGACAGGTGTTTTTTTTTTAATTGACTAGTTTTGACTGTGATCCCACCAGCTTCGAAAGACAGCTTGAGCTCCGGTATGAAGGCTAGAAGGAATGGGGTGGGTCTTTTAGTCAGTAAGAGTCTGACACTATCTCCCGCTCCGCCCAAGAGCGGGGGTTGTCATTGGATGTTTTTTCCCACCATAAAAAAAATCCCACCTGATGGTAAGCAGTGATGCAATCGTTTCACACATACTAACACTAAGGTTGTATAGTAAGGTGATCCGACGTACACTTGGCAGCCATGAATATATAAAACAGAGTGAGATAACAACAGCTAATAAATCATCGTTCATGAAATACGCTTTAGTATAAAAATTCCGACAACATACCCCAAATACTTTCTATTGAGCCCAGTCTAATCGTTTTTAATAAAAATAGTTTGTACATTGAGAGTTTTGAATCAATATCATGACGGCGAGGTTTTATATTATTATCTTCGTTCGTATTACTCAAAAGTGAATCGGTTATCTCTCACCTCATCATCAGGTGAGATAGTGGTCAAGCGCGTACCTATCAATATTAAAAATATAAGAAGCAATTCCCGTATTTTCATGGAACGGGAGATGAGAATAGGTCGTGATGGCCCTGTGGTTAATGCGTCCTTATCTTAAGCATGAGGTTACAGGTTCTTTGTATTTTTTAAATTTCAAGAAAAATGCACTCTTGGTCTTTTCTGACATGTAATTAAACACATTTTCAGTCTAGAATATAAAATAAATAATAATAAAAAAAAACCGGCCAAGAGCGTGTTGGGCCACGCTCAGTGTAGGGTTCCGTAGTTTCCCGTCCGTCACAATAAGTGTACCCACTTATGAGATTAAAAAAATGCTTGCATATACGATTATACTACAAACTTAGTCCAGAAATTATTTTGTAGAACCCTTTTGTCTTTTTTGTACAAAAACTGTTCTTTCCATCAAGTTCAAAATAATTTTCCTAGAAAGTCCTTATAAAGTTCTACTTTGCAAATTTTTTTCATGTTTTCTAAACTTATGGTTCAAAAGTTAGAGGGGGGGACACATTGTTTTTTACTTTTGGAGCGATTATTTCCGAAATTATTGACATTATCAAAAAATGATTTTAGTAAACCCCTATTCATTTTTAAATACCTATCCAACGATATATGACACGTTAGGGTTGAAATTAAAAAAAAAATCACTTCCCACTTTACATATAGGGGGGCTACCCTAATAAAACATTTTTTTCCAATTTTTATTTTACCACTTTGTCGGCGTGATTGATATACATATTGGTACCAAATTTCAGCTTTCTAGTGCTAACGGTCACAGATATTAAGCGAGGACGGACAGACAGACAGACAGACAGACGGACAGACAGACATGGCGAAACTATAAGGGTTCCTAGTTAACTACGGAACCCTAAAAATGGACCGTACGACATATCAAACAAAAGAGTTTATTTTAAAGTTCACTAAGACATTTGTTTTATAATTTTAAAATATATACTTATACAGTTTTTAAATTATTTTATAATCCTGAAAAATAACCAATCTCAACCTATATCACCAAAATTACTAAGGCTAATTTTTTTAAATAAATACATTATAAAAAATATAAGAAGTACTTATAGAATAAAAATAAGTATTAGAAAATATGATTCGTTTGGAACCCTTTGCGCACGAAGTCCAGCTCGCGCTTGGCCGGTTAATCACATAAAGAAAAACGCTCATAGCGAAAACGTCTCATCGAAAAAATCCGTCCTGTATATTATTTAATCGTAACTCAAGACTTGTTTATGAAAATTTCCCATTAAACTCGTTAAACTCGTTAAACTCATTAAAAAATAAAAGGCTCGTTTTGACATTTGAGAAAGACCATAGAATGTAACTTGCCTACCAGACGTACGGCGATGCGCCACCGGTACATGGTGGATATCCCACCTACACGCAGAAAACGTTTTGGGAACACATTCATTGTGCGTGCAGCTAGGGAGTGGAATTCCTTGCCAGAGACTGTGTTTCCTGATAGCTACAACCCGGGAATCTTTAAGTCGAGAGTGAATAGGTTTCTTCTAGGTAAGCGCGGTTCATCGTCGCTTTCCATCAGGTGAGATAGCGGTCAATCGCGAAACTATCTACAATAAAAAAAAAATCCGTCCTGTATATTATTTGTTCGTAACTCAAGACTTGTTTATGAAAATTTCCCATTAAAGTCGTTAAAAACAAAAAAGCCCGTTTTGACATTTCAGAAAGACCATAGAATGTAACTTGGAACGAAACTGGAAGATACAATGAAATAATAATCTGGGGTCGGGTGTAGCAGTAGCTACACTACACTGAACAAGCCGCTAGGTAGTCAAAATACTCCGGTAACTGTCCGGACCAAGCCCAAGTCGTCGACGGCGCGCACTGTTCCCGCGCGCCTCAAGGATTTGTTAGCAACAGCAGGGACCCAGCCGGGTCGAAGCCTACTGGGGCCAGGGTTATCCGAAAGGGCGCTCGAGCCCCGGCATGAAGGCTAGAAGGAAAGGGGTGGGTCTTTTAGTCAGTAAGAGTCTGACACTATCTCCCGCTCCGCCCAAGAGCGGGGGATGTCAATGCATGATTTTTTCCCACCATAAAAAAAAAGGTAGTCAAAATACAACCTTATTTTTAGTACTTATACTTGAAACCTGAAATACCTCTCTGGTATTTTTATCTAAAGAATCTATGTTAAAAATTTCTAAACTGTATTATGAAAAATCACAAAGTTATAATCCCGTTATGGTATCTGGTTGTCGACATAAATACATGGTCACCGGGCCACCCGGGCGAATGAGGGGTGGTTTTGCTCCTGCACCCAGCTGTACGCTGGTACCCAATGCCCGTAATGACCTGCCGTGACCTGTGTTATACTTAGTGTCGGTGGTGTCCAACTTGTAACCTTATTTAAATATGTTTGGGGAAAAATATAACATGGTGAAAAAATTATAGCAATAATAATATTCCACAACTATCACACAACGCCATCTAGTCTCAAGCTAAGCAGAGCTTGTGTTATGAGTACTAGACAACTGATAAACATACTTATATATTTCTAAATACATACATACTATAGATAAATTAGACCCAGACACAGAACAAATGATCATGCTCATCACACAAAGATTTGTCCTGGGTGGGAATAGAACCCACGACCTCCGGAACGTCAAGGTCACTAACCACTAGACTAACAGGCCTGTCGAATTGATTCAGTTACTGACTTAGGTTTCGCATATAGAGTCTGTCTAAAAAATCAAACGACTTGGGTAATTATTAGAGTTAAATGAAATCTGATGTAGTCAACGCTGGTTTAATAATCAAAGTTGATTAAGAGATCTCGATTATTGTTTACTAATAGAAGAACCTTATAAAAAGTATTGAATACAAGGTGCAGTTTTAAAACTGCACAATATTTCAGGAGGTTGTAATAAAACTCATAAATAATCATGTAAAAATACGAAACCTGGTCAATAATCAGTAATACTTGTTATTTAATTTTTTAATTACACTAAACTAAATCGATTGATCGATGGCCGCGGGGGCGTGGCTAGGGTGTGGCGTGCGGGATGATGATTGGATGATACATTATTTATGAAACTATCGTTGCGAGTTAGTGTGTGTGAAAACGCCCTTTATTATTCCGTGTTTGTGTGTGTGAAAAAAAGCGCGGTTATAAAAAAAAAAAAAATTACCTACTTATTTTATTATTGATTCGGGTCGAGAATCACTAACATAATTACCTCCTGAAATATTTTGCAGCTTCAAAACGACACCTTGTATATGTATTTTTTAAATGATTAAATATTATACAAAATTCCCTATTCGTATGACTTTTTAAACAGACTATACTAAAAATATCCTCCTCTTCTAGAGAGGAGGCCTGAATCCCAGCAGTGGAGGCATTAAAAAAGGCTGATGATGATGATGACTAAAAATATATAAGTAGAAATGTCAAAACGGACCTTTAATGTTTTGAAAACTTTAAGGGTGAGTTGCACCATTTAACTATAACGATAACCAAACCATAACCAGCCGTGAAACGGCCGCCTATTGGTCAATTCGACGATTTGACAACTGTTAACGGCTTTGTTATCGTTATAGTTAAATGGTGCAACTCACCCTTAGTGTAGTTAAATATGAAATTCCAGTGTTACTCATTTTACACTCTGACCTAAATTGTGAACCTTTTTCAAAGTGAAAAATCCCTAATGTATTCCTTTCGCTTCCCTTCAACAAACCCGTCTCACTTTTAATAAAAATATGTTTAATAAGCCATGATGGATTCAGGAACAGGAGTAATGGTGATCAGTGGTAACGGCCCTGAATTACAAGTATAGGTCACGGGTTCAAACCCATCCAGAGAAAACAAAAAATTAGCATTTCTTTGTGTTATTTATTTCATCACCACTGCTCTCAAAACGGTGAAGAAAAATAAAGAAACCGGTATATCCTAGAACCAAAAATTCAAAGACATGTGACGGCCAACAACCCACTCTGGCCCGCGTGCTGGAACGGCCCATTCCCACTCTTAAAGAGAAGGCCTGGCTGTCGGCCACGGTAGACACGTTCTGGCGGATGACGAGCAATACGTAGCTCGCCATCTGGTCGTCCTGTAAGTACCAAGCCGTATTCCACGTGTGCCTCACGGGTATATCATCCAACCGTAAAGGCCCAGCAGGGCCTACGTCCTTTAGGGCCAAAGAGGAATGTCTGAAAGGCAAATGTGGTCTTAAAATGCAAAGGAAAACTTAGGGACGCAGGAGCAGTAATGGTAATGAAGGAGGCAGCCGTACATGCGAAAGAACGGCCCTCACGCCCCCGCTGCTGTGATCCCAATTTCCAGCTCCCGTGGGCGTGGGCTTGCGTACGGCGAGCAATGGGTAGCTCGCCGCCCGGCCGTCCGGTAACCGTCCGGACCGAGCCCGTGTCGTCGACAGCGCGTAATGTTATGAGGAACAGGAGTGAGTTTTTGGTCAGTAAAAATCTGGCATATCTCCCGCTCCGCCCAAGAGCAGGGGAAGTCATTGAATGATTTTCCCACAAAAAAAAGGTCGATGCCCTCTAGAGCCACGAAGATTGTCTGAAAGAGAAATGTGGACTTAAAAAGCAAAGGGTGACACGCCTTTCCGCTCCACCCTAGAGCGGGATTCATCATTGGATGATTTACCACCAGAAAATATACATACAAACTTTCTCCTTTAAATATTAGTGAGATAAAGATATCTTCACAACTTCACTATAAAAAAATTATGTAGCAAAAATAAAGGGTATATAATTTATGCAAAAATATTACCTCAATAAGAGATGGCTCCGATAGTGATTACATGAATACTTGATAAAAAGCAGGAAGCAATCAGCGTCCCGATAAGGATTCATTTTATTGCAGTGCTCTTTGAAGTATTCTATACATATATTGACCAGTGTGTATTTTCCAATACACTTACTTGAAAACCCGCTTGTCCCTACCGACTAATTTACTCTTTTTACCACTAGTGCGAAAAGGTGCCCCTGCTCGCCCTCGCCACAATTTTATTACTTTTATAGTATATCAAGTACAGCGTTGCGCGACCCCCACAAGTCTCGTCAACACCGTGTATTTACATCTTCGTAAGTGTATTGAAAAACGTCCAAAAACCACCGCCCTTCCTTCATTCTGGGTGGAGTATGGAGACTAAAACTACACCTGTGTCCTTCAATTGCCCTTTGCGTTCTCAAACCACGGGTTTACCTACTTTCCACAAAATCCCCGAGGCCTTAGCGTCTATTTATAGGTTAAAATCGCAACTTAAATAGGGTTTTCTTAATGGAAGATCGTCTTAAAAGTTTTCAGTATTGTTGTAAAAACAGTTTCTTGAAGTTCTAGCCGCTCTAGGTTTCTTTTCGTACGCCATATTGGTTGCCAAGACCATTCGGAAAAGCGGGACGAAGTTAGTTTCGCCATTTTTGTTTTTATTTACATTGTTGTCTAGGCGGTTTCCGTGCTTTGATCGCAAACAATAGCTGATATTACGGTTAGTTTGCACGGCAATGTAGCACAAGGATTGATGAATATGACACCTTTGAAGTTTTTGTCAGTCTGTGTCCTGCTATTATGATTGGCCTGTTGGTCTAGTGGTTAGTGGCCTTAACTGCTCGTGACTGACTGGTCGTGAGTTCGATTCGAGAAATATTAAAAACGTGCCCGGCATTTTCAGGATAAGACCAAGGAGAGTGCAGTTGACCTCACTGAAACCAACCCCGATGATCATCGACCTCTTGAAAGACCACCCCGGAACCAAACCTTTAAGATATGTAGACTTTTTTTGATAAAGGACAGGTCCGATCGTGTGTGGAGTACTGCAGTCACATATGAGCTGGTGCTGCAAAATGTCACCTAGCAGCTTTGAGGCTAATTGGCAATCTTCAAAGCCTTGAGCACAGTCGGCTACCCCAGCCAGTTTTTCGGTATTTTAGGATTGCACTTTGGAGAGTGTGTGCGGGAATTGCATGACTTGATTCCTTCATCTCATTTCTACCATCGGACAAGCCGACGAACGGCGAGCATCCACCCATACGTTGTTAAAACCTCTACGGTCCGGTCTAAGCGTTTTGCATCGCCATTTATACCGCGTACATAGAAGGACTGGAACAATTTACCTGCTGCGGTCTTCCCGTCCGTTTATACATAATTTGGGTGTCTTCAAGGCTAGAGTGCTCTTAACAAACTAGTGCGCGTCATCATCAACAATTACTTACCATCAGGTAGGATCGCAGTCAAGCACTAGTTTATATCAAATAAAAAAAAAACCTACCAAATAAGTTTACCTACTTACCAAGTCATAAAACCTTTAAGTAAAACACTACACACACTAGTAAACCCTTATCGATTTTAGGCATGAGATGTAGTGTTCCTCACACTAGTGCGCAAAACTGCAGCAGTCAGGCCTCACGTCAATTTGTTAAACTTTTTGTACCTACCGGTCAATCGGCGAACCATTTCTTTCAATAATTTGTTACTTAATAAAAGTAATGAAGTTTTACTAATTATTTTCCAATAGGTGTGTTGGAAATCGTCGTTTTATACACGGGGGCTATTTTCCTTGCAGTTTTTTAGCTGCAATACGACTTTACCTTCGGGTCAGGCATATATAGGTAGCAGAGGTTCAATACGCGCCCGAGGCGAAGGTAAAGTCATTCCGAGGGGTTGCAATGCCAAACTTAGTCTACTTGCATGCTACAAGCTGTTTTCCACACTAGCGTGAAAAAGTACATGAGCTCGCCCAGCCGCAATTTATTGTATTCATCGTATCAAGCTGAGCATCAAGAAACCTCCACAAGTTGGGCAGCCCCCTTTTATTTATTTCTTCCTAAATGTCATTTAATACACGTGGAAATTTCTGACTGTAGGAATCGGCTCCTTATCAACCTCGCCTGCTGCTCGGGCGAATCCCGCCTCGGAAGCTATGAAAATCTTTCTCCACTTATATCAAAGTGCACTATTCCCACTCTAGGGGATTTTCACAGACCAAAACCCACATAAGTTCCTTCATTTACCGTTACGTAACATTCATCGCGTATGATTTAGTGCGCAAAAAAAACTTCATCATTCTCACGGAAATGCCACCCACAAGAATGATCTTGAACTGTTAGAAACATAGGATTATGTCATTATAATTTTACCACACTGTGAGTCATGTATGTTAATTCCCTTGTGTTATTAAGGCTTTATATATTATGTGGTTTACGGATCCGGGTATTTTCCTTCAACTTTAGATCTGACAGCAATCAAAGCTTGCTGAGGTTAATCATGATGGCCTGAGGTGGGACAAACAAATTGATGCTATCACCACCCGAACGTTGCGTCTCATTCATACCTTCAAGTTGCTGAGAGAATCGGCTAGTCCTGACACATTGAAAATGGTCTACTTCGCACTGTGCCAATCAGTGATTGGGTACTGCATTGTTGCGTGGGGGGGCGCTGCGAAAACTAACTTTCTACGAGTGGAGAGAGCACAAAGAGCAATACTCAAAGTAATGACAAAAAAGCCATACAAGTTCCCAACTACAGAACTATATTCTTTCTGTAAAGTTCTCACTGTACGACAACTCTTTGTACTCCAATCCACCCTCAAAAGGCACAGTAGCCTTCCACCCGCAAATCCAAATAAGCGTATATTTCTTCCACCAAGCACTCAACACAAGACCACCTTTGCAACACACCAGTATTATACATTGAGTTCTCATATTTACACCAAAATTAACAAACATATAAAAATTATAAATCTAAACACGTTTGAACTAAAATCAAAATTAACAGACTGGCTCCTACTGAAGGACTATTCGTACACGGAGTCTCTACTAGCATATAATGCCTGACACCAACATTCACACCCACCCACACACATTCAATGTGGTACACACATCATATATATGTATGTACATAAGTGTCCATACACTCACACACATACATACAACACACATACCCTCTCACTCAAACCAAACAACACGCACACTCCCACACACTCATACAGCACACTTACCCTCTCACACGCTCTAACACAACCCTGTATCCACAACCTACGCACACTTTCTCAAGCACAAACCCACTCAGTCAGGGATACATTACACTTCTTTCTATTTTATTTTATTTAATTAAGTTCTTTTTCCTTTTATTTTATTTTTTTCTATATTCCTTGTTTTACACGTTTGTAAGCCAAACGGCGAGCCCGCTCAGTCCATTTGTCAGACTCTGTTTTTGTTGTCCTTTAGTTATTGTTACCCTAGCCGAACACTACCCCTTAAGATACAGGTAAATCCTAGTTTATGAGGTAGAGGAACCTTTCTTGGACGGATTGCATCTCAAACTCTGAATGTATGAATGTGTTAATATAAACCTACAGCTTAAAATCTCTGTATCAATCTGTATTCTTGGCTAAATAAACGTTATTATTATTCCTTTATTATCTATTTTAACATATTAATTACATTTTTAAATATTCCTTAAAAAAACATATTAAAAAAAAAAACATTTAAAAATATAAAAAATAGTGTCCCACCGGTATCGGGAATAGGGTCCAAGCTACCGGCGGTCAGGGCTCCAGAGAAAGGAACCTCCTGACTATACGGGCCGTGTCCAGAAGTACCGCTTTCTGAATCAAGCCCTTGATCCAGTCGCCTAACGAGAGCCTCCTAAGGTGTTGGTCGAGGCTCTTGGCAATTAAGCCATTGGCTGAAACGACTATCGGTACAATAATCGCTGAATCCACTTCCCACATGTCGACAACCTCGCGAGCCAAGTCAATATACTTGATTTGTTTATCTTTCTCGGCTTTCGCGAGGTTCTCGTCATGCGGAACGGATATGTCAACAATCATTGCACGCCTCTCGCTTCGGTCCACCACCACTATATCAGGCTTATTGGCTACAATAGTCCTGTCAGTGATGATGGACCGATCCCAGTACAACGTGATATCGCCACTATCGAGAACTGGGTCGGGCACATACCTGTAGTATGGCACCTCCGATTCCACAAGAGAGTACTTCAGAGCAAGTTGCTGATGGATAATCCTGGCTACAAGGTTGTGTCTATGCAAGTATTCTCCGTTAGCTAGACGAGAACAACCAGAGATAATGTGGCGGATTGATTCACCCGGTCGGTGACATGCCCGACATATGTCAACCGTGCCGTCCTTCACAATAAATCTCCGGTAGTTATTCGTCATGATAACTTCGTCCATAATTGCACATACAAAACCTTCGGTTTCCCCAAAGAGGTCACCGACGCGCAGCCAGGCTACGGACGCTAGTTGGTCTACATCGGGCCCATGAAGGGCCCGGAAAAAGCGTCCGTGAAGTTCCTTACTCTGCCATACTTCCCTGCGTACGTTAGTGTCAAGCCCTACTAATTATGAATTTTATTGTATTTTTATTTATTGACATGAATTTTAAATTTTATTGTATTTTAATTTAATATTATGAAATTTTAGTGTATTTTAATCTTTATGAATTTAATTTTAATTTTATAATTTTATTGCATTTCATTTTTAATTTTTAACATTTTCTGCAATCCTAAACGATTTTAATTGTGTTGTTCTTTTATTGTATTATTATTGTCTTAAAAGTGTATTAATTAAAGTGTGTAAAACGTATATGGGCCTAGATGCCTGAAATAAATAAATTGAATTGAATTGAATTGAACTACAGGTTTGCGCCAGTTCTCGTTAGCCAAGGAGAGCGGGGTGAGTCCCTTGTCCACTGCTACTACATCACGATGCATACCCCCGTCGGCGGCTAGGAAGTATTCCCTGAGACTGCATACCTCGCGATTGTGCAGGGACTTAGCATTTAGAAAGCCTCGACCCCCACACTTCCGCGGGATATACAGTCTCATTACCGACGACCGAGGGTGATGCATTCGATATGCAGTCAGCAGTGTACGAACCCTCCTTATTATTATTATTATTATAATCTGTTAAGACATCGAATAGGTACCTAAGATTGAGTCGAAGTCAATCAAAATTCAAAATACTTTGATTTCAAACAGTGTGGGCACTTATAAAACGTCAGAAGCTAGTGCACGGTTGGTCATTTCCTAAGGAGAAGAACCGGCAAGAAAATCCATGGTTACTCTTTTAAAAAATGTGGTTGATGTTACAATATTTCCTTAGTACAGTATTACTTAATAGATATTACGAGTATTTAAGAACAGTATAGACCAGTCAATATTGTACCCAAAAGCATAATAAAGATAATTATTTAATGTAATCAAAGGCTTCTATTATAGGTATATATTTTGAAGAGATTTATTATAATCGTCGTAATTAAAAAAAATACTTACACATATTTGAATCACTTTTAAAATCGCGACGATTATAATAAGTCTCTATTAAATTTCAACCTTTGAGTATGTGGGCAATTGGACCCGCTCGATTTTGGTACCGCGGGTCCATTGATACGTTGGTCTGAGAAGAAATCATCTACGAGACATCTCGTAGTTGACATGTAATGTGTAATAGGTGATCCTCTACCTAGAGAACCAGCACCCGTGTGTAAGTATTTGGCTAGTTTTTACATACTAGTCAATTGATCATCTTATTGAAGTATTTTCTATTTTCATCGTCGTCGGCCACATCATCACTTACCAGGTGAGATAGTGGTCAAACGCGAGCCTAACAATAATAATAAAAAACATCCGACGAATTCAGAACCTCCTTGTATTTTGAAGTCGATTAAAAAGGCCAACTCATGGTGACAAATCTTACGTTTTTTGCAATGTGCAACTCAGTTTTAGATTACAAGTATAAAAAAAACAGTGTTCTGTCATTCGGAACCGTGCTCAGAACTCCAGAAACCTGGCAGCGAGTGTTTTTGGTGGATTTTTTCCAGTGAAGTTCAATGGTTGATTTAATTTATTTGCAAATTCGTTCCTATTGGATATTGTAATGAAATATAGGTGTAGTTTTAAATCTCCAGTGCCTATACATATAACTGGATAATATGCAGAATCATTGAAATATGCGCTATGTCTGTAAAATTGAGTTGAAAATTTTATTATATAATATTGACTACCTACCGTAAAGCTTGCATTAAAATGTTTTACATTGAGTTCAAAGTAACATTATATCCCACCAAAAACATACCTGTTAAAAAGGGGGCCAAGTTCCTATCTCAACTCTATCAATACTTAAGGGGTAAACTTTGAATGGCTCTCCTGAAAACCTAGTAAATTTCAAATGTAACATTGTTCTTCGGATGGGTCGAATTGTTCGCCTAAAAAAAGGTTGAAATCCAATCCAATGCCAAGTTTAGATGCACTTTAAAGTCGATCATAATCATCTTCATCAACAGCCTGATCCACTGGTAAACATTTGCCATTCCCAAGACTCGCCACCACACCCAGTCCTCCAGCCACTACCCGCCACCGTATTCACGTCAACGGTCCATCTGGCCGAAATTAACTTTACCATACACCCAATTTAAAATATGGTATACCTAGTTGTGAAAATACGTAGGTACTTGGTTAAAAATATCTATATAATATTTCTAAATTTGAACTTGGCAGGTTAATTTAATTACACAAATAATAAAAATTATACAATTAATCAAGTGTTACGTACAGCACGAAAACCTGCCAAGTTCAAATTTAGCTGCCTTCGGCCCTCACCAGGTCATCAGTGGACCATGTGAAAGGCGTACGTTACGTCTACCGATGCGCGGTCGCCACTCCAGAACCTTCCGTCCCCACCCACTATCGCTTAAATTTGGCGATTTTTTGTAGCCCATTGAATCGCCAATCTTAAGTGTCGATAACCTTGGTTCTCCTGCGGATATTTTCATTCCTAATTTGATCACGCAAGGAAGCTTCGAGCATAGCCCTTTCTATTGCCCTTTGGGTGATTTTAAGCCTTATTTGTACGTTCAGGTATGTGAAATCTTTTGAAGTAGATACTTTCAACCGATTGATCTGAAATTTTATATACTTACATGTTTAATTTGGATGTCAATGCATGGTCAGCTGCATGTGACGTCATCTTAAATTAAACGGAGTTTTTTAGGGTTCCGTACCCAAAGGGTAAAAACGGGACCCTACTACTAAAACTTCGCTGTCTGCCCGTCTGTACGTCACCAGGCTGTATCTCAAGAACCGCGATAGCTATACAATTAAAATTTTCACAAATAATGTATTTCTGTTGCTGCTATAGCAACAAATACTACCCATACAACAAACACGATTTTTTTTGCCAAATTTTCCTAAGGACGGAACGGCTGAACCCGTCGTGCGCGAGTCTAACTCGCACTTGGCCAGTTTTATTTATTTAAATGATAAATGATATTTATTTTTGCAAATAGGTTTAAAAAACACTTAAACACGTCAAAATTTTTTTTTCGTCAGTTTAAGCTAGATGAGGCCGGTGTTTCCTAGCTACGACTACCCTGAGAAGAAACACCGAAACAAACTCAGGGGTCAAAGTCTCTTATAAGGTCCATACAGTAAATAAATTAAAAGTAAATAATATTTGTTATCAATACCCACACTGTTAGTCTAATATTTAATGTTTTTAGGATACGACAGAACAAACATGTAAACCCGATTAAATACGTTTCGTAAGTAAATACATACATTTGCTAAGCTAACAAACAGTAGGTAGGTACAGTTCGTCAGACGCGTCGTAACAAATAACAATACGACAACCCCTGTAGAAAATATACAATCTGTAGAACAGTTTTAAAGCGATTGCTATGAAAGTACGTTGTCGCTTTATTACGTTGCGCTAGTCTTATTTATTTCTTTTCAAGTACATAACCAATATTATAGATTGGAAAACCGAAGATGCTACACGTGTTCTTTCTTTGGTATTAGTTCGTCGAGACGTAGAGCACTTGAGCCTCACTTTTCCTGAGTTTGAACTACACGAATACTGACAAATGTGTAGCTACATGTTTTTGTTCTTAGTTGGGAAATCATCCAATGACATCTCTCGCCCTTGGGCAGAGCGGGAGTGTGCTGTGTGTGTCATACTTTTACTGACAAAAATACACTCCTATGTTCTTCCGTTTTCCTTTCAGAAGCGAATCCATGGCCACAGTAAGCTTCGACCCTGCTGGGCCACTAAGGTTTTGCTGACATCTCCTTGAGGCGCTTGTGGAATACGCGCCGCCGACGAGTCAGGTTCGGTCCGGCTATCGGCGAGCTATATCGTCTATCGTCGTCCGCAAGCCCATGTCTACGGTGGGCTTAGGCGTCAGGAAGTCCATTCCCTCACGTTTGCGGCCGCCTCCTTCGCTAGCATTATTGCTTCGTAGAAGGAGGCCATTGCCTGCCATTCTTCCTCGTTTCGGACCATGGCCTGTACCAGGGTTCGGCTCACCCACCCTGGGTGAAGCAACAGCGAGTTTTAGATCGTCCAAAGCCGTGGTAACTCTTTCAGACAATCTTACAGCTCTGGAAGTCTATGAGAGCCTTAAAAATCTTTACAAAAGGTACCAAGTACCAACATATGTACGTAAAATATCGAAGAAAATGTCGAATTGCTTTTAACAAAAGAACCCCTTCTCCAAACATTGGTAGAAAGAAAACCTTTGACATTATTGTTTGTACAACAATAGGTATACGTGTGTAGATATCACTGCCTTCCTAATAAAATATTGATACCTAGCTCATTTATATTGTAGGATACAGACCTAGCTTATAATTAAACCTCAACGGGTTGTAAATATCGTGTGGCTAAATGGTTTTCCAAAGCCCTGATGGCTACACTGTTTCTTTGAATCCATTTCAAGCACGTTTAAATGTTTAAACGGTTCATAGAACATTTTGGACATAGAAATACCACTAACCCTTAGTATTTATACAACTTATACAATTTTTTTTTAATGTTTGTCTATCAATCAACGGCTGAGCGACAATAGGAACGCTGGTGCACCTTGGCATATTATGTACCTATAGTGTTTTTGACATTGACGCACAAACGATTACCATGGATCCGATCGTGTGCAGTCTACACTGTTCTTACATAATATCTATAAATATTGTAACATGATACACTTTTTTTAAAAAGAGTAACCATGGAGTTTCTTGCCGGTTCTTCTCCAAAGGAAACGGCCAATTTGGAACCGTGTACTAGCTTCTGACGTTTTATAAGTGCCCATGTAGGCCTATGTAAAATAAAATATTTTGACTTTGACTTTGACTTTGAGAGGGAGAAGTCTATTTTTTTATATTTTCTAGTCATTAGATGAATTCCAAAAACTACTTAATTCTTAAGTTATACGCTAGCGTAACTATTGGCAGAACCTAGTAACTATCTTCTATTGTCTACCTAAATCACCATTTGTAACATGGCTATCTAAAATGTACACATAAGGCGGCAAACAATTCGGAATACGTCTAACATTGGTCTGGTGATGTCTGCTACCCATCTTAAATTCTATAAGATAGCCTATAAAGCTTAATTGTCTGTAGCCTCGTATACACTGAAGCCATCGAGTATTCTGCCTGTCGGAGCCTCATAACAAGCGATGGGTTTCTGTCAACACGGCTGACTACGAAATCTAAGACATAATTCTCGTAATAAAGTAAAATATTCTAGTTTAGAGAGCAGGGGTGCAATCGCGCTATTTTTTTTCAACTCAATCGCAACCGAACCGCTACCATATCACAACTTTTTGACCGTTTCGTATCGCGCTAAAAATTTGACAGCAAGTTGAGACGCAGCGCGATCGTAACTGGAACGTTACCGCTGTCAAACGTAAAAGTTGATAGGAGGCTACTTTTTTAGGATCGTTACTGGATCGTTGGAGTGTTTTGTCTTTGTTTTGAAGTGATTCTGAGTGAAAATCTTTCAAAAATACAACATTACCATGTACGCCTACATAGATTTATTGGAGAAATCTCATGAATACGATGTAGCGGTGGCTCGAGCCGAAACTAAAAGGAAAAACTTAAAAGCTAGACTTTGTTGTGATTCATACAGTGATCGACAGTTTGTAAAGAGATATAGACTCACGAAAGAATTAACCCGTGAACTAATTTCCAAGCAGACTCCTCATATGCCACCAGTCCTACGTTCTGATGCTTTGGATGTTGAAACTAAGGTAAGGAGTGTAGGGGCAGATTTTGTGATGATTCCTCTCTAAAGTCATAAACAGCATTATCATAACCAGAATTGTATTGTTATAATTTTGTTCTTTCCTGTCAGTGCTAGTTCATATCCTTATTGTTTTTTTTTTCAGATATGTGATTCTAATTTAAATATATTATGTGTGGATGCAAGTTCCCCTGGGTCCACACATGATAGTGTTGTTTGGGCCAACTATCCATTGAATGGTTATATAGAAAGACTCCACATTAATCATGGAGATAATTTACATCTTTTAGGTATGTTTAAATTGAGTATAATTTATGTTGCAATCTTCTGATACATTGTGTAAATATTTTTTTAAGACTCTTTAATTTATTTTTGGTTATTGCAGGAGATTCAGGGTACCCTTTGAGACCGATAATGATGACACCCATCTCGGAACCAAGGCCGGATACTCCGGAACGAAATAACCAAAGCTTGCTCTTGACGGCCAAAAGTGTTGTTGAATGCTGTATAGGTGTTTAAAAAGCTCGCTTTAGGTATGCTTTGAATATCATACCATTATTATAATAATTGATATAATTTGTGTTTGAAATAAATAAATAATAATAAAACGGTTTGTCCTTGCAGGTGCTTATTGGTTGATAGTCAGCTGCATTACACTCCAGTAACTGCTGTCAGAATAGTGAATGCATGCTGTGTTCTGCATAATATAGCACACAAGGCTTATATCCCCTACACACCCCTAACAGCAGAAGAAGCAGCTCGTGAGCGGGCGTTGGTCATGGGGTCAGGCAAGAGCAGTGACCGGGCACTCATGCTCTTAGCGAGTTGGAGCTTGGATGCACAGAACAGTGGGCGCTCATTCAATGGACTAATAGGAGAAACCAATTATCTTAATTAATTCTACTTTTAAAATTAACATACTATCCTATTGTTGTCCATGTATGCATTAAAAAAGTGCATTGTAAAAATGTTATATCAACATGGTTTCAAAATTTGTGTTATGATGACACTTAGTGGCTGGTGTAGGTTAATTAGTTTTAAGTTTGTTTATCATTGGAATGGTTTTTAAATAGTTCTTATGTGTTTTATATAAGTATTCTTAGCAAATATGAACATAAACAATAAAATAATTTAAATCATAAGACACTTGAGGTACAGGCAGGTTAGATCATTATTATTGTTTTGTTTTAAGGCTGCACTTATTGTGTAAACCTGTATGTTATTCCCCTTAATTATTATTCTATATTCAATTCCATTTTTCGTACTGTTTGTGAATAAAGGCTATTTGTATTCCTAACGCCTCGTCATTTTATTTTAATTATATTTTCAAACGTAAACATTATCACATAACATAGCTCGTCGTCTCTCGTCACTCGTCCAAGAGCAAGGTCTTGATAAGCTCCAGAAACTGCACCATCAGTAAGTCTGAATGTTTATTTACGTAAAATCTTGCTAACCTCTTCAAAAGTTCAAGTACCTACATACCGCACTTTCAGCTGTCAAAACTAGAGGTGTACACGTCAAAATTTATTACTAAACGCTCGGATATTCACAAACTAAAAGGGCATCACTAACGATTGACGTTACGCAACGGTCCAACTTTGGTTTACGTTCGTGAACGTTTGAACTTTTAGCGCGATACCAAAAACCCGATCAGCTGAATCGAAACCTAACCATTGCCACAATCGAACCGTAACTTTGTCGTAAACGTTTGAAATTAGCGCGATCGCCCTCCAGTAGTAGCCGAGTGGCAACGGCCCCGAAATACTAGTTGTAAGGTCGCGGGTTCAAACCCAGCCAGGCGCATTTCTATGTGTAATTTATTTCATCACCACTGCTCTCAAAACGGTTAAGGAAAACATCCTGAGGAAACCGGCATGTCCTAGAACCAAAAATTCGAAGACATGTTGTATCCACCAAACCGCACTAGGCTCGCGCAGTGGATTACGGCCGAAGCCTCTCCAAGAGATGGAAGGGCTGTAATCCACCGCGATTCGATTCCCTACAGTGGGAACATTATAAGGCCGACTATGCCATGCTATGCTATTTTAGTTTAAGTGGCATTTAAATTTAATTTCGCATCAAAGTAAAAAAAATGAAAATAAGGCTGGAATTCTAACCTCCTCCTTTTTTTGAAGTCGGTTAAAAACTCGTCATTGATTGGAGTCTAGAGTCTGTCTAAAAAGTCAAACGACTTGGTAATTATTTTTACCTTAATAATTATGATAAAATCAGATGTAGTCAAAACTGGTTCAATAGTTATTAAGGTTGATTAAGAGATCTTGATCATTGTTTAGATACTAATAGAAGAACCTTATAAAAAGTATCGAATATAAGTATTTTTTTAATTATTAAATATTATACAAAATTCTCAAGTCGTTTAACTTTTAAGACAGACTCTAAGATAATATGTACATGGAATTTTCACACAACTTGTCAGTGTTTCTAAACTAGAGATTATTTTTGTCACCTTTAACGCATTATATGCCAAGAATTTCAAAAAGTCAAATTCAGCACCCACCATACATCGTCAGCTTAAACGACAAATTTCGTTGCTGGCATCTCTATTAATCAAGTTACTAACAGTGCCCGCATACGGTCCTAATATCTCGTATGTCAAGGAATCATCTACGAGATATCTCTTAGCCAGAGACTATATTAACTTAATCTAATGGTGCCTACATACGGTCCTACGAGATATTTCGTATGAGGCATCTAAGAAGTAATCATCTACGAGATATCTCGTAGACAGTATTCAATGTGTTAATGGTTTTGAAAACAGGATAAATACTGCGATATTACAGAAAATACAAAAAACAAAGAACATTTATAAAAAGTTTATTTGACTTTATAATTTGAAGTGACTGGCCTGTTGGTCTAGTACCTAATTAGTGGCCCTGACTGCTATGCCGGAGGTCATGGGTTCGATTGCCACCCAGGACAAATGTTTGTGTGATAAGTACGATCATTTGTCATATTTAGAAATATATAAGTATGTTTATCAGTTGTCTAGTACTCATAACACAAGCTCCTGCTTAGCTTGGAACTAGACGGCGTTGTGTGATAGTTGTGGAATATTATTAATAAATAGTCATACCGAAGATATCACAATTCAAAGTAACCCGTTTTGAAAAACGGCAATTTTATACGTAAGGACGTAATATTACTGAAAATGTGGAAACAACCCGTGATATCACAAATGCGGACGAGGGCCTAATCTGTTGTCAGCCTAAGTTGCCCGTTACGACCCCCATGGGGACCAATGGGATGGACCTGTTCTTAGGAGGGGTCCATGTCCCATCACAAGATGTGACATCGGATGGATTAGTTCCTTATCGAAATCATGATAAAACTTAGTTATGTATCTAGTAGTATCTGTTGGTACTTTAAGGACATTTAACTTCACATTTTTTGACTGACCGACATTTTGACAATTCAAAAGTGCCTTGTAAATGGTTATACTTATAAAGAGGTAATATTTGTTTTTATTTTTTATTTGTTTGTTTGTAAGAGGTTATCTCTAAAACTGCTAGTCCGATTGCTAAAATTTTTTACACCGATAGAAAGCTGGTTTATTCCTGAGTGACATAGGCTATATATTATGTCCGCAGGCAAAGCTGCGGGTAGAAGTTAGTTTGAAATAAATGTTTCACGGTTAATGTTGGTGATGCTAACGAAGTGACATACTGCCAAGAATTTTTATTCTTTATCAGGCCGATAAAGTAACTACTTGATCAAAAACTAATCCTTTTTTGGGTGGAAATCAAATTACTCGACGTCCGCAAGCCCGCGTCTACGGTGGCTGGTTGTTGGGGTCTCAGCGGCTGGGGCGTGAGGATGTTCATTCACTCATGCAGGCGGCCTCCTCCTGCGCTAGCATTACTGCTTCGCAGAAGAAGGCGACCGCCTGGCATTCCTCCTCGCTATGGACCAATGCCCGGTGCGAAAGGTCACTGCCATCGATTGCTTCCACTAGATGACGATGGTGTTTCTTTCTATAGATGGCGATAGTTGTACAAATAACTATAATTTGTTTTATTTTCTTCCAGGTACTGACTTGGTACTACGTCAGTGCAGGACCTCCTAGCTCTCTATATTGAGAGTTTTCTTCTTGGCAGCTTGTTTTTGTAAGTACTCGTACACTTGAATATAATTTATTTTCTCTTCATGGATGTACGTAAGGATTCAAAACTTTTTATATAAATTTTTCAATTCGTAAAAAAGAGAGGCGTAAGAGACATTGTGCTTGTCTTGGCGCCTCTCTTTTTTTTTGTATGCAGACCGAAGGCCGTCATACCCCAAAGCGAACCGGCGTTTTTTTTAATTGGTATAAACTAATGCTTGAATGCGATCCCACCTGATGGTAAAGTGAAGCAATCTCTGATAGTGAGGCGCACTAGTTTATTAAGAGCCTATTCACCATAGCCTTGAAGACACCCAAATTATAATCGGACGGGAAGACCGCAGCAGGCAAACTGTTCCAGTCCTTCGACGTTCGCGCGTAATATCGTGCCAATCGGTTAATTAAACATCAAGCGAACGCGTCCGTATTATTAAATAGATTATTAAATATTGAGCGTTTTATATAAAGTGTATGTATCCAAGAACGTAAATAAGAAGTTCTTTATAATCTGTAATTATCAAAAATAAGCAAAACTTTCCGTTATTCCCTATACATATATCTCTATATATACCTACATATAATACAAGCTTCAACAGTTAGTCGTGTAGTCCTCACTTATTTTTTGTAGGAATCCAAAAGAAGAAATTCACAGCACGTCTTTGATGACAACTTACTACTCAAAATTTTAACCAATAAAACATCTCCTTATATATTTAAAGTCCCTGTCAAACCTAATAAAAGCCAAATTTTCTTTCAAAACAACAATTCGATGTTTGTTGCTTTGATTTCCACAATAGCACTTCAATATCAATTACTGATGTAATTGATTATTTACGAAGAAATGGTTGTTATTTCACTTGACGGTAGGTTTAATTACATAGATGAAAGCTCTACTGATATTAGATACATTACACATTCCATTTGAACCGATGCCATATTTATGTGCTACGATAGCATATTGAAGGCTACACGTGTATTATTTACCTGTAGGTACTAAAAAAAGGACAAAATTATAGTGTGGTGTAGTTTAATGTTCGTACTACAAGAAATATACTTTCACTGTGTCCAGCTGGTAATTTCTGCCGTCGATCCTGAGCTATGTAAGAGCTTTTTGTAATCCATACACACACACTCACCCATACGCACAAAATGTTCTAGGAACTCATTCATTGTGCGTAGTCGTACAGCAAGGAGTGGAAAAAATACCTTCAGAACATCTTTAAGTCAAGAGTGAATAGGTTACTTCTTGGTAAGCGTGGGGCATCCGTCGACCAAATCGTCGCTTAATTACCATCAGGTGATATAGTGGTCATTCTCAAGCTAGTAGTTAACAATAAAAAAAAAATAGTCTATACTAACATACAATAAAGATGAAGAGTTTGTTTGATTGAACGCACTATGCTTAGGAACTATTGGTTCAAATTGAAAAAAAACTTTTAATTTTGTATATCGAAAAAAGCTATTACCACACTAAGACCACGGAAGTGGAGCAGTGCAACCAAAGACTAGAGTAAAACAACGGGAAAAAGCTAATAATAAAATAACATTGATAAGGAAAAATTAACATAGCGACCATGGTTGTCAATTGTTAGACAAAATGAACATGTTTTTTAAACGACAAGAATGTTGATAGTTCACCTTTTGAACTTTAAATCCTATTTTTGTGTCGCATTTTTCGGTACTTAGTTTTCCTTTTTTAGGGTTCCGTAGTCAACTAGGAACCCTTATAGTTTCGCCATGTCTGTCTGTCCGTCTGTCTGTCCGTCCTCGCTTAATCTCTGTGACCGTTAGCACTAGAAAGCTGAAATTTGGTACCAATATGTATATCAATCACGCCGACAAAGTGGTAAAATAAAAATTGGAAAAAAATGTTTTATTAGGGTAGCCCCCCTATATGTAAAGTGGGAAGTGATTTTATTTTAAATTTCAACCCTAACGTGTGATATATCGTTGGATAGGTATTTAAAAATGCATAGGGGTTTACTAAAATCATTTTTTGATAATGTCAATAATTTCGGAAATAATCGCCCCAAAAGTAAAAAAACAATGTGTCCCCCCCCCTCTAACTTTTGAACCATAAGATTAGAAAATATGAAAAAAATCTGAAAAGTAGAACTTTATAAGGACTTTCTAGGAAAATTATTTTGAACTTGATGGAAAGAACAGTTTTTGTACAAAAAAGACAAAAAGGTAAAAAATAATTTCTGGACTAAGTTTGTAGTATAATCGTATATGCAAGCATTTTTTTAAACTCATAAGTGGGTACACTTATTGTGACGGACGGGAAACTACGGAACCCTACACTGAGCGTGGCCCGACACGCTCTTGGCCGGTTTTTTTTTTTCGATGGGAAAAGTCATCCAATGACAACCCCCGCTCTTGGGCGGAGCGGGAGATAGTGTCAGACTCTTACTGACTAAAAAACCCATCCCGTTCCTTCAAGCCTTCATACCGGGGCTCGAGCGATAACCCTGGCCCCAGTAGGCTTCGACCCGGCTGGGCCCCTGCTGTTGCTGACAACTCCTTGAGGCGCGCGGAAACAGTGCGCGCCGTCGACGACTTGGGCTTGGTCCGGACAGTTACCGGACGGCCGGACAGCGAGCTACCCATTGCTCACTGTTCGCAAGACCGCGCCTACGGTGGCTGGAAATCGGGATCGGAATCACAAGGATGTCTGAAGATGGTGCATGAAATATAAAAAAAGTATTTTGTTCTTTAGTACTTTGAAGGATCTACTTTAAGTGTTCTATATGTAGTACAACACTTAAGTGAGTATCGAATCACGTTAACGGTAGAGAAAATCAATATCAACACAAACAAAGTCTGCCGAACAGAATGGGTACACTGTTCGTTTGTTTATTTATTTATTGAGCTACGTAAGTAATCGTTGTTTCTGTTAGTATCTTATTCTGTTGGTCGTATAATTTAATATTACAACAATAAGGTTTATTTTAGACATCACAGGACAACATTTTGACAAAAAAAACTGCTACAGAATAATAAAAGATTTAATTTTAATCTACACTCCATTTGTTTAGATATCTTAACATGTCTTTTAAAAAAATGTCTAAAAATTTTATCTAAAAATGTTTCATCATAATCATCATCATCTTCCTGCCCTAGTCCCGTTTTATTTGGGGTCGGTGCAACACGTTTTTTTCTTCCATTCTGTCCTGTCACTCGTCACGCTATCACTAACTCCCTTTTCTTTCATATCGCTTCTCACACAATCTATCCATCTTTCCTTTGGCCTCCCTCTTCCCCTAATTCTATCTAAAAATGTTTACAACTAGGCATTTACCTAAACCGATGTTAGGTAATTAACTAAATTTAAATAATCTTTGTCTGTCTTCTAAACGATTTGTTTTAAATAAAAAGACATAAGTATCAAGATTGTTTACGTTTAACTACCTAAACAGATATAAGTTTTTTTTTTTTTTAATTTCGCCTTGTTAACACCGACCTAGATTTATCCCAAGATAGACTTACAAAATGTAAGCTCATTTTAAAACTCATAAATACAGAGTAAGCTCGGGTTGTGAATTATGTTCTTCCACTTAATCCTCTTGTACGCCAAGTGTGCACCTACTCTTCATTTACCATTATTAATACTAAGTGCTACACTTGATAAAAACCAACATACTTTTACACACCTGAAAACGAATTTAATGATAACAGACAACCTGCTCCTAAGACAGTTACCTAAATTTTCGGGAGGTTTCTGCACCGGACTAGTACGGAAAAGACGCCCGGGTGTCACGGTAGAGCATACGGTAAAGGTATGCCCCGCATGGTCACAGCACCGCCGTGTCCTCGTGGGGGCGATTGGGAGCAACAATCTCTCGCGCCGGGCTCTGGCACAGGGCATGGTCCGGAGCTAGGAAGAATGGCAGGCGGCAATACGAAGCTGTAATGCTAGCGGGGATGCGACCCTACGAGTGAGGGAATTCCTCACACCTCAGCCGCCGGGACTCCTCCGACCCCGATTTCCACCGTAGATCCGTAGATGTTGGCTTGCGAATGGCGAGCGATGGGTCTCTGCTCGCCATCTGCAAGCCCACGCTCGCCGTCCGGCCGTCCGGTAACCGTCCGGACGATGTACGAGTCGTCGACGACGCGTAATTTTCTACGTTTGATTCAGATATGTCAGCAGAACTGTAGGGGACCAGCAGGGCCGAAGCCTATTGGAGCCATGGGTTCGTAAAGCAAATAAGGAACATTGGGTTTTAGTCTGTAAAAGTCTGACACGCCTCCCATTCGGCCCTAGAGCTTGAGAAGTTATTGGATGATTTCCCACCCAAAAAACCCTTTGGGTAGGTACAGAACCCTAAGAATAGATTATGATACTGTCACATAAAAAAGGTTGAATATTGTGAGTGGGACTTTATAAACTGAGCCGCAGGCAAAGTATATGATAGTATCACATAAATGTGACATATATCTAATGATTTACAGCTTCATTCACTACTTTATCTAACCTCATGAAAAACACAATTTCAAATACGATAAACTACAATTGCCAAAACGGATCTTGAGCGCTCGGCGTCAGAGTGGGGATCGCTTTGCGCATTCCATACATTGGCGAGCCAATCGTCTTCGTTATTAGGAACATGCAGCAACGCAGGGAACGAATCAGGAGTGACGTCTATGACGCGATGGCGCGGCGAGCCAATCACTGACACTCCCTGCCCCCCGCGTCTCACTTCGCACCATTAAAGAGACCGAATATTTGACTTCTGCCAAACCGCTCAAGAACTATGACGGTAATTGTAGCTGCAGCTTGGCCCACGTGATAGTAGAATATTATCCCAAGAGGGGACATACTCCCGGGTTAAAAAGTATTCTAGGACATGGTGTACCCGTGTGCCAAGATTCATCAAAATACATTCAGCCGTTAGAGCATGAAGAAGTAACAAACATACACACACATTTACAAACTTTCGCCATAATGTTATTATGGCGTAAAAAACAATTAATGTATTATCCTCCGCGGGTCTATGTGGATATTCCCACAGGCGCGTACTCGACAATGAACCTAATTCCAAATTTGAAAATAAAAAGACGAAATGTCATTATTTCTTTTTGTTAATTTTTTTGGTTTGGATACTAAGTCTTTTAAGCCCTGTAAATGCTAATAGTTTACCATTAGAATGCGGGTGTAACACATTCTAATGTTTTTGTAGTATTTGGCAGCAAATGTCAGCCTTCCGGGTCAAAAAAGCGAAAGGGTCAGTGTTTCCGGGCAAACTTCGCTGAGGTAGCTAAAACTACAATAAAATTCTCAGCTCCATTTTATTGAGATCGTGCCTGTTTCAATGATTCTTCATGTTATCCAGTTGAACAGACACCTGAAATACAAAACTACACCAATTTTACATTACAATATCCACTAAGAATCAATATGTCACTCACATATTTAAAATTGAAACACCCACTGAACTTCACTCGGAGAATTCCCGCCAAAAACTCCGCCATTTTGTATAGGTTTGCCAGAGATAATGTAGAAACGGAACTAGTCGGATACTATTTTCCATAGTAATAATTATGTTTCATTAATTTTGTTAATGATAGTGGTATTAGAATATAGTAATAATTATGTTGGTGATGGTATTAATTAATTTTGGCCTTATACCGAAAAATAGGTTTTTGTTTTATCATTTGTTGATCGTTACCACCTACCTAACATTGTTTAATCGCATTTTTTTTTTATTGTTTCAACGTCAAATCAAACCTATGATTCAAAAACTCTATGGTCAAACAAAACTTTAATAGGAAAAAACTTGGTTTTGTAAGGATAAAGTGTGATTTAAAATAAACTTTTTAATTTTATTTCAATGGTCTCTAGATAAATTCTGACAATAAAGTTTTACTTTTGGTTTCATAATTGGAAAAGTTCCCTCATATTGTAAAAACATATTTCCACACGAGTCGAGCACAGGCCTAAACTAACATTATAAAAAGCGAATTAAAAAGGTACAGGTAAGCACAGCTCCATTATACGAAAAGCCCTACGTATTGTTGCGAAAATTCGTTTGTACCTTCGCGATCAAAAAACAGGAAATACTTCAAATGACTTACCAAGTTTCTGACATTTTTTTCCCGTAAATCTAAATTAGAAACGACAATGTCCTAATCAGGCATGATATTGTTTCGTACAAAAACCCTAAAATATGCCTTGGACATCCGGTTTCAATCATGGTGGAAGCATAAAAAAGGTGGCAAAAAGTAGCACGACAATTACCATGTAATTGGCATACCTGATCTGTGTCTTGATTACAATTATGTTGTTTTTGAGAATGTCATTATTGCAAACAAATAAATAAAGGGCTCATCACAGTTTTATGCAGAGTAAACATCCTCGTCATCATGTCAGCCGAAAGACGTCTACTGTTGGACATGGGCCTCTTCAGGTGTCGCCATAATGAACGGACCTGAGCGTCTCGCATCCATCGGATTCCCTCAACCTTTACCAGGTCATCGGTTCACCTTTTAGGAGACCTTCCGGTACGCGGTCCACTCTAGAACCTTTCGGCCTCAAAGGCCATCTGTTCTGCGAATGTGCTCTGCCCACTAGCACATAAGTTTGGCAACTCTTCAAGCAATGTCGGTCTTAATAAATTGCTTACCATCAGGCGGGATCGCAGTCAAGTACTACCTAGTTTATAACAGATAAAAAAAAGACCTTGGTTCTTCTGCGGATATCTATAAAATGGCAAAAATTATGTGAACAATCTCTAAACTTAATTCACAAATGATGTTTGGAGCATGTTTTGTTTTCAAGTGTACTTTGCGTCGCTCATAATGAGTCGGGTGGGAATTTACTTTCGGTCATCATGGACTAATTTTGCGTCGAATATGGCGTTCAAACGCAGTACTGTCTAAACCGGATGTAAGGTAATTTCGCCGACTTTAATTCCAGGATTGGTCCGGATGGCGCTCATCCGGCCACACCCTATTTCACAAGTACCTTATTCAGAGTAAATATATTACTCTTTTCAGTAAAATTAACCAATATCTTATCTTTAATGTCGTCTTTCATAATTCCACCATGCAAAATTAAAACGGAAAGTCCTTAAAGGGGACAATGAGAACCACTTATTCAAAATCTTTTCAATTTATTACCCCCTTCATTATGAAAATCTATTTTGTATTTAAATTAATGTGCGGTAAATTATAAACTTAAAATTAGGGTTTAATTCGATTGAAACAACTTCAAAGCGTGTTTAACTTCTATAGAGTAACATAGACGCGTATGGACGTTGGTTAATCCATTTTTTGTAACTGTCAATAAGTTTTTTGCTATTCAAACCACAACCATGTCTTGTTAAGATCATTGACGAGTTCAAAAAAAAACTGAGTCAACTTTAACAGGGATTTTTTTAAGCAAAGATCGTATGACTAAAAGCAGTTCGAAGAACTCAAAGGAAAACAAGTCAAGAGTACTTTTACGCAGCTTTTGTGCTTTTAACTCCAAGTGTTTGTCAATTACGTATAAAAACATAAAATTTCGTACACAATTATGTATTAATGAGGGGCTGCTGGCGACGAGCACAATTTGCGCGAACAAACACGCACGGGTGGGTACCAGGGCCCCATATATTAGCGCAGCTAAAGCAAATTGATACATATTCGCGCCCACCGCTTTGCGCTCCGTTAACTTCTGCAACTTGCGCGGAATGATAAGCAGACGATACATTAGCTTTTTCTTTTATCTTCCAAAATCGAAATCGAGAAATATACTTACTTTAGAAGATGTATTTTTTCGTGAAAATAAGGAATTCTCGACGGCACCGGCACTCGGTAGCGACTCGATAAATAAATTGGCTACAATTATGCCGTAGGCTCGTAACAGTAATACGGAAATTGCTACGCCGACACACTAGGCATGATACTCGGGATTCAGATCGTTTATTTACAGTCAATGTACCAGTCACCGTAGTACGGCCAACGTAACTTGGCGAGCCTGAACATAAGCTCTGCGCATCTCTCTCTCACATCGTTTGCCATGAATGACGTGAGAAAGAGAGAGATGCGCAAAGCCTATGTTCAGACTCGCCAAGTTACGTTGACCGTATTGTACGTTATGCACTTACTCGTAAGCCAACTTTAGCCAAGCTTTATTAAGGTCATACATATTAAAATAACTGCAGTGTCTTGCAAGACTAATATTTGGCAATGTTCAAAATTGTTCTATTTTAACTGAAGAAACTGTAGCTGCTATTTGTACACGTTATTAGATCAAATTACGGTCATTTGTCAGCAAAAACACTTGAGAATAATACTCGTTAGTGCGTTATAGAGTATGTTCATTTAATGGCAGATTAAAAAATGAACTTGACATATAGGTATGTATTTTTTTTTTTTTGAAATGTGGAAAAGTATCTCAGGATTTCTTCCGCTCCAGGGTAGAGCGAAGGGGAGTGTCAGACTTTTACTGACTAAACCCATCTTTTCTTTTTTTTATGGTGGGAAAAAATCATCCAATGACATCTCTTGGGCGGAGCGGGAGATAGTGTCAGACTCTTACTGACTAAAACACCCACCTCGTTCCTTCTAGCCTTCATACCGGGGCCCAAGCTCCCTTTCGGACAACCCTGGCCCCAGTAGGCTTCGATCCGGCTGGGTCCCTGCTGTTGCTGACAACTCCTTGAGGCGCGCGGGAACAGTGCGCGCCGTCGACGACTTGGGCTTGGTCCGGACAGTTATCTTGAACGTATCTTCTTTCAAACAAAAAAAGAATTATTAAAATCGGTTCTCGCAATCCAAAATTACCACCGAAAAATTCTTCTGGTACCTATGCATTAATTAGTAACCCAATTTCCCGAGAGATGGCGCTGTACTTTTAGGATTTTTCCTGAGTTGATGGGGTCGGGTATTATCGAATTGTTCGGTTGGTCTCTCCTCGGCATTGGCGGCATTATCTTATAACTACATAAAACTTCTATCAGGAACATGCTAAGGCAATTTACAACAAAACTAAAATTTATTTTTTAACGCCATCTATCTAAATATTAAGGTAAAAACCAGTTCATAAATGGTTCGATAGATGGCGTTGCGTAATGACGTCGTCTTTTTAAAAGTCGATGTTAAGATTTTCCGTGCTTTCACGACCTACCGTGGAAAAAATCGTTTCTTCTTTAATATATTCGTAATTTTACGAGTGCACAATCGCTGAAATTTCTACTACTTGCAAACTGTTTTAGTTATCACCGTCCTTTGTGGGCCCGTTTTTAGGGTTCCGTATTTATTAGAGTTCCGTACTTAGTATGTCAACGTAACAAATAGCCTTTTTTAAACTCATAAGTGGGAACACTTATTGTCGAGAAACTACGGAACCCTACACTGAGCGTGGCCCGACACGCTCTTGGCCAATTTTTCTAACTTGTTTGTTCAATAAATAAATAAAAAATCTCAAATTATATAGAGACATAGCTATCAATATTTTGAGATTAGTGCATTAAGTATAAAGCTTTAAAAAAAAATCGATCAAATATCGATCTATGCCCATCACATTTGTGAAGTTTCACTTACCAATTTGATTCGACCTCGCCATGTGTCATTTCAATCATCATAAAAGGAATGCAGTAAAATACTCATTTGTACGTTTCACGTAATTATTCATGTTACCTTGGCAGCATGTAATACTAGTAATACCATATTATCATAAAGGCAAACGTTTGTGAGTATGTTTATGTTTGTTACTTCTTTACGCGAACGGCTGAACGGGTTGCGATAAAACTTGGTACACGGGTAGAGGATGTGCTGAAACAGCACATAGGATACTTTTTATATCGGGAGTATGTTCCATTGGGATAATTTTCTACAATCACGCGAAACCACTATAAATTACAATAATATGTCAGCTATTTATGTGTGTGGGAATTGCATGTCTTGTCTCCGCTTTCTCCTTTCTACCATCGGACAACCCAAATTAGACATACGGCGAGTATCCACCCTTACGTTTTTGAAACGTCTACGGTCCAAACTAAGCGTTTCGTCTCGTCGTTTATACCGCGTACACCGAGGAACTGGAACAAATTCCCTACAGTGGTTTTCCCGTCCGAATATAATAGGTGTCTTCAAGGCTAGAGTGAATAAGTTCTTAATAAACTAGTGCGCCTAACCATCAACGATTGCATCACTGCTTACCATATGGTGCGATTGCAGTCAAGCACTAGTTTATATCAGTAAAAAAGGCGCTGGCAGCAGCAAGTGGTGTACGTAATTTTAGTTTCGCGACTAGGGTTACCAACTGTACTTTAGAATAGAGTATTGTACTCTACATCATGTAGGCGTACTCTATAATCTATAGGACTAATAGAGGAAGCTAAAATACTCTTTTTTACATAATATGTACTATACTAGTGCCAGTCACGCATGTATGACGCATACCTATTATTTCATAACCAAAAAAGACGATTTTACTGAGAGATTGAGTCTTTACGATCAAGAATGTGTAAGGGAAAAGAGGAACAGGACTTCATTGAAATTTAATAGAAATGAAATCCTGATCTATATGAACTAAGAGTTAGAATGTTTGAAGTTGTACAATTCTTTCAAAAGCAATGAAATATTGTTAACCTACTGCAAAAAGTTCGAAAATACCACTTTTTATTTTTTTAAATAAATGAGCAGTGGTAGCCGATTGGTAACGGCCACTTACGAGTTGTAGGTCGCAGGCTCAGACCCAGCCAGGCGCATTACTTTGTGTAATTTCTTCACCACTGCTCTCAAAACGGTGAAGGATAAATAGCATCGAGGGGGAACCGGCATGTCCTAGAACCAAAAATTCAATGATATGTGATATCCCTCCCGGCTTATTCCCTCTCCTAAAGCGGAGGCCTGAGTCCCAGCAGTAAGATGGGAACATTATAGTACCTAAGGCTGATTATGCTATGCTATTATGAAAAATAAATGACAGTCTTTTTTATAAGTCCGTACTTTATTCACCTCCTTTAAAGTCAGATATACTCTATTTCTTCTAATAAAAGTTGGCAACCCTGTTCGCGACACATTTTGTCCCAAAAACACGAGCGGACAACTAAGGTGCATTTAAACGATGCTTTCTGACTTGGCAAGTAAGTTAGTAGTACGGCTAAAAGCATAATGTTTACATAACAAGTATCGCGGAAGCATTTCTGTGATATATTTTTAGCGTGGCGTTATATCGCACATGATAGCGCAAAAAATGGGCGCGAAAATAAGGTCATGCGAATATTTGACGTACAAGTACATAGCTGATATTATAAATCCTCGGAAACTTAGATTATATCACAACTAGCTTTTGCTAACGGCTTCGCTTGCGTAAAAGTTCGTTTTTTTTATACAAACTTCTGACTCCCGTTTCGTTTTACTGGCCTGTTGGTCTAGTGGTTTGTAGCCCAATCTGCTACCCAAGATAAATGTTTGTGTGATGAGCACGATCATTTGTGCAGTGTTTGGGTATAATTTATCTAAAATATCATGTATTTAAAAATATATAAGTATGTTTATCAGTAAAGTTGTCTATATTATATTCCAGATAAACGTGCAATTGCGGTCATTGACCCTCCTAAATTTGTTGAAATTCTTAATTTCAAAAACGGAAATAAAGACATAAAGCTGTCTTGAATCGACATGTATCGTGATCCTTTACATGACATAGTAATGAAAAGCAGTACATTGTTTGTTTTTCGTGTACCTACGCAGAGATATTAGGAAAAGGTCAATACACGGTTATCTGGGGCCTTCTATAGTACTCCTACCACTAGCTCAGCTTAGTTTGGGACTAGGTGGCGTTGTGTGATAGTTGTGGAATTATGATTATTATCCCCTTCATCATCATCAACATATCAGCCGAAAGACGTTCACTGTTGGACATTGACCTCCCCATGGGGAGCGAATTTTTGAAAACCTTCTCTATAGTGCTCGTTTGCGTCATAAAATGAAACCTTGTGCTTTTCATGCTCTTAGTACCAGTAGTTACATAACGAAACCCGAACCCAAAACGAATCGGTGTTAAATAACGAAGACACAAAACTATTATAGGAACACCGACTTCCGAAATTAAAGTTATTTAATACTTTTCAGTGTTTTTTAACATTGAAGTCGGTCATATTTTTTCTTTTGTAAAAAGTTTTTTATATACGAGTATATTTAGATATATGTAAATGATATTCATACTACTTATAACATACTAACTTATCCCCTTTAGCTTCTCTCATATGAAACCCTTTTTCACACCCGTAAGGGTTGAATTTCGAATAATCCATTCTTAATTCCTCGTCTGCGTCTTAAAAACAGCACGTGTGAACAATTTCAGCTTTCTAGGTCCATGGGTTTAGGCTGGGCGGTAATGGGTTAGTGAGTCAGGCATTTTTTTGAATATAAATGTTATAATCCTCCCGTCCGAATTTTGTTAAGGCTTATAGTCCCTTGAACCATCTGGCCGAAATTATGTGGACGCACCTCTCGCACCCGTCTAGACGGCAGTACGCAAATCTGTGCATTTATTTGCGGCCAACAGCGCCCGGAAAGCGCGCGGCTGACCTTTAACCTTTCGTATGCCGTAATTAGAGACACAATTAAAAAGTTATTGTGTCTCGCGTGGATCCACGTTCCGGACACACGAAAGGTTAAATCCATTTTCTTTGCGAAATATTGATTGATTTACATATGCAATGTTCACTTTGAAGAATATGTTTCTAAAGATCCAAGCCGTTTCGAAGGACTAGGGAAAAGTTGCGAAATTGCTAAATATTTTTTTTAGACAAAAGTATTAATTAGCACGAAAAAATCAAATGTTGATAATGTATAGATTTATTAAACATATATTTTTTTCAAACCTATTAACCTGGCCGTTACCGAGGAGTAGGCTTTAGAAAGTCACTGTTTTATTGCACTTTTCGGGCGCTATGGCCTTAACGGTGGCCAATCCCAATAGAAATTATTTTTCTTTTTAAAAAAAAAAAAATTTTTAAATTTGAGTGCAAACACAAGTGCACTGTCTATTCTTTTAAGGTAGAACTACATTGGGCCCACGTGGGCTATGTACGCTCGCTGATGGAAAGTGTTACTTGGCCAGATCATAAAGTGATCGATTTTGAAAATCTGGCCACGACATAATATATATGTCGCAGGGAAATGAAGCTATCAGGGATTTCACGAAAATCTTAGGGATATCACGAAATCCCGGACTGGAGCGAGCGAGAGAAATGCATGTCTCGGTTTTTATTCGGCAGTATCTGCTTTTCTGACATTTAACTAGATTTAGTTTAGTGAAACGACATATCACTGACGATAAATTAATGTTTTGTCATATCACTAGATAGAGAAATGTAATAAACAAGAATATTCGACATCTACCGGGATTTCGTGAAATCCCTGATATCCTCATTTCCATACGACATATATAATTATATTTATATATATTATATATGCATATATGCATAATAAAGTTTTTATACGTAAACGTGTATCTTAGGACAAACATAAATAAAGATATTTTTTTAAATGAAATGAAAAATGAGAACGTTTAATTAGCAAAATATGGAGAATATTAAGAGGAGCATCGGAACAAAGGACGATATATCCAAGTTACCGTATTTTACACAAATTAGAAAAAAGTTTGTAACTTTTTTAATGTTACACCTCCTTAGATATGTATGTGTCGGGTTTTGATTGGACCACTGTTTTGTGATATTTTTTTAAAGCTGGAAATGTCTGTTTTTGAATAGATTTCTTTCCTGAAGGGTATGTAATACAACATTTTGCAACGGAAAAAAAATATAAAAAAATAATGGCATAAATGCGACATATCGGTTTTTGTTCCGACGCTCCTCATTTAATGTATGGGTTATTATCCGTTTGAATTATTCCGTGAAGAGCACATCACTAATTCCATTTCTATGCTAACTATTTCGAAGAACTGACACAGAAATTCGATCCAACTATTTCGGCCTCTATTACAACAGCTTGAAAAGGAATTTAAATTAACTATACAAACGTCGAACTATTACAGTTCAATATTAACATGACGGTCGGTACACTGTATCGATCAAAGTTATCTCATCGTATGTCTGGTACACAGAGCTAGGAACAACACTATTCTTCCTTATTCTTATATCCTTATACCTTGATCACACGTGCCGAGTAAAAAGGCGAGACAGTAAAATGTTGCTCGGCCGAGACAGTGATGTAAGCGAGTTGTAGAGATAAGCGCTCGGCCGAACACTCGGCGCTTTGTTTATACGTACCGAGTATTCGGCCGAGTGTGATCAAGGCATTAGTTTGGTCCCATCTCGACACTTTCCCATCTCACAACTTCCCATTTGAGCACCCATGAATTCTGGGGCCAAGGATCTGTTTCTGAAAGGAAGTTTCAGCCCCAGTACAAAAGGCAACGAAGGAACGGTACTTAGTGGGTTAGTCAGTAAATCTGACACTACTTCCTGCTCCACCCAAGAGTGGGGGATGCCATTGGATGATTTTCAACCAAAACAAAAGCTCCCATGATTTGCAGGATGCCGAGATGAGATTTTTTTTAAGTCTGATACGGTATAAATTCATGGGAGTCGAAAAAGGACTAAATCACATCCTTAAATATTTCCTTTACTTAGCTAATATGAAACAAAGTTCCCCATGACGTCTGTCTGCCTGTCAGTTCACGATAAGCTCGAAAACTACTGGACGGTTCTTAAGAGGTTTCTAGATAGAGTGATTTATGAGAAATGTTTAAGTGCTTAATATAGTAGAGAATAACCGAGAAATGCAAAGAAGTCTAACACTTGTGCAAAGCTAATTCGGCTTGCTAATCTTCTTCTTCTTCTATATATATAAAAGCAAAATACCACTCCAAATCAAATCAATCAAATCAAAAATATTTTATTTCACATAGGCCTACATGGGCACTTATAAAACGTCAGAAGCTAGTGCACGGTTCCAAATTGGTCGTTTCCTATAGAGAAGAACCAGCAAGAAACTCCATGGTTACTCTTTTAAAAAAGTGATTGTTTTTACAATATTGATAGATATTATAATAATATTCCACAACTATCACACAACGCCGTCTAGTTCCAAGCTAAGCAGAGCTTGTGTTATAGGTACTAGACAACTGATAAACATACTTATATATTTCTAAATACATACATATGATAGATAAATTACACCCAGACACAGAACAAATGATTATGCTCATCACACAAACATATGTCCTGGGTGGGAATCGAACCCACGACCTCCGGCATAGCAGTCAGGGTCACTAACCACTAGACCAACAGGCCAGTCAAATAAGAACAGTGTAGACCAGTCAAATATTGTACACAAAAGCACAATAAAAATTATCCTAATAAAAAACAAAGTAAGTCGTAATAGGAAGTAGTCTAAGAGTTCGTGGAGTATACAGTGTTCTCACATTCACATTACAAAAAGAGGCTATAAGGAGGGAGGCACTCACTGATTAATCACGAAACCTCAGAAACTATAACACCTACAAATTTAAAATTTGGCAGGTAGGTTCCATAGAGGGTGTAGACATTCGTTAAGTAAGGTTTTTCCGAAATTCACCCCACAAGCGGATGAAACGTGGTTCAAAGTTTATATCGAGAAATCGACTTCATAACGGCAAAAGCTAGTTAATAAAATAGACATTACAGCACAAGTATGAGCAGTCATAGTCATAGTCAAAACTATCACAGCTCATCAATTTCTATGAGTAAACAAACGGTGACAGCCATTGACACTTTAGTTCGTAAGAAAAGTTTTGACACTGCCGTCACCAGACCCCCGCCGAGCCGCCTCAATGCTCTATGGTCCGTCAACACGACATATTGGACCCAACAAACCAATATGGCCGTTATTGGCCCAATATGTGCTCGCGTACATTACCATAATGTCCAGAGAGATTTATTGTCCTACCCAGACGCTGACCTCCGCAAAGTATATTCATTATATCAAGGTAATACTTACAAAAGTTATAAATATGATTTGTGGTAAGCAAGACATCTTTTATAGACTTTAGTAAAATATTTTTACGCGCCAACTGTAGCAAGAAGGATCGTTTGTGAAATGGAACTACTTTCACGGGACATTTTGCTTGAGTTCCTTTTTTATTTTTTTACGTTTCGGGCCCTCTCTACCTCAGTGGTAGAATTAGTCGGGGGTAGTCCTTAGGGAACTAGGTACTCGAAGTTTGAATTAGAATCGCCGGCTTACTGCAAGAACTCACTAACTACAAAATGAAGCATTTTTAGTTACTGGAAGTAGCTTATTCAAAGTTTTGTATTGGTTTGTTTATGAATGAGTGAGTATCAGCCGAACATATATAGGGTGATTGGTAATTAGTGACCGATACTTATACACTTTATTGTACTCATGGTTACAAACAACTTTCCCAAAGAAACTTTTTTTTATACATATTAGTTTTATCACAAAAACATAACAGCTGTTCGCGCAAATAAGCGCGCGCGCGCCTGCGACCTCTCAGCTGTTAGCCGCGTAACGCACATGTCACTCACGTACCTTACCTACAATAATGATTGTGTACCCGCGCCGCTCGCAAACCCATCGGTGTATGTAATCAGTGTGGGTATCTACACTAATTACATACATCGATGTTGAGGTTAAGTTTTACTATAAGTTAAATAAAAAAAAGTTTCTTTGGGAAAGTGGTCAGTAATCATGAATACAATCACGTGATTAATTATCGGTCACTAATTACCAGTCACCCTATATAAGTGAAACTTTGAAAAAGTCACTTTTAGTAACTAAAAGTCAAAGTAAAACTAAAAGCATTCAAAGTTTTGTATATTGTCAGTTAATGAGTTCTTGCAGTATGTTGTCGATATACACTTCGTAGAAGATGACAAGAGGCACTATTAATGTTGATTTTCTATTGCTCGGAATTTTCATCATCATCATCATTTCAGCCGAAAGACGTCCACTGTTGTACATATGCCTCCCCCAAGTGTCGCCGTAATGACCGGTCCTGTGCGTGTTGCGTCCATCGGATTACCGCGACCCTCACCTCACCGGGTCATCAGTCCTCCTTTTAGGTACGTGCCACCACTCCAGAACCTGAAAGAATCGGAATTTTACTAAGTAGTTATTGACAAATTAGTTAAGTTTATTATTAGCTATATTTTGCCCGCAGCTTCGCCCGCCAATATTGCCTATGTCACTCAGGAATAAATCAGCTTTCTGTCGGTGAAAGAATTTTAGCAATCGGACCAGGACTTCCAGAGATTACCTCCTACAAAAAAAAAAAAAAACTTTACCTCTTTATTATACTAGTGTAGATATCGATAAACGATCCCTTTCACCTTTCATTATCCCTTATATTTACACGCGCCTCCACTTTTATATAATAAGTATCAAACTAATATCATCACAGCTCGATTTAACAGCAAGGCCCGCAAAATAACCGTCGTACAGTGCTACGCGCCCACAAACCTGGCCCCGGAAGAAGATAAGGACGATTTCTATAGTGCACTTAACCTGACTTTAAAGAACATCCGCAAGCAGGACATAGTCATCGTCATGGGAGACCTGAATGCCAAAGTTGGCTCGGATAACGACGGTTGTCAAAGACATATGGGCAGACATGGGCTGGGAGTCCGGAACGAGAACGGGGAGAGATTCTTGGATTTCTGTCAAGATAACGATCTCACCATCGGAGGTACTTTATTTATTCATGGTGAACACCACAAATACACCTGGAATTCACCCGATGGTGTTACCAAAAACCAAATTGACCACGTTGCCATCAGCTCCAAATGGCGCTCTTCACTGCTCGACGTCCGCAACCGCCGTGGCGCGGACATCGACAGTGATCACCACCTAGTCGTGGCCGAAGTGCGGCTCAAAGTAGCTGTTGCTCAACCAACCAAGGCAACCACCAAGATAGGCAAGCGGTTTGAGGTAAACAGGCTACGAGACCTGGATACTAGCAAAGCCTTCAGACTAGAGCTGCGAAATCACTTCTCCTCCCTTGAGACGGACTCTACTTCTGTCGACGCGGAGTGGAATCGCATCAAAATGGCCTACATAGAGACAGGCTCCGTCGTTCTTGGGCATAAAACACTCACACGCGAAGACTGGATGTCACAAAAAACCTGGAACCTCATTGCAGAGAGGCGCAAACTTCATCTTCGACTACTGACAATCACTGATGAGGCAGTGCGTCAAGACGAAAAACTGCAATACAGACAGTTACGCAGGGCTATCTATCGCAGTACCCGCTGTGATCGGCGAGTATGGGCAGATAGTATAGCGGATTGTGCTCAACGCGCTGCTGACTCCGGTAATCTCAGGGAGATGTACAAGGCAACAAAGACCTTGGCTGGGAATAGAAACCAGAGGAAGAAGAAGCCCTTGAAGGATAAAGAAGGCCAGCTCATCGTGACATCGGAGGGGCAGCTCCGACGCTGGCGCGAGCACTTTGAGGAGATTTTCCGAGTCCCGAACGACCCCGTTACCACGACTGCACCGGCTGCCAGTTTGCCCCCACAAAGCCTAGATATTGACGTGTCTCCCCCCACACAAGAGGAAGTAGTGAAAGCCATCCACTCACTCAAGAATGGCAAAGCTCCAGGAGTCGACCTCATCACGGCGGAAATGCTAAAAGCTGACATGCCTTCCGCCGCAAACGCGCTGACACCTCTCTTACGGAACATCTGGTCAACCGAAGAGTTACCCGACGACTGGAATAAAGGTCTTCTCATTACCGTTCCCAAGAAGGGAGACCTCAGTGAATGTGGCAATTGGAGAGGTATTACTTTGCTCTCGATACCTTCTAAGGTGCTCTGCAAGATCATCCTAGATAGGCTGTCGGGGGCCGTTGAACCTCTTCTTCGCAAAGAGCAGGCTGGCTTCCGGCCCAATCGATCGTGTACGGACCAGATCAATACCTTACGTATTATTCTCGAGCAGGCATCAGAATGGCAAAGGGAAATGTATTTGACCTTCGTGGACTTCGAAAAAGCCTTCGACACGTTAAGATGGAGTTCCATCTGGGACCGTCTGCGTGAAATTGGAGTCCCCGAGAAAATCATAAACCTAATTAGGGCAATCTATAGGAGTTACTCCTGTAGAGTGACACACGACGGCCTCGTCTCGGAGGACATACCGGTGCATGCAGGAGTACGACAGGGTTGCCTTCTCTCACCTCTCCTCTTTCTTGTTGTTCTGGATGGCATCATGAGCAAAGTGCTAAAAACTAAGCGCCGCGGCATAGAGTGGGGACTATCCAACGTCTTGGAAGATTTGGATTACGCCGATGATCTATGTCTGCTGAGTCACACACGCGCTGACATGCAAGCCAAGCTGGACGACCTACGACGTGAGGCAAAAAAGACGGGACTAAAAGTCAACACCCGGAAGACCCAGGAAATGAGATGCGGAGCGACGAGCTCTTTGCCGTTGCTTATCGGCACAGAGGCTGTGGAAAGGGTCCACAATTTTACTTACCTCGGTAGTGTTGTGTCAGAGACTGGAGGGACCGAAGAGGACATCGCTTCGAGGATCACCAAAGCAAGGGCCACCTTTGCACAGCTCCGTCCCGTGTGGCAATCTCGGAAACTGACCAGAAGAGTTAAGCTCAAAATATTCCGGTCCAACGTAAAAACCGTATTGCTGTATGGGTGTGAGACGTGGAAGGTCACAAAAGACATCTCGCATAAACTCCAGGTCGTTGTCAACCGCTGCCTTCGCCGTATTCTCGGTATATTCTGGCCCGAGAAAATCTCAAATGTAGATCTGTGGGAGCGCTGCGGTGAAACCTCGATCGACCAGCAGATCAAACGCCGCAAATGGAACTGGATCGGCCACACGCTCCGAAGGGATCCTGAACATATACCAAGGCAAGCCCTTGATTGGAACCCTCAAGGAAAGCGTAAACGTGGTCGCCCTAAGCAGACCTGGCGACGAACAGTCATCGCAGAGGCGAAGAACATTGGGAAGACCTGGCGTGAAATGAAACGCGAAGCTCAAGACCGAACGGGATGGCGGCGCACTGTGGACGCCCTCTGCCCCATCTAGGGGACACAGGAACTTAAATGATGATCAAACTAATATAATTAAGACAAAAGTTTGTTAGTGTGTGTACTATTTATGTTTGTTACCTCTTCAAGCTCAAACGCCTGAACGGATTTCGATGAAACTTGGTACACGGGTAGACCATATCCTTGAAAAGCACATAGAATACTTTCTATCCTAGGAGTATGTACCCTTGGGATATTTTCAATCACCATGCGGGCGAAGCCGCTGGCAACAGTTAGTAACACTATAAATTAATGAGAATTCCTTCAATTCTTTCGCTACAAGAAAATAGCTGAAATTTAATTAAAAAAGTACAACGTTAAGAGAAAAAACTCGTAGCCTAAATAAAGATGTTTTCAGCAACCATTCTTAAGGCTCTTGCTACCATTTAGTGCCATAGAACAGTGACTTTCTGAAGCCTACTTATCGGTAAATGGGTTAAAAGTTTAGAAAAAAAAAATAGCTTCATATTTATCATCAAAATATGATTTGGTCGTACGACTAAAACTTTTGCCAAAACTAAAAAAATAACAACGTTATATTTATTCGCTTGTTTTCCTTACTCCTTTCAAATGGCTTTGATCTTTAGAAATATGTTTACACAATTGCTGGTTAAGTTTTCTTCAGAATGTACATATCAAATGTAAATCAGTTAATATTTTGGCAAAGAAAATGGTTTTAAATGTCAGCAGGACTCTATGCAGGTGCAGGCGGCAGTACGAGTGCATTATATATTATATTACTTAATTATTTTAAGTGCCAAAGACTCATTTTAATTACATAATCATACACATACAGACACACATACAGAGAGCAGTGTTGGCCGAGTGGTAATGGCTCCGACTTACGAGTTGTAGGTCGCGGGTTCAAACCCTGTCAGGCGCATTACTTTGTGTAATTTATTTCATTACCACTGCTCTCAAAACGATGAAGGAAAACATCGTGAGGAAACCGGCATGTCCTAGGACCAAAAATTCGAAGACATGTGACATCCACCAATCCGCACTGGGCTCGCGTGGTGGATTACGGCCCATTCCCTCTCCTAGAGAGGAGGCCTGAGGCCCAGCAGTGGGAACATTAAAAAAGGCTGATGATGATGATTTTGACACATACAGACAATATACAGGGTTATTTGTAAAACACTGGCAATCTCTCAGGGCCTCAAGTCTGCTATTACAATAGTGTCACAATGATCTATCATTGGTGTCATAATTGTCGATTTAATCTACTATTATAATGGCGTCATTATTACTTTCCAATGGTCAACCACTGACACTCCATTGAAAGAAGTGACATAGAATGGTAATCTTGTACATATTGACAAATGAATATTTGAAGTTTGCGGTAATGATCTACTAAAACTTTGACAGTTTATTTGATCAGTGTTTTACCATTAGAACGTTATTGTGCAGTTATTGGTTTTAATATGCTCGAAATTATCATTCTACCACAACTCTATTACAAGACCATTGACCGATCAGTGATCGATCATTATGAATTAGCAGATTACAAACTTTTAGCAAAATGACAATTGGATCGTGTTGGAATGACGAATTTATGAAAATAGCAGACTTGGGGCCCAGGACTGTGGTACTAACATCATAAACATCGACTTTAGTTCTATGACTTTTAAAAGAAAAACGAAATCTTGAAGGTTTGTCTTCGGCAAAGGAATTGATTTAAAAAAAAAGTCATCGCACAAAAGTTTTTGTTTATGATGTTAGTAATACAGACCTGCAAGATTGTTATCTAGTGTTTTACAAGTAACCCTGTATATCATAAAATGACAAAAAATTTAAATGTTAAAATTAAATTAATTTAAATTGCATTGGATTATCATTAAATTAAATTGAATTTTGTAATTATAACGTCAGTCAGTCAAACATTAAAAGAATTGCAGTAAACATTATTACATTAAAATACATTACCATTAATTAGTTAACAATTACAGTTTTATATTGGGAATTGGAATAACACCGGCTAGATGTTCAAGGCACTATGCGCCTTAAAGGTACAATGCTTAATTACTCCAACTAAAAATATTAATTAGTATGCTATGGTGTTAGTTGAAGAAGTCGAGTTAATAAAATATAACTTTTGTTTTTCCGCTCATAAATATTGAAACTTTGTGGAAACATGCCAGGTTCAACAAAACAAAGCTTTTAATATATTTCTGTATGTAAGAAAGAGGAAATGCGCGAAATGTTTGTAACTTGCTGTTTTGCGTGGTTTTACTCGCGTTCTAGGAAAACCACTTTATATTCCAGAGTAAACACTCTGTGATATGATATTCTGATTAATGATCTATCAATTTACCAAACTTCCTGATACGTTTAAACGTTACAGCGTCAATTAGTAACAAACATAGGTAGTAATTAATAAACTATACAATATTTAAAAAAAATACAGGCTCGATTATAGCCTGGAATATAACTTAGGTAGTAGTGGTCTCGACCACAGAAAAGATGAAACATCTGTTCTGTGGTCTCGACCGACGTTGTCTTGCCCAAAGGCAATCAGAATGAAAAATTGAGAACCCGATTACAGCGTCACCAAGGCTCAATTGTATTTTCAAACAATCCAGGAACCATTCGCTTGGGATACTTTTATTTACCGCAAGCAGTAGTATGGAAATAATATGTATATCAGAACAGCTTTTTGCACATCAAAATAACAAAAGACAAAACATCTGACAAATAGTTATATCGGAACAAAAACTTGGTATAAAATTAATATAAATTATATAATTATTAACAGTCACGTGAAGCCCGCATTAACAGCCAACTTGTTTGAACAAAAATACAAGGTTTTTTGCTTACAATATTGATGTAAAAACATAATTATGTAAACTGTTCGAAGGCATAAGAAAGATTAGATAAAAAACCAATATTAATTTAGGCTGGTACCTATCATAATTGTACTTACGAGTAACTAGCTCCAGCAAGCGACTTCGCCCACGTGAATGCAAAAAATATACAAGTAGCCTTTCGTCCAAAGTCAAAGTCAACTTAACTTATAACACTGCTCAAGTCGAAAATTGGCCGTTTTCATATTTCAATGGCTTTAGATAGAACTCCTCGTTGCGCGTCTAACCATTGGTCACATGATAAAGATTTCACCCAATTAGAAGCTGTAATTCGAAAAGTAGCTGTCACTACTTTTCAGCACAAGTCAGCTGGCCTCTCATCACCGCAAAGATTTTTTCTTTAAAGTTGGTAAAAATTACTTACGTGGTGTTGTTAGCTAAGGCCATATGCAGAAAGAAAGCTAACAGCCTGCGCCGATCTACCTGCGCTTATCGGAACCGGCCGGCGCGGGTGATCTGCGCAGATAATAGGCGCCGAGTTTCTGTACAATGCACAAAACCAGTACCGATAAGCGTCGACACGCGAACTCCAAGCTACTCCTCGGTAACGGCCAGGTTAATAGGTTTGAAAAAAATATATGTTTATTATAGATTCATGAACAACATTATCAACATTTGATTTTTTCGTGCGATAAATACTTTTGTCTAAAAAAAATATTTAGCAATTTCGCAACTTTTCCCTTCTCCTTCGAAACGGCTTGGATTTTTAGAAATATTTTTACACATAAAAATTGGTGGTTAAATTCTTTAAAGTGAACATAGCATGTGTAAATCAACAAATATAGTATTTCGCAAAGAAAATGGAATTAAAGGTCAGCCGCGCACTACCTGGGCGCAGCTAGCCGCAATTAAATGCACAGATACGCGTACTGCCGCCTATGCGGGTTCCAGAGTTGTGTCCATTTAATTTTGGCCAGATATGTGTCTTAACCCGTTACATGCCGGAACGCAGATCTACGCGAGACACAATGGCTTTTTAATTGTGTCTCTAATTACGGCATACGAGAGGTTAATGCTCTAGCCTAGACCCGAGCAAAACCCCTACAAAATACACTGTGACTACAATCGGCTCTTAAATCAAATTTTTGGGTTTAAACAAATCGCGTGCCCATCTCTAGCCACCTCTGCTTCAAACAGTTGGCTGAACGCTGGCCTCGCCCAAATTCTTTAATTTCCGGTTCTCCACATCCTGTCCACATGCAGCCTTCCTCAGGTAAAATATCCATAGGAGGGGTACACCCACATTATATCAGTTCGCGAATATCTTCTATTGAAATCGGTTGTTATGTAAATTCTATATAAGGTCAAAAAACCAATACTAAGCGGGACTAGTGTAGCTAGGCGTCCGGATATAGCCGGACGCTGTCAGGATTTTTTGGTTGTGTCCGTCTAAATTAGGCGGAGTACGGGCTGTACGACTTTTGTTCATCATCATTTCAGCAGATAGACGTCCACTGTTGGACATAGGCCTCCCTCAAGTGTCGCCACAATGAACGATCCTGTGCGTCCCGCATCCATCGGATTCCCGCAACCTTCGCCAGGTCATCGGTCCACCTTGTAGGAGGCCTTCCAACGCTGCGTCTTGCGGTACGCGATCGCCACTCCAGAACCTTTCGGCCCCAACGGTCAACTTTTGTTAGGCTTGTTAAATTTGATTATTTTTTTAGATTTGTCATCTGTTTTGGCTTACCTTGTATCACTAGCGTAAGCGGATTGGAATTGCACTTACGACTACGAGTATATGCACAGTCTGTTCAAAAGAAAAGGTGAATTTTGAATTTTTTTGAAAAGTATTTATTTATTCATCAATATCCATTTTGTCCCCTTCAAAGTAATCCCTTTCAGATATAATGCACTTATGCCAGCGTTTTTTCCAATCCTCGAAGCACTTCTGAAATGCGCTTTTCGGTATGGCCATGAGCTCATTCTTAGATTCTGACTTTATCTCATCAATTGTGGCAAAACGCTTTCCTTTCATTGGTCTCTTCAGTTTTGGGAATAGAAAAAAGTCGCAGGGAGCTAAATCTGGTGAGTATGGTGGTTGAGGCATGACTACAGTGTTGTTTTTGGCCAAAAAATCACGAACAAGCATTGATGTGTGTGCGTTGCTTTTGCTCAAAATTTTGCAATTTCGGAACAAAATTCGCTGCCACACGTTTCATGCCCAAAACATTCGAGAAAATTGTATGGCATGATCTGATTGATATGCCAACATTCTCTACAACTTCCCTAATGGTAATTCGACGATTTTCTAAAACAACTTTTTTCACTGTGTCGATGTTTTCTGCGCTTGTTCACGTGGTTGCAACTCCAGGAGGCTCATCGTTATCAACATCTCCTCGACCTTCTGTAAAGCGCTTGTACCACCTATAAACACTTTTTTAAGACAAAGTGGACTTGCCAATTGCCACAGTCAACATTTCAAGTGCCTTGGAGCACTTTATTCCATTTTTAACGCAGAATTTAATACATAATCATTTTTTTCAAAAGACAAAAATCGAAAACACCCAAAAACGTAACTAATCTTTTCAGTTGTCAACAAAAAACTACTAATTCAAATTAGCTGATAATGCCAACATATGATAAACAAATGTGTACCAACATAACAAAAAAAAAATTTTCGAAAATCGAATGTACACAGCCCGCGAAAATTCAAAATTCACCTTTTCTTTTGAACAGACCTCGTATATATTTTTTTTAATTGAGATAAACTAGTGCTTGACTGCGATCCCACCTGATGGTAAGTAGCGATGCAATCTCTGATGGTGAGGCGCACTAGTTTATTAAGAGCCTATTCACTCTAGCCTTGAAGACACCCAAATTATAATCGGACGGGAAGACCGCAGCAGGCAAACTGTTCCATAATCAGCAAACTGTTCATATATCAGTTAATTTTATTGTTATTTCATTAGAATTTAAAAAGATTAGAAAAGCTTTTACTTCAAAAAACAAAGTCGGCCTATTTACCCAAATGTCCGGGCAAACTGGCTGATCTGTCCGGCTTTTGGTTCCAAAACCTGGCAACCCTAAACGGGACCCACGTTTAGTATTGGTTTTTTCACATCATTTTGTCATATCTTTTGTCACATAAAAATAGATTTCCGCCATAAGCATAATAAAGAAATAAAATAATAACGACCGTATAAATTTTTATTTTATCTGTTTTATTTAGAAAATGCGTATTTGTAATTTGGACCTACATAAATCTAGATTAAAATATTAGTGATATGTCTTCTCAAACTATAAATTAATTATGTATTTATTTTAAATAGTTGTTCAGCTTGTAATATAAATTATATTATTGTGACAATAATTCTAATTTCTTGTTGGCGGGAAGCCTTAAAATATTCCAATAGAAAAATATGTTAAACCAGTTTTTTCCTTTCTTTTTGAACTGATTCAAACAATAGATTGAATCGTAACCAAATAGTATTTTTTCTATTGTGTTTTGAACCTCACTCAGATCCCAGACGTAACACAACTTTATAGAAACAAAATGTACGGAATAAATTACTTACTAGTTATATTTTACACTAGCTTTTGCCCGCGGCTTCGCCCGCATACATAAAATAATATAAATATAATAGCCTATGTCACTCAGGAATAAAGCAGCTTTCTAACGGTGTAAAAATGATCGCAATCGGACCAGTACTTCCAGAGATTACCTCCTATAAATAAAAAAACCTAAAAAACCAAATAAAAAAACTTTACTTCTTTATTATAATAGTTTAGATGTACGCCTTTTTTTTTTGGTGGGATAATCATCCAATAACATCCCCGCTCTTGGGCGGAGCGGGAGATAGTGTCAGACTTTTACTGACTAAAAACCCACTCCTGTTCCTTCGTTGCCTTTCATACCGGGGCCGAATCTTCCTTTCAGAAGCAGACCCTTGGCCCGGTAGACTTCGACCCTGCTGGAGTCCTACGGTTTGCTAACAACTCCTGAGGCGCGCGTGGAACGATACACGCCGTCGACGTCTTACCACTCGGTTCGGACGGTTGGACGGCGAACTACGCACTGACTTGCGGACTCGCCGTTCGCAAGCCCACACCTGTGCTGGCCGGAAATCGCGATCGGAACCCCTGCTTTGCATGTAAGCCTGCCTACTAGTTTGGGCCGATGTCCAATTTTACGATAAACATACACTACTAGCAGTGATGGCTAGTTACAAGTTGTAGGCCTTGAGTTCAAACTCAAACAGATGTTTTACTTTGTTTCATTATCATCGCTCTCAAAACGGTGGAGGAAAACCTCATGAGGAAACATGCAGGTTTTAGAACCAAAATTCAAAGACATTACATGTGACATTGTACACACCTGTAACACGATTGTACCTGATTGTACGTAGAACAACGTCGCGTGGTTTCGTGTGGCGTGGATCAAGTGTAGCTCTACAAGTCTAGTTTCCATATAAAATGTATGGAGACCGACGCGCCCAGATCGGCGCGTGTAGCACACGTGTGCCCATGTACCCTCCTTCCACCCCCATATTAATTTTAAGTTCCTACTGTAATTTTGTTTATGGTGTACCTACAATAAAGAGTATATCTGTCTATTCACAAACCGGTTTTTTTTTAATTACAACTATCAAATAACGCCGTCTAGTCTCAAGCTAAGCAGAGCTTGTGTTATGAGTACTAGACAACTGATAACCATACTTATATATTTCTAAATACATACATATCATAGGTAAATTACACCCAGACACAGAACAAATGATCATGCTCATCACACAAACATTGTCCTGGGTGGGAATCGAACCCACAACCTCCGGTATAGCAGTCAGGGCCACTAACCACTACACCAACAGGCCAGTACACGCGGGCCCAATATTGTCAGTATTGGGCCCGCGTGTTGGATTACGGCCCATTCCCTCTTCTAGAAAAGAGACCAGTAGCCTGATTCACGTAAAATCAAACAAGCCAAATATCGTTGAAGTTTTATAGTCGTTCGGTCGAAGTCCTATCCAAAAGCGGTATTCACGATCTATCGATTTATTTCCAGTTACGTTAATTAGTATTCTACCAGGATAATGTGATACAGATTTTTTTTCAAATCGACGAATTTCAAACGACTTTAAAATCGGTGTCGTTCAAACTCGATTCATGGATGTGAATACGGAAAAGGTCTAAACGACTAAATCGCTGCGATATCGTTACGGTTTTCATTACGTGAATCGAGCTGCTGAGTCCCAGTAACATTATAAGACTGATTATGCTTACGTACATATAAGCTAACAATATCACATTTTCGTACTGAGAACAATAAGTAACGCCTGGGGGAATAATGCTATACATTAGCGCAAAATCCCCGAGTTCTTGCTCTAATGTATAGCATTATTTGGAAGCAGAAAGCGAGTTCATTTGTTTTAGTCTTACCTCGACACAGTCACGCCAACTGAAATCGTATTCAAAAGATTTCGCCAGTGAAATTGATAGTGATAGTTTAGGAACCATATAATTTATGGAGAGACGCGATGTGATAATGCGACAACCATTTTTAGGGTTCCGTACCACAAAGAGAAAAAATAGAACCATTATAGAATCACTTTATTGTCCGTCTGTCAAGAGATCTCGGAAACGCGTGGAGATATCAAATTGAAATTAAAACCATATACTCAAGTCTGCGGTCCCTTGAAGCTGTGACAAAATCAAACTTCTGTGTTAACGGAAAAAAAAGATACGGCCGTTTTTGTCGCAAAAAACGTATATTTCGACACTCAAGGGAATCAAAATTCAAAGGGTACTTCCCGTTGACTCAAAATCCTAAAATTTGGCATAAGGCAAGGTCTTATAGCAAAGTTATAGGAATAAATAAGAAAACAGTTTGTGAAATTCTGATAGGTAGACTGTACCTATCAGAATTTGCGACTAAAACGAACCCGCCATTTTTACAAAAATAAAACGTGCTTTCCTTCGATGTACGCCCCGACGTATGACATGCAGTATGCACGGTATGCATGCGTCATGCAGTCTGCATGCAGTGATGCGAGCACGACGATGTCATTCCGTCGACAGTTTCATAGTTTTGTAGGTAACATGTGAGCAGGCTTACACAAGGCGTATATTGACAAATACGGCCCATTCCCTCTCATCGAGAGGAAGTCTGAGTCTCAGCAGTGGGAACAAAAAATAAAAGGCTGATTATACTATGCTATACTATGCAAGTATGAAGCTTCGCGTAATTTCTTCACGCCGTTGTTATCCATCGTTCAGCCATCTTTTTTTCCTACCACAGACTCAAAATGCGACTATGTGACTGTGCATTGACAAATCTAGTTTTAAGTTAGATCGTTCATTGATCGATTAAAAATAATGTATTAATTAAATGTTTGTAAGCCAATTTCTGTTTTGTTGTTTTTATTCATCTTTATTTTTGTATACACCTCAACGTATAATGATTTATTGTTATTTATGTTTTATTTTGTGTATTGTAAGATTGTTACTGTTATAACGACGACGACGGCTGGTACTGAAAATCAGCGCTGTAGCTCTGTCTTACACGAGCCCCAGCATTTTGCTGAGCACCAGCCGTTTTGCGCGGATGTGACGCATATCCTACTTGCGTGCTACTTTAGTCGAATTTGTTATTTGTTTTATTTTAAAGTATGCGCCATGTTTGCCGCAAATAAAAGCTTTTTTTTCTTTCTTTCTTTCTTACACGTCCGTGGACAGTAGGTCTAAATCATAGAAATATAAAAAACAGGTCTAAATAGCTTAGCTGTCAGATTATTACTGACTAAACATGCGCTCCATCGCCGACCACATCGTTGCTTTCCATCAGATAAGATGGCGGTCAAGCGCGAACCTATCAACAATTAAAAAAAAAACTTGGGTGAGTTCCTTCATTTACCTACCGTTTGCATTTTAAAGCCACGGCGACTCTTTCAAACAATCCTCCTTACTTAAATATTTTAGTCATCACGCCTAAAGGCTTTAATGCACCCTCATATTGATATAAGCACTCCACCAAGGTTATTTAGCTAGTAAAACCGCAGTAAAACGGACAGGGTATAAAATAACCTCACGTTCGCCGTCTCCACGGGTTCTTGTACCTATAATATCCGATTTCCACGTGTATTGCTCATGTGTGCTTGGAAGCTATTAGATGTATGACTGTATCACATTACTGTACCAGCACTGGACTGCTTCCTTTACACAGAAGCCATTAATGGGCAAATTATTCTGGTGTTATCTGTCCTTGTATAAAAATTAATATTGAACTAAAAACTAGGGACGGCGATTATTTCTAAAGAAGATCGATTATTGAATCAATTCAGATTTAGTAGGCAGGTTGAATGAGAGCTGTGTGCAGCCCCGACTTACGAGTTGTAGGTCGCGGGTCCAAACCCAGCCACGCGTATTACTTTCTGTAATTTATTTCATCACCACTGCTCTTAAAACGGTGAAGGAAAACATCGTGAGGAACCCGGCATGTCCTAGAACCAAAAATTCGAAGACAATGTGACATTCACCAACCCGCACTGGGCCCGCGTGGTGGATTATGGCCCATTCCCTCTACTAGAGAGGATGCCTAAATCCCAACAGTGAGAATATTATAAGGCTGACTATGCTATGCAGATTAGTTAGTTAGATAATTAGCCCATTTATGTCCCACAGCTGGTTGAAGGCCTCCCTCTCCCTTTTCCACACACGTCTGTCCGCGGCCATTGCGGGCCAGTCTCTTTGGTAGTTGTCCAGCTCATCTCTCTACCTTCGCTTTGGCCAAATCAGAAAAAAATAAATTATAAGATCGATTTCCAAAAAATCGCGGTGATGTGCCACCGGTACATGGTGGACATCCCACCTATAGGTACGCACAAAACGTTTTGGGAACACATTCATTGTGCGTACAGCTAAGGAGTGGAATTCCCTGCCGGAGTCTTTATTTCCTGATAACTAACACACACACTACCTGGGGATCTTTAAGTCAAGAGTAAATAGGTTACTTCTAGGCAAGCGCGCTCCATCGTCGACCACATCATCGCTTTCCATTAGGTGAGATAGTGGTTAAGTGGGAACTTATCTCATCATCATCATCAGCCTTTTTAACGTTCCCACTGCTTAGGACTCAGGCCTCCTCTCTAGGAGAGAGAATGGGCCATAATCCACCACACACATAGTGCTGGTTGGTGAATGTCGCATGTCTTTGAACTTTTGGTTCTTGGACATGCCGGTTTCCCCACGATGTTTTCCATCACCGCTTTGAGAGCAGTGGTGATGAAATAAATTATACAAAGTAATGCGCCTGGCTGGGTTTGAACCCCCGACCTACAACACGTAAGTCGGAGCCATTACCACACGGCCACCACTGCCCTAGAACTTATCTACACTTATGTAATAAAAATATTATTAGATTACAAAGAGGTAAAGTTTGTTTTTTTGTTTGTTAGGAGGTAATCTCTGAAAGTACAATTCGACGGTCCGATTACTAAAATTTTTTCACCGATCGAAATCTGCTTTATTTCTGAGTGACATAGGCTATACATATTTTATGTACGCGATCGAAACCGCGGGCAAAAGCTGACTAGCTTTACAATAAAAAAAAACGATATATCCTTTTCCTTTTCTTTTTTAAAATAAGAATAAAAAGCCCGTCAAGTCCGACTCGCACTTGAAGTGTTTCGTTCCCCATTAAATTTTATTTTTATTATTTGTTGTTATAGCGGCATAGCGAAATCGTTTGTACGATCATGTGAAGAGAAGGGATGAACCACATGTTACTAAAAGATTATTAGGAGTAGGTATAATACATGTGTATGGATGGAGAGAGAGAGGGAGGCCAAAGAAAGCTGGGATGGATTGTCTGAGGAGTGATATGAAGGGAAAAGAGTCTCATGTTAAAAGCAAATACATCTACCTATCATCATAATTTCAGCCGATACACGTCCACTGATGGACATAGGCCTCCCCCAAGCGTCGCTACAACGAACTTTCCTGTGCGTCCCGCATCCATCGGTTTCCCGCAACCTTCACCAGGTCCACCTTGTAGGAGGCCTTCCTACGCTGCGTCTTCCGGTACCTATGATCTGTGCTTAGGTACTCTTTGTACCATCTGCTATACTATGTTTTTATGCCAATAAATCTGATTCTATTCTATCGATAAAAAATCGGTTTTTATAACCCATAAAATCGATTCTTTGATAAATCGATCTCAGATTGCCACCCCTACTACAAGCCCTACTCCACGATAGGATCGAGCTACCTGCGTAGGTTCTATTGTATAGCATTAATCTTAGTACATCGTAAATTATTCTAAGTATATTTCTTACTACCGGTACCTACCCAATAATAAATAACTCCGCTACTTTTATAGCGATCTTTTTCCAACATTTCTTCCGTACGAAATTCGGGAATTTTCCCAACACAACATACATTCATCAGCCTTTTTTAAAGTTCCTACTACTGGGAATCAGACCTCCTCTTTAGGAGAGCGAATGGGCCGTAATCTAACACGCGGGCCTTTGCGGGTTGGTAGATGTCACATATCTTCGAATGTTTGGTTCTAGGACATGCCGGTTTCCTCACGATGTTTTCCTTCACCGTTTTGAGAGCAGTGGTGATGAAATAAATTACACAAAGTAAGGCGCCTGGCTGGGTTTGAACTCGCGAGTCGGGGCCGTTATCACTCGATCACCACTGCTCTAACAACACCCAATAGATGACTAGTATTCCTCTGCTGTAGACTCAACGATCATTGGTATCGATAGTCGTGTCAACCAAAGGCTCACCAGCCGTAAGCTTCGACTGACGCATTAAGAAGCTCTCGTTAGGCAGCTAGATGAAGGGCTTAGTTCAGAAAACGGTACTTCTAAACTCTCGTATTGTTAGGAGGTTCCTTTCTCTGAAGGCCTGATCAGAAGTAAGTTGAACCCATTGTTATATGTTCCTATATACAAATGAATAAATGGAACAACATATTAAAATAAATCACCTTCCAGATTTTCTCAACCTAATCTGCCTATATTATTTGTTTTAAAATTAGTATTTATTTCATTTATTTATTACTAGCGGCTCGTCCCGGCTTTGCGCGGGCAATAAATAAAGCCTATGTTACTCAGGGTGAATGTAGCTTTCCAATGGTGAAAAAAATTTTGAAATCGGCACAGTAGTTTTTGAGTTTATTTATTACAAACATACATACAAAAATGTAAATTTTCCTCTTTAGAAAGATGTGGCATAAGTTTGAATCCGCCATAAGAGGTCTCGATGAAATATGTCTTTACAGTAGTACCAAACAGTTAACAAAAGTCTAACAAAATTCAAAAAAACAGTATGTTAATAAAATAATTGGCTGGTTTGAGTTGGCTCAAAAATAATTGGGGAAGCCTTTGCCCAACAATAATAAAAATAATAATAATAATGAGATAAAAAGTAGAAATAATGAGATATAACGTTACCGTGATGTTACGTAAAAAATATATTATATAATAAACGGGTAGACATGGGAACCTTCACCTTATTTTTTCCGCTGCTTAAATACGTCAAAGGAAACGTATTCTCCATATTTATCTAATTTTCGTTTTGTTAATTTTTTCCCCATTTCTTGGGGTTCCGTACCTCAAATGGAAAAAATAGAACCCTTATAGGATCACATTTGTTGTCCGTCTGTTGTCAAGGCCCTTTATCTCGGGAACGCATGGAGGTACCGAGTTGAAATTAAAACCATATACTCAAGTTTGCAATCCCTTAAAGCTGTGAAAAAATCAAACTTCTAAGTTTACGAATAAAAAAATATGGCCGTTTATGTCGCAAAAAAACGTATTTTTCGTCAAAATTCATAGAGTGCTTTCCATTGACCTAGAATCCTGAAATATGGCATAAAGCAAAGTCTCATAACACCAGTATAATCAGGGCTAGAAATTAGTTACATCACAAAAAAAAAACTTTTTTGCGTTTCGCAAAAATTAATGTTTGAGATTCGTTTCGAGAATATATGTAAGTGTTTTCATAGGTAAGTTTATACGGAACTCTCAGAGGGCGAGTCCGACTCGCACTTGTTTTTTTTTTAACCTTGGAAATTATCTAATAAATGCCGCTCTAGGGCGGTGCGGAAAGGTGGACACTTCAGCACATCTGACGCAAAGAAGACTCTTATTCTTCCTTTTATTTTTTACCAAACTTCCCTTTTTTTTTAGCTTTTTCCCGCCGTGCGTAGGTACATAAAATATAGCCTATGTCACTCTGAGAATAAAGCAGCTCTCTATCAGTGAAAAAATTTTAGCAATCAGTCCAGTACTTTCAGAGATTACAAACAAAAATAAAAAAAAACTTTACCTCTTTACAATATTTGTGTAGATTAATCATCTAATGATGATTGATTTCAGCCGAAAGACGTCCACTGTTAGACATAGGCCTCCCCCAAGCGTCGTCACAACGACCTTATCCTGTGCGTCACGCATCCACCGCATTCCCACGACTCTCACTAGGTCTTCGGTCCACCTTGTGGGTTTGATTAAGATATCTATATAACCTTCGTCAACTTCACAGTTTTACGTAAAGCAGTTGATATCTTATTTTCCCTTTAAGAAGAGACAGTTTAAATAAATAACTTCTCACGCGACGTAACTACCAAGGGAGAAAATAGGAAGGAATATTTTGTAGCCTGGCAACCGGAAAAAAGACAAGCCAACTACGTCGGCGGCACTTTCCACAGCTTAATGGATTATTAGCAGAATTATTTGCAGAAAGAAACTGCTATGACGCCATTTTCTTGTAAAACCGTACAGCTAATGACAATGTTGTCTGCATAAAAATCTGTGAAATTGAAACGTACAAAGTCTTTTATTTTACGTTAAAGTATATATAAAACAAGCTATACGTCTAAGTAAAGGCAGCTATAGACAGTCGCAATTCGCCAATGCGGCAGCGGGTTTTCATTTTTTTTATACATAGAGCAAATTTTAGTAAAATTACTGTGAAAATGCATCGTTGTCGTGTCTATTTTTGACAAGAATAAAAAAAAACAAGAACAGAAAGAAACTGCTGTGACGTCATTTGCTTGTAAAACCGGGTAGTAATGACAATGTTGTCTGCATAAAAAACTTTGAAGTTGAAACGTACAAAGCCTATCACGTTAAAGTTTATAAAACTAGCTATACATTCTTAAAATAAAGGCTGCCACAGACAGTCGCAATTCGACAACGCGACAACGAGATTTTTTTTTATGCGTAGAGCAATTTTATTACGGAAAGCGTCATCAACAGACTGGTTATCCCTTTTTTTTCATAAATTACCTTAAATCTATACAATTACCATGAACACAAATCATTGTCGTATTTTCGTGTAACCTGTCTTTGATTTTTCTTTGAATCTGTTGAAATAAATAACTATTAAAGTAAGATAAACTCCCTGAGGATAGAAAAAAGCATACTTTGCAGCTGTAAACAAGAAAAAGGACAAGCCAACTATGTTATTAGCACATTCCGGAACTTAATGGATTTTCAAGAATTACTACTACAAGAAACTAGAACGTTTACGACGCCATTTTCTTGTAAGCTGTGAGTAATATCAATGTTTTCTTCATAAAAATCGGTAAAGTTGAAACGAAGAAACCATTTCGTCTAAAAGTGGTCATAAAACAAGCAGTTTCCCTACAAAGTATAAATAAAACAAGCGATACATTCACATATTCAGGCTCCTGCTTACAGGTGCGACAGTTCGACAACGATAAGACGTTAACTTTTCAAATAAAAAATTCAATACGAAAACTCGTTAAAAAATAAAAGGCCCTTTTGACATTTGAGAAAGACCTTATAATGTAACTTGGAACGAAACTGTAAGAAACAATAAAATAATAAGAATTAGATGAATTAGATAAATGAATTACATAATATATTTAAATAATAAAAACGTCAAATGTCATAACGAGTTTTTTTTTTGACCACTTTAGAGCAACTTTAGTCTTCTTCTTCTTCTTCTTCCTTCCCTGGTCGCATTATTTGGGGTCGGGTCTCCTCACTTTCCTGCGCCAAGTGGCTCTATCTTGGGTTGTCAATTTTGGCAACTGGGCTTTCTTGAGGTCCCTCTCTATATTTGACCACCAGGTCAATGGCGGGCGGCCTCTACCTCTTTTTTGTTCTGGTAGGCTTAGGGCGATTTGGACCACGTGATCCTTACTACGACTTTGGACGCGTCTTTGTTTTTAGAGCAACTTTAGTATTTCTTAAAATAACTCGTCGACACATTGTCGCATTGTCCCGTCATTTCTATCTGCGGAAACCTTTACGTAATCTTCATCGTCATCAAATCAGCCGAAAGGCGTCCACTGTTGGACATAGGCCTGGACCAAGCGTCGCTACAATGATCGGTCCTGTGCGTCACGCATCCATCAGATTCCCGCGACCTTAATCATCGGTCCACCTATATAAAATTGCTGTCACGAAATAAAGCCTGGCTTTTTTTCAAACATTTTTTTTTAATATTCCACAACTATCACACAACGCCGTTTAGTCCCAAGCTAAGCATAGCTTGTGTTATGGGTACTAGACAACTGATAAACATACATAAATATTTCTAAATACATACATATCTATAATATAAAAATGAATCGCAAAATGTGTTGGTAAGCGCATAACTCGACAACGCCTGGACCGATTTCGCTAATTTTTTTTTTGTTGTGTTCGTTATTATGAGGAGAAGGTTCTAGGAAAAAAAATGAAAATTATGGTAGTGTAGGGTAGAGTAGGGTAGTGTAGGGTAGAGTAGGGTAGAGTAGGGTAGAGTAAGGTAGAGGAGGGTAGAGTAGGATAGAGTAGAGTAGGGTAGGGTAGAGTAGGGTAGAGTAGGGTAGAGTAGGGTAGAGTAGGGTAGAGTAGGGTAGAGTAAGGTAGAGGAGGGTAGAGTAGGGTAGAGTAGAGTAGGGTAGAGTAGGGTAGAGTAGGGTAGAGTAGGGTAGAGTAGAGTAGAGTAGGGTAGAGTAGGGTAGAGTAGGGTAGAGTAGAGTAGAGTAGAGTAGGGTAGAGTAGGGTAGAGTAGGCTGAAGTAGGGAAGAGCGGGAGAGAAGCCGCGCGGGTACAGCTAGTTATAGATAAAATTACACCCAAACACAGAACAAATGATCATGCTCATCACATAAACATTTGTCCTGGGTGGAAATCGAGCCCACGACCTGCGGCATAGCAGTCAGGGCCACTAACCACTAGACCAACGGGCCAGTCAAAAAACATGATTGCATTGATGTTTCATAACTGCATGGAAAGGAAGGAATTGCCAGGAGCGAGAGGAAATTTGGTCATCAGAATTTCATTATGAAAAGATTAGGTTTCCGTCACATTTACAGAGTGTATACCTACCAGCTACGTATACACAGCCTGGGGTGCTTGACACGTGTATTGTGTATCACTTTTCAAGGAAACATGTGACTGTTTGCTTTCGTCTCGTTATGTACGTACTTTCCTTAATGTTGATTATTTTGTTCTCAGGGCGAGTATTGAATTGAGTGTTTTCAGTTAAAAAGACATCAAACATGCCAAATTTTAACTGGTTTTCAAGTTGAAATAGATTTTAAGCAATACTCAACTTCGAATACTTAAATCAAACATAATATAATATAACATTTAATATAATAAACACACATCCTGTAAGTTAAAAAACTAGAGGGTTTTGTGTGCGAGCATTATCATCATTAGCCTTTTAATGTTTCCACTGCTGGGACTCAGGCCTCCTCTCTAGGAGAGGGAATGGGCCGTAATCTAATACGCGGGCCCAGTGCGGGTTGGTGAATGCCACATGTCTTCGAATTTTTGGTTCTAGGACATGCCGGTTTCCTCACGATGTTTTCCTTCACCGTTTTGAGAGCAGTGGTAATGAAATAAATTACACAAAGTAATGCGCCTGGCTGGGTTTGAACCCGCAGCCTACAACTCGTTAGTCGGAGCCATTACCACTCGGCCACCACTGCTGACAATAACAATATTTCAATTGTGTGCGTGCATTCACACACAATTGAAATATTGTTATTGAGCAATATTTTTTACCGTATTCACACAGACAGACTACTTAGTTGGGGGACTTAATTTTATAAAATGAAAGGATTACATTTAACTCGTGTCAACTTACCGTATAATTTAAAAAAATAAACCTACCTATTACTACTTGACAACGACTACAGTTGCCATCACGGATCTTGAGCGCTCGGCGTCAGAGTGGGGATCGCTTTGCGCATTCCATACATTGGCGAGCAAATCGTCTTCGTTGTTAGATACATGCAGCAACGCAGGGAACGAATTAGGGGTGACGTCTATGACACGATAGCGCGGCGAGCCAATCACTGACACTCCCCGTCCCCGCGTCTCACTTCGCACCACTAAAGAGACCGAATATTTGACTTCTGCGCAACCGCTCAAGATCCTTCATGGCAACTGTACTTCCTTTGGAAGGCCTCCCACAAGGTGGAAATTGCGGGACTGCGGTGGATGCGAGACGCACAGGATCCGTCGTTATGGCGACTCTTGGGGGAGGCCTATGACCAACAGTGGACGTCTTTCGGCTGAAATGATGATGATGATGAACGACTACTTGAAGTCCTCTCAACCTTAGTTTGGTCTTCGTCATAATTAATATACACCGTTAAATTTTAATCGTTTTAATCCCGTGGAGGGTCGATCCGGTAAATGAAACACTATCGATTTGTAAAGATAAAATTAAAAAATAAAGTACCTTTTTTTCAAAACTCGTATTTGCTCTCGTATAAACTCGGATTGTTTAAATATCTAAAGTTATTTCGAATGTAGTATATATTATTTTTTAATCACAATACGTTTCTCTTTTTACTTAATAAACAAAGAATAGTAAACATTGATATCCCCTCGCGCGCCGGGGGTTGATAATATCCCATATCGTAATTGCGCGTTTTTACGAAAAATCACCAAAAATAAAAATCAGTTTTTTTTTATTTTTCAAGGAAAAACGTATTGTATAGAAAGAGCAAGATTTTCAGTCGAATAAATTTCGTACACCCGTGTGTACAATATGACTAATAAATGTTTTTCAAGGTTATCAAATTTGCGCTAGATTTTTTTTTTTGACCAAAAAATCTATAATTCAAGATTTTTTGAGTCTGTTGATTTTTTTTTTCAAACCTTTTTGAAGTAGTTCGTTCTCCAATAAAGGTTTGCCATCCCTGCCATCCTCAGAAGTTAGACTCTAACTTTTGAGTATACGGTATACGGTATTGAGAAATCCGTCGGTGAAATACAAAGCGATTCTGTTTACAGTTTACGAGCGACCGTCTATAATGGTGGGTTAACATGACCAGTAAAACTTAACTATACCTAACTATAGTAACTTACACATTCATATTATTTTCTAAGCCTACCCACCTATTTGTAATGAATCAGTTGATTGATTTAGCATGTTTTTAGGGTTCCATACCTCAAAAGGAAAAAACGGACCCCTTAAGGGATAATTTTGTTGGCCGTCTGTCTGTCAAGACCCTTTATCTCGGGAACTTGTGAGGTATCGAGTTGAAATTAAAACCATATAAGTACTCAAGTCTGCGGTCTCTTGAAATTGCGAAAAAATTAACTTCTGAGTTAACGAAAAAAAAAGATACGGCCGTTTATGTCGCAAAAAACGTATATTTCGACACTCAAGGGAATCTCGTTGACCTAGAATCCTGAAATATATAACGAAGCAAGGTCATAAAATATATAAAGCACAAGTATAGGAAAAATCTGAAAACCGTGAATCTGTATTTACGTTACAAAAAAAACTTTTATGCGATTCGGAAAAATCTTCGTAACTCAAATCAGGACTTGAACTGTTTTCATGGGTAAGTTTGTACGGAACGAAGTGTGCAAATCCGACTCGCACTTGTCAGATATTTTTTTGTACAAAAATGTTTATTGTAGAAAATAAATATTTCTTTCTTTGACAAAAACACGTTTTTTAATACCGCTACACTATCATTAATTTTATCGTTGATTCAACGATATATTCAATATTCACTGATAACATAGGCATTTGGAAAGGTCACGGAATCTATTAAAATATTTGGTCGCACGTAAACCAATCTATATCTTTTAACCTAAGGTAGCACATTTAATCTTTATTTTTATTAGTACTACTAATGTATTATTAGAAAATCATCTCTAGATGTTGCTAAATATAATTCACAAAAGGACGCAAAGGGCAACTGAAGAAACACGGGTGGGTCAGTTAACTTCAGATACGTTAGGGGACCAAATGACCCCCAACATGACGCGCAATGCTCAATCTACGTGAAGCTGCAACATGCCCAGTGTCCAGCAATTTGCTCCCTAAAATTTTAAGTTTTAGTTTTCAGTCCAGGCTCAAAAGCCTGACCCTCCCTTTCGCCCCACCCAAAGCAAGAGTTAGATGATTTCCTACCCCAAAAAAGAAATTTCCTCTACACCGAAAACTAGGTACCAGACTAAGTAGCCTTGACCACCTTAATGGAGGCAGCGTCCATCTTCATTAACTTATCTAAGCTCAAACTGGACACCTAGAACCTAAAATAGCGAAATTAGCAAAAAGGATAGAAGGGACGTATAAGATTGACTCCTATTCGTCAGTTCTATCCTTTGTAGGGTTCCGTACCTCGAAAGTAAATATAGGATCACTTTTTTGTCCGGCTGTCTGTCTATGTCTGTTCTTGAGGTACAGCCTGGTGATAGACAGACGGACCGACAGCGAAGTCTTAGTAATAGGGTCCCGTTTTTACCCTTTGAATACGGATCGTTGACCACATCATCGCTTAATATCAGGTGAGATAGTAATAATATTTTCAATACACTTGCTCAGAAAGTGACTCTTATTGCACTGCACTTAGGTATATAAAGGCACTTGTTATCAAACTGTGACATTTTGATTGCCCCTGTTTATTCATATCAGTGAGTGTATTGAATTGAAAGGTAAATAAAAAAAAAAAGTACGCGCATATGAAAACAGATTTTTACCGCCAAAAATTTTACTAGTTTTATAGTTATTTTCTTCACAAGTGTATGGAAAAAGTCGTATGATACACGTGAGTAATTAATTATTACCATTCTCGGTTCTCTTAAGACCCTCGCCATGGCTCGGGTCTTAATACCGCCTCGACGGTAATCACTAACATTACACACTTATATCATAATGTAGGTACTATTAAAAGCCCTCTAACTCCCGAGCAGTGCTATAAATCTACAGTGTGTGTAACGGCTAGGTCAATAGGTTTGAAAAAAGAAATGTTTATTATAGACTAGCTTCTGCCCGCAGCTTCGCCCGCTTACATTAAATATAGCCTATGTCACTCAGGAATAAAGCAGCTTTCTATCGGTAAAAAAAATTTTGCAATCGGACCATAGTACTTCCACGCCTCAAGGAGCTGTCAGCAACAGCAGGGGCCCAGCTGGGTCGAAGCCTGCTGGGGCCAGAGTTAATTCGAAAAATAGCTCAAGCCCCGGTACGAAAGACAACGAAACAGGAGTGAGTTTTTAGTCAGTAAAAGTCTGACACTATCTCCCGCTCCGCCCAAGAGATGTCATTAGATGATTTTCCCACCGCGAAAAAAAAACCATAGTACTTGCCACAAACAAAAAAATATGAAAACAAACTTTACCTCTTTATAATATTAGTGTAGATTATCACTTATTTTAAACTTTAGACCAGTACTTAGCCTCTCCAAAGAGGTCACCATCACTACAAATCCTCAATATTCCACCATCAATCCTATAGCTTGGCAGTCAAAGTGTACTTACTGTGAGGAATGGCATTACCTTCCGCCTTCCCCACTATTTATTATGCAGGGTTTTCCGTCCTTTTCTGGCTGTTACGAAAGATATGCTACTGCTTATATGACTTATAATATATTGCACTCGCTTTTCCATTTGACACCAAGGTCACAACGCAGACAACTCACGCATTTTTTTGTCCGGGAAAGGACAGTTCAATCTAATATCTCAGTTTGTCTGCCTGTCTGTTTGTTTGTTTGTTACATTTTCAAGCCTGTAATCCTGCTGTGGGAGTATTTGAAAGAATTACCGTGGGCCTGAAACGTATAGGAACATAAAGAGATGTCAGCAAAGCATAATGGCCCAGTAAAATTTATGCCTGCTAGGACCATGAGAACGGTTCTGAAAAGGATGTTGATGGTCCTGAAATGCAAAAGGCAACTAAAGAAACATAGGTTAGGACACGCTCTCGCTCCACCCAGAGCAGGAGAGGTTTTATTGACGATTTCCCTTCTCTAAAAAAACTCCTCCAACACTGAACCAATATTGATGGATGTTGGTATAGAGATAGCTTCTATTTGATGGGTTTGACGCTTTTTAAAGTCATTAGATACTTTTCAATGCACTTACCCGGAAACCCGCTCTTATCCCACCGCTTACAAGTGCAATGTACTGTTTTCCGCACTAGAGCAGAAAAGTGCGCGTGCACGCCCCTCCACAATTTTATTGTAATAAAATTGTTTATCACGTCAGGCTGGGCGCGCGTCGACCCCCACGAGGCACGGGTCAACCCCCACGATTCGTAAGTGTATTGAAAAACGTCGTTAGACACACGTGCAAAATTAATTCTGCACTTGTATCAAATTATTTTATCCTGGGAGTACATTCCCTTAGAATAGTTTCCGACTTATACACAGGCGAAGCTACTGGAAAAAGCTTGTGTTTAAAATAAATGAAGTAGGACAGCCGGAGATCCAAAAGGCTGTGACAAAAAGTTCGGAGACCTCACAGATTTTTTGTGAAGCCAGACTTTGTGAAACAGAAGGCTTCACGTCTTACTTACTAGACCCTTACTAATGTTTCCTATTTCAAAAGTTCTAGTAGGTACATTCCTACGTAACATAATTAAGTACCAAGATTTTCAGTACATATCTCGTACTGAAAATCTTGGTACTTAGCAATCGGGTGTCACATTGAGTAATGCATTAATTACGAGTAAGTTCAACGAGAATTCGGCTTGTACTTAATGAAAATTTTAGTAGAAAAATTTTCCTGGCGTACAGATTCTGGAGATACAAAACTGGGCAAGCACGAGTCGGACTCGCGCACTGAGGGTTCCGTGCAAACTACAATTCCCGTATATTTTTCCGAATTTCAAAAAAAGTATATTTTTTGTGACGTAGGTAACAACAAATTTATTGTTTTCAGATTTATTCCTATACCTGTGCTACAAGACCTTGCTTTGTGCCAAATTTCAGGATTCTGGGTCAACGGGAACTATGAATTTAGATATTTGAGAGTATCGAAATACACGTTTTTTGCGACATAAACGGCAGTATCTTTTTTATTCGTTCACTTAGAAGTTTGATTTTTTCACAGCTTGAAGGGACTGCAAACTTGAGTATGTGGTTTTAATTTCAACTCGATACCTCCACGCGTTCTCGAGATAAAGGGTCTTGGCAGACAGACAGACAGACGGACGGACAACAAAGTGATCCTATAAGGGTTCCGTTTTTCCTTTTGAGGTATGGAACCCTAAAAAGTATAATATATGTTATTCCAAGACATGGTCAACCCGTGCGCCAAATTGCTTACAAATCCGTTTAGCCGTTTGAGCGTGAAAGAGTAACAAACACACACTTAAATCTGGGTGCACGGCAGTGCCCCCGCCAAGTCGAAAAAGCAGCAGCACAGTTCTTTTATCGAAACAGTTCAGGCCATTTTCGACCCTATCACTATGTTGTGGATAAAACTAGAAGCCTAAATTTTCAGTAACCAAGCAGTCATACAAACTTTCGCCTTTATAATATAGATAGTTAGACTCTTTATTGTACACCATAAAAAATTACACTACACTCATACAGTGATGACTTATGGCTCCGAAACGTGGTCACTTACAATGGGCCTCTTAAGAAGACTCAAAGTCACCCAAAGGGCGATGGAAAGGGCTATGCTTGGAGTTTCCTTGCGTGATCACATCAGAAATGAAGATATCCGCAGGAGAACCAAGGTTACCGACGTAGCTCGAAGAATCGCCCAACATAAGTGGCAATGGGCAGGGCACATTGCACGCAGAACAGATGGTCGATGGGGACGAAAGGTTCTGGAGTGGCGACGTACTGGAAGACGCAGCGTTGGACGGCCTCCAACAAGGTGGACCGATGACCTGGTCAGGGTCGCGAGAATCCGATGGATGCGTGATGCACAGGACCGGTCGTTGTGGCGACGCTTGGGGGAGGCCTATGTACAACAGTGGACGTCTTTCGGCTGATATGATGATGATGACACTCATACAACACGCACACACGCACACACGCACACACGCACTCACCATACCGTCCGTCACTCCTTACATTTTGAGTTATTTTTGTTATTATTTTAATGAATAATAATACTTTGTTCAATTACTAAGAATAATATTCTACGTTTTGCACGAGTTAAACATCATATTATTTTAGGCTAACTTACAAAGTGACCTAGCCAGCTTTCAACCGTGACCTTTCATATAAATTAACAGATTTTGACCTTGAGTGAAATATGAAGATATATTCAGATATTGACCCACAGTTTTAGGTATCCCTCTATACTAAAAACATTTCAAACGCGTCCAGTCTATTATACCTATGTATCATAAGGGATTGTGCACACTACGTTTTATAAACGCGCCGTTGACGCGTGTTTTTTAAACATGCGTCGACAGCGCGCTTTTATCCTTTTAAGGACTAAGCGATTGAGATGAGAAGTGCCAGAAAACAGTGACTTTCTGAAGCCTACTCCTCAGTAATGGCCAGGTTAATAGTTTTGAAGAAAATATATGCTTATTACCTATAGATTCATAAACAGTAGTATCATTTTTCTTTATAATCAGTTAAATATTCCTTAAAGTGAACATAGCATAATGTAAATCAATCAATATTTCGCAAATAAAATAGATTTGGTCAGCGGGGCTCTATCCGGGCGCAGCTGACCGCAATGAAATGCACAGATACTCGTACTGTCGCCTAGGCGGGTACGAGTGTTGTGTTCATTTAATTTCTGTCTGACTCGTGTGTGTATCGCGTCTGTATCGCTACAAACGCTCGTCAACGACGCGTTTAAAAAACATAGTGTGCACAGGCCTTAACATCTCACCGAATGAATTACCAGTACGAGTAGGTAGAGGTGTTTATATCGCCCACATTTCTGCAGTTATCACAATCACTCAAATAATATTGTTTATTTGAGGCGTGGCTGGAAAGACCTCACGGCGTTCTTACCTTCCGCATGACGCAGGTCCTCACCGGACATGGCACGTTCGGGAGGTTCCTGTTCCGTATTCGAGCGGAAGAGTCGCCCGGGTGCTGCCACTGTGCGGAACGCCCGGAGGACACGGTGGAGCACACAGTCAAGGTGTGCCCTGCTTGGGCGGTGCATCGCCGTGCCCTCGTGGGAGCGATCGGCGGCGGAGACCTCTCGCGCCGGGCCTTGGTTGAGGCCATGGTCCGGAGCGAGGAGGAGTGGCAGGGGGTCGCCGACTTCTGCGAAGCAGTAATGCTCGCCAAGGTGGAGGCCGACCGCATCAGGTAACGGCGTTCTCGCCGCCGCCGCCGCCGCCGGGATTCTGGATCCCGATTTCCGGCCACCGTAGGCGCGGGCTTGCGGACAGTGAGCAATGGGTAGCTCGCTGTCCGGCCGTCCGGTAACTGGCCGGACCAAGCCCAAGTCGTCGACGGCGCGCACTTTTCCCGCGCGCCTCAAGGAGTTGTCAGCAACAGCAGGGACCCATCTGGGTCGAAGCCTACTGGGGCCAGGGTTAGTTTCGAAAAACAGCTCGAGCCCCGGCATGAAGGCTAGAAGGAACGGGGTGGGCCTTTTAGACAGTAAGAGTCTGACACTATCTTCCGCTTCGCCCAAGAGCGGGGGTTGTCATTTTATGATTTTTTCCCACCATAAAATAAAAATAAAAAAAAATAATAATATTGTTATTTTTTTTTTTTTGTCAATTGTGCTTTCTATTATTTTTCACAATTTAACATATTCTTATTTTGTAATTATTCTATTTTTGAGTTTTCTTCTTGTTGTCTGTTTATTAACAATTTTTTTTTTTTGGCAGGTTGGCGTTTGACCACTATCTCACCTGATGGTAAGTGATGATGTTTGTATGTTAATTTTTAAATAAACAGAATATTGGATTATCATACGCGAGCCTCAATGAGATGTCAGCAACCGTAGGGGCCCAGCAGGGTTGAGGCCTACTGAGGCCATGAGTGATGCGAAAGAGAACCCCGGGGCTCTGGAACGAAGACAAAGATGGAACAGTACCCCTAGCCAAGTTGCTAATCTGCAATAGTTAACGCTAGTAAAAAGCTTCAAATGTACGGGAATGACGTCATCTTAACGCTCAGTCACGTGGTCAAAACAAAGGAATTAGCGGTGCGGCCAACTCGAAGCGTTCAACGCAAGCGAAACGGTTGTAACTTGGCTAGGAGGGTAGGAGTGGGTTTTAGTCAGTAAAAGTCTAACATACCCTCCCACTCCGCCCAAGGACGGGAGATGTCACTGGATAATTTACCCACCCACCTAAAAAAAGTTAGATAGTTAAAAAACAATCAATTAGAGTCTGTCTAATAAGTTGAACGACTTGGGTAATTATTAGGATTTAATGAAATCTGATGGAGTCAACAGGGGTTCAATAATCAAAGTTGATTAACCTTTCGAATGTCTTAAGTTACACAGTCCGACATAAGGTAATTGTCTTTCTATTGTGTCTCTAATTACGACATTCAAAGAGTTAAGAGATAGAGATCATTGTTTACTAACAGAAGAACCTTATAAAAAGTACCGAATATAAGTATTTTTTAAATGATTAAATATTGTACAAAATTCCCAAGTCGTTCGACTTTTTAGACAGACTATATGAATATAATTTTCTAAGCAACATCACTTTAAAAATCTTTTTTTGTTTTATTAACCGACTTCTAAAAAAGGAGGAGGTTCTCAATTCGGATGGTTGTATTTTTTTTATTTTTTTTTTTATGTATGTTCGGGCATAACTTCGTCGCTTGCCAACCGATTTGAAAAATTCTTTTTTTGTTGGAAAGGGTATACTTCCCAAATGGTCCCATAGTCACCAAGTCGGGATCTGATGATGGAATCTTGGCTAAATCGAGGGAACTCCTCAAATATTATAGGCAACTATATAGTCATTTTGATATTTTCATCAAGGAGTTAAGCATTTACAGTCAAAAAGTGACATTTGATGAGGTGAAACTGGTTAAGAAGACCAGAAATTGCCAACGGAACTTCATACTCAAACAAATATCACAATGAACATAGTTAAGCGACTATGACAATACAAATAAATGAATAGTTCTGAATAGTTATGTTGAAAATGGTATCATCGAAGTAACCTGATGATAGTGATGGAGCTGGAAGATAGGCACCGGAACTCCGTAATTAATCAATGTATCCTACCCGTGTTTGGGCTTATTAGAAATGTCATGAGATGCACTTTGGCTATAAGGTACTATCGAAGTGATCTGATGATGGAGCCGGAAGGTGGAAGGTAGACACGGGAACTTCATGTGAAAATGATGTATTCTAGCAGGGTTTGAGTTAATTGGAATTGACATGAGAAAAAAGTAGGTACTCTGGCTGTAAGTGTGTTGCAACTAAAAAGTATGAAATAAAAAACTTTTTATAAAAAAAATATAACCGACTTCACAAAAAAAACACTAAAACGATCAAAATAATTTTAATTTCGGAAGTCGGTGTTAAATAAGGAACAAACAATAACGAAAAACACCGACTTCCGAAATTAAAATTATTTTGATCGTTTTAGTGTTTTTTTTGTGAAGTCGGTTATATTTTTTTTATAAAAAGTTTTTTATCATGACTAGCTGATAATCCATTATAATCCATATCCATCACCTCGTGTAAAGTTTCGCTCGTTCAATTTATAACTAAATCAACCGAAACATTGATCCGAAATTCCACGAATTCTTCCCTCCACCCCATTTCGTTCAATATACAAGTATAAACTAAAGTTAATATTTAGACAAACGAATTCACGTTTAGATAATATATCGTTTATACATCTGTTACCACAAACACAGCTGTGCTACTGTTGTTTACAAAATCTATATTTGATACTAAAATATTCAATGTAAATATTAAACGGATATAAACGAATGAACAAAAACGGGTAAAGGTTAATGGAAACAGTTTTAGGCATGCAGAACTAATTTATACGATTTTGAGTTGCGGCATTAATCAATAGCGAATTGACATTAATATTGAATTTGGATATGACAGGTCCAGTTAGTTTGGTCCTCTCTCTGTTAGCGGAAAAACACAGATTTGAAAAAATCACACCATCATTTTTAGGATTCCTTACGTCAGTCGGTAAAAACGGAAACTTAGCAGATCATTTTGTTGTCCGTCTGTACATCTGTCAAGACTCTTTTTTCAGGGATGTGAAGAAGTATCAAGCATACTCAGGTCTGCTACCTCTTGAGCGTGTTCGTGGATTGTATGGACCAAGCCTGAGTAGTTGATGGTGTGTAGTGTTTCACGCAGGACTCAAAGAGATGTCGACAAAACTGTAGAGGCCCAATCGGGCCAATACCTCTAGCAGGCATTGGCCCGACTGAGCCTCCGCACGTGATGTCTTTTGTAAGAGTTACCGTAGGTAGCTTTGGAATCCACTAGGCAACTGAAGGACACGGGTAGGTTTCAGTCAGAAAAGTCTGTCATGCTCTCTCATTTTATCGTGGAGTTGGAGAAATCAGTTGATGTTATCCTACATCATAAAAAAAGCCAAAAGTGACAAAATCAAATTTCTAAGACTGTTTAAGTAGGTAGGTTTGTACGGGACCCACGGTGCGCGAATCCGACTCGCTCTTGCCCAATTTTTTTTTCTTATTAATACAAAGTAAATAGCAAATGAATGTCCAATTCCAAAAAATAAAATAAGCCATCTCATAAACGATAAAAAAAATAAAGAGTCATTCGATTTACCACAAAGGGCGACGCATCCGCTAGCCTGATGTCATCACATCTCTCAACTTCAACAAAAAACAAATTATTCATCTTAATTTGTTTGCGCTCATCTCGAACAGTTCCGTGATTCTGTCTAAACAGTATTTGCTACTCGTCATTAAGACAGTTCATTAATTTATTTTCAAGTATCCACGACTAACCCTTTTTGCAAGTTCGATTACTTCGAAACACAATTTGGGATTCTGGCGAATACTTTATCTTCCCAACATTGAGATAAAGACGATCCAAGATCTGTTGTGCAAATTATGTAGATATTTATCTCTGTAAAGCCGAGTTTACACTATAGCTGAGAGGAGCGCAGAATAGAGTAGATTAGGCTCTGTTGTACACCAAAAAGTAACATAACTTATATACCTATAAACTTAAATCTATGGGTACAATGGGGGTCTTATCGCTGACAGCGATATTTATCAGACAACCTCAGGATGGATCGTAAGGACTTAAAATAATACAGGGGGTGGTCCTCGGTGTACTGCTAACAAATTAATCAATCTAAAACACAATACATAACTATAGATATGAATGTATATACGTACATATATGTTAGACAATATCATTTAAAAGAAAAGAATAAAGTAGGGTTGGTGGTAGAAATTAAACCACTTATGTTTGGCGATTCTTCGAGCTATGTCGGTAACCTTAGTCCTCCTGCGGATATCCTCATTTCTGATGTGATCACGCAAAGAAACTCCGAGCATAGCCCTTTCAATCGCCCTTTGGGTGACAAACAATTATATTATACAGTTCAGGAACTACTCTGTCCCATACGCAATCGTTTTTCATCTGTTTTTTTCACAGCTCAGCATTAATACATACAGTATTAAACATAAACAAATGTAATTCCGCAAAATTCACAGTAACGCACCGCTTCGATTCAATGGACAAGAGAAAAGTTAAATCCATTTCAACCTCGGAATTCGCCATGTCATGACACTCTTGCCGTTTTTAGGGTTCCGTACCTCACAAGGGAAAAAAGGAACCTTTTATAGGATGATTTTGTAGACTGGCTGTCTGTCTGTCTTTATCTCGGGAACGCATGGAGGTATCGAAAAGAAATTAAAACCATAAACTCTAGAACTGCGGTCCCTTGAAGCTATAAAAAAATCAAACTCTCTCAAGGGAACCAAAATTCATAGGGTACTTGCCGTTGACCTAGAATCCTAAAATTTGGCATGAAGTAAGGTCTCAAAGTACAAGTATAAAATGTAAATGTAAATTAGTAGTTACGCCACAAACAAAAACTTATTTGCGATTCGGAAAAATCTTCATAACTAAATTCGGGAATTGAACTGTTTTCATAAGTAAATATGTACGGGGGTTCCGTACGCGAGTCCGACTCGCACTTGCCCGTTTTTTTATGAGACACGGTCCCCTTCCATACACTGCAGCGCATAGCACCCTCAATTTCCAAAGTTCCTAGGCGTTAGAGGATAATTAGAATCAAGTAAGCGGAAAAGCGAAGGAGGAATGTAGGGGAGTGTAACCCAGTTATTATTCAGTTCAATGAAGCATGTATGAAATGGTTTTAGTGAAATCTTACCGGTAAATGTTTTCCTAGTCTTCCGGCCTCCGCTCCTCACCGCTCCAATGGTAGTATAGGCAGACATTGTTCATACTAAACGTATTTTCGGCCGCTGACTGTGAGCACACGTTACGCAGTTCCACCGACCGACTTTACGCTATTATTAAGTTGTGAGATATCACCGACTCTCGGTGTGACCGAATATTGTCGAGCGAGTCTATGCACAGTGAACGCGGATTGGCTACGTTGCCGAACGTAACCGCATCGCACTATAGCGTATTGTCGGCTTGGCAAAAAAGCATCATCATCATCAATTTAGCCGAAAGACGTTCACTGCTGGACATAGGCCTCCCCCAAGTGTCGCCACAATGAACGGTCCTGTGCGTCTCGCATCCATCGGATTCCCGCAACCCTTACCAGGTCATCAGCCTTCCAGCGCTACGTCCAGAACCTTTCAGCCTCAACGGCCAACTGTTCTGCGTGCAATGTGCCCTGCCTATTGCCACTTAAGTTGGGCGATTCTTCGTGCTATGTCGGTAACCTTGGTTCTTCTGCGGATATCCTCAAAAAGAAAGCATATTGCGTCTGAATCCACGTTCACACTGGATCTGACTGTGATCATACAGTCAGCTGCGCACAATACGTTTGATGTGAACGATGCCTAAGCGGAGATCAAAACCTCTGATAAACCAAGTAGTTGGCTTGCGCTTGCGAAGCTTGTCTAATCAAAGTTTTTGTTGGGCAAGGTGTAGTAATTTACAATGTCTGATGAGATTGATATGTTTGTTTTTAGAAGACAGCTTTATAAAAATGTCGGCACAAAAAGTTCGCTTGTAAAAACAATGAGACATATAATAATTGTCTGACTTAACTTTAAGGCTCTAACTCTCGAGCAGTGCTGTGAAACAGTGACTTTCTGAAGCCTATTCCTTGGTAACAGCTAGGTCAACAGGTTTGAAAAAAATATATGTTTTTATAAATTCATGTATAGTTTTACTGGCATGTTTTTTATTCATATTTTTATTTTATAAGACTAAAACTTTTGCCAAAAAAAAACAACATGATATTTTTCGCTTGTTTTTCCTACTCCTCCGGCTTTGATCTTTAGAAGTATGTTTAATACACAAAAACTAGTTAAGAGTTCTTCAAAATACTGTGTATATTTTATAAAAAAAAAAAACAATAAATATTTCGCAAAAAAAAAATGTATTTAAAGGTCAGCGGAGCTCCATCCGGGCACAGCAGGCCAGAATTAAATGCACAGATACTCGTACTGACGCGCCGCCTGGGCGGTGTACTATACGCCTTTTAAGCACTTACTGGTCTAGACCAACAATTAGTCTCGGCTACTTTATACTAATGACTGTTATCGACAACAATTAATTTATCGAGTCTCTACTGTTATTAGCTTACAAAACTAGGACTTTACAACAATAATTATCTACACAATTTTCTCGAGACCCCAAGACAATATCTAACTGAAATAATAGATACACACGCACACCTTTATACAACCTCATTAGAGAATTAAGTTATAAATCATACTAGCTTTTGCCCGCGTAAATAAAATATAGCCCATGTCACTCAGGAATATAGCAGCTTTCTAGGTGAAAAAATTTTAGCAATCGGATCAGTACTTCCAGAGATTACCTCCTACAAACAAAAGCATAAAAAAAACAACTTTACTTCTTTATTATATTAGTGTGGATGTAGATTAAGTACTGATATATATTACTTTACCTTTTTTGATATATCACTTTGGTAGTACCTACATTACTTTTTTTAAGAAATTCGACTGGCCTGTTGGTCTAGTGGCCTGATTGCTATGCTATGGTCGTGGGTTTGTGTTATGAACAAGACTATTTCTTTTGTGTTTTGGGTGTAATTTATATTCGTACATTTAGTATGTATGTATGTATTTAGAAATAGTATGTTTATCAGTTGTCTAGTACTCATAACACAAGCTCTGCTTAGCTAGGGACTAGACGGCGTTTTGTGATAGTTGTGGAATATTATAAAAAAAAAAATATAAACTTTAACACTTAGGTAGTGGTTTTTTAAGAAATTTGTTATCCTAATAGTAGGCAAATAATATGGAAATTGATACACTACATTAGTAGCGCATCGGTGTTGGTCGCACGCACACACAGAATCAGAAACAATTATTTCAAATAAACCATTTACAGGCACTTTTGAATTGTAAAAATGTTGGCCAATCAAAAAAATAACTGAAGCTAAATTGCACGTTCCAAAGCCTAGATGTCTATGGAAGGGGTAAGAAGCTGGTTAATTATAAAATAATTACGGCCGCTGCAATAACAATAATTTGCAAATAATAATATAAATATTACGCGAGTATATAATTTAAGCTGATAAGTAATCTAAGTATACAAAATTATTACGCATAAAAAGGGTGCTGTTTGACCAGTGCGATCCGGTAGATCACGTACGCGGCGGGGCCATGAGATGAGAGTGAAAAAAAATATTGGTTACAAGACGGGCAAAAAAGTCTCAATACAAAAAAAGTGGTTTGTTTTTTGGTCAAACATTCTACAAACTTGTAATCGAATACATTTGTTCTATAAAATAAGTAATTTACTGATATATTTTACTTTTGTTGACAGCGACTTTGCCCGCGTGACAGTAGAAATTGTCCCAAGAAATATCCTCATCATCATAATCCCGGAATAAAAAGTATTCAATATGCTAATCCAGAACATGGTGAACCTGTGTGCCAAATTTCATCAAAGTTCGTTCAGCCGTTTGCGCGGGAAGATCTAACAAACATACACACTCACAAATACACCTTTATAATATTAGTGTAATGACCATTTTTTAGTACCTTCTTCGTAAAACTGATTCGGTCGAGATACCTGTGGTGATCTAAATCAATGTTCCGAAAAGTGTGTGCCGCGGTACACTCTTGTACCGTAGTGATTTTTTTTTTTTCGATGGGAAAAATCATCTTATGACAACCCCCGCTCTTGGGCGGAGCGGGAGATAGTGTCAGACTCTTACTGACTAAAAAACCCATCCCGTTCCTTCAAGCCTTCATACCGGGGCTCGAGCGCCCTTTCGGATAACCCTGGCCCCAGTAGGCTTCGACCCGGCTGGGCCCCTGCTGTAGTGATCAGTTGGTGTACGGGGTGTACCTATCTCTAAAAAAATACGAGTAGGTGATAGACGTAAGAGAAATGTAGATCTGCCTATAGACTTTTTTGCCTGCCACTCGTCCAAGCTCCGGACCATGGCCTGTACCAAGGCCCATCCAGCGGTTCGGGATTCCGGCGGCTGGGGCGTGAGGGCCGAACCATCACGCATGTGCGTGCGGCCGTCTCCTTTGAGAAGGAGGCGACCACCTGCCACTCTTCCTCATTTCGGACAATGGCCTGCACCAAGGACCAGCGCGAGAGATCGTTTGTGATCTACCCAGGCGGGAACACCTCTACCGTATGCTCCACCTTGTCCTCCGGCGGTCCACACAATTCTTCCGCACGAATCCGGTGTAGGAACCGCCCGAACTTACAATGTCCGGTGAGGATCTGCGCCATGCGCAAGGTAAGTACGCCGTGTTGTCTTGCCACAGCCACGTCTCAAAGAGGGGACTTACCGTCATAATTGTGGCGTTCCAATCTACCTATAGACTGCAATCTATTCTCCGAGACCATTCCTTTTGAAAAATTACCTATCAACGAGCAGGAAGAACTGTTAGAAGTGAAAACGGATCGCAAAGTCAAATTAAAAGTATCAGAAACTCATTTAGAACATTTTTGGATATGTGCATTTTATGCAATACTACTACAATTGCGACGGGTGAATGTGAATTAGCATTTTGTTGATAAATAATATATGTAATAAATTCTTTTTCAATATACTTACTCGAAAACCCGCTCTTATCCCAGTGCAGAAAAGTGCATGTGCTGTCCCCGCCACAATTTTATTACATTAATCGTATCAAGCTAGGCGCGCGTCGGTCGCCAATCAATCCCCATTTATTAATTTCTTCGTAATTGTATTGAAAAAAGTCGTTTGATACACGTGCAAAATCACTGCAGCCCTCGGCTCCATAACACATTCGTCTACGGCTCGTGCGAATTCCGCCTCGGTTGCGATAAAAAACTTTCTGCACTTGTATCAAAATGTACTATTTAATTTATGGTGTACCTTGAACACAAAAAGTATTCAGAACACTGAACTAAATAACATAATTGTTTCTCTAATAACAATCTGACCTAACTTTACTGAGCGCAAAAGCAAGCAAAATTCAATCAACGCTCAAAATGAATTTTCGTTTTCGTCTAGAATTTAATCAACAATATCAGGAGGGTTTAACAGCAAACCGCTGAAATTACAAACACTACATTTTCATTTAAGTTTGTGGGTCTCTCGCAAGAATGCTAATTGTACCTTCACTTCAATGTGTATCCCACATGTCAGGCGTGGCCAAAGTAGGCCCTAGCCCAAGTCCCGAACCCAAATGGACCTCTCACAAGCGAGGGCACTTTAAGAACGAAGGATTTTTTTTATAACTGACTAGCTTTTGCCTGCGGCTTCGCCCGCGTACATAAAATACAGCCTAAGTCTCTCAGCAATAAAGCAGCTTTCAATCGGTGAAAAAACTTTGGCAATCGGGCCAGTACTTCCAGAAATTACCTCCTACAAACAAAAAAACTTAAAAACAAAAAAAGGGCCTCGCACAAGCGAGGGCTCTTTAAGAACAAGGGTTTTTTTTATATTAGTGCGCCTCACTACTATTGCATCACTACTTACCATCAGGTGGGATCGCAGTCAAGTACTCATCATCAACATCATTTTAGCTGAAAGACGTCCACTGTTGGTCATAGGCCTCCCTCAAGTGTCGCCACAATGAACGGTCTTCTGCGTCTCGCACCTATCGGATTCCCACATCTCTTACCAGATCATCGGTCCACCTTGGCCGTCCAACGCTACGTCTTCCGGTACGTGGTCGCCATTCCAGAACCTTTCGGCCCCAACGGCCATCTGTTCTCTGCCCATTGCCACTTAAGTTTGGCGATTCTTCGTGCTATGTCGGTAACCTCGCTTCTTCTGCGGATAGTCAAGTACTAGTTTATATCAATTTAAAAAAAATGTAAACTTGCGTTTGACCACTATTTCACCTGATGGTAAGCGACGATGTGGTCGAATACTGGGTGGCGACAATCGCTGTCTCGTTTTCGAATTTATGAAAGAAAAAGGCCTCGCTGATGTGCTTTCACTCACGTCTATATTAGTCCACGCTACGCCACTGACGCCACGCAACCATTTTCACACACAATCCAATATTGCTTTAAATGTTCATGTGGAATTTGATGGGCTTACAAGATTATTTACCTAGGGCTGGGAAATGAAGCCTAAGGGTGCTTTTCCACCAGAGATGTGCTATGCTAAGTTGCTATGGATGCGTTTGATATCCACCAATCATATTGGTGCACTTAGCTTAGCATTGGTGGAAACGGATTCAACTAAGATATGTTTTTTATATGGAAGGATGCTTGCTATGGTTGCGTGCTATGGGTGCGTGCATTTTTTTAAGTAGGAAAATCATCCAATGACATCCCCCGCTCTTGAGCGGAGCGGGAAATAGTGTCAGACTTTTACTGACTAAAAACTCACTCCTATTAATTCGTTGCCTTTCGTACCGGGGCCGAATCTTCCTTTCAGAAACAGATCCTTGGCCGTAGGGGCCCAGCAGGGTCGAAGCCTACTGGGGAGTAGGCTTCGACCCTGCTGGGCTCCTACAGCACGAGAGACCGCTGACGCCGATCGACCCCACGAGGACACGGCGGTGCTCTGCCCAAGCGGGGCACAGCTATGGATAGTCGCGAGTGGTGTAGCTATGTGCATTGCAGAGTACCTACAGTAAGCCCGCGTCTGTCGTTGAAAGATGTCGATAGATCGCATAGCTCGAGCTGTGCATCTTCCTCGCGCAGCTACTTTGCCGCAGCGCATCTTCACAGCACATCTTACTTGTACCGCTACATAGCTTAGTATCGATGGAAACAGTCACATAGCTACACAACTTAACCATTACATTTTCGCACCATAGCTACATTTGCACATTTCTGGTGGAAAAGCAGCCTTACCATATAATAATATATATATTTATTTCTCTTAAACTATTACCACAAATTACATAAACTTAAAGGCTAATATTTAAGACTTAGGAACATCTGTAACCGAACTAGGACGAGTCCTGTATCTCAGTATACAGCGCCACACCCTCGACCCAACAAAGCCCAATCAGCATGCAAAAAGGACTTTATTCATCGAAATTGCATTGATCCTGTAGCCCGATTCACGTAATGAAAACTGTAACGATATCGTAGCGATTTAGTCATTTAAACCATTTCCGTATTCACATCCATCAATCGAGTTTGAACGACACCGATTTTAAAGACATTTGAAATTCGTCGATTTAAAAAAAATCTGTATTACATTATCCTGGTAGAATACTTATTAATCTAACTGGAAATAAGTCGATAGATCGTGAATACCGCTTTTGGATAGGACTTCGATCGAACGACTATAAAACTTCAACGATATTTAGCTTGTTTGATTTTACGTGAATCAGGCTACTGAGATCAGTAACCTATTACAATATTAAAAACTAAAATAATATTTTTAAAAAGTGTTTCTGTTAGTGTAGTTTTGTGTAAATCTAAGATCCGTAAAAGAAATCTCTTCCCTCATCTGTTATTCGATTATGACAAATATCATGTCATCCAGCACATGATACTTATTTGTCATAATCGAATGCGTTTTTAAGACGTTCCGAATAGGTTGTCTAGCTCAATCTGGTGCCGATGATGTTATTGTCGTTCCTATTCCTTTTTGAATCGCATTGTATTTGGTTCTAAACATGTAAGTCTATCTTGATCTTTAATATCTGAATTTGACTTGACATTTATCTTAATTGAAGTAGCGATCGTGAGTTTTTATTTCTACGTTCGGTTTCTCACGGTTTGTGCATTAAATCAGTGTCAAATTCGGAAAGTACATAATTATTTAGTGTTTGACTGTATTTTTTTTATAAGTTCACGCTTGACTGCTATCTCACCTGATGGAAATGGAATGTATGCTGAGTCATATTGTTTTTTATTAGAACGCGTATCAAACACATTCTAATAAAGGACCATTTAGCAGCCAATGTATCGAGTCAGTCTTCTCGGCTACCTTCGCTGAGGTAGGCAGTTTTTTCCTAGCCATTCTGTCCCGCTGCTGAGCAAAGGCCTCCCGTCCTTACAGACATTCCTAACGCCTGTCTCAAACCTCGTAATACGCGTATAGGAGGTATAAATCTATACTCTATAAGTACTAATATTATAAAGCTGAAGAGTTGTTTGTTTGTTTGCTTGAACGCGCTAATCTCAGGAACTACTGGTCCGATTTGAAAAGTTCTTTCAGCGTTAGATAGCCTATTTATCGAGGAAGGCTATAGGCTATATATCATCACGCTAAGACCAATAGAGCTAAGCACCAATAAAGAATGTTTCAAAATTGGGGGACTTTTTTCCTATTAAGAGCTTCCGCTGCGTGCGCTGCGTATAAGATTAAAGTTACGCAAAAATCATATATGACAGAATGGTTCCCCTTTAAAAGTTCTAAAAAAAAATCCGTAACAGCATTATGTCTATTTTTTAAGGATAGCTCACTATAACCTTTTTTATGCTAACCAAATTTGTTCTAAAATAATGCATTATTTGCGATGGTGTTTTTATAAACATGATATTAATCCTTATCCAAATAAATACGTTATTCATCACAAGTATTTAATTTAAAACAAAATTGCCCTTACATTATTAGATTTAAATGAATATCTTAGGAGATATAGCAGTTTTAAAATAACATCACAGCAAAATAATGATGCGCACAATGTGCAAAGCCGGCGGGCAGTCATGAGAGAATACGCAAAAGTACTTTAAAATAACATTAGTTTAGTTTTTTTGAGAATAACCAACAATCTACATAATATAAGATTAAAAGACCCATTACTTACTCACCTATATAATCGAATTCGCGGGTTAAAGTTAGCGTTAGCCCAAAGTAACTATTCCACGCGGACGAAATCGCGGGCGGAAGCTAATACTACAATAAAATCCTCAGCTTAATTTTACCGAGATCGTGCCTGTTTCAATGATTCTACAAATTGTCCAGCTATATAGACACTTGAGATACGAAAGTACACAAATTTTACATCACAATATCCTCTAGGAATCCATTTGCAGATAATTAAAACAGCCACTGAAGGTCACTCAAAAATAATCCAACAAAAATCCCTATCGTGAGTTTAAGAAATACTTTTTTTTATTGTTAACTAGACTTTGAAAATATAGCCTATGTCACTCAGGAATAAAGCAGCTTTCTATCGGTAAAAAAATTTTAGCAATCGGACCACTTCCAGAGATTACCTCCTACAAACAAATACCTATACATAAAACCAAAAAAAAAACTCTTTATTACGAGTATATTAGTATAGATGATAGATTCGCGCATCCATCTCACCTGATGGAAAGCGACGATGCGGTCAAGGATGGGGCGCGCTTACCTAGATGTAACCTATTCACTCTTGAGTTAAAGATTCCCGGGTTGTAGCCATCAGGAAACAAAGATTCCACTCCTTAGCAGTACGCACAATGAATGTGTTCCCAAAACGTTTTGTGCATATCGTCCTGTATCCATCCGGACAGCGCCCAAGGCGTCAACGGCGTAGTGTTCCACGTTCCAAGGAGCTGTCAGCCACTGTAGGGGCAAAGCAGGGCCGAAGCCTACTCCATGTAAAATGTAAAGAAAGAAAAACGTTTATTCGTGCCTCACACAATCATATACACTAAAATACACAATGAAAAAAAAAAAAGACGTGTGGCACTCGGGGACTGCCGCGGTAAAGATATTGCATATCACTTTTTATCAACTTATGCAATAGACCTCGCCAACAGCTGCTTAACCCCACCCATCCAAAACCAGACCTCGCCAACAGCTGCTTAACCCCACCCATCCAAAACCAGACCTCGCCAACAGCTGCTTAACCCCACCCATCCAAAACTAGACCTCGCCAACAGCTGCTTAACCCCACCCATCCAAAACCAGACCTCGCTAACAGCTGCTTAACCTCTTCCATCCAAAACGCCGACAGCTGCTTTTACTCATTTGTTTTCTTATCGGTCACCACGCTCAAAAAACAAATGAGTGGGGGGTGTTAGGTTATTTTCGTTACGGAATTTCTGGATTCGGTCTCCACGCTCAAGGCCCGCGATAGAAGCTATGCAATAGCTTAAAAAAAGAAAGATATGATCAGTGCGAGGACAAATAAGCGCCTAACTCAGCATAAGCTACGTTATTTAAAACGATAAATAACGCAGCGCTGATATTCTGTTAGGGCCTGCTATGATGTCACGAACATATTTACAGATGTTATTATAATAATAGTCTAACAAAAAAGAATAAACAAAGAAGAGACAGAATATACATATATAAAATTCGTGAATGTATATTTATGTGTGTAATATATAAAATAGTACATTAAGAATAATTAGTAAATCATAGACCGACGCCTAACGCTCTAACATACATCATTTGTCAATACCATAGACAAACGGAGGAACGCGGGCGTACGGTGAATCAACTGTCAAAAAAAACAGTGAAAAATAAAAACAAAAGGAATGTATGGAGAGCGACGTGCCCAGATCGACGTGTGTGGTACACGTGTTAATATAGGTGGGATGTCCACCATGTACCTACTCGTACTTATACTTTTTTTTTTAGATCTTACTTTATTGCCAAACACCAAACTACAGTCTACTTTCAAATAACATAGAGTTTCAATGAAAATTATAAATTTACTTTAAGACAAAGGCGAGTTTTATTAAATCAGAATTGAGTTATACAACAGTAGAAGTTGGAATTTTACTAACTTCCTTTACTTATCAAGACGACTAAAATTTTAATAATCTTATTACTCCAATTTGCTTAACATTTGCTGTAAAGACCTATTTCCAGCTTTTCAGGCACAAGACTTTTTAGGTTATTATACTCAACTTTTTATTTATTTATTTATTATACACTTTATTGTACACCATTACACATACAAAAAGGAAACTAAAACACAAACATACAATGGGCGGCCTTATCGCATTCCGCGATCTCAATTCTCTCGATTTTTTTTTTCTCGATTTTTAAAATCTATGTCTTCTTAACATATTGTTTACATTTTTATTTTTCTTAAATTAATTAAAATTAAAAAAAGCACCTCTAATACTATACCTTGTGACCTTTTTAAATATTTTTTTGGGGAAAAATATAACGTGGTGTAAATATTATTGGAATCGATTCACTTACTGATTCTGAACAAACCATATTCAGGTTTCATATATACTAAAAAATAAGATTGTATACAAAATAGTAGTCCAATGGTGTCGGGAGCAGGGTCCAAGCTACTGGCGGTTAGGCTCCTCACTATACGAGCCGAATCGAGGAGTACTGCCTTCTGTATCAGGCTCTGATTCTATCTATTATTAATCTTTCTTTACGTATTATAAAACAAAGTCCCCCACCGCCTCTGTCTCTCTCATCATTGTCATCATCTGGAACAATTTGCCTGCTGCAGTCTTCCCGTCTGATTATAATTTAGGTGTCTTCAAAGCTAGAGTGAATAGGCTCTTAATAAACTAGTGCGCCTCACCATCAACGATTGCAGTCAAGTACTAGTTTATATCAGATAAAGAAGAAGAAGATAAAGAAGCATGCTTTATCGTCGACCACACCATCCGGTGAGATAGTAATCAAATGCAAGCATATTAAATAACAATAATAAAAAAAACTACTGAACTAACTTTCATATGGTTTACAAATAGTAGATAAAAAAAATGTAATAAAAGATTTATATTTTTATATTTTAGTTTATAATTAATAAAGTCCACCCCATTTTAGGAGAAGTGATCGCGGAATGCGATAAGGCCGCCAATTTTATATTTTTAATATAAGGCTCAAATGTATAATTTATTATCTTGGTGAACAAATTCAAATTCAAAATCATTTATATAAAATAGACCATTTGCAGGCACTTTTGAATAGTCAAATGTCGGTCAGTCCAAGAAAAGTGAAGTTAAATTGCACGTTCCAAAGCGTAGATCTCTATGGAGAAGAACGTGTCTCTCTATGGACAAGAAACTTCATGGACACTCTTTTAAAACATATACTACAATAAAGTATACAGCTACAATAAATTATATAATAATATATATAAAATCTCTAAGGGAACTGTTTAAGGATATTAACATCATGACGGTGCTTGTCAATATATATATGGAAACATCATGTGCGTTAGGAAAAATCTTCATCTTTTTAGCAAAAGAGGCGATAGACATAACTATGTTACAAGACATAGGGACCAATTAGTTCAACCAGGCTTCAGATTGGCTAAAGTGGCCTCTTCTTTCATGGGGTACTGTTTAAAATGCTATAATAAAATACCTCCCCAAATATTAGAACTCAATGAAACGAAATTTAAATCTTGTATTAAACGCACACTATGCAGGCAGGCATAGGTATTATAAGTTGGAGGATTATATTCAAGATAAAAATGCTTGGCTCAATGCTGGTCCAACTCCACTACCACTTGGGTGTATTGATTAGCTTGGAAACCATTATTTTTATTATTATTTTTGTAATTTGAAAACATAATTGAAGCTTGTGATCATTTATTACTTTTTCTTTTTTGGCGCTGTGTGATAGTTGTGGAATATTATTATTATTATATTATATTATTATTAATTGGACCAGTACTTTCAGAGTTTACCTCCTACAAACAAAAAAAACGAACTTTACTTACCTCTTTAAAATATTATTATAGATACTTCCACGCGGGCGAAACCATTAACAGAACTAGTAGGTACTCTTTATAGTATTTTGCATTCTCAAGGCATTAACTTTTAATATCTTTTGATAACTTTTACGTTCGTTTGAACAAGCTGTTAACAGTTAATAACAGCCATCCTTTCATGTTCGCTTCTTTCATAAAACACGAATAGTTTTCAAATATAAGGAACAAAGTATTCATTCTTTACTTTGAAGATAGTTTCGTATTTATTCAGATTGTCTTCGTCAATTAAATTTGAGTTTCAAAGTTAGTTTTGTCAAGAATTTAGGATTAAAAGCGAAATATTATTAATTAGATTCTGGTTTCAGTAAAACTATAAACGTTTATAGATTAAATGGTCATTTATTCAAGTTATTAATGTCCTTGACTTAAGAGCTATAACTCTCTAAACAACTGATCTTTCCAAGACTGCGATACGTACACTGTTTTCCTATCAGCACGCTTAGCCAAGTTGTTATTCTGCAATCGTTAACGCTGTAGAAAAGTGATGAAACGTATGGGAATGACGTCATCTCAACGTAAAGTCGCGTGGTCGGAACAAACGAATAGAAAATTCGTAGCCAAGTTCACATCGCTCAAAATGATAGAATGAATTTCTACAACGTTTAACGCTACATCCTTTGATAAACAAACGCTACATTGCAGAACGAGCGGCCAACGCAGGTGCGTCAACATGGCTACCCACTTATCGTTTTCTACAATTGCTGACACCGAAGCGTTACCGATTGGAGAACGGAATTCGACACGATACGGTTGTAACTTGGCTAGGGGGGCAGATCTTATGGTGCGTTTACACGTGGGTCCCGCCTCGACCAACCGCAGCCGATCTAGCTAGTTAGCCGCTCCAGGCAAAGATTGTCTTCTCCCGCCGCCCTTTAAATACACAAAACCATATAAGTCATTTGTCTTAAATGTTTCCACTATCCAACCTGAAATAGGTTGGAAGGTTGGACATAAAATTCTCAACCTGCCAGTTGGATGTAGATGGCTGAGTTGAAAGATTGGAATAAGTAAATTTTGCCACTCTGGGCAAATGCCCGGCTTACTCCCCTCTTAGATCAGGCCCTGAACAACCGCCATCCCTAACCAACGTGGTCTCGGTCATAAAATGGCGTAAGCTGGCGACGATCCGGTCTATTGTTGGTTTTTGGACACGCTGGCTGATGCTGTGTCCACGTGTAAACGGGGCATTACAGTTCGAGTAGGTTGACAAAAAGTTCAATAACTCTAAAATTTTTGCTGGCTTTTTACAATCTTTAAGCTAGCTAAGCTATTATAGTATTATGAGTTTGTCTGCTTGAACGCTTTTATCTCAGGAACCACTGGTTCGAATTGAAAAATTGTTTAATTGTTAGATAGCCCATTTATTGAGGAAGGCTGTCAGTTATATAATATCACGCTACGACCTACGGGAACGAAGCAGTAACTCAAGACGCCAGTAGAACCACAGGGGACGTTAATGGAATAACAAAAGACAGTGCGCTAAAAGCACGTTTTTAACTTTTGGCGGTATTATATTTTTTTTAAACGGAATAATAAAGGCCTACGCAAAGGATATTCCTATAATCTCTGGGAGCATTAAATTATTTTTTACAAGCTTTTATTTAGTTTCACCTGTCCTGATGTTTGTCATTATGTCTGTAATAAAATCTTGCAAATTGTTCCACTTCGCACACACATGCATGCAAAAGAAGAATGACCAATTTTCACCTGACTTTGTATAGTAATGAAAAAAATGTTAAAATTTAGCCAATTATATTATGTGTCTAATACGCTAAAAACAATTTTAAAAGAAACGCAGGAAAAAAAGATTTTTAAGTTTTTCTATAAACTTATTTTACGTTTAGGGTTACATATTACCATGTTTTGAACGCATCTCTATTACCTTTTGCCATAGATTATATATAAATATTGAGACCTTTTGCTACAACGTTCCATTTTACGCACTACTACTTGACTTTATTAATCTCTGTTTCTGAGTTTTATACATTATTTTACATTTTATTCAATCGATATGTTATTCTTTATTAGGCTTTGTATAATATAGATTCATTGAAAATAAAATATTGATTAAATAAATTAATCATTCAGTGTGTAATTGAGTTCGGATGACTGAAACGGACTTTTTTTTACATTTGACAGTTCTACGATTGAAAATTGGCGCAGCCCTTCGTTGGTGCGTGTGCGTCTCGTTGTGTACTGTGCTATTTTGTGTGTGAACTGATACTTCTATTTACGACCTTATTGCTGCCCCCTGGACCTCGATATCTTCCTCATCTGACGACCTTTGCTTTCCATATTGTTGTAAATCCGCCCTCTTGATAATGCCGCCGTCAACAAAAAGCCGACGTATACTTTGCATAAACTGCAATACGTTTCGACGTTATCTTGTTTAAGAGCTAAACACAAGAGTTATTTCGCTTCTTAGTGAGTGGATATCACCAGTAATCGTAAGTATTTATTTTTATAATGTTTAACTTAAAACTATATATGATGTCCTTAATTATGACAACATACACACAAATGGCCGAAAGATGGATTAAAACTAATAGTTTTGTCTTGTTATTTCGTGTTTCGTTTTGAACTGTTAATCTTGGTATTAAACTATAACCTATATCAATTGTAAATAAAAGAAGTTTATATTGTCTTTCCTATTTCAGATTACTTACAGAGGAAGATTACATTTGTGAACCTTGTAATGAACTCCTCATGAGAAGCATAAACCAGCAATAAACGACAAGCAGTGATGGTGCTCAAGCTTCAGGGTTATCTCGACCAGGTCAAAGACAAGTGTGCAGTCTCTGTGGACAGTCAACACTTAATCGTCAGAGCCATTCTATTGTTTTTGACAATCCTTCAGAGAAGAACTAAGATAAATTCCAAACAGATAAACAAACAAAGATTGCACCACGTCAGGTATTTATGTTTCTATATTGTTAATTATTACATTTACAATACCCGATATTAACTCAATATTATCTTCCATAGATGTCATCATCTGATAGAATATGCCATTCATGCTAGATGAGTTGTAAGCGTGCTGCCATACGTACTGGGCAAGCTGATGGAGCTTGTGGTGCATCTACTACTGAAAAAGTTAAAACAGGTGGCTCTGGGTCAATCACTGTTGAAATAGGTGACTCTGAGCCAATCACTGCTAAACCAGTTAATGAAAGTCTAGAAGTACATTCTGAAGTTGTATCTAGCAACATAACATTAGTAAATTATAGGCGAGCAGCAAATACTGCTTCACACTGCCTTTTTCCTCAATATACCAATATGAATCTGCACAATGTGGCAGATTCATGTAGAGCCACGATACTCAGTACATATAAATATATCCCTGTACATAGCCGTGTCAGCACAGAACATAGACTGAGTAATGAGTGGGGTAATCTGTATGATTCTAGTAATAGTATGAGTACATTTACTTCACAACAAGTAGAACACATTTTTTCATTTGTTAACAATTATGACATTAGTGTGGTATCTTGGGTGGGCTAGGTATCAAGAAAATATCTCTGCTCCAGCAGAATTTCTGGATAAGAGAATTAGATGATAATAATGATAATTAATAAACCATTTCACTAAAACATATTGTATAATTTTGTTTTTCTCTTTTTGTTTATTATATGTACTGTATACATACCGTAAGCCAATAAAATGTGTCGGGTAGATAAGTGATCAAGTGATGAACAGGTAAGAGATACTTTTTAGAGGTAGATACCTATACAAACTATTTAGCATTTTTCTTTACTAAAAATGTATTTACTAGATAGTAAGTACAAGTTATTTGTGCTGTAAGAACAAACAATTATGCTCGACGCTCGATTTTTTCCAATCATCGAGAGTCTAAGCAGCTACGTAAGTTAAGGAATACATAAAATAAAAAGGACTTTACGACCATAGCTAAGTATTCCTATTTTAGATTACAATTCGAGAGTTAATAAATATTTTTCTAACATCTTACGGCAAATTCTAACCTAAAAAGAAACATTAATATTTTTTGGACTTCGTGGCGTTTAAATCGTAAAAATGACTATGAGACATTATTTTCTAGACTTATAGGTAGTCTGTCTACTATACATTATAACTATACATTAACTTTTATTATCAGGTTTTGAAATGTATAGAAAGTGGTCATTGTTCTTTCAGCTCAATCGGTATGAGCTGAAATTTTGCATACATGTGTAAACCAGAATACAATGCGAAATTATTATGACATGGAGCTGATCTGATGATGGAACCGGAAGGTGACTATAGAAGCTTTTTAGTTAAACAACACAACCCCATCGAGTTTGGTTTCGTATGATTTGTCTTGACGAGTATTAATTATATAGGTATTATACAGTGCTATAAAGGCTTGCTATGAAAAAAAAGACGTGTGGCACTCGGGGACTGCCGCGGTAAAGCTATTGCATAGCATTTTTTATCAACTTATGCAATAGACCTCGCCAACAGCTGCTTAACCCCACCCATCCAAAACCAGACCTCGCCAACAGCTGCTTAACCCCACCCATCCAAAACCAGACCTCGCCAACAGCTGCTTAACCCCACCCATCCAAAACTAGACCTCGCCAACAGCTGCTTAACCCCACCCATCCAAAACCAGACCTCGCCAACAGCTGCTTAACCCCACCCATCCAAAACTAGACCTCGCCAACAGCTGCTTAACCCCACCCATCCAAAACCAGACCTCGCTAACAGCTGCTTAACCCCACCCATCCAAAATGAGACCTTGCCAACAGCTGCTTATGCTGCTTAACCTCTTCCATCAAAAACCAGACCTCGCTAACAGCTGCTTAACCTCTTCCATCCAAAACCAGACCTCGCCAACAGCTGCTTAACCTCTTCCATCCAAAACCAGACCTCGCCAACAGCTGCTTAACCTCTTCCATCAAAAACCAGACCTCGCTAACAGCTGCTTAACCCCACCCATCCAAAACGCCGTTTTCACTCATTTGTTTTCTTATCGGTCACCACGCTCAAAAAACAAATGAATGGACCCCCCATTCATTTGTTTTTTGAGCGTTTGAAGTTACACTTTCACACATTGAATTGAATTTTGATTGATTGTTCACTCATTTGTTTTCTTATCGGTCACCACGCTCAAAAAACAAATGAGTGGGGGGTGTTAGGTTATTTTCGTTACGGAATTTCTGGATTCGGTCTCCACGCTCAAGGCCCGCGATAGAAGCTATGCAATAGCTTAAAAAAAAAAGACGTGTGGCACTTGGGGACTGCCGCGGTAAAGCTATTGCATGGCATTTTTATCAACTTATGCAATTATAATTATTTATTTATTTTATTTATGCAGTATTTTTTTTCCTTTGTTTTTTTTTCTTTGATATTAATTGAAGTTACACTTTCACACATTGAATTGAATTTTGATTGGTTGTTCACTCATTTGTTTTCTTATCGGTCACCACGCTCAAAAAACAAATGAGTGGGGGGTGTTAGGTTATTTTCGTTACGGAATTTCTGGATTCGGTCTCCACGCTCAAGGCCCGCGATAGAAGCTATGCAATAGCTTAAAAAAATTAAAACTTGTTTAAAGATGAATTCTTTAATACAATGGACGCTGTCAGTCATCTATGCGATAGATGTACCTATACTTTATTGCAATCATGTTAAATCAACTCAATTTATTAAGACCACTGCTAAATGGGTATCTTCAGTCCATCTGATATCCCTCCAACCCTATGTGTCCCCGCACACGGGCCACAAAAAAAAACCGCTTCAAGCTTTTTTTGTAGCCGCTTCTAGCTTTTTTTGTGGCCGCTTCGAGCTTTTTTTGTGGCGCTTTTTTTTGTGGCCCGTGTACGGGGACACTACGACTCTTTTCAATTTGTGATCTCTAAAAGACTCATATATCGAAAGAATATTATTTGGAAATAATAAGAAGCATTTTTTTGCCTCTTATTTTTTCCCAATTCTCTTCCCCGCTGTCTTCATAGCCCCACCATGAATAATTCACCGTGAAGCCACAAGATGAGCCGGAACCTCAGTGACCCTTGCCGGCCTAACATTTCCGTTCAATTACCTGGATCTTGTTTGATGGTAATCTAATGATTAATTCTGTTTGTTTAAGGCTCTCGCGCACTGGGAGGTTATAGCCATTGTCGTAATAATACAGCGCCAATGGTAAGACTCCCGCAGACAAGTTGCGATGCGACAACGTTGTGACGGTGCTCTTTTATAGAAAGTGTGTGTGTGTTAAGTTTTATCTGTAAAGCAGTTTAAGAATAATTTCTATGAAAGCGTACCTTCGAATCGTTGTCGTATCGTCGCTTGTCTGTGGAAAACTTTAAACTTAAGCAATGTGTAATTGAAAAATGTTTACATATTTAAGTTAAAAAGGTACATATATTACTTATAAAAAAATATGACGGCGAAAATATGGCGTTAGTTTTTTTAAACTATATTTTTATTTTTCACTAAAAAAAAACGGCTTACTGTATTGTCATCAGTCTTTGATGGGTGTGCAAAATTTGAAGAAAATCTGATCGCCCAAAGTAGGTCAAAATCGAGCTCAAAGGCGTTGGTTACAAACATACAGGTGAAGCTAATATAAGCGTGTTAAAAAGCATGAAGCAATATGCTTCATGCTTTTTAACACGCTTATATACTATAATATGCTCCAACTGCAAATGAGCGTGGTATTACGTTTGTATGGAAATTCATCCGTCGCCGGCCCCTTAATATGTTCGATACTTTTTATAAAGTTCTTCTATTAGTAAACAATGATCAGTATCTCTTAATCAACCTTGATTATTGAACCAGCGTTGACTACATCAGATTTCATTTTACCTTAATAATTACCCAAGTCGATTGACTTATTAAGCAGACTCTAGTAGTAGGTAGCTATTTTAGCTGTTATTATTTATTTCGCTAGGTAGTCAAACCACAAATCGATGGCTTAGAGTGAATACCTCGTAACTGTGAAATACGTAACTTTTCAGGAGGCACAAAAAATCAAATTAGACTTTTATTATCATGCAATTTTTATGTGCTTATACATGTTTCATTCAAATATTTAAAACTGTTTCTCTTGTTTTTAATTTTTTCCGCTTATTTTGCCGCGCCGTCGCGAGGTGATCACAGCAAACTGACTTGAGCAAGATATGGATGCAACATCGTAGATGGCGCTACAAGTCTCGAATCAAAATTTTGCGTGATACAAGATTGTGCGTTACGAACTTTTCTTTTCAGTAATGTAACAAAATAAAATTACCTAAAATTGCATATTCGAGGTTTTCACTCTAAGGGTCTAAACAGACGGACCGCATTTCAACTGCAATCCAACCGCAAATTGCAGCTTAAGTGCAGTTTGAATGCAGTTGACACGACTGCAATAGAGTTGCAAACCAAACGTGCTGTCCGATTGCAATCGTGTGAGCTGCACACCGACTGCATCCGAACTGCACCATACCCACCCGCCCGCGCATGGTTGCACTGCAATTTGCGGTTGGATTGCAGTTAAATTGCGGTCCGTCTGTTTAGACCCTAAGCCATCGAAATGTCAAAACGGGCCTTTTATTTTTTGACAACTATGACAAAATAATTACGTGATCAATCCTAAACCGTGGGAATGTTAGAAAGAGTTACCGTGGCTATGGAACGTAAAGAGCAACTGAAGGAAGACCGGTGGGTTTCGAGCAGTAAAAATCTAACACTCTCTCGCTCAAACAAGAACGAAAGAATAACTTCTTTCGTTCTTGGTGATTTTACCACTACATAAAAAGAAACAGTAATCGAAATTCGGTCCGAAGAATTATCATTATTACGGTCGATTTGACTGATCGTGACCCAGTGAGCGATCCGGTCAAGGCTACTCCGACCACAGTACCTACCTCTTATATCTTTCATTATTATCTTAGTAATGCAGGAAATCTTTTTCTTTGCAAGGTTTCATTTGATTTGATACAAAATTTTTGTGTCTCCTTTGCTTGAATTTGATGAAGGATTTTTTTAAATTATATAGAATATAGTGCTAGACTGTTTTTATGGTGGTAAATCATCTAATGACACCTCCTGCCCTTGGGCGGAGCGCGAGGGCGTGTCAAACTTTTACTGACTAAAATCCACTCGTTCTTTCTTTGACTTCATTCTACGGAGCCGGGGTCCACTTTCACACAACCCGTGGGGTCTAGTGCTTGACTGCGCGATTTCGGCTTTGCTCCCATAATAAAAATTGTTTGTTATCATGAGGACAATCACGTGCTTAAGTATCGTACACTAATTGCCGGTCACCCTATAATAATTATATAGATAGATATATTATACTTGCATATATATTTACACCGAAACAAAAATACGATTACAACGTAACGTATCAGATTTTGATAGTTTTTCACAACCAACAGAAAAGTTTAGTGAAGCAGTAAATAATTTTCCGCTAGAAAACCCATCTGCGGCTGATAGGCAATTTTTTCATACATGAACATTTATGTAGACTACAGCTCCAAAGACAATAGAGGCAGCCTTTTATATTTTATCGAGCATTGCGAAGAATTTTTCATCTAAAACCGCAAAAATATTTCGTTTATCCTAAATGTCAAGTCTACTAGCCGACTAGAGCAGTGGTGGCCGAGTGGTAATGGCTCCGACTTACGAGTTGTAGGTCGCGGGTTCAAACCCTGTCAGGCGCATTACTTTGTGTAATTTATTTCATCACCACTGCTCTCAAAACGGTGAAGGAAAACATCGTGAGGAAACCGGCATGTCCTAGAACCAAAAATTCGAAGACATGTGACATCCACCAACCCGCACTGGGCCCGCGTGGTGGATTACGGCCCATTCCCTCTCCTAGAGAGGAGGCCTGAGTCCCAGCAGTGGGAACATTAAAAGGCTGATGATGATGATGATGATGAAATGTCAAGTCTAGATTTTTTGTAGGTCACTAGCTTCTGCCTCTTGCTTCACCCGCATGAGAGGTGAAAATTATTTCAATGGAGCGTCCCGGAATACTAAGTATCCCATTTCTTTCTCCAAGACCAAATCTATACATCTATAGGTACATATAAATAAAATTGGAGTGTCTGTTTGTAATATTGAAATAAAGGCATTTTACTATATGCATATGAATATATATACGGTACACACACCAAAATATTTTTTTTTACAAATTTTGTGTCTGTGTGTTTGTCCGGGCTAATCTCTGAAATGGCTGGACCGATTTTGACGGGACTTTTATCGGCAGGTAGCTAATATAATAAGGAGTAACATAGGCTACCTTTATTTTAGAAAAAATAAATTCTAAATCCTGTTGTCCAAGCGAACGAAGTCGCGGGCACAGCTAGTCTATCTCTATAAAAGTTGGTCCATTTATGTCCCACAGCTGGTTGAAGGCCTCCCTCTCCCTTTTCCACACACGTCTGTCTTCGGCCATTACACGCCAATCCCTCCGGTAGTTATCCAACTCATCTCTCCACCTTCTCCTTGGTCTGCCGCGATGTCGCCTTGCGTTTAATGGGACCAATTATGTGGCTCTTTTAGCCCACAGCTCATCCGACATGCGGCAAACATGGCCGACCCAATCCCACTTTAGAGTGGCAGCTTTTCGGGTAACATCTTTAATCTCAGTTTTGGCGCGCTTTCTATAAAAGAATGTTATCAAAATTGGTTGAGTAGTTTAGGGCTAAAAACGCAAAAAAATAAACAATCAGACCATCTGTCAGTCTAACATTAATATTCGTATTTATAATATTACTCTAAATATTTTCCCAAGCGGACACAGAGTGATTTTTCAAGTGGCTGTGGATTCGATGGCCAAATACAAGTATGAGGAATACTCAAAGGAGGCTTTGACCTCATTTGATGAAAACTGAAACTGTATCATTGGATTTTAGAAAAATCAATATTTCTGGCCAAGTATTGACCGTGTCGAATTACGAACATAAAACATACTGTGTCTCGCCTATCTACACACCATTCGATCGCGTCGCAAATAACAGTAAAATAGGGTAGTTTCCAGGGTCAAAATAATTACATTTTATTTAGTCCGTATTTTAGATTATAAAAAAATATTGGACAGGTATTTTTTCTTTTTTCAATTTAACAAAAAATAACAAAGATATAGCCCATTAAAGTTACGTGTGACGTCACCCCGTGCGAAAAAATGCAGCACGGCGTGACGTTACAGGTAACTTTAATAGGCTATATCTTTGTCATTTTTGGTTTAATTTACAAATAAAAAAATACGTGTCCCTTATTTTTGAACAATCTAAAAGACGGACTAATTACATTTTTTACGGCAACTAGCCTATTACAGGAAGTAATGATATAAAATGGTAAACTGATGAAGGCTTCAATATCGTCATCATTATTATTTCAGCTCAAAGACGTCCACAGTTGGACGCCCCCCACGTCTTTTAACAATCTTGATCCCTCGAAACGCTTTTACCGATTTCCGTAAATGAGAATAAAATTTAAAAAAAATACCTAAGTATCCGTTTTATGGTTGACTCTGGTCAGGAATCACTAACATAATTACCTCCTGATTTTTTTTGCAAGATTCAATACTATACCTTATATAATAAACTAATATGGCGTCTAATTTCAATGGAACCATTTCCTTCGAAAGTTCTCACAATAGTTTTTAATTCATATACTGCAAGGCGGTAACTGGGTTGTTCAAGTAGTTCCCTTGCAACGTAATAGGCGGCGCCACCGTCGCCGCAGTGTTCCCCATTCATTATTTAACCCTGGATCTCATTACGCTTTCAAGGGCTGAAAGTGGTGATATTTCAAAATGACTGGCTTACTATTTGCTGGGGAAAAAATAATTGCTTTTGGTTAAATGTTTTGGTGAAAGATATTGTGAGGGAACTGCTCAGTAATATGCGTTTTTATGGCTTACTAGAGGATAGCGGATATCCTCGTCATCGTGTCAAAAAAAAAAAAACATTTTGTTTATGTTTTTGTTAGAAGAAAAGAAAAATTGCATTTGTTTTTATCTTTTAAACGCCTGCATCAGATACATCCGATAATAATAATAAGTAATAATAAATATTTAAAAAATCAAAAATATGTATTATAAGAAAAATAAAGGAGATAATAATAATATTCCACGACTATCACACAGTGCCGTCTAGTCCCAAGCTAAGCAGAGCTTGTGTTATGGGTACTAGACAACTGATAAACATACTTATATATTTCTAAATACATATATATTATAGATAAATTACACCCAGACACAGAACAAATGATCATGCTCATCACACAAAGATTTGTCCTGGGTGGGAATCGAACCCACGACCTCCGGCATAGCAGTCAGGGTCACTAACCACTACACCAACAGGCCTGGCAAACACCCTCGCGTCTATTCCGCCAGGGTCACAAATCCACGACCAAATACTCCACCTCGGCAGCTCTTCTGTCACCTATGGAGATTGAAGAGTTAAACGAGATGGAGTACCTACCCAGTCGCAAACAAACGACCCTGGGAACAGGGGCCGTATTATGACCTCTTAAAACCATCATGTTTTCGGTGTGAAAAAGAGACGGAGCTATACAGGACGAATAGCACTATCCTTTTCTCACACAGAAAACATGATGGTTTTAAGATGTCATAATACGGCTACTGAACGCTAAAACACTAATTATAAATACTATATTGTCATCCAAATTACTTAGTAAGTATTCAATCCATGAACACGTTACTAATTTAGTGATGTGACTTTAATTGTATATGATTTAGTTTTAGACTCACATCACTAAACTTCTAAGGCGAACAACAATTTCCGTTTCCTACTTCACTTGGATTTTTATCTATTGTCATGGTGTACGTTGTGCTCCTTATTAATGGTAATTTTCAACAATATAAGTATGCTTTAGCATCTCTCACGCTGTTTCATTTAATGCAAACAGTAAGTATAACTTTCAACTGAATTGGTTAAGGATAACTGATCCAAAATTCACACAAATGGATTTAGGAAAAGTTTTACCCCTAAACAAATAATACGAGCAAACGTTACAAGAAAAATAAAGCTTGTAAAAATAATGCCAACCAAACTCGACCCGAACAAACAGCAAATTACAAGAAGCGAAAATCGATGTAATAACTTCATCAACCTCAAACATAAGAAAAGCTAATAAACATCGGCGATAAGAAGAAACTTCCAAACTTAGGGAACGAAAATTAATATTCTCTGGGCCTCTCATAAGAACGTTATTAAAAAAGTATCAGCCATTTTCGTTCAATGTGCATGATAATATACAAACACTACTTATTCAGTTGTAGGAACTTTGGCGGTGTGAATTAAATTATGTTTAACGAAGTTATCGTCGAGTTTTTTGCTCTTGATGTTTTTAACTTTGGTAATAATTTTGTTAGAGAGAACATTAATGGTAAATGGTATATTAACTTTTCTTTTAGGTGGGAAAACCATCCAATGACATCCCCCGCTCTTGGGTGGAGCAGGAAGATATGTCAGACTTTTATTAACTAAAAACTCACTCCTGTTCCTTCGTTGCCGTTCATACCAGGGCCGAGTTATCCTTTCAGAAGCAAACCCTTGGCCCCAGTAGGCTTCGACCCTGCTGGGCCCCTACGGTTTACTGACAACTCCTTGAGGCACGTATGGAACACTACGTGCCGTTGACGACTTGGGCTCGGTCCAGACGGTTACTGGATGGTCGGATGGCAAGCTACCTATTGCTCGCCGTCCGCAAACCCGAACACATCATAGTAAGGTCATTGTATTGGCTATATTCCTTCAGTTGTCTTCGTGTTCAAAGGCTGCGGTAACACTTTTCAACAATCCTTCTACCCACATAAACACAAAGCTATAAGTTATTTCAGGAGTCATAAAATAAAATGCGATAGTAATAAGTAATACTGGTTTCGATCAACAAACAATTTGATTGATAGCTAAGATAGTAATGTATTAAAATATATATTGCGGTTGAATATATAAATGCGGGTGATTTAATCTAAATAGCTCATACAATATTGAAATTAAACACTCACGATATCAATAAAACATATTAACAACAAAACGCAAATCATTGATGTGGCTCAAAAGGCTGTCCAACTTAAGGCGTATAGTCCCATGAACCATCTGGCCGAAATTATGTGAACGCAACTCTCGCACTCGCCTAGGCGGCAGTACGCAAATCTGTGCATTTATTTGCGGCCAGCAGCGCCCGGAAAGCGCTTTAAATCCATTTTCTCTGCGAGATATTGATTGATTTACATTTGCAATGTTCACTTTGAAGAATATTTAACCACCAATGTGTAAAAATGTTTCTAAAGGTCCAAGCCGTTTCGAAGGAGTAGGGAAAAGTTGTGAAAAGTTGCGAAATTGCTAAATATTTTTTTTTGACAAAAGTATTAATTGCACGAAAAAATCAAATGTTGATATTATTGTTCATGAATCTATAATAAACATATATTTTTTTCAAACCAATTGACCTAGCCGTTACGGAGGAGTAGGCCTCAGAAAATCACTGTTTTATGGCACTTTTCGGGCGCTTGGCCCTTAAATGGGACTGGGCAGGACATGTCTGCCGCATGTCTAACGAGATGTGGGCGCGTAAAATGCAGGATTGGTGCCCGGACACAGCAACGCGGGGCCGAGGCAGACCACGAAGGAGATGGTGGGACGACCTGGATGGCTTCCTTAAGAACTGGAATGAGAAAGCGAGGAACCGTGATCATTGGAAAGAATAGGCTATTTGCCGTAAAAACTGTAATTAGTCCGTCCTTTAGATTATTCAAAAATAAGGAACACGTATTTTTTTATTTGTAAATTAAACCAAAAATGACCAAGATATAGCCCATTAAAGTTACGTGTATAACGTCACGCCGTGCTGTATTTTTTTCGCACGGGGTGACGTCACACGTGACTTTAGGTAACTAGGTTTAATCGAAAAAAGAAAAAATACGTGTCCCATATTTTTTTATAATCTAAAATACGGACTAAATAAAATGTAATTATTTTGACCCTGGAAACTACCCTGTGGAGGGAGCTTTAGCCCAGCAGTGGGACAATATAGGCTAGCTATAATAAATAAAAAAAAACAAATTTAGAATTCACGTATAATGTCCACCATCGATTAAGTGCGGAAAACCAATCCGGATTAATAAATAAATAAAGCTGCAAAGAAATGTCAGCGAAACTGAAGGGCTCCAGTAGATCCACACTCTGCTAGGGCAGCGGGAATCTTTGAAAAAGTTACTGTGGCCCTGGAATGCAAAAGACAACTGAACGAACACAGGTGGGTTTTAGTCAGCAAAAGTCTGTCAATCCTTCATGATTTACCAGGAATGGAAGAATTTACTTGATAATTTCACACCTCCAGAAAAAAGAGTCGCATTTCCAAGCGCTATAAAAAAATGCCAACACGCTACTAACGCGCTGCAGCATCGCGACTTCTTATATCTATGATCGCGACTGTATCGATGCGAACGCGCTACAGCATCGCGACTGTATCGATGCGAACGCGCTACAGCATCGCGACTGTATCGATGCGAACGCGATACACCATCGCTACGAAAAGTCGCCGTGGGCGTAGGGCCTTAGATAGAAAAAACGTAAAATCTACAAATAGACAAAGAATCAATCCTTAAACTGGTGGAAGTAAAACTCCTTCTTATTCAAAGTACTTTATGAAGTTCGTCAAAGTGGTCACAGCTTATGAGTTAAGAGGATTACAATCTAGAAGCAATGGCCGAATACTTCTGGAGCCTTTGAGCTGATTAAACTTTATAACAAGGATTTTTTTAAAGTATTCCTCTCTTGGTAGACAGTGTGTCTAGTTAGGTTTACAAAATTTTTATAAAGAATCAAAGAAAACATATTTATTTGACACAATATCGCTAATTATTATTTTGGGTCTTCTATGTTGTTACCTATGAAATTGTCGTTTTGAGAAACTGCACTCCATGAAGGTCGGGCCGCGCCATAGGTCAGGGTCGGATGAGAAGGAATGGAATGCTATCCCATCCTTTTGCGAAACAGTAACGCTAACGAAGGAAGCGGCTAAAAGTGCGAGGGAATGTAGATACATCTTCACGCTCAAGCCGCCTCGATAGAAGGAATAAGGCGGCGGCGGCGTAAGGAATCGCCGAGCAATCTCCGGCCACCGCTACACCGTAGGCGCGGGCTTGCGGACGAAGAGCAAAGGGTAGCTCGCTGTCTACTCGTGATATAAGGACCAAGCCCAAGTCAGTCCTCGGGCGCTTTAAAAAGGTGTCAGCAAACCGTAAAAACTGAAGACATGGGAAAATAACTTTTTGAAAATATCATTATTCAAATATCGTCCTTTGCGGCTCTGGTACTCTTCAAATCGATCTCTAACATTAATAAAAATGCGTCAGAAATTGAATAAAAACATTGTTGATTTCTTGCCTAATGTTTTCCTTCGAATCTCCCCGTAAAGAGCCCTCACAGCTTCGGATTTTCCCCTAAGGTTATCTGAAGAGTAGAGTGCACACCATATCTGAATTGAAGTAAGTTGTGTTAAAGTAAGTATCTCTTTTTATCAATTTTTTTTTTTTCAGCGACTTGTTTGCTTAATGTAGCTGTTATTAGGTAATATATGTAGATATGTTGTTGTTAAATAAAAACGTATCTAAGTATTTTTATGGTACAATAGGAACATATAACTGGTTTTTGTATTTTTGTAATGATTTGTGCGTTTATTTAGGTGGAATAAACATGTTTTCTTTCTTTCTTTCTTATAAACATAGGTATACTATATATATTAATCTATACATATCTATGTATAAAACCGGAGAAATTTTTAGTTGTGCGCGAATCACAAATATACGAAACCGACGTAGATAACTTTTATACATTAAAATTGTGTGTAACTTGATATATTACTTAGGCTTTGTTTCATCACAATCGGTTGACTAGATCGAAAGATACTACATTCATTGACTGTTAGGCGGTACGAAGTTTGCCGGATCAGTTAGTATATAAATAATAGTACAAACCCCGATTTCCAGCCACCGTAGGCGCGGGCTTGCGGACAGTGAGCAATGGGTAGCTCGCTGTCCGGCCGTCCGGTAACTGTCCGGACCAAGCCCAAGTCGTCGACGACGCGCGCTGTTCCCGCGCGTCAAGGAGTTGTCAGCAACAGCAGGGGCCCAGCCGAGTCGAAGCCTACTGGGGCCAGGGTTACCCGAAACGGCGCTCGAGCCCCGGTATGAAGGCTTGAAGGAACGGGATGGGTTTTTTAGACAGTAAGAGTCTGACACTATCTCCCGCTCCGCCCAAGAGCGGGGGTTGTCATTGGATGATTTTTCCCATCGAAAAAAAAAAGCAACAAAATCCGCTGCGGGGTTTAAGAGTTAGAAAATAAACAGAGAGGGAAATAAGGTTACAGACATAACATGACAAATACGAGTAAAGCCTCTAAAAACAAATAAACGTAAGAAAAAAGAACTTTAAGAATCACCAAACTTAAGTAACACGGAGGAAGGATACATTGCCTGCAGAACAGATGGTCGCTGGGGTCGAAAACCCGTTTTTAAATCTGGAATGGCGACCGGTATCGGGACCATCAAGGTGGACCAACGACCTTTTTATTTTTGTTATGGGATAGTGTCACTCTTACTGACTAAAAGACCCACCCCGTTCCTTCTAGCCTTCATACCGGGTCTCGAGTTCCCTTTCGGATAACCCTGGCCCCAGTAGGCTTCGACCCGGCTGGGTCCCTGCTGTTGCTGACAACTCCTTGAGGCGCGCGGGAACAGCGCGCGCTGTCGACGACTTAGGCTTGGTCCGGACGGTTACCCGACGGCCGGACAGCGAGCTACCCCGGAAATCGGGATCTGAATCCCGGCGGCGGCGGCGAGAACGCCGTTGCCTGATGCGGTCAGCCTCCTATGACCTATGTCCAACTCTTTCAGCTGAAATTATACTGCGTAAACAGACGTGTACAGCGTGTACTTTGAACTTGAATAAGAAAATAAAAGACGACATTGACGCATAAATAGTTAGCCGTTTAGATCTCTCCAATGAAAGCAATGTACGAAGAAGACGATGAAATGAAAATTTAACATCCAACATAATACTAATTAATTATGTTGGATGTAAAATTTTAAACACAATACTAATTAATATTCTTGGAATAATACCGTTATAATTATTGAAACTCGAATTCGCATTGATGTTTCATAGAATTATTGTTGACTAGCTGACCCGGCGACCCCCGTACCGCCTAACAGTCAATGAATGTAGTATATCTTTCGATATAGTCAACCGATTGCGATGAACTAAAGCTTTAGTAACATATCAAGTTGCACACAATTTTAATATACACCGTTAAATTTTAATCGTTTTAATCCCGTGGAAGGTCGATCCGGTACATGAAACACTATCGATTTGTAAAGATAAAATTAAAAAATAAAGTACCTTTTTTCAAAACTCGTATTAATTTACGCATACGTCAGCTGAGCGAGTTCAATGACCTGTAGGTAATACTTGGCGTTGCGTACAAACTACCTACAGGTCAGTGAACTCGCTCAGTTGACGTTTTCTTAAAGAAATTAATTTCGTACATGCGTAAATTAATTATATTTTTTAATTAGTTGTAATATTTTTTAATTATATCTTTACAAATCGATAATGTTTCATGTACTGGATTGACCCTCCACGGGATTAAAACGATTAAAATTTAGCGGTGTAGTCAACCGATTGCGATGAAACGGAGCCTAAGTAATACATCAAGTTACACATAATTTTAATATACAAAAGTTATCTACATACATTTCGTACATTTTACGTGATGCGTGCACATCTAAACACTTCTACAGATATAGGTATATGTGTAGATTTTCGAAGTCGCGTAACATCTATACCAAAATATCTTCATGTCATGTTGATTTCCACTCCCTAAAGTTTTATGTTCCTTTCCGTTATCATGTTCAGCCTATAGGTTTTCGAAACTCATTTCATTCACTGTTTACGTATCTCAGGATTCCCCCTTTCGATAAACAAGTGTATATTACGTTTATCTTTCATTTTTATGTCTTAAAGCCTGAATTTTTTCTCGATTAGACTCGTATAGCGCAAACCATCTACATTTCTGTCGTTTATTTTGGTTTTATTTCACACATAAAACAAAGCTTGTTCTGTGTTTGGGTAGGTATTTGGTGTAACTCCATATGATGTATCGGCCATTTTGCAATTGACTGGCCTGTTGGTCTAGTGGTTAGTGGCCCTTACTGCTATGGAAATCAAGGGTTCGATTCCCACCCAGGACAAATTGTTGTGTGATGAGCATGATCATTTTGATCTTTGTCTCGTTGTAATTTATCTCTTTAGGTATGTATTGAGAAAAATATGCTTATCAGTAATTATCTAGTACTCATAGCACAAGCCCTACTTATGCTTACCAGTTGTCTAGTACTCATAACACAAGCTCTGCTTAGCTTGGGACTAGACGGCGTTGTTATTATATTATATCATATATACATATGTATATGTATATTTATAAATATATTTCTCGATTACACTGGTATAACTTACACCATCTACATTACTGTCGTTTAATTTGGTTTTATTTCACACATACAACAAAGCTTGTTCTGCGAATGTATAGATAGATATTTGGTGTAACTCCATGTGATGTATCGGCCATTTTCCAATTGTTTGTTTTTGGTACGTAGTCAACAAACCTGCTCTCTTAGATATTTGGTAACTACAAACATTTTCGCTCCAGTTCATTCTTTAAGGAAAGCTTGGTAAGTACAGGTAAATCTTAGCTTTGATCAGAAATAGTAGCGTAGCTAGCCCGAGAGGGGGCCCTGTATCAAATATTTATAAATGCTTTTTTCGAGACTAGATATCTGGTTAGGCTGACAAGTCTCGATTAAAAATGAGCTCGTTTAACAGAGTATTCTGGAATATACTCCATCGGTTTAGGTAGGTAGTTAACAAAGGGTAAACATTCTTGAAATGTATTTTTATATAAAATAAAATGTATAAAAGACATACAAAAATTATTTAAATTTAGTTAATTACCTAACATCGGTTTAGGTAAATACCTAATTGAGATAAAAGACATGTTAAGGTTGTTTACATTTAGTTAACTACCTAAATTGGTGAAATATAGGGCAGGTTTATTTTTATTATGATCCTTTGTTGAAAATTCTAGAACGAGGGGAGCGAGCATTATCAATTATATTATAGTCATTAAGTTCTAACTAACAACAGGTCTCTTATCAAGAAGAAAATTTAAGATTGAGGATAACATGTTACGAATTATTGTACACTTTGGGGCCCTTGTTGCTCGGGGGCCCCATATCATTAATACGGCTGATACAGCGATAGCTACGCCCCTGATCAGAAACATTATATGTAGGAAACTTGAACGTGGCTTTTCAGTGAAGGAGAACCTTTTGTAGTTTCATTATTTGTACAGGAACTGTGACGAAACTTAGTATGTTTGTTGAACATGAAGTTCGTCTTAGTAAAAAAGTTGACGGTCTGAGAGCCCGGCCTTCGAAAGAGTGACCGTAGCCACAAAATAGATAGGTATAGAAGACAATCTCATGTATGTACTTTATTTTTTATAGCTACGCTCGATGGACGCACACTAATGAGCGTTTGAGCCGGAACTGTTCGACGAGTGGCCCGAGGCGTTCCGAGATATCGTGTCCGTGAGCGGTGTCTATGTGTGCGTTGCTCGAGCGCGCTTTGTATGTAGATTGACTTCGGTACCTATCTATTTTGTGCCGTAGCCCTGGAATGTAAGGCTCCTTTGTAACGATACTGTAGCGCATCGATACAGTCACGATATTGCAGCGCGTTGGCATCTTTTCTATAGCGCTTGCAAATGCGACTAAAGCGCGTTAGTAGCGATGCTGTCGCGCGTTTCGTAACTATCGCTACACAAAGTCGCCGTGGGTGAGAGGCCTATATAACTGAAGGAACACGGGTGGATTTTTTTTTCATTGATATTCTATCTCTTTCTTGTTTCACCCAGTTCTGGCTAATCTCAGTTGAGGTCGGTTACAATGATCGCAATTTGATCCGAAGTATTATTATTATTATATGTATAAACCTTAAACTTTTCTCATAAATCACTCTGTCATTGGTGAAAAACGCAAAAAATCTTAACATTGACAGACTCGCGCTTGACTACTATCTCACTAATGGAACACGACGATGTCGTCGACGTTGGAGCCGCTTGCCCAGAAGTAACATGTTCACTCTTGACCGAAATACCCCTAAGTTGTAGGCATCAAGCAACAGACAGGACAGGGGTGCTATTCTCTGAGAAAACAGCCTTTAGCACAGCGCTGGCCGCAGCGACAAAATCCAAATAAGTGCATTGGATTAACAACCCAATGCCTCTTTGTATTGGATTGTTAATTCAATGTACTGCGCTCACGACTCGTCGCTGTGGCCAGCGCTGCGCTCAAGGCTGGTTTTCTTAGAAAATAGCACCCCAGGCCATGATATTCCATTCTTTACCTGTACTCACGATACAGAAATCCTAGAGTGGAACAAAGTTAAAATAAAATATGCACCTCTTAATATTTACAATAATATTTCATTCAGTTAGGCACATATCCTATCAGGTTTTCTATTACAATCTAGATTAGGCATTGTGATTTATACAGGCAAACGCAATCGGATAATGCATGATCCCCAATTAATTCAATCCTATTTCCAACAAGTATTCGTTAAATTAACGTCAGTTCAATATTCAGCTTTGGTTTTAATTAAACCAATAATAGCGAATGAAGCAACAAAACAATTTAATGGGGTCATTAATCACCAACTAATCAACGTTGATTGAGAGTTAAAGGAGAAAATATCAAGTAATTTTACGAGAAAATGATGAAAGAAAATCTTGGCAACGTTCTTTGTAACGAGTTAGCTCTTTGTCTCGGATTTAATTTAACATTTTGTGGGCTTTATTCAATTGTCCGTATTTATGAACTGTATTGTGAATGATCGTATTCATGTTATAAAGACGAAAATTCTGTGAGTCTGTGTGTATGTACGTTTGGTTGTTTATTACCTATACTAATATTATAAAAAGGTAGTTTGTTTTCTTTTTTTTTTTTTTTGTTTTGTAGGAGATAATCTCTGAAAGTACTGTAGCCCAATTCACGTAATGAAAACCGTAACGATATCGTAGCGATTAAGTCGTTAAGACCATTTCCGTATTCACATCCATCAATCGAGTTTGAACGACACCGATTTTAAAGTCGTTTGAAATTCGTCGATTTAAAAAAAAATCTGTATTACATTATCCTGGTAGCATACTTATTAATGTAACTGGAAATAAGTCGATAGATCGTGAATACCGCTTTTGGATAGGACTTCGATCGAACGACTATAAAACTTCAACTATATTTGGCTTGTTTGATTTTACGTGAATCAGGCTAATGGTCCTATTGCTAAAACTGTTTCGCTAATAGAAAGCTGCTTTATTCCTGAGCGACACAGGCTATAATTATGTTTGCGGGCGAAGCTGAAAGCAAAAGCTAGTTTATTTTTATTCTACTATACGTATGTAAATATTTTGTGATAGTAGGTATATCTTTAATAACTTGGTTTGTATGTACTTTTTTTATCCTATTACTCTTACAGCGTTGGAAGACCTCCTACAAGGTGGACCGATGACCAGATAAAGGTAGCGCGAATCCGATGGATGCGAGACGCTCAGGACCGTTCGTTGTGGCGACACTTGAGGGAGGCCTATGACCAACAGTGGATGTCTATGACGATGATGACTATTACACGCGGTGTCTACATCTCTATGGAAACCTTGGCAACGATCATTATAACGAGTCAGCTCTTTGTCTCGGATTTACCTATATATACCGATTTATTTAACATTTTGTGGGCTTTAGTCAATTGTCCGTATTTATGAACTGTATTGTAAATGATCATATTCATGTTATAAAGGCGAAATTTTGCATGTGTGTGTATGTTTAGCCACGTACAGACATCGCGAGGCGTGCGTCACCCTGAGGCATACGACGCTACATTTATGTGTGCATCCACACACACATGCTCAAGCTGAGCCCACAAACCTCCACGCACAGTGTTCGTCAGTAGAAAACGCAAACAACACATGTCCGTCCACACGGAGCGCACGACTCGTATTGAGGTTCGCAACGATCGTATGACGCGAATGCTCACTGTGAGCACACACGTCCACACAGACTGAGGCATGCGAGGCGAACCATTCGCGACGCATGCCTCGCGATCTGTACGCGGCTTTTGCTACTACCTACCTCTAGATCTTCGAGCGAAATTAATAAAATAAAATTAGCTCTCTCTTGTCTTTCTACTGTCTCTAATATTAAGTATTCGAAAGGTTAAATGAGAAAAAAGCGTCTAAAACACACGTATAGTTCAGTGACTGGGAGGTTTCTACCTCGGATATTTCTTACTGTTGATAAAATTCTAAATATGACTTGTGTAACTATAAATATGTATAAAAAAGTTAACCTGTTAAATAAAAATGTGAACTGGATTTCAAAAGTAAATATGATGCATATTAATTAATATTAATATGATTATATTTTCTTTTTAAATTTCTTTCACAGTAAAAAAAAAAATCCCAGATATTAATGATTTTATCGCCCCAGGCACTAGACTAGCAATATAACGCTCATTCAGACATTCTCGTAATAATATTCACGTTACCTTAACTTTAGCAGCTAATATTTCATAAAGGCAATAAATTTTGTGAGCGTGTGTTTGTATGTTTGCTAGTTCTTCACGCTCGAACGGCTGCATGATTGCACGAAACGATGAAACTTGGAAACATATGGTACACACTTTTTACTTACTCTGAGAGTATCTTTCCTTGGGATATTTCTCTACTATCACACGAGCGAAGCCGCTGGCAACAGCTAATATGTTTATAATTATGAATCTTATTTATATAAAAATGAATCCCTATTTCCTTGGTCACGCCATCACGCGTGAACGGCTGGACCGATTTCGCTAATTCTTTTTTTGTTGTGTTCGTTATTGTGAGGAGAAGGTTCTTATGGAATGGAATGGAAAAAAAATGAAAATTAGGGTAGAGTAGGGTAGTGTAAGATAGTGTAGGGTAGAGTAAGGTAGAGTAGGAGTAGGGTAGAGTAGGGTAGAGGAGGTTAGAGTAGAGTAGTGTAAAGTAGGGTAGAGTAGGGTAGAGTAAGGTAGAGTAGGGTAGAGTAGGATAGAGTAGGGTAGAGAATGGTAGAGTAGGGTAGAGTAGTGTAGAGTAGGGTATAGTAGGGTGTATCAGGGAAGAGCGGGAGCGAAGCCGCGCGGGCAAAAGCTTGTAACATTATAAAGGCAAAAGCTTGTGGCTCTGGGTGTATATTTCTTACTTCTTTACACTCGAACGGCTGAACGGATTTCGAAGGAACTTGGTACACGGGTAGGTAGACCATGTTCTGAATTATTAGCATATAGGCTTGTGAAGGATCATTACTTGACTCTGTAATCTCGTTTCTTCACTTACTCTCTTGCTTATATATTCCATTCAAGATTGCCTGGAAGAAATCGCCTGGCGCGATAAGGCCGCCAATTGTGTGTTTTTTTATTATATGGTTTCTTTTTAGATTATTATTTTAGATTTATAGTCAATGGCCGGCAAAAGCCGCGCTATTTCGAAATATATCTTTCAAAACATATAATATTTCGATATACATCTAATCCATTTTCATGAATAAGTCTATCAAATCGTGTAAATCACATCAAAATCTGTCACGTAGTACAGACGTGACTTTGTTTTGTACTATATATTATTGAACAGTGCACTATTTTGACTTAAAATACCAAGGACACCTATCCACTCAATAGCCACGCGCCTTTGTGAGATTTTAGGTTATTTTGCGAGTCATGTTTTGACTGTCGTATTTCACAGTATTCCGGTTAGTTATTGTTTTGCTAATATTACCACTGTAATCTAGAGATTATAAGGAATAAACTAACATGCATTTCATTGATATACGCCACAATTTTTAGTGGGCCCAAACTCCAAACAAAAAAATTGTCTCCTCTATACTCTTGATATGCAATAAAGTATATATAAATAAATAAATAGGATACTTCTTATCCTGAGAGTACGTTCCCTTGACATAATTAAAAGATTATCCTCTCCATTAAATCCAAAGCAGTGGGTTGCGATAACATTACTCGTCACATGATCGTGTCTGCTTTGGATCAACTTCTTCCTGCTATATCCCACATCGTTAATTTTTCTCTATCCTCATGTATATTTCCTTCCCTATGGCGTAAAGCTTATGTTCGGCCACTACCCAAGGTTCCCAACCCCTCCCTTTCCGGGCACTTTCGTCCAATTTCCATCCTACCATTCCTGTCCAAGGTGCTCGAGGCCTGTGTTCATAAACAGTTCTCCAAGTTCATTTATCAGAACTCTCTCATCAGCCCATTCCAATCTGGATTCAGGCCCGGGCACAGTACTGTGACAGCTCTCCTAAAAGTGACTGAGGATATTAGGCGGGGAATGGAAGACACCAAAGTTACAACTTTGGTGTTAATTGACTTCTCCAATGCCTTTAATACCGTCAGACACGAAGTCCTCTTATCTATCCTTTCTTGTCTTATGGTCTCTCACGAGGTACTGGAATGGTTTTATTCTTATCTTCGGGGGCGCCAGCAGTCAGTTCGTGCTGGAGACTCTGCTTCAGGGTGGTGCGACCTTGTAGCTGGCGTCCCTCAAGGCGGTATTTTATCTCCTCTTTTGTTCTCTGTTTTTATAAACTTTATAACTGCTAAGCTTCAGTGTGCGTATCATTTCTATGCTGACGATTTGCAGTTGTACTGTCGGTCAAGTGTGGACAACATATCGGATGCGATCGAAGAGCTAAACCGGGATTTACGGGTAATTAAAAACTGGTCTGATAGATTCGGAGTGGCGGTTAATCCTATGAAGTGTCAGGCTATTATAGTTGGGAGCCCTCATAGTCTTAGAAAGCTAGATGGACTAGCCATACCACCCGTAATCTTCAATAATACGGTGATCCCGTTTGGCTCTGAGGTCAAGGATCTTGGTCTGTATGTTGATGCTTGTCTGGATTGGCGGAAGCAGATCGCAAATGTCAGTCAAAAAGTCACTGGAACGTTACGGTCTCTCTATCGTCTGAAGAATCTTCTCCCAGCCCACATAAAGGCAATGCTTGTACAATCCCTAATCTTTCCCATAATCGACTATGCTGATGTGTGCTACTATGACCTGAATGCAGATCTTCTCAATAAACTTGACCGTCTTCTGAATAACTGCATTCGATTTGTGTTCAACCTCCACAAGTACGATCATGTATCCGAGCATCGTTTGCTTTTAAAATGGTTACCCATTCGTCAGCGCAGAGCGCTAAGGGCCTTGACTACTCTGTTCTCTTTTCTTGATAATCCTTCTTCCCCTTCTTATCTGATTTCAGAACTTCAATTTCTTTGCTCTGGGCACAATAAAAATCTTCGGTCCACTAATAATCGTCTTCTACGATGTCCCTCACACCGCTCTGGGCTTATCCACTCTTCCTTTTTTGTCCAGGCGATATCTCTTTGGAATGCGCTCCCTCTGAATATCAGGATGGTGACAAGCCGATTTTCTTTTAAGGTGAAGGCACGTGAGCATATTCGGAAGATGTTGGTAGAATCATCACCGCGCTAATTGGTTGGATTTGTTTTTTCACAACAGCATTGTTTTTTTTTTTTATATGTATGTATCTAAGTATGTATTTACTATTGTATATATTTGTTTCTCTTCTGTTTTGTCCATTTATTAAGTTGCACCTGCTATGTTTTGTTTCTGCACCACCCTAAGGTCGACTGGCAGATAATGCCTAAGGCATTAAGTCCGCCTTTGTACAGTTTTTTTGTGCATGAAGCTTTAAATAAATAAATAAATAATTTTCTACTATTATGCAGGCGAAGCCGGTGGCAGAAGCTAGTGTGTTCATAATTAACATATTATGACAAGGTAATGTCAGGTTTTTAGGTAGGCATAAACGTGTTGACGTGTGGTTAATTCATATACGATTTCACGTTAATTAGTGATGTATTATCATGACGATATAAAACGCTAATGGGATTATGTAATATAATGCCAGCGTTAACTTGTTTATTTTTAATGATACAAATTAATATTTCGTGGTAGGCCCTGGTTACCGAAAGACGTTGCGTTGGAAGGTCACCGACAAGTGACCAGGGGCCCAAGTCTGCTATTTTTATAAATTTGTCATTCCAACACGATCCCATTTGTCATTTTGCTAAAAGTTCGTAATCTGCTAATTTATAATGATCGATCATTGATCGGTCAATAGTATCGTAACAGAGTAGTGATAGAATGATAATATCGAGCATATTAAAACCAATAACTGCATAATATCGTTTTATTGGTAGAACATTGATCAAATAAACTGTCAAAGTTTTAGCAGATTACCGCATGCGTCAAATATTCATTTGTCAATATGTACGAGATTACTATTCTATGCTAAGTACTTCTTTCAATGGGGTGTCAGTGGTTGACCATTGGAAATTCATAATGACGCCATTATACATATTAGTAGATTAGCAAACTTGTCAAAATTATGACATCAATCGACCATTATGACATCAATGGTAGACCATTCTGACAGTATTGTAATAGCAGACTTGAGGCCCTGGTGAGGGTCGCGGGAATCCGATGGATGCGAGATGCACAGAACTGGTCATTGAAGCGACACTTTGGGGTTTTTTTAGTGAGCAAAAATCATCCAAATGACATCCCCCACCCTTGGCCGGAGCGGGAAATAGTGTCAGATCTTTACTGACTAAAAAAACCAACCCGTTCCTGCGTTGCCTTTAATACCGGGGCCGAGCCACGCCAAGCCTTCCTTTCAGAAGCAGACCCGGCCCCAGTAGGCTTCGACCGTGCTGGGCCCCTACGGTTGCTGACAACTCCTTGAGCGCGCGGGAACAGTACGCGCCGTCGACGAGTTGGGCTCGGTCCGGACGGTTGCTGCACAGTCGGACAGCGAGCTACCCATTGCTTGCCGTCCGCAAGCCCGCGCCTACGGTGGCCACAAGGTGGACTGAGTGAAGGTTGCGGGAATCCGATGGATACAAGACGCTCTGAAACGTTCATGGTAGCGACAATTGGGATATTTTTATTACTAGATTGATTATTAATAAGGGCAATACTTTTACATCTTCAGAAATAATATTAGGTACATTAAGTTAATGACCCTCATACATATTAAAGGCTATTAAACAATTTTCCGAACTATATGTCGAGAAATTAAAATTGATGAAGCAAATTCGTGCCTAATTGGGTAATAAATATAGAATCGGGCTCTATTGATAAAATTTATTGTTGTATACGGTATATTAAAGCAGGTAATATCAAATAAATAAAATGCTCGAAGATAGCAAGGTGTCTCTAAGAATTTCTGTTGGAATACATTTTATTGTAAATTAAAATAGTAAGATGGCTTTTTCACAAGCTTAAATCTATGGGTAAAATGGCGGTCTTAGAAAAAAAATTATGTACAAAATTATTTTTAGGTTATCTGAAACCTGAATATAGTATGTTCAGAATCTTCTTCTTCTTCTTCCCTTACCCCAAATTACTTGGGGTCGGCGCAACACGTTTTCTTCTTCCATTCTGTCCTGTCACCCGTCAAACTATCACTAACTCCCTTTTCTTTCATATCACTTCTCACACAATCCATCCATCTTTTTTTCGGCCTTCCTCTCCCTCTCCATCCATCTACATGTATACTCAGAACTCTTTTAGTAATATGCGCTTCATAGTATGTTCAGAATCACCATGTTATATTTTTTCCCAAAAATATTTAAAAAGGTCATAAGTTGGAGACCACCGACACTAACAACACAGGTCACGGCAGGTCATAGCGAGTATTAGGAGCCAGCAAAAGCTGGGTGCAAGTGCAAAACAACCCCTCAGTAGCATGGATGTCCCGGTCACTATGAATTTTTGCTGACATGACAAGCTTATAACTTTGTGATTTTTCATGATATAGTTATGAAATTTTGTACATAGATTCTCTACATAAAAATACTAGACATGCATTTCGGGTTTCGCATATACTAAAAACTAAAATTATATTAAATAGTCTTTATCTATTAACACGTTCGCTACGGCAGTGATTTTTTCTATACTTTCCATTCCTGCAGTACCAGGTCTATACACCTGGTAAAAAAACTTCCATTGTGGCGGCCTTGTGCTTATAGACCCTCTAACTTTTAAGAAACCTTAATTTATTTTTGGCTTCATGTAAATATTATATCTTTTTCCACCATATTGATTGTAATGCCTTCCGCACGATAAGGAAGTCTATACTTTTCTTAGCCACACTGTAAGCGAGAAATATACAAGATGTTTAAACCTGGTATCGCACTCAACGTGTTAAATTGGTGTTTTTTAAAACGAAGTACTTTGCAAAACGGCAATTTCATAGATAAAGAAGTATTTCTGTGTTCTAACATTTACACTTTCACAGATTTATTGTCCTATCTAATCCTATTAATCCGATAAGATCCAGGATCGAGAACGGCAATATTTCTCTTTTTTATTATTTGCTTAAAATATAAATCCTTTGCGAAAATAAATGTCTTTACCCTGTAAAAGTAAGTAATTAAAAATAGATACAATTAATTCCGAGTCAAAATGTAACGTAGAAGCAATTTGTAGCTAAGTAACTTCTTCTTAAAGACAATAAATTAGCGATTTTAAGATTTTTAATCTAAGCAATTTATTCTGTTGGTAGATTAAAAAACTGATGCTTAAACCTGTTAATGTTTCTTGTAAAGCTAATAGATTGTTTGTAATATTTATTTATAGGTTACTATAACTTCTCTCAGCGGTTTCGCCTGCGTGAAAGTAGAAAGCATATAGCCTATGTCACGCAGTGATGAAGTAGCATTTAATTGATGAAAATAATTTTCAAAATCGATCCAATAGTTTTTGAGTTTATTTATTAGATACCTACCTACAAACAAAAATAAAAATAAAATGTTCTTTATTATATTACTTTTTATATACACCGAAACGATATACACCCCTACTTTTTAATTAGTGCAAAAAAAATGGGCTCTATCTGTACCCGTCACTGATCATATTTTTGTAGTCAAAAGTAGAAAAAACCGAAATCCTAAAATTGACCACGAAAAGGTAAATTCATCATAGAATCAATCCAACATAACAATTGCTAGTAGAAAATACTGCGGGCAGTGTTTTTCCTTAATAATTGTCACTTATTCATTAATCAATAGCCTGCACAATATTTCCATACATTGAGTGACATTTTTTGGGACATAAACCAACGATAATAACTTTGCTGTTTATGAATATTATTTATTGAGATTTTACTTATAAAATAACAAGGGCTTTTCTAATAAGCCCTTTAAGTATTTGTACTAATTAAAAAATAGTGGTGTATACAGCAGAGGTGCCCCCGGTGGTAATGACCCCGACTTACGAGTCCTAGGCTGTATCTGGCTCAAAACTGTGAAGCAAAACAACGCATCGTGAGAAAACCGGCATGTCCTAGAAACAAGACATGTGACATCCACCAACCCGCTCTGGACCCGCGAGGTGGATTACAGCCCATTCCCTCTCCTAGAGAGGAGGCCTGAGTCCCAGCTGTAAGAACATTAAAAGGCTGATTATGCTTAATTGTTTGTGCCCACCTCTTGGATGTCAATCCACCGCCTCTGGGTTTTTACGAACTTACTTATTGAGACATAATGTAGGTATACCCTATAATTAAAATAAATTAAGCATTTTATTTCATAATAATCTAAATATGTTATCTTAAAAGCTGTTTTTGGAAGTCGTTCATAATGATCATAATTTTTTTTTATGTAGGCAGGTACAATCACTTATAACAGGATATTTTTATAACCAGTCTAGGCAAATATGCCTAGTAAAGTATTTATGTAGGTAATTTGAGATACCTGCCATGAGAATGTGTTTTTATCTACCACGTCAAACTTGTTATGGAATTATTAAATAATATTCAAAGATTCCGTCTATAGTAAGATGGAACATAAAAACAGCCTTTAAGGCCCGGTTCTACTTATTTTGAACTTTTTTAAACCTCTGGAAATCCACGAATATAAAAGAGAATACCATGAAAAATGATTTTGTTAAAATATAAAACCACCGTGCAAAAATCAAAATATGGTATAAATTAGTTGGTTCTATAAAAAAAATCGCGAATCTGAGCCTAACTTACGATTTTAAACGTGTAGGTATGTCTACGAGATTACATCACGGAAATATTTAAAAGTCACAAAAAATAATAAAACTTGTTTTTTTAAAGGACCTCGCAAAAACAAAAATCTTGAATTGGTATTGTTTTTTAGTAATAAAAATAAAAACCGCTGTTACGGGGGGGGCGCGAAATCGACATGGACCCGGGCGGAGTTCGTACAAAATACTCAGTGATTACAACCGGCTCTTAAGATTTGTAATCGCTCACAAGTCACTCTGTCAACGAAGCGGCAACGACACGAGCCGCATGCCGCTTCGACGACAGAGTTTCATACTTTTGTATATAAGCTGTGAGCAGGCGTACTCCAAGCGTATAATGACGAATACGCGTCTATGAAGCTACGCGTTCGTGGACAGTTGGCTTAATAGACCTTACCACACACAAAACGCAAACAAAATCAATCAACAGTCAAGACTGTGGTGAAGCTTGTGCGTGTGGTAGGCCCTTATGATTGATACTTGTCTGGTGTTTATAGCTACTGGGGAAGAGAAGTAGCGTGGACTATTTTGATGTGCGCGATGGCACATCAGCGACGCCTTTTCCTTTAATAAATTCGAAGACGAGACAGCTGCTTTCGTAACCCAGTGTTCGATCATACTATCGCTTAGCAACAGTGGTCAAACGCGAGCCTATCAATTATAAAAAAAAAACCTCGTTCATAAAGAGCTTGCTTAAGCTTGCTTGCTTGCCTGCTTGCTTGTTTGCTTGCTTGCTTGTTTGCTTGCTTGCATGCACGAGGCCTCCTTGGACACGAGGCCGCTGGCGAGGCCACTTCGCCCAAGCTTAGCGCTATCCATTTGACGACCTAAACTCTGAACTGCTAAAGGGGAACTGTATAGATGAAGGTATAGCTCTATCCCTGTTTCTCGCTCGCACGACTGACATTTTAACACGTCATGGTAAGGCCCCAGAACCATCGTACTATCAAATGGTAGGGACATTTTGTAAGGTCATGTGTCATCATTATATAAATGAGATTTTCCAAATGAATCGCAAATAAATACATAATCATGATGATTGATGGGATTTGCGTCTTTATAATCTGACAAATAGGTACGATTGTATTTAATTTAAAATCGAATTAGTGTGATGGAAATTATGGTGTGTAAAAACCGTTTTTAAAAGTACCTTTAATTTTATCACATACTAGCTGTGCCCGCGACTTCCTTCGCGTGGACTACAGGATTTTGAATTTACTTTTTCTAAAATAAAAGTACTCCTTGCCTGTGTTACTCCTTATTACATCAGCTACCTGCCAAAAAAAGTCCCGTCAAAATCGGTCCAGCCATTTCAGAGATTAGCCCGGACAAACAGACCAACAAAAACTGTAAAAAAAAAATATATTTTGGTGTATGTACCGTATATATATTCATATGCATGTAGTAAAAAGCAGTTATTTCAATATTACAAACAGACACTCCAATTTTATTTATATGTATATAGATGTATAGACTAGCTACTGCCAGCGGCTTCGCCCGCATCATCATCATCATCATTTCAGCCGAAAGACGTCCACTGTTGGACATAGGCCTCCCCCAAGCGTCGCCACAACTAACGATCCTGTGTGGTCCCTGACCAGTTTATCAGTCCACCTTGTAGGAGGCCTTCCAACGCTAAGTCACAGCCATTCCAGAACCTTTCAGCCCCAACGGCCATCTGTTCTGTGAGCAATGGGTCCTGCCCAATTGCCACTTAAGTTCGGCGATTCTTCAAGACCTCTACTTTGTAGCTATCAGGTAACATCTAGGCTACGTTAGGCACCGTGGCCCTGGCTGGAACGTAAAGGACAACTGAAGGAGCACAGAAAAGTCTTTTACCACTAAAAGTCTGACACTTCCTCTCGCTCCACCCAGAGCCGGAAAAGTCATTTGATGATTTTCAATGTAAAAAAAAGTTGATAAAATTACCTATAAACGCAGATTGTTATAATTATTCTCCCGGTGAAGTTATTTGATGGTTTTTCAACCCATAAAATAATGACAAATTCATAGGTAAGTCAGCATTAATTCATTAAACCTCAAGCGAAGCGCGTTCGGTCTCTCATTGTCTTTCTATTGTGTCTCTAATTACGGTCTTCGAAATGTTAAACAATTGGCATCATTACTACCCACAGGCACAAAATATATAGGTACAGAAGTCAATCTACATACAAAGCGCGCTCGAGCAACGCACACAAAGGCACCGTTCACAGACACGATGTCTCGGTCGCGTCTCGGATCACTCGTCGAACAATTCCGGCTCAAACGCTCATTAGTGTGCGTCCACCGAGCGTAGGTATAAAAAGTGAAGTACATATATGAGATTGTCTTCTGTACCTATCTATTTTGTGCCACAGGTTTGCTTGTTAAAGTCCTAAAAAACTTACAAAGTTACAACATTTGTTTGATCTTAGCGCGTATAAGAGGCTCATGACTATAACTCAAGTTAATTTGTTAAGATATGCCGCTTTGGTACATTTTATTGCATTATGTAAATGTAATAACGTCTGTTGTCCTTTCTGTCGATCTTAATCATGTTTTACAACAAAGTCCTGTCGAATATTCATGGTAAAACAGTTAAAGACAAGTTCTAAAACGATGTTATTATCTCAATCCATTAGATGTTAGATTAGAACATTTTTGTTTGAAGCACTGGAAAAACCAAACGAATGGGCTGGGGTTTTAGGCCTTTGCCACACTTAACGGAAATCCCGTCGCGGTAGATTGGCGACGGAACGCCAAAACATGTTATCTATATCTACACTAATATAATAAAGACGTAAAGTTTGTTTTTTTGGTTTGTAGGAGGTAATCTCTGGAAGTACTAGTCCGATTGCAAAAATTTTTTCACCGATTGAAAGCTGCTTTATTCCTGAGTGACATAGGCGCATTTTATGTACGCGGGCGAAGCCGCGGGCAAAAGCTATTTGCAAATACATTATAAGTAGCTGGCACACTGCGCGGAAGATCCGGCACTCCGTCGCGGACGATCGCTACACTTGACAAAAATGCCAGAGGGGAAGATCCGCGACGGGATTTCCGTCAAGTGTGGCAACGGCCTAAAACCTGTCTATTATCTTGGAATTTTAATACACACTCGATTTTATTGACCAACCGCGATATCTGGACATACATATAAATAAACATTCAGCAAAATACGAGTTGGAATTGTGAGTCACAGAAAATTGAATCTTATAACATAGGGCTCAGAGTCAAATATTCAAAAATAAAGGACAAGAACCTAATGGATTAACACTTGAGCCATCAATTGAAGTTAAAAAAACATTCAAAAACCGCAAATTATGAGGTTTTAAATAAAGGATGAACGCACACCGAGCAATTTCATTAATTAGCTTTATCTGTTCGTTCTTAATACGTCGTAATGACGTATCATCAATCTTATTTAATTTAAATACATGACAGGGACAACACTTGACAGATTAAAAACCACATCGATTTAATCTATGGACACGTAAGTACTATAATTCTTTAAATAAAAGATGTCCTCGAATTGACAAGTTAGGCAAAAAAATCTGATTGTGGAAACGGAAATGTTAAGGCCAGGTTCTACTCATTTTGAACTTTTTTAAACATCTGGAATTCCACAAATATAAAATAGAACTCCATGAAAAATTATTTTATTAAAATTAACTGTATGACCAATCGTCGGGCAAAAATCAAAACATGATACAAATTAGTTGCCTCGATAAAAAAAAATCGCGAATGACCCTAACTTACGATTTCAAACGCGTTTGTCTACGAGATTACGTCACGGAAATATTTACAAAAAATAATAAAACTTACTATAAAGGGCTTCGCAAAAACAAAAATCTAGAATAGTTACTGTTTTTTTTTTAATAAAAATAAAACCGCTGATACAGGATTGCGAAATCGACATAGACCCGGGCAGGTTCACAACATACTTCGCAACTACAACCGGCTCTTAACCTTTTGAATGTCTTAAGTTACACAGTTCGACATAAGCCATTGTCTTTCTATTGTGTCTCTAATTACGGCATTCGAAGAGTTAATCTATGGTCACGTTGGTACTATAACTCTTTAAATAAAAGACGTCCTCGAATTGGCAAGTTAGGCAAAAAAATCTGATAGTGGAAACAGTAATATTAAGACTTAGAACTGGCATAAAGCTCTTGTGTTAACATAGTTCCTGTTCAAAAATAAATCATTATCGACCGCCCACGTGTCGCCTTGACTTGACGCCGATTACGCGGCCTAATGTTGTTATAAAACAGCTTGAGTACCAAGCTCACCATGACTCCAGTAGGTTGCTACCAGCTAGTGTTGCCAGTAGGGAATCCAATCCCGCGAATGCGTGACCCCGCACCTTTTCTGCGGGATCGGAAATGCGGGATTACTTATGCGGGATCCCGCACGTCTGCGGGATTGAAGTTTTTTATAAGAAAATTGGATTCTGACAACCTGCCGCCGTTATGATTATTTAATAGACCCAACTCATCCTAATTAAAAAGTTATGAAACAACTTTACATGGAACTCGTGACATTTTTTATAGAATATGGATGGAAAGTAATTATTTTGTTTCCAATTTTTCCTTGCAGTTAAACAATTTTTGAATTTCCTCGGGACTGCTGACTTCAGTCCTGCAGGCATGTGGGATCGCGATTTTGATGCGGGATCGCGATTTTGATGCGGGATTGGATTTCCTAGTTGCCAGCCCTGCGTTCAAAAATAACTAGAGTAGAATAGAGTCGCTACTCCAACCGTTCAAAAATACTTAGAGTTGCAATACTTCCAATCCAGGAACGCTCTTTTATAACTCTAGTAACTACCCTAGAGTTAACCAGACTAACTCTAACTACGAGCAGGGTAGGTTGGTGTAAGCGGCCATAAATGACACTTGCTTGGCATTGACAATTGAACTCTAAGTTCGCGTTCAAAAATCTTGTGTAGAGTATCTAACCTGATGACGTCATTAGAGTTAGCTCTAACCAGAAATTTTAACGCAGGGCTGGTGTCCCGGTTTATGCGGGAATTCACGGTTTTCAAGCGTCTGGTGACTCGTCCCGGTAAACACATGATCGAGACGCCGAAAACCCAATTTTTCATTAACCTCCGGACAAGTCTGTTAGGCGAGCAAAACATCGTCGTCGTCATATAGGTCCGCTATTAATTTATTTTTGCACTCTCATTTCACAGGTTTTGACTTTTATGCTTTTAAGTCTTGTATTTCTGTATAAATTGTGAAAAGAAATCTTAGCCTTCTGAGATAGAGTGCTAAATTGTTTTTAATTTTGAGGTAGTGGCCACATAGTTTTGCTATCCCTGCTTCCGACTGGCTTAGTCTTTTTATTGTTTTTTTTTTTTTTGTGGTCTAAAAAATCCGGTTTTTTTTTTCATCTTTCATCCCGAATTTCACTTACTGAACTTGGCAACACTAGTACAAACCACACCATATGACCATATTATTAGGCAACTCAACGTCGGACAGGCGTAATGACTCATTTACTACACCTTTTCAACGAATACTCGTCCATTTATCATGTTGACTGTAAAATATGGATGGATATACTCGTTTATAGGTACGGATGAGCTCACAACAAACGGTAATGAAGTGTGGCAACCCTAACGTTTGACAATTAACGTCGTTAAGACCCGCAGCACAGTGTTGCAACATGCAAATATGTGTGTTTGTAGAATTAGCATTGGGAATCAGTGATTGATCATGCTTTGTTTTATTTTGTTGCCAGTTACAAAATATAATGGCTGGGGAATATGTGGGTTCTATTTGCAGTGACGTCATCTGTTATTTCGATAATAGCTTTAATTTGTTAAAATGAGTTAGAAAGTAGTAGTGGCGACACTTGGGAGAGGCCTATGTCCAACAGTGGACGTCTATCGGCTGAAATGATGATGATGAGTTAGAAAAGCCATGGTTATACAATGTCGTAGGGTTGGGTTTTAGACAATTTGGGAGTATTACACGGGCACGGAATTTTTTTTTTATTATTATTATTATCAATAGGCGCTTGACATCTATATCGCCTGATGGGAAATGATGATGTGGTCGACGAAAGAGCACGCTTGCCTAGAAGTAACCCCTCCACTCTTGATATAAAGACCTCTAGAGATTTTTTTATGGTGGGAAAATCATCTATGACAACCCCCGCTCTTGGGTGGAGCAGGAGATAGTGTCAGACTCTTACTGACAAAAACCCACCCCGTTCCTTCAAGCCTTCATACCTCGAGCCCCGGGGGTTCGAAACTAACTCTGGCCCCGGTAGGCATCGACCCAGCTGGGCCCCTGCTTTTGCTGACAACTCCTTGAGGCGCGCAGGAACAGTGCGCGCCGTCGACGACTTGAGCTCGGTCCGGACAGTTACCGGACGGTCGGACAGTAAGCTACCCATAGCTCGTCGTCAGCAATCCCGCATCTACGGTGGCCGGAAATCGGGATCGGAATCCCGGCGGCGGCTAGAGCGCCGTTGCCTGATGCGGTCGGCCTCCTCCTTTGCGAGCATTACTGCTTCGCAGAAGTCGGCGACCGCCTGCTACTCCTCCTCGCTCCGGATCATGGCCTGAACCAAGGCCCGGCGCGAGAGATCTCCGCTGCTGATTGCCCCCACGAGGGCAAGGCGATGCTCTGCCCAAGCAGGGCACACTTCGAATGTGTGCTCCACCGTGTCCTCCGGGCGGACCTCTAGAGGTTGTAGCTATCAGTGGACAGACTTCGGCAGGGAATTCTACTCCTTAGCTGTACGCATAATGAATGTGTTCTTAAAACTTTTTGTGCATATGATTGGGATGGTCACCATGTACCGGTGACGCAACGCGTAGTATATACCGGTGTACATTGGGAACAAGGTGTACATTGGTTTTCAATGCAGATGAATGGAAACTGTGAACACTCCAGTATGTAGGCTCGATTTGGACCTTTTATTACTTTCCTTTTATAGTTTTACTAAACGTACGTGTTCAAAACCCCGAGGCTAGACTCACGTGAAAATGGTTTCAAATTTCCCGGAATTGGGATCCCGAACTTCCAAATCAAACATAATATATATTCAACCTTTTTTTTTCACGAAATTTAATTTAAACTCACACGTTTGTTCCGTCGTGGCGTGACCTATTGTTTTAACATAATCACTTTTCTCAATGACATTCATTTTTATGAAAACGTACAGGCTCCACTCGAGCATAATTCGGGCTCCCCGGCCTCGGTGTGAAGAGCTCATGAATAAGGGTTCTGTCCATAATAAGCAGGTGTGCACGAAATTAGGGCTGTAATGAATTTTTACATCCGCTTGCATAATTGCGGAATTTCCGCAAATAATCGTAATTCCGCGTCCGCATACATAGTTTTTGAACGGATTGAGGTTTACCAAGCGAATACCTTTTAATGACATCCACTCTCTAACCGGGTTTTTACTTAGTTAAAACTTCAAACTACTTGTTTCTGAAGACAAATTTCAGAGTTATTAGTTACATATTTAATAATATGTAACTAATTTATTTTGTAATTAACATGCGGCGCGACGCCAAACCAAACCCTTTGAAGTTCTCGTTTGGAGTGCAAGCAAAAATGAACTTAGCGGTGGTCAGGTGGAAGTTTCTTTGATGGCACTCCAAATAATAAATAGACAAGAAGAAGGAAACAGAAAAACGTCAGGCAACTGCTAGGTAGAGGCCTGGCAGTGCTGAACTGGACCAATTTGGCGCAGCCGTGAGACACTCAATGTTGACGTATCTTAAGATTAAGTAGTTAAGTTTATATAATTGTTACCTCATTGTGTGTATTTGTGCCAATTATACGTGTTTTCTTTCTTTCTTTGATGAAAATATGTCCTTTTTTGCCTTCGTTCCAAGGCCTCGGGGTTCTGTTTCATATAACCCATCGCCCCAGTAGGCTTCGACCCTGCTGGGCCCCTCCCTTTACTAACATATCCTAGAGGCGCGCATGCGACGACTCGAGCTCGGCCCGGACGGTTACCGGATGGTTGAACATTACCAGACGGCCAGAAAACTTGACCCTTTTTTCTTTTGCTGTTTTTGAGCAGGAGGTTGGCAGCGTTGGAAGGCTTCCTACAAGGTGGACCGATAACCTTGTGAGAAACCGATGGATGCGAGACGCACAGGAGCGTTCATTGTGGCGACACTTGGGAGAGGCCTATGTCCAACAGTGGACGTATATCAGCTGAAATGATGATGATGATGAGCAAGAGGTTCAATCCTCTACCTCCGCCTTCGCCTCTATAACATCCCTAAAATACACGTGTGGTGTAAAGATGCACGCTCCAGCGACCCTTCAAGTGGGATTTACGAATCTAGTGTACATTTACATGGATATTACTTAGGGCAATCCGGATGGGCAGGCACACAATACATATCTCTGGAACTTACTCCATCAATATTTTCTATTTTTCTTATCTGTGGTGAAAGTAGACTAAATTTTTGTTTGGAAAATGGATACGAGTGCCCTTCTCTAATAATTATAATTATTGCAACAATAAGCGTCCATAGTAATTTTCTTACCGTATGTAAATGTATTGATTTTTTTTACCCAATAAAATTGTGGCCGCCGTAGGCGCGGGCTTGCGGACGGCGAGCTATGCGTAGCACGCTATCCGATCGTCCGATAACTGTCCTGACCAAGCCTAAGTCGTCGACGGCGCGCAATGTTCCTTCGCGCTTCAAGGAGTTGTCAGCAACCGCAGGGGCCCAGCTGGGTCGAAGTCTACTATGGCCAGGGTTACTTTCGAAAGATAGCGCAGCCCCGGTACGAAAGGCAACGAAGGAACAGGAGTGGGTTTTTAGTCAGTAAAAATCTGCTACTACCTCCCGCTCCGCCCAAGAGCGGGAGATGTCACTAGATAATTTTCCGACAGGGAAACGAAAAAAAAAAATTATTGCTGGTTAACTTAAGTGTTGTTCAGGGTGTCTATGTACATCCTGAAGAACAAAGTGTTAACACATGTAAATCAATCAATATTTCGCACAGAAAATGGAGTTAAAGATCAGCGGGGCTCTATCCGGGCGCAGCTGGCCGGAATTAAATGCACTGATACTCAAGCTACTGCGTAGACGGCAGTACGAGTATCTGTGCATTTATTTCCGACCAGATTCACGGGACTAAACGCCTGAAATTTCATTAACTATGCTAGCATTTCAGGAAGCAATTACAGCTTTCGCCTTCATGAAACTGTTCAAACTTGGAATTTCCTCAGTTTTCTCAACAAATGTAACTTTAATCCCGTGACACCGGGAAATTTCCACGTGCCAAAAGTTCCTTTGTCAATACAATTGTAGCCAATAATAACTTTCTATTGAAAAAGTAACAAGCTCAAAGGTTTCCTTCCTAATGAATACCTACTCGTACTCGTACATGTAAACATTTTTACAAATTGCCTACATACAATACACTTGTGGTGAATTGAAAATATACATGCCTGTAGCTAATTTATCAGGATTTTTTTTCGAGGTGAGGAATCGTGAACTCGCCTGATTTGTACGTAGAACGACGTCACGTGGCGTGGATCAAGTGTAGCTCTACAAGTCTAGTTTCCAAACAAGATGTATGGAAACCGATGCGCCCGCAGAGCCGATTTGGGAAGATTTTTTAGACAAAAGTATTAATCGTACGAAAAAAATCAATAGTTGATAATGTTGTTCATGAATTTATAATTAACATTTTTTTTAAACCTATTGACCTAGCCGTTACCGAGGAGTAGGCTTCAGAAAGGTTGCTTTATGGCACTGCTTGGGCGCTTAGGTCATAACCCCGGGAGTACGTTTTCCTGGGAAAAAACATATTTCTCCTTTGTGTCTTTCTTTTAGAATGATTTCCGACTTTCACGGAAGCAAAACCGGCGTCAGAAGCTAGTACCTTATTCTCTCAGTTATAACAAAGGGCGCTACTAAGATTCCTATACATTTTTCATCGTGATACGACCTCCATTGTATTCAGAAATAAAAAATTAGTAATGATAAGCTCTTAAATATGGCTGTCCGTATCTGAATCTATCAGATTATGTAAATGTATTGTTTTACAAACAACAATAAGTTCGTGACCTCACTATCTGGTGTAATCTGTCTTAATATATGTTATCTGTAATTGTATTAGCGTATGTTATTAATGTTTCGGCGATTAACAGTCTGTGATGAAATAGGCGGGGTAGGCCACCCATCAAATTATTTTTTTTTATTGTTGCATTATTAATTTATTGGTTATTAATTTATTATTTTTTAGTTGTCAGTCTATCGTGTAAATTGTTTGTATTTATATATTTTTATTGTTGTTCTGTACTTCAATTTAAATCCAATCTAATTTTAATTTTAAAATACTATGTATAAATTAGGTTATTAAATTCGTGAATGTTGTGCACGCCTGTAATTGGTTTGTTTGCACTATACCATCTTCTGCAAGTTAAACGGAAAAAAAATGTGAAGAAATAGTTGGTGTGCCTTAATAATAAAATAATAATAAAATAGTTTCTAATACATTTTAGACTAGCCTGTTGATCTAGTAGTTAGTAGCCATGACTGATATGCCAGAGATCGAGGGTTCCATTCCCACCCAGGACAAATGTTTGTGTGAAGATCACGGTCATTTGTTCTGTGTCTGTGGTGGGTGGATTTATCTATACGTAATACGTATGTATTTAGGATTCTATAAATATGCTTATCAGTTGTCTAGTACTCATATCACAAGCTCTGCTTAGTTTGGGATTAGATGGTGACATGTGACAGCTACTGAATATTATTTACTAGCTTTTGCACGAAACTTCACCTGCGTACATAAAATATAACCTATGTCATTCAGGAATAAAGCAGCTGAAATAATTTTAGCAAACGGACCAGTAGGTACTTTCAGAGATTCTCTTCTAAAAAAACCCTTGCGTTGGGTCTATCTCGCTATTTCCTATAGTGTTTATTATAATAATATTGAAATCTATTAATTAAGAATCATTATTTAATTTAATTTGTTGTTGAACTTTCAATAATAACAATTTAACCATAATGCAATTTATAATTTGTAATTAAGATATAGTAATTTAAATTAATGACAATATTATTGAAATAACACAAGAAAATAATATAAAATCAAAATACAATTTTATTAGAATGAACAGCGTTGGGTGTGAACGAATATGAATGAACATTATGTGACGGTATGTGTGTGAAGTGTATAGAGTATGGTAGGTATGTGTGAAATAATGCTCTAAAAACAGCTAAGTGTGAAAACTATACACTGAATGAGTCATAAGGAAGCTTTAGCATAGCATAGCATAATCTGCCTTATAATGTGTCCACTGCTGGGACTCCGGTCTTCTCTCTAGGAGAGAGAATGGGTCGTAATCCACCACGCGGGCCCAGTGCGGGTTGCAGAATATCACATGTTGAATTTTTGGTTCTAGGACATGCCGGTTTTTTCACGATGTTTTCCTTCACCGTTTTAAGAGCAGCGGTGATGAAATAAATTACACAAAGTGATGCGCCTGTAAAAACAGCTCATTGTGAAAACTAAAGACAGAATATATCATAAGAAAGATTTAGGTGTATATACACTTGAGAGCAAAAAAATCGCACATGGCTTGTAATTTCGTTTAATACTGTTTTTTTCTTAAATCTAAAGATATTGAATACAAATAATAAAGCAAAATTGAAGCATACAAACATAGCTTTATAAAAACACAAAATTAAGATCATTGAACTTCACATAACTCACAAAAACCAGCGGTATACCCAATTCCCCAAATTCACGCATTTGCATTTCACTACTTGCACCTTTACCTGGAGCTACAAAAAGGGTGCTGTTTTGGAGTTTTAATCAATTTCCGGTAACGTGATAGCGTCTTTATTAGAAACAGGTGGATTTACTGGAAAAATATGGATACCATGCCCGTAGAGGCCGTTCAAGTTATTGCCTTGCCTAAAGCAGGCCATAATCAAAATGAAGTCGCTCGACAGCAAAATTTTAGCCGCTTCCCTATGCGTCTGGTATACCAAAGGTTTAAAGAGACCCGTGGGTATATTCGGCGACCAGGATCTGGCCGGTGGTGCATAGGATCAGGGTGTGATTATCGCTTTCCTGTAACAAGTACTTTGAGAAATCGGCTACTGAACACAATTGAACTGGTACAAAAGCTTCAAGAAGTTCGCAATGTCAGTGTAACTCAGTGGACAATTAGGAAAAGACTGGGTGAAGCAGGCCTGACTGCAAATCTCTCAGCAAATGGTACCAAATTGACCACAGCTCACCGACAAGCTCGGCAATAATTTGCCACGAAACACTTAAATTGAATGTATGCCTAATGGCAGGCTGTTGTGTTTTCTGATAAGTATAGAATGACTTAGATGACCATGATGGATGCTATAGGGTCTACAGAAGGTCATCATGGCAATTTTAACAATGCTGCATAAGCGAACAAGTGGGTTTTGGAAGCACTTTAGGGTGGCATAATGTTGGACACTAAAACTGACATTGTATTCATCACTGGGCCATTATTGGCCTGATATCGAGAGGGTTGAAGGCTTTATGATACATCAAAAAAGTGCTCGAAGAATATGTGAAGCTGCTTGTGTGGCTTGTGGTAGACTTTTTTCCCTCAATGCAGAACAACACCAGATCGTATGTCGCTAGATCAGTTTGCGACTACATGTAAGACGTTGGAATCATTGCGATAGAGAGGCCAGCTCGTAGTTCTGATCCCAATCCAATTGAGAATATCTGGAATGACCTTGAAAGAAGACTTAGTGCAAAAAGCCTGGCTCTCCACGCCTCCAAGAGCTTCAATTTGTCATTGACGAGGAGTGGGAGGTTATGCCTTAAGATTTCATGGTAAAATTAAAACGGTTGATGAAAAATCGAGTAACAGCTGTATATAAGGCTAAGGGAGGGAATACACTTTATTGACAATCAGGATGACCAAGAATTTTAAGTTTGACTCTCATTCTTTCTTAAATGAAATTTGGTAATTTTTCCCATATGTTGGATTTTGTGCTGTAAACCCTTTCAAGGATATTTTTTTACACTGTATTTCATATCATTAGAAAGGCAATTAAATAGGCTTTCAAAAAATGTATGAAATGTTTTCAATATCTATACACATTCATGAAAAAAACTGCCTGAACAAAAAGAGTTATGATGTGCGATTTTTTTGCCCTCGAGTGTATAATAGATGAATTTTATAGTAGGGAAAAGCCTAGACTTACAAAGATTTCTAACACCCTTTTTTTTTTTTTTTTTTATGGTGGGAAAAAATCATGCATTGACATCCCCCGCCCTTGGGCGGAGCGGGAGATAGTGTCAGACTCTTACTGACTAAAAGACCCACCCCGTTCCTTCTAGCCTTCATACCGGGGCTCGAGCGCCCTTTCGGATAACCCTGGCCCCAGTAGGCTTCGACCCGGCTGGGTCCCTGCTGTTGCTGACAACTCCTTGAGGCGCGCGGGAACAGTGCGCGCCGTCGACGACTTGGGCTTGGTCCGGACAGTTACCGGACGGCCGGACAGTGAGCTACCCATTGCTCACCGTCCGCAAGCCCGCGTCTACGTTGGCCGGAAATCGGGATCAGAATCCCGGCGACGGCGGCGGCGATAACGCCGTTGCCTGATGCGTTCGGCCTCCTCCTTTGCGAGCATTACTGCTTCGCAGAAGTCGGCGACCGCCTGCCACTCCTCATCGCTCCGGACCATGGCCTCAACCAAGGCCCGGCGCGAGAGGTCTCCGCCGCCGATCGCCCCCACGAGGGCACGGCGATGCTCCGCCCAAGCAGGGCACACCTCGACTGTGTGCTCCACCGTGTCCTCCGGGCGTTCCGCACAGTGGCGACACCCGGGCGTCACTTCCGCATGAATCGAGTGCAGGAAACTCCCGAACGAACCATGTCCGGTGAGTACCTGCGTCATGCGGAAGGTAAGGACGCCGTGAGGTCTTTCCAGCCACGCCTCAAAGAGGGGACTTACCGCCATGATTGTGGCGTGCCCAGCACTGGGTTGCGATAGTCGCTGACGCCATTTCACCATGAGATCTCGCCGGAGCTCTGTCCGCCATGCCGTGACCTGTCGCGGCAGCGGACTTTCACCCCGGCGTTGCATCTCCACGCGCATATCATGCATGTGTGCAAGGACTGTTGCCTCCAGATCCCACGGTGGTAGGCCAGCCAGGAGGCTCGCCGCTTCGCGGGAGACCGTGCAGTATCCCCGCACCATCCTTATCGCCATGACCCTCTGGCAGGCGTTCAGTATGGCCGCCGGTTGCTTTTTCAGCGACGGCGCCCACACCGGCGCCCCGTAGAGGGCCATGGACCGAACGATCCCCGCGTAGAGCCTCCGGCAGGAGGCGTCTGGACTCCCAAGGTTGGGCAGGAGCCGCTTGAGCGCAGCCGCAGCCCGGTTGAGTTTGGGAGCCAGACGTCGGAAATGCTCCACGAAATTCCACCGGCTGTCGAGGACGAGTCCCAGGTACTTCATCGTCGACCCGACACCGATGTCAACTCCTCCTACCGTTAGTTGGGAACTCAATGGCGGCGCGTTCCGAGACCGGCGACCGTGGAAACACATCGCCTCGGATTTGTGAAGCGCCACCTCGAGTCCCAACTCCTGGATCCTGTCAACGACCATCGCAACCCCGCGTGTCGCTAGAGCGACCGCCGCCTGGTACGACTCTCCCCGCGCTAGAACCAGCGTGTCGTCTGCGTAGCAAACCACGCTGACCCCGTCAGGGAAGTCGCCGCGCAGCACGTAGTCGTACCCGATGTTCCACAAGGGTGGCCCTAGTACCGACCCCTGCGGAACACCGCACGACATCTCTCGACGTTTCCAGTCTCCCTGGTGACCGGGGTAGACTATAAACCTATCCGACAGATAGGCCTCGACCACTCGACAGAGGTATTCGGGCACCCGGTGGTACCGGAGTGCCCTCCGGATCGTACTCCAGGGCAGGGAGTTGAAGGCGTTGGCAATGTCCAAGGACACTGCCACGACACACCTGCCCCGGGACACCGCAGCCCCCGTCGTGAGGGCTCGCACGCGCATGATGGCGTCCACCGTAGAGCGCATCCTGCGAAAGCCGAACCTAACACCCCGTGACCCCGTGTGAAGCCGGGGCGCATCGTTATTAAATAATAAATAGGTGTTTGGTGAATGACTGATCAACTTCAACTTGGATGGTTCATATTGCTCATGTGAGTAGGAGGGTCTTCTACTCTTTTCAGTCTCTTAAACGTCTCTAAAATTTCCTGTCATTTCATACTAAGGTTAATCTTGCCACTAAGGCCACTCTAATGCCTTGATCACTCGTACCGAGTAAACGGGTGAGACAGTGCTCTCGGCCGAGTACTCGGTACGTGTAAACACAGCGCGAAGTGCTCGGCCTATCACTTGTCTCTACAACTCGCTTACATCACTGTCTCGGCCGAGTGACATTTTACTGTCTCGCCCTTTTACTCGGTACGTGTGATCAAGGCATTAAGGCCAACTCGAGGTACATTTCTATACAACCGCTCTTACGTGATTATAATGTTATTTCACATCTTTCTCTAGATTTATTTATTTATTTAACACATTATACACATGGGTACAGAGGCGGACTTAATGCCTTAGGCATTCTCTTCCAGTCAACCTTTGGGTGATGCGGAGATAAAGTCGTAGTAGTATTTTGAATACACAGATGTCTTGTAGATATTATCTAGGCTTCTATAGAAATCAAAACCTAAATTTGTGTATAACTAATCCAGTAAAGACTTCTGAAAATCCTCTCCGACCTCTGCTCTTTTACGTGAACTTTGGCCCTCTATTATGTACGCATATATTAAACATATAAAAAATTATATGCATAGAAGTCTTGCACATTTAATCGAGATTCTGAATGACGACTATTTTTCTGAAAAACTTTTAAGGATTAAAAAAAAACACGTATTTCCTGGAACAAGTTTTGTGAAATATTCGAGAAAATCACGGAATCACCGAATGCCAACAGAGTTTTCAGGCGTTATCTCTCTTTTTTCGCATTGCCTCTTCATCAAATATCGCGTGGGATTGTGTTAGATGAAGCAACGATCTTTTAAACCATACTCAACGTTGACAATAGGCGTGGAAATTGGCCCTCTTAATCTCTTCTTCTACTGTCCATACTCGGAGTCTATACGGATGTCTTTTTTCTAAAATTAATCGTTTACCTTAAGCTATTGTAGCAATTGAGAGCAGTGGTGGCCGAGTGAAAACGGCCCCCGACTTACGAGTTGAAGGTCGCGGGTTCAAACCCAGCCAGGCGCATGACTTTGTATAATTTATGTCATCACCATTGCTCTCAAAACGGTAAAGGAAAACTTCGTGAGGAAACCGGCATGTCCTAGAACCAAAAAATTCGAAGACATGTGACATCCACAAACCCGCACTGGGCGGGGCCAGGGTTATCCGAAAGGGCGCTCGAGCTCCGGTATGAAGGCTGGAAGGAACGGGGTGGGTCTTTTAGTCAGTAAGAGTCTGACACTATATCCCGCTCCGCCCAAGAGCGGGGGATGTCAATGCATGATTTTTTCCCACCATAAAAAAAAAAAAAAAAAAAAAAAAAAAAAAAACCCGCACTTGGCCCGCGTGGTGGATTACGGCCCATTCCCTCTCCTAGAGAGGAGGCCTGAGTCCTGAGTGGGAATTTTATAAACTATGCTATGCTATGCTAATAACGAATTAAAACAATATATGATGCTAGTCGCTACAAACATTGGTCGTTTACTTATACTATTGCAGCAATTGTCAATACATTTTCATTGTCACTAACGTAAATATTGTCAATATCGCTTGACCGTTTCGGGGATCCTTAACAAAAGTTCATATCGGTGGCCTCTGAGATCGCTCCATATATGCCGGCGACGAGGTGACTAACCTAACTTAACCTAACCCACGCAAATAACCAAAATGAACACGTTTCTGAACCATTACCATTTGACCACAAAGGTAAATGACTGGCAAAAATGTTTAAAGGAAAGCTAAAGGCATTTAAAAAATATATTACACGTCATCTTTACAAAGACATTTCATTCTCATCGACTGATCGACTCGTTGCGTAACTTGGTGCGGTAGGGCGGTCCGGATAGTTACCGGACAGTCGGACGATGAGCTACCCATTGCTCGCCGTCCGGAACCCTGCGCCTACGGTGGCCGGAAATCGGAATCCCGGCGACTGGGGCGTGAAGACCGTTGCCTCGTCGCTGTGCGGCCGCCTTCTTTGCTAATTTACTGCTTCGCAGAAAGAGACGACCGCCTGCCACTCCTCCTACATTTGTGTGTTAAATCGAAATTTGATTGGACAAATAGGATCAATAAAGTTGTTGCGAGATTTACCCCTTTAATCCAAATTATGTCCTCCAATTCGACTCCACCTCGACTCATCATATTCATAAACAATTGTTGAGGTTTTTTCCCATTGTCTAGACACCAGAATCGAGTGGAAGTCTATCAAACTGACTTGAAATATAGACCTTAATACCCAGAGTTAGAGAAACATACATTTGTATATAGTAGCCATATTCTAGATTAATCCTTTGTTACCGGCTAGCTTACAAATTGTGAATAATAAAAAAAACAGTCGAATATCTATTGTTCGAAATTGGAACAGTTCCAAGTTCCAATAAATAGCAATCAGCTGGTTCTCTATTATGTTCATTGGGATTCGACCAAATGGCGAACAATAAAGTGTGTGAATTCTTCTCCCAATTTTAGGATAAGAGCCATACCAATGTTTCTCTAACAAACAACCGCTTCGAAATTCGAACTGTATCCATGTTCAAGTGTTTACTATATTTAAATTTAGAATTCTGGATAATTGTTAAGGTTTGGAACAAAAAGCTCTATTTGATAAACAACAAAGTTCAAATTCAGTTGTAACCACATACTTTTTATAGGGCCTTTACAATACATTAGGCCAATTAAAATGTTATTTAAATAAAATAGGCTAAAATCGGTACTTGAGTTAGCAGCGATGGATTAAAATTACACGTGAAAATTCATCAATCAAAAATATAACTTTGTTGGTGTTTGGTGTTGTATCTCTACGCGCAAGTGCCTCCAGATCCCAGTAGTTTCATCAGTTCTGTGGTGGAAACCGTGTGGTATCCCCGCACCATCCAGATGGCCGTGACCCTCTAGCATGCGTTCAGCTTGGCTGCCGGTTGATTTCGCAGCGACGGCACCCACACCAGCGCTCTATAACGGCGGTCTTTAACGGCGAGCGGGGCGGCGTGCGGTGCGACATTGTTAACAGGCGGGCGCGCGGTGAAAAGCGCCCAGAACGCTGGCAGCATTGCCCCGCTGGATGGCAATGCTGATTCGTTGACCGAAGAAAATCCCAGCCCTCTGGTCACGCGAAGGGTTGACTAACTTACTGATATCCCGAACAACTCAATGACATAATTATTATTATTTTAAGCTTGTATACACCTATTAAATAATAAGTTAGAGTTAAATAACTTATTAGTCTTTTAGTGCAAGGTACATGCACTAAAAGACTAAAACGGTGCATTGTGTACTAGCGGCTTAATTAGAGTTAAATTTCGACGCATAACATACAGCTCCACCAGTATATATATTAATATTTTGTCACATTAATTTACAAAGTACGTTAGGTTAGTTTCGCAAAGCAGGCTAACCCAGTAACGTGGTCGCAACTAGTTTAGTTTACGTTAACACCCAGTGGTGACACTTTTAGAATTATACCCGGCTTGTAACTGAATAACCGGTTATAAACAAAGACATGAGCGTCTAAACACGGCTTTATTTAGTAGGTCAAAGTTCTTTGAAAAGTAATGACCAAAAAAAAAGTACTAGCTGTTTTTTGATAAACACTGCATTTAGGGTTATATTTCACCGAGACACGGGCGGCGCGACCAGTCGTCGCTACCAACAATATGTATACACAGTATACAGCTCTTTATAGAGCTTAACTCACCTGCCCCCTAGCCAAGTTACAAACGTTTCGCTTGCGTCGAACGCTTTGAGTTGGCCGCGTCGCCGAATCTTTTGTTCTGACCACGAGACTGAGCGTTGAAACGACGTCATTCCCGTACATTTGAAGCTTTCTACTAGCGTTAACTATTGCAGATTAGTAACTTGGCTAGGGGTACTGGTGTTCGTGAAATATAGCCCTTAGAGATATTGGTTTTGGGTGTGATGATGTGTAGACGTAGTTTTTTTTTCTCGTTCTCAACAAACTACTTTTTTTAACTCATGTTTTGGCTTATACTAAGGCCTTTAAGCCGTGTTTTAGTATGAATAGTTAATTTATTCATCAATATATTTTTTTTTTTTGAGTAGGTATTTGGGGACTACAAGGAAAAAATAATCATCTAATGACATCTCCCGCCCTTGGGCGGGGCGGGAGGGTGCGTCAGACTTTTACCGACTAAAACTCACTTCTGTTCCTTCTTTGTCTTCATTCCAAAGCACCGGGGGTTCTCTTTCGCATCACCCATGACTCCAGTAGATTTCGACCCTGCCCCTACGGTTGCTGACATCTCCTTAAGGCCCAAGCGCCCGAAAAGTGCCATAAAACAGTGACTTTCAGAAGCCTACTCCTCGCTAACGGCCAGTTTAATAGGTTCGAAAAAAATATATGTTTATTATAGATTCATGAACAACATTATCAACATTTGATTTTTTTTTGTGCGATTAATACTTTTTTCTAATAAAAATATTTTGCAATTTCGCAACTTTTCCCTACTCCTTCGAAACGGCTTGGATCTTTAGAAACATTTTTATATATAAAAATTGGTGGTTAAATATTCTTCAAAGTGAACACAGCATATGTAAATCAATCAATATTTCGCAAAGAAAATGGATTTAAAGGTCAGCCGCGTACTATCCGGGCGCAGCTAGCCGCAATTAAATGCACAGATATGCGTACTGCCGCCTAGGTGGGAACGAGAGTTGTGTCTATTTAATTTCGGCCAGATGGTTCAAGGAACTATCAGCCATAAGGCGCGCGTGGACACTACGCGCCGTCAACGACTCAGTCCGGACTAGAGATGTGCCGTTGCCGGAAATATTGCCGTGAAGTGGGAATATTGGTGGGAATATTGCCGGAAATAGCCCGAAGTTTATTTATCTCACACCTAATAACTGATTAACATCCGTAGACTCATAGCAAGGTTGTAATGTTATTAATACTTACGTTTACTTTACTTCACAATAATCACATCTCTTTATAATATTTCTTATATATTTAGTTTGTTTATTTTCTTTGATCACTGTCATCTGTCATGTCACTACTATTTTCTTCTATGGTTTTGATTAGGTATCAACAAAGAGTATTTTTATAGTCTTAGGTTTTATTCTTTTACTCATAATATTATTTATTTTGTAAACATATAATTTGCTAACAAATTATATGTTCTCCTATCTGCGAATCATTCTTTAAAATTAAATTGTAATTTTTATCTTTTCTTGTAAAACAGCAATGCTGGCTGAAACCTGTTTTCAAATTTTAAATTATGAATTGACAGCCAGCATAGCCGTCAAAATTGATAAAAAACCATGTTTGTCAGTTTCTGGGACAGTTTGGTTCAGCTCCTGGTGTCAGCTCCTTGTGGACAGTTTCTTGGTGCAGTTACATGTGTCAGATCCTTGGTGACAGTTTCTTGGCTCAGCTCCTTGGTTCAGCTCCCTGTTGTGAGATTCTTGGTTGAGCTCCTTGAACTATGAAGACCTCCTCTCTGCCTCAGCCGGCCCTGACGGCAGAGGGCTGTACTACAATTGGACCTGGCCTCTGAGGGCCTCCTCTCTACCTCTGCCGGCCCTTATACTGGAGGGCTGTGTCGCCTGACCATCATCTGTTGCTGCCTGCGGCTGCGCAGCCTTCGCCGTCCCTCGTACGGCTGAGGGCTGCGCCTACACCAGCTGCTGCGCTCCGCCGTGACGCCGTTTGAGCTGATATTTGTATAACTTTATATCTTTTATATTTGTATTGTTTTTATATGCTTTTATTTGTAATATAACCTCACAAGGATTCATATCTATATATATTATTTCCCTCCATACCTTCCTCCCACACTCCTCACTTCCACACTCAACCTCTCACTACTCACCACACGTGCCTTGCCAGGGCTACTCCCTGGAGGCACTTACTCACTACACTCCCTCTTGCACTCGCGTAACACTCTTCCTTTCCTCTTACTATACACTTACACTTCTTACTCTCACTTTTCCTCTATACTCCTCACTCCTTACCTCCTCCTCATGTAACACTCACTCCTTTGTGTAACTCTGTACGTTACACATTACGTTACAAGGTTCAGTTGAAAACCAGCGTCAGGCAACTGCTACGTAGTGGCCTGGCATCAAGCTTAACTGGAACCATTTGGCGCAGCCGTGAGACATACCATTTAAGTTTCTATACTATAATAATTGTTATCTCATTGTGTGTACCTATGTGCCAAATAAACGTATTTTCTTTCTTCTTCTTCTTTCTTTCTTTCTAAGTATGAATATTGGCCGCAATGTTCCCATAATGGACAACCCAAGGACATACACTAACAGTGTGACTTATTAGCACTCGTAGCATACAGACGTGCTCGGTAGCAATATTTAATTTTATAAAATAACATCAGTGACCTTCTTTTTGCATTCATTTTTTGCTTAGTGTGTAGTTTAGTAAAGACAATGAAAACTTAGAATAAGTGAACTAGTTATAAATAAAATGGACAACAGCCCCTTCTAAAGAGATCGAGCGAATCTCTCCGCATCTCCAGCGAAGACGATGACCCAAAATCCAGCCCAATCTGATGCCTCAATCGAACCTGTTTCAACATCCGAGATACAAAGATGGATGTCAGCCATTGAGCACCATTTAAACGAGGTTTGTTCTATTGCCTCGGATGGCAAACTCAACTCGGAGCAGAAATTGAAAATTTCAACCTTGTGCCGTAAAATAGGATCTGGCACCTCACAGATGGCAGTCCTATATCAATCCTTGAAGCAGAAAGCAATCCAAGAGCGCATCCTCAATGAAGATCTAATGGAAAAGTGCCACTTGACAGATCACATCTTGGACCTCACGAAGACGATTAAGGACTCCGGTACTGTTTCGTTTGCCGACATGGTGAAAAAGGGGACAAATGATTTCGTTCGACCAACCAATTTAAACTCCGTGGCCATATATCCCAATAACAAATTGAAGTCCAGTGACGAAACAAAAGTCCTCGTGCAAAAGATGATACGACCAGATCAAGTCAAGTTGCATATACGTGGTGTCCATAAAACTAAAAACGGAGGCGTCATAATTAGTACGGAGACGAAAGATGACGCGGATAAAATTAAGCACGCAGTCCTGCAATCTGAATCTGGCCTTACCGCCGACGAACCCAGCAAGCGCAAACCCCGGATTGTAGTTGTAGGAGTGCCGTCTTCTTTGACCGAAACTGAAGTCTTCAGGTACATTTACGAACAGAATGTAGCCGAAAAGTTTCCGACGATTGCCATGGATTCCTTTTTAACCATGGTTAAATTAAGTCACAAATCGGGGAAGAAAGACACGCATACTTGTAACTACGTGGTTGAAGTTCCAGCCAACATACGAAGAGCTCTAATTTCCTAGACAAGAATTTTCATAAATTGGACTTCCTGCCCTGTCAGGGACTTCACCCTGGTTACGAGATGCTACAAATGCCAGCAGTATGGACATGCAGCAAAAACCTGTAGAGAAGTCAACTCGACGTGCGGCCACTGCAGTGAGACAGGACACTCGATGTCTGAATGCGCAAAGAAGGCGGACACACCGAAATGTGCCACTTGCTCTCGTTTCAAAAAGCCCTCCAACCATAAAACGGGAGACGCTGAGTGTCCTGCTAGAAAAATAGCGGAATATAGATACATTAACTCTATCGATTATGAGGGCGCCTAGTGCGTCATACTCAAGGCCAGACTTCCGTGTAACGCTTACTGCTGATTCAAATTCCAGTGTGTTGACCTACATACCATAATTTTTCTTATTATTTTAGCATATTTGTCCAATGTAAACATAACTCTTTAGAATTAACGCAACCTCGACTTTAACCCAATTACTAATTCTGCTGACGCAAAATCATATGTGTGTAACTAGAGAATAAAGTGCAAGAAACAGTTTTAGAATATAAAATAACATATTGTGACCTTTAGTGTTTAAGTAAACTAAGTATATAACATTATAAATAATTTAATCATATTTTTCACTACTTATAGACTTTTTAAATATTGTTATCAATAGTATTGTCCTAAAAAACTATAATGTAAGAGCTTCTACCGCCTGTGATACAGGTTTATCCTAGTACAGGCACATAACATAGCATTTACCTTTGTAATTACTCTTAAGATTTTATGTAACCATTTTACCAAATGTTATTCTGAATAAACATATTATTATTAATGCCGGCAACGGCACATCTCTAGTCTGGACGGTTAGCGGACGGCAGTACGGCGAGCTGCCCATTGCTTGTAGTCCGAAGGCCCACGCCTGCGCATTGCGATTGTGCCGACTTCGTGCTCTGTGATTTCAAAACAGTCGTTGACCTGAAATATTTTTTTAGCGGCTATGGCCAAAGCCAACCACACCCAAACAAGTTATGGTCATTAACATCAATTAATATGTCCAATAGGCCCCGCTATTTTGGCACCTATTGAGATTTATCTTTTATCTATGATCTACACATTAGAAAATTGACACTGGTTATAAATGAGGGCGTTACTTGTTATGTAATTTGAATATGGAATTGAATCAAATTATTCATTCAAGCGTTTTTTTTTAGAGTTTTAGCGCGAACTTTTTCCACTTTTTTTTTATACAGTCAACGAAAGAGTTTGATGTGTTTTTTTGCACACCTTTTTGCTGCGCTGTTTATTATGATAAAAAGTAGGTGGTTGAGTGTAGTGTGCGTAGAATCTTTTTAATTATCTACCTAAATAAACTTATCTATGCATTGAGATGTAATAAAAATAAGGCTACAAGACTTGTGTATCAAAGTAAGTAGGTATACAATTTCTTTCTCAAGAATTTCTTGCTCATTTTCCAAGACTTGTGATTTTTGAATTAGGTCGGTTTCATTACAAAGCTACAAAGCTGTCAGTTATCAAAAATTTCAGAAGTTTTGGCGGGAATTTTTCGAGTGAAGTCAGCTCAGTTGAAAGAAGGATAGATGTTTTAATTATTCGTTAATTAATTCCTAGTGGATTTGTGAAGTACAATTGGTATCCTTTTTTTTTTTTTTTTTATAGTGGATAGGCTCGCGTTTGACCACAATCTCACCTGATGGTAAGCGATGATGTGGCCGACGATGGAGCACGCTTGCCTAGAAGCAATCTATTCACTCTTGATTTAAAGACCATAGTTTTTTATCTCAAGGGTCTTTTTTTCCGATGGGAAAAATCATCCTATGACAACCCCCTGCTCTTGGGCGGAGCGGGAGATAGTGTCAGACTCTTACTGACTAAAAAACCCATCCCATTCCTTCAAGCCTTCATACCGGGGCTCGAGCGTCCTTTCGGATAACCCTGGCGTATCTTAACCCTTAGAAGCCTGATTTTTCAAATTAAATTTAAAAAAATATCAGTGTGTACTCTGCAGGAGCTAGATAAATGGAAAAATAATAAAAAAAATCACATTATATATTTCATATATATATTTCGAAAAAAAAACCTGGTATCAATTTTGATACTTCAGGCATTAGAACCATAAATAAGTCGGAATAACAAATAATGTTGTTAGGTATGAAATAATGAGAAACATCTGTTATTTTTATTGTCACATAAAGAAACTTTACATTTTATACAAATCCATGAAGTAAGTTTTCTACAATTGTTATATTTACATTTATTCCTAGAATCTAAAAACATTTTCTCATGGCCGACTCGATCGTAACGTACGTCAGTAGGGGGCAGGACCTGTACACCTGCCCGTGGCTTTTTAGAAGGATCAGGGATCTCTTCCCGTCGACTGGTACTTGGTCTTCCCCTTTTATTATCTGGCCGAGTTTGATACCGACATAAAGTGTCAGCAAGTTCGGTTCTGAAGTCGGCTAACTTCATTATATCCTTCTGCGATTTCCTGTTCACTGTACTAACCTTTTTGTACAGTACCCAAGCATTTATCACAGTCATGTCCAAGAGATGATAAAACAGCCTTGTTGTCCACTTTCTTGACTTTATGCGAATGCGATATCGACCAATGAAGCTGTCCATCAGATCAACGCCTCCCATGTGAGCGTTATATTCCTTTATGACCCGAGGACATGCTACTTGGATATTCGTTTTTAGTTTTTTTTCGTAACGGGTTATAGTCTCTGCTGGTTCAGCACCAACATAGGTGGAAAGTAATAAAACTTGCTTATTGTCTTTCCAGCTCGTTGCCGAAAATTCTACGCCTTCAAAAGAGGCAACGTTTTCATGATATGTGCCTCTGGGTACATTAGACTTCAGGATTTCCTTTTTCTCTGGCAACTTGCAGGATTTACCAAGCCTGTTTCTCTGTACAGTTCCAAGACAATAAATACCTTCTTTGGTCAAGTAATGTAGCAGAGGAATATTGGTGTAAAAATTATCAAAATAAATGATATGGTTGATGTGCCTTGGGACTGGTCGTAACAGTCGTATAACAGTATTTGATACTACGCCGAGGTCTGGTTCGCCAGGTAGACGTTCAATGTCCTTAGCTCCTGAGTAAACTTCAAAACTGTATGCGTATCCAGAAAGAGAGCATAAAACATATAATTTGAATCCCCACTTGTGGGGTTTATTTGGTAAATACTGTTTCATAAAATGCTTTATTTTTGTTGCACACATTTGCTCGTCTAATGATAGCCGATGGTCAAATGGTACAGTAATAAATTTTTTATTCAAATGATCTATCACTGGTCTAACTTTATGGAGTCGGTCGTGTTGTGCATGATCGGAGGGCAAATGCTTAGTGTCGTCATTCATGTGAAAAATTTGTCTGATTTTATCAAATCTGTTACGGTTCATGGTTTGTGCTATGGGTTCAAATTTAGCTATGTTTGACCAATACGACCTGACACTGGGATAATGGTAAACACTTGTAAAAATAAGAATTCCAAGAAACTTTCGTAACTCTGAAACAGTAATAGGTTCTGTAAAGTTGGGATTCTTTTGGAAAGCATACTTATTTGATTCGTCCACAAGAAATTTCAATAATTCTTCATTGAAGAAGTAAGAAAAAAATTGAAACGGCGTTTCCAAACTTAGAATTTCTGGTGAGCACTCAGTGTTTCCTTCGAATTCAAAAGCGTTTTGAACAATGTCCATATTTTTTACTCTCCATACTACATTTCGAGGGTTGCAGGTGTAATTATTCACCAAAGGAGTTGGACTTTGTTCAACGATCTCTAAATGTTGAGATTCGTTGACTAACGGCGAATTTGCTTCTAACTCAGGATCATTGGGCGAATTACCTACATCATCTTCGTCTTCTAGCTCCATCTGCAGATCTCTTTGACTCGAATAGTATTCGATGTCATCTTCATTATCGCTGGGCTCGTCCTCGGAAATTTCACCATTTTCTAGCTGCCTCAAAATGGCTTCGATGTCATCCGGCTTCATTTTCGATAAATATCTATAAAGCAATTGAGAAAAAAGTTATTCCACCACCAAACCAAGCAAGATTTTATTCAAAAAATATGATTAGCTAAAAAAATAGTCACTAGGTTTCCAACAGCCGGGAATGCCTGAAGTACCAAAATTGATACTCACAAAAATAGCACATTTCTCTTCAAGCAAAGAAAACAATCGTAACAAAAATTATATTTTAGTAAAATTATGATATTTACTCACCTCAAAAGTATTTTTATTATTCGGAATAAAGAAAATTCGTCAAAGGTATAATGCACCAAACTTTTTCAAAAAGTGTGTTCACTTGTTCAATAAGGCGGGAAAGCAAAATGTCATAGATAATCAAACGATGTTGACATTTGACTTTTTTTTTTAATTTCAATCTAAAGAACACTATGCAATAATATTATACATCAGCATAACATTAAAAAAAAAAACTAACTAGAAGTATACAATCGGTTTGAAAGTTCAGTATCAAATTTGATACTCGAGGTATTTAAGGGTTAAGGGTCTGCACAACTGGACAATATCTGGAATCATTGAAACATGCACAACTTTGGCAAAATGGAGCTGAGAATTTGATTGTAGTTTGGACTACCTCAGTAAAGATATACACTGACATGATAGTAATATACATAAATAATTAATAAACACAATTAATAATAATGACGATAAAAAAGAATACCTGACATAATTATTTTTTTTACTTATACACGACATAATAATTATACACATTCGTTAATTTAATTTAATTTAAATAATAATGACGTTAAAAAATAAATAAAAATATTTGACAAAATTCACGCATTCTTATTCACAAACATAAAATAATAATATACATACATCACATGGCGACACAGAATAAGCATAAAATACATTATATATTTTACTCATACTTATACAAAGATATAGTGTTATAATAATACACATACATAATAATAAACCTAATTAAATGCAGCAAATTAGATCTACAATAATTATCTATTGAACTCCGTGAATTGCTAATTAGCCCTCTTCCTCTCTCCTACATTTTGCTGTGCCCGACAGGATCCATATTGATCTACTTATGAAAATTTTTAAAACCATCTATGTATACATATGGATTGCAATAAAGTATTGAGTATTGAGTAAAGTTAGCCAAAGGCTGACCCGTTACATTAGCTGTCAAATACTTCAAAAAGATTAGAATTTGTTACATTTGCATTCTAATTCTAATAAAAGTAACTATTCAATGGATAAAAAAATGGAATGATGGAAATAAAGCTTTGACCAAGTATCAGTAGCCAGGTCAAAAATTTCAAAAAAAAACTGAGCAAGAGCGACTCGGAATCGAGCACTGAAGGTTTCGTACAAATTGAATGATTATGAAATTGAATTACGAAGATTTTTGAATCGATTTTTTTTTGTCCTACACAAACGGCATAAAAAAAAAATAAACTACAAAACTTCCTATTATTAAGCTATGTGATCTTGCTTCATGAGAAATTCCAGGATTCTAGGTCTACGGGAAGTATCCCTATGAATTTTTAAGGCCTTAAGAGTGTCGAAATAAAATTTTTTGCAGCATAAACGGCTGTATCTTTTTTTTTTCGTTAACTTGAGGTTATATTTTTTTTACAGCTTTACGGGACCGCAGCCCTGAATATACGGTTTTAATTTCAATTCGATATCTCCACGCATTCCCGAGATAAAGGGTCTTGGCTTACAGAAAGACTGACAGACAGACGAACAACAAAGTGGTCTATTAGGGTTCCGATTTTTTCCTTTTGAAGTACGGAACCCTAAACAAAACAAATGTTATAAATTCTGTCAGCTGAAGTTGGTACCTAAATCTATTCTTATTAACTTGCAAAACACTTATTAGTGTATCAAAAAACGTCACCCATCCATCCTTACTATATATAAACGCAGCTTAACCTCAGGCTCAACGATTAATTGATTCAATATAATTCCATTATTATCTCCCTCATAATGAATGTGTGCACGCCACACATATTGACACTACATATAAATGCCAATATCAATCAACACTGTTATTTCATTAGGGTCCATTATATCAAACAAAAACGCAAATATGTCCAATTCCATTTCCACAATTTTCGGTTACCATGCAGACAGTAATTGGCTACTGATCTTCGAATAAATACACATGGGTTATATGTAAAACATTAACAACTTTGCACGACTGTATTACGAACATCATAAACAATAACTTTTGTTCTATGACTTTTTACAAAAACATAATACTTTTGCCAAAAACCTCTGTATTTTGCTGGCTCCTGCGCACTGTTCTCGTGGCGGGGGTGCTTAATGTACGGTGCAAGCGCATCAAGTACCCCGCCACCCGATACCCACTTCCTTCCGCTATTGTACCATCGATATATATGTACTACTCACTCTTGTACAATCACTTGCTTCGCATAGAGTTCGTAATATTTAGAATGTTCAATTGAAATATTTTTATTTTTGTATTTAAATCTGATTACTTAACTAAAATATGATTAATTTTTAAAAGTCATAAAACAAAAGTCGTTGTTTATAATGTTAGTAAGTACTATAGTCTTGAGAGGTTGCCAGTTTTTACAAATAGGTAACCCTTATATTTTCCTCTTCCTTGCGTCGTATTCCTCAATGCTGAAGGTCGTGACCTCCCTGCTTCATCACTTTACTTTTTATGGTGTTTTTCCATTTATTCCTGTCTCTGGCGGTACCCTTATATTTTATTTTAATATTAATTCATCAAATAACTGGTTAGAGTGAGAGGCAGTGTGAGACTTTTACTTGACTTGCAGGAAATTGCCCCAAGGGAAAAAATCCGGGATAAACAGTATCAACATGCTTTTCCAGGACATGGTCTACCCATGTGCCAAATTTTAACCAAAACTGTTCAGCCGTTCGAGCATGAAGAAGTAGTAGCGGCGCAGCTGGGTCGAAGCCTACCGGGGCCAGAGTTAGTTTCGAAAGACAGCTCGAGCCCTGGTATGAACGCTCGAAGGAACCGGGTGGGTTTTTAGTCAGTAAGAATCTGACACTATCTCCCGCTCCGTCCAAGAGCGGGGATGTCATTAGATGATTTTCCCACCGGAAAAAAAAATTGCTGGTTAACTTAAGTGATGTTCACGGTGTCTATGTACATCCTGAAGCACACCTAAGTGTAAACACATGTAAATCAATCAATATTTCGCAAAGAAAATGGAGTTAAAGATCAGCGTACTTTTCAGTGTTTTTAACCTTGAAGTCGGTTTAATTTTTTTTTTTTTTTTTTCAGTTTTTAGTTATGGTACCACCACTAAAAAGTAGGTCCCTCAGCCAAACTTAAATACCTTATAGCCAGAGAGCATCTCATAACGATTCTAATGATCCCAAACACGGTTAGATTACATTAATTTACCTTCCGGCTTCATCACCAGATCAGTTCGATACATTCCCTCTATTCTTTCAGTCAGTCATCGACTACACGTACTCGTATAAACCGAGAAATTTTACTTGTTACGACCATTCTGCTGTAATCCTATGAGGAGTTCTGTTCCATATCTTCGAAGTTCATGATCAGATCATAACAATATTTCTATGGGACCAACTTGGAAGCATAACCTTTCAATCAAAATAATAATTTTTAATATCGGTTCACAATTGACCGTGATATCGGTGAACATACATAAAAAAAAACTTACATTCAGTCATTCAGCTTTATATTAGTGTAATTCCATTTCCACAATGGAACAGTAAAATTATGGTTACCGAATATATCAATCATGTGTAATTTAACATAATTATTTGAGTGTGACATTCCGAAGCGCCGAGTGAATTCTAATCATGTTGGTTTGACGACTTCCTGTTGTTTAATTAAGCATATGAGTGTATAGCTTTCCTTATATTAGTATAACAATATTTATTGCATTGGTACAGTTGTTTACTTACAAGAGTTTACATACGTACATAATTACTCCATTGCCCAGAAGGAGGTTAATACTGGTTTTTGAGAGTACTTTTTTTTTAAATTGATAGTGCTTGACTGCGATCCCACCTGATGGTAAGCAGTGATGCAATCTCTGATGGTGAGGCGCATTAGTTTATTAAGAGCCTATTTACTCTAGCCTTGAAGACAAAATTATAATCGGACGGGAAGACTTTAATTAAATACAGTTTTGTTACGTGAGAATTTGTCAAATGACTCCTCCCGCTCCCAAGACGCCTTTTTATCCCCTCTAGTGCCGATTGTACATACATCTGTACAATTTGAGTGACCTTGAAAAATACTTAATTGCCGTTAAGCAAGTCATTCCATTACTAGGTATCTAATGTAGTATGAACGTTATCTAGGGAAGAATGAGAGTTGAATTTGGAACATCAAAACCTAAACAAAAAATTTAGTCCTTCGCGTGCTCGGGAGTTAATTATATAAAACCCTCACTGCGTTCGGGACAAAAACTTAGCAATCTTCGTTTCGTTTGGAAATAAACATGGCGTCTGCGACTTAAAGACACTGCTTTATCCCCTAATCACATAATCTACTATTAAAAAATCTCATCATCATAATTACCACACTATGCCGTTAAAAAGTTAATTAAAAATCAGGTCCCCCTATTAGACAAGACCAGCAGCGACATTACATTAACACGAACAAACTTATTCAAACACAAATAACTATGCTTTTACGAATCCTGTCATATGAATGTCACCTTTACAGTTTTCAGCTCGTTTCAGAACAAACTTTTGCATATATAAACGAACTGAAATAACGAGTGTCCACACTTTGGAGGTCAGAATAACTGTGGACACCATTTACTTTTATGTTCTAGTTAATTATATCATCATAACCTCCAAGTTTTATGTGGCTGTAAAAAAGTTTTGACCTACATTCTAGAGGGAAACTTTTTGAGATGTGTATATATTCCACAGCGTACTGTGATAGGAAATCATAAATCATCCAGTCTTCTGCTCTGGGTGGAGCGAGAGGACGTGTCAGAGTTATCCTAACTAATATTATAAATGTGAAAGTGTGGATGTTTGGATGTTTGTTACTTAATCACGCAAAAACGGCTGAACGGATTTGGATGAAATTTGGCATGCATATAGCCTTTGACATGGAAAAGAACATAGGCTACCTTTTATCCCGATTCCTTAAGTACCTAATGCCACACGGGCGAAGCCATGGGCAAAAGCTAGCATTGACTAAAGCCACACCTGTGTCCTTCAGTTCCAGGGGTTGTCCGAAAGGGGACCCCGGAGTATTTATAAGTATCCATATCTTCCTAAATATTTGTACGCCACTATATGCGGCTGAACAAACCAAAACTTATATTTCACTATCTTGCATCCAATATATCATGTACACCATGTCTAAACAAATAAATTTTTGCTTACTCTATAGAGATCTACGCTTTGGAACGTGCAATTTAGCTTCACTTTTTTTGACTGACCGACATTTGACTATTCAAAAGTGCCTGCTAATGGTCTATTTAAAATAAATGCTTTTGATTTTGATTTGATTTGATTTTATACACCGCTAAATTTTGATCGTTTTTATCCCGTGGAGGGTCGATCCGGTACATGAAACACTATCGATTTGTAAAGATAAAATTAAAAGAAAAGTTTGTACGCGACGCCAACTACCTACAGGTCATTGGACTCGCTCAGCTGACGTATTCTTAAAGAAATCAATTTCGTACATGCGTAAATTAATACGAGTTTTGAAAAAAAAAGATACTTTATTATTTAATTTTATCTTAACAAATCGATAGTGTTTCATGAACCGGATCGACCCTCCACGGGATTAAGATCAAAATTTAAGGGTCTAGAAGTGGGTTTAGTCAGTAAAAGTCTGACACGCTCACCGCTCCACCCTAGAGCGGGAGAAGTCATTAGATAATTTACCACCTAAAAAAGAACCTGTGTCCTTCAGTTGCCCTTTGCGATCTTAACCCAATAACAACAGTACAGTCATTATCCGGTAAAGCCTTACCCCAAAACAACTGCAATGCTTTATTTAACCATTATAACAAGTGCTTTCTTTAATATAGGTATAACATAGTTGCATATCGGTAACAGGAGTTGTATTTTACTAGAATTATTACAATGGCCCCCAAACTAGGCGGTGCCTGTATCTTGGGGACCGGATTACCTTAAAGTAAAATAGAAGACAAAATAATTACTAATATAATAGGGTAAATCACACTGCTTCTGCCGCCGCTGAAGACGCCTGCTCTAAAAAAAGGCTGAAGTACGCTTCCTTGGAGCAGCTTTACCATTTTGTGCCGGTTGCTGTGGAGACTCTGGGCAGTTGGAGTACGGAGGCAAGGTATTTTGTGCGGGATTTGGGCCGTAGGCTCGGTGAGGCAACGGGTGACTCCCGGTCCAGGTCGTTCTTGGTGCAAAGAATGGCCATCGCTATTCAGAGAGGTAATGCGGCGAGTGTTATGGGCACCTTTGCACCAGGAACGATCAGGGGCGGGTTATTTATTGACATTTGTCGTTTCATTCAAATTAAAAAAATGTGTGTGTAAGAGGTGTGCAATTGAAAGTGTGTAGTTATGTTGTTATTATAACTCACGTAATTTTCTTCTTTTTCAGACAACATGAATCCAAGTCGGTCGCATAGATGATGTGGCGCAACTCGTGACGAATGCACGAGGCCGGCGCTTCCCTCGACCAATGAGAGAGCATCGCGGGAGCATGGATGGGCCGTAGAATGCGCCTCAATCCGGCGCCGCTATACGTATTCCTTCTCATCTGTACCGGTGGCTATGCTTTTATACCTGGAGTTGATGGTAAGACTTTTTATATTTTTGATAGGTTTGCGAGTGCGCTTACCTAGAAACAACATGTTCAGTCTTGACTTAAAGATTTCCGGGTTATAGAAACACGGATTCCGGCAAGGAATTCCACTCCTTACCTGTACGCACAATTATTGTGTTCCCAAAATGTTTTACGTGCGTATAGGTGGGACATCCACTATGTACCGATGGCGCACGCCTGATAGTCCGATAATAGAACGGGCTAAGCGGAATTAGGCATGGCGGTCGCCTCCTTCTGCGAAGCAGTAATGCTAGCAAATGAGGAGGCCGACCGCATCAGGCAACGGCGCTCACGCCCAAGCCACCTTGCGGACGGCGAGCAATGGGTAGCTCGCTGTCCGTAATCGTCGTAACCGTCGACCGTCCGGTAATCGTCCGGACCGAGTCTAAGTCCACGACGGCGCGTACTGTTCTCGCGCGCCTCATTGAGTTTTCAGCCGAAGGGGCCCTGCAGGGTCGAGGCCTACTGGGGCCAAGGGTCTGTTTCCAAAAGGGAGGGAATTATATGACTTGATTCCGCCATCTCAATTCTACCATCGGACAACCCGGCGTACGACGAGTATCCACCCTTACGTTGTTGAAACCTCTACGGTCATTTCGCCTCGTCGTTTTTACCGCGTAGGTACGTCAAAGGACTGGAACAATCTGCCTGCTGCAGACTTCCCGTCCGCTTATAATTTGAGTGACTTCAAGGCAAGAGTGAATAGGCTCATTAACTAGTGCGCCTCACCATCAGAGATTGCATCACTGCTTACCATCAGGTGGGATCGCAGTCAAGCACTAGTTTATATCAATTAAAAAAAAGGTCAGCCTCTAGTTACAGTCGATACAATCGAGAAGCGTCGAGAAGTTCGAATAATCGTATAAAACCTCGAACCTCTCGGCGTCGCGCATCGCTAAATGACACTCAAGAAGTCCTGGAAAAAAATACGAGAAATGTTTATAAAAAGATCGTGAGCCGCAGATCTCAGTCCGTTAATTTCCATCTCAAGTGTTCGAGTCCCATTTGAGCGCCCTTATCGGATGACAGCTAAGAACCGCAAATGTCAGATACAACAACAATAGAAAATTCCGTCTGGTTCTAAATAAATCTCCAACAATTCAAACAGTACTCCCGTAGATTTATTAGCTAATATATCTTCTATGTGTCAACACAATTCAGGTTAGTAATGTCTGATGCTTACTTAGATTTATTAGTTGAGACCGAAATTTACGGTTGTCTGCTAAATTTTAGGGAACCAAATTCAATATTTAACCCGAAAATGCTATAAAACCGCAACACTGTTTGCTTTCTGGTTTCTCTTAGAAGGTCATGCTCGTGAACGGGTGCCGTCAGTTGAGACTGGTCATCTCTTAGCTGCCAGTGGCTTGATTCAATTTCTGTGTCTTTATTAATTTTTCTTTTACTTACCTTACATATCTACATTGTGCTCACATAATAGAAGCAACAAGAAATATGTAACCAAGATCAATAAGTAACTCATAATATATATTTTTTTTTTATAATTGATAGGCTCGCGTTTGACCACAATCAGTTTCTTGCACGTTCTTCTCCATAGAGATCTACGCTTTGGAACGTGCAATTTAGCTCCACTTTTTCTGGCCGACATTTGACTATTCAAATGTGCCTGTAAATGGTCTATTTGAAATAAATGCTTTTGATTTTGATTTTGAAGAGCCTTTTACAGTAATGGCCGCCTTTGGTTAGTTGACAGATGATTATAGAAGTAATCTCATTAATCTCATTGTAGCAAGCGCAACAGCTGTTAAATTGTATTGGGTTTTTAGGGTTCCGTGCCTCAATAAGATCACTTTGTTGTTCACCTGTCTTTAAAGACCCTTTATCTCGGGAATGCGTGAAGATACAGAGTTGAAATTAAAACCATATATTGCTGTCCCTTGATGCTGTAAAAAAATCTAGTTACGAAAATAAAGATACGGCCGTTTACGTCGCAAAAATACGTATATTTCGACGAGACAGACAAGAGAAACAAAATTCATAGAGTAATTTCCGTTGACCCAGAATCCTGAAATAGGAATAAAGCAAGGTCTTATAGCACAGGTATAGAAATAAGTCTGGAAACAGTAATTTTGTTACGTCACAAAAAAAAAACATTTTTTGCATTTAGGTAAAATTTTCGAGACTCCTTTCGGGAATTGAACTATTTAGGTACATGGGTTTTGTACAGAACCCTCAGTGCGCGAGTCCGACGTGCATTTGCTCAGTTTTTTTTACTAGGAATTTGTTTTGCCGGTTCTTGTAGTTCAAGAACATTACCCTGGGGCAAATTATTAGTTCTCATAACATAAGATGACACATCAAGTCACTTGTTAGTAAAAGTCTTGAACCAGACCTCATGGTACGCGTCTATCATCTCTCCACCTCTTTCTCGGCTTCGATGGTGCTTTCCTTCTGCAGGAACCTATACCGTGGTGACACTTGCCCAATGGCCCACTATTACAACTAATTTCTAGCACAGCATAGAATAATCAGCCTTCTAATATTCCCACAGCTGGGACTCAGGTCTCCTCCCTAAGAGAGGGAATGGGCCGTAATCCACCACGCGGGCCCAGTGCGGGTTATTGAATGTCACATGTCTTCGAATTTTTGGTCCTTGGACATGCCGATTTCCTCAAGATGTTTTCCTTGACCGTTTTGGGAGCAGTGGTGATGAAATAGTAATGCGCCTGGCTGGGTTTGAACCAGCGACCTACAACTCGTAAATCGGGACCGTTACCACTCGGTCACCATTGCTCTCATTAATTTCTAATATACTTTAATAAGAAATTTTTGATTGTTATAAAATAGGTGGGCCTTATTTGCCAGGTCCCGTGTCCAACGTGGAGGCGCTGGAAGGTGGTGACGTCACCCTGCTCTGCGACTCTACCCCCGACTCCTCGGACGACGAGTTCATGATCCTCGTGTGGTACAAGAATAATATGCCCATTTACAGGTAAGATCATTAGTGTAACATAGTGGTTCCTAACTTGTGGTCCGTTGACCATTGCCCTAGGTTCAAATTTAAGGTTATAGTTAAGGGCGCCTTCAAATTAGCTGCGAAGTGCCGCGTGACAGCAGCGCTGCCGTCGCATATTAAAAGTCATAGGTAAAATTAAAAAAAAAACAGATTGAAGCATTTATTGATGAGATTCCAAAATCTTTTTTCACTTTAATAGATTCGTTCTACTCGAGAAACCAAATGTACAACACTATGATGCTCGAACATAGCAGTTCTAGTGTGGCGGCCGCGCTGCTGTCGCACGGCACTTCGCGGCTAATTTGAAGGCGCCCCTTACTCTAATGACGTCATCACTCGCATTTTTTAACGTGAACATAAAGTTCAACTGTCAATGTCAAGCAAGTGTCATTTATGACCGCTTACACCAACATATCCTGCTCTGCTGTGGCAATCCCGCACCAGAAGATGCATCGTTGGAAGGCATTGCACAAGGTGGACCGATGACTTGGTACCTAAGACTTGCGGAAATCCGATGTATGCGAGACGCACAGGACCGTTCGTTGTGGCGATACTTGGGGAAGGCCTATGTCCTACAGTGGACGTCTCAAAGCAGGAACCGAAAATACATCGGTAGTTGAGGTATGTAACCTTATAATGAAAAAAGTAATTTCGCTTTCAAACGGTATGCGGTTCCCTACTTGAGGTTCTAAGCGAACTTTTAAAGAACTTTATAGAAGAGGAATCTTAGAAAAGCATTAAGGTAGAACTCTACTCACACGTGTGCCACACACGCCGATCTGGGCGCGTCGGTCTCCATACATTTTATATGGAAACTAGACTTGTAGAGCTACACTTGATCCACGCCACGCGAGCGTTTTACGCAGAAATCGGGGTGTTATGTACACGTGTGCGTAAGTCTAATACTATTGTTGACACGAATCGCAAAACACGAGAAATTGGTCAATCATTAATTAATTCAATATACTACCAAATCACTTCGGCATAATTTCTCAGCTGTATCTCACTCACGACAAGGTTTGGACAACATCTCCATATTCGACACTCGCCAACGCCATACCGATCGTTCAACAGCATTAATTAAATCTAAACCCATCAGATCAACGAACTCACACCCACAATTTAAATCCCACAATCTCACAAACAATCAAACGAAACCGTAGTATTATTTATTCTGTACCGAGACTAAGCAGAAATGCAAACAAAAATAGCGGAATTGTAACGAAACAAAAATAGAAACGGACTGAGTTCTGATTTGCACGACCGCTTTTTTTAAACGTTGAAAAAGAGTTTCGAAAGACTGCTGGGTTTTTTAGGGTTCCGTACACGAAACGGGTTCTAAGTGTGGGCACAAGGGTCACAAAAAAAAGCAAGAAGTGGCCACAAAAAAGCTAGAAGTGGCCGCAAAAAATAGCTAAAGCGCGCGACAGCTTGTGGCCGGAGAAGCCAGAAGCGGCTTTTTTTGTGACCCGTGTGCGAGGACACTAATTACTAAGCTTTCGCTGTCCATCGTCCGTCTGTATGTTAGCGGGCTGTAACTCATAAACTGTACAAGATAGAGAGTTTAATTTTTCACAGCAAGCATATTTTTTTGGCGCTACAACCACATAAAATATGTTACAAAAAACGTTAATTTTTTACTCAGTACGTTAGTTTATTCTGTACAGAGACTAAGCAGAAATGCAAACAAAAATACCAGAATTGTAAAGAATCAAAAATAAAAACCGATCGAGTTCTAATTTGCACGACCGCTTTTTTTAAACGTTAAAAAAGAGTTTCGTAAGACTGTGCTGGGTTTTTTTAGAGTTCCGTACACGAAACGGGACCTTATTACTTTGATGGTGATGATACCACCTAGCCGATTTCGGCCACAGCGACCGCATTCCTTGGCTCCTCATGGTGGTTGTGAGCTCAGATGTGCTGCTCTGTTATGTGCTTTTATTACTAAGCCTTCGCTGTCCGTCCGTCCGTCTGTCTGTCAGCAGTCTGTATCTCATAAACCATAAGAGGTAGAGAGTTGAAATTTTCACAGAATGTGTATTTTTTGCCGCTACAACAACATGAAATAAAGGTAAAAATTAAAGGGCGTTTCCATATAAAAAAAAACGTTATAAAATTTGTCTTCGTTTTTTTGTTCGATTTTAATATTGTAGTTTTTTTTAGGTCGGGGGGAGTCACATTGTGTGACTTCTAAAAAAGACTTATCTCGCTTTAAGGTGGAGCGGGAGGGCGTATCAGACTTTTACTAACCAAAACCTACTTCTTGTTCCTTTTGCGTCTCACGACCCCGGGGTTCCCTTTCGAACGACAGTACGGACGGAACCTTTCGTGTGCGAGTCTGATTCGCACTTGACCAGATTTTTGTTTTCAGCCATGAACGGGACTGAGTTTTCACTAATACTAGACGATACCTAAATAAAAGCTTGCGCTTACATTTTCAACTTCAACGCTAAGTCTAAAGTTGAAAATCCAACTGTACACTTTTGTTTGCTGCGATCTGAAAAAAAAAGTAAAAAAATCATTTCGTCACCCTACAGCAGTGGCGCGAAGAGAGAGACAGAAGGTTATCTCGATTTTGGAACCACTTTGATTTAATTTTAAGCTATTGCATAGCTTCTATCGCGGGCCTTGAGACCGAATCCAGAAATTCCGTAACGAAAATAACCTAACACCCCCCACTCATTTGTTTTTTGAACATGGTGACCGATAAGAAAACAAATGAGTGAACAATCAATCAAAATTCAATTCAATGTGTGAAAGTGTAACTTCAATTAATATCAAAGAAAAGAAAACAAAGGAAAAAAAATACTGCATAAATAAAATAAATAAATAATTATAATTGCTTAAGTTGATAAAAATGCTATGCAATAGCTTTACCGCGGCAGTCCCCGAGTGCCACACGTCTTTTTTTTTTTATTATCAAGGACAAGAAGTCCATACGATAAGTTTACTGTGGATGTCAATGGATATTTTATAATGGTTATTCTTACTTAATAATAAACTCAAAAACTGAGTCTGTGTGGAATATGTTCACGTGAGATTTCAAAAGAGAAAAAAAGGAAAATCGTAAGTAAACGCGATTATGTAAGTGTGTGTGTTTGTGTAGTGTATATGGGTAATTAAGTCTGTAAATACGGTAACCAACCTCAACAGAAATTATCCAAGTACACGAGAGATATAATAGTGTACAAGTGTATGCGGAAAAACGGGTGCACTTTCAGTTCCCTTACTCTCATTATTCGATGGAATAATGGAATAGAATGTGATTTATCATCATCATCATCAGCCTTTTTAATGATCCCACTGCTGGGACTCAGGCCGGCTGCCGGCTGGGATGGGATTTATAATACATGCATATTATAAATCCCAAATTAATTAAAAATAAATAAATAATAATTATTTAAATTGACTAGCTTTTGCCCGCAGCTTCAGACTATGTCGCTTGGGAATAAAGCAGCGTTCTATCGGTGAAAAAATTTTCGCAATCAAACCAGCCCCCCTAGCCAAGTTACAATCGAATTCCGTTCTCTAATCGGTAACGCCTCGGTGACAGCAATTGTAGAAAACGATAAGTTGGTAGCCATGTTGACGCGCCTGAGTCGGCCGCTCGTTCTACAATGTAGCGTTTGTATAACAAAGGATGTAGCGTTAAATATTGTAGAAACGATTTTGAACGATGTGAACTTGGCTACGAATTGTCTATTCGTTTGTTCTGACCACGCGACTTTACGTTGAGATGACGTCATTCCCATACGTTTCATCACTTTTCGACAGCGTTAACGATTGCAGAATAACAACTTGGCTAAGCGTGCAGTACTTTCATAGATTACCTCCTACAAACAAAAAAAAACAAACTTTACCTCTTTATGTTATTAGTGTAGATAAATTTAGGTGAGGTGAGGGTTGCGGGAATCCGATGGATGCGAGACGCACGGGAGCGCTCATTGTGGCGACGCTTGGGGGAGGCCTATGTCCAACAGTGGACGTCTTTCGGCTGAAATGATGATAATGATGAAATTTAGGTATTGACAAGTATCAGTATAAAAAAGCAGTAGGTACAGCTGCCACCACGGATATTGAACGCTCGGCGTCAGAGTGGGGATGTACTAATATTATAAAGAGGTGAAGTTTGTTTTTTTATTTGTAGGTGAAAATCCGTGGAAGTACCTACTACTGTACTACAGGCTACTGCCTGATTCACATAAAATCAAACAAACCAAATATCGTTAAAGTTTTATAGTCGTTCGATCGAAGTCCTATCCAAAATCGGTATTCACGTGTTCCTTAATCGGTATGGATAGAACGACTACTCAACTGGCTCGAAACTAAACGATCTATCAACGACTTATTTCCAGTTATAACCAGGATAATGAAATACAGATTCTTTTTTAAGCTATTCCATAGCTTCTATCGCGGGCCTTGAGCGTGGAGACCGAATCCAGAAATTCCGTAACGAAAATAACCTAACGGGTGTTTTTTGAGCGAGCGATTTTTGAGCGTGGTGACCGATAAGAAAACAAATGAGTGAACAATCAATCAAAATTCAATTCAATGTGTGAAAGTGTAACTTCAATTAATATCAAAGAAAAAAAAACAAAGGAAAAAAAATACTGCATAAATAAAATAAATAAATAATTATAATTGCATAAGTTGATAAAAATGCTATGCAATAGCTTTACCGCGGTAGTCCCCGAGTGCCACACGTCTATTTTAAATCGACTCTTCAATCAAACGACTTTGAAATCGGTGTCGTTCAAACTCGATTGATGGATGTGAATACGGAAATGGTCTAAACGACTAAATCGCTACGATGTCGTTACGGTTTTGATTATGTGAATCGGGCTACTGGTCCGATAGGTAAATTTTTTTCAGCGATAGAAAGCTGCTTTATTCCTGAGTGACATAGGCTGTATTTTACGAACGCGAGCGATGCCGTCGGCAAAAGCTAGTGTACAATGAAGAATATAAGAACTGAGTTTTAGTCAGTAAAAGTCTGACACGCCCTCCCGCTCCGCCCAAGGGCGGGAGTCTCCCAAAGGTAGTAATGGTAGTATTCATAGCTTTGGGCACAAGCTCTTATAATTTCAAAAGAAGCATTGAAATGTGAATAACCCTGTCTTTTCTCATGCTACGTTTAAAACAACACCGCTTTTGGAAATTAGCAAAGCAGAAGCATAAACGCGTTAAGGAAAGTACATACGCGGGTAGCTACTTGCTCATTCGAAAAACGACAAACGTTTAGCGTTTTGAACGTGTGAACCAAACTTAACAGCAAAATGTTCAAATGAAAACGCTCCTTGAAACCAAATAATTAAGAAGAAAACACCATGATAGTAGGTTGATAAGAAGCATTTCTTGCCCAGTTTTTTTAAAAGACATCCTGTCCTTGGGTGAAGTGAGAGATAGTGTCAGACTTTTACTGACTAAAAACCCACTCCTGTTCCTTCTTTGCCTTCGGTCCAGGACGCCGGGGTTCTCTTTCGCATCACCCATGGCCCCAGTATTTCTTGCCAATAAAACAAACAAAAAAAAAGTTTCTGTTTCCAACTATATTAAATGCATTCGTAGGTACCTACGTGATCACCCGGAGGACACGGTGGAGCACACAGTCGAGGTGTGCCCTGCTTGGGCGGAGCATCGCCGTGCCCTCGTGGGGGCGATCGGCGGCGGAGACCTCTCGCGCCGGGCCTTGGTTGAGGCCATGGTCCGGAGCGAGGAGGAGTGGCAGGCGGTCGCCGACTTCTGCGAAGCAGTAATGCTCGCAAAGGAGGAGGCCGAACGCATCAGGCAACGGCGTTATCGCCGCCGCCGTCGCCGGGATTCTGATCCCGATTTCCGGCCAACGTAGACGCGGGCTTGCGGACGGTGAGCAATGGGTAGCTCACTGTCCGGCCGTCCGGTAACTGTCCGGACCAAGCCCAAGTCGTCGACGGCGCGCACTGTTCCCGCGCGCCTCAAGGAGTTGTCAGCAACAGCAGGGACCCAGCTGGGTCGAAGCCTACTGGGGCCAGGGTTATCCAAAAGGGCGCTCGAGCCCCGGTATGAAGGAACGGGGTGGGTCTTTTAGTCAGTAAGAGTCTGACACTATCTCCCGCTCCGCCCAAGGGCGGGGGATGTCAATGCATGATTTTTTCCCACCATAAAAAAAAAGGTACCTACGTGATAAATGCCTACTGGGGCCAGGGTTATCCGAAAGGGAACTCGAGCCCCGGTATGAAGGCTAGAAGGAACAGGGTAGGTCTTTTAGTCAGTAAGTCTGACACTATCTCCCGCTCCGCCCAAGAGCGGGAGTTGTCATTGGATGATTTTTTCCCACCATATATTTTTTTTATTGTTTATTTAGAAGAATATAGTAAATCAAAGCAATTATCGGCCAAACAGAGAGTGTACCACCTTTTTGTTGTACCATATTTGTCGTTATTTTTTTTTTTCAATTGAAGTTAATATTTCTGAAACAAGCGTTCCATGAATCATAATATTTATTTTTAGTCTCAATGACTTACCTACATATTACTCTTAGGGTAAGTTGCACCATTTAACTATAACTATAACAAAGCCGTTAACAGTTGTCAAATCGTCGAATTGACCAATAGGTGGCCGTTTCACGGCTGGTTATGGTTTGGTTATCAGCCGGGTCGAAGCCTACTGGGGCCAGAGTTATCCGAAAGGGAACTCGAGCTCCGGTATGAAGGCTTGAAGGAACGGGGTGGGTTTTTTAGTCAGTAAGAGTCTGACACTATCTCCCGCTCCGCCCAAGAGCGGGGGTTGTCATTGGATGATTTTCCCCACCGAAAACAAATATTTGTATAGCCTACAGATAATTGTTCCGGGTCTGGATGTTTTGTGTATGCGTGTTTTCAGGTTTGTGAACGCACCCACTATACACGAGTATATTATCTTAGTGTGAGCAGGCGTTTTAAAACTCGTCTTTCACCTTTTTAATTTTTTAGTTACTTTTAAACTTCGAAACCTTTAACAGACTATATTTTAGCTGATGCGAACCATGATTCGACTGGCTTGTTGGTCTAGTGGTTAGTGACCCTGACTGCTATGCCGGAGGTCGTGGGTTCGATTCCCACCCAGGACAATTGTTTGTGTGATGAGCATGATCGTTTTTTCTGTGTCTGGGTGTAATTTATCTATAATATGTATGTATTTAGAAATATATACGTATATATCAGTTGTCTAGTACCCATAACACAAGCTCTGCTTAGCTTGGGACTAGACGGCGTTGTGTGATAGTTGTGTGGAATATATTATTATTATATTATTATGATTAGTCTCAACCAGTTGTGGTTGAATGAAACATCAGGTTTATTGGTAAAAAAATTACACTCGTATCAAATATTTTTAGGGTCTACAGACGGTGTTACGGGTCTAGTGTATGTAAGTTTTCTTTTTAAACCTTTCAAGAGAAACTACAGTACTTGATATAAAAAGTAGTCCTAACAGCCAATTTTCTCCGCAGCTTCGAGATCCCAGACAAGCAATGGTCGGAGCCGTCCTTCAACACCAGCTCCAGGCTTCGCGCCGACATCCGCTCGCAGCCGACTTCCGTCACCATATCCTCGCTGTCGGAAGACGACCAGGCCATGTACCACTGCCGGGTCGACTTCCGACTGTCCCCCACCAGGAACGTTGGCATCAATCTTACTGTTGTTGGTAAGAATATGTTTTTTAAATCTTAAGACTAATTTACCTACATTATATAAAAAGGTAAAGTTTGTTTTTTGTTTTTTTTGGTTTGTTTGAGGTAATCACTGGAAATACTGGTCCGATTACGAAAATTGTTTTCAAAAATCAAAGCATTTATTTCAAATAGACCATTTGCAGGCACTTTTGAATAGTCAAATGTCGGTCAGTCCAAGAAAAGTGAAGCTAAATTTCACCGATAGAAAGCAGCTTTATTCTTGACTGACATAGGCTATAAAAATATAGCCTATATCTATAATCTACAGTCTATGTAAAATACATAAAAATGTACGTAGACGAAGCCGCGGGCAAAAGCTAGTAATAATTAGAGCTCAAAGTAATTTAGAGCTTGATTCAGACAGCAGTACTTCTGAACACGGGTCGTATAGTTAGGAGGTTCCTCTCTCTGGAGCCCTGACCGCCGGTAGCTTCGGCCCTGTTCCCAATACCGGTGGGACACTTTTTTTATATTTATATGTGCCTTTACAATTGTTTTTTTTTTAAGAAATATTTAAAAATTAATGGCTATGCCCTGCTAGGCTCCTACGGTTTGCTGACATCTCTTTGAGGTGCGTGAATATACTTAGATTTTGATATACGACGTCACAAAACAACACTGTTTGGCGGTAAAAAGAAAGACATAGTAGTACTTCCCAGGAAAGAACTCGTTTTCACAAAGTGCTGTATTTTACACACACCATTTTGTAAGCTTACTTTGTGGTCTCGCAACTTGCTAGAAATCTTTTATATAGGCTAGCAGTTTTTTCAGACTTTCTACATTGATGTCAAAACGTAAGAAATATTTTCTTTTTTAATAATAAAAACTAACGCTTGACCGTGGTCTCATCTGATGGTAAGCAGTGATGTAATCGTTGATGGTGAGACGCACTAGTTTATTTAGAGCCTTTTACTCCAGCATTGAAGATACCTAAACTAAAATAGGACGAGAAGAATTTTGTTGCCTTATAGTTGTTAAAAAATAAAAAACCCATTTTGACATTTGTCAAAACGAATACTTAATTACGCAAAAAGTACTGGCAATAAATTATGCCCGCTATTCACGCTAGGGTATACCTGACAGGTTTGCCTGTACAGTTGAGTTGTAACCGGAGTGTGTATGTTGCACACCTGTCAGGTTTCCATACAAGCTCATCTGACAGGTAACTGTAAAGGTAAAGCTGTCTGGTATACTTGTCAGATGACCTTTATTTAACGTGCCAAAAAATTTATGTATTTTGTTTAAAACACTTTAGGCATGTAATTAATTATAATTTTATTGTTTCTTTCAGTTTAATTCCAAGTAACATTGTAGGGTCTTTCTTAAATGTGCCTAAAAACGGGCCTTTTAGTTTTTAACGAATTTGCTTTCTTTTGACTTGAGACTTTGGAATCACTTAATTTTTTTTTTTTTTGATGTTTGAAGGAACAAGTAGCACAAGATAATTTTGTGGAGGAAATCTAAAAACCACACTAATATTTTAATAAATTTTGTGTGAGTGTTTGTGTATGTTTGTTACTTTTTACGCTCGAACGGCTGAACGGATTTCGATCAAACTTGTTACACGGGTAGACCATGTCCCGGAACAGCACCTAGTATACAATTTTTCATGGAATTATGTACCCCTGGGGATAATTTTCTACTACCACGCAAGCGAAGTCACTGGCAGTAGGTAGAAAATAATGAAGCATAATAGTCTAATCAGCCTTTAAATGTCACCACACAGCTGGGACTCAGGCCTCATCTCTACGAGAGGGAATGAGCCGTAATCCACCACGCGGGCCCAGTGCGGGTCACATGTCTTCGAATTTTTGGTTCTAGGACATACCGGTTTCCTCACGATGTTTTCTTTCACCATTTTGAGAAAATTATTATTAAAGTATACGAGTATCAAACCTACGTATTCTTAAAATCAAATGTAACGAGCAGTGTCATATAAAACCCAACGCAAAACAATAAAGAAGTTTATAACTGTGTGTAAATTATAAACAGGGAGGAAAATGTATGACTGGAAACTACTATAATATTTAAGGGCAGCAGGAACCTTGCAAGGAATTGGCGCTCGTTTTTCCATCCTGTATTTTATCATAATGTCTTTTGTAGGTCTTTATTTCTTGTTACATCCGATTGGTTTGTAGAATGTTGGTCTACAATCACTCTAAAACATAATAAAATTTTTGCTGCTGAGTAAACAAGCTTTTATTTAGTTTCACCTGTCGTCACTCGGGGACTGCTGCGGTAAAGCATAGCATTTTTATCAACTTATGCAATTATAATTATTTATTTATTTTATTTATGCAGTATTTTTTTTCCTTTGTTTTTTTTTCTCTGATATTAATTGAAGTTACACTTTCACACATTGAATTGAATTTTGATTGATTGTTCACTCATTTGTTTTCTTATCGGTCACCACGCTCAAAAAACAAATGAGTGGCGGGTGTTAGGTTATTTTCGTTACGGAATTTCTGGATTCGGTCTCCACGCTCAAGGCCCGCGATAGAAGCTATGCAATAGCTTAATAAAATCTTGCAAATTGAATTTTCAAAATACAGAATTGAAATGTGTTAAACAGAAGAACGAAATCCTGAAAGTTTGTTTTTGGTAAATTACGTTTTGTAAAAAGTCATAGAACAAAAGTTGTTGTTTATGATGTTAGTGATACAGTCCTGCAAGGTTGTTAGTGTTATACAAATAACCCTGTATACCGCGTTATCAAAGATTTCTATGAAAAAAATATTTTTATCAAAAATTTATTATCCGTCCGATAAGGACCGAGCCTAAATAGTCGACAGTTCACCTGCGCTTCAAAGAGATATCTTCTCAAAGAAAACGTGTGATAAATGATAAATGATCTTTATTTTGCAAATAGGTTTTATGAAAACACTTTTACACGTCAATTTTTTTTTCGTCAATTAAAGCTAGATGAAGCTATCCTAGAACGAAAAGGGCAACTGTAGGAACAAGTGTGATTTTATTCAGTAAAAGTTTAACAAAACCTCTCGCTCCGCCCTAGAGCGGGAGAAACCTTTGAATGGTTTCCCACCTCAAATTTAGTAAAGTACTCGTAATAACTCCTGTATACAAACATATATAGCATTAATTTTAATATATGCAAACGCCTAAACACGTCTCTAGTATTTATAAGTAAAGAATCTTATATGTACAAAATTTCATAACTGTATCATGAAAAATCACAAAGTTATAAGCTTGTTATGTCAGCAAAAACACATAGTCACCGGGCCATCCAGGCGACAGAAGGGTTGTTTTGCACTCGCATCCAGCTGTTTCCTGGCGCCTAATACCCGCTGGGACCTGCCGTGACCTGTTTTGTACTTAGTGTCGGTGGTGACCTGTGACCATTTTAAATATGTATTTTTGGGAAAAAATATAACATGGTTTAAAAACTATTGGAATCCATTCAGTTACTGTTTCTGAACAAAATACTCGTATATTTTGGATTCGTATAAACTAAAAATAATGAAGTATACTCTACATAAGTACTCTACGTAATTCACATACATATCAAACCGATCAGGGCCCCAAGTCTGCTATTTTTATAAATTCATCATTCCAACACGATCCCATTGTCATTTTGCTAAAAGTTTGTAATCTGCTAATTCATAATGATCGATCATTGATCGGTCAGTGGTCTTTTAATAGAATTGTGGTAGAATGATAATTTCAAGAAAATTAAAACCAATAACTGCACAATAACGTTCTAATGGTCAAACACTGATCAAATAAAACCGCAAACGTCAAATATTCATTTGTCAATATGTACGAGATTACCATTTTAAGCCACTTCTTTCAATGGATTGTCAGTGGTTGACCATTGGAAAGTCTACCAAACTTGACAAGATTTACATTTACAAGATTACCAAACTTGTCAAAATCGACAATTATGACATCAATAATAGACCATTCTGATACTATTGTAATAGCAGACTTAAGGCCCAGCTAACCTGTTACCTGGAATAAAATTATATAGTGTAGCATAGCATAGCATAATCAGCCCCTAAAATGATCCCACTGCTGGGACTCAGGCGCCCTCTCTAGAAGAGGAAATAGGCCGTAAAATAATCTACGCTAATATTATAAATAAAGTAAAGTAAAGGTAAAGTTTAAGTTTACATTTATATTTTTTGTTTGTAGGAGGTAATCTCTGAAAGTACTGCCCCCCTAGCCAAGTTACAAACGTTTCGCTTGCGCCGAACGCTTCGAGTTGACCTTGCCGCCAATTCTTTTGTTCTGACCACGTGACTGAGCGTTAAGACGACGTCATTCCCGTACATTTGAAGCTTTCTACAAGCGTTAACTATTGCAGGTTAGCAACTTGGCTAAGGGTACTGGTCTGATTGCGAAAATTTTTTCACGGATAGAAAGCTGCTTTATTCCTGAGTGACATAGGCTATATTTTATGTGCGTGGGTGAAGCCGGGCAAAAGCTAGTATATAATAATACACGAAATGATATTATTATTATAATTTTATAGATAAGAATAATAAAACAAATTGTTCCCAAAGTATAATTTCAGTTCATCATTATATTACAGTGGCGTATTAAAAATTCAATTATATACATAATATATTACGGTAGTAAGGTAAATTAAACTTAGTTTGGGTCACGATATTAGGTCATGTACACACAGCGATCCCTCACCCACTTAATCATTAAAGGTTACACTGATAGAATATTTTCCACGTGTATTAAACGATGTTTTCAAACTTACCTGATGTAAATAGGATCCCGGAATGGAGTTTCGGTTTTTTTTTTTCGGAATCGCAATAAAACAGAATCGCAGGCAAAGCTGCGGGCAAAAGCTGGTAGGCTAATAAAATATATTACTTAGGAGTTTTGTTTATCTACTTACATTAATATTATAAAGAGAAAAAAATTATGTTATGTTTGTTTGTATGTTACAATTTGGCTTAGGGTTTATGTGAAGTTTGGTAGGGTAGAGTAGGGTAAAGTAAGATAGGGTAGGGTAGAGTAGGGTAGAGTAGGGTTGAGTAGGGTAGAGTAGGGTAGAGTAGGATAGGGTAGGGTAGAGTAGGGTTAAGCAGGGTGGAGTAGGGTAGAGTAGAGTAGAGTAGGGTTGAGTAGGGTAGAGTAGGGTATAGTAGGGTGGAGTAGGGAAGAGCGGGAGCGAAGCCGCGCGGGCAAAAGCTAGTATTATTATAAAGAGATAGTTTGTTTTTTGTTTGTAGGAGGTAATCTCTGAAAGTACTGGTCTGATTGCTAAATTTTTTTCACCGATAGAAAGCTGTTTTATTCCTGAGTAATTTAGGCTATATTTTATGTACGCGGGCGAAGCCGCGGGCAAAAGCTGGTAGGCTAATAAAATATGTTACTTAGGAGTTTTGTTTATCTACACTTATATCATAAAGAGAAAAAAATAATGTTATGTTTGTTTGTATGTTACAATTTAACTCAAAAACTACTGGACCAATTTTCAAAATACTTTCACCAATAATAATATAATATTCCACAACTATCACACAACGCCGTCTAGTCCCAAGCTAAGCAGAGCTTGTGTTATGGATACTAGACAACTGATAAATATACTCATATATTTCTAAATACATACATATTACACCCAGACACAGAACAAATGATCATGCTCATCACATAAACATTTGTCCTGGGTGGGAATCGAACCCACGACCTCCGGCATAGCAGTCAGGGCCACTAACCACTAGACCAACGGGCCAGTCATAGCTACTTTATCAATAAGTAACATAAGCCAATATTTTCTATTTTCTCGCGGGTGAAGCAACATATAGTTCAGTAATAAATCTATATTCACCACAGAGATATCAATATAGACAGGAAAAAGATAATAAAAACTCCCAGCACTAAAAAGCACCAATTAATATTCAGATGGCAAACATTTCATTCAATCAATAAAAAAAGTAATCCCTGTGTGAATCACGAACGCAAATATTTATATTTCTTTTATCGAAAATCATTTCCATAAATTAACATCGAGAAATTGAATAGCTACCAAATCAAATTATAGTTCCATAAAAATAATATTATGTACGTAAAATGCTAGTAAAAATATATAGCGGTGTCATGATTTTTTTTTCGATGGGAAAAATCATCTTATGACAACCCCCGCTCTTGGGCGGAGCGGGAGATAGTGTCAGACTCTTACTGACTAAAAAACCCATCCCGTTCCTTCAAGCCTTCAATACCGGGGCTCGAGCGCCCTTTCGGATTACCCTGGCCCCGGTAGGCTTCGACCCGGCTGGGTCCCTGCTGTTGCTGACAACTCCTTGAGGCGCGCGGGAACAGCGCGCGCCGTCGACGACTTGGGCTTGGTCCGGACGGTTACCGGACGGCCGGACAGCGAGCTACCCATTGCTCACTGTCCGCAAGCCCGCGCCTACGGTGGCTGGAAATCGGGATCGGAATCCCGGCGGCGGCGGCGAGAGCGCCGTTGCCTGATGCGGTCGGCCTCCTCCTTAGCGAGCATTACTGCTTCGCAGAAGTCGGCGACCGCCTGCCACTCCTCCTCGCTCCGGACCATGGCCTCGACCAAGGCCCGGCGCGAGAGGTCTCCGCCGCCGATCACCCCCACGAGGGCACGGCGATGCTCCGCCCAAGCAGGGCACACCGCGATTGTGTGCTCCACCGTGTCCTCCGGGCGTTCCGCACAGTGGCGACACCCGGGCGTCACTTCCGCTTTAACTCGGAACAGGAACCTCCCGAACTTGCCATTTCCGGAGAGGACCTGTGTCATGCGGAAGGTAAGGACGCCGTGGGGTCTTTCCAGCCACGCCTCAAAGAGGGGACTTATCGCCATAATTGTGGCGTGCCCGAAGTCTTATTTGTATCTCATTCAGCGATATCTTCGTCAAATTTTAACGAATTTCGATAATTCTTTTTTGTTTGAAAGATATTTGCTTGCCCATATAAAGTAGGGGAAGAACTTTTATGAAGATTCCGAATCACAAAATAAGTTTTTATTTTTTGTGACGTACCTAACTACAAATTTGAAATTGACAAGTTTTTACGAGTATATACTTAAACTGTGCTATGTGATCTTGCTTCATGCCAAACAGAAATCTAGGTCAAAGAGAAGTACCCTATGAATTTTGATTCCGTTGAAAGTGTCGAAATATACATTTTTTTACGATAAAAACGCCCGTATCTTTTTTTCCGTTAATTCAAAAGTTTGATTTTTTTCTCAGCTTCAAGGGACCGCAGACCTGAGTATCTGGTTTTAGTTTCAACTCGCTACCTCCACGCTAAAGGGTCTTGACAGACAGACGCACGGACAACAAAGTGATCCGTTTTTTTCTTTTGAGGTACGGAACCCCACCCAGTGCTGGGCACGCCACAATCATGGCGGTAAGTCCCCTCTTTGAGGCGTGGCTGGAAAGACCTCACGGCGTCCTTACCTTCCGCATGACGCAGGTACTCACCGGACATGGTTCGTTCGGGAGTTTCCTGCACTCAATTCATGCGGAAGTGACGCCCGGGTGTCGCCACTGTGCGGAACGCCCGGAGGACACGGTGGAGCACACAGTCGAGGTGTGCCATGCTTGGGTGGAGCATCGCCGTGCCCTCGTGAGGGCGATCGGCGGCGGAGACCTCTCGCGCCGGGCCTTGGTTGAGGCCATGGTCCGGAGCGAGGAGGAGTGGCAGGCGGTCGCCGACTTCTGCGAAGCAGTAATGCTCGCAAAGGAGGAGGCCGAACGCATCAGGCAACGGCGTTATCGCCGCCGCCGTCGCCGGGATTCTGATCCCGATTTCCGGCCAACGTAGACGCGGGCTTGCGGACAGTGAGCAATGGGTAGCTCACTGTCCGGCCGTCCGGTAACTGTCCGGACCAAGCCCAAGTCGTCGACGGCGCGCACTGTTCCCGCGCGCCTCAAGGAGTTGTCAGCAACAGCAGGGACCCAGCCGGGTTGAAGCCTACTGGGGCCAGGGTTATCCGAAAGGGCGCTCGAGCTCCGGTATGAAGGCTAGAAGGAACGGGGTGGGTCTTTTAGTCAGTAAGAGTCTGACACTATCTCCCGCTCCGCCCAAGAGCGAGGGATGTCAATGCATGATTTTTTCCCACCATAAAATAAAAAAATAAAAAAAAAAGTACGGAACCCTAAAAACAACTACAGTAAAATGGAATAAAAACCATATAAAAGTGGTTTTCAACGTAGGAATGAATAACTCCTAATGATCTGTGGCTTGACCACCTGTGCCACATAGTTTTAACTCCACACCGCTAACTTAGTGGGCGAAAACATCGACTTTCATTACCGTAGTAGCGCTATTTATTCCGAATATAAAAGGGTATTTTTTATCTCGTATTTCGTGAGTTTTATTCAGAAATGTTTCTGAAAAATACCGTCCAGAAACACCAATAGCACAAAATATATAGGTAGGTACAGAAGTCAATCTACATACAAAGTGCGCTCGAGCAACGCATACGTACAGTTGCCATCACGGATCTTGAGCAGTTGCGCAGAAGTCAATATTCAGTCTCTATAATGGTGCGAAGTTAGACGCGGGGGCGGGGAGTGTCAGTGATTGGCTCGCCGCGCCATCGTCATAGACGTCACTCCTAATTCGTTCCCTGCGTTGCTGCATGTATCTAACAACGAAGACGATTGGTTCACCAATGTATGGAATGCGCAAAGCGATCCCCACTCTGACGCCGAGCGCTCAACATCCGTGGCGATAACTATAGATAATTACATGATTTTGTGATTATTTATAATTTAGATTTAGTATTAATCGCCACGCCTAAGCGGGCTCAAACAGGGCGGCGCCGACCCTAGCGCAACTGCTGAGCGTAAGTATGAAAAGTGAAGTACAAACATGAGATTGACTTCTGTACTTATCTGCTTGTGCCAATAGCGTTTGTATCTTTGTATAATATCTACTCGTGATTACTTGTATTGATGTATTCATATCCATTTTTGTAATGAATTACGAATACGTAGAACGCTCTTATAACTCTCCCGATCTGAGTGGAGGGAGTGTCAAACTTTTACTGACAAAAACCCACTCGTGTTCCTAAGTTGCGGTGTAGCGGACAGAGTTCCGGCGGGATTTCATGGTGAAATGGTGACAGCGACTGTTGCAACCCAGTGCAAAGTCCCTCTTTGAGGCGTGGCTGGACAGATCTCACGGCGTCCTCACTTTGTGGAAAGACGCAGGTCCTCACTGGACGTGGCTAATTCGAGAGGTTCCTGCATCGAATTCAGGCGGAACTGACGCCCGGGTGTCGCCACTGTGTAGATCGCCCGGAGGACACGGTGGAGCACACGGTAGAGGTATGCCCCGCTTGGGCAGAGGACCGCCGTGTCCTCGTAGGGGGGCGATCGGCGGCAGCGATCTCTCGCGCCTGGCCATGGTCCGAAGCGAGAAGGGGTGGCAGGTGGTCGCCTCCTTCTGCGAAGTAGTAATGCTAACAAAGGACGAGGTCGCACGCGTGAGGCAACGATCCTACGTCCCAGCCGCGCCGGTTTCCGATCCCGATTTCCGGCCACCGCAAACAAAGGTCTCGCGGACGACGAGCAATAGGTATCTCACTGTCCGGCTACCCGGTAAAGACGAAGTGCGCCTCGTCGATACCCGCTAAAGCCACAGTGAATTTTTAAAAAAGAACCCCGAGGTCTTATAACAAGGACACAAGTTTGGTTTTAGTCAGTAAAAGTGTGACCGCTCCACCCTAGACCGGAAGAAGACATTGGATGATTTCCCACACAACCTTCGGTACGACGAGTATGCACCCATATGTTGTTGAAACCTCTACGGTCCGGACTAATCGTTTCGCCTCGTCGTTTATACTGCGTACGTCGAAGGACCGGAACAATCTGCCTGCTGCGGTCTTCCCGTCCGATTATAATTTGAGTGTCTTCAAAGCAAGAGTGAATAGGCTCATAAACTAGTGCGCCTCACCATCTGAGATTGCATCACTGCTTATCATCAAGTGGGATCGCAGTCAAGCACTAGTTTAAACGAATTAAAAAAAAAGACGTGTGGCACTCGGGGACTGCCGCGGTAAAGCTATTGCATAGCATTTTTATCAACTTATGCAATTATAATTATTTATTTTATTTATACAGTATTTTTTTTCCTTTGTTTTTTTTTCTTTGATATTAATTGAAGTTACACTTTCACACATTGAATTGAATTTTGATTGATTGTTCACTCATTTGTTTTCTTATCGGTCACCACGCTCAAAAAACAAATGAGTGGGGGTGTTAGGTTATTTTCGTTACGGAATTTCTGGATTCGATCTCCACGCTCAAGGCCCGCGATAGAAGCTATGCAATAGCTTAAAAAGAACCTATAAAACTCCTAGGCCAATTGAAACATCATAAAAAACTTCCACAATTCGTAATCGCAAACTTCTGTTGAAGCGAGTTCCAGAACCGCCCATTTCCGCTCGAGTAACCTTGATTGTTATGCATTTCTTAATTAGGACTTGCCAGTTTGACGTCCCAGTAATTTGATTCTAACTTCCGATTCGTGTTTTGGGGCTCTGTTTTGTAATTTAAAAACTAACATTCATTAAGCATTGTGTGTTACTGTAGCTTGAACAACCATTTTTTAATTTGCTTAACTACTAGCTATAACTTCATTATACACCAAGATATCAGTTCATATAACTGATATCTTGGTGTATAATGAAGTTTATTGTAGAGCAGTGATGGCCAAGCGGTAATGGCCCCGACTAACAAGTTGTAGGTCGCGGGTCCAAACCCAGCCAGGCGCAATACTTTGTGTAATTTATTTCATCACCACTGCTCTAAAAACGGTGAAGGAAAACGTCGTAAGGAAACCGGCATGTCCTAGAACCACCATCAACAATTGCATCTATGCTTCCCAACAAGTCATCAAGGATCGTAGTTAAGCACTAGTTTGTATAATTAAAAGAAAAATCCTCTTGGGCCAGTTACAAAGTTAAACACTATCTACACTTCCTGACAGAGTTCGAGACAGCACTCAACTTTAAAATCTATGAGTACATTAAAACACCACTCGAACAATACACCAAGACAAACGAGGTTAGGGTTACCAGATGCAAAAATCAAAAATCCGGAGAAAAGGCCTCATTTTCCAAACCCCCGGATTTTTTACTTTGAGAATTTTCTCTGTAACGTGCTTAACAATTTTAAAAAGTCGTAATATTTACGTCTTTATTCACTGTGGGTCTCGCTTATGCATTGCACATCAAACATGAAACATGGGAGGCCCCCCTCCCATGTTTATGTTAGGAGGTGTAACCCATGGTAATATACATAGCATAGCATAGTCGGCCTTAAAATGTTCCCACTGTTGGGATTCAGGCCTCTCTGGGAGAAAGAATGGGCCGTAATACACCACGGGCGCCCAGTGCGGGTTGGTGGAAGTCACATGTCTTCGAATTTTTGTCCTTGGCCTATACAATTTTTTATTGCACAGGTACCTATAAAAGAAGTAAGAATATTTTTAGTTACTTTAACTTTTTTTTAAATGTAAGCTGTATTTTATTGAAATTTCTGGAAATCCTGAGATTTCATGTCATTTGCAAACTTCCAGCAGCAATCTTGAGTCCTAAAATCCTGAAATCTTAGGACAAATCTAGAGATATGGTTACCCTAAACTCGGTACAACTTTTAGTACCGACCATAATGCAAGAGAATGTTAATGTTTGAGATAAGTTCATTTTATTAATTTTAGGGGCTCCCTTATATCAAAATATTATACACTAGCTGTTGCCCGCGGCTTCGCCCGCATACATAAAATATAGCCGATGTCACTCAGGAATAAAGCAGCTTTTTGTCGGTGAAAAATTTTTAGAAATCGGCACACAAACAAAAAACAAACTCTTTATAATATTAGTGTAGATGTATACATTTATATTATTCCAGTTAATTTACTGAACTTTTATACATGTGGTCTTGTTTTTTAAATATTCACTACTTAAAAGAAATACATCATCTGTGAAAATTTCAACTAGCAAGCACGACAAACAGCGGAATCTTAGCAATAGAGTCTAATTTTTACCCTTTGTGTACGGATCCTTAAAAACTCGATATCGATTACCTTTAATATATTTTGTGGGTAGTATAAACACAAATAAGCTTACATACATTTAACTGAATTTGGCTCGACACTATTTTAGGTAATATAAGATCAAACAAAATGACATATCAAAATTTTCAGTATTTTTCAATTTAAATCAATATATTTTGAAAAACTTATCGGAAGAACTTTAACATTTCCTGGGCCCTAAGTCTGCTATTTTTATAAATTCGTCATTCCTACACGATTCCATTGTCATTTTGCTAAAAGTTTGTAATCTGTTAATTCATAATGATCGATCATTTATCGGTCAATGGTCTTGTAATAGAATTGTGGTAGAATGATAATTTCGAGCATATTAAAACCAATAACTGCACAATAACGTTCTAATGGTAAAACACTGATCAAATAAACTGTCAAAGTTTTAGCAGATTACCGCAAACGTCAAATATTCATTTGTCAATATGTACGAGATTACCATTCTATGCCACTTCTTTCAATGGAGTGTCAGTGGTTGACCATTGGAAAGTCATAATGACGCCATTATGTTAGTAGATTACCAAACTTGTGAAAATTGACAACCCTTGCAGTTAAAAGGCATATAAAAAAGCGGGCTAGTTAGAACTGGGGATGAGTATTGAGTATGTACAATGCCGATATTTCCACTACTGAACAAACATCAAAAGATGTTTCGTTATCGGATCAGTAGATACTAGCAGAGATTACCATCCACATGTATAACAAACAAACAATGTTACTCTCAGATTACTATAGTTTTGATTTATTTATATTACTCTAAAACAAAAACTATACACGCCTATACCCCGTTAAATTTTGATCGTTTTAATCCCGTGGAGGCTCGATCCGGTACATGAAACACTATCGATTTGTAAAGATAAAATTAAAAAGTACCTTTTTTCAAAACTCGTATTAATTTACGCATGTACGAAATTAATTTCTTTAAGAAAACGTCAGCTGAGTGAGTCCAATGACCTGTAGGTAGTTTGTACGCAACGCTAACTACTACCTATAGGTCATTTATCTTTTCGTACATGCGTAAATTAATACGAGTTTTGAAAAAAAGGTAAGTACTTTATTTATTAATTTTATCTTTACAAATCGATAGTGTTCCATGTACCAGATCGACCCTCCACGGGATTAAAACGATCAAAATTTAGCGGTGTATATTATTATGACATCAAAAAATTCCTCCGTATCACTGTCGACTGGAAGTGTGCCCAAAAGACTAGCGGCATTGTCACGTTATATGGCAACGCTTAATTTTTGGCTGAAGTGAAAGCCAGCCAGCCCTGGGTCACGCGAAGTGTCAACAAGGCGTTTAGATAAATCTTTCATTACTTATAGTTTATCTGGTTAAAGACACGGAATTGTGCAGAAAAGGCAAGCCTTTCCCCAGCTGTAGACTTTACTTCCTTGAATAGATTCAGATAAATCGATATTTCGTTTTTGCATTTCAATCAACGCATCCGATTTATCAAATTAAAAAATACTTCCAAACTCAAATTGAATTTTGAAGAAAACCAACTTGAAATTAAAATTGATCACCTGCTTCGGTTTTAATAAATCTTTAAGGGATCTAATAAGAAACGTGGCTTTATCTTTCTGCCACATGCTTACAGTAAAAAATTACTTCAAAAGTAAAGCAATCATTTATCTGGTGACGTGTGTTCGTGGCGAGCGCTGGCGCGATATTGAATACACGAGGGCTTTTTGTTTTCACTGTGGCAACCCTGCATTACTTTTTTATTGCACGAGAGATTTATTTTTGCTTTCCTTTTGTGTAATTTTCTGCCGCGATGTGTGAAATTGTGTCAGTGCTTCAAAACATGTTTTTCGTGAACAGTGTAGAGATAATTTCATCTTTTTTTTTGTGGTGGGAAATCATCCATTGGCTTCCCATGCTGTACGGTGAAGCAAGAGGACGTGTCAGGCTGTTACTTACTAAAACCATACCTGTTGTATCCTTCAATAGATCCATGGTCTTCTAGGACCATGGGTTTCCTTTTCAGAAATTTTCAGTGGCCACAGAGGGCATTGGCCCTGCTGGGCCTCTGTCATTGCGATGTACGTAGTTCATTTATTGTAAAAAACGTGATTTATCTATGACAATAGGGTGACAATGAAAAAATATTTTACTCAGTTTTTGAAACTGAGTAAAATATTTTATAAGTTGCGTCCAAAAATACATAGAATTAACAATCAAAGACTGCATCATTTTTAAATCCGTTGTTAGTCAAACATGTTGAAAATATCAATGGTGTACATGTTTATTTTGACGCCTGCGTACTACAGACGAACGATGAATGAACGTTTCTCAGAACATTAGCAAAGGAAAAACTTCGCCGTGTAACTTTAATCGGTCGTGAACGAATACATTATGTAGGGACCCCATTCGTCTAGATTCTCCCGGATTTATCTCAGACTTCAAAAGTTTCAAGTCGTTACGAAAAATAATTTACGGCAAAAGTTTTTTTGAATTACGTTTGGTGAACAACAAATTAATATTTTGATATGAATATTCATTTCTTGCGCCGCATAAAATACTAGTTAATTTGATTTTGACACACATTGTAAATGGTTTCGTAAATAAATTGAATTGTAAATCTGATAATTCATTCATACTTGAATCGTGAATGTAAATTTTACTCGTATCAATTCAAATCTAGTTGTTAACAAACGTAGTTAAGATAAGGTTGTCGACAGATTTTAAGATAAATAAACATTAAGATTATTTTTAATCTAATACTATACATTGTTGAGTTATTTACTTAAGTAGTTTTAAACATTGACTATTTAATTGATTTTATTTATATACTAGCTTTTAGCGTAGGTACATAAAATATAGGCTATATCACTCAGGAATAAAGCAGCTCTCTAAAATTTTTGCAAAAAAAAAACAAACTTTACCTCTCTATAATATTAGTGTAAATTTTACTATCTTAAAGCCCCTAGGCTGCGAGATTGTTCAAAAGCATTACCCTAGAACGCAAAAGGCAACTGGAAGAACACAGGTGGGTTTTAGTCTTTAAAGTTTGACCCACCCTTTCGGTCCACTCTGAATGAGAGGAGTTATTTGAAGATTTCCCACCTCAAATAAACTAAAAAGTTATAAATGCGTTAACGACTGCTTTATAAATTTTTATAACTAACTTGCAAACGTAGACCTTCATAAACACAAAAAAAATAAACAGATAATAATAATAATAATATAGCCTTTATTTCCCTTAACATTTTTTTTTTAAATTAAATAAATAGTAAAACAACAAAAAAAAGATAGCAATTAATAGCAAGATCGGGAAGGTAAATCAAATTATTAATTAAAGTCCCTTTCGGGTATAGGCCTCCTCCAAGGTTTTCCAGTTGAATCTGTCCCTGGCTTTATTAATCCAAGACGAACATACAGATAATACAGTAATATATTATATATTCTCAGTAGAATAGTGACAACCAGTATAAATAAGACTTTAGTAAATTAACTAAAATAGTATTCTAGATACCTATTCTAGCTGACCCGGCAAACGTTGTTCAGCCATATAAAATATCAAAGAATAAAAATGAGGGGTAGGGGAAGGAGGGTGTTAAAAAATAGCGACGACCTATTCTTAGACCTACCAAAAATAAACAAAAACTTTTGACACATTTTTTTTATATATTAGACTGGTTATTACTCGCGGCTTCACCCGCATACATAAAATATAGCCTATATCACACAATAAAGCAGCTTTCTAACGGTGAAAAAAAATTCGCAATTACCTCCTACAAACAATAACAAAAAACTTTACCTCTTTATAATATCAGAAAAAGAAAATAAGTTATATAACATTTTGATTTAATATTAGAAGAAGACGAACAAAACAAATGAATAGGTACGTAAAGCTGACGCTTGTTTCAAACAAAAAAAAAAAATATTTTTGCGAGATTCCCCATTTTCTTGAAACTGTAACACGTTTTAGATTTTACGCAACCCTCTCTATCTACTATTGTTTGCCAAAATCACAAAAAAGCCATCCTTTATCCTTTTCAAGTAATATTTTATCCTGGATCACAAGTTAATCGGGTTACCCTACCGAATAGAACAATGAGATACATTAGTACTGTTTGTAGTAAAGCTTTCAAAGATATTCTCTGTTTGGTATGCTCAAAGGAATAAACCAGATGAGAGGATAAACTTTATGTTCCGAAAAACGTAGGTGTAGGTACATGGAGACATATTGGGTATTAATAATAAATGATAATATTGAAATCATATTTGGAGATTATATTGAGAAAAAAATGGGTATGTAATCTGTGTTCTCGTGAGCCCTGTGTACCCCAAAATAGATAGGTAGGTAGGTACACAAGAAAATCTCATGTATGTACGTACTTCACTTTTTATACCTACGCTCGGTGGCTGCACACTAATGAGCGTTTGAGCCGGAACTGTTCGACGAGTGATCCGAGACGCGACCGAGATATCGTGTCCGTGAGCGATGTCTATGTGTGCGTTGCTCGAGCGCGCTTTGTATGTAGATTGACTTCTTTACCTATCTATTTCGTGCCTGTACTGTCTTATGCTGTGGCTATAATAATGTCTGATTTTCGTGTCGCTTTGTCGTGATTAAAGCTAGAACTACATTCGTCCGATGCACACGTGTAACACGCCTGATTTGTACGCAAAACGACGTCGCTTGGCGTGGATCTAGCGTAGCTCTACAAGTCTAGTTTCCATATGAAATGTATGGAGACCGACGCGCCCAAATCGGCGTGTGTGGCACATGTGTGAGCAGGGCAGTTCTACCTTAATACTCCACGATTCGAAAGAACAAACTACTCAATCACATTTGTTGCAATAACTAAGACATTCACAGAATCCCGATATTTTAGCCACGGTATTAGGATAAAAATGTGCTGCAGCATTATTCGGAAGAGTTACCGTGGTCCTAGAAAGTAAAGGGCAAATGAAGTCGAACACATGTGACTTTTTGTTAATAAAAGCATGACGTACCTTCGAGCTCTTCCGCAAATCATCGAATATCTTAAAAATATCGTAGTTGACAGAAATGTGGAAAAGTTGTGTACCTATCTATGTCTATTTCGAAAAAATAGGTATTTTATTTGTGCAACCATTAGTAGGAGAATTAACTTAGGCCGAAGCGCTCGAGCAGTGCCATAAAACAATAACTTTCTGAAGCCTACTCCTCGGTAACGGATTGACAAATTAAAAAAAAATATATTTGTTTATCATAGGCAATATTATCAACACATGATTTTTTCGTGCGATTAATATTTTTGCATAAGTAATCTTTAAAAAAAAAACATTTTTAACACAAAAAAAATGCAAATGCAAATGTTAATGTTTCGCAAAGAAAATGGATGTAGGTAAAGGTCAGCCGGCAGTACGAGTATATGTGCATTTAACTCCGGTCAGATGTTCAGGGGACTATACGCCTTAATTCTGAATAATAGCTTATTTTCAGAGAAGATGCTACCTCTGTCGGTGCGCTGCAAGAAATATGGTTTTTAGTATCACAACCAATAGCCTCTTCCTTCTTATTTATTAAAATATGCGAAAAACCCACTGAGTGTTAAAATATTGTATATCTTTGCACTTTCATTTCAATTTTTATTCTTTCAATATCCATTTGCTAAGTGTTGAATCGTACTTCTAAAACATTATGTATTTCTTTACACATTAAAACCGCAAGAAAATAGCAGGTGTTACGTTGGCTTAAAATGATAAAATACTTGAGATACGAAAATGGTAATTTTACCACGGGGTTGCACATTTTGAGAGCAAATGAAGATCTGTGAAACACAACGGTAGCTACATTTCCGCGGAGAGAAACATGACACTTAAAGTAGCTGAATTTAATTTGAAGATAAACTCTCTCGACAAGGCGAGATGTCATAGTTTTGTATAAAATACATTCTTCTGCAAGCTTTGCTCATTTAAATTTGGCAACATTTTTTTCTGGGAAAATCATCCAATGACATCCCCCGCTCTTGGGCGGAGAGCGTCAGACTTTTACTGGCTAAGAACCCACTCCTGTTCCTTCTTGCCATTGTTCCAGAGCCCCGAGGATCTCTTCCGTATCATCCATGGCCCCAGTAGGCTTCGACCCTGCTGGGCCCCTACGATTAATGACAACTTCTTGAGCCGGGCGTGAAAGTACCAAGACACGGCACGAAGTGTTCCACGCGTGACTCTAGATGTCAGCAAACCGTAGGGGCCTAGAAGGGTCAAAGCCTACTAGAGCCTACGGGCTCGCTTCTGAGGGAAAAACCCGGCGCTGGTATGAAAGGCAAAGAAGGAGCAGAAGTAGGTTTTTAATCAGTAAAAGGCAGACACATCCTTCCCCTACTTTAAAAAAAAAAGTCTACTCGTGTGCCAAATTTCATCTTAACCGGCTTAGTCGTTTGACAACATACACACAAATACACAACTATATACAATTCCGCCGTTATATTTTACTGTTATATAGGTACCCACATATATGTACATATCGTCGACGACGCGCGCTGTTCCCGCGCGCCTCAAGGAGTTGTCAGCAACAGCAGGGGCCCAGCTGGGTCGAAGTCTACCGGGGCCAGGGTTAGTTTCGAAAGACAACTCGAGCCCCGGTATGAAGGCTTGAAGGAACGGGGTGGGTTTTTAGTCAGTAAGAGTCTGACACTATCTCCCGTTCCGCCCAAGAGCGGGGGTTGTCATTTATGATTTTCCCACCATAAAAAAAATATACATAAATATTTATATATCTCGCCCCAAATTAATAATTCCTATAGTTTTGTAGTATATACAGAGAGTATTAGTGCGAAAAAATACACTTAAAAAGTATTGTTCTAAGGAAGAAACTTTACTGGAAGCGATAAAGGTACACTTCCTTGTATTTTAAGCTTGACGTGTTAAAAAATTACTTCAGGCACCTTCGTTAATCTCAATACTCAAGAGTATGAAGATGGAGGAGTGTGGTTCCAAAAATAGAATGAATTGAACATCCCATCGACTCCCGAGGGCGTCGTCAAGTGAGGGTAATACAGAAAATTACTCACTCCTGTTTTTCCTTAGAATAAATTATAATCAGTATTTTGACTACCGTGTCTTGAAATGAATATGAATTAATGTCTGTATAGCTTATTCTCACGGCCTTGTATTTTTACCCGATTTACGCTAGGAGGGTTAGATTTTTCCAGTATTTGTTTGTAAGTATATTGTTTGGCATGCCTTAAAGCCTAAACGGCTTATTACATTTTGGCTTGAGAGGTGTCGTTTGATTCGTCTTAGTTGTAGAGTAACTCTGAGTAAAATTAAAATCAAAATAATAAAATGATATTTCGCCCTTAAATATATATTTTTTCGTAACAATAACTCTTCTTCTTCTTCTTCCTGCCCTGGTCCCATCTTATTCGGGGTCGGCGCAACACGTTTTTTTCTTCCATTCTACCCTGTCACTCGTCATGCTATCACTAACTTCCTTTTCTTTCATATCGCTCTTCACGCAATCCATCCATCTTTTCTTTGGCCTCCCTCTCCCTCCTCTCCACCCATCCACATATCTATAATATAAAAATGAATCGCAAAATGTGTTGGTAAGCGCATAACTCAACAACGCCTGGACCGATTTCGCTAATTTTTTTTTTGTTGTGTTCGTTATTATGAGGAGAAGGTTCTTATGGAAAAAAAAATGAAAATTAGGGTAGTGTAGGGTAGTGTAGGGTAGAGTAAGGTAGAGTAGGGTAGAGTATCGTAGGGTAGGGTAGAGTAGGCTAGAGTAGGGTAGAGTAGGGTAGAGTAAGGTAGAGGAGGGTAGAGTAGGGTAGAGTAGAGTAGGTTAGGGTAGAGTAGGGTAGAGTAGGGTAGAGTAGAGTAGAGTAGGGTAGGGTAGAGTAGGGTAGAGTAAGGTATAGTAGGGTAGAGTAGGGTAGAGTAGGGTATAGTAGGCTGAAGTAGGGAAGAGCGGGAGCGAAGCCGCGCGGGTACAGCTAGTATACTCATAACTCTTTTGGTAACATGCATATAACAATATAACATATTAACAATAACTATGTTACGAAAAAATATATGTAGTACAATATGGAAATAAAGGACTTGAGGAGACAATTTTACAAGTGTCTATGACTCGCTAAAATGTAGGAAATAAAAAAAAACTTAATAGTGTCAAAAAACCCCACCGCAAAGTTAATAGTCAAATCTATGATTCCACTAAAATAGATTCCACCAACTGCATCAGAAGTGACTTGTTTTGTTGTTTTCACAATCGCGTTTTTTGACACTGCCATTTTTAGGGTTCTGTACCTCAAAAGGAAAAAGAAATGGAACCCTTATAGGATCACTTTGTTGTCCGTCCGTCTGTCTCGGGAACGGCTAGAGGCATCGAATTGAAATTAAAACCACATACTCAGGTCTGCGGCCCTGTCAAGCTGTGAAAAAATCAAACTTCTATATAAACGAACAAAAAAAAAAGGCCATTTATGTCGCAAAAAAACATATATTTTGATACTCTCAAAGATCGAAATTCATAGTATACTTCCCGCTGACCCAGAATCCTGAAATTTGGCACAAAGCAAGGTCTTATAGCACAGGCATGGGAATAAATCTGAAAAAAGTAAATTTGTTGTTACCTACGTCACAAAAAAAAAAATTTGCAATCCGGAAAAATTTTCGAGAGTCCACTCGGGAATTGTAGTTTGCACGGAACTCTCAGTGCGCGAGTCCGACTCGCACTAGCCCATTTTAAAAAAGCAGTTCAAATAAAGAACACTGGATTAACTGTGAGATGCTTAATGCCATATACATATAATCGGAAATCTAAAATTTTATTTTTTGCAATGAAGGGACTTTCATGACGTTTTAAGATACAGATCAACTCAGGTTTCTTTAATAAAACTACTTCAGATACAATGGTAGAATATAATTCACATTAGTTAGAATAATGTTAATTTTTATGGTATCAAATTGCGGAAAAGATTTTTTTTCTGGTAATAAAGCCGAATTAATGCAATAAGGCATTATCTACTAGTCAACCTAAAAATGACTAAAACAAGACCAACATTTAGTCTGCGTTACTTGATTTTTTTTTTATGATAAGCCTTGATAATTCACACGCTGAAATGTTGAAAACCGGATGTTCCACCAGAAAAGGAGATCACCCATTCTGCAATAAAATATTATTTACGTATAGATACCTAAACATTTTTTTGGCGGCCATCAATAATAATTAGGTACACATTTTTATAACACAGTAACGCGTTATTTTTTACTATGCCGTCAAAGTCAAAAACTACTTGAATTCGAAGATATAATGTACCATGTTAGAATTAAAATGTCGACAAGAAACAATTTGTATCAGGGGTTTTAATCCATATCGCACCGATCACTGATGGGTTAGTTAGTAGTGCTGTATGTGTCAACACTAATCACATCATTAATCATCACTCATTATTGTGGAATACTGGAATAATAATTACCTATACGGTATCACACAAAATGGTGGACGGACATAATTTATTTCATTTAAAGATCGCTGTATATCTTTGTTCTCAAATTGATTACAGCAATGTCGCCATACAAAAAAATGTTTCTTACTCCAGCTACTTATTAAATTAAATATAGTTAACTAGCTATTACCCGCAGCTTCGCCCACGTCGGCTTTGCGTACAAACTATCTACAGGTCATTGAACTCGCTCAGCTGACGTTTTCTTAAAGAAATTAATTTCGTACATGCGTAAATTAATATGAGTTTTGAAAAAAAGGTACTTTATTTTTTAATTTTATCTTTACAAATCAATAGTGTTTCATGTACCGGATCGACCCTCCACGGGATTAAAACGATTAAAATTTAACGGTGTATAGCCTATGTCACTCAGGAATAATGCGGCTTTCTATCGGTGAATTTTAGCAATCGAACCAGTACTTTCAGAGATTACCTTCTACAAACAAAAAAATAAAAAAACAAACGTTACCTCTATAAACGATTAATCTTAGTGTCGATTCCTGGCCGCCAACTTTTTTATTTTATCCCAAATTATCAAACATAATGGGTGATCTCCTCTCCTGGAGGAACAGTTAAAAACCGCCATATTTTTTTCCAGTGCTCCCCAGCCCGCCATTCTTCATGGACGAGATGAGCAACAAGGTGGTCGGCAGAGTGGGGCCCTACCACGACGGAGACACCCTCATGCTGCGCTGTCTCGTCATAGGAGGTAAGGAAGCTCTTCTTCATATTTTTTTCTTCTTTTGGTGTCGCATGGTTCCATTTCCAATCGCCTATCGTCAACATTTAGCATGGTTTAAAAGCTTGTTACTTCATCTACTCTATTTATTCACGCGAAAAAAGAGAGATAATGGCTCTGAAAACTCTGTTACAAATTTCAGAAAACTTGTTCCAGGAAATATGTGTTTTTTTAAACCCACAAGAGTTTTTGAAAAAAGTTGTCGTTATTCAGAATCTTGATTAAAACAAGGCTTCTATTGTTTTATTTTTTGACTTTTTTTTATTTTTTATGTAAATTATGAAGAGACAAATTTCATGCAAAATAGCAGATTTTCAGAGGTCTCACTGGATTTGTTTTACACTTTATAAATTAATTTCAATAGAAGACTAGATAATATCCATAAAATACTGTGTTTCCAAAATATTTAATGAAAAATGTGTAATAATGTCATAATCGGGTAAGAGCGGTTGTATGAAAAAAAGTGAAAATGTATGTCGAATTGCATGCCTTAAACCAGCGTTAAGTTTGGTATTTGATACAAAATACAGTCCCACACGTTAAGGTAGATCTACACCGCGCACACGTGTGCCGCACACGCTGATTCACGTAAAATCAAACAATCCAAATATCGTTGAAGTTTTACATTTATATCGGGAATGGATGATTTGTTTATGGTTCCAAATTCAAATTTTAGATTTTTTTGTTGTTGCTAGCTTGGCACAACTGTTTTCCATTTTGGCGCGGAGTTTGAGTTGAATCTGTTATTTATGCTGTTTTTAGTTATATCATATCTAGTGTGTATTGCGAATTTCATAATGGACAAAAACATCGAACAAAGAGTTTGTCTTAAATTTTGCACCGCCAATGGAATTTCGTGTTCGGAGTCACTGAAAATGTTACAGAAGGCTTACGGCGAATTCTCTCTACAGTGAATCTCGTTTTTTTGTCGTAGTCGGGTTTTATGTCGTGGTATATGATCCAGCCTTGTACATCGATCCCTTGATGCCTAAATATTTTGAGGTCGATCCGACCCCATAAGTTTGAGCACCCCTGCCATAAACTAAGCCAAATATTTGGCCCAGTTGATGACATAGATTTTTTCTTCACCAAATATTTTCGGCCAGTGTTTGAATGTGGGGTAATTGATCAATATCCGTGATGGAAAAGCCAGCTCTCGGGCAAACTGTACGGTATAAATGAAGGTTAGGCAATACGGAATATGTGAAAAAATACAACCGATTTTAACACAAAGGGTATAAACAGACGGACCGCATTTCAACTGCAATCCAACCGCAAATTGCAGTTTAAGTGCAGTTTGAATGCAGTTGACCCAACTGCAATAGAACTGCAAACACGACTGCAATAGAACTGCAAACAAAACGTGCAGTCCGATTGTAGTCGTGTGAACTGCACACCGACTGCATCCGAACTGCACCATGTGCGGGAGGGCGGAGCCTGCGGGCGGGTGGGTAAAATAACTTTCATTTTGGTAGTCGGTGTTTCTGAGTTGTTTCTTCAAGTATCGTTATTTTTTGTAAAAAGTTCTATTTTTATGTTACTTACACTTTTTAGTTGTAGTAACCCTAAGCTAAATAATGTGCAAGTTTAGCAAAGTACCTAAAGAATATAACCTTTACCTACTCAACACTTTATTGCATTCCATATTATGTACATAATCGTAGATGGATATTTTTTTTAGGCCATTGTGAAGACCATTGTGTTAGAAAATTAAGTCCTTGGACGACGGACATTAGAAACCAATAAGCCCTTAAACTAAGACAATATTCATCATTTCAGCCGATAGACGTCCACTGTTGGACATAGGCCTCCCCCAAGTGTCGCCACAATGCACGATCCTGTGCGTCTCGCATCCATCGGATTCCCGCAACCTTCACCGGTCATCGGTCCACCTTGTAGGAGGCCTTCTGACGCTACGTCTTGCGGTACGCGGTCGCCACTCCAGAACCTTTCGGCCCCAACGGCCATCCAAGACAATACTACCGCTAGACAACTTACAACACAATCAAGGACATCCTAAACACTAGGGCCATGGGGTCCGAGCGCTCATCGAGTTGTCCGGGATATCAGCAAACAGTTGGTCGACTCTTCGCTGGCCAGAGGGCTGGACTCTTCTTCAGTCAACGAATCAGCATTGCCATCCAGCGTGGCAATGCTGCCAGCGTTCTGGGCACTTTTCCCATTGACATTCAACCTTTTTACTCGTTTGTACATATTATAATTTTAAATTTGTATATACCTAGTGTAGGACATCCTAGAACGTCCTAATATAATGACATTCTAGGACCATAGCTAATAAATACTCCGACAAGATAAATGATTTCCGTCTGTTTGTTAACCTGCTATCCGTCCGTACCGGATCCCGAAGTAACGTCGGTAAATACCTCTGAGACAGGACGGGAACTAATCAAACTGTAGGCTTATTTAGTCTTAGTATTTGAGCTCTAGCTCAAATAGAACAGCTCGTTGATAATAATTACAGCTGCAGGAAAATCTGTAGATGGGACCATCTTCATTTTAATTTTAGCCCCTCGAACGCCAATTGTACACGTCTGTACAACTTGAGTCACTTTGAAAAAACGCGTTGTCGTTTTATACACACGTTTGTACGAAATTGTTTTGACCGAATATTTTGGTTTCTACTTATATCTTTGTTTTTTCATAACTGTACCCCTGGCCAAGTTGCTAATCTGCAATAGTTAACGCTAGTAGAAAGCTTCAAATATACGGGAATGACGTCATCTCAACGCTCAATCACGTGGTCAGAACAAAAGATTCGGCGACGCGGCCAACTCGAAGCGTTCGACGCAAGCGAAACGGTTGTAACTTGGCTAGGGGGGGCTGGATAGAAAATAGTACCAACATTTTGATACAAATAGAGAAAGTTTATCATTGACAGAAGCGGCATTCGCCCAAGCCGTAGGCGAGGATATAATGGAGAACGAGGGCTGCAGTGACAAATTTCGACGTGTATCGAACGATGTTTTTCAACACACTTAAGAAGACATAAATAAACGGGGTCGCTTAGTAGCGCCCATCCTAATACGATAAATGTAATAAAATTGTGGCGGAGGCGACAAGCGCACTTTTCCACACTAGTGCGAAAAATAATAAATTGTGTGCCTAAAACTGGTAGGGATAAGTCTTCGAGTAAGTGTATTGAAGAAACTCATTTCATTATTAACATCGATGGATTGAACCTGCTCACTTCACATTTGAAGTTCCTTTAACACTCAGTACTAATTAGGTCACGCAGAACATGACGTTAAGTATCTCGCATGACATTAGCACTCCAATTCGAAATCTCATATGAGTACTGATTTAATGAGCATAGACAACACTAGCTTTTGCCCGCGGCTGTGCCTGCGAACATAAAATATAGACTGACACTCAGGAATAAAGCAGCTTTGTACCGCTGAAAAAACGCAATCGGTCTAGTGCCTCCAGAGATCCTTCAAATAAAAAAACAAACTTTACCTCTTTATAATATTTGTATAGATTATTTTTAGTTTATGCAAAACTTGAATACATAAGTATTCAAGTTCAGAATCAGTAACTGAATGGATTCCAATAGTTTGTACACCATGTTATACTTTTCCCAAAAATATTTATAAAACGTCACAAGTTGGACACGACCGACAATAAGTACGATAAAGGTCACGCCAGGTCATAACGGGTATAAGGAACCAGGAAACAGCTGGGTGCAAGTGCAAAACAACCCCTCAGTCTCCTAGATGACCACCGAGCCCGGTGACTATGTATTTTTACTGACAAACAAGCTTATAACTTTGTGATTTTTCATGATATAGTTATGAAATTTTTTACATAGATTCTTTACATAAAAATACTACGCAATACTGAAACGAATGTTGTCAAAATCAAAATCAAGAGCATTTATTTCAAATACTCGTAGTCAAATGTCGGTCAGTCCAAAAAAAGTGAATCTAAATTACACGTTCCAGTATATCGTATAGTCGTTTGTATAAGTAGAACACACTCCTTCATAAGAACGCGAGTAAATTCAATTTCAATTACATATCCTAAGGTACCTCATTAATATGATAATCACACGGCTTTGATAATTAAGCAAACTGAAGTAAATTCGCTAATTGATAATCAAGAATTTATAGACTCGAATTTCGACTAATTTGCTCATGTTATGAGTAGCAAGATTATTATGAAGGGTGTAAGTGTAACGCCATGAGTCGATAAAATGATATTTGGTGTAATATTAATATACGTGTACTAGCTGTGCCCGTGACTTCGTTCGCGTGGACTAAAGGATTTTGATTTTATTTTTTCTAAAATAAAAGTAGCCTACGTTACTCCTTATTACATCAGCTACCTGCCAAAAAAGTCCCGCCAAAATCGGTCCAGCCATTTCAGAGATTAGCCCGGACAAACAGACAGACAGACAAAAATTGTAAAAAATGTTATTTTGGTGTATGTACCGTATATATATATTCATATGCATATAGTAAAAAGCAGTTATTTCAATATTACAAACAGACACTCCAATTTTATTTATATGTATAGATAGATAAGTAGGTATAGATAATCTTAAACAAGTATACAACGTTAGTTTTAATATATACGAAATCCGAAACACGTGTCTAGTATTTTTAAGCAAAGAATCTATGTAAAACATTTCATAACTATATCATGAAAAATCACAATGTTATAAGCTTGTTATGTTATCCAAACAAATTCATGGTCACCGGGCCATCCTGGCGACTGAGGTGTTAAATTGCTCCCGCACCCAACTGTGCGCTGGCGCCTAAAGATAGAACTACATTGAGCACACGTGAGCGACATACGCCGATCTCGAACAACTTACGAAAAAGTATTCGTATCGTTATCGTGAGCATTTTATATGGAAACATGAACAGCGCCTCTGGTGTGCGTAATTTGAACTAATTTTGTGAGCATGAACATAGTGAACAAAGTTTCGTATCGAATTCGAAACCATCGTAACGTAACCCTGAGCCGTTTGTACCTCCATACATTTTATATGGCAAGTAGACTAGTAGAGCGATATTGGATCCAGGCCACGCGACCAATCAGGCGTGGTCCACGTGTGATGATTCGATGAACGTGCAATTTAAATATACACCGTTAAATTTTAATCGTTTTAATCCCGTTAGAGGGTCGATCAGGTACATGAAACACTATCGATTTGTAAAGATAAAATAAAAAAATAAAGTACCTTTTTTCAAAACTCGAATTAATTTACGTATGTACGAAATTAATTTCTTTAAGAAAACGTCAGCTGAGCAAGTCCAATGACTTGTAGGTAGTTTGTACGCAAGGCCGACTACTAGCAGGTCATTGGACTCGCTCAGTACCTGAAACAACTCTCCACGGGATTAAAACGATTAAAATTTAGCGGTGTATATTTTTTTTGTATGAAAATCTGATGAACTAAAATATGATAAAAAAATTAAAGTCATAGAACAAATGTTGTTGTTTATGATATTAGGTAATAGTCTTAAAAGGTTGCCAGTGTTTGACAATTAATCCTGTATACATATTATCTACCTATACGGTAATAAAATACTTGATCACGGAAAACCAAATTACGTTTCTCACGTTAATTTCGTACACATTCTCATTAATTACAGTAGCAAGTGTGTTTTTCATTAAATTGCAAATAACATCCGATTCCTAATTAAACGTTTTTCCTTTAACTAAGCTATGTCCCCGATGCCAGCAATGTACCCTGGGACAGCTTTCTTTTAAAAAGTTCCACGGTCCTGCAAACCACAGCAAAAGATCAATTAAATACAACTATTTCACTCAGGTTTTGCTTGCTTTTAACTTGTTCGAAAGTATTTCTTTTAAAACTGTCATTACAGCTAACTCGGTTCACGAAGAAGTTTTTTTATATTGAGAATTCGTTTTTCCCTAAATAACTTGATTGAATGTATGTGTGTACACAGGGTTTTTGTAAAAAACTGGCAACCTCTCATGACTATGGGTACTAACATCATAAACAACAACTTTTTTCCATGACTTAAAAAAAATTATCACATTTTAGTTCATCAGATTTTTTTTATATTACGAAGTCTATGCAAAGCAAGCGATAGTACAATAGCGGAGGGGAACGGGAACCGGGTGGCAGGGTGCTTGATGCGCTTGTGTCGCGTTATACAGATGTAGGCAGGTATAGCAAAACAGAGAGTTGAAATGTGTTAGAACAACGAAATCTTGAAGGTTTGTTTTTGATGAATGAATTATGTTTTGTAAAAGTCATAGAACAAAAGTTGTGGTATAAGATGTTAGTGATACAGTCCTGCAAGGTTGTTAGTGTTTTACAAATAACCCTGTCTAGGTAAAGTTTTCATGACAAAACATTTTGATTTTGTGAACCACAGAGCTATCCAGGTTGTCTAGCGCCATCTCTTACCCACACCGAAACAAGATTAAAACAATCTTACTTTGAACGTCATGGTAACCCCGATTATCGGCGTACATGGCCCACGTATGTGCAATGTATTTCTTCCTCAAAATATGATTTCTCACACATTTTTATTTAACCATCAAAATCACAATACAGTTCAGCTAACTCTATTGAATGACATTTTCATGAAATAGCCATTCAAATAGTAGGGTAAGTGCTCCAGTGAATGAACACACCCCAGTAAATGAACAAAACTCAGTTTTTTCAAAAAAATAAGAAATTGAAATATTTCTACCCAACGACGTATTTTTTTTCGTAATTACAGCTCTATTTTCTATTATAATGACAATCTTCACTTCATATGTTACTGTTCGTTTCAAAACGGCAAGCGTTTAAAGTTAGCAGTGTAGTGTAAAAATATTTTTGTTCGGGCAAGAATTTAGGACTCGGGGTAGACACAAAATTTTTGATATCAAATTGTGGCCGTAATTTAAATATGCACTATAAGTTTTTTATATATTTGAATAATAGATAGTTTTAATTTTTGTCTGAAATCCATTACAATGCCATTCTAGCCAGTTTTATGTAAATTATTCGACGTCCCAGCATTGGAAATATAAAACGTTTGAAATCCAGTGAATGAACGGCCGTTCATTCACTGGACAAATGCAAATTTCATATTTTTATTGAAATATGTAATTTATTTTTATGCCACAATGCTCATATTTTGGGAGCCGTATAAACAATCTATTTCTGATCTTTAGGCCAGTATTGGGACAGGTGTGTTCATTTATTGGTTCATAAAATCCATTGAATGAACTAACATTTTTCACCATGTTCAATTATTAGCTTTCGTCGTAATAATGTAACCATTAAATGAACACAGTATATTCAGTTAGAATTCATCCTTTTAAGATCTATTTATTGTTACATAAATTTTTCTTGTATTGTACCTTTAAATCACCATAAATTTCCACAGAAATAAATGCGAAAGGTTTCGATATACCTACCCAAGAAACTTTAAAAGAATCTCTTAATTCCGTCACCTTCCGTCTTGCTCATATTAACGCAAGATACTGATTTAATTGTTCCTACTGCGCTGATTTGACTGATTTTAATAATATTACTAATTTATCCGCTGCGAATCTAGGAAACGACCCAAAAGCTGGCTTTACTCGACACTATACCGAAAATATCGTGCGAGACTAGGCTGGCTCTGAAGCAACGTAAAAACCACAAGGCCTTGGGTGAGGAAGGAATTACGGCCGAACTCCTGAACGCGGGTGGAAAACCGATCCTTAAAGCTCTTCAGAAGCTGTTCAATTACGTCATAATCAAAGGGAAAACGCCACAGCAATGAAGCCGAAATGTAGTGGTACTCTACTTTAAGAAGAGCGACAATGCCTTGTTTAAGAATTATTCATATATCCACATCTGAGGCATGTCTACAAGCTGTTTTCCGGAATCTTCACGAATTGTTTCGCGCGCAGGTTTAGCGACTTCTAGCCTCAGGATGGAAAAGGTTTCAGCACCGTAGACCACATACATGCACTGCAGCAGGTTATATAGAAGATCGAGAAGTATGATCTGCCTCTCTGCTTAGCGTATGTGGACTACGAGAAAGCCTTTGATTTGATCGAATCTTGGGCTGTATCGCAGTATTCCCCAAGTCAACGATGCCAGGTTGACTATTACGGTACATCGAAGTACTGAAGTATTTGTACGAAAATGCCACCATATCAGTCCGACTTCAGAAACCTCTAAACTTATCCTTCTGCTGCGGGCTGTGAGATAGGGAGGCGTCATTTTTCAGAAACTATTCACGGCATAATAGAGGATGTCTTCAAAGACCTAGATTGGAGAGAGCTAGGCATTAATGTCAATGACGAGTATATCACTCACCTTCAATTTACCGACGATATACCTAATGGTCATAGCTGAGGCTATGGAGGACCGCAGAACAAAATTTGATAAAACGAGTAGAGCTTCAGAAATACTGGGTCTCAAGATAAATATGGATAAAACCAAAGTCTTGGTAAACAACCATTTAGAACCCGCTCATATCAAGATCAGAGACTCTAAACTCGTAAATTGTAGACAATTACATTTACCTGGAACAGATGGTTCCAGGTACCTACATGGTTCTAAAACGTCGTCACTCACAATTGGCTTCATCAGAAGGCTTAAAGTCACTCAAAAGACAAAGGAGAGGGCTATGCTCGGAATTTCTGTGCGTGATCGAATCAGGAACGAAAATATCCGCAGGAGAACTAAAGTTCCCGACAAAGCCTGAAATGGCAAGTCACATTGTTCGTAGAACAGATGGTCGATAAAGCTGAAAGATTCCAGAGTGGCTACCGGATACTGGAATACGCAGCATCGGTAGGCGTTCCACAAGGTGGACCGATGACTTGATGATTTGAAGGCTTTTACTTTTATTTAATAATGTTTGTAATAGATTTAGAGGCAGAGGACATATGTTCGTTTTTTAACTTTTTCTGGGACTAAATATGTTACAAAAACAAAGATTTTTTGAACTATTACACAAACAAAAATTGTGTTCATTTACTGGATTTACTCTGTTCATTTACTAGAAATTTTCGTTCATTCACTGGGGTTTTAGGGTATTTTTCAATTTATTGCTGAATATCTAAAAATGTATCCAGGTTATATCGTAAATCTAACTTAAAAACAATTATTTAATATATTTACATTACCAAAATATAGATTTGGACCGTATACCTTAGAGTTAACATAGTATAATTATTTTTTGAAGTTCAAAAATCGCTTAAGTGTTCATTCACTGGAGCACTTACCCTAGTACAGTACAATTCACGAACGATGGCGGCCGTGAAGTTAGCCTTTGCGAACGTTCGCGCATACTACACTCTTCTCGCACACGCAGGTCGCCATTTGGTTCCTAAAACACGTGACTGCGCAGCCTTCTGCGCAAACTTCACGGCCGCCATCATTCGTGAATTGTACTGTACGAGATCCGATAGAAGAAATATCTTCCCTCATCTGTTATTCGATTATGATAGATATCATATCGACGGGTTCCGGGCTAATTGTATTAAGCGACACTCTGAGCGATATAGACTTTTATACATATTTGGAATCAGCGAATTTTTCTGCGTTATTTGAGCTGGGTTTGGTGACGATCGGAGCAATTTTTTGTCGCTTAATACAACCACATTTTTTGGGCCCATTTTGGACTGCAAAGTATGAAGCGACACAAAATATTGACAAATTTAGGAACTGTCTACTTAAGCTCACTACCAAATACCAGACAGTCGTTTAAACTTTTTTTCCTGTAGCTACAATTTACATGCAACGCACGTTAAATCAATTAGCCTGACTTTATAAATATATAGAAATGTCGCTTCATACAATTAGCCTCTTTGTTAAATTCTTATCCAGTGTCGCTTAATGCAATTAGCTTTACCGTGTAAATATACAACAATGTCGTTTAATACATTTAGCCTCTTTGTTAAATTCATACCCAGTGTCGATCCATACATTTAACTCTGTACATGAAATGTTAGATGTTGTCCTTTCAACCATTTAGCTTGCAGTAGATAATGATTATGTCGGTCGCATGAACTATTAGGATTTCATCAGTAAACATTTAAAGGTTATGGTTAAACCTATTTTTCTTATTCAATATTTGATTTGCAAGGTCGTTTCAGTTAATAACAAAATTGAAGTTCTAGTACTTCAAACAGTTTACCTTAAATGGAATAGAAACAACTCAATGCAAAATGTAAATCAAAGCTTCCTATCACTAAAGCAAAATATAATGACCTTTTTTTTTATGGTGGGAAAAATCATGTATTGACATCCCCCGCTCTTGGGCGGAGCGGGAGTTAGTGTCAGACTCTTACTGACTAAAAGACCCACCCCGTTCCTTCTAGCCTTCATACCGGGGCTCGAGCGCCCTTTCGGATAACCCTGACCCCAGTAGGCTTCGACCCGGCTGGGTCCCTGCAGCTGCTGACAACTCCTTGAGGCGCGCGGGAACAGTGCGCGCCGTCGACGACTTGGGCTTGGTCCGGACAGTTACCGGACGGCCGGACAGTGAGCTACCCATTGCTCACTGTCCGTAAGCCCGCGTCTACGTTGGCCGGAAATCGGGATCAGAATCCCGGCGACGGCGGTGGTGATAACGCCGTTGCCTGATGTGTTCGGCCTCCTTCTTTGCAAGCATTACTGCTTCGCAGAAGTCGGCGACCGCCTGCCACTCCTCCTCGCTCCGGACGAGAGGTCTCCGCCACCGATCGCCCCCACGAGGGCACGGCGATGCTCCGCCCAAGCAGGGCACACCTCGACTGTGTGCTCCACCGTGTCCTCCGGGCGTTCCGCACAGTGGCGACACCCGGGCGTCACTTCCGCATGAATCGAGTGCAGGAAACTCCCGAACGAACCATGTCCGGTGAGTACCGGCGTCATACGGAAGGTAAGGACGGCGTGAGGTCTTTCCAGCCACGCCTCAAAGAGGGGACTTACCGAAAATATAATGACCTGGAAAAGCTATGTGACACTGGCGCTATCTCAAGAATATTTCATTCAGAATATATCAACCTACCATCCAGCAATACTGGCAAAGATACACTGATCGATACTGATATTGAAGACGAAACAGACCTGCCAGATTAAGCAATTTTCATTATGTCTAATGGGAAAATAACAAGTGTTTCAGTATAAAGAAGAAAATTAATTAGAAAGTATTAGTAAGAAGGAAAAGAATGGTTGAATTTTAACTAAGATGTTATTTTTAATAATTTTGATTATTATTTTTTGTTACTGTAGATAACTACAATTTATTATTGTCATAGGAGATTACAATTATTTTTGTTATTGAAGAAAAACTAGGGATAGTATCTATAACAAGTAAGAAAACTTCTAAACTTTTTTTTAACGACAGATGTTTTTGATTTTGATTACTGAGAAAGTTAGAAAAAAATAATAGAAGAAAATATGTAAAAAAAATGAAAACCAAAGAAACACTCTTAATATTTTTTTTGTGATTATTTTTAAAAGAAATTATTTTATAGAGAAACCTTTTTTTTGTAATTTAAGAGATTTTTCTTTTATCTTATAAAAAAAGTACATACTTTTTAAAAAACAAAAGAAAAATCTCAAAAAGAAGTTCTTATACCAGGTGTAAGGGACAGCCCTCCACAAACTTTAAGGGCTTGCTCAGTAGACGAAACTGAACAACCTTCCACAAGATCTTTTTTCAGGAAAACAAAAAAAAAATCGGCCTCGCCATACAAATTGTCCAATCAAGTTTATCATTTTGTATGACGAGGCCGATTTCTTTTATCGTTTCCTAAAAAAAAAATTGTGGAAGGTTGTTCAGTTTCGTCTACTGAGCAAACCCTTGAAGTTTGTGGAGGGCTGTCCCTTACACCTTTTATACATAAACGTTAAATTTTAAGAATTAAGAAGAATGAGAATAATTATTTCACTTAATAAGACTGTAGGCTACGTAATATAAAGACTGTTTAACTTCTGATTCCCATACAATTGTATATATATAACTTTAATTGTTTCCTTGGTAAGCTAAGAAGTTACTGCTGTTCCTAAGTGATGGTCATTTTAAATAAAAAACTTATCTTTAAACATTTTACTGTGTTTTTTATTTCTCATTTTTATAATTATTACAAGATAGGTAGGTACACCCTATGTATGTACCTTTTAATTTATCAGTGTTTTAACCGCCAATTTCTGCAAACTTCATTAATCAAATATGATTACAAACAATTCATCTAAAAAAAATCAGTCCCATAAACTAATTAGCCAAACATTAATAAGTTTAAGATATGGTATTTAAATCAATTAGCTTATGTTTGAAATATGGCCAACTCTTTGATTAAACCACTTAGCTTAGAGCTATTATTTGCATGTCTAGGCGGTTAAGTCATTTAGCTTGGAACAAGAAGTAATAAACCTAAGCGGTTAAGTCATTTAGCTTGGAACAAGAAGTATTAAACCTAGGCGGTTTAGTCATTTAGCTTGGAATAAGAAAAAGTAAAATATAGGTCATTTTGTATGAAGCGACATTTATCTTCGTTAAAAATAGGAATATTAGAAATAAAAATGAATTCGATTATGGGGAATATGTTATAAAAACAGTAATATCCTTCTTTTTTAAAAAATAATGCTATTTAATAAAGTTACATTTTTTTTTCTAAAAATCGAAACTTTAAACTGCTCTGGTGTAAAGTTTCAAAAATGTCGGTTAATACAAATAGCCCGGAACCCGTCGATATGCTAGATAATGCGTTTATTAAGACATTACCAATAGGTTGCCAAGCTCAATCTGGTGACATTGATGCTAAACAATAAAATTTGTCTGAGATCGCGAATATTTGATATTTTCGACTTTATCCAAATACTTCCAAATTGAATTCTATCTAATAGCTTCTATTAGACTAAAAAGACTAATTAACATGAAAAAAAAATCGATTAATAACATATGAGGGTATATTAATGCCATTTAATCACCTCTTTATGCGAGGCAACCCTCCTATTTGCACCAAAAAAAAGGAGGTAACCTATAGTTTTTCAGTTCCTTGGGACACATTCTTTCAGCTGATGCTCGACATTCCCAAATAACAGATGAGAGGTAATTGATATTAAACCTTTAACAACAAATTTTACTGTTTAACATCATTGGCACCAGATTTAGCTAGGCAACCTATTTGCAATGCCTTAATGAACGCATTATGTAATATTTCTCATAATCAAATACCAGATGAGGGAAGAGATTTCTTCTGTTGGATCTTAGATCAGGATAGACATTTGAATTCCGCGAACCACCCCAACACCTTAATCAAATCCAAGTTATCCAAACTTCCCCTATAAACGGTACAGTCACCGTCCTTGAAACGTCCACATATCAAACGTGTGTTCATTACCGGCATTCCTCCTCAACTGTTCCTCCAAATAAATAAGTTTATGTTAGGGTCGGGTCGTCACTATAATTCAGAGGGTAACTCCTAACTTTCCCACTTCCCACATTCCACACATTCCCAACTGCTGGGCAGACGCTGGCCGGTTATCGCTTCATTTTTGCCAACTACCCTCTTTCTACGTTTGCCCGGATAAATGTTTGTATGAGTTTGTTGGAGATAGTTTGTTTGTTGGATGTTGGATGTTGATCCGTTTCGATGTTAATCCCGGAATTTTGTTCATTTCCAGAACAACTATAAAGGTAGAACTACACTGCGCACACGTGTGCCACACACGCCGATCTGGGCGCGTCGGTCTCCATATATTTTATCTGGAAACTAGACTTGTAGAGCTACACTTGATCCACGCCACGCGACGTCGTTCTACGTACAAATCAGGCGTGTTACACGTCTGCCTCGGTCTAATGTAGTTCTAACTTTCTCGTTTTTTTTTTGTGCAGGTCATCCCCCACCCCGCATAAGCTGGTACTCCGGCGACACCCTGGTGGATGCCTCGGACGGAGACAGCGAAATTCCAGCAGTCCGAGAGAACGAGCTGTACCTTCCTCTGACTAGAGACAATGCTGCTGCACTGTCCTGCAGAGCTTCTAATACGGACCTCGCTCCGCCAATAGTAGCTAGCTTGGGGATTGAGCTGTACCGTAAGTGTTTCCTTTTGCAATAATTCGTCTACTTCTTCTTTTACAGAACGCTGTGTAAGGATGCTTTACCATCGGAGATGTGCTATGCTACGTTGCTATGGATGCGTTTGATATCCATCAATCATATTCATGGTGCACATAGATTAGCACTGGTGGAAACGGATTCAACTAAGATTTTTTTTATAAAGAAGGATGCGTGCTATGGATGTCCACGAGTCGTGCTATGTGCAAAGCAGAGTAGGTTACCTACAGAAGGCCCGCGTTTGTCGCTGAAAGTAGATTAGTAAAAGTAGAATATGGATACATGGCATAGCTCGAGCTGCGCATCTTCCTCACGCAGCTACTTTTCGGAAGCGCATCTTTATAGCTCATCTTACTCGCACCGCGACATGGCTTAGTATCAGTAGAAACGGTCACATAGTTTCACAGCTAAGCTATTCAATACTCACAGCATAGCTTCATAGCACATCTCTGGTGGAAAAGCAGCCTAAAGGTGCTTCTTCGTCATAGCTGTGCGACGCAACAATGGGAGCGCAAAGAAAAAATCCACACAGGTCTAGTGGTACAGCAGATTACTACATTCTACACACCAAAAAAGCGAGGAATGCAGGCTACAAATGTGTATGAGGGAACGCGAGAACACACTTACCATGACCTCTTATCGCAATCCACTTGACGACCCAAACGGATCTGTTAAGGAATGGACCTATATAGGGTGTAAAGCTCTTTCTCGCTGGCACGTCTGAAATTTTAACACGTCATGGTAGACTCTGTTCAGGAAGGCTCCTAAAGTCGGTTACAGTTTCGCTCTTTTTCACTTTTTTTCTTGACAGTCTGCCAAACTTTTTCGTACAGAAAACGTATCCTAGCTTGCCCCATCTTTGTACAGTGCGTTTCAAATATAAATAGGACTGGCGCCATGTTATGACGTCACGACATACTGTCAAATCGTAAGAAATTGGAAAAAATTGAACTTAGAGATGAGCAAAATTGAAGAACTGGATTCTGATTAAAGTTTTTTAAATAAATTTTAAAAATTTCTTGTTTTGCTTACCTTATTGATTCTTCGATTTGACAGTATGACTTGACACCACAACATGGCAATCGATCGTATTCTAATTTGAGACGCATAGTATATTCTTTTGAAGTTTAATATTACACTTACACTGTCCCAATGTCTACCTGACGATAAATTCTATCTCTGATCTTTGCATAACGGATCGACTAATGAGATACTATTAATTTTATCTATTCTGTAGACACCTGGGGGCTTTGTGTTTGCATAAATGCTGATTCTGTTTTGGATCGTTAGCTTTCATAACGAGGTGAAATGTAAAGGAGACAACTTCTGAAGCGGCATGGTATCTAGTTATCTACAGGGTCATAGCAACCTCTCAGGACCACAGTATTACAATATTCCCTCAGGACTATGTTACTAAAGTCATAAGCAACAACTTTTGTTCTATGACTTTTAAAAATCATATTAATACATTATTATGTTAATACAGAGTTGAAATGTGTTAGATAGAACTAAAAAATCTTGAAGGTTTGTGTTTAGTAAATGAATTATGTTTTGTAAAAAGTCATAGAACAAAAGTTGGGGCGATCGGCGGCGGAGACCTCTCGCGCCGGGCCTTGGTTGAGGCCATGGTCCGGAGCGAGGAGGAGTGGCAGGCGGTGGCCGACTTTTGCGAAGCAGTAATGCTCGCCAAGTAGGAAGCCGACAGCATCAGGTGACGGCGTTCTCGTCGCCGCCGCCGGGATTCTGATCCCAATTTCGGCCACCATAGGCGCGGGCTTGCGGACAGTGAGCAATGGGTAGCTCGCTGTCCGGCCGTCCGGTAACTGTCCGGACCAAGCCCAAGTCGTCGACGGCGCGCACTGTTCCCGCGCGCCTCAAGGAGTTGTCAGCAAGAGCAGGGACCCAGCCGGGTCGAAGCCTACTGGGGCCAGGGTTATCCTAAAGGGAGCTCGAGCCCCGGTATGAAGGCTAGAAGGAACGGGGTGGGCCTTTTAGTCAGTAAGAGTCTGACACTATCTCCCGCTCCGACCAAGAGCGGGGGTTGTCATTGGATGATTTTTTCCCACCATATAAAAAAAATAAATAGAACAAAAGTTGTTGTTTATGATGTCAGTAATACAGTCCAGCAAGGTTGTTAGTTGTTAGCCTTTTTGAAATAACCCTGTATCCCTCACACAAACTATAAAAAAGTCCTGACGCCACACAAAACTAGATCTATTATCAAAGTTCTCCGCAAGATTTGAGCAAGTGCGACAACAACTATATCCATCAGACACAAAACCCCCTTCCCCCTTTTGTAGGTACATTTAAGGTGCGGCCAAATGGATATAAACCATTGTCCCAACCAAGGTGACCTTGGTTTGTAATCCATGACCTTCAACGCCCTTGGTTGGGAAGCGTTTACCCAACCACGAACGAGTTGGCGCGTGATTTACATCCAAACAACGCAACACAAACCAAACATACAAACCAAGGTCACCTTGGTTTGTGTTTGGTTTGTGCTAGTTTGCATCTGGTCACCCTTTAAAACATGGACCAGACGGTTGCAATACAGTATTCCAACCAAGGTCAACTTGGTTTATAAATGTGTTTGGATTGTGTTGCGGCTAGGCGTCTACACGGACTAAAGGTTTGGCCACACGGTTGCAAACTAGCGTTCCAACCAAAGTGACTTTGGTTTGTATGTTTAGTTTGTGTTACAGCTACATGGATGTAAATCACGCGCCAACACGTTCAGTAGCTGGGAAAACACGCCTCCCAACCAAGGGCGTTGAAGGTCATGGTTAACTACTGCTGTCTACAGGGTTGAAACTAATAAAGTCACTTTGGTTGGGTTGTTTTGCAACCGTCTGGTCACCCCTATAGATCACATGGATGTAATCCAGCGTTCCCAACAGAGGTCACCTTGTTGGAAGCTTGTTTTGCCCCCGGATAATGTTGCGGTTACATGGATCTAATCCACGCGCCAACACGTTCGCTAATCAATCACTGTAGTCGAAACTGCGGTTGGAATAACACGCCCGCCATCCAAGGACATTGAAGGTCATATCAAAATTTGGATTACATCTGTTATCTACACCGGCGAGCATAGAGTTCCACGCGTGCTTCAAGGAGATGTCAACAAACCGTAAGGGCCCAGCAGGGTCAAAGCCTACTGGGGCCAAATGTCTAGTTCCGAAAGGGACGCTCGGCCCCGGTATGAATTTACGCATGTACGAAATTAATTTCTTTAAGAAAACGTCAGCTGAGCGAGTTCAATGACCTGTAGGTAGTTTGTACGCAACGCCGATTATTACCTACGGGTCATTGAACTCGCTCAGCTGACGTTTTCTTAAAGAAATTAATTTCATACATGCGTAAATTCATACCAGTTCAAATTCGTCAAATTAATACGAGTTTTGAAAAAAGGTACTTTAAATTTTAATTTTATCTTTACAAATCGATAGTGTTTCATGTACCGGATCGACCCTCCACGGGATTAAAACGATTACAATTTAACGGTGTTTAGACAGATTAATATTGCGGCAAAGCAAGGTTAACTCTGTTGGGACGCTAGATTACATCCTTAGAGCTCATGATTAACTAAATACTTATCTTCTTTGACTAACAGTGCTAAGTTATTTCTTTTTTCCAATAGTCTTTTCTATTTTTCTTTCCAGTACCCGCATACAACGTGTCGATCCACTGGGTGCGGGGCACGGTGGGTGACGCCCTGCGTACGGGGAGCGTTGCGCTTGCGCAGTGCACTGCGCACGGCTCTTACCCGCAGCCTGAGCTCTCCTGGTGGCTTGACCACAAGCATCTCACGCATCATAGCAACCAGGTATCGAAAATCTTCAAGCATAAAGCCTCGTTGGTCAAATGGTCGTAAATTTTTACAGCATGACATCCTGCTTCCCTAGCCAAATTACCACCATTTCGTTTCTCTTGTGTCGAACGCCTCGGGTTGGCCACCACCTCCGATTTCGTGGTCAGAACAAACGAATCGAAGGCGTGGCCAACTCGAGGCGTTCGAAATAAGAGAATCGACCCGAAACGGTTTTTTTTTTTTTTTTTTTTCGATCGGTTGTAACTTAGCTAGGGGGCTGATATTTACGTGTCGTTCAATATTATTAGAATTTTCAGTCTGTATTTTCTCAGTAGCAGGCCAGAAACATATCATGTAATGGGAATAGGTTCGTCTCAATATTTATAAGATCGAGTCTGCCTCGAATCTTTGGGTAGTAATTTTACTGTCATGTTGATATCTTCAAATATGCATTTGTACATTATTTGACGCATTACTTTGTGTAATTTATTTCATCACCACTGCTCTCAAAACGGTGAAGGAAAACATCGAAAGGAAGCCCGCATGTCCTAAAACCAAAAATTCGAAGACATGTGACATTCACCAACCCGCACTGGGCCCGCGTGATGGATTACGGCCCATTCCCTCTCCTAGAGAGGAGGCCTGAGTCCCAGCAGTGGCAACAATAAAAAGGCTGATTTTGCTTATGCATTTGTACTGTACCTACTCGCATCATTAACTCCGGATGGTCTATTCAGCCGGAGTAACATGATCAGTTCCTAATGTGTTGTGTTTTTCCTTAATCGGAAACCAATGCTATAACCATTTCTAAGTAACTGTCATACTATTGGAGACTGTGACACAATCGAAAAAAAGTTTAAACATTTCCTTTTGTGCAATTGGGTTAAAAGGGACTTGCCTACATTAGTAAAAGATCTTTTTTTTTCATCTAGCAAAATTTGATCAATAAATACTGTAACTACTATGAAAAAAAGGGCAAGTGCGAGTCGGACTCGCGCACTGAGGGGAACCCTCAAAATTAATAACACAAACTTACCTCAAAAAAACATACCTATGAAAACAGTTGACTTCCCGAATTGAGTTACGAAGATTTTTCCTAATGGCCAAGAAAGTTTTTTTTTGGTGACGTAACTACATATTTACAGTTTTCAGAGTTTTTCCATAAAATCGTATTTCTGCATTGAGACCTTGCTTCATGCCAAATTTCGAGATACTAGGTAGTACCCTATGAATTGTAATTCCTTTCAGAGTGTCGCAGTATTCGTTTTTTTGCGACACAAACGACCGTATCTTTTCTTTCCATTAACTCAGAGGTTTGATTATTTCACAATTTCAAGGGACCGCAGACTTGAGTTTATGGTTTTAATTTCAACTCGATACCTTCACGCGTTCCCGAGATAAAGGGTCTTGACAGACAGACAACAAAATGATCCTATAAGGGTTCCGTTTTTGTCCTTTTGAGATATGGAATCCTATAAACCACCCAATCTTAATGAAGCTAATGAAGCAACTCACAATCAGTCCATTATAACTTACAAAAAAACGCAACCCCGGAAGCGAAGAGAGATGAAATCAATTAACTAACGAGGGATCCAGGTAATTATAGCCCGTCAATCAAGGAAAAACGTTGAGCTAGCTGTTATTTGGACACAAAATAGATAAGTACAGAAGTCAATCTACATACAAAGCGCGCTCGAGCAACGCACACATAGACACCGCTCACGGACACGACATCTCAACTCAATTCAGCTCATTGCGAACGTGTATGCATCCGCTTGAGACACGCATCTAAGAACTTTTTTATGAAATAATGGAGCAAACAAAAAGAACTGTTTGTTTTGTTTTGTGTGTTTTTTAAATTCCACATTAATTGCTGAATTATCGTTTTATAAATCACCACTTTTAAGACGTAATTAGGTAGGTATTTGCTTGTACTTTGATAGTTTGTATTTATGTAACGCAAAACAGTTAGGTAGGTAGATAAGTATGTGACTTTAACTGGTTGTAATATTTTTACATAGGCATTTATAGCCGCGCCCGAACGCGCTCGAACACAGCGGCGCCGACCCTAGCGCGAATGCTGAGCATAGGTATAAAAAGTGAAGTACATACTACGCTTTCCAAATGAGAATAGGACCGATTCCTATGTTTTGAAGTCTCGTCGTACTGTCAAATCGAAGAAATTTTGGCAAAATTGAAGAACTTAGAGATGAGTAAAATTGAAGAACTGGATTCTGATTAAACTTTTTTCGTTCACAGTTCATATATAAATTAAATTTTTCGCAAATTAATTTATGTTTAAAAATTTCTTTCCTCGATTTGACAGTAAATGGTGACGTCATAACATGGCGGGCGATCCTATTCTCATTTGGTACAGGAGACTGACTTCTGTACATATCTACTTTGTGGTTCGGAGGTGCTCGTTCGACAAAATTATGATTTGTGTCATGTACAAAGCCTTTAACCACATAAAGGGCCTAAGGAGACGAGGGTAGCTGTTGTGTAAGCAAATATTGTTATTACGAGGGTAGTTGGATCGCGGACTACTGGATGTTAACGGTTTTTTGTCGTAACTACCAAGTTTTGTCAAAATTTTGTTGTAATTAATGAAAACTAAGTTACAAAACCACCGGAAGACGCAACGTTGGAAGGCCTTCTACAAGGTGGACCGATGACCTGGTGAAGGTTGCGGGAAACCGATGGATGCGAGACGCACAGGAACGTTCGTTGTGGCGACGCTTGGAGAGGCCTATGTCCAACAGTGGACGTATATCGGCTGAAAATGATGATGATATGATGAAGTTACAAAAAAGTGGCTGTGACATACGGACGGACAGACAGACAGACATGACGAATCTATAAGGATTCAGTTTTTTTCTATTTGGCTACGGAATCCTAAAAACAGTTCGACGGGACCCTGTAAATCTCGTATTACGCATATTTTTTTTTTGTATAATTAAGTTTGGCGGTTTCCTCATGATGTTTTCCTTTATCGTCTTGAGAGCAATGGTGATGAAATAAATTGAAGACATTTGATCCTACCAACCCGCGTGGTGTATAACGGCCCATTTCCAATAATAGAGAAGAAGCCTGAATCCCGGCCATGGAAACATTATAATTATAATAATGGCTGATTACGAAAAGGGAGTTAGTGATAGCGTGACGAGTGACAGGACAGAATTGAAGAAAAAAACGTGTTGCGCCATAAAATGGGACAAGGGCAGGAAGAAGAAGAAGAAGAATGGCTGATTACGCTTATATATAAAATATTAATGGCTTATGTACACGGTCATTTGTGAAACACTAACAACCTTGCAAGACTGTATTACTAAAATCATAAACAACAATTTTTGTTCTATGACTTTTTAAAAAACATAATTCATTTACCAAAAACAAACCCTCAAGATTTCGTTGTTCTAACACATATGAACTATCTATTTTGCTATACTAGCTACCGACGTCTAATAAGCGAGCAAGCGCATCAAGCACCCCCGCCATTCGATTCGCGCTCCCCACCGCTATTGTACTATCGCTTGCTTCGCATAGACTTCGTAATATTTAGAACATTCAAGTTAAATATTTTAATTTTTTATGAAGATGAACTAAAATTTGATAAATTTTTAATAGTCATAGAACAAAAGTTGTTGTTTATGATCTTAATAACATAGTTCTGAGAGGTTGCCAGTGTTATACAAATAACCCTATATAAGAAATATCTTCAAGTTTGAAAAGTTAATAAAAAAAGCATTAAACACAGTTCAGCCGATATTATACACCGTTAAATTTTAATCGTTTTAATCCCGTGGAGGGTCGATCCGGTACATGAAATACTATCGATTTGTAAAGATAAAATTAAAAAATAAAGTACCTTTTTTTCAAAACTCGTATTAATTTACGCATGTACGAAATTAATCTCTTTAAGAAAACGTCAGCTGAGCGAGTCCAATAACCCGTAGGTAATAGTCGGCGTTGCGTACAAACTAACAACAGGTCATTGGACTCGCTCAGCTGACGTTTTCTTAAAGAGATTAATTTCGTACATGCGTAAATTAATACGAGTTTTGAAAAAAAGGTACTTTATTTTTTAATTTTATCTTAAAAATCGATAGTATTTCATGTACCGGATCGACCCTCCACGGGATTAAAACGATTAAAATTTAGCGGTGTATAATCCAATCTTCCTTTTCATAATGAAACTAATCCCGCTTGATTCCGTGACAAAAATATCACTTGTGTTGTCAAGTCAACTATTAACTTAATTTTATCTTGAGTTCAAGGAAATTTGCCCTTACGCTATGCACGGAAAGTACCTAAGTAATAATATTAAATGGCTTAATAATGGACGGCCAAATTATGTCACTTTCACGTTATTAAATAAATTATGTTTGTCGGTACAGAGTGGAGTACTTTGGAATATTACATATTTTAAGTGGTTTGGAAAATTCTAGTGAAATCAATTGGAATTTTTCTATACAGGGTGTAAGGGAAAACAATAGTGCTAATTAGCACAAAATAGATAGGTACAGAAGTCAATCTCATGAATGTACTTACTTCCCTTTTTATACCTACGCTAGGCGATCGCGCTAGGGTCAGCGCGTTGCGCCGAACTGTACGAGTGCGACCGGGTGATTGAGCCGAAATATCGAGTCTGCGAGCGGTGTCTATATGTGCGTTGCTCGTGCGCGCTGTGTATGTAGATTGACTTCTGTACCTATCTATTTTGTGTAATTAGGCTGCAAACTGAACCTTCTTAGACTTAAAGCCAAACCTAACAGTCGAGTATGGATTTTCTGATTAGTCAAGCGGATAGATTGATTTGGATATGCATTTGTTTTTAACTATCTTTTCATTTCTATTACAGACTTGGATCAACTCGTCCCTCACAGCAATTTCGTACCTAGAGCTAAGTCCCACGATAGGGGACAATGGAGCAACTCTCGCTTGTGTCGCTACTAACCCGATAATGGCGCCCAACAGGGGCTCCAAAGCTGACGTCATAACACTTAATGTAACATGTGAGTTATCATACAGATGCATTAATTTTACTTTAGTACCCTAATAGTTGATATAAATGCAAGTTGCAGTACCTTTGTAATATTTTTTATGTTGGCGCCCAACCGATGTCCCAACTGGGCACCATTAGGATTAAATTATGTTTTTATCGGTATTGTTAACATATCTACCGATGTTGTTATTAGGTTCTAGTACTCCCATATATTATAAAATAAGATTTTAATCTTCGATATAACCAGCTAGAAAATGCCACTTATTAGATGTCCCATTTGGTCGCCAATATTCCCAATGTTTTTTTTTCTATTTCAGTTGAAAGTTAATACGTTGCAGACGATACTTTTTATTTATGATTATTAATTTCGCTCGTAGAAATGAGGTTATACATACAAAAAACTGTAAAAATAGACAAAGTAGCGCCAAACTGAGACTTGAGGGATTCTAACATTCACTTAATTATACCTCTTCGGTAACACGGCAAGTAGTGCTTTTACCGTTTATTTTGTCAATTTTAGTTCAACTTCTAGAAGTTCCAAGTGCTACCCCAGGGTACAACGTACAATATTGTTCAAAATGTATCATATCCACAACTTAGTCCCACAATAACACGATTCTGTGTTACTACACACTCAGTTGTGGCGCCCAACCGGGACTCCAAGGCTGATATCATTACGCTTGCCATTACATGAAAGTTATCTAAATAGTTTATCTAGTAATTGGGAGTACCGTGTTTAAGGTTTAATTTTCTGAGTACTTTTTGTAAATTAGCTTTAGCTATTGCCTCTTGGGAAATCTGTTTTGTTACCAAAATCATTCTGTTTTCTTCTATAAAACAATTGAATTGGATATTTTAATTAGCGTTAAAATTTTACGCAGTGCCCTTTCTCTTCACTAAAATCCGAGCACCCATTTAAGCAGTGTTTAGATTGGTAACATTAAGAATAATTAGCTATTCTCGAGCGTGATTATCAGATATTTGTATTTACATTTCCAGATAGTCCAATGGTAGACGTGATAAAGCTGGGCGACGGAAATCTGAACGATGTGGTCGAGTTAGACTCGCTGCAGCTGGAATGTGACGTCAGAGCCAACCCGCCCGTTGAGCAGTTTATGTGGTATTTCAATGTGAGTAACCTTAACATTATGAAGCAAGTTATTTACAAGGCTTAACTGTAGCGTTTTTTTTTAATAAGTGTAATATTTTTAAAATCTTGCCCCAAACTACGAATAACTCCTGTATCGTGGGTTTTTGTTTTTTCTTTAGGGGGGAATTCTATAACATCTCACGCTCTAGGATGGGGTGCAGTCAGACTTTTACTGACTATAATCCGCTCTTATATTCCTTCTTTGCCTTGCATTTCAAAACCCCGGAGCTCTCTGTATCGTGAGTGCGTTCACAAACATGTAATAGTAGATTATGTGACTAGAGGATAAAGCAGTGTCTTTAAGTCGAGGGCGATGTTGAATTCCGAACGAAACGAAGTTTGCTAATTTTAATCCCGAACGGCAGTGAGGGATTTATATAATTAACTCCCGAGCATTGCGAGGGAGGCCATACAGCATTATCTCCCTAGGGATAGAATGACTTGCTTTAAGTGAGGTTTGTATGACGTACAAAAAGACATTATCGAGCAGGTGGTGTAAAAAATCACATACATAAGTCAACAATAAATGTTATACAGACACTTGGGGCAGTTTATGTGTGTTTTTTAGCAATGAATGTCCAACAATCAAAGAATAACGAGCCTATTGTCTCATCATCATCTTCCTGCCCTAGTCCCGTTTTATTTGGGGTCGGCGCAACACGTTTTTTTCTTCCATTCTTTCCTGTCATTCGTCACGCTATCACTAACTCCCTTTTCTATCATATCGCTTCTCACACAATCTATTCATCTTTTCTTTGGCCTCCCTCTCCTCCACGAGCCTATTGTCTATTGAATCTAAAACAATTTTATATTAAGTTTTCAACAAAATGAAAGATTTGGTACTGATTGAAAACCGTTTTCAGGCCCTTTGGTCTTTTGATGGACCCTTTGGTATTTGAATATTGAACAGTATGCCTTCTCATTACAGGATATAGAAATAAGACCCGGTGGCATCTGGGGCGACGCGACGTCTTCACACCAGCTACTGGTGGAGGAGGCGACACGTGCACACGCCGGGCGGTACTCCTGTGCGGCAGCCAACGCGATAGGAGAGACCAGATCTGACACTATCACCATTACTGTTTTCTGTAAGTGCTTTAAAGCTACATAATTGCATGTTCAATAACAATGCACTCACTTTTGGCGTTGCAGTGCATCAGGGATGCTTACTGATGTGCGGGTGATGGCTTTGCCACCATAATCAGGAAAAAATGTGCCTCCCAACTTGCGTTCGTGGTAGCACCAATATACTACCACTATACTGAGTGTTTATGCAGATGGGTGAGAGTCTCCCATGCTGCAAATATGGGTGCGGCTTCATGTTGTAATGTAGTTGTGTAATTACATATGTTGTTAATACCTATTTAATAATTATTTTACATGTTAGGTTGCCATGTTTAAGTAATAAAACTAAAAAACTTCCATTGATTACAGACCCACCCGAATGCACAGGCTACGGCATCAGACTCGTCAAAGAGACGATACACTGTGTGGTCAAGGCGTTACCTGCTCCTGACACTTACTTCTGGCACGTACAGCCCGCTGGCTTCGAGATCCAGCACCTGACAACGGGATCCCCTCTATTACCTCTGGATCAAATCACAGGACCTTTAGTGGAGACCCTGAAAGCCAGCTGTGAGGCCAGCAATGGGGTGGCTTCTCAAGAAGAGTCTTGTGATAGGATGTTCACCTTCGAGCATCTGAGGCCACCGCAACCCCAACTGTGCGATATTACGTATGAGTTTGGAGAGTTCCAGATGAGGTGTTTACCAGGTGATGATGCTAAAAGTTCAATTGCTTGTTTTGACACAACTTTTACCTTCTCTAGTTCGTATCGAACTAAAATAAAATATTGAAATTAAACTGGCCAACAAATACTTCCTGATCAAACTTGGCAAATAATATTTCACACACAGTTTTTAAAATTAGTAAAAATGACAAATATTATTAACGCTTAAAAAGACCCAACAAAAAAAATCTTATACAGACGCCCTTAATAAAAAAGGCCTCATCTGCTTTTAGAGAGAAGTAGACTGGTTGGAATGAAGGCCGCCATTGCCAAAATAAAATGGTCCAACAAAGACTGAGTGTGGAAACCAGACCAGGTTTACGAAGACAAGACAAGCCCCCCTAGCCAAGTTACGACTGACTCGTTTCGATTCTCTCTGATTCCTTTATTCTGACGTCATCTCAACGCTCAGTCACGAGTTTAGAATAAAGGAATTGGAGGCGTGGCCTCGAGGCGTTCGTCACAAGAGAATCGAAACGAAGCGGTTGTAACTTGGCTAGGAAGGCTGATGTGAAGACCGAACTAAACCAAATTGATGTTCTCTTTTACAGTTGAGAACGCAACGTACTATGAAGTATCAGTCTGGCGGATGTCAGAGAGTAACTCTACGTTAGTTCTTGAACGTCGTGCCAGCATGGGGTTCGGTAGCGGACGGGCCTTGGCCGCTGCTGGACGGGGTGCTTCCACTGCTGGGGTGTCCAATGGCCTGGCCGTCCGGGCCGCACTCGGTACCGTACGGAGAGGAGATGAAGCAGGAGCTAGAGCTTGTAATAGATATGGCTGCTCGACGCCACTGCTGTTGAGGCCGACGGATACGCTTTTACATGCTGCCGATCCTCCGTGGTGGCATAGTGAGTATCGAGTTATTTCCTTAATTATATTATTTGCATTATCGCACCCCGTGCCTTCGTGCTGGCCTGAAATTAATGTCTACTAACGGCAACACTGCATGGAAAGTGACTTACTTTAAAACTCAAGGGATTACCTCACGTAATCACATGGTGATACAAAATTACAGACATTACATTCAACTACAGCTAGCGACAGCTGTTGGTAACAACTAAAATTAATTTAAAAAAGGCTTCCTTAGAACCCCCAACAGAATCGTGATATGTTACCTCTCGTCAGTAACTAGCGACATCTGGCACTGTTAAAGCACTACAAATATGACATACAAAAAGCTCCATTAAAAGCCATGCAACAGCTTTTTGGCCCTTCATCTGTAGCTAGCGACATCTAGTGGTGTGCTCGAACACCAAATATTACCACTCGGTAGCAATAGATGGCGCTAAGAATATCTTTCCCTGTATATGAATAGTTTTCATCGAGTACCTAGTTCTTTATCTGAAATAGAGGACTTAGCTTATTTTTCTTTTGTGAATCTACTAGTAAACGTTTCAAAATTGAGTTGATAAGTGTACACTACGCTATTTCTTGAGTATTAGTCTTACAACCACAACGAGCGCTCATTTTTATGCCAGGTCGCTATTTTAGTTTGATGTGACTAATTTGGGCATTACTACTCTCTCGTTCAATTATGTAAGTCATCAGTACCTAAGTTCCTTGGTAAACCAGTTATCATATCGAATAAACTAACGAACTAAAGACTGGGATCTACTTCGTGTAATACGCCTATCATAACGCACTATGAGAGCTACTTCGTTCATAAACTACAAAACTACTAGCATAAAAAAAATATTTAACTAATAACAAAGCTTTATTATTTCCAGTTTTCCTAGAAAAAGACGTGGGCATATCGATAGGAGCCGTGGTGCTGGTGGCAGTGTTCATCATATCCTCGGTGCTGCTGGTGCGGCTGGCGAGGCGGCCGCGCTCCAAGCCGCAGCCTGTCATACAGGTGCTGCAGCTCGACGACGTGGCCAGGAACTATCTGGATAATATTGGAGGTAACTTTTTTTTTCTTGCCCGTATTGCCTTTTTATTATTTATTATTATTGCCTCTGGTTTAAAAGAATATAAGCATAGATACTTTAGTCTAAGTAAACGCACTTTCCTAATACTAATTTGTAATGGTAACACGATATACGATGAATCGTCAAACTTAAGTGGCAATGGGCAGGGCACATTGCTCGCAGAACAGATGGCCGTTGGGGCCGAAAGGTTCTGGAATGGCGACCACGTACCGGAAGACGTAGCGTTGGCAGGCCTCCTACAAAATGGACCGATGACCTGGTCAGGGTTGCCTATGTCCAACAGTGGACGTCTTTCTGGTAAAATTATGATGCTGATGAATGGTAATGAAGGCGTTGAGAAGTTCTCCTAAAGCATTGCGAAAAACTTATAAATTAAAATTTGTTTTGACACAAGCAGTAGATCTGTAACTATTATATTCAGTACCGTTGCTTTTTTGCGCCCAGTACCTTTTTCTGTAAGTGCAAAAAGCCCGAACTGTGTAACCTGCGTGATGTAGGTTCTCACCAGTCATAAGGGTTTCGGGAGGTCCCTGTTTCACATCTAGCTGGAAAAAATGTTCGGGTTTCTCCATTACGCGGATCACCTGGAGAGTACTACTGGTGAAGCATAAATATGGTGAAAATTTGCAACATTTGGGCGGAACCCCACTGAGTCCTTGGGGGCGATCGACGGTGTCCGAGCGCCCAGTCTTGGTTCAGCCAATGAAATGAGAAACAGTAACTTCCTTCCGATGAAATTAATGATACAAAACTTGGCCTTAGTTTTATAATTTCTGCGCCCCATCTTGGTCTGCGCCTTGTGCCAAGGCATCGCTGGTACCGCTTAGTTACGGTACTGCTTATTTTTTTTCTGTGAATACTGTATCTCTCCAACCTTCCTTCCTAACAGCAACTCTTCCTCATTCAAAGTCAAAGTCAAAGTCAAATCATTTATTTCAAATAGACCATTTACAGGCACTTTTGAATAGTCAAATGTCGGTCAGTCCAAGAAAAGTGAAGCTAAATTGCACGTTCCAAAGAGTAGGTCTCTATGGAGAAGAAAGTGCAAGAAACTCCATGGACACTCTTTTAAATCATATTATGTGTTACATATAATGCTTGGTTACATATTACTTGTTGCTTCTATCATGTGAGCACAATGTCGATAATGAAATAAAAATGTAAAATAATTAAAAGATAGAAACTGAATTAAGCCACTGGCAGCTAAGAGATGACCAGTCCCATCTGACGGCACCCGCTCACGAGCATGACGCGTGCATCAGCCCCACTCAGCTCAACCATTTTGAAGGGAACTGAACGACCCAATAACACGTGCCACCAACAGCGAAACATTTGAGTGAGCATGACAAACTCTCAACTGCCATGCTCGTAATGTCAAAAAAAAAAAGTTGTAACCTAATAAAAATGCTCCATGGTGCTTCACATTCACAAACTTGAAAAAAGTGCTTCTACATTATACAATGCAATTGTCTTTCAAATTAAAAAATAATAATATTAGTTTCCAACTAATGAACTAAGTAGTACGCCCTAGTGGTAGTGGAGCTGGACCAGCATTGAGCCAAGCATTTTTATCTTGAATATAATCCTCCAACTTATAATATGCTTGCCTGCATAGTGTGCGTTTAATACAAGATTTAAATTTCGTTTCATTGAGTTCTAATATTTGGATTCCAGAGCACAAAGTGCACGCGTCGTGCAGCCTCCGCTCGTGCAGCAGCGGCTACTCGGACGCGTCGGGCGAGTCGGCCCCCGCGCTGGACCGGCGCCGCAAGCCGCCCCCCGCCTGGGAGCGCTGGGAGCCCCCCCCTCCTGACGTCACCCTCACACTTCACAGAGAAAGTGCTGTTTAAAACTACGACTGATTTATAACATGGCTTCGGCTTTACATTAAGTTAAACCCTGGCCTAAAACGCCGCCGCCGTTGAATTTTGAATGTGGATTTCCGGTCAAAACAGTTCTTTTACCCGCTCGTTTCGAATTGGCCCGACGAGTATTTCCGTGTCCTACTCACCAGGGTCGTTTATTAGCGACTGAGTCCATCTCGTTTAGCCACCCATAAGTGAAAGAATACTGGGCCATGGGCGATGCGAAAGATCCCAGGGCCTTGGAACAATGGCAAAGAAGGAACAGGGTTGAGCATTTTAGTCAGTAAGACACTAATGACATCACTCGCTCCGCCTAAGAATGGGAGATGTCATTAGATGATTTTCCCATCAAAAAAAAAAATAGGTGATAGAAGAGCTGACGAGATGGAGCATTTGGTCGTCGATGTACGACCCTGGCTAAATAAAGTATTTGTCGGATATATCCGACGTAAGAGACTAAAAGGTTAATGTAGACTCTACTGGATTTATGTAAATAACGTTACATAATTATTCGTTATTCGACTGATTCTAGAAACTTCACATATTTGTTCACACAGAGAAAATATGAACATATCATTTGCGGCGTCAATTGACAGTTTATAGACACTGGCTGAAAACAATTGTATTCTGAATTTAAGATTTGATTTAGTATCTACTCTAATCTAATCTGGATCTGGCTGGACCTGCGATATAATTTATTCAAACTTATGAAATTAATCGAGGTGAATTTTACTATCAGTTGTTATATATAGATTCTGTTCAATCAATAAAACTTACTCAATCTGCAGAAATAGTATTACGATCAAACGTTATGGACTTGATGTACTTAGTAAATTCATTTTGATACATGTGGAGAAACTTATTCATTGCAACCGAGGTATTATTCGTCTGAGCCGCAGGCGAGGGTGTTATGAACCGAGTACTGCAGTGACAAATTTCCAAGTGTATCAGACGTTTTTCAATACACTTACGAAGAAATAAATAAACACGGGACTGCGCGATGCACAGCTTCATACGATACATATCATACATTGTGGTGGGGCGAGCTGATGCACTTTTCCGCACTAGTGCGAAACAGTAAATAACGTACCTAAAAACGATAAAGGTAGAAACGGGTTTTCGAATAAGTGTATTGAAAATATATTTCCGATTCCAACTGTCTAGAAATAAACTTAATGGTTCGAATGATTATCAACTATCGTATAGATTACAAAAACATCTGAACGGAGAATAAATTATTATATAACATAAAAATCTAATTACACTGCCATATTGTACAGTTTTAAAATTTATCATGAGATTAAATCTACAAAACATAGAATAGAATAAAAGTTACTGTTACGCCATCTACTGTTAGATTTTCAAAACCCTTGCTGTTGTTTAAATTTTATGACTTTCTAAAAGTGATTGTTATGAGTAAGTAATTTAGATCGCATTGTAATCAAAATTATTTAAAAAGGACACGTTATTTAGAATTTTCGATATTTTAACAGTAGAATCACTAATCAACTACTTATGGTAATACTTATAAAAAAGAACTTCATTCATTCCTTTATTTGTAATGCGATCTAAATAATGTATCTCTAAAATAATATCAGTCTTTGTTTCTGTGCAAAGTTCAAAATGATAAACCTCGAATTTCGTATCTACTTTGCCAATTTCAAATGCATGTAATGCAAAATTAATTTGAAAAATCTATCTTTTTCAGCCTTATAAAAAGCAAGTGTCTTTATAAGTAAATAGTTTATACAATGCATTTATTAGTTTATGGATTACGCTATATCTTGTCGTTGAACCATCCATATCACTATCTGTGCCATGACATGACCCCTGAAAATCTCCAACGAAAAAAAAAACAGGCTTTAAATTATTAAGTATATTTGTTTATTACAAGCTTATATTTAGAATTTATTGTACGATTAAGTAAATCTAATAATAAATATTTAAAACTAAATATTCTGACTGTTTATTGATCTGGAATATCTCCTCTACCTCTGTTATTATTGTTCTCAATATTAACTGATACACCATGTTTGTCACCTTTTACATTTAAAGAAGAACCGTTAGCGTTTTTCTGTTGGTAAGTATAACCCTTATTATCTTTTACAACTACTGGAGTACTCTTAAAAGAAGTTTGGATGTTTTCTCTTAATGGTAGTTTAGGAGGATTTGTGCTAGCGACTGCAATAGTACTAGCAACACTTGGAGGTTTGGCTATCACCTTATTAGTGAACACACCATTTTTCACTTCACTAACTCTTTTTGGAGTTAACACATGTGTGGCAACGTATTGATTAAAGTTTGTTTCCGTATTGGTCCTTAGAGCGTCACTTTCCTTCACAACTTTCACTGTATTAGTATTACCCTGTGTTTTATAAACTTTAATGGGAATTTTTGCATTGACAACATTATCTTTTGAACCTACAATTGGAACAGCTTTCATTTGTTTCATGATCTTCTCATTTGTTACTGCTTCATTTCCGCTTTTATTGGCTTGATGTGTCATATATTGAGATGGGATAGGTCCTAGAGTTTGGGCTATGTCAACTTTTTTACCCAAATAGTTGAAAGCTTGTACTTTCTTGGTCTGCGAATTTACTTTGTCCTTTGAGGCACTAATATTTTCTTCTATAGGTAGAGACTTGTGCTTATATAATGGTATCGGACGGGGATGTATTTCTTGAACCTTCGTTGGTCTTAAATTATAACGAACTGGGCTATCTTTTAGAGGTCTCAATCTCTGAGGTGAAAGCACCAAATCAGAAACAGTTTCAAATCCTTTTGCAAACACCTGTTTACGTTCCGGCTTCTGTAAATACGAATTGGTTTCTATCCTCGGGTATGAGAAATCCATAACTGGAGCTGTTTGAAACTGATATACTTCTTGTACAGGAGCGAACCAATTCGGTTCCGCGCTCTCTACGAATGAAGTTGCTTCTACTCTTGGGTATGTGAAATCTACAACTTGGGGACTCTGATACTGAAATATTTCTTGTCCAGGAGCGAACCGATTTGGATTAGCAGCCAAAACTATAGCTTCATCTACCCTTTTCTTAACGCACATTGGTAATTCAGTTTTCATCTTCAAAGTCTCCATTATTTCCACTCCAGGGATCGTATGACCTGTATACGTCAACATTGGCTCATTGTTCTGCATTTGTGTGTACGAATATATTGGTTCAAATGGCACCTCTAGTTCCACACTTTCTTTGAGAGGTCTGATTACTTCTGTAAGTACTGGTTTAGTTTCAATCACTTCTTTAAGAATCGGTTTACTTTCAATTACTTCTTTAAGAATCGGTTTACTTTCAATTACTTCTTTAAGAATCGGTTTACTTTCAATAACCTCTGTCAAAACAGGTCTTGTCTGAATCACAGGAGCAGTCTTAATTTTTTCTTCTACTACGTAATTAACCTTGTTTAATGAAGGAAACATCGGAGCAACAGTTTCTTTCATCACATTATTTTGGCCTCCATATAAAATGCCGGTTGACAGTAAATTGTCGACTTCTTTCACGGCTACAAGAGTATCTTCTTTAGTTTTTGTGCCCACAACTGATCCAAATGCATTTAAATTTACCGGTTTTACTGCTGTAGGATACACGAATTCTTCTACAGCAGGTTTCTTAGGAGTAACTTTGATCATAACATCATCATACCCAGGTAGTCGAAAGAGTTTGTATGCATTTTCTTCCTTTACAACTGTTTGTGGCTGGATGTTGATTTGGCTGTGTCCAAAGATGGCTGAGTTTATCAGATTCTTGAGGTATGCTAGATGTCTTTTGGGTCGTTCATTACGAGATGCTAGAGTTGTAGATGCCAATAACAAGCTCTGAAAGGTGAGAGATGAACTTCGTAAGCTTCTGGGTTCACACAAGAGACGAGGGACGGCGGAACATAACACATGTAAGTAGAAATAAGATAATAAAAAGTATAGGGAACTATTTGCGAAGAGTGCTAACAAAATAATAGAAAACATATTTTGTAAATATGTGTTTGAAGTAGAAACTGTAAGAAATAATGAGCAAATAAAGAAGCATTCAAATGGTCACAACAGAGAAAGTTATAAAACATTTCTAATATTCAATTGATATAACTAACTAAAGCAATGAATATAATACTTACAACAAAAATGAAGACACGCATTTTAAAAACTAGACAACGTCACTTCAGGTACAAACTTTACTCACGCACTTTAAAACTGACTTAAATTTCACCCTGTAATGTTTTATATACCCATCCTGTACGGTGAAAGCCCTCATTATTGGAAATGAGCCAAATAGGAATCAATTAGATAACTATACTGATTCATAGAAATGTATAACCTTAATGAATGAGTGCAGGAATTTTAGTGCAACTGTACCTTTTATTCACTTACATAAGAATTGTAATTAGGTACATTAGCTAATGAAAATGCATTTGTATGCAACATAGATTCTCTTTTGATTTGTGTTAATTGGTAAAAGCAAGAATGACGAAGCAGCTACTTTTGTAAAGTACTCGTAACAGAGAACCATAAAACACGTCTTTGAGCAAAATTGTAAAAGTCAAAGTCAAAGTCAAATCATTTATTTCAAATAGACCATTTACAGGCACTTTTGAATAGTCAAATGTCGGTCAGTCCAAGAAAAGTGAAGCTAAATTGCACGTTCCAAAGAGTAGGTCTCTATGGAGAAGAACGTGCAAGAAACTCCATGGACACTCTTTTAAATCATATTATGTGTTACATAATAATGCTTGGTTACATATTACTTGTTGCTTCTATCATGTGAGCACAATGTCGATAATGAAATAAAAATGTAAAATAATTAAAAGATAGAAACTGAATTAAGCCACTGGCAGCTAAGAGATGACCAGTCCCATCTGACGGCACCCGTTCACGAGCATGACGCGTGCATCAGCCCCACTCAGCTCAACCATTTTGAAGGGAACCGAACGACCCAATAACACGTGCCACCAACAGCGAGACATTTGAGTGAGCATGACAAACTCTCAACTGCCATGCTCGTAATGTCAAAAAAAAAAAAAAAAGTTGTAACCTAATAAAAATGCTCCATGGTGCTTCACATTCACAAACTTGAAAAAAGTGCTTCTACATTATACAATGCAATTGTCTTTCAAATTAAAAAATAATAATATTAGTTTCCAACTAATCAACTAATTAGTACGCCCTAGTGGTAGTGGAGCTGGACCAGCATTGAGCCAAGCATTTTTATCTTGAATATAATCCTCCAACTTATAATATGCTTGTCTGCATAGTGTGCGTTTAATACAAGATTTAAATTTCGTTTCATTGAGGTCTAATATTTGGAGTGGAATTTTATTATAACATTTCAAACAGTACCCCATGAAAGAAGAGGCCACTTTAGCCAGTCTGAAACCTGGTTGAACTAATTGATCCCTATTTCTTGTAACATAATTATGTCTATCGCCTCTTTTGCTAAAAAGATGAAGATTTTTTCTAACATACATGATGTTTTCATAGATATATTGACAAGGTACCGTCATTATGTTAATTTCTTTAAACAGTTCCCTTAAAGAATCGCACCGGCGGAGATTGTAAATAGCTCTGATGGCTCTTTTCTGTAATATAAAGATTGACTCGATATCTGCAGCCCGTCCCCATAGTAAGATACCGTACGACATGACACTATGAAAATAACTAAAATAGACTAGCCTAGCGGTATCAACATCCGTAAATTGGCGGATTTTTCTAACAGCATATGCAGCTGAGCTAAGCCGCCCTGCAAGAGATGTTAAGTGAGGACCCCATTGTAGCCTTGAGTCTAGCGTAATCCCCAGGAAAATCGTTTTATCAACAAATTCTAGTTTTTCATTATTCAATACAATGTCACAATCACTACTTTTGACATTCGGTAAGGAAAATCTTATGCATTTAGTTTTTTTCCCATTTAGAACCAGATTATTAGCAGTGAACCAGTTTTGAACCTGCAATAGGGCGCTATTTTCGTTGTCAAGATTGTTAGTCTTTCTATTTATCTTAAAAATCAAAGAAGTGTCGTCAGCAAACAACACCATATTAAGTTTATTTTTCAACAAATTGGGTAAATCATTAATATAAACTAAAAATAAAAAAGGACCTAAAATTGAACCTTGGGGCACCCCCATTTCAACATTCAATCCCGACGAATTGACACCGTTTATTTGCACTAATTGCTGTCTATTATTTAAATAAGATTTTAATAAGCTTAACGCTGCATTGCCTAGTCCGTAATGCTTGAGTTTCAGAAGCAATGTTTCATGAACTACACAATCAAACGCCTTAGATAGGTCGCAGAAGATGCCTATAGCATCTTGTGCCTCTTCCCACGCATTAAAAATGTGTTTTAGTAAGGAAACACCCGCGTCAGTTGTACAACGTCCTTTGGTGAAACCATACTGTTTATCATGTAGGATGTTATTGGAGTTAAAATGACTAAGCATTTGATTTAACATTACCTTTTCAAATATCTTGCTAAGAACCGGCAAAACGGACACCGGCCTATAATTATTAGTGTCTCTACTATTCCCGGATTTAAAGAGTGGTATTACTTTACTATATTTCATTAGATCTGGAAAGACTCCTTGATCTATACACAAATTAAATATTAAAGCCAAGTACGGCGCTATAGTCTCAATAATTGAGGTACAAACTTTGATAGACATACTCCATAGATCTTCTGTCAATTTAATCTTGATTTCTTTAAAAGCTTTTATTACTGTTATGGGGTTTATATGTTTAAAGTTAAATTCAGTCGAACAGGCTGCAACGTTCGCCTGTAACAAACCAAAAGCATGCGATGGCGACGAATTTAGGGCTTCAGTAGTTTTAATTGGTATACTGGTAAAGAAATTTACAAATTCTTCTGCAACTAGTTTGTTATCGCTAATAAGACCATGATGAGTCTCCAATGTGTAATCATTATTAGTTCTTTTGTTTCTGTTGGTTTCATTATTTATAATATTCCAAACCGTTTTTATTTTATTATCTGCTGTTTTAACTTTGTTGCTAATGTATAAGGCCTTAGCTGCCTTACAAGTATTTTTAAACATTTTAGAATAAGTAGCAACATATTTATTAAAAGTTTCAGTATTAATAATAGGCTTAAGGCCATACAACTCGAAAAGTCTTTCCCTACTTATTCTGATTCCTTTAGTTGCCCAGTCACTAAATCTAAACTTAGGGCAGATAGTTTTAGTTTTTTTCTCAAACGTCTGATTAAACTCCTTTTGAACTACTGAAAAAAAATTTTTATACAAAATATTACCATTGTTTTCTGCAAGGTTCCAATCACCCAACCTGCTAGTTAAAGTGCTATTAAATTTATTTAGTTTACCGGATGTTATTGGTCTGAATTGTATCTGCACTTGTTGTATTGGTAAGTTGGATTCAAATGTTACCATTAGGCCGCTATGATCAGAAGACAGATAATTTACAATGGCTTTTTCTAAATACTTGCAGCAACAAAAAACATTATCGATACATGTAGCAGTAGTTGTCGTTGTTCGAGTTGGTTCAATAAACACATTTGATAAATTAAATGATTTGAAAAGATTTAATAATCTACTGCTATCTGAATTATTTTCTAAAATATTAACATTAAAGTCTCCGCAGATAATTACTGGTTTATTACCCGTTGAAAGTTTAGCCATAACATCTTCCATGACTGACTCAAAAATAGAGTAGTTTTGATAATTAGGGGGCCTATAAACGCACACTATGATATGCCTATCCAGCTCAACACACGACACTTCAATGCTATGTTCAACGGACAGTGCAACTATATCTTTACGAGTTTTAAATTTAAAACTATTTTTAATAAGGATTAGTGAACCCCCACGTAACATTGACTTTCGGTTAAAACTACTGCCCACATTATAATTATCATAATTAATTAACATTTCAAAATCCTTTAACCAATGCTCAGTAAAACAAATGATGTCAAACATAGTTTTTTCCAAAAATAATTCAATTTCTAATTGTTTCGAAGAAAAACCCTGAATGTTTTGAAGAAACAAATTAAAGGATTTTTGCTTACCCCCTGTAGCTTGAATGCTAGACGATACTTTATTGTTAAGTTGGCATAAATTGCCAACAGTACCAACTGTTGTCTTATTACCTAGTTTAAAATATTAGTACTACTACTAATGGTGGGACTAATTACTGGGTACGTCGACATACTATTTATGTCTGAGTAAATATTAAATGCTAATAGCTTCGCTATTTGACGTCTTAAAACAATAGGTAGGTATACAGTATACCTGGTCGAAAAAAGTTTATCAACAATATTGTTGATGTCAAAATATAAAAATTTATCACTATGGTGAGTAACTAAAAAATGCATATGCATATTTAGCATATGTATGTACTTATTTTGTCTGTTTGATAAGTGCTCAAAGTAAGGAAAAGCACACAAAATAATCTTTTTACAATTTATCTTCAACAGTTCAGTGACATTATTGGTGATATCATCTTTCTTCACATTTAAGCTATTACCCACAAATACAGTTAGAATAGTGTTGGGATCATATACTTGCTCATTTACAAATGACATTATGTGATGGTAGGAAGCTTGAAATTTTAGAAATCAAGACATTAAAATCATATTTGGTTACCAAACTTTAAATTTTTGAAAAAAAAGAGCGGTATAAGTGGAAGCTGAACTTAGTAATCATGACCTGAGATAATACTTTTTCCTATCCCATGAGGAGATTCTTAAGTTTGGCAATTCTTCTCGATATGTCGATAACATTAGTTCTCCTGCGGATGTCTATGCCTGATTCGTTCACACCGGGAAATTCCGAGAATTGCCCTCTCCCTCTACCCTTTGGGTGACTTAAACTTAAGTGGCAGTGGGCAGGTGAAAAATGGTCGATTAGATTGAAAGGTTCTGGAGTGGACCGGAAGCCGCAGGACTCAAACAAGATGGACGGATGATCTGGTCAAGATCGCGGGAATCAGATGAATGCGAGACACGCGATCTTTCGACTGATAAGGATGATGCCAAGTGGAGACAAGGATAAATAGGTACAGCTGTATGTGCCTTATATTATAGGTACCTTAGCTTACAAGAAAATCATCATCATCATCAGCGTTAATATTCCCACTGCTGGGACTCAGGCCTCCTCTCTGGGAGAGGGAAAATACAATAAAATCAACACTCATATTAATATAATATTTATTAATTAATACTAATGGAAGACAAAAGTTGAGTCAGTTGTTGAGTATCGCATGATCATGTCCATTACACACATACCTACCTAATTATTGTGTCTTACGAAATACAATGTTTAAGTTAATACATTACAATTATGATTTTTAGTACGACGAGAAATAATATCTTAAATTTTAGATCGAAGAAGATGGAATGAATTTGATATATCAACCTAATACCTACATAAATAGCGGAAATAACACAATTAGGAACTAAAGTAAATAAATCGCATATCTAACTAACTACTATCTATTTTATTAAATAAGAGCTTTAATCCAATTATGAACATCCTATGAAAACATCAAGGAAAGTCATTTTTATTTAAGAAACTTCCAAAAAAAGTCGACCTCTATTGTAAATGCATTGCAAAAAATCTTGAAATCATAATTATCCACATTTTTTTCTGAAGATCAGAAACCCAACATATGTAACGATAGTTCAGAACAGCAGTACCGTGCCAAAGCATACAAAACCAAAGTTATTCTGAAACTGAATTAGTTATAACTTTTTTTTTATAATTGATAGGTTCGCGTTTGACCACTATCTCACCAGATGGTAAGCAAAGATGTGGCCGACGATGGAACACGCTTGCCTAAAAGCAATCTATTCACTCTTGACTTAATGTCCCAAGACTTGACTTAAACTTGGTAACTTGATTATTTGGTTAATTAGTTAGTTGGACAGCGCCATCAAAGTTTTGCAACATTTTTTAATGCGTTATGGGATCCAGTTGACACCACTATCAGATCTGTACGTACACGAAGAAACCCAATAATAATTTACTTAACAAACGGTTATGTACAAATTATTGCGTTAATATGACGTATTAAAACTAACAATGGCCATATAAAGTTAGCAATGAGTCCCAAATTAAGCGCGGCCTGTACCTTGGTGACTCCTACACCACACCAAGTTCATGAAATGAAATGAAAAACGTATTGAAATCACTCATACAAATATCAATATAGGGCTGAAATCCTTCTATAAGCCACCTTCCAGATTTTTACGCGCACCACGGCACCTCAGCATCAAACACGTGTCTTGGCGGATGAATGGAGTGGGAAGCATGGTGGGGCTGCGGGGACCCGTGGAGTAGCTCGCACATGAAGCTGATGTACGTGATGGCCAGGCGCAGGGTCTCGATGCGGGAGAGACGCTTCTCGTACGCGAAGGTTGGAACCTGGAGGAGATTAAGATTATGAGTTACTGCTTCTGCCAGTGGCTTCGTCCGCGCATAAGTAGGTTTCTCTACACAAACTTTGAAACCCCATTTCATCCCTTAGGTAGTGAATTGTGGAAAATCTTCTCTTAGTGCTCGCCATGTCATAAAAGGAAACGTTGTGCAAAATTTCACGTGCCTCGTCCCAGTAGTTTTGGCTTTGCGTTGTCAGTGAGTAAGTATCTCCTTTTATTAAATAGATTCAAAAATAAGAAAATTTTATTTCTAATAGACCATTTACAGCCACTTTTGAACTGTCGAAAAAAAGTGAAGCTAAATTTCACGTTTCGAAGCGTATGTCTCTTTGGAGAAGAACGTGCAGGCAACTCCATGGTCACTCTTTTAAATCATATTTATTAATATTAGCAACGGGTTCAGCATAAATATCTCGCTCTTTCTCTTTGAATGTCGTAATTAGAGACACAATAGAAAGACAATTACCTTATGTCGGACTGTGTAACTTAAGACATTCGAAAGGTTAAAAGAGATTGAGAGAGAGAGATGATGATTGAGATTTGTTGATGATTGATTGTTGATTGATGGTGATTGAGAGGGTTTGAGAGTTTGATTGAGTTTAGATTGAGATTATCCTTTTGATTTTAATATTAATGGTCTTAAGACAACTAATATTAAAATCAAAAGGATAATGGGTTAGACGATAAGGTAATTAGTTTCTTAACATAGCTAATGACTAGGCACAGGCACATGAAAATCGGAGTGGTTAGGTTTCTCTTGACGAGGCCCACTATGGACCCAGTTGTCTGGCAGGTTTTTTTTTTTATATGGGAAGTCATCCAATGACTTGTCCGGTTCTCCTGCTCTAGGGAGGAGAGAGCATGTCATACTTTTGCTGACTAAAACTATGCCTGTGTCCCTCAGATTCCCTTTGCATCATAGGACCATAGGTTTCCAATTCCGAAGCTCCTGGTGACTCTAGCGGGCCTATGCCCGCTCCCCTGGGCGAACCCCTGCTGATGCCTACCAACGCAAAGAACGCAAAGGGCAACTGTAAGAACAAGGTTGGGTCTTAGTCACCGAGAGCAGGAGGATTTATTTGATGATTTGATTCATTAAAAAAATAAAAACGGTAAGATTCTAGACCACATAACATAAATTTAAGATGGGTACCTTGTAATCCAGATTGACTTTGTTGCATCTAGTCCTCCAGATGTGCCATGTTATAGAATAGTCAAAGTTCATGTTTGACTTTGAAGGATCATTTAAGTAGTTCTAGTCTTGTAGATCTATTCTGGTTACTGGTCGCTCTTACATTAAGGACTTAACTGTGCTGGTGGAATTTAAACACGTCGCAGCTCCTTTCATTTCCTGCTTTGGCATATAGATAAGAGATAAGTACAAACTTTCAATGCTGCTTGATGATTCTATTCCTATCAGCTTCCGAAATGAGTTAGCCATGATCAAGGAGTTCAAACAAGTCTTGACATGACAACTTTGTATGTTCACGGCATGATGGTGCTCTTCTAAGTGTGCGTATACTGCCTGCTTGGGCTATTGGTGCACCTAGTCCAAAAAGAGCAACTGAAGGAATACAGGTGGATTTTTTTTTTTTATTGATATAAACTAGTGCTTGACTGCGATCCCACCTGATGGTAAGTAGCGATGCAATCTTTGATGGTGAGGCGCACTAGTTTTAGTCAGTAAAAGTTTGACAATCACTTTGGCTTCGCGCAGGGCAAGAGTAGACTTTATTTAGACGATATCCCACGTCAAAATAAAAATTGTGACTGTTTGCAGCTTGTCCCTCGTAAGGTTTGAGAAATGCGACATTTTGGAATAGATTACAAGTATATACGTATCTATATACCTTCTTAGAGTAGCTTTTCCAAAACGTGTTGTGTTGTTGTCCAGTTGCCTGTTGATGACGATGCGATATGCCGCTGTAGTGACACCTTACCGTTCTCTTATCGCAACTTAAGGTAGACCAAACATTAATTTAGTGAAAATATCAATGACAAACCTTCCTCCGCAACCTATCGAAGCCCTCATTAAGGTTGAAGGTGCGTCGCTGCTCTCTAATGTTGGCGGCGCGTCGTTGAGCGACTGACGCGACGCGGTTCCTCGCCTTCTTGCCACCTGAGTACGACACGACACTTTAGCTTACGTATTCAATACCAACCTTCCTACGCAACTTATCGAAGGCTTCATTGAGGTTAAACATGCGTCGTCGCTCGCGAATGTTGGCGGCGCGACGCTGCGCGACCGAGGCGACGCGTCGCCGCGGCTTCTTGCCGCCGGAGGGGACGCGGGAACCGGCGCGGCCGCCGCAACCCGCCGCCGACCACACTGGTCAGGCCAATTTGTTATTTAATGGGAATATAAGAGCCTGAAGCCCTACTACGAGCTCTTAATGCGATCCATTTGACGACCTAAACTGAACTATTAGGGCGCCGCAGCAAAGGGCAGCGCGGTGGTAGCGTGACTGCAGCACTACACCCGTGTTGCAGCCGCACAACAGTTCAACAACATTATCATGTTCGAAACCAGTGGATGCAGCGTGGCGACAGCTCTGCAGCTGCACTGCCGCCGTACAGCACTTTGCAGCTAATTTGAAAGCGCCCTAAAAGGGATGAAGCCATATAGGGTGTATACCTCCATCCCTCTTTCTCGCTCGCACGCCTGTTATTTTAACACGTCATGGTAAGGCAGGTCCCTGGATAGAGATCGGGATCCCCCTAGTAACTTTACCACAGTTTGGTTCGTCGGTAAAGCAGTGAGTTGTTGGGCGGACTAGAGGGCAAACTGTTCGAGTTGGATCATCGCAAGACCGCTGGCTAGTAACCCTATCGTGAATCAGTACATTGTAAAACACATAGCTTACACAACTATAGATATTTGGCGTTTCAGTATGTTTTGTGACACAAGAAAAATTTTGTCAACCTTGTGAACTGTAAAACTGGAGATTTGCAGAGGACGGTAAATGTAGAAAACTGCTTGTGTATGCATACACAAAATCCGAGAAAAATAAATATAGTTTTCAACGAATATTACCCTCTACTGTTGGATATTAGGCTCTCCTAGGTTTGACCATAACACAGAAACTCCCGAGATTTAAAAGGACAAAATCTATGTGATATTCCAGGACAACATACTTGTGAACCTTTTCGTGCAAATCAGAAGTGTGGTAATAAAGTGAAGTAATAAAAACTTACACACATAACTACCTAGATTTCCCCTCAAAATACCATTAAAACCCAATTATAGATCCTTAATAACTGTCAAATATCTATCGAGAGCCAGAAACTCTTGACAAAGTTACGTTCTAGCATTTTTATCAAATATAATGTATGTTATGGATAGTGTCACTTAATCGCTTTCTCTAGATCCCCAAGATCAACGGCTAAACGTATTCCTTCTTACAACTCATGAATCATCTTCCTTTGTCTCGTTTTATTTGGGCTCGCCGTAACACGATTTTTCCTTTCATTCTGTCCTGTCACCCGTCAAGCTATCACTGACTCCCTTTTCTTTCGTATCACTTCTCACACAATCAATAGGTACAGTAAGGCCGCAAAAGTCCATAGGAACGCTAAAGATTACATTGCTACGAACCGAGCGAGCGCGATACTTCCGTGCGTATGTGTGCGCATGTATGAGTATCCACATTCCACAGATAACACACACTAAGGAACTGTCGTCGCACTGAGCTTAAAAACATTATTATTTTTCTGTTCTTACCATAGCATTGATTCGCGCAAATACGTCATGTGCTGGTAGCCGTGTGAATTAAGTGTTGGATTCGCAAATCACGTAACCCGAGTTCAAATCATGGTCGGTCCGTTGCAGTTATTTCTTACTTTGAAAATTCCCAATCTATATTGATATAGTTGTTTTTTTATATTTCTATGAAAAATACTATTGCATTTTTTGCACTAAATAGTTGCAAATTACGAATGTGATCAAGAATCACATTCGTAATTTGCAATTATTTAGTTGTTACATCTTTTCGATGTTATAAGGTGGAAATAAAAAGACGTGTTTAATAAAAATGTTTATTCTTTATATTTACAAATTAAACATTTATGAGAATTGTGACGTCGAATTGTTACCTAGACAAAAAGTTATCTTGTAACCGTTATCTATGTTACGCCTAAGATTGTTTGTTGGAAGTATACCCACTTAGACCATTCATAATATGAATAACGTAACAATGAACGGATATTCAAATTTTAATAAAATAAAATATAGGTAATTGTTTATATCCAGTTATTTATTGAAAAGTGATATATGATTTGGACTTTGTAAACATTTTATTTTTGTGTAACGTCACAATGAATGTATTGAGGTCATAGCTTAATTGTTCATTTTCTTGACGAAAAGAAGATTGAAACCAAACCTCAATTTCTGTTAAAAGAACTTTAGTTCTCACAAGATAATCGTCAATTAGATGAGAAAAATAAATTGAATTATAGTATTATGTTAAAACAGTGCGGGTAGAAGAATAAAAAACGAAATAGACTCATGATTATTGTCAACAAAATTGATAGCGAGTTCACTGCATTCTTAAGATGAGGCGATGGCACAAGTTAAAAGATATAGCTGTTTTAAACGAAAGTAAACACAATATAATACAGTGTATGTTAACGAATAATCACAGATATGTTAAAATAAAATGGTAGGCCATTTAGTTTAGTTAACATTAAATATTTAGTGCGAAACGTAATCGTTCTTGTTTGTGCCTCTCTGTCAAGTACGGCTTTTTAGCAGGTTTTCTGTGATGCACGCCTTCAGCGTGAAGTGCACGGCGAACAGTATCCATCGAGGTGTCATATAATTCCGCAAAATGTCTCGTTGGTGCGAAACCATTCGTTTCGTATACGTCCACCATATGTCGAAAATATATATTAGGCAGCTATACCTACTTCACTTCATTTTCATTATATAAAATGTTAATAATCATAATTATTGAATATAATTTTAAAATAAAACTGCATTTATTAATCCAATAACCAATCCAATAAACCCAACGATTTACGTATTTCTCTTTTAAACCTCATAAAGATACGATGAATGGATTCATAAATGGCATACGTTTTAATTAGAAGATTAATTTGTAATAAAGTTACAATTCATTAATAGCTATTATACTCACATTCAATCCGGTTTCTTCAGATATTTGTGTTTTATTAAGACCACTTTTATGCAGCCCAATGATAGTCGCCCTCACTTCAATACTAATATTAGCCTGCATTTTGCGAATATTACAATACTGTCAACCTCACGTCACTAACCAACAACTACAACCAAACGACAGTTCATTTCGGTTAAGTTAAAACTCATGTCTACCTCGCAGAAATCTAATTCTTTATTTAGTTTTTTTGTGATCTACCTTTCTAACTCCAAGAAATGTGTGAACAAGTTAAAGAATAATTTAATATTGTAATGCAAATACATAACTTCCAATCGGGTAAGAACTTACAAAAAGTCAATAATTGCGTGGGATTTGAACTTGCGGCACACTGATTTGCGCTTCAATCTGTGTGCCTATACCACTGGGCCATCTTGACTTAAGATAAGTTGATGAAATTGTGAATTTCAATCATTTGTTGGCGAAACTTGAAAATAAAAGGTCGTAAGTCAAACTAAACGTCAAACGAATAAGTTTTAAGAATTCTTATGGACTTTTGCAAGTGATAGTACATCTTTTCTTTGGCCTCCCTCTCCCTCTCAATCCATCCACATATATCCACATAACTCTTAGTAACAGCGTTTTATCCCTCCTCTTTACATGGTCATACCAAGACAAACGATTCCCTTTCAACTTTTCAATCACTGGCGTTACTTTCAAGCTTCCTCTAATATACTCATTTCTCACTTTATCCATTCTCGTCACACCACACATCCATTTCAACTTTCTTATCTTCACTACATACAATTGATGCAATCTTTTTTCAACCGTATTTTTCACAGCTCAACATTCTGATCCACACAGTATGTCAAATCAAATCGAATCAAAAACATTGAAATATTTCAAAAAGACCATTTGCAGGTTACTTTTGAATAGTCAAATGTCGGTCAGTCCAAAAAAGTGAAGCTAAATTGCACGTTCCAAAGCGTAGATCTATATGGAGAAGAACGTGCAAGAAACTCCATGGATACTCTTTAAATCATATTATGAGTTACATAGATCTTCGTTGCATATTTACATATGACAGGCCTTATCACGGACTTGTATTTCATTTTACCTTCCTAAGCCCGCCATACACGCTAGTATATACCTGACAGTTTTGCCTGTACAGGTGAGTTGTACATATAAACCGGAGCGTGTATGTTGCTGAACTGTACAGGTAAACATGTCAGGTATGCCCTAACGTGTATACCTTTACTGTTACAATAAAAGTTGATAATATAGGAGGATAGTTACCCAGGTCGGCCGGCGGGAACGCCAGGATGTCGGGGTAAGGCACGGGAGCCGGCGGCGCGTCCCACAGGGGCCCGTACGGAGACACCTCGCTGCCCTGAACATTAGACATCCTATTAGTCTATTGTCGACTGACGACATGGTGAAGGTTGCGGGATTCCAATAGATGCGAGATGCACAGGAACGATGATTGTGGTGACACTTGCGGAAACCTATCTTCAGCTGTGGACTACTTTCGACTGAAATAATGATAATTAATTGGGAATAAAAAAGCATTTTTTTTTTATTTGTTAGATTACATATATACCATCCAAGACACTTCCGCCTGACCACTGCTAAGTTCATTTTTGCTTGCACTCAAAACTAAAACTTCATTGGGTTCGTTTTGGCGCCGCGCCGCAGGATTCAAGCAATTTTTTTTATTTTACCTAATGTTGTTAACCTTACCATTATGTTGTTTGTTTTGTTCTAGTAAACAAATAGGAAAAAAAATATATATGTTCATCAACAATGAAGTTATAAAACTTCAAAGCTGCTATAATATGAAAAAGAAGTCTGACATAGATTTTGACGTCAAAGACCATACGACCGTCATAGAAAACGGGGTCTTGGTGAGAAGTGGACGTTTTCGGCTGAATTGATGATGATGATGATGGCGATTGCTGGTCATAGGAAAAGCCACAACCAGTGGGAACTCTATCTTGCTGCGTTTGTATCTTTTACTTTCAGTATATAGAAATGACGGAGCATGCTAGGGCCGATGCCTGCCAAGGCTGTGCGATTATTTGAAAGAGTTACCGTAGCTCTGCCATGCAAAGGGCAGCTGAAGGAACACAGGTGGGTTATAATTAGTAAAAAAAATCTGTCAATCCATCTCTCATCAACAGAAAACGGAATAGGTAGGGCTGTTTTATGTACTTGCCATAGGTTAGAACAATATGGATATTCCCCGAGTCCCGGGATTTGGTTTTAAAGTAGTAAAATTATAAAAAAAAAACTAACTTGCCTTCGGGACTAAAGAAAGATTAGCCGAGTGCTCAAGATCCGTGCCGGTATCTGTACGCGTCTCAACAAAGCAGCAAAGTCACGTGATTGGCAAAAAGTTTTATAGCGTGACGTCGCATACCATGTGCTTATTGGCTTACATACATTTTTTTTATACGTATTGACAAAAATAATGAAATTCAATTAAATCCCGTAGTATCAGCCGGAATCCTGTGGAATATCCATATTAACGTCAATGTTTGATGTCAATGAACCTAAATAACCCTACCTATTCCGATCATTGCTCATCACTCAGAGCGAGAGAAGTTATTTGATGTTAACCTAACAAAATATTTTCTTGTCCTTACAAACTTATTACAAAACAAAGTCCCCCATCGAGTCTGTCTGTCTGTATGAACACGATATGCTCAAAAACTACAGAACGGATTATCATTCAATTTTTTTTTTTTTTTTTATTAATGACAGTCTTGCGTTTGACCACTATCTCACCTGATGGTAAGCGATGATGTGGTCGACGATGAAGCACGCTTGCCTAGAAGAAACCTATTCAATCTCGACTTAAAGACTCCTAAGTTGTAGCTATCAGGAAACACAGATTCCGGCAGGGAATTCCACTTCTTGGCTGTACGCACAATAAATGTGTTCGCAAAACGTTTTGTGCGTATGGGTGGGATGTCTACCATGTACCGGTGGCGCAACGCTGTACATCGTGTGGTCCGATGATGGAACGGACTTGGCGGAATTAGATTGTGCAATTCCAGTGCACACTCGCCGAAATGCAAACGATAGAAAACCGACAGACTAGCAACTCGGCGGCGATGCTCAAGGCTTTGGAGCTTCGACTCTACAAGTGCACCATTGCCGATGATTCTCTTGGCTCGCCTCTCAATCGACTCCAGCGCATCAAGCGGGTATTTGGCAGATCCATCCCAAAGATGATGATTGATGATCAATTTTCACATTTCTGTCTTCAAGGCTAGAATGAAGAGGCTCTTAATAAACTAGTTCACCTCACCATCAACGATTGCATCATTGCTAGCTTGCTTCATCACGTGGGATCGCAGTCAAGCACTGGGTTATATAAATTTAAAAAAAAAATTTGTAAAGGTACATACTGCAGAGCTGCTCCAAACGTGCGGCGTCTCGCTGCCGTAGGACATCAGCGGGAAATGAATCTTGATACCTTTGCACAGACTCCCGGACGAAACTGACACCACCACTCACTCACTGAGCACCAGGAACCAACCCAATGACAATCTGACCACGGAGGACCGACCAGAAGCCACCAAGCATCAAAATGGACTAAATCAAATTATTATATCTTCACGCTATGGCTGGAGCTTCGAAGTTTTATTAATTTTACTTATTGCCAAGCAAAAATACACCCAAAAATGTAAGACCCAGAATCAAAATTAGCTCTGCATGGTCTTAAATTCACCCCTAACCATGGTAACGTCAGTCTTCTCGTTCCTGATTGGCTGTTAGAAGGGTGAGATGAGGGTGGTGAGCTGTGATTGGTCGCAGCCGGCGCAAGAGGCGGTCTGTATCGACCTCTTGCTCTCCTGAATTTTACTGTAAAACTGTATGAAGCATGAAAAAATAGTCTGCATTGACTGGTAGGTAGATACGTAGTAAATTTAATGTTTATCATTTTAATTTTAAATAAAGTAGTTCATGTTTTGTGAAGTCTACAATCGACTGTACAGTCTACAATTGCAATTTCTTGTCACTTCTATTTTGTGAGAATAATGTAAAAAAATAAGGTAACGAAAAATAACCATACTGAATATATAAATTAGAATAAGTTACATTAGAAGCTGACACAGCCCTCTTTAATATTATTACTTCCTTTAATTTTATCCTTTTATTTTAGGATTTAACCCAAGTATTGTACCAATAATTTATTTATTTATATAAAGGGTATAAGGGACAGCCCGCCGCAAACTTTAAGGGTTTGCTCAGTAGACGAAACTGAACAACCTTTCTCAAGATTCTTTTTCAGGAAACAAAAAAAAAAATCGGCCTCTCCCGCCTCTCCATACAAACAGTCCAATCAAGTTAATTTTGTATTGTGAGGCTGATTTTTTTTTCGTTTCCTAAAAAAAAATCTTGTAAAAGCTTGTTCAGTTTCGTCTACTGAGCGAGCCCTTAAAGTTTGCGGAGGGTTGTCCCTTACGCCCTGTATACTGTGTACTTACACCATCATCATTTCAGCCGAAAGAAGTCCACTGTTAGACATAGGCCTCCCCCAAGTGTCGCCACATTGAACGGTCCTGTGCGTCTCGCATCCATCGGATTCCCGCGACGATGTCTTCTACTTACACCAAGATGATAAATAAATGAGACGGACCAAAAGATTAAATTAGCAACCTAATCCAATTCCACGATATTATAGATAACTTGGAATATACAGAGATTGCCTTCACACAAATTGGGTTTGCACTTGGTGCCAAAAAATAGTAGGTAATTGTCAGAAATAATGTGCATTTCCACTTTATAAAAAAAAAACAAAAGGTAATTAAATATACGGGCATGAATATCTGAAGACTAAATTGAATACGGATAAAAAAACGAAAATATCAGGAACAATCATCGTCTAGGTACCTACATCATCTTTAACTGAAAGACTTTTACAGCTGGACATGTCTTCCTCAAGCGTCGCCAAACGACCGGTCCTGTGCGTTTTAGTAAGAGCAGATTCCCGCCGCCTTTGCCAGGACATCGGTCCTCTTTTGCAGGTCATCAGGCACAATCAGGACTATAGTAGGCCTTCCAACACTGCATCTTCCGGTACGAGGCCGCCAGTATCGAATCTAGTCCTATTTTGTTCAATAAGTGCATAGACTCGACGGGTTTTTACCATCAAAGTTTGCATCACTGCTTACCATCAGGCGGGAGCAGTCAAGCACTGGCTTATACCATTTAAAAAAAAAATACTAAAAAGTCAAGCGATGATGACGACGTTTCATTGCAGTGGGGTGTCTAAAAAAAATTGGGTCCTCGAGCTTTATTGAAATTTTTTTCAAGATATCGACCGTCTTTAGGAAGAACATCGCAAGCAACTACTACAACTATATTAACCATGGATATCTATGGTAACAACTATTTTATTAGATCATCAGTCATATGAATAATAAGTTGTTTTCAGTGATATCTATATCGTAATCGTAAATGCTTTTTAATTATGGAAGAGAAATAACCCATTTTTGAAAAAAACGCATATTGTGGCTTTGGATATTCTTCCTGTAAAAGCGGGATAAATCCTCTTATTACTGATTGACATACCTACTTGTCATAATGCACCTGCACCCAGTAAAACTAATTCGGAGCACATTGGATAATCTGTTATCGTAAATGATTTTTTTTTAATTAAGGAAAAGAAATAGGGAACCCATTTCTGCAAAAAAACGCATATTGCGGCTGAGAATGTTCTTCCTGAAAAGGGGCGTTATATCCACTTATTACTTCGATTGGCAAACTCAACATGTCATAATGCACCTGCACCTAGTAAAACTAATTCAAAGCACATTGGATAATCTGTTATCATAAATGCTTTTTTAATTATGGAAGAGCCATTTCTGCAAAAAACGCATATTGTAGCTTAGGATGTTCTTCCTGAAAAGGCGCCATTTCTTATTACTGATTGACCAACCCAACTTGTCATAATGCACCTGCACCCGGTAAAACTAATACGAAACACATTGGATAATCTGTTATTGATCATATCGCATTACCCAGATAGGCGTGACCCAGACAGATGGCAGATTGGTCGCGCATGCATTGTCCAATACAGAACAGTGTCAGAATTGGGGATATTTGTCAATTCTGACGCGAAATTAGTGCGGATCGGGAAAAGCTGTATTCATGCCTTCATCGAGGGGTTATATTGAAATGTTAATTTTTATATTTTTGGGTTGACAAACTGTGGTAGTCCGTCTCCAAACCGCGATAATTGGATATAGAATGGTGTTCGTTGAGTTGAGTTTTAAATTATAGTAGATACTAGCTGTGCCCGCAACTTCGTTCTCGTAGACTACAGGATTTCGTATTTATTTTATCTAAAATAAAAGTAGCCTAAGTTACTCTTTATTACATCAGCTACCTGCCAAAAAAAGTCCCGTCAAAATCGGTCCAGCCATTTCAAAGATTAGCCGGAACAGACAGACATAAATTGTAAAAAATGTTATTTTGGTGTATGTACCGCGCGTATATTTATATTCATATGCATGTAATAAAAAGCGGTTATTTCAATATTACAAACAGGCACTCCAATTTTATTTATATGTGTATAGATGTATAGATAATGTTCAGGAGCCAATCATCTAATAACTTTTCCGACTCTAGGGCGGAGCAAGAAGGCGTGTTACACTTTTACTGACTACAACTATGCTTTGCTCTATGCTCCTTTCATTTCCCTTTGCTTTCTAGAACCACGGGTATCATTTCATACTTTTCCCCATGGCCTTAACAGGCATCGACTTTACGAGCCCTTATGGTTTGCTGACATCTCTTTGAGACGCGCGGAACACTACGTGCCGTCGATGACTTGGGCTTGGTCTGGACGGTTACCGGACGGTCCGACGGCGAGCTACACACCCCTTGCTCGCCGTCTGCAAGCCCGTGGACACATGCGCCCACAAATTGGTGCAGCCTCTCGAACTGTCCATGTCCGATGAGAACCTGCGTCATGCGGAAGATAAGGTCCTGATCAAGGACAAGACAACGCCACCTCGGTTCTGGTCCCTGGGTCGGGTCACGAAGACCTATCCCGACATAGACGGAGTCACGAGAGTGGCTGAAATGAAGACGAAGCGGGGCACCATTCGCCGTGCCTTCCCCGCGGTAGCCATGTGTGGAGCGCTGACAATGCCGTGAGGTCTTTCCAGGCACAAATTATCGTGATGATGTGGTTTGCTGATGAAAGGTGGTTCTAATTTAAATAAATAAATGATTCGATACACTGTTTCTCTTTTAACTACAAAAGGCTTAAAGACAATTTTGGGGCAATATCTAGTTTTTTATGCTGTTAATTAATTTTTAACGCTCTTTCGATCTGAAAAACATAGCTTTTTACTAATCAATACTTCCTCTAATTAGTTTTTTTGCTCATAGCCAAAAGTATGAGCTCTGGAGAGGGATTTGGAGTGGAAAGGGTCGAAATTACAAAATGTGAAGTTTGGCTCAAGGAGATGTCAGCAAACCGTAGGGGCCGAACAGGATCGAAGCCTACTGAGGCCATGGATCCGCTTCTAAAACGAAAATCCGGCCCTGGAATGCAAGGCAACGAGGAACTAGGAGTGGGTTTAGTTCAGTAAAAGTCTGGCACGCCCTCCCGCTCCGCCCGAAGGCGGGAGTCATGTCATTGATTAATGATTTCTCACCTATAACCATAATAATTTCTCCTTCTACCTACTTGTAGCCAGGCCAACAACACCAAAATGAAAATCACGACTCTTAAAAAACTCAATCCTAACAAGGCTATCCTTATCCGTGTCAAATTATGAGATTTAGTAAAACATGTCAGCGAATTACACGCTTCAATTACAATAGGAAGGGTGTTGTTATTAAAGTCAGGGGCTATCGGGGGCCGGAGCCGCCGCACGTGTCGCCGGGGGACAAAATATGTTTTGATATGATAACTAATGCTTTGTATTGTGATCTAATTGTTTAGGGGACAGCCTCGTTACGCAAGTGTTCTATTTTATAGCGGTTTTTGTTTTTAAATTGTATATTTGAAACTTATTAACCGACTTCAAAAAGGAGGAGGTTCTATGTTCGGCTGAATGTATGTTTTTTTTTTAAGATTTTAGCTTTCTTCAAGCGTCCTGGCCCAGTTTCGCATGGGTGTTACAAGTCTTTGAAATGAATCTCTATGTTTATTAGTCTTCTTTTTCTTCCTGCCCTTATCCCATATTACTTGGGGTCGGCGCAGTCGTTTTTTTCTTCCATTCTGTCCTGTCACCCGTCACATTATCACTAACTCCCTTTTCTTTCATATCACTCCTCTCACAATCCATCCATCTTTTCTTTGGCCACCCTCTACCTCTCCGTCCATCTACTTGTATACTCGGTATTTTTTTAGCAACATGCGTTTTATCCCTCTTCTTCACATCACCATACCAAGATAAACGATTATCTTTCAACTTTTCAGTCACTGGGGCCACTTTCAAACTACTCATTTCTCATTTTATCCATTCTCGACCTCATACCACACATCCATCTCAACATTCTCATTTCCGCTACATGCAATTTTTTTATGCATTCAACTATGTTTACTAGTGCAAACGGCACTATATTATATTATTATTGTATTGTATCTGCGATTCATTTGTATATCTTTTTCATATTCACCTTTTTTTCTCTCTTCTACACACCTACCACTATTCTCCTCTGCATCACTCAAAGGTTGACTAAAAGAAAATACCCAAGTCATTACGTCCGCCTCTGTTGCTTTATGTGCATAAAGTATTCAATAAAAATAAATCTATATATAATAGCGAAATACCACTCCCTGATTAATCATGAAATCCCAGAAACTATAACACCTACAAAACTTAAAAGGCAGGTTCCTTATAGGATGTAGACGTTCGCTAAGAACGGATTTTCCGAAGTTCACCCCTTAAGAAGCTGCTTTTCCACTCGTCGCCGTCGTCGTAAACAGCGAGCATGGTTTAAAAGCTTGTTACTTCATCTAACGCAATCCAACGTGATGCAAACACCGCGCGCCTTCGCGCGTTTCTTTTTTCGCGTTGCCTTTTCGTCAAAACGAAAAAGCAACGCGAGAAAAGAGTGATAATACCTGAAAACTCTGTTGGCATTCAGTATTAATTCCGTGATTTAAGTACTCGAATATTTTACAAAACTTGTTCCAGGAAATACGTGTTTTTTTTAAACACTTTTAAAAAGTTTTTGAAAAACATTGTTATTATTTAGAATCTTGATATTCTATACTTGTACTTTTTTTACTTTTTAATTTTTGAGTAAATTATGAAAAAAAAAAAAAAGAAGTTCATGCAAAATAGCAGATTTTCAGAGGTCTTAACTGGATTAGTTTTACACAAATTTATAAATTGATTTCCATAGAAGCCTAGATAATATCCACAAGATCCTGTGTTTTCAAAATATCTGATGAAAAGTGTGTAATAACGTCATAATCGCGACTTACGCGAGCGGTTGTATGAAAAACAGTGAAAATGTATGTCAAGATGCATCCCCTTAAGGGGATGAAACGGGGGACCAGTTTGTATGGAGAAACCGGCTGACACGCGGGCGAAGACGCTGGCAGAAGCTAGTAATTTATAAAATTAAAAACCATTCAGTAGTTTTTGACTTTATCGCGATAAGACAAATGCGATGGGACTTCGACTTTGTTTTATAAAAAATAAATATGGATATGAGTTTTGACTCCGTCGTTCTTCTCAAATATTAAAGCTAGCATAAGAACTTGAATGAAAAAAAAATATATTTTTAAATCCACTAAACTAATCGCCGCACGAGCGTACAATCGCCTTTTCTACTCAAATGCGCTAATATGTTTTTAATAAGTCGGAACCGAAGATAATTTAATGCAGCGTTTGGACACACTTTCACACATTGCGGGGATGACGCGGGGTGACTTTGAAAAGGGTAGCGAACCGTCAACTTGGGGGATGATCATACAAATATTATAAAGGCAAAAGATTGTGTCTTTGTCTATGTCTGTTGTTACTCTTTCACGCTCAAATGGCTGAAGATATTTGTGTGAAATTTGGCACGCAAATAGATCATGTCCTTGAAATGTACATAGGATACTTTTCATCCCTAGAGTATGTACCTATGTTTCCTAAGAATAATTTTCTACTTTAACGTGAGACAAGAGCCGCTGATAGAAGCTAGCCTCTAAATTTTCTGATTTGTTTTTGTTATTTTCATTTTTTACGAGTGCCTATAGTTACTGACCTTACTTTCAAAACACATGTTTGAACGCAGCTGTGTTCGTACCGAAGCTGTACCTACTACATAAGTATTTTCCTGGACACTAAAAGATTTTAAACCGTCTTTCTGACTGATCATAGTAGATATAGATATGTTACATAGCTCTGTGTCTAACACACACAGTGTGTGTGTGTACCTACAGTCTGTATCTATTTTGATGATTTTAAGAAGTCAATAGTCCTTCAGAACAGCTCTCTTCCAGCTACTTTGCCGTTCTCCGTCATATTTCCTAGTCAGGTTGTGGTTATAATGTTAATGAGTAGGTATGTATTTACACATTATTTAGAGTAATGGTGTACTTTCCACCTATAACATAGCTTTACCTTCATCTTTATTGCTTTCTTGAAAGCCAGGCCGTGTTTATTAAAATTTTGGGTGATGGGGCCTTTGCGGAATAAAATGTTCGAAAAAGATACTTCGGTCCTAGAACGCAAGATCGAGAGAAGTCACTTGGTGATTTCCCATAACAGCAAAAAAGGTGGGATTTAGTCAACAGAAGTCTGACATGCACGCTCCATCCTAGGATGGAGCGCCCCGCGAACTTTCCCCGCTCTAGAGCGGGGAAAGTCATTGGATGACCACCCATCACAAAAAAAAGTACCTAAGCCCACATTTCGCCTTTTTGTTTTTAGATCCTCGCGTCGTGCCACGCCGTGTTGATCAGGCGCTGCGTCGTCCAAAATTTCGCGATCAGCGACGAGGCGAAACGCTTAGTCTGGATCGTAGAGGTCTTAACAACGTATGGGGGAACTACCGCTGTACGTCTGGTTGTTCGATGGTAGAAAGGATATGGCGGAATCATGTCATGCAACTCCCGCGCACACTGAAAGGCTGGCCACCCTACGCCTGTGATCAATTAGCCTCTTCGCACGCCTTTTTGATGAGTCCAAAGCTACTAGATGGCATTTTGCAGCACCACCCCATATGTAATTTTTGCAGTGCTCCAAAACAAAACACGATCGGACCTATGCTGTGTAACATTAGAAGCTGACCCTCCTTGACACCTTATTTTGCAGTATGTTCTAGTGTCATTAAAAAACGCCCTAACGGTATGTGAGCGGTAGCTAAGCGCGGTAGTGGCGAGCGGTAAGAACAAAAGTATGAAAATGTTTGAAGCACGCCACGAGACGCCGCACATAGCGGCGCGCGCTCGCCTACCGATGCCGCCCGCCCGCCGCGCCCAAGCTAAGACCGAAATCGTGCTTGCGGACAGTGAGCAATGGGTAGCTCACTGTCCGGCCGTCCGGTAACCGTCCGGACCAAGCCCAAGTCGTCGACGGCGCGCACTGTTCCCGCGCGCCTCAAGGAGTTGTCAGCAACAGCAGGGACCCAGCCGCGTCGAAGCCTACTGGGGCCAGGGTTATCCGAAAGGGCGCTCGAGCCCCGGTATGAAGGCTAGAAGGAACGGGGTGGGTCTTTTAGTCAGTAAGAGTCTGACACTATCTCCCGCACCGCCCAAGAGCGGGGGATGTCAATGCATGATTTTTCCCACCATAAAAAAAAAAAAAAATACCGAAATCGTAAACGGGTCGTAAAAGAGGCATGTTATACAGGAAAGAATAAAGAAAAAATAACACCTTAATCAAATACATTTATTATTCTATCTTATTTATATTATAGCTCTTGTCTATTCCCTAGTCAGTGAGTCGGAGTGCTCGGAGGCAGGCCCCGGGTCTCTGTGTCAGGTCCCCTCCTTGGCCGACACTTTGCCGTTCTCCGTCGCCTTGTTCGTGATGCGCTCCATTACTTCGTGGTTGTACGTTGAATGTAGCATTAGGCCTAGGACTCCAGCTCTGTGTAAAGAAAAAAATCTTTATAGCTTTGTATTGATTACATTGTATATTATGTCAAATGTCGACTATTAGAGTCTGTGTAAAAAGACAAACGACGTGTTGACTCAATAATCAAGGTTGATTAAGAGATCTTGATCATTACTAACAAAAACCTTATCAAAAGTATCGAAATATAGTATAGTATACACCGCTAAATTTTAATCGTTTTAATCCCGTGGAGGGTCGATCCGGTACATGAAACACTATCGATTTGTAAAGATAAAATTAAAAAATCAAGTACCTTTTTTTCAAAACTCGTATTAATTTACGCATGTACGAAATTAATTTCTTTAAGAAAACGTAAGGTACTTTATTTTTTAATTTTATCTTTACAAATCGATAGTGTTTAATGTACCGGATCAACCCTCCACGGGATTAAAACGACTCCTAAGTTGAAAAAAAAAACTCGACTTACCTAGAAGCCATAGCCAGCCTAATGCTCCGTTCCTGCTCCACCAGCTCATCCAGCTTCAGCCACTGCCGCACCCGTTCCATGTCGATCTCAGCTCTTCTCAACTTCTCCCACTGGTAGTGCTTCAAGCAGGACTTCTTGGGGGCTCGGCAGAACTCCCCCGTCGGCTTGAACACGTTGCGGACGAGAGGACAGCCGCACACGTCGTGGTCACCGACCTTGGGGTCTTTGAAGTGTTCTGGGCACATTACCTGGCGCGAGAAATGGTAGGTTAATAAGAGATGAGAATCATTTTAAGAGGACTCCTCCCGGTTCGTCTATAGTTAACGTGAGCGTCGTTGAAAAGCTTGTTGTTTCATCCGACATGTGGTTCCAATCCAATGGTTGATGAAGAGGCAACGCGAAAAAAGAGAGATTGCACCTGAAAGCTCTGTTGGTAACTTCAACGCGAATATTTCACAAAATTTGTTCCAGGAAATGTGTTTTTTTTTTAGATATTATTAGGTTTTGAAAAAATTCTTCATTCAGAATCTCGATTTGAATGTACAAAGTATCCATAAATGCTCCAACACTTCACACTTCTAAAATAAAAATCAATGCCACTTTTCGTTGTAATTTTATAACTCAAGAACGGGCTCACCTATCCAAACCAAATGTTTAGGCTTTGTTAGGACTATTCAGTAGATGGTTTATGTGAAGTTTGGTAGGGTAGAGTAGGGTAGAGTAGGGTAGGGTAGAGTAGAGTAGAGTAGTGTAGAGTAGTGTAGTGTAGAGTAGTGTAGAGTAGGGTAGAGTAGGATAGGGTAGGGTAGAGTATAGTAGGGGAGCGAAGCCGCGCTGGCAAAAGCTAGTATATTATAAAGGCAAAAATCGTGAATGTGTACGTTTGTTACTCCTTCACGCTTAAACTGCTGAAGGAATTTGAATGAAATTTGGCACACGGGTAGACACGTGCCCTGGAATAGCATGTAGCGACATCTATGATGCCATGTAAGAACTAAGAAATTCGAAATCCTGTATCGCACAATTAGAATTCTCCGCGCAATTAGAACATATACAGTAGCTCAACTATAGGGTAGTTGCCCAGATCCGACATAACATACGTCTGGCCGAAGGATCCTACCGTTTTTAACGGAGGTTTGCGGAACTACACTATGTTCCGCATATCCCTAAACTAGTGACTCCAACGCGTGATTTAAACACGCAATCGTCAGGTAGCTAGTTGACATTAAGTTAGTTTGTATGTATGTTTGTTACTCTTTTACGTTGAAACTGCTGAAGGGATTTGAATATCTGTCACACAGGTAGACCAGAATATGACACAGAATATTTTTATCCCAGTTATGTTTCGAATCGTTCGGTCCATGGCCCTTTATGGGGCCCCAGTGTGGGCGCCGTCGCTGCGTCAGCAACCGAAGGCCCAGCTGAACGCATGCCAGAGGGTCATGGCAATATGGATGGTGCGGGGATACCGCGTGGTTTCCCGCGAAGTGGCGAGCCTCCTAGCTTGCTGGCCTGCCATCATGAGATCTGAAGGCAACAGTCCTTGCACACATGCACGATTTACGCGTGGAGATGCAACGCCAGGGCGAAAGTGACAGAGTTCCGGCGGGATCTCATGGTGAAATGGCGTCAGCGACTAACGCAACACAGGTAGACCAGAATATGACACAGAATATTTTTATCCCAGTTATGTTTCCTTGGAATAATTATCTACTACCGTGCGCGAATCCGTTGTTAGAAGCTAGTAACACCTTAAAATATGTGTCTACCCTACCCTGGTGTGGTTTTTGAGCTATTTTAATTATTCGCAAATTGATTTCTAGTAGACACTGTGATGTAAAATTGGGTAATGTGCTTGTTGGCATAAAGTTTTTAAGCATAATATTGTTTGGCATGAAGTTTTCGCATAACTTGTTTTAGCATAATAATACTGTTGCTGTACTTTGGCATAATGCATAGTTTAGCATAACTATCATTTAGTCTAATATGTTTTGGCTTAAATTGGAGTTGCATAAATTTTAAAGGCATAGTTATTTATTCGTCTAATAATCATGAGCCATAAATATAAAAAGTCATTTTTGGAGAATGTAGCCAATAATTTTAAATTGATCTTTAGTGCGATGTTTTTGTGGCAAAAGTATTGTCGGTTACTGCGTTAGATTAGGTTAGGTTCTTTTTTGTTGCAGGAGTCTGAAATCCATCATGGACGCCCAATAATATATTATAATCAATAAGGTGAAATAGTGTCTACAACTTACTGATTAGGGTTTATTAGTTTTATTCCAAAGAACATTATGTGTTTATATCATTATGCGTTTATAACATAATCTTATATATAAAATTCTCGTGTCACAATGTTCGCTCCCGTACTCCTCCGAAACGGCTTGACCGATTCTCATGAAATTTTGTGAGCTTATTGAGTAGGTCTGAGAATCAGCCAACATCTATTTTTCATATGGCAAAACAACGTTTGCCGTGTCAGCTAGTGGTTTATAAAATTATGCTTCATTATTATGATGCTAGCAGTATTTATGGCAACAATCATTGTGGCAGTTTTATGCCTAATAATTTTATGTGTAATGATCATTATGCTGAATTTTGATATGCCAATATAAATTATGACAATATATTTTATGCTAATCATTAGTAAACCGTAAAATTGATGTAGTTTTGCATCTCAAGTAAAAAATATGTACGTACCCTCAACCTCTTGCAGTAGGTAGCGTTGATAGGGTTGTAGTAGTCGCAGAACATGCTTTGTCCGTCGATGCGGGTGCGGTGGCGGCTGCCGAACGACGCCTGCGCCTCGTACTTCACGAAGCACTTCTCCATGTGCTTGACGGCGGTGCGCGAGTGGATCTCGTGGCCGCAGGTTATGCAGTACATCGAGGTTTCGTCATCTGCGTCCTAGGAAGGAAGAAAGAAAGTAAATTAATTTATTTGGTACAGCACAAGGCCCAAACACAAAATATACAATAAAAAATAAAAGAGGCAAAAAAATAAATAAATACAGTTGTTGTGTGCCTCATCTCCTGTTACAAAAATAAACTTATTTTCAATACACTTGCTCATAAAGTGACTCTTATTGCACTGCACTTAGGTATATAATGGCACTTGTTACCAAACTGTGACATATTGATTACCATTACGCACTAGTGCTGTAATGTAGTTAAAACCTTATTGTTCAACCTCTCCCCTGCCGTAATTATATTACAGTTACCGCATCAGGATGGAAGCGCTTAGTCCCCCAAGAACAAAGAAAATAAAAATTTGGCGCGCATATGAAAATATATTTTTACCGCCACAAAAGTTTACTAGTTTTACATGTATTTTCTTCACAAGTGTATTGAAAAACGTCGTATAATACACGTGAGTAATTAATGATTGCCGTTCTTGGCTCTCTTAAAACCCTCGCCATGGCTCGGGTCTAAATAATGCCTCGACGGTAATCACTAACATTACACAGTTATATCATAATGTACTATTATCATGTTAGTACACACTGTATCTATAATATCTCTCAAGACGCCTACAATTTTGCGTTTTTTGGCTGATGAATGATGATGGTGGTTTTTCGATGGTATAAGTATTACGCAACCATAGCTATAGATAGCTACATTCAACAAAAGGTAGTGTATATACAGGGTTACTTGTAAAACACTAGGTTTAATTAGTTGATTTTATGTTTCTTGTTACGTGATGTATACAATATTGCCTAATCTAATATTATAAAGAGGTAGTTTGTTTTTTATTTTTAGGAATTAATCTCTGAAAGTACTGGTCTAATTGTTAAAATTTTTTCACCAATAGAAAACTGCTTTATTCCGAAGTGACATAGGCTATATTTTATGAACGCGAGCGAAACCGCGGGCAAAAGCTAGTTAATTACAGAAACATTAAAAGTTTCTTGCCGGTTCTTCTCCATAGGAAACGACCAATTTGGAACCATGCACTAACTTCTGACGTTTTATAAGTGCCCATGTACAATTGCCGAAACGGATCTTGAGCGCTCGGCGTCAGAGTGGGGATCGCTTTGCGCATTCCATACATTGGCAAGCCAATCGTCTTCGTTGTTAGATACATGTAGCAACGCAGGCAACGAATCACGAGTGACGTCTATGACACGATGGCGCGGCGAGCCAATCACTGACACTCCCCGCTCCCGCGTCTCACTTCGCACCACTAAAGATACCGAATATTTGACTTCTGCGCAACTTGAAGCCAGCGCTCAAGATCCGTGACGGTAATTGTAGGCCTATGTAAAATAAAATATTTTGACATGACATGATTCCTCACCTTATCATCTGTATGAACTATAGTAGCGTTCTTAGCTCTAGCCACGATGGCGTCGAGATCCGAGTGCTGCGTGTCCAGCGCCCTGAGCGCGGCCTGCGCACGCGCCAGCCCGCCGCGCACCACCTCCAGCGCCTTGCGGTTCTTCTGTTCTGCCACGCAAGACGAGAGAGACCATTCTTGAATGCGTTGGGGTAGCACCTGAAACAATTTAGTTGGTAATATATCCAAGGGTCTTCAAACTCAAGAGTGAATAGGTTACTTCTAGACAAGCATGCTCCATCGTCGGCCACATCATCGCTCACCATCAAATGAGATAGTGGTCAAACGCGAGCCTATCCATAATTAAAACCGAGGCGGAGGAGACCAAAGCGCCCAGATTGGCGTACGTAGCCCACGTAGGCGCAATGCAGTTCTATCTTAACACTTGCCTGATAAATCCTAGCAGTGGCTAGCCTCATCCCGCACTGTGCTGAACAATAACTGGAGCCATACTGGGCCGGGCGTGTACACTGTGGCCCATAGCACTGGCGAGCCTCTGTTGTTTGTAGGTGGGCTATGGTGGGCTATATCAAACTAATACTTGCCTAATAAATCCTAGCAGTGGCCAGCCTCATCCCGCACTGTGCTGAACAATAACTGGAGCCATACTGGGCCGGGCGTGTACACTGTGGCCCATAGCACTAGCAAGCATCTATGGGTCGTAGGTGATCCATAGACTACTGTACATCAAACTAATACTTGCCTGATAAATCCTAGCAGTGGCAAACCTCATACCGCACTGTGCTGAACAATACTTGGAGCCATACTGGGCCGGGCGTGTACACTGTGGCCCATAGCACTGACGAGCCTCTGTTGTTTTTAAGTGGGCTAGGAACTACTCTACATCAAACTAATACTTGCCTGATAAATCCTAGCAGTGGCCAGCCTCATGCCGCACTGCGCTGAACAATACTTGGAGCCATACTGGGCCGGGCGTGTACACTGTGGCCCATAGCACTGGCGAGCCTCTGTTGTTTGTAGGTGGGCTATGGACTCTTCTGGTTCATGCTGTTCTCGTTCATGATGCTTCTTTTTAACTCTATTGCTGCTGCTGTGAATGGAAATAAGGTATTTATTGAGAAATTATAATTAAAAATTGTTCATAACATGCCATGACAAGATTTTTCCACAGAAACCCTCATGGGTTATGGGTGTCGCCATTGTGTGGACCGCCCAGAGGACACGGTGGATCATACGATAGAGGTGTGTCCCGCTTGGGCGGGGCACCGCCGTGTACTCGTGGGGGCGGTTGGCGGCAACGAAGATTCACGCCGGACCCTGATACAGACCATAGTCCCAAATGGGGTGGAATGGCAGGCGGTCGCCTAAAAGTCAAAGCACACTTAAACGACTCTGCTCCCACCCGGCAAAAAGAATATCATTTAAATATGGGCTTTAAATATTGCTCTTTAGATATATTTTACATCGGCATCATAAATTAGCAGACAGCTCGCTGTCAGCTAGCTTACCGCCGCCAGACTGCTCGGTAGTTGACGCCTCGCTGGCCGCACGTTGCAGGCGAGCGGTAAGCGCGGCGTCCGCGCGGTGGCAGCGCGCTGATTGCTAGCAGTCGCCGCGCCGATCAGTCCGCTCAGTGACAGACGGTCTTTATCTGTCGCCGCGCGGACTGCTGGGTGCCTGGTAGCTGTCGCCGCGTGGACTGCTGAGCGCCTGCTAGCTGGCGCCGCGTGGACTGCGAGCAGTCGTCTTAGTTTAGGACGGTGTTGGGTTGGAGCGGTGTTGGAGCAGAGTCGTTTATGTGTGCTATGACCTTAATTCTGCGAAGCAGTAATGCTAAAAAAGGAGGCGGTCGCACGCGTGATGGAACAAGACTCGGTTACCGGTTACCGGGGAAATCGGGGATCGATGGAAATCGGAGTCCCGGCGGTTGGGACATGAGGACGTCCATTTCCTCACGCGTGCGGCCTCAACGCTTTTTATGTATGGGTGGGTTACCCATACATACAAAGCGTTTTGGGAACACATGTACCGATGTCCACCATGTACCGATGGCGCAACGCCGTACGTCTAGTGGTCCGATGGTGGAACAGACTTGGTGGAATTAAATTATGCAATTCCAAAGCACACTCCCCAAAATGTAAACGATAGAAAACCGGCAGGCCAACAACTCGGCGTCGATGCTCAAGACTGAAATTTTGACTCGACAAGTGCATCATTGCCGAAAATCTTCTTGGCTCGCTTCTCAATTGACTCCAGGGCATCAAACTGGTATTTGACAGACCCATCTCAAAGATTTGAGCAGTACTCCAAACACCATCGAACTTGCGCTTGATAAAGGTTGTAATCATAAAGAGTAATTTTTTTTTTTTGGTGGGTATAATTATACCATCAATATGACATCCCCCGCCCTTAGGCAGAGCGGGAGACAGTGTCACTCTTACTGACTAAAAACCCCGTTCCTTCTTGCCTTTCATACCGGGGCTGAGCCTCCCTTTCGGAACTAGACCCTGGCCCCAGTAGGCTTCGACCCAGCTGGGCCCTGCTGTTACTGACAATTCCTTGAGGCGCGCGGGAACAGTGCGCGCCATCGACGACTTGGGCTCGGTCCGGACAGTTACCGGACGTTCGGACAGCGAGCTACCCATTGCTCGTCGTCCGCAAGCCCGCACCTACGGTGGCCAGAAATCGGGATCGAAATCCCGGCGGCGGCTGGGGCGTGAGCGCCGTCGCCTAAAGCGTTCGGCTTCTTCCTAGCATTACTGCTTCGCAGAAGGAGGCGACCGCCTGCAACTCCTATAAAGAGTAGATTATTTCTTACCTCGATTGTCTTGAAGGTTTTTTATTACTCTTGACACACAACCGCATCTTACACTTGAGCTTCAACTTGTTACTGCTGCTGTACTTGTACATGTCCTCACAGGCATCACAACTGAAAGACAAGTGTTTCTGTAATGTTCCATCAGAACAAAAGTGTTGTACTTCATAATATTATGGGAGTTAATTAAATATTTATCATAACAGCAGGAAAGGATAACTGAATGTTTCACATTGTTTTGAATACTTGAAAATAAACATTCATGATGGACAATACTTTAGGAAGAATAACCTCATTCTTAAATCTTTATAATTATAAATAACTAGCTTTTGCCCGCGGCTTCGCCCGCGTACTTAAGTCACTCAGGAATAAAGCTGTTTTCTATCGGTGCTAAAATGTTTGCAATTGGACCAGTAATTTCAGAGATTACCTCCTACAAACAAAAAAACAGTGTAAATTATAGTTTAGGCGTCTTCAAGGCAACAGTAAATATTCATAATAAACTAGTACACATCACCATTAACAATTGCATCATTGCTGACCATCAGATGGGACCGCAGTCAAGCACTAGTTTATACTATTAAAAAAACATTTTAAGAAGAAAGTTTTTGTTGCTCCAACTTGAACCAACCTTCCCCTTTTGTGGTAACTTAATGCCAGCCTCGGCCAATTATCATTGTATTAACGGGGAAATCCCGTTTATAGCAGAGGCTGGGCCAACGTGTAAATAGTGCATTACAGACTTATCTCCTGCTACATTTTTGCTGCGGGCAAGAGCTAGTGAGTAGATAAATAAAGCTTATCATTATCTGATACTCACTGCCCACAATCATTCATCTGCAGACATCCCGGACAGTCCCCACATCCATCTTTAGTGCTTGGTCTCTTTGAAGACTTGTTTTCAGAATGATCTTTCTCTTTGCGCTTCTTTTTTCTATCATCACGAGGAGCTAAAATGATTATGAAAATTGTTTATGTGGTTACGAGTAAGACTAATCCATAGAATAAGTAAATTAGTTACTTTTACAAGATAACAGTGTTAATTACACAATTTAAAGCAGTGCTAATGATTCATTGAAGTATTTTACATAGATCATTAGGAATAGCCTAATGACCTGTTTAGTATTTGTGATTCTATAAAATGAAAAAATATATACAGGGTTATTTATAAACACTTGCAACTTCTCAGGACTATTTTTTTATTTTTGTATGAAAATCTGATGAACTAAAATATGATACATTTTTAGGCAACCAGGGTTGCCGACATAGCACGAAGAATCGCCAAACTTAAGTGGCAATGGGCAGGGCACATTGCTCACAGAACGGATGGCCTTTAGGGCCGGTTCTGGAGTGGCGATGGTGGAACGATGACTTAGTGAAGGTTGCGGGAATCCGATGGATGCGAGACGCACAGGATCGTGCATTGTGGCGGCACTTGGGGGAGGCCTATGTCCAACAGTGGACGTCTATCGGCTGAAATGATGATGATGACATTTTTAAAAGTCATAGAACAAAAGTTTTTGTTTATGATGTTAGTAACATAGTCCTGAGAGGTGGTTGCCAGTGATTTACAAATAACCCTAACAGTTACAGTAAAGTGGTATAACTTTGTATACAGTTACAGTAAAGTGGTATAACTTTGTATACAGTTACAGTAAAGTGGTATAACTTTGGCTCTGGAGTCTTTTTTGTTATAAGCTTGTTAACATGTTTGCTGCGGCAATAATTTTTCTATATTTTCCACTCCTGCGGTATAAGGTCTATAAGCGGAATGTATACAAGATGTTTAGACCTGGTATCGCACTCAACGTATTAACCAACCAATAGAAACGCAGTAAACAGTGTCCCACATTCCCATTAGCTAGTAAGTTTCAGCCTAATTTGGGCAATTTTATGGTTTTTGTTGTTGCCAGTTGTTTTTCTGCTTATTGGGGATGCTCTAGAAATGTTGAACAAATTCTGAGATTATTGTCACCTACTAGAACTAGGTTATGGTAGGAATGCCCTTGAAACAAAACCACAGGTTTGTCATATGGCTTCAATAGTTTGAAAAAAGAAAACAACATACCAACATCACCATCATTCTCTCTCTTCTGTGGTCTAAACCTAGTCTTAAGAGTTGGGTCTTCTTCTCGGCAGCGGTCACAGAAGTAGTTTTTTATATACTTTGCTTCTCTCTCCGATATGTTAATGCAATCTCCATGATACCACTCCTCACAGGAGTCACAAGCGCTGAAATCAATCTTTAGTATTAACTAACTTGACAATAATGTACCAAATTATATAATTTGCCACAGGGGCACCTGCTTTTAGAAAATCTCATGTGTGCTCATGCTCATGTGATATGATGACTTGAAAAGTGGCATAGTGTGAGAGGAGAAATGCACACTGATCAACCGAAAAATAAATAAATGTCGTACTTACAAATGTTTCATATATGTGTTGGTGCGGGAATCGAACCCGCATTTACCGAAAACGGGTCGTTGGGTAATGAAAAAATGTCCATTCATATAAGGCAATTACTGATCTGTTTCTTGATGTCTATTCTCAATGAAAAATCAGTTTGCAATGTTCCGAATGTACAATGTTAAGAGAAAATCTTAAAACCATTTGCTATTACGTTTATATATTGAGTATATGAAGGACAATCCGTTCATAGTGGTCACTCACATCATAAAACGGGAACTGTCTGAAGAGCGGCATATGCAGTACGCTTGGCCAGCCTGATTCAGCAACGTTGTGATTTTAGACTGACGCTCAGGCAAATTAAATTGTTTCGCTATTTCTGCTTTCTGCAAGAAAAAAATCTATGAGAACCAGAAATGCTCACGCAAATTACTTCTTGGTTGTTGGTTTTGCTATAAGAACTTACACTCCGCTTATATTTCTTGTCACTCATCTTGTTTTAATTATCTATTTTCATAAATTTAATTATTTAGCTTCCTGTTTCCAGTTAAAACGACAATTCACGAAAATAAACACGAATCTAACAAGCTTTTACACAAACTTGACCATTGCAATTTTACCATAGACAATTGACAGTGACTTGAGTGGCGCCCAACAGATTATGATGTTGTCAAAAAACCATAAAGAAAACATTAGTTTTTTAATTGTGTCTGAAAATTATTATTTAGGTAGTTTTATATTCCATTGATTTGATTCTGATTTACTCAAATATTTTTGCGGCCTTTTTAGCTCACTGTATCAATGTAACTTCATAAAAAAATGCCAAATCCGCCACTGCCTTTGGCCACTGCCTGCTTGAGATCAATTGGTCAGAAACTAAACGCGAATTGGTGATCAACAACTGTCAGCGTTTCATGTCACCGGTTTCCATAGCAACGATTATTGTTTATTCTTAGAGGTTATAAAGTTTGGGTTACTTTGTCTTTGAGGACCAGAATTAAATTATCAACCATGGAAGAATTGGATACTCCTCAAATCATAACACATGTAGAACATAACATTAACCATTCTATATTCGATTGTAAATGGATTCCATGTTCTGCAAAGTTTGTTGTTATCGGTATGTTGCCAAAAGGAAGTGGAATGTTAGAAGTCTATGAAATTACCTCTGGTGAGATCCGTAAGATAAAGGAGATAGAGAGGCCTAACGCGTTCAAATGTGGAACGTTTGGGGCCAGCAGCGACGTTGACAGAAGATTAGCAACTGGGGACTTCAAAGGCACCTTAGAAATATGGTTAGTATCAGTTTGAATACTTACCTTTTTACTGTAATAAGTTAGCACAAAATCTATGTTAACAACTGATAGTACAACTCTTGTAAGTAAAGGTACCTTACCTTTCAAATGTATACAGTAGAAGATATTTTTTACTTGCAGGGACTTAGAGAAAAGTTGTCAGATGTACATCACTAAGGAACATACAGATATAATTAATTCCATAGATGCAATGGGTGGTAATACTACAAACTGTGGTGCTCCAGAAATTGTTACAGGCAGCCGAGATGGTAACTATTGTTAATGGTTGTACTATTAATTTTATTTCAGCATATCTACTTTTTTTTGTTACTTTCAAATTGATTAAATATTTTAACACTAGCTTTTGTCCGCGGCTTCGCCCGCGTACATAAAATATAGCCTATATATAGAGATCCCTATGACACTCAGGAGTAAATCAGCTCTCTATCGGTGAAAAAAATTTAGCAATCTGACCAGAACTTTCAAAGATTACCCAATCAAAAAAACATTTATTTATAATATTAGTGTAGATTAAACTATATTATAAACAACATGTATCAAGAAAAATAAAATCAACTAAGTAAATTTTTTTTATACACTTTCTTTTGTTGAATGGAGGCACAATACTTATACCATCGAAAAACCATCAACAACATTCATCAAACTAGAATTTGCCCATGTTTGGTTTGATTTGGCTTTTTATGTTATGATTAACAAAACAAGGATTAAAACCGAATCAAACCGAGCCACATAATGTGTAAAGTTTACCTCCTTGCTCGATAGATGGCGTTGTACTTTTTCCTGAATCGCGCTATGGTTTCGTTACATGCGTATAATGGCATCTCGTCCAAATTTGAAATGAAGTAACCATATACTCAGTCGTCTGTGACTGAAACTTTTTGAATAAATAAACCCTTAAAAAGAGGTTTATTTATAAAATACATATATAATGTACCATCAAAGACACTTCCGTTTGACCACCGCTAAGTTCATTTATTTCGCTTGCAATGCAATCGAAACGAAAACTACGAACGAAGATTTGGTTTGGCGCCGCACCGCAGAATTCAAGCTTAATTTTATTGTTTTTTTTTTTGTTACGAGGTTTATAGGTGAATATTAATTTCGGAAATTAATAACTTCTGCCAGCAGCTTTGCTCGCGTGGAAGTAGGTTTTTCCATAGAACCTTTAGGCAAAGGCTGAACTGGCTGCCAAAAAATTGGGGATCTTAGCAAGGGTGAGACGGTACTTTACGCCGGAACCCAAGCCCAAGTTCGATCGTGTTTGGAGTACTGTTTTCTCATCTTTAAGATGGATCTGCCAAATACCAGCTTGATGCGCTGCAGTCGATTTAGAGGCGAGCCAAGAGAATCATCGGCAATGATGCACTTGTAGAGTCGAAACTCCAAAGCCTTGAGCATCGCCGCCGAGTAGCTAGTCTGTCGGTTTTCTATCGTTTACATTTCGGAGAGTGTGCACTGGAATTGCACAATATAATTCCTTCAAGTCCGTTCCATTATCGGACCACATTTATTATGCGTACAGCCAAGGAGTGGAATTCCCTGCCGGAGTCGGTTTCCTGATAGCTACAACTTAGGGGTCTATATGTCAAGAATGAATAGGTTACTTCTAGGCAAGCGTGCTCGTCGACCACATCATCGCTTATCATCAGGTGAGATAGTGGTCAAACGCAAGCCTATCTATACATATAAATAAAATTGGAGTGTCTGTTTGTAATATTGAAATAACTGCTTTTTACTACATGCATATGAAATATATACACCAAAATATTTTTTTTTACAATTTTTGTCTGTCTGTTTGTCCGGGCTAATCTCTGAAATGGCTAGATCGATTTGACGGGACTTTTATTGGCAGGTAGCTGATGTAATAAGGAGTAACATAGTCTACTTTTATTTCAGAAAAAATAAATTCAAAATCCTTTAGTCCACGGGAGCGAAGTCGCGGGCACAGCTAGTCAATAATAATAAAAAAAAACCTTCGTTTCATCTCCTTAGGGGCTGAACTTTGAAGTCCTTTCTTAGTGCTTAGTGCTCACTTACGTCATAAAAGGAAGCCTTTGCAAAATTTCACGCTCAGACTATGTATTGAATGATATGTCAGTCAGTAATTTTATCCTTTCATATATAGATTGTCCACTTTCACAAATAGGATCATTTACTCTTCATAAATATCAAATGAAGCTTGATGATAGTGATGTTCTTATAGCAGAATTGTGTTTCAGGCACAGTGAAAGTATGGGACCCCCGTCAAAGAGGCAAGCCGGTCGCTAACATGCAGCCTATGAAAGGAGAGACAAAACGTGACTGCTGGGCGGTTTCCTTTGGCAACTCCTTCAATGATGCTGAGAGGATTGTAGTTGCTGGTTACGACAATGGTGACCTGAAGATGTTTGACTTGCGGACCATGTCTCTTAGATGGGAATGTAATTTGAAGAATGGGGTAGGTGATGGAATATCTTGTTGACTTAAATCCTTACTTAATATTATAGAAGCGAAAGTGAGTTTTTTTTGTTTGTTACGTCTTCACGCCTAAATGGCAAAACCGATTTTGATAAATTTTGGTACAGAGATAGTTGGGACCCTGGAGACGGACATAGGCATATTTTTTTTATAAAAAAAGTGAGAAAAGCGGGATAAAGAGGGAAGGTCTTTTATGTACGCGGGCGAAGCCGCGGGTAAAAGCTAGTTAAAATATAAAATTAACCTTTCAACTGCCTACTTCGGATATATCCGACAAATACTCATGAGTTTATTTAGTAGCGAGGAGGAGTAGCAGGCGGTCGCCTCCTTAATACGCAGTAATTCTAGCAAAAGGGGAGGCCGACCGCATCAGGCAACGGCGTTCACGCCCCAGCTGCCGCCGGGATTCCGATCCCGCTTTCCGGCCACCGTAGGCGCGGGCTTACAGACGGCGAGCTATGAGTAGCTCGCTGTCCGACCGTCCGGTAACTGTCCGGACCGAGCCCAAATCGTCGAAGGCGCGAACTGTTCCCTTCATTCTTTCATCCTTCAGCAACCGTAGGGGTCCAGCAGGGTCGAAGCCTACTGGGGACAAAGGTCTACTTCCGAAAGGGAGGCTTGGCCCCAGTATGAAAGGCAAGAAGGAACGGGGTGGGTTTTTTAGTCAGTAAGAGTCTGACACTATCTCCCGCTCCGCCCAAGGGCGGGGGGTGTCACCTGGATGATTTTTACCCACTGAAAAAAAAAAACAACGCGTTTACTCCGTCAGGGTCCCACGTCCACGACCGAATACTCCATCTCGTCAGCTCTTCTATCACCTAGCGGGAATCGGTCCTGCTAGACCACTATGGTTTGCTGACATCTCTCTGAAACGTGCGTGGAACACTACGCACCGTCGACGACTTTGGCTCGGTCCGAACCAGACGACCGGACGGCGAGCAACCCACTGCTCGTCGTCCATAAATCCGCGCATATCGTGGCTTTGCGGGATCGTTCAGCAACTTACATCCGGAGCGTCTCCTGTCGCGGTAACTGGGGCATCAGGATTTTCGTTTCCTCACGACAGCGGCCATCTCCTTCGCTAGCATAATTGCTTTGTAGAAAGAGACCGCATCGCATCCCGTCTCGCTCCGGACCTTGGCCTGATTCAGATCACACGGCGGTGCTCTGCCCAAGCGGGGCAAATGTCCACCGTATCCACCACCTTGTCCGCGTTTTCAGCAAACGTTCCTTCCGCCGGATCTGACACAGGAACCTATGTGCAGCTGTGGACATTTTTCGGGTGAAATAGGTACTGATAATAATCCGAGATGCCAGCACCCTACCTGCAGATAGCCTGCTGACAGATTTTAACTTGAAATTGATCAAGTAAATATTTTTTCAGGTATGCTCAACTGAATTTGACCGCAAGGACATTCCGATGAATAAGTTAGTTGCAACAACCTTGGAGGGGAAGTTCCATGTTTTTGATGTAAGAACACAGAATCCCAGCAAAGGATTTGCACAGGTGAGCAATATTTTTCAAAGAAAAACTTTAATCGCTCAAATAAAAGGCTTTACAATATAATTTTGTTTTTAGGTGCTGGACAACACATCCAAAAGTGGGACAATATGGGTGGCGCGTCATGTTCCACAGAATCGTGATATTTTTGTAACTTGCGCCGGTAATGGTCAAGTTTCTCTGTGGAAATAGTAAGTACTATTTTCTACCCTAACAACCAGTTCATATTTCAACCACAGGATAAGATAGACAGAAGTCTCGAAGATCGTCAAGCATCCAACGACACCGCTCCATCAGCGACTCTACTCATCTCATCACTTACACTTATACCACTCAGGATTTGTCCTGAGATTTCAGGATTTTTGGACTATCTCATTGCGGCTGGATTTTGCAATCTCATGAAATCTTTTTAATTATTTTCAATAAAATACAGCTTACTTAGTTAAAAATTAAACCAAATTAATCAAAATAAGTATTGAAAAAACTTAAAGAAACTAAAATTAATCTTCCTTTGGTAAAGGGCCGACTTTGATTAGTTTGAGTCTGATGTACAACGCGTGAGTTCAAAGTTAAATGTGAGAAAATTCTCATAATGTAAAAAATTTCACGATTTTTCGATGGAAATAAGGCCTTATCTCCGAACTTTTGATTTTTTCATCTGGTAACCCTACTTACACATCGTAAACCTTACCCCTTCCAGTGAGTACCCAGAGCACAGATACCACGTAGACGCTCAAGGCGTATCCAGCGGTGTACCAGGCAAGCTGAAGCGACTCCAGCGCATGGTCATCAGCAGTCAGCCCATCAACGCGTGGGAGTGGAACCGCGACCATCTCGGGTTAGCCGTAGCTACTGCCTACGACCAGTACGTTAGGGTCTTAGTTACTACTAAACTTAATCTGCAATAAGTTTGTTTGATATGTAGAAGTACATATTTTTGTGTATGATTGTGTCACTTAGGCCGAACGCTTCGTTAGGCCGTCCCATACAAAATGCTCCTCTGTCGCGGCTCGTCGCGCGTGCACCCGTTGCGGGCACTGCGCCCCGCGCTTCTTTTGCTACGTGATAACAGATTATACTTCTCCGTCGACACGACTACATGCACACCGTTAAAGTTGAACTAGCGAAACTGCGCAGGTAACAATCCGGTTTCCGCAACGGGGACTGCTGCACACGATACACGCGCGACGTCACGCGACAGGAGCCCGCGCGGACTCCCGCTTAACGTAACGTTGGCCCTGCAATGTGTGCTGAAATATATTTATGTTTAAGTTACTAGTTGCATTTTTAATTTATTCTGTTAGGATAGCTGTAATATTGCAATATTACACAAGTGACTGAAACCTCATCCCATTTTCTGCCAATACTAGGCAACACCTGGAATTTCTTCGTAACCCACGCAGTTATTTTATACTGCGCAAAAGAGGGAAATGTTTTGACATGACATATATGTAACGCGTAGTTTTAGAGAAGACAGAGACACAGTGACTTGCTAGCAACACAATATAAAATTAATTTACCCGCCGTGTACGTAAACTTCGAGTATCAAACAATAAATTGCTGCAGCAATCAATATTAATTATAATGACAATGTAAATTGTTTATGTGGTTTGACAAGATTGTATTGGAGTTATTGGTAGGGTTTTTCCATACAATTGATTACTGTGTGATATCTCGGTCACAAAATAGATAGGTACGAACAGAAGCCCAATCTCATGTAGTTATGTACTTCGCTTTTCTTACCTACGCTGCATATCTACCTATCTAACTGTTTTGTGTTACGTAAAAACAAACTATCAAAGTACAAGCAAATACCTAAGCAATTACATAATTACATCTTAAAACTGGTAGCATAAAAAACGATAATTCAGTAATGTTGAATTTAAAAAAAAGACGTGAACTAAACAGTTATAACGTTTTTTTGCTCCATTATTTCACAAAAAAAATTCACAGACGCGTGTCTCAAGCGGATGCATACCTACGCGCTCGCAATGAGCTGAATTGAACCGAGATATCGTGTCCGTGTGCGCGCTTTGCATGTACAATTGCCGTCACGGATCTTGAGCGCTGGCTTCAAATTGCGCAGAAGTCAAATATTCGGTCTCTTTAGTGGTGCGAAGTGAGACGCGGGGGCGGGGAGTGTCAGCGATTGGCTCGCCGCGCCATCGCGGCATAGACGTCACTCCTGATTCGTTCCCTGCGTTGCTGCATGTATCTAACAACGAAGACGATTGGCTCGCCAATGTATGGAGTGCGCAAAGCGATCCGCACTCTAACGCCGAGCGCTCAAGATCCGTTTCGGCAATTGTAGATTGTTTTCGGTACCTATCTATTTTGTGTCTGTTCACTTATTTATATTGTAGTAAATAAAACATCATGTAAATTTTCTAACTAAAAGAGCGATTTATTGTTAGCCCTAGTACTTAGGTACACATTATAAATAAAATTAAGGCTAGCATTCAGTTCTTATGACCACTAATAAATTTCAAGTTGATTGATCGTGCGCGCCAGACGCAAGTCGTGTCGAGTTTATAGTATCATGAACAGAGGCCCCTAGTGTAAGCTTTGTAGGTAGATAACGTTATCATTTCCTTAATAAGTACTTTCTATGCTTAGATAACGAATAGAAAGTACGCAGTCGAGTGTAAACTACGTACATAACTTACACTTTGGCCTTTGAACACAATTTCTCGTATTGATAGGTGAGACATTTCATTTGTCTCGTCATTACCCACGACTTCGCGTATGTCGCGACGATTAGTCGACATAAAAGCGTGACTGACTACATTCTTCACCCTAACGAAAATAACGCTAATTAATTCAAATCTTAGTAAGAAACGCAACTTTATAATATAACAGAGTGCCTAGTGCTAGTTTGTTGTAACGCGATCGACACGTTTATGACGTTCGGCGCTCTGATTGGTCCGCTTGATACTCTTAACCAATCAGAGAGCAAAACGCGGTAAACGTTTCGATCGCGATAGCGTAAAAACCACTCGCATTCAGCGCACAGATATTACCATCGCTACTAAGTGTAAGGTGAAAGCATGGGCCCGATCGTGGCCATATTCTCGCTAGATGGCGCTGAACTTAATATTTTTAGTTTATTTTGTTTTTTAGTGTATGGGAGCATTATTAAGTAAAGGAAATGGTATCCGCGAAAATTAGATATTTCACTTTATTGAACTTAGTCAAATTATTACTGTTCATGTAAAGAGTTCATGTTATGACTCGTACCTATAATGCTTAAAGCACTATACTTGCCGGAACACAGTTCCAAATGAGACACAATGGCTTGGCATTCGAAACGCACGGTAAGCCCTATAGTTAGAGAGAGAGGGACATTGTTCGATTATTACACTAAAAACAAAAAAAATTTCGAGTTTAGCGCCATCTCGCGAGAAAATGCTCCACGCTCGTGGCTTTCTCCTTAATAGTATGGTCCAATATTTCCGTAGCTTTATGGTTCTTAATTATGCAACCACACTAATAAAACTAATTCAAAATCATCCTTCATATCATGGCTGATAACATTTCTACGCTGATTTAAACGACTACATTATATCTCGACTCTTTAAATAAGCATTCATTTTTTTACCAAAATTCTTATGATTAAAGCCTAAAACAATGATGTGCAATCCACTTGCATTTTGTAGTTCACAATTTCATCTGGACAACACATTAGTTTTTTTTGTCTTGTAATTTATTACTCAAAGGCAATAATGTTACGTGTAACACCTAACTAGTGAATTGTACAAAAACTAAATTTTCATACTCCGTAAGCTAATGTTTGCTACTTCTATAAAACTTACATTATTTTTACACTCTCATGAATGATGGACTTATTTTAATTTCGATCAGCTTGTTATAAAGCCAGATATTTGTGTTTACTAATATTTTGAGATCGCATTCGAGCAAGCGATTGTTGTTGCATTCATTTGTGACCTTATTCTCGATGGTAATTACGATAGATTGCATTTTGGACTTGAACAATGTCCAATATACAATTTATAGGAACTGACGTCCAGCGGTAAGATAAATGGCGCACTAAATAGGTGGACTGTTGCAACATCGTAACGTAAACTGAGGTACATCGAGCTATCTAACGCTCATGTTGTATGTAGCCTTCCAAATTGTTGCACAGTGTGTCTACCAAGTGCATCACTTTCTTTAAAGGACCTATTACACTGCGCTGAATATCGCGTGCGTTCGTACTATTTTTCATTCATAGAAAGACAGTCTAGTCTATAGTTCGACGTATAGCGTTGTGTAATAAGGGTTAGACTGTCTTTCTATGAATGAAAAATAGTACGAGTCGGAATATCGCACGCGATATTCAGCGCAGTGTAATAGGTCCTTAAGGCCTAAGTCTCCGCAGAGTTGTGTAGTCAACTGCGAAATGTAACCAATATAACTATCCGACCGTCCGATACGCTAATGTTTATTTAGTCATGGTGTCTAGTCATCTTTGCACTATTAACGACATATTTCCTGCGCACGACTACACCAATATTCACAGCATTTAACATCAAATCAACATCATAGACATTGATTTCTATATTTAGACATAACAGCCAGTTAAACATAGAACACTCAAATACAAATCGTCTCTAAATATTAACAATCCACGGTATACTCTTACAATAGTTGATGCTTACAACTGATTATCAAATTGAAAAAAAAAAACTTCTTACGTTCTATTCTGTGTATATTTTACTTTAAATATTATCCCAATATGTTGATTGTCAAATAAGAAATGAGACCATATCGTAAAGTAAATAGAATCTTATTAAACATATACCAACTTAGTGTTTGAAGCTTACACCAGTAGGGTCTATAATTCTACTGCTAAAAGGCTGGCTCATACATAACTATTAAACATCTCACATGCTACGGAAAAACCAACATAAGTTACTTAACTACCGTGTATAGAAATGAACGTACGTTGAATATTTACATTTGATTAGCTTATCATAATAGGGCTGGTACTACACTATCGACGTAATGCTTAGTCATAGTATTGTTTGTCTTATAATATTTTTTATACCGTGTTTGTGCGCATTTTCCGAATGACACGCCTTTGAAATTGATGTGAATTTTTGATATAGCAGTTATAACTTTTAAGAAGAAAATTATTCTTTCTGGAGGCTTTCATATAAGTGACTGAACATTTGATAGATAGTGTAGTACCGAATAAAAAGCACAGGTGGATCCATAAAAATATTGAGAGGCATGTGCAATCAAAATTATTATATTCTAGATAAGTTTCAAACGAAACATCTATTAATTAAATAATTCAGTTCATTCATAATTACAACAATTATTAATTCTAGCATTAAAATCAGCACAGCAATGTACAAAGCATTAAATATTTTTTATTATTTCCTGAATTTTCTCATCGCCTTATCGTATCTTACATGTTGTGTTCAACAAATAAATACTATTATTATATCGCGAATTTATAATGAGCCTTAAGTTAACATACAGACACCGAAACAGATTTATGAACGTAACATATTTGCATACAGATCGCAATTCATAAACCGTTAAATAATTAATATTCGATGATAAAACATTTTATTTGTAATTGCGAAATAATAGTAATAAATAAGTTTTATAATCAGGAAAGTTGGATATAATTTTTTAAATAAACATATTGTCTAACGGTTTAGTTTAGTCAATGACTTGCGTAAGTTAGGTAGTGAAGCCACAGCGTCGCAGTGTGTGTGCAGGAGTCAGTGTGTGTGGGCGGCCATGTGCGCGGCCTCACGGCGCGAGGCAGCCCTGGCCTGTGTGCGCACACGGCAACTTGCCGCCGCCGACCTGCAACCAACACGTTTATCATTATGAGTATTTACTCTTCGGGCTCCACACAAACATGCGACGATGGATCACGCTTGCCTAGAAGTAAACAATTCAGTCTTGACTTAGGGTCAACTTACACCGAAAGAGCGGAGCGCAGTTTCAGTGTCATAAGAATTTTAACTTTATTTTCATTTCTATAATACATATTATCGCATGAGAAACCCGACCCGTTTACCGTTTATAGAATTCGCTGGAATTCCCGCGGCGCCGCGGGCATCCGCTCGACTCGTACGAGTTTCTCATGCGATAATAAGTATTACAGAAATGAAAATAAAGTTAAAATTCTTATGACACTGAAACTTCGCTCCGCTTCCCTGCCCTTCGCCGCTCTTTCGGTGTGAGTTGACCCTTAGGGCCAACGCTGCATTACGCGGGCGGCCGCAACGGTCTCCCGCCACGTGGACACGCGCTGTTTTCGTGTGATCGCAACGGGTCCCGTCGCAGACGCAGTTCGCAACGCTGTTCGTGCATTTAGATCTTTATATAACACATTTGCCTGGTTCCATATGGCCAGGGCGACACAGCATTTCCAAAATTACCCATTCAGTATCAAAAGACATTTTCTTCCGTGAGTGCGTACTAGTGTTTACTAGTCCGCGTGTACCCCCCGCGGGTCTCTGTCGTACAGAGGCGGGCACCATTGTATGGGACCTCGTGAGCGCCCGCATAACGCAGCGTTCGGCTTAGACTCCTAGATTGTAGCTATCAGGAAACACAGACTCCGGCAGGGAATTCCACTCCTTAACTGAACACACAATGAATGTGTTCCCAAAAAAATTTGTATGTATATGTGGGATATCCAACATATACCGGTGGGTCAATGCCGTGTGTCTAGTGATTGTTTTCCCTGTTGGTAAATCCATATAGAGCAAGGAAGGTCGAAAGAAAAAACTAAGCGGATAAATACGCTAGTAGGTATACCCCAGTGTTATCGTAGTTACATTAAAACAATGTGGGCAAACCAGTTGGTCAGGAGTTATTGAATGTGGTTAGAAAATGTTTTCAATTAACGCGATAACATCTGCTTCCGTTTAAACTGCTTAGTCTATTCAACCTTCATGATTTATTTATTAAGTTGAATTCAATGACGATGTATTCTAAAGCCTATAAATGTGAACAATAACGTCCTTCTGTACAGCTGTTACCTTTGTTATTATAAAGTTTGTTTTTATAGCTTCTACGGGAGGTTATTTAATTACATGTTTTTTTTAACTAAGTACGGAAAGGATTGGCAGCGTTTCACAATGATAACTGGTGCCGTAATTCTTTTAGTGTCTACTTATCTTTAAAAAAAAACACCGTTGAGCGTGACGAAATGGGAAAGAAAGAAGCCCTTGTTGTGATAAATTACAAAAAAAAACTTGAGCGTGATATAGATGGCATATTGAACCTTATCGTAATGCGGTAAGAGTCATAGAATAGGAGCAACACGTTTCCTATATATTTCAAGTTCATAATCTAGCCTGAATTTTCCGACTGCAAGGCAGAGGTAATTCTTCGCTTGTGTCCAAGCGTTTCACAACAATGACTTATGGTAGTGACTGACGCCGTAATTTGTCTAGTGCCAGTATATATATAGAAGAAATACATTTTAGTCCAAGATCCTAGAGCTATCTGACATAACTTATTTTCACATGGATGAAACCTTAGGTTCTCAGTAGCGTCTCATCTGCTGTGTCCTTGTCGAGCGGGACCTTGGGGATCCAGGTGAGAAAGGGAACTAAAAATAAGAGTTACTTAAATTTTTATACGTTTTGTAGAATATTTTCCAAAGCAGTATTATAAGTGTCAGATACTGTCTATTCTTCCACTCCTGGGCTCAAGTCCTTCAAAGCTTATGACAATCTCCAAGCGTTCCTGTGCCAGCCTATTCCAAGTTTTCTTCGTCAAATACCGTGGTCGCCTGGCCAACCTAAGATCGGTCCAGAAGTTCAAGTATAGTATGTAATGGTACCTGTGCGCTCGATGCGAGATTCAGTCGAGGTTGTCCTGGAAGATGAGGCGCACGTAGCCGGGCGAGCCCTGCAGCGGCGCCGCGCAGAACGGGCAGATCGCGTGGAAGCCGTTCGTGCCGTGCGGGATGTCCACGCTGGCCCAGTATCTGTGCACACAATACATTCGTCTTATACTAACTCCGCTAGGGAATTTCTGAACTGGAAACCCGAGGTCCTAGAACGCAAAGGGTAACTGAAGGACATTGGTGTGGTTTTAGTCAATAAATAACTGAGATGACCTTCGCTGCACCCTGGAGCACGAGAAGATGGGATGATTTCCCATCTCAAAAAAGTCTTATAGTTGCAAGTACATCGTCATATTCTTCTTAGTTTTTTTGTTTGTAGGAGGTAATCTCTTAAAGTACTGGTCCGACAGCTAAATTTTTTTCACCGATAAAAAGCTGTTTTATAGTGGGCCTAAGTGACATAGGCTATATTTTATCAGTCAGTTCGTCAGTTATGTCCAGTCCACACATGGCCTGACGGGGATTTTTTTTTTTTTAAATTATATGCGTCTATTCGGACGGAATAAACATGTTTTCTTTCTTCCTTTATTTATTTATTTAAACTTCATGTACAATAGTGGTACATAGGCGGACTTAATGCCACAAGGCATTCTCTACCAGTCAACCTTTGGGTTAAAAAAGACAACACTGTGGTAGGTTTGCACAATAAACAAATACATAATAACAAATAGTTCAAATGGAACAATATAAAATAAGTTATTTATAATAATAAAATACATATATATGCTAAAATAATAAACTAATAAATACTATGAAAAATATGAAATCACTATGAGAACTTAATAACAATACTGAACGAAGACCGAACTAAGGTTGAGAGGACTTCAAGTAGTAGTTCCGAATTTTACGTTTGAAGGATAATTTACTTTCAGCTTTTTCAGCCTTTATGTACCACTGCGGTCTTTTCTGCATGATCACTTTAAAAAAAATTCGCTTGAATTCTGCCGCGCGGCGCCAAACGCTCGCTTGCACTCGAAACGTAAACTCAAAAGGTTTGGCCCTTTGAGTTTACGTTTCGAGTGCAAGCAAAAGTGAACTTAGCGGTGGTCAGGCGGATGTGTCTTTGATGGTACGCGGGCGAAGCCGCTGGCAAATGCTAAGACAACTCACTTGACGGTCCTCTCCGAGGCCATGTGTCCGCAGGGGTTGAAGGCGTAGGTGGGCGGGCCGGCGTCCACGTAGAAGGCGGGCTCGATGCCCATGCACACGCGCACCACGGAGCCCGCCGTCAGGCACATGGGGCAGCGCCGCGACCCCGACTCGCTGCCTTCCGCGCCCCACGAGTGCTCGCCTGGGGAACAAAACGTTACTTACACATCATAATCATCATTATTTTATTATTATTATGTTTTTATTTAATTCTTAATATATGAATTGGAATTGTTTGTTAACGAATTGTAAAATGAATAGGAACTGTCTCCTGAGATACAGGTTCACTACCTAGTTCAGGAGGCAGAGAATTTATGTAAATGTGACACTTGTTTGCAAATAAATGATTATTATTATTATATCAGAATTTGCAGCATCATCATCTGCCCGACCTCTTCTCGAATTTATGTCAGGTTTCAGTCAGGGTACCGTGTCCAGGTTTTTATTAGTGATTACCAGCGGATTTTCTAAAAGCATAACCCGCCTAAAGGTTAGGCGCCAGATAACAAAAAACTAGCGGTCATTGACCCTCCTACATTTGTTGATACTATAAATTTCAAAAACCGGCCAAGTGCGAGTCGGACTCGCCCATGAAGGGTTCCGTAGCAGCAAGTAACATAATATAAAAGTTCTTGTAATGTGTTGTAACTTTGATCGATGTTTTAACAATAGTGTTTTTTTCGATTTATGACGCATTGAAAAAAAAACTACTTACTAGATTTCGTTCAAACCAATTTTCGTTGGCAGTTTTTATAGTAATGTACATCATATATTTTTTTTAGTTTTATCATTCTCTTATTTTAGAAGTTAGAGGGGGGGGGGGACACACATTTTACCACTTTGGAAGTGTCTCTCGCGCAAACTATTCAGTTTAGAAAAAAATGATATTAGAAACCTCAGTATCATTTTTGAAGACCTATCCATAGATACCCCACACGTATCGGTTTGATGAAAAAAAATTTTTGAGTTTCAGTTCTAAGTATGGGGACCCCCAAAATTTATTGCTTTTTTTCTATTTTTGTGCAAAAATCTTAATGCGGTTCACAGAATACATCTACTTACAAAGTTTCAACAGTATAGCTCTTATAGTTTCGGAAAAAAGTGGCTGTGACATACGGACGGACAGACGGACAGACAGACAGACAGACAGACAGACAGACAGACAGACAGACATGACGAATCTATAAGGGTTCCGTTTTTTGCCATTTGGCTACAGAACCCTAAAAACGGAAATAAAGACAAAGGTATCTTCAATCAACATCTATAGTGATCCTTTACATTTTCTAGTAATGAATGAAAAACAGTTCGTTGTTTGTTTTTAGGGTATCTACGCAGAGATATTACGAAAAGGTCAATGACCGTTATTTTATTGTTATCTGGCTCCTACTTAAGCAATTTATCCCTAGGTTTTTTTACCATTGCTTGACTGCGGTCCCGCCTGATGGTAAGCAGTAATAGATTCGATGGTGGTGAGGCGCACTAGTTTATTAAGAGCCTATTAATTTCTAGCCTTGAAGACACCTAAATTATAATTGAAAGGGAAGACCACAGCGGGCAAATTGTTCCAGTTCATAGTCTCTATCGGTATGCCAAATTTCATTCTAGTCCGTTCAGCCGCTTGAGCATGAAGAATGTTCGGTTTCAGTTGTAATAATGGAGTCGATTCTGAGGATCCTATTCGTGGCATATTTCAATACCTGTTAAATACAGCTATCTGTGCTTTTTAACAAAAATAGATGCAAGGTAGTTTAAAAATTAAAAGTTTTAATTAAAAAAAAACTGGGCAAGTGCGAGTCGGATTTGCGCACTGAGGGTTCCGTGCAAACTACAATTCCCGAATGGAGTCTCTAAGATTATTCCGAATTGCAATTTTTTTTTTTTTTGTGACGCAAGTATCAACAAATTTACTGTTTTCAGATTTATTCCTTTACCTGTGCTATAAGACCTTGCTTTGTGCCAAATTTCAGGATTCTGGGTCAACGGAAAGTACCCTATGAATTTCGATCTTTGAGAGTATCAAAATATACATTTTTTTGCGACATAAACAGCCGTATCTTTTTTATTCGTTAACATAGAAGTTTGATTTTGTCACAGCACAATTTCAACTCGACACCTCCATGCGTTTTCGAGATAAAGGGTCTTGACAGACAAACGGACAGACAACAAAGTGATCCTATAAGGCTCCCGTTTTTTCCTTTTGAGGTACGGAACCCTAAAAACACGGACAGCACTATTTTTCAGCCGCATCCGTTTAAGACTGGGAGACGACGTGAAGCCAGTTAAGAAAAGGCTAGGGCAAGTTAGGCTAAAAGGAGATAATCATTAAAATAACTAATCAGATAATTAATGATGCTGACTATGCATTAAATATGTAACATTATTATTTATTAATTTGACCAGTCATGATTGACAGTTCAAAAAGTCTGCCGCTTAAGGAAATACCCACTACAGTACCGTTTTGGGAAAGGCCTATACCTAGTCTATTGAGATAAGCTTCACAAAATGGCTCGCACGCAAATGACAAACAAATCATTTATCAGACGGTCATTACGCAATAAATACATTTCACAGAAATAATTTATGTACCTTATAAATAAATGTTATTCAAGATAATATATAAAAATAAATTTAAAATGCCTTATTTCTATTTTCCTTAAGTTAAGAATAAGTTTTAATTTACCTAAGAAAATAAATTTATTTCCATTTATTCATTTACATTTAAATAAGTAAGTATATAAATTACATTTTAAAATATTTCTTTATAAAACACAATATTTTTTCACTTTTAGTTACTTTGCATAAAAACCGACCAATTGAAACCGATTGAAACCGAAACCCATGTGCATTTGAAATAAAATATTATTAGGGTTGAAAAAAAAACAATTAGCTTAGCACGAGTCAGTCTTGCACACGAAGGGTTTCGTACTACAAAATTAAAATCGAACAAAAAAAAAAGGACAAAACAACGCCCGCGACGGAGTACTGGAGTATGGGACCGTACGGGCGACCGTGTAACGCAATTTCGGCCCTTGGTGTGTGGTGGTCTGCGGGCATGCTTGAAAGAGCAACAGATGGATTATAATCTGTATCTTGTTACAAAAACTGCTTTGAAAAGTCTAGTCTAGATCGCGATGATTTTTTACCTAAAAAAAGCAGAATCTGACTCGAGTATTTGATATTAGTTTCAGCTTCAGCAGCTTTTACGTGGAGGTATTCCAGGGACCCAGCTGGGTCGAAGCCTACTGGGGCCAGGGTTATCCGAAAGGGAACTCGAGCCCCGGTATGAAGGCTAGAAGGAACGGGGTGGGTCTTTTAGTCAGTTAAGAGTCTGACCTGGTGGGGGTTTTGTCATTGGATGATTTTTCCAACCATAAAAAAAACGCGATCCAGAGAAAAAGGGTCACACTTAACAGATCTACAGATGGACAAGTAATAATTTATTACGCAAAAAATAGCCTATAGTAAAATCAGTGATAAAACTCCAAAAATGTATTAGACTCTAAACAACAAAGTGATTCTTCAAAGGTTCATCAACATTTGACTATTCAAAAGTGCCTGCAAATGGTCTATCTATACATCTATACATATAAATAAAAATGGAGTGTCTGTTTGTAATATTGAAATAACTGCTTTTACTACATGCATGTGAATATATATACGGTACATACACCAAAATAACATTTTTTACAATTTTTGTCTGTCTGTCTGTTTGTCCGTGCTAATCTCTGAAATGGCTGGACCGATTTTGATGGGACGTTTTTCGGCAGGTAGCTGATGTAATAAGGAGTAACATAGGCTACTTTTATTTTAGAAAAAATAAATTCAAAATCCTGTAGTTCACGCGAACGAAGTCGCGGGCACAGCTAGTTTGAAATAAATGTTTTTGACTTTGACTTTGTTCAGTTTTTGCCAACTGCGGTACGTAACCCTAAATGGTCATACGAGGCCACCGTGAGTGACCTAATTGATTTATAAAGTCCAAGTCAGCTTTGCACGACTTTCGCGACTAGCTCTCGAATGACAAATAGATGATGAAGTAGATTATCTTTTTTTTAGGTGGAAATCATCCTATGACTTCCCCCGCTCTTGGACGGAGCAAGAGAGCGCGTGAGACTTTTACTGATGAAAACCCACTCTACAACCTTTATAGTTTGATGGCGAGAAACGCTCGTTTACAATTACTTTATTGATATCATAAAACAACACATCAACAGTAAAAGTATGAGTGGTTTTGATGTCTACCTCAAGGAGTTGTCAGCAACAGAAGGCGCCCAGCTAGGTCGAAGCCTACCTCCGAAAGGTAGCTAAGCCCCGATATGACAGGCAAGAATGAACGGGGTGGGTTTTTTAGTCACTAAGAGTCTGACACTACCTTCCGCTCCGCCCAAGGGCGGGGGATGTCATTCGGATGATTTTACCCACCAAAAACCTTGGTTACCTTGCACATGTCCACAGTTGAGGTACACGTAGGGCTGGTTGAGGTCCTGGTGCGCCGAGGACAGCTTGCGCGGGATGACGAGCGTGTTGAGCCCCACGGGGCACTGCGGTCGCCCCGCGTTCAGCTCATCCACTAATTGTTCGAGATCGCGTTTTGTCTGCCAAATTAATAAGTGAAAATTAACAAAGATCAAACTTAAACCGAAATTAATAAGGTGCAATTTTGTTTTACCCTATTTGCTTTCCAAAAACCTGAATCCATTGACTTATATTCCGCACATATACATCGATGCCTGAATCATTTATCAAAAGATTTCGCAACAGATATAAAAAAATCTGTGTTAATGACATTTTAATCAGTATCACCTGCCCTACATTCATAAAAATTCGTCACGACGTATTTTCTACCTGATTTCACTGTCCTCAGAGAATACCCCAAATTTTATCTTCGTCATCTCATAACAGTAATTCTTTTCACAAATTTTTCAGTGACGTCATGTACGCTGACTGGACTGGTCACTCAGATGTGTTTATTTCCTCGAAGGATCATTTTAGACATTAATCTGAAGTCCGTATACGTTTCGGTGTTTCTTCTCAATGTGGTCAGATAGGAAATAGGCCCCCTCATTCAGTATTTTTTGATTAGTTTACAGTATGTTTGTTTGAATCGATAGTTGTAGCATTCTATCATTTTTATCTGCCTGAATGGGAACTAAAGCGTGATTTCATATATTTTATTTTCAGCTAAATTTTAATTAATTTCCGTTAACTAATAAATATGGGTTTTCTTATTATCTACACTAATAATATAAAGAAGTAAAGGTTGTAAGTTTCTGAGTTTGTTTCTAGAAAGTGATGTCTGGAACTAGAAACCGATTTTGATAATTCTTTCATCAGAAGAAAGGTACATTACCGCGGAATGAATAGGCTATAATTGATTATGATGAATAATACTTTTACTCCAAAAATGTTAGACGTTCAGCGAAGTATGCACGGATCAACTAGAATGCTACCAAGGCGCCAAATAAACTTAAAATAAAGTACATTGACCTTTTCCTAATATCTCCAATATATCGAAGGTACCCGAAAAACTATCAATGAACTGTTTTTCAGAAAAGGTAAAGAATCACGATAGATATTTTTACTCAAGACAGTTTTATGTCTATAATGCCGTTTTTGATATTAAAAATGTTAATAAATGTAGGAGGGTCAATGACCCTTATTCCATGTCTATTTGGCGCCTACCTTAGTTAGATGATCATCAACTTACCGGTGAGTTTTTAAGTCCTTCAGCACTCCTCCACAGTAGTGTAGCGCCACACAAGTCTATCATCGTTCCGTCTCTGAGGACATTAGTCTCTGCTTGACAGGGTAGGCCCTACAAAAGAGAGAATAAAACATTCTTACTGCACTGAGAACATACGGAGAATAAATAAATATCGGCAACTCAATCGCTACGTTTGAACGCTACAGGAATATCTCAAGGGTTTCCCACGCGTGATTCAAATTCCTAACAAATCTGAATCACCTGTTTCTTGAGGGTTTAAGTTTATTTTTATACCATAACGTGTTAAAATGTCAGTCGTGCGAGCGAGAAAGAGATACACCCTATATCCCTCTTTCTCGCTCGCACATTTGACATTTTAACACGTCATGGTAAGGCACCAGGTGTTAGTAAAAATAGCAGGTGGTCATAGATTACATCAAAGGTGGACAGCTGCTTGGTTTTCATAGGTCAGTTCTTTTTTTTTCCACCTGAGGGACACACCGTTTCCAGCGACCAAATAAAAAATCTAGCAAACAAAAAACCGATGGCAAGTAAAAGCTCGCCGTCCGGTAATCGACCGGACCGAGCCCAAGTCGTCAAGCGCGTAGTGATCCACGCGCTCCTCAAAAAGATGTCAGCAAACCGTAAGGGTCCACCAATCCCTTTAAAGGGTTGGCCACACCACAACCCAGGTGATCTTGGTTTGTATGGATGTTATCCACGCGCCAACACGTTCGGTGGTTGGGAAAACGTTTTTGAAGGTTTTTGACTGGCCTGTTGGTCTAGTGGTTAGTGGCCCTGACTGCTGTGCCGGAGGTCGTGGGTTCGATTCCCACCCAGGACAAATGTTTATGTGATGAGCATGATCATTTGTTCTGTGTCTGGGTGTAATTTATCTATAATATGTATGTATTTAGAAATATATAAGTATGTTTATCAGTTGTCTAGTACCCATAACACAAGCTCTGCTTAGCTTGGGACTAGACGGCGTTGTGTGGTACCTAGTTGAGGAATATTATTATATTATTATTATTATTAAACGCGCCTTCCAACCAAGGGCGTTGAAGGTCATGGATTACAATTGCTGGCTACACGGATTGCAACTAGCAAGGTCACCTTGGATTTTTTTTTTTATGTTGGGAAAAAATCATTCAATGACAACCTTCGCTCTTGGGCGGAGCGGGAGATAGTGTCAGACTCTTACTGACTGAAAGACCCACCCCGTTCCTTCTAGCCTTCATACCGGAGCTCGAGCTGTCTTTCGAAACTAACCCTGGCCCCAGTAGGTCCCTGCTGTTGCTAATAAATCCTTGAGGCGCGCGAGAACAGTGCGCGCCGTCGACGACTTGGGCTTGGTCCGGACAGTTACCGGACGGCCGGACAGCGAGCTACAAGGTCACCTTGGATGGGACGTTGAATTACAACCATGTGGTCGCCCGTTTAAAGTTCAGTTTAGATCGTCAAATGGATTGCGATAAGGACTTGTGGTAGGGCTTCTGTATCCAGGATTCCTGTTCTATCGTTGTAGTTACCTTCTGTTGTGCAGAGCGGCTCTCCCTGAGCGAGAACACGGCGCCTCCGACGGAAGTCTCGCGCCACGGCCCGCAGGTGGCGCTGCCGCCACAGAAGTCACCGCGCGGATGCATGATCAAGACACCATTTGTCGTAAGTCCATCTATTTCGTGGTTCTCTGTCCATTTTGTCGCTTTTTCCTGGAAATTATGATAATATGTTACAGTTTTGCTATACCAAGTCCAAGAGTTAAGGAAAATGCTGTCATTTTCTGGTGATACAAGACTTGACTAATTTATATAGGCTTAAAAATTAACTAAATGTAGGCGCATTACTAATGCTACATTCAGACGTCGGAGTTAGGTAGAATTACTCATGTACTTGCATCGAAATGTTGATATTATTATGGAACTTCCCTTGTGGTCAACAATATTACAAATAAAGAATATAAAAACCTCAGAGATAGATAAGAAAAATAAAACAAAGATAAATAAACATACAATTTTTATATGTATTTTTCATTGAAAAACATCTCTCTTGAAAGTTGACGCAACTGATATGAGGTTAACAAATACACTTCCTCCTTCTCGTCATTAATGCAGGATTTTTTTTTTTCTGCTATATTTTTGATAGTGTCATAAAAAAAAAATCTGCTCTTTAAAGTAAATCTCGGGATTTGAGGCATGTCCACTTTATTCTTTCGATGTATGAAATCAGTATAATTACATATTTAACTCTACCTAATTCCTATTGTTTTAACTAACAACTACTTTATGAATTGGATTATGTATAATTGTCGTATATTTATATTATTTTGTCTTGTGTTTATGTTAATCCAATAGGTAAGTATATTTTTATAATTAAAATTACTATTTATAATGCTTATTTAGTGGCACTCATTTTTTTTTTTTTTCGATGGGAAAAATCTCCTTATGACAACCCCCGCTCTTGGGCGGAGCGGGAGATAGTGTCAGACTCTTACTGACTAAAAAACCCATCCCGTTCCTTCAAGCCTTCATACCGGGGCTCGAGCGCCCTTTCGGATAACCCTGGCCCCAGTAGGCTTCGACCCCGCTGGGCCCCTGCTGTTGCTGACAACTCCTTGAGGCGCGCGGGAACAGCGCGCGCCGTCGACGACTTGGGCTTGGTCCGGACAGTTCCGGACGGCCGGACAGCGAGCTACCCATTGCTCACTGTCCGCAAGCCCGCGCCTACGATGGCTGGAAATCGGGATTGGAATCCCGGCGGCGGCGAGAGCGCCGTTTCCTGATGCGGTCGGCCTCCTCCTTAGCGAGCATTACTGCTTCGCAGAAGTTGGCGACCGCCTGCCACTCCTCCTCGCTCCGGACCATGGCCTCGACCAAGGCCCGGCGCGAGAGGTCTCCGCCGCCGATCACCCCCACGAGGGCACGGCGATGCTCCGCCCAAGGGCATACCGCGATTGTGTGCTCCACCGTGTCCTCCGGGCGTTCCGCACAGTGGCGACACCCGGGCGTCGCTTCCGCTTTAATTCGGAACAGGAACCTACCGAACTTGCCATTTCCGGTGAGGACCTGTGTCATGCGGAAGGTAAGGATTTAGTGGCACTCATCAAATATGATTTTGTTTAAATCTGGATATTGCATTACTTTTACCAATACAGATAGTATTAAGTAAACATGTAATGGCTGTTAATTGTCCCTGCATTAATAAGGTATTCGGGTTTAGCCGAGGGCAGGTAGGTATTATAGTTATACGTGTATAATATACATAAAAATGTCCAGCTGTATAGACAAATTAGTGTGTTTTACAAATAACCCTGTATAAATAGACAGATTTTGACTAATGAAGAAGAGATATATCTTAAATCACCTTTTCACGAGCCCATCAAATCCGCCAACATCACAAAAAACTTCAAAATCTTTCCTAAATGTCTGACATTAAAAGATCGCTGGATCTAAGTGGGGGCTCATTGCGAGTAAATGCCGACTAAATTGTTGGCATTAGCCGTTCATTTACGTAGAGCGGCTACGTCACCGACGCCTACGAATGACGTCAGTAGCGTCAAATATGTGTACTAATTTTGTATGTACTGAGTTTGAATCTGTGATAAAATATGCCTAAACGACAAAAGGGCCACAGATTTATACGCCCGTGCGGCGCCTGAAAAGGTCCCTGTGTAAACCTTTTTTTAGAAAGGTACATATTTAGTACAATTATTCTCATTCTTATACTCAATAGGATCTTTTAGGGTAGCAATCGAACTACATATTTTGTGTATGTGTGTAATTACAATGGACATCGATAACCCTGTGGATTTTATGGATGGATCTTCTATTCTGTAGGCTTTTACTTGGAAGAAAGTCTGAAGTAAATTGCCATCACATTCAAAGAAATCAGCTGTATTTGTATTTTAATATTTATACACGGTGTCTTTGACATCGACGCACAAACGCATACCATGGATCCTGTTCTGGACCCTCCCAAGTGGGACTTTTTTGGTCGGCTTTGTCCTAATTAAATAAAAAATCTACTTTTTAAAATTTAAACTGTGTAAAATCGTTATTCAATCCCAGTGATATTTATAGTAAAAAAAAGAAACAAAAAAAAATCGTTTTAAATAATTAAAAAGTTATTGGAGTAGACAAAGTTTGTATGTTGGTGTTACGTTTTTGTGTTATGTTTGTGTGTTATGTGTAATTATGAGTCTTAGTTACTTGTTCAAATAAATGATATTATTATAACATATAAATATATTTTTAAATATTTCAATATAAGAAAAAAAACCTTTAAAAATATAAAAATAGTATCCCACCGGTATCGAGAACAGAATATTATTATTATTATTATTAAATCTTTTTCACTAAAAATGTTACAATAACGATTTTATACAGTGTAAATAAAAAACGTAAAGATTAAAAAAAAATAGGAAAAAGCCGATGAAAAATTCCACCACTGGGGGGTCCAGAATCATGTACTGGATCCATGGTATTCGTTTGTGCGTCGATGCCACAGACACCCTGTATACTTTGACTAGATTTTTTTTCGCGGGGCCTGTAGAATTTGCTACTTGTGCTACATGCATATTCCGCCACTGGGTATACTCAGCAGATCTTTAATTCTAACTCAAGTTACAAAACATCCTTTGAATGTCTTATCGTCAACCTACGCTTAATAAATAATTTCAGAGACCATTTTTTTTTAATTGATATAAACTAGTGCTTGACCGCGATCCCACCTAATGGTAAGTAGTGATGCAATCGTTGACGGTAAGGCGCACTAATTTATTAAGAGCCTATTCACTCTAGACTTAAGGCACCTAAATTATAACCGGACGGGAAGACCGTAGCAGGCAAATTGTTTCAGTCCTTCGATGTACGCGGTATAAACCACGAGCCAAAACGCTTGTTGCAGGCCGTAGGTAGAGGTTTTAACAACGTAACGGTAGATACTCGTCATTCGTCGGTTTGTCCGATGGTAGAAATGAGATGCTGGAGTCAACTCAAGCAATTCCAGCACACACTCCAAAATGCATCCTGTAAAATACCGAACGGCTGGCTACCCTACGCCTTTGCTCAAGGCTTTGTAGAATGGACTTAACCAGATCTGGATCATCAAATAGCATCTTTACACGCCTTTCCACCGAGTCCAAAGCTGCCAGGTGGCATTTTACAGCACCAGCCCATATGTGGCTGCAGTACTCCACATACGAACGGACTTCAACGGACCTGTGCTTTATATAACATTAAAAGTTGTCCTGGTGTGATTATTACCAGACAAAAGACCTAAAATCTATAGCAGCGCCTCGTTACGCCATCATTGATCAAACTTTGTCTATAAGTTTCGATCGACGAGTCCGCGTACAAATTCGTTGACATTACATAAAATACGAAAATACTCGCTCAACCTTTCTTACGTTAAAAGTATCGGTCACTTACCCCTAAAAATATATTTCTGGACGAGTCAAAACCGGCTGCGTAAATGCGGCAGTTGTTGACATCGTTGCGGTCGGCTATGATGCGGCATGCGAACCGCGATATTGTGCTCTGCAGCACTTTTGTGTCTCCAGTCTTGTCGCCAGCCACTGTGTCCATCACCACGAAGTCGATTGGTGACTCCGATGATCTACCGATCTGCGGACAAGGAAATAGTTCTGTTAGTCAGAAATCAGAAACGTTTATTTTCAAATAGACCAATTACAGACACTTTTGAATTGTTAAAATGTCGGTCAGTCAAAAACTAAGAGAAGCAATTTAGCTTAGCATGTTGTAATTTAGTTGTAATCTTTCAGCAATTTAGATAAATTCAAAGTCGAATCCGAGCTTCAAAACCAATATTTCCAAATAGACGAAACTAACTTGTATTCCCCAGCAAGCAATCATACTAATTATTATTTTTGTTATTTATCTATTATTTTATCGTTAATAACACATAAAAATATTATTGAATTATATGCAATTGTTACAGCATATTAGATAAATAAATTCTAGGGGCGAAAGTTTGTACGTTTCTTACTCCTTTACGCTCTAAACGGTCGAATGGATTCGGACGAAACTTGGTACACGAGTAGACCATGTCCTAAGTACAATAGCACAACTTTTTTAGGAAAACCCAAGAGATCCCAAGATCTCTTGGAATCATTTTCTACTTTCACGCTGGCAAAGCCACTGGAAGAAGCTACTGACTTAATAATCTGCAGAAACTTTTCATGTACATTCTTCTCCATAGAAATCTATACTTTGGAATGTGCAGCATCATGTTTTCTTGACAACTCAAAAGTGCCTGTAAATGGTAGATATTAGAAATAAATAAATGCTTTGATTTTGATTCTTACATTCTTATTGCAACCCTACCTAATGTAACATACTGATTTTATTATGTAGCAAACTAGCAATACAGTTTTTAACAAAGTTTCCTTTAAAAATGTGGGGGCGGGAGATTCCGAATTGACAAAAACAATTCTAAAGTATTAACAAAAATAAAAACAATTGAACTGATAAAAGATTTGCTTACGATCGAACGGAATTTCCGAAGTGTGTAATAGGAACGATAATAAGTCATTATTATACATGAACTAGTTGACCCGGCGAATTCCGTACCGCCTAACATGATGTAGTATATCTTTCGATCTAGTCAAACGATTCCGATGAAACAAAGCCTAAGTAATTTATCAAGTTACTTACACACAATTTTAATGTATAAAAGTGATCTACGTCAATTTCGTACATTTTATGTGATACGCGCACAACTAAAAACTTCAACAGATTTATTATATGCAGTGATAAAAAAAACGTTTTCAGTTAACCACCTAAACTAATTAATCGGTTAGCAACGGTATTGGAAGCCATTTGAATTCCGACCGATTTCTTCAAGACTAAAAAAGGTTTAGAGTGAGGAAATTGTCGTGACAAAGGCTTTTTTACTTGTAATTAAAGAGTAAATCCTCAGTAACAGTCAGCAGGCTTCGGTTGCCGAGGAGTGTGAAGGCTGCGTTACGTCACCCGTTCCACAGAGTGACTGCAGCGCTCTGATTGGTAATGGCGAGAAGCATTCGCGAGCCTCCTGTCAAGTGCTCCTCAAAGTGCATCGTGGAGGCCAGAGGAAGTTGTGAATGTAAACGCTTTTAATATTTTTTGTAGAATATCATCAAAATATTTTGATTCAGTTTGTCAATAAACTAGCTTCTGCCAGCGACTTCGCCCGCATGATTGTAGATTTCCCAATACAAACTTTGGACATCCGCTTCATACCCTAAGAAGGTGACTTTGGAAAACCCTCTCTAAGTGCTTGCCTACGTCATAAAAGGAAACCTTGTGCAAAATTTTTCGTAGTAGTTTCGAGTCTGCGTTGATATGTCAGTCAGTTTCTCCTTTTATGTAGATAGATATACAATAATAGAATACTAATTATGAAAACAATATTAAAATTGGTAGACAAGTAAACAAGATTCAACAATTTTAAATAAATATATGTATCTGTTCCTCGCGCCAAGACGCCGTTTTCTAAGGCAGCCTTACAGGTGCCATGGCCTTTGATGTGATGTCCATATTTGAAGACCATGTCGGACTTCTCTTTGTAGGTTTCTAACTTCATTGTTAATGAAGAAGATATTTTAATTATTTTTCTCGTATTTGTAAACCAGAATCCTTTTTTAATTTAGCAAATAAAAATTGCGTATAAATTCCTTATTAAAGTTGTCAAAAAATTATAGACGCGTTTTAACATTTGTATTTTGACTACTTAGCGAATTGTCCGTAGCTTGTAGTGTAGCTACTACTAAAATAGCTAAATACTACTCCGGACTCCTAATTTTATTATTTCTTTCAGTTTCGTTCCAAGTTACATTCTAGGGTTTTTCTCAAATGTCAAAACGGGCCTTTTATTAATAACAGAAATTTCCCGGTTTATATAAAATTTAAAACCACGACTTTCCTCTATAAGCACACCGACTTATTGGTGATACAAATTCAACGTTCCGACGGAATAATCCTGGGCATACAGTAAATCCTACACAATCCGGATCTATTATTTGGTCCGCGATCTATATCAGTGGTAATTTTGTTAAAATATTCAACAATTTCGTCAACGTTGTCCCATTTGTTGTTTGGCAATCACGCACCTTATTTCTTGAGCCAACTGGGACGTCAGCATCATCATTTTATTTTTATACCAACGCCAGGCATTGTATTTACACATTTTAAAGTATTTATGCGTTTTTAAGGTTACCTTCAGAGCTGAAAACGTTCAAGTGACCCCTAATTAATGCTTGTTTACGCAGATCGTTCTCGAAGCAACCTTTTAATTCTCAATTACGAGAAATTTGAAATTCAATTTCTCTCGATGTTGGGTAAGTCGTAAGATTGAGTACAATTAACTTATAATAACTTGAAGAGTTTACGAGTATAACGATTTCTTAGAAATACGCATTTCAAGCGTGGTATCCATTTCGATTAGGTGCTTGGTAACGAACAAATCGGAGAAGATAAGCGTTGAAGTGTAATAATTTAAATTACAAAATGATCGGGTAAGTTCACACGCGTGCTCACGCACATCACGTTCAATAAGTCTGTGGTGTCAACACAATGGGATAGGTGAAGGCGCTGATCTGTCAACATCGGAATTTGTTGCGTTAAATGGCAATGTTTATATAATTTAAATTTTAAATACATTATGTATAATATATACAACATTATTCAGAGTAATACAGTTTGGTCAGAATCAGTAACTTAATCAATTCTAATAATTTTTACACCATATTATATTTTTTTCCAAAAATATTTAAAAATGGTCATAAGTTGGACACTATCGAAACTAAGTACAACATATGCCACGACAGGTCATAGAGGGCATTAGGAGTCAGCGCACAGCAGGGTTCGACGTGTGGTGGGAGCAAAACCCCCCAGTCGCCCGGATGGCCCGATGACCATATATTTGTGTGGAAAACCAGGTAACATGACAAGCTTATAACTTTGTGATTTTTCATGGTACAGTTATAAAATTTTGTACATAGATTCTTTACACAAGTGTTTCGGGTTTCGCATTTACTACAACTAAAGTTGTGTTTTATTTAATTATTTTTATGTTGTTTGATACGTTAGTTTAAGATTTCACATTAAGTACTGGGGCCGTATTATGACCTCTTAAAACCATCATGTTTTCGGTGTGAAAAAGAGACGGAGCTATACAGGACGAATAGCACTATCCTTTTCTCACACAGAAAACATGATGGTTTTAAGATGTCATAATACGGCCGCTGGTCTTCTCTTCCTTTCGCGCGGCTGGAAGGAATTTCTTTTGAAACAAGCAGTATTTTTGTATTTCTGTCATGTATTATCATTTTATTTATTTTTTATCGTGTGTACATAAATAATAAATAACTGTTTGCAATATTGCAGTAGTTGTGTGGGGGCGGGCATATCGTAGTGGAGTATAAGAATGCAGATTAGCGTGATCGACGCCGCATTGCCGCTGTTGGGTAACTTGAAGCAGCGACGAGGCGTTTGCGTCACGAGCCCGCCGCGGAACCGGCGCGACGCCGCATATATTATGAGTACACGAGGCCCTGCATTATGCACTTGCGAAATTAACTTTATGACAATCGATCGGCCGACCTTTACTCAAGGCTGCACAGGAAATAGAATCTTCTTCAAGCTTTATAGTAATTGTTCTTGAGAATACCTACATATTGCAATCCAATAAGATCCAATTACATTCGTAGTTCTGCAATTCGCAATATTTAAAGTTCAGGCATTCAAAATGACTACATATTCCAAAAACTAATCTAAAATGAGTACGAATCTGTTCCTCGTAATATCATAAACGGTTCCTACAACGCGAGCTAGTAACTGGCTAGCTAGGTGATCGTTACTCCAATTTGTCGTGTCTAAATTCTATCGGAGTGGTACTAAAGTCATTGCACAACGACAGCTGCGTCTAGGTTTCAATTGAGCAACTCAGAATAATATTTTTTTCCCTTCAAACCACAGAATCGGATCAGCGGGCGTGACGAGAGACTAAAGATGGTGGAGATTACATGCTATCCGGCAACCATCCCGTTATGTACCGCGTTGCGTCCAGTGCGGCTGTGCCTTAACACCAAGACTAATCTGATGTAGCCACGGTTAAATATTAACCAAAACAATCGATAATTACATCTTGTGCAAAGAGATAAGAGCCGTCTCAAACACGGGTATCGTTCGTGGTTCGAATCTGTATTGTTCTCAAACGGCTTGTAATTGCTTAGCTATTTGTAATAATATTTCACCGTCACCATTAATCCTCCCACGAGTATAAAATAACGGCGTAAAACAAAAATACATAAATAAGGTTTAACGAGAAAAACTCAATGCTATTGTTCCTGAATCTAAATCATTCCGCCCGATTATCTTTTTACCAATGACCAAACCAAGGTTAAATGTCTGTCAAGGTTTAGCGGGTGCTGAAACATTGTGTTATGTAAATTGAAGCATTACACGATAAACAATGCACATAAAGCGGACGTTAATCAACTCTTATAAATTCTATAGAGTTAACAGGTATTGGAGTGCTGCGATTCGCCAGGAATCTTACGTCAGTAGACGCAGGCATTTATTTATTACAATCAGCTGTAATATTAGTGTCGCTACGCCATTTTGTGCTGGCGGTAAGGTAATGCAGTGGCCGCCTGTAACTGATATCAGTTGACCGCAGGCAGATAAGTAATACGCACCTACATAACAAAACCACAACTGAGCGATAGGATAATTAGAAAAACAAGAAATAAATGAAGCCCTTAATGATTTATTCACAAATTTTCCGTTATTCACTTCACGGGTAAATTGCTTCAAAGGTAGTAGAATTAAAATTCTCCGTGGTCCTATTGGTGCCAGTAAGAAAAGACTTCTTTGTACCGTTTAGTCCTTTAAGGTCCATTGTGTCTGGCGTGTGCTGCATCTCTAAGATTGGCATTTGAAAACGAAATTCGAATTGGTTCTCTTCTAGATATGTCCGCTTTTTATTCTTGTCTGGCTTCCGAGATATTTTACGCTAAGGAGCATTACACGAAACTTCAATATTCTAACGATCGAATTTGGAAACTCGAAAGAGAATTTTAATTGGCTTCGTTAAAAGTCAGTCAGTCTTCTACATCGCTATAAATAAATAATTGAATTTATTGTTTTCAATCATGAAGCGGTGTAAAAGACAATAAATACTCCCCTTCTTACAAACAAATTCATAGCAAACGCAGGTGCGAGCGGTTAGGGCAGGGGCTGTGCTTCGAGCCGGCAAGCAATGAAGCCTCAACTCGAAGGCAATTTCCTTTCCATAAATTCGATACTGTCGTTATCACCACGCTTCGCTTGCTGTACAATCTAATTTGAGAACGGGGAAGTGGTATCATGTTCGCCTTTTGACTGGCATTGTCATTGAAACTGGTGTTTGTTTGAAAGAACTTCATTAGAATGATTTTGGTGAGCGATAGTCTGCTACAGTTAATGCCATTTTTAAATACAATTTGTATGCAGTTGCCCCCTACTGATCATCATCATCTTCCTGCCCTGTCCCGTTTTATTTGGGGTCGGCGCAACACGTTTTTCTCCCATTCTGTCCTGTCACTCGTTACGCTATCACTAACTCCCTTTTCTTTCATATCAATCGTAGAGTTCTATTGAAATTGCCTATCATAGATCTCAATCGCACCCTCCACATTCCACACTAAAAGTGAATCCTTTTCAGAATCCAAGCTTTTTCTTTTCTGCAAAAAATCTCAGTCCAAAAGCATAATTGCATTTCTCAAAAATACCCTCTTTCTCTAGAAAGTGCCGTCTGGCCGGCGGGCGCCTGTTACCTGCTAGTGCTGTACATTCATCTGCTTCCTGTTATTCGAATCTCAGCACTCAACGAGACGACAAAAACTCAGGTACAGAATGAACACTATTAAACGCATTGTTCGTATAAAATTCACTATAATTTTTCGGTGAATAACGGAGAAACCGGCCTTTACATTCTGCTTCGCCAGTTTTTTGAGTCCTCTTGTATTGTATTGTCGTGATTAACCGTGATGGATTTTTAAGTAGCGGCTTAAGAATGTTGAAAATGTATCCTATCGATTCACGTGTAAGTTCTACACATAGTTTTGATATTATTAAATAAACTTCACTGATCAATTCGTTTGTGCAATGCTCAGTTAAGCTCGATTTAATTTCGATTAAACAAAGTTATGTTACGAGCTCGACGAGAATTCAATACGCCTACAATCGAGTGCTATGCAAATATTACAATATTAACTAGGGTTGCCAGATGTTCTGGGAAAGTTGGAACATTTTAATCTTGCTTAAAAGTTTGTCAATTTTCCCAAATACATCTTGCGATTGTAATAACATCATTAATTTCCCGAAAGCTTTTTCCAATACCATTATTTGTACAGTAATTACGTTCAGCAACGAAAACAAATGCGTAATTGAGTACGAAATATATCAAGTGGATCCTGCCTTGACAGCGATCGAAGACAGAGCACTCGATATCTGCGCGTGGGCGGTAACGTAGGCGAAGATACGGGGGCTCCACACGACTATCTCCAAAACGTTCAGTATACATAATTAAACCACATTATCTGAACAATGAACCTACATAATTTGTCTTATTCTAATCCCATCTACATAATTGGTTCGTGCCAAAAAGGAAAAGAACTATTGGAGTAGTTGCATGATCCAGATTTTTATCGGCCGTTATAAGCATACTCGTAGTTGGTAATCTGGCGCAGCCTTAAAAAGATCCAATTACTTAGTGTATGTAGTCTGCCGGCTCGTATTCACACTTTATGTGCTGATTTGATACCTAGGTCCTTTGATAACTAGATTCAAAAGTAACGGAGACTCTTAAAAGAAATTAGGTTTGAATTGCAAAAGAGAATGAAAAATGGAATGACAGAAAGAATAGAGGCCTTTGTCCTGTAACACAGAAAAGGCTCATTACAAAGAAAATAAGACAGTTAATTTACAAAAAAACTCCACACAAACACGGCGAAGTTTGTTGACATTTCCAAATTTGTGTGTAGTTTTGCGAATTCCTGAGCTGAGCCTCATATCGCCAGCGTCGCCAGCCAACGCATCTGCTCATGTCGATATGCGGATACAACATTTCATTTGGTTACCTGGATTTTCACCAAATTCGCATCAAGCTATTGTAAACTCTATAACTCTTTGTATACAGTTTATATTACATACACCTGTGTTAATATTAAATAGGTTATGAAAACGTGAATGTAAGGAAATTGTGTGGGGTTCCCGCTGTTCGCTTCATGCCACTGGCTGACTGTCAACTGTCAATGGGCAGCTTCCCCTACTAGAGGACGTATCAACGGAAGACCTTTTGTGAAGGTCGAAAGTGATTGACGTGAAATGAACAAGATGGTAGACTTGGCCGATAAATTGGAACCTCGTTTAAATGAGTTACATGGAGACGTTCTTGTTTTATTTACCACATCATGCCACTCTACATTTCTATGCTATAAGGTGTATTGACTGGCATTCACAATAATTTATTTAGGTGTTCAACGATAATTCGAATTGGAAACTAAAAATCACCGAAAGTGGCTTTGATTGCGAGGTGTGTACTAAAACGAGGGTGTAGTGAGAGGGCATGTCAGACTTTTACTGACTAAAACCCACATCTGTCCTTCTATTGCCCTTTGCGTTCCAGGACCACGATATCCCTTTCAGAAATTCTCCGGCCCTGGCGAGCCGCGACAGCGACTCTCGACACCCGGGACGTCTCCTATCGCAGCGGCTAAAGCATGAGGATGGCCGTTATCCCACGGTTGCGGCCATCTCTTTCACTAGCATTAAAACTTAATTTTTGCTGACACACCTACAAACCAGGCGAATTCCGATAAAATTAATAAGTGTTCGAGTAAACGACAAATAATCACGTATATGTTTATTACACATCCTTGACCTAAACATATACCTGCATAGTTTCACATACATTACGAAACTGCGAAGTTTCGTTCAATTTTGAACCTGTAAGGCTAATGCCAATTGTATACTACCTACACAGACATTACGCTGCACTGGCATGGAACATTCGCCATCACAGCAACCAATAATCAAGTAGCTGTATGTAAAGTAGTATGCGCCTCAAGGTACAATGTGTTAGCTTGTTAACTTGGCTTGTTGGTTCTGATTGTAGGGTGAAATTTGCTGGAAAAGAAAAGAAGTAGAACTCTCTCAAGGCTAGTAACCTTCCAGCTTGGCCATAGGTCGTGTTCTTCCACTCTGTTCTTCCATGATCGTCAGTTAATTTAGAGGTACAATTTACCGGAGATTTCGAAGGATTTGTAAGTCATGTGTTAGCTTGTTAAACTTGGCTTGTTGGTTCAGATTGTATGGTGAAATTGGCCGTGTCGTTTCCGGAAAATAAAAGAAGTAGAATTCTCTCAAGGCTAGTAACCTTCCAGCTTGACCATTGGACGTGTTCCTCCACTCCGTTCTTCCATGATCGTCGTTTAATTTAGAGGTACAATTTACCGGAGATTCCTAAGGAGTGTAAGTTATGTGTTGGCTTGTTAAACTTGGCTTGTTGGTTCAGATTGTATGGTGAAATTGGCCGTGTCATTTTCGGAAAATGAAAGAATTAGAACTCTCTCAAAGCTAGTATCTCTATTCAATAGAGATTACTAGCTATAAATATAGAGAGGATAGAGTCTATTGCATTAACAGCTTCGATATTGGACATGTTCTACCAATACGTCAGATGCAAATTCTAGGCCCACCTTCCAATAACTAAGTGTTATATCGTTGGATTGGTATTTTTGAACTGAATGAAAGTTACTGTAGCACTAAATTCCAAATCTTAGTCCGTTCAGCTTTATTTAGAGTCTTTTATTCAGCTCAAAATTACCTATCCAATGATATAACACTCATAGCTATTGGAAGGTGGGCCCCGATTTCATAGAGACCCTGGCATCATTAGAGGTAGTACAATTTATCGGATATTCCGAAGGAGTGTAACTGCTGAAGAAAGTCACCGTATGTTTTTCGTTCTACGAAGTCTGGAAGAATACTTTTCTACAAAAAGAAGGCCAATGGCTTTTCCATGAACGACGTTTGTCTTTGTCAATGAATTTAGTGAGAGTCAAAAACAGAGGATTACAAAAGTGTTTGGGAAAGTGGATGTAACATACATTTTGGTCTAACACGGGTCTAAAGAGACAGTTTCAAACGGAGACAAAAAAGTCCTAGCATTAGTCAAAGTCAACGAGGCTGTAAACAGTAGCAATAATACCAGGTACAGATAGATATTGGACGAATTCCGGCGCACAATGAGGCCAGCCCACGCAAATGGCGCGAAATGGGACATCCTTCGTTCTAGTTGCATGAGCTGCATTGTTGTTTCGCAAGCTCGCGTACTAGAGCATTAATTAAATTAATTTGCTTACACAATGATCGGCAGCAGCAGCGGCTCCTTGAATTATTTTCCAATTAAAACGTGATTAACGAGGCGTTTACGAATATAAATTTTCCTCGGATTCTAACCTAGAAAATAAACAAGAATTTTGTTCGATTTTTCTATTTTTATCTGATCCTATCTATGAAACTATAACGTTATTTTTCATGCATACATATTTCATAATGCTTACACAAAAATAATTTATGTTTAAAAACGTGAAAGAGGAAGATGTATTCCATATTTAAAACTGCATTTATAAAGCGTCAAATAAAATACATAATTATGAATATTATAACTATAAATTCATGCACGTTGCCTAGCACGGCATTAGGGAAATATAATAAATTTCACGGCACACGTTATGCACTTATAAAACGCATTAGCAATGCACGTTTTCCCCCAATATAAAAAAATAGCAAACTGGGGGAATACAATCCTACGGGGAAACTTGAAAATAAAAACCGCTAAAATGCTGAGTCACAGATAAAACGAGGTGATTCACCCAAATACATATAAAATAATTAAACTTATCGCATAGCTGAGAATCACAATCTTGGATTAAATTGATCGTAATTACTCCTAAACGACTGCTTTGAGGATTCTTTGTGGCGAATCCTATTAACTTCCTGTCTTATACAAAGTAATATGTACTTTTCGTGGAATTTAACAATAAAATTGGGAAAACCGAATTTGGGAATCTGAAATATATCGGGAATTGAAACTGTATAAAATGTATCGTATTTTGCCTGCGGGATGGTGCTGGGGGAATTCCGATGCGTCTGGCGTATTCTGATATTATTACCGAATCGCATAACTTTGGAGAAAAGCCACAGAGCGCCCGGGGCACATTTTATAATGTGCTTTTTGCTGCACCAAAGAAATACGTTGCCTTGTCAAATTATAATTGTATACGAATACAAAGATATTCACATTATTTCATCAAAATTTAACTCCATCAGACTTTACAATGCGGAATTCAAGGTAAGTCAATTACTGCAACAATACTATGTATTTGACATGTCATACACTGCACATAAGAACATTATCTCAAAAATGTTTGTAATTTATGTCTCGTAACTCATTAGATGCTGTCGTTTTCACATCATTGTTTTCTACATGACCTTAGATACTGACGGCCAGTGCGTAAATTGCCGAACACTATCCATTCAGTAGAAAAACATACGTTGGTTACACAATACGACAAAACAAATGTCTTATACAAACTTAAATTATTACTACAATGATTCTTAATGAGTAGCCGATTGTTTGCCATTGTCCACGTATTCGCATATGTTCTCGACAGGCCATCCCAATCTCGGCGCCATTGTCCTACGAACAAAGGCCATATTCCAAGATGGCTGGCGGCAAGTACAATCATATCCACGTCCTTACGAGCCGTCTTTAAAAAAATTGGAATGGCCTGATGGACGTCGGCGGTTCTACAGATGACCCAATTTGGAGCGTCCCCAAGGTACGAAATTGTGCCTTTTACGAACCCAGTGCTGCGTTTCAAGCCATGAAAGTACTTTGATTGCGATTTAGTTCCGGTGTGCTCGTGTAACGTTTTGCTTTTAGTGAAATTAAAACGGAGATTCGTCGTCCAATAAATTCTAGCGTCACCGAGTGTTCAAACGCATTCAAGAATGTTACTTTTAAGAGCCTGAACAGCTCTGCATTCTAATATATTAACAAAATCTTGTTATTTAGTGACAGCTTACCTACTAACGTTAAACTAATAATATAAATTCGTTCCGAATGAACCGAATAAACAGTTCTGAGAATTGGAAAGTAGGGGACCAAAATACATGAGATTTAATGTCACATGCTGTAAGAGGCTTAAGAACATGAAACTGCATTCAGACTGAATTGGGTTGAGCTGGAAAATATCCACATTGACAGTAAACCATGTGCTATCGGCTAAAACCCCAGCCCGAATTAGTCCAAGTCAATTGCAAAGAATACCATAAATTAGAACAAGAATTAATTCTAAAAAGAAGACTTGTTTTGAAACAGCATCAAAATTGGTTATTAAATGAAGCAGTAATTAGCATTTCAAATATTAGAATGAAGAAGAGTGGAGGCAAGGTGGGAACATCTCGCTATCTCTTTTGTACACACGTAAGTTAATAGCAGTGACGTCACATTTCAATTTGTTCATCCTTTTTCTGTTACTTGGCTACCCCTACTACCAGATTTGAAAGGTTTCTAAAAGATTAAACCGATTTGAAAAAATAAAAAATGTTTTTTTTTTAAACCAATTGTCGTTTAGTTTTGTTTTAATATATAACACAAACGGTAGTATTATAGTACGTGTCTATTGTATTTGTATCCAATATGTCAATATTTTGTTCATTGTTCACAAAATGATTCACTACTTATTTCATCGCTAACGTCTGCAAGGTGGGTAGGAAATAACAAAGCGGAACTGCGTGGATGGATAATATTTTGAGGAAAGCTAATAATGCATTAATAAACCATAAGTGAAGTCGATTCAAGTGTCAAGCGGTTTTACTGCTGACCCACAAGGAGGTCAAATGCACAAGCGGTAACGGTACATTTATAATAGTCTTCGTGTGGTGAATGAATTATACACTATGGACTGTTCCGTTTTTCACGCTATGTCGTCCTTAACAAAATTACCGTCTTCAGAACCGATATGAATTTTAAGTTTTACTCGAAAGCAATTTTACTTGATTTAACTGGATTGCCCTTCCTAAAGACTTCACGGAAGCGAATTAGGGATTCGAAATTTAAACATGACCGATATTGATAATGCGTTTGCGAGAACTGATATTATCGGCATGTAAAATTTAAGGAATAACCATTTTGACCTTTGTAATATCATATCATTAACATTATGAACTTATTCAAAACAAGTTTTCTTGACATTCAATAACGGTATGTTAATAGATACTTATATGAAAGAGAAAAAATAACCGTTACATCATGATTATAGTTATAAAATAAAACTTTTTGTATTTGAATGCTAAATAATTTAGTAGTTGATAAATCAATGAATATTGCTCATTGATTTATCAATAACTAAATTATATCCCTTAATTTACAAAAAGTCCAATCCAAATCAATGAATATTACAATTCACTTGGCATTCGTCTGAGTAGTGTTTAGTTAGTACGAAACTACGAAGACAACAGAAAAGCATTTCTTTTTTCCAGTCAGCCTAGTGACCTAGAAGACGACGATAACACAGATACAATTTGCTAGGTCATGTTTGTTTGTAAGACAGAAAACTGATAACATGATAAACCAAAACTAGCTAAAATTTTGGGCACACCACAGTCGCGGAGATCTCCTCTTAGGAATGGTTACAGAGGCGCCAAGACGCGCTCTTTTTGCGCCTGACGCGACGCAGGTCCTTCCCGGAACATGGGTTCTTCGGGAGTTACTTGTTTCGGATGCAATGGGAAGAAACGCCCAGGTGTCACCATTGTGCAGATCACCCAATGGACGCGGTGGAAGTGTGCTCCGCTTGGGTGGTGGGTCCGACGTCCTTTCGCATATCTCCTTCTACAAAGAAGTAAAGTGAATGAAGGACGTGGCTTAAACCGTGAAGGACAGGACATCCTCCATAACCGCCGCTGGAGATCCCACGGGGGTCGGAAGTCGCAGGGCGATTCTCGGCCACCATAGTCGCAGGCAGGCTGGGGGTCTAAGCCCGAGTCGCCGGCGTCTTATATTTCACGCGCGCCTCAGAGATATTTCAGTGAGATGGACGCCACCCGCTATGGTCTATATCTGCCATGGCTGCGGAATTGTTCAAAACAGTAACTGATGGAACTCAGCTAGAATTTAGTCAGTAAAAGTCTGACATTCCCTCTCGTTGAAGAGCAGAAGTTATTTGATGATTTTTCAACACAAAAAAAAACGCGTTAAATTTCATATTTTACCTAGTTACCTCATTGTCGGCGCTTTCGATTCAATTCATTCGATGTTTTATCCAATTGTCACGGTTATCTTTCGTAATTTCTCTAAAACAGCTTTACAATAATTTCAATCATTGCTGGCCGAATTGGTTTTACGTAGGTACAGCGATTACAATTTAATAATTTCCATCTTGATAACTACCAAGTGAGTGTTTGAACTTTGACGCCAAATTAGGTATGGTAAGGCCGTAAGGGTCAAAAGTGTAGTTGTACTCTACCAATGCTGGTGTCTAAAATTACTTTGTAGAAGAGGGTCAATGGTTCATGACTGATTTAATTTGTAGAGTAGAACCTAAAGTATTAAATGAACTAGTTGTAGCCCGATGTAGGTACTTCTACAAAAAAAAATTTGCAACTGTACTTTTAGACACCTGAACGTACATATTTATGTATTGTGGTTTTTTCGGACGAGCTTCCATCACCAAGAATAATTAATGTTACGAGATTGAGCTAGACGAGCCATATTCAACAAGATAATGACTCCTACGTAAGTGGAAAGTGTACAAGGGCTTGAGATTGGGTTCACCCTATTCATGTAATTGCTAACAATTCTAATTAGGTATATGACAGAGCGAGTATGTTCAGTCAGATCAACAGCATCCTTCGTCTAGACGTAGAGAAGATAATGAGCGTTGAACGCCGCGTCTCATCCCAGGGTCCGATGAACCGTCTCGCCACTGCCCCCTGTGGTACCCTTACCCACCGGGCCTCCCCAACCCATTGAGCTATCTAGGTGAATAATCTCCGAAATATTGAAGTTCACATTGTCTGCGAATCCGACACAAAGGTTACCAATATTTATTTAAATTACACGTGTATTTGTATGACTTGAGCAAACACTGTTTAGATCTCTGAACGAAATGTAATAAATATTTGAAATCTCAAAATGAGCACAATACCCTTTTTTATAAACCATGTTGATGTATATTAAAACACCTTTATATTAAGAATTGAATTGTTAAAATACTATACAAATAAGGTGTAAATATATGACTGTATGTAACAATAATTTGTATAAACGCTAAACGTGTAAAACAAACAGATTACTTAAACATACTTGATATAAGAGATTTATTGTTCAAACAACACAGCTTGTTTACACAACCTGGCGACTTTGATGGTAATTTAAAAAGTTTCTAATTTTAAAGACGTATAAATAGTCTGTTGTGAACGTTTCGGGAGCTTGCTGGGGTGAAGCACTTCATTAAAAGATAAAAGGGAAACTTAGACCGAAAGCACTTTGTTATAAAGAAAGTTCAGTTCTTAGAACAATATCAAAACAGCCTTCTAACTTCCAGTGAGTGAAGTATTGCTTTAATTTTAGACTTGTGGAGAGTAAGTTGTACGGTTTCCTGCAAATAGTAGGACAGCATTAGACCTGAGGTATAATGGAAAAAGTTTCACCTACAGCAAGTGTGCCACAACCGATTGTAAGCATGAACTCGACGCCGGCGCCGGTAAATTGCAGTTCCACGTTATTTGTTTCGCTTTGTTATTAAACTCCTTGGATTAGGCTGCACGTGAGAAACGAAACGTGTGGTTTCTGCTTTATAAATATGGAAAATCCTATGAATTTTCAGCAGACATTATTGCAGCTGTAAAAGCTTTCTAAACGGGATACTTTCACCAGTAAAAGCGGGATGTTTCCTGGACAGCGGCCAAGGCTGGCACTCTCAACGATAACGCGCGAGATTTTCACAGAGGGCTATTTTGAACTGTGATTAAGGTTTATTGGATATTTCGTATTTGCTGAAGATACTATCAAACTCTTACAAAATCAATCCAAAAAATGCAGCAACAATTGATTAGAATTCTATTGTTGGAACTCTTTCAAACAAGGCCTGACTTTTCAAGAAAGGAAACGATTCAGATATAGTCTAATAATAGAAGTACTTTTACGTAACATAATCTGGAGTAAATTCATGAGAACTAAAACCAGTTCTCTTCGTGATCTTGAAGGTTGCACGAAGATAAAACACGAGTGAAAGTAAGTTAACCGGGGCGGGGTGAACACGTAGCAAATATATTTTTGCTATATCAATAAAGAGACGGTGAACAACCGTTAGACAAATAACCTAACCTCATCATGATTTTCCAGGGGACCGTAATAAACCCTAACATCGCCCACTGACATGATTCAACCAGAATATACGAGCGACCGACCTAACCTAAAACAAAAACCCTTCCATCTGATAAGCATAAGATCGCAATTTAGTTCGTATTTACTACGAATATGCAAATGAGGACATTCGTTGTAATCCAACCGGTTTAGAGACCTCGAAAATTAAAAACATTTCTGTTTGCTGAAGAACAAGTTCATTGACGGGGGGAGCAGTCTACCGTCACGTAGCAGTCAAGACTTTATAATGACTACTGTTTGGATTCCTTCGAGGTGACCAGTTGGACCAGTGAAAGCTTGCAAGGGGCTCGCTTAGTGCTTGTCTAGATCAGATGTGAGGATAGGCAGTCGATTGCAGATCGCGGTTGTCAAGCCACGGTATCGATTGCGGCGGGTGTTGCGCGCCGGTCGGCCCGGCGACGTCCTTGGCCCAACCACGCCGTCTCTTACTCCCACCCCAAGTCTGACGTCACGCTCGCGCCCCACCCTCGTTGACATGCGGATCGGGTCATCCGTGACGTCACACGTTACCCCGTTAGCGCCACCAAACATGATGCATCACTGAATTTTTATGACTACCGGCGTTGCCAATCACCGTGGATGGCGGTTAGAACAAATATTTTATAGCATTGCCTTTACCAGGGTATGGGTCTGTCGAATGGCATCGGAATTTTTAATTTATTCGGAATTCATCGCTGGGAGCCTGTGATGATAAATTCCCAAATTAAATCAAAGACAAACGGCTTAATGTTTCATCCCTTTTATGAAACGAAACAAATTACATTGTCTGGCGTTAAGAGGATGAAAATTATGAATTTATTATAGCAAGCTGAATTTACAGCGCTGGCAACTCATCACTGGTCGTTTGTCGGTATTCATTTCATTCATGCAGTGCTCTTTTAACAACGCTGTACAAAGAACCAATCAATTTTTATTGAAGTTCCGAGTGCTTTGCAGTTATTCTTGTCGGGGAAAGCATTTAGTTGCTCAGTTTAACACTTATTTTATGATGACTTACGTTTTACAGTTCATGGCGGGAATGATATCTATACTTTGGTGATGTCTCACAACGTGTAATCATATTTCTTCCGATTAGATTCATGAAAATTTAGAAGAAGAATATTATTTGGTCTTTCCACCTGAATTTTCTTAGTGGCATCTCAGAAGTTCTTTAGCATGATGGGAATAGACTCACTTCAAACCGAAATGAGGGTGCACCTACTACATACAAGTAAATCTTAGTCCCTTCGGGGTTTATAAAAGTGACGGCATTTTAAATTTCCCCAAGAAAATACCTATTATGGGAAAATAAAAATGCTTGATCACTCATTAAACTTTTAATTTTTCCTTGAACCGTTCTGAATGTTCTTAGTGGCATCTCAGAAGTTCTTTAGTTTGACGGGAATAGACTCACTTCAAACCGAAATGAGGGTGCACCTATTAAAGTGACGGCATTTTAAATTTCCCCAAGACAATACCTATCGAAGGAAAACGAAAATGCCTGATCAATGATCACTTATTAAACTTGTAATTTTTCCTTGAATAGTATATAACCATAGTGAGTGTTTATTTGTGTGTCATTAGGTCATTAAACCTGTACAATGATGCAGAGGTGTGGCACTAAATCCATTACACGAAGATTCTCGTCGTGCACCGCTCACCTCGACCATGTTATGAAGGACCATTAGCATATTTACAAAAACCAGCTAGACCTAGATCTTAGGCCAACGACCTGTATGAAACAGATTCATTTGCTGTAAATAGTTAACTGGCAGTATGGGTGGAACAAAGCCAATGACTGATTAACCATAATTATCAGCGACCCCGGTAGAGATTGTACATGATAATTTTAATGGTGTGACTGTACCCTTGGTATTTTTTTTTTAATGATATAAACCAATGCTTGACTGCGATCCCATCTGATAGTGAGCAGTGATGCAATCGTTGATGGTGAGGCGCACTAGTTTATTAAGAGCCTATTCACTCTAGCTTTGAAGACACCTAAATATAATTGGACGGGAAGACCGCTAATGATGATAAGTTTAAAAAATAATATAAACAATTAAAAAAATTGTATCTCCAGGATTCGAGCAGACACCAAGACCTTGTATAAATCGGATATGCTTGCAACAGTTTAGACTGCAGATAATAACAAAAGCCTAGACAGCAAAACGATTCTTTAGACGCAAAAACCGTCTGTAATGCTAACAATTTATTTTTTACAGCCGTAAACAAGTTTTGATCGATGTATTCTATTGAAGAAATAATCCAGATGGAATACGACGTAGAAAAATATTTTTGAAACGAGACTTGCGATCTTATTGAATATGAATGATTTTTTTTCCGGAACATGAAGGATATATTCATGTTCTGTAACTAGGAGTAAACAATGACGCGATATATGCTAATGTAAGGAACACTTCCGCTGCCCACTGTCCCAGTCGAAGCGAAATAAATATTTGGGTGCTCGAATATGATTTTACGGCAACTTTGCGATGTATAAGTGTTGGCAACAATGAAAATGGCGTTCAATCAAATGAACAGGATGTGGAACAGTGCGTCGACCGCGGCGGCAACGAACTTCGACGCTCCATAGAAATTAGCAAGTGCGGCTTCGTCAAGTGCCCACTTGGATTAAGTTGAACAACAACAGTTAACTACCAACAAACTCGTTAATATTTCAGCGGAGGTGAACGTTTTTAAACAGTTGAAGCATTATAATAACAAGATCCGCAAACAAAGGACAAAGTTATTAAACACAATTTAATTTAAGTAAGGGTAATCTTACATTTATGTATTTAGGTCCTTTACCTGTGATATCGTTTACTTTAAATAAAAACCAGTACATAAATAATTGGAAGAAGAAAATCATCACGACCTACGCATCATAAATTCGCGAGAAAATTACCTTATCACAGACTATTGTTGTAGATGTTTTGCCTGGACCTTATCAATGGTTAAGTGTAACACAATCTGATAATGTGATTAGTGGCTCCGCATGGCGGCATGGACTCAGTTCATCAGCGACGCTCGTAGGGACCAACGCATTGTTCTCCCGGGGGGCACTAACCCATATGCGCCGATTAGATATGAACGACGCCACGACACGCCGCCGCCGGGTAAACACACTGCCTCATGCGCAACACAAAACGTAAACAACAAGATTTATAACAACAAACAGGCTGACACTTTGCATCTCATTTTATATTAAAAAGGTGGGGACCCTTCGAGCTTTTGGCCCAATTTCGAAGCCCAATTTAAATTATTCAAAAATGTTACAACATTTAGACTGCCGGCGGTTCCATTAGAGACACATGTTTGCTACATTTTTTTGGCACAAAACCAACGTTTTTTCCTTTGTATAATCTTGTTTTAATCGAAGCATGCCTCGTGGCAAGGCGTCGTGCTTCTATTTGCGCATTGCGAAATTTTGAAAGCGTTTCCGAACCGAGGGTTGTTATCCATACCGTTGTAGATGAAATACGCGTCCCCGTTTAGCAATCGTGTATATCGCCCATTGTTTGAGCTCGTGTAGCACATTGTTTAGATGTTTTGTAGTGCAAACAGACAACGTCTGGTGCCCGATAAGAGGACCCAATGAGACCCCGGTCTTGTGATATGATTTCGAAACCATAAAGCTGTTTTGTTCCCCTCTATGTGGCAATGTCTTTGGAACGTATGAGTATACGTAGGTGTGTCCATAATCCAAGGTGGTAGAAAGTATTACGACCAATTGTAGCCTGTATTATAATCACGAGTCACGACGGCTCAATTAAAATGTTTTGTGCGTAGTAGTAGTTCTCAGCCTACTCCATTGACTAAGCGTGCGCCGTTTACCTTAAGATTAGCTTGGAAAAACCAACACTTGGAAACCGGACAAACGTAAATCCTGTTGATATGTCTTTAGTCACGTGTGTGACAACGTATAGAGATCATTTTACTTTTAAACTCAAAGCAAGACAGATAAATCATTTGGGTTTTCCAGCTTAATGGTATTGATAAGATGGCAAAGATCAATCGAGTACAAAACTGAAATATGTTGTTTTCTAAAAAACCGATTCTTCTTATTTTTAAAATAAGAACAACAGATATCCTTTGAACATCGATATACAACGCACTATAAGTCGATACCTTTGAGTAATTCAATTCCTCCCGAATCACCAAAATCATAGCACCGCTGCGATTGAAGAAAAATGTTTTCTCCCGAAATATCAACAAGTAGTCTGAATGTATAAAGACTACAGGTTAGTGTTACTTCGGGATACACGTGGATCATGAGTAAATCATTCATCCAAAAGTAAATCATGGGTAATTTAAGAAGATAACAATGGTCTCAAAATCTATACCCTATTCGCGTTAAGATTAGACATTTAAGGAAACCTTTTTTTACTGTCCGTTCAACCGATTTTGACTTCTATATCATAGTCATAAAATCAAAAAAGTGTTTACCATACCAACTATTTACTACAGTCGCCATTTGTCATGCCACCAAGGTAATAAAAGTCAAAATCGGTTGAACGGACAGTAATAACAAGGTTTTCATAAATGGCTAATGTTACTGTGAATAGAGTATGACTACGACTTGAGTGCAAGCCGCGACTAGAGAATTATGGTGAACTCACCAGTTAGTGGCTGGCATGAATCGGTTGAAAGGACAGTAATAAAAGGTTTTCATAAATGTCTAATGTTATTTTGAACACAGTATAGTTATATTGGGAGGCCTATGTCCAACAGTGAACGTCTTTCGGCTGATATGATGATGATAGTTAGTCTAAACTTACCTGGAACATATCCGTGTCTGGGTCTTCCGTGTATTCGACGATGACCGCCTGACTGCGGCTGAGTGTGTACGATATTGAATGTTGGCTGGCATCAAGTATCGCCTTGCTGCTGTGAGGCGTTTTGACCACATAGTGCTTTGAGCGCCTCACGCCGTTCGCCGAAGGTCGTCGGTACAGCACGAACTTGCTGCGGCGTCGACCCCTCTCTCCTGCTGGCAGGTATCCGTTGTAACTGGAATAAGAATAATTTTATAACTCCTGGGAACTTACCATGTTAAAATGTCAGTCGTGCCAGCGAGAAAGATGGATGGAGTTATACCATACACCCTATATCAAGGATGGCGAACCTATGATACGCATGCCAATGGTGGCACGCGGCATAATAATATGGGCATGCCAGTGTAAGATGTACAACATCGCTGTGATTTGATACTGCTGTAATCACACAATAAATAATCAGATAACTATAAAAATTTAAAGCTATACGAATATCGGGATGCAAAATAAGAGTTAATTTGCATCCCGAAACATTTAATTTCAAAGATTTTCCATTAAATTATAAAGTCAAGATTCTTTGGTGGCACGTCATGACTATCTTAATTCTTTTTTCATGTATTTATTGGCACATTCTCTAATAAGGGTTCACCATCCCTACCCACGGATATCGGATATCTATGTCCCTACCCTATATAGCTCCTACCCTTAACAGTTCAGTTTAGGTCGTAAAATGGATCACGTTCAGAGTGGAAGCACTGCGTCCAGCAGTGCTTCCACTTCCACTCTCTTCTATGATTGACGTTAAAGGCAAAAGAAAATTGTTATCTGCGAGTCAAAGTTATGGTAAACTATTTTCATCTTAGGAAAACACCTGAACATTTTAATTTCGTTTCGCGATCATCAATCAACTTCTTATCGATAATCCACAAGAGCGCAAGTAATTAGGCACAAACGTTTTGGTAAACGAGAGTTATTTTCAGAATCTCAAAAATATTATTTCGGAAAAGTTTTATGTCGTTAAGATTTTATCCGTCATCAGATATGTTTCGTCATTGACATTGAAACGGCGACCTCTAAAACAAGCATATTATCCTAAAAGGAAAATCTCAAAATTGTTTTTATTAACTAACCTTAGATTCGTGAAAGATTCCTTAGGTCAGTGTTAGCTCTCAGTGCTTGCAATTACAACAATAAGTACTTATTGTGACGCTTAGTTAGAGCCATTATATGCATTAATCGTCGATGGGAAAGGTTAAACTTCCGTGAGAATTTAAATCGAACAATCGACAAGTACTTTGTATCTTTGGGTTCATATTTCCCACAGCTACACTAAACTAAACAAGTATTTGAATAAACATGTCATTTATGGATTCTAAAAGTACACTCATGAAGATATTTGTATGCAATCAATATTTTTGATTGCTTATATTTATGAGTTCCGATGGTGAAATCGCCAATGTCAAGTTTACGTCATATGAAGGCGAGGATGACGTCAAAATTTGCTTTAAAATGCTATAAACATAAGTTACATACGTCAGTAATTCAATTCGAGTAGTTCACAGTGGTGTAGTATTTTTATGAAAAGGCAAGAAATCAGACAATGTTGAATTGTTGACAGCCCGAGGCATGGGAAGCTGCACAAGTGCAAACCTTTTGTGTTCTCTTATATAAGTCGGCGTAACACACTGTCTGACATAAGATGTTTTTGTTAATAGTACATTCTCGCGAATTCCCATCAGATAAACCCCGTTTCCGCATGTTGAGCGAGTTATTTTCACCTTTGGACAAATACAGCTATTAATTTATTTTGTGGGATTTTACTGCATACAATTATTTCGCTATTTAAGTTGGGTATGTCCCAGCAATACTTAAATAAATAGTCAATAAACATTATGGAAAGAATTTCCTTAACAAATTATCCTCATTACATCGTTGATTCAAAGAACAATTTTTCTTGTTTAACGAAATATTCAAGAAAGGCTAATCAAAGGGAAATCTCGGAATCTAAGAGTGTTTTAACCTTGACGGTCAAAATAGAGCCAATCAAAACTTCGTCGACCTTTGGTTTCACCCCGGGCTACCATTGTAAAGGAAAATCCAACTCGTATTCAATATAATTAACCACATTAAGTCCAATAAAGGTTCTCGGGTCTACAATTTGTGGTTGCTTGGTCACCGAATATAGAAACGACTAAGATTGGTACAAGTACAAATATAGCAATTATACGTACAACAATAACAAGAAATGGTCAGAGAGAAAGCAATGAATTATGTCCGAGCAATAAAACTGTTAAATTGAGTAAAAGCACCATTGTTTCCGTTAACACTGGCCTACCATAAATTTGAACGCTTACACATTACCTAAGCGATACGCGATAGGTTATACCATCTTCCTTACACGTGTACAGGGTGCTCTATAATTTATAAACGATACGTGTAGAAAAGGTGGTAGGTAAATGACATGTTTAAAATAGAATTGTTTTCACATCGGTAGGGCCTCGCACGTCGTTGGAAAATCCTATTAGGAATAAATCGATCATCACGACACATGGACACCCGAGTCCCGGACGACCCCTGTAGGCAAACGAATGCATTACTTAAAGAAAATAGGATAGTATTTCAGTGTAATGGCATTAGTGCGGTTGCATGCTTGCGTGGTTACGCAAGTCCCCTACTTGCGTAACCACGCAAGCATCGTACAAGAGTATTGAATAATATATATTAATTATAGACAAAGTTTGCTGTAGTGTAGCTCGGAATAGACATCATAATATAAACATAGTGATAGAACTGCAGCTCGGTATTGCGTGTTGGTAAGCGTGGAGTTAGCGAGCAGAAAATGGTTTGATATAATACCGTTACGTATTGTTTTAATGAGGCACCAATCACCAAATGAGGAGTGCCAAGAAATATTATTAGACTATTATAAACTGAAACCCAATAAAAAAAAAAAAACCAGGCAAGTACGAGTCGAACTCGCGCTCTGAGGGTTCCGTACAAACTTACCTATTAAAACCGTTTAATTCTCGAATTTAGTTACGAGGATTTTCCCGAATCGCAAAATTAGATTTTATCTGTTACTACAAAATTTACAGTTTTATTTTTTTTCCTATTTTTGTGCTATGAGACCTTGCTTCATGCCATTATCAGGACTCTAGGTCAACGGGAAATACCCTATGAATTTTGTTTCCCTTGAGTGTCGAATTATGTATACGTTTTTTGCGACATAAACAGCCATATCTTTTTTTTTTCGTCAACTCAGAAGTTTGATTTTTTTCACAGCTTCAAGGGACCGCAGGCCTGAGTATATAAATTTAATTTCAACTCGATACTTTCACGCGTTAATGAGATAAAGGGTCTTTGCAGACACACGAACAAAAAATTGATCCTATAAGGTTTTTTTTTTCCTTTTGATGTACGAAACCCTAAAAAGTAATATCGATGTACATAACGTATAATATACGAAAGGAGATGGGTATATTTTAGATCAACAAAGCATAAAATCAGCATTGACTCGCAAAGTTACGTCTGGTTTGACGGATTACGTGTATGATGTATCGCTCTCAAGTCCTCTCCTACCGTAGATATCAACCCGAGTTATGAAAATTTTATTACAAGGAATCTGTGGGATATTACGAGCCGCAAGGGGAATGATATATTGAAGGTTTTGCTTCATTTCATTCACTTGAGATTGCTATTATCTTGAAGGGAGCTTTTGAGGAGGATAATATTGATTTTAGTCAGGTTCTTGGTTCTGTTTCGTCCTTACAAGTTTGAAAGCAAAAGGTTCCACGTGTATATTCTATTGGACAATATTGTTTGGTTGTAACCACACACGTTTCGTATATCTGGGTCGTATGTGGGTGTATTTGGTACAAAGCAGAAGGTAAATTGCTAGAACATCAAGTTCGTTGGAGCTAAGAAGATGTTCCATGTATAAGAAAGGAATAAATTTCCGATTTGTACGAGTGTCGCCGCTTGTCTCACACCCTTTAACTCCACTACAAGCAATTAACCAATACGAACGCGCATTACGCAACTAACTGACCATGCACACTTAAATCGCAAGTTTGCTATTGGTAGTTGAAGTATGAGCATTGCCCTAGTTTGTGGCACGCCTACCCCTACAAGGCCATTCTTAACTTCTTTCGTCTGTTCTGTGGTTGTAACATGAAAACCCCGTTAAAAAAAAAAGCGTATTTCCAAATATTAAAAACCTAAATTTTGCCAAGGCGGGCTTGGTAAAATGGCCTTGCCCGCAAATTGTAATTTGTGACCTAACATTCTAATTGCTTGGGTTTTTTCACGACTGATTGTATTATGGAAAGTACCGCATACAGGGTATGGATAGCATCATCATCAGTGAATTGATTCTTATATTGCAAAAAAAAAAAACAAATGAGGTGGTTTATGGTAGTGTTCCGGTTGCATTTCGAGGAGTGTGCGTCGGAATTGCATAATTAAATTCCGGGAAGATCGTCCATCATCGCACTTCAAGACGTATTGCAATGGGCCCCCGGTACATGGTGGACATCCCACCCACACATACAAAACGTTTTGGGAATATATTCATTGTGCGTACCGCTAAGGAGTGGCATTCCCTGCCGGAGTCTGTATCTCCTGATAGCGCGATAGTCTAACAGGTGGTCAAGCGCGAGCCTATCAATAATAAAAAAAAAGCTGTCAGGACAATAATAATCAAAAGTCTGGGTAAATAACTATAATCAATGGGAATATTATGTTCCTTAATTAATGTGCATACAGTATTATATGTAATCTTAGTTTATTGGTAGAACTTTTAACGCTTGTGAATCGTAAGATTTAAGTCAAAGTAATTTCATTCATTGTACAGTATCGGCATCATTCAAGTAAGTAATTGATTTGTTAAATTAGCCAAAATTACTTTAAACTCAGAAATTAACAGAAACAGTATGGATATTTTTCACTTCATCAAAACAATCGATTATAATTAAACTCAATTGTGTCTCCGAAAAGCCAATGTCATGGGTCAAAGACTAAAACGCACCGCATTGATTTCACAAATATTCTGATTTTCCAAATTCGATACGGAACAGTAAACCGTTTTACCGCTGTTGCGGAAAGTCATTTCACGCTCGCGTTATTACATTTTAGGTTCACTTTCCAATTTTCTTTTCATTTTTCCAATCAAACCCCTAATTACGACCCCCTTGGATATATTGAGACGAAAAGACAACCCATTATACTATAGTCAGAAAAATACAAATGCAGCACATGGTTATGATACTATTCGAGAGGTTAAGAGGTGCTAGCAAGTTGGTTTCCTATCGATATTTATGAAGACTATTTACATCTCAGCTCTCAAGTGTTTATTTCTTCTCACAGTATTAGTATTAACCTTGATAAATAAATCAATTTTAATTCAAACCACATCCACCCACTGATAAACCAAGAATGTAGAACTTACGTACATTCTACAATATAAATATTTTTATTACATTTCAAGTAGCAGACCAAATAGTGCGCACGTTTCAGATATCGTGAAAAACTTGTGCTTTACACACGTGATCGATTGGTAACTGTATCCAAATATCTGAAAACAAAGGCCACGTTAGCACAAACCATGTGAATTCGTTCGACCTCCGTGCTCAATTAATCGTAAATCTAACAAAAACAAGCTAACAACTAAAACTTTCCCGAAAGTTCAACAGCAAACAATTAGTGCTAAAGGCTTCGCAACGAGACTTCTCAAAGTACGATCAATACAATAGAAATCTGGAAATCGGTCGAGGTTCAAGAATAGTTTTCGTCAAATACAAGTACATTGAACATCCGTTAGCCGAAAAATGAATTAGAAAACGTATTTTTTTGCGTCTGTACTGAGCATGTACGTGCCAGCGGAATATTAATAGCTAGACATGTTAACGGTTATCCACCTGCATACAAAGAAAAAATTAAGATATTCGGTATGCATGACGGAACGACCCGCTAAGTGGAGATACCGATTAAATATCTTCTGACGGATACTATTTTGGGAATTTAAGAATTCCACAAAGATTATGGCGTCAATAATTTAGCATCCAAATATGTCGTTTACAATACTTAATTGACCTTAACGACACCCACGAAAGTGACGGTGTATTTTTGGAAATGGACCACACAGCCCCATGATGTAATAAATAACGACCCGAGAAACGATTTTAGCTTGTTATGATTTTAACGCATGGAAGCAGAGCTATTTTGGCAGCAACGCTCGTCTCGCAGACTTACTTCCGCAAAGCGCATCTCTTGTCTGATACAAAGAAATAAGGAACGCATCAAAATTGCGCCATGCAGCTGTTAAACCATATGCCTGTAAAATGCCTCGTAACTCCGTTTTACTACTTCAGTAAGGAAACTCCTAGTGGCGCTGTTTTTACAGATCCATTTTGAAAACATTAAAACCGGCATACTAACCTAATAATCTGGTAATTTTGTAGCATTTAATAGCTGATATTCTAGAGACGTTGCCCGATGATGTAATGGTTTAATTCAAATTCTGAATACGCGAGCGGTATAATTTGACCGGTGGCATGGAGCATATAATTAACATTGAAACTTAGCAGTGACTTTGGTAGTGGGTGAAATAAAAAAACCGGCCAAGTGCGAGTCGGACTCGCCCATGAAGGGTTCCGTAGCAGCAAGTAACATAATATAAAAGTTCTTGTAATGTGTTGTAACTTTGATCGATGTTTTAATAATAGTGTATTTTTTTCGATTTATGTCGCATTAAAAAAAAACTACTTACTAGATTTCGTTCAAACCAATTTTCGTTGGCAGTTTTTATAGTAATGTACATCATATATTTTTTTTAGTTTTATCATTCTCTTATTTTAGAAGTTAGAGGGGGGGGGACACACATTTTACCACTTTGGAAGTGTCTCTCGCGCAAACTATTCAGTTTAGAAAAAAATGATATTAGAAACCTCAGTATCATTTTTGAAGACCTATCCATAGATACCCCACACGCATGGGTTTGATGAAAAAAAAATTTTTGAGTTTCAGTTCTAAGTATGGGGACCCCCAAAATTTATTGCTTTTTTTCTAGTTTTGTGTGAAAATCTTAATGCGGTTCACAGAATACATCTATTTACAAAGTTTCAACAGTATAGCTCTTATAGTTTCGGAAAAAAGTGGCTGTGACATACGGACGGACAGACGGACAGACGGACAGACAGACAGACAGACAGACATGACGAATCTATAAGGGTTCCGTTTTTTGCCATTTGGCTACGGAACCCTAAAAAGTTGCTATTTACAAGTACCTGAGGTATTATAAACAGTCCTAAAATCACAAGGGTTTTACCATGACGTGTTAAAATATCAGACGTGAGCTATACACCTTAAACAACATTATTTTTAGTACATATATACGAAACCCGAAACACGTGTCTAGTATCATTATGTAAACAATCTATGTACAAAATACCTTAAGGGCCAAGCGCCCGAAAAGTGCCATAAAACAGTGATTTTCTGAGGCCTACTCCTCCGTAACGGCTAAGTCAATTGGTTTGAAAAAAATATATGTTTATTATAGATTCATGAACAATAATATCAACATTTGATTTTTTCGTGCAATTAATACTTTAAAAAAAAAAAATATTTAGCAATTTCGCAACTTTTCCCTACTCCTTCGAAACGGCTTGGACCTTTAGAAACATTTTTACACATAAAAATTGGTGGTTAAATATTCTTCAAAGTGAACATTACATAATAATATGTAAATCAATCAATATCTCGCAGAGAAAATGGATTTAAAGCGCTTTCCGGGCGCTGCTGGCCGCAAATAAATGCACAGATTTGCGTACTGCCGCCTAGGCGAGTGCGAGAGTTGCGTTCACATAATTTCGGTCAAATGGTTCAAGGGACTATACGCCTTAAATCACAAAGTTATAAGCCTGTCAGCAAAAATACATAGTCCCGAGTCATCCAGGTGATTGAGGGTTTGTTTTGCACTCGCACCCTTTTGTTGACCTTTTTAAATATTTTTGGGAAAAATACAATATGGTGTAAAAACTATTGAACAAACTACATATATTCAGGTTTCGCAAAACCTAAAAATACAGTTGTATTATCTCCATCTCTTTAACAGTTCAGTTCAGGTCGTCAAATGGATCGCTTTAAGAGCTCGTGGCCTCAGTAGCATAACAGAAAGTTCGTGACGGAATGAGTAAATAAAATCAGCACCATATTCAGACGTACATAATAAAAGACCGGAGTTACGTTTCAGTAATGCGAGCTTCGTCGTTATTTCCACTTTTCATCTCAAGTCATATTTAAATCACACATGTTTTGTATATCTGGGTCGTATGTGTATGCGTATTTGGTACAAAACAGAAGGTGAATTGCTAGAACGTGATGTTGAAGTTAAGATGTTCCATGTAAATATAAGACCACAGAAAAGATGAAAGAGGTAAGAAAGGAAATACTTTCCGATTCGTACTACGAGTGTCGCCGCTTGTCTCACACCCTTTAACTCCACTACAGGCAATAAACCAATACGAACGCGCATTACGCAACTAACTGACCACGCACACTTAGATCGCAAGTTTGCTATTGGGTGTGTGTGTATGAGCATGATCATATTTAGTGAGCAGTGGTGGCCAAGTGGTAACTGCCCCGACTTACGAGTTGTAGGTCGCGGGTTCAAACCCAGCCAGGCGCAATACTTTGTGTAATTTATTTCAACACCACTGCTCTCAAAACGGCGAAGGAACACATCGTGAGGAAACCGGCATGTCCTAGAACCCAAAATTCGAAGCCATGTGTCATTCATCAACTCGCACTGGGCCCGCGTGGTGGATTACGGCCCATTCCTTCTCCTAGAGAGGAGGCTTGAGTCCCAGCAGTGGGAACATTAAAAGGCTGATTATGCTGTTATATGCTACCCCGCTCACAAGGCCATTCTAACCTCTTTTGTCTTTTCTGTGTTCATGTCGTTAATGACCTTATGAGAAACGAAGTTTTGCGGCCAGTCTTGAACTGGATATACCGCGATTATTATGAATTCATGTCATGACCGTGATTATGTGAATCCACATGCGTGCCGCAGATTACAGAAACGAAGTAACTCAGTTTGTTATGATAAGGCCGCGGTAATGCATGCCGTTTGGTAAATAAAGGTGTTAATGTTAGATCTTAAACTAGGTCTTAATTCGAGAAACTTGTAATTCTTGACGAAGATTAAGCAAACACTGAAATTGTTTGGTGCGATAGTAAAAAAATTTTTTTTTTATTACCAAGTACAGGTATTAAATACTGAATTAGCGAGGCGGATTGTCAGGTAACCAGGTGCCCTTCAACTTCAAATCTCAAGCTACGTCAAAAAAAGGATATACAACAATAATATGAAAAAAATCTGCCAAGTGCGACTCGAACTCGTGCGCGCAGGGTTCTGTACTGTCCGTGGCAAAAAACGTTTGTTGTATGGGAGCCCCACTTAAATATTAATTTTATTCTGTATTAGTCTTTGTTGTTATAGTGGCAACAGAAATAGATCAACTCAACTGTCTAACTATCACGGTTCATGAGATTCAGCCTGGTGACAGACAGTCAGACAGACGGACAGCGGAATCTTAGTAAAAAGGTCCCGCTTTACACTTTGGGTAAGGAACCCTAAAAAAGATACAGAAAGAAAAAGATTATAAGATGTATTTGTGTATAAGTCTGTCATGTAGTTGTGACCGTGGCGCACTGGACACGTTTTGTTTTGTAACATAAGTTAAATACAAGATTGTCGGTCAAATGGCTCAAGATTGATTTTTGTTTGGATTGTGGGTTCTGTGTATATACAACACATTACCATCACCAATTGGACCACGTAATGACAACGGCTATATCAAAGTACTGTCTATTATGCCGGGGCTTTTGAAGGCTTATGATGATGATGATTATTGCAATAAAAGAGAAAGTGTGACATGTGTACTGTACGTGAATGATAGTGTAAACATTCCTCAAAAGGCATGGCATGCACGATAAGCGTTGTCCATAAAATTTAAACAAGACAACTTTGTCTCAGTGATGACGTCAGTGAGCTAGCCATCCGCACATTTACTAAGGGGCACTTCTGATTGGTTTATAGCCAGATCAAACTTGTATTGATAACTTGTGCTTAGCATTTGAACGCTACTAATACGGTGAAATCTTATTCTATCTTTTTCTTCTTCTTATTTGATTATATATTGTATAGTTGTATGTATATATTTTTTCTATGGTTTATTAGTATATCTATTCTATGGTCTATTGGTATATCAATTCTTGTATCCGCCTTTTTGTCGCTCTTTTATTGCACCTCCACTACTTTTTCTCCGTATCACCCAAAGGTTGACTGGAAGAGAATGCCTAAGGCATTAAGTCCGCCTCTGTACCCATGTGCTTAAAGTGTTAAATAAATCTATACATATAAATAAAATTGGAGTGCCTGTTTGTAATATTGAAATAACTGCTTTTTACTACATGCATATGAATATACAAGTTGTAAGGGACAGCCCTCCACATACTTTAAGGGCTTGCTCAGCAGACGAAACTGAACAACCTTCCACAATTTTTTTTTCAGGAAACGAAAAAGAAAATCGGCCTCGCCATACAAATTGTCCAATCAAGTTTATCATTTTGTATGGTGAGGCTGATTTTTTTTTTCGCCCGCCGTTTAGATTATTTATTAGACCCAGTTCATTGTCATTAAAAAGCGATGAAACAATTTTACATGGAACTCGTGATATTTTTTATAGTATTTGTCTGGAAAACATTTATTTTGTTTTCGATTTCACCTTCCAGTTAGGTAAATATTTTTTTAATCTTTATTTTGTGTTGTGCGAGTCCTGTATCGCAACCGAAACGGAACGTATAATCAATGTCAGTGTAGGTACTCTATGACCGGGGATTCCGGGGATCAATTTTCTAAAAGATGAAGGTCCGTTAAATATTTTATTGTTCCATAAAAGCAGCCGATTTTATTATATGAAAATATTTTTATTTGCTATTTGGAAATTCTAAGAAACTCGATTCGGAAATCGAATTATTTACATAGGTAGGTTTTATTTAAACCCTCGATGTGCAAGTCCGTCTCGTACTTGACCGGTTTTAGTGTTTATTACTACTTAAAACAAAAAAATAAATTAAAAATCCCAATCCCGCAAATCCCGCGGGTTTGCTGACGTGCGGCATTGGATTAGTCCCTAGTCTGGACCGATATTCAAAATGATAAATTATTAATTAATTGGTTTACTTATAGAGACTATTGAAATAAGTCTCAAATATAAAAGAAAACTAAAATTCAATTATTGAGGTTCAACCATTGATGTAAGTACCTAAAAAAATGGGCTTCATCAAGTCTTCAACGGAGGTACTCGGGACTTCATTGCAATTATGAGCAGCAGAGGTTTTTTTTTTTAAATCCAGTACCCACATAATAAAAAAAAACTCTGAAAACTGAATTCTTTCCGAATTTTCTCTCTTCTTATTCTCTTTTCGTTTCGTTGTTTTCTTTTTATTTCTCTCTGAATTCTGTTACTAACAATTTTTGGGCCTAGTTGCCATTATTAAACAACATTTATTATTATTTGTTTTATAATAAATGAACACTGTACTTATAATAAATGAATAACACCGACGTATAAATTAGGGGGCCCTGAAGTGATCAGTAGTCCTGAAAAGCTTCGGGTCCAGGTGGGTTTTAAACTTGGGTAATCTGTAACCCGGAAATCTTTTGTGTTAAGTACGCTGTAACCCTATCACAAGCAGGGGTTGTTTATAACCATTAACGGTCATAGTTTCAATGTTGCTACTCGGTATATTCCCTTAGCTTCAAGTGTCAGATAGGGTAAGTGCCCCGAGGCATGATGAAAACCTCTTCACTAACAATAGAACTCTCAAGTTGTGTAACAATATTGTAACGTTCAATGGCTGATTGCATAAATAAAGATAAGGGAAATAAAGAAATTTTTGAACAGAAAATACCTGAAACCGAGAACCTGCAATAAACAAGGGTGGTGCCGATACTCAATGGTCATTTATTCTTCTGCATATCAGAGGCGGTATTATCTGTGCCTGCCAGAAACAAGAAAAGATCGCGGGCTAAAAAATACGCGTCCATAATCAACAGCAGCGGTTATTATAACTTGGATCTTCTTTTGTGATTCAGAAGACGTTGGTATAAGAACTAGTATCTAATAAGATAAAGAAAATCTATGTCCTGGCTGAAGGCTGTAATTTATTAAGGTCACCACTCACCACAGGCAAATCCGATTAAGTAGACGACAATTTAATAGGGTAACCTGTGAGGGACCAATTATAAAAAAAAAACTTTAATATTATGTACGTGTAACGGAACGGTTGTTAACCAGCAAAGAAAATACCGGCCTCCTCATCAAACACAACAAAGGGACTGTCTAGTCTACTTCATTAGCAACAGGATCCTCTTATATTCTATTAACGAGACAATTAAGCTTTGTGAATATGGCAAGCACATGGTCAGGAGTTGCCGTATACCACCTGATATGGATGAAAAGACACCGTATTACGTTATTACGACTTACAAAGATGAACGTATATTAAATACAATGGTATGTTAGTACTAATAAATCATTTTGCTCCCACAACACGGAAGAAAATAAAGATAAAATGTCAACAACAGTGATAATTGTTTTCTTAGTTAATATATTATGTAGAACAAAGAGTAAGTCACAGTATAGAAATAATGATGAAAATGTATCGCTCTATACATTTACAATTTGGGGGTCCTTATTTTTAATATTTCCTGTGTTCGTCGATAAACAAGTCACATCACATCGGAAATTAAAGAAAAGGATATTTTATAACAGAACCATTTGGGATTATATGTATTCATTTAATAATTATCGAGGATAACAAACGGTTAATTATTTATTTATTTATATTCCTCACAACTATCATTACAGGTAAAATACCTAATGCGATAGTGCGGTCTTAAAATTACTTAATATAATATAAAACTTAAAAACAAAAAATAATGTAGAACCTACTTACCTACATCGATACTTATAAACAAAACACTTAAAATATACAAATATATACCTATAGCCTACTCTAATCAACCCTATAACATAAAATAAACAATAGCATTTTTGCGAATTCACTCGAGCTACATGTAAATATATCAATATTTACGTGAAGCTGGTTAATAATTCCAATTGCACGGGTCAATGGCGTTTTGGCAAGAAGATTGGTCCTGGCAACCGGAACGGCTAGCAGCGGCGGGCGGCGCCGCCTCCACACATAGCGGTCAGGTACACACAAATTCCCAAACTCAACCGGGCTGGGGCTGCGCTCAAGCGGCTCCTGCCCAACCTTGGGGGTCCAGATGCCTCCTGCCGGAGGCTCTACGCGGGGATCGTTCGGTCCATGGCCCTCTACGGGGCGCCGGTGTGGGCGCCGTCGCTGAAAAAGCAACCGGCGGCCACACTGAACGCCTGTCAGAGGGTCATGGCGATAAGGATGGTGCGGGGATACTGCACGGTCTCCCGCGAAGCGGCGAGCCTTCTGGCTGGCCTACCACCGTGGGATCTGGAGGCAACAGTCCTTGCACACATGCACGATATGCGCGTGGAGATGCAACGCCGGGGTGAAAGTCCGCTGCCGCGACAGGTCACGGCATGGCGGACAGAGCTCCGGCGGGATCTCATGGTGAAATGGCGTCAACGACTATCGCAACCCAGTGCTGGGCACGCCACAATCATGGCGGTAAGTCCCCTCTTTGAGGCGTGGCTGGAAAGACCTCACGGCGTCCTTACCTTCCGCATGACGCAGGTACTCACCGGACATGGTTCGTTCGGGAGTTTCCTGCACTCGATTCATGCGGAAGTGACGCCCGGGTGTCGCCACTGTGCGGAACACCCGGAGGACACGGTGGAGCACACAGTCGAGGTGTGCCCTGCTTGGGCGGAGCATCGCCGTGCCCTCGTGGGGGCGATCGGCGGCGGAGACCTCTCGCGCCGGGCCTTGGTTGAGGCCATGGTCCGGAGCGAGGAGGAGTGGCAGGCGGTCGCCGACTTCTGCGAAGCAGTAATGCTCGCAAAGGAGGAGGCCGAACGCATCAGGCAACGGCGTTATCGCCGCCGCCGTCGCCGGGATTCTGATCCCGATTTCCGGCCAACGTAGACGCGGGCTTGCGGACGGTGAGCAATGGGTAGCTCACTGTCCGGCCGTCCGGTAACTGTCCGGACCAAGCCCAAGTCGTCGACGGCGCGCACTGTTCCCGCGCGCCTCAAGGAGTTGTCAGCAACAGCAGGGACCCAGCCGGGTCGAAGCCTACTGGGGCCAGGGTTATCCGAAAGGGCGCTCGAGCCCCGGTATGAAGGCTAGAAGGAACGGGGTGGGTCTTTTAGTCAGTAAGAGTCTGACACTATCTCCCGCTCCGCCCAAGGGCGGGGGATGTCAATGCATGATTTTTTCCCACCAATAAAAAAAAAAAAAAAAAAAAAGGTACACACAAATTGAGGTGTTGCAGCACTCCTGGGTTATACTCAATGCCACGAAGTAACCTAACCAGATAGGAAACAAGCGTGAATGCACGTCGTACCTTTAGTTGATTGTACCCGACCATACCGAGCACAAACAGAGTGGGGTACATCAACGGGTAAAATGGATACACCCCATACAGTTTCTTGTACAAGTAGCGCGTGAATTTGTTCTGTACTCGTTCCAGCATTGTCGAGTACTTGGCCTCATGCGGATCCCATATAACAGCACTATGTTCCAGTTGACTCCTGACAAGTGAGTCATATAGGACCCTGACTGTAGCGATGTTAGTGAAGTGCCTCGTCTGCCTCAAAACAAATCCCAAGTTTCTAAACGCCCTTTTACAGATCCTCGTAATATGACCGCGAAACGACAGTTCAGGAGTGACTACTACCCCCAAATCCCGCACCTCCGAGACACGTTGCATAGGTGTATCGCCCACTACGTACTCGTGTACCAGCGGCGCACGCGCGCGTGTAAAACTCATCACCGAGCATTTCGACGCGTTGAAGAAAAGCTTGTTATCCCGGCTCCATTCCACTACACTATCTATATCCTCCTGCAATCGTTCGCAATCGGATTTACTGTTAACCTTTAGCAGCAACTTAAGGTCATCTGCAAATAATAAACAAGAGCCATTTTTGACGAATTCCGGCAAATCGTTTATCATTATTATGAATTCGAAAGGCCCCAAATTGCTGCCTTGGCTCACGCCAGACCAGGTGTAATATTATATATATTATAATAATAACGACAACGAAACGAACGATTATTTATTATTTTATTATTATATTATTTTTCTTCTTATATTTATTGGAAGATTTTATTTGGGACAGTAATTGTCGGTTACCTTTTATGACTTTACAAAATTCTTCACAATTCCTGTGAAAATTTTACATTGAAGAATAGCTTCCACGGTGTCGACTCCCAAGCGACTTCGTTCGTTTACGTGGGCAATTTTTAAAAACTTGTAGCACTGCACTTGACTGTGTTTGTCGGGACATTTTATAGCTTGTCGGGACGTCGGGACACCACTGTTGGTAACGGTGACATGTCCCGACGTATCGAGACGAATGGCAACCCTATGCTAATGTCAATACTGTTAATAGTTGGAAACATTTGGCTCTATTTAAAACATGTTAGTCATCATCATTCCAATCGATGGGCGGAGCATCGCCGTGCCCTCGTGGGGGCGATCGGCGGCGGAGACCTCTCGCGCCGGGCCTTGGTTGAGGCCATGGTCCAGAGCGAGGAGGAGTGGCAGGCGGTCGCCGACTTCTGCGAAGCAGTAATGCTCGCTAAGGAGGAGGCCGACCGCATCAGGCAACGGCGCTCTCGCCGCCGCCAGGATTCCGATCCCGATTTCCAGCCACCGTAGGCGCGGGCTTGCGGACAGTGAGCAATGGGTAGCTCGCTGTCCGGCTGTCCGGTAACTGTCCGGACCAAGCCCAAGTCGTCGACGGCGCGCGCTGTTCCCGCGCGCCTCAACGAGTTGTCATCAACAGCAGGGGCCCAGCCGGGTCGAAGCCTACTGGGGCCATGGTTATCCGAAAGGGTGCTCGAGCCCCGGTATGAAGGCTTGAAGGAACGGGATGGGTTTTTTAGTCAGTAAGAGTCTGACACTATCTCGGGAGCGGGGGTTGTCATAAGATGATTTTTCTCATCGGAAAAAAAAAAATCACTAATATTATAAAGAGACGATTAACAAATATTCAATATTTGTATTTTTGTTATTTGTAAGAGTAACCATGGAGTTTCTTGCCGGTTCTTCTCCATAGGAAACGACCAATTTGGAACCGTGCACTAGCTTCTGACGTTTTATAAGTGCCCAATGCAGGCCTATGCGAAATAAAAACTCGACTTTATTCATTTGTTTTTTTTATTTTTTATTTTAGGAGGTAACCTCTGAAAGTACTGGTTCGATTGCTAAAATTGTTTCACCGATAGAAAGTTGCTATTTTCCTGAATGATATAGGCTATATTTCATGCACTGCGGGCGTAGCCGCGGGCAAAAGCTAGTATTAAATAAACCCTCGATTGAAAGATGCATTGAATCGGGAAGTGTGGTAAAGGAAACACGTGGCCTATGTCAATCAGTAGGCGATTCTGGGCTGAAATGATGACGATATAATTATAGAACAAGATAATATTCTAAGAAACGATTTGTTTTTTCTTTAATTAGTCATAGTTATCCCAGAATCAAGTCATCACAATATTAACAAAGAACAACATTAACGCTGATAATGTAACATGTCACAGCCAAACTTATTAATATAATTGGTCAAAATCACTTTTAACTGCAGGAATTGGTCTGAGATACTTTTGACCAAATAAAACTACCAACTTTTACTCTTAAACTTGTTAACTAGGTCACCAAAGATACCTAGTATATATCTACCAAATAGATATATACTAAGTATCTTAGGTGACTATTTTAAAAACATTTTTTGTTTCATGTTTTTCTTTTATAAAAAAACAAACGCGTTTTATCTTATAAGAATTTAGACTGAAACCAGTTAAAACTAGTTTTGACTAATTAACAGTAATAACTGTAACATAATATTCATTCAACTTAGCTATGCCGTTGTTTCGGTAAGTCAAACAAGATAGCTTTCTTTGAAGTTATTTGGTTATTAAAATTAGTCAGGAATTGTTATCCTCAAAGTAAACACTTTGCTTTGAGGATAACAATTCTTGACAAATTTTCATTAGTATTTAGAACAATGGATTGTTGGTTCTTTATTTAACGATTCCCTTTTATCACAATGTAGACGATAATAGTTTATTAATTAGCTAGCTAACCCGACAAACGTTGTTCTGTCAAACACACAACGCATCTTTCTTTTGACAATAATCATCATCATCATCATCATCATATCAGCCGAAAGACGTCCACTGTTGGACATAGGCCTCCCCCAAGCGTCGCCACAACGACCGGTCCTGTGCATCACAATAATAAAGACAACAAAAAAAGATTCACGGAAATAGGTCCAGGCATTCACGAGTGAGGTAAATAGGGATTAATTTTTATATACCCGTATACAACACTATTTTTAGTATTTAAGCGAAACCTGAATATAGCTTGTTCAGTCAGTAACTGAATCGATTCCATTATTTTTTACACCATCTTAAATTTTTTCCCAAAAATATTTAAAAAAGATCATAAGTTGGACCCCACCGAAACTAAGTACAACATAGGCCACGGCAGGTCATAGCGGGCATTATGAGCCAGCGCACAGCTGGGTGCGGGATCAAAACAACCCCTCAATAGGCTAGTTGCCTTAAAAAATGTAATTAGTCCGCCTTTTAGATTATTCAAAAATAAGGGACACGTATTTTTTTATTTGTAAATTAAACCAAAAATGACAAAGATATAGCCCATTAAAGTTACGTGTAACGTCACGCCGTGCTGCATTTTTCGCACGCGGTGACGTCATACGTAACTTTAATGGGCTACATCTTTGTTATTTTATGTTTAATCGAAAAAAGAAAAAATACGTGTCCAATAATTTTTTATAATCTAAAATACGGACTAAATAAAATTAAATTATTTTGACCCTGGAAACTACCCTGTTGCACGGGTGGCCCGATGACCACGTATTTATGTCGCCAACCAGGTACCATAACGGGCTAACCTTGTGATTTTTCATGATACAGTTTTAAAATTTTGTACATAGGCGTTTCAAGTTTTACATAATTACTAAAGATAAGGTTGTATAGATATTCAGCAATTTAAAGTTTCTACCGTAAAGAAAACAGACTTTAGTTATGAGATTCCGTTTGATTCGAAATTGCCAAACGATTTTGCAAGACAATCTGCTCTGTGTCGTAAAATGTATATTTATTTGCTTTGTTTCCATTTTATTATAGGGACAGAGCTTCACTTGTACCCGTTCGTCTTAAGAGAGACCGTAAAACGTTTTATGGAACATTTTAACTGACATTATTACCAATACTGGCTATTAAATATGTACCTGACTATAATGAACGACAGGCCTACTGGCTACAAACGCGTGGCTTTATGCCCAGTGCCGTAACTAGGACGGTGCCAGCGGTGCCCAAACATAGGGCGCAGTCCCTGGGGGGGCGTAGAAGTTGTATATCTAGTTTTTTTTGCATTGTACTTTTTTCTAGGGGCGCAGTTATAGAAGTTCGCACCGGGCGTATAAAAGGCTAGTTACAGCACTGTTCATGTCAGAACAACAATGCGCACACGTGTGCCACACACGCCGCGCGCCTGTCTCCATACATTTTGGAAACTAGACTTGTAGAGCTACACTTGATCCACGCCACGCGACGTCGTTCTGCGTACAAATCAGGCGTGTTACACGTATGCGTTGGTCTAATGTAGTTCTAGCTTCATAGACGCGTACAGTTGCCATCACAGATCTTGAGCGGTTGCGCAGAAGTCAAATATTCGGTCTCTTTAGTGGTGCGAAGTGAGACCGGGGCCGGGGAGTGTCAGTGATTGGCTCGCCGCGCCATCGCGTCATAGACGTCACTCCTATTTCGTTCCCTGCGTTGCTGCATGTATCTAACACACTAATGCGCAAAGCGATCCCCATTCTGACGCTCAAGATCCGTGATGGCAACTGTATTCGTCGACGAAGGAGCAACGACATCGACACGACGCGACGGCACGAATTTGCTACTTCGTCGACAAAGTATCATAGTTTTGTATGCAAGCTTCACGCAGTCTTACAATGTCGAATACGCGTCTATGAAGCTACGCGTCCGTGACAAATACGCCTTAGTACAGTAAGCATATTGAATATTGTTTCGTGTGGTTTCAGCTCTAGTTACCTCTAATGCTAGAGGTTTGCACTTTTGTGGCTTGGGCAACGACTTCGAGTACAAGAAAAGAAAATCGACGTGACATTTAAAAATATGTTGTAATGATAATGACTATATTTATAACTGCAATCAAGAGCAATTTCCTTCGCAGCTCAGTAAATGTGGCCCTAGGCTAAAGCCCTGTGGAACACAAGAAATAAATAAACGTTTATAAATATAAATGAGCGAAGATGAACAAAGGAAATGTCTTGGAAACACAATAATATTATTATCTACGTTTGTCACAACTGTTATCACAGACACCTCAACCCATTAAATTCAGATGGATAGACGGAACTCGAATCAAATTGAGACCGGAAACGTCTGTAGACTGGCAATAAAATTCGTTCCAGTGATGTAATGTTGCCAACATTCAAGCTTGTAATAATGGCAACCATTATTACAATTAATCACGATATGTGATGGATACTGGCTTTCATGTAATATAAGGCTTTTAGAGGGTGACATTCATAAAACCTGTGCACGTTTCGAGGTCAGAAGGAAGATTGCGAGTTACGACAAATGTGTCTTTAGTGTAGGGTTGCCATTCGTCCCGATACGTTGGGATGTCACCGTTATCAACACTGGTGTCCCGACGTCCCGACAACCTATAAAATGTCCCGACAAACACAGTCAAGCGCAGTGCTACAAATTTTTAAAAATTGCCCACTTAGACGAACGAAATCGCTTGGGAGTCGACACCGTGGAAGCTATTCTTCTGAATTGCGAAGAATTTTATAAATTCATAAAAGGTACCCGAAAATTACCTACTGTCCCAAATAAAATCATCCGATAAATATAAAAAGGACTGATGTTAATTAATTGTTATATCATCCTCGATAATTAATAAATTAATACATCATTATAATCCCAAATGGTTTTGTTTTAAAGTTTTCTTTTTTTTTTAATTTGCGATGTGATGTGTCTTGTTAACCGACGAACACAGGAAATATTAAAAATAAGGACCCCCAAATAGTAATTGTTCCGACGGGGTCTTGGGGATTTATGGCAACCCTACTTTAGTGACATATGTTTAATGGTTAATATCGCTTGGATTTTTGCTTGCGTGAAATATGACATGTTAATAAAAAACCTTTGTGAGATTCTTCACTTGCTCATATATATTTGAGAGAAGTATGAGACATGGAAGGACAAAACATTGAGACGTATAAGCACATTTGCTATTGTATTCTATGATAACTAGATATTTTTAATTTTGCAATTTATGTTTGTGTCAATTTATTGTAATTTTGTTTTGAATTAGAAGGATAACTTTTTTTTTATCTTATTGTCTCCTCATTATTGTACACGTATTGTGTCCTTTTTAAGTACAACACAAAATGCTTCTAATACATACCTAAACCTAGTTTAGAAATCAGGGTTTTAAATAATTGTCCATAATATTTTAGCACTTAACATTGGTGTTCAAACTTTGTTGATTAATATTGAGAAATAAATTATTATTATTATGTCATTTGTTTTCTATTTATATGTACATATTAACTACATTTTTAAATATTTCTTAAAAAAAAAAAAATAACAAAAAAAGACAAAATATAGTAGCCCACCGGCGGCATCGGGAACAGGGTTTAATTATTAATAAGTAGAATTTTCAATTACCTTACCTACATCAAATTCATCACTTATATCGGTAACATAACTACATCTTAGTACAAAGCCATACGATAGCTCAAGCCAAACATAAGTGATATGCTTTACAGTTTTTAGAGCATCTCAATCAACTATGCGGAGCCTTTCGAATGTCTTAAGTTACACAGTCCGACATAAGGTAATTGTCTTTCTATTGTGTCTCTAATTACGACATTCAAAGAGTTAAAAGCGTAAAAACTGTCGCTGGAAAAATCTCGTCTGAACTTGCATTGCGATTTCTGATTGTATTATAGACTTGAGAATGTGCAAAGTGCCAGCCATAGAGTCAAATTCAAATGGAGTAACATGATCATATGGATGCAAACAAGCCGGCTGGCTAATTTTAAATAAGAGTTTTCAACACGTACAAGCCAGATTCATTTGCACAGGAATTTGTAATGAATGCAAATTCTAAAAGCTATCCTAGCAACATATGTACGTCTTTACTCTTGCGGCCAATTTCATAAGCAAGATTTAATTTAAACGGGATAATAAAAAACCTACACATTTATGATAGTGTAACTTTCTTGAACAAAAGAAAGCTACTATATTGGTAGAACTTTCATAGTCGGATTACTATCCCGAGTTTCTGAATAGAGAGAGCGACAACATTGTTTTTTTTTTTGGGGTGAAAATCAATCATTCTTCCGAGGGAGTGTCAAATTTTTACTGACTAAAACCCACTTATGTACTTATCTTTTGCGTTACGGGGTCGGAGTAACTCTTTCGAACAGTCCCACAACCGACAAGCTAATGTGCAGAGCTTGTGTGAGTTCTCCATTTTAATCCTACTACTCTGTGTCGCGAAGTACCAACCTACCATTACGGCGTATCTACGCAGACATATGCTAGGTATAGCATACCTACCGGTCGCATCTTCTGCCTTGCACTCGCACGCTAACCTTGTTACTCTACTAGTAGATGACCGGACAAAGGATAATGAGCTACAAGTACCCACTACTGATGCGATTATGAACCAGCAAAATCACTTATTTGATCATGTCTCTAATTAGTTTGATATGCACTCGAACTAGAATTTTATCGGAGTACTTAGTAGAATGACCTAAATAAATATAATCAACAAGATGTGATCACATTTTGAACTTAACTACTTCGTACTTTGAATGTTAATAGTTGAATCACTAAAACGGAGAGGCGTTTGTCGGTAACATCTTTGTCTTGCTTGGAAGAATAAAAACACACTAAAGATGAATTTACATCACACTATTATTTTGTGCCTATACTACATTATTTTTTGTATGCGAAACCTGAATATGCTTTGTTCAGAATAAGTAACTGAATGGATTCCAAACCAATAGTTTTTACGCCAGGTTATATTTTTTCAAAAAATATTTAAAAAGGTCACAAGTTGGACACCACCGACACTAATACGACACAGGTCATGGCAGATCATAGCGGGCATTAGGATCCAGCAAATAGCTGGGTGCAAGTGCAAAACATCCCCTCAATCGCCTGGATGGCCCGGTGACCACGTATTTTTGCTGACGTAACCAGCTTATTACTTTGTGATTTTTTTTGTAATATTATAAAGAGAAAAGATTTGTATTTTTGGACTGTTTTTTGTAATGAATAAACTCAAGAACTAATAGACCGATTTTCAAAATTCTTTCACCAGTAGAATGCTACTTTATCAGTTAATAACATAGGCTATTATTTTCTACTTCCACACGGGCGAAGCCGCTAGCAACAGCTAGTGATTACTAACTTATGAGTACATATCATGCGTCCCAGTTGTACCCAATGTTGTTTTCAATGTACTTGAAACTGTAGACAAGCCAGTACTAAATTGAATCGAAATTACCCTTCTCTTTACATACAAGGACCATGTTTCCAACGGATAGTACCATATTCTAAGCAAGATAATTGGACGCGATTGAAACAGGCTTCTTCCTGATATTGTATTCTGATTTCTGTGATTAGTTGCCTTATTCAGTGTGCAGCCCGCTGAATATTGCAACACGACGATTTATCTTTTCCTTATCAAGCGGCTCTTTTGCTAGACGGAGCTCTCAAAGCACACTGTACTCACAATAAAGTTATAAACAAGAGTTCGTTGCCTCTTTCGATTTGATCAGCATCTTACAATATTATTGCTGCTTTAAATTTTCGGGTTTTCTTACTTTGAAGTTGGCCCTTAACAGGCGAGGAGACATGGGTTCGACACGCAGAGCCACTCTCGGGAATTTTAATATTAAATGGAATTGGACATAACCCGACGCTTCCACGGTATTTCTATATGAATACAAACTGAGTTTGTCCCCAGGTGCTGTGAGGCTATTGTCGAGTCAGTTACTCAATTGATTGGCTCTGAACAAACAACATAACATCATTATTTTTTTAGATATTTCCGGAAATAAAAACTGTCAAGTGTTTTCCTCACAATAACACAGCAGTATCATAATTAATAGTGTCTGTATCGACTGACGAAGGTCGTAAAACAAAAGAAAACAATTCTCACCCAAGTATAACGAGTTCTCCATATTTGATGAGAGGCTTTGGCTTCTGTTCCGAGCCGCTCTCGCCAGCTTCCTCCAGTATTGGTGAATCCGCACTGTCCGCAGCACTGGAACAATACAAACAATAACATAAACAAAAATGTAACAAGATCCTTGAAAGGAACAAAAAAAGTGTACTACGACGTAGTGATAAATGATATTTATTTTGCAAATAGGTTTAAAAAACACTTTTACACGTCAAATTTGTTTTTCGTCAGTTTATCCTAGATGAGGCCGGTGTTTCCTAGCACACCGAAACAAACTCAGGGCTCAAAGTCTCTTTTAAAGCCCATACAGTAAATATGTAATGGTCAAATCACATGAAAACCATGCAGATTAGTCTGAGATGGTCTTTTGAAGAAAGAGCCATACAGATTTGAGTGGACCTGTCCAGTCAGTGCTAGCATTTGTCAGTTTTCGCAAAGCTCAATTTAGACTACTAAGGGTAAGTTGCACCATTTAACTATAACGATAACCAAACCATAACCAGCCGTGAAACGGCCGCCTATTGGTCAATTCGACGATTTGACAACTGTTAACGGCTTTGTTATCGTTATAGTTAAATGGTGCAACTCACCCTTAGGAGCACAACGTGCTGTTTATATCGTCTATATTCATAATGGACTAACAGCTGCTTAACTCAACGTAAACAATCAGACATCTAAGAGGGGGATCATGTTTTAATAAGTGAAGCTTTGTCGGGACAGTTATCAACAGGATTACCACCCACAAATTTTATTCAGTATGCCTGTACTTCCGCTCAACAGATCTTATTGATATGACGGGTCAAGCCTTTGTATCAAGCCGAGAAACTCGTTCGAGACAGCTGTGGGTCAAGATTAGTGGTAAATTATAACCACGCCCGCCGGAACCGGTTGCGTTCGATGCACCGACACTTACGCAAGCCACATAAACCTAACTATTAATACAATAAAACGTTCGTAACCCTCTATTTACGTCTATGAAGTAATTAAGCGACAACGAACGTTTTGCAATCATAGGGTTTACTTTGTTCTCCGGCCTAAAGGCAACTTAGTGCTTTGAGTGCTTTATCGATCGCATCCACGATAACTTATCGGCTGCCTGCGAACTAGGCCACTCTATCTGTGAACACACACTTTCAGCCCAAGTACCTGCCGATGGCACAGTTCAACTATCGCTTTTGTTATGAGAAGTGACCGATTAGATATAAATTGTATCGAACAAAACAAAAGAATTGATATCTAATAATGGCGTAGTTCATAAAAGTTACAAATTGAATGAAACTGGATAGCAAGGACAGCGCCGGCCACAGCGTCCCTGATTACGGGCACGGGGTCAAAGCCCTCCGCCTCCCGCCGCCACCCCCTACTCTCCTGGCTCCACGATAGGACACTCTTCTAATGCCGACCCACAATTACAGAGGGCCGACATCTAAATAATAACTCTCCGGACAGTCCATTGTCGATATGGAGTCATTATTAAATCATTTGAAACAAAGGCGGTAAGATTACCATTGCTTTAAAAAAAAAATACAATCACTGGTTTTTACTACAACCAGATAATCTAGATTGTAGCTCTAACGCCAATTGTTCCTGGTCTAAGATATTACATAAAAATGCGTCGGTCGATTCCGTGACACTAACAATTAACTTCATTTGCATGTCTACCTCTAATTTTTCCGCACGATTCTTCCGCTAGTCTCACCTTTGTCTGCTACGATTTTTGATCCGATTTACATTTTGATTGAGGATAATAATTAAGAAGCAAACATAGAATACAATGAGTATGCAAGTGTTAGCGTAGTAATATTTCTAAGAATGACTACGGAGGTGATTCACGTCACTGGGGGTGACGATGACCTATCGTGGGGACTATTGAGCACACTAAGCACGTGGCGATAAAAGGGTACGATGCATCCGGTTTTGCCGCAACACACCAAATACGGCGAATGTGGGAACGCCGGAAGTTTACGAAGAATCACTCCTACACGATGAGAATTCCGTTGACTTATTTCTTATAAAAGACAAACGCATGATAGTAGGCAATATGATACAAGAGGTACATACACCTACTCAATGTGGACGCGTCTTGATCACGGGGCCTAAACCAGTTCTGAATGTACTCACGTTTTCAATGAAGATACTTTTGAAACAGAACGAACATAAGCATAACCTTTTGATATGAATGTGCTATTGAATCCCTCGTTGTGCCTGTACTTTCACCGTCCTTAGTCACGATCTCAAGACTAAGCTCTCGTGTATGCCAACACTTTTACCCAGACCACCTGCTACGCCATCCTGCTCCCGCTGGTTGATTGAATATCTAATATAATTTGAATCATATCGAAGGGACTGAATTTAATTACGTCTCGGTTCGTGTGCAGCAAGTACATCAATTAAATGAATTCATACTTTCCTTTTAGTGCACCTCAATTTAATTTAAAATGATCCTTTTGTGCCGTTGAAGTGAACAAAAAGAGCAGTCATAAAACTAATATATAGTTTCCATAAAGGACTCTTGTCACAGAGTCCTTTATGGAAACGCGACGCAAAAGGTATGGTGGTAACTACGATAAAAAAACATAGGCCAAAGTATAAGTGTAGTCGTAAAGTGTAATCAACTGCCCATGGGCAACGGTCGATGATCCAACGGTCATTTTTTTACAAGAGGCGGAAATTACTTTGAATCAACGATCTTACCGGGCACGAAACGATTTATGTCTGCCTCTGATTTGATGACACATCGGAACGTTAGGCCGATATCTGTTGATATAGCACGCGGATTCCAGTTTATTGGTTTTCGTAGGACCCTCAAATAGCTATAAAATTGGTTACATTGAATTGGGTAGGATTTCTTAAATGCTGTAGGCAAAATACAACGATTCATAGGCGTGAGAACTGGTTACTGAAGATTTCGTAAGTCTAAGTCATATGCGAAGATAATTAATTAATGAAGGAAGATGAACTAAGTACTACTTTGGAGATATACTAGAATATCTCCAAAATACATAGGTAGTTCTAAATAAAATCCAGTCCGCATCTTGTATAGCTCGTCCCTATGTGCAGGAAAAGAAGGGTTCAAAAGGGATCTATTTCCAGTCAGAGTAATCAAGTAAGCAACTAACATGCAATAGGATTGAAACAGAATATCAAGAAGAAATGCGATAGACCCACAGAAAATTGAGCAGTCATTCGGAAAGCAGAAGATGAATGACAATGATACAAATTCAATCAACATTGCATTCATAAGAAAAACATCTGGAGGAAATCTAAGCGTCAGATCGTCGCAATCATAACGTGACGTGGACGGAAGATGGTAATGGTTCCAATCAGCTTGCAGATAAATTACGGTGATGCGTGGTTTTCGATGTCAAGATCGATACGATTATACGCCATTCGATATTAATACCTGTTTTTCGTAACCTCTATATGAGTAGATCTAGTCATCTATGTAGAATTAAAAAAAAAAAAACACTAACCGATGCCATTGCAAACCATGAACGAAGGAAAACAATCGATAATCTTGATTAGTCGATGGTGACGAAGTTATTTACTAAACAAAAATTATTTCGATTACCCATCCGGTATTACAGCTCAGCACTTTTGAAACGGATGTTTCCTAAAAGTGCTGAGCAGTTTCTATTAGCAGTTTATAAAGAGGTCAATGGTCAGTTGACGCTTTAAAGCTGCTAATTTGACGACGACAACGCAGAAACGCATTTTTCAGAATTATGCGACGCTAGAGTTAAAATGGTCTTCTCCAGGAAATTATAAGATGTAGAAAACAAAAAAAAAAAAAGAATAAATAGAGATAATTCTAACGAGGATTTGTAGAATAAACAATGGTTTAAACTGATTTAAACACAACTTATCAAACAGATGTACAGTGCCCACAAAATTTTGCGAAGCCCTGTTAATTTGACGACGATGACACAATGTCTGTGTCTGCAGTCTTTAGAATTATGTGACGCTACAGTTCAAATAGTCTTTTCCAGTGAATTATAAGACGTAGAATAAGTAGAATCTGAAGGATAAACGATGTTTTAAACTGTTTGAAACACAACTTATCAAAGAGATCTACAGTATCCAGGAAATTTAAGGCCTGTTAATTTGACGACGATGACACAATTTCTGTGTCTGCAGTCTTCAAAATTATAAGAAGTAGAATAAATAGATATAGTTCTGAATAGAATCTGAAGGATAAACAATGTTTTAAACAGATCTACAGTACTCACAACATTTTTTGCGTTCACCCGATTATAGCAGATCAATAAATCTGTCAAATATTAGAAGTTAAGTCGTAAATTCAGCAATTGCTCGTTGGTATTGACTGTATCGATATATTAGCTGTCAATAAATGTGTGATTAACGTTGCCATTGTAATGCAGTGGTTAACCTTCTTGTCTACATTTGGTACAAAGCAGCAGAATTCTGCTAGCGCTAAGTAGATGTTTGAAACTGTTGTCAGTTCAAATAATGTATTTTACTGGTTGGATAAATTTCAAATGTAAACGTCTGTAAATACGGTAAAGTCTCTGTGATATTGCATAATATTTAATCATTTAAAAATAATTTTAGTCGATACTTTTTATAAGGGTAGTCTATTAGTAAACAATGATCAAGATCTCTTAATCAACCTTGATTATTGAACCAGTGTTTACTAAATCAGATTTTATTTTGCCCTAATAAATACCCAAGTCGTTTGACTTTTTAGACAGACTACAAAGTTTATTGAGGCAAATAAATCGCGTGTGTCAATGTCTTGTGTTGTAAGTGGAAAACCGCAACCCCAACTCGTGGCAATAAGCCGGAAGGATGAACGGTACAATGCGCACATTGCACACCAACGCGTAAATGCAAATTTTATCTTCAGGCAAAGCGTTTACTTTGATGACGTTCCACTCGATGTTGACGACACGCCTGTTATTTTGAGTAGTTTTTGTTTTATTTATGCAAATTCTGACATAGCCAGATGGAATTACATTCTGCATTCTCACCGAATCGAATTAATCTGTATGACTACGTAATAAAATATCTTTATCGCCTTTCAATATCCTTTTAATTTGACACATCTTAAATTACCGGAAAAAATTGGCAAGACTATGCAACGAACGAGACCAAGCGATGCCATGCGGTCAGCGAACCGTAACATGTCGGCACTCGCATGCGGCAAGAGCCATGCGCTCACGCAGCATTTGGAGGGGTGACCTTCCGAATAAGCGACCAAATTCAATCAACGGACGGGCCATTAAATCAAATCGAAGAAGCTGACTCCTTAATTTGATAGCATAAACATAAGCGCATGGCACGTGCCCGGTTGAGTTCCGAAAGAGGGGTGCATTAATTTAATCAGCTATTCAAAATGCAATGCCGACCTTTGCAAATGTTGACCAGAAATAGCATTTTGCCTGTAGGAAATGGTTACATGGGGGCGTCTTTCCATGGAAAGATAAACACATCTGTCGCGCAGGTGCGGTGTGAGCCAACACGCCAACACGAGGGTATCTAAGGCAGGTGTCGCAAAGCGGAGGCCCATAATTGTTCAGGAGGAGCATTAGAAACAGTTTTTTTATTGAAATAAAAGGATCGTATTAACTGTGGTCTTTTTTACTTTTAACTGTTTTCAGCATTCTTACGAAATATAACACAATAACGTTTTGTCGGTAATAACAAGTGAAAAAGGAGGTAATTTTATGAGTTTCCAATAAAAGTAGGTAGGAAATATAAAAATCGTAACAGTTTTTTCACAAAAACTTACGACCTATTTTTTGTATGATTTACAGTTTTCATTTTTACATTGAATCATTGGAACCGTTATCTCGGCCGTGACAGACTAACCGACGGCATTTACGCTTAATTTTTCATGAGTAAGCTTTCAGCTTAAACCGCAATTTCTAATAAAAATCTATTTTCATAAATGGTTCAATGTAAATTCGGCTAATTCGGATGCCAAGAGTGTCAATATTATATTTTTTCCTCATTATACGTAATAAACTTGTTTATTTATTTATTTATTTATTTAACTATTTATGTACACACATAGAAATACAAGAAAAGAGGAAGGAAACAGAAAAAATAGTACAAAGGTGATGCTTATTTCTAATGAAATCTCTTCCAGCATACCTGCGACAGGAAAGTTGAAGAAAAAAGAGAAGTAGACACCGTGTGTAAAAGTAAAAGGAAAATTAGTACACACAAAATAGTTATAGTTAACAATTAAATAGTATAAAAAAATAATAATAATTAAAGATATATATATACTGCTATAATTATAAACATACACATAATAAAATAAATACCACACAAATACATACTAAATAATACCTAAAATAAAATAATACATACTAGTTTAAATATGCAATTATGACGAAATAGAAAGATAGTGCTCTTTCACTCTTCTTTTAAAAACTGCAAGAGTTTGGCAGCCCCTGATGTCAGGCGGAAGTGAATTCCACAACCGTACTGCGTGCGAAGTGAAGGAATAGGAATAGAAGTCGGTTAAAGAAGGGGTTTAAGATGCTCAATTTGAACTTTAGTGCGACATAATAGTACAGTGGAACGCGTGCAGAACGTGCATTAGTTTGATAAATATAATGACGTCTAGACACGGCTTCAGCACGGCTCAGCTTGCTAAGTAGCTTCCATTTCATCCTTCGCGCCTTTGATTTTATAGTGCTCCAACAAAATGGCATAAGTGGAATTCCGCTCTAGGTACATTTCCCGTAGGAAATTTTATCTTTTTACCATGGATCAGTAATTCGCTAGTCATCCTTTTATTTCTGAAGGGTGTGTAAATTCGTGTGGGGTACGCCGCAAACCTGTGGGGTCTGTGAACGTGGAACAGGTACCTGCCTTCTCGGAAATGCTCTCAATTTATCACCATACTAAGCAAAGTTAAGAAATAATTTCCGATGAATTTAATCTGAATTTTGGCGTACGGGTCCAAGATCAAATTATGTACTACCCTATTGCAATGGACTATGAAGCCAGAAAGAATGACTCATTTAAAATACGAGTAATCCTCATGTCCTTTCCGATTAGTTTCTATATAAATTCTTAGGAATTTGGATGTAGTTCCGAGAATTAAGTCTTGCGTAAATTAAAGGTACTATGTTACTGCTATACTGCTACCTAGGTAGGTAAGTACTACTATGTCTTTAGTTTGTTTATCAATGATAAATTGGTTTGCAGCGATATACTGTTTTATTACGTTTGTGAGATTTAGTACAATGTAGGTCCTAAACATTTTACGGAGTCGTTTCGCGACACAATTTCGCACAATCAGCTAAGCGAGTCGGGTTGGCCCTACCAAGATGAAACTTTAATGAGCGAGGGTTAGGAGAGGGCTCCACGATAACGGCTACTCTGTTCATCGTACAGGTCCGTTTATAAATAAACCTCGAGTGTTATAAAACGTCATTCTTCGAGTATCTGAAGCTTGAAATGTTTGTTTGTAGTCAATAAAAGTAAACAATAATTGAATTTACTTTAAGACTGGCAAGAGTCTGTTGATTCCTTTGTCTGGATGGACCATAAAGTGGACGGCGACAGAGGTCGGCGACAGTCTGAGATAACAACGTAAGAATAACATTAATCGCGCTCTGTACTTGAATACTAGCGACGCAATAGAGGCATGGAAGGCCGCGACAGATACAAGGATACGTACTACGTACGTAATTTAATAAGTTCCTAAAACTATTCTTATTCAGGAAACCGTACAATAACGATTATTATCTTGTACTTAATGAGTTTACAAGCGATTTAAGAATTTCGGAGTCTAATTGAAAACAATGTAAGCGGCAAACAAAGAAGGCCAATGCAATGTGAAGGTTTTAAAGGTTAAATATATAAAATTTACTTAGGTGAATGGTCGCTTCTCGCGAGGTCCTACGTTTAAGCCGGATCGAGAATAATGGCGAAAGTGTGCGTTGAGCTATTCGTAGATAAATTCGCGGTAAGGGATTAACTTGGCCGCCGATAAATCGTAATAGACTCGCTTCCTATACAATACAACACTTCCATCTAGGTAGGCACCTACATTAGATATCTACGGATAAGTATTAGCCCTACAGGGCAAACTACTTCGAGAGCCCAGATAGACTCTGTCTAAAAATTCAAACGAATTGAATAATTATTAAATTAAATCTGAGGTAGTCAACACTGGTTCAATAATCAAGGTTGATTAAGAGATCTTGATCATTGTTTACTAATAGAAGAACCATATAAAAAGTGTCAAATATAAGTATTTTTTAAATGATTAAATATTATACGAAATTCCCAGGTCGTTTGACTTTTTAGATAGACTATACCCTCCGTGAAAAGTTTAATAACACCAAGGCGCGGCTAACCTTCCTTGAGGAGCTGGGGTGGGTCGAATGACACATTTGTCCCACCCGTACGCAAAATACGAGCTTTAGACGTAGAATTGCGGACACCAGCCCAAAATACAAATATACATACATACGCAAGGGCCCTATTTAGCCGCGGCATTTTTTTTTTAAACGCACGCGTTCTATTATGCACTTTTAAATTTTAAATTCTTGACGCATAGCTGGGAAGTTTTTATTCTAATGCACAACAACAAGTGCACTAGAATAAAAACGTATATGGATTTAGAATTATAATATGACAGTTCCCATATTTATAAACATCACAATATGACGGAACATAATCAAGTTAGGTACTACGGACATCATCTTGAAGACACATTATGAATAATTTCTAGTCATACACAGCAACTGAGATTGATAAGTAAAGAATGATTGACACGGTTTAGGCCTCGACCCCATCGTCATGATAATCTACGTTGCAAATTTTATAATCATAATAAATGTTGACATTAAAATATCTAACGGCATTTTTAATTTTTTGCTTAATTTTATGTTAATAAATAATTTAATGAAGTCAAATAAATGACAAAATTTGAATTGATGGTATTCGAAAGGTAGTGATGAAAAGAAATAAAATCTAGAATTCTGCTGGTTATTTTAAAATAATTTTAGCTAGTGGCCACAGTTTTTATTTTTGAGACTAGGTAGGTAGTAAGATATTTTTTTTACAATAGCTAGTTGAACAACCTAATAATTGAGGTTTTAGTTTCAATATTTATTTTTAAACTGATTTGAAAGGATGTTCTTTCCAATTTGGTAATTATCATTTTTATTATTGCCTTGATTTTAATCTTGATCTACTTAATTCTATTTAACAAATATTAGTTTCCTGTTTTAAACTCATTACTATAAGGATTTCCTTTACATCTACAAGTGTAAAAAGTAAACAAATGTAATATGCCATAATAACCCTGAGACATGTTGAATTTAATTGTAACAAAATTGAATACCTACAACTTGATTATAGAAAAAACTAAAGGCATTCAGCAAAAACATAATAATATGAGTCAAAATCAACAAATAAAGAATACACAGAGTATTAATTGAGAATTTAACTTTGTATGATTATTTAAAAAAAAAAAAGTTTGTGGGCAAAAACTATTTCTAGATAGTATTACAATTAATTCTTCTAAGATAAGCACCTTCACTTCATTCAATTTCAATGTGCAAACAGTTTTTTTTGAAATTTTGCATTGATAGCAAAAGCTGAAGAAAATGATACCTCTAAAATAGTAAATTGGCTATCAAATCACTTGTAACCTGCCAGTACCTGTCTTGGCAGGATGTAATATAAATGAGATTTGACCAATAGGTTGAAATAATCAGGCTTACAAAAACATTTGACTCGAGTTGTGAAGCATTTTCTTTTAATTCCAGCTTGTAGGTATGGATTTCTAATCTACTTCCTTCATTGATATCACAGCACTTGTAATAAAAAACATCTATTCTTATCTATGCTTACTTCAATGACACTGGCATTTTAAATCAGCAAAAAGAAAAGTTTCAATACAAATTAAAAAAAAAAGGTAGGTAAATGTTTGTTCTTGTAGGTAGAGCTGATTCATTGTCTGATCTGCATGTCAATTGACATACAAACCTGAATAACTGATATATAGTAACTTGTGTACTACAGTTATTTATGTTAATTTCCTGTTTGTATTTACTTTTTCACATAAATCAATGAAATGCATTGCAGCTAACATTTCAATTTAAACAGGATAGTTGAATGAAACGAAATTATAAGGGTAAGGATAGTCTTTAGATAAAGTTTGTGTCCAGATTTGTCTTAATTTCAAGTCTCTTGATTCTAGGTAGGTACAGCTGTTATTCATAGATCTTTGTTTCATTTTCAAATAAGGAACAGATATAACAAAATAGGGCCGCACTTTGAGAACAATTACTTGTGATCGATATTTCGGACAAAAACGCATTATAATAGTGTTCTGCATTTGATTACGTGCAATATAACGCATGGCCAGTTACGTTACGAAACAATTTCTTACTGAAAAGTACGAAACCTATCTATATTCTGTGAATTGCTACCAAACATAAACAAACAAAAATATCTATCTATGCGACTAGGATTGCCTATAGCATACATTCGGTCTACTTTGTAGAACATAACATCCACCCATGAAACAAAGCATTTTACGTTTACGCATATCATTCTGGTTTATCCACTAATAATTATAATGTAACAGGCACCACGTCGTAGACCAAAACTTACCGTTTTACGACCATGATAGAATCCGTCTCCTCGTTTGTGGACCCTATGATTCGAACTATACTTTACAAACGGCACTAACAATATTGGAAACACCATGAATTTTATTATATCACCAGCAATTCAATTTACGAAATTCACACATCGCTACAAAGCGATAAACACACTTTTCTTCATTATTTCACTAATTTCGATCAATTCGCACTCCACTTTGATGAGCATCAAATCTCATAAACACAAACTAAAACTAAAATGTGTTTTTAGATTAAAACAGCACGAACTTCACTACAGTGTGTACCGACGACGAAAACATTACACAGTTGCCAACATTCCGCAAACAGAAGTACATGAAGTTGTTAATATTCTTACAACGTAGTTTGTAAAACAAAAATATTATTTTACATGCAGTATAATTAAAAAAATAATTAATTCGGAAGTTTTGTTATTCAAACCTGTTCCCAAAAAATTACGTCTGCCTTATAACTTCGTTTCAAAGTTTGTTGTGGCGTCAATTTAGCCAACCTAACCTTACGATTTTGCTGTGACTCAACCGATATTCTCGTTTCTGCTGACGATAAATGAAATGGAACTGCTTCAATTGTGTGTTTATATATAAAACCGGTTCCACACACTTGGCTCTTGCTACAAACTACAAAAGTAGGCATTTGTGGAATCCATGGACGCATCGCAAACCACCTTTGATTTGTGTTTCAGATGGACCGACTAGTTGGGAAAACCGGCTGCCTAGTTAACTGGCTACGTAAATATAATAGTTAGCCAGTATTTTGAATGCTGCAGGAAAACAAAAAGTTGGTAAAGTAAATCACCAGTACAATAAAAATAAATATACCGTAAAACGGGTGTTTAGAAATTGCAAGATAAATAGAAAAAAATCAATAGAGTTTTCAAGGTTTATAGTTGATTATTTTTGATTGAGGAATTGTGGTAGAACTTAAAATTATTTTATCATACATCAAGATTTTTTCTTTGCGTTGACAACATTTTTTGAAATGTCAAAGTAGACATTTATCCTTCAAAAGGAGACGTTTAAAAAAATATATGGACCTTGGGCTAAAAATAATAAAAAAATTGAACAGCAATCTGACTTATAAAGGCTAAAAGAGCTTAATTATCTTGATTTTTTTGAGCTTTAAATAACATTTTTCAGTCCTCCGCTTTTTTTAAGTTAAGTGGAAAAAATATAAACTTGTATAACAATACGTCATTTTATAGGGTTAGCAACTCTATGATAATTGACGTGACAGTATAACTTTGTGTACGGTGGTTACCTTACACCTTGTTTGTTAATGTTAAAATGTTATGAGTACCGCGCCGCGACCCAAGTTAGGGAATTTGATTAAGTGAAACGATGTTTACTGTTACACGGATTTATAGGTACTAAAGTAATTTACAAATGGAGCGCGATACACCGCATCATAAGTGCAAGCGTCAGCATTATTACTAAACAATACAAAATGTACGGGTTTGCTCGTACACTTTGTATCAGTGTGTGTGTATCTCAATGACGTATAGTGTATCTGTGTTTATTTCAACGTCAAACGTCAAAATGACAAATTGTCAATCTGACATTTACGGATTTGATCTTCTTTCGACACGTTTTGATATAGCATTATAATGATAATAATTATGTTTTGTCTTTATTTCAAAAAATGATAGTTAAAATCATAATAAAAAGTTAAGGTATTTAATAGTAACGGCAATTTTAGCTACATTTTAAATAATTCTATTGCGTAGGAACAAATAATCAGAAAAATCTGCGTTTTGTTTTTACTAAAACATTTTTCAGCTTTTTACAAAAACGGAGGACTAAAAAATTCATATTTAATCATGATCGAGTAGCGTAATAAATATGCTTTCTTATAAGGTATAACACATTGGTGTTCAAATTTCTTCGGAATAATAGCCCATTTTTGACCTCTCCTTTACATCACAGTCTATAGTCTGTCTAGTAAGTTAAACGACTTGGAATTTTTTCAAGGAAATTAAAAATCTAATGTTGGCAACCGGAATTTTAGTTGTCATTCACTTGTTTTTTGAGATGATGATAGTTCTACAACAGATCTTGATCGTAGTATGGCTACTGATGATGAATCAGTAAGTGGAATAGAATATTAAGAATCAGATTTCCCGTACGATTCCAGATTTATTTTATTACTTATGACACTATTATGTCTTTGCAAATGTATCCTACTTTTGTAATAAGAATATCATTAAAGAGACTGAAATAGGTATATTTTAAACAAAAATCTTTTGCATTTTTTAATTTTAAAAAGTCCCCTAATAGTATTAAATCATTTAAAAAAATACTTAAATTGGATACGATCGATATAAGATTCCATTATTAAACAATGACCAAAATCTCATAATCAACCTTGATTTCTGAACCAGTGTTGACTACATCAGATTTCATTTTACCCTAAAAATTACCCAAGTCGTTTAAATTATTAGACAGACTATACGTTCCGTGAACGCGTTTGATACAATTGACGAAACTCTTGATTTTAAGTGTGAAAATTAATGTTATGTGCTGTTTAATGTGTTTTACTTTATGTGTGTAATAAATTATTAAAATACAGTAAAGGGAAGTGAGAATTCGAGAAACTACGTGTAAACTTATTAAAGGGATCAACAGAATCTATTGAAGGGTGATTAAAACTGTAGTATGGGTATAATGGAAACGTAATATGGAATAATGGAAATAGTTAATGTAACTTCTCATTCGTTGCTACGAATGAGAAGTCAATAGAGACAAATAAATAATCTTTTTAAAGTGATCATTTTTATTCTAAGATACATACGGCGGTATATTCTACACACCGTGTGTATATAGACCCGATCCTACATGGAAACGGTATAAAAAATATGATAAAAAAATAATAAAAAAGTTGTGGAAGAGTTTGTAACTTCTCGAAATTTTAAATTAGATTAGAAGTTGCGAAAAAAATATGGCATACACAAATCGGTGCTGTATCATCATAGTACCCGAGATATGAAGCGACATGGCGATCAAAGAGAATCCGATGATACTGAAATGTTCTTAATAAATAACATAAACAAATTCGCAGAATGGGGTTTACCCTTAGATACTATGGATCTCAGATATACATATATCTATTGAATATGAATCTTGATAAGATAGGTATGACCCATAAATGATTTAAAAACAATTTTTCAGGACCGGATTTTGGTGCAGAACTTCCTACTGAAACACAAAAATGAGATTTCTCAAAGAGTTTGTGAAAATATCAAGTGTGTGAGAGCTAAGGTATCTTCAGATACGATTAAGGAATATTTCATCGAACTTGAGAAGTCTTTAAATGGAGTACCAATTTCTAACATAAAAAAATGTAATGAAATAAATTTGTTGGACGACCCAGGGCGGAAGAAATTACTAGTCAAGCGGGCATGCAAGTACCCTGAAAAGGTTTTAAATCTTATTGGAGTTTACATGTCTATTATGATGGTTGGTAACAAAGACGGTAAAATGTTACCACCGTATGTGGTATAGAAAACAACCCATTTCTATCATTCATGGATCCAATAAGGCCTCGACGAATCTCGATATAAAAGAAGTAACTTTTGAGGACTGAGTGCAAAATATGGTGGTTCCTTATTTTAAGGATTTACAATAAAAAGCGTTTAATTTGAGACAATCTGTCTTTAAATTTATAAGCAGACTTGATCCAAACATGTAAAGCGTACAACGTCCTCAAGGAGTTGTCAGTAACAGCAGGGGCCCAGCTTATTCGAAAGGGAAGCTCGGCCCCGGTACGAAAGGCAAGTAGGAACGGGGTGGGCTTTTTAGTCAGTAAGAGTCTGATACTATCTCCGGCTCCGTCCATGGGCGGGGGATGTCATTTGAATGAATTTTACCCAGCAAAAAAAAAGCGCACAACGTCGATTATGTATTCTTATCAGCGAACTCAACTCACTTGACGCAACTGCTGGATGTGGCATTTTTTCGTCCCATGAAGCGTTCCTGGAGACGGTTATTATTAAAATGGAATAAGAAGATGAACTTACAATAAATGCATCTAAAAATATAATTGCTGTATCTAAGAAAACAAGGATTAGCCCTTGAAATGCACATAATCAGACTTACTTAATATGGAAGACCATAAAAGTGCTGTAGAAGATTCCGTCATAATACTCCTCAAAGAAATGAGATATATTATGCTTCTATGAACATCATGAAACACGATATACATGTCAAGTTTTCTTTTTAAGCTATTGCATAGCTTCTATCGCGGGCCTTGAGCGTGGAGACCGAATCCAGAAATTCCGTAACGAAAATAACCTAACACCCCCCACTCATTTGTTTTTTGACCGTGGTGACCGATAAGAAAACAAATGAGTGAACAATCAATCAAAATTCAATTCAATGTGTGAAAGTGTAACTTCAATTAATATCAAAGAAAAAAAAACAAAGGAAAAAAAATACTGCATAAATAAAATAAATAAATAATTATAATTGCATAAGTTGATAAAAATGCTATGCAATAGCTTTACCGCGGCAGTCCCCGAGTGCCACACGTCTTTTTTTTTATCAATCGTAAAAAAAAATCCGAGGTAAAAAATAAAAACTCGCCAGAGATTTTAAAATCGCTAGCGAGTCGCCGGCGACTAGTCCTTGTGTGCGAATCTAACACAGTGATGATTGTCGAGAATATCACGCCAAAGATGAACTCAACGCGGTCATTCGCATTTGGCGCGGGTTTTTTAAATTTTTAATGACATTCCTAAATTAAGTTCTTGTAAAGATTTATCTTGTTTTGAATAGAATTTGCTTTTGTTCAGCAATAAAGTTCAGCTTCTTTATTTTTAACAATTGAAAAGTACGATATCTACATGTAATAGTAAATAAAAAAAAAGAAAACAGCAACAAAGTGGTAAAAACTCCCGGCGATGATCATAATCAAGATATTTGCATAAAATCAAATACCTAACAATTAATATCTAATCAATTCGTTATACCCAAAAACTACAGTTTCCTCAAACATAAAAGATTACCAACAAATCCTATAAAATAAATACATTTAGAACTGATGTCTGTTAGGGATTGTTTATGGCGCCATAACCATTTCTGATGCCAATTTTTAGTCTACATTTTTTCTAAAATTAATATTGATCAGGTCATCGTCATTTAGGTAGATATCGGCGAAATCAGGTCCGTTCAGCTGAGTAAGTATAGTTCCAACGAGCGATCCCGCGCGACAATCGATTTATCGCAAAAAATACCAGTGCACTATGACCAAGAGATTATTTTTTATTAAATAAACAAAGACAACTTACCGTTTCAAACGTGCCCTAATACTTGCGTCCATTAAAAGACGCAAATAAACTGAATTTATTATAACACTTCCTCTCCTTGTTTTTACGCAAACATATTTCTCGGATTTAACCCTTTCAATGAGTTTACTCTTCGAAAACTTTCTTAATTTCCGCTCCTGAGATTTGCAATAGAAACCCATAATAAGTATAAATAATTTGATCAAATATATTAATTTATATCACTTAAATAATGACTAGAATGTATTGTTAAGCCTTAGTATGTACACTGTACTGATCGGCGCGAAATAAATTTGATAGTAGGAAACCTGCTACGACATTGCATCGTACGACAGGGTTGGGTGTTCGTGTAGCGACATGTTCCTCGCCGCCGTAGTGCTGTTCAGTTTCGAGCACTATTATGTCCATCTGTGCCAATCAGAAACCTAATAAATCAAACTTATCCTATACACACCCAACCACTTATTGATCGCTATATAACAATAAAGGGACACATGTTTTAAAGGTTCTTATTATTCTTTTTCTAGGTTTTCATTGCTTCTCAACATTTTTTTAAAAGATATTTTTAATGTCTAAGGTTTTACTTAGCTACTCAAAACAATATATCAAGATAAAAGTTTTATTAATATTTATCAATTCATCTTAGGTTAACAATGCCCTCATCTTCCCAAGTTGGGCAAGTCAAAGTATTTTACCTCTAATAGCATACAATGTATCTAATAAAACAGCTAGAAAGTTTATCTAAACACTAGCTTCTGCCTGCGGCTTCGCCCGCGTGAAAGTAGATTTCTCCATACAAATTTTGGACCCACGTTTCATACCTTTAGGGAGCTAATTTTGGAAAAACCTCTCTTAGTGCTCGTCTACGTCAGACTACGTCATAAAAGGAATCCTTGTGCAAAATTTCACGCTCCTAGGGCCAGTAGTTTTGACTGTGCGTTAGTATGTCAGCCAGTCAGTTTCTCCTTATAAATAAAATAGATAAACATGAATAAAATATCTGATTTCAAATGACGTGGCGGTAACATATTTCCTGCCAATTGCACAAAGTGGGGCAAATTGAAAACAAGTCTGTGTGTTTGTTGTCTGTCTGTCTATGCAATTAACGGAGGCGGCACTCCTTTCTTTCTGCCTGTATGTACCTACATTTAGTTATAGTTAATCGAGATAAATTATAATCTATACTTTATTTATATGTATGCATTAATGTGTTTTCAATTTTTCAATAATGGTCACCTAAATGGTGGATTTTAAAACGGCAGTCTGCGCTTTTATATGGGCATTAAGTAGGTATATTTAGGATTTGTCTAATGTTAGATCCTTTGTTTTCTTAAGTTAACAATTAAAATAGATTGCCACGAGACTAGGAGTTTCAAAACATCTCGAACAGCACTACTGCTTGCTTGGTTGTATGCAGTTTCCATACTTGTGGAGTGTTTCAAAACTAGACACAGAGTTGCACTGTGTGCACAGCGCTAGCTCTATGACGCATCGTGCATTCGCGCTTAGTCATTTTGTATGAAGCCGATCCAACACGGTGAGACACGACGCGGCAGGAAAACCGGCTCTCTATGCAAGTTTGAACTTGTCTGCATGTTTGTATTATCATTGTGGTGGCGGACTTGTGATGTAATCAGATGACAGTTGTAAACATTAATGATCGCACATTCCGGTATTGATTTGCGAGTTTCGATTCGACTGGTTCTTGGGAGCAATATCTTTGTTATAGCCTATAGCTATCTCTGTATAGTGTTATATCTTTTGTATTGTTTATTCAACACATACCTAGTTTTAACGAACTATGATATTATGTTGATAACATTACGACGAACCTGTAGCTGATTGCAGTGTTGCGCGCTGCAGGAGGAAGTAAGTTATATTTATAATCTTTATAGGTAGGTACCTACTTCATAAAGTGTGATTATAAACTCGGCTAGAGCCGAGTAAACTTAGAAGTTTAAGAAAATAAAATAATCGTCAGGCGACGAAGGAGAATATCAGTATTATTAAAACACAATTAAATAGGTAATAAAACATTTTCTTTATTGCTTTCGGTATTCAATATACATAAGATATATCTCGGAACTTATCAACAATATTACTTTTGTCAGATTACAACTAAATATTCTGGTATAAGGCAGATCATAATGCTATATTGGTGTACAAATTGATTCTCTAAAATATAATACACTAGCTTTCCCCGCGTCTTTGGTTGCTGCTCAACTTCCGTGGGTCGTTCCTCGATAAATGGACTAATATCCAAGATTAAAACAATTTTACAATTTGAACCAGCAGTTCCCGAGATTAGCGCGTACAATCAAACAAACAAACTCTTCAGCTATAAATAGTATAGATTTCTTACAAATAAACAATATAATAGTGTTAGTTACATTCAACATTCAAGCTACTTAACTCTTTAACCGCTAACGTCGGATTGTCGGATTAATCCAACAAATATTTTCGTGTCTATTTCTCCAGGGTGGCAGAAGTTTACTGTCACCTAACGCCATCTCACCTAACGCTAACGTCTTCTAATGTCATCTCTCGCTGGCGTATTCGGTCGTAAATATACGACCCTGGGGAATAAGATACTAAATTTATGTCGGATTAATTCAACGTAAGCGATTAAAAGGTTATTAGAAATTACTCATTCGGTACTTACGTCCAATTAGTCACTGACTTAGATACAGTTGGTTAAAAATGATCAGCATAGTTTAGTTTTGAACATCATAAAACGATAAAGAGTTATTTTGACTTGAATTATGTTAATCGCTTTTGGTTATCATCATTCAGATAATAATATCTAATTGATAAGTGACGACGTTATTAACTTATTAAGTATGTTGTTTTTCTAATTCTCCGCAATAATTTGGCAGTTATTCTCACTAAACAAATCTGATGCGCATTAGCAGTCACGCGCATCATTATTATTAGAAGATTAGTGTTAGTAATATTATTATATCTCTAATCATAATCGCCCACCGCTATTTATAATATAATATTAATCTTTGAGGCGTGGCTGGAAAGACCTCACAGCGTCCTCACCTTCCGCATGACGCAGGTTCTTACCGTACATGGTAAGTTCGGGAGGTACGGATTCGTGCGGAAGTGAGGTGTCGCCACTAGGGCGTAACCAATCCGCATCAAAATCGCTTTTGATTGAGGTCAATAATCCCGCGGGATTTGCGGGATTGGGATTTAAATTTTTTATTTCGTTTTAAGTAGTAATAAACACAAAAATCAGTTAAGTGCGAGGCGGACTTGCACATCTAGGGTGTCTTATAAAACCTACTCTTCCTACCTACCTGCCTACGATTCCCGAATTGAGTTTCTAAGAATTTCCAAACCGCATTTAAAATCAGCTGCTTATATGGAACAAAAAATTCACGTGTTGTGCGGAATCCCTGGTCATAGAGTACCTAAACTGACATTGATTACGTTCCGTTTCAGTTGCGATACAGGACTCACGCAACACAAAATAGAAATTCAAAAATTATTCAATGGCAAAGTGAAATCGAAAACAAAATCATTATTTTCCAGACAAACCCATTAAAAATCAAACAATACATGGAACACGTGTTTCATGTAAGTCCTTTCATCACTTTTTTATGAGGACGAGCTGGGTCTAATAAATAATATAATCTAAACGACGGTAGGTCGTCGGAATCCAATTTTCTTATAAAAACTTCTATCCCGCAGACGGGCGGGATCCCGCATTTCCAATCCCGCAGAAAAGGTGCGGGATCTCGCGCTTGCGGGATCTCGCGCTTGCGGGATTGTATTCTCTAGTCGCCACTGTGTAGACCGCCCAGAGGACACGGTGGAGCACACGGTACAGGTGTGAGGAAACCGACATGTCCTAGAACTAAAGCTTAGAAGACACCTGACTTCCACCAACGTGTTTGGGCCCTGGTAGTGAGTTACGGGCCCATTACCTCTCTTAGGATCCTTAGAGGCTTGAATCACAGCAATGAGAAGGTCGATTACATAATTAAAGTCTAAGTACGCATTCTATATTTCAGAGTAACAGAAACGCGTCATCGTATTTTTGATATCTGTACATTCAAAAAGTCAAAAATTGCAAATCATTCTCAACTAACTGTAACTACGTTAACATAACAATCACATTACTTCTCTACAACACATAACAACACCTAATCTACATCTAAACTACTCTAAATATACTACTTGTATTTTCTACACTAGTTTTTCTTGAAGAGCAAAGCGTATTTATTTAGTTTCAATTCCTATTTTCAAGAAACGACACATAAAACATGAAAAAACTGTTTATCGTACCGTACTGTTGTACAAACTAGCTCTCTAAACATGTCTACAATTTCAATAAATTAAATCAGTCAACAAGAGTACAGGACAAATTCATTCAACATCTCCACATAATTTACTAACATTCGGCACGTTTTGGTGAAATAGTGATGAAATTACGAATACTATTAAGTCCGCACAAACGGAGACGCATTGCGCGAAAATGCGACAACGCTTTTTTTGACAAAAAAAAAAAGAACTAGCCCGTAAAAAATCTATGTAAAATAGCACACAACAAGACGTTGTCGTATTGTCGCACCGCACTTGTCTCCGAAAGTTATAAGACGACGCTGGATTTTTGACTAAGCGCGCTTTTTTTGACACCATGTGTAAAGTTTAGAATACATACAATCAGCGCAAGCCTTTTCTCACCGTGTCAAAAACCCCGTTCGTTACAAAGAAAACATTTTACAACAGACTAAAAAATAACACCTTATTTAAGGAAAACAAGAAATGAGATCTAAAAATTTGAATTTCGATTTGAACTAAAATATTTTAATTTAAAGATAATTTTGAACAATGAATTCGTAACTAAACTAAATATATTAACTAAATTTAAAACAGTATAGTGTAGCCACAGAAATCTTAATAATAAGGCAATAGAAGTCGCATAGACGCGTGACCTTGTCGCCGCGCTTATGTGTTGGAGTACACAAGTGCACGCGGAGCGTTTGTTGCGGTTTCTTGTGTTATTTGAGACGCGGAGAGGTAAACATGGTGTTTTGCAGCATATCCAACTGCGGAAACTCATCCAAAACTTGTAACTTAACAAATAAAGGAATAACATTTCATATGTAAGTACTTAATTTTTGAAATATTGTCGTTTTTTAGCAAATATAGACAAATCAAATATTTTCACTATCACTACTACGATTTATCACAAAAAACGATTTTTTTGTCAAATCAATAACCATTAACGCTTAAGCTTATTCATGTCTACTATTACTACTGCTAAAAGCAGCAATGAAATTATAGTCATACGCAATAAACAAAAATCGCTGTTTGCGTAAATTCTAGGTACAAGCCGCATGAGTTGGCCGCAATTTAGTGACGTGCTACTACTATTCTGTATCGATAATTATTTACGTTCAGCTTAATACTTCGTTTTACCAAATTGGAATGTATCATGTTTTTTTTTAATATTAAAATATGAGATGTAACCTTTTTCATTTTCAGTTTTCACTGTGTTTGTTTTCTTTCTATCTATGGTGCGTTTGTTTAGGTGATTAAAAAAAGGTAAACAATCTTGGTATGTCTTTTTATCTAAAAGTTGTTTAAAAAATGTTTACAATTAGGTATTTACCTAAATTAATGTTAGGTAATAAACTAAATTTAATTATCCTTCGTATGTATTTTATACGACTATTTTAATATAAAAAGACATACCAAGATTGTTTACCTTTTTTTAGTCACCTAAACAAACGCACCATAAATAGTTTACAAACCAATTTTTGTAACGATTAACTATTAATTCGTATTTTTAAAGTACTTTCTCATTCAGAAAATTAATAGGAAGAAGGCTTATTATTGTTATGTACGTGGGTAAGTTAAAAAGCAGTCTGCGTTGAGTATCCTTTTATATAATACAAGGACGTTTTCAAGATTTATCAAATGCTTTTTTCATGTCAAAATAATTAAGTATACAAAGTTTTATATTGTAAAGATAATCATTACAGAATTTTATTGTTTTATTACTTATTGTTTTATTGTATTCCATTTCCTCATAAATAAATCGTCTAAAAGGGCGTTGACGAAAGAAATACTTTCAATAAAATTAATTATGTATTGTTGCTGGACTCCTTGGAGATTATTAACACTCAACGGAAAAATATAATTTATCGATATGAGCTCGTAATAGTTTGCACTGCACTATTCTTAAGTGAGAGTGAGCACGCAATATCATTTTTTGCTTTTCGCACACGTTTCTTATTGGCTGCAGGAGTCGCGCCCCCTGACATTATGCGTTTATAAAAAATATTGCGTAATGTCATCGCATAAAGTTTAATTTTGTAGCAGTAATGCAAAGTGCATTTGTAGGTGTAATTGTGTATCTATTTTTTGTTTATGTAGTAGTAGCTGTGGCCCGGCGACACTCGTCCCGATATAAAATTTAGTACTATAGCATTTCTATTGCCTTATTATTAAGATTTTTGTGAGTGTAGCTTAAATAAATAATAATTTATAATGTTTAAAATTAGCGCTATAATTCTCAGAATATATTATACAAGGTGTAAGGGACAGCCCTCCACAAACTTTAAGGGCTTGCTCAGTAGACGAAAGTGAACAACCTTCCACAACACTTTTTTTCAGGAATCGAAAGAAAAAATCCGCCTCACCATACAAAATTAAAAACTTGATTGGACAGTTTGTATGGAGAGGCCGATTTTTTTTTTAGTTTCCTGAAAAAATTTTTTGTGGACGGTTATTCAGTTTCGTCTACTGAGCAAGCCCTTAAAGTTTGTGGAGGGCTGTCCCTTACACCCTTTATAGGTCACAGTTTACATTTGTGTCACAATTGATTGAATTCCACGGCCACGTCATTGGTATTTAAAGTTACGATGTTTTTTTAAATTATGACGTATTAGTTCACACCATCACATCATCGCTTACCATCAGCTATCAGGTGAAATAGCAATCAAACACAGTCCTATCAATAATAAAAAATAGATATGTATTTAGCAAGTAAGCGATGATGTGGTCGACGATCGAGCACGCTTTCGTAAAAGTAACCTATTCACTCTTTACTTAAAGACCCCTAGCTAGGTTGTGTCACAAAATAGATAGGTACAGAAGTCAATCTACATACAAAGCGCGCTCGAGCAACGCACACATAGATACCGCTCATGGACACGATATCTCGGAGCGCCTCGGCCCACTCGTCGAACAGTTCCAGCTCAAACGCTCATTAGTGTGCGTCCACCGAGCGTAGGTATAAAAAGTGAAGTACATACATGAGATTGTCTTCTGTACCTACCTATTTCGTGGTTGTGTCTATTAAGAAACCGACTCCGCAGGGAATTCTACCCCAAAGCTTTACGCAAAATGAGTGTTTCCAAAACGTTTTGTGCTGGGTGGGATGGCCACCATGTACCGGTGGCGCATCGCTGCCGCGCCGTACGTCTAGTGAACACGTCGCCGAACTCACCAATTTGGTAGTTTGGGGGTATGTGAAACAGAGAGTAAAGTCTCCTTTGAAAAGGGAGGATCCTCCGACCAGACGGGTGATGATGTCTGGTGGGTAACTGCCCGGCAGGTGATTTCGGGCTGTTCTATACGTTCTAATCGCGCGGAGAACTTTGATTTCGCGATGCAGGATTAGTTCTTATGTGACGTTATAGATGTCTCTCTCTACATCCATCATTGATGGATTATGGAATAATGGCAAGAATCTTTCTCTAGCCTCTCTCATATTATTTATGGCATTTGTTTGTGTACTCATTATAGAGCATGTAAGAAATCACTATTGTTTTATCATACTTCGATTAATTTATAATAGCGAACTGATTATCACCCTTTTAATTTGCGAGGTTGGATCTTAGCTTCAATAAACCTCTATTATTTATAATATAAAATATGTTTCAGCCTATGTTCGTTATAGACTTTGAAACCATTCATCCCATGTGTCCCAAACCTGTTTCATAAGAAAAGCAATTATACGAAAATGGTTTTAGACTAATACCTATATAAGTTATTATTTTAACATATTATGAATTGCCCGAATTATATCGAACTCATTAATAAAGGATCTGTTTGGAGATCGAAAAATTTGTCGCATATGACCCATAATACTCTGTTATTGGTATTGAATCCTAAGCCATAAGAAAACTTGTCGGATGTAACTCATATTTCCCTGTTATTCGTATTGGATCCAAAGCCTTAAGAAAACTTTGTCGGATGTGACCCATAACTCCCTTCTATTGGTATTGAATCCTAAGTGTCTAAACACACTACGCCGAAAGTACGCGACCGAAGTTCGGCATGATTACGCCTGCAAATAGCATTTATTTGAATTACGTTGCGTTATACGAGTATCATACAGCCGAACTTCGGTCCAGCGTAAGTTCAGCGGCAACGTATTTGTATTACTTATGTAAACCAAACATTATACACGACCGAAGTTCGGTACACTTGCCGGCGAAGATCCGGGGCGGGAAGCAGTGGGAGGCAGGCATGCCCGCGCCCCGCGTCTCCGCTCGTTGTGTTTATTTCGCACCTCAACGGTAATTACGGAACCCTAACAGGATCACTTTGTTTTGCGTCTGTCTGTTCGGCTATTTATATGTATAACACACACAGCGCTCAAGACATTGAACACACACAAAGTTCACAACTGAATTTCTGCCGCATAAGTTCTGCACTTCGGAACATAAAATTGGCCGTGAAACTTCGGTCGCGTACCTTCGACAGTGTTTAGATACTAAGCGTTAAAAAAACTGTCGGATTCGACTTACATTTCCCTGTCATTAGTCCATCCTAATCCTTAAGAAAACTTTGTCAGATGTGACCCATTGGATATTTCCCTACTATTCATATTGGATCCTAAAACTTAAATCTTTGTCGGATTTGACTCATATTTCCCTGTTATTGAATCTTAAGCCTTGAAAAATCTTTGTCGGATTTGAGTCACATTTCCCAGTTATTCGTATTAAATTAAACTTTGTCGGATTTGACCCATATTTCTTTGCTATTGGTATTGAATCCTAAGCCTTAGGCTATCGTTAGCATCCAATACACCGGAGTGTATATCAATATTCCTCGTAGTCATAATAATCGTCGTCCTGTCCGTTTTGAAGCATGGCGGCTAGGGATAGCTCGCCGGTGATGTCCACTGGGTCTGGTTCTACATCATCTTCGTAGTCATCTACGATTTCTGTTGAAACAAAAGAAATTTGTTTAAGTCGAAGACATGTGACTTCCACTAATTCGCAATGGGCACGCGTGGTGGATTACGGCCCATTCCATCATTTAGAGAGGCCTGAGTCCCAGCATTGGGAACATTATAAGGCCGATTACCTATGCTTATTTATGCTTATGAAAAAATGTTATTCAAAAGAAGTCTGTTTAACATCTCAGGCCCCAGTGTACCAAATTCGGTACACCTCGGAACCAGCTAACTTAAACCTTATTTATATTTAATAAGGTTTCAATTAGCTAGTATGAGGTAAAGAATATTCGATGGTACCTGAGAGGCCCATTGTAATGTAATATAGTAAGCAGTAGTTACCAGTAATAGGCTGCGGTGTGGGCGGCACGATGGGGCCGGGGGTGCGCGGGCCGGGCGCGGGGGACGCGGGGGGCGCGGGGGTCTTCTTCTTACGTTTGCGCGGCACGGGGGATGCTGGGACGGCCACTGATGGGGTTGCTGGTTTGTTTCTGGAAAATTTCAAAATAAGAATATAAAATAATGTGTGTATAGTGTGATGAAAGTTTCTGTGTCGGTTGGTTTGAAAATAAAATTGTACCCAGTAAGTGGCGCTGCTATCGGATTTCTGACGAAAAGCTAGCTTTTGTACAGAACAACGTTTATCGGACCGCTAGTCATATATTTATAATTATTCTGTAGGTGTGTTTGTCACCTGTCTCCTCCTAAACGGCTTGATCGATTTGGATATAATATTATGTAAAATATTTGAGTGGGTCTCTGAATGGTTTGAAAATGAAATTGGATCCGGTCAGTGGCGTTGCAGTCGGGTTTTTATTTTTAATTATTTTCTAACAAAATGTCAGCTTTCGGGCAGGACGTCTGCCGAAACCGCTAGTACAATATATATTTTCACGTTCAATCTTTCTCTTTCACCGATAATTGAAAGAAAAAGTGTGACAGAGGCATATTTCGTACACTCTGAAGAAAAAAAGTAAAATATTATTACTCAATTCAAAACCCGTCAATGTATTTTACTAATAAACTTAAAAAAATAGGAGAATATAATAATTTCAAACGTAAATACTTAGGTACAGAGGGAAGCCAAAGAAAAGATGGATAGATTATGTAAGGAGTGATATGAAAGAAAAGGAAGTTGGTGATAGTATGACGGGTGACAGGACAGAATGAAAGAAGAAAACTTTTTGCGCCGATCCCAAATAATATGGAACAAGGGTAAGCAGATTATGATGAAGCGTAAATACCACAGGATGTTATGGATATGAAATTTCGGATACGGATTGGATACGGATATAGAAATGATTATTATACCGGTTATGGATACGGATATGAAATTGTTTCGGATTATCCGTTAGTTTCGGATAATTTCGGTTTCGGATTAGATTTTTAAGGAATTTCAGAAGTCAAATATATATAAACTATTTACTACTATACTATTTATATTTTACGACGCGACACGTTATGACAGGCTGTCATAACATGTCGCCATTAGGCTCCGCCACTATCCGATATTATCCGAAACTTTTATTTCGGATTCGGTTACGGTTATGGATATTATTTTATATCGGATATCCGATAGTTTCGGTAACGGTTATGGAGCTCCGTAACATCCCTGGTAAATACTAACACTAGCCAATAAAGAAATACTCACTCAACCACAACAGTCTCCTTAGGCGTCGCGGGCGGCAGCGGCGTTCCAGGATGGTCCAAACTCTTCAGAATATCATAATTAATCTTGGAGCTAATCTTCTTCTCCGCGATCATCTTCTCAATAGCTTCCCCAGCAGTAGCAGCATTACAAGGGGTCCTCTTCCTATAAGAACCTCGGAGTTTCTTCTTCTTATCCTTATTTTCTTCCCGTTCTCTGGCGCGAAGCTCTTCTTTAACTTAAACATGTATGACTACAAATTAAGATTTTATGGTAAACGCTAGCCTTTGGTTCGTAGCATTCTCTTACACAAATCCATCACTGCAGCCTATTGTTACAGGCTTATATCAACTTGTACCACAATAAGTACGGCTACCATTTTTTTTTGGTTGCAGTGTTACATGCATAATACACAAATGGGATTGGCTGCTAGGTTCAAATGGGATTGGATAGGTCATGTCAGCCGCATGCATTGAGATCGCTGGGCAAGTGGCACTACGCAGTGGGTTCCTGCAGAAAGAAAGCGCCGTCGAGGCCGGCTTAGAAAGAGGTGGCGGGATGATCAGTACCTCTACCATGACTTTCAAAGCAATAGTATTTGTCGATACTCGATACCGACTACGTAAATATTTTGTATGGCAAATTTTACAGCGCCCCTAGCGGTCACTTACGGTACCAAAATTTGCCATACAAAATATTTACGTAGTCGGTATCGAGTATCGACAAATACTATTGCTTTAAACTCATGGTAGAGGTACTGGCCGCGTACCGTGAGGATTGATTCGAGACGGCACGGGAGAAGAATGTTTGGAAGCAATTGTGGGAGCCCTTTGCCCAGGGCTAGGAAACAAACTACACAAATACTAATTAATTGCCATTCATAAAAATATTTGCTTGTGCAGGATTCGAACCTGCAAATACATAAGCAGTCAGTGATCGCTGCCGATCGTTGTGTCAATGGTGCGACTGTCTCTTTTATCTTCACAACCGACTCAATTGGGTAAGTCTAAACATTGAAATATGACAATATTGCAAAACAGCTGGTAAAAAGCAATTAAATTTAAACACAGAAAAACCTATACCCTATTCGCGTTAAGATTAGACATATAAAGAAACCTTTTTTACTGACTGTTCAACCGATTTTAACTTCTATTTCGTAGGCATAAGGATGGCATTAAAAGCAAAAAGTGGTTACAATACCAACTATTTACTGCAGCCGCCATTTGTCATGCCACCAACGTAATAAAAGTCAAAATTGGTTGAACGGACAGTAATAAAAGGGTTTTCATAAATTTCTAATGTTACTGTGAATAAAGTTTGACTACGACTGAAGCGCAAGCCACGACTAGAGAATTATGGTGAACTCACCAGTTAGTGGCTGAACAAGGAATGCGGGAGCGATTCCGTAGTTCTTACGACTGTGTGGTCTGTCCCGACATCTTCCTTTAAACGTCACGCGTGTTAGTCCAAATGCTGCACTATACAGCAAATTGGACGAACAAATGAACAATATTACTGTTGAAACTAGACTTGCCAACCATACTTTATCTACGCTAATAATCTACACAATCTACACTAATATTATAAAGAGGTATTTTTTGTTGTTTGTAGGATGTAATCTCTGAAAGTATTGGTCCGATGGCAAAAATTTTTTCACCGATAGAAAGCTGCTTTATCCCTGAGTGACATAGGCTGTTTTTTTTGTACGCGGGCGGAACTGACTGACAGACATACAAACGCACAAGCGAACCTACCGGGACAATAATAGAAGCGTGAAGTTTTGCACAAGATTTCCTTATACAATGTAGACGCGCACTAAGAGAGGGTATTCCAAAATTTACCCCCTATGAAAATGAAACTTTTGTCCAAAGTTTGTATGGAGTTGCTTATTTTCACGCGGGCGATGCCGCTGGCAGAAACTAGTACCATATATTACTTTCATCACCAGCCTTTTTAATGTTCCCACTATTGGGACTTAAGCCTCCTCTCTAGGAGAGCGAATGGGCCGTAATCCACCACGCGGGCCCAGTGCGCGTTGGTGAATGTCACATGTCTTCGAATTTTTTGGTTCTAGGACATGCCGGTTTCCTCACGATGTTTTCCTTCACCGTTTTGAGAGCAGTGGTGATGAAATAAATTACATAAAGTAATGCGCCTGGCTGGGTTTAGAACCCGCGACCTACAACTCGTAAGTCGGGGCCGTTACCACTCGGCCACCACTGCTCTATATATTACTGTTACGCCATTAAACGTGAACACGCCATATCTCCGAGAAAATAACGAGTAGCACGTAATAATTAAAACGCATTGCTGTTCGAAAGATCTAGAATGGTTGTACGTAGCCAGGCTTAGAAAAATCTCGAAACATCCACAAAGTACCTACAACTAGTAGGTAGGTATGTATCTACCGATAAAGGAAATGGTACTCTCCAACATTAACAATAGAGTCGAAATTCGCATGAAAGTATTGTTCTGGATCGATCTTGAGATGTCGGTATCTAGAATTTTCTTCGCTCCGCATATAAATACGAGCCCCCGACCGGAAGCGAGTGAGTTGTGATTTCGACTGCGATCAAGAGCGAACTACCTAAGTGTGTGAAGTGATTTTACCTAAGCGATAGTGTAACGATACTCTAGTGTTAATTGCGATTCGGATTATTGTTGACTGGACTAATTTGTTATTGTTTGTGGTAAATAAAGTTCTCTGTTAGTAAATCGGCATTTGATTACCCACGTACGTAACATTATTTTATTTTTGTATAATATACTTTTGCATAAAAAATATATAGAGTATTTTTAATCTTTACTGTGGTACATAAAATGAAATACTAAATGAATAATTACTGAACTATCGATACTTCCACATACGAATAAATTCTGTTTTAAATCCAAACAAAACAAATTGGAAATGACCGGCTTATTTATTAAAATTTAAATTGAGATTATAGAAATGTTTCTAAAAAATTCAGGATAATGAAAAACTATTAGTGTGTTAGAACAGCATAGCATATCAAAATTAGTCTTAAAGAGAAATAATATATATATATTATTATAATTAAAATTTCGAAAAATACATTATTTTTCTTTCAAATATTTTTTTTGTCTACTAAAAAAAGAGATACGTTATTTGTCTTAAAAACAGTTGGCAACTCTAGTTGAAACATGCATATGTATTGCTAACATATTTGGATTAATATCCTACAATACGACCGGATGGCCTGAGACGCATATATACTATTTCACTGGTGTACATAGCATAGGCTTATATATTTTAAAGTAAACTGTCCCCAGTTATGCCAAAATGCTTGATTATTTTTGTATTTTTAGGAATAAATTTAGCCACTTTTGTTGTAATATGGAAATATTTGTAAGTAGGTTACCCTACTGGGCAACCACACGCTTGCGCAATTCTACAATGTTCCTGGGCGAACATTGACATTCTGCTGGAGCAGAATTTTGATTTCGGATTCCGTTATTCTTTGCTTCCTGGTATATACGACATCTTTGACACCGCGTAGGAATTAAAACTCATAATCCTGTATCGCTGTATTATGAGTTTTCTGCGCGATTGGAACATACACAATAGCCCGAAATCAACATCGGGCAGTTGTTCGGACCAGATCTATCTCTTGTCTGGTCGGAGGATCCTTTCTTTTCAACTGAGGTTTGAGGGACTTTACACCTTGTTACCGTACATCACCAAATTGTCATCTTATGGCCGCATTCCCTTTTAAAAATCGCATGCGGCATAAGCCGCGTCATAGTCTCAAGCATATGTTTTTTTTAATACCATAGCGAGCTATAGTATTGAAACATTATCAATTATAGTCATTAAGTATAACTAGCTACAGGTCTTTTATCAAGAAGAGAATTTAAGATTGTGGAAAACATGTTACAATTAATGATTCCACACTTTGGGGCCCTTATAGCCCGGGGGGGCCATATCATCAACACGGGGCGGTAGCTACACCCCTGGGTAAGTAATATTGGTTTGTTTTTGCAATATACTAGGTGCATTTGGTCAATTATAGCGCCATTTTGTCCCTCAATTATTAAAGTTTTACATTTTGGTACATTTCAGCATAACCGGGTCCAACTACCCAAATAAAAACTTACTCTTCTGCTCCCTCAAATATCCAGCATTCATCTTGTTCCACAGCTGGGCCTTATGTTTGACTTCTTCTTCTGTCATGATGAGAGAGTTGATGTAGTCCTCATCCTTCTGGTCTAGGATCAGTTCGTCAGCATTGTGGAGGTCTTTGGCCACCTGCTTCGGTTCAGGTCTCAGGAACTTGTCTGATTTGTCCTCTTGACTGGACCCTCCTGCGAGACCTATGACGGCTAGGTCTGGACCTGAAGGTAATTAAGGAAAAAATAAATATCTGCCTAGTGTTGACTTCTAGTTTAATTCCAGAACACTTTACATAAAGCAACTGAGCAGATCTGAGTTCCACAACCCAACGTAACACTTCTTTGAGAAGAGGACAAGTGGAGACACTTGTAATGCAACAAAATTTTTAAGGACTGTGGGTGACTTGATTTGGGGACTTTGTTTTTATGTTAATTTTAACGTCAAAAAATGCTGATTTATCAATTAGTTTTTATTTTTAATACGATACCTTCTATTTAGGGCTGCGGTATATTGTTTAAAAGAGTTACCGTGACCCTGGAATACAAAGGGTACCTGAAGGAACAGAGGTGGCTTTTAGTCAGTAAAAGTCTGACACTCCCTCTCGTTTTCGCTCCGCCCCAGAACCGGAGAAGTCATTTGATGATTGCCTACGTACGTAAAAGGTCTTCTATCAGAAAGACGTTAGATCGATAGTCACTGGTTATAAGACTTCAGTAGTAGAACAACGAGCACTTAACCCCTCGAGCGCCAGGGGGTGAATGACCTGGAAAATTGCTGTTTTATGCAAATAACCAAAAAAAAAAATTTTTTTATGGATTTTTCTAGAATTAAAAAAATCTAAAAACTAAAATTTTCGGCCAAATAAATTTTGTACAAATGTGTGTATAAAACGAAAATTAAGTTTTTTCAAGGTCATTCAAGTTGTACAGACGTATGTGTCGTTAATCGGCGCTCGAGGGGTTAAAGCAATTCGTTTTACGTCCTTTTAAAGGAATGGAACTATGCAGGGTTATTCGTAAAACACTTTTGTTCTATGATTTTTAAAAATATATCATATTTTAGTTTATCAGATTTTCGTACAAAAAAAAAAATATTTCAATTGAACGTTCTAAATATTACGAGATCTAGATGCGAAGCAAGCGGTAGTACAATAGCGGAAGGAAGTGGGATCAGGAGGCGGGGGTGCTTGATACGGTTGCTTCGCATCATACAGACGTAGGGAGGTATAGCAAAATACAGAGTAGACATGTGTTAGATAAAACAAAGAAATCTTGAAATGCACTAAGTTTTGTAAAAAGTCATAGAACAAAAGTTGTTGTTGTCTATAATGTCAGTATTACAGTATTGCAAGGTTGTTAGTGTTTTACAAATACTCGCTCGAACGACTGACATTTTAACACGTTATAGCAAGTCCCCTGGTGGTCGGACTATCTCACCGATTTCAATAATAAGTAAACCCGAAAAACCCAAAAGCCGAAAGTAAATTTTCCTTCAAACGTAAAATTCGGAACTACTATTACTACTACTTACTTTATTATTTTAGCATATTTATGTATTTTATTATACATAAATAACTTATTAATTTTTTTCCCGTTTTCATTATTTGTTATTTGTTTATTGTGCAAACCTACCATAGTGATCTCTTTTTTAACCCAAAGGTTGACTGGGAGAGAATGCCTTGTTGCATCAAGTCCGCCTATGTACCACTACTGTACATGAAGTTTAAATAAATAAATAAATAAGTATTAATATCATTAGTTGCATATATTTAAGTTAAACAGACATTTTATTCAAGGAAGCATTCATCAAAATTACGATACGTCATCATTATTCACAGATTAATTTAAATTTTATGGCACCAATTATAAAATGTAGAGTAATTAAGCATTATTATAAGTAATATATTCCGTTTATTCATAACATATTATTTCCTTAGAATATGCAGATTTTCGTTGTCATTAGTAGTTCTTTAATAGATGTTCTAGAGATGGTCAGAACTCAAAAGTATGCCAATATAGATACTGAGGGTTTTTGTACGTGAGAAATCATTTGAAAGAGTCTAACACTGCAGCCTTTTAAAGCCTTCCTCAAGGTGGTTCCCTGGTGAGGGTCGCGGCAATCCGGTGGATGCGAGACGTACAGGACCGGTCGTTATAGCGAGACTTGGGGACGCCTATGTCCAACAGTGGACGTCTTTCGGTTGATATGATGATGAAAACTGCCTTTTCAGACTTTTACTGACTAAAACCCACCCGTGTTCTTTCAGTAGCCCTTTACGTTCCAGAACCACGGTGAGCCACGGTCACTCTTTCAAAAAATCCCACAGGCCTAATCAGGTCATTTGTTGTCTCTAGAAGTCTGTTGGTGAGAGCTTTACAGTGCCTTAATGTAAAGCCCTCACCAACCGACCTACCCAACCTACTTCTACTTCCCACGGACGCGTAGCTTCTTAGATGCGTCATCATACGTTTGGTACACCTGCGTGAAACTAGCATACAAAACTGAAACTCTATCGATGAAGCGGCAGCGATGCCTTCCGTCGTGTTGTTGTATTTCACAAAGCGAATAATGACGAATGCCTATGAATGAATGGCTATGAAGCTACGCGCCCGTGGACACTAGGCCTAAATCATAGAAAAGATGAAAGAGATTAGAAAGGAAATACTTTCCTATTTGTACTACAACGAGACACACTCCGATTCGTACACACCCTTTAACTCCACTACAGGCAATAAACCAACCCTCTTTGAGGCGTGGCTGGAAAGACCTCACGGCGTCCTTACCTTCCGCATGACGCAGGTCCTCACCGGACATGGTTCGTTCGGGAGGTTCCTGCACCGGATTCATGCGGAAGTGACGCCCGGGTGTCGCCACTGTGCGGAACGCCCGGAGGACACGGTGGAGCACACAGTCGGGGTGTGCTCCTCTTGGGCGGATCATCGCCGTGCCCTCGTGGGGGCGATCGGCGGCGGAGACCTCTCGCTCCGGGCCTTGGTTGAGGCTATGGTCCGGAGCGAGGAGGAGTGGCAGGCGGTCGCCGACTTCTGCGAAGCAGTAATGCTCGCAAAGGAGGAGGCCGAACGCATCAGGCAACGGCGTTATCGCCGCCGCCGCCGGCGCCAGGATACTGATCCCGATTTCCGGCCACCGTAGGCGCGAGCTTGCGGACAGTGAGCAATGGGTAGCTCGCTGTCCGGCCGTCCGGTAACTGTCCGGACCAAGCCCAAGTCGTCGACGGCGCGCACTGTTCCTGCGCGCCTCAAGGAGTTGTCAGCAACAGCAGGGGCCCAGCCGGATCGAAGCCTACTGGGGCCAGGGTTATCCGAAAGGGCGCTCGAGCCCCGGTATGAAGGCTTGAAGGAACGGGATGGGTTTTTTAGTCAGTAAGAGTCTGACACTATCTCCCGCTCCGCCCAAGAGCGGGGGTCGCAATCGCAAGTTTGCTATTGGTAGTTGAACTATGAGCATTGCCCCACTTTGTGGCACGCCTGCTCCGCTCACAAGGTCATTCTAACCTCTTTTATCTGTTCTGTGACCTAAATAATACAAACCTAGTCCTTTTTCCAGTTTCGTTTTTTCACTCTTGCTATTTTCTTTGTCCTGCACGTTTTGTGCTATCTCTCCAATGAGGTCCAACGCATCTTCTGCTGCAAATCTTGACGCCTCCACATCCTCTGAAGTAGTTTCATCTGTAATTATAGAATTTATTTGAAGGAACGGAGAAAAAACGTGGTTGTAGTTTGCACGGAACCCTCAGTTCGCAAGTCCGCCTCGCACTTGCCGTTTTTTATTATTGACTAGCTTTTGCCCGCGGCTTCGCCCGCGTGGCATTAGGTACTTAAAGAATCGGGATAAAAGGTAGCCTATGTTCCAAATCCGTTCAGCCGTTTTTGCGTGATTAAGTAACAAACATCCAAACATCCACACTTTCACATTTATAATATTAGTTAGGATTAGGATAGGCTCGCGTTTGATCACTGTCTCACCTGATGGTAAACGATGATGTGGTCGACGGTGGAGCACGCATGCTAGAAGTAACCTATTCAATCTTGACCGTCTCAATCTGAACTTCCTTGGTTGGAAGGTTACCCATGCTAATCTACGTTCTGTTTTAAACTTATATGTAGTGAGGTACGGAACCCGGTCGCTCAGTATACCGTCATAATGACTCGGCAAACACGTTTACCGGACAACTTTTTTTGTTTTAATTGAGTTAGAACTCAACAGTATAGTTCACGAATAATCCATACTAATTAAACTAATATTATAAAAGCGAAAATTTGAGAGTGTCTGTCTGTGTATGTATGTTTGTTATTTTTCACGCCCGAACGACAGAACGGATCCGGATATATAAGAATAATATTGTATTGCGCGTATTGTCCGGAGGTTCCTTCCTCAGGAGCCCTGACCGCCGGCAGCTTGGACCCTGTTCCCGATGCCGGTAGGCTACTATTTTTTTTTATTTTTAAATGTTATTTTTTGAAGAAATATTTAAAAATATGATAAATATGTATATAATAATAAATGAATGGAATAATAATGATTTATTTTCACTACACAAGTTAATGCTAGGTTTACAGAAAAGCACGAACATGGAATTAACTTTGTGAGAGACTGGTGCCTGTGATAGGTCTCTATGAACCTGTATTACAGGTTGCCAGTACCCTCCCGCAGCTATTAGCCGGCTATGTCCTACTTTTTAGGATAACAAAATAAAATGTAGTAAAAAAGGAACTGCCAAGAACTTACACACTTAGCATAAAGGTTATAAGACACAAACTAAAAAATTTAAAATAATAAAAAATAATAATAATATATGGCAGCCATGCAGTACTTTTTATCCCGGGAGTATGTATCCTGGCCTGGGGACAATTTTCTACTATCACGCGGAAGAAGCCGAGGACAGCAGTTAGTATTATAAAAGTGAAGGTAACTCTGTCTGTTGCGCTTTCAAGCTTAAACTACTGAACTGATTGTAATGAAAGTGGGAACAGAGTATGTTTGAAGCCCAAGAAAGGATACAGGCCACTTTTTATCTGGCTTTTACTTCGTGTCGGTAATAGTTAATAATTGACACACATCTAGACGAAATCGCCGGCAAAAGCCAGTTATGTACCTAAATTTTTTTGAAATGTATAAATCTAAAGGTAGCGTGGAATATTTACATTATTGCTAATTAATTCCACAACTTAACATAATCGTCGTATTATTATGTACACGTTTAGACGTCACATGTACGTCACACTCACATCACTAATACGCCGAAGAATCACCAAACTTAGATGGCGGTGGGCACAATGCTCGCAGAACAGATGGTCGATGGAGACGAAATGTTCTGGAGTAGCGACCGCGTACCGGAATACGCAGCGTTGGAAGGCTTCCGATGGATGCGAGACGTTCATTTGTTGTGGTGACACTTGGGGGAGGCTCATGTCCAAAAGTGGACGTTGAAACCGAAGCCAACTAAGTTTAGCTTCCAGTCTTACCGGATGTAGCTAAATATCGGTATTTTACATGGTACCTCCTAAACCTACAGAGTGTCAAACAATTAGCCTGGCCTAGGATTATCTTAGGATTCTTAGGCCAGGCTGATTTTCAGACTTGGCCATATGAATATACGGAATAACCCAAAGATAAACTGGTAAAAAAGAATATACAACCGAATTGAGAAGTGGCTAGTTTTCAAATCCACAGGCAGATTTTCAAGTGACTTCAAAAAAAAGAGGAGGATCCTTATTTGAAGTCAGTTGAAAATCTGCTTCTGTATCTTTGTGTAGATCCTGAACGGATTTGGATGCAATTTGCCCCAAAAATAAACCATGTCCTAGTATAGCATTTAGGATACTTTATACTCCGTGAGTATTTTTCCTCGGGATAATTTTCTAATTACACGCGGGCGAAGTCGCTAGTAGAAACTAGTCAATAAGCTCTTTAAATAATACCTAACAGCTCACGTGCTTTCAAGCACGTGAGGGTTTCGGTATGTAATGCATGGTCACCCATCGCAGAACAGACCACGGTAAAGTTGCTTAACCTTGAATATTAATTCGTGTGGCTGCTATTAAACTCGTTAAAAATAAAAGATTTGACATTTGAGAAGGACCCTAGAATGTAACTTAGGACGAAACTGAAAGAAACAATAAAATAATAATTATGTTGAACTAAACGCGTAAGTGCCACGAAATTCACGGCGCTTAAGACATTTTGGTCGCGAAAAAAGTATCCTCTAAAAACTATCTTAGCGCTGCATATTGTAATAGTTCTGTTAGACGACATAATTCCAATGTAGCGCTGCAGCTAACTTTTGTTTCAACTTTTCAGTATTTTGATAGTTTCCATGAAAGGGCCTGTCTATCACTAGTAATGTAAGTCGATGTTCAAAAACGACAATAAAATGAAAATCTTTATCGTTTTTGCACAAAATAGACAGGTTTTTTATCTTTATAGATTAGGTTACCAATATGCTTAAGCAAAACAATTTTGCAGATCAATAATATAGACGTTCCAACTTCCTGTTCAGTACCGGTATTTAAAAGCTGTCTAATATTATTTATATCGATATAATTATTTACTAATTAAGATGAATATTGTAGCAAAATTATAATTCTTCTTTTTCTGATTTGTTTCGACCTATGACGTTATACATGAGGAATCCTCGTTTATTTGAGCGTCTGCAGTCTACTGCATTGCATGCATAATACTGTCATTTTAAGTCGCAAAGGAAATATAATTTAGCATCTAAGGTACGAGATTTAAAAAAAAATATTATTGATTAAGACCGCCCATTATACAGTTATTTTTAATAGTGTTTGTCCTGTATTTTTTTACGTGGTGTACAAAAAATAATATAATTAATAAAGAAATTGATGGGTCGTGAGGCTCTTTGGACCGGGACCGCTGTCAAAATTTCCACCTATAAAAATAATTATTTTTTTGAGTAGTATTTTAAGACAACAAATAAAATAAATACAGGTTTTTTGGTAGAAATCTTTATAATATTTTTTTTCAATGGGGTACCAAAATACTACTAAAAATGTTAATATTTTTATATGTGGGAGTTGCGACCGCAGTCCCAGTCCAAAGAGTCCCAGGACTAGTGTTGCCAGGCGTCGCGATTTGCGTGGGATGTACTGATTTTTAGGGGCCTGGGACGCGTCCCGATTTGGTCGGGACGCTAAATGTCCCGATAAATCAAAAACCCTGAAACTCAAAGAGCGACTGAAGAAGTGTGACACGCCCTCTCGTTCTACCCCAGAGCGGAAGAAGTCATTGAATGATTTCCCACTTTAAAAAAATCTATAAAAAAAAAATTGTTCCCGATGAGGGTTTAGGACCCTAAATCCCGATTTGTTTTACCATCTGTCCCGATTTTTACCCAAACGGACCTGGCAACACTACCCACGATCCTTATTGATAGGCTCGCGCTTGACCACTATCTCATCTGATGGTAAGTGATGATGTGGTCGACGGTTGAGCACGCTTGCCTTGAAGTAACCTATTCACTCTTGGCTTAAAGACCCCTAGGTTGTAGCTAGGGAATCCATGATGTAAGCAATCCCGCGGATCCCGCGGGATTTGCGGGATTGGGATTTTAATTATTTTTTTGTTTTAAGTAGTAATAAACACAAAAACCGGCCAAGTGCGAGACGGACTTGCACATCGAGGGTTTCTTATAAAACCTATTTATGCAAATAGTTCTATTCCTGAATCCAGTTTCTAAGAATTTCCAAATAGCAAATAAAAATATTTTCATAGAAAATCAGCTGCTTTTATGGAGCAATAAAATATTTAACGGACCTTCTTCTTTTACAAAATTGAATTCACATGCGGTAGGGAATCCCCGGTCATAGATTACCTAAACTGACATTGATTACGTTCCGTTTCAGTTGCGATACAGCACTCGCACAACACAAAATAAAAATTAAAAAATTATTTAATTGCAAGGTGAAATCGAAAACAAAATAATTGTTATCCCGACAAATACATACTATAAAAATGTCATGAGTTCAATGTAAAATTGCTTCATCATTTTTTAATAAGGATGAGCTGGGTCTAATAAATAATCTAAACGGCGGCAGGTCGTCGGAATCCACTTTTCATATAAAAAACTTCAATCTCGCAGACGTGCGGGATCCCGCATGAGTAATCCCGCAGAAATGGTGCGGGATCCCGCGCTTGCGGGATTGGATACCCTAGTTGTAGCTATCAGGAAACACAAACTCTGGCAGGAATCATAGGCAATGATGCTCTTGTGAAGTCAAAACTCCAAAGTCTTGAGCATCGACGCCGAGTTGCTAGCCTGTCTGTTTTCTATCGTTTACACTTCGGGGAGTGTGCTCTAGAGTTACACAATTTAATTCCGCCAAGTCCGTTCCATCATCGGACCACAAGACGTACGGCGTTGCGCCACCGGTGCATTGTGGACATCTCACCTATACGTACAAAGCGTTTTGGGAGTACATTCATTATGCGTACAGCTAAGGAATGGAATTCCCTGCCGGAGTCTGTGTTTCCTGATAGCTATAACCTAGGGGTCTTTAAGTCAAGAGTGAATAGATTGCTTCTAGGCAAGCGTGCTCCATCGTCGGCCACATCATCGCTTACCATCAGGTGAGATTGTGGTCAAACGCGAGCCTATCCATTATAAAAAGAAAAAAAAAAAGGAAATTCCACTCCTGTAGGAACAATGAATGTGATCCGAAAACTTTTCTTATTCCTATCCATGAGAATTTATTTATACGACGCAAAAAAAGTACATATCAGAATTATGTCAAGTGTAGTTGTAACGATTCTGCCTATTATTATTGTAATTAAATCATCCTTGTAATACAATAGCATGGACAATAAATCATCGATGTGCTCATATTCAGTAGGCTATAGTCTGACAAAAATAATGACAACAACTTGATCTTACCAATTCCCAACACAGCGGTGGACGTTCCAATAACGGCAGCAACCTTTTTCCTTTTATTGCCATCCTTTTCTAACTGGTGTTCTATCTCTTTCTGTAGTTCCGTCAGCTCTTTTTCACCGTCCTCCTCATCCATTAACTGTAAACAGAAAAACTAAATTACATCTACAAAAATTAAAAGAAAATTATAATAACAAGTGTCTTCTACTTGTCAGTATGAATGCTGTGGAGGAAAAGATATCCCCCTCCTCCAAACTTTATCTCTTCGGCAGAACATCTGCCACCGGGGCAGTAACTGCATTGGCCAATCTGGAAATCGCTGCTCCAACTGCGGACTCAGGTTAGCCACTGCAGAGATAATCTGGCCAAATGAGTTTCCTTGATCATCACAATCACAGTGCCAGTGTGGAGCCCCTTAACAGGATATGCGTCACCTCCTTTCCTGCACAACTACCTGCACCCTCCATGACTTATACGAAGCCAAAGACAGAGCTGTCCAGGTGGTCGGACAAAATTTGAGTCAGATCGACACGAGAAGAAGAAGAATAAGAAGTATTACGATGTAAGTATATACGATGAATGTTCATGGATTACAATTATTATTGTATTACAAAGGAGTACAGTTCAGTTTCTCTTGGCTTCTGAGGTTTCATACGTGTCGTATGTGATGGTGTCTCTCTACATTTTTCAAACGAAGTCAAATTATGAACGAAATGGAGGGAACTTAAGAACGACTGAATCGATTGCCCAATTAGAATAGCATGAATGCATTCGTGAATGTAAAGAATCCTGTGATGATCATAAATAAATAAAAAACTCTTGTTATCGAGTTATGTATTCTTCTTTGAGGAAATAATGCCCTTGAACTTGTAAATTGACCAAAGACTCAGACAGATTTATTTTAAAAAACTGGAGGTCATACAACTGTGTTTTTTTGTCAACCTGGGCTTTTCCACTCTTGATGGAGTTCACTATGGCTCCGAATGGTGGTTTACGTACCCACATTTTCTCACAGAGTGTAGGACATTGACCCACGGTAGGAGCGCTATACGCTGTTGTAGCACTCCAGGTGTTAAATAAGTTCTTTCAAAAATTTTCCAAATCTGTTCAAATTAAGTTATAAATCTGGTAGAAGAGGAATCTGTCAAGTAACAGACATAGGGTATATTAACGTGAAATGTGACGTCACTGCCATTAGGTTACCTGCGCGTATAAAACAGATAGCGAGATGGTTACCACTTCCCTTCTCTTTCTCATTTCAAAATGCTAATTGCTTTGCTGCTTCAATTAATAATAACCCAATGTTGTTTTTTTGCAAGAGTCGGACTCGCGCACTAAGGATTCTGTACAAATTTACCTATGAAAACAGTTAAATTTCCGAATTGAGTTACGAAGTTTTTTCCGAATTGCAAAAAAGAAACTGTGACGTAACAACAAATTAACTGTTTTCAACAACTTTCAACTCGATACCTCTTCGCTTTCCCGAGATAGAGCGTCTTGACAGACAGACCGGTGGACAACAAAGTGATCCTACATGGATTCCGTTTTTTCCTTTTGAGTTACGGAACCCTAAAAAACTTTTTCAGTGTCATTTGTTGTTTATTATAAAATATTGTACAAAAATAAACAGGAAAATAGATACACAAATAAACCTTATTTTTCTTGTGATCCTCAACATTGTATTCAAACGATTTGCATGTATTTTGATACTTCTAATTTAAACATGATAGTAGATTCCTACTCTTTTTTTTTTAACTTGACTTCGATCCCACCTGATGGTAAGTAGCGATGCAATCTTTGATGGTGAGGCGCACTAGTTTATTAAGAGCCTATTCACTCTAGCTTTGAAGACACCTAAATTTATAATCGGACGGGAAGACCGCAGCAGGCAGACTGTCCCAGTCCTTCGACGTACGCGGTATAAACGACGAGGCGAAACGCTTAGTCCGGACCGTAGAGGTTTCAACAACAACAACTCTTCGGCTTATGACGTCGTATGAGTAGGTACGAATATTATGCGTGGATAGTAATTAGTAATACGGAAGGAGTGTTTAAACAGGTTGATTTGCATGTATTTTGAGACTTCTAATTTAAACATGATAGTAGATTCCTACTCTTCGGCTTATGACGTATAAGTAGGTACGAATATTATGCGTGGATAGTAATTAGTAATACGGAAGGAGCGTTTAAACAGGTTTTTCGTAAGTAATGTATTTTGACGTGGAAAGTAAAATTGTTTGTTAGTCGACTTAAAAACGGATACGTAAAAAAATTTCACCCACGCTTATTATTATTTGCATATAATAAAACTGCAGAAGTTTTTCCTTGTGCGCAAATGACGTAAAATGTACGAAATCGATGTACTTAGAAATTTTTTTAACATTAAAATTGTGTGTGTAACTAACTTAGATATATATTATTTAGGCTTTGTTTCATCGCAATCGATTGCCTATATCGAAAGATATAGATACTCTATTCATTAACTGTTAGACGGTACGAAGTTCGCTGGGTCAGCTAGTTGCACATAGTTTATTGTTATATTCATGAAACCCCAAGCGAACGCCAGCGTTCGCGCCTCTATTGTCTTACTATTGTGTCTCAAATTGACGGTATCTGAAAGGTTAAAGTCAAACTATAGCAGGCGACGGGTTGACATTTCTGGGAATCAGTAATGCGAGCGAAAGAGGCCGCTGAAATCGTGAGGGCTAGGACATCCTCACACTGCAACTCCTGCTGCAGGAGATGCCTTGGGTAATCGGGCGTTTCGTGGCGATTTCCGGTCACCGTACTGCGCGGTCTTGTGGGTGCCTCAAAGAGTTGTCAGCAGAACTGACGGTTCCGATGGCCAGCTAGCGTAGAGGGATAGTTCGAAAGAGTTACTATGGCCCTGGAACGTAAAGGGTAACTTTATGAATTCATATGGGTTTTACCACAAAATAGGTAGGTACAGAAGACAATCTCATGATTGTACTTCACTTTTTATACCTACGCTCGGTGGACGCACATTAATGAGCGTTTGAGCCGGAACTGTTCGACGAGCTGGCCGAGACACTCCGAGATGTCGTGTCCGTGAGCAGTGTCTATGTGTGCGTTGCTCGAGCGCGTTTTGTATGTAGATTGACTTCTGTACCTATATATTTTGTGGTTTTACTCAGTAAAGGTCTCGACACGTTTTCTCGCTCCACCCAGAGTGAGAGAAGTTATTTGATGATATCCCATCTCAAAAAAAGACCAGGTTTCTTAAAGTGACACAATAGAAAGATAATGAGAGAGCGAACGGCGTTCGCTTGGGGTTTAATGAAAAAGTAATTTTAGTAAAGTAGTATTAAAGTTATGTTTAACATCTTCTGCTGATGGTACTTTAAAGCTAAACTGAGTTTTGTTTGAGTTTATCAAGATAACAACAAATCGGGTGCCTCCGGTTCGGAGCTCTCGGGAATGGGCCCTCAGGGAATAACCCGAGTTTCTTACCTATTGCAAAGTTAATGTCATGTGTCCAGCACGCCTACTGGGTATGAAGGCTAGAAGGAACGGGGTGGGTCTTTTAGTCAGTAAAAGTCTAACACTATCTCCCACTCCGCCCAAGAGCGGGGGTTGTCATAGGATGATTTTTTCCCACCATAAAAAAAAAATGTGTCCAGCACAAAATGGTTTTGAAAAAGCTTTATGAAAAAGATTGCTAAAACACTATTACATAATTTGCAATCCGAAACGGTTATATTAATTTTTGAAATAAAATAAAACATCATGCAATCAAATATAATGGATTATTCGTCCTATCGTTTTCCATCGGGGCTTTACTGTTAACATAGGTACCTATTTATTTGAATCTCCGAGTTTTATTTATACTCTCAACTACTTCATTAATATTCAAAATACAATTTTTTGGAAAATAAAGTAATCGGTATATTATGTAAGTCTGCATTTGACTAGGCATTAGCCAATGGCGTAGGTAAATATTATGAGTGGTTTATGCTAATTGATTTAGCACATACTAGTGATCCACCTCAGCTTCGCACAGGTGTTAAAAATCTTTGAAATTCTCGGATTTTCTCTATTATCATATTCATCTCATCATCATTATCATTTCAGCCCATAGACGTCCACTGTTGGACATAGACCTCCCCCAAGTGTCGCCACAACGAACTCGAAGGATCGTTCATTGCCGCGTATTCATCTACACTAATATTATAAAGAGGTAAAGTTTTTTATTATTATTATTATTTTGTTTTTTTTATTTGTAGGAGATAATCTCTGCAATTAATGGTCTGATTGCTAAAATTTTCACTGATATAAAGCTGCTTTAATCCTAAGTGACATAGGCTATATTTTATGTACGAGGGCGAACCCGCGGGAAAAAGCAAGTGTATTATACACCTAAACCTTTCTTATGAATCACTCTGTCTATTGGTGAAAACCATGAAAATCTGTTCAGTAGTTTTTGAGTTTAATGCGAACAGACAGACAGGCGCGGGAGCTTTGTTTTATAACATGTAAGGAGGATCTGTAGTAATGTTTTGAAGGAGGAATCAAAGTTTGTCCGTCTATATGTTTTTCACATTTTCAAGACTAAACTACTGAATCTATTTACATAACCACGAATTAAGATGGTGGGAGACATTTGACCAGCACTGGGACAGTTCAGGCTAACTGCAACATTTTTAAAGTTATTATTGTTTTTTTTTAGGTGGGGTAATCATCCACTGACATCCCTGGAGTGGGAGGGAGTGTTCGACTTTTACGGACTAAAAACCCACTCTTGTTCCTTCTTTGCGTTCGTCCCAGAGTCCCGAGTCTCATTTTCACACTGCCCGTGGCCCCAGAATAATTATATTGATGGAGTACGCTTGCCTAGAAGTAACCTATTACCCATGGCCCCTTATTGATCGTGCACGTTTACCTAGAAGTAACCTATTCACTCTTGACTTAAAGAGTAGCTCAAGCCGTTAGGACGAGGCCATGATGTCTTCGTGAAACCGAATATCTTTACCATCTTCTTAACACAAAAAAAATAACCACTTTACCATTAATTCGAAAAAATGAAGAAGATTATGGAATAAAGGCGCTGTTAATAACAAATTGCTGGGAAAACCACGTGATTGAGCGTTGAGATGACGTCAGAATAAAGAAATCGGAGGCGTGGCCAACTCGAGGCGTTTGACGCAGGAGAAGCGAAACTAAACGGTTGTAACTTGGCTAGGGCTGATAAGCGATTAACTTTGAAAAGAGCATATTATAGGGTGTATTTTCCCCAAAAAATTAATAAAATACGTTCTGTGGGATAGTTACATTATAAAGATACCTTCTGAAGTCGTTCTTTATCCCTTTTCCTAGCTGCTCTGAAGGCTGGTGGATCTTGTTCCTCTTCTAAATCCACTGTCATAAACTCCTCAAGCGTCAGAGCACTGGATGGAGTGTCGCCGAATTCCAGGAGTCGCTTGCGCAGCGTTGACTCGTGAACTTTGACTATTCGGACAACATCGGCGGGCGTTCGGTTAAATTCGTGGAGTCGAGCTGCTATGAGGAGAGCTGAAAAAGAAAAATATAATGAGTTTAACTTCAATCTGATTTCGAAATTTCATTAAAAATTTGATATTTCTAGACTTATCAGCTTTGATTATTATCCCCCAAAATCTGAATACTAATCATATGTAGATCAAATCACAAAATTGTCCTCGATAATTGGTAAATTCATAATTGAATCGACCATTCATAGCAATTGCTTCTAAAAAATATTACGCACAGTGTTTTTCCATTTTGATCGCCATTCATTCATAAATCAATAGCCTGTACAATCGTTCCATAAATTGAGTGACATTTTAGGATATAAACAAACGCTAAAAACTTTGCTGTTTACGAATATTAGACTTTATTTAAACAATAAACAGATTAACAGACCTTTTCTAATAAGCCCTTGTACTAATTAAAAATTAGCGGTATAATGTACACTGGATCTTACCCTCGACTGTGATCTCTCTCTGTCACTCAAAGGTTTGCTGAGATACTAGTACATTATGATACAAGTGTGTAATGTTAGTGATTACAAACGAGGCGGTATTTAGACCCGAGCCGTGGCGAGGGTGTTAAGAGAGCCGAGAACGGTAATCATTAATTACTCACGTGTGTCATACGACGTTTTTCAATACACTTGTGAAGAAAATAACTATAAAACGAATTAACTTTTGTGGCGGTAAAAATCTGTTTTCATATTTTTTTTTTTCCTTTCAGTACACTCACTGAAATGACTAAACGGGGGTTGACCGGCGACTCGTGGGGGACGACCTGCGCCCATTCTGATACGATAAACGTATGGCGGGGTGAGATTGAACAATAAGGTTTTAACTACATTGTAGCACTAGTGCGTAATGGTAATCAAAATGTCACAGTTTGGTAACAAGGGCCATTATGTACCTAAGTGCAGTGCAATAAGAGTCACTTTCTGAGCAAGTGTATTGAAAAACTCATTGTTGTGTTCAGCTCGCCTTAGTACATAAATTGTCAAATCACTGTACTACATACAATGTACTATATTAAGTTTTTTTTTTGTGTAAGTACTTACAATAAAAACTTAGGATGATTTTTGTTTTTTAGGGTTCCGTAGCCAAATGGCAAAAAACGGAACCCTTATAGATTCGTCATGTCTGTCTGTCTGTCTGTCTGTCTGTCTGTCTGTCTGTCTGTCTGTCTGTCTGTCTGTCCGTCTGTCCGTCCGTATGTCACAGCCACTTTTTTCCGAAACTATAAGAGCTATACTGTTGAAACTTTGTAAGTAGATGTATTCTGTGAACCGCATTAAGATTTTCATACAAAAATAGAAAAAAAGCAATAAATTTTGGGGGTCCCCATACTTAGAACTGAAACTCAAAAAATTTTTTTTCATCAAACCCATGCGTGTGGGGTATCTATGGATAGGTCTTCAAAAATGATATTGAGGTTTCTAATATCATTTTTTTCTAAACTGAATAGTTTGCGCGAGAGACACTTCCAAAGTGGTAAAATGTGTGTCCCCCCCCCTCTAACTTCTAAAATAAGAGAATGATAAAACTAAAAAAAATATATGATGTACATTACTATAAAAACTGCCAACGAAAATTGGTTTGAACGAAATCTAGTAAGTAGTTTTTTTTTAATGCGTCATAAATCGAAAAAAATACACTATTATTAAAACATCGATCAAAGTTACAACACATTACAAGAACTTTTATATTATGTTACTTGCTGCTACGGAACCCTTCATGGGCGAGTCCGACTCGCACTTGGCCGGTTTTTTTTGTTAGCCGTCAATAGTTATGTCGGTAGCCATTATTTCTGTGGAGTTTGATTAGCTAATCTTAATTTGACCTTGCATATACGACAAAATACAAAAAATGAAGATCATATAATTATGGTTGTTTCTTCCATACAAGTATGTATACACTACTGTAACCTTATTATTTATTTTTTTTATCCAAGAGGAAATACATATGTGACTGATTGACACATATTTCCTCTCACCAAATATTGTAGAGCGTTAGAGAATAAGGAATTAAATATTCGCACAGAAACCAGGGCCACTAGTGCGGATAATTTTGCTTCCGTGCACAATTATGAAAGCCTTAGATATGAGTGAACAAAGAGACTTTTTTGTCACACACTTTTCGTAATTAACTGCTCCACATTGGCACTCGATTCGTATTCATAACACGCAATGTTTGAATAAATAATTGAGTACATTGAGTTCCAATAAATAAATACTAATATTATAAAGCTAAAGAGTTTGTTTGCTCGGATGCGCAAATCTCAGGGACTACTAGTTCGAATTGAAAAAATATTGTAGTGATGGATAGGCCATTTATTGAGGAAGGTTATAGGCCATATAACATCACACTACGACTATTAGGAATGGAACAGTAATCAAAGACGCGGGGTACAGCTAGTACAAAATAAAATAACTGTTTATACCTATTTTTATTTTTATTATCATAATCATCATTAAGTATTATAATTAGCACTGGTTGATGTCATTAAAAAAAAAACGAAAATCCAGTTTTAAATGCGGCCATTTATAGGAGTTTAAAAATCAGTCAAGAACACCACATATAAGTACTTAGTAAAATGAAAGAACCTTATTCGGAAAACCAGTACTTGCTGTATTAAGATTTAAAAAACACGCTTGACCTCATTTTCAATGTTTTTGTCCTTTAGCAACCGTTCGAAAAAAAATAAGATAAAAGGTCCTTTGAGTCTTTACCAAAGACACATTCTTTTTTGTACAGTTTCACCACAATTGCCAACTACTGTAACTCTTGAAAGCCAGGAGTTCCGGAGAAACTGTCTTTTTGCTGATTAAACTGTCTTGGCTGCGGCTTTACATGCTTTCCGAGGCACTGGGGTGTGACACCGCCAACTTCCAAACTCCGGGCAGTTATAGAGTGATTACCTACTAATGAAAAAACCCAACAGCGCTTTTTGCCCCGACCTGCGAATTGAACCCAGCACCCAGGTTTCAGGACACTACGCTCAGTAGTCGCACTTGTGACCGCGAGACCAACGAAGCAGTTAAACTACTTCAGTACATAGAACACATTATACTACTCGTATAAAAACCAGTCCTAAAGAATAAAACTGTGTAAACTCAATACTCTAAGTTGTTGAATAACCCCAGTCAGTACACAGCACTACAAAAGTAAAGCCTGATCTGGCAGTCACCATCATCAGCCAAGAAATGAGAACTAAATTAATCATGAAGCCTCTATGAAGGAACTGCCTATGCGCTAGAAAGGAATGGTCGGAAAAATACGAATCTTACATGAAGTAGGGTCTTACCAGCTCCGCAGATACCGGAAGGTCTTCGCCCAGAGTGAATGGAGTCCCTCTTCATCCTCTGGACTAGTCGCAGAGCCGTCATGCTGACCTCATGGGACTTTTCGTTGAACTGCAGCTGGGATGAGAACCGAAGAATGTAGAGGCATGGATCTGCAAAAGGAAAATGACAATAAGATAGAGTACAAACAGTTTATTTATTTTTAGATCTAAGATTTTGGTTCTGCCGTTAATGTCATAAGCTGACAGACAGTTTTGGTTGCTTACAGATTTGGGTAACGTGTATTTTTTTTTATTTGAATTGCCTCACGTTTATTAGCTATAACGTCTCAATAACGTTCAATATTCACTAATCTAAGTGCTCTAATATCTTAAATACACAACGTGAGCGCTGCAGTGACGCAAGAAGCGGCAAACGATTTGCGGTAGAATGGCATAAAATCGTGTGATTCTAATATTTCTAATTATCGTCTCTACTGCATAATTAGTCTTGCAGTAGGCTGTTGCTAAAGAATTAATGTAGCGTGTAACTTTGGTAATGCCAACTATATTTTATGTAGAACCCCATTTTTGTGATTTTGAGTTTTATGCCTTCCATCTTTGGACATAGCTTGGACTTGGGTCTCCTCTCTTTGAGAGGAAGTGGACAGTCAACTTCCCAATCCATCCTGACACGCCGACCCAGTACACAGTAGTGGATATCAAACGTCTTCGAATGTCTAGGATATGCCAATTTCCTCACGATGTTTTCACCGTTAATGAATTAACTATGATAGGATCTAAGATTACCAGAATTTTAATATTCAACGAAACTTAATGCTGTGCCATATGAAAGATTTATGAACCGAAAACATGAAGTGCTTTCTCAACACCTCCAACCTCGATCAGGTTGAGCAAGCCAACCTTCAAACACCCAGGACTGTAAGACCTTGCTTCAACCACACCAGGCAAACTACGCCATTGTTCTCAACCAGAATAGATGGCGAATGGGAAGTGTTTGAATGAATAAATTGAATATTTTTCCTGTGGGCACAGCTCGTATTTCATATTCGCTGTCTAAATACGAATTTTGAAGGTAATGTGAAATACCATGACGGAACAGGTACGAAATACCACATTACGAGTCACACCGTATAACTGTGAGATTGGCAATGACTTTATATTATAGACGCTAAATAATGGTTATGGTTAATGGTACTTGGTTTATTGTAAGTTTGGCAACAACTTCATAAATGTACGTGCGGTGTCGGTTTTCGGCAATGATACAAAAAATGGCAGACGCACCTATTACGTTTGAATAAAATTAATTGTACTGTCGTTGCTTAATATAATTTGAATATTTATTTTTGTACAAAAAGATTCAAACTAGTTATAGATGGTCAAGTGTTATTCCAAACCATGTTTAAAACTATGCCATTAATCAGGATCTGTTTAAAACACGAAAGACTGCTTTTTAAGGTTACGGTACCGAAATAATTATACGGTACTAGCTGACCCGGTGAACTTTGTACCGCCTAATAGTTCTGTTGTGATAACTTTTAGCTAAGCTGTCAACTCTACCCTACTCTACCCTACACTACCCTACTCTACCATACTTCATTTGTTACGAAAAATGTGATAAAAGAAAAACAGCTCGACCGATTTTGTGCAAACTTCACATAAACCATCTACTAAATAGTCTGAACAAAGCCTAAACATTTGGTTTGGATAGGTGAGCCCGTTCTTGAGTTATAAAATTACAACGAAAAGTGTCATTGATTTTTATATATATAGATTTTAATTATTATATACCACAGTGTCTCAAAACGAAAGTCTATGACCAGTGCGTGTTGCCAGTGATTACATATGGCTCCGAAACGTGGTCGCTTACAATGTGGCTCATCAGAAGTCTTAAAGTCACTCAAAGGGCAATGGAAAGATCTATCGGAGTTTTCTTGCGTGATAACATCAGAAATGAAGATATCCGCAGGAGAACCAAGGTTACAGACATAGTGCAAAGAATCGCCAAACTTAAATTGCAATGGGCAGGGCTCATTGCTCGCAGAACAGATGGTCGATGGGGACGAAAGGTTCTGGAATGGCCACCACGTACCGGAAGACGAAGCGTTGGAAGACCTAACACAAGGTGGACCGATGAATGGTGAGGGTCGCGGGAATCCGATCCACCCGGTCATTATAGCGACACTTGGGGAGGCCTATGTCCAACAGTGGACGTCTTTCGGCTGAACTGATGATGATGATTTTAATTATAGACTCAAAAGATGACAATAATAAACAGTGAAAACCTTTTTGCTAAACCTTGTAATTCTGGGAAAAACACTACAGATATCATCGTAGGCGACGAATCCACTACGATCGTAGGTGTAAACTTACCGTAAAACCTAACAAGGATATCCGGATGCGATAATAAATGGCTTCCTTGTGTCATTTAAGGTTAAAAGGCGTTAACACCTTAGGTACAAACGTTCGTAAATATTCCATACAAGTTCGGAAAAGGAATCTTATATGATAACTAGCTGCTGCCAGGCTTCGCCCGCATGAAAGTCGGTTTCTTCATACAAACTTTGGACCCCGTTTCATTCCTTTAGGGGTTGAATTTCGGAAAATCCGTAGCGGATATCTACCTACACCCTATAAGGAACATAACTGCCCAATTTTAAGTTTGTGGGTATTATAGCTTCAGAGATTTCGTGATTAATCAGTGAGTGGAATTTCGTTTCTATATATTTAGACAGATAACACCCTTGTATTTCTACGTGGTGGGGCTTGCACGCTCCAATGAACCCTAGGTCTGAGTCAGAAGATTTAACGAATTTTAAGTGTGCAAGTCACCCGTGCCATTTCATGGACGTGTATTTTAACAGTGGTCAGGCAGGTGCCAATAGCCCCTGCATAGGACTAGGCAAAAAATCGCTAAACCGTACTCATATATTTTGTCTCCATATCCAGTAATTGACTTGCCAACGACCGGGAGTTGTCTTTGGGTTGTATAGAGCATTCAGGGAGAATCACCGGGTGGATCTACATTTAATTTAATTATGTCCAGGACGCTTAGGTTCTTGGATATATTAAGACAATAATAATAAATCGTTGAAGGAGCACTTTCTTGGCCGCCTGAATAGCCTTTTATCAAGCGGGAGCAAGGTGCACGCCTTAAACGGCTGGGTCATGTTGTTTTTTTTTTGTGTACTGTTCCGACCACTCAAATGAACTCAGTAGGAAGTTGACGATGATATCACGTTATACTGGGATCGGTTTATCATCATTGACAGGACTACTGCTGCCGACTAGCTTGACATAGTGGTAATACACCAGTTAGAGCGTCGCACACCGATTGTTGTTATAGCGGTAACTCATGACGAGAATCTCGTGAAAACTGAGAAAGATAAATAAACTAAGTATCTTGATTTAGCTCGCGAGGTTGTCGACATGTAGGAAGTGGATACAGGAGTCATTGTACCGGCATAATAGCCAAGACTCTTGACATCTGAGGAAGCTATAGGATGCAGTTGGATCAAGGGCTTGATGCAGAAAGCGGTACTCCACGGCGCGTATTTTTAGGAGATTCCTCTCAATGTCCACCCATAGCTTGCACCTTGTTCTCCTGATCTGATTACTTTATGTAATGATTATGTACGTGAGCTCACGTGTTTACGAAGTAGCCCACGATACAGGAGTAACACCTATTGGGACAATGTTTATATTTAAAAAATTAGGAACACGGCTCTAATTAATGTAAGCGCTGAACAAATTTATTTAAGGCAAAATATTCGCGACGTTAATTTGATATATAAATATACGAAGGCAGAAGAAAATATGGAGTCGATTCTGGTAAATCGAAATATTTTACCTACATTTTTTTTACCTACAAAGACAATTTTTGCAGCATTTTGAGAAATATAACTAAAGAAATAAAGCCATGGATATGGTTGAATGATTTGGTAGCTAATGTTTGAGTTTATATTTTTGGACATGAGGTTAAGTTCTGGGGCAAGACCAGACCGATTATATTCAAATACGGAATCACGTGTTTTTTACCTGCACATTCATTTACCTATAATAATACTAATATAATAAAGTGGAAGTTTCTGTTCGTTGAAACGCGCTAATCACCAGTCGAATTAGGATAAACCTTTCTATATAAGATAGTTAGTTCCATGTCGATGTAACTTATCTTATACAGATTATCTTCGCTTCTAATGCTATGACCCACAGAAGCGAAGCAGCAACCAAAGACGCGGATCAAACCGCGGGTGGTAACTAGTTTATCATAATTTATATCGATGATGGCATTTCTAAGAAATATTACGTTCTCACAATTTATAAACTTCATTAATATGCAAAACGGAATTTGATATTTAAAGTAAAGTCAGACGTAACAGGTATTGCAGAAAATATTTATGTTTTATATTAGAACTGACGCGATATTTATTATTTGAAATAAACTAGTGCTTGACTGCGATCCCACCTGATGGTAAGCAGTGATGCAATCGTTGATGGTAAGGCGCACTAGTCTAGCCTTGAAGACACCTAAATTACAATTGGACGGAAAGACCGCAGCAGACCAATAGTTCCAGTCCTTCGATGTACGCGGTATAAACGACGAAGCGAAACGCTTAGTCTGAACCGTAGAAGAATGTGTAAGACGATTTCGTCAATGCAGAATACGATTTTACACTATCTAAATGTGCTTATTCTTATAAAGTTGCAGGATGTTGCCACAAAAAAAAGCAACAAAACGTTGGCAAATATCAACGACCATACAGCTCAAAATGTTGGTCCTTACAAGGATATTCAAGTTTTCATTAGGTATTAATATTAAATGGTCAAAGGCTTTTCGCAGGTACCTATATTTTATTGTTTATGTTACTGACAAGGTTAAAAACAGGGATGTTACGGAGCTTCGACTCCGACTCCGTTAAGTCGGAACTTCTGATATTATTACACCTTCGGTTACGACTTCGGCTCCGATACTTTTAAATCGGAGGTTTTAATCGGAGATCGAAGCATAACATAGCGGCGGCGGGCGGTCTGCGTTAACTGTTGTTTATTTGAAAACATGCCATTTTTTTTTCATTGTGTTTTATTATATAATTAAAAATTAAAATGAAAAAAAAATTGACTGAATAATGTTTTATTGGTCCTTAAATAAAAAATCACTCTCCTGCCACCACTTCTGACCAACTTCAGACTCCGGTTCCGATATAATTACCTCCGTTACATCCCTGGTTAAAAATATCTTTATGTATAAAAACTAGCTTCTGCCAGCGGCTTCGTCCGCTTGAAAGTAGGATTCTCCATACAAACTTTGGACCCCCGTTTCATCCCCTTAGGGGGCAAATTTCGAAACATTCTCTCTTAGTGCTCCTTTGCATCATAAAAGCTAGTCTTTTGCAAAATTTCAGGTTTCTAGACGTAGTAGTTTCGGCTGAACGTTGATATGTCAATCTGTCACTTTTCCTTTTTATAATACACTAGCTGTCCGCCCTGACTTCGTCCGCGTGTACTTCGTTTATCGCAACGTGTTTTCCCGTAGGAATAAGATGTTTTTCCGGGATAAAAAGTAGTTCTTTTCCATGTCAAAGGCTATATATGCATGACAAATTTCATCCAAATCCGTTCAGCCGTTTTTTCGTAATTAAGAAACAAACATCCAAACATCCACACTTTCACATTTATAATATTATTATAGTTAGGATAAATCTAAAGATAGATGTATCCCTATTTTTCCTGATCACGCTACAACGTGAGACCGGCTAGGGCTGGACCAATTTTAATAATCTTTTTTGTTTTATTCACCAGCATACAGAGAAAAAAAAAACTTAATTAAAGTAGGGTAAGTACAAGTAGGTAGGTAGGTAGGTAGATTAGGGTAGATAACTAGGTAGGGTAGAATGGGGTAGGGTGGGGTAGAGTAGAATAGAGTAGTCAGTTGACGGAAGCGAAACCACGAGCAAAATAAATATTGATAGGCAAAAACACAAGGTAGATATTTTACAATTGAGTGACATTGCTGACCGTACAACTGAAAGTCCATATAACACTCACTGTACTCATAATATGACGAAATCAAATGACGATCCCAAATAATACTATACATAAAAAGAATACCTCTTCTTATTATAACATTTAAAGGCCATACAATGTCACTGGACCTGTATTTTAAATTTAGAATTTAACATGATTTTCTGCAAAGTAAGCCGGCCAGCATTAGTTATTGGAAGTTGTTCAGACAATTCAGACCATTCAGATATGTTACTGTTTTATACGAAAAGACTTGAAATCGTGGATATTTTTGACAATCAGAGACTATGTGAATGGATTGAAACGGTATCAAGTGCTACACATCTCGCAACTTTGATCACATGGATTTTTTTTAGAATAAGGTAAGTGTCCGAAAATTAATTAATGCGTACATAAAATAAACCCTATGTCACTCAGGAATAAAGCAGCTTTCTATCGGTGAAAAAAATTTAGCAATACTTCCAGAGATTACCTACCCCCTACAAATAAAAAAAGAAACTACATCTTTATAATATTAGTGTAGCTGTACATAGTGTAGACTGCTAGGTAATCTGCAAGGACTAAGGGATTTTCCGAAAGATTTACCGTGGTCCTCGCAAAGAGCAACTTAAAGAACACTAGGCTTTAGTCAGCAAATGTCTGATACTATCTCCCGCTCCACCCAGAGCAAAAAACAATAATTTGATAATTTCGCCCGTAAATAAAAGATCGCAAATCAATGTCTCCAAACTATATCCGTTATGTTCAAGGTTAACCAGCCAACGCCACGCGCGAGCCATCTCTCGTTGAAAACCAGTGTTATAGCTTTGTCTTCCATACAAGTCACAGCATGGTGCCTTGTGTCCTCTTGAGCAATTAAGATATAACTACACTGCTCACACGTGTGCCACACACGCCGATCTGGGCACGTCGGTCTCCATACAATTGCCAAAACGGATCTGAGCGCTCGACGTCAGAGTGGTAATCGCTTTGCGCATTCCATACATTGGCGAGCCAATCGTCTTCGTTGTTAGATACATGCAGCAACGCAGGGAACGAATCAGGAGTGACGCCTATGACGCGGCGAGCCAATCACTGACACTCCCCGCCCCCGCGTCTCACTTCGCACCACTATAGAGACCGAATATTTGACTTCTGCTCAATTTGAAGCCAGCGCTTAAGATCCGTGACGGTAATTGTACATTTTATATGGAAACTAGACTTGTAGAGCTACACTTGATCCAAGCCACGCGACGTCGTTCTACGTACAAATCAGGTGTGTTACACGTGTGTACGTGTTGTACGTCGGTCTAATGTAGTTCTAACTTCATGCTCTTTTGCCGCAGATGTGACATATCCTTCACCTTATTTTTGTTATTTTTCATGTGTAATATTTGCCGTGAATAAATTATTTTCTTTCAATTTTAAATCATTCATCATCATCATTACAGCTCACGTCCACTGTTGGACATATGCGTCACCCAAGTGTCGCCACAACGACCGGTCCTGTGCGTCTCGCCTCCATCAGATGTCCGCGACCCTCACAAGGTCATCGGTCCACCTTGTGAGAGGCCTTCCAATGTTGCGTCTTCCGGTACATGGTCGCCACTCTAGAACCTTTCGTCCCCATCGACCATCTGTTCTGCGTGCAATGTGCCCTGCCCATTGCCACTTAAACTTGGCGATTCTTCGAACTATGTCGGTAATCTTGGTTCGCCTGTGGATATATTCATATTCATTTCTGATGTGATCACGCGGAAGCTCCGAACATAGGTCTTTCCATTGCCCTTTGGGTGACTATAAGTCTTCTTATGAGGCCCATTGTAAACAACCACGTTTCGGAGCCATATGTCATCACTGGACATAGACTTTCGTCTTGAGACACTGTGGTATATTGGACGAAAGGATACCGCGCAGCTTCCCGAACGCTGCCCAAACGAGTCGGATTCGACGATTGACCTCTTTCTCAAATTTACACCTACTCAACTGGACCGTGAGTCCCAGGTAAACGTAGTCGTTCACGACTTCGAGTGTAGAGTATCCGATCTTGAAAGGAGTGGGTGTTACATGGATGTTAACCATGACTTTACTATTGTCCATGTTCATTTTAAGTCCCACTCTTTCGGAAGCTCTACTGAGGTCACCTACCATTGTACTGAGCTCCTCCGTAGTCTCAGCCATGACCTATGTCGTCAAAAAACCGAAGGTAAGTCATGTACTCGCCGTATCTAGAATGGATGGTGATAAAAAAGAAGACTATACATATAATATTCCAGCAGACGCTAAAACGGACAAGGCCTATAAAGACTACCTGAAGCCATGACAAGGTCAAAATTCAGAGAAGACACCGTCCAGTATAATCTAAATTAACAACAATAAAAAGGCTGCACACGTAACCAAGTGCAACTCACGCACAGTTTAAGGTCCTTGAACATCTGGCCGGAATTAAATAGTCACCCCGATTGGATGGATTGCATGTTTTTTTTTATATCCATTTAATTCCGGCCAACTGCGTCCGGATATAGCCCCGCTAACATTTAAATCCATTTTCTTTGCGAAATATTGATAGATTTAAATTTTCTATGTGAGTACATTCTGAAGAACACTTAACCAGTAATTTTTTGTGTAAGTAAGTAAACATAATTATTTCTAAACGTCAAAGCCGTTTGAAAGGAGTAGGGAAAACAAGTGAAAAAATATCATGGAGTTTTTTATTTTTGTTTTCAAAATTATTAATCATAGGTACGAAAAAATCATTTAAGTTGATAATTTTGTACTTGAGTACCTATTGACCTAGCCGTTACCGAGGAGTAGGCTTCAGAATGTCACTGCTCGGGCGCTAAGGCCTTAATTGTTTTGTTTATATTACACAACCTGCAATTGGCGCCAAAACAGACTAATTTTAATGTCTCTTTAATTACATTTATATGCTGAATTCGTGTTTACGGACTGGAGGCCACTGCAAATCCTTTAATGCAATACCTTCATGAATAGCTACTGTGTCCAATAAATGTTTTAAAATATAACTTGTTCGTGTTGTTAAAATAAGACACGCAAAATGTATCCAGTATTATAAAAAGGTCAAGGAATCAAAAAACTTGAAGTGGTTAACAAGAGGCTTAAGCTTAACTTGCTTTTCTCAAGATAATTTTTTATATAAAATTCATTTAGTTTGATAATTAACTTATAAGCGGCTTTTGATTGAATGACACAATATCATTACTTGACACTGTGATCATGTCTTCGTTTCATCACTTATTCTCTTACTTATATATATTTCGTATGTATGTATATGTGTATCTATTTTAGTAGGTATCAAGTTTTGTTTACTTTTTTTGTTTGCACATAGTGCAACCCCATTTTGTGTCCATTCTAGGTTGCCTGGAAGAAATCGCCTGGTGCGATAAGGCCGCCAATTGTAAGTGTTTAATTATATGATTTCCTTTTGTTATAAATAACAAATAAATGACAACACAAAATCATATTATTATTTGTGGTTATTTGCATCTATCAAATTACCTACTACATTCAACAATCATCATTATTTTCAACAATTAAAAAAAATACCTAAGTCGACAACGACACCACACCACACAAAATCGTGCTTAGTAAATTAGATACCTGGTCTAGAAGGCGGAAGAGACAACCCACTTAAGTAATCAATAATACAAATGAATGCAAAATCATTACAAGATAAAGGATAAAATTTGTCTTTTTGACAAACCCTGAAACCGTAACGGCTAAAACATTACATGTCGGAACTAGCACTATCTCTTATGTAAAAGGAAATAATGTTTTGTATGCAAACCGAACCCACTAGCCTAGAAAAGTAGTACAGCGCGATGGTTAGCTAACCTTCACCTTACTAAACAGTCTGTTTCCGATACGAGCCGAGAACCGCATTGCAGACTAACTGCAACACGATATAAAGACTATATTGAAGAGAAATTGTGGCAATATTTTATCTATCCATATACAAGGTTATTTTAAAAACACTGGCCCGCGCGCCTCAAGGAGTTGTCAGCAACAGCAGGGGCCCAGCCGGGTCGAAGCCTACCGGGGCCAGGGTTATCCGAAAGGGCGCTCGAGCCCCGGTATGAAGGCTTGAAGGAACGGGATGGGTTTTTTAGTCAGTAAGAGTCTGACACTATCTCCCGCTCCGCCCAAGAGCGAGGGTTGTCATTAGATGATTTTTCCCATCGAAAAAAAAAAAAAAACATCTCAGGACTATGTTACCACCACCATAAACAACAACTTTTGTTCTATGACTTTTAAAAATTTATTATAATATTTTAGTCTATTAGATTTTCATACAAAATATATAAAAATGAATCGCAAAATGTGTTGGTAAGCGCATAACTCAACAACGCCTGGACCGATTTCGCAAATTTTTTTTTTGTTGTGTTCTTTGTTATGAGGAGAAGGTTCTAAAAATGAAAATTAGGGTAGTGTAGGGTAGAGTAGGGTAGTGTAGGGTAGAGTAAGGTAGAGGAGGGTAGAGTAGAGTAGGGTAGGGTAGAGTAAGGTAGAGGAGGGTAGAGTAGGGTAGAGTAGGGTAGGGTAGGGTAGAGTAGAGTAGAGTAGGGTAGGGTAGAGTAGGGTAGAGTAGGGTATAGTAGGCTGAAGTAGGGAAGAGCGGGAGCGAAGCCGCGCGGGTACAGCTAGTACGAAAATAAAAATATTTAAATTGAATGTTCTAAATATTATGAAGGTCGCATAGCAAGCGATAGTACAATAGCGGAGGGGAGCGGGGATCTGGAGGCCGGGGTGCTTGATGCGCTTGAGTCATGTTTAGCAAAATACAGACTCATTGAAATGTGTTAGATTAATGAATGAATTATGTATTGTGTATTTTTTTTTATAACGAAAGTGGTTGTTTATGATGTTAGCAATACAGTCCTGCAAGGTTGTTAGTTTTTTACAAATAACCCTGTGTATAAAAGCGAAATACCACTCACTGATAAATCACGAAATCTCAGAAACTATAACACCTACAAACTTAAAATTTTGCAGACATCCGCTACGGATTTTCCAAAATTCAACCCCTAAAGGAATGAAACGGGGTCCAAAGTTTGTATGAAGAAACCGACTTTCATGCGGGCGAAGCCTGGCAGCAGCTAGTTATCATAAAAGATTCCTTTTCCGAACTTGTATGGAATATTTACGAACGTTTGTAGGTACCTAAGGTGTTAACGCCTTTTAACCTTAAATGACATTGTGACACAATGACACAGTGATTTTACAAAACTCCTCCCCTAAGTGGGTAAAACGGGGGTCTTAAGTTTATGTGGAGTAACCTACTTGTAGTCTACTTCTTTTATACTACTAGTGTATAAAAAGTACACCAGCCAAGGAAGCAATAGGGCACGGCACAATAGCAGCAATTAGACCTGGAACCTTACCATAACGTGTTAAAATGTCTGACGTGCGAGCGAGAAAGAGCTATATATATATATATATATATATATATTTAGATATATCTCTTTCCCTTCAACAATTTAGGTCGTCAAATGGATCGCGTCGAGAGATAGAGAGAGAGAGGGCATCTGATATGATAAAGAATCTAGTGAATTGGCATAGACCCCTTTCCGGCTGACTCATGCTGTCCAGACAAGGAAGCTTCGGAAAGTGTGCCGTATAAACCGGTAGCCGATGACTAGCTACCACTATTATGGTGACTGCTTCGACGATAAGGCACAGCAGACAGCACGCAGCAGTCCAGTGGTACAATGCGATGGGTAGTTAACAATCACCTCTGTACACAGTATGTTTTCAATATTAAAAGAATATTGACTGTATTGCTTCATCTAAAGGTCACAATACGATACACCAAGATATAAAACCAATGATCATCTTACTGCCTTTGTCTCATGTTATTCAGGGTCAATGAACCACGTATTCTTCTTCCATCCTTCCCTGTCAAACATCACGCTATCATTGAATCCCTTTTTTCACATCACTGTTCACATAACTCATCTATTTTTCTTGGATCTCTCTCTTCCTCTCCATCCATCAGCATTTTATATTCATCACTTAAGGCCAGGTTTTTTTTACTAATTGTGAACTTTTTTGAACATAATCCACAAATATAGATAAAAGAGAACACCGTGAAAAATCACTTTATTGAAATTGACCACATGTCCAACCGCTGCGCGCTGGGTAATAATCAAATCATGATATAAATTAGTTGTCTCGATAAAAAAAAATCACGAACTTGACCCTACCTTACGATTTCAAACGTGTATAGGTATCTACGAGCAAAGAAATATAAAAAACAGTCTACGAGATTATATCACGGAAATATTTGTAGGTTACACAAAATAATAAAGCATGTTTTTTTTAAAGGGTCTGGCAAAAACAAAAATCTTGAATAGTTGAGCTATGTAATTTTTTTAATAAAAATAAAATCGCGAAGTCGTCACGAGATTCGGGCCAGTGCCTACAAAATACTCTGTGACTACAACAACCGGCTCTCATTTGATCCCTATAATAGTCTAAGATCCGATTAAGAACGACCTTCACCGGTCTGTTTAATGGATGAAACGTATTTTATGATAAATTTAGTGTATTAAACAATATAACGCGGGTGGGTTGCCTAAGAAATTCCTGGCCAGACTATTATTAATTAAAAATTGAAAATTTACTTTTTTTGTAGAAAATTGCGCAACCGTTATTCATACCAGATTTTTTTGCAAACAACACTATAACATCGTATTCGTAATGAAACAGCGTTTATTTTGATATAGAATTTGTTATTTATCAAAATAAACACACCTGTTTATACCTGGCAACCCATAGTTATGCCAGGAAACAAATAGGCAACCCAACATTTTTATGTTCTAAAGGCTTCACTCTTTCGGTTAGTATTAAATTTATTCGTTAAACACAACGGTGCATTTTATGAAAAAAAAAAAAAAATTGTTTGGCCAGGAATTTCTCAGGCAACCCACCCGCGTTATATTATTTAATATACTAAATTTATCATAAAATACGTTTCATCCATTAAACAAACCAGTGAAGGTCGTACTTAACCGTATCCTGTACTATAACTACTCGTACAATATAACGGTTATATTCAAGAGAAATGTAGGTGATTTCGCCCTTGATGAGTTTTGGGAAAAAAGTGAGTACGTAGGTAGCGTATGTACCTATGCTGTAAGCTGAGATCATTTTGGGAAAACCAGTATCGTTGGAGGTAAATTTTAGTAATCGCATCTTCAGGTATTTATATAGGTTTTATTATTTAAAGTCAAGCTTTGCTGCTTTGCATCTCTAATATGTTCATTACGGATTTGTCTCTAACTAGTTTTTGCCTACAGCTTCACCCATGTACATAAAATATAGCCTATGTCACTAAGGAATAAAGCAGCTTTCTATCGGTGAAAAATTTTAGCAATCGGAACAGTACTTTCAGGGATTACCTCCTACAAACAAAAAAAAACAAAAAACCAACTGTAAACATCCTGTTATCTATCTTTAAAGGAGAATTGAGAAGCCTACTGCCGATTACAATCAGCTAATGAATGCACTAAGATGACCTTATCAGTACCGGTGTTAAGCAAATATTTGTATTACTAAGAATTTACATAATTTTCTACGTCTGCATTTCGCCATTTCCAAGACTCACGCGTATTAAATTTAAAGGCCACACGATTTTCACAATGCGGCCGATATAAATATTATGTAGTTCTCAACACTGAATACAAAGATATATCTATAGACAACATAAGTAAACTTGTTTTTGTTGAGTTACTTATTATACTCGAGTTCTCACAACACTTTATATGAAAACAACGGAACAGTGTGAGAGCAATATCAATCTGTATAATTCAGGTATTCTATACAATACCTAGGCAATGTATAGAATATTATAAATATTACTGTCCATTAGATACTTTACCAAAGTAATGAATACAATTTCTATAGATTGTGTAGAGTTGCTGATTCATCTGCAATGTGTAAAATAAATAGATTTTCGTACATAAATTACTTACCCGCTTTAGGTGTTCTATACGTTGCCTAGGTATTCTATAGAATACCGGATTATACAGATTGCCGTTAACCACAGAAATCTTAATAATTAAGATTTCTGTGCCGTTAACATATACGAGTACATACATCATTTATTTTCCTTAATCATATATTCCCATCTGTTGAGTTGATGGTAACATTAATTGAATTAGTCATACTTTAATAAAAACATTACGGCAAAATAATGGTCCAATGACTCATTCACACCCATAATCGTCCTAACTCCGCTCATTTCTCGAGCAAAATGAGTATAAAGTACAGCACTTACATACAGTTCGCTGACCAAGAGGCAAAAACTAACAATTATAGTTTCAAAAGAACATATAACGATTGATTCTATTTACGTAATAATTCAAGGTGGATACGTTAAATTCGTAGCAAATTAATTAACGGCGATACTATGAGTAGTTGCGTCAAAATCTTTCACAAGATCATGCTTCTACCGTGATCAGAAAGTTTAGTCATCGGAATCTTGTAAAATTTAAAACAACAGATTCTGAAGACTGCTACTATGATAAGGATAGAAATCAAGGAAGAATTATCAACATTCAAGAGGCTTGGCAGTTGATTGCAGTATGACGTTATCATTGTAGAAGCGAGCCTCGACTATTTCCTGATTATTACGATTTCCTTTGTCTTGTCTTTAAATTAAGTGAAAGAAATTACTAATTTTATTATCAGTGGTCCATTACAACCGGAACCTAGCATTTCGACTAAAAGTAATCCGGAAACATTAGCAGAGGATCTTTAGAACCGAAACCTAGCATTCGGGCTAAAAGTGGAAACAAAAACTAGCATGATATGATGAAGAGGAAATACTGATTGATATGAAACCTTCACTGTCAATAAAGCATAGGGAGATAAGGACCCTAATTTCTAGACCGAACATAGACCAATAACAAGTAACATTGGGGGAATGAAGTCCCAAGGCAGGATCTAGGAACACTATAAATGAATGCTCTCATACCGAGACTAGAAAAGATAGTAAAGAATTTATAGCTGTAGTTTGTAAATTTTCAAACAAGGACGGCTAAGGAAAAATACGGAAAATTTTATTCTTGAATCAAGTCCTGTTGACCTCAGCGGCGTTAATGCTTTGCTGGTGTGATCTTCAGTTTTCCTATTGTTTCTTTATGGCCTTATTGTAGACCTGATTATAATGGGAATCACGTGGATTACGAGAATCGATTGCGTTTAGAATGGGATATTGACACCATCATCAAAGGTTATCAGGATCTGATGTAGGGTTCTGTACTCGATGTGTAGGGAGTACGAGAACTTTATTAATCGATAGACAGACAACAAGCAACTTATACAACGCCGGGTCTAGTAAAACGCATCAAATTTTACCCAGGAGTTCTTTTTGTAACAATGAAGAAGCACTAAGGAAAGTGTTTTAAAAATTCAACACCTCTAGGCAACGTTTGTATGGCAATCCATCATTTTTGATATCCCATCAGGTACACGGTTTGTTCTTTAGTATTTACTTTTCAAATAATATTTAAAAAAAGAGGTTATGTTTGCTCATATTTTGACAATTGCCTTTTTCAAACCGGAAATCTTTACGTTCAAGCACGTGGGTGATCGAAAGGCACTCGCTGACAAAGTAGTTGATTACCTTATTATCGATTACACAATGTATGAACTTGAACAATAAAATATAGCACCTATAAGTGACCAACCAATGACTCAGGCTGTAACCAAAACCTTGTAGTATTACCTCATTGACATCTGAATAAAAATAATGTTAGTTTACTTTAAACAGCAGTGTTATTTCATAATTATTGTCAAGCGTCAGTAGGTTATCCACAAAATAATGATTCCGGACATATAATTCCAGGGTTTTCCTTATTTGGTTAGATAGAAGTCTAGGATTCTCAAATACTTGATTAAAATGCAAATACAATGCAAACCGCAGAGGTATTTAAATCTGTTTAACTATCCAACATAACGGGTCGGCCATACAGCGAAACGTGTTTGATTCAAAAACAAAGGCGATCTCGCTCAGCAATAGCATGTATATGGTCTGCTTACAGGCTGCGCAAACGCATCTTGAATGCCGATAGCTTTAATGCCACCCGCGGTAACCTCATTCGTCGTATGAATATGAGGTGTGAATTAAATAAATATAAAATACACATGCTTGAGGGCACCGTGAATTCGTGACCTCGGGTCGCTTTCAAAATCACATCAGGTCTTGGACGTAATTACTTTGTGAAAATGAGAAGGGCAACTGTATAAGGGCATGAAGCACTTGCAATAATCAATTGTGATTCTTATCACGATCTTTCTCGATTAATCTTCGATTGAATAGACGATAAACTTCTTTGTTCTCCAAAACTGTTTATTTTTTGTAGTTTGACGTCAAAAACTGTTTAGATGGCAGGAACTAAAATTTAAATTCATGTATCAGTTAACAGCTGTTGAGTGGTTTAAGTATTATGGTTAACTGGCCTTCTAATGCTACTTCCAGTTGAGAAAAAAATTAAAGGTTTTATTTTTTTAGTGTTCAAATCATAATTTAATTATCACTTCATCTCCGTCAAGCAACCTTCTTTGAGATGCGTATTCTTGTATATTGGTACATATTGTATTTGTACTACAAGTTGTAACTCTTAAACTGTAGACAAGGTTGCTTAGCACAAAACACCTTTACCTAACTGGCAGTTAGGAACCTTCAAAATACCATTAACAGAAGGAATAGGTCAGAGGTTTTGTCATAACTATGAGAGATGACTATTTAGAATGACAGGTCAAAACGACATTTTCAGAGCAGAGAATTTATTGCAAATACTTCTGTCATTATCATCACTGTTGTTTCTCTCTAATAGGTACATGTCTTTATTTTTCTTCTTAGTGTTGTTTCTGTTTCTTTTTTGATGTGAGCAATCATCAAATAACTTCTTCAGCTCTAGTTGGAGCAATAGGGAGTGTCAGACTTTTATTGACTAAAACTCACTAGTGTTCCTTCAATTGCCTTTTGCATTTCAGAGTATATGTAACTCTTTCGAGCATACCCAAAACTTTCTAAGAGCTATAAAATGTTTTAGTCTATTTTTACATAGTAAGTATTGTCTTTGTTTATTTCAAGGCAAAACTGTACTTCCGATCGCGATATTAAAAAATTATAAGTAGGTATACTATTAATCTTAGCAATTAGAAAATCTGTATGTATGTTATTCAATCACGCCTCAACGGATAAATGGAATTGGTAAATTTTCAGGTCAGTGGTAGACCATGTGGTCAGGATATTATCATACTTTTTGTCGCAGTAAAAGTTTAAACGGGATAATTCAGGATCTGCATACTGGTAATGCCGCTAGCCAAAGTAACGTATCAACCACGCAAGAACTTGAAAAGTGTTTTATTTTTTCGTTTATTATTCTTAGAACGATGAAATTTTCATCCATGCAGGATGTCGCGGGCGTCACCAAAAATACTGCCCTTAATACAGATTGGGTAGCAAAATTCACATATATTCCTCACGTTTGTCGGAGAATTTATCGTCAATGTTATTTTATTTACCGTGGACCTAATTAAGCTAATTGCGTGCTTACGCCTCCAGAATGCCACATAGGTATGCAGTTAATTTGGCTCAATTAATTAATTTTTCACTAGTTTGTTCTGTCTCTATAGCAGTCACTTGTTTTATTTCAATTGGACTTTAGATTTCAACACTCAATTTTCACTTCAGGTTTTAAATTATAATAAAAACAAGAAGTGATTAAAAGTGAGCATTTTTTAAACAATCCACGAAGGTGTGTCTGGTAAAAACCCTTCTGAACAATAACTTGACGTGTAGGAATAAAAACATAAACATTTAGAAGAAATAGATAATCTTACCGGTTATGTGACGCGTACAGTTAAGAAAACCCAAACAAAGACGCGGAAAAAAATGTAAGCTGATATTTTGCCTCAGGCAAAGCTTCCGGCAGATAGAATTTAAGACTGCCTAATAAATTGAGATACTAATGGTAATACCGGCAATACGTGATAATTTGCAAAACCAAATGATTCATTAAATAAAACACAATCTTGCAAAACTGCTTATGAAATCAAATAACTGGAAATTAAATGACATATCTACGTTTCGCGATCTAATCAAGATAACGACGTGATTAGACGACACCGATAACAACTGCATTATGCCCTGCATTGATAAACTATGACATCATATACTTTCTCGGTCCAAGTTGGCTGCAGAGGCAGGTGTCCCGAGCGGCCTTGCGCAAGAGTGGGCCGCCGGTGTTCGTGGGCCGAGCGACGAGATCGGGCGCAGTCGGTTGAGCGCACTGGCGCGGGCGCATTGATTTACGGAATAAAATACGAACTGTTCCGCTGTTCATTCACGAAATACTAGTTCGTTAACCCGGGCGTTTTAAACTTTTTAGTGAATTACCTAAGCAGTGTTGTGTTCAGTGACTAGTTTGCCGACAAACCTGTGGTCATGCTGCAAGTGCTGCTGTGCAGTTCCCTGAAGGAATGAAATGAAGGGAAGGAGTTACCGGGCGCCCAGTAAGCTTCCAGTGGTTCTGGGGAAAGTACTCCTGCGCTGGCTCTTCACCAAAGCCGACCTCGTGTTCTTTGTTTACCGGTTCGTTTCTTATCTATGATATTATGTGCTACCTCGTACTTTTCGCCTCGTACAAAGTAAGTACAGCGATGCCTCCGTATAAATAAATAATGATTGATTACAATTCACATTAACGCAGGAATGCGTGATGCGCACCAACTGTACAACAGAACGATCGGTTGTTGATTAGATAATTTATTGTCTTCTACAATATCTCTCAAGTTTACTTCAAAGAGCGTACTAATCATTGTATTCACAATGTTATCAATTCACCAATCTTTCAAAAGCCGCCTTGGTCTCATTTTGACAATGAGAAAAATTTAGATTAGATTAAATATAACAACATTTCACGTCGCTTTATGATAATGAAGGCTAAATAACACAATCAGGAAATAAATTATAGAAGCTAGAAAACTTTCAAAATGTAAAAAAAAAAATTGGATAATTAGAAAGCTAGTAAAAAGACATGAAATCATCAAAGGTCAAGTATTGTTTTTTGTGTGTTTTACTGGGTTCATGAAAACTTGCTAGAGTAAACCGACAATACAAAAACTGAGTTGAAAATTGCTTTTTTGGGGTCTTGACAGAAGACAGAAACATTGATTTTAGACTAGAGGAAAATGCAGATGAATAAAAGCATAAGCTTCAATCCACCAGAAAACGGGAGTAGACTACACCATCATCTATTTGCACTAGCCCCTTAGGGTCCAATGTAGATCGTCACAGTATCATGTACTTCCTTATTTTTCATGTCATTACCCAACGTAGTAGCAGAGATACAATCTTAAACTAAGTAGTTGTTTTCACAATACAAAACAAGATTGCCAAATATAGGCTGGCCATATTAGCCGTAGAAACAACAACCGTTAGGGTTGGGGTCATTGCCGTATCTATATATATGGCTTGCCTGAGTTTTGTGTGAAGTTATCAGTACTTTGATGTCGATAATAGAATTCTGAATCGGTAACGCATCATCCTGCGGTGGTGCTAGACCATATTGGGATGGGAACGGTCCACTATCCCTCCTATAGACGCCTATGGTTGGGGTAGATGTTGTAGATATAAGTTTTCTTGAGTGGAAGACGCGATTCTTCCAACGATATTGGTAAGGCTCAGGCTAGGTGGTCAGACGGTCTCCGTAGGGTACCGTAGCTGCATGCGAAAGGAGATTCAGGACCGAATTTATAGCGGGCGAATTTTTATGCCTATATCCAGCAAGGGACTGCTATAGGGTGATGTGAAAGGCAAATCACTAATAAGTATACCGCCAAAATTGTGGATAGATTGTGTAAAAGATGATATCGCCAGATAAAAAAAGCAAAAAGATATACGAAAGATAATATATGCTGAATTGCTGAGGTGATATGGCCAGGAATTTGATTAGATAAATATAAAGCCAAAATCAAAGCCTATCAAAATACAAAGAGGCTTGGGAGACTGCTCACACAGATTTGTTGCCACAGAAAACTAATTTGAGTCATTCGATCATATATTTCAAAACAAAGCTTCTAAAGCGGTATATTCCTACAGCTTTTGGCGCGAAACTAGTTTTGTAATCAAGTTTAAATCATTCGTACACGACATAGTTGCTATTTTTAGTTCATAGACAAATTACATAACGTACATTTTAAAAGAATGTAGAACAAAAAAAAAAGCATGTTGCATAATTAAGTTGAATAAGTTTCTGTGTAAAGCAAAAAGAGGCTTGTAAAAAACTAACAAAATAATTTTCTAGTGTTCAACCGAAACGGGTTTTTGTGACCGAAACCGAAATTCGGCAACAGTCTCAGTTTCAGCCGAAACGGAAACCAAAACTTCCTTACAAGGATCATGTTTTGAAGTAAAAACAAAGAAAACGTTATTAATCATGACTGATTACTTATTCTTTTTTTTTAGGCATTTTAAATTTAGGTATTTATATTCGTTGACTATCAGGAATATTACTGCACTCGATTTTAGTTTGGGAGTAGGTAAAACGAACTGCAAAAACAAGCCAGTCACGACATGATGATTAGGCCCGTGGATACGGCAAAATGTCTTTGTTGCTTACTCGCTTGGAAGGAATTTAACGCGCTGAACATGACCGATCACAGCGCGAGAACCCCTGAGTGTAGTTTCGGGTTCGGTCGTAGTTTCGGCAGGTTTGCCACCGAAACTGAAACTAAACCGAAACTCGTTTTTTTGCCGAAACTCTACCGAAACCGAAACTGAACATTCGGTCGGACACTATCGTTTTCTTTAGCTAGTTGTTCTAGTCTGTCACCATGAAGTACATGAACTCGTGACTTGTTAAATTGTAGTCAAAATAAATTGCTACATCGCGAACTACAAACATATTTCAAACTGTATTGTATTCAAAGGATGACATCTGACATGATGACATTATTAGCGAACAATTAAAGACGGTCAAGGCAAATTGTTTTATTTTCGTTACATTACCCTTGCTAATACTTGGTTATTTTGGAAAAGTTTTCGTTCTATTGAGACTTAAAAATTTGGCAGAGGTACCAAAGGTATTAGAATAGAATAAACTTTATTGTACACCAAAATAGTAACAATTAACCATTCGAATACCGTAATTACAGTAGAGTAGAGACACAATTAGAAAGATAATGAGGGAGCGAACGTCGGCGTTCGCTTGGGGTTTAATGAATTAATTCTGTACCTCAGAGGTAAACAATAGTAACTCCACTTTTTTGAAAATATGTTTTTTTGCACTCTTAAAATCGTAAGAAACAGTCCTACGTAATGGTACAGGACGTCAAGTCCTACGACATCTAGGAAGAGAAATATCCAATCGTATATGACAAAAACATATCGGGTATAGGACTTAAAATGATGATAAGATTGTTTTCTCCCCAGCTTTAAGTGCACTTAATGTTGTTCTAAACTTTATTGTAATTATGTGTAATACATAATAATTCCATCTAATAATTACAAAAAATACAATTGAGTTTGTTTCAATAACTCTAAAGCAATTATGTTAAAAATACATTTAAAGTTACTATTCGCGCGTTTTTGCCTCTTCTGTAAAATTTACTTTTTGGCACATACTGTTGTTTACCTCTGAGGTACAGAATTATATTAAGTCACACAGAAACTAAGATAGGAGAAAGAGAGAGAGAGAGAGAAGAGAGGGGGACAGGTGGGAGGTAGGGTAAGGTAGCTAGTTTCCTGAGTTCAGGGGCCTTGACCATGACGTGTTAAAAGGACAGTCGTGCGAGTGAGAAAGAGTAGAGGCACTATGTCCGCCTCTGAACTTTTGTGTGTCTAAAGCATTAAATAAATAAAGAGGATAGATCGATCGATCATCACGCTATTACTAACTCCTTTTTCTTTCATATCATTCTTTATTTTCAACACATAAAATAAAATATGCATTGCAATCTTTTTTACAACCTCAAGATTCTCATTTTACAGTTTGATTTCTTTAAACAATAATTGCATATAAAGAAGACTTTTCAAGCTTCAAGATTGAATTAAAATTATACGTTTCAAAGGTGATCCCAAAACTGTAATTCGTTGACATAAAATGCACAAGCATAGGTCAGAGTCGTAAATGCTAATTGGAAATATCTTTCCAGTGGTAATAATGCAATCATATTCGAGAAAGTCAAAAGTTTCCTGTCGTATGGTCATGGCTTGCAAAATAAACGATTAGCCTACATCAACTTTAACAGGAAAAGGTTAATTTAACCTTTCGAAGACAGTAATTAGAGACACAACAGAAAGACAATGAGAGAACGAACGCCGGCGTTCGCTTGGGGTTTATTGAATTTAAAAAAAAAAAAAACTGTATATGATATTAATCGTAGATTTTTAGAGAGCAGTGGTGGCCCAGTTGTAACGGCTCTGACTGAGTTGTAGGTGAGGATTCAAACCCAGCTAAGCACATTACTTTGTGTAATTTATTTCATCACCACTGCTCTCAAAGCGGTAAAGGAAAACATCGTGAGGAAACCGGCATGTCAAAAAAAAAAATTCAAAGACATGTGACATCCACCAACCTCTGACTTCCACAATGGGCCCGCGTGGTGGTTTACGGCCCATTCCCTCTCTTAGAGAGAAGGCCCGAGTTCCAGGAGGGGAACATTAAAAGGCTGATTATGCTCATGCTAAGTATATTAAACCAGCCATGCACCTGCCATGTTATGTTTCTGCATCACCCTAAGGTCGACTGGCAGATAATGCCTAAGGCATTAAGTCCACCTTAGTACAGTTTTTTGTGCATAAAGCTTTAAATAAATAAATAAACATATTTCTACAGAAAAATGGCGATAAAATCTTAAAAATAATTATTTGACCTTTATTCTATTGCCTTCAAGACAATTAACTTATAAAAAAACTGTCGTTTGACTTTGCATTGTAAGTTATAAGTTTCAAAAGCTAAATTATTCAGAATCGTACTGCTAATTTATACGTTGCGGTCATGTACCTATGTCTATCTTTATTTATACATACGTACAGAAATAATTACGTGTGTTTGTCATCTAACTTCTCCTAAACATTTTGACTGATTTGGATGAAAATTTGTCTGTATAAATAAGTGGGTTTCTGGATGATTTGAAAGTACAATTGGATCCGGTATATGGACAACGTCTGCTGGGACCGCTACTACCTTTACAGGTATACTAGAATTATACTTATAGGTAAGTATAATTCTTCTATAGGTGTGTTTGTCACCTTCTTCTTCATCTTTTCGTGTCGATGTTCTACAAACTAGTTTTTTTTTTTTTTTTATCAATATTTGGCAACCTGTACAGCTCTATTGTTGTCCTAGTATTGATACTGAAAAGTGCAGGTGGTTATGCAGGACGGGCAGCAAAGCAGGTGACACATGTCCTGTGTAGTGATGGCTTCATAAGTCCACACACTGTGTTAGAGATGGGTCGAGGAAGCCACATTTGGCCAAATTCTTTTTACAGCGGCCAACCGTATTCCTCCTTACGATTTGACCGATTTGGATGAAATTTTGTGTGTATATATAAATGGGTCCTCTGAATGGTTTGAAAGTACAATTAGATTAGGGTTCTTATCTTTTTTTCTGATTAAACGCCAGCAGGGCAGGACCACGTCTGCCAGGACCGCTAGTTTTAGTATAGAACTGTTCTTATCACTACTAGAGGTACTCTTGAAGTCTGCAGCTAACCCACCGTCGTTTGTTACCCATCGATCATTGTTAGGGCTGTCGTCGATCTGTCATGCTAACATCTCTATACATAAAAGCCATTCTTCAGCACAAGGGAAACGTAGTACCTAATTTCACAAGATGACAATAACGCATTGCTATTTTTGTGGTTAACATAGAAAATAGAAATAAGTACTGTTATACATAAAAATATGAATGACGAGTTCATGTGAATAATTGATATTATTGACTGTTTGTTTAGTTACGGGAATTAACTTTTCAGTCATGAAACCAGTGAGGTAGGAATTGACTCAAAAAAGGAAAGTTCTTAAGGATAAGTTTTCATTATTAGACTAGCTTTTGCCCGCGCGGCTTCGCTCCCGCTCTTCCCTACTTCAGCCTACTACACCCTACTCTACCATACTCTACCCTACCCTACTCTACTCTACCCTACCCTACTCTACCCTACCCTACTCTACCTTACTCTACCCTACACTACCCTAATTTTCATTTTTTTTTCCATAAGAACTTTCTCCTCATAACAGGAACACAACAAAAAAAAAAATAGCGAAATCGGTCCAGGCGTTGTTGAGTTATGCGCTTACCAACACATTTTGCGATTCATTTTTATATTATAGATTTCGGAATTAATGATAAACTAACGCACGTATTATGAAATAGGAGACACAAATACATTTTTTTTTTAATTTTTGATGTTGAGGCGACAGTAATCTATATAAAAACTAGTTGTGCCCATGACTTCGTTCGCGTGGAGTACAGGATTTTGAATTTATTTTTTCTAAAATAAAAGTAGCCTAAGTTACTCCTTATTAAGTACATCAGCTACCTGCCAAAAAAAGTCCCGTCAAAATCGGTCCAGCCATTTCAGAGATTAGCTGGAACAAACAGACAGACAGACAAAAATTGTAAAAAATGTTATTTTGGTGTACCTATGTACCGTATATATATTCATATGCATGTAGTAAAAAGCGGTTATTTCAATATTACAAACAGACACTCCAATTTTATTTATATGTATACTATGTACCTATAGATGAATAGCTAGAACTCGAAACCGACTGGACCGATTTGGCTAATAAATTTTGGTCTTGAAATATCCGTGATAGTACAGGGAATGTTTAATTCATTAAACCCCAAGGGAACGCCGGCATTAGCTCACCCATTGTCTTTCTATTATGTCTCTAATTATAAACGGTGAGAAAAGATGAAAAAATATACGAAAAAAAATCGGAATACAACGCCATCTCTAATTAAAATGTAATTTTAAAATGAATCATGCTGGTTCTGGCAATGTTAGTAGATGGCGTTATAACACAGTTCAGCTTAAGGGTAGCACAACAATTATTGACTAATAAGCGGTATGAAGTTCGCCGGGTCAGCTAGTTCTTTATAAACAAAGAATTATGTTTGCCCATGTCACGGTAGTTGGGCGGCAATAATATTTTCAAACATAATTACAATGCGTTCCAAATGAGAATAGTATCGCCCGCCATGTTGTGACGTCACGATTTACTGTCAAATCGGGGAAAGAAATTTTTAAACTTTACAAAAAATTTGATTAATTTACGAACTTAGAACGAAAAAAGTTTAATCAGAATCCAGTTCTTCAATTTTACTCATCTCTGAGTTCTTCAATTTTGCCAAAATTTCTTCGATTTGACAGTACGACGAGACGTCACAACATGGCAATCGATCCTATTCTCATTTGGAACGCATAGTAATTTATAGTTATTGGCAGTAAATACCACCTTATGTCCAACACAAAAAAAAAGAATAACCATGGCCGTCTCTATTGTGTACATTATCAATTTAAATAAACACATTTATGATACACTCGGATAATATTCTCATGTTCCCAATGTGTATTTACCCATACATAATCGCACAAGTTAATTAGTTGCCGGTTGTGCCAAAAACCACTACTTACTACATTGTCGAATTTTAAAATTATGTAATAATGCATTTTCAAATTTTAAAATAAGAATTTTAAAGAAAAAATGTAAAATTATTAACAGATTAGCATTTAAAAATTAATCAATTATACACTTATTTTACGGCTTTCATACATCTGCAAACGACTTATTTCCTGCCAGGGTTGTGAAATTGTTTTACTCAAAAAAAATACAATAAGTACGCATTAGCCATGATTCTTTAAAATAATTACTACGCAACCAAATTGTTCGAAGTTCAGAGTGGTCAAGATACTTCGTATATTAATATGGATTTTGTTTTACGTGTTGAAAATTAGAAATAGAATTTTATAGTTTCAAGGACACATTTATAGTATCCAGATAAATAAATCAGAAAGTATTTACTAGAATATCATTAAATTAGTATTATTTATTGATTCATGGACTATTCAATAAAGCCCTAGAGCCTTATCATGATGTGTAAAAAAAATACAAACATCCGAATTGAGAACCTCCTCCTTTTTTAGAAGTCGGTTAAAAATGTCAGACGTGCGAGCGAGAAAGAGGGATGGAGCTATACATATACAATTGCCGGCACGGATCTTGAACGCTGGCTTCAAGTTGCGCAGAAGTCAAATATTCGGTCTCTTTAGTGGTGCGAAGTGAGACACGGGAGCGGGGAGTGTCAGTGATTGGCTCGCCGCGCCATCGCGTCACAGACGTCACTCGTGATTCGTTCCCTGCTCTTGCTGCATGTATCTAACAACGACGACGATTGGCTCGCCAATGTATGGAATGCGCAAAGCGATCCCCACTCTGACGCCGAGCGCTCAAGATCCGTGACGGTAATTGTACACCCTATACATATAGCTCCATCTTTTTAACAGTTCAATTTTGATCGTCAAATGGATGGCGATAGAGCTCTTGATCTAGGGCCTCTGCTCCGTGGCCCAGGAACACAAAGGACACCTGAAGAAACAAAGGTGGGTTATAGTCCACACACAAAGTTTCGCTCCACCCAGTGAGGGAGGGGGGGCCATTTGATACTTTCCCACTAAACAAAAGAAAAAAGCCACTTCTTTCGCAGGAAATATAGTTGCATTGCAGCAACCATCGATATAATTTGTTGTACCAGCAACAAGCGCTCTAATGTAACTGTTTTGTCTTCCGGGGAAAAAATTTTTGAATTCGGTTAGTACGGGCTAGAAATTACCTTTTACAAAAATAACAAAAACCTACCATTCTACCTCTCATACATTTTGGTAGTTTAGTATATTTCTTTTTGGTTTCCCACTGTTTTTGGATTTAGTCAGTGTCAAGTTTAAAAAGTATTAAGTTTTCAATCTCTTGTAAGTTATTTTTGAGTTCCATTAGAACGTGGTTGTAACACATTCTAATGTTTTAGCAGTATTTGGTAGAAAATGTATCGGGTCAGCCTTCTCGATAAGCTTCGCTGTGGTAGAGTCTGACGACTTGGGTAATTATTAGGATTTAATTAAATCTGATGTAGTCAACACGGGTTCAATAATCAAGGTTGATTAAGAGATAGAGATTATTGTTTACTAACAGAAGAACCATAGAAAAAGTACCGAATATTTGTATTTTTTAAATGATTAAATATTATACAAAATTCCCAAGTCGGTTGACTTATTAGACAGACTATAGTCAATACTGCAATAGATTATTCTCAGCTCATTTAAGTGAAATCGCGCCCGGGCCCGTTTTAATCATTCCACATATTGTCCAGCTGCGTAGACAGACAATTTAGACACAAGACTACACCAATTTTACATCACAATATTCAGTAGGAAACAATTTGCGTATAATTAAAACAGTCACTGAATTAATTAAAAAAAAAAACCTGAATATAGTTTGTACAGAATCAGTAACTGAATGGATTCCAATAGTTTTATTTTTACAACATGTAATATTTTTTCCCAAAAATATTTAAAAAGGTCACAAGTTGGATACCACCGACACTAAGACCAACACAAGTCACGTAAGGTCATAGCGGGTATTAGGCGCCAGCAAAAAGCTGGGTGTAACTGCAAAACCACCAAAAAGCCTGGATGGTCCGGTGACTATATATTTTTGCTGACATAACATGCTTATAACTTTGTGATTTTCCATAATACAGTTTTGAAATTTTGTAAGTACATAAATTCTTTACATAAAAATACTAGAGGTGTTTCCGACTTCGCATATTCTAAAAATAAGGTTGTCTAATAATTTAGAAAGCGCTACTGTCGATAAGTGTACAAAAGACAAAAAGACCAGGGTTCATACCCTACAAAATGTATTCTGAATTTAATTAAGTACATACCACATATTTAGAGACTTGTTTGTTTAGTAAGTTGAATAACATGAAAGTCGACGGTTTGGTTGAATCTACAGAATGATTTTCATTGTTACCGTTATTAGGTATGGTGTTTGCTTTTATTTGTAGATTTCTGACGTACTTAGGGCCATGTCGCGGTGTTGTTAATGTGAAACGGCATGACGCCTGACCGCGGTAAATTGTTGCGTCGTGCAAAAATACGGTGCCCGGTATTGTGCCAAGTATTACGCGTATTTACGTGGTACGCGTGGTATTTATATGTGTGTATTTACTACGAAGATCAGACGCTGCATCGTCAAAAATTTCGCGATTAGTCTCAACCAAAAAGTTTTTCGTGTATTTGCACGACGCAGTAACGTGCCACGGTCAGACGCAGTGTTATTTCACGTCATCAACCGCTGCACAGTATGTGACTAGGACCTAGACCATGAACTTTAAAGTAAGATTGTTTTAATCTTGTTTCAGTGTGGGTAAGAGACAGAGCTATACAGGTTGTCTAGCGCCATCGCTACCCACACTGAAACAAGATTAAAACAATCTTACTTTGAGCGTCATGGTAACCCCGCAGGTCCTTTCGTCTAGAATAAATAGCGTATAAATAACTCTTCAGTATTCTTTGCCTTATAGAGTAAAATTATAAAAAACCGGCCAAGTGCTAGTCGGACTCGCCCATGAAAGGTTCCGTATCAGCAAGTAACATAATATAAAAGTTCTTGTAGTTCGTTGTAACTTTGATCGATGTTTTAATTATAGTGTATTTTTTTAGATTAAAGACCTATCCATAGATACCCCATACGTATGGGTTTGAGGAAAAAAAAATTTTTGGGTTTCAGTTCTAAGTATGAGGACCCCCAAAATTTATTGCTTTTTTTTCTATTTTTCTGTGGAAATCTTAATGCGGTTCACAGAATACATCTATTTACTAAGTTTCACCAGTATACTTAGCTCTTATTGTTTCGGAAAAAAGTGGCTGTGACATACGGACGCACAGACAGACAGACATGACGAATCTATAACGGTTCCGTTTTTTGCCATTTGGCTACGGAACCCTAAAAGGCTATTATTATGGTAAATCGAGTGTCAGTAACCATCACTGCTGGCTATAAAACGGGTGCAAACAGAGATCTGTTTTCAACCGTATTCCAGTTATCCTTCACCCACAATTTCTCTATATTATTATACATATAATATTACATATTACAAATCTCAATTGTATTTCAAACATTTGAAGCCGCATGTTGTAATCTTAATTTTTATGAACTATGCTTAATTTTTCTTTTCTTTGATTTCAGTTTTATTGGGTATGCGTGTCATCTACACGTGCGATCATCGATGAATAGCAGCGTGGATTTCTTTGAAAGTCTTATAGACGAAGATGGGCGCTTCGCAGAGTTAAATTGTCAAGAGCCCCAGCGAGGTTACCGGCCACGACAACGACAATTACCTCAAGGTAGATAAGCCTTCATGAAATAAATGAAAATAAACGTCTTATTTTCATTTATGTCATTAAAAAAATAAACCTTGATGTCTTTATTAAGATATGTCCTTATGTTATTACAAATAAGTACACAACCTGCAAAACGGCACGGTTAGCGCAGAGGTTGAGCGATCGGCTACTGCGCTGCGTGTCACTGGTTCGTTTCTCGTACGGAACGAATTTGTGCACGGCCTACAGATACTCAGACCTTACGACAATGGGTCTGGGTGTCTTTTGTATGCGAGTCTAAATGTTTGTGAACGCAGCCTCGACATAGGAATAGTACCAATAATTAAAAAAATGCGGGAAAATATAAAAAAGTCAAGTTTTTATTTCTATAGTTGAGAATGTTTCCGAACGTACAAAATGTCAGTGGACGTTCTCTGTGGCGCTTGCGCGGTGACCTCGGTTAAGTGCCAGTGTTGCCCTAGCTTAAGAAAACCAATCTAATGTGCGTTTTATTAACAGACAAGAGAACATAGTCTAAAACCTATTTTAGATAAAAAGATTTCATGTGTCTCAAACATTTAGTGTCTTCGTCATCTTCATTGGCGGTCAGCAGCTTGAATACGCCTCATGAGTGCGAAATGTTTTACGATAAACTTTTACGGAATTTAGAAAAGCAATACTTACTTAGATAATGTTTTAAGAACAGATACAAAATCTAAATCGACAATAATAATTTGAGGACCTAATACACTGCGCTGAATATTGCGTGCGATATTCCGACTTGTACCTACTATTTTTTATTCATAGAAAGACAGTCTAACCCCTATTACACTGCGTGATACGTCGAACCATAGACTAGATACGTCGAACCATAGACAAAACAAGTCTGAATAACACATAGTGTAATAGGTCCTTTAGAAAAGAAATTGTAAGCAAAGACGCACTCGTCGAGTAAAAATTCCAAACTTTTGAGCATCTACGCCGAATTGCTAGCCATTTCGGGGAGTGTGCATAGGAATTGCACAGTATAATTCCGCTAAACCCGTTCCATCATCTGACCACTAGGTGTACAGCGATGCGACATCGGTACATGGTGGACTTATTACTATGTGCAAAACCTTTTGGGAATACATTCATTTCGCGTAGGTACTATCTAAGGAGTGGAACTCCCTGTCAGAGTCTGTTTCCTGATAGCTACAACTCACGGTCCTTTAAGAAAAGAGCGAATAGGTTTCTTCTAGACAAGCATGCTCCATCGACAAAATAATTGCTTACTATAAGGTGAGATGGTGGTCAAACGCAAGTCTATTAATAATAATTAAATAAAAACTTTTTTTTATATTTAACGATCGCATTGTTTTTTTAAATATGTTACACTAAAAATAAAAATTAAAAATAAAACTATTTTCCCTGGTACCTACAATATTATTTCCTATTTTTGGTATCTTTTTTATTTCCGCTATATGACAACACTACCTTTCCGTCTGCCAGCAAACAAAATGGCTGACGTCAGTGCCTAGAAGCTCGCGGCCCAAATGTTTGCGATAGAATTTTAAAATATTGTGAGGTCACATAGTCACTATGTCGAATTTGTGTTCTAGAATCGTTTCAAAACCTCCGAAAAGGTTACAGGACAGTGTCCCTAGCATGTCCGTAGCTCAAACAAACGCTTGGATGAATGGTGAGCTTGTGAAGCATTGTAAATATTGATTTATTCATGTGTCAATTTAAATAAGTGTTTTTAAATGGTTGTAGGGGTCAATAAATAGGTTAATTACGGTTGTATGGTTGATCGAATGTAGTTCTGTGTCATGGTTCGCGAGATTTAATTTAGCTCACGACCTGAATTTGTTGCATCGGTTGTATTTATAGCTTGTCAATATTCTTGGCATCTTACGATGGTGTTAATGTGTTTCCAGCTGAGAATATCAACAATGGTGGTGGTTTGTCGCTGTCCCCGCCGCACACGGTGTCGCAGCGTGAGACGGGCACGCAAGTGTCCCAGTGCTACAGTGGTCCGCCGTCTCCGTGCGGCTCCTCGAGCGCGACGCCTTCCCCCACGACATCGCCGGCCCCTCCTCCGGGCACCGCCACTTTAGACCCTAATTGGCAAGCCACTAAACCCACAGTACGGGAAAGAAATGCAGCTATGTTCAATAATCAACTCATGTCCGACATCACATTCATTGTTGGAGGACCCGGTATGTATTTTAATCTTCTTGTTTTTATAAGATTATATTCAATAACCTGTTTATTGTACTGATAATTATAAGTACCTATTGAGGAAAATGTTTTTGTGTGTTGTTTATGCTTACTAATACCTACATAGATTTGTTATTCATTTTATCAGTTTTTATTTCCCCAAACAATGTACATTCATGATTATAGTTATTAACATATGGCTTTATTTATATTCCAGGCCACTCACAGATAATACCTGCTCACAAATATGTATTAGCTACTGCCAGCTCAGTGTTCTATGCTATGTTCTATGGAGGGCTCGCAGAATGCAAGCAAGAGATTGAAGTACCTGACGTTGAACCTTCAGCTTTTCTTACACTTCTCAAGTGAGTTTTATACATATTACATCTCAAGCTTCATAATTTACATGCATTTTAAGCATTTAATAATGTTTTTATTTTGTCTTAGGTACATTTACTGTGATGAAATACAACTAGAAGCAGATACAGTATTATCAACTCTATATGTTGCCAAGAAATACATTGTTCCACATTTGGCCAAAGCCTGTGTCAATTATTTGGAAACTAGTCTAACGGCAAAGAATGCATGCCTGCTTCTCAGCCAGTCCCGGCTCTTTGAGGAACCGGAACTGATGCAGAGATGCTGGGAAGTGATAGATGCGCAGGTATGTGAATCTACTGAGAATCTCGCCACAATGTGTCTTGAACAATCGTCATCCTACAGCAGTCTATTGATGGAACTATCAGAATCATCCAGTCGAAATTTTTCTAGTCCAGAAAGCATGGAAAATATTCATGGAATTTACAATTGATAACTCTAGCATATTGAAGAATTGTAATTCTATTCTACCCATTTCTGACTGATCTTCTGACCAATAAGTTGTTATATAAAAGTTGAGACTATCTTACATTTTGTTAAAGTTTTTCAAAATTGTTGACACACCATACAATAGTTTAAAATTCATGCCATTTAAAGATTAACTAAAAAATATTTTTTGTGCCACAATGCATTTGTATACTCAATTTTAGGTTGTGATTTAGGCTTAAGGGTGAAATGCTATACTTATTTTACCTTATATTATGTAAATATATTTTATTTCTTTACATTCCTATAAGTTCTCTCTTGTGTATCTCTAGTCATGTTCATATATAGATTAACTGCAATACAGTTTGCTTGAATTAGTATGCAATGTTTTCCATACATTATGAATGTTGTATAATGCATGTAATTGTTCAAATGGCAATTTTGTAATATTTATAATGTAATTTAAAAAAAAATATAGATCTGAATAAAGTATTGTACAAATTGTATTGCAGTTTCAATAATCCTTCACCTTCTATAACAAATATTCTTTCATTTTAGGCAGAGATGGCCCTGACATCAGAAGGTTTTGTTGATATTGATGTGTCAACATTAGAATCAGTATTAGCAAGGGAAACACTCAATTGCAAGGAGATCAACTTATTTGAGGCAGCTTTAGCTTGGGCACATGCTGAATGTGTGCGAAGAGATATAGACCCAACGCCTACAAACAAAAGAGCCATGTTGGGAGGTGCCATATACTTGATAAGGTTTCCGACAATGTCATTAGAGGAATTTGCTAACAGTGCAGCTCAGATTGGCATTTTGACTCCACAAGAGACAATTGATATATTTTTACACTTTACTGCATCAAGTAAACCACAATTATCATATCCGATAAAAACAAGAGCAGGACTGAAAGCTCAGGTAATTATATTATCTTTTACCTGGTATCATACTGCTTTCTTTCTTTCAAAACGCGAAAATGTAGTACTAAAAGTTATCTTTTCTCTGTATTACAGATTTGCCACAGATTCCAGTCATGTGCCTATAGGAGCAATCAGTGGAGATACCGCGGGCGATGCGACTCCATACAGTTTTGTGTCGACAAGAGAATATTTGTCGTCGGTTTCGGACTTTATGGATCCTCAAACGGGGCAGCTGATTATAATGTTAAGATTGAACTGAAACGCTTGGGCAGAGTGCTGGCAGAGAACAACACAAAGTTCTTCTCAGATGGATCAAGTAACACTTTCCATGTGTACTTTGAAAATCCAATACAAATTGAGCCAGAGTGCTTTTACACTGCTTCAGCGATACTAGATGGGAGTGAACTAAGTTATTTTGGACAAGAAGGTTTAAGTGAAGTGTATATGGGAACAGTGACTTTCCAGTTCCATTGTTCTTCAGAAAGTACCAATGGTACAGGAGTGCAGGGAGGTCAGATTCCAGAACTTATCTATTATGGACCCACAGTCAACACTTCAATGGCCAACACCACCACTAATGAGGACTGACAGTTGAATAGATCTCGCCCTTTTAACTATTATTCCGTATAGTAAGATCGGAACACTTAGAAACTCAATAATATTTGATCGAAAATCTAAATTAAAATTTTATTATAGGTACTTAACCATTCCCAAATGTTAAAATTGTTTTGTTGGAAAACTTTAAAGTTCTTGTGTATATTGTTGAACTTGACTAGCGAATAAGATACGTACCTTAAGATTGTGATATGGGTGTCGTAATAGCTCTCTATAAATCAGTAGGTTCTAGACCTATCATGATACAAATTCATTGCAATATATATATAGTTATTACTTAATAATTAAATGTTGTTTATTTTTACTTCCACCTTACTAATCACATAATAACACGCTCTGATAAGGACAGGTACCAATATAAATAAGTATCAAATTTTAAAGCACCTAAGGGTACCAAACTTGCGCTGGAAATATGTGAAGAGGTTGCTGCTCATTCTAACAGAATGCCTTGTTCATATTGTTTGTTGGACTGAACTAAAATGTACTGACTTTCGTGTCGGCAGGCAAATAAATGCTGTTTTTCTGTATAAAAACATATCAACTACTAAAACAACATAGAGACAGATAATTGGGTTTAGCAATCTGCATAATTATGTCATTGTAATTCCCCAATTCTTATAATCAAGCAAGAGAACTTCGTGGATAAATTGGAGTCGACAGAAAAAGAGAAGATTATACTAGAATATAATTTGCTGGCCGTGGCTCGCGCAAAGAAATCTCGAGTCTCTTGTAATATAATTGAAACTTGGTAAAAAGAAAACCGCATCAATATCGGTCCATGCGGAAAGATACACAGACACGTCAAACTTTAATTAAATAAAACACCCCTCTCTTTCGTCGGAGGTTAAAAACTACCTGAAGGATTACTTGTCTGCATAATCAGCCTATAATGTTCCCACTACTGGGACAGCCCTCTCTGTGAGAGGAAGAGAGAATGCGAGAGTTATCTACCACGCGGGCCTAGTGCGGATTAGTAGATATCACATGTCTTTTTTAGTTCTTGGATAATATGCTATGGTTTCTTTAGGATGTTTTTCTTTACCGTTTTGAGAACAGTGGTAATGGAACCGGGGCCGTAACCACCCGGCCCACCACTAGTTTTATTTGAGCTGCGGTTAAAGTAACCTAAACTAGAGTACTTACCAGTAGGTGGTATGTTGATGCACAGGGCTCTCGACAGCTTGAAGTAAGTGCGGCCGACTTGATAACAGCAGATTGGTACAGCATCACTGACATCAATCAACAGATCTGTAGTAATTTGTTCAGAAAATTAAAGAGTAAAAGAAGCCATTGGCTCTCTATCTCAACATTCAATTTTTCTTCACAAACCTCTGCATGTAAAGAGAAATTTACTTAGACAAGCATGTTACTTAAAAATTTCTAACTAAAATCAATACTTATTATAAATGCTAAAGTAACAGATATGTACTTATAAAACGAATGACATAGATAACATTTATAATCTGTCCGTTTGTTTGTTGTTTTGATGTCTAAACTACTGAACCAGTTTTGATTAACTATAATATTGAGACACCTACTCGTAGGTATATTGTAGTTACTTTCGAGAAGTACATTGATTATTTTTATTAAGATGCTGCCGCGCTGGCAGAAGCTATTGTACTAATATTATAAACGCGAAAGTTTGCACCTATGTATGGATGTTGGTTACTCTTTCACGCAAAAACTACTGAATGGATTTCGATGAAACTTGGTACATGGGTAGACCATGTCTGGACAAATGGCAATGGAACAAATAGGATATGTACTTTTATCCCGGGAGTATGCGATAATTTTCTACTATCACGTGGGCAAAGCCGCTGGCAGCAGTTAGTCTACATCTACTCTAACATAGGGTGACTGGTAATTAGTGACCGATACTTATTCACGTGATTGTGCTTATAATTACAAACAACTTTCCCAAAGATACTTTTTATTTATTATCATTAGTTTTATCACAATAAAAAAAAGTTGTTTGGAATTCGCGTGCGAGCGCCTATGACTGCTCAGCTGTTAGCCGCGGAACGCCATTCTCTCTTGTACAATTATGTACTATGCGTTCCAAATGAGAATAGGAAAGTCAATAAACTCGATCTGTCAAATTTTGATTGAAAAGTACGGTTTGCAAAAAAAGCTTATTTGCGTTTTAATGATTTTGTTTTTGTTTAACTGACCCTTAGTTAAGTCATATTAAGAGATAGATAAAAAAGTTATTCATAATAATTATTTAACAAATTATACTACTTTCTTTTTTATTTTCATTATTGGCTACATTTTAAATTCAAATTAAAAAATTGAAATTCAAAATTCAAATTGCCAGCCGCCATTTTATCGTCGTTGTTGGTGTTTCTTCGTGCGACTGAGTATCCAGATTGAATTTTGTCATATATACAGGTAATAATGCGTTAGTTAATGATATAAATATTAAAAACCTCTATTAATCCATGTTTTATTTTATAAGGGAAAGCAGCAGTGATGATGACGGTGATGACGCCACTACTCAGACACTTCACACAGTTACGTAAATATCAGCAAAATTGAAGAACTGGATTTTGATCAAAGATTTTTCGTTCATGATTCGTAAATAAATTAAATTTAACTAATTTCTTTTTTTGCTCACCCTACTCAATTTCTTCGATTTGACAGTAAGACGTAACGTCACAACATGGCCGGCGCTCCTATTCTCATTTGGAACGCGTAGTACATTACCAACAAAACTTGAGGCACTACTAGTAAGTACATTGCCTTTTCCCGAGCGCGCGCGAATTTCAAACTGCTGTTTTGTTTTTGTGATAAAACTAACGAGTTGTTCATAATCACGAGTACAATCACATGTATAAGTATCGGTCACTAATTAATTACCAGTCACCCTATATAATAAAGTGGTAGGTATAAGTTTTTTTTTTTGTTTATAGGGGGTTATTTCTGGAAGTACTGGTCCGATTGCTAAATTTTTTTCAACAATTGAAAGTTGCTTTATTCCTGAGTGAGATATATAGGCTACATTTTAAGTGCGCGGGCGAAACCGCTAGTATTTTATAAAGTAGCCAACGGGATTTACATGACCATGGCCCATTTTATAATAGTAACTAAGTACACGTTCCTTCGCCTGATTGCAGGCGGATGACAAATTGCTAAAGCAAGGTCTCTTAAACTCTGGTAAATTGCTTGATGGCTATAATGATGGCTCAGCTTGTCCACACTATTTGACAGGAATAAATATCCAAACTATATGTATAGAATGGGACAACTGGACGCTAGCAGGAAAGGGCGATTTCCAGCAGCAGAGGCAAAGGAGGCGGCCGCACGTGTGAGAGAAAAGTACGTTCCCTCACGCCCCAGCTGCCGGAATCCTGACCCCGATTTCCAGCCACCATAGGCATGAGCTTGTGGATGGCGAGGATGACAGCAAAAGTCTTACACTCCCTCTCGCTCAACTGGAGTTATTTCAATCCACCTCAAAAAAAAAAAATACATTTCAATAGCAGCTTTTTATAATTACAAGTAGTATGTTTTAGAGCGAATTTGCGTTAAGAAAATAGTGACTCGTCGTTGTCACTCAGTAGTAACTTTTTATAAGTAAAAGTAGTATGTTCTATAGCGAATTTGCGTTAAGAAAATAGTGACTCGTTGTTGTCACTCAATAGCAACTTTTTATAGGAACAAGTAGTAAGTTCTATAGCAAATTCGCGTTAAGAAAATAGTGACTTGTCGTTGTCACTCAGTTTAGCCACGTTCCTAGACCAACTAAATCAAAATAAATTAGAAGGCTGTTTTCACATTGATCAGTAGAAGCAAGAACTTTAGTTAGTACGAACAAGTCTTCTATCAATTTAAAAAATGAATACCTACTTCACCTATTCATAAAAATAAGAGTGAAAGTTCTGACGATTATGGTAAAATCTTAAAATGATTACTACTACTTGAAAATACTGTGTAATAAAAAGTTTGCTTTAATATTTAATCTTTACCCCAGTATCAGTCATCCATATTCTTTTTTTAAAGGTGGGAAAACATTCAATGACTTTCTCGCTCGTGTTCTAGGGTGGAAAGGAAGGGCGTTTCAGACTTTTACTGACTAAAACCACACCTTTTTGTTCCTTCTTTGCCTAGCTTACCAGGACCACAAGTTACCCTTTCGAAAGCCAACCCATGGTACCATTAGGCTTCGGCCCTGCTAGGCCTCTATGATTTTGCTGACATCTCTTTCAGGCGTGCGTGGAACACTACGCGCGGTCTACGACTCGGGCTTGGTCCGGACGGTGAGCTACCCATTGCACGCCATCCAAGCCCACGCCTTCGGTGGCTGGGACTGGATCCCGGCGGATAGGGCGCATATGTCATGTGTCAGGAGAATGTGTTGTGTTCTGTGTTTTTTTATCGTCTCTAAAGTAAATAATCGTCATTATTATATCAAAAGTGATTAAAAGTGCTAGCAAGGATATTATCTTGAAAGTCAAACGTGTTTGTGAAGAGAAATGAGAAAAAATTGGGCCTACGGTACCATTTTCCAAAATGAGACCCATTTATCAAATAATTTTTCGGGTGACCATCACAATAAAATTTCCCTAAATATGCGTACCCGAGCGGTACCTAGCAAGTCAACAAAGTTTGTTAAAAATGGACTAATATCTTAACGGCGGGTAATCTAAATGGCGGGTGTCCGTTCATTCACGCGTGCGCTCGCCCCCTAACATTAGCATTACTGCTCCACAGGAAGCGACCGCCTGCCATTCCTCCTTGCTCTGTACCATGGCCTACCCAGGACCAGGACCAGGACCCAGCGCGAGAGGTCGCTGCCGACGATCGCTCCCACGAGGTCACGGCACGTCAGCCTAAGTGGGTCACACCTCCACCGCATGCTCTAAAGTGTCGAATACGCCTTTACTTTGCAGTTGCACTGATGAATCACTATCTTCTTAACGCGAATAGACTATAGATAGATAGTTTTCGACTTTCATGCAGATGACGCTGGTGGCAAAAGCTACCAATAAATAAGAATTAACAAAAAGGATACGGGCTGTGCCTTCCGTCCTGCAAGTCATATACACGCAAGCTGCCTGTGTATGACTGGAGGGCCTCCCAATAGTCAAGTGGCGAGACAGCGCCATCTTGTAGAAGTTGCAGGCAATGTCTATGCACTGCTGGTTGAGACGTAGTTGTTGGCAGAGTGCTGTGATGCCTTCACGGGCCTTTCTTAGTGTCACCTCTCTGGATTCCTGACCGATGCCAGCGTTGAAAGCTGTGGAGTAAAATGTATGATTTTAAATGGCAATGTCGATGAATTTAACATAAATAAATACTTATAAAATAACAAGGTAGTTGTTTTATTTCATGTTTGTATCAGATAATTAATCTTTAGAAATACTAATCCAAATATAAAATGCTCATGCTGGTTGACTTAGTTTTGCTATTTGCTATAAATATTGATATAGTGGGGGGCACTTATATGTAGATATAAGTGTTAAAGAATCAGTGTCAGACTCATTTAACCTATCAGATACCATCAATTTGAGACACAATAGTAAGACAATAGATTGGGGTTTAATGAATTAATTAATTTTATCCCAAGCATATGCTGGCATTTGCTCTCTCATTGTCTTTCTATTGTGTCTCTAATATATATGGTATTCAAAAGGTTAAAAGAAAAAAATTGTGGTTTTGGTACATTCCAATAGTGAAAATGTTCGTCTAAAGTCCTATAATTTTTTTCTTCTCTATCTCAAGTCTGTCTTCTTTAAGATTAGGTTTTGCAGTTATATATCTGTGGCCCTAGTGAAAAGGGGTATAAGTCCGATTTTGTCGAAAATGAGTTAAGTATACCAAAATGATCAGAAAAAAATGCTCTATCGTTTGGTGAAAAGAGATCTAAGCTAGACCTAAAAATAAGGAAGTTACTTTGTGCAAAAGGATTCAACTGACACCAAAAAAACCACGCAAGTTGGTTTCAAGTCCATTTATATTGTTTTAAACAGAAAAATAAAAACTTTCTTTTGTGTTTTTTAATCTAAATTAACATAAATCAACCACATTTCAATTTGGTTGGTGTTTATCGATACAACAACACTTAGTCCATAAAAATGGTTTAAGTTAGAAAGGATATTATTAGACTTATATCCGTTTTCACCGAAATAAAGAGAAAAAATATTTCTTTCGATTAGGTAATTAGTTATTAAAAATAATTTCAAATGCGTATCCCTTTTCACGTGCATGAATTAATATTTAACTTATGGGAGAACGGGTCTAACTTATTTTATACCCTTATGGAATTCATTTTGTGATTGGTATAAGTCACTAAGTATCTTAAAAACTATTAACTTTACATAAAAAATAACCCAATAATAGCAAAGAGCATAAATTGTTTACCTATAAAAAACATCACATGTATTTCATTTGGTAGCGGTTTGAATGACACACGAGGTCAAACACGAATTTGAAGCACGCAGAGTGTTTTTTACGTTTCCTGTAAAGTTGCATTTTTGGACTTAGATCCTTTTTCACTAGGGCCACAGATATATTGAAGAAAAGGCTACATTCCATCAAGATTGTGATGGTTAGAGGAAGATACTTCCAAACTAATTTCGTTCCACCGTAGGTGCGGGCTTGCGGACAGAGCAATGGGTAGCTCGCTGTCCGGCCGTCCGGTAACTGTCCGGACCAAGCCCAAGTCGTCGACGGCGCGCGCTGTTCCCGCGCGTCTCAAGGAGTTATCAGCAACAGCAGGGGCCCAGCCGGGTCGAAGCCTACTGGGGCCAGGGTTATCCGAAAGGGCGCTCGAGCCCCGGTATGAAGGCTTGAAGGAACAGGATGGGTCATAGTCAGTAAGAGTCTGACACTATCTCCCGCTCTGCCCAAGAGCGGGGGTAGTCATTGGACGATTTTTCCCATCGAAAAAAAAAAAAAAAAAAAAAACTGATCTCGTTAACACGGCAGAAGGCGCTGTCGGTCTTTAGATACCTTTCGAGAGGGATGGAACCGTCCATAATTTTGAATAACATCCAATTTAAGTGAGGCGTTTAGCTACAATAGGGTAAAAAAACACCCATACATAACTTATGTGTATATTGTGGCTAAGAGCCTCCCTAGAATTGGTTGATTTTCTATATGATGGACTGTCACACTTCTCTCAAAAACTAACTAAAACGGCGCGGCACAGAATTAATCAGAAAAACTTTTTTTTACGAATTTATACACCATGTGGTAATTTTTAAACTGTAGTTCCTCCAGCCCTGTTAAATACTTGTTGCTTTCTATTTATTTACCTCGTCCGAAACCTGTAGCTCCTCCCTTAGACTCGGCAGATACGAACTGGCCGATGGTAGAAGCCCCGCCGTGAGCGTTTTCTTGGAACTCGATTTCAGCAACAATAATATTGTCTTCCAGCACCGACCCGCAATTCGTACACACCGCATCCCCGCGGGCTGGGTCCACCTCGATATCCGAGGACCCACAATGCTTGCATTTCTTCCCAGTCATTCTTCTGTTCACAAAAAATTAAACATAAACATTGACGAGGATACAGGTTAAGTGGTCAATAACAATTACTAAACTTAACAATATTTTCAGATAATTACCTAGTAACTAGTCCTAAATTAAAGTAGTAGCAGCTGTAGTTTACGTTTCACTTATGTATTCAGTAAATTCTATTCGAGCTTGGACCAAAAACATAAAAATGTTCGCACTTTCGCAGTGCAGATGGCTGACATTAGCATTATGATAGAATCTCTGTGATTAAAATACTTGACGTATTTGACGGTGACAAATTGGCATCTTGGCCAAGAGGAAAAACAAAAAGAGTCAACCTATATAAAATCTCTGGAGTTGGAAGAGGACAACGATAAATGAACAGGCTCAAAATCATTGGAAAACGAGATCTCCGCTATTTCGACAAAAGACATTGACAATTTATTTACCAAATGACATTGACACAAAACACATCGACGTCTGTTCGTTCGTTGACGTTTATAGTGTTGTATCTAAGACTATTTTAGTAACTAGTTACTTTATTAATTTATAGTTGCTAAACTGAAGTAGAAACGAAATACGTTAAAAGACTAGTAGTTATCACACCGCTGTGTTGTTCTAAATCGAACCTTAGCACAGTGATAGCACTATGCATACAGCAAAATTTGAGCTACCTATTTGCATTTTAAAGCCATTTGGCAAAACACTATTCATTTATACTACCCTCTGTAATACCTATGTTTTACAAACTAAATAAATGATTCTTATTACTATGATTATGTACTGCATATTTAAAATGTAAATGTACTCATAACTCCCTCACATTATTATGACCCTTCATGCAATTATATCTAAAACAATATTTATCAGTTTGACACAGAGTAAGACTTACTATAACTGGTGCAACTATTTTCTAAATTTTAATCAGGTTAGCTAGAAGCAATTATTTTATTTTACACTTTCCTTCACAGTTAGTGACATGGAACAGTAAAACAGTTCCGTGGTTAGTGATTTAGGAATGTTTTCTTTACATTCTTAAATCACTGGCGGTCCTGTATTGTTCAATGGAGCTTAGAAAATATTACGGTTTTACATAAAAATAAAACCGATATTATGTGCCGAGAGGGAAAACATACAGCATTGTTTATGAAGAAGCAGTGTATGCTTTGCCGTCTTTGTACGGTCGGTACTATAAATCAAGTAACGCAATTTAGACACAAGATGGCGCTAGCAGCGCTGCCAGCTAGGACGCGGGAACGGCTGTCGCTTTTGAAGTTCATAGTCTTCACCAGGAAGGGCTCCTTCCAATGCTGTATGTTTTCCCTCTCGGCACATAATATCGGTTTTATTTTTATGTAAAACCGTAATATTGATGTGCCTCCGGAAAACATACAGCATTGTTTATGAAGACGTGTTTGTTATCTGCTGGTGACATTTAATTATGTAAATAAGTTACACACAACGCTATGATGATTAGTATAAATTCTCAAATTAAAATGAAAAGTAATCATTGGATATTTAAAGTTTATTTGAATCAACTTGATACAAAATCTATTTAGTTATAGATTACTGTTGTACATTAGAAAATTATAATCAGTACATTCTTGTTTTTATTATTAATTGTATTATTTAAGATGGAGTAAACGTATTGAAAAATGAATTTCGGTTATCTCTGGGAAGCTCTATATTGCGACAATAATGATTGAAAAATGTGCTGGATGATTTCCAATTACCACGCGAGAGAATATCGTCTACCGACTGATTATCTAGCCATCCCAAAGAAGCTACTGCTGATCTGCAGCTTCCTGGAGATGCTTGAACTCCACTATCTCTTAGAACAGTGCGCACCCAGTTTCCAATGACGGTGCGTGATGCGGCTTTTGTATGGTTTTTTGATATGGTAATAAAGAGATTGTTCAAGTCATCAACTTCAGCCCGTCTTGTACTATTTTTTTCTATTAAGAGTCTAATTAAATTAACTGGACAAATGTTTTTGTCATCATGTTTAGAAAGTTTCCATGCAGATTGACGATAATTGTGTGTATCAGTCTTAGATCCGTATGCTGGTATAAGATATATATTATCCCCATCATCGAAAAAGTTGTCTTTAGAAATTTTAAGCAGGGTTAGATCGTGAACCCTACGGCCTGAAGCTAATAACAAGATGGTAGCTGTCCTACGGGCTAAATCGAATAGTGTGTCTTTAGGTGGATTGGATGAAATCCAGTCTAGTACAATTCGTGGATCCCATGTGATTGATGGTCGTGCTATTTTGGGCTTCGCTACTCCTATTGCCTTAAGTGTCTGTTTTATAATAAACTTACAAAATGATATATTTTCTACGTGAGGGCCGCAAAAAGTTAAAACCGCTGATTTGTGTACAAGGATAGTACTATACGAAAGATTTAACTCTAAGAAAAGATACATTAAGAATTTGGCTATGTCAACTGGTCGTGGATACTTTGGGTTCACTTTAGAGTTGGAGCACCATATTGACCATCTCCTAAGTGCTGGTAGGTAAGTTGACAAAGTGGAATTTCGCCAGCTATTCTTCAGTAGTTCCTTTTCTTGTGCGGACCATTCCTTTATTTCGGCACCCCACCCCCAATTTTCCAGACTTTCAGGGTCAAACTCTGTACCTGTGGTGGGGGCTGTAATGTTGAGAAGTCTATCATTGTCTCTGACAGGTTCCGAATTTCGTGAGGGTGATCCAACGCCCTGGATTTCAGGTCTTGCAACCAGAAAGCCCGAGGCCAATCGGGTGCTACTATCAAGTAGACTCCTGTAGCACTGTTCAGGTGTGTTAGCACTCTGGGTAGGAGGCTGGGAGGTGGAAACACCCAGGCTAGATGGCTTTTCCATGGTCTGCTGAAGGCATCTATATAGTTTGCTAACCGATCTTTGCAGTCTATTGATACGTAATTTTTTACTACAGCAGTTTCTCGTGTTGCGAACAGATCTATCTCTGGATAGCCCCACTTCCGAAACACTTCTGCTGTTGCTCGTGGTAGAAGGTGCCATTCTGCTGGTTGTTTCCCCCGTGATAACCTGTCCGCTATTGTATTGTATCTCCCCGGGAGGTAGTGAGCTGAAAGTGTTATTCCGAACCTGTCTGTTAGATGTAATAGTTTGAAGGTTAGTGCTAGTAACCCCAGCGATTTTGTTCCGCCCTCCTTCCGAATGTACGCGATTAAAGTTCGATTGTCTGATTGAATCAACATGTGCGAATTCTTTAGTGCCTTTGCATTCATTCTTATTGCTGCTATTACTGCATAGAGCTCTTTTTTGTTGCTGTGCCATGTCTTTTGGCGAGTTGACCATGCACCTGACATTAATTTTCCGTCCAAATGGGCACCCCATCCCCAATCCGAAGCGTCCGTCGCTAGGAAATTGGTAGCGGGTTTTTTGTGTATGAGTGATGTGTGACATGTGGCTCCGCGCCACCACTCCATCTCTTGATATACGACTTGTGGTACTACCTGACTTTGACGAGGCCGTTTTTTGTTGAAGCTTCGCATAAATATTTGCATTTTCCGGCAGTGAAGTCTCCCCCGGGGGACTACAAAGGTCGCGAAGTTCAGCTGTCCTAGTAGACTTTGCAATTCTTGGAGGTTGATGCGATTTTTCTGCAGCAACCGATCTAGGGAACTGTTGAGATTCTGTCTCTTCTGTGTTGGAAGTGACATAGTATTTGTTGCCGTTTTCCAACGAATGCCGAGGTACTCCAGATCTTGAGTCGGTATTATGATTGATTTTGAATGATTTATTTGCCAGCCCAGATATTCCAAGTGCCTCACGGCTTCCGCAGCCTGAAGGCATAGCTTGGATTGGTCTTGGTTGACCAGAAGGAAATCGTCTAAATATACTAGCACTCGATATCCCTTCGCACGCAGGGTTTCCGCAACCCAGCATGTTATAGAAGAAAAAAGGTGAGGCGCTGAGGCCAGGCCGAAAGGTAGGCAAGTCATTTCGTAAAGTTGGTTTTCGTAACTGATTCTTAGAAAAGTCCGATGAGACTTTGCAGCCGGGACATGAAAATATGCATGAGATATGTCTATTTTTATCATCCAATCTCCAGGTTGGAGAAAGTCTAGTACTGTGGTATGAGATATCAGACGAAAATGTTTTATTTTTACAAATTTGTTTAATTCTCGAAGATCGAAAATTGGCCTCATTGTCCCGTCGCTTTTCTTGCGCAGAAACAGCTTGGAGATAAAACTGGGCGTTTTTCTGGAGACTGCTTGTAATACACCTTGATCCAGAAGGTCTTTTATGATCCGAGACATGGCAGGGGACGGCTTGGTTGCGTATTGAGTCATGATTGGTATAGTTGGCATTAATAGAGGAGGTTTCTTGTATAGAGGTATTCGAAACCCCGTGATTGCGGATATTATAAATTTGTTGGCACCAATTGTTTGCCAACGGTTTTGAAAATAGCTCAGACAACCTCCCCTGAACAGAGTCGGATAGTCACTTTTTGTCGTCTTTGTTTCGAAATGAATAGTTTTTGGTTTGTTTAAAATCGTTATTTTTTCTTTTGTATGTTTGTCTGTTCTGTTGTTTTTTGTGGGTATCTCGAAAATTATTTTTATTTTGTGTTTGAGGTCTGTATTTGGAGGTAGACGGTACTGGTTCTTTGTTTAAATTAAATTTATCTTTGAATTGTTCTTTAGTTTTGGGGATTTGTGGTGGTGTTAACCAATAATGAGGCCCTCCGAGGGATTGGATTAAAGAAATTAATTTTGTTTTATCAAATAAAAACTCCTCACTAGGCGGTATATTATTAAGCGCAATTTGAATGTTTTTATTCGGAATTTCTGAGATTAGTCTTTTGCGCCTTGTCTCTATGCATTCTGCTCTTTTACCACAAATTATTTGTAGGGTATCTTCATATAATTTATAGGACGCAGATGTGTCACCGAAGGTTTCAGAAATTTTATTGAATAAGGTATCGGATTTTAGCTCGGTTGGGTTATTATGAGCCCAATTTATAATCTCCTGTAAGCCGGATTGTAATAGCTCTCTCTGGTGTAATATGGCGTTGGTGGTAGCGGCCATGATTTCCTCCGTTGAGGCTAAGAAGTCTTTACCTTTGTTTAGGGAACATATTTCGTCGTTAATTTTTAAATTGCAGAATCCTGGGTACGCTAGCATATCTGACAAGGTCTTTTTGTACCGGATATGTTGCCAAGTGGGGGTATTAAAATGTTGGAGATTTATTAATTGGCGTAACCGTTTATCGTCGGCTGGTCTGAGAATTTTTTTCTCATCAAAGTTTGTCTTACAAAATCCTAGATCTAGGGATTGCGGTGTTTCCGAAGTAGACGGGTTACTCAGGAAGCCGCTATTGATGATCTCTGGTTGATCGATAACATGACTCACATTGGTGTCCGATGCACAATGTTGATGCATAATAAAATTTGTAAGAAAACTGACCTGGTTGTATAACGCGTCGATCCGAGGATCGACCGTTACCTGTGATCTGTGATCGTTGTCTCGCTTTTGTTTCTTGCGCGGAGGCTCCTCTTGCTCTGCTTCACTGTCCGACGAACTGCTGGTGCTCGAAGAGCTGCGCATATTATCTGGATCCCTCTCGGAAGTTGGTGATGGCGAGACGATCGATCGATTGGCCTCGGTAGCCGTATCGACGTCGTCATTCGGCGCGAGACTCATTGTAAAATATACAAGTTTTTATTTTTTTACAGAACTAGTTAGTCTAACACTTTGCTTAAGTTATTTTAAAATTAGTTAAACGATTAACGAGTTATTTTTTGATTTCGACCGAACGCGGCGAAAGCACACAACGCTATGAACTTCAAAAGCGACAGCCGTTCCCGCGTCCTAGCTGGCAGCGCTGCTAGCGCCATCTTGTGTCTAAATTGCGTTACTTGATTTATAGTACCGACCGTACAAAGACGGCAAAGCATACACTGCTTCTTCATAAACAATGCTGTATGTTTTCCGGAGGCACATCAATATTATAAAACTGTTTTCGCTTCCGAAAATCAACATTAGAAAAATGTTACGTAAATTAATATACTAATTTTACAAACCAGAAAACTACTTTTGAAAAAATATAAACGAAAATATAGTGAGTTTTCTTGGTATCGTCGCTGAGTCAGGCAACCTTGTTCCACCAAATTTAAGTGACGTCATCAAAATGAAGCTTTGCTATTGGTCGGATATCACGCGATACTGTATTTATAGACGATGAGATCATCCTTCAGTTTCGTTTAGGCTGAAGTCTAACGATAGAACCAAAAAGTAATTTTGTGTATGATAAAAGTCGGCGGTTATGTCGTTTCGTTTCGGAGAATCACAAATTCTAAGGAGAGAAGGGCATCCCCAAACCGACGACGACGTCATCGTTTGTGTGCAAACTGCAATGATGAGTCATCATTGTTGTGTTCTCGTTGGATAATCTTTTTAGATTCAAGGCGCCTTATTTTGATTCCGTTGCTGTCATTAGTGAACTGTCACAAGAAACTTCGCAGTATTTGATAGTTACGCGGAACTACAAACTTTGTTTGAACTTCCAGATCGCAATATCGCATTGATAATACGTGTTGTTTGTCGGACAAATTACGTAAATCGCATCTCGTGTTGAATCTTGGACTTGAGTGAATTGAACTGATGACGATGAAGCTGGAAATCAGTGATAGCCAATCAAACCAGTCGGACATTTCTTGCGATGACAGTCAATCGTCGCAGGATTCCTCCACAAATGATTACATTTCCTCCGTACCGATCTCCCGAACCTTACTTACGGTAAGTAAATTAACACACAGTCCAAATTCATCAGGTTGATGAAACGAAACAAGACAAAGGTTACATTTACATACTTCAAAAAAAACTTTATTTTGTAACTACATTTGTTATAGCAGCAACGAGTTTTTTCTATCTAATCCTATAATATTTAGTTAGACCGTGGTGTCATCTGACTTCCTGGTGTAACTTTAACATTTCTGACACCAATAAAGACCCTAAAATGTTAGTTGGAACAAAACTGAAAGGAAAATAAAATAATAATTAGGGGGAGTAGTCGCTACACTACCCCGGACAAGCCGCTAGGTAGTCAAAATACAAATGTCAAAACAGGCCTTTTATTTTCTGACAACTTTAAAATACAAATGCATTACAGTATGCATTTTTGCCGAAAAGATAATTTTTTACTGTTAACCTTTCAATCGTGGAAATCACAGACACAATAGAAAGACAATAGGTGCGCAAATGCCGGCATTCGCTTGGGGTTTAATGAATTAATTCACGCTAAATACTCTCCAACGTTTGATGGTTTATTAACAGTCCGTACATGTTATTGGGCAAAATTGTGGTGTCTCTTCCACAAAGGCCATTAATCAAGAGTTGAAGTTGCATTTTTGCCCAAATCACATTTATAATGTAACAGTCCTTTCACAAAATTTTGCTGTGACTTTTCGTTCAATAATATTTCAGGTATTTTCAAGACTTGAGAGAATAATAGGCTCTTAGTAATTTTGTGCGCCTTTAGCATTAGTGTAAATAAATAAAATAAAAAAAAATTGTAATACTTATACTATAAGTTCAGCATTCTTTTAGAGTTGACTTTAAAAATGTGCTGCATAAATGATTTTATTTATTCAACAATGTATTAGACTAAAACTATTACATTGTTGAATGAATTCCACAACTATCACACAACGTCGTCTAGTCCCAAGCTAAGCAGAGCTTGTGTTATGAGTGCTAGACAACTGATAAACATAAATATATTTTACACATATACCTAATATAGATAAATTACACCCAGACACAGAACAAATGATCATGATCATAACACAAACATTTGTCCTGAGTAGGAATCAAACCCACAACCTCCGACATAGCAGTCAGGGCCACTAATCACTAGACCATCAGCCCAGTCGAAATAATAGTACAAGTGTTGAGTTTAAGTTTTTATATTAGTTGTGTGTAATTTAATAAAAACAGGCTTTTGGAACTCTTTTGTATGTTAACTGACTTGAGTGCTATGTTTTAACTAGAGGCAAAAGGAAATCCCTTTTACATATGAGCATACAAGTTTCAAGGTAAAAACAGCTAAAATTAAATTCTAAGAAAACAAACAGCAATTATAATAAACTGAAATGGGAGGAGTAAATACTTTACCTTTACCTGAAATATTACAAGGTTGTATCTCAGTTTGAAAACATTCAAATTGTATATTATTTATTTATTAAAACATCATGCAACGCAACTATACAAAGTCCGACTTAATACCTAAGGCATTCTCTTCCAGTCAACCAAGGGTGGTGAAGAGAAAACGTGGCTAGTGCATAATAAAAAAAAAGAAAAGATTACTAGTACTCTCATAAATAATTGTCAAACACTATCTGCTGTACCACTGGCCTAGCCTACCCTGCTAAGAATTTTATGTTATTTTAAGACTAGATGTACCTAGTTTTTTCCACATTTCAAAAGATAAAATTAGGTACTCTATTTTGCTTTTTAACTCTTTGAATGTCGTAATTAGAGACACAATAGAAAGACAATTACCTTATGTCGGACTGTGTAACATAAGACATTCGAAAGGATATGTACAGTAGTTCCTGTATTATATTACAATGCCTTCCAAATAAAAAAATAGGATTGATTGTCAAATCGTGACATCACATCAATATTATTCAATTCAATTTTTTAATTGTATGGCTCCATCGACGACATCACATCATATTATTAAATCAAAGAAATTGGGTAGGGTGAAAAAACAAGAAATTTTTAAAATTTAATTTATTTACGAGTTGTGAATGAAAAAAGTTTAACCAGAATCAAGTTCTTCAGTTTTGCTCATCTCTGCATCGCTGTGAAGTGTCTGAGTAGTGGCAAATGGAAGAAGGCGAATTGTTCCTAACAATGAAAATAAGAAAGAAAATAGTCTTTTTTTTTACTTATATAACATCCACTGTTGAACATAGGCCTCCCCAAAGTGTCACCATATCGAACATTACTGTGCGTTTCGCCCGGTTCCATCGGTTTCCCGCAACCTTCACCAGGTCAGGCAGGTCATCAGTCCAACTTTTAGGAACTTAATTTAACTAAGACTTATTGACAGGCAAATTAGTTTTTTTTTGCAAACCGTATTCTTATTTGAAACGCATAGTATAGCCAATGTGTTAATCCAGAATACTAACACGCTGGTACCAAATACTATCCAAATCTGGTCAAATTTGAGCTTGCAGGAGTTAGTGATGTATATCTTGTGTTTGTGTGTGTGTATGTTTACACATAAATACATGATATATGTACTTTTGACACTAATATTAGTGTAACTACAAAAAAAAATAACAATTTGAAAAATCAGTGTATAATTAAAGCAGCATTCTGACCACTATAAAAGTTATCTGATTAGATTTAGCATGGTTAGTTTACTGACAGATAACACCCACTCAATATGTATGAAACATAGTATATTAAAAATAAAACCTCTTATCCATTCAAGAGAATAATTATAATCATTGTGATGAAGGCCTACATACACTTTAATATTCCTACACAATCCGTAACATAAAAAACATAAAAGTGGATAAGTTTTGCGGATTGATAACAGCACTTATCTTATATCTCCTGATAATATGAATTTATAGCTGTCAGAATGAGTCACCTTTCTTTAAATTTAGTCGCTGTGTCATAGCAAACAAATTACGCCTTAGCATTGATAAGATTCTCAGAAATGATGTGGCCTTTTTCATTACCAATATACTTACTTACTGATAAAATTTATTTTTATTTAACGATAAAGTCTATTATTATTAACCACTAGGTTTTACCTGTAATGCCAGCCATACACGGTCAAACCTGTCGTCCAATCGGTATGAAGCTACATGTTTGATCAAACAGATTTGACCGTGTGTTGGAGTGGATCGGTATGACCAACATGTTTGATGGCACAATCGAATTTCAATTCTTTTGGTTTGATCATACTGATTGGATCATACCGATTGGACCGTGTATGGGGCGGTCCAATCGGTATGATCAAACCAAAAGAATTGAAATTTGATTGTGCTTTCGTTGTGATCTCGTGCTCTTCAATCTCCATAAGTGACAGAGAGAGAGCTGGCGAGATGGAGTATTTGGTTGTGGATTTGCGACCCTGGTGGAATAAACGCGACAGTGTTTGGCGGATATGTCCGACGTAAAAGGTTAATGAGAAGTTTATTATAGCAAGAATTTCCATAATCCAAATCAGTAATTCCAGAGATTATCTTTTAGAATTATATACTATACAAATAAACAATTTTAAGTGGTTTTAAATCAGTTTGAAAATCAACTAACCATACACTTTTAAAATTGTTATTTTATTTGATATTTTTATAGTTTTTTATTTGAATTTAAATACTTAAGTTGAAGGATTCCATTCAGAAATTCCCTGTGAATAAATAAATAACCTGTTATTCAACATAATAATATTTTTTAAAGCATTGCTGAGACAACAACCACACCACACAGTAACCACAATACAGGACAGTGGGCCCAGCCTGGTCGAAGCGTACTGGGACCAGGGTTAGTTTCGAAAGGTAGCTCAGTCCCGGTATGAAAGCACGAAGGAACAGGGTGGGTTTTTATTCAGTAAGAGTCTGACACTATCTCCCGCTCCGCCAAAGAGCGGGGGATGTCATTAGATGATTTTCCCACCGAAAAAAAAAACCAAACCTGGAGCAAATATCTGTATGTAACCACTAGTCCATTGAATTTACTTCTTTCGACAGACAATATTAGGGACTTTCCTCACGGGACTTCACCGATGTGGAAAGGACTTTTCAGGGAATTACCTATGAACAGGGTTGGCAATGATTAAAACACATGTTTAAAACAGTGTTTAAAACCGTTTGAATTTAAACCGTGTTTTTTATTACTTGTTTAAAAACACAGATTAAAACAAGTTTTAAACATTGTAAAAAACAATAAAAAAAAATTTTTTAAAACAATTTTTCATGGTGAATATAAATGGGTATAAACAGAAAACAAGTTTATATTTGGGAGACTAAAAAGCTTGACATATACCCAGTTAAGTCTATGCCATTGCTGTTATATTTTTGAACTAATATTAGCATTGTAACAAAATAAAACATCATTTTTGTGCTAAGTAATTTTATTTTATCAAACAACCAGGTTACCAGGTGTTATATATTGGGCACGCCACAATCATGGCGGTAAGTCCCCTCTTTGAGGCGTGGCTGGAAAGACCTCACGGCGTCCTTACCTTCCGCATGACGCAGGTCCTCACCGGACATGGTTCGTTCGGAAGTTTCCTGCACCGGATTCGTGCGGAAGTGACGCCCGGGTGTCGCCACTGTGCGGAATGCCCGGAGGCCATGGTCCGGCGCGAGCGAGGAGGAGTGGCAGGCGGTCGCCGACTTCTGCGAAGCAGTAATGCTCGCAAAGGAGGAGGCCGAACGCATCAGGCAACGGCGCTATCGCCGCCGCCGCCGCCGGGATTCTAATCCCGATTTCCGGCCACCGTAGGCGCGGGCTTGCGGACAGTGAGCAATGGGTAGCTCGCTGTCCGGCCGTCCGGTAACTGTCCGGACCAAGCCCAAGTCGTCAACGGTGCGCACTGTTCCCGCGCGCCTCAAGGAGTTGTCAGCAACAGCAGGGGTCGAAGCCTACTGGGGCCAGGGTTATCCGAAAGGGCGCTCGAGCCCCGGTATGAAGGCTAGAAAGAACGGGGTGGGTCTTTTAGTCAGTAAGAGTCTGACACTATCTTCCGCTCCGCCCAAGAGCGGGGGATGTCATTGGATGATTTTTACCCACCATAAAAAAAAGGTATTATATATTATAAACATCAAAATGGTAACTTTTTTTTAATAATAAACAACATGAGTTCTTATAAAATCAAAATTATATCAGTCAGGTCAGAATAAGAGAATATGAATATAGCAAGATCAAGATATCAATTAATTTTTCTTATAAACTGTGACATATATTTTTGTAAAGCGTTCAGTATTGAATAAAGATACGCAACATAAAATAAATGTTTATCAATTGATAGTTTTTGTAAATATTTAATTTAGTATAGCGAAGTTGAAAAGATCTAGTCTAGAAATGAAAAATTATAGTTCAAATTAATTAAAATTGTGCCCATATCTAAAAAAAAACAAAAAAAACACTTGTTTAAAACAAATTTGAACTGTTTGTTTTATAAAATTAAAAAAAAAAACTGTTTTTTTTTCCAACCCTGCCTATGAACTACAACCACTAATCCATTGAATAACTTCTTTCGATAGCCGACATTAGGGGATTTTCCTAACGGACTTTACCGGCGGGGAATTACTTATCAATTCTATAAATACGAATGCTGAAAACACCTATAAATGTCAACTCCTGGACATGCAATTTGGGAACAATTCACATCGATCCCCCAAGAAAATACCACATTGAAAACCAATAGGGTGCGTTGCAGAAAATTTAAGAAAAGCACACTTTCAGCAATGTAGCACCACCGCCGTTTCTAACAATGATGCAGACCTTGACGCGGACAAGGACGTGGAGGAGGAGCTGGTGAGTGATACTGGCTCTTCCCGATCTTCAGATAATTCTTGTGCTACATCCACATCTGTTACTATTCGTCAATCTAAAAATGCCAGTGCTAGCAGTAGCGCGAGCTTGAACATTTCAATGTAACGATTTATTATAGCTACAAGTCAAGAAGATAAGAAGAAAATTGATTTACAATTATCTCGTTATATGTTTGCTACTAACACGCCTTTTAACCACGTAGAACACCCAGAGTTCCTGAAATTAATGGAAATGGTACGCCCAGGATATAAGCCTCCAAACCGCAAACAAATTGTTGGTAATCTACTCGACGAAGTCTACAACTCTACTCAAGAAAGCGTAAAAAATGAGTTGAAAAACAAAGCTGTTAATCTGTCAATTGATGGTTGGAGTAATGTTAGGCAGGACTCGACATATACCCGATAGGACTCGATAATCTGTATCTGTGTCACAGATGTGTTGACAAACTCAACTCATTTAATTGATACAATAGACACAGGCTCCGAAATCCACACAGCTGACTACTTGGTTAAAGTAACTATTGCGGCAATAAAACAATGCGAAACTTAAAAATGTGCAGCGCGAAGTGTAGTCATAGACAACGCAGCAAATATGAGCCGTATGAGACGAGATTTAGCCTAGCAGGAAGAACTAGCTTCTCACAAGGATATACTTACATACGATTGTTCGTCACACTTGTTAAATGCAAAGGATTTGAATGCAGAAGATATTACTGAGAAAGTTAAGTCAATAATGCGGTACTTCAAATACACTCATTTTGCATCTGCCAAATACAAAGAAGCTGGCGAAAAAGCTATTGTTATTTCACAACAGGTACGGTGGAACACAATGGCTGACTGCTCAAAAGTTTTTTTTAGAAAATTGGCATATTATGTCTGATATGCTTAGGTAATTCAACTGCTATAGATTTGTCAATTTCATTGAAAGTAAATGACGTGGCGCTGAATCAACAAGCCCAGGGTCTCTACATCATCTTCCTGCCCTAATCCCGTTTTATTTGGGGTCGGCGCAACACGTTTTTTTCTTCCATTCTATCCTGTCACTCGTCACGCTATCACTAACTCCCTTTTCTTTCATATCGCTTCTCACACAATCCATCCATCTTTTCTTTGGCCTCCCTCTTCCCCTCCATCCATCCACGTGTAAACTCATAACTTTTTTAGTAACATGCGTTTCATCCCTCCTTTTCACATGACCATACCAAGACAAACGATTCCCTTTCATCTTTTCAGTCACTGGCGCCACTTTCAAACTTCCCCTAATATACTCATTTCTCACTTTATCCATTCTCGTCACACCACACATCCATCTTAACATTCTCATCTCCGCTACATGCAATCTTTTTTCATCCGTCTTTTTCACAGCCCAACATTCTGATCCATACAGTATGACAGGCCTTATCACGGACTTTTTAGCAAATAGCAAAAGCAAAAGCCCAGGACAAACTGTACAATACACTAGACAGTCCTGTAGGCCAAAAAGAGCTGTACAGGCTTGCTAAAAGAAGAGAGAGAATGACGAGGGATGTTTGTCAGGTAAGATGTGTAAAGAATGAAGCTGGAATGGTCCTATCAGACGATGAAAAAATCAAAGAGAGGTGGAAGGACTATTTTGAAAGACTAATGAATGAGGAAAATCATTGGAATGGAATTTTAGAGAGTAAACCAGTGAATGTAGGGTTAGTGAGAATGGTTAGTATGGATGAAGTCAGAATAGTAGTGAATGAAATGAAAAATGGTAAAGCCATTGGTCCAGATGGAATACCAGTTGAAGTGTGGAAGTTATTGCGAGTGGATGGTTGGACGTGGTTAGCTTTGTTCTTCAATAAGTTGTTGCAGGAAGAAGCCATACCTGATGATTGGTGCAGCAGTTTCTTGGTGCCCATCTTTAAAAACAAAGGTGATGTGCTTGAGTGCAACAATTATAGAGGAATAAAGCTAATGTCACATACTATGAAAGCCTGGGAGAAAGTTATTGAAAGGCGTCTGAGAGAAGAGAGTGAAATTTCGCAGAACCAATTCGGTTTTATGCCGGGTCGGGGTACAACGGATGCCATTTTTGCTATACGCCAGCTGTGCGAGAAATACAGAAGTGCGCATAAAAACTTGCACATGGTATTCGTTGACCTCGAAAAGGCATACGACCGAGTACCTCGTGAGGTTCTGTGGTGGGCCCTTAAGAAGAAAGGTGTGCCTGGGAAGTATGTGCAGTTGATCCGAGCGATGTATAGTCGATGTAATACCCAAGTCCGGTCTACAGTCGGCACCACTGGCAGCTTCAATGTGGCTGTTGGCTTACATCAAGGGTCGGCTCTCAGCCCTTACCTCTTCCTGATGATAATGGACGCTCTGACGTCGGACATTCAGGAAGAGGCTCCCTGGTGTATGCTGTTTGCCGATGACATTGTGCTGGTTGCCGAGAGTGGCCTAGAGGTCCAGAACAGATTGGAGGTGTGGTGGCACAGACTGGAGAGTGTTGGCCTGAAATTGAGTAGAACCAAAACGGAGTACTTGTTCTGCGATTTCGGCGGTGTCTCCAATCCAGTGCCTTTAGCTCTCGCTGGAACGCCCATACCGATCTGTTCCGACTTTCGGTACCTCGGGTCGCTCGTCCAAGGGGATGGTGAGGTGGACCGGGACGTAACACGTCGGATCAACGCAGGATGGATGAAGTGGCGACAGGTCACGGGAACCACTTGTGACCCACGGATGCCCCTCAAGTTGAAGGGTAAAAACTGGAAAATATTGCAGTTACACTTGACATCTCCCAAAAGACATCTCGTTGTATTGGTGAAGTAACGGAAGCCTGGATAGAGCTCAAAAATATGTTTGAGGGTGAGAATGTACGACTGCGTGAGTCCGAATATTCACTGAATGATCTAAAAAAGTTCAAAGCTAGTTATGAAACGGCTATGTCTTCAGCTCATTTTGCAGCAAACTTACTACATCCTAAGTATAGGGCCGAAAATCTCACGAGAGAAGAAATTTCTGAGGCTTTATTATTCATAGAACATTATCACAAAGGGGCGATGCCCTATGTTGTTATATAAAGAGCAATGACGGATCCCTTTCATATTTTCTATTTGGAGATCATGTAGTAAATCAAGTCGGACCTCTCGAATGGTGGCAGTCATTAAAAAAACAAATAAATGACCAAACAATGGACTTGGTGACTCATCTTCACACTGCTGTGGCTTCGAGTGCTGGAATTGAAAGACTGTTTTCAACATTTGGATTTATTCATTCTGACATACGAAATCAACTGGGTACCGAGAAAGCTGCAAAACTTGTCACAGTTTTTAAGTATTTAAATAAGAAAAATTAATTGATATCTTGATCTTGCTATATTCATATTCTCTTATTCTGACCTGACTGATATAATTTTGATTTTATAAAAACTCGTGTTGTTTATTATTAAAAAAAGTTACCATTTTGATTGATTTGTTTATAATAATTATGTAAAAATTTATAACACCTGGTTGTTTGATAAAATAAATTACTTAGCACAAAAATGATGTTTTATTTAGTTACAGTGCTAATATAAGTCCAAAAATATAACAGCAATAGCATAGAATTAACTAGGTATATGTGAAGCTATTTAGGGTGAGTTGCACCATTTAACTATAAGGATAACAAAGCCGTTAACAGTTGTCAAATCGTCGAATTGACCAATAGGCGGCCGTTTCACGGCTGGTTATGGTTTGGCTATCGTTATAGTTAAATGGTGCAACTCACCCTTAGTCTCTTAAATATAAATTTGTTTTCAGTTTATACCCATTTATATGTATTCACCATGAAAAATTGTTTTAAACATTGTTTTTTTTTTATTTTATACAATGTTTAAAACTTGTTTTAATCTGTGTTTTTAAACAAGCAATAAAAACACGGTTTAAATTCAAACGGTTTTAAACATGTGTTTTTAATAACTTGTTTTAATCATTGCCAACCCTGGCACAAATACATGGTCACCCGGCTATCCAGGCGACTGAGGGGGTTGTTTTGCTCCGTAACCTAGCTGTGCGATGGCCTTAGGGCCCGCTATGACCTGCTAATTATGTATAGTGTCGGTGATGTCCAAGGGTGCAAACATAAAGAAACAGGTTACCGGTGCAGGCAAGTCCGTACAGAACGGTACCGATCGGTGCAGGTATAATTCTCTCGTGTCTTTTTATGCGCTCATTTATAAAGAAACAGGTTCATACTGGTCGGTACCGACGGCCTTTACCGAGTAAAGCTACAGTCAAACTGGAGCGAATCCCGCGCGGTACGCGGGACGCGACCTCGTGCGATTTGCTCGCTCGCTTAGCCTCTCAAACTGTCTGTCTCTGTCTCAAACGCGTACCGCGCGGGATTCGCTTCAGTTTGAATGAAGCTTCATACGGGTTTAAGCATTGGCCAGTGTAGTTTTTACTACGGAAAAAATATACTTATAACATGTGGTAAAAATGATTGAAATCGATTCAGTTACTGATTCTGAACCAACTGTATTGAGGTTCCGCATGTACTAAAAATAATGTTGTAGATATACCTTATGAACTTAGCTAACACACAAAAAGGTTTTAAGCTATTGCATAGCTTCTATCGCGGGCCTTGAGCGTGGAGACCGAATGCAGAAATTCCGTAACGAAAATAACCTAACACCCCCCACTCATTTGTTTTTTGAGCGTGGTGACCGATAAGAAAACAAATGAGTGAACAATCAATCAAAATTCAATTCAATGTGTGAAAGTGTAACTTCAATTAATATCAAAGAAAAAAAAACAAAGGAAAAAAATACTGCATAAATAAAATAAATAAATAATTATAATTGCATAAGTTGACAAAAATGCTATGCAATAGCTTTACCGCGGCAGTCCCCGAGTGCCACACGTCTTTTTTTTTTCCTAGTGACTGGTGATTCCAGAGATAAGAGAGATTATACAAAAAAAAAAAACGTAGGCATAGATAAAAACTAAGTCGTTTTCCTTATTTGATTGCTTATCCGCTAACTACTCCTAAATCACGCATCGGATTTTGATGCCGTTTTCACTAATAGAAAGAGCGATAAATGTGCACTTACAAAGCCAGTACACCTGCACCCTACTAGTGCTATAGTGCTGTGACCTCACTAGTGTTACATACACATAAATTATCAAAACATTTTTCCTCACCAAAGGGTTACAGGAAAATGCTAAAATGATCTTATTACCATTTACAACTTGATTGTGTTCCATATTTGTATACTATTCTAATTATAATGTTGTTAGATTTATTGTTGTGATGAGGATGTTTATTTATAAAGCAGTATGTCCTTCGTTGGGTACCTACAGAATTAGTTCAATTTATGGTTGGTAGGTATGTTCTTCTCCAATAAAATATACTTACATACAAACACACGTGTGGGAGGGAGGCTCGGCCCCGGTATGAAAGGCAACGAAGAAACGGGGTGGGTTTTTTAGCCAGTAAAAGCGTGACACTATCCCCGAAGGGCGCGTGGGATGTCATGGTGGATTTTTACCCACCGAAAAAAAAGGGTTGCGGAAATCCGATGTATGCGAGACGCACAGAACCGTTAATTGTGGCGACACTTGCGGGAGGCCTTTGTCCAACAGTGGACGTCTTTCGGCTGAAATGATGATGATGATGAAAGGTAGAATTCTGTTATTGAACCAGAATAAAACAACTGGGATTTTAAGAGGCCTAATTAGTTTTGTCATTCAATTGAAAGTATTATTTATTGAAAGATGGTATAGATTATTTTTCCACTGCAGCATTTGATTAAGCAGCACAATCAGTGGTTGTAAGACAAATATTTATTCAATGGAATAAAATATAACACTTCATAAAATATACACTTAGCAAAACTATTTTTACAATAAATCGGGTTTGGTACTAAACCTAAATACAAAGTTGTTACCTATTATTTTGTTTTTAATGATAAGACCATACATTTGAAAAATAGAATGAATTTCAATAAATGAATGAATTCTATAACCACAAATGGTTTACAAAAAGAATATAAACATGTGCGCGCATAGGTACTTGGCGCCTATCATTTTTTTTAATACAATGTGGTAATATTAAATAGGTACTATCTTACGACATGTCGACAATTATTTGCCACAATTTTATAATAAACTTATGACAGTTTAAGTTATATCTACTCATGCCTAAGTAAAGTCAACTACCTCATCAGTACCTCTACCATGAGTTTAAGCAATAGTATTTGTCGATACTCGATACCAACTACGTAAATATTTTGTATGGCAAATTTTGGTTCCGTAAGTGACCGCTAGAGGCGCTGTAAAATTTGCCATACAAAATATTTACGTAGTCGGTATCGAGTTTCGACAAATACTATTGCTTTAAGTTTAAACTCATGGTAGAGGTACAGTGTTGCCACTTGAACTATGAAAACTGTTCTTATTTTAAGATACAAAGTCTAAGTCGCTGATCGAGCAGCGTTTTGACTTAGTTGCGTTAATTCATAGTGAGTATTGATGATCACTTGAGATACAAAATTGGTGTAGTTTGGTATCTCAAGTACCTATCTGCACAACTGGACTTTGTACTAAAACAGGCGTAAGTTCGATAAAAAAGCGCTTAGAAATTTATTGTAGCATTGACTACTCAGCAAAGCTGGAAGAGAAAATTTACTATTAAAGATACATTTGATGAAAAATACTTTTAAAACATTAGAATGTATGGCATCCATATTCTAATCGAAAAACGTGATTGTATTTTGTTTCAAAAAGTAACTTAAACGTAAACATGACACTGTCTAAATGCACCAACCTAACCTTGCGAAGCGGTAAAAAATTCTGGTCGTTTTTATGACACAGAAAGGGTGAAAAAAAAGCAACTGCATGCAGCAGAGACAATAATTCTAACAGGAATAATATGTAGCATTAAGCGAATAGAACCAATAAAATAGTAATGATTACTCATTACGTAAGAGAACAGTTTAAGGCCTACTGTCCACGGACGCGTAGCTTCATAGACGCGTATTCGTCATTATACGCTTCGCTTGGTGTACGTCTGCGTGAAGCTTACATACAAAACTTTAAAACTGTCGACTAAGCGGTCTTGCACTTTCGTCAACAGAGTTGGACAGTAGGCCTATAGGCCTAAGGCACTAGTGATCGAAAAGTTGTGTGGGAATCGGCTATATTGGCATAGGATCCGGAGGAAAGAACTGTGAGAAAAGTTACCAGTATGATAATTAATGTAGTGGTAGAGGAAAATCAAAGAAACGAAGGATTCACTGTCGAAAATGAAATGGCTGGTAAAGAGGCCACTACTGAGATTATGGCAAATAGAGATGAAGAAGATAGACAGGAGAAAAACAAGCATCGTCAGCCCCTAATTAATTTATATAAGAAAGTAATGACTATGTAATAGGAAAGTTTAAAAGTGGCACCGGCGATCGAAAAGTGGTGTGGTAATCGGCTATATTGGCAAAGGATCCAGAGGAAACAGCTGTGAGAAAAGTTACTAGTATGAATATGGATGATGATTATAGGGGTAGAGGAAAACCAAAGTAACGATGGATCTACTGTCAAAGATGATATGGTTGGAAAGGAGGAGATTATGGGAAATTAAAATTAAAAAGGAATGAAGAAGATAGATATGATATGAGATTAAGAAAAACAAGCGTCGTCGCCTTATAATCGCTTGGTAATAAATTATATTGGCATGGGATCCGGAGAAAGGAGTTGTGAGAAAAGTTACCACTATGATGATTGTAGGGGAAGGGCAAAACCAAAGAAACGATGAATCTACTGTCAAAGATGGAAGGAAGGGAGAATGAAAAGTAGCCACTACTGAGATGATAGCAATTAGAGATTAAGAAGATAGACAGTTTCTTTTCGATGTGGTAAATCGGATAAATCATCAAATGCTAGGGCGAGAGAGAGTGGCAAGCTTTTACTGACTAAAGCCCACATGGGTTCTTTCAGTTTCCCTCTTAGTATCAATGCCAAGGCCACGATAACTCTTTCTTATTTTCCCGCAGCCCTAGCAGAAATCGGCCCTACTTGCAGTCCATTTTGCTAATATCTCAAAGGCACCCGTGAAACACAACCCGCCATCGACTCTGGTTTGAAGATAAACATGCAAAAAAGATATGCTACAGCAACCCCAAATAAATTGGTATGAGGACAAAAAGATGATGACATAAGAGTACAAAGTTGTTATATACATAGATGCTTGAAATTTACATACGTCGTCGTCTCCTCAAAAAAATCTAAAGGCAACTCAGACGGAAATGAAATTAAAAATAAGACGTAATTATAACACTTATTGTGATTGTAAGTTCTTTTGCTGTGTTTTTGTTAAGAGGTAACACGTGTAAGTGAACCATGTACTAACTTAAACAAATAATATGGAGTTATGATAACAATTTTGTTTTGAACAATGGTGTTTCCTTAATTGCGTAACATCGGCTTTAATTTTCCAATATGTAAATCTCAGTTGTATCCTTAATTATTATGGTTAATTGGTAAAGAGGAACTGGGATATGGAAAGGGGTAACAACGTTTATATAATTATGTCCATTTTCCGAATTTTAAACTACACTTATTAATACGAGGTAAAGTTTGTTTTTTTGTTTGTGGGTGGTAATCTCTGAAAGTAACTATTGCGAAGCTGCAGGCAAAAGCTAGGCTAATATATAAAAATCTTGTGTCGAAACTTCGAGAGAATTAGTTATCGAAATCCTCCGAAGCGGCGTGACTGATTTTTATATATTTTTTTTTTGTGTACATATATTTGGTAGGTCTAAGAATAGGTCGTAGACTATATCTTTCTTTGTTAATTTATATAGCAGAACAACATTTGTCTTGCATAAACAACGAAAATTAAAGTAAGTTGTATTTGATAATAACTCGACATCGCACTTGTTTTGAGGTTTGTACAGAGAAAAAAATATAGCTTTGTGAATAAAGATAAGATTTAAATTAATGTAAGCAAGTACCTATCTACTTCATAAAACAGACTTGGAATGACTCACGAAGGCTTATGTAATGTCTACGACATTAGCTACAGGTACTTTTAATTTAAAGAGATTAATTCATTGATCAATATTGATAACGAGACTGATTGCCCAGCTACTTCGTACCTATTCAACGCGTAAATAGACCCATTCAGACATAGGTACTGCATTCTTCTTAGAGCTGCATAGGAGATACTGTTCGATGAATTAAATTTTGAGTCAATCGAAACGAAAAGAACATGTCAGCATTAGAACTGCAAATTAGTCGCAAATGAGCAGTTTAGATGGATGTAGTTCATGTAACTGTATTAAAACTATGCAGTCCATTTCGACTTCTTTAAATACTGCAGACATGCATTAAGATTGCAGACCGTCTGATAAAGCTAACCTAAAATATTCAACTTTTTAATTTTTTGTGTCTCTAGTACGACAGAATTTCAAATTTTTGCTGACCTAGAAACTTCGCCATATCTACGGCATTGTCTTCTCTGTAGCAGCAGAGAACACTTTGGCTGCATATTTTGGTTCGCAGAGGGTAGGTTTAGCTTCGCCGCACCCGCACGTTTTTGCTGTCCTGTCGATGTTTAGGTTAGATCTTCCCGCTTGGGATGACAGTTATGAATTTTGCCAGCAGCTTAACCCAGAAACTGTGAAAATATTCCGACAGACTACAGTCTGTATACACAGTGTGTATACAGACTATAGTCACAGGAGTGTGTTGTATGTACACATTCTATATCTTAATATATCCTCGTATACGAATGTGTCCTATGTCCTAATCCACGACATAGTCTACAGTCTACACCATGGTCACTTTCGCATTTATAATAAGTACTAGCTTCTGCCAACGGCTTTGTTCGCTTGAAAGTAGAAAATTATCTCGAAGGAACATACTTCCACGATAACAAGTGTACTATTCCAGGATATTATGATCTACCCGTGTGCCAAACAAATCTCTTGAGCAGTTTCAGCATGAAGGATAATAAGGATAATACACATGCAAGTATACGCACAGCACATCCTCACAAACTTTCGCCTTAATAATTTAGAGGTATGCGGAACAGGGTGTAAATCACCGCGATTTGATAAAGGGGGATTCTCCGACCTGAAAGTTGATTTCTGATTGTTGTAAATGTATTATATGTTATAATAGCACGGAGAACTTTAATATCGCGATTCAGGATTTTGAATTTTAGTTAGTAGTGATATCTATGGCGTCACATAAGAACTAATCCTGCATCGCATATGGAGCAGTCCGAAATCATCTATCAGCCAGTTGCCCTCCAGATTTAACACCTTTCTGGTCGTAGGATCCTCCCTTTCCAACGGAGGTATGTGGACTTTACTCTATTCCGCATACTTCCAAAAGTCCCGCTGTGGCGTCATAGATGGCGCTACAGTAATATTAGTATGATTTGAATGTGGAAGATATGTTTGATGTTTAATATAGTATTATATGTAAAATATGCTTATTTATTAACTGACGGTGTATTTTAACCATAATAATGTAACCTCAATTGCTGCTTTCCAATAAGTTAATTAGAGAATTACCACAATCCCTATCCTCTACAAACCAAAGTAATAAAGAGGATTAGGTACAGGCCCGAACAGACAATATTAATTATCATACTGCAAAACAGCCTACCAACTATGTAGCTACTTATTTCCTCTAGCTTTTTCCTTTCCGAGTTGTTTGTTTCTGATATCGCGGTTTTGTCCTAAGGCAATTCACAGCAATTATAAATTACAATAATTTAGAGCTAGTTAAATTGATTAACTTCGAAGGCCTACTTCGTACACGGATACCACATCCAAATGTAGAAGCTAGGTTGAGTCCAATACTAGTCAATATACTAGTGAAATGCTCAATAATGTAGCTCAATTTTGAGTTCAGCTATTCTTTACGAGGTGCTTGCTATACCTATTCCAAACAAAATTGCTTTGTAAGCTCTATTAAAGGTTCGGAAGCAGCTGAGCTATTTTTGCTAAATTTCTTCATCGTTCTACACACCTTCTTCTTCTTCTTTATGTTTGCAAACTCTGTTACGGAATCTGCCCGAGCCTTTCTTCGGCAATAAAAACAAAATTTTTCTACGCCTCTAAAAAACTTGGATCCGTATTTTTTCGTTAGACATGGCTTTCATGGCATCTCGATTCCTGAAATCCCTTAACGACCTACAGCTTTCCAATCTGACCTTTATTTGTTGAAGCAGACATTCTGAAAGTGAGAATTCTGAAATTTTGCCCAAATTCAATTTTTTTTTTTCGGTGAAACACGCTAAGCTATCGGATCAGCATCAGACGACGTTGCATCGTTTTAAAAGACTTGCAAGAATTTATTTAAATACATGCAGAGAAAAACTTGGCGATTGCCTTTGCGTCCCATAGAGGAAAAACTAGCTCTAACAATCAGTTTCCGTTGCAAAAAGTTTCAGGAATGACTCTGCTTTGGCTTATCGAAGGCTTAGTTTCTAGCTTGCCACCTCCGGCTGAAAATTGAGTCAAAAACGACTAGCCGTTTATATTTCGGTCTATGACATAACGAGAGACGAACGATTGGTTCGCGTTTCGTGGCCGAATTTAGATTCTTTGTTAAACACCCTTGTTATAAAAAATCATCTTAACTAGACAGTGTTATTTATTTATCCACGGTCTACGAAACACCAAGTTTTTGCGAATGATTGAATACCTAGACTGCAATAAAAACTTACGCCAAGATTAACCTTTGGATTGACTAGTCGTTTCGTATGTGTCGATTCTTTAACCACTAACTTTTTACCGGCACACGTGTGTTATTAAGTGTGTAATATTTACAGTAATATTTTCTGCTCTAAAACTCATTTAAAGCAAAAATATAAATAAATTATCATCACAGTTTTATTCAAGCTGACATGGATGGATTGTAGGTACTGTGGAGTGTGGTTCCATACGGTACTTTACCAATTTTAAATTTACCTACATATTAAGGTAAATAATATATTAATATATTGCAATAACTACTTTGATTTCCATAAACCTTTTGTGTCGCTATATATTTGAAAAAGGTTGTAGCAGGAAAACATTACCGAGTGGCGATGACCGCGCTCGGCGCTGACGTCAGCGATTCGAGGAAAACTCTACTCGGGCCCACGCGTCGCTCGCGCATGTTTACCAACCAGCACTCACGAAACAAACGAACGTAAATTGATCATATATAATATTACCACTATTGACTAGCGGATAGCGCATTACACTTGATATTATTCTATGATAGTACCATTAAAACACAAGTCATACGCAGAATTTGTTGCTACGATTTAACGCAAGGCCTTGAACGGCGGCATGTGTCTGTATGGCTCAAGGCAATGCAATGTTCAACCTGCGAGCAGTTGACATACAAATGCCTCACTTGTTTTGATCTATAAAACTAGGAAATCTGTGTACTAATTGGAAAACTGATAATAGACAAACAAGACGAGAATAGAATTCTTGTTAGATATAGCTATCTCTCTGCTGACATAGGACAATATACCAGCAAAGGTCGTGTGGTATTAAATAAATAATATTGATTGAAAGCAACACGTGCTGTTAATTTGAATGAGTCTTTCGCCAATTTGATGAGCACATTTATTAAGCTTCTGTTCTCTATAAACGAATATTAGCCCTTTACCAGCGACTTCGTTCGCGAGAAAGTTTTTATAAAAACTTTAACACTCCTTAAAACCATATTCTGAGAGTAGTTCTGAAAAACTAATAATGACAGTCTCATGCGCGTATTTTGATTACAATTTAAGTTTACTTTTCCCCTTTAAGGCGAAATTCCTCCTTTATGTCTGCATTTCCAAAAGCCCCTTCTTAGTGCTCACTTAATAAAATAAAACCTTGTGTAAAATTTCATGGTCCTAGTCTTAGTAATTTCAGCTATGCGTTGTTATGTCAGCCAGTTAGATTCTCCTTTTTAATTTATTATAGACTAGTTGACCTGGCAAACATGTTTTGCATCAAATTATACAATCAGAGGGTGTGTCAAATTGGATTATAAAAGAAATATCGCGATCAAAAGTTTGGAGTTTGGGGGTAGGAGGATGAAAAATTCTTTACGACCTAATCTAAATACAAAAAAAAACATAAAAATCGGTTTAACCGTTTCCGAAGAATTCAATTACAAAACGATCAACATATAAACAATTTGTATGATACCTAATGTTGATGTTGTACTGACGTCCAGTCCCAAGTGTGGAACTAAACGACCCACTTATCTATTCGTCTGTAACTTATTGACACAGTAATAAAATGACGTGTTTCGGTTTCAATTAATTTAAGATAAATTATTATCTGCAGTTATTTTCTTGGCAACGTTTTTTTTTTTAAATCCGGTTTTTCGTTGGTTTTGACCTTCATTCTGTCATTATGTTTGATTTGAAACTCGTTTCTGTTTGTTTGGTCGAAAATAGTATACCGATTGTTTTTCTGCTAAATAGGAATTGAGTATCGAATTGTATCGCATTAGTGGGCAGTGCGCAAACGTTGATTAGCAAGTCAATTAACGCGGGTTCAGGTTGGGCAAGCACCTCACACCTCCACTGCCTCAGATTTATTGTTCCTGTAAATGATTCTAAGATAGTCTACATAGATAGTGATACTTCCTTTTGTTCTAGTTAATACTGAGGTGTGTTGTGTTTAAAGTTAGATAGTAGGTACACTGCTCATTACTGTGTTACTTTGACAGAATTTCCAATCTACACCCACCCTGCAGATATTCTTAATAGGTTTGTTCTAAAAATGACCTGTTTTAAAAATGACCTTCTCATCTTCGCAACCTTTTTACAACTAACGCTCAGTGACGATTGAATAAGTTCAATGTAAACACATAATAGGATTAGAAATTGCATCAGAAAATACAGCAAGTTTAGAAAATATAACGGTAGCGTATCCGAATACATGAATAAATTAAAATGTGACGACAATAATTATGAAACCAAACACTTAGAAAAAATACTTACATAAGGCGATCTTGGTTTTATAGTTTTTGGCAGCTGGGAAGTTAAAATAAAACATTTGTACTGAATTGTGTGGACACAAAGACAATGATCGAACATCCGACCTTTAGAAAATAAAATGCCGATAGTCGAAAACAACTTCATTTGAGTAATGACAATTACAGTGAAAAACATAGAAATCGAAATGATCCGATACGATATCAATATGAGAACATATTTATTTCAAACGATGACATCGGCAGTTTTCGTGGAAAATGGGGCTGAACTAGTGGAAGCTTCGCGTGACTGCTAGTCAAGGACGGGCCCTTGAACTGTCCGGGAGTTGAACGACTCACGATCTCGCACAAACGATACGCTAACACATGTTTTATGGTGTGATTGATGGTCATTTCAGTGCTATCTGAAACAATCTAAGTCCCGTATTACAGAACGTCACTCAAAACTCAAGCGTTACTTTAAACTAGTTTCAACCAATCAAATGGCTTGAATCTAGTTTTAAGTAATGCGTGTTGAGCGATGTTCTGTAATACGGGCCTTAGTCTCTTGAATATCATTGACCATTGGTAGACCAAGAATTTGTTATATTGCTTAATAAGTTTTCAACGTCCGAAGTCCCCCAATCAAAAGCTTGTCTGAAAAACCCAACTTCGATTTTTTTGGAGCCCTTAACCTCCCCTTTGGATACAGAATTTAATTAAGTATCAAACTAGTTATAATGCGGTGATTTTAGACCTTGAAAAACCTGTTAATATTTATTCCAGAATTCTCAGAAAACTTATTGTGGTACCCACAAATTGTAGGAAACTACTTTTCTGTGAATTTTGTTTTGTGATTTCCTGTAACGTGGAAAAGGGCACTGTGTTATCAAAATACAGCGTATTACTAGATTTGACTGCACGATCACGATTTCCGATGAAAATGATAAGCAGTGTGTTACTGCTACGAGTATAGAGGTGACGTAATGTCTATATCAGACCATCTTATGTAATGACCAATCGTGTTATCAGACTGCGTGGTTCCTTCCGAACGGTACTTTGTGCACCACAATGAAGACTGTGTTATAAATGTTAATAGTATCTGTATTTATTTATTTCAAATCTACGTCTATACGTGCACTATCATCATTGAAATCTAAACTCTGGCTTTTGTATACGCGGAAATTATAAAAATATATTATCAAGAGTTTAAAGGTTAAAGTTGATTATGATTGTAAAGTAATGTGATTTTATAAATCTATAAATGATTCATACATTGTTTTCGTTAACATAAACTGAGATTACTCCAAGTCACTTGAGAAACTAGACTAATGGTATATTCGTCGATTCCGATAATCTTTGATTTCAAAATCTCAAAGGTGGTTTTATAGTTATTTAGTAGAAGGTAGTTTGATATTCTTGTTCTTCACTTTACTGTGTGTTTCGGTTAACAAATGCCGTTCTAAATATCTACAAGCAAATCGATTGAAACCTCGGATAAGTTACTTATTGCTACAGCCAGCTGCAGTATGCCGCATACACCAACCTCATTATTTCTGATGGACATTATTGAATTAGGGATATTTACTAACTGATCTTCAGCCTCAATTGGTGACTTGTGATAAGTCTTTTCAAGAATTGGATTCGCAAGTTAGTCTAGACCTTTTGTGTTGTAGTTTATAATAATTGTAACAGTTCCAATGCAATTTGTTTTGTTCTGTTAGTTAGATGATTCATTATAATGTAATTACTGCCTTTGTGGCGGTAAAATATTTACTACCTACACTTTGTTTGCTACTCCAATGCCTACTATCTAAGGATAGCAAATGACCTACTTAACCATGTTCGTCTATCATAACTTTTGTTTCAATTTGAGTTACTATACGAAAAGTTTGAGCGACTTGTTTGCTTCAGTTCCTTACTAACCACTATTAAAAGAAAATGGAAATCCCAGATCATTTAGTCACATCGCTGTTTTGTTTCTTTTGCCAACTGATACTCTCTAACTGCATGAAATATTTACTTCCCATGTCATGTAAAAACTATTCCTTGAATCATTGGATGGAACATCGCTTCATTCAAAGAACCGTAAAAAATGTATTTGGCTCGGTTAGCAAATTGTTGAAATGCTTGTACTATCACTTGCAACTTTTGCGGCCTTACTGTACATAGAACGTTTTGGTTCCGAGGCGTCGTTTGCGCGTGCGCCGTGCGGCCGCTTGGTATCATACAAAACCGGCCACAAGCGCGCCAACTGACTCAGTCTGATATAAAACATTCTAGCTACGCGTACGTCTACAGTTTGTAGAAGCCTTCATATGAGTCATACTCTTATCATATTGTGAATTGACGCGCCGTGAGTTTCGCGAACTCTTTTCATTGTGAACTTTAATTTGTTGCCCTTAGTGGATAGTTGATATCGTTAGTTTGGACAATATTAGTGGAAAGTGGTCTTCATGTCTCAGCTGGTGCCATACCACCTCATCAGCAGCGAGCAAGACGACAGTCTGATGTTCGCTACCATGTTTGATTACCAGGCAGACGAGTATAAGAAGCCAATGGTGAGTTTTGAAGCCAGCATTTTGGTCAGTTTTTGCGTCATTGAAGCCAGAGTTTAGCACGACGCTGCGTGAAGTGACTTCGTAAACAACTTTCTCAAGTTGGGGACAGTTAGTTCAATGTGTGAATGGTGCAATCTTTTAATTTTTTGTCGTCAGTTTCAAACTTTTAACACAGTCTATTTGATTGACCTTGGAAGCAATTCGATATACTTATACCCTAATACTCTCATTAATACACAAATATTTCGTTGTTCGTTTCTTGAAAGTTAGTCAGTTCTTAGTATTATTTTTGACGGTCATTGTATCACTATTATCCCAATAACGAAACAGTAATTAATTTTGAGTATCTATTCATTTGAAAAACAATACTGGTCCACTGTTGTGACACCAATAATAGAGTCCCTGTCACTTGGAATGGCTAGAACGCTATTGGTCCGTGACTTGTGCGAAAAGGACGAAGTCTAGATCTAACGAGGCTTGGATCACGTTTGCCATTTTACCATTACTTATTTAAAGTTTCGAACTTTTTCTTTTAATATCTAAGTACTTTACTATTTTTTTTTAGCTTATTTTACACTTCTGTCAAATTTTGTTCTTCATAATTTTATTTTGAATCAATTTTTTATTTCATAATAGAATGTTCTAGAATTTGTTGCTTCAAAAAAAACACCTGTGCTACAATACGTACATTTGACAATGTTTGCGTCAATAGTAGTTCCAGGAGTTGTTTGTTAATCGTATTGTTGCAATAATTTATTCCTATTTTTAGACATTGACGTAACCTAAACGTTACGATGTGGTCAACAATAAAATATATTGTTACAATTTTTTTTTTTTCATTATACCGCTGTTAATCGTTCTCTTGGTTTGCCATAGATGGCGCTACTTGCAGCTTTGCGCGCCAATTTTATCTCCAGATACAACGAACAGCACAACGATGTGATAATACAGTGTTATCACATCGCGCAGATAACAAAACTTGTATCATTATTCTATTTACAGTAGTACCTTGCTCCCATTGTTAAAAAAAAAAAAAACAGAATAATAAAACAATGTCACCTATTATAAATATTTTTCTTCTAATAATCTCGTACACAATTTTCACAGTCTCGTGTTAAAGTTTTCTCCTTATCACTGCGTGCCTGACGTCACATATGGTCCGACGGGTGACGTCATGCGATGACGTCACCCAGCCCCACTGCGCAGTGCGCGATTCTTGAGAAGTTCCACGAACTCGTATCGCTACCTGAACCATTATTATAATGTAACGACTATAGGTACAGTTTTTACATTATTTTGTTGATCACTTATAATCAAGTTGCGATAAAAAATCTGAGCTGACTCCTTGAGTGTTAAAATACTACCTACAAGTTCGAGGAAATTGGAGAAAAATTAAGGCTTGGTATTTCCGTTGTCCAATATCTTCCTTGAAGAGGCTTTGGTCACGTATACTTGTGGTGTAAGTAGGTACAAATGCTTGTTTTTCAACCTCAATTCATTTCTTTTCTACCAATGACTCACTAGTTATACAAACACATACCTAAGTAGGTACCTACAAAGGTATTTCATAAGCTTGCGTGAGAACTTACCTATGTATTTTTTCTAGATTTTTGTATCATTTTCTTATGGTACGATGTACTATGTAAAAAATTGTTTAATGAAAATTCCCACACTACAAAACAGGATAAAATAAATGAAAATATTCTAATTGGATGACGTCATACGCTAGACATGTTTACTTTCAATATACATGAATGAAATCCTTGGATTTCCCCAACACTTATTCTAACTTAACAATGTGTGTATTAGGTACCTATAAAAATGATACCTAATAGGTTTTACGCGTACCTAAGCACAATTACCACATAGTACATGTTCTAGTGTAATCTCTCCTTTGTGTTACGTGAGATAACCACCGCAGGCGTGGTGTAACAATAGTGGGGGTATATCTTATTCCCCTTTTCCTTTGGTGATAACTTTAAATTTCTTCAAAGGCAAATAGTCCTGTCCTCCAGATACAGCCCATTAAAACCGTGTACGATGCAGAAACAACTGATCTTTTAGGATCTGATAAACGAGACTATCAGTTGCGCAAGCGCAACCGGATTTGCCCGAGCAGGCGCAGCGGTGATGGTAACCTTTGCGAAGCGAAAACGTCAAGTCCGGCTGACTTGACCCACTTCGCGCGCTTGTGAAATTTCTCCTGCGCCTGACTGCTTCCAAGAACATAAGTCTGTGCTTGGGGAATCCCCACACGCTAGAACGCAACACGCCACCATTTACCTGCCTTGAACAATTAATTACTACTATTACAGCATTTACCGTTACTCCATCATCATTTGGATCATTCGACCTTTAACTGGTGACCTATTTCTCCTAAAGCAACAGATGCATTGTCTATTGAAATGTAAACTGATTTCAACCAAGTATTAACCTTGTTGACTTGAGCAGATGTATTTTATTGACGGACACCTATTAAACTGTTGTAGTCAATACGGGCCGGATGTGGACAATTTATTTTAATTGTAATCAACTCTGAATTGGCCTTAGTTGAATTTTGCTAAGGAAAACCACTGTCTGGGCTTTCATATGTGGTCCTACCTAAACAGGATCGTGTGGCTTCTGATGCTCTTTACCCTATAAACATTAAAACAAATGTTTATGAATGAATTGGTTTTTCCCCACTTTGCTTGAATGAATTCAATTAAGGGATTTCCGTTATTTCCTTTTTTTTCTAATTCGTAAATCGATTTTTCTTCAAATAAAAGGCTACATTGTAAAGTGATGCGTAACACAAGTTTATGGTTCGCCGTAGTAGAATGAATTATTATCGATAGTCTCGTGTAACAACAGATTAGATAATCTTCGTTATACACGTTGAGTTTTCTAAGAACATTGTGAATCATCGGAAGTAGGCAGGCCATATTTTTTAATAAAGACCTGACAAATGCGAGTTCTTGTACCATTATTCGTTAACAGTAAGTTTGATTGCCATAATTTACAAGTTTATTTTAAAAGTTTTTAGCGTTTTGTCATCGAGTGTCACTAAGTTTGACCTAATTATATATTGATGAGATTACAAAATAATTAAATTTTTAACACACCAAACTCTTATCCTCACTTCTAGAATAAATATACCTAACTTCATCATCATCCAGTTCCATATTTATTACATAAAACATTTGAAAATATTAATGTCTACATTCACATGTTCCAATATTCAAATTATTATAAATAATTGGCGGTCTCGGCGTATCCAATTCATTACGTCTTTATTTTTTGTCCCGTTTTTGTGAGCTGTCTTATCATCTATTTTATAGTCTTTTGTAATTTTAATTTTAAGTTCTTATTGTTCATAAATTGCAATGAATAGGTGTTCTGATGCAATTCACCAATGTAGGTAAAAAATTCGCGGCCTGCACACCTGCGCGCAGTCGCGTACCAACTGACTTGTGACGTCAGACGTAAAGCACGCGGTGGTAGTAGGTATGTAAAACTTATTGTCTGCGCAACAATTTTAATAGTTAATTACCTTATTTAGAGCTATTTTTCTTCTCTATACTTCTGGTTAGAATTCCTAACATCACTGCCTGCCTGTCCTGTTTAGCGACAATTCCAAAGATCTTTTCGTTTCTATTGTAACAGTATCTGTTATTACACTGACTCCATTAAATCGCACTACACCAAAGACAATAAGATATTACGAAGTGATAGCTGTACAGCTGTACTATACAAAACGAGCTTTTATGCAGTTGCACAAGTAGCTACAATAAACTCTGAAGCTGACTTCTTTATTACCTTTAAAAGATAACACGGCTGCGTTATCCGTTTTGACCCATTACATAAAGTGTTTTCCATTGTCTCCTGGCATTCATTGCTTTCGAACTATGCTGCGTACAAATCTCACAAAGAGCAATATTGGAAGATAGTGAAAAGCCTTAGTTGGTAGTTCTGTACACATATTTGTTTGTGGTTCGTGAGTAATACTCAGATGCGAAGCTTGCACTCTTTTTAATAAATTTTGGTCTATGTCTAAAAACTATGGCAATTTTGAAAATTGGCCTTTTGTAGACTATCCTATGTTATGTTATAAGAAGTCACATTATAAAACTTGGCAATTACATCTAACTGTAATAAGTCTAGACTCCTAGTCTACAGCCAATATAATGACTTGCAAATAAAGCTGTAAAGCAAACCATGAAATTTTAAGTCAAGGCAACTTCACAATAAATGAATGTAGATTTTATCATGATTGCTATAATATTATATTGTTCCCTTAGATCATAGTAAAGGAACATGATAATAAGTTTTACCTTTGGGTATTTGTAGACGCTAAACCGCTTAATGTTTTTGCTATAGATAACACTATGTTCGATTACAAAATTTGGTTCTACTGATCATAGCCGAGCCTGCAACGGAATTCCATTGTTTTTTTACTGCAATATCTTAATCCCTTTGTTCTTTGGACATTTTTTTTTAAACTATGCGGTCTTCTTTCCTATTGTTACGTAAATATTTTTAAGCTAAGCCCTTTTTTGTCGGCTGTAAATTGTCCTTAATACCTTTTGTCTTGCACAAAATGCTTCTCCTTCAATCGATTAGCTATCTCGGTCACATTAAGTTGTTAGAGCATGGGAGCTGTCACCGCGGTGCTAAGTCATGCGGTCCGGTCTTGTCGCACCATAACCAACCACCCACGTTGTACAATGTCATGTTGACGTTTATCCATATCAAAAGCACCGTAAATTCCAATATTTGTCTGGTCTGCAATTGAAATGTAGGATATTTGTCGTGTGATATAACTTTCAAGACTTAAGTTCTTAGTCTTACTTCGTCTTTGAGGATATTTGAGATTTCGTTGGAATTACTTTCGATTTGGGTTCAAATAAATTCTGGGAATTAAAGTCATTAAAAAATAATCAGTATCCTGTGTTCAATGTAAGTTTAACTACTGTTTCAAATTCAGGTATTTATTGAAACAGGAATTTGCGATGACACAATGTATTTCGAGGAAAAAAAATAAAACGGTGCGTCCCACACAAACCTGCATATTTCGTGTGAAAGTAAATACAAGGTCGCCGATACTGTTAGCCTCACAGGATTCCTCTTCTTTATTTTTTGCTACTACTGTGCCTGAAATTGCTTCACTATTCTAGTAGCAGATTTGCACTCAAAAGAATGTTGGTCTATAGTAACTTAAATTTTTTCATCAGTACAAATATTCAACCATAATTTAGAGCACAATAGAGTCTACCGTAATAACATGTCACAATCACAATTAGCCAAATCATTGTGACGACCACATCAATATAAGGCGAAACAGGAAAACGTTTTTGTCTTTAATAGTAATTGCAAATAAATACATATAAATAAAGTTATTTTAGTTACAGACCCAACTGTACTTATCCGTTTGATATTGAAATTTCCTGTTTGTCAAGCTCATCAGTTTTATTATAGAATGTGATATTGGACTAAGTCCATGTCATTGTATTATTCTAAACCCCTTCCTTATTCATAAACTTGACTTTACTTGACATCGGTTGATATATCTTCCCATGGTATTCATTCTCTAATAAATCAGTTTGAGAACTATTATGTTTTGGTTACACAACAACACATACAACCTTAAATAAAAGGCATAATCTACAACCTTGATGAGAATTTATTGTAGGAGTAAAAAAAAAGACGCTTAATAAGGTCCAACACATTCCAAATGTAAATAAATTCTGAAATTTGTAGTTGATTGATGCGCTCCATCGCGCCTTTAGTTACGGCTACTTATGGTTGAAAGACCCAAGCACGCAACCTTGTACAAATATATAAAAAAGTCTAAACACTTTTGCAGTTTCGTCCATAGCTCCTTCTGGTCTATTGTTGACGTTAACTGTCGGGTTTGTCCGACTATACGGAATTCGTCAAACACAATTGGATAACAGTGTGATGCCATAACATTTTAAGAACTCTATTTACAAGTAATGCCGCAAAGCCTGCCGCTTAAATTGTTTCTTGGAGCTCTTTCGGGAGACTTTGTAACGGTGCAACAATAATTTCATCGAGTTCTGTTTGCAGCGGGGATCCGTTAAAGGTAGTTAAGGATCCCGACTGGTGACCACGGGTACCAATGAGTCACCCGTTTGGCTCGTACGGCATTCCGCCGGACATTCCGTCCATACCGTTTATTTATCTTGATCGCAGGATTATGAAGCTAGGTTGCCTCTACAATTAAACATTTACATAAGTGCAGTAAAGTTGAGTTTTATAAATTCTAAAACAAAGGATTCCCTGTATAAATTAGCGAACTTAATTTTCTTTGTTTCACGAAGCAATAATAATTACGTCACAATAATAAGCATGGAGCTGATATTTACAACAGCTGCGGAGTCCTTGTTCCGATTATGGACAAGAATCGTGCTTACCGCTTCGTAGATTACTGACATTTTCCACGTTTCCGCCTCGAGTGCCTTATTAAAAGATGTCATACTCACCGTTGCAGGCGCACTAATTGCGTTAGATCATTGTTATAAATATTTACGCATTAACAGTTTGTCCGTTTATAGAGCAGAATTTATCGATTAATGGAATTTCAAAGTTCTTGTGACACCGTGGGACAAATTACTGAGAAGGAAAAGATATAAAACCTGCATATTTTAATATGCACTGTAGTTTATTGTTACAGCCATGCATTTATTTAATATCTATAAGTATAAAGCCATCTTTTAACTTACGACTACAAATAATAGACTTCTAGGTAAAAGCTATTTCGTTAAATACAAACTCAAAAGAGTATGTTCAATTTGCATTCCTTTTAAGACTGTCTAACGTCTACATTTGTTATCTTAGTTAGGCTCATCATCCACATGAGATTCACTATTTCCACCCTCGAAGACTTGGAATAATAGGATTATGAATTGTAGGCAGTCTGCTCCCGCCCACAACAAAATTCATGATAGACGGCACAATAACCGCACTACCAATACCGACGCCATTATTTAATGAACCCTCGTCAGATGAAAAGGTCAAATTATTTGAAAAGATTAATCTCGTAATTTATGTGGGCCTAACGCGCCCCGACAGATTTCTCGCCTGACGGACAGAGTTATATGACATTGATTTTATGTAACGCACAAAGAAATATGGGATTCATTTTTTTCCGAACGTCCTTCTACTATCTTGTTTGGTACAGAATAGATTTTTTGTGCTCTAAATATTTTGATCAGTATTGTTTTGCTTTCTCGACCCCGCGTGTTCAACTGCTCGAGTTAATATTAATCAAAGAACGTAATTCTCCAATGTGGTATAAATTGTCGGGCGGATAATTTGCACGGGCATGCCAGTTTACTGAGAGTAATGTACTCGTAAATGTTTACGACTGTGGCTGCGTTTTCAATGTTATTTAAATCATTTTTTTGAGATTCCTCTGCCACTGTTGTATAGGTTTTGCCATTACGGATTATAAATTATCGATGATAAATATTTTACTTTTATGGCATTCCTTTGGATTTGCGATTTTTTATCGCCATGACCTTCAAAGCTTGTAAAGATTGCAGTCTTTCCGATTTTTGATATATATACTTACATAATATATATATCTATTTTATTCTCAGAAGTGGAAGAAGTGTTTTCTTTAATATTGTCGTATTTTGATTGTTATTATTTCAGGTACCAACTCAGTTGCTCGGTTTTACAATAAATTGTTTTGATAACATGGGATGTCAGTAAATAACTGAATTAATGGGTTTCGAATGGCTGCTTACTTGCCGCAATTCTTCGAATCCAATTTTGTATTTTACTACACCTACGCAGTTCTTAATTCTGATACATTTGCAGAAGGTCGCGTGTCATGTTGTTTCTGGATTTCGCAGTTTTTGTTTTTCTTCAAATTGCTTATTTTGTATCGCAATAACTGGCTTATTGCAATTATTGTGACGATCAACGTTTCAGAAAGACACTGTCTAACAATTTATCAAAGATGTTTTCTTATCGCATTACGAATACCAAGTATACACAAATGACGTACCTAGTTGATATGTAACCTATTACGTACTTCATAGATCATTGAACCTCTGCTATTGGTGATGGGCCTTAAAATCTTTGTGATCTATTTTATTATCAAACAACAATATTTGACTGCTGATGTTCGTTTAAAACAAAAAGTAAGCATATTTTCCTCAATCTTTCTCTTTCTGTTCTTCCCCCCATTTTATGGTTGATTACTCGCCTGTGTGCGCTTATGCAAACGATTTTGCACATGCATGGTTGATTACATATGACTTTGTCAAACTTCGACGATAGCACGCTTTTAACTATGATCGTTATGAAAAAGTTCTGTTTCAATGACTATTGCACTATTAGCATTGCACATGCACATAACTTATAGGAGATATTATACATAATATCTTGTCATTGCAAACCACTTAACATCATATAAAAAATAGGTATAATCCGTTTTCCTTCAACGTTTTAGATTGTAAAACGATATAGTATATTCTTATGAATTTATTATTACTTATCTTTTACTTTCTGTTTTTATTTACTTTAACTTTTATGGACAGTGGTCAGAGTTGATTGATGGATGGTGGATCAATGTAATTATTGATATAATCGTTTACGATGGTTCACCCTTTTGTGTTTAGTAAACTTGAGCGTCGATGATCCAGCCCATAGATGCAATAGCCAGTCGCGGAGCGGCGGCGGCGGCGCGGCTGTTCGTGCTCGACATGCTTGCACTAATTCAATTATTCTGTTTATGTACCTCACCGATCGCGTTGCATATTGAATTTCTGCCCGACGCACCACCAGCCCAATTAGGAGGACACTAAAAAGGTGCTGCGTTTGTTTGTGCCTCATTGTTCTCACCGGTATCTGGGCTACCGCCATAGTTTCGCAACTGGCAAGTCTCTGTTTCCTCGTCTTTTTAAGGAATCGAAAGCTGTTGATTTTCTGCAACGCGCCGAGGTAAGTTGCAGTTGTGAAATTGTGCGTAGGTGCGGTGCATAATGCGCGGGGCCCGTCTGGTCGGCGGCGGTGGCTGCGCCGCCGGTGCCGGGTGCCGAGGGGCGGCCGGTGGTGTTTACGATGCACCGGTGCGGCGGCGCCGAGTGGGGCGTAGGCGTCGCCGGGGGGCGTCGCGCCAGGCTTATCAGACGGTGGCGGGGCCGGCGCGCGAGCCTCACTCCACGTTCTACCGCTGGCCGCGCGTGTCGTGCACGCTCGCTGACACCGGTTTTAGATAACAAAAACCTTTGTCCAGTCGAGGCAATAATATTTACACACTGCGTGCTTTGCGCCGCGTAGTTTCTGAGGGGTTTTCCGACGCCGACCGACATCTGTCAGCCGATTGTTTTCTTTACGCGCACGCGGGAATCACACTTGCTGTGTCAAGTTACGACAAGTTTTTGAAGTTTTTAATGAGGTTTCCTGTTGCATTGTGAAGTGTGTTATTTGGATTGCAGTTAGAGGAAATCGGTAAGTGTTAATCTGTTAAATAGGCCGATAGATATCACAGCGCAGGGCGGGAAATCCCTTGCCGTTTAATAATATTGCGCCTACCACAAACAAAGATTATTTTTCTTTTCACTATCTGTATTTTTTATTGCATCAGCTTTGTTATTGGTTTTGCATTATCACCACTAAATGATGGCCAGTTAATAGTTCCAAAAGTTGACGTTTACGTCGTCACATGACATTTGTCACTATCGAGATAATTGTCCTCGTGGCCTGTATTGTTATCATGGGGTCTGATCGTTGTTGAGATGGTTGTCGCGGCGTGTTAGAGGCGGCGCGACGCAGGCGCGCGTGTGACGCCGCGACGCTGCGCGCGCGCACCGTGTCATCGTTCGCGGTCAGTTGAACGAACCCTCCGCCGACCGACGTCAACCTTGCCATAATCGCTGCATCGCCATTGTACCCACTGTGGGTCGTAAGTGAGCCTCTAATTGTCTCACCGAATGCGCGGATGAACCCAGAAGCAACATCAATGAGCGAAAAAAAAAATTGGTTGTTGACTTCGCAATTTTTTTTAATAAACGTTTAGCTAGAATAAATGTGGTCGTATTACAATCATGATAAGAATACTGTGGAACATTGTTTGCTTTCTATTTTATCGGCGCTGTTGCTGATAATTTTTATTGAATGCCCCATCGTTCCTTGAAGTTATGATAGTGTGAATATTTTTACGCTTCTGAAAACAGTATCATGTAGATATTTTATAGGAATATTAGCTTCTGGCAGCAGCTTCACCCAAGAAAACATACTTCCGTGATGAAAAGTATATTATGTTCTATTCCAGGACATGGTCTACTATATTCCAAGTTTTATCTAAATCCGTTCAGCCGTCAAAATAAGTAATAGACAGACAGATAGCCCCGATTTGACTGGCTGTTGGTCTAGTGGTTAATGGCCCTGACTAATACGCTGGAGGTCGTGGGTTCGATTCCCACCCAGGACCAAATGTTTGTGTGATGAGCACAATCATTTGTTCTGTGTCTGGGTGTAATTTATCTATAATATGTATGTATTTATAATATGTATGTAACTCTAGCTTGAAAATTAGTCTAAAGGCATGTAAGTAGCTTTACTCAAAGTGCTCAGTTCAGAAACTGGCTCACTTTCATATTTATAATATTAATATAGGTTTAATATAAAAATGATCTCAAGAGTCATGTATCTCTTGAGATATTTTTTTTTTTTTTTTTTTTACTTTCTTTAAAATTACTGGAAAGAAAACGATGACGCAGCCTAAATAAAAAAATCTAAATTTTTTTGTTTAGTCTGTACTACACTTACCCACTGCTGGGAAAAAGCCTCTCCAACTTCTTCCAGGTTTTCTTTTTTCGAGCCATCTCGAACTAACCCTTGTGGTAGGCTTACATACAAAGTATTGTAAGAATATTATGTTACGTCTCTTATATCTAGTCTGCTTTATTGCTACTCAAACGACTATACCTCAACATTTATAATATTTTAAATGATAAGATAAACACTAGGAAATAGGTCGAACCCATTGACGTCATTGATGGTTGGTTCTATAACCAACATAAATGTACTTTCCTCATAATATAAAGTATGTACGATAACAATGCAATACCATTAACAAACATTTTTAATAAGATTTTTTTTTTACTATAGATCCCCCAAGTTCTGAGATAAGCATCATCATTATTTTCTTTTATAAAATAAAACCGTTTATCAGTATCTCAAATCTAGTTCCAGCTATCATTGATAAAATCTGCAGCTCAACAATGACTTGATTAAGTAAATATCAGCATAAAATAAATATTTATCAAAGTAATTTAAGACAAATGTGGGGACATATATATGCACAACAGGGCATCCTGTTGCGCTATTCAAATTAGTTTTATACAGGAGGCATTATTCTCTTGGTCACATAAAAATGTATAAAAATCTATTTTATGCGGGCTTATTATTCGTCGTGTGTCGTTTAAATGCGTCTCCTCTCTCTTGATGACATCCATAAAGACTATCAGCAGTTGTATGTGGGCAAACTTTTATTACTTTACTTCACATGACAAGAGCAATTATTATTTCTTTAGCTATAACGATGCTTAGACGGTATAATAAAAACTAAAAAAAAAATCGAATTTAGCAATTATTTGCGGTGAAGTCTTAAAGCCCATAAACATTGTCTATATGGATGATGTGATAGTTGCACTAAAAATTGTTGAACAACTTCAGAACGAAGAAAACTTAGATAAACTGCTTCCGAAGTCCACTATAAAGAATTTGATTGCTGGTCAGGTCTTCTAATACATTTTCCTTTCACGTAGAAAGCGTTGAACACAAATTATGACATACTAATCGGTTAACTGTCTGCATTGTGATACACGGATATGAAGTTCGTTTGACAAAACCTTGGGTTTCTGCCAAGCTGATGTCAGATACACGATTGTACACTTTGCTTGATGTATTGTAACTCGTAGTGACGCTGAACATTTACGAGTACAACTGAAATTACGTCTCATTTTGTTATTTACGCACTGAACTGTCAAATATATATAGGAACGTGTATTTTCCTAATACTTCAAATGGGTATTGCGTTTACATCATACTTCATTATGTCTGCAGCAGTTAATTTTTTCGACTTTTATATATTCGAATATCATCTCTTTATTGAACAAGATCCTCTTAGGTATCTTGGAGGTTTACCAAGTTTCTTTATTATTAATTACTTTCGTTCTCACTGACTAGATTTGAAATTGAGCTCGATAAATTACTAAAGGTCAAAGGTCGGCAATCAGTAATCTTTTGCCATGTTATTTTGTTTGTCAAAAAGCTTGACTTGTAGGCTTATTTATAAAATCTTACAATAACAAAAATCTAACTACTAAAAAGATCTAAATGACATTCCAGTACGTTCGATTCCCGCTTCATCGGTATTTTCTGTAGAAGAGCAATTGTGAAACATTTTGCGATAAGTGCAAGTGTTTGTGCAGCTAAGTGTTCTTGGAAGGGCGATAAGCATAGTGCCGGTGTAGGCAGCGATTGGGATGCCGCTATCTGCACTGATAGCAAAGGGACGAGTCCTGCGAATTGAGACATAACCCGGACAAAACAAACAATAGATAAAGTTCCGTTCAATAAATTGCGTTTTAGATTTCGAAATAGCTTAATAGATTTTACGGAAATGTTGTTTACTTAAGTAATTCTACGACCCGTTTCAAATTAATTACTTAGTAATTATTTAGTAGTTATTACCTTCAGTAAAGTGTTGGTATGAATTGTAATGTTCTTACTTATGGTCCGACAGCGACACTAAATATAAAATATTGTATTGGCTTTTTCAAAACTTTCTACGTAAAAGGAAGTGTGCAACATTTTGGATTTTCCACACCTCTTTATGTCGAAACATAAAACGTGTTTTTCCTTGAACACAACAAAATGCTGTGTGACGTCAGATGATGGGCGTACAATTATCTCGTCGGCTCTCGGGTGGTGCTAGGCGGTGCCAGGGCCACAGCGAAGTGGCGGCCTTTCCGCACCCAACTGATAAACCGAAATGCTTTCAACTGCGCTCGAGCAGCTGAGCTCACTTTGAAACAGACTAACGGGATCCCTCAACGCATGTTTTGGATGCAGGGATTTGCGGTTGTAGCATTGTTTATCAAGTTGAAATATGTATAATAAATCTCATTTAACCAAATTACATGTTAAAAAAAATCATCCAATTTCACAAAATGTCACCAAATATCATTGGGCTTTCGAATTTTAGAGCTATCGCTTGCTCGGTGTTGGTTTTCGTTAAAATATTGCAGGTAATAAAGCATTTTGTTAGCCCGCAATGAAGGCTCGACTGTACCTCAAAAGAAATTAGCATAAGTGCCGCCAAACACAGCGAGCATCGAGACAATGGCTTTGTCTGTCTATCCGTCTATACGTCGCCTACTATAACTGTTTCGTTATGTTTTACAATGTTTCTTTAAATGTGCACCGCCAAAGTGAATTAGTGGTCATATTTTTGCATTGCGAATCCAAAAACGTTCACTGTGTCGTTAAACAGTATGAGTGGCGTAAACTTTGTTCGCTACGTTTGCCGTAGCTCGTTTGACTGGCAGTTACTGCCTTGGTTCTGGCTTACTTTCAAGTAATGCCTACGTCGACTTAATACTCTTTATCTGCCTCACCTAACCTTTTAGTATGCATTTTATTTTAAATACCATTTCCACATAAGGAGCTGCTTTATTATCGCGTTCTGATCTTTTATTCTTCGTTTGTATCATATTATTTCCAAGTTTCATGTTGGAACATTTTAATAATAAGAACTTATGTTTCATTGACACTTCAGTCAACCGAATATGTCAACTTTTATGGTATTTCGGTCGAAGTTTATTTAACTTTAAATGAACTGCTTAAGTACTGCAAAGACGATTTCTTTGATGGCAATGTAGGCGATGCAATTAAAAAATGAATAAAACAAGGAATACATTTGCGTAGGCGTCGGTCTGAAGTCGGCAGTCGCGACGCGGCGACGGGTTACCGAGGATCTCGACTAATAATACGTGGTGTTAATTTAATTCACCACTCTGTTAGTTCCATAGACATGCAATCTTTTATGTAGGTTCGTCGTTTGTAAAAACATTGTTATCATGAATAAATATTGTGTATTTTTCCCAATCATGTTTTCGTAGATAACGTCCACTTAAAATATACGTACACGCTAAAACGATTTACCTATCGAATTGTTTATCTAAACGACCAAAATATTAATGCATGTAATTTGGACTTTGTACATCCATAATATTTTTTTTAGTCATTTATGTATCGTTTCAGTCGGTCAAAGCAACATTTTGAGTGTACTTGATCGTTCGTCTTACATTTATTTCGTAATTGCGTCACTCCTTCCAGCTAATTAATTCGAGATAATGCACATAAGTATACGTAATCTGACCACGCGAAGAGTCACAATAACCATTAGCGCTGCAATATAATTTGCATTGCCTTTTAACGCGTTAGGATTATACCTCTTTGTTCTACCGCATTCGCGCAGCTGCTGGTTCCTTATCGACGCAAAACAATAAATACCGATTTAAAACAGTTCTTACTGTAGATAACCCGTTATGCCCTTCTGTAATATTCAATCTTAATTAACTGGTCTTTGTCTAAAATTTTGCCAAGTTCCACGAAACAGAAGATGACCTAAAACCAGAAGTAGGTATTAAAAATATGTTTGGTGTCGAGAATGATGATTTTATTTAACATAATGCCTGTAAAAAATCGCGAGTTTTTTCGACAAGTGTGCGGTTAGCCGGCGGCGCCGCGCGGAATGCTTGCCATTTCCGGACGATATCCGGTCCTTGCTTCGGCGCCATACGTAGCGCTTTAGATAACCTTATCTTACAGTCAGATGATACGAATCATAATCTCTTCATAACAAAGTATACATTGAATAGTGTATTGTCTCACTGAATCAGCTGTTAGATTCTCCTTGGCTTTTCCAAGTTTTTCCATTTTCTTATAGTCTGTCTAATAAGTCAACCAACTTGGGAATTTTGCATAGTATTTAATAATTTAATTAACTTATATTTAATACTTTTTATAAGGTTCTTCTGTTAGTAAACAATGATCTCTATCTCTTAATCAATCTTGATTATTGATCCCGTGTTGACTACATCAGATTTCATTAAATCTTAATAATCAACCAAGTTGTTTAACTTATTAGACAGACTCTACCAAATTATTTGTTGGTTCCTTGTTCCTACTTACTTAATTTTTAAATCATTGTATTTTCTCGTAAAATATATAAAATTAGCCCATCATTTCACACGTAATATTCATTAAACAATTCTTGGTATCCATATTTTGTTACCTAATTTTTTTTTATATTTTTCACTGGTGTCGCGCGATGATTCATAGTTCAGAATGAATCATTCAACGTAATCGAGTTTTTGAATTGAGCCGACGACGACGAATGTAAATACGCGATCGTAGTGACCCGCGATAGAGAGCGAGTGACGGTGAGTCACGCGGGTTTTCCGAGAAACACAGAATGGAGCAGTTTTCGTGAAAACGAAGGTCGACTCCGGTCGGGCAGTTGCTGTAATGACCACCTCTTTTGTGCCAACAAAGACTAATTTTCTTTATACTTCCAACTTCGCTCATTGGTAGCATGGTATTACATATTTCAAAGAAGTATTTGTACTTAATGACATTACTTGTAACCCTTTGTCCTTTAAAAGTCCCTAGGGTATGTGTGAAGGGTGCATATGGAAAGCAACAGTGCATCGATCGCGTCGTCCTGACAAGCGCTAATTTTTCATCGCTATCTGGTAGTTTATTCATTGCTGCCTAGTTGCGGCTTCACTTTCCATGGTTGTCGTGTCTGCAGCGATGGTTTTCGCTTGAACGTTAGTTTCGTACAATAAAGGTAAAGTGAAGGGACGTTGGCGCGGTGCCAGGGCGTCGATTTATTTTATTATTCGCTCGGTGGCGGTCAATGTCGCGCCAGGCCGTCGGCGGCGCCACACATCGGTTGCATGTGTTGCTCTTATTATTTCTACTGTTTAAATTTTTATTGTACTTTGTTACTTACATGTGACATGTCTATCATTTGAATCAATCCAATGTTAAAAATTCATAGTAGTGATGGATTTTTTATTATGCTCGATTTATGTTTTAGTCAGGTGTCTGCTTATTTTAGGTTTATAAACAGCATTCTATTACCTCAAATAATGATCTAACGGAACCTTGACGCGCACCTTTCCTTTCCGGACGAACAATTTATCAAGGATATTTGATTTTTTCGCTACTTCTAGCTCAGATTTTAAAGGTGCTATTTATTCAGTAGTCATAATGTAGGACTGGAGCTGTATTGCTCTACATAAATCAAATAAATTGCCCATGGTTTGTGCAGTCAATTTCAATTTAATTATGTGCTCCAAATTATCCTCATCACATAGTGATGCAACACAAGCCGTTCTTTATTTTATTTAGAATCAGTTCAAGGAATTTTCTAACTCGCCGGAGCGTCGCTATTAGTATGAGCAATTAGCGTTCCGTTAATGAGCTCCCAGACAACCGACCAGATACGAACCGACGGCTTTAGAAGTATACGTCTTGATGGATTACTGACCACTTAAACTTGACGGGGTAATAGCCTGGGAGTGCTTTATGGCGCCCGTGGTTAGCGATGTCAATAAGTTCCGTATCTCCATGGAATTGGGGTCACTTTTCGAACAGCTCAAGGTTTGTTATGGCGTACTAGGAATTTCAGATTGCATACTCCTATGCAGTTTAGTTCTGGGTGGCTCTGGCTGCAGACTGTACTATAGTCTGTCTATTGTTTACTTCGAGCAGTTCCCACCTTTCATCTAGATCTTTCATCTTTACGTCAACGGCTTCTCTGACTTGGTAATTTGAGGTTGGCTTGGTTTGTAAGCTGCGTCTCTAATTACTTTTCTTGGATGAGTGGTTTATCTGCTTTACCTTGTTTTGGCAGTTCTTCAAAGAAGTTTCTGCTCGATATCTTCTAGCTGTCTAAAGATGAATTTTATCCTTCCTCATACATAATTCATGTTTTTCCAGCAGTATATTTAGCTCCTTGGTCCTCACAGGATTGAAAAAGTCTAGACCAGAAAGACTTCATTGATCTACACAGTATCCTCATTACTAAGTTGACCAAATATTATTGTGCGGTGGGCGTGCCTCACCTGTCGCATCACGCGGCCGCCACGTGCGCCCGCGCATGTTCTATGTACGCGACACGCATACCGATCCCAGGCCTCGTAGGATTCACACGTATTTTAACATATAGGCCAAGATTTTAGGGGTAACTTGGCTTTAAAAAGGGGGTCGGACGCTTTCCTATTGTAGATACTCGTAGATTGAGATCCTAAAAATAAGTTGATTTTAATTCTTGGTATATATTTTTTGGTCAATTAAGCTTTAAACAAAGTTAATATACTTGTAACAGATTCTAGTTTACAAAGCAAATCAAAAGTAGCTCAATAATGCCTGTGAAACGACCAACAATCCAGCCTTGACTCGATCAGTAAACTCATCACGATCTTGAACAATATTATCAATGGAGAGAATCTATCCAATATGGCCACCCAAATGGTCATACAAACAACAATACCAATCTTTAAAACACTGCGGTGCCGTTTATGTATGACACAAGTGGTTTCCGAATACTAATTTCGCACTATCCTATTGGGGTCATACACCTTAACTTTGTTATTGTCAAACATATTGACATTGTGATGTGCGTCTTATTTTTAAAGCTTGTAACGGTTGTTGTTTTGAACAAAACAATTTGGAAAAGTCCGTTTTTCTCATGAATTTTCTCGTCATTACGACTCTACTGAGTTCTTAGTTTCTTTGTGAGGTTTGTAATTCTTTTCCTTTATCCTTATGGAGACTGGCCTATTGCCAGGGCTCACATTCAATAAAATAATGTTAAGTAGATGAATTAGTTACTTGTGAGTGTGACCCATTAATTAATTACTGTATCTTCTACAGCCTTTATCTGGACTTTATATTTGCAACGTAGCAAGGAGACTCTGAAATATTATGAGACCAATCATTTACACGGAGATATTGCTGGCTATTTCGACCTTTGGTACCTTGAGAACTCGCTACTTAGTACCAACTCAAAAACTACAGAAGTTCCGGTCAATTCTTAGTTCTGAGCCACATGGCGAAACGTAGATCAAATCCATGTTTTATTTACGTCAACGAGCTGCTCCTGTTTTCAGTCAATACCAAGTTTATTCGTTTACGAAATTATGTTTTTATTTGTTTTGCACAATAAAATGTGAAACAGTGTGCAGATGTAGTATCGGGCATCGTTCCCGGAAAGCCGCAGCGAACCTCGCGCTCTGATACGGAGCTAAATAAAACTCTGACGACGCAGTTCGGAAAACATCGTGACACTACTTTCAATTGAGAAAAATATAAACAGCATGAAGTCTTCGTCGAAGCACCTGTGCGAATGATTACAACCATATCTATGATATCTGTTAAATATCTATAAGGAAAATGATACGGTACCTAAGTCCAACCTGTACATTACCCAGTTACCGAGGAAACTGAAGATATACATAATACATTACTATTACATATACGCATTTAGATAAACATGCAACAGATGACGAATTGGAAGAACGTGAAGAACTTACATTTTATTTGGGTCACTGAGGACCGTTTTCCGTGAAACTCCAATGCATGTGGACATTGCACACTCGATTAGATATTGCATTATGTGGGAGGGCACACACGTGCGGATAACGGTTTGCCTTATCAACTGAGCTTACAAACCTCATCTAGTTGTTCTGGACAAAAGAAAATCCGTATTTCGCAACCAAAGAGCATTGTGATATTATAGTGTGAAGCTTGCGAAATTATTGTGCAAATTGTAAATGATAAACCGAATGACCTTACGTTTATTTCTCCTTCTATTCCAGAAATTCTTTCAAAAGTTTTCTAAGAAAGTCTGGAGGAAAAATTGTTTGCTCAATCTACATTAGTCTCGTGACGTAAACAAAAATAAGTGCCTCAAATAATAGTTCAAGTGTAACAGAACAAAACATTAGAGAAGCGCTGTACGTTGATACGTCACAACTAGATATAGTGGTGATCTCATTGGCGTGCTGCTAGCGATAACACCGCGTACTACGCTCTCTGAGAACCCTCAAGGGCTCGACGCGTACGAAGCCGCGTTGTTTCGACTTTTCCAAGAAAATTTGAATAAGCCCTAGCACACAATACCCGCAGGAATGACGCACTTTAGTCTATAGGTCAAGGTAACAATTTCTTTATACAATGTGACAGCAATATGAAATGAGAGATCTCAACACAAAGAAAAATTCGTGACATGTTTGCGAATTCCTTTATCGCCAGACAAAGCGGTAGACGCCAAACTGCTTTTCGAAGCGGACGGAAACCACGAGAAATGCGAACAAGTATACACCCGAAAAGTAACATGACCAAGACTAACAAGCAAGAATGTGATAATAAAGCGTTGGTTAATTGTTAGGTAAAGCACCGTGACCAATTAACGTACATGTTAGCTATACAATGCGCGCGCGCATTTGAGACGAATTTCATTTAAGCAATTGTAGTAATTGACCGGCAGAGCGCCTTCCGGAGCAGCCGCCTGCTTTGTCTCCTCACTTGCACTGATGCACGAGGTCGGGAATGTCGAGCTATCTGTTATACGATCATTTATATTTCTATCATTTTAATTGAATCTTCAGATCTGCCAAGCTTGCTTGGAATTTAAACAAAGTATAAATGGCTATATTAGGTTATACATTGACTTGTTATGTTCAAAAATGATTTCTGCACTTTTAAAACACGCCTTTTAAGGTAGTATTGACTTGCGTCTATGGCAGTAATGAGCGCGCCCACGGGTCCAACGCGTCCTTGCGACAAGGTCCGACCAAGCCTCCCGCCCACCAGTGGCGTCACCACACGCATCATAATTGTACAATAGCAAATCGATACTACTATATTAAGTTCTAAATACCGTAGTCCTCATAACAATCCATCATAATAGGCACACACTCTTTTGATCTAAAATGAAAATGCATCGTCTCGCGGAAAATTCTGAAGCTTTGTTTGAAAGCAGAGGCTTTGTTGTGAGTATAAAGCGTTACCTCAGATAAGTAACCATCGCCGCGTGCGATGCGAAATGATGCGAAATATTTCCGGAGTTAGAGGAGTATTCTATTAATAAATGATTCGACGTCGCTCGTGGGCGAAGATTTCGGGCGAGCGTGCGCGGGCGCGGCGTTCAGTAGCGCGCGATCCGCCGCGGCCGGCCGCCGTACGCGCGCGCAACGAACGAACGACCCGCACTCCCGCGCACACGATACTCCACGCGATTTTCGCGACATACGACCTACGATCCGCCCCTAAACACGCGTTAACGCCGACCCCTATACGAAAGTCCCGTGATATCAAATCTCGACGGTGCACAGACGGATCGACCTCACGTAGTTAATACCTACTGCACTTTTGCGAGGGCGGATTATAACGAACAAATCGACTAACAAACTCGAACCGCACGAAGGTGTCGCGTCGCAAAAAGCGCAACACAATAGAGTAAGCGTCTAATTATAAACGTGGTTGAGTTAACACAGCAAGATGCAGAACATTGATCCTCTGGAGATCGCCAACATCCTCGCCACGGAGCTGTGGTGCCAGCAGGTATATCGCCCACTGCCTCTCATTGTGAGCTAGCCTCGTGAGCACTAGCCAGTGTGTTCCATATTCTAGGATCCTGTCGTTTACTGAGAAAATTGGCTCTTGCTCCATTTAAAGGTGTCACAAATGTTGAGTCTTTCCGCAATAGGCTCATTAACACTATAATTTAGTACAACTAGAACTAGAGTAATTTATGTTAATAAATCGTTATCACAAGTAATTTGCAACGCAATTGACGAGAGCAGTTCGTTTGTTACTAGAGCATCAGTTTTGAGGTGACAGATTTATTGGTTGGCTTTCAACGCACATGCCATTAGCGTACTCACTACTAAACTTACGCGAACTCTTGAGATAAACAAAATTAGAACATAAAAAGAAACCTTTAAAAAGAACATTAAACTATTTACTTTTACGGAAGAATGTTAAATTAATATGTAAATAAAATTGTTATTTTGTTATGTTATGTTGTTGTTACGATACATGTGTTGTGAAAATATTTTGCTGATAAAACTCGATCGGAATGTGGAAGCAACCACCGTTCGATCATAACAATAAATATTGCATAACAAATTATAATAATTTTGCAATGAATTATTGAAAAGTTGCAAATACTATCAGTCAAAGTTATCGTGTAGTTGGACTCGAAGGATAGGTCGGGTTTATAATTTTATGATGATGCAATGCTTTGTTAGGTCTACCACTGTCTACGTAGTTAATCAAATCGTTTTGTCTTTAGTAAGCAAGTCGTAACAGGTTGACACTCGTATACCTACTTGGACTTGAGTTTTTCTTTTTGTTTACTACTTAGTATTTGGATAAAGAGGTACTTAGACTACATAAGATCCCTCAATCCGGACTCGAATTTCATCAATTTTTAATGCACCTCTTACGCACTTGAACTAACAACTTTAATAGCTAGATCCCCTCGTAGTCGAGATCAGACTAAGCTTAATTCCCAATAAAAACTCCTTAGTAAACTTAAACTATTACAGCCATTATTTATTTATTAAAACTTTATGCACTAGTAAAAAAACACTACACAAAAGCGGACTTAAAGCCATAGACCTGCCATTACTTCCAATGCTCATAGCTACATTCTCTATTCCAGTTGGCAAACCTTGAGGGCCTCCAGTCGGGGGTCCCGACCCGCACCACGGCCACCATCACGCCCACTCAGCTGCGGAACTTCGAGCAGACCTACATCGAGCTGACCAACTGCCGCAGCGAGCCGACCACGCACGCCGGCTTCGTACCACCTTCAGTCACGCACGCCAACAACTACGGTACGTACTCTATTGTTTTGGAAACTAGAATGGAAAATTTTGAGAATTTATAAAGGAAACTGGGGGAATTGGAAAGGGATTTAGCAAGGTTAGCTAAATTTCCACTCCATCAAACGCCCATCGTTTGATGGAGTGGAAATTTAATTTGGGGTATTAGAAAAGAACGGCTTGAAATTGAATTCGATATAGAATTTAAAGATGTTAATACATTTAAATATGTTAGTTGAATAACTCTTCCAAAATAGATAACAAAGATGCACAGAGAAATCACAGGCTATCTACAAATATTTCAATAGCAAAGCATCAGTAAATTAAAAGACAAACTTTAATATAAAATCAAACTATAACATACATTTTCTCATTCCAGGCATCCTGAATTCGGTGGGGTACTGCGACTCGGGCCCGACGACGGCGCTGCACGTGTCGCCGGGCCCGCTCTCCGCCAGCGGCGACAGCAGCAGCAGCCCCGGCCTGCCCACGCCCAAGAGACGCAACATGGGCGGCCGCCGGCCCACCAAGACACCCACGGACATCTCCCCAGAAGAAGAAGAGAGACGGAAGATCAGGAGAGAGAGAAACAAGATGGCCGCCGCTCGCTGCCGCAAGCGCAGACTCGACCACACAAATGAACTACAGGAAGAGACTGACAAACTCGAAGAGAAGAAACAAGCCCTTCAGGAGGAAATCAGAAAATTGAACCATGATCGGGAGCAGTTAGAGTCGATTTTACAGACTCATATGCTATCGTGTCCCTTGGGCAAGCGGTCGACGAGTCCTCCCGACGTGAAGCCCTTCCAAGAGTACGCGTACCCTGAGATGCCTGAAGACGGTGTGCGAGTCAAAGTAGAAGTTGTTGAACCTGTAGTGGACCCCGTCATGGTGTTGGATAATATATTTACTTCGCCGGCGAATGACAAGAAGTAAGTAACCTCGTATTACTTGATTGCCTGCATTTAGTTATTATTGTCAGATTAAACCCTCGAGCACCTATCCTTATACCAGAAGCAAAAAAAAACAAGGTATTTTGAATCTTATGGACCAAAGTTGTACAGTTGCGACATTTGAAGATTTTTTGATTTACTAAAGATTTTATTTGGAAGTCTTACTCAAATGATAAAATCTATTTGTAACATAATTATAATAACAGTTGTCGAAAAAAGTTGCAGTGCCTGAAAAAAGACTAACGAAACTGATATCAAAGTAACTTTTAGATTGCTTAATTTTAGTGAAGTTGGTGCCTATGCGAACTATATTTTTCTCAATCTTTAACCTTCAAATTTGTCAAAATATTTTGCATCCTTAATCGTAAAGGGCCTAACTCAAAATGCCCTCTATTTGAATCTGAAAGCATTTGTTTAAAAAACAAAGTTCAATTTTCAAATACCATTAACGACTCTTTTTGAACGTTAACGTCTCGTTTAAACGTGCGATTTATACTTTCAACAGTAAATTAACCATGTTATCTTGTCTTTCCAGAATAATGTTGTCGGCGGCCAACCTAGCGGTGGTGACGAGCGGGTCGGGCGCTGTCACGCTGGACACGCCGCCCGTGCTCAGCCGCCCCAACAGACCCAACTCCCTACAGGTGCCGCTCAGCCTTACGCCCGCGCAGGTAATAACGCTACTTACTTCATTTTAATTATAGGCAAAACTAAATTTAAGTGACGTGAAGTATTGTAGTTAAGTTCAGTTTGTTCACAACCACTTTAAAGCATACTTTTATCCTAATTAGATTAGGATATTCGACTTCTACAACATTTGATCGTCCATACCTACTATTAATATTATAAATGTGAATGTAAAAAACTCTGTTTGTTGCGCTTTAACGGTTAAATTACTGAATCGATTTTTGATGAAATTTGATAGAAGAAGGATATGTGCTACTTTTTATACTGGCTTCAACTTTGTGTCCGCAATAACCGCCATTCATTTGGACGAAGTCGCGGGACAAAGCTATTGTAAAATGTTTTGACTAAGTCTCAAGTATGAGTGATAATCACCAGTATTGTTCTTCGTTCGAAAAAGTAAAATGCCCAATATTGTATAAAGATATCAATTAATCTCAATTGTGCATAAAGAATCTCAATAGCCATGACTAATAAAACCTTTTTTCTCTTCCAGTTACACAATAACAAAGCGCTGGGCAACAACAAAATAGCGGGCATCGAGATCAGCACGCCGTCGAACGGCATCCCGTTCAACTTCGACAGCCTCATGGAGGGCGGCACGGGGCTGACGCCGGTGCACCCGCACCCGCACCCGCACGTGTGCGCCGCCCAGACGCGCGCGCAGCCCGACGCCGCCTCGCCCGACGCGCACAACTCGCTCGTCAGCCTCTGAGACTCGCCTGACTGCGAGTGGCTGCACTACGGTACGTGACACACGGTCACCTCTACTTCGAGTCTTCTGAAGACTACGCTACTTCTATTTATTCGAACTGTATCGGCAGCGCCGAATTCTCTCTTTCTTCTCTTCTTCTTGTACGGTCGGAAACCGATCTTATTACTCTTTATTTATTGAGAGCTATTTTAAATAACATACTTGCTCACTTGTGCTTTGTATTTATAATCGTAGTCTTGTTAGTGACGGCTCCGTAGCCGCCCTACTGAAGTCAATTTACGAGCTGTTTTATAACATTCTAAAGAAAAATATTTTTATAAATAGATGTGTATTTCTGCAGAAATAATAATTGTGATCGAAAAATAAAACAGAGTTTTATTTGAAGCATTTCAGGGATTTATTTTCGTGTTGTGCTTAATGTCTAGCGAGGCTAGAATAAACGGTGCGTTTTATATTGTAAGATAATGTTTGTAAAAGATCTCTTTTACACTGTTCACTTTGGAATAATTCGGCACAAAAATGTATTTATTGAACGATCCTCAAAGTATCTTGTCATAATAACCCTCGTGCCATTTACTACGTCTACTCTCAGGAATACAATAATTACGAGTACGAAATATTTAGTTAACCATAAACTAACAGCAATATTACTTAAAGAATAATTAATATATTGAATGTAAGTTAGCTCAATGTTGATGTAACGTCTTACCGTTCCATTGGATTAGGTACTGGTAGTGTAAAATTATTGTTAAGCCTATTGTGATACGTCCAGTGAACTGCGGGGCCGAGAGCCCGGCGGAGTCTATGTTATGTATAACTCATGCCATTACATTTTGTAATATCGTTGAACGTAATACATGCACTGACTGCATTTTTATACTCACATTATCTAATGTTGTTAACATGAAATTAATTATTTTCTAATTACAGTTATTACATTGTGACAGTAAATAAATATATAAGTCAATTATAATATTATAAAACATGAATGCTATGAACTATTGATCCGTGGCATGAGTTTTCCTAGAATGTCTTTAATTGGTAGAGACAAATGGAATAAAAATAAATTAGTTTAAGGCAATAATTAGTGTAAGGGCACTTAACGATTTAATTATATATTATATGCATAACTTAGACCAAATTATTACTTCATGTGCTTTATCGTAGTTGTAATTAAAATCTAAGCCAAATATTGAGTTTATGTCGTTACTTTAGATTTAGTTATTCCCGTTAAAGTATTATTGTCTACGCGCCGAGAGCGGAGAGTATTTATTTAGTAATCTACGATGTATTGTGAACCAGCAAGGATTGTATCTAGTGCAATAGTGCGCCACATTGCCTATGGTTTATAAGCGACAATTTTTGCTATGAAGTTATTACTCATTCGAAATATTATTACGCATAATATGAACATCTAGGATTAATAGAGATGTAATTTTTTCTAGACGATTTTTCTTAACGCAATTGTAGAATACTTTTGTATTTTTTCATGAAAATTAGCAAAGCAATATATTTGATAAAATTATTGGAATTTATAAGCAGATGTAGTAAAATATATATGTAAATCAGAAAATATAAATTTTGTTTACATACACCTGAATTCTGACTTTTTATTTGACGAACCTCCCTAATTTCATTTGGTTACACCATCTTACGAAAGAAACAAGTAGGTACCTGATACACTTAATTGTTTCTAAAAGTATTTCGCATCCACTTTTCAAGTCTGAATCGTATATAGTTTCTGATTCCGAGGTACATGTAGAAGAGTATCTCCAACACGCTGATACAGCTGCATCCCATGAACAGGCCGAATACACCGCCCAAGTTCGCTGAAAAAGTGTTAGCTTAGTTTATACACTAGCCTTTGAAAGCGACGTCGCCTGCATGAAAGTAGAATTTTGCTTTCATATTGGAATTTTACCAGACGAGGGTAGATGAAAGCTACTTACAAGCTAAACTGATGATCGACATGACCGTCTCTTGTTTCTGCTGCATGTACACTGGATTACTGAAATAGAAGTGCATTGCGCTGGTGCTGACGTTCAACACTAGCCCCATGCTGCAAAGAAAACTTAAGGTTTAAAAACGTAAGGTAGCTGTAAAATCAGCTTTGGTCTGATGGTACGGGCATGCTGCATTGTTCGAAAGAGACACCGCAGCCCTGGGACGCTGATAGTGCATCACCGGGTGGGTTTTAAGATAAACGCATACATATCCGAACCAAACGCGTCGAACGAATCGAAAGAAAAGTAGTAGTAGTCTGACACTATCTCCCGCTCCGCCTAAGAGCGGCGGTTGTCATTAATGATTTTCCCACCATAAAAAAAATAAAAACAAAAAAAAAATCGAAAGAAAAGAATTTAACAAATCTTTATATGAAATCCGATGAAACCTCAAATTTGGAAGGACTCCAGCATAAAGAAAAATTCTTTCGATTCGTTCGGCGCTTTCGGATCGGATGTGTACGTTCACCTTTAGTTGCAAAAAGTCTGAGGTCTCTTCACCCAGAGTAGACAAAGTTATTTGAAGATTATGCAGTACTCAAAAAAATATATTAGGGACAGGGCCGCGGTAATTCATTTAGGACTTTGTTTCAATGAGAGCAAAGTTGATATGTATTTGGCTGTGAGAACACTGTTGGTCTGTGTCATTATTTGGTTTTCATAAAATAAGACTGATTGATATTTTTCCCAGGTACATATAATTCTTTATAAGTATACAATACATAGGTACCTATCGTTTTTTAACCGACTTCAAAAAGAAGGTTTTTAACCGGATCTATGTTCAGCTGATTGAATTTTTTATGTTGTTAGACTAACAATGAGGAATTATAGCTATCGTTCCTCACTGTTTGGCAATAGCCATATTTATCTACACACTTTTATTGAATTGCCTCCATCCGTCCTTCGTGGTGTGCGTCCAGGGTATTTTGCTTCCTCTTAGTGGGCCGACCCCTACGGCAACGAACATCCTCGAGCATTCATTGTTTAGCTCTAAATCTTGAATGCGTATAGTCTGTCTAATAAGTCAACCGACTTGGGAATTTTGTATAATATTTAATCATTTAAGTAAAAAATACTTATATTCGATACTTTTCATAAGGTTCTTCTGTTAGTAAACAATGATCTCTATCTCTTAATCAACCTTGATTATTGAACCTGTGTTGACTACATCAGATTTCATTAAATCCTAATAATTACCCAAGTCGTTTAACTTATTAGACAGACTCTAGTGAATAAAATAGGGCTAAATACTTACTAGGGGTTCCTGAGCACGTATGGTAGAGCATAAAAATTGCCCATGGTGAATTCTGCGCGGTACCTCCGCGACACGCAGTCGCGAGGACAATCGCACTGGTGCGCGGTCAACCAGTTGTTCATGTCCTCTGAAATAAAAATACTCATGTAGGAAGCAAGATAATATTATTACAGATACCTAACTAAACTCATTTTGCTAAAGTTAGGCACCAGATAAACATGGAATAAAGGTCATTGACCTTCACATTGACATTGATTATTTACATTTTCTAGTAATGAAATAAATTTCATTTTAGGTTTTTCGGGCACTTTCGCAGGAAAAGATCAATGTACTTTATTCCATTTTTATCTGGCGCCTTGTATGGTTCTGCATAATTCAATGAAATATAGGTAAAAGCCGCTCCTATCTTAACCGCTGCAGAAACAATGCCAGAATCAATGGCGATCCGTAGCGACCATCAGGATGAAGTTCAACGAGTCAACTGTCTTGGACCTCGAAACGAAACCAGCCAGAAAAGAAAAGCAGAGGAGTAAGAAAAACATAAATTCCACTTCCTTCCATTCCATTACAAGTTACAAATTAGACCAATATGCAAAAAGGGACGTTTACGATTTGGAAAAAGTCTAGTCTCCGAGAGCCAGTGTAGTATATTAGGTATTATTACGGAGCTAAATAGGTATGTAAAACATTAGTCCGCCTTTGCACCTTTGTGTTGCATGAAGTTTTAAATAAATAAAGTTAATATGAAGTTTTAATAATTTGTTGGTTGCTATACGAAAAACGGTCACAAATATAAAAAAAAATAATTAAAAAAAGAGACGTGTGGCACTCGGGGACTGCCGCGGTAAAGCTATTGCATAGCATTTTTATCAACTTATGCAATTATAATTATTTATTTATTTTATTTATGCAGTATTTTTTTTCCTGTTTTTTTTTCTTTGATATTAATTGAAGTTACACTTTCACACATTGAATTGAATTAAGATTGATTGTTCACTCATTTGTTTTCTTATCGGTCACCACGCTCAAAAAACAAATGAGTGGGGGGTGTTAGGTTATTTTCGTTACGGAATTTCTGGATTCGGTCTCCACGCTCAAGGCCCGCGATAGAAGCTATGCAATAGCTTAAAAAAGTGACATATTATTTATGTAGAGATTCAATTATGAGCTTGATTTATCTTTCTATATAAGGATATATATATATATCTTTTTATATTTATATATAAGGAGAAACTGACTGATCGACATATCAACGCACAACCGAATCAACTGGGATTAAGAAATTAATATTTTGTACAGTTTCGGTTTATGACATAGACGGGCATTAAGAGGGGATTTTCCCCCTAAGAGGATGACAGGGGTTCAAAATTTGCATGGAGAACCTACTTTCACACGGGCGAAGCCGCTGGCAGAAGCTAGTCATATCATATTGACATTAACATATGTTCACAAAACTAAGCTTTTTGTATTTCTGCCTCTTTGTTTTGAATTGTGTCAATGTGTATTGTTTGGATAATAAACTTATTATTATTATACGAGTATAATAACCGTAAGTAGGTACTAATTTAGACATATCCTTTACTGAGAATTGTCTAAGGAAAAACTTAATAAAACTCTGTTAGACCTGCGGGTCAAACTGCGAAACAGTCAATTGACTAAGGAGAAATTAGAGTCACTGACCTTATAGATTTTTTATCAGAATAGGTATAAGAGGTCATTCTCATTTGTGTTTCATTAGTCATCGTGATTGCGCAGTATTTCATAACATGTTCAATAACTTACATACTGCCTGACTGAAGCCATAAGAAAAAAAAACCTGCTTAGTGCATAAAGTCGTTAAAAAATATAAGGCTCGTTTTGACATTTGAGAAACACCCTAGAATATAACTTGGAACGAAACTGAAACAAACAATAAAATAATAATTAGGGTGTAGTTGTAGCTATTTTAGTGGTAATTACGACACTAGACCGGACAAGCCGCTAGGTGGTCAAAATACAAATGTTAAAACGGACTTTTTTTTTGTCAACTATACTTCCCTTTGACCAAGGCGAAGCTGAAGAGATGAGCTGGACTACTACCGTAGGGACTGGCCCGCAGTGGCCGAGGACAGACGTGTGTGAAAAAGACAGAGGGAGGCCTTCGCCACGCAGTGGGACATAATGGGCTAACTAACTTACTAGATTAGAGACTTTGACCTTTGAGTTTGTTTCAAATCAAATCAAAAACATTTATTTCAAATAGACCATTAGCAGGCACTTTTGAATATTCAAATGTCGGTCAGTCCAAGAAAAGTGAAGCTAAATTGCATGTTCCAAAGCGTAGATCTCTATAGAGAAGAACATGCAAGAAACTCCATGGACACTCTTTTTAAATCATATTATGAGTTACATAGATCATGGTTACATGCTTCTTGTCGCTTCTAATATGTGAGCACAATGTAGTTAAGTAATATTAATAAATAATTTAAAAAAAAAGCTAATTAAAAATAGAAACTGAATTAAGCCACTAGCACCTAAGAAATGACCAGTCTCAACCGATGGCACCCGTTCACGGGCATGACACGTGCATCAGCCCAACTCAGCTCAACCATTTTGAAGGGAACTGAAAGACCCAATAACACATGCCACCATCAGCGAGACATTTGAGTGAGCATGACAAACTCTCAACTGTCATGCTCGTTATGTCAAACAAGTTTCGGTGTTTCTTCTCAGGGTAGTCAGCTAGGAAACAACGGCCTCGTCTAGTTTAAACAATTTTGACTTGTAAAAGTGTTTATTAAACGTATTTGCTAAATAAATATATCACTGCCAAACAGTACCTATCCACAAAATGCAAAGCGTTAGTAGGTAGGTACACTAGGTACCTATACAAAGTATAATTATCTTGATAGCCTCAAGAATGTATGACCCAACTCCGGTATTACCCACGATATTGACCGAATTTAAATGATCTTGGTTCAATGTTACCAATTGGGTTTTTCTGTGAGGAAAATTTGTGGTAGGCTGACCTTAAGAACTTTGCCCGGTAAGTGGCGGCGTGCAATAAAAATTTTTAGTCTCTATTGAATTTAGAAGGTTCAGCTTAGCACCGAGAGTTCAAAATTCAACGGTGTAATTCAGGTGTTCATTATGAGGGGCTTTTTATTTGCCACAGAATATACCTGACTAGAACATTATAGGTACTTACTAAATTTATATCTAGGTACTACACAACTAAATATTATTAAAATACTAGCTAGCACGTTATCACGGGCTACGGGGAATTTCTGAAAAGAATATCAGAGTCCTGGAACGCAAAGGGCAACTGAAGGATACAGATAGGTTTTAGTCAGTAAAAGCTTGACGCACCCTCTCTCTTCACCCTAGAGCGGATGCGAGGTGAGGTGGGAAACCACCCAATCACTTCTTTATTGGATGATTTTCCACTTCAAAAAAAAAAAACCCTTGGTCAAGTAAAGTATCAACTAAGCGTTTGGAAAAATCTTTGAATAGTGTATGAGCACTCGGACCCTACGACCCATGAGTTCGAACCCCAAATGGCTCGACAAAACTGCCGATGAGGTTGTGGTATTACCGCCACTTGCAGTTCTCCATTTCCATAGCCGCCGGGGCCAGCCCCAGCAAAGCACTACGATCTAAAAATATGGGATTGCGTAAGAGTATCGACACAAATAGCGTTCCACACTAAAGGCCTACCCATCTCCCACGGAAATAAAAACATGCTATCCGGTCTCTTAACAGTGTGTGTATATTTGTTACTTCTTCACGGTCGAAGTCGAACGGCTGAACGGATTAGGATGAAATTTCACACATACGGGCAAACCATGTCCTGGAATAGAAAATGCGATACTTTTTATTCCAGGAGTACCTATGGTCTCTTGAGGCAATTTCTTAATAGCAAGCGAAGTCGCTGGCAACAGCTAGTAAGTGAACCGTAAACTCAAGCTATGATAGAAAAACTTTTGTTGCAAGCGTGACCAAATCTCAAAATAACACCACGGAGAGATGCGATCACTGATGGGAGAAGTTTAAACCTCATGAATATTTAATCGAGCCGTCGGAGAGCCTCTCTCTTGGACATGAGTCGCCATAGCCAATCTGGAAAACTCTAAAGCTTGCGCACCCAGGTTGGTCGCAGCAAAGACAATCTCCACAGATGGAGGTTCCATCGGTTCCAACCTTCAGTGTTCGTGCGGCGTCTCTCTGCAGACCATGTCCCACCTTCCATTCTGTATGACGTGCCCTATTACCTGTTCACGTAGGGGTCTAAAGACAGCATCAGTGGATGCCATTGCTGTGGCCGAATACTGGGCCAGGCCAGAAATATAAAATTAGTTTTGCCTTCGACACACTAAAAAGAAGATAGAAAACAATTTAAAACTCACTCTTAACTTTAATAATGCACGGAATGCTGGTAATCCTGCAAGCAATATCTTCCCTGATGTTGGGCAGGAAGGCGGGGAAGCAGTCGCAGGCCTTGTGCACGGCTGCCACGTAACACATGTGGTCGCAGTCCGAGTTGTGGTACTTCCTGAAGAACGGCAGGTGGTGCTCGTCTTCGAAGTAGCATTTGCGGCTGGATGGTTCGTAGGTAGTAAGTAGAATTAGAATTAGACATAGCGCAATCCTTATTGGCCCCGTCCCAAAAATCAACCCAGTAGGTGTATAATGTTACCTCCACACGGGCAGAGACTGTACATCATCGGAGCAGTAGGTGTGGACCGCGCGCAGAATGTGGAAGGATTCTCCCCTGGTGTCGACAACGGCCATCTCGTCGTCAGACGGGAACTCGGTCCAGTCTGTGTACATTACCTGGATGAAAGGAGAGGATTAAAGGCAGCTAAAAGAGACATACCTACATACATTTATGAAAATGATGAAGAGATCTTTATTAGTTCTGCGATTTGTTCCGCAGAATTAACGAAGACGTATTTTTCTTTACATGGTTCTTTTTTATCGATTTCATTTTTATTGAACCCTCTAATACTTATTTAGGTCGCAGTTTTAAACCCAGGCAGGCGTTGTACTGTGTAATTTAATAGATCACCACTGCTCTCAAAATAGTTAAAGAAAAATTGTGAGGAAACCTCAGAAACCGGAATGCTCTAGAACCAAAAAATTTAAGACAGCACGGGGTTTGTATGGTGGATTAGGTTATTCCCTACCCTACAGAGGAGGCTGGTATTAATGTCTTTTTTTTTGGCAAATTTTACTTTCTAAATAACGAGATACGCTTGCATTAATTTCTGGGATAAAACCATAATTATAATACATATAATACACTAAGTACATATTTGAAGGCAAGCTTGCGTGCTTCTTTTTCTTCTCATATTGTTTGTTGAGTCCAATATCACACATCCAATTTGCTATTATAATGACTTAGTAAACAGAGACTGATATAGACAGTACCAGAATAGCTCCAGCATTCAAGAGAGTGCCAGGTATGGCGTCTTCCACGTCGTAATCGGTAACCACTATCAGTGCGTTCGTGAATCCCACCGCCTGTACCGTGCGGTTCCTGAAGTTTTTGATCACCGTGTTTCTGAAATATATTATATATATTTATGTTGTGTAATAAAACACGTAGTTTGTTTAGCGACTGACCAAAGAGTCGACTGACTTTATTATATAGGTTGAAGGTTCTATGCACATAAGATATCAATGATACCCACAACATCTTCCCCTTATAAACGAACTTATTATACTTAACATCAAATAAACTGTTTCCTACTTAAAAATAAACTAATAAAACTAGCACTAATAAACTTGTTATATTTTTTGTTTCTTGCTACGTGTAACAGGTGGTGAATAAGAATCTTGCATACTTTTATTTATTTCATCACTAGGCACATAGTCCTCATCATCCTCATTACCTGAAAGGTAGATATCGTCGTCATCATCGTCCGATACAACAACATTTTCATTCATTATTTTTTCCCTTTGATTACTCACTGACGTACTCTTAATCAAATGTCGGCGATTACGGCGGTAGATACCCTTTTTATTTTTCACTAAGTATGAACGCGGTGCTGGTGCCTTTGCTACTACTTTGCCATGGATTCGTTCGTTATTATTTTCAAGCATGATAACGTCATCGCCCACATTTAATTCAGGTAACGACTTACAATGTTGATCGTAATATGTTTTACTTTTTATTTGTTGCTTTAATAATATTTTATGTTGTATATCGTCATTACAATCGTTTCGTTTTAATAGATCAGGATGAACAGGCAATCTACAATTTAAACGCCTTCCCATCATTAGTCGCGCAGGAGAATCCAAATTTTCTCGCGGAGTGTTTCTGTAGTTTAGTAAACTTAAATAAAAATCTGTATTGCTCTGTAATGACTTTTTTAACATCCTCTTTATAGTCTGCACTGCTCTTTCACTTTTTCCATTTGATTGTGCATAATATGGGGAAGATGTGACATGTTTGAAACCCCATTCTAACGCAAAAGTTTTAAAAGAGCGGCCAGAATATTGTGGACCATTGTCACTAATGACCGTATCAGGTATTCCATATCGCGCAAAATTTTCCTTTATTATTTTAATAACCGAATTAGAGCAAGTATCCCTTAATTGCGCTACTTCTACAAAACCCGAATAATAATCAACTATGATTAAAAAACTTTTCTTCGCGTACTCAAATATATCCGTCCCAATTTTATTCCATGGTAACTCTGGTATGGACACAGGTATCATTGGTTCTTTACTCAGCTTGTTTGAATTCTCCTGACACACTTTACATTTTTTAACAAAACATTCGATGTCTTTTGCTATACCCGGCCAAAATAACACTTCACGGGCACGTCTTTTACAACGATCAATACCTAAATGACCTTCGTGAATTAGTTTCAACATCTCATTTTGAATGGACTGGGGTATTATTACCTGTTTATTTTTAAATAACACCCCATCCACAGAATATAGTTCATCTCTTATAGACCAATAATATTTTAAATCATTAGATACATGGAACTTGTCAGGCCAACCCTGATTAATATATTGTAGCAATAACTTTAAAGTTTTATCTCCCATTGTTGCCCGTTTCACATAGGTAAACTTATTTTGTGACATAGGAACGTTACTAACAATCATTTTTATTTGACAAAGAATATCCTTACTAATACCATCGTTATACAAATCCGGAAGAGGTGCACGTGACAACGTATCTGGTATATACATAAACTTTCCCGGTTTATAAGAAACCCATAAGTCATAGCCTTGAATTTTCAACATCATACGTTGTAAGCGTGCTGGGATCGCATCTAAAGGTTTTTTAAAAATACTTTCTAATGGTTTGTGATCAGATTCAACAATTACCTTATTTTTACCGTAAATATATTGATGAAACTTTTCACACGCAAACACTATAGCTAACATTTCCTTTTCGATTTGTGCATACCTCTGTTGTGTTTCGGTGAGCGTGCGAGATGCGTACTCGACCGGGCGTCCGTCCTGCATGAGCACGGCCCCCACCGCGACACTGCTCGCGTCCACAGACAACAGAACCGGACCGCGAACGTTATACAATGACAATACCGGCGCATTACATATTAACTCCTTTAGTTTATTGAATGCTTGCACGTGCCCAATTTCCCAACTCCATAAAACATCTTTTTTTAATAATCTTGTTAATGGAAATGTGTGTTCTGAATAATTAGGTATAAATTTTGATAGAAAGTTAACAACCCCTAAAAATCTCTCTAAACCTTTGCGATCCGTTGGCTCGGGCATTTTTTGAATAGCCCTAACTTTTTCCGAGTCCATTTTCATTCCATCTTTGTTAAAAATATGACCTAAATACGTAACCTCCTCCACACTTATTCGACATTTATCTTTGTTAAATTTTAACTTGATTTCCCGAGCTCTATTCAACAGAGCTTTTAATCGCATGTCGTGCTCATTTTTACTTCTACCCCAACAAATAATATCATCTATAAAAGAATCTACTCCTTCTAATCCTTCTAATAATTGTTTTATTTTCGCATGAAACACTTCAGGTGCACAATTCAGACCAAACGGTAATCGCAAATACTGATATCTCCCAAAGGGAGTACTAAATGTACATAGGTCTGCACTCGCATTATCTAGTTTTACTGTCCAAAATCCTGAGTTGGCATCTAAAACGGAAAAATACTTAGCACCGTAAAGCTTAGTAGCCAATTCATTTATTGTTGGTAATTGAAAATGTGCACGCTGTATAGCCTTATTGAGTGGTCTCGGATCTAAACAAATACGTAACTGCCCATTTTTCTTAGCAGCAATCACTAGTGAATTAACCCATGGAGTTGGATGAGTCACTTTTCTAATAACTCCCAACTCAATCATCCTATTCAATTCATCTTGTAACTTATCGCGTAAACCTAACGGTACTTTACGAGTCGCACATATGACCGGCATCACCGATTTATCTACTACAATGTGATATTCGCCTGGCAAACACCCTAATCCACTAAACAAGTCCTGGTAATCTGTGATATTAATATTATGCACTCTTTTAACCAATCCTAAAATTAAACATGCTTGCAGTCCCAGCACACTTTGACATTCCATATCTGCTATTGCAAATTTTAATTCATATGGAATATTCTTGTACCACCATTTCAAATTACAAACACCTCTTATTGGTATGAAATCACCACTATAAGACTGCAATTTAACATGTTTACCTTTTGTTATAATTTTACTGTCGTATCCGAGTAATAAAAATCGTTTAATAGATAAAACACTAATATCTGCACCCGTATCTAGTTTAAATTTTTCAGAACCAAACTCACCGCGGAGTATTTCAAACCAGTCTTCAGATGAAGTGTTTATCTCAGATACATTATATAACCCAAATATAAAAAATGACTCACAGTCGTCTCCCTCGTCGTTTTTCTCTTCAGCAATACCTAAATCGTACATTTTTTTAACATTTTTTTTTACCTTGCACATCCTAGCAAAATGACCGTAATTTTCGCAAACATAACACTGCACAACAATAGCCGGACACGATGCAGGTTCAGTACAATCGCCTCCACACCTGAGACAACATCCAGATGCACCTGATTGCGGAGCCGTTTTGGAACTGGAACCAACCGCGCCACGTCCCCGACGTTGCGGGCGCCCCCGGCCTCGCCAGACGCCGCGGCCGCCGCCGCCGCGCACGCCAACAGCATCGACTTGCACGGAAGCCGGTTCTGCCGAGCTTGTTGCACCTCGTGTCTCCAACAAGCGATTACTGTCATTAGATATCTCACTAACCTGACAGATTTTTATTGCTTTTTCTAAAGTCAAATCTTCAGTTCTCAACAGCCGATCTCTTACGATTGTACTTTTCGTACCGCAAACAATACGATCACGAATCAGCTCCTCTTCTATTAATTTAAAACAACAGTTTCTGCTCATTAGTTTCAATACTGTTACATATTGATCAATCGATTCGCCAGCCTCTTGGTTCCTCGTAAAAAAGTTGTATCTAGCCAAAGTTATATTCTGTCTTACACCGAAATATTCATCAAATTTTTTCATCAACAAAGTGACATCATCCTTGTCACTATCTTTGTTAAATGTAAAAGTCTCATAAATATCGAACCCCTCGGGTCCAATTAAGTTGACCAGTAAACTGGCCTGCACACCATGCTCTTCTCTAAGCACCCCCGATGCTTTTAAAAACAACATAAATTGAGTTCTCCATTTTTTCCAAGCGTCAGCCCGGCTGACGGAGTCGCCTTCCAAACATAGTTCCGACGGTGGTCGCGCGTGTTCCATACTTGAACAATACTTATATGTACCCTGTACGTATAATAATTACAACCACTTTCGATAATTATGTATTTTATGGATTTTATTTTCACCGCTGTCACCATGTTGTGTAATAAAACACGTAGTTTGTTTAGCGACTGACCAAAGAGTCGACTGACTTTATTATATAGGTTGAAGGTTCTATGCACATAAGATATCAATGATACCCACAACAAACATGGATTCATTCTTCAATATGCTTGTGATATCACCTACACACTTCACATGAAATGGTCACAAAAATCCTGTATCGCGTAGATAATTTTGTGAAAAATTGTGGTGCGTGAACTGAAGATTTTACTATCTACTTAACCCTAAAAGTCATGGTAAATAACCATGTAGTACCTACTCCTTTCAAGATCGGAGACTACACTCGGAAGTGGACGGTTATGTGTACCGGCGAGATGGTCATGTTGGGTCTCACTTCGAGATCCAACAGGATCTTTTCCCGTCCGACATATAAGTCTCTCAAGACAAAAGTCCTTGAACAGTGCGTGTTGGCATTTTGGCAATAGGCCTCATCACAAGACTTGTCAACCAAAGAGTTATGGAAAGTGCTATCCTCAGAGTATTTTTGTGAGATCGATCGTTGTTGCGACACTTAGGGGAAGCCTATGTCCAACAGCGCAAGTCTTTCACCTGAAATAATTACCGTGCCTTTCTTCTTTAAGGGGTTAGGCAACGACTGTTCCAGGAAGCTACAGCAGGAGATGCCCTAGCCTGCCCTATTTGATGATTACCTACTACTACTAACCTACGTTTAGTAGCATGGAATCGACTACCGCGCACACATCTAGCTAGACAATTCCATAGCGCCAATGCTTAGCAGACCGGCTTCTGGCAACAGACTATCGCGGTAGTCTAATTGAATCTTGTTCATTAGCGAAAGTCACTGTAGTAGGTAATGACCCACCCAACCGAACCGAACCGAACCAAACGTAGAAGACGAGAAAGTCAAGTGTTTCCAACATACATACACAGTGTTTAAGGAATCCAATTGCATGACCAACAAATTATGGTATTTTATAGTATTGCTTAAAGCATCATCATCATCATTTCAGCCGATATACGTCCATCGTTGGACATAGGCCTCCCCCAAGCGTCGCTTAAAACATATCACGAAATTTTCGTAGGAACTAAAGTGTAAGTATACATACCTTTTGCCGTTAAATGTGTACTGACTGTTAAAGGCACAGCAGTATCCATGAACGGTAAGAATAGGTTTGAACAGGTCAGAACAGTTCTCATAGTGCTTGCCTTCCAAGTAACAGCGCTTCAGGAATTTGTCGCAACTCTGGGGCATCCTGCCCATTACTTCTGGTATCTGCAAGAGAAATAAGAGAAAATAAATCTGAAGTACGTACTTGTTCGTCTGTAGGTATAATTAACAAGAGGGAATATGCATAATTTTATTTAAAGTAAATAATCATTTATTGCGCAAAAAATTATACCTAAGCCTATAGGTAACATCAGTGATGAAACACCAAAAAGAGAGTGGGTATCACTCATGAATAAGATCACTGTCCTTCAAACTAGGAAACAATTTTCTATTTTGAAGAACAATAGTAGTATTACAAAATAGTAGTAGTGTAGTATTTACAAATACTTATGCGAAGACATCGTGGACGCGTGACAAATTAGAAAAAAGAAAGAAAGAAAAGAAAGAAAAAGTGTTTATTCGCGTCAAACATGACGCATACCATAACAAAATAAATAAATAACAATATCGACTAAAAGTAGCATGTAAGATATGCGTCACATCCGCGTAAAACGGCCAGCGCTCAGCAAAATGCTGGGGCTCATGAAAAACAGAGCCACAGCGCTGATTTTATTAGGGTTCCATAGTCAACTAGGAACCCTTATAGTTTCGCCATGTCTGTCTGTCCGTCTGTCCGTCCTCGCTTAATCTCTGTGACCGTTAGCACTAGAAAGCTGAAATTTGGTACCAATATGTATATCAATCACGCCGACAAAGTGGTATAATAAAAATTGGAAAAAAATGTTTTATTAGGGTAGCCCCCTATATGTAAAGTGGGAAGTAATTTTTTTTTAAAATTTCAACCCTAACGTGTGATATATTGTTGGATAGGTATTTAAAAATGAATAGGGGTTTAGGGTAGACCGGGGACAATTGAAACAATTTTACTTAAACCGTGTGCAGTGACTTATCTATTGTACCTACATCCCTCTTATTTATACCGCTGAAAGTGTCGTTATCTAGTTCCTAAATTAAACATAATCTATATCTCTATTTCAAATAGTTAACCTACAATCACCTATTAAAGAAGACCGGGCGCAGTGGTTCTATTGACCCCACCCTAAGGACGGTTGAAACAGTATGTAGGGATAATTGAAACACTGGAAATATTTTATGAACTACTGGAGCTTTTTAATCAATCTTAACAAGTTAACATGCCACTAAATTGTTTATTGAGATCGTGAAAAATCCGTCATCGTAACATAAATATTTAAAAAATTATACATGCAAAAACTTTTTCAGTATAAACAACTCAAAATATATCTTATTTAAATAATTTAAGTGCTCTAATTTGTGCTATTGAATACTAATTCACATTATTAAAAGACTTAATATCTTATTATGCTTATTATAGCACTTACATGGGGGAGAAAACAAAGTATTCCAGTCTCATACAAAACAGCCTGTTTCAATCTTAACAATGTTTCAATCATGACAATGTTTCAAGCATAAAAATGTTTCAATCATAACCATCGTTTATTGACCCGTATAGGTTTAACTCTTCTTGTGAAATTTAATTTCAAAGGAGATCAATCAACATCATTCAAGATCAATCAATCGATTTACCGAATAACAATTCCTCATATATTATGTTATAATTATTATTATAATGAAAAAATTTAGATCAAACTTAATGTCATGGGTTCAATTTTAGGGTCGTCAGAGTTATCGAGTTGCCCATCAGATGTAATTTTAACTAATAGGTAACCCAACCCCAACATAAAATAACCATTTAAACCACTTTTTACTTGTAACCATTAGGTATTTTAATTTTATAATACCTAGCGATTGTGAGTAAAAAGTGGTTTTAAATGATTATTTTCTTTCATCGTAATACTGTTATTTTTTTTTTAATTCTGTGTGTTTTTATATTTTTTTATGATTGATAATTTAATAAACACAACCTTTTTCTGTGCAGTCGGATAAAAACGTGGAATATGTGGGGACGTTTGAAACGTTTCAAACGTCCACAGATAAGTCGTTTCAAATGTACCCATGTCACATCTTCTAATTCAATACTCAATATTTTGGTATATATTGACTTAAATATTAATTACCAGTAATAAACACAATCTTAAATAGATAAACAACACCCCAAAATAAGGAAAATTGCCAAAAAAACAAGACTTAATTATGAAAACTACAAAAGTTAAAGATCCGGAATATTTACTTTTTGGCACGAAATTCGTCGAAGCGTCCTGTGCACGACTGTGTCGCTCGCTGGCTCGAGCCATGTTAAACATAAAACCGAACATAGCCGACGATGCAACCAACGACGCGTCACAAGCGTAGGTATTATAGTTTACGAGAAATTGAAGTTGTTGCAATCATGACCTGTTTCAATTGTCCCCGGTCTACCCTACTAAAATCATTTTTTTCAATTTCGGAAATAATCGCTCCAAAAGTAAAAAACAATGTGTGTCCCCCCTCTAACTTTTGAACCATAAGTTTAGAAAATATGAAAAAAAATCTGAAAAGTAGAACTTTATAAGGACTTTCTAGGAAAATTATTTTGAACTTGATGGAAAGAACAGTTTTTGTACAAAAAAGACAAAAGGGTTCTACAAAATAATTTCTGGACTAAGTTTGTAGTATAATCGTATATGCAAGCATTTTTTGTGACGGACGGGAAACTACGGAACCCTACACTGAGCGTAGCCCGACACGCTCTTGGCCGGTTTTTTAACTCTCGTGTTTGTAGCAAGTTAGCAACGTACAATACCTTCAGTGACAAAATGGATTCCGACGAGGAGATTGCCTTTGCGCGTTCGCAACATATTCGCTGCGCATGCGCGGCGTATTCGTTGCGCACTCTTAACATATTCGTAGCGCACCCGTTCCGTTTTAAAAACGCTCGCATTTTGCTAGTATGATAACGCCCTTAGATAACAAATATTTTCTTCTTCTTCCTGCCCTTATCCCATATTTATTCTGTCCTATCACTCGTCAAACTATCAATAACTCCCTTTTCTTTCATATCACTACTCACACAATCCATCCATCTTTTCTTCGGCCTTACTCTCCCTCTCCATCCATCTACATGTATACTCAGAACTCTTTTAGTAATATGCGCTTCATCAATATATCATCTTCTCTTCACATGACTATACCAAGATAACCGATTTCCGAAATATTTTATTCATGCATATTTCCCTATTGTTATTATCTTGATTAGAATGGTTACAGTAATATCCATCAGATGGGATCGCAGTCAAGTACTAGTTTATAAAAGATAAAAAAAAAAAATGTATACTTACAGTGTAACGGTTCAAGTCAAAAAGTTGCTGCAAGTGTGTCAACATGGCATTATCTAATCCGCTCATAACTTCGTAGAAACCCAAGATCGCAGGTAGAGCAGCTTCCAGATCTATTGTTGTGTTACCATCTCTGAAAACACATTAATATTCATAAGACTGAGATATTCCTAATTTTCTTAATACAAGCTATAGTCCGGAAGACGCAGCGTTGGAAAGCCTCCCACAAGGTGGATCGATGACCTGGTGAGGGTTGCGGGAATCCGAAGGATGCGAGACGCACAGGACCGGTCGTTGTGGCGACGTTTGTGTAAAACAGTGGACGTCTTTCTGCTAAAATGTTGATAGAATAGAAATACTTTTATTCGGTACAGACACAGCACAACGGTTATATACACAAAGTAAATAAGAATAAAAGTACAAAGTACATGAAGCTATAGTTCTCTTCAGACTAGGGATGTAACGGAAATGGTTACTTATATCGGAACCGAATTCGGAACCGTTGCTTTTAAATTTTATCGGAACCGGAACAGGAATTAGAACCGATATCGAAGGCGAAGGCGGAGGCAGGAGCGTCAAATGAAACACTACTTAAACTAGGTAATCAAATACTCGAGGGTTAAGTATAACTGAAGAGCGAATTTATAACATTCTAAATACGAAATCAAACAAGTGAAAGAGTAATCGACATAAGGTACAGAGGAAGGGATATCCCCGCGCCAATTTATCGGACTACCACTGGTCAGTGAAGGCTAAGCGCAGGAAGACCACAGGAACTGGCCGCATGCGTCACCTTAAGATTGTGAGGAGGCGTTTCCGCAATGGCTTCAAGGAAGGCAAACCCACTCCCAAGAAAGCTGTAGCCTCGTCGTAAACTTAGTGCTAAACTAATAAAAAAAAAAACATTGGAACCCAACTGCAAAAACAATCGGAATTTCCGAACTTCCGGAATCGGAACTGAACCTCCGTGAAATCTTTGATTCAGACAGTGGTGGCTGAGAAGTACCCCTCACTCCCGTTGTCGCATGAATTTACTACTGACTGCGCAGCGACTCTCCTCGTACCTATTCCTTTTTTATTATTACAGATATCGCGCTTGATTTGATCTCACCTGTTGGTAAGCGATGATGTGGTCGATGATGGAATACATCCTAGACGTAACCTACTCACTCTCGACTTTAAAGACTCCCTTGTTGTATAATAGCTATCAAGAAACACACATTTCTGCAGAGAATGCTACTCCTTAGTTGTATGTAGTGTTCCAACTCGCCATTATGCATTGAGCTATACAGACCAAGCTTCATTTTTGTACTCCTGTCAAGCCAGCGTGGTAGGTAAGTGTCCACTCACACAGAATCATAAGGGCCGAGTCACACCGGAGTGGCAGCGACCGGCAGCAGCTGGCTAGGCTAGAACTACCGACCAGACGCGCGAGGCGCGCGGCCGCTCGCGGCACCGCGAGCTGCCTCGCGACCTTTTCATGCTTTTCAAACCATACTGGTCTTTTATGTATGTAGATAAAGCTCAAAATTATTTCACACTGAAAGTGCTCGCCGCGTCGCTGGCATTCCAGTGTGCCTCGGGCCTTAAAGGCATTTTTTTACGGTTCAATGTAAGGCTGTAACTTGGTTTGCAAAGCAAGTATCTACTTCTCTATTAGTTATAAATTTATCATATCGTTAATGGTGTTCTGACACGTCCGCTCTGTGCTCGGAAGTTTTTCGGTCAAAGTTAAAAAAAAAATACAAATTACACGAGGGCCTATAACAGCAGCACATCTGAGCTTGTGAGCTCAACATGAGGAACCAAGGAATGCGGTCGCTGTGGCCAAAATCAGCTAGATGGCATCATCATCAACATCATCATCATTTAATTCTAAATTAGGTAATTATCCTAAATAATCGAAGAATGAATGACTTACACAAGACTCCTTTTGAAATAGTTCATAGAAGAGATGGTCATCTGGTTAGGAGAACAGAGGGTGATGGCAGGGTAGGGAAGGTTGCCCACCGGCTCAAACTGGCTCTCAATAGTCACCCTCGTCGGCATCTCGGCAAAACGGTTGTACAGAAGGTGGGTTAGTAGACACGACATCGCCAGAACTGATATCATGTTTACCGCCCAGAAGCATCTGTGTGGGATGGTTCGTAAAATATATATGTTTTTCAATGTATCTTGGCACAGAAGGAACGTATTTTTTTTTTTAATTGATGTAAACTAGTGCTTGACTGCGATCCTCCTAATGGTAAGCAGTGATGCAATCTCTGATGGTGAGGCGCACTAGTTTATGAGTCTATTCACTCTTGCCTTTACCTAGTGGAACTAGGTAGTAATACTAGCATCATGCCTCACGGATCTACATATCAATACCCAACAAGTCTCGACAAGTATGACATAATCTTCAAGCTCCGCCCCCGCCAAAGACGAGGTGTCTGTCGTGGGGGTCGGTAGTCGCGGGACGAATACCGGCCACCGAAGGCACGGGTTGGCGGATGGCGAACCGACAGCGCATTTTTTTCCACATGCACCTCAATGAGATGTCAGCTAAATTGAAGGGGCCAGTTAAGGCCAACGCCTGTCAGGGTAGCGGATAGTTCGAAGACGTTGCCTACCATAGCCCTCGCAAAAAAGGGCAACCGAAGGAACACTGGGTTTTAGTCAGAAAAAGTCTAACACTTCCTTCCTTCGCCCAGAGCGGGAAAAGTTATTTGATGATTTCTCACGTAAAAAACTACACTAAATTTCTCCAGTTCTGGGGGAACTGTCAGACTTTTACTGACTAAAAGTCCACTTATGTTTCTTCAATTGCCCTTTACGCGAAAGTGTCGAGGTCACTCTTTTGCTTTGGGTTTAAGAATACCTTGATATGATATCCGGGTAGAGGTAGAAATACTTGAGTCCTACTATAGTACTCTGCAAGCAGTAAGTCCGCAGCAGACGCCAAAAGTTTTCCGTCATGTTTACTGTTATCCTATTTAAGTAATACGGCGGAAGTGTAATTAGAAAAAGCTTATAAACACGATCCCCTTTCCTTTTTATAGGGGTCGAGTTAAATGCTTTATCAAAACAATCAGAGGTGTAAATAAATATTTATCTTTCACAATAATCATATCGGTAATTCAAAACCACTGTATAAACAGGCACGATATGCTACTTAATTATAATTATGAATAATTAAATTATTTTAATCTCTGAATCTACTGTGAACGAGCAGCTGTTTTTCATGAATGTCATGATTATTCTTTGTCAATGTCACTCTTTGTAGAACGGGTCGCATGTCGTTGGTATAGTTATCGGGACGAATATTGAGCGCTGGCTTCAAGTTGCGCAGAAGTCAAATACTCGGTCTCTTTAGTGGTGTGACGTGAGACGCGGGGGGCGGGGAATGTCAGTGATTGGCTCGCCTCGCCATCGTGTCATAGACTGCGCTTGCTGCATGTATCTAACAACGACGACGATTGACTCGCCAATGTATGGAATGCGCAAAGCGATCCCCACTCTGACGCCGAGCGCTCAAGATTCGTGCTGGTACCTGTACGATAACAGTTGGACCTTAGGCCCCTTGCTCGCGACGACTTTTTGTAGTGATGCTGTCGCGCGTTCGTATCGATACAGTCGCAATGCTATCGCTAGCTGTTTGAAGCAAACGCGATGCAGTAAGGGTACAAAAATTAAGTTTTTGTATATAGAATGTTCCATTCACGCTCGCTCCACCATCCCTCCGTTTTCTCCTTGTTGTCGTCCGGCACGGTCGCGCGATTGCATCCTTAGGTTGGCCTAGCGTCTGGGGTCATGTTTTCACTCAGGGGCTATGGATTTGCTCCTGAAAGGAAAACCCGCAGTCCTAGAACGCAAGGCAAAGAAGAAACATAGGAGAGGGTTTCAGCAAGTCTGGTACGGCTCCCGTTGATTTCCCACCGAAAAAAAAAGAAAGTTGGCCTTGCGTTGTACAAAGTTTCAATAGAATACGAGGTCAGCTATACTGGGTTTGCTACAACTGACAGCGGCTTACAGTATAACCTTCCTGACCGAATTTCGATAACGGTGGCCAATCTCAACAGAGACAGCAAAGTATGCAGGAGATATTATAGTGCACAAATGTGTGCGCAATCACAGGTGCACTTTTTGTTCCTTTACTCTCAAAGTCCGATTATGACGGCAATCCGACGCGACCGGGAGAGATCAGAAGCAGGACCAACGGCTTTACGTGTTTTCCGACGCACGGGGATATTATACAACCAACTTCTAAACGAAGAACTACACTGCACATACCTATACGCCGATCTGGGCGCGTCGGTCTCCATACATTTTATATGGAAACTAGACTTGTAGAGCTACACTTGATCCACGCCACGCGATGTGGTTCTGCGTACAAATCAGGCGTGTTACACGTGTGCGTCGGTACAAGTAGTTCTAGCTTAAACCTGGGGCTGCTACAGTGTAATTCTTAATGGAAAAAACCCAATAGCACTTTTTGCCCGACCCTGGAATTGAAGCCAGGACTCCATGCTTAGCAGTCATGCTTGCGACCTTCGAGAGTTACACTACCAATGAATCTGTTGACGATTTCTCAGACGCGTAGCATTGACTAATTTAGACGTGGGTGAAGGTACATCAGCGAGGCCTTTTTCCTGCAAATTCGAAAACGAGCCAGCGACTGTCGCCACCCAGTGTTCGACCACATCGTCACTTACCATCAGGTGAAATAGTGGTCAAACGCGAACCTATCGATTATAAATCTTTGACAGTTGTTACAAGTAGTCAGAAACCAGGGCATCTGCAGCGAGTCGTATCGTGTTAACCAGGCACCGAGTCAGTGGCGTAACTATATCATCTGAGGCCCGTGGCAAATTCATTAGATGGGGCCCCCGATAAATCACGTTACGTTGTGATTTCATTTTAATATTTTTTTTCTATATATATTGGGTTACTTCTTCTGAGCTCGCGGCCTCTGAGACCGGGGGCCCCGTCGAGCCGGGGGCCCATGGCATTTTGCCAGCCTTGCCACCCTATAGTTACGCCACTGCACCGAGTCGTGAAGATCTGGGAGCTTGCCATGACGTGTTAAAACGTCAGTCGTGCGAGCGAGAAAGAGGGTTGGAGCTATAATATATAATGAAATATAATATAATATTCCACAACTTTCACACAACGCCATCTAGCTCTAAACTAAGTAGAGCTTGTGCTATGAGTACTAGACAACTGATAAACACACATATACATATTTCTAAATACATACATAATATATTATAGATAAATAATAATCATATGCTCATCACACAAACATTTGTCCTGGGAATCGAACCCATGACCTCCGGTATCGCAAGTATATGAAACACGGTATAATATAAAATCCTGTTAACCTCCATTGAAAATGAAGGATCCTCCGACTAGAGGGGTGTTGTGTCTAGTCAGGGCAACTGCCCGATAGTGGATTCCGGATTATTGTATATGTTTTAATCGCGCGGAGAACCCTGATACGATGATGCTGGATTTTGAATTTTAATTCCTATGTGGCGTAATAGATGTCGCTACAATGGTGTGTGTGTTAATAAATAAAAGATATTTTTTAGGAAAAATGTATAAAGTGATTTTATTGAGAAATTCTCATTACATATTTTTTAATAGGTTAACAATGTTCTAAAGTTTCTGTTGACTTTTCCAAACAAATATACTATAGTGTTATACATATATCTATGAATACACGGTGCATAATATCGTCACTCGTGTTGAAAGTAAATACATCAAACATTTACTGATAAAAGGTATACATACATAAAATTATACTAATTTTGAATTAGGGTAGGCGTTTAAGGATTATTCCTTTGCTTCTACAGAAATAATAGTTTCATAGATTACACATTTTTGTTTCAAATTATCGCACACTAACTTTTTATATAATTATATATAATATCTTTTATATATGTATATATTGTGACGATTGCAGTTACTATATTTATAAATATCGATCTAAAAATTGTCGACATTGCATTTTCAGTTTACACTGATAAAGTAAATATTTTATACATATTATTTATTATATATTCCACATAGTGTGGCGAGTGAACTTTATAAATACGAGTTAAACTATAACACATAACATGAGTACATTCAAATAATTTGCCATTCTTCTAATGTAAACAGTGCCCACACGTATTGCGCTCAGAACAATCATTGCAAAGAACGTATTGGTGCACATCCATACACTTAAAAAAAACTACCGTTTTTTAATAACTCAAAATATATATATGCTCCCTTTCATATACTTAAAATCATATATTTTTGAAGTGCTTATCACATTTATAAATTTATTATCCATATTTTAATGAGAAACTGATCGAGCTTATACATAGATAGACATTTTTTCGCTTTATACTTATCAAGTATTTTCTATGCTTAAGAAAGAGCAGGTACTATTTTGGCTTTCATGAAGATTATAACAATATGAAAAGTAGACGGTAGTAGTACGGGGCATTGCGCAAATGTATAAAGAAGTGAATTTTTCACCGCTGCGATGTAGTATTTCCGAACCACAAAATCGCGCTATCGCATAGTCACTAATTAGTCTAAATTTATATAAAATTCTGGATGCATTTATTAATTCTGGCTGAATCTACAAACTTATGTGAGTTCTACAATTGGTCATCTTAATAAGCCTACATTGATGAAGCTAAGTGACATTTTAATATGTCGAAGTTGAGCCGCATAATCTGAGCAACTCTTGTAAATATTTCGGTGATATACAACGTACATATTCATTGAGTATTGGCGTAAAATATAGAAGACTACTTTGTGTATAAAATACATATATTTTTTTGGTTGAATACTGTCATGTAATTGAGTATTAAGTACAGAAATTTAAAAAATATCGATTATTTTCTTGTTTTTATCTACGTCTAACATGAGCAAATATTGAGAAATTCTGTAGAAAAAAGTAGATATTTATTTTGTTAATGAATGTGTGTTATGTCACGTTTAAACAACCATTTATCTTTTTATACTGTGATAGATTAATAATGCGGTATTTTATGATACACAACACTGAGTGTTCTTACGTTATAACTAAAAGTGTCTGAGAAGGCGACATTTGTGGTGACACTGCAATATAAACACCAACAAAACTGATTGATAGGAGACGACATTTAAATACATAAGATAATATTATATGTACAGTCAGCTAATTAAACAAGTGATACATGTATATGAGATTAATCGTTTGAGTATGTAGAACGTTTAAAGTAAATGGCTGTTCTCTCAACTTAATTTAAGTATCTTTCTTTTTATACCATAAGTTAAACTTTTCTGTTGCCAGTACACATAATATATATATATATATATATATATATATACAATATGTGACTATCGAAAGCATATTATTTTAAACGACTTCCACGACAAGGGTAAGTTTTACAGTTGCAGGCAAATAGGGTTCTTCCTAATTTATTAAAACGCTAATCTTACAACTCTATTGTTCGTTTTTGTCCAATTCAATATACAAACAATTTTTTTGTTAATATTTCTAATAAGTCATATAGTTTTTTATCGCTTCATTAAAAAAAGGCTTCATGCCTTACAAACCGTTTCGGTGATAATTATACAATTTATATAATTTATAAGATATCTATTTGTTCCGCATTTAAGCTAGTATTTCGTCTCCTTGCCTACAACTATATCATATATATATTTTATATATATGTATATATATAATTTTGTATTATTTATAATATTAGGCATGCAGGCGTTTAATTTAATTTTTAGTAAAGTTTTGTATAACTGTAGGATACATACATATAACATCCATATGCTTTTCATTTATTATTCTAATTCTATTTTTAATAAAAAATCATATTACTGTAAAATTTTAATATAATTATATATTTGTAAAGATATTGTAAATATTTCGTGCATTTTGCCATAAATTGACTTTATCTATTTCAAATAATAATGGTTACTTTTGTAAAATCTTAATTATATCAGCAAAGACCTCTAACAATATATTTCAATATTATAAGTAAAATAGATTCATAATAAAGTTAACTACATACATAATATCTTTGAAAATACGTAAAGATCATATTATATTTGAAAGTAGCCTATTAAAATATTAATTGGTATTATTGCTGTAGGATTGAACTAATTATTATTAAAAAATGTAATTATTTTCCTGAAAAAATGCCAAAGCTATTTCTTATAAAATTATTATCGAATTCTAAATATGTTTGTAATGATGTATTTTGTAACTATCTAACAGATGAGTGATTATTGGATTTGTATCAGTTACTATGCAAAATTGTTAGTTTCCTTACACATTATGTATGAAGAGTATATTCGAGACATATTAGAGTGAATGTCCGTACGTTAAGGTACAATATAATATATCAATATTCAATAAATATCCTTTCTAGTTTCATAATTCTATCTCACATGTATTGTGCGCTCCAAGTCTTCATCTTCATTATAAATACTACAAAACGGTTAAGGTTCAAACTTTTGAAAATGAGAAATTAAATCCTAAATCACTCTCGAAAACAAGCATTAGCAGAAAGAGGTCTCATTAAAAAAATGACGGTATCCAAACGTTACAATTCCCGTTCAACACACATAATAATATAAGCTTTAAATATAATATTGGAAAAATTACATTTGAGATTCTTTCGCTGGTAGAATCGTCTATACAAACTCAGTCAAAAACGTGCCCACAGTGCAACTGAGTGATTCGCTTGGTCGCGATAAACGTGGTCAACGGATTGGTCCGATCGACGGCAAAGCAAACCGCGTGCTAACAATGAAAGCGACACGCACCCGACATACAGGTGCGGGCGGCCGGCGGGACGTGCAACCCGGCAGGGGCCGCGGGGGCCCGCGGGACGTCATACGGAGCGGGACGTGCGACCTGGGAGGGGCCGCGGGGGCCCGCGGGACATCATACAGAGGCTCAGGCGTGCGCGTCCGCATCGCGCTATGTCACCGCACGTCAAGAGTCAAGCAAGACGTGCCAACGCTGCACCTGAATAACAGAACAAGTTTCGTCGTTGATCTCTCAGGAAGTAGGTACTTTCGAAGCCATGAATGAATATTACTTTTTTCTCTTTCGATTCCGTGTATTAAGTAAGATATTCATTCCTATTAATATATATAATAACACAATATATCTACACTAATATTATAATGTAATAAAGTTAGTTTTATGTTTTTTTTTGTTTGTAGGTAACCTCTGAAAGTACTGGTCCGCTTGCGAAAATTTTTTCACCGGCAGAAAGCTGCTTTATTCTTGAATGACACAGGTTATATTTTATGTACGCGGGCGAAGCCGCGGGCAAAAGCTAGTGTTTCATATAAGCACACTGTGGACAGTTCCCTAGACTTTTGGCTGATTCAGGTAAGTACCTATCAGCTCAAAAAGTTGAAAGTAGTTACCTGTTCGCCCTGTCGTTCACACAACTCCTGCCAGTGCCTCTCCTCTTCCCTGCCAGAGGAGCTGTGTCCCATTGAGAACCAGCCCACCATCTCGTTCCGTTTGACGCTGCGTCGCCACCATACTGACACCATTAGAGTCACCTCTGTTAGTTGGAATAGAGCTACCTGTAACACGTCATATTTGAGCTCGGTAAGAATATGTCCTTTTTACACCGCATGGTCAATAACGCCCTTTTATATGTCACACAATCACTTAAAGCAAGTCATTCTGTCCCAAGGAAGATAATAAACTAAATTGTAAATTGTTTCAGTATATTATGTTTTAATTATCTCGCAGAAAGTGTTAAAGGTAGAGTAGCCAACACGGGGACAAAGCTGTCTTTATCTTGGACAGCTTGAATTCCTCACTTCACTTATGTTTCTATATTAAGTTTCTAATTATATAAAACCCTCACTGGTGTTCGGGATTAAAACTTAGCAACCTTCGTTTCGTTCCCGCGACTTAAAGACGCTTTACCCCTAGTCACATATTATCCTCTACCTATTGCTAAGGTTTCTTTACAGTGTAGCGAGATGTGGCTTACTATGCTTCTAGAGTTCAAATGAGGATCCGAAAACGGGCAGTGCGACATTGCTATGAGACCAATGAGAGTGATGGTTCTTTAGTCAGTGAACCGTTTGGCCAACTTTTGGTATTATATTGTAGCCTGTCTTGAGCTTTATCATACTAATCCTAAAAAGGCGAAAGCACGCGAAAGTTTTTATGAATGTATGTGTTACGCCTTCAGGTCAAATGGTTGAATGAGTTTGGATAAAAGATACCAGGATACCTTATATCCTTAAAACATAGGCTATAATTTGTAATGGGGAAAAACTAATACCACGCAGGTGAAGACCCTCTTAGAAGCGAGTCACACAATATTATTATCCCAGGAGTATGTGTCCTTGCGACAATTTTCAACTATAATGCGAACAAAGCCTAGAATATAATTATAATATATATACAGGGTTATTTGTAAAACACTAACAACCTTGCAGGATTGTATTACTAACATCATAAACAGCAACTTTTGTTCTATGACTTTTTACAAAACATAACACATTTACCAAAAACAAACCTTCAAGATTTCATTGTTCTATGTTCTATTCATTATATAACACGTTTCAACTCTTCAACATTTCAACTGTATTTTGCTGTATCTACCTACGGCTCCCGCGCACTGTTCTCGTAATATAATAGTAAGCAGGCTTCCGAAACATTGTATTACACCTAGCAAGCATTCGCACCATTTCCGTGTACTGGACATTAGAATATTGATAAACCATCATGTAAAGATAATTACGTTATCTGTCGAATTTCGTTACAAGAACATGTATGACGCGACGCAAGCGCGTCGACCGACCGACTAGTGAGGATCGCCTGTAAATAGGTCAAGTTCATGTTCAGCTACCCTCCGACAAGGTAATAATATCATACTCCGCTATTGTACTATCGCTTGCTTCGCATAGACTTCGTAATATTTAGAACGTTCAATTTAAACATTTTTATTTTTAACCGACTTCTAAAAAAGGAGGAGGTTCTCAATTCGGATGTTTGTATTTTTTTTTTTTTTTTTTTATGTATGTTCGGGCATAACTTCGTCGCTTGCCAACCGATTTGAAAAATTCTTTTTTTGTTGGAAAGGGTATACTTTCCAAATGGTCCCATAGTCACCAAGTCGGGATCTGATGATGGAATCTTGGCTAAATCGAGGGAACTCCTCAAATATTATAGGCAACTATATAGTCATTTTGATATTTTCATCAAGGAATTAAGCATTTACAGTCAAAAAGTGACATTTGATGAGGTGGAACTGGTTAAGAAGACCAGAAATTGCCAACGGAACTTCATACTCAAACAAATATCACAATGAACATAGTTAAGCGACTATGACAATACAAATAAATGAATAGTTCTGAATAGTTATGTTGAAAATGGTATCATCGAAGTAACCTGATGATAGTGATGGAGCTGGAAGATAGGCACCGGAACTCCGTAATTAATCAATGTATCCTACCCGTGTTTGGGCTTATTAGAAATGTCATGAGATGCACTTTGGCTATAAGGTACTATCGAAGTGATCTGATGATGGAGCCGGAAGGTGGAAGGTAGACACGGGAACTTCATATGAAAATGATGTATTCTAGCAGGGTTTGAGTTAATTGGAATTGACATGAGAAAAAAGTACTCTGGCTGTAAGTGTGTTGCAACTAAAAAGTATGAAATAAAAAACTTTTTATAAAAAAAATAAAACCGACTTCACTAAAAAAACACTAAAATGATCAAAATAATTTTAATTTCGGAAGTCGGTGTTAAATAAGGAACAAACAATAACGAAAAACACCGACTTCCGAAATTAAAATTATTTTGATCATTTTAGTGTTTTTTTATTGTATGAAAATCTAATGAACTAAAATATGAAAAAATTTTAAAAGTCATAGAACAAAAGTTGTTGTTTATGATGTTCTTAACATAGTCCTAAGAGGTTGCTAGTGTTTTACAAATAACCCTGTATATGTCGTGGACAGATCTTAGAATTGGTCACTTCATGATATGGCCAACTATTTACGTCAATCTTCGTTTGGACATATCTTTGATGTAGAATTTCAATGATAATAAAAGGTCTAAAGAAATTAGGCCAAATGAGAAGTAACCAAACTTTGACGCTAATACGATCTGGCCAGTTTTACTTGGCCATGTCATGAAAGATCAGGCCACGACATATATACATATATAGAACGGATTCGACTTCAATAAAAAACTATAAATGACTACAGTATTGTACACCATATGTGTATGTTGCAGCGACCCTATTGCTGTAGGCTAGTTGCCGTAAAAAATGTAATTAGTCCGTCTTTTAGATTATTCAAAAATAAGGGACACGTATTTTTTTATTTGTAAATTAAACCAAAAATGACAAAGATATAGCCTATTAAAGTTACGTGTAACGTCACGCCGTGCTGCATTTTCCGCACGGGGTGACGTCACACGTAACTTTAATGGGCTATATCTTTGTTATTTTTTGTTTGGTCGACAAAAAAAAAATACGTGTCCAATATTTTTTTATAATCTAAAATACGGACTAAATAAAATGTACATATTTTTACCTTGGAAACTACCCTATTGTAAGAACTTAACCACCTGGGGATCAGTATAAAGAAAACCGGAATGGCAGCTTAAAAAAAAGTTGTTTTGAAATGAAGGGTGTTTTTATTAACGTTGTATATGACAACGACAAAACGATGAAAATAACATCGGTACGTCGCTACTAGACTTTTTGACACTAACATTTCATAGACATTTGAATTCATTCCTCAATTTAGATATATGAGTTGACACGTGTCCATGAGAATCAGCCTTACGATATTTTACAGGACGCATTTTGGAATTGCATGACTCTTCTATGATCTCTTTTTTACCATCGGATAACTCGCTGTACGGCAAGTATTAACCTTAACGTTGTTAAAACCTCTACGGTCCGGACTAAGCGTTATGGCTCATCCTTTGTACCGCATACATCGAAGGACTGGAAGAATTTGGCTGCTGCGGTTTTTCCGTCCGATCATAATTTAGGTATCTTCAACGCTAGAGTGAATAAGCTCCTAGTAAACTAGTTCGCCTCACCGTCAATGATTGCGTCACCGCTTACAATCAGGTGAGATGATCGCAGTCGAGCACTAGTTCATATTATTTAAATTTAAATTGGCCGTAGGTACTTGAAAACCTGTGGATCTATGTCTCTTTGTTAGCTGCTGCTTCATGTGATTATAGAATATAATATCCGAGATAAAAAGTATCCTATGTGCTATTATCAGACACATCGATCTACTCGTGTACAAAGTTTTATAGAAATCAGTTCGAGCGTAAAAAAGTAACTAATACACACACACACTCACAAGCTTTCGCCTTTACGGTGCCTGTGTGAAGTGTGATAGCACTTCATACTGATAGCAACATGCGAACGTTTACCTGGAAGATGAAGAGCTCCTTATAGAGCGGGTTGGACTGCGCGCGGCGCGTGGTGGACTTGCAGCGCCCCATCTCCATGCCCAGCGAGCTGATGAGGCACAGCTTCACGTACGTGTCGGGCGCCTTGTTGGGAGACAGCTTACGGAAGTGGGTGCCTTTTATGATCTGTAGTAAATGAAATATAACAATGGAATTCGGCGTCGTAGAGTTTTCGGCGAGATTTCTTCTAGTGAAGCCCAGTTATTTAATTATTCGCAAATTGATTCCATGTAGGTATTGTGATGTAAAATTAGTGTAGTTTTGTAGCTCAAGTGTCGACGCAACTGGACAATATGTGGAATTATAGAAACCGGCGTGATCTCAATAAAATGGAAGTGAAAATTTTATTGTAGTGTCGAGTGTGGACTACTTTTTTATTTTATTTTATTTATTAGGGAAAACAAACAATAACACATAGGGAATTACATAAAAAAGGCTTAACAATTATTTTACACATGTGATATCAACAACGTTCTCCACATATAAACATGAGACATTTGGTTTGACAAGTGTTGTTATTTTTTAATTATTTTTTTTTTAAAGGAATGCTAAAAGTTACTTTAAATTACAATTATGGTTCACAAAAAAATAGAGCCGGCTTATTATTAATAATGTGGATTTTTTAACATGTTGAGTAATATTATTTTAAATTTCCTTTTAGGCTCAGAAAACAGACTTTAGGGAAGCTTGACGAGAAGGTTAACATTTTCTGCCAAATACTGTACATCCGCATTCTAATGGAACTCAGAATAACTATACTCCATACAAAGATATGGTTTAAAAGACCTAGTACACAAACCAAAAATATTATTAAAAAAACCGGCCAATTGCGAGTCGGACTCGCCCATAAAGGGTTCCGTAGCAGCAAGTAACATAATATAAAAGTTCTTGTAGTTCGTTGTAACTTTGATCGATGTTTTAATAATAGTGTATTTTTTTTTAGATTTATGACGTATTAAAAAAAAAACTACTTACTAGATCTCGTTCAAACCAATTTTCGTTGGCGGTTTGCATGGTAATATACATCATATTTTTTTTTTTAGTTTTATCATGCTCTTATTTTAGAAGTTACAGGGGGCAAACTATTAAAAAAAAATATATTAGAAACCTCAATATCATTTTTGAAGACTTATCCATAGATAGCCCACATATATGGGGGTGGTGAAAAAATATTTTTTTTAGTTTCAGTTCAATGTATGGGGACCCCCAAAATGTATTGTTTTTTTTTCTATTTTTGTGTGAAAATCTTAATGCGGTTTACAGAATACAATCTACTCACTAAGTTTCATCAGTATAGCTCTTATAGTTTCGGAAAAAAGTGGCTGTGACATACGGACGGACAGACAGACAGACAGACATGACGAATCTATAAGGGTTCCTTTTTTACCATTTGGAACTCTAAAAAGAAGTTGCAGCTTGATCCCAAGGGCCATTTAATGAAAATTCTTAGTCGCCGAGGGTCGTCATGTCACTGTATAACACCATATACCATTCTCATAGTATGACCTGCATAGTAAAATACACAATATTTTTAATTCAAGGTTAGAAGTAGCATTTGCTATCTTTGAGGACAGAGGGTATATTAAGTGTTGCGAAGTAAGGCAACAGTTTATGGCCATAACGACCGTTATTGAAGAGCATGTCAACATAATTCAGAATGTAACTTTATAGATCCGTTGTTTTGCAATCTTCTGCCCTTGCGACGTAATAGCGACCTGCAAGAGACTAGAGACTCATTCATTGAAGACATTGACTCGGGCATTGCATGCTATTTTTCTTCCTATCTCTACTTGGACAGATCGGTGGTTGAGTTGTACTGCAGCCCTAGCAGCAGATTTCGCGCTGCATCTATACGACGTGGAATCTGACCGAATCACGAACCATGGCAAAATGACGTACCTCTACAGAAAGATGTCCAGTGCTAGAGTTGTACTGCAGCCCTAGCAGCAGTTCTGGGGCAGATCTGGCGCTGCAGCAGGAAGATGCTGAGTCTGAGCGAGCGAGGCTGCAGGCTTCGCCCCCGGGGCCGCTGGCGCCGGGAGTTGTCACCGTAGCTATGGATGATGGACTGGCTAACACCCCGGTCATTGAGTGGTTGAGTTCTAGCTTCGGGAGCTGGTGATTGAGAAATAAATGTAGTTTTTTTTTATCTAAGCAATTGGGTACTTGCCCAATTGCTGTGTATTGCTTATTTTTGTACAATATTTTATACTAAAAAATAAATAACACTAAAAAGATCTTTTTCTAAAAAAATATGTTGTTAAATAAAGCAGCAACTAGCATTGTGAATCTTGTTCTGAAGAAGATTGGGATTCGTGGTGGAAATAGCTCGCTATCTCTTTTGAGTACACGTAATCTAAAGACAGTGACGTCACATTTCAGTACATATGTGCATAACCCTTATAATGTTATTTGACAGTTTCCTTTTTCACCAGATTTAAAAGATTTCTAACTTGACTTGAAAGAATTAGAACATTTCTTTCTATTTGCGATTTTGGATAAAGTTACTTTTCGATACAAACAGTTAAAAAAATTGAGTCAAGTCCTCAATTATAGAATCTTGGATGGGTAGATCCAATTTGAGTGATTGTAATTCTGAAACGTAAGATGATAAGTATGTTTGAACAAGGTTAATGGCATTTTTACATTTTTTTTTTACTAACCCAAAATTATTTGATGTTCGCTCCTTATGCTGCATCTACAGCAATTCCTATCTGCCCTAAAGATTTCATTATTTAAACACTCGTCGGTGTAATAAGTTTCGGAGTCATAAGAAGAGCATAAAATAAACTGCAGCGAAGTAAATAATCAGAAACAAATGTAAGACCTCATGTCTCCTGCAGTTAAAAAAAACTAAAGCCACCACGTTATCAGCTTTACCTTATTAACCTGCAAGCTAGGCTGATGATGCTGCCTCGGCATCAGCTGCATCCACAAGCTGTTCTCCAGCTCGAGGTTGAGAGTGGCGAAGCTGACGGCCGCCTCGCCCAGGAGGCGCTGGCGACGCATGCGCTCGCACCCGTAGATGCGTATACGCAAGCCCAGACCATGGACGTCCTCTGGGGAAGGTGATTTTGATGATTGGTTTGGGATTATTTAGCTATTTGAATTTTATAGTAATGTTTTGTTAGCAGTAATGTGGCTGTATAGAACGACTATTTGTATAGTATTATGATATTTTTTTTAAAAAAAGAGAAAAAAAGGGATAGAATGAAAGTTCTAATTAGTCTCCCTAGCCAAGTTACAACCGTTTCGTGTCGGCCACGCCTCCGATTCCTTTGTTCTGACGTTATATCAACGCTCAGTCACGTGGTCAAGACGATCGACGAAAGAGAATCGAAACGAAACAATCGTAACTTGGCTAGGCCAGTAAGGTACGTTACCAAACGTTACTTGATACTACTGTTTGGCGCCCTGAAATATTTGTCCTGTCGGTACCACAATTTTGACTGTCAGGTCTTGTGTCGTAATAAATCAGTTCACGAATGATCAATAGACCACATTTTGAATGTCTCATCACATCAAAATAAATATTGTTATCGATTTAATTTTAAACATTCCAATCAGATTGGCGTGTTATTTGATATTGGAATTTCTCACTAATGGAAATTATGAATAGGCACTTATAGTAATTTTCCATATATTGGACGCTTGCTTGTAATAGTATATGTGTGTATCTATGATAATATCAACTCTATTCTATTAATACGGACTGTTTATGTTAAGAAGTTACTGATTTTAGGATAAACAAAACGTTTCTTGGAAATGTACTTAATGTTCGATATAGGCATAATTATAGCCTGTCCATTACGTATGTTTACATTTAATTCTGTTTACATTTCAAAATACAAAGACTATAGCAGTTCAGTCTTTAGTTGTAAACCATAGGAAAATAAACAAAGTAGGCATTTGAGATAGGGATTATGAGAAGCTATTTTAACCAATCAATATGTAGGAAAAAAAATCCGAGTCATATACCTACAATACTATACTGTGGTAAAAGTTTAAATATTAGACTTTTAAATATTACTCGACTCACTATAACTGTTAGCAATTACAATGGCAATGAAAACGATGACAAAACGTGGACAATGGCAATTGGGTTGGCCTGGGTTGGCCCATGTTATGTATAAGCTGACGGACGGGCTGCGACCCTCCCCGTGCCACGCCTTGCGCCCGCGCTTCTTACCCCTTATATTAGAATGATGCAATAAACAGTGTGCAAGTAAGATTGCTTGAAGCGTAACCTTTTCCCTTGTACTACTCTCGTACCTAACTGTCCACAAATTCGAGGTCGCTCAGCGAGCTATGCTCGGAGTTTCGCTGAAGAATGAGATGAGATTATCCGAAAAAGAACCAGCCATCAACACAACTTGCTGGGTTTGATAGTTAAACTGGCAGTGGGCCATGTCCGTCAAAGGTCTAAAGCCGAAGCAGTTGTGACCTAGAGAGGAGACCGCGTATCGACAAGCGTTGTCTGGGATGCTTTCTAGTAAAGTCTTCTTCTCGAATCGATGGTTTTCTTTTCACGTTTATAGCGGCATCAGTGGCGTTTTCAGGTCGTTCGGAGTGCAGATATACGGACATTTTGGGCACTTTAAAAAGTGGGTAATTGTCTGGTCAGGGGCATCGTACTCGCACTAGTTGTCGGAGGGATATATAATCCAATAAGGTGGTACGACGACCTTAAAATACGAGAGTCGGGATTCTTTTTATTGAAGTCGGGCGTGGGTGTGTCAGACTTTTACTGACGAAAACCCATCTGTGATCCTAAAGTCGCCCTTTGCTTTCCAGGGCCACGGTAACTCTTTCGAACATACTTGTAGCCCAGGTAGGCATTAGCGCTACTGGGCCCCTTCAGATTCCAAGTCGTCGACGGCGCGCACTGTTCCCGCGCGCCTCAAGGAGTTGTTATCAACAGCTGGGCCCCAGTAGGCTTCGACCCGGCTGGGCCGAAGCCTACTGGGGCCAGGATTACCCGAAAGGGAACTCGAGCCCCGTATGAAGGCTTGAAGGAACGAAAGAACTTTTTAGTCAGTAAGAGTCTGATACTATCTCCCGCTCCGCCCAAGAGCGGGGGTTGTCATTGGATGATTTTCCCCACCAAAAAAAAAGGCCCCTTCAGATTTGCTGAGACTGACTAGATGCTACAGGTGCTGGACTAAGACCAGATATTGTGATCCAGCTGTGGATACGCCTAGCCCTGTCTAGCAGATTGTTAATGAATGAGTTACGGACGGCAAGGTAGGCGCAGTGATTGAACGATTGGCTTCTGCACTGTGTGTCGTGGTTTCGATTCCCGCACGAAATAAATATTTGTATGGCCTACAGACGTTCCGGGTCTGGGTATTATGTGTATGTGAGTTAACATGTCTGTGTACGCACTTACGATACAGGAGTTATTCTTAAACGTCAAGGAAAAATCTATTTACCTGGATTGATCTTGTGAAACACAAAACTCTCCATGTACTGCGGATTTTCGCCATTCCGTATTTTCGATTTATATTTTTGCTTTTTCAAAGGCAATAACACAACTCGGACCTGTGGAAAAAGGTTACAATAAGACAAAACATTTTTTTACGATTATCCTTATTATTACATATTATAAAACAAATTCCCTCACCGCAGCGTGAGGAACCCAAAACCTATCGAACGGATTTTCATGCGATGTTCACCAATAGAGACAGTGGTTCATGAGGAAGGTTTGGATGTAAAATAAACGCATATTATAGATAACTTTTGCACGCAGCTTCGCCTGCGCACAAAAAATAGCCTATGTCACTCAGGAATAAAGCAGATTTCTATCAGTGAAAAAATTTTAGCAATCGGACCAGTACTTTCAGAGATTATCTCCTACAAATAAAAAAACAAACTTTACCTCTTTATAATGTAGACAAAAACCATGATTTTCAATGATTTCTAATCTAACACCTGTGCGAAGCTTGGGCGGGTCGCTAGTTCATAACACATTTATTTAAATTGTTGCATTCTACGATGACGCATCTAAAGGCATAATATACTACTGATTTATGGCTCTAATTTAAAATTATTTACGCGATATTACCAAATGCAAATGTAAATATTATCGATTTGAATAAATTATACTTAGCATAATGTTCATCGAAGGGATAAAGTATTTCAGGTATTGCACATTGATCGAAATTGAAGAAGGAATGTTGTTCGATTATGATCACCGACGACACTTATCGACGGTATAGTGCATTAACTCCTGCCGAAATCAACAATTCTGTCACAAAAACTTTAAGCGGTAATACTATAAATTGCCACGTTGGTTTTAGTTAAAAGTAGGGTTGTAACGGAGGCCATCATAGCGGAGGCGGAGACGGATACAGGGCAACGAGTTTCGCCTCAGCGGATTCGGAGGTTAACGGAGGCGGAGGCGAAATTAAATGTGGAAAAAATAGTAATTTATGGTTTATAGTAGGCAAAAATGATTATTTTAAATACGTGCATACTATGAATGCACGTATTTTTACACACTTAAATAATTGTGTTATGAATATGACGTAAATAAAATTCCGTTATAACTCCGCAGCGGAGGCTGAGGCTGATAAAAACTTCCGCAGTAAGGGAAGCGGAGGCGAAGTTACATTACAACTTTAGTTAAGAGGTGTTCCATCTCTTTAACAATTCAGTTTAGGTCGTAAAAGGGATCGCGTAAACTGCTCACTGCAGGGCCTCTGGGCTCATGTATCAAGACAGTGGAAACGATACAGATACTCTAGCCACAACCTCAAACTATTCCAAGCAAATACCTGGCTCTGCAGTATCTGCCCCGTACTCCTCTGTGGCAGAGTCCTCGCCTGCAGGATGTGGACGGTCATGCTGCGAACTGGTGCATCGTATAACAGCGTCAGTTCTAAAGAGCCGCGCTCCTGGGAACTGCTGCTTTCGCCACAGAGAAGGGAGGTGTCCTGGTGAAGATATAAACAAAAATAAAAATTCTTGAGTCTAAAAACGATACTTGGAAATTTTGATTCCCGCAAAAATCATACCTGGTTCCGATTTTAGGGGATAATGATGAAATTACAGCCACAATAGACTTGATGATTTTAAAAGATTTACCTCTGTGTTTCAGACTATCAAGACATGGTCTTAAACGCATCAAACATCCGAAAAGCATCGTCAAATCTCTTGGACGACAGACAGATGCTTAAAAATGGCACCAACCTTTGTCCCGATGTCAGGTAATGATAACGTTATGAGGCTGATTACACTTTATATCATTATAATTAACAGCATTTTGTACTTACATTATGAGCTATAACATCGCTATCCACACTGCTCTGCGCCTCCAACGTGTGTATGTACTCGGTCCTCTTCGGCACCACCTCATCGATCCTGGTCTCCCGGAGCGCTGTCTCCCTGAGACTGGTCTCCCGTAGTTTATTCTCCACCAGTTCTACATCCAGCTTGGGTGCTGCCGCGTTCTCGTTCTTTTCCTCGTAGTGGCATTCCACTTCCTCCTTATCCTGAGGAGTTACAGAGTTTAGAACATATGGATTTGGTATTTGGACCCTGAACCGCCACAGTAGAGCGTTCACCTATAACACACAACACACGCACTTTTGGTTAGTGGTGTGGTTAAGGTATAACTGGCGGTCAAAGGTTTAATGGTTCGATGGTAGGCTACGGCCTGCGGAATGAGATGACGTGGAGAGGAGGCAAGACAGCAGAGTTCCACTTATATTCAAACGTACTTCACTTGATTGTGATTTAGATTTGACTCATTTTTTCTTGACTATGGCAAAGCTAATGGCTAAGCTAAGAGCAGTAGTGGCCGAGTGGTAACGGCCCCGACTTGCGAGTTGTAGGTCGCGGATTCGAACCCAGATAGGCGCATTACTTCGTGTAATTTATTTCATCACCACTGCTCTCAAAACGGTGAAGGAAAACATCATGAGGAAACCGGCATGTCCTAGAACCAAAAATTCGAAGACATGTGACATTCACCAACCCGCACTGGGCCCGCGTGATGAATTACGGCCCATTCCCTCTCCTAGAGAGGAGGCCTGAGTCCCAGCAGTGGGAACATTAAAAAGGCTGATAATGATGGTAAAGCTAAAAGGAAGGGTAGTTATTTTTTTACCACCAATTTGTTACACTACTGAGAGACTTCTGTTAGATAGGTTAGTGGCGTGCGTCCTGGTTGACGAGCGAAACATAAATGAATGCACTGGACGAGTTTATTGCCTTACCACCCCGCTTCCGTGCTTTACAAAGTAGGTCGAAGCAACATGAACCTTCTTTTGTTAAGAAGGCCCATCCTTTCTTTTGTTTCAGTCCCACCTCTAACCACATCACTCGCTTCCCCGCTCCAGCAATATTGCAGGCCGTAACCTCAAGTGAAGTGAGCCAACCCTTAGAATGTCCGAGCACAGAAATGATTAAATACATTTATGAATTAGACACGACATTAGTAGAGAACGAAATAAGTACAAAAGAGAATAAAATTCACATGCTATTATAATTGAAGTAATAAAACTATAACGATAACTACGTAGATAATAATGTTAAGAGACTCGTCTAAAATGCAGCGCATATCAACATGGTAATCATCTAATGAATATCTCATTTGCAATTCATGAATACCGCGAGTGGCTAGGGAATTCTCCTGATTGTGAGGCATTCCATCTAGAAGGACTGTTTTAATCCCTTGAAGAGCTTTAAATTGTGTTAGGAAAATGTTAATGAGAATCTTATTCGAGTAAACGGAGCTGTAATACCGTTCCGCATTCAGAGACCGTACAGTAGGCACAACGAATCTTGAGCGCTCGGCGTCAGAGTGGGGATCGCTTTGCGCATTCCATACATTGGCGAGCCAATCGTCTTTGTTGTTAGATACATGCAGCAGCGCAGGGAACGAATGAGGAGTGACGTCTATGACGCGTGGCGCGGCGAGGTAATCAGTGACACTCCTCGCCCCTGCGTCTCACTTCGCACCACTAAAGAGACCGAATATTTGACTACCGCGCAACCGCTCAAGATCCGTTGTGCCTACTGTACCACGATCCAATTGACGACTTAAATTGAACTGTTAAACAGATAGAGCTATTATATAGAGTGTATATAGTCTGTCAAAAAGTCAAACGACTTGGATAATTATTAGGGTAAAATGAAATCTGATGTAGTCAACACTGGTTCAATAATCAAGGTTGATTAAGATATCTTGAGCATTGTTTATTATAATATAATAATAATGTTTATTTAGAGAAACTTAAACACAAGTTATAAAATATTTTAACAGGCCAATTTAGGTCAATATATGTGGTGTAGTCATCTGTAGTCGAACTAGGCAGAACCTGTATTTCGACTATCAGCGCCAAACCCATGTGAGAGTTATACATTATTAGAACCTTATAAGAAGTAACGGCTACAAGTATTTTTTAAATGATTTAACATTATTAGGGAACTTTAAAAAAATAAAAATGCAAAAGATTTTCGTTTAGAATATACCTATTACAAAAGTAAGATACATTTACAAAAATATAATAGTGTCATAAGTAAGTATAAAGTAATAACATAAATCGTAAGAGAATCTGATTCTAAATATTCTTTTCCGCTTATTGATTCATTATCACTAGCCATATAACGATCAAGATCTGTTGATGAACTATATCAAGAAACAAGTGAATGACAACTAACATTCGTGTTGCCAACAACAGGTTTTTTATTTAAAAATTCCCAAGTCGTTTGACTTTTTATACAGACTATAGCTTCATCCTTCTTTCTCGCTCGCACTACCGATATTTTAACATATCATGGTAAGGCCCCTGTTCTCACTCAAGTACCAAATCCGCGGTTTATATTTATAGTCCAGACACTGGAATTTCGTAGATTTAGTACTGATGCACTCAGGATAACAGGATATTGCGCAGTGGAGAGTTAAATTATGTAAATTATTGCAATTCCGTTTATTTTCGCACCGACGTGAGTTAATACATCTGAGGTGCCCTAAATACCCGACTTAAATGAGAGGTTTATTAACAGTTAAAATGTCATCGCGATGAATCATTCATACTGGCTGGTGAGAAAGAGATCTCCGGATTTAGCGAATATGGAGCAAGTATTTTTAATTCATTTTACTTTAACATAACACGGCTAAGGCCAATTACATTTGTAAAAACAGGTTATCAATATAACATTAGAATTAAACACAACTACACTGCAGTCATACACTCATCTCATAATACTCCAGACATACAGAAAAGATCTTCTTCCGTTTCATCCGCGAACACGTCACAATCAGGTTTAGCATCCAAAAGAGATTTAGATTAACATAATAAAAGCGTGAAACTAGTCATAGCGGAAGATCATTCAAATGTCGAACGGTCTACTGTCTCACCTGTTGGATGCGCAAACGCAGCTCTTCATCCGAGTCGGACGCCTCGAACGTGAATATTCGTTCGGGGTAATGGTTCGGTTTCGACAAAGCATCTATAACAACACAGACGTACGGACAACGTCAATCGATATACAATATTTCCCTAACCCGAACTAAACTACTCTAAATTGTTATGATGTCTAAATTCTAGCATATATCGTCCTCTACATTTCTATGTGTGTAAACAAACACCTAGACAGGTATAGCAGGTAAAGAAATTAAATACGAGACCTTGGTGACGCACACGACGCCCTTGACGGTACATTTAACACTAAATGAATGTTAGTTCTTCTATACTACACAATAACGCTTTCACAAATGACTTCGCTCTATAACGAACTCCAAATGTTAATAATTAATCACAAAATCAATAGCCATAGGTTTATAAAGGTGAAGGATTTTTTATGTCTATACTTGGTTTTTATATTAAAAAAACATAGGTATATATAATGTGTAATATTAACATCTATTGTGTTAGCAACAAAGAAAACCTTCGTACCGTTCGTTCTAATATAATATGATAAGACATACAGTAGCTTAGTAACACAGAAGCAAAACAAAGGTTTTATGCTTACCGAATTGAGCATTGTCGAGGGGGAGACAGGGGGCGGGAACACGCGGGTTCACGGCGAGGATGTCATCGCAGCACTTGCGGCTGAAGACGGCGGCGTGGCACCAGCGCCGGCCCAGGAACAGCAGCAGCACCAGCACCACCACGGCGAACGCCGCTACCGCGCTTATGTACGCTGTCGCCTCCACTGTAGCACACAACAAACACTCGAGCTCCGCTCAAACTTCAAACACGACCAAGTGACAAAGATGTTTACCATTAGTCGGGTTGATGACGCCGATGTTGGCCACCATTCTGGCTCACTGGGAGCCCACGGGGCGCATCGTTGCGCGCCGTGCTCTCACACTCCCGCCCTCACTAATCTCGTACGAAACATTCGACGAATATCTCAGTTGAATATAATGCGACAATAAAGCGAACTGAGGGAAATAATTGGGACGTGTTGGCACGGTCGGGCTGTCAGTGGTGCACATGCGCGGTACGCGAGGGGCACGTCGGGGCGTATGGAATATTCTGCGCGGCTATAGGACGAAGGACTTCGCTCACACCTGTATTGCGTGTCTGTATAAATACGTATAGATGAGGAGCTAGTCGTCAAGGCCGAGGGCGGCACGTGCCCTCACACCCTTCGCTTATACATACCTACATACCTTTAGAATACCGTACCTACATACATACCTAAGTAACCACATAAAATGCTATGTGTTAGACTGACAAGGTCTACATAAATAATTCCTTACAAAAGGAATTCTTTGTCATGAAAGTTGACCCTATAAATTAACAAAGAGCAGAGGCAAGGGCAGCCTACTAGTACCTATTTATTTAAAATGTAATATACATAAATATCATGTGTTTGCGGTCACACTCCTCCGAAACGACTCACATACATATTTGATTAATTATTTTTTTATTAATTGAAAAAAAAAAATGATAAGTATTTGGTAGGTACGAGAATAGGTAAAGTATTGTTTCACCCTCCCACCCCCACCACCAATTTTTTTTTATCGCGATTTTACGATTTATTATTTTTATTTTCGATTTCTATTTACGTTTAATTTCTTTCATAATTTATATGGCAGAATAACAGGTCAGCTAATAGTACATGAACATGTAATACATATAATAATCTACAAATATCAGCGAGAAAAACGGCTAAGTAACAGATGAACATTAAGGAAATTTACATTCGCACACCTTCGCACGCAATTCAGTTAGACGGCACATTACAATGTTGCAATTAGGACATTGGAGATCTGCCAGAACCATAGAACTTCAGCCATACATCACTCACACTTAAATCAGCGAGGATTTGTGCAAATACAACTGTCCATCAATAGGAAAGGCTTTTAGTAAATTGAACATTATTCAGGTGGTTTCAGGAAATGTATAAGTATTGGAAATACACAGGCCTTTGGCATAAACATGAGACACTCGTCAGATAAACAAAAGGAAATAGCAATACTGAAATCCAAGTCGTTTATTTCCGGATTAAAATGAGAGATCTAAATCCATTACTGAGTAATAGCTTGGCTAATGGAAGTTTTATTGCTGTATTGGAATATACAAGGCTTTTCTATATAGAAAGTTGAGTACACAAGGGTTATTTTCCTTTGTATACTTATACTACTTTCTAGTCTATTTCATATATATCTGTAGCAGGTTTATTTATTTGAAATGATGTCAGAAAATAGTAGCCTGCCATCTGATGAAATATTGATATGATTGAGCACATTGGTAATCGATTAGTCTTTAGTGACAGCGCCTGTTCTTTGTTTATGCTTTCCGACGTAACTTACTACCATAATAAGTACAATTCCATTATGTATTTAACATTTGAGACTTTGTTTTAAGTTTACAGACTAAAACCATGATTGATTTGTTCAAATATTTATATACAGTACTAATTTCATAATAAATTATCAACCTGTTGTTTATTATTTATTCAAATCTACTTATTGGTTTTTTAAATAATTTTCTGGGCTAGCAATTAACGTTCTTTTGTTTTCGTAAGTATATGTTGTTAAATCTGTATTACTAAATTAACCCTAATTCCTTATTCAATCGTTTTGAAAACTTTTCTAAACTAAACCAACAATTTTCTTCTATCGAATATAATTATTCGATAGAAGAAAATTGCAGGTGAGAATATTGGCAGTTTTTTTTTTAATTATCGTCATGGCCGCCCGGTTGAAATGCATATAGCAGTAATATAGGCTCATACAACCGGTCATATCGTACCTAACTCTCACATTATCAGTGTAAATAGCTCAGAAATGTTCAGAATTAATATCATTAAATCTGTCCGTCTAGGCTATTCATCTTGCCAAATTCGAGTAATATTAGTATTTATTTATTTTTTTCACTTCCGATTTGGTTGATACTAAGTGCAATATAATTATACTAAATAAATCCTCCGCCTTATATTCCAACTAAGGGTTATCTCAAATAAAAATAAGAAAAAACAGAGCCATAACCAATTAAACCGTAATTAGAGACAATAGAAAGTCAATGAGAGAGCGAAAACCGGTGTTCGCTTGGAGATTAATGAATTAAATCTGTGTAGATGTTGGTATTCAATCTATCAATGTAACTCCTACTGGCCAGCATTAATATATTAGATTGACTTCTGTTAATTAACTTTAATCAAGGTGAAATTAATTGTTATAAGGCATTGTTTATAAAAGTACAATTTGATCAGTGCTCTGAAAGCTTTTCATGCGTGGTAGTCTATTGATTCGTAATGACTTTGGCCTGGATACTTAGTCATTTAAGCCATCAAGTCTATTGATTAATCAAGTGAGTGTTGCCTGCCATTCGATTGTGTTGTTAGTATTAAAAATATTAGGAAAGAAAAAAAAAATTAAAAAAATAACAATGAAAGACCACATTAATATTTTGAAAATGTTTTTTTTATTAACACTTACATTTTTACAGCGCTCCTAGCCAACAGAGTAATACTATAAAATGAATCGGTGTAAAGAACTGTCGAACGCAAAAAAATGTTAGTTCTACAGTGTACGATAAACAAACCGCTTACAAAGATCAGATCATTACAATAATATCATCAACGACTATTGTCAGTGAGATGTACATCGTTCTCATCAAACAAGCACAGAAGGTCACCCTAAAGAAACGAACTTCATTTAAATCTATAAACATTTCATATAATTTAGATTTTATTATTCGCTATAATGTTATATTTTACTTTTGTAACCATTATTATAATGTTATATGTATTCGTTACGAAAAATTGAAATGAATCGCTCCACTTGGTCCTCGGCGGGTGCGCCTCCCGGAGTCCCGGCCGCTCGCAGCGCGCTGCCACCTGCCGCGCCGCGCAAGGGCCAAGTGCGGACTAAAATAACATGACTCTATCATAACTGTATAATTTTAAAAATTTCTAATTACGCATCCCTACGTTTTGTTATTATCTTTTAATTAAGAAATAAAATCTTACGTAATTACCATGAGCAGCCTATTTTAATAAATTTGACAAAATTCGCTAATAATCTGATTATTTTTAGAAAAGAAAAGCGTCGGGTCCGGGCCGGGCGTCGGGTCCGGGCCGTGGCCGGGCGACTGACGAGTACAACGAACAATAGTCGACGGCAGTGCTGTATGAACGTGTAGCGGTGCGACGCGCACGCACCGCCCCCCGCGCCTCTAAGCGTTCGCGACTGTGTATGCTTTATTTATCTACTTTTACAATTGAAAATACGGCATCAAAATTTCAACTACCTACCTAACAGTAAGCAGTAGTACACTAAAACTCAGGCACTCCACATCGACCTCTCATACACCATGCACCCGATCGAATCGTCAACTAAACTTTTTTCACTCGAAAAATTCAACTTAAATCTAATTCACTTAAAATATAATAATAATAATGGCTTCTTAACTGTTAATTTTACAACAAATGCGTTTCGTTGGCCGCCGAGCACGGAGCGCGGCGGGCGTCATACTTTCTGCCCACTCGATTCACGAACGATGAACTACCGCTAAACGATAATTTATTACTTATTACATAAGTATGTGAAAAACAATTTTTATTAGTATTACTTTTAATCTATCTTATAATGTCATCAGTGTCACTGAGGGCGTACTACTGTAACATGAAATCCGAGTCGGCGGCCGCTTGCGCGTGACGAGCCGTGCGGCCTGGGCGGCACGGCGGGCCGCGGGCCGGCGGCGAGCGGGCGGGCCGTGCGCCCGGGCGGCCGGGCAGGCCGGCCCAGGGCGGACCGCACTACCGGGCCGCACGCCAAGCGCCCGCCGCCGCCGCGCGGCAACTCATAAAATATCAGACAGAGATTCAACAAATATCGAAAAGATTCATCAAATTGTCGCATGACAGTCGAGATACTCGAACGTTTTAAACGATCTCGATACAAAATAACATGATTCACGATTTAAAATAATTATGTGTATAATATTTTTTTTCTTATATCATCACAAATAGCAACTTCATTCTCCACTGTGCATATATACATACATAGTTCTTTAAAACGATAGTGTGGCGTGTGCGGTGGCGTAGGGCGGGCGCGGGCCCGGCCGGCGCCAGCGCAGCCGCGTCCTCTCGGTCACGTTACGCAATGAAACATCAGAATAACATAGAACACTCGACAGGTACAAACACAGGTGCCCCTGTGCGGAGCGATGCGGTAACAAGCGGTGAGAAGCGTACACGACAGCGATTACACATATACCGGAACGGCACCGCAAACCTCTGTCAGTCTGATATAAGAACACAAATGAACTTTATGTACGCAGTAACTAACTGATGCACGACGGTGTGGACAGTGGTCGGTGCGGTTTAGTAGTAAGTCTCTTGTTCGAGCCAGCCGCCGGGGTTGCGGCGCAGGTAGAAGCGTCGGATCTCGTCGTAGATGAAGATCGACAGCATGAAGGGAATGGCAGGCAGCCACCACACGAACCTGGAGACAAACACACCATACATGAGCACTCATTGAGCAAAGATGATGAAGCAATTGAATTTGTCACTATCGAAGCAGTCCATGATACTCACTTGAGAGGGTACATCCTCAATCCCTTGTCCATTCCAGGGGTGTAGGAGAGGAAGGCAGCGAGCGCGGTTTCGAAGATGAGACCAAAGTTCAGAGCCCAGTTGCGCATACCCTGGTGGATAATGGAGTTACGGCGCGTCTTGCAAATGATCAGATCGGCCCATTGTACGACTACGATGGAGACGAAGAATGCGGTGTGGCAGGTGAACTCGAGAGCTTTGCGGTCGCGGTACGTCTGGAATGTTCAGAAGGCTCAATTAGACTGATGAATACTTATATATAATCATTTAATGGTCTTTGAATTTGCTAAAACAATGGAAAAGGTAATGCAGTGACGTCATATACTACAAGAGTGATTTCATTGGTTAAAATAGTAAGATTTTTTCCAAGTTAAGAAATATTCTTCTTTTGTTTTCAATAGATGAGAAAGGTACATTGTTTTAAAAGTATCTAATGTTACGAAGTCAACATACCCATTCCTGTCCATAGGAGTCAGTCAAATCGTTGATGGCCTTCGAGTCCCATTGCTTTCTGATACCGAAGAGATGCGTCGGCAGGAAGCCGTTTTCAGCCATGATAACGAAGTACACGAAGAAACCAGCCGCGGCTTGGATCATGCCGATTTGACCGTACGCCATCGAAATAAGCCTGTATACACCCGGGCATAGTGTCAGAATTCCGATCTCTTTGGTCTTGCAAGTTAGTACTTTTTCTCTTTTGGGGAGTTTCTTTAATTGTAACGTTAAAATCTGATTGTTATTTAAGTGCAATTGTGCTTGTTAAAGAATTTCAATGTTAGTTTTCAGTGATAGTTAAATTTTTTGTCTGATTGGGGGCCAAGTTTTAGTTTTTGTAAAATAAAAATTCTATAAAGCAATTAATTTTATCCAAATATCAGCGTTTTTAAGTATGACAAATAAGACGTTCTTGAGCTATTTAAAAATAACACTCTTTTGTATGCTATAATATTAAATCTATTGTTATAGGTATCTTTATCGTTTGATTTTTTTTTTTTTTGTGTTTGAGTATAAGTACTTATGATTTTTATATTCAGTCTAATTTGTCATATGTTTTTAATCATTACATGCTTTGAAAACCAGAATACATACAATATATTTTTATTTAGAAAAAATCAGTGTAGCTCAAAATATTCTGTTTTTCAAGCCATTACCAATATTTTAAATGTCTGGTTAGGTTGGAGGTCACAATCCATTGAAGGTTCACACAAGCATGCATGTTTTAACTATCTGGCGAAGAAAGCTCAAGCGGTTTCTTTTTACAATATCATTGTGTTAGTAAGGAAGTCATGAATAAAAAAAAAATACTGGAAGAATAAGCAAGAAGAGTTAAAATAAATATAAAGGAACTGTAACGATAGCTGTACAAACTGCCTAACCGTGGTGTATGTCACATGTGGGGCTTGGAAGCGCTATTAGCGGTGTGATCTCAGCACTACAACGTGCTTCTATGGAGAATATACTACATAATATAAACCAAAATATACGTAAACGATATACTAGGAAAATATAAGAAATAAAAATGTTACAATATAAAAAAGATGCTCCATGTCGCCTAAGACATTCCTTCAACAAAAACGTTTGTTTAAAATATTAGTCATGAACCATTCGACCACCACTAGTCTACTTTGGCTAACACGTAAACTCACACACAATAATAACCACTAGTGCGCTCTCTATGGTAGAGACTAAAAACATTTCGCTAATTGTTCACTAAAACGTGCAACTTTTTTTTCGACACAGCTTTGCATCGCTTACTGTAATAATTGAATTTCTAATATTGAAATATGGAAGAGTGAAGATTATACAGTAAAGAAAGTACTAGGTCGTCTAGGTCTAGAGACTTCTAAGGTAATTTTGTAGAAATCTAAATAAGTTTAAACAAGATAATAGATTTAATTAAAATAAATACTGTTGCTATGAAGAATTCGGTATATTTATTTTGTATTATGTACTTGAAAGCGTCGCGTCTAAAATTTCTATCGGGAAGGGCATAGTCTAATTTATATATATCGGGTTGACAGCCAATTGCAATACGATGGACAAGGTGGGGGGGGGGGGGTCGGGTCGTCATAATCACTCTTCCACATCCAGTTTCAAATGGTACTGTTGAACCACAAGTAGCCGCACCACTCTCACAATATTTAATCTCACCAATGAAGGTGGCTGTATGCACAAGTTATGACGGTGGGCTAGTCGTTGTGTTAACACCCATATGAGAATCTAGTAAGCGTCTGGGCTCGGCGCCCGGTGGCGGAGTGGGTGCGAGGCCAACCTTCTGTTGACGAGGTTGTCACGGTAAGGGTCCCGCGGCTGCCGCTTCATGATATCGGACTCGGGCGCCTCGTACGCCAATGATATAGCAGGCACCTTTGGTAACACAATCAATCAGGACAAAGCAACACTTGCGCGACTGGCACGCACCGACTTATACATAATAAATATACGTACAGACAGCCCTCGGCTACGCCGCAACCTATATCTACAACTAGCGTTATAGACATTAATTAATATCAAAAAATACATTAAACTATTTATTGTAGGTACTTAAATTACGCATAAAATTAGCTAGTAAATATAAAAGTGGAAAAATTGGCGTGATTGAGATTTAAAAATTATGGCAGCTGGTATACTAGCCTTGAGGAGACAAAATATCTGAAATACTACGCTAGTGAAAGAAGTTACAAATATAAGCCCTAGCAGCATGTTGTATCATGTATCATACAGTGTTGCTGAAACGCTGTACCTAACAGTATATAGATACGTAGACACGTAGTGTAGAATATATGAGTATGCGTGTGATGAAGCCTGTTGCGTAAACGTGTGAGAATACCGAATGAAAGGATGTCACTTGTGAGATAAATATCGTGTCATGAGATCATGAGAGGTAACAAAATGAGAAAGTCAAAATACAATAAGTATAGAATAAATAAATAATTAATCAGTAATAATCGTAAAGACGTCGAGTGTGTTCATACATGCACGATAGACAAATGACAGAGACAGGGAGACACCAAACTTACCTTGGCACACGAACACAGATTATAGCAGAAAATATTATTAAAAAACCACAAATACACAATGGAACAATGCGTTTGGTTTGTGAGCAAGACGCGTGTGTCGAAACACGTTATTCCATCTCCACATCAAGCTACATAGTTAAAGGAAATAGGAGATACGTTAGTAAGTATAGAAAAATATATAAAAAGACATCGCAAGGCAAAGTTAGGAGCGGTGCGATTGTCGCCTTCAATATCCACACACACAGAGTTCTAGAATCGTGTACCTACAGGACACCGTCCACACACTGCAGGCAACAATCAAACCTCAATATTGAAGACTAGACACGTGGTAGCAAGCAAGTAGCGGATAGAATAATATCTTTGAACGAGTCTCGTCACTCGTGATGTTTTACCTCTCGTTAACGAGTTTATCAGTGAAAGGGTTACGCGGCTGTCGCTTCATAATGTCAGATTCGGCCTCCTCGTAAGCCAGGGAAATGGCGGGCACCTACACAAACACTAGCGACGTGAGCGGACGGCGCGAGCGAGCCCGCGCCACAAGCGCTCACGCACTCGCACGAAAGCGTGGTGCATCATGTCACATGTGTACAACATCGAACATATAGCAACACCGTTACAATCAGACGCCGCCGCCGGCTGGCAACACTACTGGATCGACACGCTACGCCGGGTTCAGCAGCGTATGCTTGCAACTAGTTACGCTTAAAACTATCACATAAAATAAAATTAAACACAAAAAAATGTAGATCATGAGATGACTTCAACTGCAGACAGGACTCTTCGTAACTTAAAAATATAAAATGAACCGAATGGTATACATGGATGAGAAAGTAATGTTTTTGAAATAAATCACAATGTCGATGGACGTTCTCGAATTGGATTGATGGTGATGGAGTGATATGACTGTGGTAACATCAGTGTGTTGTGTTTGTCTTAGCTGTGGGACATACTATGTGGACCTTTACACATTCTGTCCGCCTTGGGCTTATAAACGGCTAGTATTTCTTGGATGTCATCAAGTTTCTTTGTCATTATTATAGGAATTAGAAACAACACATCTACGTACATCATCCCCTCATTCCTACTACTTCCAGCACATATCAGGACCGTGATATGGACAACACGTATTAGTAATGGAGCCTATTAGTTTGTCTGCCAGATTTTAGTAGAATCATGCATGACTCTACATTTTTATATAACACTGTAACACAATATTGTTATTTACGTAATCGTAACTTAATCAATTTTGTTCTGAATGAAAAACGATAATTACAAATGCTGCTTTAATTAATGTCATTGATATACAATTTTGATCGTTACAATTACGTAAATAAGGTACACATTAGAAAAACACCCACTCGTCACGATATCGAGACAACAGCGACGGTATTAGCTGAAAACCAGTTAGTAGTTTCATGGCAAACATAACAGTAATCACTTAATAAAGACCTCTCATTGACTAGTTTGTCGCAAAATGGGTTCCTAGGCGGACGTTTCATAATGTCTGCTTCAGCCGTCTCGTAGGCCAGCGCGATCGCTGGCACCTAAGTCAATCACTAATTTAATATAAACTGTAATAATGTACCAGCTCGAGGGATCTTCAACTGAAATATTTAAGTAAAATACTATCTTCTATAGTAAATATCTTCTTCTACAGCCTTTGTTTATTTTCACCAATCTTTTATTTAGGCTTAGCGCCCACAGAGGCGGGAAGCGGTCACAATGCAGGATGGATATTATATTATAAGTATATTTTTAATGTTCGGGTTTGTATGCAATCAGTTACACAGAATGTGGGCGAGATCACAAACTGGAGATCGCTATCGGATCGCTTTCGCCTCTGTGAGCGCTTACCTTTAATCTACATTTTCAGAGCTTTCGTCTTTTGTAATAAACAAAAGCTGTGACTGATATTAGTAAGAATAACAACATAATTTTACAAACATGTATGTTACATTGTAGGAGTATAATTTCTAGACCCATTCCAGAGTAAATTACTCGTCCAAACTTAACATTTTCATTTAATATAATAAACAAAGTAACTCACTCTTACAATGTAACAAATTTGATACCACATTAGATTGTAGTACTCTAGAAATAAGGTCGAACTTACCATGTCAGTTCCAAGATCGATGCAGAGGATAGTAACGGTTCCTAAGGGCAGGGGGATGTCGCAAAGGATGAAGGCGAGGAAGGGCGAGATTTCAGGGATGTTGGAGGTCAGGGTGTACGCAATAGATTTCTTCAAGTTGTCGAAGATCAGGCGGCCTTCCTCTACGCCAGTCACGATTGACGCGAAGTTGTCATCAAGCAGGATCATGTCGGCAGCCTAGGAAAATGTATGATGGTGAATACCGAGAGAACCATACAGATATTAGAGTTCCTATTACTAAGACTCCGTTGTTCGTCCGTTTGTCTGTCTGTCCATCTGTCACCAGGCTGTATCTCATGAACCGTGATAGACAGAAATTTTCACAGATAATGTATTTCTGTTGCCGCTATAACAACAAATACTAAAAACCGAATAAAAATAAATATTTAAATATGATTCCCATGATTTTTTTGTCGTTTTTATAGATGCGTGCGCGAGTGCAACTCGCACTTCGGTCAGTTTTTACATTTCATGAACGGGCAGGGTCGGAAGAAGCGTTCGTGATAGTCATTTGTTTCTTCACTTACTTGCTTAGACACGTCAGAGCCGGCGATACCCATGGCGACACCAATGTCGGCCTTCTTGAGAGCAGGCGAGTCGTTCACACCATCACCAGTCACGGCCACGATGGCTCCCAGTCGCTGGCAACCTTCCACAATGATCAGCTTCTGCTGCGGTGACGTACGGGCGAATACGATTTCCGTGTGGTATCTGATTGATAAAACAAAATAATTGGTACAATAAAACAATTACAAAAACAGTTTTGTCGTGACATAAATACATTATTGATACACACATCCGTTTGTCGGGAACAGCGGATATTATTTTATATTTTATCAAGAAAAATATGTGTAAGTTCTTACTTCAAAATCTCATCAAGTTGATCAGAGTTCAGTTCCCTGAGCTCAGTTCCGTGGATGACGGCGGCCTTAGCTTCGCGAGGGTTGACTTCAGATACGGGGATGTTCAGCCTAGCGGCAATGTCTTCAACGGTCTCGTTGCCTTCAGAAATGATACCTACTGACTTGGCGATAGCCTTGGCAGTGATGGGGTGATCACCAGTTACCATGATAACCTGGAAAAGGGACACAATTATTAGTACGATATTCTGACTGAAATGTGGACTGACAGTTCTTTTAACAGTTCGTCTTTACCTTAATACCAGCCGATCGGCACTTAGCAACAGCATCAGGTACAGCAGCACGAGGAGGATCAATCATACTCATCAGCCCGACGAAACGAAGGTTGTCCAATGGGAAGTTAGGGTCATCAGTGTTGAACTTGTAGCCAATAGGGTACTTGTCAGAGGGCAGTTGGAGATCGCAGAATCCAAGCACACGTTCACCAAGTCCACCGAGTTCCAAATAAGCGTTGTTGAAAGCTTCCTTCATTTCCTCGTCCAAAACCTGACAAAAGAGAACGTGTTAGTTTTTGAAAATGGAATCGGAATGTAACTTCATTTGTTTTATCGTCAGATGTTTTACCTTCTCCTTTCCCCCAATAAAGATGGTGCTGCAACGTTCCAAAATCCTTTCAGGGGCACCCTTCATCACAAGCAAGTGCCGAGGATCGCTGGGGTCATCACTCTCGTGGATCGAAATCTGGTACTTGTTGGTTGAGTTGAAGGGAATTTCACAAGCCTTCTTGTTGCGCTTCCTGATCGATAAAACATCTCCAAGAGCTAATTCCATACATTTGAGCAGAGCAGCCTCAGATGCGTCTCCAGCGACTTCCTTCTTCAGAATTGGGACACCATCCTGACCTCCCTTGAATTCAGCCCGGTTGCAAAGAGTAGCGATCTTAGCGAGGGCCTTGAATCCGGGGCTGGTGCGGTCTGAGGACAAAGATACCAATATTATGAACTATTGGAGTAATTTGGAGTTAATTTATTACCATAACTGGTCTTACAACTTACCATACTGAACTCCAGACTGATCTTCGGTGGTGTCAGCTTCAATGATCTGGTTATCGAACCACATGTGAGCGACAGTCATCCTGTTCTGTGTCAGGGTTCCGGTCTTGTCAGAGCAGATGGTAGACGTAGATCCTAGGGTCTCGACAGCCTCTAGATTCTTGACTAGGCAGTTCTTGGAAGCCATACGTTTGGCAGTCAAAGTCAGACATACAGTTACAGTGGCCAATAGACCTTCAGGTACGTTGGCTACGATGATACCTGGAAGAGGAACAAGGCTTTAACATTCAGCGCCTTATATGGAAAAAAATATCATATGTATGGTTTTTTGCCGTTGGTACTTACCAATAAGGAAGATTACGGCATCCAGCCAGTGATAACCAAGGATGAAAGCAATGAGGAAAAAGGTAACGCCGAGGAACACAGCTACACCGGTAATCAAGTGGATGAAATGGTGAATTTCCTTGGCGATGGGCGTCTCTCCAGTGTCCAATCCCGAAGCCAAACCAGCGATACGACCCATCACCTACGTATAGAACACAAGTATGAATATTTCTGTAAGGAACATGATAGAGGATCATAGGCTCCTTATTTTTCTCGAAGTCCCAACTTACCGTATTGTCACCACAGCAGATGACAACGCCCTTCGCCGTACCCTCGACCGCGTTAGTAGAGAAGAATGCCAAGTTCTTGGTTTCCAATGGGTTCTCATGAGTGAAATCGGCTCCACGCGATTGAGGTTCAGATTCGCCGGTTAAACTTGAGTTGTCGACCTTGAAGCCTCGCGCCTCGATGATACGGATATCAGCAGGGATGCGGTCACCGAATTTTACCTACGAATTTGATAGTTTAAGTTTCGTTTTTACTTTGGGACTTAAATAAGCTGTATGATTTTAGAGTAGTTCTTACTTCAACAATATCACCAAGCACCAAGTCTTCTGCGCGCAGCGTCAACTTTTCACCCTCACGAATGACGGTAGCGAACTGAGGTACCATGTTCTTGAACGATTCCATGATCTTTGAAGACTTGCTTTCCTGGTAGTATGAGAAGATGCCCGTAACGATAACTACAGCCGATAATACGATTCCGAGGTACATGTTGTCATCTGCAGGTTCTTCAACGGTACTCGCCTGGGGATTAAATGAGTCAGGGTCAATTGGATTGCTACTTTACTTAATTATTTAAGTTTAATGAGCATCATCTCAATGCACTGCTACTGACCTGGATTCCGTAGGCAATAAAGCAAAGGATAGCACCAATCCACAGTAATAACGCGAAACCGCCGAACAGATTTTTACAAAACTTCACCCATTCGGGCGTCTGTTTTGGCGGCGTGAGTGCGTTTGGACCGTCTCGTTCGAGGTTCTCTTTCGCTTTTGCGTGACTAAGGCCCTGGAAATGAGAACATATGATGTGGACTCCAAGTTACACTTCAAGACTTCATAAAGTTTGAAGTCAATTTCATCAATTCATGTTATAAATCGATGGGGCTTACATTTTCGGGATGTGTCTGAAATCTTTGGTAGAGCTCTTCGGGTGTTACTTTGTGAAAATCGATGTCCAACTCCTGTTTGAGATCATCTAAATCTCCTGCTTTCCGTTTTTTCGCGGGGGGTTTCCGGCGAGTCTGTAATATTTACACAAAAAATATATGAATACGTGGCGATAATTTTTCAAAGATCTATATTTTAACACATTCTTAAAATTGACAGTTCCTCGCTTCTATATTACAAGCGAAATGATGAAGAATCAAAATGCAATGCGAAATAAAATGCATTAAAAACCATGCAATACTTTAATGTTGACAGCTGCTTGTCTTGCGACTGCTGGCGTCATTGGTCACTTAGCAAGATTATATGAAAGATGGTAATGTAAATAAAAACCTTGTACTGTCCGTCAGCGGTTCTATTATCGTCCTTAATGGGTCCAATGGTGGCGACGCGGTACGAGTCGGTACGGCCATGCTGTAAACACAACTAGGGGCTAGACACATTCTACTAGGCGGCCCTATGGGCCATGCACTCATGGATGAATGGGTGGCAGTGAGGAGCATCGATATCGCATGGAGCCATCATAGAAAGAACTCATGATATGCATGAAGAACAAAAGTAAGAAGCATGCAATATCGATACTCAAGATCAAAACATGTAAAAGAAAATCATAAAGCATCTGGATGCTGTATCTTCAATCAATAAACATGAAACAATCCAGGCACTTCGTATAAAATAAAAAAGAAATGCATGTTGATGTTGTAATAAGACAAAGGGTGGCGCTAAATACAAATTGCATCTAATTAATGATGATTGTGCTAGCTATGATGTAATAAACTACAATTTTTAAGGGTGTGCTGTAGGGAAAAATTCAATAGACGTACGTAATCATTTGAAAAGCGTTCAATTGCAAAGCATTACACAGCAACAGAGCGTATGATGCATAACCTTGCCGACCGAGTACTCTATAGAGCTAGGGACCGACAGCTCAATGGCGCTCAATTGGCCTGAACTAGTTGCGCGTGCGAACCTGAGCGAATGTAAGGACACCGGACAGGCGAACACCTCTATGCATGGATGATTCCACACATAGAACACCAACACCAAAGTCTAAGTGTCCACACTACAACGGACTACTCACATTATCGTTTTCCATAGTGTTCTGGATTATTTATACTTCAGGGAATACGTCTTATCGTCAGGGTGCGTAAATGTTAACTGTCCAACTAGTCGCTCAGTAACGGACCACCTAAAATTGCCTGGATATGGGTTCTCACATAACAAACTAGTGTGCTATATGCGCTAAAGGGGAGTAATGTCACAAAGTCTAAATGCGTCCGCGGTGCCGTAAACAAGCTAGCCGTCGCCGTCGATAATTGATGAACGTTTTCATAGCAGGCCTCATTAAACCGCGCCCTGAATTCTCGTGAAGGTTATCGCGAGAATAACTGGAATAACAGGCTCTGAAATGCACTCGTGCCGGAAAATGCTTCGAATAATGGATTGTATAATTAAGGGAACCTTCAAGTCAGCTAAGAAACCCAACTTCCTTTACGGCTTGGGGTGGATGCTATGAATAATGGATGCCGAAGGGAATTGAATTTAACAAAAAAGGTGTCGATAGACCCGAGGCGCGAGGAGAACGAAGAAAACGGAATTCCAAAGTGTAGCACGTGCCTTGCAGTACCCACAAGATGCAAGGCAGGGGCCACACTGTATCTGACATGCGGCAGCGGCAACGGAGGCGGTGCGGCGCGGCGGTGTGTCCCGAGTTACATAAGCGGCGCGCACATCGCGCCTGCGCACTGCGGCTCAACCCCCGCGCGCTACCCTCGACATAAATAGCTAAAAGACAAGGTTGCCACCCCGGGGCCCCGGCGACCGCATTTATAATCTCTATAAAGGTTAAACCGGAATATCTGATGGAAAATCGAAACTGGTTCTAGCATGAATAAAACGGCGACGTCTGCATGGGGATGATTAACCCACTTTCAAAACCTTGAAACGAGGGGATCAGTCAAAAGAACTTCTGTTGAGGAAAGGTCTTCTACGGCACGTGTGAAGCAAAATTTATTTGTACAACAAAGATGCTATAATAAAAAACTGACAAAACGCACTCCTATTAAGTCTTTGACCTTTTGGCAAACGAATGAATCAAAATTGCCCAGATAAAATATCAAAACATTAAATAGAGGTGATTCAGTCAACGACTGCCATGTCATGTGTCAGCCAGCCGGCGAAGATTCATTGCCACGGCCGCAAAACTGCTTTAAACCGAAAATTTGTGGTTACTACTGTAGTAGATGCGTGACGCGTGAATGAGACAATTATTTTTAACATTAATGAAGCGTGGCGCAAGTGACGTGCCGCCGGATCCCCGTGACGCCGCGATCCACGATCGTTTGCCAAAATACTATTATTATCTAAACCCTACTTTCCCGTGGCCTATCTGGAGATCTAGACTACCAAGGAACAATAGAACATATACCTAACGTGGGCGAACCGACATTGAATTCCATAAACAACGAAATTTATCGATATTACATTTATTTTATAATCTTGCATTAGCATTCACTAGTGATTGATTGTTATGTTAAAACAATTTTTCTTTTAAGAAAACTTTTAACGAAAATCTAGAAATCTTTTTACATTTAAATAACCACTATAACTAAATCACCAGAATATTTCAGAGCCGTTTCTTTATTACAAGAGCTATATTTCGAGCGTCTGATTAAATTACAAGTAGCACTCGATCTTTATTTGCTATAACGATTATGATTGGTATTGTTATTGATGCGTACTTGTCAGGAGAAACAATCGTAATAAAACCGCGAAAAAGTTAATCGGACAAAAAAGTTCCAAAGATAAGGTTGAAAGTTAAACGCGAGTTATTTTGATAACCTATGTTTAATACCGTTGACAAATGAAGAACAATGAAGTCATAAGTGTGTTGTTGTTTTTAATAAAGATCATTGAACTAAAAGATCGAAATACAATTCGCGCCGAAAAATATTTAAAAATACAAGTGCAAAAACTATGAATGAGACTGAATACCGAAAAGATTCTAACGAAAGACGAGGTCCGAATGCAACGAAGGACCAACTGTATCTGTCTGGAATGCAAGAGGAAGTGATTAAATAAGTCTGCAAAGGATGGTGGTAGTTCAGTACCTAATTGCGTAATGCACGAGTCTATGGCACTGGCCGTGGCAACAAATGGTGGGCAACTATCAACGACAATCTACTGCAGATGTGTCCTTTGATTATAATGCATTCATTAATGAGCCAAAGCTCATTAATTAATGGATTATAAACCGCTGTTACAGTTTAGAATTACATTCCTGTAATTCCTCCCAAATGATTAAAATGAGAGTTTACTATGATCTGAAACATTTTCACAATAGCGAATAAATTATAAGACTTACGCCTTCCATCGGCGTTAATTAAAAAAAGGGTTTCATCAAAGAAGACCAGCCGGATTAAGTTTGCACGAGGCGAATAACCATTATAGAGCCATTGTTTGTGGAGAATTCAATTAACTCGGGCTTCCAATAGCTACAAAATTGCAAAGAGAAGTATTAAGAAGACAGAAGAACTTTAGAGCATTAGGAAACACCTTCAAGGACCACGTCTAGCATCCTAATTGATGCGTGCTGTCGTCATAAAGGATAAAGGAAATACTCCAATAGAGCGACGGTACTCTATGCGATTTAAATGACATAATGACGAAGGCAATTTTCTAATAAACCTTCGGTACTCTTATAGTTGTCGTGTCCGAACCACGGTTGGCTCCCGCGACAACCTGTTAGCCACTTCCTTCAGAACACCTAGTGAGGAATGGGTCTTTTTGCCTTAGCAATATGATCACGTGATCAGGACATGACGTTCTCAAGACAGGACATTCGACCTAAATGGGCGAAAGAAACTAGGGCAGCCTAAGAGCTAAAATCAATATTTTCAGCTTACAGGATCTGTAATGCGCCAAATGTACAGATTTTGCGAATTAGGCTTTTTGTTATATTTAGTGCCGCTTTCCAAGTTGGCAAGGAATATTTTTATCCTTCTTTCATTGATTTAACTATTTGTGAGCATATAATCTGCAAAGTGCATTTATTTTTTGCCATTAGAGAACAAGGAGAAATTTAATATTGAAAATTTTAAAATATTGGAGATTGGGATATTATGAAACAGTCTCATCCAGATGTGGGAAATACAAATTATATATGTATTTTCAAATTCTATTGCAATCGACTCAGAGACAAACTATGGATTCTTCAAAAAAATATTATTGTGCGTTACAGGATTTAGAAATCAGATGTTCAAAAATCTTCATTCTTTTGTAACCGATTCCGATTCCATTTTTAGATGTGTTCTCTTTATTGAGTTTTAGTTTTTTATCTTATAAAAGTATAAACTTTCTAATTAAAAAAACCAAACCGAAATTATGAAGATGCGCTAAAGTTGATACGAAAACGTAATCAAGAAAATATTACCTATCTATTTCCTATGTAAGGGGATTCTTGAAGAAATAGAAATATCAGGAGGTTCAAGGAAGTGGTTCGGTACTGGCATGTGAGGGACCGAGCGGAGTGTCCCTCTCCGCACAGATCGATACGCCGAGTTACGCAACCCGACCGGCGCCGTCTCCGATATATTGCTCCTCTTCAGTCCTCCGAATTTTGCAATTAAATATATCCTTAAATCTCCTTAAATTAAATCCAAACAACATCAAACTACAGACTAAATCCCATTCAGTACAACATCTTAATTAAATGGACAAAGAAACTCAAGCGGTTACAAGGAGAAAAACGACGATTTTTCTGCTACGTGCTCAGGATGATGGACCGGTTGTAATTTTGTGACAGAACAAAGGCGATGGAACGTGCAAATGGTTTCCTGTAGTGAGACTGCACAGAGACATGAGATGAGGATCGCAAGCACTGTCCACGAGCAGACGAGCCCCCGCTGCCAACCGGGGGCTGCTTCGTTACCTTTCCGCACTCACTGTCCGCGACATGCACTTACACCTTCACGAAAGCACTGTCTCGCCGACTCGGCACGCTACTGTAAAGGCTAAGGCAAGCACTACTGCAAGCACCGCACTCACCTCGCCCATTTTCGCTAGTCTTTATGTAAAGGCGGATAAAAAGGAACAAGCCGCCTCTCGGTCTCGCCTCTTTCCCTCAACGGAGTGGGGTGGGTCGTCGCTAGTTCTGCAACAACGGGGACCGTTACGGTTTCCTCGTTCCAACGTAAAAACTTAAAAAGTGTGCGCTTTCACGTAGTCTCGACGCACGGCACTGGCTATGACATCTTTGTACGAAACTAAAACCCGGTATGAGAGAGGTGCGCGGATGGCGGAGGCGCGTAGGGCGCGACGTTCGGCGGCCTGCTTCGGGCGGCGACTGACGGTGGGGCCGGCGCGTATCGAGCCGACGGCGCACTGACGTCACACTGCGTCACGACGCCAGCGCCGCGCAGCGACGCGCGCAACCCGCTGCGCGCGGCGCCCTCTGCCGCCACCGCCCCGCTCGTAACCTTCCACAACCGGTACGTTGACAGCCCCTACTGATCGACAAGCTTTCCGGCGACGCACCACCGCCATACTATCTACCAAATATTTGTACGATTCCTAAATTGTTAAATAACTTATTTAACTTAATCTTACACAACCGGACCTGATATACTGAGTGGCTATTGTAATAGCCACTATAAGAACGATCCTCTACACGGCGCTAATACATTTTTATGAGCGTTTGTTAGAAGGGCGCGCGGCGTAGGCGGGCGGAAGGCCGTCTCGGCGGGCGGCGCGCCCAGTCTTAATACTATATTGAGTACTTATTGACAAACGGTCTTATCTTGAGGGCAAACTCTTAGCGGAAGAGGGCTTATTATCACCAAAATAAAATGAAGACAGATATTTAAAGTGTCGAGCTTATTAGAAACTTTTCATTTGATCAAGACTTGTGGTTTTCGCAGAGCATCAACGGTTGGTATTACCATCAGTTTATATTCGGGTGGCCAATAAATTTTATAGCGAGTGAATACATTTGCGTCCGGTTTATTGCATTCGTATTATGATAATGTCATAACCTCCGCATATAAATAAATTCTAGACGTAAATGTTTTATAGGCAGCGGCCCTCCCAGAGTAACTAGTGCGCTCGACTAAATCCGAAGGTTTCAGCTTCTGGAACACACGCTGAATCTATTACTTTTGATCGCGGACTAGAAACCCGCATTACCTTGAAAAAAGAGGCTTTAGCCGTGTTATATGGGGACCATTAAATCTTTTGTCCGAAAAAATCCGCGTACTACTCGTACCTACACATTGTATTTTAAGCTTGATTCTCTCGCGTATTTATTCAGTACAGCATGGTAACCACGGCGTACAATGTTCAATGAATTTTGTAAAGTTTGAAACAAATATCGTGATAAAGTGTGGCTAGAAACAAAAACGTTGAAACTAGAAACTATTCCAAACGAAGAACTAGCGATACATTTCCGAAGCTAATTTTAAATGAATCGATGAAGTAAATTGCCATCGGCCTCTTTGTGGAACAATCGTTTTGCCGTATGCAAGTAGTGATCGATCCCATTGCCTGGAAACCAGGACGGTTCATGAATAACATAACACTAAGAACGAACTAGTGTCTGAATAAATGATTGATGTCTTAAAAATATGGCTGTAATAAATAAATAACCCGCAGAAAGGATGTATGAAGATCAGAAAATGTTCTGCGGAGCGTATCTATTCCTAATAGCCGAAATTGTTTACAGAGCCTTTGTTATTTATAGCAAAGAGATCAAAAGGGTAGCCAGTAATAAACTTAGTATTTTGGGCTTCACTGGAAACATGTAGGTATTCACATGTCGGTATAGGATATGTAGGGTATTATAATGGTACAGTTGGCACATTGGTTGAACGATTAGCTGCTAGGCTGTATGTCGTCGGGTTCGATTCCCTCACGGAACAAATAAGTGTTTTTATTTTAAGGCCTACAGATAGTCGTTCCGGGTCTGGGTGACTTGTGTATGTGACTTTACATGTTTGTGAACGCGAGATTTTCATAGGTTTTCCTGGATTAGTTTTACAGAAATTAATGATTTGATTTCAATAGAAACCTAGATAAAATCCACAAGGTATTTATGTTTCTAAAATAGCTAGAGACAGATTCTTAATAAACGTCATAATCACGTAAGAGCGGTTGTATGGAAATGTATCACAGGTTGATGCTCTTAATGTATGTTTATAATTAGATTGCTTTTGTGTTCAGATATCTTTTTCGGGACACAAAAGTCAATGCAATTAGGATATTACATTACATCATCAATTCAGCCGAAAGACGTCCACTGTTAGATATAGGCCTCCTCCAAGCGTCGCCACAACGACCGATCCTGTGCGTCTCGCATCCATCGGATTCCCGCGACCCTCATCGGTCCACCTTGTGGGAGACTTTTCAAAGCTGCGTCTTCCAGTACGCGGTCGCCATTCTAGAACCTTTCGTCACCATCGACCATCTGTTCCGTGTGCCCTGCCCATTGCCATAAGTTTGGCTATTCTTCGAGCTATGTCGGTAACCTTCGTTCCCCTGCGGACATCTTCATTTCTGATGTGATCACGCGAGGAAATTCCGAGCATAGCCTTTTCCATCGCCCTTACTCCATTGGGTGATTTTAAGTCTTCTTATGAGGCCCATTGTAAGCGACTCCGTTTCGGAGCTATATCATCACTGTCAACACGCATTGGTCATAGACTTTCGTCTTGAGACACTGGTATATATATTGGACGAGAAGATACCTTGCAGTTTACCGAACGCTGCCCAACCGAGGCGGATTCGACGATTGACCTCTTTGATATTAGGAATCTATGTATTTAATTTATCATAGTTTAGGACAATTCCTTGATCCTTATGTGCGTTGCAGAGTTAAGGAAATGTAAAAACGATGACGAATGTGAATACACCTATAAGTATAGATAATCCTGTTACAAGCGAAAAATATGTGATGTAATGATACTGATGGAAAGCCCAAGTTAGATTTAAAAAGATTACGTAGATACATAGGTATTCCTTTTACATTTTAATACCTAAATGATTTAAAATGATCATGTTTTGGATTAAATCATTTCTGCTACATTACATCGATACCAAAAAAACATCGTGGATTTTTTGTATCATCAGTATCTTGTTTTACGCTCGTGTAGAATTTAGCAATTCATCCCTCTGTATACGAGATGAAGGGATTAATGACAGGGTTGAAACTCATCAATTTTCACGCCATTCCTGCCAACGTCGTACACAGTTGATAAGCTGTCAGCTCTTGATACAATGACCAGATTATAGGTACACGTATACGCACCAAAATACACGTTACGTACTCGTATACCTTCGATTATATAATATTGTCGTCATTAACAATTCATCTATTTGCTGACAATGACTCATTTATAAGGGTTTCCCGACGCAGACACGCTATAATAACACGCGTGTTGCGTGACTACTATAAGTGTTACTACATATAAAACTTCGGAATGACCTCACACAAACAGGGGTATCTACATTTTAAATGCATACCGAACTAGGCGTATCAAAGCTAAGCGAGCCACAAAAGCGAAAATGTCCTGGACGAACGTCAAGTGGTTACCGCGGAATACATTTCCGCCACACCGAGGGTGCTACCTGTCAGATATTAATTTCCGGCACTTGACGCCGTTTGCCTCGGCGTAATTATACTTCAGCAAATATAGTCACATCGCAGGCGCTACAACCGGCGACCAGCCCCACTTGAGCACGCAAAAGCCCTCGAACAATATTAGCTTTTAATTATAACGATGCTAAAATGGTAGACGTTCTAACAAGCATAGCTTGACCTACGACACTTGTAAAAAGCCTTCTTTAAGATACCAGAGAATTAAAAAGGAAAAAGAGCATTTTCCTTTTGAAGGCAGACACCGTAATAAATGTTATTTCTATGTTGTAGCTTTGCAACAGCCGGGTGAAAAACTCGATCGTAAATGTGTTGAAGCAATCGTTGGTACATTTTATTCGCAATCTCCTGCAGCCTATGCCTCCCCTGTTACAATAAAACGCAAAGTTGCACACTTTTCAATTTCAGCGTCCGTCGTGCCCCGCCTGTGCGCGTATTTTTCATTTTACTAGCTCTGGACTGGGATATGAAACAAAAGGACTTTTCCACTCATTGTTTCAGTTGATCTAGAATTGTGAGCATTCCAACAGTTTTTCTGCGTAATTGCCGAGGATTAATTAAACTCAAGGGAGTTCTAGGCTCTAGGATATTATGGAAACTCCCGTGCATACTGCCACACATAAATGTAAGTACCTGCATATCTGAAGCATTTGTTTAATTTCGTCTTTTATTTTCATGATACCTTTAGCCATGGTTAAGGTCCTTCAGACATCAAAGATTTAAATCAAAAATTAAAATTACATAACCACAGAGGACGCGTAGCAACACATCACCACAGACAACCAGGTAAAATGTATCGGTGCGATCAATATAATTGCAATATGTCAGCTACGTGAATAATATAGAACGCATGCACCGCCGGGCTGCCGGCAGGGTGGCTCCGGCATAGGTCAGTTACCGTGCCTTGCCGACACGGCACGCCATGGGGGTTCAATTTATATTTAATGCACTTTCAACCATTTTCTTTGTTCCTACCCGAATATACTTACGTCACTTGGAAAAATCTTATGTCATTGTGTTTTTGTGTTGTAGCTAATTATAAAGTAAAGCTAAGAGCAGTTTTTAAGACCTAATTTAAACCGCTTTAGGCAATACATGAGTGGAGTAAGCAAAGCAGTAGGTAAACATATTATCTCAATAAGGTAACCAGGCTATTTCAATTTGACGTTTTTATAAATTTTAATGCAGGGCAGCTAAATGTAACACACATACTGGTGTCATAAAGACTATCAGCCCCAAAAGTACTCATGTGGCCACTTGATAAGAAATTCATGTCACAATGTTAAGGCGACAAAGAGATTTTAAGCGTAGATAATTCACAGGGTTGTTCATGATATATTATGTAAAGCATTAGTATCAAAGTCGGGGCAGCGGGCCATTCCTTCGTGAAGAAAGACCGGCTGATATGAAAATTCGTCGTGAAACGGCCGGCGGCGGGCGCGGTGTCAGAGAGGGGTGCTCGGTTAGGGGGGCGGAGGGTGCACGGAGGCTCTATTTGGGTCACCCCGGGCGTCATTCTCCACGATCAATAGTGGAGTCGGCGCGCGCCGTCTTCCCTCTCGCTCGCGCGCCGCCAGTTACCTAACGCGTCTCGCACACTGCCCCACCAACATTAATTATTTTCCAAATCGCCTCTTATATGGGAACTATTTAGATAATACTGAAGGCCACGAATAACCCCATTAGGACGCGTAACCCGTAAATTCGATCAGGGAGGATGTACTTATTGGTATTTACTCAATACAAGAGTAACCTAATGCGCTGATATCCTACCTAGTCCTTTCCTAAACTGAAGTCTAGGTATTGCGTAACACAGGACAAAATATATAAAATGTTAATGTACAGTAAACAGGAATACTGTAAAGATTTTTATCAGTCAACGGCGGTTTTAAATGAGCCATCTCAAGATATTCAGTGGCCATCTTCAAGTAGAATGGATGGTGCAATAAATTGCCAGTCAGCGCTATCTCAAACGGCTCATAATTTTAAAACTACGCTGAAAGCTTATAATGAGGCGTTCCGAGTCGAGGAGCGGTCTGAAGTGGACACATAAATATTACTGACGAGTACAACCGATGAAGCGAAGTATGCTAACTAGCTGAAGATATTCATGTAGGTGTGATCCTGAAAGTATGGCAAATTACTCAATCCCATAAGACACGTAAAATATATATCTCTAAATCGAATAGCCTTCCTCTTTTGAAACAAACGAGAAAACAAACTCATCGGTCTCGAAGGAATTCTAGACATTTGCATTTTGAGTGAATTATTGGACTAACTTTTTACATCAAAGTTCATCGGTTTGGATAAAAACTTTTGGGCAAATGATTCAGATATTAAATTCGTTCTGCTTGTCTGCTTTAGGGCTTAAGAAATCAATCAAATGGCTGGGGAGATGTATTGCATGTTCGTATCTGTTAGCAACGTATTCTTCGTGAACATAGTAAATCATCTATTGTTAGGCAAAATACCTAGACCGCAATCCGCGTGCTTCAGAAATAGCCCGACCTGAGTAAGTACGTCGGGATATAAGGTAAACTTTCGTATATAGGTAACCGGGTGACGTATGCCGTAAAATAATATATTCGTTGGCAAAATGTGCCCATAAACCCCTAAAGTTATTGTAAACCACTTCAAAAGCCGAATTTAAAGAGATAGCGGTATACGGGACTTCGACGAGAAACTTTGAACCACAAATCTTGGTAAAATATGAGTTTTGCTCAAAACTAGGATTTTGTGCCGCAACCTATTGTAGGTACGTCGGTTCGTAACATTATGTAACGGTAACAAGGTATTGAACTTCTATACAAATATATACGGCATTGATTTTACTACCAGCCGACGAAGTCTAGTTGGTTTTCCGTTTGGCGTTTTGTGCCGAAAAGAAGAAAAATGATAATAGTAGACAACAGTATATCCATCGAACCCAATTGGAAATTAACATTCTAATAAAGCAGTCTATTGAATTTGCTCTTCATGCCATAAACACTATTAACTACTTAAGTAAAAACAAACAGATATCTCACTAAAGATCTGCTTCTTACTAATGTATGTAATGTTTATTTTCCTACTCGACTGAAGCTATGATAGTTAACACAAATGAGATGCTGTTAAAAAGAATTTACTTCACAATTACTGGACATAAAACAGTTTGGGCTATCATCTCACGTCGTAATGATAGTTAACTAGTGATTTGTTAAAAAAGCTTCAGAGAGAAAAACTTAGTGCAGATAAATGTATAGAGCGCTTTCAGAAAACATTAATAAGATGAATTAAATATCTTATATCCGCGATTCTCTAGCTTGTTAAAAAGAAGTGATTGCGTGTTCATCATGTATCTGAACTATTTTCTTTGATATCCGTTTCCGGTCTTTAAATGAACCATGTGACTTCCTCAATGAAGAACATATTTTTTACAAGCTTTTATTAAACTTGCAATGTTTATATCTACATCTGTTTGTTTGGGTCAAGTCTTGCAAATGAATATTGAAACAGTTAGCTCTAACCGATTGAGTTGAAATTTGGTTTACCTATGTAACTTGGATGACAACGCATTAATATGGAGTAATGGAGCTGGTCGGTTGATGGAGTATATAGTGACCTGACCATATAGTGTAATAAGATAACCCCATCGTGCTTGAGCTCGTTAGAATGGACTTGATGAGTAAAGTAGTTGAGTAAAATATTTTTCATTGTAAACTTAATAAAAGTTGTTCCTTATTTTTGTCTCTCTACAAACAAAGAAAGCGCCTTTATCATATTATGGATAGTGCAATCTTTCAGCGAGCGTAAACATACAACATAAAACTCCCACTTTTTCCAGTCACTTCCGTTTCTATCCAAAGTGGAGACCTGTGTTTATAAGCAATTCTCTAATTTCATTAACCACAACTCCTTCATCAGCCCATTTCAATCCAGTTTCAGGCCCGGGTACAATTCTGTGATACATCTCCTTAAAATGATTGACGATATCAGGCGGGGAAGGGAAAAAACTAAAGTTACTGCTTTGGTGTTAATCGACTTCTCTAATGCTTTTAATACTCTCAGTCACAAAGGCCTGTAGTCTATCCTGTATTATCTTTAGGTCTTTCCGGAGGTACTGGAGTAATTTTCTTCTATCTTCAGCGTTGTCAGCAGTCAGTTCGTGGTGGAGACTCTTCATCAAGGCGGTGAGAACTTAGAGCCGGCGTCCCTCAAGGCGGTATTTTATCTCCTCTTTTGTTTTCTTTTTTTATTAATATTACATATAACCATTGAGCAGTGTGCGTATCATCTTTACGCCGACAATTTGCAGCTCTAGTTTTAGTCAGGTGTTAACAACATATCGGATTTGATCGAGAAGCTAATCCAAGATTAGAAAACAATAAAAAGCTCATTTTTAGGGTTCCGTACCTCAAAAGGAAAAAACGGCACCCTTATAGAATCACTTTGTTGTCCGTCCGTCTATCTGTCTGTCAAGACCCTTTATCTCGAGAACGCGTGGAGGTATCGAGTTGAAATTATAAACCAGGTCTGCGATCCCTTCAAGCTGTGAAAAAAATCAAACTTCTAAGTTAACGAATAAAAAAGATACGACCGTTTATGTCGAAAAAAAAAACGTATATTTTGATACTCTCAAAGATCGAAATTAATAGGGTACTTCCCGTTGACCCAGAATCCGGAAATTTGGCACAAAGCAAGATCTTATAGGACAGGTATAGGAAAAAATCTGAAAACAGTAAATAACAAATTTACTGTTTTCAGATTTTTTAGATACGACACAAAAAAAAAAAAATTGCAATTCGGAAAAATCTTCGAGACTCCAGTCGGGAATAGTAGTTTGCACGGAACCCTCAGTGCGCGAGTCCGACTCGCACTTGTCCAGTTTTTATTATAATTCAATTCGTTTTCTTTGGTCATAATAAACATTCTCCGATCTATCAATAATCGTCTACTACGATGTCTCTCACATCGCTCTAGGTTTATCCAGTCCTCCTTTGTCTAAGGCTTATCTCTCTTTATTCCAAAGAGAGATAAACCTAGTGCCCCCTCTGAACAGCAGGACAGGATCCAATCGATTCTCTTTTAAGGTCAAGGCACGTGAACACATTCGCCAAGAAGTCGGTGGTATCATCACAGCGTTGATTTGTTGGATTCGTTTTTTATTATAACATTTAACTTATATGTATTTATTATTGTACATATTATGTCTTTTTTATTTGTTTACCATTAAGTTGCGCCTACCATGTTATGTTTCTGTATCACCCTAAGGTAGACTGATAGAAAATGCCAAGGTATATCTCCGCCTTTGTGCTGTGTTTGTTAGTCTGTCTATAAAGTCAAACGACTTGGGTAATTATTAGGGTAAAATGAAGTCCGATGTAGTCAACACTGGTTCCATAATCAAAGTTGATTAAGAGATCTTGATCATTGTTAACTAACAGAAGGACCTTATAAAAAATATCGAATGTAAGTACTTTTTAAATGACTTAATATTATTAGGGAACTTTTTACCCATAAAAAATTGCAAAAGATTTTCTTTTAAAACATATATTCTTATTATAAAAGTAGGATACATTTGCAAAGATATAATAGTGTCATAAGTAAGTATAAAGTAATAAAATAAATCTGAAATCGCAATTGAAATGTGACTCTAAATATTCTACTCCACTTATATATTGATTCTTCATCACTAGCTATATTACGATCAACATCTGTTGTAGTTCAGAACTATCATAATCGCAAGAAACAAGTGAATGAAAACTAAAATTCGCGTTGCCAGCAACAGATTTTTTATTTCCATCATTAATTCCCAAGACATTTGACTTTTTAGACAGACTATACTAGTGCATAAAGTTTTAATAAATAAACAAAACAATTAATAAGGAAACCCGATAAAAACGATGAATTTTAAAGATTACGTGTCCTTGGCTAGAGCTGTCACAATTAATTAAATTTTAACATCACTTTTACGGCTCCCTTCTCCATAAACGCCATATAAAGAGCTAAAACTCATTAAATGACGAGAAGCGTGCGAGTAACAGATAAAATTACTTATCACAATAGACTAACGAAGTCGTAAGGTTTTAAGGAGCTTGAACATGATGATCCCTTTTAATAATATTGTTACGTACGTGGGTAATCAAATGCCGATTTACTAAGAGAACACTTTATTCACCACTAACAATAACAAAATAGTCTAGTCAACAATAATCCGAATCGCAATTAACACTAGAGTACCGTTACACTATCGCTTAGGTCGTTAGATAAAATCACTTCAAGTACTAGGGTAGTTCGCTCTTGATCGCAGTCGAAATCACAACTGACTCGCTTCCGGCCGGGGGCTCGTATTTATATGCGGAGCCAAGAAAATTCTAGATACCGACTTCCCACGAACGATCCAGAATTCCAGAACAATTGAATCGCTTCTCGAAGTCATAAATCATTTTTATTACTCGTGGTAATAACAGTCACTTTCATGCGAATTTCGACTCTATTGTTAACGTCGGAGAGTACCATTTCCCATAAATACCTAACTACTACTTGTAAGTACTTTGTGGATGTTTCGAGATTTTTCTAACGCTGGCTACGTACAACCATTCTAGACCTTTCGAACAGCAATGCGTTTTAATTATTACGTGCTACTCTTTATTTTCTCGGAGATATGGCGGGTTCACGTTTAATGGCGTAACAGTGCCCCCCTCTTAGTCATGCTCGTCCCGAGCATTATTAGATCCGTGATACGGCGCCAATCTATCCACATGGACAACCTTGGGTTTCCCTCTTAGCCCTTTCTTGATGCGGTAGGTCACGTCATTAATCCTTTTTAACACGGTGTAAGGTCCCTCCCATCGAGCTTGGAGTTTCGGCGACTTCCCTTTCCGTCGAAGCGGGTTGTGGAGCCAGACCAGTGTACCTTCCTCAAATCCCTTGGCATTGGCATTACGGTCGTATCTAGTTTTCATTTTTACGCTGGTGTTCATGCTATTCTCACGAACTCGTTTATGCACTTCGTCCAATTGATCTTGAAGGTCACTTACGTAGTCCGTAACTGGCTTAGTCTTGTCAGGTGGCACGCCAGTTATGGCATCGACTGGAAGTCTCATCTCCCTGCCGAAATTCACTCTTGCTGGGGTATGTCCCGTGCTATCATGCACTGCCGATCGGTAAGACATCAGAAATAGTGGAATATACCGGTCCCAGTCCTTCTGATGGTCATCGACCACCTTAGCCAGGTGATTCTCCAGGGTTTGGTTAAACCTTTCCACCATTCCGTCCGACTGAGGGTGCGCAGGTGTTGTGCGTGTCTTATAAATTCCCAGAAGTGTACACATTTCCTGGAACAGCGCAGATTCGAAGTTACGGCCTTGATCGGAATGGATTTCCAAAGGTGCGCCATACCGACATACTACTTCTTCGACCACCTTCTTCGCCACTGTCGTCGCTTCCTGATTGGGTATGGCGAAGACTTCGGGCCACTTTGTGAAATAGTCCTGGATCACCACTATGTACTTGTTTCCGTCATTTGTAACTGGAAAAGGTCCAGCGACGTCGATAGCGATGCGTTCCCATGGGGCTCCCACATTGTACAGCTGAAGCCTGCCCCTGCTCCTAGTCTGTGGTCCTTTCACAGATGCGCACGCTGTACATTTCCGACACCATTGCTCTATGTCATCTCTACAATTGAGCCAGTAATACCGCTGCCTCACTTTCAGTAGAGTTTTCTTGATGCCCAGGTGTCCTCCAGAAGCACCATCGTGTATTTCCTGTAGCAGGGGGACTACTTCACATCGTGGTACTATTACTTGTGTGGTCACCTCTTTGCCATCGTTCGATTCCCATTTCCTACAAAGCACATCATTTTCTAGGACTAAACTGTCCCACTGTGCCCAGTAGCTCTTTGTGACGGGACTATGTGACGATACTTCACTCCACTGGGGCCTAGTTCCGCTACGCTTCCAGTCCAGTATAGGTCGAATATCGTCATCTTCTTCCTGGGACTTCTTGAAGTTGCCTTCAGCCCTAATTAAATTAACGTGTTCTCGGGCTTCATTCTGCTGGCAGTGTCTGCAGTCCTCATTACATGGACGTCGCGACAGGGCGTCAGCATTGTTATGCCCTTTTCCACTACGATGTTCTGTCACAAAGTTAAACTCCTGCAGCTGCTCGAGCCATCTTGCAACTTGGCCCTCAGGGTTTTTAAATTGTAGAAGCCATTTCAATGCAGCGTGATCCGTCCTCAACGTAAATTGTCTTCCTATGAGGTACTTGTGGAAATGCTGCAAGGTTTTTACCACAGCCAGCAGTTCTCGTCGAGTCACGCAGTAGTTCCTTTCTGGCTTTGAAAGTGCCTTACTGAAGTAAGCGATTACGACCTGTCTGTCACCTTGCACCTGTGACAACACTCCACCAATTCCCGTGTTGCTGGCATCGGTATCAACGACAAATCTTCCGTCTCTGCTCGGATACCCCAGTATAGGCGCTTCACATAACCGTTGTTTTAGCTCGTCGAATGCTGACTCACAGTCCTCGTCCCAGATAAAATCTCGTTTATCCTCAGTCAGCTGATGTAGAGGTTTTGCAATGTCCGAAAAATTCTTGACAAACCGCCTGTAGTATGTGCACAACCCTAGAAATGCACGTACTTCCGTTTTGTTCTTTGGAACCGGCCACTGTTGGACTGCCTTTATCTTCTCAGGGTCGGTTCTCACCCCGTCAGCGGAAATAACATGTCCTAGGTAGCTGACCTCCTTCTTGAACAGGGCGCACTTCTTTGGGCTTAGTTTTAGGTTAGCCCCTCGTATCCTGGTGAACACTTTCTCCATATTCCTCAGGTTTTCCTTAAAAGTGCGACCCATTATAATGACGTCATCCAAATATACCAGACAGACGTCACCAAGAAGGCCCACCATGACTCTCTCCATGAGGCGTTCAAACGTCGCTGGAGCGTTGCATAACCCAAAAGGCATGACGTTAAATTGCCACAGGCCGCTGCCAATACCCGTACTGAACGCTGTCTTTTCTTTATCTTTCTCGCTGATTTCCACTTGCCAGTAGCCACTTTTCAAATCAATGGTCGAAAACCACTTCATGCCACTGAGCATATCCAGCGTGTCGTCTATCCTTGGTAAGGGATAACTGTCCTTCTTTGTTACATTATTCAGCATTCTGTAGTCCACACAGAATCTTGTGCTGCCGTCCTTCTTCTTCACCAGAACGACTGGAGAAGACCATGGACTCGTAGAAGGCTCAATTATTCCGCTATCATCCATGTCCTTTACCATTTCTGCTACCTCAGATTCCTTAGCCCAGGGTATGCGGCGCGGTCTCTGTTTAATTGGTCTCGCATCACCTGTATCTATCTCATGCTTGACGAGACCTGTTCTCCCGCAGTCTTTTCCCGTTGCAAAGATATCTCGAAACCGTAGCAGAAATTCCTTGGCTTGCTGTAGTTCCGAAGTCGATAAATTGCTCTTAGAATTTTCCAGAAGTTGCTGGATGTAATCAGTTTCGACTTTGGTCGTGTCTTGCTTTGCTGGAGATTTATTGATTTGACGGAGATACTGAACTTCTTCACATCTCCCAACAACACTGTTTTTCTTCAGTTGGACCTCTTCTTTCCCAAGGTTCACAATCCTTACTTTGGATTTCCCTTTTGTCATAACTAATGTCCTCGCGGTGATGAGCTCCGGGTGCCGGCCAGTATCTTCAACCAAAACACATCTTGTTTGCCTGATTTTCTTGGGAAACTTTACTTCGACTAAGGTTTCTGTTCTCGGAGCCAGTGTGGTATTCTTTAAACAATAGAGGTTGCATGACTTAATTCCTCGCAGGAAGACTTCTTGATCTGGGAATTTCAATACTCCCCTGTCGATATCTAAAATACATCGGTTATTCCGCAAGAAGTCGAGACCCAGTATGCAATCGTCGGTAATATTCGCAATTAACGCAGGATGGATATACACTTGATCACCGATTTTGATCTCAATTTCTGTATCACCGAGGACGGAGACTGGCTGGCCGGTTGCTGTCTGAAGTCGGCAGGATGGAGACTCTCTTTGCCACAAGATGGTGCGTTTCAGCAACTCCGGCCTTACAATGGTTCGCGACGCCCCGGTGTCAACGGTAAAATTGCAGGCACGATGATTCAGCGTTCCTTCGATGATCAAACTATTTCCGTTGTGAACTTGATTGATGGTGATGGTTGGGGCTGTGGCCCTGGCGACATTAAATTTTATCGGCTCCTCGTTGACTTGAGTTCCGGAGTCCACACTTTCCCTCTTTTTCTTAGGACAATCGGTGCGAATGTGCCCTTTTTCTCTGCACCCGTAACACGTTGGAATATAGCGGGACTGTGCTGGAGAAAAAGCCACCACTTCTCGGTGACGTGGTCGCGCTGAAGGCGAGACCACCACTTCCCTAACTCTATGCGTACGTGAATCTTGTCGTACGGCTTCTACTTCCAGAGCGTGAGCCATCGCACTTTTTAGAGTTTGGTGGTGTCCGAGTCGCACCGTAGCCCTGACTTCAGGATCCCGTAGACCGTCGATGAATGCTTGCACCAGATTAACTTCCACCGTCTCTGGTGTCATCGACCTGTACGCACGCCGGACCAGTCGTTCAACCTCAACTCCCCATTGCTGCAGGCTCTCGTTCAACCTCTGCGTTCTCTCGCGAAGCTGCGCGCGGAAAACGTGCTCGAGGTGCTTGTCTCCATAGCGAGTGTCTAATCCCTCCATGAGACGCTCCAACGTCCTGCTGTTCGGAGGAAGGTTCTCTAGGACCAGCAGAGCGTCCCCTCGTAGAGCCAAAGTTAATGCCGCAAAAGACTGCTTATCATCCCAGCGGTTTGTTTCGACCAATGTCTCGAATTGGTACTTAAATGCCGTCCAGGAAGACGTGCCATCAAAACGCGGCACATCAAATTTTGCGGCGGATGCACAGGGAGTGTGCGATGGTGAGCCGACAACAACGGGTTCGCGTGCTTCGAGCTTGACAATTTTTTTGTTGATGTCCAGCAGGCGATCTTCGTGGCCATCAATTCTTGTTTCTAGGCTATCAGCTCGGGCGGAAACCTCCTTGACCTCCAAGGTGAGATTCTTTACCTTCTCGCCCAACGTGACGAGGCCGTGGTCGATTTTATCGAGGATCAGGTTCTGCTTAGCCTCCTGATCGCGGCGAGCGGCTTCCTGTTCGCGGCGAGCGGCTTCCTGTTCGCGGCGAGCGGCTTCCTGTTCGCGGCGAGCGGCTTCCTGTTCGCGGCGAGCTTCTTCCTGGTTCGCTGCGATTAGGTTCTGGAGCTTGCGCTGGTTGGCCTCCATACTAGCTTGCATGGCGGCCAACACCGCAGCGAGGTTCAATTCCGAGGATGGTCCTGTTGGCACCTCAGCAGCTTCTGTTGCTACCATACCAGCCTGATCTTCCTCCTCCATACGATGACGCGCAGCATCCATCTCCATTTGCCTTCTTGTTCGTGGTCGCTGTTCGTCGTCCCTCTGTAGTAATGGCATTTCACTTCTGACACCAGTTGTTACGTACGTGGGTAATCAAATGCCGATTTACTAAGAGAACACTTTATTCACCACTAACAATAACAAAATAGTCTAGTCAACAATAATCCGAATCGCAATTAACACTAGAGTACCGTTACACTATCGCTTAGGTCGTTAGATAAAATCACTTCAAGTACTAGGGTAGTTCGCTCTTGATCGCAGTCGAAATCACAACTGACTCGCTTCCGGCCGGGGGCTCGTATTTATATGCGGAGCCAAGAAAATTCTAGATACCGACTTCCCACGAACGATCCAGAATTCCAGAACAATTGAATCGCTTCTCGAAGTCATAAATCATTTTTATTACTCGTGGTAATAACAGTCACTTTCATGCGAATTTCGACTCTATTGTTAACGTCGGAGAGTACCATTTCCCATAAATACCTAACTACTACTTGTAAGTACTTTGTGGATGTTTCGAGATTTTTCTAACGCTGGCTACGTACAACCATTCTAGACCTTTCGAACAGCAATGCGTTTTAATTATTACGTGCTACTCTTTATTTTCTCGGAGATATGGCGGGTTCACGTTTAATGGCGTAACAATATAACGCAAATTCATCAAATTATAATTCGAAATTCCCTTTGAAGAAACCGCAACCGTTTTCATCAGCATGGTGCAAATTTGTACCTGGATTTCTCAGTTTGCGACGTTAGAGGAATATAATTATTAAATGAATAAATAAATAACATGTCTCAGATGATAAGCCAGGTCTGATGTAACGAAACTTGAGTCAAGTCGAAAGTCAAGCTTATCCAAAGAGGACACTATAAATAGTTAGGATTAGGAAGATGTATGATTAGTTCCACGTTGTAAGAGTCAACTAAGAGAAACGATTACGTTAAATTTAGGTACGCTACACGTGGATTAGAGTCGTGCCAACTAATTTAGGGTTAGCTACACCCATAAGAGAAAACGAGCACAGATACTGAGCATAATCCGCATTAAATATAATCACAAGTGTAAAAGAGAGACGTTATCGTCTGTATAACCAAAACCAAACTGAGCACGAGAGCACGCACTTTTATGTTGAATTCTTTTAACTTTATAGCTACCCTATGGATAGGAAATAAAAAATCGGTCAAAAACAAATCGAAATTGCGCTGGAATGCGATTGGTTCGACCACAAAATATACACTGTAAAACATTTTAGAAAGGTTTGTTTGAAGTTTTTTTTTTTTTCATCAGAATAAATATCGATGAGTGTGAATGATATCATGTGCCGATTGAGTAAATATCCAATAGTAGATAGTTTGGTGTATTATTACTTAAGAACACAGGAAATAACTGCTAATAGGGCTGGTCAACCACCGCCGCTTCAAACAGCTTGGAAGAAGTTAGATACACATGTGATCGATAAAATAGTACGTTGCTGTTGTCGTGTCAATATTTCAATATTAGATTTGCATATATAAAACCCTACACCTAGCTGATGTTAGATACGACAATATGTGTGCAGAATATAGTAACGCGTTTACATGAGTTGATTCAATATCATTGGTAAACAATAAAGACATAAGAAGATCATGACGCGTAAACTTCTTTCTCAGCCCCGCAGAAATCGAAAACGTATTATTTGCATGAATGTTTTAATCTTGTTAATGTATCGAGACGTTGTGGGCTATCCACCCTTGTTTTTCCGCTCTAAAATATTCTAGAAGCTGCATAAACTGGGATATGGGACTGTGCCAGTGGGGCTCTTGATTCGCTAACGCTATGAAGTGGGGGATAATAGTTTTACCTCACCTCCAGCCGAGTCGGGCGAGGTCGAAGCGAATAAACCGACGAGTCGAGTCAATTTCCGATATTAGATTTGCCTGCAAGCAGAAGTGAGGCGACGGTATTCCAAGTCTGCTTTATCTTTAGATAGGACATTAGTCGAATGGAGTTTTCAATCAAGCTGTGGCGTCTTGATCGATACGACTAACACTGATTGAATTTGGACGGGTTCAAGATTTTTCTTGCTTTTACGTAAACTAAATACCCCTTTGAAAATGTGATCGAAAATCTTGTAAAGTAACTTGCATACATGTTAAAACCAGCTATGCTTTATTGGTCATTACTACGCTATCCTTAATACCCCTTTGATTAGCTAGTTACTTGTTCAGAACCTCGACGGACAAGATTACACCCTAGATCTAGTTTACGTTACTATGGATGCGTTTGATATTCACCAATCATATTTATTGGTCCATTTAGCCTGGCACATGTCGTCCAAGCTATAGCTATTTTATATGGAAAGATGCGTGTTCTGGTTGCGAGTTATGGATGGTGACGGAAGCGGGAGCGCCTTTTCCCTCACCGATACATCACTTAGTTCGAGCTGTGCTTCCTCCTCGCTAAGCCACCGCGCGGAAGCACATGTTCATAGCACATCTTACTCGCCCCGTTACAAAGCTTAGCATCAGTGGAAACAGTCACATCGTTTCGTAGTTTATCTTTCACATCCCAGCAGCAAAGCTGCATAACACAACTCTGGTGGAAAAGCATCGTAACGCATACAAGGTAGAATCCAAATTCAAACAAATCCAGGACATAACTACGTAAAGTATGTACAAATTATATGCATAGAGCCATTTCGAGTACATACGTCGTTGTCAATTGCCATGAAGGGCACATAAAATTCAATAAATAAACTCCAGGATCAAGTTATATCTCGAATGGGGGCTTCATAAAATCTCCCAAGTTCGCATCCAATGACATTGGCTGTGAGCGGGGAAAAATAGGAAATTGTGTTAAAATTCACGGGATTACGTTCGTCAAGAGGGATTTCGATCAGAAGCATCCGGAAAACATGCCACCTTGCCAAATACGTGTCTCTGCTTAGTGAGATACGTAGATATTCCACGAAATTCAGTCAATGAAATTATTACAGAGTAAACATTATATGAGCAAGTATAAACATCGGACGTCACAGTCGTTGCTACGACGGCTGCTGTTGATTCACTCGGCTCAGCGTACAGACCGAAGGTGAAGACGGAGGAAGTTTATTGCAATATGTACTACCAGATAATATTTATAGTTCTCAGTAACTATTCTAAAAATTGCACACGTCTCGACTCCACTCACCACTGGTTGAAGCTTTGAAGAGCAACGTTTTAACAAGGATCATCGTGGTATTTTGGTAACATGATAAACTCAATATTTACAGAAACAGCAGATTTATTTGAATCATAAATTAAAAACGACCACTGATATTTACAATATTGGTTACACCGACTAGTTTTAATACTTAACAACTCTGTTTCCGTTTGGTTTACATATAATAATATTGTTTGTTTGGTGCCTTTTAAACATAACACAAAATATATTGATTCCGAGCAATGGGGCAGTGGATTAGTTAACCGCGAAGCCGGTTAACTGTTAGAAAATGTTTTAGTTACGCGTAGAACAGTGCGGATGATATTTGAGAACTGCTGTAGGAGGGATGCATTAACATTCAGGGGATTAGCAAGCAGGGTACGAGTCGGAGAGAAAACCTTTTTAGAAGCAGAACAAAGAAAAGTACGCATCGTTGCGTAATACTCGTTGTGGACTGACATCTGCTGCTTTTACATAGAAGGGACAATTTGAATTTCAAAGCTCGCCTTACACCTTACTGTTGCCCTGAAGACTAGAAAATTTCAAAATCAAGAAAATATGTGCTCGCTATAGAGATCGCTAGAATAATGTGTGTCTGATTAAAAGCTTCCTATTTAAAACGTTCGGTTAGACTAAAGACTGTTAGACTGTAAGGTACTACCAGGAGAAGATCTAGTCTCACAACATCGACTCCTGGTAATGGAATCAGTTGTCAAAATAAAATGCAACAAAAGCAAAGAGCGAAATAAAATGGTGTATGCTAGAGAAGAATGATTGTGCGAACAAGTTTAGAGAGCGAGTGGTAGACAAAATGATAGAGATGGGAGACATGAATGATCGAAGTATAAATGAAAGCTGGAATGAGTTGGCGGAGTGTATCAGGCACGCAGCGAAAGACATTTTGGGAGAGACGAGAGGAAAAGGCACAATAGATAGGGATACATGGTGGTGGTCGATAGAAATTCAGAATGTGTTGAAAGAAAAGAAAATTCAAGGAATGGCAGCCTGTAGAAGTGGAAAACGGTAGTTTGAAAGCGGAAAGAAAGAGGGAGTATGAAGTTTTGAAGAAAAAAGCTAAGAAAGCCGTGGCATTAGCAAAATCAAAGGCCTAGGACCAACTGTACAACACACTGGACAGTCCTGCAGGCCAAAAAGAGCTGTACCGGCTAGCTAGAACAAGAGAAAGACGAAGGATTTTTGTCAGGTAAGATGTGTAAGGAATGAAGCTGGAGTGGTCCTGTCGGATGATGACAAAATCAAAGAGAGGTGGAAGGACTATTTTAAAAGACTGATGAATGAGGAATATAATTGGAGTGGGATTTTCGAGAGTAAACCAGTGAATGTAGGGTTAGTGAAAATGGTTAGTATGGATGAAGTCAGAATAGCAGTAAATGGAATGAAAAATGGTAAAGCCATTGGTCCAGATGGAATACCCGTTGAAGCGTGGATGTTATTGCGAGTGGATGGATGGACGTGGTTAGCTTTATTCTTCAATAAGTTGTTGCAGGAAGAAGCCATACCTGATGATTGGTGTAACAGTTCTTTGGTGCCCATCTATAAAAACAAAGGTGATGTGCTGGAGTGCAACAAGTATAGAGGAATAAAGCTAATGTCACATACTATGAAAGCCTGTGAGAAAGTTATTGAGAGGCGGTTGAGAGAAGAGAGTGAAATTTCACAGAACCAATTCGGTTTTATGCCTGTAGCCCGATTCATGTAATGAAAACCGTAACGATATCGTAGCGATTTAGTCGTTTAGACCATTTCCGTATTCACATCCATCAATCGAGTTTGAACGACACGGTATACATGTAGATGGATGGAGAGGGAGAGGAAGGCCGAAGAAAAGATGGATGGATTGTGTGAGAAGTGATATGAAAGAAAAGGGAGTTAGTGATAGTTTGACTGGTGACAGGATAGAATGGAAAAAGAAAACGTGTTGCGCCGACCCCAAGTAATATGGGATAAGGGCAGGAAGAAGGTTAGATTAAAGAGGAGAACATAAATTTCGAATTAGGACAGGTGAGCTTTGCAAACCTTGGACATTCGCTGTAGGTACGATGCTGTGACAGATTCATTGAAATATAGTAGTGTACATCAGTGTTGCGTAACTCTCATTCATTTCGCACTAATTAGCTAATCCTGGCATTGGCGACGAGTAGGGTGTGCTAAACAGGCTCCAGGGTATTTCGCGAATCACCCAGTGTTAAGTGCACGTGAGAATTGCCGCGCTCCACATAACTCAATTATGAGCTTGACGGCACCGCATAAGCACATTACCTTCATATTGGAGCAACGCTATAACTTTTTATCGCATGCATAACAGGTATATTAATCTTTAGATTATAGGCGTATTGGCTGTTAATATTCCCGCTGGCAACATATAGCTGTAGGTGTTACAGCGTAAAGTTGTGAGATTGTTACATGATTATTAAAAAAACAAAACAATTGTGTTTGATTCCCAGAAAATTGGTTAAGATAACAAATGAATTGACCTCCTTCAAGGGACGTGACCTATGAATTAATCACCAACACGAAGGTTGAGAATGTGAAAATGGCAAGAGATATAAATCCCAAATTAATTATTCAATCCACTGCTCTGCATAGTAAAAGGGTCTTGAAAGGACTCCGGGGGACCGTCGTGTGCATATGAGAGTATTACCCGAATATAAACGATTATCCTTTGACCGTTACTGGCTAATGCCGGTGAGATCTGTTCGAAGCGGTCCGCACCGGTGGATCTGGACAGTCCCCGCGCGATTTCCGTTCGCTACACCACTTAGATCAGTTCAATGCACCTCGTTTTAGACACAATTGCTACGTAAAAAAGCTTATAGGTAAATAAATAACCACGATTTTACGCAACTTGAACTGCTAAAAGCTTTTCCTAAATGAAAATTTATTATTCCGAGAAGAATCTCGAAATCCAAAAATTACGAAATGATTGAATTTCATGTGAGATTACGCTAAAGCTATTCGTCCGTGGAGTACGTGCATCGCATACTAATTAGAGCTCAAAGGGATATAAATCAAATTAAGTATATAAAAAAAAACGCCTTAATGTTGTTTGAAGAAACTTAAGTCCGTACTCAGTCTCGCTAATTCCGCTCGTTGGTAACAAACTGTTTAAAAAAAAACTCCAAAAAAATAAATCGTTAAAATTAGTGCTAGAACCAGAAAATCAAGAAAATAGAAAGAAGATTCCTACCTACGTATAGTTACATGGGAGAGAAAATGAGCAATTCCCAAGAAACATTAACTTGGAAGTTTGCGTACATAACGGAAAAGTTTCAGGTAAGTTTGTTCTCCATTACTATATTAACTGTTTGGTCCAATTGAACGTGGGCGAGGTAGGTATATGAACGAATTTCGCGTCTGTCCTGAATTGGTGGTCATCGGCACCTGTACAGTCTGGATTTTATTAGCAACTCTATTAAGGAGCGCCTGTCAGGTAATTCCATTAATGACAACGAAATTATTCCCTGAAAAGTCCATTGCATCGATTTAGTGCACTTTATTTTCAGTTCGTCTTAATTGATTTTTTTCATTTTAATATACTTTCTTCTGGATGTTTTATAAATTGGCATAGCATCATCAAAGCAAAGGCCGGAACATTCAAATGAGATTTGTGAAAAGCTCCTCCGTTGCCTTGCAGAATTGCAAATTTAATTTTTCCAGAGCTTTGCTGCGCTCCCGGTGGGTTTTAAATGAGTGTAAAAGTTGCAAAAATTGCCACTGGGTGAGTATGTACTAGGAATTAATAATAATAGTAAACGTGGCGTAACAAGCTGAACTCCAGCGTTTAATTAATATGTGAACAGATTGCTTAATTAAAATGAAAATGGTTTTAGAATCTTGGCTCTGGGAACATTATATTCTACCGTAGCGAAGAAAATGTCTATTATTCTATGTACATACTCGTACTTTGTACAAGTTTCTGATGAATTAGTTCCAAATTTTAAATAATTCGTGCAGAACTGTTTCCAGTTAGAAAAGTTGTCAAATGATGAAACGAGTAGATAAAAGTGACAGGTGTTTATTTTCTAGTCATTTGTGGAATAGCTCTGTAGTTCCATTTGACACTCTTGTAGTCACGCAAAATAGTAATCAGTTAATTTCTTATTTGTAACTTTGCGTTCTTTGTTGTAAAAAAATAAATTGGCTTTCTTATTTCATTAAGGACATGAATTACCTTTTTTTTATGGTGGAAAAAATCATCCAATGACAAACCCCGCTCTTGGGCTGAGCGGGAGATAGTGTCAGACTCTTACTGACTAAAAGACCCACCCTGTTCCTTCTAGCCTTCATACCGGGAATCGAGTTCCCTTTCGGATAACCCGATTTGTGAAGTACTTTTAAATACGAAAAAAATCTGACTGCCGTGGCGATGTTGTCATGACTGAGTCTATTTATCTATAATATGTATGTATTTAGAAATATATAAGTATGTTTATCAGTTGTCTAGTACCCATAAAACAAACTCTGCTTAGCTTGGGACTAGACGGCGTTGTGTGAAAGTTGTGAAAAAAAAAATTGTTCGAACCGATGATGACAAGCCAGGGTCCAAGCCCCACAGGAATAAATTACGAAAACTGTTCCAACGTATATGTTAGCAGAAAGAGCTAATTGCAGTCTTTTAAACCTGTGGAAGCTCCTCCTCCATCTGAAGACCTGTGTGGACCCTGACTAGTCATCATAAGGTCGAACAGTCTATTCATTCGAAATCCTGTAGTAGAGCGGTTATCATGCTTCAAATACGTAATTACTTTGTGAAAGCATTACTTGATTCTCAATTAAAAATAATTACATGTAGGAAACCCAGTACCAGAACCCAAAGAAAAACTACATTTCCATTTTATTATCCGATATCTAGTTGAACATCTGGATTCCATCAGATTTTAGTACCGGACATTCAGCTGGACGCCATCCTTTCACAAAGTAAAGATTTTAACGAAAAATGCTATTACATACAACGTTGTTTACTGCACTATTACTATTCTTTGTAAGAACAGCTACAGACGGTTACTTTGTATCGTAACCACTATTTCTTATAGGCAAGAGTGCTCTATTTTAAAGCACGTTCGCGCTTTTCATCAGGTGAAGCTGCGGACACGAAGAGCTATTCCAGAATAATAATGAAATAGGATTCTTGAAACCACCGTGGCATACATAATATTTTATTGGTTCTACACAGTGGAATGAAGAAAATCGTTCCGTGAGTTTCAATCTATTACCACAATTCATTGGTGACTGGAATGGTCCAGCACTTATTGAATAACACATCTTCCTTGGAACAATTAATATAATTTATGAGAACATTACTCTCACTTACACCGAGGTAGAAAAAAGAGGGAATAAGCGCATTTGTACAAAAACTAACTGTCACACTAAATGATTTAGGTATCATTATGTGCCGCACCGGCGGGACAGCAACGTTTGCGAGAAATTGGATGTGGGCGTCGTAAAGCGCTAGTTGTATGCTCCGTTATCTTCTGCTTTTAAATTAATTAAACTGTGTAACGTGTAACAATATACTTCAACTAATAAATCTAAAAAGGATGGAAAATTCTGACGTTCACAAGGCATGGGTGCCTGATGATATGATTAACCGACGAAAATTTTCAGTGTAGTAAAAACTTTTCCTCTTCAAAGGCGTGTAATTTGATGAATGCTCTAAAGGAATATCTCCGATGTTAGGCCTTACGTAACAACAATAAATCATGTTACACAATACGTGACTCTACACTTAAGCATGACAATAAAGCGGCAGCTTCACATACATACGTTGTCAGACACAAGCATTACTCATACGATCAGAAGACTGGATGGCGGGCACACTGCAGTTAAAGCTGGATTTCATTTCGGCCTTTGAACTTATTCAATGGGGTAATCTGCGTACCTAGACTGAGTCAGAGGAAAAGAACTGTTTAGGTTTGTTAATTTAAATTAGCCAAATTATCTAGTGAGGATGAGAAGCAGACGACCTTTGAAACATTAACTTCTTTGCAGTGGTGAATCAACCTCACGAAACCAGAGTATACACTTTGTCGGAGAAGAAATGCAGACACTTGAAATAATAGCGTTTGGAAATTTTGAAAATTGAGTTCTTATATTGATAATGATCGATCAGGTGAGTAAATATGGAACCTTTTGAAACATTAACTCCTTTGCAGTGGTGAATCAACCTGACGAAACCAGAGTATACACTTTGTTGGAGAAGAAATACAGACACATGAAAAAATAACGTTTGGAAATTTTAAAAATTGAGTTCAATATAAGATAATGATCGATCAGGTACGTAAATATAGCAAAGATTTTGAAACTACAGACAATCGATCGCGGAATAAGGAAAAACATCATACAAGGAAAGAGGGGAGGATTATATCCGGCAGTGTGTAGGAAAAGCTTGCTCGTAAATTATGATGCTATTAGAATGTATTTTGACGAAACAGGATCCCATACACTTGAATGTAGGGGATCTTGTTTCGGGGGATGAATCGTTTCTTAATGTATTAGAATCTCCAAATATAGTAAATGGTTTTGTGTCGCTAGTGATTCAAGATCTTATTCTGAGCTTGATTACTTTAAGTAAATATATCTGAAAGAACCCGATATAACGTGTTTCAAAATTGGCGAGTTTAGATAGATAGAAAGAAAGAAAACTATTTTATTTGGGATACACACTCGTAGATAAACACAATGCAGTAAAAATGAAATTATCTGTATCAATTTACCCAACTTTCCCATACTAGGTAATTAGTTTGCGCGGAATCCTAACTCTTTTTCAAAAATAACCAAGTTTCAGAGATCAAACGAAACAAAAACAAAAATTATGATAATTGTGTACACAAACGTTGCACGTTTTTGTGTTTATTATCATTGTGTTCTATTGAGTTGTATGTGTGTTGTGTGTGTATTGTGTGTTGTATTGTATTGTGTAATTGTGTACTGATTTTGGTCATATGTATAACAAGCCAACTTTTCAATTTTATTTATTTCAGGTTCATCCATTGTTTTGGCGCCTTTCCTAACCAAATAAAGAGGCACCAAATCACATATAATATTATTGGAGCACTGTAAGTATATATGAAATGTATCAAAATTTTACTATACGATAGCAATTAAATGACAGACAAATGCTTATTGCACTAGTTTGAAACACACTAGTGCACATCAAAATGTAGGCAGCAATAACCAGAGCGCATAAACAGGACGGCTATTCAAAAGAGATTGAATTTATTCACGTGCGCGGTGCAGTTGATTCTAGACAAAACTGATCTGATTCGCTTTACCGAAGGTCTGCTTTAGTCATTAATTTGACTTGAAAATGACTGATAACATAATTTGCAAGGTAGAACAGACCAAGTTGTAATTTAATTTAAATAACGAAGGGTCTGGGTTGGCAGTTCATGGCGTAGTGTTAGGGCTTCATGAAAACACTATTACTCACAAGTTTACCCAAAAATAACGATCTTGAAGCTTATATAGATGCAGAATATTCGTGAGGTAGTCGTAAAAGACGGTATGAATGCAAACTCACTTTTAACCAAGGAAAATATCCCAAATTCTGAAATGAATGATTGAATTCTGACAAGTGCCGAAATTAATTAACCAAACCAAGAACAAAATCTGAACAGATTTATTAATTACTGGCAATTAGTGATGAAAGATTAAACAAATTAACACCTGATGTAACTAATACATGAACGTACCTAAATCGTTAACGGGTTGTGCATATTAATTATGGAGCGGCAAAGAATAACCATGAACCCCTAGATAAACTTCCAAAGGAAATTTATATTCCTGGAATTTCTTTGAACAACGGATTTTGCTTACTTATATGCCAATCGAGCAAAATGTGCGTAAATATAGATGTAACAATGCTTTATCTACCTCCATTAAAGTTTCAAAGGTACATTAATTGTTTTTCTAAAAAGAACGACGAATGCAAAACGTTTTACAATGAACGGGAAAATTCATCAAGAACTTTTTATAAAGAAAACACTATAATACTTTTTTAAAAGAAGAATGTTTACTTAAAAGCGCTTGCACCCCTTGTAGCGTTAAGCTACTTATAAAACCTTTGATACAAAACCAGAAAATCTCAAATAATGATAGTTTTTAAATTCTGTTGGCAAAATGGAGTATACATGTCATGAGACTGATGGGACATAGCTATCTATCAAGCTTTCAGCTTAGCTTGCACGCGAGCATGTCTCCAACACGACTCAGGCCAAACATAATTACGTTCACCATGTTGACTTTAAACGTTTAGTTCGTGAATTACTTGCAACATAGCTGTATAGCACGTTACATCGACGAAAACTTCTCAAAGACGTGCGTTATTAAATTTTCCTCAAAAGCAAGAATTTTAATAATAGAATGGGTATCTCCTGTAACATAATTCATTTTTGTCATCACGACACGGCCTCTAGAGATTTCAGAAATGACATCAGGTTGTCTATGGCAAGTGTTAGTCATCAGTCACTTGCCTATAGAATGGAATGCTTTCAAAAAGTTACAAAAATGTAAAGGAAGCTTTATAGTTTCATAATACGAGGAAAATGTTCAGTTAAGAGAAAACAGAAAGCTCTGAGAACATTCGCAGTTTCAATACCCGGTTAATAAAAATGTCGGTAACTCGCTTGTATTCTAAACCTGCACAGTGAAATGAAACCATTCTGGGGTACGTTTTAAAGAAATTTGATTTGAATTGCGGTATCTCCATTTACAACTTTGTCTTGTATAAAATTGAATTTCAATTGAAGTCTTCGACGTACGACGGAAACGATTTCAACGTGTACACCTATAGTATATTTCATGTTATTGCAATTGCTGTGCGGATGCGGAACACCAAACGTGGGCGTCACGTCACATCAAAGTATCACATTACTCGATTCCATAGTGGGAACCCAGAGTGGCTCTATATTCAATTTACCATTTAAAATGAAAGCATGAAAACTGAATCCTTAAGAAACTGTATTCATAGCCGAGTTGTACGGAAAGACATTAGTACAGCTCAATTTATTGATTCCCCGCCATTATACTCACAAAGTAGGTTTCAATATGAGGAATAACAACGACGTGAACATGTTCCTAGCTTCATAAATTATACAGAGGTTCAGTGGAATCGCAGAAACTGGTGGTAACGTACTAGATTTAAGCACCCACCCCCTTTTCCCATGTCGTAACAATGGGGTGAACTACCTTACGTCTTGAGGCTTATTGTTCGCTTTCTACTTTAAGATTGAGACAAACGTATTGAGATTCTGTATAAATTTGGATATCATCTCTGAATACGAGAATTCAATGTAACATACATGCTCATTGTATTAGTTTCTGCGACAACATTATCTATAAGTTACTGTTTGAGTCTATTATCAATGTTCTCCATCAAATCACCTTGAAAGGAGTCTATACTTCACAATATAGCAAGTCGAGGTGCGGTAGCGTTAACTTCAATTATGGAAAAAGCCTCATCAGCTACGCCCGTGACGTAGGTATGGGTAATTAATGTGTTGTTAGATTTTAGCTCAACGCCCAAACTAAAAGCATTATCAGGTAAGCTCATTTCCTTCTCTACTTAAAAGTAAGTGCTCGTAAAAGTATTGTAAAGGACAGTAGGTTGTATATTGTTAGACAACAGTATCATGAAAAAGGTTAATGCGAATTGAAAATAAGACGTTCCATTATCTTTATCCAACAGTGAAACCCACAAGGAAATCCAAGTTACATAACACCCTCTTTCTTGTACAGAAACAGAACATACGCAGCAAAAATGTAGTCCCTTTATGGAGTCGGTCGATGAAGTTTTCGAAACCAATATAGAAGTATATAATCAATGTATTCTTGCAGTCTGCGAGTCTGCGGGCGCGTCGCGTAGTTATATAACATTCAGCAGTCCTGTCTAATCAATACGGGCGCCCGGCACTTCATGCTAGGGCCAATGTACGAGGAAAAAGCTCGAGTCAAGCTCCACTCTACGGATATCTTGGCTAACATCTTGGCACAGGCTCTGCCTGACGTTGGCGTTCCCGTTTTGACGTTTTCAGTGCATAGGATCACGTGTAAATGTGACCGTTCAGATCCAAGTATCAGATATTGGTCGAATTGATTTCCGTTGCCCCCAACAAAAGTTTATATGTATCGGATGTTATTTTCGTTACGTAATTGGATATGTTTCGAACAACAAAATTCTTATGAAACCTATGCAGAAGTTCTTTTTATCTTTTTGTAAAGAAATTTAAGATTCCCCAAGGTGGCAAATGCGGTCATTAGAATATCTCCAAGAAAGAGAGCAAAATGCTGGTTGTATTAAATCTTATCTCTGGAATTTTCCGAGGAGGAAGTTGGGCCACACCTACAAGTTTTACATTTGTGAATAAGATCTTCTTGCCCATTGCCTATTAAATCCTACGGCACTGAGATGGGATTATTCACGAACTGCCCGGTGGTTCAGCGCGAAACAATTTAAATAAAAACCTATTTTCCAACCGACTACTTACTATTTTACATTACATTGCCATAATTCGTCTTCGAATCTATGAAACGGATTTTTTTAGTCAGTATTATCATAGCTAGGCCAATTTGCGTAGAATGTCTATAAAATGGGGGAACTCTCAGAATAGTCCGGGGCAATGTTCGGATAAAGAATGTCATAGTACATTTTTATTACTTGCGTTGGCATTCCTTCTTTGGCACAAATAGGCCACAAATCACATTATTCTTTGTGACAGTGGAAAATGTGTTACAATTCTACATGCATTAAATTTTAATATTTATAGTTCCATATCGTTATATTATTGCTACTTTAAACATCGTATTCCCATTTCAAAAATAGTATTTCCCATTTGTATCCTTATTTAAGTGCATATTACTTACAGAAAGAACTCATACGCAGATTTGTCCAATATAAATTTTTATTCATCCGTAGGCAGGATACTTTACGGGAAAACAAAATAACTAGAAGAATAGGCAACCATCACACATATTTTCTTAGTCTTGATGTGGCACTCTCGCGAATATATATGGATGGGAATTTTGCTGTCAGAGACCACATGGAACAGTTACGTAACAAGATCTGGCAGAAAATATTTGCAATGCTATTTCCAAAGGCAGAGTTTTTGCCCATTATTACCGTAAGTTTGAACATGGACATAATGTAGGTACTCATTACGTAGCACAAACATTTCCCAATGTTGTTGTTTTTTAATTAAAAGTATCGGCTAAATAAAATTATCATCTAAAGGATAGGCTGGTTTGCGAAAACGACATCCATTTACCATGACAAGTTCCGGCGAAAATACAAAAATCGCTCCGTAAGAAAACAAAAACTTCGTAACGTCTAAAAGCCAAAACTGAGCTTACTGATAAGCACAAGAATAGTTTTCTTAAGGGAAACCCTGGCGGTGGGCCAGCAAAAAGGTAAGACGAAAAATAAAACTCTCTTCACCTACATATATTGCCGTCCTAGCCATGTTACGACTAGGCAAAATTGAACTACAAGTAACTGTGTCAATGACAAACACGCACGTAACACTAACAGGCTATTGTGAAAGGATACCCTGAATTTTGTTTCAAGGACTTTCTTCAGCAACCCCAGTCATAAACACGAATTTATTGGAACAACGACACGCAAGTCCCCTTATGACCTGTGACCTTTCCTACTAATAAAACTTTGACGTAAGAACGAACAAGGTGTCAGTCTGCTAATTTATAAGTATAGATAGCTCCTATAGGTACGTAATGTCCTCCATTTTGTAGATACGGTGAGCGCACGGAAAGCGGAGATACATTACCGACTCCTGGAAATCGATACGAAAAGTACACAGATATCGAAAATGGTCGATGACTGGAAGCTTCTAATGGCGGTGTTCATTTACATGTAAATTGACAATTTTTGCCACGCCAAAAATACCTTGATGGATCCGTACCTATCTGTCAGTGTTAAGATGAAAATGGAGACGTTCGTTTTGAGCCCAATCTTGTGGAAATCAATATACTTGGTAAGGCACTTTTATAAACGCAGTAATATCTTGGGTTTCAGGGACAGCAAAATCATATGTCGCTAAAAAGGCTAACAGACAAAAGTCGTGGTCATTTTACAAAGGTTCTGTTATGCCAACTTTGCTACAGAATACTAAAAAACTGACCATTTCACGCTACGAGTATCCTCGAACCCGTATAATCTGATAATAAAAATGTTTGCCGAAATAGAAAGACGGAACGATCCCAGAGGTATGTCGGATACGTAATCCCATCTGATTTATACATACGAGTACACACTGAAAATATTTTGCAGTTACATTCATGAAAGGGGTAGTGCAAAAACTATGTTGAAAGAAATGTGGTTTTATTACATTTTTCTAAGAGTGTTATGGTCAATAGAAATAATGCCTAAAAGTTGGAAACGCGGCCTTGTTCTAAAAATATGACGATGTGAGTAATTGAGGTTGTTGGTTTTCAATGCTACGCGCTACGCAAGATTCTCGTAGACCATCGATCGGCTACGAAAAATTTAAATTGTCTTACAGTCTTTACTTCTACTTCGCCTTCATCAAATTATAAGAATACAAGACGAGACGTCAGATGAATAAAATTTCCGTTCTCCAAGGAAAACTACTGAATGTTTCATTGGATCTCGTACAGTTTACCCACAGGGGGTTATTCTTACGTGCAACGATGACAATGTACGCGAGAACTACTTGCATAATGAAATCGCAACATTTGAATAACATCGGCGAGGCTCTCCACCCTACGAGGGAAGCAGGATAACACTATACGTAAGAACATCCTAGAACAAATGTAATTTCAAATACTGAACAGCTTAGGCGGCTTACAAACAAGATTATTCTACCACACGACTGCTCTCAATGATCAAACTCGAAATTTCTTCGTTTAACTTCCTCGAAGTTAATTGAGTTATTTAATCAGAGTTGGCGAACGTATGCGAGTTAGCGTCCCCTTATTCACCTTCAACAAGACACAGCTCGATAAGTTTCCAATTAAATGTTTTCACGACTGGAATGTTGTGCAACACTCGAGTTCAGCAAAGTCGTTGTTAACAATAGATACGAATAGCGTAGTTCTAAAGCTGCACTAACGCTATTGTACTCCAAGAAATATTACGAGGGTAAAACACACTTGGAAGCTGCTACCTCTGTATCATAGTTCTTACGTTGTATTTCGTTTTTTATTATTTATGTCTCTAGTCGGTGATCCCGAGGATACAAATCAAATATTTATTTTAGACACGAGCGGAACGATGTTAATAATCTTTTGAAGTGTGAAGAAACGTTCTGATTCGATGCTCAACGTTACAAGTTTGTGAGAAGCTGAGTAAATAATACGAGACGCAATGAAAAGCCTACTTTTATGTCGGCAGTCCCTTAAGAAAAAATTAATCTGGAAAGTAAACTGTCCTTCAGGTGCTTAATTGATTCTTGTTTTTCACTCCATCACGAGCCATTTAATCTTTGTAAACAAAACCTTAATTGAAGCAGGTTTTACGATATGAGATTCCTCGTAATTATGTCATTATGGTACATTGCTTTCTACCTACCACTATCCTATATACAAGTAGTCACGCCCAATGTTCTGGAATGTTCCCTGCCGCACAATACGTACCTGCCTAAACCCCGGGTTACTTCGGGATTATCCCAGAAAATGCTCTATCTATAATATTTTATTTCGAAGAACTTTCATTCAGTTTTATCTGAACAGGATTTCAGAGAAATCCTGGACATACGTTGTGCATTAAGACGGAGTTCGTTTCAGAAATCTGGGTTTTCATTTTGAATATTTATATGATCTCATAAGCATTGGTCAGAAATGTTGAAATGGTTTTGTAATAGGAATCTTGCATTATACAACATGTTTCTTTCTACCTATAAATGTCCGTTGTAGACTTTAAAATCCAACCAATGTGCCCCAAACCGGCTTCGTTAGAAAGGCAATGCAAAGATGGATTGAGACCATTAAAACAACGCATAGAAATGCATATTTCCTCCTTTTCCAAGAAAAAAACAAAATGTATTCCTTCTTATAGCGAAAAAAAAAAGTATTTTTGTACCTTGTAAATGCCTGATATCCGGTAGTCCGTTATCTTCATATATAAAAGGAGAAACTGCCTGACAGACATTTTTCGACGCATAGCCGAAACTACTACAAGGACTAGGACTGTGAAATATTGACTAGGTTTCCTTTCATAGCGCAGGCGAGCAATAAGAGAGGATTTTTCAAAATTCACCCCCTAAGTGGATCAAACGGGATACCAAAGTTTGTAGAGAGAAATCTACTTTCACGCGGACGAAGCCGCTGGCAGAAGCTAGTCTCCCATGAATCCATTAGCGGATAGATTGCCTTACTAACCGAATATTTCTGTATACTTACGAGTATATCGCATCTAGAAAGGAATGAACATTTTATATTCTACCCGAGAAAAGTGCTTGTGAGTGCAACTCGGGGCAAATGTTTTTTTTTTACCATAAAACATTATTAGATTCACCTCTGGCCTTTTCAGCACGTAATCTAAACGAGCCAACGTCAACCAGTCAACTTATAACTCCTCCGTTTTTAAATGACGTAGGTAGATCAATTTTCTACTGCATATTGTCTGTAAAACATTATAACTTCCGTTATATCATTCACAATATTAGATGAAATGTCAACTGCGTCGTGAAACTGTCTGGCAGTCGTGCGATCCATCTCATTCGACTTATTGATCCGGTAACAACGTGGCTAGTTTTTGCTGGAGAAAAAGGTGACCTATTTTAATGCGTTTCCGAGGGACGTGAAACACGTTTTAAAGTAAAGGAAATTATCAGGCGTACTTATCGCCAATTGCCTTTTAATGTTTTCACTGCTGGGAGTCAGGCCTCCTCTTTTGGAGAGGGAATGGGCGGTAATCCTCCACGCAGGTCTAGTGCGGGTTGATGGATGTGATATCTTTGAATGTTTAGTTCTAGGATATGCCGGTTTACGCTCACGATGTTTTCCTTCACCGTTTTGAGAGCAGTAGTGATAAAATAAATTACACAAAGTAATGCTCCTAGCTGTATTTGAACCCACGCCGTACAACTCGTTAGTCGTGGCCGTTATCACTGTGCCACCACTGCTCAAATGGCATATGGTAATTACGAAAAATACGTTTACTTTTCTTTTATTTGCACATTGTAAGAAAATTCATATGGTTCCTGTTTTCGCCTGACTAGGGGGTAGTAGTATTGTAGTATTCAGTAGTAGAATCGAGTTAGGGCCAGCCATTTGTTAGTACCAAAGTGATTTTCAGTGTTTCTGTAAAGTATGCTTCATCATGACAGCTGATATTCTTGTGAAACTTCGCTTCTACTCCTTAAGTGCATAATGTCGCGTGCCAGACACTGAACACAGTCAATTTGCAGTAAATCACCTAAGAGGTCAGGAGTGACGTGAATCGCGCTACACGAGCGCTCTAGAATCTCCTAAGGTAAGGTAATTACTGATGTGAGTCTAAAGGTTGCCTGTTACAGGTTTGCTTGGCATCCAAAAACCTTTATAGAAACGTACACGTTTCTCTTCTAAAGCCTGCCAAAAAATCTGTTAAAGTAGCATCGTCGAAGTTGAAACGAAAGCAAGAATTTCTTTAGTTCTCTTCCCTAATAAAAGCTTTATTGGAGAAAGTTTTTAAATTACTTTATAATGAATCAATGCAATCCAGATTATTCAACACCACCTTCTGCTTCCAGCGCGCCCCAAGGAATTGTCAGCAACTGTAGAGGCCCAGCAGGGTCGAAGCCTACTGGGGCCAAGGGCCTAGTTCCGAAAATAATGTATGTACCTAATGCAACGAAGGAACGGGGTGGGTTTTTTAGTCAGTAAGAGTCTGACACTATCTCCCGCTCCGCCCAAGAGCGGGGGATGTCATTTGGATGATTTTTACACACCGAAAAACAAAGACTACCTTCTGCAAGCGGGTATGCCCATATAAAAGTAGCAAACATGTCTATGTCACGCAATGATACAGTAGCATTCTACTGTTGAAAGAATTTTTAAAAGCTGTTCCTGTAATTTATGAGTTTATTCATTGCAAACAAAAACCTTTCCTCTTTTATATTACAGCAGATAGACCGACAAACATACTTCCTGTCTGCGCACAATCCCTTATAATCGCTCGAGTACAACCGTCGTATCGATTTAGTCTTCATGCGCGCCTAGGATATGGAGCGGTGCCGTACCGTAGCGTAGGTACTACAGCTATACCATAAGAAAATACTACGGGTACATGTGCTAATCTCTTGTTAAAAACAAGATTCGATAAATAAATTGCTGGTATCGTAATTCGAGATTAACTTCTACTAATGCTTCACACTGGTAATACATTGGCTTGATGCCAAGATCCTCTCTACTCCAGGAACGGAAGTGGTCGAGTGCTCATTAGTTGACTTACGACCAATTCTTTCTTTCATCCCTAAAGTACATGGAACAGTTTTAATGTGAATTATGTATGTGAACTGTGACATAGTTATGGGTTCAGAGTTATGTAAGCTATCGATCCTGAAATTGAAGTGACAAACGAACAAATGCTATTATTTTACAACTCTACCTACCGAAAGGGCTGCTACAGATGCCAAAAATGCAAAAGGGACTACTAAAAACAAACGGGTCACTAACTAAAAAACAGAATCATCCCCGCCCTAATTTAAACAAGAGATAACAAGTCCCAACAACAAAATTTCGTCATAATTATTAATGACGCTCGTAAAAGTTGGAAGCGTTTCAAACGTGCTTACTGGTAAGGCTCAGTTTTTGAAACGCGTAAACAATAATTGGTAACAATTTGGCGCCAGTGCATCTAAGTTATGAAACTTGCAGCACGACCTGACCGGATCGATGGCGACCTCTTTAGCGACCAATGCACCAAGTTAACTGCCCGGGAAAACCGTAGCGTGTGCTTTGTTACATTACAGAAATAAGCTGCCTCGATTTAAATCGTGTCTATACGAACTACCGATCTAGTTTTGAAACTAGTTTTAACTGTCTTATATGAATTCGTCGTTATGGAAAATGTTCCTTCAAAGGACCCGTCCAAGTTGAACGGTATCTTACCCCGACATTACTTGAGTGACAGGAATCGGATTAGACACACCCAATCGCACTTTGTTCGCTAAAGTGGAACTGGAGATGTGGCCAGAAATATTGTGGGAATTTGTCAATGTTTTTCTAGATAACTTCGCAGATCAACTTTCTTTTATAATTGAGACGTTTACTTCTAAAGATAGATTTAAGTACAATATTAATAATTCGACTTCTTTATTTGCTTTAGAAGGTTGAGACTTAGTCATAGCAACGGCGCATTTTGATGATGTCGATAAATTCCAAGTGAGCTAAAAAGTAAATAGCTTTATAATGAATGCTAGTACTTTAAAAAGAAAACTGTGCCCTAATTGTACCTACAATACGACAAAAGAATCGATACAGCCTGAAATGGTAAGCGACATTGGCAACGTCTGAATAAATACGAAACAATTTTCTTTTAGCTCGCTTGTATGAAATAAAAAACCTTTGAGATATTTCCGAAGACGACTTTTATCGTTGTAATATTATACAAAGTCAAGCTGGGCCGATGAAGACTTCGCCATTTCACAAAGTAAAGGAAGGATACGAGAGAGCAAAAATAAAAACCGATGTTGGATGTTCCTCTTTTTTGTCAGTAAAAGCATTTGTTCTGTTTGAAAGTTAAGAGGTATTTGGTGACATTGTCAGAAAATCAACAACCGGAAAGTTTGAGGACACAATCATCGAAAAAAATTAGATTTTGGCTTGAAGTGCTTCCTTCGTTGATCCTGTAAGTATCAGGCTTATGCTTTTGACCTTCTAGAAAGATTTCTAAGGCTCCATTACTGTGGAAAATACGGTTACTTCCGCAGACGATATCTTAGCGTCAACAAAAGGTGCCATTTCAGGTAACATGAGCTGCTCTTACAAAACAAGTTATCTCTGAGGTCTTACGAAAATGGCGTAGAGGGTTTAGTGCGAAAAAATGATATCACCAACCAGTGAAAATGCCTTTATAGGATATGAGAGCTTATTAGACAAAGTAGATTTATCCTTAGGAGTAACGCCTCTTTCTCTTCTCCCTTTCTTATGTAACATATAAGCTGTAATCTTACGTGAATTAACAAGTCAGTTTGAATTACATTCAGGGTTTAATAAGTCTTTGGAGGTATGCGGAACAGAGAGTAAAGTCCCACATACCTCTATTGAAAATCAGTCTTTGGAGGATCCTCCGACTAGACAGGTGTTATGGTCTGGCGGGCAACTGCCCGATTTCGGGCGGTCGTGTATATTCAAATTGCGTGGAGAACTTTGATTGCGCGAAGCAGGATTTCGTATTTTTATGTTTCTTATGTGGTCCCATACATGTCGCTACAAGTCGTTATACATCTGCTTTTTTAGTATTCTTAGGGTTGAGCTGCATCTGTTAGTACCGAAACGTACATACTTTCCTATGCTATTATCTTTTTCTGTCACTTAGAACCGTCATATCTCATAGTATATCCGAAAAAGAGAGCGGGAATGCGATCGCATGCGACGGAATCGACGAGGCGGTCTACAACAGTAGTAGCTTTCCTTACGTCCTGCGTCTTCATTAATGTTGGCACATCACGAACACTATCTCTGTAACAGTAATGATTAGAAACTTGTTTCTCGTACGTATGTTCAGTCCTTGAGGATATCGAGCGAACAGTAAATGTTAGTTACTGACACCTTAAGAGCGCCCAACCCGTGACGATTTCCCATACAACTCTTACGTGATTATGACAATATTACACACCTTTATCTAGATATTTTGGAATCCGGTATCTAGTGGTTATTATCCAGGTTTCTATTGAAAACAAAACTTAAATCTCAGTAAAACTAATCCAGTAAAGAACTCTGAAAATCTGCTGTTAGCACTAATTTTACATGGATTTTGGCCTTTCATAATGTACCTACTCATAGATTTAAAAAATATATTTATGGAAACCTTGCACATCAAACTGAGGTTCATAAAGGCAAAAAAAAATAAGTTTAAAAAAAAACATATTTTCTGGAACAAATTTTGAGAAATATTCGAGTGAGCAATGGAAATTACCATATGTCAACCAAGCGTTCAGGCACTATCTCTCTTTTTTCGCGTCGTCTCTTTATCAAACATTACGTTGGGTGAAACGGCAAACTTTTCAACCATGCTCACGTTAACGATAGACGAATCAAGAAGAGCCCTCTTAACGCAGTAAGAAAAGACTGGAGAAAATATTAGATAAACCCGGGTAATGAAAGCGCTTTTACGACTGAAGTTGGGCGTATTTTTCTCATTGACATTCTAACTGTATAGATACACATTTGGCGATAAGTAAAAGTATCCATCCTTTGTTTTGTTCCATATAAGTACTGAGATATTAGCAACGATATCCAAGCTTCTGCCAAAAGGGCTTCGCACGCGGGCATAGCCGTTGGCAGGAGCTAGTTACCAAAAGTAGGTTTCTTCATAAAAACTTTGGACACCCATTTCATCACGTTAAGAGGCTGCTTTTCCAGTCGCAAATCGTCAACATCGAGCATGGTTTAAAAGCTTGTTACTTCATCTAACGCAATCCAACGCGATGTTTGACGAAAAAACAACGCGAGAAAAGAGAGATAACGCCTGAAAACTCTGTTAGTATTTACCGAATGCTAACAGAGTTTTCAGGCGCTATCTCTCTTTTTCCGTGATTTACTCGAATATTTTATAAAACTTGTTCTTGGAAATACCTGTTTTTTTTTAAAAACCTTAAAAGTTTTTGAAAAACATTAACATTATTTAGAATATTGATAAAATTTGCTAGGCTTGTATGTTGTACTTTTTTTACTTTTTTCATTTTTGAGTAAATTATGAAGTGTCAAATTTAGCAAAAAAAAAACCGGCCAAGAGCGTGTCGGGCCACGCTCAGTGTAGGGTTCCGTAGTTTCCAGATGAGTTTAAAAAAATGCTTGCATATACGATTATACTACAAACTTAGTCCAGAAATTATTTTGTAGAACCCTTTTGTCTTTTTTGTACAAAAACTGTTCTTTCCATCAAGTTCAAAATAATTTTCCTAGAAAGTCCTTATAAAGTTCTACTTTTCAGATTTTTTTCATATTTTCTAAACTTATGGTTCAAAAGTTAGAGGGGGGGGGACACATTGTTTTTTACTTTTGGAGCGATTATTTCCGAAATTATTGACATTATCAAAAAATGATTTTAGTAAACCCCTATTGATTTTTAAATACCTATCCAACAATACATCACACGTTAGGGTTGAAATTAAAAAAAAAAACACTTCCCACTTTACATATAGGGGGGCTACCCTAATAAAACATTTTTTTCCAATTTTTATTTTACCACTTTGTCGGCGTGATTGTTATACATATTGGTACCAAATTTCAGCTTTCTAGTGCTAACGGTCACAGAGATTAAGCGAGGACGGACAGACAGACAGACAGACAGACGGACAGACAGACATGGCGAAACTATAAGGGTTCCTAGTTGACTACGGAACCCTAAAAATAGCAGATTTTCAGAGGTCTTAACTGGATTAGTTTTACACAAATTTATAAATTGATTTCCATAGAAACCTAGATAATATCCACAAGATACTGTGTCTCCAAAATATCTAATGAAAAATGTGTAATAACGTCATAATCGCGTAAGAGCGGTTGTATGAAAAGCAGTGAAAATTTATGTCGAGATGCATCCCCTTAAGAAGTGAATTTTAGAAAATCCTCTCTTAGTGCTCGCCTGGAGAAGTCCTTGTGCAAAATATTACACTCCTAGTCGCTGTAGTTTCGGCCGTGTGTTGATATTACAGTCAGTCAGTTTCTGCTTTTTTAAATATATAGATCAGAAAATAAAAGCTCAATTAAGAACAGCTAGGTATCGACATTGGCATTCAATGCATTTTTATTGTACTAGTTTCTGCCGGCCTGCGTTAACGTAGAAAATTATGAGAGAGAAGAGAACATACTCCCGCGATAAAAAGTATTCTCATGTGCATACTCCAAGTCAAGGTCTACCCGTGTGCCAAATTTCATCCAAATCCGTTCAGCCATTTGAGCGTCAAGAAGTAACAAACATACACAGACTTTCGCTTTTATTTTATAACTTCATTTAACAAAGCAATCGAGTAAACAATGTCTAAATGATTTCCAAATAAATTGAAATAGCTCGGATCACGTAAGCATCGTTGCTAAGCGTACGGTAACTTTGGGGTTTTCTAGATCTCTATCATAACGAAGCACTGCCTGCTGTGCTCGCCCTATTACGAGCCCATTTCCCAGTGGCCTCAGTATATTTTGCAAAATATTCTTTGCCGTCGGGGAACTTATCATGGCCAGACTGCCGCACGCAACGTCTACCCCTTTATATAATGCTACGTAACTGCAAAATGTATAAGTTCCGATACATACATCGCACATTCCTATTAGCGACAGAATATTGCCTGATTATTGAAGGTTAGTAGTCCCTCTAAGCCTCGCCGCCATTGATATATAACAATAGATCATCACTATGCGATTAGGACGAGTCAGCTTGTTATCAGAGGTTGCTTCGAGTGGCGGGTTTTGATTTACTATTTGTATGAAATTAGTTTTCAGTGGAAATCATTTTTTCATAACAAGCTATTAACTCGGATTATAGTACTTATCAAGGTCATTCCAAAGAGCTCAATCACGATGGTGTTATCTTGCGCCTCAGTAGTTCCTATGGCTACTATCCGACTCTAACATCAGATCAGGTCCATGGTACCATATTAATGCATTGTCATCCAAGTTACATATGTATACCAAATTGCAGCTTAATCGGTTTGGGGTAACCAGTTACAAAATCCATTTGCAAGATCTGCCCTTAACAAATATACATAGGTACATACATTTGCAAGTTAAATAAATGGTTGTAAAAATTATTGGCTTTGAATTTTAATGCTGTGGGGTGAAAATCAACATTGGACTATGAATTCTGCAATATAAGGCATACTTATTGCGAAAATTACGACCCCGATATATAAATTTTTCATCATTTCTAAACACAGTTCATCATTTCTACAGTTTTTAGTATAATATTGAGTTCGATTAAAGATAAAGATAAAGATAATTTTATTTTGCAAATATGGGTAACAGTAAAGATGACAGAATAGGAAACAAGTTCAGCCATATTTTAAAATCCATATTTAAAATCAACGGGCCGAATTTGATTTTGAAAAAAAAAAGCACTTAATACTATCCTAATTAAGATTATTAATTAATTCAAAAATACAATGATGCCATAAAAATCGAGTCCTGATACGCCTTTCGGGTATTTTTCGCTTTTCCTCATAATTTCGGATTAAAAAAAAATTACGCCCACTTGAAAAGATCATCCTGTATATGCTATATACTTACTAAATTATGTTAAATCAAATGCCACCTAATGGTAGGGGTGGCGAGGTTCCTGTTAATATTCTGTTGATACGTGCAATTTTTCCGAATTTGCTAAGATAATTTTGTTAGGAACGTTGAAAATTTTACACTTATCGATGGTTTTAGGTACATCGCCCCATGAAAACCAATCTGGCGGATTTAGGTATAAGTATATAGGTTTTTCGTAATTCTGATAGGATTACCTTCAAAATAAAATAAAAAATCAATCGCGCCCCAGCATTTAGATCTTTTTTTACATTTTTGAAAATTGTTACACGCCTCACTGAAATGGAAACTTGTCATAGCATTTTTTCGGTTTTAAAACCGAATCTTCATAATCCAATAGGTTCCCATGACGCTTTAGTAACTGCAAATTTAGCATCCGTGCCTCCCCTACTAAAACACCAACTTTTGATTTATGAACGCTCAAAGTCGAAGTTCGAACTTCGAGCGCAAAAATTAATAAAGGAAGTAGATGCGTCTTTTTCTAATTTAGATCTATCAAACGTAGAATAACTCGTAGCGAAATATTTGGTGTCATAAGCCTTAAAAGGACCTGTATATAATCGGGAAAGTGGAATACCTAGGTGATTTTATTTTATTTTATTTATTGGCTTCGTAAGGAAGTTTAGCAGAAATTACTGAAATACTTGATAATCTGTAGTTGTGAAGATATTTTTTCATTAATAAATTATTATAAAAAAGCAGATTAAGTTGAAGTCATGATTTTTTAATGTAAAACTAGCTGACTTGGAAAACGTTGTTCTGCCGTATATATTAATTATCTAATATCAAAGAAAAATAAATAGGGACCTACCAAAATATACACAAAAAATTGGACATGCCGTTTTGAAGGAGTCCGATCGATAACTAAAACGACATTTTTTTATATTATAAGATGTACAGTTTTTGTTGCATTATTTTTTATTTTAAATCAATCATATACCTATCAATGAAGTAATTTTTTTACGATCGATTTCAAGCGGCAAAGTTTTGGCAAATAGATACCTGTGCGTTACAAACCTTACGTATCTTACAAATACAAGCTGTTACCACGCCTGTAACAGCTTCAGTGCTTTCCTGCCCTTGAAAAAATAATAAACCTATAAAACGAAAACGTCTGTTGCTAACCGTCCGCCAGACGTCAATCCAAGCATTCGTATTAACTTGAAATTACGAAAATCCCTTATGAAATATTTAACAACTTTGCTGCGTGACCTTCGGTATTAAAAAGTTCTTCGGTTGAAGAAAATTGTCGCCCTAAGATTCACCCTAAAGTGGCGGTCATTATGTTGCCAGTAACAATGTTCGACGGGCCTGGAACCGAGATAAATATTCTCGCTTCGCTGAAGATATTCTGAAGTCGACATCGCACCGGATAGTCCTCAGGCAATGTACGAAAAAATAATAAGCAGCGAATATTTTGGCGAGTAACGCAATTTACTCAACAATGCCAAGCTTTCCTGCTATTCTTTTTTGCCGTGGTGTATTGAATACGGAATTAAGGACCGAATATTGAAAAGTTAAATAATGTAAATTGTCAAAATGGCTTAGTAAAATATTTTGCTGTAGGTAATTTCGGCAGAACATCTTTGACGTATTCTTAAAGAAAACGTAATGACACGGCTCGTGTTTTCTATCAATTTCAGTTTACTCAGTCATCCATCAAGAAGATCTACAGACTAAAATCTATTGTAAGCTACTGAATGACAGAGTATTTAATACTAACAGATGATTTAATTTAATTAATGGCACAATCTGTCTGTTGTTTCGCCGAGCACTAACGAGGTAGCCGCCGAGAGCGGTGTAATTAAAGCGCTTCTAAAGGCGTACCGTGTTCCTCTACTAATGTTCAGATACTCCTGAATAATATCCTCATTAAACCAAGGAGTTACACAACGTCTGCGATCGCCACCCACGACAGCGCAAGAGTTATGAGGACACGCTCTCATTCCCAACATCCTGCGGGAAGCACGGCTACTTGCGTCAGCATCGTGCAGGACCTTAGCCTTACTTGTAGTTAGCCTGTTGTAGACGATCTCTCAGACTATTGCAACTGTGATATATGACATTCGTTATAAATACCTAGTCAGCTAACTGATTTACCATCATAGGCATAAAGACCCAGAACATTAACGATCTACCCAGCCTGATCTAGTGCATTGAAATTCTCGTGCAATTCACACTGCCTCCAACGGGTTTGCATCTAATGAATTTGCCCTGGAGATCTCTGCGAATTGAATCGAGTTATCTCTAAAAGGGTTTCCGTTTTGACGTGCCCTATATTCGCAAGGCTGTTTTCTAATTTCACAGCCGACTGCCTATCACGGGCGCTAAAAGATACGAGTGGAGTTCTGTGTTATATGTCTAAAAGTTTTCGGAATCAGGAGAAACTTGCGCTAACTGGAATGGAGTACAATGGAATACACAAAGTTGGTGGAAGTAGCCGCCGGCACGAAAATATATTTTCAGTGGCACTGGCATAAAACGATGTGCGGATTAATCTTTTGAATAGGTGAGTACGTCCGCTAATGATGTTGAAAAATGAGACGCATGGACTATTCAGGTGTATTCATTCATAAGCCATAATGCAAACGGCACAATGTTGGGACGGGTGTGGAAGGCCAACTATTCATATGTTAGCCGGCGATCCCTACTGGTTACTGTATCCATCAATTCATTCACATGAGGAAGTAACCTTACTTTACAATTTGCAAATCTCGTAGCAGGTACTAGAGCACTGAATGAATGATTTATTCTGATCTGTCACGGTGGAAGCAAGCCTCGCTCTAGCAATTGATTATAGTCCGATCACACTACCGTAGGTCAATCTAAAGCGAGTGTAGTGGCATTGATTTCAGAAAACTGAATTCAATGACAACATAAATCATGTACAAGATAAAAGAAAATAACAGCATGAATTGCAAATGTGCCCTATATCCGGGGCAGTACAAAAATTGGGCCTGTATTTTTCCGCTATAAAAGCTAGCGTACGTGGGTATCCAGTGGAGTATTTCGCCTACGGATGTGTGGACAACCTTGGACGAAGATGAGCTCGTTTTGGACGCGTGCTGTGTCCTTTGACACAAATGCGGATGCGTTCAATTGGCGAGGCGGCCGTTATCGAACCGCGTTAAACACCACGCAAGGCTGCACTCCCGCACTTTTGCGATGTTTCATCAAATCTTCGATTTTATAGAACTAAGAAGAAGAAGATAGTCTTTGATTCTACAAAGACTAATTAATTGACCTTTCAATCGTGGAAATTACAGACACAATAGAAAGACAATAGGTGCGCGAACGTGCGCGTTCGCTTGGGGTTTAAGAATTAAATGTCTGTAATTTCCACGATTGAAAGGTTAATGAATGAAACGTTTATTTCAAATAAACCATTTACACGCACTTTTGAATTCTCAAAACATCGGTCAATCAAAAAAGTGAAGCTAAATTGCGCATTTCGAAGCGTTAGATCTATATGGAGAAGAAGGTGCAAGAAACACTTATTTTCAAACCACTAATTTATGGATTTAGCCATACACACAATACAAATTCCATCTGGAAAGGTACTTTCCGAAGTGTGTAGAGTTATTGTACCTACTTCCGACCAAAATCCATAGAAGTTTCATCTTCAAATAGCCTTCAGAAAAGAGTTATCTCTCAATAGCCAGCTTAGTTCCTTGGCTTAAAACACTTGGTATACCTACCTATATTGTCCTGCACAATAGACGTCGCCAATTTTTTCAATTCTATATAAGCAGTTAAAAGATATCTGATGATCTATGATTGCACATTTTGAAGGAAGAAATAATGTTGCTTATTATCTAGATTTTTTTTTCGTAGGCTAAAAACTGTATTAGAACAGGAACATAGAACTTAGACCCAACATAATATGCCTAGCCCTGTTCCACATAATATGTTGGGGAATGTTGATATAACGTTGAATGTAATTATTTTAGATAGAATTAAAGATTACTTCAGTTTGGTGTAACACCTATATTACTACTGAATTGACTTCCAATTTCATTGAAAAGACAACATACTAATTGTATGTATGACTATGTGTAAAGTAAATGCACCTTTCAGTGTTCAAGAGAAGTCAATGCAACATTATGTAACAGCCACACCCATGAAGATGTCTATCTATTACCTATTTATCTCAGAAACATATTCATGTAGCATTTTTATTAAAACATAACATCTTTGTTCCTGAATATTTTGTATATAATTTGTAATAAAAGTTTGGATCTTATTATACTTATGTATTTTTAAGTTAGAAATATTTTTTACTTCATTAGTACCTTAAATTGGTTTATCTTATTACCTAAATGTATTAGAGTATTTTGTTATTATTGTCTTGTCCTAGCCCTTTTTTACTGAGGGCAAAAGGGCTTTACAACATATTTTCATCTTTCATTCTCATCAAACATCATATTAATGATAACATACAACGCCCTTGTCTTTCATACATACATAGTAAAAATATATGATTTACTTCTAATTGGAATTCCTATTGATATTGTAGGTTTACCTTTACCTAAAAAAAATCAATACTACAATGTACAGATCTCCTCAAAAGCAATTGTAAAGTGAATAAACATAAACGTTACATAAAGTAGGAGTCAATCTTATTCATCAATTTAAAAAAAAAGCAATCTGGACTACCTACATAAGCTTTAACATTTACTATTCTACTGGTTCATGTTTCACATTAAGGTAAGTATTTATGCCCATGGCATTTGTGTATGTTTCCTCTAGATAATTTTATGTATCATTCCATAGGTAAAAGATTTAGGACGCTCGGAACTATAATTCATTTCATAGAATGGGAAAAACGGATGGCAGCCAACAGCACCTGACGATGGATCGCTAATCACTGTTGCCTATGGACATCTTCAATACTAGGTATACTGTAGGTACATCACCTAGGTACTTATTTTATAAGAGATTTTGTAAACTGGCAAATAAGTATTTATTGCGATTCTGTAGTTTCGTCATTGATGACAATAAATATTAACAAAGTTAGTATACATGGAGCTGGTCAAACCTAAACAAATGTAACACACATTATGGCCTTATTTTGGCACAGTTGTGAGGCATACTATTTAATCTTGATTATGTTTTCTTATGTCTACCTTCAACTAATTGTGTTTGTGTGCCTTGTTTTGTGTCAATTTTTTTTTTTTTTATATGTCTATCAATGATACAACAGTAAATATTGTCATATGTATCCATATATCACACCCATTGTCTCACAATGATGTTAGCATACAGATTAACCTAGCTTGAATCTTATTAGAAATTAAAGTTCCTGGATTATAGCTTATGATGTAGAAGATACAAGTATCTGCCTCAACAGATAAGACACTTTGTAATTTTAATTATCCATAAGATAGTAAAACAAAAAATCAGAAAGTCACCATCCTGAAAATATACACATCAGCAAAATATCCCGTAGATAGTTTTGCCGGTATTTGCTATTCTTTTGAATAATTAACTATGATGCTAATCATGAATTAAAAATATAGTAATTATGCAACTGATTACTTAATAAAGTAAATGAAAAGGACCGTGTGTTATTTAAATGCGTTCTGCGTATGTTTTCATTCAAAATTGCGGTAAAAACAATGAAATACAAATCAAAAAGAAATCAACGGCTGGGGCGTGGCCTTCTTCAGTTATTTGTAATATTTAAAATACGTTTAACGATATTTTTTTCCATAAATTACATTCTCTAATATGTCGAATGTTAGATAAATGAAAAACAAACCGAAACGGTCGCCTAAATCCAAAGAAAATAATTAATACTCACGTCCAGGGACTCCTTTGACGCCATCTTTCACACACAAACAAATTAGTTTGACGTTTCTCCAAAAATCGATAACAAGGCTCGCAGCTCAGTTCGGATACGCTCCTTGAAACACAAAAACTACATGAGTTTCTGGTGCAAATGAATAATTTGGCGCATAATTTTCATCCATCTATTTTTTTCACCCTATTTTTTTTTCCCACAAATGGAATAATTTGTCTTGTATCAATTTGGCACGTCATTAAAATTCAATTTTCCGTAGTTCTAAATCTTAAATCTCGCAACGAATCACCCAATAACTAATTCTATTTACAGCAGAAAAAAATATAATTATGTTGAGTAATCACAATTGGAATTCTTATCAGAAGCTTATAAGCACTATAATGCTGCTCGGCTAGCATAGGTCTCAATCAATATTTAGCAGGTTTAAAAAGCTTAGCTCGAAGAAGGGGTCAAACATTTAGAAATATTACTTTCTACATAATTCTCGATGAGAATTATATGCGATAGGGACGATAGGGTTCAATAGACAGAAAAAAAATTAAATTAATATAAGCGCACGGCCGTGCGCAGGCCAAGTTCCAGCAACAGGCCGCGCGCATGCCGTGCACTATTTACACGAACCGTTTCGACCCACTTTTGACCCCCCTGTAGCTCAGTGGCTATTGCAAGTACAGAGATGAAATTGTATCTACGTTATCATATACGTACTAGAGCGGTATGCCAAATTTCATAGATGTAGCTTCAGTAGATCCTGAAATATGACCCTGTGAATATAGCTCATTTTGGCACTGACTCACTGACCGGTAATCAAAACCTCTAGGCCACTTCCAATTGTCCTGGCACACAGGTCGTGTGTTCTATGTAGATTAACAAAAAAATTAAGAAATTTAAGAAATCGGTCAAGCGTGAGTTGGCTCAATCTAATATTTATGAATACGAAGAAGAGGGGGGAAGGGGGGAGGGGGTATAAAATATGTCACAAGAAATTTAAGAAATCGGTCAAGCGTGAGTTGGCTTAATCGAATATCAAATTTTTAATAAAATATTTATGAACCAGTTAGATGAGGATACGATCTAAGGTCAACAATGGACGCGGGCGTGGCATAAAAAGAAAAAAATAGGTACGATTTCTTATATAAAAGTATTGAAATCCCATTAAAACATACCTGTTAAAAAGGGGGCCAAGTTCCTATCGGCTAATTGTTCGAGTCTGTCTAATAAGTTAAACGACTCGGGTAATTATTAGGATTTAATGAAATCTGATGTAGTCAACACGGGTTCAATAATCAAGGTTGATTAAGAGATAGAGATCATTGTTTACTAACAGAAGAACCTTATAAAAAGTACCGAATATAAGTATTTTTTAAATGATTAAATATTATACAAAATTCCCAAGTCGGTTGACTTATTAGACAGATTATAAAAAAGGATTGAAATCCAATCCATTGCCAAGTTAAAATGCACTTTAAAATCGATCATGATCATCTTCATCAACGGCCTGGTTATCGTTAAATTTGAACTTGGCAAGTTAATTTAAATATATAAATAATAAATTTAATTAAACAATTAATCAAGTGTTACGTGTAGCTTGAAAACCTGCCAAGTTCAAATTTAACAATGATCAGTCTGTTGTGAAGATGATTAAGATCGATTTTAAAGTGCATCTAAACTTGGCATTGGATTGGATTTCAACCCTTTTTTCGGTGAACAATTAGCCGATAGGAACTTGGCCCCCTTTTTAACAGGTACGTATGTTTTTAGTGGGATCTTTTTAGTGTTCCGTAGCCAAATGGCAAAAAAACGGAACCCTTATAGATTCGTCATGTCTGTCTGTCTGTCCGTCCGTATGTCACAGCCACTTTTTTCCGAAACTAAAAGAGTTATACTGTTGAAACTTAGTGGGTAGATGTATTCTGTGAACCGCTTTAAGATTTTTACACAAAAATAGAAAAAAGCAATAAATTTTGGGGGTCCCCATACTTAGAACTGAAACTCAAAAATTTTTTTTTCATCAAACCCATACGTGTGGAGTATCTATGGATAGGTCTTCAAAAATGATATTGAGGTTACTAATATCATTTTTTTCTAACTTGAATAGTTTATGCGAGAGACACTTCCAAAGTGGTAAAATGTGTGTCCCCCCCCCCCTGTAACTTCTAAAATAAGAGAATGATAAAAATAAAAAAAATATATGATGTACATTACCATATAAACTACAAACGAAAATTGGTTTGAATGAGATCTAGTAAGTAGTTTTTTTTAATACGTCATAAATCTAAAAAATACACTATTTTTAAAACATCGATCAAAGTTACAACGAACTACAAGAACTTTTATATTATGTAACTTGCTGCTACGGAACCCTCCATGGCGAGTCCGACTCGCATTTGGCCGGTTTTTTTTATGTGGACGAGTGCTGGCAAGAAGTGCATTGTAAGTGTATTTTGGTAATTTATTGATCTATATTAATGTTTGCTTGTTCGTATTGACTTCTCTGTTCGCTATTGCGAAGCAGCATTCATTCATTATCAATCAATGCAAATAATTCAAAAACCGTAAAAACCAGAAATAAAAATCCGTGAAGTACTGAAATATTTCTGCAGTGAAATCAACCATTAAATCAGTAATGACGTTGACAAGCTTTTCGGGCGTGTTGCCAGAAGTTGTAAGAAGTTATTTTCATTAAGTTGGACTTTAGTTGGCTAAAGATTTAAAAAATACTAAAAATTTCAGATAAGCTGAGTCATTCTTGCGTAAAAGTTTTTGTAGCTTAATTTTATACTATCATGTTTTTTTGACCATTTCATGTATTTAAAAATTTAATAAATCAGAAAGTTAGGTGGTATTTTTAAAGAGGTAAGGGTGAACCCCGTTGTCATCAGTCATCAACACTGAAACCGAAACGTCACTAACGTCAGGCTACATAACAAATAGGTACAAATACCTAATTGTAAGCAGTGAATGATTATGTATCCGTGTCGCAAAATAATAAAAAGTAGCTTGTACTAGAACTGTGATATCAAGGTAGTTGAATGCTTTTGCTAGAGATGTTATCAGAAAATTACAAACCGGCATTTTCGAAATCATAAAATTACGTAGACGCCTCACATCGTTGTTTGTACTTGTGTTCAGTTTTTTCATGTTTTCACGACTTTCAGCAGCAAACGTACTGCTAACACATTTTCATTCATTTAATCGTTTTAATTTTAGTTTTGAACACAAACATGATTGTAGATTTTTATTCTAAAAAAGTGTCTAGACCAGTGATGAGACTTTTTTTTTATTTATTAGGTCCCACTATGAGGATTAGAAGATTGTCGGCTGTGTTTTGGACAACATGCATAATTGCGTTTATTTTTATATTATATGTGGTGACAGATTTGAGTTTCAAGTTACCGAGTATAAAACCAGCGGTGCAAGACATTGATGTAAGTATAATAAAAATAAAATATCCTTAAAATTATTTCACACTTTAAAAGAGTTTTGAAACAGAAAACTTTTTTGCTATTGAGGAAATAATATTCCAGTTAATCTGAAGAATAAAAATGGTGGTGGACACTTTACTGTCTTAAATATGTTATGCGAGAATTAAGTAATCAACCATCAATAATTATTACATTGATTTATTTTTCGTTTCATATAGGTTGTCTTCGAACCCCCAGTAAGTTAACAATAAGTACTTTTGGGACTAGTACACTAACCCACTGTTAAAATACTGTTGTATTTATGTTTAATTTACCTTCATCTAGTCATATTCACATCTGTTATAAATATTAATTCTAATCAATCTAAAACTTTTAATTTCATATTTCTGATGTTTTCAAACTTAGAATTGATTTCTGGGTTGACCATAATTAACAGCAATTATTCAAAATGGTACTAATGGTTTTGGGTCTATAGAAATACTATTTGTGTCTACAAGATGCTTAAAATATAACACACAATACTGATAAGAAAAGTTGGCTTGTATGAAATATGCTACTAGATAGTTCATCAAGTCTTATCAATATAATAATAATGAGACATTGCATTACTTATGACAACATTATGAGTTCAGCAACCTTATTTCATTTACATCTTGAAACTTTGCATTAATAAATAATTTTAAACATAAAATTTGTGTGTCATAACAATACTTCAAAGTATTTGTGTATTAAAAAAATCACAATAGCATTCTTGAAATAACTCTAGGTGTTATCATAATTTTATTTTCTCATATTAATTTGAGTCAATGGCCTCATCTATGTCCTTTCAAACCTCTTAGTCCTCTGTAATCTTTATTTCTTCCAACTTCTAATAGTCAACAAAACTTTCTAACTCTGTCTATATTAACTATAGTAATCAATATTGCAACCTTTACCAGGGTCTGGAATGACTGCAACGGAACAGTTAGCTGGTATTATTATTATCATAAATTTTTCAGACAAAATGGTCATCGTTTGAATCAAAGCTGCGACATATAGAAAACGAGTTGAACCAACATCATGTTGTGGTCGGTGAGATTAAATCTGCAGTTGACCAGATTGTGGAACAGTCACAAGAGTACCACCCCCCTCAGAAGAGGCCTAAAGATGTGGTATACAAGGAGCCTCCAAAGACGAAAGAGTTCAAGGCGGTTGGTGATGAACCGCCAAAGATTGTGCGCATTCCCTTCAATGAATCAATGTGTCCTATACAGAAACAAAGTATACCGAAAACGGATATACAGGTATTCTTTCTTCTTATCCCAAAATGCTTTAAGTGCCAAGGTATTTTGGACACCATAGGTGCATAAGCAGTAGCTTATGAATCTACAGTGTTCGGCAGACATTTCAAGTGTTTTCTCTTATAAACCATGTGAAGTTTGAGAAGTTAAAAAAGCTGCATAAATATTGAATTTTTGGAAATTATTCTCAATAACCAGTTCTTCAGTAGTTTCTTTAGTCAATAATAATAATAATAATCATGCAAATAGTTTCAGCACGATGATGGTTAGATAAATGTTTCATAATAAGTTATCATTACATATTGTTACTTCATATCTTTCCTGATAATAGAATAACACAAATAAATATGAACTAATATTTGTGATTATGAATATCTTCCCTTCATGTTTAAGCATTAGCGGTTCATTTCTATGAAAATCAAATTGAAGTTTAGAGGAAGGTAACCCTTTAAACAATTTTGCTGTTTCTTCGTATTTCTGTACCCCTAGCCAAGTTGATAATCTGCAATCGTTAACGCTAGTAGAAAACTTCAAATGTACGGGAATGAAGTCATCTCAACGTTCAGTCACATGGTCAGAACAAAAGGTTTGGGGGCGTGGCCAACTCGAGGCCTTTGACGCAAGAGAAACGGTTGTAATTTGGCTAGGGGGCTTTTAAATTATTTTTTTCTAAATAATGCTTCTGTTACAGATGCTGTCAATGTATGACCGAATTTTATTTGACGATCAAGATGGTGGAGTTTGGAAACAAGGCTGGGAAATAGAGTACCAAGAAGATCAATGGAATCAGAAGAATAAGCTGAAAGTTTTTATAGTCCCACACTCACACAATGATCCGGGTAAGAATAGTGTAGTTTTAGTAAAAATTTTTTTTTAATTATTTTGCATAATTTTACACTACGCTGAAAAGACTACACCTACAAGTTGTTACTTATTTTTCGACTTATGAGTCAGGGGCGCGTAGGGAGATAATTTTATTTTAGTATAATTATGATCCTACTAGGAATTATATTCTACGATGGAAAAAAAAAGAAAGAAAAATAATTTGTCAATCTCATCAAATCTTTTTGTTTGTAAATGCTGCTCTTGACGTTCACCTATGACGTACCGCCCATTTAGCAATCGGGTAGATTCATTCTGTTATTTGATAGCATTTCATTCGCTCACTAATCTCTGTTCGATTTGCATTGTTTACTTGTGTGTAAAAGATAGAAAATGGGTGTCTCTAAAATTAGTTATTTTTTATAAATACTGGTTGGAAAGTCGGGTTACTTTCAGTTCAGGTTTTTTAACCAATAGGAACACGGGAAACTGTGTTTCTATTGGCTGCGCGAATATTGTTCGAAAGAATTACTGTAGGCCTAGAACGCAAAAGGCAGCTGAAGGAACACGAGTGGGGTTTTGTCCACCTAGAGCGTGAGATGTTACGTGATGATTTCCTAAATTAAAAATTAAAAAATCTCCTGAGGCCAAAGTAACCTACCTGACTTTATGGTAAATATTTATAATTTTATTAGTTTATTCGCTATCTTTATCATAATGGAATATGTAGTTCATAACTAATATAACAGGCGTAGGTATAGCTTACAGTAAGCAGTTTTGAATCTACTATTCTGATAGGTTTTAGGCCGTCAAAGATGAAATGACCAATATCTGTAGCATTTCACCTATTCGTTTATCATAGGCGAGTGTTATTATATAATTCACTAGCTTTTGCCAGTGGCTTCGCCCGCGTAGAAATAGAAAATATATGCCTGTTACTCAGTGACAATGTAGCTTTCTAATGTTGAAGAATTTTTAAAATCGGTCGAGTAGTTTCTCAGTTAAATCATAACATACAAAAAAGAAATCTAATCTTTCCTCTTTAAACTACTATTTAACTATTAAACATAATTTAATACTTTATATACAATACTACTAAACTAATACTACTACTACTATTTAACTACTAAACTAATATTTAAGGGTGAGTTGCACCATTTAACTTTAACGATATCCAAACCATAACCAGCCGTGAAACGGCCTCCTATTGGTCAATTCGACGATTTGACAACTGTTAACGGCTTTGTTACCGTTATAGTTAAATGGTGCAACTCACCCTAAGTAGTTTAGATTGTTTAAGCAGTGGTGGCCGAGTGGTAATGGCTCCGACTTATGAGTTGTAGGTCGCGGGTTCAAACCCTGCCAGGCGCTTTAATTTGTGTAATTTATTTCATCACCACTGCTCTCAAAACGGTGAAGGAAAACATCGTGAGGAAACCGGCATATCTTAGAACCGAAAATTCGAAGACATGTGACATTCACCAACCCGCACTGGGTTCGCGTGGTGGATTACGGCCTATTCTCTCTACTAGAGAGGAGGCCTGAGTCCCAGCAGTGGGAACATTAAAAAGGCTGATGATGATGATGTTTAAGGAGAGTAATATTTTGTTATTTCAAATCACTTCCGTGGCTAGCCCAAGCCTATTCGGTGTAATTTAAATGAACCAAGATTATGTTATTCCGTTATTATTCGTGTTTCGAGAAGTCAACGACTATAACTACGTTTAATTATTGCTCCAGGAAAATTATTTGCCACTCGATAAGTGTAGTGTATCGAAGTTTGATAGCAGTCAAATTAGTAAATACAAAAAGTTTATAGGAGGTAGGTACATAGCTTGAAGGGCAAAAATTACTAAGCCCCATTGAAAAGACTTTGCAAAGAGTGATTTAAAGTTATTAACTTTAAATCATATTTTGAAAAGTTTGCTTAGTGTCGCTTAGTAATTTTGGCTTAGTGATTTAAAGTTATTAACTTTAAATCACATTTTGAAAAGACTTTGCAAAGAGTGATTTAAAGTTATTAACTTTAAATCATATTTTGAAAAGTTTGCTTAGTGTCGCTTAGTAATTTTGGCCTTTTAAATGTCGATATATGAATGGACTCCTTGGCTCGACCTTTCTTATACATACTTATAGACATCAGCACGGATCTTGAGCGCTGGCTTCAAGTTGTGCAGAAGTCAAATATTCGGTCTCTTTAGTGGTACGAAGTGAGACGCGGGGGCGGGGAGTGTCAGTGATTGGCTCGCCGCGCCATCGCGTCATAGACGTCACTCGTGATTAGTTCCTTGCGCTTGCTGTATGTATCTAACAACGACGACGATTGGCTCGCCAATGTATGGAATGCCGAAAGCGCAAAGCGATCCCCACTCTGACGCCGAGCGCTCAATATTCGTGCCGATACCAATAGACATACAAATAATAAACAAAGTTTCTCACTGCGACTGGCCTGTTCTCGTTATATTAAAAATACTGACTGAACAGATTTCAGTGTGGTCTTTACCAATGGACAGAATGATCCATGAGGAAGGTTTAAGTGTAAAACATGCATAGTATGAAGCTAGGAATTGTCGTTAGTTGAAAATAACATAAACTGTGCATCACACACTTGAAGTTTCCCTTCTTCCGTCTTGCAGTTTTCCATAATAGTGCGGAAAAGTGCTGGCGCTTGTCACCGCCACAATTGGTTATATTTATCGTCTCAGGCTGGGCGCCAAGCGACCCTTAGTTATTTCTTCCTAAGCGTATTTAAAAACGTTACTTGATATACGTGGAAAGTCACGTCAGCACTCGCCTCCATAAAACCCTCGCTTACGGCTCGGGCGAATTTCGCTTCGGTCAAGGTCAAAAAAACTTTCTCCACTTGTATCAAAATGACGAACTGACTTTAAAAAATATAATTTCTTCATAAAACTGACCTCTATTATCAAATCAAGGTTGGTTTGTGATCAAAAAGTGTTATCGCTGTAATATCTAAATTGGCTTATAAATATTATACAGATTGTTTTTTTTTTGTAATGTTGACCTAGAGAGTACAATGGTAGACAATCAATGGTCAAACGGACATTTGGTTTAAGCGTAAACTATCTACAATGTTTTTTTTATTCTTTGTTCAATTGTTTATATAATTATAAATATTTAACTTGGTATGGTCATGTAAAGAGGAGAGATGAAAATCATGTTGCTAAAAGAGATGAATTTACATGTGGATGGATGAAGAGGGAGATCCAGGCCAAAGAAAAGATGGATGGATTGTGTGAGAAGTGTTAAGAAAGAAAAGGGAGTTAGTGATAGCGTGACGAGTGACAGGACAGAATGGAAGAAAAAAACGTGTTGCGCCGACCCCAAATAAAACGGGACAAGGGTAGGAAGAAGAAGAAGAAGAAATATTTAACTTGGTCCGAAAAATATTTTTGTGTTCTATTCGCCAGGGTCGTGTGTTAACGACGGGGAATCCCATCTTGTTTGGCTCTTCAATCCAAGTAATTGGTCATGAATGTGTGACCCTGGATGAATAAACATGAGAGTGTTTTTAATATTATCATCATCATCATTTCAGCCGATAGACGTCCACTGTTGGACATAGGCCTCCCCCAAGCGTCGCCACAACGAACGATCATGTCCATCCCGCATCCATCGGATTCCCGCTACCTTCACTAGGTCGTCAGTCCACCTTGTAGGAGGCCTTCCAACGCTGCGTTTACCGGTACGCGGTCGCCACTCCAGAACCTTTCGGCCCCAACGGCCATCTGTTCTGCGAGCAATGTGCCCTGCCCATTGCCACTTAAGTTTGGCGATTCTTTGTGCTATGTCGGCAACCTTGGTTATCCTGCGGATATTTTCATTTCTGATTCGATCGAGCATAGCCAAATATTACCAAAATAAATAAAATCCTGCAAACCAAAGGAAAACCTCATAGTTTTGTATAATTTATTGATTGCTTTATCGCGGTAACAACAACCAATTAAATTAATTGATAGAAACCAATTCGAGAGGTAATTTCAGAATAATCACACTTTACAGAGTTTGTTTTTAGGTTAGGGAATTCATCCAATGACTTCTTCCGCTCTTGGGCAGAGTGAGAAGACTTTTACTGACTAAAACCCACTCTTATGTTCATTCTTTGCCTTCGTTCATGGGCTACAGTAACTCTTTCGAACTATCCCGTAGCTCACCATCCGGGTTAATTTAGCCCAAGAACCCCGGGGGTTCTCTTTTGCACAACCCGTGGCCCCAGCAGGCAGTAGTGTTTTCACTTTACAAGGTGAAATTAAATTACATAGTCAAATTTCACAAAGGAGATGGGGTGACGATAACTCATGACGATAAATTCTTTGCCTTCCTACCAGGGCCACAGTATCTTTCGGACAATCCCGCAGCCCACCACCCGGGTTACTTTAGCCCGAGAACCCCGGGGGGTTCTCTTCCGCACAATCCATGGTCCCAGTAGATACGCTTTACAGGGACAAATGAAATTAGATAGCGATACTCCACAAAGGAGATGGGTGTCGATAACTCATGACGATAACACAAAAAAATCTGCACTCAACATTATCAATTACAATACCTTTGTCTATTGACCCCGTAGTAAACTCAATGTAACTCTACTTAACACCTATTAATTACCCTAGTGTATTAATTTTAAGCTCCTGTATTTTTTGTGGTGTATAATAAAGATTGTATCTGTCTATACAAGGTGTAAGGGACAGCCCTCCACAAACTTTCAGGGCTTGCTCAGTAGACGAAACTGAACAACCTTCCACAACTCCTGCGGAGTTCCGCTGTATAATTTAAATTGACCTTGTATAGTCACACTTATTTAATGCTAGCTGTACCCGCGCGGCTTCGCTCCCGCTCTTCCCTACTTCAGCCTACTATATCCTACTCTACCCTACTATACCCTACTCTACCCTACCCTACTCTACTCTACCCTACTCTACCCTACCCTACTCTATTCTACCCTCCTTTACCTTACTCTACCCTACTCTACCCTACACTACCCTACTCTACCCTACACTACCCTACTCTACCCTACTCTACCCTACACTACCTTAATTTTCATTTTTTTTTTCCTTAAGGACCTTCTCCTCATAATAACGAACAAAACAAAAAAAAAATTAGCGAAATCGGTCCAGGCGTTGTTGAGTTATGCGCTTACCAACACATTTTGCGATTCATTTTTATATTATAGAAGAAGACTAGCTGTGCCCGCGCGGCTTCGCTCCCGCTCTTCCCTACTTCAGCCTACTCTACCCTCCTCTACCTTACTCTACCCTACTCTACCCTACTCTACCCTACCCTACTCTACTCTACCCTCCTCTACCTTACTCTACCCTACACTACCCTACTCTACCCTACACTACCCTACTCTACCCTACACTACCCTACTCTACCCTACACTACCCTACTCTACCCTACACTACCCTAATTTTCATTTTTTTTTCCATAAGAACCTTCTCATAATAACGAACACAACAAAAAAAAAATTAGCGAAATCGGTCCAGGCGTTGTTGAGTTATGCGCTTACTAACACATTTTGCGATTCATTTTTATATTATAGATTTATAAAGGCGAAAGTTTTGTGTATATTTTTTTACTCTTTCACGCTGAAACTGCTGAAGGGGTTTGGATGAAATTTAACACACTGGAGGACCTATGACATCCCGGGAGTAACATCCCCTTAGGATATTTTTCTATCGTGGCCAGTTTTTAGAATTGATCACGATCAGATAAGGCCAACTAAAACTGGCCAGATCGTTTAAACGTTAACATTTGATGATAATCTTCGATTGGCCATATCATTGATGTAGGATTGCTATGTTAATAAAAGGTCTAAAGAAAGTAGGCCAAACTGGCCAAACGGGAATTAATATGTCATCAAATTTAAACGTTTAAAACGATCTGGCCAGTTTACTTGGTCAATTTCTCAGATCTGGCCACGACATTTCTACTATTACGCAGGCGAAGCTGCTGGCAAGAGCCAGTAGGTACTAAAATAATAATTATTTTACGCTTACGAACTTGAATATATGAGGATAAAATATAATTCGCGCAGATAATTTAATCGAAGGACGTTGCTTATCGAACACACTTGTACAAATATGTAATACTAGCTTCTGCCAGCGGCTTCGCCCGCGTGAAAGTCAGTTACTCCATACAAACTTTGGACCTTCGTTTCATCCCCTTGGGGGGTGAATTTCGAAAAATCCGTTCTTAGCGCTACACCCTATAAGCACAAAATAGATAGGTATAGAAGACAATTTCATGTATGTTCTTCACTTTTTATACCTACGCTCGGTGGACGCACACTAATGAGCGTTTGAGCGAGTGATCCGAGACGCGACCGAGTAATATCGAGCACATACTTATATTGGTCTGTGATATCGAAGTAAACCTAGTACGCCTAGCGAGTCCGGTGATGGCGTGGCTTTGTCAGTGGACAAAAAATTACAGATCGTGTCCCAAATAAAAACCTCCGTTTTCTAGAGGTTGCTTGCTGCACTATTATTTAACTAAAAAACGTCAAAAAAAATGGCGTTATGTCAGACATGGCAAATAGAGTCGAGTTGTTGTCACTGTATTATAGAATCGGTAACAAGTTTGTTACTAGGGAAATATATTGTTTAAGCCAATATGTAATTAACAATAGGCAGGCGAAATTAATTTTAACCAAGTTAATGATGAATTGATGATAACTCGAATCAAACAATAAACCAGTCAACTCGAGTTGGTTTTTCCATCAACTCCGTTTGAGTCGGTCGGTAACTCGGTAGTGTTTCAGGAAACGGTTGAAAGAGTAAACTCCGGCAAATCTCCGTTGAAAAGGGTGGATCCTCCGACCAGACGGGTGTTTCCCGCGCGCCTCAAGGAGTTGTCAGCAACAGCAGGGGCCCAGCCGGCTCGAAGCCTACTGGGGCCAGGGTTATGCGAAAGGGCGCTCGAGCCCCGGTATGAAGGCTTGAAGGAACGGGATGGGTCTTTTAGTCAGTAAGAGTCTGACAAGAGCGGGGGTTGTCATTGGAAGATTTTTCCCATCGAAAAAAAAAAAAAACCAGACGGGTGTTATGTCTGGTGGGCAACTGCCCGATAGATGATTTCGGGATGTTCTGTATGTTCAAATCACGCCATCATCATCATTTCAGCCGAAAGACGTCCACTGTTGGACATAAGCTTCCCCCAAGTGTCGCCATAATGATTGGTCCTGTGTGTCTCGCATCCATCGATTTCCCGCGACCCTCACCAGGTCATCGGGCAAAACGCGCAAAATCTTATTCCTTGTATTTATACACTTGACATGAATACGTAACATTAAGTTCCGTCCAAGTCCAGTTGATCTGTCTCAAGTGTTTGATCGATGCTCATTAACTCGTTATCGAGCTGACTTGGCGGACGGTTGACTCGGCCGACCGACCTTGCATATTGAGTCCGGTTGACTCGAGCTGCAACTCGAGTCGGCCATCATTTCAACTCGAGTAACTCGAGTTGTCGAAAATGCGAGTTGGCTCATTGCTAACTGTAATGTATAACAGTACACTTAGCCAAGTTGTTATTCTGCAATCGTTAACGCTGTCGAAAAGTGATGAAACGTATGGGAATGACGTCATCTCAACGTAAAGTCGCGTGGTCAGAACAAACGAATAGACAATTCGTAGCCAAGTTCACATCGTTCAAAATCGTTTCCACAATATTTAACGCTACATCCTTTGTTATACAAACGCTACAACTGCCGACTCAGGCGCGTCAACATGGCTACCAACTTATCGTTTTCTACAATTGCTATTTCCGAGGCGTTACCGATTAGAGAACGGAATTCGATTGTAACTTGGCTACGGGGGCAGGTGTCATTGATCTCCTGGTCGCAAGCGTGACTGTTGACTTAATCAGCCCGTTCACGACCTTGTCTTACCGCTGTGAGCGGTAGTAAAGCGAGCGAGCGTAAGAACAAAAGTATGAAAATGTTTGAAGCACGCCACGAGACGCCGCTCATAGCGCCACGCACCCGCTTACCGATGTCGCCGCTAAGACCAAAGTCGGGAACAGACAGTAAAGCAGGCCTGAGTTTGGGCAGGCTGACGGTGTGACTGCCGTGCTTCAAAAAGCACGTCAAACCATTGGTCTCCACATCTGTGTGTGCACACATCTTTGTGTAATGTAGATCTCCTAAATACTTGGAATTTGGCCACCATGATCGAAATTCGGTTACGAGGATATTTTTTATAAATGTTTATACAAATAAGACCTAGAATAGAATAAACTTAATTGTACAACAAAATAGTAACAGTTGTACATCACCTAATTACCAAAATACAATTGTTGTTGACCTAATTGTATATTAATGTCTGTAAAAATAAAATAAAATATGGTGGGTCAGCTTTTCATATTGTCGATTGTACACAGAAACGTGTGTGGTAACAGGTGTTATGTTAATGCATGCCCCTGTGACTTGCAAATTTTGTTTAGGGTTCCGTACACGTTTGGGTCGCGGAGCTCTTTGGACCAGGACCGCGGTCCTAACTTCCACCGATAAATTTTTTTTTTTTGAGTAGTATGTATCTTGGGACCACAAGTGGGGAAATAAATACAGTTTTTCGGTAACTATGCTTGAATGTCTTTTTCCTTGTGGTCCCAAAATACTACTAAAAAAAAAACAATTTGTAGGGGGAAGTTGGGACCGCAGTCCCGGTCCAAACAGCCCCACGACCTTACTTTTGACCAACAAGACCTTAATACTTAGAAAACGAAAAAAATATATATAATCATATGCAAAAAAAACATTTTATAACGTCCTGTATACCGAGGCGATTGTTGTATGATCTAATTATTTATATCTTTAATTAATCGGCAATACTGCGATTACATTGTTTTAAAACGAGTGCATGTATTAAACGAGTACTATCTATGTAGATCACGAGATAAAATATAATGTATAGATAATTAAATTGAATAGATGTATAGATAAAGTATATAGGATGTATCTGATAAAAAAAATATTTTTGTGGTCGCGCGTCTAGTTTGGTTTCAGTGACCCTCGAGGCGACTAAGCGACTTGAGCTATGCAATGCTAGACGCAAGGAGGGGTCTTCTACGAATTTGTTTGAAAGAATTACCGCTTTGAAACGGAAAGGCCAATTGAATTCAGTTATAATCTGACACCTCTCGTTTCACCCAAAGCGAGCAAAGTTATTAATAAAATAAATAAATAAGGGTGAATCTTCAAGGTCGTCAAGTATCGCATGCCGAGGCCGGTCCTTGGATGGGTGGCCATTACTTAATATACAGAGACCCTTCTATGCCCCTAAAACCCCACCTCTAGGGGTAATCTAGTGTAGTTTAAAACGAGACCTCTTTTTTTTTGAGGTGGGATATCATCAAATGACCATCAATGATACATCTCACGCTCTCGGGTGGAGAGAGACAGCGTTTTTACTGAATAAAACTTTGTGTCCTTCTAACATTCCCGCAGCCCTACAAGATCCTCTAAGCGGGGGTAATTTGGTTACCTAAACTCGGGCAGAATGATATTCGATTTTTCTAATGGTTTTCTTAGGCCCGTTAGAGTAGAATTTTGCTCGTTCATTTCAGTACGGCTAATACATTAGACTTACACATGACTGGCGAAATATTTGTTTACTATTTAACTTTACTACTACTTCTTAAAAAACCGCCCTGATTATATGTCTTATGTTGTAATTTTCGATCGAAAGATAAACCTTGTCATTTGAATTTGCGTAACGAATTTTTTCTTTAATAGTTAATGAGTAGCTTTTTCCCGCGGTTTTGCCCGCTTACATAAAATATAACCTATGTCACTCAGGAATAAAGCAGCTTTCTATCGGTAAAAAAAATTTAGCAATCGGACCAGTACTTTGAGAGATTACCTCCTACAAAAAAACAAACTACCTCTTTAATATACTAGTGTAGATTAAGCGAAAATTTCAGTGGTTGTATAAACTCAGGATTATCGCTTTGATATCGTAGTATTAACATAACAAGGCTCTATTCTATTGGACGTTCTTATTTTTTATCGACAATTATTGATCAGTATAAAAAAGAGTGACGATTATGGAGGCGTATTTAGTATACTAGACTCTGTCTTGTAAATAATAAAATGTACAATATTATTAAACTAGCCTTGCCTGCGACTTCGTCCGCATACCTACATAAAATATAGCCTATGTCACTCAGGAATAAAGTAGCTTTCTATGGGTGAAAAAAAATTCGCAATCGGACCAGGACTTTCAGAGATTACCTCCTACAAACAAAAAAGCAAAATTTACTTCTTTTCTCAACTTTATAATATTAATGTAGATTTACAACCCTTTTTTATGGTGGGAAATCATCCAATGACAACTCCCGCTCTTGGTCGGAGCGGGAGATAGTGTCAGACCCTTACTGACTAAAAGCCCACCTCGTTCCTTCGTTGCCTTCATACCCGGGCTTGAGCTATCTTTCGAATTAACCCTGGCCCCAGTAAGATTTATAGCCCTTAAATAATAGTATATAATATATTTAAGTACATGGTTTTTCGAGGGTACACGCGATTGTCAATAGAAAATAATAACGTTCCATATATGTACGAGTAGACATAGTCAACAAAATTCATTCTTACGTACTTTTTAAACAATAGCTTCTATTAAATTGAAACGTTACTGAAGCTAAAATTATCTACGTACCGAACTGTCAAAGAGACAAAGCCTTGTCGCTTTGTTACGGGACATGTATTACACCATTATTATGGTAAACAATTGAATTACCCTAACCACATAAACCGTAAACTTATAACAATAGTAGCAAAAGCCACACAGAATTTTTAAAAAGGTAATTGTTCGAAAAGAGAAGACCATGAAGAATACATGTTATTATTATATTTAGAGTCTGTCTAATAAGTTAAACGACTTAGGTAATTATTAGGATTTAATGAAATCTGATGTCGTCAACACGGGTTCAATACTCAAGGTTTACTAAGAGAAGAACCTTATGAAAAGTATCGAATATAAGTATTTTTTAAATGATTAAATATTATACAAAATTCCCAAGTCGGTTTACTTATTAGACAGACTATATGTATAGATATTTTGCTACTAACAAATAATTTAGGAAGTTTTCTATACCCTATTTGCTTTAAGATTAGACATTTAAAGAAACCTCTTACTGCCTGTTCAACCGATTTTAGCTTCTATTTCGTAGGCATAAGGATGACATTAAAAGAAAAAAAAAGTGGTTACATTACTATTTACTGCAGCCGCCATTTGTCATGCCACCAACGTAATAAAAATCAAAATCGGCTGAATGGATAGTAATAAAAGGTTTCCATAATTGTCCAATTTTATTTTGAACAGAGTATAATATGTGACTACAGTTTCCTGAAAAAAAAAATTGTGGAAAGTTGTTCAGTTTCGTCTACTGAGCAAGCCCTTAAAGTTTGTGGAGGGCTGTCCCTTACACTTTGTATATATTTATACAGTTTGAAAAATATTTGCTTGTCATTGGCAATGCGGATAATTGCGAATCTGTATAATAGTTACTTTAATTATGGTGGTTAAATCATTTTAGAGATTCAGAGCGATTTTAATATCGTGCGGTTTTGATCACGCACGCGGGATTGCCCCGCACGCGTATCCCCCGCAAATGTCCTTTTCATACAACTATTTATTGTACTGCGTGGAATAAGCACGCGGCACCCCGCACCTTTGTCGTCCATAGTACAGAAATACAACGCACAGCAGCCCGCAGAAAACTAGATCGTAGGCAAGCGTGTCTCACGCTGCATGAAACTGCGTGCGGGGCAGTCTCGCATGCGTGATGAAATCTGCACTAATTTAAAAACACCCATATTCTGGATTCTATTTCATCTTAAACCAAGATCAAAACCGTGATCGTAAAAAAAAAATCGCACAATATACAGTTGCCATCACGGATCTTGAAGAAGTCAAATATTCGGTCTCGAATGTCAAAATTTCGGTTAGTGGTGCGAAGTGCGACACGGAGGCGGGGAGTGTCAGTGATTGGCTGGCCGCGCCATCGCGTCATAGACGTCACTCCTGATTCGTTCACTGCGTTGCAGCATGTATCTAACAACGAATACGATTGGCTTGCCAATGTATGGAATGCGCAAAGCGATCCCCACTCTGACGCCGAGCGTTCAACATCCGTGATGGCGACTGCAAATTCCTGTCATTATCATTCGTTCTTGGAATAGAAAAAAAAATGAACATCACTGATTGTTGTCAAAACATTGCAGGCTGGATAAAGACATTCGAAAATTATTACAAAGCGCAGACTCGCGCGATATTTAACAACATGGTGGAGAAATTATCGGAAGGCATCGGGAGGAAGTTTATATGGGCCGAGATCAGTTTCCTGGCACTCTGGTGGAATAGCGATGCAACTGAAAAAGACAAGGCTGCTTTCTTGAAGTAAGTATGTGCTGATCGTAGATTTGACAACAGAGATCGCCGATCGCACTAATATGTAATAACAAACTCTAACATATCGTCGCGTGCACCTCGATTGTGAACGTGTATATTTTTCCATATAGCATAGACGCGCACAATGAACCAAAAAAATGTGTACTCGCATAAAAATTTAGTAAGAGTAGTATCATTGAGACTACAAAATTAATATGGTTTATAAAGCGCTTGTTTCAGAAATAATAACTTGAATATTAAAAAAACGACAAAAAAATTACAAAAAAGGCGAAACACTCTGTTTTGGGCAATATAGGCTGTCTAATAAGTCAACCGACTTGGGAATTTTGTAAAATATTTAATCACTTAAAAAATACTTATATTCGGTACTTTTCATAAGGTTCTTCTGGTAGTAAACAATGATCTCTATCTCTTAATCAAACTTGATTATTGAACCCGTGTTGACTACATAAGATTTCATTAAATCCTAATAATTACCCAAGTCGTTTAACTAATTAGACAGACTCTAATTGCTGTGACTTACTATATTATTTATCACGTAAATATCACTGAATAAAATAAAAAATATTTATCACGTGAATATCAGTGAATAAAAAAAAATATCTTTAACTCGAACTAAATAATATTGTTGGAAACAGATTTTTTTTTTGAGTGCGTGATAGGCGAAAAACGCCTCTTCTTCACACTCCTTTTTTTAAATTATTAATTAATTAATTTAATTATTATTATTATTCTAGCCTCCTAAAAAGCGGCAAGATAGAAATAGTAACTGGTGGATGGGTGATGAATGACGAAGCCAATTCTCATTGGCTTGCAATCGTTCGCCAACTGACCACAGGCCACCAATGGTTGTTAGACAACTTAGGCGTTGTGCCCAAGAATGCTTGGTCTATAGACCCCTTCGGGTATTCGAGTACTCAACCCTATTTGCTGAAGTTGGCCGGATTCGAGAATTCTGTGATACAAAGGGTGCATTATAGAGTGAAGAAGGAGCTCGCTGCTCATAAGCAGTTGGAGTTTAAGTGGAGACAGTTATGGGGTAAGAATCACTACACTTCTAATTTTTTATTTTTTTTATATTTAAATATACGATCTTATTTTTAGTATATGCGAAACCCGAAACACGTCTCTAGTATTTTGATGTAAAGAATCTATGTACAAAATATCATAACTGTATCATGAAAAATCATAAATATATAAGCTTTTTTTGTCAGCAAAATTACATAGTCACTGGGCCATAGGCGACTAAGGGGTTGTTTTGCACTTGCACCCTTTTTACTGTCTCCTAATGCCCGCTATGACTTGCCGTGACTTGTATTGTCGGTGGTGTCCAACTTGTGACCTTTTTAAATATTTTTGGGAACAAATATAACATGGTGTAAAAACTATTAGAATCCATTCAGTTACTGAAGTCATCGGGCCATAGGCAACTAAGGGGTTGTTTTGCACTTGCACCCATTTGTTTGCTGTCGTCTAATGCCCGCTATGACCTGCCATGACTTGTATTGTCGGTGGTGTCCAACTTGTGACCTTTTTAAATATTTTTGGGAACAAATATAACATGGTGTAAAAACTATTAGAATCCATTCAGTTTCTGATTCTGAACAAACTATATTCAAGTTTCGCATATACTAATACTAATGTTGTGTAGTTTAAAGTTTCGGTCTCTTGATCGGGACGCACAACGCTGCGGTATGCGGTGACCGGCACTTAAATATTCATTCATTCAGCAGAATGAATGAATTAAATGAACGGCTCCACACGTCGTACACAGCAGCGCCATTCGATGAACAAAAAACTGAAATATTACAACCTAGCACGAAGGAGTACTTAATGACATAAGATATTTTGATTAAATTATTTTTGTTCTGCAGATGGCGTTGGCAAAACGGATATGTTTACACACATGATGCCTTTCTATTCTTACGACGTTCCTCATTCTTGTGGGCCTAATCCAAAGGTAAATGAACATTACATTAAAACAAGATGCCTAATTGCGTAGTTGTCAATTTTTAAAAATATTTTTTTATCAGAAAGTAATTTTATTCGAAATCGCAAATAGAAAAAAAAAATAGTTAAAAATCTTTCAAATCAGGTGGAAGGGGAAACTGTCAAGTAACAGAACGAGGGTGCACACACTGTCATGTGACGTCACTGTTATTCGGTTACGTGTGTACAAAAGAGCTAGCAAGATGTCCCTACTCTTCCTCATATCAATATTTGAACTGTTTATTACTAGTTCATTTCACAAACAATTTTGAGGCTTTTTTCAGAAAGAAAAAGAAGATTTTTAGTGTTATTTCTTATTCAAACTCAGCCTAATTATTACATCACCACTGCTCTCAAAACGGTAAAGGTAAACATCGTGAGAATACCGGCATGTCCAAGAACCAAAAATTCAAAGACATGTGACATCCACCAACCCGCACTGGGCACGCGTGGTGGATTACGGCCCATTCCCTTTCTAAGAGAGAAGACCACTCAGGTCTTCCAGCAGTGGGAACATTATAAGGCTAATTAATTATACTACCAATTGCAGTGGGTATGAAGTTTGAAAATTTTGCTTTATTTTTTTAGGTGTGCTGTCAATTCGACTTCAAACGATTACCAGGCAACGGTGTCACTTGCCCATGGGGTATTGCACCACGAAAGATTACCGAGAAGAATGCTCAAGAAAGGTACATTAAAAGCAAAAGTGACTCTATCTGTTCGTCAGTTACCATTTCATAGTTTAACGGCTCAACGTATGTTCATGAAATTCGGCATACGGATGGACTAATATCTTTGTTCTCAATTAAAACAGGGAACTTTTTTATCCTCGAAGTATGTTCCCTTGGAATAGTTTTCTATTTGTACGTGGGTGAAACCGCTGGCCGAAGCTAGTTTCTGAGAATTTAAATAATTAAATATTTAAGTAAATATTTTTTTATAATTTTTATGTAACGGCAAAAAACGTTTTAGAGCACACTCAACGCTTATGGTATTTGGTGGCATGACGTAGTAATCTCGATCAACACAAATGGTGCGTTGGTAGCAACGGATGGGTTAATTGTACTTCCAATTTTATTTTTTGAGGGGGGGCAACTATCAAATAACCCCCCTTCCTCCCTTTCTCTGGGGGTGTTATCTATAAATGAAAGAACCCTCTTTAAGGGATATAAATTCCTAGGACCCTTGAGTTACCCGTTATCTAGGTTTTTGAATAAAAAACTGTCAAGTAACAAAAGGGTCAAAATCACCAAGGTGGAAAATTAGCTTTGCCAGCAAATAAATGCCACAAGTCAGTATTTTTTTAAACAAATTATCATTTGCAGATAAGCAGCAGGATTCATTTTACCTGTACCTTATATATTATACTTGAAATGTAAAACATATTAATTGTTATTTAAAGAAATAACTGCAAAAATCATTTCGGGAACCTGTCCTAAATAGCAATCTTTAGAAACAAACACTGAAAATATATAAAAAACAAAGAAAATCCAACGGTTTTTTTTACTCATTCGCATTCAATTTTATCAAATTTCAAGTAATTATATGCATAATTAAAAAAAGAAATTAAACTAGAGAAAATCAAGTCAAAATATGATGTCCGACAATGGAAGCGTCATTTCAGTGAACGCTGTTTCGATTGCCCGAAAAAAATATGTTTCTGAACGTGGCCTGTAGATAGCAATGGTACAATGTAGTCCGAGACGTAAACAAGCGGCTATTAAGAGATTTTTTCGCCAAAATAATTTTATATAAGTGGTAAGTACTTTTCAATTCATTATTTACACAGCGTACATCAATAGGTCATCATACCGGGACTGCGTTTATTAACTCAGAATATTGAGTTATTACTTTTTGTAGTGTTTAAAACTAACAGCAACCTTAAATATTTTACAATTACCTAGCCAAAAATTAGGGTTTAGATAGCTGCCGTTTAAAAAAGCCTTAGCTATTCGAAAAAGTCAATCCGGAAACGCTCAACTCGGAAACGTTCCCGGACTTGACGGAGCGTTCCCAAAATGATGATGACGTTCCCGAGATGACTATTTAAGTACTAAAGTGATATCTGTTATAAATATTAATTAACTAATTTAGTAAATGTTATGCTACAATAGTTTTTTAATTATTGTGCTATTTTTTTTTACCGCTGTGAAGTCTCATGAGGCTGAAAAACATAAGTAACGTCACAAAAAGCAACCAAAAAAAACTTGCTCGGCTTACCTACTTCCGTCAATGAGAAAAGGTGCAGGAAGACCAAGTCAAAGCATACCGTAAAATAATACTACAGGAGAAAACCATTGCTAAAATTAAATGTATGTATGAAGCTTTAGAGAAAAGATTAAGAGTATTTAAAAATAACCAAAAACAAGGGCAAGTTCGAATACCAACAACTCTTAACAGCAAAGTAAATGCATTGGTAAAAAATGTTGACGTAACTCCTGAACCTTGGCATGGCAAAGGACCTACAGATGGTGAAGGAACGAGAGAGAGAGAGAGTGTTTTTAAAAAAGATATAAAAAGAGCTTCTGATATAGTAAATTTATTTACGAAGTCTGATTTCAGATCTTAGTAGAGTAAGAGATTTCTAATATTGACATTTCTAGCTTAAAAAACTTCGAAAACTGTTTAGATGTCATACTAGGTATCATGATGGATGCAAACATGGCAAAAAAGACAAGCAGTTTTAATTACAATATACAGACACGATCATTTTGAAAAAAATATTTACGTTATCTGGCAGCTTAGACTTTGAACGAATAAAATTAAATATGGAAACACTTCAAGGAAGTCCCCTGACCTGAACGATCGAAAAATACTCTGTGACTTTTAATCCATTTATAATTCTTCACCATCCGATGCGTATGATTGTTTGTTTCTGTTCATCAGCCGACTGAACAAAAATCGATTACTGTTGAAGCTGACACCTTACGATACGGTCGAGGTATAGAAAACCCACACCCAAATTTGATATCCCCTGGAACATTTCTATTAGTCAAACTACCTTCACAAAAGAAAACTGTTAATTACAGAAATGTTGGCACTTGTAAGACAGATTGATAAAAATGATGGAGAAATCCTGATAGCGTTTTTGAATTCTATCTGTAGTAGTGGCAAAGACTTTAAATTAGATTCGAATGGTCGTTGGAATGAATGATGTGACATATAATTATTTGAGCAATGATTAGTATTATTCTAATTCCATTGCTGAAAAAAGCAAATAAGTAATCCAGAGTATTATTACTTTAATACTGATATTGATGTTTACGAAAAATTCTAAAAATTCTAATTCTGTTAAATTAATATAATAAATAAATAATTTAAATAATACAGAACTTTATTTATGTTTAAATGGTATAATTAATTATTGCTATTAAGATAAAAGTTTTGTATGACTGTTAAACAATTTTATTTGGCTGGGTTCATAGATTTTGAGACAGTTTAAAGATGCTAAGAAGAGATTTAAGTTACGAGTAAAATCTTATGCGTAATAAATAAATACGTATGACATCTAAAAATTTCGCTTTCAAGATTTTATAGTCCTAAATTTTATCTATGCCTTTATTTATAGAACACACGCGTCAATTCGTGAACACTGCATCATTTCCAGGAACGTCACTAAAATCGCAGATAAAGCATTATTAAATTATTATTTTTTAAACATATCCTTAGTAATATTAAAATAAGGTGGACTTACAATACCTACAAGCCATTTATTTATATACAAATGAACAATTTTGACAAATACAGTAAATTGTATACAAAGAAACAGTCAAAAAGCTCTATTTGTAGCGATATTTTGCTTGTGAAGGTTTTTATTTTGCAATTTATTTAGATTTTTTTTTCTTATTAATTATTACGTACTGCCGTTATTGATCGGAAGTAAAGCGAACTTCATAAGTAATATTTTAATTTTATTATAGACCTGACAAAAACGTTCCCGGTATGATTGATTTCAGCGACTGTTCACGTTAAAAATAAAATTAGAAGAAAAGTTCTTAATTCTGTGCTCTGCCAGCGTACATATTGTTTAACCACAAGTGTAGTGATCATTTAAGCTGATTATCAAAGTAATAGCTGCTAGAAATATTTTTCACAAAACAGTTTTCGGAATTTGCCACCTTGGTGATTTTGACCCAAAAAAACGATGCACGAACTGCATTGCATGTGATGCTATTAGGTTACGTACGTACACGAGATGTTCTCACCAGGCCGCCCCACTTTTCTTCGTATTATTAAAAAAAAAACATACATTCAGCCAAACAAAGAACCTCCTCCTTTTTGAAGTCGGTTAAAAATACTAATTACTCCTTTAATTAACCCTTTAATGGCTTACGTCGGATATATTCGGCAAATACACGTTTATTCCATCAGGGTCGCACAAGTACCAGTCGTAAACTCAAGACCCTGGCTAATAGAACATGAAAACAATCGTCGCGTCGGACCAATCCGACGCCAGCGGTTAAAGGGTTAATAACTCATTTAGATGCTCTTTTCAGAAACTAGATTTCTTTTTCTGTTCTTTGTTGAATCGTATGAAATATTGTACTAAAATATAGTCCATTGACGTTTTTCAGGGCAGCAACAATCCTAGACCAATGGCGCAAGAAGGCGCAACTGTACCGCAGCAACGTGGTCATGTTCCCTCTAGGGGACGACTTCCGGTACGACCGGTCCAACGAATGGGACAACCAGTTCCAGAACTATGAGATACTGATAGACTATATTAATAATAATGATGGATGGAATGCTGAGGTGAGCATCTTATTATTTTATTGTCGAATATTAAGTGTATGGAGTACCAGCAATAGACAGAATAGGGTAGTTTCCAGGGTCAAAATAATTACATTTTATTTAGTCCGTATTTTAGATTATAAAAAAAATATTTTCTTTTTTCGATTAAACAAAGATATAGCCATCGATGACCCATTCTTTACATGGGTCATCGATGGATATAGCCCATTAAAGTTACGTGTGACGTCACCCCGTGCGAAAAAATGCAGCACAGCGCGGCGTGACGTTACACGTAACTTTAATGGGCTATATCTTTGTCATTATTGGTTTAATTTACAAATAAAAAAATACGTGTCCCTTATTTTTGAATAATCTAAAAGACGGACTAATTACATTTTTTTTACGGCAACCAGCCTATTGTGAGGAAAAGGGAGAGGAAAACTTTTGCTCATCATTAGTAGATCACTACTTGCTGTTGACGACTGGGTCCGGTCCGGTTTGTTACCGGACGGCCGTACGGCGAGCGACCCATTGCTCGACGTGTCGCTGTGTCTACCGTGGCTGGTAGTCGGGGTCGGAATCTCGGCGGCTGAGGCGTTAGGACGTTTGTTCCCTCACGCGTGCGACCTCGCTAGCATTATTTATTTATGTAATCTTCACGCAACACTAAGCACATAGGCGGACTTAATGCCTTAGGCATTCTTAAGCATTACTGCTTCGCAGAAGGCGAAGTCGCTTACCGCGTTAGTCTGTTTATCCGCTAATTCCTTTACCACGCAACGGATTTTGTATTTTTAATGTGCAACTGGCCTTTTGGTCTAGTGGTTAGTAGCCCTGACTGCTATGCCGGAGGTCGTGGGTTCGATCCCACCCGGGACAAATGTTTGTGTGATGAGCACGATCATTTGTTCTGTGTCTGGGTGTAATTTATCTATGATATGTATGTATTTAGAAATATCTAAGTAAGTTTATCAGTTGTCTAGTACACATAACACAAGCTCTGCTTAGCTTGAGACTAGACGGCGTTGTGTGATAGTTAATTAAAAGGAAGAGTAAGAAACGCGGAACTGTTTAATTAGGCCTATCAGTGAGTTAATTTGCGAGAATATTTTCATAAGAAAATGAACTCCCCTTAAACCATATTTTGTGGGTAGTTTTAAAAAACGAATAATGACAATATTTATTATTAATTTTACACAAGAAATAAGAATCCTCTATACAATATTTTAAGCCCTCTAAATTGCTCTATTGAAAGTAATTCTTAAAACAAACAATGGCAACCTGTTACTTTGATTACTATTTATGCTATATTTATTATTGGCACACGAAAGAAGATTTTACATATAACGTAATTCTCCCTTTTCATACTATTATAAGTTGAATTTACAAAAATCTCTTTTGTGATAAGCTAGCACTAAAAAGAAACAATAAGCGGTCTCCTTATCGGTAAAAGCGATATTTCACTGACAACGTTCGTGATATTATAATAATATTGTTATGAACGTGAGTAATTAAACGCCGGTTTACTAGCAGAGAACTTTATTACCACAAACAATAACAAATGTATCCAATCACCGATAACCAAATCGCAATGTATATTAGAGTCCTTTTTTTACTGTCGCTTAAGTCGTTATATGAGTTCGTACTTGTCGCTTCTTCCGGTTCGGAGTTCGTACTTCCGGTCGGAGTCTCGTATTTATACGCGGAGCCAGGGAAATTCTAGATACAAACGTTTCAAAGCTATTCCAGAACAATACAGTTGCGTCGTGGGGCAATAAATTACTATTATTACAAATATTTAATAATAATAATCATTCATACGAATTTCGACTCTACTGTTAAAACAGAAGGAACAAATTCCTTGATCAACCTTTTCGAGTAATAATAAAAGAGAGTACTTCCGCCATAAGTACCTAGTTGATTCTTTCAAAAATTCGCTAGATCTTGTATACTTTGGTTCTGGAACCTTCGCTAAGCAATGCGTTTTAATTTCACGGCGTAACAATATAACAAAGATGTAGTATACATAAAAAATACGGGAGGGTTTTAGTCATTAAAGGTCTGATACTCCCTCTAACTCCACCCAGAGTGGGAGGAATTAAGTATTGATTACCCGCTTCTAAGAAAAGTTGTAAGAAAGAAAGGAAAAAGAGAGAAAAAAGATAGAAAGAATAAACGTTTTTCTTTCTTTCTTTCTTTCTAAGAAAAGTTGAGATTGAGTAAAGTTACTAGCTTTGGCTTAAGTAATCCAAACCATAAAATTGACATACCTATGTTCTTGTATTGCTCCAGACAGTTTTGAGATAGTGCCAAATATAAAACAGAAAAGCATATGCTTGCCTTGTTATTACTTATAATGCCCAGAAAGTTTTTAATCTCCAAATCCTTTCAGGTCCAATTCGGCACCCTCCAAGACTACTTCAAAGCAGTTCACGAAGAGGTCAAGGCCTCATCCTTCCCGGTGCTGTCAGGGGATTTCTTCACGTACGCTGACAGGAACCAGCACTACTGGAGTGGGTACTACACGTCCAGGCCGTTCTATAAGAACATGGATCGTGTACTGCTGGCTTATGTTAGGTGAGATTGTTACATTATTTTATAGTTATGGATGTGTGAATAATTGTTGGCAAACTTATGGGTGAAAAGAGTGGAGGGAGAGTTTTGCCCAGGAAAAGAACATAACAGCTTAACATAGCATATTCAGTCTTATAATATTTCCACTATTGGGATTAAAAATTATAGTAAAGTGCTTGCCTTGATTTGGACATACAACTCAGTCGGTGTCGTTACGGTATAGGACAGAGCCGGCTAGCAAAACTTCTTATACCTCATAATATTTTTACTCAGAACTTTTCGACTCGCAACACAAATTATTAAACATTATTATTTAACTGAAGGTCAAATTGGAAACAAAATAATTATTTTTCAGACAAATTATTGAAATTATAAAATTATAAAAATCTTCACGAATTCCATGTAAAGTTGTTTCATCACTTTTTAATGAGGATAAGCTGGGTCTAATAAATAATCAAAACGGCGGCAGGTCGTCGGAATCCTATTTTCTTATAAAACACTTCAATCCCGTATACATGCGGGATCCCGCATGAGTAATCCCTCATTTTCGATCCCGCAGAAAAAGTGCGGGATTCCCCGCATTCGCGGGATCCCGCCTTGCGGGATTGGATTCCCTAGTCAGGAGCATTACTTTGTGTAATGTATTTCATTACCACTGCTCTGGTGAAGGAAAATATCATGAGGAAACCGACATGTCCTAGAACCAAAAATTCGAAGACGTGTGACGTTCACCAACCCGCACTGGGCCCGTGTGGTGGATTACGGCCCATTCCCTCTCCTAGAAAGGAGGCCCGAGTCTCAACAGTGGGAACATTATTAGGCTGATTATGCTACATCCAAAAATATTCACTTACAGGGCAGCAGAAATAATCACAGCTCAAGCCACAGCGTCTCACGCGGTGTCCAACATAATGTCGCTACAACTGCGAGACAGGGTGGAGCAGGCTCGGCGCTGGCTGTCGCTGTTCCAGCATCACGACGGAGTCACCGGTACCTCCCGCGATGAGGTCAGGGAAGACTACGCTAAGAAGTAAGTGACGTCATAGTATCAAAAATCCAAAATGGCAGATATCGGTATCTTGTACTTTTTGTACCTTTTCTTCGGTATCGGCATCCTCGAATCATGCAAATGAAATTTGTTTCGTCTGCAAACACGCTAATTTGGCATGGCGCAGTGTTGAGAGATCAGCTGCTGCACTGCGTGTTGCGAATTCGTTTCCCGCACGGAACAAATATTTATATGGCCTACAGATGTGTGTTCCGGGTCTCGGTGTCTTGTGTATGTGTGTTTACATGTATGTGGACGCACCTACGATACAGGAGTCATTCATAGTGTGGGACAACGTTTATTTAATTTAAAAAAAGAATCTTCTGTCTGTGCGTGTACGTATGGGTAAAATTATTGCAGTTCGTAAAGATAAGATAAGCATAATTAATCTGGTACGTTCCCACTGCTAGAACAAATGCCTCCACTTTGTGTGTCGGAGTGGGCCACAATCCACTGCGCAAGCCCAGTGCGGATTGGTGGAGGATGTCACTTGATTTTTTTGGAACTCAACTATTCAATCCCCATAGGTATACAAAGTGTAACATTAAATGCGCAAAACCTCAGGCACCCAAAATGATTTTTAATTTAATTGACCTAATTCTGTGAGAACAAAAAGATTTAAAAAAAATTTAAGGTTTTATGGGCAGTTTCAGTTTGTTTAAAATTCGTATCTGCATTGAAATAAGAACTTTTATTATCCCGCGTATGAGAAAATTTGATTGGACAACAACCATTTGTGTTTGTTTACCTATTTGAGCGGGTTTGCGCACGTGATGGCTTGACCTATTGATAAAATGACAGGGCAAAATTTTTATTGAAGATTTTTTTGAAAACTGTAACCTATATTAAAAAGTGGGTCAATTGATTCTGCTCGTTTTTCTGATCAAACTATTTTCAGGTTTTAACGTTACACGTTGTATAGAGAATAAAGGAAAGGTTTGATTATTTTAGATTTTTAAAAACTACTTTATGAAGAGCTTCTTATTTACGTTCTTGGATCTCATAAAAGAAAACGTTCAATAATTGATAACATATATGGACGCCGGCGTTCGCTTGGTGTTTGACAGAAATGGCGCGAATTCACGCACGATCGCCAGCGTTCGTTTGAGGTTTGGCGAGTTAAATATCGTCTATCACGATTTATTCCGTCGAATACTAACAAAATCTTTGTTACAGAATGTTAACAGCAATAAAATACAGTCAATCAGCGATCCAGCAAGCCGCGTACTATCTGCTCAACCAGCCATTAATCATAGATCAGCCTCAGGAAGACATTTACTTCGACGTCGACGACATCTGGCGGTCGCACGACGAGATTCCGACAAGGATCACTATTGCGTTGGACGCGGTGTCTCCTTCGAGGAGAATTGTCTTGTATAATGCGCTTGCGTTTAAAAGGCATGAGATTATGACGGTGTTGGTGTCTTCACCGCATGTTGAGGTGAGTTATTCAAATTAATAGTACCTTTTTAGGATTGGAATTGAAATATCCAGCCATAGGCAGCATTTATGAAGGCACAGCACAAGGGCAAGCTAAGATCTCTGATGGTGAGACGCAGTAGTTTATGAGCCTTTTCACTCTGTCTTGAAGACACAAATTATAATCGGACGGAAAGACCGCAGCAGGCAAATTGTTCCAGTCCTTCGACGTACGCGATGTAAACGACGAGACAAAACGCTTATTCCGGATCGATGTTTCAGCAACGTATGTGTGGATATTCTTCGTACGTTAAGTGCTAAAAAGTATTTTTATTCACAGGTATTCGACCCTGAAGGCAACCCGATGATGGCTCAGATCTCGCCTGTAGTGGCAGGTGACAAGCGTCTCGCTTTCGCAGCCAACAAGTACCAACTGTCGTTCCCCGCGGTCGTTGACCCGCTGGCTTTGACTGTGTATACTATTTCGCTGCGGGATAATACTAGGCTTAATAAGTAAGTGCACTATTTATTTTGGCTTTCTCTGAATTTCATATGCATGGGATAGAAGAAATCTTCTATCTGGAGTCGTAAAACTTCACCTGACATCGCCATGGGCATAGCGGCGCGATGTCACCAGATATGTCAGTCGAAGGTTCGTGAAGTTGAACGACCTTGCCAGACGTATGGACTTTAAAAGAGACTTTGACCCCGTGAGATTGTTTCGGTGTTTCTTATTACCATAGTTTGAATTGACAAAAAAAATTGACGCGTAAAAGTGTTTTTTAAAGCCTATTTGCAAAAATAAATATCATTTTTATACCACCTGTTCGATAATGTCGTTTTATACGTCATATAAACCTCACTTAGAGCAAGACATTCTATCCCTAGGGAGATAATGCAGTATGACCGATCCCTAGGGAATAATGAGATTTGAATTTGGAACATCAAAAATCGTCAACATTGTGAATTAAAATGTACGTGCATCGAACAAGTTGCCACTAACAAAAAAAAAAGAAAATAGAATAAAACGCAGTAAGCTTACTGACGGGAGCATTATAGAAAATTGAAACTGTAGAATCTTGGAGTAGTGAATTTTGTTTGTTTGATAAACTTGTAAATATAATACTTATACGAGTATTTCTGTAGTAGTTTTCTGTATTATATATATGATTTGGTCGACCAAATTGTCTTTTAATTATCTCATAGATGGTGTAAAAAGTAGAATATACACGGAATTTAATTTTATAAATCCCTCACCATCGTTCGGGATTAAAATCAGCAACCTTTGTTTCGTTCGGAATTCAACATGCCGCCCGCGACTTAAAGACACTGCTTTATCCCCTAGTCACATAAACTACTATTATCGCTACAGACATAAGTCGCGCGATATCGCCAGATATATCCAGCGAAATCGCTCGACTTGGCTTGGCATGTCGCCTACACATGTCGTGGGACATTTGTCCCTTAGTTTATCTTTTGCTTGATGATGACAACATTAATGTTGGATTATAATCTTCACTATCTATCTACACTAATATTATAAAAAGGTAAAATTTGTTTTATGTTTTTTTTTTGTTTGTAGGAGGTAATCTCTGACAGCACTGGACCAATAGGGTAGTGTCCAGGGTCAAAATAATTACAATTTATTTAGTCCGTATTTTAGATTATAAAAAAATATTGGACACGTACATATTTTTTCTTTTTTTCGATTAAACAAAAAATAACAAAGATATAGCCGCTTAAAATTAAGTGTGACGTCACCCCGTGCGAAAAAATGCAGCACAGCGTGACGTTACACGTAACTTTAATGGGCTATATCATTGTCATTTTTGGTTTAATTAACAAATAAAAAAATACGTGCCTCTTATTTTTGAATAATCTAAAAGGCGGGCTAATTACATTTTCTACGGCCACTAGCCATTGCTAAATTATTTTCACCGGTAGAAAGCTGCTTTAGTCCTGAACGACATAGGCTATATTTTACAAACGTGGACGAAGCCGCGGTCAAAAGCTAGTTTTAGATAAACGACACACCGGCCCACGCTAAAAACCAGCGCTGTGACCTCATCGCATTATGCGTGAGGCCGCAGCTTTATGCTGAGCGTTTGGTCGTTTTGCGCGGAGGAGAAGTATATCTTTCCTATCTATTGATGTTATGTTTGTTAGCTAGTTTTAAGATTGCGTCTTTTTTCGCGTAAATAAACTGTTTTTCTTTCTTTCTTTTCTTTTCTTACTTACCCACACCATCTCTTCTAGATACACATCCTACTCGCGCGTCCGTGTCTACAACGCGGACTACTGGACAGTCGACCTTCCGAAGATGTTCCCAGTGGACCAGCCGACATCCCGCCTCACGGAAGACATCACCATACAGGCTGGCAACAGTACCCGTGTCGTTGCAACCATGGACGGACTTATTAAGGCTATTGTTTCGCCTGAAGGGACTACTGTACCTGTTCATATGGATTTTGCGCAGTGAGTGTGTTTTGTTTATTTTGGGCTTAACGGTCGTTTTTGAGAGCAGTGGTGGCCGAGTGGTAACGGCCCCGACTTACGAGTTGTAGGTTTCGAACCCAGCCAAGCGCATTATTTTGTGTAATTTATTGCATCACCACTGCTCTCAAAACGGTGAAGGAAAACATCGTGAGGAAACTGGCATATCCTAGAACTAAAAATTCGAAGACATATGACATTCACCAACACGCAATGGGCCCGCGTGAAGGATTACGGCCCTTTCCCTCTCCTAGAGAGGAGGCTTAAGTCCCAACAGTGGGAATATTAAAAAGGCTAGTGATGATGATGAAGGTCGTTTTTGGATGCCCTACCACGAGCTCTTAAGGCTATCCATTTGACGATCTAAACAGAACAGTTGAAGGGATGATGCTATACAGGTTGTCTTTGACATTGACGCACAAATGAATACCATGGGTCCAGTACATGATTCTGGACCCCAGTGGTGGAATTTTTTGTCCATGTACTGGATCCGTGGTATTCGTTTGTTCGTCGATATCAAAGATACCGTATAACTCCATTCCTCTTTCTCGTTCGCGCACTTGACGTTATAATACATCATGGTAAGGCCTCAGATCTGAGATTTGCCAAAGCTGATCCTACGGAAGGATGGGATACAGCACAAGAAATCAAGACGTATTGTGTTGTGTAAAAGGTTATAAGAACTGAAATATTACTAATTGTACTAAGTTTGTTGCGACATCTATGTTGCCGTATAGAAACTATTCTGCATCACGGTATCAGAGTTCTCCGCGCAATTAGAACATATAAAACAGTACGAAATCAACTATTGCGCAGTTGCCCGGACTAGACACAATAACCGTCTGGTCGGAGGATCCTCCCTTTTCAAAGGTGGTATGTGAGATTTTACACTCATTCTGTATACCTTTAAAAGCTCCGTAGGGGCCCAGCAAGGTCGAAGTCTACTGGGGCCATAGAATAATGGCAAAGAAGGAACAGGAGTGGGTTTTTAGTCAGTAGAAGTCAAACACTATCTCCCACTCCACCTAAAGGCGGAAGATGTCATTTAGATGATATTCCCACCTAAAAAAAATATCTCTAAAAGTTAAATAAAATACGCTTTAATGGGACGTTAGCCAAGTCTGGCCGCGGTTTACATCTGTTAGACCTACTACCCTACATCAGTTGTGCTTTAAATTACAAGTCGCTTGTGATAAATATTCTGTCTCTGATAAAACAATCCCAATATCTTACCAGATACGACAGTCAGCGTGGTAAAGACAACAACAGCGGGGCGTACCTGTTCATCCCGAGCGGCCCGGCGACCGACTACAAGAAAGAGCCGTTCCCAGAGATAGTGGTCACCGAGGGCATCTACAAAGCTACCATGTATGCGGCACTAAACTCCTTTAAAGCTGCGGATATTGTTTTAGCGGTGAGTAATATAACATTGTTTGCCAAATGAAAATGCAATATTATCAACCACGACCACTCTGTCAAGAGTGAACGACTAAGGAGGAGGAGGGAATATAACATTATACAATCATGTTCTACAACATTATTTTTAGTTTGGCAATACCTGAATCAGGGTGTTTCTGACATCGACGCACAAATTAATACCACGGATCCAGTATATGATTCTGGACTCCTCAGTGGTGGAATTTTTCGTCGGTTTTTTTCCTATTATTCCTGTTGCGCTACATGCTGTGGGTTCGATTCAAGCACGAGACAAATATTTGTACAATACATTCCAAATAAGAACAGGATCGATTTTTACGCCATGTTGTGACGTCATAGCTGTCAAATCGAAATATTGGGTAGGGTGAGCAAGACAAGATTTTTATCATTTTTATTTACGAATCGTGAACGACAAAAGTTTAATCAGAATCCAGTTCTTCAATTTTGCTCATCTGTGTGTAGTGTCTCAGTAGTGGCAAATAGAAGAAGAAAGCTAATTGTTCTTAACAATGAAATAAATAAAAAAAAATTGTTTCTTTTTTAAAACTCATACCTAGTTTTACACAAAAAATATATTTAGCTAATTTAGATTAAACAATAACGTTTTTACTTCACCTAGATTTAACTAAGACTTAGTAATACTAAGAAAAAAAACCGTTATTGATACGCAAACAAGTTTTTTTTGCAAACCGTACTTTTCAATAAACGTTTGATAGATCGAGGTTATTGACTTTCCTATTATGGGTGGGATTATATAGGTGGGTGTCTTGTGTATTCCACAGTACAAGAGTATTTCCTAGTTCATTTCTGAATTATTTATTAACATTTTTCCTACTATCTATTTATCTAAATGTAGTTTCCGCCCATTGTCTGTATGGGCTATTGTACATGGGCCGTAACGAAATTCATTCCACCCACCCGCTGTCTTTAGAAGATCAGCCCCCCTAGCCAAGTCACAACCGCTTCACTTGCGCCGAACGCTTCGAGTTGGCCGCGCCGCCAATTCTTTTGTTCTGACCACATGACTGAGCATTGAGATGACGTCATTCCCGTAAATTTGAAGCTTTCTACAAGCGTTAACGATTGCATATTAGCAACTTGGCTAGGGGGGCAGATTAGAACTTCCAAACCTCATCAAAAAATCCTCAGGCTTTCGAGGTGTCTTAAGAAGATAGAACTTAAGCAATTTTCATATTTCCGCAGGTTTCAGTTCACAACAACCCATCGCTACCACACAGCGAGGTGGAAATCAGCAACACGTTGATGATAGACCCTCAAGTGGATGACTTGGAGCTGGCCATGAGGTTCCGCACAGCCGTCAAGAATGGACCCGTGTTCTACACTGACCTTAACGGCATGCAGGTACGATGACATATATCTCAGTGGCGTAACTATATCATCTGAGGCCCGTGGCAATTTCATTAGATGGGGCCCCCGATAAATCACGTTACGTTGTGATTTCATTTTCATATTTTTTTATATATATATATTTTGGGTTACTTCTTCTGAGCTCGCGGCCTCTAAGACCGGGGGCCCCATCAGACCTGGGGCCCGTGGCATTTTGCCAGCCTTGCCACATTTCGATTGGTTCACAAATTGCGTGTAGCGCCTGTTGTAGTCAACTACGGAAATTAAAAAAAGAAAATAAATTTATTTGGCTCAACACAAGTCACATAAACATTTAGGTAAACACGAAATAAAAAAGAAGCAAAAATACAATAGTTTGCCTCACGGCCTCACCAAAATTGGTTCAGTTCAGTGTGAATGCCAGCCAGATAGAGCCTTAAATAGGTTCTAAGGAATGTATCCGGAGGAGAAATGAGTGGTGTTACCACACCAATCGATTGGACGACGATGGATGCCATCGATCGATGGTAGAATGGATTAGTCGTCGTTGATCGATAATTTCTACCAGACCAATCGATCGACGAGCGATCGAGGGTAGAATGGATTAGTCGACGTCAATCGCATCCAGAGTCTTCTGCGTTGACGTCTCCGTATAGTAAGAGCAGCGTCATCAGTACGATTCACAAGAGGAATTCACATTTCGAAAGAAACTGATCACATATAGCCGGGATTAATCGATCAACGTCGATCAAGGCTGTCGACCGACAGTCGACCGTTATCCGTCGATCAATTAAAGTTACCACACCAATCGATCAACGCCGACCGATATCGATCGATGACATCGATTGATGATCAATCGATTGGTGTGGTAACACCCTAACATCGACAAAACGAAGTAGTCGATGTGGTCCGTCGGATAAACGGGTTAAAAAGGCTATAGGAAGGTCGCATGAGCCGTAGAAAGTATCACTGTTGGGGTAGACTGTCGCTGAGTCATCATTATTTCAGCCAAAATACATGCACTGCTGGACATAGTTAATATAATATAATATTCCACAACAATCACACAACGCGGTCTAGTCCCAAGCTAAGCAGAGCTTGTGTTATGGGTACTAGACAACTGATAAACATACTTATATATTTCCAAATACATACATATTATAGATAAATTACACCCAGACAGAACAAATGATCGTGCTCATCACACAAACATTTGTCCTGGGTAGGAATCGAACCCACGACCTCCGGCATAGCAGTCAGGGTCACTAACCACGAGACCTAGTTCTGCCCTAAGTGTCGCCATAATCTACCTGTATAAATGCTACACGAGTATTATAAAGCTGAAGAGTTTGTTTGGTTGAATACTAATCTTTTAGTGTTGAATGGCTTATTTATCGACGAAGGCTTTAGGTTTTATAACATGATGCTACAACCAATGGGAGCGAAACAGTAACCAAAGACGCGTATAAAACCGCGGGAACAATTAGCTTATAATAATCGTCTAAAATAATTTCCTCAATTCGCATTGCATAACCTAATTCCGCTTAGCCCGTTCCATCATAGGACCACCAGGCGTACGGTGATGCGCCTGCGGTACATGATGGACATCCATGGGCGTACCCAGCTTTTGGGCCAGGGGGGGCGATTTTTTATAAGCACCTAGTCAAATTAAAATAGGTTTTTTTTATACAATTAAAGAATTAATAAAACAATACATATTTTAAAAAGTAACTTTTGAGGGGTTTTTTATGGTGGGAAAATCATCAATGACAACCCCCGCTCTTGGGCGGAGCGGGAGATAGTGTTAGACTCTTACTGACTGAAAACCCACTCCGCTCCTTCAAGCCTTCATACTGGGGTTTGAGCTATCTTTCAAAACTAACCCTGGCCCCGGTAAACTTTCGAGGGTCTTCCTCTTAATGGATTATGACGTCTTCCGTGAAAGATTCTCCCATAGCGCAATTTTTTTATTTACACTGAGCGTATTTACCCATTTAATGATGCATGATTTTTAAAAGTTGTACATTGTATTGCAAATGCTAAAAATATTGACAAAAGTAGACAGTTAGTAGGGACATAAACTAATTCCAGGGGGGGGGGCAGCGGCCCCCCCCCCAGGAATCCCCTCGGTACGCCCATGTGGACATCCCACCTACACGCAAAAAACGTTTTGGGAACAAATTTACTGTGCGTACAGCTAAGGAGTGTAATTCCTTGCCGGAATTTGTGTTTCCTGACGGGTACAACCCGGGAATCTTTAAGTCAAGAGTGAATAGGTCACTTCTAGATAAGCGCGCTCCATCGTCGACCGCATCGTCGCTTTCCATCAGGTGAGATAGCGGTCAAGCGCAAACCTATCGACAATGAGAAAAAAAACCATTTTCTTATCACCAATAATTTTCTATAGATGATAAAACGTCGCTACTTTGAGAAGATTCCTCTCCAAGCCAACTTCTACCCGCTGCCAGCCGCCACTTACATAGAGGATGACAAGATTAGGTTCACGGTACTGACGTCGACGCCGCTCGGTATGGCCGCCTTACAGCCAGGACAGATCGAGGTAAATATTAAATGAGTTAATTAATTAGTTATTAAATTAATTAAATGAATTTAAAAGAGTTAAATGATTAAACAATTTGTCACATGTAGAGCAGTGGTTCCTAAACCTTTTTTGACTGAGAACCACTTTGATTTTTTGTTGTTAGCTAGAACTAGAAATGAAACGGATTGTGGTTTGGCCGGATATCCGGCTACCGGATATTCAGCCCTTTATCGTATTTGTATTCGTATTCGTAGTTTGATTTGCTAGAATTTATTTTTCAGCACCTGACAGTAGCATTTTCATCGTAAGGGTTTTTTTTAGAAGCTGGTATAGTTTACGAAGCTAAGTGGAGTCGCCTCTTACCATAAAATGCTGAAAATTTGGTATTAATTCAACACAACTTGCCAATTGTTAAACTAAATAAATTAATAAAACAAATATTTTTTACCTATTGTGTCGATTTGCCTGGTGTAAAATAAGGATTTTTTTTTTTAATTTTACTATCCGGTATCCGGCCGGATAATCAAAACAAGGCCGAATAGGCCGAATACAGGATATCCGTTTCATCTCTAGCTAGGACCAAAAGTCCAGCAGAAAACTTAGCTATGTTAATAAAAAAATCCCCCAACTTCTTCCAGGTATTCTTTTCTTGAGCCACCTCGAGCCAGTCCTTGCGGTAGGCATCTAGGTCGTCTCGCCACCTCGTCCCAGGTCCAAATGATATTTGTATACAACAAAATGTTTAACTTTCTTGTAGATAATGCAAGACAGAAGACTCAGCCGGGATGACAACAGAGGTCTGGTACAAGGTGTCCTAGATAATATAAGGACGAGACACACGTTCAAACTTATTATTGAGAACGCTAAAAAGACGTGTGAGGTAAGCCATTAAGAATTACATTTGAAAATAAACAAAATAAATACGTACAGCCGAACATAGGACCTTCTTTATGAATTCGGTCAGAAATAAAAGCTACTAATGAAAAATATTAGAAATAAGAAGATTCCTTTTTTATGTGTGAAATCATAAAATCACTTCTCCCCGCTCCGGGAAGAGCGAAAGGGAGTGTCAGACTTACTGCCTAGAACCCATAGTGTTTCTTCAGTTTCCCTTAGCGAAAGCCAACTCTGCGATAGCCAACTCTTTCGAATAATCCCGCAGACATAGGCAGTAAAAGGCTTTGTCAATCATGTTAGACTCAACGCGCCGTCGCCCGGGCTTGGTATTTATCGGACAGTCGCTCGGCGAGCTATAGAACATCTCGAAATAGAATAGCTCGAAATCGTCTACCGGTTAGTTGCCCACCAGACATAACTGGAGGATCCTCCCCCCTAAGAAGGTATGTGGGACTTTACTCTCTGTTCCACATACCTTTAAATGGATATTTAACTTTAAAATATTTCTGACTAGTGTTAAGTGGTATAAATGTTAATTTATATGTATTTGAATTTTTCTTATTCGAATGTATTCGTTAAACGACATAAAAATGATTCTCGTCAATGTAAACAATTTTTTTTAAATAACTTCAGCAAAAGGTACCAGCAGACCACCCATCCGGCCAGCTGACACTAGGCGCGCACGTGTCTCAGCAGCTCTTACTCCAGCCTCTCATAGCCATGCACTACACCAGCAAGAAGGACACCACCCACATCGGCTACTCGGGAGTCAGCATCAATCAAGCGGACGTGGTGCTAGCGTCATATCACTCGCATGTCACTGCTAAGGTACGTCTATTTAATACCAGACGATTTTGTTTTTGTAAAAAGTTTTTGGCTTGGATACCAAGACCTTTAAGCTATGTATATTTTAGCTTTGTATGAATGTAGTTACTTTGTTTATCATTACATTAAGGAATGTTAATTACTGGCACAGTAATAATAAACATATTGTAATGTTTTTATAGTATTTTCCAGCAAATATATCGAGTCGATATCCTTAGGCATATTGTCCTGCAGACACATAAGATATAAAACTACACCAATTTTATTTCAGTCACCATTCAATTTGCGAATAATTAAAACGGCCACTGAATTTCAGTAAAAAAAATCCTACCAAAAATTCCAATTCCAGGCACAAGCGTACGGTCCCACTTCACGATTTATTTCCTTCACAAATCTCTCACGATGATTGTGGTGATGGTGTAGTATCTCAAGTTGGACCAAAAATTTGGTAGAGGTTGCGGGAGTACGCTTGATGAAGACAGTGCGGAACTAGTCGTTCTGGTGACGCTTGCGATACGCACTATAGTCCAGCCATGGAAGTCTTTCGACACAAATAATAATGTAAACCAAAGTCGAGATTAAACCACCACTACGTTTCTATGAGATTATTGCTTTGTCACTTTCGATATGATGAAAAGAAACACGAATAGGTATTATGTATAATTCGGGGTCGCCTTTCTGTTATTAGTACATTGTACAGATTCTTTTTTTTAAGGTGGGATATCATCTAATTGCATCTCCCGCCCTTGAGCGAAGCAGGAGGGCGTGTCAGACTTTTACTGACTAAAACTCACTCCTGTTCCTTCTTTGCCTTCGTTCGAGGGCTCCGGGGCTCACTTTCATGCTTCTCTACACAGTACAAAACAAAGTCTTGCTTTCTGCGTCTGTTTATCTGCTAACTTCTAGATAACGCAATGGATTTTGCGTTTTATTGGTAATTTAACCCATGTGATGCCGGGGTGGGACACTAGTGTAAATACTATTTTGGTTGTTGGTAACGTTCAAATCGATACATTTTTTTTTTCACAGAACAAACACAGTGTCGTACATGGCATCGGCATGACGTTGCAGCGAGTGTTCCTCGACAGTTGCTACGGTAGCGCAGAAATCAACAAGTGGTACCATATGGGAGATGGACAGGTGAGTACTTAGCCTATTTTTTTTTTTAGCCGTTACTGTCCTAAAGGACTCCCCTAAGTCCTTACAGACATTCTTCTTCCGCGTCGTCTCTAATCGTTCTTATTGTTTGTCTAAAAAGTCAAACGACTTGGTTAATTATTAGAGTAAAATGAAATCTGATGTAGTCAACACTGGTTCCATAATCAAGGTTGATTAAGACATTTTGATCATTGTTTACTAATAGAAGAACCTTAAAATATCGAATAAATGTGTTTTTAAGCTATTGCATTGCTTCTATCGCGGGCCTTGAGCGTGGAGACCGAATCCAGAAATTCCGTAACGAAAATAACCTAACACCCCCCACTCATTTGTTTTTTGAGCGTGGTGACCGATAAGAAAACAAATGAGTGAACAATCAATCAAAATTAAATTCAATGTGTGAAAGTGTAACTTCAATTAATATCAAAGAAAAAAAAAACAAAGGAAAAAAAAATACTGCATAAATAAAATAAATAAATAATTATAATTGCATAAGTTGATAAAAATGCTATGCAATAGCTTTACCGCGGCAGTCCTCGAGTGCCACACGTCTTTTTTTAATGATTTAATATTATAAGGGGACTTTTTGCATTTTTTTTCAGTCTCTTTAATTTTTTATTTCCTTCATTAATTCCCAAGTCGTTTGACTTTTAAGACAGACTATACGCGTCTAAATCATCTCGCCTCCGCTTTCTGGGCTGGTTTCAACAGCAGTTTCCCTCAGCAGGAACCCACGGCGTGGTGATGCTTCATCAGCGGTCTCTGTGTGACCCGCCCAGTACTATTAGATCCTGGCAGCCTTTTACCCATGTCTATTCTGTTATACACACAATTTGTTGCAGGCTCTACTCCTAAGTTGGGTCCTATCGTAATTATTATCATTTCCTTTTAACTATCTTCTATATTTTCTAACAGGTATCAATAACAGACCTCGTCAACGCGCCTGCAGAAAACATATACGAAAGTTCCCTGACATACGTGACCGTAAGGAACCCGTTGCCAAGCGGCGTACTAACGCTCTGTCCCATGGAAGTGAGATCCGTGTTCATTAACCAGACTCTTAGGAAATATTAATACCACGTATTATTTTGTATAGGTAAAAGAGAAAACTCGAATTTCGCAGGTTGAAATCGCACTTTCACTGTTTAGGGTTCGTTCACACAGACCGGCTCAGAGAGCAGCGCGCATTTTTCTTTTCACACAGACCGGATCGGAGAAAGAGCATGCAATCGGAGCCGAACGGCTGCGCGAACGAGAAAAGGTACGCGATCGGAGCCGGTCAGCTCCCAAGCGCGTTCAAGTATTCTTAATGACAAAAGCAGTGCACATGCAAAAATAAACCTTATTACAAATATTAAAAACTCTATTTTCAACGTGATAAGAATCTGCTCTCCTCTCCGAGCCGGTCTGTGTGAACGGATCCTTATGGTCCACGGACGTGTAACTTCATAGACGCGTATTTGTCATTATACATACGCTGGCGTGAAGCTTACATACTAAACTATAGTCTACTGTCCACGGACGCGTAGCTTAAAAGACGCAAAACGACGGCATGACGTTGCGACTTCGTTGACAGAGTTTAGATTAGTATAGTTTTGTAAACTTCACGCAGGCGTTCGTGGACATTATGCCTAAAAATAGCCAATATTCTTCTATATAAAATACTGGCTAGCCAGATAGGAATAACAAATTGACTGATATAGCAATTTTGTTTCTAGTGTTTTTTTTTGTGGTTAGAGATTGACTCCATTGGTTTCTGAAAGTTTTTTTTTTTGTTTAAATTTTGTAGTTAGTGTGAAAGATGAGCCAGAACGCGAGGCGTTGATGAGGATTTTTTTTTATATCGTGTAATAATGAACTATCAGAAATCAGTTTTGGCTTTCAGGAACCATGGGTAACCCTAGAGTGCTAGCACTACGAGGTGATTGGTCGGTGCAAGCAACTTAGAGGTAGTAAACTTTTCTTATCACCCTCATCTACTACTGAATGTGGGTGAAGAACGGGGGTGGGAGGGGGCAGCTTACTAGGCTACGGTGGACCGTGAAACTTGCATAGTTTTGAAAATAATGACGTTAGTTTTCTAAGTGCGGCACTCTGGGGTTATATTATTGATTTAGAATCGATTTTTGTCTAAAGTATCTCCGACACGGTTAATTGCTATTGACAATCTATACATATAAATAAAATTGGAGTGTCCGTTTGTAATATTGAAATAACCGCTTTTTACTACATGCATATGATTATATATACGATACATACACCAAAATAACATTTTTTACAATTTTTGTCTGTCTGTCCGTCTGTTAGTTCCGGCTAATCTCTGAAATGGCTGGACCGATTTTGACGGGACTTTTTTTGGCAAGTAGCTGATGTAATAATGAGTAACATAGGCTACTTTTATTTTAGAAAAAATAAATTCTAAACCCTGTAGTCCACGCGAACGAAGTTGCGGGCACAGCTAGTATTTACATAAATGAGAATATATTGACAATTGCTTCAATCGTATAAATATCGTCATCGCAATTACCCGTTTCGGAAACCATTAAAGGCTTATTGCACTATGCAACTTGTAGGAAGTCTAATTAGGAAATCGGCAGATGTAATCACAGTTAGAAGAAATTGGATCCGATTTAGTGTAATTTGGAGGTCTCGACAACTATACTACGATCTATTACTCTGTTCAAATAACATTAGACATTTATGAAAACCTTTTATTACTGTCCGTTCAACCGATTTTGACTTTTATTACGTTGGTGGCATGACAAATGGCGGCTGCAGTATATAGTTGGTATTGTAACCACTTTTACTGCTTATAATTATGCCCACGAAATAGAAGTTAAAATCGGTTGAATAGGCAGTAAAAAAGGTTTCTTTAAATTTTAACGCGAATAGGATAGGAGAACGACTTCTTTTTCTTTTTTAAACTTAACAAGTGATCGAATTGCTTAGAATCAAGTCTCAAAAAAAAATCTAAAATCGTTAGGTTCCAAAACGTGCACTATGTTCATAATATACAGCGTTTTTCTTAATAAAAAATATCGTTTTGCCCAGCACTTTCCCTTTTTCCTTTTTAAGCATATTTTTCGCAGAGTTACGTTTAGAGCAAGCCCAATGATCTGTTGTTTTGATAAATACCAATAAGATCCTTCTCCACGAATGCGTCGTCTGTACGATTTAGAATCTATTAATCAATTTAGTCTAGTGTGATCACTAGCTAACAATTTTGGTTCATATCTGTTCCTAATTAGATTTTCTACAAATTGAATATCGCAATAAGCCTTTTAAATAGTTTTCATCAGCACAAAAATGCTCAATCTCTCATTGCGGGTCAGTTTTGAAGAAACAAAAGAAAAGTTCATTTATTTTTTAATTTATTAAATGTATGTCCCAGAAAAACAAAACACAACGTTTTGCTGTCTATTTGTAACAAAATGATATTAACAAAACAATATATTTTATTTATCGCAATTGGTTGTGTTGTTTGATATGCGATATCTAGCCATCTGTATGTTTACCAATAATTAATAAATATTTTTTATTTATAAAGTATTTAAGCTGGCATTCTTGCTTTTATGTGGAATTATAAATATTGTGTAATTAACACAAATAATAAACCATTAATATTACTGAAAAATCAATGATCTTAATTTTATTTAGTTTTTAATATAATATTGACATAAATGTTTTAAACCTCCACTATTTTTGACTTTCGAGTCAAGTAAATTTTTAGGTTGATATGTTTTATATGTTATTACAACGTGTATTTTTATTAGCTAGAATAGTAGTTAAGTTTATTTTCTTTACAAACAAACAAATATAAGATTGTATACACATAAAATGATTTCATAACTTCACCTATTTTTGAAATCGGATCAAAACACTCTTCTGCTACGTTTTAGCTACCATAAGTACACGGTATTAAGGTAGGTGCCAGATAAATTTACCATAAAGTACATTGACATTTTCCTAAAATTTCTGCGTAATCCGAAAAATAAACACTTTTGTTTTGGTAACCAGAAAATATAAAAGATCACGATCAACATCGATTCAAGACCGCTTTGTCTTTACTTCCCCTATTTTGAATAAAAAATGTCAATAAATGTAAGCAAATTTATCTAGCTCCTATTATAGTCACAATAATTATACTGCCAAGTATAAGTGCAACAGTAAAACAAGTTACTACTCTAAATGGTTGCTATTAGCCAAGTTTTTATTGTGAACCTTTTAGTCGCTTGCGTTGGATTGGTCCGTCGAATGGCATCTATCTTGCCTTATTCGCCAGGGTTGTGTTTGCAACTGGGTACTCCAACTCTTTTAGGTCTTCAATCCCCTTAGGTGACAGACAGCTGACGACATGGAGTATTTGGTCGTGGATGTGCGACTCTGGTGGAATAAACCCGAGTTGGATATATCCAACGCTGTTAAAAGGTTAAGAGTTGTATATATTTGCACATGAATACTTAAAGGTCACTAGTGATAGTCACTTGTATCGATGTATGTATATTTCAATTGCATTATATATAATAGGGTTAAGCTATGGTTTTTTAGGGCAATGGTGCCGCCATATAACGGCCGCATTTTTTGCATAAAACGGGTTGTTAAAAGGCTCTCCAGGAATCAACGCCACCTTACTGCAGGTACGTAACTGAGTCGGTACCATTGGAAGTTGCGTTAGAGTCACACACTCAGACCACTGTCATTATCGTCACGAGTGCGTGACGATAGTGACAGTGGTCTCAGTCAATATTAGTTCAATGGCCTCCCACACAAAAGTGCGACGCCGTATCGAAGTTCCTGCGTTGCAATTTCGTGTGGAAAAGTGTCGGTTCAGGTGACCATACAATATGCAGTGCGAATCAATTCGCAAGGTCTTGCGTTGCGTCGTGTGAGTACGCAGATTTTTACGAAGCGACTTCGCATTAGTTTTGTTTTTGAGCTCTATACTATGGACGGCGTTTTTGTACTGTCATAAGACGCTTAATTACGTCGCTGAGTAGCAAGTGTAGCAGCACCACTGTCTTAGAAAACTAATTTTAGTTAATATTTGAAAATTGTTCCGTCGACACATGATATTAATATTTAAATGTTTTTTTTTTGTTTTGGTGACGAAATGAGATTGTTTAAATAGCACAAATTATATTATTATTAATAAATCGGAAAGGACAGAGAGTAAGATGAGAAGGCAAATTTTAATAAAATAGTGCAATAAATGATCAAAAAGAAAAAGTCCAGAATTGTGTGATGAACACTTTTGAAGTAATAACATTGTTATAAAGAATCCAGTCTACAAATAGTGTGTATTTAAGGTATCACTCATTTTAACCTTATTATAATGAAGATTATGCAATTTAAGCCTTATTTCAATGACATAAAAGACGAAGCTCGCTTGTATCTTGCAAAGACTTTATGGCAATTACCTACATTTATTACAATTTAATACTCCGTCTAATGTTACTTGATACAAATTATATATTATCATGAAGATCTCAATATACAGGTTGACTGGTAATTTGGTGCATGTTAAGATGTTATTCGTTGTTCTAAAGCCTAATTGTAACTATTTTGACTCTGATAACTGGGGGTCAATACGGGTTGTCAAAATTCAAAATATTACCTTACAGGGGCTTTGAACTTTTTTTTTAGTAATCGAAGTTTTGTTTGTTTTTATAGCACGATAAAAAGCTTCTTAAAAAGTCTTAAATGTGGAAAATGTACTCCACTCAAGATAATAAATTGAAACGCCTTTGATAGTTCAAGAACGAATAAATTCGAGGTTGGTGAGGCAGAGAATTTCCGAAACTCTTGAAAAGAGCTCAATTTCGATAACTCGAAAAGAGCTCAATTTCGATAACTCGAAAAGAGCTTAATTTCGATAACTCGAAAAGAGCTCAAATTGGATCGCAAATAACTCTTTTGAGCAATCCTGCAGATTATTCGAAAGAGTTACTGTGGCCCTATGTGGCAAATGACAACTGAAGGAACACCAGTGACTTTTAGTCAGTAAAAATCTGACACTTGCTCCACCCGAGGCCGCAGCTTTATGCTGAGCGTTTGGCCGTTTTGCGCGGTGGAGACGCATATCTACCCTATCAATTGCTGTAATGTTATGTTTTGTTAGCTAGTTTTAAGATTGCGTCTTTATCACGTTGACAAACTGTTTTTCTTTTTCTTTTTTCACCCAGAGCGAGAGGGGTTTTGTTTTAAGATTTCCCACCGAAAACAAAAAGTTATCATCCGGAGTCAAAAAACTTGCATTGCCTTTTGTTTCTGCTCCAGCACAATACATATTAAGGACTGCACCGAATTACCAGTCACCCTGGATAACGTCATATATATTTAGGAATGTATGTCACAATTTACTACTGATTACAATAATAATATGCGTATACTACATTGTATATTTATGATTTCCTCTGAACCTATCTACCTATTTATGTAAAATATTAGTGAGATTTGTATTATACTGTTTTATCATGCATTTAAATGTATTTTAATTAATGATGTAAATATAGGAGATTGTGTTGAAATGGACTTGATTTTTTATTTTTTTTAACCCTTACTAATGTCAATCATTTCCTGCTAGAATTAGTATGAAATCTTCTATGTATAGTTGCCATAACAGATCTTGAACGGTTGCGCATATTCGGTCTCTTTAGTGGTGCGAAGTGAGACGCGGGGGCGGGGAGTGTCAGTGATTGGCTCACCGCGCCATCGCGTCATAGACGTTACTCTTCATTCGTTCTCTGCGTTGCTGCATGTATCTAACAACGAAGACGATTGGCTCGCCAATGTATGGAATGCGCAAAACGATCCCCACTCTGACGCCGAGCGCTCATGATCCGTTGTGCCTACTGTAATGTAGAAAGGCCTTCTGCCGCGAGCAGACCGCAAAGGAGACGGCGAGACGACTGAATGGCAATTGTATGTCTTCTTTGTCTATCAAGGTGGGTTCGCGAATAGGTGTGACTGACCTGAAAACTTACAAGGTAGGCATCTTTTTAAATTAGTACCTACCAATGGTACCAATTGAGTACTAGAGTATTATACCGAGAGGTTCCTCCTCTCCTCAATCGAAAATCCATCTCTGAAATTATGTTGTTGATGGTGTGTTACACGTGTGTGTCAGTCTAATGTAGTTGTAGCTTAACTCTGATAATCTATTTAAGGCTGCCCGCCCACGTCAGACTTTTTGTAGGACAGATAATCGGGCCGATTTTGTATATTTGTAACATTGTTCTGTATATTTCTGACCAACTTTGTAGGACGTGTGCATTGCACCATTGCTATCAGTGTGTTCTATTTTTCTCCTACAAAAAATCGGTCACCGATTATCGGACGTGGGCGGGCAACCTAAATGATTTTAAGGCTGGCTTTTTTTTAAAGTATTTGTATGTACCTATATAACATCCTTTAAATCTGGCAGTATTATTAATAAAATAAATAAAAAAAACGGACAGAATTGGAAGTGTATTTATTAAAAACTTAACATGGTAACAATATTATCCCGTTACTATAACAAACATAAAATAACAAACACACAAATACTGTCAATCTGTAAGACTACAATAGCTTATCAAAATTGAGTATAAATTCACTTAAAGATAGCCATACATACATTACACACTATACCTTTTTTGTCCTATGATGAGTTCCCTGACAGTTCTTGTCTGACAATTATAGTGATGTGACCTAACGAAATTTAATCGATTTTTAACAATAACGAATCAGTTGGCAAAGAAAATGGAATCGGATTACCGATTTTAGATTTATAGATGATAAATGTGAAAGTTTGTATGTGTGTGTAGATGTTTGTTACTCTTTCACGCAAGAACTAGTCTACTAGTCCAAGATCCCAAAAAAATGACATAACTTCACGTAAATTCTCATGCTTGATCATTAAAGCGTCTGTTAAGCAATATGGCCGACGGAATGTGTCTGGGAGTACCTATTGGCGACTTGATTTTAAAGATATTGCTTACAAAATACGTAAAAATCAGCTTTGAGAAAATACGTGAAGTTACATCATTTTTTTTGGAGCTTTAAAGCGTCTGTTAAACAATATGGCCGACGGAATGTGTCTGGGAGTATTGGCGACTTGATTTTAAACATATTGCCTACAAAATACGTAAAAATCAGCCTTGATTACCTGATACCTGAAAATTGGCCGTCTAAGAAAGCTAGCAGGTAGGCATGCGTTCTTAAAGTGCGTCTACTGAAAGCGTAACCTGGAGTTTTTTTTTTAAATTAAATTGGCAACACTGTTTTGCCGAAAAAATCACGTCAAAGTCTATGGTTGCAATTGTCAGTTTTTGAAACAAATATTTATTTTTCAAAAATAATTGCTTAATTATGGGAAAATCAATAAACAGTAACGTGCGAAAACTGCTACACACTATGGTTAATAAATTCAAACAAAAACAAGAAGAGAAAGAAAGTGTTTTCAATAAAAACCAACAATGTTTATATACGATTTCTGAATTTTTAAGTTAGTATGACGTTATAATCTTGATCCCTGTTGACAAATATTATTAGATAGTTATATTTACGATAAAATATTTTTTTTCTTATATTTTTAGATAATCTGGCATATTGCGAATTTCATATTTGACAAAAACATCGAACAAAGAAGGCTTTTGGTGAATCGACTTAATCAAAAACACATGCTAATGAGTGGTAGAATGCGTTCAAAAGCTATAATGAAATATTTGCCTCACTCTGTCTGGTAGTGCATCAAAGTCTTTAACTGAAGTTAAAATCGCGAAAGTGAAGGAAATAGTGACTTAAATCCTAGTTCAAGTTTGAGAGAGATAGCTGCTGAACTTTCTGTGACTCACGAGTCGATCCGTATCATTTGAAACAATCACTAGAGTATGATACATGTTCCCGCTTGACTAATCCCAAAAGATCTGAATTTTCTCTGTGCTAAAACGAATCGATTCCAACCCAACAATCTTGAAATACATTATTAGTGTTGGCGAGACATGGTGAAATTGAAATCATGTTGACTATTGCGGTGTTGTGCACTTGGTATTCTTGCCAGAAGGCCAAATGGTAAATAAAGAGTATTATTTGAATATTATGTAGCGACATTTGAGAGAACAGATAAAATAAAATAATTTGGAATAATAACTAACATTTTGTGTGTTATTGACCTTTACCATACACCCACCAATAATTAAAGGTAGAACTACACTGCTCATACGTGTGCTACACACGCCGATCTGGGAGCGTCGGTCTCCATACATTTCATATGGAAAATAGACTGTTAGAGCTACACTTGATCCACGCCACGCCATGCGACGCTACGTCCGCGACGCCGACACGTCGGTCCCAGAAATTTTAGAGGAAGGTGGGCGGGGCTATCCACGCGTCTGATCGCGGTGGTCAGGCGGAAGTGTCTTCGATAGTAAATGAAAAAGCGAGCTTAATCTGTTTTTAATCCTCCGAAAAAATCAAAGGTTGTAATGCGCATCACACGTGTTATGCGTTGCGTCGGTGTAGTGTGCACACCTACCGCACACGTCTGAGACGTCTCACACGAGTGCGTCGGTGTAGTGTAGTTCTAGCTAAGTCTACACACACGTTTTTGACTAAAATTTAAGTTCCTATACAACTATTATACAATTGTCATAAATACAAAAAATACTTAAGTATCAAAATTTTTTTCTCCTACTATTTCAATAATACCACATTCAAAATTTTTGGTTTTAACCTCCTTTTCTCAGGTCACGCTTTCGTTAGACGGACTCTAGTACATACTAATCAAACGTCAACAATCGTCCACATTTCGTTCGTCAGAAAATACGTGATGTCTGGCGGTCCTGGGATCTTACTCTATACGGATTTTAAAGAAATTTTACAGTAAACCAAAAAACCTGACAAAAACTAAAAACCTGAAATAACGCGGGCGGAACCGCGGGGGACGGCTAGTGGTAAATAAAATGCATTCTGTTTAAAATAATAATTTATTTATTATTCACTGTCAGAACTTGACTCTTGATTTGAACTCGTATCCATATCGGAATCGGAATCTTTTCCAACTAATCGCGATGATTAATTATTGGCCCTAATTCGGTCGATCCGGATATATTTATTCCAGTCCTCTGTTATAGTTTTTTTTGAGTTTTTTCTATTACTTTTTTCCAATTTTCTACCGTTACATGCGATTACAAGATGGCCGCTCCGATTTTGTCGATTAGTGTCAATCTCTATTGGCAGAAGTTCCGTTTAACGCATTACACATTTTTAAGTTCTATACTTTTTTTTTTATTTACTTAATTTATTAACAGTTAATTATAACCACAATAATTTATTTATTAATTTACGAAAGACAATATTTTTTTTATTATTTCATTTTTATTTTTTTTTGCCAGTTTATTTTTTAGTAATCTAAAGTAGTATGCGTGCCACGGAAAAAAATGAACTGTCAGGGAACTCATCATAGGACAAAAAAGGTATAGGGTATACCTGATAGTTTGCCTGTACAGTTGAGTTTTACAGGTAAACCGGAGCGTGTATGTTGCACAACTGTGCAGGTTTCCACACAAGCTGACCTGACAGGTATAACTTTGCTGAGAAACCTGTCAAGTATACCCTAACGTGTATGGCTACCTTAACACATATTATTATGTAATTTGTCTGAATAACATTACAGCAGAAAAATAAAAACAAAACAGCTTTGGGGAATTAATACAATGGAGCAAATACTATAGATACTTAGTGTTGCAGAAAATAATACTATAAGTGCAAAATACTGAATTGAAATAGTAAAAATATTTTTGAAATGCATAACTTTGATTAAAATGTCATTAGCGCAGTGAATGCTGTAAAACGGACAGATTTATGAATAAAAAATTAAATAAATTTTAGCTAACAGCGAATATGTAGCTTCAAATAAATAATACATAATATAAGTACTAGAGTGTGACAAGACTAGAATGCTGCTAAAAATACTCCTTAATTGGGCAGTTGATTTATTTTTTTATTAATATTTGTATTAACAAGTAACTTTATCCAAAATTGCAAATTGTTAAAACCTTTCAAACCTGGTATAAGGGGAAACTATCAAGTAACAATAAGGATGCAGACACTGAAATATGACGTCACTGCTATTAGGTTACGTGTGTACAAAAGAGATAGTGAGATGTTCCCACCACGCCTCCACTCTTATCTCATACCAATGCTAATTGCTGCTTCATTTACTAACCAGAAGATTTATTTTTAGTGTTAGTTGTTGTATAGTATAAAATATTACACCAAAGTAAATACAGAACCCAATTAAGGTAGTTTTTTAAGATGTGATATTTTTAAATGTGATGCAAAGTAAAAATCGTAACCGAAGTCCTAATAACTTTTAAAGAACCGCGCGTCAGTTTCTTCGAAGAAATAAAATAATCGAGGAAGGTTTGCGTGTACATTTTTCACACATGCAAAGCCGGGGCGGATCACAAGTTGATTATAAAAAGATTTCTATTTCCTAATCATTCTTATTCATGTAATTATTCGTTGCAAATGGCATCTCTAATCCTAACATAAATAAACACCCGCATATTTACAATAATATTGTATTAATTAAAACTTATATCGGCTTCAATAAATTAATACAGTTATTATTAACTGGTTATCTTGCATTTGTAATAAAAGCGAAGCAAAAAAATGTATTTAAGATTAATTCAAATTGTCGTACGTTTTTTTTGCAATTTGCAGTTTAGTAACGGATAGTACGGTAATACAAATTGTATTTGTTATGTATTTACACAAATATACTCCACCTGAATAGACGCACAGTTAAAAAAAACACAGCATAAACACAAAAACCAGGTTCCCTGTCAAAACAAAACATTAACACAAAAAAGAGATAAAATTTTCAATTTTAAAGTCTCTTTAAATTAGAGAGTTGTGATTGTTACTTACATACATTACCATTACCGCAAAAATATTTTTTATATCTGATATTGAGTTGCAAAATGCAAAAAAACTTTAGAATCAAATCTTTTTGTGTTTTGCATTCACCTGAAGACCTCCTGGAATAGGTTTATTTACAAACCAGTCATGAAAAGCGAACAATCACCTATACTTTTCCGGCCAGCCTTTTTACCATCTGCAGCGAATGTCGTTAATACCCATACCACTTCGAGTATCAGCGACATTATAATACGGCTCAATAATACATACGGTTGTTTTATTTAAAAACATAATACAATATTCAATACATGACCAGCCAACTAAATATTGTAGACTGAGGGACGATCTTCAGATCGCACGCGCACTTTGACTTAACATAGAAAGTACATCCGATCCGTGAATAAAATGGCTAATATATTTTCCTTTTTTGGACACACCTTGAAATGCAAGAAACTAATAAATACATAATTTTAAGATTGTTTCCGTATTGCGGTAATTTCAGCCTTTTACCAACAATAGTCTAGTAGAGGCTTAACCCCTCGAGCGCCAGGGGTTCATTGACCCGGAAAATTGCACTGTTTACGTAAGTCACCAAAAAAAAAACGAAAAATAAAAAAAAAAAACTTTTTTCGGATTTTTCTAGGAAAAACAAATAATATAATATATATAGAAGAATATGTAAAGAAACCAAAATTTTCGACCAAATAACTTGCGTATAAACTTGGTGAAAACACGATAACTAAGCATTTTTCAAGGACATCCAAGTTGTACAGACGTATATACGATCGGCGCTCGAGGGGAATAGTATAGTGTCTACTTATTGTATGAAAAAGTCCTACAGATATCTAAACATTCTAATAAAGTCGGATTACTTTGCCCCATGCTTATGAACCAATAGAAACACGGGACGCTGTGTACCTCAGAGCCAAAGTAACCCCACTTTATGGCTGAGGTCTAAAATGTCACGAGAGTGTCCTGAGGCCTAACCACGGAACAGTAAAAACAGTGGAAGAAGTAAGTAGGCGTGGCACTGTCGCCGCTACTAAGAAACGCGTTGCATACTAGCTGTTCAAGCGCTCTCATTCTTTAACTAGACTGCGCAACATAATAATTAACGAAAAATAATATTAAAATGCCTTATTGTCCCATACTGTACTTTAAAAACCATAGTTAGACTAAAGATCTAACTCATTGAGGTATATCATACCACCGAAAAGTATTATTTTCGGATTTATTTTAATAAAATGAAAAAATAAAATTACGTGAAACATTGCGCAGGATATACAAACAAAACTAGTCCTTAGTTACATCACAACAAAGTTGATTTTCTTTTCTCGGTTATTAGCTTTTCTGGAATATTCGGTAGTCTACCTATACTTTTGACGCTATCCAAATAGTGCGTGACTTTATCGATAAAATCAATCGATATGTATAATATGTATTACATTGCCTTTTTAAAATACATATTATAGTTTAATAGTTTTTGTAAGTAATATAATACAGATAATTATTAAATTAATAAATATAATAAAATAAAAAATTGTGGTATGATATTTGTGATGTATTTTAAATAAATTTAGTTAAAGAGTTAGGAACAACATAGGGTGTTTTAATTATACTTAATATTCTTATGTTTAGCAGTGGGCGATGACGATGATTTCAGCTGAGATGATGATAATTGATGTACTATGAAAATAAATACCCTTTTTACTACGTTTAAAAATTGCCTTTAATTATATTAATTTCATAATTTTAATACTATCACACTATCGCATACAATTTTTTTTTGCATGATATGTTTTAAATACGTTTTCATACAATCGATACATATTTCGATCGAATAAGGTGACTTCCCTATCTGAGTAGCAGCGAGCGCATTCGCGTCAGTGATACGCCATTCAAATACCAATCTTATCTTTACGTTGTTACAGTTCATACTGAATATTAAATACTGAACAATGCCATCTAGCGACGAGTGGCAGTACTTGGTAGTCAAAGATGTATTTCTTTCTTGTTTTTGTCAATTTGATCTTAAACTTTTGAAATTAAAGTTGCATTTCGTATAAATTTTTTTTTGCATTTCGTCTACGCCCGGTTTTTGTTTTCAGCCAATCAAATTTTTAGGTTTGCAGTAAGAGTAAATTGTAAATGTATGAGTTTGGCGACACCGGTTCTGGAACAAACATTTTCTCAAGCTACTTCCACTGTTTTTACTGTTCCGTGGGCCTAACATATCTCAGAGTGTCCTGAGGCCTAACATGCCTCATTGTGTCCTAAGGCCTAACATGCCTCATTGTGTCCTGAGGCCTAACATGCCTCATTGTATCCTGAGGCCTAACATGGCTCAAAGCGTCCCCCACAATATTCTAAAAAGTCCAATTGTGGTTAATAAGACTCCCACATAATTATTGTCGAGACTTATAGCCTAGATAACGCCTTATGGTCTATCACGACGGAATTGCTCGCGAAGTCTACGCTAAACGAGGGTAGTATTGAATTGACTAGATTGTGGCACTCCTGCATTGTAGAAGGCACCAATTCGTATATTACATCGCTCTCTCTGAAACAAAAGAAATGTATATTGTAGTTAATCTACCTAATATTATAAAGAGGAAAAGCTTGTTTTTTTTGTTTGTAGGGGGGTCATCTCTGAAAGTACTTGTCCGATTGTTAAAATTTTTGCACCGATAGAAAGATGCTTTATTCCTAAGTGACTATATTTTATGTACACGGGCGAAGCCGCGGGCAAATGCTAGTTCAGTCATATTATAGTACCTAGTGCAAGGTACCTTCATACAAAATAGAAACTAGTAGTGTCGCTTGTCGCTTCTGCTTTTATTATTACTAGCTGACTTTGCAAACGTTGTTCTGCCATATAAATTATCAAATAAAAAAATGGGGGGTGGGGGCGGGAGAGTAAATAGCCTACGACCTATTCTCAGACCTACCAAACACACACAAAATAATCATAAAAATCGGTACAGCCATTTCGGAGCAGTTCGATTATAAACACTGACATAAGATTTTTTTCTATTAGAAGATAATATTCGATGGTAACAAACTCGAGCCAAGAAAACAAAGCATTCGTTTGAAGACCATAGTTGAAAAAATCAAGCCTTATAATTTACTTTTAAAAACTAGATACAATGTTTTCTATCATTAATTAGATGCTGAAAATAGAAGGCAAGGCGCTATATCATTTTAAATTTCGGCTAAAGGCCGATATTTAAAATTATCGCTGAATCCAAGATGAGTACGCTCTTGAACCGCTGATAACCTGCTGACTTTTCAATTTTAGTTGTGAAAAAAAAATATAAAAAAAAATCTTACCCTTTATGTTTAACAAGCGCGTTGGCAGCGACGAGTCCATTGAGACAGTTGGCCGTAGCTTCCAAGCTGAGGCAGTACGGATGTACTCGCTGATTTTCTACGCGTTGTTGGACTAGCTTCAGTGCTTGTTTGTGAGCGCAGTTCTTTTGCTGAAGACATATATTTTGCAATTAGATTAAAAAAAAATCTTTTACACAAAATATTATACAAGGTGTAAGGGACAGCCCTCCACAAACTTTAAGGGCTTGCTCAGTAGAAGAAACTGAACAACCTACCATAAAAAAATTCTTCAGGAAACGAAAAAAAAAATCCGCCTCACCGAACAAAATTATTAACTTGATTGGACAGTTTGTATGGAGAGGCTGAATTTTATTTTCGTTTCCTGAAAACAATTTTTATGGTGGGTTGTTCAATTTCGTCTACTGAGCAAGCCCTTAAAGTTTGTGGAGGGCTGTCCCTTACACCATTTATATAATACAAACTTAAGTTAGGTATATTTGGAATCGAGTTTTCTTATATACTTATAAGTCAAGAGTGAATAAGTTACTTTTAGGCATGGGTGCTCCACCGTCGACCAGTTCATCTCTTACCATCAGGTGAGATAGTGGTCAAGCGTGGTTCTATCAATATTAACAATAAAAAAACTCAAAAACAAGATTGGATTTTTATGTGGTTTTCTCCAGTAGACAGTTATTTATGAGTCTGGTTTAGATAAAAGCGGAGGATTTAAAAATATTTTTATACACATTCAAACCTGGGACTGGTCGCTAGTATATGAAGTTAAATAAAATATTTGATGGGAATTCACACATCGATATTTCTTTACTAATGATATAAATGGAGAAATAGCTGTCTATTTTCATTATACTAAAAACCTGAACCAACTTTGGTAAAGCATAGTCATCATTTCAGCCGCTATACGTCCACTGTTGAACATAGCCCTCCCCCAAGTGTCGCCAAAATGAACGATCCTGTACGTCTCGCATCAGGATCGTTCAAAGCGTAGTGATTACAAGTAATAATTCTCTGCCCATATTTTTTTTTATTAGCCATTTCTGAGTATTGATCTTTCACAGATCAGATACATAGTTAAGAATATAAGACATACCTCAGTCATAATTTCAGCACACTTCAATAAGGTCGTAAGCGCCGGCAAAACGGACCACTTCAATAAATACTGTATCTTTGTATTATCTACCAGCGTATACAGCTCACCGTTATACGAAATAACTCGGTTTTGTATACAATAGTCCAGTGCTTTGTTGAATATCTGAAAAAAAAAAAAGTTAAATAATAAGTTTAAAAAATTGTTCCGAGTTACAAATATGTAAACGCACTGACAATTGGAAACAAACTTTTGTTGTGTATGGAATAATATTCAAATTAATTTAGAAACCAGAATTCTTAGGCCCCTATACCACGACGACTTTTTGTAGCACGCTACTAACGCGCGTTAGTTGCATTTGCATTGAGTAAAATCTATGAAAAAATCATGCTCGACCAGATGTTGTCTCACTTTAATTCAAATAGGATTTTGCATAGTCATCAGTTTGGCTTCACGAAAGGAAGGTCAACGACGGATGCAGGAGTGAAACTCATCAGTCACATTTTAGAATCCTGGGAGAAGTCCCAGGATGCTATTGGCATATTCTGTGACCTCTCAAAAGCATTTGACTGTGTTGACCATAATACTCTGATCTGTAAATTACATCACTACGGAATTCGTGGACGAGCTGCTGATCTTGTTTTTTCCTATTATCTCACAGGCAGCAAAAAGTATCCATAAATGGGGTGACGTCCTCGGGGTCTTTAGTAAGGATGGGCGTGCCCCAGGGTTAAATTCTTGGCCCTTTCCTTTTTCTAGTTTATATTAATGACCTTCCTTACATGATGGCTAATTTATCAGATATAATTCTATTTGCTGACGACACTTCCCTTATTTTTAAAGTGGATAGAAAAGATGCGGATGTCTTGCGCGTTAACGAAACTCTGGCTGTTCTTTCGAAATGGTTCGCTGCTAATAATCTTTTACTAAATGCAAATAAAACTAAATGTATAAAGTTTTCATTACCGAATGTCCCTCAAGTTGGCATCAATCTAATTCTTGATAGCAAAAAACTTGATGTAATTACAGAAACTGTGTTCTTAGGTATAACTGTCGATTCCAAACTGCAGTGGGGTGCTCATATTAGAACTCTCTCAGGTAGATTAAGCTCAGCGGCATATGCAGTAACAAAAATAAGGCAGTTGACAGATGTCGCCACAGCTAGGTTAGTTTACTATGCCTATTTCCACAGTATTATGTCTTATGGCATTTTACTGTGGGGATCTGCAGCTGATGTAGACTCGATTTTCGTATTGCAAAAGAGAGCAATCAGGGCTATTTATAAAATGGGTCCTCGCGAGTCCCTCAGAAATAAATTCAAAGAAATAGATATATTGACACTGCCTTCTCTTTATATCTTAGAAAGTATTTTGTATGTACGTAAAAACCTAGGACTTTTCAAAATTAGAAGCGATTTCCATAACATAAATACTCGTAGTAAACACGAAATTATATTGCCCAAATGGAGATTAGCCAAGACCAGTAAGTCGCGAGGAGGAGTGGCAGGCGGTCGCCGACTTCTGCGAAGCAGTAATGCTCGCAAAGGAGGAGGCCGAACGCATCAGGCAACGGCGTTATCGCCGCCGCCGTCGCCGGGATTCTGATCCCGATTTCCGGCCAACGTAGACGCGGGCTTGCGGACAGTGAGCAATGGGTAGCTCACTGCCCGGCCGTCCGGTAACTGTCCGGACCAAGCCCAAGTCGTCGACGGCGCGCACTGTTCCCGCGCGCCTCAAGGAGTTGTCAGCAACAGCAGGGACCCAGCCGGGTCGAAGCCTACTGGGGCCAGGGTTATCCGAAAGGGCGCTCGAGCCCCGGTATGAAGGCTAGAAGGAACGGGGTGGGTCTTTTAGTCAGTAAGAGTCTGACACTATCTCCCGCTCCGCCCAAGGGCGGGGGATGTCAATGCATGATTTTTTCCCACCATAAAAAAAAAAAAAAAAAGACCAGTAAGTCATTTTTAGTAAATAGCATACGCTTTTATAACAAGCTACCAAAAGCGGTGACTGAACTTAGCGAAGGAAAGTTCAAAACCCATATTAAGCGTGTCTTAACCAAAAAAGCATATTACAAGGTTAAAGACTATGTCGAAGACACGCTTGTTTGGCAATGACTGCCTCTGCACTTGTGGCCCCCTGGTAACTTATAATATTATGCGAATGTATCTATTAACTGCTCCATCTTTGTTGTAACATATTTTTTTTTCTCTCTAACACATTGCTTTAACAATTTTATTTTATTTTTTTATATTATCTGACTCCAACCACATTAAATTCGTTAGTTTTTCTTTTTTTTTGGTTGTTAACGTCTCATTTACTGACAGTTGTAATTATTATTTTTTTTTCTACCTTTTTTTTTATATAGCCTCTTTTTATTATGTAAATGGAAGAACACTGTAGACTCCACGAATTCTTAGATTACTTCATATTTTGACTCACTTTTTTTAAATGATTATTTTTATTGTGCTCTTGAGTACAATATAGACCGGTTTACACTGTTCTTAAATAATACCTTTTAATACTATTATATGGAAATATTTTAAGTACAACCATTTTTTTAAAAAGAGTAACCATGGAGTTTCTTGCCGGTTCTTCTCCATAGGAAACGACCAATTTCGAACCGTGCACTAGCTTCTGACGTTTTATAAGTGCCCATGTAGGCCTATGTGAAATAAAAAACTTTTGACTTTGACTTTGACTTCAAGCGCTATGGAAAAAATGCCAACGCTATAGCATCGCGACTGTATCGATGCGAACGCGCTACACCATCGCTACAAACAGTCGTTGTGGTCGAGGGGCCGTAGATACGAGTACATCCGATTGGTCTTTTAGCGTCGGAATTAAAAAAAAAATCTTTTGGTCGTACTTACATTCGTTTCTTCTTTTTCTAAATGGAAGAATTCGTGACTGAGTAGTTTTCTAACGCGATGGTAATCCGCTTCCAAATTGCCTGCAAAAGAATTAAATGAAATTATACATATTATGTGCATTGTGAATGTTTATTTCGTAGGAAATAAATCAAAAAATGAAAAAATAAAATCGCGATTACGACCAAAAAAGGTAACTAGATTATTAGGATGCTGAAATAAGCAAGGTTACTGGAGAAACAAGAACAGAACAAAAAGAAAAGCCGTAGTTAAACGTTTAAAGTGTTACGGTTGGTAGGTACTTCGTTTTATACTTTTTCAGCGTGGTTTTTTTTTTGTCGTAGTCGAGTTTTAGTTTATTTATTTTTTATTATTTAAATTATTTTGATGCTATTCACATCGAATTTTTGACAGCTTGAGGGCGCCACATTGAATTTTGATGATATTTTTGATAAGTACAAGTGAAGCGTTTTCATATTATTGTTACGTACGTGGGTAATCAAATGCCGATTTACTGACGAGAGAACTTTATTTACCACAAACAATAACAAATTAGTCCAGTCAACAATAATCCGAATCGCAATTAACACTAGAGTACCGTTACACTATCGCTTAGGTCGTTAAGTAAAATCACTTCAAGTACTAGGGTAGTTCGCTCTTGATCGCAGTCGAAATCACAACTGACTCGCTTCCGGCCGGGGGCTCGTATTTATATGCGGAGCCAAGAAAATTCTAGATACCGACTTCCCACGAACGATCCAGAATTCCAGAACAATTGAATCGCTTCTCGAAGTCATAAATCATTTTTATTACTCGTGGTAATAAGAGTCACTTTCATGCGAATTTCGACTCTATTGTTAACGTCGGAGAGTATCATTTCCTTTATCCTAGATAAATGCCTACCCACTAGTTGTAGGTACCTTGTGGATGTTTCGAGATTTTTCTAAGTCTGACTAAGCACAACCATTCTAGACCTTTCGAACAGCAATGCGTTTTAATTATTACGAGCTACTCTTTATTTTCTCGGAGATATGGCGGGTTCACGTTTAATGGCGTAACATTATGATATCAAACACGGTGTATTTATCGTAACATTTTTTTTTAACGCATGACTTTTTGTCCGCTAGAGGGCGTCACTTTGAATTTGAGCAATATTTTGGAAATGTACAAGTGAAGCCCTTTCAAATGGTACCAAACACGGAGTATTTATCTTATTTTTTTTACTGTTTTAACACACTTGTTGCCTGCTAGAGGGCGCCACATTGAGTTTTGTTGCACGTCACGTAGCCTATGTTCGATTAAGACGGATCTAACGATACCTCATTTGTCGAGTTCCAATAAACAGTTTAGGAGCTACGAGGTAACGAGACACATATGCATACATAGCCTGTCAAAACAAGCCAAAGGAAGGTTATGACTTTCCTTTGGCTTTGCCGTAGTCGGGTAAAGATAAGGTGGCATTTCCATATATGCTTTTGATACCGCGTCTCTAAAGAGTACAAAAGATTCAAGAGACTATAGCCTTGTATACAGAGGTCTTTGTTAACTTTATTTAACCAATAGAAAAACAGTAAACATAGTGGCCCGTGTTCCTCTTCTTCTTCTTCTTCCTGCCCTTATCCCATATTACTTGGGGTCGGCGCAACACGTTTTCTTCTTCCATTCTGTCCTGTCACCCGTCAAACTATCACTAACTCCCTTTTCTTTCATATCACTTCTCACACAATCCATCCATCTTTTTTTCGGCCTTCCTCTCCCTCTCCATCCATCTACATGTATACTCAGAACTCTTTTAGTAATATGCGCTTCATCCCTCCGCTTCACATGACCATACCAAGACAACCGATTACCTTTCAACTTTTCAGTCACTGGCGCCACTTTCAAACTTCCTCTAATATACTCATTTCTCACTTTATCCATTCTCGTCACACCACACATCCATCTCAACATTCTCATCTCCGCAACATGCAATCTTGTTTCATCCTTCTTTTTCACAGCCCAACATTCTGATCCATACAGTAAAACAGGTCTTATGACGGACTTGTAAATTTTACCCTTCAACTTGAGGGGCATGCGTGGGTCACAAGTTGTTCCCGTGACCTGTCGCCATTTCATCCAACCTGCGTTGATCCGACGTGTTACGTCTCGGTCTACCTCACCATCCCCTTGGACGAGTGACCCGAGGTACCGAAAGTCGGAACAGATTGGTATGGGCGTTCCGGCGAGAGCTAAAGGCACAGGGTTGGAGAGACCGCCGAAATCGCAGAACAAGTACTCCGTTTTGGTTCTACTTACTTTCAGGCCAACACTCTCCAGTCTGTGCCACCACACCTCCAATCTGTTTTGGACCTCTAGGCCACTCTCGGCAACCAGCACAATGTCGTCGGCAAACAGCATACACCAGGGAGCCTCCTCCTGAATGTCCGACGTCAGAGCGTCCATTATCATCAGGAAGAGATAAGGGCTGAGAGCCGATCCCTGATGTAAGCCGACAGCCACATTGAAATTTCCAGTGGTGCCCACTGTTGACCGGACTTGCGTACTACATCAACTGTACATCGCTCGGATCAACTGCACATACTTCCCAGGCACACCTTTCTCCTTAAGGGCCCACCACAGAACCTCTCGAGGTACCCGGTCGTATGCCTTTTCGAGGTCAACGAATACCATGTGCAAGTTTTTATGCGCACCTCTGTATTTCTCGCACAGCTGGCGTATAGCAAAAATGGCATCCGTCGTACCCCGACCAGGCATAAAACCGAATTGGTTCTGTGAAATTTCACTCTCTTCTCTCAGTCGCCTTTCAATAACTTTCTCCCAGGCTTTCATAGTATGTGACATTAGCTTTATTCCTCTATAATTGTTGCACTCAAGCACATCACCTTTGTTTTTAAAAATGGGCACCAAAGAACTGCTGCACCACTCATCAGGTATGGCTTCTTCCCGCAACAACTTATTGAAGAATAAAGCTAACCACGTCCATCCATCCACTCGCAATAACTTCCACACTTCAACGGGTATTCCATCTGGACCAATGGCTTTACCATTTTTCATTCCATTTACTGCTACTCTGACTTCATCCATACTAACCATTCTCACTAACCCTACATTCACTGGTTTACTCTTTAAAATTCCACTCCAATTATTTTCCTCATTCATCAGTCTTTCAAAATAGTCCTTCCACCTCTCTTTGATTTTTTCATCATCCGACAGGACCACTCCCGCTTCATTCCTTACACATCTTACTCGACAAACATCTCTCGTCTTTCTCTCTCTTGTTTTAGCTAGCCGGTACAGCTCTTTTTGGCCTGCAGGACTGTCCAGTGTGTTGTACAGTTTGTCCTGGGCCATTGATTTTGCTAATGCCACGGCTTTCTTAGCTTTTTTCTTCAAAACGTCATATTCCCTCTTTTTTTCCGCTTTCAAACTACCGTTTTCCACTTCTATGTGCTGCCATTCCTTGAATTTTCTTTTCTTTTCTTTCAACACATTCTGAATTTCTATCGACCACCACCATGTATCCCTATCTATTGTGCCTTTTCCTCTCGTCTCTCCCAAAATATCTTTCGCTGCGTGCCTGATACACTCCGCCAACTCATTCCAGCTTTCATTTATACTTCGATCATTCATGTCTCCCATCTCTATCATTTTGTCTACCACTCGCTCTCTAAACTTGTTCGCACAATCATTCTTCTCTAGCATATGCCATTTTATTTTGGGGGGAGGACGCTCTTTGCTTTTGTTGCATTTTATTTTGACAACTAATTCCATTACCAGGAGTCGATGTTGAGAGACTAGGTCTTCTCCTGGTAGTACCTTGCAGTCTTTGACGTGCTTTATATTGTTGCGCCTAACTAAAATGTAATCAATTTGCGTCTTGTGGTAGCTGCTTTTGTAAGTGATCAGGTGTTCCTCACTTTTTTTAAACCAAGTATTGGCTATTGCAAGGTCAAAGGCGGTAGCGGATTGCAGCAACGTCTCCCCTTCCTTATTTAGACTGCCAAAACCCCATCCTCCATGTACCCGTTCATAAATACCTTTCATTCTTCCCACATGTCCATTAAAATCACCTCCAACTATCAGTTCCTCATGTACAGGGATGGCTATTAAAGCAATGTCAAAATCCTCCCAAAATTTCTCTTTCACCATTTCATCACATCCTACTTGTGGTGCATACACACTAACTACATTCAACATCACATTCTTTAACATAACTTTCACAACAATTAATCTATCATTAATCCTCTGTACTTCCATCACGCTTTCTTTCAGTTTACTATCAAGCACTATTCCTACTCCATTTCTTTTTCCATCACTTCCACAATAATGAAACTAATAACCCTCACCAATTTCCCTCGCTTTTGTTCCTCTCCATTTAGTCTCCTGCAGTGGCCCGTGTTCCTATTGATTAAAAAGCTTGGCAAAGTAACCAGACTGCAGCTGTAATCAAACTATTAGGTATATAATTTGTGCCTTAACTAAAATAAAGAAAAATATCTTACCGCTGCCAATAGCACTTCTGTGTACAATAATGCAAACGATAGCCGGCGGTACTAAGTAGTGCAGTATTGGATTCACGTACAACTGCAACTGGACGATAGGCACAGCCGCCACCATCGTCTCTGCTTGGAGTATGTGACCTGAAATTATGACAAAAGAATTTACTACATAACAGTAGCGACAAGAAACATGTAACAGAGATATTTGTAATACATGACATGATTGAAAAGTGTGTCCATGGAGTTTCTTGCACATTCTTCTCTATAGAGATCTACACTTTGGAATGTGCAATTAGCATTATTTTTCTTATAGATTGACTTATAAATGGTTATCTACTCTAACATAATAAAGAGGTAAAGTTTGTTTTTTTATTTTATTTTTTGTTTGTAGGAGGTAATCTCTGGAAGTACTGGTCCGATTGCTAAAATTTTTGCACCGATAGAAAACTTTTATTCCTGAGTGACATAGGCTATATTTTATGTAAGTACGTGGGTGAAGCTGCGGGCCAAAGCTAGTTTGAAATAAAATGCTTTGAATCTTTGACTCTTTCTATACTTCATTCGAAGTAAGATTAGCCATACAAACAAACCTTTTGTACTGTCCGTTCAACCGATTTTGACTTTTATTACGTTGGTGGCATGATAAATGGCGGCTGCAGTAAATAGTTGGTATTGTGACCACTGTTTTGCTTTTAATAGGCATAGGGATGGCCCTACGGTATAGAAGTTAAAATCAGTTGAACAGACAGTTTTTTCGTGTTTTATACCATTTTTCAAGATTTCAGAAAACTAAGTCATTAATTTTGTTCGTATATGTGTGTTTGTTACTTTTCTACACTCAAACTGCTTCACGGATTTAGATGAAATATGACACTCGGGTAGACCACGTCCAAGAATAGAAGATAGTATACTTTTTATACCGGGACTACCATGAGGAAATTGTTCCAAGAGCCTAGAGAACATTCCTTTCAATTGTGATAATTTGCTACTACCACGCGGGCAGAGCCGGCGACAGTAGTTAGTGCTAAATAATGCTGTAGCATCTGAAATTGGCGATTACTCTATCTGTATCCATGGATTATATCGGCTCGATAAGCCATCATACTAAATAATATCTTGGATTATCCCCTTGATAAGCTTTACTAAATATTATCGGGTAGGCTCGACTTCAAGCAAATTATTTACATTAATCGCAGGCAACCGATAAGGATTACTTTTAATACATTTGGAATGCATGACGACTAGATTTTATTTTTTAGCTAATGCAATATTAGGGTCTCGTAATAATCTAGACCTGTTAAGCACAGGTGCTCATGAAAGTTTTGTTTTGAGAGAGTGGGCTGAGAGATGGGTACAAAGTATAAACCTATAAGCCTTTGATTAACCTCTCGAATGCCGTAATTAGAGACACAATTAAAAAGCCATGGGGCATCGCGTAGATCTGCGTTCCGGCAGTCAACGGGTTAAGGACGGAGTTATTTTTTATGATATAAACTAGTGCTTTACTGCGATCCCAACTAATGGTAAGCAGTGATGCAATCGTTGATGGTGAGGCGCGCTTGTTTATTAAGAGTGTATTCACTCTAGCCTTGAAGACACATCTAAATTAAAATTGGATTGGAAGACCGCAGCAGGCAAATAGTTCCAGTCCTTCGATGTACGCGATATAAACGACGAAGCGAAACGCTTAGTCCGGACCTTAGAAATTTCAACAATGTAACAGTGGAAGAATTTGTTAAACCTTACTTAAATGCAAAATTTTGACTGATTTTCAGGTTAAAGTAGAGTTTGAGAAATACTCATCTTTAAATGTTTAAAACAGAAATCGGAGGTGAGTATTTGAGTTGATCGCCCATTTTTACAGCAGGAGTAAACCTGGGTTTTAAATCTATACATATAAATAAAATTGGAGTGTCTGTTTGTAATATTGAAATAATTGCTTTTTACTACATGCATATGAATTATAATGGTACATACACCAAAATAACATTTTTTACAATTTTTGTCTGTCTGTCTGTCTGTTTATCCGGGCTAATCTCTGAAATGGCTGGACCGATTTTGACGGGACTTTTTTTTCGCAGGTAGCTGATGTAATAAGGAGTAACATAGGCTACTTTTATTTTAGAAAAAAGAAATTCTAAATCCTGTAGTCCACGCGAACGAAGGCGCGGGCACAGCTAGTCATTCATAAATCACAACACCACAGTTTGGTCAAGTTTGGTGGTCCAAACATTCAAATTTCACCATACACCATTAATTTCCATGAGGCATTTAAATCATCCAATTAATCTTTAACTATTTCTTAATTATGAATTTTCTTGATGTGCACACAAAAATTAAGACTAAATATTCTACAATAACAGTTCTACAAACAACTAACTTAACCTATCGTTAAACATCAAGCTACCTGAATTGTAAACGGTTATAAAATCAAACAAATAAAACAGTAACATATTTAACCAAACTAAAGCGTATAAATAATATTACTTGTAGGAGAAAATAAATAAATGTTATTATTATTTAACTACCTGCAGTTATTATGTACATTATGAAGTAAATACAAATAAAGTATGTTAGCATTCTATTGAAAAAACATAAAATATTTAAAGTAAATACAGTTCCATTTCCTCATGGGTTGTTTTGTAACTACTGAAACTGTTTTGCGTGCGTCTGTAGATTCAATTATTAGGAAGTCATACGCCAATACGAATGAACACCTCCATATTCATTAAACCCCAAGCGAACGCGCATCTATTGTCTTACTATTGTGTCTCAATTAACGGTATCTGAAAGGTTAAGTAAGCTTTTTTGTTGTCAGCGCGATTCATCATCGTCATCATCATTTCAGTCGATAGACGTCCACTTTTGGACATAGGCCTCCCCCAAGTGTCGCGACAAGGAACGATCCTGTGCGTCTCGCATCCATCGGATTCCCGCAGCGTTTACTAGATCATCGGTCCACCTTGTAGTAGACCACTGGTCATAGACTTTCGTCTTGAGACACTGTGGTATGTTGGACGAGAAGATACCGCGTAGCTTCCAACGCGAGTGAATTTATTTATTTAAAACTTTATGCACTAATAAACACTGTACAAAGGCGGACTTACTACCTTAGGTATTTTCTGCCAGTCGACCTTAGGGTGGTGTAGAGACATAAAGTGGCAGGTGCAACTTACGAGAAGACAAACAAAAAGGAAATAAATATATACTTAGATACATTATACAAATAAAGAATGATAATGTGAAAAAAAATCCAACGTATCTAACTAGTGTAATGAGTCTACCATCTTCTTGTGAATTTTCGTGTGTATGCTTTAAAGTTAAAGGAGAACTGATTGGTTGCCATTCTGATATTCAGAGGGAGCGCATTCCATAAAGAGATCGCCTGGCCAAAGAAGGAGGTAAGAAAACCCAATTTTGGGTTAAGCTCGCATGTGTAATTTGTAAAGTTATGTACAATAAAGAATATACGAATATACGAAGGAGGAATGGACAAACCCACAGCAGCGGTGTGAGGGACATCGTAGAAGATAATTATTTGTGGATCGATGATTTTTACTGTACGCAGAGCAAAGAAATTTAATTTCTGAAGTCAGATAAGAAGGAGAAGATGGCTTATCTAGTAAAGAACACGGAGTCGTCAAGGCCTTTAGGCCTACGCTAACAAATGGATAACCATTTTAAAAGTGATCGATGCGATACATTATCATCAGAGATCGGAATTAGGTAGAGTAATTCATGTACTTATACTGATTTCATACAGCGAAAGAATAAAGTGGATGAAATTACGAGATTAATTTTAAAGAGCAAGTTTTTTTTTATGACACTATCAGAAATATAGCAGAAAAAAATCTTCCTGCATTAAGACGAGTAGGAGGCAGTGTCAACCTCACGTTGATGTACAGAGATCTTTTTCAATGAAAAATATGAATACAAATTGATTGTTAATTTTCTTTGCTTTATTTGTCTTATCTATCTCTCTTCTCTTCTTTGCCCTAGCCATTTCCCATTAATTGGGGCCGGCTCTCCTCGTTCTGCGGCGCCAGAATTGTCTGTCCTGGGCTGTCGAAATATTATCTTTTTTTTTTCAATATTATTAATTTGTCTTATCTATCCCTGAGATAATTGTAATATTATTGACCACACGAGATTTTTCTATTAGAAATCCCGGGATGATCCATATTAACATCAACATTTCATGCAAGTACATGAATAACTCTACCTACTCGTAATTCCGATCTCTTATCATACAGAGGTAACGAGGTACGGAGGATGGAATTTTTTCCTCTAAAATCGCGGAATTCGCCTAAGTCTGACCAGAGCTTTATATTGTTGATCAATACATTATCTAATTTCCATATCTGGTCAAGGCCATATATTATAATTGCAAATTATTTGATAGGCATACTTTTGAATTTTGTTCGGCAGGAAATGAGTAAGTATATGACCGTGATATTTCGTCATGATATTTAGGATAACATACTAGATAAACTGTAATCGTATTGATCATGTCATTTCGATTTCCAATTCGATAAAGGAAAACATTGACTTTAAAAATGACGAATGCATTTTCTTCGTAAAGGTACAGAAATGACTGTCAAACACGGGGAAGATTTTTTTAAATTATATATATGGCCATGGGTTTATGTCTTTAACTAGTTGCTACTAGCGGCTTAACCCGCGTGTAATTAGGGAAACACATCCCTGGGATAAAAAAAAATATTTGTGCTATTCCAGGACAGGGTTACCCGTATACCAAATTTCTTTCAAATTCGTTCGGCCATTCGAGCATAAATAAGTAACAAACATACAATTGCCGAAACGGATCTTGAGCGCTCGGCGTCAGAGTGGGGATCGCTTTGCGCATTCCATACATTGGCGAGCCAATCGTCTTCGTTGTTAGATACATGCAGCAACGCGGGGAACGAATCAGGAGTGACGTCTATGACACGATGGCGCGGTGAGCCAATCACTGACACTCCCCGCCCCTGCGACTCACTTCGCACCACCAAAGAGAGTGAATATATAATATAATATTAATATATATATAATATTTGACTTCTGCGCAACTTGAAGCCAGCGCTCAAGATTCGTGACGGTAATTGTACACACATATACAAACTTTCGCCTTTGTGATATTAGTGTCATTTTTTAGTCATTACTGTCCTTATGTAGTTAATAATAATTATTTATTACACTACCTGTTACATTTTGTATCGTAGAACGTAATTGTAAGGCATGATAAAAAATCGACTGGTCATAATCAGTCGACTGCCATAGCAATGGCCTTGGTTTCAAAACTGTTACTAACATAATTAATACGTTTAAAAATAAATAAAATCTAATCTATATGAACAATAGGGCGAAGTGAAGAGAATAAAAAAAAACACATTATGCAAACGCAAATTCCTCTTTCTTTAGAAATTGGTTATAAATAAGGATCCCTTACTGCATAGATAATTTATCTTTACATAAGTCCCCGCGTCTGTCTCTCTGTATGAATGCAATAAACTCAAAAACCACTAAACGGATATTCATACACTTTTCATCAATAGATAGTGATTCATGTCCTCATGCATGCAGGTGTAAATGCATAATACATGAATATTTTAGTAGAGAAAAATCGTGAATTTAAATGATTTGTAGCACCCTTATAAAGCTAGAGTGAGTCGCTTACCTTTCATTTTGTTCTTGACATCATTAGATAGGTCCGTCAGAACTCCTGAGATCAGTCTCAGCTTTCTCTCCTTATCCAGCCTCATCATCTTCTTATGCACCACCAGAATCCTCTCAACACTACATCTGACATCATTCTCGAATACTGCCGCCCCCAAATTCCTTAACTCTTGGATCATCCAGCCTACTTCTTCTATCACTTCTTCAAACTCTAAAGGACTGTCCTTCATTAGACTCTGCATTAATACTAAGGAAAGAAGATTCGAGATTGTGGCCACAGTATTCTTCTGCTGCAGGCTGATGACGTAGTCTGCGATGCTCTGGACCTTTTTGAACTGTTCAGGAGTGAGCTGTTGTAAGTCTAAAGGTTTGAGGGTTTCCTTCGAATGTGAGGTGTCGTTTTTGAGGAACTCTCTGACGGATAGCGGTGAGCCCAGGTTTAGGTAGATGTTGCCGAAGTGGTCGTTCAAATTGTGTAGTGCTTTTAATAATCCCTGGAATTAAAATACGTTGATTGAGATTTAAGGAAGAGGTGTATGTATCTGTATATATTATCCAATAATTGAGTAGACATAGCCGTAAAGTGACACAAGTACAAAATAAAATGAGTTGTAGTAGTAAGTTCTATCGACTTGTATTCAGAAAATCCGCTTTTTACATTCATTTCTGCGCCCCATGTTTCATGTAAAATCGTACAAGAATTTTCCATGAACAGTTAAAATTGTTCATGGTTATAGAATGTGGGATTCTTTGATTTCGTTTATTTGTTGTTTGCTTAGTATACATTTACATTTTCTGCCATGTTTTTTAATCTGAAACAAGACCGACGACGGCAGATAGTTTAGAAGATTTTATGAATGTAATGTGTAGTTTTAGAATAAACGAATAAATACAGTATAAACATACGTAATATATTGTATCAATACAATATGATGGCCGCCTGTTGTTCTTTAAATTCATTTAAAATTCTAGCGCTTTTTTATGTAGTATTACGTAGATGACAATCTTTTATCTAATCGAGACGTAAAACAATGCGGTGTTACACATATTTTAAACAATTGACGTAAGTGTAAAGATTTTTTTTTTACACAACTATGCGATTTTAAAAAAAAGTACTAAATGAATGTATTATGAACTCTAATACAATAGGGAAGTCCATAGTTCAAAATCGATGTTTACATTACCAGTCGACAAGTTTGTGGTGACGGCCTAGTGATTAAGGCTCCCGTCTCCCATATATGAGGTTGCGGGTATTATTATTTACACTATCAGTCGACAAGTGTACGGCCTAGTGATTAAGGCTCCGTCTCCCATACATGAGGTTGCGGGTTCAGAACCAGTTGTAAAGTCCACGTAGTGGTCCCGTCATCCGTAGATCTTTGACAGTCATTACAGGTAGACCGACGTCAGAAAGTCTGACCATCACTCTATCCAAGGAGTTTCGTGATGTCCAGTAACTGGGTTGTGGAAGGGACGATAAGTAGTCGGTTCTTTTAAATACGGATATTTAGCCACATCCGTATCCGGTTAGACCGGAAGCCGACCCCAAGCTAATTGGGAAAAGGTAATCGACAGCGATGCGGAGGAATTTTTCGACGCCGTCTTTTAGATAGTTTTAATTAGTATGAGGTTTATAATATTAACTTTTGGTTTTAGTGTAATTATAGTTATTTAAGTGTTTTTGATATAAGTAAGATTGCTTTAAGTTGTAAATAAAGACATTTATTTACAACTTAAAGCAACAAAATATATACTTAATAAACTTAAATATTAAATATATATATATATATATATATATCTAAGTATGCTTAACCTAACTATACACACTAAAGGCTACTCCCTACTAAAATATGGCGTCATAAAACCGTTCATAATTATGTAAGTAAAGTTAAATCTCCATTTAACACTGGAAAAAATATATGTATGGGACTATGGCATGGGATGTGGTAAGTCCATGGTGGACATATCTCTACGTCCACCACGGACTCACCCCGCAACCGCACAAACATGGGAACAGAACGATTTAGGACGACCAGGCCTGCCTCAAGAGCCCAGATCTCCACCATCCGACCCTGCGTGTTCGTGTACCGGGAACCCCAAGCCAAGTTGTTGGCATTGAAGTCCACTACATGGACTATATTATAGTAAACATGTTAGAAAAGGGAACTGGACCCTGCATCATAATAATCATGTTAAGACTGCAGATCTACGCTTCACAAGTATGTCAAGTACAGTAGCTATGATTAACCTTGCTACAGGTATCTAGCTAGGTAAGTAGGTACTATAGATGCCATATTGCATAGAATTATATTTCAAGGACGAGAGCGTAAACACTTTAAAGGTGAACGCACACTTATCTGAGCCTAAAGCGTCGTACGAATTGTAAGAAAGGAGTTTTAGAATTCTTTATATGAAAACCCGCACACCTAATTGAATCTGGAGCTCCAGAAATCATAAACAAATTCGGATACACTAAAGCACTGCCTTCTTAAGTTAATGTTATAAACCCACATTCTTGTTTCGCTTTGATGTACATATTTCACTTTCATCATCTTCCATTAAGGCCCAAGCGCCCGAGCAGTGCCATAAAACAGTGACTTTCTGAAACCTACTCCTCGGTAACGGCCAGGTTAATAGGTTTGAAAAAAAAATGTTTATTATAGATTCATGAACAACATTATCAACTATTGATTTTTTGTGCGATCAATCCTTTTGTCTATAAAAATATTTAGCAATTTCGTAACTTTTCCCTACTCCTTCGAAACGGCTTGAATCTTTAGAGACATTCTTTAAAGTGAATATAGCATATGTATATCAATCAATATTTCGCAAAGAAAATGGATTTAAAGGTCAGCGGGGCTCTATCCGGGCGCAGCCACAGCTGGCCGGAATTAAATGCACAGATGGTCGTAATGCCGCCTAAGCGGGTACGAGTGTTGTGCCCATTTAATTCTGGGCAGATGTTCTTGGGGCTATAAGCCTTAATGTAATAAAGCATCAGTGCTTTATTATATTAAGCAATATCTGACGTTTTATAAGTGCCCATGTGAAATAAAATATTTTGAATTTAAATTTAAAGTTTTTATTGTCAGCAATAAAAACCTCATCTAGATCCAGATGGATGGTGAATTGTGATCAATTCACCTGTAATTTCAGTGCGACAAGTGTAAAAAAAATAGAAATATGATTTCTTCGACGCGCTCGACTCTGCGGATATGTGTGCGAGGCCTTCTTGACTTCGATTCGTTCGACGCGTTCGGCTCGGATGAGTGTGCGTTCACTTTAAAGACGCAAATACAAAGTAAGCTAGTGAGGGGCGTGTCATACTACGTCTTTATACATGAATATGACAATAATCTGCCACTCTTTGTGTTTAATTCAACAAATGATAAAATAAATATTTGAATGTGTTGGAATCGGTGAGCTATCTTGCTTGCCTAATTTTGGTTTTGATAAGTCATCTAATGACATCTACCGCTCTTGGGTGGAGCGAAAGGGTGTGTCAAACTTTTACTGACTAAAAACCCACTCCTGTTGCTTCGTTGTCTTTCATACCAGGACCGAGTTATTCTTTCAAAAAGAAGAAAACCTTGGCGCCTGTAGGCTTCGACCATGTTGGGCCCCTACGGTTTGCTAACATCTCTCGGTCCGGACGGTTACTGCACGGTCGGACAGCGAGCTACCCATTGCTCGCAGTCCGCAAGCCCGTACCTACGGTGGCCGGAAATCGGGATCGGGATCCCGGCGGCTGGCGCCGACTGGCGCGTGAGAGCCGCTCCCTCACGCGTGCACGTGCGGCCTCCGCCTTTGCTAGCAATATTGCTTCGCAGGAGGAGGCAACCGCCTGCCACTTCTCCTCTCTTCGGACCATGGCCTGCACCAAGGCCCGGCGAGAGATCGTTGCAGCCGATCGACCCTTTTTTTTATGGTGGGAAAAAATCATCCAATGACATCCCCCGCTCTTAGGCAGAGCGGGAGATAGTGTCAGACTCTTACTGACTAAAAGACCCACCCCGTTCCTTCTAGCCTTCATACCGGGGCTCGAGCGCTCTTTCGGATGACCCTGGCCCCAGTAGGCTTTGACCCGGCTGGGTCCCTGCTGTTGCTGACAACTCCTTGAGGCACACGGGAACAGTGCGCGCCGTCGACGACTTGGGCTTGGTCCGGACAGTTACCGGACGGCCGGACAGCGAGCTACCCATTGCACACTGTCCGCAAGCCCGCGCCTACGGTGGCCGGAAATCGGGATCAGAATCCCGGCGGCGGCGGCGGCGGCGATAACGCCGTTGCCTGATGCGTTCGGCCTCCTCCTTTGCGAGCATTACTGCTTTGCAGAAGTCAGCGACCGCCTGCCACTCCTCCTCGCTCCGGACCATGGCCTCAACCAAGGCCCGGAGCGAGAGGTCTTCGCCGCCGATCGCCCCTACGAGGACACGACTGTGCTCTGCCCTGGTATTTTGCTGACATCTGTAGGAGACGTGCGTGGAACACTACGCGCCGTCGCGACGACTCGGGCTCGATCCGGACGGTGATCTACCCATTGCTCGTCGTCCACGAGAGGCATAGCTGTATTTATAGCAAGTTTTCATCGAAGAACTCTGCATTAGCAAGTGAATAATTTCCGTCTTGTTATATTTGACTTGTTACAACGAAATCTTGACCTTAGCATGTCAAATATTGACAAACTCAAACTCATAATGACGAGAATCGACGCAAAATGTTGATACAATGGATTAGCAAGTTAAAATTTAGTTGAAAATTCTTAGTAAATTTAAACCAAGCATGTGCGCAGATATGTTAATTTGTATATCTGTGTTAAATAAACTGAATTTTAGTGTTCAAAGGTGATAATTTTATCACATAATCTCGTGACTAGGTAAGTATGCTGGTAGGCTAAATGTTTTTTTTTAATCCTGCAATAAAACTCTACTTTTATCGTTATACCTACCTACGAACAGACATCTATACAATAAAAAAATTGAAGTGTTTGTTAGTAATATTATTATACACCACAATTTTTTAATTAGTACACATACTTAAAGGGCTTACTAGAAAAGCCCTTGTTATTTTACAAATAAAATCTCAGTAAATAATATTCATAAACAGCAAAGTTATTAGTTTGTTTATGTCCCAAAATGTCACTCAATTTATGGAAATATTGTGCAGGCTATTGATTAATGAATGAATAGGTGACAATTATTAAGGAAAAATACTGCCCGTAGTATTTTCTACTAGCAATTGTTATGTATGATTGATTCTGTGATGAATTTACATTTTCGTGGTCAATTTTAGGATTTCGGTTTTTTCTACTTTTGACTACAAAAATATGATCAGTGACGGGTACAGATAGAGCCCCATTTTTTTTTGTACTAATTAAAAAGTAGGGGTGTATTATTATTTTACTAAATACAATGAAAGTGCGAGGCATTTTTTTTATTATTGTCTGTCTGGATTGATTTTGCCGGGACTTTAACTGGTAGATAGCCGATGCTATAAGTTAGGTTTTTATTTTAGAAAATGAATTAGGGTTCCGCGCAAAAAAACAAAATGACATTGTGCTGTTTTACGAGACAGACGCGGACGGAGTCGCGGGCACCAGTTAGTCCTAAATAATATTATGCTGGGCTGTTATAATCACACAATTTATATAGTCGGATAACTAAAAAAACGAAATAAATACAAAACAATAGAAGCTATAATACATATATTTTTATTATTTATATGCTAATTTATTTTCTTAACCTTGCGACATAAATATTTATATTGCTCCGATTTGAATATATTGAATGTCATACACTTACAATGGAATCCACAAAATGCTTCGTAAAATAATATATATTTATGACCGAAACTGTCATTTTAAGCTATTGCATAGCTTCTATCGCGGGCCTTGAGCGTGGAGACCGAATCCAGAAATTCCCTAACGAAAATAACCTAACACCCCCCACTCATTTGTTTTCTTATCGGTCACCACGCTCAAAAAGTGTAACTTCAATTAATATCAAAGAAAAAAAAAAACAAAGGAAAAAAAATACTGCATAAATAAAATAAATAAATAATTATAATTGCTTAAGTTGATAAAAAATGCTATGCAATAGCTTTACCGCGGCAGTCCCCGAGTGCCACACGTCTTTTTTTTTATGCATTTTTTTATTGATTTTAAGTTTGCATTAAAAAATAATATGATTCGATTTTTTTATATAAAAATGGGTGCACACAATAAAGAATGTAAATTAATACATCATAACTATAAAAGGAAAAACTGACTGACTGACTGACATCAACGCACAGCCGAAACTACGGGGACTAGCAGCGTGAAATTTTGCACATGGTTTCCTTATATGACGTAGACGAGCATTAAGAGAGGATTTTCCAAAATTCACCCCCTAAGGGGGTGAAACAAGGGTATATTTGTATGGAGAAACTTACTTCGACGCGGGCTAAGGAGCTGGCAGAAGCTAGTATATCATAACTACGTATTTGAAGTGACAGTTGTAACATATCTAAGATGCGCGGGCTTGCGGACGGCGAGCAATGGGTAGCTCGCTGTCCGACCGTCCGGTAACTGTCCGGACCAAACCCAAGTCGTCGACGGCGCGCACTGTTCCCGCGCGCCTCAAGGAGTTCTCAGCAACGGTAGGGGCCGAAGCCTACTGGGACCAGGGTTAGCTCCGAAAGGTAGCTCAGCCTCCGGTACGAAAGGCAACGAAGGAACTGGAGTGGGTTTTTAGTCAGTAAAAATCTGACACTATCTCCCGCTCCGCTCAAGAGCGAGGGATGTCATTAGATGATTTTGCCACCAAAAAAAAAAACATATCTAATATAATTTAATAATTAAATATCAAAATGATTGTTTGCTGTCACGGTATCATATATAAAACATACCGACACTGGTGGTAATCAGTCAAATATCTAAAAGATAAAACAACCATATTTGAAGCACTAAGTGCGAATGCGGAAATGTATTTGATACACGGTGTCGGTGACTAAACACAGGTCAAGGCGCGAATTGACAAGTAGGTATCAACTAATCTATCAAGTTTTCAGTATTCATTTATCGCACCTACGCTCAAATATTGTCACCATAGTGTCACCCATCTTTAGATTACTACATATTCCTTTCCGTAAAACCAATCTTGGCCTCAACGTACAATTGTAAAACCCACAATAAGTTTTTGCAAATCACCAGACACCGATCTATCTACACGGTGTTTCACTCAACAAGTTTAGGAGAGCAGTCTCGGAGATATGAGCTTTTACAAACCTTTTAATTTAAATGTTAATTATATACATTTCTATGTTATATATTTCATTCCCTTTTTTTAATGATCTATCTTTCTATTTTAGTCTACTTTTTAATTGTGTTTTCTTTTCCATTTTGTATGTTTAATTTTTGTGGAATCTTACTACCATAATAATATTATTAATGTTATTATTGTTATACCTACTTAATATAGTGTAGGCTGTGCATATACCTATAATAAGCATGCATACCAGTGTTTGGATTTTTTTTTCTATAATCCTGTATGCAATGCTTTTGGTGTGCCAATAAATAAATAGTGTCACAACTCAACCGAGTAGAGTAGGGTAGAGTAGGGTGGAGTAGGTAAGAGAGGGAGCGAAGCCGCGGGCAAAAGCTAGTTTTAAAAATAAAACCTATAAATAACAATATTTCATGTAAATTAAAAGAATTTTAAGCCATTGAATACCTTTGCAAACCTATGACCATGCTTTAGACATGACAAAGGGGTCATTATTAATTAGGTAAGTGGGGTGATTTAGGCGATTTTTTGACTCCCATCTCAATGTAATGAGATAATCCACTAATCTTACGTGAGTTCATTCAAAATGCATATTTTAAAACTAAATATGTACTTAATAGATAATCTATGCTTAATTTCGTTGATTTATTTAAAAAAATAAAACCATTCAAAATATTATTTGGTAGGATTAATACATCTTTTAGTAAAGAAACGCGATTTACTCAGTTATCTCGGATTTTACTACGTTTATTTCACAGAATAAAAGTTACGCGATACTTTCCGGAGACTCCCCTCTTCCCTACGTGAGATTTGGTGAGATTCGACTGGATTCCCTCCACTCCCCCTTTTTTTTTGGTGGGGAAAATCATCCTATGACAACCCCCGCTCTTGGGCGGAGCGGGAGATAGTGTCAGACTCTTACTGACTAAAAAACCCACCCCGTCCTTCAAACCTTCATACCGGGGCTCGAATTCCCTTTCGGATAACCTCAGTAGGCTTCGATCCGGCTGGGCCCCTGCCAAAGCCCGCGCCTACGGTGGCTGGAAATCGGGATTGGAATCCCGGCGGTGGCGGGAGCGCCGTTGCCTGATGCGGTCGGCCCCCTCCTTTGCGAGCATTACTGCTTCGCAGAAGTCGGCGACCGCCTGCCACTCCTCCTCGCTCCGGACCATGGCCTCAACCAAGGCCCAGCGCGAGAGGTCTTCGCCGCCGATCGCCCCCACGCCCTCCACCCCGCCTCTAAACTCCTCATGTAGTTAATGGATATCTGTCAAGTTTTGTTCTGGCGTTTGGAGACATTTGAGGACTGCAATATGTTCTATACTTTGCAGTTGATAGCTGCTAATAAAACTCGGCGTTTTATTTCCGTCCTAGTTTATTATTTGGAATTCGCAAAAGTGGGTCTGCCTACACGCGATGACCGGAACAATTAATGATGTAAGTTCACACGTCGTATATAGGCGAGCGAAAATAAGTTGTCATGAACTGACAAATTGTGATTTATCTATGTCGAGTAATGGAAGATAGTGGTCAAACGTGATCACTATCTCACCTAAGCAACCTATTCACTGTTAACGTAAAGACCCCTAGCTTTTAGTTATCAGAAAATACAAATTACGGCAGGGAATTCTAATCCTTAGTTGTACGCATAATTAATGTGTTCCCAAAACGATTTGTACCTACTTATGGGTGGGATGTCCACCATGTACCGATGTCGCAATGTCGTACCTCTTGTGGTCTCCTAAGCAACCTATTCACTGTTAACGTAAAGACGCCTAGCTTTTAGTTATCAGGAAATACAAACTACGGCAGGGAATTGCAATCCTTAGTTGTACGCATAATGAATGTGTTCCCAAAACGATTTGTTTCTACTTATGGGTGGGATGTCCACCATGTACCGATGTCGCAACGTCGTACGGTACGTCTTGTGGTCTGATGATGGAACGGACTTGGTGGAATTACATTATTGTTGCCTTAATGGAAACTGCTGTCCTTATTATGCCGCACACTGTATACCGACAAAATACATCATGGAAACGTGTGGACTTAGGTACACTACCGTTCATAAGTATTTGGGCACCCTTATATTCTACATGACCAGTTATTTTTTAGCAATAATGTGTGGAATTTTTAATAATATTTCAACAAATAACACCTATATATTATTATTATTATATTATATTAATTATGAACAAACAAAGTTGATAGCCAATCTTTAATTCTGTGGAGATTTTGCGATTGCTGATGCTTATTTGGTGCTTTGCTATAATCAGAGATCGTTTTTAAATAGGAATTTCCCTGGTTTTCGGCATTCTTCCAGATCAGTCAATGAATTTACAAATGTTTTAGCCGTTGCACTTGAGGAAACTTTGATCGCGAATAAAACAATGAAAACACTGTCAGATTAACGAAGTAATAAATCGGTATGTAAATTTTAATACGAGAATTTATGAAAAAATATTTAAAAAGAACTCTGTAACTTTTAATACGTTTTTAAAGAAATCGTAACACCTAGTCAACTTGCAGTACACTGAATTTTCCGACGAGCAAGTTATAGCACGTCCTGAGCCAAGATATCTATTAACTTTGTTTGTTCATAATGATTATTTAAGTGTTATTTGTTAAAATATTATAAAAATTCCACACATTATTGCAAAAAAATTACTGGTCATGTAGAATATAAGGGTGCCCAAATAATTATGCACGGTAGTGTACTTCATCTCATTCATTGCTCTGCTGCTTCAATATTTTGCAAAAACTAAGGTCAATATAACATTATCAGCTGTTGATTAATAACGTGTGCAGAACAGCCTTGTGACTAGTTTACGAAATACATAATGACATTGACCTCTTTATTTACTACGTAATGATAGACGAATCACAAAAACTGGCTCAACAGGTTTTACTGTAGCCAAATCTTATAGTTATTATTCAAAGTTAAAGCTAACAATTCGAAATCGCAGCCATTTGGATAACTCCTTTGTTTTATTTATTTATTTATCTTTAAATCAGGCAGATTACCCATAAAATGTTAGTATACTCGTAATCTATGCTATGTTAGTTTAATCGACAACAACAACAAAAATATCTAATTAGTTAGTGTATGTTTTGTTTCTGTAAAATAAGGCAAAATTGAATGTTTTTTTTTTTTCATTCATGGTTAACCAGCCAATAAATTTGAAACAAACTAACTGGGTCTTCAGATTTGCTAAGTACCTATATGTACAAAACTATGTGTACCTACTTAAAAATATCGCTCGCTACCAACTTAAATATCGACTTTAAGTGTATGTTATTTAAGTTCACTTTTAAATGACGACTTTTGTATAGGCCATTAAAATATGCATTCCAATGGAATTTGAACTTTGTTATGTTTGAATTTTGACATTGAGTTTGTTGAAATTGAGGATAAGAATAAACTTGATAATTTATAAAACTAACTTTGCGTCCTTTGGAAATTATAATTTATAAACAATATTGCATGTATTTTTCTTTTGAAAACTCGCTAAAAAACACTTGAAACAGTGATTTATTTTGACATTTATGTATTAATTTATGACATATATTAAGAATGTCATAAAATATTATAACTACTGCAATAGTCTACACTAATATTATAAAGGGGTAAAGTTTGTTTTTTTGTTAAATATTTTGTGGTACAGGTACGATTGCTAGAATTTTTTCACCGATAGAAAGCTACGTTTAGTACGCGGGCGAAGCTGCGGACAAAAGCTAGTTGTTAATAAATTGCCAAAAAATTAAAAAAGTGAGTAGTATTATGGAGCTAAAGACTTCGTTTGCCACCAGGTGAGATTGTGTGGTTTATGTGAAGTTTGGTAGGGTAGAGTAGGGTATAGTAGGGTGAAGTAGGGAAGAGCAGGAGCGAAGCCGCGCGTGCAAAAGCTTGTATTATGTAAAAAGAGAGTGCGTGTTTTGTGAGTTTGTATTTATTTGTAGGATTATCTCCGAAACCACACTTTGCAAAAATCTTTCGATTTTCATATTTTATACTAATTTAGCTGCGCCAGTGGTTTCGCTCGCGTGATAGTAACAAATTATCCCAAGGACACACTTACAAACTTTCGCGTTTATAATATTTGTGTACCTACAAATACCGGCACGGATCTTGAGCGCTCGGCGTCAGAGTGGGGATCGCTTTGCGCATTCCATATATTGGCGAGCCAATCATCGTCATTGTTAGATACATGCAGCAGCGCAGAGAACGAATCACGAGTGACGTCTTGTGACACGATGGCGCGGCGAGCCAATCACTGACATTTCCCGCCCCCGCGTCTCACTTCGCACCACTAAAGAGACCGAATATTTGACTTCTGCGCAACTTGAAGACAGCGCTCAAGATCCGTTCCGGTAATTGTAATAGCTAATTGCTCAACTCAAGCATAACTAGGGCGGGTCGATATTCAATTATAAAAAAAAAAACAATGTAGATACTAACCCCAGTAGACTCCTTAGGTTTAGGTACTCCAAGATGTTCATAAGCGAAGAGGGAATGCTCCATCAGTCTGTCGTAGCTGATGTTCACGGGGACTATCGTGATGTCGGTCACCTCGTGAGCGAAGAATGGTACCAGGGTCATTGAGAGCATACCTGTTGACAATAGACTGAGTCAATAAAAAAAAAGAAGAAAGATAAGGCCGCTATCCCAATGGCGTTTTACGAGCATTGGCGCTTCTCCAACGTCTGCGCAGTGCAAACGTTGCACAGACGCAACGTTAACCTATCAGGCATCAGTGTACCGAAAGCAGTAACGACTCATACCAGCAAACTTAAACCTTATTACCTAAGCATAAGGTTTAAGTTAACTGGTACCGGGGTGTACAAACTTCGGTACACTTCTGCCTGAGAAGTTATCCTTGCGAGTTTCTAGTGATAAAGTGCTTACGTTGAGCAAACGCGACGTCGCTTTTATATTTATTTATTTAATCTTAATGCAACACAAAGTACAAGGCATTCTCTACCAGTCAACCTAGAGTGGTGAAGAGTCAATATGGTAGGCCATGGTATGGTATGGTAATATGGTTGGTATGGTAGGCTTTCTTGTTTTTCTTCTTCTTCCTTTTAGCTCCCGACGGAAAGGAGGGGTGTTATAAGTTTAACGTGTCTAGACAATTACAGCGCGAACGCTCTCTCAATGTCTTAAATTGTGTCTCTAATTACAGTATTCAAAAGGTTAATGAATTAAAGTTACTTGTTCTGGCTATTCTCTATCGGCGATGGGTCTTTCACAGATAAATAGCTGATGTCATAAGGAGTAACTTAGGCTAATTTTATTTAAAAACTAGCTGTGCCTGCGACTTCGTTCGCGTGGACTACAGGATTTTGAATTTATTTTTTCTAAAATAAAAGTAGCCTATGTTACTCCTTATTACATCAGCTACCTGCCAAAAAAAGTTTCGTCAAAATCGGTCCAGCCATTTTAGAGATTAGCCCGGACAAACAGACAGACAGACAGACAAAAATTGTAAAAAATGTTATTTTGGTGTATGTACCGTATATATATTCATATGCATGTAGTAAAAAGCAGTTATTTCAATATTACAAACAGACACTCCAATTTTATCTATATGTACCTATAGATAATAATAAAGGTAACGCGTAAAAAATCTAAATAGATTTATGAGTCTGACAGATGAAGTCGCGGCTAGTTTAAAATATATTTCCCATTGAAACAAAGTAAGACTGTTTTACTAAGACTTAGTAAGGTTAAGAACTTAAGATATTAAAATATTATCATAAGTAATAATTATTTCCAGTATGTACGTTCGAACAGTACTTATAAGTATTTACACAGATATATGTTATATGTGATATATGTTTGTATATGTTTTTGAGGTTTTCGTAAAGTAATAGTTCCAAGTTCTTGTTTTATTTTAACAAAAGATTTTGAAATGTGACGTCACGCAATTTAGAACCACTCCCACCCCCTTGTCACATAATGTCGCACTTCTTCGACCCCCTCCCTCCCCCTTAACGTGTGACGTAATTTATGGATGGCCCTTTAGTGACTGATGATGAGATACTGTTTTAATAACTTGAGTATGAATTTGAGTAAGCAACAAATTCACTAAACTAAAGACAAATATTGATCAATAAAAAAATGGTTAGTGCAGTTGTTAAGCGATTGGCGGCTGCACTGTGTGTCGCGTACTCCAATAAGGTTGAAAGTTCTTTGAAAAAACTTTCGCAGGCAGGTATTTCTCTAATATTCATATACCTAATAATGTCATTCCAATTTGGTGTTTAGGTACAAAGTCCACAGTGTGCACACATAGTATGTCTGTATACATAATTCTATTGGTCTTTAGATAGCAAACACTGCATTAACATAATGAAGTGTTTGCTTATATAAATAACAGGAATATTACATTAACTATTTTACGAGAACAAATAGGAATTAATATTTTTTATACTAAGACACGATGTCAAAAGCTCAGTACAAAGTATGCTTAACTTGAGTACACGCATGACATTGGTTACATTATTTTTCTTACGTAAAAATCGAAGTTTCATGTTTCAGTTTCAAGGTACTCAAAAATAATTCACATTTGTTGATACATAAAAAAATTACAAATATATTGATGCTTGAAAGGCAGCTAACGATTTTTTTTTTTTAATTTTAACTTTAAATCACTCTCCTGTAAAGTTTACTCAATGACGCTTAGTAATTTTTTATTTTCAAGCGTCGATATGTCTATAACATTATTTTTAGTATAATTATGCGAAATCTGAATATAATTTGTCCAGAATCAGTCCGGTCCGGACAGTTTCCAGACGGTCGGATGGCAAGCTACCCATTGCTCGTCGTCCGCAAGCCCGCGCCTACGAGGAATAAGAAAAAGAAAGTGAACTTACCATATTTCGGAGGCATACTCTTATTGCTCCTACTCCTTGTGCCTTCAAGAAAGAACTCGATAGGAGCGCAGTGCTTCCCCACCACGGTCCGGACGTACTGCTTGAGGGTGGCTGCGTACAACGGGTCCCCAGCTAGCGTGCGACGGATATAGAACGCGCAAGTCTCCCTCATGCGACGCCCTAGTACCGCCATTGAGTAGAAATCTAGAAATAATATGGAGGTAAGAACTTCGGATTATACAAGGTGCAGTTTTAAAACTGCACAATATTTCAGGAGGTTGTAATAAAACTCATAAATAATCATGTAAAAAAACGATACCTGGTCAATAATCAGTAATACTTGTTATTTAATTTTTTTATTACACTAAACTAAATCGATTGATCGATGGCCGCGGGGGCGTGGCTAGGGTGTGGCGTGCGGGATGATGATTGGATGATACATTATTTATGAAACTATCGTTGCGAGTTAGTGTGTGTGAAAACGCCCTTTATTGTTCCGTGTTTGTGTGTGTGAAAAAAAGCGCGGTTATAAAAAAAAAAAAATTACCTACTTATTTTATTATTGATTCGGGTCGAGAATCACTAACATAATTACTTCCTGAAATATTTTGCAGCTTCAAAACGACACCTTGTATAAATACGTGTTTACTTATACATTCATGTAGGAGATAATTTCAACTTTATAGATATTCTAATAGATTGAACACTATACGTCAAGACAGGCAGTCTTGAACCGTCACACGGCTCGTTGTTGTGTGAGCGGGAGCTAAGCGTAGGGCGGCGAGCGGTAAAAAGAAAATATACATAATTATGACAATATTTGAAGCACGCCAAAACTATTTGAATGTTTATAATTTTAAGATATTAATCAGTTTTCACAATCCTAAACAATAACTACTTTAAACAAAATTAAAACTCAGACAAAGTAATTGTTGTCTGAGTTTTTTTTTTTTTTTATTGTGTCTGCTTTATTTAACCGTTACTCATAAAATATAATTACACCAAAAAAATGTACCGAAAAAGTACCTCAAGTAGAAAATAAATAAATAAAGTAAATTATAAATCTATTTGTTGAAAAGTATGCGCCACTTTCGAGCAAAATGGCCGAACGCTCAGTCTATTGCCGTGACCACATGCAAAAAGCGGCGAATCTATGGCACTGGTCTTCAGAGACGTCGGCGCGGTGTTGTGTGTATATGTATTTCGGGCTGGTGTCCCGGTGGGAACAATGTGCCATTCAATCCATTCCATCTCCTCACCCCAGTATTGGAGTACTGCTCAATCCATTCCATATCTATAGTTAGTACCAAACAATAAAATCATACATGCATACCCATGCCAGCAGCCACAGCAGGGAAGTCAATGTCATAATGATAGCACAGATAGGTCATCAGGCAGAAGTCCGCATAACTCCTGTGCGTGGGCAGGAATAGTACTGGATTCTTGCCCATTATTGACTTGAGCTACAAACAAAAGTATACAGAGTTAGTTTTGGCACAAAACGAAAAAAGCATTCAAAATAGAACACATTTTTTTTAGTAGATGCATTCAAGGTTTTAAAAGTTTTTTGCTAATCTTTTTTTTTTCAAGCTTTTTCTGTCATTTCTTTCATAAGGTTTTTAGATTTTTAAATGACATGTGCTAGTGCTTGACCGCATTATTTCAGTACTACACAACATGACAATAGTGTCAACTACTCCATTAGTAAAAAATTTTCGAAAGCAGACCAGTATATTTCCAGAGCTTACCTTTTACAAATAAATCGACAATTGAGTTTATCGCTTGTTCTTTTCTGTATGAAATGACCAATTGGATTATTCCAATCACTAAATTCTGTAAAAGTGCTATGGAAATAAAAAATATTTTTTTATGTTTTATTATTTGATCTTACTGTCAGACAAGACTAGGGTTTGGGTCCCGGGACGTCTCGTGTCTCGAAGTCCCGAAACTTTTAGTAATTTTAGTTGTCTCGAGTCCCGGGACTTCCGTATCGAGACTCGAGACGAGACAAGATTGTCGAAATTGTTACTATTTTCTTTAAGTGCGTTAAAGAAAATAGTAAAAAATAATAAGAGAAATTTTGAAAATGGAGTTTCAATTGATTTTAACAACCGGAAAACGTACAAAAGGTTTGGAACCACTGTATAAAGCCTTAAACACAATTGAACCGACATCACCTGCCACTATGGGATATGCACGATTTGCGCGTGGAGATGCAACACCGGGGCGAAACTCCGCTGCCGCGACAAGTCGCGGGATGGCGGTCAGATCTCATGGTGAAATGGTGACAGCGACTGTCGCAACCCAGTGCTGGGCACGCCATAATTATGGCGGTAAGTCCCCTCTTTGAGGCGTGACTGGAAAGACCTCAAGGCGTCCACATCTTCCGCATGACACAGATCCTCATCGAACACGTCAGTTCAAGAGGTTCCTGCACCGGATTCGTGCGGAAGTGACGCCCGGGTGTCACCATTGTGTTGACCACTAGGAGGACACGGTGGAGCATACGGTTGAGATGTGCTCCGCTCGGGCAGAGCACCGCCATGTCCTTGTGGAGGCGATCGGCGGCAGCGATCTCTCGCGTCGGATTTTGGTACAGGCCATGATTCGGAGCGACAAGGAATGGCAGGCGGTCGCCTCCTTCTGCGAAGCAGTAATGCTAGCAAAGAAGCCTACTGGGGCAAGTTTCTGAAAAGAAGATTCGGCCCTGGTACGAAAGGCACCGAAGAAACAGGAGTGGGTTTTTAGTCAGTAAAAGTCTGACACTACTAGAGAAAATTTTAATTTTATATTTAATTTCCTGAAAAATAAATGGCGATTACAAAGAAAATGCCTTTTTTAATATGTCACAACATAATACATACCTAATAGAAACTAACTCAATTAAAATTCTTCACAAAGGCTCATCCGTCTTAAGAAAAAAAAACAAAAAATCTTAAATCTCAAGCATGTTCCATCATCAGGAATTCTCAAACCCTAGACAAGGCTCAATATGCTTTCACTAACTAATAATGATTTATTTATTTTTTCAACTAACTTCAAAAACTGCAGCTTCATTGACAAACATCTTGATTTTCATCATGAAGCATATCTTCAAGAAGACAATTCCCATCCACCTGATGACGTGCACCTTCTTGTCAAGGCCCATTTCCTCCAAATAGTTGTGCACTTCTTGATGCAACTTCTCTTTGCTGATACCAGTTCTTGAGCATTCCTGAGGGAATATTAAAAAAAAAACTGTAGAGTGGATTTTTTTTTTTAAATGGGAAAGTATGCATTCAAAGAAACTCAATATACATTTCTCTTCTTTTTTTTTTCTTAAAATGTTAGTTTTGAATAAAAAATATGGCATGCCTGTTTAGTTAGTTAACTTGTTAATTGATAACTGCTTATTAACTTTGTTTGTAATTTAATTAAATTTTCCTTAGTTTTTATTTTTTGTATTTTCAGCTAACAAATAATAATATTTCCATAACTACTGTTCAGCTTTTTCTTCTATCTTATCCATAGTCAATATGTTTATAAAGCTACTGTATTCTAAATTTCAATTTTTTTATGGTTTTAGAAGTAATTTAAGTTTTATGTTCTAACATAATATTTGGCTTTTGATATTCAAACAATGTCTAAAAAGTATACAAAGATAGGGATTTAAAATACTTGCCGCTTCGATAATAGAGTCCAAGTAGACTGAATTAGCAACAATATCCTTGAGATCTTGTGGTGAACAATATTTGTCCAACGTCAGGGTGCGTTGAGGATACCAGTTCCTAGTCATAAAACTTAATATCCCCAGCTGTGTCCTTCTCGGCTCCAAAATATCAACGAATTCCAGTTGCTCACTCATTTTCACAATTCTTTTTCAACTAAATATCACAAACTTCAATACATTTCTATATTTCGTTTAGAGGTTATGCAAAGAAAAACAGTATAAAAGAGCATGTATCACACAACTACAATTTAATGTAATCTATTAATTAATTTTGCACGTAAATACTGTTATAATGAAATTAATTATTTTTCGAACACAAGACAACCTCTCCCTTCGCAATTGACATAATTACTGACAGTTTGTTGTGCTGACAGTGACAAGAGCGCGTGAAGCTGACAGTCCCTGCGTTCCGAATTGCGTCAAAAGCGACTACATCGCGAATCCAACCAACGCGCAATGTCACAAATAGCAGTCAATAGTCTTCGTCGATCTTGTGTGGAGTACTGCAGCTACATATGGGCTGGTGCTGCAAAGTGCCAGCTGGCAGCTTTGAACTCGGTGGAAAGGCGTGCGAAGAGGCTGATTGGTGATCCAGATTTGGTTAAATCAAATCAAATCAAATCATTTATTTAGTCAGAATATGGTACATAATTATGGTCTTCTGCCACGTGTGGCGTGCAAATATTTGGTAGGTAGATAGGTACATAATCACAATCATTAATATGATTGAGAAAAAAAAATATTATGTTAGCATTGAGTTAATAGGTACGACGACTGTACGAATAAAATTAACAATATATTATGGCATGTCATCTAAAAATTTAGTGTGGATTAAATTCTAAGTAATATTCAATGTCAAATTATTATTAGAGAGAGAATGTCAAAATCTATAAAATTATTAGAGAGAGATGTCAAAATGTATGAAATTATTAGAGAGAGATGTCAAAATTTATAAAATTCCAATTTAATTAATATGTCAAAGTATCATTCTAATAGTCGTTTAAATTATAATAACATTTTTTACACAACAAGTCTGTTCCTTTTTAAACAAATTTAAATTTAAGTCTTTAATCGATTTTGGAATTTTGTTAAACACTTGTGGGGCTATGCAGAATATACTTTTTCTCATTAGTGCTGTTTTAGCTTTACGTCCGCGTAACATATCTTTTCGCCTATTACGTTTCACAGTATCTGATAAGTTAGGAAACAGGTGTGAGTTTAATTTGACAAATAAAGCAGTCTCATAAATATACAAAGACGGTAGTGTCAGAATTTTATATTTTTTGAAGAATGGTTCACAGCTGTCTGTAACTTGAAGTTTGAACATGGCTCTGATATAACGCTTTAGCGCTTTAAAAGCAGTTTCTCTATTTGTTGAAGAAGATTGGTTAAGTCCAATCTTCAAAGCCTTGAGCACAGGCGTAGGGTATCCAGCCTTTCGGTGTTTTACAGATTGCATTTTGGAGACTGTGCGCGGTTTTATGGTGGGATAAAATCATCCAATGACATCCCCCGCTCTTGGGCGGAGCGGGAGATAGTGTCAGACTCTTACTGACTAAAAGACCCACCCCATTCCTTCTAGCCTTCATACCGGGGCTCGAGCGCCCTTTCGGATAACCCTGGTCCCAGTAGGCTTCGACCCGGCTGGGTACCTACTGTTGCTGACAACTCCTTGAGGCGCGCGGGAACAGTGCGCGCCGTCGACGACTTGGGCTTGGTCCGGACAGTTACCGGACGGCCGGACAGCGAGCTACCCATTGTTCACTGTCCGCAAGCCCGCGCCTACGGTGGCCGGAAATCGGGATCAGAATCCCGGCGGCGGCGGCGGCGGCGATGTGTTGTGATTCCTGACCCGACCACGACATGCAACCGATATTTCACTATGGCACAAAATGGTTATTTTTATTGTGTTTTATTGTGCCACTTATCCCAGGAATTTGTGCCTTGTACTTTTTGAGTAATAAGAGTACGATTGTGGTCGGGCTGGGGATCACGGTTCCTGACCCGACCACAACCAGATCTAATAAAATATCAATAATGTGAAGTTACTGATGATGCCAAAAATATGTGCCAAATTGTGCCTATGGCACACATAACGCATTAAGTCATCACAGATATATATGGTAAGTATTCAAATAAGGCACTCACGAAAAATTTATACCAACTACCCTCATTTCAGCTTTAAAAGTAAAAGTAAAAAGAGTCGTACCTCGTTTCGTAAATAACAATAGTTAAATAGTGAATCATAGATCTAGAAAATATTATAATCGACAATTTCGCGTCGACATATCAAGTTAAAATTAACAATAAATAATGCGGTCCCTTGCGGCAAAAAAAAAATCGAATTTCCAAGTCAACGCAATTAAAAGATATGACCAATTATGTCGCTTATTTGTTCAATTTCATGGAAATCGCTCGTGTGGATTACGAAACCCTCAGGATTCGAACCCGACTCGCATTGACCGGTTATTTATACAAGCTTAACACACTAATATAGTGGTTGTAACTTTTTTTTATAAATATATTCGCGTACATCCAGTAAAATAAAATAATAAAGTGTATAGCATAATTTCACAAATTAAAACTGCTTTCAAAGTCGTAGTAAAATTGCATAGCGTGTGTGACACTTTATCTCTTGATTATTCAATTTTATCCGAATCAAGATACATTCTGTGATATGAATAGTAAAAGAATTTCTTGTACCATAGGCACTATTTGGCACATATTTTTGGCATCATCAGTAACTTCACATTATTGATATTTTATTAGATCTGGTTGTGGTCGGGTCAGGAACCGTGATCCCCAGCCCGACCACAATCGTACTCTTATTACTCAAAAAGTACAAGGCACAAATTCTTGGGATCAGTGGCACAATAAAACACAATTAAAATAACCAATTTGTGCCATAGTAAAATGTCGGTTCCATGTCGTGGTCGGGTCAGGAATCACAACACGCGGCGATAACGCCGTTGCCTGATGCGTTCGGCCTCCTCCTTAGCGAGCATTACTGCTTCGCCGAAGTCGGCGACCGCCTGCCACTCCTCCTCGCTCCGGACCATGGCCTCAACCAAGGCCCGGCGACCATCGGACAATCCGACGCACGGCATGTATCCACCCTTACGTTGTTGAAACATCTACGGTCCGGACTAGGCGTTTCGCCTCGTCATTTATACCGCGTACATCGAAGGACTGGAAAAATTTGCCTGCTGCGGTCTTCCCGTCTGATTATAATTTATGTGTCTTCAAGACTAGAGTGAATAGGCTCTTAATAAACTAGTGCGCCTTACCATCAACGATTACATTACTGCTTACCATCAGGCGGGATCGCAGCCAAGTACTAGTATATAACAGATAAAAAACCCTGCGTTCCGAATAGGGTAGTTTCCAGGGTCAAAATAATTACATTTTATTTAGTCCGTTTTTAAATTATAAAAAAATATTGGACATGTATTTCTTCTTTTTTCGATTAAACAAAAAATAACAAAGCTATAGTCTTTCTAATAATTCAACCGACTTGGGAATTTTGTATATATATTTAATCATTTAAAAAATACTTATATTCGGTACTTTTTATAAGGTTCTTCTGTTAGTAAACAATAATCTCTACCTCTTAATCAACCTTGATTATTGAACCCGTGTTGACTACATCAGATTTCATTAAATTCTAATAATTACCCAAGTCGTTTAACTTATTAGTCAGACTCTATAGCCCATTAAAATTACGTGTGACGTCGCCCCGTGCGAAAAAATGTAGCACGGCGTGACGTTACACGTAACTTTAATGTGCTATATCTTTGTCGTTTTTGGTTTAATTTACAAATAAAAAAATACGTGTCTCTTTACTTTGAATAAAGTGCCTCTTTACGCACTGGACGCAAATGCTCCAACTTTATTGGGAGTTAGCCCACGGTCCTTATTCACCCGCTCCTCGTGGCGGCATGCGGCTGTAGCCGAACGACGCCCGACGCGGGCAGCGTGTGTGCTGTGCGGTCGAGTTACACCCGCACCTCACGACGTCTTCAGTGGTTTCGATGGCATTACAAATACGGGAACGGATATTGAGCGCTGGCTTCAAGTTGCGCAGAAGTCAAATATCGGGTCTCTTTAGTGGTGCGACGTGAGACGTGGGGGCGGGCTCACCGCCTCGCCGCGCATCGCGTCATAGACGCCACTCGTGATTCGTTCATTGCGCTTGCAGCACGTACCTCCCGACGAAGACGATTGGCCCGCCAATGTATGGAATGCGCAAAGCGATCCCCACTTTGACGCCGAGCGCTCAAGATCAATGCCAGTATTTGTACGGCGGGTGGACGTGATGGGTTTTTAAAACATGATGGACAAAGGAGAATGAGCAACTTACTATGGCACTGGGTTGCGCAACTTTTGACTCAGTATAGTAGTGAAAATTAGACACAAAAAAGGGTTAGTACCATACTTTAAAACAAGGTTAAATTCAAACTTAAATATTGTAGGGCTTTTGAAAAAAAAAATAACTTGTGTACCTGTTGAAGTTATGTAGGTTAGGTTATGTTACCAAGGAATCCGTTGCTTCTCTGATTTGGCATCTAGGGAGCGGGTGTGCTAATAAAAGAGAACAGTTCACACAGTGCAACATGTTTTACGTCTAGAACAAATCACCGTGAACGTAAAAAAATGTTTTAACAATACACTTCGCAGCACACGCACAAAAAGAGTCGCATTGCTCGATATAGGAGATAGATTTGGAGGAATCCTAAAACAACTCGACACGAATTTATATTTGTTAGCAGAGAAAAGCTAAAACCATTATTCTCGGCTTAACCGGCACGTTAGTTAACAAGGTAAACAGAAAATACCATTTTGTTTGACATTTTATCGAATAGTGTTGTGACCAAACAATAGATTACGGACGCGGAGTCATGACTATAGATTATATCTTAATTGTTTTATTTTTGCCTAGAAATTGCTTTTTAACGCAAGAAATAGTAACATAATTGAAGAATAAAGATAATGACAACTCTTAATACTTTTTAGTTGCGATTGTAGATTATTTTGTTGTTCCACGATTTATGTTAACGGTTAATCGATCGATTATAATAGAAAATAGAGTCGCTTCACTATTATGCAACAAATGACGTATTTGTTGTATTAGATACTAATTAAAATTAAAATAGAAACCCCACAAATGATTTCAATGAATTTATGTAAGACATCATTAAAAATAATATTATGAATTATACATTAACTCTAATAGCCATACGCATCAAAAAGTGAAACTATTGGTGCCCAATTTCCTTTACCAAAGAACAGGACGAACTTTGAATTGAATTCGTTAAATGCCACTCTATTTTTTATCAACATATTAAAAGAACCTTCCTTTTCTCTATTTTTAAACATCTCGTTTTTTGTCTTGCTTTTAGTTTTCGTCTAATTAAAATTATTCGGTACATCATTAACTTCTTGTAACAATAACATTATTAGTGCTCTCTTCATTTCGTAGACACGTGTTGACAATGATCGCAACCACGAGTACAGGTCGCGCGGTGAATTAAGATCGCTCGGCAAAAGTGGAAGGGGCATGCACTGTATTCAATTCTAAGGTCTATTTGGCGACGTGCGGGCGAGTGTGCGCCGACGGCGACACGTCATTGGTAGATCCGTCGCTCTTCAATTCCCGCATTGCGTTCACACGTCTCATTGGATAGTGTTGTACTTGGGTACTGTTGCGTACAGCTTGTGTTATCGTATTAGTAATACGTTGTGGTAAAAAAAATGGTTAAAAATAAAGTTTTAAAACGGCAAGCCAGAAAAATGGTTTACGACGTAAAGAAACTAACAGATTTTTTTTTATTTTAATTTTTCTGAATTTACCTACTTACAAGACAAATTACAAGCAAAAACTAGTGTTATTATAAGTTATGTTACTAAGTTTCAAACATACGAAATTAAAAATAAAATCCTAACATACTAAGAATTTCTGTGCGCAATTGTACACATGCGCCGATTGCTCCCACTACTTTCACAGAGTAATCTTAATTCACCGCGCGACCTGTATAGATGAGTGCTCAGCCCAAGTGGGTATACAATACCTCCACCTTGTCTTCCGGGCCACATTTGAGGCTGTTGCAAATATACCCTAAAGGGCTAAAGCAATTAAATGTGGGTTTCATGAAGGGACTATATGTAGTCTTGAATCTTTTGTTAACTCTGGAAGATTCTACATACCAAATCAGCCAATATACTCGCCAGGCTGTCAGCGGGATTGGTGTAAATCACAGAAAAGATGAAAGAGGAGTACATAATCATCAATGATGTTCTAACTAAATCATTGACAAAGGATAAAAATAATTAAAAAAAATAGAGATTTAAAAATTGAGGTATAAAATAAAACAAAAGAATAACTTACTACTACTGTTTTTATTCCGTGTAAAGTCTACATTTAGCACCAAGATATTTCAATAATTGAATCTCCAAAATATAAATTACAATGATTAATCGATTTATTAAAAAAAAATATATATTCCAAACGTAATATGGCACATAAATGAACTTGTAAGAAACGTATCAAATAGTAATTTTGAAAACTTATAACAATACCAATTAGAAAAAATACCCACACATAAACTTGTACAGGAGAACCTCTGAAAAAATCTTGGCTTTTAAATAGGTAAGACTAATTATATGTATATCCCTGTAGTGACCGACTTTCGATACTACTCATATTTATACATATTATTTTATCGACAGGTTGTAACCATGTTACATTTCAAACTCTTTCTTAAACTTAGTGAACAGATCGTTCCATAATCTAGATTCACATTTATTAATTGGCAAATTATTATCACCTTGTCAGCAAAAATAAAATGTAATATGAGAATATAATCTCAATTCGTCATCTACTAATAAAAACTTATGAGCTAATAAAAAAATAAAAGTACACAATATGCCCGTTTTCATTACCAACACGAGAACCATTAAACCAACGTCGAATTGATGTTTGCGACTGAGTACTAAATCTCGTTTATTTTTGCAATCCCCATAGATATCGCTACAGAGTATTTGGTCTTGGATGTGCGATCCTGGTAGAATAAACGCGAAATTGTATGTCGGATATATCCAGGAACCGATCTATCTATTTAGCCGCACCGGGCAAAGATAAGTCTAAATATTTCCACTATCCAACCTGAAGTAGGTCGGATGGTGGCACATAAAATTCTCAACCTGTCAACTTGGGTGTGGGTTGCTAAGTTATGTTGGAAGATAGGAATAAGTAAATTTTGCCGCTCTGGGCAAGTGCCCGGCTTGACCCTCCTTAGATCGGGCCCTGGATATATCCTATGAGCGCTTAAATATGATTGGCCTGCTAGAATTTCAGCTGTCAGCCACCGCGCGTCAAATCGCACGCGAAAAAATCAACGGAGCGCTTATATTTTACCACCTAGTGTTAATTGAAAAGGGGCATTAATATTTTAATAATTACGACATCTTGTCTAATACTTAGGTTGAATCTTTGGTAAAGACTCATTTATATTAAAGCTAAGACTATAATATAAGGGCTTTACCAAATCATTTGTGGCGCTCGCCCGCTACCACAGTAACTTACAATCTAAATCTTACCAAGTAATATAAAAATGAAAGAAAAAACCATTTTAAGCATACGTTTAAAAACGAGTCGGCAAAAGACTCGTGTACTCCAACGTAAATAAAAAGAGTTGCGCAATAAACAAAGGAAAACGTTTTCGTGGTATAAAAAAAATATAAGTAGAATATACTTATTCATTAAACTGTTTCGTTCCGGTTTTATATTAAGAAATAATTATGAAAAATCTCTACAAAAATACAATTTTTAGTTGCATTCATATTGTTGTAAATAAGCCTTGGCTGGCTCAGGCTTCTCAAGCATACTTTGTCTTTTAGAAAAGTCTAGGATTAATTTTCAAAATACATATTAAATTTTAATTTCGAGGGAGTTTCTCCATAAGCACATACGAATTTTATCGTTGAATTTCAATCTTAATTGACTATGGTCATATTACGACCTTATAAGGTCGGCAAAAGTTACTTTGTTTAAACTTCTGTTTAATGTTCTATGGTCCAAGAGTAAAACACCACGATCTACAAAAATATCACATTTATCAGACGTCACATTTGGAAATAGAGATTGACTAGCACGACCGCTGTTACAGTCGCAATTTGTACCTTATGACAAAGACATAAGAATCACGTGATAGGGTACTAAGAATCACATGACAGTGTACTAAGAATTACGTATCAGGGTACTAAGAATCACGTGAAAGGGACTGAAACCTACTAGTATTCTTATCCCTGTAATAATAAACACATCTTGAGATTTGCCAATTTGTCGTAGATCTAATAAAATTTATGAATACTTTATGGCACAGAAAATTGCTGTCATATTAGACAAATATTAGCTTTAGATTATAAAGAATTTTTGAACCTTAGACGAATTTAATACGGGTCCAGCGTCGGACTAGATTTTAATATTTTGATGATTACCAGATATTAGTGAATACAAAAATGGCGTCTTCACCAAAATGTATAAGTATGGCACCAAAGTTGGCGTACACCAAATTTGTGTGAATAGACTGCCACAAACTACATACTTAATAACAATACATCTATGAACACGTTCCGCGTTCGTGTAACATCGCTTTTTTTGGGTAACAGCGGTCGCGCTATAGGAATTAAAAACACAATACATTTGAACACTTACAACTCTATATAGTGGAATGTCACCACAGTCTCAACTAAATCATAAACCTAATCTAAGAGTATAAAATACCATAATAGCACATACAAAAAATTAAACATAATTTTCCTTTTGATCAGGACATTTAAATGTAAGTTGCCGTCATTACCATGCTTGATAGGCGGGTTGCTAATTATACCCTGCGTTCCGAATTGCGTCAAAAGCGATTATATCGCAAATCCATAGCCACAAAATATAAGAGCTATTGAATAATATTTGTGACGTTGCGCATTGGTCGGATTCGCGATATTTTCGTCACAAAATATAAGAGCTATTGAGTAATATTTGTGACGCTGCGCGTTGGTCGGATTCGCGATATTATCGTCACGAAACATAAGAGCTATTGAGTAATATTTGTGACGTTACGCGTTGGTCGGATTCGCGATATTATCGTCACAAAATATAAGGACTATTGAGTAATATTTGTGACGATGCACGTTTTTCGGATTTGCGATATTATTGTCACAAAATATAACAGCTATTGAGTAATATTTGTGACGTTGCGCGTTGGTCTGATTCGCGATATTATCGTCACATAATATAAGAGCTATTGAGTAATATTTGTGACGTTGCGCGTTGGTCTGATTCGCGATATTATCGTCACATAATATAAGAGCTATTGAGTAATATTTGTGACGTTGCGCGTTGGTCTGATTCGCGATATTATCGTCACATAATATAAGAGCTATTGAGTAATATTTGTGACGTTGCGCGTTGGTCTGATTCGCGATATTATCGTCACATAACATAAGAGCTATTGAGTAATATTTGTGACGATGCGCGTTGGTGGGATTCGCGATATTATCGTCACAAAATATAAGAGCTATTGAGTAATATTTGTGACGTTGTGCGTTGGTCAGATTCGCGATATTATCGCTATTGACACAATTCTGAACGCAGGGATAGTTAGCAGAATATTCAAGCAAGTTAATGATGAATGGTTTTGCAGTAGTAGTGAAGTAAAATCATGATTATTTGGACTAATAGGCCATTATTGATGTTAGGCGTGACTAATAGTGGAAAAACTGATTTGAGTGCAGCATTACAGGTTCACATCAAATGTATAGTCAGCAGCCGACTTTCAGTTTAAAGTTGACAATGTATGAAAAATCAACAAAGTTATTAGCAAAGGTCGGAATTAGGTAGAGTGATATACTGATTTGATACAGCAAAAGCATAAAGTGGATATGCTTTAAATTACGAGATTAATTTTAAAGAGCAGATTTTTTTTATTACACTATCAGAAATATAGCAGAAAAAAATTCTTCCTGCATTAATGGCGAGGAGGAGGAAGTGCACAAATTAGTTACAATCACCTCAGTTGAGACTCTCAACTGAGGTGAGGTTTTTCATTGAAAAAGATTTAAAGTCTCAGACTCAAGTTGAGAGATAAAAAATACTAATAAAAATTGTATGTTAATTTTTGTTTTATTTGTCTTATCTGTCTCTGAAGTTTTATTATTATTTATTTGTAATATTGTAGACCACATGAGATTTTTCATTAAAAAATCACGGGAAGATCTATATTAATATCAACATTTCGATACAAAAGTACATGAATAACTCTACCTAATTCCGACCTCTGGTTTTTAGTAATAATAACAAACCTTATTTGATGTGAAGCAGCCAATATTTTTTAATTTAAACTTGACTAATAAAAGGGGGTCTGAAACGCCCTTTTTTATCAGTCAAGACTTCAAACTGTACCAACATGTTTCAAAATCAGACCGTCCGAATGATCGAATTTATACTTCAATGAAGGCTCCCATTAGGAACTTCCATGTGCTCTACTGCTCATCCACAACTAACTAAAAGAGCCAGAAAGTGGCTCCTTTAGCCAGCTTATGCGACAGCGACAGGAACGGGGCCCGCGGCGACGGTTTCTGCCACGGTCTTCTTTGTACGAATCGGTTTGTGAGTAATAGTGATACCTTGCAGCATAGGCGTCAGATTTTTGACAATTTCTTGCCCATAAGTGTCGTGGCCCTCGGTCATGTTGTCGTAGCCGTGGTAGGTGCCAATTTCGCGGCAACGTTGCATGTACATACGCCATTTGATGTCCTTCTCGAGGCAAAGAGGGTTGCCTATGACGATGCATTTAGCTTTGGCGCGGGTGATGGCTACGTTGAATCGCTGTAAAGAACGTGCATTAGTTAGGAAAGGTATACACCAGATCGTATTTCAAGTAATTTTTTAGGCGCGCCGAATACTTTATTTTTTATTACGTCACGCTCGGCATGTTCGGCTCGACTCGAGCCGATCTTACCCGAATGTTTACGAATTTGTATTATTAACTTCGCCATGATGATGTTTACCTTTTTCGTCAGGTTTTTTATTTAGCTAATAGTGAAGCTGACGATATTAGTTAATTGGTAAGAGTGATATCTCTGTTAGAAAGTTGCACTTTTTCTAACGAATAAATTTATATTTAATAACTTTATCTACTTAGATTATTACGGGATCAAACGATGTTATTGGGGGTCAAAGCTCTCACCCTCCACTTTCCATAAACATCTGTATTCTGACACAGGATTTAGGAATAATAAAATATATCTTCAATACAGTAAGGGGCTAAGTGGCATTTTTATTTTTACTTTGAAGTATTAAAATACCCTCGAGCGTCCGTAAATACACTTCCTGCATCACATTTTGTACTTTATAGCTATTATAATTAAGTCTACAATTTAACTTACCTTATCATCAACAAGGAAGCCAAGCTGGAACTTGGCGTCATGGTCGAGCAGAGAGCAGTTGGCTCGAACAGTCGATATTATTATAATACGTTTCTCTTTACCCTGGTAGGCCTCCACTGTGCCCACTTCAATGTGGGCATAACCAAGATCTCTTAGAAGTTTCTTGATTTGGTAAACCTGAAATAGAAAATAATTATATTTTTTTTTTTGTTCCTGTTTAGAAAGGCCAATGCAAAATATTGGCATGATTTACTTTTCTCTTATCACCAGAAATGAAAACTATGTTATAAGTTTGGAGAGAATACAAGCAAAAAAAACCAAGTCTTTAAACCGTAACCGAACGAAGATATAGGTACCGGCACGAATCTTGAGCGCTCGGCGTCAGAGTGGGGATCGCTTTGCGCTTTTCATACATTGGCGAGCCAATCGTCGTCGTTGTTAGATACATGCAGCAGCGCAGGGAACGAATCACGAGTGACGTCTATGACACGATGGCACGGCGAGCCCATCACTGACACTCCCCGACTCCGCTTCTCACTTCAAACCACTAAATAGGCTCGATATTTGACTTCTGCGCAAGTGAAGGTCAGCGCTCAAGATTCTTGCCGGTATCTGTACCTATAAAAGCATTGCTAGTACTTTTTTGTCAGGCGTTACCTGTTTTTCTTATATAATAATTAATATGACTTGAGGACTTCTTTATAGCATTTAGTGTTGTAACGAACTCAAGTCCTCTACCATACCCGGCGTTATATGCGGAAGTGAGGGACGTAGAAAAACTCATTAGAGAAACTCATTGTTTCCAAACAGAGATACGACTATGATGTATGCTCACCTGTCGGATATAAGGTGTGACGATTCCGATCTCTTGCATCGGTATGTCATGCACCGCCACCAAACTCTTCACGTACTGCTTCACTATTTCGCACTCCATCATGTTAAAGTAGCTGTTAAACAAATATAGAGCTTGTATCTACGTGATAAGAACTCATTTCTTTTAATGCTTGCTGGGGACTTTAAATAGTCTGAACTATGAAAAGGATCATGGCGAAGTCCCGAACAAAATTTTGCTGGCATATTTATTTAGCGTCTTGTGATGAAAAATATACAAAAGTATACAGATAAAATTTCTAAACAATTTTGTCTTAGACATTACTATTAATAGGATCCGTATATTAAAGATATTCCAGTTTAAAGTTGGTGAGATTACGTATACGTCAATAATACATACATACGTAGGTACCTCCTTATGAATTTTAAAAACGCATTTTTGAACGAACGACAAGATGTCATGTGAAATGTTGTTTTTTTTTCTGTTGAAATGTCTAATGCTATTCTTTTTCTGGTGATGTGATTCTCGATATTGTATTTATTGTGACAACATCATACATTGTGTCATTTTAGCCACTATATTCTAAGCACAAACAATTGTTTTTATGTTTATTATTTAATGCGGAAATGTATTTTCGAAGTATTTATTAACAATATATAAAGCATAGCATATTATGTTACTTGACCAAGATTTATATTAGTAGCAACATTAAACGTTCAATTTACCCAAAAGTCATGAAAACCATGAGCATAAAAAAGAAACTAAGCCATGATTATTTATTTTCGTAAAAAATCTAGTCAATTCAGCTTCCAATTGTGACGATTGTTTTTGCAGTCCTTAGAATGGCCATAATTTTGATTAGATAAAACAAAGTCAATTATTTCGTTGGTATATGTCATGGTAACTTATACAAGTACTTATATAAGCAGACACTTAATAATTTCATCAACAATTTCCTCGCCGTTGTTTTTTATCAAAGACCTGTTTGATTTTAAATTATGTTGAAAAACTTGCAATGTTTGTATGTAACTATGTGTGTTCGGGTGGAATCTTACAACTCAATTTTGAAGCAGATATCTTCAACTGATTGAGCTGAAATTTTGTATACACGTTTAGTTTGAATGACAATGCATGGTTAGCTATATAGCGTTATTTTAAAATCCAACTTGGTGGTACACCCAAGATGGCGGATTAGTTATTTTTAATGCTTGCTGAAAACAACTCTAAAAATAAAGTGCCGTCATTCTAAATTCATATGGTGGTTTTATTTTAGTTTAATTAAAAGCTTGTTTTTAAAAAGGTTTTTTATTTTATTTATTTATGAAAATATCTGGGGCTTAATATTTTTTCTACCTTTCCTTACTAACGATTCAATAAAAGCAAGAGTTGCAAAATATTTTTTTTGGTCATATTTCTGATAAATATTTATTCACATATCTATATGGATTTTTCTTACCTTGGCGACTTGCCAATTTTCTGTTCGTTAGATAGCACCCCGTGGAACACCACAGCGCGACTTTTTTGCCGGTTGTGACTCAGAATGTCGATATTGCTGATGTCATCCTCTTTGGCCAGTGCCTGTCAATAAAATGGTCATTAACATTTATCAAAGGCTTCTGTATCAAATGAAAAACATTTATGCGATAAGGCCGCCCATTGTATGTATGTGTTTTACTTTTGTTTTGTATGTGTAATAGTGTACAATAAAGTATATATAAGGGCAGGAAGAAGAAGAAGAAAGTATTTAATAAATAAATTAATTTTATTTCAAATAAACCATTTACAGGCACTTTGGAATTATCAAAATGTCTGTGTCTGACCGACATTTTGATAATTCAAAAGTGAAATTGAGTTAATGATATGTCCAAACGAGTATTGACATATCAAATGTTAACATTTAAACGATCTGGTCAGGTTTAGTTGGCCATATCTTGAGTGAAAAAGGGAAATTGACTGACATATCAACGTACAGCCGAAATTATCGGGATTAGAAGCGTGAAACACTTTGACTTATTTTCTAAAACAATAGCAGAATCGTTTCAAAAGCATATTTACTTTAACTCATAAATATATTTAAGTATATATATTAAAATGATGACAACTTACCCTGAGCTGACCCTTGTAGAAGAGTTTATCAGGTATCTCGAGGATGTCCGGGTTTGAACGGAAGTTGTTCCTCAGCATCACGATGTAGTTGGGGTCGCTTCGGGCGTCACTGTACAAGGGGCTGGTCTTCTTGAGGCGCTCCATCAATGAAGTTCCTGTATCATAATTGATTGAATGGATGATGGTTCGGTTGACCTAGTGGTTGAGCGCTTAGCTGATGCATAGTGGTTAAACGTGAGCCTATCAATTAATAATAATAAAAACCGGCCAAGAGCGTGTCGGGCCACGCTCAGTGTAGGGTTCCGTAGTTTCCCGTCCGTCAAAATAAGTGTACCCACTAATGAGTTTAAAAAAATGCTTGCATATACGATTATACTACAAACTTAGTCCAGAAATTATTTTGTACAACCTTTTTGTCTTTTTTGTACAAAAACTGTTCTTTCCATCAAGTTCAAAATAATTTTCCTAGAAAGTCCTTATAAAGTTCTACTTTTCAGAATTTTTTATTATTTTTATTTTTATTTATTATGGTTCAAAAGTTAGAGGGGGGGGGACACATTGTTTTTTGTTTTTTTTGCGATTATTTCCGAAATTATTGACATTATCAAAAAATGATTTTAGTAAACCCTTATTCATTTTTAAATACCTATCTAACAATATATCACACGTTAGGGTTGAAATTAAAAAAAAAAATCACTTCCTACTTTACATATGTATAGGGGGGCTACCCTAATAAAACATTTTTTTTTCAATTTTTATTTTACCACTTTGTCGGCGTGATTGATATACATATTGGTACCAAATTTCAGCTTTCTAGTGCTAACGGCCCCAGAGATTAAGCGAGGACGGACAGACAGACGGACAGATAGACATGGCGAAACTATAAGGGTTCCTAGTTGACTACGGAACCCTAAAAAATAGATACCTAGTCCTAAGTTGTGCGCGTTGCGTGATATGACGACGGGCCCGAGCTGGTGCGGGTCCCCGGCCAGCACCAGTGCGCCGTTGGGCTTGAGCATGCCGCACACGGGGATGAGGCACGCCGGCTCCGACGCCTGCGCCGCCTCGTCGATGAACAGGTGCGTTATGTGGTTGGGGAGATTGTCGCGCCGCATGTTTCTGAAAAACAAAAAGAGATTGAGAACAATATAAGTGAACGCTGCAAGAAGACTACGGATCGACGACAACCCGCGCGCATTAACATGGCAACTGATGAATGACGTTTGAAGTACTGAGTGCATTGAATTTTATTTTAGTTTTTTTGAATATCAACATTTATTTTTTCAGAGTAGTTTCTCATATGAAATACTACTTACTTTACGAATTTACGATGCTTTAAACGTGACAATACAAATTGTTTTCGTATATTCTATGTGGCAACTGTTTTCGTGCCAGGTGCCGATGCCGATGTTAATGCGCTCGGGTTATGAGAGTCAGGTGAACTGTCCTCGCGAGAAACAGTAATTTCAGTTTTTTTTAATTCTCAAACTCAAAATAATTTATTTCACATAGCCCTTCATGACTTTGACTTTGACTGCACTTTTAAAACGTTAAAACCTAGCGCATTAAAATCGATTGGCTGATTTAGTTGTCTCTCCTATCCAATGAACTTCTACTACTCGTATCATATTATTTGCGGGAACTGATGCAATTTTAGGACAACTTACAAATTATAAACGTTCTATAAGGAAAATATGCGCCATGTCCCCGCAAAATAGCCAAACACGACCGAATGCCGTGACCATACGCATAGTGCGACGAATCCACAGCACTGGTATTGGTTTTTCGCTGGTAGAAACTTTTCATATCAATTTTATAGTCTCCGACCGAATGTTCGGCTTCGGTTGAGTTTCGGCAAAAAAACGAGTTTCGGTTTTGGTGGCAAACCTGCCGAAACTACGACCGAAACCGAAACTGCACTCGGGTGTTCTCGCGCTGTGATCGGTCATGTTCATCGCGTTAAATTCCTTCCAAGCGAGCAAAGACTATTATAGTTTGACAGGCCTGTTGGTCTAGTGGTTAATGACCCTGACTGCTATGCCGGAGGTCGTGGGTTCGATTCCCACCCAGGACAAATGTTTGTGTGATGAGCATAATCATTTGTTCTGTGTCTGGGTGTAATTTATCTATATATTTATGTATTTAGAAATATATAAGTATGTTTATCAGTTGTCTAGTACCCATAACACAAGCTCTGCTTAGCTTGGGACTAGACGGAGTTGTGTGATAGTTGTGGAATATTATTATAGTATGCAAGCGAGTAAGCAACAAAGACATTTTGCCATGTCCACGTGCCTATTCATGTGCTTGCAGTCAGGCTTGTGTTTGCAGTTCGTTTTACCTACTCTTAATTCATTAAACCCCAAGCGAACGCCGGCGTTCGCGCATCTGTTGTCTTACGATTGTGTCTCAAATTGACGGTATCTGAAAGGTACTAAAATCGAGTGCAGTAAAATGCATGGCAACCTAACCTAATCTAAATTTATAAAGCATTAAAAAAAATAAGGACTGACTGATTATAATAACGTTTTCTTTATTTTCCCCTCAAAACATGATCCTTGTAAGGGTGTTTCGGTTTTGGCCGAAAGTGAGACTGTTGCTGAAATTCGGTTTGAGTTAAAAGACCAGTTTCAGTCGGACACTACAATTTTAGCCGACTATTGACTTGCTTTTGTAATGGTTTAACCAAGCAATGTATTTTCAACAGACATCCAAAAAAGAAGGATCACAAGTCGTCTTTATTTTTAAAACTTGATTTGCAAGAGCTGAATTACAGAGAAAATAAGTAAACAATGACAAGATGTCTGGCGATTTCTTACCTAGCGAACATGGCGGCATGTGATAGTGTGGTGATCACAATGCTGTGTGCCATAAAGTCTTCAACGGGCACATACTGGTAGGTGTCGCGGCTCGTGCCGTTTGAGTATTTGGCCAAGCACTCCGGGATAGTTTCCCTGAAACACAACAATACATTGATAAACGTTACAGCTCCGTATTGATACACATACAAGGTGTAAGGGACAGCCCTTTACAAGCTTTTTCAGGAACCGAAAAAAAAAATCCGCCTCACTATAGAAAATTATAAACTTGATTGGACAGTTTGTATGGCGAGGCCGAATTTTTTTTTCGTTTCCTGAAAAAAATTTATGTGGAAGGTTGTTCAGTTTCGTCTACTGAGCAAGCCCTTAAAGTTTGTGGAGGGCTGTCTCTAACACCTTGTATACAATTTTCATCATAACGAGAGACATACAATGTTACTTTTTTTTTGAGTTTGTCTTAAGTTTTTGTTGTCTACAATATTTTGTGCGCCAAAATAAATACTTTTCTTTCTTTCTTTCATCATCATTATTTCAGCCGAAAGACGTCCAACTGTTGGACATAGGCCTCCCTCATCAATCGGGTTCCCGCCACCCTCACCAGGTTATCGGTCCACCCTGCATGAGGCCGTCCAACCATCCATCTTCTGTAGGTACTTGGTCGTCACTCCAGAACCTTTCGTCTCCATCGACCGTCTGTTCTGCGAGGAATGTGCCCTGCCCTCTGCCACTTATGCATATAAATATGGTTAAAAGCGCATTAAAAGCGCGCATCGACCTCATTAATTTAACTATTGTTGAACTTTATTTATAAAGACTCTCTTTTGAGGTGGGCCATCATCTAATAACTTCACTCGCTCAGGGTGAGGCTGGCAGAAGATAGTGTACAGTAAAATAAATGACTTTTTTTTTTGGCGTAGCTGGAGGGCGTGCCAGCTTTTACTGACTGTCATGCGGTCCCAAACGGTAACTTAAGTGGCAATGGGCAGGCCATATTGCTCGCAGAATAGATGGCCGTTGGGGCCGAAAGGTTCTGGAGTGGAAACCGCGTACCGGAAGACGCAGCGTTGGAAGGCCTCCTACAAGGTGGAGCGATGACCTGGTGCAGGTTGCGGGAAACCGATGGATGCGAGACGCACAGGAACGTTCGTTGTGGCGACGCTTGGGGGAGGCTTATGTCCAACAGTCGACGTATATCGGCTGAAAAGATGATGATGATGATGTGGTCCCAGTCTGCGTAGGCCTTTATGTCCCAAAAATAATTTACTTTATCAATATATACTTACCAGGTCCTATACTTGGAGTTGGATCGCAGCACCCAGTTGTCCTTGCTGAACATATGGGAATACTTAATGATCATGGTGGCGACGTGGTCGGCCGCCATGTTGGAATCCGTGCACACCATGATGCGGTTGTTAGGATCTTTATCTACCAGCTGGAATATATGAACGTGTCAATATTGGGGTCTTACGGGACGCTAAAAGTCACCAGTGCGCGCTAGCTCTAACTGTCCCCGCACACGGGCCACAAAAAAAACGCTAGAAGCGGCCACAAAAAAACCTAGAAGCGGCCGCAAAAAACAGCTGAAGCGCGCGACACCTTGTGTCCGGAGAAGCTTGAAGCCGCTTCAAGCGGTTTTTTGTGGCGGCACCGCCGCACACGAGCCACAAAAAAAGGCCGCTTCAAAGCTAGAAGCAAAGAAGCTTGAAGCGGCTTTTTTTGTGGCCCGTGTGCGGGGACAGTTAGAGCTAGCGCGCACTGGTGACTTGACAAAAAGTCACCGTGCTTATGAACCCAAAATGTAGTGCGCGCACTTGAGACGCGACAGTTGAGTAACAATCGGTAAAAAATGGCAAAAAAAAGTCACTCTGACAAAAGTCACCAGTGCGCGCTATGTATTTGTAACATAAGAAGAATTATGTTCATTAGTGGATGTTATAAAAAATATTATCATTAGTAGGCTCTCGATTGACCACTCACTTTACGGAAAATGACGATATAGTCTTCCATGAAGAACGTTTTTAATTTTGCACAGGAGGGTTTATTTTATTATTTATTTATTTATTAACACAGTATAGGTACAATATAATAATGATATTCCGCAACTTTCACACAATGCCATCTAGCCCAAACTACGCAGAATTTGTGGTGTGAGTATTATATAACTTATAAATGTACTTATATATTTGTAAATAAAAAAATATTATAAATCAGAACAAATGATCATGCTCATCACAAAAACATTTGTCTTGAGTGGGAATCAAACCCAGGGCTTCCGGCATTGTAGCCACAGCCACTATTCACAGATCAACAGGCCAGTCGAATAATTACATCCTTTGGTGAAAGTCAAAAGTCTATAAAAAAAAAATCTGGTGGCCAAAAATATTTATTTGTTGTATTTAATTGTGAAACTGATTAGAATATTTATAATGATCTGGACCGATTTGGACGGGGTTTTCACTGTTAGATAGATTATGTTACAAGGAGTAACTTATTTTAGAAAAAAATTATAGGGTTGAAATTGTGACCAAATTGCGCTATTTTATTAAGATTCTAGACACGAACGAAGTCGCAGGTAACAGTTAGTACATAAAAAGAACGATTCTTATTTTGAATATTCATAGAGTCCTTTTTATCTGATAGAATATCTCTCTTTATTTGTATGTATGTATCTAAGTATATACTTCTTACTGTACTTATTTCTATTCTGTTTGTCTTCTTTTAAGTTGCACCTGCCATGTTAAGTCAGTAAGTCTCTGCACCACCCTAAGGTCGACTGGCAGAAAAATGCCTAAGGTATTAACTCCGCCTTTCATTAGTGCATAATGTTTTAATAAACAAAAGTAAAAAGTAATGATAGAGCTTCGTACCTGTAGTATAGCTTCTACGATAGTGACAGTCTTGCCAGTCCCGGGAGGTCCGTGCAACAGATAGGGGGCTTTTCCCGAAGTACCGGATACGATGTGCTCTACAGCGCAACGCTGTTCCATATTTTCTTCGACTTGCGGGTTAAAAAAGCTGCCGGAAAGTAGACAAGGATTAGAATAGAATAGAATAAACTTTATTGTACACCAAAACAGTCACAAAACTTATACATTTTACCGTAAAACTGTAAAGGCCGTTGAATTATAATATAACTCGTGACATTGTAAATTGTCGAAAGATTGAGAACTGTAACGCATTCCTTTTCTTTAGATTATAATCTACCGAAAAATAATGCGTTAAATTGTAAGCAATAATTAACGGATCACAATCATTTCATAGTTTACTATTCTCGCGAGATAAATTATAATCTAACGGTATTTACAATTATACGATGACATACATAAACTTAAATCTATGGGTACAATGGCGGTCGTATCGCTGACAGCGATATCAACGAGACAACCTGGCCACCACCAGGCACCAGTGCCATGACTACGGTACCAGGGATTCAGTATGGTAAGTGAATTACAATTTTTTTTTTCAAATAACATTTATTGTTTGTCCCACCCAGTAGGCTTCGAACTGCTGTTTCTGCGTCTTGCGAAAAGTAAGGACTGTGACGTCTTTCCAGCCACTCCTCAAACGGGGACTTAACGCCACAATTATGGTGTGGTCAGCACTGGGTTGCCACAGTCGCTGTCGTCAGTCCACTATGAGGACAGTACAGGACGTATGACCTGAACCTAGACCATGACGTTAAAAATAAGATTGTTTTAATCTTGTTTTAGTGTGGGTAAGAGACAAAGCTATACAGGTTGTCTAGCGCCATCTCTTACCCACACCGAAATAAGATTAAAACAATCTTACTTTGAACGTTATGATAACCCCGCTGGTTTAAGTTTGGGTGTAAGAAGGCACATAATTTATACAGGGTTATTTGAAAAACACTGGCAACCTTTTAGGACTATGTTACTAATTACTAACATCATAAACAACAACTTTTGTTCTATGACTTGTAAAAATGTATCTGTCATATTTTAGCTCATCAGATTTTCATACAAAAATAATAATATTTAAATTGAACTATCTAAATATTCGAAATGTATGCGAAGCAAGCTATAGATAGAACAATAGCGGAGGGGAGAGTGAATCGGGTGGCGGAGGTGCTTGAAGCGCTTGCGTCGCGTCATACAGATGTAGTGTAGTTAAAGCAAAATACAGAGTTGAAGAAACATTGAAGGTTTGTTTTTGGTAAATGAATTCTGTTTTGTGAAAAGTCGTAGAACAAAAGTTGTTGTTTATGATGTTAGTAATACAGTTCTGCGAGGTTGTAAGTGTTTTACAAATAACCCTTTTTTTTCTTTCTTTTTTTATGGTGGGAAAAAATCATGCATTGACATCCCCCGCCCTTGGGTGAAGCGGGAGATAGTGTCAGACTCTTACTGACTAAAAGACCCACCCCGTTCCTTCTAGCCTTCATACCGGGGCTCGAGCGCCCTTTCGGATAACCCTGGCCCCAGTAGGCTTCGACCCGGCTGGGTCCCTGCTGTTGCTGACAACTCCTTGAGGCGCACGGGAACAGTGCGCGCCGTCGACGACTTGGGCTTGGTCCGGACAGTTACCGGACGGCCGGATTACAAATAACCCTGACATAGCGTAATCATTCCCAAGATGTGTATCGACTCATCTATGTATTTTTTCCTATACGAGTATATTTCTCCTCTCCATTTGCACTAGGTTTATGTATGAATTAATTATTATTATTAAAAGTACGAACAATTCAACTCACTTGATAATCGGTTCCACAGGTTTAACATTCTTGTTCTCTTCAGGAAAGATTCGGGGTTCGTGGCCTTCGATCTTGACGATGTGGACGGCATTGTGCATACGCTCCAAAGGAATGCGGGACATAAAGAAACGCACGTCGAATAATTGAGTTCCGTTGGAGTAGTATTTGTTGAAACTGGGGATGAAAAGAGGTGGTGAGATCAAAGTGTAAAATCTTCGACTCTCATATCAGACACCCTACTACGAGTTCCTAGAGCGATTCATTTGATGACCATTTTTTTATGACGGGAAAATCATCTGATGACAACCCCCGCTCTTGGGCGGAGCGGGAGTTAGTATCAGACTCTTACTGACTAAAAACCCACCCCGTTCCTTCGAGCCTTCATACCGGGGCTGAGCTATCTCTCGAAACTAACCCTGGCCCCAGTAGGCTTCAACCCCTGCTGTTGCTGACAACTCCTTTAGGCGCGCGGGAACAGTGCGCGCCGTCGACGACTTAATCCATTTAATGACCTAAACTGTTGCTAAAGGAATGCAGCTAGTGTCCGACCGAATGTTCGGTTTCGGTCGAGTTTCGGCAAAGAAAAGAGTTTCGGCTTTGGTGGCAAACCTGCCGAAACTACGACCGAAACCGACACTGCACTCGGAAGTTCTCGCACTGTGATTGGTCATGTTCAACGCGTTAAATTCTTTCCAAGAGAGCAGACTATTAAAGTATGCAAGCGAGTAAGCAACGAAGACATTTTGCCGCGTGCCTAATCATGTCGTGACTGACTTTTGTTTGCAGTTCGTTTTACTTACTCCCAAACTAAAATCAAGTGCAGTAAAATTCATAATAGTCAACGAATATAAATGGCAACGAATTTTTGGTTCTAGAACATGCCAAGTTACCTCACAATATTTTCGTACATATAAAAATTTGAGGAAATGTGACTTCCAGCAACCCGCACTGGGCCCGGTGGTGGATTACGGCCCAAACTCTCTCCTAGAGAGGAGGCCTGATTCCCAACAGTGGGAACATTATAAGGCCGACTATGCTACTTTCGTACAACTCGTTTTCAAAAGCCACTAGGTCAACACAGATCGTAGTGATGTTAAATCATACTAACTTTTGATGCAAGCCTCCAATGATTGCTACGTTTTCATTGATCTCCTTCACGACAGCTTCAAACATGACTTCGTTTTGATTGGACGGCTTTATGTATAACAGGTCCCCTGCAATTAAAATTAACTATAAGTACCAGATATGTACAAATGGAGAGGGTGGGTGTGGCAAATATCAATATTTTTTTGTTAGAGTTGGAAAATCATCCAATGAATTCGCGCTCCAAGGTGGAGCGGGAAGACGTCAGACTTTTCATCATCTTCCTGCCGTTGTCCCGTTTTATTTGGAGTCGGCGCGATACCTTTTTTTTCTTCCATCTGTCCTGTCACTCGTCACGCTATCACTAACTCCCTTTTCTTTCATATCACTTCTCACACAATCCATCCATCTTTTCTTTGGCCTCCCTCTCCATTCATCCATAATTATGTAAACTCATAACTTTTTTAGCAACATTCTCATCTTCGCTACGTGCAATCTTTTTTCATACGCCTTTTTCACAGCCCAACATTCTGATCCATACAGTAGTGCCAGATTTTATACTTACTAAAATTAACAGTTTCCTTCTCAGAAAATACTTATGGATCGGGCATCGGCCCTGCTGGGCCCCTACGATTTGCTGACATCTCTTTGAGGAGCGTATAGAACACTTAGTGCTCCATCAACCTCCATCCACCGTCCGCAACCCTACCCATTGTTCGTTGACCGCAAGCCCGCGTGAATTAATAGATAAAATTGTCTCAAGTAGCTCGTGTGTCATGGACTGAGGACTGTTAATTTGAATGAATATATAAAAATTTGAACTGAAGTTTGTTTGCTTCTTCTATTTCCAACCTGTTCCTTTATTTAGCTGGAGGGAGCTCTTCCCCACTATGCTTACAATGCGTTCCAAATGAGAATAGGATCGCCCGCCATGTTGTGAGGTCACGATTTACTGTCAAATCGAGGAAAGAAATTTTTAAACATTAATTTATTTACGAAAAATTTAATTTATTTATGAACTGTGAACGAAAAAACTTTAATCAGAATCCAGTTCTTCAATTTTATTCATCTCTAAGTTCTAAAATTTTGCCAAAATTTCTTCGATTTGACAGTACGACGAGACGTCAAAACATAGGAATCGGTCCTATTCTCATTTGGAACGCGTAGTACGTATGCCATCGGGTGACATCGCACAGGTCATGTAAATAAAAGTTGAGCAACAGAGTTGCGGGACAAATGTCCCCCAGGGTGAAAACGCAACTTAATTCATTAAACCCCAAGCGAACGCTCGCTCTCTCACTGTCTTTCTAATGTGTCTCTAATTACCGTAACTATTTGAAGGGTTAAGTTATAAATTACCTATCAGCAAGGAAGGTCTCTTCTCCGCTAGGCCCGGCACTGTGAGCGCGTAGCAGATAAGCACTCCAGATGCAGGGGAAAAGATGCGATGCATCTGGAGTTTCACTCCAGACATGTTATAGTTCTGTCAAAAGAGAAAATGGTAATCAGAATCTGAATAACAATTTATAAATCGTAATAGAAGTGAGTCTGCCTCATGGTTGCAAGCGTGAGGGCCTTGATTTGATACCCTGATCGGACAGAAAGTACTGTTGGGTTTTTTCATTACGTATTTTATTCAGTATTCCGCAGTTCGGAAGTCGAAGGTGTGACACCTCCGTGCTTCGGTGCGTTCGTCGCCATTGTAGTCCAGTCAATTTAGACATCCGAGGTTACACTAATTCACACCCAGCTGAAAATTGGTACAATTGTTCAAAACACCATCATAAATGAAATCTAAAAAGATCATCGATCCGACACTTGGAAAAAATATATTAAGGGTCAAAGGTCACAAAAACGAGTTTTTCGTGATTTTCAGCAAAACGGCAACTTTTATCAACGGCAATTTTTTTCCAGATGTCGGCTCGGTAGTACTTTTTAGATTTTATTTAAGATGGTATTTTGAATAATCCTACCAATTTTCAGCTGTGTGCGAATTATTGTAACCTAACCCCTATTAATTGGTTTAATTTGACTGTACTATTGGTCCTGCGCTTGATCTCTGCCCGCGAGCATCGGATTGCAGCCACTTCAAACTATGACAGTAAAGGAACAGAGAGTGCACCTTTATTTGCGCACTTGGCTATTATCCGTTTAGACACACCGTAACCAAAATTCGGTTGGTAGGATTAATTATTATTATTAACCCGTTGTGTGTCCACGCGAGACACAATGGCTTTTTAATTGTGTCTCTAATTAAGGCACACGAGGTTAAAAATTAGCACTGTTAAAATATATCTAAAACATTTGCTAATGATTAGAAGATATAGTTGAACAAAAGCACTACACAAGAGCAAAAAATAACAGTATAACACGCAAGAAAATACGCTTACCTTAATATTAACTCGGATGATGGTTTCTTCATACCACAGAATATTGTGGAAGAATTTGATGTAATTATCCTTAGTAACACCCACGTCAAATATTTGCCTGAAAAGAAAAAAATACAAAACAATAAGTCAGTCCTAATCTATCAGAATTTAACATACTGGCGAACAGAAGTACAAGTGTTTACGACAACGACTGTTTTTTTTTTTAAATTGTTCTATACTGGTGCTTGACTGCGATCTCACCTGATGGTAAGCAGTGATGTAATCGTTGATGCCGAAGCGCACTAGTTTATCACGGGCCTATTTACTCTAGCCTTGAAGACACCTAAATTATAATCGGACGGGAAGACCGCTGCAGGCAAATTGTTCCAATCCTTAGATGTACGCGGTATAAATGACTGAGCGAATCGCTTAGTCTGAACCGTAGAAGTCTCAACAACGTAAGAGTGGATACCAGCCGTACGTCGGGATGTCCGATGGTGGAATCAAAACATGCAATTCTTGCGCACATTCTCCAAAATGCGTCCTATAGAATACCTAAAGGCTGACTATGCTACGCCTGTGCTCCAGGCTCTGTAGATTGGCCTCAACCAAATCTGGATCATCAATTAGCAGTCTCTTTGCACGCCTTTCCATAGAGCAAACAGCAGAGATACCATCCCCGTTGTCCCCAACACAGAAGTTAGTAAGTACATATGTTCCGCAGCAAAATAACTACGGCTTACTTTGATGTGCATATTCACTATTCAGTCACATTCTCAAATAAAAACAAAACTGTACAAGCACTAGCATCAGCGTGATCAGTCACTTATCAACCTTATGCCTAACGTGTTAAGGTAATAAATTGCACCATTTACGTACTTGATATCCTTTGTTAAATCCTTATCAGCTTGAGTAGCATTTTCAGCAACTTTCAAGCTCCTTGCATAGATATGTTTGCAATTTTTCGGTATAGAGAACATGTCATCCCTCCGACTGTAATAAAAACAAAAAAGTAATGATTATAAAATATCACATTTTGTTCTAAAATAAAACAACTTTACACTACTGTTTATTTATCCTAAAAAATTGCGAAATAGGGTTTGATGGACCGTTCGGATACCCAATGTGAGTGAGTCATGAGTCATATGTTGGTGTGCCCCAAATGCCCATATACTTTGGAAGACTTGCGTTTCCACTAAAGCGGATTTGAATGGAGTAGAGCAAAGAAGAGCAGTGAAAAGTAACAAGTGTATCTATTGAAGTAGTGGGATGGAGTGGAGTTGAGCTACCCTCCGCTTCGTGCCCTTTGCTTGACACCACAACCTACTCGAGTCTGTATCCCTAACCAACTTGATAATCTGCAATCGTTAACGCTAGTAGAAAACTTCAAATGTACGGGAATGATGTCATCTCAACGCTCAGTCACGTGGTCAGAACAAAAGAATAGGGGGGCGTGGCCAACTCGAGGCGTTCGACGCAAGCTTTGTAACTTGGCTGTTTGGTCCGGCGCGGGGCCATGTATTAATTCGTTTTATTTGAAATTTCGCTCAGCTCAACTCCGCTCCACTTACCCTGTTTCTGATGCGGAGTGGAGATTTCGAGAACTGATTGACCAATTACGGTCCACTCCTCATCGCGTCTGTGAAAACGCACCCTTAATGAGTGCCACTGGTGCTGTAGTTTTTTTTTTTTTGAAGTGAAAACTTCTTTAGCGGCGTTGAGCACTTTTTCTGTAATGGGTATAAAATCCTAAACTCGCGTCAGGACACGTGACCTGATCGAAAAAGCGTAAGACGGATGGAGAGTAGACAGCTATCCCTTATCGCGCGTTGTGAAAGGGGGCTAGACGGAAAAAATTCTCACGAAAAATTGTACCGACACTTTTACTGTCAAAATATAAATCCAAGATGGCGGCTGCAAGAAATTATCAACTTTTTCGTCATGGGTGTCGTTTTCATGGTTTTCGAGGGTGTTGAAACCGATGGTACTGTCAAAATATAAATCCAAGATGGCGGCTGCAAGAAATTATCAAATTTTTCGTCATGGGTGTCGTTTTCATGGTTTTCGAGGGTGTTGAAACCGATAGTACTGTCAAAATGTAAATCCAAGATGGCGGCTGCAAGAAATTATCAAATTTTCCGTCATGGGTGTCGTTTTCATGGTTTTCGAGGGCGTGGAAACCGATGGTACTGTCAAAATGTAAATCCAAGATGGCGGCTGCAAGAAATTATCAACTTTTTCATCATGGGTGTCGTTTTCATGGTTTTCGAGGGTGTTGAAACCGATGGTACTGTCAAAATATAAATCCAAGATGGCGGCTGCAAGAAATTATCAACTTTTTCGTCATGGGTGTCTTTTTCATGGTTTTCGAGGGTGTTGAAACCGATGGTACTGTCAAAATGTAAATCCAAGATGGCGGCTGCAGGAAATTATCTACTTTTTCGTCATGGGTGTCGTTTTCATGGTTTTCGAGGGTGTTGAAACCGATGGTACTGTCAAAATATAAATCCAAGATGGCGGCTGCTAGAAATTATCAACTTTTTCGTCATGGGTGTCGTTTTCATGGTTTTCGAGGGCGTTGAAACCGATGGTACTGTCAAAATATAAATCCAAGATGGCGGCTGCAAGAAATTATCAAATTTTTCGTCATGGGTGTCGTTTTCGTGGTTTTCGAGGGTGTTGAAACCGATAATACTGTCAAAATGTAAATCCAAGATGGCGGCTGCAAGAAATTATTAATTTTTTCCGTCATGGGTGTCGTTTTCATGGTTTTCGAGGGTGTTGAAACCGATAGTACTGTCAAAATATAAATCCAAGATGGTGGCTGCAAGAAATTATCAAATTTTCCGTCATGGGTGTCGTTTTCATGGTTTTCGAGGGCGTGGAAACCGATGGTACTGTCAAAATGTAAATCCAAGATGGCAGCTGCAAGAAATTATCAACTTTTTCGCCATGGGTGTCGTTTTCGTGGTTTTCGAGGGTGTTGAAACCGATGGTACTGTCAAAATATAAATCCAAGATGGCGGCTGCAAGAAATTATCAAATTTTCCGTCATGGGTGTCGTTTTCATCGTTTTCGAGGGCGTGGAAACCGATGGTATTGTCAAAATGTAAATCCAAGATGGCGGCTGCAAGAAATTATCAACTTTTTCGCCATGGTTGTCGTTTTCGTGGTTTTCGAGGGTGTTGAAACCGATGGTACTGTCAAAATATAAATCCAAGATGGTGGCTGCAAGAAATTATCAAATTTTCCGTCATGGGTGTCGTTTTCATGGTTTTCGAGGGCGTGGAAACCGATGGTACTGTCAAAATGTAAATCCAAGATGGCGGCTGCAAGAAATTATCAACTTTTTCGTCATGGGTGTCGTTTTCGTGGTTTTCGAGGGTGTTGAAACCGATATTACTGTCAAAATATAAATCCAAGATGGCGGCTGCAAGAAATTATTAACTTTTCCGTCATGGGTGTCGTTTTCATGGTTTTCGAGGGTGTTGAAACCGATGGTACTGTCAAAATATAAATCCAAGATGGCGGCTGCAAGAAATTATCAACTTTTCCGTCATGGGTGTCGTTTTCATGGTTTTCGAGGGTGTTGAAACCGTTGGTACTGTAAAAATATAAATCCAAGATGGCGGCTGCAAGAAATTATCAAATTTTCCGACATGGGTGTCGTTTTCATGGTTTTCGAGGGTGTTGAAACCGATGGTACTGTCAAAATATAAATCCAAGATGGCGGCTGCAAGAAATTATCAAATTTTCCGTCATGGGTGTCGTTTTCATGGTTTTCGAGGGTGTTGAAACCGATAGTACTGTCAAAATATAAATCCAAGATGGCGGCTGCAAGAAATTATTAAATTTTTCGTCATGGGTGTCGTTTTCATGGTTTTCAAGGCTGTTGAAACCGATAGTATTGTCAAAATGTAAATCCAAGATGGCGGCTGCAAGAAATTATCAACTTTTTCCTCATGGGTGTCGTTTTCGTGGTTTTCGAGGGTGTTGAAACCGATAGTACTGTCAAAATTTAAATCTAAGATGGTGGCTGCAATAAATTATCAACTTTTTCGATATGGGTGTCTTTTTCATGGTTTTCGAGGTTGTTGAAGCCGATAGTGCTGTCAAAATGTAAATCTAAGATGGCGGATGTCAGAAATTATCAACTTTTTCGTCATGAGTGTCGTTTTCATGGTTTCGAAGATGTTGAAATAGTGCTGTCAAAATGTACATAAAATAGGATAGTATTTTTTAGTTATATTGTATTGGCTAGACGGAAAAAATTCTCACGAAAAGTTGTAACGACACTTTTTCTATAGTAAGCTATCGTAAGCCGTGCGGCGTGCGCATGTTTCTCTGTCTTTCTCTCTTTCTCTCTCTTATAGAAAGCAAGCCAGAACGGAACTTCGTTCCATCCGGGTGTCCCTTGACACCTCAGTAGTTTTTCGGAGAGATAAACTTTTTAATGTAAAATAATTGTAATAGTTTTAAAGTGTTAAATTTTTAATGTAATATAAATTGTCATGTTTGTGTACGATAGCGCAATAAATGAATATTGTATTCTACCACATAAATGATAGTACTTTTATACTGATAAAGCAATTGGTGCAAAATTATTCCCTAACCATTCCAAAATATCAAACATGCTCAACGTTAATAATCAAGTTTTCACTTCTGCCGGCACTCCCGGAGTGCAACCCGTCTTTTTTTTTATTTATATTTCAACTGTCTTAAATTTGTTAGTAATTTATTTTGTTAACATTTTATTGATAGTTGTAATTATTATATTATTCCTGATTTCTTTTTTTTTTTATATAGCCTCTTTTTGTAATGTGAATGTGAGAACATTGTATACTCCACGAACTCTTAGACTACTTCCTATTAAGACTTACTTTGTTTTTTACTGAAATAATTTTTATTGTGCTTTTGTGTATAATATTTGACTGGTCTACACTGTTTTTACATAATATCTATCAATATTGTAATACCAACCACTTTTTTTAAAAGAGTAACCATGGAGTTTCTTGCCGGTTCTTCTCCATAGGAAACGACCAATTTGGAACCGTGCACTAGCTTCTGACGTTTTATAAGTGCCCATGTAGGCCTATGTAAAATAAAATATTTTTGAATTTGATTTTGTTAAATGACCTTTCCCTCACGTAACCTCCCATTGTACTTAGAAAGGGCTTCCGAAAACAATGGTCAAAAGGGGTGAACGTGAACAATACAGTGAATAACGCAAGTGCCCTTTAATTAACGCTACTAGACGTTAATTGAAGGGTCTTGCGTCATTTACTTACACCTGTGATAAACGTGATAGAAGAAATTTTTGGTTAGATCGTAAATAAGATGGGGTTTAATATGAAATATAAAAAAAAAAACAGGGTTTCGGGACCTATTTTGTAGAAATGTAAATTTATTAGAGACTAGCTTTTGCCCGCGGCTTCACCCGCATACATAAATTATAGCCTATATCACTCGGTGAAAAAATTTTAGCAATTGGACCAGTACTTTCAGAGATTAACTCCTACAAACAAAAAAATAAAATAAAAAAACAAACTTTATCTTTTTATTACTACACAAAAAAAATGGGCTGTATCTGTACCCGTTACTTATCATATTTTTGTTTTCAAAAGTAAAAAAACTGAAATCCTAAAATTGACCACGAAAAGGTAAATTCATCATAAATTCGATCATACATAACAATTGCTAGTAGAAAATACTGCGGGCAGTGTTTTTCCATTTTAATCGTCATTTATTCATTCATAATCAATAGCCTGCACAATATTTCCATAAATTGAGAGACATTTTGGGATAAACACAAACGCTAATAACTTTGCTGTTTATGAATATTATTTATTGAGACTTTACTTAAATAATAACAAGGGCTTTTCTAATAAGCCCTTTAAGTATTTGTACTAATTAAAATTAGTGGTGTATAGTGTGTGTAGAAATAGAAAATACTTCAAAGAAATGTGTTATTTTTACTTGATGACTGTTTTTAAAAAGTTTATTTGTCTTGGAATATCAATTTATCAGTCATAATTTTTTATTCTAAGATAATGAAGTTTCCGCCAGAATTGTTGCTGTAGGTAATAAAAAAAACACTAATTTAAAGATTTTTTTTTCAGTTTCCCTATGAATAATGGTCTAGTTACTTTTTTTTACAATTTTGATTGAGTCATTGTAATTTTAACTTGATGTTAATGTCATAAAGCTCACACGACCACAGACATCGTGTAAACAGAATTCGATCGAGTAAACGACTTATTTCACGCACTGGGCCCGCGTAGTGGATTACGGCCCATTCCCTCTACTAGAGAGGAGGCTTGAGTCCCAACAGTGGGAACATTAAAAAGGCTAGTGATGATGAAACGACTTATTTACACAGAAAAGATACGTGCTACGCGCTTTGAATATGAAATTAAAAAAAAAAAAAAAAAAACAATAAACATACGTAAGTAATATCTTCACATCCGGCCGGCATTAGTACGAAATACTCAATGATTATCCATTGTTTAAAATTGACCTTCGTGGTTGTACTAAAATTATAAATCGTGAAGTAAGCTATGTTCGATTTTTTTTTTTTTAACCTCAAGCAGCAGTGTACCGAATACAGTACACCTCATACCAGCGCTAACTTAAACCTTATTACGTAAAAATAAGGTTAAAGTGGACTGGTACCGAGGTGTACCGAATTCGTTACACCTCGGTGCCACTGGTTTGCCTAGGTACACCTCTACACACGGGTTTACCGAGCCGCGGGTAACTTTCGAACAATTGCGTAGTATTGAGTATACTATGGCCTATTTTTGAGGTGGGAAATCAACAAATAACATCTACTCTGGGTGGTACTCCACCCAAACTGGGAATTGATGGATATTTGTGAGTTTTCAGAGAGGGAGTGTCAGACTTACTAAAACCCACACTTTTTCCTTTAGTTACCCTTTTGTCTAAGGGCCGCGGTAACTTTTTAGAACTATCGAGTTGTAAGGGTTTTTATAATTCAATGGTTGTAAACCATGGGCTTTTGGAGGTGGGAAATCATCAAATAACTTCTCCCACTCCGGGTGGAGTGAGGGAGTGTCAGACTTTTTACTGATTAAAACCTACACGTGTTCCTTCAGTTGCCCTTTCGTTCCCGAGCCGCGGTGATTTTTTAAAACAATCGCGTAGTATACCATTGCCTGTATAAAGAATTATTTTTTTTATTATGTTTATTGATAGGCTCGCGTTTGACTACCATCTCACCTGATGGTAAGCGATGATGTGGTCGACGATGGAGCACGCTTACCTAGAAGTAACCTATTCACTCTTGACTTAAAGACCCTTGAATTGAATTATTTTATCCTGTTAGTGGACTCCCAATGAGGGTGGCACAGGAACGCGAGGATTAACACCAGGGATGTATGGATAGGACGGATCTGGATACGGTTTTTAGAATAATATTATTATAGGTACTGGTTTCGAATACGCTGATCTGTAAAGATCTGAAATTATTAGTTTCGGATAGTTTCTGCTACGGATCTTTGAATTTTGAAGATTTACCTGTTTCTAGTCTAGATTATCATTTGTTTGGCCGGCCAAAATAAACAAAAACGTTCCCTAATAATTTTCGACTTCCACGCAGACGTCATACAACTCGTCGTACATGTCGTTAGGTACTAAGATGCAATGTTGTTCATTATTAATCATACACTTCTAAAGCGGGAATCCCCGTTTCGAGTGCTGTTATTTTAATCATGAATCAGACTGAAAATCAATACTAGTTGGATTTCCGTGCGGGAAGTTTGTTACCAGACCTAAGGTAACAGACGGATGTGAGGTACCTATATTTTGTGTGAGTGATATTTTTCGCTCGTTTTCCCTATTCCTTTCACATGGCTTTGATCTTTAGAAACATCTTTAATATAAAAATCAATCGCTAAATGTAATGCATGTGCTAAGCGCGAATCTCGAGAAAAGCTGAACCAATTTCACTAATTCTTTTTTTTTGTGTTTGTGAGGAGAAGGTTCTTAAGAAAAAAAAAATGAAAATTAGGTTAGTGTAGGGTAGAGTAGGGCAGTGTAAGGTAGAATAGGGTAGTGTAGGGTAGAGTATGGTAGAGTAGGGTAGGGTAGAGAAGAGGAATAGTAGGGTAGAGAAGGGTAGAATAGAGTATAGTAGGATAGAGAAGGGCAGAATAGAGTATTGTAGGGTAGAGTAAGGTATAGTAGAGTAGAGCGGGGGCGAAGCCGCGGGCAAAAGTAAGTTTTACATAAAAAAAATTGCTTTTTCGGTCATATGTTCAAAGGACTAGCTGTGCCCGCGATTTCATTCGAAACAAAAACTAAATAATACTTCAAGATACGCGCAGTTTTTATGTATAAAAGGTCATCTACACATTGGTTTCGTTCATTTTAAGTGATGTGTGCACAATTAAATAGCAAACAGACTAAGGACAAACAGACAAAACATTCTAAAAATGCTAGAAATTGGCCCTGTTGGTTATTCTTTAACGCCTTTTTTTTTTAAATATTTCCTATGTTATTTATTTTTGTAAGTAAAAATAACTTTTCTGCAGATATATTATTATGTATAGATTATTATTATGTTTAAGAGTTTGTTTGTTTAAACGCGCTAATCTCAGGAACATCGACCAGAAAATTTAGTCCTACCTTCGTCAGTGTCAAAGACCGAACACGCTCATTGTCTATTGAATCTATTCCATACAACTAAGGAATCCAATACCGCAAGAGCAGGATCCCGAACCTTTCTGCGGGATCCCGCACATCTGCGGGATTTAAGTTTTTTAAAGAAAATTGGTTTTCGACGACCTGCCGCCCGCCGTTTAGATTATTTATTAGACCCAGCTCATCCTTATTAAAAAGTGATGGAACAACTTAACATGGAACTCGTGACATTTTTTATAGTATTTATCTAAAAAAATATTATTTTGTTTTCGATTTCACCTAGCAGTTAAATAAAAAAATATTATTTTGTTTTCGATTTCACCTAGCAGTTAAATAATTTTGAATTTCTATTTTGTGTTGTGCGAGTCCTGTATCGCAACTGAAACGGAACGTAGGTAATCAATGTCAGTTTAGGAACTCTATGACCGGGAATTCCCCACCACAGCATGTGAATTTGTTTTTCTAAAAGATGAAAATCCGTTAAATATTTTATTAATCCCTAAAAGCAGCTGACTTTATATGAAAATATTTTTGTTTTGCGTTTCGGAAATTCTTAGAAACTCGATTCGGGAATAGAACTAATTACATAGGTAGGTATTTTAAGAAAAATTGCGATTGGATTCCCTACATACAACAAATTCATTTTGCGATTTGGCATTACAAAATAAAATAAAAAAAACTTACCTCTTTATTATATTAGTGTAGATAGTATGTTTATTAGTTGTCTAGTTATCTAGCACTCACAGAACAAGCACTGCTTAGTTTGAGACTAAATGGTCTAATTCAATAATTGCGGAATATTAATAACTAGCTGACTATGCGAACTCCGTACCGCTTAACAGGCAATGAATGTAGTATATCTTTCGATATGGTCAACTAATTGCGATGAAACAAAGCCTAAGTAATACCTATATCAAGTTACATAAAATTTTAATGTATAAAAATTATCTATTATCGATTTCGTACATTTTACATGATGTGCGCACTACTAAAACCTTCTACAAATTTAGATATTGCCACAACGCCCACAAAGCTTATGGCCTTTTTTAACCCGTTCGCGTTGTATGGCCGGAACGCGGATCCACGCGGGACACAATAACTTTTTAATTGTGTCTCTAATTACGGCATACCAAAGGTTAAAAAAAACCCACGACGTGAAATTCGCGATGTGGCTGTTGAAAGAAGACACAGCGCGTTGTGAGCAATTTTTTCGCTCATTCAGCGAAATTGTCTTGGAGCGTAACATATACAACTATAAATAATACATTTAAGGCATTGTTACTCAACAGTTACGAATTTTGACGATTTTTGTGCTATTCGCACAGTGACCAAGTGACGTAACTGGATTGACATAGTGGTCAATGGCGATGTTGGAGTGGCCCTGCGATATCCCGTGCGTAAATGAAAACACAGGGGGGTGCACGAAAGAGGGATGGAGTTAGGGAATCCAATCCCGCATCAAAATCGCAATCGAGCAATACCGCGGGATTGGGAATTTTAATTATTTTTTTTGCTTTAAGGGCCAAGCGCCCGAAAAGTGCCATAAAACAGAGATTTTCTGAGGCCTACTCCTCCGTAACGGCTAGGTCAATTGGTTTGAAAAAAATATATGTTTATTATAGATTCATGAACAATAATATCAACATTTGATTTTTTCGTGCAATTACTACTTTTGTCAAAAAAAAATATTTAGCAATTTCGCAACTTTTCGCAACTTTTCCCTACTCCTTCGAAACAGCTTGGACCTTTAGAAACATTTTTACACATAAAAATTGGTGGTTAAATATTCTTCAAAGTGAACATTGCTTATGTAAATCAATCAATATCTCGCAGAGAAAATGGATTAAAAGCGCTTTCCGGGCGCTGCTGGCCGCAAATAAATGCACAGATTTGCGTACTGCCGCCTAGGCGAGTGCGAGAGTTGTGTTCACATAATTTCGGCCAGATGGTTCAAGGGACTATACGCCTTAAGTAGTAATAAACACAAAAACCGGACATGTGCGAGACGGACTTGCACATCGAGGGTTTTTTATTAAATCTACCTATCTTAGGTCATAATTCGATTCCCGAATCGAGTTTCAAGAATTCTCGAATCGCAAATAAAAATATTTTCATACAGAATCTTTTAACGCTTTTATGGGACAATAAAATATTTAACAGACTTTCATCTTTTAGAAAATTAAATTTAGGTGCTGTGGGGAATCCCCGGTCATAGAGTAAATTGACATTGATTAGCGTGAATAGGCATTTTACAAGTTTTTCAATTTTTGTAGCAAAATTTTTTATCGTTTTTCGTGAAAATTAGGGACTGGGATCCCTAATTCTTGCGTGGGACACTACGTGCCGTCGACGACTTGGGCTCGGTCCGGACGGTTACCGGACGGTCGGACGGCGAACTACCCATTCCTCGCTGTCCGCAAGCCCGCGATACAAAACATACTTGACATACTACTTGACTTGAGGAAATCACCTTTGATTTGAACTGTGTTTTTATTTTATCTTTTCTGCGACTGTTATAACCGTTCGACCTCTGTATAATATGTGGTTAGGTTATCTAGGATAAATGATTCATAGTAGACAGACGCTATAAAATGAATAACTAGGTATATTTTCAACTTTGAAATCGTTATAAGAACGTGATCTCAAGCTTTATATGTATAACGAAACGAGTTGGACTCGCGCACTGAGGGTTCCGCACAAACTTACCTACGTAAACATTTCAATTCCCTAATCGGAAACGGAGTCTCGAAGATTTTTTCGAATGGCAAAAACATTTTTTTTTTGTGACGTAAAAACAAATGTACTGTTTTCAGATTTATTCCTATATCTGTGCTATAAAACCTTGTTCTCCACTAAATTTCAGGATTCTGGGTCAAAGAGAAGTACCCTATGAATTTTGATTCCCTTCAGTGTCAAAATATACGTTTTTGCGACATAAACGGACGTATTTCTTTTTTCTTTACTTAGAAGTTTGATTTTTTCACAGCTTCAAAGGACCGCAGATCTCAATCGTTTTACTTTCAACTCAATACCTCTACGCGTTCTCGATACATATAATATAGGGTCTTGACAGACAGACTGTCTGTCGGAAAACAAAGTGATCCTATATGGGTGCCACGTTTTCCTTTTGAGATACGGAACCCTACAAACAAACATTTTGCTGGTCTACCTGGCCCTTATTGAGAACGATCATAGGCCCTAAAGCTTCCTCAAGCATTGGGCTAAGTACGAAAGGATTTGTCAAAGCCATAATTTATTTAAAAAAATCTTTTCAGCAGGCTTACTCTCCAAATTAATTTCAATTTCAATCTAAAGTCAATCCGATTGCAATGTCAATTTTGACGTTACGTGTATTGGTACTCTTGAAAACAATATTGTCAACATATACGATTTCACTTAGTTCTCAAAATGGTCACGCAATTTTGAACCAATTTGGCGCTAGCATTGAATTCAAGGGTACGAAACGTCACAATCTCAATGTCGACCGATCGGAATTGAACTCAAGAGTAAGCCTGCAGGTTCATTATACAGTCGAACCTGTATATTAGCATTCAAGGGACCCGAATATTAATCTCGGTTATATAAGTTTCTCACTAAAACGACTCGTTAAACTTACAAAGGTTTGGGTAGCATGTATATCAGGTCTTTGTTCAGGATGCGGGGGGAATTTTAAGCCGACCCGTTTTTTTACCATTCAGGTAAAATAAAAAACCGAAGGCGAGGCGCTTCCCTCCCCCCGTAGGCCCTTTCTCCGACCGTGTCGACACTTTTGCCGCTTGAGAAAAAATTCGAAGAGTTTGCTTCGTTCACTTACGTCTACAATTTATTACGACGTTAATATAAATAATTATGTAACATGGAAATCAGAAAATTTGCGGATTTTATTCTAGACTAGCTGTGCCCGCGACTTCGTTCGCGTTGACTACAGGATTTTGAATTTATTTTTTCTAAAATAAAAGTAGCCATGTTACTCCTTATTACATCAGCTACCTGCCGAAAAAAAGTCCCGTCAAAATCGGTCCAGCCATTTCAGAAATTAGCCCGGACAAACAAGACAGACAAAAACTGTAAAAAATGTTATGTTGGTGTATGGTATATATTCATATGCATGTAGTAAAAAGCAGTTATTCCAATATTACAAACAGACACTCCAATTTTATTTATATGTATAATTTTTTTTTAGATTAAACGAACAGATAGACGACAGCAAACCAATTACAAGTCCTCACTTATTGTGTCAAACTTAAAATTGAGAAGTGTAACAACCCCCAGTCAAACCCCAAGGGAACGCAGATTACATTGTGCGTTCTATTTGTAAGATATTTATTCAAGATCGTAAATAAGAAGTTCGTCATAAAGTAATCTGTAAATTTCGAAAATGAGGCCTGTAACAATGGTGGAGCACACAGTCGAGGTGTGCCCTGCTTGGACGGAGCATCGCCATGCCCTCGTGGGGGCGATCGGCGGCGGAGACCTCTCGCGCCGGGCCTTGGTTGAGGCCATGGTCCGGAGCGAGGAGGAGTGGCAGGCGGTCGCCGACTTCTGCGAAGCAGTAATGCTCGCAAAGGAGGAGGCCGACCGCATCAGGCAACGGCGTTATCGCCGCCGCCGTCGCCGGGATTCTGATCCCGATTTCCGGCCAACGTAGACGCGGGCTTGCGGACAGTGAGCAATGGGTAGCTCGCTGTCCGGCCGTCCGGTAACTGTCCGGACCAAGCCCAAGTCGTCGACGGCGCGCACTGTTCACGCGCGCCTCAAGGAGTTGTCAGCAACAGCAGGGACCCAGCCGGGTCGAAGCCTACTGGGGCCAGGGTTATCCGAAAGGGCGCTCGAGCCCCGGTATGAAGGCTAGAAGGAACGGGGTGGGTCTTTTAGTCAGTAAGAGTCTGACACTGTCTCCCGCTCCGCCCAAGAGCGGGGGATGTCAATGCATGATTTTTTCCCACCATAAAAAAAAAAAAAGGCCTGTAACAATCAGTGGAAGAGAGCATACGCCACGAAAGGCTGTGCGATCAAAAAGGAACCAACACAACACAATGAGTAAAACTTATTAAAAATTTTAATTTATTAAGTAATATTTGAGAGTGCTTACTCTCATAAAGACAACATCCAAAATGAGTTGGAACTTAAAATAACAACACGTTTAACTTCAACAAAAACGTCAAACGATTACTTTCTCTATTGTTATCAACTGGAACCAAAATAAATGTTAAGGATGAGCAGGTAGAGAGGGACGAGCGCGCATGTGCGCTACACATGTCTCGAAATTCTATCGACAACAAATGATGCTTTGGCTTTCTTTGTTTACAAACAAAAACACGTTTGGCTTCTTCTAATGGTGAGTTTTGAGATGTTTATCGTTAACTAGCCAATCCGGCAAACGATGTTCTTTAATTTAAATTACAGAATAATTGGGATGAGGATAGGAGGGTAAAAAAAACATAGATTAAAAAAACAAAAAAGACACGCTTTCATAGCATATCAAACTAAAAAGTGTAAAATAATTTTCAATATAGGTAGAACATAATAATAATGAACGAAAAATATTAATATCATTGTGAAAAAAGCGTGGGGTGCTCGATTTACGAAAAATATGGCACAAAGCGCCCCACGCTTTTTTCACAATGATATTAATAAAATTATGCCCAATCGGTTGACTATATCGAAAGATATACATAAAAACAATTGCCGAAACGAATCTTGAGCGCTGGCTTCAAGTTGCGCAGAACTCAAATATTCGGTCTCTTTAGTAGTGCGAAGTGAGACGCGGGGGCGGGGAGTGTCAGTGATTGGCTCGCCGCGCCATCGTGTCATAGACGTCACTCCTGATTCGTTCCCTGAGTTGCTGCATGTATCTAACAACGAAGACGATTGGCTCGCCAATGTATGGAATGCGCAAAGCGACGCCAGCTGACGCCGAGCGCTCAAGATCCGTTTCGGCAACTGTACTACATTCTTTGGCTAGGCAGTACGAAGTTCGCCGGGTCAACTAATAAAATACTCTCTCTCCAAAAGAGTTCTACATTCATTCAGACAAAAATGACAGGACCTGACCATACTTTTGCAAGGTCGCCTATAATTAGTCCTACCGATATATTACATTATATCTTCATTGAAGTACTTTACGCTCACATCAGTGAATGCACGTTTATGAAACCTTCAAGATATCGACCGTTAAAAGTCTTGGCTATTTATGTACTACAAACAGCATGATCAATACCTATCATTTATTCCTCAGTGCATACGGCAATGAGGTTTAGAGGACTAAACGTGAAAGGTTCATGTATAAATTTGGACCTGAGCAGCCAGGGAGGGCCAATAGTTCTCTTTATTTTCTGCAGGTTTTTAGTTACTGGAGCACCTTTTCACTAAAACCCTTGCTTTGTCACAAATATTTCTCTACCTGTGCAAGGGATCACGTCTTGCACTGTTAGTGAAACAAACCTTCCAATAACAGGGGCTATTTTCAATGACCAGCCCATTTTTTGCAAGCATTGCAAAAATTTGGTTGTGATTTATTGCAAAAATACAAATCCCAAAAAAAAACACACTTGTGATAGATTTACATTTTGCAAAGTTTGCGAAATAAAATGTACTGAGCAACTGATTTTCTGTTTTCCCCCCCTCAGCGATAAGACCGCCCATCACTTAGTATCCATATTATGTACAATAAAGTATATCTATAATTAATATTTCAAAAAGGTTAAGTTTGTTTTTATGTTTGTAGGAGGTACCTAATATCTGAAAGTACTTGCCAATTGCTAAAATTTTTTCACCGATAGAAAGCTGCTTTATTCATGAGTGACTTACAATTGCCGTCATGGATCTTGAGCGCTGGCTTCAAGTTGCACAGAAGTCAAATATTCGGTCTCTTTAGTGGTGCGAAGTGAGACGCGGGGGCGGAGTGTCAGTGATTGGCTCGCCGCGCCATCACGTCGTAGACGTCACTCCTGATTCGTTCCCTGCGTTGCTGCATGTACCTATCTAACAACGAAGACGATTGGCTCGCCAATGTATGGAATGCGCAAAGCGATCCCCACTCTGACGCCGAGCGCTCAAGATCCGTTTCGGCAATTGTAAGTAGTGCAGCTTCAATAAGTTTTTAGTGATAAATTAATAATTAACTGTTATTATTGGATTCTTTAAAATGGCCTTTCATTTCATGTTACCATATAACTCTGACACTGATTGTTAGTTTTGCTCCATCCTGCCTTCTGCTAAACCTACTCGCTGTGTCGGGGCTTCACGATCGGCTCAAACTTAGTACAAGTTTCTTCAAACTCAAACGATAATATAATTATGAATAAATAAATCATCTAGAGTTCAAGGAAGTGCTAACATTAGTTAATAAGTGTCTAGTTGAGAATTTGTAAACAATAGCGTTAGGGTTATATTACCTATAAACATTGATAACTGCGCGTGGTTGTCAAGTGTCTATGGGCTTGTATCACTAACTTTAATATGGGTTACCACAGAACAGAGGAATCTACTGTATGATTTCTATGTTCTGTGTGGGTTACTATATAACTAGCTTCTTCCAGCAGCTTTGTGTGAAAGTAGAAAATGTACTTATAGCTATGTCATTAAGTTACACAGCAGCTTTCTACTGGTGAAAGAATTTTTAAAATCGGTCCAGTATTTTTTGAGTTTATTCATTATAAACAAAAATCTTTCTTCTTTAGAATACTCATAGTAGTACAGGCATGGTTATGGTGCGTTGTAACATTTACCTGCTTTTGTTATTTTATAGCTTAATTAACAAACAATGGGTGATTTCATTGTTTGAAACAAATTATTAAAATTATATTTTACAAAGACCGCCTTTTCGTACCTGCAGCAGGTAGGACAATACAGTACTTTTGGCGAAAAGTACAGACAATACAGTACGCCATGTTCGTAATCCAAAGACTATGCTTCGGCCGCATTTAAACATCTGTTATGCACGTTTGCCAAAAGATCGTTATTTCAATTCTATCTATTCAGCTACTAAATGCTCCCATTATTAAGTTCTAGGTAGTATCCCAAGGTTTGAAACAAATGGACGGCCTAACTATGGATGAATAACAATACACTTCTGTTAGTGTCATGGCAGATTCCAGGAAACCATACAATGCTTGTAGGAAGGATCATTCTACAGAGTTACTGGTAACTCAACGTATTCCCGCCAGGATGCGATAGTGTGACTATTTGTGTAATAATGGTACTAGCATGTGTATAACAACAAAAACTGCGAATCTTTTTCTGAAAACCGCATTAAAAATGTTTATAAAATGAGGCAGCAATTAATATTTCGCATATTTATATGAGGTAGAATGTGGTGGGAACATCCTGCTATCTCCTTTAAATGGCGGTTACGTCATGTAGGTATTCATTTGCTACTACTTGATAGCTCAGAATACAGACATAGCGTACTGCTTGATTTGTAAATTTATAAATCACTTAATTTTGAATAGATTTGAAATATTCTATGCCTAGATGCCCAGGCGATAACCCATGGGTTTCGAGTAAATCCAAGTTTTCAATTAGCAGTTTGAATGAAAAACAATGTTTTACTTTAAACAAATTCGGGGATAACTTTTTTTTTATAATGCCTGTAATAAGCAGAGTTATCAAACAACTTGTAAGTATACTGGCAATCGGAAAGTAAATGGCCAGTGCATTCTTCTGGGAAATTTATGTCGAATAATTTTGAAATCTACACTAATATACTAGTTTTTTTTTTGTTTGGTTGTAGGAGGTAATCTTTGGAAGTACTGGTCCGTTTGCTAAAATTTTTTCATCGACAGAAAGCTGCTTTGTTCCTGAGTGACATAGGCTATATTTTATGTATGCCGGCGAAGCAGCGGGCAAAAGCTAGTCCGTTATAAGATAGAGAAGAAACAACTGTCAGGATTTATATTCTTTTTCTGGTTATTGGGTAGCAAATAAGGCTTTTGTTATACCAGGGTAGACTAAACTGATATAACTTGTGTGCCTGTAATATCACCGCACTTATTTGGCTCACTGGTTTTTTTTTTTGGTGGGTAAAAATCGCTCACTGGTCAGGGCAAACTGATGTTTGTTTATAAAAATATTTCAATAGCGTAATCAGCATTTTAATGATCTCGCTGCTAGATTTCAATAAAATATTATTGCTATTACTTAGGCAGTTTCACTCGGAAACTTATTCGATTAAACTTATCCCTTGCTTTGCTATCCTTCCCCAGCGATACCCTGCGATCCGTACCGTATCCTTTAAAGCACCACCTTGGGTGTCCTTAGTACCTAGTCGATTAGGTTTAAGTTTTGTTATAAGTCCTAGCTGGAGGCTTTAATTTATTAAGGCTGCTACAGGCAAGGTTAATAAGACGACAGCCTCATAGGTTGAATTGCGAGTGGTCAATTGCAAAAAATTAAGAGGTCCAACTTGGCCACAATGGCGAGCATTACACGGTAGGTTTTGCTGTCAGTTTTGCCAAAAAGTTTTGATTGACGAAAAGCCTACCGTCTAAGGCGACCATTACACGGTCATGCAAGCGTCAATCAATTCCATCAATCATTAATTATGGTTTTCGTCAATCAATACTAAAAAACGTCAATCATCGCATTAGACGGTAGGTTTTTCGTTAATCAAAACATTGACTGACTGTCGCAAAACTGACAGCAAAACCTATCGTGTTATGTTCGCCTATGAGTCCCAACCTTGGATAGGACTTCGATCGAACGACTATAAAACTCCAACGATATTTGGCTTGTTTGATTTTACGTGAATCAGGCTACTGGACACATAAACGTGACTTCGTGGCGGAAATTATATAATCACCCAAGTTGTTACACAAATACCTCAAACCAAAGATATTTTGAAATAGAGAGAATCTTAAAATAGTTGTCGTTCTAAATTCAATATGGCGGACGTTGAAGATGGCGGACAAGTTATTTTATATGCACTGCTATGTTGGGATATCATGACAAATGGAGTAAGTCTATGAAGAATACGAAAAAAAAATGCGGTAATAAATCTAAAAGGTAGTTACGGCGGGCAATTTTTGAAAGTTTGGTTTTATTAGGATTAGGTACTTATCTTTTTTTTAAGTAAGATATCATCAAATAACTTCTCTCCCTGAGTAGAGCGAGGGGGAGAGTAAGACTTTTATTTACTAAAATCTACTTGAGTTCTTTTAATATTTTATTTTTTATTAAGTTTCTATAAACTTGTATCTTCATTGCGTATGTCTATGTGCTAAATAAGCGTTGTTGAGCCTTTTTTTTTTTTTTTTTTTATGGTGGGAAAAAATCATGCATTGACATCCCCCGCCCTTGGGCGGAGCGGGAGATAGTGTCAGACTCTTACTGACTAAAAGACCCACCCCGTTCCTTCTAGCCTTCATACCGGGGCTCGAGCGCCCTTTCGGATAACCCTGGCCCCAGTAGGCTTCGACCCGGCTGGGTCCCTGCTGTTGCAGACAACTCCTTGAGGCGCGCGGGAACAGTGCGCGCCGTCGACGACTTGGGCATGGTCCGGACAGTTACCGGACGGCTGGACAGCGAGCTACCCATTGCTCACTGTCCGCAAGCCCGCGTCTACGTTGGCCGGAAATCGGGATCAGAATCCCGGCGACGGCGGCGGCGATAACGCCGTTGCCTTATGCGTTCGGCCTCCTCCTTTGCGAGCATTACTGCTTCGCAGAAGTCGGCGACCGCCTGCCACTCCTCCTCGCTCCGGACCATGGCCTCAACCAAGGCCCGGCGCGAGAGGTCTCCGCCGCCGATCATCCCCACGAGGGCACGGCGATGCTCCGCCCAAGCAGGGCACACCTCGACTGTGTGTTCCACCGTGTCCTCCGGGCGTTCCGCACAGTGGCGACACCCGGGCGTCACTTCCGCATGAATCGAGTGCAGGAATCTCCCGAACGAACCATGTCCGGTGAGTACCTGTGTCATGCGGAAGGTAAGGACGCCGTGAGGTCTTTCCAGCCACGCCTCAAAGAGGGGACTTACCGCCATGATTGTGGCGTGCCCAAGCGTTGTTGAGCCCAAGAAGGAGATATACTACATGTAAAATAATAAAATTACATTTCAGTGTCGGCGGTCATAAAATTAGAATCAAGACTTCGCTTAACAGGTAAGCTCGTTTGATTCCCAATTTTTGAGTTCTTTCTTTAGTTTCCCTTTGCGTTCCTGAGCCACCGGAACTCTTTCGAACAATCCCGCAGCCCTGGCTGGTATTGGCTTGTAGTGAGCTCCGTCCATTTTGCTGAACCTCAACCAACCTATACTCCATCGGTTTAGGTAGTTAACTAAACAATCTTGATACTTTTGTCTTTTTATTTAACATAAATCGTATAGAAGACGTACAAAGATTATTTTTTAGTTAATTACCTAACAACGATTTAGGTAATACTTAATTGTACTTAAACATTTTTAGACAATATTTTCGATTTAAGACATGTTAAGATTTTTTTACATTTAGTTAACTCCCTAAATAGATGAAGTATAAGGCAGCACCTTACAAACTGTAGTAGCACTGTGTCCGGAATCAATACTTATTATTTATTCAACGACCGGTGCATGTAACATCGACCATTGAAGTATTAAGGTCTTATATGTAGCAATATTACGGTGTTATTGGCATGGCAGCCTATCCAAATGATTATTTAAAGGGTGCTTATTTAACTTAGATAATGACCTCATCACAAAACGATACCATTTCAATAATAGGGGACGAAGTCCGTGTTGAAATTGTCGAGTGCGGATTATTTTGATTGCATTATTATTTTGAACTTTATACGTTTTAGATAAAATCTACATTTCTTTGACACAGCCAGCGTAATGTAACTTGGTAACATAATCTTTTCAATGATTTGAATGGATCGGTAGTAGGTACCTACTTGTAAATTGACCTGGATAAAGGGTCAGCTTTCTATGACTCAATTTTAAACGGATGTTTTTAGCAATACCTTGTGGAGAATTTGCTTTGAAACGCATTTATGAGATTAAAAGCGCATGCGTAATAAATGCTTCCTCAACTGGTTTAGACAACTACGCGAGCGCGCTAGACATATCATAAAATGACAATAGGCTAGTTGCCGTAAAAATGTAATTAGTCCGTCTTTTAGATTATTCAAAAATAAGGGACACGTATTTTTTATTTGTAAATTAAACCAAAAATGACAAAGATATCGCCCATTAAAGTTACGTGTAACGTCATGCCGTGCTGCATTTTTTCGCACGGGGTGACGTCACACGTAACTTTAATGGGCTATTATCTTTGTTATTTTTTGTTTAATCGATAAAAGAAAAAATACGTGTCCAATATTTTTTTATAATCTAAAATAAGGACTAAATAAAATGTAAATATTTTGACCCTGGAAACTACCCTATTATGATAATAGGTACAATGATTTTGAATTTGAATCTTGAACGCGTCAATTCACAAAAGAATCATTGCCCAGGAACACAGGCACAGTTGCCCCGTTGTTAGTCGAAAATGATTAGGTATAATAAAACAACCGTAACTGTGAAATTCAACCAGTGTTATCTGTTTGGTCGTGAATTAAGAACAAGAGCACGTCTATATTATACGTTTTAACAGGTTACGTTTTGACCTCAAAAGGTTAAAGATTTAAGTACTTATTTCAAAGCTCAAAAAGAATGCTATCTTTCCAGTGTGTACCATTTTTTATGAGATGTATTGGAAGTAAATTCTAAGATTATACTAGGTATATACCTTTCAATCGTGATTATTAGAGACGCAATAGAAAGACAATAGGTGCGCGAACCCTTTCGTTCGCTTGGGGTTTAATGAATTAATAATCAATTTATCTATAATATATAAAGGGAGAAACTCATTGACTGAAATATTAACGCACAGCCGAAACAACGGTGTCTAAGAGCGTGAAATTTTACACGAAGTTTCCTTTTATGATGTAGGCGAGCACTAAGAAAGGATTTCTCAAAATTCACTCTAAAGGAATGAAACGGGGTTCAAAGTTTGAATGGAAAAGCCTATTTTCACGCTGACGAAGTCGCTGGCAGACACTAGTATAAATATAATTTATAGATTACTAGCTTTTGCCCGCGCGGCTTCGCTCTCGCTCTTCCCTACTCCACCCTACTATAACTCTACCCTGCTACACCCTTTTTTTTTTTTTATGGTGGGAAAAAATCATGCATTGACATCCCCTGCCCTTGGGTGGAGCGGGAAATAGTGTCAGACTCTTACTGACTAAAAGACCCACCCCGTTCCTTCTAGCCTTCATACCGGGGCTCGAGCGCCCTTTCGGATAACCCTGGCCCCAGTAGGCTTCGACCCGGCTGGGTCCCTGCTGTTGCTGACAACTCCTTGAGGCGCGCGGGAACAGTGCGCGCCGTCGACGCCTTGGGCTTGGTCCGGACAGTTACCGGACGGCCGGACAGCGAGCTACCCATTGCTCACTGTCCGCAAGCCCGCGCCTACGGTGGCCGGAAATCGGGATCAGAATCCCGGCGGCGGCGGCGGCGGCGATAACGCCGTTGCCTGATGCGTTCGGCCTCCTCCTTTGTGAGCATTACTGCTTCGCAGAAGTCGGCGACCGCCTGCCACTCCTCCTCGCTCCGGATCATGGCCTCAACCAAGGCCCGGCGCGAGAGGTCTCCGCCGCCGATCGCCCCCACGAGGGCACGGCGATGCTCCGCCCAAGCAGGGCACACCTCGACTGTGTGCTCCACCGGGCATTCCGCACAGTGGCGACACCCGGGCGTCACTTCCGCACGAATCCGGTGCAGGAAACTCCCGAACGAACCATGTCCGGTAAGGACCTGCGTCATGCGGAAGGTAAGGACGCCGTGAGGTCTTTCCAGCCACGCCTCAAAGAGGGGACTTACCGCCACGATTGTGGCGTGCCCTGCTGCACCCTACTATACTCTACTCTACCCTACCAAACTTCACATAAACCATCTACTAAATAGTCCAAACAAAGCCTAAACATTTGGTTTGGATAGGTGAGCCCGTTCTTGAGTTATAAAATTACAACGAAAAGTGGCATTGATTTTTATATATATAGATAATCAATTCTGATGGTCCCTGATCCGGAATAATTAGTAAGATGTCTTAAAACGCTCTGCCCTGGTGCTAGTAAGTTATTATACGATTTTCCAGCCACCTTAAAAAAAAAGATGCCTTATAACAATGTTTTAGCTATGTAGTCCAGCCTTCATAGAACTGATCTATTCAACTGTATACAAAGAATATTGCTGAACTATGCTCGCCTTTTTATATAAATTGTTAACTAACTTGGTATTTAATATTAAGTTTTGTGTACAATAAACAATTAAGAAATCTTCCTTTTTTTTTTAAGTGTCTTTAATTTTATGGGGTTTAATTATTATTAATAGATTTATATTTATTAGAAAAATAATTTCTTTCAAGATTTTACAAATTCAATAATAAGTTATAAAGTAGCAAATGAATTTTAGGATACTTGGATTTTTTCTTGATTAATTGAGGACAATGAAAATCAGAAACGGGATAAGAGCGAGTTTGTCTTGTGTACAAATGCTGCGATTTTTATTATTTATACAGTAGAAATTAAACTTCTGTAAATTCTCTGAATTTCAACTGTCTATGGATTATGGTCAATTAGATACAGCCCACTTACAAACACATGGACAAGGACAAGTTTTAAAGATTGGGTTCCGTTGGTTATCCTTCAGGTATAGAACCCTAAAAATATATAACTATAAAATAAAATATGCAATTTCACTTACCATTTCTTTCAAGATGATAACATTTTCATCTTCCCCGTCTTTTTTAAAATTAAACGTTATCGCAGATTCATACTGCCCGATGTTAGGTGAACTGAATGAAACCACAATTTCTTCCAGCAGTTTGTTCCCTAAAATACATTTAATTAATAAAAACAATATTAGACAAAAATATTGTTAATTAAAAAAAAATGTCATAAAACAAAATGTTAAAAATAATCTAAATTGAAAAATAATTAATGTTTATTTAATGACCCAGCTTTTTTTATCAATTACTTATAGTGCAATATTAATTAGTAATTGATATTATTTTTTAATAATAAAACAATATTAGCCCTTTGAGGTCTAAAGACAAAGTGATATATAAATGACTGTGGCTCTGTATTTATAGTTGAACAATCTAGTATCAAATCGGCAACTTTGTGTTTTATTATTGTTGCTATACATTGTGGTCGATACCAACAATTTCATTAATAAACTAGTACTGTTGGATAAAAAAAAAACTTGTTTAAAACAGAGAATCCGTATAATGTGATTTATTTTTTATAATCAAACATTAAAAATAGCCAACACACAAAGCTATGTTAGTGCTTTAATTATAATGTGACATATTAAAACAAATTAGAATTACGAGAACAAAACAAAGTATATAAATGAACAAAACAGCATATATTATGACGAAATGCAATGTCACCATACCCGTTAGTAAAGCACGCTTGATCATTATCCATATGGTTAGTTAAAAGGTTTAAAATAAATTTAATACTTTACCAGACTTACGTGGTGCCAAACGAAGTGTCTTACATTCCGCATTAATAGGGTTAGTTTCTAACTTAAAATTCAATCGTTTGTGAACTAACTCTATGTGAGTTACGTGGATATCATCCGTTTGGCTTTCGTTGGATAGTGCGAATTTGAATTCCATTTTTTCGTTGGGTTTTGCCTGCCGAAGATATTGGTTTTTGTGACTAACATAATATAATATAGACATCTATAAATGTAGTTTATAAGCAAAGACCTATTTTCATAGGCCTATCATCATCATTTCAGCTGGAAGGTGTCCATTGTTGGACATAGGCCTCCTCCAAGCAAATGCATGGTAATTTATTATAAAGATGATAATATTGTAATTGTATAATTTATAATTACAATTTTTAGTTACAAAAGATACTATAGTTATTTTTGGATGCAATTCTTTTTGTAATTTAGATTATTTTATAAAATAAATTAACACATGGGTTGAAAGAAATGGTTCTACGGTAACAACAAATTAATGATCATATAATGGTTTTTGCTGGTATACAATTTATATTATTAAATACATAAATCACACAGTTTTTGTTTTAGTAATATGGTATTCATAGACAATTTCGAAATGAGATGAATTTGATTAATTGTACCTATTTAATAAGGTGGTACTTACAGATATCTTAATTTTTCCATCCTTGCTATCAACTACTGAACCAAGACTTGTCACAACGCTGCAGGACACTGCTGCTACTCCTTTTTTATTCGACAAAAATTGATTCCTGGTAATGCCGAAATAAAATAATATTATTAAAGAAAACTATCGCAAAATAGAACAAATCAAATAAATTACTTAAACAAATCTACATTATCATTAATTAGAAATTTACTGTCAGGAAAACACATCTTCGCTAAAAAGGACGCACACCAAAAAAAAATATAGATAAGAAAAAAATAAACAAAGACTTACTTAGTCGCGGCAAATTCTTTCAATGAAGCATTCTTCTTATGATTTTCTGTATCGAAATGCTCTGGCTGCACATCCCGAAGAGAACACACTTTACAATCAGTCATTTTGGACATGATAATGATTATTACTTTAGATTGGTTGGTAAAAGATATCGCCTTTCGGTACTTGAATAATAGGAAGCAAGTTAATAATTTTCAAGATTTCGAACTAATAAAATAATAAATTGATGGCCACTTATTTCACAAAACGAAAGCTAGGCGTTAAATGCTGCACGCATTGTTACAACCAAAAGTGTGAAAACAAAATAATGCAGAAACGAACGATGCCGATGGAACGAGAGTTTGTGTTTGATTGTAAGCCGATTGTGAGGCGGCGACTTACTGGGTTACCAGATCAAAATATTTAGAATTTTTTAGGGTGGATGCTTTGATGTTTCAAACAAAGGATAGAAAATTATTTAACATAGTTTAACGAGAGGAAATGTAATTATTTGTACTAACAATCATGTTTTGTATGTTCAGAAACAAATATTTTAATTTTTATACAAAAATTTTGTGTAAAATGATTTGAAAAAATAACTCATAAAGAGAAAGACTGTGCTAAAAGACTTGAAGTGGAATCAGGTTAAAAATATTATTTAGTATGGTAACCTTGTATATTTTTGCCGGGGATTTCAAGTATTTTAGAATAATTCGACTACATTGCCAGATTTCTTAAAGATAATTTTCAGATTAATGTTAAAATAATTTATAATAGACTAAAATAATGCATACATTAAGTCATGATCCGTATATTGACTGGATACCCCAGTTTACTGATCAGTCCGGTTCAGTTGAGTAGGTAATTTACCTAAGTGGTTCGAGTAGGAGTTCATTATTTGTTATAGTTTTGAGTAGAGATTACATATATGTTTATAAATGATCTCTTTAATTTTATCACACATAACGTAAAGCAATAAATAGAAATGGTAGGCACAACCAATTGCCTGGTTTGTGTAATTTTGTTTCATAATTCTTCTATGAGCAGTGAATGCAAAGGTCGGTTTCAATAAAACGTCATGATCTTTTACATAAATTATAATAGAAGATTTGTTCGTACAAAAGTATAATAATGCTAATAAAATTGAGATCAATATCAGGAATGTTTAGTAAAACTAGTAAGAACAATGACTAGAAAATGAGATCGTGAAGGTCGAATACATATTTGGAAACATTCAAGCGTTTGGGAGTTAATCTTAGTTGCGGAGTCCATCGAAGGAGAATTTGTCGTCTTCGGGCTGTAGCTTGAGTTCGCTTCGGCGTTCGTTGTAGTGGTTGAGATGCCATAGGCTGAGGGTGTCCAAGCGCTCTGCGGGGCCAGTGCACACACCAGCCAGCTTGTTGCAGTAGTAGCCAGGGGCGCACTTCTTGCCATACATGTCGAATACACGTTTCTCTGTGCACTGTTCAAGGGGGCCCTGGTGGAAAAAGATTTATTTATTCATTAAATACTTTATGCACAAAAAAGTACAGAGAGGGACTTAATACCTTAAGCATTTTCTACCAGTCAACCGATGGGTGAAGCAGGGAAAAATAGTGGTAGGTGCAATAGAAAAATTTCAGCAAATCGATGCACATAATAAAATTAAATCGATCTGTTACAACGCCCGATCGCAGTAGGTCAAGGTAGTTTGTAATACATAAATAGTACTTAAATCATTGGAAGAATGAGTACCAAAACTAAGAAAATTTCAAAAATACGTCTAAAATTGCCTGTAAAAAATCGCTTTAAGCGTTAAGACTGCAAATTACACACCATTAATTTTGAGGTACTGTGTTTTTAATGGAGTGCAAACAAGAGTATTATATATAATATCTATCTAATGTCCGAGCTGTTATGAAAATACAAAACACATTTAACTGGTAGATAACGACTTGCAGATAATGCCTATGGCATTAAGTCCGCCTTTAAACAGTGCATAGCATAATTAATAAATAAATGTAATGTAGTATGTACTTATTTAAAGTTGAAGTTACAGTTTCTCATATTTCCATTATAATAGACGTCTTACTTGATATTAATTATATGAAAAGACTAGCTGTGCCCGCGACTTCGTTCGCGTGAACTACAGGATTTTGAATTTATTTTTTCTAAAATAAAAGTAGCCTATGTTACTCCTTATTATATCAGCTACCTGCCAAAAGTCCCGTCAAAATCGGTCCAGCCATTTCAGAGATTAACCCGGACAAACAGACCGACAGACAGACAGACAATATATTATTTCAATATTACAACTATTACAAGTAGACACTCCAATTTTTATTTATATGTATAGATGTATAGATTGTACGTCCATATTCTAATGGTAAAAAAATTAAACTATTTATATGAAAACATGGCCAAAAGGACCTTAGTACCTATGTGAGCCAAAACCATTACTTTAAAAAAAAAGAATGTAGAGTTTTAGACGTTCTTAACTCAAATACTCAATTCGAAAACCCGCCCATAATCATGATTCGTTAAAAAAGGTTTATCAAGCTAACAGTTGGTTTTAAGGGATCGCTTTATGCCGAAGAAATGCATGGGTCCTATGGGGCAGGCAGCGAGTATAAAGGTAGCTACATTGGGCACACGTGAGCCACGTACGCTGATCTGGGCGCGTACCCATACATTTTACATAGCAAGTAGACTTGTAGAGGTACATTAGATTCACGCCACGCGACGTGCCACTACGTACATATCACAGAGTACGTACAAATCAGGCGTGGCCCGCGTGTGCATCGGTCTAACTTAGTTCCCGCTTTAATTTTGTCATACCCTGAAGCAGTCGAGACGATTGCCGCAAACTTCATTGATATAGATGCCGAATTTGCATTTCTTGTACGTCTTGTTGTCTATTGTGATGTTACATTCCTCGTTGCTGGCCATCCAGTGATCTGTATGCTCGCACACCGGGCATTCGACGACTCTGTACCTTATTAAGAAAATAAATGCTAAATTAGTTAATTATTGTGGATTTCATATATATGCCGAAGCGGTACGGTATGAGAAAAACGGTTGCCGGATATCAGTACTGTAAGCGCGTCAACAAATCGCCTGATATATGCGTTTACGGTAATTAGGAACGACTGATAATGAGCTAATATCGAAAATATCTCAATTTGGAACGCGGGGTCGGCAGTTTAGCTAATTGACATAATATTGACATAGGCCGCGTGGCATTGGTTGTTGCACGTGTTGTCGAACGTGTCATTATTTTTTTGGTCTGGCAAGCAACCTTTGTCTTACACGGGAGTTTTTGTAATTTCATTCTTAAGATATTAGTCAGAGTATTGATAATGATAATGGCGCTAAATGTAGATAAGCGTAGCCAACTCTAATCTCTTATCTATTATGATGTCAATAATCTTCGCCGAGCCGCCCAGCTGTTCCAGGTAGCCAGTAGAGTCATGTATCAAATGGTCAATTCTAATAAAACTAATGACGACCAACTCAATTAAGAAATTAGATCGATACATATATAAATAGATCGTTTGTCATTGGCCAACCGTGGGATACAGCCACAAACACACATGAAGAGCTTTCAGTATAAAAGCATATAACCTAGACTTAAGTGTTCATTGTCATTTTAAAGCTCACATTGAGCATAAGTGAATACTTAATTAAATAAATATTTTTTTAAAACAAATCTTACGCGTTCATATTTGACTATTGCATATCAGTCTGTATACCTACTATGTATGTCTATCGCATCTATCTATATCGCATCTATTGAGACGAAAAGACAGAAAATAAAGTACTCCTTTTGCTCTAAGTAAATGGAGAAGGAGTGTCAGACTTTTACTGTCTAAAACCCATCTGTGTTCCTTCAGTTGCCCTTTGCGTTTCAGGGCCGCGGTAACTCTTTCGAACTATTAGGTACATAGCCCTGGCAGGCATATCCCAATAGGCTGGACCCCATAGATACGAATACATTTCATTTCACCTCTTGGGACGTTCTGGAAGTACGACGTAGCGTCGTCCCAGGTCTGTTCCTTATCGAATGGACGGCGACCTACCCATGACTCGAAGCCGTTTCGCGTTCTCAGTCACCCCGCGAGTCCCGACGGCCAGAGACACTTTCTGTTACCTCCTTCACTTGCATTAGGTACTGCTTCATAGAAGGAGGAGCCTGGTTATCATTCCGTCTTGCTCGTTCCCATGACCTGGACCAAGGCTGGACGCGAGAGGTCGCCGCCACCGATCATCCCCACAAGGACACGACGGTACATCCGCCCAAGTGGGACAGACCTACACCGTGTTCTGCGGACGATCCGCACAATGGTGGCATTACTCTATTAGGACGACTCTTTATACTCCTAAATATATTTTCTTATGGTGTACAATAAAGAAGAGAATCTATATAATTTAGAGATGTAAATTACCCGTCAACTACTAATGGTTCTTCTCTGGTGATGTAGTTCCGAGAGTCGTAGGAGCCTCTGTAAACCGCCAGGCAGGAGCTGAACGCGACGAGCATCAGGAATGCGATGGAATGCATTTTGAAGAGTTCTGGAACAAAATGAGAAAGTGTAAAATAGTGATCAGGAGGTAAAATGGGGTCGCCGTCTCATAACCTGTCTCAAATCTACTTGATTATCGGCGGGTTTTCGAATTGAGTATTTGAGATAAGAACGTCTGAAACTCTACATTCTTTTTTTTTTAAGTAAGTAATGGTTTTGGCTCACATAGGTACTAAGGTCCTTTTGGCCATGTTTTCCTATGAACCATTAGAATATGGACGTACAATCTATACATCTATACATATAAATAAAATTGGAGTGTCTGTAATATTAAAATAACTGCTTTTTACTACATGCATATGAATATTATATACGGTACATACACCAAAATATTTTTTTTTTTAATTTTTGTCTGTCTGTCTGTTTGTCCGGGCTAATCTCTGAAATGGCTGGACCTATTTTGACGGGACTTTTTTTGGCAGGTAGCTGATGTAATAAGGAGTAACATAGGCTACTTTTACGAGTATTTTAGAAAAAATAAATTCAAAATCCTGTAGTCCACGCGAACGAAGTCGCGGGCACAGCTAGTTTCTAATATTTTTGCAGTATTTGGCAGCCAATGTTACATCAAGACCACCTTCTCGGCAAGCTTCACTGAAGTAGTGAACAATACAATAAAATTCTCAGCTCCACTTTACCGAGATTGCGCCTGTTCAATATGTAATTAGGTACTTAATTACACATATTGTCTAGTTGCGCAGACAGTTAGAGATACAAAACTGCACCGATTCCATGATAGTATGTACTAGCAATCAATTTGCGAATAATTAAAATAGCTACAGAACTTCACTCGAAGAAGTCCGGCCAAAAACATTACAGGTATTCAGACTAGAGTTCGAGAAATAGGTACTTACCTTCTTAGGCTTAAATCAGAATGCGGGGGTGAGGGCTTTGCGATGAAGATCCTACCTGATGATTTTAAATATAATGATGGCTTTAATATTGCGATAGCGCTGTTTTAAACATTTTACACAAGTATGATAATTAAATAGTAACCGTTAATTAAGGTTCCAATTAACTAATAATCTCTGGCCGTTTCCCTTCCGAAAGAATAATGTCAAAACTTAACAATAATGTTCTTGCAAGGTAATTTTCTTGGAAAATCACCACTAATACACATTACACATGAAAATGTGATCTCATTTGCATATTTAATTGCCATTCTTTTTCATTAAGTAGGTACTTAATTGTGTGTGTATGTGTGTGTGCATTTTACTGCCCAAATTAGTGGATATTGTCGCCGATTATGAAATTATTCAGGAGTGTCAAAAATCAAAATGCTTACATATTTAAAATACTAAATTAAAATCGTACTCAGTGTAGTTATGGTCGCGTAATAAGAAGACCAGACGATCACGTGATTAAAAAGCGTGTTTTCATCGCCACAAAAAAGAGGGGAAGGGAAGGCCCCAAACAGCCTAAATGAGAAATGTCCAAGAGTAAAGTGTTGGGACTACATGAAGAAGACGTTCGAGACATACATAAATGGCGTCGCATGTTTGGGAAAGTCGACCTCGCGTAAGGAGATAAGTAAAGGCGACGCAGAAGAAGAAGTCTAGTGGTTGTCTTGTGGCCTTGACTGCTATGCCGAAGGTCGTGGTTTCAATTCCCATGCAAGACAAATGTTTGTGTAATGAGCACGATAATTTGTTCTGTGTCTGGGTGTAATCTAAAAATCTAATATTATAATAGGAGGTTGCTTTTATGTTTTTTTTGTTTGTAGGAGGTAATCTCTGGAAGTACTGGACCCATTGCTAAAATGTTTTCACCGATAGAAAGCTTCTGTATTCCTGAGTTACATAGGTTAGGTATATTTTATGTACGCGGGTGAAGCCGCGGGCAAAAGCTAGTTTATCTATAATTATGTATTTGTACGTACTTAGAAATATATAAATATGTCTAGTATTCAATATGGCACAAGCTCTGGTTAATTTTGGATGGCGTTGTGTGTTCGTTGTGAAAAATTATTATTATACAACCTATCTAAATGTCTGTTGACAAATCCAAACTTGGAACGAAATGAAACCCAATAAATCCGTGACTGTTGTTTCAAAAGTTTCATCGTATTCCATGAGAAATATTCCAAAAATACTAAATGAGTTAGTGAAATTCTCCCTACGACGCGACGGGCACATGATTCGTAAACATTTATATTAACTTACAAATAAATTAATCATGGCATATTAGAGTCGTATCATTAGTTATTTTTGCAAAACTCAACGAGGTGGCATGAATGAATAATGACGCATGCGACTGTAGTAGGAATGTAGTAGCTATATAAATATCTAGACAATATTGTAGATCACAATACTCAGTAGGAGGGAGGCGGGTCATGTTCGCAGTCTGTCCTCTAATCTACAATCCAGCCAAAATAACTTCTCTTAAAATAAAATGTTTGCTGAGAGCCGAACAAAAATCTTTATCCGTTTTTTCTTATCAGTCTGTTGATCTTGGAAAAGAGGATTAAAACCTCCTGGTCACCAAAACTCGAAAAAGACGCCGGAAGCCCGAAGGTCGATCTGAAATGTTGCATTGCGATCGTTATTCGATGTCAATTCAGATTTTTTTTAAATCAATCACCTCATACAGCCTCCTTTTAGTCAGACATCATCAAATGCTGCTCTAGGTGGAGCGGTAGACAGATTTTTAAAACCCACCGGTCAGCAGTGGTGTAGCTAGTCCCAAAGGAGCCTAATATCAAAAGTTATCGAGGTTTTTTTTTACAATGTAGGCCCTACTGGCACAGAGACATGAGACAGAGTCACTATAAGCCACGACAGAGATGACCAGAATAACTGGATAGATTTCGTTCATGTCATAATGTGAAACCGAGACCGATAGACTCATGTATTGGAATATTCTGAAATAGAAGATGTTGAGAATTGTTGTGATCTTATGTAGATGTCGCAGTAAGATAGATGAAGCCGTAATATAGTTATATCCCTAGGGATATAATTATATACCGTAACATAGTTAAACGAAAGCGATTCATTACTATCTCCGGTCCAAGTTTAGTAAAATACGTATATTACTAGATTAAGTTTAGTGAAATAGATTTCGGAGTGTGCGGCGCAGGCGGCGCGCTTTATATTACTTTGAATGATTCTATACCAAATGAAAACTTGTCACTGAGAGAAATATGCCAAAAATTGTCGCACTTTGGTGGCCAAGGTTATTTAAAATGTTCCTGTAAGAAACGAAAATACAGTGTTCTACTAAAAGATGTGCCTGTAAGAAGCATTCAGTGCTATGTAATTCTAGATGTCATGATTCCTCTTCTTGTCTGAACAAAAATTAAAAAATACTTTTAAAGAAACCAAGATCTCAACTTGTTAATAAGAAATAAAGATATCTCAAAACTGTTTGACTTTAAAAGATTTTTAATGTTTGATTAGTTTTAATTGTATTGCTAATGTTTAAATTCCAAAATATATGATCGTTTTAATTATAATTACTTTAATACGTGTTAATGTCACAAAGTATTGTAATTAACTGCAGGATACATAAAGTTGATTTATTAATAAAGATAAAACCAATAAAATTTTGTTTTATTTAATTATAAATGGTAGATTTATATTTCATTAAGCTTAATCAAGTAATGGGTCTGTCTCCAAAAAAAATGGCACGCTTTTGAAATTTTATTCAATTTTTCAAAAATGTGTGAGAATAAATAAGCATAAAGTATACTACAATATGATGACAATATGACTTTTTTGAGACAAATATATTCATAACACTGAACTTAATCTAGTAATATAAGTATATCACTAAACTTCGACGGTTTTATAACTATATTCCTAGTAAGATAGTAAAGAATCGCTTTCGTATAACTATGTTACGGTATATAATTATATCCTTAGGGATATAACTATATACAATACTAAAACAAACAGAGCGAACAATTTTTTTTTATTATGGTTAGTCTGGCGTTTGACCACTATCCCACCTGATAAAAATTGAACATCCTATCATTTAGTAATTCATTAACTATGCACCTCTTTCTCATCAATAAGAGAATTGAAGGTTGTGGATAATATTTTACGAATTTTTACACTGGGCCCTGTATCATTGATAGGGCTGATCCGTATCAGGTCAGCCCTATTGGTAACGGTAGCTACGCCCCTGCCACCTGTGTACCTCAGCAGTCCTTAATATTCCAGAGTAACGGTAACTCTTCCGAATAATCCCGCAGCCGTCACCTCATTATCAAAACCTATTTTTTTCTAATAATCAGCGTTTGTGTTCACAAAAATGCATCGGCCTACACTACGCCCACGACTTTCAATCCAGGTTTAAAATAATGGGGGAGTCATGTGTTTCCGTTAGACGTAAACATCGTGGCAACCGGCACGTATAGACGACCTATTTTTATCTGAGTAGGATATATCTACTAATTGCTTGAGACATGTGATAATTTTCACAGCTGATCTGCCTAACTGAAGGAAGAAATAAATGATGTATTTATGAAGACCCGTATCTTGGTCTTCATAAATACATCATTTATTTTTAGTATAATGCGATACCTGAATATACCTAGTCTGTTCAGAATCAGTAACTCAATCGATTCCAATAATTTTTACACCATGTTATATTTTTTCCCCTAAAATACACCACCGACTCTAAGTACCTACAACACAGGTCACAGCAGGTCATAGCGTACACAGGTGGGTGCGGGATTAAAACATTCATCATCATTCGCCCGGATGGCCCGGTGACCATGTATTTGTGTGGACAACCAGGTAACAAAACAAGCAACTTTGTAATTTTTCATGATACAGTTTTTGTACATAGATTATTTACATAAAAATACTAGACACATGTTTCGGGTTTCGCAGATACTACGAGTATAACCAATGGTAGATGTAAGGTGTGTCTTCAAGGCTAGAGTGAATAGGCTAGTGTGAGTAACTAGTGCGATTCGCAATTAACGATTGCATCACTGCTTACCATCAGGTGGGATCGCAGTCAGACTAATTTAATTTAAAAAAATAATGGCAAGCATGTTGTCTGAAACTTACTCTAACTGCATTTATCTTTGCCAGATCAGACATTCCATTTTTTTTGTGATCTGCCTCTGAAGCTTAAAATAATTAGGATAGGTAAATGACCCCACTGAGCGTTTCTGCGGCTCGAATGAATTTTGAAAAAAGCCATATATTTTGGCCGGCGAGCTTGAAATCATTTGTTATCAATATTGATAGAGTGAGGCACAACTTTTAACAGATGTAAGTTAGAGATTCAGTGTCTAAGTTCAGACCTAACATTTCCAATACTGTAATTAGAGACACAACAGAAAGACAATGTGAGAGCGAACGCCGCCGCCGCTGTTCGCTTGGGGTTTTTAATTCATTATTAAAAACAAAGAAAAACATACTATTAGTGTTCGTACAATTCGAATTTTTATAAGTATTTGCCTGTTCAATACCAAGTAATGAGAAAATGTACCTGTTTCAAATCCTATCAATGTTTTTTCAGTAGGTTTTTTCTTTAACATTAGGTTTTGCAGCCCCACCTAATCTACGGTCTTCATGCTTTTTTGGTCCATTAGTGACTTTGAGTTTGAAATGGCTGCTCTAAGAGATGGGAATGATCGAGCATCAACTTAGAGACATCTAAGGATGCTATAAAAATCTCAAAATAACTTTTCAGAATGAATTTCGTACTTGAAAAACACTTAAGGGGTCAAAACTCTATACTCGTGCGTAAAACTTCTTTGTGCTCACATTTCCCATAAAATATAGAATAGCAGATATAGAAATCAAAACATAATTTCCGATTCACGAGTCACTGACATAGAATTAAAATTAAAAATAAACGTCATTGCAGTGTGACGTGGGCGCAGCTGAAGGCGCGAACTTTGCGAAATAATACTTTGAATACCACTGCTGGTTATGTACCGCAATAACTCATGATTGTCTGGGTATAAACAGCAATGTATGTGAAGGTACATTTTCATGCATCAGTTTCGTTTGGATTCTGAGTAGAGATCCGTCTGCGCGAATACCGCCCGCCCATACGTCCGGCGTCCGCTTACTAAATGCGCATTCGAGTGACACACTTCGAAGAATACACAGTCCAACAAGCCAAAAACAAATAATTCCCACGTACAAAATAATCGTTATAAAGACATTATTTCCTAAAACATTTGTGGTGTTAAACGAAAAACCAGTGTTTGTTTGAATATTTTGTCAGTTATTCCACTTCAAAATGGGTATGATTTCGCGAGTGCGCGGGCGCATACGGAGTGATTCTTTCTCGAAGATTCACACGATCAAATCGCAGGACAAACTTGCCAATATCGGTGAGTACGAAACTTGCAGTTTTTAAAATTGTACCCTTTTCTACGTTTTTATGATTTCATTAGTAAATAAATAAAAGGCTTATTCTTTAATGATTTCATGTGTAAATAGGCCAATAAGAAAATGGGCAATTTAAATCTATCAGCCTTGAAATTCTTGGTGCCGTTAATGTTTCTAAAAACATTTTGCTAATGTAGTCATTAATTTGTTATGACAAGTGTTGATGATTGGATGCTTTGATATTCAAAGTATCCATATCATCAACTTATATCTAATTTATTTAATGAAATCGGTATAATAATCTTTAATAGTTGCTCATAATTCTTTTGGGTTGACCTATTAGTGAATTATATTATCCTAAATTTACCTAATAACAGTACATTGCTATTTTAAAATGATTAAAGACATTCCCGAGCAACCTTCACCTTTTTCTTGAAGCGAAATCATCAAATAAGTCCTCACGCTCCAGGTGAGGCGAGAGGGAATGCTAGACTCTTGCTGACTAAGTCAAACCCCTGTTTTTTTTCAGTTGTCCTTTGTGTTCTAGGGCTAAGTAACTCTTTCAAAAAATCCCGTAAAATACATAAATATGACGATTTCTCGAAAAGGAAAAAGATCAGGTGAAAAGGTCTTCGTACCCACGAGAAAGTTCTTCATGTTCATGTTATAAATGTACATAGCATAGCATAATCAGCCTTTTAATGTTCCCACTGCTGGGACTCGGGCATCCTCTCTAGGAAAGGAAATGGGCCGTAATCCACCACGCGGGCACAGTGCGAGTTGGTGAATATATGACAGTGACGTATCTGCATGTTATTGTTTATCATATAATTGTCCTGACTATGTTGAGTCATGGCTGCTATTGTCAGTAGCACGTGGCTCTTAAACATGTGGCGAAATGCACAGGGCTGGCATATCTAGCTCTGTCATTATCGCTTCCAAGAATTTTGGTGGTACATACTCGTAGGTGGGTGTAGAGAAAACGATTCTGTGGGTTGGACCAAGAACTACTTTACAGAAGCTTCCATCAAAGTTAACTTTAAAAGTAACATTAATAATGGTAATTGAATTTTTCGTCTGCTGTCTTACCGTCGTATAAAAAATCAAAGATTTTTTTGGACCAATCACCGTAAAAAGTCAAAGTTTTTTTTAATAACGTCATTGTTTGTCATCTGCTTTAACCGTAACTATAGCAAAATGGTTGAACAGATACACCAAGGGACAAAATATCCCTCATTATAATAATTATTATTTATTTAGGTCTGTTATTAATACTTATTTCTGTTAGTTTAGAAAAAAAATTGTCACGCAGCGCTCAATTAAGTGACGCTTATAAGTTATATTACTTTGTTGGTGTCCAATATATTTTATTCTATTCTACTCATGCCCAAAAAAAATGGTATTCTTTCTTTCTTTCTTTCTCCCAACGTTTTAAAAGACACGTGGCGCGAGACTTGTTTTTGGACAATTTGACAGTATCCATTGCGCGTCATAGCGGGGTACATTTTGTCCCCTAAAGAATCTGAGGCTTTATGCGCCATATTTACATAAGGTGCTATTCTAAATATTACTAAATTGGTACAACCCGTTTTTCGCTTAACCTGAGATTTGACGGCTGATGAGGTATTGGACTATAGTTAAAGTTAGTTGGTCCAATTCACTCTCTTTGATTTTTGCAATTGAACTCAACTTTTTTTGGACAGACCGACATTTAATTATTCAAAAGTACTTGTAAATGGTCTATTTGAAATAAATGCTTTTGATTGAATGATTGATTGATATATGAGTAGATTTCGGCGTGCTAAACTGTCAGATCCATGTTTGAGATTAATTGATGAGGGATTTGTTAACCAAAACGAATTAAACGTGCGGTGAACGTGGACTGCAAGTCATGAACATAAGGATCGAGTCATGATCATGATGAAACCAACCTTCACAAAATCCAATTCGAATCAAAGTTTCTCATCTTAAAAAGAAGTACCTATTTTGTGCAGCTCGCTGTCCGACCGTCCTATAACTGTCCAGACCGAGCCCAAGTCGTCGACGGCACGCACTGTTCCCGCGCGCCTCAAGGAGTTGTCAGTAAATGTAGGGGCCCAGCTGGGTCGAAGCCTACCGGGGCCAGGGTTAGCTTCGAAAGACAGTTCGAGCCCCGGTATGAAGGCTTGAAGGAACAGGGTGGGTTTTTAGTCAGTAAGAGTCTGACACTATCTCCTGCTCTGCCCAAGAGCGGGGGTTGTGAATGATGATTTTCCCACCATAAAAAAAACCTATTTTGTGCGTTGTGACAAAGCATTCAACTTTAAATTTAAATTATGTGCCGTTACGTTGACTCTATGCAAAATAATGTTCATTGCATTATATAATGAATCAAAACAAAATTTATTGACCCACTAAGCGTAGACATCATGCAGGTGTTTTCATTTTAAACGCTACGCGGAGGCGGACAAGCCGCGAAGTAAACATTTTTATTGAAACATGAAGATAAATTATATTTCCAACTAAAATCTAGGTCACACCGTTTCGTAAGCTTTAGAAGAGTGAAAAGGATCTAAAGTATTGCATCGTCTTTTTACGCTTCGAATTTACTACGGTTTATTGCTACGAATGCTACGAGGGTCTACGACGTAGCAGGAGTCAAGAAAGCTGAAAGGCTCGGCCTACGACGTAGCAAGGCCACATGTCTCTAGTTCAGGCTACGGCTTAGCAAGACCTTGTGAAACGTTTCACCCATTTCATATGTTCTGGGGCCTACACGTACTTCGTAGGCGCTAGGCCTCATACGGCCCGTAATTGGAAAAATTCGAAGTGTAGCGAATGTAGCGTTAGAACTTGACTATATTAATAAAGATATCTCTTTCAAGCGATAGATGTTTCACTATCGCATTATTAACGCAAAGTCTGTGTATTTGTTACTCTTTCACGTTTAAAAGTCAAAACAGGTTTGGAGAATATTTAGCACACGGGTTGTCATGGATTAAGATATAAGATACTTTTTATCTAGCTTGTTAGTGTTTAAATACGGTTATAATGCTCCTGTGATCATACACTTGTGTTTTGAAAGATTTCGGTACCATTTTGATGAGTTTTAATGTTTATTTACTATTAAATATTTGACTAGGTAATTAATAAGTTGTTCAGTCAGTAAGTCCTTTACATGTTGGTTTATTTGGTTGAACGCAAATCTCATTCGGTTGGAAACTTGAACTTTAAGTGTTGGATACTGAGTGTTGGATAGCTCATTTGTCAAAGAAAGCTATATACCATCACGCTACGATTAATAGGAGTGGAGCAGTAATCAAAGAAGCGGGTGAAGCCGCGCGGACAGCTATAAAAGATATAAAAGATGATTTATTTTGACGACATGGATAGTATGAAGAGAAAAAGTAGGCATAGCCCTACAGTTTTCTGACTGTCGTAGTTGGGTACCATTTTAAATTTTAATAACCCTTTTACTAGTTTATTAAATAATAAATAAGTCGGTGAATGCTGAATATTTCAGTTTTACGAGTTTGATATCGAGAAATGTATAACAAGAAATGGGACGAGGTGACTGGGTGACGAATACAGGGGAATTAATAATATCCGATGAAGACATTTCATTTTAACTGCGATTTTTCTGAATCATGTCTGATTCAAATAATATTTTTCTTAATAACAACGCCGTCGATTCCCAGGTTGCGCGAAAAGTGTTTTATGGTTTCCTATGAGAAATTTCTTAAAAGAGGTTAGAGTTACTTTTTTGGTTGGTGATGTGACACTCCGGATCCCTTTACTCAAAGCATATAAAGCTATTGGTCCTGAGCTTGATATCTTTCTGGTCGTGTCGGATAGCCATCTTATCCGACAAAGATGGTACGGATGCAGATGTACTTTTTGTTCATTTACTCTGAAGCTTCCTAACTTTAAACACAGGTGTATCCCGCCGGAGACACCCCGGGCATTGGGAGTAGCAGCACGATTTTCGGCCACCGTATTTGTGGGTTTACGGACGGGGAGAAATGTATAGCTCGCCGTCCGGAAAGGACCAAGTTTGGATCGTGCGCCTCAAAGAGATACCAGCAAGATTGATGGGGCCAGTGGGGCTGACGCCTGCCAGGGTTGCGGATACTTTGAAGGAGTTATCCGAAAGGGAAGGGCCAGGGATATCCGAAAGGGAAGCTCAGTCTCGGTACCAAGGCAACGAAGGAACGAGGCGGGCTTTTAGGAGTCTGACACTATCTCCCGCTCCGCCCAAGAGCGGGGCTTGTCATTAATTTTTCCCACCATAAAAAAAAACTAAACTCGCAAAAACTAAACTGAAGGAACACTGTGGGTTTATTCAGTAAAAGACTGATACCATACCGCATTTTATAAACTATTAGCGACCAACCCCAGCTTCACACGGGTATTAGAAATCACAGAAATTCTCAGGTTTTCTCTGCTGTAAATATCCGTTAAAAAAACTGCATGAATATCCGTTCAATAGTTTTTAAGTTTATCGCGTCCATACTGACAGAGAGATGCGGCGTGTGACTTTGTTTTGATGATGACGATGATGATTCAACCTTCAATTTCCCAAACGTCGAACAATATGTACAGAGGAAATATTTTCGCAATAATAATGGAAGCTTTTTCCTCGACTGATGCTGACGTAAAACCATAAAAATGTTCTTTACTTCAGATGGGAAACTTTTCGAGAAAAATATTTGGAATAGCCTTATTTTTCACTGGCGTCAATGCTTTATTTTTAGAGAGTTATTAATAATTGTTTACAGTGCACTGACTCTGGCACGTTATATTTCTTCTTTACGTGTTTTTTTACGAGAAAATGGCAGTTTTAGTATAGTCTGTCTAATAAGTCAACCGACTTGGGAAATTTGTTTAATATTTAATCATATAGAAAATACTTATATTCGGTACTTTTTATAAGGTTCTTCTACTAGTAAACAATGATCTCTATCTCTTAATCAATCTTAATTATTGAACCCGTGTTAACTACATCACAATTCATTAAATTCTAATAATTACCCAAGTCGTTTAACTTATATTTGTATTTGGAAACTGGAGAAGAATTCTCTTTTGAATAACTCTGTGCCTTTATTTCACGAAATTTAAAAAATTGCAGAAATAAGTACGTATCGTAAACTGTCTAGGAGTTATATCTTTTTTTATATTTTATGTATTTACTACATTTATCTTTAATGTTAAAAATCTTTGAGTTCGCTATTGGTCTTGAGGCTACACACATACTGATTAATGCTTACTCTGAATGGTCACTCAAGTCTGCGGGGTTCTTTCCTCAAAAGACCATCTCAAATGATCTGCATGGTTCCGTACCTAAATGTTTGCCATATACTTTAAAAGACATTTTGACCATTAAATTGGTTTCGGTGTTTCCTAGCTGACTAGTTTAAATTAACATGTAAATGTGTTATTTTATAACGTAACCGTAAAACGATATCTTATAATATTCTAAAGTGGCAAACTGAAATGAACTGGCAAATGAATGGTAATCTCCAACATTATTTTTTCTGATATCGAAAAATTATTTGAAATTGAGTTATAATTTTACACGCCATTCCCAAAGATCACTAATATCAACAAAAAATTAACAACTCCACATTTCTCATTTCAGTATGGCTCCTTTCACTGGTCTTACTACTTCCATACTGGGCGCCTCGGGGACTGCTGGTGGCACTTGGCGGAGCATGGCTGATGGCGGCCTACACATGCCTGGTGGTCCCAGTGCTCATCTCCGCCAACTACAAGTACCCAGCGAGCTGGTACCCTGCCGTGGTCAAACTCGCTCAAGGTAAGAAGTTTGAGACTAGATAATTAGTCTGGTATTGTAGAGTATGTGGCTTACAGCGATCTAGATTTTCAGTAAAGCAAAAAAAAAAGGTAAAAGGAGGTAGGCTTTAAAAAAAGTCAGAAACTGGAGTGAAAGAGGAAAACAGTTTAATTTCTACATGTCATGCTCTTGAACAGTAGACTGAGTTGATTGGTTGATAAGAAATATAGCATCCTTTCAAGATATTTTCAATGTTCATATCTAGACTAATATAAAGAAGTAAGTATTTAAAGTTGATGTGTAGAGGGCAATCTCAGAACTTACAGGTTCGAATTGAAAATATCTTATAGTACTAGATAGCCCATTTATCCAGGATCCTTAAGGGAGGAGCATAAAAAGATAAAACACTTCAGATACTGTTTCCAGCCGGATATTGAGTCTGGCAATTTCTCAAAAAAAGACAAAAAGGAAATAAAAAAAAACAGTCAGAAACACAAAAACACTAACAAAATCATCGTCTTCACCTCCTAGGCCTAGAGCGAGGCAAAGTAAACAAAATACACAATATTTGTGTCGCGAAAACTTTGGCATAAACAGTGGGGTGTGCCAATCTCCCGACCTATGCGTCCCACGCTCCCAGCATCATTCGTCACTGACTAAAAAGACGACTCCAGAATCCGAGATCGAATGACGTCACACATGCATAATGTGGTGTAATATTGTAAGCTCAGTAGTCGAGGTGCTTGACTGAATATGTTCTAGAAATCATTCAACCAACTGCACCCATTTAACCTTTGATGTCTTGAAAACGATTGGAATACCTAAATTAGACGAATGTTTTGTGCTGAAAAAGGATTTATCTGTGATGAATATAATAATTATGAATTGTTGAGTTTCGTAGTATTTCACATATTGAAATGGCCTGTCGTGCTGGTCTCTGAACGTATGAAAAGCGGGAATTACATTAGACCGACGCTAATGTATCGCACTGTAGGTTTATTTTACTTACTTTACGATCTTGTTAGTATCTTGCCTGTCTGAGCTGTAAACAAATCAAAATTAATTCTACGCCGTCCCACAGCTTCTTAAATGTCTGGGCTAGGAAAGTGGTTAAAAATTATCGATCATTTGCCTTGCTGTTTGATTGAATAGCTGAATATCATTCAGACGCTTAGTTGAATGACGCCGTTTAATAAAAAGGCTATCTGCTATCTGAGTGGCGAATCAAGATAGTTGGCTGCGAAATAAATTCGAATAAACAAATTGATTGAATCAATTGGCATTTGCAAATTGGGCTGTTTGCATTACCTAACTACACTGTATAACTTCTCAACTACCTCAATATTATTTTATTTCTGAACCTTTTTATATGGTTTGGTTAGCTATTCACAATTTGTACCTTGACCCGATTTGGCATGTCATAAGAACTATGATCGTAATTCAGACAGAGCAATAAATTCTTGAAATCATGCCGGTTTGTAACCCAATTCATCTCGCAATGGGCCCGCGTGGTGGATCACGACCTTCTATAGAGAGAAGATCCGAGTCTCAGCATTAAGAACATTATAAGGCTTATATCGACTTTCTGTGGTGTACAATCAAATCAGATAGCTAACAAAGCGTGTCCGGCGTAGGTTCATTATTTATTTCAAAGATCGCTGTAAAAGCATTAGCTTGTAATGTTATTGTGAAGTCTTGAGTTTATATTTATGTGGAAAAGTCAGGTCATTGTCGAGTAGAAGCTGAATGGGGCGACGGAAGCTGGCGGCCGGCCAGTGTCTGTGCGTCATCCGCGTTTACTTGTATTTTCTGCGTCTAAACAAGAACACATGTCTTGTGTACTACCGATAATTTGAAACGAACCAAAGAAAGTCTGCGCTCGAGCCGACCTTTTACGTCTCGAAATGTTGATGTTGATTTTACTGTCTTAATAAATCATCTGCCGTTGGTACTTGTTACATTGTTGCACTTAATACGTTCAGAAAAGTCATGCAGCAAATCTGATCGCTAATTACTTCAATTAAAAATATTACCTAATGGAAGCAAGATTTTATTCTTTAGCCATTAATGTTTTTTTTTTCGGTGGGTAAAAGTAAAGTCATCTAAATGTAAATGGAGCGGGAGATAGTATCAGACTCTTACTGACAAAAAACCCACCCCGTTCCTTCGTTGTCTTTCATACCGGGCCGAGCCTCCCTTTCGGAACTAGACTCTTGGCCCCAGTAGGCTTCGACCCTGCTGGGCCTCTACAGTTGCTGAAAACTACTTGAGGCGCGAGGGAACAGGGTGCGTGCGCGCTGTTGACGACTAGGACTCGTTCTGGACAGCATTGTTTGCCGTCCAGAAGCCCACGCCTACGGTGGCCGGAAATCGGGATCGGAATCCCGGTTCACCATTAATGCTGCGAAATATATAAAATTTTCTACCAAAACGCAGTCTCTGACGTATGTTATCAACATCGCCGTGTTTATAATATTTACGAAACCAAAATACCGTTTTGTTTTGATTCAAGGGTACAGCAGATGGTGCGCAGATTTGAGACAAACTATTAAAAATAGTATGTGTCATTATTTTTGTTGTTGTAAAATTTAAACGTAAATCTCATTGTCTGATAAACAAGAGAACTGCCAAAGAAATTCCAATATTGTAATAGCGTGACATCGTACGATTCGGAGAATTCCAATAACTCCAAATAATGTGACTAGAGACAGCGATTGCACGATGGTTACTATTTTCGTAATTAGAACACATTTTATCTATTATTTAAAAATACTACGTGCTCTTAAGCACGATTTAGGCGTATGCAGTTTTTAGAGGTGGCTGATATTTTTATAAATGTCTTGACGCTGAGTTAGTAGTTAGTTAGTGCTTGTTATTAAGTCAAGCAGTGTTTTTACACGTCTCCAGATTTTAGTCAAGTGTGTTTGTGCAATCTGAGACGTTTTTTATTCAGCCTATATCTTTCCACTGCTGCTTCCTTCCAGGCAATCGTATTTCGACCACCTCGTAGGTTCTAGCTTTGGCTGTAGGCGTCTAGGCCGACCTCACCACCTCTTCCCAAGTCGGCCTCGACGGCGTCATCCATCTCCAAGAACCCGCTTTATGGAGACTCTTGCCCAGTGATCAATGTGCATGCGGCTATCCTAAATTTCTCTGACGGTTTTTTTGACACCTCTGCGCTTCATTAATTTGTGCGTAATCGAGTGCGTTATATTATGCCTTTTAATGTGTTTCAGCTTGAATTATAGTGTGGTAAGTTTTATGGTGAAACTCAAGAGTGCAATCCAAGATATTATTATGTTGAAGAAGTAATTAGTAAACAGTAATGATAATGTGCGTGATCGAAGAAGTAAAGTAAAAGTATCCATATGAGTTATTGAATAAAAGAAATATATATATGTGATTATAAACTTACCAGATTCCTTTCGTAGTACTGTAGGAAGGTGGATGTTGCTGATGGAGCGATGTTCTGAACTGACCATGCTTGTTTCATGGGGGTCCTTTTATACTCAACATTTTACTGGAAATTCTGCGGATGTAAACAGTTTCAATGTGAAAGAACCACGAGTTTTAATTTAATGTAGATACAGTTATCTGCTGCCACTGGCTTCGCCCGCGTCAAAATCGAAAATTATCCCCAAGGAATATATGCTCCCGGGATAAAAGGTACCCTATGTGTTACACCAGGATATGGTGCCGTATCCGTTCAGCTGTTTGAGCGTGAAAAAGTAATAAATAATATAATAATAATAATATTCTTTATATATATTAATATATATAAAGCATGTTTCTAAAAGAGTTATGAATTTACATGTGGATGGATGGAGAGGGAGAGGGAGGCCAAAGAAAAGATGGATGGATTGTGTGAGAAGTGATATGAAAGAAAAGGGAGTTAGTGATAGCGTGATGAGTGATAGGACAGAATGAAAGAAAAAAACGTGTTGCGCCGACCCCAAATAAAATGGGGCAAGGGCAGGAAGAAGAAGATTCCACAACTATCACACAACGCCGTCTAGTCCCAAGCTAAGCAGAGCTTGTGTTATGGGTACTAGACAACTGATAAACATACTTATATATTTTAAATACACACATATTATAGATAAATTACACCCACAAACATTTGTCCTGGGTGGGAATCGAACCCACGACCTCCGGCATAGCAGTCACACTAACCACTAGACCAACAGGCCTGTATACTGTTGCCCACACACACAGTCACTAACTTTCACCTTTATAATATTTTGAGTAGGAATATTCTCAGTAATACTTTTTAAGGAGTAGTTTAATATAGCATAAGATAAATAGTAGCCTGATTGATAGTTCCACGACAACATTAGTAACGGTAGTGAAAATCAGATGGCCTGCCTAGAAGCCACCTGATCTTCACTACCGCACGCTTGCCTAAGCGTGCTTCAACGTCGAACAGCAGAAATAGCCTTGAGCGCAGCGCTGGCCGCAGCGACGAGTCGAGATCGCAGTACATTGAATTAACAATCCAATGTATAGGTCTATTGGATCGTTAATCCAATGTAACTATTTATTATTTCGTAGCTGCGGCCAGCGCTGCGCTCATGACAGTTTTCTTGGATAATAGCACGAAGTTTACCATTAGTCGTTTCTCCTAGCTTATTCCTAAATAAAACCGAGACCAGCCTGATGTTGATCTCAATATAAAACTATGAACTTTTTCTGTCAATCAACTTGGTCGTTTAGCCCCCATGGAGACCCTGAAGAGTAGGTTGTACAACAGCTATCCATCAACCATCAACCATACCTGAATTGAAGGAAACCATTAGACAAGAAATCAACATTCCTGCTCAACTTCTGAGGCGCGTTTTTATGAAACTTTGAAGAGGAATATTAATAATAAATAATGTAATGTCCTTCCGTCCTTAGAAAGTAATTTTCCCATGTCTTCCGTTTCTGATTTTGTAATTTAAGGCGTACCATATATGAACATGTTTCTTAATTTTTTATGCATCTACGACACTGAGTTTTTCCTGAGACACCTAGTGCTTTTCGTTTTCGATAAAGATATCTAATAAATTTACTTTAATGAATTAGTTTCATGAAACCATCTTGAATTCTCGGTCCATGTTTTTTACCTCTTTTTCTAGGAATAAGAAAATCCTTTAAGAAAAAGTATGCAAATGAGGGAAAAAAACTTAAACAGTCAAGAGTTAAAGCTTTCGTGGACAACTCGAAGTGACAGGCTGTGGACACCCTCCCACGCACATTTTATGAAGGACTTGTTGCCACACTGATTTTATTTAATTATTTGATAAAAAAATATCAGGTACTTAGGCACTCATTATAAGAGTACTTGAAGACTAACCTAAACTGACCGAAACTCTCATGTCGCAGGTCTGCTGAAAGAAATTTCTTTTGAAACAAGCAACACATTTGTGCTCTTCTATATATTTGTATTTTTGTACATTTTTAAATACAAATATTTCTTTAGTTTAATAAATAAATATATCTCTGTTTAGAAGTGACAAACACAGATACAGAATCTTAACTTCTAAACGACTTGACTGACTGATTTGGTTAAAACTTTGTGTGTGATATGGTTAAAACTTTATGTAATGAATATGAATTGAATGGATCTCTGGATGGTTTGAAAATACAATTGAATCCGGTAGGTGGCGCTGCAATTGGCTCAATTTTTTTATGATTCCGTACCCCAAAAGGAAAAAACGGGACCCTTATACTCCTTATAGGATCACTTTGTTGTCCGTCCGTTTGTCTGTCTGTCTGTCTGTCAGGCCCTTTATCTCAAGAACGCGTAAAGGTATCGAGTTGAAACTAAAACCATATACTCAAGTCCGGGGTTCCTTCAAGCTGTGAAAAAAATCAAACTTCTAAGTTAACGAATAAAAAAGATACGGCCGTTTATGTCGCAAAAAATGTATATTTTGATACTTTCAAAGATCGAAATTTTATAGGGTACTTCCCGTTGACCCAGAATCCTGAAATTTGGAACAAAGCAAGGTCTTATAGCACAGGTATAGGAAAAAATCTGAAAACAGTAAATTTGTTGTTACCTACGTCACAAAAAAAAAATTGCAATTCGGAAAAATCTTCGAGACTCCATTCGGGAATTGTAGTAGTTTGCACGGAACCCTCAGTGCGCGAGTCCGACTCGCATTTGCCCAGTTTTTTTCTGTCGAATAACTTTCGAAAAGGACAACGTTTGGTGGGACCACTAGTAAATAATAATAAGCATAGACATAAACGGCAACCGTTACTGACTGACTGTCCCATCATCACAGCTCAATCAAGTCACTGATCTGATTGCGCTGAAATTTAGCGCGCAAATAGATATTATGACGTAGGTACGCGCTAACAAAGAATTTTTCAAAGTCTACATCAATTTAGGATCCCTGTTTCATCCCCTTAGGGGGTTAATGGACTAAAACAGGGATCCAAAGTTTGTATGGAGAAAACTTCTATCACGCGGGCGAAGCTACTAGCAGAAGTTAGTTAGAAAGATATTAAGGCAAGGATTAAGGATTGGAGGTAGTGGCGCCGACCCAAAATAAATTAGGTTATGAAAAATGATGAAGAGTGAAAAAGTGAAAGTTTTAATTTGCGTCCTCATCAGACTTGTAAAACACACGTTTTTATGATTTTTTTTTGCGCTTTTTCTAAATTAAAACTACTGGCTGGCTTTTACTTCGGACAAAGGATATGCATTGCCATTCAGCGTGGCAATGCTGCCAGTCTTTCGGGTACGCAGTCGACAGCGTCGAAGCCTTACTTTAAATTGCTTTTTTTTTAGTTCTTTACGGCTTTTATTTTTATTTTTTAAGTTAGTTTTAATTAAGTTAAGTCAAATTGACTATACCTATATAATATGCTTCATTGAATATTATAATATTATCTTAACATCAGAACCATGAGAACCATGTCGTCCCATGTCTTTTAAAAAAAATTACTTTTGAACAAAATGTCATTAAGTAGCCTGAGTTACTCCATATAACATTGAATAGGTATCTAGAGTGCGTCTACTGAAAGCGTAACCTGGAGTTTTTTTTTTAAATTAAATTGGCAACATTGTTTTGCCGAAAAAAATCACGTCAAAGTCTATGATCGCAATTGTCAGTTTTGTAAACAGATATTTATTTTTCAAGAATAATTGTTTAATTATGGGAAAAACAATAAACAGTAACGTGCGAAAACTGCTACACACTATGGTTGATAAGTTCAAACAAAAACAAGAAGAGAAAGAAGGTGTTTTCAACGAAAACCAACAATGTTTACATACGATTTCAGAATTTTTAAGTTAGTATGACGTTATAATCTTGATCCTTGTCGACTAATATTATTAGATAGTTATATTTAGGATATAATGATAATTTGTTTTTCTTATATTTTTAGATAATCTGACATATTGCGAATTTTATAATGGACAAAAACATCAAACAAAGAAGGCTTTTGGTGAATCGACTTAATCAAAAACACATGCTAGTGAGTGGTAGAATGCGTTCAAAAGCAGTTGAGATGTAATGAAAGATTTGCCTCACTTTGTCTGATAGAGCATCAAAATCTTCAACAGAAGTTAATATTGCGAAAGTGAAGGAAATGGTGACTGAAATCCTAGTTCAAGTTTGAGAGCTGTTGAACTTTTTGTGTCTCACGAGTCGATCCGTATCATTTGAAACAATCATTGGAGTATAAAACATGTTCCCACTTGACTAATTCCAAAAGATCTGAATTTTCTCTATGCTAAAACGAATCGATTCCAACCCAACAACCTTGAAACACATTAGTGTTGGCGAGACGTGATGAAGTTGAAATCATGTTGACCATTTTATTTGACTATAGCGGTGTTGTGCACTTGGTATTCTTGCCAGAAGGCCAAATGGTAAATAAAGAATATTATTTGAATATAATATAGCGCCATTTTTTTTTCCAATTTGAAAAATCATCCTATGACAACCCCCGCTCTTAGGCGGAGCGGGAGATAGTGTCAGACTCTTACTGCCTAAAAAACCCATCCCTTTCCTTCAAGCCTTCATACCGGGGCTCGAGCGACCTTTCGGATAACCCTGGCACCAGTAGGCTTCGACCCGGCTGGGCCCCTGCTGTTGCTGACAACTCCTTGAGGCGCGCGGGAACAGTGTGCGCCGTTAACGACTTAGGCTTGGTCCGGACAGTTACCGGACGGCCGGACAGCGAGCTACCCATTGCTCACTGTCCGCAAGCCCGTGCCTACGGTGGCCGGAAATCGGGATCAGTATCCCGGCGCTGGCGGTGGCGGCGATAACGCCGTTGCCTGATGCTCGGAGCGAGAGGTCTCCACCGCCGATCGCCCCCACGAGGGCACGGCGATGATCCGCCCAAGCGGAGCACACCTCCACTGTGTGCTCCACCGTGTCCTCCGGGCATTCCGCACAGTGGCGACACCCAGGCGTCATTTCTGCATGAATCCGGTGTAGGTACCTCCCGAACGAACCATGTCCGGTGAGGACCTGCGTCATGCGGAAGGTAAGAACGCCGTGAGGTCTTTCCAGCCACGCCATATAGCGACATTTGAGAGATCAGATAAAATAAAATAATTTGGGATAATAACCAACATTTTGTGTGTTATTGACCTTTACTATACACCCACCAAATAATTAAGTCTACACACATGTTTTTGACTAGGATTAACTATTATACAATTGTTATAAATACAAAAAATACTCTAGTATCAAAACTTTTTTCTCCTACTATTTCAATAATACCACATTCAAAATTTTTGGTCGTAACCTCCTTTTCTCAGGTCACGCTTTCATTAGACGGACTCTACCAGTTAAAGTCTTGTCAAAATCGGTTCGGGTAGCTAATCAAACATTTCCAATAATTTGAGTGAAATACTTACTTATAACTTATGTTTTTATGCTACTTACTTAAGGATGCTGTTCCATCCAACATACCTATATAATTATGTATTTTGGAAAAGTTTATTTAAGCAGATTATATGTACCTACTGCATCTTGACATTTTAATTGCTGTCATTTCCATTTTTTCAGAATGTGTGAAGAAGCTGCGAGCGCCTGTGTCCCGCGTGCTGGGTATCATGAAGGCTGCGTACGCGCCGGTCGACCGCGCTGAGAAACTATTCCTGCAGATGAATAACCTTTCAACTATGATTGGACAGGTACGAGAATTGCTTTTAAGTTATTTACTCTATAGCTGATAATTCTTTATGTGTCATTAATTCAAATGGCTCAAGTTGGTCAACTTTATCACGAACAGGGATCTTAGGGCTTCTTCACACGCAAGTACCACAATCATACCCCAAGCATACCACGTGGCCGGGCGTATATTTTGTATTGAAAATGAATAGGATCTGTTCACACGACCACATTTTTCAGTCGTTATCGACCGTGTGTGTGATAACGACCACATCGTAAACACAACGCTGCGTCGAAGCAACGATAGTGCGTAATCGTGTCTGCACAACCCGTAACCGCATCGCAACTACTGGCGACAACGCAACCACATCAACATTTTGTAGGTACCACAACGCAGCTACAGAAAGCCGCAGCGACACTATTCACACGTAACCACTGCTTGACAGCATTTTATCGTTGCGTCGTGGTGTGGTTCAGTTTAGGTCGTCAAATGGATCGCGCTAAAAGGTAGGGCCTCAGTTTCTTGATAAAGTTAGCAATACTGGTATGGCTTATCGTCAATTCATTCATTGAATTGAATACATTTCAATTGATAGACATCAACATGTGACATGGCCTAAGCTCCTTGGTTTTGGAGTGGAAAATCAATCAAAAAATCTTTTTGATCTGGGTCTAGCGAGAGAGAGTGTCAGACTTTTGCTGACTAAAACCCACCCGTATTCTTTCAGTTGTCCTTGAAATCCAGCGCTGCTGCAGCTCTTTTGATCAATCTCGCAGCCATCGCAAATAATCCCGTAGCCCTGGCATGGCCTCCAGCCCCAGGAGTCGTGCTATCGCGCGTGCAACCGGTCCTGTCCTTCTCGCTATGCATCGCTACATGAATCATATCTGAATTATTGCGTTTAGATCAAGCCTCAATACATGAAGAAACAAAATGTGTCTCAACATGACACGCAACGCTCTACCTATATGAGGCTGCAACGTTGCCCAGTGTCCCGCAACTTGCCCCCCAATATTTTACAACGCATTCACGTGACGCGGGACACGTTGTTGGACAATTTGACAGCGTTGCGCGTCTTGGGGAAGATTTTGTCCCCTTGTGTATTGTTCTAGACTACTCTAGTCACAGAACAAAATTTGTCGTTTGTTATGTTACAACATACATACATAACAACAGTCCTGACTCCTGAGAGGATGCTATTTTTTTACAAATAACCCTGTATAATATGAAATGGTTCAATCAGTTTCTAACTCACACTAGTCTATGTTTAGCATAAAACTAAAATCAATCTTTCTTTCTTCCAGTTGCTGATGTTCACAGCCTGCGACCGACTGCTAGTTTCTCAAGGCAGGCTTACTTGTCTCTACTCCCTGATGTTCTACAACGTGGTCACCTACTCCGTCAGCTATGTCCGTGAGATCTGCACCAAGGAGGACTGGTCACCCTACGTCAACGTCACCCGCCACTCCCAAGTCAAGCACCTCGCCATGTCCGCCACGAAAATTGTTCTGGAATGGACGAAGGCCGTCACTTTCATCGTCACCATAACATTCGTCCTCCTTGCTCTTGGACTCGAACAAGGACTGGAACATTACAAACCTACAGCTTTATACACAGCCATAACTGGTACATATTACCTTCTGACAGAGAGGACTTTCCTGGAGCTCTGGCCTATTGCCATCTCTGCTTTGAAAATAGAGATGTTGGAAGGCATGGAGTTACTGTACTTCGGTGCTATGGCCAGAGCTGTTACCACAGTCCTAGCCTTGCCCTTAGTGCCAGCGTTGGTGTGGTACGAACGATGGAGGCTAGCCGCTCTACTGTTGTACGTATGTGTCTTCATTCACGGCAGGCATAGGCTCGGAGAAGCTCTTATGAAGCTTCAAGAAGCGAGAGGATCGCTAGCCAGGTTCAGGCGCGCGACGCCCGATGAACTGGCGACCCTTGAAGACGTCTGTGCTGTGTGCTTGGGGACCATGAAGTCAGCACGAGTCACGCCCTGTGCCCACTTCTTCCATGCAGACTGCTTAAGAAAATGTCTTGCCACTTCAGACAGATGTCCCATTTGTGTCAGACCATATGTATTTTGTTGACTATAGGCTTATTACATTCGGAAAAGACTGCTTGAAACGAAATTATGAACATTGCTTTTTCCAAATCGAGGATTTGGAGAAAAGTATTCGATTAAGGTGATAATTATGGAATTAAGATTACTAATACCCGTAGGCGATCTGCCAAGGGTTGGATCGTTGTTGATTGATTTTATATGTTGTAATATTTACAAGTAATGTATCTAAGAATAAGTGTAAAGTACTTTTGTTGTTTTATCTATGTATTAAGCTAGAACTACACTGCTCACACGTGTGCTACACACGCCGATTCGAGCGCGTCGGTCTCCATACATTTTATTTGGAACCTAGACTAGATCCACGCCACGCGATGCCACGCGACGTCGTTTTACGTACAAATCAGGCGTTTTCCACGTGTCCGTCGGTCTAATGTAGTTTTAGCTTTATCGTTGTCGCTTACTGTCCTACGGGTTCCACAAGTTAGCACAGCTAGCAAGGAGACTAATTAAGTAAATATAAGGAGAGTCAATTTTCGGAGATGTTGAACTGATAAATGTAGAAGGTTCATAGAAGATGCCCTATAATGTAACGTACCCAGGTGTTAGGTAGCTACCCACGCATTCTTTGGGTCCAAGTCTGTATTAACTGTTTTGTAAAATAAATTTAAGTACTATAACTGTTTTATTTTCTTTATTAATTTACTAGCTGTCCGCCCGCGACTTCATCCGCGTGTACTTCGGTTATCGCACTCTAAACGTGTTTTCCCGTAAGAATAAGATGTTTTTCCGGGATAAAAAGTAGCCTATGTTCTTTTCCATGTCAAAGGCTATATGCATGCCAAATTTCATACAAATCCGTTCAGCCGTTATTGCGTGATTAAGTTACAAACATCCAAACATCCAAACATTCACAATTTCACATTTATAATATTAGTTAGGATTATATCTCGCCAGTGCTGTCTCACGGTTAAGCAATGGCCTTCTTCCATTATATCCAGCTCTGGGTAACATCTTGAAAATGTTTAAGGAAGGCATTTCATCGGTCTTTATACCTCACTAGCTTTTGCCTGCGGCTTCGCCCGTATACATAAAATATCCTATGTCACTCAGGAATAAAGGAGCTTTCTATCGGTGAAAAAAACTTTCGCAATCAGGCCAGTACTTTCAGAGATTACCTCCTACAAACTAAAAAACAAACTTTAAGTACCTCATTATAATATTAGTGAAGATTTTCATCCAAGGAAAATTGTTGTTGGCCAGTGGCTAACAACGCCAAGCTGGCACAGAAACCAGAGTTTAAAAAAAAGTACATAGGTACCTAAGCTAGAGTTGATTTCTATCAGCCTACAAATATGAAAGAATTCTACTAATATGCATGCTATGCTCTGCATTATTTTGAATAAAGAATTATTAGAATTTTTGACGGCCAAAATCACTTCCTTACTGGTATACCTATCTGTTACGGCATAAGCAAAAAACGATTCCTGCCTGGGTGCCAATATACGTATACGTAGATTCGGTATTGACATTGATATATAGGTGCCCGCCCCACATAATCCCTCGTCTCGTATCTAGAAGTCCTACGTGCATATCCGTAGCCGGAGTCCTTCATAGGAACCCTAGACTACGGATAAATCTGGAGTCGAACTTAAATGTTAGTTTACAGGCTAAATTTAAGGAAATTGTGTCTGTGTAACTTAAGATAAAATGGTAATTTTATGTAGAGTGGGTATGAACTACCTACCCACGGTTATGTTAAGTACTTATAAACTTTACCGATTCTTGTTTGCCGCATTGCGACTGTACATGTGTCCTTACTTTACTCCTTCGTAAAAGCGACGTATCAGATAAGAATACACCGAGTGCTGTACGGTAATCTAAATGGGTCATCTTAACTGTTTTAGTTAATATGTACCTAGACCACCAAACTGCCTTCTCCTCTCAAACAGGATCTGGAAACATGAAAGATTTTCCATGTTTTAATACATATTGAAAACCTAAATTAATTCTTTTTTTTTATTTGATATAAAATAAACCAGTGCTTGACTGCGATCCCACCTGATGGTAATAAGGTTGCCAGACGTCCGGGATTTCCGGGATTGTAATTCGATCTATTGTCCCGGATTCCGAAAAATTTAATAATTAAAAAAAAAATAACAATACATGACTCGGCCAGGCCAACTAAGTAAAAGTCTATTTAATCAAAGAACCACAAGGAGAGGTTTATTGATTTTTATTTTTAAGGCTAATTTTATTTTGGTTATAAGATAGTACATCATAACGAGCTCGTTAGTTACGTACTATAAAAATTTATAGAAAATATAAAGAAAAAAGATATACGTCTTTTATACGGTGATGACCAAACTTCTTTTATCTGGACGAATAAAAGTATATTTTTATTTTTTTTGTTTATTCATAAGTATATGGCCCGACATGGAATTGTCCCGGACTTGGTAAGTTCCGATCTGGCAACCCTAGATGGTAAGCAGTGATGCAATCCTCATCGATAAACTACAAGTAGGTATGTTTTCAGCACAGATTTTAATGTTTTCCTGTAGGAAAAGGACTAGGTACGTATTGTATACGCATAGGCTACCTGTATTCAGACATCGACTTAAAAACGTTTATTATATCCATGGTCCAGCCTAATATTTCTAGACCTACTAGTTTTTTCCCATTTTTTGTCGACTGAACTGTATAAAATCAATATCTTAATCATCCTCAATGTGTCAATTGAATATTTTTATCATAAGACACATTATATTTTTTCATTAATGTGATGCAAGTAGGTAACTAAAACTAGGAGCCATCTGCTCAAATGGTCAAAACGAATTAATTAGGTACTTTTTAATTAAAAATGTCATTGGTGCTAATTAGAAATAACAATTTTATAAGTACACTGTAAAATAAAAATAAAAGTTTTTATTTACACCATTACATATATATATAATATTACTTTAGAAATAAACAATTATTCTACATGTAGATATTCTAATCCTCGATATATAAATCAATTCCTTGTGCAAATTATGCATTCCATATAGTTAGGGCTGCCATCCGTCCGGATTTGTCCTAGTTTGGAAGACGTCCGGGGAGCGACCGGGCGGGGTTTCAATTGTAGTCCGGGATTTTGATTAGATCCCGTTCCCATAATTTACGTAAATAAAAGCTATGGGTTAGGTATTTCACCGCACGCACTGCCGACGCTATTTTAAGCTGTTAAAATTGTTCTTTAGTATAAATTATTGTAACTTTCTGAATTTGATTTAAGATTTCAGTTCTTTTAAAACTAAAGTAAATATTGTTAATTATGTGGAAAAATAAGAAATTAAACAAGTTTTTCATTTAATTTTATTAACTGAGTAACTAATATTGGATTTGTTTATCTTTTATTGAATACCTAAGAAGGTTAAAAAATAAAGCAAAATTACTCACTAGTAGTCACAAAAACGATTAAACACACTATTTCATGCAACAAAAGAGGCTTACAATTAAAGTTCACTTCTATCAAGTACGGAGTGAAATAGATTTTAATCAAGATGTAAGTAAATGAAAAAAGTATTGAAATGTCCGGGGTAAAAGCTCCAAAATCCGGGGAACCTATGCTTCCGGTCCTGGGGGACAGGTTTTAGAGATGGCAGCCCTACATATAGTGTACAATGAATCGACAAATAAGGAGGTAGGTACTCCGGGAGCCATGCGTTGTTCATAATGAGATGAAAAACCTTGAAAGTCAAGATCATAGCTGTAACTCAACGTCCATTGTGATTGTGAATTAGTAAACTGCCTGGCGCCTGTGCTATTTCAGTTCAGTAGTACCACTGACCACTGTATATAAAACGAAACTCCCGCCAAAACTGAGAAATAGCAAAATGGCGGCGTTGCCATGACATCATGTGGTTACGTCACGTAAACAAAACTGTCAAAAGTTTGGAGGTTATCCTGACGGAGTCGAGAAGTATACCACTATCTCTTTCTAATGTAGGCTTCGTTGCCGTGTTTTCCTGTCGTCTCTTTTCTGACCGCGCATTCGCCGCAGCTACTAGCTCAAAATCTAAAACGGCTTATCTCATAGAATTAATTTCAGAGTCAGTCAACGCGGCATGCGTAGCAGTACAATCGTGCGATTGACGTGACGTTCCGATACAAATATTCATAAGAAGCCATGTTATAAAATACATGTTTTATCAATGAAAATGTGAATTGTTCGTGAAGTACTTATCGGTGTTTATCGTTCCTGTTTCGGATACTATTTTTAATAAGGTAGGAAGTTAGTTAAACCACGTTTTATAAAATAATACAAAAAACATGATGAGAACACCGTTAAGGGCACAGAAACAATGAGATAAATCATTAATTTATGAGGGCATGATGCTGACTGGAGAAAAATGAAACATAGGGAGTACCTACGTTCATAATACGGAAGCTGGATATTGATCTCGTAGAGAGAAACATTGCTTTTCTCTCACTCGGAGTATCACTAGTGTATCACATTGCTAGGCACAAACATAAGGCAAAGGCAGCAAAATGATTTCCTATAACTACCGTATCTACCCAACGGGTGTTTAAATATTTATTTTACTATAACTTAAATCCAACGATTGAAAAATTATATTTCAACCTCTCACAATTTAGGGTCTAGCAGTATTACCAAAAACATGAGGTAGAAACTGTCGTTAAAGGTAAAGTTATTCTGTAACATGAACAATTCAAAATTCATTAACGATCTAGTCTAAAATTAAGCCTTATTTTAATTCCCAATCCTTCCTGAGGATGTCTGAGTCTGTTACACACCTACACCTCATTGTTATGGTCTTGTCGGGGTATATCTTTAATCTCAGATATAATACGAAGGGGACCTTGGAATTCGTCCTTTATTTCATCCTTGACCTTGAGTTACCTCGAGGCCCCTGCGAAGGCGACACGACGTCGAGACGGTGGCAGATCCTGACGTAATAAAAATTAGGCTATGCGACTGTGTGCCTAGCGATGGTGCCTAGTTTATTATTGACTAACGAACCGCCCCAGCTTAGTACGAGTTTTAGAAATCTTTGAAATTCTCGTATTTAGTCGACTGTAATAGGTAATATGCATGAATATATACCTATAACTTCCTAAAATGAATCACTCTGACTCTGTAGTATTAGTAAAAACTACATGAAAATCGGTTCAGTATGGTCTGGGTACTTAAATTTAAAACTAGAATTTACTTACTGAAAACATACATTACAGATGGAGGCAGTGGGGAACTTTATTTTATAATACGTTAGGAAGAGGATTGGAGAGTTTGGTATTTAAAAAGTAGGATGGATACAATGAATCTGGCAAAATATAAGTCCTTTGATTTTGACTTGTTGATTTTGTCCTTAAATGTACTGCATCCGGATAAAGAAGATATAGTACCAGAGTGCAAAGACTTCCTTTTTTAATAAAAGATGACTTGTTTTCAACTGTAACAGCAATTTACTGAAGGGCTTTTGTTATAGGGCTAAATTACGACACCCAGCATAGGAGAAGTCATCACCACTGGCTTTCAAGAGTTAGATGAGAATAATTATAATCCTAATAAGTGCAATCTCTTTTACTTTCTTCCCCTATAGCCTATAAACTAACATTTATATGTTAATTGAAGTGCAAAGCACAGCACTGCTCTTATCAATTACAATGTTTTTTTGTATAGAGCGTCTAATATTTTTACGACATTAGTCGAAATTACAGTACATTTTCCTGTAAGTCCTGTAATATTTTTAACAGTTAATAATAAATGCACGTACTCTATCTACTCATAACTAAAGATAATGCATCCATTTAGTAATTTTACAGTTCTATTTATAACAATTATCGACCCAGTTCGACACGTATTTTTTTTTATCTTATCATCTTCATTAAAGCCACAAGCATGACCACTTAGTCGATTTTTTTTCCTATAAACGTTAAATTGTTTAACAATAGCTACCACATAAATCGTGCTCCTGCGCCGAAGCGTGGCTATAAAACAGAATGTTAAATGGGGGTATTACGTCATGCCCGTAAACGAGATTATGAGACGACAACATACACAATGTTGTGTGTATTTAACTGTATTCTTTAGTTCGTTTCATCCGTAGGTAACTAAATTAAATGCTCGTTAACAAATGTATTAATCTTTGACTCTGATTAAGTAATTATAAATTCAAACGTTTAGAAGATAATAATATAATACACTAGTCCCAATGCAGTGACTAGCAGTAGACATATACTTACATTTAAATTATGTAGTCTCGAAATACGTTTTACACCACCCTTGAACCAATTCCATGCGTACAAACTACCTATGACCTGTAGGTAGTTTGTACGCAACGCCAACTACTATCTATAGGTCATTGAACTCGCTCAGCTGACGTTTTCTTAAAGAAATGAATTTCGTACATGCGTAAATTAATACGAGTTTTGAAAAAAGGTACTTTATTTTTTAATTTTGTCTTTACAAATCGATAGTGTTTCATGTACCGGATCGACCTTCCACGGGATTAAAACGATTAAAATTTAGCGGTGTATATCCGCCCGAATAGTCGACGGCGCATAGTGTTCCACGCTCACCTCAAAGAGATGTCAGCAAACCGTAGGAGCCCAGCAGGGCTGATGCCCGCTAGGGAAACGGGGAACTTCTTAAAGGAATCCATGGTTCTAGAACGCAACAGGCAACTAAAGGATACGGATGGGTTTTAAGCAGTAAAAGTGTTACACGCCCTCTGGTACGGCTCTAGAGCGGGAGTCACTGACAGATTTGTAACCTCTAAAAAAAAGTCAATTTGAGTAAACTTAAGCTTATCACAAGCATTGTGGTTTTCCAAGAATGAATTCTACAATTACGGAAAATTCTACAAAAGCCAACGATCACACCACACACGCAACAGGCAGCTGAAGAACACAGGAGGGTTTTAGGCTGTAAAATTCTGATACGCCCTCTGTTACGATTACGACACTAGAGCGGGAGTCACTGAATGATTTCCCACCTCTAAAAATAAGTCAATTAAAGTAAACTTATGCTTATGCTCATGGCACAAGCATTCTGGTTTTTCAAGAATGAATTCTCAATTAAGGAAAATTCAACATAAGCCAACGATCCTTCAAATCCGTCCCATTTGCATTCAGCCGTCAAACAATCCATCTCAACCGGGTACTGTATCGCTTGCAAATTGCAATTTATATACAGGGTACTGACAGCCTGCATCTGTTGATGGCATTATGGTAATGGATTGTATTTCTGATCTTCGTTTGAGGTCAGTACACCTGTTTAGACTGACGTCATCGTCAGTACTTGACCGACTTGATAGATCTGAAAGAATTTTTATTGTCTGGCGCAGCTGGCAGTTTGATCATGTCTGTTCTTGATGTTCATAGTTGGTTCTCATGAACTTCCATTTTGTCCCCAGAAACAGTGGACAAATGCTTTGTTGGAGATGTTCACCAAACCGGGTCAAGTTCAAGGGTTTATAGCCATAATTTGCCTATTTCTACTCCCAATGTAAGTTTATGTCTTTAAATGCGAGTTGAAACTGGAGGAATTGATATCCTGAAACAGTTTTTCGGAAAACTTATACACCTTTTTTCTTGGTTTTGTGGTGGAAAATCAAGAAAAAACTTTTCCCACTCTGAGTGAAACGAGAGGAAGTGTTAGACTTTTACTTATTAAATCTATTTGTAGTCCTTCAGTTGCTCTTTGTGTTCCGGAGCTACGGTGACTTTTCCATCAACCTTGCAGTCCTAGTATTACCTACCCACTATCTACAATTCAGACCTATCTACGAGATTCTAAACATTAAGAACTCTCTCTCCGCAGACCATGTTCCACCTTCCATCTTGTATCACGTGCTCTCTTCACGTAGGGATCTAATGACAGCGTCAGCAGACGGTGTTGTTGTGGCCTGCGTTACTGCGCCAGGCAAGGAATTTAATTTGGAATAAAAAACCATTTTCACTATTGACACGCTAAGAGAAAGAAATACTCATAGAAATAAAGATTTGATCCGTCAAGAGATTGAGCCTTCCATAAAAGATATTGTACTTAGGTTTTATAACTCTTTGTCAATTTTGATTGGCGGTGTGCGAATGAAATATGCGTGAGTCTTTTGTTCTGAAAATACTTAGGTAAATGATAAAGTTGCATTAGTACTCGTAGGTCATTTGATGTTATCTTATCAATTGTTTCAATCGCAATAGCGTTTTGTTTAGTAATACCGAGTGAACTAACACTTTACTAATTAGAGAAAGTATCTCATTGGTTAATCACCTTTGTTTGAATTAATGAACAAGAGTCATAAATTCAAATTAATAACCCGTCGAGTCGTTAATGTCTTCATGTACACTATTCATATACATTGGTACTGTGACGATAATTAAAATTAACTATACGAATGATGTCATGATTCACACATCGAGGTAGACGCTATGAATAGGATCATGAATATGTAGAAACACTTGCAGGTGTCTCATAATACTTGTAGACATGTTTTTGTTGGTGCACACACAAATTAAAAAAAAACAATGTAGAAGATAAGAGAAGAAAAAAGCCATTTAAGATGGGTACAATTTGTATAAACAAAAATTCACACAACATTTACTGTATCAGAACACAACAGAGAAGGAGAAAATGTTCCCGGAGACAAATTCTTACCCCCTATCGCAAACATTTTACTTAATACCGTTTTATCTTATAATTGTGTGGTTATAATTACCATACAATACAATTTTCTATTACAACTGAAGGACGTTGACCGGATATTGGGATGACTTCAATTGTAGAAGTTATTGGTAGGAGACCATGCTGTCACGACGGCTCATTAATGAAACAACTAATTATCTTGGAGAGGAGCCCAAATCTATCAGATTACATTTTAGGGAGACATCGCGCCATTAGGGAGACAGAAAAAGTGACGGTGTCCGATGGCTGTTAGGGCTGCGGAATTTGAGTGAATAAGAGTTTTACTGCCCACCCACGACAGGTTCGATTTCCACCCGTGACCAATATTTGTGTGATGAGCATGATCATTTGTTCTGTGTCTGTGTGTAATTTATCTATAATATGTATGTTTTTAGAATTGTATAAGTATGTGTATCAGTTGTCTAGTACTCCTAACACAAGGTCTGCTTAGCTTGGGGCTAGTCGGCGTTGCGTGATAGCTGTAGAATAATTTTAAATTATTATCTCCTAAAGTTGCCACGGATGCCCTGGGACGCAAAGGACAACTGAAAGTCTGACACTCCCTCCACCCAGAGCGTTAATTACCAACCGAAAATAAAATCTGGTAATCATCCAATATTCACTGAACTGCATCCGAGTATCAGTAATGTGATGATCCTGATGTCTATATTGGTCACAACTATTTGAATATTAAGACGGTTATGGACGTATAACATTGTAACGACGAGTTATAGAATTGGAACGTTCTATCATTATAGTCATTATTCATTCAATACAATGACAATTAACAATGAGACAATTTAAGGTTGTGGGTAACATAGGTATTACGAATTCTTGCACAAGTCGGGTCCTCCTTAATGTACCTCGACTCCATATCATCGATAGGCCTAACACGGCGGTAGCTTATCGCCTCTGCACTCTTGCCTAATCACAGAAACTGCTGCAAACACTAAATTAGCAATTATCAGGTGACTTCTGAAAATAAAATGAAAATCATAATTAGAAAAGCTAGTTAGCTTGTCTAACCAAACAATTGTCAATCAATGAACTCGACCTTTTGCATCTGAAAGACGAAAGAAGAGTGCAAATTAGACATGATCTAATTGAGCAGAAGGTGCCAGAGGTCATTACCGACTAATAAGTAGCACCTGTACGTAATGCTTAAATATAGATATCCAATAAACTTGAACAGTGACCATAGAAACGAAATACACCACAGAAGTGGGTGACCTCGTACGACTATTGAACCAAGACGCCGATATTTTGTACAACAAAAAATTCAAAACATTCACATGGGTACAGTACAATGAATAGTTTTAAATGACGTGTACTTATTGTACGGTTTTAGGCATTTTAGGGACAAATGAAACTAATTTGGGTGCTGCTCTAGAACATGTTCGTTATAGATCATCAATTCTAAAACACAATACTTCGGTCGTGACATAAGCAATTCCCATCGGTTTACCTCGTGTTTTGATGCGATGAGACAATCGTTCTAAGTTTATTTTAGTGCTGGTGACATTTGCAAATAAACATGTTAAAAACTTGGATACATCCAATGTTTATTTGCATGTTTATTTGTATTTTCTCATTCTTTTGTTGTGGTTAAGCTTAGAATCAACGCCTTGTCAAAAAAAAGGTAATGGAATTCTGCCATAGGGTCTTAGTCATGATTTAGATGGCTAGTCAATGCCCCGCTATAGTCATGTTTACATCGACGCTGTATTTCTTGGTATTCCGTAGGTAATCTAATCTTTGATTTTTCAATCGTAGTTTTCTGCTAGAAATTTCTTACTTTTCCAAGTTCGGCGTCTTCTATTTTCTGCATTCTATTGACCTGATTGCTTTACCAGCTCCTTTTATCAGATCACCGCGGTCTTAGAACATCTATAGTTCTTCCAAAAACTCGTCTTGTTCTGCGACAAACCTGTTCTATAATATAATCTAGAAATGTTGTTTATTTGTAAGAAAATTTGTCCGAACCATAAAAATATCACACTAATATTATATAGACAAAATTTAGTATCCATGGGTGTTATTCCTTCACGCTCAAACGGTTGAACGGATCGATACAATTTGGCACACCGGTAAACCATTTCTTTTTTTACATAGGAAATCATCAAATGACTTTTCCCGAAGGAGGTATCACACTGTTACTGAGTAAAACTTACGGCATTCCTTCAATTTTTGCTATACCGAACAATCCACAGAGCTGAGGTTAGACCATGTCTTGGAATCGAACCTTTCTCAGCTATGTAACAAAGAAATATAACGCGGGCAAAGAGCAACTATATCGCGGGTACAACCGTAGGGGCCCAGCAGGGTCGAAGCCTACTGGGGCCAAGGGTCTGCTTCAGAAAGGAAACGCTCGGCCCCGGTATGAAAGGAAAAGAAGGAACAGGGTGGGTTTTTTAGTCAATAAAAGTCTGACACTATCTCTCACTCCGCCCTAGGGCAGGGGTTGTCATATGGATGATTTTCACCAACGGAAAAAAAAACTAACGTGGGAAAATAGCAACTGTAATGCGGGCAAAGACTCTCGCAGAAACTAGTTATTTACCTGTTGAAGGACTTTTTTCGAAGAAACCAAATAATCCCATACACTTTCTGATACGTGGTTGTATTCTGTGAAACCAGACTACGTTTTATGACATTATTTTTTAGTCCAATAACTTGTAATAAACGGTTGGCATGTCGTAGGAGTTTCCTGTTGCTATTTCTAGAGTCTATATTCACCGGCTGACTACACCGAACAGTCCCTGTGCCCTTGTACCTTCCCATAAAATTCTGTTTTTGCCACCTGACTGGAGAAATGTAGGAAGTTATGTAGAAATTTTATATTTCGGTTTCATTAGACTTAACATATCGAAAAAGACGATACGATGCAGCATCAATACAACTACTAAAATAAAAATTTTTTACCATCGGACATCCCGACGTACGGCGAATATTCACCCTTACGTTGTTGAAACCTCTACGGTCCGGACTAAGCGTTTCGCCTCGTCGTTTATACCACGTACGTCGAAGGACTGGAACAGTCTGCCTGCTGCGGTCTTCCCGTCCGATTATAATTTGGGTGTCTTCAAGGCTAGAGTGAATAGGCTCTTAATAAACTAGTGCGCCTCACCATCAAAGATTGCATCGCTACTTACCATCAGGTGGGATCGCAGTCAAGCACTAGTTTATCTTAATTAAAAAAAAAAAAAAAAAAAAAAAAAAAAATGAACGCTAGACACAAATATTATACAGTGTTACACAAATATGTATAATATTTGTGTAACACTGTATAATATTAGTGTTTGTATTATTTCTCTTTATTTCTAACAAGTGACAAAGGGTGCCTAAGTTTCGGTAATTTTCAACTAATAATATAATGTGCATATTGTATTAAGTATAGACTTACATAGATAAACCTTCCTCATGAAGTACTCTGTCTATTGTGGAAAACCGCATGAAAATCTTCAGTAGTTTTTGAGTATATCGCAAACAAACGGATATATAGATGCGGCGGTGGACTTTATTTTATTATAGTAAGGATTGAACGGATTTAAAGAACTCTTTATGTTTGCTACAAATAATATAAACAAAATTGAGTTAACAATCCTCTAGTATGATATTTTATTTCAACAGAAAAACTATCACATAAAGAGTTTTTTGCGATCACTTGTAAGTATATATGTATTTTTTTTTCATTTTGATATGATTTAATAGCCATAATCAAACTATAAATAGTAGGTAACTAGTGTATGTTAGAGAGTAGGGTGCCAGGTTCGTTGTGCGATTGATCTTGAGCTCAATATGGTTTGCTATATTTATAAGCTCTCGTGTGGTAACTGCAAATTCCAACAGACAGAAATATCAATATGTTCCTTACTGACAGCTTATTTGCTGTACTACCTATATACCTTATACGTATGTTTATTTGTTTATAGTCCAAGATAAAGCTTATTTGTAAGGTAAACACGTAATTCACAAAAGCCTTCGATTTTTTGTATTTAAACTCACATTTTGTGTTAAAGGCTTGTTAACCGACTTCGGAATACCTAAAGACGAGGTTCTAATTTGACCGAATGGTATTTTTTGTTGTATCTTGTTCAGCGATAACTTCGCCAAATATTAACTGATTTTGACGGTTCTTTTTTGTTTCGTAGAGTATTTTTCTTATGTGGTTCCATTTTAATTTTTTAATTGAAACTCTGATAGGGAACTTTTCAATAAATCAAATCTTTCGGAATTGCTGTCATTTGTTCTGTTTATCGTCTCTATTACTCGTATTATTCGTCTCGCTGTACTCGATAGGCAAGGTACGCTCTGATGGAGTTCCTACGCATATGTGTAAAATCTGACACAAAAGAGCGTGAGATGCCATTAGATAATTTTTTCACCTAAAAAAAAATGTGTGAAGTGCACCCTGGAATTATATCACGAATTAGGTATGTTCAAACTAGCTGACGTTAGCGGCTTGACCTCGTGAAAGTAGAAACTTGTCCAAAGGACAGTATTCTATGTGCTATTCTAGGACATAGTCTACCCGTTTAAAAAATTTCATCCACATCCGTTTAGCCACAAACTTTCGCCTTTATAATATTAGTGTGATCATTATGTTTGGGCTTAACTGTTTTAATTTATGGATCGATCATGATGATACGTTTTATGTTGGGTTAAGTTATAGATAACTCTGTGGTAGTCCCATTCCTTTTATTTCTGAATGTGCTTTGGACCATAAACTTCAAACTACACCAGTGTACCTACTCCTCAAGTTCAAGAAATTGAGAAATTGAAACCAATACTCACCTGTTAGTGCGGGCACCACAACTAAAATAACCAGTTATGTATAAATTATATGGAATAAACTTCACAGTCCAATATATGAAAAGGAAAAATCGTTTCCCCAAATAAAATGGCCGTTTATTGAGTTGATTTCCTGTATGGTAATATAATATATACACAACAGGAGATCTATCACATATTTATACAATCCAAGGACTTGTTGATTTTGATTTTGAACAACCATGTTCATTTTTTTTTTTAATTTGTATAAACTAGTGCTTGACTGCGATCCCACCTGATGGTAAGCAGTGATGCAATTGTTGATGGTGAGGCGCACTAGTTTATTAAGAGCCTATTCACTCTTGCCTTAAAGACACCTAAATTATAATCAGACGGGAAGACCGCAGCAGGCAAATTGTTCCAGTCCCTCGATGTATTTCAAACATACCATTTGCAGGCACTTTTGAATAGTCAAATGTCAGTCAGTCCAAAAAAGTGAAGCTAAATTGCACGTTCCAAAGCGTAGATCTGTAAGGAGAAGAACGTGCAAGAAACTCCATGGACACTCTTTTAAATCATATTACCATGTATCCTTAAGATCATGATGCTGACGCGATAGCGCTGGAACTACCTACTGGAAGTAACTAAGCCGCCCCGTTAATAGACAATGACTATATCACAATCATAAATATCATATATTAATATGATATATATTTCTATGATCACAATACTAATAAGCGTAATTAATTGAGTTTTAGGAGAACTAGCTCTCGAAAATCATGTTAGCCTCAAAATTCATATGCTACTCCAGCAGTTGAGGAAAGTAAACTAGATCAAGAAGGCATCACGGTTGGCGCAGTGGTTAAGAGATTAGCTACTGTGCTGGGTTTCACGGAGTTGATTCCCGCCACGGAACAGTAAAAACAGTACTGTTCCGTGATTCCCGCACGGCAAAAATATTTGTATGGCCAACAGATAATTTTTTTTTTTTTTTATAATGGATAGTCTCGCGTTTGACCACAATCTCACCTGATGGCAAGCGATGATGTGGCCGACGATGGAGCACGCTTGCCTAGAAGCAATCTATTCACTCTTGACTTAAAGACCCCTAGGTTATAGCTATCAGGAAACACAGACTCCGGCAGGGAATTCCATTCCTTAGCTGTACGCATAATGAATTGTTCCAGGTTTAGGAGTCTTGTGAAACAAGGCTGAGTGAGTTTGGATGTCTATGATCACACCGCTGTTTCTAGACTTGAAATTACTCCTGGGCCAAATTTCAAAGAAAAAGGACATTATCGTACCATTTACTCCAGTAAACCACACAACCTTGAGATATCTACACACCCTGCAGCATTTTTAGTACTAACAGTACCTACGTTAAAAATAACCCATTGTGCGGGCGAGTTAATTTAAAACCACCATTGGTGCCAATTGTATACAATGAGGCGCCGATATTAATCGACGATATTGTCCTACTTTCGGTATTAAACACGAACTTTCGGGGCCATAAGGAATACCTACATAAATTTTGATCGTAAATTATTTACTCCAGGGACGCCATGACGGCCCAATTCAATACGCTAATTGACTTATAAAGTAGAAACAAATGGCTAATCTACTTAACGAATAAATTAGCAATATTTGCGTGTCAAACGTCTGAAACTGTCATCAATTATGATGAACCAAATTCGATTCCTATTTCACTAGAAAGAGAGAGAGGTATTAGAATATCTATTCATGAGGTTTTAATGATTTCTCACTCTCTCTAGGGTGGATCAGCAGGGCGTGTCAGACTTTAACTGACTAAATCCACACCTATGACGCCTCAAGGAGTTGTCAACAACAATAGGGTCCCAGGTGGGTCGAAGTCTACTGGGGCCAGGGTCTAGTTCCGAAAGGGAGGCTCGGCCCTGGTATGGAAGGCAAGAAGGAACGGGGTGGGTTTTTTGGTTAGTAAGAGTCTGACACTATCTCCCACTCCGCCCAAGGGCGGGGGATGTCATTTGGATGATTTTAACCATCCAAAAAAAAAACTCCTATGTTACCTCAGTTGCCCTTTGCGTTCTAGGACCACGGGTTACCTTTGCAGAAGTCCTCCCTGGTCCTAATAGACCTCTACCCTGCTGAGGTTCATTGTCGGAAAAAGGTTTTGTAAGAGCTCAGTTGTAGACCTAAAGTATGGTGCCAAGGCTGTGGGATCGTACACACAGTCACAGCCCTCTAGAATGCTAGAGACAACTCAAGGCGCCAAGGACGTAGTTACCGCCTTATCAGCCATATATCAATGATACGGGGCCCGCAGGCTACAGGAGCTCCGACGTGTGTAAAAATTCATAAAATGGTTATCCACGTGCCATCTCCGTCATGGCTTATCGCAACCCCATCTCACTGTCTCTGTGCTGGGTCTACCTTTTATAGCAGAACTTTTTACGTCATAATATTGTTTTGCATAACAACGGATAGCATAAACTTCATTTCGCAGAAAATCATTTCGCATACACTCAGTTGTCATACATTCAAAACTCATAATTTTGTTAGTCAGAATCATCTTTAGGCATAATGTTTATATCCATAATAATTAAAAAGCAGAACCATCATATCGCAGAAAATTCACAGTCAGAATCGTCTTTTGGCATACATTTTATATCGATAGTCATTAAAAGGCAGAACTGATTTTGAAACAGTTGATTCTGCATGTATTTACTCAATAAAACAGTTGATTGTGAAAATAAGTTGTTTTTAGTTCCTTGTAAGAAGCATTCAAACATGCAAACAAGAATACACCATGATATTACTACTAATATCAAAACGCTAACCTAAATGCTAATTACAAAAATATTGTCGGCTTGGATGCATGTAGCATGCAAACAGGCATACAACATGCAAGCAGGCATGCAACATGCAGCATGCATGTAGCATGCAAGCAGGCATGCAACATGCAGCATGCATGCAGCATGCAAGCAGGCATGCAACATGCAGCAGGCATGCAGCATGCAAGCAGGCATGCAACATGCAGCAAGCATTGTTTCTGTCACGGCTCCGGCGCTGCGGGGTTTGGGCGGCGCCACGCGAGCTTATCGTCACAGATGGTTTTAACGCTCACCACCGCAGCTTCGGCTTGCTGGCCGGCTTCGCCGGCCAGCCTCAGCCGCGGTGGCGGGCCTTCAAACCACCTGCTCCTCAGCTCGCGGGCCGCCCTACCCCTCCGCGCCTACGCGGGTTTAAATTACACTCTAGGGGTAGGGCAGACAAGACTGCGTAAAGTCGGTTTCGCAGCGATTCGTTTCTGTCACAAAATTTTGCAGCACAACGTATTGACTTTTTATGACACAAATTTAATTTAATATTGAAAATGCTACCAATACATGCTATATTTAGAACATTCTATGTCACTTTTGCAGACCATTCGATTTTAAATACATTGCACGTAGGTTATCTAACCATTCGACAGCATAAATTTACTTTATTTAAATTATCAGTTTTATTCCATATATATTATTATAAATTTTTGATGTTTTGAACACTAATTTTTACAAGAAGATACATCTATTTTAATTTTTGATGTTCAAATATGCACCCATACCAAATAATCGTATCTCTAAATAATTGTTATGCTAAACAAAATTATGCATAATATTAATTATGGCAAAGGTAATTATGCGAAACAAAATTCTGCCAAGATAAAAGTATGCCATTGTAAATTCGGACACGTAAATATTCTGCCAAACAAAAGTTATGCTAAATAATTTTTATGCCTTAAAAATATTCGATTAAATAAGATTATGCCATGTGAGTTATGCCAAATAAAAATCGGAGTATCAAGATTCTGCCAAATAGAAGGAACCCCTCTGTGCTAGTAAATTGTAATTTAAAGAAAAATCCTAAATATTTTTTGATACAGACCCATTAGCGCTTTTGGATTAACTACACCACTGGAAGGAACACAAGCAGGTTTACCTAGAGCGGGAAGAGTCATTAACTAATGATTTTCCACCAAACAGAAAGACGTCCAGTATGGTCCATAGGTGAAGGAATATTAAAATTTGTTTAGACCTATATCTGCGGGAGAATAAATTTTTCTGGAAGTCCATGGATTTATCTAATAGATAGCCTGTGTAGTTGTATTTTTGTTATATCAATAAAAGACAGACTAAGTAAACAAGTAATCACTAACAACCTGGATCCTTAAAGTCAGCTTTACGATTCTATATTCCCATCAGAACTTGGGCAATGTTTAATTTTTATATATTTATATAATTCTTCTGTACGTGTATGTATCACCAACTCCTCCTAAACGGCGTGACCGATTTGGATGTAAATTTCTGTGTATATTTAAGTATCTGGATAGTTTGAAAATACAACTGAACCCGGTGGTAGCTGGTGGCGCTGCAATCTGGTTCTCAATTTTTTGTCTAATGTCCAGCAGGCATGTTCGGGCAGGACAACATCTGTTGGGACCGCTAATATCATATAAGTTGTTTCAAAGAACTCACTATCTATTTCAGATCTGCCCTGACGATGGAGTGAAGCGAACATGACGATACTTGTATACGACTACTTCGACTTGGAGGAACGCTCCTCCAAGACACTCAACGTCTGGAAAGGTATAGTGTGACGGATTTATGCTTCTTTAAATTTTTAAGCGGCAGTGTGAGTATCTGTGCATTTAATTCCGGCCAGCTTCGCCTGGATAGCTTTTCATTTTCTTGGTGAAATATTGATTGACTAGCTTTTGCCCGCGCTTCGCCCGCGTACATAAAATATAGCCTATGTCACTTAGGAACAAAACAGTTAACGATCGGTGAAAAATTTTTAGCAATCAGACCAGTACTTCTAGCTAGAGATTACCTCCTACAAACGAAAAATTAAAAAAACAAAAAAAAAACTTTATCTCTTTATTATACAAGGTGCAGTTTTAAAACTGCACAATATTTCAGGAGGTTGTAGTAAAACTCATAAATAATCATATAAAAAAACGATACCTGGTCAATAATCAGTAATACTTGTTATTTAATTTTTTAATTACTCTAAACTAAATCGATTGATCGATGGCCGCGGGGGCGTGGCTAGGGTGTGGCGTGCGGGATGATGATTGGATGATACATTATTTATGAAACTATCGTTGCGAGTTAGTGTGTGTGAAAACGACCTTTATTGTTCCGTGTTTGTGTGTGTGAAAAAAAGCGCGGTTATAAAAAAAAAAAAATTACCTACTTATTTTATTATTGATTCGGGTCGAGAATCACTAACATAATTACCTCCTGAAATATTTTGCAGCTTCAAAACGACACCTTGTATTAGTGTAGATTTACATAATGTTTGTACTACTTAACCAACAATTTTTTTGTTTAAACTAATTTCTAAAGATCAAAGCCGTTTGAAAGGAGTAGGGAAAATAAGCGAATTTTTTTTAAACCTATTGACCAAGCTTAGCCGTTAACGAGAAGTAAGTTAGGCTTCAGAAAGACACTGTTTTATACCACTGCTCGGGAGTTAGGGCCTTAACTTTGAAGTGTTCTATGAATTCACCAATCAGTCCAATATTTGACATTGGCTTCTATTTGCGTTACAATAACCGGTTCTCTATCTTCTGTAATCATTCTATCCCGGGAAAATATGATGAATCCCGGGAAATGTCTTTGATCTCGGGTACCTTTATATTTAAAGTCATCGGTTCGACTATGGCGCCATGCCACGCTTGGTGGAGTGGTTGACCGATTTGCTGTTGCTTTACGTATTCTCACACGAAATAAATATTTGAATGGCTTATAGATGGTTGTACCCGGTCTGGGTGTTTTGTCTGGGAATTACTCCTGTGTCGTGGACAGAAGTAATTCCTAGTGTGGGGCAAAGTTTATATTTTCACACTAAACAACGGAACGGATTTGGTTGAATTGACAGTAGCTATTGTTCATTAATATATTCCTATTTATTACCTCACATGGGAACAGTTCCAATGACGAAACTGTTTTATCAGTCGGACCCATATTGAGCAAGAGGACCAGTAGGTACGATAGTTGTAAAGGAGATTTTACCAAATAACTTATAATAATAAATAGGTACCCACCCATTGTTTTTTTTTTTCTTGAATCATTATGAGGTCTAATTGCAGTCATTGAACCGCTGATCTAGCAGATTACCACAGAAGTAGTAGACTATGCAAGGCGCCAGATAAACACAATGACCTTTTCCTAAAATTTCCAATTTATCGAAGGTACCCGAAAAACCATCAATGAACTGTTTTTCATAAAAGGTAAAGGATCACGATAGATGTCGATTCAAGGCAGCTTTTTAAATTAAGAATGTCAATAAATATAGGAGGGTCAATGACCGTAGCCTTAGTTAAGTTATTGCCTGTGTTTAACCCCGATGCGCTTGCGCATAAGTTTAGCTAATCACACAAAAACGTCAGTCATGAAAGACTAACGCTTACAAGATACGAGTGTTCGTTATCTTTAAACGTAGACATTAACGATAAAAGGTGACTCAATATGCATCGGTGAACCACATTGCTGAAGATAGATATTAATGTTTTGGATAAGGCATTGTTTATTTTAAGTAAATTTATGTCCATGTGGTAGGTAGAGTTAGTATCACTACAGATTAAATATAATAGTACATTGTTACACTAGGAGTGAAAGTACTCATTTCGTCCCGAGAAGGAGTTGGCGGCCGAGCGCAGCGAGGTCGCTAATTCGAGGGGTTAAATGGGTTACTTTCAACCCGAGGTAAACACTGTGCTTTACATTACGAATACGAGGAAACTAAAAATAAAATAAAAAGTTTGTAAAATCTGAGTCGTCGTACGTATGATTTTAAGAAGGTATCTTTCTTCTGATTTAGGCGGTAAAAGGTATTCCACTACTGCTTTAGCCTCTTCTTTTATGAAATTAGGCGTTAAACACTATTTTAATCTGATAAACCTAACGTGTTAATACAAATCTCTGTTGTACGGAAATGTAAACAAAACTCGATAAAACCAACGACTAATTGCCACTTTCCCGCCATTTTGTTTTTTCTTTTTTCTTTGCGGCTGGCCAGTGCTATTCAGCCTCATTAATGAAAAATTAGAAAATAATTGTAATCTTTTAAAAATAAAGTATTTTAAAGAAATAGTTGAACAAATAAATCACTTAAAATATAACATTATTTAATTAATACTTGTATTTAAGTTATTTCAATTTTATATCGCGCTGTGATTGACTGGCTGTATGGAAAATTGGAACATGGTTCAATAGAAATGTGAAGATAGAACTAGTTTTTTTTTATAATAATTTGACAGCCGTCAGTTGTAAAGTGAAACTCCCTAGGGATGAAAAGTATCACTTTCAGCCCGCTCCTCAGGCAACTTCAGACCTACTTTCAGAGTATGAGTAATGAAATAGTAGTTTATGTGACTAGGGGATAAAGCAGTGTCTTTAAGTCGCGGGCGGCATGTTGAATTCCGAACGAAACGAAGGTTGCTGATTTTAATCCCGAATGATAGTGAGGGATTTATAAAATTAACTCCCGAGCATTGCGAGGGAGTTAATAAAGAAACCTGAGTGAAGTGAGGAATTTAAGCCGCCCAAGACAAAGACAGCTTTATCCCCGTGTTGCATACTCTATTTTTTACACCATCTGTGAGATAATTAAAAGACAATTTGGTCGACCAAATCATATATCAGAGAAATATAAGTATTATATTTACAAGTTCATCAAACAAACAAAATTCACTACTCCAAGATTCTATAGTTTCAATTTTCTATAATGCTCCCGTGTCGTCAGTATTGTACGTACGTTTTATTCTATTTTCTTTTTTTTTGTTAGTGGCCAGTTTGAATCATAGTGATTACATACTCTTTGGTTTGAATTTCGAGTCAACTTGTTCGATGCGCCTACATTTTAATTCACAATGTTGACGATTCTTGATGCTCCAAATTCAAATCTCATTATTTCCTAGGGATCGGCCATACTGCATTATGTCCCTAGGCATATAATGACTTAAGTGAGGTTTGTATGACGTGTAAAACGACATTATCGAGCAGATGGTGTAAAATAATTATTTAATCTTTATGCAAAGCATAAAAGTACAAAGGCGCCTAATTAGGCATTCTCTACCAGTCAACCTAGGGCGGTGAAGAGACAATATGATAGGTGCATAAAAATTAAGAGGTTATTAAAAAAACAAGGGTAAAAAAGTAATATATTAATAAGTATATAGCAAGGAAAAGATAAGAACTTTTGATAGTACAAGTACCTACTTGCTATTTTAAAATTCATCATGACGTGTTTATAAAAGAAACAGACGTTGTTTATGAAATATTGTTCAGTTCAATCAAAATCAAATAAACAGACTGATGAAATAAACAATTTTTTTTTTTTGGGAACTTACCCACATTCTCATCTTCCTCTAAACTGCCTTTTGCTCACGTATTAGATCCGAGTATTTTAAACTTGTATGGGCTTACTTTGAAAAGACATATCAGTAGATAATAGCCATGAAAATAAGTATTTTTTATACACTACTCGTATGAGATATTTATCTGTAATATTAGTACAATCTTCAACAATAAAATACGGTACTACAGAAGTATATAAGTAACATGGTAAGGATTTGTAGTATATAGTCTCTAGTTATAGTCTAGGTCCTTCTGCTGTAATCCATAACCCAAGCGCGAAGAGAAAAACTTTCACATCTCTAATATAAGTTCTCTTAGGAAACAGGAGTTATAGGTCCTTGAGACAAGGCTGCAAAAAAGCAGACATTCATTTTAAACACTAGAACAAAAATCCTAAATTCCTGAGTTGATCGCTCATTCGCCGTATTTAGCAGAACATAGACTAATCGTAGAGTCAATCAACCGGATAGCAGGTACCTACGTGAAGTATGTACTCATCGTTTATCAGTCTTATGTCACTATGACCTCACGTTTGCTAGCTCCACACCTTTTTTAGGCCACTTGAATTTTAAAATACTCTCAAAAGTGCTATTTTGCATTAACACCATATTTGAAGGTTTTTACACCATATTTTAGAGTTCCGTACCCATATTTCCGGTTTAAGGTTCCGTTGTCCGTCTGTCTATCACCAGGCTGTATCTCATGATCCATGATAGAAGCTATAACAACCAATACTAATAAAAACAGAATAAAATAAATATTTAAGTAATTCATCAAACGGGATTTTTTTTGCCATTTTTTGCTACGGATACGGAACCCGTCGTACGCGAGTCCGACTCGCACTTGGCCAGTTTTTTTCAGGAATGATTAATTTTTAGGAACTAGGACTTGTCGGTCGGATTTTAATGTTAAAAGTACTACTTGATCAGAAAGAAGGCCCAAGCCTAGCTGAGATGACAATGAGGCTCTAATAGCCAAAGTATCTAATGGTTCAGGGCATAGAAATATAAAAAACGGAAATCAGGGGATATGACTTGCATAAAATTTATCGCTGCTTTAGGGCTCTTTAAAAGATCGTCAATCATTGGAGAACCTTCATCTAATGACTTACGAGTATTATATGTAAGAGCTTCATAGTCACTTAGCTAATACCTATATTTTTGTTACTTAGTTTGTCTGAGCAGTAAAAAAAGAATAAAATAAAAATCTGTACGAGGTCTAAGATGCAACTAACTCAGCATAAGATGGAATATACATACAATACATAAAGCAACGCTGTGATAAACATTAAATAGACTAATCAAAATAAAATAAAAAATTAAGAAATAGATAAAAGAAAAAAAAAGAGAACTAAATACAAAAAAGGTGTACATTTTTGTCAAAGTCAAGCAAATATAAATAAATTTAAATAATAAACAATAAATAATTATAACCATCGACTGACGCCTTAATTCTCCAACAACATTTTTCAGCGACGAGTTACTTAGCATAGCACAATATAGCATAGCATAACCTTGTAATGTTCCCACTGCTGAAACTCAGGTCGTACGTCACATTCTTCTTTAAATTTTTGAATCTAGGACATGCCGGTTTCGTCACGATGTTTTCCTTCACCGTTTTGAGAGCAGCGGTGATGAAATAAATTACCTACACAAAGTTATTCTCCTGATTGAGTTTGAACCCGCAACCTACGACTTGTAAGTCGGGGCCATTACAAGTCGGTCACCACTGCTCTCAACTCTGACGAGTTACCTATTTTACTTTAATGTTACCCTGAGTTAATTCAAGCAATTTTCTCTTTTCAGCATGTCATCTAATACTATACGTATTAGCTGCAGCTTTCGGCATCACCAATTACGTATTTCTGCAAAATGCAATGCAATTAGTTGGCGACAACTGCCTTTTATATCCTCGTCAACTCGAGTTCCATACTGTTGAGCTTCCTGAGACTCCTGAAAGTGAAAATTACAATGAAATACATGATTTTACTAAGAATGTAACTGATGATGCTCAAGATAACGCAACCGTCCCTGCAGATGAGGATGGAAAAGTGAAGAGGGAGACGAATGATAATGAAACTGCGGTTACTGAGGCCACCTTAGATGGAGAAGCATTCTTTACTGGTAAGGAAGTTATATCTGCCTGTTTCGACGGATCGTGCCGATAATCCACTTTACATAAGTAAAACAACGTCGATTTCCACATCTATCTCGATGGGTCCCAAGAACAAAATTAAAAAAAATAAGACAAAATATATATTTTGAACGTATTCGACATTCGTATTGTACATACTAAAAACTATATGACAGTTTTTTTTTTTTGTTAAATTTCTTTTTAATACTTAATTGAAATATACAATCGAACACGATCTCATTATTTACACAGATCTTCAGTACCTCATACCGTAAATCGATAATAATTTTTCATATAGGTACGATTTTTTTCTTGAGACCCGTCGATCTGTAGCCTAATTCACTTAAAATCAAACAAGCCAAATATCGTTGAAGTTTTATAGTCGTTCGATCGAAGTCCTATCCAAAAGCGGTATTCACGATCTATCGACTTATTTCCAGTTACATTAATAAGTATTCTACCAGGATAATGTAATACAGGTTTTTTTTTTAATCGACGAATTTCAAACAACTTTAAAATCGGGTCGTTCAAACTCGATTGATGGATTGTGAATACAGAAATGGTCTAAACGACTAAATCGCTACGATATCGTTACGTTTTTCATTACGTGGATCAGGCTACTGTTCATCTGTTAATACTTCCAAAACCACGCAACGGATTTTGAAGCAATTTCCATTAATAGATAGAGCAATAAATGAAGATTAATGTGTATAATTTTCACGTATGACGCCGGATGGGTCACGTGTACCCACTAAATGTAATAGATTTTATTATAATCCTATAAATAACAGTTTTACGAGGCATTCAGGTCTAAGCAGTAAAATTATTGAAACAATAGAAATGGGTAGATACCTACTTAGTTGACTCAATTATTTTTTATGATTTGTATCAAAATGTAACTTTATTGAAAATCGCAAATACCTAGATAGATTTTTTTCTCAAATCACCCTTGTGCTATTCTTCTGTTTGAGGTTAGAGATATCTTTATTTCCCATAAGAATTTACAATTCACTTACATGAGAACTTAAAAATTAACTTACAAACATTATTGGTAGCGTACAGTTATAGTTTTGACTTTATTACAAATGTAAAGAGAAGTAATCAAAAAGTGTAGGGTAGTCGGAAAATACTTGCATAGTTTAATCGTAAACATACACGGAGTACGAACAACTGGAAGCGGCATTATACTAAGGTGCGCTTGGTTTGTTAAAGATGTATAATTTTAAATATTTTTTAAATAGTGACATTGTTTTTGCATTTTTAATATTATTTGGTAATTTATTATACAGTGCAGCACCTTCGTACATTACATTTTTTTGCCATAGTTTGTGCGTGGTGAGTATAATTGTATGTCATTTGTATTTCTAAGCCTAATTTTGTGTATTTGATGTTTTTTAATAAAATGTATTTGTGTATGAATGTTTTTATTAAGTATTTTTCTTATTAGAATGCAATTATTATATAAGTATGTTTGTGATATATTCATTAGCTTAGTTTCACGGTATATTTTTTGTGTTGGTGTACTATAATCATAGTGGAAGAGTGTTTTTATTAATTTATTTTGTGATATTTGTAGTGTTTCAATATTGGTCTTAGCCGCTGTTCCCCATACTTCTATTAGATAGTCCAAGTGAGGTTTTATAAGAGCGTTATATATATTATAACGTACTTGACGTGGAAGACATCGAACGACACCCCGTAGGGCTCCCGTGAGAGAATTCAATTTAGATTTAACCCTTTCTAAATGCGATTTCCAGTTCAGGTGGCTATCCAAAATTAGTCCAAGATATTTTTCGTGATCAACTTTTTTTATTGGTTGATTGTTTATGGTTAGTTGTGAGTTGTGTAATATATTTTTATTTTTCGCGGCAAAAATTATGTAATTAGTTTTGGCTATATTTATGGTGAGTAGGTTGCACTGAAACCACATATTTAAGAGTTGTAAATCATTCTGAGCGTCGCACATAACAGCGTCTACGGAGTGTCCAAAGTAAAATAAAGCTGTATCATCTGCATACAATGATATATCGCCTTTTAGTCCAATCCTGTGAATGTTATTTATATAGATCAAAAATAACAAGGGCCCTAATATTGATCCTTGTGGAATACCAAAATTTACGTTTTTAGGACTACTTTGATTTTCGTTAATCTTAACTACTTGGCGACGATTTGTCAGATATGATTTAAAGATATCAAACGCGCTACCAGTAACACCAATATCATTAAGTTTACCTAATAACAGTTTATGACTTATTGTGTCAAAGGCTTTTTTTAAATCTATGAATATTCCCATTGCTATCTGCTTTTTATCAATATTTAACTTAATTTTTGTTATTAAATCTATTGTTGCAGAAAGTGTATTGGATTTTGGCCTAAAACCGTATTGTTTTTTAAAGAGAAAGTTTTGTGCTCTTAGATGTTCATCAAGGCGGTTGTATAAAACACGTTCAAAAATTTTTGATAAAACCGGTAAGACTGAAATAGGACGATAATTTCCTGGGTCCGATTTACTTCCACTCTTGTAGATAGGACTCACTTTAGCAATTTTAAGGTTATCGGGGAAAGTTCCTGACTCTAAATTTTTATTTATACAATTTGTTAGTTCGCTTAGTATTAAGTTCTTTACGCATTTGATAGATTTTGTGTTTATACCATCTAACCCAGAGCTAATATTTAGTTTTAAGTTATCAATTATCTTTGAAATTTCATCTATGGTGCATGGTTTTATTTGTGACAGCGTAACCAAGGTTTCTGTTGCCTGTGTTCCTTTGGTGTATGTCAAATTATTGTGGTACTGTTTGGGGATTTGACTAGCCAGAACTGATCCAATATTTGAGAAAAAGTCATTAAAACATTCACAAATGTCAGTCTGATTAGTCAAAACCCCAGATGGTGTCACGATTTTACTCGGTGCAGATGATTCTCTGGCCCTGTTTTTAGAGAGATCATTAATGAGACTCCACATTTTTTTTGGGTTCTTCTTGCATTGGTCAAAAACATTTTGATAATAAATGCTTTTTGTTTGTTGTATAACCTGTCTAACTTCGTTTCTTGCTTCGGTAAATCTTTCCCGCAATGATTGATCATTTACGCGTTTTTTATGCATCTTCCATAGTACATTTCTTTTATTGATTAGGTTTATGATTGTTTTGTTTATCCAGTCTTGCCTGGGTGGATTTAGTACTTTAGTTTTTATTATTTTACTGCTATTGATACTGGATAGTAGCCTTTCTTCAAATTGTTGGTATTGATTATTTTCATTGGTATTCTTCCATTCTCCGATAGTATTGTACAGTTTTTCATAATTTATAGCTTCATATTTTATTCTTCTAGGTGGTTCTGGTTGATATTTTTTAATTTCTAAATATAGTTGATTGTGATCCGATATAGCAGATGCAATTACAGCAAGATGGAACTTGGTATCGGGAAGATTTGTGGATACGTGGTCTATTATAGTTTTCGTTTTTGATGTTTCTCGTGTGCAATAATCTTCCTCGATTTTGTTTAGAAGTCTATGTCCGCTAGTTTGCAGTTCTTCTTTGTACTTGATAGTTGTCTGATCCAAATTCAGCAGGTTAATATTAAAATCTCCAAATATGATAGCTCTTTTTCGCCTATGCAATTGCTTGGTGTATGTTTCAAGGAAACCTTTGACATTAGAAGCATCTGGTTTTCGATAGATGCCAGCTATGTCGAGGGAATACTTTTCAAGGTGTATCCAGATGTAGTGGTTATCATTTAGGGATAGTTCTTCAATCAAGTGATGTTTCAAGTTGTCGTGAGCAAAAATTGATACACCACCACCCCTTGCACCGTTTCTATAGTTATAGTAGTGAGTTTAACCAGGAATTTGGAGTCTTTTAGCTTCATCATCAGTTTTTATCCATGTTTCAGTAAGTATAATAATATGTATAGTACTGCGAAAAGATTCCACTACACACTTTAGTTCGTCCAATTTTCCTGGTCTCACAATGCTACGGACGTTTGCATATAAGAATTTTAGAGACTTATTGCTCGTGGTGACATCGTCGTAATTGTCATTTATTTGATACGTTATACTGTCTATTTCGTGAGAATTTTTGTTGACGTTCATGACTTTTGACGTTAGTTTTTTGTAGGTATTTGAACTATTTTTGGAACACCTCTAACGTACTTAATTGTTAAATTTTTGTCGCCATTTTCAAAGCGATCTTTTATTTCATCTTTGAGATTTTTCAAATAAGTTGAGGGGTTTGATCCGAGTAAATTTTGATATTGTCAAGTTTAACACCATGTCTTCCACGCAAGACAGCTATTGCGGCTTCCGATGATTTGAAACACACTTTTAGAAGACGATTTTTAGCAGGGTTATATTTACCAAGACGGAAAAGTTTCTCAGGTAAGCAATTTACTCCTGTCATCTTTATAATTTTAATAATTTCTTCCATATCAGCATCATATCTTTGGTCCTTTGATTCAGAGATAGGCTCTTTTATTCCCATGATTATAATATTTTTGCTCCTTAGTTCACGTTCTCTGATTTCCGACATAATGGACTCATATGCGTCTGAAGTTACAAGCGATGGAATAGCGGGCATTGAGCTCTCTTTCATCGTGTCAATCTCAGATTGTATTTTTTCGAGTTTTTTGTCAGTGGCAATGGCTTTTAATTGTACTTCTGAAACATCTGATTTCAATTTAGTTTGTTCAATAGCAAGGTTTTTTATAGTAGTTTGAATGTCGTCCATTTTTTCTTTAATTGCTGAAATATCGCCTCCCACTTTATCCATAAATTCTTTCTGGTTAGCTGAAATTGTAGACATCATTTGCAACATTTGTTCTCGAAAATCGCTTAGCTCTTCCTTAGCATAGTCAGAAAATTTTATCTTATTACGGAACGTAACTTGGTTTGGTTCCGAACCACTCAGGCCACTTCCAGGAGGTGATCGTTGTACGCTCATGATCTGTGGTACAAATACCACTTGTGAAGTAAGTTACGATGTGAATTGAGTGAGTGGGTCAAAAAATAATGAGCCCGTCTCTTTTCCCCGAGGGGGTGAAGAGCGGTTACCTTGCTTAGATGTTGAGTTTCTTCGCAGCAAAAGTAATAAGAGCCCACTGCTAGTTCAATACACTTAGAAACTTGAGTTACACAACTATAAGTATTATATTTGGTTAATGAGTATTTTAAGTAACTTTTATAATTCGTTAAATTGTGAACGACACGTCTGCTCTGTACGCAACCAGGACGACGATGTTTCTTTCTTCTTTTCTTTTATTACAGTGTGTAACTACTTAAATTGTTAAATAAATAAATTAATCTGTTTAATATTAAGTCATTAGAATAGAAACCCTTCAAATCTTGTGGTAGGGACACTATCAACTAACATAAGGACGGATATATACCTAATGAATTGTGACGTCATCACCGCCATTAGATTACGTTTGTGCAAAAGAGATATATTTATATGTCAATTATGCCCACTCTCCCCCATAGGCAACCAATATTTGAAATGCTAAATTGCTGCTTGATACTATTTTCAAAAAAGATACCTTTGTAGTAATATTTAGTAAACAAATATAAACACAGGAAAATGACCTAATGGAACAATTTGCCTGCTGAGGTCTTCCCGTCCGATTATAATTTAGGTGTCTTCAAGGCTAGAGTGTATAGACTCTTAATAAACTAGTGCACCTCACCATCAACGATTGCATCACTGCTTGCCATCAGGTGGGATCTCAGTCAAGCACTAGTTTATATCAATAAATAAAAAAAATTAAAACTTAGATGTTGATGTGTTCGACGTAACAAAATATGGTAGTGAAAATGTTTTCCCAGAAAGAAAAATCTGCAAGTCCATCTCATCTCTTACGTTTTCTGATCTAAATTGTTTGTTAAGGTCCTGAAAAACGTCCCGTCGGCAAACCTTGGATAAGTCATCTCTCTATAACTCTCATCGCAAAAAGGAAACTCAAAAGTAACAGGAATTATTTTACCCTAACGTGTGAATTTATACACCGTTAAATTTTAATCGTTTTAATCCCGTGGAGGGTCGATCCGGTACATGAAACACTATCGATTTGTAACTATAAAATTAAAAAATAAAGTACCTTTGTTTCATGTACCGGATCGACCCTCTGCGGGATTAAAACGATTAAAATTTAACGGTGTATATTATATTTGTTTTATTTAACTGTGAGGCAAAATTAACTAACAATATTTGTTTGAAATATTTTAATGGATGATCAAAATTAGTGACATTTTAGTTGTGAGTAATCCCTGACGGCGTAGAGTAGGGAATTGTAGTTGCATGATTTTGTTTCTAGAAAATAGAAGCCCCGTAGTAATGCATAGAATAAAAGTTACTTTTATAGTTTACCTTTTTTAAAATCCTGTCGAATGTGGAGATCTATATCATATCCTTAGAAGTAAACCTAAAAGCGTTTCACGACTCTTTCAAAGCTGCATCATAATTAGCTCCAATTCGAAGGCGCGGTTTAACTCGTGAGCATTAAACATTGCTTATTCGGCTCTATAACGCCTTCGTCTTTTCACCGCGACTGCAACGATAGATTTCGTCCGCACGTATAAAAACGTATCTGTCGTGGCCAAATTTTAGAATTGATCACATCATGACATGAACAATTAAACCTGCCAGATCGTTTATCCTCGTTTGGCCATATCATTAATACATTAATGATTTCAATAATAATATAAGGTCTAAAGAAAGTAGGCCAAACGAAGACTGAAATATCATCAAAATTTAACGTTTAAAACGATAAGGCTAGCTTTACTTGGTCATATTATTTATTTATTTATTTAATCATAGGATAACCAACAGCTTATAACAAAAGAATAACAACAGTACAAGAAACATTGAGCCAATTACAGGTTCTCACGGGTAGAAATAGTTAAAGTAATAGAAAACTTAAAAGCACATTGAAAAAAAGAACATAATTAAACATGAAGTGATCAATTTCTGAGATATGGCCATGACATATATCTAGATACTATTTCTTCAGCTTTGGTCAGTTCTAGAACTCACCTCAGGCTTAGTATGACCAATCTCGTGCCTAATCTCCTGCAAGGCGCGGGTGGTGGTTGAGCAGTCAGGGTGTCTTCGAGCTCCGACAACTGCGCCATGACGGCGTTTAACTTGTTTTCCTCCTCAAACTGTTTTCAGAGAACAAAACGCACCGCTTGGCGTTGGACGCATCGAGGACGCTATTCGAGATGAACTCCGACTGTGACTTTGCCGAGTACATGCCCATTGTGTCCACGATCTTCGCTGGAGTCTGGATCACCCTGTTCACAATGTGTCCGCGGGGAGGTCACACCAGAACCGGGTTAGTCACTAAGCACTATTCCCCCATAACGAATAAGAGGAAAATCATTTAATTATATCAACTTTAGTGTGGTTTCCGTTAGTTTTGACGACGAATGTAGTAGTAATTCTCCATCCAATAAATACTGACTGTAATAGTTTTTTTTTTTATTGATGATAATTTGGCGCTTGACCGCCATAGTATTTATATTTTCTATTGATAGATTCGCGTTAGACGACTATCTCAAATGCAATGATGCACGCGTAGAGTCGAGGCTTCAGTCTTGAGTATCGACGCCGAGTTCTCTGAATTGTCGGTTTTCTACCGGTTGCATTTCGCGGAGTGTGCGTTGTGATGGCATAGCCTAATTCCGTCAAGCTCGTTCCCTCATGAGACCATCAGGCGTACGGCGTTGCGCCAGTGGTACATGGTGGACATTTTGGGAACACATTAGTTGTGCATAGAGCTAAGGAGTGAAATTCCCTGCCAGAGTATTTGTTTCCTTATAGCTACAACCTGGGGATAGTGAATAAGTTACTTCTAGGCAAGCGCTTCCCATCGTCGCTTTCCATTAGGTGAGATAGAGGCCGAGCGCGATCTTGTCAACAATAAAATAAAATAAAAAATCTCTTCTGATGGTAACGAACGACTGGTCAGGCTTCGACGATGATCGACGATCAATGGAGCACGTTTGCGTAAAACCTATCCACGCTTGATTTAGTCTGTTATGTTCTTCTTGACAGCGATAACGCTATCAAGAAAAACAGACTCCGGCAGGCAAGTCCACTGTGTATAGCAGAATGCATAATTACCATATAGGGGAAGTGGAGCAGATTCATACAAGGGGCACCTTCATACACTAGAAATATCTGTTGTTAGGCGCACATCAATTGAACGACTTATACGTGTATGCGTAGCTTATACAAGGTGTCGTTTTGAAGCTGCAAAATATTTCAGGAGGTAATTATGTTAGTGATTCTCGACCCGAATCAATAATAAAATAAGTAGGTAATTTTTTTTTTTATAACCGTGCTTTTTTTCACACACACAAACACGGAACAATAAAGGGCGTTTTCACACACATTAACTCGCAACGATAGTTTCATAAATAATGTATCATCCAATCATCATCCCGCACGCCACACCCTAGCCACGCCCCCGCGGCCATCGATCAATCGATTTAGTTTAGTGTAATTAAAAAATTAAATAACAAGTATTACTGATTATTGACCAGGTTTCGTATTTTTACATGATTATTTATGAGTTTTATTACAACCTCCTGAAATATTGTGCAGTTTTAAAACTGCACCTTGTATAAATGTGTGTTGGCTCATGGAGTTTGACAGCAGTCGGTGTGAAAAGCGTATACGAGGTGGCATGGAAAGTGATTCGGTCACGCCTAATTAATTTTATAAACTCACTTTGTACATCTTTTTATTGATAAAAGCTGTTTTCTAGATTAATCAGCACTATTTTATTTAAAAGATAATAAGGTCAAGTTCGTGAATTGATATGTGAATAATTATATATACTGTTCTTTTTTTTTAGGAATATTTTTATTTCATTATCTTATGATGGGGTAGGTTCATACAGCAACAAGCGGGGTACATTCATACTGTATGAATGTACTGTATACTTATATGGATGATTATATGTTGGTACTACTACTAAATATATATTTCAGTACTGATATGACTGATCAGAAAGACTATTAGGTTAACTAAGTTCGTTCAGTGCCATAAAAAGAAAAACTACCTACATTTATGTTAGGTATTTTCTTTTTTAATTAGTATTATTTGATTACTAGCTTTTGCCCGCAGCTTCGTCCTCGTGGCATTAGGTACTTAAGGAATCGGGATAAAAGGTAGCCTATGTTCTTTTCCATGTCAAAGGCTATATGCATGCCAAATTTCATTCAAATCGGTTAAGCCGTTTTTGCGTGATTAAGTAACAAACATCCACACTTTCACATTTATAATATTAGTTAGGATCACTCGAATATTATGTGCCCATAGTTTATAATTGCTTTTGTTTTCAAAAACGTATTTTGACATTTTGATTTTGATAAATAATTAAACATTTCACGCTCAATTTAATGTTTTTTTTCATATGTATGAATCTGCCCCTGAACTCCCCCTGCCTGTATGAAAGTGCTCCGCATGTGTATTTACTACAATCACATATGTTTGATATAAAGTTAGATAAGTAAGACTATTAGTTTTGGTGAATCGATACGGATATTTGGTATCAATATCTGAAAATTCTATATGACAAAATATAAAAACTGTATGAGGCTGCCCCACCTTTCCTTAGGTAAAAATGCTTTATACATAATCCTGTTTTCTTCTTATCTTGCAACATTAAATTATTTTGGTATTTGACCCAACCACAAAAGGAAACTAATTGAGACAGGCCATAATCCGACCGACGAACTTTTTAAATGATTCGGGAGACAACCACAAATTATAAACAAGACAGATTTGTAATTGGAACAACAGAACAACAATCTTTGGCCACTGTCCAACGAGGTCAGTATTCGGAAGACCTGACAAATCTTGTTAACGATGTCTGTTAATTAAAAAAGAAACTTGTTTATAAATAAAGTCAGTTAAATAATAATTCCTAATTTATTTTAAATAACAATAGCAGTAGTTTTATGTTAAAGTAAAAATAATAATTTTAGTTCATTATTTTTTTAGTCATTAGGACTAATCCTGTAGGGTTCCCCTTTCTGTGGGGGGTTAGAAAGAGACAAAAAGTAGCCTATGTCACTCTCCATCCCTTCAACTATCTCCACTTAAAAATCACGTCAATTCGTAGCTCTGTTTTGCCGTGAAAGACGGACAAACAGACACACACACACACTTTCTCATTAAAATATTAGTATGGAAGTATGGATCTTAGCCGTGTGCAGCGCCCCTTAGTGAATTCCACTGCGGGAGATGTAACCTACGACAAATTTATTATTTGCGGTTGGTACAGTAATCGGGTCTAGGGATCGAACCGCAAAATTAAGTTTGTTTTTTAATGCATATACTTTTCCGGGATAAAAAGTACCCAGTGTGGTGCCCAGGATATTAAAGAATAATTATACCAAGTTTCATCGTAATCGAACCGGTAGTTTTTGCGTGATGCCTGAACAAACAGACAGACAGACAAAAAAATGTTTAATCACATTTTTGGGTTCGGTGTCGGTCTAGTAACACATTTATTTTTTTGATATTTTCAATGTACAGAATTTTCTTTTACAGGTTTATTATAAGTATAGATAATAAACGTACCTACATCTTGAAAGTTCATCATATGTTCAGAATCGGCTACTGAATAGATTTCAGCTATTAACGAAATAGGTAATTTTTTCAACGACATATTTTGATAAATTCTTGATAAGCCAGCGTCGATGCGCTACCGGCCAAAATTGACATTGATGTTCCACGTTTCTAGTGCGAGTAATTTAATTTTCTACTTAATTGGGTTGTATGTGTGTACATAGGTATAGGTCGCGCGGTGAATCAAGATCGCTCGGTGAAAGTAGTGGGGGCAATTGGCGCATGTGTACAATTGCGCACAGAAATTCTTATTATGTTAGGATTTTATTTTTAATTTCGTATGTTTGAACCTTAGTAACATAACTTATAATAACACTTGTTTTTGATTGTAATTTATCTTGTAAGTAGGTAAATTCAAAAAATTAAAAATTATAAAATAAAACATAAAATTAAAAAAAATAATTTCGTTAGTTTCTTTCTTTAACGTAATAATTCACGTCGTAAACCATTTTTCTGGCTAGCAGTTTTAAAACTTTATTTTTAACCATTTTTTTTTTACGACTACGTATTACTATTACGATAACACAAGCTGTACGCAACAGTACCCAAGTACAACAGTATCCAATGAGAGGCGAGAACGCAAAGCGGGAATTGAAGAGCGACTCTATCTACCAATGACGTGTCGCCGACGGCGCACACCCGCCCGTACGTCGCCAAATAGACCGTAGAATTGAATACTGCGCATGCCCCTTCCACTTTTGCCGAGCGATCTTGATTCATCGCGCGACCTGTACACTATTTCAGTTATACAGGGTTATTTGAAAAACACTATTAGGATTATGGTACTAACATCAACGTTTTTGCCTCTCCTGTAAAATTTACTTTTTGGCACATACTGTTGTTTACCTCTGAGGTACAGTTTTGTTCTATGACTTTTAATAATAATTTACCATATTTTAGTTCATCAGATTTTCATACAGAAATATTTAAATTGAACGTTCTAAATATTATTACGAATTCTATGCGAAGCAAGCGATTGTACAACAGTGCAGGGGAGTGGGGATCGGGCGGCGAGGGTGCTTGATGCTCTTGCGTAGTATGATACAGAACAGATGTAGTTCTTATAGCAAAATACAGAGTTGAAATGTGTTAGATAAAACAATGTAATTTTGAAGGTTTGTTTTTGGTAAATAAATTATGTTTCGTAAAAAGTCATGTACCACAAAAGTTGTTGTTTATTATGTTAGTAATTATAAATACAGTCCTGCAGCTTTAGGCCTGTTAGCTTTTTACAAATAACCCTGTATCATAACTATCTGATGTCATTGTCACTTCTTAATCGGCTTCATCACTTTATCTTATTACGAACGTTTGTCTATTTTAGGCTGCAACAACCATGGCGTATCCTGCCTCCAGCGCTGGTGTTCGCGCTAGTGATGGTCGGCGTCACTGGCCACAGCTTCACCCTGACCAACGGAGGCCTTCACGCTTTCTGCGCAGCCTTCTATAACGTCACTAATTCAACCACGTAAGTATGTGCACTGTGCACCACTTAAAACTTACGAGCGAGTTTATAAACTAAGGCGCTTTGTTTTAAGTTCAAAATACCTACCTTAATAAAGTTAAGTAAACAATTTTAGGTAGACAAAAATTTTTGGAGCTACGTGCTGTAAAATAATAGGACACAGTAGGGTAGCTAGCCGTGGACCTTCGCCCACGCCCTCGCACCCGAAGGGGCACATGGGCCCTCGCACAAGCGAGGTTCTTTAAGATGAGGTTTTTTTATTATTGAAAGGTTCGCATTTGACCACTATCTCACCTGATGGTAAGCGACGATGTGACCGAACATGGGTTACAACAGTTGCTGTCTCGTTTTCGAATTTATGAAAAAAAAAGGCTTCGCTAACGTGACTTTGGCCACGTCTAAATTAGTCTTATACTGTGTGCAGTATAACTCCAATAGGTACTATAACATAACTGTACTAAGATGGCTTCTATTAATTCCAGATGTTCTTCAGTGGACGCATTCCTGGAGCCGAGCTGGAACGCCACGTGGAGTTTCGGCGGGCGGGTGGCGGCGACGCGCGCCACTAGCGCGGGCGTGCTGGCGAGCTGGGCGTGCGCCGCCGCGCTGCTTCTGGCGCGCTGTCTCGTCGCGCCGGACTTCGTGCTCAGGCGGACTGATGTCTACCTCACTAAAGACCCTCAACAAGTTAGCACTTCTTAAGCGGGAACTACGTTAGACCGATGCACATGTGGGCCACGGCTGATTTGTACGTAGAGTCGCGTCGCATGGCGTGTATTTAATGTAGCTATACAAGTCTAGTAGTCTATATATAGGGTGACTGGCAATTAGTGTACGAAAAAAAAATCAGCTGTTCAGTACATTTATGGTTGCCTAATGTACTGAACAGCTGATATTTTTTTTCGCGATTTCAGCTTTGCTCCTATAATAAAAATTGTTTGTTATAATGAGCACAATCCCGTGTTTAAGTATCGTACAATAATTACCAGTCACCCTATATATAAAAATCAATGCCACTTTTCGTTGTAATTTTATAACTCAAGAACGGGCTCACCTATCCAAACCAAATGTTTAAGCTTTGTCCGGCCTATTTAGTAGATGGTTTATGTGAAGTTTGGCAGGGTACAGTAGGGTAGTGTCAGGTAGAGTAGAGTAGGGTAGTGTAGGGTAGAGTAGGGTAGAGTCGGGTAGAGAATAGAATAGAATAGAATAAACTTTATTGTACACCAAAAGTAAAATTACATAAACATAAACTTAAATCTATGGGTAAAATCAGGCGGTCTTATCGCTTAAAGCGATTTCTACCAGACAACCTTAAGATGGATTGAAACGAATAAAACAATACAGGGGTAGTCTGCGGTGTACTGCTAATAGATATCTTTGAAATAATATATATATATATATATATATTTATATTTTTATGTAAATACTTACACAATTTCAACACAAAAAAAAAACAAAGAAAAATAAAATCAAAATAAAGTAGGGATGGTGAAAGAAATTGAATTAAATAGCACCAGGATAGCGTTAGACTAGAGTAGGGTAGAGTAGGGTAGAGTAGGATATGGTAGAGTGGAGTAGGGAGGAGCGGGAGCGGAGCCGCGCGGGCAAAAGCTAGTTGCCATATAAAATGTAAGGAGACCGACGCGCCCAGATCGCCGTACGTGGCCCACGTGTACCTAATGTATCCAGTTCTACCATTATTCTTCTAATTTATGAGTTACAAGAATAAAGGTTATGTCTCTCGAATACCTACATAAAAATCTCGTAGAGTCTGTCTAATAAGTTAAACGACTTGGGTAATTATTAGGATTTAATGAATTCTGATGTAGTCAACACGGATTCAACAATCAAGGTTGATTAAAAGATAGAGATCATTGTTTACTAAAAGAAGAACCTTATAAAAAGTACCGAATATAAGTATTTTTTAAATGATTAAATATTATACAAAATTCCCAAGTCGGTTTACTTATTAGACAGACATACCTATCACTGTATTTGGTATCTAAATCCTCCGAAACGGTTAGAAGCCTTTTTTAATATAACTCTTTCGAGGTGCCGATTTTAAGGGGATCGTTATTAGGTTACATTTCTGAACTCTAAGTGTATTTGCTGTGCGCTACAGTGTACGATAAAGAGTTGATCATACCTACTTATTTATGATAAAGCAGCTTTATATAAATGTTTATACTGATAAAACCTAAATAGTTTAGCGGCCCCCAGTTTTTTTTTGGCCCTCTGGGCCTTTTTTTCGGCTAGTACGCCACTGGACAGTAACCGATGAACGAGATGCTACAATAGATTATCAAGATATATAAACTGAGCACCAATTGCACTTTCTTTTAGCCACTTAAATAACGAGTGGTCACTGTGTATAATTTTTAATTCTTTAGTGTATAGTAGGTACCTACACATAAATTTAACATAATTGATTTGACAATTTATATATAAATGCAAGCTAAACTAATAAACAACACTTCTCCCAGCAAATCTTTGAGTGACGGAGAGATATCACATGAGTAGTAGGTGTTTCAAGTACCTCATATTTTTTAGTGTGTGCGTGAGTCTAGTAAGTACTTATACAGGGAAATTGAAAAAATACCCGAAACCTCTTAATCCTGCCTTCATATCATGACCCTGAACAACATTTGTTCTACGACTTTGACCTCAACTAAACAACGTAGCCAAAAACAATTTGTTTTCATTTATTTGTCGTCTGTAAAATTTGCGTATACTACGCGCGCGCGCGTACCCATTTTGCATTAACGGGCGTCCGCGCCGCGCGCATGTTAAATTGGACCTTGTCGACTTGCGTTTAACAAGGTAGGTACCGTACCTACAGCTGATTTGCTCAATTATTGGCGATTATTAAGTGCAAGCAAACAAAATCGAGTGAAATAATAAATGTAGGCAACATACAAGTAGTAGGTACATTGACCCCAGAATATTTCATCGCATGGTTCTACGCTAATAAGTATGTACCTACATAACAAAGTGTCATTCTTCAATATCAACAGATGGATGAAGGACCTACATTACTTAAAACAGTTGTTTTGATGGACTACTTAGCCTTGTTGATAAGTGCGTCTCCTGCCAGGGTTGCGGAATTTGTCCGAAAGGGTTACCGTGGCCCTGGAACGCAAAGGGCATACGAAGGAACACGGGTGGGTTTTAGTCAGTAAGAGTCTGACACTCCCCTCCGCTCCGCCCAGAGCGGAAGAAATCATTTGATGATTACCCATCCAATAAAAAAAAAATGTGTCTCATCTATGATAGGTAAGTGCAGTGCCATTTACTCTGAATGGCCGTTTTAGCGAAAATAAGTACCTACACGACTAAGTTCTGCCTCATTGGTGTTGTGGTGTGGGCAAGCGCGGCTACTAAGCGCGAGGTCCTGCCGTCATCGATCTTAAACATCTGGGCGGAGTCAAAGCGCTAGGCCTTGCGCGACAAAACAAAACATTGTGTTACGCGGCGCGTCATTGTGCACCAGAACCATTATTATGATCATAAATTATTATTTTAATAGAAGGGTACAGTAAGCGGAAGTGCACGCTAAGGATTGCATTGCTGTGAACAAGCGGTACAGGCCATACCTATATCTGGTGGAAGGTACCTAACCCAATGAGATTTTTAATTAAAAAACAATATGTTCACTTATTTAACAAAAAAAAAAAACAGTGTAAAACTTCAAACAGCTGATTCGCAAAAGTTCACGTTTGAGGTCAACTAGCTTTATACCTACGAGAGCGCTCGACAAAATCGAAACAGCTCGCAGGCTGATTTTAAAAGATTTTTGTCAGTTCGGTTTTTATGTTTATCGCAAAACGATGTGGACCACATATTTCTATGATGTGGACTGTGTCTGTTAGTCGTAAATTCGAATTGATAAGTTATCAGAATAACAATCTTTTCTCTGAGTGTCTTGTCTGTGTGTGTGTATTTGATGTTCTGAATTGAAATGAAAAATCGTATTGTGAACGTGTTTACAATGCTGCGTGAGGAGTGTGTCCAGGACCCCACTTTTTTACCTCGTGTCCACTCTGAAACTCTGCGCCGTGCTCAGGATCTAGCGAGCTGGTGGCGACCAATTTAGTTAGAATCTTAAGAAGTCTATGATATCTTGAACACGTTGGAAATGAAACGGGTATTTGCCTTCATTGTGTATGACACTCCAAGCAAAGTGTTGGGGAACGTTGAATCGTGCTGCTGCGTCGTATGTGCTGGCTGACGGATTTGCTGCAAAGAAGTCCAGTATTTCTTCTTCTTCACGCACTGTATGGGTTGGCGGACGACCGCGGTCATTGGACCTAGGTCGAAATTGACCGTGATCACGTAGACGCTGTGTTGCAGATAACATTGTTTCATAGCATGGTCTACGTGAGTTAGGGAAACGTATTGCGTATTCACGGCAGGCCAACGACACGTTATCATCGCACCTTGCAAGCATCCGCACCATCTCCGTGTACTCAATGTTGGTATAGTGGTAAGACATAATACTTAATATGTATGTACTTAATTTACTAATACGCGGGAATTTCGATAGCGGTATACGCGCACGCGTGTTCTTACGAGTAAGGCACTCATGCGACTGTCACCCCGCAACCCCGCGCTGTGCGCCCGCTCGCTTCCTTTTGATCTAGCCGCGCCGGCCGGGCGGCGGCCTTTCGTCGGTCACCGCATAAATGATATACTTATGTTTATTTTTTTTGTATGGAAAAAAAATGCTTCGAAATTCGAAAAGTCGTAGAACAAATGTTGTTCAGGGTCATGATATGAAGGCAGGATTAAGAGGTTTCGGGTATTTTTTCAATTTCCCTGTATAATCACCAACCAACCATTATAGGATAAGACCTGATTAAAACTACTTGCTCATCTTTAAATTCTTTACAGAAAGTCATCCCCCACCTGTTGAAGACTCAAAAATTTCACAAGCGGTCGAACCAAAGCTCGCCGAGCAAGCGCGACAACGCGTCGATGCGATCAGAGCCTACAGTCACCACGGAGCTGGTGACGGCTTCGGTGGAGGCAGGGCAGGACTCTGTCCCCACATCCCTGACGGTGACGCCTGTCACCTCGCCGCGCAAAACTGACGACATAGAGATGACGTACACGTCCCAAGAACGCAATCACAACCAGTAAAAGTTTAAAGTTTTCCTGTTGATTATAATGTGAAACTGTACCACTAATGTACCCGCTTTTAAAGGCAGTTGGACTTACCAGGCTTGTGATTGTTGAGCCAGTCTTTTTAATGTCGACTCTATTGATCTTTTGAATGTTTCGTACAACAAGCGGATTTTTATTAAAGTCCCTGGCACCATCCAGGCAAGCAGAGTTCGACGAGATAACAATATATAAAGAAAAACTTGACATAATACCTATAGATGATATTTTTAACAACGCTCAACGGAAGCGATTATCGCCTAGTCTGAAGTTCATAAAGTAAGTTAGTTTCAGTGGCGGAACTATGAGGTAGCAAGGTTGGCAAAATATTACGGCCCCCTGGGCCGACGGGGCTCACGGTCTTAGAGGCCGCGAGCTCAGTTTTCGGGGGCCCAATCCAATCAATTTGCCACGGGCCTCAGATTATATAGTTACGCCACTGGTTAAACTATGCGTTATTATAACTAAGTATATCTAATAATATTGAATCGTAAGTAGGAACGTTTTTCCTATCATTATTTTTGTATTCTGAATAAAAATGATTCTTCCAGTGAAGTCTTTCTTGCAGAGTTACTTAAGTTTACAATTATTTTTTAAATTGTATTGTTTGCCATTTAATTTACAAATAAATATGTACAAGCTGTAAATCGCGACAATTTTATTTCAATTCCGAACATTGGGGGTGAGGAGATTACATGTCCGGGATTGTGATATATATTTAAAAATGCTGTAAGGGACAGCCCTCCACAAACTTTAAGGGCTTGCTCAGTAGACGAAACTGAACAACCCACCATAAAAAATTTTTCAGGAAACGAAAAAAAAATTCAGCCTCTCCATACAAACTGTCCAATCAAGTTAATAATTTTGTATGGTGAGGCGATATTTTTTTTCGTTTCCTGAAAAAAAATTTTATGGTAGTTTGTTCAGTTTCGTCTACTGAGCAAGCCCTTAAAGTTTGTGGAGGGCTGTCCCTTACACCTTGTAGATGTCTAGGGCTGCCATCCGTCCGGGTTTCCCCGGATTTGTCCTAGTTTGGAAGACGTCCGGGGAGCGTCCGGGCGGGGTTTCAATTGTAGTCCGGGATTTTGATTAGATCCCGTTCCCATAATTTACGTAAATAAAAGCTATGGGTTAGGTATTTCACCGCACGCACTGCCGACGCTATTTTACTACGCAAGCGGCGAGCGGGTATGGGGCGCGTTCGACCGACGCATGGTAATGATATTAATTATTATAACTGTAATGGCTTTAGTATAAATTATTATAACTTTCTGAATTTGATTTAAGATTTCAGTTCTTTTAAAACTAAAGTAAATATTGTTAATTGTATGGAAAAATAAGAAATTAAACAATTTTTCATTTAATTTTATTAACTGAGTAACTATTGGATTTGTTTATCTTTTATTGAATACCTAAGAAGGTTAAAAAATAAAGCAAAATTACTCACTTGTAGTCACAAAAACGATTAAACACACTATTTCATGCAACAAAAGAGGCTTACAATTAAAGTTCACTTCTATCAAGTACGGAGTGAAATATATTTTAATCAAGATGTAAGTAAATGAAAAAAGTATTGAAAAGTCCGGGGTAAAAGCTCCAAAATCCGCTTCCGGTCCTGGGGGACAGGTTTTAGAGATGGCAGCCCTATATATGTCTATCTTGGCCAAAAAATTTTCTTTCAGGCGTGACCAGATAAAGCGCTAGACTACTACTGAAAGCGCCTGGAGGAGATTTTTTTCAATGAAGGATTTAGCTTCCCAAAGAAGATCTTCCGCTATGCCTGAAACAACAAATCCCGAGAAAGTTAATGTGTAACAAATCCCGAGAAATGTTTGTGGACGCAGGCCTCAAGTACTTTGGACAGGAAAGAAAGAATAGAAATTGGACGAAAATGGTTAGGCAAGGGGCTGGGGGGGGGTCGGGAGATTAAAGATTTTATTAAGTGGACAAACGTTATAGCCATACGCCACAGGGATGGGAATTGTTCGAAATCAAGGAAAAAATTAGTAATGTAGGTAATCGGTGGAAAAAAAAAGTCGTGGAACAAAGTAATCATATAGGTAACGACTGATTTCGTCGTGGCCCACAGCCTGGAATAATTCGTTTTGATTCTCAGATTGAATGATGAATGACACGATGATTTTTTTGATTATTTTTGACAAGGGTATACAATTTCCTTGCTGCCAACCTCCAATCAAAGAGTGACAGATAGGTAAAATGACAATAGTGGCAGACTCACTGTTAGTCTGCCCCAAAGATTGTCTGCCCAACGAAATAACAAAATAAAATTATTAAATTCCCACAATGATTCCATTTGTGGGTCAGATAAATAGACTTTCAGTCTGTAAGAAATTCAGTACTTTCTTTAAATCACTTGAAGTTCCGGCAAAAGTGTTATATCCTTTAAGAAACCGAGGACTAGTTAAAGTTAGTGGTCCTGAAGCAGCGCAATTTCTTCAGGGTCTTATTACGAATGACATGTATAACTTCAATGAAGGCGCTAAATCCATGTATACGATGTTTTTGAATAATGACGGTAGAGTTTTATACGATACTTTAGTACACAAGTGGGGAGGAAAAATAGAAAATGGATTCATGCTTGAATGCGATACAGACATTCAATATTTATTACAACAACATCTGATGATGCACAAGTTAGAACAAAACGTTAAAGTTGAAAATGTAAGTGAGCAATACAAATTGTGGGCATTCATAGCACCTCCGAACTTTGATAAGGACTTTTGTGAAACAGTTATGGAGCGAAAAATTAATGTATACAAGGATCCACGGCTGACAGATCTTGGTCATAGACTGATAACTACACCAGAGATGAGTCAACTCAACATGCTCCAAGCTGTGGGACAGGATACTGTTATTGAAACTGATGAACAGGAGTATGCAGTTCTGAGGTATAAATTAGGTGTAAGCGAGGGGGCTGCAGATATATTCCCCGGTACTTGTTATCCTCTCGAACTTAATTGTGATTACCTCCACGGAGTGAGTTTAAGAAAAAGCTATTATATTGGCCGAGAATTTCTAAATGCTTCTATTGACAAAGTTGGTGTAAGAAAAAGAATAATGCCCATTCATTTCTTGAATTTAAACTCAGAAGAGGAGAAAAATTTTGAAAAAGATGATAAAATATGGGCTAATAGAAAATGTGGACAAACAAGTGTGGGAAAGTTGAAAAATTATGTCAGCAGTTTTGGGTTAGGTTTACTAAAAGTAAAAGAAGCCCTAGAAGCAAAAACTTTGCATATTAGATCATGCCCGATTGTAATTAGTCAGCCGGTTTGGTGGCATAAAGAAATTCTGAGTGAAAAACAATAATTTGCAAGTAAACTATAATGTTAATCAAACTTTAACCATTGATTTGAAATAAATCATTTACAGACACTTTTGTGTTGTCCAGAAGCCGGCCAGTCAGAAAGATGCTGCTAATAACACATTATAAAGCGTAGATCTCTATGGAAAAGAACGTGCAAAAAAGTCCATATCATTACAGTCGAATTTTGTGTACCTTTTAAAAATATCCTAGTAACGTACCTATTTCTTGTCGCTTCAGTTTCGAGAAATTCCCAGAGATCACTCCATGGATTTTTCATATTTTGACTTATTTTATTTATTTCGGCTTCAGTTATCAATGGTTTGAATTATGGGCCCTTTAGCGTTAGGTTTCTTTTCGCCTGGTTTCGCCTTCGTTTAGGTTCTGTATTATGAAGCATTGACTGTATTTTGTTGTTTTTAAGTGGTTTTGAAATGGTGATTTTTTTTAAATGGGATATTTTTGTTTTATCTACTGTAGTCAATGTTATGTTCCTAAGTAAGTCATTGGTGTACCTATGTACCTATATAAATAAATGAATAAACATTATGTGTCCTGTTAGATGGTACTTAGAGATTTAACTTTTATCTTTCTAATGCTACCTATAGTTCTCGTTGTAGCTATACATATTTACCTCTGCATAGATCGGTTTCAATGATGCGGTCATTAACTCGATTTTGACAACGTTGTTAGGTAGGTAGGGTACCACTAAGATGTTAATCTTAAACTATTCAAAATCCGTTTCTAGCAGTTTCTATACCATTGTTCATAAGTTAATAACAAATATCGTACCAGTACACAACATCACTTTGTGTATTTATTGATTCAAGAATGGTCATACGACCGTTTTCCCATGCATGTAGGTAAGTATTTTGTACAATTTAATGCGTTTCATGACCCCAAGTAACAGGAGAAGGGACTAGATAGGAAAAATAAAGTCGATGACGGATTAACCTACTATGCACTGGTTTTCTTTTTAACCGACTTCGAAAAGGAGTAGGTTCTAAGTTTGGCTGAATGTGTTTTTTTTTTTTTTATTTGTACTCACCGATATCTCGGTCAATTGTGGACCGATTTTGAAAATTCCTTTTTTGATTGAAAGGTTATGCTTCCAAGTTGGTCCCATTGAAACATTGATAAGATCTAATCATGAACTTCGAAGATATGGCACAGAACTCCTCATAGGATTAGGTACAGAAGAACTGTCGTAACAAGTAAAATTGCTTTGTTACGTGTAGTCGATGACTGGCTGAAGGAAAAGGAGGAGTGTATTGGACTGATCTGATGATGAAGCTAGAAGGTAAATTAATGTAATCTAACCGTGTTTGGGATTATTAGAATCGTTATGAGATGCTCTCTGGCTATAAGGTATTTAACACAGAGCATCTAAAGTATTTAAGTTTGGCTGAGAGGTACTTTTTAGTGGTGGTACCATAACTAAAAAGTGTAAAAAAAAACTTTTTACAAAAAGTATATAACCGACTTCAACGTTAAAAAAAAAACACTGAAAAGTACAAAATAACTTTAATTTCGAAAGTCGGTGTGAAATAACGAAGAGACAAAACTATTAAAGAAACACCGACTTCCGAATTAAAGTTATTTTGTACTTTTCAATGTTTTTTTTAACGTTGAAGTCGGTTAAATTTTTTTTGTAAAAAGTTTTTTATTCTAGTCTAAAAACCTCGGTGTCATAATGAGGTATCTTTTTTATTGTCATGTCAAAATTGAAAAATACATCAATGTCAATGTCACTGTCAATAGTTTCAACAGCTGTCTCCAGGAGTCTCCTGAAATAAAAAAAGAAACAAAAAAATATGTGAAAATTGCAAACTCGTAATTACAAAATATTTCGTGTTAACTGGTGTGTACAGGCTATTTAAAAAAACCTACAATGATTCCATTTGTGAGTCAGGTAAATAGATATTCACTCTTTAGTAAATGGTCAACTTTCTTTAAATCCCACGAAGATCCATCGAAGGCGTTACACCCTCTAAGAAACCGAGGCCTTGTTAAAGTTAGTGGCCCTGAAGCTGCACAATTTCTTCAGGGTCTTCTTACGAATGACATGAATCATTTTGAAGAAGGCGCTAAGTCCATGTATGCTATGTTTTTGAATAACAAAGGCAGAGTTTTATATGATACTTTAGTACACAAGTGGGGTGGTGAGGCGAACAATATATTCATGCTTGAATGCGACAAAAGTATTCAACATTTATTACAACAACATTTAAAGATATACAAGTTGAAACGAGACGTTAAAGTTGAAGATGTAACAGAGCAATACAAATTGTGGGCATTCATAGCACCTCCAGAATTCGATAAGGATTTTAGTGAAACTATTGCAGAGCATAAAATTAGTGCATTCAAGGATCCACGGCTGGCAGATCTTGGTCATAGACTGATAACTTCACCAGAGATGGGTCAGCTCAATGTACGCGAAGCTGTTGGAAAGGATACAATTATTAAAAGTGATGCACAGGAGTATCAATCTCTGAGGTATAGGTTAGGTGTGAGTGAGGGTGCTGAAGATTTATTTCCTGGTACTTGTTTTCCCCTAGAAGTTAACTGTGACTACCTCCATGGAGTCAGTTTTCATAAAGGCTGTTATATTGGTCAAGAGTTAACTGCTCGTGTACACCACACTGGTGTAGTAAGAAAAAGAATAATGCCTTTTAAACTGTTGGATATACAAAAGAAAGAAGATCTTGTAAAAGATGCCACAATTTGGGCTACTAGTGAGAAAGGAAGAACTAATTTGGGGAAGTTCAAAGGTTATGCGGGTACTTATGGGATAGGTTTAGTTAGGATTAAAGAAGCACTAGCAACACCATCTGTAAACATTGGTCCGAACATAGGTAAAATTATTAAGCCACATTGGTGGCCAGTAGAAGCTCCTAAAGAAAAGTTTACTGCAGTAAAAACTGATAATGATACACCCATTGAAAGCAAATGATGTCATCTCATAAACAATTTAAAACTTTAGGTAATACTCTGAATAAATCATTAATTTAGTAGTTATTATGTTCATGTAATGTATATAATGAATTTAATAGAAGGCTTATTAATTGAAAATTAAATCAATGCTGAAATTTTTCCTCTTGACTAGAATTCAAAATTTTTGTAAAATTTGTGTTGTTTACCGGTAAGTACTTTAAATTTAATAGTTTATGTAATTAATTCAAACAATATGGTTTAGCTTATAAAATGGCTATAGTCTGTGTTCTCACTGTTTCAAATTATGTCAAAAGACTTGCCTCTGAATAATGGAAGAACCAAAACAATTGAGGTGCTTTATTATAGAATGTTTGCATAATACATTTGTAAAAAAAAAACAACTGTTTAAACATTGTTTATCACTGTGATGAGATGGCTACTTGAATTTGAACTTTTTATACTTGTGAGAAATAATAAAAAAATCTGCTGTATGTAATTTGATGTATTACTAACTTATTAATTCACTAAACCCCAAACCAACACCGGCGTTCACTCTCTGTGCCTTTTTTTTCTAATTATGGTATTTTAAAGGTTAATGCAAAATCATTTTCTTACAGTAACACTATGGAAGGTTCAACACCAAAGGACGAGCCCGTGCAGATAGTCTATGATTTTAAGTGTACTTCGTGTGGAATAGATGAGAAGGCTCACTACAAAGGGACAAATCCACCGTTTTCTCGCAATGTAGTGCTTAAGTACCCAAGCTATGTGATGAAGGATCCCTTTAGTCCACCAGGAAAAGGAGAGATACTGGTCCTAGGATCTGACTGTGCTAGTTGTGACCAAACTGTGTGTATCAACAAAGAGTGCAGTTTATTTTATAAAAAAACATATTGCTTAGATTGTGCAAAGAAATTAATAGAAACATTTCCTGTTGAAATAAAAAGTAAATTAGCTCAAATAAAGAAAAAATAATTTATATTTTGTTTTATTTTACTTAGAAACTCTGAAGTGGCAGCCGTCGTCTCGCGCGGCGCATTGAACTACGAGTTCAATCAAGGTGCCAAGGTCCCAATACCAAAAGAAATAAATATTGCACATTTTGAAAGAGTCCAAATTAAATACACATACACACACAGTTTAGATAAGATTTTAGAGAGGTATGCAGAACAGGGTGTTAACACCGCAGGTGCTTTGTGGGACCGCAGTAAAGCACTGGTTTATATCATTTAAAAAAAAAAGGAGGGTCCTCCGACCAGACGAATGTTATGTCTAGTCCGCGCAACTGCTTGTTAGTTGATTTCAGGCTGATGTATGTGTTGGTCTATGAATATTTAAGTAACTTCACATAGTTACAATACTTCTGAGATTGTTCAGCTATTCTGATATCAGAATGGATAAATCTTTTAACTCTTGAAATAAGCAATTGCCTCATCATCTTTTCTCTATGGGGTTTCTCGCCATCAAATTCACTCCCCTAGTGATGGGCGATTTCGAGATGTTTTAACAATCGAAAGAATCGGTAAACCATCGACACGCCGCGCCGTTCAACAAAATAATCGAGATGTGTTTCGATCAATGGAATCGATCGCTAGTTTTCAATTGTTCGAATCGGTCACTCACCCACCGAGTCTCGCTGGGTTATCGGGGTGAGGGGTGACTCGCATGGGCAAGGGCATGCATGAAGCCGACTAAGGTGCAAGTTAGTTAGAGGCGAGAACGTGCCAGACTCGAATCGAGCAAGCCACGAGTCTAAACCTTCGGGGAACAACTCAAGAATAAACACGCCATGCGCCGTTCGAACAATAGAATAAAACCTCTCGCCATCCGCACATCGCTGAATACTCTTCCCACTCTGGATCCTGTAACCTGTATCGTGGGTGCGTTCACAAACATGAAAACACATACACAAGACACCTGGAACAAGTAATTGCAGGTCATAGAAATATTTGTGCCGTGCTGGAATCAAACTCGCGACACGCAGCCAATCGCTCAACCACTACGTCAACTGTGCCGTGCCGTTGAGTGAGGGAACCGTTTTTTATGGACATGTAATACATAATTATGTCACAATCAAAACCGCTTTAAGCTGCAAGAGTAGTAGTCTAAGATCCGATTAAGAACGACCTTCACCGGTCTGGTTAATGGATGAAACGTATTGTATGATAAATTTAGTGTATTAAATAATATAACGCGGGTGGGTTGCCTAAGAAATTCCTGGCCAGACTATTATTAATTAAAAATTGAAAATTTACTTTTCTTAAGACCAATGCACAACTGTTATTCATACCAGATTTTTTTGCAGACAACACTATAACATCGTATTCGAAATGAAACAGCGTTTATTTTAATATAGAATTTGTTGTATCTATATCAAAATAAACACACCTGTTTATACCTGGCAACCCATAGTAATGCCAGGAAACAAATAGGCAACCCAACATTTTTATGTTCTAAAAGCTTCACTCTTTCGGTTAGTATTAAATTTATTCGTTAAAAAAAAAAAAAAATGTGTTTGGCCAGGGCTTTCTCAGGCAACCCATCCGCGTTATATGTTTCATCTATTAAACAAACCGGTGAAGGTCGTTCTTAACCGTATCCTCTACTATAGGTAACCCTCGACTTGTAATTAGAACAATTTTGACGTTGAGTATTTCTCAAACCGTGGACTGAAGACCTGTCCTTTGGCTTTAAAGTAGGGTTTGAGACATTTTTAATTCAAAATACTCAACAATATTTGTAGTGATTCTAAATACCTATAGATCGCTAGTTTTAGCTATTTAAATTGTATTTAGAATCACTATAATAACGTACCTATGTGGAATGATTTTTTTTTTGTGGTCACATAACGAAAAAGAAATGTGGCCTTTTATGAATTGCTATCAATGACTCGTTGTTGATAGCAATTAAAATAAACTAGTAGTAAAATAAACTAGTAGTAAAATAAACTTGTAATACATTCAGTACTTTTTGATATACATATATTGTTTACATTTATTGTTTGTAGTATTTTTGTCGACTGCGAGGTGTTTTCTCATCTACAGTCTGTCAAGAAAGTCATGAAAAGAAGGGAGGGCGCCACCATCATTAACATGGTATCCCAATAAACTTCGACTAAAAGATATTGATACTTTTATTTATAAAATAATAATTACCGATTTACGGTCCCTTTACTGCCGTGTAGGTACATTATTTTACCGATCTATCTGACACTCGTCTATCTATTTAATACATGCTTGCAAACGAGTTTTGACTTTCATTTGTAGTGGCTCCATAAAAATAAAAGTACTTACTCTGTCGTAGTGGCGAACAACATTTTTATTAGAACTAATTTTCATTCAAGTGACGTTTAATTTTACCTGATACATAATAGTTATAGTAGTTCTCATTTATTTATTAAAACTTTATCCAACACAAAAGTACAAAGGCGGAGTTAATGCCTTAGGCATTCTCTGAATTTTGTTTTATAAACATTGCGACGAAACCAGACTTCTCTATTTGCTTATTAGGATAATTATATGTTTATCCTACGTACCTACACGCAAGAGTTTATCAAAACAGACATTCTTCTGAATATCTGGTTTTATATTCATAAGAATGTCTGGTTTGATCAACCCTTGTTTTCGTCCTTTCAGCTACTAGCATTTATGTACTTACTACAAAGTGCAAATCTCGATGTTTTGCCTCTCTGCACTGCCGTCAGCATGGCGCTGAGTATCGATAGGTATGAGCTCATTGCAAAAATAAAAAGTTTATGAAATAAATCTTTATTAATCCGAATCCAAATAATCAGAGTCGAGGTATTCGACTCCAGAAATGTTGCCTGAAACTTCTTCAAAATGAAACCGGCCAACATCTGACTCGTAGTTTGTTTCGTAGGTCGGCCTTTCCTGTTTTCCAAGCGTTGAAAATTTACCTCCATTCTTCATGCCTTAGTCCACAATGCGCCGAACTGTACTTTCGGTAACACCTGAAGTCAATAAAGATATGTTAAATATACAAATACATTTATCATACCTAAATAAAAAACACCAAAATATCAAAACCGTTAAGTGGTAGTATAATAAATCGTAGGTAAATTTCATAACCTTAGCAAGACATAAACAATGTTAAAGATAGATAAAATGTACTTAAAAACAGAAGATAGTCAAAACATTATATTTCCGTTAGTGTGTTTAAACTTTAGAATATATTTACGTACCGGTTAACTTTGCTGTTCGACCATAAACATTGTCTTTGTTCGTCCCAGCACTCCCACCTTAAATTTCGGCCATACACCCTTGAAAAACTTTAAATATAATTTGTCTCGCACCGCTCTTATAAACATTTCGATTCATTTTTTGTATCTTAACGCTTACACGATTTAAAAAACTCGAAATAGCACCGAAATATTGTAAAAAATCAACCACACAGATACGACATGACAGTTCAGGTACTCAGCTTAACAATTATTCAGTGTTGCCAGTATTAGCAAAAACAGTAGTTCCCAAAACATTCTTTTCATGACTTTCTTGACAGACTGTAGTCGATGGTTTTCTTTCTCCCCAAAATTTTTGGGCCCATTAGGTATGGGGATTAAATATAATGACCACCATAAAACGCTTTGGTACCCTTAGTTCTTTTGTCAAAAATATATTACTTGACACCAAAAAAATGAAATCCTAAAGTTACAATAGACTGTACTTTAAATTGTATTCGAACACCAAATGTAGTAAATGATAACCAAATCTTAGCGAGCAAATTAATGCGCTCTTTTTAGCCCCGTAAAGCAGGATGATACTTTGTCTAATCAACAATCTATCTTAGTGGAATTTTAGGGCACCCCGGGTCGGATAGATTTAGGTTAGAAGATGGTGGCGGGGTCGTAGTAAGCGAGCAAAGCGAGCGAACACAGACCCCGTCACCTTCTTCGAGGTTATTTTTTTTTAAACCACCCAGAAGTAGGAGCCCCGCTTAGCGGGGCTCCGTCGAGCTGTCTTGGCAGGTAGTTAACCTAACCTCAAAATTTTAACTACTGATATCTCCGTAACCATGGGGTTCTGCCGATGCTTTATTTGGATTCATTTTGCTTAAATAGGATAGCGAGATGTTAAAACTTTGGTTATAATTTTACATTAAAATGTAGGTTTAATTTTGGTGATCATTTACTATTTTTGTCTTTTATATGTTACTATATCTGGTGGTAAGTTAAACATAAGCCTTAGGTATGTAGCCACGTTTATAGCGAAATTTATTGGTCCTCCAGAGTGCATAAATGTAGGGCCATTTTGGGCACTCTCATAAGTGGGTCATCATCTGGGCAGGAGCACTGCACTAAGTGTCGGAGGGGCCTATAATACCCCGTTTTGCCAGGTCGTGTATGCGAGGTATCGTGATATTTCGTGAAATTAAACACTTTTGTATAAAATACTGTTTACTTTGGCTTTCCAGTCCGATTTACAGTATTTTCATTAATTTTCACAAATTGTATTCAATAACACAGTTATATTCGACCGAAACTCTAGTTCCAGTAACACATTTTAATATAATACACAAATTCAAAGCCATAAAACGAAATGGGGTACAACGTGACCACAATAAGTACCACAAGACGTTTGCGATCATCTTATGCCACATCTCATTACAAACAAATTATAACCTTAAAATTAATAAAGATAATTACAGCATAGTTATATTAAGTTGTATATATTAATAAGCTCTAAAAACAGGACAAACTTAAATACACGTTTTGTCTTATGTTCCAGTCACTCCGATCAGATAGATAGCACCACATTACTTTCATACCCCCTCAAACTGTCCAGTGACTGTCCACCGCATGCTGCGCCGATACGACCGTTATAATATAGGTACACGAATAAAATAAATCAATTAACATGAAAAATAAATGACACATTACTTTTGATAATTCGTATTAAGTCGAATTTATTGCTTTCTTTCGATAGCGAGGTCCACATGCAACTATTTGTAGCTACAAAAGTGGGACGCGTGTATAAATATGATATTCGAGAAATTACCATTAAATACAATACATGGTGAATTACGTACAACATTTATTTTCACGTTTAAACATTTTAAACGACAAGTAAATTTGTGATGGACTATTAGCATAAATAGATCAGCTAGTGTTCACTATAAAGATATAAAATGGACAGGTTCCTTCGTAACGTCTTCAGGTAAATTGCCGTTATATACAATTAATATGAACCATACATTCTACGTGAGATTATATGATTTACAATTACTAATTATTTAAAATCTTATTGAAACGGGCAGTGTATGTGATTGTGTTGCCACCTACGCGAATATTATTCAAGTTTACATTAAAAGAACACCTATATTAGCAGTTAAAATTGAATAATATGCTGAGAAGATTTTTAAATATGTATTACGGAAATATATACTTTTAGGTAAAATATTTTTACAGAGATATAGAAAGAGCTTGTAGATCCGACTATCACAACATACTTGCTTAGTGTTCAAAATCTGAAAATCAAATAAAAGTACGCGCCTGGACGGGTGTTTATTTTGTTCAATATGTCGTTTAGCATTTTCATACATAGACACTATAAGCTGGGTGGGGTATTTTTTGACTAATTAGATTACGATATTTAAGATAAATTAACAAAATGCTCACAGCCTAAATGTACATAGTAATAATTTTGACATACAGTATCAATTTAGCGACAGCCATACACTCACAAATACCATTACACAGACACTAAGTTAGAAATGCACGTCAGTTGAAAGCTACAACTATTTATAAGAAGTCTACAAGTTTCATAACAGAAGACATATAACGTACAATGATGAAAATTACATTTACTTCACACTATAATGAGCATATACTTTTGAATATGAAAGTTTTTATTATGAAAACTGAACGAAATAAAACTAAAACATATGAACTATCTCTATCAAAGAAAGTATTATACTTAAACGGTATGAAGCAGGAATTTTAAAAATACCAACTAGCGATATTGTATCGACTATTTCTCAAAATCGGTCGTAGATACGAGAGACCGCAATTATACAAAATATAAAAAAAATCCGACCGTAAGATTCCTAATTTGGTTTCGCGTTTAAGGAAACATTATCTAATTTAGATAATTTTGAAAAGAAGGAATACTACAGTCTCTTTCCTAATAGCCGCCAGCTCCAGCTAGTGTAAGCTTAATAAATAAAAACACATAACGTTTAGTAGTTCTATGAAACGTGACCTATGTTTCAGAGGAGTACTAAAGAGTTTTTAATCTAAAGAGATGATGCAGTCATGTTTAGTTACAATTCAAATTAAATTTTTAAAAGCATTCTCTAGTTTAGATAGACGTGCCTTCAATGTAGCCCGCAACAACAAATTAATATTTCTTACGCTTTTTTGAGAATTGCGCAAATGGGTCAAAATCACCAAGGTGGAAAATTAGCTTTGCCAGCAAATAAATGCCACAATTCAGTGTTTTTTTAAACAAATTATCATTTGCAGATAAGCAGCAGGATTCATTTTACCTGTACCTTATATATTATACTTGAAATATAAAACATATTTATTGTTATTTAAAGAAATAACTGCAAAAATCATTTCGGGAACGTGTCCTAAATAGCAATCTATAGAAACAAACACTGAAAATATATTAAAAACAAAGAAAATCCAACGGTTTTTTTTACTCATTCGCATTCCCTTTTATCAAATTTCAAGTAATTATATGCATAATTGAAAAAAGAAATTAAATTAGAGAAATTCAAGTCAAAATATGATGTCCGACAATGGAAGCGTCATTTCAGTGAACGCTGTTTCGATTGCCCGAAAAAAATATGTTTCTGAACGTGGCCTGTAGATAGCAATGGTACAATGTAGTCCGAGACGTAAACAAGCGGCTATTAAGAGATTTTTTCGCCAAAATAATTATAACTAAGTGGTAAGTACTTTTCAATTCATTATTTACACAGCGTACATCAATAGGTCATCATACCGGGACTGCGTTTATTAACTCAGAATACTGAGTTATTACTTTTTGTAGTGTTTAAAACTAACAGCAACCTTAAATATTTTACAATTACCTAGCCAAAAATTAGGGTTTAGATGGCTGTCGTTTAAAAAAGCCACGTTTATTCGAAAAAGTCAATCCGGGAACGCTCAACTCGGCAACGTTCCCGGACTTGACGGAGCGTTCTCGAAATGATGATGACGTTCCCGAGATGATTATTTAAGTACTAAAGTGATATCTGTTATAAATATTAATTAACTAATTAAGTAAATGATATGCTACAATAGTTTTTTAATTATTGTCCTATTTTTTTTACCGCTGTGAAGTCTCATGAGGCTGAAAAACATAAGAAACGTCACAAAAAGCAACCAAAAAAAACTTGCTCGGCTAACCTACTTCCGCCAATGAGAAAAGGTGCAGGAAGACCAAGTCAAAGCATACCGTAAAATAATACTACAGGAGAAAACCATTGCTAAAATTAAACGTATGTATGAAGCTTTAGAGAAAAGATTAAGAGCATTGAAACTAAAAAACAAGGGCAAGTTCGAATACCAACAACTCTTAACAGCAAAGTAAATGCATTGGTAAAAAATGTTGACGTAACTCCTGAACCTTGGCATGGCAAAGGACCTACAGATGGTGAAGGAATGAGAGAGAGAGAGTGTTTTTAAAAAAAAATATAAAAAGAGCTTCTGATATAGTAAATTTATTTACGAAGTCTGATTTCAGCTCTTAGTAGAGTAAGAGATTTCTAATATTGACATTTCTGACTTAAAAAAACTTCGAAAACTGTTTAGATGTCATACTATGTATCATGATGGCAAAAAGGACAAGCAAACATGGTAAAAAGGACAAGCAGTTTTAATTACAATATACAGACACGATCATTTTGAAAAGTAACTAAAAATATTTACGTTATCTGGCAGCTTAGACTTTGAACGAATAAAATTAAATATGGAAACACTTCAAGGAAGTCCTCTGACCTGAACGATCGAAAAATACTCTGTGACTTTTAATCCATTTATAATTCGTCACCATCCGATGAGGATGGTTGTTTGTTTCTGACAGAAACAAACAACCACAGAAACTTTCTGTTCATCAGCCGACTCAACAAGAATCGATTACTGTTGAAGCTGACACGTTACGATACGGTCGAGGTATAGAAAACCCACACACAAATTTGATATCCCCTGGAACATTTCTATTAGTCAAACTATCTTCACAAAAGAAAACTGTTAATTACAGAAATGTTGGCACTTGTAAGACAGATTGATAAAAATGATGGAGAAATCCTGATAGCGTTTTTGAATTCTATCTGTAGTAGTGGCAAAGACTTTAAATTAGATTCGAATGGTCGTTGGAATGAATGATGTGACATTGAATTATTTGAGCAAATGAAATACTAATCATTCTAATGCCATTGCTGAAAAAAGCAAATAAGTAATCGAGAGTATTATTACTTTGGTACTGATATTGATGTTTACGAAAAATTCTAAAAATTCTAATTCTGTTAAATTAATATAATAAAAAAATAATTTAAATAATACAGAACTTTATTTATGTTTAAATGGTATAATTAATTATGATAAAAGTTTTGTATGACTGTTAAACAATTTTATTTGGCTGGGTTCATTCACTTCATAGATTTTGAGACAGTTTAAAGATGCTAAGAAGAGATTTAAGTTACGAGTAAAATCTTGTGCGTAATAAATAAATACGTGTGACATCTAAAAAATTCGCTTTTAAGATTTTACAGTCCTAAATTTTATGTATGCCTTTATTTATAGAACACACGCGTCAATTCGTGAACACTGCATCATTTCCGGGAACGTCACTAAAATCGCAGATAAAGCATTATTAAATTATTATTTTTTAAAGATATCCTTAGTAATATTTAAATAAGGTGGACTTACAATACCTTCAAGCTATTTATTTATATATAAATGAACAATTTTGACAAATATAGTAAATTGTATACAAAGAAACAGTCAAAAAGCTCTATTTGTAGCGATATTTTGCTTGTGAAGGTTTTTATTTGTAATTTCTTTAGATTTTTTTTTTCTTATTAATTATTACGTACTGCCGTTATTGATCGGAGGTAAAGCGAACTTCATAAGTAATATATTAATTTTATTATAGACCTCACAAAAACGTTCCCGGTATGATTGATTTCAGCGACTGTTCACGTTAAAAATAAAATTACAAGAAAAGTTCTTAATTCTGTGCTCTGCCAGCGTACATATTGTTTAACGACAAGTGTAGTGATCATTTAAGCTGATTATCAAAGTAATAGCTGCTAGAAATATTTTTTACAAAACAGTTATCGGAATTTGCCACCTTGGTGATTTTGACCCAAATGGTCATATTTTTACGAAATCGTCTTATTACAGCAACAGTCATATGAATGGTTCACATTATCAAAATTCAAAGCAAAACAGCGCTGAAATTCACTTACACTTTTGTAAATTTTAGTGCTGTTTTACATAGATTTTATGAAAGTTTTATTTAATAAATTTTCTATTTTGCGAGCTACCTTGACAGAAGTAAAAGTTTTTCCCATAACTAATAAATTGTGCCTATTGCCGTCTGTTGATCTTTATTTTAGAACTAGAATATGTAGCGATGTAGTGGCATCTTTAGTTCAGATTTATTCTGCATTAAAGTTAAGTGCTGCACTCGCAGAAAAGACACACCAAATGTATGAAAAAATAATATAATCCGGGATAAGCTTCAAATTCCTTTGACAAAAAAATTGTTTTGTTGGTTAATTTTTTTTTAATATTTTGTAATTAAATACGAATTATGCTCCTCATATTTTAATCATCATTCAACTTGAAAGTGCCCGGTAAAATGCAAAAAACTTTAGACAATTCAAATTCCGCGGGCTACCTTTGAGCACCTCCCTCATAACAAAATAGTCGAAAGACACAGGGATGCTTTTCAGCGAGTGCAGTTATTGTAGTCTAATCTACATCCGTCTGTAAACTAGAGACCGACATAGAATAGATAGTCATGTTGTTTCTTCATATACTAAAAGTACGAGTCCGCCAGACTAAAGTCCACAACACGACAAAATTTGAAGAACGTGCTCGAATCGACCAATCTTGAAATCCACAACGCATGTTCTTGCTTGAAATCCACAACGCATGTTTCAGATAGTCTGTGATTGGTCAATTCACTATAGTGCGTTTCACATAAGAAGGTTCTTCGCCGTAATGTTGGCTCCCCTGACTGTCTAAAGAAAAAAGAAAAGAGTTGCCTACTCTAGCAAAATTGTTGCACAAAATGAGAAAACGAAATCGATTTTTACGGTAGTCGCACGACTATGGAGAATTATAAGAGGAATGGGAATTTATTATAAAAAAGGAGGTTTAAAAGGGAAGTGTTAATGGAGAGGTACGATAATGTGGCGTAGCTTTTTCAGTATTTGAAAGAATTGCAGGACAATCGAAACGGAGCCCAGCGTTGTATACTTTATTAAATAATAGTTGTTAGAGTTTCCAAAAGAAAGAAAAAGAAAAACAAAATAATAAGGCATTAACGAAATATCAGTTAATCTCCCTAATATTAAGTAATTTCATTGCTAAAAATATAGCAACCCTGTTTTTCCGTATTGCCAACATTACGGCGAAGGAACTTCTTATGTGAAACGCACTATACATCAATCCGCACCGTTTTGTTCGTCTCAGTGGAATCACCCCCTATCTCTTGTGAACAAGATGTGATATGAAACCTTATTTATGAAAACCACAAACTGTTTAGTACCTGATATGCAGATTTTTAATTAAAACTTTCTAGATTTTTATAAACAAGGGTTAACGTCATTATCTCGTTTTAACCTCTCAGGCACCGGTGTACAAAATATAGTACACTTCATACGAGCTAACTTAAACCTTATTACGTAAAAATAATGTTTAAATTAGCTGGTACCGACGTGTACCGAATTCGGTACACTTATGCCTCAGAGGTTGAAATAGAGATTTGTCGCGCTGCGCACGTTAGCCCAGCCTTTGTGATGATACGTCTGGAATGTATTCTAAACATCGATGTTTTATACAAACTTTTCTCCTATTTCCTACAAACAAAATATCAGTAGACAAAGTCACTGTAATGTTTCCAATTCCTAACTAAATAATAATTTTATCATATACTTATTAAAACGCAGCGATCACAAATCTATAGTATATACATTTAACTTACACATAACATTAGAAACAACCAAAAAATAATAAATTTTTCTCACATCATTTGCACTTTCAAATGAGACGTCAATTTTAAATTAATCTTTATATATTTATAGGACAGTCTATGCAACGTATTCAAGGAAATACATAGGTACATGATATTGTACTAGCGCGGATGGTAGCGGTTGACAATTTTCAAACTTATGACAAAGGGCATAAAGTCAAAAGGAGAAGTGGTTAAACGCTATCATCCGCGGTTGTACATTTATAATTTTGATATTTTATGTCTGGGGGGTAAACAGATCTTAAATCAAAGAATAAAGGTTTATACTTTGTTGAAAACTGTGTCGAGATCTTAGACGTATCGCGAGCACAGAGCATACCCAGAATGCGGACGATCGACTATAAACTGTATCACCCAGTTTCAAAATAGTTCGATAGTCGATTGTGATTTGGTCGCACATGGAAATAAATAGTTGGATTATTTAAAGTCAATGGTTTTGTATCATAATAATGAAGTAAATTCAGTCCTAATATTTAGCACAGAATAAAAGTGTTTTTTAGACGGTTCTGTTTTTACTCTGTGCTCGCGACATTTTTGCACACTAATACATAGTTACGTAACCAATTCTCCCAACTTAAAACAACACTCGCGATTCATTTGGCAGTTCATTAAAACAAATAGAAATACCGTTTATGGAGGCTCAGTTAGGATCGGTCGGCGGCACGTGGTGGTGCTAGGGCTCGGGCGGCGCCTGTGCGGGCGGCGGCGCGGCGGCGGCGCCCGCCAGCGCGTCGAGCGCGTCGAGCGCGTGCGCCAGGTGCGTGAGCGCGCCCGGCCCGTGCGCCGCGCCCGCCTCGGGCTCCGAGTCGGGCTCGGCCGGCTCCGACGCCGCGTCCGACCCCGAGCTGCCGGACGCCGACCCGCCCAGTGTTGCCGTGTTGCTTGGACCACCTGCGCACCCGCTTTCCGGCTCTGAGCTTTCTTCTTCTGTAAGTAGCAATAGGATTGTTAGGTAAGTGTAACACTGAACTTTATGTAGGCGATTCCACGCGAGTGCGGTTGCGAAGCGATCTAAGTCACGCGAATTCAAAGCGGCGATATCTTAAATGCGCGGAAACTCGCTGCTTCAACTGCCATTTATTAAAACAAATCAATATACCGTAAGAATTTGTCAAAACAACTAATCGCATTCGCTTCGCTAGTAACCGCACCGTACATATGTACTACGTGCGTTTGATTACCGCAACAAAATACCAATAGATATATTGTGTAATGTTGAAAACGAGATAAAGTAAATATTACTTTTAACACAAATGTATTATTACCAATATTATCAAAACAGTTATGGAAAATCTTGTGAGAAAACCGAAATCTTCTTTTTTTCCTTTATCTTTTGTTACTTGGGGTCGGTGCCACACCGGCACCAGCAAAAAATAAAAAAAATAAAAAACACGTCATCTTGCAAACCGCACTGGGCCCACGTGGTGGATGCACTTTCGTTGAGAAGACTAGGACCAGTCTTGAAGCAGTAAAAATACACCGTTAAATTTTAATGGTTTTAATCCCGTGGAGGGTCGATCCGATACATGAAACACTATCGATTTGTACAGATAAAATTAAAAAATAAAGTATCTTTTTTTCAAAACTCAAATTAATTTACGCATGTACGAAATTAATTTCTTTAAGAAAACGTCAGCCGAGCGAGTTCAATGACCTGTAGGTAGTTTGTACGCAACGCCGACTACTATTTATAGGTCATTGAACTCGCTCGCCCGCGGCGGGTCGGGCGGCGCGCGTGCAGCTGCTGACATGACTTCCTCTAGGAGTGCACAGTACCTGTAGCATGCTGCAGCCTCGCCCTGAGCGCGCGCGTGAGGTGCTGCAGCTCGCGCGCCCGCGGCGGGTCGGGCGGCGCGCGTGCAGCTGCTGACATGACTTCCTCTAGGAGTGCACAGTACCTGTAGCATGCTGCAGCCTCGCCCTGAGCGCGCGCGTGAGGTGCTGCAGCTCGCGCGCCCGCGGCGGGTCGGGCGGCGCGCGTGCAGCTGCTGACATGACTTCCTCTAGGAGTGCACAGTACCTGTAGCATGCTGCAGCCTCGCCCTGAGCGCGCGCGTGAGGCGCTGCAGCTCGCGCGCCCGCGGCGGGTCGGGCGGCGCGCGTGCAGCTGCTGACATGACTTCCTCTAGGAGTGCACAGTACCTGTAGCATGCTGCAGCCTCGCCCTGAGCGCGCGCGTGAGGCGCTGCAGCTCGCGCGCCCGCGGCGGGTCGGGCGGCGCGCGTGCAGCTGCTGACATGACTTCCTCTAGGAGTGCACAGTACCTGTAGCATGCTGCAGCCTCGCCCTGAGCGCGCGCGTGAGGCGCTGCAGCTCGCGCGCCCGCGGCGGGTCGGGCGGCGCGCGTGCAGCTGCTGACATGACTTCCTCTAGGAGTGCACAGTACCTGTAGCATGCTGCAGCCTCGCCCTGAGCGCGCGCGTGAGGCGCTGCAGCTCGCGCGCCCGCGGCGGGTCGGGCGGCGCGCGCGCGTGCAGCAGTGCCAGCGCGCGCACGGGTGCCAGCAGGGCACGGAGAGGCGCGCGTGCAGCTGCTGACATGACTTCCTCTAGGAGAGCCTCGGCGGCGCCGGACCCGGGACCAGAACCGCTGTCAGTCCCGTCTGCGTTGTCTGAGCCGCTTGAACCACCGCCGCCCAGCTACAAAAAATATTTAGATTTTTTTGTTAATTCGCAATTCAGGTGTCGAAGATTTATCAGGCCTAGCCTGACCGGCCGCACATTTACTCTATCGTCCACGTTATCACAGATATTCAAAATGAACATACCTTAGGATAATAATGCTGCATAAACTGGTAGATGACGGGGTCTTCAAGCGACTCGCGTTCATCTAACAACACCGTGTCCACATATTCTGTGGCCACGCTGCATTCTAATAGCATCTCCTCTAACTTGGAATCAGCCTGCAAAAAAAGAAAACGTGAAGTTATTTAAGACCTAGCGTTAAAATCAGGGACATGCGTTCAATAGAAATAAATAAGCCCGGCTTTTATGTGAGAATACATGACACCTAACACCAATTCATAGAACATTACAACCGAATAAAATAAAATCTTAAACTTTGCGCATCTTATATCTATTTCTACCGCGCGAACATTTAGTCGCGCAGTTACTAAACTTATACCAGTACTTGCTAAATATACACCGCTAAATATTGATCGTTTTAATCCCGTGGAGGGTCGATCGGGTACAAGGAACACTATCGATTTGTAACAATAAAATTAAAAAATAAAGGACACTTTTTTTAAAAATCGTACTAATTTACTCATGTACGAATTTAATTTCTTTAAGAAAACGTCAGCTGAGCGAATCCAATGACCTGTAGGTAGTTAGTACGCAACGCCGACTACTGCCTACAGGTCATTGGATTTGCTAATTTTTTTTTTTATTTAGCGGTGTATATGTGTTTCTTCACATTGTAGATTGATTCATATTTATTACTTCAGACATTTAAATTTTTTTCTGTAAATTTTTAAATTGTAAAAGTTAAAAATAACTTAAAACTTACTGGTGAAGTGGCTACGTCTCTCCAAAACGCTGCGAAGTAGTTGAACCGCAGCGGCACAGCTTCGAGTGCACACAGAGCTGACAGTAGCACCAGCTGTTCTGACATACAACGCTGACTGCGAGCCACGCGGCAGCATGTGTCTGAAATATAAGGGTTTATTTTACAAATCTTCCTGAAAAATGCGCTTCATCTTCGAAAATAAGTATTTGCGATGAGGACTAATATACAAAATATAATCCCGAAATTCAGCCTATACAATGAACAAAATATAGTAAAAAGTTATTGTGTATATCGGTGATTATGACAATTTAGCGATAAAGACACTCAATTGTTTCCATACGGTCTATTCACGACTTCGATCTTAGTGGCTAGTGGCGCGGCGAGCGGGGCGCCGGACGCAGTGAGCGGCGTCTCATGGCGTGCTTCAAACATTTCCATACTTTTGTTCTCACCGCCGACCCACACTTAGCTACCGCTCACGGCAACAAGGTCGTGAGCAGGCCGTTAGTACCGAAGTGGAGTGAAAGGCAGTGACAATGTAGTCAAGTCACGTGAACGGAATCGTTTGGAGGAGCGAGGTTTACGGACGGCAGTGGGAAATCCGTCAAGTACTTCGGACATTTACAAAGAAAGAAACAAAGAAAATACGTTTATTTGGCACATAGGTACACATAATGATATAAAAATTATTATAGTATAGGAGTTCTAATAAAATTACTGATTCTCGCGGATGATGATACGCCTAAGTGCTAGTGAAAGTGCTTGTGAAGTGAATTATTATCTTGATTTTGCGTCATAGACCCTTTACCAAAAAACTATCCCGGTGACGGTTGTACCGCTAATTTATCGCTGTCGTCTTAATACAAAAGTGATGTTGATTCTTACCAAGTACAAGGACGCAATATTGTTTGACAAATTATGCTTTACTGACCTATAAACTTATGGTAAGGCCTGTAGGATGTAGCTAGGCGATGCGCGTTGTGCTTGTCGTGTGAGGAGTGCGGCGCTATGGGCGCTATGGGGGCGATGGGTGCAATGGGCGCACGCGGGCCGCACACGTGCGCGTGGCGGGGCCGCGCCGCGCAGTGGGCCCCCGCCGCCAGGGGCACCAGGGCCCCGAGCGCTGCGCCGCCGCCTATCATTACTACTTCCCGGAGGACACCTGTAATAGAACAGCAATATCAACAAAGAAGCTCTGATAAGAGAAAGAGGGAGACACCATATAACATAATAAACGTACGTTCTGAAACTAGTATATTCCGAATCGGCTACTGAATCGATTTTAGATATTTTGGGAATCTTCTTCTTCCTATATTACTTGGGGTCGGCGCAACACGTTTTCTTCCATTCTGTCCTGTCATCCGTCAAACTATCACTAACTCCCTTTTCTTTCATATTACTCCTCACACAATCCATTCATCTTTCGTATGAGCTGTATGAGCTAATAATGCTCATACAGCTTGTACGTTTTACTTACTAAACATATACTTTTAATTAGTCATAACTACACCTCCGTCACGCAGTAATGTGTTTGCAATAAATAAGTGCAGCTCTATACATAACTTTATTGTATTTACCAATAAACATTTTAACGTATTACTAGTGGTTTGTTGTTACTTTATTTACAACCTACAACAACTACTGGAGACTCATCAACGGCGAAATATTCCGACACATACCTAGCGCGGCGTCCCTCAGGTGGTTGTGTCGGTGATGCAAGTTGAGCATGGTGAGCAGCCTCCTAGCGCACTCGGGCCAGTCCTTGCAGGCCAGCAGCAGCGCGCGCGCCTCCTTGTTGTCGCGGCGCGTGCGCAGCGTGCGGCACAGCGCGCGCGCCCAGCGCAGCGCCGCCGTGAGCTCGGCGCGCACGGCGCCCAGAGACCCGCCCGCGCCGCCGCCCTCCACGTACACGGCGTGCAGGCTGTGCAGGGCCTTAGGAATATCCGAACTATCATAGTATCTAGTCTTTTGTTTCAATAACAGTAAGCACTAGAAAATGCAATGCAATTTAGCTTCACTTTTTTTGACTGACCGACATTTTGACAATTAAAAAGTGCCTGTAAATGGTCTATTTTTTTAAATAAATGTTTCTGATTTCTGAAAAAAGTTTAAATGTTTGCTCTCATCGCTGTCTCAATGCTCTGCATCGGCACCCTGATGCGCAGTTTGTCGTTCTGGGGGATTTTAACGACTGCCACCAAGACTGACTTTTCCTACACCGGAGGACCGACCATGGTGGGAGAGAAGCACGAAACTTTGCAGTATCGATGGGCCTCTCCCAGTTGGTAAAGCAAATGACAAGGGTACCTGATGTAGTTGGATACTGCAATTTGCAGTATGACCAACTGCATCTCTGGACCTACTGCTGACCACCGATCCGGACAGATGTATCGTAACAGATCGTTCGATCTTACATTGCTCTCACATGATAGAGACAAGAAACATGTAACAGAGATATATTGTAATTACACAACATGATTGAAAAGAGTATCCATGGAGTTTCTTGCACATTCTTCTCCATAGAAATCTAAGCTTTGGAATGTGCAATTAGCATCGTTTTTTCTGACTGACTTCTTGATATTTCAAAAGTGCCAATGGTTTATTTCAAATAAAATGCTTTGAATCTTTGCACTATTTTGTGTCAAATAAAAAAAATAATGTTTGAGGTGAAAGCTAGCGGCCTGAACATGGCCATTTTCCCGCTAGGAGGCGTTAAACTCAATTTTTTTTAGTTTAGTTTATTTTTGGTTCATAGGAGCATTATAAAGTCAAAGAAATGGTATTTGCTAAAATAGAACATTTAGCCTGTAGCTTTCACATTAAAATCAAACATAAAGTAATAATGAAATCTAAAAACATTACACTAGATTGTAGCGACATCTATGACGCCATACAGGAACTATAACTCAAAATCGAATTAGAGTTCTCCGCCTTATAGTAGAGGATACGGTTAAGAACGACCTTCACCGGTTTGTTTAATGGATGAAACCTATTTTATGATAAATTTAGTATATTAAATAATATAACGCGGGTGGGTTGCCTGAGAAATTTCTGGCCAAACAATTTTTTTTTTTTTTGTAAAATGCACCGGTGTGTTTAACGAATAAATTTAATACTAACCGAAAGAGTGCAACCTTTAGAACATAAAAATGTTGGGTTGCCTATTTGTTTCCTGGCATAGCTATGGGTTGCCAGGTATAAACAGGTATGCATAAACAGGTGTGTTTTTTTTATATACAACAAATTCTATATCAAAATAAACGCTGTTTCATTACGAATACGATGTTATAGTGTTGTTTGCAAAAAAATCTGGTATGGATAACGGTTGTGCATTTTTCTAAAAATAAAATAAATTTTCAATTTTTAATTAATAATAGTCTGGCCAGGAATTTCTTAGGCAACCCACCCGCGTTATATTATTTAATACACTAAATTTATAATAAAATACGTTTCATCCATTAAACAGACCGGTGAAGGTCGTTCTTAATCGGATCTTAGACTATTATCTATCAGGAAGTTGTCTGGACTAGACAAAACACATTTCCATCTGGTCAGAGGGCCCTCCTTTTTCAACGAAAGTTTGCGGGACTTTACACTCTATACCGCGTACCTCCAAATCTAGAAGCCTGTTAAAGAAATGTGGGTACTTTACATTCTCATAGCATAGCATAATCGGCCTTATAATGTTCCCACTGCTGGGACTCAGGCCTCCTCTCTAGGAGAGGGACTGGAATGGACCGTAATCCACAACGCAGGCCCATTACGGTTTGGTGGATGTCACATGTCTTTGAATTTTTTGGTTCTAGGGCATGCCGGTTTCCTCACGATGTTTTCCGTCACCGTTTTGAGAGCAGTGGTGATGAAATAAATCACACAAAGTAATGCGCCTGGCTAATGTTCGAACCCCTACAACTCGTAAGTCGGGGCCATTACCACTCGGCCACCACTGCTCTCTTTACACGCTCATTGAATAAAAAAATAATCTGAAAAGTTTGAATTGAATAGGAGATTACAGCTTATTATTATAGCCACTTACTTCAAACGTCATCTGCAGTCCTCCATTATACACGACGTACAGCCTGTCGTCCTCGTTCTCGACGAGCGTGCAGAAGGCCGATATTAGCGTGGCCCAACACGTCCGGCCGTTCAGACCTGCAAGGGCTATTCATGTAGAACAACTGTGTCTGGAGCACAAAGCTCCGCTATTTACGACTCCATGCATGACTGTAATTCGAGATAAATTTAATCCATCGTCACCAAAATAAGTATCGACTTTAATACTGTGATTTAGTTTTTTTTTTTTTTATGAACAACTCTATTAAAAACCCGTGACTGGTTGTAATTAAATTTTAACTTTGTCTAGTATGGTTGAAATAGTATTTTGTTTAATAATGTATTTTAAACATTACAATAACTATCTATATAATTATCGAAAACTACAAAAATAAAAGCCAAGCTTACAGTAGCAACTAATTTTAAAGACATCGAATTATAGAAGCATAAATGTATCTTTTTTAATCAATTTCTGAAAAAAAAGACAGTACTTACGCACACAGCGATTTTTTATTTTTTCGTTATTGTTGGACCAGTCTCGGTATTTTTTTTTTATTGGTAAAAGTTTCATGCAATCCCTAATACAACTCAAAGAAAATTAATAAAATATTAATTTTGTTTGAGTTGCACACAATAATTCAATAAAGTTGAATTATGTATATTCGGAATAGTCCAAGTAAATGAAAATTTAGGACAAAAATAGTCCGAATAAATGAAAGACAAACTTCAAATACAGTTTTTTTGTGGGACTTTTTTTATCTTTATTTAAAGAGTTTTTTCGCTATGTGGGACTTTTATGATAAACTTAGAAATTTGGATGGAACAACCTCTGTCGGCTCAGTTACAGTGTATTCGCGTTAAGAAAATAGTAACTTGTTGTCACTCAATGTTGACTCAATCAGCTTAGCCACGCCTTTTGACCAATTAGATCAAAGTAAACTAGATAGTCGTGTTTACAAAGACAAATTGTTAAGTTGAAGTAACCCTTTAGACAGTACGGATCTTTCTTTTTAAAAAAGAATAGCTCACTTCTTAATAAAAATAAAAGTTAAAATTCTGACGATTCTGATGAAATTTCAAAATAATTACTTGGTAACTATTTGAAAATATTGTGCTGTAATAAACATTTACAACACAATCAAGTAAGGTTGCTTTAATATTAGATGATGGTTTAATTTCTAGCATTAAGAATACGTCATTACTTTGCTGTTGCACTGATGAGTCACTATTTTCTTAACGCGAATACTATAGTACAAATGAATACAAAACATGCTCACAACTAAAAGCACAGTATGTAGCTACGACATCGCACTAACTATTCAGTATTAGTGTTGGAAATGTAAGATACCTATGTGCTCACCCTGTAAGTAGGCGGAGAGCGTGCTGCGGCGGAAGGCGGCGGCCTCCCGTCCGTCGGCGGAGTCGCTGCCCGAGCTGGCGCCCGTGCCGCTGCCGCCGCCGCCGCCGCCGCCGCTGCTGCTGCTGCCGTTGCTGCCGCCGCCGCGCGCCGCCAGGATACGCGCCAGTCTGAGGGGATATCGTTCGACACGTTTAAACACTAAATCTAAATTGTAGGTGTAAAAAATCTTTCAGACCATGGCAAAAAGGAATGAGATGCGGCATCCTCCGCTAACGAAGGAGATGGCTGCAACCGGAACCGTGAAGGAACGGATATCCTAACGCTCCAACTGCTGCTGAAGGAGATACACCGGATGACAAAAAATGAATACCGGCAGCACAGACGCAGCAGCGCGTAGTACGGTGGGAGCATCGCGCGGTTGTATGCTACTACCTCGCAGTACTGACCTCAACAACTCATCCGCGGCGCCAGGGTACAGGTGGGCATGCGGCGCGATGTTCCTGAACGCCCAGTGTATGTTCTGGTGCTGCGCCAGCGAGCGCGCGAAGGCACTGGAGCGCCGGCAGCACAGGCGCAGCAGCGCGTAGTACGGTGGGAGCATCGCGCGGTTGTATGCTACTACTTCGCCGTCTTCATGGTCCGCGCTATAGGAAGACAATTAAAATTGACAAAATTAAAAACAACATAAAAAAAACATCCCTCTAGTATAGTTCGGTTGTTTTTATATTTATTCATTCGCCATCACAAAAACTAGAAACTAGTCCGATTCACCATCAACGATTTCATCACTGCTTACCATCCAGGTAGGATGCAGCATCGCAGACAAGTACTAATTTATATCATAAAAAAAAACATAAAAAAAAGTTTCAATAGACTCATCTTAGGCACCTATATCATAAATATTTTATTACAATTAAAGCAAACTTATGTCAGACAAACATCACAAATAAATAAAATCATTTTATGTTAACATCCCTAACTAACTCGCTTTTGTTTCATATCACTCCTCACACAATCCATCCATATTTTCTAAGACAACCTTCAACTTTTCAGTCACTGGCGCCACTTTCAAACTTCCTCTAATATACTAATTTCTCACTTTATCCACTCTCGTCACACCACACATCCATCTCAACATTCCGCTACATGCATTCTTTTTTCATCCTTCTTTTTCACAGCCCAACACCAACATTCTGATCCATACAGTATGACCGGTCTTATGATGGTAACATCATATTATATATCCGTACCATATTATACTGAAATACGCAAGAATCTTACATGATAATTCGTTTTAAAATAAAAAAATAATAAATATCTTTCAATGTGGCGCTGTCTATAACAAAAAAAAAAGACTGACATTCATTCAAGCCTTGAGCAAAAAGATTTTTTGCGTTACGAGTTATGCTTTTACAGACATTTCTTAAAACTTGTTTAAGATTGTAAGACTGGTAAAAAAACACGCTTGGTGACATTAGTGATCTGATCATCTGTTACTTTGTAAATAACTAAAACCACTTTAAACAAAACAGAAAATAATGTCATTTTGCTAAAACTCCCTTCGAAATATAAGTACATAAAACAAAAGAAAAATGTTACAAATGGCTAATAGAATTTACAAAAAGAGTTTTTACTCAGGGGACACCCGGGTTTGAACCGGGGACCTCTCGATCTGCAGTCGAATGCTCTACCACTGAGCTATATCCCCGATGAGAAAGCTGGCAAAATAACGCATCAGCTCATTACTCTATCGTTTATATCAATGAATGTATGAATCAGCTCTCAACTATTGAGAAATCTTTGATTACATTCCGATAAGTTAATATTTTTAATTTAAAAAACACGTTCATTATACATTTATCAGTATGCTAATGACTCACGCAGACTCAATGTTTTCCTACACCTACACAGATTTTTTTGTTTGGAATCATATGAATATTGATGATGTAACATTTTATTTGACCTACAAAACTGTTATTATTTAATATTATTGTTTAGCGTTTGCTCACGTTTTAGTCAGGGTTAACTTTCCACCCTGAGACGGTAAATTCGGGGTAAAACGAGTGAATAATAATAATAAAATAATAATAATAATATGTTTATTCAGAATAACATTTGGTAAAATGGTTACATAAAATCTTAAGAATAATTACAAAGGTAAATGCTATGTTATGTGCCTGTACTAGGATAAACCTGTATCACAGGCGGTAGAAGCTCTTACATTATAGTTTTTTAGGACAATACTATTGATAACAATATTTAAAAAGTCTATAAGTAGTGAAAAATATGATTAAGTTATTTATAATGTTATATACTTAGTTTACTTATACACTAAAGGTCACAATATGTTATTTTATATTCTAAAACTGTTTCTTGCACTTTATTCTCTAGTTACACACATTTATGATTTTGCGTCAGCAGAATTAGTAATTGGGTTAAAGTCGAGGTTGCGTTAATTCTAAAGAGTTATGTTTACATTGGACAAATATGCTAAAATAATAAGAAAAATTATGGTTTGTAGGTCAACACTGGAATTTGAATCAGCAGTAAGCGTTACACGGAAGTCTGGCCTTGAGTATGACGCTCTAGGCGCCCTCATAATCGATAGAGTTAATGTATCTATACTCCGCTATTTTTCTAGCAGGACACTCAGCGTCTCCTGTTTTATGGTTGGAGGGCTTTTTGAAACGAGAGCAAGTGGCACATTTCGGTGTGTCCGCCTTCTTTGCGCATTCAGACATCGAGTGTCCTGTCTCACTGCAGTGGCCGCACGTCGAGTTGACTTCTCTACAGGTTTTTGCTGCATGTCCATACTGCTGGCATTTGTAGCATCTCGTAACCAGGGTGAAGTCCCTGACAGGGCAGGAAGTCCAATTTATGAAAATCCTTGTCTGGGAAATTAGAGCTCTTCGTATGTTGGCTGGAACTTCAACCACGTAGTTACAAGTATGCGAGTCTTTCTTCCCCGATTTGTGACTTAATTTAACCATGGTCAAAAAGGAATCCATGGCAATCGTCGGAAACTTTTCGGCTACATTCTGTTCGTAAATGTACCTGAAGACTTCAGTTTCGGTCAAAGAAGACGGCACTCCTACAAATACAATCCGGGGTTTGCGCTTGCTGGGTTCGTCGGCGGTAAGGCCAGATTCAGATGAATGACAGTGAGTCGAATATTTTGGGATCAAGTTTCATACTGTTCATTAAACCCCAAGCGAACGGCGTTCGCGCACCCATTGTCTTTCTATTATGTGTCTAATCAACACGATTGAAAGGTTAACACTGGTACGTTGACGTGCGATTCCCTAATTTGAACTTGGAGAGTGAACAACGAGACAGTGCTGTGTAAACGACAGAATTTGATTAAAATTTAATCTTTAACTGCTGATGTCGGATTAATCTAACAAATATTTTCGTCTCCATTTCGCCAGAGTCGTATATTTACCAAATACTCCATCCCGTTTAATTCTTCAATTCTCCTACGTGACAGAAGAGCTGACGAGATGGAGCATTTGGTATGTTTATATTGCAAGTTTCTTAGGCAGTAGGAAGAAACTTGCAATATGGAATTTTGTAGTTTTAACTAAAATATTAATAAAATTTTTTTAGTTATGTCAAGTCTTGACTATAGGGTAGTTTCCAGGGTCAAAATAATTACATTTTATTTAGTCCGTATTTTAGATTATAAAAAAAATGTTGGACACGTATTTTTTCTTTTTTGGATTAAACAAAAAATAACAAAGATATAGCCCATTAAAGTTACGTGTAACGTCACCCCGTTTTTGGTTTAATTTACAAATAAAAAAATACGTGTCCCTTATTTTTGAATAATCAAAAAGACGGACTAATTACATTTTTTACGGCAACTAGCCTATTCCTATAGTCAAGACTTTATGAGGTGATAACTTCTTTAGGTGTGCTGAGCACTTTGTTTCGTGGGTATTGAATGAGATTGGTCACGCTCGGTAAGGGACCATGTTCACGAGCGAGAGACTCGCGACGACTCTGTGCTTGTATCGTGGGGTAGTCTTCACGAACGAGCGATTCTTCCGCCAGCGTATCGTCGCGACTCGTAACGAAATATCCGCGTGACTGCCATGACTCGTTACGGAATCGCCACTATACGACGCGTCGTGCAATAATTTTCTCTATTCCGATACTCTGGCAACTGCACATCGTAAATTGCAGGTCTCACCCACATTTCAAATATAAACTTTTCAATGTCAAACATTGTTTATTGTTTAAAAAAAAATCCAATATGCAACGTCTGTACGTTCTAAGAGAAAGTGTAGAAATACGTGGCAAGACAATATTATCGCCACGATTATTTGAGAGATGATTCCTAATGTAACGCTCGTCCAACCTTACCCGAACGATTACGATTTCATATTATTAACCTCGCCCTGATAAAGTTTTCACTTCTGTCGTATGGTCTTAAGGCCACACGGTTTTGTCATGCAAATAACTGTTATCCGTAAACAGCAACACAATTAATTTTTCTGATCAATATCCAGTAATCTCTACAGGTTACTGAAGATTAAGCCTACTTTAATCTACGAGAATTTGATCCGAAATCTGTTTTAATCGAAATTAAAACCAAAAAAGAAGCACGAGGGGACATTTAAATTCAAGAAAAAGAAGAGTAGTTAAATTACAAATTACATAAGAAAAGTAAATTAAAATTAGTAAGTAAAGCAAATTAAAGAAAGCATTCAAAATGTATAGTATCGATACAAATAACATTTCGAAACTTCCTTCCTCAAATTCCATAAATGTATTTTTTTTTTTGTTAGTTTAGATTAGCATTTTAAAAGTGCGATTAAATAAACTGAAAGGTACTCACAGTATATAATTAAAAGCGATATGTTTGGTAAGCCGTTGGTTCGCCACCGCTAGCTGCACGTTCTCCGGACAGTCCACAGACACGGCGTGCCAGAACGTAAGGAGGGCCTGCTTGTTTGGGTGGACTGCTACGGAAGGCTCCGATATGGCTGGGTGGTACAGCTCCCATAGGTCGTTGAAGTATTGTCCGAACTGGGGAATAAAAAGTTTACAAATTAGCTATGTATTTACTGTGGTGAGCCGGAAATTCAAGCAAACACACTTCGCGTGACCCAAGGGCTGGCTTTTACCTCGGACAGAGGATAAGCATTGTCATACAGCGTGGCAATGCCGCCAGCCTTTTGGGCACATTACCAGTCGACAGCGATGTGGAAGAGTTTTTTGACGCCATATTTTTGTTTGATTTTAGTTAGTTGTAATTAGCGTAGGGTTTTATTATTATTGTTTTTTTTAATTTACTGTAATTATAGTTTTTAGTTGTGTATGTAATAAGTTAAATTGATTTAAATAAAATGAACTATCCCAAAAAAAAAGCAAACACATGTGGGATACATGGTTTATTAAAAAAAAATGTGTTTGTATGCTCTAAAACTGTTTCATTTGCTTTCACGAAATAGTAGAACATGCGACTTTTAGCCCCGTTCATATCTAAGCTGAGCTCTAATAGCCCTGGAACTGTGATAGCGAAACTTTTGCTCATAATTATTGACTCATTAAACACAGTCGAAACAATTGATAATCTATTTTGATCTTTATGTATTGCAAAGATTTCTTCAGGCATTATTTCTATACTGTAGTGTATTCACATTAAGGAAATAGTGACTCATCGTTGTTACTAGGCTGAGCCACGCCCCTTAATCAATTAGATACTAGTAACTTAAAAAGTTCACATTAAAGACTTCACATTCGACCTGTTGATGTAAACCCTTCAGACAGTATGAATGGTCCTTTTGTCAACTTTCAAAAGCAATAGGTACCTCACCTATTCGTAAAAAAAAAATCAGACAATTGTGGTTCAATTTAAAAAAAAAAAAATACTTTTAAATATTAATTATTAATATTTGAAGATATTGTATAATAAAAAAAAATGCTTGAATACACGTTCATTTTGCAGTAGCTTTGATGAGTCACTATTTTCTCAACGCGAATAGAATTAGCATATAACTGAAACAATAAAATTATCTTAAGCTAGTCCTTTGAGACAATTTACTAGGTACTCCCGGGATAAAAAGTACCCTAAATCCTATTCTAGCACATGTGCCAAATTATATCAAAAACTGTTTAGCGCACACGCACATTATATGCAAACTTTCTCGTTTACAATACTAATAAAGTAAATGCTCCTTCAAACACACTAATGTGTGTTTACCACCCTTGGTTGACTGGTAGACAATGCCTAAGGCATTAAGTCCGCCTTTGTACCTTTGTGTTGCATGAAGTTTTAATAAATAAATAAATGTGATTTATGAACTTACAACGTATTTTAAAGTACTATTTTCAATAATAAAGTATTTAATTCAAACAAAAGCTCATCATACTCACCATAAGTTTCTCGACTCTACTAACAACGCAGTAAGACATGACTCCGAAGTAGGCGGTCAACTTCATGGTGCCGTGCACCGCTATGTCCGTGTATTTACGCGCCGCCTTCAACTTGCCGAGCAGCATCGTGTATACCTGGGAATGTAAAAACAGTTTCTTTATTATGATGTGCAACAAGTGAAAACTTCTTTAGGCATGCTGAGCATTTTGTTACCCAAACGTTACGTACGTATTTAACCGTTTGATTAACCTCGCTTACGGCCCGTTTAGGACTTCGGTCTTAGCCGAGCGGGCGCGGAGGGCGGGTGGCATCGGTAGGCGAGCGCGCGGCGCTATGAGCGGCATCTCGTGGCGTGCGAGAAACATTTTCATACTTCTGTTCTTACCGCTCGTCGCTGCCGCTCTTAGCTGCTGCTTACAGCGGCAAGGTGGTGAACGAGTCGTTAGGTACTGAGAAGGGACCAGTACCTCTACCATGAGTTTAAAGCAATAGTATTTGTCGATACTCGATATCGACTACGTAAATATTTTGTATGGCAAATTGTACAGCGCCTCTAGTGGTCACTTACGGAACCAAAATTTGCCATACAAAATATTTACGTAGTCGGTATCGAGTATCGATAAATACTATTGCTTTAAACTCATGGTATAGGTACAGGACTACTTACCGTACGATCACAGAACTGGTCGATATTTGGGTAGATCAGGGCCCCAAGTCTGCTATTTTTATAAATTCGTCATTCCAACACGATCCCATTGTCATTTTGCTAAAAGTTTGTAATCTGCTAATTCATTATGATCGATCATTGATCGGTCACTGGTCTTGTAATAGAATTGTGGTAGAATGATAATTTCGAGCATATTAAAACCAATAACTGCACAATAACGTTCTAATGGTAAAACACTGATCAAATAAACTGTCAAAGTTTTAGCAGATTACCGCAAACGTCAAATATTCATTTGTCAATATGTACGAGATTACCATTCTATGCCACTTCTTTCAATGGAGTGTCAGTGGTTGACCATTGGAAAGTCATAGTGACGCCATTCTATTAGTAGATTACCAAACTTGTCAAAATCGACAATTATGACATCAATGATAGACCATTCTGACACTATTGTAATAGCAGACTTGAGGCCCAGTTCCGAAGGGGACGTTTATGACGACGCTTGGCCTAGAAGTGGAAACATTATAGGCTCAAAATCATACCTGGTGCAGCGTGTGATGCGCTGTATCAGGCAGCTTGGCGTGGTTGGCGTGCGGCGCGTGCGGGGCGTGCGGGTGGTGCGGCGGCGCGGGCGCGGCCGGCCGGGCTCGTGCATATCCTGCGCGGAAGTGCTGCGACGGCACCAGCGCCACGAGGAGTAGGGCTGCAGCAGCCCGGACTCTAGCGGCGGCAGCGCCTAAGAGCTGCGCTTCCACCCAGCGTTCTGCTGTGCGCAGTGCCCACGCGTGAGCGGCTTTATTGCGCGGGACCTGGAGAAGACAATGAACACATTCATATTTGCTGTCCAAACGGATGCCTTCATTATTAGGTAATAAAGAAAAAATTAGGTAAGTAGTAGACAAAATTTTATTTCGTCAATATTTTACTTTCAGACACTTCTTTTACATTCTTATTTAAATTGACTAGTCAATGCATGTAATCTTTTAATATTGATTTAAAATATTAACTTCTCTGCGAAAAAAAACTTTCCCAGTAACTGTATAGTGAATTCGCGTTAAGAAAATAGTGACTCATTTTTGTGACTCAACTTAGCCATGCCCCTTGAAGAATTATATCAGAGTAAATTAGAAAGTCTTCACACCGACAAGTTGACATAAGCCCTTCAGACAGTATGGGCGCGTCTTCTGTCAAATTTTAAAACGAACTCACAATTAATATTAATTTAAATGAAATTATAAATTTTTGAAAATACGTTAAATATGAAGTAGTATAATTTTTATTCTAGTAACATGTATTTTGCAGTTGCGTTAAGGAATCACTATTTTCTTAACGCGAATAGACTGCAAGGTTAGTAAAAGGTTGTTTATCAGAACTCTCAATTAATTACAAGATTCGCACATATAATCTTGGCTAAGACCGATTTGATCTGGCAATGGACCGTATAACTTTTTCTGTGAATTCGGAATCTAACAACTATACATATACATATGTATGAACATGCCTGTAGCGCCAGCCACTCGAGCGCGGCGTGCGGGCACACGTCGGCGACGTCCCACAGGCGCGCCAGCACGAGCTGCGTGAAGCACGGCAAGCCTCCTGTCGCGCCCGCGCCGCCGCCGCTACCCTCCACCAGTAACGTTAGCAGTTTAAAAAACGGTCCGCAGCTCTGGAAAAATAAATAACGTATATTAATTTGAAATTGCAAATATCTAACAGGCATTACAATATCACGGTGGCAAATCTAAACAGAAATGAGTCAAGTACAACGAAGGTACATAATTATGTGCACAAACACAGATGCAGTCTTTGTTCCTTTAAGGTAGCCATACACGCTAGGATATACCAGGTTTGCCTGTACAGTTAAGTTTTACAGGTAAACCGGAGCGTGTATGTTGCACAACTGTGCAGGTTTCCACACATGCTTACCTGACAGGTATAACTGTACAGGCAAAACTGTCGGCTATACCCTATCGTGTATGGCTTTAGGCCTACTATCCACAAACGCATAGCTTCATAGGTGCTTATTCGTCATTATAATCTTGGTGTACGCGTCAGTACGTCTGCGTGAAGCTTACATACAAACTGTGGGATTCAGTCCACGGTCGCGTAGCTCCATAGACGCAACACGACTGCACGACGCTGCCGCTTCGTCGACAGAGATGCATAATTTTGTAATGTAAGCTTGTCCGTGAACAGTGGAGGCCTTACTCTCATAGTTTTTTACACTTTCCACTGCATAGTAACTCACCTCTGCTGTCACTTAAATCTGCTAATGCGTACTCACCTTGTTTTCCAAGACGGTATTAAGTTAAAAATGTAACTGTATGGATTTATCGCTATTTCCTTAAATAAAAATCGATCTAAACTTGATACAACTATACTGTATTCGCGTTAAGAAAATAGTGACTCATCGTTGTCTCTCAGCCACGCCCTTTGACTAATTCATATCAGCCGAAAGACGTCGACGATGATGATGAAAAGTTTGCTTTAATATTATTGGTTTCATTTTTACTCTATTACGAATTCGCACTTGTTTTTGCGTCTTTTGGTTTATTATTTTGGTATTAAGTCCACCTTAGTACATAGTGTTGCATGAAGTTTTAATAAATAATTAATTAGATTTTATTTTGCAGTTACATTGATGAGTCATTATTTTCATAACGCTAATAGACTATAGTTCTTACCTCAGAATGTTTGGCGATGGCTTGAAATATCATGTTAACTATCTTCTGGGCGAGCGGCTCGTTCCAGCGACATAGCGCGAAGATGAGCGAGCGCGTCTGTTGTAAGTTTAGACAGTCGCGTGTCTGCTGGTAGATGAAAGGAAACCCCTGTGGACATGTAAGATATGGCTATATGGGTTTGCTCTAACGATAAAACAATAAGAATGAGGACAGAATCAAGCATATCATATTCTTATTTACCTTAGCATGCAACAAGGCTCTCGCATCGGGTTCCAGGAGCGCGAGATGTCCGGCAGCATCGCGCGAGCGCTCCACGAGGCCGGCCACGAGTGCGACCATCTTGTCGAGCGCGCCGGGCCGCAGTTTGTCGCCGCCACTTTCGGCGTTAGTGCTACCGCTGCCGCTGCCCCCCGCTTCCTCGGTTGGGGATTCCGCCTGACAAGAACAATATTACATAAGAGGCCCTGCGCGGTCTATTTGAAGACCTAAACCAAACTGTTAAAGCTATATAATGATGTATAGCTCTTTCTTGCTCGCTTGCCTGACATTTTAAAACGTCATTTACCCAAGAGCTTTATTTTTTACCGAGGTTCAATCACTAGTAAATAGTGCTGCGTAGAAGAACTGCAATCTTACGATAGAAGAATAAGATTTAATTTCACTTGCAATTAAATTTGTCAAATGTTTATGATATATAGTTTTTATAATGTGCTGTCAATTGTGCTGACTTCAAATATTTCTAATTTTAGATAATCCTTGACAGAACATTATGTATATTAATCAGATAAGTAAAATACCGGCATTAAAAAACAAATGGTTTAGAAAGAAGATTTATGTGAACGCCCAATATTTACGTACATAAAAGCGTGCCGAAAAACTTATTATTATTAATATCTCGAAACACAAACTCTAGCAGGGAATTCTGCTTCTTAGCTGTACGCAAGATGAAAGTGTGCCCAAGTATGTGTGATGTTCACCATGTACCGGCGACGCATGTGTATGTCTGACTTACCACAGTAGCATTCTGGCCCAGATAGAAGTTCACCATGCTGGAGATGGCGTTGATGCGCAACATGAACTTGCCCTCTTCCTCGCCCATCTTACTGAACTCGTACAGCAAACTGAAGTACTCCGTCAAATGGCGCAAGTGAGACCTTGCACCGTTCTCCATCTGGAAATAGGTTTCAAGAATTTTATTCACATACAAACACAGTCACAGTTCAATGAGATACAAAGAACTGATAAGTGTTGTAATATTTGCATTTATACTCCATCTGTGTGTCTGATGTGTCTTTTTATTTAAAATAAATCGCATAAAAGACATACAAAGATTATTAAATGTCTAATGCCATGCTTTTTTCGGTAGCTGTGATTCTTAATATTGTAGTGAAAATATCACATTGTGTCAATATATTCTAAGTACAAACAGTTATTTTTATTTTAATGTTTATTATCTAATGTGTATAAATTATGTTATTTTACTTGACCAAGATTTATATTAGTAGCAACATTATAAGTTCAATTTACTCAAAAGTCATGAAGTTACGCCAGCAAAAAAGAAACTAAGCCATTATTATTTATTATCGTAAAAAATCTAGTCAATTCGTTTCCAATTATGATGATTTTTTTGCAATCCTTAGTCTGGACATTAGTTTCATTTGATAAAACTTAAGAGGCCGGCGACGGATGAATTTCTATACGAACGTAATACCACGCTCATTCGCAGTTGGAGCATATTTCCAACATATTATGGTGATATTCGGTTATAGACAATACTTATCTATGTTCCTACGTCTTTCTTTTTTAAAAAATCAAAAAGTAATTTAAGCGAATTGTATTTCGTACTTTTTTACAGCGTAAATGGCAAAACATGCCATTTGGCTTTTCAATTCAACCGTCGCCGGCCCCTTAAACAATTATTCCATTGGTATCATCATGGTACAGGTCACGCGGTGAATTAAGATCGCTCGGTGAAAGTAGTGGGGGCAATCGGCGCATGTGTACAATTGCGCACAGAAATTCTTAGTGTGTTAGGATTTTATTTTTAATTTCGTATGCTTGAACCTTAGTAACATAACTCATAATAACAGTAGTTTTTGTTTGTAATTTAACTTGTAAGTAGGTAAATTCAGAAAAATTAAAAAAAAAAAAAATAATTTCGTTAGTTTCTTTCTTAACGTAACAATTCACGTCGTAAACCATTTTTCTGGCTTGCTGTTTTAAAACTTTATTTGTAACCATTTTTTTTTTACCACTACGTAGGTATTACTAATACGATAACACAAGCTGTACGCAACAGTACCCAAGTACAACAGTATCCAATGAGACGCGTGAACGCAACGCGGGTATTGAAGAGCGACGGTTCTATCAATGACGTGTCGTCGTCGGCGCACACCCGCCCGCACGTCACCAAATAGAACTTAGAATTGAATACTGCGCATGCCCCTTCCACTTTTGCCGAGCGATCTTAATTCACCGCGCGACCTGCAATCGCCGTTGTTCTTTAGTTAATTACTTAACATCGGTTTAGGTAAATACCTAATTAAAAACATTTTTAGATAAAGTTATTAGACATTTTTTTAGTTAAAAGACATGTGACAGACATCAAGATTGTTTAAATTTAGTTACCTAAACAAATGGAGTATAAGAGCCTATTTACTCTAGCCCTGAAGACATCTAAATCTCATGAAGGTAACTAAAACTACGGTACTCACCAATGATAACAACATCCTTATAAACCTAGTAACACAACTCGCTTCACCCAACTTGCTATTATCTTCGCCTTCCTCCATGCCTTGCAGGTATAAGGCACAATGACTAGATCTGAAACCAAACAACATCTTTATGAAGTCAACTGTTATCTTTTGTATGAAATTAATGTAACGTCAAAGTTTTTGTGCGGGATTTCTTCCAGTGAAGTTCAATGGCTGTTTTACTGATTCCCGGTGCATATTGTAATTTAAAATTAATGTAGTTTTTTTTATCTCAAGTGTCTGGATAATAAGTGGAATCATTGAAATAGGCGATCTCGGCAAAACAGCAGGCTTACTCTTGAGTTCAATTCCGATCGGTCGACATTGAGATTGTGATGTTTCGTACCCTTGAATTCAGCTAGCGCCAAATTGGTACAAAATTGCGTGACCATTTTGAGAACTAAGTGAAATCGTATATGTTGACAATATTGTTTTCAAGAGTACCAAATCACGTAACGTCAAAATTGATATTGCAATCGGATTGACTTTAGATTGAAACTGAAATTAATTTGGAGAGTAAGCCTGCAGAGCTGAGAATTTTATTGTGTATTTTAGTTTTGACCTCCTTTCTTTTTTAATTGATATAAACCAGACCTGACTACGTTCCCACTTGATCGTGGTAAGCAGTGCTGCAATCGTTGATGGTAAGCCGCACTAGTTTACCTTAGCGAAGTTTGCCGAGAAGGTTGATATTAGGTAAAATATCTGACATGCTAATCGCAAGGAATTAAACATTTTACCTGAGCCTTTGTATAACGTGCATACAAAGTCTTTGAAACATTTGCCGGACCATCTGATTCGGACATTTTATTAACACCTGAAACAAAAAAAAAATATCTATATTCTAGAATCATGATAATTCCAATCATATGTCGTGGCACAACGATTATAGTTCAATAATATAAAAAACATGAAGTCAACTCACTTGCATCGGCCACCAGGTGTCGTCGGCCATATGGCCTAGGAACCATTCCGAAGCTGCAGCAGACGCATTAAACTGTTTCGTTACCAACTCCACCCATGACACCATCGTTGGCTAAAAATAAAAAAAAATATGTAAAAAGGATCGCAATATTTCAAGAGCACACATTGCTAAAGTTATCGCCTGACAAAAATTTAGAAACAGTATTCAAAAAAACGCCAAGAGAACTTTAGAAAGAGATACCCCGGTCCTTAAGAACTGGAATGAGAAAGCGAGTAACCGTGAACGTTGGAAGGAGTGGAGGGAGGCCTTTACCCAGTAGTGGGACAATACGGGCTAACTATAATAATACCCTGGTCCTGCGGTACCAATGACTATACAACCACTTGACCGCTCATACGGGCGACTCTGACTCACGACACATACATGATTTTGCACTTATATTAGATGCCGATATGAGTGCATTTTTTAGTACTGACCAGTTGTTGGATCTGTGCACATTCCTTAATTTTGGTACCTTAAAAAACATTTATTGCATAAAACCGAAGCAAAAATGAGTTCCTGTGCAATTAAATGGCGCGGGAAATCATCTAGAACATCTAGTTATAAAAAAGTTGGCAAAAGTTTTCATCAGTAAGTAAAATATGTTTATATTTATTTACATTATTGGTAATTAGAGAGCTCAAGCTAAAATGGTTGGTTACGAAAAAAGTGATACCGCGTTGATGTCTTTTGAAAAGTCCTTTACTTTCACTAGAATATTAGATAAGTCTATCCCTTTCTATCCCAAGTACTTTCTACTGAGTGCTGAAGTGATGTGATAACTCCAAAACATAGTTGATAAATTATTTTATCGATTATTCTCAACGGTGAATAAAAAATTAAGTTACATTTTAATGTTAACATTTTAGATTTCCAAATGTTCCGGAAGTTAAAGAACAGTGGATTAATCTCAAGATGTCCTAGTTTAAAAAAAAATACTTTTTAATATTTTTTTAGAAATGTAGTAAATAAGTAAGAATAACAAATAAAGACAGAGAAGATAATTCTTCGGTTTATCTTCATTTATTTTTCCTTACCAAGCAAAATTAAAAAAACAAGCAGAATTAATCGACGTGGATTTTATCGATAACGATATTATTGATGCAAAATTGACTTGTGCATCACTATGTTTACTGACATTGTTGCATCTGCCAATCACAACCGCTGCATGTTCCCCCGTCCCCCGCCCCGCGCTAGTGAATCGTGTGCCTAGACGAAATCGCTCTATCAGCTCTCAAGTGGTTTAATTCTCTTTGTGCGGTACGCAAGTCATCTGAAGGATACAGGTAAGTTTTAGTCAGTAAAAGTCTGTCACGCACTCTCATTTCATCTTAGATCTTGTGATACAAAATTGGAGTAGTTTTGCAACTCAACTGTCTACACAACTGGACAACGTGTAGAATACACGAGGCGATATGGTCTTAAACCTTAGCCTGCCCAAATGGGGCGAAGAAGTCTGGTAGGCTTGTGGTGCCTCGGACACACGCAAAAATTTTTGTCGATATTTCTTCGAGCGAAGTTCAGTGGTTTAATAATTTACAAATTGATTCCTAGTAGATAATGTAATGTAAAATTGTAGTTTTGTATCTCAAGCGTCACCGCCACTGGACAATATGTGGAATCATTGAAACAGGAGCGGTCTCGTTAAAATAGAGCTGAGAATTTTATTATAGTATTGACTACCTTAGCAAAGGTAGCCAAGATAACTGACTCGCTACATTTGTATGAGCTTGAACTAGTGCAGTTTTTTTTTTAATTGATAAAAACTAGTGCTTGACTGCGATCCCACCTGATGGTAAGTAGTAATGCAATCGTTGATGGTGAGGCGCACTAGTTTATTAAGAGCCTATTGGTAAGAAGTTTGTACACCTCAGCTTTATTAAACCTGGCCAGGCGGTCTTACCTTTTCCTTAGCGTGAATGAAAGTCTCGATGAAGAATGACGTCGACAGACGCGCGGCTACCTCCGTGACTTCAGGCTTCAGAGTCATCAGCGACTGCGGCACTGAGCTGCACATCTGACCCATGAAACTGGACAACAAATAATAATGGTTTATGGTACTATCTTATAATGAATGTTATCACACTTTATGGTGTGTCCAGAGCTGGTGAGCCTTTGCGAACGGCGCGCGTGCATTTGGCGCACGATCCGCTCGTACTCGGTCCCTACGCCGCGCGCGCCCTTCACTAGTGACTCGTGAACGGCTCGCGAGCGGCGCATTCGTCAGATCTGGACCTATCTCATTAAAAAGTGAGGACTCTTCGACCAGACAGGTGTATGTCTTGTACGAATAACTGTCCGATAGATGATTTCGGGCTGTTGTATAAGTATCGCGCGAAGATCGTCTTAAGTGGTAACCCCGACCTGAGAATGTCGGGGTTACTAGTTTAGAAGTATGTGGGACTTTGCACTCTGTTTCCGGATATCTCTAAAACACTAACATTATAAAGGCGATTGTTTGTTACTTCTTTGCGCTCAAATGCGACGTGCACATAGGATACTTTTTATACCGGGAATAATTTTCTTTGGCAACAGATAAAAATAAGTGTGAGTTAAGACACGACGCCGATGTTACGTGTTTAATTATTAAATAAGTTTTGTTGTATATATAGTAGTTTATTATTTTATAAGATTATTTCATTTATTTTTTTCTATGGGCCTTCGATGCCTGAAAATAAATGGTTATTATTATTATTAATAAATTAAGCCGCAAACGAATTTATAATAACGCGTGTTGTAACCAAACTAGAGACCTGTCCCAGCTCGGGTGTTATAAATCTTTAAAATTCTCAGTTTAAACCGTACAACTCGCAAGTCGGGGCCGTTACTATTAGGCCAACACTGCTCTTATAAAAATAAATTCTACTAATTTTATAAATGCAAAAGTTTGTATAGATGTTTGTTACTCTTTCATGCAAAAACTACTGAATGGATTTCGATAAAACTTGGTGCACGGGTAGACCATGTCTTGGAATAGCACATAGGACACTTTTTATACCGGGAGTATGTACCCTTGGGATAATTTTCTACTATCATATGGGCGAAGTCACTGGCAGCAGCTTGTAATTTATTGATACGCCATTAAAATTGAACACGCCATATCTTCGAGTAAATAATGAGTAGCAACCAATATTTAAAACGCATTGCTGTTCGAAAGATCTAGAATGGTGGTACGTACGCAAAATCTCGAAACATTCACATATGTATGTACCACTATTATTATTCAAATAATAATAGTCGGTAGGTACATAGGTAGATAAGGGAAATAGTACTCTCCGACATTAACAATAGAGTCGAAATTCGCATGAAAGTGACTCTTGGTACATCGTGCAATAAAAATGATTTATGGCCCCGCGACGCGACTCTATTGTTTGAGAGTGATCTTGAGACGTCGGTATCTAGAACTTTCTTTGTTCCGCATATAAATACGGGCCCCCGACCGGAAGTGATTTTATCTAACGACCTAAGCGATAGTGTAACGGAACTCTTGTGTTAATTGCGATTCGGATTATTGTTGACTGGACTAATTTGTTATTGTTTGAGGTGAATAAAGTTCTCTGTTAGTAAATCGCAATTTAATTACCCACATATGTTTACATTATAAACTAAAAATTGATAAAATCTCTAGCTTAAACTATACAAGGCACCAGATAACTGTGGAAAAAAGTACATTGATATTTTCTTAATATCTCTGAGTACCGGAAAAACAAATAATGAATTGCTTTTCATTACTAGATCATGTAAAGGATCACGATACATATCGATTCAATCTTTATTTCCGTTTTTGAAATTAAGAATGTCAACAAGGGTCAATGATCGTTATTCCTCGTTTATCTGGCGCGTAGCTTAGCCTTATTTCCTTCACTATTACTTACGTGAAGTACGCATGCTGGAATATATTCTTGTCGTGTAAGAACTGCATGTTGTCGTCCCATATCCACTTGAGAAGGTCGGGAGGCAGCTTGACGCTCGGCGACGCGTCGCTGCTGCGCCGTTCTACTGAGGAGCTCGGACTTGCACCTTCTGCTGTTGATGACTGTAATAGAAGACGTACTTGATAGATGCTAAGCAAAAATTTGACGGCGACAAAGCTCAACCGGAGCAAAGACCAGATTCTCAATAATCCTGTTTTTTTCTGCACACTTTACAATCATCATCATCATTTCAGCCGAATGACGTCCAATGCTGGAAATAGGCCTCCCTCAAGTGTCGCCACAACGAACGGTCTTGTGCGTCTCGCATCCATTGCATTTCCGCGACTCTCACCAGGCTGGTCATCGGACTTAATTATTTCATATTAAAACTGTGTTACACGTCAACAGTAAGGGTGAGACCATTTAACTATAACGATAACCAAACCATAACCAGCCGTGAAACGGCCGCCTATTGGTCAATTCGACGATTTGACAATTGTTAACGGCTTTGTTATCATTATAGTTAAATGGTGCAACTCACCCTAAGTGTTTTCAAGTTTTTATTTTAACAAAATTTTCATAAAATGCACGTCTCGATTTTAAAAGAAAAATTAACTACGATATTTACGATAGTTTATATCGTAGTAAAGTACAACATTTACGATATTCGATTCAGCATTAGTGGTCATTTTTTCAATGTATCGAGACTCTTTAAATTAACCCTCATATTTGTTACCTACATTATTGGCAAATAAATGATTTTCATTTCTAGACACGAAGTTAAACTGTGTGTTTTGTGGGTTACCTACACCAAACACATTTAACGGCTTGTTCACGACCTTGCGGCTGTGAGCAGTAGCTAAGCGCGGGGCGGCGAGCGGTAAGATTAACCCGTTGTATGTCCGGAACGCGGATCCGCGCGGGACACAATAACTTTTTAATTGTGTCTCTAATTACGGCATACGAAAAGTTAAAATTATGAAAATGTTTGAAGCACGCCACGAGACGCCGCTTATAGTGAAAACGCATGAACTTACCGATGCTGCCCTGCTCGCCGCGCCGCGCGCCTCTAAGACCGAACTCGTGATCATACCGTTAGAAGGTAAATGTCAACAAACAAAACTATAAGTTACTTGTGCTTCTTCCTGCTGACCGCACTCGGAGCCGCGCTGACTGCGCGGCGGGCTCCACTCGTAGAACAACATGTATGCGCTATTCGTCTTCTCGAACGAAAAGTCCATGAATTTGTCTGTCACCGAGTCATAGGTTTTACTCTAGAAGGAAAAAAACATGTTTTAGATTAGAAAGCTACACTAATAATGAGCTTCATCACACACACACAGGTCTCCCCCAAGCGTTGCCATAACGACCGGACCTATGCGTGTCGCATCCAAAACGATCAGTTGGGGGAGAGACTAGGTGCAGGATCAACAGTTACCTGCTTAACTAAATCTGTATACTAACCGTCATCTCTCCACCGAAGCACTCGGCCGCAATATGAGCGGGATCGAATGGTTTGACTTCAGCATCGTTAAAAAGGAGCCATCGATCGTGATGTTCATGTTCTCGGTCGCGAATGAACGAGTAGTAGTGACCGCCGTCTGCTGTGCCCGTGTGGACTGTCACACCTATTAGTTCATACCTGTTAAAAATAGACAAATGATATTAAGAATCACGGACATTTTAATGATATCACTTGAGCTCCTTAGTAGTTCTGTTCTGAGTTGAGCTACACGAACACTGACAAATGCTTGCATTGACTGGAAAGGTCCACTCAAATCTTTGTGGTTCCTTCCTCAAAAGACCATCTCATACTCTCAGAATCTGCACGGTTCTCACATGATTTGACCATTAAATGTTTGCCATATTAAGAGTGACTTTGACCTCTGACTTTGTTTCGTCGGTGTTTCTTTCTTCTCAGAAGAAGCTAGTTAATAATAGGTTTTTTTTTTTTTACAGAAGTGTAGTTAGGCGATCATACTGAGTTATTTAGTAGCGGTGTTAATTACTAAGACTCACTCATAGTGCTCCTCAAATTCAGAATTATCTTCGACTTCTGCTGCAGTCGGGCTAGCTTCACCGTCTTTCTTTTCAGCTAGTAATTTATTTTTCTCTTCTGAAAAAAAAAATACACACTTAGAAAACTCGCTGTTCCTATCATATTTAGAGTGTTACTAAATAGTTAAAATTCTAAGGTAGTAAACATTTTCCACTTCTACTATACACTATGTCATTCTGTTTTTAATAAATAATTTCGAGTGGAGACGATTTTAAACATTAGCAGCTATGCAATAGAGTTTATTGTTCGAAAACACAATAAAAATGAAAATCAGAAAGTATAATAACCTTGATATTGCGCCGGCATAAGGTGTTTCTCCACATATCCGGACATATCCAGCCTCATGGGAAACGAGAAGTGTGTGTTGACCTTTTCCTTGAGCATCGTCAACATGTTGAATGTATACCGCATTGTGTTGAAGCAGAGAATGCGCGGGAGTTTCTTGAAGCATGCCCTGAAATATATAAACACCGTAAATAAACGATGTTTTGCAAGTTTGGTACTAAAAAAAACTTTAAGCACTAGTAAATAAAATAACACTGTATTGGCATTTTCTACCAGTCGACCTTAGGGTGGTGCAGACTCTAATATTATAAAGTTTTTTTTTTTTGTAGGAGGTAATCTCTGAAGGAACTGGTCTAATTGGTAAAACTGATAGAAACCTGCTTTATTCCTGAGTGACATGACATGACCTGTATTTTATGTACGCGGGTAAAAACGCGAGCAAAAGCTAGTATAATATAATATCCTGAAGTCAGAGGGAGTACATTTTAAATTATGCTGTACCTTTTTTTCGGTTAAGGTGGAGGAGGCCAGGAAGGAGATCAAAAGTCTTAGAACATGGAAGTTTAGCTAGTTACCGTTTCTCCGCGCGCACTTTGGCCGCACACTGCGAGCAGGTGTAGCAGTTGTCTCCCTCCAAAGTATCCTTGACGGTGACCTCGTCGAGACTTTGGTGCAAGTTGCGCATGTCGGCTACCTGGCAGCGCACCGTGTAGAACTCCTCTAGAGTGCGCGACACGTGCGGGCAGTCCTGTGGGGAGATAGCAATTATATTTGATGAAGTTTTAATCACTCAGGGCTCAGTTAGGCGACACGAAAGTCACAGGAACTTCACGACCTTCAGTAATGAGGAATACGACTCGGGGGGGAGGAGGATGCACATAACACTGTACAAAGATGGACTTAATGCCGTAGGCATTTTCCAGTCGACCTTAGGATTCAAAGGAGACGTTCAAGAAATGTATGGAACTTGGGCTAAAAATAACGCATGCCTGTAAGTGAAAAATTCACCACAATGTTTTTTCTTCATTTTTTAATTTTCTTTTTTACATGTGTGAATGAGGCGTCGGTATCAATATATAGACATAACTCACCAGCGACACAACATTATTACTCAGCACACCACAGAACAGCGTCTTGACCAGTTTCTTCAACTCTGGAGTCATCTCTTCAAGCTTAGAGACCAGGTCTATGAAGAATTCCGCCATGTCCTTCTGCTCCCCAGTGTTGAGGGGCTGGTGATCCATCTGGTAGACCTTGCAAAAGCTGCGAGGGTTGTAGGCTTTGCGCTCACTTTCCTGTTTGGGAAATGAAAGAGGGTTCAGTGACGAATTTTAAAGAACTGTGAATATAAAAGTTAATTGGTGGGTTAATTTTAGGGAGGGGAATAAAAGCACTGTTTTTCGATCAATTTAAAATATGTCGATATAGAAATAAACTGACAGCATTTTTTTTTTAAATTGGGTAGTGAGTGAACCGCAAATATAATTTGATGTTGCGTCTGCGCTGCATATCGATAAACTTAGTGAGAAATTGCGAATACGCTTTAGACCTTACTCTCTTTTGGGTCTCCAGCCAGTAACCAACAAAACGCACCAGCACTTGAATATACATGAGAAACCTCAAAAAAAATAAAATTATTGATAGGCTCGCAAATTGACCACCATCTCACCTGATGGTAAGTGAGGATGTAGCCGACGATGGAGCATGCTTGCCTAGAAGTAACCTATTCACTTAAAAGACCCCTACCTAAGATGTAGCTATCAGGATTCACAGACTCCGGCAGGGAATTCAACTCCTTAATAATAATTGATAATTTCTCTATCTGAAGTTGTCAGACTCACCATCAGATAAGCAAACATCCTCTGCATCTCATGCAGCGTAGCCGAATGCCTGCTCGCAGCGGGATCAGCTTGCAGCAAGGCAGCCCTGGCTTGGGGCATCATGTACAGGTGCTGCATACACGAAGCCATGTAGCACGTAGCTCCCAGATTGGTGAGCCCCACGTAGCCACATTCTGACCTGGACTCTTCGGCCGGCCAATAGTCCCAAGGGTAGGTGGACTGCGGACCTGATTCGAAACAGTAGCCTTAGAAAAGGAGAATATTAATTGTAGTGTTTGTCTTTTGTTGATTAGTACATAGGATTACATTTTTCAACCAAACGATGCAATGTTATAAAAATTCAATTTGGTCATGAAAGCAAAAACGTTAATTTCTTTTCAAACTCGAACTTAAAGCAGTGATTTCCAATAAAACATTTACAGGCAATTTAAAATGTCAAGAAATTGGTCAGGTAGAAAAATGAATAAAACTTCACCTTTCAAACATAATATGGAGAAGAACTTGCAACATATTTTTACTGTCTTACAATAATCCTGGTTATATATTTCTTGTTTTAATACTATTATTTTTATATTTAATACTTATTGTATAACAATAACACTACTGAAAGTTCCCGCACCGGGTGCACCGGGCGTTGGAGAAGAATGAATAACTCCCTTTCGGTTCAGGCACAGTCACTGCAACTTGTATTGTACGTCTGTACTTTTTTTTTATTATTATTTTATGTTGTTGTACATTGTGTTGCTTGAGCCGAATAAATGCTATTCTATTCTATTCCAACTTCCAGCCTCCCTTAAAAGGCATAGGCGGTGGCAGACCAACACAACGCACCCACAATCCTAGACATAAGTATGCGAGGGAACATCAGGATGGTTTAAGTCAGTACGAGTCTAACAGACCCGCCGCCCTCTAACTCTCGAGGGCGGAGAACCACTATGCGGATTAAAATAAAAAAAAATAAGGATTGGAAGCATTGCAGTTTTAAATCACACACTTCAAATAACTTTAAAATTATTCAAAGGGTCAGTTCCCACCGAGAGCGATTCAAAATATAACTTTATTTACTACACGAAAAGAATGTATCTTTTCAGACCAAGATGCCTCGCGGAGCAGCATTGGGGTGCAACGTATTCTGAAATCTCACAATTATATGTTTATCTTTTTGTGTAGTCTTCGCACAACGTCGCGTCGCGTCTCGGTATGAACTGACACTACTTTAAGTATTAAAACGGTTGTATTGTTACAACTCACCAGGTTTGTGGTGGTCCATGAGTTTGTTGTGCAGTACCATGTAGTTGTCGGGCGCGCCCCTCACGAGCTCCACCAGCAGGTCGTAGGCCGCCGCGCGAGATTTCTGCGACTTACACTTGGGCAGGTTGCGGTTTTCTGGGTTGGGTACGTCGAAAAGGAAACCGAAGACCTATGGGAGGAAATAGAATGGGTTAGATAAATCTGGAATTTAACTACTTTGCGTGTGTGAGTTTATGGACGGCGAGCAATGGGTAGCTCGCTGTTCGGCCGTCCGGTAACTTTAAAAGTCTGATAAGCCCTAGTTCGAAAGAAGTCACAGGACGATTACCCGCCTAAAAAAAAAATTACTTCGCGTTGTATACGTTTTTGTCAGGGCAAAACAGAATCAACACCTGTAATCTCTACGACGATGAAAAAAAGACACTGACTAGCAGAAGTCTGATGATCAATGATCTTTATTTTTGTAAATCAGTTTAAACCAAGACATTTGAATTAAAAAATCCAACAGGCAAAACTAATAATACAATGTGTAAATAATAAATAAACCTAGCACTACTTCAAATGCATTGAATATTTTAATTACATTGTAAAACTGAGAAATTTTCTCAGAATACAATCATTCTGAGCAAATTTTGCTTTCTTAAAATTCGATTCTGTGCTGGCAGTTATTTTTTAAGCCCGGTTAGACTGACTCGCTTATTGATTGATATTGGCGGAAAAATATATATAATAACTAGCTAACCCGGCGAACTTCGTACCGCCTAATAGTTATGTTGTGATACCTTTAAGCTAAGCTGTCAACTCTACCCTACTCTGTTCTACCCTACGCTACCCTAATTTTAATTTTTTTTTTCCATAGGAACCTTCTCCTCACAATAACGAACACAACAAGAAAATAATTAGCGAAATCGGTCCAGCCGTTCACTGGTGATGGCGTGACCAAGGAAATAGGGATTCATTTTTATATATATAGATGTTTCTCATATCCTAAAAAACTCACCATTTCCAAAGTCCTAGTCCCCTGATCCGACATCTTGAACCGTAGCGGATGTTTGAGCAGATGTGTGAGCAAGCTCAGCTGACCATAGAGTCCGTCGTCCGGTGAACAGGGCTCTGTTCTTTTCTCTATGATCTCACGTTTTTCTAAAGACGTGTGGATTTGTTCGCAGAGTTCGTTCAGGTCGGGGGCGCCACTGTCTTCTGATGTTGCTCCCTCTGTGGAAGTATAAAAGGGTTGTATAGGAAATTCAACTTTGGTAAGACACATTTAAGGTTTATATTAGTATGCTTGTATTTTGTGAACATTAAAGACGATACTGTATGAACATAGTGTCGTATTTAGAAATCAGAAACAAGTTCCAAAAGTTAGCATAAATAAAATAGCAGTTGACATAGACTATTGAAAACTTAGATAAGTAATAATAAGTATAATAAGTCCCACTCAAATCACGTAACAGACATAAATTCTTAAATAAAATTATATAATGAACAGTTTACCTTTGAAGAAGTCTTCCGGCAGTCCGTCTATGAGCCTACAAACGAGCCAGAAGTAGTCCCTACAAGCTGGCCCGTACGGCTCTTTACCTTCTTCCGCGTGATGGTGGACAACCTGAGAGAAAAACTACTTATTTATTCATTTAGAGCTTAAAAGAATTACAACTTACAACTCAAAAAAATTATGACATTTTATTAACGTATTTAAATAAGGCACACCAGTTACTTATTCACATTAATGCCAGATTAGCCTTATAAGATGGTCCTGTGAAAATAATAGGGTAGTTTCCAGGGCCAAAATAATTACATTTTATTTAGTCCGTATTTTAGATTATAAAAAAATATTGGACACGTATTTTTTCTTTTTTTCGATTAAACAAAAAATAACAAAGTTAGAGCCCATTAAAGTTACGTGTGTCGACACCCCGTGCGAAAAAATGCAGCACGGCGGCGGCGTGACGTTATACGTATTTATTATTTTTGAAGATAAAGGGCTATGCATCACCCGTAATGTAGGGGATGTAGTCACTGCGACCTAAATGATCTATTGTGACTCGCCACCTTGTTAGAGTCTTGTTGGGTCTTTTAGCCCGGAGGCTTCCAAGAAATTTAGAATACTCCTAGCTTTTAGAGTTTTAATCTCCTCCGGGCGAATAATGTGTCGGCCCAGACACTGCGTTTGTGGATAAGGGGCCCCGCATTCACACAAAAGGTGCTTAGGCGTCTCCCTCTCCTGATTACAGTACCGGCAAACATCAGTGTCACTCAGTTTCATGTGAAATTGGTGCCTGTTTAGTTTGCAGTGGCCGGTTAAGGCGCGGGCTATCGCACAGATGTTCGTCCTGCTAAACTTAAGAAGCTCGGCAGTTCGTTTTTGTGAGTAGCCTTCTATAAGAGATTTGGCGTGTAGCAGTCCTGGTTGTACCAATCAGTGTTTTTTTGATTCGCCAAATAGGTTGCCCTTAAGGAGACCCTTAAGGGCAACCTATTTGATGCAGACGCATGGCCTGGTTCTTTGAGATACCACAGAAGGGTTCTGGTCCTATCTGATGACCTTGAGCCCCAGTCCTTGCAAGTTCATCGGCTTTTTCGTTGCCATTGATTCCAGAATGACGTTACACGTAACTTTAATGGGCTATATCTTTGTCATTTTTCGTGTAATTTAAAAATAAAAAAATACGTGTCTCTTATTTTTGAATAATCTATAAGACGAACTTATTTTTTTACGGCAACTAGCCTTCATTCTCAGATTACGACTACGAAATGAAACGACTTTGAAATTGCAATGCAAGTTAAAATTCTTTTAGGACATTTCAAATACGATTGGTCACTTAAAATTCAACTGAAAATACCCGATACTTGAGTAGAAAGCGATAAATTCAAATGATCTCTATATTGCATCAACTATATTTGACTAGACATTATTCATTGCAATTCTCATTTCTCATTTTCCACAAATTGCAATGTTTAATTTATGTCTTTCGTTTTAAAAGTGCGATTACATCTACATGCCAAAATGCATACGCAAAGTTGTTTAAATAGCGCAACTCACATCATGGTGGTGATGGTGGTGGTGGTGGTGGTGCGGACGCATGTCTGCGGCGCGCGGCAGGTGCTCCAGCAGCAGCTGCAGCAGCGGCGCCAGCACGGCCACCTCGCCGCCCGCGCACAGCCGGTACAGCGCCGTGCCGGCTTCGCGACGCACCTGAGTACCACAAACAACAACATTAGTTACAGAGACCTCGCGTCTTACCATGACGTGTCAAAATGTCAAGCGCGCGAGCGAAAAAGAGGGATGAAACTATATAGCTTCATCCCTTTAACAATTCGTTAAGAACTCGTGGTAGAGCCTCTTGTTTTTAACACTCTCGGTGCTAATAACGTACAATAATTCATTCGTGTGCTCACAACCCGCTTCCGGAGTTGACGATGTACGATACTCTTGTTGATTTGTGTTCAGCCTAGGACTAGCGAGTTCATTAGCGATTTAGTATGGACAAAGCGAGAGATGGTGTCAGACTTTTACTCACTAAAACCCCACTTCTGTTCCTTTTTTACCATTGTTCCAGGGCCCCAAGGATCTCTTTCTCATCACCCGTGGTCCCAGTAGGCTTGAACCCCCTAAGGTTGTTCTTCGTACTTAGGGTAGCGTGGTAATATTTGTGTATAAGGAGACTTACCGCAGGATCGCATCGCGTGTTGTACCACCTAGTAACATTAGTGCATGAGGCGACTCACCGCAGGATCAGCATCGTCCAGCAGCAGGCGCGGCGCGGCCCTGCGTAGAGACCAGGCGAGGGCCACGGCGTCGCCGCCGCCGCGCGCCCACCACACGCACATACGCATCGCGTGTTGTACCACCTAGTAACATTAGTGCATGACGCGACTCACCGCAGGATCAGCATCGTCCAGCAGCAGGCGCGGCGCGGCCCTGCGTAGAGACCAGGCGAGGGCCACGGCGTCGCCGCCGCCGCGCGCCCACCACACGCACATACGCATCGCGTGTTGTACCACCTAGGAACACATCATTAGTTTATATCCACTTAAGCCAACTAATACCGAAAACTTTACTTCAACAACTTAGAGTTACTTGCTAGCACAAGGTTAAATTACAAATATGTCATACATACATACATGTACATAAATACTTTACTGCATGGCAAGGAAAACCTTGCTAATAATAATAATCATATTACATATAATTATTATAAAAAGCCACGCACCTCACTATCGAGTGACACCCCCACAATACAGGAGTAACTCTTAGTGAGTAGTGGACATAATTACAACAAAAACAATTGTAAAAACTATCAATTATATTCATCATCGTAAAAACTCAAGACTAAAAACGGAAAAAATAATAATTCAGGGGTTGTATGAAATATCTTACCTGTGCCCTTCCCCAGAATCCAGTCTTATAAGTGGTGGGTTCCTTCAACGTAGCTGCCTCACACAGTATCGATATTAATCGTTCTGTGGTTTCTTCTACGCTCATTAACGATAGTAATGACTGCAAACAAACAACAATACAATCAGAGGAGCTTTTAAGAAATCACGAAAAAGAAAGACGTCGCATTTATATTAGAGTTAGACAGAGACAGAACCATACAGAACGTATAGCGCCATCCCATTTTCATAATAAATCAATAATGAACTCGGCAATGACCAGATTTTAACCTTTTCCGCAGCTTATTATTTGAAAAGGGAAGAAGAAGTGTACGGTCTATAAAAAAGCACCTTTTACACACAGTGTCTACATCTCTTTTTTCTCCAATTTTCCTTTCGAAGGTATGCTGGAAGAGATTTCTTTAGAAATAAGCATCACCTTTGTACTATTCTTCTGTTTCCTTCTTCTGTTCTTTTATTATTGTGTGTACATAAATTGTTAGATAAATAAATAAAGGTGTATTAAAAATTAACTATGTGAACTTACTGGATGTAACTTGGGTGTCTGCGCAGGATCAGACGAGGTAGAGGGTAGCGTGCCGATCCTACACAGTAGCTGCAGTAACAATGCGAGGCAATCCTGTCGCCATTCACTGTCGTCATTCCTTTGTAATACACCTACAACATAACGTCACATTATTACGAAGTTTCAAACATATTGATTTTTTTAATAGCTGCTTTGTTAAAAACACATGGATAGTTCATCTGCAGTGCATTTTTGCAAATGGTTCAAAGCATTGAACAAAGTCAGAAACTTGAGTGTTGTTCGAGTGAGTTTTATTGTTATTTTATTTGTTGGTTTGAGTCAAAGTCAAAGCATTTATTTCAAATAGACCATTTGCAGGCACTTTTGAATAGTTAAATGTCGGCCAGTCCAAGAAAAGTGAAGCTAAATTGCACGTTCCAAAGCGTAGGTCTCTATGGAGAAAAACGTGCAAGAAACTCCTTGGACACTCTTTTAAATCATATTATGTGTTACATATAATGCTTGGTTACATATTACTTGTTGCTTCTAACATGTGAGCACAATGTCGATAGTGAAATAAAAATGTAAAATAATTAAAAGATAGAAACTGAATTAAGCCACTAACAGCTAAGAGATGACCAGTCCCATCTGACAGCACCCGTTCACGAGCATGACGCGTGCATCAGCCCCACGCAGCTCAATCATTTAGAATCATTTTGATTGATTGAGGTTATATTAAATCGTCATATTTCATATAAAAATGGTCCTTGAAAATTATACGCGTATAATGCAGACACACTCCATGCATTGTATGATTTTCAATTGGCTCTCAAGCACTGAGTCGACATTTGAAAATCAGATACCGCGCGAAAATATGAAATACATTTTAAACATTTCACAATTTTAAAATGGGACTTGATCTTATTAAAAAAAATTGTACATATTAAATTTTTAAGTACCACTTATTGTACTTATAATTAATTTAATGTTTGTAAGTAACTCACCAGACATCATAATATCATACAGCAGTCTTAGACCTCCCTTCTTAATAAACAATTCATTCCAGTTCTCAGCTGCAGTTTTTTCTTCCTCACTCTTTTCATTAGTGACGAGAGGACTGAGCGTACTAACAGTATTCTCCTTAACGTTAGGTGTACCAGTGTGACTTGAGCTCAGCTTGTCAATGATATGTAAGGAATACATGAGTTTCTGAGGACTCGTGGGATCAAGTAACTCTGGTAGCTTGCTCTCGGTTGGGTTCTGAAACGCTTCCAGTAGGGTGGGATTCAATGGCACGGCTTGTAGTATGTCCCATACGCGACGGGATAACAGTTGAGCTTTTGTGTGGGTTACGGGTTCCTACAATGAAAAGTGTTGTTTAGTCATTCCTTGTGTTTTTCACAACCCATGTAGAACTTTAAAGCAAAGATAAGTAATATTTCACGGACGGCAGAGTTAACGTTGGTCGAGCGATTTAATTCCCGCACAGAGCAAATATTTCTAAGGCCTACAAATATGTAGTTGTTTCCAGTCTGAGTGTCTTCTGTATGTGAATTTACATGTTTGTAAATGCACCTATAATATAGGAGTAATTTTTAGTGAGTAGTTTAAAAAAAAGTGCGTTCGGCCATTAACGCCTCACATGGGTTAAATTAAAGAACTATCAAACCATTTTTTTTTTTTTGGCAATTTATTATTTGTAGAAAGCCGATAATCGCTATTAAAAAAAAAAAAAACTAACGACAAAGGTGAATATTTTTCATCAGTGTAAAAACCATAGCTGATGTCAATCATTGTATTTTAAACCTTATGCAAAACAATAAAGTCAAAATTCACATAACGTTCACACGTGCATTGCAACAAATAAAAGTCAACATACCCCATTAGCACCAGGCTCCTTCATCTGCCCCAAGGCTTGCATCAACGTGAACAGATGGTGGAAGTACGTGGGGTCTAGTAACAGTAACGTAGGCAGGCGCGCGCGCGCAGGGGCGGGCTGGGCAGACGGCCACTCCGCCCAAGCGCCCCGCCCGCCCACACCCACTGACACGAACACCAACTGTGGAAGACGAAGATATCATTCAGAACTTCAACTTTATCCAAAATCGCATAATAGAAAGAATTATTAAATCAGTTAAAAATTCCGCAAATCCGAAACCTTTCAAATCTGGTAAAACTGTTAATTAATTCATTAAACCCCAAGTGGTCGCGCTGTCATTGTCTTTCTATTGTGTCTCTAATTGACACAATTTAAAGGTTAACTAAAAAAGAAAACTGAAATGTGACGTCACCGCCATTATGTTACATAGTGCGTACAAAAGACAGGAGATATTCTCACCACGCTTAAACTCTTCATCACTCCTAATCACTCCCCACTCACTCATGTGTATATGTAGACACTATGAAAGCGACGTATGAATTTTCTGCATCTTTATAGCTTAGCGTCCTGTCTGTCTGTGTGTAGTCTTGTGTCCTAGCAAGACTTATTTCGGAAAACATCTCACTAGATCAAATGGACGTTGAATGCGCATTGCTTCTAATGGCGGCGCCATATATGATTACATCGCTTTGTGTGCGCACCCATAACTTTGTGATAACCAGTGATCGGAATAGGTAGGGCTATTTAGGTTCATTGGCAGCAAACATTGATTTAAATGTTAATATGGATATTCCACGGGATTCCAGCTGATACTACGGGATTTAATTGAATTTCATTATTTTTGTCAATATTTATAAAAAAAAAAATTGTAAGCCAATAAGCGCATGGTATGCGACGTTGTAAATTTTATGTCAACAGCACGCTATAAAACTTTTTGCCTAGCGCGCGACGATGCCGCTTTGTTGAGACGCGTACAGATACCTGCACGGATCTTGAGAGCTTGGCTAATCTTTCATTAATCCCGAAGGCAAGATATTTTTTTTTTTTTTTTTATAATTTTACTACTTTAAAACCAAATCACGGGACTCGGGGAATATCCATATTATTCTAACCTTTGGCAAGTACATAAAACAGCCCTACCTATTCCGATCTATGGTGATAACACATAACAGCTGTCAATGACGCTAATCATCATAACACGTATTATTAAACCCGCGTCGGATTGGTCCGACGAGAGTTTTCGCGTCTCTGGTCGTGTGTTTACGACTGGTTACTCTCGTTTAGCTTATCGATCTCCATAAGTGACAGAAGAGCTGACGAGATGGAGTATATGGATGTATGACCCTGGTGGAATAAACGCCAGAGTATTTGTCGGATATATCCGATACTAGCTGTGCCCGCGACTTCGTTCGCGTGGACTACAGGATTTTAAATTTATTTTTTCTAAAATAAATGTAGCCTATGTTACTCCTTATTACATCAGCTACCTGCCAAAAAAGTCCCGTCAAAATCGGTCCAGCCATTTCAGAGATTAGCCCGGACAAACAGACAGACAGACAAAAATTGTAAAAAATGTTATTTTGGTGTATGTGCCGTATATAAATTGATATGCATGTAATAAAAAGCAGTTATTTCAATATTACAAACAGACACTCCAATTTTATTTACATGTATAAGATGTATAGAAGATGTATAGATAAGAGGGTAAAACAACTTATCCGATAAAAATAATGTTCATAATTTGTAACAATACCTGATTATCCTTGAAGCCCATGTCATACAGTGTCCTCTCATCATAGTCTATCGTTAGTTCTTGCCCCTGGGTGATCATGCGCAGTGGTCCGTCTGTCGATAGCGCTGTTACTCCTTCTTCCCCTTGAATCTGTAAAAAATATTTATTGATGAAAAAGAAGAAACATTAAATTAATTTACGATAGAATAATCTTTAAGTTGGTTGCTTTCAATAATTTTAATACAGTAAGGCCTATGTCTCACGGACGCGAAGCTTCATAGACGCGTATTCATCATTGTACGCGCCGTAGGCGTACACCAAGCGTACAATGACGAATACGCGTCTAAGAAGCTACAGGTCCGTGGACAGTAGGCCTAATGTAAATAAATAATAATATAATATTCCACAACTGTCTCAAGCTAAGCAGTGCTTGTGTTATGAGAACTAGACAACTGATAAACCTACTTATATATTTTTAAATATATAAATTACACCCAGACACAGAACAAATGATTGTGCTTATCACATAAACATTTTTCCTGGGTGGGAATCGAACTCACGACCTCCGGCATAGCAGTAAGGGCCACTAACCGCTAGACCAACAGGCCAGTGGTTAGTGGTCCAAATGACGGTGTAGTAGACCATTATATAAGGTTTAATACCACAGATTTACCACACTTGTTTTGTTCCTATCAGCAAACACACTCTGGCAGGGAATTTCACTTCTTAGCTGTACATACAACAAATGTGTTCCCAAAAAGTTTCGTACGTACAATTGCCGGCACGGATCTTGTGCGCTGGCTTCAAGTTGCGCAGAAGTCAAATATTCGGTCTCTTCAGTGGTGCGAAGTGAGACGCGGGGGCGGGGAGTGTCAGTGATTGGCACGTCGCGCCATCGCGTCATAGACGTCACTCATGATTCGTTCCCTGCTCTTGCTGCATGTATGTAACAACGACGACGATTGGTTCGCCAATGTATGGAATGCGCAAAGCGATCCCCACTCTGACGCCGAGCGCTCAAGATCCGTGACAGTAATTGTATACGCCAACTGTTGTATTACGCAACGCCGTACTTCTTGTGGCCCGATGATGGAACAAGCTGGGCGGAATTAAACTGTGCAGTTCCGTTGCACTGTTCATAGTTGTGCACTTGTACCTGCGTCTCCCACCACACGTGCACGTGCGCGCGCAGGTGCGCCACGAGGTCGGCGTGGTGCATGGCCAGCGACGCGCGCGGGCCCGCGCCGGCCGGCTGCAGCGTCACGCGCACCGTGCCGCCGCCTCCGCACGAGCCTTCCCACGCGCCGGACTCCGCTAGCGCCCAGCGACGGAGGTGGTATGCGTATCTAATGGATCACAGAATAATATTACATCTTAAATACTCGTAAGTCGCTCCTACGCTCACAACAAGGCATGGCGCCACGTATCAAATCCTCACCTATAGTCAATCAGTTCGCATCCAGTTCATCCAGTTCCATCTATAGTTTGCCACATGTGGTGCGGAACAGCTTGGCCGCACTATTAACATACCGATCACATCACCATTTCCCTAACCTTTTTCCCAATTAGCTTGGGTTTGGATTTCAATCTAACCAGATGCGTACCGATAACATCTCAAAGTAATAAATATATTGATTTTAATTAGTTGAAATGAAAACTACGGGCCCAAGCGCTATACTTGCTACGCTCGCTACGCTTTACTCGCTACGCTTGACATACCACATCTAGAATATCGGATAGGTTAACGAAATCGCTACGAGATTGTATTTATGGCATATATGCCATATGTTAGTTTGTGGGTGGGGTATACCCCACCCACAAACTAACTCACTCACACACACTCACTCTTTAACCTATTATTGCAATTATATAAAAAACACAAACCTCCTCTTAAAAGTATCAAGATGCGTCTTCAAAAGCAACAAGGCCCTCTGTATGCACTGCAACGCAGCCTCCTCAGTCATATGCTCGTATATATTCAGTTTATCAACTATTTTCTCCTCTTTGGCAACGTCTTGTTCACTCATTTGTGACGTCGACGTCCCTTCGCCGTCGGCCGTGTGTTTCTTAGTGATCAGTCTTTCGGCGGCCGAAGACAGGTGGAACATGCATTTGGCTACAAAGTCGTCTTCTTGTTGAAGCTGCTGGCCCATGTAGTAGCTGTTCAGGTACTGGATTGCGCCCATTGATACGTCTAGAGAAGTAATTAAGCTATTACAAGTATTTACTTTATAAGGGATATATCGTCGTCCATATTTTTTTATTTATTTATAACTTTATTCATAAGGAATAGAGTGATGAAACAGGGGGGTCACGACCCTCAGCATTGAGGAATACGACGCAAGGAGGAGGATAACTTTATTGCACACTTTAGCTTATTACGGAATAAACATTTACAAAAGAATTTACATCGTCATTTACATAATAATATACATCAGGGTATCTTTTTCCGAAACCAAATGTTTGATAATCTAATCAAAAAGTTAGTTTCATTCGATATGATGGAACAATAACAGAGCGGCGGGATTGTTCAAGAGTTACCGCGACCCTGGACCATAAAGAGCAATTGAAGGAACACAGGCGGGTTAATAAGTCTGATACTCCTTCTCTTTCCACCCTAAGCGGGAGCAGTTATTTGATGATTGATGAGACGGCTTAGAAAAACATAAAATATTTAGGTTTTTAAAGCGATCAGCAACATTGTTAACTTTTTGGCCATGGCCACAGTCATAAACACATGACAAAATTAAATGTGTCCAACACGCCATGGTCACAACTACATGACAGATTTAAGGATGAAATCATTGCTTGGCGCTGAACGCTTTCGCTTTTTTTTATGAACATTTTGGACCAAATTCCTGTTTAAATAAAAATTTCTTACCAGTACTATTCGCTCTTAGAGCGATCTTCCAGAGGTGATCCATAGCTAAGGTGTGCGGATGTGCAGCATCGCGCGAGTCCCCGGTGCCTAAAGCCATCCTAGCCAAGTTGCACAGCTGCTGGTATAGACTTAGGCCCATTATGCTGATCGTCTGTGAAACAAGTTTATCTATGAAATCTGACCTCCATACAAATAAATTGTTGCAGAAGCAAACATGCTTGCATTAGCATAAATCAGCTTTATAATGTTCCCATTGCGGTCCATTCCTTCTCTTAGAGGAGAGACCACTCACGACCTTCCCTCTAAGCCGGGATATCATGGCGGCGCCACCAATTGTGGCGCCATGCTGTCCCGCTGGAATATAGCCCTAAGCTACTAAACTAGACACCAGAGTCGCCACACGTCCGAGCTGGTCGCGCCACCTAACGGACACCAGATGAGTAACTCTCCATAGAGCTGTATACATTTTGTTGGTAGCAGTGACTGGTCGCGCCGCCATGGTGTCTCGATGAAATATAGCCCTAAGAGGAGAAGGAATGGAACACAAGCCACCACTGTGTCGGTTGATGAATGTCACATACTTCTTCGAATTTTTAGTTCTTGGACATCGCTGCTTTCTTTCACTGTTTTGAGGGGAATGGTAATAAAATAAATTACATAAAGTCTATCGCCTGTCTAGAACATACAACCTCGTAAGTCGGTTTCGTTATCACTAGGCCATCACTGTTTGCTAACTTGATTACAATCCCAATACTTGCAGTGCAATCTGATTTAGTCTTTTAGTGATTGATTCATTATTTACTGAATGATTGTGCTTCCATCATGGTTTGTAGAAGTTCCTACGCCGTAATGTTGGCAATACGGAAAAACAGTGTTGCTATATTTTGAGCCATGAAATTACTTAAAATTAGGGAGATTAAATGATATTTCGTTACTTTTAACAATTGTCTTATAATTTTGTTTTTTTTTTTGTATCTTTTGGAAACTGTAAAAACAATTTTTGAATAAAGTATAGGACGCTGGGATCTATTTCGATTGTCCTGCAATTCTTTCAAATACTGAAAATGCAACGCCTCAACATCGTACCTCTCCATCAACTTCCTTTTAGACCTGTTTTTTTTTTATATAAAATCCCATTCCCTCAATTCTCCAAAAAGTGTTGCAACTACCGTTAAAATCGATTTTGTTACGTATTCCGTGCAACAATTTTGGTAGAGCAGGTAACTCTTTCCCTTTTTGTTTTTTCTATAGACAGACAGGGGAGCCAACATTACGGCAAAGGAGTGAAACGCACTTTACATTTCACTTAAAAAAATACATAATTATTATTTATCGTATAGTATTATTCATATATAAAACTGTTTAAGCCACATATTATTAAGTTTCAAGCTATCTAAAGCATTATAGAGAGGCAAAGTTTGTTTTTTTTTTGTTTGTAGGAGGTAATCTCTGAAAGTACTGGTCTGATTGCTAAAATTTTTACACCGATAGAAAGCTGCTTTATTCCTGAGTGATATAGGCTATTTTTTATATACGCGGGCGAAGCCGTGGGCAAAAGCTAGTCATAAATAAAAACGCTGGTTCAATTTATTCACTTACCTCAGGATCTAACGTAGGCATCTTCTCAACATACAAAAACCTCAACGCATCAAGTCCCAGCGCGTGTTGATCCGGGGACTTTGTATGAGATAGAAGCCAAGAGTAAAGACAATCTGCGCATTCACTGCTCCCGCGTACCACTAAACACTGCCAGAGTTCTTCCACCTGTTCAACTGTTAACCTGGTGGAGAAATGAGAGAGATTAGCGAATAACAATAATGTTTAGGACTGTAAAACTGTAATGTTAGTCGCCTGATGGCCATTTCCTGTATTTTAAGGAACATTCGCATTCGAATCTCAGTTGCAAAATGTCACAAATGCTTCAAATTTCAATAAATTTCTATATTGGTTGAAATTACTTGAAACTTCGAATTAATGAAAGAAAGATGTTTTATGTACGATAAAATTAGCTTTCAGTTGGCATTACTCGTCTCATATTGGTAACATTATAGAGGAACCACAATATATCCTCAGATTCTTCAGTTCTGAAATTTTAATTAAAATAAAGTGTTAGCAGTGATAAATGATATTTATTTTGCAAATAGGTTTTATAAAAATATTTTTACACGTCAATTTTGTTTTCAGTCAGTTTTAACTAGATGAGTCCGGTGTTTCCTACCCTGAGAAGAAACATCTGACGAGCTTGTTGTTCCGCATACATGTGTGATACCCGGGCGGCGGCTGTACCATGTGTGACTATGTACCTGAAGTGTTGAGGAGAGCCGACCGGCGAGAAGATGGCGGTGAGGAAGTGCAGGCGCACAGTGAGCTCGGTGATGTGCGCGTAGTGCGGCGCGTCGCACACGGGCCGCGGCTGTGCCATATAATGCCGGAGATCTTCCAGGAACAGCCGCATCATGCCGCGTTCGCGTTCCGCCCACATTACCACCTGTGAACAGACAGTGTGGTAAAATACCAGGTAAGAAAAGCCCTGCGTTTGCTCATTGGTCGAAGCTATGATGAAAATAGATATCTCACTATCTGTAACTTCTGTCAAAGATCTACAAAAGACAGCTATGGGATAACTTCAGGAAGTTGCGAAACCGATTATGGTGCGAGATTATCTATTACACACATCTTTACTAGATTATTTAGACAAACATCCAGCTATCATATGTTTGTTCCATTTGCGCCGCATCGCTTCGCGTTCGCCGTCCCGTTGACTCCGAATGTAGAACACTACATTAATCTACCTATAACCACCGCGACTTGCCAGGTGTCCTGCCCACCTTCATTTGTGTTCCATTATTCATTTTCCTATGTCGAAAATCTTCGTATGTCCTTAGGTCGCGACGATTGGATCTCAATCTTTTAGATGTATGTCAAATAAATATAAATTAGACGAAAAGAGCATATTACCTGATGCATATCCATGCCTCGTAACTGTTGAAATGAGGAGAACAACTTTGGTAACAGCCGAAGTGATACAGCGACAGATCTGAGACAAAACACAACGTATTTACACAATTTTTCAAACTGTTCTAAAAGAAATTCAATTCAAAAACTTAGAAACACAATATAATATAATATGATATAATATAATATTCCACAACTATTACACAACGCCGTCTAGTCCCAAGCTAAGCAGAGCTTGTGTTATGAGTACTAGACAACTGATAAACATACTTATATATTTCTAAATACATACATATTATAGATAATTACACCCAGACACAGAACAAATGATCATGCTCATCACATAAACATTTGTCCCGGGTGGGGATCGAACCCACGACCTCCGGCATAGCAGTCAGGGCCACTAACCACTAGACCAACAGGCCAGTCGTAATATTGGAAAAGCTTTTACCTGTGATTGGCAAGATTGTCTAGACACCCTTCAATGAACTTTATCCTTATAAACTTGTCGGTACTGAAGCATAATAACGCGCACAGTGCCTTCTCAGCTTCCAGCGCTAAGCCTTCGCCTAATTGTTCCTGATGAAAGGAAAAAAAAACAAACGATAAAGACATTTTAGGGTAGTGGATTTTAATAGAAGATAGCCAATTTGTAACGCCTATTCGGATAAAAAACTGGATCTGTACTCTTTTTCAGGATGGTTCCCATCTCTAGAACTCAGAACTCCTCTCTAGGAGAGGGAATGAGCGGTAATTCACCATGCGGTTTGGTTCTAGGTCATGCCAGTCTCCTCACGATGTTTTCTTTCACCGTTTTGACGCACAAAGTAAAATGCTTGCCTGTATTACTATTTATTTAAATGTAAACTTTATGTATATATAGTACATAGCCGAATTTAATGCAACGAGGCATTGTTATGGTAGGCCATCGTAGTCCTATCTATCAGATAAACCGAAAATTGACTGGTGTTAATCTTTGGTTTATCTGAAGACAAAGAGGACATGACCAATTAGAGTACAGTAGGAATAGTACACAGGCGATTGCATTAATTATGCAAGAAGGCATTGCCTACCAGTCAAACTGCTATCTATCTGATAGGGACTTTAAGGGCATGACCGATTGTTGAAAAAAAAAAACGTTACGTTCAGAAAGACCTTTGGTGAGGTTTAAAGATTGCCACAACTTCATTATACAGATATTTTAGAACAAAAGTTGTTGTTTATGATATTAGTAAAAGTCCTGCAAGGTGGTGAGTATTTTACAAATAACCCATACAATGTTGATTTAAATCGGGTTACATTTCAATCATTTTAGTCCCCAGCTTTCTTGGAAATTGCCGAACAAAAAGAATAAAGGATAGTATTCCTTGTGTTTGATGTCAACCAACTCACAATGGCGCCGTCCTGCAGCAGGTCCCACAGCAGCGTGTTGCCGGGCCGGCACACGTCGTCCACGTCGCACGCGGGCGCCGGCGGGGAGCCCCGCACGCGCTTGCTGCCGCCCGCGCCCGTGCCCGCGTACTCCGTCAGGCACTGGGCCTGGGGGTGCACACACAAACTAGAACCATCCACCGATGTACCATCATTTGATACCTGAGTCTCATTAAAGAAATTGAAATCGCTGAGTAACAAAAAAGTCTAAGTGATAGTGTGACGGGTGACAGGACAGAATTGAAGAAAAAAACATGTTGCGCCGACCCTAAGTAATATGGGATAAGTAAGAAGAGTATTGTTTTGTATATCGGGCTGTTTTCCACAACTCCACAACAAAGGCGAAGAAGAAGAGTAACAAAGAAGTCTATTCTTCCTTTTCACTCGAAACACACTTAGAGCAGCTAGCACGCGTCATGCTCGTGAACGGGAGCCGTCATGGTCATCTGTTAACAGTTGGCTTATTTCTGTTTATATTTTTAATTACTCTTTTTTTATTATTTATTTACATTGTGCTCACATAATAGAAGCGACAAAAAATATGTAACCAAGATTTTGAAACTAATAACATGATTTAAAAGAGTGGCTGTGGAGTTTCTTGTACATTCTTCTCCAAAGATATAGAGATAAGATATAGGATGGCTTTGTAACGTGCAATTTAGATTCGTATTTTTTTTTACCGACTAACATTTTGACAATTCAAAACTGCCTATTAATGGTGTATTTGAAATAAAATTTCTGATTTCTAACAAGTGTGAGAGCACAATTGACTCTTCCGTTGATTTTATAACACGGAGAATAACTAGATTCATATGTATTGGTAGCTACGTGATGTCGGAACACAGCTAAATACGGTTACTTGACAGTTTCCCCTTCCATCAGATTAACTTAGTTCGAAACCTTTCAAATCTTATTTTTTACCATTTTGAAAAATTCTTTTTATTGTAATTTAAAAAAAAAAAAAAATTAGTAGGTACCCAATTCACTCTCATTTTTTCAAAATCCAGCTGTAAAAAACTTAATCAAAAAATTATTTTAATCAAGAATATTATACAAAACTACATCTGACCTGCGCCGCAAGCCTGGCCAGTTCCTCCTCGCAGGCTGAATCGTCCTCATCCAAGTCAGCGAGGTGTGGATGTGAGTGAGGAGACAACGCTGATGATGCACTGCCTTCCTCTTCTTCACCGGCGGCACCACGTCGCTTGTAACTCTCCATTAGACGGAGTTCCATGAGACGCCTAGGATAAGGTGATGATAGAAAATCATTTAAGAACAGAATATAATAAACTTTATTTTACACTAAACTACTTTGGTGTACAATAAAGTTCTAAATCTACAGGCACAATGTCAACCGACTTGATGGACTGAAAGTGCTTAAAATAATTTAAAAAAACTATTTGTGGTGTACTATTAGTAAATTAATAATAATAAATTTAAAAAAAAAAACAAACAAAACGAAAAAAAACTAATAAAGCTTGCATTCAAAATAAAATACAGATTTAAAAAATCTTTACATACACAAAAAAAGTAACACATCTTATATATAAACTACACATACATAGACATAAATTTATAATTTTTAATTATCTTTTATATTAATTTCAAACAAAAATACAAATCTTTAGTAATATACTTACTCAAAAAGGAAATTACAAAAGAACACAAGTCACATCTAAACTGTGCAAACAAAAATAACGTGTATTATTTGAAAATAAGGCTCACCTTGCATCGACGTTGTCACAAATCAGCTGGCAGTGCGCGGTATCACTGCCCGACGATTCTTCCTCCACTTCAGACACAGATTCAGCTAGATCAGCTGTTTTCAGTTGCGTTGCTGTTGAGTAATGTTACACTTAGATCTGAGACACTATACAAGATCGATTATAAGACACGAAAAACACGAAATAATGATCAACCAACTAAATAACTTTGTTTCTATATAGCATGTAATTAACCACTCAAATATCGTATAATACCGTATCAGTTCATAAGAGAAAGCGCTTGAAATCTCAACCGTACATACGGTAGGTTCATATGCAATGGTTCCTAAAAAAACCTAGTTTTTTTTTTCCCTTTTGGGATAAGGGTATAGGCACTCGAAGGAGATTGAAACTAGACAGGGCCGAGGTCTATATTTACACCATCATTTAATTAACTATTTACGTTTATTGGTGAGCACAGATTTTCATTCTATCTAAACATGTTTTAAGAAATCAAAAACAGTGTTTCAAGTTGCTTTAAGTATACTATGAAAGTCTACAGCGTTTCCATAATCTATTTCGATATTGTTTAATGCTCATAACGATAAAAAAATAAAATAAACAATAATTAAAAACGCATGGTGATGCCAACTAGCCGATTTCGGCCACTGTGACCGCAGTCCCTGGCTAGTGGCTATTGGCCTGGATACTGCTCTGTTATGTACTATCAAAAATACTTCCGCCTGACCACCGCTAAGTTCATTTTTGCTTGCACTCGAAAATAATTTCAAAGGGTTTGGTTTGGCGCCGCGCCGCAGGATTCAAGCGATTTTTTTTTAAGTGCTCAGGCAGAAATGACCGCGATGGTACCTCATGTGACTTGCATATCCAACTTTGGCAGTAAAACTCCGAGCACTGAACATGTCAGAACGCCGTTAACGACATTACCTAAATACCTCTAAAACCAAAAACTACTTATAGTAAAAAGACACATAAAAGTGATAGTATGTGGTGTATGGACCATCCACTCACGGAAATGCTTGGGTTTGCCTGGCTTGTGGCGCTTCTTGTAGAACTTCTTCTTGCGCGGCCGCAGCAGTTCTTCGGCACCACTACTGGCGCTGCCGCTGCTGCCGGCGCGCTTGTTACGTCTGTGTGAGAAGTTAGCATTTAGTATTACATGAACTGGTTATAGACTAGTGGGAGGGGTGGTTGGTGGGTTGATGGGTGCACATGACATGTGGATGGATGGAGAAGGAAACCAAAGAAAAGATGAACAGATTGTTTGAGGAGTGAAATGGTAGAAAAAGGAGTTATTGATAGCGTGACGGGTGATACGACTATTCTCGAACTTGCCGCTGTGAGCGGTAGCCGCCGAACAAAAGTATGAAAATGTTTGAAGCACGCCACGAGACACCTGCTCATAGCGCCGCACGCCCCCTTACCGATGCCGCTAAAACCGAAGTCGTTGACCAGGCCGTAAGACTTTGCTCTTTGAAAGTATCATGACACGTATTTTTTTTTAAACAACAAAGACCACATGCCTTCCTTCTTCCTGCCCTTATTCCATATTACTTGGGGTCGGCGCAACACGTTTTTTTCTTCCATTTTGTCCTGTCATCCGTCAAACTATCACTAACTCCCTTTTCTTTCGTATCACTCCTCACACAATCTATCTTTTCTTCGGCCTTTCTCTCCCTCTCCATCCATCTACATGTATACTTACTCTTTTAGTAATATGCGCTTCATAACAAACTTAGCAACAAAGACCACATGCAATAAAGAAAATAGTTCACTCACTTCTGGCAAGACTTGAGCGTCGGACATTCCTTCTTAGTGAGCTCCTCTCCCTCCCTCAGCCACTCCTGCTCGGCTGTAAGACAAGAGTGAGAGTGTATACAGCAGCTAGTTGGGCCACGGCATTATATTGTGGGTATATGTTTACCAGTCAGGTCACGCTGATGTTTACTTTGTTTGCGCGGCGTCGGTCCCGCTTCTTCGCCCGATGTGCTCAGCTCCTCGCACTGGAGACAAATGAAGAGATAGGTAAAATTATGGGGCTCGGCAGTTTGGTTACTTTGTTTATAATGATGTTTCGACTACTCGGCGACTAGTATTCGGCCGCTAACGTAGTCGGTGACCATCTGGCCTCCTACTTTGTATGTAAAATCAATCCAAAGTCACATTCGGGCCGAATGCATATATATGCAATAGGCCGGCCTAATCATCGCCACATCTTTAGTTTTTTTTACTTATTTTTTGCCACTTTTTCTATTGTTAACCTAAACTTAAATAAATTAGAATATATTATTCCTATTCTATGCCCACTATACAGATAGTAGAGATAATGAGCATAGAAAATATGCGAAATGCAGTTTTTGTATATAATTCGTGGATATATGTATACATAATTAACATAGTTTGTTGGCAGAACAGAATCACTACCATTCTGTCACTCTATACGTAATAATGAATTCATGATTAAAATAACTTATAACGAAACATAAGTACCTATTCACAGTAGGTAAAAAAAACAAGCGGGCTTGCAGACGACGAGCAAAGAGTAACTTGCCGTCCTGACGTTCCGTGAAGACCGAGAACGAATTGATGCTCAACACACGCCTCAAAGAGATTTGAACCAAATCGAAAACATTGGGGCCCAGTAGGGCCGATGCCTGCTAGGGCTACAGGGAACGTTTGAAAGAGTTACAGCAGCCCTCAAACGTAAAGGGCAAGAAGCACAGGGAAGGACGTAGGCAAGTTTTAGGGAGTAAAACTGAGACGCCCTCTCGCTTTACCCCATGGCGGCAGAAGTCATTTGATGGTTTCCCAATTAAAAACACAATGTATACGTGCTTAAGTTCACCACTCGAGCTCCTAAATCACATCGACGAATCTACTACAATGAACGCTAAACTGTTTGGGGCTGAAAACATGTTTGCTACTTCTTACAAGATAAAACTGCGAATTGATTTTGATGATATTTATATTGCTTATCCTCTCGTATGCCGTAATTAGAGATCGAGAGAGATAGATCTACGCGAGACACAATGGCTTTTTAATTGTGTCTCAATTAAAAAGCCTTTGTGTCTCGCGTAGATCTGCGTTCCGGCATACAAGGGGTTATACATCAGAAACTAGTTTCAATTTGTAAAGGGGGAAGTATTCATCCCACGCAGACAGAGCCGCGGGCGGCATGCTAGTTTTTGTTAAACTCACAGGATCATCATCGGAGTTAGTCTGATCCATGCTGACGCTGGCTTCTGATGAGGAGTTGTGGTGCGGCTTGCAGGAGGGCTGCGGCGGGCGCAGCGGGGGCTCGTCGCCCAGGCCGGACGGCGAGCCTCCCAGGCCACCCGACGCGCCGCGAGACCACATCGCGCGCATTAGCGCTGACGCAAGGTAGAGGCTCTGTGGATAAATGAAAGGGACAATGATTATATTATAGTCCTAGAGTGCGCGTTTTTAAAAAAGTCTGGACAAAACCAGTCACTTAATCACCTGTTCCGTATGTTCCTTTGGCGGCAAAGCGCAAAGCAGACTATATAGATGAGCACATGGCTTCGGCGCCAGCGCCCTGATGAACCCAGGCAGCAGGTCATAAACCTGCCGGCCGCAGTGCTTCAGTTGCGCGGCTGCCCAAACCAGTTCTACGTGTTCAGGAGTCACGCGGGCTTCCACCGCCAAGAACTTCAGGATCATATGAGATTGCTTTATTACCTGTGAAAAAAAGTGTAGGTACAGGACTAATACGAAATTATTGTAAACTCAGTAGTGGCAAAGCCAACTAGAGCCATCCATAGGTTCACTTCCGAAAAGGAAATTCGTAGTCCAGTAGCCTGATTCACGCCAAATATCGTTGAAGTTTTATAGTCGTTCGATCGAAGTCCTATCCAAAAGAGGGATTCACGATCTATTGACTTATTTCCAGTTACATTAATAAGTATTCTACCAGGATAATGTAATACAGATTTTTTATTAAAATCGACGAATTTCAAACGACTTTAAAATCGGTGTCATTCAAACTCGATTGATAGATGTGAATACGGAAATGGTCTAAACGACTAAACCGCTACCATATCGTTACGGTTTTGATTACGTGAATCGGGCTACTGGAATGTTAAAGGCAAAGACGAAACAGATATGGTTTTAGTCAGCCAAAGTCCGACACGTCCTTCCGCTCCGCCCTAGAGCGGAAGTCATTGGAAGATATCCAGCTTTTAAAAAAAAAACTATAACATTACAATTCCAATATATATTTCTGATTTTGGTACAAATAACAAAGTTCTAATTTAGGTGTTGTCATGGTCCAGTGGTTAAAGTACCCGCCTCGTAGTATGAAATTGCGGGTTCGAAACCGGGCAAGTATCAATGTGAATTAGTACTTTTCTAAGTTTACCTAGGACATTACCGACACCCTGTGCCTCCGAATGCAAGTAAAGATGTTGATCCCTGTTGTCTTTACTCTTTTACTTTCTACACGCCAGATAGTTTCACCAGCAGTCTCTCAAAAGAGTATTGTGTTGCCCAGTAATTGGATTGTGGAGGTCTTATAGGCAGTCACTCTATATAAAACATGGGTATATAGTCACATCTATTTAGACTGGAAACTGACCCCAAATTAATTGGGAACCAAGTTCTAATTGTATTCAAACCCATAGTTTTTAGGACCCTTATAATACAAATGGTCACTTAAAATACAGTTAATAGTTTAACTGCTAGTATGAATTAAAATTATCTTGAATTATTTAAGTTTTTCATCCCAATTTGATTGAACCAAGGAAAAGCTAGGCAGATTACTATACAAAAGTAACAATCTAGTAAGATTGTATTCGTAATCGAAAAAACCGGCCAAGTGCGAGTCGGACTCGCCCATGGAGGGTTCCGTAGCAGCAAGTAACATAATATAAAAGTTCTTGTAGTTCGTTGTAACTTTGATCAATGTTTTAATAATAGTGTATTTTTTTAGATTTATGACGTATTAAAAAAAACTACTTACTAGATCTCGTTCAAACCAATTTTCGTTGGTAGTTTACATGGTACATCATATATTTTTTTTAGTTTTATCATTCTCTTATTTTAGAAGTTAGAGGGGGGGGGGGGACATTTTACCACTTTGGAAGTGTCTCTCGCGCAAACTTTCCAATTGAGAAAAAAAATATATTAGAAACCTCAATATCATTTTTGAAGACCTATCCATGGATACCCCACACGTATGGGTTAGATGAAAAAAAAATTTTTGGGTTTCAGTTCTAAGTATGGGGACCCCCAAAATTTATTGCTTTTTTTCTATTTTTGTGTAAAAATCTTAATGCGGTTCACAGAATACATCTACTTACTAAGTTTCAACAGTATAGCTCTTATAGTTTCGGAAAAAAATGGCTGTGACATACGGACGGACAGACAGACAGACAGACATGACGAATCTATAAGGGTTCCGTTTTCTGCCATTTGGCTACGGAATCCTAAAAAGGGAATCCCTATTTCCCTAGGTCACAAGATAACTTGAGAATGGCGTTACGAATTTCAATCATTTTTTTTTTTTAAGTTTCCAAATAAGTACTTTGTAAAAGGTTCTCATGGAAAAATAAATAAAGAAAATTGAGCAAGAATACTGGAAAGTTTCAGAAAATTACTTTCACGCAGGCAAAGACACTGGAAAAAATCAGTTCTTTATAATATTGCAACCCTAGGTTGAATTATGCAGTGAATGTACCTACTTGTTTGATCAAAACAAATTTAGTCATTGTCTTCCAATACCTACTAATTGTGATAAGTGTCTTAGTAATTACACCACAGTCAAAACAAATCCTTATTAATTGTTATGTTACACAATATAACATTATAGTTTATCTAGGAAAATGAAGATTAAATTATTCATAAGTAAGTTTCTTTGCTAAAGCAAGCAAGAAAGTAGTAGTAGAAGTTATATAAGTCAAAGTCAACTACACTAAAATTTCTATAGGATGGTGCGGGTAACAGCTGTTGGATTCATACAATGTACCATCAAAGACACTTCTGCCTGACCACCGCTAAGTTCATTTTTGCTTGCACTTGAAACGAAAACTTCAAAGGGATTGGTTTGCCGCCGCGTCGCAGGATTCAAGCGAAATTTTTTAAAGAAATCAGGCGGAAATGACCGCGATGGTACCTACCTATTCTTTTCTCTCATCTTAAAGATGCATATTTTTCTGCTGTCAGAAAAAAAAGACTTTAGGACAGCAAAATTCTTACCTCCACATGCAGGTTAGGCCCAAACAGATGCTCAATAATGTTATTATTTGTGAGCCACGTAGCCAGTTGTTGTCCAGCCACTTCTGCATCCGTGGCAGACTCCCCAGCACAAAGCTCGTTATGTGAAGCAATGTGCGCGTTGATCTGAGCAACGCCAGCTAAGCGCATTGTCAGTGTACTGCTGTTGAAGTACTTGAAAGCTAATGCTAGTCCATCCCCGTCAAATGTTAGCGGTACATCCAAGGGCTCTTTGGCTGCTCCCCACATGAAATCTGTTAAAAGAAGATGTGTTTTGTAGTTCTGTGTATTTTTAAAATATTGTAAGACAGGAGAGTTTAGTACATACAAGTTTTAGTGTATTAGCTGTAATCATTACATTGTAAAAATGTTGCAAGCCTTGACTCTAAAAGGCCTCTCAAGAAAGTGGAACATTTGATAAATACTATTAAAAGTTTCATTCATATTAATAGTAGTAGTTAAGTGGTTTTAAATGAGCATATCAGAAAACTAATGGGTAAAATAATTTAGAAGTATAAATTATTAGTAGGTATCTAATACCATAACTGGATCATACATCATTTTATTATAAGATTTCAACTGAATTGAATTAAAAATTAATAATGTACACAAATTCTTAACTTACCAGCCATAGACTTGACAGCGGGCACCCTAAGATCCTTGTCTTCTAAGGTACACATGTACTTCAATATTTTGGCTCTCAATGGCATGAAGAGTTGGGACACAGCTCTGAAGTTCAGCCATAGCTTGAGGTTCCCTACTGCTGCCACAATAGCATGTGCCATGGATAGGGGGAGCGTGCTCTGTGTAGCTTGTTCAAACACAGATGTCATTGCACACACTCCTCCTAACTTACAGAACAAACTCACATTCCTCAACAAATAAGCAGGTATCTCCGTATCATGTAGGTCACAATATAAACTTAGATTAGATATTTCTTGAGCAGAGAGGTCATCTAAGCGGCTTAGTGCAGAATGCTTGCAGGCTAAGTATAGAGGAAAGTTGAGGAGGAACACTTTGGACACAATATGCATGAGCTTTTCCTTTTGCTGCATAGACCATAGTTCAGTGTCCTCAGTTGAAGAAGGAGGTGTCTCAGCATTTTTGGAATCTTCTGCAGTGTCAGCTGTAGGGGCAGGCTCGTCTGGCTCAGCGGGAGATTCCTTCTCGTCACTGATCTTTTCCTCAACAGGAGCTGAACTTTCCTCCTCAGGTTTTTGTTTGTCTTGTGCATTGTCAGGTGGTTGCGGTGGTGCAGGTGCTGGGGCGGTTTTAGCTGCTTCTACGAGTTCATCTTTGAGCTGCTTCAATTGACATACAGATAAACAGAGTATACTCTGCACTACAAGATAGAATCTTTCAAAATTCTTCACATCCCGATAGCAACACATGCATTGCCTAAAACAAAGTACAGAATGTAGTACAATCCCATATTTACCAATACAATGACTTTGTTAATAGAAAATGAAAGGTTACTTTTTGTGTTTTCACTTTGTCACAATAGAATGAATGTTTACATCAATGAACTACACTTTGTACCAGAAACTCATCTCATTATCCAATTGTTTGGACATACAACCGCTGGACGAGAGTATCAAAGAAGTATAACAAAGCACAGCAGTCACCCACATTAGTTGTCACATCCTAACAGCTGTAAGAGTTAAAATCTTGTTGTGTTTAGAAGTATAGTAAATATTTTACCTTTGTGGCCATGAGAGAATATAGTTTAGCACTATCTCCAGCTCAGATTGGCTTATTGTTGGATACTGGGACACATCGTCGGTAAGTCTGGATTCACCTAGAACCAGTCAGACAATTTCATAGTAGCTCACAATAACTAAGATTTTATTTATTTACACTAGACGCAAGCGTATATAAATCATTGTCAATTAAAATGGTTAAATAGAACGGACAAATCGACTGCTAAATTTCGAAACAATGTAACTTACAATTTATTAAAAGCTGTGAAAACTCCGAACAAACATCACACATTCTTGATGTTTTATGTCAAGATTAAGCGAAATATTATTGCAATATAATCGCAAAGGTTATTTCAAGTGAATTATTGATCATTATTGATATTTTTCGTATCAGAAAACGAATACTGCCATAAAATGTCACGGTATCCGTTCCACCATTGTTGACGATTGTTGTCAAAACTACGTTTTGTTGTCAACTCGTTAATAAATACTAATGAAAATTTATAGTTAATTTATTCAACATTAGAAATTCGAGAAATGAATATTAGTAAGTAAATTATTGTTCTTTAAGTTATAAAGTTATAATTAAACAAAGTAATTACACCTTGTGCAGAGATCACAAGTTTAGTTCTTAAAGTATTTATTTATAAAATCGACTAAAATGGTTTTTTCGTCGTAATGTTTCGTCTGACAGTACTGACATTCGATCTTGATTTGACGTTTATTATGACATTTTTCGGCAGTTGAAAAACGAGCTATGGGTTGACTGGTTGTTGTTGTTGATTTTGTCACTAAAATGGTCCAATTACTTTATATTGTCGCCAGCTTACATGTGTTGCTATGTCCATTTACAAAAGTAGAAGAAAGTTTTAATATTCAAGCCACACACGACATTTTATATCATCGACATAACCTCTCACAGGTATCTACAAAATCTAATTTTGGATTCATAACTCGCTTCCTATAGACATACAGTGATTACTATTTTCTTCCAGTACGATCATAATGAGTTCCCGGGAGTTGTACCGCGCACATTTGTTGGTCCACTGGCTATATCAGCTTTGTCAGCACCAGTGGTGTCACTCTTTTATCTAGTTGGAATCAACAAATTTTGGATGCAATATGTAGGTTAGTAGGAAATATTAAATATAGATCCGATGCTAATAATGTGTTTGTTTTATCTAACAGCTTTTACATCATCTATGAGAGCTTTATTGCCAATTGTAAAATAATATCTGAAATCTATTATTGTTTCAAGTATGATTGTGGTGTCTATTTCCAGTGCGCTTAGTGCTGGCGATGTCGGTGATAGGAGCATGGGCTCGACTGAGGAGTGCTCTGCAGAAGCAGTTTGGCAGCACGTTTGCCTGGTGGTACACTCTCATCACAGTCACACAGTACCACTTCATGTTCTATATGAGCCGGCCGTTACCTAACATCATGGTGTTACCCCTTGGTAAGATATGGAATTCATTGGCAAAATCTACACATAAGACATGCTCCAGTAAATGAATGTATGATAAAATTGCTTGCAGTTTTTAAGATCTCATTGAATCTATTTGTTTATTTAATATCCAAGCTGTTACATCTGTGTACTAATTCTAATTAAATCAGTATATCAGTATCTTATTACCTCTAATTTTTGCAAAGTAAAATTAACTTAATTACTTCATTAAACCCCAAGCGAACGCTGGCATTCGCTCTATCATTATCTTTCTATTGTCTCTAATTAACGGTATTTTATAGGTTAAACCACAAAAACATTCTTTCAAATTTACATTTAAAATTTTATTCTCAAAAACTTTATAAACTTTTTTTAATACAAGATATGTGCTAAAACTTGGTAATACTGATACTGAGCTTTAAATTATTGTTCCAGTACTCCTAGCAATAGAAGGCTGGATGTCTGGCAAACACAAGCAGTTCCTTGTGAGTGCTGGTGCTTCCATTGTCATATTCAGAGCAGAGCTAGTCATGCTGTTTGGACTGTTCCTCATCATAGACTTGTATTTCAAGAAGATTGACTTTATTAGGTAAGAGAATTTCTAATTTCTAATGTTGAATAAATTTATACACATGACATGTGTATTTCATTTTATATTTATTAGTTTTGTATGTAATTGGCTAGAGGATGTGCAGAACCAGGAACAATGGAAGTAATGGAAGGAAGCATTTGCCCAACTGTGGGACATTTCAGGCTAGATAAATAAAAACAGACACTTTAGAAAAATTAAACTTCAGCTGCACAACAACATCTACCATAAACTTAAACAAAAGTTCAACAGTGTTTCTCACCGAGTCACCGTCTCAACGTGACCTGGCAGAATAGTTCCAACTGGCTCAATTGCCAATATAGAAAAAATAACTTTAACTGCACTAACATAATGAAGTGCGAAGGTGGAGCTAGTCGCTAATTTGATATGTATATTTGATTCTGTCTGCTAGCAACAGCAATATTACAAGCAAGATGTGTCAAAATGAAAATCATTTTAGATATTTTTTTACAGTTTATTTAAGATAGTGGTACCAGCAGGAGCGGGGCTAGTGGCCCTAACAGTGACTGTAGACTCAATATTTTGGGGCCGGCTGCTGTGGCCAGAAGCTGAGGTCTTCTGGTACAACACAATTTTGAACAAGAGTTCTGATTGGGGTGTATCCTTTTTAATACATAATAAATATTTATTGTTAATTTAAATCGAAAGTATGGAATTATTATTGACAGTGATTATTGTATCAGACACAAACCCTATGTTCTGCCAAAAAAAAAGAAAATTTATGGTTTCTAGATTTTTGTCAGTCAAGTTCTTAGGATCAGTTCATTTTTGTGGAAGCAATGCAATATGAAACTTATTTACAAAGAAGTATTCTATACAATGTACTGTGTATGATGCTCACAAACACATATTTCTAATCTGTAGTAAATAAGTTTAATATGTGTATGTACATATGTTACGTTTCTGTGTGAACTATTTCTTAAAAAAAACTGAAATCAATTTTAAAATTAATTATAAGATTCTTAACTGTAGCACAGACATCACCATTCCTGTGGTACTTCTACTCCGCTCTCCCGCGAGGTTTGGGCCCCAGCTTAGTGCTCATACCAGTAGGACTGTACCTCGATCGTCGACTAATTCAGTATGCCGCGCCAGCTTTCGTGTACATACTGCTGTATTCCTTCTTGCCTCACAAGGAATTGCGGTTCATTATTTATGTCTTCCCTTTGCTCAATATGGCGTCTGCGGCTACTTGTTCCTTTATGTAAGTTTTTTTTTAACTGCCAGTTGCCATTCTCAATACGACGGGTGCAAAGTAAAGAAAGTTTTCTGCAATTTTGCGATTTTCTGATAGTTGCAGAAACTTAGTAAAAATATTCTAAGACATGGTAAAGCTTCTTTCAAGTGTCGAAAATGAAGAATCAGTTTTTTTTTTTTCAATTATATTTTTGAAAAAAATTGCAGATAACCTTTTTTAAATATGCACCCGTCTATCGAGGAGGCGACCCTATTACCATCAACTAGATTAAAATTCAGAGTCTATTTGAGAAATTATAGATACAGGTTCATTAAATTCATAAAATGTATTAAATACTAAACTGGTGGACAGTAAAATTAGGCCACCTACCAAATGTGTCGTTTTGATGGTGTTTGATAGGGTAGATTGAGATATGGTTTAACATTCCTCTAATAAAGTCGATTTCAGCTGCTGCAAGTTCTGCGGGGCTGGTTCTCGCTGTCTTACTCTTAGTTTTAGCTCGTCCCATAATTGTTCTGTAGGATTAAGGTCTGGACTTCGTGCTGGCTAGTCCAGAACCTGTATCTCAACTTCTCGCAAGTAACTTCTTAACGCACATCGCAGTGTCGGGCGCCCATTATCATGCATTAATTTAAATTATTGACCAGTAAACCATGAATATGGCACTACATGCTCTTCAAGAATGTCATTTATGTACGATTCAGCAGTCACTGTTTCTCTTTCTGCGATAACCAGCTCTGTACGGCCTTCTAAGCTTATGCCTCCCCAGAACAAAATTGAACCACCTTCAAAGCTTACCCTTTCAGATATGGCACATTGTGCATACCATTCTCTCGGTCTACGGTTTAGACACTTAATCCTTTAAGCCATGTCTTTGAATGGAGTAGAATGAATGGAAAAGAATGTAATCTCTTGAAAAAATCAAAGAAATAATAAGAGTGGCCTAATTTTTTTGTTCACTAGTTTATTTGGCTAATATTTATTTTATTAGGATTGTAGTTTCAGCCTTAGCTGTTCACATATCATTTCTAGGCATCCATACCAGTAATTTCACATGCTGTAGTCTATTAGTGAATTAAAACTTAATACTGATGACTTTTATTAAACAAGCAGTTAAGATATAAATCACTATGAAATTAACTCTTTCCTTTTCAGATACATAAGACGATCAAAGGCACCAATTTTTGAGTTGATGTTCTGGGGAACAGTTTTTGTGATACTGGGTAATATTATCATAACATTAGCATTCGTTTTGGTAGCCATGAGCAACTATCCAGGGGGAGTGGCTATCACTAGGTGTGTATCGAAATATCTAGTTAGGTTTTAGAATTGATCACTTCATCATGTAGGATTACTGTGCATCAAAAATCGTATTCTTCACTAAAAATACTTATTATACACCAAATATCAGGGCACCCCAAATCGGACAGGTTAGGTTTGAAGGGGATGGCAGAGTTTAGCGAGAGAACATAGACCCCGCCATCTCTTTCGTGGTTATTTTTTTTAAACAACCCAGAAGAGCATATTTTAGTGCACTATTAGTATTTTTGATAGAACATAAGTATATTTTGTAGTAGAAAACGGGAATATACACGTAACTATTTTACGATATGATCAGCCCTTTTTGACCATATGATGAAATAACCATGCGTTTAGCTAAAATGCCACCATTTCATGAAATGGCCATTCACATCATGAAGTGATCAATTCTAAGATCTAGCCACGACAGTTGGATCATTTTATGTGCTCAAACAATTGAAGTTACTAATAAATCTAATCTTTTCCAGGTTCCATAAACTGCTAAAAGATGAACCATTTGTACACGTACACATCTGTAACTTAGCTGCTCAAACCGGCGTCACGAGATACACCCAAATTAATGACCGTTGGATGTATAGCAAAAATGAATCCCTGCCAATTGAACAGTTACAAGGCTACACCCATCTTCTAATCGAAGCTAAAAGCAAGTATTCATCCAATATCAAATCCTTCGCACAAACGCATAGCATCTTAGATAGTATAGAATCATTCTTCCAAGTAGCCATGCATTATAAACTAATGCCTCCAGTGAAGATCAAGACAAAACCGGCGCTTTTTATACTGGAGCGGAAAGATTTCCGAGAATTTCCTCTCGGACATAATATTCGGTCCTTTGATAATCCACCTGAACTCATAGACAAGGGTGTGCAGAGTGATGAAACTGTTATTCAGGTGGTAAATTATGATACTGATGAGGAACCAGTTTCCTCGATAGAATCTAACGCGGAAGTAAATGAACAACAATCGGATGAACAGGCTATTCAAATTGATACACCACTAAAAGATGAAACCATTGTCGACACAGCTGCACCAACTTTAGAGGATAATTTGGAAAATAATATCGAGACATCAAACAATGAAATAGTTGAAGAAATTGAGGCGCCTATAATTGAGGAAGTAATTCAGACTGAAGAAGAGAAAAGTCCAAAATTACAAAAAGCGAAGAAAGCTTTCGATGACTTAAAAGCATTAAGGCAAGAACGAAAGAAGAAAGCAATTGAAAAAATTAAATTAGAAACTCGGAAAGAGGTTGTGGCATCAGCTAAAGAGAAACTTAAAGAAATTATGAAACGCCACAAACATATCGCTGTAGAGCTTTCTGAAAGTATCATATCAGATATAACTGTTGAATTAGAAGCGAAAGACGGTAGAGGAGATATACCTGAAGAGGAAATGTTATCCGAAGTGCCACAAGAAGAAGTTGTTGATGAAACTGAAAACAAACAAAGGGGAGATGCAGAAAAGAGTGAAGAGAGAATAGACAAAGATATTGGCTCAAATAATACTAACGAAAATATAGATACAATTGTGGAAGAGGTCATAGTTAGGTTAATAGATAGAAAAATTTACGACGATAAGACGAAACCCGAAGACATGAAACCTGAAGATAGGCTCATGATACAGAAAATCGTTGAAGAGGTTCTAGCTGAGAAATTTAATTATTCAAATTCTAATAATAGTAAGTGAGTGTGTGGATAAGTATTTTAAAATGTTGGCCCTGTTTTGTTTGAATTTGATCTCGATATAGTTTTGCATAGACACCCACAGTTGTAAATCTAACTCCATATAATTGATTAATGCAGGTAAGTTCGCCTGCACAGTAAAAAAGTTTAACAATTAATTGGCGCATGCTCGCGCGTTTGAAATTATAAGCAGTGCTATACTCCAATCACAGTGAGGCATTTAAATAAACTCTTTTACTGTCTGTTCAACCGATTTTGACTTTAATTGCGTTGGCATGTATTGGTAGCATGACAAATAGCGGCTGCAGTAAATAGTTGGTATTGTAACATCATTTTGTGCTTTTGATGCCATCCTTATGTCTACGGAATAGAGGTCAAAATCGGTTAAACGGACAATAAGTAAGGTCTGTTTAAATGTCGAATCTTATTTCGAATGGGGTATAGGTAGCGCGGGAGTGTAATGACACCCGCTCTGTGTCCAGTGTTAAACAGAAGAATTTTGTAAATATCATTGTATGGAGCAAAGAGTAGATAGTTACGGGCGTCCACATGATACATCGAGTTTCAGAAAATACTAAACCTCTTCCATAGGTGAACAAGGTCAAGAATGAGCTCATTATAAAATGAAAATGCAAGAAGTCAATTGCCAAAAATTATTTTGTATTTGGACATACAAAATAATTTTTGGCAATTGACTTTTTTTTAGAGAATTTTTTACGACTTCCTTGGAGAAAATTGCGTATATTCATGAGCCAGTTATTATTAAAATATGACTACACCTTTCCGTTACACCCTATGTAAGCCAATTTTTTTTTTCTAAAACTCTATGTGCCATATTTACGGCCAGATACTGTTCACTGTAGTATAACAAGGAGTGCCAATTACGAAGTATAATTCTTTGGTGCTACCAAAAATTGTGCCTTGACATCATACTTTTTACCCAACTGCTCCAAAAGGTGGGTAATGTTTTTATTATCATAAGTGGGTGATGAATTGCATTTTGTTTTGGCTTAAGTAAGATTATGTTTCGCATTTCTTTTATATCACCATTGTTGCCCCAATTTTTTCTAGTCAGATAGGAGTTTATTGCTATAATAAATTATGAATGACATATCGAATCTTATGCGAATTTATTTTGTATGGAAACAGTAAGTACACATACTTTTATAAGGTGGCCATACATAAGCAATGAGTTCACGTACTCGACTCGTCTATCAAAAACTATTACGAAGAAGTGTTAGATCATAATATTTGTTAATTTTGTAAATATTTATTACTAAATACATGCGATCTTTCGTGTTACCCATTTGATTTTATAAAGCAGTTTTATTTACCCATTTGGACGCAGGTACATTTATTCAACATTATTAAATACAAGTGTTATGAACATATATCTAATCAGTCTAATAAGGCATACAAAGGAAACAATTTACTAAGATACACAGGTACCGACGAAGTACATAAGTACACAATATAAAATGAGGAGTTGTAACGGATATCTAAGTGTGCACCCGGACCAGATGTTACTTTGCTGCGCGCGGCGTGGCGCGTCACGAAGCCGCTCGGCTTATTCAGGTATTCGGGAGAACCGGCTTTTCTTTGAGATTGGAAATCATCAAATAACTCCACTTGTGTTTGGTGCCACGACCGCGAACAGAGATCAAGACAGACATACGGGCGACCTGTATTGAAGAATTGACTATTACAGTAAATTTAAGAGTCGCCGCAACGGGCTCCATGCGACAGCTGTAAACGTCGCTACGAGAAGCTTGAAGTGGCCACAAGATAGCTGAAGCGCGCGACTACTTGTGGTCGGTGGCTGCTACCTTTTAAAAACCATGCGTGTAGTATTATAATAAACTCTGGTGAAGGTTTATTTGCGCGACTGGCGGGTGACAGCGTTAAGTGGCCGATGAGGGCCACAAGAAGCGAGCAGCGACGTTTTGTAGCCTGTGGCGGCCACCGGCATCAGACGTGTACGGCGAGTCCATAAAAAATGTATGTTAATTAGAGGAAATATATGAAGCAATCGGTGACCCGTGTGCGGCTGCCTTAATAAGTAATCTGACTGTTTTATTCAGCTAGTTCGTAACCATAGCTTTTTTATTTTTATATGTATGTACATATTTTCATCAAACGATAGATTTTTCACTAATAGGAAAATGATCCTTCTTGGCTTCTAATTTTGAAATAACAATAATATAAGAGCAAATCATCGCATCCTTCCAACAGTTACAATAGGCTAGTTGCCTTAAAAAAATTAATTAGTCCGTCTTTTAGATTATTCAAAAATAAGGGACACGTATTTTTTTATTTGTAATGGGTTGACGTCACACGTAACTTTAATGGGCTATATCTTTGTTATTTTTTGTTTAATCGAAAAAAGAAAAAAAATACGTGTTCAATTTTATAATCTAAAATACGGACTAAATAAAATGTAATTATTTTGACCCTGGAAACTACCCTATTGCAGTCACGGATCTTGAGCGCTGGCTTCAAGTTGCGCAGAAGCCAAATATTCGGTCTCTTTAGTGGTGCGAAGTGCGACGCGGGGGCAGGGAGTGTCAGTGATTGGCTCGCCGCGCCATCGCGTCATAGACGTCAGTCATGATTCGTTCCCTGCGTTGCTGCACGTATCTAACAACGAAGACGATTGGCTCGCCAATGTATGGAATGCGCAAAGCGATCCCCACTCTGACGCCGAGCACTCAAGATCCGTTGTGCCTACTGTACATAGGGTTATAGATCCCTCTTTCTTCGCTCGCACAACTGTCATTTTAACACATGGTAAGGCCCCAGGACACTTGCCGCGGTCTCCTTTATCTCATATCTCGACCTCTGCTCGCGGTTGCGACGCCAACCGCCACCTTTAGCTGACTCTTGAACGCTGCATCTACCGGTGAAGCAACACTGCACTACGAAGCCTCGAAGCGTTCGCATTGAAATGTGTACCTATTTGTGTAGTAAATAAAGTTCTTTATAGTCGGCGTTTCGTGTGAACTGATCCTTATCAAATTGTTATATTTTTCTTTATATCCGTATTCACACTTTCCTTCTTCAAGAATGGAGTTGTGAATGTATGAATTTCTATTCATTCCATTTTATGAATTAGCAAGAATTTTATAAATTAACGACATCTAAAAGACATCCGTTACAACCCCCAAATGTATGTACAATAGCTAGCGTAGGCTAAGTATAAACTGATAATATACACTATAATAATATATCTTTTTTTCATATATAGGAAGCGTGATCTAGCACGGGAATTTGCGAGATGTGTAAGACTAGAAGTAAGCAAACAAATACGTGCAGACTATCATTGTATTACTCATCTTTATTAGCCTTGGACATAGTTTCTATGATTCACTATTGGTGCCATGAACATACCATTTATTCGTTCGTATGCCTAAAACTCGCCTCCTGTGTTCTTAGGGTCAACTCACACCGAAAGAGCGGCGGAGGGCAGCGACCCGTTTACCGTTCATAGAATTCGCTGGAATTCCCGCGGCGCCGCGGGCATCCGCGCGACTCGTTCGAGTTTCTCATGCGATAATAAGTATTATAGAAATGAAAATAAAGTTAAAATTCATATGACATTGAAACTGCGCTCCGCTTCGCTGCGCTTCGACGCTCTTTTGGTGTGAGTTGACCCTTAAACGTAGCTATAGTTGACTTTTGTTCAGGCCCGGCTAGCGAGTCCAAATATCTTTAGGTTTTAATTACTGTACGACCCACATGCTGGGTCGTTGGCACCAAATATTAATCTGTTTACTGCGGGATATTGCTAGCTTTTTACTTCTTTCAAATTCAAATATATAATTGTTCCCAATTCATTTTATTTCCACTTTAACAAAATATCAAGTTTATCATTTCTAAGGTTGCTTTCAAAATAGCTGATTGAAAAAAAAAAATACAAAAAATTTGTTTGAAACTGTTAGTTACTTTTCCTTGATTACTCTAAAAAGTCATGTTCTAGCGCAATACAGTTCAAGTTTAGCGTCCACCGCGTCGGAATCGGAGCGTACGCAGTGTACGAGCCATCGGTATTTACAAAATGCCGATAGGGTGCGTCTACTGCATTCGGATTTTGCTTCGGCAATTTCCGATCCAGTGCACGCTGCTGTATCATCCAAATCATTTCAAAGCAACGGATCCGTCCGCTCCGTACGCTCCTATCCCGACGCAGAGGACGCTTAGCTAAAAGCGCAGTTCCAGACAGCCAATCCTCTTACAGTGTTTAGATACTGCACTGTCACAACCTTCAGAAATATTGAACATTAATATAATGAAATATAGCAGTGTTCACAAGCAATTATTTATCTAAGAATTAGAAACTATATTTAAAATCACAAAAATATACGACCACTGTATAACACAGCATACAATGATTCACAATACAAGTAAAATACACCATGTAATAGACACAAACAAAAAAACAAACACATTGATTCAAATAGTCAGTAGTTCATTATAATAAGAGGAATCACGTTCACTTATGATTATTTTCTTAAAATTAAAATCAAAAGCCAATTTCAGATCAAGAGCCAACACAAACTCATAAGGTATTTTTATGTGACAACAATGGGAGAAGACACTGACTTCTGTTATACAGGTTTCTACCTAGCTCAGAATTTAGAGCTTCAAATTTTACAGTGTAATTTTTTTTTTGTGTCAATAAACTATTTGATTTAATTGGCATGGGCAGGATGACAGCAGGACGAAAAATCTGTATCTTTAAGATAAGAGAAAAGGATAGGTTTAGGTTAGGCTACAGTACAATTCACGAATTAAGGCGGCCGTGAAGTTAGCCTTTGCGAACGTTCCATACTACACTCTTCTCGCACACGCACGTCGCCATGTGGTTCCTAAAACACGTTACTGCGCAGCCTTCTGCGCAAACTTCACGGCCGCCATCATTCGTGAATTGTACTGTACATTGTATGAATCAGACAGCTGTCACCCCCACCATCCTATAGCAATTATAGTGTAGATTAGTTTCAAAGTATTAAAAATTGCTTCAGCTATGCCAGCTAAACAAAGTTGGCTCTTGGTATGAAACTAACTTTAACACAATACAGGAGATATTTAGTCGTCAGGAATGATAAAAGTAAACTACAAAATATTAAAAGGATGATTCATTTTTTGAAAATCAAATAACTAAATATGAAAGTCATTCTTATTTCTAGAACAAATCTAAAAAACAAGACATTAAAACGTACGATGCTACTTATTTTAAATTTGTTTACTAAGGACTTTATCATACTAGCGGATTGCGAGCGTACTCAAAGCGGAGCGGGTGCGAAACGAATACGTTACGGGCGCGCAACGAACACGCCGCGCATGCGCAGCGAATTTGTCACGGACGCGAAACGATATCTGGCAACAAGATGCGGGTCTCCGGGATCTTCGAAGTGACAAAACCAACAGCAGTTTCTCCTCGTTGGAATTAATTATGTTACCGAATGTCTTCTTTTGTACGTGGTGAACTTGCTACAAACACGAGTTGAAAGCGTTCCGAATTTCCACTCCAATTGCCGCGGCGTGTTCGCGACGCATTTGCTGCGCGCCCGCTACCGCTTACAAACAGCTAGTGTGATAACGCCCTAACGGTGTTAGAAGTAAATCTGCATTAAAGTTTCTATTCAAAATTTTCCAGGTTCCATTAACTAAATGTTAATTTGCGATTAAAACCCAAAGGTAATTTTGAAGTATGCAACATATTTTAGGAAAACTTTGTATACAACAAGGGCGAAATTTGTGTCTGTGGTGGTGTGGTTACACGTTGGGTTTGAAAAAAAGCCCCATTTTGAGACATTTTACAAAATAAGTCTATTGTTTTATTTATTTTTTTGCAATTGTTTCTCGACGTGTGATCTTGTACTGACAGATCCGTATAACTGCGACATAAGTGGACGAAATTATATTGAAAAACGTCGAGATCGTAGTTTTATACAGAATTTACTTCTAACGTTGTGAGATGTTGCAAAATTGTACTGTTAAATATCTATCATACATTATAGCGCGCTGTAAATGTCTCCTGACACTGTCAATTATCACTTGCGGCACAAATCGCGTACAGTTCACAGTAGAGGATATCGAAGGGCACAACATGAAAAAACTTATCTACAATTATATGTTTTATCTTAATCAACAACATGATAGTTTTAAATCCCCGAGGCAAAAAGAGGAGTGTTGTAAGTGTAACCACTATGCGTAAGTGTGTGGAACTAAAGGCACGTGGCGTCGTAAACGGGTGAACCGCTTTGGATGAGGATTTTTTCTTCATTTGAAGATTTTCAAGCACACTGCAAGCCACTCACAAGCTATGCGGGGTGATAGTGGGAATTAACAATTGAATATTTGCAATTAGAACTAAGAGCGGTAACAAAAGAAAAGCTATAAGATGTACATTACAAAACCATATACTAGGTTTTATTAATAAGTTATTGCATCATTATTTACCATAAATTATACACCATATAGGTTCTTGCACATGCTTCTCCATAGAGATCTACGCTTTGGAATGTGCAATTTAGCTTAATTTTTTTGACTGATCGACATTTTGACAATTCAAAAGTGCCTGAAGTTTATTTGAAAGAAAGAAAGAAGAAAGAAAATATGTTTATTCCGCCTATATATAGAGTCAAAAGTCAAAGTCAAAGTCAAAATCATTTATTTCAAATAGACCATTTGCAGGCACTTTTGAATAGTCAAATGTCGGTCAGTCCAAGAAAAGTGAAGCTAAATTGCACGTTCCAAAACGTAGGTCTCTATGGAGAAGAACGTGCAAGAAACTCCATGGACACTCTTTTTAAAACTTTTTTTAGACGCACAAATAACAAAACTCAATAATACAAAAGAAAGTACAAAATATAAAAGCCAGTCCCTTGTCAGGCCATGTGTGTAACGAGCTTAACAATATTGCATCTTGTACCATAGACAACGGAGTTGTCTAGATTATTAGATTACCTGTTATTTGTAAAATAAAAGTTTTAGAATTGATTAAAAATCTCAAAATTGCTGATAACTTTTCTCATTTTGCACCCGTCATATTTACCATATAAAATAACTAGTACCAACGTCGCATCAACTGATAAAAGACCAAAAAATGCAATTCCTAAAAAACACATGTATATCACAAAAATCGCTCATCAAATCCCTATGCATCTTGCAGCATCTTCCAGTCGTACCGTCCTGAGCTCGAGTTGATAGACGGTGGGCAGGGTGGGCAAACGACTTCCCATGGGTTGTCTCTCAATGCGCCGAGGGCACAGTACGGGACCCGGAGGAGATTATTGTGGATCTGGTATGGAGGGTACTCGGTTCTGTTCTCGCCGAGGCGCTTGAGAGCGATCGCCGTCATGTCTAGAGTTGCGGCGTGCCCCACGAACATTATGTTGCCGCCTATGGGAAAATGTTAACACAAATCAGTAAAAAAAATAGTTGAGGCTGATTGGGGTATATTCCCAGTCCATATGGATTGCCACCAGGTAGCTAACGGGAAAAACATCCCCAAAAAAAAAATTGCCCACTTCAAATCACTGTACATAGCGGCGTGGATCGTTAACCAATGATTGCTATCTGTCTTCCGTTTGCGATGAGGGTGTTAGCAGTCAGCCCTTTTAAATGTGATAGTAGATAAGTGATATTATTAGGAACAAACAAACAATGTTCTCTTCCTTGTGGTTTTAATCACTAAATTATAATTGATCAAAAACGCCTGGGGTAAACAAAAACCGTATAAGTAGGAAGAATAATTAAAGCTACTAAGCGTTTCGCCTCGTCGTTTATACCGCGTACGTCGAAGGACTGGAACAGTTTGCCTGCGGCGGTCTTCCCGTCCGATTATAATTTGGGTGTCTTCAAGGCTAGAGTGAAATAGGCTCTTAATAAACTAGTGCGCCTTACCATCCAAGATTGCATCACTACTTACCATCAGGTGGGATCGCAGTCAAGCACTAGTTTATCTCAATTAAAAAAAAAAAAAACTTAACGTTGTGTGTTCACTGTTGTAACTTACCGTCGTTTTCATTATCTTTGACAGCTGATTGTACTACCTTCTCTCCTCGCTTGTAGTACTCTTCTAATGTCTCAGGCGTGTTGATCTCAACCTCAACATAAGGCTTGTAGCTGTAATTCAAACATTTAAATAAATAAGTATGCATCCCACAAAATTGACCACGACTGATTGAAGTGAAGATTGCCCTGTCCGACAAGACCGCCCATTGAACACTTAGTTTTTGTAAAATCTATACATCTATACATAAAAATAAAATTGGAGTGTCTGTTTGTAATATTGAAATAACCGCTTTTTACTACATGCATATGAATACATATACGGTACATACACCAAAATAACATTTTTTACAATTTTTGTCTGTGTGTCTGTTTGTCCGGGCTAATCTCTGAAATGACTGGACCGATTTTGATAGGACTTTTTTTGGCAGGTAGCTGATGTAATAAGGAGTAACATAGGCTACTATTATTTTAGAAAAAAATAAATTCAAAAACCTGCAGTCCACGCGAACGAAGTCGCGGGCACAGCTGGTATATAATAAATATAATAAAATAAACCTAACATTTTCTGGTAGTTTACGTGATAAAAAGCACATACTATAATAATAGGATGAACTGGCAAATCTTCCAAGACTACATTCCGGAATTGAACTACATATTTACATAGGTAAGTTTGTATGGAACCCTCAAGGCGCAAGTCCGACTCGCACTTGCCCAGTTTTTTTATTATTATTATTTTCTCACATCCCTACCCGACCACATGTTATATTTCACACAAATTGGATACTTACTTGAGATCAACATTAAGTCCAGCCTTGTAAAGTTCTAAGGGTGTCATGAAAGGCGCCATCCCCTTCGCTAAATGCCACATCTTGTATTCAAACAGACCTGGTTCCACTCTTACTTTCACTGAAGGATCTGCTTGCAGCCCTGTAATAGTTCATTTGATGTTATTATTAGTGAGCGGTCTAGTTGGTTAAATATTTGTCGGACCAGATTTGAATCAGTAGCCCGATTCACGTAATGAAAACCGTAACGATATCGTAGCGATTTAGTCGTTTAGACCATTTCCGTATTTACATCTATCAATCGAGTTTGAACGACACCGATTTTAAAGTCGTTTGAAATTCGTCGATTTAAAAAAAAATCTGTTTTACATTATCCTGGTAGAATACTTATTAATGTAACTGAAAATAAGTCGATACTTCGTGAATACCGCTTTTGGATAGGACTTCGATCGAACGACTATAAAACTTCAACGATATTTGGCTTTTTTGATTTTACGTGAATCAGGCTACAGATCGACAGGCAAGAAGAAGTAGAATAAACTTAAATCTATAAGTACAATCTCTTTTTCACGCCACAACTTAAGAATGTAAGGATTAAATTTATCTTTTTTTAAGTTTTTTAGTATTTAGAGAAGGCTGTTATCTACGACCTTACAGCCACTAGACTCTCCATGCTTGAACCAGCGCACCAAAACCAATCTGTCAAATAGCTGAAGTACGAGGAAGCCGAGTACTGCGTTCTGATTGGCACGGGGGAGCGGGGTGCTGGGTTCTGATTGGTCGAGACTATTTGGAAATTATTCTGAGGCGTAACGTGATGTAGGCCATCAGATCTATAAGTCATATTTGTTGACAGATATGCGTCGCCTGTTATTAGATGTTTAGTGGCTGTAAGGTCTTTGGTTGTTACCAAAAGAAAAATGGAAATTTCGAAGAAAATTTTAAAATGTCAGAAAACTTAACGACTATGTAACCCATGCGCGTTTCATAGTTCACGTGTTTGATAGAACATTTATAGGCGACATATTAAGGCGGCGTCCAACGTAAACATCATTATCATCATTTCAGCCGAAAGTTTATTTAAGTTTAGCGATTCTTCGGGTTACGTCGGTAATCCTAGTTCTCCTGCGAATAACGTGGGCGATTCAACGCGAATACAGATCGGAACGATCCGAAGTGTTTCACGCGGTCAATTGTTTGTTATATTCGCGCCGCAACGCTTCGAAATCATCAATCACCTACGTAACACGCCGCGCATGACAGGACAATGCCCATCAATTAGGTCAGCTAATAATAATCAAAGAAAAAATATTGGAGTACTGATAAAGGACGTGAGAGAGTACATGTATTTATTTAGTGTGTTTGATAGTCCGCATATTTTACAAAACATTTATAGCTAAGGCGGTGTTCAAGTCAAAAGCGAGCGATTTGACGCAAATGCAATTGCGGTGCGATCCGATGAGGTTCACGCGATCAATTGTTTGTTACATTCACGCCGCATCGCTTCGTAACCGCAATCACCCACGTAACACGACGCGTAAGACAGCTAGACAATGTCTATCGGGTCAGTATATAATAATAATCAAAGAAAAATATTGGAGTACTGATAAAGGACATGAGAGTATGTATTTAATAACAGTTTTATTGATAATATCTTGTTATTAATAAATAAGAGATGTAGGTACCGTGTGTGCAAGAACTATAATAATTGTTTTAATTAGATGGACTATTGCCCTTCTGATAAGAGATTGGTTAAATTTTAGTATGATCGATTTGGCCTAGTATCATGTGAATGCATTTGTTGTTTTCATATATTTATTCTTAACAAATAAATATGACGATACCGCGGAATTTGAACTTTTTCTTTGTCAAGTATTGAACAGAACAGTCTCTTAGTTTTCCATTAAGTTCTAATTTTTCGCAGTATTTGGCAGCAAATGTTTCGAGTCAGCCTTCTCGGCAAGCTTCGCTGAAGTACTTAATACTATAATCAAATTCTCAGCTCCATTTTCCCAGTTGTGTAGACACTTGAGAAACAACTAAACGGAAGTCAGGGCTTCTAACATTGCTGTTTAACATTTTATATGTCAATAAAAAATATCTGATTTGATTTAAGTTTTTTGGTATGTAGTGATCGATGTTGATACCATATTAAGGCCCAAGCGCCCGAAAAGTGCCATAAAACAGTGACTTTCTGAAGCCTACTCCTCGGTAACGGCCAGATTAATAGGTTTGAAAAAAAATTATTTTTATTATAGATTCATGAACAACATTATCAACATTAGATCTTTTCGTGCTATTAATACTTTTGTCTAAAAAAAATATTTAGCAATTTCGCAACTTTTCCCTACTCCTTCGAAATGGCTTGGATCTTTAGAAACATTTTTACACTTAAAAATGGGTGGTTAAATATTCTTCAAAGTGAACATTGCATATGTAAATCAATCAATATTTCGCAAAGAAAATGGATTTAAAGGTCAGCGGCGCGCTTTCCGGGCGCTGTTGGCCGCAAATAAATGCACAGATATGCGTACTGCCGCCTAGGCGGGTGCGAGAGATGCGTCCACATAATTTTGGCCAGATGGTTCAAGGGACTATAAACCTTAATGGGTTGTCATCAAAGTTATCTACATATGGTTAGGGGTAATTGTTTCAAAACCCATCTGCAAGATTTGACCCAAACAAACATACGTACATACTAAACATTGCATATTAAATAAAAGCTTGTGAAAAAACTTCCATCTTACCTTCAAGAAATGCGTGAGCAGTCTCGACGCATCGCAGCGCGGCTGACGCATACACGTGCTTTACGCTGACTCCAGCCAATCGCAGACCTTCGCCCACCAGCTGCGCCTGAAGACGACCCACTCGTGTCAGAGGCGAGTCTTTTACGTAGGAATCCTTGCCACCAGTCCTGGAATAGATGAATGTTATTATACTCTGTTCAAAATAACATTAGACATTTATGAAAACCTTTTATTACTGTCCGTTCAACCGATTTTGACTTTTATTACGTTGGTGGCATGACGAATGGCGGCTGCAGTAAATAGTTGGTATTGTAACTACTTTTTTGCTTTTATTGCCTACGAAAGAGAAGTTAAAATCGGTTGAACAAACAGTAAAAAAGGTTTCTTTAAATGTCTAATCTTAACGCGAATAGTATACAAGGTGTAAGGGACAGCCCTCCACAAACTTTAAGGGCTTGCTCAGTAGACGAAACTGAACAACCTTCCACAAAATTTTTTTTCAGGAAATGAAAAAAAAATCGGCTTCGCCATACAAATTATCCGATCAAGTTTATCATTTTGTATGGTGAGGCTGATTTTTTTTTCATCAAATCGTACTCGTGGGCAGTCAGCTGCCCCCGCTACCTGCGTTCTTCTCTTTAGTTTGTTAAAAACCAAATAATAAGAAGAATAATGATTCAATTAGACTAGCTAATATAAGCGTTAAGTTTTTTTGTTTGTTAAATACCAAATAATAAGAAAAATACAGATTCAGTTATATTAGTCAAGGTAAGCCCTATGTTTGTTAGAAGGTAATTTTGCTTGTGTTATTTTTTAATGATTAGGAAGTATTTCAAATATTAAAAAAATAACGTGTTCCTAATTTTATTGATACAACTCCCTAATGAAAATAATTTAAATAGGTTAGGATTATACCTAATTTTTTTACTAATACTTGAAATAAATGACGAAAAATTAAGTAATCATTGTTTTATTCCTAAAACCAACATTTACCAGTCCACATTGGTAAAACCTAGCATGTACTGAATTGGAATGGTAAAAGCCCGAAAAAATCGTCCCATTATAATAAATACTTACATTTACCAACTCATGTCGGTGAATCTTAGGTTTTACTGGAAAATCTTAAGATTTACCGTAGTTCGAGCTTTTACAGTAACATATATACTTTTTAACTCGGACTGCTAAGAGAAACAGGAGAAGTGGTCGACTGGTAGAAAATTCATAAGGATGTGTCCACATCTGACGAATGAGCCTAGAAAGCTTAGCTAGCTTAGACCCGCACGCAAGCTGCTCGAGAAATGCACGCGTGCAGTTACTGCAATTGTTTAGTGCGCCTCTTTAGCGCAACTTAGGCAAGGTTTGCACAGTTTGCGCGATAAAAACATTGTACCTCGTTTTGTCCTGTTTACGTCATAAAAGAATACCTTGTGCAATATTTCACGCTCCTTGTTTCAGTAGATTTGGTTTTACGTTTATATGTCAGTCAGCAGTACTTTCTGTATATAACATACTAGCTTTTGCCAGCGGCTTTGCCCGCGTGAAAATAGAAAATATAGGTCTACTCTTACTCAGTGATAAAGTAGCTTTCTACAGGTGAAAAATTATCGAAAATCGTCCTGTAGTTTTTGAGTTAAATGGTAATATAAAAATAAACAAAAAAAAATAGATGCCATGGATGATCACTTTAGGAGTCTTATGATCACGTTACGGATTTTCGTCTCATGCTTCAAAACATCATCATCATCATCATCAGCCTGTTTACTGCTGGGACTCAGGCCTCCTCTCTAAGAGAAGGAATGGGCCGTAATCCACCACGAAAACATGCGTCAATCAGAAACTCGAGCCATCTCTGGTCTCATTAAACGTCCCAATCAAAGTGAAAATGATGTCGCATGATGACATTACAATATTTTTATCAAAATCGGCTACGAGTCAATGAATCAATATTGGAATTTTCAAACATGATCCAATCTGTTTCTCTAATTGACGTGAGTCCACTATTTACACGTGTATTTTTTTATTAAGTAATTTTTCAAATCCTTTCAGATTTGGTGGAAGGAGCACCGCAAACTAACAGAGTTGATTGGAGTTTCTTGCACATTCTTCTCCATAGAGAAGGAATGTGAAATAAGCATATTTTTTCTGACTGACTAACTTCCTGACAATTCTAAAATGCCTGTAAATACTTTTTTCTCCTTTGTTTGATTTCTTTAATTAGAGTAACGATGCAAATACTATACTTATAATGTGTCATCACAGTCATTCCCATCACTCTTGCTGGTACCATTTTTTTAAATGCCAATTGCTGCTTCAGTTAATAAACAATCTTCCCCTCAAATGTGGCAAGATACAGCTTAGGTTCATAAGAGACACTCTTAAATTTATAAATGATGGTTCAAAATACCTACCTTGTTTCTTTTCCATCTACACTAATATTATAAAGAGGTAAAGTTTTTTTTTTATGTTTGTAAGAAGTAATCTCTAAAAGTAAAGGTCCGATTGCGAATTTTTTTACACCGATAGAAGGCTGCTTTATTCCTGAGTGACATTGGTGTGGTTATATTTTATGTATGCGGGCGATGCCGCTAGTTTTTATAAAATATGTCTATCTCGACGCTCGAGGGGGTTAAATACGCACCTTTCTCCCAACGTCAGCGGCAAGTTCAGATCTTTCCTGACGTAGGTATCATTTTCGTCGAAACAGAACGGCACCCACTGTCCGTATGTGAGGTCCACCCGCTCGCCGTGACGCATCGCGAATATCCAACGACGGTGCTTCACCGACTTAGTCTAAAAAGAAAATATGAATAAATTAAGAATATGACGCTTATTTTACTTACAGCAACTTGTTCCAGAGGCCCTACCACGAGCTGATAACGCGATTTATTTGACGACCAAAACTGCTAAAGGGATGGAGTATAATAATCATTAGTCTCTTTCTGTACCGTGGTCGAAGTATTTTATTAAATATACTTGTGCAAAGACCATTAAAAAAAAAAAAAAAATAGAGTAGGTTCAGGAGCTGCAGTGGGCAGGTGCTGTAACTTTTAATAAATTAAACATATAACTGTTATAAATTGGAAGGCTTCCATAAGAATTGGAATGAGCAGGCGAGGAACCGTTATCGTTGGAAAGAATGGAAGAAGGCCTTTGCCCAGCTGTGGGACAATACGGGCTAGCTATAACACTAATCTTCTTCTTCCTGCCCTTATCCCATATTACTTGGGATCGGCGCAACATGTTTTTTTCTTCCATTCTGTCCTGTCACGTGTCAAACTATCGCTAACTCCCTTTTCTTTCATATCACTCCTCACACAATCCATCCATCTTTTCTTCGGCCTTTCCCTCCCTCTCCATCCACCTACATGTATACTCAGAACTCTTTTAGCAATATGCGCTTCATCTCTCCTCAAACGATTACCTTTCAACTTTTCAGTCTCTGGCGCCACTCTCAAACTTCCTCTAATATACTCATTTCTCACTTTATCCAGTCTCGTCACATCACTCATCCATCTCAACATTCTTATCTCCACTACATGCAATCTTTTTTCATCCGTCTTTTCCACAGCCCAACATTCTGATCCATACAGTATGACAACTAATAATAATTGTTATTTTATAGCTATACAGGGTTATTTGTAAAACACCGACAACCTCTCAGAACTATGGTACTAAAATCATAAACAACAACTTTTGTTCTATGACTTTTAAAAATGTATCATATTTTAGTTCGTCAGATTTTCATACAAACATAAATTAAAAATATTTAAATTGAACGTTCTAAATATTACGAAGTCTATGCGAAGCAAGCGATAGTACAATAGCGGAGAGGAGCGAGGATCGCGCGGCGGGGTGCTTGATGCGCTTGCGTCGCGTCATACAGACGTAGGTAGATATAGCAAAATACAGAGTTGAAATGTGTTAGATAGAACAAAGAAATCTTGAAAGCTTGTTTTTGGTAAATAGATTATGTTTTGTAAAAAGTCATAGAAGAAAAGTTGTTATAAAAGATTTTAGTAATACAGTTCTGCAAGGTTGTTAGTGTTATACAAATAACCCTGTATATTTATTGTTACTGTTATTTAGTAGCATCATCATCATCAACATCGTCCTGCCCTTGTTATTTGGGGTCAGTTTACACTTTTTTTTTACACTCCGGGCTGTCACTCGTCATACCATCACTAACTCCCTTTTCTTTCATATCACTCCTCACACAATCCATCCATCTTTTCTTTGACCTCCCTCTACCTCTACATCCATCCATAACTCTTTTAGTATTATGCATTTCAACCCTCCTCTTCACATGAACATATAATTATTTAATAGCTATATTGTAATTGTAGTAGGCATTCAATACACTGCGTGATTTTTGAACGACGTATAAGGGAGTGTCCAGTTATGTATCAAGAATTCTCAGGCTATTGCTTATAAACATTTGAGTTTAAATTTTCCCAATCGCTCTAATTTTCATTGTTGTGATGAACACTACAGAAACATATAACACATGCATATTAATTTGAGAACACACAATCATAACATCTACACTAATATACCTAATAAAGACGTTAAGTTTGTTTTTGTTTTTATGGTTTTTAATGTTAAATTTGTTAATCCTATCCTGTATTCCTTCAGTTGTCCTTAACGTTCCAGGGCACCTCTTTATTAACTCTTTCCAACAATGCCGCAGTCCTAGCAGGCGATAGTGACTGCTGATGACCTAATAATGCATCACGAGAATGTCATGATCAGATAATTAGTACTGATTTATGCAAGGAATAATCAATTTCTTTTTATGTTTTTTAAATCGCGAGCGATTTTAAATCATCGTTATATTTTTGTCCGTCGTATGAAGATTGCAAAGACGATGTTGATTATGATAAATGTTTAAAAATGATCTAGTGATGTTTGGTGAACGTAGCGCAATAAAATCACATTCACTTTAAAAGTTTATATCTATTACGTTCATGAACCTCGATAAGATTGTAATAGGACATTGAACCTGAACATTGCTGAACATTCAAGATCAAACCAATTAAATCGCAGTTGACTCATAAAGATAGATTGGATGAATGATTTCGCACGTTCTTCACCATAAAGATCTATGCTTTGGAATGTGCAATTTAAATTAAAGACACAATGTGACAGTTTTTAACAAGACCAGCTTTTTTCGCGGCTTCTTCTGAGAATGAAAACAACAAAAACAACATTTGGTGATAGTGTAATCTTTATCAGCAAACGTAAAAGGTTCAGTACATTCAGAGATTTTGTCCCACAGCTGGGGAAAGGCCTCCCCGTTTTCCTTCCAAGCTTCTCTGTCTTTGGCTATCTCTGACCAAGTTTGCCTCGCGTATTAGTTTAGAAAAAATAAAAAATAAAATTCTGGTTGCTTCAGAAGAATGGGGTGTAATATATTTGATTTAGAACCAAAAGAGGGCCTACCACGAGTTTTTAACGCGATTCATATTGCAACCTAAACTGACCCGTTAAGGGCTAAGCTATACATCATTATTTTTAGTATATACGAAACCTGAATATAATTTGTTCAGAATCAGTAACTGAATCGATTCCAATTATTTTTACACCATGTTAAATTTTTCCCAAAAATATTTAAAAAAGGACGCAAGCGGACACCACAGCGACAACATAGATCATGGCAGGTCATAGCGGGCATTAGGAGCTAGCGCACAGCTAGTAGAATTGTAGTTTGCACGGAACCCTCAGTGCGCGAGTTCCACTCACACTTGCCCAGTTTTTTATGTTAGGGTCACACAAAAGCTACGTTCACGATTTAATTTATTTATTAGTCTATGTTGTCTGTCTGTCAAGAACCTTTTCTTCAGAAATGCATGGAGGTAAAATACTCAGCCCCCTTAGCTAAGTTACGACCGTTTCGTTTCGATTCTCTTGAGTCGAACGCCTCGAGTCAGCCACGCCTCCGATTCTTTTGTTCTTTTAATTTTGGCTTGATACCTCCATGCATTTTTGAAGAAAAGGAACGGAACGAAACGGTCTTATCTTGGCCAGAGGTCTATTTCTGTTCTTCTACTGCATAATCATTACTGTTGTAATATACCAGCTTGTGCTTGGCTCATTTGCGCCTTCTAACTAACTGTGTTGTTGTGCTGTGTGTGCGAAGCATGTACCTGGAGATTCAGCAAGGACTTTTATTTATTCGCCACTACACAGTGAGTACCTACACCACACACACACACCAACCAAACAACCAAATTGGTCAGAGGTCTGCTACCACTTGGAGCAGTGAAAAAGTCAAACTTCTATATCAACGCAATGTAAAGATTTATGCTGTTTATGGCGCATATTTTAACGCTCGCAAGGGAATCAAATCGTAGGGGAGTTAACGTCGGTCTAGAACCAGTCATGAAATTTGGCAAGAAGCATAGCAAAAACTTTTTTTGCAAACTTATGTTTGTACGGAACCCTCGATGCGCGAGTTGCACTTGACGGTTCTTTTTGACAGTTCTGTTTGAACAGTTCGTCGAAGCGACGCGATGTACAAAGAAAATGTGAAATGACTACTTATCAAGTCCAGTTAAGGGCCAAGCGTCCGAAAAGTGCCATAAAACAGTGATTTTCTGAGGCCTACTCCTCCGTAACGGCTAGGTCAATTGGTTTGAAAAAAATATATGTTTATTATAGATTTATGAACAATAATATCAACATTTGATTTTTTCGTGCAATTAATACTTTTGTCAAAAAAAAAATATTTAGCAATTTCGCAACTTTTCGCAACTTTTCCCTACTCCTTCGAAACGGCTTGGACCTTTAGAAACATTTTTACACATAAAAATTGGTGGTTAAATGTTCTTCAAAGTGAACATTGCATATGTAAATCAATCAATATCTCGCAGAGAAAATGGATTTAAAGCGCTTTCCGGGCGCTGCTGGCCGCAAATAAATGCACAGATTTGCGTACTGCCGCCTAGGCGAGTGCGAGAGTTGCGTTCACATAATTTCGGCCAGATGGTTCAAGGGACTATACGCCTTAAGCTTAATTTGTCATAATGAACTCTGATCTTAGCGTGTCATTGGCAAAAAATAGTTTGTATTTTTTTTTCTCTAACTAAATTCTTTGGCTCAGTATTAGGTCACGGCAATGCCGTCCGATGAACTCTGCTTTTAATTATGTATGTTTACGAGTATTGTATTACATTTATATTACTTATTTATGTAAACACACACGATAGAGAAAAGTATGTACCTACCATCGAGGTTATTTCTGTTTTATCACTTTAAAAAAAATTCGTTTGAATTCTGCGGCGCGGCGCCAAACCAAACCCTTTGAAGTTTTGGTTCCGAGTGCAAGCAAAAATGAACTTAGCAGTGGTCAGGCGGAAGTGTCTTTGATGGTACAGACAAAAGAGCACAGAGCTACTTATTTCTAAAGAAATTATTGTGGAGTAGAGAAATATACAAAAACATTATTATTATTATACAAAAACATTGAATTATTACTCACATTGACTTCATTCTCTGTTGGTTTATTCCCATTTTGTTTCCAGTCAATTGGAATACCTGAAAAATAAGAACGTACATCAATAGAACATCGCAAATCTATCTCAAATAATACGGAACAACTGAAATCTACACTATCACCACTAATATTATACAGAGGTAAGGTAAGTTTTTTTTCGTTTTTATGGTTTTTTTTTTTGTATGTAGGAGGTCATCTCTGAAAGTACTGATCCGATTGCGAAAAATTTTTTACCAATAGAAAGCTACTTTATTCCCGAGTAACTTATGCTATTTTTTATTTACGCGGGCAAAGCTAGTCTTACATATATATATATATATATATATATATATATACAGACTGCTACGGCTTCACATGAGTTCAATCCTTCACATATACAAAGTCCCTCACAAGACATAGCGTTCGCGATAAACTCAAAAACTCAACGGATTTTCCTGCAGTTTTCACCAGTATAACAAGTGATTTATGAACAAGGTTTAGCTGTATAATACATGCATAGTATAGTAGGAAAAAGTCGAGAATTTTAAAGGTTTCTAACATTCGTGCAAAGCTGGGGCAGGTCGCTATAGTTAATTTGTAATACACACAGTGAAAACCATAACAGAATCCGTTGGGTGGTTTAGAAGTAAGCAGAAATATAGACAGAGACAGATCGCGACATTGTTTTATCTTTAAAAATGATTTTTTCCCCTACAGGGATAAAACGGGGATCCAAAGATAGCAACTTTGGAGTGTTTTATCTTTAAAAATGATTTTTTCCCCTACAGGGATAAAACGGGGATCCAAAGATAGCAACTATCACCATACCACCACCAACCATCAGGTGGGATCGCAGTCAAGCACTAGTTTATACAAATTAAAAAAAAAAAAAAAAAAAAAAAAAAACTTTGGAGAGACTTATTTCTACGCGAGCAAAACCGCAGAATCTAGTACTACATATTTAGAGATAAGTCATCCACACCGAGTTCACTGGCCTTGAATAAGCGGTTATCGAAAAAAGAAAAAAAGCTGGGGTTCCGCCATTGTCTACAATAACAATGGATTTTGACAAAGGATATTCGCATGTATCCTGGTAAATAAATAATCCTTTACGGAGTTGTCAAATTACAATTCGATAAAATCTACTAACAAATCAATTATGATTCTGATGACGATCTAAATCATGAATGTGACCATTGTCACTTATCTCTAGCAGTTCACTGCCACCAGTAGCCTAGCTTCGGGCCAATCCATTCTATATTTTGTGATTTTTTTTCTAAATTCTAGCCTAATTTTTTATTTTTGATAGGTTCACGTATGACCTCTATCTCGCCTGATGGTGAGCGATTATGTGGTCGACGATGGAGCACGCTTGTCTAGAAGTAACCTGGTTCACTATTAACTTAAAAGTTGTCGCTAGAAGAATACACAGACTGGCAGAGAATTCCACTGCTTAGTTGTAAGCACAATGTATGTTCTCAAAACGTTTTGTGCTGTTGTTTAATTAAAAATCTTTGTTATTGTGATTTACCATCTAGTATTTAAACACTGTCATTTTGATTAACTACCGTACGTATGCTGTTATTAATAATGTAGACTCCTAATGGCCAAAAAGAAGACAAGTTAAAAAGAATACATGAAGTAGACTCACCCTGGGTTATATTTAGGATGCTATCACTTTTATCCAACTGGACTGCAGTCCAGTACTTCCCCCATTCCTTGTAGGTTTCCTCAGATTTCTCATGAGCTAGCTGAGAGGCATCTTCATGGGGGAAATTCGACGCCATTTCTCCGTCAGTATTGGAGTCCGATTCAGACTTTGTGTCTATACCTGTAATAATGACGATAAATAAGAAAACCGGCACGAAATAACTCATGGTCGTTCCTCTCATTGTGATGCGGTGAAACTGGTCATATAACAACGAGAAATGATGTAAATAGAAGTTATGTTTAATTAATGATTTCTTTATTATCTGAAATTGAAGACGTTGAACTAATATTTTATCTTAGGATGCCGAGTACTGTCAATAGCAGTGCTCGATAAGTCGAGTTAGAGTATGTGCCACTTTATAAAGGGTACGAGGATGAGTCAACGTATGCTTGCACGTAAGTAGGTACAATACGGCCAACGTAACTTGGCGAGCCTGAACTTAGGTTCTGCGCATCTCTCTCTCTCTCTCTCTCTCTCACGTCGTTCATGGCAAACGACAGAGAGAGATGCGCAGAGCCTATGTTCAGGTTCGCCAAGTTACGTTGGCCGTATTGTACATTGGGCTGCAAAAATAGCTGGTCGCCAATAAACAGTGTGATAACTTTCATAAATACATACTATGGATCTGTTAAACTGTAAGTGATGTAGGCCGTGAGTTAGTATTCGTGAAGTTTGGGCTGCGAGTTGGTCACTGCATTCAGGTAATACCGACATCTTGAATAGACGTATTGACCATATTTACTAAAAAAGAACTAGCATGCTCATTTATCGATATGTTCTTTTGTTTTCTATGTCCACTGACTCCATGTGACTCTCTGAAGATATCCTAGCCCATAAAATTATTGATCTTCCACCCATCTCCTGTTAGTCTACTCTCCGTCTTTCATCGTGTGTAAATAAACAGGATGTGGGTTCATTGAAAAACATAACCCTGAACCAATCTTTATCTGTTCATCAAACTTGTTCACAGCAAACCGTATCGTCGCAGCTCTATGTTTTCTGAGCAGTTTGGGGCCATTTACTGGCCTATCAGGCTTTATGTCAGCTTCAAGAAATCGTCGCAGTATTGTGACAGGGTTCACTTTGTTGTGGTGAATTTATTGAAGGCTGTTTCGCACTTGAACAGCTGCCAGTCGCCGATTTTTTAGCATAGTGCTCACGATAAATCGGTCTCTCGTTATGCAATTTGTCTTCTTATTACTTGGGTCTTCTGGTGTTTATTCCGGTCACTTGTGATCGATGAAGTACTTTTAGATTTTAGATCATAGATAAAGGGTCTGTAACGTTACTTCGAGGGTCATATGGTCGATTAACGGAAAGTCGACTGGACGATTGATCAAATAAAATTTATTGCGAAACAACGATTTATTACCAAACGTTACTTCGACTGAAAGATTCATCGAACATTTATTCATCGACGCCATGCCTTCGGGATCCCGTGGGATGTGGGACTAATAGGGTAAGGAAACATCGGGAGACTCTGAATGTGACCTCAAGGTCAAGGTCGAATGTATAAAATGTAAAGAAACGTCAGGTTTACTTAATTAACTTGTTTGACCTTGCAAGCAAAGTTATTGAACCTCGATTTGATTTGAAACAAAAGCGGAAAAATATTCTTTTCTTAATTTTAAATTGTTTTTTTCAACATTCAGAAAATATGTTTTTAAGCTGTTACTTGTGCAATGAATCCTCTTTTGAGATTTATAATAAACATTACTAATCAGCGTATAACATACTAGATTCTGCTAGCAGCTTCACCCGCGTAAAATTAGATTTTTCAACTTAAACTTTGGACCCCCAATTCATCCTTTTAGTTGGCGAAAATCCTCTCATAGCCTACCTACGTCATAAAAGAAAACCTTGTGCAAAATTTCGCACTCCTAGTCCCAATAGCTCCGGGTGTGCGTTGATATGTCAGTCAGTCAGTTTCTGTTTTTATTTATATAGATTATTTATACGAGCGATTTATGTATACTCGTATAACTTTGGAAGATGGTGAGATATCGCAATTTTTCCATGTGACCCGTTATTTTTGCGGCCCAGTGTATATACATATAGTGAGTGATTGTCCTGTTTCATTTCATTAAAAACCCTTAGGTTGTTGTGGAAGGTAGTCTAGGTTACTTATTACAATACGATAAACTTGTTCTGATAGTGGTGTAAATATTATAATTTTGTGAGTGCTACAAGCTAACTGCGTTTGTCTTTATCTATTTTACTGTGTTATTTTTAGATTACTGTCAAAAGGAAAAAACGGAAACCTTATAGGATCATTTTGTTGTCCGTCCGTCCGTCTGTCTGTCTGTCTGTCTGTCAAGAGCCTTTATCTCGAGAACGCGTGGAGGTATCGAGTTGAAATTAAAACCACATACTCAAGTCTGCGGTCCCTTCAAGCTGTGAAAAAATCAAATTTCTAAGTTAACGAATAAAAAAGATACGTCCATTTATGTCACAAAAACGTATATTTTGATACTCTCAAAGATCGAAATTCATAGGGTACTTCCCGTTGACCCAGAATCCTGAAATTTGGCACAAAGCAAGGTCTTATAGCACAGGTAGGTATAAGAAAACATCTGAAAACAGTTTTGTTACCAACGTCACAAAAAAAAATTGCAATTCGGAAAGATCTTCGAAACTCCATTCGGAAATTGTAGTTTGCACGGAACCCTCAGTGCGCGAGTCCAACTCGCACTTGCCCAGTTTTTTTTTTATTTTTTGTCGATGAGGACAATAATGATTAATATCTAGGTTTAAAAAAATTGTAGGTTGTAAATAGGTATCTCCTTTATACTACTGCTAAGTGGTTGTTGTTTGTTGTAATCAAAATGAAATAGAACTTAAAAGCCATCTTTTAACATTAGATGTCAAGTTTTCATTGAAAGGCAAAATAATTCGAGAATGACTTTTCGTTTCCAAAATCGTTTTCCAATACTTTACTTTTTTTAAGTTTTTTAATGCTTTGTAGAAGGTTCTCACGGAAAGTAAAAATAAGAAAATTGCGCTGGAATTTGGACAGAAAAAGACTATTTAACCTTCGCGCGTTTGAAAGTTCACGGACGCATTTGGCAGTTCAATGAACGCGTCTGACAGTTCACGAACGCGTTTGGCAGCTAAATGAACGGACTTGACAGTTCACGAACGCGTTTGACATTTCATAGCTAAGACAGGACAACGTATGTCGGGTCAGAAAGTTACTGATAAAAATCATTGTAAACAATTGTGTCATTCAAGCTCTTTGCCAAATGTTGTTTAGTTTGGCAACTATTCGCTACGGAATCACGAACAAGCGACAAAGGTAACACATATATTGTTTTGTATTCGTGTGTGTTGATAATATACAAACTAAAACCACATAAAATCGGGGCTACAGAGCCTTACCTGCTCTACAATTCTAACAAAGAACCAGCATAACATGGTCACAAAAAATCCTAGGTGCGTTTAACTGAGATCTTTTTTTTTGTTTTGTTTTTTTTTTTTTCTAAAATAAACCCTATTTAAATCTGAACAGAGTCCAAATTTAACGCAAGCGTCGATCTCAGTTTAGCATCAGGATCACATAAAATATCATCATATTAAGTATATCTATTTGTAAACACTATCACTCTCACGATATAATCACGTGGTTCTTCATGAATACATATAGACGACGCAAAGTTAGAAATTTTTAGTAATAATAATGATACCAAAAAAACAACACGTATGAGGGGGACCCGGAACTACGAGTAATACAAGTTGGGACCCAGTTTTTTTTTCCCATTTTCGTATTTTAATAGGTACACAAGCGACCCGCGCTGGTTTCGCTCGACTGAGTTTAAAAAATATATCAACGTTTTATGTCGTTACTAGCTGTTCGAAGGGATTTCACCAGTGTCTTTGGTTGGATGCTGCTCTGCCTCCGTGGATCTTGGCGTGATATTATATAGCATCTAGCCTTCTTCAATAAATGGATTATCCAACATCAAAAGAATTTTTCAATTCGAACTCTTAGTTCCCGAGATTATCGCGTTCAAACAAACAAGGAAATTTAGTTTTAATATTACTATTCATAGATTTTCCGTTATTATTTAAAATTCTCAAACAAATTCTGTACTTGTTTCTTACATAGTTCTGTCTCAGTAGTCTAATCGCGAGTGAGTGTTTTAGAGGTCTGAAATACAGGATTTAGGCTCTAGTCCACTTCTAATCAACTAACATTTATTTACTTATTTATAGCTAAACCTTATCAAAATCCATGAAGCATCAAGTTCGCTAATAAAATAACAAAGACAAATGCGCATTCAACCGACTTTGTTTTTTATATATATTTACTTTGTGAGATTAGAACTGATAATACGTGACTAATATTAATACTACTTAGAATTTATAATGTTTAGGTATAAAATATATGTGTGAGAGAAAAAGAAATAGTATGGTATACTCACTGTTATTGTTGCCAAGCGAAATAGCGCGGTGTAGCGTCCAAGCGTCAGACTCGGCGGTGCGTCGAGTAAACACGGCCGGCAAATACCCACTGACTCCTACAACAAAGTAAAGCAAAACATTTGAAGAGAACACCGCGAGGTAGGAAATGACGTCACACCATAGACTAAGGGCGAGTTTTTTTTGTCCGTAGTCAAGCCAACCTATGCTAAAAAAATTGTCCATGTGCGCGCGTCGGGACACGCGCATTGTAGGGTTCCGTAGTGGCCCGTTACAATATGCGGATTTAGGAGGCTTTATGTTTATTACTGGGAACAATTGAACACATTAATAGAAATAACGGTTATAATGGCCTGTTGATCTAGAGGTTAGTGGCCTTGACTACTATGCTGAAAGTCGTGGGTTCGATTCCCGCTTAAGACAAATATTTGTGAGAAGTGCACGATCATTTGTTCAGACACGGAACAAACTTTATCTCTTTATAGCTAAATTAATATCTATAAAGAGATAAAGTTGGTTTTTATGTTTTTTTTGTTTAGAGGTAATCTCTGGAAGTACTGCCCCCCTAGCCAAGTTACAACCGTTTCGTGTCGAATTCCGTTCTCCTATCGGTAAAGCTTCGGTGTCAGCAATTGTAGAAAATGATAAGTTGGTAGCCATATTGACGCGCCTGAGTCGGCCGCTCGTTCTACAATGTAGCGTTTGTATAACAAAGGACGTAGCGTTGAACGTTGTAGAAACGATAACATTTCATTCTATCATTTTGAACGATTTGAACTTGGCTACGAATTTTCTATTCGTTTGTTCTGATCACGTGATTTATCATTGAGATGATGTCTTTTTAACACGCTTATATTAGCTTCACCTGTAAGTTTGTAACCAACATCTTTGAGCTCGATTTTGACCTACTTAAGGCGATCAGATTTTCTTCAAACTTTGCACACCCATCAAAGACTGATGACAATACAATAATCCGTTTTTTTATTAGTGCAAAATTAAAATATAGTTAAAAAAAACTAAAAAGTGTAAAATAATTTTCAATATATTGAAAATTATCTATACATTTGATTCGTTTTCGACAAGCGTTAACGATTACAGATAATCAACTTGGCTAGGGGTACTGGTCCGATTGCTAAAATGTTTTCACTGATAGAAAGCTGCTTTATTTCTGAGTGACATAGGCTGTATGTATTTAGAAATATATTAGTATGTTTATCAGTTGTTTATAACTTAAAGTACAAGCTCTGCTTAGTTTGTGGCTAGTTGGCGTAGTGAAATATTATTATTATTATTAATGTTTACCACATGCATACACATACATCTTTTTTCAGATTTTTCAAGTCAAAGTTTAGCTTGTGGAGGAGAAGGGGAAGGACACACTCGATTCTAACATTTTAAGGTTTAATATTTAGCAAATGGATCACTGAATCGAAAAATACTCTTCACTTCAGTAAACAAAAAAAAATTATCCCACTTCAAATCAGACCGTCATTGTACCCATAGATTTAAATTTCGGGGAAATTGTTACTATTTTAGTGTATAATAAAGTTTATTCTATTCTTTACGTAGAGGGGTGGTACTCTATAATTTTTTTTCAAGAATTTATTTTACCACTTATCGGCGTGAATACATACAATAGCTATATATGTAAAATTACAGTTTTCTAGTACTAAAAGCCTAAACTAAACCGTGGACGGACATGGCGAAAGTATAAGGGTTCCTTGTTAGGACTACGGAACCCTACAAACAGGTCAGTCAGTTGGTAGTTTGACTCGCATTTGAAGGGTTCGATTTTTATTATATCGACCCTTTATAGGAGAAAATCGTAAGCGACAGTTTGCGTATTTTGCAGAAAGGGGTTTCTATTTTATTCCTAACTAGGTAGCTGACCCGGCAAACATCGTACTGCCTAATAGTCCTTTTAGCTAAGCTGTGAAAGGATAACCCATCTACAGGCATTACCAGAACTAGCACAATTCATTTCAAAATGACATTTTAATTAGAGATGGCGTTATATTCGATTTTTTTTTTCATGACTTTTTTGCATATTTTCTTACCGTTTAAACCTTCCCTGGACTTTCACGAATATTTCAAAACTAAAATTAGCCAAATCGGTTCATCCGTTCTCGAGTTTTAGCGAGACTAACAGAATTGCATTTCATTTTTATTTATATAGATATTATTTTTCAATACACTTACTCGAAAACCCACTCTTATCGCACCGCTTTTAGGCTAGCAATAGACTGCTTTCCGCACTAGTGCAGAAAACACTGTCGGGGACGGGGGGGTGTCTGGAAGATGATTACGTCAGTAGTATACATTTTTTTGGTTTTCTTTTTAAGAGAACGATGTCGCTGTATTAAACTCACATGAAAGTGAGCAGACACACATCACTAAACAGCAAATATCCAATGTCAATTTGTGTATCATGGATTAAGGACTGTTAATTTAAATGAATATTCCAAAATTTTTAATGAAATTCGTTTTGTTCCTTTATTTCAAGCCTATTCCTTATTTCTAGACTTACTGCCAGAAAACAGTGAAAAATGCATGTACGTGCTAATGTTTACGTAAGCATGAGGGGGGAGGACAGCTTTGCTTAATTTTGCTGACAAGGGGAGGGAGGGATTCAATATATTGTAAGCTTGAGTAAACGGCCAAATAAATAACTATTACTTAGTAAAGAAAGAAAAATAAAATCTATATCCCATCGACCTAGAATCCTAAAAGGCACACAATTAAAAGAAAAAGTTTGAAAACCAAGAATTTGTAGTTACGTTACATTTTCACAAAACAATTACTTTTTTGCGATTTGTAAAAAACTTCGACACTCAATACCGGAAATGAACAATTTTTACATAGGTAAATTTGTACGGAACCCTGAGTTCGCAAGTCCGACTTGCTCTTACCCAGTTTTTTTTTGGCGTAGTAGCACATGCTGGGTATCCGCTAGTGACGAAATAGATAAAACTACATGTTAGAACAAAATCTATGTATGGACATTTTAGGATAATTTAACAATTTGTTACTACAAGTTACCCGCCCCAGCTTCACACGGGGAGTGTTAGAAATCTATGAAATTCTTGTTTTTTTCTATAATAATGTGCATGTAATTTACACCTATACCCTTCTTCATGAATCACTCTGTCTGTTCCTCATGAAACAATCAAGAACAGCAAGAAAATGCGTAGTTCTTGAGTTTATCGCGAACAGACCGACGCGGACGGAGCGTGGTGGTTTATAATAAATTAGCTTATTAGCCAGTCGATTACCGCACCGCCGGATGGCGAGCTACCCATTGCTCGACGTCTGCAAGCCCACCTCTATCGTGGCTGGTAGTCACTAGTCGGATTCAGGGTCTCGGCGACTGGGGGGGTGAACATATTAATTCCCTCACGTGTGCGCCCTCACATTACTGCTTCGGAAGCGACCGCCTGCCATTCCTCCTCGCTCCAGACCATAGCCTGAACCAGGAATCGGCGCGAGAGGTCGCTGCTACCGATTGCCTTCACAAGAGTGGTATAGCCCGCTTGGATTAAGTACCACCTACTGCCCCACATTATTAACTATAGCTTATATGATTTTTTGATTAAAGCTAAATTATTGTACAGTTTTATCAAAATCCGTTAAGCCGTTTTAGAGTAAAGTAATAACACACATACACACATATAAAATTTCGCCTTTATAATATTAGTAAGAAGATTTATTTACTTATAGGTTAAGGTTATATTTTTATTATTATTTTTTGTATTTTTATAGTTGTTTTATAGTTGATTTAGTTAAGTGTTTACCATAAAATGATTGATTTTGTTCCTTTTTATTTCTAAATCACTGTTGTATTGGGTCCAGCCTGTAAAGATAGTGTGTGTGTGTTAAAAAATAAATAAATAAACTCAATTTCACATGAATAATAAGCGCTAAAATTTCATAAACTAACATAAATAAGTACTTACAGTAAATGTTGTTTGTTAGTTGTTAACATAAATACAAACGACCTTTAGGGTTGATGTCTGACCAGTGAATTGAGTTTAAATAGCAGTTATTCGATATATATTTTGATTCATAGCGATATCTTTCTAAAAGATAAGATATCATACTTATTAAATACACAGTTATATTTTGAGTGTGATTCAGACGTGACATATTATATCCGAAAGATTCAGATATCCTATACAAATGCTTACGAGACAACTTCAGGTTAATTTGACTACCTATTAACAAGTCTGTATCACTGCATTAGAATCAACCTACTAGATCAATCCAATAATTCAATAAACAGACAGTCCGTTCAAAACAAAATAAACTTTCACTGATCACATACAAGGTTTATTTTTAACTCTCCAATGTTACACAACACAGCACTAACCTCCAATTTTCAAGTTCAATAATCCAATACTCTTGATTATCTTCGTCATCGTAAATGTCACGTGATCAAAATTAATGCAAGTCACGGTGACAGATTAATTAAAGGCAAGCTCGATAGCCGAGCAATATATAATCATGCGAAACTAAGTCCAAATTATCACAGAGGCACAGAGCACGAAATAATCACAATCGTTGTGTGTATGAAAACAGCTGACGGCAGATAGAGTTCCAAGCCATGATTGGCTGCCGCTATCAAGGTAACTCTATTTCAGCACATTTTAAGGCGAGTATACAAAGGAGTAACTGTACCTAAGGCCTATTCGCAATTAAAATAACAGTTATTTATTACTTAAAATTTGATATATAACTTCGTCTGCGAATTATTTCAATCTAATTAGAGTTTTATAGGCGTCTGTGATGTAATGCGTTGGCTGTTGATAACCGAACGAAGTGCGTACCTAGCCGTTACCTATATACGTACATAACAAGGCGACACAGTTATGATATTATGCTAATATTTCCTACAATTTGCGAGCAGAAAATAGGTACTCCTTTGTATACCAAGTTCAAATTTTTACAATACAGGTCAAACACTGTGACGATGATAGGGAAATTAAAATAGGTTTTGTGATGAACAACAGTACATATGTACCGTCAAACGGGGTTAATAGGAACGCAGGGTGAATAGAAACAAAAAAATTATTAGAATTTTCACTAATTTGTCTTAATATTGTTTTCTGCAAAGCAAAGCTTTAATTATTTTTTTATTACAATGCAAAAAATAATTGCAGTACTTAAGTGCTGCAAATAATTTCATAATAACGTGAAAAAACCCCTTTATAATTTTTTTCTTATTTACCCCGGCATTCCTATTGCGCGATTCATATAGTCAAACGGTGACTCGCTCGCGTCACTTTAGAAACTGCGACGTTCCCGTGGGTCGCAGCGTGTTGTTCGTAGCCTATGGTAATGATCATGATGAGCCTAGCTATCCCATACAGAAAGATTTTTTCCAATCCGACTGGTGGTTCCAGAGGCATCGGCCCTAACTAGCCTCGTCAACGATATGAATGATATCCCTTTGCGGGGCGCGTGAAACACAACACGCCGTGTTGTCGACCCAAGCTTAGTCCTTACTGGAGGGCCAGACGATTGGCTACCCATTGCTAACCGTCCGCAAGCATGCCTACGATGCTCGGAAATCGTCCTGCGACTCCCGACGCCAGGGGCGTCTCTAAGGGAAGGCCGGGACGTAAGATCCGCAAGGAAGCTCGCCGCCTTGCAAGATGGCCATGACCGTGAGCTATGACCATGTTCAGCCGGCCAGCCGATCGCTTCCGTAGCAACTGAGTTCACACCGGAGCCCCGTAAAAAGCCGTAAACGAAACATTAGCAAACCTGGCTATTCCATATAGAAAGATTTTTTCCAATCCGACTGGTGCGCATTTTTTTTCCTAACCCTTATTGTCCCACCACTGGGCAAAGCCCTCCCTCAAGTTCTTCCAGACATTCTCCCGCGCCGTCCAAAGCAGTTCCAGCGCGTTTAAACCAACAAAAAACTCTTTAGCTTCTTTATCCAATAAATAAAAATCTCGTGTCATAGTGTTTGTTTTCGAACTCCTACGAAAAGGCTTAACCGATTTTGAAAGATTTTTCTTGTATAATTTTGTAGGTCTGAGAAAAGGTCGTAAGTTATTATATACCCTCCTACCTCCCCCATTTTTTTTAATTTAACAACGTTTGCCGGGTCACCTAGTATTAGCACAGAATAAGTAATAGTACAAGATAGAAGTATAGTATAGAAGAAAACCAACCTGTAAGCCAAGAAGTCCCATGCACCCATCCATCAGGCGAGCTGGCGAATTCTTTCTCCTCGATATAAATATAGTCACCGAGCACAAGTTCAAGTTCGTCGCTAGCTTTCGGCACGTAACCTTGAGTCACTTTGTGGACCTGACAACAATAATAAGTGGCACATTATCACACTAGTATATTTTTATCTATGTTGTAATTTACGTAATAGTCAATAGGAAACTGCTATTTGATACTATTATCTCATCGCTTTATCCGTGTAAAAAATATTTTCCCGGCCCGAGTGGAAAGAGAGGAAAAGATTAGATTAGATTTAATCGATAAGATTACATTTTTTAGATTTGATTTTATGTTCTTTTTTCTAGTTGGATTTTTACTGAATAAATTCCACATGTCATCCTTCAGTTTCCCCTTTGCGAGAGCCACGGTAACTCTTATGGTATGCTCTAGCAGCCAGTGTTGCAGCAGCAGCATAAATTATTTATGAAACGTCAATCAACTCCTACAGCAGTTACTACGCGTTCCAAATGAGAATAGGACCGATTCTTATGTTTTGACGTCTCGTCGTGCTGTCAAATCGAAGAAATTTTGGCAAAATTGAAGAACTTAGAGACAAGTAAAATTGAAGAACTAGATTCTGATTAAACTTTTTTCGTTCACAGTTCATAAATAAATTGAAATTTTCGTAAATTAATTAATGTTTAAAAATTTCTTTCCTTGATTTGACAGTAAATTGTGACGTCACAACATGGCGGGCGATCCTATTCTCATTTGGAACGCATTGTACATGTTGGAACGACATGGTTCCCTTGCTCTTAATCAGGTGCAATCGATAATGAAGTCGGTTATCAGTCACTTCAGTTTTTTAGATGGCGAATTCATTCGCATTCATAGTCAAGATTAGCAAACGGACTGAGCCCACCAGGGCTGACGCCTGTCCCTGTGGTGACGGTGGCCTCCCCGGTGGAGTCTGACACTGCTCGCTCCACCCCGAGCGGGAGAGGATATAAGACTAGCTAAGATAAAAGAGAAGGAACATCCATTATACAAATAAAAACATATCTATTTACCTGATGATTAGCAAACCGTGGATCTCTGGAATAAAGCCTCAGCTCCCAACTGGAATGATCTGAGGGTTGCATGTCATCCACCAAGTTCTTCAGCTCGTCATACGCGGCGACATCGAAGTGGTACGCCAGCGTTATATGCAGCGACTTCACGTGAGCTTCCAAGTTTATCGCTGGATAGACAAAGTTAGGTGTTAGGGATGTGAGAACACAACACGGGACTTTGTCGTGTTCAGTACCCTGAGTGTGAGTTTGTGAGATGTTTTTAATACACCATCGAATGAGCTGTATGAGTAATTTAGTTATCAGAGTGCCTAGTGTGAGTTTAATTTGCGTTAACGCGATTGACACGTTTATGACGTTCGACGCTTCCATTGGCCCGCTCCAAGCTTTTAACCAATCAGAGAGATAATCGCGGTAAACGTTCGATAGCGTTAACGTAAAAACGTCTTACACTCAGCATTTTGAGATACATTAGGCAGTATTTTTAAATCTGTTCCGTTCCTCACCTTCGCTGTTGCGAAATAGAATCGAATACCTTGATAAAAGACTACTGCTTACCTAAATAGTGCAACATTAACGTCATTCAACAAAAAACAGGTCTATTATAGATATCGGCACGGATCTTGAGCGCTGGCTTCAAGTTGCGTCGATATTCGGTCTCTTTAGTGGGGCGACGTGAGACGCGGGAGCGGGGAATGTCAGTGATTGGCTCGCCACACCATCGTGTCATAGACGTCACTCGTGATTCGTTCCTTCGCTTGCTGCATGTATCTAACAACGACGACGATTGGCTCGCCAATGTATGGAATGAGCAAAGCGATCCCCACTCTGCCGTCGAGCGCTCAAGATCCGTGCCGATAACTATACTCTATTTCTTTTAGGACTAGGGCTGCGGAGAGAGTGCGACGAAAGAGTTATCGTGGAACTGGCATGCACAGGGCAACTAAAGGAACACAGATGAGTGTTAGTAGAAAAATACATTGCAAATCCAAAGTTTTAGTTCGGTATTGCACGTTGCACGGTTTCGTACGTTTTGATGTGTGTTGGCGATCGCTGTGCTGGCGAGGCTGAGGGTGATCGACAGACGGCGACGGCGTTGGAATGCTGAGTGACGTCACGGGATCGGCATGGCAGTTCAAGTGCTCGGGCTGCGGTACCCCGAGACCCGACAAAAAACATCCGTTAACCTCTTGACTTAAGCATGGGAACTGTAGCAAGACCCAGTGCTTCCATCAAATATTAAGATGTTATTTGTGCAGTGTTAAACTAACCTTTGTATAGAACAGTCATTGTAATTTGTACATGTCAATATAGTATTGTTCATGACCCAAGTCGTTTCACTATACCAGTTAAAGTACTAGCTTATATGTGATTGAAATCTGATTCAGCGACTCGTGTCTCAATAGCAGTGGAAATTCATCAATCATCAATGAATATCTCAAGTATCATTCTAGGTAAACATCATATTAGCATAGTAATGAGAACCGGAGAACAATATTATATTCTCAGAATAAATACCTTTGCCCCGAAAAATGTTTAGGTTCATATGACTCAAACAATTCTGACTAATTAGTAAGGTGAGCATGGTGAATGGTCGGATGGAACCATTTTTGTATAGAACGGTCAAAATATATAGGTCGCTCTCTGATGTTGGCATTCCGAACTATTGCACATATTCGAAAAAATACGCAATACGCATTCGCCACATGATTCTTAAAAAGAATTACTGCGCATGCAAGTGCAAGTGTTCGAAGTTCAGAGCGGTCAAGATATTTCGGCCATACTGTACCTGAGGCCCTACTACGAGCTCTTAACACGATCCTTTTTACGACCAAAACTGAACTGTTAAAGTTCCCTCTTTCACGCACGACATGACATTTTTAACACATCATGGTAAGGCCCCTGTTTTTTGGTTCTTCAGATTTTGAAGAAGGGAGTGAATAAGTGTTTGAAATTGAGAATTGCGAATCCGGCCCGACTTCACACGGGATAAATTATTAATTTGATAAATAAAAAATTGTGTAATAAGTACAGCTGTTCTGAAATTATGCGCATAATTTCACAAGAAGAATTCATTATTATTTATATAGCTATACCTATTCGCGATTAAATCCTACATTTATCTTAACCCTATCGAGTTCGACATCGATGCCTAAGATATTATAAAGAGTGTTAGGAACATCTACCTATAAAAGTTAATAAATGAGCTTGCGGGCTCTATTTAGTGGTGATATCATCAAATAACTTCTTGTCTGGGTCGAGCGAGAGTATCAGATTTTTACTAACTAATACTGACCCCTCTTACATTTAGTCGTCGACGGCGCGCACTGTTCCCGAGCGCCTTAAGGAGCTGTCAGCAACAGCAGGGGCCCAGCAGGGTCGAAGCCTACTGGGGCCAGGGTTATCCGAAAGGGAAGCTCGGTCCCCGTACGAAAGGCACGAAGGAACGGGGTGGGCTTTTGGTCAGTAAGAGTCTGACACTATCTCCCGCTCCGCCCAAGAGCGGGGCTTGTCATTGGATGATTTTACTCACCATAAAAAAAACCTCTTACATTTAGGCCAAATGATCAATAAAAGTTAGTGTTAAAAGGAACACGACGATATAGGGTGTTAGACATTTAGGAACTGTCTGGCATTTTGGTGTTGATAGTTTATAACGATCTCAGGCAGTGCCAGGTTAACCAATCGTGAGATTGGCGTAATAAATTCTTACAAGGGGCTCCCTAAATCTTTATATATGACAACGAATTAAACCTCCTTTAATTTATTCTTTAAACTGGCTTCGTTGCCCTTTAGTAGTGATGGGTCCACTCCACAGGTAGTTGCCTAAATTGTCTACACGCAAAATCCGGCTAGAAATAATAATGGTACAGGTATCTTGACTTGTTTTGTGTGGGACCCGTATCATCTGCTACTCCTGCTACTTGGTTAATATAATATAATATAATATTCCACAACTATCACACAACGCCATCTAGTCCCAAGTTAAGCAGAGCTTGTGTTATGGGTACTAGACAACTGATAAACATACTTATATATTTCTAAATACATACATATTATAGATAAATTACACCCAGACACAGAACAAATGATCCTGCTCATCACACAAACATTGGTCCTGGGTGGGAATCGAACCCACGACCTCCGGCTTAGCAGCATAGCCGGCATAGCGGTTAATCAATTGTTAGTGATTGACATGCATTCATTTTTTTTGTATTTATTTCCAGTGGCTCAAAAGGTTGCCCAATAGAAATGGGACTGGCCAGGACATATCTGCCACATACCCAACAAAGTGTGGGCTAAAATAGCAAAAAGTGCCTTGAAACAGTGCGACGGAGTCGTGGTTGACCACGAAGGAGATGGCACGACAAACTAAACTGATTCCGTCAGAACTGGCAAGAGGAAGCGCGGGCCCGCGAAAGATGGACGGAGTTTTTTTTTTTAATACCGAAGGATTTTTTGTTTTTTTTTAAATATGGAAGGAGTGGAGGAAGGCCTTTGTCCAAGACCGGGACAGAGCAGGTTAACAAAAAAAAAACTGTATCCACGTTTAAATATAAGTTAACATCACGAGGTTCAATTAGACTTTATTTACTACGTATCCCTGCGTTCAAATCTCTAACACTAGAACCCTTAAAAATGCAGATTAGTATCTAGCTAGATTACCTTGTATAAACCCACATAAGTTTTGCCTACGTTAATGCATTCCGCTACGGCCGCATACTGACTGAGCCTCTATAATTAGGTCTTGTGCTTATTTTTCAACAAATAACAATTAAAATAAATCTTTTTTCTGGAAACAGCATCAAAATCTACTATATAAAAATAAGTCAGGTTTTCCTTCCTGACGCTATAACTCCAGAACGCACGAACCGATTTCCACGGTTTTGCATTCGTTGGAAAGGTCTCGGGCTCCGTGAGGTTTATTAGAGTAGAGTAGGGTAGAGTAGAGTAGAGTAGAGTAGAGTAGGGTAGAGTAGGGTAGAGTAGAGTAGGGTAGGGTAGAGTAGGGTAGAGTAGGGTAGAGTAGAGTAGGGTATAGTAGGGTAGAGTAGGGTATAGTAGGGTAGAGTAGGGTATAGTAGGGTAGAGTAGGGTATAGTAGGGTAGAGTAGGGTATAGTAGGCTGAAGTAGGGAAGAGCGGGAGCGAAGCCGCGCGGGCAAAAGCTAGTTGGTTATAAAATGAAGCAGCAATTAGCATTTCAAATAATTGTGTGAGGAAGAATAGGGGTGCTGGGTCTGGGAACGCTGTCTATTTTACGCGCGAAATCTAATGGCGGTGACGTCAAATTTAAGTTTATCTGGCCTGCGTGGTGGTTTTCATGCCATTCCCTCTCCTAGAGACAAGGCCCAAATCCTAGCAGTAGTCCCAGCTATGGCAACATTATAAGGCCGAATATGATTATGTTTACTTATTATTCTCTTTCCGAGTTTCCTCTTCTCCAAGATTTGAAAGTTTTCTAACTTACTTAGTTTTGAACGAATTTGAAAAATCTTTCTATTTGTCGACTTCATTCTAAATAACATTTATAAAAGGGAAAACGAAAAAATAAGATCAGCTGTTTTCTACCTATTGTCGCGTTTAAAGAGCATACATTTTCGGAACTGTAGTTTTTTTAGGTAAACTCGGTAAACTTACTACATAAATACTAATAAGTATATATACTACTGTATATAAATAGGTACCTACTAACTGACGCGGCAAATGTTGTTCTGCCATATAAATTATCAAAGAAAAAATAGGAGCTTGGGGGTTGGAGGGAGAAAAGCCTGCTACCTATTTTCATTCCCATCAAATAAACACAAAAAATATATATCAAAATCGGTCAAGCCGTTTCGAAGGAGTAAAATAACAAAAACTCTCGATACGAGATTTATATAAGTACATTAAATATACCTTATATTAACCAAAAACAAACATGCAATAAGATTAATTGTTAACATTCATCAAGTGAATAATTTAAATTATAATAAGTGTCCGACCGAAACATGACTTTCAACCGAAACCGAATCTTCGATATCATCTATCTCGGATTTTGCCGAAACAGTCTAAAAATGTTTCGGCATGTTAAAAATGGATTTTTTACTGAAATTTGGTTTATTTTTTACATTATACAGACAGTTAACATGTGTTAAATTTAATAAAAAAAACAATAGGCTAGTGTGTTTCATGGTCGACCACATCATTGCTTACGATCTTATCGATTTAATTCAATAATATAATATAATAATAAAATAAATAGCTAACCACCGGTAGTTTCGACCTTGCTCCTGACATTGGTGGACTACTATTTTTTATATATATATTTTTATATACATATTTGTTTTAAGAAATATTTAAAAACATCAAAAATATGTATAGAAGAAAAATAAAGGAAATAAATAATATAAAATTAACAGTAGACAAACGCAAGCCTTTCAAGAAATAATTTATTGAAGTAAATATGAGATTTTTTTAAACGAAAAAAAAAAAAACCGGCCAAGAGCGTGTCGGGCCACGCTCAGTGTAGGGTTCCGTAGTTTCCCGTCCGTCACAATAAGTGTACCCACTTATGAATTTAAAAAAATGCTTGCATATACGATTATACTACAAACTTAGTCCAGAAATTATTTTTTACCTTTTTGTCTTTTTTGTACAAAAACTGTTCTTTCCATCAAGTTCAAAATGATTTTCCTAGAAAGTCCTTATAAAGTTCTACTTTTCAGATTTTTTTCATATTTTCTAAACTTATGGTTCAAAAGTTAGAGGCACACATTGTTTTTTACTTTTGGAGCGATTATTTCCGAAATTATTGACATTATCAAAAAATGATTTTAGTAAACCCCTATGCATTTTTAAATACCTATCCAACGATATATCACACGTTAGGATTGAAATTAAAAAAAAAATCACTTCCCACTTTATATATAGGGGGGCTACCCTAATAAAACATTTTTTTCCAATTTTTATTTTACCACTTTGTCGGCGTAATTGATATACATATTGGTACCAAATTTCAGCTTTCTAGTGCTAACGGTCACAGAGATTAAGCGAGGACGGACAGACAGACAGACGGACAGACAGACATGGCGAAACTATAAGGGTTCCTAGTTGACTACGGAACCCTAAAAATCAAAACAACTTCTTGAAATCATTTGACAATAATGAACACTTATATTATAAAGGAAGAACCTCATTATGTGCGTATTTTAACAATTGTGGGTGGGTGATACACATAAGCCAAAAACAAACCTAAATTCAGACAAAAAACGTGCAATAATTAACGAATGCAAAGTTTCGGTGTGGCTGAAGGCACTGCAGATTTTCTGCCGAATTCAATACTGGTGCCGAAACTTGCCGAAATCGAACCTTCGGTCGGTCGGTCACTAATTATAATTTAATACATTGTATGGGCAGTGACGGCAAAACATACGTAAACAATATTTACCTGAAAAGCGCGTTGGACATGCTCAAGGAGTCTTCTACTTCTCTAGCCTATGAATAGCAGATAAATAAAATAATAAATTAAAATATGGTTATATGAAGGAAAATAATACTAAAGAAGCAAGCTGTACAAGAAGAAAGAACAATTCTATCCCTTCCTAGAAAAAGAGCTCGCATTTATAAAAACAATTCTCAAAATTTTATGAAAAAAATTGAAAGCATTTTTTTTTTTAATTATTACATAAAAGTATGCATTTTATGTACAAAAAATAGTTCAATGCAAAACAAAAAATTTACCCATAACATAGGTCTAAAGAATGCCAAAAATGTTGTGCGACCAAATAAGGCACAATAAAACATTTTCAATAATATTGCTAATGAAAAAGCATACCACAACACCATGAAATATGCTAAACATTGTTGCAGAAGCGAGTCTTAAGTACACTCTTACATTTGATAGGTTTCTCTTGAGGCACAGTACACCACGGGAAACATGTTCCCAACGCATCCAGATGTTCATAAGTATCCACCATTACACCCACTATAAAATAATGTTAGGGGATATGTTATACTACATAATAATATACAGGTTTTAGTCTCTACTGGACATTTATATGGGAAATAATGTAAGTCTGGTTTGTATTAGCAAGGTGTTTCAGAGGCAATGTCAAATAATAGACCAACAAAAAATTACCCTCAAGTACTCTGTTCCATTTGTGGAACAAAGAGGATTTCAATAAAAAAAAGCTTATCTTAAATCTTTTTGTTGAGAATATAAGTTATTTACGCAAGAATCAGTTTAATTTATATTTACAAAATTATTTCACTTTTGAAGTATTGGCTTTAAAACACCCTGTATACTTTACTAATGAAATTTAAAATAGCCAAAAATTTAAATAATATTATAAATACTCACACACAGATGACACCTGTTTCACATACTGTACAGCTATTCTTTTCAGATAGTCTGCATGTTCCTCGGAGACAAACAGTGCCATGAAGTTGTGTGACACGTAGGGCTCCAGCTTCAGGGGGCAGTTTGGAGGGTCCCCCACATTCTCAACCACATGTTTCACTGCCTTTCCTAGTTGCAGTGAAGTTTCATCTGGTGCCTACATCAAATTATCTATTACTAAGTTATTATTTAACCTTTCAGATACTGTTAATTTGAGACACAATATTAAGACAATAGATGCACAAACGCCCGCGTTAGCTTGGAGTTTAATGAATTAACTTTTCAAATATTGTAGAGACACAGTAGAAAGACAATGAGAGAGTAAACGTCGGCGTTTGCACTGTCATTGTCTTTCTATTGTGTCTCCGAGACAATTGAAAGGTTAAAAGAAAAAAAAATTGTAAACAAAAAATAATTTAAGATTTATTTAATGGATAACAATGCCAGAACTGGCTATCGTTGCTACACACCATGTATTCTGATCTATAGACTTAACGTAAATAAATAAATAAATAAACTTTAGTAACAGAAAATAATATTTACCTTGAAAAATGAAACAAGAGTAATATGGGGAGGAAAATTATGTGCTCCATTCCAACCAGAAATTTCTTTAGATTTGTCCCAAAAGTCCAACAGCTGACTAAGCAAGGGTCCTGTAGGGCTGGCGTAGAAGATGTACTCTCTGGGCTCGTCAGAATCAATGTACGCGTCATTCACATGAGTCAGAAGCCAATCAGATGCCAATTGGACACTGCGGTTACCAGTTGCAGATAGTGCCTTTAGCCTGAGAATAATGAGCATTTTACTACTTTAGCCTCGAGACAAAAAATGCGTTAATTTTAAAATTAAAGAAATAATTAAATTATTTATACGTAACATTTCAAGGTTTAGGTCTCGCAGCGGCCCTTTAATACATATACCTAATTGATTGACAAGGCAAGGAGGGTTTCTATTTGAAGGCCCTCTTGCTTCAGGGGAAAGATTCAATTTTGTAATTAATTTAAGAAGTGATCAAAAACATTGTTGATGATAAATGAGAAAAAAATGGAAACTTACGCCCGGTGCCTCGGAAATCCCATTTGTAACAGTATTTGAAGCGGTGAGGCATCTTGTTTTGCTTTACTTGAAGAGGACACTTTCCGAGGGGGAAGATTTGCCATTTTTACAAAATGACTTCGTAAATTACACCAAACTCGCTGCATAAAAACAATACATGAAAAGTGAAATCGCCATCAATCAAACAAACGTTACCAAAGTAACTGTCAATCTGTCAAACAGATGTGTCAAACTGAAATGACAGTCGTCCCGCTCCGATTCACGAGAAGAAAAACATTTGGGGTAAGGAACGCAAAAGTTACATTCCACGGCATTCCACTAATTTCATTCTCTTTTACTTTAGAAATGTCGGATAAAAATTAATTTGTTATCGTTTTTAGCAATGTTCATCGATAAGCAGATAGAAAATACATTCGATTCTAATGGATAACAAAAGTGACATAAGAAGATATGGCTTAAAAAACTGAGTATCAAAGCCGAAACTATTCGATCGATCCGTCGAGCAGCAGGCAAAAGGCAATCGGTCATCAATCGTTTCATTCATTCACATCATTTGCAATTTGCTTCTATTTTGAAAAGCACTTGTAGCATAAAATTGTGGTGATTTTCTTTTCTTTTCAGAAGACAACTTTATCAAAATGTATCTCAGATATTACCTAAACGAAAAGGGTGATAGGCAGTACACATTAGCGGTAAGCTATCATTGTTACACTTTATAACCTAAAAATCACGTGTTTGTTTACATGCATATTTTGTATTTATAGCCCTTTGTTTATAACGAGGTAGTTAAAAAGGTAATTTTAATTAGTCTTCTACTCTAAATTCAATGTCCTTACAGAAAGTTTATGCTACAACAGGTTTAACCCAAAGATTAGGTTTACCATTATACCAGTCCCAAGAGTCGACCACCCTCGTTTTTTCTATAATGATTAGTCTATGCAGTCAGCAAAACGAGTAATAAGTAACTTTTATTTTTATTTACAGACTATAGATCCCTATGGCAAACCAACAATATCAGCTCATCCAGGTAAATAAACAATCTCTAATATTTGACTACCAACCAGATTTATACAACCAAATTCAGATAAAATATAATTATCTAAGTATTTAGTGTATTAAACAACTCATTAAATGCGTAAACCGAGCGTAAATTCCTGTTAAATGCTTCTATATTGTAAACTTTCATGCAGGCAAAAACAGTGGTAGACTCTTTGTAGGTAGCAACTGTCACAAAAATTCGAAATACGATTATTGCCTTGAAATTCTGTGGACGGATACAAGCAATATATTCTTACGATTATCGTATATACGTTCGAGAAACTCGCACTGTCTAGATATACGAATGTTGAACCTTTCAATCGTGGAAATTACAGACACAATAGAAAGACAATAAAAGACAAGACAAGCGAACGCCGGCGTTCGCGCACCTATTGTCTTTCTATTGTGTCTGTAATTTCCACGATTGAAAGGTTAAAATGGTTTAGACGAAGAAACTTTTTTATATTGTTATGATTATCGTATGTTCGAGACGAGAAAGTCGCACCGTCTAAATGGGCCTTTAGTCAATATCTAACTGTCAATCTTATAACATAAATGTTCTTTTTCCCACTCTTATCTCATATAACTTGGGATCTGCGGACCAAGTACCTACACAACAATATTAAATAAAGTTACATACTTTTCTTTTTCAGCTCGCTTCTCCCCTGAGGACAAGTACTCCCGACACAGAATTATAATCAAGAAGAGGTTCGGTCTACTCCTCACACAGCAACCTGAACCCGTATTATAAGACAACTAATTATTATGTTCATAAATATAGTTTAATTTTAAGTTACTCTTGTTGTTTTATTCTATTATCTAATGATGTAGTACAATCATACATACCCAAATAGTAAATAATTTAAATCCTGTATAAAATAGAGAATTTTCTACTAATACATCCAATATGACCCAGGAATGCATATACGGTCTAACCATCTATATATTTTAGACTAGCTCTTTTCCTGCTACTCCATCTGCAGATTATTAATCTGCTTTACAAGAACACCCCATTCACCTCGTAAAGGTAGTTAGGTAGTAGTAAAGATACAAAATATGTAAGAGGTTAGCTAGCTACATAACAGCATAACTTAAACTGCTGAGTGGGAACATCCTGAGTCTGATTCCGAAGACGGGTTGAGTAGGTCTTCGACCCCTATTTCTAGCTATTAGGCGTGGGCTTGCGGACGACGAACAACAGGTAGCTTGTCGTCCGAATCGCCGACTTAGCGTATTGTTCCACGCACTCCTCGAAAGAGTTCAGCAAAACTGTAGACCCAGCAGGGCCGAAAGAGAAACCCGTGGTTCTGGAACTGGGCAAAGAAGGAACATAGGTGTAGTTTCAGTCTTGTTATTAAGACTCAGACACGCCCTAGAGCGGGAGAAGACATTCATTGAATTCCCATCATAAAAAAAAGATTGAGTGGGGATTTTCACGCTCGGTGGTGTTAGCCCGGAGTTAGGAAGTTTACGACGTAATAAATAATAATAATGTTTATTGAATTGTTTGATTTACACAGATATTTCTACAATAAGGGCTTAAACTAGAGCTAAAGTTACAAAAATGCGTTCTACCTAAACTAGGTATAAATAAACCTGTATCTCAGGTAACTTATTTAAGTGCTTATATGTTAATAATATAAACCGCTAAATTTTAATCGTTTTAATCCCGCGGAGGGTCGATCCGGTACATGAAACACTATCGTTTTGTAAAGATATAAAATTAAAAAATAAAATACCTCTCTTTCAAACACATGCGTAAATAATTAAGTACCTCTTTTTCAAAACTCGTATTAGTTTTGAAAAAGAGGTACTTATTTTTTTTATTTTATCTTTACAAATCGATAGTGTTTCATGTACCGGATCGAACCTCCACGAGATTAAAACGATTAAAATTTAGCGGTGTATAAACTAAAATTCTATAAAAAAAAAAGTAAATAACATATGAACAATATTATCTATACATCTATTCATATAAATAAAATTGGAGTTTCCGTTTATAATATTGAACTACATGCATATGAATATATATACGGTCATCATCATCATCATCATTTCAGCCGATAGACGTCCACTGTTGGCAATGGACATAGGCCTCCCTCAAGCGTCGCCACAACGAACGATCATGTACGTCCCGCATCCATCGGATTCCCGCTACCTTCACCAGGTCGTCAGTCCACTTTGTAGGAGGCCTTCCAACGCTGCGTCTTCCGGTACGCTGTCGGCACTCCAGAACCTTTCGGCCCCAACGGCCATCTGTTCTGCGAGCAATGTGCCCTGCCCATTGCCACTTAAGTTTGGCGATTCTTTGTGCTATGTCGGCAACCTTGGTTCTCCTGCGGATATCTTCATTTCTGATTCGATCACGCGAGCATAGCCCTTTCCATTGCTCTTTGGGTGACTTTAAGCCTTCTGATGAGATCCATTGTGAGCGACCACGTTTCGGATCCATATGTCATCACTGGCAACACACACTGGTCATAAACTTTCGTTGAGACACTGTGGTATGTTGGATGAGAAGATACCGCGTAGCTTCCCGAACGCTGCCCAGCCGAGTTGGATACGACGGTTGACCTCTTTTTCGAAATTAGATCTACCCAACTGGACTGTCTGCCCGAGGTAGACGTAATCGTCCACAACTTCGATTATAGAGTCTCCGATCTTGATAGGAGTGGGTGCTACATGGTTGTTTATCATGACTTTAGTTTTGTTTATGTTTATTTTAAGACCCACTCTTTCGGAAGCTCTACTGAGGTCATTGAGCATTGTACTGAGCTCTTCTGTAGTCTCAGCCATGACTACTATGTCGTCGGCAAACGGAAGGTGAGTGATGTACTCGCCATTGACATTAATGCTTAGTCCACTCCAGTCCAGAACCTTGAAGACATCCTCCATTGCGGCCGTGAACAGTTTCGGAGAAATGACGTATCCCTGCCTCACACCTCGTTGCAGGAGGATAGGTTTCGAGGTCTGGTCCTGAAGTCGGACTGATATAGTGGCGTTTTCGTACAGTACATACACCAAAATTATATTTTTACAATTTTTGTCTGTCTGTCTGTCTGTTTGTCCGTGCTAATCTCTGAAATGGCTGGACCGATTTTGACGGGACTTTTTTTTGGCAGGTAGCTGATGTAATAAGGAGTACACAGAGGGTACATAGGGTACTTTTATTTTAGAAAAAATAAAATCAAAATCCTGCAGTCCACGCGAATGAAGTCGCGGGCACAGCTAGTTTAGTCTAAAACTGACGAATAATCTGCATCACTGAAAGACATTATTGTGACACAACATTCCATTAAATTTTTTTTTTACGAAGTAGCACGCACTTAGTGCTGTGCTTAGTCTCTCCCCTGGTAGATTGCCGACCCATTAGACTAAAACTGTACCAGTATCTGAGTCACACACTTGTGCGCATTTATATAATAATATCAGCCACTAAGATAGATGGCTACGTCCATCGAGATTGGCCGCAATGATCGAATCCTCGAACTTTAACAGCCCCAAAGGAGTTGTAAGTTAGACAGTGTTGTCATTTCATGTGTGTACTGTGTCTAGACTGTGGCGTCGTAGCTCCTAAACAGATAGCCCTTCGATGCTGTTTCTTATAACAGAGGACTAGTTTTATGAGACCGTTGCCCCTTCACTCGGTGTACCACGTCGCCTGACATGCTCTGCAACATACAAACTGCAAAGAAATCTGTGCCTACGCGCGCTACTTACTTGCGCGGCTAGGGTGGGCCACCGATGACCACCGATGAAAGTGAGCGATGAGAAAAAAGAATACTGAATAATAAAAATTCTGCTAAACGGTACAGCAGTTTTTTGCTTATTGGTGCCGAATGATGATAAAAGTTTTGTTGAAAAAAAATTAATGCCATTAATTTATTTTCAACAAAACTTGCATCTACATGATAAAAAAAAGTACTTTACTGTTTTCTGTACAGTCCAAGAATATTATACAGAACACTGTGTTCTGTATAATATTCTTGGTACAGTCTGTGCATTGTGCAACTGTAACTGTCAATAGTGTCAATGTCATCTACTGACAATTAACCCCGCGTTCCGGAATGCGTCAAAAGCGATTATATCGCGAATCCGACCAACGCGCAAACGAGCAACGTTACAAATAGTACTCAATATAGTCTGTCTATTAAGTCAACCGACTTGGGAATTTTGTATAATATTTAATCATTTAAAAAATGCTTATATTCGATACTTTTCATAAGGTTCTTCTGTTAGTAAACAATGATCTCCATCTCTTAATCAATCTTAATATTGAACCCGTGTTGACTACATCAGATTTAATTAATTCCTAATAATGTGGTAAAACGCGAGCCCATACATTATATAAAAAAAAAAATTACGCAAGTCGTTTAACTTATTAGACAGAACCTAGTCCTTATATTTTGTGACTATTAAAGGTCGGATTTGCAATATAATCGCTTTTGATGTAATTCGGAACTAATGGTAAGAAATATTAGGAATCTTTGGAAATATTATGGAATGACGTTTAGTGATGTAACCGATTACGACGACACCGGGTTTTTATCGCGTGATTAAATAAAAATACTGAAAGAGACGAAGTAGCTAATTATTTTATTTTTTGATGTACAATGAAGTCTAATGTATTCTATTAGTACCTCCTATAAACATAAAAACAAACTTTACCTCTTTATTAAGTTAGAGTTAGTGTTGGGTAAATAGCCGGATGCTTTGAGTTATTATCGGTTATAATCCATAAGTAGCCATTAATAGCCTTGCAATGGATGATAACCCTGCTATTAATGTATTGTTAAAAAAATAATTGCTTTTTTTTTGTTAAGTGTAAAATCTGTGGGTGTGATCATAAATTGGGTGCGTGTACGCAGTGTGATTCAATGTATTGTGATTCTTTTTATTTATTTTCACTTTTTGTATGTGAAAAAGTGTTAATAATAAAATAAATACACATTTTTTGGGAAATTCAGTTTTGTTAATTTAGAGATCCAATACTACAAAAACTATAATTACTATTGACACATCGCTTTGTGATTTAACCATCCACCTAATTAATTGCTTGATTTAACAAAATGAAGTACTATATTCCATTCTCCGACGTAGCCATGTTTGGTGCGGAGTGTGATCGCGCTAACGCGCTCAAGCACGCAACATATCAGGTATGGGCCGATGCTCGTATGCACAAGACGAATGACGTAAGTCAGAAGAAGAGAGCTTTCAACAGAGCTGCCAAGTCTTGCAAGAAGGTGATGCGGAGGTCTCGGTTCAACCACATTAGCCGCATCGGGAACAAACTAGCTTCATATCCTGCGGGTAGTAAGGCGTTTTGGTCCCTGGCTAAGTCGGTTGAATCGAACTTCTGCCGCCCCTCACTACCACCACTGCTGAAACCCGATGGGTCGCTGGCACATACCGCTGAGGAAAAAGCAAATTTGTTTGCCTCACTCTTCGCGGAATCTCCGCGTCTAGATCCAGGTAACGCGCGGCCCCTGTTCACCCTGATGGTTGCGATACAAGTATGTCGGATATTCGCATCCAACAGAAGGACGTCCGTAGGGTGCTACGTAACTTTGACATGAACAAGGCTAGCTGTCCAAACGGGATACCAGCAATTGTTCTGAGAACGTGTGCGCCTGAATTGTCTCCGATCCTGACACGCCTGTTTAGGCTTTCATTTGAGGCTGAAAAAGTGACGATTGCATGGAAGCAAGCTAATGTAGAGCCCGTGCCCAAGAAGGGGAGTCGGGCTGACCCAGCTAACTACCGACCAATCTCAGTAACATCCATTCTCTGTAAGACCGTGGAACGTGTACTCAACACTAAGCTCCTGGCATACCTAGAAGCTAATGATATCCCTTAGGATACCAACCGTCAATACGGCTTTCGCCGAAATCGGTCCACTGGAGATCTTCTAGCGTATTCCATCCACATCTGGAGTGAGGCCATCGAGAAGCACGGGGAAGCGCTTGCCGTCTCCCTCGATATCTCGAAGGCTTTTGATAGGGTTTGGCATGAAGGCCTTATTAGTAAGCTTCCATCTTTCGGTTTACCCGCTGGATTATGTGCTTGGATCGCGGACTTCCTGATTAACCGGTCCATCCGAGTGGTTATCGATGGCTGCTCGTCCGGTCAAATGGCTATTAATGCTAGGGTCCCTCAGGGGTCAGTACTCTCGGCAACATTATTCTTGCTGCACATAAACGATCTGCTCAAGCCCGGTACTTTTGGGTATGCAGATGACAGAACTGTTGCCGAGAGTTACATATCCAACGCGCGAGCTAGTGGGTCACAGATCCAGTCTCTTCGAGAGGCTATGGTTGAGCGCTTGAACTTGTCCTTGGAGGCACTCTCCGAATGGGGCGATGCCAATTTGGTCAAGTTCAATGCTGCAAAAACCAAGGCGTGTCAATTTTCCGCTAAAAGGAGTCAATTCAGCCCCGCTCCAACTTTCCGGGGTGTAACCGTGCCGATAACCGACCATCTTGACCTTCTTGGTGTTACGCTGACATCAAAATTCAACTTTGGGCCATACATCGAAGCAAAGGCTCAACTGGCTGCAAAAAAGCACAGTACTTCAGGCCGGAACAGCTGCTGAAACTTTATCAAGCTCAAGTTCGGTCGTGTATAGAGTATTGCTCTCATCTTTGGGACGGATCTGCCCGATACCAGCTTGATGCACTTGAGGCAATTGAGAGGCGAGCCAGAAGGATAATTGGCGATGATACACTCGTCGAGTCGAGGCTTCAAAGTCTTGGAATCGACGCAGAGTCGCTAGCCTGTCGGTTTTCTACCGTTTGCATTCCGGAGAGTGTGCGTCGGAATTGCATAATCTAATTCCACCTAGCCCGTTCCATCATCGGACTACCAGACGTACGGCTATGCGCCACCGGTACATGGTGGATATCCCACCTACACGCACAAAACGTTTTGGGAACACATTCATTGTGCGTGCAGCTAGGGAGTGGAATTCCTTGCCGGAGTCTGTGTTTCCCGATAGCTACAACCCGGGAATCTTTAAGTCGAGAGTGAATAGGTTTCTTCTAGGTAAGCGCGTTCCATCGTCGACCGCATCGTCGCTTTCCATCAGGTGAGATAGCGGTAAAGTGCGAATAAATTTTAACCGATACGTTAAAATGTAAGGTACAATAAGTAAGTTACTTATTAGCTCTTTTCTGTGAATACGACGTAGGTAAATTGTAGACAATGGAAAATACCCGAGCGGTTAGTTAGTAGGTAACATGCATCCCCGTACCCCAGTGTCTCGTGCTATCTCTTTCTGGCGCTAATATTATTCGTGCCAGAAAGAGATGCATGAACTGCATTACAGCGACGCCAACCGAATCCGGAATCAGTACGTCGACTGATTTGTTTCGGTGAAGAAGTCCTTTTTCGTGTGTTTTTGGTTTGTGTGTATAATCATAAAATAAATAATATTTTTAAATGGGCCAGATTAGTTTTAAATTGCACATTTATTTACTACAAAGATGATGAAAATGAAGTCTAATCTGACAATCCTAAGCCTGAAAACCATGAAGGGAAATTTTCAATCACTAAAATAACATTACCTAATAGCAGGGTTATCATCCATAATTGCTATTAGTGGCTATTAATTGAGTTTTAATCGATTATTAGCCAAATGATATTAACCGGATTATTATCATTGCCCATCACTAATTAGAGTAGACTATCGGGATGACTGGTGAAGTAATCGAGTACTTACAAGCTCTGTAGCTTCGTCGAATATTTCAAAAATAGTCAACAAGAAAGATTTAAAACCTCATAAAGATTTTAATGTTTTGTAATTGTTTTTTTTTTTATTGAGAACCGGGTGTGTATCATTTTGTCATAAAAACCAGTTTTTTATTTAACCGGTACATCACTTTTACGTTAAGTGACAAGTGTAATTGTTGTCAAATTCGCTGAGTTGTTGAGTGTTGTTTTTCAAAATATCTACAATTACAATCTAAAAAATATCTATTAAAAGGATTTTCTAGGATAACAATGTAACATGTCTTATAAAAAAGAGGATTTAAAAATTTACTGGAGCAAGATAAATTATGCATTTCCAATCCTCAACGATACTATCTTTAGCGACTGCGGCAACGCGGAGTACGAAGAGATTCAACAAATAATTGTCGGCCTCGGCATTCAGATCAAAATACGAGATCTAGTTCTCCTCCACATCGAGAAATATTTGCGGCAGCATGTAGCCCCTTCTTTCTGGTCAAAGTTTGTCAAAGTAGAAGAGGATGAGAAGGGCTTTCAATTGTTCAAGTCTGCTGTAAACGATTTATACGACGCTGTATCCAACTTCTCAGGCATGTTACAAAGATTGACCACACTAAATAACAGCTGTAATGATAGCAAACCTATTTATGGTGAAAAAGATATTATTTCAGGATTCAAACAACTTGTAAGAGCGACATTGCTGTCTCAGTTGCCATTAGACTTCCAAGTAATCATAGAAAACTTCTACAAAGTATCTTTTAATGTGTTTGATAATGAATATGACAAGGAGGACATGGGTGAAGATGTCACATGCTCTGGGTGCTTGAATGAGTGTTCAGACTGTAACTGTATGTATATTGTGAAGGTGTTTCATGAAACCAACAAAAAACTGATGGAGTTACAGTTACTTGAAAGACTGACTGGTCAAGTGCTGACTAACTTCATACAAATGAGGATAGAATCTCATATTCAGAAACTTTGCAATGGAACATTTGATAAGTCACACATAGGATTTTTAGAAACCTGGCTTGACACTACTGTTATGTCATGGCTAACTAGAATTTACTGTGGGGGATCTTCCAAACCATCCCCTGATGATAAAAATACTCTCAATGCTATATCAAAGTTCAAGCAAAAATTAAGTTACTTTTTGTACCACAGCTATACAAAATTAAGAATAGATGAACTTTTCAATATAATAATAGAATACCCAGACTCACAGCCTGCTGTTGATGATATTAAAATATGTTTAGAAAAGACTGACCTGAGGTCAACTTTGTGTAAGAACTTACAAAGTGCCCTTGAAACTAGACTGCTACACCCTGGTGTGAACACTCCTGATATATTAACTGCTTATGTTACTACTATTAGGGCTTTGAGACATCTTGACCCCTCAGGAGTAATACTTGAGACAGTAACCAAGCCAGTTCGAAATTACCTCAGGAATAGAGATGACACGGTGCGCAGTGTGGTCAGCAGTCTCACTGAAGAAGGAGCAGGCAGTGAGCTAGCAGAGGAACTGGTCAAATTTGCTGCAGAAACTGATGGTGACAGTGACAAAGATGAAGCATGGGATGAGTGGAACCCCGATCCTGTTGATGCTGACCCTACTGTGGACTCAAGCGATAGAAGAGCCAATGATATCATATCAATGCTTGTAAATGTATATGGCAGTAAGGAATTATTTGTGAATGAATACAGGACCCTCTTGGCAGACAGGTTGTTGGCTCAAAGTGCTATAAACACAGAAAAAGAAATCAGGTATCTGGAATTGCTCAAATTAAGATTTGGAGAATCACAGCTACATTTCTGTGAAGTTATGTTAAAAGATATATCAGATTCAAAAAGAATTAATGCACTAATACAACAAGACAAGGAAATAGAAATTTTGAACAAGAAGTTTACTTCAAATGCAATGATTTTATCTGCACAGTTTTGGCCTCCTTTCAAGGATGAGAGTTTGGAGTTGCCAGAACAAATAAAACGTCACTTCGAGGCATACACAAAATCATTTGAAGCTTTGAAAGGAAACAGAACCTTGAATTGGAAGCCACATCTTGGAAATGTCAATATTGAGATAGAAATTGGAGATAAGAAATTAGACTTGACCGTGTCGCCATTCAATGCTACATTGATAATGCACTTTCAAGATAAGCCTGAGTGGTCAATAGATGAGCTGCACCAGGTAATGAAAGTGCCTGTTACTATTTTGAGGCGGAAAATAACATATTGGCAATCAATGGGCCTGATTACAGAGAAAGTTTCAGATCACTTTGTTTTGGTGGATGGATCTGATGGGAACAAACCTAATGTAGCAAGTAACCAAGTCCAAGAGATGATTTGTGAGGATGATGAGACAGAAAGCGTAATGGCTTCAGCCCATGACCAGAGGGAAGGGGAACTGCAAGTTTTCTGGTCTTACATTGTAGGAATGTTGACCAACTTGGATTCTCTTCCACTGGACCGTATTCACCAGATGTTGAAGATGTTTGCGTCTCAAGCTCCAGGCACAGAATGCAGTCTCCAAGAGCTTAGACAGTTCCTAGACACAAAAGTACGAACCCATCAACTTGTTTTACAAGGAGGAATGTATAAGTTACCTAAGACTTAGATATAAGGATATTATTGAATAAAGATTTGTATTATAATCAAATATTGCTTTTTGTTTAACCAATAATCCTAATATTGTTATTTTATGTATGTTTCAGGGTTTATGTATAACAAAAACAACTTGAAAAAGTTTAACAAAACTTTATTTTTACATCATTTTAAATATAAAAATTTGGTTACATTAGACAATGTCTGTGGGTTAATATCTGGATTACTTATTATAAGTGACAATTCTCGAAGCTATTTCAATCAACAAATACTAGCAATAATAAATTAGCTGTAATAAGTTATAAGTAATACCACCACATTGTTTTAATAAAATATAACATTTTAATACTTATGTGTTTGCAATACATAATCTTGTGTCAGTCTTAACAACTATAAAAATACTGTTTAAAATTAAAATGTGGAAATAATCATTCAGATTAATAAATAATAATTACTATTATAAAGAATAATAAAACTAAGAGATACTGCGAAACAATACAGATTCTTCAAAAAATATTTTGAATGGAATGCATCAGATAAGTTGATGTGAGTACCACAGGTAAACAGTAAATGCCAGTCGATTGTTTCACAATATTATCACCACGTTATCTCATTTTCTTTGTAAAAAAAATAATAATAGATTCGAAATCACTTTAAAAACAATAAAACAATGGAATGTTCGTTATTTTATCAATAGAAATCTCGTAAGGCGAAAATAATACAATCAATACCAATAGTCGGACGGGAGATCGAGCTCATGTTGAATATCTCCAATTCTCCAGACACTTAAACCCTACCAGAGCATTGTGTACGATATATTGTGGAATAACGACATGAGACTACGTATATTGATTATTAAGATTTACCTGGTTCCTATCGTGTACGTTTTAGCCTGATAATACGTCCTCTCTAAACAAAAATAAATAATAACAACAAATGGGACTTGATTTAAATCTCAATTATGCAAATAAATAGTATTGTATAAACAAACCTACAACAGTTAAAGCTCTACATCTAGTTTACATATGTACAGAAAACATCAATGTAATGTCGAATGATTGCTGATTACAGTTTGTATATTGAAGACATTTACATAAATATGTGTTAAAACGTTTTGAACATTTTAACTCTACGGTCGCACTTGAAGCAGCAAGCATGTACATTACATTTTAAATGCAAGACTCTACAGATATTAAAAGCTTATAAAATATTAAGTACATGAAAATTCCTTTAAGTCCGTTAAGTAGTGCTATAATCTCTCGATGGACGAATTAACTTAAGATACAGAGCGGAGACGTTCACAGAACATTTCGACTGCGGTCGGCCTTTACGTTCATATAGTATCATAGATCGAAAGAGACTGAACTTTCATCTTCGTGGACAAATCCAATATGTATCACATTTACTGAATCTTAATAATTTTTGCCCGTGTATTTTATCTGTCGGAATGAAATAATAATTTAATTTTATTTGATCTACTTGGATCAGGTAAAAAACAGATCTTGCCTAACATTCAACGCACCATGATAGCTAGCGACCGAATAATGTCTGTCGCCACCCGCGCCGCTCGAGCACCGACGCACAACAGTTGCGTACTTACAAACATACGGCTGGGCGGGTCAACGACGATTTTGTGTGAGCGAAGACTTACGTCACAATATTCCATATTTGAATGAGTTGGCTACACGAAGCTGAGTGCCTTTGTCGGAAACTGAGGTCCTAGGAAGCTGTCGACATGAAGAGGCGTGGTTCTGCTCACCGGTTTCTTCGCAGCGGTCCAGGGGCGGCGAGAGGGGGCGGCGCAGTGAGGGGAGGGGCGGTATGAGGCGCGGGGTGAGCATTGTGCGGAGGGCGCTTGAAAGGGCCCAGGCGCTTGGAGGGGCGCGGAGACACGCCGTGAGTGTCGCCGCTGCCGCCCCAGCCGCTCGCGCCGTGGTCCAGCAGGGCCGCAGCTAGTCGGCCCGTGCCTTGATCTGTCCATACAATAATCATAAGTATCAAGAATGTGTTCTGAGAATCATAAATGAAGAAATATTACTTTGTATGGAAGTTTAGTTACGTATTAAGCTTGGGTAAACAATATGTTCTATTTTACTTCTTGACAAAGTATTATTTCTCCTGTTTTTACCTTTTCGTAGCTTGTTTTATATTACAGTTTAAGCAGGTTAGGTGGCAGTTGCTCATGGAAAATGACACATTAGTTTGCGCTTAGTTACAAAATTACAATGGAAGGCGGTTGATGATGATGATGATTACAGTTTTAAGCATATAGGTTATACAGGTATATCCCAGTTCCAGTATTTTAATTGGCCTGATATTAAATAGCTATATGTATGATGATATTCTAGCATGTTAAAGCCTGACCTCAAAACAAGGTGTTCCCCAAACAAAACAAAAAGAAAACAAAAGTGAACCACCTAAGTTAACGCTTCCATGTCATGTTTAGTGCGGAGGCGGCGGAGGGGCCTGACGGGGGGGTCAGTGTTACCGTGCGGGGCGGCGGCCGGGGCCGGCTCGCGCATGCGCTCCACGAAGCTCTCGAAGGTGCTGGGCAGCGTGTGTGACGTCACGAGCGCGTCCAGCGAGCGGCCGCGCTCGCTGTAGGCGTGCTGGTACAGCGGCATGGTGGCGCGCACGGCCCGCCCGCCCGCGAACGCCGCCATGCGCACCAGCGCCGCGCAGCAGCTCACGCGGATTATGCACTCTTCCCACAGCGGCCCGAATACGCATACCTGCAAGATATTAGGTTTCAATCACTGGTAGAACGACAATTAATTTAAGAACATTTGTAAATTAACAATACCACTCAGTTACAACGTAATGAGCTAATATTATTAAATTAGATATACAGGGTCATTTGTTCGAAATACACTAGCAACTCTCAGGACTATATTACTAACATCATAAACATCAACTTTTAATATATGACTTTTAGAAATTTATCATACTTTAGTTAATCAAATTTTCATACAAAAATAAAACATTTAAATAAAATATTCTAAATATTACGAAATTTATGCGAAGCAAGCGATAGTACAATAGTAGAGAAGAGCGGAAAACGGGCGGCGGGGGTGCTTGATGCGCTTGCGTCGCATCATACAGACGAGATAGCAAAATATAGAGTTGAAATGTGTTTGATAGAACAACGAAATCGTAAAGGTTTGTTTTTGGTGAGTTATGTTTTGTAAAAAGTAATAGAACAAAAGTTGTTGTTTAAGGGCCGATTTTTCAATCCTCAGATAAACAGCCAGATAGCCTTTATTCGATAGATAGCAAGATTTTGAGTTTTTCAATAGTCAGATAGTAGTTAACTGTCGAATAAAGTCCCTAACGGAGGAATATAGTTATCTGCTACTCTAAGGGCCAGTTAGGGTTTTATCTGTCTGTTATGTATGACGTTTTAGGTTACGTTTGACAGTTACATTCATTTTGTGAGTTTTAGTATTACGATTTATATAAGTTAGTACTCACCTACTGCAATTTGTAATTATTATGGACGTGTTTGAAACAATTGATGACAAAGTATTGAATAAAAACATCATGAGAGAAAACCTGAGTTTTACGAGAGAGGCCTGATAATTTGTGTACAAAAAAAATATTCGGCGCATCTCTAATATTTACATAAAAACTTAAATCAATAATTTTGCTGCATTGTGTTGAGCAACAATTACATACTTATTCACGTTCCTAATTTCATCATTTTGATTATGTGAGTTTTAAACCTCAAAACAACACAAATTCAATATTTTTAATATAAATAGCACGGCATGGACTGTAGGCACGTGACAAACTTTATAAAAAAATACAAAGCGTAACCTTTTTTTATATCAGAAGCTTTGTATTGCAATAAACCGTTGACGGACAATGTTAACGTTAAAATGTCAAACATGTGTTGAGTTGCTGTTCTTGTCATACACGTTGAATACTGTATCTGTGCATCTCGCTTGCACACGACTAGTGCGAAGTTGGCCAGCATAAACCACAGATAGCTATTCTCTAGTTAATAAGAGATTGAAAAACTAAAAATGTTTATTCGCCTGATAAACAGTCAGATAATTTTACTGGCTAGATAGCTATTCGACGATTTATCTGAGGATTGAAAAATCGGCCCTAAGATGTTAGAGTGCGTCTACTGAAAGCGTAACCTGGAGTTTTTTTTTAAATTAAATTGGCAACATTGTTTTGCCGAAAAAAATCACGTCTAAGTCTATGGTTGCAATTGTCAGTTTTTGGAAACACATATTTATTTTTCAAGAATAATTGCTTAATTATGGGAAAAGCAATAAGCAGTAACGTGCAAAAACTGCTACACATTATGGTTAATAAGTTCAAACAAAAACAAGAAGAGAAAAAAGGTGTTTTCAATGAAAACCAACAATGTTTATATACGATTTCTGAATTTTTAAGTTAGTATGACGTTATAATCTTGATCCTTGTCGACTAATATTATTAGATAGTTATATTTAGGATATAATGATAATTTTTTTTTCTTATATTTTTAGATAATCTGACGTATTGCAAATTTCATAATGGACAAAAACATCGAACAAAAAAGGCTTTTGGTGAATCGACTTAATCAAAAACACATGCTAGTGAGTGGTAGAATGCGTTCAAAAGCAGTTGAGATGTAATGAAAGATTTGCCTCACTCTGTCTGGTAGTGCATCAAAGTCTTCAACTGAAGTTAAAATCGCGAAAGTGAAAGAAATAGTGACTGAAATCCTAGTTCAAGTTTGAGAGAGATAGCTGCTGAACTTTTTGCGTCTCACGAGTCGATCCGTATCATTTGAAACAATCACTGGAGTATAAAACATGTTCCCACTTGACTAATCCCAAAAGATCTGAATTTTCTCTATGCTAAAACGAATCGATTCCAACCCAACAATCTTGAAACACATTATTAGTGTTGGCGAGACGTGATGAAGTTGAAATCATGTTGACTATTTTATTTGACTATCACGGTGTTGTGCACTTGGTATTCTTGCCAGAAGGCCAAATGGTAAATAAAGAAAATTATTTCAATATTATATAGCGACATTTAAGAGATCAGATAAAATAAAACAATTTGCAACCCACCAAATAATTAAGTCAACACACATGTTTTTGACTGGATTTAAGTTCTTAAACAACTATTATACAATTGTCATAAATACAAAAAATACTCTAGTATCAAAACTTTTTTCTCCTATTTCAATAGTACCTTTTTCTCCTATTTCAATAGTACCACATTCAAAATCTTTGGTTGTAACCTCCTTTTCTCAGGTCACGCTTTCATTAGACGGACTCTAGTAATACAGTCTTGTTAGGTTGTTAGTGTTTTACAAATAACCCTGTATAATAATTAACTAATACATTAATACAAATGAAAGAAAAACAAAGCTCAAGTACTCGATTGCAGATAAAATCGCTACTTACATCAGGCTTCCTAGACACGGTACACCTCAGTAGCCCTCCAGGCAGCGGGTACAGTACGATGAGCACATCACAGAATTGCGTGGGTAATGTGTCTCGCTTGTATGGCCGCCAGTGTTCGCTCCACACCACGTGGACTTCGTCGTTGCCGAGGTGACGAGTCTGTATGAAATAAAACCAAACAAGGCTATAATTAAAAGCTAAGGAGTGGAATTCCCTGCCAGAGTCTGTGTTTCTTGATAGCCTGAAGATCTTTATGTCAAGCAAGAGTCGACCACATCGTCGCTTACCATCAGGTGAAATAGTGGTTAAGGGCATGACTATAAATAATCAAAAAAATTGCAACATTAGGTGCTGACGTGCTTTCCGTGCTCAAACTGCTTATGTAAAATTTAACAGATGTCTTGCTAAGGAGTTTACGGTACATCAGTCTGTCTTGATAAATTTCCTTGTTTGTATTTTATATTGTGTGAGTGCAAATTGATTTGATGAATTACTTGTCGGCGGGCCACTTGGAACAGTGCCTCCAGCGTCAGGCTCGCCACGTACGGCGTGCTCCCGTGAAGTATCCTTACCTTGTTCAGTATAGCATCAGGCGAGTCGGCGGGCATGCGCGTGGCCACGTGGAACAGTGCCTCCAGCGTCAGGCTCGCCACGTACGGTGCACTCACTCCGCCGCCACCACCACCTCGCAGGCCACCCGTGAAGCCCACGTGACTTTCTAGCTCCACCTGGACCACAACAAATTGCACACTTGTGAAGCGTTTCAAAAACGCGTATAAAGTGAAAAATCAACCGAATTTTCTACATTTTTAAGATGTATATTTTTGAAATCCCTTCAAACCCTTATTTTGATACCCCACATGATGTTACAAAAAGAACGTGAGAATAGTTGCTAACCAAGCAATCAAAACACATTGGTCATAAGACCATGCGTCCGATGCATTTTGCTAGTGATGACATATGACTCTGAAACGAAATCATTCACAGTGAGCCTTATCAGAAGGCCCACCAAAAGGGCAATCAAAATTACTAAACTACATGATCGAGTCAGGAATGAAGATATAATATACAGCCTAAGTTATCGTCATATTCCGAAGATTCGCCAAACTTAAGTGGCAGTGGTAGTGCACATTGATCACAGAACTGATGGTCAGAAGTCGCAGAACGCAACTTTGAAAGGCCTCCCACAATGTGGACCGATAACCTGGTGAGACTCGTGGAAATCTGATGAATGCGAGACGTACAGGACGGTCGTTGTAACGACATTTGAAGGAGGCCTATGTCCAACAGCTGACGTCTTTTGACTGAAATGATGAATGATGCTGCTGGGCAAAAGCCTGCCCCAATCTTTTCTCGAGTTTGCTTGCGGTAGGCATCTAGGTCGTCTTGCTACCTCTCCCCAGATCGGCCTTGGCAATGTCGTCCATCCACAGGCAGTACCTTGCGGAGATTCTTGCCCAGTGGTCCCATTTTTAGCCTAGCAGCCTCTTTCCTACATCTATGATCTCCATTTTTGCATAGCGGCGATTCTTATTAGTTTGGTTCTTTTACACCCAGAATGCTGCCATTTCTTTGCTCTTTGCCAAAGTCCGTGGCAATATTTTTGCGACTCGGTAAACAATCAAGTCTAACCTCACCTACGGTACAGGTTAGGACGGGCAGGATACACGTAGCAATGAGCATTCACCTAATCATGCATTGACATCCCCCGCCCTTGGGCGGAGCGGGAGATAGTGTCAGACTCTTACTGACTAAAAGACCCACCCCGTTCCTTCTAGCCTTCATACCGGGGCTCGAGCGCCCTTTCGGATAACCCTGGCCCCAGTAGGCTTCGACCCGGCTGGGTCCCTGCTGTTGCTGACAACTCCTTGAGGCGCGCGGGAACAGTGCGCGCCGTCGACGACTTGGGCTTGGTCCGGACAGTTACCGGACGGCCGGACAGTGAGCTACCCATTGCTCACTGTCCGCAAGCCCGCGTCTACGTTGGCCGGAAATCGGGATCAGAATCCCGGCGACGGCGGCGGCGATAACGCCGTTGCCTGATGCGTTCGGCCTCCTCTTTTGCGAGCATTACTGCTTCGCAGAAGTCGGCGACCGCCTGCCACTTCTCCTCGCTCCGGACCATGGCCTCAACCAAGGCCCGGCGCGAGAGGTCTCCGCCGCCGATCGCCCCCACGAGGGCACGGCGATGCTCCGCCCAAGCAGGGCACACCTCGACTGTGTGCTCCACCGTGTCCTCCGGGCGTTCCGCACAGTGGCGACACCCGGGCGTCACCTCCGCATGAATCCCGTGCAGGAAACTCCCGAACGAACCATGTCCGGTGAGTACCTGCGTCATGCGGAAGGTAAGGACGCCGTGAGGTCGTGAGGTCTTTCCAGCCACGCCTCAAAGAGGGATGAGCATTCACCTCAGGAATATTGGTAGATTTCCCTTCATTATGATTTTCATGAGCCAGTGTCAGCGTTTCCAGGCGTTTTCGGTACAAGTTTTTTATGCGCAATAAAGGACTATTTTTTTCTGTTGATTTTGTTCCTTTGTTGACATTAAAGCCATTAAACGCTTAATAAATCGTAAAATTGTTTTATTTAAAATAAATTCAAGATGCACATAAAAATTATATTACACCTCTAATTCTAACATTTTCCGAAAATATTTCAATGCTTGAAACATTTTATGAAATTTGCCTATCTCTATTCAGATATTAAAAAAAAAACACTACTGCTGTCGACTTTGACACACTAAAATGACACTGCATATCACTATAATATCTTTAACTAAGTCGCGATGTAATCAAACGACCAAAATTCGATTGGTGTACAATGAAAGAGCGGCTAATGTTACAAATTGGAATTGAACAGAGCTAATAAACGTTTTTGTAAAAAGATTTGAAAATCTTATTAATTCATTAAACCTCAAGCGAAGGTTCAACGCCGGCGTTCATCATCATCATCATCATCGTTTGCTCTCTCATTATCTTTCTATTGCGTCTCTAATTAAGGTAGTGACTTATTCAATTTCTATTTTTATTGTTACCATTGTATTTAATTTTTATTACTTATCTTCATTGTGTTCACTTAATAGAAGCAAAAAAAGAAATATGTAACGAAGATTCATGTAACTCAATACGATTTAAAAGAGTGTCCATGGAGTTTCTTGCACGTTCTTCTCCATAGAGACCTACTCTTTGGAACGTGCAATTTAGCTTCACTTTTCTTGGACTGACCGACATTTGACTATTCAAAAGTGCCTGTAACTGGTCTATTTGAAATAAACGTTTCTGATTTCTGGTATTTGAAAGGTTGAATTGTGTAAAAATGATCTTACCTCCCACGCCAAAGCAGCTAAGAATGCTTCATAAGCTGGACTGCCGCATCTGTTGGACAGGATTTCATTGCGGGTCTCCTGCCCTTTGCCCACGTATATCACTGCCACTTTGTGCGTTTCACGACATCTGTTTAGAGAGAAAAAAGCATAGTTTGTATTATAGTATATGTGTGTAGACTCGTCGCATTTTGCGTGTGGTCACGGCATTATGCCGAGCGTTCGGGCGTTTTGCGCGGACGTGGCGTATATTTTTCATAAAAAATGATTATAATTTGTAAGTTAGTCGTAAGTTTGTGTCTGTTCCTCTCAAATATTTTTTTTTTCTTTATTTGCTTTTTTTTTCTTTTTATATTCGTGTTAAGAAAATAGTGACTCATCGTTATCACTCAGCTTAGTCACGCTCTTTGATCATAGATCATAGTATGAGTAGTATGTATTAGATTATTTGAAGATTAGATTATTAGTAAATTAGAAAGCCTTGCTCACATTGACTTGTTGAAGTAAGCTAAAAAAAAAAAGAATATTTCACCTATTCGTAAAAATAAAAGAGATGATTCTGACAAATTATTTAATAATGACTTAATATTAAATTTAAAAAATACTATGGAAAAAAAGCCTGGTTTTATTTTTACCCAGTATGAATACGCCTTTATTTTGGAGATGCACTGATGAGTCACTATTTCCTTAAAGCGAATAATCTGGTGATTGTAGTATGAAGGGTACAACGCGATACAAATAAGACTAGGAAAGTCAACGAATGTTACTTGAAAAGTACGGTTTGCAAAGCAAACTTATTTGCGTACCAAAAACTTTTTTTTACTTAGTTTAACCTATTCTTAGTTAAATTTAAGTGAAGAAGAAACGTTATAGTTCAATCTAAATTATCTAAATATATTACTTAGGTCATAATTAATTAAATAAAAAAAATAGTTTTCTTTCTTATTTTCATTGTTGGCAACAATTCGTCTTTACCTTCCCTTGTTTTGCTCACTCTATTCAATTGATTCGATTTGACAGCTATGACGTCACAAGATGGCGCTAAGTTGATCTCATTCTTATTTGAATCGCATAGTATAAGGTAACAGTATTCCATGGACTTTCTAAAAGGATTATCATAAACTAATGTTATGAGCTGCTGTGGCTGGGCATGAAGATGTATTTTCCTCACCTCCTTCGTATAGAGTGGAACTGATATTCGTCTGTCAGATTTGAATAGCTTAGGTAGATTTATTTATTTATTTTATAGATCACCAACGAGTGTTAAAAAATAAAATCTTCGAAATAAAACTTGGTACACGTAACCTGGTCCTATAATGCACACTCAATTATAGGCAACCACAGCACAAGATAATGATACAATAACAATACCTCTGCGCATCAAGATTCCTCAGCTCCCTGAGCAGGCGGTCAGTTCTCCGCAGCAGGTGCGCGTGGTTCCTCCTGGCCGGCGCCAGCGTGCCCAGCTGCGCCGCCAGGGCGCGGCACACGCCGAAGGGACGCGCGCTTGATTTCGTTACTAGCGTCTGGACTTCTTCCTCTTCGTAGCTGCATGACATACTTTGGGTAGAAAAAATATGATTTAGTTAGCGTGATCCTTGGTTTTAATTGAGTATAGTAAAGACTGGTTACTTTGTGCTTGTGTGTGTGTAAGGTATGTCTATGGGCCAAGATGCCTGAAAATAAATGATTTATTATTATTATTATTTCCGGCAACATTCCCACTTCACGGCAAAATTGCCGACAGCGGCACATCTCTAGCCTGGGGTAAGCTTATTAATAAGACACCACATTAATTTTAAGATCTTATTGTAATTTTATTATTGGTGTCCAATAAAGAATATATCTATCTATCTATACTGTGTTTCTATTGGTTAACTATAGTCTGTCTTAAAAGTCAAACGACTTGGATAATTATTAGAGTAAAATGAAATCTGAGATAGTCAACACTGGTTCAATAATCAAGGTTGATTAAGAGATCTTGATCATTGTTTACTAATAGAATAACCTTACAAAAAGTATCGAATATAAGTATTTTTTAAATAATTAAATATTATACTAAATTCCCAAGTCGTCTGACTTTTTAGACAGACTATACGATAGTATACTGTTACATTAAATCAATAAGCGGTCGAAATTGCTGACACGCTTTTCGGTGCTGTTTTGTCAAGACAGCAAGGATTATTGATTTCAATGTAGACTAATCATTAAAACAAGTTATATCACAAGTAGACCATATATCAAGTAATATGAAATATTGTCTTGATGTTGAATGATGAAGGACGAAATTCAAAGTTCTAGCAAGGTTTAAATATTAGAGTGAGAGCCCGTGGCTGCCAGACTTTCGTCATTTTACAAAAGCTGATATATAATATAATATAAATATAATATTCCACACACTATCACACAGCGCCGTCTAGTCCCAAGCTAAGCAGAGCTTGTGTTATGGGTACTAGACAAGTAATAAACATACTTATATATTTCTAAATACATACATATTATAGATAAATTACACCCAGACACAGAACAAATGATCGTGCTCATCACACAAACATTTGTCCTGGGCAGGGACCGTTCTGGTTACCCATTAAAGGGGTTTTGATAGGGTTTTTCTAAGCAGTTAATAAAAAACCCTTATCATATAGGTAACCCTTTTAAAGGGTTCAAAGGATCATTTTGGTTTTTTATGGAAAGGGTTTTCGATAGGGTTTTTCTAAGCAGTTAATCTAAAACCCATACGATAAAGGTAACCTTTATTCGATAGGGTTTTTCTAAGCAGTTAATCTAAAACCCATACGATAAAGGTAACCTTTATTCGATAGGATTTTTCTAAGCAGTTAATCTAAAACCCATACGATAAAGGTAACCTTTATTCAATAGGGTTTTCCTAAACCGGTTAACAAAAACCCATACGATATGGGTTACACTTTTGAACGGCTTAAATTAAGTCGTTCAAAAGGGTTTCTTACACTGAACTCTTTTGAAAACGATAACAACGTAACATTTCAACTTGGAGCAATGTAATTATGATCTGTCGATGGTAGACATACGTTGCAAAATGGCATAGCACACGTTAAACGTCAGCGGCGGGGCGGGCGCCTTTGTGGTTACGTTTGTACCTACTGAGAACGAGATTTATTATCATTATTGCATGTAATATAGACACACGAGTAAATAAACCGTACAGGGGCAAAGCTTCATATGAACGTGTAATATTGTTACCTATTTTGGTTGGGCACAATAGGTGAAAACAAATTAAATTAAACATTTGTTAAATCGTTTTATTGGAACGAAGTTCCTTATCGCGCGTTGTGAAAAGGGGCTAGACGGAAAAAATTCTCACGAAAAATTGTACCGACACTTTTACTGTCAAAATATAAATCCAAGATGGCGGCTGCAAGAAATTATCAACTTTTTCGTCATGGGTGTCGTTTTCATGGTTTTCGAGGGTGTTGAAACCGATGGTACTGTCAAAATATGAATCCAAGATGGCGGCTGCAAGAAATTATCAAATTTTTCGTCATGGGTGTCGTTTTCATGGTTTTCGAGGGTGTTGAAACCGATGGTACTGTCAAAATATAAATCCAAAATGGCAGCTGCAAGAAATTATCATATTTTCCGTCATGGGTGTCGTTTTCATAGTTTTCGAAGGTGTTGAAACCGATGCTACTGTCAAAATATAAATCCAAGATGGCGGCTGCAAGAAATTATAAAATTTTTCGTCATGGGTGTCGTTTTCATGGTTTTCGAGGGTGTTGAAACCGATGGTACTGTCAAAATATAAATCCAAGATGGCGGCTGCAAGAAATTATCAAATTTTTCGTCATGGGTGTCGTTTTCATGATTTTCGAAGGTGTTGAAACCGATGGTACTGTCAAAATGTAAATCAAAGATGGCGGCTGCAAGAAATTATCAACGTTTTCGTCATGGGTGTCGTTTTTATGGTTTTCGAGGGCGTGGAAACCGATAGTACTGTCAAAATGTAAATCCAAGATGGCGGCTGCAAGAAATTATCAACTTTTTCGTCATGGGTGTCGTTTTCATGGTTTTCGAGGGGGTTGAAACCGATAGTACTGTCAAAATGTAAATCCAAGATGGCGGCTACAAGAAATTGTTAACGTTTCCGTCATGGGTGTCGTTTTCATGGTTTTCGAGGGTGTTGAAATCGATAGTACTGTCAAAATATAAATCCAAGATGGCGGCTGCAAGAAATGATTAACTTTTCCGTCATGGGTGTCATTTTCATGGTTTTCGAGGGTGTTGAAACCGATAGTACTGTCAAAATATAAATCCAAGATGGCGGCTGCAAGAAATTATCAAATTTTTCGTCATGGGTGTCGTTTTCATGGTTTTCAAGGGTGTTGAAACCGATAGTACTGTCAAAATGTAAATCCAAGATGGCGGCTGCAAGAAATTATTAACTTTTCCGTCATGGGTGTCGTTTTCATGGTTTTCGAGGGTGTTAAAACTGATAGTACTGTCAAAATATAAATCCAAGATGGCGGCTGCAAAAAAAAAAAAAAATTCGTCATGGGTGTCGTTTTCATGGTTTTCGAGGGTTTTGAAACCGATAGTACTGTCAAAATATAAATCCAAGATGGCGGCTGCAAGAAATTATCAAATTTTCCGTCATGGGTGTCGTTTTCATGGTTTTCGAGGGTGTTGAAACCGATAGCGATACTCCCTCAGAGATAAATTTAAAAATATTAATATTTTGACTGTGCCATCTCAGTATATCTATGAAAATATTTTGTATGTTCATAAAAATAAAAACATGTTTAAAAAATACAGTGACATTCACAACGTTAATACTAGGAACAAACACAAGTTAGTGGTTCCTGCCACCAGGCTCAAAAAAATAGAACGCTCATTTAGATGCCAAAGTATACATTTTTATAATAAGCTTCCCAGTCCTATTCAGGAACTTAGCATTAATAAATTCAAAATATTTGTAAAGCGAAAACTTTGCCAAAAGGCTTTTTATACTGTAAAAGAGTATCTCGAGGATAAAACGGCTTGGGATTGACCTGCTCCAGTACCTACTCACTATAATTATTATCATTTGAATGTTTTTTTGTTTTAACTGCCTTTTTTTTATTGACGATTGTTGTTGTTTTACAATTATGATATTGTATATATATATATATATATATATACAATATCATAATTGTATATATATATATATATATAAAATAATATCATATATATATATATATATTATATATATATATATATATTATTATTATTTTTTAACAATTATGACATGTTTATTTTTACTATTTGACTGATTTTTTTTTTTTATATACTTACTTTTTTTTACAATTTGTAATATTTACACTTCTGTAAATTTTATTATTGTGAATGTGAGAACTATGTGGATTACTCTTTCCTTTTCTTTTATTTTCACATGATGTCTGGCAGTTTTGAGTATTTGATGTGGCCTACCCAAATGTCCTTTCTTTGGCATTGTTCGTCAAGTCGTTGAGCTCCTTAGTAGTCCTGAGTTGAGCTACACGCATATTGACAAATGCTTGCACTGACTGGACAGGTCCACTTAGAACTGTGTGGTTCTTTCTTCAAAAGACCATCTCAGGCTCAATCTACATGGTTCTCATATGATTTGACCATTACATGTTTTGCTGTATGGACTTTAATAGAGACTTTGACCCCTGAGTTTGTTTCGGTGTTTCTTCTCAGGGTAGTCAGCTAGGAAACACCGGCCTCATCTAGCATTAATTGACGAAAAAAAAAATTGACGTGTAAAAGTGTTTTTATAAAACCTACTTGCAAAATAAAGATCATTTATCATTTATCATAGTACTGTCAAAATATAAATCCAAGATGGCGGCTGCAAAAAATTATTAAATTTTTCGTCATGGGTGTCGTTTTCATGGTTTTCAGGGGTGTTGAAACCGATAGTATTGTCAGAATGTAAATCCAAGATGGCGGCTGCAAGAAATTATCAACTTTTTCGATATGGGTGTCTTTTTCATGGTTTTCGAGGTTGTTGAAGCCGATAGTGCTGTCAAAATGTAAATCTAAGATGGCGGCTGTCAGAAATTATCAACTTTTTCGTCATGAGTGTCGTTTTCATGGTTTCGAAGATGTTGAAATAGTGCTGTCAAAATGTACATAAAATGGGATAGTATTTTTTTGTTATCTTGTATTGGCTAGACGGAAAAAATTCTTACGAAAAGTTGTAACGATACTTTTTGCTATAGTAAGCTATTGTAAGACGTGCGGCGTGCGCATGTTTCTCTGTCTCTCTCTCTCTCTTATAGAAAGCAAGCCAGAACGGAACTTCGTTCCATCCGGGTGTCCCTTGACACCTCAGTAGTTTTTATTATTCAGAAGGTTCAAAATAGGATAAGTAACTAATAAGATTCCAATAAGAATTAATAAGAAAGTGCGAATTTATTAGTGAATGTAAATTTGTTTGTTAACTATTTTGATAAGACATGGGATTTTATTTAAAAAGCAGGTCTAAAAGGGAGATGTTAAATGGGGAGGTACGATTTTGTGGCGTGGCGTCTTCGGTATTTGAAGGAATTGCAGGGCAATCGAAATGGAGCCCAGCATCCTATATTTTATTCAAAAAATAGTTATTACAGTTAAAAAAAAAAAACCTTATAAGAGAACTGTTGACAGTAACGAAATATCAGTAAATCTCTATAATTTTAAGTAATTTCATTGCTCAAAATATAGCAACACTGTTTTTCCGTATTGCCAACATTACAGCGAAGGAACTTCTTAAAAGTGAAACGCACACTACGCAGTGCACAGTACGATGTACTTGTTTTTGAAGCTGGACGTCTTTTAGGATTTTATTTTGCATTTGTGAATTTTGAACAATTAAAACCAGAAAAATGCCGAAAACGATACGAGACTCTGTACATCGCTATTATTTATATGATGCCTCAAATAATACAAGTAAATGTACCAAATGTGCAAACATCTTAAAGGTATGGTTATATTCTAATATTTAGTTATTCTGACAATTTACTTAATTATTTGTTATATGATAATGAGTCATGTCCTCACTGTAAAACCTACCTGTACCATACAATAGGTAGGTACTTGTGTTATGTACCTAATTTATCAATCTAACAATACCTATATGGTAGACATCAATAAGAAACGTTATTCTTAGGTAAAATGTAGTTGAGCTATAAACTCAAAATTCGATTATTTTTCTAAAATAATGAAGCATAAATAAAGTTAATTGTTTAGTGGACGATTTTTTAAATTCAGCATTAATTGCTGAATTATCGTTTTTTAAGCTACCAGTTAGACGTGTAGGTATTTGGTTGTACTTTGATAGATTGTTTTTACGTACTTAACGCAGAACAGTTAGGTAGACAAGTACATGACTTTATGGCCATGTAATATTTTTACAATTTATATTAGGTATTTATACGCCGCCCCCGAGCGCGCTCGGACCGAGGGCCGCCGATCCTAGCACAATTGATGAGGTATATAAAGTGAAGTACAGTTGCCAAAACGGATCTTGAGCGCTCGGCGTCAGAGTGGGGATCGCTTTGCGCATTTCATACATTGGCGAGTCAATCGTCTTTGTTGTTAGAAACATGCATAAACGCAAGGAACGAATAAGGAGTGACGTCTATGACGCGATGGCGCGGCGAGCCAATTACTGACACTCCCCGCCCCCGCGTCTCACTTCGCACCACTAGAAACCGAATATTTGACTACTGCGCAACCACTCGAGATCCGTGATGGCAACTGTACATAGGTACTTACCTACGAGTAGGTACATGAAATTGTCTTCTACTCTAGGTACCTATCTATCCTGTGGTCTTGTGTAGTTCGCGAACGATGAACGAATAGGAAACATGCAATATAGGTACTTTTTTTTAATTAATGATAGGCTTACGTTTGACCACCATCTCACTTGATGGTAAGCGATGATGTGGTCAACGATGGAACACGCTTGCCTAGAAGAAACCTATTCACTCTCGACTTAAAGACTCCTAAGTTGTAGCTAGGTACCTACTTAAGTTGAAGCAAAATGGCGATCGTCCTTCTATGCGCAGTAACAGATTTTTTCGGGTCAGTAACACAGCGGGAGGCTGCGCGTAACCATAGCAACGACGGCCATTTTGTTTCAACTTATTTGCCACGTAGGACCTACTACATACGAGTATTATATCTTTTTACTGTACCTACGAAAAGAAATGTTAGGTACCTAGTACTCTACTGTCTCTTTTTTAGGGTTCCGTAGTCAACTAGGAACCCTTATAGTTTCGCCATGTCTGTCTGTCCGTCCTCGCTTAATCTATGTGACCGTTAGCACCAGAAAGCTGAAATTTGGTACCAATATGTATATCAATCACGCCGACAAAGTGGTAAAATAAAAATTGGAAAAAAATGTTTTATTAGGGTAGCCCCCCTATATGTAAAGTGGGAAGTAATTTTTTTTTTAATTTCAACCCTAATGTGTGATATATTGTTGGATAGGTATTTAAAAATGAATAGGGAATTACTACTATAATTTTTTTATAATGTCAATAATTTCGGAAATAATCGCTCCAAAAGTAAAAAAACTACTGAGGTGTCAAGGGACACCCGGATGGAACGAAGTTCCGTTCTGGCTTGCTTTCTATAAGGGAGAGAGAGAGAGAGACAGACAGAGAAACATGCGCAAGCCGCACGGCTTACAATAGCTTACTATAGCAAAAAGTATCGTTACAACTTTTCGTAAGAATTTTTTCCGTCTAGCCAATACAAGATAACTAAAAAATACTATCCTATTTTATGTACATTTTGACAGCACTATTTCAACATCTTCGAAACCATGAAAACGACACTCATGACGAAAAAGTTGATAATTTCTGACAGCCGCCATCTTAGATTTACATTTTGACAGCACTATCGACTTCAACAACCTCGAAAACCATGAAAAAGATACCCATATCCAAAAAGTTGATAATTTATTGCAGCCGCCATCTTAGATTTACATTTTGACAATACAATCGGTTTCAACACCCTCGAAAACCACGAAAACGACACCCATGACGAAAAAGTTGATAATTTCTTGCAGCTGCCATCTTGGATTTACATTTTGACAATACTATCGGTTTCAACACCCTTGAAAACCATGAAAACGACACCCATGACGAAAAATTTAATAATTTTTTGCAGCCGCCATGTTGGATTTATATTTTGACAGTACTATCGGTTTCAACACCCTCGAAAACCATGAAAACGACACCCATGACGGAAAAGTTAACAATTTCTTGCAGCCGCCATCTTGGATTTACATTTTGACAGTACTGTCGGTCTCAACACCCTCGACAACCATGAAAACGACACCCATGACAAAAAAGTTGATAATTTCTTGCAGCCGCCATCTTGGATTTACATTTTGACAGTACTATCGGTTTCCACGCCCTCGAAAACCATAAAAACGACACCCATGACGAAAAAGTTGATAACTTCTTGCAGCCGCCATCTTGGATTTACATTTTGACAATACTATCGGTTTCAACACCCTCGAAAACCATGAAAACGATACCCATGACGAAAAAGTTAATAATTTCTTGCAGCCGCCATCTTGGATTTACATTTTGACAGTACCATCGGTTTCAACACCCTCAAAAATCATGAAAACGACACCCATGACGAAAAATTTGATAATTTCTTGCAGCCGCCATCTTGGATTTATATTTTGACAGTACCATCAGTTTCAACACCCTCGAAAACCATGAAAACGACACCCATGACGAAAAAGTTGATAATTTCTTGCAGCCGCCATCTTGGATTTATATTTTGACAGTACTATCGGTTTCAACACCCTCGAAAACCATGAAAACGACACCCATGACGAAAATTTTTTTTTTGCAGCCGCCATCTTGGATTTATATTTTGACAGTACTATCGGTTTTAACACCCTCGAAAACCATAAAAACGACACCCATGACGAAAAAGTTGATAACTTCTTGCAGCCGCCATCTTGGATTTACATTTTGACAATACTATCGGTTTCAACACCCTCGAAAACCATGAAAACGATACCCATGACGAAAAAGTTGATAATTTCTTGCAGCCGCCATCTTGGATTTACATTTTGACAGTACCATCGGTTTCAACACCCTCGAAAACCATAAAAACGACACCCATGACGAAAAAGTTGATAACTTCTTGCAGCCGCCATCTTGGATTTACATTTTGACAATACTATCGGTTTCAACACCCTCGAAAACCATGAAAACGATACCCATGACGAAAAAGTTGATAATTTCTTGTAGCCGCCATCTTGGATTTACATTTTGACAGTACCATCGGTTTCAACACCCTCAAAAATCATGAAAACGACACCCATGACGAAAAATTTGATAATTTCTTGCAGCCGCCATCTTGGATTTATATTTTGACAGTACCATCAGTTTCAACACCCTCGAAAACCATGAAAACGACACCCATGACGAAAAAGTTGATAATTTCTTGCAGCCGCCATCTTGGATTTACATTTTGACAGTACTATCGGTTTCAACACCCTCGAAAACCATGAAAACGACACCCATGACGAAAAATTTTATAATTTCTTGCAGCCGCCATCTTGGATTTATATTTTGACAGTACCATCGGTTTCAACACCCTCGAAAACCACGAAAACGACACCCATGACGGAAAATTTGATAATTTCTTGCAGCCGCCATTTTGGATTTATATTTTGACAGTACCATCGGTTTCAACACCCTCGAAAACCATGAAAACGACACCCATGACGAAAAATTTGATAATTTCTTGCAGCCGCCATCTTGGATTTATATTTTGACAGTACCATCGGTTTCAACACCCTCGAAAACCATGAAAACGACACCCATGACGAAAAAGTTGATAATTTCTTGCAGCCGCGATCTTGGATTTATATTTTGACAGTAAAAGTGTCGGTACAATTTTTCGTGAGAATTTTTTCCGTCTAGCTTTCACAACGCGCGATAAGGAACTTCGTTCCAATAAAAGACATACAAAATTTTTAATTACCCATTGCTCATTCAATTGACTACGATAACACGGGTCACACGAGATAACAATTATCGTAAATACGGGAGTTCAGGGCACACACCTTAATATGAGAGTACTTGTCTAAAATCTAAATATTATAAAAACACGTGCTTCGTCTACAAGTCTTCAATGTCTAGTGAAACTCGCACCTACTGAGCATTTTATTGAATAACCATAATAATACGGTAACCCGAAGAAAACCCTTACCTATAAGGGTTATCTCGATAGGGGTAACCCTAACACTGGGTTTCAAGTATAGAACCCATTCAATGGGTTACCCATATTGAATAGGTAACCCTTTTAATGGGTTCGAGCTTAAAACCCATTCACGGGGTTACATCATGATAAAGGTAACCCTTTTAATGGGTTCGAGCATAAAACCCATTCACGGGGTTACATCATGATAAAGGTAACCTTTTTAATGGGTTTGAGCTTAAAACCCATTCACGGGGTTACATCATGATAAAGGTAACCCTTTTAATGGGTTCGAGCTTAAAACCCATTCACGGGGTTACATCATGATAAAGGTAACCTCATGAACGGGTTACCCTTCCAAAGACTTAACTCTTAACCGGGGTTGTACGGTCCCTGGTCCTGGGTGGGAATCGAACCCACGACCACCGGCATAGCAGTCAGGGTCACTAACCACTAGACCAACAGGCCTGTCAAACACAGTTAGGAACGATACCCTACTATGAATCTTTAGTTATGCTTGCTTTGGCAGATAACAAAGGTGTGTAATATTGCAATGCAAATTGGTTTAATTACAAAGCTCAATTTTTGTATATGTTTTTCTGGATGGCGTTAGTCCATTGCCAAACATTTAGTATGGTGGCTAGCCCTCGCCATCCACCATTAGGCACCACGGGCTCTCAGGCTATGTGATCGGATGCAGGCAGTTCCGGCTAGAAGAAATGCTTTTAGATTTTGTTGCTAGTAGTTTTGATGTCCTATGTCGAATGTTGGAGCAGACAAGGCTAGGTTCACGCTTTAATTAATAATAATATTCCACAACTATCACACAACGCCGTCTAGTCCCAAGCTAAGCAGAGCTTGTGTTATGAGTACTAGACAACTGATAAACATACTTACACATTTCTAAATACATACATATTATAGATAAATTACATCTAGACACAGAAAAAATGATCGTGCTCATCACGTTTTCATTTGTCATTAACATTTGTCCTGGATGCGAATTGAACCTACGACCTCCGGCATAGCAGTCAGTGCCACCAACCACTAAACCAACAGATTGATTAAAACAATACCTAGCATTTACAGCTGTGGTGCTTACCTATCTCGATTCGCCAAATAGTGCCTCTCATTATTACGATGAGCAACTAGAGTAGCTACTAATTCATCCTCCGCTCCTGGCGGCAGGGGCGATGGGCCAGCTTCGTCCAGCCGCCGTCCACATACCACCTCTGGCGATGTGTGGCCGATGTATGCTAGGACCTGTCGAATAGGTGTTCGTTGTGTGAAAAGCTATAGCAGTTAGGTGACTATGAAGTATAAAACAATATACTAAATGGAAGCTCAACATTTTTAAATCTACACTAATATAATAGAGAGGTAAAGTTTTTTTTAATGTTTTTTTTTGTTTGTAGGAGATACAAACAAAAAAAAAAACATCTGCTGCATCTGGGCTCTGGAAGTACTGGTCCAATTGCTAAAATTTTTTCACCAATAGAAAGCTGCTTTATTCCTGAGTGACTATATTTTATGTACGAGGGCGAAGTCGCGGGAAAAAGCTAGTACAGTATATAGATCAAATGGCATGGCGAAAACTACAGTAACGTGAATAATACATACGTGGTCCAACTGATGTTTATCCGGTGGGCAGTTCTTATAATCCGGCAACAGATCCGGAGGCAATGGCGGCGGGAGAGAAGATAATGTGTTGTCTCGCGGACATTCATCGCTGGAAGTTAAAATAAAATTATTAGTTGAAACTATTTTCTAATTAGATGTAGCGACATCTATGGCGTCACATTAGAACTAATCCTGCATCACGTAATCAAAGTTCTCGGCGCGATTTGAACATATAGGGCGACTGGTAATTAGTGACCGATACTTATACACGTGATTGTGCTCGTGATTACAAACAACTTTTCCAAAAAACCTTATTGTTATACTTTTAAGTTTTATTACAATAACAAAACAGCTGTTTGAAATTCGCGCGCGCTAGGGAAAGGGCAATGAACTTAGTAGTAGTAAAGCGCCTCACGTTCCCCTCCCCCGCACGCACCGCTCCCTTTGAAGTGCAACCGTGTAGTAGTGACGTAGGTAATAATAACAGTAAACAGTCATCCCGGAAAGTGCGTCACATGCACAAGTTTTGTTTATTGTTTTTTTCGACGCCTGCGCACAATATGCCGTACAATTACACAGCGAGCGAGTACAGTGAAAGTTGTTACTGTGATAAAACTAATGAATATAAAAAAAAGTTTATTTGGGAAAGTTGTTTGTAATCATGAGTACAATCACGTGTATAAGCGTCGGTCACTAATTACCAATCACCTTATATACGACAGTCCGAAATTCATCTATCGGGATTTTTGTTCGATTCAACCCATTCTTTGCTGCCCTCCCCCAGCGACGCCCTAAGCTGAGGCGCTTAGTTTATAAGTTAGTTAAGTAAGCCCTGGCTGGAGGCTTTGATTCTTATCAGGGACGCCACAAGCAAGTCCGGTTAAGCAGACGACAACCTCCTAGGTTGACCTGCGAGAATCCACACACCAAAAAAAAACATCATCTACGGGCAGTTGCCCACCAGACATAACACCCGTCTGGTCGGAGGATCCTCCCTTTCCAACGGAGGTATGTGGGACTTTACCCTCTGTTCCGCGTACCTCCAAATAGAGTTAAGTAAATCGGTTTATGGAGTATTAAAACAGTTCACTTGTTTCTCGATTGAAAATATTTTGATAAACTTACGTTTCAGGCCATTCGAGGGGCTCCACAGTCTCCGAGGATGCTATGGAGGGGTCGTAGTAGAGTGCGGACGCGTCCCAGCACGCCTTGCCGGCGATGTCGCGCAGTAACACTCGAACTTGTTTGTCTGACGTCATTAGACCTGCGAGTTTTGATGACATTATATTAAATTACATAGTTTATATTTTTCTTTTTTTTTTACTTAGGAAATCATCAGAAGACTTGTGAATGCGAGGTTGTTAAACTTTTGCTGACTTCCACCCACTCCTATGTTCTTTTTTTGCCTTGCGTTCCAGGATCAGGACCAGGGTTTGGCCTTTGGAAGCCAACTCATGGTCCTAGCAGGCACCGGCTCTGCTGGTCTCCTACAGTCCTGCTGATATCTTATTGTCGCACGCGTGAACATCACGCACCGTCAAAGACTCGGGCTCGTTCCTTATAGGGCGAGCTTCCCCGCTAGCCCATCAACATCTCACCTGGAGTGGTAGCAGCCGGCATATCCAACGCCGGCAGTTCAATGAGCGAGGCCAGCGTGGAGTCGCTGAAGCGCAGCATCTGCACGTGCGGCGCGGTGAGCACGGCCGGGCCCAGCTCGCCGCCCAGCGCGGGGCTGTCGTGCTGCTCGCACACCGACGACGACACCTGCCAGCCGCTCCACAGCGGCCAGTGGCCCAGGAACAGCACCAGTTGCGTGCATATCTGGCCACATGGAATTTACATGATCTTTTTCAAAACTTGGAACAATATTGTGGTGTTAGACACACTAATACTATAAAGGAAAATGTTTATACAGTACAGTCGAAATATCTTGATCGTTTCGAACTTTGAACCATTGGCTGAGCTGTATGTTGTATGTGATATATATCTGTAGAAGTTTATTAGTTTTACGCATCACGTGAAGTGCATGAAATCGACGTTGCTAACTTTACAAAGTTAAACAAGGTGATGAGGTCAAAATCCATTTTTAATTAATTTTTGTCACGTTCCTGTATCTGTACATGCATTTCAAGCCCTAATATTCGCCCCTTCTACTAGAATTTCTTAAATCAGTCCCCTAAGGGTATTCACAGTACTCAATTTTCCATTACGATCCCTGTGTTGGAGATTCTTTAAAAACAAATGAGTGCAATTCCCTTATATTATCTATAGTAAAAGTAAAAAAAAAAGTAACAATATGTGATATACTTATATAATTAAAAATACACGGATAAGCAAGGACACAAATTAACTTTTCTATAATGAGTTATTACCCAAAAGCCTTAAGGCATTAAGTCCGCCTTTGTACCTTTGTGTTGCATGAAGTTTTAATAAACAAATAAACGCGTTGACGAATTTCGCAGGTTTGACGATAAATAAAAAATTACTTTTCTACTTAAAAATAAAGTTTAAATTCTACTAAGGTGAATATTTGCGCTAATATTTACCTCCATAAATAAACACAAAGTAAGAACCCACTAAATACAAGTTAACAGATTAAATAAACAAAATTACCGTTTGAGCCCACAACTTCACGTCTATCGTAGAGGCTGGTGAGGTCTTTGGTCCCAAGTTGTCCAGTTGTATGTTGGGGTCGAAGTCTTCGTCAACTGGCAGCGACAGGCCTTCGATGTCAGCTCCGTTTGTGCCTTTCATAACTGCGTAGAGTACCTGAAACAAGGACGAGGTTTTTAAAAAGAATACTACGAGTTAAGTCACTTTAAACCGAGATGTTCTTTATCATCATTTCAGCCTAAAGACGGTCTACTGGACATCCCTTCTCCTCCTTGCGTCGTATTACTCAATGCTGAGGGTCGTGACCTCCCTGCTTCATCACTTTCATTTTTATGATGTTCCTCCATCTATTCCTGTCTCTGGAATGTGAAGGGCCTTGTATACCGTGCAGTCAAGAGCGATGCGGATCTGGTCGAACCAACGTATTGGACTGCGCCCGCTAGGCTTTTTTCCATCTTCTATACCGGTCACGATGAGCCTTTCGAGGGTTCCATCGTCTTTCCTTGCAATGTGACCAAAGTATTGCAGAATCTTGCGAAGACACTCGGACGACAACCACAAAGAGATTTTTAGTTTTCACAGTCCTTCTTGCGTCGTTTATCCTCAATGCTGAGGGTCGTGACCTCGACGAATACAGTATGGATACGTTAGTCCGAAATGCTATCCAAGGAATACGGAGCATTTTTCTCCAGCGCTACATCTCAACTGTCACTGTCACTGCTGGACTTAAGACTTCTCTCAAGTGTCGCCGCAATGACCAGGGCCGGTCCTGTGCATATCGCATCCATCAGATTCTCGCGACCCTCGCCAGGTTATGGGTCCGCCTCGTGGGAGGTCTTCGCTAAACGCTGCGTCTTCCACTTCATTTCTTCCGGCGGCTACCACGTAGGTAGGTCGTAGTAGGTCTAGCCATCCAGTAAATTCTTTGTTAAACATTTATTATAAATCAAAATCAATCGTAGCGTCTGTCTGTCTGTCCGCAATAAAATCAAAAACTATTGGACGGATACTCATACGGTTTTTACAAATAGACAGAGTGATTCATGAGAAAGTTTTTGATCTACACTAATATTATTAAGAGGTAAAGTTTGTTTTTTTGTTTATAAGTTTGTAGGAGGTAATCTCTGGACGCAGTACTTCCGATTGCTACTTTATTTTTCACCCGTAGAAAGCAGCTTTATTTCATAGGCTAAGTTTTATATACGCGGACGAGGTCGCGTTCATAAGTTAGTGTATATTATAGCAAAAGTCGAGAATTTTAAAAATCTCCAACACCCGATACTGACTAAAAATCTTGTCAATCATAACCTTCATAAAAATATGTCACATATCAATTGCTCATACAAACCCACTAACAAGATTCACAGGGCGCATTTTGCAAGAACAAATAAGTGTTTTATGTAAGAATACCGCCAGGCCACAGCTTCGTGGATCCGCTATCTTATTTATTAGCACCCTATTACGTGTACGTGAGAGATAGTGTTGTCATCGAGCAGAAGTTTTAGTTTAAAACGGCGGGGAGCCGTGGAGGAGGCACAGTCAACAGCTGATTCAGCCGTAGTCACCTCAATCCAAACAACTTCAACATGCAGAAAATCGTGAGTATTTTTATGGAATTCAAAGTGAATTACGAACATTTTGTGATATTGGGACATTTGTGATAACCAAGTGAAACTAGTGCGTCTCACCATCAGAGATTGCATTACTGCCTACCATGAGGTGGGATCGCAGTCAAGCACTAGTGTATTTCATTTTTTTTTTTTTTTTAATAATGGAAGGTTTTACCTTAATCCCAATTAAACTGTACCTTACGATTGTATGAGGCACGAATAAACGTTTTCTTTCTTTTATTATCATCACTTCAGTTGCATAGTTACAAGCTAGTTGGGCTTGCTTGACCTGAGTAAATCATCCAATTTTAGTGAACGAGTGGTCGAGTTTGTAAAGTCCACCACTTATCAATGAAAGTGAACTTTGATCTAACTACTGGTAGGTAGTGTTGATACTTTTAATGGTCATTTTTCGAGCCCAGTAATCTCAACAATGCGACCATTTTACTAATAATTTTAACATTGTCAGGTACTTGTTGCCCTTGCCCTCTTCGCCGTGGCCGCGGCCGCCCCTCAACAAGCCCCCGCCGCTGAACCCGTGTACATCTTGAAACAGGACTCTGACGTCAGCCCCGATGGATACTCCTTCGAGTAAGTATATTTTTTAGTATTAACCCTTTAACCGCTTGCGTTGGATTGGGCCGATGAGTGTTTTCGTGTCTTTTTCGCCAGGGTCGTGTTTGCTACCATCTCGTTTAGCTCTTCAATCCCCATAAGTGACAGAAGAGCTGAGATGGAATATTTGGTCGCGGATGTGCGACCCTGGCGGAATAAACTCGTGTTAAAAGGTTAAGAGTTAAAAAGCGAGACTTCACTTACGTAAAAACAAAATTCACTTTGCCATAGTTTGGAGTATTTAAATTTCCTGTGTGATCAGTCAGAATATTGGAATCGCTATCACAAAAAAACTGATAGGAACAAAACTCATCGAAAGAAAAAACAATACTGACTACAAAGTTACTCATAATCGAACTAGTGTCCGCCAGTGGCTTCGCCCGAGTGAAAGTAGAAAATTGTTCCCAAGGAACATACTCCCCCAGGACATGGTCTACCCGTGTGCCAAATTCGTCCAAATCCGTTTAGCCGTTCAAGAGTGAAGAAGTAACAAACACACACACAAACTTTCGCCATTAGTGGAATTCAATTCTTCATTTCCTGAAACTAAAGTCTAATTTTTCATTTCCTAGCTTCGAGACGAGTGACGGAACCTCTCGCCAGGAGAAGGGTTCCCTGAAGCAGATCAGCGAAGACCAACAGGCTTTGGAAGTAACAGGCAGCTACAAATACGTCGGAACCGACGGTCTGACTTACTCTGTCACCTTTGTCGCTGATGAGCACGGTTTCCAGCCCCAAGAACATGTTGAGCACCAACAATAAGCACCAATATTAGATCAAACGCCACTATAAAATGTCCCAACATTTGTGTGGCCAATGTTTGGTCAAACATTAGTATTGTTACCATCATGAACCAATATGTGTAGGTTTTACTACATGTGACTGTTAACTATTTTGTATTTTCAACGTTTGTACATATTTTTCGTATATCTTTTGTATGAATATATTGCAGTAATATATTTTTGATTGAATCTGTAAGTCTTTCTTTTCTCATCAATCCTATCTGATTAGTTAAGTATTCAGATATATAACTCTTCCTTTGGGCTTTTTTATTTTTTAATTGGGTAAAAAAAAAAAACGAAAAAGAAAGATACATACACTAAAATTGATTTCGAAATTAGCCCCGAATTGGTCCAGGGTAATTTTGAAAACTTTTCTCTCTGACAAGTTATCTCAAACAGTTATTATTATCTGTATTAAATCTTCTGTTAAAAATGATCAGACTATTAAAAATCAGCTCTTACCCTACTAAGTGCTGATTTTTATATACTCGTAGTAGATAATTTTGAAAAACAAGCAACAAATACAAGTTTATATCTCAACTAGCTTCTGCCAGCGGCTTCGTCCGCGTGAAGTTCTCCATACAAACTTAGAACCCTCGTTTCATAACTTTATGGGGCGAATTTTGGAAAAATCCTCTCTTAGTGCTCGCCTACATCATCATCATCATTTCAGCCGACAGACGTCTACTGTTGGACATAGGCCTCCCCCAAGCGTCGCCACAACGAACGATCATGTGCGTCCCGCATCCATCGGATTCCCGCTACCTTCACCAGGTCGTCAGTCCACCTTGTAGGAGGCCTTCCAACGTTGCTCGCCTACATACTGCTCACAAAAGGAAGCCTTGTGCAAAATTTCACACTCCTAGTCCCAGTGGTTTCGACTGTACGTTGATATGTCAGTCAGTCACTCGTTTCTCCTTTTGTATACATAGATAAAAGCCTAAATGACGAATGTATTCACCATCGCAATTCTACCATCGGACAACCCGACGTACGGCGAATATTCACCCTTACGTTGTTGAAACCTCTATCGTCCGGAGTAAGCGTTTCGCCTCGTCGTTTATACCGCGTACGTCGAAGGACTGGAACAGTTTGCCTGCTGCGGTCTTCCCTTCCGATTATAATTTGGGTGTCTTCAAGGCTAGAGTGAATAGGCTCTTAATAAACTAGTGCGCCTCACCATCAAAGATTGCATCGCTACTTACCATCAGGTGGGATCGCAGTCAAGCACTAGTTTATATAAATTAAAAAAAATTAAAACCATCAGTCCAAGTTTCAATTATAGGTCAAATCCAGACATTTACTTTTTACATCTTACTGTAAACCTTCCCTCATCTAAGTTGAATCCATAACTGTCCATAAAATTTAAATCAATAAAATCTTCGCCACAACTGACCTTAAATATCATAAGTAACAGAGTCTGGTCACCATCCTTCTCTTCCATCAGATAGTTGGGCCCGCAGCGCACCGCGAACTCCGCGAGGCACAGCAGGAGCGAGCCTGCGAGTGGCTTCACGTAGTCGCGGCTACTGCTCGGAGATATCTGCGCCAGGCACGCGCATATCCACTTGATGATTTTACCTAGGGACATAGCATAATGTTGAAAATATACAGTAAAATAGAAACTAAAGTAAATTGGAGTAAATATTTATTGGGTGTAATTTATCTATAATATGTATGTATTTAGAAATATATAAGTATGTTTATCAGTTGTCTAGTACCCATAACACAAGCTCTTCTTAGCTTGGGACTAGACGGCGCTGTGTGATAGTTGTGGAATATTGTATTATATTATATTTATTAATATTTGTATTAGAGTAAGAGCAGGTGGCTGCCCGACTTTAACATTATTTTTAGTATATGCGAAACCTGAATATACTTTGTTTAGAATCAGTAACTCAAAGGCTTCCAATAGTTTTTACAATTACCGGCACGGATCTTGAGCGCTGGCTTCAAGTTGCGCAGAAGTCAAATATTCGGTCTCTTTAGTGGTGCGAAGTGAGACGCGGGGGCGGGGAGTGTCAGTGATTGGCTCGCCGCGCCATCGTGTCATAGACGTCACTCGTGATTCGTTTCCTGCGTTGCTGCATGTATCTAACAACGACGACGATTGGCTCGCCAATGTATGACATGCGCAAAGCGATCCCCACTCTGATGCCGAGCGCTCAAGATCCGTTCGGGTAATTGTACACCATGTTATATTTTTTTTTCCAAAAATATTTAAAAAGGTCACAAGTTGGACGCCACCAACACTAAGTACAATACAGGTCACGGCAGGTTATAGAGGGCATTAGGTGCCAGCAAACAGCTGAGTGCAAGTGCAAAACAACCCCTCAGTCGTCTGGATGGCCCGATGACTATATTAGTTATGAATGATTCTTTACAGAAAAATACTAGAAACGTGGTTACGCATAAACTAAAACTAGCGTTGTATAAAAGCTGATAGTTGTATCAGTGCATGTCCCCAAACGCAGGTCGGAACGATGCCCTACTATGAAGATTTAATTATGATGGTTTTGGCAGGTAGCAGGTAACAAACGTGTGTAATATAGCAACCAAAATTACTTCGATAAAAATAATACTACAGTGTGTCCGCTGGGTAGTTTGTTTCCAACTATTTTTCAGTGTCAGTTTGTCCTCTCCTAGCCCGGACATTACCACTGTTTGAGTAAAAGTGGTTACGTCTCCGGGCGTTTTGGGGGAGCCAGGGGTGTTGTATTTTGTTGTCGTTTAAAAAGCACAATATCTCTCTGAGTTTTATTTGAATTAATGACTTGACAATGGATTTTGATAAATGAAACATAGGGACGGAAGAAACAAACACGAGTCATCATCATCTTGATCATATTGACTAACCTGTTGGTCTAGTGGTTTAGTGGCTCTGACTGCTATGCCGCAGGTCGTGGGTTCGATTCCAACCCAGGACAAATGTTTATGTGATGAGCATGATTATTTGTTCTGTGTCTGGGTGTAATTTATCTATAATATGTATGTATTTAGAAATTAAGTATGTTTAACAGTTGTTTAGTACTCATAACACAAGCTTTGCTTAGCTTGGGACTAGACGGTGTCGTGTGATAGTTGGGGAATATTATTATATTATATTATCTTTCTAGCCTTTTCCCGACTACTAAATATGTAGACTGGAAGCCGAGCCCAAGGTCGGCCTCTAGTCTAACGGGATGCTGCTGAATAGACAACTGCCTATCAGACCACCACAGCTAGTTGGCAACATGATACTCCTTACACGGACTTTCTGGCGTCTGACTACCTGTAATGACTTTCAAAGATCAACAGAGGAGAGGCGGGTGCCTTAGCCACTGGGCCATCACGACACAGATACACAAGATAACACTTGAGCATACAGATATTATATCCTTACCAGCAAGTCCAGGATACAGCTCAACGATTCGGTCCGTGTAGTCAGCTAGCACCAGAACGCAGTCACTAACCACCTTAGCGATGTTCTTGTTCTTCATCTGTGAAAGTAATATCACGCTAAAGTCGAGTTTTAAGGGTTAAAGCATATAGACGCAGAGTCAAAGCATCAATCTCAAAAATTGTAAAGCGTATTGACCCCTATCTACTATTAAGGTACCGCACTTACGCGTACTATACGCATATGTGCTTTACCAAGGTACCGCCCCTACCCTACTGAGTGCCAGATGTGGGATTCTGTTTTAAATGTGGTGTGTGTGGTGTTTAAGGTTCAGATTTCTTACAGGCAGCCTAGGGAAGAACAGCGTGTTCCGTGGACCTGTTGCGGTGTAAATAAAAAATATATATTTTATACTAGCTTCGTCTGCGTGGTAGTAGAAAATTATCCCAAGGGAACGTACACCCGGGATAAAAAATATCCTATATTCGTGGACATGGGTTATCCGTGTCCCAAGTTTCATTGAAATCCATTAAATAGTTTTTTGCGTGAAAGAGTAACAATATCTTTGCCCGCAGCTTTGCTTGTTTGGAATATTGATTAAAAGTATATAGTCTTTCTCCAGGTCCAATGCTACGTCTATTTAATTTAGATTGGGTCAGCGGTTAAGACGTACCTTCTAAATAAATTAACACAGTTACTTACTTTAGGTCAGTTTTAAGTATGGTTAGTAATTTTTTTTTTCATTGTACCAATAAAGTAAGGGTTTTTCGATAAATCTGTCTCAAGCAGAAAGTTTCAAGTATCAAGAGGTAAACAAAAAAAAATTTTTTTTTTGAAAATTTGATATTCTTACCGTTTTTTACTACCAACGGCGGTAAATAATTAGTACGTGATTTTATAGTTTCTGCCTACCCTCATTGGAAATAGACATGAGTTAATGTGTGTAGGTAGTATATTAGGAAAAAATGTTGCAAATTCACATTCATCTAAACCACTCGTCAATATTTGCACTGCTATTTTGTAGTGCGCCATTACTGCCATGTATCGAGTCTCTGACGTCACGTCATCGAGTCACATACATTATTATTAGGTGCTGATGCTAGCCGCGTAGGTGTATTTCAAAACCATTCATGAGAAATATTGCGTAGTTGATATATGTAGATGCTAATTGACTGAGTGAGGTAACAAAATTGTCTTTCACTAACTTCATGATTTTTTTAGCAATATAAGTCAGGTTTTGTTGTTAATCCTAATCTATATCCGTACGGGCCCTGCAGGGCCAAAGTCTATTGGGGCCATGGGTTGACTTTTGAAAGGGAAATCCGTGGTCCTGGTACGCAAGTGCAAAGAAAGAACATAGGTTGGCAAGGGCATAGGTGTAGTATTAGTTAGTAAGTCTGACACGCTCTCTCGCTCCACCTTAGAGCGAGAAAAGACATTGGAAAAAAATATAATAAAGCAGAAGAGTTTTTTGTTTATTTAAACGCGCTTGTTACTGTCGGTTTGAAAAATCTTTCCGTTTGGGACAGCCAGATTCATGACGTATCTACACTAATATAATAAAGAGGAAAGTTTGTTTTTATGTTTTTTTTTGTTTATAGGAGGTAATCTTTGAAAGTACTGGTCGGATAGCGAAATTTGCTTTAAGGCTTTAATCCTGAATGACATATTGCTATATTTTATGTACGCGAGCGAAACTGCGGGCAAAAGCTAGTAGGCTATATAATATGTCACTACGACCCACGGAAGCGGAGCAGTAACCAAAAACACGGGGGACGAGTCTAAGTCTAGGTTCCCCGATTGTAATTACTCTAGTTTCACGAATGAATTGTATGTTATTTTATTTATCAAACACTACGGGCCGTCGACGACTTGGGTTCAGTCCGGAGAGTACCGGGAAGCCGGAGAGCGGGCTAAGGATACACCAAAACTGGATTTGGACACGAAGCTTTAACTCAGTAGCACATTTTCTTGGGAAAACAGAACACTTTCACGGATTCGAAGCCGCGAGCAAAAGCTAGTATTGAAATAAAATTACGCCATAAATAATAATGTAGTAAAAAGTAACATTATCATGCATTAATTGAAGGCTAATTGAAAATTAACATCTACGTTTAGCCAGATGGCCCTATATTATTTTTACAGTAGATAAAATCGTTTTATACATGATAATTCCGTAGGCATAACAAATTCACTGATTGTCAGACAGTGAAAAAACTCAATCAGTCATTATTCTGAATTAAACAAAATGATTGCAGTTGTCGCACCAAAATGTCCTAGCATTATAATTAATTCCAAAGATGTTACTAACAAAAAAATAATAATTAAAAACACACTTCATCGGTAGAAGAATCGTCCAGTTACATGCATGATGACCATAATGTGGTGTGGTCGTTTGTACTGAATGGCCGGAGTGTTATTGTGTGATGTCGGAGTGGTGTTTTTTTTAGCATACATTTTGATACACCTACAAGTTCGCTGTATTTTTATTTATTCGTATTAATTTTGCGACCGTCCCGTCCTTCACACGAGTGTTAGAAATCTTTGAAATACTCAGCTTTCCTTAACTATAATATTTATCACTTTGTTTATTGCTGAAGACCGCATTAAAATCTGTTCAGCAAAAGAACAGACAAACAGACACGGTGAGTTACTTTGTTTTATAATATAAATGGATAAAAATTATTTTTTAATCTGGCTTCTTGTTGGCCCGTATAATCTTTGCTTAATAATAGCTTCGCTAAAGCATTTCTCCAATCAGTCACTTTGTTTTCCATTAGAATGTGGATGTAACACATTCTAATGCTTTTGTAGTATTTGGTAGCAAATGTATCGAGTCAGTCTTCGCGGCAAGCTTCGCTGAGGTAGTCAATACTACAAAACACAAAAGCCACGGTACCTATAATCTAGGCTATGTGAAATATCTGTCGAGGTGTATATTGACGTACCATGAGCATCTGCAGCAGGCAGGTGACGTATGACGGCAGTCTTGCGCATTGCGTGCGCGTGGCGAGCAGGTGGCACACGTGCGCGGTGAGCGCGCACGCGCCCGCGCAGCGCGCCGCGCCGCCGCCTTCCCGCCGACACACGCGCACTACTATGTTGAGCACGTGCTCCTGTATCAAGAAACAAAAATAATATTAGAAAAATTGCTCGTCAATTGATATTTTAATAACCTCCTCGATACGGTGCGTATTGTTAGTGGTTCCTCTCTCAGGAGCCCTGAACACCAGTAGCTTGGGACCTATTTAGACATTTAAACAAACAAATGCTGTAACAGGAGAAACTGACTGACTGACATATCAACCGAAACTGGGACAAGGATCGTGCACAAGGTTTCCTTTTATTACGTAAGGGAGCACTAAGAGAGGATTTTCCGAAATTCACCCCCTATAATCGAGAAACCTACATTAACGCGGGCAACGCCGCTCGCAAAATCTAGTTCAATAATAAGAACCAAGCGCACACACACAAAAAGCAACTCATCATTTCAGCCGATATACGTCCACTGTTAGACATAGGGCTCTCCCAAGCGTCGCCACAACGAACGTTCCTGCGCGTCTCGCATCCATTGGTTTCACCTTCACCAGGTCATCACTCCACCTTGTAGGAGGCCTTCCAACGCTGCGTCTTCCGGTACGTGGGCGCCACTCCAGAACCTTTCAGCCTCAACAGCCATCTGTTCTGCGAGCAACTTAAAAGCGACTTTATTTGTAGACAGTATGTGAAGTTAATCGCCTGGCCTAGGTCTTGTATATGTCATGGGTAGTGTAAGACATCAGATTCGAAGAATACATACCTTAAGGTCAGGACAAGACACTGTGTTGTACTGGTGAGGATAGGGCTGCAGCATGGGCGCGTTCATTAAGCCGTCGGGCAGCGATAGCAGTGACCCTAGGAACGTCACCGCGGCTGTACGAGGACACTGCAACAAAATGACGAGATATAATACTATAGTTGGATATTGAAGAATATTGAAAGGTGGCTTCACATAACGATGGCTTAGAATGAATACCTCGTAACTGTGAAATACGTAACTTTTCAGGAGGCACAAAAAACCAAATTAGACCTTTATTGTGTCGTGTAATTTTAATTTGCTTATACATGTTTCATTCAAATATTTAAAACTATTGGTTTATTTTAAATGCTTGTTTCTCTTGTTTTTAATTTTTTCCGCTTCTTTTGCCGCGCCTTCGCGAGGTAATCACACCAAACTAACTTGAGCAAGATATGCATGCAACATCGTAGATGGCGCTACAAGTATCGAATTAAAATTTTGCGTGATGCCAGTTTGTGCGGTACGAGCTTTTCTTTTCAGAAATGTAATAAAATAAAATTACCTAAAATTGCATATCCGAGGTTTTCACTCTAAGCCATCGATAATGGGATTAGTTTTTCATGACAGACTATGAAGATTGTAGGCATCTGTTTATCGATTGCAGACCTTAACAAAATAAATATTTTGTTAAGGTCTTTCAATTTTTCTTTCAAATTCAATTTTTTTGGACTTATGCTCCCTCAATATCGCCACTTTGTAATGTAGATGCGTCGTGTAAATATGAGATAAACAACTCCCAAAAAAAAAAACCGAAAGGTTCCTTACCATCCGTAGCAAAAAACGGCAAAAAAAAAAACACGTTTGTTATATGGGAGCCTCACTTAAATATTTTTTTTTTTTTTTTTTTTAGTATTTGTTGTTATAGCGTCAACAAAAATACACCATCTGTGAAAATTTTAATTGTCTAGCTATCACGGTTCATGAGATACAGCCAGTACCTCTACCATGAGTTTAAAGGACAGTTCAGAAACGGCGATAACCGCGCGATTGACAAATTGTTCTGGTTGAACCGCAAAAAATGTCAACTGTTCAAACATCGGCGGTCAGTTAGCGATTTGCGATCAGTTAAAGATGGAAGTCGAAGAGGAACTTGCGTGTCTGGAGCAACAGAAAATAAAGAAAAGAAGGAAAAGGTAGTATTGGGTGCATCCAATATTAAGGGATCGGCTGACACATGGCCAATATTCGTAACGCTATATCCCAATTTAAGACTGCTTGAGAGAATTTTTTTTGACTATTTGAGAATGTCACTAGAATCGTTTGATGAATTAATTGAACTGATCAGGGAAGATATTTCGAGCTCTGAAACACATATATGAGGGCAAGCGTGTCATCAGAAGAAAAACCGCGCGGTGCCCGCATCGCTACTGAACACCGAGGAATAGATCCATAGTAACAGAAACGCGCGGTCGCCGCACGATTCTAGTTTCTGGCGGTTGAGTGGCGGTGACCGCGCGGTTGGCTTAACCACGCGATTACGTCTGAATGATTTCATAAATACCCACGTAAATAAGACCCGCGCGATTTTTAAACCGCGTGGTTCCCGCCGTGTCTGAACTAGCGCTAAAGCAACAGCGCCTCTAGCGGTCACTTACGGAACCAAAATTTCCCATACAAAATATTTACGTAGTCGGTATCGAGCATCGACAAATACTATTGCTTTAAACTCATGGTAGAGGTACTGGTATAATTGCAATAAGGTCTCGTTTTTACACGACTGCCGCTGCAAAAAAGGAGTATTTACTCTTTGGGTACAGAAGCCCAAAAAACCTGAAACTTCTGAAATTGACTTACCGAAGGCCCCATATCTGAGGAGTTGAGCACCACTGTAGAGGCATGTACGAAGTCGAGTAGTAGCAACGAGTAGCCGTCGAGTGCTAGCGACAAATACCGCGGCGCTGCGTGCTCGACCAGTACGTCTACTACTGAACGATCTTCTCCGGTTAGACCTGGTGACGAACGTAAGAGATTAAAACTCGGAGGATATATTTGAGAGTGAAGGTTCGCCACTGTTTAGATTATTCCAGTACATTCATGCTGAACTAGATCTATTTTGGTGCTGCCGTGAGGCACACAACTATGTTTTTTTTTTTTTGCTTCTTTTTATGTTCTCTAATTATTGTGTTTATGCCTTGTCTGAATAAATTATTTTTCTTTCTAATAGATGACGAAATAAGTCAATGTTTAAGTTTATTTGCTGGTCTGAACCACGGACCACGGTTAACAATGTTAGTTATTAGTTTTTTAGCCACGCATAAAAAACCGGGCAAGTCCGAGTCGAACTCGAGCACTGAGGGTTCCGTGCGAACTTACCCATGAAAACAGTTTAATTCCCGAATTGGGTTACAAAGATTTTTCTGAATGGCAATTTTTATTTTATTTTTATGACGTTTTTACCAATTTACAGTTTTAGGATTTTTTCCTGTACTTGTTTTTTATTCTATGTCAACGGAAAGTACCCTATGAATTTTGATTCCCTTGATAGTGATTAGCCAGAAGCCCAGAAGTTTGATTTTTTCACAGCTTCAAGGCACTACAGACTTGAGTACATGGTTTTAATTTCAACTCAATACCTCCACGTGTTCCCGAGATAAAGGGTCTTGACAGACAGACAGACGGACAACAACGTGATCTTACACGGATTCTGTTTTGAGGTACGGAACCCTAAAAATGAAACTTAAACATAAATAATATTTCTGTCTATCTCTCATTATCTCACTTAACTAACTATATTTAATAAAGCTTTTGCGAATTCAAAGTGCACTAAATTTTATTTTTTTAATTCTTGATAGACTCGCTTTGTGTGCACTATTTCTCCTGATGGCAAGCGATGATGTGGCCCGTGGCCGACGATGGAGCACGCTTTCTTAGGAGTAACCTATTTCAATATTGTCTTAAAGACTTTGAGTTGTACCTAGCTATCAGGAAACACAGACTCGGGCAGGGAATTCTACTCCTAAATGACATCGTCTGTTGATATGGAGATTCAATCTTATTTCAGAGGTAAAATAACTTACCGTGATGAAGAGCTCGCTGGTACAGATGCAGATGTGCCAGATGCAAGCGATTGTTGCAAGACGAGGGCGCGCCCGGCCCTTGCGCCTGCGTCGACTCGCACAGCAAGCGCAATGCAAGTAACTTGCCCGCCCTGAATTACACGAGGGTATGATTTATTTGGTACACACTAACAAACATAAAAATATTATCAGGCTACATTACATTACATAGCAGTTAGGAAGACTAGAAATCAATATTTATAATAAGCACAAAAAGTTCTTGTAATGAAAGATTTTTATAGTAAAAATACTACGAACGGGAATAAGTGATCTATTTTCTGTCTCCAATCCATTTTGCATCCTTTAATCGCACAGATACCACACTCGCGTCAGCCACGATTTCACACATATCTTTGATTAACATTAAAATTTAATCTTCCGTACAAAATTATATTTTTTATTATTATTAACGAGCGCGTGTCAACAGTGCATTAAATGCTTCCTTCAATTGGATTTAGGCTACTCGGATATTTGTAATCAAGATGAGTCACTGTATAAGAACAATAGATGCAGAACAATAATCACTGAATAAACAAAAGAAAGCGGACCTGTGCGAAGGTGGGAGGGCCTCCGCCTCGAGGCACCATCCAGCGACGAGGTTGAACGGTACGTGTATCTCCGTGTTCCCATTGAGCGTCTGGTTCGCACTTATCTGCAATAAATGCCACATTTTACCACTGAAACACAACTCTCTACTTCTTAAATACATCGCTATTTATCTTAAATACAATGCCTCTGGGTCTCGGTCGTCTTCAAAAGACTTCTGAAGTGGATCGTTGTTGTTATCTTCATCCTTAAATTCCATTTCAAAATATTGTTTGTTTAACGAATAATTTGACACACATCGACTTCACATTTCTTCAATGTCAAAACAATCTCTGACATTTGAAGATTTATTATCAAAATACCCTCCCAAAGATTTATAAACGCTTGCGATATATTTGTAAACAACAACCTCTTTCTTCCTGAGCTTCCTCAGGAGTCTTCTTTTTCCTGCTCTTCTTTCGCATTGGCAGTTTTTGAATACTTTCGATTTGGACAACAGGTCGCACAAATTCAATAAAACCATTCACGGAACGCGGGTCCACGCGACCGATTAGAGAACATGCAGATAGAACAATAAAACCCTATTTATGCAAACAATAACAAATGATTGTTGAGATGACTGTGAATGATTTTTCTGTAGCACCATCTGCCAAACATTGGCAGATAGCGACTGATAAGTTACTCCAGCGTGCCATTATTTGTGATAAACATTAACAGATGGCTTCGCTTCGGAATTATTTCATTACATAAGTGTTGATTCACGATACCGGTTCAATTTGACCATTCTAAACGTGGACGATTCCAAGTAAACGTTGTTTATTTGCGCCGTGGGTGGTTCTGGGTAAACAAACTTGAATTCGCAGTTTTTTGTACTTAGGACTTTCTTATAATTTTTTCATGACGCTTCTATTATAACTATGTACATAAATGTGTCATACCGATGATAACATCAAAATCTTCGAATTGTATTCAATGTGTACACGGGTGGTGGGTGGTGTAACACAGACGTTTGAAACGGCTATAATTACGTAAACGATCATTGATACATTAATTATTTCCGAGATAAACTTTTATGAAAAAAAAAAAGTAATTAACCTTTCGTATGCTATTAGAGACATAATTAAAAGGTCGTTGTGTCCCGCGTAAATTTGCGTTTCCGGCATACAACGGGTTAAGTAAGCGGATAACTCGGTATCCATCTCTATAAGTATCGTATGCGTTAATCTCAGGTTAGGGACAATGAAATTAGTTAAATAGTAATATGGTCGGCTACAGTAAGCATTATAAACTGCTAAAGGGTGCTCTCAGTACAAAGTGAATTAATAAAGAAAGCGAAATGAATTAATAAAGCGAAATAAAAAAACACTAACCGACTGGCAATCCTCACAGACAATATCCGAATCCATGACTGAATTTTACATAAATATTGTGTGTATATTTATCAGGATAAATACCAACAGGATATTATAGACGGTACCGAAATAATTTCAACAATAGCCTACATATTTTATTGTGGTAATCGCAGCGAATGATGAGTGAATTCCAATTAGGGTATTCCTTAAATGAATCTATTTACAAGAATTTTTGGAGTTAAATTTATTTTTGTAGCAAAACTTCAGTTTAAACAAAAATGGGTTTAATAGTTTTGCTACGGACGACAGCATCGGCCCAGGAACAGGTAACGAGACGACCTAGACGCTAATCGCAAGAGCTGGTTTGACGTATTTGAGGAAGCTAGGGTTGCGGGAATGGTTGAAAGAGTTACCGTAGCCCTGGAACGCAAAGAGCAACTGAAGGAAAACAGGTGGATTTTAGTCAGTAAAAGTCTGATACACCTTTCTACTCCATCTAGAGCGAGAGAGAAGTTATTTGTTGATTTCCTAAAGGTAGGTCAGGAAAAAGACAGCTGGATGAATTTAAAGGTAAATAATGAAAATGATCTAGTAATGAAGTTTGACAATAGTCAGGGGAGAGTAGAAGAACGAAAACGTGCTGCGCCGCCAAGTAATTTGTGACAAGGGCAGAAAAATTAGTACAAAATATTGTACCTATAACACCCAATCTAACTGCATTCCCGCTTTTATATACTAACAAATGAGTGCACTGACTGGACAGGTCCACTCAAATCTGTGTGGTTCTTTCCTTAATTCATTAAACCCCAAGCGAACGCGCCTATCGTTCGCGCACCTATTGTCTTTCTATTGTGTCTGTAATTTCCACGATTGAAAGGTTAAAAGACCATCTCAGACACTAATTTCCATGGTTCCTGTATGATTTGACCATTATATGTTTGCCGTATGGACTTAAGAGACTTTGACCCCTGAGTTTGTTTCGGTGTTTCTTCTCAAGGTAGTCAGCTAGGAAACAACGGCCTCGTCTAGTTTAAACTGACGAAAAAATTGACGTGTAAAAGTGTTTTAAAAAAAACTATTTGCAAAATAAATATCATATATCATCTAAACATAGACAAAGTAACAGCATGTTAATACTAAAAAAAAAACAATATAAAGATTAAACTCGAGTAGATATGATTGTATGCAAATCGTTTGGCAATGAGTCACTTCACTTCCTCTTTTGTTTAAGATAAAAAAAAATAACGTAACAAATAAATGAATAAAGAAGCTACTGGAATCTGTGGCGGACGCATATTTTAATCTTTCTTTATCAATATTTCTCAATCTGTCAATCAATAGCGATACTTTATTGGTAGTCTCGTCATAATGATGCAATAGGACCTTAGTCTGATCAGCCTCTAAGGCTATGGGAGGACTTTTGGAAAGGTAACTCGTGGTCCTAGACCGCAAAAGGTAACTTTAGGAACACAAGTGGATAAGACGTCGACGGCGGGTATCGTTTTACGCGCGCCTCAAGGAGTTGTCAGCAAAACCGTAGGGGCGCCGAAGCCTACTGGGGGCCAAGGATCTGTTTCTGAAAGGAAGATTTGGCCCCGGTACGAAAGGCAACGAAGGAACAGGAGTGGGTTTTTAGTTAGTAAAATTCTGTCACTCCCTCTCGCCCTACACAAAGCGGGAGAAGTCATTTGATTATTTATTTCCCACCTACTACTAATACGACTATAAGTGGAAAACGTTGTATTCTTACCTTAAGCAGCGTACAGTTGAGATGTATAAGATAGTTGTACAGATGCGCGTGCGCATGTGGGTCCCTCAGTAGATTGGGGTCCCCTAGCGCAGCCAGCATGCGTCTCCAGAGCACGGCAGCCACATCGGGAAGCCACCCTCGAGCCCTCCCTCCCATGACGACGCCCACTCCTTCGCCACCCAAGCCCACAATGGACTCGCCCGATTCGTTCTCCGTCCATTCTGGTATACCGATATCCAATGAACCTACTTTAACTTGATTAATGTATATCTAAACATGTAATGGTAGATGAAGTGAAATCTATTGATTTCTTTAGCCACTTGTGTTAGTTAAGCTAAGGTCAGATGGTTGCTAAATTAAAGTTATTAGAGCAACCATTTGATCTTGAACACAATGATACATTGGTTAGTTTACCTCATATCATATTCCAACATCGTAAAGATAAAAACAATACTCGAACAGATCCTAGTAATAAGAGGAACCTGTCGTTTGGTTCTAGCTAACTTGAGTTAGCGTTTTTGAGAATTCTGAAATCTAATTAAGTTATTAAGGGGAGAGTACTTAAGAAACACTTCTTATAGTTTACAAAATTTCTAAAAATACATCTCACTGAAATACACAAAAAATAATAATAATGAAGAACCTAAATAGATGTGCTAAGTTCCTTTATATTTTTTGAAAAAAAAAAAAAAATGATCATATCTCTCAAAAACAGCTGATTCGGCCTTTTCTATTTGCAGGATTTACGATATTTTTTTTCTTGAAATTAAGGGTAGGTTGCAAATATCTTGGTGAAACTGTTGGTACATCTATTTATGCTCTTCATTTTTTTTTTTAGCATTCATTGCGGTGTATTTTTAGCAATTTTGAAAACTGTAAGTGCCTTTTTACATTAGCTTCTACAGTTACTGCAGACACGAAGTTGAAGTCATATAAAAAGTAGCCATGCCCTTTCTTGAGGTTCAAGCTCATACTGTACGATATTTCATCAAATTCGATTCAGTAATTTAACCGTGAAAGCGTAACAGGCAGACAGAGATACTTTCACATTTATCAAATTAAGTATGAATTATGCGTTTGCTACAGTCTTTTTAAATTTATAAAATTGTTACCTAGTCAATACTTTCATGGAATTATGACAGACAAAAACAAATGAGAATAGCTAAATAGTTTCGAGTACATACCGACATTTCCGCCATCGGATGCCAAATCAATCTGTAGGGGCGAGTCTTTGATGGAACTACTTTCAACGCCACTCGAAGGTGCGGGCGACGGTGAGCGCGAACCTACAAATTAAGTCACATATTATTAATACTATACAGATTTTTTAATGAGGTACAATAACCGATCAAGTTATAAGTCGATTACTTTTTTATTTTTTTATTTTGATTTACGGCTTTGAAGTGTGCATTTCGCTGCCCAATCCCACCGCGGTTATACTACTCAAACCCCAAGTAACGCCGCATAGATTATAAAATATTGAGCGTTTTATTTGTAGGGTATGTATTCAAGAACGTAAATAAGAAGATCTTCTAAAAGTAGTCTGTAAATATCGAAAATAAGCAAACCTTTCCGTTATTCTGTTATATACAGGGTTATTTGTATAACACTAACAACCTTTCAGGATTGTAACAACCACTTATGTTCTATGACTTTTAAAAATTTATCATATTTTAGTTCATCAGATTTTCATACAAAAATAAAAATATTTAAATTGAACATTCTAAATATTACGAAGTGTATGCGCAGCAAGCGTTAATACAATAGCGGAGGGTAGCTAGCACTAGCACCTAAGAGGTTGCTAGTGTTTTACAAATAACCCTGTATACATACTTATATGCGGGGGCTGTCGAGGTAAATTTGCTACTGCGAAGTGCTATTAAGTTTAAATCTACCAATATGGTTATAACATACATACATACGTAGCAGATAGTAAGGGAGGTTTTCGTAATTCAAGCGTTACCATTTGATATGTTACTGACTGTACTAATATAAACGCGGGGTTCATGAGGGTACATTGTGAGGTGAGAAGGCCGCTCTCCAGTCCATTTTTCTTGGTCAGTTATATGTATATTGAACTATTTAATTAAAACGTTATATACCGGCTTCAATAATTTAAGACAATGTAAAATGAAAATATATAGTTATGAACGCATAAAAACTATCAATCTTTAAATTACAGATTGAATCCCTAATTTAAAGATTGATAGTTTTTAAGGCAAAAGTTATCACACAGTTTCAAATTCTTAATTTAGATAACTTATATCATTTTTCCTTCGATCTTTATTTTCCATTCGTATGTTTTTATTTCTTTTATTTTCAAACGAACTTCTGCCACCGGTGGCTTCGCCGTGAAAGTGGAAAATTATCCCGAGGGAATATACCTTCTCCATGGATAAAAGTCGTATTCTATGTGCTTCCAAGACATGATTTACTGGTGCGCCAAATGACCTTCAAATCTGTTCAGACGTTTGAGCGTTAAGTAGTAACAAACATACACACACATACATAGAAACTTTCGAAATTATAGTATTAGTGAGATAAAATAATAACTCAAGAAAAAACTCAAGGTTTGCCAATGTGCTATGGAGCGTAGCATGCTATGTGTTAACTTCATGTTCGAAACACTACACTGCGCTCCAAAACGCAAATCGCTGATGTCGCTCGAAAAGTTGACCAACGTGAATGGCACTGGGTCTAACGTGTTGTGGGCCCGTAAAACAGGATCGGTGCCCAGTCACAACGACACGGGGCTGCGGCAGACCACGGAGGAGATGGCGGGATGACCTGAATGTCTTACTTAAGTGGTTGGAAAGAGGAAGCGAGAAATAGTGATCGTTGGAAAGAATGGAGGGAGGTATTTGCCCAGCCGTGGGACAATACAGGCTAGCAATAATAATAAAAAACACATAAAAGGTATTGAAAAAAAACTTACCACTAGCTGAATCCCTCTCCTCATTCGTTGTCGAGTTTCGTAATGAGTCTAATGAATACCACCTCCTAGGTTTCTCGTTTACTGGTTCTTTGGTATCTAAACAGAAATAACAAAACAGGTTAGATACCTGCATTTTAAATTTCAGAAAAGGAATAGATTTATAGCACTTCATGCGAAACAATGTCGTTGAAATCTAATATCCAGTGCCTGCTTTCTAAAACCTTGACCAAGACACTGATTAGTAAATCAGCAGTTTAGTTCGTTGTGATTGATTTAAAAGAAAAAAAAATCGGCCAATCCATTCACTTGATATTAGATAATACAACAAAGAGATAAAAAATCGAATTGGATCAATATTTCAGCGGTAACCGAGATTTGCAAAGAGTGCGGGGCTAAAAGTGTACTATGTTATTCGTTTCGCTTTTTAAAATGCGAATTGTAATTAAATGAAGTAGATAGCAAAATCGCAAGTTATTTCGTTTCGACGTGTGACTGCAGTGTCCAGTAAGTGTTTTTTTTTTAATAATAGCATTTTTTTGTGTAATGCAGGCCCATTATTTAGATGATAAGGGGCTATGCATCACCCATAGTGTAGGGGATGTAGTCACTGCGACCTAAAAGATCTATTGTGACTCGCCACGAATGCAGGCCCATACCTTAATTTATTATTTATATATTAAACTAATTTATCTCGGACTATTATCTACACTAATATAATAAAGAGGTAAACTTTGTTTTTTATTTTTTTGTTTGTAGGAGGTAATCTCTGGAAGTACTAGCCCAATTGCTAAAATTTTTTCACCGATATGAAGCTGCTTTATTCCTGAGTGACATAGGCCATATATATTTTATGTACGCGGGCGAAGCTGCGGGTAAAAGCTAGTGTTCAATATAATTGTCTTTTTAATGTTATATGGTTTGTACGTGTTTTTTTTTAATGTAATTTATAGTTTATTTTGGTCGGTGACGTCACGGTCATGAAAGCCCTTATCTACTACAAGTTTAGAAAGAAGTAATTAATACCTGCACATTTCTTAATGATTCCGATATTAAATTAGTATGAACACGATTTATTAAGTACATAAAGTAAAAATTAACAGTAAAATTATTTAACAAACAAATCGATCGCGTTCTTACGATCTACCTTTCTCTAGTACGAGATGAGAGCTGACGGGAGCGAACTAGTTTTATTTTATTTCATTTATTAGGGAAAACAAACAATAACACATAGGGAATTAAATAAAAAGGCTTAACAATTATTTTACACATGTGATATCAACAACGTTCTCCACGTATAAACATGTGAGATTTGGTTTGACAAGTGCTGTTATTTTTTTAAAAGGAATGCGAAAAGTTACTATAAATTACAATTGTGGAATTGTGGTAGTTCGCTGAGGAACTGTAAACTAAACCAACCAATCCAGGTCGCGATCGCTTCTACTATGAGCAGGACTAACTTTTTTTCGATGGGAAAAAACATCCAATGACAACCCCCGCTCTTGGGCCTAGCGGGAGATAGTGTCTATATATGACTAACTTCTAGTAGCGGCTTCGTCCGCGTGGGCGTAGTGATTCCACCCCATTATAAATTGTAACTTATGTTCATCAACGATCATCTTCTAGAGCGGGACAAATCATTAGATGAAAACGTCTTATGTTCGTTGAAAGTAATATGTTCAGAATCGGGTATAGAATTGATTTCAGCTATTTCTAAAATAGATATTTTTTTATTCTTAAATAATAAAAACGGATTAATTTATAGTGCACTTGGCATTGAACAGTTGAATCAAACGAAAATAAAACTTTAGCCAAAGCAATAACGTCTTGATTGCGTCACTAGTGACCAGTGGCGTAACTATATCATCTGAGGCCCGTGGCAAATTCATTAGATGGGGCCCCCGATAAATCACGTTACGTTGTGATTTCATTTTCATATTTTTTAAAATATATTTTGGGTTACTTCTTCTGAGCTCGCAGCCTCTAAGACCAGGGGCCCCGTCGGCCCTGGGGCCCGTGGCATTTTGCCAGCCTGGCCACCCTATAGTTACGCCACTGGTAGTGAGTTAATTTTAAGTTCCTATTGTAATTTTATTTTTGGTGTACAATAAAGAGTATATCTATCTATCTACCTGCTTGTCTATCCAGTGTGTTTGTGTGTGCGTGCGTAAATACCAATAAGTAGTACGCAAATAATATAGGTATACTCGTAGACATACTCGTCTATGCCCGCCCATATTATTCGGTATCTAGTTTTCGTGTGAAAGAGTAACACTCATCCGTACAAACATCCTTCCGCACATACTATCATATTTATAATACGTAATATAATCTAGTAGAGTAGTGAAGAAAATAGTGACTCATCATTTTAACTGCAAAGTGAAGGCGTATTCATACTGGAGTAAAAATTAAACTACTATCATCAAAGCAAACTTTTCACAACACAGTATTTTTTAATTAGAATTGTCAGAATTTTCACTTATAGTTTTACGAATAGATGAGGTAGACATTTTTGAAATTCATAATGCTTCTGCCCGAACTTCAACTTCAACTGGTCAATGTGAACACGGCTTTCTATTTCACTATGTTCTAATCGATGAGTCACTATTTCATTAACGTGACTATAAAAAAATATTGAGTACAATGAGTTATAGGTTGCGGGTTCAAACCCAACCAGGGTGTATTGCTTAGTTTATTTAATTACTACAGCCACTGCTCTAAAAACGTTGAAGGAAAACATGTCTTAGAACCAAAAATTCAAAGACGTGACATCGACTAACCCGCACTGAGCTCGCATGGAGGTTTATGTATGGCCTAATCATTCTTCTAGAGAGAAAGTTTGAGTCCTAGTAGTAAGAACATTATAAGGCCGATTATGCTTATGCTTAGTTCTTACCCATATGCGTTTGCGCATGTTTCCCCAAATGTGGGTCGCTTCGACATCTCGTGAGCTGTCGTCGAGTGCTGCCTGTTTCTTTGCGAGGATGTACTTCATGGCCTGTTTTTGGTGACTTGCCTGTAAAGAAAACTTGATTGAGTTGACTTCCTATTTTATATCAAGTGCGCAAGCAGATATTTAAATGAGTTGTGTAAACAATATGATATAGATCCATTCCTAACTAGTGTGTCCTCGGTCATGAAGTGCTTAATTAATATGCAATGCGAGCAAGACTGCAGCCACCAATAAGGGTGAAGAGCAAAGTCTTTATCATATTCTTTTGAAGCTAGATATTCAGGGTGAATTCATAAGATTAAATTTGAGGGCAAAACTCGACACTATGGAAGTAAATCGGTCAAATAAAGTTTAAGTTAGATTTGGTAGGAAAAACTGATAATCCATTTTGAATTTATTAAAAAAAAAGGTGTCGAACATACAAAACTATAATTGAGTGGCTGTAAATAAAAAGTTGGGACATGGTTAAATAGAAATCTGAAAGAAGAAATATTTTTTCTTTTTAATGTGACAGCTGTCAGTTGAAAACGAAAGACGGGCTGATAAGTACTATTTTTAACCCGCTCCTTAGGCAACTTCAGGCCTACTTCCCGAGTATGAGTAGTGAAACAGTCCTGAATGGCAGTGAAGGATTTATATGAATAACTCCCGAGCACATAGTGAGGAGTTATTTATACCCTCAAACCGTAAAAAAGTAGTATTAGTGTACCGGGGGTCCTCGTGCTATGTTGCGTGAGCGCTGTGGCGGCGTGGTGCGGGAGGGCGGGGCGCGGGAGCGGCGGGGGCGCGGCCGCCGGCCGCCTCCCTCCCCGCCCCCTCTCGCCACTCATACTCTCTGATAAATCCAGGGAGTACACGTGACGAGCCAGCACGCGTGTTAAGGTTTCCATTGTTTTCTGTAACAATATCACAGCGTTAGAAATTTCACGGTAAAGCACGCGGTGAAAATCTGCCCCGCTTAGGTGGACCACCGCCGTCCACATGGGGCGATTGCGACAGCAACGACCTCTCGCGCTAGGCACTGCTTCAAGCCGTGGTCCGAGAAGGAACAGGAGGTAGTCTTCTCCTTTTGCGATGTAGTAATGCGAGCAAAATAGGTGGTAGAATGCGTGAGGAGACAGTCCTCACACTTAAGCACTCCACCTGAAACGCCACGGGCATCGGGAGTTGCAGGGCGATTCCATGCTAAAGCAGGCAACGGCTTGCGGATGGCGAGCAATGTGTAGATCAGTGTCCGGTAAAAACAAATCCGGGTCGACGGCGCAATGCGCACGCCTCAAAGAACTATAAGTGAGATATTGTGATAATATATATTCCATCGTCGACCACATCATCGCTTACCATCAGATGAGATAGTGGTCAAACGCAAGCCTATCCATAAAAAAAAAACATTGATGTTTCAAAACATGTTTCACGTTTGTCTAGCGTTTGATAATTTAGGTCAATAACTCACCGCCCATTCTTTAATCAAATCTTCCCAATGCGTCAGCCTCGTGAGTAGTTCCATGAAGTTCTGCCATAGTTCCGGTTTCACTGCTACGTTCAAGTTCGCCTTTATCCACGTCACTATCAGAGTTTGGAACAATGCTGGTGCTAGGAAACCGCCTGGAAAATATGCAAGTACGTTAAGTATAAAGGAACATGATACGAAAGTGTTTGGGAAAGGTTTTGCTCACCCAACGATTCCTGCTTCCGTTTTGGTGGTACTTTTGTTAGCACTAATGACGTTATTTGTAGCAGTACTAGTAATAACTGTTCCCTGTAGAAGAAAAGAAAAAGTTTTATTTAAAAAAAATACATTTAATTCCTACTAAAATAATGTCCATAAGGGCCTTATAATACTAGCGGATTGCGAACGTTTTCAAAGCGGAGCGGGTGCGCCACGAATACGTTACAGGCGCACAACGAACACTCCGCGCAAGCGCAGCGAATTTGTTGCGGACGCGCCAAGAGATCCGGCAACGAGGTGCGGATCTCCGGCGTATTCATAACAAAGCCAACAGCAATGTCTTCTCGACGCTATCCATTCTGTTACTGAATGTATTGTACGTCATTAAGATGCTACAAACAGGCGTTGAAAACATTGCAACGATTGCATCACTGCTTACCATCAGGCGGGATCGCAGTCAAGTACTAGTTTATAACAGATAAAAAAAATTTGCCCCGCGCCTGCGGCGTCTTCGTTGTGCAGCCGCGGCGTGTTCACAACGCATTCGCTGCGCGCCCGCCCTGCTCCGCAGCCGCGAGCAAAACCGCTAGTGTGATAAAGTCCTAAGTTAAGTAAGTTCCTTGCTTACCAAGTATTAGCGTCCATAGCCACATGCATGACCATGTATCTGTAGATGTTGAGCACTCGCTTGCACGTGTCGGTCTGTTCCTCCAGCAGCTGTTGTTGGCTGAGCGCGCCGGGGGGCGCCACTGGCGATGCAGACGCCAGGAACACATTTGCTGCTTGCGTCATGAATATTTGAAGGACGTTCTGTGAAATTATTTTTATTGGAGTCAGTAAATTTATTTAGTACAATCTGAAATTAGTATTTGGACATAATAACGTGTCAAACCCGCCTTTAAAAGCAAAACTACGGTCTACGGTCCGGACTAAGCGTTTTGTCTCATCGATTATACTGCGTACATCGAAGGACTGAAATAGTTTGCCTTCTGCGGTCTTCCTGTTCGATTATGTCTTCAAGGCTAGAGTGTTCTTAATAAACTAGTACGCTTCACCATCAAGGATTGCATTACTTCTTACAATCTGCTGGGATCGCAGTCAAGCAATACTTTATTATATTTTTTTTTCGGCATAAAATAAATATTACATGCCAATATAATATTCCATAACTATCACATAACGCCGTCTAGTCCCAAGCTAAGCAGACTTTTTGGCTAAAGTAGAGTTTGATAAATACCCAACATCAAATTCTTTATTTGGAAAATCTGGGGTATGACTGCTTTTTTTACATTAAGCACAAAAAATTTGTCGATTTTTAATTTTCTTTTGTTTGTAAAGGAGTTTCTCGTTTTTAGTCTAAAAGAACGTATATTATTATTATGACCAATCTAATTAATTCTCATCTAACATAGTAACATGCAACATTAAAGGGTTAAAGAAGAAGGTAATACGAAGACCAGAATTTAGTATGATTGGTAAGATAATAACACCATGCACAATACTCAGCCCAATCTAATCATCGAACGGACTCAATAGATGTAACATGGCTTCGAAATTTTGGTTCTACCATAGTTTTCCTTCACCATTTTGAAAGCAATGGTGATGAAATAATCTACACTAACTACCCGAGTCCGAACTCACGAACAAAACACACGCAAGTCATATCCGTTACCACTGGGCCACTAACACTCTAAATTCAGTTAAGATACAATTTCGACATGCTTGAAATCAGAAAGAGTTATGTTTATAGGCCGTTCACATTACGGGATCACACACAAACATAATAACATCCCACTGTTCATGCGGTTAAGTAAATGCAGTATCGAATCCCTAAGAGGGTTTATAGGAAAATTGACACTACCAGTTGGCAGTACTTCGGCAAGTTCCTCGACGTTGAACACAATACTTGTAGTGTTGCCAGGTGTCCCGATTTTTAGGGGTCTGGGGACGCATCCTGATTTGCGCCTGATTGGGACGCTAAATGTCTAGATAAATTAATTTTATGAAAAACCATTATTATTAACAAAAAATAAAGTGTAGTTTTACTACCCGAGTGTGACAATGTGTTCAAAATCACACTAGAGTCGATGTCTGCAGCTAGGGCTGCGAGAACGTTAGAAAAAAGGACTCTGGTACTGGAATGCAAAAAGCAACTAAAGGACATGGGTCGGTGTTTTTCAGTAAAAGTCTCTCACTCCCTTTCGTTCCACCCTAAAGCGGGAGAAATCACTGGATTACTCCCCAACTAAAAAAAAAAAATATTGGTGCCGATCTTAAATCGATTTTAATCCAATGGAACCTTGCAACACTACTTGTAACGCTGATGTCGTCTTGTCGGCAGATGCCTGGACGTATCAGCGCTGCCAATTATCTTACAGCAAAATATCGTCGTGAAGTCGGCCTTAAGGTCTGTTAGAGGATAGGTCATTAACACAGCATGCGTTACCTGCAAGCCAGCGCGTACCATGACATTGTCGCGTCCCACCGCGCCCAGGTACGAGTCGTTGCGCAGGCGCCGCGGCGGGGCGGCCGGCTCGCCGCCTCCTTGCTCGAATGTGTTCTCTACTAGGAACGGAGGTATTTCTGCAACCTGTTGATAGAACAGCACTTTATAGTTTTAATTGTGTGTGTGAGGGGCAAAACATTTGGGTTACAAAAAGTATTCATAATAAAATATGCGATATTCCATAGATATATGTATAACTGGCGGCCAGTCCCAGTTCCCACGGCCAATAAATATAGCCTATGTTACTCAGGGTGAATGTAGGTTTCCAATGGTGAAAGAATTTTTGAAATCGGCACAGTAGTTTTTGGGTTTATTTTCCTCTATATAATATTACTGTAGATAAATTGAAAATAGGATGTTTCAACGAAAAATAAGGTTGGTATGTTTGGAAAGTTCGTCGGATCTATATAAAATACAACACATTAGGGAGTTGTGAACAGAATCGTTTTGAGGGACTGTATTTATTATATGTAACTATCAAAGTTCAAAAAGTTGTAAGCAATAAAATATTTTTTAGTAATTTGATAAATATTTAAATATATAAAAATCAATGCCACTTTTCGTTGTAATTTTATAACTGAAGAACGGGCTCACCTATCCAAAACAAATGTTTAGGCTTTGTTCGGACTATCTAGTAGATGGTTTATGTGAAGTTTGGTAGGGTAGAGTAGGGTATAAGTAGGGTAGAGAGGGGTAGAGTAGTGTAGAGTAGAGTAGGATAGGGTAGGGTAGGGTAGAGTAGGGTAGAGTAGGGTATAGTAGGGTAGTGTAGGGTATAGTAGGGTGGAGTAGGGAAGAGCGGGAGCGAAGCCGCGCGGGCAAAAGCTAGAACTAGTTAAAATATAAACTAGTTTCTAGATCTGTAAATGAGAGAAGAAAGCTGCTTAAACCTGTCTACTTATAAACTTATAATGAAGAGTAAAAGTAGTAGTGAAACTGGATTTTGTGCAGAATGAATAGATCTAATAAATTATTAAGTCTAGCCACTATTGGCTAGGTTTTCTGATTTATTGCGACATAAGACATATTGTATTTAGAGAAATTTTTTTTTCTGTGCTAATTGACAATCTGCTTTGGGAGTAATAATCAAATGTGCTGGCTGAAAAGTGTTTGGTGTAGTGAGTGAGGTTTGACCAGCCACGCATCTCTCAATTTTATCTTGCGTATCTTTCCGCTAGCTCCTGGATACTATGTCTTTTCAATCGGGAGAAAGTTAAACTCCCGGGCCCTAGCAGTTGTGAAGCTAACTCGTTTCTGTGTTTACACAGTCGGATTTGATAACTTTTGCTATACGGCTCGATTTCCATGTACCATCGCGGTCATTTCTCAAGCGTGCTCCATCGTCGGCCACATCATCGCTTACCATCAGGTGAGATTGTGGTCAAACGCGAGCCTATCCATTATAAAAAAAAAAAAAATTCTGCCTGATCACTTAAAAAAATTTCGCTTGAATCCTGCGGCGCGGCGCAAAACCAAATGTTTTTTGAAGTCTTCGTTTCGAGTGCAAGCAAAATTGAACTTAGCGGTGGTCAGGCGGAAGTGTCTTTAATGGTATATGATGAACTCTGTGGGATGTTTAGCATTTTTCTAATCGTTTTGTTTTGGAAACGAGTATTTTAGGAAGTAATATACTAGTTTCAAAAATCGAATGTTTGAATCGAAATTCTGGTTTTATCTACGATACCTAGTACCATCGATTAGCAGATTAATCGATATAGAATTATTATTGCATATTCTTGCAGTACAACATATAACCAGCAATGCATATCTAGCATATTGAACGCCGTCGACTCGCCTCGCGAACAATTAGTGCGGAACCGACCGGGTGTAAGAAAACTATGATATGCCATCAGAATACGCTTATTAAAGTTGGCGGCCAGTGTAGAAACTTTTAGAGAGTTGCACCAACTAACTTTAATGATAACCAGCGCCTCATATATCTGCGAAAAACTAATTGCATTAATTTAGCAAAGTTCATTTTAGTCAATAAAAATCTGACACACCTCTCGCTCTACCCCAGAGCGGGAAAAGTCGATGGACGATTTTTCACCTCACCAAAAAAAAAAACCATTTAGCCATGTCATTTTAATGACATCACAAATAACCGCGGTTAAGGCCTATAGTTACAGTTAAAAAGGAAGACAGAAACGATATATTTTACACAAACTTTTAACGTTTTATAGCGGAAGATGGTGAGATTCAATGATCATTGTTGATGGTTAAAATTAACTTTTAAGGTAACTGTAACGTAGCTCTTGGTGCAATCAACTAAATAGTATTTTTTTGGTTTTAAGTGCAGGTATTTTTGAACTAAGAAATAAAAAAAATGCAATATTTTAGAACTGGCATAAGATTTTTTTTATAGAAGTCAAATTGTGCGTAATGTACGTCACTAAGTGACAAGTAACTGCGCGATTCAAAGCTCATTCGAAAAATAATAGCATTATTATACCGGAGGCCCAACCACAAGCTCTTAACGCAATCCATTTGACGACCTAAACTGAATTGTTAAAGGGTTAAAGCTATATACGATGTATAGCTCCACACCTCTTTCTCGCTCGCATACTTATTATTTTAATACGTCATGGTAAGCCCCAAGGTACAATTAAAATTGGTAGAATTTATGAATGTACTGTACACCTTTAAACTGTAGGGTTCTTGTGCGATCTAAGAGTTTTTTCGCTTCTATACGAAATATTTTTTTTATTATTATTATACAACATGTAACCGGAATAACGCCTAAATCAGAAAGGTAACTTACAATCATAAGTCAAGCACTTAAATACTTAATTGCATTTAGGTAGTGTTTTTTAAGACATTAGAATATGGGAATCGACATACAACATCAGCGCATCGGTATTGGTATCTACGCACGTACACACAAACACTAGTGACGCAATCAAGATTTATTAAAATCGATATATTTTTTATCTTAAAAATATTACCCGTTTTAAAAATGGCGGAAATCGATTCAATAGCCGTTTGTGAACACGTTTATTACGTTAAAAGTTGTATATTAGAGTTAACTCACATTCATCTGTATCCAGTCCTTATACAGCGCTATGACGCGTCTGACGGCGGCTGCGTGGGAGAACGGCAGCAGGAACGCTTGCCGGAGCACCTCTATCGTGAAGTCGACGTGTTCACGCGACGAACAACACAGCACATCGCGCACCACTAGCTCCGAGCTTAGCTCTTCAAATACTCCTGATCCTGGAGAAGAAGATGAACGATTTATTGAGAAAATTTATCACGGATTGCTGAAAAGCTATTGAAAAGTTTTCTTAGTGATGTTTGCTTTCTTTAAGATGATTTTGCCAAGTACGTATAAAGTCGTAAAAAAAAACTTTTTTATACATTGATAGCAGCTAATAGATATGGGTATTAGAAAAAATAATAATAGGTAAGTTTTTTTTAGATTCGCTAACTTTAAAAAGCGCATTGTTTTAGATAAGCAGTAGGGCTGCGATGCGCTTGCGCATACCATTCACAAATTTAATATCAACCGAAGAAGCAGTCCAAACAACTTACTTTTTGGACTATACAGTAGGCAAGAATAATAAGAAGAAAGAAGAAGAAGCGCAGCCTTAAGTCTAAAGCCAAGAAAAAAAAGTTACAAACCTGACTCCAAGCTAGGATGCGGAGTATTAGAAGCAGAATCATGCGACGATGCTCTACTCGAATCCGACGGATGCCCCACTGTGAACGAAGTTTCCTCCTCATGGTGTAACGACGTAGCTGGAGTAGGCGTGTTCGAGTGTGGTAGGTGTGACCCAGTACTGGTCATGGACGATGGCTGGCCACCGTCGCTGCCCTGCTTCTTCATGAAGTGGGCGTAGTTAGCCACCCATTTGATGAGGGTCACTCGGCAGAGGACATAGTCGTCCTCTAAGATGTTGTGTTGAACTGGCAGTTCTGTCGAAGGGTTGGTGATGGGTGTTACAAAGTTTAATACTTATATAGACGAGTAGCTAGTATGGAGATTACTTTGAAGCACCGTAATAATAGGATATTTTAGAGAAAATACCTATTCTCTCAAAAAATAGTAAGTCTTTAAAAAAATAATATAATGATGATTTAAGTTTATGTATATGTCATGTTATTTTTTGGTTTACAATAAAGTTTATTCTATTATATAATGTAAATTAATATTTATATCTAAATCTAATATTTTAGTAATGTTTCATTTGACGTTTCTGACTCCGATTCCGGTAAAGCAAAATTAAAAACTCCTTCCTACTTCCGAATTGCATCTCTGCTTCCCATCAGGTGTGATCGCAGTCAAGCACTAGTTATATCAATTAAAAATTTTGTTCCGATATAACCATTTCCGTTACATCACTAATCTAAACATGACAATATCCTGCTGTTTGCATTACAAGTAGATAATTATGGGATTACGTAACTCTAACATTTGAATTGGCGATCGTTTATAATGGGCGACTAATACGTATAATGGCAGCAAACAAACTTACCTAAATTAGGTTTATACAACGAATTCTTGACATTAAACTGAGGACAGATTACAGGCAAATAATAAATCTTAAATTTCTCCAGTAGAAATGCGAAACATCTCATTGCCTTCGCGTGACATCTGTCCCTCCATTGGATTTTCGTGACTGACGTGGCCATTCCGTCGAGTAGTATTTCAAAGAAATATTTGGTTTCGTTGTCAACGGCCTTTTCGTTAGCACTCGGTGGCAAAAGCGGTTGGATCTCTACGCTCTGGACTGGGTTCAAGGCATTTGTATCGTGGAATATGGAAGCTGACACGTTAGCCAGTTTCCCCATGATCCCAGTTGGTGTTTGTTCCACCACAACTTTCTTGGCATTATCTACAGGGTTGAAGTTGGGATGATGCATTATGTCTTCTATACTGAAGTCACCAGAGCCATGTGTTTCGTTTGCTGTAATGTTTGGCTTGAGAGGAGATCCAATCGGCATGACGGTGGGTTCAGGCATGCCAGGTACGAGTGTGGCAAACATTTTGTGTACTTCATTCGGAGCATTGTCACCAAGTGCTTGGTACCATAGCAGGAAATATCTAAAATCAAATGAATTAACTTTTAAGTCATTCTTTCATTGATTTACTGTAAGAACTTGTTTTTGTAATGTTAGTGGTACCTTATAGCCTCTGCTCTTAGCTTCTGTGAGTTCCCGCTATGGAGGAGTTTCGAAAATATTCTCGTCAATGAGTGTAACTGCCATCTTTTTCCGATCAGCTCTGGCAGGAGGCATAATACCTTGTCTAGAAGAGACAGAGCCCCTTCTAGCTCTTCCCTGCCCGCCTTGTGTACTAGAACACATAAGAAATAATTTAGTTTGCACGTAAATGAGAAAATTTAAAGTTACCATGAGTGTTACATGAGGCTGGAAACAATGTTGTTTTAATATGGTCATTAATGTTTTCTATTGTCCAACCCATTAGCGACATATCTGTTACGCGTGACTCAGGCTTTTGTTATGGAGATTAAAATTTATCCTTGTTCAAATATGGCCTGTAAATGCACACCTTTTGGTCAATATGTATGTTATGACTTTGCTTACTTAATAATGTTATAGAAACTGACTGGTCAGTTATTCTATGATAGTACTGAGTACATGCTTATCATCTCAAGGCAAGTGATGACATATCCAGTGTTTATGATAAAGTTGATGGGTAATCTAATGAGATAAGATTATGATGTCTACCAGGATCATTGTCAAGCGCCAAATTCAGTGCACACATGAAAAATGGTTTCTAAAACGTAGAAAAGTCAAATAACGTTTAAAGCATTGATTTTATATTACCTATTCAGACCACATAAGGAAAATCTATTTCCGAATTGTTAATAAAGATAAGCATCCTGTTGAGTCTGTCATGACTAAAAAATAACTTTAAACATTATTTAACCATTTTATAAGGCAAAAAGATTGATTTATGATACATGAGTGACTGTCTGATGATCAAAACACCCAAAACTCACCGAGATGAAATGGAAGTTCTGTACCGCAAAAAACAGAAAAATAATAAGTAAATATGTGTGTAAATTGGAATTATGTATCTATGTCAACAAACTATAATTGCAATATATAATATTTTCTCTACATTATTAATTGGCTTGTTTATAAATTTAGTTTCTGTTGTTATTCTTATAAAGTAAAATGATTGTGTGTTTGTTCAATTTTCACAGGTATGCAAGACGAACACATCACATTCATGCCTGCCTTCACTAACTCTTAGCATCACCTTAATTAATGCTAAAGTACAAGCGAACCATTGGATAATTTTCAACAACCGGTTCAGCTCTGAGAGTTGAAAATCAAATAGTGCAATAATCGTAAGGCAATAATTTTGGTGTTGCCAAATGTTAATGAAAAGAGGTATCAGTAACTCCTTTGTTGCAACATTAAAGTTAAGATTTTGAATTATTTAGGAGATTATTTACAAAATAATCTTAAAAACATTATAGACATCATAGTTACCTCGTTGTCTCAGGTTGTTTTCAGCTTGGATGAAGTTATCGTACAATATGAAGTAGACATGACTGAAGTTGCCTTCAAAGTAGTTTTTGGCTTCATCGGTGTCAAAATGTTCTAAAATGGTACATTTGCTGATAAAAAAATGTTACACAAATTATTTTATTAGTAATAAGAGTGGGTGATAACTCTTTAACCGGATATGTCAGATATATCCCACAAACAGTATCGCATTTATTCCGCAAGAGTCGCACAACCACAACTAAATACTCTATTTCATCAGCTTTTCTATCACTTGTGGATATTGAAGAGCTAAACGAGATAGAGTTCCCAGGTGCATACGACCCTTGCGAATAGGACGTGAAAACACTTGTCGAACCAATCCAACATTTTCGTTTAAAGTAGTAATAAATTGCCTCATGTTTATTATTATCATTAACACACCAATATAGTTGGGTTTTAAATAGATGAGGTAAATAAATTCTTAGGTAATATATTATTATCATAATGTTATTTTAAATGGCTGAGGTTTATTGGCTTTCCTTTAATAACCAGTCATCAATACCTTTTCAAATCATGTTCTTTTTTTGTAATCTGGATTTTGACCCTTTTCTCTTTTTTTTTCTATGTGTTGAAGAAGTAAAGCAGCGGAAAGCTAAATACAAGCCTTTGATTGTTTTTAGCTTTCCGCTTTGTTTTTTTTTGTATTTAAAATAACTGAGATGGACATATTGACAGGTCCCAAAAACAAAATCTTATTGAAAAATAAGATGCAATGTATTTTATGACTTTTTCATAAAACTTTAGAACTTCATACCGTAAATTGATAATTTTTCGTATGCTATGTTGTTCTTGGGACCAGTCGAATTATTTATATTTGTAGTATAGAACTTAAAAAGGGTCAATGGTCTGCAATTATTTGTCATGATTGTGACCACTATTGTTGTGTAATCTCCTTGTATGCCAATTCAGCTATTATAAAAATGCAGTCAATGTGAAGTTCAATGCCTTTGTTACAGAATTTATATGAGATTTAATTATTGATAATGGTTTTAACTAAGCTTCTTTTTATCCAATTTCATTCAGGTTACGATAGCTAAAGAAACCGTAAGGGTGGGTTTCTGATCTGATTGAATTATTTTGAGTTACGAATGTCTCAAATCTTAAGAGTTGTTTTTGACAGGTTTTCAGGCTAGTTTCAGGAATACTCAAATTAAAATGCTTAAATTCGAAATCAGGGATAGTTTTTCTATATTTTACAGTAACACATTTTTTTAAACATAAAATCTGTGTTAAAACTACATTATATGGGAGAACAGCTTCATTAATTATGTCCTCATATTTAAATTTACAAAACAAGAAAGACATTAACCTAGAAATGTAGAATGATCTCATATGGAGAATTGTACACATCCACAATATTCTTTCAACAAAAGAAATTGTACAACAATTAAGTGTCAATGTAACATTATTTGCTTATTTAAAATGATAATAACGTTGAAGTGAAACTTTAAATACTACTTCCTCTATACAATAAACAGTTTGTAAGTTGAGGCGCATCAAATACAGTTATTCGCGTCTAATTAGCATGTACGGAATGTGATAGCTTTCGATGCTACAAAAACCTCACAAATCATCTTATCATCTCCTAAGACCTCCTATCCATCCCTGGAATAACACTTTAAGCAGTAATTTCTTACCTAAAACGATTTTTAAGTGTTTCAGTCGGGTCGCTGAATCCTTTTTCGAGTCTTGTATTTTAACTGTCGATTTCTTAACATCCTGGTGAGATTTCTTGGTAAACATTTCGGATATGATTTTATAGCGTCATTACGTAGATTCTTTTCATTCTCAGAATAAAAAATACAGTAATTTCACATTGTTTTCTTTAAGTTTTCACTCCCATTTTGACATTTCACTTACATAAAAATCTCGGTTGACGTAAACACTAAAGGTGTATTCGTTATACGGTCTACACATAAAAGTACCGTTGTATTAAAACATGAGTGCGAATGCCAATCTTTTAAAATATTTGATTTTGGTTTTGACGGATTTTGAAAAGAAAACACAAACAATTTTGTCCAATCCATTCAAAAGAACAAAGGCGTTTTGCTGTTTTTTTAAAGATACCATTACAAAAGTGTGGCCGAACTGTTGAATAATACGTTAAATGAAACGTAGTTTAATTTTTTTGCCAAGCTTGAGCAATGGTATTCTATTATAAAGCTTTGACGATTTTATAGGTTTTCCTTTTTTTATTTATTTATTCTTTTTATTTGTTCTTCTCTATTTAAAAAAAAATAGAGGTTTATATTAATATCGTCTACTTTTAGAATTTTATATATTGTATGTCTATCACCAACTAGAGGTGTGTTTCGGCACCAAAGTACCTAACCCGCAAAATTCAAATTTTCATATGGTATTTTGCATTTTTCAAGTGCTAAGTGGTATGTTGATTAAAATATGATTGGCGGCCGATATAATACCGCAATAGTTTTAATAATTTTAATAATTAAGTATTATTCAATACTTAATTATTAAAATAATTAAAACTGAATCTCAGTTCGTCTTACCCTATTGAATGGCTATTTTATGAATCAATAATTCGAAATAATTTCGTAGGCTACCTTGGCAAATCATAAAGGGTGGAAGTACAAATTGTATTGTAGGCCTAACCTATGCCATTTTTCAAACTTCAACTTCGTTTCTAAGGTGATAATTTAAACATAGGTACTTAGGATTAGCTGACCGGAACTGCGTACCGCCTAACAGTCAATGAAAGTAAATAGTATATGTATAGGTAAATAGGTAGTACCTATATCTTCCGATTTAATCAACCGATTGTGATGAAGCCTAAGTAACATATCATAAGTTACATACAATTTTAATGTAAACAATGAAGCCTTCAAGACTGCAAGATCATTTGAATAAAATGCATCCAGATAAGAAAGACAAGAATGTAGCATATTTTCAAGACCTATAGAAGAAGCATAATACTCAGCGAAGTGTAGCAAAACTATTTTCGGCAGCTGCTAAGCAAGATGACGACGGACTTCGAGCTTCGTTCAATATCTCTTTGTTAATTGCTCAAAAAGGCAAACCACACAACATCGGAGGAGACATTATATTTCCATCGGTATCGTACATTTTACGTGATGCAAGCACAACTAAAAACTTCTACAGATTTATTAAATATATAGATTTAAAAGTTAAAAATCTTTTTTGCGAAGTAGTAGTAGGTACAAGGACTCTTACCTTCCTAAGAATTAAGTTGTTCTACGACCTGCCGACTGGATAGCGTCGTACCTACTTAGCGGCGCTTAGCGGAGCGGCGTACTCAGGTTAATCTGCAACACACTGGCCATATTACTGAACTCTTTGAGACTGGCTTACATTGCATGACATCAGTTACGTAGGTAAGAATGGTCTATTCCCAACAGTGATATTTAAATCCCAACAAGTTCAGACTCGGAGCTCATCATCATCATCATCATCATTTCAGCCGAAAGACGTCCACTGTTGGACATAGGCCTCCCCCAAGTGTCGCCATAATGACCGGTCCTGTACGTCGCGCATCTATCAAGTTCACGCGACCCTCACCAGGTCATCAGTCCACCTTGTGGGAGGCTTTTCAACGCTGCGTCTTCCTGTACGTGATATGCTGTTGATGCAATATTGCCCGAAGTAGGAATTTTGCTGGCAAAATTGCCACCAATATTCATACCAAGGGCAATATTGCCACCAATATTCATACTTCGGGCAATATTGCCACCAATATTCATACTTCGGGCATTATTGCCACCAATATTCATACTAAGGGCAATGTTGCCACGAATATTCATACTTCGGTCAAAATTGCCACCAATATTCACACGTCGGGCAATATTGCCACCAATATTCATACTAAGGGCAATATTGCCACCAATATTCCCACTTCTCGGCAATATTGCCGGCAACGGCACATCTCTAGTTCTAGCTTAATCCCATCAGTGTTCCTTCAGTAGCTCTTTGGGCAATGGCCTAAACTGGCCCCTTCAATTATGATTATTTAAATTAAGTACATTCCGACTTAAAACTAGAACACTGCTCATGAGTTTACCCCTGTTCTTATCTGAAGGATCTTTTTTTAAAAAGTGTCGATCCTTGAGAGTAGGTAAGTGGCAAATAAATAGGTACCTACAAACTTAAATGATGATGATGCCATCTAGGCGATTTCGGCCACAGCGACCGCATTCTTTGGCTCCTCATAGTGGTTGTGAGCTCTGATCTGCTGCTCTGTTATGCGCCCTCATGTGACTTGCATATCCAACCTTGGCTGAAAAACTCTGAGCACAACGCGGACATGTTAGGACACCGTTAACGACATGATAAAATAGGGAAATAATAATGGTTCCGAAAAACAATTTAATCTCCAGCGATCTGTGGCCGACTATTATTCTAATTAACTAGCGTTATAATGAATTACCGACAAAAAACCCAAAACATAAACGAAAAAAAAAAAATCCAATTTAACAACAAATAGGAGCATGTTCAAATTACATTTTCTCCTAAAAAAAAATGGATCTTCGAATAACAAAACTAAACTTCCGAATAGAATACTGAACCTCCGACAAAATTACTAAGTTACCGACAACAGAGGTTTGGTCAAAATAATCATATTTTTACAACTTGCATGAACTGTTTTAATTTGTATTGTTGGTTATCAAATTTATTTTTTAGCTCTCAATAATGATGAAAATACCTCAACTGTTCGGCCCGCACGATGGGGTTCGGATCTACTACGTAACTACATTTTCATAATAAACTGAGTTTTGTTTTATTTTTATCTTTGTTCTCGCTGACATTATAAAAGTTATCAAATTTGTCGAATAATAATACAGTATAATATTCTAGGAAACCAAAGTCTACTTGGTTTTCGATTAAGGCATGAATAGGGGTATGTATCAAAATCCCGAAAGTTCATTATACCTATGGCTGAAACACCGACGTGCAAAACACCTAAATTCAAAATACCGAAAGGTTTAAATGCCGATAGTCGTTATATCGAAACACAAAATACCGATATTCAAATGCCCGAAAGGACGAAACCCCGAATAGACGAAACAACTTGAACGTAGCGGTTGGTCACAGTTCTAACGTTACCTAACCTATTTCACCCAGTTCAAAGAGCAATCAAGATACAATCTACCTGTGAATAGACTATTAGACAATGGTAAACACATTTTTACGAGAGATTGTGGCTGAAATAGGTTAGGTTAGGTTAGAATTGTGACCAAAAGCGCGCGAGCCGAGCGAGCGAAGCGAGCGGTGCCGCGGCAGCGACCGGCGAGTGCTACTTCTCAAAATAAAACAAATCGGGACCTTAGGGCACCCCGACACGGACGAGTCGGGATTTTGAACTTCGGGATTTTAAACTTCAGGATTTTATACATTCGAACAAATGAACTTTCGGGATTTTAAACTTTCGACCATACGACCATTTGGCGTTTCAATTTTCGGATTTCGTCCATCGCTAATTTAAAATTCGGGATTTTTATACGTACCCATAAAATACGACTGTTTTAACTTTTTGATGCCTGCCCATACAGCCATATGAAGTAGCGGTTACGACTTAAGTCGACATTTATTGTGTCGTAACGAAATTTATTTGTAACATTGTTCTGTAGCATAACGTCGCCGTGTCGACTTGTGGTTCGACACCGTTTCGAAAAGTGGGGAACAATCGTAACAGAATAACAGTAACTTTCAGTCACATTGTGACTTCGCCGTGTCGACACGTTGTGACTTTTATGCGCTCACATGCAACGCATATTCATTCATTCATTTTTCCGTTGCGTTCATTCTTTAACTGTCAATTTTTATTTTTATTCGTTCTTTTTTGTAAATGTCATCATAGACATAAATCTTCGCCGCCATCAGAAAAAAATGTAAGTATTTATTTACGTATTTCTGTGATAATTGCATCATAGTCGATCAAAATCCTCTGCGAAATTAAATGTATCGTGTAGTTTGATGTCACTATAATAAATTAACCGATGCGCCCTTCTGATTTAATAAAATACTTAAAATATTTTCTGTTATTGTGGTTGTTTTCAATTAAAAAATTACAAAGTATCGTATTTCCAAGCATTGCAGAAGATTTTATTGATACGGCCTACATAAATTTAACCAAAATATATTCTAGAATACTATAATAATAATATAAATTGTGTAAAATGATGTGGATAATTTTGTATCTACTTGAAAGATGAAACCCAACACAATGTTTCGTAACTGTGTTTACATATTGTGTCGGCAATATGTTAAGTTACGTTACAGTGTGACTGTTTTAACAAAATGGAGTTTTATTATTTTATGTTTGCAGTGGTTCTCAACATGCTGTAAAGTTAGTTTTATCTAAAAATGGAACTAGTGAGGAAGTGACTGCCGTGCCGGAAGGATGGGTCGTAGGAACATACCTATACTGGCCTCTATATCGAAATATGGTCCTACGAGGTTATAAGTGTTTTTCAAATAATCCTGTATATTATAATATTTTTTCAATAAAAATTCTTACCTGGTTGTCTATTTTCTTAACTTCTCCTCATCTTTACTTTTCTGTAAAAGCTCGAAGATAGACGAAAATGCTTTGGTTGCTTATGACTCATAGTTATAAATAAAATAAGTAAATAAATCAGGTAGTAAGAGTGATCCCTCTAATTATAGACCAATATTTGTGCTTCCAGCATTGAGTAAAATCCATGAAAAAATCATGCTCGACCAGATGTTATCTCACTTTAATTAGAATAGGATTTTGCATAGTCATCAGTTTGGCTACACGAAAGGAAGGTCAACGACGGATGCAGGACTGAAACTCAGTCACATTTTAGAATCCTGGAAGAAGTCCCAGGATGATATTAGCATATTCTGTGACCTCTCAAAAGCATTTTACTGTGTTGACCATAATACTCTGATCAGTAAATTATATCATTACGGAATTCATAGACGAGCTGCTGATCTTGTTTTTTTCAATTTATCCTACAGGTAGCAAAAAGTATTCATAAATGGGGTGACGTCGTCGGGGTCTTTAATAAGGATGGGCGTGCCTCAGGGTTCAATTCTTGGCCCTTTCCTTTTTCTAGTAGTTTATATTAATGACCTTCCTTACATGATGGCTAATTTATCAGATATCATTCTATTTGCTGATGACACTTCTCTTATTTTTAAAGTGGATAGAAAAGATACGGATGTCTTGTGTGTCAACGAAAGTCTGGCTGTTCTTTCGAAATGGTTCGCAGCTATTAATCTCTTACTAAATGCAGATAAAACTAAATGTATAAAGTTTTCATTACCGAATGAAGAAAAATAAGGCAGTTGACAGATGTCGCCACAGCTAGATTAGTTTACTATGCCTATTTCCACAGTTTTATGTCTTATGGCATTTTATTGTAGGGATTTGCAGCTGACGTAGACTCAATTTTCATATTGCAAAAGAGAGCAATCAGGGCTATTTATAAAATGGGTACTCGCGAGTCCCTCAGAAATAAATTCAAAGAAATCGATATATTGACACTGCCTTCTCTTTATATCTTAGAAAGTGTTTTGTATGTCCGTAAAAATCTAGGACTTTTTAAAAATTAGAAGCGATTTTCATAACATAAATACTCGTAGTAAACACGAAATTATATTACCCCAATGGATATTAGTCAAGACCAATAAGTCATTTTTAGTAAATGGCATATGTTTTTATAACAAGCTACCAAAAGCGGTGACTGAACTCAGCGAAGGAAAGTTCAAAACACATATTAAGCGTGTCTTAACCAAAAAAGCATATTACAAGGTTACAGACTATGTCGAAGACACGCTTGTTTGGCAATGACTGCCTCTGCACTCGTGGCCCCCTGGTAACTCATAATATTGTGTAAATGTATCTATTAACTGCTCCATTTTTTTTGTAACATATTTTTTTTTTTCTAACACATTGCTTTTCCAAAATTTTTATATTATTGGACTCCAACCACCTTAAACTCTTTAGGTAGTTTTTTTTGTTAACATCTCATTTATTGACAGTTGTAATTATTTAAAAATATATATATATTATATAGCCTCTTTTTATAATGTAAATGGAAGAACACTGTAGACTCCACGAATTCTTAGATTACTTCATATTTGACACCCTTTTTTAAAACGATTATTTTTGTTGTGCTTTTGAGTACAATATAGACCGGTTTACACTATTCTTAAATAATATCCATTAATACGGTAATATGAAAATATCGTAAGAACAACCACTCTTTTTAAAAGAGTAACCATGGAGTTTCTTGCCGGTTCTTCTCCATAGGAAACGACCAATTTGGAACCGTGCACTAGCTTCTGACGTTTTATAAGTGCCCATGTAGGCCTATGTGAAATAAAAAACTTTTGAATTTGAATTTTGAAAAGATCAATAATTTTATTAAAAATACAATAGCACACTTTGAGAACCCCAGTTGTTTTCTGTTTGGTCAAATCCAACACTACAGTATCGTAACTGTTACTACACTTTTGTAACTCCAAAAAATACTGTAGTTTAGTTTCGACAATGTGTCGATAATTTAACTTTAATATTTACACAGGAATTCAAAGTATACGTACAAAGCGTTTTGCGAGTACATTCATTATGCGTACAGCTAAGGAATGGAATTCCCTGCCGGAGTCTGTGTTTCCTGATAGCTATAACCTAGGGGTCTTTAAGTCGAGAGTGAATAGATTGCTTCTAGGCAAGCGTGCTCCATCGTCGGCCACATCATCGCTTACCATCAGGTGAGATTGTGGTCAAACGCGAGCCTATCCATTATAAAAAAAAAAAAAAAAAGTAAACACAATGTGTCGTAAATTAATTACGAAAAAAATTGTCGTAACTTGTTGACACAGATACAACACTTATTTACTGTAACATTTTTCAGTACAAAGTGTTGATATCGTTCCTACACATTGTAACCAAAATCCGCATCGTTATTAAGTTTAGTAATAGTTACGACATTGTTACCTTGTCTTGCTAATCTGTGACTATTTGAGAATTTTGCGACCGAAAATGGTTGTATGGGTGAAATAGGTACCGATATCGAAGCATACCCGTGGTAAGTAAAATTCATGATATATGATGCAATTAAAAGTTATTGTTACAAGTACATTTTTATATTTTTTATAAGTTTCTGTATAGCCACTCAGAATAATATTTTCAGTATAATGTGACAGTTAAAATAGCACCACAATCTATGAAATATGAAAGGTAATTTATGAATTAATAGTAGGCAAGTAAAGATAAAAATTACAAAGCAAAGTTTTCAGTAGAACGTAATTTATGCTGGTAGAAAAGTATTATAGCAATAGACACTCATGTTTATTTTTCGAAGATTTCAGTATCTCATTCGGTCGTTTCGTCATTTTTATTCGGACAAAAGTGTCGGAAAGTTAGTATTTTAGGCAGTAGATTTAATATTTTGAGTAAGGACAATTCTTCTTTTTTTGTCGGAGCTTTTATTACTAAGTACCCGATAAAATATAGCTGTTGGTGGTCTAGCTTTGAAATCATCACGCTTCCTTCTTAACATAAATAAGTAATACAGGTATATTTTTCGTTAATGGGAAATGTCATGCGCTTTAAATTTTGGATAACCCTGACTGAGAGCGTCACAAAAAATGGCGGTTAATCTTGACGTAACCTGGTTTTAGAGCGAAGGCTCACTTCACGTGAGCAATGAGCTTATACGAGCGTCAATTGATACGTCAGAGATTAATATCCTTCTTCTATTTGAAGTGACAGCCACATGCACAGTACCTTTGTCGGATATTTAAACCTTCTATAAGAGCTTCTATTTTGGGAATCTTTGGGAAATCCCCAACCTAAAGATAAAAAGTGATTGGTCCTAAGTAGCAGGGGCGTAGTGTGGTCTGATTTAGACGTGGGTGAAGCCATATCACCAGTGTTCGACCACACATCGTCGCTTGCCATCAGGTGAAATAGTGGTCAAAGGTGAGCCTATCAATTAAAAAAAAAACCATTGTTCTTAAAGAGCTCTCGGCTATAGGCGAGTGCCTACTTCGTCCATGCTGCAATGTCTGTCTAAAAAGTCAAACGACTTGAGTAATTATTAGGGTAAAATGAAATCTGATGTAGTCAACACTGGTTCAATATAATCAAGGTTGAGTAAGAGATCTTAATCATAGTTTACTAATAGAAGAACCTTTAAAATGTATCGAATATTGGTAATACAAAATTCTCAAGTTGTTTGACTTTTTAGACAGGCTATACGTTAGTAGTCGTTAGGATTATAGAAAGGGAGAACCGTGTATTAATGTAGGTAGGCTTTATTCCTACGAAATTATTCTTTTGCATTATTAAAAAAAAAGAACTGTTGCGCCTATCGGCCTGACAGCTGTCCTAAATCTCCATAACAAACAGTCTTTTTTTTGACCAATTTCAAAAACGGAGGTGATTCTCAATTCGAATGTATGTTTAATTGTATTCCTTTTAAAACTCGGATGATATGAGTGTTTGTATACTTTTCATTTTAGTAAATTCCTTTGGAAAAATAAATACCTAAATCTTTTCATGTGGACGTAGCCTCGAACATAGACACTACTTGTACAGAGGCGTAGCGTGGACTAATTTCGACGTGGTCGAAGGCACATCAGCGAGGTCTTTTTCTTTCATAAATTCGAAAACGAGACTGACTATCGCAACATTCGCAACCCAGTGTTTGACCACATCGTCGCTTATCATTAGATGAAACAGTGGTCAAACGCGAGCCTATCAATTATAAAAAAAAACCTTAGTTCATAAAGAGCCCTCGCTCTCTTCTGCGAGGTCCCCTTGGATGCGTGGCTCTGGGTGAGGGCCCACGTCTCCCATGATTAGCTACGTAACTGTATTTATAAATGCTTAGATAAATATGCAATTACATTATTTGGTCATCCGATGCAACTTGAAATTTGAGAACTGTATTAATTTTCAACCAATGACAGTCATTTAATTAGGTAGCTATCCCAGTCCACCTGCCTGACCAGCAGTCCACCCCTATAGAGTTCGTAGTCTCGTAGGGGACGTAACCATGGAATTTTGTACACAAACAGTAGGTAATCCTTTCTAATATAATACAGATTTTGCTTATTATCTTAGATCTAATCAACAACCTAGTTTAAACTTAATTCAAACATTTCTATGGAGAAGTCAGCAAATCGTTCTTGAAAGTTGATTTAAAAAAATAAATGTAAATATAGGTAGGTATACGTTATGGTCAGATCCTAGAATTGATCACTTCATGATATGACCTCAACTAAAACTGGCCAGAACGTTTAAACGTTAACGTTTTGATGATACGTCAATCCTCGTTTGGCCATATCATTGATGTAGGATTTCTATGATAATAAAAGGTCACTAAAATGAAATTATCTTGCCAGTTTTACATGGCGATAACATGAAGTGATCAATTCCTAAGATCTGGCCACGAGTCGACATATTATATAAAGTGATCGATATGAATAGAAATGAGCAACATACAATTCATATGTGTTTACTTACACTAAGTAAATACACACTAAATACGGGATTTAGCATGACTGGACTGAACAAGGGAACTCCCTGAAACCCCTAGTACCTACTTAGAAATAATAAATCAGATCAATAGCTGATAACCCTCTTCTATCTGACGTCATAATATATCAGTATTAGGGTAATTCCCGACATATTATGGTCTCAGTTTTTCTGATCTTATCACTTGAAGAGATCCGAGAAGAGGTTTTTTAAGGTAAAGTTGTGTGGTCGGTTTTGACTTGGTAGAGGTCCCGTAAATACTATCACTACCACCATAAACATTTATTTATTTATTTATAGTACATTGTACACCCTAGGGGTGACAGTAACTTATTTCGTCGAAATAAGTTATTTTCACCCCGAGGTAAACACTGTGCTTTTCATTACCAATACAAGGAAACTAAAAAGAAAATAAAAAGTTTGTTAAACCTGAGTCGTCGTACCTATCTATGATTTTAGGTTTTCCACTACTTCTTTAGCCTCTTCATCTGATAAACTATCTCTGCTGTACAGTAATGTATACGAAACTCGAAAAAAACAATGACGAATTGCCACTTTCCCGCCATTTTGTTTTTCTTTTCTGTGGCCGGCCAGCTATTCAGCCTTTAATTTTCATTATTCAAAATTAGGAATTATTTGTAATTAAAAAAAAATAAAGTATTTTAAAGAAATAGCTGAAAAAACTAAGTCGCTTAAAAATATAATATTATTGAATTAATACTTATCTTTAAGTTATTTCAATTTTTATATTGTGCTGTAATTCACTGGCTCATGGCTGTATAGAAAGTTGGAACATGGTTCATTAGAAATGTTAAGATAGAACTATTTTTTTTTTAATAATTTCACAGCTGTCACTTGAAAGTAAAACTCTCTAGTGATGAAAAGTATGGAATTACTTTCAACCCGCTCCCCAGGCAACTTCAGACCTACTTTCAGAGTATGAGTAAAGAGAGAAACTTTATGCACTAGTAAACACACTGTACAAAGGTGGACTTAATGGCTTAGACATTTTCTACCAGCCGACCATAACACCAGTTTGAAACATAATATGCCATACGATTTTCATAAGATTCCTTCGTTGAGGACATGTTCCAAATGCGGTTGAAGTCTCAAAGAAAATGAAATCGTCGGAAAGCAGTACCTAATGCTAATGAAGGAAATGGCCGCAACTGTGATTAAACGGACTTCCTCACGCCCTAGCCGCCGCGTCAGGAGACACCTCGGGTATCGGAAGTCGCAGTACGATCGACGACGACGACGACCAATGGGTAGCTCGTGATCCGGCTGTCCGTTAAGGAACAAGCCCGAAACGTCGTTGTCAAGAAAACCGTAGTAGCCCAGCAGGCCCGATGCTCCGTAGGGCCACGGGGCTTTCTGAAAGGGAAGCCGTGGCCCGCAAATAGCAACCGAAGGATAGTACTGGTGGGTTTTAGTAAGCAAAAGTCTGACAGAATGGTGTGGCAGATTGAGTAGTTCTGCTGTCTGCGTTGTTGCTATTTAATATTTAGGTACCTACTAAAATAATAATAAACCTTCAATTTATTTAAAATTTCATTTTTTTATGTGTTCCTCCCACTAGGTATTACCTTTTGTATCGTTTACAAATTTTTCACAAACATTTACGCTAATATAAACTAGACATCATCTAGTCACGTGGAAATCAAACCTGGAAAAAGCAGTGAAGCATCCAATCTGCTTACTAAGTGAACTAGGTTTCGTCAATTTTTTTATTATCTTTTTTCGCACTATTCCTTAGCCAGTATACAGTAATTGTATATATTTTGTACTGGTCCGCTATTTAAAAAAACTCATTCAGCCGAACATAGAACCTCCTCCTTTTTGAAGTAGGTTAAAAAACATTTTTTAATTCCCATATAAATGCTGATATACCTATTCTTTTGTTTTTAAATGTCGGGGGAGGATTGGAGGAATTACTCTTGAATTGTGGGTGCGTGCACAAACATGTGTACTCATATGCACAAGATAACCAGACCCGGAACAACTATCTAAAGGCTATATACATGTAAATATTTGTTCCGTGCTGGAACTGATAACACGCACCAACCATTGCGCCAACCGTGCAAGGAGAAATTGACTGACATAACAAACGCACAGCCGAAACTACGGGGACTAAAAGTGTGAAATTTTGCACAAGGTTTCCTTTTATGACGTAGTGAGAACTAAGAGAAGATTTTCTAAAATTTCTCCCCCTAAAGGAATCAAACGGGGTTCCAAAGTTTGTATGGAAAAACCATAAAAAACCTATTTTTACACGGGCGTTGCCGGTATAGCTTCTACTAGCGCGCTAGTAGAAGCTATACCCTATTCGCGTTAAGATTAGACACTTAAGGGGCCGGCGACGGATGAATTTCCATACAAACGTAATACCACGCTCATTTGCAGTTGGAGCATATTTCCAAAAAACAAAAAGCAATTTTAAGCAAATTGTATTTCGCACTTTTTTACAGCGTAAATGGCAAAACATGCCATTTGGCTTTTCCTGTATTAAAGATTACAATATTTCTAATATTCTCGACGTAGGAACCTAGATAAATATTGTCTATAACCGAATACCATCATAATAATAATAATAATGGGGGGGGGGTGATATACCGGTGGGCTACTATTTATTATATTGAATATTTAAAAATATAATTTATGTGTACTTAAGCTGAATAAACGAAATAATAATAATATTCCACAACTATCACACAACGCCGTCTAGTCCCAAGCTAAGCAGAGCTTGTGTTATGGTTACTAGACAACTGATAAACATACTTATATATTTCTAAATACATACATGTTATAGATAAATTACACCCAGACACAGAACAAATGATTATGCTCATCACACAAACATTTGTCCTGGGTGGGAATCGAACCCACGACCTCCGGCATAGCAGTCAGGGTCACTAACCACTAGACTAACAGGCCAGTCAAATAATAATATGTTGGAAATATGCTTCAATTGCAAATGAGCGTGGTATTACGTTTGTATGGAAATTCATCCGTCGCCGGCCCCTTAAAGAAACCTTTCAACCGATTTTAACTTCTATTTCGTATGCATAAGGATGGCATTAAAAGCAAAAAGTATACAATACCAACTATTTACTGCAGCCGCCTTTATCATGCCACCAAGGTTGTAAAAGTCAAAATCAGTTGAACGGACAGTAATAAACGGTTTTCATAATTAATGTCTAACGTTATTTTGAACAGAGTATGTATGTAGTTTTATCCATGAGGAATAGAGAAAAAAAGTCAAAGGAGCTTTTTAGTTTTCATCAAAATCGAGCCTGAGGCTTCTTTGACTCCTTTTCACTATTTTTTTAAACTATTGATAGGATTCCTCATAAGATTGGATTTCATTATCCTTACCATCTTGAAAAAAACGCTAAATAGGCATAATGTTATGTTGAGTCTCTTGATAAAGTATTACGTAGGTATGGGTTTGAGTTTTGTAACATATTGGAGATTTTGGTAAAAAAAATGGCTTGTTGAATTATTTCGAGAAACCTGTTATTTTACCGGTTTAGTAGGTACTAGTTTTAAATTATTATTTTTCACATAGGTAGGTAAACTTATTGCTTTACTACGATCGACGATCCTGATAATATATCCTGTTGCTTGAATACCGTATTATGAGACACAATAGAAAAACAATGAGAAAGCGAACTCCTGCGTTTGTTTATTTAGTGCCTTATGGTGTACAAACTTGATATAGTGATATGAAAGAAAAGGGAGTTAGCGATAGTTTGACGGGTGACAGGACAGAATGGAAGAAAAAAACATGTTGCACCGACCCCAAGTAATATGGGAAAGGGCAGGAAGAAGAAGAAGGGTGTACAAACTTCCTTAATACTCTAGAGTTGTAGATCTAGAATATAAGTCGATGTGTAGACCGAAGTAAGTTATTTTACTGTCCCCCGCGGTTTAACCCGCCTCTTTGATTAGGTACTGCTAGAGACTATAAACCGAAGATTCGGTTTTGGTTTTGGTTTCAATAATTTTAATACGTATGCTTTGCCGTAACATGCCTAGGGAGAGGGGCTACATTAGGAGAGATACAATCCGCAGGGCAGTTTTGTGGCAAACTGTTGGGCATTAGCGTCCCTACGGACCCGATATCCCGGGAGAATTTTTGTTGTTCATTTCCGCCTTGCCTTTATTGGCCGGCTTGAGTGGAGATTCGCAAGAGTAAACGTGCTCGGGAGAAGAATATATAATCCAATAAGGTGCTGGTAGGGATCTTGACCATACTTCCTCGGTTGTCCTGATAGCCGTGATACCTCTCCACTCCTCAAGCACTTCAGGATATGTTGCCCTCTTGTTACTACGTCACTTCGTGCTACTGACTGTTTTCGGGGGCCCATTTGTTGAGAGTGCCAGTCACCCCCTTCCTTTTTACCAATGGAATTTAAAAACATTGTTCAGGCAGGGGCCTGGACTTAACATAGTTTCTGGTAACCAGTTCATTTAAGAATCCTAAAACCATAGCCCTAATGTTATTATTTTCTAATGTTGTAATGGTTTCCCACCAACCTGGGGTTGTCCTTGGATGCACTAGCACAGCGCGCAGGTACAGGGTTAATCGCCAATTAATACCATGTTTCATTAAAAGCTTCAAAGGGAGGCCCCTTTGCGATTTGGTTTCGACTCCTCGTACACCTTCCAAAAGTCCAGGAACCCTAGGGGGGTGCTGAGACATAATAACCCATTATAATAAGGAATACTCAGCTCGATTGTAACTAACGTCTTTGAGCTGACAGTTGTGATAGATAGGTACCGTCAAAAACACTTCCGCTTGACCGCCGCTAAGTTCATTTTTGCTTGCACTCAAATCGAAAATTTCAAAGGGTTTGGTTTGGCGTCGTGCCGCAGGATTCAAGCGAAATTTTTTTAAAGTGATCAGGCAGAAATGACTGTTTTCGTGTCCTATTCACTAGGGTCGTGTGTTTGTGACTGGGTACTCCATCTCGTTTAGATCTTCAATTCCCATAGGTGACAGAACAGCAGGCTATTTGGTCGTGGATGTGCGACCCTGGCGGAAAACGTGACAGTGTTTGTCGAATATATCCGACGTATGCTGTTAAAAGGTTAAAAACTGACAGACTCGTTCGTCTATGTGTGTATTTATATACTATATTTTTTGTGTTTTATAAATGTTACCTAAAACTCTATGAATAATTAACCGTATCGAATATAGTTAGGAATACCTGATTGTAACGAATTAATTTTATTTTTTGTCCATTTTTTTTTACCACGTAAGATTTGGTTTCGGTTACGGTCGAAATTGGAAAATCAAATCAAAAGCATTTATTTCAATTAAACCATTAATCACTTTTGAATATTCAAACGTCGGTCAGTCCAAAAAAAGTGAAGCTAAATTGCCCAGCACTGTAGTACTCGGATATCTATGCATGTTACTCGTAGCACTGCTCTGCTTCTGTCGGTTAAAAATGGAAATAATGAGAAAAATATTTTCTAACATAAATTAATTTTTTTTTTTCTATTCGAACTAGTAGTTCCTGAGATTAGAGTATTCAAACAAACAAGGAAACTCTAGCTTTATAACATTAGTATGCAATTTTGATGCCAAATTCAATTTAAGTTTACCTTATTACTAACTAAGAAAATTAATCATTAGTTCCATAGAATTACCAACGAAAATGATTCCCTTATGATATATTCCCATGTGATATCAGCAGATCCGTTCCGTATTTACGTACAAACTTAAGGCGTATAGTCCCTGGAACATCTGGCAGGAGTTAAATGAACACAAACTCGTACAGCCGCGTGCAAAGAGCTCCGATGACCTTTTAAACTATTTTCTAACTATTGATTGATTGACATATACTATGTACATTCTGAAGAACACTTCACCAGCAATTTTTTTTGTGCATACATATTTCTAAAGATCAAAGCGATCAGTGGGTCGTCTTAGGGGTGGATTTTTAGGAGTTGGAGTATACGCTTAGGGGCATTATGAGCAGCAAAGAAAAGCAAAAAAAATCATTCCGTTAAAAAAAAATTTGGGACTTAGAAAATTAAAAAAAAAGATTTTTTTTCGGAATTCTGTTTTTTTTTTTGCTGTTTTGGGCTTTCAATAAAAACATTTTATTTTTGGTTAAAAAATTTTTCGCCATAGCACCCCTAAGGCTAGTCGCACGAAAAAATCATAATATTGTTCATAAATATCATAATACGAGTATTGTTCAATAATGTTGTTCTTGAATCTATAATAAACATATTTTTTTGCAAACCTAGCCGTTACCGAGGAGTAGGCTTCAGAAAGTCACTGTTTTATAGTACTGCTCGGGCGCTAAGGCCTTAAACATATTTTTTATCATCGAAAACCCGTTTTAATTTGAACGCATGACGTTCGATTATTTGTATATAGCTCCGAACATTGTCTGAGTAGCCTAGTCGCTCTCGAGACGTGTGTTTAAGAGCTCGCACATTAAAATTTAATTTCGTTTTGATAGTTATCGATTCTCTAGTCAATCGCGTTAATGAACTAACATAGTTTGTAGTGTCACGTTATTAATTGCTGATATCATTATTATTTGTTCAAAATGTGTTCTCCTAAACTTTTTGTGGTCATATGCCTGATATTTAGTGCAACTTTAGCATCAAATTCAACACAAGAATCCATTGGTTTTCCTGAGGCAGAAGAGGATCCGAATCTAGTGAACAAAGATGTGAGTACGGATATAAATTTCGTAAACAAGTTTCTTGTGAAGTAGGCAACTATATAGACAACAAAAATAGGAATATCGTTTTCCTTGTGTGAAACATGTTTTTTTAAATTATCCTCTTATAATGGTGACTATGAAGGCAGCGAAGATTTTTTGCTTTACGTTGTAGATGTTTTTTTTGACAAAAAATTTACCACAACTTGATTTTATTTATTACTGGGTAAGCGGGCAAGTTCGTCTGTAGGTGTAGCTACATACCTACTCGTAGTGGGTTTTAACTAAGGAATAAATGTATATATACCTACCTACATACTACTAGACATTAATCATTATGTGTCTATTAAGTAAAGATACTTAACGAGTGTCCGTACTAGTCGCGTCATCGTATCATTTTGTATCAAAGCAGTAAATATCTCGGATGACCTTCCATTGGCCGGCGCTCGTAGGTCATGGGTCTCTGATCCAACCAGTCACGTTATTTATTCATAACTATTAGAGTCGTTCACATCAAAATTAAGATATGCTATCGATTTAATTTACACTTAAGTTCCTAGAAAAAAAAAAAACAAAGTTGATTGATTAAAATTTTAAAACATTCGTAGCGACAGATCGCGCGTGTTTATCAAAATTTAGAATTTGTTAGTCCAACTATATTAATATGAAAATAGTATCAACAAATTATATATGGGTAATGTGATATGTATGTAACTGTTTACAGGAACTAAATGAGAGCTGGAAAGACATATGTATGTTGCTGTGCCTATACCAATCAAAAAGTTTGTCATGATTGTAAATATTATCACAGTTGAAAAAGTGACTAGCGAGTTTGGTTTACCACACTTAGTTTTACCATTTAATTCATTAAAGAAAGGTTAAAACCCCAAGCGAACGCCGGCGTTCTCTCCCTTTTTGTCTTTCTCTGATTACGGTAATAGAAAGGTTAAAAACGGGTACAATATTTATGAATCTTTTGCTACCGATATGACCTTCGTAATACCTACAAATAATATGTAGCCTAAGAATCAAACCCAAGGATCCGAAAATGCGCGTGAATTATAAACTAACGTATTATGAAGTAGGGATGGGATTCTTCTTGGAGTTTATCGAAACCAATTGGTGTAAAACATGACTTAGCTTAGTAGTCGAAAGGGCTACTGCAAAGCAAGGCCCTGGGTTCAATTGTGTAATTATGCAAATACGACACGGTTGGCCCAGTGGTTGAGCGGTTGGCTGCTGCACTGCGTCGCGGGTTCGATTCTCGCATGGAATAAATTTTTGTATGACCTATAGATGGTTGTTAGTCAGCTTGCGAGCTTAACCTATAGTGTATTTTCCTTACAGAAAACCTTAATGAGATAGAAGTTTAGTACGTGAGGACTATCTACCTTTAAGTGCACAACAAAACTTTTTTTTCAATACACTTACTCGAAAACAGGCTCTTATCGCATTACGAATAGGTTCGACATGCCATGTTTATCACCCTCGTGTTTTTTTTAAATTTATCATAACAAAGGGCTTTTTCATTCCTATATCGTCACGGTTAACTGTGATTATTATTTTTTTTAAAGCAAAGAGGTTGATACTTTTAAGGTTTTAATATTTAATAAAAAATATAATTGTGTTCTATGAACAGAATGTCATGAATAAATAAGATTGTTTACACAATAATTTGTTGTTTTCAATAAATTAACATTATCTGTGTTCTAAATTCAAAAATATTTGAATTTCTATGTATACGGTTTACCTTTGCTTCTTCTTCAACCTGCAAAGGTAAAGCGTGGGAAAAAAATCTATTAAATTTATTATTTTTTATTTGTGTTACATATATTTTGTGAAAAAAATTTTGGATTTAAGATTTGAAGAGAATTCTTTAGATGGTGCCGGCGCCGTCAGATATTGTGATTAAGTTAAAAAATACTCGCGGTAGCTTGCTGCCATCTAAATCAAAACTAAAATGTATGGCGACTTTGGAAAATTTTCTTCACTACAAAAAGAAAACAACGCGTCGTAATTTTCAGAGAAAGTAAGTATTTCTTCGTAAGTGTATTGAAAAACGTCGTTTGATACACGTAGAGATTTGTTACTGCAGCACTCGGCTCCATAACACCCTCGCCTATTCGGCTCGGGTGAATTTCGCCTCGGTTACAATGACAAACTTTCCCCACTTGTATCAAAATGTACTATACAAGGTGTCGTTTTGAAGCTGCAAAATATTTCAGGAGGTAATTATGTTAGTGATTCTCGACCCGAATCAATAATAAAATAAGTAGGTAATTTTTTTTTTTTTTATAACTGCGCTTTTTTTTCACACACACAAACACGGAACAATAAAGGGCGTTTTCACACACACTAACTCGCAACGATAGTTTCATAAATAATGTATCATCCAATCATCATCCCGCACGCCACACCCTAGCCACGCCCCCGCGGCCATCGATCAATCGATTTAGTTTAGAGTAATTAAAAAATTAAATAACAAGTATTACTGATTATTGACCAGGTATCGTTTTTTTGTATGACTATTTATGAGTTTTACTACAACCTCCTGAAATATTGTGCAGTTTTAAAACTGCACCTTGTATTTTATGAGTATTGGTCGCGCTTGACCACTGTCTCACCTGATGGTAAGCGGCGATATGGTTGACGATGGAGCACACTTACCTAGAAATAACCTATTCACATACGACTTAAATACCTCCAGGTTGTAACTATCAGGAAACACAGACTCCGGAGGGGAATTCCACTCCTCTTTATAACTATAACTTTAAAGTATTGTTTCCAATTTCTGGATTGGGTATCAAAATAGCGTGATTCAGTAGTTATTTCCTTGAGTAGGTTTAGTTATTCTGCGGAAGGTTGTTTTCTTTGGTCATGTCACCGCTAAAGCCATATTTTATTTATTAATCATTTGTGTACCAATAATAGCGTCAAAATATAAACACTTAAATATGTATAGCACCTACGTATTTATCTTATTCGGTTTTCCCAAGTGCAACGAATAAACGTGTTAAACGAACACACTTGCACAATTTAGTCATTTTTGTTATTTTTTATGAGTTCTGCAAACTTTCGATTGATATCATCTGCTTATTCATTAAACCCCAAGCGACCGCCGGCGTTCGCGCATCTATTGTCTTACTATTGTGTCTCTAATTGGCGGTATCTGAAAGGTTAACGTCGATGAATAAATATGATATTAATTTTCACAACCCAACCAAGTATCTAAGATCCAAATAGGCAACCCAACGTTTTTATGTTCTAAAGGCTTCATACTTTCGGTCCGGTGCAGTTTTCAAAAAAAAAAAAATGTTTGGCTAGGAATTTCTTAGGCAACCCACCCGCGTTATATTATTTAATATACTAGATTTGTCATAAAATACGTTTCATCCATTAAACAGACCGGTGAAGGTCGTTCTTAATCGTATCCTCTACTACTCGTATAGGTGAAGATGAGTTGTTTGAAGATACCTAAACTCGTTAAAAAATAAAAGACCCGGAATGTAACTTGGAACGAAACTAAAAGAAACAATAAATAATAATTAATTCAGAATCAGAATCAGTCTTTACAAAAAGTCTTTATAAAATTATAAAAAGTCATTAAGAAAAAACAGACAGTGCGTTTCACTTAAGAAGTTCTTTCGCAGTAATGTTGGCAATACGGAAAAACAGTGTTGCAATATTTTTACCATTGAAAGTAGGTACTTAATATCAGGGAGATTAACTGATATTTCGTTACTTTTAACAATTGCCTTTTAATTTTTTTTTTCTTTTGGAAACTGTAAAAACTATTTTTGAATAAAGTCTGACGCCAGGCTCCATTCCGATTGTCCTGCAATTCTTTCAAATACCGAAAACGCCACACTACAATATCATACCTCTCCATTGACAACTTCCTTTTAGACTTGATTTTTTTTAAATAAAATCCTATTCCCCTCATAGTTCTCCAAAAAGTGTTGCAACTACCGTTAAAATCGATTTCGTTTCGCATTTTGTGCAACAATTTTGCTAGAGTAGACAGCTCTTTTCTTTTTTAATAAGAAATAAATAGGTCCTTACTTTTTAGCAAATTAAAAAAAAATACACTGCAGTATCGAAATATCTTTCTGGCTAATGTTGTATTGGGAAAAGTATTCCCAATACATTGTCTGGCCAAAAGTTACGATTCTATTTCAAACTAGCTGACTCATCAGAAGTGGTCCTGTAAAAAAATTCATACTTAAATTCTACCTATAAAAATCATTTCTAGTGGTGAGTTACCATGACGTTAAAAGTAAGATTGTTTAATAGTAGTTTATGTGACTAGGGGATAAAGCTGTGTCTTTAAGTCGCGGGCGGCATGTTGAATTCCGAACGAAACGAAGGTTGCTGATTTTAATCCCGAACGATAGTGAGGGATTTATAAAATTAACTCCCGAGCAGTGCGAGGGAGTTAATAAAGAAACCTGAGTGAAGTGAGGAATTCAAGCCGCCCAAGACAAAGACAGCTTTATCCACGTGTTGCATACTCTACTTTTTACACCATCTGTGAGATAATTAAAAAACAATTTGGTCGACCAAATCATATATTAGAGAAATATAAGTATAATATTTATATTAAGTTCATCAAACAAACAAAATTCACTACTCCAAGATTCTATACTTTCAATTTTCTATAATGCTCCCGTCAGTAAGCAGGTTTTGTTCTATTTTCTTTTTTTGTTAGTGGCCAGCTTGAATTTTGAGTCAACTTGTGTGATGCACGTACATTTTAATTCACAATGTTGACGATTTTTGGTGTTCCATATTCAAATCTCATTATTCCCTAGGGATCGGCCATACTGCATTATCTCCCTAGGGATAGAATGACTTGCTTTAAGTGAGGTTTGTATGACGTATAAAACGACATTATCGAGCAGGTAGTGTAAAAAGAATAAAACAATCTTATCTTACTTTTAATTCCAGTGTGGGTAAGAGATGGCGCTAGACAACCTGTATAGCTCTGTCTCTTACCCACACTGGAAGAGGAATAAAACAATCTTACTTTGAACGTCATGGTAACCCACTAGTAAATTATTTTCATTAAAACATTATTTCAGTTTTAATATTCAGAAAGCTTCTGACAGATAAATCCTGTCCAAATTCTCAAATGATGCGCTTACCGACGAACAGTATTCTTTTTCGTTGTTTTCAATATATCATTGTTACAAAAGTTCTACATGGTAATCTAAGTCACAAAATAGATATAAAACAGAAGACAATCTCATGTATGTACTTCACTTTTTAGGGTTCCGTAGACGACTAGGAACCCTTATAGTTTCGCCATGTCTGTCTGTCCGTCTGTCCGTCCTCGCTTAATCTCTGTGACCGTTAGCACTAGAAAGCTGAAATTTGGTACCAATATGTATATCAATCACGCCGAAAAAGTGGTAAAATAAAAATTGGAAAAAAATGTTTTATTAGGGTAGCCCCCCTATACAAGGTGCAGTTTTAAAACTGCACAATATTTCAGGAGGTTGTAATAAAACTCATAAATAATCATGTAAAAAAACGATACCTGGTCAATAATCAGTAATACTTGTTATTTAATTTTTTAATTACACTAAACTAAATCGATTGATCGATGGCCGCGGGGGCGTGGCTAGGGTGTGGCGTGCGGGATGATGATTGGATGATACATTATTTATGAAACTATCGTTGCGAGTTAGTGTGTGTGAAAACGCCCTTTATTGTTCCGTGTTTGTGTGTGTGAAAAAAGCGCGGTTATAAAAAAAAAAAATTACCTACTTATTTTATTATTGATTCGGGTCGAGAATCACTAACATAATTACCTCCTGAAATATTTTGCAGCTTCAAAACGACACCTTGTATGTAAAGGGTGAAGTGATTTTTTTTTTAATTTTAACCCTAACGTGTGATATATCGTTGGATAGGTATTTAAAAATGAATAGGGGTTTACTAAAATCATTTTTTGATATTGTCAATAATTTCGGAAATAATCACTCCAAAAGTAAAAAACAATGTGTCCCGCCCTCTAACTTTTTAACCATAAGTTTAGAAAATATGAAAAAAATCTGAAAAGTAGAACTTTATAAGGACTTTCTAGGAAAATTATTTTGAACTTGATGGAAAGAACAGTTTTTGTACAAAAAGACAAAAAGGTTCTACAAAATAATTTCTGGACTAAGTTTGTAGTATAATCGTATTTGCAAGCATTTTTTTAAACTCATAAGTGGGTACACTTATTGTGACGGACGGGAAACTACGGAACCCTACACTGAGCGTGGCCCGACACGCTCTTGGCCGGTTTTTATACCTACGCTCGGTAGACGCACTCACGCAATGAGCGTTTGAGCCGGAACTGTTCGACGAATGGTCCGAGACGCTCCGAGATATATATATGAGCTGTGTCTATGTGTGCGTTGCTCGAGCGCGCTTTGTATGTAGATTGACTTCTGTACCTATCTACTCAGTCTACTTTGTGTCTAAGTATATAGTTACCATTGAACGTGGCAATGCTACCGGTCTTCTGTCTTCTATTTTGTATCAACATAATATCTACATATATTTTGTCATTAAGCATTTGTATACATATGTAGATATATGTTGTGAAAAGAAGTGAAATATTTTTTATTGCTTCAAAAAACAAACTATTTTTCCTAATTACCAATTACATATGTCTAACCTATCCTCCCGTCCCTTTTTACTCAACCGTTTCCGTTCCTAGAACAGATCAGTCTCTTCGGTGGGACAGGAAATCGTCCCACCCGTTTGCTTTGGTCTATAGCGTTGTCGTCTGGCATTTAAAGGGACCCATTTTGTGCTTGTTTTAACCCATTTCTTGTTTAACATATGGCAAACATTTCCAGCCCGATCCCATATAAGCTGGCTTTTTGAGTATAACATCCATGTACTTTATAATATAGCCTTTTTTTCCTTAACATTTATAAAGAAAGAAAGAAAGAAATATTTTGTAAAAATAAATAAAAGACAAACTAAATAGTAAAATAACAAAAAAATTGGATGTAGTAACAAAATCGTGTGAATAAGATTCCAAATTGTTAAGGTCCCTTTCGGGTAAGGCCTCCTCCAAGGTTTTCCAGTTGGATCTGTCTCTGGCCTTGTTAATCCAGTCAGCTTCTGCTGTTATTTTTATTTCATCGGATCAGCTCTCGTATGGGCTACCTCTGCTCTATGTACTTTACTAACCATTTAATTATTTTTTTCCAGAACCGCCAGCCGGTGTACATCCCATCTATGTGTCCGGAGAACGAGCTGTATTACCCAGGAGACCAGAAGGATGACTGGATATGTGACTGCAGACCAGGTGAGAACTGTCAGATGTATAAGATACTAGCTGTGCCCGCGACTTCGATCGCGTGGACTACAGGATTTTGAATTTATTTTTTCTAAAATAAAAGTAGCCTATGTTACTCCTTATTACATCAGCTACCTGCCAAAAAAAGTCCCGCCAGAATCGGTCCAGCCATTTCAGTGATTAGCACGGACAAACAGACAGATAGACAAAAATTTAAAAAATGTTATTTTGGTGTATGTACCGTATATATATATTCATATACATGTAGTAAAAAGCAGTTATTTCAATATTAAAAACAGACACTCCAATTTTATTTATATGTTTGATAATTAGCTAAATTTACAACTGATATTAGGTCCCAGATATGTGGTTACACGCTCGCTGCCGAGCCATATTTCATGGTCTTTTAGCCAGTGCGTATGAGGTCTTTTAGATGGTAAGTTGAACTTCTTTGCAGAGCGTATGAGACCTTTCTGGCCTCATAAACTTTTGTTTCTATAAAACACCGCCGTAACGCTTCTTGAGAGAATCAATTATATATATTTTTGTCTCTGTTATAAGAAAAGTTAACATAGCAGTCCCCCGCACGGAGTGAAAGAAAGCGATTTTGACTGCCACATATGCGAGAAGTTACGCATGTGGCTTTTTCGACCTCATATACAGTGAGCGTGTTAATAAAAAACACATATTCTCGGAAAACCTCCCTTACCCTCATTCTGGGACAGTCATAAATATTGCGATTCAATAATAACTAATTCAATTTAATTTTTTCAGCATACTTGTATCATCCGAAGTCAGACAGGTGCTGGCCAGCCTACAGAAGAGGTCCCTGTCAAGATGGAGAGTACCTGCTTCTAACAGCAGACTCGGCAATCCCTATTTGCGAAAGAAATCCGTGTAGCATTGACAGCTACGTGTATTTCAACGGAAGGTGTGAACAGCTGGCCACGATAGCGCCTTGCAGGCACATGTGGCCCATCCCTGCAGCCTTGGCTGTCAACGCCACCACCTTATCTATTACCTGTGAGAAAATGAACCTTGAGTCTAGGTTTGGAGAAGACACCCGACCCCTCGTCCGCGCGGACTGCCCACTAGGCTGCAAACGAAGTATTACCGCTAAATGTGTTCCTATTTCCGGATAATGAATAATTTATTTTAAGTTTAACCATATGACCATAAATACCTTTACCTAATTATGCGTATTTTATTTTTAGAAAAACAATTAGCAGTAACAATTTTAAAACAGCAATTTTTATAATCGTGCATAAATTCGCGCGCTTGTCACGCTAAATTTCATGTGGCTGCAAAAACTCATTTTAATTCCCAACTTGTAACCGGTACTATGAATGCGCGTGTGAAACATGCAAGTAGATTTTTAAAAGCTATTATAGAATAGGGGAATCAATATTCACTTCGTTGATTAAGTTACAAATCCCCCAAAAGTTGTAGAGACATGGTAATATCAGCCTAACCTTGCACGGTATGGCACGAGCTCGGCGCCGGCGGCAGCGCGGTGCTCGCGGCTATGGCAACCGTCGGGCGTCCCTCGTGTAGCCATGGCGACTCTGCCGTCATTGTGCCACACCATGTCCCTGTCATCGGCGTTTATTTACCAATTACCACAATGGACATCGACGTGGCCGTCTGCACGCACGATTATCGACAACCCTCATGATACAATCGCTACCCAAACGACACCCCACCTCTCAGTTTTATTGTGTTTCGTTACTAGAAGCTAGTTGTAGCAGTAAGTGCTCGGAAGGTTAAGGTTGATTGACGGCTCGGTGGAAAGTTTGAAACATTTCCCAAGTGAAAAGTGCACCTTTCTAGAAAGTATTCCACGTAAGAACATGCAGCTGAAATGTGGTAAGTTTTATAACGACCTAGCTAGTTAATAAAAAAATTAGAGTGCATGCAAAAAACAGAAGAAATAAAGTGTGGTATGAATTATGTCAACTGTATTAAAAAGCTTTTAGAATTTTTACTGTTTATTTCTATACTATTAAAGTAAAAGCAATAAAGCCGGTTCTTAAGTGGTGTAGTGTAGCTTCAGTGAGCAATGCGACGGCTGATCGTTTAATTTCCATATAATCGCAAGCGGAGTCGAGCTTGCTCCTATCGCGATTGATCGCTGACCCATATTCCCGGCTGGCACAGTGGCCACTGACCACCACAACATTCTACTCACCCTCATTAACTTACTTGACGTATATACGACCTTCGCCGATTTTTTTGTTGTGGCAGCCAGCCGGAATGTTATTTCCTCTCAGTTGGCAGATTACTTAGTTGATTAAGTCGAGGGAAATAACGATAGGAAATATTGCTTCAATAAACCGTAATACGATTTATTTGCCAAACTAACGTGGCTTAGTGGAGCCGCTTGATTTGATGATGAAGTTAATATTTTAGAGTTACAGTAGGTACATGTAGCATCTACAAGACTTGTTCTATTCTATAAATAACGTGAGTAGCACAAATGCTTAGTTTAACATCGTATTCTTGTATTAACGAACGTGGGGGCTACGTTACCACCTCGAAAGCTACGAATGCATGTTAAAAAGTATATGTTTCATAATAATTTACATAATTAACGTTCAAGTCTCAGCTTTTAAATGCTTAATTATGCGTTTTTGTGAAAAACGTCTGAAGTCTAAGCTTTATGGAATTGTTTTGAGCTTTTATAACTGCTTGTAAAAGTTATTTTATTAGGATTGTTAAATATGCATAAGTAATAAAATTTCATAATAATTGTAAGTATATAAAAATCTTAGAAAATACTACAATCTTAAATCCATAAAAGAAAGTAGTAAAGTAAGTACGTAAGGTAGTTTGTCTGTTCTTTTGTCTGTCTTTTTGTGGGCTGTCATCGAGTGCGCTTGCGCCTGTTGTCCAATATGAAAGTGAAACTCTCCAAAGCGCCCAAAGCGCTTATTACTTTATGCAAATTACATGAGAGAGTGTTTCTGTCTAAATACCTTATTATCAAAATTCTACACAAGACATCGTAGACCAAAGATAAACACATGATGCACTTTCTCTTCAATCACGATGTTGTGTTATACAAATCATATAGTTATACAGGATGTCTTTGATATCGACGCACAAACGAATACCATGGATCCAGTACATGATTCTGGACCCCCCCGTGGTAGAATTTTTCGTTGGTTGTTTTCTAATTTTTTTTTTAAATCTTTACGTTTTTTTAAATTTAAACTGTATAAAATCGTTATTCTTACATATTTAGTGAAAAAAATAAATGAATTGAATTACTTTTGCAATTAAAAATGTCATCGAATTTGATTAGAATAACGATCCGATTTCCGATGACTTTATCGGAATAGATTAATTAATTTATATTTTTTAGTTTTTTTTACTAAAAATATCATCGGGGTTGGTTAAAATAACGATTTTACATAGTTTAAATTTTAAAGAGAACAGTTTTTTTTTAAACAGTTAGAAAAAAGCCGACGAAAAATTCCACCACTAGGGGGTCCAGAATCATGTACTGCATCCGTGGTTTTCGTTTGTGCGTCGATGTCAAAGACACCGTGTATGTTATGGTTTTACCTATTAAAGTACATAGTATTCAAATTCCAGATTAATAAAACAAAAGCCACTAATTGCTCGATAGCATGTTATTGTGGATGGTGGGCGTGCCTGGTCCTACTTGTACATACGGTGATGTATTACGTAGGGGCTACTTGTTCACTGCAGCTGTAACGCCCGGCTTACCCGCACTTTCTACTGACTGACGCGTCAGGCTTGACACTTCGCACACGAAGGGAAAAGTAAACATCGCGAAGAACCAGGTCGACACACGGCCTACTTCGCTATATATTTCCCCCTATTTAAATATTGGCTGAACTGATATGGTGAAGAATTAAATCGTTAAAACAACCTGTATATCGTATCTAGTTTTGTTTACAGAGTTGTATGAATGGTGACTTCTGTCTGAAGGATTGTTAAACCCAATTTCTAGGAGACACTTGCAGAAAAACTTCTAACTCCTTGAAGCCATATTGATGGTCATGTTTTGGCGCAGCCGTGAGGCCCACGATTTCATTTTCAACTTCTTTTTTGTTTCTTTTATACCTACCTACCGGACACCGGTGGTGTTTGTGTGCTAAATAAAATCCATTTTCTTTCTTTACCTAATTCGACTGTGGAGTTACGTCCCAAACAATGGCTTACCTCTTGTGCCCTCTGGGCGTCAACATCTGCAGTCTTAAAGACCTACATAAACAAAGCAAATTCTAACGCTTTTACCATGGCTGAATGTTGGCAAAACATAATATGGAATCATTCTGGCAATGCTGCCCGTACTCGAATCTGGACACATGTGTGTAGATTTGTTATTAGGTTATTTATTATTGTTTTATTAAATGTATTTTTAGTTTGTAAGCTTCTATTGTGCAACGCCTTGGACATCCTCCGTAACGTACGTAATGCACGAGTGCTTGTAAATAAATACATTTCCGGATGACAGCTATATGGTGGAGTATCTACTTCGAGTGCCCTTTGAGCCTGAGTGCATTTTGTTTTTAAGTATACGGTACAAACTACACAGTCCTAACTGTGTGTAGGTACAGTATAAATAGATAATATTTAAATGCCTTATGTCCATAATATTGTTATTGACTTTTAATAAAAATATGGAACCATTGATACGACGAAGGAAAAGAAAGAACTGCTTGCACCCAAATGTTTGTTTAATTAAATAATCATAACACTCTAACAGACACGTCCAGAGGTATTATAACTAACACTTGAAATAAATAGATTACTTACCTAATTATTAACTTAATTGTTTACAATTATTTTCTTCTAATAATATTTGAGCCGCTTTAACAAACGGCAGATACTGGCGGCCTGGTCAAATAAGATAGATAAATAAATTCTTTATTGTACACCAAAAATAAAGCAGTTACATAAGAAACTTAAAATTAATAGGGTGCCACAATGGTCTTATCGCTAAAAGCGATTTTTTAAAGACAACCTTAGGATGGATTTGACAGAGAAGGAGAAAAAGATACGCAGATAGTTCGTGGTGTACTGTTTACATATATACAATACATAAACTAGCAAAATTACATATATTATAATTAAGAAAACATAAAAGTTTCTGGTCAAATAAGTTTCGTTACAAACGGGCAAAGTTATGGATTTTAGTCCTAGCTGAGTGTTATACATTTTCTATTGAATTAGATGATTGATTTAGATATTTGTGTAGTTGAGAATCGCAAACAGCCTGTAAATTTTTTAATAATATTTTTATTTCCTCGCTTTATCTATATATTTATCCGAGTTTGAAGTTAATGACTGCAAAAAGTTAAAAGAACCTTCATAGCATGAGTTATCTCTTTACAATGATATCATTCATTGCTGTAAAGCACGTCAGTACGTAAATAGGTTCACAGCCTGGCCTAGGCGGGCTGAAAATAAAATTGTAGGCATTGCTTTAATTATAATTTACCGGCTTGGTTTTTTACAACATGGCTGGCCCTTTTCAGTTAATATTGGGGGCAGTGGGTCAACTCAACTTCAGATCTAAGGAAATTACGAAAAAGCACGAGAACGATTTTAAATACGTCCTTGGAGGTTGCGTGAGAGAGTAGCAAGTAATTTTGCGTGTAATTTGGGCGTGAAGTAGGTATTCGGTAGGTCAAATACTAACATTTATGTTTCATGTATATATCATTACGTTTATAGGTAAATAAATACAAAAATAAGTACAAAAACAATTAGTGGAATGCTGATAAGGGCTATTGGGACGTTTGTGGTTTGTGTTTCCTGTGTATGGTGTACTAATGGGTTGAAGTGATAAAGTTAATTAAAATTTGTTATTTATCACTATATTTGGCGAGTTAAAAATAACTTGCTTACCGTTATGAAGATACTAAAAGCTGAGTAGGCGCGACTTATTTAAATAACAAATCAATCAATCAAAGCATTTATTTCTAATAAACTATTTACACGTCATGATATATAGGTATATTACAAGTATCTCTGTTTTGTTGATGATAATAGGGTAGTTTCCAGGGTCAAAATAATTACATTTTATTTTTCCGTGTTTTAGACTACAAAAAAATATTGGACAAGAATTTTTTCTTTTTTTGACTAAACAAAAATAACAAAGATATAGCCCATTAAAGTTACGTGTGACGTCACCCCGTGCGAAAAAATGCAGCACGGCGTGACGTTACACGTAACTTTAATGGGCTATATCTTTGTCATTTTTGGTTTAATTTACAAATAAAAAAATACGTGTCCCTTTTTTTGAATAATCTAATAGACGGACTAATTACATTTTATACTGCAACTAGCCCATTCCATTAATTCGTAAGGCACTGTTACCTCTGGGCCACAACTGCTCACCTATCGCGGGTTCAAACCCAGCCAGGCGCATTACTTGTGTAATTTTTTTCATCACCTTTACTCTCAAAACGGTGAAGGAAAACATCGTGAGCAACCCATGTCCTAGAACCAAAAATTCGAAGACATGTCACATCCACCAAACTGCACTGGGCCTGCGTGGTAGATTACGGCCCATTCCCTCTTCTGGAGATGACGCCAGAGTCCTAGTAGCGAGAACATTGTAAGGCTGATTATGCTTATCCTTTATGAATTTACCTGACTTATGCCTAAGTAGTAGTAACAGCCAAATGGGTCGATCCCAACACTTTCTAGGCCGGTATTTGGATGGGTCCATCCATCTTATCATACTGAGATTCCTACGCTCCTCGGACAGCACGTTATGCCGTTATTCCGGCTGCCATTTGTAATTCTCATTTATAAAGAGACTGGATATCATTTAAAGATGTGATATCCAGTTTCTTCAAGGGGTCTATCATGTTACTCACTTAGGTACTCGGTTGTGGATCCTTCTTTTCGTTTGATTTTCAATGGTAAACTCGTTAAACTGTTTGTGCCCAGTAGGTGGCTACGTTAATAGCAGCATCGGTGGTACTCATTAAATCCTTCAAAGTGCAGGCACACTTCGGGCATTCTAATGTGTGGCTCATGTTTTGAACAAGAGCACCGCACTCATATTGAATATCCAACGAGACCATAAAACCCCATTTACCAAGTTGTGTTTCTGGAGGTCTGATAGGTAGTCGTTGTAGTAAAATACTGATATCCAGTTTTTATTTGAGGTGTTAAGACATCCAATGAAGAAGTCATTGGGTTGGAGCGGAAGAGCGTTTCTGACTTTTATTGACTAAAACCAAACCCATGTTCCTTCTTTGCTCAGAAATTCCCCGTGGTGAACTACCTAGGTACCTAAATACGATTTTCAGAGATTAATCAAAGCTTCGGTAGCCAACCTGTAGTGATTTCGCACAAACGTTTTAAAGTAACGACTCAGGTAATGGGTAGTTTAGCATCGTCGTTGACACGACATGTCGGAACTGCCTGTTCACGTATTCAAGGTCTAAGTGCAGAACTTGAATACTGTTCAGTGTCACTGACGACGTACGACGTTATTAACTGGCCGCTTTTACTATCTAGATACCTTCCAGGCTTTAGTAACTTTGGTTTTGGGCCAAGTGAGGCCTCGCCCAAGGTCTTGTACCCAAAGGGTCCTCGCTCGAGGACTAGGGCTATTTAAGAGGGAGGGTTTTTTATAATCGATGAGCTCATGTTTGACCACAATTTCACCTGATGGTAAGCAACGGTGGGGTCGAACACTGGGTTGCGACAGTCGCTGTCTCGTTGTCGAATTTATGAAAGAAAAACTAGGCCTCGCTGATGTGCCTTCGCCCATGTGTAAATTAGTCCACGCTACGCCTCTGGGGTTGAGGGATTGTTCGAAACAGTTACGGCGACCTTGGAATGCAAAGGGCTACTGAAGGAACACAGGTAGTTTTTGGGGTTCCGTACCCAAAGGGGACCCTATTACTAAGACTTCGCTGTCTGTCTGTCACCAGGCCAGGCTATATCTCAAGAACCGCGATAGCTAGATAGTTGACATTTTCATAAATTATGTATTTTTGTTGCCGCTATAACAACAAATATTAAAAACAAAATAAAATAAATATTTAAGGGGGGCTCCCATACAACAAACGCGTTTTTTTTTGCCGAATTTTCCTAAGTACGGTACTCTTCGTGCACGAGTCCAACTCGCACTTGGCCAGTTTTTAATCAGTAAAAGTCTGACAAATCATCTCACTGCAACCAGTGCGGGAGAAGATACAAACAGTCACTCAGTCCGCCGGTGTCGGAAGGGTCCAAGCTACTGGTGGTTAGGGCTCCAAAGACAAAAAACTCCTCACAATGCGAGCGTATCGAGCACTGCTTGTTGTGTAAAGCTATTGATCCAACCGCGAAACGGCAGCAGGTGGTCATCGAGAGTCGAGGCCTATTGCCATCATACCGTTGACGGTAATGACAATCGGCACAGTGACAGCAGTGCTGTAATTAGCCTTTTCTATGCCCGTGTCTGTTTCTGTAACAGCACTCCTAAAAAAAGTCTGAGTGGTAAATCCGCCTGACGCAAGTCTTCACCTGGCATCAGTGTTTCAGGAGGTACGTGTTTTGGATCTGGCGGAAAAAGAACTCGGTATACGTTTCGACAGCTCGGTCACAGTTTCGTAGTAGAATATCGATTACCTCATTTCGGAAGAATTTGGAAAACACTTAAAATGATAGATTCAATATTCAGAAAGTCGTAAAGGTTTAAAACCATGGTCTCGCGGTCGAAACATGGAGAACTTCTCGAGGTCCAATTCTTTTTGCTAACCACGTTCGATTCACCACCAGACTCTAGAGTTTGGGATGGGCGTTGATGAGTCAGCGAGTGAGTCAAGACTTCGCGTTTTACATAACTATACAGAAAGTATTATATACTATTAACTGCCCGGACAAACATTGTTTTGTCATATAAACTATTTCCACCCTTATCACCTGGAGATGTAAAAAATAGCCTACGACCTTTTCCCAGACCTACAAAATCATCATCATTATCATTTCAGCTGAAGGGCAATCACTGTTGGACAAAGGCCTCCCCCAAATGTAGCCAAAACGAACGGTCCTGGGTATCTCGCATCCACCGCATTCCCGCGTCTCTTACCAGGTCATCAGTCCACCTTGTGGGACGCATTCCAACGCTGCGTTTTCCGGTGTGCGGTCGCCACTCTAGAACCTTTCAGAACCATCGACAACACACGAGCACCTGTGCCCTGCCCACTGCCACTTAAATTTGGCGATTCTTCAAACTATTTTGGTGACCTTCATTCTTCATCATCGTATCAGGAATGAAGATTTCTGCAGGAAATCTACCAAATATACTTACATAGACAAAAAAAAAATCACAAACCTCTTCGGAGGAGTTCGGTAACAAACACACGAGATTTTTATATATATTATACCTGTCACCCCTAAACAAAAAAATTCACGCGGCTGCCAGAAAGGTAGCGAAAGAAAAGGGATACAAGTACGTTTGGGTCCGGGATGGCAAAATCCTAATAAGGAAAGAGGATGGACAACAAGCTAAACAAATTAAAAGCCTGGAAGCTATTTCTTTGCTATAAAGCGACCAAAATTGCACAAGACCTTGATCCAGTGTCTAGAATTCAACATCTACTATCAGAACTTTAGAGGTCTTAAGACCAAGTTGCATACTCTCAGGCTAGCTGCACATCTCAATAACTATGATGTAATAATTGGGACAGAGACATGGTTTGATGACAGTGTAAGTGATGGCGAACTACTCGACTCCCGATACATCATTTATCGTAGAGATAGAGCTTCTACTCCTCTTGGCAACAAAAAAGGCGGAGGTACATTGATCGCCGTTTCTAGGGCTATAGACTCGACACGTATAAAGAAATGGGAATCAGATGCTGAGGATCTGTGGGTTAAGCTCAAAACTAACAACAGGAAAGGTAACCTATACATCTGTGCGGTCTATCTCCCGCCACCTGTGCATAATGACCCATTTAACTTGTTTCTGGACAACGTGGGTGCAGCGATTGAAACAACGGGAGACGACGTAATTATTGCTGGGGATTTTAATCTCAGTTTCATCGACTGGTGCGCGGACAATACTCTATCCGGCTCATCGTGTACAACTGCTAAAAACTATGCAAACAGGTTAGGCTACTCATTGATAGATTTTATGTCGTCGAATAGCATTGAGCAAATCAACAATGTCAGGAACTGTCACAATAGAACTCTGGACCTTATCTTGTGCAACTTTCACGGTGGATCTGTCAGTGAGTGTAAAAACCCAATGTCGCTAGTTGATGCTCATCATCCTCCTCTTGAAATCACCTTTAACAATAATTCACCCACACTATTAAAGGGTAAGAGGTCTCTTAAATATAACTACTGGAAGGCAAACTATGCACTTGTTAATGAGAGGCTGAGGAGCATCGATTGGTGGTGTGTGTTTTCGGATCTGGCGGATGTGGACTTAATGGTTAATACGTTGTACGCACATCTAAATAGAATAGTGGATGAGTGTGTTCCTAAATATACCAAACGCAATAACAAGTTTCCTACATGGTTTTCTAAATGTCTGATCAGACTACTCAATGAAAAAGAAAAATTAAGACTTCGTTTCAAAAAATACAAAAATCCTAGGGATAAACATGAATACCGTATATTGGAGGAACGTTCTAAAGAAATGATTAAAAAGTGCTACAGTACATACGTTAATATTACTGAAAAGAACATCAGACTTAATCCGAAGGCATTTTGGTCATTTGTTAAGGCTAAAAAATCAAGCTCAAATGACATTCCATCTGAAGTGCATTGGAACCAAAACGTAGCAACTTCTGGGGAAGATGTGACTAAACTGTTTGCCTCACACTTTTCTTCTACTTTCGAACTTCCGGCTGGTACTCTCGCTCCTCAAATAGAATCTAGCAACTACCCTCAGCTTGCTTTGGGAAGTTGTTACTTCTCAGAGCGAGACGTACTTAAGGAATTAAAAAAACTAAGCACCTGCAAAGGCCCAGGGCCTGACGGCCTACCACCGCATTTCATAAGACGATGTGCCAAACATTTATCATTACCGCTCAAATTGATTTTTAACAAGTCCCTTGCGACTTCCACCTTCCCCACGCAGTGGAAAATTGCACATGTAGTACCGATATTTAAAAAAGGTGAGGCTAATGATGTCAAAAACTATCGACCTATATCGCTCCTTTCAGTTTTCTCGAAGATGTTCGAATCATTAATATGTCCCGTATTAACTTCACTCATTAAAACTCAATTGGCTTCACAACAGCACGGTTTCTGTAACAATAAATCCACTACTACTAACTTAGTCCACTACATTAATGATATAAGCAGATCCGTGGACTCTGGTGTACAAGTAGATTCAATCTACACGGACTTCAGTAGTGCGTTCGACAAAGTAAACCATGTGCTTTTACTACAAAAACTTGAGAACTATGGTGTGCACGGTCAATTTCTTCGCTGGTTTAAATCGTATCTAACGGAACGAAAGCAGAGAGTAGTTATAAAGGGGTATCAATCGCCACTCTATCATTCGACCTCTGGTGTACCACAGGGTTCTCATCTTGGTCCAATTCTCTTTTTGGTATTTGTGAACGATATCATACAGTTCATAAAATACTCAAAATGCTCTATGTTTGCGGACGATCTAAAGATTTATAGAGAGATTGAAACTAGTACCGACATCTCTTTGCTTCAGAAGGACTTAGACGCAATTCATGAATGGTGTCATAGTAACATGATGACTCTCAATGCTAAAAAGTGTTATCATATAACGTTTACACGGAACAAGTTGATTCAGCCCTCAACATATCACTTAAACGGCACAACTCTTCAGAGAGTTGATTCTATTCGTGATTTGGGTGTCCAACTAGACAGCCAACTAACTTTTGTAAATCACTTTGACACCATCATAACCAAAGCAAATAAAATGTCCGGATTTGTCAAAAGAACTTGCAAGGACTTCCAGTCAACTAGTACGTTTAAGGTTCTCTACAACACTCTAGTGAGGAGTATACTGGAGTATGCGTCTCCCGTATGGAATCCAACGTATCGTGTCCATATTGACAGAATTGAACGCATCCAAAAAAAGTTTACAAAATACCTGTGCTACAGATCACAGACCTGTGTTCGCGTAGCTGATTATTCTGAAAGGCTTTGTCATTTTAGGATGTGTTCCTTGGAGCATCGAAGAGGCTACTCAGATTTAGTCTTGCTTTTTAAGATTGTCCACAACTTGGCTAACGTACCGGAGTTAGTCTCAGAAATCAGTCTGATCGTGCCCCGACGTACCTATTTCAGATCCAATTTCAAGACGGAAACATTTAATTTGCCTAAAACTAGAACAAATCTTGGTCGTTTCGCTCCTATATACAGGTTTCTATGTAGTTATAATAAGCTGAGCACACGTACTAATAGCTTAGACATATTTTCAAACAGTTTGAATGAATTTAAACGACATATCCAAGCCAGCAGCAACAGCTCTTGATTAATTTAATTACTTTTATTATAAATTACCACATTTCAAATACAGTACTTCTCGCTTCGACGACAAATATGTATTTCTATTGTTTTCATACAATGACCCTATTTCATATAATTAATGTTTTACTATCAAAAATCCCATTTCTCCCAATACAATTGGAAGAAATTTTTTTAATTTAAGATTAATGTATTCTGATTTGATCTAATTTTTATCTGTTTATGTAATTGTATAATATTCTTTTTTTTTATATTTATAATGTAACTGATCTCAATTTAATCTTTTTTATAATTTATCCCACTGACATTTCGATGTAATTTTTAATTTAATTTATTTTAATTTATTCCAATGCAATTTTTAATTATTTTTGTCTTAATTATATTATTGTATAAGTGCTGTGCACGCCTATAAGTGACAAATCCACCATAATATGTATTTGTAATGTTCTTTTATTTTTAACTTTAATCGGTGAATGAGTCGTTGGTGTGTCCATTTTTAAAATAAATAAATAAATTACAAGGTTAAGTAGGTAATCGAATAAATAAAGTCGTATGTAATACAATGATCAAACGATCATTACGTCGAATGAACAAATTGATTACTGTAATAATACAATTACTAGTTATTAAATAAATGGCTTGTCAATTAACAGTAAACAACGAATTACACACACGAAGGCTTGATCAATTAGATTACCGCAGTCTAGGTGTTTTGCGACCAGTTCTATAATGAAGGATGTTGTTTTGGATTCACAATTAAATATTTTGAACTGGTTATCCTTCACGAGGGTCAGTTTTTTTTAATAATTATAACCGAGTGACAAAAACTCTAAATAAGTTACTTAAGTCCTGCATAGCAACCTGAATAGTTGAAGACACTAAGGCCCCTCGCCTACTTTTTTTTGTAGCGATGCTGTCGCGCGTTTTGTAAGCGCACGACAGCATCGCTACTAACGCGCGTTAGTTGCATTTTATAAAGCGCTACTAAGGGCCTTCGCCCACGGCGACTTTAGGTAGCGATGCAGTCGCGCGTTCGCATCGATAGAGTCGCGATGCTGTACCGCTTTAGCATCTTTTCTATAGTGTTTGGAAATGTGAATAACGCGTGTTAGTAGCGATGCCGTCGCGCGCTTACGAAACGCGCGACAGTATCGCTACAAAAAGTCGCGGTGGGCGTGGGCCCTAACGCGCCTAGCATCGTATCGAAGCGACCGCGCTACAGCATCGCTACAAAGACTCGCCGTGGGCGAAGGGTCTAAATGGAGATTCTGTCTTCACTTTTCCGCCAAGTAGTGATGACTTTCAAGAATTTAATTAATCCTTAAAAGTAACAACAACTCACCAAACATGAACCAATATTCCAATAACACTATTGATTAAGCAAGTTCCTTGAAAACTTTTATCAGAGGTGAATCACGCGCAAAATCATCTGGAACTCGCAACGTAAATTATGTTAGCATGATTAGAATCAGCGGCTCAGCGCAGGGCGGGCGGCGGCGTGGCGTGCCGACCTTACGTCACGCATCGCGAGCCAACACCTCCGCTACTTACACCCTCTTCGAACTTTAAAGTACTATAGTTTGATATATGGACGTTGGGATGGTTCATATAGCTAGTTTGTTAAAGTCCGATCTATCATCATTATTTCAGCTGATAGACGTCCACTGTTGGACATAGGCCTCCCTCAAGTGTTGCCACAATGGACGGTCCTGTGCGTCCTGCATTCATCGGATTCCTGCAACCTTCACCAAGTATACGGTGGCGAATAGTCATCAGCATTTCTTGAAAAGCTTCAAGTCTTGAAACATAAACCAAGCACTTTTGTTTCGCCAGGTCGGTCAGTCAACTGTAGGATCGTTTGAAAGTGTTACCATGGCCCTAGAACGCAAAGGGCTAATAAACTTATGTTCCATAGGTGGGTTTTACTCGGTAAAAATCTGACACCCTCTCGCCTCACCCCAGAGGGGGAGAAGTTATTTGAACATTTCTCATCTTAAAAAAAGTTGGTCAGTCAAAAATATAAATCCAGTTGCACTTACCAAAGCATAGATCAATATGGACAAGAACGTTTAAGAAACTCCGCAGACACGCTTTTAAATTAACAATGTAGGCAGCTTACCTCGAAGCCTACTTAAATAATAGTAGTTTATGTGACTAGGGGATAAAGCAGTGTCTTTAAGTCGCGGGCGGCATGTTGAATTCCGAACGAAACGAAGGTTGCTGATTTTAATCCCGAACGATAGTGAGGGATTTATAAAATTAACTCCCGAGCATTGCGAGGGAGTTAATAAAGAAACCTGAGTGAAGTGAGGAATTTAAGCCGCCCAAGACAAAGACAGCTTTATCCCCGTGTTGCATACTCTACTTTTTACACCATCTGTGAGATAATTAAAAGACAATTTGGTCGACCAAATCACTTAGTAGAGAAATATAAGTATTATATTTACAAGTTCATCAAACAAACAAAATTCACTACCTACTCCAAGATTCTATAGTTTCAATTTTCCATAATGCTCCCGTGTCATCAGTACGCACGTTTTATTCTATTTTCTTTTTTTTGTTAGTGGCCAGTTTGAATCATAGTGATTACACACTCTTTGGTTTGAATTTCGAGTCAACTTGTTCGATGCGCCTACATTTTAATTCACAATGTTGACGATTCCTGATGCTCCAAATTCAAATCTCATTATTCCCTAGGGATCGGCCATACTGCATTATCTCCCTAGGGATAGAATGACTTGCTTTAAGTGAGGTTTGTATGACGTATAAAACGACATTATCGAGCAGGTGGTGTAAAAATTATATTATAGGACTTGATGTGGTGAAAAGTTCAGGTAATTAATATCATAACTGAGAGGTTTTTGTCACTCCGGGGCGTTAACATACTAGTATACTTAGGCAGCTTCGTTCGATATTGGACAACAGGTAGAGCTGTCAAGCCATATTTCACCCGGCAAAGGTGGATAAAAGCGAAGACAACTTTCTTCATAAATAAAACATTTAATTATAGAACGACGTCCTTATATTCGTGGTGTTAACAATATTTACGGCTGCCGTGATTGTCCTAACTTTTGACATTATACATAAGCACATAGGCATACCTGATGTAAGCTTACCATAAGCTTACTAATGACGGTAGGGACACGCAATATTTAGACACCCTGTAGTTCAAGGACACAGTGATTCAGATCTAGCACTATATTAGCTTTTTTTGAAGGTTGATATAAAGAAATGTATTTAGGCGTTAATAATAACCATGGTTCTTTTCATTTTGTCGCAGTTTGTTATGTAAAGTAGTCAAAGCAAATAAATAAGATCGAAGATAAGATCTAGCAAATAAAAACCCGCACTTGTAAAATTTTATATTAACAGCAAAAAATATTAATCTTAACGGTAACCAGATCCAGGTCTTAATGGTACAAGGGATTTATTTCCCATTACTAGGTTAACCCAAGCAGTCGAATGGTTTGTGGTTACCGAACTTCTTACTATAATAAATTTATTCGAGACACGACATCCATATGAAAAATAGGCTTGGCCTACCCCTTTCCGGAAATATTCATTGGAACAAATGATGTCAATGTGTCAATAGCATTCAAACGTCTGATGGCTGTATAGCTACGTAGGTACATGCCAAGTTACAAGTCGTCTAAGACTGTATAACCGTCGGAAAATGGTGACCTGCTTTGAACACGTTAATAGATTAGGAGTTGGGCGGGCGGGCGTTGCGTGGCGCCCACCGCCCGGCGCCTCCTCTGTCCGAGCGGGCAGCGCGCGCGAGGGCCAGTCGGAGGCTCGCGCCCTCCGCGCCCGCTCGCGACCGCGCCACACCACACATGGCGCCGCGCTAACCTTTGTTATGGACAAGCGCGCCACCAGCGGCCGGGGCGAGCCCATCCCGAGCATCCTCAAGAAACCTAAGGGCCGCCACAAAGGGGACCTCGTGGACAAGAGCACCAAGATCAAGCGTGAGAAGGTGGAGGGCTCCAAGAAAGGCGGAGATGTGACCGCGCCGCTGCAGCAGGGGTGCTCTCCGCTGATGTACGCCTGCCAGCAGGCTGACTACAAGGCAGTCGTGGATATACTCAACAAGGACGTGAGTTCAATGGCCGCAGTCTCTTAGGGACGAAAGAGTTCACTTGGAATGATTCACATCATTGACACCAAGATCTTAGTTGAATGTAACGCATGGTGCTTTACAGATGTCTCATTCCACAATTTCGAATACATCAAAGTCTCGTAAATTATTGGTCTGTAAACTGGAAATTTATCGTACATGAAATGGACTAGCGTACTTCTAATATTTTATGGGCATAGCACGCGATGTTCCTCGTCCTCGATCGCTTCACTCCTGTCTGTAAACAACAAAATGAACCCTTGACGCTTGCCCACTACGCTCTCAACCACTTCCTCCGTGTTTTACAACGGTTAGCTGTCAGACACCGTGTCATTACAAACTCATTATGTAGGACATGATGCTATTTGTAGAAAAATCAAGACAATAATTACCTAAACGCACGATTTGTTTTACAAAGCAATTGACTGATAACACCAACATAACTAATGGTTTTAATGTAAAGAAAATTACGACACTGTAAAGGTTGACAATTCCATGGAATCAGAATGCTTTGAAAGAAATGCAGTAGGAAAGCGGCGCGACGGTGAAGCAGGGGTGCAGGGGGGCAGTCAATCAATAGGTTTAGAATTGACTGGCACAATAGAAGGAGCCTCACAACACACATGCACGGCAGCCGTGACGATTACAATCGGTTGTCTGGTAACACGACACGTGCCGTAAGCCTCGCGCCCTCACCCCGCTAACGACTCGCGTCGAAAAACCGTCAATGTTCACTAAATAGTCGCCAATTCTTCGAAACTCCATTGTTTATTTAATCATATTTCACTTTTAGGAATGTACACGCTTACTTTCATAATTTTCAATAATCTGTTTTCATTTTCTTTTACACTGTATGGTTTAGCTCTGGACATGAAAAACAAAAGAAAAAGTGACTTATTTACGACTATGCAGTGTTAGGTACACGAGTTGTTAATTTGTTTTTGATAAAGCCAAACATCCTGCTGATGTTGATTGCACTGATGATGATGAAGTCATTTTCGTATAACAATGCTATTAAAACTAAAGGTAACTTTTGAAACTTGTAATTCTTGTCCGACCAGCTCAATTAAATGTTTAAATGTCGAAATCTATATGTATAAAATGGTAAGGATAATTTTAAAAATTATTTAAAAATGTTAGTCCTTATTTGTAATAACTACAACAGCATCAATCATTCATCCACATGTCTATATAAATAACTACGCATCACATTAGCTTTGTAGTCGGGACTTAGCCATCAGCAGGTACCTATTCTGAAGTGGCATCTGAATTCAGTGGTCCAACTCTTTGAGTGGATGAAGTCACGATGTCTAGATTTATTTTTGGTTGGTTGTGCAACGTATCAAATTGTGATGAGACCAAAAAGTTGATACAGTTTGCCGGCAGCGCGACAATAGTTACGTCACCACACCAATATGGTATTCCATTGCAGTATAGCTCTAAGTACCCCTTACTAAATTGTCCATACCGCTATCATAGAAAACCGCTATACAATTATCGTAGCAAACATTTAAAAAAATACATTTTTTTTTTCAATAACATCTCTTGATGTTCTATCTATGCCCGTCATTCATCTGGTTTAGGCTGAAAAGTCATCATAGTATCACCAAAAGAACCTGGTGTTACAGCCAGCATCAGTTCGCGTCCGTGACCGTGGGCTACGCTGCGCGCTGCACTACTGCGCGTCAAGTGGCGCGGGAGCGTCCCAAGCTGCGCGTGCAGCGTGCGCTGACCGCGTGCTGATGGCAGCGCCAGCCCTGGCAGACGCGCGCGACGCCGACGGCCTAACACCGTTACACCTTGCCGTCGTGCACGGCAACGTGCCTCTAGTGCAGACGCTGCTTGCTGCAGGCGCTGATGTGAACGCAAGAGATGATGAGCATCATACTGTTGTTCATTGGGCTACTGGTGAGTATTGGCCACTTTAAGTAATGGTTGGTAATCTTACGAGGGTTTCACGGACACCTGGTTGGAAATCCGACCGTCTTATAGTTGTAATTATTTATTAGTCAGAAAAGTATCAACAACTTAAGGTATTTTTATTGAAAACTAGCTTCTGCCAGCGGCTTCGCCCGTGTTATATTAGGTTTCTCCATACAAACTTCCTACACCCGTTTTACCCCCTTAGGCGCAGAGTTATAGGTATAGTTTCAGAGATTTCGTGATTAATCAGTGAGTGGTATTTCGCTTTTATATATTATAGATACCTAACAAAGAAGTTTTTCGATGACTGAAAACTAAAAAATACAACCTGCAAAAATCACGGTACACCACTACCATTCCTTTGTAGATACAAAGAAAGATAAACTATCCAACGAAGAATCATTTAGTTCAGCAGGCTGTTGCCCCTTCACAGTAACAGATGGATGGGAGTGAGTCGTTATCTAAGGCGTGTCACTCGCGGCACAGCAGCGTTGCCTTCGTGGTTATCATCAGAAAGCGCGCCGCACGCGAACCAATTAGTTACCGACCGCACTCGTGTCAATCATGTGCCAGCTATGAAGTTATTTGTCGCTGCTTTCTCGTTATTCTGACACTGCTCAGGTTTATTAAATCACAAAACTTTACCATTTGGGGTTATAAAATAGATTACCGGTAGTTGTATCTTGCTGTTATTTTGCTGATTTTACCTGATATAGAAAGTCATCGCGTACCGGAAGACGCAGTGTTGGAAAGCTTCCGACAAGGTGGACCGATGACCTGGCAAGGGTTATTTATTTGTTAATTTATTTAATTTTACATGCACAAAAGAGTACAAAGGGGAATTAATGCCATAATATAAGGCATTTTCTACCAGTCAAACTTTGGGTGATGCATCCAATGGATGCGAAACGCACATGACCGTTCATTGTGACGACACTTGAGGGAGACCTGTATCCAACACTAATAGACGTCTTTCGGCTGAAATGATTATGATGACGTTGATAGAAAGTCAACCAAATACTCTAAGTATAGCAAGGAAATTGCAGAATTATACAAATTGTAAGCAACTGTTTTCTGAACAAATAAATAATTGCAGCAGTGAATTACTAGCACCAGCATATAATCCGCGACCTCCAACTTCGTGATAAATGGCTCGGATTGGTCACCATGAACTTAATTTACATATTATTGAGCTGGCAGGCCAGCTTGGTCAGCTCCCACCCCAGATGTCCTTGTAACCATAGGTAGCTCCACTACTTATAACGGTCTCAAGATCTTTATCGCAGCTATGTACTCGTTCTTAATAAGTTAAAATTTTCCAACTGCTTTTTTAGTGAAGCTTTACTGGTAAGAATCGTTCAGCCAATGTTACTTCGTTTGGTTGTATCTGACTTCAAAAAAGTACTTCGGAAAGCGTTGAAACTACTGGAGGCGGTGAAGTAAAGAACTTTTTCAATACACTTCCTCGTACTCGAAAACCTGCTCTTATTCCACCGCTTTTTGGATAGTTTTCCGCATTAGTGCAGAAAAGTGCGAGTGCTCGCCTCCGCAATAATTTTATTACATTTATGGTATTAGGCTGGGTGCGCGTCGACCGCCATGAGCCGTAAGTGTATTGAAAAACGTCGTTTGATACACGTGCAAATTTGTCACTGCAGGCCTCGGCTCCATAAACCACTCGCCAACGGCTTGTACGAATTCCGCCTCGGTCGCAATAATAAACTTTCTGCACTTGTATCAAAATCTACTATTACGCAATACAAAAAACCAAGATATGCTTATGACATCGCTGCACCGTCAAGAATTCTCTTTCGCCTAAGCAAGGTGAAAGTATGAGTGAAGAACACGGACATGTTATAAATGCAATTTCAGCGCAAGGTTGCATAACATAAGATGGCAGGTGTGTACTGTACATATATGCAAGTTGGAGATCACGACGACATGCGAGGCCACTCTGTCTTCCGTTCTTTGTGAGTTGTGTGACGAGTACAAACGGATGTCCGTCAGTTTCTGCCGTTTCTTATATGGAAATGAGGAGAAAACAAACATTACAGTCGTACAATCGATTTTCCAGTCCTTTGAAGGCAGTTAATTATTCAAGACTCGTAAAGCTACCATAAGGATACGCAGACCTCATTCCTAGACTGTGTAACGCCGTGCCATACAGTTAGGAATGCCAACTTTTTTTTACAAGAAATAAGTAGTAAATAATACGTATTTTAGAAAAATGAACAGTATTTTTAGGTAATAGTAGTTTATGTGACTAGGGGATAAAGCAGTGTCTTTAAGTCGCGGGCGGCATGTTGAATTCCGAACGAAACGAAGGTTGCTGATTTTAATCCCGAACGACAGTGAGGGATTTATAAAATTAACTCCCGAGCATTGCGAGGGAGTTAATAAAGAAACCTGAGTGAAGTGAGGAATTTAAGCCGCCCAAGACAAAGACAGCTTTATCCCCGTGTTGCATACTCTACTTTTTACACCATCTGTGAGATAATTAAAAGACAATTTGGTCGACCAAATCATATTATATTAGAGAAATATAAGAATTATATTTACAAGTTCATCAAACAAACAAAATTCACTACTCCAAGATTCTATAGTTTAAATTTTCTATAATGCTCCCGTGTCGTCAGTACGCACGTTTTATTCTATTTTCTTTTTTTTGTTAATGGCCAGTTTGAATCATAGTGGTTACATACTCTTTGGTTTGAATTTCGAGTCAACTTGTTCGATGCGCCTACATTTTAATTCACAATGTTGACGATTCTTGATGCTCCAAATTCAAATCTCATTATTCCCTAGGGATCGGCCATACTGCATTATCTCCCTAGGCATATAATGACTTGCTTTAAGTGAGGTTTATATGACGTGTAAAACGACATTATCGAGCTGGTGGTGTAAAAAGGTTTTTTTAATACACTTTTTTACAGCTTTTCGCACAACTTTTTGATACAGTCTTTATTAAAAACTTCATACGCTTCATCGCAATTATAACTAAAATTAAAATAAATCTCATTCGATTCGTTCTGAAACTCTATTATTGAGAACTGATTTTCTTCCTTTTTCTTTATTTGAAAAAAAAAAAAAAAAATGTGTGAGCGTCTATGTCTAAGAAGAGTGAAGATGTTAAAGTGTTAAGAATTTTGATGCTGAAAACAGTATTTTGTATACTTTATTTTTGTTCAGCAGTAAAAAGTATAATGTAGCATAGAACAGTATAATACTGTTTTTAACCGACTTCGAAAAGGAGGAGGTTCTATGTTCGGCTGAATATATATATATTTTTTTTTATGTATGTTCACCAATATCTCGGTCAATTGTGAACCGATTTTGAAAATTCTTTTTTTGATTGAAAAGTTATGCTTCCAAGTTGGTCCCATTGAAATATTGTTATGATCTGATCATGAACTTCAAAGATATGGCAAAGAACTCCTCATAGGATCACATCAGAACTGTCGTAACAAGTAAAATTGCTTTGTTTATACGTGTAGTCGATGACTGGATGAAGGAAAAAGGGGAGGGGATGTATCGGACTAATCTGATGATGAAGCCAGAAAGTAAATTAATGTAATCTAACCGTGTTTAGGATTATTAGAATCTTTATGAGATGATCTCTGGCTATAAGGTATTTAAGTTTGGCTGAGAGGTACTTTTTAGTGGTGGTACCATAACTAAAAAGTGTAAAATAAACTAATTTTTACAAAAAAAAAAATACAACCGACTTCAATGTAAAAAAACACTGAAACTTCTTTTTTAAGTTTTTTATTTTTAACAGTATAGTTGGCAACCCTACGTACAGTCAAAGTAAAGCGCTATTCGAATGCCGCATTGTTATAAGCTATCATAATGAATGTGTAGCGGGGACGGTGGTGGTAGCCTAGTCTATATTTTAGGGGGGAGTGGGTGACCGGTCCGATGTTATTGAGCGGCCAGCAAGGTCAGGCCCTTGAACCTTCTTGGACCGCAGTCCGGTATCTAGGACTAGGCTTTTCAGATATTTTGTGCTCTGAAAGGTCGAGTCTGACTGACGAGTAATGTTTTATGCAGGTCAAGTTGACGTGTAAGGCCGAGGTTGGGCGGGCGATATCGCTCGTTGTGATAATTGTTATCGTAGTTAATTAATGTACTTACTGTTGTTATTTATGACTAAATATACAAACGCGTGTTAGATCACGTGAGGGATTGTGTTAATGTTTTGCAGTTACTACAAATTCAGTTACAGTTATAAGTAAATTTGAATACGCTTACTCGAAAACACACTCTTATCCCTATCGCTTTTAGGCACGAGTTTACTGTTTTACGCACTAGTGCGGTAAAGTGCGTGAGTTCGCTCCACCATTATTGACTGTATTTATCGTATTAGGCTGGGCGCACCCTCACGTGTCACGCGTCAACCCTCATTTATTCATATCGTTGTATTGAAAAATGTCGTTTAATACAGGTGGAAAATCATTGCAGCACTCTCTGCTCCATAACACCCTTGCCTAGATCTCTACTTACTTGTATCAAAATCTACTAGCTATTCTGATCTAGGGTGATCAGAATACTTAATATATGCTATTCTACACTTTTGTATTAATGGTGTACAATACAGAGTACTTATATAAATATATCTATCTTAATTTTAATTTTGACTATAATATGGCCCAGCTATTTTGACATGGGACAAACAATAATTCCACAGTGTGTGGTGAGGTGGGAGCGCTGCGGGCAGTGCTAGCGTCCGGCGCAGACGCCGCCACCCCGGACCAGCACGGCGGGTACCCTCTGCACTACGCTGCGCAGATGTGCGGGGCTCCGGCGGCTACCGACCATCAAGTATACTTGGGTTTTACTTAAATACAATAAAATAACGTGTTGTTTTAACAGTAGAAATATCGTTGCTCAGAAATATCAAAAAAAACTTTGATAAATAAATTCTTTCCATAAGCTTTAAAAGCTTCGTTCGTATGTGTGATCGGTTACAAATCAGTTAGCAATTTTTCCAAACACTTCTTCTTGTCAAAATAAGCTAAAACTTTTGAGCCATTGCAATAATATCTATAATATTGTGGAGCTGGTCTAAGGCCCTTCAATTTATACGTTTTTTGACGGCCGGTCGATCGGTGCGTTAGTCGTATTGCGCAAAGCGCGCGGTGCGGCAACACCTAGGCGACAGCCCTGCGCCAGTACCGCGAACGCTCGAGAATTTATGATTTTCAATAAGAGCACTAACAGTTATGTTTCTACGTCTGAGATTATCTCAACTGATCTCGCGTCGGGGTAAACGTGTGGCAGCGGTCCGACATGAAACATTCAAATTGAAAGCGGCCTAATGATACAGTTGTGCGGCCATAGGAACTTTTCAAACTAACAAGATAACACCATTGCATTTAGGTGTATTGAAAAACCGTCCTTAATCCCCTATTCTAATCTTCACAGAGCAGAGGGGCAGCGCTGGAAGTGTTACGAGCTCTAGTCAAGGAGGGTGGTGCAAGTGTGGATGTGAGGGATGCTGATGGACGGACGCCTCTGCTGTGGGCAGCGTCGGCGGGCTCCGCGGCAGCAGTGCTAGCGTTGCACCAGGCTGGTTCCAAGGTTGATGATGCTGACAGGTGAATGTCCTCATTTTATAAGAGATACTTTCCCAGCCGGCTTTGTCAGGGTGTATAAATATATCAGACTAAGGTAGTTATATAATATTATAGCGTTAAAAGTTTGTGTGTATGTTTCATATACGCTCAAACGGCTGCACGGAAGCTAGTGGTGAAACAATTTTTCTTTACACAAAAAGGTGAATCGAGGATTTGGTAAAAGCCAGAAAGAAAAACTGCCAATTGTGGAAGATACAAGTCGCAGAAATCTGTCCTCAGAATAAATAAAGATGTTGATCATGGTAATAATATTTAAAAAATATATTCCAGAGACGGACTGACAGCTCTACACTGTGCTGCCGCTAGAGGACACACTGAAGCTTTGGAAACATTAGTTGGCTTATGTGGCGCACGAGTGGACGTGGCTGACTCGCATGGATGTACTCCCTTGCACTACGCAGCTGCGTTAGGACACGCTGACGCAACTTCAGCCCTATTACAACACGGAGCTGATTCCCATCGACAAGATAGAAGAGGTCGTAGCCCAGCGCATACAGCAGCAGCTAAAGGACAAATAGAAACTGTTCGGATACTTGGTTAGCACCCGCTAATAGTACATCAAAATAAGTTGAACACATTGTCAGTTAATCATTTTGTTGTTTGTTAATTTTCAGGTGCAAGAGGGGCAAACCTTTGGCTGCGAAATTCCAAAGGTGACTTACCTTTACACGAAGCTGTCGCATCAGGAAGGCGAGAATTGGTGAAGTGGCTTTTAGACGGTCGGCCATCCCAAGTTAATGCTACCAATCACGAAGGCCGTACGCCACTGCATATAGCAGCAGCTACGGATAATGCAGATCTTTGCCGTTTGTTATTAGATCGAGGCGCTGAAGCAAACCTTGTCGCTAGGTCATCGAAAAACGAACCACTGACGCCTTTAGATTGCGCTACAACTCGCGGGCATCGATCTACGGCTAAATATTTGCAAATGCATGGCGGTATGCCTGCATCTAAATTAGCTAATACAGAAATTGTGATAGATGGAGCTCCAATAACAGCTTTACCCACACGAAGAGTAACGAGTACAAAAATAGATGTTCATGATAGGATAAGAATTGAAAAAAGAGAAGTAGTTGAGCTATCTAGCCCTGTTCAAGAAAGGCGTAAGATCAAAAATAATAGCAGTGATACATCCAATGAATCCTCTGCCGATAATAGGAAAAGAATTACGAGGAAGAAGTCAGAACCTTATAAATATAAAAGCAATAACCACAAAGAACGTCGAAAAAGACTTATGCATGCACAAAAGAGTTTTAGTGATGGATACGATAGTGAATTTGAGGGCTACGAAAGAGAAGACTCTCGTGACCGAAAACATAAAAGTTCTAAGAAAAATAGATCAAAAAGTGAACCTTCGAGGCGGCATAAACGTAGTCCAAGACACCGCCACCGTTATAGATCCCGTTCTGATAGTTCTACAGAATCAGAGAGTTATTCAGAGAAAAGGAGGAGTAGGCGCCACCGCCGTAGTAAAAAAAAGTCCAGTTCACCCTCAGAAAGCAGTAGTTCAGAATCTAGCGAGAGGCGTAGTACTAAACGTAAAGGAAAAAAAACGTCAATTCATATAGAACATGATGATGAAAAACAGAGTGTGAATATAGTTAAGTATAAAACCACAGGTAGTTTACAGGGTAAGGAAAAAAACGATAATTTAGCTACCGATACTGAAACTAAAGTTGAGGGCAATAAATCAGAACCTGAAAATGAAGAAAATAAAGCAGTAAAGGCAGGACATAGTGAGACTGAAACAGACACCTTATCAGTTAAAACCAATATGATTATAACAGAAGCTCAAATTCACATGGAAAGACAGTCGAGTCAACTAGGGAACTCCGAATTAAATCTAACTGTTGATTCTTCAAACAATGTATCGATTGAGACTACGAATTTATCCGTAACACACAAAGACTTATCAGAGGAAGCAAAAGCAGAAAGTGAAAAACTAGAGATTGAGACCAGTGAAAAAGAAGATTCTAAGAATGAAGTAGATAAAACTCCCAGCGATGAAGCTCAGATAGAGCAAACACAAGCTGACGTGTCAGTCGCAGATAAACAAGATACATTAAATGAAGATGATCAAACGCAAACTAAGACATTAACTAATGAGGACAGTAAGCAAGACAAAGAAACAGACGAACAAACTAAAATCAGCAGTAAATCTCCAAGCGAAGAGCAGATTTTAAAATCTGAAGCAAAGCAAACGGAGAGTTCAGAAAATTTAAAACCACCACAACAAACCAGCAAAGATCTCAGTCAAGTGTCAGACGATGAACCAAGGAATACTCCAAGTTCTTTAGAACTAACACGAAGAAAGTCATTTCAGGTATTATCAGGACCCGATGAATTAACGTCACCAACTAAAGATGCATCAGGAGAATTAAAAACAAGTTGTGACGTGCCTAGTATTGAACAAACAGAAACTCAAGAAAAAAGTGGGTCCCCAGCAGTATCATTTTCAAATAAAAATATTATTATTGATCCCAACGAATCCAATAGCAAAGCTGATCACTTAATGGGAGAGTCAGTTGACCACAGTTTGGATCCTGAAACTGATAAACAAGTTCAAGATAGTATACTACAAAAAGATAGCAGTGAAAGCAATGTCATGAGTTCCGAAGAGAGAAGGAAAGACTTCGCGTCTACCACCGGAAGCAGCACTGAAAATACTCAAAGCATTGATAAAGGCCTCGTTTCCGTGCTCGATGATAGTATCCCCACGAGTGATCGTGCGGTTCAACAAGTTATCTTGGAGAATTTATCGGAAGAATTTGATGTTGATGTATCGTTGCCGCAATCATCACCCAAGGATAGGATAAGAAAAACTTCAAAAGAAAGCCAAGGCAGCAGTCGAAAGAGTAGTATTTATGAAACAGAGAGTTACAAAGTGTTGTCAGATATTGCTAGTGCACCGGATGTTACCACAGGGATTCTTAAAAAAACATCTGTTAAACTTGATGAAGGGTCTTTGGAAGATGGAGAAACATATAACGGAGAAACACTCTCAAAAGATGGTTACATTGGTAGAGTACCTAGTGTTAGTGATAATGAGTTATACAGCCATAGCGAGGCCAATGGCAGAAGGAAACGATTTCGTAAAAAGGGAAGATCAAAAAGTCGTTTAACTATTCGATCTAAAAGTGAAAATTCCGAGAGGGGCTATGAATCTAGTGGTTTAATGGACTCTGGTTTTGAACCAAGTCCAAGAGCTATTCAGCGTAGAATTGTAAGTCCAAGGCTCGCTGCTTATTATCAACAAAGAAATGCAAGCGGTAGGTACTCTGGAAAATCTGATAGTCGGATTCCAGTACGAAAACCAGGAGATAAAAATGCGGTCGATATGAAATCTGTTACTCAAAGAATCCAGACTAATATGAGGAGGTACGTTTATTTTTGATAGCACCTGTACTTATTTTCACTACATAAAATGTATAGTAATGAGGGTTTTTTTGCAGGTACTATTGCGAAAGGAAGATTTTTCAACATTTACTTGAGTTAAAAAGGCTTCAAATAAGAACTAGCAAAGCAAATGAAGCGGTTCTGGTGAAAAGGGCGATCGAGGAATACAATAAATCAAGTTTAGCAAACGTTGGGTTAGGTCCTTACAATACTCCAGATTATTCCTTTAGCAGTTTTGAGAAATTCCTTTATGAGAGCTTGAGGAAATTACAAAAGAGTGGAAAGAAACATTTAGATAAGCTGCCAGAGAAACCCTTTGATTTTGATTACGGAGAAAGTGAACTGTACAAAATGAGTGCCATTCCGGATAACCCTTGCCTATGTACAAGTAAAACACACAGATGTTTCCATGCCGTACATGCGTATACTGGAATACCGTGCTCAGCTTACAGTAAGTATTTTTTTCTTATTTCTCAAACTCTAGTAATATGTGTGCGGGCGAGTGCACATCATTAATTCATTAGAAACTGGATCTGTTTTCAATATTCTTTTACCAGTAGAAATGAATTCATTTTCCCTCTAGAATGTTACTGTATATGAGTGAGAAAATTTATAACCTATCTTTATATGACAATATATCAAACCAAATGTTTAGGCTTTGTTCGGACTATTTAGTAGATGGTTTATGTGAAGTTTAGTTTAGAGTAGGGTAGAGTAGGGTAGAGTAGGGTATAGTAGGATAGAGTAGGGTAGAGTAGAGTATAGTAGAGTGAAGTAGGGAAGAGCGGGAGCGAAGCCGCGCGGGGAAAAGCTGGTATGGTTATAAATTTTCTATTTTCACGCGCATGGAGGCGCTAGCAAAAGCTAGTTACAGATATTTTACATTTTTTTCAGTACCATATAAGTGGAACCATCACACAATGCCAAAGCCTGCAACAGCAGGCCCGAGTTCAAAATCAAAGGGATTTCTTCCGAAGATCAATTCCAAGCCTCCGACAGGCACGGCTAAGGCTCATGTAACACTCGAAGTCTCCCACGGAACAGAGAAGCAGTTGATCGCATTACCAGCGGAGAAACTGGACAAGAATAAACGATATTACGTCACATTCACTGTGAAGGGTTCCGAACCTACATCTGATAATGACAATTCTTCTCCAAGCGCTACTCTAAATAGCAAGGGTGTGAGAACAGGATGATTGTGATAATAGTTTACATTGTGAAGACAAACGCGTGCTAATCACTGCCAGTTTCCAAGATAAATTAAAATGACGTGAGCGCGTAGTAGATTATTAATGCACTTTATGTTCTAAATAACGAGTCAAGTGATTAGACTGAATGAAACCGTCCATTAAGACAAATAAAAGGGCATATTTATTTTTATAAATTAAAAAGATATAATTATTGTAAATTCGGCAGAGTTTCTATTGTAATGATATGTTTAGATGTAAGTAACTAAATGTTGTGTAGTCTTCCTGTTAAAGCGTTGTAATGCACGTACAAAATGATGAAAGTTATAATTAAAACGCCGATTGTTGCCTGCACAAAATATTTTGTCATGATACTCAACAGTATTAAATTAGTGATAATTATAAAGTTTTTTAATGCGCTGAGTCTGTTGAATGAACTATAGGCACTGCGCAAACGTAGATACTTTTTGTTACCGCAAACGTGGTTATTGCGACAGATAGTTTGCGACACAGTTGCAGGGTTGTCTGTTACTTACACGACACAATAAAAGAAAACCTAGTTACAGGCACCAACCGCTGTACAATTGTTTGGAAGTTCGTTAATATTGTTTGTGTCTTGAACTGACGACTTTGGTTTCCATTTACCCTACACCGAATTTTTTTTAGATTAGCTATCCAGTGAAAGCGACCTGTAACCCGATTCACGTAATGAAAATCGTAACGATATCGTAGCGATTTAGTCGTTTAGACCATATCCGTATTCACATCCATCAATCGAGTTTGAACGACACCGATTTTAAAGTCGTTTGAAATTCGTCGATTAAAAAAAATCTGTATTATATTATCCTAGTAGAATACTTATTAATGTAACTGGAAATAAGTCGATAGATCGTGAGTACCGCTTTTGGATAGGACTTTGATCGAACGACTATAAAACTTCAACGATATTTGGCTTGTTTGATTTTATGTGAATAAGGCTACTGCACACAAATAGTGTCTAGGCATCATCGCAGGGAGTTGTTAATTTCATATTGATTGGGTAAGGAAACAAAATATTCACTGGTATATTTGTATCCAAAACGAAGTTTATAATGCGTTTGCACACAATCTATAACAGAACGTGTATCTGTTTTATTCCTAAGACTTTTAGTCATCCAGGGACTTCCATCTACGTAATGAAATCAGTCACAACGGTGGCAGGAAGTAAGATAAAGACACAAGTAAGTTTTGATATAAATTAATATTTATTAAACCTAACAAAATTAGCAATAAATTATAAAAAAGAACACACAAATATAATAGTGACATGCACAACACTGAAAAAACGAACTCTGCATCAGAAAAGGAGAATACTTAGACTCCCAACAATAAGGCCACACCAGCGAGAGTCCAGCGAGTGGGCTTGTCCCTGGTCTTCAGATTAAAGGTCCAGACGAAAGTCGGACCACGCATTCTGTGGGACAATATTTATAATGAGCATAATATACTTAATCCAACACTGCGAATAAAATATACGTGCTTGAAAAAAAAAGTGGAAGTAATCAAGCGTTTAAGAGACTCCACAGAAAAAGGGTTAATCATAGAATAATTAATTTGTTCAAATATGATGACAAGTAAAAGCACACGTTTTATAAGGCCGAACGCTGCGTTACGCGAGCGTCCGCGCGGCTCGCGGCTCGCCGCGTCCGCTTTGCTACGCAATAACACATTAAAGTTCTACATCGACACGACTACATGCATACCGTTAAAGTTGAACTAGCGACACTGCGCAGGTTATAATCCGGTTCCCGCAACGGGGACCGTCGCACACGATACACGCGCAACGTCACGCGACGGAAGCCCGCTCTCGCTTAACGCCGCTTTAGTCCTGACCTGAGTCCCCCTTTTAGAATTGTTATGCTACAAACTACACAGTTCCTTACGTTGCCTCTTCCAGGTAAACAAACAAAATTAAATGGCTTTAGTGGAGTACTCTTATTTGAAGTTCTTATTTTTAGATTACATCATCTGCCTTATACCAAACAAATTGATGTCGGCATCGTTTATTGAATGGTAACTTATGTATATCTAACTAGCACAACACAATTACTGGCTACCACGCCAGAGACAGCTATAACGCGGAGTAGTATAAGTATACTCATCAACCACATCATCGTTTACCATCAGGTAAGAATGGCAAGATTGCATCGAATACGACATTGACAACTTACCGAATCTTTTAGACGAGGTGTTTGTCTCTAGTCTCCTGCTTGTCCTACATTACGTTATGGATGTAACAGACGTCGGGCATCACGGGAAACAGTTCCATCAAGCTTGAAATTTGCAACTCACCGAATCTTATAGACGGGGCACTCGTAGACGTTCCTGGTCTCCTGCTTATCCTGTGTGACTGCGCGGATGTAGATGACGGGCATCATGGGGAACAGCTCCATCATGTACGACTCCACGATGCCGCCCGTCATGGTGTCCCAGCGCGCGCCCTCCATAAACAGCCCGTGGATGTTGGCGCCCTCGCGCGGTGGGGCACTGACACACAGGTGCAAGTTTTAATTGTTGAGCTTATTTTGTGTTTAGAATCTCAGATATTTATCGCAGAGTACAAACTCAAAATACCATTTTACACAAAGTTCAGACTGCATATTGCGACCAAATTATTATTTCGTTACAAATTATTATTCTGCTGTTGATTTTATCTACACTTAACTGTAAGTGTCGATAAATTATTGATTGTCCGAAATCCTGAATTATTTATACCTACCTCATATATCTATCTCCTTTTCATTTTTAAACGGGCATGACACAGTAAAAGAGCAGTTACTAAAAAAAAATTAGCATACTGACCCACAACGTAATCTTAAGACTATCGAGATACAAGTCTCGTATATTGGCGAGCATTCGACTGCGTCATTGTGTCTCCTAAGGCGAAAATGTGTCGCCTTACAATATTGCCTAGACGCAGTCGGTTGTCCACATCTATCAAGTTCCTATCTAATTAACAAAGGTTACGTTAACTCAGAATATTTCTCCTTCTCGCCTCATATCTCATTGCGGGTGAAACAGACAGTTTCTTTCACTGTTCAAGCTGTCATTTAACCAATTACCAGAGGTAATGTAGAGGTGCTTAACCATTTCAAACCCCAATCAAATTAAGTCAAGAATTATTCATTTTTGACTTTAGGCCAAAAAAATAAATAAATTGGTGATGCAAGCATAACTTCTTCGATGTAAGTGTGCCTATAAAGTCGATCGTCGACCACATCGTCGCTTACTGGTTGTGGTCAAACGCGAGCCTATGATTACTCCAAATTTTTAGCTTCTCCTGTCCAATTACAATTACAGGGTTAATACCTTCCTTTTTTCTAATTCCTCCCAATTTTTAGCAATCAATAAAAATGATAAAAGGAAGTACTTACTTGAAGTCCTGCCTCGTCTTTTTGGTGACGTCGCAGTTGAGGCACATCTTGTCGAGAGGCCACTCGTTCTTGCGGGCCGTCTGCTGCATGATGGCGGTCAGGAACGACTGCGGGTTGAAGAACCCTGCTAGCCACACCGCTGCTGGCAGCTGGAATAGTTGGTTCAATGTTGGGAGACATATAACTGAGACTAGAAATATTGTGTGCATCGAATTCAATTTTACTCTTTTATCACAAAATTAGTAAGATGTTACGTCGATAGGAAGGTGCATTCCCATTGAAGTTGAAACTGGGAATTGAGATATATCCTAAGATATCACTTCGTTTTAAGTTTCACTACATAGATATCCTTCTGCTTAGATTGCCATTAAAACCAATCTTAAGAAGCCTTTTAGCTTATAAGGCCAGCCACCTGGCTTGCGGACGGCGAGCAGTGGGTAGCTCGCCATCCGACCATCCGGTAACCGTCTGGACCGAGCCCTCGACGGCGTGTATTGCTCCACGCGCGCCTCTAGGACTTATCAGCAAACCGTAGGGGCCTCAGTGTCGAAGCCTACTGGGGCCAAGGATCTGCTTCTGAAAGGAAGATTTCACCCCGGTACGTAAGGCAACGAAGAAACAGAAGTGGGTTTTTAGTCAGTAAAAGTCTGACACTATCTCCCGCTCCGCCCAAGAGCAGGGTATGTTATTGGATGATTTTTCCACCTAAAAAAGACTATTTGTCCACTAAGTCACCGTTAGGTACTTTAACAGCAAAACCCTAAAGTTCTCCATATCCCTGAACATTTAACACAAGTAACAACATACGTTAAAGTCCCCGGTCCAGTTCTCAAGCTCAGTGAGTCGCATGCAGAGGTCAGAGAACCAGGCGGCCAGACCCAACAGGCTGGGATAGGCCAGATTGCTCCACGACTCCGGCACGTGGTCCATGAACAGGGACTCCATCAGCTTCTCCATGTCACCGCTGATGGTCAGCTCACCCTGGTTGATGAGAAAATGTTGTTGGACTAGTTCATTGCTAAAACCATCCTTGCATTATAGTACAATAATTGTACTATAATGCTTTAGTGGTAGTAGTCGGCGTTGCGTTCTAATTACCTACAGGTCATTGAACTCGCTCAGTTGACGTTTTCTTAAAGAAATTAATTTCGTACATGCGTAAATTAATATGAGTTTAAAAAAAAAGTACTTTATTTTTTAATTTTATCTTTACAAAACGATAGTGTTTCATGTACCGGATCGACCCTCCACGGGATTAAAACGATGATAAGACGATTAACGGTGTATACCTATTCTGTCCTAGCAAGGCTGATTATGCCTTCTGCCTTACTTGAGGAACTTTTTCCATTATTATCTTCAAGATAAGATAAGGCGTGAGACTGAAAGTTTGTAAGGAGGTACGAAGGACATACACCCTTTGAAGATATTATCAATTGGTGAGGTTACACGTCTACTCTATTGACTTAGAATTGGCGTGCATATATTACCAGATGTATGAACGTAAATGAAGCAAAAATGGTTTGGTTAACCCGTTGTATGTCGGAACGCAGATCTACGCGAGACACATTGGCTTTTTAATTGTGTCTCTAATTACGGCATACGAGAGATTAATATATGTTGTTACGGAGGGTTCTTGAAAACGAATTACTTTGTTACTTACAACCGATTCTATACGTACATATTAGTTCATTTTTTTATATCAGTAGGTAAGTACATTATTCAAACCAATGAATATCATACCTTGAGACCTAACTCCGTCTCCTTCAGCGACCTTCGAATCTCGCCCATGAGGCGGTTCATTCTTTCACACTCCTGGATCGCTACGATGGTGTAGGGAGTCAACTCCTCCACCCTCCCCATCAGTTCCGTCAGATTAAAAGGTTCAGGTACTCTGTCTAGGATGTCGTCTAGCAGAGCGCGGATCTAAGTAAAGATTATATTGTATTTAAATTCAGCATCAGGCATAGTTGAAATTAATAGAATTAAGTTTTTAAGGCACAAGTCCGAGATGGGCTGCAGACCGCAAATTGCGTCTGGTTTCTTTTGAATCTTTTGCAAATGATTCCGAATCCTGCAATTTTGCGACCTGCGGCTGCGGATCTCAGCGACCGCAGACTGCAGCTCCAATGGTGTCACGAACCGCAGGCAATTCACACACAAACATTTCAACTTTTTGGAAAGCCAATGATGAGAAATTAATTAGCATTGTTGCTGGTCATCCACACCAGTCGTCATCATCTTGCTCTTCTAACAAAAGATACATCAGTAAACTGTCGGCAGCGTTGTCCGACTCTCTCGCACGTAGGTACTTGAGTCACTGAGGGATGATTCTATGAATTGTGCAGTCGTGTCACCTGCGCTTACAGTCTGCAGCCCATCTCGGACTTGTACCGATATTGAGAGTAATGTACAACCTGTAAACCACCTGGAATGCAAATATAGACAAAATTTATAGACTTAGTGATTATGATGAAACATAGTAAAATTAGACTTTTTTTAAATTTGGTTGATAATATTTATTATTAATTACTATAAAAGCTTACCTTAGCATAAAAACAAAATCGTTAAATATGTTTTTATAATTTGCAAAGGAACAGTGGGCTATATAATATGATTTCCAGCGATAGTGGCGCACTATACTCCATGTCTTTAGGTAGTTAACTAAAAGTAAACAATCTTAATGTGTCTTTTTATTTAAAACTAGTTGATCCGGCGAACTTCGTACCGCCTAATAGTTATGTTGTGAAACCTTTTAGCTAAGCTGTCAACTCTACCCTACTCTACCCTACTCTGCCCTACGCTACCTTACTCTACCCTACACTACCCTAATTTTCATTTTTTTTTCCATAAGAACCTTCTCACAATAACAAACACAACAAAAAAAGAATTAGCAAAATCGGTGCAAAAATTCACGCGTGATGGCGTGACCAAGGAAATAGGGATTAATTTTTATAGGTATATAGATAGATAAATCGTATAAAAGACATACAAAGATTATTTAAATTTAGTTAATTCCTAACATCGGTTTAGGTAAATACCTAATTGTAAACATTTTTAGATAAAATTTTTAGACAATATTTTAGATAAAAGACATGTTAAGATTGTTTACATTTAGTTAACTACCTAAACCGATGGAGTATAGAGTGTATTTTGCTATATTCGAGCTTTTTCATGAAGAACATCGTAAGCAACACGGTGTCTTTTGCAAGAATAGTTTTTTTTCTTAAATAATGTAAAAAGTATTTACGAAAATATGATAATAGCTACTATTATATAATATTAGAATTATCATAAATACATTTTTAATTAAGGAAAAGAAATTGAAGCGATTGTGAAATTAATAGATGTCATAATTTCATGGACTTTTAAAACCCAATGAACCAAGTTGATTTGCAAAATCGCGTAAAGCCGCGTAGAGCTTTGGCCAATGCGAGCCTAGGCAAATATAGGCAAATTGACATAAGGCAAGCGCTTCTCTCTACACGTTCGGCAAGCTTGAAGGAAACCAATGCAAATAGCCAACATAGACGAATTTTGAGGAGATGCCCACATGTTGGGCAAGCGCGCGAGCGCCTTTGATTTGTCCAGAAAAACCGATACTGCTCCGGTCCGAAGTGAGGCAAGTGATCGCGAGTGGCTGCGAGTTGTAACAAGCTAAGCCAAATGAGGTTGGAGTTGACGCTTGTCTTTACTCAACCAACTAGGCGAGCGACACCGAGCGATAGCAAGACAAGGCAAATACACTGTAATTGTTGGTATTGGTCTTCACTCGGCAACGCTCGGCCAAACGTATTGCAGGCTTAATAGGCGTGGGCGAAGTGGGCCCTCGCTCACGGCCTCGCACCCAAAGAGGCCTTTTTTTTTTTTTTTTTTTTTTTCGATGGGAAAAATCATCTTATGACAACCCCCGCCCTTGGGCGGAGCGGGAGATAGTCAGTCAGACTCTTACTGACTAAAAAACCCATCCCGTTCCTTCAAGCCTTCATACCGGGGCTCGAGCGCCCTTTCGGATTACCCTGGCCCCAGTAGGCTTCGACCCGGCTGGGCCCCTGCTGTTGCTGACAACTCCTTGAGGCGCGCGGGAACAGCGCGCGCCGTCGACGACTTGGGCTTGGTCCGGACGGTTACCGGACGGCCGGACAGCGAGCTACCCATTGCTCACTGTCCGCAAGCCCGCGCCTACGGTGGCTGGAAATCGGGATCGGAATCCCGGCGGCGGCGGCGAGACCGCCGTTGCCTGATGCACCCAAAGAGGCCTCGAACAAGCGACGTTTTTTTATATTGAAAGGTTCGCGTTTGACCACTATTTCACCTGATACTAAGCGACGATGTGACCGATTACTGGGTTGTAACAGTCGCTGTCTCGTTTATCTCGAATATTATTATTATGATTTTCGCCGCCCTTTACATACGCAAAATTATATAAGTCATGAGTCTTAAGTCTTAAATATTTCCACTATCCAACCTGAAGTAGGTAGGATGGTGGCACATAAAATTCTCAACCTGCCAACTTGGGTGTGGATGGCTAATGGTTAGGTTGGAAGATAGGAATAAGTTAATTTTGCCTTTGCCGCTCTGGGCAAATGCCCGGCTTGCCCCCCCTTACATCGAGCCCTGATGATATTATCTGTTTCATGGTCATTGCAAAATACACTCTAGTGCGGCCCGCTTGGTGAGACTCGTAGATTGCATTAGATAAGCTAAGTTGAATGTTTTAGCACCATACATTCTGAGGTGATTTTTGAAAGACTTTATCATATAGATATCACGTTGAATTCACAAGTCTGGGAACCTCAGTTTCCAGACTTGTGAATTGACGTACTTTATCAACTACTACTAAGTGAGTAAGGGATGCAAGGTACCATTTCGTCTTTACTCGCACCACCTCCCGCCTGAGCGCCGCTGTCTCTCGGTTGCATTTCAAACACCACCTTTTCAAATTAATGAATATTTAGATATCGGACCTCAAGCCTCGCCAAAACTGAGACAAATCGAAAAATTTTATGACCGCTATAATTGTTAAATCGCTCATAAAGATGACTAAGTGTCCCCGCACATGGGCCACAAAAGAAGGCCGCCACAAAAAGAAGCTAGAAGCGGCTTTTTTGTGGCCCGTGTGCGAGAACAATAAATTGAATAATAAAATCGAATTTTATCAAAAAAATATGTTTTACTACCTATTTTAGCCTACGAACTATTCAACCTACCTAATATTTTTTTGGAAAAATACAAAAATAAAACAAGGCAAGCAAAAAAGTGCCATGGCCGATACCATTCTTTTCTCGAAACAGTTCAGGCCATTTCCGATCCCCATTATCTTCGTTGTGTATAAAACTAGAAGCCTGAATTTTCAGTAAATCTATTTCATGTTTTTACTTAGGTAATTAATTTGTAGCTCTCTATGTGTAGCTGTATTTCTCTAAAAAACAGTTTTCCTGTTCTTTTCGAACTGACGTTAAACTCTTTGAACTGTTTGGGCCCAGTGGGTGGCTATGTTAATTGCAGCATCGGTGGCACTCATTAAATCCTTCCTAGTGCAGATGTATGGGCACTTAGGGCACTCTAACTCTTTAGTATATTAAGGCTCAAGCGCCCGAGTTACGAGCAGTGCCATAAAACAGTGACTTTCTGAAGCCTACTCCTCGGTAACGGCCAGGTTAATAGGTTTGAAAAAAAAAAGATTTTTTCGTGCGATTAATACTTTGGCAAAAAAATATTTCACAAATTTCTCTACTCCTTCGAAATGGCTTGAATCTCTAGAAACATTTTTATACATAAAAATTGGTGGTTAAATATTCTTCAAAGTGAACTCATATTATGTAAGTCAAACAATATTTCGCAAAGAAAATGAATTTAAAGGTCAGCGAGGCTCTATCTGGGCGCAGCTGGCCGCAATTAAATGTATTGCCGCCTATGCGGGTTTAAGTGTTGTGTCCATTTAATTTCGTACAGATGTTCAAGGGACTATAAGCCTTAAGTTTGCACAATTCAAGAGCATAATACCTTAAACAGTCTTTCGGAGACAGTGGTCAGGTATCCTATTTCAGCATTAGGATGCAATCCATACAAATAAGGTGTTTCTTCCGGTAAGAAGTCGTCGATGTACGAGTGGTAGCCAACGTAATCAGAGTTTGGCGGCGATATGAAGCCCGGAGCTAGCTGCAACTCTCCATCCACCTGAGAAAATACAATTTGAGCTGGCGAGCATGTACAGTAGAGGTACATAAGCAGATTTCATGTATTATGTAACAAGGCATTCTATACCAGTCAACCTTTGAATGAAGGGAGATGAAGTAAAAAAGAGTGAGTTAGTGAATGAGTTATAAATAAATACTACGTACTTTACTGCAATAAATTTATACAATGTACCGTATTTATGTGTTTTCCGAAACGTTAAATCATATTGGCAGATTGGAGAGTTTAAGAGAATTTAAAGGACAAGGTCGTAAAAAAATCACAACAGCGAGAGGCGACAGATTAATTGTGAGCCGTGTGCTGAGAAATCATATCTCTTTAAATTCTTTATTATATACCACAAAAAGTTATATATAGATAATTGAGATCATGTAGGTACATAGGCGAGCTTTGCTTAAAGTTAAGTTTCTTTCCAGCAAACCATTGAGTGATACAGAGAGATCATAACCGAGGGTAGGATGCAGTTCAATTGCTAGACTTCTTATAATATAAGAATTTAGCGTGAACAAGTTTGTCAAGCAATATTTAGCACCAAAACTATAAAATTCAAAATTCAATTTTGAAAATTTTGAATTTTAAATTTCGGTTTTGTCTAGCCAGATGATAGAAGAATCAAAAGGTCGCGACGACCCGGAGAAAGATACACCCGATATAATATTGTTGGAAGACAGCGTTATGGTGGAGGGTTAATAAAATAGTATTAAAGGGAATTTGTACAGGAGCGTGCCCAGAACTAACTACACATCGTAGAAAACGGGTCCCTGACAGCAACACTCATAGAACCACACATAGAACAGAGGCTCTACCACGAGATCCTAAAGCGATCCATTTGACGACCAAAAGTAATTGTTAAAGAGGTGGAGATATATAGTGCCGCGCCGCCAGCGCACACCGCTGGAGGCGCGGCGGAGCGCATTTCCTAGAAGCGCGCGGGCGGATTCCGCGGGCCCCGAGCGGCGCTAGCTACTCCGAACGCGCCTATGTCATTAAGTGCATCGATCGGTACTTTGTACAGAGAACTCGGATGTGGACTGGGATATGAATATTAATTATACAAGATGTAAGGGACAGCCCTCCACAAACTTTAACTTTAAATTGTCCAATCAAGTTTATCATTTTGTATGGTGAGGCTGATTTTTTTTGTCGTTTCCTGAAAAATAAATTTGTGGCAGGTTGTTCAGTTTCGTCTACTGAGCAAGTCCTTAAAGTTTGTGGAGGGCTGTCCTTTACACTTTTTATATAATCCACGACCACACTAATTAATACTCTCCAGGCATCTGACCGTCAGCCAGCCGGGCGCGGAGTAGTGCAGTGGAGCGCAGAGCAGCACGGCGACGACTGGAGCAGTCGCGCATGCTCTTGTAGAAGCTTGAGGGTGCTCCGAGCACCGCATGCGAATTAATTTTATATTGACCTTATGTCAAGGTAGTTAAGGTTTATATTAAATTGTTGCCTTCAATTGCTCTCCGCCACGCCTCCAGCGGTGTGCGCTAGGCCTATAGATCCATCCCTCTCTCTCGCTTGCACGCCTGACTTTAACACATGATGGTAAGGCCCCAGAATCTCAGGATGACACTAACCAATTCCGCCTGCATATACTCGATCAGGAAGGTGCGACAGAGGCGGCGGTCCCAGTCGTCGGTGATGTGCCCTCCGTACATGATCTCCCCGAACAGGTAGCGCAGGTCTTCCCACGGCACGCGCGGGTTGGCTTCCAGGTAGTTGTACAGCACGTACACGCAGATCGTCAGGTCGCCGAAGTTGAATGGATACACTCTGCGGAAGAATTTAATGAATACACATCTTTCAACAAAAATGGATAGTAAACATAAGAAGAAAGTTGGCCTAATAACAGGTGCCTAACCTGTTAGGCAAGTCTCTTTTCAGAATTGATAATTTGGAATTATATTTCACCAAGGGTCTATAGCCCTAAGCTACCAAACTAGACACCATTCTGACACCAGAGTTGCAAGTTGCGCTACCAAATTGGTAGCGCAATCAAATATGTCAGGTGCCAGGTGAGTAAGTGTCTATAGAGCTGTATACATTTTATTGGTAGCGGCGATTGGTCGCCGCCATGGTTTCTCGGTGAAATATAGCCCTAAGACTGGTCAACCGCGCAGAGTTACTTAGATAAAAATCTCAAATTCTTAATTCAAAAATATAGGGATAGTGCCTTGACTGATCGTATTTGTCCATCTTGAAGAGCTGACCAATGTCCTATGTCCTAAATAGCGCTTTCCACAAGGAGTACTTGGCTTGTACTAAATAGAACGTAGTGATTACATACTCTTTGGTACTAAACTCCAAAGCCACCATCTCGAATTTTAAGACAACTACCTTTGTGCCAGTGACACAAGTTCAAATACATTTTGAGGGTATTTGTATTATAATTCATTGCTTTTTAAGAAATTAATTGTAATAAACTGAAACAAAATGCCAAACTCTAAAGGTTTATTACTTCTAGTATTCACGCTAATACCTGACTGGTTTACCTGTACAGTTATACATGTCATTTATGCTTGTGTAGAAATTTGCACAGTTGTGCAACATACGCTCCGGTTTGGTTTACCTGTAAAACTCAACTGTACAGGCCAACCTGTCAGGTATACCCTAGTGTGTCTGACTACCTTAAAATTAATTCTTGAGCTGGTGGTGACCTAACCATATCTTTTTGTTTAAAAATGGAATTCATATGACCTCCTGTAAAGTCAAAAACATGTACCTGTTCCAACCTTGTGGGCCGAACTTCCGTCTCTCAGCAACGACGGCATGGAAGTAACAAAGAGCAAACAGAACAGATTTGAACTCCGCTTCCTTACTGCACATCTCCAGGGTCTCCTGACTGAAGCAGTCCAGGGCCTGATGAAATTGGAAATGGCTTATAATATCAAATCAGAATGTAGGACCACAAAAGTGATGATGCGGCTGAAATGAGAACGTCAGGAGAGATGTGTGGTGTTAATGAATGATAATAGAGTGAATAGGCTCTTAATAAACTAGTGCGCCTCACCATCAGAGATTGCATTACTGCTTACCATCAGGTGGGATCGCAGTCAAGCAATTGTTTAAATCAATTTAAAAAAAAATGTATAGTCTGTGGGAGGTCTGTCGGAGGACCTCTGTGGAAGGGTCTGTGGGAGGACCTCTGTGAGAGGTTTGTGGGAGGATCTTCTCTCTGTCTCTCTCTCTTGAGCGGGTCTGGCTCCACAGTTGAGTGTAACTCAGCTGTGGAGCCATCCCCGCTCCATGTCCGTCGAACAATATCTGTCTGTGGGAGGACCGCTGCGGTCCCGAGTTTTACGTCATTACGTCAAAATATAAGAGAGAGAGAGAGAAAAGATCCTCAGTCCCGTGCGTCTTCCCACAGACCTCCGACCACAAGCGCCGATGTTGCCCCGCTCGCCGCGCCAGCGCCGATGGCCGCTAAGATCGAAGTCGTGACCAGGCCGTTACTCCCGGTAGTTTCGGCTGTACGTTGATATGTCAGTTTATCCTTTTATATATATAATAGATGAGGGCAACGGTACGATAATGATGACGATTATGATGATGATATCTTAACTAATCTTAGTTAATTAAATAACTTGTATCAGCTTACCTTATGCAAGTTAGCCCACATGCCGATAGGTGGTTCATTAGTTATTTTGATGGACGATTCCAAAATTCCTTGCGGAATTATGTGGTACATTGCATCAGCGGCCGGCTCTGCACTTAAAAACAACCTTTAGAAACAAAGAGATAAAAAAGTGAATGCACAAAAAAAAACCAGCTCCGACAAAAACGAATGAAAATGTCTCAGTAAAAGTAATTTATCAGTAAAAGTAATAAAACAATAACCAACTATTGCCGTGATCCTTACTTGCAAACATATAAAAATTGCCAGTTTTATTAATCAGGCGTCGACTTTATAAATCGCTTAATTACAATTCAATATTCATTCTTTTTAACTGAATTAAAAAATAAAAAGCAGCCAAGTGCGAGTTGGACTCGCCCATGAAGGGTTCGGTAGCAGCAGGCAACATAATATAAAAGTTCTAGAGATTAATTAGAGATTCAAAAAATCAATTTATGTAGCAATTCGCAGGGCACAATACTCGCAAAATAGATAGACAGATGGTGGGGCCGAAAAATTCAGGAGAGGCGACCGCGTACCGGAAGACGCAGCTTTGGAAGGCCTCCTACAAGGTGGACTGATAACCTAAAAAGGGTTGCGGGAATCCGATACGACACACACAGATGAGCACACAGGCAAAATTTACTTTCGTATTGATATTAATACCGATTATATTAATTAGTGATGCTATCCCACCTGTAGTCAGCCGCAGGATTTTCAAAGCACTCTTCCATTCTCTTCTCAAGTGCCGAGAGCCACTTGGCCACCAAGTGAATGTTTTGCAGGATGACCCAGTGGCCGCTAGCCGATGCGATACCCATGGCCTCTTCAGCCACCACTTCCTGGCCCTGACCCAAAGACACGATGTGGAAATTCTTCTTGTCAGTCGCAAACCCTACTTTTCGACCCAATCTTTCTAAATCCTGAAAATAAGTATGATTTGAAAAGTAACTGTGGAAAAATTTAAGGGTCTCTCCATCCTTAGTTGGTCTAAGTAGCATAGATGAGAATGTTTGGAAGGTTGTGTGGTGTGACGAGAAAGGATAAAGTGAGGAATGAGTATGTATAGTGGAAGAAGTTTGGAAGAAGTTTGAAAGTGGCGCCAGTGACTGAAAAGTTGAAAGGCAATCGTTTGTCTTGGTACGGTCATGTAAAGAGGAGGGATGAATCGCATATCACTAAAAATTTCTTAGTATACATGTAGATGGGTGGAGAGGGAGATGGAGGCCAAAGAAAATATGGATACATTGTGTGAGAAGTGTTATGAAAGAAAAGGAAGTTAGTGATAGCGTGACGGGTGACAGGACAGAATGGACGAAGAAAACGTATGGGATAAAGGCAGGAAGAAGCAGGTGTTGGTTGCTAAAGGAAAAAAAAATACTGTAGGACGTAGGAACATGTTTTTTATCTACTCTAAGCATAAATCTAGGTTACCTTCAACGGATCGACTCCAGCCGAGAGAATAAAGAACATGGCTGTGGTGGAATTGCTCTCCTCGTAAGACTTCTCTAGCGATGGCGTTCTGGCCTCAACATATTTTGTGCCCAAATTCTCTTCGCAAAATGCGCTATAGAAATGGTAAAAAGGGATTTTAATAAGATTTTGTTCTGTGTGACTGAGCTATTGTGATAATGACGTTACCATTATAATGATCGAAACACCACGTCCCGATTTATACTTAATGCACAATCGGAAAAACTGGAAATAAACTAAATTAGCTTTTGCCCGCGGCTTCGTCCGCGTACATAGAATATAGCGTAGGTCACTTAGAAATAAAGCAGCTTTCTAACGGTGAAAATGAAAAAAAAATAGCAATCGGACCAGTTCTTTCAGAGATTACCTACCTTCTAGAAACAAAACAACAAACTTTACCTCTTAATTATAATATTAGTGTAATCGCTAGTACTTACAAAACACTTACATTAGTTCTACAAAAACAGGGCGTATCTACTATTAAAATGAAAAAAGGGAATAAAGAGAAATCAAGTCTCTCGATCACATTTATAGGTACATAAATAGTCAGCCATTCGAGCGCCGAAGCATCTAGTTTGTTGTGCAGTGTGACGTGTGACATTGGCCCAGAGCTGTAACTTTGACTCAAGCTCGTTAACCATAGAAACACAGTGTCCCGTGTTTTTATTGATTATAAAGCTTGGGCCAAAGTTATACCCTAGAATCAAAGCTATACACAACTTTACTTGTAATCAACTAGAAGACAATTCGGCGCACAAATAGACGACTTTAAGAAAAAATATGGCCGTGTGAGTCGACTTTCTCGACTAGTTGATCTAAAGGGCTTTATTATACAGTTGCCAAAACGGATCTTTAGCGCTCGGCGTCAGAGTGGGGATTGTTTTGCGCATTCCATACATTGGCAAGCCAATAGTCTTCGTTGTTAGATACATGCAGCAACGCAGGGAACGAATTAGGAGTGACGTCTATGACGCGATGGCGTAAAGAGACCGAATATTTGACTTCTGCGCAACCGCTCAAGATCCGTGAAGGCAACTGTACTAGCGGTTTGCTCGCGGCTGCGGGGCGGGGCGGGCACGCAACGAATGCTTCGCGAACACGTCGCGGCTGCACAGCGAAGATGTCGCGGACGCGTGGCAAATTCGCAACGTTTTCAATTTCAACGCGTGTTTGTAGCAAGTTAACGACGTACAATACACTCGGCAACAAAATGGATTCTGACGAGGAGACACTACTGTTGGTTGTTACTTCGAAGACGCTGGAGACCCGCACCTCGTTGCGCTTCCGCAACAAATTCGCTGCGCACACGCTCCGCTTCAAAGACGCTCGCAATCTGCTAGTATGATAAGGCCCAAACTGCTAAGCTGCAAGTCAACAGTCAAGTAAATTTCAAGTAGAGAGTGACCTTACCTAGACGCATAAGACATTCTGTCAGGACGCAGCGCTCGCATGATGCACAGGCGCTGCAGCGACGATTTGTTCTTCCACTCACCCGGTAACTTGTCTCTCTCGGGGGCTTCGCCTTCTGTGTATTTCTGCCATCTGATTAATATAGGAAATCATAATTTAACTACCTCGTTGGTCGCCAGCACTACTACAGAAGATTTTTTTTTTGGAAGTGGAAAGTCGTCAAATAATATATCTTCTCCCGCTGTGGGTGGTGTGAGAGGGAGTGTTAGACTGATACTGACTAAAACCCACCCATGTTCTTTAAGTTGCCCTTTACGTTTCAGGGCCGCGGTAACTCATTCGAACAATCCTGCAACTCAGGCAGGAAGACCAGCACTAACCTAAAGCACGGGTTATATTATCGGGAATTTCTCAGTAGCAGTTAGGACTTGTGCCTGGTTTATATTGATAGGCTCACCTCCTACAATCTCTATTACATGACACTTACAGCCCGTCCACGACGTTGCCGCTGTGAAGAATAAAAGTATGAAAATATCCCCCCTCGCCGCGCCGCTCGCTGCTAAGAGCAAAGTCGTGAACAGGCCGTTAGCCACAGTTGCCGAAATGTAAGCTCGACAATAAAAGCGAGCCCAACTTGAAAACCGTAAGGGAAATTTTATTACAGGACTTCAAAAATTGATTTCTTGAAAGCAGTTATTATAGACTGCATTTGATATTTTAAATCCTATCACGTAAAAGTTTAGACAAGGATCGAATTCTATTACGAATTAAGATAAAACCAGAATAATATCAGGCAGGGGCTATAGTTCCTGGTAACCATTCCACTTAAGACTCCAAAAACCATAGCCCTAGTATTTTTGTTTTCCATATTATGTCGTAATAGTTTATCACCAACCAGGGGTTGTCCTTGTGTGTTTATAGCATAGCGTATACAGGGATAATTGTCGGTCGATACCAAATTTCATTAAAAGTGTCCAATGGGCCTCTTCGAGTTGGTTTCGGCTCCTCGTACGCCTTCCAAAGGTCCAGGACCTCAGAGTCCTGAGTTAAATAAACGTATAAAAATAACAATAATAATTCGTTTATTTTTTAGAATACCGTTTGACAGCGCCTTCAATATCTTTGTCGAGATTCTCGAAGGCGTCCATCTTGGAGAGCGTGACGACGCCGCCCCAGCTGAGGTTGGTGAGCCAGAGGTACGGCGAATGCTCTGGCGCCACCGCGAACTTCAGCAGGAAGTCTAACTCTCGGGGATCCACTTTACCTTCTGTTTGGAGAACCTGGGCAAGTATGACAGTACTTTGTACTGGACCCACTAATTGAAGATACTATAGTTTTTTGTCCTATGATGAGTTCCCTGACAGTTCTTGTCTGAGAATTTAGTGATGTGACCTAACGAAATTTAATCGATTTTTTACAATAACGAATCAGTTGGCAAAGAAAATGGAATCGGATTATCGATTTTAGATTTATAGATGATAAATGTGAAAGTTTGTATGTGAGTGTGGATGTTTGTTGCTCTTTCACGCAAGAACTAGTCTACGGATTTTGAAGAAATTTTAGAGTAAACCAAAAAACCTGACAAAAACTAAAAACCTGAAATAACGCGGGCGAAACCGCGGGGGACGGCTAGTGGTAAATAAAATGTAGTCTGTTTAAAATAATGGCCGCCCCTTCTGCTAACAACCACACACACTCACCTTACTACTAATAGCTACTAATTAAAGACATTCATATATTGAAGTACTACGTATTGAAGTAGTTATTATGCGTGCAATGAGAACGTGCAACACACTACCAGCTGACAGCTAAGATAGTGTGAAATATTATAGTGCAAAAAATATGGCTAACGCAAATATTTTTCTAAAGAACCTTCAGATTGCATTGCTCTAATGTTTTATTTGTAGCTTCGCACACATTAGTAAAAAAACTTAATCCTCAAAATATCTTCAACGTTATGAACATAGTTATACAGAAACACCGGTGTAAAACTATAACCTAGGGTTCTTTAAGTCAAGAGCGAATAGACTGCTTCTAGGCAAGCGTGCTCCATCGTCGGCCACATCATCGCTTACCATCAGGTGAGATTGTGGTCAAACGCGAGCCTATCCATTATAAAAACAAAAAAAAAAAACTCCTGCAAGGTAGAAATTACAAGCGTTTAAATAAAAACCGGCCAAGAGCGAGTCGGATTCGCGTACGAAGGGTCGTACCTTCCGTAGCAAAAAACGGCAAAAAATCACGTTTGATGTATGTGAGAGCCTAATAAATATTTATTTTATTCTGTTTTTATTTGTTGTTATAGCGGCAACCAAAATACATCATCTGTGAAAAATTCAGCTGTCTAACTATCACGGTTCATGCTTGGCGTCAGCTTGGTGACAGACGGACAGACAGAAAGACGGACGGACAGCGAGTCTTAATAATATAGTAGAAAAGAGCAACTGCTAGAAAATGCAAAATGAAATAAAAAATTCCCTATGGAATTAAGTTCCCCTATGGAGTGTATTTTACTTGTGCATAAAGTTTTAGTAAATGAATTATCAACCTGCAGGGTAATAAGGAACAAGTAGACCAGCTTGTCTTTCTCAAAGAGCCCTCGACTGGTGTAGACGAAGACCGCGAACGTGATGCTGTCCAGCAGGTTGGCGACACGTTTCTCCAGGTCCTCGCCGGGATCGGCGTCGGCCAGCGCTTTCTTGAATACCACGCTGTACGCCTTCAGCGAGAACTGGTACATCGGGTTGATTTTGTACAGATCGTTTAAGATGAAGTATAGTAGGGAAGCTCGCCCAGCGGCACGTCTGGATGAAAAAGAGAAAACACAATCTGATACTTAACTTAAATGCACGATACATATTATACTAACAATACATTTTGAAAAATATACAGGGTTATTTGTATAACACTAACAACCTTGCAGGACTGTACATTACAAACTCATATTCATAAACAACAACTTTTGTTCTATAACTTTTAAAAATTTATCATATTTTAAGTTCATCAGATTTTCATACAAAAATAAAAATATTTAAATTGAAAGTTTTAAATATGACTAAATATTATTAAATATTAGTCTATGCGAAATAAGCGACAGTACAATAGCGGAGGGGAGCAGGGATCGAGCTGCGGGGGTGCTTGATGCGCTTGTGTCGTGTCATGCAGACGAAGGTAGGTATAGCAAAATACAGAGTTGAAATGTGTTAGATAGAACAACGAAATCTTGAAGGTTAGTTTTTTGGTAAATGAATTATGTTTTGTAAAAGGTCATAGAACAAAAGTTGTTGTTTAAGATGTTAGTAATATAATCCTGAAAGGTTGTTAGTGTTTTACAAATTTAACCCTGTATATTAGAAAACCCGTGTATTTTTTTTTTTTAATATACGAATATAAATATGTCAATAACGGTTTATTTAAATAATGATATCCCAAGAACTGAATGTCACTTTAATCTGTAAACTTGGAATTCAGCGAATCAAAGAATCAAAAGGTAACCTCCTTGCTCACGATTTTTTTCAAATTGTCGACCAGTATTATTAGTAAAGGAATAATAATTTTACTTACCGATACCTCTCCCTAGCTTCGTCAATTTTGACTGCTGTGATTTTGCCTTCCCCCACTTTGATCTCAATGTCTGCGGCAGTCCTTTTAGTAGTCTCTAAATTGATGACAAGCGCCGAGTCGCTCAGTATGTCGGGGCCGGCGGATGACAGTCGCTTTAACAAGTCATCTTCTAAAGTCTTGAGAGTAATTTTGAAGTCGTTCTGTTGTTTCGTGAGGCTAGAACGCAAGCTCTCTAAATCCGGACGCTCGGCTTTGACTACTTCACCTAATAGCTGCTCTTCCAAACTGTTCAATTGAAAATAAAGGCGGAATTAGGGGAAGTGATGATGTACACGGGTCCCGTATTATTTCAAAGGGCTTTTATACGACATAAAGGCCTCCGCAACTGTCACCACAATGAACAATCCTGTGCATCTCGCACCCATCGGATTCGATCAAGGCATTTTATAGACAGTTATACACGTCAATCTCAAAACCCACTGCAAATCTAGCAAACGACCCAAGAGCTAGATTGACTCGATACAACACTGAAGACATCCCGGACGTCAGCCTGTACGAGATTAGGATGGCTCTGAAGCAGTTGAAGAACAACAAGGCGTTGGGCCAGGAGGTAATAATAATATATTATTATTATTCCTTTATTCTTATTTTATGTACATGTTATAATATATTTTTAAATATTCCTTAAAAAAAATAAATTAAAAAAAACATTTAAAAATATAAAAAACAGTATCCCACCGGTATCGGGAACAGGGTCCAAGCCACCGGCGGTCAGGGCTCCAGAGAAAGGAACCTCCTAACGATACGGGCCGTGTCCAGAAGAACTGCTTTCTGAATCAAGCCCTTGATCCAGTCGCCTAACGAGAGCCTCCTAAGGTGTTGATCGAGGCTCTTGGCTATTAGGCCATTGGCTGACACAACTATCGGTACAATGATCGCTGAGTCCACTTCCCACATGTCGACAACCTCGCGAGCCAAGTCAATATACTTGATTTGTTTATCTTTCTCGGCTTTCACGAGGTTCTCGTCATGCGGAACGGATATGTCAACAATCATTGCACGCCTCTCGCTTCGGTCCACCACCACTATATCAGGCTTATTGGCTACAATAGTCCTGTCAGTGATGATGGACCGATCCCAGTACAACGTGATATCGCCATTATCGAGAACTGGGTCGGGCACATACCTGTAGTACGGCACCTCCGATTCCACAAGAGAGTACTTCAGAGCAAGTTGCTGATGGATAATCCTGGCTACAAGGTTGTGTCTATGCAAGTATTCTCCGTTAGCTAGACGAGAACAACCAGAGATAATGTGGCGGATTGATTCACCCGGTCGGTGACATGCCCGACAGATGTCAACCGTACCGTCCTTCACAATAAATCTCCGATAGTTATTCGTCATGATAACTTCGTCCATAATTGCACATACAAAACCTTCGGTTTCCCCAAAGAGGTCACCGACGCGTAGCCAGGCTACGGACGCTAGTTTGTCTACATCGGGCCCATGAAGGGCCCGGAAAAAGCGTCCGTGAAGTTCCTTACTCTGCCATACTTCCTTGCGTACGTTAGTGTCAAGCACTACAGGTTTGCGCCAGTTCTCGTTAGCCAAGGAGAGCGGGGTGAGTCCCTTGTCCACTGCTACTACATCACGATGCATACCCACTATTATTACCCCATTATTATTATTATTATTATAATTACGGCCGAGCTCCTGAAGGCGGGTGAAAAACCGGTCCTAAAGGCCCTTCAGAAGTTGTCCGATTCCGTCATACTCGAAGGAAAAACGCCACAGGCATGCAGCAGAGGTGTGGTGGTACTCTTCTTTAAGAAGGGTGATAAAACCCTGCTTAAGATTTACAGGCCCATCTCACTTCTGAGCCATGTCTACAAGCTGTTTTCAGCCTCCCGAACAAGCCGGACTCCGAAAAGGTTTCAGCACTGTAGACCACATACATACGCTATGGCAGGTTATACAGAAGACCGAGGAGTATAATCTGCCTCTATGCCTAGCGTTTGTGGACTTCGAGAAAGCCTTTGATTCGATCGAGACTTGGGCTGTGCTGCAGTCTCTCCAACGGTACCAAAGTGACTATCGGTACATCGAAGTGCTGAAGTGTTAAAATTTATATGAAAATGCCACTACTTCAGTCCGACTCCAGGACCAGACCTCGAAACCTATCCTCCTGCAGCGGGGTGTGAGGCAGGGAGACGTCATTCCTCCGAAACTGCTCACGGTCGCAACGGAGGATGTCTGCAAGTTTCTGGACTGGAGTGGACTAAGGCATTAATGTCAGTGACGAGTACAGCTCTCGACTCACCTTCGGTTTGCCGACGACATAATAGTCATGGCTGAGACTACGGAGGAGCTCAGCACAGTGCTCAATGACCTCAGTAGAGCTTCCAAAAGAGTGGGTCTTAAAATTAACATGGATAAAACCAAAATCATGATTAACAACCATGTAGTACCCACTCCTATCAAGATCAGAGACTCTACACTCGAAGTTGTGGACGATTACGTCTATCTCGGACAGGCAGTCAATTCAGTTGGGTAGATTTAATTTTGAGAAAGAGATCAAGCGTTGAATCCAACTCGGCTGGGCAGCGTTCGGGAAGCTACGCGGTATCTTCTCGTCCAACATACCACAGTGTCTCATGACAAAAGTCTATGACCAGTGCTTGTTGCCAGTGATTTGATTGAGTGACGTTTCGTGGTCGTTCACAATGGGTCTCATCAGAAGGCTTAAAGTCACTCAAAGGGTAATGGAAAGGGCTATGCTCGGGGTCTCCTTGCGTGATCGAATAAAAAATGAAGATATTCGCAGGAGAACTAAGGTGGCAATGGGCACGGCACATTGCTCGCAGAACAGATGGCCGTTGGGGCTGAAAGGTTCTGCAGTGACGACCGCGTACCGGAAGAAGCAGCGTTGGAAGGCCTCTTATAAGGTGGACCGATGACCTGGTGAAGGTTGTAGGAAACCGATGGATGCGAGACGCACAGGATCGTTCATTGTGGCGACACTTGGGGGAGGCCTATGTCCAACAGTGGACGTATATCGGCTGAAATGATGATGAGGATGATGAATTCAACATGTGGGCTCAGTGTGGATTGGTATATGTCACATTGTCTTCGAATTTTTGGTTCTAGGACATGCCGGCTTCCTCGCGATATTTTCCTTTAAGTACCGTTTTGAGAACAGAAATGTATAAAAGAGACCGAAAAATGTGATAAGACAGAATTCGAATTCTTAGAAATTGTAGAAATAAAGGTTTCTGGCAAAGGGAGGGATAAAATGAAAGTTTTAACACGCTTACCCGTCCTTGGTGACAGTAAAATTGATAAGGGTACATTGCGCCTGCATCTCAGGTTGGTAATGCGGGTTAGCAAGCTTGGTTTGAAGCAGGAAACGGAAGTTCGGGTGGTAATCTATCTCTCTGTCTCCTATCTGAAAGTGTAACGTTAAGGGTGTTATTACACCAATCGAGCGATGCCGATCAGCGTCATTGATCGGTCGGATGGAGTGGTAGTGTTTGGTGTAATAGGATCTGTCGTAATCACATGAAAAGCTCGATCGATGGGATCGGTACCATCAAGAGACACTGTTTTGATTTTAATTGGAGTTTCAAGCATTTATACAGTTGTTAGGAACTGGGGCCCGAGTCGGCTATTTTTATAAACTTGTCATTCCAACACGATCCCATTGTCATTTTGCTTAAAGTTTGTAATCTAATTCGTAGTTCGTATTCATAATGAGCGAACATTGATCGGTCAATGGTCTCGTAATAGAGTTGTGGTAGAATGACAATATCGAGCTTATTAAAAACAATGACTGCACAATGACGTTCTAATGGTAGGTCACTGATTAAAGCAACTGTTACAATTTTAGTAGATTATCGCATACGTTAGATATTCATTCATCATTGTGTACGAGATTACCATTCTATGTAATTTCTTTCAATGGAGTGTCAGTGGTTGATCATTGGAAAGTCATAATGACGCCATTAAATTAGTAGATCACCAAACCTTGTCAAAATCAACAATTATGAAATCAGTGATAGACCATTCAGCAGACTTGAGGCCCTGGTTTACATAGTTTCGTATCCTCTTTTGAAAAGTGAGGATCCTCCGTCCAGAAGTGCACTCTGTCTGGTATATTACATGTATGTGTTCGCATTAAAAAAATAGTAACTCATCGTTATCAGATAAAGCCAGGCCCCTAGATTAATTAATCAATCTTTGCGCCACCGGTACATGGTAGACATCCCACCCATACGCACAAAGCGTTTTAAGAACACATTTATTATGTGTACAGCCAAGGAGTGGAATTCCCTGCTGGAGTCTGTGTTTCCTGATAGCTACAACTTAAGGGTCTTTAAGTCAAGAGTGAATAGGTTACTTCTAGGCAAGCGTGCTCCATCGTCGACCACATCTGCGCTTACCATCAGGTGAGATGGTGGTCAAACGCGAGCCTATCAATAATAAAAAAAATAAAAAAATTAGATCGTAATAAAATAGAAAACCGTGTTCATCATGACTAGGGCTGCCATCTCTAAAACCTGTCCCCCAGGACCGGAAGCGTAGGTTCCCCGGATTTTGGAGCTTTTACCCCGGACATTTCAATACTTTTTTCATTTACTTACATCTTGATTAAAATATATTTCACTCCGTACTTGATAGAAGTGAACTTTAATTGTAAGCCTCTTTTGTTGCATGAAATAGTGTGTTTAATCGTTTTTGTGACTACAAGTGAGTAATTTTGGGGGATGAACTGCTCGCGTCCGTAGGATTTACTTGACTCGTGATCACCCTACACGTGTCCCCTGGGTAGTGCTAAACGAGCAGTAAATACGGTGGTAGGCCATAACATCGGCTGCCGGCTTAAAGGTTACCACCCACCAGATATAGTCATGCCGCCAAGCGATCCGTCGTGTTCGGCATGTTATCTGGTGAAGCCGTAAGGTGCAGGATGGGTCTGAACAGTTGTGTTGCGATGTACGCCGGGTATGATGCTCCAGTTGCTGTTGTGTCGGAGGTTTGATCATGGAGGGTAGCGGGATCCGAAGCACGGTGCTCCGTTGGGGGCCCAAGTAGTGTGCCAGCCACACACGAAAGGCTGCCCCGCCAACTGCGAAAAATCCCAGGGTGGCCCCATCGTGCCGGTTGGCAACCTGATGAGTGGACCCGATGGCGATCTCTGGGGGGGTTTGGGCGTCCCCGCAGTCTCCAAATCAACCCTCCATTGGCGCAGCAGCTCTGGTTGTGTTGTTGGGTTTGACATCGCATCACCTCGCTCAACTGCCATCTTCCACCAGCCCTATTCACTTAAATTAAATGTCAAGTAATAAAAAGAAAAGTAAGTGTGTACAGCGGATGCACGTCCTCTCGTTCCATGTGCACCTCTCAAATATACGAGGACTGCACTCCAATCTCGATGCAGTCTACCACCACCTCGAGACTGACAAGCCCCACTTACTTTTCTTGACGGAGACGCAGATCAGATGTCCGTCTGATGCGGCGTATCTCGACTACCCGGGATACTCATTGGAGCACCATTTCGTGCAGGGTGCCGGGGTCTGTGTATAAGTTCGCAATGACATCTGCTGCCAGCGTCTCCGTCACCTTGAAGACCCCAGTTTTCAGGTTACTGGTGGACACCGGTGTGGACAAAATTGTCTACACCTGTATTTACCGGTCGCACAGTGGCGACCAGGAGACGACTCGGCTGTTTGGCCACCTCAGTGAGGCCGCCGATGAGGCTCTGCATCGGCACCCTGATGCGCAGTTTGTCGCTCTGGGGGATTTTAACGCCTGCCATCAAGACTGGCTTTTCCCATACCAGAGGACCGACCACGCTGGGAGGGAAACTCGAAACTTTGCAGTGTCGCTGGGCCTCTCCCAGTTGGTAAAGCAAGCGACGAGGGTGCCTGATGTAGTTGGTCATACTGCCAATTGTCTGGACCTACTGCTGACCACCGATCCGGACAGATGTGTCGTAACGGTTTCCTCACCACTTGGAACTTCAGATCACTGTCTGGTGAAGTCTGTATCGTCCTTCTCCCCACCTGACCGCGACTCACGTGGCGAACGGCGAATGTGGCGATACAGGTCGGCAGATTGGGATGAGATGCGGCATTTCTTTGCGTCTTATCCTTGGCAGCAGGTCTGCTTCTCTTCTAAAAATCCGTCGAGCTGTGCGGATGCTGTAACCGATGTGATACGCCAAGCTATGGAGTATTTTATCCCTTACAGCGATGTACGCATCGGTGGCTCAGCTCACCCGTGGTTCAACGCCGATTGCGTTCAGGCTGAAGAGCGTAAGCATTCGGCGTTTCTCGCCTGGGTTAACGCTCGCGACCGCAAAGCTCCGGATCTGAATTCAAAGAAGAGAGCCTTCAACCATGCTGCCAAGTCCTACAAAAAAGCACTAAAGAAGGCACGCTTCGACCGCATAACCCATATTGGCAAAAAACTCTCTGCACAGCCGTCCGGTAGCAGAGCATTCTGGTCTCTTGCCAAGTCGGGCAATTCTGTCGGCCCACATTGCCTCCGCTGGTAAAGCCTGATGGAACACTGGCTCATACGGCAAGAGAGAAAGCAGGACTCTTTGCATCTCTCTTTGCCCATAATTCTCGTCTTGACACTAGCAATGCTGCTCCACCGACTCTGCCTCATTGTAACTGTTCAATGCAGGAGGTTCACAGGAGGAACAGAGAAGTTCTGAGAGAGCTGCGTCGTCTAGACGTGAATAAAGCCAGTGGACCAGATGGCATACCAGCGATTGTTCTAAAGGCTTGTGCGCCCGAGTTGTCTCCTGTATTGACGCGCTTGTATCGCCTCTCATTTAGGACTGGTATAGTGCCCAAGTCCTGGAAGCTTGCCAACGTGCAACCCGTGCCCAAAAAGGGGCAGTCGTGCCGATCCTGCCAACTATCGGCCAATTTCGGTAACCTCCATACTCTGCAAGATTATGGAGCGTGTATTGAACTCGCGCCTCATGGCATACCTGGAAGGTAACGATCTCCTCAGTGACCGACAGTACGGGTTTCGCCGCAAGCGGTCTACTGGGGACCTACTGGTTTATGCCACCCACTTGTGGGGCGAGGCCCTCGAGAAGAATGGGGAAGCGATTGCCGTTTCCTTAGACGTCTCGAAGGCCTTCGACAGGGTATGGCACGCTAGCCTATTGAGTAAGCTTCCAGCGTACGGCATTTCCCCTGGTCTGATTAACTGGGTAAAAGACTTCCTGAGTGAACGGTCTCTCCAAGTTGTTGTCGACGGATGCTCATCAGAGCCCATGACGATTAATGCCGGAGTTCCTCAGGGGTCTGTTCTCTCTGCAACTTTCTTCCTGTTGCATATCAACGATCTGCTGGTGCCCGGTATCTATGGGTTTGCAGATGATAGCACAGTTGTAGAGAGATACCTGCCCAGTGCTCGGGCTAGTAAGGAGCTAATCCGGTCCGAAAGAGAGGCTATGGTAGAGCGAACGAATATCTCACTTGAGGCAGTCTCCAAGTGGGGTGAAGCCAATCTAGTGGGATTCAACGCCGCCAAAACACAAGCGTGTCTTTTCACTGCCAAAAGGAGCCCGTGCACCTTGGTTCCTACTTTTCGGAATTTATCCCTGGAGTATACCGACCGCCTTCAGCTCTTGGGGGTTGAAATTCCCTCAGACCTTAACTTTGGGCGGTTCATTGAGTCCAAAGCCAAGGTAGCTGCTAGGAAGCTGGGCGTTCTTGCAAAGGTCCGGCGGTACTTCACACCGGGACAGCTTTTAATGTTATACAAAGCACAGGTCCGTTCGTGTGTGGAGTACTGCAGTCACATATGGGCTGGTGCTGCAAAATACCACCTGGCAGCTTTGGACTCGGTGGAAAGGCGTGCAAAGAGGCTAATTGGTGATCCAGATTTGGTTAAGTCCAACCTTCAAAGCCTTGAGCATAGGCGTAGGGTAGCCAGCCTTTCGGTGTTTTACAGGATGCATTTTGGAGAGTGTGCGCAGGAATTGCATGACTTGATTCCGCCATCGCAATTCTACCATCGGACAACCCGACGTACGGCGAATATTCACCCTTACGTTGTTGAAACCTCTACGGTCCGGACTAAGCGTTTCGCCTCGTCGTTTATACCGCGTACGTCGAAGGACTGGAACAGTCTGCCTGCTGCGGTCTTCCCGTCCGATTATAATTTGGGTGTCTTCAAGGCTAGAGCGAATAGGCTCTTAATAAACTAGTGCAACTCACCATCAAAGATTGCATCGCTACTTACCATCAGGTGGGATCGCAGTCAAGCACTAGTTTATCTCAATTTAAAAAAAAAAAAATTTTGCTTTATTTTTTAACCTTCTTAGGTATTCAATAAAAGATATGTAAACAAATCCAATATTAGTTACTCAGTTAATAAAATTAAATGAAAAACTTGATTAATTTCTTATTTTTCCATACAATTAACAATATTTACTTTAGTTTTAAAAGAACTGAAATCTTAAATCAAATTCAGAAAGTTATAATAATTTATACTAAAGCCATACCATTACCATGCGTCGGTTGAACGCGCCCCATACCCGCTCGCCGCTTGCGTAGTAAAATAGCGTCGGCAGTGCGTGCGGTGAAATACCTAACCCATAGCTTTTATTTACGTAAATTATGGGAACGGGATCTAATCAAAATCCCGGACTACAATTGAAACCCCGCCCGGACGCTCCCCGGACGTCTTCCAAACTAGGACAAATCCGGGGAAACCCGGACGGATGGCAGCCCTAATCATGACCAGTTAAAGTAAATATTTCAGTATGGACGCGCTTTTGTAAATTTCAAAAATAAATACCTCACCTTTTCGTAAATAAAAGTGAAATTGCTGACGATTCTGTTAAAATTTTAAAATAATTACTTAGTATTATTATTTGAAAATGCCGTGTAGTGAAAAGTTTGCTTTAATATTAATGGTCTAATTTTTATTCCAGTATGAATACTCCTTGACTTTGTTGCGGCGATGAGTCACTATTTTCTTAACGAGCATACATTGGTATATTTGTACCAATAACTTTGTTTCCTTGATTTTGAGTAACAGTAAATCTATTTTGTAACCCGGTAGAAGTAACTACAAACTCACCTTGAGAACTTTTCCCTTGCGGATGAGCACTCTGCCGAGCAGCGGCTCCAGCACGGCATCCACCGTCTCGCCGATGTTCTCTACCATGACCACTTCCCCGTTGCTGACCCCGCGCTCGATACGGTCCAAGTAATTGCGTTGCGTTAGTCGCACCACCACCAAAGAGTCGCCGAATTTCTGTTTTATCCACTTTATCCCTTGTCTGTGGTAACATTTGAAATTTTAGACTCAAATGAATTTTTAACCGACTTCGAAAAGGAGGAGGTTCTATGTTCGGCTGAATGTATGTTTTTTTTCTGTAGATAAATGAGGTTTTTATAATGAAAGTGTGTGTACATCAGAAAAAGTATGCACTTGGTAATTTTTGTGTTTCCAAATTTTTTACCTTCTGTAGATTGCACAGAATTCTGTAAGTTTAGGGGCCAAGGAGATGTATTGAATTAAAATAAAAGAAACTAAAATGAAAGTGGAGATCAATCAATTACACCCAGGAATTGTTTATTCAGTAAGATCTCAATCTGTCTTAAAAGATATTATTGTTAATACGGTATTGGTAATACAACGTGTGTTCGTTTTTTATACGAAACAGTAAATACTTTCGTGTTTGTAACTTATGTAAATTAGGCCTCATCTTCGAGCGTTCGTATTTCCGAAGACATACGATGGTTACCGAAGCGCTAATAGAGCGGAATACGAACTTACAGCTGTGGATCGATCATGAGTGGCCAGCGCGCCGAGTTGGTGAGTATGGTGGCGTTCTCCGTGCTCATGGTGTCAGTCGGGAGACCTTCGTTGTTCCACGACGCCACCTGAGCGTCGTCCGTCAACATCGACAGCACGTCCAGACCCTCCGTCGTTTCAATTTTCGGCTGTGTCATATTTATATTTTACTTTATTGTTCATTGTATAAACTTGTCAGGTAAATGGTTTCAACCTAACGGTGGCTAGGGATCTAGAGAGAGGAATATCTTAACAGGACCCTCTTTACCTGCTGACTGTCAAAGTTAAGTCTCAATGTACCTATTTGTTGTTCTTACTATAACCGGGCCAGTTCTTTTGTAGAGTGAACATGCCTCCGGTCCTTTCGAGCACCTAAACAAAATTACTCCTAACTATAGGCTTTTATTTTCGAGTTCACTTCGCTTGCTCTTGCATTTTTGGGCGCTAAATAAATAAGATCACAGGCAATAAATCTTCTGTTTTTTGGAACGATTCCCACTTTTTATTTTAGTTCTGTATTATGAACACAACGCCATTGTCAATTTTTTTTCTTCTTCTTTTGCTCTGAATTAATGGCTAAAAAAAATTTTATTTTATTCGTGCCTGGGTGCGAAAATTGTCGACTCTCGCTTCGGATATTATCTCAAACTCTAGTCTAATGCTAAATTTTGTCAATTTCTCATGCTGCAGTTCAGAGAAAAGTTATTAAAGCCCTTACATTGGTCTTAGCAAGCGTGGGCACCCAGTCATCGTTGATGAGCTCCATGCGGTATCGGCGCATGAAGCAGCCCACGTACGAGATGAAAGCGGTCACCAACAGGACATCTCCTGGCAGCAATACACCCGACTCCTTCAGGTTCACTACTGTCGCTGACCATCTAGATGACAGAAGAGACCGACATGTTAGTTATCCTTTAGAGAACAGCTGGTTTCTATTCTCGTATTGGGATGAAGCTAGATGCAAAATTTATTACTCTGCCTATATCTGTCTCTTTATTATTAAAATCATGGATAAACCTGCTGCTGCTGTATGTATAAAACTGCTGGATGTACAATAAACGCTTAATTCATTATTTATGCCTACGGATTTTTTTTTATATGATGTAAGAAAAGCCTACTATCCACGGAGGCGTTAGTAGTTAGAGAGCGTAGAGACTCACGCACGACGTTGCAGCTCCGTCGACGGTTTCATAGTTTTGTCTGTAAGCTGTGAGCAGCCCCCTTAGCCAAGTTGGTTATCTGCAATCGTTAACGCTAGTCGAAAACGAACCAAACGTATAGGAATGACAACATCTCAACGTTAAATCATGTGGTCAGAACAAATGAATAGAAAATTCTTAGCCAAGTTCAAATTGATAGAATGAAACGTTATCGTTTCTACAATGTTCGACGCTACGTCCTTTGTTATACTCGTACAAACGCTACATTGTAGAACGAGCGGTCGACTCAGTCGCGTCAACATGCTTAGGCACCAACTTATCGTTTTCTACAATTACAGACACCGAGGCGTTACCGATTGGAGAACGGAATTCGACACAAATCGGTTGTAACTTGGTTAAGGGGGCAGGCATACACCAAGCAAGCGTATAATGACGATTACGCATTTATGAAGCTGCGCGTCCGTGGACAGTATGCTAAATTAAAATACGTTTTTTTTTACTGAATTTAAATGAAAGAAAAAGAACACAAAAAAGAATTGGGAATATAAAATGATGTTAAGCGTGGTTATGATTCATTCAATACAGACCTGATTTTCTCCGAAGCTAGACCGTTAACTAATCTGTTTGCCAAGTCAATGGTGGCGTTTGTTGCATCGGCTTCAGCCTGACACTTCATCTTCTCGTTCACTGCTTCTTGGAAGGCTTTGAGCAATATTTCCAATTTCGCTTCGAGTTCCTGTCAAATATAAGTCAAGGGGATTGATAAAATATTTTTTTTTATCTATCTACTAGTTATTCAGCTTCTAGGTAGACATGCGTCGTAACACAGGCGATCGATATCTAATACGATAATGTTACCATTGTAGATAGACATATATTTAAAAGAGCTACCCGTCTTTGTCTAGTCCTGTACATTTTAAGTAGAGCTAGTGTGTACCCTGCTCTCTTAAACCTCGGCTAGTTGACAGAATAAGTTTGAAGAAAAAATAATAATAATAATATAATATTCCACAACTATCACACAACGCCGTCTAATCTCAAGCTAAGCAGAGCTTGTATTATGAGTACTAGACAACTGATAAACATAGGTACTTATATATTTCTAAATACATACATATTATAGATAAATTACACCCAGACACAGAACAAATGATCATGCTCATCACACAAACATTTGTCCTGGGTGGGAATCGAACCCACGACCTGCGGCATAGCAGTCAGGGCCACTAACCACTAGACCAACAGGTCAGTCAATCTAACAGTAATGCAAGGTAGTGTCTAGACGTTGGATAGTTGATGGCCGAAACATATAGGGAATTTATGAGCGCGTGATGTTACACATAATAAGTGTGTGTTGATCGGAGATATGTTGCTACTGCCTACCAGCACGGGCAAACGGAACAAAGAAAACACATTTATCTGGTACACTGGTATAAATAGTGCAACGCACACGTCCTACAAAAAGTCGGTCAGAAAACAGAACAATGTTACAAATATACAAAATTGGCCCGATTATCTGTCCTACAAAAAGTCTGACGTGGGTGGGCAGCGTAAGGATGTTAAGGCCCAAGCATCCGAGCAGTGCCATAAAACAGTGACTTTCTGAAGCCTACTCCTCGGTAACGGCCAGGTTAAAAGGTTTGAAAAAAAAATGTTTATTATAGTATCATAAACCACATTATCAACTATTGATTTTTTACTTTTGAAACATTCATACATAAAAATTGGTGGTTAAATATTCTTCAAAGTGTAAATATGTAAATCATCAATATTTTGCAAAGCAAATGGTAAGGTCAGCGGGGCTCTATCCATGCGCAGCTGGCCAGAATTAAATGCACAGATACTCTTACTGCCGCCTAGGTGGGTACGAGTTTTGTGTCCATTTAATTATGGGCAGATGTTCTTGGGGCTATAAGCCTTAATCAGTTAGACATGAGCATGAGTTGATGTATGTAGTTACGGCTATCTGGTCGGTGAGGAAGGCGAGCTTGTCGCGGGCGGCCTGCAGCTCGGCATTAGCTGCGTTGAGGGCGCGGCGCTTGGGCTCCACCACGGCGTACACTTCGTAGAACTTGACGATGTTGATGACCCACGCGCACAGCCCGGCCGCCGCCGCCGACTTCGACATTATGAACGAGGCGTTGAACTCCGGATCCTTGATGTAAGGTTGTACTGCCTGGGAAAGCGGTTACATAGATATATTAATAAAAAGTTGCGCAAAAGTATATCACCGTGCAATAGCTTCTGACTTTTAATAAATGCCCATTCCTACGTAAAATAAAATTACATATTTCAGTTTGAGTTTCATATTTGTACGAGTACCTATATTGGAGGTTTTTTTTTTTTCATCTCCCGTAGTGTAGGGGATGTAGTCACTGCGACCATAAGGATCTATTGTGACTCGCCACCTTGTTAGAGTAACTCTTTTACCCGGGAGGCTTCCAGGAAATCTAGAATACTCCTAGCTTTTAGAGTTTGAATCTCCTCCGGGCGAATAATGAGTCGGCCCAGATGGACACTGCGTTTGTGAATAAGGGGCCCGCATTTACACAAAAGGTGCTTAGGCGTCTCCCTCTCCTGATAACAGTACCGGGAAACATCAGTGTCACTCAGTTTCATGTGAAATTGGTGCCTGTTTAGTTTGCAGTGGCCGGTTAAGGCGCGGGCTATCGCACAGATGTTCGTCCTGCTAAGCTCAAGAAGCTCGGCTGTTCGTTTTTGTGAGTAGCCTTCTATAAGAGATTTGGCGTGTAGCAGTCCTGGTTGTAACAACCAGTGCTTTTTTGAATCGCGAAACGGTTGTAACTTGGCTAGGGGGACTGATATCATGATGATGACGTAAAGTAGCTTATTTAAGGTTTAATGTAAAAAAAAACCCAATAGTGATGATGTTTGATTGTTGATGATTGTTTTTTAATTTTTGTATGTTTGTTCTGTGTGTGTGATTTGAAGAAAAATTAACTTTAGAGTTATTAATTAATTAATTAAGTAAATATTAGAGTTAAGCTCGCTCAAGTTAAACCCTGTTATCTATATAATATGGTAACTTTGTATTCACCTCCTTGCGTCGTATTCCTCAATACTGAGGGTCGTGACCTCCCTGATTCATGACTTTAATTTTTTTTTTCCATTTATCCTGTCTCTGGCGGTGTGAAGGGCCGTGTATACTGTGGAGTCAAGAGCGATGCGGATCTGGTCAGAGGTAAGCCCAAGGTATTGGGCTGCGCCCGCGAGGCCTTTTTCCATCTACTTTACCAGTCACGATAGCCTTTCGAGCTTTCTATCGTCTTTCCTTGCTATGTGACCGAAATATTGCAGAATTTTGCGAAGACACTCGGATGACAACCGCGAAGAGATTTTTAGTTCACGCCGAATGGATACGTTCGTCCGAAATGCTGTCCAAGGGATACGAAGCATTTTTCTCCAGCACCACATCTCAAAGGCGTCAATGCGTTTGCGATCTACTGCCTTCAGCGTCCAAGTCTCAGCGCCATAAGAGAAGATCGAAAAGACCAGAGAAACTTTGTATGATATACAATAAAGAATTAAAGAATAAGATCTTTACACTTTACCTTAATCACATCGGGATGAATATTCTCTTTGTCGTAGTACACCAGGTCATTTAAGAATTGATCCACTTTTGCCATCATACCCTAAAATAGAGAGAAGTAATGGATTTTAATCCAGTATTATTTAAAAAAATATAAATATTTTGATATAGCAAATTATAGGGAGAGGGTAAATTGAAAAACACTAACAAACTTACAGGACTGTATTACTAACATTATAAAAACCTTCAAGATTTCGTTGTTCTATTTAACACATTTCAATTCTGTATTTTGCTATACCTACCTACGTCTGTATGACGCGACGCAAGCGCATCAAGCATCCCCGCCAAATGATCCCTGCTCCCCTCCGCTATTGTACTGTCGCTTGCTTCGCATAGACTTCGTAATATTTAGAACGTTCAATTTAAATATTTTTATTTTTGTATGAAAATCTGATGAACCAAAATATGATACATTTTTTTAAGTCATAGAACAAAAGTTGTTGTTTATTATGATGTTAGTACCATAGTCCTGAGAGGTTTTTATTTTTATTATTTTTGATAGGTTCGCGCTTGACCGCTATCTCACCTGATGGAAAGCGACGATACGGTAGACGATGGAACGCGCTTACAGTAGGCACAACGGATCTTGAGCGCTCGGCGTCAGAGTGGGGATCGCTCTGCGCATTCCATACATTGGCGAACCAATCGTCTTCGTTGTTAGATACATGCAGCAACGCAGGGAACGAATGAGGAGTGACGTCTATGACGCGATGGCGCGGCGAGCCAATAACTGACACTCCTCGCCTCCGCGTCTCACTTCGCACCACTAACGAGACCGAATATTTGACTTCTGCGCAACAGTTCAAGATCCGTTATGGCAACTGTACCTAGAAGAAACCTATTCACTCTCGACTTAAAGATTTACAGGTTTTTTTTTTTAAATTGAGATAAACTAGTGCTTGACTGCGATCCCACCTGATGGTAAGTGGCGATGCAATCTTGGCAGTGTTTTACAAATAACCGTGTATAAAGTAAGTGTTCATACTTTGCACGCCTTCCAGGATCGATCCTTGGGCAGCTTGCCCTTCTTAGCGAACAGCACGAGCACGGCCGCGCACACGTTGACGACGGCGTCGGGCGGCGTGCCGAAGGACTTGAGCTCCGTCAAGTTGTTCTTGTTGAGCGTGTTCAGCGCCTCCTGCGCGGCGATGAGCGCGGGCTCGGCTTTAGCCAAGTCGTCTGCGCAGATCTTAGCCTTGATCGTCACGTCTTCCTCTATCACCTTTACTTTCTTTTCCTCTTCGGCGGCTGGATTTAAAAAGATGTTTTGAGTTTTTGTTTTTTTATTTTAAGATTCATACAAAAACATCAATCACGTCAAAAAAGCCAAGACGTAGCTCCTACGTCTTTGTTTTTTTTACGTCATGGGACATCCAGTCTACACGTCAGTCGCGTTGTGGTGGCGCTGTTTCAGTTATTCTTATACCTATAATCCTAACGTTGACTTTATTATAATCAACTATGTAACAAGTATGGTTGTTACATAGTTGATTATAATAAAGTCAACGTAGCAAATAGCCCCAATGTTAGTTTCAATCATCTAGCCCAGGGTTTTTCAGCCTTATTCATACCACGGCTCTTTTAGTAAGAAGAAATATATCGCGACCGTTGTTTTTTTTTGTAACTAATATTGAATCCAATACATTTACTTATTTTCACAATTACGATTCGGATAAATACATAATTAATATTTTTTTTTACATTTTTCTAAATGTTAATCTTTATACATGTTATTGTTTCTTTTTTACTGCTGTAGCTTTCCTAACCTTTAGCAACTCCACTATAAAAGCTTCGCCACCCACAGGTTGAAAAACCCTGATCTAGCCAAGCAATCTTCAATCATCCGGCCTCATTTAATTTTTATTGACGAAAAAAAAATTTACGTGTAAAAGTGTTTTTATAAAACCTGCATGCAAAATAAAGATCATTTATCATTTATCTGTATGGCCGAAGACGCACTAACAGGCGGGCAGTGTGTTTACGCGATATCGTAAGTAGGCGCATCGAACAAACGATTGAAAATATAATCTATTACAGTGGGTTACTTAACTAACCGAACGTGGGTGCGGTGCAGCGATGAGTGAAGCGAAGCGGACACATTCAGTTGGTTTGATATTTTCGCTCGAACTTTTGCGTTGGGTTACTTATTCTCAATAAATGATGACTTCGCTCGCACGTAGGGTACGGCCACTACATCGCGTTGAATTCGCATAAACCGCATCACAATCGCATTCGCGTTCAATCACCCACGTGAGACGCCGTGTTAGCGTCTAGACATAGTCTAAACCCTAGCGAGTCCTCTGATGAATATTAACGAAATGAAATCCCAAGGTTTTTGGCTATTAGGCGCTAAGCAAGCCGCTTGCCAGTGCGTGTCGGCATAATCGAACGACGAAAACTTTTTGTCTAAATTTATAATATGCATAATTTAGGGATATATTACCAAAAGCCTTTTCTTTGGATACTTTCTCACTCTCAGCACCGACTACCTCAATAAGAGCCTCAGCATTTTTGTTTTTCTCTTTCAATATTATTTCTTGCTCAGCAAGAGTCACCTGTACAGTAAAAAGTACACATAAGACAAACCAGAATCACCATCCATAAAACAAAAAACTGGCCAAGTACAAGTCGGACAAGCACATAAAGGAATCTGTACAACACATCATTTGTGAAAACTAACTAACTAACATTTGTCTAACTATCACGGGTCATGAGATACAGCCTGATGACAGACGGAAAGTGGAGTCTTAGTAACAGGGTCCCGTTTTATCTTTTAGATACCGAACCCTAAAAACGAGGTAGTTACTAGTACTATATCAGATTTTTTTAATAAGACAGTATTAACCATTGCTGTAATGTCAACTTTCTATGAAAATTTGTCCGCCTCCTTTGACAGCAGTAGCACAAAATAGATAGGTACAGAAGACAATCTCCTGTATGTATAGTCTGTCTAATAATTTAAACGACTTGGGTAATTTTTAGGGTAAAATGAAATCTGATGTAGTCAACACTGGTTCAGAAATCAAGGTTGATTATGAGATCTTGGTCATTGTTTAATAATGGAACCTTATAAAAAGTATCCATTTTAAGTATTTTTATAAATGATTTTATACTATTAGGGGACTTTTTAATATTAACAATGCAAAAGATTTTCGTTTAAAATATACCTATTTCAGTCTCTTTAATGATATTCTTATTACAAAAGTAGGATACATTTGCAAAGACATAATAGTGTCATAAGTAATAAAATAAATCTGGAATCGTACGAGAAATCTGATTCTAAATATTCTATTCCACTTGATAGACACTGATTCATCATCACTAGCCACACTACGATCAAGATCTGTTGTAGTTCTATCATAATCTCAAAAAACAAGTGAATGACAACTAAAATTCCGGTTGCCAACATTAGATTTTTAATTTCCTTAAAAAAAATCCAAGTCGTTTAACTTACTAGACAGACTATAGTTCACTTTTTATACCTACGTTCGGTGGACGCACACTAATGAGCGTTTGAGCCGGAACTATTCGACGAGCGGGCCGAGGCGCTTCGAGAATCGTGTCCATGAGCTGTGTCTACGTGTGCATTGTGAGAGAGCGCATTGTATGTAGATTGACTTCTGTACCTATCTATTTTTTGTGGCAGTAGTTTGTACAAGGTAGCAAGGTAAGTACACTATCAAGTGTACAGCAGCTCTAAGTTCCAGCGTACCTATTGAAACCCTTTACAAGACTTTGACCTCGGTGTTTCTTCTCAGAGTAGCCATGAAACACTGGCTTCATGTAGTTTAAATTGACGAAAAAAATTACGTGTTTTAAAAAACCTATTTTGCAAATTATATATCAATTTATATTTTCATTTACCTAAAAAGATGTGGTCTTTCATCTTGATGCCATAGTGCAATATTTAAACTTAGTAACAATGTTAGAAACTCATGCCCCTCAAGTTGAAGGGTAAAATTTACAAGTCCGTCATAAGACCTGTCATACTGTATGGATCAGAATGTTGGGCTGTGAAAAAGAAGGATGAAAAAAGATTGCATGTAGCGGAGATGAGAATGTTGAGATGGATGTGTGGTGTGACGAGAATGGATAAAGTGAGAAATGAGTATATTAGAGGAAGTTTGAAAGTGGCGCCAGTGACTGAAAAGTTGAAAGGTAATCGGTTGTCTTGGTATGGTCATGTGAAGCGGAGGGATGAAGCGCATATTACTAAAAGAGTTCTGAGTATACATGTAGATGGATGGAGAGGAAGAGGAAGGCCGAAAAAAAGATGGATGGATTGTGTGAGAAGTGATATGAAAGAAAAGGGAGTTAGTGATAGTTTGACGGGTGACAGGACAGAATGGAAGAAGAAAACGTGTTGCGCCGACCCCAAGTAATATGGGATAGATAAGGGCAGGAAGAAGAAGAAGAAGAACAATGTTAGAAACGTTAAAAATAAGGAAGAATTTGAATTATCGACTTTATTCCCAACATTTTTTTTTAATTTGATATATTAGTTTACACTTTGACTGCGATCCCGCCTAATGGTAAGCAGTGATCCAATCGTTGGCGAGGCGCGCTAGTTTATAAACTAAGAGTTCATTATTATTATTTCCTATTTCAGTTACTACCTTCAGCACAGCGACATCAGCAGCACACGACGCCAGCTTCTCCAATCCGTTCTCCAGCCTCGAAATCATCATCCTTAGGTTCACAGTCTTCTCCGTAAGCAGTTTACTATACAAAGCGATTTGTTCGAGGAAGGTCTTAGGCGTCGTGTAGTTGTACCGCTTCTCGTTTTGGAAATACACTGCAGACATGTTGTCCACACTTTGATGTACGTGGGACATGAATAACGCCACTGGATCTACTAATGGCTCCTGTAAATAACGACGATTAAAAGTTAAATGGCTCATGTAAATAAAGACGGTTAAAAGTTATGGCCATGGCTACGCAGGTCTTAGCGGTGAGCGCTATGACCGGCGTCTCGTGGCGTGCTTCAAACATTTTCATACTTTTGATTTACCGCTCGCCGCCCCACGCTTAGCCGCAAGGTCGTGAACGGACCGTTAAAAGTCAAGGCACATTAGAGTCTGTCTAATAAGTTAAACGACTTGGGTAATTATTAGGATTTAATGAAATCTGATGTAGTCAACACGGGTTCAATAATCAAGGTTGATTAAGAGATAGAGATCATTGTTTACTAACAGAAGAACCTTATAAAAAGTATCGAAAATAAGTATTTTTTAAATGATTAAATATTATACAAAATTCCCAAGTCGGTTGACTTATTAGACAGACTATACAAAGTACATTGACGTAGAGGAAATAGCATAATGCCCGTATCTCCGCAACAAAGGCATTAGAACAAGAGTCAGAAGAGAATTTTGTCCTTTTCACGTACTTTATGTAAGCCAAAAGGACAAAGTCCTCACATTATTATTATTACATATTCTTTATTATACACCACATAAACAAAAAATACAGGACAAACATTATTAAAAATAAGTGTACAATAGGCGGTCTTATCGCAAAGGGCAATTTCTTATAGACAACCTTTGGATGAACTGAAAGAAAGGAGAAAGATTTAGGGCTGTCAGTGTACAACATCAGAAATAATACTGATAAGAAATAACAACACAAATACATACATACAATACAAAAAAAAAATACTGTTACGCCATTAAACGTGAACACGCCATATCTCCGAGGAAATAACGAGTAGCACGTAATAATTAAAACGCATTGCTGTTCGAAAGATCTAGAATAGTGGTACGTTGCCAGATTTAGAAAAATCTCGAAACATCCACAAAGTAAGTACCACTAGTAGTTAGGTATGTATCTACCGATAAGTTGGCTTAACGTCGAACAAAATATTAATAGATCCATTAGTTCATAACTACTATGTTTAATGCATGCCGTGGCAGCCTTTAAGGCTACACTATACATATAATGAAAGAATACTGAATCTTTAACATAATGGTGTATGGTTTGTTGGTTGTCCTTAAATAAAAAACAAAATAAACATAATGTACCTACACTATCGAAACGAAAATGGCATGCGCTTTCGAATGCTCGTCTGTCTCGAGATTGGTGTCAAAATGCTGTGTAAATTATGTATTTTTCGCTTCGATTGTGCATCATTTGCCTAAGGCTTGATAAAGAAATTAACCTGTTTATGAAGAGGCTAGATAGATCTACCACTTAACTGACATAGTGCACTTGGCACTACACAGGCTGAGGAGCCTCAACACCATAATGCATCGGGCGGCTACCCACATTTAAACGGCACCGTGTCAGTTAAACGGTAAGATTTTAATTACAAACATAATTTAGAGCTACGGTAGCTGCTAGTAAATTTAAAAAATAAAAAATATTCATACCGGTAAACTTTCGACCTCAGATATAAACCGCTTGGAGACAGAACGCAACGCCTCATGCGGCCACGCGTGGAACCAATCGATAGACGTGCAATTGACGATGGACGGGAACTTGCGCGCGCGCACCCTCAGTGTAGCGCCCACCGGCGAGAAACACAGCACCACCTGATAAGCGAACACTTGAGGACCTAGTGCTAGATATAAGCCTATTAGATTGCGTTACCGTTCACTATGTCAGTTTTTACGGAGTGATGAAGTTTCTTGAGAAAGCCAGAAACTTGGAGATGAAGGAACGTGGGGATAGTCACAAGAAAAGACAGGCATATTCTCAGTATTCGACTGCATCGGTCTGTGAATAACGATGATAAATAAATTGTGTTTCCTATTAGGTACTGCCAGTAAAGACTTTTTAGTTTTTCTACACCATCATCCTTCGTCGTTAGTCTGTACCATTAAACCTTTCAGTTTAACAATGAAGTTGATTTTTTATTGGGATATGATAATATAAGTCTACGACGGAAGTAACTAACCTTGAGCAAGGTTCGGACGCGGTTGATGAAGAAACTCCAGCAGTTTTCACGCGTGTCAAGCACACCAGTTGCTTTAGTCTATAACACAATAGAGCATAAGGTAAAGATAAGTGCAAATATCTCTATAACTTCTCCTTGATTAGATTTGTGAGAAACTTTTTCACATTTGCTTATACATAAATGATATTTGAACAGTTTTTACGTAAAAGTCTAGCAAATATCCTCTTAAACTTTCACGTATAAAACAGAATGAAAGAAAGGATGAATATTATTATTTGCTTGTATTAGCATTAGTTATAGCAATAGCTTATAAACATAAATTTATAGAAGCTATTTGGTTTAAAAGAAAATCATAACATTTAAATCTGATGTAAATTCTAAAACCTCACCTCTGCTCTCACTCCATTGACAATGTTTTCGATATCTTCATCAGGGAACAATTCCGGTATCTCCCCGGAAGCCAGCAAGTCGTTAATAAGCACCAAGAAGCGCTCGTCGGCCACCTGAGCGTCCGTCATCAGGAACACGCAGCCTATCGCCTTCACGCCAGCCTTTATGTTTAGGCCAGCTGGGGTCGTAAGAAAAAAGTTGATATCGTATTTTTTATTTTATTTTTGGTAGTTGTTTTCTTTGTGTCCTTCGGTTGAGTGAAGACCGGGATGGTCTTTGACCAGCCGTGACACACGTGTGTCTTTAAAACCTTTTAATCTTGTGCGAATTCCCGCAAACATGAGAATCGACTTAGACGGCGACATTCTCCTTAGTCGTCTGGTGAGAGACGATCTTTGCCATGTCTCCGAGTATTTTTATTGCAGCTTTATTTTATTCGCCCGTTCTGTCTTACTCCTTGCAGAGTCCTCCGTTCATTCATATTTTCTCTGTATTGAATCGAGTTTTGTTTATAACCTTGAATGGCTTTAGGAGTAGGGGAAGGTCAAAGCAAAAAGATTGATGGATTGTGTGAAAGATGATAAAGCTAAAAAAGGGGGAGGGGGTGGTGAATAATGAGATGACGGAGTACCGAAGAAGTAGTCCATTCGATGCACAATTCTTCTCTTCTTCTTCTTATAAGAGAAGAGACAAAACGTAATACTTCAGCAAAGTGATTCTCTAAATTAATAAAATCAAAGACCGACTGATATTTCGGCAGCAGTTTTCATCGCATACTGTTTTTATACCTACTAGCAGGATTGTAAATATCTAATAGTACGAAATCCGTAGAAGAAATCTCCTACCTCATCTGTTATTCGATTATAATGAATAGTTATTATGTGCCAGATAATGTGTTCTAAATAGCTTGCCCTAGCTAAATCTGGTGCCAATGATGTTTAACAATTAATTTGTCCGAGATCGCGAACATTTGATATTTTCGACTTTATCCAAATACTTCCAAATTGAGTTCTATCGTTACTAATAGCTTCTATTAGACTAAAAAACACTAATTAACATTTTAAAAAATCGATTAATAATCAGATGAGGATAAATTATGGCCATTTACTCACATCTTTATGCGAGGCAACCCTCCTATTTGCACCAAAAAAAGGAGGCAGTTTTTCAGTTCCTTGGGGCACATTCTTTCAGCTGATGCTCGACTTTCCCAAATAACAAATGAGAGGTAATTGATATCAAAAATGTAACAACAAATTTTATTGTTTAACATCATTGGCACCAGATTTAGCTAGGCAACCTATGCGCAATGTCTTAATGAGCGCATTATCTAGCTTATGCTATTTATCATAATCAAATAACAGATTAGAGAAAAGATTTCTTCTACGTATCTTAGATCATAAAGCCATAGAGCAGGAGAATGACGACAAAATCAAATCAAAATCAAAGCATTTATTTCAATTCATTTAGACCATTTGCAGGCACTTTTGAATAGTCAAATGTCGGTCAGTCCAAGAAAAGTGAAGCTAAATTGCACGTTCCAAAGCGTAGGTCTCTATGGAGAAGAACGTGCAAGAAACTCCATGGACACTCTTTTAAATCATATTATGTGTTACATATAATGCACATACCTAAATCCACTTTGAGGTCATTCATACTGTATCCCTTTCGCAGTTGTATCTGGAACACTTCTAGTGAAGAGATGAAGGATGAGAGACGAGACAGCGACTGCTTGCCGGAACCGCCGACGCCGACCAATAGAGCGTTGCCGCGCGGAGCTTCCAGGATACGGTTGATTCTTTACAGGAAAGGTAGGGGATTTTATTAAACTGATGCATTGATGCATCCGATGGATGCGTGACGCATAGGACCGGTCGTTGTGGCGACGCTTGGGGGAGGCCTATGTTCAACAGTGGACGTCTTTCGGCCGATATGATGATGATGATGATGATGCATTGAGACGGTAGGGAGGTAATCTTTGTTCAAAAACGCATAGTTCTTATTGCGTTGCCACTCGTGAAGACATAGATGTTCCCAATAATATAGTACACCGACTAGGTCAGTAAGAAAACCAGTATTAAATACAAGTTGGCTACGGGCCTAAGAATGGCCACCGTATTCGCGGCCTTGCGGACGGTGAACTGTCGGACCGTCTGGACCGAGCCCAAGTCGGCGACGGCGCGTTCTGTTCCCGTGCGCCTCAAGGAGTTGTCAGCAACCGTAGGGGCCTAGCAGGGTCGAAGCCTACTGGGGCCAAGGGTCTGCTGCTAAGGAAAGCTCGGCCCCAGTATGAAAGGCAACGAAGGAACGGGGTCGGTTTTTTAGTCAGTAAAAGTCTAACACTATCTCCCGCTCCACTCAAGGGCGGGGGATGTCATCTGGACGATTTTTACACACCGAAAGTGAAAAAAAAAAAACAAAACATCCAACTATACTCAACCACTATAGTTGATAGTCTGATGCTATTAGATGAGATGATGTTAGGTTTTTTTGGTGAATCAGGTGAATTTCGATGTAATAATTTGACTAAGCTCAATAAAATGGAATGCCCGATTTTAGCAAATACCACTTCCTTGACTTAATATTGCTCCTATATAGTAACAAGAAAATAAACTAAAAATATTACATTCAGCGCCATCTAGCGTGAACATGGCCACGTTCAGGCCGTGAAGTGTGCTCGAAGTGAATTGTCATTCCATCTGAAGCTGGCGCGCAGCGCTGGCCGTAAAGACGAAATCCAAATATGTACATTGGATTAGCAATCCAATGCCCTTACACATTGGATTGTTAATTCAATGTACTGCGCTTTCGACTCGTCGCTTCGGACAGCGCTGCGCTCAAGGCTGTTCTTAGAGAATAGCAGCGCTGGATTGACAGATGACAGCTTATTTCAAGCTGATTTTGCGCCTGAATTTTCACGGTAAGATATTAACATAACAGACCGGCAGATGCTAACAGCAATAGTATACCTAACATTTTTCGATGATGATAATAAATACGAATAAGTACATACATAATTAACGTTAAAGTTACCTGCATATATGATACATGGCATCCTCAAAGAGCACCAAGTTCATAGTGGCGACAAGGTCGTTGTACGCCGATAGAGACTCGTCCAACAGCCGCTTGATTTGGTTCCAGTCCCTGATGGGGAAGTATTTGGGGTCGCCCACGCCCTCCGCGAAGTGGCAAAAGATGAGGGGCTTCTCCATTATCGCATTCTCGTCATAGTCCTGCATATGCGTTTGTTTATTTCAAACTAGGTGATAGTTTCGGTACCAAGAAGTGAAAAGGGGTTTGAGCATTTTTGGCCTTTTTTATGGATCGAAGAAACTTAAACCAAATAATATTTTGAGATATGTCTCTGGTGTGTATGGTGCCCTAATGTGTCGCGTTGCTGAAACAAATACCTATATCAGCAACGCCATGTGATACGTTAGGGCAAATATCTCACTCAGAGCATGTTATTATAGTTTGAGAGTTACAGTCGTGTACCGTAAATTAGAAGAAACATTAAAATTACTGCGGCAGTAGGTGACAAGACCAATGCGATTCCATACCCTAAAAATTCTTGCAGCTTTTGAAGTTTAATACTAATATTATAAAAAGGTAATCTCTGAAAGTACTAGACCGATTGCTAAAACTTTTTCACCAATAGAAAGCTACTTCATTCCTGAGTACAAAAGCAATTTTTTTTATATTAAAATAACTATGCTATTTAAATTTACCTCACAGTTTTTCTTGATGACTTCTATAATAAGTTTCCCGAACGTTTCGTTATCGGCTGCGTCGACCAGTTTGTCTGAATAGACTCGTGTCGCTTCGTGCATCCAGAGACGAACTAGATCAGTTGTTGTTTTGATGGCGTCTCCAGTCGTGTATAACATTCCCTAAGCAAGGATATAAAAACAATAATAATAGGTCAGTTGATGTACCGAAACAAGCTTAAAACAGGTAAAACCCGACGGTCGGGTTTTACCTCGGTTTGGGATAAACTGCAATTAGATATTATCTTGAAATAAACATTATCTGACTATTGTAAGATCAACCTTAAATGGGAATAGTGATAAAACGACCAGACGCTAACTAAGTAGTTACATTTATACTTCGTAAAAGATGCAAGAAAATAGTAGAAAAAATTAATCGTCAATACTTGCGTTATTATAAGTCTTAAGTTAGACATGGATTTGCCCGTAAAGCCGACTATTCGGCCTCATTAGTCGGTAGACTATACAACTAATTGCGAAGCTCTTAATACCTGGAATATATTGGAAAGATCCCTCAAGTTGAACAAGTAGTGGAACTTGATGGCCGTTGGCAGGAACGTGCTGGAGAGTTTGTTGTGGAGTGCCAGCGCCACAAACACCAGCGTCTCCGTGTAGCGGTATATGTGGGGGCCGAACTTGTTCGCCACGTTGAGCAAGTGCTGGCCCAGGATACTCCTGTAGATGTGAATGCAAGCATCCATCCCTGGAAAACTAAAAAACGTGCGTACATATGATTGGGCTCTCAAGTAGGACAAGTACCTAGTGGAAGTTGATGACAATGAACAGAAACGTGCTGGACAGCTTAGTGTGGAGTGCCAGTCACGAACAAGAATGTTTCTGTGTAGCGGCGCTCGATGAAGCCGAACTTGATGGCCACGTTGTCCAGGTGCTGGCCCAGGATACTGTTGTAGGTACATATTATGGCAAGCGTCAAACGCATTGAAACAAGTGTAAAATTTACGAAGTGTTTATTTCCCAAAAGTTATACTAAAATATACTATTATCTGGAGCATTTTCATGTAATGTAAACTCAGACCAACAATGGTCTGAGAATATAAACACTTGATAACATATACATAGGTTTAAGTTTCTGTGAAATTGTTACTATTTTGGTGTACAATAAAGTTTATTCTATTCTATTCTATTCTACGAATTTTAGTTACAATAGAAGCAAATCTTCAATTTCAAGAATTTCGTGAAATTGAAGTTCGTGCGAGTGCGCGATAACACGTCAATAGCGTGTAAAAAAGTTATTATAGACAAGCGTGCACCATCTTGGACCACATCATCGCTTACTATCAGGTGAGATAAAGGTCAAACACGAGTCTATAACAATAATTAATAAAAAGTGCGAGTCGGACTCGCCCATGAAAGGTTCCGTAGCAGCATGGCAAGTAACATAATATAAAAGTTCTTGTAGTTCGTTGTAACTTTGATCGATGTTTTAATAATAGTGTATTTTTTAGATTTATGACGTATTAAAAAAAAAAGGGACACCCGGATGGAACGAAGTTTCGTTCTGGCTTGCTTTCTATAAGAGAGAGAGAGAGACAGAAAGAGAAACATGCGCACGCCGCACGGCTTACAATAGCTTACTATAGCAAAAAGTATCGTTACAACTTTTCGTGAGAATTTTTTCCGTCTAGCCAATGCAAGATAACTAAAAAATACTATCCCATTTTATGTACATTTTGACAGCACTATTTCAACATCTTCGAAACCATGAAAACGACACTCATGACGAAAAAGTTGATAATTTCTGACAGCCGCCATCTTAGATTTACATTTTGACAGCACTATCGGCTTCAACAACCTCGAAAACCATGAAAAATACACCCATATCGAAAAAGTTGATAATTTATTGCAGCCGCCATCTTAGATTTACATTTTGACAGTACAATCGGTTTCAACACCCTCGAAAACCACGAAAACGACACCCATGACGAAAAAGTTGATAATTTCTTGCAGCCGCCATCTTGGATTTACATTCTGACAGTACTATCGGTTTCAACACCCTCGAAAACCATGAAAACAACACCCATGACGGAAAAGTTAATAATTTCTTGCAGCCGCCATCTTGGATTTACATTTTGACAGTACCATCGGTTTCAACACCTTCGAAAATCATGAAAACGACACCCATGACGAAAAATTTGATAATGTCTTGCAGCCGCCATCTTGGATTTACATTTTGACAGTACTATCGGTTTCAACACCCTCGAAAACCATGAAAACGACACCCATGACGGAAAATTTGATAATTTCTTGCAGCCGCCATTTTGGATTTATATTTTGACAGTACCATCGGTTTCAACACCCTCGAAAACCATGAAAACGACACCCATGACGAAAAATTTGATAATTTCTTGCAGCCGCCATCTTGGATTTATATTTTGACAGTACCATCGGTTTCAACACCCTCGAAAACCATGAAAACGACTCCCATGACGAAAAAGTGATAATTTCTTGCAGCCGCCATCTTGGATTTATATTTTGACAGTAAAAGTGTCGGTACAATTTTTCGTGAGAATTTTTTCCGTCTAGCCCCCTTTCACAACGCGCGATAAGGAACTTCGTTCCAAAAACTACTTACGAGATCTTAGATCTCGTTCAAACCAATTTTCGTTAGCGGTTTGCATGGTAATGTACATCATATATTTATTTTAGTTTTATCATTCTTATTTTAGAAGTTACACTTTGGAAGTGTCTCTCGCGTAAACTATTCAGTTTAGAAAAAAAATATATTAGAAAAATATAATTTTTGAACACCTATCCATAGATTCCCTAGAGGTATTGGGTTTGATCACGGAATAAAGAAAATTTCTGTTCTGTGGGTTTGATGAAAAAAAAAATTTCAAGTTTCAGTTCTATGTATGGGGAATTGGGGACACCCGAAAATTTTTTTTTTCTATTTTTGCGTGAAAATCTTAATTCAGTTTACATAATACAATATCTACTCACTAAGTTTCATTAGTATAGCTCTAATAGTTTCGGAAAAAAGTGGCTGTGAACCCTAAAAATGCGTTACCAACCTGACTGCGAAGGTGCAGAAATGCCTCTGCAAGCGCGAATCGATGTTGAAGGAGCCAGCTGTAGGGTTCATGCACGCTACAAACATGCAGTTCGATATGTCCTTCAGCGTCAGCTTCTGTCTATCGTACCTGAAAAATAATTACTTATTGCTCTTGGTGCTCAGTGTGGTACTCATTGACCTTAAATATATTTAGTCAGCAAGTGAAAAGTTTTCCTCCGATATCAAATCAGCCCTGAAAATAGGATGTTCAAGACAAAATAGAAAGTTTTATTTATTTTTTTACGATGCTTAAATTTCATTTCGACAACACCATATCGCATCACCACACGACACCGCAACATACCACGATGCGATTCCATTTTGGTCCTCAGATCATAGTGTTAAGTTTTTAGTTACCAGTGCTTATAATCCATGAACTGTCTGATCAAGGTATGCGGCTGCACTGTGCCGTATTTGTCTACTTCAGGCATGTTCATGTCATCCACAAAATAAATCATGAACTTGCTGCCCGGTGGCCCGAAGTTGCGACCCGATTTTTTCTCCAAAGGTTTTTCTAACACTTTCTGAATCATTTCTGCAATATAAATGTTAGAGACACAATTTGTTAGTACATATTTGAAAAACAAAATAGAATAGAATAAACTTTATGAAAAAATAGCAACAAAAATTTAAATCTAAGGGTGGTGACGGTCTTAACGCAAACAGCGATATCGGGAAGGAAGACCAAAGAAACGATTAATGGAATGTGTGAAGGATGATGTGTCTAAAACGGGAACGACTACTGATATAATGACTAACAGACAAGAATAGCAGCTGAAGGTGGGTGGCACCTATGTACATCAAGTAAATTGTGACGGGGGCGAGAAAATGATAAAAAGTAGGATGTTAAAAAGGTTCTGTACCCGATGTGGTGTAAAAGTTGAGCGGCACATTGGTGACGGCGTAGGAGTCAGGCAGCGAGTGGAGCTTGGCCGCCACGCTCACTGACTTGCCGCTGCCGGCCGCACCCACCAACATCACTGGTTTGACTTTCGTAATCAACAGGTCCATGAAGAATCGTGTACGAGTCGTCTCCGACGTCGAAACCAAGCACGACTAATGTGAAAACAGAATCAAAAACCAATAAGATATGCCAAATATATCTGGCCCTCTCACGGTAACGCCCTTTTCTGTCAGCTAACAGGTAGGTATATTGGCGTACTAGACCTTAACGTCACAGTTTCTATATTGGATTACTCTATTTAATTATCAACTTTGAGTTATAACATCGTAGCTAATAATAATTTTAAGAATATCAATAAACTTTATATGCAGAGTACTATTTCCTCAATAGTGGTTACGACTAAAAAAAGTTTATAGTATTATTTTGAAAAATCCTGCAGTACCTGAAGTGGCATATCGGGGTCCAATTCAAAATTTTCAACTTTTTCGGACCACGGTAAAAACTTTTTGGTCTCAGGATCTATGAAGAAGCTGAAAACATTGCCTGTGGAGGGGAACTTGATCTGTTTGAACTCGTTACAGAACCACTTGCTAAACTCATTACGCCAGTCAACCAGCTGATCTTGGAACAGACTCGAACCGAATCCCCAGAGCACGCAGAAAACGAAATAGATTTCGTACCTAAAAACATATTTCAGATAAAAACGCTAAACTCAATTTCAGCAAATAATCAAGTTCTTTTTTGACAATTTAAACAAGGGTTGGTCATACCCCACAGCAAAAGATGAGACTATTATTATCTGACCCTACTTTCTTTTCTTTAATAAATTATTCCATACTATTATTACTTTGACCTATACCTATAAGGTCATCATCATCATCTTCCTGCCCTAGTCCCGTTTTATTTGGGGTCGGCGCAACACGTTTTTTTCTTCCATTCTGTCCTGTCACTCGTCACGCTATCACTAACTCCCTTTTCTTTCATATCGCTTCTCACACAGTCCATCCATCTTTTCTTTGGCCTCCCTCTTCCCCTCCATCCATCCACATGTAAACTCATAACTTTTTTAGCAACATGCGTTTCATCCCTCCTTTTCACATGACCATACCAAGACAAACGATTCCCTTTCAACTTTTCAGTCACTGGCGCCACTTTTAAACTTCCCCTAATATACTCATTTCTCACTTTATCCATTCTCGTCACACCACACATCCATCTTAACATTCTCATTTCCGCTACATGCAATCTTTTTTCATCCGTCTTTTCTATACCTATAAGGTAAATGTCGAAATAAAGTTTCAACCTCTTCACGTCTTAACAATCGAATGATTTGATAAAACTTGGTACACGGTTACTTTTACCCTGGTGAAGCCGCTGGTCAATTAGTAATATTGAATATTGCAGTATTAAGTAGTGATAGAGTCCTCACCATTCTTTAGGACAATCACTGGGCAACAAGGTCTTATTCAGGAAGCACTCCAGCAGATAGCAGCTGAGTTGTATTTGTTGCAACTCTGTTAATGGAGTGATTTTCTTGTACTTCTTACACGATTCGAGTAAAGACGGTATATACTTGTCGAACATTACTGTTAACATTGCCTTCTCGGATTCGTCGTCTCTCGTTGTTTCTATCCATGATGCTACAAACCTGTCGATGAAAATCATTGTCTTCATTGTTACCGGCGAAAATATGAAATAAAACTTTTTTGTCTGTTTCTCAAATTTAGTCTGACCGGTACAGTAGGCACAACGAATCTTGAGCGGTTGCGCAGAAGTCAAATATTCGGTCTCTTTAGTAGTGCGAATTGAGACGCAGGGGCGGGGAGTGTCAGTGATTGGCTCGCCGCGCCATCGAGTCATAGACGTCACTTCTCATTCGTTCCCTGCGTTGCTGCATGTATCTAACAACGAAGTCGATCGCCAATGTATGGAATGCGCAAAGCGATCCCCACTCTGACGCCGAACGCTCAAAATCCGTTGTGCCTACTGTATGCAGATAGCTATGTACGAGTAACCAAAGGGCAGATTTTAAACAAAGATTATGCCAGAGTTATCTTTCAAGATAGTATTGGCAGGTTTATTCCAGAAATACCCACCGATAAATCCCTACCAGTGGGGATTGTTACTTTTTTTTCCAAAAATCTCCTCTAGCTAAATAAAATCATCTCAGTGGGGATTTTTGGCAAAATAGGTATAAGAATCCCCACCAGATATTTTTATTTCTAAATTATTAAACAAAAAATGTGTTGATGTATTTGCTCTTAATGATTCATATTTTCAAATCATCATAATTCGACAAAAAATATCGAATTCTAGATCAACAACTCACATTAAACAAAATTTCAATGCAACCCAATATTATAAATGGTCAGTTAAAGATCAATAAACTTACTAATAGACTGAATTAATGGCGTTGGATTGAAATTATCACAAATGATTAATTCAAGTATAAGTTGGAGAATAGCATATCACGTTATGAATAACTGTCATGAAGGAAAATATACGAGAACATCTCCACATGGTTATAATGAAAGTACTCACGGATTCCATCCTAAATCCTGAGGATTGATGTACAGAATACCAGCTCGAGACACGGTAGCAGGAGTAGCTGTCCTCAACGTGGCGATCTCAAACAACAGGCGCATTGATTTAGTTAAAGCAATACGTTCGTTACTGGCCAACGTCAGTACCTTGAAAATATTGGTAAGTGTGGTAAATAAAGGTAAGAAGAACCTAAAATTATTTTTATTATAATTTTCAATTTTTATTTTTACTTTGAAAGAAAAACATTTAAATTTGTGACTCGCAGAGGACAAACAACAATAAAGAGTAAAAAAGTAATGAGATGAAACTAACTTTATTGTCATCCATCAGAGTGTTCAGGCTTTCGATCCACATGGGATCGATGTCCCCATCAAGCACGATCCACTTCGGACCATCTCCAGGCATATTAGCCATATCGCGCATGATCGTTGAGAACAAACCGTCCTTCCACTCCCGAGTGGCAGGATTTATAATACCGAACAATTCGTCATTTGTTACGGCTTTAGGATCGAGGTCATTGTAGTACGGCTTTTGTTTCAGCATGAAGTAAGTCCTATTGAGACACTGCCACACCATTGACTTGCCAGTCCCAGCGAATCCATTGATGAAGACCGAGTGTCTCACAGCGAACAGTTCCACTAATTGTACCATCTAAAATGAAGCAAAGAATTTAAAATAAGAAAAGACTTCTGAGTCAATGAAACGGAACTAGTATCTAGCTAAGCGACTTCCTTTCTGACCTCCACACCTCAGTAGCTACTAACTAACACGGTATTTCTTGGCAAAAGTGGTGCCTTTTCTGGCTTCTGTCTAGTGTTTTCTGCGCATTTGGGACCACGGCTTAACGTACTTTCCGAGACACGGAAAAATCTTTGGTATGTAATGATGAGATCGGCAAGTGTTACTATACCTCGAAGGTTGAACCTGTCGACTGTTCCAACCAAACGGAACTAAACATATAATTTACCTTCAAAATAAAGCCAGGCTCCGGTTGCAGTTTCATAGATAAAGCTCCGTCTATCAAGCATTTCTCAAAGTCCAAGTCACGCTTTCTGGGCACATCAAGTGCCGGGAACAAGTCACCGATCAAGCCCATAAAGACGGGCATATCATCTGTCACGATCTTAGGGATATTGAAATCTCTCAGCGCTCTCATTAGCACTTGGTCTTCTGGTCTTTGACGGTCACCTCGCTAGAAGATAGACGGTTTGTGTCGATTATTATTATTTATTTTTTAATGAGATAAACTAGTGTTTGAATGCGATCCCACCTGATGGTAAGTAGCGATGCAATCTTTGATGGTGAGGCGCATTAGTTTATTAAGAGCCTATTCACTCTAGCCTTGAAGACACCCAAATTATAATCATTCATGATTATTATGTTTATGTGGTCCATCGAAACCTTTTTTTTGATTAATCTGTACTATCCCACTGCTGGGCAAAGGCCTCTCCCAATTTCTTCCAAGTTTTCTTTTCTTGAGCCACTAATAAATGATATTATAAAAGATAAAATTGTTTATTTACCGGAGGTAACCACTGGTAGAAACTAGGTAGGTACATCAAATGGGAGAATTCATGCACTTATTGGAAACTACTACAGTTAATATAATTCTTTTATTTTGGTTGGCCTAAATTGTGTCACTAGCAATGTAACCAAAATAAGGGGCAAAGACCTCACGTTTCACCTTCTAAATCGCTCTGCCTTGCGCGATCGGCCAAATACATGGAGTATGTGAGATAGGGCACGGGGGTGTAGCCGCAGTATACATATAAAACTAGTCTAAGATATTGAACAGGCTTTAGGATGAATTCCCTTATCCCATTCCGTCCCAAAAACCTCATATCCAAACCGCACAGCACCGCCTCTGACGGTGTAAGGAAAAAACTACGATTCGAATCCAACCTTGTAGCCTGTTTTTTAGAAACTTTTATATCGCGTCACCCAACGTTGATGCTACACTTATTCATACCTATTCAGATATAATATAATCTTCTTTTTTATACAAGGATGAATTCTTTTAACTGGTTTACCTTCAAAGATCCGGCGACCACCAATACAGACTTGATGGCTCTAAGTCCCCAATCGTAGTGGTCTTGTTTAGACAACAGCTCACGACACAGCGTATACAGTGTGATGAACTTGCGAGCCAGCAGCCGAGCGTCCTGGAACCCTTCGGCCACCAACATGATCTCGCAAATCAACTCGAAATCCGGCACTACCATGGCACATGGTCTGTTTTGGAAAAAATACAGTTAGCTGTGGTAAGCAGCCGCCCGACTGCTAGTGCATTTTAAGCCTAAAGGATGTTGATAAACAAGTAATGGACTTTTATCTACACTAATAGGTATTATAAAGAAGTTAAGTGTTTTTTTTTTGTTCGTAGGAGGTAATCTCTGCAAGTACTGGTCCGATTGCGAAAATTTTTTCACCGACAGAAAGCTGCTTCATTCCTGAGTGGCATAGGCTATATTTTATATACGCGAGCGAAGCCGCGGGCAAAAGCTAGTAAAAAATATAATTAAAAGCAACATTTCCGAGATGACGTGGTTGTCTTCTATACATACCTATATAAAAGCCCTTTTTGACTGGTTAATCTAACTAATTTAACTGACTTATTTATAAACACACAGCTTGTACAACTGAACAAATTGTGCTGATATTTGGTAGGTAATCAATTGTCAGTTGACAGCATTACGTAGGCATGTGCATTGAACGGATTTTCCGAAATTCACCCTTTAAAGAGACGAAATGAAACCTCCGTTTCATCTCCTTAAAGGGTGGAACGGAACAAAGTGTATATGAAAAAAAAAAACTAGTTTCACGCGGTCGCAGCGGTAGAAGCTAGTTTAATAATGTAACTGGCTACTACAGTGCGTTTTCACTTAAGAGGTTCCTTTGCCGTAATGTTGGCTCCCCTGTCTGTCTACAGAAAAAAGAAGGGAAACATGAAAAGAGTTGCCTGCTCTACCAAAATCTTTGCACGAAATGTGAAACTAAATCGATTTTAACGGTAGTCGCAGCACTTTATGGAGAATAAATGAGGGGAATGGGATTTTATTTAAACAAAAAAGCAAGTCTAAAAGGAAGTTGTTGGATGGAGAAGTACGATATCGCGGCGTGGCGTTTTCGGTATTTGAAAGAATTGCAGGACAATCGAAATAGAGCCCAGCGTTGTATGCTTTATTTAAAAATAGTTTTTACAGTTTCCAAAAGAAATAAAAATAAAACTACTGAGGTGTCAAGGGACACCCGGATGGAACGAAGTTCCGTTCTGGCTTGCTTTCTATAAGAGAGAGAGAGAGACAGACAGAGAAACATGCGCACGCCGCACGGCTTACAATAGCTTACTATAGCAAAAAGTGTCGTTACAACTTTTCGTGAGAATTTTTTCCGTCTAGCCAATACAATATAACTAAAAAATACTATCCTATTTTATGTACATTTTGACAGCACTATTTCAACACCCTCGAAAACCATGAAAACGACACCCATGACGAAAAAGTTGATAATTTCTGACAGCCGCCATCTTAGATTTACATTTTGACAGCACTATCGGCTTCAAAAACCTCAAAAACTATGAAAACGACACCCATATCGAAAAAGTTGAAAATTAATTGCAGCCGCCATCTTGGATTTACATTTTGACAGTACAATCGGTATCAACACCTTCGAAAACCATGAAAACGACACCCATGACGAAAAAGTTGATAATTTCTTGCAGCCGCCATCTTGGATTCACATTTTGACAGAACTATCGGCTTCAACACCCTCGAAAACCATGAAAACGACACCCATGACGAAAAATTTTATAATTTCTTGCAGCCGCAAATCTTGGATTTATATTTTGACAGTACTATCTGTTTCAACATCCTCGAAAACCATGAAAACGACACCCATGACGAAAAATTTGATAATTTCTTGCAGCCGCCATCTTGGATTTACATTTTGACAGTACAATCGGTTTCAACACCTTCGAAAACCATGAAAACGACACCCATGACGAAAAAGTTGATAATTTCTTGCAGCCGCCATCTTGGATTCACATTTTGACAGTATAATCGGTTTCAACACCCTCGAAAACCATGAAAACGACACCCATGACGAAAAAGTTGATAATTTCTGACAGCCGCCATCTTAGATTTACATTTTGACAGCACTATCGGCTTCAAAAACCTCAAAAACTATGAAAACGACACCCATATCGAAAAAGTTGAAAATTAATTGCAGCCGCCATCTTGGATTTACATTTTGACAGTACAATCGGTATCAACACCTTCGAAAACCATGAAAACGACACCCATGACGAAAAAGTTGATAATTTCTTGCAGCCGCCATCTTGGATTCACATTTTGACAGAACTATCGGCTTCAACACCCTCGAAAACCATGAAAACGACACCCATGACGAAAAATTTTATAATTTCTTGCAGCCGCAAATCTTGGATTTATATTTTGACAGTACTATCTGTTTCAACATCCTCGAAAACCATGAAAACGACACCCATGACGAAAAATTTGATAATTTCTTGCAGCCGCCATCTTGGATTTACATTTTGACAGTACAATCGGTTTCAACACCTTCGAAAACCATGAAAACGACACCCATGACGAAAAAGTTGATAATTTCTTGCAGCCGCCATCTTGGATTCACATTTTGACAGAACTATCGGCTTCAACACCCTCGAAAACCATGAAAACGACACCCATGACGAAAAATTTTATAATTTCTTGCAGCCGCAAATCTTGGATTTATATTTTGACACTACTATCGGTTTCAACACCCTCGAAAACCATGAAAACGACACCCATGACGGAAAAGTTAATAATTTCTTGCAGCCGCCATCTTGGATTTACATTTTGACAGTACAATCGGTTTCAACACCCTCGAAAACCATGAAAACGACACCCATGACGATAAATTTGATAATTTCTTGCAGCCGCCATCTTGGATTTATATTTTGACAGTACCATCGGTTTCAACACCCTCGAAAACCATGAAAACGACACCCATGACGAAAAATTTGATAATTTCTTGCAGCATCCATCTTGGATTTACATTTTGACAGTGCAATCGGTTTCACCACCTTCGAAAACCATGAAAACGACACCCATGACGAAAAATTTGATAATTTCTTGCAGCCGCCATCTTGGGTTTACATTTTGACAGTACTATCGGTTTCAACACCCTCGAAAACCATAAAAACGACACCCATGACGAAAAATTTGATAATTTCTTGCAGCCGCCATCTTGGATTTATATTTTGACAGTACCATCGGTTTCAACACCCTCGAAAACCATGAAAACGACACTCATGACGAAAAATTTGATAATTTCTTGCAGCCGCCATCTTCGATTTACATTTTGACAATACTATCTGTTTCAACACCTTTGAAAACCATGAAAACGACACCCATGACGAAAAATTTAATATTTTTTTGCAGCCGCCATCTTGGATTTATATTTTGACAGTACTATCGGTTTCAACACCCTCGAAAACCATGAAAACGACACCCATGACGAAAAAGTTGATAATTTCTTGCTGCCGCCATCTTGGATTCACATTTTGACAGAACTATCGGCTTCAACACCCTCGAAAACCATGAAAACGACACCCATGACGATAAATTTGATAATTTCTTGCAGCCGCCATCTTGGATTTATATTTTGACAGTACCATCGGTTTCAACACCCTCGAAAACCATGAAAACGACACCCATGACGAAAAATTTGAAAATTTCTTGCAGCCGCCATCTTGGATTTACATTTTGACAGTACAATCGGTTTCAACACCCTCGAAAACCATGAAAACGACACCCATGACGATAAATTTGATAATTTCTTGCAGCCGCCATCTTGGATTTATATTTTGACAGTACCATCGGTTTCAACACCCTCGAAAACCATGAAAACGACACCCATGACGAAAAATTTGATAATTTCTTGCAGCATCCATCTTGGATTTACATTTTGACAGTACAATCGGTTTCACCACCTTCGAAAACCATGAAAACGACACCCATGACGAAAAATTTGATAATTTCTTGCAGCCGCCATCTTGGGTTTACATTTTGACAGTACTATCGGTTTCAACACCCTCGAAAACCATAAAAACGACACCCATGACGAAAAATTTGATAATTTCTTGCAGCCGCCATCTTGGATTTATATTTTGACAGTACCATCGGTTTCAACACCCTCGAAAACCATGAAAACGACACTCATGACGAAAAATTTGATAATTTCTTGCAGCCGCCATCTTCGATTTACATTTTGACAATACTATCTGTTTCAACACCTTTGAAAACCATGAAAACGACACCCATGACGAAAAATTTAATATTTTTTTGCAGCCGCCATCTTGGATTTATATTTTGACAGTACTATCGGTTTCAACACCCTCGAAAACCATGAAAACGACACCCATGACGAAAAAGTTGATAATTTCTTGCTGCCGCCATCTTGGATTCACATTTTGACAGAACTATCGGCTTCAACACCCTCGAAAACCATGAAAACGACACCCATGACGATAAATTTGATAATTTCTTGCAGCCGCCATCTTGGATTTATATTTTGACAGTACCATCGGTTTCAACACCCTCGAAAACCATGAAAACGACACCCATGACGAAAAATTTGATAATTTCTTGCAGCCGCCATCTTGGATTTACATTTTGACAGTACCATCGGTTTCAACACCCTCGAAAACCATGAAAACGACACCCATGACGAAAAAGTTGATAATTTCTTGCAGCCGCCATCTTGGATTTACATTTTGACAGTACCATCGGTTTCAACACCCTCGAAAACCATGAAAACGACACCCATGACGAAAAAGTTGATAATTTCTTGCAGCCGCCATCTTGGATTTACATTTTGACAGTACCATCGGTTTCAACACCCTCGAAAACCATGAAAACGACACCCATGACGAAAAAGTTGATAATTTCTTGCAGCCGCCATCTTGGATTTATATTTTGACAGTACCATCGGTTTCAACACCCTCGAAAACCATGAAAACGACACCCATGACGAAAAATTTGATAATTTCTTGCAGCCGCCATCTTGAATTTACATTTTGACAGTATTATCGGTTTCAATACCCTTGAAAACCATGAAAACGACACCCATGACGAAAAAGTTGATAATTTCTTGCAGCCGCCATCTTGGATTTACATTTTGACAGTACCATCGGTTTCAACACCCTCGAAAACCATGAAAACGACACCCATGACGAAAAAGTTGATAATTTCTTGCAGCCGCCATCTTGGATTTATATTTTGACAGTACCATCGGTTTCGACACCCTCGAAAACCATGAAAACGACACCCATGACGAAAAAGTTGATAATTTCTTGCAGCCGCCATCTTGGATTTACATTTTGACAGTAAAAGTGTCGGTACAATTTTTCGTGAGAATTTTTTCCGTCTAGCCCCCTTTCACAACGCGCGATAAGGAACTTCGTTCCAAAAAATTATAAGGCAATTGTTAAAAGTAACGAAATATCAGTATCTCCCTAATATTAAGTAATTTCAATGCTAAAAATTTAGCAACACTCTTTTCCCGTATTGCCAACATACGCAAAAGAACCTCTTAAGTGAAACGCACTGTAGCTGCTCAGCCTGCTGACAGATGAACAGACAGACGGACAAACATATACATACGGCTTACTACTAAAGACCCGTTTCAACATTTCACTACGCCTACGCAGCACTAGACACGTTCACACTTCGCGTTGTGGGCTACAACAAAACTCTTTGCCCAAACTCACCTGAACAGTGCCTTCAAGTTCTCTGGCAACTCTGTCCTACCCGCATAGCCGGGGTTCATTGTTATGAACATTCCAATGGATGGTATCAAACTGATGTACTCTCCCATGAACTCGAACTTCTTCTTCTTAGCTTTGATGGCATCCAGCACACTCTTCACTTGTACTGACACCACAGACAACACTTCTACAGAGATTCTGTTGAACTCGTCGAAGCAGCCCCATGCGCCAGTTTGACATAAACCTTAATGCAAGATGTAATAATTAAATGTTCTGGTTTAAAAATGTTGCAATGACGCCACTTAACTATGTTTTTGAAGAAAGATACAGGCTAAGTGCGAGTCAGACTCGCGCGCCGACTCATAGACTCGGAGCAAAACTGTGGCAGACAGACACACGAGAGATCATATAAGGGTTCCGTTATTTCGTTCAGATGTATGGAATTCCAAAAAAGGATTGCTACGCTGCCGATGTCATAAATATTTGTTATCTAACCAGTTTATCAATAAGTAAGTATACAAAAATAGATTATATGAAAATATCAAACATGGTAGAAAAGCAAACGAGATACAACTATCATAAAGAAATATATCTGCCTCCCTTGCCAAGACGCCGTTTTACATAATATGGCGGTCGTAAGGGCGTCAAAGGCCATGTCGGACTTTTCTTTGTTTTAATAATTTGACGACTATTAAGGTCACGTCATATATGATATGATTGCTTTATGATAATAAAAAACAGTTTAGGAACAGATTCGAAACCACTTTGATTTTGAAGATGTCAACAAAGAAAATATAGATTGAATTTTATATAAAAAAAATAATTTTAAGGCTTCTAACAATATAAGTATAAAAGTAAACGAAACGCCTTTTATTCGCGTCTCCACTATAACTTCGAACTTTCGAAGCTTTATAATTTCGTTGTTGATGAAGATATTTTAAAAGTTCTTTCTGTTTTACAACAGCAAACCAATATTTAATTTAGCATATAAAAAATTGCATGTATATTGAATTATGAACAGGAGAATATTTTTCATACGTATTGCTTCATTAAGTAAATTAATTAAAACGAAACCTTTATAGATATTGCCGCAGGATTTATAGTCCATTTGTTCAGAACAGTTGAACACGTAGACCATGATGCCTAGAGCTCTGCCCAAATCCTTCGTGGTTTCCGTCTTTCCAGTGCCAGCTGGCCCGGCTGGTGCTCCACCCATCACAAGATGGAGACTCTGAAAAGTAACGCAAGGAACGATGGAGACATACATATGTATACATTGATAGGGCAATTAATTAGCAATCTTTCAGAGGCTGAAAATACTTATAAATACAAACCAATTTAAAAATATGAATCTGCTGTTTCCTAGTCAATTGCTGAAGAAAAGTGTTTACCATATATATATTTATTATACAACGTGTAACATTAAATGCGCAATACCTTAGATACCTCAAATTATTTTTAATTCAATTGACCTAATTCTGACAGAAAAAAACAATGAACAGCCTTTACTGGTAGCTTTACTGGTACGGTACTGAGTCAGGCAAAGACGTGGCAAGTTGGCGCCCGTCACACAGCTCAAGTTCCGAGGGATGCCTTAAAATTTACAAGCTTTACAAAAATTGACCAGCCACCATTTTAGACCTGTCTTCTAGTAATTTCTTCCTTTTTTTCTAATTTAAAAGAGGAGCTACGGGGACGAAGATTTTCGGACGACAATGAGATGATGGAGGCTGTAGACAGCCATTTTGTAGACAAATGTAAAGAATATTTTTACAGTAGTATAAAAGCATTATATTAACATAGTGAAAAGTGTATTTCACTTTATGGGGATTACATTTAAAAATAAAAAATATAAAATTGTATATTTCTTTCATTAAGTACCTTACCGCGAACTTATCAGCCGCCCCTCGTATTTAGGTTGTGTAACTCCATCCCTCTTTCTCGCTCATACGCTTAACATTTTAATACGTCATGGTGCCCTAGGACTTGATTTGAGAAAAGTTTTGTGAGAGGACGACGGCAGGTGTTAGCCCAAACTACAGAATACACTGACCAACCGTACTGCGTGCTAGCGTGTATCAGTGCGACCGGTTACACAACCATGAAGTTTGTTTCACATCGCTACTTTCCAGTTGACTTGCTAGGCGCAGAGTAAGCTCCATTTTTTTTCTTTTTGATGGGAATTCATCAAATTACTCATTCCCTCTGGATGGGACGAGAGGAAGTATCATTTCACAATCTCACGTAAGCAAATTTCCCTGTCAGTGCGTTTTCTACCTAATGATGAGTCCAAATCTGGCGAATACGCAGCTCGCAAACCCACCCCGCTTGCGAACCCGCGCGTGATTTTCATGCTCGACGCTCGTAAAAAGCGCGCGTGGTGCAGGGCTTCATATGAAAGTACGTAAGAGGCTCCCAAGCGGCTCACGAGCGGCGCATTCACCAAGTCTGGACACACCATATGCAGTACTTATTGCATGTGCGCCTTACCTGTGTCAATGTGATATAACAGCGATCAGTCAGAGGCGTGATTACAAGCCGGGGCGTGTTTCCAAGGTACTCATAATCATACAGAAACTGTGCATCACATATATTCGCGAAGCAATTACTCAGATTCATATCCCAGCGATGCCTGAAAATATGCAACCGACTTTTAAAACTACTATATGCATTAAGTCATCGTTTCCGTTTGGTTCATATTACAAGTCCCTTGTTCGATGCATAGCATAGGAGTCACGATAAAAATTGTATAACTATCTTCCTGTCCTTATCCTATGTTACTTGGGGTTGATGCAACTCGTTTTTTTCTTCCATTCTACCTTGTCATCCGTCACACTATCACTGACTTCCTTTGCTTTCATATCAGTCCTTTTTTTATGGTGGGAAAAATCATCCAATGACAACCCCCGCTCTTGGGCGGAGCGGGAGATAGTGTCAGACTTTTACTGACTAAACGACCCACCCTGTTCCTTCTAGCCTTCATACCGGGGCTCGAGTTCCCTTTCGGATAACCCTGGCCCCAGTAGGCTTCGACCCGGCTGGGTCCCTAGTGTTGCTGACAACTCCTTGAGGCGCGCGGGAACAGTGCGCGCCGTCGACGACTTGGGCTTGCTCCGGACAGTTACCGGACGGCCGGACAGCGAGCTACCCATTGCTCACTGTCCGCAAGCCCGCTTCATATCAGTCCTCACACAATCCATCCATCTATAAACATGTATTAATATTCATAACTCTTTTAGTAACATGCGTTTCATCATTCCTCTTCACATGACTGACTATACCAAGATAAACGACTTCTTTTAACTTTTCAGTCACTGGCGCCACTTTCAAACTTGCTATAATGTCACTTTTCAATACACTCAGAAAGTGACTCTTATTGTTCTGCACTTAGATATAAAATGGCGCTTGTTACCAATCTGTGACATTTTGATTACCATTACGCTTATTTAATAATGTAGTTAAAACCTTTTTGTTAAACCTCTTTGTTCGCAAAACAAATTGAGTACGAAACGTTCAATAGTAGATATATAAATTAATTACTTATTTCATGCAATTTTGTCAATTTTAACTTGTACAACGACTTATGTAATTTAAAAAAAAATCAGTAAATAAATCGTACACTCATTTTTTTTCTTGTGGTCTATGTCCGCCATTTTAGGATGCGCGCTGTTTTTGGCGTGATTATTTCAAATGAAGTTCAGTGGCTGTATTAATTAAATTAAATTAAATACTACAAAATCATTAAAAAATGTTACTTATTATTCTATTGTCACTACGAAAGACGTTATTGTAAAAACTTTTCACGCAAAAAAACATAAACGTAAGACTAGGCAGTATGATCAAGATACCTTAGCCTTCCACTAGGGGGAAAAAAATATGCGCGCATATAAAAACAGATTTTAACCACCATGTCACAAAAAATACTAGTTTTACTGTGAAAAACGTCGTATGATACACGTGAGTAATTAATGATTACGTTCTCGGCTCTCTTAAGACCCTCGCCACGACCGAGTCGTGGCGAGGGTCTTAAGAGAGCCGAGAACTAAATACCGCCTCGACGGTAATCACTAACATTGCACACTTGTATCATAATGTACTATTATCTATTCTTGTCACTACTCTTAAATGACACAAGTGCTTTAAGTACCTCAGCTGGCTCTGCCACTGGAAAGCGTTGGAAGTTTCCACCTTAGCCACGATAAGCTTGGCGACCACGTCCCTAGAGTGAACGTCGATGGTACAAATGGTCATAATCTTCTGCCTGTCGCCGACGGTCAGGTCGCCCAGTAACAACGAAATCAATGCGTTTAACTGCGCGATTTGTTTCTTCTGGTAGTCTTTCAGTGCATTCTCGTAACCTAAAAGTTACTTATTGGTAAATGACGAATAAAGGGTTTATAATCATTATAAAGGCGAAAGTTTGTATTTTTTGCTACTTTACCCTGGAGCGGCTGAAACTTGGTACACGGGTAAGTCATGTCCTGGAATGGCATATGGGATACTTTTAATCTCGAAAGTATTTTACATTGGAATAATTTTGTACTATCATGCGGGCGACGTCGCTGTCAGTAACTAGTACTTCATAAAACTTTTTATATTATTCTAGCTATTGCCCGCGGCTTCGCTCGCGTTAAATTCGGGGTAACACGGTTCACGGTAGCCTATATCACTCTCTATAACTTCAACTATCTCCACTTAAAAAATCACGTCAATTCGTCGCTCTGTTTTGCCGTGAAAGACCCACACACACTTTCCCATTTATAATATTAGTATGAAGTATGAATAACAGAAAATAAAATACATACCTACCTAAATAAACCTATTTCTGATGATAACTAATCTAAACTCAATAAATAAGCAAAATCCCGAAAAACTAATATCTACACGAATGACTGAAAGGCGAGCGATATTGTATCATAAGATAAAATATTATATGTAGTATCTTAGCCGTGTGCAACGCCCCTTAGTGAACTCCACTGCGGGTGACGTAACTTACGACAAACTTATTATTTGCGGTTGGTACAGTAATCGGGTCTAGGGATCGAACCGCAAAATTAAGTTTGATTTTTATTTTATATACTTTTCCGGGATAAAAAGTACCCAGTGTGGTGCCCAGGATATTAAAGAATAATTATACCAAGTTTCATCGTAATCGAACCGGTAGTTTTTGCGTGATGCCTGAACAAACAGACAGACAGACAAAAATTCTTTTAATCAAATTGGGTTCGGTGTCGGTCTAGTAACACCCCCTGCCATTTATTTTTTTGATATTTTCTATGTACAGAATTTTCACTTCTACAGATTTATTATAAGTATAGAAGATTTTGCTACTTTTAACATCGCTAACCGAATATTTTATGACTGAACAGAAGCTGCATCTCGTTTCAACGACCATTTTCTATAGTTCACGGTAAAAAAAAAGCATCGAGTTGTATTTATTTAAAAGCATCAAGTTGTTTTATATTGTTTTTAGTGCTTTTCGTACAAAAGCACTATAAACACATAATACTTACATATTAGGCGGTCTTATAGCATACCGCAATCGTAGTTCATCGGAATAAAGATCACCTTTTGGGAGACCATCAATATATAATTTGGCAGGTGGAAAATTTGATGTCTGAAATCGCTGCGACTGGCTGTCATGTTTAGATTTTTTAAGTTTTTTTTTTTCAAAATGTACAAATTTTATTGCAGGATCGGTTTGATCTTCACCGTATAAAATATTTGAGTTCTGAAACGATACGCCATAGGACCATGCTTCTGAGAAAACAAAAAATGGTTTCTAAGAGTAAATTCAACTTGATATAGTAATAAAATTGATACATTTCGAAAAAAATAAATTGCCTTTAAATTAATTCTTAAATAAATTGAATGAGACCATTCATGTTTAACCGATATTTATCCTTTTATTTCTTTGCTGCTCGTAGCACCCTTTTAAGCGTATCCTCCAACTCCGCCTCTAAGACGACCCACTGACCTGATACTTGGCTCAAACTACTGTATCACTTGACCGATAAAAATATCCACCTTAACACCGTCTCTGTCAACACGATGCACTGAAATATTTCGTACCTTCTTCAAACTTCTCGAAAGCCTGGTTAGTCTCAGTGGTCCACCAGATCTGAGTTCCAACGAGCGCAGGCTGCGCGGGCCAGTCGAACACCCACTCGTCTCGAGGCTTGTCCTCGTACGACTTGACGCTGTGCTCGAGGATATCACGCAGAGTCAGTCGCATGCAGTCTGTCACTCGGTTTAACCACGTTTCCACCTGGTTCACAATATTAGAAACTGAGAAGCAATTCATGCTGAGACATAACATGAAGATTGAACAGTCACGATTTGTGTGGACACGGTTTTTGTGAAGTCTCATCTATGTAAAATAAATAAATACGAGTAGTAGTAGTAGAGTAAATTATACTAAGAGTCGATTTTTCTATGCTAGAAAACTTTTATTTGAAGATTTAAAAATGGTGGTAGGCACGTGACATATTTGCTTTACAAAGTTTCACAAAACTCATCTTTATTCCTCAAATAAAAGTTATGTAACCGTTGATAAATCGGCCCTAAAAATATTAAAGTGAAAACTAGATGGAATAATAAAGAGAACCTTTCCAGAACAATCGCAGCAAGGCGCTTTAAAAGGTACATGTTCTTCATTCTCCTTAGAAATCATCTCGAAGGCTTGCTTGCTGCCTTCATTAGGGAACACGAGTTTTGCCAAGTTGTCGTATAATTTGGTCAAGTGTCGACAAACCGCTGGTGGATTGTTGCCGTTCGACAGGATATCTGACAACCATTACGACAAGGTTTTAAAAAGAAATTAGAACACGGGCGCGCGAAGTCGCCGCTTTAAACGCTAGTTATATAATAACTAAACTGTAGGGCCATACCCGTTCCGGGTCCATCAACCAATGTGACATCTTCACAAAAAGTTGGCAAAATTATGTACGTATGTATAGAAAATTTGCAAAATACAGTTACCTCCTCTCTTATACAGAGTAAATATATCTGTCTAGTTTAGGATCTAGGAGATAGATACAGGTTTTATAAGCATTTTTACGTCAGAACATAATGCAGAGACTCAGGAGACCGCAGCGGTTCTCCTACAGACATCACATTGGCCGATGGACCGGAACGGTACGGCTCCACAGTTCAGTTAATAAAACAAGTCACCGTACAAGCACAAGAGTTTGCACGAAAATAACAAAGTAACTAATCGACCGCTTCGCTTCGCTCATCGCTCCACCGCACCCACTGAGATTTGTCACTTAATAAAAGGTCATAAACGTAGGTCAACGCAAAACAGTATTAAATAGTATATTATTAGTATATAAACGTAGCTTCGCGATCGCGGTCGCTATATATTGCCTAAATACACTGACCTACTATATATTACCTATACACCGCTAAATTTTGATCGTTTTAATCCCGTGGAGGGTCGATCCGGTACATGAAACACTATCGATTTGTAATGATAAAATTAAAAAATAAAGTACCTTTTTTTCAATACTCGTAATAATTTAAGCATGTACGAAATTAATTTCTTGAAGAAAACGTCAACTGAGCGAGTCCAATTTCGGGATTAAAACGATCGAAATTTAGCGGTGTATATCACCTACTATGTATCACTGGACAAGCTGTTCCATATTATGTTTGGCAGTTAATTTTTGTGCCTATTTGAAGCGCTACTTGAGAGCATCCAGAGGCCAAATTTTGACATATTTTTGCAAATGATTTCAGAGAGTGTACCTGTACAGTACTCTGAAGTATTTTTGCATTTTGAATAAATTTCGTTCGAATTCCGTATTATTCCTGCTTCACTTTTAGTCCGTAGACACTAGGCGACACTCGCTACGGCCGTCAGCGCCAAAATGGCGAATATCAAACGGGCACAAAAGCACTTTGACGGCCGCTAGTCCAGTGTGATTAATAGTAGAGGTCAATGTCTACGACACTGCGGAAGCCATATTATTATTAACAATTCTAATAAAGTCGTAGAACCGTCTTGATCCATAATAATTATGAGTGGATGGATGAAAATACTATGACTAGCTAGCTGAAATGATATGGTAAGGATCAAACGTTACGGTGTGCAGTTGGAGAGCCTTAGACGGCTGTACAAAAGAGGACAATTTTGTTTTATTGTTACCAAGCAAATCAGCAGAAGACACGAAGTAAAAGCGAGGATAAGCCAGCCGCTTCGTCTCGAGGTAGTTGTTCAGCGCCTTCTCGCACTTATTGAGTGCAGACATCAGTACCTCCAACTTCTCTTGCAAATGTGGTTTGTTTGTAGCTTGTATCACGTTTGGAGTTGTTCCAATATCTTTTAACATATCCTACGATGGCATTATTGTTTTATAAATAACTGAATCGGAATTTATTGTACAAAAATGGATAAAAGGTCATAAACCTACCTTAAAATCATGGTCTACAGTATCAAACCTCTTCGAATCCTCAGGTAGTTGCGAGCGAATATCGTCGGATCCAACAAATATACTTTCCAAGTACTGCCATTTGCGCTGCACTTCGAACCACAGCGCGATCACTGCATCGGCAGTGCCCAGCTTCCTCTGCCAGTCCGTCACCTCCATTTCAAAGAAGCCAACGAACTTGGATGACATCATGTTTTGTACTTGATTCTATGATAGAAGATCCATAAATTATAATTTTAAGTACTCGCTTCTACCTACAGTTTCACTCACCTGAAGAGTGTTTTACTATCCCGAGAAAACTTTCTATCGTGATAAAAAAATGTGTCATGATGAGTTTAAACGTGAAAAATTAACAGACCCACACGACATACTTTCTCATCTACAACATTAAGTATAAGTACATATATGTGAAACCCGAAACACGTGTCTAGTATTCTATGTAAAGAATATATTATGTATGTGTCAGTCGCCAGTTGGACAAGGAAAAGGGAAATACGCATTCTGGTTTCGCATATATGTTGTATACAAGGTGTAAGGGACAGCCCTCCACAAACTTTGAGGGTTTGCTCAGTAGACGAAACTGAACAACCTTCCACAAGACTTTTTTTCAGGAAACGAAAAAAAAAAATCAGCCTCACCATACAAAATTATAAACTTGATTGGTCAGTTTGTAGGGAGAGGCCGATTTTTTTTTTGTTTCCTGACAAAAATTTTTGTTCAAGGTTGTTCAGTTTCGTCTACTGAGCAAGCCCTTAAAGTTTGTGGAGGGCTGTCTCTTACACCCTTTATAAAAGGAGAAACTGTGTGACTGACATATCATTGCACAGCCGAAACTACTAGGTCCATTTGCGTGAGAGACTAACAGGATTTCCTAAATTTCACCCCTTAATGGGATGAAATGGGTTCCAAAGTTTGTACGAAGAAATCTACTAACACGCGAGCGAAGCCACTGGCAGAAGCTAATTATGAATATTAGTTTTTACGAGTGATTATACAAAAACACTATATTTCTTCCTTATCATTTCACTTTTACTTTTATGAAATCAGATATATGCACAGGAGGTTTTTTTTTTATTGATTTATACTAGTGCTTGACTGTGATCCCATCTGATGGTAAGCAGTGACGCAATCGTTGATGGGGAGGCGCACTAGTTTATTAAGAGCCTATTCACTCTTGCCTCAAGGCAAGAGTGAATAGACACCTAAATTACTACAAATTATAATCGGACGGGAAGACCGCAGCAGGCAAATTGTCCCAGTCCCTCGATGTACGTGGTATAAACGACGAGGCGAAACGCTTGGTCCGGACCGTAGAGGATTTTAACAACATAAGGGTAACATAACTCGCCGTTTGAGATGGTGAAACCAAGTCATGTAATTCCTGCGCACACTCTCCAAAATGCATCCTGTAAAACACCGAAAGGCTGGCTACGCTTTGCCTGTGCTCAAGAACGCCGGATAAATACGAGTACCTGCATGTAAGTGTAATAATATCATCACCTGGTTATCTTCGAGTGTCTCCACAAGTTCCTCACTAGCTTTCGGTATTTTAATACCAGTTCTATCATGTTTGCCATAATCGAACTCCATAACAGCCCAAGTTGCCTCCAACTCTCTGAAAAGTATATATTTTTAAAGAATGTTCACAGCTGAGATTTCAAAGCTTCATTCCATTGTTGAAATTAATTTTTACAGTGCCTTACAGTGCAATTTGAATTTGTATGAGTAACACGGAATCTTTCTTTCTGTACTTAGTCAAGAAACAAATTTAGTTTAAAAGAATGTATTTCACTACGATGGATAGAGATTTATATCAAAGAGACTGTTTAAATAAATAGACCTACTTGAGAGTTTTCTCCATAGCAGCTTCTTTGACAGATTTATCAACAATAGTTTTAACCTCTTCTTCAAACTTGTGTAAATTTAGTGCAAGCAAGTCCGCCAGAGTTGTGTCGTCATCGATGTGGAACTTAACCTGAAGTTAGATATTATGAGATTTCAGTTCATCATACTGACTTAATACACCGCTCTACCTAGTAATGAAAATTTATATTTAAAGCCAAACATAATGCTAATTTATTTGTACTCACGAAAGTAGAAATGCTCGTATTATGATAAGTCCGGTTGCGTGAAAGACGTCAGGATAAATTAAATGCCACAAAGAAAAAAAACTACTATAAATGTAAAAAAAGTATCATTTAATTTCTTACCTCGTTACTATCTTTATAACAGTGCAACATAACTATTTACACTATGGTTTTACTTAATTATATTTTATTCTAAATAATTTAAATGATGAATTCGGACAGTATTATTGGATTATTTGTGAATTTTTGCTGCGAAAAATTCGTATCGGATGTTAGTTGGAAACCCTTCTGCTCGATTCCTTTCAATGGGCACGATCCATTTAATCTAAATGTACTAATTCTATTTCCTTCTTGTAACTTGGGTCTTCTATAGTCTTGCATTTGTAGATATTTTTCATGATCCGTGTTGTGTCCATTCTCTATTTTTATACTATTGCTTTCTACATCTACGTCTAATTCTTCTAATGATTTGAACTCATTTACAATGTCTTCTAAAGTTGTACTGGAAATTACATTATTTGAAGACGAGGCATGAGAGTGCTTTGTATTGATGATCATGACGTGCGAGTGAACCTCTTTCTAAATAAAATAAAAACATGTATTTAAATATTTACAGAACAAAATACTTATACAAAATAATGTAACGTTATTGCACAAGAGTAGCACTTACCTTAGTAGCCATCATAAGTTCTAGCCAATGCCTATCCTTAATAGCTGGATTCTGTAGGTCAGTGACGGCTCTTAATGAGGTCATCAAGTTCTTTATTGTAGATTCTATAGCGATGTAGGGCTCCCTGGGATAAAAGCAAATTTCAATAGATATTAGTAAAATATTCATTGAAGGTGATTCATATCCACACCTGGATGCTAGCTCTACCCCAGCATCACCTCAAAAACGTAGCTCACATCCTAAAGAGCCGTAAGTGTTAATACTTTTTTAAATCTGATGAACGCCTCTAACATTGCAATCGACGAGGTCACCTACTAGGCCCAAAATATCTAAAACTTTAGCCATTGAATCGAAAACGAAAAGAAAAACCCTAAAGGGCCACTGAATACCCACTTTTTATTCTTATTTCTTACAGTCCATCCAAAGGTTGTCGGGGTAGATAGCGCTGTCAGTGATAAGACCACCATTGCACCCATAGATTAAAGATGTGCTTATAAAAAGTTTTGTATCTTTTTTGGTGTACAATAAAGCTTTCTTTCTATTATTTTCAAAAATTTAACGATACACTATTTAGTTAGACATCATCAAGCTCCATTTTGATGAAACCTAATACTACTGCCTACCACCAGTGACCTGCCTACTACCTGAATCGTCGGATTTTTGAAACATCACGATTCAATTTCATCAAGACCTTTAAACCTAATGCTACTGCCTACTACCTGCCTACTACCTGAATCGTAGGATTTTTGAAAAATCACGATTCAATTTCATCAAGACCTTTAAACCTAATGCTACTGCCTACCACCTGCCTACTACCTGAATCGTTTGATTTTTTTTTAAATCAAGATTCAATTTCATTAAGACCCTTGAGTACTTTTCGACATTCCTCATAGGTTCGTGGCTATATTCGCCTACTTCAAAAAATCACCCTTTAAATACAACATTATTTTTAGTATAATTATGCGAAACCTGAATATAGTTTGTTCAGAATCAGTAACTGAATCGATTCCAATAATTTTTACACCATGTTATATTTTTTCCCAAAAATATTTAAAAAAGGTCACAAGTTAGACACCACCATCACTAAGTACAACAAAGGTCACGTCAGGTCATAGCAGGCATTAAGCGCCAGCGCACAGCTGAGTGCGGGAGCAAATCCTCCCCTCAGTCACCCGGATAGCTCGGTCAGTTACCATGTATTTGTGTGAACAACCAGGTAACAACAAACTTTGTGATCAAAGAGATTTAAAGAGATACAATAGAGCGGCTATCAGGAGAAATGTCTTAGAAAAACTGTCATCCTATCTCTCAGTGACGCCATCTAGCTTTGAATAGCAATCACGCGAATTAAATTTGTCAAAATTTGTATAAATTCAACTATTGCTCGGTAGGTGGCCAGGAGCTTTACCATGATATGTTAAAATGACAGTAGTACGAACGAAAAAGGATCTAACAGTTCGGTTTAGGTCGTAAAATAGATCACGTTAAGAGCTCGTGGTAGAAGCTTCAGTGTGTGCCAGTGGCGTAGCTTGGGGAGGGGAGGGCGGTGGGGGCCATAGGGTCATGGCCCCCACCGCAGGCGGCATACGAAAGGAGGCGGCAGAAAGAGCCAAATTATTTATTTGGAAAAAGAAACTTAGATATTCGAAATTGCGAGCGCAATATTACGTACGTGCCAAGCAAATTTTGATGTCGATGTTAAGTCTACCCTGCGTGCTGCAGCAGGTATATTGCTTTTTATTAATCCACTGGCACTGAGCGTGTTCACGCTGACGCGATTAAACACGCGCATACCTACCTTGGGCCAACACTCGTATGCACAAGGCAAGTGACGTGACTCTTAAGGTGTTGTGGAGTTCTCAGTTTGACCACATTGGCCGAATAGGGAACAAACTCCGTTGGTAGTAAAGCGTTTTGGTCCCTGGCAAACTCGAGTGAATCGAACTTCTGCCGTCCCTCACCTCCGCCACAGCTGAAACCCGACGGGTCCCTGGCTCACACCGCTGAGGAGAAAGCAAACTTAATTGCCTCTCTTATTGCGGAATTTTCGCGTCTGAATTCCGGTGACGCACCGCCCCGTTTCTCCTGATGGGTACGTGACGAGTATGTCGGATATTCGTATCCATCAGAAAGACGTACGTAAGAATAAAGCTAGTGGCCCGACGGGATACCTGCAGTCGTTCTTAATACTGGTGTTCTTAAACATAATAAACAACAAAGAGCGGCGTATTTCTGGTCGACCCCAATCGGCGAAAACCCACGCTACGCCACTGGTGTGTGCTAGGTAAGGTTAAACTTTTCAGCAATAGATGGCGCTATCAAAAAATCAGCAAATGTTCTAGAACTATTCATGGAAATTGTTCAATTTTAATTAATTACTGCGTAAATACCAAGAATATTTACGAAAATAAACCTAAGTTAGGTCCAATAATTTTACCATAACAAGATTTGCAATAGCGTAATGCGCAACTCAACACGTTTTCTCAGAAAATGATTTTCTTTTAGTGCCTAAAGCGGATACAAACACGACTTGACGTTTAGGGGTGTCATACTAGACTGAGCGACTTGTTACTACTAAGTAACGAGTTTCGGCTTGGACTTTTGTTCGCTATGTCCTGTCTATTGGTAGTATATATTTAATGTCTTTGTTTGTGATTTTTCTCGATACATTTATGAAATCTTGTACATAGTTTTTTTTTTTAATCTGATATAAACTAGTGCTTGACTGCAAACCCACCTGATTCTTTACGTAAAAATACTAGACACGTGTTTCGGGTTTCACAATATATAATTATATATATATACATATGCTAAAACTTATGACGTATAATTAAGTTAACAATTTGCCCGCAGCTTCGCCTGCGTACATAAAATATAGTAATAGCCTATGTCACTCAGGAATAAAGCAGCTTTCTATCGGTGAAAAAATTTCAGCAATCAGACCAGTACTTTTAGAGATTACCTCCTACAAACCAAGAAACAAAAAAAAAAAGAACAAATTTTACTTTTTTATTTAATACCTAGTTGTGTAGATTGTAATATTAGTGTAGATTTGCCGAAAATATTAGCTATACTTTTTACAAGATACGACAATCTTAAAGCTCACCATACTCTCATCTCCTTGTCTAGTTGTCGCATATCCTTGGTAAACCGCTTGCACTCCTGGTCCATGCCATCAGCATCAATCTTCTTCCACGGGGACTTCTTCCAAAACTCGATAGTGCCCATCACCAGATAGTAGTAGTCCCACAATTGCTGTTATATAAAATTTAAAACATCTTCATTGGGAACCAATGAGAAGCAAAATTGTTTGGCAAAATGTTTTTGAAACCGTTGCCAACAATGTTTGCTGAAAATATGAAATGTTGCAGAATTTCTGAAATAATGCGAATGATTCGATTTCATACAAAACAACATTGTTTTGTATCAACTGTAATGTATGCTCAATTGTAATGTAACTCAACATTGTTTACTACGATTACAGAGCCTAATACAATTTCCTGCAAGGCTGCGAAATTGTCCGAATGATTTACCTTGGCCCTGAACCACAAAGAGCAACTGAAGGAACACAGGAGTGTTTTAGTCAGCCAAAACCTGACACTCCCTATCGTTCCACCCAGAACACGAGGAGGTATTAAATCATCATTTATCATTAAAAACAAAAAAAAAAATCAAAAGCCTAAGACAAAAAAAAAAACAGACTCATCTAAAAAAAGTATTTTAAACAAATGATTTTCTTGCAAAGGTTACCTTAACAAGTTTGAGTTCGCGTCTGCACTGTCTCAGGTTCTTCTCATCAGGAGGCTGAATGTCGAACAGGCCGCACGACGTTTTCAGGCCGTCCAGTATTTCCTCGAAGCCTAATAGCTCCTTGTGGACCTTATCTATATTCCTGTATGGCTCTTTACATCCCTCGAGGAACAACTATAGGAAAACCAAAAAAAAATATGTTCTATAAATTCGACATTATATTCAAAATAACTGTATTTCCAATTTAAATTATAATCTCGCATGTATAATGAATTTGTTTATGTACTTATTTAAAAGTGAATAAACGAAATAATATACAATTTCTATTGATAATGTTAATCGTAACGTAAATACTTATACCATTAGAAGCGTCATGAATTGGAATCGCCATAAATGATAATAATATAATGGTAAGATACCCAATAATATTGTCACTTTAAGGGTCCCCTAGCAATTCAATCTCAGAAACGGTTTTTAAAATGTAGCCTACTAAAATATTACGATGACAGAATAAAAGACAGTTAACATTTTTACAATTTCTGTATTTTTTTTTACTGATTCTCTAATCTAATCATAGCATATAAGCGGCCCGTCCCGGCTTTGCACGGGCAATAAATATAGACTATATTACTCAGGGTGAATGTAGCTTTCCAGTGGTGAAAGAATTTTTCAAATCGGCACAGTAGTTTTATTCATTACAAACATACACATAAAAATACAAATTTTCCCTCTTTATAATATTAGTGTAGATGTAGACTTCTAGTATTGCGGGATTGTTCAGATGAATGAAAGGAATTCGGATGGGTTTTATCAAATTTATTGGCATTAAGGTTTGTGAACATTTTTTTATATATTTATTTCAGAATTTATACTAATAGGTACATTACAGATGATGAAAATATCATAAACTCATTACTGTAAACAGAATTTACGATAAAACATAATTTACGATAAGACATAAAGGGAGCAACGGCAAAGTAAAAAAACAAATATTTTTTTTAGTCTCTAATTCGCGTAGCATAGGCCTCTACGTCGTTGCTACGGATATTTCGTAGCGACGATAACGGCCAAAGTCTTCAGCACACCGGTCAAAAGTACTAGGGTACCAGTAACACAAAGGGTTGTGATTCACTAAGTGTGGACACCCGGGAAAACAACACGCGTACATAGACACAGTCTGCCCCCTCACTCCAATACTATACACACACTTGAATCTTATAAGGGTGGGTGAACTATTGTGTGAGTGGGATAGAGTGATCGATTTAACTAGTGAACGAGTGAGACAGTCAGCAAATTAAAAGCTACGTATTAGATTGAACAGTTTTAATTTTCGAAGGCGAGTTGCTTGATTGTGTGTATAGTGTAGTTACTTTGCTGTTGCTGTTTGAAAAAGAAAATTGGCGGCAAACAGGTGGTAAGCATCACGTCTTCACGAAAGCAAAAATTTGATTTTCTATCTTTGCTTTACGAATAAACCTTAAAGCCTTTATAAGTTAATAAACTTAAAAGACAATTCTTTTCTACGACATCGTATGAATTACCGCAAATAACCAGGCTAGAACCTCGCCATAAACAAAGCCACAAAATTAAAAATATGTGCAATTGTTAAAAGTTAATAACAACGCATAGGCGTTAGGCATTAAGTCCGTCTTTGTACGGTTTTATGTGCATAAAGATTTAAATAAATAACACTAAAAATAAAATGAATTATTGAATCTACAATTTTTGTCTTTGTTATTATCAATCTTTAACTACATTGAACACAAACAAGTTTTTTTGGAAAAAGAATAATGAACCTAACAAATGTCTTAAATATTAACAATCTAAAAATATTTATAACCTAACTACAATACTTGTATAATATACAAAAACAAAAACATTTACATTGAACTATAATTTTTTTCAAGAAGAATCGATTCAATTCTTTCCGACATTAATCTTGTAAACGCGTAGTTCGCAATAGCATAAAAGCGTAGCCCGTAGCACCGTTACGGCGTAGCAGCTACGCGATGTCCTTAAATTTTCGTAGCCGAACAATTCAACACTTCGGTAAGATTTACCAGGAAAGCAAAATATTAAAAGGGATATTAGAGTACATTTTCAGAACGCCACCCCACACGGTTTCCAAGTGACGTCATCAATGACGTAATAGTTGCGGGAGTTTTCAGCATTCCCGTATAAAATACTAGGAAAACATAAATTATAAGAACACGTTTTCATAAAATGTCCAGAGTGCGAGTGAACTAAGGGCGGGAAATGTGAGGGTGAGGCTAGAGTGTATACCTGTTTCATTTTACGGGGCGGCGGATATGTTGATGGAGAGTGACGGGAGAGTACCTACACGTTGATCAGTATGGTGTGTGGAAACGGGATGGAGCGATAGGATGTGATTCTTGTACATGTGAAAAGGAAAAATAACTACGAGTTTATCTAAACTTAAATTTTAGAAACGTAAAATTGTCTGTCGGTTAGTTTATTTAACTATAAAATGTAATTTATGGAAGTGATTGATAACGAAAATTATTTGACTGATATAAATTTCAATTTCTATCGCTGAGTGTCTCATAAAATACTTTCAATTCTGAAAAATTTTAACGTTTTCTGTCGGATAAATCACGGGATCGAAGCCGCCGTAAAAAGTTAGTAAATAATATTTAAAAAATGCTGAATATAACGCATTCGTAGCATCACCACCGTCGTAGTGTGACGTAGTCAATGACGTGCCCGTTCAGAAACCTTCAGGAATCCGAGCGAAGCTACTAGGGTAGTATAAACTGATAGAGATGTGACTGTTATGAAAATGAAGCCTGTGCCTGAAATTCAGGACTGAGTTTTGAGAACACATACTATTCTTAACTTGCTTAACACTGAGTAAATTCGTTATTTTGCGTGGATGTGACGCATTTTATCTATGATTTAATTTTTTAAATGTGATGAAAGAAAAAATGAAGCTACCAAATTGAAATACCCAGTTATTAGGTCAGATTTTTTGTATGTCTATATGATAGTAGCAATCTGTTGAAAATCCATTTGTAAAGGCTACTTCTGCAGTTTGCCTATTATTAGATAGTTTCGTTATTATAAAAAGAAAACAAAATTTAATGTACGTTACATCTATTGCTACGGAAAATGTTGAGTATGTGTGCTCAATACACACAACGCAAAATTTCAGTGAAATCCTGAAAAGCGACAATTACTATTTACACCGCTGTTAGTTTATATTACCCTGGTAACTTCGCTCGGATTCCTGAAGCGATCTGGACGCGTTACGTCATTGTATATACGTCACGTCGACGATAACATCAGTGCTATGAATGTTGTAGCGCTGTGTTCTTAAGAAATTCTAGAGATGAGATCTGAGATGGTGACCCTTTTGGTACAGGCAGCTCAGCGCGATTTTACTGGAACATTTTCTTAAGCAACCATTCTTTTTTTTTACCTTGTAATTATAAGGCCATCCATCATTATCATCACCATTACAGCCGAAAAACGTTCACTATTGGACATAGTCCTCCTCCAAGAGTCGCCATAATGACCGGTCTTGTCCTACCCGATGGATAAAGTCATCACGGCGAAAAAATACTTACGGAAAAATAGTAACGATTTCGGCGCTAATATACGAGTATCTAAGTCTGTTCACGAGCCTATCGATGATAAAAAAAACTGTTGCCTCCCAGAAAATATTTTCAAGTGCCAGTACATTAACATTGCCCTAAAGTATAGTGTAACTGAAGAACGTGAAGAATAACTATAGTTTATCTAAACTTATATATTAGAGACGTAAAATTGTCTGTTGGTTAGTTTATATTATTATAAAATCTATTTTATGGAAATGATTTGATTACGAAAATTATTTGACTGATATAAATTTCAAAAGCACACTATCGCTGAGTGTCTCATAAAACACTTTCAACTCTGAATTTTAACGTTTTTTTTTTAATGCTGAATATAACGCATTCATCGTCGTAGTGTGACGTAGTCAATGACGTGCCCGTTCAGAAACCTTCAGGAATCCGAGCGAAGCTACTAGGGTAATATAAACTGATAGAGATGTGACTGTTATGAACATGAAGCCTGTGCCTGAAATTCAGGGCTGAGTTTTGCGTTACAAAATTCGTAGCTCCGCCATGGTCGTAGCGTGACGTCAGCAATGACGTAACTGTGCTTTCGGAAAGCTTAAGCAATACACAAAGATACTAGGGCAACATTAATTCATGCAGGTGTCGCTGTTATGAAGGACGTCACTGAAATTACAGTGATTAAAGCCGAGTACAGACTGTTGTAAAGTAGCATGCAAGGAGCATTTAATAAGTGTGAACACAGCGCGCGCACGAACCGATAATGTACCCACAAGTTCCCGTGCGTAGTGTGCACGATACGCGCGCGCCAGGCGTTCACACTATGGGAATTCGGTTACATTGCATGTTACGTTACAGCAGTCTGTTCGAGTTCGAGTATTTTGCGTTGCAATAGATGTGACGTGCATTTCACCTGTGGGACACCACAGGTAAATAAACGTGACGTTATTTATGTGTTTACTAAAACTTCTATAAACAAATCAATAAAGTTGGATGTCGGTAGTTTATATGTGAAAGAAGAAACAACCTAACAGCCTGTCTTTAAAACTGCGTTTTTGACTTGTTGCAATTATTAACCTTTTTTCAGTCGGCACCTCAGGCCGCGCAAACGGTGCATATTCTTAAGTCGAAAACCATACGGGATATATTTTTTAAACACTGATATAATATCATTTACCTGCGGTGATATGGATGATATTTTTTTTATTATTTAAGTATTTTTACCATCAGTCATGACATCTACGCTAATATTATAAAGAGTTAAAGTTGTTTTTTGTTTGTAGGAGATCTCTGAAGGTAATGGTCTGATTGAAATTTTTTTTAAGTATAGAATGCTGCGTTAATCCAGAGTGTTTGGCTATAATTTATATACGCGGGCGAAACTGCGGGCAAAAGCTAGTTATACATATTTCTGAAGGAGATAGTGCTACGACATTCTTTCATCGCTATCGTATCATGACGTACACAATGACGTAACCGTTCCTTAGGAAAGCTTTAGGAATACGTGAAGATACTAGGGTAATATAAACTGATGTAGGATTACTAATTGTCGAAGATATGTATCTAAACACGTACTGCAGCTCTGATGGGCACACCTCACAATCTCTGCATTTTCTGTAGCAACGGTTATTTCGCGTGGATGTGAAGTGTCTTGCAAGCGCATTGCGTGGAGAGTACCCGTGACATGACAGAGGGCCCTAAAAGAATATCGAGTCGTACTCTTCATTACTTAGGGTCGTGAAGTTCCCGCTGGTTTAGCTTCTTATTGTTGGTGTCTCGCCATCTGTGACGGTTCTCAGCGTCATGAAGTGAGACGTGCAATTGGACATCCAGTGTGGAGCAGACCTGATCTTTATGGACCGCGCCCTCTTGGTCGTTTACCATCAACCATGCCAGTTACGATGAACTGTTCAAGGTTGTGGCTATTTTTCCTGGCAATGGGGCCAAAGAACTCCAGTACTCTGCGCATGCAGGTAGTCAGTCTGATCTTGATGTAAAGAATACTACCGCTGCACGCTGTGTTATATTTTCGTTTTAAATATCGGAGTAACATATGCTGAGTTAGGCGCATTTTTGAACTCGCACAGATTATAATTTTCTTTATCTATTATGTGTTTTTAGTTTATTATAAGATTGTCTAAGGCACGAATAAACGTTTTTCTTTCTATGAATATTTTTATTACGACATTGATGTAGACGGTTCAATTATGGAAATGAACAAAAAAACAATTTTTAGATTATTCACGAATACAAACGATTATATTTCAGAAATACACGGCGCATTCGTAGCACCGCTCTTGTAGGAGCGTGACGTATACACAATGACGTAACCGTTCGTTCTGAAAGCTTTAGGAATACGCGAAGATACTAGGGTAACATAAACTGTAGCAGGTGGGGTTGTGAAGGCTATTGCTGAAAATCAGAGCTGTAACTCTGATTTGTGCTGACATACGCAGCATTCTGTGTAGCAGTGTGGTTATTTATCATGAATATATGACGCATACTTTTACTTACGGAATCCTTTAGTTTACTTTCTTTTAAGAAATCAATAATTGATTTTTTAAGAAATTTAAAACTACATTGGTTTATTTCGTCACACTAATATTATAAAAAACTGTGAAACTTTCTATGTGTGTTTTACGTTTGTTACTTCTCCGCGTTCAACTGGCTGATCGGATTTGAATGAAATATTACATCCTAGGAGTATATTCCCTTGGAATAATTTTCAACTTTCAAGCGGGCTAAGCCGGCAGAAGCCAGTTTACAATATGGAGCGAATCATTCCTACATATTATTGTCTATGAGAGTAAACATATATTTTGTATGTTTTGAATGCCTTCGTTGACTGTTAAAAAGAAAAAGTTCAAAATCGTGACCGTTATGTCAAAGAATAATGGGTAAACTTTCCCAGCAGAGGGACAGAACGAGTTAGTTGTAGTTCACACCATAATAGCCATAACTTTATAACATTTTTTTTTTTTGACAGCTACACTATTTATAAAGACAGGCTGTTTTAAACGGTGTCATAATGATAATGATGATGATACCGTTTATAACAGCCTATCTTTATAACTGCATTTGTGAAATGATGCATATAATTCAGTTTTAACAACAAATAATTATTTATTCAAGTAAATAAAATATTTTTTGAGTTGGGCTCCCATAAAAAAACGGTTTTTGCTCGATATTAATAATAGTTATAATATAGTGTCTAATGTTGTATAGATAATAGCAAGGAACCCTTCGCGCACTTAGCCAGTTTTTGATATATATTTCTGAAGGATCCGGCGATACTACGTCATTCGTAGCGTCGCCAGCGTCGTAGCGTGACGTAGATAGTGACGTAACCGCTCGGTCAGAAAGATTTAGTGATACGCGAAGGTACCAGGGTAACACATACAGAAGCAGGTGTGATTGATATGGTTGTGAAGGCTGTTGCTGAAAACCAGCCTCTGTAACTCTGATTCGTGCTCAGATATTCAGCATTTTTCATAGCAATTTCGTGGATATGACATATATTTCGTTAGACTTTTTTTTGCATCACCTTTATGCAAAAAAACGCTAAATCGTAGGATTAACTCGTTTTTATATTTTAACTGCATTTTGTTACATGGTGCTTAATACGATGCTATCATAGATATTAGTGGAGGCCTGAATCCCAGCAGCGGGAACATTAAAGGGCTGATTATGCTTATGCATAGACATTGCTTTTTTTTCTTTATTACCAAAGTCGTTAGTATTATTTTTCAGGACATTATATTTTTATGACTATATTGGCAAAAATAATTATTTCTAAAGGATATTACCCTTAATATCTGGCCTAGCCACAACATTCGTAGCATGACGTCGTCATAGCGTGACGTACACAATGACGTAATCGTTCGTTCAGAAAGCTTTTGGAATACGCGAAAATACTAGGGTTACATAAAATGTAGAGTGTTGCAGGCGTGGTTGTTATGGTTGTAAAATTGTTGCTGAAAAGCACTGTAACTCTAATTAGTACTCAAATATTCAGCATTTTTTATAACAATAGTATTTCATGGATATGAAACATACTTATGCGACGATTTTTATTTTTTGCGTCGCGTCTATTCAAAACGCTATACCGCAAAAGTGCCTAATTGTCTATATCTAACTGCGTTTATTACATGATACCTTTGATCATTTGTATTTATTTTTTTAACCTCATGTACAGTAGTGAAAGGAACTTATGCAGACTTAATGCAATAAGCCATTTTCTACCAGTATACCTTTGGGTTTAAAAAGACCACACAGTACTGTGGTAGGCTGTTCACTTATGCACATTCTTCACTTAAAGCTGAAATGGTTATAAGTACTATACTTTAGGACATATTTTAATGACCATGTCGCTATAACTATTCCTGAAGGACACGGCGCTACAACATTCATAGCATCGCATAATCGTAGCGTGACGTAAACAATGACGTAACCGTTCGTTCGGAAAGCTTTTGGAATACGCGAAGGTACTAGGGTAACATAAACTATAGTTGATGTTTGGAATTATCTTAGAGGCTGTTGCTGAAAATCAGCGCAGTAGCTCTGTTTTGTACACAGAAATACTCCGCATTTCAGGTAGCAACTAGCGCCCAGCCCAGACTTCGTACTTTGTGTGCAATTTATACAAACCATCCTTATTTATCGCTTTTTGTTTATTTGAAACCGTATCAAAATCTGTTGCGTAACTTAATACATAAAACCCCAAGCGAACGCCGGCGTTCGCGCTGCCATTGTCTTAAGGCTCGAGCAGACCGGATGCGTATGCGTAGACGTAAGCGTAGACGTGCACGTATCGCTGAGTTGTAATGTGTGGAACTGTATGAGACAGGACACACCGCATGCGTAACGTAGACGTGCGCGTCGTCGTAACGCGTAGCCCTACGCAATGCAGCTCCCAAGACACAAACAGGCTGCGTGACTTACGCCGTACCTTACGCAGAGCAGAGCGGCAACGTCGCGTTGATGACGTTGTATTCAATGGTGCGCCATATTAGACGTCACACACAACCGAACCAATTTGGACACGCACGTACGTTTGCTGTGCGTTACCCTACGCGCGTAAAAACAGTCAGTTGTATTTTATTACAAACAGGGACTAAGTTTTGTTTTGTTTTTAAAATGAATAGTGACAAAAAAGAAAAGCTTATTGAAATTGTGCGTAAATATGAATGCATCTACAATCCTAAAACTAAAGACTACAAAAATGTATCATATAAAAGTTTATTATGGGAGAAAATTGGTGCTGCACTTGAAATACAAGGTATGTAGTTATCAAAGACATTAAATATATACTACCTAAATCTCTTTGATAGTTATTTAGCTCCCCTCAAACCCCAAGCGAACGCCGGCGTTCGCGCGTGACTTCGCGCCATTCGGTTGAACACTAAGATTATTAAAATTTCGCGTAGATTATTAAAATTTTGAGCGTTTTATTTATTGGTTATGTATCTAAGAATGTAAATAAGAAATTCTTCATAAAGTAGTCTGTAAATTTCGAAAATAAGCAACCTTTCCATTTTTCCGTATTTATACCTATGCTTGGGGTCTCAGGGGTTAAAATATGTAACAAACTTTTCTCTAATAATAATTGCATCATTAGGTGACCTTGTTTTAGTGCGTCTTAGAGGTATTAATGCACTTTCTTCCAAGTTTGTTTGACTTGTTTCAGTTTGAATCTCGTGCATCATAATATCGCCGTGTTTTATTCTGACATAATTATGTAAACAACACGCTGCCTTGGTAACGAGAATAGCCTTTTCGACATGGCGTTCAAAAGGTCTATGGAAAATCCTCAATTTTTCCGCCAAAATACCAAAAGTATTTTCAATGACACGACGGGCACGGCTCAACCTGTTGTTATAATTTCGTTTTCTCGTATCGTGTAAAGTTGTGGCTCTGGGAAATGGTCGCATTAAAAAGGTTTGTAAAGCGAAACCTTCATCGCCGATAAGCACGTGTGGTACAGGTTCGTTAGTACCGGGCAGAGGTTTCGATGTTAATATTGTTTTTCCCAGTAAATAGTGACGATAAAAGTCAGAATTTTCAAAGATGTTACTGTCACTGTGTCGACCGTAGCTCCCAACGTTTATCATCGTAAATTTATAAAATGGGTCGGGCAATGGCAAGTAAAACAATTGAAAAATGATTTTTATAACAATAATAGTTCGATCCACTATTGGGTGGGCATTTTATCTTAATGTGTTTCCCATCGATGCTGCCGACACAGTTTGGAAAATTCCAAGTTTCTCTGTAACCCAATTCCGACTGTTTCCATATGTTATCGTCAGGATTAGGCATATATATAGGTTGTAAACTTTTCCAAATGGCTTTTGCTACCTCTCCAATGATTTGAGATACCGTGCTTCGTCCAATGCGAAACGAAAACGAGATGGTAATAAATGAGTCGCCGATTCTGATGTATCTAAAAAATAAATAATAATATCATGAGTAGGTATATTTTGTATTTCACAGGTCACTATAGCCACCCGGGACCCACTCGCCTCCGCCTCGACGCGCGGCATCCAATCATTGTCGTTGTCGATGACACCACGTCGTGTGCTGTGACTTTTATTAAGTTAAAAAAAAAAAATATTTTAGGTTCCAAAGCAAAGGATGCGTGGAGATCATTGAGAGACGGATACATTCGACATAAAAAAACAATCAGAGGCCAAACTGGTTCAAGCAGGAAATATTTAAATTTCACATGGAGTTCTCAGATGTCATTTTTAGATAGCACGCTCGAGTTAAGACCTACAAGCACTAACATAACACCAACGCAATCAAGTTTCGATGCGCCACTCTCACCATCATCTTTACCAAGACAGTCATCGCCAGTAGGAAGACAGTCGTCGCCTGCACCAAGACAGTCATCGCCTATAATGCCCTCACCGCCTTCCCTGCAACCTGGACCATCGTGGCTGTATCCTGAACCTGAAGTTGATGACTCTTCACAATCACTATTAGAACCACTTGATTTACCTTCTTCAACACAATTGCAGCAGCCGCCAACAACTAGTTTACAGCCATCAGCGTCACGTACAACGAAAAGAAAGACTGACAGCCGTAACTTGGTAGACAACGCCGATAGAGTCCTTGATTATCTTAAAAATAAAACGAAAAGAGAATGGGATGAGGCTGACCACTTGTTCATGAGCTATGCTAAATCCTTTAAAAAATTATCAGTGCGGAATCAAGGTAAAATAAAAGTAGCATTAGCAAAATTGTTTGCTGATGCTGAATTGAACGAATTTGAAAATAATTCAGCAAATGAAGGACGAAACCAAACGACCAGCCAACAACCATCGTCTCTAATGTACCTGTCACCTGCTTATTCTGTATTATCTGATGGATCTACTGAAACCATTTTAATAACAGAAGAGCTTAGACAACAACCGACGCAACCTGTGTTAATAGCGGAAGGAACTTCTCATGAACCAACTCAAGACGACGACGTCGTTCTAGCCATAGATTTAACGAATCACAATTCGAATGAGTCGCAGTGTTAACATTATTTTTGACTATTCCATTATTGTACCTTTATTCCTTAATAAAGAAGTTAATTATTATCATTCCATTAAAGAAGACAATTAAGATTCCTATTTGTTTAAGGGTTGTGCAAATGATCATATTTTTTTTGTTTATTTGGTTTTATCTAAGAATTTGTTATATGATATTAAAATGAAAAAATTACCTTAAAAAAATTGCTAGTCTTTCTCTTGTTCCAACCGCTTTTCTGTAGTTGGTGTCCAGTTTAAATATATATGGTTTCACTAATTCATGTAATTCTTCAAAAGAACTTCTTGACATATGGAAATAAAAGTAAAAGCGATCCTCATACGATTCGAGTTCACGGCAAAGGTTATGATATTCACTATGTGTTTCTCTTCTTACATTTATATCATGGACCCATATTCTTTTTGCAGACTCAGGAGTATTCTGGCACAATAGTAGTAATATTGCTTCTTCCTCATCAGAAGAACTACTAGGTCCATTTATCCAATCTTCGTCGGACATCGAGCACAACATAAGCGTCGAAAACAGTAAAATAAAATATAACTACCATAGCCGGGCATGCAATGGGCCTGCGTTGCGTACCCAGCTCGATTGCGTAAGCGTAGACGTATGCGTATGTGTAACCCGGTGTGACATCGGGTTACGCCGTAACTACGCGCGCCAATACGACGTGGTTACGTCGTAGTCACGCATACGCATCCGGTCTGCTCGAACCTTTACTATTGTTGCAAAACAGCGAGTTTATTTACTATTTGGTTAAAGAGATGATGTATGGGTGTGACGTCATGTAATACATATTTTACATGCGTTAATTCATTTCCCGATATACAACTGACAGTTTTTGCTGATGATACAAACGCAATAGTTCAAACTAATGATGTATAAGAGCTTTTCAATACGGTTAATGCGGTGTTAACAGTTTTTAATTCTTGGCTTGAAAGTAAAAGCTCATAATTAACCTAGAAAAGACCAAAATAATTCCATTTAGTACAACAGCTCGAAATAACGACAAAATGACGATTACACTTATTGAAGTTAAAACTGACATAGTTAATGAAGTTAAATATTTAGAAGTATACATTGACAAATTTTTAAATTAGAAAAGGGAATTGCCAGCCATTGGTTCATATTTTCCTCGGCGTGTTATGCCTTACGTACTCTAAGGAATGAAATAGACATAAAACATCTTAAAATGGTATACTATGCTCTAATAGAATCAAGGTTGAGATTTAATGTTCAGTTTTGGGGAAAACAGTTTTAAATATAACTGCCAAAGAGCCTTAGTACTTCAAAAGAGGGCTATACGAACTGTGGTTCGGATATCTCAAAGAGAGAGCTGTCGGCCACATTTTAGACATTTGTAACTTCTTACGGTGCCCAGCCTTTATGTTTTGGTATTGTTAGGGAATTTCAAAAAAGTACTTACATAACTATGAAACAGCTGAGGAAAGACAATTAAGGGAGAGTAGGCGCAGAAATGATTTCAAAAACAAAGTAAAACCCCACCTTAACATTGTTCAACACAGTCCTCAAAATCAAGCGGTGCGAATGTTTAACAGGTTGCCATTAGACTTGAAAAGCATAATTTACACGAGCTCTTTTAAGTCAAGACTCAAAACTTTCTTATTGGCGAAATGTCTGTATTCAATAGATGATGACATATCCATGATTTGATAATAGGGTATTAAGGGCCAAGCGCCCGAAAACTGCCATAAAACAGTGATTTTCTGAGACCTACTCCTCCGTAACGGCTAGGTCAATTGGTTTAAGCGCCAGGTGTGCTGGTGGTCGCCGGAGATTGCTGCACTGCGCAACGCATGCAGTCACGCGCGGCGCCGGTACGCCAGACACTGCAGGCGCCGCATCCGCCCGCCGGATGCGGAGGCCAGAGAGGCTGAGCTGTATGAGGGATACAGAGCGGCAAAACGCACCCTCCGAGCGGAAATCAAGCGGGCCAAACTGGAGGCCCGCAACGTGTGGCTGGGGTCTCTGAACGCGGACCCGTGGGGGCGCCCGTACAAAACAGTACGGGAAAAACTGCGCCCCTGGGCTCCCCCGCTGACTCAGAGTCTCCGGCCCCAGATCGTGGAGGGTGCGGTGAACGCTTTGTTCCCTGCGCGGGGGGAACACTCCCCCCCGCCCATGGCTCCGCCTTCGCCAGCGGTGTCTAACGCGGACCGCAATAGCGACGACGACGACGACGATGCTCCAGAGGTGACCGAGGTAGAGATGAGAGTGGCGGTGCGAAGGCTAAGTGCCAAAAACACCGCCCCAGGACCCGATGGCTTGCCTGGAAAGGCCTGGGTCCTGGCCATGGAGGCTCTCGGGCCTCGACTGAGAGGGCTCTTCAGCGCATGCCTGGAGAGGGGCCAGTTCCCACTTTGCTGGAAGACGGGGAAACTGGTCCTCATAGCGAAGCCAGGGCGCCCTGCGGACTCTCCGTCCGCGTACCGGCCCATTGTGCTGCTCGACGAGGTGGGCAAGCTCTTTGAGAGAGTCATTGCAAACACGGGTGGGGCCGGACCTTTCGGACGGTCAGTTCGGCTTTCGCAGGATGCGCTCCACGGTGGACGCCATCATGCGCGTGCGAGCCCTCACGACGGGGGCTGCGGTGTCCCGGGGCAGGTGTGTCGTGGCAGTGTCCTTGGACATTGCCAACGCGTTCAATTCCCTGCCCTGGAGTACGATCCGGAGGGCACTCCGGTACCACCGGGTGCCCGAATACCTCTGTCGAGTGGTCGAGGCCTATCTGTCGGAAAGATTTATAGTCTACCCCGGTCACCAGGGAGACTGGAAACGTCGAGAGATGTCGTGCGGTGTTCCGCAGGGGTCGGTACTAGGGCCACCCTTGTGGAACATCGGGTACGACTACGTGCTGCGCGGCGACTTCCCTGACGGGGTCAGCGTGGTTTGCTACGCAGACGACACGCTGGTCCTAGCGCAGGGAGAGTCGTACCAGGCGGCGGTCGCTCTAGCGACACGCGGGGTTGCGATGGTCGTTGATAGGATCCAGGAGTTGGGACTCGAGGTGGCGCTTCACAAATCCGAGGCGATGTGCTTTCACGGTCACCGCTCTCGGAACGCGCCGCCATTGAGTTCCCAACTAACGGTAGGAGGAGTTCACATCGGTGTCGGGTCGACGATGAAGTACCTGGGACTCGTCCTCGACAGCCGGTGGAATTTCGTGGAGCATTTCCGACGTCTGGCTCCCAAACTCAACCGGGCTGGGGCTGCGCTCAAGCGGCTCCTGCCCAACCTTGGGGATCCAGACGCCTCCTGCCGGAGGCTCTACGCGGGGATCGTTCGGTCCATGGCCCTCTACGGGGCGCCGGTGTGGGCGCCGTCGCTGAAAAAGCAACCGGCGGCCATACTGAACGCCTGCCAGAGGGTCATGGCAATAAGGATGGTGCGGGGATACTGCACGGTCTCCCGCGAAGCGGCGAGCCTTCTGGCTGGCTTACCACCGTGGGATCTGGAGGCAACAGTCCTTGCACACATGCACGATATGCGCGTGGAGATGCAACGCCGGGGTGAAAGTCCGCTGCCGCGACAGGTCACGGCATGGCGGACAGAGCTCCGGCGGGATCTCATGGTGAAGTGGCGTCAACGACTATCGCAACCCAGTGCTGGGCACGCCACAATCTTGGCGGTAAGTCCCCTCTTTGAGGCGTGGCTGGAAAGACCTCACGGCGTCCTTACCTTCCGCATGACTCAGGTACTCACCGGACATGGTTCGTTCGGGAGTTTCCTGCACCGGATTCATGCGGAAGTGACGCCTGGGTGTCGCCACTGCGCGGAACGCCCGGAGGACACGGTGGAGCACACAGTCGAGGTGTGCCCTGCTTGGGCGGAGCATCGCCGTGCCCTCGTGGGGGCGATCGGCGGCGGAGACCTCTCGCGCCAGGCCTTGGTTGAGGCCATGGTCCGGAGCGAGGAGGAGTGGCAGGCGGTCGCCGACTTCTGCGAAGCAGTAATGCTCGCAAAGGAGGAGGCCGAACGCATCAGGCAACGGCGTCATCGCCGCCGCCGCCGCCGCCGGGATTCTGATCCCGATTTCCGGCCACCGTAGGCGCGGGCTTGCGGACAGTGAGCAATGGGTAGCTCGCTGTCCGGCCGTCCGGTAACTGTCCGGACCAAGCCCAAGTCGTCGACGGCGAGCACTGTTCCCGCGCGCCTCAAGGAGTTGTCAGCAACAGCAGGGACCCAGCCGGGTCGAAGCCTACTGGGGCCAGGGTTATCCGTAAGGGCGCTCGAGCCCCGGTATGAAGGCTAGAAGGAACGGGGTGGGTCTTTTAGTCAATAAGAGTCTGACACTATCTCCCGCTCCGCCCAAGGGCGGGGGATGTCAATGCATGATTTTTTCCCACCATAAAAAAAAAAAAAAAGTCAATTGGTTTGAAAAAAATATATGTTTATTATAGATTCATGAACAATAATATAAACATTTGATTTTTTCGTGCAATTAATACTTTTGTCAAGAAAAAATATATTTAGCAATTTCGCAACTTTTCGCAACTTTTCCCTACTCCTTCGAAACGGCTTGGACCTTTAGAAACATTTTTTCACATAAAAATTGGTGGTTAAATATTCTTCAAAGTGAACATTGCATATGTAAATCAATCAATATCTCGCAGAGAAAATGGATTTAAAGCGCTTTCCGGGCGCTAAAGGCCGCAAATAAATGCACAGATTTGTGTACTGCCGCCAAGGCGAGTGCGAGAGTTGCGTTCACATAATTTCGGTTAGATGGTTCAAGGTCCCCTATACGCCCTAATGTAAGACTGAGTAATATTAAATAAAGTAATTGTTTTGTAATGTTATTGACATTTTTTATTATGTTTGTTATAGAATCTATGTTTTATTGAATTATGTAGTATGTGTTAGTTTTATAATTTTAATTGAAATGGTTTTTATTTATTCATTTCAAAAAGGTAAATTGTTCCTGAAGTAAATTGATTGATTGATTAAATATAATGGCACACTTCTACGGCATTCACAGCATCGCCGTCGTCATGGCGTTTCGTAAACAAGTCGTATCCGTTCAGAACATTTCAGGAATCCGAGTGAAGGTACCAGGGTAATATAAATTAACGGCGATTAGAAAAATTAGAATTTACGGGCTCTCGCTGAAAACCAGCGCTGTAGCACTGATGCGTGCACACTTACTTAGTATTTTACGTAGCAATGATTGTTCTACTTAGATTTTATCACATCTATAATAATTGAAATAATCAAAGAAATGGATTCGGATAGATTTGGGTTTTAGTTTTTAATTTGGTTTATTTTTATTTATTTTCTTGTACTTTAGACTACAGAAGTAACATGTATATCACCATTATTATTTTTCAGGAAGCAATATTTTTAAGTATGTTTTTGTACGATATTCATAGTTTTCGACGTAGTGTGACGTAGCCATGACGCAACTGTTCGGAAAGCTTCAGGAATCCGAGCGAAGCTACTAGAGTAACATAAACCAAAGGCAGTGTAAGGCTCTCTCTGAAATTTAGTGATACATAAGTTTTGAGCGCATGCGTGATGCACAACATTTTTCTAAGTGTGTGTTTAACGTGGATGTGTTAAATATTTTTTTTTATTGTTTTATTTTGTTGAGTTTTTGCGTCACGTACTACAAGTTATTTTCATATTTTCCTTACTTTTTACCAAAGTGAAAGTGAAGTGAGTGGCTTTCTTTTTTTTTTCACACAGAAATAAATAGAGAGGCGTTCTACGTTTTGCCTCACACTAGGAATTTCTCCATTACGAGGATGTGTTTACAAACATTGAAACTCACATAATACATTATAATAAGTCAGACCCGGAACAACGATCTAAGGCTGAACAAATCTTTATTTGTTACGTGCATGAATCAAACGTTTTGCAATGACACCGTCTATCGTATAAACCAGTATAAGTTGATCTCTTATTCCCTCCATACTAACTTACTTCGCTTAAGGTAGTCCGCGAAACGTTTTTTTTTTACATTTTGCTAGTCAAAGTCAAGTTCTGTACCATTAAAATCGTTAATGTTATCCTCTCAGTTCGTCCTACCCTAAATAGCCATTTATTGACGATATCACTTTAAGGTTAAAATGTTCTAAAACTAAGGATATTTTTAATATCGTGCGGTTTTGATCACGCATCCAGGATTGCTCCGCAAGCGTAACCCTCGCAAATATCCATTTCATACAGGTTTTTATTGTAATGCGTGGAACGCACGCGAGACGATTTTTTTTGCATGTTTAATTTTCAAGCAGACACGCATGCGTGATGTAATTCGCACGATATTACAAACTTCTTAAAGACTAGTTTCGCCATCCACATTACCTCTTTGCTCTTAAACTGTTCCCGGTACATGTTGAGCCTCAGGTTGATGAGCGACACCCGCTTGGCGATGAGTGCTGCCTGCGCGGCTTGCAGCGGTGCGACCGTGTTCTTAACCACCGTCGCTTGCTTCACCAAGTTGCGCCATCTCTCAGGCAGCACGTCCAGCTAAACAGGTATTGATCGGTTGTACAAGATAAAGAGAAACAACCGATTAAGTATTCCTAAGAAGCAGTTATAAAAGAATTCCTGACCGATTTGTGAAGGAAGAATTTGATACTGAGTGTTTGTAAAATTCTAGTTTTACCAGAGAGCCTGTTAAATAACAATGATCAAAGTTGTATGAGACCCGTCCTCCTTATCCAACAGATACCAACAGATTTGAAACTAGTGTCATTCGAAGCGTCTGCATGTGTAATTTTCGCCTTATTTAAGACCTTTCGATTGAGATACATTTCAAATCTGTTGGTCGATGTAAGAGTTTGGGGGAAATTTTTGATGCATCGTCCTTTTAACATTAAATTTCACAAGTTCTCAACTCCAAATTCTCAATTTTGGAATTGGGTATTTATTCATTTCTGGTGACTAGTGCTGTTTTTTATTCTTAACGAAATTTCTTTTGACAATTTGTTTTTGTACAAAGTATGTTAATTAATTATTACAACAAACTTACAACGATTTATCTATACCTAAGCTTACTAATTAACTGACTCGGTGCCTGAGCATAGCTGCGAAATGCGTAATACCTACTATGGTAAGTATCAAGAAAAATTTTGTCTGTAGAAGATCACTTGTAGCAATAAAGCCGCTCATGTCATTGTGACATCCTATTCATTCTCTCGGTCATTATAATTTCTATCTCAATCATTCGTTCGTTGACTGACGTAGACATCCTTTCTACACTAGGCGGCCAGCTTAGTCACAGTCTCAGTTAAATGGTAATCGTGTCATTTGCTTACCAATGTGTGTACAGAGTACTGATGTCTCTTCTCACCCTGGTATTCCGTAAGCATTGAAATTTCAAACATAGATTCAAATCAGTGTACTCATTTAGTCACATAAAATTAATGTGAGCAGTATTCAACATTATTTTTAGTATATTATTATGCGAAACCTGATTTTTTTTTAGTTTGCTCAGAATCAGATTCCAATATTTTTTACACCATGTTATATTTTTTCCCAAAAATATTTTAAAAAAGGTCACAAGTTGGACACCACCGACAATAAGTACAAAACAAGGTCAAGACAGGTCATAGTGGGCATTAGGAACCAGCACACAGATGCGGAAGCAAAACAACCCGTCAGTCGGCGGGGTAGCCCGGTGACCATGTATTTATGTCGCCAAGCAGGTACCATAACTGGTTTATAACTTTGTGATTTTTCATAATACAGTTTTGAAATTTTGTACATTGATTCTTTACATAAAAATACACACGCACACAGGTGTTTGAGGTTTCGTATATACTAAAAATTTGGTTGTTTAAGTAGTTATACACTACAATTAACACTTTCTCAGTATAGTACATTGGGAATTTGTGAGGCATGATTTATTTTGATTTCTTCCCACCATAAAAAAGGCACAAAGAGTCTTGTATTGATTTACTGAGGACACACTGTGCCATGTGCTGGGGTTCATGAATGATTTTCGATGTAGCCCTGATAAAAACCTTACTAGCAAAGGTAAAGCTTGTTCCTTTTTATAAATGCCTCATTTTACCTCAAGCTAAAAAGCAGTTATGTTCATGCCATACCTGTTCATAGGTTTCCTCGGGGAAGTCAACACCATACTCCTTGAGCACATCGATGATATCTCTGAGAGGCTCGAACATGTGGTCTGTATCAGCGTCGATCTTAGCGCGGACCTCATTCAGGACTCCCATCACCTTCAGCAGACCCTCATAGTCGTCTTCACCTAGTTCCACTGCCAACGCTTTAGAAGCATATGCTATGAACGCCTCGAGATCGTCCAAGCTATAAAAATGAAACGATCGCTCAATGTAGGGATTTAAACATAAGGACTGCATTGGCCACTGCACATCAACTGTAAAATTGCTGTTGATTCTTCATCATAACTGCCAATCGACTGTGCAGTTCACTTACAGTCAACGAGCAATTCAGTATCGGTCTTTCGAATTGTCAACCATCAGTTCGTCAAACTGTTGACAGAACCTCAGGATAGCAATTTCCTTATTATAAGAAAACCACGATTTTCTAAGTATTTGAATTTGAGTGATTCGCAAACTGTATTTTAGCCTAAAATTCTGTCAATATTTGGAATGAAGAGTTGAGGCGTTCCTGGCTCCAGATAGGTACTCTATTCAAAAACCTGCGCAATGATTACGTTCTCAATTAATAACATACCTTTTATGCACGTGTTGTTTCAAATCCTCCTTATAGAGGTTGCTCCATTTACATATGATGTTCATAATGGCCTGGTTCAGCCGTTTTAGGTCTAACCTCAACCAACCGTTGACAAGATAATCTGGCGGCAACGCCGCGACTTCATCGTACATCGCGTTGTATTTGTCTATCTACAAAAGTTCACAGATTTTTGTATTAGGCTTGTGATCTCTAAAATTAACCCGTATATAGTCCCACTAGCTTTTGCCCGCGACTTCGCCCGCGTACATAAAATATAGCCTATGTCACTCAGGAATAGAGCAGCTTTCTATCGATGATAAAATTTTAGCACTCGGACCAATACTTCCAGAGATTACCTACAAACAAAAAAGCAAACTTTACCTCTTTATTATATTAGTATAGATGAATGTTTTATAGTATATGTATTTATTATATAGTGAGTTAGGTATTCAACAGTTTACTGCCCATGGTGTCCATACTTTCTTCCTATCGTGCAATACCGGAAAAATTATAGATTATGGGCAACTTTTTTTAGTTGTTTCGCGCCCACGGATATGGTTACGACTCCGCTTCCGTATGTCGTAGCTTGATGTTATAAATAGTTATAACCAATGATGTCATAAATAGATAAAAACAATACTATTCGTCATGGATCTCGCAAACAATTGGATTGAAAAACTTCTTTGTGTAGACCAAGAAGTTTTTTGTTTGATTGATAGTTCCTCAGATTAGTAGTAATTAGTATCAATTATCGAAGGTGATGTGATGATCTGATCACGTTTTTGGGACAAATATGGCCACACATTGCAATAATCAGAAAGATTTCGAAAGAGAAAGGGGAGAGGCCCTAGCCAAGCAGTATGATACAATATAAACTGGAAATAAGCAAAATCCAAACTGAGGTTACCTCCGCCTGATACTGTTCGAGGGTAGGTTTTTGCTCCGGAGGATCACACCCGTTCTCGTACCGATACTTATCAAATTCTTCTGGTGGTATAAAGCGGCCATACTTTAAGAACGCTGCAAGTACTTCTTGTCTATCTTCCTCCCACAAAGGACGGTATTTGTCATATTTCTTAGAAATAAACAAATATGATCAATGAGATAATCAATTACAAATATTTGTTTTAGATTAAAATCCTCGAGCCCCTAGATATAATTATTTTTTTTAAATGGCGATTACAAGAAATAACTGAAAGCTTTTTTTTATCAATAGAAAATAGCCCGTTTTATGAAACAGTAAAATCATAGATAAACGTTACATACATACGACCAACAATTTTATATTAATGAATGAGTATGATGACCCAAGGCCTGGCTTCTACCTCGGTCAAAGATTAAGTATTGCCGTACAACGTGGCAATGCCGCCAGCCTTTTGGGCACAGTTCCAGCCGACAGCGATGCGGAGGATTTTTATGACGTCATATTTAGCTTGCCTACCTAGCCTTTAGTGTATATAGGGTGACTGACAATTAGTGTACGATACTTAAACACGTGATTGTGCACATGATAACAAACAATTTTTATTATGGGAGCAAAGCCGAAATCGCGAAAAACATATCAGCTGTTCAGTACATTAAGCAAACATAAATGTACTGAACAGCTGATTTTTTTTTCACGATTTCAGGTTTGTTCCTATAGTAAAAGTTGTTGGTTATCATACCATGAGCGCAATCACGTGTTTACGTATCGTACACTAATTACCAGTCACCCTATATATTAATATTTTTAATTAGTTAAGTGTATTTTATAATTTAATTCTTTCTCTGTTGCAATGAAATAAAACAAATTAATGAGTAATATTAGCAGTCATCATAAATGATCAAACATTTAGGTATGTACTTACCGATACATACTGAATTACATCGTTGATAGCATTTTCAATTCTCTTCAACATTTCATGATACAGATCAATCATACCGTTCTCTTCAACCAAATCGTCTAAAACAGTAGACAGAGTTGTCAAAATCGCTATAAATATGGCGTAAAGGTAAATAAATAAAGTTTTGAACTGTTAAAAAGAGCAGGCGTCGTTCAAAATCGTATAAACACTAGCGGCCAGCCCCGGACAGGTCGGAAACCTTGATTCTCTTGCAGATATCTTCATTTCTGAATTGATCACACAAGGAAAATCCGAACATAGCATTCATCATTACCCTTAGCAGCTTAGGGACCATCTCCACGAGCGAGAGACTTCGCGACGAGTCCGTGCTTCTACCGCCGGGGAATCTCCACGAACGAGCGATTATTCTGCCAGCGAATCGTCGCGACTCGCAACGGAATAGTCCATAACGACTCGTTACGGAATCGCCGAGTTTCCGCGACGAGGCGTTATGCAATACGTTACTTGACAGACAGGTAACACAGAAATGACCTGTGTTTGACAGCGCGCAGTGAGCGCGCGGCTGAGCCGCTGCCAGTAGCAACAGGCGCGCGGCGTTACGACGTCGTTTCACTTGCTTTCAGCCACTCTTCGCATCGCTGTGTGGAGACACGTTCTAAGAGTGTGTGAAATACGTGGCACGACGATAATATTTATTTATTTATTATACGCTTTATTGTACACCATTACACATACAAAAAGGAAACTAAAACACATACATACAATGGGCGCAATAATAACGCCGCGATTCTCTTGCTCGTGGAGATGGTCCCTTAAGGTGACTTTATGCTTTCTGATGAGACTACTTCTGCTAGCAAGATAGCCCGCAATCGTGTCAAAGCGAAGGTCGAAAATTGTCCTTAATTGGGAACGTACTCCAGAAAAAAAAGTACCTATATTCTATAATAGGTTACTTCTAGGCAAGCGTGCTCCATCGTCGGCCACATCATCACTTACCATCAGGTGAGATAGTGGTCAAACCCGAGCCTATCAATAATAAAAAAATAAAATAAAATATATATAACCTTTTCCAAGGTTCGATCTTTCTCTAAAGCAATATCCGTCGAATTGGTTCCAAGATTTAGGCGTAAAAACATAACCAACAAACAAGTTACACTTAGCGTTTGAAATGGAAAGTATGTAAACAGTAAACTTATACCTTCATACGAAGCTATCGGCACGATGACTGGATCTATTCTGGGGAACATCGTAGTCTGAAGGAACATATCTTTCATCATCTCCATCATCGTGACAAAGAGACCTTTTTCCTCCATCACATCCAGTGATGGTGTGAAATGTAAGTCTGAAATGACGTAGGTGGCTGTTTAACTTATTCTGCTTAAGCCGGTTTTAGTGCCCGACCGACCGTCGGTGCTTACCATCGTTCCTGACGATACGCATAACCGATCGTCAGTCAGTTTGTAACTTCAAAACTGGCCGGACTGGTACAGTCACAAACACGTACACGAAATTGACGCGTTTACAAATTGTCAGTTCACCGTTCGGTGTAGCACTGTCCGCCGGCACGCATGCGGACGCGCTTGACCGACGCGACGGTCCTCGTACGCAGTGCGTTGCAATATACGCGTGCACTGTCGGTCGGTCGAGCACTGTCACGGCTTGTTAATTTTCATACAAATGACAAACGCGACCGACGCGGCGACACACGCACCGACGGTCAGTCAAGCAGTAAAACCGTCCGTTTTAACTCCTTGTCTTAATGCTTTCCGAGGCACATCTAGGCTTCTGCGTGCTTCGAAAAGCACGTGTTCTCTGCTATTCTTTGTACATCTTGGATAGTTACGATATAGTCAGAAGTCAGAAAATCTGACAGCAAACTTACTAAAGGGTAACGTGTTACCCAGTTACTAATAGGTTGTGGTTGTTGGACAGGTTGTCACATATATCTAATAATGATACTGCTCAGCTGCAGGCGTTTAGACTTGAAGCTGACTCCAATGTGGTTATGAAAACGCAGATATTGTATAGTTTTTGCTTCTCTATAAAAAGCTCATATTATTAGTGGATTAGTAATTGTTGAAGCCGGCTAATATGGTTAGGTAGACACTAAAGTCGAAAGATTGAACATTTTCAGGAGACAAAAACTCACTAATTTCTCTGAAGACATATTAAAATGAAAAAGAAAACGGAAAGATTTAAAGAGCATATAAAAATAATTCCGTGAAAACGTTTACCTGGGTCCCGAAGCTCCGCTATTACTTCGTTAAATGCCACGTTCGGTCCTTTTTCTAGGTCAGTGTTTTTCTCAAACAAGTCTAGGCTACACTGGACAGCTTTCATAACTTGGCGAGAAACCTGCGTACACGGGAATATTATAAAATTACGTTTCACCGGGTCTTTGGTTACTGCTTTGCCCTCAATGGCTGTAGCGTGATATTATATAGGGTGTTTACACAATATTTATATAAACACAACACTTAAAAAATTCTGTGTGTTCTGACAGTTGGGCCAATTGTGATGAAACTTTCACAAGCTGATAGCTGATATTATAAAAAGCAAATGAGGCTACTTTTATTTCTGAAAATTAATTAAAGCATAAAAAATAAACTCCTTGAAATTGTGATCAAAGTGGCTTTTGTGCTGTTTTACGAGTTGATGTAGACGAAGTCGCAGGCAGCACCTAGTAATAAATTTAAAGGTCATTAATTACAAGTGAGTCGACGTATTTCACATAAGCCGGCCATCTCTCTGCTCTGAAAGCTGCCTCCTCTATTTCAATTTTTTCAGCTTCAATATCAGCCAATTCTTCTGGATCTATAATTTCCTCTTCTTCCTCTGCCGGAGATTCTACCTCCTCTCCTATAAATGGAAATAAAAAGCAATGAGTAGGATTTAATTCATAGAAAAACGCTTAGGGCTTTATCACCCGCTTTTCATTCGCTTGCGGGCGAGTGCATAGCGAGCTCGCCACGGGTGCCCAGCAAGTTCGCGGTGTACGATCCACGTTTTGTATATTCAGTGGCAGAATGGATTCAAACGAGGAAACACTGCTGCTAGCTTTGTTACTCCGAAGACGGAAACGAAAACAAAAGTAGATAAAACAGGCTTTCCACTCGCTCGCAACTCGCTAGTATGATAAAGCCCTTAAGTAGTAAGTACTTATTTAGTTGGCTGTCCTGGAAGGTATTCAAGATTAATAGGAACCTAATGTTACCGTATCATGGTTAATGATACGTCGTATCTCTCTCGCTGATGATTACATTTTACGAGTAGCAGGCTACAAGCTTGATGTTGTCCAGTAACACCTTTAAAGCTATAAAAGTCTAGAAAGCATTCACTGCTCTCACCATAGAGACTTAACCACCGTGCTCTGTCACGTGTCATCAAGAGGCTCCTTGTCTACTCGCCTATCGTCAACATCGAGCATGGTTTAAAAGCTTGTTGCTTCATCTAACGCAATCCAAGGCTTACAATGATTATAATGCGGTAAATAAATACGAATTACGCCCGCCAATCGTATTTTAACCAACAATACGTAACTTGACTCTGACCATATAATCAAACAAAAACAATGGATTTCGCATGTTAGGTACCTTGGCGCTTTCACCTTAAGAGGCTCCTTTTCCACACGCCTATCGTCAATATCGAGCATGGTTTAAAAGCTTGTTGCTTCATCTAATGCAACCTAACGCGATGTTTGATAAAGAGGCAACGCGAAAAATGAGAGATAACGCCTGAAAACTTTGATGGCATTCGGTAATTTCGTGATTTATTCGAATATTTCACAAAACTCGTTCCAGGCAATATAATATGTGTATTCTCTTTAGAGTTTTCTTTATTCAAAATCTCGATTAAATGTGCAAGGCTTCTATTGCTGTATTTTTTTACATTATGGAGGGCCAAAGTTCACGTAAAATAGCATATTTTCAGAGTTCTTTACTAGATTACTTTTACACCAATTTAGCGATTGATTTCTATAGAAGCCTAGATAATATCCACAAGATATTTATATGTATTCAAAATATCTAATGAAAAATGTGTAATTTTAACGTTATAATCGCGTAAGAGCGGTTGTATGAAAAACAGTGAAAATGTATGTCGAATTGCATGCTCTTAAGCATCAAACAGCACACAAGCAAAATTGATTAATCAATATACCTTCGTCTCTTCGTGCTTGTCGTTCAGCTTTTTCAGCTTCTTTGGCTTCCTTTTTCAATCGACGAGCTTCTCGTCTTTCAAACTTAATCTGCTCTCTCTCTGCCCTTTCAGCATCTTTTGCTTCTTTAGCAAGACGTGCTTGTTCACGGCGTGCATCAATCTCTGCTTGCTTTTTCGCCCTTGCAGCTTTTTCTTCATCATCTAAAGTTGCCTCATCTACTTCTTCTAACACTTCTTCTATGTACACATCCTAAGAAAAAAAAAAACAAATAATAGTGCATTGTAACTGGTTGGTATCGACAGACCTATAATATAATTTATTTACGATTTATTGTAATATAGCTGCTTTTTAATTACCTCTTCTTCTTCCTTTATGTTAAAGAATAGTTTATAATTCTCTGCCAATATGCGTTGAAATTCTTCATGGCTAGCAAGGATTTTGTTTCGCCTGCAGATATAACAGTAATTAGAAAAATCAATACTATAACAATATGACTTTTTGGTGGTTACGTAAATAAAAGTAAGATATCGTAAATTAAATTCATACAAGTACTCGCAAACCATATGCTTAGTTTAAATACTGATTAGCCGATTCTAATTTAAATTCTCCACAAAAAATATTAAATTAAGAACCTACTAATCAGTCTTTAAACTAATTTTATAGTTTTTGTATGAATAAAGCCAATTTTTTTATGTATTCAATTTACACGTCATGGTTACATGCCAAAAAATTGTGATCTACTCGTAACACCTAGCCATAGATAATGCTTATTTTTATCTCTTAATCAGAACACCCAACGTTAACGTATGCGCTATCAAAGCGCGGCCTCAGTGGTGTGGAGGATTATGTATCCGGCACCGCATGCTGCAGCGTTTTGCGTTCCGATAGCGACCAAAGCTTAATGCTGTCTTAGTTTAAGCGCTGAGTCACACCGAAATGGCATCGGCTGGCAGCGGCTGGCTAGGCTAGAACTGCCGACAAGAAGCGCACCGCGGGCGGCCTCGCTACCTTTTCATGCTTTTCAAGAAATACTGCTGTTTTAAGTATGTAGATAAATTTTAAAATTATTTCACACTGAAAGTGCTCGCCATTCCGGTGTGACTCGGCCCTAAAAATGGAATATATTTAAGAGTTGTATTTTTATTGTAATTTCTTCGTGCCAGTACCTGTCAATAAAACGGCGGTTCCGTTCGTTGACGGCCAGGAGCTCGAGTTTGTCAGGGTTGTACTTGCGGTTGTGCAACGGCACATCGCCCCAGGCCGCGATGTTGTCCAGCCCTCGCTTCACGTTCTTCTGTGCCTTCAGCACACGCTCTTGCAGAGTGTTTATCGCGGCGTATACTTCGGCCATCCAGTCCGTAACTATATAGTTTACACAAATAAAATAAGGATGAAGAAGAGCACAGTTTCAATACTGTGCTCTGCCTTGTGTCTGTGTTGTGCCTTGCAGCCTTTTCATTTCTTCCTCTCAAAAATAAAACCACTCTTTAAACTCGTATCTATATCTCCGAAATACTTTCCAATCTATATACAACAATAATAATAATAACCAATACCAGGAAACGAAAAAAAAAACGAAACCGATTTCAAAAACATTTATTGGGGTAAGCACTGGACAATTTAAGCGCAACATGGGTGATATTGTGTCAAACTGGCCTAAATAGCAAACTGTGAGGAGATGAAGAAGAACTATAGGAACATTCTAGGTTTACAGACGAAGAAGGCGCACGTCCACCTTATAATTCATTTTTCCGTCTACATGTAGGGATGTCTTTGCAAGAAGTCAGTAGGTCAAGCTTGACTCTCCACAAAGCAAAGAATCGGAGTGTTTACAGCTTATAACACTGCATCAACAATTCATAAGAGCATACATTTTGTAACAGCTACGAATGTTTTTATTTTATCATTTTAACCCAATCCTTGAAGCTGCTAAGCTCTCACAGTACTCAAAGGGATATAGAGGTATAGCTAGTGGACATAGAGGCCTTACAGTCGTCGTTCCAGGTGAGCTCCTCGACGCCGCGGCCCAGCAGGTTGTCGATGGCAGATATCTCCTTCTCGATGAGCGCCACCTCTGTCTCGTGGCTGCCCTCGCGAATCGCGTTGTACCAAGCGATGGCGCGGTTCAAGCGGTTCATGTCGTACTAATTACATACAAATTGTTAGCATGGAAACATAAGGACCACCAATGGTGTAGGTGTCTTCAAGGCTAGAGTGAATAGGCTGTTAATAAACTAGTGCGCCTTACCATCAACGACTGCATCACTGCTTACTATCAGGTGGGATTGCAGTCAAGCCCTGGTTGATATCATTAAAAAAATGGATCGACCCATGATTGAGCATCAGACTATAATAGAAGTCTTGTTGGACATAAGCTTCTCTAATTGTACACCGATTGTCTCAATTTTCGGCTATTACATTGAACAGGTAACAGTTACCCTGCGAAAAGTGTGGCTCCACCCAGTCCGAGGGTGAACGTAAGGTGAGTTTTCTTAGATTAGATGGCATGTCCACCGATTTTGTCAAATAATGACATGGTCGACACCGGTCGATTAGTATCGAGTGCTTTTAGTGTAAAAGAAACCGGCGGTCGACATCGCCTGATCCATCCTATCATTGATCGATAGCATCGATCGATTGGTGTGAGAACACGCTATATCAGTAATTCAATCATAAAGACATAAAGACCAAGTGTGCCTTACCTGTAACTTTTCATTTCTTGCGTACAAATCGAGCCCATCCTGCGGAATACCTTGCTTGTCCAAATACTTCATGTAACGTATTTCACGTAATAACATGACGAGCTGCAAAAGCAATGAAATATGACTAAACCTGTTGTATTATCTTGCCATACATGAAGAAGACAAAACTATCAAATAGAAGAGTCTAATCTAATCGGTCTAATAGAATACGTGCACAGAAAACGATTTCGCTGTTATAGATTTACTTGTAATTATATCGTTTTATTGTCCTAGCTAACCGATAACCAATCAAACGGACTTACCTACCTTCAGTTTCGTTAATTGACTACGTATGGTTCAGACCTAAGCATCTAGACACTCTGAAGAGGAGTGACGTGTCAATCATTAGACCGAAGACGACCGTCAACAGCTCTCCTTCACCACAGAGCTTCCAATGGCACAGTCTCAATAATTAAGTAGACGTAATATAATGTAATAACCTTACCGAAACTACATTTTAAAGTCAGTCAAATCTTGCAGTCTATCCTACTAATATGATCGAGATGGATCAGTTAGTCACACCTGTAGGGCTTTTAAGGGATTTGCATTGAACTTAGCCCACACGTAAACATGTCCTGTAGCCCGATTCATGTAATGAAAATCGTAACGATATCGTAGCGATTTTGTCGTTTAGACCATTTCCATAATTATTCATATCCATCAATCGAGTTTGAACAACACGACACTGATTTTAAAGTCGTTTGAAATTCGTCGATTTAAAAAAAAACTGTAAATTATTACATTATCCTGGTAGAATACTTATTAATGTAACTGGAAATAGTTCGATAGATCGTGAATACCGCTTTTGGATAGGACTTCGATCGAACGACTATAAAACTTCAACGATATTTGGCTTGTTTGATTTTACGTGAATTAGGCTACAGGATCAAAACATAGGACACCTTCCATCCCGTTCATATGCCAGCCACTAAAGATGATTTTTCACTACTACACGCGCCAGTAACGTAACTAGGCGTGGGCGAAGCGTCTCGCCCATGGCCTTGCACCCAAAAGGGCCTCGCGTGGCTCGCATGGCTCGCGTTTGACCACTATTTTGAGCACCTGATGGTTAGCCACGATGTGGTCGAACACTAGGTTGCGGCAGTCGCTCTCTCCTTTTCGAATTTATGAAAGAAAAAGTCCTCGCTGATGTGCCTTCGTCCAGGTCTAAATTAGCCCACGCTACGCCTCTGACACGGGCGAAACGTCTGGCAGAAGCTACTGACCTCTGGACTAAAGTTGTTTCGAACAAAGGGCGGGTCCCTGTATATGAGGTTCTTGGCGAGATGCAGCTTGCAGATGCCCGGCACGGTGGCGCACCACGCCTTGAACTGTTTATCCTCCACCACGTTCAGGTAGCCCAACATTTCATTCGTCTTCTGTTTTACGTACAATGCGTACTCAGATTCAGTAATGCTACAAAATATACATGTTTTATCACTAAGTAGACAGGGTGATTGGTTAGATGGGGCTATACTGCGAAATCCACAGCCATGAAAAATGCGGGGAAAACTGTTTTTGGCTTTAAATATTTTTTCATATAAATAATTTTAAACAACCTTTTTTTTAACTAGTTACCCTCAAATATAAGTCAAAATAAAATAACTGCGCGTTGTTTACAAACATTACAATGACTGTCGAAGAACTGAAATTATAATTGTAAATGAGCAAGAGACTTACGGATCTTCAAACATAATGAAATCTTCCATGGGCGCTTGAATCCTCCTGCGAAGCTTGTGGATCCACCAGAGCATGCCGGCTACTGGTGGGAGATAAAGATCCACCATCGGCCTTTCCGGACCTTTACCCAATTTCTACAAGGTAAATAAATATAATATGAATGACATAGTTTATCAATTATCTACTTGACTACCTATGTCCAGTCATTGTAGAATTACTTTATTTTAAACATCAAATATCAATCATCAATCAAACATCAGAATATTTTACAACAAAAATGCTGTGTCACACGACTAAAACTTATTGTTATGTCTTTTCATCACCCCATCGGAACATCTTCCCCCTAAACGCAAACTACAGTGGCCAATTTGGAAATCTCTGAATCGACTGCGAACCCAAGTAGGCCGCTGTAAAAACAATCTGGACAAATGGGGCTTCCTCGAGCCATCTCTAACACAGCGCCAGCGTAGAGCATCTGCACAGGGCATACTTCACATTCACATGCTATGCTGCCTATCCTGCATAACCACCTGCACTTTTCAGGATCTATACGAGGCCAACAATAGAGCCGTATAGGTTACCAAATATTGATCAGAATAAAATATAGTTAGCATCGACACGAAAAGAAGAAGAATAAGTTTCTAAAATGTATTTAATTTTGTAGGAGATGGTCAATGCTTCACGATTAGTTTGATGATAAGTGATGACGTAGTCGAAGTTAAAGCACGCTCATCTAGAAGTAACCTATTCAGTCTTGACTTAAAGACTCCCAGGTTGTGGCTATCAGGGAACACACACTCCACTCCGACAGGGATTTTCACTCCTTAGGATTTTTACGCGCAATGAATTGGTTCCCAAAACGTTTGGCTAAATAGATGGGATGTGTAGCATATACCAAATTTGATTTCTCCTAAGCGGTGTAGGTCAGCAACCCGTCTAGCGTGGTGGTAATGAGGAACCGCAGAAGTTCAATTCAACTGACTTAGCCAGAAACCAAAATGCTTTGCTGTAAATCAGTCGTGATTAGTCGTGAACCACTAACGTTCTTCTACAAATAAATAACTACTTTAGACTCCTGACTTTTTCTAATGAACAACAGTGCCAAAGAAGTAGCCTATTTTAAATATACCAAAATATGCTTGTAGGGACACTCACCGCCATTTCTTCATCGAATATTTCTTTGACAGCGTCCAAATTAGCGTGCATAAAGTCAAGTAATCTGGGGAGTTTGGGCTTTAATTCTTTCCTGATTATCGGTCGGTGAAAAAGGTCTCCTATGATTTGGAAGAACTGCAAAGATAAATTCAAGATAATTAAGAACCACCGAGGATGTTTTAGAAAAAAAACCATTACAAGAAATGTTGGGTCAATGGTCTATAAAGTGAAGAAAGTTTCTTCTTCTTTTTTTGAGCAGGTAATATGACTCACTATACTACATGCTCTACTGCGAAGCATCGATGAACTTACCAAAGAGTATGGAAAAACCCAGAACTTTAAGAAACTTTGACCCCTGAGCTAGGAAACACCGGCTTCATCTAGTTTAAATTGATGTAAAAATTGACGTCTAAAAGTGTTTTTTTAAACCTATTTGCAAAATAAATATCATTTTCAATACATTTACTCATAAAGTGACTTTTATTGCTCTGCACTGAGGTGGCACTTGTTACCAAACTTTTACATTTTGATTACCATTAGGCACTAGTGCTATAATGTAGTTAAAACCTTTTTGTTCAACCTCTCCCCCCCCCATAATTTTATTACTTTTATCGTATCAGGATGGGCGCGTCGTCCCCCACGAAAAAAAGAAAAAAAATGGGCGCGCATATGAAAACAATTTTTTACCGCCACAAAAGTTTACTAGTTTTTTTACAGTTATTTTCTTCACAAGTGTATTGAAAAACGTCATATGATACACGTGAATAATTAATGATTCTCGGCTCTGTTAAGACCCTCGCCATGGTCGGGTCTAAATACCGCCTCGACGGTAATCACTAACATTACACACTTATATCATAATGTACTATTATAACTAGGTTGTGAAGGTCACTAAGGTCAGTTAGCCAGTCGCTCTATACTGTTATTCAGCTGCGCCTGGTAGCCGACCCTAACAGAGTCGGGAAATGGATAGACAAATCTTCAGAAGTAATAAGTGTTTATTACGGAAAATATGCATTTGCAGCGTGATGCTACGCTAAAAATAGTGCATAGATACCTTGAAGAAGTGTTCCAAGTTCTGGCACTCGTCAAGTCCTTGTGAGAAGAGGGACGCAAGTCGTCGATCAATGTCTTCCAGTTCCTTCATGTGAGCCGCATAGTCTTTCAGAAAGCTGTCGTCCTCGGGGTCCGCAGGATCGTACGTGATGTTGCCGAGGTTTACGTATGTGCGTGTGTAGTCGTCAAGGACCTGGCAGTAGATAGCTCTTGAATTATTTAGTACTTATTAGGAAGCAAACAGCACGCATTGCGGGAAGGTTCCTTACGGCCTAGTAACGACTGCAGTCTTATCGGCGAGCGGGGCTGTAACGGTAAGCGGACGCAGGGCGCTGTGAGGGGTATCTCGTGGCGTGCTTCAAACATTTTCATACTTTTGATCTTATCGCTGGCCGCCCCGCGCTTAGCTGCTACGCTGCCGCTGTGAGCCATCACAGCGGAAAGGTCGTGAACGAGCCATTAGTCTGCGACCCTGAACCTCCGTAAGCTTGACTTTTTTGGGTGAGAAATCATCAAATAACTTCTCCCGCTCTAATGGGGGCGAGAGTGAATGCCAGATGTTTTCCGACTAAAACCCACCCATGTTTCTTCAATTCTAGAGCAATCTCGCAGCTCAAGCCTGGATCTTATCACCTCTCTAACGGCCCGTTCACGACCTTGTCGCTGTGAGTGGAACTAAGCGTGTAGCGGCAAGCGGTAATATTAAAAGTATGAAAATGTTTGAAGCATGTTACGAGACGCCACATATAGCGAAAACGCGCGTACATTCCGATGCCGCACGGCTGGCTACGCCACGCGCCGCTATGACGGAACTAGTACCAGGCCGTAAAGGTGGAGCACTCAGGTAGGTGTTTTTTTTTTAACTTTAAAACAAAAATTTAATGGAATTAAGTAGGGACCTTCTATTAATATTGACCTCACCCTAATACACTCGGTGCTCAATTTCTTGCCCCTTAGACCACAAAACTCGACTTTCTCCAGCTTCAATATTTCGCAGGTGGCCTCTAGGATGTTCTCGATCATCTTGAGCCGCTTCATGTAAATATTGAAGCGCATGAAGACTCGGTCGAAGTCGAAGGACCAACGCACCGGCATCACCCCGGGAGGGAAGAACGTTTGCACTTTGTCTCGGTTCATTTCGTAAGTTTCACTGCAGATTAGGTAAAACTTTAATGACGCAACAGGATTTCCTCCAGGAAGTATAAATAATAATACGAATAAAAAACCTCTGCATTTCCCATTACCATTTACCATTGGTGGCCACCATCAGCAAGATATTAAGCAAACATGACACTGAACTATCTACTTAATTATTTAAATATTCCACACAAAGATTTAAGAATACTGCACACAAGCTACAATGGGCACCTAGCGTACCAAGGTATGTGTCTACGTAGCAGGCTCAGACAACGATTTTGGCGTAGCAAGCTACAACATCTTGGCGTAGCAAGCCACGACACTGTGTTGACGTAGCAAACTTCGACGACGTCTTGGTGTAGCAATCTACGTCAGATTCTTGGCGTAGCAAGCTACGACAACGAGTTTTGACGTAGCAAGCTACGACCACGGGTCTTGACGTAGCAAGCTACGTACGAGTGCAGCTTGGCGTAGCAAGCTACGACAACTTCTTAGCATAGCATAGCAAGCTACAACCTCTTTAACCCCTGAGTCCCCAAGCATTTAAATAGGTAAGAAGCAACCTACAACAGCAGAAGCCCTGACGTAGCATTAATACAAGTGTAAAATAACATTTTATTGGATTACAGTGACACTTACAGAAAATGATTCAAAATGGTCATAGATTTCCTTATTTTTAAAAGTTGTTCATCGGGATCTCCTTGGAATATTGATAGAGGATCGATAGAATTTGAGCTCTGTTGTATTATTAGATTGCACACTTCACGAAGCAGAGCTGTCAATAAAAACATATACATATACATGACACTAACACATACTTTAAATACAAATACGCTATTTAAAAAGTTTACACTTATTCGTTCACGTCAGTGTAAAGTTTACAATAAAACAGGTAGAATTGGAATTCATGGGCACTACGGAAAAGAACTAAAGCTGCAGGATTGTTAGGAAGAGTTACTGTGGCCATGAAACGCAAATAACTACTGAAGGGAGGGACAGTCTGTTACTCCCCCTCGCTCTACCCCGAGCGGAAGGAACTATTTGATGATATCCCGCCTCAAAAAAGGGCCTGAATACAAACAAAATTTTCTAGGGAATTTTCCTGTTGATCACAAATTGTTTGCAGCATCAAGGCAGAGCCCAATTTTAACCAAATTCATAGTTTTTTTAACGAATACCAAACTTTATTAGATACCAAAATTATGGTACTGAAGTGAAAATCGCAATCAGTTTTATTAATTTGTACCTTAAAAGCTCGCAAACTTTAGATAATTTTTACCAATCAATTCTTGGGTGATGCAGAAACAAATAGTAGTACTATATATTAATCCCTGCATTTCTATTCACTCCATTAACAGTACAGATATTTCATATTTTGTAATACTTACGTATGAGTTTCTCGACGCAACAGAAATATCTCGAATTCCCCCACAGCATACCAATACAGTGTAACATTGGTCTGATCAAGGCCTTAGCGTCAGTGAAATCCGTTGCCTCGAACGTTTCAAAGTGGCTAACTAAAGGCCTCTGGTAAACATAAATATCGCGGCACTCGACAATGGCTGTAAAATAAAACGTAGTAGTTTTGCTTACTTAGAAGTACTTGTAACTGTGTACAACCAAACAAGGATCGCTCGCAAAGAATTAATCTTTTAACCGCCAACGTCGGATATACCCGACAAACACGTCAAATACTCCATCTTGTCAGCTTATCTGTCACCTATGGGGGTTGGAGAGCTAAACGAGATGGAGTACCCAGTTGCAAACACACGACCCTACTTTTTTTTATGGTGGGATAAAATCATCCAATAACAACCCCCGCTCTTGGGCGGAGCGGGAGATAGTGTCAGACTCTTACTGACTAAAAGACCCACCCCGTTCCTTCTAGCCTTCATACCGGGGCTCGAGCGCCCTTTCGGATAACCCTGGCCCCAGTAGGCTTCGACCCGGCTGGGTCCCTGCTGTTGCTGACAACTCCTTGAGTGCGCGCCGTTGACGACTTGGGCTTGGTCCGGACAGTTACCGGACGGCCGGACAGTGAGCTACCCATTGCTCACTGTCCGCTAGCCCGCGCCTACGGTGGCCGGAAATCGGGATCAGAATCCCGGCGGCGGCGGCGGCGGCGATAACGCCGTTGCCTGATGCGTTCGGCCTCCTCCTTTGAAACACACGACCCTACTGATCCTAGTGAATAGCACACGAAAACACTCATCGGACAAATCCGACGCAAGCAATTAAAGGGTTCAAATGTTTTGATGGTGGAATATTATCTATGAGACCGTGAGAGCCTCTGCTAGACTCCAATCTCTGCTAGACTTGTTAGCCTGTTCTGTCCTACTCCTGGGCAAAGGCCTACCCATTCCTTCCATCTTTCGCGCAATTAAAGGGTTAAAATGTTTTGATGATGGAATATTATCTATGAGACTTTGAAGGTCTCTGCTAGATTCTAATCACTCTAGGTAGCACGATGAAACGAATAGTAAGTTATGAAGAAGTTACTTCTAGGTAAACGTGCTGAAACATCGACATTAGAAAAAACCTCACCAGCAACCACATTGGTAAGCATGGTCTTGAAGCAGCTAAGGTACACGCTCTTCGTATCCTCGAGGTAGTGGGCCATCCTCTTGACGCGAGGGTCCCGCAGCTGAGAGTATATGCCTTCAAGGTTCTTCAGGCGGTGACTGTAGAACTGCACATCCGCGGCGGGAAGCGGGAACTTCGTTCTTTTGAATGCTATCAACGTGACAGATTTCGTTTTAGACTTGTTTTTTATAAAACTTAGTACAAGTACCTACATTCTATTATTTATTGTTGTTGTGAATAACAAAATTATGTTTATGTAACACTTTTAATTCATTAAACCACAAGCGAACGCCGGCGTTCGCGCACCTATTGTCTTACTATTGTGTCTCTAATTACCTCGATTGAAAGGTTAATCTGCCTGAACAGCCCCATTCCTGAGAAAACGCCTTCCCACATTCATACCATTTCTCTGTGTTGTAATTCTTAACGATAATTCTCAAGAAAGCTATCCAAAGTAGCCAGCCATATTCTCCATGGCCTTAATATTTACGTACCAAACTTGTGGTTCAAAGAGATGTAACATGTAGATAAAGCTCGTTTTACGTCTTACCTATGTACGAATCCTCTGCCAGCAAATCATGAACTTGTTGCGCCCACTTTATGATAGCTCCTTCTATGTTCGTCTTTAAGTACAAGTCCACGTCTTCTCCGTCACTGTAAAGTGGTATCATCAAGTAATAAATACCTACCGATTTTTATTGAAATTGTGCATACTGGCAAATTCCGTTATGTTACATAGCGGAATTCGCCAGGATGAAAAATTTAAAAAACATATTTATTTTCTCAGAAGAATTTAACATTCACATAAAGAGAAAAACATAGTAGTTTAAAACAATGTTATATACCAACAGGAATAAAAATTAACCTTATCTCCATAACATCTAATTTAACGGCCGTTTTTGCTACATCATGATCTACATCCATGTAGTTCATACCAATTAGAGATGTAAAGAAAGCTCAATAAACTTCTGGGCATGAGAACTAACAGTCCATCAATATAATGGACATTGCTTGATGCGCAGGTTAAGAAAATTCGAGCTTCGCAAGAACAGTCAGATCTTAGCGGCTTCTACATCCAGTTTTTCCAGTCAACTTTTCAAGGTCATATCAATAGAAAAAGAAAACTGTGGGACATATAATTTATAAAAGAAAAGAAACAACCAAGTGATTAATTTAAGGCTTTTTAAAAACGGAGACTTTTATTTTTGAATTCATTCATGATTATGGAGTACGTCCAGTATTTATGGCTAGCATATCTAAATAAATAACCTCAAACCGCCTAATCCTTGTTGCTCACATATTTCAGTAAAATGTAGGTCTATGCTTTTATTTCACAGTTTCATACCTCTGTTTCAGTCTTGCTTCTGCGTGGTATATTGTCTGTACACCAGCCGGCATCGGCAGCATAACTTGACTTGACATTTCTCCTTTTAACTGTAATTTGAACATTTTAATAGTATGAAAGCTGATGCTATAGGATACATCGTTCATCTCGAACTAGTCAGAAGCTACCTTATAGCTTCACTATTCTAAAAACTCCAGCAGAGGCCCTAACCAGGAGCTCTTAACGCGATCCATTTTACGACCTAAACTGCAGGCCTAACCTCGAGTCGGTAACGCCTCCGATTCCTTTGTTCTGACTACGTGACTTAACGTTGAGATGATGTCATTCACATACTTTTGACGTCTTCTACTATCGTTAACGATTGTAGATTATCAACTTGGCTAAGCCCTGTGAACTGTAAAAGGGATGGAGCTATGTAGGGAGTTGTATAGCTCGCACGACTGACATTTCAACAGGTCATATTAAAGTCCTGGTCTTTTTTATAAAAACCTGAACGTAAATTGAGCTGGCATTCCATGTAGTGCTAAGGACTGATAAATCTCTTCAAGCTCGTACTTAATTTTTTACGGTGATATCAGCATAATAAAAAATGAATTGAAAATATTACTGCTGGCATTCCATGTGGTGCTAAGGACTGACTAATCTCTTCAAGCTTGTATTTAATTTACGGTGATATTTTTACATAAAAGTATAATATAAAAAATGTATTGAACAATATGACACAACGAATGATTGAATCTCTATTTCAGTAAAGGACACATATAACCAACCAACCTGATACATCAAATTCCGCAGTTCATTAACATGTCTCATCATATCGTTCTTCACTATCTTGGGCCATCCTTTCTGGTTCTCAGGATTGCACAGGAGAGGCCCGATGACATCGTCCGCCAGCGTTATAAGATCGTTTAACACGTTTCCAGACATTTCGCCGATTGTAAGAACCTACAATGAGTATCAGCTACACGTAAAGTTGCAAAATATCGGATCGTTGTTACGGTTCCGTACCCAGAGGATACCAACGGGACCCTATTACTAAGCCTCCGCTGTCCGTCCGGCTGCCCATCCGTTTTTCTGTCTGTTCGTCTATCAGCGGGCGATATCTCATAAACCGTAAAACGTAGCCAGTTAAAATGTTGACAGAATGTGTGTTTCTATTGCCACTACAAATAATACAATTAAAGATTAAAAGGGGTATATTAAATACTAGCTTTTACCTAGTACTTACCTAGGTACTGTACCTACGGAAACCTTCATGCGCGGGTCTATTTTTTTATTATTATTGTTATTGATAGTGTCATGTCATGTGTTCCCAAAATGTTTTATGCCTATGGCGGATCGTTTAGTGGTTCAATGATAGAACGGGCTTGGCTGAATAAATTATGCAATTCCAACGCACACTCCCCAAAATGTTGAAGCTTCTACTCGACTACTGTATTGCCGATATGCTATGCTCGTAAATCAACGAAACGAAACTCGACAATTAAAATTTGACTTGAACACACTACTGTCAAATGAACATTAATCTACACTATATCATTTTCTATAGAGGTAAAATTTGTAATTTTGTTTATAGGAAGTAATCTCTGAAACTACTGAATCGATTTTGAAAATTCTTTCACCCTGGTCAAGCTACATTATTCCCGAGTGCCACAGGCTATAGTTATTTGACTGTAAATATAATGGCGTCGCTCCTAAACGCGTGTCTGGCATTTCAGTAATAATGTTAAGTCCCATGTAATACAAAGTGAGTCTATTGTATCCAGTGCGCCAGTCCTGAGTCTGCTGTGACTAGTAACCCTACTCAACTTGGGAATTGAACCCTTTGGCAGCCATCTCACTTTCTCCAGCTGCGCTTGGAACTTACTATTATTTATTCCACATCCAACTAGACAGTTTCGTTCTTAGTTTTACAGGCATCATAAATAAAAAATAACGAACCTTTCTTATATTTGCTTGTGTTACTTTCTCTTCCACGTTTCTGAGAAAGTATACGACTTTACCCCTGCTGATGAAGGGAAATGTCGTGGCGCACGTGAGCATGCCAGCCGTGTTCATACGAAACACGATCACCTCGTACTTTGGGAAGTCGAAGAATCTGAACAGTATGTGCTGTAAGAAGAATAGGTAGTTAGTTTAAGGATCGCAGATGTAGTAGGAAATGTTAAGTTAGCACTACATTAGACCAATGCACACGTGTAACACGTCTGATTTGTACGTAGAACGTCCTCGCGGATCAAGTGTAGCTCTACAAGTCTAGTTTCCATATAAAATGTATGGAGACCGTCGCGCCCTGCAGCCTGATTCACGTAAAATCAAACAAGACAAATATCGTTAAGTTTTATAGTCGTTCGATCGAAGTCCTATCCAAAAGCGGTATTCACGATCTATCGACTTATTTCCAGTTACATTAATAAGTATTCTACCAGGATAACGTAACACAGATTTTTTTTAAATCGACGAATTTCAAACGGCTTTAAAATCGTTCAAACTCGATTGATGGATGTGAATACGGAAATAGTCTAAACGACTAAATCTCTACGATATCGTTCCGGTTTTCATTACGAGAATCGGGCTACAGATCGGCGTGTGTGGCACTCGTCTGTGCAGTGTACTTCTAGCTTATAAGAGAGCCTCTGCGGTAAGATCTATGAAGTAGTAGAAGTACCCATCTACTAGATTTTTGAAGGAAGGGTTGCGCACTAATTTTAATCCCCGTCATGCCGAATCCAGACATTCACAGAAGTATTGATTCCTGTTCCGTGATTGATTCGTTTCGGATACAGAGTGTAAACGCTCTATTAAGAGGGCCCTTCCCGATCCATCCATCGTGTACATGAACATGGTTCAAAACCTTGTTATTTCATCCAACATAACCTTACGCATCGTTTGATAAAGAGGCAACGCGAGAAAAGAGAGATATTTTTTTATTTAATTTTAGGAAACTTTTTCTTCATTCAGAATGTTGATTTTCATATAAATTTTCTTTACTTAATTCATGAAGGTCAAAGCTCACGTAAAGAGCAAAAGAGCAGATTTTCAGACTAAACTCGTTTTACACAAATTTTGATTTTGGATTTCAATAGAAACCTAGATCATATCCACAAGGTAAGCATGTCCAAAATATCTAGAAAAAGACGTGTAACGACGTCATAATCACGTAAGAGAGATTGTAGCTACGTTTTTATGAGAATAGTATCACGGGTTGGGCGCCTTTAAAAGTTATTTTTACGTTACTAAAAGTAATTTAGTTACCATCTTTTAATATGATGGAGCAGTATATCTGGCAATAATGTCAATTGCAACGTAATGCTAAAGTATCGGTACAATCATTTGACGATATATTCCCCCACCATACCTGAGCAATCGTGTTGCTCATGTAATATAATAAACATAAAGGTACTTATGTAAAATTTGACACTGACCCTCTCATCACCAGTGATGAATTTTGTCCATTTGTCTAACTTCTGTTTCAGCGCTTTCATTAAGTATTCGCTCAAAAATTCCAGCCGGAGATCAACGTCTTCTTTTTGCTGAAAATGTCATTGAGTTAGTAATAATATCTCATAGCCGCTGAACTCGCCTGGCTGATTAGTTTTTAACCGGCCGATTGGGCCAACAATCTGCTGAACATAGGCAGTGTATTACTCAAGCAATGTCATTGATTAACATTATGAGCTCCTAATGCTCCTATCTATACGATATTGTGATAAATATGACTGTGCGTGAGTATGTTGCGTGCGTGTCCAATTCAATGTTTCAATTTAATTCAATTCAATGGAACCATACTGGAATCCAATCATATCGTCTTTGCCAAAATAATTTTGAAAACCACTGTACTTACATCAGCCATGTTGCTTTTTACTTAGATATCAGATTATTTATCCAATTACAACATTTTTATAAAATAACATAATAATTCTAAGAACTATTACAAATTCTACAATACACAGGTTGAAATTGTTTTCATCATAAACAAAATAATCGCCATAGAAACCGGAGAGCGTAGTGTTTTGAATTTGGAGCCAAAACAAAAGTGTTGCCACTTGCTTCTTGTTTTCTATCAATTTTTAAACATTGTGAAACTTTTGTAAATATATAATAATAATAAAAACTGTACGTCTACTATATTTGATTAAATGTAAACTAAATTATAAACTGCTTCACCGAAAAAAGTGAAAAAATAATAGTTGTAGTGAAGTGGAACATCGTAACGTCAACTTCAATCAAACTTCATTTAACGTCAATGTCAATGTCATTATTACGCGCCAAAATCCGGCTTGTGGTGTAACCGAAACAGCAGAATCGTAAACTTTGATTAAAATTCTTACAAAACAAAGTTTAACTTTGAAAAATATCAGTAATTTTTGACAATGGAAGGATTTGATGATCCTGGTGTTTTCTTTTCCGACAATTTCGGCGTTGAGGAGAATGAATCTCAAGATCAACTTAACCTACAAGCAGTGAAAAAGAAGTTCAAAGAATTTATTCGACAGTTCCACACGGGGAACTTTAACTACAAATACAGGTAGATACTATAATATTTAAATTTATAAAAAGTATAATTCTATGATTCAACTAAGATTCTCAGTTTGAATACAGTTAACACTAACCTGTGTTTTATATTCAGAGATGCTTTAAAACGCAACTACAATCTGTCCAATTATTGGGTTGAAATTAACATTGAAGATTTATCCAGTTTTGATGAGGTATTAGCTGAGAAATTGTATAAGAAACCCACAGAACATTTGCCAATACTAGAGGAAGCAGCAAAAGAGGTAATATCATTGTTTTACTTGCAAAATTGCGCTGTCTATATCTATAAACTTTTATGAATGCACACCATTAGCAAAGCTTTTAATCTTAAACTGTTATGTCCTGTCACAGTTGGCTGATGAACTGACAGCACCAAGACCCGAGGGTGAGGAGAAAGTTGAAGATATTCAAGTCCTGTTATCTTCAGATGCACATGCTGCAAATTTGAGAGAGCTGAAAGTATGATACTTTATAATACCATTTTTATTTTTGATAGTTTTTACAATTCTGTGATTTTATGATATAATAATAATAACTCAATATGTACTTATAATTTGTTTATTGAACATAAGCTTTACTATTTTTCAGTCAGAAACAGTATCTCGACTTGTCAAAATTCCTGGCATAGTAATATCAGCATCTGGCATCAAAGCAAAAGCAACAAAGATATCTATCCAATGTCGATCATGCCGCAACATCATTCCGAACTTACCTGTGAAACCAGGTCTAGAAGGATATGTGATGCCCAGGAAATGCAACACGTAAGTTACCCATCAGAAATGTAAAAAAAAAATTGAATTAACATTGTATCTGAAAAAGTCGAGAAAAAGATTTTGAACATAATCATGTGTAAACTTTTTGTTATGTCAATTTGTGTAGAAAATAAGATGTTTTCCACTATTGTCACAAAAATAATCCATTAAAACACAAAACTCACTAATGCCACTGTTCTTTAATTAACTTGTTTGTTTTCTTTGCAGGGAACAAGCTGGTCGACCAAAGTGCCCCCTAGACCCTTACTTCATTATTCCAGACAAGTGCAAGTGCATTGACTATCAGGTACTTGCAATCAAATACTCTTGATATTTAGCCAAGTCTAGTTAACTAATATAGGATCTACATCCCACAGGTTTTTTTTGTATAAACCTGTGCATTTTAGATGAACCAAGAGCCTGAAGGATTGCCAAACTTAAGTAGCAATGGGCAGGGCACAATATTTGCAGAACAGATAGTTTATGAGGAGGAACAGTTCTGGAGAGGCCACGCACAAGACCCGTTGTTATGGCGACGCTTGGGAGTGACCTACGACCAACCATGAATGTCTTAGGATGGCTGGAATGATGATGATGATGTGCATTTTAGTAGAAAATTCAATAAAGCAGAAACTGCAGGCTTACTTAAAAATTGAATCACTTTTTTATTTAAATTAGTAATTAAACTAATAAAAACTTCCTGCAACAGTTATCTAAATTTATTTTATGTGATTACATATTTGCTTTTAAAGTTAATTGTATGGAATGATGATGATGATGTGCATTTTAGTAGAAAATTCAATAAAGCAGAAACTGCAGGCTTACTTAAAAATTGAATCACTTTTTTATTTAAATTAGTAATTAAACTAATAAAAACTTCCTGCAACAGTTATCTAAATTTATTTTATGTGATTACATATTTGCTTTTAAAGTTAATTGTAACCTTGATAGGTACTGAAACTTCAAGAAGCTCCAGAAAGTATACCCCAGGGTGAGATGCCGCGCCACCTGACCGTGTACTGTGAACGAGTGCTGTGCGAGCGAGTCGCCCCCGGTGCGAGAGTTACAGTGCTCGGCATATACTCCATCAAGAAAATTGCTAAAGTTGGGGTGAGTTATAAAGTTTGCATTTTTGCAGGTTTTTTTACCCTACTAATATGTACTGCACTAATGATTAGGCGCGTCCACTCAGGGCGAGCAGCCTCGCGAGTCATTTGCCGCGCGAAGCAGCTCGATTAGTGTGGACGTGCCTCGGCCGAGGCAAGCGCGCGCGCTGTTGCGGACAAGCGACCGAGCGCCCGAGCCATCCAGCACAAAATTTGATAGGTACAGAAGACAATCTATACAAAGCGCACTCGAGCAACGCACACTTAGACAGCTCACGGACACGATATCTCGACTTGAGACGCGTCTATGAACTTTTTTGTAAAATTTTTGAGCAAAAAAAAAATATTTTAATTGTTCATTGGACAGTTGTTTAAATTCAACATTAAATGTTGAATGGTTTTTTTTTAGCTAGTACCAGATGTTTCAGAGAGTTATGTAGATATTTGGTGTTTGTATTTTGATAGTTCGCTTTAATGTAACACAGAACAGTTTGGTAGGTAGGAAGGTAAGCGCCCGTAGGTAAACAGTTAAGATAGGAACTGTTCGGGTCGCAGCCGCCCGCGTCTTCGCTGCGCCGCCGCCGCACCCGGACACGCGCATCTCGCGACAGGACGGCAACCCTAGCGCGATCGTTGAGCGTAGGTATGAAAAGTGAACTACAGACATGAGATTGACTTCCTGCACCTATCTATTTTGTGCATCCAGTGTCGGATTTTTGTTTGCCTCAGTCGTTTGCGGCGCGCACTCTGGACGCTCGCATATATTCCGAACATAATGGCTCGGGCTTGCCGCATGCGGCAACCTGGCGATGACACCGAGGCTTCCGCACTCTCGCGGGGATAGTTTCCTTGCGCGGCAAATGCCTCGCAAGGCTGCTCGCTCTGTGTGGACGCACCAATTGAGGATTGGTTTATTCACCAATTTAACTATGTATCAAGTAGTAATTAAATCTGCCAATTCAAAGTACTGTAAAAAAGTTACAAATATATATTATATCCTAACAAAAGAAGCATGTTTACAGAGAGAAGGCCGCGACAAAGCCTCAGTAGGTGTTCGCTCCTCATACCTCCGCGCTGTTGGTTTGACGGCCGAAGAGGGTGTGACCGGAGGCCTGAAACCCTTCACAGCTGAGGAGGAGGAACAATTCCGTAGATTGGCAGCATCACCTGACATATATGAACGTATCGCCATGTCTATTGCCCCTAGTGTGTTTGGTGCAGTTGATATGAAGAAAGCCATCTCCTGCCTCTTGTTTGGTGGTATGTATGGCTCATTTTATTTTTTTTGGTATTACTGTAGGCATATTTTTTTACAATGTTAAATAGAGTCTACCTACAATGGATGTTTCGTTTTACCTCGACAGTTTGCTACCAAAGTATTCAAACTAATAAAAAAAAATCTTTATTTTCTAATTTTCCAATTCACACTCCAAAATGTTTTGGTAAACACAAGTCCATAAATTCTGGCACATTGTTGTTCGTATTACTCTTTCTGGATCGGTTCTAAATATTTTATGTTCCCAACAGGGTCTCGCAAAAGACTTCCAGATGGTCTGACCCGGCGAGGAGACATTAACATATTGCTACTGGGTGACCCTGGTACTGCCAAGTCACAGCTGCTGAAGTTTGTAGAGAAGGTGTCTCCTATTGGAGTGTATACTTCAGGCAAAGGTTCCAGTGCGGCTGGTCTAACAGCTTCTGTTATCAGGGATCCTGGCAGTGTGAGTAACAATTTATTATTGGCCTTAAAAGAATTTACCGTTATAATTTTATCTTAATATTTATTATTTCGACAGCGTAATTTCGTGATGGAAGGAGGAGCAATGGTGCTCGCTGACGGAGGCGTTGTATGCATTGATGAGTTCGACAAAATGCGCGAAGACGACCGTGTGGCCATACACGAAGCAATGGAGCAGCAAACTATCTCTATTGCTAAGGTAGATATTAATCTTCTCCTTTAAGCGTGTATTGGCAACATTTTGCCATCTAATAAAAATCTTTGATGTATTGAACTCATTAATTTCATATTGTTTGCAGGCTGGCATTACTACAACTTTAAACTCTCGCTGCTCGGTCCTGGCAGCCGCTAATTCAGTGTTCGGTCGGTGGGACGACACCAAAGCTGATGACAATATTGACTTCATGCCAACTATTCTATCAAGATTCGATATGATATTCATTGTCAAGGATGAACATGATCAAAACAGGGATATTGTAAGTATTAACATGAAAAAGTATTGCTGCTTCTAGAAAGGCAGTCTGAAGTATGTTATTCACCAGACACTAGAAGCAAGCTTATTACAATTTTGCAAACTGCTGCACATTATTTTTAATAACAAGGAACAATAATCTAATAAACTGTCCAAAACTATGAATCTATAATATAAAAATGAATCGCAAAATGTGTTGGTAAGCGCATTACTCAACAACGCCTGGACCGATTTCGCTAATTTTTTTTTTGTTGTGTTCGTTATTATGAGGAGAAGGTTCTTATGGAAAAAAAAAATGAAAATTAGGGTAGTGTAGGGTAGAGTAGGGTAGTGTAGGGTAGAGTAAGGTAGAGTAGGGTAGAGTAGGGTAGAGTAGGGTAGAGTAAGGTAGAGGAGGGTAGAGTAGGGTAGGGTAGAGTAGAGTAGAGTAGGGTAGCGTAGAGTAGGGTATAGTAGGCTGAAGTAGGGAAGAGCGGGAGCGAAGCCGCGCGGGTACAGCTAGTACTATTATAAATGTAAACTAAAGCCTTGAATATTTTTAGACTTTAGCCAAACACATCATCGCCGTACATATGGGCGGCGACAGTGTGGAGCGCGAGACGGCGGCGGGCGAGCTGCCCCTGGCGCTGCTGCGCCGCTACTCCGCCTACTGCCGCGCGCGCTGCGGCCCGCGCCTGTCGCCCAGTGCGGCTGAAAGGCTGCGCGCGCGCTATGTCCTCATGAGGTCGGGCGCCTTAGCGCACGAAAGACAAATCGATAAACGACTTTCAATTCCCATCACAGTCAGGTACTCAATAATTTAATAGACAATTCAATATTATTACCAATTATTACTATACATAATTTCTTGCGATCCCTATGATCTATTGCTAGTGTATTTTTTTGCCAAGAAAGCAAGAACGAAATCGAATCATAAATTATATTCATTACAGACTAAAGAAATTTACATTTTTTACCTTATTCAAGCAGAAGCCAACAAAGACGATCGAATTTGTGTTTTTTTATTTAGGTGTTCGTAAACAGTGAGAGCGACTCGTAAGTCACCACGCGAAACCAGCACGAGTTGATGGATACTATATACACTGACCCCTATATATCTTAGTAGAGGAAAGTAATACTATATCTAAACACATAAACAGCAGAGACACACTTGACTAACCCGTCGTTCTTTATATTTTCAGACAGTTAGAAGCCATTGTCCGAATATCTGAATCTCTCGCTAAGATGCAACTGCAGCCGTTCGCCACAGAAGTGCACGTCACTGAAGCATTGCGATTGTTCCAAGTTTCGACTTTGGATGCGGCTATGACTGGCAGCTTAGCTGGTAAGTAAAATAGGCTATATGAAACAGTGTAATTTTATTATCATTTTTTTATTGTAGTGACCTAATATTGTTTTTCAAGCAGTCCATTCTGCAACAAAAAATTAACGACGTATAAAAATGATTTTTAGGAGCAGAAGGTTTCACAACTGAAGAAGACCATGAAATGCTGTCCCGCATTGAAAAGCAACTAAAGCGCAGGTTCGCTGTGGGCTCTCAAGTATCAGAACAAACTATTATTCACGATTTTCTCAAACAAAAGTATCCTGAGAGAGCCATTCTCAAAGTAATACACACGATGATAAGACGCGGAGAATTACAACACAGGTTGCAGAGGAAAATGCTTTACAGACTCTCGTGATTTCCCTACTTGTTGTTAACAATTTTTCCACAATTATTTTTTAGTTCAATACCTACTGTGTCAGTTTCAATAAGCTATAATTAAATAAAACCATGTAATTATTTTTATATTTTATTTAATTGTATGAAGAACAGTCCACAGTTTCCTGCTTTAAGCAAATACATTTTAATCAGTTTAGAACTGATCTTTTCCATATCACTGGCTGATCATTTAATTTAAATATTAAAGCTAGAAGTGTTTGTTTCAACACTTGCATTAGTGTCAAACATTGTGTAACCCGTAAGATCCGTGAAAGTCAGAATGGCGGGTGTACCTCAGCGAAATAAATTATAGTAATTACCGTTAAAATGTACCTAAAATGTACTATTCAGTACCTAACTCTAAAATAACTGTACCTCCTTCAGAATGAAATAATTTCAAAATTAAGGTACACCCGCCATATTGACGTCAAGATGACGGGTGTTTTGTAATATTTTATTATTTAACCATACCCTACTATCTGAGATACAGAAATTTTAGAGCTAGGTACTGAATAATACATTTTAACGGTAATTACTATAATTTATTTCGCCGAGGTACACCCGCCATTCTGACTCTCACGTAAGATCTCTATATTTCAAGTCAGAGAACATCCTTCAACACTCTTATGTATGGCCTGTTTGTTATTTATTGAAATAATCCCGGGCTTTTATTTTTCATTTTCATGGCCACTGAGTCAAGTGGAGGTCCTTCAAACTGGCTCGGAATATCGATCTAAGTTGACACTGAAGCGTTTGGTGGGCATGATGGCAAAATTGAGAAGCACAAGAGGTATTCATTGACTAGATTGATTACATAATATACTAGAGTTTTAATTACTTTCCGCACATATGTTATCTTTAACTTCCTTAAATGGGTACTCTGGGTGTTTCTCAACACCTTTCCAGAACAAAAAGTTGAAAATTCTTCCTTTCTCTCCTTTATCCAACCTTTTAAGTAAATCCATATCATCTTGAGACAACTCAAAATCATACAGGTCCATGTTTGCCTAAAATATCAAGACCACATATCAGAAATAATATCGCAATAATTCTAGAAATTACATGCCAAACATTCTGAAAATCATTTACCTGCAATCTTGCCTTATTAGTACTCTTTGGAATAACAACAATTTTTTGTTGAACTAAGAAATGAAGCAATATCTGTGCAGGAGTTTTTCCATATTTTTTTGCTATTGTTACGACTTCTGGTACAGTCAGCAAATCAGGAAAAACACCAGGGCTGAAAACATAAATCATTTGAAATCTCTTTTTACCTGGCTAGCTGGTATTTTAATATCTTTTATGAGTCCTGGTAACTGACCTGTACTTGTACTTGTTAACAAAATGGTTCTTAGCCCCTGGGCTTCCAAGAGGAGCATAGGCTGTTACTACAATGTCATGATCTGTGCAATATTTTTGCAGTTCCTGCTGTTGGAAATAAGCATGAAGCTCTACTTGCAACACTTGCGGTTTAAAGGTAGCAGATTTCCAAATTTCCTGTATTTGTGCCTCATTGAAATTAGATAAACCAAGGTTGCGAATAAGACCTGATCTTTGGCAATCTTCCAATTTCTAAAACAAAAACAATTATTAACCTATATAAATGGTTTAAAGTTTCAGATTACTTTTACTTAGATTCCTTGGTTGTCTAATATCTACTGAAGTATGAATCCTTGGAAGAAGTTGAGACAAGGATGATAAGAATTATATTACAGGTTTGGGTGGGGAGTAAGAAGGCAAAAAACCGCACAGGTATTCTCTAGTGGATGCATGCCTGCATGATGTATTATGGAAAACCTGTTGGTTTGAAAATTCGGCGCAGGAGATGTACGTCTGGAAGAACTTGGGGGCCTCCCGCCTTTACCCAGCAGTAGAACAGTATCATATAGAAATAAAAAAAATCCTACCTTCCATGTTGCTTTATGATCTGTTTTCATGTCCAATTCATAGTTCCCATCGGCATCGACCTTGGGGGTAAGCGTGGCATGGTCACAATTGAAACCAAAAGGCACATGAATGAGGTACAAGTCCACATATGCTGTCTGCAATCGTTTCAATTGTATATTCAAAAACTTTTCGACATCAGATGCCCTGTTAGCTACATGTGGTAACTGAAAACAAAACAGTATTTACATTAAATGCTTTGGGATATTTTTTATTTTACTTCAAGCCCATAATTACGAAAAGTATATCAAGATTACCATACCTTGGTTGTAATAAACAAATCGGATCTGACACCTTTTCCATCATTAATCCATTTTGTAACAGCATTGCCAATCGCTTCTTCATTGTTATAATTAAATGCTGTATCAATGTGTCTATATCCTAATTCTAAAGCCTCGTATATTACAGGTTGTAAAACGTTCGGTTCAGCCTAGAAAATGAACGTAGAATATCAGTTACCTAATTAGGTTTACACGGACCTATAAGAACTTGAATATTTTTACATTACCTGCCACGTTCCTAAGCCTACTGTCGGCATTAAAGCGTCCGTTTGAGATAATTTAACGAATTTCATATTTCTAATTGTACTATGATATGACTGGTTACAGCTGACCGTGGCTCTGAAAATCGAGCGCACTTGGAGTATTTTGAGCATAAATCGAAACTGAAACAAGACTTCGACAGTAGCTAAAATTGGCAAAGAGCCAAAAAATTCAATAAACCAAACTTTAAATAAAAATCCGATATAAAAGCACAACTTAATATACCCGATATTCACACATTTAGTAGATTATTTTATTGTACCTTTTTTAACGCTTCCAATAAAATAGGTACAGGTAAAACAATGTTATTCACAAGCTTTTTTTGTAAATTATATTGATTTTTTATTGACACGGCACATTTTTAAATTTGCCGGCCAGTACCGTTTCCGGTATGAAATTGTAAATTGCCATATTGATTAATTCGAAGGCACTCGTTTTAATATAAAGCTACGTACAGATAAGCAGTTCGAGAATGCATCTAAAGTACTGATGTAGAGAGTAGAGTCTGTGCGGAAAGTAAACCATCGTGGGATTTGAGGGCGCTGCTGTAGATAAATATCGTTTTTGTTATGTAAGCAACATTGTGACGTCATTATAGTGCGACTGTTAAATCTTGATATTTTGAAACTATGTTAGGCTAGCTTCTTCCAGCGGCTTCACCTTATAATAAAAATTATCCTATTGCTTTTGCTCACCTAATGAAACTGCAAAGTTATAGCTTATTTATGTGCTGTATTATTGCAATGTTTATGATTAACATCATCTGTCTGGTAGTTTTTGCACGACACATCCATACATACGAGTACCTCCATCCATCTTCATAAACTTTCACATTTATAATATTAGTACAGTAGCCTATTTATTGAACTTGCTCACGTGATGAAACTTAGCAAAAATATAGGTTATAAGCCATGTTATAAATTCAGTGGAAGTCTTTCGATTGTAATGATGATGAACATTTAAATGCAAACACGAACCGGTAAAGGAAAATAGCGTGAAGAAACTGCTGTACTGCCTATCGAGGTAGGTTCCACCAACGACCACTTGCCCAGTTCCAACGAAAATGGTTCTATCACTTTGACTGGGATCGGTCTATTATCAGTGACTGGAATATTGCAGCTAACAGCAAGTTTATGGTTACCTTAGTTAAATATAAAGGTAAAAATGGGACCACTTCCTCGTTGTCTTCCTCAGTACATTTTTCCCTTTTGCTAATCAATGAAAAACATGAACTTAATGACTATGAAAATAAAGTACAGTTCAGAATTTGTAATGTTGCTTCGTAAAAAATCTATTTAGCCTATAAGGGGCCATCTCGTATATAAGATCCTTGGGATCACTTTGTTGTCCGTCTGTTTATCTGTTAAGACCCTTTAACTCAAGAACGCTTGGAGGTATCGAGTTAAAATTAAAACCATACACTCAAGTCTGCGGTCTTTTGAAGTTGTGAAAAAGTCAGACTTCCGAGCTAACGAAAAAAAAAAAGATACGGCCGTTTATGTCGCAAAAAAACCTATATTTCGATACTCAAGGGAATCAAAGTTCATAGGGTGAATCTCGTTGACCTAGAATCCTGAAATTTGGCATAAATCAAGGTCTCATAGAACAAGTACAGGGAAAAATCTGAAAATTGTAAATTTGTAGATACGCCACAAAAAAAAAATTGTTTGCAATTCGAAAAAACTTTCTAACTCAATTCGGGAATTGATTTCATAGGTAAATTTGTACAGAATCTTCAGTGCGCGAGTCCGACTCGCACTTGCTCTTGTTTATTTTAGTTACTGTATTCTTACGCAAGCCTGAAAAGAAATATTCTAAGTTAGTCAAAATGCATTATAAATTTAAAGTATCAATACTCTTTATACTAGCCATCGAAAATATTGACCAAAACAAAATAAACAAATATCGTCATGTTTAAATGAATTTCCGCTAAATTTATATATATTGGGAGATTACAGGGACAGGAGTTCACTTAAGAAGTCTAAAAACATTAAAATAAAAGTGTTACGTACCAAAAACACAGCATACCAATGTTTCCCAAGTTCGTGACTTTGTTTTGTTCAGGTGTGATTTGCGATTTGTTATCTTTGGCAAAACTGTAATATATTAAATATTAGTTCCCCTGCAGCTCAGTGAAATTTTTTATCACATTTCTGAAGATTTCAATTAAAAATCACAATAAAATAACATAATAATAAACCCTCTGTCAACATGATATGACGTTTGGCATTTGAGGGATGGCTGGGTTGGGTTGCTACTTAAAATCTTTAATGTTGTTTTCACTTTACGCCACGACGGTTCTTTTATCGCACAGACAATAACGTTAGGGAAAAAACAGTTAAAGAGAAACGACACGATATTAATAGCATGTGCATCCAATTAGCAGCACCCTGAAGTAGATGCAATATGGCCCTGCGTTCTAAACTGCGTCAAAAGCGATAATATAGCGAATCCGATTAATGCGTAACGTCACAATTATTACTCAATAGGTAAAGCCCTTATATTTTGGAACGATTTGGCGAACATTACACGGTAGGTTTTGCTGTCAGTTTTGCCACAGTCAAAGCCTTGATTGACTAAAAATCTACCGTCTAATGCGTTGAATGACGGTTTTTAGTACTGATTGACGAAAACCATCATGCATGATCTTAGATTATTGCATGATCGTCATAAAGGCCGGTTTGACGATAATCGCATTTGACGGGTGGCTTGGCTAGAGAACTCTTAGCTTATAATAACCAAATGGCAACTCTGACTGTAACGCGAACGTGGCTTGGCTGGCTGGTGAACTCTTAGCTTATAATAACGAAATGGCAACTCTGACTATTTTGACACTGACATTTGATTGACTGACAGTGGTATTGTTTGTGTATTTTGGGTTTTGTTCTATTGGTTATATTATAGTTGGCTAGTAAAATCAATTTTAGAAAACTTTATTGACGACTTGCTGACGTTAATTATTTCCCAACAAAGTTCCCAAAACCATTAACTTTTTCTCTTTATTAATTTCTGACTGAATAAAATAAAATGGGTGTAAGTATTTTTATCTTTGGGCAAAGCATCTTTCGCGCGCTATGGCTCTAAAGCTTCTGCACGTTGCACTATTTCAATTTGTAAATGTTTTTAATTTCCAGAAAAAAACACAAAGTAATGTTAATAAAAATAAGGAAAAACGTCAAGCAAGAAAACTGGAGCAGCGTAGAATTGCGGATGGAATGACAAACGTAACATCAGCTAATAAACTGAAAGACTTGGCTTCTCTGTGCAAAGAACTGCTTGTTTACCGAAATAATGAATTAGAAGTAGAGATGTATATCCAGCGGGTCACTGACCTAGACAAGAACGTGCTTCAGTGGGCGATCGACTTAACGGAAAGAAATATGAAACGACTGTAAGATTGTTTTTATTCTGTAAGAAATTTTGCGTATATTATAGCAATAACTCTATAGGCTGGTGGTCCAAGATTAATTATTATTTGACTAGCCTTTTTCGGCGGCTTCGCTCCCATGGCCTATCTTACAAGAACCAGGTTTTTTTCGTAGTGGAAAAAGTAATCAATGCTATAACATTGATATTAACTTTCTATCTTGGAAAGAATTCTTGTGATCAGATCAGTTCTTTCGGGGATCACTGATCCAATCAATTGTACCTAAGTTGATAGCATGATCTGTTAAAACTAAGGTACAATAAATGTAATAATTAAGCATTGTTCATTTGATTTGGGCTTTGATTCTGAATGCCTTCTCCAAAATGTTTAGATAATCCATGTACAATGGTCCGCATAGGACTAAGTGCGGAAACCATACTAAGACAGACATGTTTAGATAATATAAAAAATAACTGATTGCATGCCTTAGTCAAGATATTTTATAAATCATTTTGGTAACTTATACATACATTCTGTGCAAATAAAGAACTATTCTATACTATTATTTTCTATTAAACAAAAGCTGCTGTTTCGTGAGTCACATGAGAATTGGAGAATAATACATCAACATGAGTTTCTTCCTACCAATGGTTATTAAAAAAACTCAAACATTGAGCCCCCAATAACTGAGGACACCTCAGTAAAACAACATTCTACTGGACATGCATTTACTACAAAAAAACAAGCTGACTGGTTTAAAAAGGTTGGACAGCCGGACTCAAAGTCTCTCCCCCATTTCTTTGGTCTTCACTTCTGACCACTATATTCACAATCAAAATAATAGAAAATATTATTTCCCACCGAGGAGTTTCTTGCACATTCTTCTCCAAAGAGATCTATGCTTTGAAACATGCAACATGAAACATTTGACTATCCAAAAGTGCTTGCAAATGGTCTATTTGAAATAAATGTTTTTGATTTGATTTGAGTTGCAAATAACAACTTAATATACAATACAATAGAAATTATTATCTAATTTCAGCTACGAGACATGTGCTTGGGGATGGAACAAGGAGCGCAAAGTGGAAGAGATGACAGATGAAGGAGCGTGGTACCTCATTGCCAGAGAAAAGAATGGAAGACTACTAGCCTTCTCACACTTCAGATTTGACATGGACTTTGGGGATCCAGTTCTTTACTGGTGAGTAAGGCAGTTTTTTTTTTTACATTAACCAACTATGCATGAAATTAGTGAGGCTTAATTCCAGCAGTCATACATCTATAGGCTTATTATGATAATACATTGTAGTTTTTATCCTTTATGGGTGTTTTAATATTGTGCGGATTTCATCACGCAAGCAGTATTGCTCCGCACGCGTAGCCCCAGCAAATGCTCTTTTCATACAAGTATTTATTGTAATGTGTGGAATACGCACGCGGGATGCGGGGCATGATATCGGGCAGCAGTTCCGCATGCAAAGCAATTCCGCATGCGTGATGAAATCCGCACAATATTAAAAATACTCTAAGTTTAGGTTGATTCAGTTATTGATTGTGCTATTTCTTTTTGAGTTCATAAGTTAACTGGCTACTGAAAGCATTTTTTTTATTTATTTTTTTAGTAGAGCAAATGGGTGCAAATAAAAAAGCCTATAACAATCTTAAAATATTTAGAAAAAGTATTTTATTCCTTTAGTTTTTTTGTATTTTAGCCATCAGGTTTTACATAGATATTTTTGGGCTGGTGACCTTTAATCTGGAGTCTGAAGTACTTCCACATAGGTATATTCATGGATATTTTTTCCTCATAATATTAGAGCAGATAATACATTCTTATCAAATATCAATCAAGAATTGTCTGCCTAATAATACTAGGCTTTTATTTTTTTTTAATTATTAACATGCATCATTTCTGTACAAAATAGGTGAAACACAATTTTTTATAATCACATTTCTTTTGAAAATAAATGTAGTGTTTAGGTGTAATTTAAATTTCAACTTGAAAGTCTCAAACACTGTAAAAAAATATTTTTATGAAAATAAAATAAAATAACCCTCATTTTGTGACTTGCCGAGTTGCAAAATGGGGTCTAACATAAGAGGGCGTTCCTTAATTACATGAGGCGTTGGTCGAGGTGAATCTCATTAATCTCACGTGGGGAAGAGGGGGTGGGGAGTTGCGATAATTATTGCGTAAGTTTATTTCGCGAAAAACAGTAAAAAACTCCGAACAGTAAACAAACTGAGAAAACTATGTTAAAATAAATAAAACGGGTCTCTTTACTAACATTATGACTTAATCCTACAGTATACACTCGAGAGCAAAAAAATCGCACATCATAACTCTATTTGTTAAGGCAGTTTTTGACATAAATGTGAATAGTTATTGAAAACATGACGTACACTAATTGAATGCCTATTTAATTACCTTTCTAATGATGTGAAATACAGTGCAAAAAAATATCCTTGAAAGGGTTTAGAGCACAAAATCCAACAAATGGGAAAAATTAGCAAATTTCACTTAAGAAAGAATGAGAGTCAAACTTAACATTCTTAGTCATCCTGTTTGTCAATAAAGTGTATTTCCCTCCCTTAGTCTTATTTACAGCTGTTACTCGATTTTTCATCAGCCGTATTAATTTTACCATGAAATCTTAGGGTATAACGTCCTATTTCTCGTCAATGATAAATTGAAGCTCTTGGAGGCGTGGAGAGTCAGGCTTTTTGCACTAAGTCTTCCTTAAATGTCATTCCAGAAATGCTAAATTGGATTAAGATCAGAACTACGAGCTGGAAGGAGCAAAAAATTAAGTAAGGAAAAAAATTACCATAAGCCAAGTGGCTTCACATATTCTTCGAGCACTTTTTTGATGTATCATAAAACCGTCAACCCTCTCGATATCAGGCCAGTAATGGCCCAGTGAAGAATACAGTTTTAGTGTCCAACATTATGCCACCCCAATTCGCCTCCAAAACCCACTTCTTCGCTTATGCAGCATTGTTAAAGTTGCCCTAATGACCTTCTGTAGACCCTACAGCATCCATCATGGTCATCTAAGTCATTCTGCACTTATCAGAAAACACAACAGCCTGCCATTAAGCATACATTGCATTAAGAATGTGGAGTGAGACAGGGTGGGTTAACCTCACCCACCTTGTTTAATCTGTATATGGATGCACTCATCGTCGCTCTTAGTGGTCACCGTGTTGGCTGCTATGTTGATGGAGTCTGTGTAAACAATCTGAGTTATGCAGACGACATGGTGCTACTGAGTGCGTCGGTCTGTGGCCTACGAAGGTTGTTAGAAGTGTGTGAGGAGTATGCGTACAGACACGGACTCTTGTACAATGTTGTGAAGAGTCAATACATGGTCTTTCAGGCTGGATCCAAATGCCCTCAACATGTACCACCCATTCGCCTGAATGATATACCTTTGGAACGGGTGGACCAATTTAAATACTTAGGGCATTGGGTAACGGCTGACCTGAGGGACCAAGTAGACATCGAAGGGAGCGAAGGGCATTGTCTAAAAGAGCTAATATGATAGCCCGTAGGTTTGCGCGATGTTCAAGTGAGGTCAAGATTTCACTTTTTAAAGCATTTTGCACTTCATTGTACACGTGCAGCCTATGGGCTTCCTACACACAAGCGGTTTACAGTGCCCTCCGTATCCAATAACGCGTTCAGGGCGGTGTTGGGGCCGCCCCGATTCTGTAGTGCCTCGGGCATGTTTGCGGAAGCGCGCACCGACTGTTTTCACACTACCATGCGCAAGCGGTGCGCGTCTTTGGTGCGCAGGGTGCGGGGCAGCTCCAATACAGTTCTGGCGATGATTGCCGGCAGGTTTTGTCCTTATATCGGACATTGCTGTAGCAGACATGTTGCTTCAGTAATGTCCGGACATATCCGATAGTGTGAATGAGTGTGTTGTGTAATATATTTGTGTGTATTTGCTGTATGGGTGTCTTTGGTTGCCTGAATCAAATGCTTTTTATTTTTTTTATTTTATACATCTAATTTAAGTGTTTCGTGGAAAATTATTGACGGGCTTGTCGGTGAACTGTGGGCAATTTGGTTCCATTTGTTGAGAGATGTGTAGTCAGGCTTGCATCACCCAGTCTTTTCCTAATCGTCCACTGACTTATACTGACATTGCAAACTTATTGAAGCTTTTGTGTCAGTTCAATCGTGTTCAGTAGCCGATTTCTCAAAGTACTTGTTAGAGAAAAGCGATAATCACGCCCTGATCCTATGCGCCACCGGCCATATTCTGGTCGCCGAATATACCCACAGATCTCTTAAAACCTCCGGTATAACAGACGAACAGAAAAGCAGCTAAAATTTAGCTGCCCAGCGACTTCATTTTAATTATGGCCTGCTTTGAGCAAGGCAATAACTTGAACGGCTTCTGCGGGCATGGTAGCCATATTTTTCCAATAAATCCGTCTGTTTGTAATAGAGACGTTATCACGTTAATGGAAACTGATTAAAACTCTAAAACAGCACCCTTTTTGTAGCTCCAGGTAAAAGTGCAAGTAGTGAAATGCAAATGGGTGAATTTAAGGAATTGGGTATACCGCTGGTTTTTGTGAGTTACGTGAAGGTCAATGATCTTAATTTTGTATTTTTATAAAGCTAACTTTGTATGCTTCAATTTTGCTTAATAATTTGTACTCAATATCTTCAGATTTAAGAAAAAAACAGTATTAAACGAAATTACAAGCCATGTGCGATTTTTTTGCTCTCAAGTGTATTTAAATCTGACGATATCTCACTAAGAAGAAACACTTCTAAGGGGTTACAAAAATAACTAATATAACTTCACGTAATTAATGGACACCCCAAACGCTTAGGAAGAGTCGCGTCAGTGTTTTAAGCTCATGAAAAACATAATAAATTGTTACTATAAATTGTAGTAAAAAAAAACTATTTAAAATCTGGATTCTTATCAGGTGTGCATGTTCTTTTAACTTTTACAAATACATTATCTTACATCTTAAAAAATAATATTTACACCTACATAATACAATGAGTTATTTCCAATCTATGTACAATGAAGCACACATCAATTGGATTTCACTTTATACTTCCACAAAATACATAAGAAAAAGCTAATGTTTCTTTTCAGTAGTCTTTTTTCAAAGACTAGTTTTTCCTTTGGCCACCATTTTATGCATCTTGTGCATAGGTATCTAAATAGCTTGTGTAGTATGTAGATGGTGAGCACAGCTAGCGCAGTGCTGAGCGCTACCACGTCGAGTAGCATGTGCTGTGGGTAGGACAGGTCCAAGGCTGGCGACCGAAGGTGAGCAGCCCCCTTGTGCCTCAGTACATATTCTATCCAGTATACTCCCATGTCTAAAGGCTTCATTGGACGGTCCAAAAATATTTCTTTTAACTGTATTGCATTTTCTTTGTATCTGAAAAAGATAATTGCTGACATTAGTAAATTCAGAGATACAACAGATTTATAGATTATAAGATGAGAACAACTGCCCAATTTTACCACTCGTGTGACTTTACTAGTACCACAAACAATATAATACTATACTCGGTTCAAAATAACATTAGAAAATAAAAACCTTTTATTACTGTCCGTTCAACCGATTTTCACTTTTATTACGTTGATGGCATGACGTATTGTAACCACTTTTTTGTTTTAATGAAATCTTTATGTTTACGAATAGAAGTTAAAATCGGTTGAACAGACAGTAAAAAAGGTTTTCTTTAAATTTCTATTCATAACGCGAACAGGGTATAGCATGCAGATCATAGATGCCACATCTCAGACAAAGAAACGCCACATTTTTTCGGCAGGCAGTAACCCATTTTTTCTCGTTTTCGCGTCATTCTGGTACACCTCGCTAGATAGTGTTAGCAGCGACGATACTCCGAACCTACAAACCCTACGAGATAGATCAAAATAATGTACAACAGTATTGTACACCTTAAAAAGATCTACAAAAAAGTCGGCGAAGGTATATGTCTATCTCTTAGGGATAACACACAATAACAATTTTTTATCCTTTAATTTTTGCTAGAAATCTATCTGTCTTGAATTAGAAGTTCATTCAACCACATTTTAGTAGCTTAATAAATGAAAAATATCTCACTTTAAAGTGAGATTTTTTTATTTTGCAAAATTCGGACATTACTTTTTATTAAACTTTACAAATTATATCATCATCTTCCTGCCCTTGCCCTGTTTTATTTGTGGTCGGCGCAATACTCGTCACGCTATCACGAACTCCCTTTTTTTTTCATATCGCTTCTCACACAATCCATCCATCTTTTCTTTGGCCTCCCTCTACCCCTCCATCCATCTACATGTAAACTCATAACTTTTTTAGTAACATGCGTTTCGTCCCACCTTTTCATATGACCGTACCAAGACAAACGATTCCCTTTCAACTTTTCAGTCACTGGCGCCACTTTCAAACTTCCCCTAATATCTCATTTCTCACTTTACCCATTCTCGTCACACCACACATCCATCTTGCCCCAAAATCAACCTAATTTTTACTTTGAATGACTAACTCCAGTGTTAATGCTTCCGAACCAAATCCGTCTATCTGTAGAGTAGTCCGGCGAGTACGTGGATCCGCTGGCTAACTGCGTACGCAAAGCAACTGTCCGATCCGGAGCCTGATTCACGTAAAATCAAACAAGCCAAATATCGTTGAAGTTTTATAGTCGTTCGATCGAAGTCCTATCCAAAAGCGGTATTCACAATCTTTCGACTTATTTCCAGTTGCATTAATAAGTATTCTACCAGGATAATTTAATACAGATTTTTTTTTAATCGACGAATTTCAAACGACTTTAATTCATTAAACCCCGCGCGAACGCCGGCGTTCGCGCACCTATTGTCTTTCTATTGTGTCTGTAATTCTCACGATTGAAAGGTTAAAATCGGTGTCGTTCAAACTCGATTGATGGATGTGAATACGGAAATGGTCTAAACGACTAAATCGCTACGATATCGTTACGGTTTTCATTACGTGAATCGGGCTACAGGTCGTCTGTTACGCTTACGAGATCATAATATTGGCCCATCGAGCCAAATTCGAGCGTGTGTATAACATATCACAAGTACATCACTGCACTTAAATACCACCCACACATTGCTTTTTCATTCGTTGATAATGAAAGCTCTCTGGCCATTTATCTACATATTGTATTATGTCACTAGAGGTTATCTAGGCGGACTTTATTGACTCGAACCACCGAAGCCTCAAAGGTCTGTCATAATTACTTATTAGTAATACTACTAACTTGAACCAGGGGCTTCGCCTACAAAACTCATGCTATGAAAATAACTTAGCCTTTAGCGCTCAGGGATAGTGCAGCTACTTATTAGTGAAAGAATTTTTAGAATCGGTCTAGAAGTTTCAGAGATTACCTCCTACATACAAACAACAAAATACAGATTAAGCAGAATAATGCTACGCACATTGTTTGATGTCATTGAGTGTCAAAAAAACGCGGAAGGATAATGTTGTAATAATTTTGGACATCAGTCGTTTTTCTAGATAATACGTACCGTTGATCTGTGAGCAAAGCTCGTAGTTTTCGACTCCATGTGTATTTGTCTGTATTTTTGAGCGCGACTATTTCAGCGACGCCCCGGTCTGCCATCGCTCGTGCGTTCAGAGCCTGGTCTGCGTAAAGCGGCACCATGAGCATCGGCACTCCACAAGCCACAGCCTCTTGCGTGCCTAGCAGACCTCCGTGAGAAATAAACAACTTCACGTTCGGGTGACCTGTCGGAGTAAATCATGTTTATTGTTTGTCACATGCAACCGATAACTCGCAATCAAAGAGTCGTAATAAAAAAAAATGTATTGATATTAATGAGTCATTGTAAGTATTCATTGATCGCTTCATTCCGAGCTTATCTCAGTCATGTACAAAAACGTGATTAATAGATAAAAAGACTGTCTCCGAGCGTACCTACAGGGGGCGAGTAATAGATATAGCCCTAGTAAAAGTAACAGTGAAATGAATTAGTTAAGTACTTGGGCTGCAAGATTCTTCGACATATTAAAAGGCAAATAAACGAACACAGGTGGGTTTTAGTCAATAAAAGTTTGGCGCCTTTTGCTCCACCCAGAGCGAGAGAAGCTATTTGATGATTTTCCACCTCAAAAAAAGCGGTTAAACATACATAAGGTTGCATGCTGCGGTATCCAGTCCATTGTGTAAGCGTTGTCTGGCACGGTGAGGTTCTGTGCCAGCATGCGCCGGTCCATCTTGATCAGCACCGTCTGGGGCAGTTCTGATAGCACATTGAATATCCGAGACAATGTGTCGCTCGGTATCGTCTCGATTCTGGACATTGATCCGAAGCTCCAGTAGATCACGCCTTCCGTTGATGCGTCCAGCAGCTTTTGCATTTGCTATAAAATAAATTACATTATTACAGTTATATTATCTATAGACTATAATGCTTGAAACCTGACCAGCAAGAGGATATCTTCCTCTCATAGTTTGAGGAGTACACCTAAAAGATTCCTATGTAGGCAAAAACGACACCCATTTTCTTTCTGTCCGTCAGTCAAGACTCATTTTATGTCAAGAGTCATACTCAAGGCTGCTATCTCAAGCAGCAGTGAAAAAATCAAACTTCTAAGTCAACTCAATCTAAAGATAAGGCAGTTTATGTTCTGTTTAGAATATCAAAACCTATATGGTTGATTTAGAATCCTGGAATGCTTTTCTGCTTTGCCTATCAATAAACGCCTGCTGATTACCGTTTGATTTTCCCTATAATTTGTTAATAACAACATTACGAAAACGGCTAAATGAATCATCTTGTGACACTATCTGTTGTCTGGAGGGTCTTAGGTCCTCGCTCGGAGCGATACGCGGTTCTCTATTTCATTTTGAAATGTAGGTTAAAATGTCTTCTTGAATCGACGGACCTCTATTATGAAATAGATGAATGAGTCTGTTTGAGTAGGCATTATTTAAAGGTTAGTATCAGGGATGTTCTCGATATTTTTCGGATCTGGATATAGCGATATTATTTCACTTTTTACACACATGTATGGGAAATTTGTAATATAATTATATGTTTAGTCGATTATGTCATTTCTAAACTGCACATTCAAATCCATAAAGAATGTTTCCGAACGAAGTGTAGGGGATTAGAAAAGAGAAAAAAGAAGAACCATCGAAGAAAAAGAAAGATTTAGAATTATCATATAATACCAGTTTCAGATACGATTACGGATATGAAATTATTTCTTGTGTTTCGATCCAACGGGGCCACTCGAGCTAAACCGAAAAAACTAGTGGCATTGATTTGTTTGTTCAATGTACCCCACGAATTTACTGACAAAATCCAATGTAACTCAACTATTTTGATAGAAATTACAATGAATCGCCTCATGCATCGGGGCCTTCGATTCTATTACACTCGAAATACATAAAAATAATGCTGTACTAATGTATTACCTAACTCCAAGGGATTTTTGACAGAACGGGAGAAATTCAGGAGCAGACAATTGTCTATCTAGCAGGACCCTTTGTAACTTGAGTTCATACGTACAAAAAAAGCATTGTTATGTATTACCAATGTACCTTTGAGTTCTTCACTTTTACCAAATTTTTCGTGAGTTTTCTATATTTTATTTAAAAAAACTACAAAATAATCGTAATCGTAGGTAGCTTATCATAGTAGTATGATAAGCTACGATTACGATTATTTTTTTCAAATAAGTTTTCCCACTTTTACGGTTACGGATATTTTTTTATTTCGGATATCTAGGTTACAGAGCTCCATAACATCCCTAGTTTAATTAAACATGAACTTTCTCAAGAGTCGTGCTATTGTAGATAACTTTATCTTAAATTTTGCCATTTATTTGTTTATGTTGTTTTTCTGACATCATTTTTATTTCTTTGAATCATTTAATTGTATCGATATTGACTCATTGTTATATTGTTTCGCTCTTAATTATGCCATTAATTAGTTGCCAATCTGTAGTACGGGTAGAGACGTCTTAATGAGACTTCAGTTAATAATTTGCATCTAAAAAATTAGGATCGAGTTCGACACTTCCTGTATTTAGTTGTGCTTTTTATTAATTGGGATACCGAGTTATTCCATTTTCAGATTCATGTGGTTTCAAATTCTTGATTTTTTCTGCCTACTGCAAGGCCAAAAGGAAGGGTTATTGATTAAATACATAGTCTTTCTTCTTATGAGGTTAGATACCTAATTACTCGCCCAATTGAAGGTCTATTTTATTATTTATTTAGTTTTTTATTAAGACTACAGAAATCCATTGTGTTAGTGGAGTTATCGGAATAAAATTTACTATGCAACAAAGGTCATAGGTTGCCACAATCACGTACACATTTGCTGACACCACACGACATTTGTGGGTAATACAATATAAACATAACATAATAGAAACTATAAGAATATCATTGTTATTTAGACATGGCGGCAGTCAATTTGGAAAAAGTTTCGAGAATATACACTTCTGGACACATCTATTGGCCCACCTTAGAGTTTAGGTTTCGATGCCCCCTACCGAAATATGATTGCTAGATTGAACAAAAACTGTTGATGCAGTTTTAAACCTGATACATTTTACCATCTTTTTCGATCGTATTGTTTTAAATTTGAATTCAGAATACCATACGACATGGAGCTACGCCTAACAAGTCGGATATGCGCCTTGTTAAAGGCAATTGATTTTTGAATAAAAAACATGTTTTATCAAATAAAGGTTTAATTTAATAACGCGTGTTGCCTCCATGGGCATCTACCACAGCTCTCATACGATTAGGCATAGAGTTTATCAACCGCTCTATGAAATTTTGAGGGATCATCTCCCATTCCTCTTCTATGGCAGTTTTCAACTCATGCATCGTCTGGGCAACTGGCTGACGAGCCCTAACACGTCTTTTTAGCTCGTCCCACATGTGCTCAATGGGGTTCATGTCTGGGCTTCTGGCTGGCCAGTCCATAACTGTGATGTTCACATCCCGAAGATATTCTCTGACGATGCCGGCCGCATGGGCTCTTGCATTATCATGCATAAAAAGGAAATTTGGGCCCACATAGTCCGCGTATGGTATCACGTGAGGTTCTAAGCACTCACGAATGTACCTTTCAGCATTTAATGTTGGCAGCCGTGGTCCTGTAACAACCTCAAGTTGAGTTTTGCCGCTCGCGGATATACCGCCCCAGACAGTCCATGAGCCACCGCCATAAGCAACCCTCTTTTCAAAGCAGCATTGTGCGAAACGCTCTCCCTTACGTCGGTAGACCTTCTTCCTTCCATCATTGCCATGTAACACAATTTTAGACTCATCAGAAAAGAGTACACGGCTCCAATCTTGCTGTGTCCAATTTAAATGACTGCGTGCGAAATGAAGGCGCGCTGTTCGGTGGGCTCGCGTTAGTTTGGGCCCATTAGCTGGCTTGTGTGGTACCATATCGCGTTCTTTTAACCTTCTCCGAACAGTTCGAGCGCTCACAGATACTCCGTGGAAGTCGCGAAGTTGGTTTTGTATCTCAATGGAGGTAAGGTGACGATTTCTCAAGCTGGTCGTCACGATGAATCGATCCTGCCTTTCAGTTGTGACCCGAGATCGTGGCCTTCCTTGGCGACGAACAAAGCCGCCAGTCTCTAGGTACCTCCGATAAACATTTCGGACCGCAGATCGACTTAAATTAGGTTGAGCACTCACGTTTCTTTGGCTGTGTCCGGCCTGAATAAGTGCCACAGCTTGGGCGGCGACTTCAGGTGAAGTATCCATAGATTATTGATAGAACCTCACCTTAATGTTAAGAATAACTAATGTTTGTTGCAAAACCAAAGATATCAATCACTTTTTCAAGAATTAAATCCAAGTAAACCAATAAAACCAAGTTTTCTTAGTATTCGATTGTTTGATATCAACAAACAGGCTCCAAACTGTCTTTTGTTTCTTTAAATTCTGTGTTCGAAATTCAAAAAAAGACTATTGAATGGAATTGTGAATGTGCCAGGTTCAAAACTGCATAAAAACTTTTTGCTCGACCTAATATAAAATTTTAGCTAGGACCAAACGAAACTGAAAATACAAGGTGGGCCAATAGATGTGTCCAGAAGTGTAATAAATATGGAAATAAAAATTAAAACTTTCCTAATTAAGTACCTAGAGAATAGAATAAACTTTATTGTACACCAAAATAGTAACAATTTAAAAAAAACTTAAATCTATGGGTACAATGGCGGTCTTATCGCTTAGCGATATCTATCAACCTTCGGATGGACTATTAGAACTTAAACTAAAAAAACCGGCCAAGAGCGTGTCGGCCCACGCTCAGTGTAGGGTTCCGTAGTTTCCCGTGCGTGAAATAGCCCAAAGTACAGCGCCATCTCACGGGGAATTGTATTAATTTGGGTTACTAATTAATAAATAGGTACCAGAAGAAGTTTTCGGTGGTAATTTTGGATTGCGAGAACCGATTTTAATATTTTTTTTTTTTTTGTTTGAAAGAAGATACGTTCAGGATAATAAAATATGTAAACGAAGTTAAAAAAATGCTTGCATATACGATTATACTACAAACTTAGTCCAGAAATTATTTTATACAACCTTTTTGTCTTTTTTGTACAAAAACTGTTCTTTCCATCAAGTTCAAAATGATTTTCCTAGAAAGTCCTTATAAAGTTCTACTTTTTAGATTTTTTTCATATTTTCTAAACTTATGGTTCAAAAGTTAGGGGGGGGGGGACACATTGTTTTTTTTGGAGCGATTATTTCCGAAATTATTGACATTATCAAAAAATGATTTTAAATGATAAATGATAAACCCCTATTCATTTTTAAATACCTATCCAACAATATACAACACGTTAGGGTTGCAATTAAAAAAAAAATCACTTCCCACTTTACATAAATAGGGCTACCCTAATAAAACCTTTTTTTTTTTCAAATTTTATTTTACCACTTTGTCGGGGTGATTGATATATATATTGGTACCAAATTTCAGCTTTCTAGTGCTTAACGGTCACAGAGATTAAGCGAGGACGGACAGACAGACATGGCGAAACTATAAGGGTTCCTAGTTGACTACGGAACCCTAAAAAGGAAGTAGTCTGTGGTGTACTAATTAGTACAGTGTACATACGATACAAAGATAAAATGTAAAGCTACACAAAAGTGAATACATAAGCTTACAAATACTCTGTGTAGGACCATATAATCATGTTACGTATATTGTGTCTATAGAAATTGCATAATCAACTGTGATGGTTACGATAACTGTTGGAGAACAATAACAATAATTGAGATAATCTGTCTGGGTGACCCAGTGACTTGCGTATGATATGTGCGCCGACCACATGCCGGCCGACTGCTCGCCGATACGAACGACACTTAAAGTGCATTAGGCGTGATTTAATGTGCTGACCAATCACTAATAGTTATATCAGATAATTAATTAGCCAATAAACTCAAAATTTAACTAAACATACCAAGCAACGAGTCTGAGTGCACAGACAAGCCAGAACAGAACTCTCTGGCGCAAACGTACGAGGAGACCCGACCCCAGCTAAACTGCAAAGAGGGTTGGACAAAGTAGAGGAAGGAAACTAAACATACCGATGGTAATTACTCACGCGAGTTAGAACTGGAGAATCATCCAAATGCAGGCCTCCGACTTCAACCAGAGCAGGAACTAGAGGACGGACTTCATTAATGCTGAAATGGCTGTTAGACAGAACCAGACTATAGTTCTGAGCCAAAGACTCCAACTTAGGTCCGGGGCCAAATAACCGATCCGCTATAGCCTGAAAGACACAGTTTGTTAATAACTACTAGATACAAACACCATTCTGTATCTTAAATATTCTAAAGAACTCTACCAACCTGTGATGGAATTTGAGATTTATATCTATATAAAACTTTTGCTAAGACCACTGCCATTGTGTTTGCAAATCTTTCCCACAGTGACATTCGTTGTCCGTATCCGACCATGTAGGACGGGACATAGGCAGTTGCATCAGGGTTCCCTAGTTGATCATTGACCCAGGGAAGTGGTACGCTGGATAGAAAGCCGACCACAGGGGCTCCATATTTCTTGCCGAGGGGAAGAAAACAGTCGCTCCCAAACACTTCAACTATAACCAGGTCGAAGGTCTCTGTTGAGTTGAACAGTGCTTTAACGGCGGGTACTTTGGCTACGGTCTCACAGGCGTCAACGCATTCTTGCATTATCTGTTCCAAGTTCCGGATAAAATCAGGTTTTATGGAATCATGTTGCAATGTAAGATTGTTGACGATTTCAGGTATAGTCCCAGCGAGGCTTATTTGATGCACGTTTGGGAGTGGGTTTTTCTGAAACAACAAAGTTAAAAATTACCAGCGATTACTCGTATTTCTAATTTTAGTATGGTTATAAATAGTCTGCTATATACGACGACGAAAGACTCGATAAACCTCGAGGAGTGGTAAGTGATACGTAAGCCGACATTAATATTCCCTTAGACAAAATGGCGCTATATCTACAAACATTTTTCGATTGCCTGCATATACAGCAAAGTATACATAATAATGTTTTTTACGAAAACATGCAGCCTACAACACGACTTTACACGACAGACTACGTGGTTAATGATATGACCTGTTGATAAAATACGACAGACGTACGAGACTGATTAAAGAGCAACCGAACATGATTATGAAATTAATAAGCAGCAGCCATGCATAAAGTTGTTGCATATAGATCGGAGTTGATATGAACACGAAGTCATATTTTTATTTAAAAAATCTATAAATATTATATAGACGATAAAGTTATACTCAATTATGTATTGTATTCCACAATGTACATGCTTTTGGAAGGGGCGGCCAGATGGGGATGTTGCGGAATACTCGAGCGCGTCTGAAAATCATAATGGAATGGCGGGGGTTTGTTGAGGGCAGCCCGTCAGATTAGAAAAAAAAAATATTCTCGGAAAAACTTAAGTGCGTCAGAAAAGTGTACATTTCAATAATCAGACAATTTGAACGTGGCATAAGCAAATGGGCGAGTCATAAAGTTAGGTTGTAAGGTTCCTTTTAATATTTCGTTAATAAGTTTTTGAGCAGTGGTGGCCGAGTGGTAACGGCACCGATTTAATTCGTAATTAGTTACAAGTTGTAGTAAATCGGTGCCGTTACCACTGCTGAACCGAGCTAACTCGGTCGCGAGTTCAAACACAGCCAGGCATATTACTTTGTGTAATTTATTTCATCACCCTGCCCTCAACAAGGTGAAGGAAAACATCGTGAAGAAACTGGCATGTCCTGGAATCAAAAATTCAAAGATATGTGACTTCCACCAACCCGCGCTGGGCCCGTGGTGGATTACGGCCCAGTCCCTCTCTTAGAGTGGAGGCCCAGAAGTATGAACATTAAAAGGCTGCTTATGTTACAAGTTTTGGTTTTTACCACAGTTTGCTATGATAATTTTTTTAGGAACGTTGAAAGTTTTACACTTATCGATGATTTTAGCTACATCGCCCCATGAAAACCGCCAGATTATAGGTTTTTCGAGTCCAATGTTTTATCTGAAACTTCGGACGATTTTTTCCTTGTCTGACCGCTGCGATGCTCCTCTAAACAAACCAAAGATCTTTAGATCAAGGTCGTTTTTTAAGATCTTTTTTTATTTCATCTTGATTTCGCTGATTACAACATTGTGGGAAGAATGTCGGAAATATAAATGATACAGAAAAAAGTGGCTGGACCTTCTGGGAAGATCAACAATGCAGGTTTGACTAATCTCGTCACAATAACTGCTGTCAATTTCATTAATATCGAAGCTTTTCAGGAAGATCATCATTAAAGGGATGCAATTTGACATACATTTTCACTGTTTTTCGTACAACCGCTCTTAAGCGATTATGGCATTATTACACCTATTTCATTAGATATGTTGGAAACGCAGTATCGTGTAGATATTATCTTGGCTTCTATTGAAATCAATTTATAAAGTGTAAAACTAATCCAGTAAAGACCTCTGAAAATCACACTTTATAACTTCCTCAAAAATTAAAAAAGTCAAAAAGTCTTGCAAATTTTATCAAGTTTCTAAATGACGACAACTTTTTCATAACCTTTCAAGGTTTTAAAAAAAAACACGTATTTCTTAGAACAAGTTTTGTAAAATATTCAAGTAAAACACATCCGTGTTTTACTTGAATATTTACCGAATGCTAACAGAGTTTTCAGGCGTTATCTCTCCTTTTTCGTGTTGTTTTCGTCAAACATCGCGTTAGATTGCGTTAGATATAGTAACAAGCTTTTAAACCATGCTAGGTATTGACTATAGATGAGTGGAAAAGCAGCCTCTTAAAACAGGTCGCAATTTTTTCAGAAAGGGGTTTTTCTTTCCTAATTAAAAAGTAGGTATTTATGATAATATGTCAATTGTGGTTATTCTAATAGATCAGTAGGTTTATAAATAACAAGACTAAACATTTTTAAATGGATATTGTCATCTATAGGTATATATATAAAAGAAAGTAGTGTTAGTTACACTATTTATAACTCAAGAACAGTTGAACCGATTTGGCTGAAATGGGTGGGGACTTAGTTTAGAACCAGGATACGGACATTGGACTTTTTATGCGGACTTGAAAATCTTGTAATGTGTTTCCGCCTCCATCACAGAGCGGGAGAAATCATTGGATGATTTACTCAACTGAAGAGAAAAGAAAATCTATCCATCTTCACTAATAATAACTATTATAAAGAGGTATAGTTTGTTTTTTTTTTCTGTTTGTAGAAGGTAATCTCTGAAAGTCCTGATCCGATTGCTGAAATTATTTCACTGATAGAAAGCTGCTTTATCGCTGGTGACATAGGAGGCTGTATTTAATGTAGGCGGGTAGGCGGGTGAAGCCGCGGGCAAAAACTAGTAGGTATATTAAAAACTTTTTACAAAAAAAAAATTAAACCGACTTCAATGTAAAAACACACTGAAAAGTACAAAATAACTTTAATTTCGAAAGTCGGTGTTTCTATAATAGATAGTTTTGTCTCTTCGTTATTTAACACTGACTTCCGAAATTAAAGTCATTTTGTACTTTTCAGTGTGTTTTTTGCATTGAAGTCGGTTCAATTTTTTTTGTATAAAGTTTTTTATTTTTTACTTTTTAGTTATGGTAGGTATACTACTAAAAAGTACCCCTCAGCCAAACTTAAATACCTTATAACCAGAATGCATCTCATAACGTTTCTAATAATCCCAAACACGGTTAAATTACATTTATTTACTACTTCCGGCTTCATCACCAGATCAGTTTAGGTTTGATACATCCCCTCCCTCCCCTCCCTATGTTCTTTCAGTCAGTCATCGACTACACGTATAAAGAAAGCAATTTTACTTGTTACGACAATTCTGCTGTGATTCTATAAGGAGTTCTGTGCCATATCATCGAAGTTCATGATCAGATCACAACAATATGTCTATGAGGTCAACTTGGAAGCATAACCTTTCAATAAAAAAAAAACAAAATCGGTCCACAATTGACCGAGATATCGGTGAACATACACAAAAAAAAATACATTCAGCCGAACATAGAACCTCCTCCTTTTCGAAGTCGGTTAAAAATGAATCCCAATCCCTATTTCCCGTCACGTCAAGACGCGTGAACAGCTGGATCAATTCAGCTATTTGTTTGCGAAATATTGTCAGGAAAATGTTTTTACGGAAAGAAAAATTAAAGCGTTTGATAGTTCATTGCTAAGACAGGACACCGTCCGTCGAGTCAGCTAGTCATAAATACTTTTAAACTAGGAATGAAAATACCTCTTTCTGCATTATGTGCAAACTGTCAGTTACAACAATGTTCTTCCTGATAAGGCTGCATATTATTGTGTAGGTATAGTAGAAATCAGTCAAATGAGCGGTCATTAGGCGGAATCTTAAGTGGCTCAGTAATTAAAATTCCGGAACAATGCTCGCCGGGGTTGCTTCTTTGATAGGGAACGGTCACCATGCTTAGATCCGATACGGGAAGCCAGAAACCCGTAACGCTAACAACCAGTCTACCCTAAGGGTGTTTTACCACGCTTATATTAGCTTCACCTGTATGTTTGTAACCAACGCCTTTGAGCTCGATTTTGACCTACTTTGGGTCATCAGATTTTCTTCAAACTTTGCACACCCATCAAAGACTGATGACAATAGAATAATCCGTTTTTTTTAGTGAAAAATAAAAATATAGTTTAAAAAAACTAAAAATACACGCTTTCATAGCATATCAAACTAAAAAGTGTAAAATAATTTTACACTTTTTTTTTTACGAAAAATATGGCACAAAGCGCCCCACGCTTTTTTCACAATGATATTAATATTTTTCGTTCATTATTAGAAATATTAATATTATTTCATTATATAAATAGAAATAGTAATATTGAAAATTATTTTACACTTTTTAGTTTGATATGCTATGAAAGCGTGTATTTTTAGTTTTTTTTTAACTATATTTTTTTTATATCAAAAGATAACGCATGCGGGATTGCTTCGCACTCGTAACCCTCACAAATGTCTATTTCATACAAGTATTTATTGTAATGCGTGGAATACGCTCGCGAAACACGCAGAATATTTCAAAATGCAAATTAACGCTTTTTGCATTTTGAAATTTTCTTCATGCGAGGCAATCCCGCATGCGTGATGAAATCCGCACAGCACTAAAAACACTCTAAGGATAGTAGAGATAGGGATATCATCCAAAGGTTGGCGGTAAGAGATGCCCTGAGCGATAACACCACCCATTGTACACTCGTTTTTATAAATTTTTGTCCTTTTTTTTATGAAGCATATAATAATAATATATTATAGGTTTTTGCCCACGACTTCGTACGCGTGAATGTCGGCTATAGCGGGCGCGAACTCAAAGTCGAAGTCAGATAATATAAGTAGCCCATGTCCTTCCATAACGTGCAAGCTTATTCCGTACCATGTTAAAATCGTTTGAATAGTTTAAGAAAGTGTAAGGGACATACATAGTTACTTTACATTTATAATACTAGCTTTTGCCAGCGGTTTTGCCCGCTTGAAAATAGAAAATACGTATAACCATTGTGATAAAGCAGTATTCTACTGGTGAAAGAATTTTGTAAATCGTTCGCCTAGTTCTTGATTTTTTTTAATTACAAAGTACAAAAAAAAGGCAAAACTTTTATCTTTATATATAATTAATAGATAGATTTGTGCAAATGTTCTTATACTTTTTGTTACCTTGTTTTCTTGATAAGGTATATTTTATTTTTTTGTCCATATATGCTACGTTGTCTTTCCACCACCCTTGGTTGACTGTTTGAGAATGCCTAAGGTATTCAGTCCGCCTTTGTATCTTATGTTGCATGAAGTTAATAGTTATCTTCTGTATATACTTATAACAGCGAAATGCCACTCACATTAATCACGAAATCTCAGAAACTGTTACACCTACAAACTTAAAATTTGGCAGGTAGGTTCCTTATAGGATGTAAACATCCGCTAAGAACGGATTTTCCGAAATTCGCCCCCTAAGGGGATGAAACGGGGATCCAAAGTTAGTATGGAGAAACTGACTTCACGCGGGCCAAGGTGCTGGCAGAAGCTAGTAGTTAATAAATAAATAGATAGCCCTAGGTAATCTACCAATTACGAGTGGGATTCCAGGTAACAACACAGGTTGACCAGTAAATGGGATGTAGTGGTCAGGGCAGTCCCACCGCGTAAAAAACTGGTATACAGTTACATTCGGTTGTACTGGCAATAGACCCGAAGATATTAGGAAAAGGTAAGCAGATGAATAACGTCGGACATTAGTAAGATTCAGTCTAGTTGAGAATTAACAGGAACACAAAAAAAGAAAAGAGAAACAGTTACAGAGTAGTGTCATCCTGACGCTGTTGATGAAAAGTTGACAACAAAGTTTTCGTAATCACTCAAACGTACTCCAAGTCGATGGTTCCGGGATCAAACCACCCATTTTTAGGGTTCCGTAGCCAAATGGCAAAAATCGGAACCCTTATAGATTCGTCATGTCTGTCTGTCTGTCTGTCTGTCCGTCCGTATGTCACAATGACTTTTTTCCGAAACTATAAGAGCTATATTGATGAAACTTAGGGTGAGTTACACCATTTAATTTCAACGATAACCAAACCATAACCAGCCGTGAAACGTCCGCCTATTGGTCAATTCGACGATTTGACAACTGTAAACGGCTTTGTTATCGTTATAGTTAAATGGTGCAACTCACCCTTAGTGAGTAGATGTATTTTGTAAACCGTTAATTAAAAAATTAAGATTTCCATACAAAAGTAGAAAACAAACAATAAATTTTGGATCCCCATACATAGAACTGAAACGCAAAATTTTTTTTTTCATCAGACCCATACGTGTGGGGTATCTATGGATAGGTCTTCAAAAATGATATTGAGGTTTCTAATATCATTTTTTTCTAAACTGAATAGTTTGCGCGAGAGACACTTCCAAAGTGGTAAAATGTGTGTCCCCCCCTGTAACTTCTAAAATAAGAGAATGATAAAAAAAATATATGATGTATATTACCATGCAAACCGCCAACGAAAATTGGTTTGAACGAGATCTAGTAGGTAGTTTTTTTTATTACGTCATAAATCTAAGAAAAATACACTATTATTAAGGGGCCGGCGGAGGATGAATTTCCATACAAACGTAATACCACGCTCATTTGCAGTTGGAGCATATATCCAACATATTATGATGATATTCGGTTAAAGACAATATTTATCTAGGTTCCTACGTCGAGAATATTACAAATATTGTTATTTTTAATACAAGAAAAGCCAAATGGCATGTTTTGCCATTTACGCTATAAAAAAGTGCGAAATACAATTTGCTTAAATTTCTTTTTGTTTTTTTAAAAAAGAAAGACGTAGGAACCTAGATAAATATTGTCTATAACCAAATATCATCATAATATGTTGGAAATATGCTCCAACTGCAAATGAGCGTGGTATTACGTTTGTATGGAAATTCATCCTCCGCCGGCCCCTTAAAACATCGATCAAAGTTACAACGAACTACAAGAACTTTTATATTACGTTACTTGCTGCTACGGAACCCTTCATGGGCGAGTCCGACTCGCACTTGGCCGGTTTTTTTAAGTACTTTCTTCTGTCTGATTACGAATTTTTTAAACAATTTTATCTTTGACCCTCAACTAACCTAGGTTGGAATTACGAAAGCCCGTACTGCGCGTAGAGTTCATCATTATCATTTTGAATGCACTCATATAGATCTATTTGACCGTTACTTCACATTTCACTTATTGTCAATCACTATCGGAAAGTGCATATTATCTGATCATTGACCTGTACCATCATGACTATTACCTCATTGACCACTGTCAATAACCCTTCTTGTAGCCGGGTAAAAACATAAATATTGGTATCACTAATAGTCAAAAACAAGTAACTATCCTTAAGTTCAGAGGAAACTTTCAAGTAACAGATTATTATCCGGCAGTATACTCGGTTCGGTTTGGACTTAACCGAATATGTATTCGGTTATTCGGTGAAACCACTATTCGGCGCATCTCTAATATTAATGAAAGAAAGACATTTCCAGGGGTGTTTGCCGTAACCCTAAGTTTGTCATGGGAATGCCATGATGAATGAGTTACTACGGCAACCACATGCGCTCTAAAAGCTGTAATCAGCTCGTTTCGAATTCCATATATCTTAGTGCAGTCGTTCGGAGAAAAAATAATTTTAGATAAGGTAATATCGCACTTAATTTATGTAATATTGTTTCTGAATTTTGCCAAAAAAACATCATTCATCATTTCTACATCACGCACTTTCTTTGATACTTATACCTATGTCATGTCCTAAGTCAATTCACTAAAAAGTGCAAAATAACTTTAATTTCAAAATTTGTTTTTTTTTTTATCTTTCACTTGGTAGTTGTAAGTAGTATCCGACATGTAAAACTTAATAGTGTACAATTCTAGAGCAGTTCCAGGTAGTTACAGGTATCACGACGTATTACAAGGCGATGCGATTAAAAAACCTCGCTGTAACATAATGCAGCTACCCCACATTCAGCCAGATTTCAATTCGGCTGAAATAAAGTACAACGCATTGTATGCGCACTTCACATTCGTCAGAGCGGCTTAGAACGTAGAGCCCACATATCGATACTCGCAATACGGCGTGTACGATAAGAGTATGACTGCGACATAGATATTGCAATTTTTTTATTTTTTTTTATTCGTATAAACTAGTGCTTGACTGCGATCCCACCCGATGGTAAGCAGTGATGCAATCGATGATGGTGAGGCGCACTAGTTTATTAAGAGCCTATTCACTCTTACCTTAAAGACGCCTAAATTATAAACAATTATAAATTATAGACAAAATGCATCTTATGACTATTCTAACGAGCCAAAACACTGCTAGGATACATTATTTTTACAAATTGAAACCATTTATTTAAAATCATAAGAAGTCGCTTAGTTATCTGAATCGAGATATCTCATCGCCACCCATGAAGTATTTATCACTAACTTCTGTTAGCAGCTTCGCCCACGTACATAATATATAGCCTATAGCACTCAGGAATAATAGGTAGATTTATTGATTGTCTGGCAGTTAGTTAATTTTAATTAATTTGTGTAATATAGTCGACTAGCCTTTTGGCGCCCATAGAAAATTCCGTTTTAGTTAGGATACTAAACCTTTTTTAAACGATGACAACACCTTCGAAACCGATGTCCAAATGAATGGTGTTTTCATCGCCCTACATTTTAGTAAAAATATAAAATATTTCATTAATTTTATTTAATATTATTAAATAAAAATAAGACCTAGATTTTTTTAAGAATTCCGCTTAAATACCTGAGGCCAGTTAGCCGTTTCTGCTGTCATTACGTACATTTTAATTAAAACATATATTATAATACATAGTTTTAGTAAATAAAAATTATTCTAAATTAAAGTAAGACCTAGGTTTTTTAATAAGTCAGTTGATTTGTGTCCAACTGGTGTTCCTACTGTTGCTGCAAAAGCTATTTTCACGTCACTCGGGTAACTGTGATAGCGATTCACACAGGTTTTATCTATTTTTAATAATTAAGTTCATATCAAAGAGAAAACCCAATGCAAATGAAAAATTATAAAAGGTAAAAAAGAGTTTGCTCATCGTATGGATGACACAAGTACATACCATTGGGAAGTGCGTGACGACTGTGAGGTGGTGGTCCCTCCGCGCCAGCGCGTCCAGCAGCCGCCCGTACATGGCGTGGTGGCTCTTGGTGTTGGTGGGCAACACGGCGAGCAGGCGGGCGGCCCGCGCCGTCGCCGCCCACATGAGAATCAGCCATAGCAGCCGCGGCCTCATCTCTCTGCTGCTCGTCTCGGTTTGCGAGGCCGTCTAGCCTGAAACCGCCGAACTCCCCTACTGCTGATAAAGGCGCACGTCACCGCAGATAACAGGAGCCACGGGTATCTCCTATCCGCCACTCGCGCTCCCCGGGTCCGCCCTCTCGCTAGGGAAACTTTCTACGAAAACTTTTTCTCATTGTCAGTTCGATTTGCGGCGCAAGAGACATTGTGAAATTCCGCTGTTAGAAAATAGCACAAAGTGATTTTAATTTGTTTTTTAAAATGATAAATGATGCAAATATGCAATTCAGTACAACGTGATTATAGTGCGTGAGTGACTTGTGTGTAATATGAACAGAGCGTATGTATAGAATTCACGGTAATTCATCAAAATTAACAGAAGTGTAACATTTTGATCATTACCAAAAGCTCTATCTTCTTCAAACGTTCGAGTAGTGTCGGTATAGGTTGTACCGGAGCTCCTCAATTGACAGACTCCTGACGCACAAATAACGTTTTATTTTTCAAGAATAAAATAACAAAATAACCCCGCAACAACAACATAAAATCAATTCATTGGGTGCAACAAACTTAGTGGTGTCCTATTTGTCAGTCAAGGTGAAACATGCGTTCGTGCATGCGTCTTATATAATCAAGCAAGTGCAATGGCCTGTCGTTATGTAAAATTTATATCTTCGTTTATAATGGTTGGAATACCCAATAACCCATTAAGACAACTAAAATATTTACCGTCGGACAGCAAGAATTTGCCTATCTTCTAAAAATAGGTAAGCAAACAAGATTTATCGTAATATTTCTCTTTAATAATTTTATGTATCCGGATCTCTCCAGGAGTCTGATAGTTGATCCAAAACACCTTTAGTACACAAAGCTTTGTATTTTCTTAATAATAATAATAAATACATAAGTATTGTTACGCCATTAAACGTGAACCCGCCATATCTCCGAGAAAATAAAGAGTAGCTCGTAATAATTAAAACGCATTGCTGTTCGAAAGGTCTAGAATGGTTGTGCGTAGCCAGGCTTAGAAAAATCTCGAAACATCCACAAAATACCTACAAGTAGTAATAGGTATTCATCTAACCGACAAGGGAAATGGTACTCTCCGACGTTAACAATAGAGTCGAAATTCGCATGAAAGTGACTCTTATTACCACGAGCCATAAAAATGATTTATGAGTTCGAGAAGCGATTCAATTGTTCTGGAATTCTGGATAGATCCGGGGATGTCGGTATCTAGAATTTTCTTGGCTCCGCATATAAATACGAGCCCCCGGCCGGAAGCGAGTCAGTTGTGATTTCGACTGCGATCAAGAGCGAACTACCCTAGTACTTGAAGTGATTTTATCTAACGACCTAAGCGATAGTGTAACGGTACTCTAGTGTTAATTGCGATTCGGATTATTGTTGACTGGACTATTTTGTTATTGTTAGTGGAGAATAAAGTTGTCTCTTAGTAAATCGGCATTTGATTACCCACGTACGTAACAGTATGTTCTTTTTTAACGACTTCCAAAAAGAGATAGAGGTTGCATTTTTTTTTGTGTTTGTTACCTCTTAACTCCGTCATTTATGGACCGTTTTGCAAATTTTTTTTCCCCTTACATGTTATGCTTCCAGATTAGTCACATTTTTTTCGAAATCCAGTTCTAATGATGGGATCCATGAGGAATCGAGGGAACTCCTCAAATATATAGTTATTTTGGTACTTTTATTGAAGACTTATACATTTACAGTCAAAAAGTGACATTTGATGAAGTGGAACTGGTGAAGAAGACCAGAAATGGCCAATGGAACTTCATACTCAAACAGACATCACAATGAACCAATGAACATAGTTAAGCGACTATGACAATACAAATAAATGAATAGTTCTGAATAGTTATGTTGAAAATGGTTTCATCGAAGTGATCTGATGATGATGATGGAGCCGGAAGATAGGCACCGGAACGGAACTCCGTAATTAATCAATGTATCCTAGCCGTGTTTAGGCTTATTAGAATTGTCATGAGATGCACTTTAGCTATAAGGTACTATCGAACTGATCTGATGATGGAGGTGGAAGGTGGACACGGGAACTTCATAATAAAACAATGTATCCTAGCAGGGTTTGGGTTAATTGGAATTGTCATGAGAAAAAGGTACTCTGGCTACAAGTGTATTGCAACTAAAAAGTGTGAAATAAAAACTTTTACAAAATAAAAAATATAACCGACTTCACTAAAAGAATACACTAAAACGATCAAAATAACTTTAATTTCGGAAGTCTGCATTTGTCACCCCAGTTTTCAAAAAAGGTTTTAAGTCGGATATTTCTAATTATCGACCTATATCTAAGGTATGCTTGTTCTCCAAAATCCTTGAACGCATTGTTTTTAATAACGTATACGCTGCAATGAAATGTAACTTTGGTGATGAACAGCATGGTTTTCTAAGAAAGCGGTCCACTACATCCAACTTAATCTTATCTCATGAGTTTATATCCCATGCTATGGATGAGCGTGCACAAGTTGACGTCATTTATACTGATTACAGTAAATGTTTTGATCGTATTGATCACAGACTGCTCTTGGAGAAGCTATTAAAAGCCGGGATACACGGAGACTTGTATCGTTGGTTCTCCTCTTATATTGATAATAGAACACAGGCTGTGGTGCTTCAGGGATACACATCTGGATGGAGTTTCGTGCCCTCTGGTGTCCCTCAAGGTTCAATTTTAGGATCTTTACTATTTACTCTCTTCATTGCTGACGTCAAACACTGTTTTGAAAATAGTTATACAAGGTGCAGTTTTAAAACTGCACAATATTTCAGGAGGTTGTAATAAAACTCATAAATAATCATGTAAAAATACGAAACCTGGTCAATAATCAGTAATACTTGTTATTTAATTTTTTAATTACACTAAACTAAATCGATTGATCGATGGCCGCGGGGGCGTGGCTAGGGTGTGGCGTGCGGGATGATGATTGGATGATACATTATTTATGAAACTATCGTTGCGAGTTAGTGTGTGTGAAAACGCCCTTTATTGTTCCGTGTTTGTGTGTGTGAAAAAAAGCGCGGTTATAAAAAAAAAAAAAATTACCTACTTATTTTATTATTGATTCGGGTCGAGAATCACTAACATAATTACCTCCTGAAATATTTTGCAGCTTCAAAACGACACCTTGTATATTACTTTATGCTGACGACATGAAAGTTCATAAAATTATTAGAAACATCTCTGATACACACCTATTGCAAGCCGATTTAAATAGGTTTGAAGAATACTGTAGACTTAACAGACTAGAATTAAATGTTTCGAAATGTTTTCACATATCTTTCACACGGCAAAGATCTATAATTGATTCCACATACAAACTTTACAATAGTGACATAGGGAAAGTTAATAGTATTAGAGATCTTGGTGTAATACAAGATAGTAAACTACTTTACGATCAGCATATCGATAGTATAGTGAATAGGGCGTCAAAAGCTCTTGGTTTCATAATGAGAACCTCAGCCAGTTTTCGATCACTAAAACCGATCAAAGTATTATATTGTTCGTTCGTACGCAGCCACCTCGAATATGCATCTCAGGTCTGGAACCCTCAATATGGGATATATAAGTCTCGTATTGAGGGCATCCAGAAGAAGTTCCTTAAGTTTCTTGATTTTAGAGCAAAACAAGTATCTGATAACGACACTCACCGATGCAAAAGATACCATTTTCTACCGCTTGTCCAGAGACGTGATATTAATGATGTGTGCTACTTGATTAATATTGCAAATGGTTCAATTGACTGTCCTGAGCTTGTCTCAAAATTGTCAATACGCACTAATCAGATGGGACTGCGACAGCGACCACTTCTGCATGTACCTAGTGCAAACACCAATTATAGGCGTAATGCATTTTTTCTGAGAGCCAGTCGCAGTTTTAATAAGATTTCATGTGAACCCGGCATTGACCTCTTTTGCACGAAAGCGGGCACAGTTAGGAAGCACTTAGCAAAGTCATTTTTTGAATAACCAGCACCTATTTGCACGTAAAACATAATATTATTGTTTGTTAAAATTATTGAAAGTTTACCAACTCTGTGTCAGCCTTGTGGGACCAACATTGGTTTTTTTTTCGTCATTATAACTACCTACATGTGGAAGCTTGTAATTAGCAATTTAATTACCTACTATTGTCACTATGTTGTTATTAGTCTGTAAGCTTTCCTAAAATGCGAAAAATAAATAAATAAAAAATAAATAAGTCGGTGTTATATAAGAAACAAACAATAGCGAGAAAAAAACTACTGAGGTGTCAAGGGACACCCGGATGGAACGAAGTTCCGTTCTGGCTTGCTTTCTTTAAGAGAGAGAGAGATAGACAGACAGAGACACATGCGCACGCCGCACGGCTTACAATAGCTTACTATAGCAAAAAGTGTCGTTACAACTTTTCGTGAGAATTTTTTCCGTCTAGCCAACACAATATAACTAAAAAATACTATCCTGTTTTATGTACATTTTGACAGCACTATTTCAACATCTTCGAAACCATGAAAACGACACTCATGACGAAAAAGTTGATAATTTCTGACAGCCGCCATCTTAGATTTACATTTTGACAGCACTATCGGTTTCAACACCCTCGAAAACCACGAAAACGACACCCATGACGAAAAAGTTGATAATTTCTTGCAGCCGCCATCTTGGATTTACATTTTGACAATACTATCGGTTTCAACAGCCTTGAAAACCATGAAAACGACACCCATGACGAAAAATTTAATAATTTTTTGCAGCCGCCATCTTGGATTTATATTATGACAGTACTATCGGTTTCAACACTCTCGAAAACCATGAAAACGACACCCATGACGGAAAATTTGATAATTTCTTGCAGCCGCCATCTTGGATTTACATTTTGACAGTACTATCGGTTTCAACACCCTCGAAAACCATGAAAACGACACCCATGACGAAAAAGTTGATAATTTCTTGCAGCCGCCATCTTGGATTTACATTTTGACAGTACCATCGGTTTCCACGCCCTCGAAAACCATGAAAACGACACCCATGACGAAAAAGTTGATAATTTCTTGCATCCGCCATCTTGGATTTATATTTTGACAGTACCATCGGTTTCAACACCCTCGAAAACCACGAAAACGACACCCATGACGAAAAAGTTGATAATTTCTTGCAGCCGCCATCTTGGATTTATATTTTGACAGTACCATCGGTTTCAACACCCTCGAAAACCATGAAAACGACACCCATGACGAAAAAGTTGATAATTTCTTGCAGCCGCCATCTTGGATTTACATTTTGACAGTACTGTCGGTTTCAACACCCTCGAAAACCATGAAAACGACACCCATGACGAAAAATTTTATAATTTCTTGCAGCCGCCATCTTGGATTTATATTTTGACAGTACCATCGGTTTCAACACCCGCGAAAACCATGAAAACGACACCCATGACGGAAAATTTTATAATTTTTGCAGCCGCCATCTTGGATTTATATTTTGACAGTAAAAGTGTCGGTACAATTTTTCGTGAGAATTTTTTCCGTCTAGCCCCCTTTCACAACGCGCGATAAGGAACTTCGTTCTAAAAACTACTGAGGTGTCAAGGGACACCCGGATGGAACGAAGTTCCGTTCTGGCTTGCTTTCTTTAAGAGAGAGAGAGATAGACAGACAGAGACACATGCGCACGCCGCACGGCTTACAATAGCTTACTATAGCAAAAAGTGTCGTTACAACTTTTCGTGAGATTTTTTTCCGTCTAGCCAACACAATATAACTAAAAAATACTATCCTGTTTTATGTACATTTTGACAGCACTATTTCAACATCTTCGAAACCATGAAAACGACACTCATGACGAAAAAGTTGATAATTTCTGACAGCCGCCATCTTAGATTTACATTTTGACAGCACTATCGGTTTCAACACCCTCGAAAACCACGAAAACGACACCCATGACGAAAAAGTTGATAATTTCTTGCAGCCGCCATCTTGGATTTACATTTTGACAGTACCATCGGTTTCAACAGCCTTGAAAACCATGAAAACGACACCCATGACGAAAAATTTAATAATTTTTTGCAGCCGCCATCTTGGATTTATATTATGACAGTACTATCGGTTTCAACACTCTCGAAAACCATGAAAACGACACCCATGACGGAAAATTTTATAATTTTTTGCAGCCGCCATCTTGGATTTATATATTGACAGTACTATCGGTTTCAACACCCGCGAAAACCATGAAAACGACACCCATGACGGAAAATTTTATAATTTCTTGCAGCCGCCATTTTGGATTTATATTTTGACAGTACTATCGGTTTCAACACCCTCGAAAACCATGAAAATGACACCCATGACGGAAAATTTGATAATTTCTTGCAGCCGCCATCTTGGATTTATATTTTGACAGTAAAAGTGTCGGTACAATTTTTCGTGAGAATTTTTTCCGTCTAGCCCCCTTTCACAACGCGCGATAAGGAACTTCGTTCTAAAAACTACTGAGGTGTCAAGGGACACCCGGATGGAACGAAGTTCCGTTCTGGCTTGCTTTCTTTAAGAGAGAGAGAGATAGACAGACAGAGACACATGCGCACGCCGCACGGCTTACAATAGCTTACTATAGCAAAAAGTGTCGTTACAACTTTTCGTGAGATTTTTTTCCGTCTAGCCAACACAATATAACTAAAAAATACTATCCTGTTTTATGTACATTTTGACAGCACTATTTCAACATCTTCGAAACCATGAAAACGACACTCATGACGAAAAAGTTGATAATTTCTGACAGCCGCCATCTTAGATTTACATTTTGACAGCACTATCGGTTTCAACACCCTCGAAAACCACGAAAACGACACCCATGACGAAAAAGTTGATAATTTCTTGCAGCCGCCATCTTGGATTTACATTTTGACAATACTATCGGTTTCAACAGCCTTGAAAACCATGAAAACGACACCCATGACGAAAAATTTAATAATTTTTTGCAGCCGCCATCTTGGATTTATATTATGACAGTACTATCGGTTTCAACACTCTCGAAAACCATGAAAACGACACCCATGACGGAAAATTTGATAATTTCTTGCAGCCGCCATCTTGGATTTATATATTGACAGTACTATCGGTTTCAACACCCGCGAAAACCATGAAAACGACACCCATGACGGAAAATTTTATAATTTCTTGCAGCCGCCATTTTGGATTTATATTTTGACAGTACTATCGGTTTCAACACCCTCGAAAACCATGAAAATGACACCCATGACGGAAAATTTGATAATTTCTTGCAGCCGCCATCTTGGATTTATATTTTGACAGTAAAAGTGTCGGTACAATTTTTCGTGAGAATTTTTTCCGTCTAGCCCCCTTTCACAACGCGCGATAAGGAACTTCGTTCTAAAAACTACTGAGGTGTCAAGGGACACCCGGATGGAACGAAGTTCCGTTCTGGCTTGCTTTCTTTAAGAGAGAGAGAGATAGACAGACAGAGACACATGCGCACGCCGCACGGCTTACAATAGCTTACTATAGCAAAAAGTGTCGTTACAACTTTTCGTGAGATTTTTTTCCGTCTAGCCAATACAACTAAAAAATACTATCCTGTTTTATGTACATTTTGACAGCACTATTTCAACATCTTCGAAACCATGAAAACGACACTCATGACGAAAAAGTTGATAATTTCTGACAGCCGCCATCTTAGATTTACATTTTGACAGCACTATCGGTTTCAACACCCTCGAAAACCACGAAAACGACACCCATGACGAAAAAGTTGATAATTTCTTGCAGCCGCCATCTTGGATTTACATTTTGACAATACTATCGGTTTCAACAGCCTTGAAAACCATGAAAACGACACCCATGACGAAAAATTTAATAATTTTTTGCTACCGCCATCTTGGATTTATATTATGACAGTACTATCGGTTTCAACACTCTCGAAAACCATGAAAACGACACCCATGACGGAAAATTAGATAATTTCTTGCAGCCGCCATCTTGGATTTATATTTTGACAGTACTATCGGTTTCAACACCCTCGAAAACCATGAAAATGACACCCATGACGGAAAATTTGATAATTTCTTGCAGCCGCCATCTTGGATTTATATTTTGACAGTACTATCGGTTTCAACACCCTCGAAAACCATGAAAACGACACCCATGACGGAAAATTTGATAATTTCTTGCAGCCGCCATCTTGGATTTATATTTTGACAGTACTATCGGTTTCAACACCCGCGAAAACCATGTAAACGACACCCATGACGGAAAATTTTATAATTTCTTGCAGCCGCCATTTTGGATTTATATTTTGACAGTACTATCGGTTTCAACACCCTCGAAAACCATGAAAACGACACCCATGACGGAAAATTTGATAATTTCTTGCAGCCGCCATCTTGGATTTATATTTTGACAGTACTATCGGTTTCAACACCCTCGAAAACCATGAAAACAACACCCATGACGGAAAAGTTAATAATTTCTTGCAGCCACCATCTTGGATTTACATTTTGACAGTACTATCGGTTTCAACACCCTCGAAAACCATGAAAACGACACCCATGACGAAAAAGTTGATAATTTCTTGCAGCCGCCATCTTGGATTTACATTTTGACAGTACCATCGGTTTCCACGCCCTCGAAAACCATGAAAACGACACCCATGACGAAAAAGTTGATAATTTCTTGCAGCCGCCATCTTGGATTTATATTTTGACAGTACCATCGGTTTCAACACCCTCGAAAACCATGAAAACGACACCCATGACGAAAAAGTTGATAATTTCTTGCAGCCGCCATCTTGGATTTATATTTTGACAGTACCATCGGTTTCAACACCCTCGAAAACCATGAAAACGACACCCATGACGAAAAAATTGATAATTTCTTGCAGCCGCCATCTTGGATTTACATTTTGACAGTACTGTCGGTTTCAACACCCTCGAAAACCATAAAAACGACACCCATGACGAAAAATTTTATAATTTCTTGCAGCCGCCATCTTGGATTTATATTTTGACAGTACCATCGGTTTCAACACCCGCGAAAACCATGAAAACGACACCCATGACGGAAAATTTTATAATTTCTTGCAGCCGCCATTTTGGATTTATATTTTGACAGTACCATCGGTTTCAACACCCTCGAAAACCATGAAAACGACACCCATGACGAAAAATTTGATAATTTCTTGCAGCCGCCATCTTGGATTTATATTTTGACAGTAAAAGTGTCGGTACAATTTTTCGTGAGAATTTTTTCCGTCTAACCCCCTTTCACAACGCGCGATAAGGAACTTCGTTCCAAAACCGACTTGTGTATTTTTTTAAAAGTTTTTTTACATAAAATTTTCAATTCTATTTTATTATTTCTCTCTTTGGATTTTACTGAAATCTTTTTTAGTAGTTGGTGTGGTAATCCGATTTGAACAACCTGTAGTTAGTATCTATAAGTTGTTCAAATCGGTCTTTTGTGGCGCTTAATATCTTGTTCAAAATGCTGGAAATAGTAGTTTACGCTCGTCTTATAGGCCTTTTGAAAAACTCCGACTGGCCCTAAATTATGTTTCGCCGAGAGAACCTTTATTATTTTACCCGTTTAAGTTGTGGGGTATATACCTACAAATAAAAGTTAGCAGTGAGAAAGCACTCTGGTAAGATACCTCTCAGAATAACAATATATCATTAATTACTCTATTTAAACTTTGGCCAATAAAACATAAATAATGAGAATACCACAAAGCTTACCTAACCCAAAAAGCAATCATCGTTCTATAAACCAAAAAGTTATGTACAATGTAATTTACGTATCTGCGGTAGCCCCCCTACAGAGAATACCGGCCTAGTGATATGAAACGATGTTAAGAATGAACTGAGATTACATAATATGCAATTGCAGCAATCTCGGAACTGTCATTTATTTAAGAGTTCCATGGTCTATCTCCGAAGTTCTTAATTAGATCCTCTCCAAAAATGGGACTTCCTGACAAAAGTTGTCTTCCAAACAAAACAGTTTATCAAAATCGGTCATAAATTTTATTGGCGGAGATATCGCTGAATTTAATACCGAATAGAAAAATGTTAACTCGAAAACCCTCCTCTTTTTTTCAAATTGGTTAAAGAGGCGTTAGTGTATTGCAATTTTTCTCGTTGCTTCAAAAAAAATGTGTGCAATTCATAAAAAATAATTTCCCATTAGCTACATTTGTGTCCCTCAGGGAATTGTACTAGCCCCTATGCTTCTAACTCATCTACTGTAAATGATTTAAGCCATTACCGTTTTAAGTTGAAACTGACTGACTGACATTATCAACGCACAGCCGAAACTATTAAGACTAGGATCGTGAAATTTTGCACAAGGTTTCCTTTTGTGACGTAGGTAGGTGATCACTAAGAGAAGACTTTCCAAAATTCACTCCCTAAGGGGATGTAACGGGTGTCCAAAGTTTGTATGGAGAAACCTACCTACAAGCGGGCGAAGCCGCTGGCAGAAGCTAGTCTTACTCTAAAACTAGAATATTACGGACTAAGCAAAATTATACTAAGCTAAGTAAATAGGGTAGTTTCCAGGGTCAAAATAATTACATTTTATTTAGTCCGTATTTTAGATTATAAAAAACTATTGGACACGTATTTTTTCTTTTTTCGATTAAACAAAAAATAACAAAGATAAAGCCCATTAAAGTTACGTGTGACGTCACCCCGTGCGAAAAAATGTAGCAGGTTTAATTTACAAATAAAAAAATACGTGTCCCTTATTTTTGAATAATCTAAAAGACGGACTAATTACATTTTTTACGGCAATTAGCCTATACTATTAGCAAGTTTAAGTACATGGTGTCAATTCATGGGGTTTACTACTCTCACCACTCTACTAGAACTAACATACAGTGAAGCCGAATCATTTCTATAACACTCGTCGGTATACGGAAGTGCAAGCATATTACATCATTCTCGGTTTTAAGTTTCACCTTCCTAATAACCCCTCACAGACACTGAAGAAATGTGCTCTATACTAGTTTAGCTTATTTTATTTGTATTTTTTTTTGTGTGTTAATTCCTACTTTGGGCATCAAGCCCTGCTAAGACAGTCAACGATCAAACAACCATTTTATAAGAGGTTGTACCCCTACATAGAAGTTTTTCATCACCTTTTCTTCTTGTTATCTATTCAAGCTTTCGTAACTTACCTACCTTAAATATTTTCATGAATTTTCCTTCACTATAATTTACCTAGCCTACCTTTTTGTTTTCAAAAACCTCGAATACCGGCGCAATGTGCCGAAAATAAATTATGTAATCAACTATTGTGCAGTAGTATGAATCTGATGCTTTAGCAAAAGAATAGTTTTTAACAATTTCAAACTTTTAGCTATCTTTAAAATTTAAATCCATTATCTCCTTATCCAAAGTAAAATATATAATTAAAGGCAGTTCAGTTTTTGATAATAATATGCTCACTGCGATTCTTTGTAAAATTCTATCACTCGCCAAAGAAGTGATTTATTATCTTACAAGTTTAATTATATAATAATATCCCTCGTTTTACTGCAACTGTTAAAAAAAGTGTTGATAAGATTTGCTTTTACGCTGCTTAACGTTAAACATTTTTTATATTAGTTACCTATAATTCCAGTATACCTCGCATGATTAATGAATATTTTTGTCTATCGTCCGTTTTTTAATTAAAGTCTACGATTTGACAATACGAATGTTGCATGTTTTTTCCATTTCATAAATAGTGAGGTACCGCAACCGGTACTGACCAAAAATCCGGAAAATATTCGTAAAAATCGTAAAAATAATTTCATTTTAAAATTTATGCAACTAATTATGGTCAGGTTTTGTATTTTTTATATTAAATAATATTATCTATACTTATAATAAATCTGTAGAAGTAAAAATTCTGTACATTGAAAATATCAAAAAAAAAAATGGCAGGGGGTGTTACTAGACCAACACCGAACACAAAAAGGTGATTAAATAAAATTTTGTTTGTCTGTCTGTTTGTTCAGGCATCACGCAAAAACTATCGGTTCGATTACGATGAAACTTGGTATTATTCTTTAATATTCTGGGCACCACACAGAGTACTTTTTAGCCCGGAAAAGTATATACAATAAAAACCAACTTAATTTTGTGGTTCGATCCCTAGCCCCGATTACTGTACCAACCGCAAATAATAAGTTTGTCGTAGGTTTTTTTTTTTCGATGGGAAAAATCATCCAATGACAACCCCCGCTCTTGGGCGGAGCGGGAGATAGTGTCAGACCCTTACTGACTAAAAAACCCATCCCGTTCCTTCAAGCCTTCATACCGGGGCTCGAGCGCCCTTTCGGATAACCCTGGCCCCAGTAGGCTTAGACCCGGTTAGGCCCCTGCTGTTGTTGACAACTCCTTGAGGCGCGCGGGAACAGCGCGCGCCGTCGACGACTTGGTCCGGACAGTTACCGGACGGCCGGACAGCGAGCTATCCATTGCTCACTGTCCGCAAGCCCGCGCCTACGGTGGCTGGAAATCAGGATCGGAATCCCGGCGGCGGCGAGAGCGCCGTTGCCTGATGCGGTCGGCCTCCTCCATAGCGAGCATTACTGCTTCGCAGAAGTCGGCGACCGCCTGCCACTCCTCCTCGCTACGGACCATGGCCTCCCTCAACCAAGGCCCGGCGCGAGAGGTCTCCGCCGCCGATCACCCCCACGAAGGCACGGCCATGCTCCGCCCAAGCAGGGCACATCGCGACTGTGTGCTCCACCGTGTCCGCCGGGAGTTCCGCACAGTGGCGACACCCGGGCGTCATTATACTAATATTATAAATGGGAAAGTGTGTGTGTCTGTTTGTCCGTCTTTCACGGCAAAACGGAGCTACGAATCAACGTGATTTTTTAAGTGGAGATAGTTGAAGGGCTGGGGAGTGACATAGGCTACTTTTTGTCTCTTTCTAACCCCCTACAGTAAGGGGAACCGTGTTACCCCGAATTTAACGCGAGCGAAGCCGCGGGCAAAAGCTAGTGAATAAATAATAATATTGTAAAAATATATCTATAAGTCCTCTTCGTGTACTATTTTCGAGCGGATTTAAAAATTGTAGCAATAAAAACGAATTTTGTGTCAGTTTCTTACAATGCAGACATTTGTATTTATAGCTTGACGCAATGATGGACAACTTTTTTAATTTTAAAGCATAAACTGCGACTGTCTCGTCCCGCTCTTAGAAACGAGATATAAAATTGATAAATAATCAGATAGATTGCAGTAAACAGAAATGTTGGTGGGTTAAAGCCACTGCCTAAACTCTCCTTAGTCATACAGCACATTTGCCCTTTTCGTTCGATTGATTAGGTTTCGTATTAGAAGCATGCTTGTCAATGGGTTCGATGGAGCTTTAATCGTTTAGCGTAGTTGTATTTTGACTTCTTCAATGACAGTCTTCATATACACCGTAAATTTTAATCGTTTTAATCCCGTGGAGGATCGATCCGGTACATGAAACACTATCGATTTGTAAAGATAAAATTAAAAAATAAAGTACCTTTTTTCAAAACTCGTATTAATTTACGCATGTACGAAATTTTTAAGAAAACGTCAGCTGAGCGAGTCCAATGACCTGTAGATAGTTTGTACGCAACGCTGACTACGAACCACCATGGACAGACAACAGAAACGACCTGTTGCGTTATAAGCGATTACATACTGCCACGCAACACGCTGCATGTTGCGTATCAAGGCACCTACGCGCGTACCTTGCGGGAGTGCAGATCTGCATCATCGTGCTGGTTTTTTACGCACTCGCAGGCTGCGGGTGACCACAGCTCGCGCGATTCTACTAGTTCCTCGCTATTGCAGCGGGAGCCGCAAACAACTGCGCACACCGCGGCCGTAAAACGCGTCGTAAAATGTGCATGAATTTTTTTATATATATATATATCTTTAGTATTCTACAGAACACAGACATGGGTTAAAACCGCTTCGTGAGTTCTTAGCCTAAGTAAAAGGCCGAGTGTTAAAAAATATGGTAATATTTTTAATTATTTTAGTTTTCAATTCATATTAGACTCTACTATACATAAACACTACAGTATCTTTGTCCAGTTTTCCATAAAGGTTCTATTGTTAAAAAAACCGTCAAATCATCGTCTTTAATGAAAAAATGAACTATATGCATGCAACCATATTTTGTACGCCTCTAGGCATAACATACCGACCTATGAATCTTATTTAAGGTCTGTATTCACTACTGAAGTTAAACAAATAATAAATGATTATGGATTGAACCTCTGGAAATCTACAAATATAAAAGATTATTTTATTAAAATTGTCCATATAGCCAACCGCTTGGTAAAAATAGTTTGGTTTTCAAAAGGGTCTGGTAAAAACAAAAATCTTGAATACAGAGTTACTGTTTTTTTTTTTTATAAAGGTAAAATCGCTGTTACGGAGCCGCAGAGTCGAAACGAAATCCGGGCCAGTGCCTTCAAAATACTCTGACTACGACCGGCTCCTAAGCTCTCAGAGTCTAACTTTCCTAATCACCAACTTAGAGAAATTTGGACTTAGTCCTTGCTCATAAGCACATGGCGAACCTCCGCTACCGCGACAAATCGTGGCACATGGCAGCTTACAGAGCTCCGGAGGGATCTCATGACGGCATGGAATCAGCAACTGTTGCAACCAAGCGTTTTGGGTAAACTACAGTCGCGGCGGATAGGTGTCTTTGAGGAGTAGGTAGTTGGAGAGGCACGAAGATGTCTTCACTTTACACCTGACGCAGGCCCTCATCGGACACGGTTATTTCAGGAGGTTCCTGTTTCAGTTTCGACAGAAATGCGAACGAAGTAGGTTTAAGATTAATCCAGGTGTTTGACATCTAGATTAATGTCTCCACAACAGTTCAGCGATTTTTATAAATGAGAACGTATGTGTTATTAACTTAATGTTAATTATTTTAAGTTATGCCTGAAATTGTTTCAGTTACGAGGTGCAGGTGGAGGTGGAAGGTCGTCGACGCGGGCTGGGCCAGAGTGTACTGACCGTGCTGGAGAAGCTCGCTAGCGCCACGCGTATGCGATGCGTACGACTAACTGCGCTCACACACAACCCCTCCGCGTCTGCTTTCTTTAGAGCTTGCGGGTAAGAAATCATGACGTAAAAGCATTCCAAAATACATAATTATGTCCCATAAAAATGACCAATAACGAATAGTACCCTGTGCAGGTTTCTTTTAACCGTGTTATGTAAAATTTCGCACGTCCAGTGACCTTCACCTCACATTTCGGGCATACAACTGAGTTTTATTTATTGGAACGAAGTTCCATAGCGCGCGTTATGAAAGGGGGCTAGACGGAAAAAATTCTCACGTAAAATTGTACCGACACTTTTACTGTCAAAATATAAATCCAAGATGGCGGCTGCAAGAAATTATCAACTTTTTCGTCATGGGTGTCGTTTTCATGGTTTTCGAGGGTGTTGAAACCGAAAGTACTGTCAAAGTGTAAATCCAAGATGGCGGCTGCAAGAAATTATCAACTTTTTCGTCATGGGTGTCGTTTTCATGGTTTTCGAGGGTGTTGAAACCGATGGTACTGTCAAAATATAAATCCAAGATGGCGGCTGCAAGAAATTATCAACTTTTTCGTCATGGGTGTCGTTTTCATGGTTTTCGAGGGTGTTGAAACCGATACTATTGTCAAAATGTAAATCCAAGATGGCGGCTGCAAGAAATTATCAACTTTTTCGTCATGGGTGTCGTTTTTATGGTTTTCGAGGGCGTGGAAACCGATAGTACTGTCAAAGTGTAAATCCAAGATGGCGGCTGCAAGAAATTGTTAACTTTCCGTCATGGGTGTCGTTTTCATGGTTTTCGAGGGTGTTGAAACCGACAGTACTGTCAAAATGTAAATCCAAGATGGCGACTGCAAGAAATTATTAACTTTTCCGTCATGGGTGTCGTTTTCATGGTTTTCGAGGGTGTTGAAACCGATAGTACTGTCAAAATATAAATCTAAGATGGCGGCTGCAAGAAATTATCAAATTTTTCGTCATGGGTGTCGTTTTCATGGTTTTCAAGGGTGTTGAAACCGATAGTACTGTCAAAATGTAAATCCAAGATGGCGGCTGCAAGAAATTATTAACTTTTCCGTCATGGGTGTTGTTTTCATGGTTTTCGAGGGTGTTGAAACCGATAGTACTGTCAAAATATAAATCCAAGATGGCGGATGCAAAAAAAAAACAATTTTTCGTCATGGGTGTCGTTTTCATGGTTTTCGAGGGTGTTGAAACCGATAGTACTGTCAAAATGTAAATCCAAGATGGCGGCTGCAAGAAATTATCAACTTTTTCGTCATGGGTGTCGTTTTCATGGTTTTCGAGGGTGTTGAAACCGATGGTACTGTCAAAATATAAATCCAAGATGGCGGCTGCAAGAAATTATCAAATTTTTCGTCATGGGTGTCGTTTTCATGATTTTCGAGGGTGTTGAAACCGATGGTACTGTCAAAATGTAAATCCAAGATGGCGGCTGCAAGAAATTATCAGCTTTTTCGTCATGGGTGTCGTTTTCATGGTTTTCGAGGGTGTTGAAACCGATACTATTGTCAAAATGTAAATCCAAGATGGCGGCTGCAAGAAATTATCAACTTTTTCGTCATGGGTGTCGTTTTTATGGTTTTCGAGGGCGTGGAAACCGATAGTACTGTCAAAATGTAAATCCAAGATGGCGGCTGCAAGAAATTATCAACTTTTTCGTCATGGGTGTCGTTTTCATGGTTTTCGAGGGTGTTGAAACCGATAATACTGTCAAAATGTAAATCCAAGATGGCGGCTGCAAGAAATTGTTAACTTTTCCGTCATGGGTGTCGTTTTCATGGTTTTCGAGGGTGTTGAAACCGATAGTACTGTCAAAATGTAAATCCAAGATGGTGGCTGCAAGAAATTATCAACTTTTTTGTCATGGGTGTCGTTTTCGAGGGTGTTGAAACCGATAGTACTGTCAAAATGTAAATCCAAGATGGCGGCTGCAAGAAATTGTTAACTTTTCCGTCATGGGTGTCGTTTTCATGGTTTTCGAGGGTGTTGAAACGTGTTGTGCTCTGTAGCAACGCCACCGTATATTTTATTATTATGATAAACCCATCTTTATGTACGGCTGACGTACATAGCGTACATGCATTGTTTGTGAATGTACGCCTTTTAATTAAAAAGAAAAAAGTAAATTAATGTGGCGTTGCTGCGGAGAATTCTCACTAGCAACGCCACCTGTAATCAACATTTGTAGACACAATTTCAGCTATTTCTCTAAAGTTATGTAATGTACGAACGCTGTGTATTATGTACACGTGATAAGTATGAAAAAATATGTTAATCCTAAACTTTAATTCAAAACTCACTCTATCTATTCACATTCATGATAATGGCTGCCTTAACATAACAAGTGATGATGTGCGAATTTTTGCACTCGAGTGTATAAATACACCAAGGGCGGATCCAGCTTTAACGCCAGGGGGGGGGGGGGGCACATAGTCGTTTTTTTTTTTGTGGATAAAATTATCCAAATGACATCCCCCGTCCTTCGGCGGAGCGGGAGATAGTGTCAGACTCTTACTGACTAAAAAACCCACCCCGATGCTTCTTGTTTTTCGTACCGGGGCCGAGCTTCCCTTTCGGATAACCCTGGCCCCGGTAGGCTTCGACCCGGCTGGACCCTTGGTATTGCTGACAACTTTTTTGGGCTTTGGAGCCTTGACTCAACAAGCGCATCATCACTGATGATCCTCTTGGCTCGCCTCTCAATTGACTCCAGAGCATCAAGCTGATACTTGGCAGACCCATCCCAAAGATGAGAACAGTACTCCATACGCGATCGAACTTGAGCTTGGTATAGGTTGAGCAGCTGTTCCGGAGTGAAGTACCGCCTCACCTTAGCTAAGATCCCCAGTTTTTTGGCAGCCTGTTGTGCTTTTGCCTCGATGTAAGAGCCGAAATTGAGGGTAGATGATAACGTTACCCCAAAAAGCTCAAGGCTGCCGGTTATCGGCACGGTCACACCCCGGATTATAGGAGCCGGGTAAAATTGGCTCCGTTTGGCGGAAAAAAGACACGCCTGGGTTTTAGCAGCATTGAACATGACCAGGTCGGCATCGCCCCAATTGGATACTACCTCCAAGGACAAGTTCAAGCGCTCAACCATAGCCTCGGGATCAAAGACTGGATCTGTGACCCACTAGTACGTGCATCGGACACGTAACTCTCAGCAACAGTGCCGACAGCACTCTGCATACCTAAAGGTACCAGGTTTAAGTAGTTCGCTTATGTGCAGCAAGAACAGTGTTGCAGAGAGCACCGACCCCTGAGGGACCCCGGCATTAATATCCATTTGACCGGACGAGCAGCCTTCAATAACTACTCGGATGAATCGCCCTCTCAAGAAGTCTGCGATCCAGTTACACAGACCAGTGGGCAAACCGAAGGAAGGAAGCTTAGCAATAAGGCTATCATGCCAAACCCTGTCGAAAGCCTTCGAGATATCAAGGGAGACTGCAAGTGCTTCCCCATGCTTCTCGATGGCCTCGCTCCAGCTGTGAATGGCATACGCTAGAAGATCCCCAGTTGACCGATTTCGGCGAAAACCGTATTGACGATCACTGAGGATGTCATTAGCTTCCAGGTATGCCATATGCAACTCCTTGAGGCGCGCGGGAACAGAGCGCGCCGTCGGCAACTTGGGCTCGATCCGGACAGTTACTGGACGGTCGGACAGCGAGCTACCCATAGCTCGCAGTCTGCAAGCCCGCGCCTACGGTGGCCGGAAATAAGAATCGGAATCCCGGCGGCGGCTGGCACGCTGTGAGCCGCCGTTGCCTGATGCGGTCAGCCTTCTCCTTTGCTAGCATTACTGCATCGCAGAAGGAGGCGACCGCCTGCCACTCTTCCTCGCTCCGGACCATGGCCTGTATCTAAGGCCCGGCACGAGAGATCGCCGACGCTGATCGCACTCACGAGGGCACGGCGCTGCTCTGCCCATGCGGGGCACACCTCCACTGTGTGCTCCACCATGTCCTCCGGGCGTTCTGCACAGTGGCGACACCCGGGCGTCACGTCCGCCATGAATCCGGTAGAGAAACCTCCCGAATTTACCATTTTCGGTGAGAACTTGCGTCATGCGGAAGGTGATGACGCCATGAGGTCTTTCCAACCATGCCTCAAAGAGGGGACTTACCGCCATAATTGTGGCTTCCCCAGCATTGGGTTGCGATAGTCGCTGACGCCATTTCATGATGAGATCCCGCCGGAGCTCTGTCCGCCATGCCGCGACTTGTCATGGTAGTGGACTTTCGCCCTGGCATTGCATCTCCACGCGCAAATCCAGATCCTCCAATAGCCTCCAGATCCCAAGGTGGCAGGCCAGCAAGGAGGCTGCCGCTTCGTGGGAAATCGTACGGTATCCCCGCACCATCCGTATTGCCATGACCCCCTGGCATACGTTCAGCTGGGCCTTCGGTTGGTGACGCAGCGTCGACGCCCACACTGGCGCCCAATAAAGGGCCATGGACAGAATGATTCCCGCGTAGAGCCTCCGGCAAGAGGCGTCTGGACCCCAAGGTTGGGCAGGAGCCGCTTGAGAGCAGCCCCGTCACAATAGTCGTGGTCAAGTCACACAAAGTTATTATTTAATTTTTATAATAATTAATACAGGTAAAAAGTAGGTACATAAAATCTATATTGTGCCAAAAAAAAATATAAAACATTATGTTTAACAATTTTAATCAGTGGTCCACCTATGTACGTCCTGGACCTAGCCCAGGGGGGGTCATGACCCCATGACCCCCCCCGGATCCTCCCTTGAAATACACTGTAAATCTAGTGTAATGTATTTTTTACAGATTTTTCTTTTTTTGAGAGGTATTTTCTGTTTAATTTTTTTAATTTTTTTATAGGTAATTTTTTGTTGTAACCATTGTAATACTCGTATTAATAAACTTCTATTAATGAAATCTGTTTTTTTAAATTTTCTTGCCAATCTGTAGCTAGCTAAAATACATTTAGTTTAATGCACTATAAGGGACAATAAGTGAGTTTAGAATTAAAGTTTAGAATTAACATATTTTTTTTCATACTTATCACGTGTACATAATACACAGCGTTCGTACATTACATAACTTTAGAGAAATAGCTGAAATTGTGTCTACAAATGTTGATTACAGGTGGCGTTGCTAGTGAGAATTCTCCGCAGCAACGCCACATTAATTTACTTTTTTCTTTTTAATTAAAAGGCGTACATTCACAAACAATGCATGTACGCTATGTACGTCAGCCGTACATAAAGATGGGTTTATCATAATAATAAAATATACGGTGGCGTTGCTACAGAGCACAACACGTTGAAACCGATAGTACTGTCAAAATATAAATCCAAGATGGCGGCTGCAAGAAATTATTAACTTTTCCGTCATGAGTGTCGTTTTCATGGTTTTCGAGGGTGTTGAAACCGATAGAACTGTCAAAATATAAATCCAAGATGGCGGCTGCAAGAAATTATCAAATTTTCCGTCATGGGTGTCGTTTTCATGGTTTTCGAGGGTGTTGAAACCGATAGTACTGTCAAAATGTAAATCCAAGATGGCGGCTGCAAGAAATTATTAACTTTTCCGTCATGGGTGTCGTTTTCATGGTTTTCGAGGGTGTTGAAACCGATAGTACTGTCAAAATATAAATCCAAGATGGCGGCTGCAAGAAATTATCAAATTTTTCGTCATGGGTGTCGTTTTCATGGTTTTCGAGGGTGTTGAAACCGAAACCGATAGTACTGTCAAAATATAAATCCAAGATGGCGGCTGCAAGAAATTATTAACTTTTCCGTCATGGGTGTCGTTTTCATGGTTTTCGAGGGTGTTGAAACCGATAGTACTGTCAAAATATAAATCCAAGATGGCGGCTGCAAGAAATTATCAAATTTTCCGTCATGGGTGTCGTTTTCATGGTTTTCAAGGGTGTTGAAACCGATAGTACTGTCAAAATGTAAATCCAAGATGGCGGCTGCAAGAAATTATTAACTTTTCCGTCATGGGTGTCGTTTTCATGGTTTTTGAGGGTGTTGAAGCCGATAGTACTGTCAAAATATAAATCCAAGATGGCGGCTGCAAGAAATTATCAAATTTTCCGTCATGGGTGTCGTTTTCATGGTTTTCGAGGGTGTTGAAACCGATAGTACTGTCAAAATATAAATCCAAGATGGCGGCTGCAAGAAATTATTAACTTTTCCGTCATGGGTGTCGTTTTCATGGTTTTCGAGGGTGTTGAAACCGATAGTACTGTCAAAATATAAATCCAAGATGGCGGATGCAAAAAAAAAACAATTTTTCGTCATGGGTGTCGTTTTCATGGTTTTCAAGGGTGTTGAAACCGATAGTACTGTCAAAATGTAAATCCAAGATGGCGGCTGCAAGAAATTATCAACTTTTTCGTCATGGGTGTCGTTTTCATGGTTTTCGAGGGTGTTGAAACCGATGGTACTGTCAAAATATAAATCCAAGATGGCGGCTGCAAGAAATTATCAACTTTTTCGTCATGGGTGTCGTTTTCATGATTTTCGAGGGTGTTGAAACCGATGGTACTGTCAAAATGTAAATCCAAGATGGCGGCTGCAAGAAATTATCAACTTTTTTGTCATGGGTGTCGTTTTCATGGTTTTCGAGGGTGTTGAAACCGATGGTACTGTCAAAATATAAATCCAAGATGGCGGCTGCAAGAAATTATCAACTTTTTCGTCATGTGTGTCGTTTTCATGATTTTCGAGGGTGTTGAAACCGATGGTACTGTCAAAATGTAAATCCAAGATGGCGGCTGCAAGAAATTATCAACTTTTTCGTCATGGGTGTCGTTTTCATGGTTTTCGAGGGTGTTGAAACCGATAGTACTGTCAAAATGTAAATCCAAGATGGCGGCTGCAAGAAATTATTAACTTTTCCGTCATGGGTGTCGTTTTCATGGTTTTCGAGGGTGTTGAAACCGATAGTACTGTCAAAATATAAATCCAAGATGGCGGCTGCAAGAAATTATCAAATTTTCCGTCATGGGTGTCGTTTTCATGGTTTTCGAGGGTGTTGAAACCGATAGTACTGTCAAAATATAAATCCAAGATGGCGGCTGCAAAAAATTATTAAATTTGTGGTTTTCGAGGGTATTGAAACCGATTGTACTGTCAAAATGTAAATCTAAGATGGCGGCTGCAATAAATTATCAACTTTTTCGATATGGGTGTCTTTTTCATGGTTTTCGAGGTTGTCGAAGCCGAGAGTGCTGTCAAAATGTAAATCTAAGATGGCGGCTGTCAGAAATTATCAACTTTTTCGTCATGAGTGTCGTTTTCATGGTTTCAAAGATGCTGAAATAGTGCTGTCAAAATGTACATAAAATAGGATAGTATTTTTTAGTTATCTTGTATTGGCAAGATGGAAAAAATTCTCACGAAAAGTTGTAACGATACTTTTTGCTATAGTAAGCTATTGTAAGCCGTGCGGCGTGCGCATGTTTCTCTGTCTGTCTCTCTCTCTTATAGAAAGCAAGCCAGAACGAAACTTCGTTCCATCCGGGTGTCCCTTGACACCTCAGTTGTTTTTTTTTATACTTTTTGCACACAAGTGTACTGTTATATATTAAATAACATTATTAAGAATATAATAATTAACAGCTGACGCTGCAACACGTGTGTCCCACGTTTTTCCATTGACTCAGCATATTGCAATAACTTAGGAATATACTTTTTACAGTTAGTGTGGAATTGAACGTCGTCGCGGACAATAGGCTTTCTTGTAAACTTTCTTTATTAATTAAAAGTTCTTCCAGTACAATTAAAGTTTTTTTAAAAAAAGCCTATTTGACCCACCCCGTAACAGTGGTGTCAGAAGTGGGATACCAGTATCGATTGTGCTGGTATTCTATTACGCGTTACGCGAGTGATAGTTTGAACTCTGTGTCTACTACAAATTCTATGCTTACAAACTCTGTGTCTCAAAATCTGTGTCTGCAAACTCTTTGTGTGAAGTGATTATATCGACATCGCGAAGTCCCTGAACTCTGGTTGTTCCGGATCGCTGGATCGCTGTGCCGTAATCTCACGTGAAAGTCTCTGAACTCTGACCCGAACAGTGTCGTGACTCCTTCACATCGAACTCTGGTGTCTTGAACTTACCCGACCGGGAAGTTGAGTCTCGTCAACTCGTCATTGCTGACCTACCGCGTCACTGACGCCTCTCCCGCTCTTGCTGACGTGCTGCGGCGTGTCCTGCCCCGGAGCTACTCACCACACGACCTCCACCGCCATCTGGTCTTGCTGCCGTCGCTGGTCCGGTGCCTGGTGTGTCCAACTTACCTGCTCATCTCCACGAAGTCTGCGATGTGCGCCACACTCCTACTCGCCGTGCTGCTGTGAGTAGAATATCTTATCGCTTGTTATTGCTAATCCTATTTCTATTTCAGATAATTCCAAATCCTATAATTTCAAAATTTTTATCTTAATTCAAATCTGTAAAACAAACTTACCAAATCCCTATTGTGATTTAATTTCTATCTAATCCTAAATCTAAATCTTTCAAAATGTCCAAGACCGAAGTGTCTCTCAGTGAACAATATCCTCTTACAATTTTATGTGATTTTATCGATATATACCGAGGAGATCGTGAAACTTTACCGGCATTCCTCACAAACTGCCAAAATGCGCTAAATCTTGCTTCAGAGAGCCAAAAAAGGTTAATCTTAAAATATATCTTATCCAAATTACGAGACAAGGCTCAAATAGCCTGTTCAAATAAAATCTTTGAAGATTTCGAATCATTGCAATCATTCCTGCGTCAAAATTTTGGAGAACGGAAGCATTATAGCCACCTATTCTTTGAGCTGCAGTCATGTAAACAGCAACCCAACGAATCAGTATCACAATTCGCGTTACGTTTAGAAACATGCTTAACAGATATGCAAACAGAGATACATAACTCTGCTACTTCTAAGAAAGATTTACCAGGAAGGATTGCTATGACAGAGGATCTTGCCCTCTACACTTTCAACTTTGGTCTAAATCCAGGGCTTAGCAACATGGTGAGGTGCCGTAACCCTAAAAATCTTAATGAGGCTATAAATATAGCCGTCGAGGAAGAAAAGATACAAAACTTTACCCTCAACGTTTCTGCGAAAATGACTAAACATTGCAAATTTTGTAAAAAATCAGGCCACTTAGAGAGTGAATGTCTAAATAAAAAGCGCGTTTCACAGCCTCAATCTCAATTTCCAAAAAATGAACCTCACCAAGTTAGTAAGCCACCGGGCATTATAATATGCAGATATTGCAAAAACCCGGGGCATGATATTTCACAATGTTACAAACGAAAACATAACAACTTAAAGAAACAATCCAATTTCAACAACCCCGCAATTCAACATAACGTCGCGATGTTACCCGATTCCGTTGAATCGTGGGACGGAGCAGAAAATGCTGATTTAAACTAAAAAGTCGGGTGTCGTTTTCGTGTCGCACTACGCCCGACCGTGAGAAAGGCACATTACAATTTCGCAATGCAAAATCATTAATTACTAATTCTACAAATTCCTTTACCATACCTACTACATCTGCAAAATCGAATTTACATCCGATCATGCAACAGGGTAACCAGCCCCAAACCGAAGGTCGGTCATTTCAATCTCCACCGATCATGCAACAGGGTAACCAGCCCCAAACCGAAGGTCGGTCATTTCAATTTCCACCGGTCATACAACAGGGTAATCAGCCCCAAATCGAAGGTCGGTTATTACAAACTCGTGTTGTCATGCGACAGGGTAACCAGCCCCAAACCGAAGACACACACACTTCAAATAAAACTCAACCCGTTCCGTCAGGAAGCTCTGTCTCGTTGAGTCCTAACGTCCCACAAAATCAAGAGTCTATTACTCCAATTCACGAAATTAAATTTCGTAAAGTCTGTTTACCTCACGTATTTCTCAATACTGCTTATTCAAATAAACCTTTATGCTTCCTCATCGACACGGGAGCTAGTGTTAGTATTGTCAAACTTAAAAATTTTAGTTCTACACCATCCTTATCTAGTGATAAAATCAAACTCAAGGGTCTGAGTGAAGACGACTCCTGTTATGAAACTTTAGGGTCGTTCACTATAGATTTCAAATATACTTGTCCTCCAAATTCTAATCTCTGTTTTAGTCACACTTTCCACGCCGTCAGTGATAAAGTACGGCTTGATTACGATGGTATTTTAGGAAACGACTTCCTGCAAAAACTCGAGTGTGATGTTAAGTATTCTCAAAACGCATTGCTCATTAGAAGTCATGTCATACCGTTAAATTTTAGACGAATTGTCTACACCATTCCACCTCGCTCTGAGATAATAGTTGAATGTCCCATTTCAAATCCGCTAGAGGAGCTAAAGCATAATTATGAAAGATGCTCTAGTCCTTGATCATATATACTCAGAGGGAGTCTACTTAGCAAACTGTATTGTTACAGTTAAACCTAACCACTGTATCAATATCTCGGTGCTCAATACTACCGAGTCGGAAATCGTATTTAAAGATTACTATGTTCATTTACTTCCATATGAGCCCGAAATTGATTCATCCGCGTCTCTTAGTAATGACGATTACCAAAACATAAATAATATTTTCAATATCTCAAATGATAGATCGCAACAGGTCCTAGATCTCATTCGTACTGAACACCTCAATCCTGAAGAGACAAAAATGCTTTTAGAGTGTTGTTCAGATTATACTGATATTTTCTATCTCGAGGGCGAGCCTTTGACACATACCAATGCTATTGAGCATTCAATAAACACCGGTAACGCTGCTCCGATTCATGTAAAATCCTATCGTTTTCCCGAGTGCCACAAAGGTGAAGTCGAATCCCAAATCAAAAATATGCTAGACCAAGATATCATTCGTCCGTCCAAGTCACCCTGGAGCGCCCCAATCTGGGTAGTGCCCAAGAAAGTAGACTCTACGGGTAAACAGAAATGGAGATTAGTCATTGACTATAGGAAATTAACCCTAGAGTACTAATGTAAATTTATTACTGCTTAATACTAATTATCGCCTGGGAGGCTACTTTATAAATAAAGCAAAATTTTAGTACTAAACTTTTATTAAAATGTAACAAAATTTATAACAAATAACAGGCATACCTCTGCCTTTATGAAATGCAAAAAATATATATCTGAGAAACTCTTATTTGTCTTAAAATCAGCCTTACACATAATACTTAACTTTCTAACACAGCCTTAAGGGATATTATATTAAAAAAAAAAATGTTGACATTGGACCACTGTTTTGGTATAAAAACTACAATATAATATATAAAGTATGAAAAACATAACAAAAAACTAGTCTAATCATCACATAGCTTACTGCAGACTAAGTCGAACTAGGTGATGTTTGTGGATTTGGTAAAGTGCTTCCGGATGATGACGGTATTGGGGAGCTTCGGTCTTGAGGATCAGGGTAATCTAGCACAATATTTTGTAACTCATTTTCGAGTCGGTATGGAACAAAAGTAGGATCAACCACACTGTCATCAGAATCGTAATCCGCGACTTCTAAATTATCCTCGGTCTCACTATCAGAGGTGTCATCTTCCAAGCAATTTGCTATCTGCTGCTCGTTGAGATCCATCTATGAAATAAAACATGTATTTTATATCTTATAATAGTGAGTAAACAAAGAAAAAACTCAAAAATGTAAATTAAGTCAATAGTAAAAACCCTACCTTTAATACTAATGATCGCCTCCCAGGCGATCACGTAGGCAATATCTCGGGAACGCTGTATCCCCGCCGAGCGCGCAAGCTCTCCCCGCCGCGTCGTGGGCTACACTGAGTTGGCGCGAAAGCACGGCGCGACACGTCCCCGCAATTTCAGAATAACCAGAAAAAACCGACCGCGGGCGGCCTCTCAGGCGATGATTAGTACTCTAGGGTTAAATGACGTGACAGTCACTGAAGTTTATCCTATACCCTTGATCACAGATATCCTAGACCAGCTGGGCCACTCAAAATACTTTAGCACTCTGGACCTCGTAAGTGGTTTCCACCAAATAAAATTAAATCCTAAGGATGCATCCAAAACCGGCTTCACCGTTGTTGGTAACGAAATATCCGGGCACTATGAATTCACAAGAATGCCCTTCGGATTAAAAAATGGTCCGGCTACGTTCCAAAAACTTATGAATACTGTGCTCTCTGGCCTTCAAGGCCTCCACTGTTATATATATTTAGATGACTGCATTATATATAGTCAAAATCTCCAAACCCATATCGATAAACTCAAACTAATCTTCGACAGATTTCGTGAATACAATCTCAAATTACAGCCCGCAAAATGCGAGTTCTTACGACGCGAAGTAGCCTATTTAGGTCATATAATTACCGATAAAGGTGTTTGTCCCAATCCAGATAAAATCAAGGCCGTCACTCAATTTCCAACTCCTAAAAATCCGAAAGATATAAAATCTTTCCTAGGGCTAGTCGGCTATTATAGGCGATTCATTGAAAACTTTTCCAAGATTACAAAACCTTTAACTTCCCTTTTAAAAAAGGACGTTTCTTTTATATGGTCAACAGAGCAAGAAAGTGCTTTTAATATACTAAAACAGAAATTAACAACGGCGCCCCTATTACAATATCCAGATTTTTCTCAGCCGTTTCTACTGACTACCGATGCTTCTAACTACGCCGTAGGCGCTATACTATCTCAAGGCGAAATAGGCAAGGATAAGCCTATCGCATATGCATCGCGAACATTAAACAGAGCTGAGGGCAACTACTCAACAACTGAGAAAGAGCTCTTAGCTATCCTTTTCGGTGTTAAAACGTTTCGTCCCTATCTGTTCGGTTATAGGTTCAAAATCGTCACTGATCACAAGCCCTTAGTTTGGCTATTCAACGTCAAAGACCCTGGTTCTAGACTAATACGTTGGCGCCTAAAATTAGAAGAGTATAACTACGAAATAGTTCATAAACAAGGCAAATTAAACTGCAACGCGGACGCTCTGTCGCGTTTCCCGTTACAAGATCCAGATAATAATCCAAATCGCCCGGTATGTGCTATCGAAGATGAGTCATCGAACTCAAATATTCCGAATCCTATGGACTCTCATCCTCCAAGCTCACCCTCCGATAATCCTTCGCCATGCTCATCAGATACTTACGGAAAATACTTAAAACAATCTAAACAGCTTAACTTTGGTTTTGATACCACCATTCAAGAATACAATGAATCATTATTAAAGGCCAAGTGCAAGTTAATTGCATATCCTACCTCAATCGATTTGGACGATTCTGTTCCTTATTGCAAAGATATTATAGACTTATCTACAAGTCAACCTAGCGTTCGTGACATTGAACGTGAACTTTATACCATATACAGCACTTCTAATGATAAGCATTTGTTCACACATTTATTCGTGCGCGTTCATCACTACGATGAAATGTCGTATAAAGATATTTTTAGACTATTAGTCGAATATAGGGATATGGTTAAATATTGGTATTTAGAGGAGAAAGAAGTTGCGATTTCAGACTTCTCCGACCCATTCACCAAGCTTTCTTATACAAAAATCTACAATATTATAGGCTACGTATTCCATGATACTGGCATTAAAGTAAATATCTATAGAAACGCTATTCTATTTCCCACACCTGAGGAAGTCAAAAAGATACTTCGTGACAATCATGATCTACCGACGGCTGGTCACCCTGGCGTATCACGTATGTTTGAAAGGATAAAGACCATGTACTGGTGGAAAAATATGCGGCAAGACATCGAAGATTACATCAAAAACTGCAAATCCTGCCAGATTAATAAACCCCTACGTCAAATTCATCGTGCGCCTATGATCATTACCTCCACTGCAACAAAACCACTTGAAAAAATATTCCTTGATATTGTTGGTCCTCTCCCCGAGACCTACGAATTTAAATACAAATTTATTCTTACCATCCAGGATGATCTTACAAAATATTCGCAAGCCTATCCCTTGTTAACCTGCTCATCGGATGAAACTGCTAAGAAATTAGTTCATTTTATATCTCATCTCGGAATCCCTAAAATGATCATCACGGATCAAGGCACTAATTTTACTTCAGAGGTCATTAAACAACTTACAAAATTATTCGGAATAAAACACATTCTAGCCTCGCCTTATCATCCTCAAACTTGTGGCGCCCTAGAGAGGAGTCATGCCACCCTTAAAGAATATTTAAGACCATTTGTGAACGAAAATGCCCACACTTGGGATCTATATCTCAATACAGCCATGTTTTCTTACAATTCTAATGTTCATTCAACTACTAATTACTCACCATTCGAATTGCTATTCGGCTTCAAGCCACATATTCCTAAATCTATAGATACTTTAGAGAATAACACTTATACGGATTATGTCAGATTATTAAATCATAGATTACATTATAGTAGGCAAAAAGCACTACAAAACATTCAATTATCTAAAGAAAGGTCTAAACGCCTTTATGATTCTCATGCTAAGCCTGTTACGTATAACATTGGTGACTCAGTCTACCTCAAGTGTCACCACAAACAAAACAAAGCCTTATCCCCTGTATGGAAAGGCCCTTTTAAAATAGTCAAAATAAACGGTAATCACACCGTCACCTTATTAATAAATCGTAGACACGTACGTCATCATTACGACGAAATAAAGCTGGCGTCAGATGATGCTATAACTTGACCTTATCTTTGCAGGCACTTTGGTTCATCAACTTCGTGTCATCAGATCGTTACGCCTATAACTACGAGTCCAGGACTATATTTTGATAAAGTTAACAATCTGAAATTCACCAACGATAACTGGAACGTCATAACTTACCTAGATATTGGTAGAATACATTCTCACTTCACTATCGTAGAATCGTTATTTTCTAGGGTCAATAATTATTGCAAAGATTATAGTTCTTCTAAAATCCAACAGGATTGTTTAAATGCATTATCAGCATTACAAAATCAACACGATAATAACGTTAAAAAGTATTCCTCTGTCTCGTACTTGGTTAATAGTAATAAAAGATACAAACGCGGCCTCGTAGACGCTGGCGGATCCTTATTAAAAACTTTTTTCGGCACTCTGGATGCAGAGGATGCTCTCAAATTTTCCGATGCGATCGACCAAGTACAAACAGATGAAAAACAATTAGCCCATTTAATGAGAGATAATATCCATGTCATTAAGTCAACTATCACTACATTCAATAATTCTATCTCTAAATTAAACGAAAATGAGAAACGCCTAAATAAGAATCTCGAGGTCATTGATAGAGGACTTCAACTCATTTCCAACTCCAACGATAAGTTAGAAATCAAGTCAAACATCAATTCACTATTAGGTGCTCTTGAAAGTATTATTATCTCATTATCATTTGATATAGAAGATATCAATAATGCGATTTTATTCAGCAAAATGAACGTATTGCATCCGACGATACTTAGTCCACATCAATTATATAACGAACTTGAACAAAATAGGAATAATATGCCAAGGTATTACGAACTCCCGGTATCCCTGTCGTTACAAAACATTCACGAACTAATCGATATTTCTAGAATCGTTTCTTATTTTCATAATAACAAAATAATTATCGTCATTAAAATCCCGCTCGTCCTTCCGCAGACATATACCCTGTACCACGTAATTGCAATGCCTGTCCCTTACGACGTATCGCAACCTGATACGTTTGCACTCATCGCTCCCACTCATCCTTACCTAGCAATAACAGTCGATCATATGTTCTATTCATTGTTGCGTAGTGTAAATCAGTGCAAAGTGATTGCGGGTAAATCTCATGTGTGTGAGTTAGAAAGTGTTTTTTCAAGTGTCGTTAACCCAATTTGTGAGACTATCTTAATTACAGAAGTAGTGAATAAGTTACCTAGTTCTTGTCAAATTAAGCTACTAAAAGGTTCAGTACAAGTATTTCATAAAATAAATAATAATAATTGGATTTTCGTTCTGTCTGAACCAGGAAAGTGCCATATTTCTTGCGAGAATGATGGAAATAATTTCGACGAAACTTTGTTTGGCACGGGCATACTGTCTATACCTAAAACCTGTAAAGCCTTCTATAAAACTACAGTTCGTGCCACAATCAAATATCGTTCTCAATATAAGTTCACAGACTATTTCTAATTTTAATCTTGTAGATGATGATTGTTGTGATAAAAGTAGAGTCAACAAAACACTTACCAGATTGCCTTATTTAAAATTAAACGATGCAAATAATATGGATTCTCTATTACAAGCTAGTTTACATTTAAATTCATTCGAAAAGGATTTAGACAGCCTTGAAAGTCCTAATCATTTTCAACAATATGGCATTCATTACATGTCTCTTTCCTATGTACTTTTCATTGTATTCTTTGTATATTTACTTTATAGAATCAGAAGATATTTTTGTCCAAAATCGACAGATCATTGTTGCATACAGATATTCAACCAATGTAATTCTAAGAAAGTTACTGAGACTCATCAACCTACTATCGAACTATCTGTCTTGAATGAAAACGGCGTGGCCGATGAAACTTATGCATCAATGTCAAGGCCAACACCAATTAAGCGTAACCTTTTAGTATCTAAGATGAATTAGAATTTAAATTGAATGTTCTTAATATTTCTCTGCTAATTACTAATAATGTAACTAATGTTTATCTGGGGTAATTAATTTGTTTTAGGATTATATGTACTACTATTTACAATTTTACTATGTGCTATCGCTATAATTAATATTGTTTGTAAGTCTGAAACGACGTTCAAGTCATCTCGTAAACTTTAAATCAATTTCGCATCTTTTCCTCCCAGATGCTCCATTTTACCCGGGGGGCTGTTATATATTAAATAACATTATTAAGAATATAATAATTAACAGCTGACGCTGCAACACGTGTATCCCACGTTTTTCCATTGACTCAGCATATTGCAATAACTTAGGAATATACTTTTTACAGTTAGTGTGGAATTGAACGTCGTCGCGGACAATAGGCTTTCTTGTAAACTTTCTTTATTAATTAAAAGTTCTTCCAGTACAATTAAAGTTTTTTTTTAAAAAAGCCTATTTGACCCACCCCGTAACAGTACGGTGTATAAAGGCATACTCATTTGCCTATTTACTTTTAGATCAAGAAGCCCAACTCTAGGGATAGCAGACTGCGAGAGGCGACGCATTCCGCACTTACCAGCCTGCCTTATTTTCTTAAGTCAGGCACTCTTGCATTCCAAACTGTCCTAATTTTGAAGCTTATCTGCATCAGTGGACAAATAGTTACAGTCAAAAGTGCAAAAGTATTTCCCTCGGTTACTCTCACGCTTTCTCAACAGTTTTTGATCAGACATGTTTTTTTTTCGTTATTATGCAGTGCCAAGCCCTGTATACGTTACTCGGTAGACTCCCATAAAATTGGAACTCCATTAGGGTTGATTTGTATCAACCCTAATGGAGCTAGGTTGTCCTAGCTGTAGCTGTGTGACGAATAGACATTATTTTGTAAGAAAAACCAACATTAAGACGATAAACATATTCCTAAGAAAAACCTGTTTATTTACATAAAGATGTGGGTATTCATTTGCTTTTTATCACCAACAGGTACAGTTTAGACGAGACAAGTCCGTCGAAAGATGAAGCAGCTCACTACGAGATCTTAAGCAAGGCGACAGACAGCCAAGAAGACGGTGCGACTCCGGAAGAGAAATGCCCTCTGAGCGACGGCATGCGTGCAGTACACGTGGCCAATCCACAATGACCTTTACTTCAACACTGTCTTGTGACCTCAAGAACATTTTCCTCATATCTTAGTTAATTTATAGATACTAATTGATACTATCGATCAAGAATTTTAGCAAGCAGCTAGATAAGAACAGAATTCCTCGAAAAATTTAGTATAAGTAGTAATCGATATTAAATAGCAATAAATTATTCCAAATGAAATGTTGAATCATAGTGCTCGAATTATAGTGTTCTATGTCCAATAGAATCAATTCATAGTAAAGGTACAGTCTCTCAAATAAATATCTTTACATGACAAGTATAAACAATCATATTCTGAGATTATCTTGTTTTTATTTAATAAAAACTACCTAGTTCTCTGAAATATACTTGATAGTATTATAATTTCTTAACTACAACAAAAACATGTAAACACATATATTCGGTAGACTTGTAGAGGTGATTACCTCAAAAACAAATAGTTTTTATATAAACGATACCTTTAAGAATAAATATCAATCGTATTGATTCATAATAACTAGGTACAATAACCTAACAAGTATAAATTAGTGAAAAGTCAGAGCCAAATATATGTATGTGTAACTTTAGCCAAATGTTCATGAATCTTTTAGAAATAGTGTAATATAGATATTACAATTTTAAATGTCTTTTTTTTCTTTTAAATTTTAAATCAGTCTAAATCAGTACGCCTAATGCAGACCAAATACTGTCAATACCATTACATATACTCGTACGTACCTTTATAAGAAAATGAACCAATTTTCTTTTTTGCTTTTGATTAATCGTAATTCTTTATTCACGATTATTCTGTCTCATTTGAAATGGTTTTACAAAACTAGTACTATGGTTTAGTAAAAAAACCATTTCTGAGCTACCACGTTTTTTATACGTTATTTCATAAAACAATTAAGTTTTTATTCATTTATTAAAAGGGTCAAACAAATCGTTTTATAATAATTATACCCAATCAGTTTGTGACGTTATTAATTTTAACTTCAAGGATCTCACTGATCGTCATCTAACGTTAACGCACGCTATGGACACTATCCTCCGATTTCTGATTTAAGCATTTACAGTTGAATAGGTATTTCTTAAAATCTACTTTGCCTGAATATCTGTCAAAAGTTATTTAGGTAAGTGGACTTTGACACGTCATCATCATCATCATCATTTCAGACGAAAGGCGTCCACTGTTGGACATAGGCCTCTCCCAAGTGTCGCCACAATGAACGGTCCTGTTCGTCTCGCATCCATCGGATTCCCGCAACCCTTACCAGGTCATCGGTCCACCTTGTAGGAAGCCTTCCAACACTGCGTCTTCCGGTACGCGGTCGCTACTCAAGAACCTTTCGGCCCCAACGACCAACTGACTGCGAGCAATGTGCCCTGCCGATTGCCACTCTTTGTTCTATGTCGGTAACCGCGGATATCTTCGTTCCTGATTCAATCACGCAAGGAAACTCCTCGAGTATAGCCCTTTTCATTGCCCTTTGGCTCATTGTGAGCGACCACGTTTCGGAGGCACATGTGATCACTATTAACATGCACTGGTCATAGACTTTCGTATTGAGACACTATATGTTGGACGAGAAGACACTTCTTCTTCCCGAACACCTCCCAGTCGAGTCGCATTTGACGGTTGACCTCTTTCTCAACTGGACTGTCTGTCCGAAGCAAACGTAGAGTCGTCTACAACTTTGAATGTATATCTTGATAGGAGTAGATGCTACATGACTGTTTATCATGTCTTTGGTTTTGTCCATGTTCATTTTAAGACCTACTCTTTCGGAAGCTCTACTGAGGTCATTGAGCATCGTGCTCAGCTTCTCCGTATCCTCAGCCATGACTACTACGTCTTCGGCAAACTATGCTTAACCCAAAATACTCAATTTAGGAACCCTATATAACTTTGAAGCGATGTAGGATTTATTTGTCTTTAATAAATTCGTCTAAGCACAAGTTAGACAAATACAAATCTTAGGATGAAGTTATAACACCTTTCTTTAATCAGAATGACACACTAACGTAACGGCTAATTAAATAAGAAACTCGGGGAATATGTAGGTAGGTCTAAAACGTTTTTTTTTAGGTGGATAAATCACCTTTCATTAGATGGCCGTTCTTGGGCGGAGGGAGAGATAGTGTCAGACTTTCACTGACTAAAATCCCACCCCTGTTCCTTCTTTGCCATTGTTCCAGGGCCACGGGGATCTCTCGCATCATCCATGGCCCCAGTAGGCTTCGAACCTGCTGGGCCCGTACGGTTGCTGACAACTCCATGAGGTGCGCGTGGAACACTACGCGTCGTCGATGACTTGGTCTCGGTCCAGACGGTTGCCGGACGGTCGGACAGCGAGCTACCCATTGCCCGTCGTCCGTAAGCCCGCGCAAACGGTGACCAAAAATCTGGATTAAAATCCCGGTGGCTGGGGCGCGAGGGCCATTGCCTCGTGCGTGCAGATGCGTCCTTTGCTAACATTACTGCTTCGCAGAAGGAGGCTACCGCCTGCCACTCCTCGCTGCGGACCATGATCTGTACTAAGACCCGGCGCGAGAGATCTCTGCCGCCGTAACTGGTTAATTAGATCCATAACATAGTGCTGGTTCAAATAAGTATATTTGAACCAGCACTATGCCCGTGACTTCATTCCGAACGAATGAATTTGGGACTATGGGTGTAGCAGACACAGAATATGGTGAATAAAAAAATCCAGTCAATTAACAAATAAGTACCCCCTTGTGTCCTGTTGGGATCGATTTTTGAACAACCTAAATAAGTATTATTCACTCTTTTCAGTTAAAATGTTTACCGCATTTAATTAAGTCGGCCGGCCCTTACGTTAATGTTCATTCTAACAAAATTAGTTGTTAAAACGAAATACTACATTTTCTATTATTCAGGTAGGCAATGTCAATTTGCAACTATAAGACAAGGTATATTTATGATTTTGTCATAATAGTACATTGTTACCCTAGAGGTGAAAGTGAAAGTAACTTATTTAGTCCCGAGGTTAATATTTCGGGGGAATAAATAAGTCTTTAATCCGAGGTAAACACGTGTGTTTTTCATTACGAATACAAGGAAAGTAAAAATAAAATAATAGCTTGTAAAACCTGAGTCGTAGTATAATTTTAGGTAGCCTGTATCTTTCTTCTGATCTAAGTAGTAAAAGGTTTTCCACTACTGCTTTAGCCTCTTCTCTTATGTCGCCTTAGCCTCTTCTCTTATAAATCAGGCGTGAAATCCGTATATTTATCTGATAAACTTTACAAATCTTTACTGTACGGTAATATAAATAAAACTCTACAACTCGAAAAAACCAAAAAAGGATTGCCACTTTCCCGCCATTTTGTGTTTTTTTTTCTGTGTGGCCGGCCAGTTATTCTGAAGTTATTTTTCATTTTCATTATTAAACAAGTATTTTCCTAATTAAATTTAAAAAATATATAGTCATTAGAAAAATATATTGTATAATATTTAATAGGTACTTATCTTTATGTTATTTCAATTTTATACTGCACTGCAATTGATTGGCTGTATTGAAAGTTGGAACATGGTCACTGACCTCTATATATTTAGTAGAGGTCAGCGAACAGTTCAATTTGGGTTCAATAGAAAAATGAGAAGATAGAACTAGTGTTTTTTTTTTATTAATTTAACAGCTGTCAGTTGAAAGCAATTCTCCCTAGGGATGAAAAGTATAACTTTAAACCCGCTGCTCAGGCAACTTCAGACCTACTTTCAGAGTATGAGTAATGATAAAAACTTTGACACGCCCTAAACCGTATTTTGAGGGTAAAAACGTAGGTACCTATTAGGATATTATTTTACGATATTCACAGCTAGCTGTCGCCTGTGGTTTCACTCGTGTATTTGGTTACTGTTCCACTCCTATTGGTCGTAGGGTAACAATTTTATGCCCATAGCCTTCCTCGACAAATAGGCTATCTAATCCCAAAATAATTTCTGAATTCGAGCCAATAGTTCTTGAGATTTGCGCGTTGAATCAAACATATTAAATCCGTATAGCTATCTATAGGAACGTCAGCGACTATTATCTGTCAAATGCACAAATGTCACTTGAAAAGTACGGTTTGCATAGAATAGTAGTTTATGTGACTAGGGGATAAAGCAGTGTCTTTAAGTCGCGGGCGGCATGTTGAATTCCGAACGAAACGAAGGTTGCTGATTTTAATCCCGAACGATAGTGAGGGATTTATAAAATTAACTCCCGAGCATTGCGAGGGAGTTGATAAAAAAACCTGAGTGAAGTGAGGAATTTAAGCCGCCCAAGACAAAGACAGCTTTATCCCCGTGTTGCATACTCTACTTTTTACACCATCTGTGAGATAATTAAAAGACAATTTGGTCGACCAAATCATATATTAGAGAAATATAAGTATTATGTTTACAAGTTCATCAAACAAACAAAATTCACTACTCCAAGATTCTATAGTTTCAATTTTCTATAATGCTCCCGTGTCGTCAGTACGCACGTTTTATTCTATTTTCTTTTTTTTGTTAGTGGCCAGTTTGAATCATAGTGATTACATACTCTTTGGTTTGAATTTCGAGTCAACTTGTTCGATGCGCCTACATTTTAATTCACAATGTTGACGATTCTTGATGCTCTAAATTCAAATCTCATTATTCCCTAGGGATCGGCCATACTGCATTATCTCCCTAGGCATATAATGACTTGCTTTAAGTGAGGTTTGTATGACGTGTAAAACGACATTATCGAGCAGGTGGTGTAAAAAATTTATTTACGGCTCAATAACATTTTTTTTTAATTTGTTGAGTGTTAAATCAAAGTGAAGAAAATACTTAATATAAATTAGCTAAATAGGTACTAAACATATAACAGTCATAGGTTTTACAAGAAAATTTTCAAAAAAGAAGACAATTTTTTGCTTAATTTCACAATTCGCCTACTAATTAGACACTTCAGATAGTGATGCAGTGATGAGAGGAATAGGAGAGGCAGATTAAATTTGATAGTGATGATTCGTTCTCAATTCGTTAGTAAATATAATTAAAATATATCTTGTTTTGCTCACCCTACTTTAGTTTGAATTGGCAGCTTCAAAAACCGATCCCATTTTTATTTGAATCCCATTGTGCGTGCATCGCCACTGCGCCGCACTTCAGCATTTAGATACACACACTACAAAATAATTACTTACCTAATATATTTTATAAGTATTGAACGCGCGAATATATTAATGAAAACGCTTGAATAAAATAGTATCCATATATTTTCCATAATTTATATCATGCCACGTATATCACAGTAAATTGTGGGTTAATATTAAGTTAATTATATTCCATAGACAAGTTCTTGTACCTGGTTCAGTCTTCAATAGTTTCAATGTCGAGCGGCTCATCCCTATCTTCATCAGTCGATACGCTCCAGGATGAAACACTCAGATTACTTCTCTCTCTTTCATATAGTGATGTTCTTTGCCCCGCACTTTGCTGCAGAGTTATATTGAAAGGATGGGCGGGTATGTCACTGCTTGATGACCAAGAACATGGAGTGATGAGGGAAACATGGGCTGACGTGGTCGCAGGGAGAGCGACAGCTATTGGCGGTGCGATGTTTCCACATTTTTCTCTTCTTTCTCTAGCTCTTCGGTTTTGGAACCAAATCTTTATCTGAGAACAATATTTTGTAGGGTTATTGATTAAGCACTATTTTATATCAATTAAAAAATAGTTCGATGTAGGGGAAGGTGGGGCAGCCTCATACAGTTTTTATATTTTGTCATATAGAATTTTCTCTGGTATCAATATCTGTATCGATTCATCAAAAACTAATAGTCTTACTATCTGACTTTATATCAAAAATATGTGATTGTAGTAAATACACTTGTGCGGTTTTCTATAAAAGATAAAACAAAAAATTAAAAATGTATGAATGTACCCCACATGCGGGGCACTTTCATACAGGCTATGGGGCAGATTCATACATATGAAAAAGTACAATAAATGGAGCGTGAAATGTTTAATTATTTATCAAAATTAAAATGTCAAAATACAACGTTTTTGAAAATAAAAGCAATTATAAACTATGGGCACATATTATTAGAGTGATAGTCAAATAATACTAAGTAAAAAAGAGAATAATGTTACGTACGTGGGTAATCAAATGCCGATTTACTAAGAGACAACTTTATTCACCACTAACAATAACAAAATAGTCCAGTCAGCAATAATCCGAATCGCAATTAACACTAGAGTACCGTTACACTATCGCTTAGGTCGTTAGATAAAATCACTTCAAGTACTAGGGTAGTTCGCTCTTGATCGCAGTCGAAATCACAACTGACTCGCTTCCGGCCGGGGGCTCGTATTTATATGCGGAGCCAAGAAAATTCTAGATACCGACTTCCCACGAACGATCCAGAATTCCAGAACAATTGAATCGCTTCTCGAAGTCATAAATCATTTTTATTACTCGTGGTAATAAGAGTCACTTTCATGCGAATTTCGACTCTATTGTTAACGTCGGAGAGTATCATTTCCCTTATCCTAGATAAATGCCTACCCACTAGTTGTAGGTACTATGTGGATGTTTCGAGATTTTTCTAAGCCAGGCTACGCACGACCATTCTAGACCTTTCGAACAGCAATGCGTTTTAATTATTACGTGCTACTCTTTATTTTCTCGGAGATATGGCGGGTTCACGTTTAATGGCGTAGGTAGTTTTTCTTTTATGGCACTGAACGAACTTAGTTAACCTAATAGTCTTTCTGATCAGTCATATCAGTACTGAAAAATCTCTTTAGTAGTAGTACCAATAATCATTCATATAGACAGTACATTTATACAGTATGAATGTACCCCACTTGTTGCTGTATGAACCTACCCCATCATAAGATAATGAAATAAAAATATTCCAAAAAAAAACCAATCATATATATAATTATTCACATATCAATTCACGAGCTTGACCCTATTATCTTTTAAATAAAATAGTGCTGATTAATCTAGAAAACGGCTTTTATCAATAAAAAGATGTACAAAGTGAGTTCACAAAATTAATTAGGCGTAGCCGAATCACTTTCCACGCCACCTCGTAGCGCTTTTCACACCGACTGCTGTCAAACTCCATGAGCCAACACACATTTATATAAGCTACGCATACACGTATAAGTCGTTCAATTGATGTGCGCCTAACAACAGATATTTCTAGTGTATGAAGGTGCCCCTTGTATGAATCTGCCCCACTTCCCCCTACCTGCCTAAGGGCTCCCGCACACGGGCCACCGGCCACAACCACAAAACGCCGCCACTGGCATATTTCCTGTATTTTTCATACATTTTATATGGACTCGCCGCACACGGTTGGCGCCGGTGGCGGCCACACGCTTCAAATCGTCGCAGCTTGCATCTTGTGGCTCGCACCGGCCACTAAACGCCGACACAAAAAGCCGCCACACGCCACTCGCGCGATTCCGCGCCCCTCTCTCCCTTGCCTCAGTTAACCTGTGTGTTTAACATTCGTTAAAATTGGATGTATCCAATAACTACGGTTTCGTCTTCTACGACGACGTCTTTTTATCAAAAGTAGCGCAATTAAACCTTCTTCGTCAGAGTCCATTATGATACTGCACGCAAACAAGCAGCCACCGACCGCAAGTGTCGACCACCGGCCACAAGTGGCTGTCGCGCGCTTCAGCTACCTTTGTAGCCGCTTCTAGCTTCTAGTGGCGGCGTTTGTGGCTGTGGCGAGTGGCTCGTGTGCGGCGACACTAAGAACTATAATTAGGTATTGTAGTGGATCGTGAGAGTCGAAACTACACTCGAGAGCAAAAAAAATCGCACATCATAATTTTTTTTGTTAAGGCAGTTTTTGTCATGAATGTGAATAGATTTCTAATGATATGAAATACAGTGTAAAAAATATCCTTGAAAGGTTTTATAGCAAAAAAATCCAAAATAATAGGTAAAATTACCAAATTTCACTTAAGAAAGAAAAAATGAGAGTCAAACTTAAAATTCTTGGTCATCCTGTTTTTTAATAAAATGCATTCCCTCCCTTAGCCTTATTTACAGCTGGAACTCGATTTTTCATCGACCGAATTAATTTTACCATGAAATCTTACGGTATAACGTTCCACTCCTCGTGGATGACAAATTGAAGCTCTTAGAGGCGTGCAGAGCCAGGCTTTTTGCACTGAGTCTTCTTTTAAGGTTATTCCAGATATGCTCAATTGGATTAAGATCAGAACTACGAGCTGGCCTCTCTATCGCAATGATTTCAACGTCTTACATGTAGGTACTTAATAGCAAACTGTTCTACCGACATGCAATCTGGTATTGTTCTGCATTAAGGAAAAAAAATCTACCATAAGCCACACCAGCGGCTTCACATATTCTTCGAGCACTTTTTTGATGTATTATAAAACCGTCAACCCTCTCGATATCAGACCAGTATTGGCCCAGAAATGAATAAAATGATAGTTTTAGTTTCCAACATTATGTCACCCTAAATCGCCTCCTTACAGCATTGTTTAAATTGCCCTGATGACATTCTGTAGACTCTAAAGCGTTCATTATGGTCATGTAAGTCATTCTGCACATGTTTTTGTGTCAATTCAATCGCGTTCAGTAGCCGATTTCTCAAAGTACTTGTTACTGGAAAGCGATAACCCTGCCCTGATCCTATGCGCCACCGGCCAGATCCTGTAGCCGAATATACCCACGGGTCTTTTGAAACCTTTGGTATACCAGAAGAACAGCTGTCGAGCGACTTCATTTTGATTATGGCCTGCTTTGGGCAAGGCAATAGCTTGAACGACTTCTGTGGGTGTGGTAGGTATCCATATTTTTCCGGTAAATCCGTCTGCTTCCAATAGAGAGAGACGTTATCACGTTGACGGAAACTGATTAAAACTCCGAAACAGCACCCTTTTTGTATCTCCAGGTAAAGGTGCAAGTAGTGAAATGCAAATGGGTGAATTTGGGGAATCGGGTGTACCGCTGGTTTTTGTGAGTCACCTGAAAGTCAATGATCTTAATTTTATGTTTTTATAAAGCTAACTTTGTATGCTTTAATTTTGCTTAATAATTTGTACTCAATATCTTTAGATTTAAGAAAAAAAAACAGTTAGCCCATTTATGTCCCACTGCTGGGCGAAGGCCTCCCTCTCCCTTTTCCAAAAAAACAGTATTAAACTAAATTACAAGCCAGGTGCGATTTTTTCGCTCTCAAGTGCGTAGAAGTTGTTTTACATACAATAGCATTAAGCACGTGTCGTGTGAATGTCAAAAACTGTTGGCACAAAGTTAAAATATTGCTTATCTACATTTCTGCACAGTTAGCATTAATTGCTACCTATTTCCATAAATAATACGTACTTGATATCGTCTTTTAATAACTCCTCCCGCTCTGGGTGAAAGAAGAGATAGTCTTACATTTACTAACTAAATTCCAACTCACCAACTGTATTCCTTCAATTGCCCTTGTCACTTGCTCATATTGTCTGTGCCTTAATTATTAATCCTGATGAAACTTTAGGATCCGACCACTTTAGTTAGATTCAAAACAACGCGCTCTTGTATTCCTCGAAGGCAAGAGGGAAGACAGATGACATTTCACCTATGACCTATGTCCAGAATATCCAGCAGTGGAAACCTTCGATGATAATGAAGGCGCACACTATGTGCTGAATGCCTTTCTAGGTGACTACCTACTTAGTGAACTTAAGTCGGCAGCTATAAAAAGGATAGCGACACTTTTTAGGGTTCCGTAGCCAAATGGCAAAAAACGGAACCCTTATAGATTCGTCATGTCTGTCTGTCTGTCTGTCTGTCTGTCTGTCTGTCTGTCTGTCTGTCTGTCTGTCTGTCTGTCTGTCTGTCTGTCTGTCCGTCCGTATGTCACAGCCACTTTTTTCCGAAACTATAAGAGCTATGCTGTTGAAACTTAGTAGGTAGATGTATTCTGTGAACCGCATTAAGATTTTCACACAAAAATAGAAAAAAAGCAATAAATTTTGGGGGTCCCCATACTTAGAACTGAAACTCAAAAATTTTTTTTTCGTCAAACCCATACGTGTGGGGTATTTATAGATAGGTCTTCAAAAATGATATTGAGGTTTCTAATATCATTTTTTTCTAAACTGAATAGTTTGCGCGAGAGACACTTCCAAAGTGGTAAAATGTGTGTCCCCCCCCCTCTAACTTCTAAAATAAAAGAATGATAAAACTAAAAAAAATATATGATGTACATAAAAACTGCCAACGAAAATTGGTTTGAACGAAATCTAGTAAGTAGTATTTTTTTAATTCGTCATAAATCGAAAAAAATACAGTATTATTAAAACATCGATCAAAGTTACAACACATTACAAGAACTTTTATATTATGTTACTTGCTGCTACGGAACCCTTCATGGGCGAGTCCGACTCGCACTTGGCCGGTTTTTTCGGGTAAGAAATCATCAAATAACTTCAGCTCTGGGTGTGACACGAATGAAAGTGAATTTATTACTGACTAAAAACCCACCCGTGTTCCTTCAGCTGCCCTTTGCGTTCCAGAGCCGCGGTGACTCTTTCGAACCCTCGCGCAGTACTGGCACACAACGGGCGACCCATGTAACATTATTTTATGAACAGTGGATTTCTTTTTTTTTGGTGGGGAAAATCATCCAATGACAACCCCCGCTCTTGGGCGAAGCGGGAGATAGTGTCGGACTCTTACTGACTAAAAACCCACCCCGTTCCTTCAAGCCTTTATACCGGGGCTCGAGGTCCCTTTCGGATCATAACTACATCCTGAAATATGACGCTAGCTAAACTCTGAATCTGGGTCCACTCTCTCTTATCCAGAGGACCCGATGAAGCCTTGGAGATGCAGTGGATAGCATTACACGTGCCGGCCGGTGAACTAGGTAGTATGATCTCTCAGTATCTAACCAAAACAAGGAGTCAAGAAGTCAACAGATTAGCTTGGTCTTCAAGATATTTTTACATTATCTTGCAACCACTTTGTCATTCTGACCTCGCCATTACTTACTCGCGGCCATTATTTTAAAAATCAAGTACAATTTCCATTCTATTTTTTTTTTTTGATCTCTTAAGGCACGGCCACGAAAGTAACGCCACGCTTGAGGCGTCAATTCGCTACAAGCGCCATTTCTAAGCTCTAACTAATTTTTATCGAACTTCGCAACTGCTTGCAGCGCTACTTTGTGGCCTTGCAAATGAGAGACATACATTTGTTTTTGACGCTTGTAGTACAAGACGAGTTCGCTTGGAGCGTCGCATTTCGTGGCCTTCGGATTAAGCCACGGACAAATAGCTTCATAGACGCGTACCTATTCGCCATTATTAACATCATCGTCGTGCCGTCGTGTCGTTGCTGTTTCTTCAACAGTTTCATAGTTTTGAATGCAAGCTTGTGAGCAAGCGTACCTACAACAAGCGTATGACGAATACGCATATACAAGGTGTAAGGGACAGCCATCCACAAACTTTAAGGGCTTGCTCAGTAGAAAAATTCGGCCTCTCTATACAAACTGTCCAATCAAGTTTATAATTTTGTATGGTGAGGCGGATTGTTTTTTTTTCGTTTCCTGAAAAAAAATTTTGTGGAAGGTTGTTCAGTTTCGTCTACTAAGCAAGCCCTTAAAGTTTGTGGAGGGCTGTCCCTTACATCTTGTATAAAGCTACGCGTCCGTGAACAGTAGGCCTTACAGTACCCTTTTCTTCTTTTGCCTCTGGTCCTTAGATACATATTACGAGTATTTTATAAAACAAATTCCTTCTCCACGTAAAGACGTGGTGAAACATGCTGTTTGTATAAACTCAAAATGTTTTTGAGTTGATACAGACAGCAGTTTAATGCTACGTTTACATGTGGGCTCAGCCTCGACCAATCGTTTTAGTGTAGCCATTGTATAACCGGGGAAACCCCGTTAACACAATGGCAATTGGCCGAGACTGGGCCCACATGTAAACGTAGCATTAATCGGATTTTGATGTAAGTTTCAGCAATAGTTAGAATGATTGAGTTCGTGTGTAAGAGTTGTGTCACTATTTCGATGTAGGTACGTACAATAACGTAGGTACTATTGTAATGCATTAAAAAAACTGTATTCAAAGACAGCTCATAATATAGCGTTCAATTTGGAACAAACCGAACGCGTACATATCTTCCGTCAGTGTCAACCCTTTAAATAAAAGGCTATAAATTCATCTCATAAGTAGGGCGGCGCGGTCTAATCGACCTCTAAAGGAACGTGCGCTCCAATTCCATGAATGGCTTGATTTGCGTGTACAAATCGCTATTGCCATGTGTTTTACTAAACATGCAATTTTGTCCGTTATCTGCATACGTAATAGGTACCTTGATATCGATTCTCGATACTTATTGATAGTAAAAGATAAAAACAACGGTTTGCGGTAGTTATTGTTATTTGAAACTAGGTTAAAGAGTTAACTTTTAAACGGAAAATAGCGAGTTAGAGAGATAAAATGATGATTTATGACGAAGACACTCGTAATAAAGAATGTTCAGAATGCAAAAGCTATCTTTTTACTAGCAAATCTAAGCCTAAGAACGGAGCCGCCGCCGGGATTCGGATCCCGATTTCCGGCCACCGTAGGCGCGGATTTGCGCTGTCCGACCGTCCGGTAACTGTCCGGATCGAGCCCAAGACGTCGACGGCGCGCACTGTTCCCGCGCGCCTCAAGTCAGCAACAGCAAGGGCCCAGCTGGGTCGAAGCGGGGTGGGTTTTTTATTCAGTAAGAGTCTGACACTATCTCCCGCTCTGCCCAAGGGCGAGGGATGTCATTTGGATGATTTTTACCAACCAAAAAAAAAGTAAACCTAAGAAGGGGAAATCCCTTCCTAATATACATATTAGGCTGCGGACGCTTCCTTTTGCGGAACAGCAAAGCTAGTAAAGGAGGCGGCCGGACACGTGAGGGCACGGTCATCCTCACGCCCCAGCCGCCAGGATCCCGACCCTGATTTTCAGCCACCGTAGGCGTAGACTTGCGGACAATGAGCAATAGATAGCTCGCCGTCTGGCCATTCGGACAAAGCCCGAGTCATCGACGGCGTGTAATGTTCCACGCGCGCTTCAAAGAGATGGCAGCAAAACCGTGGGGGCCCAGCTGGGTCGAAGCTGACTTGAGGCCTCCTCTCTAGGAGAGAGAATGGGCCGTAATCCACCACACGAAGCCAGTATGGGTTGGTTAATGTCACATGTCTTCGAATTTTTGGTTCCAGATACCTACATGCCGGTTTCTTCACGATGTTTTCCTTCACCGTTTTGAGAGCAGCGGTGATGAAATAAATTACACAAAGTACCGTAATACTTTCAATTGATACACACGAAATGTAACAAACGCCAAAAGAGAATGTGCTGACAACATATCATAACATACATTACAATTTTATTAACGTCGAACTTGTATGTGTGCCAAACGTGAAACGCGGTTTCAATTAGTGCTTTGGCACAAACTGTAACGCTTGTTACCCGTTAGGCATTATGAGCATAATTTTATGTTCCGTACCAGCAAACAATTTAAGAGCCGGATGTAGTCACTAAGTAGGTATTTTGTATGAGCTCCGACCGCGTCTGTGTCAATTTCGCGGCCCCGAAACAGCGGTTTTATTTTTAAATTAAAAAAAAAACCAATAACTATTCAAAATTTTGGTTCTTGTGAGGCCCTTTAAAAAAAAAAGCTTTATTTTTTTTTAAACTTTCAAATATTTCCGTTGTGTAAACTCGTAAACACACACGTTTGAAACCATAAGTTAGGGTCAGATTTTTTTAACGAGTCAACTAATTTATATCACGTTTTGATTTTTGCCTGGCGGTTGGTCATAAATTAGTAAATTTTAATAAAATAATTTTGCATGGTGTTCTCTTTTATACTTGTGGATTTCAAGAGGTTAAAAAAAAATCCCATGAATAGAACCTGGCCTTAAGTACCAAGAACGAACTATGTTTGTACAAATCTCATTCGTTTCGGGCGAAGTTCCCACTGGGTTATAACCACGTTATAACAATGCACCTCTTGACGTCACGAGCAGCAAAAACGTGGATATTATTATACTAGCTTCTGCCAACGGCTTCGTCCGCGTATAATCGATAGGCAGCGTTCCCACTATATTCTTTATTATACATAATTATATAATTATTATTAAAACATTTTTTTTGTCTATGTCGTAACGGTTAATTTATCATCGAATGATTATCGACTCTAGCTGTTCCCCTTACAACAACAGTTTGCCGTGGCCACGACAGATTGTCGCAACAACGGCACAAGGCTTATCGTCACGGTATAGTCTTGAATTTTTTTATCGTTTTACGACTGTAGTGCTTAGCCGTTCCCACTATCATGACAATGTGTTGACACCGCAAAAAAAATCAACCTTACGCCTCCATTTATAAGCCACTACACTAAAAACTACACGATCATCGGTCAACGTCAGACTTTTGCTGACTAAACCGCATCGTGTTCCTTCTGTTACCCTTTTACATTTCAGGGCTATAGTAACTCTTTCGAATAATCCCGCAACTCTATGACATGTGTAATTTGTCACACGGATACACCATGTCTTGGAAGGAAAAGCAAATTTTAGTTCCCAATTAGTATTTTTGGTGTAACACAGACTTATTTTGTAGTAGAAAACAGGAATAAATTGAGGAACAGTAAGTATAAAAAATTTAATTAAGTAATACATATTTTTTATAATTAAAATATTACAATTATAAAATTAGTATGACAGATGGACTGCAGTGGATTCGTAAGCATTGGAGGGTTAGTATCTAGCTTTTGATTCTAGTAGCTAGCAAACAATACCTCGCAGGATGCTGGTCAGACATGGCATTGACATCGATATGCAATAGCTTCTGACGTTTTATATGTGCCCATGTAGGCCTATGTGAAATAAAAAACTTTTGACTTTCATAGTCTTTGTAGCCCATTTATACAACTATTAAAAAAAAAAAGATTTCTAGAATAAAGATCTTGGAAACAAGGTCAATCTTTTTTAGGGTTCCGTAGTCAAATAGGAACCCTTATAGTTTCGCCATGTCTGTCTGTCCGTCTGTCTGTCCTCGCTTAATCTCTGTGACCGTTAGCACTAGAAAGCTGAAATTTGGTACCAATATGTATATCAATCACGCCGACAAAGTGGTAAAATAAAAATTGGAAAAAAATGTTTTATTAGGGTAGCCCCCTATATGTAAAGCGGGAAGTATTTTTTTTTTAATTTCAACCTTAACGTGTGATATATTGTTGGATAGGTATTTAAAAATGAATAGGGGTTTACTAAAATCATTTTTTGATAATGTCAATAATCTCGGAAATAATCGCTCCAAAAGTAAAAAACAATGTGCCTACGCGCCCCCCTCTAACTTTTGAACCATAAGTTTAGAAAATATGAAAAAAATCTGAAAAGTAGAACTTTATAAGGACTTTCTAGGAAAATCATTTTGAACTTGATGGAAAGAACAGTTTTTGTACAAAAAAGACAAAAAGGTTGTACAAAATAATTTCTGGACTAAATCGTATATGCAAGCATTTTTTAAACTCATAAGTGGGTACACTTATTGTGACGGACGGGAAACTACGGAACCCTACACTGAGCGTGGCCCGACACGCTCTTGGCCGGTTTTTTTTATTTTTACAAATATTTCAGTCAAAATTAGATAGACATTGGAGCGAGTCTGTGCGCAGAATAAATTTACAAATACGCATGGTTTAAGGTAAACTTAGCAGTTTCTATAATTTTGATAGTTGTATTCGGGATTCCTCAGGGCAGTATTCTCGGGCCAACCCTTTTCTAAAACAATTCATTCTACAAGATATATTCAGAGGAGAGTTGCATTATGTTATTGTAGGTGATATGCTCTGCACTGTGTCATAGGCCTTAGTAAACACGCATCAACAATAAAATTGCACCTACCCTCATCACTCGTTTTTGTGTGTGGCATTCTGGCTTGTCTATTTTATAAAGCGATTTATGTTAATTTTGAAGTGTTAAAGTGTTAGTTTTAAGATAGGCACAAAATTGTTTCTTTTTTTTTATCTATGCCTGCTGGTATGTAACGTTTGTTTTAAACTACATAGTATGTTTTTCTCTGTAAGTGAATGTGTAATTCTTTTGAGAAAATAAATATCTTTAACCGTAACTGATAACTAACTAAACTAAAAAGATAAGTTCGAATCCGACAACTGAATTTGGGCATTCCATTGTCACATTTTTTTTTTAACATTGCCCCACACTATGGCTACACCCGATATTGGGTTCGTTGACAAACATTTTTACACTCACGACACTTAGTTACCCAGTGTCAGAACAGCGACCTGTAGGCCATACAAATATTTGTTCTGTGCGGGAATCGAACCCGCGACGCGCAGTGCCTCAACCACTGCGTCAACCGTGTCGTAGTGAGGATATTCAGGGAATATGCGGAACGTCAAAAGAGAGAGTTATTGTACATAGTTAAGTAGTAGGAACACTACTCAGTATTAAAATCAGTTTACCACGGAAGTTACAAACGAGTTTGAATCCAACAACTACAAAGATTGGCCACTCACTCGATCGTCACGTAGCTGCAAGGCAGCGGCCAGCGCGCGCAAGGCCGGTGGCGCGAGGTAGGGCGCGCGCGCATACGCGGCCTCCAGCGCTGACGCCTGCGCCGCCGTGAACGGCACCCGAGCGTGCCTTCCTGACCGGCGAGCGCGACTACCGCCACTGCTCACTGAACCTGTCGCAAAAACTGAACGATTCATCCTGAGATGCTTATGGGTCGAGGCTCAACAATCAGCATTTTGTAAAAAAATATGTACAACTAGCTTCTGCCAGCGGCTTCGCCCTCGTGAAAATAGTTTTCCATACAAACTTTGGAGCCCTGTTTCATCACCTTAGGCGGTGAATTTCGGAAAATCCTCGCTTAGTGCTCGCCTACAGCTACGTCATAAAAGGAAACCTTGTGCAAAATTCCACTCTCCTAGTCCCAGAAGTTCCGGCTGTGCGTTGATATGTCAGTCAGTCAGTTTCTCCTGTTATATATGTACTAGCTTCAGCCAGCGGCGTTGCCCGCGTGATAGTAGGTTTCTCCATACAAACTTTGGACCCCTGTTCCTCTCAGGGCGTGAATTTTGGAAAATCCTCTCTTAGTGGTCGCCTACGTCATAAAAGGAAGCTTTATGCAAAATTTCACTAGTCCCATTACTTTCGGCTGTGCGCTGATATGTCAGTCAGTTAGTTTCTCTTTTTATATTAATACTGATATAGATGGGAGAAGGGTTAATACTGCGTAAGCGAGCGTGCGTGACCCACCCGCCGCTCCTTTGACGTCTACCACTCCACCGCGTGCATGATCTTGGTATGTAACGGCACAGAACTATTTTGTGCTCCATTGATATTATTGCCGCAAGGCGTTTCAATGTAGGTAATGGTGCACATTGTCATCTCATGAAAAACAGGGTGATAGAAAACAGCAGAAGAAAAAAATATTCTTTGTTTGTGTAACTGCTGTATAGCGTTCCAAAGCAAGCAACTGCTAAACATAGCTTCCTTGAAGTCTAACTATATATTCTGACCCGGTGCTTTTCGCATACTTCAGCCTTCACACCAGATTATCTATAGTCCACCCTATGGAGCAAAGGTCTACCTATTACCACAGTATTACAATACTGTAATACTGTGCTATTACTATGTCAGCGATGTAAATATCTATAAAGTGCTATTCAGGACATTTTGAAGCCGAAACTGACATTTTATTGTAGGTAATTATGATTTGTTTCCAAGTCTGAGCTCAAGTAATTAGTAGTAAGTGGGTTAATGACCTACTTAAGACTATCCAACTAATCGCTTAGGTAACTCAGGCATAACATGCATATAACGTCATTTGCAATACACGGAAATAATTGCGACGAAGTATTGTTAAGTTTCACAACTAAGAATATAGGTATGTATAGGAAAACACAAATCGAAGGATAAGAATATGAAGTTAATCACTTCCTATAATTGCTACATTGCAAATAAAATATGAGTCTGTAGTAATCTACAGAGATTGTCATCAACAATAATTGGCAAAACTTGATAGATCAGCAAGTGTCGTAGTGACACTTGCTGATCGACGATGACGTCAGTGGTTAAGGTACCCGCCTCTCATGCATGAGAGACATGTTCGAAATCGGGCAAGTAGCTACTATTGTGAATTTTTCAATTCATATTATCTACTATTCTAAGTTTATCTAGGACATTACTGCCACTCCGTGCCACGGAAAGCACCTAAGTCCCAGTCGTGAAAGTCTGACCATCGATCTATCCAAGGAGTGTCGTGTTGCCTAACAACTGGGTTGTGAAGGTCTGGTAGGCTGTCGCTCCATGTAAACAAACACGGTATGCAGTCGCTATACTGGAAGCCGATCCCAAGCTAGTTGGTAAAAATTTAGGGAGATGATGAGTCCAGCTTTAAAATCTATTTCAACCAAATACTTACGTGGTAACCGAGGGGGCCTGTATCGAGTGCAGCACAACCAATCAGGAACTTCGACATGATCGCTTCTTCTTCTGCTATCACTCGTCAAAATCCGCTCTATACTAAAATCAGAGCCACACTTCGCACTTGACTGTACCGGGGAGGTATCCATGACCAGCGGCTACTCGATCTAAATACAACTAAAATTTATTCCTTTATCTGCTACCCTTAAAATGTTATGGGTACAATAGGAGGAGGGGTTTGGACAAGCCACGCCTTGCATTTAGGGGATGAATGAAACGTTATCAGCGACCACAATCTAAGGGCCCTATGGGTTGTGCGCACCAATGGGCCCTCGAGTGTTGTGACAGTTCATTCATACGGTTCGCAAATTGAATGGTAAAGAGATACTGTTTGCACACAAAAGGTTTATATTACTTTAAGGGTTTGTGGGAAAATTAATTTGTATTTCTATTATATTGCCTTTGTTGGATATTAATCGACTTGTAATGTGATACCTTAGCGTATAATAGCTTATTAAAATTTATGAATGTTGTGAATAGATATATTTGTTTTTCGATTTCTGGTGATGAGGTTTTTAGAACGCTGACATGTGTTGTCATTCTTCAAACATCTTCATGACCGTTCATGTTACGGATATGTTTCAGATTTAAATAAGTATATGGATGTAGAACTAATAGGTACCGAAGTTTTGCTTGCGATATTAGAATTTTCAAATTATAAAAGTAAAATACAAGTACTTAGCAAGATTTAACTTTCATTTCTTGTACTTAACTAGATTATTATTTGCCTGGCCGGGTAAGACAGACAAAAAACTGTCGTAACCCGTCCCTAGACTCCGCCTTTATCCGAATATATAGGTTTCGGTTACAGATATATTTTTTTATTTCGGATATCCGATAGTTTCGATTAGAGCTCCATAACATCCCTGGTTAAATATTACTAGGTAACTCTTTACAAAGCCCCGTAGATTAGAATATCCTACCAACTGATACAATATACAAGGTGTAAGGGACAGCCCTCCAAAAACTGTAAGGGCTTGCTCAGTAGACGAAACTGAACAACCTTCCACAATTTTTTTTTTCATGAAACGAAAAAAAAAAATCGGCCCCACCATACAAATTGTGAATCAAGTTTATCATTTTGTATGGGGAGACTGATTTTTTTTTCTACGGAGCAACAGCTTAAAGTTTGTGGAGGGCTGTCCCTTACACCTTTTATTATCTATAAATGCCTTGGTTGACTGAAGGTATTAAATTAAGTAAATAGCTACTGGAGGATAACTTCAGAGCAGTTAAATATTTAACAAAACGCCAAAAAACAATACCTTCAAATATCTCTACTGAACAATTGCAATCTTGCCGCATGTCTTTGTTTTATGGAAGGCGCAATATAATGCCTTGATTGACTGAAGGTATTAAATTAAGTAAATAGAAAAATAAATATCAGTACCTAGGGTAAGTGCTCCAGTGAATGAACACTTAAGCGATTTTTGAACTTCAAAAAATTATTATACTATGTTAACTCTAAGGTATACGGTCCGAAAGACCTCACGGCGTCCTTACCTTCCGCATGACACAGGTACTCACCGGACATGGTTCGTTCGGGAGATTCCTGCACTCGATTCATGCGGAAGTGACGCCCGGGTGTCGCCACTGTGCGGAACGCCCGGAGGACACGGTGGAGCACACAGTCGAGGTGTGCCCTGCTTGGGCGGAGCATCGTCGTGCCCTCGTGGGGGCGATCGGCGGCGGAGACCTCTCGCGCCGGGCCTTGGTTGAGGCCATGGTCCGGAGCGAGGAGGAGTGGCAGGCGGTCGCCGACTTCTGCGAAGCAGTAATGCTCGCAAAGGAGGAGGCCGAACGCATCAGGCAACGGCGTTATCGCCGCCGCCGTCGCCGGGATTCTGATCCCGATTTCCGGCTAACGTAGACGCGGGCTTGCGGACAGTGAGCAATGGGTAGCTCGCTGTCCGGCCGTCCGGTAACTGTCCGGACCAAGCCCAAGTCGTCGACGGCGCGCACTGTTCCCGCGCGCCTCAAGGAGTTGTCAGCAACAGCAGGGACCCAGCCGGGTCGAAGCCTACTGGGGCCAGGGTTATCCGAAAGGGCGCTCGAGCCCCGGTATGAAGGCTAGAAGGAACGGGGTGGGTCTTTTAGTCAGTAAGAGTCTGACACTATCTCCCGCTCCGCCCAAGGGCGGGGGATGTCAATGCATGATTTTTTCCCACCATAAAAAAAAAAAAAAAAAAAAAGGTATACGGTCCAAATCTATATTTTGGTAATGTAAATCTATTATTAAGTTAGATTTACGATATAACCTGGATACATTTTTAGATATTTAGCAATAAATTGAAAAATTTCCAGTAAATGAACAGAGTAAATCCAGTAAATGAACACAATTTTTGTTTGTGCAATAGTTCAAAAAGTCTTTGTTTTATAACATATTTAGTCCCAGAAAAAGTTAAAAAACGAACATATGTCCTCTGCCTCTAAATCTATTACAAACATTATTAAATCAAAGTAAAAGCCTTCAAATCATCAAGTCATCGGTCCACCTTGTGGAACGCCTACCGATGCTGCTTATTCCAGTATACGGTAGCCACTCTGGAACCTTTCAGCTTTATCGACCATCTGTTCTACGAACAATGTGACTTGCCTTTTAAGGCTATGTCGGGACCTTTAGTTCTCCAGCGGATATTTTTGTTCCTGATTCGATCACGCACAGAAATTTCGAGCATAGCCCTCTCCTTTGTCTTTTGAGTGGCTTTAAGCCTTCTGATGAGGCCAATTGTGAGTGACCACGTTTTAGAACCATATAGGTACCTGGAACCATCTGGCCCAGGTAAATGTAATTGTCTACAATTTACGAGTTTAGTCTCTGATCTTGATAGGAGCGGGTTCTAAATGGTTGTATACCAGGACTTTGGTTTTGTCCATATTCATCTTGAGACCCAGTATTTCTGAAGCTCTACTCGTTATATCAAATTTTGTTCTGTGGTCCTCCATAGCCTCAGCTATGACCATTAGGTATATCGTCGGTAAATTGAAGGTGAATGATATACTCGTCATTGACATTAATGCCTAGCTCTCTCCAATCTAGGTCCTTGAAGACATCCTCCATTATGCCGTGAATAGTTTCTGAAAAATAACGCCTCCCTGTCTCACAGCCCGCAGCAGAAGGATAAGTTTAGAGGTTTCTGAAGTCGGACTGACATGGTGGCATTTTCATACAAATACTTCAGTACTTCGATGTACCGCTATAGTCAACCTGGCATCGTTGACTTGGGGAATACTGCGATACTGCCCAAGATTCGATCAAATCAAAGGCTTTCTCGTAGTCCACAAAAGCTAAGCAGAGAGGCAGATTATACTTCTCGGTCTTCTTTATAACCTGCTGCAGTGCATGTATGTGATCTACGGTGCTGAAACCTTTTCCATCCTAAGGCTAGAAGTCGCCAAACCTGCGCGCGAAACAGTTCGTGAAGATTCCGGAAAACAGCTTGAAGACATGGCTCAGATGTGGATGTATGAATAATTCTTAAACTAGTCATTGTCACCCTTCTTAAAGTAGAGTACCACTACACTTCTGCTTCATTGCTGTGGCGTTTTTCCCTTGATTATGACGTAATTGAACAGCTTCTGAAGAGCTTTAAGGACCGGTTTTCCACCCGCATTCAGGAGTTCGGCCGTAATTCCTTCCTCACCTAATGCCTTGTGGTTTTTACGTTGCTTCAGAGCCAGCCTAGTCTCGCACGATATTTTCGGTATAGTGTCGAGTCAAGCCAGCTTTTGGGTCGTTTCCTAGATTCGCAGCGGATAAATGAGTAATATTATTAAAATCAGTCAATTCAGCGCAGTAGGAACAATTAAATCAGTATCTTGCGTTAATATGAACAAGACGGAAGGTGACGAAATTAAGAGCTTCTTTTAAAGTTTCTTGGGTAGGTATATCGAAACCTTCCGCATTTATTTTTGTGGAAATTTATGGTGATTTAAAGGTACAATAAAAGAAAAATTTATGTTACAATAAATAGATCTTAAAAGGATGAATTCTAACTGAATGTAATATTGTGTTCATTTAATGGTTACATTATCACGACGAAAGCTAATAATTGAACATGGTGAAAAATGTTAGTTCATTCAATGGATTTTATGAACCAATAAATGAACACACCTGTCCCAATACTGGCCTAAAGATCAGAAATGGATTGAATAAACGACTCTCAAAATATGAACATTATGGCATGAAAATAAATGACACATTTCAATACAAATATGAAAATTGCATTTGTCCAGTGAATGAACGGGCGTTCATTCACTGGATTTCAAACGTTTTGTATTTCCAATGCTGGGACGTCGAATAATTTACATAAAACTGGCTGGAATGGCATTGTAATTGATTTCAGGCATATATTAAAACTATCTATTATTCAAATAAATAAATAACTTATGGTGCATATTTAAATTACGGCCACAATTTGATATCAAAAATTTTGTGTCTACCCCGAGTCCTAAATTCTCGCCCGAACAAAAATATTTTTACACAACACTACTAACTTTAAACGCTTGCCGTTTTGAAACGAACAGTAACATTTGAAGTGAAGATTGTCATTATAATAGAAAATAGAGCTGTAATTACGAAAAAAAATACGTCGTTGGGTAGAAATATTTCAATTTCTTATTTTTTTGAAAAAACTGTGTTTTGTTCATTTACTGGGGTGTGTTCATTCACTGGAGCACCTACCCTATTATTATAAGTATTAATTAGTGTGAAGACGTGCGAAGCCAATAGGAAAAAAAATATTGTTGCTAAGATGTCATGTCACTTTCTTTCATCCTGAATTATTTTTCTTAATTAAGTATATTAACTGGCACATTTTCACAGCCATTTTTCCAAGTCACATCATGTGTGATCTGAAGTAGCCAATAACTGATGTATCTATGATATCTATGATGCTATATGCATTTAAACCGTGATTTAAACTATTAGTAGGTAGAGTAGAGACTAATATAATTGACATAATAGACTCTACCTAGACAAAAAAGAGCCGTTATAAAAACAAACTAAGAGGTACCTGGGTGCTAAATGGACAAAGATTAGGACAAAAAAGACCAAAATGAAAATGTCTACGAATTCGTTTTTTAGATCTTTTATAAATCGATTTGCACTCCTGAAAGCCTGAAATCAAGAACATTGCAAGGTCGATATTTAAGTAGGAATGCAATTCTCATTGTCCAGATTTAGTACCTACCATTATATCTACTTAATTAATTCGCCTATTATAAATTTGCAACCTAATTATGAAAAGAGGACACAAAAATCTGCTAATTTAGCTTATATTTAACTAATACTTTACAAACTGCAATTTTAAAGTAAATATTGTAGATAAATATTTCAAAAATCAAAATTAGGATTGCTAAGGATGAAGGCACGCCATGCATTGTAGGAACGAGCGAACCATAAAGCAATCGCTACCTATTTTATCATTGCTATTTGCTAATTGCGATTTACATTGCGATAAAGTGCGTTGACAGCCGTTCGGTTTACCTACACTTAAGTACCACATTATATTATTGTCAAACATGAATAATTGTTACAGAAAACAGAATTGCATAATCCCACAATTACCTAACCACTTGTAATAATACAATAGGATTTAAAGATCTGCCGCGGGATAAGGATGTTATTGGGCGCAGATGTTACACCCTGTTCTGTGTTGAATTTGGTTTAGGGATAAAAAACAACAGTGTTGTTCCTTTCTGGAACATTAAATTACTTATAATAAAAATCTCGTGTCAAAGTGTTTATTCTCGAGCTCCTCCGAAACCGCTCGACCGATTTTTGTTTTTTTTTTTGTTTTCAATCAATATTAGTAGGTTTGAGAATTGGTCGTAAGCAATTTTTACCCACATTTAACATTCACTTGGAGTCTAATGAATTAATTCATTTAACTCCAAGCGAATGTGCGTTCGCTCTCTCATTGTCTTTCTATTGTGTCTCTAATTATGGTATTCGAAAGGTTAATTAAATAATAATTAATTGCTTTCATACAAGCTGGCGCACCAGTCCACCAGTTCAGCTAAACTTGTTTTGCAAATTAAGCTAATTGGGTGAAGCCAAAAAAGTCCCGTTATATCTTGTCATTCTTGTATCGGTATTTTGATACATACTTAACATACTTTTTAAAATTAGTTAAACTAATATCGTTAAAACACAGTCGTGTGAAATAGGTAGTACCTAGTTGGTTATTCAGTGAGTCGTTACGGACATAACAATAGGTTACATGGTCTGCTTCACAGAGGAGACTCGCATGCATACTAAATGATATTCTAAGAGGCAGATTTAACTGTTTATCGGACGAATGCCTGCCTACTCTATGGCAAACCGGTACCGGCGGCGGCGGTGTACCGCTGCTCCATAATTATTGCAGTGAGACAATCAAGGCTGCTAGCAAGCGGCCTCTGCGACCGCGCCGCTCACTATCATTGTGATTCAAAACTCTGCAGAATTAACACATACAAATAAACAAACAAACAAAACACAAATAGAAATTGTGCTAAAATACAATTACGAACATGTCGATTCCCGAATACTTTGAACTAGAAGGCGGTGATCGAATGCCGAGAATTGGATTCGGCACTTGGCAAGTAAGTTTAAACGATTTTTTTTTTAATATTGTTATTTATTTATACATTATTATGAATCTGTAAGTAGGTAAGCTAACTTCTGTTTGAGATTCACGCACCATAATTATGATATTAGTATCGGTACTGCTCAATATACTTAGCGGTTTAGATACAATATTTTAGAAAAACCAAACAAACACAAGACTCTTTTAAAGTACTAACTGGTAAAGGACTAGTGGACAGTGTTAGGTGGGATCTGTTTCATTTGATGTCATCTTTTTTCACATTTTCTTTTCGATCTTTCTTTCGTTTGCGCACATTTTTATTTAGCTTTTTGTATTTCCGTTTTTTACGAAAAAAGTTTAAAGTTTTTTTGAAAATATTCCATTTGTGCGGACGTACTTGTGAAGTTGAGCGTATCATGCAAGGCACTGTGCTGTACTCCTGTGAAAAGATATCACTGGACTGACAAGAGCACGTCCTGGTGGTGCAGAAGGAAATGGACTCGCTGCCGTCGAAGTCTCCGCTGGAGTGCGACAGTCCTCTGGACGTGGTGGCGCGACATGAGCTGGCATCCGCAGACCACTTTTCCTGAACGCCTGCATGTTCACTGTTGTGACATAGTTCTGATGGCTGCGAAGTCATCGCTCAGTCATGAATGATCAGGACCCACTGTCTTCATTATCTTGAAAATGTTATTAACCATTCGGTCCGATTGTTAGTTTATACATGATTATTATAAAACGCAAACAATTTTGACTAAAACTGCAAGCAATTACCAGTTTTAAAAGAAAACTTTAAAGGGATTGAAAGTGAATTTTGACAAACTTTAAACGCCACTCACTGTAACCTTGATTGACGTTGCTATGACAATTTTTTGTTTTATTTAAAGGAATAACAAAGAGATAATATCTAGTAGAGGATACAAGGATACGATTAAAGAACGACCTTCACCGGTGTCTGTGATGAAACGTATTTTATGACAAATCTAGTATAGAAAATAATATAACGCGGGTGGGTTGCCTAAGAAATTCCTCGCCAAACTATTATTAATTAAAAATTGAAAATTTACTTTTTTTTGGAAAAATGCACAACCTTTAAGTATTCATGCCGTTTTTTTGCAGACAACCTATAGCATGGTATTCGTAATGAAACAGCTTTATTTTGCTAAACAATTTATTTTTTAAACAAGTGGGTACTACTAGAAATTGACATACCTGTTTATACCTGGCAACCCAAAGTTATGCCAGGAAACAAATAGGCAACCCAACGTTTTTATGTTCTAAAGGCTTGATACTTTCGGTTAGTATTAAAATTCGTTAAACACACCAGTGAATTATTCAAAAAAAAAAAAGTTTGGCCAGACCCAGAGGCAACCCACCCACCCGCGTTATATTATTTATTATACTAAATTTGTCATAAAATACATTTCATTCATTAAACAGACCGGCGAAGGTCGTTCTTAATCGGATCTTAGACTATAAAGCATTAATATACAGGGTGTGGCGTAAATAGTGGTCCAACGTTAAAGGGTCGATACACCATATATTCAGCTATCACATACCACAATTTAAAACCACTTTTTACCATAGGTCGCAGAATAAAACGGGATTAAATATAATGACCACCATAAAACGCTTTGGTACCCTTAGTTCTTTTGTCAAAAATATATTACTTGACACCAAAAAAATGAAATCCTAAAGTTACAATAGTATTTTAGTTACGACTGTACTTTAAATTGTATTCGAACACCAAATGTAGTAAATGATAACCAAATCTTAGCGAGCAAATTAATGCGCTCTTTTTAGCCCCGTAGAGCAGGATGATACTTTGTCTAATCAACAATCTATCTTAGTGGAATTTTAGGGCACCCCGGGTCGGATAGATTTAGGTTAGAAGAAGGTGGCGGGGTCGTAGTGAGCGAGCGAAGCGAGCGAACACAGACCCCGTCACCTTCTTCGAGGTTATTTTTTTTAAACCACCCAGAAATAGGAGCCCCGCGTAGCGGGGCTCCGTCGAGCTGTCTTGGCAGGTAGTTAACCTAACCTCAAAATTTTAACTACTGATATCTCCGTAACCATGGGTTTCTGTCGATGCTTTATTTGGATTCATTTTGCTTAAATAGGATAGCGAGATGTTAAAACTTTGGTTATAATTTTACATTAAAATGTAGGTTTAATTTTGGTGATCATTTACTATTTTTGTCTTTTATATGTTACTATATCTGGTGGTAAGTTAAACATAAGCCGAATAAAACAGATCTTTTTTTTTTTTTGAAAAACAACACCTTGCGACACTAATTTGGCTCTAATTTCAACAAATAACTTTATTTCCCTATTTTGTTTTTTGTATATTACTGCTGAATACATGAGCTATAATATGCAAATAACTGTTTTACTGTAAATATAAAGATATTAAAGGAAAAATGTGTTTATTTCAAATTTTAACTTATAGTCTTCAGATAATCACGAGACTTTGAGCGCGAATGGTGTAAAATAAATGTACTGCACTGTCAGTGCCTATTATTGAAAAAATATTTCCATTAAATGCAGATTCTAATGTGGTATAAAAAAAGGATACCATGATTAAAAAAAAATATATATTGCCATTTAACTTGAAAAGGAGCTGAATTTGAAAAAAAAAACCTATTTAATTTAAGTACATTACCGATGTTACAAAATATCTTGAACCTAACTAGAAGTATTTTTTTAGCTTTTTATTGAAGAATATAAACTTAAGCTTATAAAAATATGATTTATTTGAAAATTTAATAAATTTTGAAATAAATCAATTATTTAAATAAATCAATTATTTATTAAATGATTGTTAGCCTTAGACTAAATGTTCGAAGTGACCGCCACTGGCGGCTATGGACGCTCTGCATCGTTGGATAAATGACCTGACACGAATTGAAGTAGATAGATCTTCGCGGACTAAATGTAACGCTTCATCGTCATTGTAAACCCTTGGTCTTCCCTCACTTGCACCGCCTACGCCTCTGCCAGGTATCCTACCCTCAAAATATGCGGTATGTACTCTACCAAATACACGGTAATTTGGATATCTTTCCCGATAAAGTCGGGCTGCATCTCTATCAACGCCTCAGCATTCACCATAAACAAAATGCATGTTCCTGTGGTGTGTACTGAGACATCGTAAAATCGTCACTGCACTACTGGTTTGTGTAATCGTTGACCAAGTCGTAGTCTAAATAATGTGGCCAATATCGTATGGATCATAAAAAAAGAAGTCAAACAGGAAGAAAAACGAGCAATTCAACGGTGATGATAAACAGAAACTAGAAGCGCATGCAACTTACGAGATCGCATTGAAGCATTTTCAGTCAAAATTGACTAATTAGATTTTTATTACATCTTGACATAGTCTGATTTGTTATCCGGCCAGGTACCAATTTCTGGGGATTTATTGGCTCTTTTTTACCTTTATGCTTAACCCTAAATAACGTCTTGTTAATATTTATAATAAATATTATTTATAATTAGGTCCAAGATATTTTGCAACATCGATAACGTATTTAAATGAAATAGGATACTTTTTTCAAATTCAGCTCCTTTTCAAGTTAAATGGCAATAACTTTTTTTTAAATCACGGAATCAGGTTTTTTTATTCTTACTACATTAGAATTTACATTTAATGGACATATTTTTTCAATAATGGGTACCGACAGTGTAGTACATTTCTTTTACACCATTCGCGCCAAAAATCTCGTGATTATCTGAAGACTATAGTTAGAAATTGAAATAAACCAATTTTTTGTTCAGTATCTTTAAGTTTACAGTAAAACAATTATTTGCGCACATGTATTCAGCAGTGATATAAAAAAACAAAATAGGAAAATAATGTTTTTTGTTGAAATTAGAGCCAAATTAGTGTCGCAAGGTGTTGTTTTTTCAAAAAAAATTTAAAGATCTGTTTTATTCTGAGACCTATGGTAATAACTGGTTTCAAATTTTGGTATGTGATAGCTGAATATATGGTATATCGACCCCATAACGTTGGACCACTATTTACGCCACACTCTGTATAATCTAGTTGCATATTGGTTACACAATGAACAACCACCTTTTCAAAACTCTATCCACACAGAACTCAGAGTCCCGGGAGATCCTGAAAGGTAATTCAGAGTCGATCTGTCTGAAAAGGCTTACCTACGTAGGTACCGCTTAAGCATGTTTTTTTTTTACTTAGATAATTTTATGAAGGTGTTCATTAATTTAGGAAAAAAATAACATTTTATTTTAGTATCGAGTAACTATTTATCAACTTGTTTACTTTATGTTTGCGCCACGTCACCATGTCCATACCAGGTTGCCTGGAAGAGATCGCAGTAAGCGATAAGGCCGCTAATCAATGTGTTCAAATCGTACTATTTGTAATCTTGGTGTGCATTGTAGTATTTAAAAATATAAATAAATAAAACAGAAACATTTTCTTTTTACTTAGATAATTTTAAGAAGGGGTTCATCAATTTAGAAAAAATATAACATTTAAATCAATGCCTTAGGCCGCAGATGACGTTTTGGAGAAAGCAGTGGAGGCAGCCCTGGAGGCGGGGTACCGGCATTTCGACACGGCGCGGGCCTACGAGAACGAGGCTGCACTCGGGCGCGCTCTCAATCGCTGGATCGCCGGCGACCCAGCGCGCAGGAAGCAACTGTTTGTAGTGACCAAACTACCTCCCGGAGGTCAGCAGGACAGCTTTATTACCTACACTAAAGCGAGAACTACATTAGACCACGTGGGCCACGCCTGATTTGTACGTAGCGGTGCGATACGTGACGTCGCGTGGCGTAAATGTGTAGGTGTACAAGCCTAGTTGCCATATGAAATGTTTGGAGACCGACCCACCCAGATTGGCGTACATGGCTCACGTGTGCCCAATATAGTTCTACCTTAACAATATTCTTCTTCTTTGCGTGGACAGGACCGGCCGTTGTTGTGACTTAGGAAAAACCTTTGTCTAGCAATAGAAGCCTTTCAGCTGAATGATGATGACTATCGATGTTGGCATGTTGATGAGATCAATCTCTCAGAAAGATTACTCCAATTAAAAATTAGCTAAATCTGACCTGTCCAAATAAAAATAAATGTTACATCCTATTATTCTAGTAAATCTTAACTGTACAGCTTTTCTGTATAAATTCACAAAGGCTCCCTATTTCTGTATTACTTGTCAGAAGAAAACCTAAAATGTCCTAAGCAAAATTGTAATCATTCGGGGTATGCAAAAAACGATCATCATCTAGGTTTTCCAAAAGTACTAAATTAATTAGTATCTTACTACTAAATTTTTTTTTTTAATGATATACTTATTTAATTAAAACAAAATAAATACATAATAAACTTAAGTATTAAAAAAATATATATATTTAAGTATGTTTAACCTAACTATACACACTAAAGGCCTAAAATATGGCGTCATAAAACTCCTCCGCATCGCTGTCGACTGGAAGTGTGCCCAAGAGGCTGGCGGCATTGCCACGTTGAATGGCAATGCTTAATCTCTGACCAAGGTAAGAAACAGCCCTTAGGTCACGCGAAGTGTCAACTAAGCGTCAAAAGGAGCTAAATCCAACTCACTCATCTCTCCAAGTTGTAACCGTGCTGATAACCGACCATCTTGAGCGCCATGCAGTCGTTGACATGTACCATACCTTCTCTCAAGCTAAGCCCTTACGTCGAAGCAAAAGCTAATGGCCAACTGGCTACCAAAAAGTTGGAAATCCTAGCAAAGATGACACGCTACTTCACGCTGGAATAGCTGCTCAACCTCAACCAAGTGCAAGTTCCACGGTGTATGAAATACTGCTCTCATCGCCGGTACGGTTCTGCTAGATACCAGCTTGAGTCGCTTAGAAAACGAGCCACGGGGATCATTGGCAATGATGATCTAGTCGAGTCGCCTGTCGGTTTTCTATCGACGCCTACATTTCGGAGAATGTGCGTCGGAATTGCATAATTTAATTCTTGGCAGAATGCAAACCCAATCCATCATCGGAACACAGACATACAGAGATGCACCACCGGTACATGGTGGAAATCCCAACCATGGGAACACATTCAGTTTGCGTAGCTAGGGAGTGGAATTCTCTGCCGGAGTCTGTGTTTCCTGATAGATAGAAAGTCCTGTGAGGTTGCCAGTGTTTTACAAATAACCCTGTATTAATCTAGATTGAATAGATTACTTCTAGCAAGCGTGCTCCAATGTCGACCACATCATCGCTTACCATCAGGAGAGATAGTGATCAAACGCGAGACTAACAAATAATAAAACAAAACGTTTATTTAAGATACATTAGAAGAAAATGAATGAAAAATGATTTATTATTAATTAGAATTTATATTTCAGGAAACCGGCCAGAGTTGGTTCAGGAGTACTTTGATGCTTCACTGCGTGATCTCAATCTTGATTACCTTGACCTTTACCTGATGCACACCCCGTTCGCGTTTGAGCATGTCCCTGGAGACCTACACCCGAAGAACGCAGACGGCACCATGAAGGTCGACCACTCAACTAACCTACTTGAACTATGGAAGGTAATGTATTTAAAAATATATATTAAAACTGAAATGCCATAATTCAAACTGACAGTAGTCACAATATGTCAACAACATTATGGCCTTTACCTAAAAGAAATAGTCTTGCACTCAATACTAATTTCATACACGTATTCTCAAGTCTAAATTAATTGTTTAGTGCTTTATGTCCTGTCAATTTATCGAGAAAACTTTAACCATGGGTTTTTCATACACAGACAGTTGTTTAACATGTCCTGTCAAAAAAGGGCAAAATGAAAATTTAAGCGCACGTAACGCAAGTTCAATATATCGAAGCGATGTAGTTTACAAAGAATGTAGTTATGAATTGCCGGCTCTACATTTATTTAGGTCCAAAAAAAAATCAATCTCCACACTCGAGTCACAAGAAAAAGCTATTAAGGAGCTGCCGAAATATAATGATAATCGAGATGCCCAGTCTTACTGGTCACAAGTGAATCACTTGCCCGTCGTGGAAAGACAATGCAAGGTAAAAAAAGATTTACAAGAGACATGCCAACAGTCATTCGAATATAACTTAGATACTGATCAGTTCGAAAGTCTCCAAATCGGTAACAATGCCCAAGCGTCTCATATAATACCTACAGACAACGTAGGCACTTCCGTAGCTTCATTTCTCAAATATAGACAATCGCTGAAAACCAAAGTTAAGGCATGGTACAGAAATACATTTCCAAAGTTGGTATGCCCGTGTTGTACAGGGGGAAGCGATGCTGGAGCACCGTACCACAGTCAAAGTGCAGCAGGATCTTATGAAAGCATTGACTTAAAGGCCAGCTCTAACAATGCTCTTCACTCCTTAAACTTAGATGCATCTCTCATGAGCATTATAAATTTGCACAGAAACTTAAAACCGAAAAAGACACCGAAAGTTTATGTAAAAATACTAGGTAGTGTGCTTCACAATACATATAGAAACGTAACCGATATTGTAAACTCCAGAAGATAATTAAAAAGAAACTTAGAAATATATGTGGTCAGAAAAAAGGCTTTATTAAGTACATACCTACTTGCACGTTATAGAAGTAAAAAAAACTTGAAATAGTAAGGTGACACGCAGACTATTGTATAGTCAAAAATGACACCTGCATTTATAAATTAATGTACAATTTTTTTGGAATCTTCACGTATTGCTGAATTATTTGTTCAAATCCGTTGGTAGCTATGATTAATTAGCACAAAAATTAAAAATGGCTTTATTTTTTATGCCTACCTGCACTGCAGCAGGTAATACACATACCTGATGAATATTAACTATTATGAAACGAGTCAAGAAGGGTGCCAAGCAAGAAGATGCGAAGACTGAAACTGAATCTACGACTAGTGACAAACCAAACCCAACCGATGTATCTACGACTAGTGACAAACCAGAGCCAACCGATGTTACTAAGACTAGTGATAAACCAGAGCCAACTGATGTAACTAAGACTAGTGATAAACCAAAGCCAACCGATGTAACTAAGACTAGTGATAAACCAGAACCAACCGATGTAACTAAGACTAGTGATAAACCAAAGCCAACTGATGTAACTAAGACTAGTGATAAACCAAAGCCAACCGATGTAACTAAGACTAGTGATAAACCAGAACCAACCGATGTAACTAAGACTAGTGATAAACCAAAGCCAACCGATGTAAGTAAGACTAGTGATAAACCAGAGCCAACCGATGTAACTAAGACTAGTGATAAAAAAAAGAAAACCGATGTAAGTAAGACCAGTGACAAAACAAAGCCAACCGATGTACCTACGACTAGCCAGACACCAAAGCCAACAGTTGTAACTATACCTAGTAGTAAACCAAAGCTAACCGACAGAATTAAACGGTGTTTGAAGTCTATTTTCAAGTGTTGTTGCAATTTACGTGAAAAAGTGACAACAATGCGGGCATACGGAAGACAAACTAAACTAAATAGAGACAAACGACTAGGTATACGACCTAAGAGTAGATCGAGATCGAGAGTAAGACGTAGAGCGCACACAGATTTTCTTTGTCGAAGCCAATGTCTACGTCCAAGAGGTAGAAAACCCTTTCGATGCGATGACACGCCGCCGTTGCTAATTTTGCCAAGAGTGCGGCCAATAGCGTCGCCAATAGTGCCGTTGTTGCGGCGAGGGCCTAATAGCGTGCCCAGGATAATAAACGTGCCGCGCAATTTGAGTACGCAACGAGGGCCCAGAAAGCGAATACGGAAGGTTGTGCGAAACCCGAATGCGCCGAATATCAACGTTTCGCGTCGCCCGATTGCACGGAGTACGCAAAGCCCTAATGCACTGCCTAAGCGAAGCCCGAATGCACCACGTACGCGAAGCCCGAATGCATCACGTACGCGAAGCCCGAATGTACTGCTTACGCGAAGCCCGAATGTGCGGATTAGGCGAAGCCCGAAAGCACGGAATACGCGGAGCCGGAACACGTTAAAAAAAAATAGAATAAATAGACATACATCAGAATATGGACTTTTTGGAGCTGAAACTCAAATATACTACCACACTCAACACAGTTTCAATATAAATTTACTAAACATCAACAAGATGGATTCTAGCGACGTCATTCGAACTGAAGCCTTCATAAAAAAACAAGGAAAATGCAAGCCATCGTTGCAATGTATTTACTTACACGAAGACCATCCTTTGAACAAGCATAGTGGTACCAACAAACAGTTCCTGCCTGCTGATAATATCAGTAGACGTACTTTCGGGCAGTGCTATGTTGCTCCTTTAAAGCCAACTCATAAACGACGGAAAAGAGAAAATTTAATAAACAAATTCATTAAATTTTTCTGTTGTTTGGGAGGGGAAAGAAATACAGTCAATAATGTGAAAATTGCACCTGCATTGTGCGACAAGCCTTGGACGACCGTGGCCCCGGCAGACGTACACGTCCTCAGTCCTTACTACACGGATACATACGACTTCGGCTGCCAATACAGCTTACAGTCTTATCATAGCTTCGAAATGAATTCTCAAATACTAAACAGATCTGACTCTAACATTACGATAACTGTCAGTGAGAATTGTGTTAAATGGCACCAACGCTTTTGCAAAAGTATGAAACCTCCAAATGTTCAAGTTATGATGTTAACTTTAGCTCGAAAACTAAAAAATAAGCATTCGTTAAGAAATAAAAAGAACAACGTTGTAATACTCCAAGTACCGAAAAAATTCAGCAACACTTCAACCATCCACACAACATCCACCACACGCAATCGCACCAACTTTGAGAAGCCTGTTGTAATAAGGGACGAACCTTCGCACGATCTTCATATAGTCAATTCAAGAACTAAAATATGGGGTCCAGGAGAAGTTATTTTGAAAAAATCGGAACCATCGTATGAGTAGCGGTAAGATCGTTTTGTATCCACTTGAATATTGTTTCCTGAGTTTGTGATTGGCGTATGTGTTGACAGGCGTTGTTGAAGTTGAAGGAGTCTGGTCGCGTGCGCCACGTGGGGGTGTCGAACCTGAGCGCGGCGCAGCTGGCGCGCGTGGCAGCCGTGGCGCGGCCGGCGTGCCTGCAGGTGGAGCTGCACGCGCTGTGCCAGCAGCCCGCGCTCGTACACGCCGCCCAGCGCCTCGGTGTGCCCCTCGTCGCCTACTCACCGCTCGGCTCCAAAGCATTGGCTGATGCTTTGGCAGCTAAAACTGGGTAACGACCCCCCATTTTTTACCGATCAATCTGCCTGGGATTTTCAATCTTACCTGGATTATCAAGTTATCGGACACATAATTAGTCTGATCTAAGTACGGCACTAGGGAATGCAAAAACCGCCAAAATTACAAACCGATTTTTTCCGGTTAACCAGGTAACCGGTTTTAAAATTCGTTTTTTTTTAATTATTTTTAAAATATTTTTTTTGCTTCTGAAATTCTAAATAAACTTATCTCGAATTTTTTTTTTTTTTTTAAATATATTGTGAATCCTGTTAAAAATAAAAAATCTCAACTTCATAAAAACGAATGTCTCAGAATCATTCTGAGACATTCGTTTTTATGAAGTTGAGATTTCATTCATAGAGAATCTAAGCTAAAAGTTAATATATACTTCTACTCAAAATATCCACCACTAGCTTTTGCCCGCGGCTTCGTCCGCGTACATAAAATATAGCCTATGTCACTCAGGAACAAAGCAGGTTTCTGTCGGTGAAAAAATTTTAGCAATCGGACCAGTGCTTCCAGAGGTTACCTCCTACAAAAAAAAACATAGAAACGAAAAAAAAAAACTTTACCTCTTTATTATACGAGAATTAGTATTAGTGTAGATTAACCTTAACACAGGCTGTTAAGCGTTTAGGCCACGCGTCATCTGTTTACGCATGCTGATCGTAAAGGATTTTTAAGGATTTTGAATTATTGTTACATGCAGCCCATGCTCTCTAATATAGATCTCAATTTGTAGTTCACAGGTTGAGGTCTTTTTTTGTGGTGGGAAAAATCATCCAATGACAACCCCCGCTCTTGGGCGGAGCGGGAGATAGTGTCAGACTCTTACTGACTAAAAGACCCACCCTGTTCCTTCTAGCCTTCATACCGGGGCTCGAGTTCCCTTTCGGATTACCCTGGCCTCAGTAGGCTTCGACCCGGCTGAGTCCCTGCTGTTGCTGACAACTCCTTGAGGCGCGCGGAAACAGTGTGCGCCGTCGACGACTTGGGCTTGGTCCGGACAGTTACCGGACGGCCGGACAGCGAGCTACCCATTGCTCACGGTCCGCAAGCCCGCGCCTACGGTGGCCGGAAATCGGGATCGGAATCCCGGCGGTGGCGGCGAGAGCGCCGTTGCCTGATGCGGTCGGCCTCCTCCTTTGCGAGCATTACTGCTTCGCAGAAGTCGGCGACCGCCTGTCACTCCTCCTCGCTCCGGATCATGGCCTCAACCAAGGCCCGGCCTCCGCCGCGCCGCCGCGTGGTCTCCGCCTCCGATCGCCCCCACGAGGGCACGGCGATGCTCCGCCCAAGCAGGGCGCACCTCGACTGTGTTCTCCACCGTGTCCTCCGGGCATTCCGCACAATGGCAACACCCGGGCGTCACTTCCGCTTTAATCCGGAACAGGTACCTCCCGAACGTGCCATGTCCGGTGAGGAATTGCGTCATGTGGAAGGTAAGGACGCCGCGAGCTCTTTCCAGCCACGCCGCAAAGAGGGGACTTACCGCCATAATTACCGGGAAACCGTGCGGTATCCCCGCACCATCCGTATCGCCATGACCCTCTAGCAGGCGTTCAGCATGGCAGCCGGTCGCGCTTGCAGCGACGGCGCCCACACCGGCGCCCCGTAGAGGGCCATGGAGCGAACGATCCCCACGTAGAGCCTCCGGCAGGAGGCATCTGGACCCCCAATGTTGGGCAGGAGCCGCTTGAGTGCAGCCCCCGTCCGGTTGAGTTTGGGATTTTTGAGTTTCCACCGGCTGTCGAGGACGAGTCCCAGGTACTTCATCGTCGACCCGACACCGATGTGAACTCCTCCTACCGTTAGTTAGGAACCTGATGGTGGCGCGTTCCGAAAGCCGTGAAAACACATAGCCTCGGATTTGTGTAGCGCCACCTCGAGTCCCAACTCCTGGATCCTACCAACGACTATCGCAATCCCGCGTGTCGCTAGAGCGACCGCCGCCTGGTACGACTCTCACGGGTTGAGGTCTGGGCTAGCCAAAGGTCAATCATCAGCCTTAATGAAGTCCGAAACACTCGCTGCAAGACATTAAGCCTGGGTAGTGCGTGCCTTGTGACCGGAAGCTGAGTCTTGCTGAAAAACCCTTAGTATTTTATCAAAAAGAGAGAGGCTTGAAGAGGCTTTGCTATGGCGTTTAAGATAGTATCTTGATACTCTTTAGCTGAAATTAGAGTAGCCCATTTTCACGAAAATGAACATTGGTGATGATGTTATGATGAGTAACAACGGTGGGTATTCCATCTGCGAATAATAATTTTGATGTCCTTACAAGATTTTAATTCTAGCCCTGACAGCATTCACTGCCTGTTCTCACAACACGCGGCCGGCCTGGATTTTTAATGATCGTAAACAGAAGAACTGTACAATTGGTGTAGCTATCACTATGCTACCTAAATATTTGTAAACAAACCTACGACTAATACCTCTGATGGCCTCAATAGCGTTTAAAACTATGTTTGCTATAGTAATAAAAAAAAACTCGAAAAATCCGGTTACTTGAAAAAAAAACCGGTTATTTTAATAATTAAAAATATGCTGAAAAACCGGTTTTTCAGTTTTCGGGTTAACCGGTTTGCATTCCTTATACGGCACTAAGCAAACTACTGCATATAAATCTTTAATCATAAATACCTAGCTAAAACTTAAACCAAAGCGTTCCTTCACTAAACCCGATCATGGTGTACAAATGAGTTGCGTAGGTAAGTGCTGCCACCAGCACAACAATGAGTATCACAGTTTTTTTTTTTTGAAGTTTTTGCAGTTTTGATCTCACACATATGTAGCTTACCTACTTATGTGTGAGATCAAAACTGCAAAAGTATATAAAGTTTATAATTTATCTTATTATAAATTTTATAATCTTACGGAATTCGCACTAATCCGGTGACATGAGCAAATTAACGCGTTAATTTCTATCTTTTGTAAAGGTGACGAACCTATGTTGTTGGTGACTGTTGGCAGGCGCGAGTACCCGGACTTGCTGCAGCTGCCGGCCGTGCAGCGCATTGCGCAGGCGCACGCGCGCTCGCCGGCGCAGGTGCTGCTGCGTCACGCGCTGCAGCGGGGCCTGGCTGCCATCCCCAAAAGCACCAACCCTGCCCGGATCAAACAGGTCCACCATATTTCTCAAACCTATCTGTACTTATAGAACTTGTGCAGGCTAGACATTGTTAAGGTTATAGAGTGACCTGTGAGCTATGAGCAGTGGTGGCCGTGTGGTAATGGACCCGACTTACGAGTTGTAGATCGCGGGATCGAACTCAGCCAGGTGCATTACTTTGTGTAATTTATTTCGTCACCACTGCTCTCAAAATGGTAAAGGAAAACATCGTGAGGAAACGGGCATCCTAGAACCAAAAATTCGAAAATATGTGACATCACCAACCCGCACTGGACCCGCGTCGTTCCCTCTCCTAGAGAGGAGGCCTGACTTCCAGCAGTGGGAACATTAAAAAAAAGGCTGATAATGATAGAGGGACCTGGGTTCCACAAAAACCTCAACAATATAGAGTTTTGTATTGACCCCAACCACCGACAGTATATCTCCCTTACTTTAGTAGTAGACTTTGATAGGTAGCTTTTTACTAGACAATAACGCTGCCACACTTAACTAAACCGGACAGTCATATTACAATAGTTTGTCTCCGACCCCGTTTTACTTAATGGAATCCGAATTAATGGTAACGTGACGGGACAAGTGGTCGATCCGTTAGCGTTTTTACAGAATTTTTGCTGCGAATAGCATAGGTATCTTTAGAACGCCTTCTAGCTCACCAGCCCTATATGACCTCTAGGTCATTTTATGCGTAAGCACTGATAGCGTTGAAAAAAGCTGGGAAAATTCCCGTTTCTTTCCAATACTGTTGTTTTATTCAATGTAACATTCGAAACTTTCAAGAAATTTATAAAGTATAAATTTCATGTATTTTTCCAATAAAACCGAAAAAAACGGAAAAATTTAAAAAGAATCGAAATCTTCATGTTTGGTTTTGTTCAAATGCGTACTTTTTTTTTAATTAATTTAAATTAGCGCTTGACTTCGATCCTACCTGATGGTAAGCAGTGATGCAATCTGATGGTGAGGCGCACTAGTTTATGAGCCTATGTCCAAGTTGGACATAGGCTCATAAACTAGTGCGCCTGGTCAGTCCAACAGAGGATTTCGATCACTATAACGAGGGGGAGGCCTATGTCCAAAAGTGGACAGCAGTCATTATTGCGCCCAAATGGCGACACTTGGGGCAGGCTTATGTCCAACAGTGAGCATAGGTCATTATAGCGAGGGGAGGCCTATGTCCAACAGTGGGCTTCAATCATTATAGCGCCTAGGTGGCGACACTCGGGGGAGGCGTATGCCCAACAGTGGGCATAGGTCATTATAGCGAGGGGGAGGCCTATGTCCAACAGACGGCATAGGTCATATAGCGAGGGGGAGACTTATGTCCAACAGTGTGCATCAGTCATTATAGCGCCTAACGGCGACACTTGGGGCAGGCTTATGTCCAACAGTGTGCACCGATCATCATGGCCACACTTGTCGCCATGATGATCTTGTGTCGTATTCCTCAATGTTGAGAGTCGTCGTGACCTGCCTGCTTCACCAATTTGTACGACACTCGTCCATCTGTTTCTGTCTCGCTAAAAATAACGTTAATACTCAAATAATCTTCATCCTAAGCTTCGCAATAGCTTTATCAAAAGACATTAAATATATTTGGCTTCGTCATTTTTTTTTTTCATCTGATATAAACTAGTGCTTGACTGTGATCCCACCTGATGGTAAGCAGTGATGCGATCGTTGATGGTGAGGAGCACTAGTTTATTACTCTAACCTTGAAGAATTTATTTTTATTTATTATCTATTGGAACGAAGTTCCTTATCGCGCGTTGTGAAAGGGGGCTAGATGGAAAAAGTTCTCACGAAAAATTGTACCGACACTTTTACTGTCAAAATATAAATCCAAGATGGCGGCTGCAAGAAATTATCAAATTTTCCATCATGGGTGTCGTTTTCATGGTTTTCGAGGGTGTTGAAACCGATGGTACTGTCAAAATATAAATCCAAGATGGCGGCTGCAAGAAATTATCAAATTTTTCGTCATGGGTGTCGTTTTCATGGTTTTCGAGGGTGTTGAAACCGATAGTACTGTCAAAATGTAAATCCAAGATGGCGGCTGCAAGAAATTATCAACTTTTTCGTCATGGGTGTCGTTTTCATGGTTTTCGAGGGTGTTGAAACCGATGGTACTGTCAAAATATAAATCCAAAATGGCGGCTGCAAGAAATTATCAAATTTTTCGTCATGGGTGTCGTTTTGATGGTTTTCGAGGGTGTTGAAACCGATAGTACGGTCAAAATGTAAATCTAAGATGGCGGCTGCAAGAAATTATCAACTTTTTCGTCATGGGTGTCGTTTTCATGGTTTTCGAGGGTGTTGAAACCGATGGTACTGTCAAAATATAAACCCAAGATGGCGGCTGCAAGAAATTATCAAATTTTCCGTCATGGGTGTCGTTTTCATGGTTTTCGAGGGTGTTGAAACCGATAGTACTGTCAAAATGTAAATCCAAGATGGCGGCTGAGAGAAATTATCAAATTTTTCGTCATAGGTGTCGTTTTCATGGTTTTCGAGGGTGTTGAAACCGATGGTACTGTCAAAATATAAACCCAAGATGGCGGCTGCAAGAAATTATCAAATTTTTCGTCATGGGTGTCGTTTTCATGGTTTTCGAAGGTGTTGAAACCGATAGTACTGTCAAAATGTAAATCCAAGATGGCGGCTGCAAGAAATTATTAAGTTTTTCGTCATGGGTGTCGTTTTCATGGTTTTCGAGGCTGTTGAAACCGATGGTACTGTCAAAATATAAATCCAAGATGGCGGCTGCAAGAAATTATCAAATTTTCCGTCATGGGTGTCGTTTTCATGGTTTTCGAGGGTGTTGAAACCGATGGTACTGTCAAAATATAAATCTAAGATGGCGGCTGCAAGAAATTATCAAATTTTCCGTCATGGGTGTCGTTTTCATGTTTTTCGAGGGTGTTGAAACCGATAGTACTGTCAAAATATAAATCCAAGATGGCGGCTGCAAAAAAATATTAAATTTTTCGTCATGGGTGTCGTTTTCATGGTTTTCGAGGGTGTTGAAACCGATGGTACTGTCAAAATATAAATCTAAGATGGCGGCTGCAAGAAATTATCAAATTTTCCGTCATGGGTGTCGTTTTCATGTTTTTCGAGGGTGTTGAAACCGATAGTACTGTCAAAATATAAATCCAAGATGGCGGCTGCAAAAAAATATTAAATTTTTCGTCATGGGTGTCGTTTTCATGGTTTTCAAGGGTGTTGAAACCGATAGTATTGTCAAAATGTAAATCCAAGATGGCGGCTGCAAGAAATTATCAACTTTTTCGTCATGGGTGTCATTTTCGTGGTTTTCGAGGGTGTTGAAACCGATTGTACTGTCAAAATGTAAATCCAAGATGGCGGCTGCAAGAAATTATCAACTTTTTCGTCATGGGTGTCTTTTTCATGGTTTTTGAGGTTGTTGAAGCCAATAGTGCTGTCAAAATGTAAATCTAAGATGGCGGCTGTCAGAAATTATCAACTTTTTCGTCATGAGTGTCGTTTTCATGGTTTCGAAGATGTTGAAATAGTGCTGTCAAAATGTACATAAAATAGGATAGTATTTTTTAGTTATATTGTATTGGCTAGACGGAAAAAATTCTCACGAAAAGTTGTAACGACACTTTTTGCTATAGTAAGCTATTGTAAGCCGTGCGGCGTGCGCATGTTTCTCTGTCTGTCTCTCTCTCTCTCTCTTATAGAAAGCAAGCCAGAACGGAACTTCGTTCCATCCGGGTGTCCCTTGACACCTCAGTAGTTTTTTTATTTACAACTTTTGTCGAAAATTATAAAATGGGAGTTTGACAATTATTTCCTTTAAAACTATCAAACCAACATTTTTAACAGAATTCAATGAGACTTTAACATTTCCACTGCTTTCACAATATCCAAAAAAAAAATCTTAAGATTGTGAGGGATAAATCATTTCATCATGATGATGAATGGTTTACCACTCCCATTTCAGCCGAATGACGTCCACTGTTGGACACGTCTCGCATAAACCATTTAGTTCAATTAAACGTCAAGTGAGCCAATGGTGTTCACTCGACACTCGAAAGGAAATCAGCCCGTAACCGAAACGAATCATAATAAATATTGTTTTTCCTCAGAACATTTCACTATGGGACTTTACGTTGAGCGAGGCAGAGATGAGCGAGTTGGCCGCACTAGACCGAGGCGAGAACGGACGCATCTGCGACTTCGCTTTCTTCCCCGGCATCGAAAAACATCCCGAGTTCCCCTTCAAGAAATAGACACTTTTAGTCTTATAATATTGTTAATTAAATAAAAAAATAGTATAGTCAAATACATAAGTAATAAAAATGAACAAACTCTATAAGACTTATATTATTATGTTGGCTAGAAAGATTCTCCAGCAAACAAGGTTCTAAATCATAAAATATGACCATTTCATGAAATGGTTGAACACATCATGATAATACGTTCAAATCTAAGATCGGACCACGACTTTTATGTCCCAGGAGAAAGACGTTCTCTTACACGCAGGTAAGGCGCTGGCAGAAGCATATGTAGGTATATATATCTATACATCTATACATATAAATAAAATTGGATTGTCTGTTTGTAATGTTGAAATAACTGCTTTTTACTACATGAATATGAATATTTATACGGTACATACACCAAAATAGCATTTTTTACAATTTTTGTCTGTTTGTTTGTCCGGGCTAATCTCTGAAATGGCTGGACTGATTTTGACGGCACTTTTTTTGGCAGGTAGCTGATGTAATAAAGAGTAACATAGGCTACTTTTATATTAGAAAAAAATAATTCAAAATCCTGTAGTCCACGCGAACGAAGTCGCGGCACAGCTAGTACAAAATAAAAATGTGAAAAGTAATGATGTAAGTACCTAAGTATGTTTATTCCTCTTTTACGTAAATCTACTGAACAAATTTTGGTGAAACTACACTAATATAATTCACTATATAGCGACACTTGGGGGAGGCACATGTCCAACAGTGGACGTCTTTCGGCTGAAATGATGATGGTGACATTAATAGGTATAGCTTAATATATTATGTTATAATTTATAATAATAAGGGTAAGTAGGTACTTACCTACAAATTCAGACGGGTAAAGCCACTGGCAGATTAAGCTAGTTCAAACTAATAGAGAGAGAGAGAGAGTCAGAGAGGTACTTTTACGTTTGCCTTGGCCATCATAAACGCCACCGTTCCATTTCATTAAGCCGTATATGCACTTACGAACATGAACATAGCAAGCACAAACTTCAAAACATGAACATTTGGTTCGTTCGTACGTATGGACAGCATTTTAGAACACGAACGCGAACGTAGTTTGAATCGAGTTTGCGCGCACACATTCGTGGATTCCCCTAACCATGGCGAAAAGTTTTTTCAATACGCTTACTCGAAAACTGGCTCTTATCGCACTACGAATAGATTCAACATGACATGTTTATCACCCTCGTGTTTTTTAGAGTTTCGTAGCCAAATGGCAAAAAACGGAACCCTTATAGATTCGTCATGTCTGTCTGTCTGTCTGTCCGTCCGTATGTCACAGCCACTTTTTTCCGAAACTATAAGAGCTATACTGTTGAAACTTAGTAAGTAGATGTATTCTGTGAACCGCATTAAGATTTTTACATAAAAATAGAAAAAGAGCAATAAATTTTGGGGGTCCCCATACTTAGAACTGAAATTAAAAATTTTTTTTTCATCAAACCCATACGTGTGGGGTATCTATGGATAGGTCTTCAAAAATGATATTGAGGTTTCTAATATCATTTTTTTCTAAATTGAATAGTTTACGCGAGAGACACTTCCAAAGTGTTAAAATGTGTCCCCCCCCCCTGTAACTTCTAAAATAAGAGAATGATAAAACTAAAAAAAATATATGATGTACATTACCATGTAAACTACCAACGAAAATTGGTTTGAACGAGATCTAGCAAGTAGTTTTTTTTTAATTCGTCATAAATCTAAAAAAATACACTATTATTAAAACATCGATCAAAGTTACAACGAACTACAAGAACTTTTATATTATGTTACTTGCTGCTACGGAACCCTCCATGGGCGAGTCCGACTCGCACTTGGCCGGTTTTTTAATTTATCATAACAAGGAGGAGTGTAACAAGGGCTCTTTTCATTCCTATTTCGTTACGGTCAACCGTGATTATTATTATTTTTTAAGCAAAGAGGTGGATATTTTTAAAGTTTTAATATTTAATGAAAATTAAAATTGTGTTTATGAACAGAATATCATGAATAAATAAGATTATTTACAAAATAATTTGTTATTATCAACAAATTAAAACAATTATTGCTGTATTCTAAATTCAAAAATATTTGAATTTCTATTTTTAATATTGTAGGATTTATGAGGTTGGATATCTTTGCTTCTTCTTCAAATCTTCAATCTGCAAGGGTAAAGCGCGGGAAAAATGTCTACGCGCGAGAAATTTTTTAATTTTTATTTGTGTTAAATTTTGTGAAAAAATGTCGAATTTAAGATTTGAAGAGAATTCTTTAGATGATACCGCCGCCGCCAGATATTGTGAAATAGCCTGCTGCCATCTAAATCAAAACTGAAATGTAAGTATGGCAATTTTGGAACATTTTCTTCAGTACAAAATGAAAACAATGCGTCGTAATTTTCAGAGAAAGTAAGTATTTCTTCGTAAGTGTATTGAAAAACGTCGTTTGATACACGTGGAGATTTGTCACTGCAGAATTTCGCCTCGGTTGCAATGACAAACTTTCCCCACTTGTACAAATACCGAAACGGATCTTGAGCACTGGCTTCAAGTTGCGCAGAAGTCAAATATTCGGTCTCTTTAGTGGTGCGAAGTGGAACGCGGGGTCAGGGAGTCTCAGTGATTAGCTCGCCGCGCCATCGTGTCATAGACGTCACTCGTGATTCGTTCCCTGCACTTGCTGTACGTATCTAACAACGACAACGATTGGCTCACCAATGTATGGAATGCGCAAAGCGATCCCCAATCTGACGCCGAGCGCTCAACATCCGTACCGTACTTGTATCAAAATGTACTATTGGTGTTCGTATGGATTCATGAAGAACACGCGGCCACATAGAACATACATATGGGATCGCCGCAAACATGTTTGACGAACAGAGTTTTCGATGTTCGTTAGTGGTACACACGTGCGAACCAAGTGGTCGTGTATCATGCAACCGCAAAATAGGTAGGTATCCTATCTATTATCATATGCCTACCTATGTACCTATCTATTTTATGATGCAACGCTACAAAAGCCAATGTCTGAAAATAGCGTCTTTTTTTTTCGGGTGGTCATCGACCAAACCTTGTTTTTTTTTAATACAAAATAGTATGATAAACCAAATTTACTACGGTAGGTATGCCTCTAAACTCAATCCGAACTGAGTTACGGGAGCTTGAAGTTGGCTGGTATTTATTAGCTTTATGGGTAGGCCATTTTTGTTTTATAAACACAAGTGAGAAGTGGCATAAAATAGTTTCTTTGTAATTGTCTTTTCAACCTGTTATTATTAACTATTACCTGTAAGGCCTCGGTTTCGAAGTCAGCAGGCGACGCGGACGACGGTGGCGTCCTCGCCAACTTCACAATTCTGTGTGAAACGAGTTTGGTACTATTTATTTTTTGAAGAAAAATAAGTAACAATAAAATATTGAATACAATGACACTATTTTTGTTGCAATTTCTCACATATTTTGCGCTTAAAAGACAAAATATCCTATAAATCTAATAAACAAAATCAGCCAACTACTAGCTCTTGTAACTCAGTCCGGACTTAGTCTAAAGGTATACATGCCATAGCAAGTTTGGTTTATTACATTATTCTGTAATTAAAAAACAAGGTTTATTCAATGGGCGCCCGAAAAAAAAAAGACGCCACTTCTCATACTACGAGGGCAGTCCGATAAGTACTTAGCCTACAAATAAAAAAAGGAAAATTTTGGAAATGTGGTGATTTATTTCTCAACATAGTCTCCTTTCAACTCGATACACTTGATCCAGCGATGTTCCAACTTCTTTAACCCCTCTGAAAAATACGTTTTCTGGAGGTCTGCAAAGTAGGCCTCCGTGGCGGCGATAACCTCCTCATTCGACTCAAATTTCTGCCCGGCGAGTGACTTTTTCAAGTTTGGAAACAAAAAGAAGTCCCATGGTACCAAATCTGGAGAATATTGTGGATGGGGCAGCTGTTCGTAGCTTAATGCGACCAATTTGGCCGTAGCGACGGCGGAGGTGGGAGTTGGTGCGTTTTCATGGTGGAAGAGCACTTTTTTCTTCGCCAAATGGGGCCGTTTTTTCTGCAATTCGATGTCGAATCGGCTCAATAGTTCGGCATAGTAAAGTCCTGTGACCGTTTTGTCCTTCTTCAGGTAGTTGATGTTGATCAGACATTGTGAATCCCAGAAAACAGTGGCCATCACCTTTCCGGTCGATAGGACAGTCTTCGCCTTCTTCGGAGCACATTCGCCGGGTAAAGTCTACTGTTTCAACTGTTCCTTGGTCTCTGGTGTGTACCAGTGAATCCATGTTTCGTCAATGGTCACAAAACGACGCAAAAACTCCTTCGGATTGCGCTTAAACAGTGTCAAACACTGCTCTGAAGAGGTTTCACGGATGCGCTTGTTGTCCGGAGTGAGCAAATGCGGCACCCATCGAGCCGACATCTTTCTCATGGCCAGGGGGCCTAGACAAGACGCATTCGCTCCGTGTCGAAGTCGCTTCGAAGTTCGATTTCGCCTTAACGATGTCGACTATAAAATGGTAGACAATGTCACATCGACCAACATATCGCTAAGTCGAAGTGTGCATTCGAAAGAAAGATAACTTCTTGACTATGGTCGCGAAATGAAACGTCAAATTCTGACGTGAAAATACGTCAATCGGGTTGCGGCAAATATAAACAAACAACTCTTGGTAATTTTTCTGAGTGAAAGTGTTATTAGTGGTGTTGGCGATCGCTGTGCTCTAAAAACATGAAGGACGGCGACGGCTTTGGAGTGCTGAGTGACGTCACGGGATCGGCATGGGCGTTCAAGTGCTCACGATACCCCGAACCCCGACAAAAAAACATCCTTTAACCTCTTAATTTAAGAACCACGGAACACTGTTTTTACTGTTCCGTGTTAAGAACCATGGGAACTGTAGCAAGACCCTATGCTTCCATCAAATATTAAGACATTATTCGTTCAGTTTTAAGCTAACCTCTGTGTAAGCCACTCATCGTAAACTGTATTAGTATAGGCTTTGTTCATGACCAAAGTGTTCACTATAAGTAAACTAATATACCTAGTTAAAAGTAAAATTGGCGAGTGGTGGTGTTAAAATAACCAATTCAACAAGGAATTCATAAGTAAGTTGCACATTACTTTTATGAACAACAATAACTGTGGATTTTTTTTATGATGATAAACAAACTGAAACTAACAGGTTATTTTTTTCATTTTTAGGATAATTATAATGGAGTTACGAATGCGAGAAAGTGGTGAACAATTTTCAACTATTTTGGAGTTCATGGAAAGGTAAGGAAGTGTTTACCTCGACCATGAACTTGACTCAATTCATATCACCTGAAAACGCTCAATGTAAACAATGACGTGATCCTAACTATTCTTTGTTTGATTACAGTCACGGCGATCTTTCGAATCCCCGTAGTGGGCTTCAAGGGCGATTGAAATCTGAGCGTCTGTGGTGTGAGTTGGTGACAATATTAAACTCGATTGGTGGTGGAGTCAATAAATCGACAGAAAAATGGAAAAAGGTAATAATTGAACAGCCATCTAATCATCGTTACTCCTTACTACCTACCTTATATATTTGCTACATATTGCTTAATTTATTTCGTAGGTTTGGGCAGACTGGAAGTCGAAAACAAAAAAAAAGCATCTTTAATAAGACGTCATGCAAGTGGTACTGGTGGTGGGCCTAGTAATCGCCAAACCCTCACAACTTTTGAGGAAAGGGTGCTAGCGATTATGGGAAATGTGGCTGTAGAGGGTCAGGCAAGCATCCACGAGCAAGGATTTGCCGTAAGTATTACACATGCCCATTTATAATGCAGGAATGACTGATCACTCGAATATTTCTTTAAACATGCCCGTGATAAAAATGACGACAACTATTGTATGGGAGCTATATAAATCTTATGTCGTTGGAATTCTTATGAAATAAGCTAAAATTTTGATTAAAACAAAACATAGATTTAATTAGTAATACTCGTATATTGTTATTCTAATTTGAAAAGAAGGTGGGCGAGTGTTTTCCAGTTTATTGTACAAGAGGTACTCGTTATAATTAAGAAAACACACCAATATATTCAAAAGTTTCTATGTCATTTACGTAAACAACACATACATAAATTGATAAAGAACCCACCACGCCATACAATTTTTTGTCATGTTATAAAGCTTTTTTTACAAAAACAACGACGCGACCCAAACACCTCAGCAAAAAAAAACGGTGAGCTTATACTTAAAATCCGAGAACACTAGTTCAAGTGGCATTGGCTATCGACTTATATTTTAGTATAGTCCACAAACTTATTAAAAACAAAGTGTCAGGTTTAAAAAATGTTGAATTTAATAGAAATCTATCAATAAACCAAGCGCTATAACCGCAGCAAAAACGAAAACGTCCTTTCGAACTTAACATTAACGTCCTTTTTAACTTAAATTACAGAGTAAACTTCAATGTATTCATTATAAATAACTAACATTCTACAATTTGATAGATTTTACTAATCAAGAAGTACATGAATATATGAATAGTACAAGAAGGCATGCTGCCTTACATGTGCCATATACAATACATTACAGAAATCAGCAACCAAAATTATCAGTTTCATTACATAACATACCTCGTAGAAATCGATAAAAAAAAATAAGTATTATTATTCACTAAAAAAATTAAATGGGAAATTAATCATATCTAACCTATAAGCACCTTGTGTAATAAAATGAGTATTATTACAAGAGGTTTCATATACAATATATTTTATATATAGATAAACTTTTTTCAGGGACCACTGCAGCTCATCCCATCCACAACGCAGGCTACTACTTCTCATCTCTCACCACCACCTTCTACGCACGAACAAGACGCGATTGGTTTTGAAACCACAACAGCCGACGGTAGGTTTACCTACATAAAATACATTTTATGAATGCGTTAAGCAGGCATTTGAATTCCACTCAGGTAAAGCTTATATTGTTTACAGAGCCAATATCATCACCCGCGCCTGTAACTCCATCTATAAGCTGGCAGCTACTGCACCCAGAAACTCTCGCTCAAGGATCACAAAATCGCTCACAAAATCAATCTGCAACAAGACGTTCATGGGTGCAACCTGTCCCGCCTGCACCTTCCACTCCTCCACCGACCAGCAGGCGACGGTTGTTCTCCACCCCGAGGTCTGGGCTAACGGCTTCTCCTGCACGCACGACACTAAGGACGCGCCGAAGGCGTACACTCACACCATTTGATAGAGCAACGAGTGAGTTCGTTGCTATCGAAAAATTACGTCTTCGCCAGGAGGAGAAACGGGACAGGCAGCTCCATGAACGGGAGACTCGTAGGATAGAGGTCGACCATGAGCGTAACCAAGTCTTACGCAGGTTTGGAGACATTGCGCAAGCATGGTTTGACCACTATCGAAGTAAAGACGACACCGAGCGATTAGGCACTCCATAATTATTTAATATTTTGATGATAGTTTTTGATTAGGTTTTATATTTATTTTAAGTAGGTAATGATAGTTTCTTTAAAATGTAATTGTTAAGTTTAATGAATAAATTGTTTATTTTTTATTTAGTGCATGTACATAGTTATTATTAAGTAATTATTTTACTATGAGGAAAATTAATTAAATCAGATAGTTAAAACCTTTTGTATTGCATTTTTTTATTTTAACAACACATCCGGTATGGACTCTATGGATGAGACTGTAGCGAGTGGATAATGTGAATACTAAGATGACGGCTGAAAGAATATAGAAGGAAAATACTAAGTATTCCACTGATCTCAAATAAGTTAGGACAAACTGATGACACCCAGTAAAAATTAAATCTTGTTTTTATTTGTCTCTACAATTATGATAATTTGGAGACTGATTTATTATTAATATATCAATAAAAAAAAAACGGTTACATTGATGGTTTAATATTTCTGAGAAAGACAATTATAGAAATTTAAGTATAATAATAAAACGAAGTACTAAATATCTTTATCAGCTTAAACTGACAAAAAATCAAACTAATTTCTTACTTACATTACTAATTTAGTTACCTATATTTAATTACACACATTGCTAATTTACAAGTGTCTTTAAGGCAAGAGTGAAAAGCTCTTAATAAATTAGTGCACCTCACCATCAATAATTGCATCTTACTTATCATCAGGTGCGATCGCAGTCAAGCACTAGTTGTTTAAATCAATAAAAAATATGCTAAATGTTTAACCAAGCAAGAAATCAAACATTTAATAAAAATTATTATAGTAGTATTTGTCTATAAAATGACAATTAAAATTAAAAAACTGGGTACAAATATTGTCGCAGATGAACAATTACACACTCTATAATTAATAAATATGGCTAAACTTGACTACATCTATAACCTACTTATTAAATAATTGAGCATTGCCCTGCCTCGGATTAATTCGCTTCGATTTTCTGTGGAGGTGTTGCTAATTTGTGTATTGGAGTCATCATTATCATCCACAGCAGGAATATAACTTGGAGCCGGTAAATGTGCATGAAGCGAGATGTTGTGTAGCACACAACATGCAATTGTTATTTTGCTGGCAACAGTGGGATGATAATGAAGAGCCCTGTCACGAAGCAAACACCTCCAACGTGTTTTAAGTAATCCGAAGCAACGTTCAATGCATGTCCTGGCTTGCACATGACGAGTGGTATACAATTCCACTCTAAACCCATGCGGAGCATTTAATATAGGGGTCATAAGCCAGGGGCGTTGTGGATAACCAGAATCCCCTGAAAGCAAAAAGTTTTGAATTATAAAATATTTAAAGCAATATTTAAATTTTACTTAGTATATTAAACTAATGCATATATTTAAAATAAAATACATACCAAGTAACCAAACATGTTCACCATTTTCATGAAGGTAACGCATATAGGGTTCTACCAAACTTGATGACCATATATGGGAATCATGTGTTGCTCCACCAAACTTAGCATTAACATTTATAATATTCAAACTAGGATCACATACCTGAAAATATTGTTTTTTGTAATATTAGTCACAGCTTTGACAATCAAAATAGGCAGTTATAATAGCAGCAACACTATTTCTAGATTTAAATATAACATTATGATTTCAATACAAACCATTTGAACATTTAAGGAATGATATCCTTTTCTATTATAGAAAGCATGCTCTTCTTCAGCTGGTTTCACTATTGCAATGTGAGTGCAATCAATGCATCCTATCACACCAGGCAAATTGTACTTTCTTTGAAATCTGAAAATGAAGTTAGTAATTTATGTTGATAAGTAAATAATACACTAAACATACTTCAACATAATAATTACTTAACACATATTTTTTAAAATTTGATCACTTACTGTTCTTTGATTAATGACCTTTCTTGTATTGTTTGTGGAAATTTAATCCATTTGTTCATGACTGCGGGGTGGTTGAGGGCATCAACAACTTGCCAGATACACCGGCTTGTTGTTCTTTGCGTCAGTTGTTGACTCACACCCACGATCCTTTGACAGGATCCGGTAGCAAGAAAACTAAGAGCAGTGAGCACCTAAAACACCAATTAAGTAATTAGGAAAATAAAATTATTGAAACCAAACACACAAATTTTCGTTTTTAGTAGATAACATCAAATCAATGGTCTAACTTTTGCTATTTGAAAACTTTTCAGTAAGGTTACCTTAATTTCCAAAGGAATTTCTCTAGATCCTCTTAACGAAGTGTGAACACGCAAATCGTTGCAGAGCTGCCGGAAAATACTCTTATTTAATCTAAAATTTTCTACGAACAATAACTCTGGCATATTTTCCACTCTTTCCATTTTTTTCCGGTAATTGTATCGTTTTTGACGTCAAAACCACACACTTTCATTATGTGCTGCCCGTAGTAAACGCAATGTATGCATTTTTATTTTAAAAAAACAACAAAAGACGAGAAACACGCGCACTTGATGCAAATAAAACCACCAGCTGACTAATAATCAGCCATGTTGTTTTGCTTTTCTACAGGGTCCAAGAGTTCGCTTAGCCGTCGAACGAGAATTTCGAGATCTCAGCGAAGTCGAATGTCAAAAGTGCCACTTGTCTAAGCATTTGTATGAGAATATCGTTTATGTTGATCGAAGTTCGCTGTCGTTTCGTAACGCAGTGTGACGTTGTCTAGCAATTAGCGATCGATCACGTGACACTTCGAAAGCTTATGTCAGTTCCATACATTTCGGAGATATCGAATTTCGTTATCGTTGATGAAAATGTAACGTTGTCTAGGCCCCGTCTTTGATTTCGCTGCGCGATTTCCCTTCCAAAAACAAGAATCGAATCACCGACCGATATTGCACTTTTTCCATTTTTTTTAAATCCGCGGACACGCCCGCTTCTACACGCGGTCAAAACCAAACTACAAATCCAAAATGGCTGAAATTTTGAAAGAAGCCGTCTACAAGGATGTACTACACGATAATACATTTTTCTTACGATAGTGGCGCCATCGAGCAGTGAGGCTAAGTACTTATCAGACTGCCCAGGTAAATCCGGCATTGTCTTTTGTTCGTACGTGCGTGCGTACACGGCTTTACACGCTTACTTGTGATGTGTGACGTGGGGAGCCAGTTCCGTGAGTGCCCTATGCTCTCTTATTTACATACGGGGTCTAATTCGGTTAAGGTTAGCCACTTAACCCTTGAATTCGATTGTTACTTACGTCATATTTTTATACTTTTACAGATTTAAACGAACGATCAAAAATTAAAGAGTTTCTCGCTATTTTTATCAGGCTTCAAATAATTTCTACCGCTCAGAGTCAGAACGAGAGGGCGTTTCAGACTTTTACTGACTAAAAACAACCCTTGTTCCTTCTGTTGCCCTTTGCGTTCCAGGCCGACGGTACCTTTTTCGATCATTCCCGCAGCTCTAGGCATCTGATTTAATAGTTCTAACTTTGGACTAATGTTAAATCAGTAAACCCTTGGCGACCTAAAATATCCTATTTCAAACCTTATATTTGCAAACCAGGCTGCCTATGCCAAAGAGCGTTAAAGAAAACCAGCTCCCTTGCCAGCTGTGACAGTCAGATACGAGAAGCACCAAAGGTCTATTTTTACCAATTTGATACAGAACCCTAAAAACTATACCTAACCTACAGTAGGCACAACGGATCTTGAGCGGTTGCGCAGAAGTCTCTTTCGGTCTCTTTAGTGGTGCGAAGTGAGACGCGGGGAGGGGAGTGTCAGTGATTGGCTCGCCGCGCCACGCGTCATAAACGTCACTCCTCATTCGTTCTCTGCGTTGCTGCATGTATCTAACAACGAAGACGATTGGATCACCAATGTATGGAATGCGCAAAGCGATCCCCACTCTGACGCCGAGCGCTCAAGATCCGTTGTGCCTACTGTACCTGTATTATTATAACGGACGAAGTCGGGAGCGTAAACCAGTCCATAAAATTGGCGACTATTACAATGCAAAGGAAACTTCAGAATAAATTTACATTAAAATTCAAGTCTTACTCGTTATTGTAAGCAGTAGGTACCCTTGTAATATTACATGTCACGCTGTAGTACAATGTGCCGCTGCTGACTGGGTAGCTGTGCTTCTGAAATTAGTGTCGTAATCATTTTGAAATTATGTCGGTCATACTAGGGGGTGCAGTGAAATTGTATTACTATTTAAATGAAGATATTGCAGGTACAAAGTTCAATAACATAATTATGCAGTTTTATGTAAAGATCAATTTCGTAATCGCTCTTTATTCCATCAAGACCCCAGAACGCAAGAATGGTTCCTGATGAGGACGCCCTGGGTGGGGCAGACCATCTTGTTTCTGTACTTGTTGGCTGTGTTCAAATGGCTTCCCGACTTCATGCGCAACAGGCCTGCCTACGATCTACGACGTATTATTGCAGTTTATAACGCTATTCAAATAGTGGGCTGCGCTTATATCGTATACAAAGTAAGTAATGCTTCTTAAAATTAACAATATTACTAGTACTAAAAGTCGAATAGAGACTAGACCTTCATTGACTGACTAATGTTCAGCAGGCTGAACATTAGTCAGTCAATGAAGGTCTAGTGTAATATAGTACTTACCTACTCATTGCAAGTGTAGCTTATCACTGCACTACTGGGACTCAGATTTCTACTCGGTGGATTACGGCCCATTCCCTCCATTAGGAAACGGGTCGTAATCCACCACACGGGCCCATGCCCCATAATGTGTTGGTGACACGACTCACATCATATGTCATCACATGCCTACGACTTTTTTTTTCTTGAACATGTCGATTTCCTTTGAGAGTAGTGGTGTTGAAATAAATTACAAAAAGTAATTGATAAGATTAGAGGAAAGTGACCAAATATGGAATACCATTTTGTTTTTTACACATAATTTGCACAAATGTTATAAATAAAAAATCTTTTTGTAGTACTTAATAATCAACAATCAATATTTGAGCTTTATTTCGTATATTTTTTTTTTTGTTATAATAATTAGTTTTAAGTATGATTTATTTTAAATGACTAAATAATGATATAGGGATCTAAATATGGAATAGGTACCCCAAATATGGAATACTATTAACAATATCAAAAATTAACCTTAACTTACATAAGAATCTTTGAAACCTTTAGTTTAACAATTAAAGGAACATAATTATTTACAAAAATCACAAATCCAAGTATCAAACTCTGGACCAGCGTAATCATTATGTCCCCAGAGCCCACACATAAGGCACTTGATCCATGTTTCCCCGTGAGTATCGCTAGAAAATAGCAATCCACAGAAAATACATTCAGCATCTTTAGAGTCTGCTCTGGAGCTGAATGTCCTATCATAACCTCGAGCTCACTGTCTGTATCAAATAGCACCATATCTGAATCATCATCTGAATTCCATAATTAGACACTATGATCTGTCCATATTTGGATTTCCCAACGACTGCAAACTGAAATTCATAATTTTATAAATAGGATAGTAATACAATCAAATACCACTAAAATATAAAACAGGACATATCAGCAATCTCTACAAACTATACAAACAGCACTGTGTACACTTTTAGTACGAACAATATATATATTTTACGTACCTTATAAAGTTTTGCGGTAGTGACAAAACAAAACACTGTCACCACGGCGAAAGAGCTCGCTCGACCCGCGTATTGACAACTTGTACGCGCGAATGGGCATAGAAAGAAAAAGACCCATACTGTTTGTTGCATGTGTGAGTTTCCATTTATGAGAAATGCTGGTATTCCATATTAGGGATACTATCCCATATTTGGTCACTTTCCTCTAATAACAGCATGACGTAATTAGGTTAGTCAATAGAGTCCTCCACTAGATGCATGGGCCACTTCTAGCACAAGCACAACACACGCAAGTCAAAGATAGAAGTAAGATGAAAGACTGGAAATCCTAACACCAGCCCATATGGGATTAGATAACAAATTATTCCAGTGAAGGTAACGTAAAGCGAAGGACAGATGGCCACAGATGAAACCTTGAGTGGAGACCGTGTATCGGCCAAAGAGAATATAATCACTACGTTCTAGTATCGGCCAGTACAATTACCGAAACGGATCTTGAACGCTGGCTTCAAGTTGCGCAGAAGTCAAATATTTGGTCTCTTTAGTGGTGCGAAGTGAGACGAGGGGGCGGGGAGTGTCAGTGATTGACTGGCCGCGCCCTCGTGTCATAGACGTCACTCGTGATTTGTTCCCTACGATGATTGGCTCGCCAATGTATGGAATGCGCAAAGCGATCCCCACTCTGACGCCGAGCGCTCAAGATCCGTGACGGTAATTGTATAGAGTGACACTCTATACCTACATGCAAAGAACAGCTTATATATTTTTTTAATTAATTAAAATTTTTCATAACAAGCTTTTATCGCTCGGTACAGTTTTAACCAAGATTATTCCAAAGTGATCAAAGACAAGATAGTTTTATTTTATTGGGCTCACCACTTTCTATGGCCAATATCCAAACTCCATCGTCAGACCAGCTATATGGAGTTACATAGGTATACCAAATTTCAACTCAATCGGTTAGGGGTACCTAACTGTTTCAAAATCCATTTGCAAGAAATGCATTAATTAAACAAACATTATTTTTATACTGCAAGTGTAAAAGCTTGTAAAAAAATTTGGAGCCTAGAGTACAATGCTAGAAAGCAAAGGAGTACATTACTAACACTTCATGCCTCGAAAACCATGAAAAGCCGTTGGTCCCGGCTTACAATTCGTACAGTCAGACGCCAGAAAGTCTGACCACCAGCCTATCCAAGGAGTGTCGTGTTGCCTAGTAACTGATTTGTGTAGGTCTGATAGGCTGTCGCGCCAAATGAAACACGTGATTTAGCCGCATCTGGTTAGATTGTAAGTCGACCACAAACCTATTGGGGAAAGGCTAGGGTGATAATGATGACACTAAGTTGAGTCGAATTCGCCACAAAGAATATTGTTACGCCATTAAACGTGAACACGCCATATCTCCGAGAAAATAAAGAGTAGCTCGTAATAATTAAAACGCATTGCTGTTCGAAAGGTCTAGAATGGTTGTGCTTAGTCAGACTTAGAAAAATCTCGAAACATCCACAAAGTACTTACAAGTAGTAGTTAGGTATTTATAGGAAATGGTACTCTCCGACGTTAACAATAGAGTCGAAATTCGCATGAAAGTGACTCTTATTACCACGAGTAATAAAAATAATTTATGACTTCGAGAAGCGATTCAATTGTTCTGGAATTCTGGATCGTTCGTGGGAAGTCGGTATCTAGAATTTTCTTGGCTCCGCATATAAATACGAGCTCCCGGCCGGAAGCGAGTCAGTTGTGATTTCGACTGCGATCAAGAGCGAACTACCCTAGTACTTGAAGTGATTTTATCTAACGACCTAAGCGATAGTGTAACGGTACTCTAGTGTTAATTGCGATTCGGATTATTGTTGACTGGACTAATTTGTTATTGTTTGTGGTAAATAAAGTTCTCTCGTCAGTAAATCGGCATTTGATTACCCACGTACGTAACAACTGGTGTCAGAAGTGGGATGCCATTAACACCGAGGGACGACGAACAGCGACCACGAACAAGTAGGCAAATGGAGATGGATGCTGCGCGTCATCGTATGGAGGAGGAAGATCAGGCTGATATGGGAGCAACAGCAGCTGCTGAGGCGCCAACAGGACCAGCCTCGGAAATGAGCCTCGCTGCGGTGTTGGCCGCCATGCAAGCTAGTATGGCGGCTAACCAGCGTAAGCTCCAGGATCTAATCGCGGCTAACCAAGAAGAAGCCCGCCGCGAACAGGAAGCCGCTCGCCGCGATCAGGAGGCCGCTCGCCGCGATCAGGAGGCTAAGCAGAACTTGATCCTCGATAAAATCGACCACGGCCTCGTCACGTTGGGCGAGAAGGTAAAGAATCTCACCTTGGAGGTCAAGGAGGTTTCCGCCCGAGCTGATAACCTCGAAACAAGAATTGATGGCCACGAAGATCGCCTGCTGGACATCAACAAAAAATCGTCAAGCTCGAAGCGCGCGAACCCGTTGCTGTCGGCTCACCATCGCACACTCCCTGTGCATCCGCCGCAAAGTTTGATGTGCCACGTTTTGATGGCACGTCTTCCTGGACGGCATTTAAGTACCAATTCGAGACATTGGTCGAAACAAACCGCTGGGATGATAAGCAGTCTTTTGCGGCATTAACTTTGGCTCTACGAGGGGATGCCCTGCTGGTCCTAGAGAACCTTCCTCCGAACAGCAGGACGTTGGAGCGTCTTATGGAGGGATTAGACACTCGCTATGGAGACAAGCACCTCGAGCACGTTTTCCGCGCGCAACTTCGCGAGAGAACGCAGAGGTCGAACGAGAGCCTCCAGCAATGGGGAGTCGAGGTCGAACGGCTGGTCCGGCGTGCTTACATGTCGATGACACCAGAGATGGTGGAAGTAAATCTGGTGCAAGCTTTCATAGACGGTCTACGGGATCCTGAAGTCAGGGCTACAGTGCGACTCGGACACCACCAATCTTTAAAGAGTGCGATGGCTCACGCTTTGGAAGTGGAAGCCGTACGACAAGATTCAAGCACGCACAGAGTTAGGGAAGTGGTGGTCTCGCCTTCAGCGCGACTACGTCACCGAGAAGTGGTGGCTTTTTCTCCAGCACAGTCCCGCTATATTCCAACGTGTTACGGGTGCAGAGAAAAAGGGCACATTCGCACCGATTGTCCTAAGAAAAAGAGGGAAAGTGTGGACTCCGGAACTCAAGTCGACGAGGAGCCGATAAAACTTAATGTCGCCAGGGCCACCGCCCCAACCATCACCATCAATCAAGTTCACAACGGGAATAGTCTGATAATCGAAGGGACGCTGAATCATCGGGCTTGCAATTTTACCATTGACACGGAGGCGTCACGGACTGTTATAAGACCTGAGTTGCTGAAACGCACCATCTTGTGGCAAAGAGAGTCTCCATCCTGCCGACTTCAGACAGCAACCGGCCAGCCAGTCTCCGTCCTCGGTGATACAGAAATTGAGATCAAAATCGGTGATCAAGTGTATATCCATTCTGCGTTAATTGCGAATATTACCGACGATTGCATACTGGGTCTCGACTTCTTGCGGAATAACCGATGTATTTTAGATATCGACAGGGGAGTATTGAAATTCCCAGATCAAGAAGTCTTCCTGCGAGGAATTAAGTCATGCAACCTCTATTGTTTAAATAATACTACACTGGCTCCGAGAACAGAAACCTTAGTCGAAGTAAAGTTTCCCAAGAGAATCAGGCAAACAAGATGTGTTTTGGTAGAGGATACTGGCCGGCACCCGGAGATCATCACTGCGAGGACATTAGTTATGACGAAAGGGAAATCCAAGGTCAGGATTGTGAACCTTGGGAAAGAAGAGGTCCAACTGAAGAAAAATAGTGTTGTTGGGAGATGTGAAGAAGTCAAGTATCTCCGTCAAATCAACACATCTCCAGCAAAGCAAGACACGACCAAAGTCGAAACTGATCACATCCAGCAACTTCTGGAAAATTCTAAGAGCAACTTATCGACTTCGGAACTACAGCAAGCCAAGGAATTTCTGCTACGGTTTCGAGATATCTTTGCAACGGGAAAAGACTGCGGGAGAACAGGTCTCGTCAAGCATGAGATAGATACAGGTGATGCTAGACCGATTAAACAGAGACCGCGCCGCATACCCTGGGCTAAGGAATCTGAGGTAGCAGAAATGGTAAAGGACATGGCTGATAGCGGAATAATTGAGCCTTCTACGAGTCCATGGTCTTCTCCAGTCGTTCTGGTGAAGAAGAAGGACGGCAGCACCAGATTTTGTGTGGACTACAGAATGCTGAATAATGTGACGAAGAAGGACAGTTATCCCTTACCAAGGATAGACGATACGCTGGATATGCTCAGTGGCATGAAGTGGTTTTCGACCATTGATTTGAAAAGTGGCTACTGGCAAGTGGAAATCAGCGAGAAAGATAAAGAAAAGACAGCGTTCAGTACGGGCATTGGCAGCGGCCTGTGGCAATTTAACGTCATGCCGTTTGGGTTATGCAACGCTCCAGCGACGTTTGAACGCCTCATGGAGAGAGTCATGGTGGGCCTTCTTGGTGACGTCTGTCTGGTATATTTGGATGACGTCATTATAATGGGTCGCACTTTTAAAGAAAACCTGAGGAATATGGAGAAAGTGTTCACCAGGATACGAGGGGCTAACCTCAAACTAAGCCCAAAGAAGTGCGACCTGTTCAAGAAGGAGGTCAGCTACCTAGGACATGTTATTTCCGCTGACGGGGTGAGAACCGACCCTGAGAAGATAAAGGCAGTCCAACAGTGGCCGGTTCCAAAGAACAAAACTGAAGTACGTGCATTTCTAGGATTGTGCACATACTACAGGCGGTTTGTCAAGAATTTTTCGGACATTGCAAAACCTTTACATCAGCTGACTGAGGATAAACGAGATTTTATTTGGGACAAGAACTGTGAGTCAGCATTCGACGAGCTAAAGCAACGGCTATGTGAAGCGCCTATACTGGGGTATCCGAGCAGAGACGGAAGATTTGTCGTTGATACCGATGCCAGCAACACGGGAATTGGTGGAGTGTTGTCACAAGTGCAGGGCGACAGACAGGTCGTAATCACTTACTTCAGTAAGGCACTTTCAAAGCCAGAAAGGAACTACTGCGTGACTCGACGAGAACTGCTGGCTGTGGTAAAAACCTTGCAGCATTTCCACAAGTACCTCATAGGAAGACAATTTACATTGAGGACGGATCACGCTGCATTGAAGTGGCTTCTACAATTTAAGAACCCTGAGGGCCAAGTTGCAAGATGGCTCGAGCAGCTGCAGGAGTTTAACTTTGTGACGGAACATCGCAGTGGAAAAGGGCATAACAATGCTGACGCCCTGTCACGACGTCCATGTAATGAGGACTGCAGACACTGCCAGCAGAATGAAGCCCGAGAACACGTTAATTTAATTAGGGCTGAAGGCGACTTCAAGAAGTCCCAGGAAGAAGATGACGATATCCGACCTATACTGGACTGGAAGCGTAGCGGAACTAGGCCCCAGTGGAGTGAAGTATCGTCACACAGTCCCGTAACTAAGAGCTACTGGGCACAGTGGGACAGTTTAGTCCTAGAAAATGATGTGCTTTGTAGGAAATGGGAATCGAACGATGGCAAAGAGGTGACCACACAAGTGATAGTACCACGATGTGAAGTAGTCCCCCTGCTACAGGAAATACACGATGGTGCTTCTGGAGGACACCTGGGCATCAAGAAAACTCTACTGAAAGTGAGACAGCGGTATTACTGGCTCAATTGTAGAGATGACATAGAGCAATGGTGTCGGAAATGTACAGCGTGCGCATCTGTGAAAGGACCACAGACTAGGAGCAGGGGCAGGCTTCAGCTGTACAATGTGGGAGCCCCATGGGAGCGCATCGCTATCGACGTCGCTGGACCTTTTCCAGTTACAAATGACGGAAACAAGTACATAGTGGTGATCCAGGACTATTTCACAAAGTGGCCCGAAGTCTTCGCCATACCCAATCAGGAAGCGACGACAGTGGCGAAGAAGGTGGTCGAAGAAGTAGTATGTCGGTATGGCGCACCTTTGGAAATCCATTCCGATCAAGGCCGTAACTTCGAATCTGCGCTGTTCCAGGAAATGTGTACTTTTCTGGGAATTTATAAGACACGCACAACACCTGCGCACCCTCAGTCGGACGGAATGGTGGAAAGGTTTAACCAAACCCTGGAGAATCACCTGGCTAAGGTTGTCGATGACCATCAGAAGGACTGGGACCGGTATATTCCACTATTTCTGATGTCTTACCGATCGGCAGTGCATGATAGCACGGGACATACCCCAGCAAGAGTGAATTTCGGCAGGGAGATGAGACTTCCAGTCGATGCCATAACTGGCGTGCCACCTGACAAGACTAAGCCAGTTACGGACTACGTAAGTGACCTTCAAGATCAATTGGACGAAGTTCATAAACGAGTTCGTGAGAATAGCATGAACACCAGCGTAAAAATGAAAACTAGATACGACCGTAATGCCAATGCCAAGGGATTTGAGGAAGGTACACTGGTCTGGCTTCACAACCCGCTTCGACGGAAAGGGAAGTCGCCGAAACTCCAAGCTCGATGGGAGGGACCTTACACCGTGTTAAAAAGGATTAATGACGTGACCTACCGCATCAAGAAAGGGCTAAGAGGGAAACCCAAGGTTGTCCATGTGGATAGATTGGCGCCGTATCACGGATCTAATAATGCTCGGGACGAGCATGACTAAGAGGGGGGCACTGTTACGCCATTAAACGTGAACACGCCATATCTCCGAGAAAATAAAGAGTAGCTCGTAATAATTAAAACGCATTGCTGTTCGAAAGGTCTAGAATGGTTGTGCTTAGTCAGACTTAGAAAAATCTCGAAACATCCACAAAGTACTTACAAGTAGTAGTTAGGTATTTATAGGAAATGGTACTCTCCGACGTTAACAATAGAGTCGAAATTCGCATGAAAGTGACTCTTATTACCACGAGTAATAAAAATAATTTATGACTTCGAGAAGCGATTCAATTGTTCTGGAATTCTGGATCGTTCGTGGGAAGTCGGTATCTAGAATTTTCTTGGCTCCGCATATAAATACGAGCTCCCGGCCGGAAGCGAGTCAGTTGTGATTTCGACTGCGATCAAGAGCGAACTACCCTAGTACTTGAAGTGATTTTATCTAACGACCTAAGCGATAGTGTAACGGTACTCTAGTGTTAATTGCGATTCGGATTATTGTTGACTGGACTAATTTGTTATTGTTTGTGGTAAATAAAGTTCTCTCGTCAGTAAATCGGCATTTGATTACCCACGTACGTAACAATATATCTCTCGTTCAATTTTAATACCCAAGTATGTTTTTAACAGAGTCTAACCCTAGGATGGCTGAATCACTACTCGCTGGTGTGCGAGGGAACAGGCGAAGGACCAGAGAGTATAGAATATGCGTGGACTGTCTGCTATGGATACTTTGTGATGAAACTAGTTGATCTTCTGGATACGGTACGTATGGACCAGCGATGATATTAACTGGTTTTCTGCTTGACTATAATGATCCAATTCATCTTTAATTGGGCTCACTTCTTTTCGGATTTTTTTTTTGTGTTTTGAAGAGATCTTAATTCATACCTGAAATTTGCAATGTTATGTTATAGGTTTTCTTCGTTCTAAGAAAAAAGCAGAACCAAGTGACATTCTTACATGTATATCATCATTATGGCATGGTTGCAGTAGCTTGGGGCATCGTCAAGTGGGTACCAGGTAAGATTCAGTTTTTGAAACTTATTTTCCACTAGCTGCTGCTCGCGACTCCGTCCGCGTCTATTCACTATTTCATAGTTTTTTTTGCACGGAACCGTATAGCAATTGCTTTTTCAAAAATAAAAGCTATATACTCCTTATTTACTCCTTAAAACATTAGATATCTGGCAGTGAAAGACTCGTCTCAGAAATTAACCGTATCATGATATGGGCGATCATATCATGAAGTGATCAATTTTAATATCTGGCCACGATATGTAGTAGATACCACCTACACCGGCTAGGACTTCAATTTGTCTTAAAAAACTACGAGTATATACTCGATTTGCCGTAAGAGTCAAGTAGCACAACAATAAACCATTTAGGTTTATTAGGTTCTTAAATAGTAGATGTTAAAATGAACTTCATCATGACAGGTGGCCACGGGACGATGCTGATAACTCTAAACTCGATTGTCCACATGATAATGTATGGCTACTACTTGCTGACGACCTGGGACGAGTCCTATAAACAATCCATTTGGTGGAAGAAATATGTCACACAAGTGCAAATCGTAAGTTATATAATTTATAAATGGTTTTTTGTTTTAGAATGATTTATTTACGAATTAATGAAGAATTACCTAATTAATTTGTGCATCTTAATACTATAAATAGGCCTATCAGTTTTTTTACCAACGTTGATGATTAGGTACCGATGACACTAACATGACAAACAAAGACATTAATCATTATTTTAATTTATTTCAGACATTATTAATGTCTGAAATAAATCAATGATTGATGTCTTAGTCTGAAATAAATTGATTTCATTGCGCTCTTGATGCTTCATTACCTACCTATTAATCTATTGTTCAAAACTGTTACCGCGGCCCTGGTATACAAAAGGCAACTGAAGGAACACTGATAGGTTTAGTTAGTCAGTAAAAGTCTGACAATCCCTCTCACTTCACCCTGAGCGGGAGAAGTGATTTTAGGGATCTATTGCAAAAAATTTTTAGCCTTAGCAACAAATTATCTTTCTGCCCTTGTCGCTACTTGGGGTCGTCGGAGCACCGTTTTCATCTTCCATTCGACTGTCTCGTTATCACTATCTCTCTTTTTATTCACATCAATGCCACGCAATCTATCCTTACTTTATAATACGGAAGCTACAGGCACATATATGTAAGTAGGAAATGTCGTAGGTTTCCACCGTACCAGTAATTCGTGAATAATTAAGCTAATTGAATATGCTAATGAAATTTGCAAACGAAACTTCGACAAGTAATGAAGATCAAGCAAAAAAAATATTGTCATACTTTCAAGTAACTTCTCTACCGCCCTTATGACCTCATAATATATAAATAAATAAATAAATAATCAGCTGTAGACACCCTGTGCAATACATTTTTTGTTTTGTTTTATAAAATTGTCAACTAACTTCTCCCGTCACGTCCCGTCGTCGTCTTGGGTGGAGAGAGGCGAGACGGAGTGCCAGACTTTTACTGACTAAGACCCACCTGTTCTCCTTTACTTACCCTTGAGTTTCAAGCCACAGTACATCTTTTGAAAAATTCTGCAGCCCTAGCAATTATTGACCCTTCTGGGCCCCGTCCTCTTTGCTGACATCTCTTTGAGACACGCGTGAAACACAATGCGCCGTGCGGCCGTGTCGACTCGTGATTGGCCCTTACCGGACGGCAAGCTACCCATTGCTCGCCGTCTTCAAGCTGGCAATATGTCGGCACTGATGACGTCTGCAGTATCGTTAGTTATTTTAATTTGACCCTGGTGATAGTGATGCCATCGAGCCGATTTTGGCCACAGCGACCGCAGTCTTTGGCTCCTCATGGTGGTTGTGAGCTCAGAATTTGACTCTACATAAGTAACTACCATATAATTATCTAGGTTTCATATTGACTTAGTAATCTAATTGTTTTATTTTACATAATTTTAGTTTCACCAACTTTCGGTGTCTAGCAGGGACTGCCTGAAACATCATGTCCTCGTTAATATTTCGTCCATGAAGTCTAAACAAATAAATAATTTTTAATTTTAATTTTCCAGCTGCAGTTCACACTTCTGTTGATACACTTCATAGTGCTGGCGGTGGCGCCGCCAGATTGTGCCTTCCCTCGCGAGCCTGCCTTCCTAATGATCCCACAGAATCTGTTTATGGTCATACTGTTCGCCGACTTCTACTACCGCTCATACATCAAGCCCAAGAAAGCCTAACTATGATTACAGATTTAAAAAAATATATTTTCGTTTGTTTTATTTACCCATCTACTTCTTGATATCGTGAAACATTAGTGATTATGTCGTGGCCATGGCAGATCTTAGAATTGATCACCTGATGATGTGGCGTCATGCGTTGCTGCGTTTTCATAAGCAGCCACCAACAAATACCGGCACGGATCAAGTTACGCAGAAGTCAAATATTCGGTCTCTAGTGGTGCGAAGTGAGACGCGGGGGCGGGGAGTTTCAGTGATTGGCTCGCCGCGTCGTTTGATACACGTGGAGATTTGTCACTGCAGAATTTCGCCTCGGTTGCAATGACAAACTTTCCCCACTTGTACAAATACCGAAACGGATCTTGAGCGCTGGCTTCAAGTTGCGCAGAAGTCAAATATTCGGTCTCTTTAGTGGTGCGAAGTGGAACGCGGGGTCAGGGAGTCTCAGTGATTAGCTCGCCGCGCCATCGTGTCATAGACGTCACTCGTGATTCGTTCCCTGCACTTGTTGCTTGATGTATCTAACAACGACAAAGATTAGATAAGATAAGATAATTTATTAACATAAAAAACATGTACAAATGCAGTGAGGCCCTGACTCCTGTGCTAGGTGGAACACCTGTGTTATAGGAATCAGTGTCTTCTCCCAATAATTTAGTGCAAAAAATCCATTAAAAATTGAAGAAATACATTATCTTACAAAAAAACATTTAAAATAAGAATATTTCATTCGATCAAATTTAGAGAATAAGAATTTCATTATTTTATTAAAATAGTTGTATAATTAAAATTATCATTAAGAATTATGTAATTAAAAGTAATAAATTATTGCAAGTGAAAAAGAAGATAAAAACTTAAAATTAATACAGTAATTATAGTTTTGTTGATATTGTCAAATACATGTGAAACTTGTGTGTGTGTGTATATGTGATGGTGTGTAATGGTATGTGTATGTAAATAGTATAAAAGTTAATGAATTGTATATCTATGTGGGCAAATATGTACACTTATATTAAAAGACTTTCAGTTTTTTTATAGTCTAGTGTAAGTAGCCATGACTTAATTTTAAATTTTGCTTCCCTGATCGATGCTGAATTAATATCTAGTGCTGTATTAATTTTATTATAAAGGTGACTCAATAAGTATCTGCGTTGTCTCTTGGCAGCTGCAGTGTTAAATATAACGCACGCAAACATCCCTGATAGTGCGTTTACTTAAAACATGCTTATTTAACGGTGTGATAAGATGCTGTTTGATGACTATATGTAAAACGTACATTTGCCGCACAGTGAGAACTTGACACTCATCATATAGGGTTGCGGTAGGGAATCTGAAAGGCCTGAACGTCATGACTTTAAGCACAGATCTTTGGCCCCTTTCAAGCCGTAACAAGTGCGATTTACATGCGCCTCCCCAGACGCCAATGCAATACCCGATCACTGATTGGGCTAGTGCGTAGTATACAGTACGTAGTAGCTCGACATCAGCAACATAACGTAGAGCTTTAAAAACCCAAATTAGTTTTCTAATTCGCACAGTTGTTAATTCTATGTGCTGCCGCCAAGAAAGCCTGTCGTCCAGAACTACACCCAAATATTTAACCGTGTTAGACTGACTTATAGCTAGACATGAGCAGGACGCGTGGTCTTGGGAGGCATCATATGCATGTAATTTGACGCATATATTGGTCGGCTTCGAGAAACCAAATTGGACGATGGTTGACTTTGCTAAGTTCAATGTTAGTAGGTTGGACCTTAACCAATGGCTCACGTTAAGCAAACCAGTCTCGGCGGTTTGAGTAACCTCAGCCCAAGTCTCTCCATGAAATACGACCGCTGTGTCATCCGCATAAGTAAAAATTTTGCCATTTGCTAAATCTAGCTGACAAAGATCATTAATATAGATGAGAAAGAGGCTTGAGCCAAGGATACTACCTTGTGGCACACCATATGTAACTAAGGCGTCTGAGCTAACATGTTCTCGAATTTTCACTCGCTGTGTACGATCGCTGAGGAAGTCTTGAAAAATTTTCAGGGCCATGCCCCGGACACCAATCCGTTCCAGCTTATCTACGAGCAATGGTATCGTAACGGTGTCGAAAGCCTTGGCCAAATCAAGAAATACGCCTACGCATTTTTTTTTCGTCCAATTTGGTTGTGACATGATCGACAAGCCGTCCAATAGCGTCCTCTGTGCTTCTTCCAGACCTAAAACCAAACTGGGCATCTGAATATCTTATTATGTTCTAAAAAGCTGATTAACCTAGTGTTCAGAACTTTTTCCAGTATTTTAGATATTGTAGAGAGAACCGAAATAGGTCGATAGTTCTTGACATCGTCCTTCACTCCACTTTTGTAAACAGGAGTTATCAAGGATTTTTTTAATGCTTGTGGAAATATGCCCTGAGAGATGCACAGTTCCAGGAGCTTCGTTAGAGGGGGTACGATGACATGACTCGCCATCTTCAGGAACTTTGCAGGGATGGCGTCCCAGCCGACAGCACAGTCATTGTTTAGGTTTTTTATCAGTACTTCAATTTTAAGTTTGTCTGGAGGCAGGAGGACCATCGAGATGATCGAGATGATGTTTGGTCTATGGGGTACTCGATTTGTAAGACTAGTATTGGTGTTCATAATAGCATTAGCTAGGTGTTTGCCAACATTAGAAAAATAATTATTTATCTCTTCAATCGAGTGGGAATTACCAGACGTATTATTGATAAGACTGTCAGCTCCTGACTGACTTGGTTTTGTTTGATGGATTATTGTTTTAACAGCATTCCAATTTATCTTTATTGCTTTTTGAGTTTTGAATAAGGGACTTTTCAAAATTTCTTTTCAATTTTCTTACTAGTGTTGTACAATAATTGCGATATCTTTTATAAGATGTTACGATGACATTATTTTTAAAGGGATTAACGAAGCTTCTTTGTGGAGTCTATCTCTGTGGCGTATGCAGCGTAGTAGCCCTGGAGTTAGCCAAGGTTTAAATTTTTTTTTTCCGACTAGGTCTTATATATACTGTTGAGTAGGAATGTAAAGTTGTAGCAATCGTATCAATAAATAGAGCGGCGGCGTTATTAGCATCAGTACTCGGATCAATAAACGAGAAATCAACAGACTCTAGATGTTTTACGGCAGCATCGTAATTTATTCTTGTCGTCGCGGTTCTTTGGTCTCTTTTTTTATAAGAACGACAGACAGTTAGTATTACTGAAGCGTGATCGGTCACCGTAGAGTTGATGACAAATACATAATTACCAGATGAGTCGTATTAACCATAGTATGGTCTAAACAATTATGCATTCTGGTAGGATATGAGTGGCCCGGTAATAACCCTAATTCAGCTGTGAGATTTAAATATGATTCCTAGTGAACCTAACCTAACCTAACCGATCTGATTCGTAACCTATATATACTAGCTACAGGGTACTATTATACGTTTTTGGACGCGTCTCTGCGAGACCTATACGATCCTGGTAAAATAATTCAAAGATTTTCACAGGGAAACTTTTTATTCAAGAAAAACCATTTTTCCAAATTTTCATTTCTTCAATATTTTATATCTCAATCCCTGGTTGACGTAGGTCGGTTCTGAGGGTGCCGTCGTACGCGCCTCTGCTCGTCCTACAGGATTCCTGCAAAAAACAAATCAGATTAGACATTTCCTAGAAGAAAATTTTTCGATTTTCGCAAAATATTGACTTTTTTTATTAAAAAATTGACACTTATCTGATAATAACTCCCGTTTTTGTGGTCCGATCGTGACCAAAATAGTCTCAAAACACGGGCAAGCGCGTCGCCTGTGCGCCCCGACCCTAAAAAATTTGCGTCCCATAGGAAAATTTTACACCCGACAGTAAAAAACCGCAAAAACTTCAAATTTTCCGCCCGCCTACCCACCCTTTATTTGCAATTGTAGGAAAACCAAAATATTTTTATTGCTTTTAATAATAATGGCGAGACGAGCAGGAATATACATTTGTGTGCATACGTATAAGGAAGTTTGAAGCTTTTGTTGACACTAGCCTGTATAGGAAAAAATTCTTTTACTTTTAAGGATTAATGACCCCCCTTTACAGGGTACAGTATATTAGTTTTAACAGATAATTGTGGTTTTCATACGTATTTATTTTTATAATAGTAGCTTTTAAGTATCTGACTGCTGATCCCCTCTTTACAGGGATCAGTAAATTAGTTTTAAATTTATTGTATTATAATTGTTTTATTTTAATTATTTATTGACGCCTCTTTTGAGGAAATATCTAAACCAATCTTTTAATTGACAAACTGATCCCCCCTTTACAGGGATCAGAACAACATTTGATTTTAATTTCACTTCCACCATCATGTTCCTCTCCAGAACTCCAGCCAAAAAAGCCTCCACAGGCTCCCGTGTCTCTCCATCGAATGCGGCACTTTCCATCACCTTCGAGGGGGAAGTCTCCCCTCCCAGTGCTTCAACTCAGGCCTCCAGTGTGAGGCGAAGCATTGGCGAGTGGGAGGATGGGAAAATGTCAAAGTCTCAGCCTCTTCCGATGGCCGCCGAGAACCCATCCAAAAAAGCTGTCCCGACCGTGACAGCCTTCCAGACGTCTACAAAGCGCGCTACATCCCAGCCAGACAACAAGGTCGTGGCGCGCCGAACCTCTACTGAGACTCTGGGAGGGTCACCCGGGGCAAGCCAGCCGCAGCCGAAAAAACCCACCGATCGGGTGACCGAGGCTCGAAACTGCCTTCTGCGTGCGAAGTCGCATCTTGGCGATTCGCGCAATTTGAGGGCAGACTTAAGAGTCGGGATCACCCAATCGGTGGAACGGCTGTACCAGCTCGTAAAGGAGGAGGCGGCGGCTGCTGCATTGGTAAAAGGGGCTGAGCTGGCAAGGGAGGAGGTGATTAAGGCCACACTTCCGCCGGAGACACCCAAAATCCTCCCGGAGATAAACTCGCTGCTCGCTTCACTAGTGGAGCATAGTGCGCTGGTGAAGGAGAGCAGTGAGAAGATGGAGAGTCTGCGGCAGGTGATGGAGAGGCAGGGTGAACTGCTGGAAAAGACGGCCACATACGCGAGTGTAGCGGCGGGTCTACCGAAAAGGCAGACCCCAGGAAGGACCGCGCTGCACTCCGTAGTGGTGACGTCTAAGAATGAAGACGACACGGGAGAGGACGTATTGAGGAAAATAAGGGAGGCTGTAAAAGCTAAGGATGGGGGAGTGGAAATCGAAAGTGTGCGAAGGGCCAAAGATAGGAAGATAGTTATGGGCTGTAGGTCGAAAGACGAAAGGAACCGGGTGCGTGAGAGACTTGAAAAGGCTGGAGACCACCTCGTTGTCGAGGATGTGAGGAACAAGGATCCGTTGCTGATCTTCCGGGGCGTTCTCCGCATTCACTCTGACGAGAAGATGCTGGGAGCGCTACGGAGTCAGAACCGTGATGTTTTCCGCGGCCTCGACAACGAGGAAGACCGACTCACCATTAAATATAAGAAAAACTCCAGAAACCCTCAAACCCAAAACGTGATAGTCAGCACGTCCCCGACTGTCTACAACAGGATGCTCGATAAGGGAAGAGCGCGTATCGATCTTCAGACCGTCTTCGTTGACGACCAGTCGCCACTGGTGCAATGCACGAGGTGCCTGGGTTACGGGCATAGTCGGCGACTCTGTAAAGAGTCCGCCGACTTATGCAGTCATTGCGGGGGCCCTCACCTGCGTGCAGAGTGTGCCCAGTGGCTAAAGGCGGATATTCCTAAATGCCATAACTGCGTCAAGGCGAAGATGGAGAAGACGGATCACAACGCGTTCAACCCTGAGTGTCCTGTTCGAGTCAGATGGGACAGGCTGGCACGTGCGTCCGTCGCCTACTGCTAAGGTGGTCCCAGTGGACACACTGCCGCACAAAATACTCCAGGTGAATCTTCAAAGGAAGAGACTGGCGACCCATGAGCTTATGATCGAGGCCGAGCAGCGCAAAGCCACCGTTGCGCTGATCCAGGAGCCCTACGTGGGCAACGCTAAAAGGATGAGCGGGACCAGAGGCGTCCGAATCTTCCAGAGTACCAGGCAAGGAGAAGGGACTGTCAAAGCGGCCATAGCCGTCTTTGACCCTAAGTTGGCCGTTAGACAGTACCCAGAACTCACCACGGAAAACATCGTCGTGGTGGGAATCCAAACTGGTGCCTGGAGGGTAACTCTGGTCTCGTTCTACTTTGAGCCAGATCAGCCCCTGGGGCCATACCTGGACAGCCTTAGGAAGGTGGAAAGCGAGACCGGCCCGCATAAGCTCATAATGGGAGGAGACACCAACGCCTGGAGTGTTTGGTGGGGCAGCAGTGAGACCAATAGCAGAGGCGACGAGATGCTGGGAGCTCTCGACCAGCTTGGACTGCAAATACTCAACCGAGGGGAAACTCCAACCTTCGACGTAGTTCGCGGTAACAGGCGTTACACGAGCTGCGTCGACGTCACAGCCTGCACAGCGGATATGCTGACGGTGACCGACGGCTGGCGAGTCGTCGATGACCTGACGGGGTCGGACCACAACGGCATAGAGTTCTTCATAAACCTCGAGAAGTCTGTGGGCATCACAGTACACCGGACTACCAGGATCTATAATACAAAGAAAGCAAATTGGGGCCAATTTCGTAAGAAACTGGCCCAAATTATGCAAAACAGCAACACGACTGTAAGCCTGCTCGATGGTATCGACAGCGTGCACCAATTAGACCTGGTAGTCGAGGAACTGACGACGGCGGTACAAAGCGCCTGTACCAAAGCGATGCCCAAAAAGAAGACAATCGAGAAGTTAACCGTGCCGTGGTGGTCTGACGAACTTGCCAGTCTGAAGAGGCAGATGGTCACCAAGAAGCGGAGGATCCGATGTGCAGCGCCGGTTCGTAGGCCAAAGGTTGTTGAGGAGTACCTGAAACAGAAAGAGGAGTATGAAAAAGCAGTGGTCAAAGCGCAGGTCGAGAGCTGGAAGGGTTTCTGTGAGAAACAAGACAAAGAAGGCCTGTGGAAAGGAATATACAGGGTAATCCGAAGAACAGAAAAAAGAGAGGAGGACGTACCGATGGTGAGGGATGACAAGACATTAGACCCCGTAGAGTCAGCGCGGTTCCTAGCCGAAACGTTTTACCCGAAAGACCGTCCGGAGGGGGACAACGAGGAGCACAAAGAGGTGCGGAGGCGAGCGGAAGGGGTGAACGGGGGAAACCAAGTTGAGTCTTGGGACCCTCCGTTCACTCCCGACGAATTAAGCCGAGCTGCTTCCTCGTTCAATCCCAAAAAAGCCCCCGGGTCCGACGGTCTGACGGCGGACATATGGGGCCACGTGATCCATCAAGACCCAGAATTAGTTCTGCGCTTGATGAACAAGTGCCTGGCGCATGGATACTTTCCACGGTCCTGGAAAGAGGCAACTGTCGTTGTGCTCCGCAAGCCCGCGAAAGAAGACTACACCACTCCGAAGTCATACAGGCCGATTGGTCTTTTGCCTGTACTCGGCAAGATATACGAGAAGATGCTCGTGACCCGACTCAAGTTTCATTTGCTACCCAGGATGAGTACTCGCCAGTACGGCTTCATGCCCCAAAAGAGCACCGAGGACTCCCTCTATACACTCATGGGGCGCATTCGTGGCAGACTCAATGCAAAGAGGCTTGTCACGATTGTGTCCCTGGATATAGAGGGAGCCTTCGACAGCGCTTGGTGGCCGGCTATACGAGTGCGTCTGGCTGAGGAAAAGTGTCCTGAGAACTTGAGAAGGGTCTACGATAGTTACTTGTCCGAGAGAGTGGTGAAAGTCAGGTACGCGGGAGCGGAGCACAAATCCAGGCCCCATATTATGGAACGTGGTGTTGGACCCGCTGATCAAGGAATTGGAAAGGATGGGGGTCTATTGTCAGGCGTTTGCGGACGATGTCGTCCTTGTGTTCGATGGGGAGACGGCACTTGAGGTCCAAAGGGATGCCAATGTCGCCCTTGAGTACGTGCGCACATGGGGTGTCTCGAACAAGCTTAAGTTTGCGCCACATAAGACCAAAGCAATGCTGGTAACGCGCAAACTTAAGTACGACACCCCATGTCTCAGAATGGGCGGGGTGGACATTGGCATGTCTGAGGAAATCAAACTGCTAGGTCTCACCATCGACCACAAGTTGACATTTAATACACACGTTGCAAACGTCTGCTCCCGAGCCATCGGTATCTATAAGCAACTGTCGAGGGCCGCAAGGGCCAGTTGGGGTCTGCATCCTGAGGTCATCCGCTGCATATATACAGCTGCAGTCGAACCCATCGTCCTGTATGCGGCGAGCGCGTGGTCGCCGGCCGCAACCAAAATTGGAGTCCAAAAGAAGCTGAACGCCGTCCAGAGGAGCTTCGCGCAGAAGCTGTGCCGAGCCTATCGCACGGTCTCTCTACACTCAGCACTGGTGCTGGCTGGGATACTCCCTCTCGACCTCCGAATTCGAGAGGCGGCCTCACTTTATGAGGCCAAGAAGGGTTTACCCCATCCAGCGCTAGGAGACCGGGAGATCGAGCGAGTGGCATCGGCACTAGAGATGCCACATCCGGCTGAACAGAGGGCCATTGCACTGCAACGCCTGGTAGACGAGGAACAATACAACGAGCACCGCCATTACGCGGTGCGTATTTTCACAGACGGCAGCAAGATTGAGGGCAAAGTCGGTGCCGCACTGTCGGTGTGGACCGATGATGGGGAGGTGAAGGCCCTCAAGCTTGCTTTGCCGTCTTATAGTACCGTCTACCAGGCGGAGCTCCTCGCCCTCTGCGAAGCCACTAAGGAAGTCCTCAGAAGGACCGAGACGGCGTTCGCTATCTACAGCGACTCCATGGCAGCTCTCCAAACAGTCGTGAACCCCGAAGCCCTCCACGCCCTTGCAGTGGAAACAAGGGACGCCATCCGCCGCAGTAATATCCAGAACAAGAGCGTCTCCTTGTTCTGGATCAAAGCTCATGCGGGGCTGGAGGGTAACGAGAGAGCCGACTCGCTTGCAAAGGAGGCTGCCCTGAGGTGTAAGCGGCAACCCCATTACGATAAATGCCCGGTTTCATTCGTCAAGCGTATGATCCGAATGGAAACGCTGAGCGAATGGAACCGGAGGTATTGTACTGGGGAAACGGCGGCCACAACGAAACTGTTCTTTCCGTGCGCGATCGCGGCATACAGGACGGTGCGGAAGATAAAGATGACCCAGGAACTGACCCAGGCTCTAACAGGGCACGGTGGGTTCTCCGAGTACCTGACTCGCTTCAAGTGCAAGGAGAACCCAGCGTGCGCCTGCGACCCCGAAAAGCAGGAGACAGTCCTCCACCTGCTGACGGAGTGCCCTGTATATTCCTCCCACAGGAATGACTTAGAGATGATGGTCGAGATCGAAATAAAAAAGGAAAGTCTCAGCCTTTTGATAGCTGACAAAAGGAACAGATTCAGGTTCCTTGAATATATCGTAAAGATTGTACGATCCGTCAATAGACGGAATAAGTAGTTGAAAAATTTTAAAAACTTTTAAATTATATATATTATTGTACTCAATTTTATCGACAAATTTTAAAATGTGTAAATGAAAAATCTAATTATTATTTGAATTATTTATTTTTATACTATTTATTATAATTGGACAATGTACAAATTGAAATCTGAACCAATTACAGCCCATCATAACAACTCTGCATACTCGTGTGGCAGGGGCCTTCCGCATGGCAGGAGTGGTTTTTAGCCGGTAAGAGTCCGGCACTACCCAGACTGCCTTCCTGCAAGGCAGTCTGGGTGTCCATGATGGATTTCCCACTCCTGCCACTCTAATTAAAAAAAAAAAAAATATGATTCCTAGTTCCTGTCGATACTTGCTGATTTAATGTCAATATTGACGTCACCAGTCAGGATGATAGTTTTCGCTTTGATCGGTCGAATTATTTTGTCCAACGAGTCTAAAAAATTGTCAATATTATGATTTGATGGAGATCTATATACTGCCAAGACGTAAGTGTCAGAATGTATTTTTAGTAACATAAATTTAGCACCCACAGGCTTCGGTTCTTCGAGGGTACAGTTGACATATATTACAATGCCGTCGTTTTGATTAATCCAAGTTTTTGAGGAATAGGTGACATAGCCGTCTAACGCCGGTATAGGTTTATTAGGATTCAGCCAACACTCAGTAAGAATGATGACGTCAAATTCAAAAGAAAACCTAGCTAATTGGGCTTGAAAATTATCGAAGTTTTTTTGTAGACTGCGAATATTTTGCGTTACAATTTTTAACGACGATAAGGATTTTTTGATTACCGAATTACAAGTCTCTGCATCACAGCAATAGTTATCAGCCACAGAAATGCTGTCCACATCTGATAAAATATGATTGTCCTTACTAGCCATTTACGTAGAGATATAACCTTATAGTGCAGTTATAACTAGTTAATAATGTGTTATTGAAATAATATCGCAAAAAAGTTGTAAGTGTGGAACGTTTTTTAAAGTAGTAGGTATGATTTACGTCAATTAGTGTTGAGTGTACGGGATATAATGTAAATTTGATAATTAGTATAAGTAAAAGACTTTTACCGATGAAATCGTGTGTTATTGTTTGTTGTTTATTGTATGTTAATTAAATGATCTTGGTGTAAGTATAAGACAATTATTATAATAACATTAAAAAATATCACATGCATTAAAACTGTAAATATTAGTAATGAGCAAACGTAGTTGCCTAGTCATTTGTTAAGAATTTCATTAATTGCAGTCTGAAGAGCCTCGAATTTACTGTCCGTTTGTACTTTATGGGATTCTAACAATTTTCGAATGTCCTCCATGGATTCACGGGTTTCAGCATCACCTTTACGCTTTCGATTTGTTACATTATCACTCTGAGAGACTGCCAACTGCTGATTTGAGTTTTGGATCTCTCTGGACTCCAGGGTTTGCGTTTTGGGGGATGTTCGCTTTAGTGACATTTTATAGCTAGATATCGGTTTTCCGTTTAGTCAAGCTTAACTTATTATTTTTTGCAAATGCCAAGAACAACTCACACTTGATTTGGCTGGATTTATTTTAAAGTACCAGGAAAAGATGAATTACCAGCAGGACATTTGCAACTTGGGTGCGGCTTCGCAGACAGACAAATCGAACGTCGCTCAGGTAGTCTTAATGAGCTAATTAGCTAATGAGCTCCAAGTGCGAATACTTTGGCAGAAAGGCGTGGCCAATACTATTTGAAAGAGGTGCGCTCGCGCAGTAATTAGGTGATTGCTTGATGGCTTACGTGTCCTCAAGGCGGAGCCGACGCAATTAGTAGAGCTCAAGTACCAGGAGCGCACGAATTCAAAAGTTATAGCCGCTGGGTCGCCAAGTCGCCGTTGCGTCGCTGCTTGCTGTTGTGAAGAGCTCCTCACTGGTTATGCACTCCTATTTTTTTATCTTTATTAAAAGTTAACTTTAATTATTTAAAATGAATTTAAAATGGTATAAAAGTCTTGGAACACGTCTGCAACTTGCGGCGGTCCGAGGGGAAGGGCTCGCCAATGTATGGAATGCGCAAAGCGATCCCCACTCTGACGCCGAGCGCTCAATATCCGTACCGTACTTGTATCAAAATGTACTATTTTACACCACCTACTCGATAATGTCGTTTTATACGTCATACAAACCTCACTTAAAGCAAGTCATTCTATCCCTAGGGAGATAATGCAGTATGACCGATCCCTAGGGAATAATGAGATTTGAATTTGGAACACCAAAAATCGTCAACAATTTGAATTAAAATGTACGTGCATCGCACAAGTTGACTCGAAATTCAAACTGGCCACTAACAAAAAAAGAAAATTGAATAAAACGTAAACACGTTTTATTCGTGACGGAAGCATTATAGGGAAAAAAATGGAAACTATTGAATCTTGGAGTAGTGAATTTTTATTTGTTTAATGAACTTCTAAATATAATACTTATATTTCTCTAATATGATGACACTAAGGGTGACACTAAGTGTGTTGTCCTCTATGTAATTTGTGCCGATTCTCCAGGGTGCTGCTTGAGACTGAACATCGATTGTTCATTATGTATGTATGTTGCATGCACTAATGGATATCTGATCAGTTTGTGGGTGGTATCTCTGAGTGCTAGGCTATTTTGAGACTACTTTTGTTACCTTGGGTACGTAAACCTGTTAAAACAATTGTATGTGCTTATAAATAAATAAATAAATAAATAAATAAATAAATGATTTGGTCGACCAAATTATTTTTTAATTATCTCACAGATAGTGTAAAAAGTAGAGTATGCAACACGGGGATAAAGCTGTCTTTGTCTTGGGCGGCTTGAATTCCTCACTTCACTCAGGTTTCTTTATTAACTCCCTCGCAATGCTCGGGAGTTAATTTTGTATATCCCTCACTATCGTTCGGGATTAAAATTAGCAACCTTCGTTTCGTTCGGAATTCAACATGCCGCCCGCTACTTAAAGACATGCTTTATCCCCTAGTCACATAAACTACTATTGGTGTTCGTATGGATTTATGAAGAACACGCGTCCATATAGAACATACATATGGGATCGCCGCAAACATGTTTGACGAACAGAGTGTTCGATGTTCGATAGTGGTACACACGTGCGATTCGTGCGAACCAAGTTGTCGTAGGTATATCATGCAACCACAAAATAGGTAGGCATCACAGAAATCTTAATAATAAGGCAATAGAAGTCGCATAGACGCGTGACCTTGTCGCCGCGCTTATGTGTTGGAGTACACAAGTGCACGCGGAGCGTTTGTTGCGGTTTCTTGTGTTATTTGAGACGCGGAGAGGTAAACATGGTGTTTTGCAGCATATCCAACTGCGGAAACTCATCCAAAACTTGTAACTTAACAAATAAAGGAATAACATTTCATATGTAAGTACTTAATTTTTGAAATATTGTCGCTTTTTAGCAAATATAGACAAATCAAATATTTTCACTATCACTACTACGATTTATCATAAAAAACGATTTTTTTGTCAAATCAATAACCATTAACGCTTAAGCTTATTCATGTCTACTATTACTACTGCTAAAAGCAGCAATGAAATTATAGTCATACGCAATAAACAAAAATCGCCGTTTGCGTAAATTCTAGGTACAAGCCGCATGAGTTGGCCGCAATTTAGTGACGTGCTACTATTATTCTGTATCGATAATTATTTACGTTCAGCTTAATACTTCGTTTTACCAAATTGGAATGTATCATGTTTTTTTTTTTATATTTTAAAATTAGTTTAGTTTATTAAGTATTTATAGTCCACCACTACACTAACTACCTCCCCCTTTTATTCTAAGTTCATACACAATCCATCCTATTTGATTTGGTCATTGTTTTTACACGACTGTTTTTTACTGTAAGGTGAAGTATTGGAGAGCCTTTAAGATTTGTATAATTATATAATAAACTAAATGTACGTACACTTATTGTTTTATTGTATTCCATTTTCTCATAAATAAATCGTCTATAAGGGCGTTGACGAAAGAAATACTTTCAATAAAATTAATTATGTATTGTTGCTGGACTCCTTGGAGATTATTAACACTCAACGGAAAAATATAATTTATCGATATGAGCTCGTAATAGTTTGCACTGCACTATTCTTAAGTGAGAGTGAGCACGCAATATCATTTTTAGCTTTTCGCACACGTTTCTTATTGGCTGCAGGAGTCGCGCCCCCTGACATTATGCGTTTATAAAAAATATTGCGTAATGTCATCGCATAAAGTTTAATTTTGTAGAAGTAATGCAAAGTGCATTTGTAGGTGTAATTGTGTTTCTATTTTTTGTTTATGTAGTAGTAGCTGTGACCCGGCGACACTCGTCCCGATATAAAATTTAGTACTATAGCATTTCTATTGCCTTATTATTAAGATTTCTGTGGTAGGCATCCTATCTGTTATTATATGCCTACCTAGGTAGGTACCTATCTATTTTGTGATGCAACGCTACAAAAGCCAATTTAATGTCTGAAAATAGCGTCTTTTTTTTTCGGGCGGCCATCGACCAAACCTTGTTTTTTTTTAATACAAAATAGTATAATAAACCAAATTTACTACGGTAGGTATGCCTCTAAACTCAATCCGAACTGAGTTACGGGAGCTTGAATTTGGCTGGTATTTATTAGCTTTATAGGTAGGCCATTTTTGTTTTATAAACACAAGCTAAGTGAGAAGTGGCATAAAATAGTTTCTTTGCAATTGTCTTTTCAACCTGTTATTATTAACTATTACCTGTAAGGCCTCGGTTTCGAAGTCAGCAGGCGACGCGGACGACGGTGGCGTCCTCGCCAACTTCACAATTCTGTGTGAAACGAGTTTGGTACTATTTATTTTTTGAAGAAAAATAAGTAACAGTAAAATATTGAAAACAATGACACTATTTTTGTTGCAATTTCTCACATATTTTGCGCTTAAAAGACAAAATATCCTATAAATCTAATAAACAAAATCAGCCAACTTCTAGCTCTTGTAACTCAGTCCGGACTTAGTCTAAAGGTATACATGCCATAGCAAGTTTTGTTTATTACATTATTCTGTAATTAAAAAACAAGGTTTATTCAATGGGCGCCCGAAAAAAAAAAAGACGCCGCACTTCTCATACTAAATCCGGCATTGTCTTTTGTTCGTACGTGCGTGCGTACACGGCTTTACACGCTTACTTGTGATGTGTGACGTGAGGAGCCAGTTCCGTGAGTGCCCTATGCTCTTTTATTTACATACGGGGTCTAATTAGGTTAAGGTTAGCCACATAACCCTTGAATTCGATTGTTACTTACAGTAACTTACGTCATATTTTTATACTTTTACAGATTTAAACGAACGATCAAAAATTAAAGAGTTTCTCGCTATTTTTATCAGGCTTCAAATAATTTCTACCGCTCAGAGTCAGAGCGAGAGGGCGTTTCAGACTTTTACTGACTAAAAACAACCCTTGTTCCTTCTGTTGCCCTTTGCGTTCCAGGCCGACGGTACCTTTTTCGATCATTCCCGCAGCTCTAGGCATCTGATTTAACTCTTCGAATGCCGTAATTAGAGACACAATAGAAAGACAATGGCTTACTTATGTCGAACTGTGTAACTTAAGACATTCTAAAGGTTAATAGTTCTAACTTTGGACTAATGTTAAATCAGTAAACCCTTGGCGACCTAAAATATCCTATTTCAAACCTTATATTTGCAAACCAGGCTGCCTATGCCAAAGAGCGTTAAAGAAAACCAGCTCCCTTGCCAGCTGTGACAGTCAGATACGAGAAGCACCAAAGGTCTATTTTTACCAATTTGATACAGAACCCTAAAAACTATACCTAACCTACAGTAGACACAACGGATCTTGAGCGGTTGCGCAGAAGTCTCTTTCGGTCTCTTTAGTGGTGCGAAGTGAGACGCGGGGAGGGGAGTGTCAGTGATTGGCTCGCCGCGCCACGCGTCATAGACGTCACTCCTCATTCGTTCTCTGCGTTGCTGCATATATCTAACAACGAAGACGATTGGATCACCATATGTATGGAATGCGCAAAGCGATCCCCACTCTGACGCCGAGCGCTCAAGATCCGTTGTGGCTACTGTACCTGTATTATTATAACGGACGAAGTCGGGAGCGTAAACCAGTCCATAAAATTGGCGACTATTACAATGCAAAAGAAACTTCAGAATGCATTTACATTAAAATTCAAGTCTTACTCGTTATTGTAAGCAGTAGGTACCCTTGTAATATTACATGTCACGCTGTAGTACAATGTGCCGCTGCTGACTGGGTAGCTGTGCTTCTGAAATTAGTGTCGTAATCATTTTGAAATTATGTCGGTCATACTAGGGGGTGCAGTGAAATTGTATTACTATTTAAATGAAGATATTGCAGGTACAAAGTTCAATAACATAATTATGCAGTTTTATGTAAAGATCAATTTCGTAATCGCTCTTTATTCCATCAAGACCCCAGAACGCAAGAATGGTTCCTGATGAGGACGCCCTGGGTGGGGCAGACCATCTTGTTTCTGTACTTGTTGGCTGTGTTCAAATGGCTTCCCGACTTCATGCGCAACAGGCCTGCCTACGATCTACGACGTATTATTGCAGTTTATAACGCTATTCAAATAGTGGGCTGCGCTTATATCGTATACAAAGTAAGTAATGCTTCTTAAAATTAACAATATTACTAGTACTAAAAGTCGAATAGAGACTAGACCTTCATTGACTGACTAATGTTCAGCAGGCTGAACATTAGTCAGTCAATGAAGGTCTAGTGTAATATAGTACTTACCTACTCATTGCAAGTGTAGCTTATCACTGCACTACTGGGACTCAGGTTTCTACTCGCTGGATTACGGCCCATTCCCTCCATTAGGAAATGGGTCGTAATCCACCACACGGGCCCATGCCCCATAATGTGTTGGTGACACGACTCACATCATATGTCATCACATGCCTACGACTTTTTTTTTCTTGAACATGTCGATTTCCTTTGAGAGTAGTGGTGTTGAAATAAATTACAAAAAGTAATTGATAAGATTAGAGGAAAGTGACCAAATATGGAATACCATTTTGTTTTTTACACATAATTTGCACAAATGTTATAAATAATTTTTTTTTGTAGTAATAATCAACAATCAATATTTGAGCTTTATTTCGTATATTTTTTTTGTTATAATAATTAGTTTTAAGTATGATTTTTTTTAAATGACTAAATAATGATATAGGGATCTAAATATGGAATAGGTAGGTACCCCAAATATGGAAAACTATTAACAATATCAAAAATTAACCTTAACTTACATAAGAATCTTTGAAACCTTTAGTTTAACAATTAAAGGAACATAATTATTTACAAAAATCACAAATCCAAGTATCAAACTCTGGACCAGCGTAATCATTATGTCCCCAGAGCCCACACATAAGGCACTTGATCCATGTTTCCCCGTGAGTATCGCTAGAAAATAGCAATCCACAGAAAATACATTCAGCATCTTTAGAGTCTGGAGCTGAATGTCCTATCATAACCTCGAGCTCACTGTCTGTATCAAATAGCACCATATCTGAATCATCATCTGAATTCCATAATTAGACACTATGATCTGTCCATATTTGGATTCCCAACGACTTCAAACTGAAATTCATAATTTTATAATTAGGATAGTAATACAATCAAATACCACTAAAATATAAAACAGGACATATCAGCAATCTCTACAAACTATACAAACAGCACTGTGTACACTTTTAGTACGAACAATATATATATTTTACGTACCTTATAAAGTTTTGCGGTTGTGACAAAACAAAACACTGTCACCACGGCGAAAGAGCTCGCTCGACCCGCGTATTGACAACTTGTACGCGCGAATGGGCATAGAAAGAAAAAGACCCATACTGTTTGTTGCATGTGTGAGTTTCCATTTATGAGAAATGCTGGTATTCCATATTAGGGATGCTATCCCATATTTGATCACTTTCCTCTAATAACAGCATGACGTAATTAGGTTAGTCAATAGAGTCCTCCACTAGATGCATGGGCCACTTCTAGCACAAGCACAACACACGCAAGTCAAAGATAGAAGTAAGATGAAAGACTGGAAATCCTAACGCCAGCCCATATGGGGTTAGATAACAAATTATTCCAGTGGAGGTAGTTAACGTAAAGCGAAGGACAGATGGCCACAGATGAAACCTTGAGTGGAGACCGTGTATCGGCCAAAGAGAATATAATCACTACGTTCTAGTATCGGCCAGTACAATTACCGGAACGGATCTTGAACGCTGGCTTCAAGTTGCGCAGAAGTCAAATATTTGGTCTCTTTAGTGGTGCTAAGTGAGACGAGGGGGCGGGGAGTGTCAGTGATTGACTGGCCGCGCCATCGTGTCATAGACGTCACTCGTGATTTGTTCCCCGCGTTGCTGCATGTATCTGACAACGACGATGATTGGCTCGCCAATGTATGGAATGCGCAAAGCGATCCCCACTCTGACGCCGAGCGCTCAAGATCCGTGACGGTAATTGTATAGAGTGAGAGATACACTCTATACAATACCTACATGCAAAGAAAAGCTTATATATTTTTTTAATTAATTAAAATTTTTCATAACAAGCTTTTATCGCTCGGTACAGTTTTAACCAAGATTATTCCAAAGTGCTCAAAGACAAGATAGTTTTATTTTATTGGGCTCACCACTTTCTATGGCCAATATCCAAACTCCATCGTCAGACCAGCTATATGGAGTTACATAGGTACACCAAATTTCAACTCAATCGGTTAGGGGTAACTGTTTCAAAATACATTTGCAAGAAATGCATTAATTAAACAAACATTATTTTTATACTGCAAGTGTAAAAGCTTGTAAAAAAATTTGGAGCCTAGAGTACAATGCTAGAAAACAAAGGAGTACATTACTAACACTTCATGCCTCGAAAAGCATGAAAAGCCGTTGGTCCCGGCTTACAATTCGTACAGTCAGACGCCAGAAAGTCTGACCACCAGCCTATCCAAGGAGTGTCGTGTTGCCTAGTAACTGATTTGTGTAGGTCTTTTTTTTTTTTTTATGGTGGGAAAAAATCATGCATTGACATCCCCCGCCCTTGGGCGGAGCGGGAGATAGTATCAGACTCTTACTGACTAAAAGACCCACCCCGTTCCTTCTAGCCTTCATACCGGGGCTCGAGCGCCCTTTCGGATAACCCTGGCCCCAGTAGGCTTCGACCCGGCTGGGTCCCTGCTGTTGCTGACAACTCCTTGAGGCGCGCGGGAACAGTGCGCGCCGTCGACGACTTGGGCTTGGTCCGGACAGTTACCGGACGGCCGGACAGTGAGCTACCCATTGCTCACTGTCCGCAAGCCCGCGTCTACGTTGGCCGGAAATCGGGATCAGAATCCCGGCGACGGCGGCGGCGATAACGCCGTTGCCTGATGCGTTCGGCCTCCTCCTTTGCGAGCATTACTGCTTCGCAGAAGTCGGCGACCGCCTGCCACTCCTCCTCGCTCCGGACCATGGCCTCAACCAAGGCCCGGCGAGAGAGGTCTCCGCCGCCGATCGCCCCCATTTGTGTAGGTCTGATAGGCTGTCGCTCCAAATGAAACACGTGATTTAGCCGCATCTGGTTAGATTGTAAGTCGACCACAAACCTGTTGGGGAAAGGACCCTAGCCTTTCCCCAACAGGTTTGTGGTCGATGATGATGACACTAAGTCGAGTCGAATTCGCCACAAAGAATATATCTCTCGTTCAATTTTAATACCCAAGTATGTTTTTAACAGAGTCTAACCCTAGGATGGCTGAAACACTACTCGCTGGTGTGCGAGGGACCAGGCGAAGGACCAGAGAGTATAGAATATGCGTGGAGTGTCTGCTATGGATACTTTGTGATGAAACTAGTTGATCTTCTGGATACGGTACGTATGGACCAGCAATGATATAAACTTGTTTTCTGCTCGACTATAATGATCCAATTCATCTTTAATTGGGCTCACTTCTTTTCGGATTTTTTTTTTGTGTTTTGAAGAGATCTTAATTCATACCTGAAATGTGCAATGTTATGTTATAGGTTTTCTTCGTTCTAAGAAAAAAGCAGAACCAAGTGACATTCTTACATGTATATCATCATTATGGCATGGTTGCAGTAGCTTGGGGCATCGTCAAGTGGGTACCAGGTAAGATTCAGTTTTTGAAACTTATTTTCCACTAGCTGCTGCTCGCGACTCCGTCCGCGTCTATTCACTATTTCATAGTTTTTTTTTTGCACGGAACCGTATAGCAATTGCTTTTTCAAAAATAAAAGCTACCCTATTTACTCCTTAAAACATTAGATATCTGGCAGTGAAAGACTCGTCTCAGAAATTAACCGTATCATGATATGGGCGATCATATCATGAAGTGATCAATTTTAATATCTGGCCACGATATGTGGATACCACCTACACCGACTAGGACTTCAATTTGTCTTAAAAAACTACGAGTATATACTCGATTTGCCGTAAGAGTTACAAGTAGCACAACAAAAAACCATTTAGGTTTATTAGGTTCTTAAATAGTAGATGTTAAAATGAACTTCATCATGACAGGTGGCCACGGGACGATGCTGATAACTCTAAACTCGATTGTCCACATGATAATGTATGGCTACTACTTGCTGACGACCTGGGACGAGTCCTATAAACAATCCATTTGGTGGAAGAAATATGTCACACAAGTGCAAATCGTAAGTTATATAATTTATAAATGGTTTTTTGTTTTAGAATGATTTATTTACGAATTAATGAAGAATTACCTAATTAATTTGTGCATCTTAATACTATAAATAGGCTTATCAGTTTTTTTACCAACGTTGATGATTAGGTTCTGATGACACTAACATGACAAACAAATTTTAATTTATTTCAGACATTATTAATGTCTGAAATAAATCAATGATTGATGTCTTAGTCTGAAATAAATTAATTTCATTGCGCTCTTGATGCTTCATTACCTACCTATTAATCTATTGTTCAAAACTGTTACCGCGGCCCTGGTATACAAAAGGCAACTGAAGGAACACTGATAGGTTTAGTTAGTCAGTAAAAGTCTGAAAATCCCTCTCACTTCACCCTGAGCGGGAGAAGTGATTTTAGGGATCTATTGCAAAAAATTTTTAACCTTAGCAACAAATTATCTTTCTGCCCTTGTCGCTACTTGGGGTCGTCGGAGTACCGTTTTCATCTTCCATTCGACTGTCTCGTTATCACTATCTCTTTTTTTATTCACATCAATGCCACGCAATCTATCCTTACTTTATAATACGGAAGCTACAGACACATATATGTAAGAAGGAAATGTCGTAGGTTTCCACCGTACCAGTAATTCGTGAATAATTAAGCTAATTGAATATGCTAATGAAATTTGCAAACGAAACTTCGACAAGTAATGAAGATTAAGCAAAAAAAATATTGTCATACTTTCAAGTAACTTCTCTACCGCCCTTAGGACCTCATAATCAGCTGTAGACACCCTGTGCAATGCATTTTTAGTTTTGTTTTATAAAATTGTCAACTAACTTCTCCCATCCTGGGTGGAGAGAGGCGAGACGGAGTGCCAGACTTTTACTGACTAAGACCCACCTGTTCTCCTTTACTTACCCTTGAGTTTCAAGCCACAGTACATCTTTTGAACAATTCTGCAGCCCTAGCAATTATTGACCCTTCTGGGCCCCGTCCTCTATGCTGACATCTCTTTTAGTACAGGATACGGTTAAGAACGACCTTCACCGGTTTGTTTAATGGATGAAACCTATTTTATGATAAATTTAGTATATTAAATAATATAACGCGGGTGGGTTGCCTGAGAAATTCCTGGCCAAACATTTTTTTTTTTTTTTGTAAAATGCACCGGTGTGTTTAACGAATAAATTTAATACTAACCGAAAGAGTGAAGCCTTTAGAACATAAAAATGTTGGGTTGCCTATTTATTTCCTGGCATAGCTATGGGTTGCCAGGTATAAACAGGTATGCATAAACAGGTGTGTTTTTTTTTATATACAACAAATTCTATATCAAAATAAACGCTGTTTCATTACGAATACGATGTTATAGTGTTGTCTGCAAAAAAATCTGGTATGGATAACGGTTGTGCAGTTTTCTAAAAATAAAATAAATTTTCAATTTTTAATTAATAATAGTCTGGCCAGGAATTTCTTAGGCAACCCACCCGCGTTATATTATTGAATACACTAAATTTATAATAAAATACGTTTCATCCATTAAACAGACCGGTGAAGGTCGTTCTTAATCGGATCTTAGACTATTTGAGACACGCGTGAAACACAATGCGTCGTGCGGCCGTGTCGACTCGTGATTGGCCCTTACCGGACGGCAAGCTACCCATTGCTCGCCGTCAAGCTGGCAAGATGTCGGCACTGATGACGTCTGCAGTATCGTTAGTTATTTTAATTTGACCCTGGTGATAGTGATGCCATCGAGCCGATTTTGGCCACAGCGACCGCAGTCTTTGGCTCCTCATAGTGGTTGTGAGCTCAGAATTTGACCCTACATAAGTAACTACCACATAATTATCTAGGTTTCATATTGACTTAGTAATCTAACTGCCAGTTTCCGGTACGTTGATCAAAATCAAAATTAACTAATCAGCTGTTAAATTAACAACTGTGTCAAATCAATTCGGGTTGCTGAAAGGATGATTAGTGAAAAATTAACTAATCTATGATCATTTTGATTTGTCATGTGGATTGTTTTTAGTTATGGTCACATTGATTGGATATTTCAGTTTCAACTGTGAAATAGTTCCATAAGACCTTGTATTAAACCAGTAAAAAAAAAATAACCTGCGTCGTCCTTGACAACAAAACAACTTTGCTTGCTACAGATAAATATGTCTAAACTCGCGTTAATTTCAAATAATTGTGTGTTAATATTTAATAATATTTTTTAAATGGCTTCATGAGGGAAAGATTTCACAGAAAGATAAAAGTGCAAACTATTAAAACTGGTTCAAAAGTAAGTACGCCACAAATAAGTTACAAATTTTACATAAGTGAAGAAACACCTACATCTTAGTAATTAATAGATATACATTTTAGAGGTTTTTTCTAGATAGAAAAACCTTATAGAACGTAAAGCAACAAATGCGATCTCAATTATACAAAAAAAATAAGCTTGGGCATGTCTAATTAGAGATTAAAACAGCATCGCTGAGGTGCCTAGAACTCAAAGACAGCTCTACACTGCCTTTTCGAATTTGAAAAGGGTTACGAGGCAGAACATCGCTAATGAAAATGTAACTATACAATCGGCCAATGTCTTTATGTTTAGCAAGCTATAATGAATACAGATCTATAACTTCTGATCAACTTGGGAAATTATTTTAAATAAACAAATAAAACAATACAGATGAAGAGGTATATAATTTAGAAAGCATATCTTATACACTCTTTACATTTATAAAGATCGTCTTCTCATAAACTTTATAATATTTTTCTAACAAACTTATTTGTTTCAGTCACAAAATGAAATGGCAGAAACACTCCTACAACAGTTTTTAAAAGATGGAATAAGTGATAAGGTCTAATAATAAAACAAGATTGAAAATATCCTTGCAGTTTCTTGAACATTCTTCTCCATAGAGATCTACGCTTGGAATGTGGAATCAGAATCTTTTTAATTGTATTTAGTTAATAGAATGTTATTTTAACTATTTAATACTGAAATTAAACATTTGATTTGAATCTTTGTTTATATTTAAATAATCATCCATCTTAATTTTTCAGTGATAGCTTATACATGAGATTAGAACTAAATTTATAAAGCTATTAAATCCACTTTTAATTATATCGCACTCTTCTTCTGTTAGGGGAATCGAGATGAATCGAGGCTTGATTTCAACTGGCTGTTGATTTATGCATCCTTATATCATCAGCTACTATTATTTGGAATGACCTTGTTGCGTAAAAATAGTACTTTTTCCAATGCACTGATAGATTTGTTTCTGAATGTTAAAGGTTTTATTTTTGGATCTATCATAATTACTAGGAACGTGATTGCGGCTTTGCTCATTCGGTCCCAATTTTTTTTATATTCTTTCTGAGTACTCGTAGGAATTCTTCATCACTCCTTGTGGATACACATACATATATCCGAAAAAGACATCTACAACAAAACACAAAAATGAAATGCTTTTTGCAAAAACACATTAAAATCATTGTGATTTTACTTAATAAACATGATTTCATACCGTAAAAATGATAATCTGCAGAGAAACCACAAACAAGGTTCACGTAAATAGCCAATATTATTTATTTGTCAATTTGTCAACATGCACTGTAGGCGTGTGTAGCTCGTTACTGGAACTGACTCATTGTTCCACAAAATTTTAAGTGTTCCGAAAGATTGGTACATCAGTAATGTTTTAAATGCATCATTTGGAACAATTGGAACACTCAAACACTCTTTACTTTAAGTGACCAGCAGTCTTTTTAAAATTCAAATTTAAACGTAAATAGTGTAATAGGTATAACTAACGACCTGAACTAAAAACATCAACTTTAAATTATTCTCAAATTAAATTTCAATAAAACTTATAATTTGACGCAACATAGCAGATCACGATTCATAACATTTGTATCTTGTGCGTCGATGTTTCAAATGTTCCGATGTTCCAAATGTTCCGTTTGTTTCTTGTGAGCCGATGTTTCAAATGTGCCGTTTGAATCTATTGAGCCGATGTTCCAAATGTTCCGTTTGTTTCTTGTGAGCCGATGTTTCAAATGTGCCGTTTGAATCTATTGAGCCGATGTTTTAAATGTTCCGTTTTTATCTTGTGAGTCGATGTTTCAAATGTTCTGTTTGTTTCTTGTGAGCCGATGTTTCAAATGTACCGTTTGAATCTATTGAGCCGATGTTCTAAATGTTCCGTTTGTATCTTTTGAATCGAAGTTCCAAATGATACATATCACTATTTCGGAACATTTTAGTGATTCAGATGCAAATGTTCCAATCGCAAAGATGACATACTTTTCCCACGCCTAATGTATTGATTTCTTGACAAAGCTTTTGACATTAGTTTAATCTATGATCAAAATAATCAACGTTCCAGAAACCCAAAATGGCATTTCGCATGTGATTTTGTACTAAGATCTGACAGCGCGGTCAACTAATCAGATGATCAAATCAAAGTAGTTGATCATCCTTTCAGCAACCCAACTGATACTTGACAAGATATTTGACAGCTAATTAGTTAATTTTGATTTTGATTTGCGTTTCGGAAACTCGGTGTAATTGTTTTATTTTACATAATTTTAGTTTCACCAACTTTCGGTGTCTAGCAGGGACTGCCTGAAACATCATGTCCTCGTTAATATTTCGTCCATGAAGTCTAAACAAATAAATAATTTTAATTTTCCAGCTGCAGTTCACACTTCTGTTGATACACTTCATAGTGCTGGCGGTGGCGCCGCCGGATTGTGCCTTCCCTCGCGAGCCTGCCTTCCTAATGATCCCACAGAATCTGTTTATGGTCATACTGTTCGCCGACTTCTACTACCGCTCATACATCAAGCCCAAGAAAGCCTAACTATGATTACAGATTTAAAAAAATATATTTTCGTTTGTTTTATTTACCCATCTACTTCTTGATATCGTGAAACATTAGTGATTATGTCGTGGCCATGGCAGATCTTAGAATTGATCACCTGATGATGTGGCGTCATGCGTTGCTGCGTTTTCATAAGCAGCCACCAACAAATACCGGCACGGATCAAGTTACGCAGAAGTCAAATATTCGGTCTCTAGTGGTGCGAAGTGAGACGCGGGGGCGGGGAGTTTCAGTGATTGGCTCGCCGCGCTATCGTGTTATAGACGTCACTCGTGATTCGTTCCCTGCGCTTGCTGCATGTATCTAACAACGACGACGATTGGCTCGCCAATGTATGGAATGCGCAAAGCGATCCCCACTCTGACGCCAAGCGCTCAAGATTCGTGAAGGTATTTGTATGTGTCGTAAAATACAACCTTATTTTTAGAATATTCGAAACCTGAAACACTTGTCTAGTATTTTTATGTAAAGAATCTATGTAGAAAACATAACTGTATCATGAAAAATCTCAAAGTTTAATATGTCAGCAAAAATACATTTCCAGGTGACTGAGGGGTTGTTTTGCACTTGCACCCAGCTGCTTCATCATCATCAACATCATCAGCCTTTTTAATGTTCCCACTGCTGGGACTCAAGCCTCCTCTGTAGGAGAGGGACTGGGCCGTAATCCACCACGCGGGCCCAGTGCGGGTTAGTGGATGTCACATGTCTTCGAATTTTTGGTTCTGGACATGCCGGTTTCCTCATGATGTTTTCCTTCACCGTTTTGAGAGCAGTGTTAATGAAATAAATTACACAAAGTAATGCGTCTGACAGGGTTTGAACCCGCGACCTACAACTCGTAAGTCGGAGCCATTACCACTCGGCCACCACTGCTCTCTGCCATGCTGCTTGCTATCGCCTAATGCCCGCTATGACCTTCCGTGACCTGTGATGTACTTAGTGTCGGTGGTATCCCACTTGTGACCTTTTTAAATATTTTTGGGAAAAAATATAACATGACATAATATACAATAGTTTTTACAGTCACCTACTGATTCTGAACATCTGAACAAACATTCAGGTTTCGCATATGTCTACTAAAAATTATGTTGTACCTACTTAGGTAGGTACCTATATATCTTATATTAAAACACTGGACGAGGACGCAAGTGTTATCCTCAAACCGTGCCCAGAAGTAGTCTAATGTGTGTTGTGTATGTTTGTTAATTGTTTTTATTATGTGATTAATTATTATTATTGACATGTTTATTGAATTTATTTATTAATTGACAGATGTTTACTATATGTACTAACACTAGCTTATAAGTTGTGTATGTCTTTACTAAAAATAATGGATTGTATTATCTGAATTAAATAAATATTATTATTATATCTAACTGCACTTTTAGGTAAGTATCTTGTATTATTTTGAGAACTATTTTTCACTGTAATAAAGAATTTTGTCTGCGTAACATAGTGGACGTTACGTTACGTCACAATAACAAAGCGAAATAAGCACCTCTACCGTAACTATTTTTTAGTCTATGATGATCATCATCAAAGATATAAGAAAAGAGTATGTTTTACATTTCTATGATCATCATGAAATAATCTTGCAGTTGAATCTTTATATCGATAAACGCAGTGTTTTCGGATTTGGCTAATTTATATCATAATAACCTGAGAGTAAGGTCCTAAATCATGAAATACGACCATTTCATGAAATGGTAAGTGCCTATAAGTAATTGTAAGATCTGAAAATTATTTATGTAGGTATCATGAAATAGTTATGTTGTCCCTTGTCCACCGATAGAGTTGCCGAAGTCGCTATCTTTTTGTGACGTATCATTGCGGCAGACAATTTATTCTCTATTCTAAGCAAATAATAGGTAATATAGAATGAAATTAATGATAGTTCAGTGAAATCGCAACACTAAGCTATGCCAATCACTTTTTAAGTTATTTCTTGTACTTTTAAAAGCACATGGCAAGATGTGGATTATATATATTGAATTTCTTAGGCAACCACCCGCGTTATATTATTTAATACACTAAATTTACCATAAAATACGTTTCATCCATTAAACAGACCGGTGAAGGTCGTTCTTTATCGGATCTTAGACTAAAACGAATTAAACTTTAGATGCTGAATTTGATTGGCCTTTTGGTTTAGTGGTTAGTAGCTCTGACTGCTATGCCGGAGGTCGTGACTTGTGGGTTCGATTCCCACCCAGGACAAATGTTTATGTGATGAGCATGATCATTTGTTCTGTGTCTGGGTGTAATTTATCTATAATATGTATGTATTTAGAAATGTTTAAGTATGTTTATCAGTTGTCTAGTACTCATAACACAATCTCTGCTTAACTTGGGACTAGACGGCGTTGTGTGATAGTTGTGGAATATTATTATTCTTATTATAATGCAATTAAATCGAGAAGTGATGAATTCTAAGGTCTAAGGCAGACACACCATAGGCCCCAGAATATTTGATCGATTCTCGCAAGGACCATAAAATGTCTATACAACATTAGTTTTAATGCGAAATCCGAAACACGTGTCTAGTATTTTTATGTACTTAAAGAATCTATGTACAACATATCTGTGTCATAAAAAACACAAAGTTATGAGCTTGTTATGTCAGAAAACCGGCCAAGAGCGTGTCGGGCCACGCTCAGTGTAGGGTTCCGTAGTTTCCCGTCCGTCACAACAAGTGTACCCACTTATGAGTTTAAAAAAACCGGCCAAGAGCTTGTCGGGCCACGCTCAGTGTAGGGTTCCGTAGTTTCCCGTCCGTCACAATATGTGTACCTACACACTTATGAGTTTAAAAAAATGCTTGCATATTAGATTATACTACAAACTTAGTCCAGAAATTATTTTGTACAACCTTTTTGTCTTTTTTGTACAAAAACTGTTCTTTCCATCAAGTTCAAAATGATTTTCCTAGAAAGTCCTTATAAAGTTCTACTTTTCAGATTTTTTTTCATATTTTCTAAACCTATGGTTCAAAAGTTAGAGGGGGGGACACATTGTTTTTTACTTTTGGAGCGATTATTTGCGAAACTATTGACATTATCAAAAAAATATTTTAGTAAACCCCTATTCATTTTTAAATACCTATCCAACAATATATCACACGTTAGGGTTGAAATTTAAAAAAAAATCACATCCCACTTTCCATAGAGGGGGGGCTACCCTAATAAAACACTTTTTTCCAATTTTTATTTTACCACTTTGTCGGCGTAATTGATATACATATTGGTACCAAATTTCAGCTTTCTAGTGCTAACGGTCACAGAGATTAAGCGAGGACGGACAGACGGACAGACAGACAGACAGACAGACATGGCGAAACTATAAGGGTTCCTAGTTGACTACGGAACCCTAAAAAATGCTTGCATATACGATTATACTACAAACTTAGTCCAGAAATTATTTTGTACAACCTTTTTGTCTTTTTTGTACGAAACTGTTCTTTCCATCAAGTTTAAAATAATTTTCCTAGAAAGTCCTTATAAAGTTCTACTTTTCCGATTTTTTTCATATTTTCTAAACTTATGGTTCAAAAGTTAGAGGGGGGGACACATTGTTTTTTACTTTTGGAGCGATTATTTCCGAAATTATTGGCATTATCAAAAAATAATTTTAGTAAACCCCTATTCATTTTTAAATACCTATCCAACAATGTATCACACGTTAGGATTGAAATTAAAAAAAAAAATCACTTTCCACTTTACATACAGGGGCGCTACCCTTATAAAACATTTTTTTCCAATTTTTATTTTACCACTTTGTCGGCGTAATTGATATACATATTCGTACCAAATTTCAGCTTTCTAGTGCTAACGGTCACAGAGATTAAGCGAGGACGGACAGAAGGACAGACAGACATGGCGAAACTATAAGGGTTCCTAGATGACTACGGAACCCTAAAAATACGTAGGCACGCACCGGGCCATCCAGGTGACTGAGGAGTTGTTTTGCACTTGCACCCAGCTGTTTGCTGGTTCCTAACACCCGTTATGACCGACCTGCCGTATCCTGTGTCGTACTTAGTGTCGGTGGTGTTCAAGTTGTGAGCTTTTTAAATAATTTTGGGAAAAAATATAACAGTAACTGAATGGATTCTGTGTCAATGGAGTTATGGAGTTTGTGTAAATACTATTGGAATCGATTCAGTTACTGATTTTGAACAAACTGAGTATATTCAGGTTTCGCATAAACTAATAATACACCGTTAAATTTTAGTCGTTTTAATCCCGTGGAGGGTCGATCCGGTACATGAAACACTATCGATTTGTAAAAATAAAATTAAAAAATAAAGTACCTTTTTTTCAAAACTCGTATTAATTTAAGCATGTATGAAATTAATTTCTTTAAGAAAACATCAGCTGAGCGAGTTCAATGACCTGTAGGTAGTTTGTACGCAACGCCGACTACTACTTATAGGTCATTGAACTCGCTCAGCTGATGTTTTCTTAAAGAAATTAATTTCGTACATGCGTAAATTAATACGAGTTTTGAAAAAAAGGTACTTTATTTTTTAATTTTATCTTTACAAATCGATAGTGTTTCATGTACCGGATCGACCCTCCACGGGATTAAAACGATTAAAATTTAACGTTGTAGTGTTGTATACGTAGGCCACGTATAAATCTATACTGATATTATAAAGAGGTAAAATTTGTCAGTTTGTATGTAGGGGGTAATCTCTGGAAGTACTGGTCCGATAGTGATAATTTTTTCATCGTTAGAAAGCTGTTTTATTCCTGAGTGACATAGACTATATTTTATGTATGTGGGCGAAGCCGCGGGCAAAAGCTAGTTATCTATACATCTATACGCGTAATTAAAATTGGAGTGTCTGTTTGTAATCTATACATATAATAATAAAATTAGTGTCTGTTTGTAATAATGAAATAATTGCTTTTTACTACATGCATATGAATACACGGTACATACACCAAAATAACGTTGTTTTTGAAGTGAAAACTTCTTTAGCGGCGTTGAGCACTTTTTCTGTAATGGGTATAAAATCTTAAACTCGCGTCAGGACACGTGACCTGATCGAAAAAGCGTAAGACGGATGGAGAGTAGACAGCTATCCCTTATCGCGCGTTGTGAAAGGGGGCTAGACGGAAAAAATTCTCACGAAAAATTGTACCGACACTTTTACTGTCAAAATATAAATCCAAGATGGCGACTGCAAGAAATTATCAACTTTTTCGTCATGGGTGTCGTTTTCATGGTTTTCGAGGGTGTTGAAACCGATGGTACTGTCAAAATATAAATCCAAGATGGCGGCTGCAAGAAATTATCAAATTTTTCGTCATGGGTGTCGTTTTCATGGTTTTCGAGGGTGTTGAAACCGATAGTACTGTCAAAATGTAAATCCAAGATGGCGGCTGCAAGAAATTATCAAATTTTCCGTCATGGGTGTCGTTTTCATGGTTTTCGAGGGCGTGGAAACCGATAGTACTGTCAAAATGTAAATCCAAGATGGCGGCTGCAAGAAATTATCAACTTTTTCATCATGGGTGTCGTTTTCATGGTTTTCGAGGGTGTTGAAACCGATAGTACTGTCAAAATATAAATCCAAGATGGCGGCTGCAAGAAATTATCAACTTTTTCGTCATGGGTGTCTTTTTCATGGTTTTCGAGGGTGTTGAAACCGATGGTACTGTCAAAATGTAAATCCAAGATGGCGGCTGCAAGAAATTATCAACTTTTTCGTCATGGGTGTCGTTTTCATGGTTTTCGAGGGTGTTGAAACCGATGGTACTGTCAAAATATAAATCCAAGATGGCGGCTGCTAGAAATTATCAACTTTTTCGTCATGGGTGTCGTTTTCATGGTTTTCAAGGGCGTTGAAACCGATGGTACTGTCAAAATATAAATCCAAGATGGCGGCTGCAAGAAATTATCAAATTTTTCGTCATGGGTGTCGTTTTCGTGGTTTTCGAGGGTGTTGAAACCGATAATACTGTCAAAATGTAAATCCAAGATGGCGGCTGCAAGAAATTATTAATTTTTCCGTCATGGGTGTCGTTTTCATGATTTTCGAGGGTGTTGAAACCGATAGTACTGTCAAAATGTAAATCCAAGATGGCGGCTGCAAGAAATTATCAAATTTTCCGTCATGGGTGTCGTTTTCATGGTTTTCGAGGGCGTGGAAACCGATGGTACTGTCAAAATGTAAATCCAAGATGGTGGCTGCAAGAAATTATCAAATTTTTCGTCATGGGTGTCGTTTTCATGGTTTTCGAGGGCGTGGAAACCGATGGTACTGTCAAAATGTAAATCCAAGATGGCGGCTGCAAGAAATTATCAACTTTTTCGCCATGGGTGTCGTTTTCGTGGTTTTCGAGGGTGTTGAAACCGATGGTACTGTCAAAATATAAATCCAAGATGGTGGCTGCAAGAAATTATCAAATTTTCCGTCATGGGTGTCGTTTTCATGGTTTTCGAGGGCGTGGAAACCGATAGTACTGTCAAAATGTAAATCCAAGATGGCGGCTGCAAGAAATTATCAACTTTTTCGTCATGGGTGTCGTTTTCGTGGTTTTCGAGGGTGTTGAAACCGATAGTACTGTCAAAATGTAAATCCAAGATGGCGGCTGCAAGAAATTATCAACTTTTTCGCCATGGGTGTCGTTTTCGTGGTTTTCGAGGGTGTTGAAACCGATGGTATTGTCAAAATATAAATCCAAGATGGTGGCTGCAAGAAATTATCAAATTTTCCGTCATGGGTGTCGTTTTCATGGTTTTCGAGGGTGTTGAAACCGATAGTACTGTCAAAATTTAAATCTAAGATGGTGGCTGCAATAAATTATCAACTTTTTCGATATGGGTGTCTTTTTCATGGTTTTCGAGGTTGTTGAAGCCGATAGTGCTGTCAAAATGTAAATCTAAGATGGCGGATGTCAGAAATTATCAACTTTTTCGTCATGAGTGTCGTTTTCATGGTTTCGAAGATGTTGAAATAGTGCTGTCAAAATGTACATAAAATAGGATAGTATTTTTTAGTTATATTTTATTGGCTAGACGGAAAAAATTCTCACGAAAAGTTGTAACGACACTTTTTCTATAGTAAGCTATTGTAAGCCGTGCGGCGTGCGCATGTTTCTCTGTCTTTCTCTCTTTCTCTCTCTTATAGAAAGCAAGCCAGAACGGAACTTCGTTCCATCCGGGTGTCCCTTGACACCTCAGTAGTTTTTCGGAGAGATAAACTTTTTAATGTAAAATAATTGTAATAGTTTTAAAGTGTTAAATTTTTAATGTAATATAAATTGTCATGTTTGTGTACGATAGCGCAATAAATGAATATTGTATTCTACCACATAAATGATAGTACTTTTATACTGATAAAGCAATTGGTGCAAAATTATTCCCTAACCATTCCAAAATATCAAACATGCTCAACGTTAATAATCAAGTTTTCACTTCTGCCGGCACTCCCGGAGTGCAACCCGTCTTTTTTTTTTCAATTTTTGTTTGTCTGTCTGTTTGTCCGGGCTAATCTCTGAAATGGCTGGACCGATTTTGACAGGATTTTTTTTTTGGCAGGTAGCTGATGTAATAAGGAGTAACATAGGCTACTTTTATTTTAGAAAAAATAAATTCAAAATCCTGTAGTCCACGTGAAACGTGAACGAAGTCGCGGGCACAGCTAGTATCTATTATATATTTATCTTGCTCATGCTAGCAGCCCGCGTGCAAGGCGGTTTCTCCACACAAACTTTCGACCCCTGTTTCATGCCCTTAGGGGGGGGGGATTTTGGAAAATCCTCTTAGTAATAATATAATGTTATATTCCACAATTATCACACAACGCCGTCTAGTCCCAATCTAAGCAGAGCTTGTGTTATGGCTACTAGACAACTGATAAACATACTTCTATATTTCTAAACACATATATATTATAGATAAATTACACGCAGACACAGAACAAATGATCATGTTCATCACACAAACATTTGTCCTGGGTGAGAATCGAACCCACGACCTCCGGCATATAGCAGTCAGGGTCACTAACCACTAGACAAACAGGCCAGTTAGTGGTCACCTACGTCACGAAAAGGAACCTAGTTCAAAATGGCACGCTCCTACCAGTTCCCTGTACCCCTAGCCAAGTTGCTAATCTGCAATAGTTAACGCTTGTAGAAAGCTTCAAATGTATGGGAATGACGTCGTCTTAACGCTCAGTCACGTGGTCAGAACAAAAGAATTGGCGGCAAGGTCAACTCGAAGCGTTCGGCGCAAGGGAAACGTTTGTAACTTGGCTAGGGGGCCTGTTCCAGTAGTTTGGGCTGTGCGTTGACATGACAGTCAGTTTCTCCTTTTACATTATAGATGATTGAATTAGTCCCAGATAAACAGTATCAATTAGTTTAATTAACTCAATACAATTTAGTTCGCCTTTAACATTTTTCAGTATCCACATTCAAGTCTTTTTGCCCATTACCTAAACAGTAACGTGCGATGACAACACGGCTATTTTCCGCACCTAACAATACGTATAATTATGCGGTTGAAAGGGCAATTGCAGCAGTCAGCATGTGAATCATTCCGCATTCAAATGACAATGACTTATGAAAATATAAATTTCAACATAATGTGTGGAAATAAACAGACATAATTTTACGTTTACTTATATCTCGTACTTAGAGTGGGTTTCTGAATTGTTTTTTTTAGTTAGAACGCCTGAATTCAATAGGTACCTACCGATTTTCGGAGTAAAGTAGAATTTAAGAAATATGTACTAAACTTTAAATACTTCAATCAGAAATCAGGGTAAGCGTTTTCCGTATTATTTGAATTCGCATAAGGGTCATCTCACACCGCGATGCGCCGCTGCACACACTTTTTAAGATCATACCTAATCCTCTTCAACGAATTTTGATTACGGTTGCCAATATATCAGATATCAACAAAGATTACCAAGTATCTACGCAGGAGATATTATAGTGCACAAGTATGTGCGCAAAACACAGCTGCAGTCTGTTATTTTACTCTCATAGTCTGATGGGACGAAAATTTGACATGACGGAGAGGGATCATGCACAGAGAGAATGCCCATGGGGTTGTCCACCACCAACTTCCAACCTCCAGGCTGCTATGGAGTAATTCTTAATAAAAAAAAACCCAAAAGCACTTTTTCATCAATACGGGAATCGAACCCTGAACTCGAGGCTCAACAGTCGCGCTTGCTACCAGGAGACCAATGAAGCAATTGTTTTTGTTGATTAATTCATTAACCTTTCAATCGTGGAAATTACAGACACAATAGAAAGACAATAGGTGCTTGGGGTTTAATATCTAGTTGCTGTTAGCTCAGCGATAGCGATACGATATTAAATTAAATTTTTTACATGTTACTTTATTTATCAAAACATAATTTTTCACAACGCTAACGCTTTGTTCGCGCGTCTTTAGTTTGAATACGGGTATTCGAATCCTCTCATGGACAAGTGTACCTACACACTAAGGCCCGGCGCCCACTATCGGTGGGCATCGGTGCGGCTCGGTACAGCTCGAGCGCTTTACGCCGGCTTCGAGCGGCTTAGGGCGCCTTAGAGCTCCGTCGGGCGACTTCGGGCGGCCTCGGCAGCCGTAAGTATGGCTAAGGATGCCGAGGCGGTCTTCGGGTAGCTCGGGTGGCATTTTCGGATCAGACACGTCGCAGAACAGTCATTTCGATCACCGCACGCGCCTTCATTATCGTATCGTACAAGTAGACGCAAAATAACTTGGCAGTCCTGAACATAGGCTCTGCGAACTTCTGCGCATGTACATTCGTAAAGAAAACTGTTATTGGCATTTTTTTTTAACCAACATACTAATAAAAATGTCCTAATACTCTGTCTTAAGGCTCCAAGTTTCTCTTCTTCTTCAGCAAGATGAACAATGAGAACTAAGTCCCAATCCACCATTATAAATACACACACATAACTGTTTTCACGGAACGTTACGAGTGACTGCTCTGCGATGTTTCTGCAGCCAGAACTATTCTTAGGCTACCCAAAATCAGCTACAGCGTCCTTAGGCGTGTTTACGACTGCCGAGGCAGCTCTCAGGCGCCCAAAGCCGCCCGACGCAGCTCTAAGGCGCCCAAAGCCGCCCGAAGCCGGCGTAAAGCGCTCGAGCTCTACCGAGCCGCACCGATGCCCACCGATAGTGAGCGCCGGGCCTAATGGTCCATGAGAGGATTCCAATACCCGTTACAGAATTTAAAATTGGAATTCATAAGTCTCGGAGCTACACTAGCGCCTCGTCACTGAGATTGTATTCAAACTAAAGACGCGCGAACAAAGCGTTAGCGTCGAAGAAACGCGTATCATGTAATAAGTTGGACGTACGCCTAAGTAAGATTCTGAAGTAAAATACAAACACAATAATCTATTCAAAATAAACATTTATATTTCCATGAAATATCTCTTAGAAACTAATCTGACAATTCCTTTCTAATATCACAATCAATACAGTTTTACATAAATGTATTTATACAGTTCCCTTAATGCACGTTGGTATACAACAGGTTGCGAATTTGCGAAACAAGTTTTGTAACTTAGTTCGAGTTTCGTGCTAAACCAATATGGTACAATTTTAAAATACTTTTTTTTATCAAAAACAGAGTACATAACTCTTTTATGCGGTTGAAAATCATCAAGTGGCTCTGGGTTGTCAGAAGTCAGACTTTTACTAAGACCCACCTATGTTTCTTCATTTACCCTTTGCGGTCTTGGCCACCACGGTAACTCCTTAATATGTTCCCGCAGCCCAGAAATATGTGCCTGGCACATGTTTTGCGAGACCAAACATATTAGATATATACCTAACTAGTGCGTCAGAGGCTTAATAAAATAAAATCAGTCGTTCATTATTTAAAACTTCTTAAAATATATCTTAAGACGTCATCAGTTATGACATAAATCTTTTAGAAAGTACAACTTTTAAAAACCTCGATAACTCTTGTTTTAACACCCATTGCACGCGAATTCTCCATGCACTGATAACTCAGTTTTTATCGGTCTCTACAAATTCTGTGTCCAATCAGTCAGTGTAAAAGCGGGTGCACGATTTACAAGGTACAGGCCTATCTAACATAGCGTGACGTTGATTGATAGCCATGCATATCGCTATATCAAAGGACATCGACCATCCATGTATGAGTGTTGGACCAAATGCTGCCCAGAATGGACACAGTGCAATATATTCCTCGGTTTAATACTAATCTGTAAACGGTTAGTCTTCAGTCTATCCAAGGAGTTCCTGCACGAATCATAGTTGAAGACCTAAGTCAAAATCGAGTTATTAATAACAATAATTTAAAGCGCCTCGGCCTTGTCGCCTAGGTACCTGACAACTATATTTCTCTATTTTCGATACCAATCCTAAATTCGCATAACTATTCAAAAGCAGCTAGAAGTATCTTCTGCCAGCCTGCATGCTGCATAAGGTAGAATCTTCTTGATATGAAGCAAAACTTTACTTTTGTGAGTAAACATTAGAAAAAAAGAAAATTATTTCTTTAAAGCTACCCTTAAACCTAAAAAACAAACTCTTATTAACTTTATAAGGAACTATTTGGAAGTATTACGTTTAGGTAGCATTTGGTCCAAACCTGGCCCCTGGTCCCTGGTCCCTTCTACCAGAATATACTTTTGTTTATTATAGGTATAACTTTACGTCTTATTTCCAGGAACGAAAAGCCATCAGTCAAAGGTAGACTGGGTAAATTGTCTAACTAAATTATAAACGTTCGTAAGTCTACTAGTAACATACTAATCAGTTGAAAGTAAGGGCCAACGCTGCGTTAAGCGGGCTCCCGCGCGGCCACCCGTCGCGTCACGTCGCGCGTGTTTCGTCTGCGACGCGACGGTCCCCGTAGCGAAAACCGGACCTACGCAGTGTCATATTTCAACTTTAACGGTGTGCATGTAGTCGTAGCGATGGAAAACTTTAATATATTATTACGTAGCAAAATGAGCGCGGAGCGCGGCTCCCCGCGATGTGTGCCCGTGCGTGTCACCGCTATAGAACACTTTGGTATGGGACCACGCGGACGCCTGCCTAACGCAATGTCGGCCCTAATACTTTCTCAAAATCGCCTACTTAACCATTACTTTATGAGCAATTTATGCCTAACTTTATAAATACAGGAAAATATTTACTCAAAAAATATAAATATAATAAAGCTCGAGACATTTTTTTCTAAATGAGATGAGAAGAAAAGTTAAACTTTTGCCTAAGACTAGAACATGTCTACATTGTCTACCTTACCAATCTTGTTACAATGATAGTCAGAATGACTACTTAAACAACATGGTTGCTCAAACGAGCAAATAAATTCTGCTTAACTAAATCGATGACATTGGCTTCACTGTACGCGTCAATGACCGCCTTCGTCAGACACAGTGCTGTTGTGGAGCCGTCGATCTCATCGTCACATAGAGGTCGGTCCTTATTCGCGTAATCAACCAGATTCTGTTTGATTAACTTGATTAATTCCTCGCTACTGATATTCGGCGGTACTTCTAAGTTGTTAGATTTATTTTCTAACAATGTTTTCAAGTCGTAATCCTCGACGGCGGTGGGCGCCGGGTCATCCTCGCACGTTCGCTGTCGTTTGGCGCGACGCAACTTACGTCGGTTGTCGAGATACGCTTTTGCAACTGTGTCTAGTTGTAAAAATAGCACAGACAACGGCGTATCGGCTATGTCGTCCTGAAAGTATATTGTTGTTTGTAAATAAGAGTATTGTGGTATCTTACAGGTGCGGGTTTGGATATTTTCTGGTTTAAGGGGGAAGCGCCAGGGTAGCCCACGAAATTTTAATTTTCTCGAGTTGTCTGCATTTTGCAACTTAGTGACAATTTGTAGGTAGGTAGATAGGTATTAACATATGATTTGCGCACATAACACGTATCTATTTTATAATCATTAAAATCTTCAATACAACCCTTTTTTTTTTTTTTTTTTTTTTTTTTTTTTTTTTTTTTTTTTTTTATTTTTTTTTTTTTTTTTTTTTTTTTATGGTGGGAAAAAATCATGCATTGACATCCCCCGCCCTTGGGCGGAGCGGGAGATAGTGTCAGACTCTTACTGACTAAAAGACCCACCCCGTTCCTTCTAGCCTTCATACCGGGGCTCGAGCGCCCTTTCGGATAACCCTGGCCCCAGTAGGCTTCGACCCAGCTGGGTCCCTGCTGTTGCTGACAACTCCTTGAGGCGCGCGGGAACAGCGCGCGCCGTCGACGACTTGGGCTTGGTCCGGACAGTTACCGGACGGCCGGACAGCGAGCTACCCATTGCTCACTGTCCGCAAGCCCGCGTCTACGTTGGCCGGAAATCGGGATCAGAATCCCGGCGACGGCGGCGGCGATAACGCCGTTGCCTGATGCGTTCGGCCTCCTCCTTTGCGAGCATTACTGCTTCGCAGAAGTCGGCGACCGCCTGCCACTCCTCCTCGCTCCGGACCATGGCCTCAACCAGGGCCCGGCGCGAGAGGTCTCCGCCGCCGATCGCCCCCACGAGGGCACGGCGATGCTCCGCCCAAGCAGGGCACACCTCGACTGTGTGCTCCACCGTGTCCTCCGGGCGTTCCGCACAGTGGCGACACCCGGGCGTCACTTCCGCATGAATCGAGTGCAGGAATCTCCCGAACGAACCATGTCCGGTGAGTACCTGCGTCATGCGGAAGGTAAGGACGCCGTGAGGTCTTTCCAGCCACGCCTCAAAGAGGGGACTTACCGCCATGATTGTGGCGTGCCCACAATACAACCCTCCCAGTTCGTTTTATTCTATTGAATGGTTAATGGTTAAACTATTGCGCATCACCATGAGAGATTGCATCACTGCTTACCATAGAAATATAAAAAACACTCCTTTCTTATATCTATGCTGCTTACCATTCAGGTGGGATCGCAGTCAAGCACTAGTTTATATCAATTTAAAAAAAAGTCACGTCATTTGTACGCAGTCTATGGTTGCGGGAAAGTTCAAATGAGGTGTTACCAGCAACTGAAGGAACACGAGTTGGTTTAGTCAGTAAAAGTCGGACACTCCCTCTCACACCACCCAAAGCGCGAAAAGCAGTTTAATGACTTCGTACGTCAAAAAAAGGTAGGTACCTACGAAGTTATTCAGTAAAGCAGATGGGGTGGTCAACCGAAACGAAAACAAACTAAGTAGCGAAGCCACGTTCGTGTCCAAATAGATGATCGTAAACTTGTAACGCTCTACGTGCCTTTGAAATATAATATAGATAATATTTATGTGATAAATAAAATGGCCATGTCCGAATTAGCCTTGCAATCATAAACGCACGAACACACAAGATTTCACTCTCGTTGCTATTCGATTGATGCAGTTAATTATTTTTGCTTGTGACGTAATAGGTAGTTTAATGTTATCAACACTTGTAATGTGAAATATAGTTTCTAATTATGCGAAACTTTAAATGACAGTCAAATTAAAACAGCTAATTAAAATCTTGGCCCAAAAACTATGAAGTGTCATGATAGGTATGTCTCGAAAGGTTACGCGTCAAATATCACGCCCCTACAATTATGTATATGAAAATGCAATTAGTTACACGTCAGGTAACACGCCCAAGCGATTAGGTATATGAAAATGTAAATTAACTCATTGATATTGCGACACGCTCTACTGATCCCATGAGAGACAATAAGTGTGAAGTACATAACTCATACTGTCAAAGTCGAGGTCTTAGGATATCCTCTTATTAAAAAATATAAGGCCATTAAATAAATTCCTCTGAGCCATAAAATGACATCATTGTTGCAATGCCTTACTGACTCACTTATGATGAGCACGAGGCTAATATTAGATATTATTATATTTTTGTTTGGATAAAGGTCATGGTTTATAATATAAGTATTTACTATGTTTACTGTTTTGTGTGAATGAATTGGCCAACACCCAAATGTTTTATATGAACATCAGATAAGATTTACAGTATACTTTAATGAAATACAACATTGACCTATTTGAAACTAAATATATGAACTAAATAATATAAAGAAGTAAAGTTTGTGAGTTTGTATAGAGGAAGTAATATCTGAAAATACTGAACCAATTTTGAAAATTCTTTCACCAGTAGATAACTACATTGTTCCTGTATGACTAGGCTAAATTTGTTTGTGATTAACAACCTTATTTCCGTTTTGGATACGAAGCTCTTCGCTTCCTCTAAATATTCGCGGTACACACAATACGAGGATTGTGGAACTATTATGTTTTACGCCAAAAATGTTTGATGCCCAATGAAGTGGGCATGTGTGAGCTAGTATGAACTACATCTGATGGAAAAACCCTTTTGTAAATTGAGTTTACCTTTTTCCAGAAAAGAAAATGGAGAACCAATGATGAGGAGATGAGTGGATGACTTACTTCATTTGGATTGACAATCAGTTTAGCAGTTTCTTGTGGCAGGTCCTTACATATTTGTGCTACAAATATTTTGATAAGGGCTTCAGAGACTCTGGTTGAGCCATCTTTTTCCTGTAAACAATGGGAAAATGATTAGACAACAATATTTAATGAGGAAATTCTGTGTTAGGCCCCTCGACCACGGTGATTTTTTGTAGCGATGGTGTAGCGCGTTCGCATCGATGCAGTCGCGATGCTGTAGCGCATTGTCACTTTTTCTATAGTGCTTGCAAATGCGACTAACGCGCGTTAGTAGCGATGCTGTCGCTACAAAAAGTTGTCCTGGGCGAGGGGCCATAGTATGGTAATGATAGAAACAATTTAGAAAAAAATAACCAACATAAATAATTATGGTATGTGCAATAAGTGGTCGTAATGACAAAATTTCTTCACTTGTAAGAAATTTTGTCATTAAGACCAAGGCAAAATTCTGTGTTATGGAGCCAAGTGCTACAGTCGCATATTTCCAACGGTTTAATACACTTACGAATAAATAAATAAATGGGCATTGCCCAGCGAGAGTGGCCCAGCTTGATATGATAAATATAATAAATTGTCGCGGGAACGAAAATCGGTAAATTGCGTGTCTAAAGGCAGTAGGGGTAGAAGCGGTTTTCAAGTAAATGTACTGAAAATATTTTACCAGGCCATAAAAATATCAAAAAGCATGGGAAAGTTCTAAGATATGATACTTCTGTCTAAGTAACAAAAAATGCTTTTAATACACCACTGGAGTGTAAGGATTTAGTATTAAATATAGGCATTGAATGGAACATACATGTGGCAGCCACATGTTTAGGGCTATGTTCAATGGGTCCACATTCTGCACATAGTGCCACCAGCCCCGTGGCACCAGCAAGGCATCACCAGCTGACAGTTCTACCATGCGACCACCAGTCAATCCTGGAACAGTATTATTTTTTTTTATGTTTTTTTTTGTGATGATTATATGATATGGATTAAAAAACATGTCAACTAAACCACGTTGTCATACCATACACACACACAATGAAAATAATAAAAGTAATATACAAGTAGTGTAGCAGATGGAATTCTGTGGTTTCTGCCTGCTATAGGAATAGTGTGTTAATTTATGAACATATGCTATTGAATTCTGTTTTAAGTGTTCATTTCAAAGTGTAATTTACTAAATCAAAACAATTTTAAGAACCACTAACTTCCATAATGGGTGACTAATCATGATTAATGCATTATTAGAATGTTACATCATTTTCTTTTTTAAACATCGTCAGAACCCACAGTCCTGAAAAACACAAAACTATAGAGAAAGAAAAAGATCTCACCATTAAAGACATCAAAATTGTTAGGGCAGTAGAAGTTCAGTTCACTGTAAACACTTGACTCTTCATAAGGTACTCTGGTGGGCTTCAAACCACCTGTTTCAGGAGGAAACAAAATCCAGCGTTTTCTGGAAAAATAAGCATCTTTCTTTTAATTCATTAATTTCAATAAACAAAAAGTTACTCTACTGGATGAAACTGGAAACAACATATTGCTTGACTAGAGACAAATGTTTTTTAACTTACTTTCCAAGTAATTGAGTCACAATGTTGACTCCATATGTGTCTTTATGTGCCGGCGTGTGCGCACCACTGTTGCCTACCCACAGCGTCGCATCCGACGCGCCCTTGTCCGAATATCCAAACTGTTCCCATGATACACCCTAAAACAACAACTAGCCTTAGTTATTATAATAAACACTTTGTCAATGTCTAGCTGTGTGCTACTGTAGTTCGCGTAAATATTTACCTTATACAATTCATCATCACCGTTGAACCACTGATAAAGATATTTATAATCGAAGTACATCCATTCATCGCTTGACGCCGACGTATCTACGAAATTTTTAAAAGTCATTGATTTAACAGAGCACCTCCTCTCCCAACACGGTTCGTCTGACAAAAAATCTTTTTTTAAACACCTAAATGGTATTTCTTTTTCTCCAAAAACTGAACACCATTTTTCTACACTCCACTGGCATATTGACCAATTTCCTACAAAGCCCCGAAAAACCAATGGAATACTGGAATTCGCTATAAGATTGCGGACGATATCTTCGTTTAATGCCGACATTTAAAAGTTTAGTTATAAATAAACAAAAGTATTCAAATCTATACGCTATCAAGGGAGTAGCGACACCGGCTGACTGACATTCAATTGACAATTTGACATTGACATGTTTATATGTGACAGGCATAGGAAGTCTCTGCGTTCCGAATTGCGCCAAAAGCGATATTATCGCGAAACCGACCAACGCGCAATGTCACAAATATTACTCATTATCCCACACATTTTGTGACTTTAAAATTTGGTCGAATTCGTGATATAATCGCTTTTGACGCAAATCAAAACGCAGGGTATGTTTCAATTATTTTCGTCCAAAAACTATCTATGCTTATGAAATCTTTAATGATCAATTTGACTTTAGTTCAATCTGAGACAAACTCCGATCGGAGTTTCTGGAATTCGGAAGCTGTATTGTAGCGTAGCGGCAACAGAAATTACATCATCTGTGAAAATGTAGCTATTGTCTGTGCGATAAAAGAACCGTCGTGGCGTAAAGTGAAAACAACATTAAAGATTTTAAGTAGCAACCCAACCCAGCCATCCGTCAAATGCCAAACGTCATATAATATTGGCACTGGTTTGTTTATTATGTTATTTTATTGTGATTTTTAATTGAAATCTTCAGAAATGTGATAAAAAATTTCACTGAGCTGCAAGGGAAATAATATTTAATATATTACAGTTTTTCCAAAGATAACAAATTGCAAATCACACCATTATTGATCAAAACAAAGTCACGAATTTGGGAAACATTGGTATGCTGTTTTTTTGGTACGTAACACTTTTATTTTAATGTTTTTAGACTTCCTAGATAAACTCCTGTCCCTGTTATCTCCAAATATATATAAATTAAACGGAAATTCATTTAAACATGACGATATTTATTTATTTTGTTTTGGTCAATATTTTCTATGGCTAGTATAAAGAGTATTGATACTTTAAATTTATAATGCGTTTCGACTAACTTAGAATATTCTTTTCAGGCTTGAGTACGGATACAGTAACTAAAATAAAAAAGAGCAAGTGCGAGTCGGACTCGCGCACTGAGGATTCTGTACAAATTTACCTATGAAATCAATTCCCGAATTGAGTTACGAAGATTTTTCCGAATTACAAACAATTTTTTTTGTGGCATAACTACAAATTTACAATTTTCAGATTTTTCCCTGTACTTATTCTATGAGACCTTGATTTATGCCAAATTTCAGGATTTAAGGTCAACGGGTTTCACCCTATGAACTTTGATTCGCTTGATTATAGAAATATACGTTTTTTTGCGACATAAACGGCCGTATCTTTTTTTTTCGTTAACTCAGAAGTCTGATTTTTTCACAACTTCAAAAGACCGCAGACTTGAGCGTATGGTTTTAATTTTAACTCGATATCTCCAAGCGTTAAAAGGTCTTAAATGCAAATACGAACCGGTAAAGGAAAATAGCGTGAAGAAACTGCTTATCGAGCAAGCATTTTATTCTTTTGACGAATTTATGATGTAATTTAATTTATCTTTGACGATTGAATATTGATTTGGACTGAATATTATTGACTTTCTTATGATTTATATTTTATTTTAATTTGTGATTTTGACTTCTATTTATTTGTTTGTTTATTTTGTATTTTCTTTTATATGTTTGACATTCTTTATCATTTGACATTGTATTTAATCACTTGTTGACCAAGTAGATATAATGTAAGAATCTGTATTTGACTTGTAAGAATCCCTTACCAATAAATTACTATGACTACTATTACTATGACTAATATAGCTTATAACCTATATTTTTGCTAAGTTTCATCACGTGAGCAAGTTCAATAAATAGGCTACTAATATTATAAATAAGAAAATTTGTGAAGATGGATGGAGGTAGTCGTATGTATGGATGTGTCGCACAAAAACTACTAGACAGATGAACTTAATCATAAACATTGCAATAATATAGCACATAAGCTATAACTTTTCAGTTTCATTAGGTGAGCAAATTCAGCCAATCGGATAATTTTTATTATAGGGTAAAGCCGCTGGAAGAAGCTAGTCTAACATAGTTTCAAAATATCAAGATTTAACAGTCGCACTATAATGACGTCACAATGTTGCTTACATAACAAAAACGATATTTATCTACATCAGCGCCCTCAAATCCCACGATGGTTTACTTTCCGCACAGACTCTAGAAGAATAGACGAAAAGACAGACAGCGGAGCCTTATTAACAGGGTCCCATTTTACCCTTGAGATATAGCCGGGGATTCCATACCTCAAGGGTAAAACGGGACCCTCTAAAAAAATAATCACGTTTATGAGTGTCGAAAAATCGATATTTAACCAATGATGGTTATTGTCGATTTAAGAAGTCGATTTTCATGACATAAAATCGATTCTCAATTTTATGTCAATCAAGTTATATGCCAATGTGTGTACTACGCGTTCCAAATGAGAATAGGAGCGCCGGCCATGTTGTGACGTTACGTCTTACTGTCAAATCGAAGAAATTAAGTAGGGTGAGCAAAAAAAGAAATTTGTTAAATTTAATTTATTTACGAATCATGAACGAAAAAACTCTGATCAAAATCCAGTTCTTCAATTTTGCTGATCTTTACTAGTGATGTGCCGAGTCGCTATTTTGGTGACTCGAGTCAACTCGAGTCAGTTTATGCGGTATTCGAGTCATGACTCGATTCCACCATTCGAGCCCAGTACTCGAGTTCTATGTGTTGAATTCGAATATTGACTCGAGTCCAGGACCCGAGTCTAGGATTCGAGTCCAGAATTCGAGTCCAGGACTCGATTCCAGGACTCGAGTCCATGACTCGATTCCAGGACTTGAGTCCGGGATTCGAATCCTGGACTCGAATCCATGACTCGAGTCTACAAATTCAAATCCAGAACTCGAGAAAAGGAAAAAAACAGCATGTATAATCTATACATCTATACATATAAATAAAATTGGAGTGTCTGTTTGTAATATTGAAATAACTGCTTTTTACTACATGCATATGAATACGGTACATACACCAAAATAACATTTTTTACAATTTTTGTCTGTCTGTTTATCCGGGCTAATCTCTGAAATGGCTGGACCGATTACGGGACTTTTTTGGCAGGTAGCTGATGTAATAAGGAGTAACATAGGCTACTTTTATTTTAGAAAAAATAAATTCAAAATCCTGTAGTCCAGGCGAACGAAGTCGCGGGCACAGCTAGTGGTACATATTTGTGTTTAGGATAATGATACAACGATAAATACTGTGCTTTGTACTTTTAACACCAATTCTCGTTCACCACTTTTTATTATCTTAGGCATAATTTAACTTTTTTAGGGGAAAAAAGTCCTGAGAAAGGGAAATCTCAATAAACTTTTTCCTCCTTTGACGTTTAGACTTTCAGGGGAACATTACGCAGAAGGGAATTTACCAATGATGAAACGCACTTTAATCGAAAATGTATGAGTTTGACGACACCGGTTCTGGTACAAACATTTTCTCAAGCTACTTCCGTTGTGTTTTAGGGTTCCTTATCAAAAAAAGGAAAAAGTCCGTTCATCCGTTCGTCTGTCAAGACCCTTCATATCTCGGGAAAGCGTGGAGTTTATTTTGTTTATTGTTTATTTGTTTATCCTCGCATCGGAACGCCTTACAGCAATTATACCAATGGAGCACTGTTCATTCAAAATCGGCTACTTTTAATCATGAGCGCAGTGAAGTGGTAGTCATCATAGAAAGGGCGTAGCGCGGCGGTGGGTCACGTAAGCTCGCTTCCGCAGCTTCAGGCCAGCGCTCCTCCAGGATTCCACATATACCAAATCCCATATGTTATGGAGTTGAAATTAAAACCATGTAGGTTAGGGTGTCCCAAGCTTTAAGGGCGAAATTTTTTTTTCCTATTTTGAATACGCATACCCTCTATTTTTTTTCTATTTGACCCTAAGAACTAAAATAATAAATATTATTGGTATCGGATGACGATAACCCGTGCCGACTTGATGTCAAACTTTTAAAAAGTAGAAAGTTTGTATGAAAACTACAGAGGACATTTTAAAACTTAATTTTTATTCAGAAAATAAAACATTGCTTTACCTGTATCTTATATTTTTCAAGTATCTATTATTACTATGACTTAATCTTTCCAAATTTTGGTTTTTACATTCAGGCTAAACCTATCTATCTGTTCTTGTACACAACATTAGAAAATATGCTTTTGTTCGTTGTTCCTCTTCAGTAGTGATTTTGCTACGAAAGTGCTCTCAGAGTCAGCACCTGTTTTGTAGCATGTTGTAATGCATTACTAGATCATGAACTGCATTCTAAACTGCTGATGCCTATTTACTTCCTGTAAAGTTGTCCAGTTTTGGCAACATGACAAGTTGTTCTATAGGACTGTGTCACTATGCGAAATAACTATCGAAGAGGCATTATTCTTTACATTTGCGCACATCTAAAGCCGAAAACAGTTTATCATCTGTGTCAATCGACATTTTATAATCGTACCAGTACCTACCTTGTTTTGGAAAACGACTTTAATAGCTCCTGCACGCTCTTTTTCGATTCTCCGTACGATTTATTTGAATTGAGGACTTGCTTATGGGAAATTCGTCAGTGTTGTATGCAAGTGTCTCAACAGTAGCTTTTATAGCAAAATTCTGTGTTTATTATTGCTCATATTTAACTGTTCTCTACTCAAAGCTGCAACTGTCTTTGGAGTGATAATTTTTTTTCCCACGGAACTTTTATTCGTGTAGGTACTCTTAGAGATAGCTGTGTACTCTTAGTTGGTATGAGTAGATTTTCTTGTAAATCCATCATTTTAGAATCTGAAGACGCATTTTCGTGATAAGATGATTACAAAGCAGTTAAGGAAAAACAATTAGTAGCCAAATGGCATGGTTCCTAAATATTTCTTAGGCGCGCTTTTTTTTTCGAATTTTTGGTCCACTCCATCTAAGTAACCACATCAACCTGTTTCTCTCTGGCACTACAAGAAGATTTTATCTTTTATTAATGGAAACGCATCGGCATGTGCAATGTCAAACAATTTTTCTAATTTTATTACAAGCTCATGTCTTTGTTTCTCGAATACTTCTTGTGTTTTGTTCGCATTTTTTGCAGATCTCTCCAAAACTCTCAAGTTCAAGTTTTTAACACAGATAATGCTTTAATTAGGAAATGTCACGTATATTGTGCCTTTCCCAATAAATAACACACTTTCGAATAGTAAGATTCACGATTTTCAGTGACACATAAATTCATTAAAGGAATGTTGTAAAACAGTACTGCCAATACTTGGCAATTATAGGATAGTTTTGAACCCGTAATTTGATTTTATACGTATCCCAGATTCAAAATATTTATTTTGTAAGACTTCGTAATTCTACTGACATGTAGACTGAATGAAAATTATGTGTTTACTAATCTTCTATAATATAAAAATGAATCGCAAAATGTGTTGGTAAGCGCATAACTCAACAACGCCTGGACCGATATCGCTAATTTTTTTTTTGTTGTGTTCGTTATTATGAGGAGAAGGTTCTTATGGAAAAAAAAAATGAAAATTAGGGTAGTGTAGGGTAGAGTAGGGTAGTGTGGGGTAGTGTAGGGTAGAGTAAGGTAGAGGAGGGTAGAGTAGGGTAGAGTAGATTAGGGTAGGGTAGAGTAGGGTAGAGTAGGGTAGAGTAGGGTAGAGTAGGGTAGAGTAGGGTAGAGTAGGGTAGAGTAGAGTAGGGTAGAGTAGGGTATAGTAGGGTAGAGCGGGAGCGAAGCCGCGCGGGCAAAAGCTAGTTAAATAAATAAATAATAACGAGCACTTGATACGTTAGCTGCTTCGCGCCAAAGTACGAAGTTCCGATATCTATCGATGCAAGTCGGCACGGGTTCCCTTGGTCCTAAGTACTTAAAATTTTATTTACAATTGTTTTGACACTATTCAAACAAAATTAGAGGGTATGCGTTGTAAAAAAAAGAATTTGATTTTTTTGGGACACCCTAATGTAGGTACTCAAGTCGGCGATCTCTTGAAGCTGTGCATAAATCTAACTTCTAAGTTTACGATAAATACAGATACGGCCGTATAAGTTGAAAAAAAAAACGTACTTTTTGCAAAGGAATCAAAATTCAATTTCAGGATTTTGCGTCTTGAAAGTTACAAAATAAAGCAAGGTCTTATAGCACAGATATAAGAATAAATCTGAAAACTGTTTTGTAGTTCGTCACAAGAAAAACTTTTTTTTTTCCAAATCGCAAAAAAAAAAGAAAACAGTTCAATTCCCGAATTGCATTACGGAAATACAATTCGGGATCTGAACTGTTTTCATATGTAATTTTGGACTGACCCAGATGCGCTAGTCCGACTAGCACTTGCCCTGTTTTATCTTTTATTACTTGGCGTTACTTCATTAATTCAATTAAAATTATTTCATGAGTAAACACAGATCGAGTACGAGCGAGTCACCTTCACTCGAACTCGAGTGCTAAATTCGAGTCAGCTGGACTCGCGTTTTATAATTAAGTAAGCGAGTTCAGAATCGAGTCTTCCTGACTTGAGTCCTGGAATCGAGTCATGCGTACTCGAGTCCTGGAATCGAATCTTACGTACTCGAGTCTTGGAATCGAGTCTTGTGTACTCGAATCCTGGAATCGAGTCTTGCGTACTCGAATTCTTTTTGACTCGAGTACGGAATCGAGTCTGGCGTACTCGAGTCAAAATAACTTGGTACTCGAGTAAGCGAGTCCAAAGCAGGAATCGAGTCAGACTCGAGTCAAGCCGTACTCGGCACATCACTAATCTTTACGTAACTGTGTGAAGTGTCTGAGTAGTGGCGTCATCACCGTCATCATCACTGCTGCTTTCTCTTATAAAATAAAACATGGATTAATAGAGGTTTTTAATATTTATATCACTAACTGTTGTTTTAAATCAAAATAGGCATTATTACCTGTATTTATGACAAAATTCAATCTGGATACTCAGTCGCACGAAGAAACACCGACAACGACGATAAAATGGCGGCTGGCAATTTAAATTTTGAATTTGAAAATTTGAATTTAACATGTAGCCAATAATGAAAATAAAAAAGAAAGTAGTATAATTTGTTAAATAATTATTATGAATAACTTTTTTATCTATTTCTAAATATGACTTAACTAAGGGTCAGTTAAACAAAAACAAAATCATTAAAACGCAAATAAGCTTTTTTTGCAAACCGTACTTTTCAATCAAAATTTGACAGATCGAGTTTATTGACTTTCCTATTCTCATTTGGAACGCATAGTATAGGCCTTAATTTATTGTTTTGAATGTTTTGATTTTTTTGTTTGCAAGAATCTGCTATTTAAATAGAGATTGTCTAAATAAATATTACTTAAATAATTGTTCTGAAATCCTGCGCTATCAATCGGTTCATGTCAGCAGCAATCCGCAGATACAGGTTTATCAAAACATTCATATAGTAAGTGATAAACGATATGTGCATAATACTGCTAAAAAGATCCTCATAAATAAAAAAATGCAAACAGAAGTTGTATCATCGTTCTTCTCAAGTAGTTTAGGAGATTCAAGTTCCCAAGATATTAGCAACGATTTTTTAAATTTAATAGACGAATTAAATCTGTCTCTTGAGCAGTTTCAAATGCCCAAAAAAGTAGAAGCTGTTTATAATCCAACTATTTATGCAAGACATACATTTGAAAAATATGTGCGAAAATATTGTAATTCCACAAAGCCTATTATGTACTTTGGCATGAATCCTGGACCTTTTGGAATGTCTCAGACTGGAGTAAGAACCACTTCATATACTCTACCTTTTTAAAACATCTTTCTAATAAATATGCATGACAATCAAACTGATACTTCCAAATAAACAGCTAGTTTATCAACCTACAGTTTACAGACGTTATTTAATATGTGATAATATCAACAGGTGCCATTTGGTGATGTTAGCTCAGTTCGAGATTGGTTGGGCATCAGTGGACCCGTACAGAAACCACCTAGGGAGATTAAAGCTCGTCCTGTGAACGGCTTTGATTGTCCCAGAAGTGAAGTAAATATAAATAGTAGCTGGTATTTTATAATATTGCATATTTGGCATACCCTGGGTACTTTAGTGACTTACACAAATTTTGACTATGTCATCAAACCTAAAGCTTTTTTTACTTGTAGTTATGAGAAATATGCACTTGGACATTAAGTTGCAAAAATCAGACCTGAATACAATACTGTGTATAATTTATATTTCTAATTGAATGAAAAAGAAGGTATGCTTTTACCTAAACAAATATACTATATTTTTATAATGTATCGTAATTGTATTCCACCACTGTTCCAGGTTAGTGGCAGAAGATTTTGGGGTTTAATGCAAACTCTATGTGGAACACCAAAAAATTTCTTCAAAACCAGTTTTGTATATAACTATTTGCCTCAGCAGTGGCTAAATGCCTCAGGTTCCAATCTCACACCGGGTGATTTCAAAGTAAGAGATCTTTATTTTCTGAACATCTGTTGTACTTTTAAGCAAAGAAAGAAAAGCATGAAGCTCACCAACAAATTGCTAACTATTTACTGCAATCCAGTTGTCACATCAAACAATAATATTATGTACTAGGCACTATAAGTCGATGAGTTGTCAGATGTGGGCACAAGGAAACATTATTTTAATTTAATTTTTTTTAATTTTTCAGAAAACTGAAATACAAGAATTATACAACATCTGTGATCCTGTGTTTCACAAAGTTCTAGAGCTGTATGAAGTTGAAAAGATAGTAGCTATTGGAAAGTTTTGTGAAACACGAGCAAAGGAAACGTTAAAGAGACACACTTCCTCAAGATCTATCCAGGTATAATTTTAAACATTCATGCATCAGATGAATTCATGATATTTAGCAATCTTTGTTTCAGTATTAAATTTTTGTTGTTTCTTATTACAGATCCTGTACTTGCCACATCCAAGCCCTAGAGCTGTGAATAATACCAACTGGCCTGAAACAGCGACTGAGTGCCTTAGAAAACACAATTTGCTTCAATACTACCAACAAGACTGAATAAACAAGATAGTGTCTGCACTTTGAAGTACATAATATATGTGATATATCTACTTGCATTTATTGAGGAAAAGCACGCTACAGTAAACATACTTAAAAGACAATATTTGTAATTTTATAAAAATGGTTGAGTTCATGAATAGAGCACTTGAGTTAGCATCAGAAGCTTTATCAGCTCAGGAAGTCCCAGTAGGCTGTGTCTTTGTCATAAACTCGGAAATCATAGCTGAGTCTAGGAATAGTGTTAATGCTACACATAATCCAACAAGACATGCTGAAATTAATTGTATAGATCAAGTGATAGATTACTGTAAAACCAATAATATTGAATACAGCATGTACTTTAAAAATATTACGGTATATGTAACAGTTGAGCCTTGCATTATGTGTGCATCAGCACTCAGCAATTTAAGTGTAAAAGAAGTGGTCTATGGTTGCGCCAATGACAGATTTGGTGGCAAAACTGTGTTAGATATAAGTAATTTTTATGAATGTAACTATAATTTGATTGGTAATTTAATGGCGACAGAGGCAATGGCTTTACTTAAACAATTCTATAAAGGTGCCAATCCCAATGCACCAGAATCAAAGGTAAAGAAAGAAAAAGTGTAATGTTTATTTGGCTCATACATAAAAAATAATGTTGTGTTTAAAGTAATATGTATTTATAAGCTAATTCACTCGCCATGCAGGTAAATAAGCCAGTGTTTCATTATTTCGTTAATTGAGATAAAATAATTAGTTAAGGAAACAAGAACATTAGGCATATACACAGGAACTACGATGTTATTGTAGTATTTTTACATTTACCTGCATTTGGAATATAATTAACCAAAGCTGCAAATTGGTCCATTAAATAATATATATAAAAGTCGCTTTCCTGTCTCTGTCTGTCTGTTTGTTTATCTGATAACTCCTAAATCGTGCATCAGATTTTGATGTTGTTTAGGTAGTGATAAAAGAGAACTTGTGAATATAATTTGCACCTGTGCTAGGCCAATGTGGATTACTACTTTATTTTATAAACACTTGTGTATGCAAGTTTTTTTATACTTTCCTGCCATAAAAAGAAAGTTATTTTATGTTATTTAATTTTTATATGAATCTTTATCTGACATTCTATTTTTTTAAAGTGATGTAAGCACTCTATTTTGAAAGAAAAAAACAAAATAAACTATAATAATACCTATTTTTGAAACTTGTATCTTTTACTATTCCAAAACAAATATGATTTTACAATACCTTTCTTAGTAACATTGAGGGTAGAAGATAAATAATATTACATTTTACTTCTGACATTATTACTGTATTTTAATGGCGCAGCAGAAAATGATTACAATCCCTGTTAAAATAAAGTATAGACTTTATAAATTACATAAAACTATCTCTACAAAGTACTTGACACATTCAATTTGGTTTAAAACACAGAAAAAAAAACCCATTCATAATAAGTCCAACAACAACCATAAAATATAAGAATATATAATTATACAAAATAAATGATTACTTGCTACAACATTTTTTCTTACATCTAGTTTATTATTATGTCCCACTGTAAAAACATAAAAGTGAGATCTATTTGGAAATAAAACAATTTATTACATTAATCACTACTGATAAAATATCCACAAGGATATCACAGAACAATTTCACTAATCTAAAATGAGATCTCACATTTATATTCCCAGTGTTTACAGGAAAGAATGTTTGAGGGTATTGGTACAGTAGGGTGCTAAGTTTAATAAGCAAGTCACTAAATGCATGTCACATAAAATCATACATTCTCACCAGAAAATATAACTATTCACTGTAAATAAGGAATAAGCAGAACAAAGATACTTAAATACTGTCCAACAATTTATACAGAACTTAATGAATAACCTATGACCTATTCAAGTATTATTAACAGATTTAATCATTTGAATCATGACAGCCATTAACCATTGGGTATGTGGCCCCTATACCTTCAGTCTCTTCATTTTGGCCATTTACATGAACGTGATTTTCATTAGTCAAGTTGTCTTCCGCCAAGTATTCTTCAGGTACTGCCTCAGCTATAGGGCATGCACTTCTGCTAGAGCTGCTGTCACTATCTGACGAGGATGAACTATCACTTTCAGAGTCAGCACTTGATGAATCCTGAGAATGCTGACGTAAATGTTCAATTTCACGTCTTAGTTTTTCATTGTCCAACTGTAGAGAGTGTATTTGTTCTTCTTGTTCCTTCATACGCTGCATAAACTCACTAAAGGACTGCTCATCCACTGCACTGGACCCAACGGAAGTGCCTGAAGTGTCTCTGTCTGTTAACATACTGTCCCTATCAGTAACAGAAGCATCTCTGGCTGTTATGTCTTTATCTTCTTCAAAACACTTTGCTTTAGAACGTTCCGTCCTTTTAATTAGATTGTCATATTTGGCTTCCAATAGAAGATATTCCTGGATGAGGTCATCTTTCGACATATTTGACAAACGTTCACTTTGAGCATCTTCATAAACACTTGAAAATTCTTTTGTCAAATACTCCTCTTCATCTTCGGGCAGCGAAAAAAAATAATTGTCTTCTGAATCTACGCTGAAACTTGAGTCGCGAGTACGTGCTGATGGTGTACGTAAATTATGAAACGAATTTTCTGGCTCTGGTTTATGAATTTCCATTAAAAATTGGTTGTTGTTAAATGGAGCATGTGTTTTTGCCAGCACAATCTTTCTAAATGTATTATTTCGTTTAGATTTTTCATTTTTCCTGCGATCTTGCCACGGTATTTTTAAAAATGGTTTCATTATCTTGCGTTTAGATTTCCCGCGCCTCCTTTTTTTTCGGACAAGTCCTTCAAATTGTTGTTTCGGTAAATCTACAACAGATGGCGTTTCGACTTCAGCAGATCGCGTCGGATCGCCATCTTTTATGGCGATAATGTTATTTCCGTCCATTTGTGATAAAAAATCACTTACTTTGAAAAACTTAAAATGTTATAGAAAAGAATAAACAATCGCACTGTTATCACAATTTTTCCAACTCTCAGGCTATTTATAGTCTTGACAAAGATACTTATTACCACGGAGCACTGCACTGAGGACGCAATCCGCCATCTTTATTTATTTATTTATTGTTACTTTTTTTTTCTACTCCTATCTGACACAGCTAGGGTTGCCTATTCACATAAGATTTTATAGAATGTGATTACGTAATGTTGAAACTACAGAAACTACTTATTTATAATTAAAATCAAATCTCATATAAATCAATGTTTCAAGAGTAGAATAATTAACACATATGTATGCATCCTATCAAAAGCAATGAATTCGTGGAAATTCCGGGAATCTGCAAATACCCTGATTGCACATGGCATGGTGTCAGAAGTCAGAGGTTAGAGGAGTCGGATCGGATTGTATTAAACGAGCTATGATGAGATTCCACATTTCTGGCCAGTCGTTGGCAATTGCAGTCTGATTAGACTACGAGAGAGATCTATGAGCATCTATGTTTATTTAAGCACGCATCTGTGTTTTACGATCTCCTGCTTTTATGGCTAGCCTCCAATTTGCTAACAAGGCTGATTTTCGGCCTGACTGTCTACGATGGGGTCAGCTTCCAGTCTAATCGGATGCAACTGAAAAACAATATTTTACGAGGAGTGGCTGCCTATTCGGTCTAGACGAAGGACTAATAATATGTGTTGACGTATCAATAAATGATTCAGTTGTCCCCTTACTAGAGATGAAGTAGCTGGGATTCGTCTTCGACAGCCGATGGAATTTCGAGGAGCATTTCTGACGCCTGGCTACCAAACTGGATCGGACTGGAGCTGCCCTCAAGCGGCTCTTGCCCAACTTAGGGGGTTCAGACGCCTCCTGCCAGAGGCTCTACACAGGTATTGTTCGGTCCATAGCTCTTTAAGGGACACCGGTACGAGCGCCATCGCTACTAAAGCGACCGGCGGCTAAACTAAACGCAAGCCAGAAGGTCATGGCCATGATGGTGCAGATAGCGCGGGGATACCGCGCGGTTTCCCGCGAAGTGGCGAACCTCCTTGCTGGTCTCCACCATGATATTTGAAGGCAAAGGTCCTTGTACGCATGCACGATTTGCACGTGGAGATCCAACGCCAGGCGGCGCGTAGTGTTCCACACGCGCCTCAAAGAGTTGTCAGCAACCCCCTACGGTTCCCCCCAGCAGGGTCGAAGCCTACTAGAAATTTCAATCTGCGACCGCGCCTGTATGAAAATTAAATGTAAGAGCTCCTTCACACTAGCGTTTGTCCAGCGTAGACGTTCGATAAACGTATGCGCAGCGCAGACGCCGCGAAAACGCGGTGAAGGCGTCGCGGCGTTTCTCTTGGAGCCAATTGAACGCTATCCTAACGCTGCGCAGACGTCACACAATTATGTGGTCGTTTCGCTAGTAGTGTGGAGTTTCGTGTAGTTTGTTGTTGTCTTTGTTTTGAAAATAATTATTTTCGAAAACGTGAAAATAAAAATAAAAGGACATGTAGGTATGTGAAAACTCATAATGCTGTCACTGTACACACACATTCAAGAATATGTCCCGTTTCTTGTGTGGGCGGGCGGTTTCTGGTGACACATCACCATCACCGCACATGACACTCAGCCCTAGAACAGTAAAAGTCATTGGATGAGATTTCCCTTACCTTAAATAAAATCAATTCCGTCCACCTTCCGCGCGTCCGTATTTAAAATGTCGGTACTTTTTTCATGTGCAATCGGAGTCAAGTTGACTCAAGAGAGTTTTTGGTGAGATTTTTCGAATAAAATCCAGCGACTATTTTAATTTATTTGCAAATTGACTCCTGATGTCCTAGTGTACAATGCGTTCCAAATGAGAATAGGATCGCCCGCCATGTGGTGACGTCACGATTTACTGTCAAATTGAGGAAAGTTTTTAAACATTAATTAATTTACGAAAAATTTAATTTTTCTATGAACTGGGAACGAAAAAAGTTTAATCAGAATCCAGTTCTTCAATTTTACTCATCTCTAAGTTCTTCAATTTTGCCAAAATTTCTTCGATTTGACAGTACGATGAGACGTCAAAACATAGGAATCGGTCCTATTCTCATTTGGAACGCGTAGTACTTTTTTTTCTCGAATGGTGTAAACACTCTCAACTAGACTATATTTATGTAAAATAGGTAATGATTAAAACATACGAAATCTTGGTAAATGGAGCTGAGAATTTTATTGCACCCCAGTGAAGCTTGCCGAGAAGGCTGACCGTTACATTTGCTTCCAAATACTACCAAAACATTAGAATGTGTTACATCCATTCCAACAGAACACAATTTGACTTAAAGACTAGATACCCATGCCAAAAACTTTAAAAAATAATGGTAGGTATCTGTCAATGTCAGGGCTGCGTTCAAAATTGAGTTTAGAGTTAACTCTAGTGACGTCGTTGAGTAATTAAGGCTCGAACAGACCGGATGCGTATGCGTAGACGTAAGCGTAGACGTGCACGTATCGCTGAGTTGTAATGTATGGAACTGTATGAGACAGGACACACCGCATGTGTAACGTAGACGTGTGCGTCGACGTAACGCGTAGCCCTACGCAATGCAGCTCCCAAGACACAAACAGGCTGCGTGACTTACGCCGTACCTTACGCAGAGCAGAGCGGCAACGTCGCGTTGATGATGTTGTATTCAATGGTGCGCCATATTGGACGTCACACCGAACCAATTTGGACACGCACGTACGTTTGCTGTGCGTTACCCTACGCGCGTAAAAACAGTCAGTTGTATTTTATTACAAACAGGGACTAAGTTTTGTTTTGTTTTTAAAATGAATAGTGACAAAAAAGAAAAGCTTATTGAAATTGTGCGTAAATATGAATGCATCTACAGTCCTAAAAGTAAGGACTACAAAAATGTATCATATAAAAGTTTATCATGGGAGAAAATTGGTGCTGCACTTGAAATACAAGGTATGTAGTTATTTAGCTCCCCTCAAACCCCAAGCGAACGCCGGCGCGTTCGCGCGTGATTTCGCGCCATTCGGTTGAACACTAAGATTATTAAAAGTACGCGTAGATTATTAAAATTTTCAGCGTTTTATTTATTGGTTATGTATCTAAGAAAAATAAATATAACTGCCGCAGCCGGGCATGCAATGGGCCTGCGTTGCGTACTCAGCTCGATTGCGTAAGCGTAGACGTATGCGTATGCGTAACCCGGTGTGACATCGGGTTACGCCGTAACTACGCGCGTCACTACGACGTGGTTACGTCGTAGTCACGCATACGCATCAGGTCTGCTCGAGCCTTTACTCTACCCTGGCATTTTTGAACGCTGTCAATATGAAGCATATTGCCGCCAAAGATTTTATATATCCTAGTACATAAAATCTTTGATTGCCGCTTACTCCAACCTACCCTGCTCAAAGTTAGAGTTAGTTGGGTTAACTCTAGGGTAGCTACTCGAGAACGACCCAGGGTTGCAACTCTACTCGACTTTGGTTATTTTGCTTTCTCTTTCTCTCTGTAGTGCGTTCAAAAATAACCAAATCAAATCAAAATCAAATCAAATCAGTTTATTGCAAACATGTTGTACAGTGGTTGCAATAAAAATAGAGTTTCAAACATGCACCCTGTAAGGGCACTGCAAAACAAATAAATTTCAGTAAGATAAAATACAATTTAAAATTCAGTTTCAATGTTACATTTAAAAAGGCAAAAATTATTGATATTACAAGTATTAAAATAAATAAATAATTGGATAACGTCAAATCAATTAAATGTCAAAATAAATATAAATGTCAAAAAATTAATTTAATTAAATTACAAACTAAAAAAATAATCACTAGGTATATATATACAAACTTAAAATAATAATATGTACAAACGAGTAAAAAAGGCAGCAAAAAACGGGGAAAACTCAGAGGGCATCAAAAAATTCGTCCACATCGATGTCAGTGGGAAAAGTGCCCAGAACGCTGGCAGCATTGCCACGCTGGATGGCAATGCTGATTCGTTGACTGAAGAACAGTCCAGCCCTCTGGTCACGCGAAGAGTCGACCAACTGTTTGCTGATATCTCGGACAACTCGATGAGCGCTCGGACCCCATGGCCCTAGAGTTTCAACCCCAAACGGCTCAAACACATAACTTCCAATGAGGTTATTATATTTACGCCGTTTGAGGTTTTCTGCACCTGCAGCAGCCGCCCCAGCACAGCCCGCCGTACTCAGAAGATGGGATGGCGCAAGGGTGTCGACACATGTTGTATCCCACACCAAAGGCCTACCCAATTTCCAAGGCATTATAGTCATCCCATCTGGCCTCTTCCCATCGTCACGTGCCAAGCCATTGGGTTCTAAAACAGCTGGCACCCCGGCGGTGACAAGAGCTCGACAGATGATGTCATTAATACTGGCATGCCGTGCTATCCGACCAGCGCTTCTGCTGCAAGATAGGCCATGGTGTCCGAGGCGGTCGACTGCTTCGCCACACTGACATCGATGTGGAGCTCCACTAGGAGCACCTAGACGCAGGCATGTAGCGATCCGGAAGGTTGTGTCACTTAGCAAAGTACCTATGTTAGGTGACGGTAAAGCCTGTAGCCAAAGGCCCGACTCCCATTCACCCACAGCCAGTAGGCGAGCGCGCTCAGCAGTATTGGTGGACGTATTAATGAGATTATTCCGTACCAACCTGCAGAGCGGCTCATCCCACTGTCTCTGGGAAGATGGATTTTCGGGCAACGCCTTGTCCGGGCAAGTGATTTTCCAGGCGCTTACTGCATCGGCCAAGCACGGCACCTCACAGCTAACCAATGATGGAGTCAAAATTCTTTTGGTCAACTGTTGAGTGCTGAGGACCGAAGACAGGAACGCCGGTAGGCTTACACTAGAAATTTTGCGGATGCCGAGCCCACCAAAACGAATGGGTAGCGTGGCTTGTAGCCACGCTCGGTCATCCAGGGCCACATTTAAAATGGAAGTCAGAGTATACCGAATTGTCTGATCAATTTTGTCCAAGAGATGTGGCTGCTTCCATAAAGGGGAAGAGCGGAGAAAATACATGAAATTTGGTGCAAAACAACAATACCGTATGAGGGTGAAGGCCGAATGTAGGTTAATTTTAGAAAGTCTTTCCGAAATGTTTTTAAAACGTTCAATTTTGTCGTCAATGAATGAAGAAAAACTGTCTTCCAAAATTGGAGAACCTAAGAGGTGCAATGTACTTTTATCTATAATTTTGATTTCGGGAGCTATTGAATAAAATTTCTGTAGAGTCGATTGTCTGTCAGTACTGTCAGGAACAAAAATTTCGCATTTTGAATGATTTAGATCAAGGCCGATGGATCGAAATTGGTCTTTCAGGAATTGGAAATCTTTCAAAACAGTATCTACCTCACCTCCCAGGGTTCCATCATCCAAATACCAAAGGTTAAATTTCGAATTTAGTTGTTGGATGATTGGATGGATAGCCAAACTGAAAATGACTGGCCCGAGAGGGTCACCTTGTTGGCATCCAACTGCAGATTCCAAAACCTTGTTTTTATACAATAATTTAGATGGATGCCTATAGCATTGCCACAAAAAGCCGAAAATTTCTGGAAATTCTTTTTTTGCTTCAGCCAACAAAGTGTCCCTGTTTACAGAATTAAAGGCGTTTTTAACGTCAACCTTGAGGATGACCTTACCCTTATCAGAACTTAGGAAGGTTGTGAGGGCATGTACGGCAGCCTCACAGCCCCCTCTTGAACCAAAGCCAAGCTGTAGGGGCTGGAATTTGTTTGTCAGTGATTGGCTGTATAATTTACAACAAATTTTGGCTGCCATACGCCTGTAGGTGCACCCGACAGCGATGGGACGAATGCCACCATCTTTCCTGCGCAGGGCACATAGGTTGGCCCCGTACAAGATATCGACGATGGCATCGTTCACGCCGCCGGAGAGCATAAGAGAGACTAGAGCCACAAGCTCCTTCAAAAGCGACTCACCAGCTTCCCCGGCGCCTGAACTCAAAAGATCCTTCAAGTTTTGAGGAGTCAGGCCGTCGAGGCCACCGGCAGAACCGCTTCTGAAGGAGCTCACGGCTGCAAGTAACTGGGGTGCTGAAATTTGGAAAGATGAATCCGGATTGGGGGTGTCAGGAGGTTCAGGAAAGGTGAGGTCATCCGCAGGCGCTGGGTGTTTACTCTCCAGAGCTGAAAGTGTGTCTGGAGAGTAAGGCGCCACCACATCACTGCTGAACAGTAATCTAGCCGCTCCCCTAATGTCACCCTCACTTATTTTGGATTCCACATGTGAACACAAACCTTTCTGAGAAAAGTTGTTAAAAGCGGGTAAATTTAGATCTAAAATGTGAGCCGAATTATTGCAATTGTCTTTAATTTGGGTAGTTAATGTTTTGATAATGTCAAAAATAAGTATAAATGTCAAAATAATATAAAATACATTGAAAAATGATAATAATAACATTAGTAATAGCGAATTACGAATTAGACCAATTCAATTATGTACTTTGCGCTTATTTAATTATTTATTTATTTTTTCTTCAAAAAACTCTTTCAGTGTGTAGTAGCACTTCTGGTTCAAATGGGTGAACAATTTTGTTTTAAATAAATTGATTGCTTTAATTTCTTTTAGGGATTTTGGAATTTTATTATAAATCTTGATACACATTACATACGGGCCTGTATTGAAAATAGATAGCTTCGAAACCGCTAATGCTAGATCGTTTTGGTGTTGCAAATTCCGCGGTTGGGTGTAATGATCCTTATTTAAGGGGAAAAGAGACATATTTTTCCTGACAAACAGACATATTTCAAAGATGTATAGAGACGTGAGCGTAAGGATATTATGTTTTATAAAGTGTGGTCTACAGCTGTCCATACATCCTATATTTGTTAAGATGCGTATGCATCTTTTTTGTAGCTTGAATAGTTTATCAGCGTTTGTACTATTACCCCATAGCATTATACCATAACGAAGCCAAGAGTGCGCATATGCGCTATAGGCTGCTTTTGCTGATTTGAAAGCCGCGAAAAAGATCTTTTTAGTTCCGATAACGCATAAGAAAACCTAGAAATTTTGTTACTTATGTGTGCTATATGGGATTTCCAGTTTAGGTTTGTGTCAATATTAAGTCCCAATAAATTGAAATTATCCACGCAGTCTAATGTAATGTCGTTAAAAGTAAAATTTATGTCAAGGGGTCGTTTTTGGTATGGTCTGAATTGCATTATTTTTGTCTTAGCGAAATTTAGTTCAAGATTGTGTTCATTTAACCAAGTATAAATGTCAGTTAGAATTCGATGAATGTCATTGTTAAGGGTCAGATTATTTGAGCAAGGAAAAACTACAGAAATGTCATCAGCAAATAAAACGCTTACGGCATCTATTTTTTTAGGGAGATCATTAATATAAATAAGAAATAATATGCATCCGAGTACGCTACCTTGTGGGATTGATTTATGTACAGTGGTCGCTTTCGATTTAACATTAGCGATTTCTCCAGTAGTATGATTGTAGTGCTCAATTTCTACATATTGCGAACGGTTTTCGAGATAAGACGTAAACCATTTATGAGCTATGCCACGTACACCTATCCCGTCCAGTTTATTCAAGAGGATATTATATTGAACTCTATCGTACGCCTTACTCATGTCTAGAAGAATACCTATAGCGTACTTCTTTTCATTAATTATATTTAAGATCTGTTGCACATATCTATAAACTGCATTTGTTGTCGATTTATTTTTCCTGAATCCATTTTGGCTATCGTTAAATATATTAAATGTCTCGCAGAAAGAATACAGGCGTGACGACATAGCGGTTTCTAAAATTTTTGAGAAGGTAGGCAAAAGTGCTATAAGACGATAATTATTAGGGTTATGGGACATCTCGCCCACGTAAAAACTGGCCTGTGGGCCAGATGTCCACTGTTAAAAATTGAAGGGATATTTCGTCCTAATTGGTTATTTATTAATTAAATAGCTGATAAATCTGCAAATCATAGCATCAAATGATAATTTAATTGTTTTTACAAAAAAAAAAAAAAACGGTAAAGTACCTAATCATCATATATTAAACTTTTAAAACTATTATAGAGTCTGTGCGGAAAGTAAACCGTCGTGGGATTTGAGGGCGCTGCTGTAGATAAATATCGTTTTTGATAAGTAAGCAACATTGTGACGTCATTATAGTGCGACTGTTAAATCTTGATATTTTGAAACTATGTTAGGCTAGCTTCTTCCAGCGGCTTCACCTTATAATAAAAATTATCCTATTGCTTTTGCTCACCTAATGAAACTGCAAAGTTATAGCTTATTTATGTGCTGTATTATTGCAATGTTTATGATTAACATCATCTGTCTGGTAGTTTTTGCGCGACACATCCATACATACGAGTACCTCCATCCATCTTCATAAACTTTCACATTTATAATATTAGTACAGTAGCCTATTTATTGAACTTGCTCACGTGATGAAACTTAGCAAAAATATAGGTTATAAGCCATGTTATAAATTCATCCGTTTATAAGTTTTTGCGTAATGAGTAACAAACCGTTAATTGTGGCGACACCTGGGGGAGGCATATGTCGAACAGTGGACGTCTTTCGATTGTAATGATGATGAACATTTAAATGCAAACACGAACCGGTAAAGGAAAATAGCGTAAAGAAACTGCTGTACTGCCTATCGAGGTAGGTTCCACCAACGACCACTTACCCAGTTCCAACGAAAATGGTTCTATCACTTTGACTGGGATCGGTCTATTATCAGTGACTGGAATATTGCTGCTAACAGCAAGTTTATGGTTACCCTAGTTAAATATAAAGGTAAAAATGGGACCACTTTCTCGTTGTCTTCCTCAGTACATTTTTCCCTTTTGCTAATCAATGAAAAATATGAACTTAATGACTATGAAAATAAAGTACAGTTCAGAATTTATAATGTTGCTTCGTAAAAATCTATTTAGCCTGTAAGGGGCCATCTCGTTTAAAAGATCCTTGGGATCACTTTGTTGTCCGTCTGTTTATCTGTTAGACCCTTTAACTCAAGAACGCTTGGAGGTATTGAGTTAAAATTAAAACCATACACTCAAGTCTGCGGTCTTTTGAAGTTGTGAAAAAATTAGACTTCCGAGTTAACGAAAAAAAAAAGATACGGCCGTTTATGTCGCAAAAAAACATATATTTCGATACTCAAGGGAATCAAAGTTCATAGGGTGAATCTCGTTGACCTAGAATCCTGAAATTTAGCATAAATCAAGGTCTCATAGAACAAGTACAGGGAAAAATCTGAAAATTGTAAATTTGTAGATACGCCACAAAAAAAAAAAAATTGTTTGCAATTCGAAAAAACTTTCTAACTCAATTCGGGAATTGATTTCATAGGTAAATTTGTACAGAATCTTCAGTGCGCGAGTCCGACTCGCACTTGCTCTTTTTTATTTTAGTTACTGTATTCTTACGCAAGCCTGAAAAGAAATATTCTAAGTTAGTCAAAATGCATTATAAATTTAAAGTATCAATACTCTTTATACTAGCCATCGAAAATATTGACCAAAACAAAATAAACAAATATCGTCATGTTTAAATGAATTTCCGTTAAATTTATATATATTTGGAGATAACAGGGACAGGAGTTCACCTAAGAAGTCTAAAAACATTAAAATAAAAGTGTTACGTACCAAAAACACAGCATACCAATGTTTCCCAAGTTCGTGACTTTGTTTTGTTCACTATTGGTGTGATTTGCGATTTGTTATCTTTGGCAAAACTGTAATATATTAAATATTAGTTCCCCTGCAGCTCAGTGAAATTTTTTATCACATTTCTGAAGATTTCAATTAAAAATCACAATAAAATAACATAATAATAAACCCTCTGTCAACATGATATGACGTTTGGCATTTGACGGATGGCTGGGTTGGGTTGCTACTTAAAATCTTTAATGTTGTTTTCACTTTACGCCACGACGGTTCTTTTATCGCACAGACAATACATTATACTTGAGATTGACAGTTGAAATCCGTTCGCGTTCAAAAATGCCAGGCTAGAGTAATTACCCAATGACGTCATTCTCATTAGAGTTAGTACGCTCTCTAATCTGTGGAGTTAACTCTAAACTCAAATTTGAACGCAGCCCTACTGTTCTGGGTCTGGGACGTCAAAAATTACGAAGCGAAGTTGTGGTTGTTTTCATCTGTGGTGGTTGTAGATTGTTGGCATGGTACATAATAAATATAAGGACTGGAAATACCTACGAAAAAAAGGTGCATACCTACAATTAGAAAAATCGCACAAAATGGCTGCCTTTGCTAGGGTTGTGCCGACCAAGGATTTAACGGTATCGATACTATTTAATTCTGGGTTACGTACAAGTTTTACGTTTGGTTTTACTAGATAGTACGTACGGAATATGTTATTTAACAGGGTGTTCGAAATTACAGCAACGATATTATGATGAACTTTATTATAGTTTTCTTATCCTAAAATCTACATAGAATCAATAATGACGTTATTAGTTTCACTGATAACAATGTCATAAAATAAGAACTAATTTTAACCAATTTTCAAAAAACCATCACATAACTGTTAACACAATTTTTTCGTTTAAGGTCTTGGACAATATCTGCCAAATTGACTATCTTTTTGTTTCGTTTCCTAATTCTCTCGTTGAGACGTTTAATTTTTTTCTGCTGCTTGAGATATTTTATTTCCAACGCCTTCACTTTTTCATCGTGCACAGCCTGAAAAAATATTATAACAAATTTTATTAATAAATGGTAAAGCCATTGGTCCAGATGGAATACCAGTTGAAGTGTGGAAGTTATTGCGAGTGGATGGATGGACGTGGTTAGCTTTGTTCTTCAATAAGTTGTTGCAGGAAGAAGCCATACCTGATGATTGGTGCAGCAGTTTCTTGGTGCCCATCTTTAAAAACAAAGGTGATGTGCTTGAGTGCAACAATTATAGAGGAATAAAGCTAATGTCACATACTATGAAAGCCTGGGAGAAAGTTATTGAAAGGCGTCTGAGAGAAGAGAGTGAAATTTCGCAGAACCAATTCGGTTTTATGCCGGGTCGGGGTACAACGGATGCCATTTTTGCTATACGCCAGCTGTGCGAGAAATACAGAAGTGCGCATAAAAACTTGCACATGGTATTCGTTGACCTCGAAAAGGCATACGACCGAGTACCTCGTGAGGTTCTGTGGTGGGCCCTTAAGAAAAAAGGTGTGCCTGGGAAGTATGTGCAGTTGATCCGAGCGATGTATAGTCGATGTAATACCCAAGTCCGGTCTACAGTTGGCACAACTGGCAGCTTCAATGTGGCTGTTGGCTTACATCAAGGGTCGGCTCTCAGCCCTTACCTCTTCCTGATGATAATGGACGCACTGACGTCGGACATTCAGGAAGAGGCTCCCTGGTGTATGCTGTTTGCCGATGACATTGTGCTGGTTGCCGAGAGTGGCCTAGAGGTCCAGAACAGATTGGAGGTGTGGTGGCACAGACTGGAGAGTGTTGGCCTGAAATTGAGTAGAACCAAAACGGAGTACTTGTTCTGCGATTTCGGCGGTGTCTCCAATCCAGTGCCTTTAGCTCTCGCTGGAACGCCCATACTGATCTGTTCCGACTTTCGGTACCTCGGGTCGCTCGTCCAAGGGGATGGTGAGGTGGACCGGGACGTAACACGTCGGATCAACGCAGGATGGATGAAGTGGCGACAGGTCACGGGAGCCACTTGTGACCCACGGATGCCCCTCAAGTTGAAGGGTAAAATCTACAAGTCCGTGATAAGGCCTGTCATACTGTATGGATCAGAATGTTGGGCTGTGAAAAAGACGGATGAAAAAAGATTGCATGTAGCGGAGATGAGAATGTTAAGATGGATGTGTGGTGTGACGAGAATGGATAAAGTGAGAAATGAGTATATTAGGGGAAGTTTGAAAGTGGCGCCAGTGACTGAAAAGTTGAAAGGGAATCGTTTGTCTTGGTATGGTCATGTGAAAAGGAGGGATGAAACGCATGTTACTAAAAAAGTTATGAGTTTACACGTGGATGGATAGAGGGGAAGAGGGAGGCCAAAGAAAAGATGGATGGATTGTGTGAGAAGCGATATGAAAGAAAAGGGAGTTAGTGATAGCGTGACGAGTGACAGGACAGAATGGAAGAAAAAAACGTGTTGCACCGACCCCAAATAAAACGGGATTAGGGCAGGAAGATGATGATGATGATACAAGTGTCAAGGTGAGATAGTGGTCAAACGAAAGCCTACCAATAATAAAAAAAAAAAAAATTGTGATATCTGCAGAATGTTTCAGAGGTCTAAAAGAGAGTCTAGAGAATAAAGAAGTCATACTTATCATGTGATCTGAATTTCTAAAACTTAGTTTTATTATATTTTTGGAAGGTATAAATAAAATAATCGTCACCCAGTAGATACATACCCCTTTATGTACGTATTCTACAATTTCATAGGATAACTGCAATGGGGGCAGCTCAGTCGATGTACAAGAATCACCTTTTCTGATATTGCTACTACTTTCACTTAAAACAACGCCAGGTCGTTTTTTTGGTAACTGAAAATAATAATAAAGGAATATACCAACATATTTATTTTTTATTTCAGCCACAGAGCCAGGCTTTTTATCAGCCATTTCAATGCAAACTTACCAAAAATTCAGTGGGAACAGAGTCATCATGTAATCGCATCACATCAAGTGTTCTATTGAAACAACTTTCTTGGAAGTGAAGCGAACAGACATACCATCTTTATGTCTGGGATTAATATTTTCTTCACCAATAGCTTCCAACCATTTTTTCCTTAGATTCTCTTTATTAGGAAACCTATGAAAGAAAGGAAGTATAAAACATGATAATTTGAACTTCTCTGTAACTAAAACAAATAAAAAAATACTGACGTATTATTTTAGAACTATACAAAACTGAGGAAACTTCCATTGATAAAATGGATTAGTTCTGTTATGATAAGTAGAATTATAAATTGGAGATTATATCGATACTGTTGCAGCAATGGTACAGGACTATGCCATAACACATATTATTGTAAACAACAAGTTTTTTACTAAAACAGTATTATAAACAGAAATAGAGGTAAATCTCAGTACCTTGGCAATAGATTCAAGTATCCGTAACATTTTTTTCAACCTACGTGAATTATTTTAAGTAATATTTGGTGAAAACTGGCTACTAACCTGTGCAAAGACAATTGAGGTTGATTCTTGTTATTTTTTGCACCACACGTCACAATGCAACACACAGGCATATTGTTTTTTGTTTCAATATATATATATTGGAGTTTTAAATGGATATCTTCGTAATTTTCCAGAAAATCGCAATAGCTTCAAAACATAAACACCCGTTTGACAGCACAACTACCACGTAACTCAGGTGCAGTGAGCGCACAAGATGGTGGACAATGGCACTTACCTACATCTTTACTAATGTCAAAACGAAATGTTGCCAAATTAAGCAACAACTTAAATATCGTTGTCTCTTTTGTCAAATACAATTATTGGCTTAGAAAGAGTGAGACAAAACGATATTTCGTAATCTGTTTCATATTTCGCTCATATTTGTATAACTATGTATACGTCATAGATAACACGGCTTCTCCATGTATAGATCTCAATGATTGTTGGTTGTCAAAATTGTTGTGGATTGTGATCAGTGATACTGATCACAAACCAAGAATTTGTTTTGGTTTTCTACGTTTATGGGCAAAATTTTATTTATTGCTTCTTTCTTCATAAATTACTCTGAATAAAAAGTGAATTACAAGCAGCTAGGGTGTCTTGCACTGTATTATATGGGAGAACCTCAAGGATTATCAATGGCTGACGATATTGTGTTTGAATTACTACATTCCGAAATAATTAATTATGCTATAGACCAATCTAAAGAAACTCAAAAGGATAAAAAGGTGATAAACTGATCTTAATTTTTTTAAGATTGGGTAAGTTAATTGTATCAAAATAATCAGGAGTCATTACGATGTTTTAGGAGGTGGATCTTTCGGTCGTCGAATATATTGGGTTTGCTACTGGCTATAAGATAATGGAAAGACTAACGAGAGAATGGCCAAGGTTTAAGGATGAACTGGACACCATGAAGTTCATCTGTACAGATTTTTGGACATGTATCTATAAGAAACAAATAGATAACTTACGGACAAATCATCAAGGTGTTTATGTCCTACAAGATAATGCGTTTAGATTCCTCACAAATTTTTCTAATGGCCATCAGTATCTTGAATCTGCTCCAAGAGTAAGTACCTACCTTATTATTAAGAAAAAAAACCAAATTTTTATGTTTATTTGGATTGTGAATGGACTGACTGATGATAATGATTCAAAAAAAGATTATTTTATTATAAATATTTACATATTCATAATTGAAAACAAGTAGTTAGTGTTTGCTTAATATGACAGAATTGTTAGAATGATTATTTGATTTTATAATAGGTAATTAATTAAAGTGACAAATAATAACAATTCAATTATATATACACTAACATACCTTTACCTACTTCAATACAAAACCATTATTATTGTATATCTTGTTACTTTGTTATGTTGTTAGGGCAGGAAGATGATGATGATGATCTTGTTACTTGGTTAACCTTTTTGATACCGTCAATTTGAGACACAATAGTAAGACATGAGATGCATGAACGCCGCCGGTTTAATGAATTATCAAATATATCATAAGTCTGAAAAACTTTTAGTTAATTTTATGTTACTATTTTAAAACATGTGAAAAATCCTCAATCAATCCTCTTAGGATTGAAACCAATTTAAATTAAATTGTTGGATAACAGTAGTTGGTTTTTAACCTTTACTCAAAACTGAATTTTGCCCAACAAGGGCCTGATATTCATGAATTGCTTATTTTTCTGTTTCAGTATGTTGCATACACTTGTGGGTTGATCCGGGGAGGTTTGGCCAACTTATGCATTAACAGCGTAGTGACAGCAGAGGTCCAATCCATGCCATCTTGTAAATTTCATATACATGTCCAAAGAACATAATCAATAAAACACATTGAGATAGAAATGTATTTATTATAAAATGTGATCATTGTTTTATATAAGCCAATGCTACAATGCCATGTATTTTTTATGTCCTAGAATTCACCACCAAGAACTTCAGTTTGTAATTGAGCTTTGAAATAATACTGGCACGAAAATTTGAATAAAATTATTATAATTTTTTTTTTTAGTTTTCAAATTTGTTTTTTTTTTGGGGTTCTATACCTCAAAAGGAAAAAACGGAACCCATATAGGATCACTCTGTTTTCCGTCCGTCTGAACTAGTTAGATAATATAATCTAGAGTATGTGCGCCATATATGGACCACCATAAGGATTTTCTCAAATAAAACTCAGAATTTTAAAGTATGATCAGCCTTATTTATTTTAAATGGTTCAATAGTTATTTGGTACTAAATACTATTCATGAAATCCTTAACAAACATCAACATTTTCTAAAATATGTCATATTAATGAATTTGCAAAAAGTGAACATAATATGGACCACATGGTTTCAAATATGGACCATGATCAATTGGGTTCAAAATTATAATTAAAATAAATCAGTTGTGTTGCCTAAAATTAATCAATCTATTATTAGGGCTAGACTAATCATCGGTACACAATTCGCACATCGGTACGCAATTAGAAGTCAATCACATCTTCTATGCCAGCACACGCTTCATGAGCTCATTGCCTACAATGTGCACATTGGATCCATTTCTCGCCATGAACACGTTTAGAAAAAAGCCCATCACACAATACAAACATTTACCATTTTGATTTTGGGACCGATCAGGACTTTCATCTGTACTATCATTGACTGAATAATCAGAACTTCCAGGAGATGATTCTTTATCTTTTAAGAACTTCGTTTTTTTTTTGGCTGTTTTCTTTGACTCTTTCTTTGATCAATTTTTTGTGTTCAGCAGTCTCTTTTTCTTCATACAAAAAGACCTGGGACCTTACTCCGAACTAGGGATGTTGCGAATATTCGCATCCGCATCTACAAATGCGGAGCTTCCGCATTAATTTAGACATCCGCATCCGCAATAATCAATGCGGATGTTCATGCGGATGCGAATGTCATACAAGTTGCGACAAGAAAGAAATTGCACGGGGCCGGCGAATGGGACGTCCCATTCGCACATGGCAATGACTATAGTAATGAAGAAATTGGTGACAAGATCCGACGCGTTCATTGTAGTGCATCATTTGTTTCTTGTAAATGAATAATTACGCGATTGTTTGCGCTGTGGATTAGGTACTTACTTATCATATATACAGATATTTTGAGTGAGTGTTGTTGTGATACAGCGATCATTGTGTATGATTGTGGGTGATCGACTGATCGTTTATGAACGAAAGTTTCTGTCGAAAAATCCCGGAATGCGCCATCGTGCTGGTTGGCGACCAGATGAGAGGGCCCGATGGACATTCTCGGGGGGGCTCGGGCGTCCCCGCAGTCTCCAGACTAGTCCCCTAATGATGTCGTTCTTTCAGTGCGTGCCTGAAGGTTAGAACAGCGTGGCTCCCCATTTCATTTTCTTCTCTTCTCCATTCACTCTCAAATTATGAAAAGGAATAGAAAGAGTAAAGTTAAACAGCGGCTGCACTCCCTCTCTCACAAAGTGCACTTCTCAAATATACGAGGTCTGCACTCTAATCTCGTTGCAGTCCATCACCACCTGGAGAAAAACCAGCTCTACTATTCCTTACGGAGACGCAGATCAGAGGTCCGTCCGACGTGTCGTATCTTTCATACCCAGGGTTTACCTTGGAGCACAACTTCAAACCACACGCGGGCGTATGTATGTATGCCCGGGACGACATCTGCCATCGGCGTCTCCGCAATTTTGAAGACTCCAGGTCCTCAACGCTTTGGGCTTTGGTCGACACAGACCTAGATAAAATAATCTACGCTTGTGTTTACCGCTCGCATAGTGGAGATCAGGAGACGTCCGGGCTTACACAGCATCTGAGTGAGGCGGCAGATGCGGCTCAGCAGCGGTACCCTTCCGCCCAATTGGTGTTACTGGGGACTTTAATGCGCACCACCAAGAGTGGCTTTTCCCATACCAGTGCACAGATCATGCTGGTCGTGAGATGCGGAAGCTACCGCTGGAATTGAATTTCACCCAGCTGGTCCAGGGGGCAACGAGGGTACCTGATGTGGATTCGCAGACATCCAATTGCTTGGACCTTCTGCTGACCACAGATCCAGACCGCTACTCAGTGTCGATATCTTCGCCTTTAGGCAGTTCTGACCACTGTCTGGTTAAATCTGTGTCAATCTACTCCCCGTCCGATCCTAGTCCTAGAGGCACTCGGCGGGTTTGGCGATACAGGTCAGCAGATTGGGATGGCATGCGGTCTTTCTTCGCATGCTATCCTTGGCAGCCCACTTGCTTTTCTTCGAAGGATGCATCGTCGTGCGCTGTTGCCGTGACGGATGTGTTGCGACAGGGAATGGAGTATTACATCCCATTCTCTGACGTAGCAATGTCGGACCAAGCTCGACCTTGGTTTGGCGCCGAGTGTTCTCGCGCCGACGCGAAAAAACATGCGGCATACCAAGCTTGGGCCAATGCTCGTATGCGCAAGGCCAGCGACGTGACTCGAAGTAGGCCTTTAACAGGGCTGCCATGTCCTGCAAAAAGGTGTTGAGAAAGTCTCGGTTCGAGCATATTAGCCGAATAGGGAACAAACTTGCTTCATACCGCTGGTAGTAAAGCGTTTTGGTCCCTGGCAAAGTCGGTTGAATCGAACTTCTGCCGTCCCTCACTTCCGCCTCTGCTGAGACCCGATGGGACACTGGCCCACACTGTTGAGGAGAAAGCAAACCTATTTGCTTCTCTTTTTGCGGAATCTTCGCGTCTGGACTCCAGTGACGCCCGACCCCCTGTTTCTCCTGATGGGTGCGTGACGAATATGTCGGATATTCGTATCCATCAGAAGGACGTTCGTAGGGTCTTGAGTAACCTTGACGTGAATAAAGCCAGTGGCCCCGACGGGATACCAGCGGTCGTTCTAAAAACTAGTGCACCTGAATTGTCTCCGATCTTGACTCGCCTATTTCGCCTCTCATATGAGACTGGAAAAGTGCCGATGGCTTGGAAGCAAGCCAACGTGCAGCCTGTGCCCAAGAAGGGCAGTAGAGCTGACCTGGCAAACTACCGACCTATCTCTGTTACGTCCATCCTCTGTAAGAGTATGGAACGGGTAATTAACAGGAAGCTTCTGGCATACCTGGAAGCTAACGACATCCTCAGCGACCAGCAATACGGCTTTCGTCAAAATCGGTCTACTGGGGACCTTCTAGCGTATGCCATTCACATCTGGAGCGAGGCCATTGAGAAGCATGGGGAAGCGCTTGCCGTGTCCCTTGATATCTCGAAGGCCTTAGATAGGGTCTGGCACGAAAGCCTTATTGCTAAGCTTCCTTCCTTCGATCTACCCACTGGTCTGTGTGATTGGATCGCAGACTTCTTGAGGGATCGATCCATCCGAGTGGTAATTGATGGATGCCCGTCCGGTCAAATGTCGTGTCTTTTCTCCGCTAAACGGAGCCAATTCCACCCGGCTCCATCTTTCCGGGGTGTAACCGTGCCAATTACCGACCACCTTGAACTTCTTGGGGTAACGCTATCGTCTACCCTTAATTTCGGCTCCTACATCGAGGCAAAAGCCCAACTAGCTGCCAAAAAATTGGGGATATTAGCAAAGGTGAGACGGTATATCACGCCGGAACAGCTGCTCAACCTCTATCAAGCGCAAGTTCGATCGTGTATGGAATACCGTTCTCATCTTTGGGATGGGACAGCCAAATACCAGCTGGATGCACTAGAGTCTATTGAAAAGCGTGCCAAGAAGATCATAGACAATGATGCTCTTGTGAAGTCAAAACTCCAAAGTCTTGAGCATCGACGCCGAGTTGTGCGCCACCGGTACATGGTGGACATCCCACCTATACGTACAAAGCGTTTTGGGAGTACATTCATTATGCGTACAGCTAAGGAATAGAATTCCCTGCCGGAGTCTGTTTCCTGATAGCTATAACCTAGGGGTCTTTAAGTCGAGAGTGAATATATTGCTTCTAGGCAAGCGTGCTCCATCGTCGGCTACATCACCGCTTACCATCAAGTGAGATTGTGGTCAAACGCATTATAAAAAAAACTGACAGCAAAACCTGCCGTGTAATCTTCGCCCTACCGTCTAATGCGTTGCATGACGGTTTTTAGTACTGATTGACGAAAACCATCATTCACCATCATTCATGATCATGATTGATGGACTTGATTGACGTTTGCATGACCGTGTATTGTTCGCCTTAGGTACGTTAATTTATACATACACTCGAAAAACATCAACTCTCGTTTTGGTGCAGTTGGGGAGAAAAAAAAAACAGAAAAAATATTCGTTTGATTGAAAAATATAAATAAATAGATCTTTGTACTATACTCATTTCTCACTTTATCCACTCTTGTCACGCCACAGATCCATCTCAATATTCTCATCATATTCTGTGTGCTACACAAGGTAATTATTTAACAAACAAACCCTATAGTTTGTGAGTTTATCAATTTAAAAGATATTAAAAACGAGACAATAATATTTAAATGTAAATAAATCTTGCTCCATATTCTAAAAGACATTTAACTACAAAGCCATAGGTCAGACTATCTAAACTATGCAGTACCGATTTCTAGCTACTGATGAGCCCACGGAACAGTAAAAACAGTTTTTACTGTTCCGTGGATGAGCCTCAAGCGAGTTGGTCAAATAAGTAAGTTTTGAGATAAGACAGAAAGAAAATACGTTTATTTGGCACACAGGTACACGTACACACAATGATTATAATTATAGTATGGGATCTTAAACATAAAATATATCTACATTGTATGTCCCACGGCTGCGCCAAATAGGTCCAGCAGGCATACCATGACCTTTTATGGAAACGTTTAATTGATCAATTCCCAGTGCGTCAAATTCCTTTCAAAAGCAAGCCTGCTTCTGAATCGCTAAAAATCATACCATGGCAATTCTAAAGTTGAACGATTTTTGTGCAGAGGTGAACAGTTACGCTTGAAGATCGCTTAATTTAACATTACAGACGCTAAAAAGACGGTCATCTGATAGTAATACTCGTCAAATAGCACGCCATAGTACAAAAAGTCTATACAAAAAAAAAGGTGAACGAATCTTAAACGGATTTCGTAAACGTCACTTAGCAGGCCAGCTTCAGCCCTGCCAGCATAAGAGGTCATGGTAAGCCCCCAATTCAGCATGATGCCAAGCCACTACGTAGCAGTTGCCTGACGCTGGTTTTCAACTGAACCTTGGTATGAGTCTACGGATGTAGATAACAAACTTTATCAATCATATCAATAATATTATGACACAAAAAGGTTTTTTTGAATAATAATTCATAAATACTTCCGTCAATTAAGGGCCAAGCGCCCGAAAAGTGCCATAAAACAGTGATTTTCTGAGGCCTACTCCTCCGTAACGGCTAGGTCAATTGGTTTGAAAAAAATATATGTTTATTATAAATTCATGAACAATAATATCAACATTTGATTTTTTCGTGCAATTAATACTTTTGTCAAAAAAAAAATATTTAGCAATTTCGCAACTTTTCCCTACTCCTTCGAAACGGCTTGGACCTTTAGAAACATTTTTACACATAAAAATTGGTGGTTAAATATTCTTCAAAGTGAACATTGCATATGTAAATCAATCAATATCTCGCAGAGAAAATGGATTTAAAGCGCTTTCCGGGCGCTGCTGGCCGCAAATAAATGCACAGATTTGCGTACTGCCACCTAGGCGAGTGCGAGAGTTGCGTTTACAGAATTTCGGCCAGATGGTTCAAGGGACTATACGCCTTAAAAATATATGTGCACTATGCCGAATTGAAAGTGTTGCCAAGACGGGAAAAAAAAAATCTTACAGTCTGTCTGTGGTCAAAACTTTGACGACGAAACGCACGCAAACTTTTTGATTGGCGTTGGCGCTCTTTTGCTTCCTTTCCTTTCATTCGCTCTTTCAATTTACAGAAAATGGCTTCCGAAGAATTGGTGACTGAGCAATTTCAATTTTTCGGTTTAGATGTGTCTAAAGAAGTCATAAGTAAATGTGAGTACTCAATAATTTCACGATAAGCAATAAACTTGTGCATCTACATGTTTGTCAACTTTACCAAAAGTTTTGAGAATAACTTTGTGCCGCTTCAAAATGAATGTTCAAGGTTGTTCCATTATTCACTTCTTTTTCTAAGGCGTAAGTTTATGCGAAGAATACAACATCGACGCTGAATCTTTCATTGAGCAATGGATGGCCTTCAGTTTAAACCATTTAAACGGTGCATCGCCGAATTTGGACAACTTGGATACATTTTTGAGAAAGGAATTTTCCAAGCGGGCGAATCGTTCCAACTCAACCGCTAAAGAAAACGGACAAGTGGGTACCGGCACAAGTTTGACGGTTTACGGGGCACCTGCTTCAGTTCAGTATCCTTTTTATGCGCATGCTCCACGTGTTCATTATTTACCAAAGTATTTGAAACTTGTAGTTTGTTCATATTCGTTTTAGTTGCTGCCCGTCTAATTAACGGTTTATTGTCGATTGTTTGTTTTATAATGTAAGTGGTGAGTGAGTTGTATTTCATCAACAATTTCGATCCTTAGCTTTGATGCAGATCAGACAATGAAGTTCTATCAAATTATATGGCCACAACTCCAAAGGTATGACGAATTAATAAACATGATATTTTATAATTTTAAAACATTTAGGGCTAGATTATAACCTAAGTACAATAATTACTTGGAAGTTTTCATCATAACATTACCCTATTTTGAGTTTGAGATTTATACTGTATATAATTTTGAAACTATGTTGTCATTCTATTGTTTTTCGTTAAATAGTTTGATTTTTAATATTTTTAACAGGTATTATTGATTGTTAATCAAAGAAAAAAGCTTGGAGCCCCCACTGGCGCCTAATGGGTGTATGTCTAGTACCGCAGTGCATTATTTCTGTGACTAGATCTACACTCATTGAGTGCCCGTAGGCCTTTCATCAGCAGCGTTAATGAACAGGACTTCACACATCATCAGATGTTTACCAACTTGTTACGAGATACTTTTCTATTTATTTTTGTGCGTTTTTAACTTGATTTTGTTAAGCTTGATTGACAAAGTGATTCCATAAGATATTTGAGATGAATCTAGAGATCAAACCTAGGGACTCAAATATTAAGTGGCAGAACATTTAACTTGATGATATTTGTGGGCGAGTTTGCTTCTGGTTCATGTTCACTACAAATCATGACTAGATCCATACTCGTCTGCAGCCATCAACTTAATCTACATCCATGATAATATACAAGTCAATAAAGTTTTCAAAGTTGATACTTATTTATTTTAATGTAAAGCTATAGCAATATTTATTAAAATGTTAATTGAATTGAAGAAAAATTCAGATTGTAATATATTTGAATAAAATAAAATGTCACTTCAATGATTTTCAGAGAGTTAAAATTGAAATTGAATCGGCACCAAATCAGCCAAATGATTTATGTCCAGCTACTTATTCACCAACTATGTAAGTTTGGCAAAATTAGAGTTTAATTTATTATGACTTAAGCAAATAAAGTTATATGCAATTTTGTGATTTTGTGATAGTTGCAGTAACTTGCTAAAAATTCATATTCTAAGATATGACAAATCGTCTTTCAAGTGTCATAAATGCAGAAATAACGGACTTTTTTTCAAATATTATTTGAAGGAAAGAGAGAAACTAAATATATATTAATTTATTATTACTAATTATCATAAAATTGCAAAATTATAGAAAACTTTTTTACTTTGTATCCTCCGACATCATCTAAGCAAAAGATCATGGGGACCTTAATCTAATCCTACAAGTACTAGCAAGAGTTGCGTTTTGTACTTCCTAACATTTTAATTGCAAAAATAGTACCTATTAAATGTTAAGTTCGACCCTGTATTCAGCTATGGTAACAATATATGCTGATGCAGCCATAAGATCCTTACTAATTTGTTCATTCTCTTTAGTAACATGCGTGCAGATCCACTTTATTAATGAAGTTGAATGTTAAAAACAATGTTTCTTCCCCACCTGTTTATGTGAGGTCTAATTACTAAGACTTAGGTTGGAAACCTATTCTGTCACCATTTCCCCCAAATGTTATGATGGCTTCCACAGGAAATTTGTGGGTTGCATATCTCTTGCCATGATTCAATGACATTTTGCTGATCTTGACCTGTTTGAAATACTGCAGTGGGTAATGTTTCCTTAAATTCAATAGTAATTTAAGTAGTATTAGATATTAAAGCTAAGCTACTCATTCATAAGCATTGTTGTACAGGTCCACTGATCATTTAGCTAGGTTCCTTTCCTCCCAGTCTTATCAAATGAAAATCCCATGCGTTTCATTCCAGTGGTTCTGCTAAATATGCATCAAGAACAAATACAGGTGCTGTAGTGCATTCATATGGTGATGAGAAATTACTGCAGAACATTGCTGAGCCATGTGACCCTAACGATATTTTAAATCTAAAGATCATTCAAGTACCTAATGATGATGGTGATACATACACCAAAGCAATGTAAGTATTATTGAAAGGAAACATCTCAGGAATTTATTACAAACATAACTTATGGTCAGACCTACCTTTCAATTTAGTTAAAATATTTCATTTCCATTCTAGGTTTGGCTTTGAATTGCTTCATGAGAAAGCTAGTATGTTTGATAACAACATTCGCTACATATCTCAATGTATCATGAAGAAAAATGGAATCTCAGATGTAACATCTGTTAGGTGTAAAACACAGGTAGCTCAATGTGACATTTCTTTCTCATTTTCTTGACTACTACGAATAGAATTTTCTTCAAATGCGGACGAAGGAATTTTGTTCGTAGATTCCTTCAAAAATCAACTTAAAAATGCAGTTAAAGACGTAACAAAAAAATTACAGGCAGAAGTATCGGTAGTCGGCCGCATAGAGTGTGACGCGGACGCGAGACTCAACCCAAAGAGTGTCATTCTCCAAGGAACCTGGGATCAGTCACTCAGTCAAACAGTGCCTGTGGATTTGGACAAGTCTGTATATTGAATTAGTTAAGGTGTATATTTTTTTCCAAGCAACTAATCAGGTAGAAGTCATAATGGTACACGGTCCAACTTAGTTTCTTTTTGAATTTGTCTGCTGAAGAATTGTTTAACTTAACAGACTTGTTGCTGCTGAATTGCTCCACTTATCCTTCCCCTATTAAAATACAGTGGCCGAGTGATTGGCTGCTGCGCTGCGTTTCGCAGGTTCGATTCCCGAACGAAACATGGTCCACAGACTGTTCGGTATCTTGTGTGTTCATATTTCAAGTTCATATTTTTGCGAACAGACTCACGACACGGGAGTAATTCTTAGTGTGCAGTAAGGTTCTAAACAATATTATGTAGTAATGTTCAAAAACTACAACTTACCATTTCAGATTTTCTTCTGTAGCGATTTCCTTTGTGAAAAAGCTGAACCATTTTCACTGTGGAGTAGTAATGTACAAATTACCTATAACACAAAATAGACAGGTACAGAAGTCAATCTCATGTATGTACTTCACTTTTTATACCTACGCTAGGCGATCGCACACACGTCAGCGCGTTGCGCCGAAACGTATGAGCGCGACCGAGCGATTGAGCCGAGATATCGTGTCCGTGAGCGGTGTCTATGTGTGCGTTGCCCGAGCCTGCTTTGTATGTAGATTGTCTTCTATAAGTACCTATCTATTTTGTGCCTATAACGCAATCTCTCGATCGCGAGCGTGCGTCACGATTGTGAGGACTAGGAAAAATATTGGTCTCGTTCAAACTTGCTTGGAACTAAATATACGCCCTATATTACTCTAATATAAAGTTTCGAAAGCATACATTGTTATAGGCTTAATCTCTCTGTGACAGTGTGAAGCAGTATTCCCTATTTCCTGGTCAAACCGTGGTCATGCGAGGTGTGAACGCGCGCGGTGACAAGTTTGTTGTCCACGAAGTGTTCTGCGACGCCTCGCCGCCAGTCGCGGACCATAAAGCCGATATGATGAACATGTTAAATGGTATGTGGTGACGAAGACCGAACCCCCCATTTGCGACTGATCTCGCTAAAATTTACCTGGTCGATGTGCCGTTATTAGGACTGCATTGATTAAAAACGAATCTGGTTTCATTACTTATTATGTTTTAGGCAAAATGTCTATGGTGATAGCATCAGGACCATACACAACATCAGACAACATGGCTTACGAACCGCTAAAAGACTTGGTAACTTACATAACGACACACAGACCTCATGTAGTTATAATGACCGGACCATTCCTAGACAGCGAACATATCAAAGTCAAAGACAATACCATAGCAGAAACCTTCAAATCGTTTTTCGACAAATTAATTGATAATTTAGGTGAATTAAGTAATACAAGGTAAGCTGAAATGAGCTTAATATTATGTGGTAAGGTTTCGTTCTATTTATTCTTGTTGAATCCAATATTATTAACTTTCCAGCCCAAACACAAAAATCTACATAGTTTCTAGTAATAAGGACGCCTTTCACGTGAACATCTACCCGACGCCAGCATATCCCAGTCGGCGGAAACACCCGAACATACACTTCGTGCCAGACCCATGTACACTCAACATCAATGGCATAGTCGTTGGAGTTACCAGCACGGACATACTCATGCACATCAGTCAAGAAGAAATATCCGCGTAAATATTATTTCAAGTTATTCTGTTTTATCAAAAAACTAATTTTTACCTTATAACTGCGAAGTATTAATTTAAAAGGGAGCTATCATTAGGTATGAACGTTTTACTCACTGTATAAACATATTTAATTATCCTTTTTTACAATGGTTCTCACAGAGGCATGGGCGGTGATAAACTATCGCGGCTAGCAGGCCACATTCTGATGCAGCAGACTTATTATCCACTATGGCCGCCGGCACAAGGGCTGTCCATCGACGCCGCGCTATGGGCTGCGCATGCGCAGATGTCCTGCATACCTCACGTGCTAGTGCTGCCCTCTAACTTCAGATACTTTGTTAAGGTTTGTTTTCGAAGTTGTCATTTTAATTACAATATAATAAAATTAAATCAAACAAATTAAAATAACAAAATACAGATTAAAAATTTACTAGAACATGCAAAATCGGGTACATAAATTTTTATCATTGTTTTCAGGAGGTAAACGGCTGCGTGGTGGTGAATCCGGAGCACCTGACAAAAGGCACGGGCGGAGGAACCTTCGCCCGCCTTCAGATAGCCAGTGACAACGACGATAAAAGAATCGCGGCTCAAATTGTACGCATTTAACAAGTAAAGAACTAAAGTTATTACCATTAATCTCTTTTATTTCTTACCATTTATAAATGCTTGTATTCTTAAAAATACCTTTATAGATTTTTAGATTGTTTCCTGGCTTAGAACGTTAAGGTAGTATTTCTATTTAGCGAAATTGACATTAGTTACCGATCGCTAAACTACGAGGTGAAAAATAGAACTCCCATGAATGAGGAAATAATTGACAACATAACTTAAAAAAATTGTTATTTTGAGAAAAACTGGAGAAGAGATGCACCAATTTTCATTAAAATTTAGTGATAGCCTGCTTAGAACATACCAAGACTAATTGATAAAAAAAGTCTTATGCGGCGTAAATAGAGTCGTTTTAGAGCGAAACCTTCCCGCCTTTTTATGGTGGGAAAAAATCATGCATTGACATCCCCCGCTCTTGGGCGGAGCGGGAGATAGTGTCAGACTCTTACTGACTAAAAGACCCACCCCGTTCCTTCTAGCCTTCATACCGGAGCTCGAGCGCCCTTTCGGATAACCCTGGCCCCAGTAGGCTTCGACCCGGCTGGGTCCCTGCTGTTGCTGACAACTCTGAGGCGCGCGGGAACAGTGCGCGCCGTCGACGACTTGGGCTTGGTCCGGACAGTTACCGGACGGCCGGACGGCGAGCTACCCATTGCTCACTGTCCGCAAACCCGCGCCTACGGCGGAAATCGGGATCAGAGTCCCGGCGGCGGCGGCGGCGGCGATAACGCCGTTGCCTGATGCGTTCGGCCTCCTCCTTTGCGAGCATTACTGCTTCGCAGAAGTCGGCGACCGCCTGCCACTCCTCCTCGCTCCGGACCATGGCCTCAACCAAGGCTCGGCGCGAGAGGTCGCCGCCGCCAATCGCCCCCACGGGGGCACGGCGATGCTCCGCCCAAGCAGGGCACACCTCGACTGTGTGCTCCACCGTGAAACCTTCCCGCCTGGTTTGCTAAGCAGCGCCAGCTGTATTCCCATGCGGGGTGAGTTTCCCCATATTTTGCGTTCTTGAACAGATTCGGCTAAACGGTACCTAAAATAAAAAAAAATAAAAATAATACTTGCCAAGGGTAAAAAGCAAATTTAGGAAATCATTACTTTCTCAATTCGGTCAATGGTTTAATTTTGAAGTTGCGCGCCCGTCTCTGGATCGATGGTAGTCAAGACGCTCCTGAAAAAGGAAAAATACAAAAACATGAGCGTTTTGTATAATTTGTACCCAGATGGTGACATGTTTTATTTGAAAGGTCAGCTTAATTTTAATGTATGACATCCAATAGGGAATCCAACGTGGGAGATTCCGCGCTTGCTTAATTTTTTTTTATAAGAAACACTTCGAAAGTTCAGGCGCAGGTCGCTAGAGGTCCTAAAACCCCATAAATCAGCAAAGAAATAAAATACTAATAAATTGTATAAATCTTTTCCTTCCCTTGTTAAAGCACTGTGTGCGGTGTTTAAACAAAAGTGGCTATTGTCCTTTGAAGTAGTAAAAATAACAAAAAAATAAGTGCTACCTGAAGCACAGTTTAATGATCTCTAAAACATTTTCTTTGATCTTGAGGAACTTCCACTTGTCTTCGGCGTAAGCCTGAGCTCCGGTCAACACGAAGTTAGGTCTAAAGTTGCGCTGAGAAACCTGCCTGTGAGAAGCTCGCTAGACGGGTGGGTCGTCAATCGAAACGTCGTTGACGATGTTGAAAGACGTTTCATCTGGTAAAGCACCCTCGAAAGTAATAATTTTATAGGTCTAATGAAATCATACAATATCCTCGGCATTTACTTGATATTTTACATAGATCCACGTTCGATAAACATCTACCCTCTTGTATGTCTAAACTTGGAAATACACACAAAACAAACGTACTTATACGTGTAAAACTAGCGAGAGTATAACAAAGTATCGTAAGAAAACACAGGCTGCTTCACACAAAAGGGTGGAACACATTTACCTTCACAAGGCAGAAAAATAATCATCAAATTCCACTCATATGACGATATTCGACATTATTTTGCTGAAGCAGCACACTAATTAACTCACAGTATTTTATTTTATCTCAAAATGACCACCTCCCTGATTATTAGTGAATCAGATAGAGCTTTTTATTCTAATTGCGAGAGTAAAACTCCCACGAATCTATCTTAACTAGTTTAGGAGATATCCGGGGTTAAAACTTTTTACCCATATTTTGAAAAAATAATTAAAAAAATATTTAAAAAATTATTTCATCTAAACTTTTACAGTTGCTTTATTTTTTCTACTACATTTTAAAAGGTCTTGTTTTTATCTATGTTAAGAGTCCTTTATGGCTGCTCTAGACCTCGTAGGAACCGAAAAATCAGCGATTTTGTGATTTTCGTTTTTATTTTTTTTTGCCCATGTTCTTCAGTATTAGAATCTGCAATTTACTTTAAAAAAGAGGTAATAAGGTAGACTACCAACACAAAAAAAAACAACAGTTAATTCCATGGAATCTCGGAAATACTAAGATTTACCCGAACTTACCCGAACCCGAGGTAATTACCCGCATTTTTTTTTAAATTAACATACGTTACATTTACAATCGAACTGCCTTTATTAGTGTTTTTAGTTAGTTAACTAACTAATTTTGTCCAGTGATAGGTAATATGGTGCGGGAAGGGCCAAAATATGCCATGTAGGTTTGAGTAAGTGTATTGTATTATTTCTCACACAATATGAAAGGTATAACTGCTAGAAATAGTTACTCGAATAAACTAAAAGTTTACCTCAAGTTAACTAACTAATGAATGTGAAATTCAAATGTTTTGCAAGAGTTAATGACATCAAACATACCCTCTCGGGTTTACTTAGATCCGTTGGCCTACCCAATCGTCCATTTATTTTTTTACTCTCTTCAATAAAAATATTAAAAGCCTGTAATCTGGTTAATGGAGGATCTGGGTCTCGGTGCACTCCTCGTGTATTTGCGGTCTCTTCCGGAGCATGTGAAGGACCAGCTACGGCGCAATCCGTAGCTTCACTTGCCACTCGCCGACCAACATGAAGGTTGGCGCCTTCATGCCCTCCTTGCATTAAGTCATCCGATCGGAGCTCGGAGTGACATCCCTCAGCACGGTGGGTCAAGCCGTGCTGAGGCAAAGTGGCACTATGAGTCTTTGACGGCTCCATAGTGCCTCACCCCCGTGTCCTCCAGAGTAATATATAAGTACGTGGTTTCAGCGATTGCCTTTCGAGGGTGGACTCCTTCCCGCACCATATTACCTATTACTGGACAAAATTAGTTAGTTAACTAACTAAAAACACACTAATAAAGGCAGTTCTCGTAAATGTAACCTATGTTAATTTAAAAAAAAATCGGGTAATTACCCCGGGTTCGGGTAAGTTCGGGTAAATTTTAGTATTTCCGAGATTCCACGGAATTAACTGTTGTTTTTTTTTTTGTTGGTAGTCTACCTTATTACCTCTTTTTTAAAGTAAATTGCAGATTCTAATACTGAAGAACATGGGCAAAAAAAAAATAAAAACGAAAATCACAAAATCGCTGATTTCTCGGTTCCTACGAGGTCTAGAGCAGCCATTAATGACTCCTTACAAAGATAAAAATAAGACCTTTTAAAATGTAATAAAAAAAATAAAGCAACTGTAAAAGTTTAGATGAAATATTTTTTTTAATATTTTTTTAATTATTTTTTCAAAATATGGGTAAAAAGTTTTAACCCCGGATATCTCCTAAACTAGTTAAGATAGATTCGTGGGAGTTTTACTCTCGCAATTAGAATAAAAAGCTCTATCTGATTCACTAATAATCAGGGAGGTGGTCATTTTGAGATAAAATAAAATACTGTGTAACTGTGGTAGTTCTAGTCAAACGATATGGTACATTTTGATACAAATGGAGAAAGTTTGTCTTGTGCGACCGAGGCGGCGTGTGAACTAAGGGCTTCAGAAACAAATTTGCACGTGTATAAAAAGACGTGAAGACATAACCCCCACGAGTCGCAAGTCGACCCCCATAGAGTCGCTTAGCGCTGTTGCTGCGGGCGCACTTTTCCGCATTAGTGCAAAAAACAGTAAACTGCATGCCTAAAAGCGGTAGATTACATTGGTTTTTCGAGTAAGTGTATCAAAACCCATTATTGAGCTGGTTTCGTCGTGCGTGAGTTACCGTATTATTCTTCGCGTATTTTTAGAACTTATCCAGAGCCAGGACGTTTGCGACGGCAACTATCCGCAGCGTATTAAACTAAACGGTAGCCGGTGGACGAGTGATCAATCAATCTGTAACATAGTTATTAAATTAGGTAGGTACCTAGACACTTTAACAACAGTTTAACAGAAAAAAAAAGTTTGAAAAGCTTAATGCAAAAGTATCGTTTTCCGCCTCAATGGATTTGCGTGTAAAACTTTGCACACGGTTAGACCATGACCTGAATTGGGACATATTAATATTATTTGCCGTTTTTATGAATTTAAAAAAAAAAAACATAAATACGCAATGCTTATAAAAATGTAGGTGAAATTAACGATAAAGTACAATGTTTCAGTTTACCTCAAGATCCACTCGCTCACCTCCCAACCGCAATTATATACGGTCACTGGTTCACGCCATACAGTAACCGTCTCAGGTTCATTAAGAGCTACGACCTAAAATAAAGTAAAGCATAATTATTTGTATTATCTGTTATACCTACTAAAATGGGTCTGATTTCCTTAAAGACTGTGACGTACGGTGAAGATGCGAGAACTACCTACACTGGACCGGCGACGCACACGTGGACCACGCCTGATTTGTACGAAGCGTGGTGTCTCGTGGTGTGGATCTAATGTACTAGTTGCCTTATAAATGTATGGAGACCGACGCGTCCAGATGCGTACTTAAAACTTTTAAAATAAAATACTGGAACCCTTCTTCCATTAACGCACTCTTTAACTCGTATAAGGAAGCTGGAGAGCGTTGTGTAGCTCGTTTTATGCATGTTCTGTGCCGTAGAACATGCAGCCCAGACAAACCCCCGATTTCTGATTTAAGCATTTAAAGTTGAGTATTACTCAAACTCTACCCTGAATATCTGTCAAAATTTGACATCTGACGGTGGGTTTCTGAATTGAGTATTTTGAGTTAAGTACGTCTCAAACCTTATTTAAATGCCAAATTTTGACAGGTTTTAAGGCTAAAGTAGAGTTTGAGAAATGCTCAACTTCAAATGTTTAAATTAGAAATCGGGGGTTAGTATAGTTTAAGACTTTCTCAACTCAAAATACTCAATTCAGAAACCCGCCCTTAATCTCGTAGAATCACCTGCACCGGGACTTAAGTGTGGGCTGTGAGCTGGCCGCTGCTTGCTGGTAATACTGGCGTCTGGTAGCAGAGCATTCTGGTCCCTTGCCAAGTCGGTCGAAGCGAACTTCTTTCGGCCCTCATTGCCTCCGCTGGCTAAACCTGATGGAACACTGGCTCATACGGCGAAAGAGAAAGCAGGTCTCTTTGCATCTCTCTTCGCCCATAATTCTCGTCTTGACACTGGCAGTGCTACTTCACCGACTCTACCTCACTGCGACACTTCGATGCCCGTCGACAAGTTCTGAGAGCACTGTGTCGTCTAGACGTGAATAAAGCTAGTGGACCAGATGGTATACCAGTGATTGTTCTCAAGGCCTGTGCGATTGAGTTGCCGCCTGTATTGACAAGCTTGTATCGCTCCTCATTTAGGACTGGTATAGTGCCCAAGTCCTGGAAGCTTGTCAACGTGCAACCCGTGCCCAAAAAGGGCAGTCGTGCCGATCCTGCCAACTATCGGCCGATTTCAATAACCTCCATACTATGCAAGATTATGGAGCGTGTATTGAACTCGCGCCTCATGGCATACCTGGAAGATAACGATCTCCTCAGTGACCGACAGTACGGATTTCGCCGCAATCGGTCTACTGGGGACCTATTAGTGTATGCCACCCACTTGTGGGGCGAGATCCTCGAGAGGAATGGGGAAGCGATTGCCGTTTCCTTAGACGTCTCGAAAGCCTTCGACAGGGTATGGCACGCTAGCCTTTTGAGTAAGCTTCCAGCGTACGGCATTTTCGCTGGTCTGATTAACTGGGTAAAAGACTTCCTGAGTGAACGGTCTCTCCGAGTTGTCGATGAATGCTCATCAGAACCCATGACGACTAATGCCGGAGTTCCTCAGGGGTCTGTTCTCTCTGCAACCCTATTCCTACTGCATATCAACGATCTGCTGATGCCTGGTGTCTATGGGTATGCAAATGATAGCACAGTTGTAGAGAGATATCTGCCTAGTGCTCAGGCTAGTAAGGAGCTAATCCGGTCCGAAAGAGAGGCTATCTCATTTCAGGCAGTCTCCAAGTGGGGTGAAGCCAACCTAGTGGGATTCAACGCCTCCTAAACACAAGCGTGTCTGTTTACTAATATGTGAATGTGTGAATTTATCGCTGGAGTACACCGACCGCCTTCAGCTCTTGGGGGTTGAAATTCCCTCAGACCTTAACTTTGGGCGGTTCATTGAGTCCAAAGCCAAGGTAGCTGCTAGGAAACTAGGCGTTCTTGCAAAGGTCCGGCGGTACTTCACACCGGGACAGCTTTTAATGTTAAACACAGCACAGGTGCGTTCGTGTGTGGAGTACTGCAGCCACATATGGGCTGGTGCTGCAAAATGTCACCTAGCAGCTTTGGATTTTGTGGAAAGGCGTGCGAAGAGACTAATTGGTGATCCAGATCTGGTTGAGTCCAATCTACAAAGTCTTGAGCACAGGCGAAGGGTAGCCACCCTTTCGGTGTTTTACATGATGCACTTTGGAGAGTGTGCGCAGGAATTACATGACTTGATTCCACCATCTCACTTCTACCATCGGACAAGCCGACGAACGGCGAGTACCCACCCTTATGTTGTTGAAACCTCTACGGTCCGGACCAAGCGTTTTGCCGCGTCGTTTATACCACGTAAATCGAGGGACTGGAACAATTTGCCTGATGCGGTCTTCCCGTCTGATTATAATTTAGGTGTCTTTAAGGCAAGATTCAATAGGCCCTTGATAAACTAGTGCGCCTCACCATCAACGATTGCATCACTGCTTACCATCAGGTGGGATCGCAGTCAAGCACTAGTTTATATCAATTTAAAAAAAAAATAGAATAATCGAGGTCATCATACGTAATATGATTTGCGATAGGAATAGAGTCCACTCAATTGATATCCATTAGATCCAATTCACCGCCCTTAGCGAATAGAAAACGAAGTCAATACATTACGTAACAGTAGTTTATCAAAGTAAATAGGTACTATTAATTAGTATGGTTGGCGAACTAGATATAAGTAGATATTATGTATCTTATCGTACCTACGTCTAAATAGAAAAATATACAAAGTAAATTGGTGTCCCTTAAACATTTTGTAAATATTACCGTGATAATAAAATCCTACCTTCATGCCTACATTATGCATGCCTGCGTAGTTTTTTGAATTCCCAATTTTTTAGTGTAAGTAGGTAGTCGAAAAGCGAAACTTAAACCCTCTATTCCATATATAATAGTCCTGAGAGACCTGCTGTGAAGCTCACGCAATAGTAAGTTACAGTAAATTATTTGTATTTCAGTAAAAATGTTTCATTAGCCTTGCCTGACAATTTGTTTAAATGTTATAAGTAGGAAGGTAGTACTTAACCTACCTAGTGATTCTGTCTGTTATCAATGATTTGTGTTAACTAAATTATCATGGAACTTCATTTCTACAATTTAAAAAGGTAAAGTGTGTATTTTTTTTTTTGTAGTTGGTAATCTCTGGAAGTTTGCTAAAAAATTTTACCTATAGAAAGCTGCTTTGTTCTTGAGTGACATAGGCTATAATTTTATCTACTTACTCGGGCGAAGCTGCGAGCAAAAGCTAGTTTATATATCATTTTAATTGAGCGAACGAGAACGAAAGAGCATATCAGAAAGTTTTGCGAAAAAAAGTTTTTATACCAAGGCACTTGCCACTTGTTATTATTTTGAACACTTTTGAAAAAAGGTATATTTAAAAGTAAAAATACTATTGCTCGAATTTTGAATTTCCCTCCACATTTTTTCGAGAGCCAAATCAAATTCAAAATTATCGTGTCCGTTTAAAAATGGATCTGCACCGAGAACATTTTTGTGCGATGATTAATTATCTATGATTATGTATCTAAGTGATCTATATACGTCATATACACCGTTAAATTTTAATCGTTTTAATCCTTTGAACCGGTGGTTTTACTTATAAAATACTATTCATCCAAAGCTTGTAGAGCGATGTAACTTTTAAAATAAAAAAAAACAGCAAGTGATAAGGTAATACTCGCAAAATACATGAAACAATTGGTAACGCCACGAGATAGTACCTACGTCGGTCGCCTGCTCAAGTAAGGTCATTGACTCGCTCAGCTGATCTTTGCGTAAAACAAATAAAATGATTCCAAATTTCCTTCATACTTTTACAGACTTAGGGCGGACTTAACTGCTTTGTGCCTAAGACATACCTAATAAAATAATTACTTATGCTAAAAGTGTTAGGTAATTAATTACATTACATGTAAAAATAAATCTCTATAGGCCTGCTAGTTATGGCGTATTTAAAAATGTGGAATCAATAATTTTGATTACAATGATTTAAAAAAAGTTCTGTTACAATGATTTAAAAAAAAGTCCTATTAGGTACTTACCTAAATCGCCTTTGTATTTTTATTTATTTAATACTTAAATTGTTCACTTAAACGACACGTTAAATTGTTCAAAGTTTTAAGAGTTCTGGGTCAATGGGTCGTCTTAGGGGCTGTTATAAACCTAATAACTAATCACCTCCGAATCGTCACTGGTTAGACAGACTTCACAAGAGCATATCATTCCTTTAGATACATAATCTTGCACGTTTAACACAAAGAAAGCTGGTTTGGCACTGTAAAAACGTGGAGTCGCCTGCGCAACAAGACTCGCGATTTCGTCACCAACTCCAGGTTGGAATACACATAATTCCGAGACGCCATTATTTTCGGGAAATAATAATGGTTCCGAAAAACAATTTAATCTCCAGCGATCTGTGGCCGACTATTATTCTAATTAACTAGCGTTATAATGAATTACCGACAAAAAACCCAAAACATAAACGAAAAAAAATATCCAATTTAACAACAAATAAGAGCATGTTCAAATTACATTTTCTCCTAAAAAAAAATGGATCTTCGAATAACAAAACTTAACTTCCGAATAGAATACTGAACCTCCGACAAAATTACTAAGCTACCGACAACAGAGGTTTTGTCAAAATAATCATATTTTTACAACTTGCATGAACTGTTTTAATTTCTATTGTTGATTATCGAATTTATTTTTTAGTTCTCAATAATGATGAAAATACCTCAAATGTTCGGCCCGCGCGATGGGGTTCGAATCTACTACGTACTACGTTTTGTTTTATTTTTATCTTTGTTCTCGCTGACATTATAAAAGTTAGGAAATTTGTCGAATAATAATACAGTATAATATTCTAGGAAACCAAAGTCTACTTGGTTTTCGATTAAGGCATGAATAGGGGTACGTATCAAAATCCAGAAAGTTCATTATACCTATGGCTGAAATACCGACGTGCAAAACACCGAAATTCAAAATACCGAAAGGTTTAAATGCCGATAGTCGTGATATCGAAACACAAAATACCGATGTTTAAATGCCCGAAAGGACTAAATCCCGAATAGACGAAACAACTTCAACGTAGCGCGATTGGTCACAGTTCTAACGTTACCTAACTTATTTCACCCAGTTCAAAGTGCAATCAAAATACAATCTACCTGTGACTAGACTATTAGACAATGGTAAACACATTTTTACGAGAGATTGTGGCTGAACTAGGTTAGGTTAGGTTACAATTGTGACCAAAAGCGCTACTTCTCAAAATAAAACAAATCGGGACCTTAGGGCACCCCGACACGGACGAGTCGGGATTTTGAACTTCGGGATTTTAAACAACCGAACAAATGAACTTTCGACCATACGACCATTTGGCGTTTCAATTTTCGGGATTTCATCCATCGGTAATTTAAAATTCGGGATTTTTATACGTACCCATGAATACGACTGTTTTAACTTTTTAACTCCTGAAATAGGTACCGATATCGAAGCATACCCGTGGTAAGTAAAATTCATGATATATGATGCAATTAAAAGTTATTGTTACAAGTACATTTTTATATTTTTTATAAGTTTCTGTATAGCCACTCAGAATAATATTTTCAGTATAATGTGACAGTTAAAATAGCACCACAATCTATGAAATATGAAAGGTAATTTATAGATTAATAGTAGGTAAGTAAAGATAAAAATTACAAAGCAAATTTTTCAGTAGAACGTAATTCATGCTGGTAGAAAAGTATTATAGCAATAGACAGTCATGTTTTATTTTTCGAAGATTTCAGTATCTCATTCGGTCGTTTCTTCATTTTTATTCGGACAAAAGTAGTCGGAAAGTTAGTATTTTAGGCAGTAGATTTAATATTTTGAGTAAGGACAAATTCTTCTTTTTTTGTCGGAGCTTTTATTACTACCCATTATTTTCGCGCGACGACACCACACCTATGACGTCTTGAGGGAAACTGAATTATTCCATGTAGTGATGGGTAAATGCCCTGGCATTTTGGGCAGATTGGGAAAATTCCCAATAAACGCCCATAAATTCCTGCCCGAGGGCATTTATCTGGGAATTTATTTTTTGTTCCAAAATTAATTCACGACATTAATATTAGCTTTGGAAACTGGCTTAAATCGATGAGTTTAGTAATGGTTAAGTCTCTATAGGTGTTTTTATATGAAATTGCACATTCTATTAAAATTTAAGTTTTACAAAACCATGTTTACGAACACAAATGTTACGAGTTACCCGGCGGCGGCGTAAAAACACTTGCATCGTGAGAGGAGTACGGCAAGAGATGCGTACACTGTTATGGTTAATTGTTTTAAGTAGGTACGTATATCATTTTATGAATTAAATTGCAATATATTTAAAATGTCTTAAAAGAACCATTTAATGTCATCAACCATTTCAAATCACTTCTACCTACCATGCGAAGGCGCAAAGTGGGGACAGCGCAGTCTGTGTGCGCATCCCTCACACACTCACACACCGTGTGAGGGACGCGCACACACGCCGCGTTGTGCCGCCATTTATTTATTTATTACAACTTTATGCAATGCACAGGTACAAAGGACTTAATGCCTTAGCCATTTTGTTATTAGTTATCCTGTGTCATTTGTAGATACCGCACGCACGCACGCATATCACTAATCTATTCGAGCATTGTGCGCGCATTGTGAGCACGAAGTACGCGCCAGGATAATTGTGTTCTGTGATTCCGGTTTCCCAATTTGAAGTAAATACTTATTGGTTTTAAAAACAGTACTTATTAATTTACAGTTATTTTTGTGTAAGTGTTTTTGCCGATCAGTAATTTTAAGTAAAAGTAGGTAGATTCATAATTATAATAACTATAAATAAAATGAAAGTAGGTATTCGTAATAAGTAAATTTAGAATAGAATTAGAATGGAATAAGAATATAATACGAATAGAATTAGAATAGAATATGATATTAAAATGGTACTCGTAGAGACATCTGTTGACAAATATGTGAACTAACTGTCAATGTCAAGCGTTTTTTTTTTTAATAAAAAGCCAGTCGTTATCCTGCAACCAACGTGTTTTATTTATAATTATAATAGTCACGATTAGTTTTATTGGTGAATTTCGCACTAAAACTTTTGTGAGAGCTGGAGTTTGAACTAGGTTCGAGACCTGTATGACCAATTTCCAGGCTGACACCCTTTTAAACATAATCGCATTTTGCGGCATATCAAAACGTATCTTATATTTATAAGAATAACAGCGGTAGAAGTTTGTGAAGTGTAAAGGAAAAGTGATATTTTTATTGAATCCTATTTTTTTGTTAGTGGGTAAAAATCATCCAAATGACATCCCCCGGCCTTGGGCGAAGTGGGAGATACTACTCTGACTAAAAACCCTCCTCGTTCCTTCTTGCCTTTCGTATCGAAGCCGAGTTTCCCCTTCGGATAACCCTGGCCCCAGTAGGCTTCCACCCGGCTGGGCCTCTGCTGTTGCTGACAACGCCTTGAGGTGCACGGGAACAGCGCGCGCCGTCGACGACTTGGACTCGGTCCGGACAGTTACCGGACGATCAGACAGCGAACTACCCATTGCTCGCAATCCGCAAGCCCGCGCCTGCTGTGGCTGGAAAACGGGATCGGAATCTCGGCGGCGGCTGGGGCGCTGTGAGCGCCGTTGCCTGATGCGGTCGGCCTACTCCTTTGCAAGCATTACTGCTTCGCAGAAGGAGGCGACCGCCTGCCACTCCTCCTCGCTCCGGACCATGGTCTGTACTAAGGCCCGGTGCAAGTGATCGCCGATTGCTCCCGTGCACGACAATGTTCTGCCCAAGTGGGGCACACCTCCACTGGGGCACACCCACACTCCAATAATGCCGAAACTAGTTTTTTATTGTTTGTTTAGTACATATTATTTTATTTCTTGTAACTTAGAACATAATTTATTACATTTGATATTAAAATATAGTCTTTTATATATTTTTACTTGAAAAAGTATATTAATGTTGTTACTTTAAAATGAAAATATGTTTAATTCATTAAACCCCAAGCAAACGCTGTCGTTGTCTTTCTATAGTGTATCTAATCGACACGATTGAATCATTCACATTTCTTCAAAGTAAAGTCTTTTATTTCTGTTTTACATGAAAAAGTATATTAATATTATTTTAAAATGAAAATGTGTTTAATCATTCGCATTCCTTCAAAGTAAAGTCTTTAATCTCTGTTTTCACATGAAAAAGAATATTCATGTTATTATTTTAAAATAAAAATGTGTTCAATCATTCATATTTCTTCTTTCATTTCTTTAATACATACTATTTTACATGAAAAACCACATAAAATCACGTTTAACGAGTCCCATATTTTATGCCCTACGATCGGGCATTTATCGGGCAAATAAAAATAAATGCCCAAAATGCTGGGAAGTTACTATATTTTCCCGCCGGGCAGAAACACTTTGCCCATCTCTAATTCCATGACATGTCACTCACGCGATGCACTTAGCGCGCGGGGAGGGCGGGGCGCACGGGTCGCGCGACTCGTCGCATGGCCAATCAAATAGGGTTTGGAGGCGTGTTTGATCTAGGATTGGCTATTTTTAGTGAGTCCACGTTGACTAGGTGAACGCATTATTATTGTTATTGTGGAATGGTGTCTACTAATGGTTTGCATTATTTATTCATTTATGCGAGAATTGGTTCGAGTTATTAAAAAAAAAGTATTTTATTTTTTAATTTTATCTTTACAAATCGATAGTGTTTCATGCACCGGTTCGACCCTCCACGGGATTAAAACGACTAAAAAGTAACCTTGTATACCTAAAAATCAATGCCACTTTTCGTTGTAATTTTATAACTCAAGAACGGGCTCACCTATCGAAACAAAATGTTTAGGCTCTGTTCGGACTATTTAGTAGATGGTTTATGTGAAGTTTTGTAGGGTATAGTAGGGAAGAGCGGGAGCGAAGCCGCGCGGGCAAAAGCTAGTATGTGCTTATAAATATGTGGTCTAAAACCTGATGAGTCATTTGATCGACTTTAAATTGCTTTTATGGATGAAGGACTTTCAAAAGCAACCATCTACCGCTGGTATAATAGCGAATTCAAGCGCGGTTGCCTTACTTTGGGGGATGAACGAGTATGAGTTGTAAATAAGGACAATTATTTATCTTTTTACAGAGGCATGGGCGGTGACACAGCAATCACAGCAGGCTACATTCTGGTACATTAGACCCAGATGTCCTGTCCTCTAACTTCCGATACTTTGTTAAGTTTTTTTTAACAGTAATGTTATTTTCCGAGTCATCAATGTTATGACTTAATGTACCTACTAAATTCAAACAAATAGATAAAGAAACAAAATAAAATTTAATCAAAGAAAAAAAAAACAATTCTTTTATATTCACAAATTTGTTGTTTTTGTCCAAGAAGTAAACGGCTGCGTGGTGGTGAATCCGGAGAACCTGACCAAAGGCACGGGCGGAGGAACCTTCGCCCGCCTTCAGATAGCCAGTGACAACGACGATAAAAGAATCGCGGCTCAAATTGTACGCATTTAATAAAGAACTAAAGTTATTACTACCATTACCCTCTTTTATTTCTTACATATAAATGCTTGCAATCTTAAAAATATACATATAGATTTTTACCTTGCTTAGAATATACTCATACAAGGTACATTTATTAAACGTCACGTAGTTCGTAAAATTTTATGTTCATTTTTGGAACCTGACTTACGATAGCGAAACAAACACAGAAACATTGATTTTGTTGTAAAATTATAACTACACAATACATATTTCAAGAAAATCATTTATTTCTTTAGATAGAGAATGGAGAAGAGACGGTGTAAATTTTATATAAGTTTAAAAAAAAAATTTTTTTCATGAAAAACAGATGAAATACCTATATAAAAATTTCATGTCACAGTGTTTGTTATCGCACTCCACCAAAACACTCCATTTTTTCCTTTGATAATTGATATGGCAGAGCAACGTTCGCCGGGGTCAGCTAGTATATTAACTGTGATTTACAAAAAGTCTTATGCAGCATAAATAGGGTCGTTAAGCGAGACCTTCCCGCCTGGCCCGCTACGCAGCGCCAACTGTAGCCCCATGCGTGGTGAGTTTCCGCACGATCTGCGTTCTTCCGCAGATTCGGCTTGACGGTATCTAAAAGAAAAACCGTGTTATTCTCACCAATACTGAAAAATCTGGCTTTAAAACCTAAAACTATCCATTATGTTAGGTTTAAGTTGATTTAGAAAAACATAATTACTTTTTCAATTCCGTCAATGGTTCAGTTTTGGAGTTGCGAACTCCTGTTTCTGGATCGATGGTCGTCAACACGCACCTGAAGAAGAAATAAAAAAACAAAATGAAGGAGACTGAGAGTAAATATGACATAATCCATTGGAAAGTTCATAATCAATAGCTATAGCTCAATTTTATTGTAGGTACGGCAAAAAAATGATTAGTCGTTTACTTATTCATAAAGCACATCAATTTTACATTAGCCACTGAACTTCACGCTAAAAAATCCTGCCAGATTAAATAATCCTAGTGGTTTGTTTTTAACCTTCAATCTTGATGACCTTTCAAATAGCATATTTGAGTCCACACAAAAGTGTCTGTTGTTCTTTGAAGTGGACATCATTCAAAAAATAAAAAATGTAACAAGCGCTTACCTGAAGCACGGTTTAATGACTTCAAAAACATTTTCACCGATCTTGAGGAACTTCCACTTGTCTTCGGCGTAAGCCTGAGCTCCGGTCAACACGAAGTTAGGTCTGAAGTTGCGCTGAGAGACCTGACTGTCGGGCGCTAGACGAGAATTCAGGTCGTCAATAGTAGCCTCGTTGACGATGTTGAAAGACGTTTCATCTGGTAAAGCACCCTGGAATATAACATTCTTATAGGTCCGATGAAATTATACAATAATCTCGGTAAATAGGAAAGTTTCTTTTGGGCATTATGTAAAATTTAATAGAGTTCAATACAGTACCTATCATAATAACACACAGGGTTATTTTTTCTCACAACAGAGGAAAGGGTTTGGTGCCTAAGTCGCTAATATCCACTGAGGTGACGATATTGGACATTATTTTCCTGAAGTAATGCATATGGCAAAAGTTTATCTCGTGTAAACCAGAGCAGTTGTACGACGATCATCATCATCATAAGCATAATCAGCTTTATAATGTTCCCACAGCAAGGGACTCAGGCCTCCTTTCTAGAAGAGGGAATGGGCTGTAATCTACCACGCGGGCTCAGTCCTGATTGATAGATGTTACATGTCTTCCAATTTTTGGTTCACGGTCTAGATATCCGTGGTTCTAGGACATGCTGGTTTCTTCGCGATATCTATCATCGATATAAATCACGCAAAGTAATGCGCCTGACTGAGTTTGAACTCGCAACCGCCACAACGACCGGTCCTGTGTGTCGCGCAGCCTTCGGCTTCCGGCTACCCTCGCTTCACAGCTTTCGGCTTCCCGTAATCCTCACCTCGCAGCCATCGGCTTCCCGTAACCCTCACCTCGCAGCCTTCGGCTTCCCGCGACCCTCGTTTCGCAGCCTTCGGATTCCCACCACCCTCGCCATCACCAGGTCATCGGTCAGTCTACGGTAGTTCCAATCAAATGCCAAGGTATTGCGCTGGGTTTTCATGCTTGCCTTACCGTATCATTCTTCGTGTATTTGTAGATCTTGTTAGCGCTGCTACGTAATTTACGACAATTCTCCGCGGTGTAGTAAACCAAGCGGTAGCGGGTGGACGAGCGATCAATCAATCTGTAACATAAGTATTAAGTAGATTAGGTAGGTGCATGCTTTTACACCTGGTGCAACTTATACAAGTATTGTAGCCCTAACTGATGCATTGTGCCGCGACTTTGTCCGCGTCACAATGCCATTTGGTCACAATTTCGAGATTTTTTTACGCATAAGTGCATAACCCTGATTATTTTCATAAAATGAAAGTAGCCTATTTTTTTTACTCTTTATAACATCAGCTATCTTTAAAAACTTAAAACTTCTGTCAAAATCGGATCAATTCGGTTGTATTGTTTTTTTTTTATTAAATTAGGGCCTGTACCTATTAGTAAAGATTGCAATGCGAACGTATCTTTTGTCTGTCAGTCTGTTTGTTTGTTACTCTAACACACCTTAACGACTGAAAGGGTGTTATAATACTTGGAACACGTGTAGGCGATGACCAGGATTGAGACATAGGATATTTTTTATACCGATGTCGATAGACAATTCCCTTGGGATGCAGGTGAAGTCGCGGCTTAAAGCTATTTATTACCTACCCATAAAAGTAGCTACCTAGATACTAAAAGCAATTAAATGTTCCGAACATTTTGTTACCTAATAATAACTCATATTTACAGTATAGGAATAGAAAGACTGTTGATAAAATTTATCTACTCGAGGTTGATAACGCCTTAATACGCAATGCTTATAGAATAAAAATAGTATTAGTAGGTAAAACAAATGTTGCGATAAAGCGCAATGTCGTTTCAGTTCACCTCGAGAACCATTCGCTCGCCTCCCAGCCGCAATCATACACGGTCACTGAGTCGCCCCACACAGTCGCTGTCTCAGGTTTATGTAGAGCTACAACCTAAAATAAAATAATGCATCAGTTTTTTTTAATCTGGTTTACATTAAAGGGTCTGATTTCAAAAGGCCGTCACACACATACATTCATACATACGATAAAATACACTGGGTCGCAAAAAATCTGGGTCGCTAATAAAAAGTGACAGTTTCTTAGTGTCGAAGCACATGGGCCACATGCCTCAGCCACAAACGCCCCCACGAGAAGCTAGAAGCAGCCACAAGCTGCTTGTGGCCGGTGGCTGCTACATTTTTAAACTCTGTAGAAGAAGGTTTAAACGCTCGAATGGTGTGCGGAGGCGTTTAGTGCCCGGTTCGGGCTAAAATAAGCGAGCAGCAGACAGCAGCATCGATTTGTAGCGTGTTACGGCCACCGACGTCAATCATGTACGGCGAATCCATACAAAATGTATGGAACCTACTGTAAATATGCCGGTGGCGGCGTTTTGTGGTTGTGGCTGGTGTAACGTGTGCGACGACCCTTAAATACATAATGCACCTTGAAAGTGTGCATTTTTAAAACATTTGTCAAAAATTGCAAAAATGACTCGAGTATACTGAGTACTGGTCTGTGACCAATCCAAACAATAGTTTATAATGACAGCTCGGTTTCAAACAAAAACCGGAAAAGTTGGTACCTATTCTTAATGAGGGTGGTGGTTAAGTACATGTAGCCGCAACACAGTGGCGTGCCTGATGCCTTTACAGGGGGCAAGCCAAGGAATCTTGTGAAAAAAAAATCTCGTGCTAGCACGTGTCATCAGTGCAGTAATGCTGATTTTTCTGAATTGCTACACTACTATTAACAAATATAATATTAATAGTAAGTAATAAATAATGATAACAAAAGCTTCACCACAACAACTTTATCATCATACCAATAATCGTGAAGTTTGAATACATGAATAGAAAAAAAAAAATTATTCTAATTCAAATTGTCTATCTTTATTTAAAAATGATTTTCTTACTCCAGCGTAAAAAGTTGGTGAACGTTTTAATTCTAACAGCTGATTCTCAATTGCAATCAAAGATAATTCGGAAAGCCGCTCTTGTTGTCGAGTGCCGGCCGGCCGATTAATTTGAACTTAATTATCTAATGTAAAGTTGAGTTGAGTGTGAAATAAAACAACCGAGTACTAGATACTGATCTAATGTTATCCTAAATTGAACTCTATTGAAAGGAGGGTAAGTAAACGGCGGAGAATCTTAACACCGAATTCTAATTTGACGCCAACGCCATCTAGTTATGAATGTGTAACTAATACATAATTTTTTTGAAATCTTGGTGTTTCAAACACTTGTTCTTTAAAATAATATGTAATATTATTGGCAAATACTCACAAATGAAACAGCGGTAGCTTTTCGTTGTTCGCTTTTTTAAAACACACTTATCACTTAACTGTCGAGAAAGATAACCAACTTTCTATCGGTGGTTTATCAAAAATAAAGAATGAAATAACAGCTTTCAAGTACTTTTGAGAATTTTCATGGCACTCGCGAAGTTATTTGAGTCATACCTACCTGATGTATTCCAAGCATTGTTATTAACTTTTCTGAGAAATATTCAAAATAGTAAAGTTACAAGATTATATTTATCTTTAAAACTCAAACCCTACCTGGCCAATATCAATTCCACACATAATAATATCCACACACAACCACAAGTATAGTTTCCGAATTCATAAACTGTTAAATGACGGAAAACAAAAAAAAACTATCAAAACAATTACGTACAACACGATAACCGATCAAAGCAAATTTGAACTGAGTACTTTTTAGTTCGTACAACTTTACGCGTCATAGAGGGCGCCTCGTATTATATTATGCGTAAAAATTTATGTCAAAAAAAATCATTCATAAATTTACCAAAGCCCAGCTTTTTTTTAGAACAAAATGTTCGACGAGTATTTGCACACAATAACAAATTACACCCACACACACTCAAAATTTGACGTTTTTATATCAAAAGTAGAGATAGAAGAGCAAGCCTCATAAAAGCCTTTGAGGCAGAAAAAGACAACAACACATTAGTGTTCATCTCTTTCTTTTGTTAAGTGTTAGAGTGAGATCGGAGAGATTTCGCTCAGAATGGCATCCTCGCTTCGCCCTGGTATCGTCTTATGAATGATTTTTGAATTCCGCACAACACAGTGGCAACTTAGCGTAACCGCGTAAGCGCGCGAAGTTTAAAGTTTAGATTTTTGTGATAATTAATTGATTGGTCGTGTTCTATGAAGGTGAGGTTTTGGTAGGGCAAGCCGGGCTTTTTGGCTTCTATGGCGGGCACGCCACTGCCGCAACACCGCAACACAACACTTGGTTGGAACGCTAGTTTACAACCGTCTGGTCACCCCTTTTTTTATGGTGGGAAAAAATCATCCAATGACATCCCCTGCTCTTGGGCGGAGCGGAAGATAGTGTCAGACTCTTACTGACTAAAACACCCACCCCGTTCCTTCTAGCCTTCATAACGGGGCTCGAGCTCCCCTTCGGATAACTCTGGCCCCAGTAGGCGCCGTCTGGTCACCCCTTAGATTGGCTTAGATGAAGCGTCCCGGAAATTGTTGGTTACCCTCGAAATTGTAATCGGCTTGGCCGATTAGTGGGTAGGTTAGCCACCCTCTTTACAACCGTACCGATTAATCGGCTAGTCGGCCAAGTCATATTCGGCACATCTTTAAATACCATAAATATGTTTTGTACTTAGTAGGTACCTGTGTGTAACGGGACTTAATTCTATATCTAGTATGTCTGCTTAATTCATTAAACCCCAAGAGAACGCCGGCTTTCGCTCTATCATTGACTTTCCATTGTGTATCTAATAACAGTATTTGATAACTGCAATCGCGAAAGTTAAAACAATATTGGGATTGTGATAAGTAGGTACTTACGTGTATATTTACATAGGTACTAACAATTTTTCAGAAGAAACGTCATGCAATTACCTACCTCAGCTAGATTGACGTGCACTGATTCCATGTTTGCATGAGACAACGTAAGCACAGAGTTCCTTATTGTAGGGAATACTTGTAACAGTTCAGGATAACCTCTCGCTGTTATGAAATTATGCTTTTCATCCACAACCATCAAGACTCTACAAAACAGTAAAATTACATAATTAGGAGTGGCCTGCGGCGGTGCTTAGTAATCTGGTTGCCCAGGCGCAGGTTTTTTACAGTTTCGAAGATATTCAAGATTCTGTTGGAGTAACGTTTGCGCGTATAAGTACTGGATCTCTGAAATGGCCATGCGCATTTTTATAGTCTTCTGTAGATGGTTTTATCTTTATTATAAACTAGCTGTACCCGCGCGGCTTCGCTCCCGCTCTTCCCTACTTCAGCCTACTATACCCTACTCTACCCTACTATACCCTACTCTACCCTACTCTACCCTACTCTACCCTACCCTACTCTACTCTACTCTACCCTACTCTACCCTACTCTACCTTACTCTACCCTACTCTACCCTACTCTACCCTACTTTACCCTACTCTACCCTACTCTATCCTACCCTACTCTACTCTACCCTACTCTACCCTCCTCTACCTTACTCTACTCTACTCTACCCTACTCTACTCTACTTTACTCTACCCTACTCTACCCTCCTCTACCTTACTCTACCCTACACTACCCTAATTTCCATTTTTTTTTACATAAGAACCTTCTCCTCATAATAACGAACACAACAAAAAAAAATTTAGCGAAATCGGTCCAGGCGTTGTTGAGTTATGCGCTTACCAACACATTTTGCGATTCATTTTTATATTATAGACTAGCTGTGCCCGCGCGGCTTCGCTCCCGCTCTTCCCTACTTCAGCCTACTATACCCTACTCTACCCTACTATACCCTACTCTACCCTACTCTACCCTACCCTACTCTACCCTACTCTACCCTACTCTAACCTACCCTACTCTACTCTACCCTACTCTACCCTCCTCTACCTTACTCTACCCTACACTACCCTACTCTACCCTACACTACCCTAATTTTCGTTTTTTTTTTCCATAAGAACCTTCTCCTCATAATAACGAACACAACAAAAAAAAAATTAGCGAAATCGGTCCAGGCGTTGTTGATTTATGCGCTTACCAACACATTTTGCGATTCATTTTTATATTATAGATTAGCACTAATTATTTAGTATGAATAAGTAGTACCTAAATCAAGACATCCCACTTTTCTATATATTTAAAAAATAGAGAAATATTAGATGCTCAGAAAATTTTCTGGTTTCAAATTGAACGAAGCAATGATCTTTTATTATTATTGGCAAAACATTCAGTTAATAAATCTAGAAGAAACTTGGTGGATCAATGGTCAAAAACAAAAACATTGTTGCATGCGCTAATCGCGCAGGTTGCGTACAGGTTACTGGTTATGAAAATAAATTCACAAATATACTATAGAAGGTTGAAAGCTACGAAATAACGTAGAAATCAAGCCAATTCAGCAGCAATAGTAGCAGTCAATTGTACCAATTCTTTAGATCTATTAGGTATAAGACTTGTCAATTGAAGTAATGGACGGGTTATCCAAGTGCTGTTGCACTTTAATATTTTATCAATGGTTCAAAAAATACGAAAGTAAGTAAACCATGTTTCGGATTACAGTTAAAAAAAAATAGCGCAATAGGCGTATCCATACAAACCTGTCACGTAGCCACCCATCTCTGCATCCCAAATAAGTACATTCAACCGTGTCCAGTACAACAGGCGCGCACGACTTAATCGGAAAAACATTGATATTTTTCAGAACTCCGACTTTTTCCCATGTTTCTGGTAACTTCGTTGGCTTATCCTGATACAGACGATACGCTAAATAAGCACCGCCAAGAACACCAGCGGCAGTTATTGAAGCTGTCACGTATATTGGAACTGAAAAAAACGATAGAGAGGGTAAGTAGCAGTCTATGTTATACACCGTTAAATTTTAATCGTTTTAATCCCGTGGAGGGTCGATCCGGTACATGAAACACTACCGATTTGTAAAGATAAAATTAAAAAATAAAGTACCTTTTTTTCAAAACTCTTATTACCTCTAATGACCTGTAGTTAAAGTCGGCGTTGCGTACAAACTACCTACAGGTCATTGAACTCGCTCAGCTGACGTTTTCTTAAAGAAATTAATAAAACTCTTATTACCTCTAATGACATGTAGTTAATAGTCGGCGTTGCGTACAAACTACCTACAGGTCATTGAACTCGCTCAGCTGACGTTTTCTTAAAGAAATGAATTTCGTACATGCGTAAATTAATACGAGTTTTGAAAAAAAGGTACTTTATTTTTTAATTTTATCTTTAAAAATCGATAGTGTTTCATGTATCGGATCGACCCTCCACGGGATTAAAACGATTAAAATTTAGCGGTGTATATGCTAAGTAGCCTGATTCACGTAAAATCAAACAAGCCAAATATCGTTGAAGTTTTATAGTCATTCGATCGAAGTCCTATCCAAAAGCGATACTCACGATCTATGAACTTATTTCAAGTTACATTAATAAGTATTCTACCAGGATAATGTAATACACATTTTTTTTAATCGACGAATTTCAAATGACTTTAAAATCGGTGTCGTTCAAACTCGATTGATAGATGGGAATACGGAAATGGTCTAAACGACTAAATCGCTACGATATCGTTACGGTTTTCATTACGTGAATCGGGCTACTGGTCATACCGTGTCTGGCCATCAGCCCCGGATCTACGATTTTTTCGAACCGGGGCAAAACCTTGATACTGGCGCCCCCTCCCTTCACTGTATGAGAAGAACTGTTAATACTGCCAATGAGTAGCATTTTTGTGAATTTATTAAAGGATTATTATTTTAACAAATGGTTAAAATAATAATCCTTTAATAAATTTAAACTTTTTATTATCTAATAACTTTCATTTGTGACATAAAACAGAAACACAGAAAAAATATATAACCAGGAAAGACTACAACTTTACACGGCGTGCTTTCTTTTCTGCGAAAGAATCTAGAATATATGATTTCACTAATAAATTACTTATTTTATTAATGCTGATTACTCGCAAACGCAATCAACCACATAAACAAACAGTGTTGTCACTTGACGTTCAACTGTTTGAATTTGTTCGGCTCGGCTCGTATAGATATGTGACGGGGATTCCCCTTGGCAGAAAGATCACGGACACTACGCACGCGTTCAAAAATTTACTTGATCTGTTAAGATGCGTTTATAAATCACTTAGTATGTGTTCAAAAACTAACTGGGCGTATGGAAATAGAAAAGTTTGTTTTTCAAACATATTATAATAAGATTCGATTACTTGATAAAAACCTATGAGATTGTTGGAAAAGAGGATTCATTTGTTCGATATTTCGAATTCTCGTCTCAAGGATTTAGCGCCCCCATGAAACTGCCGCCCAGGGCAAGTGCCCCGGTTTGCCCCCCCTTAGATCCGGCACTGCTGGCCATACTGGTCATCTACAAAGTACTAGATGGCTAGACTGCATGAAAGTTATTGGTGACACCTAGTTGCTGCTTGGCTTCTGTAAGGCTGAACGCAAGGGTTGTGTTATTTTGATGAAAGCAAGCGGTCCTAAATCGCAACTCACCGCTGTGCTAACGCAGGATAATTTGATTACGATCTTGTTTTGTCTGTGCAATTAGAGACAAAGTTATCATGTTGAATATCTTCTCGAGATTTATTATGAAGGACAACACGTAAACACGTTAGAGCATGTCTCTGCCTGGGAGAATCAATCCGCCATATTATCTGTAGCTGTTCTCGTTTATATTAGAGTTTTGTTTCTGCACTTAATCCATGGTGAACTATTGTGCGTGGGCCATGGCAGGCTGGCTGGAGGCAATCATTTAGCTTGTTCAATCCAGCCTATCTTTCTTTAAAAGCAGATTAGGCCTCCCAGGTTCATCAGGGTGTCTGTGAAGTAGTTAGGTGAAGTTCCTAAGATGTACCATGGCAGTGACACCTGTCCAGTCAAGGAACACATGCGCAATTGTGTAAGGTGAGGGTTTTATTTAGATAAGGGTTTTATTTCGATGTGGCATGGCCTCCATGGCTTGCCTTCATCCGCCATGGAGGCCATGCCACATCGAAATAAAACCCTTATCTAAGACGCTCTTGAATTTCCTTAGCGGTCTGGATATTTTGATATTGAGGTCATTGGAGAAAACACAGAGTCCCGTTCCAGCAGGGTTCGAAAAAATCCGATTTTTATAATAAATATAAAAATCCATTTTTATATAATATATATATCGGATATAATATCCAGGCTAAGAAAAAGAAGCGAATTTAATTCTGTAAGCGGATTAAACACTTAAAAATGTGAAAGGAAATTGTAAAATAATCTATATTATAATTATGACAAATCACCACATTTTACATTCAAAAAAGGTAAACAAAAGGATTAGTGTTTATTTGAGAAAGAATTTTTTAATGAACACTTATATAGCAAGTACCTATTATTGTAATATCGGAGCTGCAGCTGTATTACTCGTAAAACAAACCGTATGAGTTATGAAATTAAGGTTTGAATTTCAATAAAAAGCTAACCGTACTGGTAAGATAAAGGTCCCCAACTTTAAATTTAGAGGTTGCCATTTTGGGAAAAAGTCTAAATTATTCTAGATTGTAGTTTTTCGCTACGTGTTGCCAGGTTAAACATTAATCTCCAAAATTTTTAGTTCAGAAGACAGGAAAAAATCAATGGATATTTAACAAGATAAAAATCAACTGATATACATCATGACACGGAACAGTAAAAACAGTTTTTACTCGTGCATCATGATATATATCCGCTGATATATATCGGCGAACCCTGCGTTCTAGTGTCTGTCTCTGTGAGTGTAGAGCCTCAACTTTCTGGCCCTGAGTAGTCATACACTTCCTCTGTTGTCTTGTCTTTGGAGATTTTTTGCTAGGTTCATCATTTTTTTTTCTGTGCGAAATCATCTAATTACTTCTCCCGCTCTAGGGCGGCAGAAGTAACACGCCCTGTGTTAGACTTTTACTGACTGGTGATTCCATCATGGAATCATCTGCTGTCGTTTGAGACGTAGCATCTACCATTATCCGTGTGTTTGATTCTGGTGTATTTACTTAGGGTGCCCGATATACTCAGCCTGAATTTCGCCAAGGCTGCTTCCTCCCACACTGTAAGATGCAGTGGTGGCAGTCCTAACATCGCTGGCAGGGTAGCGAGTCTGGTCCTCATATTGTTACTAATCGCTTCGTAAGCGAGCTGTTGTAGTTTTTCAAGGTATTTTTGAGCTATCCTCAGATTGGCCCGTCCTGGGTCACCAGACAACCGTATGTGATGATCGGTCAGATGGTTGTGGACTGTGGTCATAGATATAAAGTGGTTTATGTATAGCCAGAGAGAGAGTGACTTTTCGGATATTGTCCAACTTTGGCTTAGCATGCGACTGCATTGCCACATGGATATATCTACTGGCTTTTTTGGTGGTGTACTCGCCACTCAATGTGTTTTGTCCACTCCAATGCTTGTCCAAGACCATGCCCAAGTTCTTGGCCACAGTTCATAGGCTAGGGCAATTCCGAAAAATCATAGTAGTAGTGTTAGCAAATTCCATTTCCTGGTGAAGAAAACCAGTTGGATTTTGGTGGCGTCCACGGCCAGTTAGTATTAGTATTCTTTGCAAAAGTCCTGTACTATTTTCAAGGCCGCATGAGTTTGCAGTGTGCTTACGTGAGTTGAGGTTGTCTTCGACCAAGTTCTATATAGTGGTGTAGTATTTTTAAGTTTTTTTTTCTATTGCCGATGAGTTGAAATTGAAACGATGTACGTGATTTTTTCTTACCACATAGCATCCTTCTTCAAACCGTAAATAGTAAAATTCTTAACACCACCAATAATTGTCATGTGCAATGTTAAAACTTTACTGACGATAAGTAGGTATATGTAAATTAATAAAAGCACCAGCTTATTGGTAGATCATACAGTAAATAAAAAGTGTCAACAGTAGATAGCAAGATATCTAAGTAGACAGAAGGATGCCTCTTAGATTGTAATATTTAGGTTAAATAGTATGAATGTATTTTAATAAAACTTTTCTATGTTTCAACAGTAGTTATCAAGATAACTAAGTACCTACAATGCGTTCCAAATAAGAAAATGACCGATTTTCAATACACTTACTCGAAAACTGGGTCTTATCGCACTACGAATAGGTTCAACATGACATGTTTATCACCCTCGTGTTTTTTTTTAATTTATCATAACAAGGGCTTTTTTCATTTCTATTTCGTCACGGTCAACCGTGATTATTGTTTTTTTTTAAAGCAAAAAGGTGGATAATTTTAAGGTTGTTTTAATATTTAATGAAAATTAAAATTGTGTTTTATGAACAGAATATCATGAATAAATAAGATTATTTATACAATAATTTGTTAAACAAATTAACATTAACTTTGTTCTAAATTCAAAAATATTTGAATTTCTATTTTTAATATTAAGTAGGATTTATACGGTTTGATACCTTTGCTTCTTCTTCAATCTGCAAAGGTAAAGCGCGGGAAAAAAGTCTATTATATTATAATTTTGAATTTAAGATTTAAAGAGAATTCTTTAGATGGTGCCGGCGCCGTCAGATATTGTGATTAAGTAAAAAAATACTCTAAAATAAAATGTAAGTATGGCAACTTTGGAAAAGTTTCTTCTCTACAAAATGAACAAAAATGCGTCGTAATTTTCAGAGAAAGTAAGTATTTCTTCGTAAGTGTATTGAAAAACGTCGCTTGATACACGTGGAGATTTGTCACTGCTGCACTCGGCTCCATAACAAAGAGAATTTCGCCTCGGTTGCAATGACAAAATAATAAAATAAAATAGTACATTTTGATACAAGTGGGGAAACCACTTGCATCAAAATGTACTATTTTACGCAATGTTATGCCGTCATAGTTATCAAATCGGAAAAATTGTATATGGTGAGCAAAACAACAAGTTTCTTTACGAACCGTACCTACTTATCAATCAACATTTGGTAGATCAAGGTTTATTGACTTTCTTATTCTTATTTGGAATGCTTACAAAGTTACAAAGTTTAGGTAGGTTATATAATTATTATGAATGTATTTTTTTTATATAACTTTTCTATGTAGGTACCTACCTATCATTTTATCTACGTAAGTTACCTACTTGCCTACATCCTTCATTAGATAAATAGTAAGTATAAATAGGTACTTAGGTATCTATTTAACTTTATTTCATATGCATAGGAGGGCTTCTACATTGCATATTTACATATTATTGTTTAGACTTGTTTACTTCACGTAAGTATGTAAAGGTGCTACCGGGGCCGCGATAATCGACTAAGTTGTGTTGTATTGAGAAAAGTATCTACATATTTACAATCACAGGTCACTTCACCCTAGTCGGGTTGTAATGGGCATGGCCGGTTCCGCAAATAACTAATTTTTATTGAACGATGGTTAAGGTTAAATATTTATAGTAGGTACGCTCTCTAATCTGTGATAATATTTATTAACAGAACATCTCTCAAGAGTAACGAATAAATAGAAAATAAATGCAAATTAAAAAAAAAAATTATTTGCAATGTATAATTTCTATAAAATATAGTTTCTTACCGTGATTGGACATTGTGAGGAGTAATTAATGTAACGGAAAAAACACGAAATTCCGGTTATCACTCGATGTTTAGGGCTTAGACTGACTGAAGGACAGAGTGCCGTCGCGTCGCAGTCGACTACCGAGGCCGCGCGCTGCTATTAAACTAGCTTGATAAATTGAATAACTTGGATTGTATCGGTAGTGTCAAAAGTGTCGTATGCGGTTTGCGCAAACATACCAATGTTTACAGTACGATTATGATGTTTGGCGTTGTTCTATATTCTAAAATGTTTTTATTAGATTTTTGTAGAAAAATAGATGCGGATTGCTTTCCAAACTTTACCTACATTTTGATAGCGTATTTTACCTACGACTTCATGTCATCTTTGAAAATATTCACACTCCATAGTTTATTGACCTCTGAGGTCATGCAGCAATATTATGTAACAGATATTTTTGCATTAATACAGTGGAGAAATAGGTTCCTACCTATTTGATTGGATCTTTGTCCCTTACAACTTGATTTAATTTTATAGGATGATTAGAGTATGGTGATTGAGAGTATGGACAGAAATATTATGTAGGTAGGTAGGTACCTACCTAACCCACCTACATAATATTTCTGTCCATACATTGTTCAAAATAACATTAGACTTATGAAAACCTTTTATTACTGTCCGTTCAACCGACTTTGACTTTTATTACGTTAGTAGCATGAGAAATGACGGCTGCAGTAAATAGTTGGTATGGTAACCACTTTTTCGCTTTTAATTCTATTCACGAAATAGAAGACAAAACTCGGTTGAACAGACAGTAAAAAGGTTTCTTTAAATGTCTAATCTTAACGCGAATAGGGTATAATAATTATAATCAATAATTTGTGTTAATAGGTACATGATATTTTAGGTAGGTTCTAGTTATTATATTTTATTTCTGTAAAGTGAACTTAGAAATGAATCTTATTAATGAACTACCAGCTTATCTTTTACATTTTTAGCTAGGTACCTACCGAAGTGCTGAAAAACACTTGCGCGATACTTGGCAAGGCCCATGGCCCACATGGAGTACCTTTTTTTTTTTTTAATTTATTTCTCTCATAACTTTTAACAATATTGTTTAACATATTTTTTTTAACCTACCTACACATGTTTTGGCAAAAATTATGATAATGACTTACTGAATAATAGTGAATAATAATTACCAGTCATTACTTATTCAGTCATTATCATCATTTCTACACCACCTAACGCGGACAGGTGTGTGTGTTGAGTGCTGTAAGTAGCAGTAAATTATGCACCGGAACCAACTCAGCTAAATGGATTTTGTCAACTCTGCACAACGTATAAATCTCTGACTAAATATAAATATCTATTTATATTTAGTCAGAGGTATTTTTTGTGGGTTTTATGTCATTATTAACTGCTCACTGGCCAACACAATTTACAAAAGAATAAGCTGTAGGTAGACGCAAATTATTTTGATTGTGTTAGGTAGGTATCTACCTACCTGTAATAAATGAACTTTTATATATTCAGAAAGAAAGAAGAAAGAAAGAAAGAAAAAGTGTTTATTCACGTCAAACATGACGCATACCATAACAAAATAAAAACAATATCGACTAAAAGTAGCACGTAAGATATGCGTCACATCCGCGCAAAACGGCCAGCGCTCAGCAAAATGCTGGGGCTCATAAAAAACAGAGCCACAGCGCTGATTTTCAGCACCAGCCGTCGTCGACGATGAGACGCCGATCGGTCAGCAATGATTGCAATCAATTAAAAAATAAACAAATTAAAACTTAAAATAACAATAGAAAAAATAAACAAATTAAAACTTAAATTATCAATAGATCCAACAGTAACCTTAATTATACAATAAAGAACACAAATTGACTAACAAACAAGAACTAGTCAAAGAATATTTGTTCAGCAACATTATACTTTAATCTTACATTTACTAAATTTCAGGTGTAGATTGTGTAACTAGGGGACAAAGCAGTGTCTTTAAGTCGCGGGCGGCATGTTGAATTCCGAACGAAACGAAGGTTGCTGATTTTAATATGAGTGAGGGATGTATATAATTAACTCCCAAGCATAGCGAGGGAGTTAATAAAGAAACCTGAGTGAAGTGAGGAATTCAAGCCGCCCAAGACAAAGACAGCTTTATCCCCATGTTGCATACTCTACTTTTTACACCATCTGTGAGATAATTAAAAGACAATTTGGTCGACCAAATCATATATGTTAGAGAAACATAAGTATTTTATATACAAATTCATCAAACACAAAATTCACTACTCCAAGATTATATAGTTTAAATTTTCTGTAACGCTCCTGTCAGTAAGCACGTTTTATTCTATTTTCTTTTTTTTGTTAGTGGCCAGTTTGAATTTCGAGTCAAGTTGTTCGATGCCATGGACGTAGGTACATTTTATTTCACAATGTTGTCGTTTTTTGATGTTCCAAATTCAAATCTCATTATTCCCTAGGGATCGGCCATACTGCATTATCTCCCTAGGGATAGAACGACTTGCTTTATGGGTGGTTTGTTTGTCGTATAAAACGACATAATTGAGCAGGTGGGGTAAAAAATATTTTTTTTACACCAGCTGCTCGATAATGTAGTAGTGAATTTTGTTTGTTTCGAAACTCGAAACATTGATAGTTAAGATTAACTTGTAACTATTAAATTGTCTATTAATTATCTCACAGATGGTGTAAAAAGTAGAGTATCGAACACGGGGATAAAGCTGTCTTTATCTTGGGCGGCTTGAATTCCTCACTTCACTCAGGTTTTTTTATTAAATGATTCGGGAGTCAATTATATAAATCCCTCACTTGCGTTCGGGATTAAAATTAGCAACCTTCGTTTCGTTCGGAATTCAACATGCCGTCTGCGACCTAAAAACACTGCTTTATCCCCTAGTCACGTAATCTACTATTGCCACTCTGCTTGGAGCGAGGAGTGTCAGACTTACGTACTAAAACCTACTTAACAGTTGCCCTTTGCGTTCTAGGGTCCCGGTAACTTTTGTTTGGAAAAATCCTGTAAAACAAAACTTATTTTTTGGTTTGTCTCCGTGACCGTAAGCGTGCGAACCACGAACCAATATCGACAGGGTAGTCTATGCGCCACTCTCACACTTACAGCTTCACAGCATATTATATTATACCCTTTGGAGGTATGCGGAACAGAGAGTAAAGTCCCACATGCCTCCATTGACAAGGGAGGATCCTCCGACCCGACAGGTGTTATAGTCTGGTGGGCGACTGCCCGATAGATGATTTCGGGCTGTTATATGTTCAAATCGCGCGGAGAACTGTGAATGCGCGATGCAGGATTTCGTACTTTCTTCGTAGTTCTTATGTGGCGCCATAGATGTCGCTACACACATAACACAGCATATTATACTAGTGGTGGGTCGTCGACGTTTTTACAGTCGACGAAACGAGACTGGTATACCGTTCACGTTGAACTAGTTCATAAAACAGTTTAATTTTCAACTAGTTTACATTGTAGACTGAATAGCGTTTCGTAATCACTCGTTCAGTCGAGTCGTTCCATTCAGTTGTTCCGTTTCGTCGTATGTCGTCGACTAGAATGCGAAACCAAGTTGATGCTTACAATGTCGTTCATGAGTAAACAGGTTTATTCGTTAACTGTAAACCAGTCGAACAGTTGACGGCAAGAAAACAGTCTAAAAAAACCGTTCGTTCATTCAACGCCCACGCCTATATTATACCATGCATGATGCATGTCATGTAACCGTATTTCGTGTGTTCATCTAAAAATCTGAAATAGTCGAGTAATGGAAAGCTTGGCAATGAAAAAAAATGTCATTCAAATGGCAACATACAACTGAAATGTCATAACTGTCTTGTCAACGTGTAACCCGTACCGTGGTGGTATTTTGCGAGTGATAGAATGGTTTAAATAATTTATTCGTAAAATGTGCAATTTGTACCGAAGTTAATAGTGCACAATAATCACAAAAATAATTAACGTAATACTGAAAATATTTAATATTAACTATAAACATGGTTTTATTGGGTAATGATGAGGTAAGCATCGTTTACTACAACTAAAATATTTCTCACATATTCCAATAATTATCTAAAGCAATTCTTGTTTTCAGTTTCTTGTGGAGCTGACAAAATTGTTTCAAAAAGCTCGCACAGCGGGCTCAATTACTATGACTATGAAAAGATGTAAGTATAAATTAGTTGAGATTAATTTTGCTTGTAATGGTCTACTTTAACATGTTTAATTCTTGTCACAGATGATGGTCGAACTAAACCGGAACCTCGTGATGGAAAGCCAGTAGTGAAAAATCCAGAATACAAGTGTTTGGTTCGGGCACAATCAAAGAGTAAAAAAATTTCAACAGTTGTAGAGCAACGAGATGTGGAGACATTCAGTACTGCATATTCCAATTTACTGAAAACAAGCGTAAATGGATTAAAACGTTTGAAAAAGCCGAAGAAAAAAGCGATGGCTACACAGTAATCATGCTTCGAAGCAGACAATGTGTCAAGACTGAAAATTAAGTGTGCATGTAGTGTTACGAATAAAATGTGAACTTTGTTATTGAATACACCACCGTAAGGTCCTAGCTGGTAGGATGAGGTCCATTGATGTGTGCTCTTCTCTCTCTGTGAGATCTGAAGAGTTGGAGTCTTGCCTGCAGTTGCTAGTGATGCAGTCGCAGTCATTGACCATCTGTCCAATGCACCTGATTTTTATATCATTCATACTTTATGTTATGTTCTCCGAATAAAGCTTTATCAGCAGTGCTGTTGTATTATTTTATTTTGAAAGATTTTGTTTTATATCTGAACAAAAATATGGGAAATATGAAAATACAGACAATGATCATACAAACTTTATTAAATATAGAATAATATGAGTTGAAGATTATGAGTTAACAATTACAATGATATCACAATATGAGACCAATACATTTTTGTAATTAATACAATCAAAATAAGAACTGAATTTAAAAAAATATGATAGTTACTTATAGTTGTATCACTTTTCAAAATATGTATATAAATATTTGTTTTTATTATTTAAATGAGTTAATCAATCCTTAATTTATGCAAATTATTAAACATCCCATCAGAAATAATACTGGTTATGAATTATAAATGTGGATAGTCAGGATTGAAAACGAAAGATAAATCATTTAAAAAATCTTGTATCACATTCGAAAATGCAAGGGCATTATTCCTTCTAGTCAAATCTGAGTATCTTCAGTTTTTAGAATATGGTTTAAACATTTTTACACCTAATCAAGAATTTTGTTTTAAATACCAACAAGACTCCTGAATAATAATCTAGGTCGGGAGTAAAAATCGATATCGCTTTAGCCATATTGCATCAAGACCTTAGGCCTTTAAAATTCCTTTTTAACATTATATATTATTATATGTCTTACAGATACAAGCACCCAAATCGAATTAGTATTATATTTACATTTCACTTCTTTTCACATAGCTAAAGACCAAAATAATTTTGGTCACAAGGGATGCAGGAGGAAAGTGGGGAAAATGAATGGAATATGAACTTTAATTTGTATGTAATAATAGCTCCCAGTTTTTTCCTTTTGCCACTTCACCATCGTCCAATTTTGTCCCATTTATACCTGCATCCCCATTGACCTCATGTTTACAGTTTCTATATTTGTCTTTTTTTTCTTTCATTACAAGATAAACCTTATGTCATTGATAAAACAGTAACTCAACGCGCAGATTGCGTGTACACGAGGCTAGTATTCACTAAGATAGCAAGCTAGTATTCAATACCTTATCCGGGCGTACCGACTATCATGACTTGTCACTAGCCAAAGTTGGAGTGCCCTAAATGCCTTTACACCTGCACTTCGAAGGACTTAGGCCCCTCGCCCAGTGGTTTTTCGTAGCGATGCTGCCGCGCGTTGCGTAAGAGCGCGACAGCAGCGCTACTGACGTGCTTTAGTCGTAGGTATTTACAAGTGCGATAACAAGATGCCAATTGACGTGCTAAAAAGTCGCCGTGGGCGAGGGGCCTTAATGAATACCACCGATGGTGTAGTTATCGTAGCTACCTACCTCGTCAAGAGAGTATTATTTTCTTGGCCACCTACTGGGTTGTCAACAATTTCAAAAAAAAGGAAACTAGAATGGTTTATATGATGCTAGGTTTGAAGCCAGTATCATTGGAGGGACTAAAACGACAGAATGACATAATAGAAAAAAAAAAATCACCCAATTTTTACGTTACGCAAAAGAAAACGCAAAAAAATATGATGTTTAGGTACATGATTGTATTTTTATCTGACTTCAAAACGGAGGATCGCAATTTGGTTGTATGTTTTTGTTTGTAATTGATTTGGAAAATACTTTTTTTACTTGATAGAATATACCAATAGATCGGTCCCATTTATTTTATCGAAATCTAGTAGTATGCTGATGGAATCGATGAGCCTACTTAAATTGGGGGATAACTTTACCTAGCAGTGGAACAGTATAGGCTATTAAAAAAAAAAAAACTATCTTGGCTTGGAATACTAAAATACTAGTCTCGCATAACCCGGGCAATGAATTGTAGTGACTGCATAGTAACATTTTCATGTTATAGAACATTTTTGGAGGTGAGTCGTTTGAGGCAGGCGTTCCTAACTTGGTCGTTGCCGATTCTCTCGGCCTCCTGCAGCACTCTACGGAGGTCGTTCGTCCGATCATTGCGCGCGGCAAGAATGTAGGCGCTACTGACGTTGTGACATACTAAGTAGCAGGATATCTGGAAAATAAATTAATGTTCAAATAATATTATAGTATCTCATTTGGATTGCAGAATATAAAAATCAATGAGTGCTATAATAGACTCAAAGTAGACATATCCTAACTAATAATCAAATTGGAAAAGTAAGTGTCTGTCTTTTACCTTTTCACTCCTAAACCGATGATCATGAAATTTTGCATAGGTACACATAGCCAAGGGTACAAGAAGGACATATGGTGCTTTTTATCCAGAAAAATAGTATTATTCTAGAGGAAAATAAAATAACTTTCAGCGGTCACAAATGCTATAGGACGCTAGATGGCGCTACATGTCTTTGAATCATAATTGAACTAACACACATAATATTCTAGTCGAAAGTTTGTATGTGTGTGGCTTTGTTATTTTTTCACGCTCAAACGGCTGAACAGATTTAGATGAAATTTGGTTATAGCTTATATCCTGAATTTACGCAAATGTTTATTATAAAGCCGGAAAGTAATATTTAGCAGAAGTATTCAAAAGAGATAGTTTACCATTAACCCTCTCATATAATAAAGAGAACACCCAAAGAACTAAGCTTGTCATGCTATAAAAAATCCTTGTATCGTATTTTCTGTGGTCGATGGCCTCTATAATTAAATTGGGTTATCTCTATTTTAAAATCAGTCCACACTGTAATCAAATAAATACTAATGTCTGGTGAACTTATGTCCTACTTATCAGTGAAGGTATACAAAGGTCCTAAGTGTTATCTAACCTTTACAGTAACACTGTGTATGTCTCCAATAAGGATCTCTGCTTGTTCATCGAACAGTTGACCCCGGGACTCGCAGCGAGCCACCACCGCGCTTACTCCAGACTCCAATACTTGATCGCTCATTAAACTGTAAAAATAGAAAACAGATGAAAAAATAGTACCTTTTGGCACATAATATGATAAAAAAAAATGAACATAGATAGCGATAGTGAGATAGCGGTCAAGCTCAAACCTATCAACAATATAAAAAAATACATTGGGATATTTTCATCTTATTTGACCACTATGTCATTTGATACTTAACGATTCGACGAGACACGACGTCAACGACACAGTATACGCTTCCCTATATCATCGTTTATATTTTCGCTTGAGACGCCAGTTACCTAGTGATTAATCTTGTTGAACTCTCGTCTATTTGTGTATAAAAGGCGTAAAACCTATATTTATGCGTATATTTAGACTCGGATGTTATATTTGGCGAATAAGGTGGATTTTGAAGGAATAAAGTGAATTATCTGATTTCCGCATGTAAAACAATAAAAAAAAACGCTAGCGCTTTTTAGATATTAAAATTTGATAGCAAGAAAAAAAAATTGCGAGCGCATAAAATAGCGTGTTTCTTTTTTTATATATAATTTTTTTTTTTTACTAAATAAAGCCTCAATTAAAATAAACTAATAATATTGACATAACTGAAAATGGCCACGAACAGTCCGTATCATTCAACTTAATAGAACCTTGTTTATACTTATTACTGTTGTGAAAGTGTGAAACATGCCTAGCGCATATCAACAAACTATGGTAGGAAGCTACACCGCTTGGCAGTCAAATGAACAGAACTGATTAAAAAATTACCTAGCTGCGGTTTCTTTGGAAGATCGTATACATTTGGCTAATGTCTTGACTTCCATAAACCTGTCGGAGTGCACCAGAAACCTCGCTACGTGGATGTAGATGTTCATGGAGTCCAGCTTATGTTCCGTGATGATTCTGAAAACAAAAATAAATTGATTGTTGAACTGTATAGTCAGGTCCCTGTCTTATTGCGAATGTCTTAGGCATTGGTAGACTCGAACTTAATAGCCGCTACGAACATTCATGCAAAATTATGTGACAGCAAATGTGAAAAGATGGGTAATGTGCATCAAAATTCAAATATTTTTATTTCACATATGTAGGCCACATGGACACTTATAAAACGTCAGAAGCTAGTGCACGGTTCCAAATTGGTCGTTTCTAGAAAAGGGAATAAGTTTGGATCGTATCATTATGTAGACGATCTAAGCTAGATAGCAAAAATAATGAATTTTTGGTCGGCAAAAACGGACTTCGTCGTAGTGAAGAGACTAATACTAATTTTGGATAAAAGCCTTTTTTATAGGCTTTATAGTCCCATTGGACATAACATGAAAGTATAGGCAGTTGCGTAGCTAGGTGTGGGCGAAGTAGGCCTTCACCCATGGCCTCAACCAGAGGGGCCTCGCGTGTGCGAGGGCTCTAAAGACGAATGTTTTGTTTTATAATTTAAAGGTCCGCGCTTGACCGATATTTCACCGGATAGTAAGCGACGATGTGTTCGAACACTGGGTTGCGACAGTCGCTGTCTAGTTTTCGAATTTATAAAAGAAAAATGCCTCGCTGATGTGCCTTCGCCCACGTCTAAATTAGTCCACTCTACGCCTCTAAGTATAGGTATTACTTACTTGATAGCCAACTCGAATCCTACTTCAATAGTAGGACCACTGGCCAACACAACGGCGACAAGTCTTATTTTATCCGTATTGGACCCGAACAACGTCAGCGGTCTTACATCCGTGCCCTCGGACTCCTTCCGTCCGCTCTGTATGGGTATCGCTTCGTTTAGGACCTTCTCCGTTAGTCTTCCACTTGCTTCACACGATGATAGATATTTTGCAAGTTCTATTTGTCGCGTGATTGAGGTCATTAGGTTATCTATGGTAACTTTGTCCAGGTTGAAGTGGAAAGATCGGGCGTCACTTGTTTCTGAAAGTAATTGAAAAAAGAAACTTGTTATTACTTTGGTAACTTACTGAAAACATCATATTCTACAATTTAGAAAAGTTGGTATAAGTGCAAATAGCAAAGGAAATCTGTAAATAAATAGCATGTTTATAATATAATATTTTTGTCGCTGTGGGCTCTCAGGGCGCTGCCAACCGTGCGGTGAACGGTCAACAACAGGACGGCAACGTCACAAGCAACACGTGTGCAATTGCGCCCTTATTCTTTAGAGTACTTGCAACATTACAATAAGTTGAGTACTTACTGGTAGGCACAGGCACACAGTGTCCCAGATGGTGCAAGGCGGCAGACAGGTGGTGCTGCCTGGCGTGCAGCACGGAGTAAAGGCGCGCGTGGGAAGGCGCGGGGCGCGCGTACAGCAGCACCAAGTTGAGTACTTACTGGTAGGCACTGGCACACAGTGTCCCAGATGGTGCAAGGCGGCCGAAAGGTGGTGCTGCCTGGCGTGCAGCACGGAGTAGAGGCGCGCGTGGGAGGGCGCGGGGCGCGCGTACAGCAGCACCAAGTTGAGTACTTACTGGTAGGCACTGGCACACAGTGTCCCAGATGGTGCAAGGCGGCCGACAGGTGGTGCTGCCTGGCGTGCAGCACGGAGTAGAGGCGCGCGTGGGAGGGCGCGGGGCGCGCGTACAGCAGCACCAAGTTGAGTACTTACTGGTAGGCACTGGCACACAGTGTCCCAGATGGTGCAAGGCGGCCGAAAGGTGGTGCTGCCTGGCGTGCAGCACGGAGTAGAGGCGCGCGTGGGAGGGCGCGGGGCGCGCGTACAGCAGCACCAAGTTGAGTACTTACTGGTAGGCACTGGCACACAGTGTCCCAGATGGTGCAAGGCGGCCGACAGGTGGTGCTGCCTGGCGTGCAGCACGGAGTAGAGGCGCGCGTGGGAGGGCGCGGGGCGCGCGTACAGCAGCGCGCACGTGGCGGCCGCGCGCGCGTGCTGCCCGCTGCCGCACTGTACCGCGTATAGCGCTTCTAGCCGCTTAGACATCTCTAGCGTACGGCAGATGTGCATTATGTATTCCTGGAAATTTAAATTTACTCAGATTAAAGTAAATCTCACAACCCAAAGAGAAATGGAAAGGGTCTCTCTGGACTCGGAGTTTCTTTGCGTGATCACATCAGAAATGAAGATATCCGCAGGAGAGTCAAGTTTACAGGCATACCCCGAAGAATCGCCAAACTTAAGTGGTAATGGGCAGAGCACATTGCTTGCAGAACAGATGGTCGATGTGAGATTCTGGAGTGGCGATCACATACCGGAAGACGCAGCGTTAGAAGGCCTCTCACTAGGTGAACCGATAACCTGGTGAGGGTCGCAGAAATCCGTTTGATGCAGGACGCATAACGGTCATTATGGCGACTCTTGGGAGAGGCCTATGTCCAACAGTGGATGGATGTCTTTCAGCTGAAATGAGGGTGATGACGGTGGGACCCGTAATATCCCGTAACTTTCAACTAAAACAAGGGGGTAGTGAGAATATCGAAACCGAATTTGAAAGCGGAAGCGGAGATAGAAGGTTCAATTGAAACACTTCTACTAATAAAAAAACTTCTATAAGTGTACATGAAGAGCGCACTCACATTTTGAAATACGAAATAAAACGTCAAGTGAAAGAGTTCTAATCGACATAAACGTGTTTGTATGAGTAACTCCGGTACAAATGCCCATAAAAATTTATCGGAAGTCCGAACTTTCGGAATTAGATCCTACGTAAATCTCTGGTCTGGAGTATTGAGATGAGTGTATGACTGCCACATAGCTCTATTTCATTGTTATTGTTATCAAAAACTTGCTTTTAACAACTAATTAGCCTTTGGCCGTGTTATGTAAAAATGAACAACTTACCGCCCACATATCCAACGTACTATCAATATCAGTCATGGCCTTCAGCAGATCATTCACCTTGTCCTTCTTCAAGCACTCCATATACACAGAATCCGTGAACGTCTCCTTGTCAACCAGGTTATCATAACAGTACCTGATCACTTCACCCAAGTTACTGTGTTTCATATAAAAGGCTATGTTTGCAGTATGAGACCCGTAGTTTGTTAGGTAGTACACACATTCTTTGTAAAAAAAGGGGTCCAGTCTTTTATGCTGATGGTCTATCTTTGGCTCGACATGGTTGTTGTTCCTTCGTAAAAGTCCTTGGGCTAAGGTTTTCTTTGGCTGTACGGTGGCGGTCTGGAAGTCACTGTAGTCTCCTTGCTTGATCTTTTTTACACTGGCTAAAGTGTGCATTATGTTTAAGGCTGGCTCGCTGAGTTGTATTTTCTTTTTGTTGGTGTTCATTGTTGTTAGTTTCTCGTTGGTTGACTGAAAATTAAGTTGCAATATTTTGGTTTCATATTTATTATTTTAAAGATTCTTTGTCGATCATTCAGGACTTTGTTACTGAGACAAGAACCAGTTATAAATCGGTGAATTAGAGCGGTAAGAGCTCATACACACGAGCGGCATATTGCCAACGGCAGAAGGAACTGAAGCCGGCGAAGCGTCGGCGGCAGTCGTCGACCTATAGTGACACTGACACACACGACGGCTGCCGCTGATCTTCGAAGTTGGAATGTCGACGGCCGCCGTCTACGCGTCAACAACTGCCACTAACGCGGCGACGGCTCTCGCCGACGTGTTTACCACATGCCGCTCGTGAGTATAAGCTCTAATAGAGAAATGAATCACAGGTTGATTCATTTTACAGGAGTAACAAGATATTGCAACAGATTAAAGGCAAAATAGAGATACCTAACTGATACCTAGCTAAAACCTGTACTATTTATCTTTACAGAAACTAAGAAAACTTACTTTGATAGTTTCAGCTTTATTCAGCAGCTGTTGGTTAACAGGATAGTTCATGTCTTCAAGCATGCTTATAATTTCGTTCAGAAGAGGCGGGTTGGATCGAGGCCGTCCATCTGACTGTACGCTCGACATGGAACTGGTCCGCTCCGAGTACCTCATGCTGTGCAGCCTTCTATTAATAAACTGACTTTCTGAAGCTTCTCTACCGAACTCACATTCCTCTGTGACCTCAGCACACACGTTTAGCGCGTTCTTAAAGCAATGCGCGAACTTTTCTCGGGCCTGTTTGAAACAGCCCGCCTTTAAGCATGCTTTTCCCCAAGCGGCTAGCACGCTGTTTCGTGGCAGGCCTGATTTTGTTGCTATTTCTAATGCTAGTTCCCACTTTTCAGCTTCAAGAAGTGATCTTACTATTTGACCTGGATAAAGATAGAATATTGAGTAATTTGTTGAAACTTGAGAAGGTTTAATTCTTGTGGTGTATAAGTTAATGTGAGTGCCGAAAATTCAATTGGATTTCAAAAGTTCTAAATTCTATCAGAGAACCCTCTCGCTACAAGGAGGGGGCAAAGAAAATTTTAATTGTGATCGTAACCCATAGTCGCACAGAAAACATAAATCAGTATCGTAACCGAAACCGGCAAAGAACCTAGAACTGTATACTGAATTTTTAACTGGGGTTTATGTAACGTTTGTGAGTATATACTGACTAGGGTGCGCGCCATGGTGAGGCACAAGATGCTGCGCCTGGTGCGTCACGAGCGTGGCCATCGCATCAGCGTGCGCCAAGCAGCGCGCCGCGTGCAGGGCTCCCGTCTCGGCCACGACCACGCGGCCTCCAGCATTCCTGTGTAACATATACAATGAACTATATGGTTTTAAACAGAACACCATCGAAACGATTTGAAAAAGTCTTTAGAGTTATGCGGAGAGTGTTAAGTCCCGCATACCTCCGTTGAAAAGTTAAGATCTACTGACTAGACGGATGCTAGTCGGGTCTGAGCAACTGCCCGATTTTTGATTTCGGACTGTTGTATATTATGTTCTAATCATAAAGTTTCTTGCCGATTAGAATCGTGCACCAACTTCTTCATTTCATAAATGCTCATATAAGGTTTATATGAATTGGAACACGCAATACTTACGAATCTTGCGGGGTCCTGGAGTACAGCTCCGCAGCGGCGAGCAGCAACGAACGTCGAGCGCGAACTAGAAGACGTGCGTCACCGCCGTGAGACAACTCACGAGCGACCTCGTCACTACGATCTAAGAGGAACCTGCAAGGAGAAAAACAGTTATTTTCATACTCTACTAGCTTTTCCTAGCGACTCCGCCCGAGTGACAGTAGAAAATTATCTTAAGAGAGATATTCATACATACATACTCCTGGAATAGACATGGTTTACCCGTGTGCCGAACATCCAAATCTGTTCAGCCGTTTGAGCGTGAAGAAGTAACAAATATATACACCGCAAAATTTTAATCGTTTTAATCCCGTGGAGGGTCGATCCGGTACATGAAACACTATCGATTTGTAAAGATAAAATTGAAAAATAAAGTACTTTTTTTCAAAACTCGTACTATGTACGCATGTACGAAATTAATTTCTTTAAGAAAACGTCAGCTGAGCGAGTCCAATGACCTTTAGGTAGTTTGTACGCAACGCCGACTGCTACCTACAGGTCATTGCCGACGTTTTCTTAAGAAATTAATTTCGCACATGAGTAAATTAATACGAGTTTTGAAAAATTTATATTTTATTTTTCAATTTTATCTTTACAAATCGATAGTGTTTCATGTACCGGATCGACCCTCCACCGGATTAAAACGATCAAAATTTAACGGTGTATATACATACACATAATACACAGAAACGTTCGTCTTTACAACATTAAGTGTGATCATGATCACAGTTATACTTATATTTATCTTTATTTACCTCGGATAATCCAAATTAATGGAATGCATCTTCATAATAGTCAAACATAGCGTCACATTGGGGGTGAACTCGTAACTGAACTCTGTCCTAACCGCATCGTTTCTGTTAGCATTTGTAGACAGGCACCAATCCATGCACGTGACTCCACTACCAGCCGAATCTGAGTTACTGCTTAACATCATATCATGTTCGGAATGCGCTTTTTTATTCATCGTTTGTGTGTAGCAATCATCACATACACGAAACTTAACACCGCTAGGATAAGTAGGCACGTGCATCCTATGCCGCGAGCAAGCGTGGCATACTAGGCGACCGCATCTTCGACAGTGGTGTCTTCGAATGATCATGGAGAACATCGATGTATGACACAGCATACACCGGTCTGTTGAGTAGTCTTCGACCCACTGCTCTTTCCTTGGCACTTGCTCAGGCATTACAAACGGCATGTTTGCTGCTTCGATATTTATAGAGTCTATCGATTGTAGCAAAGAATCGTCTGAAGGCTTCGGAGGCGCGGGGCACACGTTTCGCGGATTTTTCATATCTAAAGCCTTTTCCGCATAAAATCTTAGCAAGGCGTCGACAGCATTCCGCGATATAACTAGGCTTTCGATCGATTTTATATTGTAATAGAGATTGTCTCCGCTCGGATCCTTCTTCAGACTGGGTGAGATTTTATTTATGATATTGGCCAAGATGTCTAACTTCGCGTTCATTAAGAACTGCTCAATCATTATTAAAGGACTTTCGATCAGATCCCAGAACAAATGCCGCCAGTTCGGGTCGATTTCGAGCATGATTTTAAGTCCTATCTTGATGTTTTCGAAGGCCTTCCAGTCGAAAGAGTTTTCTGTTATGAAGTCGACACAAACTTGCAGTATTTCTACATTCCGCACTTTGGACATCTCGTCTTGTATTAGGTCCATGGCTTGGGATGTCGGGAGTCGCAGTAGTAATTGATGAACTAGTTCTGGTGTCGCTTGATTCGTGTATTCGAACATTTGCCTCAAGAGATTCATTACAATCAAATTCTTCATGTTTTCGGATATCTCGTGTGCGTCTGCCCACTCCAAACATAACTTGAACTAAAAGAAAATATTTAATTTGTACGCATTAATGACAAAGTCATAACTTGAAATGGTTATATTGTCACCTGTTGGCTGTCCATGAGAACTTCTATAACACTCTCAGGGTTTTCAGTTGATCGTTCGTATATGCTGTACCAGTGATTGGTCCCCAATATAGCAGATATCTGTAAATTATAACGCTAAAATCAAGATACACATAGATACAAAATAGTGGAACAAAACAAAGACAGATGCTATACCTGATCATACAGAGGTATTTTAACAATCCAATCAGAACATCGCTCGTACAATCCGTCATCTAAAAGGTCTTGATTTAGAAGGAAACGGAGATAGTCCAAGGCTTCCAAAGCACCGTCAGCAGGCCAAAGGCTTAAGTTATTTAAAATGAGGTCCACTTTCAACTCAGGACACTTCAAGTACTGGCAATACTTCCAGTTATTGGGAATTTTCGGATTTGTTGCCAGTTTGAAAAGGATCAAGTCCCTTAAATTCGATAAATTCGCACTGCACATTAGTTGCCGTTCAGAAAGCGAGTCTATAATGTTTAAACATTTTAGAATCTTCCCAGACTCAATCAATTGCGGCATGAACAAGAACAGCTTGTCCAAGTCAACAGTGGTGTGAAGGGAAGCCAAGTACTTGTTGTTACCAAACAAGTGCTTTGTGCAGTTGAACCGATCCAACTCCATGTAGTTGTTCAAGCATTTCGTTCGGGCGTCCATACTTTGTTGTAAACTATTTTCGTTAGGTGACGTATGAATTTTCTTTATTATGTGCGCTAAAACCCAGTTGTGAAGAACTACGTATGTAAGGCACTGTGGATCGGGAGAACGTGGTAACGGAGCAAAGTTGGTGACGGGATCCAAAAACAAGTTTTCTTCGGGATTTTTAAAGTCATACACCACGTGAAGCAGGTTATTAAAGTTAACTTCGCTTGCCTCTTTCGGCGGTCCAGCCAATGTAATAGACGGACAAAAATTCAGGATGAGTTTCGGTATAAGATTCACATTGAGCTTCTTACAGATAGGTTCCAAATTGGTCACAGGAATCTCCTTATTATTGATCATATTGCCGAATATGTCATGTAGCGGTCGTTCGAGCACCGAGAAGTAAGGCTGGTCGGAGCCGCTGTCCACGGAGCGGTTATCTTCTTGTTCCAATTGTGACACCGTCTTACAGTACATGTAACACATCCGTAGGTACGGTATTCTGGCTTTCTTGCTCCCTTGGCGAGACACCTCACAGATGTTGCACAAGTCTTTATCAGAAGCAGCGACGACGTTCATATAAATCTGATGATATTTCTGCAATAAGTTTGGATCTAGCTCAAAGGATTCATTTGGGGTTACAACATCAATCAAATCTTCACAAGACTGCCTTAATTCTTTTGATAACTGATTTAGTTTACAGAAGTCTTTATGCTTGATAGGAATTCTACAATCCGTTATCAATCCACAAATATTGTCGATGAAATTGAAAGACTTCTCAGTGTTGCCGAATATTTCGAAAGTTACGCTAGCGATGTCCTCTACGAAGCGTATGTAGTTAGTTTTCTTGACGGCTGCTATATCGGTGCAACTGCGTACTTCAGCTAGTTTTCTTTCTACTACATTTATAAGGCCATACGTGATTTCCCTGTTGAGACCGCTGCTTAGTAAGATGTCGACAGCATTGATGAATGGGGCATTTTGATGATTGTATAATTGTAAGTGCGGGTGCCGAGCGCTTAGCTCTATGATGTCAAAAGAGTTTGGGGCCCTATTTGAAGCTAGGAAGCCTTCAACGAGCCCCATTACTTCCGTTGATACGACAGATAAAGCTGATAGTTCTTTGGTTGCGTAGCGAGTGTCATCTCTATAATAAATGATATTTTTAATTTTAGCTATTAGGTTTCGCAGGTGCTCCGTAAATGTTACTTCCGTAGCTATTTCGGAGTCCGCTAGGTCGAACATCTGAAATGATAGAAAGAACGAATACTTTAGGACAAACAGGAAAATTACATAAGTACAGGATAACAAATAAATAATGTTTTGCCGGATTGAAATAAACATTACAGCCACATTTCCGGATGACAGCGACGTGGAGAAGTACTTCGACGCCTGATTGTGATTTGTATTTTTCTATGTATGTATGTTCAAGTACATAGTTACTTAATTTAATTGGTATTTATGTTTCTTTAGTATATTTATAGTCCTTTTCGCGTTTGCTATTTATTACTATAGTCTGTCTAATAAGTCAACCGACTTGGAAATTTTGTATAATATTTAATCATTTAAAAAATACTTATATTCGATACTTTTCATAAGGTTCTTCTGTTAGTAAACAATGATCTCTATCTCTTAATCAACCTAGATTATTGAACCCGTGTTGACTACATCAGATTTCATTAAATCCTAATAATTACCCAAGTCGTTTAACTTATTAGACAGACTCTATCTCAAAGTACATCTTTATAATCAATATATTGTACTTATATAGTTTATGGTGGCGTTGTCTTAACGCCTTTTTACTCGATTAGAATAAAATCTCATTTTTAAATCAAACTATAGCTGACAGTTGCCATGACAAATCTCGACAAACACACGACAGATGTCAAGTACCTACCTACTTGTAAATATTTATTTCAAAAAACAATATCTTCTTAAAAAAATACTAATAAATAAATGTAAATGTTTTGGTTCATAACCATATGTGTAAGCAACATTATAAATACAAATGGATTCGTCATACAGGACACGTTTAACGTTTTGTTAAAAGATGACGCCGATTATAAGGTGGACCTAATTATTACTGATGATGAGCACGAGATGATTCAGGAAAATGAGTTGAAGGAGTTTAAGATAGAGAATGAAAAAGAGAAATTTAAGAAACTGAATGAGTATGGTTCATCTATATTCGTTCGTTTAGTAGCTGCTATTCCAATATTATGTAACCGGAATTTTGGATATTTTGTCAGCAAAAGTATAGTACAGTGTGGCTTTTATCCCAGAGATATGTTGCCATGGGATACTTTTACTATCTTTCATGCGCAAAACCAATATTTCGACATGGCCATGACATGGTTTTGAAATACTATACTTAGGCTCAACTCACACCGGCTAGGTGTCGCGACGCGTCATATTTTTCGTTAGCATATCTCTATTTTCCCAGTTTAAAGGTACAAATTTGAGTAATGCTATATGTTTACTGATAACTACAACCTGGAGATCTTTAAGTTAAAGAGTGAATAGGATACTTCTAGCCTAGGCAAGCGTGCTCCATGGTCGACCGCATCGTCTCTTTCTATCAGTTGAGGCTGTGGTCAAGCGTAAGCCTATTACCAAGAAAAAAGCAAACATTGAATCACTCTTCGACGCGCGTCAATACTTGATCAGGATCGAGTGGTTACGAGCGTCGGCGTGCGTTACTCGCGCGTAGTGACGCATCAGCTGCCCACCACGAGTGCCGTATACAAATGTGTACATAAAAAAACTATTTCAGTTTAGCGAGGGTAAACTATAATTATCACACCCCGAAAATATCATCTACTAAAAAAATGAAAGATCCTTACGAGGCGATCCTGCCTATGATAGTGGTGCATGGTAAATCTAACGCTGTGATGACCACTTTTATTGGACGGGTAAGCACCTTCTGTTATGATTACTTTACTTTAATTATAATTCTAGGCTTCATCGGAAGGTTTAAAGTCTTCCAAAGGGTAATGGAAATAGCCCTTTCCAGCTCGGAGTTTTCTTGCGTGATTGCATCAGAAATGAAGATATCCGCAGAAGAACCAATTTTACCGACATAGCCTAAACTGCCTAAAGAATCGCCAAACATAAATGGTAGTGGGCAGAACACATTGCTCGCAGAACAGATGGTCGGTGAGACCGAAAGGTTCTGGAATGATGATCACGTATCTTAAAACGCAGTGTTGGAAGACCCACAAAGTGGACCGATGACCTGGTGAGGGTCGCGGGAATCCGACGATCCGATCCATCGGTTGCGAGACGCATAGGACCGTTCGTTAGGGCGACACTTGGGGGAGGCCTATGTCTAACATTGGACGTCTTTCGGCTGAAATGATGATGATGATAATTATAGGTATGACCTCTCCTGCTGCAGCAGCTGCTGGTAATCGATAATGTGGTGGCCGGTAGAGTTTGTCTAAAAGTAACTTATTTACTCCTGATTGCTCCCAGATTCAGAAGAATTAGTTCAGAAATCTTATCGAAAAGCCAATGTTCGATTTTTTCCAAATTTCAACTGATTTCTTTAGTTATTCCAACTGTAACGATCAATTGCTAACAAATGCTGTTATCAAACAACAAATATGGTACAGTTTTTGTGGTTTGTATGCTCAGATGTTAGCGTGGCATCGATGAACACATGTGGCAAGTATGCACAGAACTGTTTTGTTTTCTCTATACAAATGTGGTATACGCACAGCTGAACTTTGTAAAACAAACAATGTTCATGATTCAATCCAGTCGTACCTTGCAGCCCTCCACCTAGCAGGGCGCCCTTGCCCCAAGGGTGTTTTTAATATAGCATGCAAATTTTACAATGCAAAAAAAACGCGTCCCACGTGCATATTGTACGAATTACAATAAATACTTGTATGAAATGGACATTTGCGGGATTTACGCGTGCGGGGCAATCTCGCATGCGTGATCAAAACCGCACGATATTAAAAATATCCTTAGTTGAGTGCGTACTGTGTGCTATGCTTAACGTGTGGTCGCTGGTTTTTAAGTTATGTTAATTTTCATGGGGCCAATAATTTCTGAAAAATTAGTGGTTAGCCGTTTTTGCAGCCGGTTCCAGTGCATCTATTAAGTTAAGGACTTAATTTTTCTTTTGCCTCCTTTCTACCATCACGCTTAAGTGCTGTTTTGGTGTACAGTAAAGTTTATTATATTCTATTCCATACTATCCTTCGCTCCCTATTCAATTTATCTATTGTTTTCTTTGGTCTTCATCTCTCTCTACCATCCCACCCATCAAGGAGACATGTATTACAGAAAATCGATACATTTGTTTACACATATGATTCCAGCTAGGATCTACTACTATCAGAAACAATAAAAGAGTTATAAAAGAAGAAAACGACGCGTCCTACGATTACGATAGTTTATTAAACGAGTACTATGATGAAGCGATGAACGAATCTCGATCCGAGAATGCGTATCACATACGTAAATCAGGTGAATTGCACGCTCTCTTTGTAACGCCAGTTGGCGCACTGACGAAAGATAATGAAAAAAAAAATTGTAGTAAAACGTTCGTGATTCATTATGTCGTGTGGTCCATGTTACCAGCACGGCTCGTTGAACACGGTTTGAGTCGAACGTAGTTGAAAATGACTGGCTAAAACCCACCCGCGTTCGTCTTTTTTTTTGAGGTTGAAAATCATCATTTAACTCCACCGGCTCAGGGTGGAGCGAAGAGTTTCAGACTCTTGCCGATTAAATCCACCCGTATTCCTTGAATTAGCCTTTGCGTTTCAAGGCCACGGTAACTCTTCTGAAAAATCTGATGATGATGATAATTGTAAATTGTATTTTTAGTAGAGACGAAGTGACCGCGTACCGAAAGACGCTGTGTTGGAAGACCACAAACAATGTGGATGACCTGGTGACGCGGGAATCCGCTGGATACGAAACGCACAGATCCGGTCGATGTAACGCTTGCGGGAGTCTAACAGTGGACGTCTTTCGGCTACAATTATGTCCAGATAATAATGCTTGCTTTGTCCATAATTTCAGATACTGAGTTAAACGATTACGGTATCATTAGTTCGCTGAAGAAGATATTCACGCTGACAAGTGGTATTGCTAACTGCACCGAGATGAGCGGCATAGGGCTGCTGGCGCTGAAGTGTTTGCTAGACGACTACAAGGATCAACGGCAGTCTATGAGAGATCTGATGGCCCGGCTCTGGAGGATCTGCCAAATATGGTTCCTTGTTTACTTGGCTGTTGCTATACCTTTGTGGTGTACCAGAGGTAAATCAAGCTTCACACTCATAAGGCGAAAGTTTGTATTGTATGTTTGTCATGGTTTAACGGCTGAACGAATTTGCATGGGAATACGGCACGGGTAGACTAATTCCTCGCACATAAGATACATTTTTTTATCCCGGAAGAATGTTCCCTAGAGATACTACTTTCACGGAGGCGAACCCGAAGCAGATTTGTATTTTATATTTTTGTGTGATTTTGGTCTAAACGACTACTGAAGCTCCTCAATTCCTCATATACTATTGCTGCGTTAGGAGAAATATGTTAAGTAACTAATTTATATTGTAGGTAAGTAAAGGCTAAAAAAAAATTGGTACTTATGTTTATTCGTCTACACTGTCCTTATACCTTTAGGTATTGTAAAAATCAACAAAATAGAGTTTCTTGCCGGTTCATCTCCATAGGAAACAACCAATTGGAACCGTGCACTAGCACTGAGGTTTTGTAAGCGCCCAATTAGGTCAATGTGATATAAAATATTTTAAATTGTATTGAACGAGCAGCGGCTAATGTGACCTGATTCTAGTAGCATTAAACCTTTAGTAAAAAGGAGGTTGGAGGAGGAGGAAGAGCTGTTATTGCAGGGCACCAACAATTGATGCCCTGCAATAACAGCTAAGGCGGTACAAACCGCCTATGTTCTAAAATACTTGGCAGAACTACTAATGCTTTTGTTTTCCCGAGAAAACAATAATTTTGTTTTTGGAACTCAAATGTGTTTACGTCTAGAAAAATTGGCGTAACAGCAATAAACTGGGTTTTTATTTAACAGTTAAACTAGGAACAGGCGTAAACAAAATTATCGGTTGTGTGTCGGTCGCACACACGAGCGTCGTTGGTCGTACCAATTTTTATTAATTAATTGATTGGTGACGTTACGTAAAAACAGAGGCGTAGCGTGGACTAATTTAGACGTGGGCGAAAGCACATCAGCGAGGACTTTTTCTTCCATAAATTCGAAAACGAGACAGCGACTGTCGTAACCCAGTGTTCGACAACATTGTCGCTTACCGTCAGGTGAAATAGTGGTCAAACGCGAGCTCCCTGTTCTTAAAGAGTCCTCGCTTGTGCGAGGCCGTGGGCGAGGGCCTACTTCGCCCACGCCTATTTATTCTACTGCCTAAAGGAAAGAAAAAAAAAAGCCCTGTTGGGTGCGGACGGCCGGACGCTGACGGCGAGCTATCTATTGCTCATCGTCTGCAAGCCCGCGCCTACGGTGGGCACGGCGATGCTCCGCCCAAGCAGGGCACACCTCGACTGTGTGCTCCACCGTGTCCTCCGGGCGTTCCGCACAGTGGCGATACCCGAGCGTCACTTCCGCACGAATCCGGTACAGGAACCTCCCGAACTTGCCATGTCCGGTGAGGACCTGCGTCATGCGGAAGGTATTGACGCTGTGAGATCCTTCCAGCCACGCCTCAAAGAGGGGACTTACCGCCATAATTATGGCGTGCCCAGCACTGGGTTGCGATAGTCACTGACGCCATTTCACCATGAGATCCCACCGGAGCTCTGTCCACCATGCCGTGACCTGTCACAGCAGCGGACTTTCACCCCTGCGTTGCATCTTCACGCACATATCGTGCATGCGTGCAAGGACTGTTGCCTCCAGATCCCACGGTGGTAGGCCAGCAAGAAGGCACGTCGCTTCGCGGGAAAGCCGGCTAGAGCCACAAGGAGTTTCTAAAAAGGAAACCCGAAGTCCTAGAACGAAAAGGGCAACTGCAGGACAAACGTGTGTCACACACCCACTCACTCCACCCTAGAGCGAGAAAGTCATTGGATGATATCCTGCCTCAAAAGAGTGGCTATAGGCGACATAATTTCTATGTTTTACCTTCCAATTTAAAACCAATACGATTGGTTATCAATAATGATTGTACTCGTATTATAAATCAATTAAAATATTTTTATACGATATTTTTTTTACTATCGCTATCATATAAAACTACGGGGCATTCACCCGTTGATAAAAATACCTTTATACCGTATGTCCTAATAACGTTTATGTTAATAAAATACTACTATCACTATGAAATATTTGAAAACTGGTTTCTGCCAGTGGCCCGCGTGAAACTAGGTTTCTCCATACAAACTTTGGACCGCCGTTTCATCCCTTTGGAGGGGGTGGGGGGATTTTGGGAAATCCTCTCTTAGTACTCGCCTACGTCATAAAAGCAAGCTTTTTGGCAAATACCAAGTTCCTATAGTAGTTTCGGTTGTGTTGATATGTCAGTCAGTCAGTTTCTCCTTTTTAGGGTTCCGTAGTCAACTAGGAACCCTTATAGTTTCGCCATGTCTGTCTGTCCGTCTGTCTGTCTGTCTGTCCGTCTGTCCGTCCTCGCTTAATCTCTGTGACCGTTAGCACTAGAAAGCTGAAATTTGGTACCAATATGTATATCAATCACGCCGACAAAGTGATAAAATAAAAATTGAAAAAAAATGTTTTATTAGGGTATAATAGGGTTTTATAGGGGACAAAGTTTGTGTCTTTAACAAAATTGTGATCGATTTGTATAACACACATGCACCTATCAGGAAAGTTAAGCTGAAGCGTCCACCTGCACCATGGATGAACACTGAAATTCGGATGGCAATGCGAAGGAGAGACCGTGCGTTTCGGAAATTTAAAAAGGATCGCTCTGAAGACAATTGGGCTTTCTTCAAGACTGCTAGGAACCGATGTAACCTGATGATACGCAACGCTAAACGCCGCCACATTCTTAATAATATAACTTCGTCTTCTTCTGCCGATATCTGGAAATTCCTTGGAACTCTCGGTGTCGGTAAATCGCGATATTCAGACCTTCCTAATACAATTGGTTTGGACGAGCTTAACTGTCATTTCTCTACCGTTCCTACGCTTGATAGTCTACCAAACCAAATGTCAAACTATTGATTACCTTGCTAGTCTGACACGCAGGGCCGGTTTATGCATGTCGGGGCCCCTAGGCAATGCACGTCTCAGGCCCCTCTACCCTCTAACTTCTTAAAATATTTTATTTGTAGCACAAATTTATTCATAATTACGTTGTTTTAGGGTTCCGTAGTCAACTACATAGTTTCACCAAATCTGTCTGTCTGTCTGTCCGTCCGTCCGAGGTGCCAAAATGTGCCCCCCCCCCCCCCCTTAAACTTTTGAACCATAAGTTTAAAAAATATGAAAAAATCTGAAAAATTATTTTGAACTTGATGGGTTGAACAGTTTTTGAAAAGTTGTACAAAATAATTTCTGAACTTAGGGTGAGTTGCATCATTTAACTATAACGATAACAAAGCCGTTAACAGTTGTTAAATCGTCGAATTGACCAATAGGCGGCCGTTTCACGGCTGGTTAAGGTTTGGTTATCGTTATAGTTAAATGGTGCAACTCACCCTAAGTTTGTAATTTAATTATATATATTTAGTTAAATAATTTTTTTAACTTAGTTTACATATTTTATTGTATTTCTATGTAGTTGTTTGATTCAATTTTATATTATGAAAATTGATATAAACAAAATTATCAGCAAAAGCCAATGAATATGCTCTATTTATTACTGTTTATGAAACATAGTCTATTTTTTTTCTTGGAGCGCGGGGCCCTAGAACCTGGCGGGGCCTCTAGGCAGTTGCCTACATTGCCTAATGGATAAAACGGCCCTGCTGACACGCCCCAATATTGCCCCATTTGTCTTTACTACCCTATATGTAAAGTGGGAAGTGATTTTTTTTGAAATTGCAACCCTAAAGTGTGATATTTATATTGTTGGATAGGTATTTAAAAATGAATAGGGGTTTACTAAAATCATTTTTTGATAATGTCAATAATTTCGGAAATAATCGCTCCAAAAGTAAAAAACAATGTGTCCCCCCCCCTCTAACTTTTAAACCATAAGTTTAGAAAATATGAAAAAAATCTGAAAAGTAGAACTTTATCTATTGAACTTGATGGAAAGAACAGTTTTTGTACAAAAAAGACAAAAAGGTTGTACAAAATAATTTCTGGACTAAGTTTATAGTATAATCGTATATGCAAGCATTTTTTTTTATCTTCGTTTACATATTTTATTATCCTGAACGTATCTTCTTTCAAACAAAAAAAGAATTATTAGAATCGGTTCTCGCAATCCAAAATTACCACCGAAAACTTCTTCTGGTACCTATGTAGTAACCCAATTCCCCGAGAGATGGCGCTGTTTGGGCTATTTCACGTTCGCGCTGCTAGGATTTTTCCTGAGTTGATGGGGTCGGGTATTATCGAATGTTCGGTTGGTCTCTCTTGGCATTGGCGGTATTATCTTATAACTACATAAAACTTCTTTAAGGAACATGCTAAGGCAATTTAGAACAAAACTAAAATTCATTTTTTTAATGCCATCTATCAAAATGTTAAGGTAAAAACCAGTTTATAAATGGTTCGATAGATGGCGTTGCGTAATGACGTCATGTTTTTAAAAGTCGATGTTAAGATTTTCCGTGCTTTCATGACATACCGTGGCAAAAAATCGTTGCTTCTTAAATATATTCGTAATTTTACGAGTGCACAGTCGCTGAAATTTCTACTACTTGCAATTTGCATACTGTTTTTATCACCGTCCTTTGTGGGCTCGTTTTTAGGGTTCCGTATTTAATTTATTAGAGTTCCGTACTTAGGGTGAGTTGCACCATTTAACTATAACGATAACCAAACCATAACCAGCCGTGAAACGGCCTCCTATTGGTCAATTCGACGATTTGACAACTGTTAACGGCTTTGTTATCGTTATAGTTAAATGGTGCAACTCACCCTCAGTATGTCAACGTAACAAATAGCCTTTTTTTAAACTCATAAGTGGGAACACTATTGTGACGGACGGGAAACTACGGAACCCTACACTGAGCGTGGCCCGACACGCTTTTGGCCGGTTTTTTTATATTTATGAACTAGTTTCTATCAGCGGCTACGCCCGCGGGAAAGTATTTTTCTCCATACAAACTTAAATTTGGACCCTGTTTCATCTCCTTAGAAAAATCCTCTCTTAGTGCTGCCCTACATCATAAAAGGAAACCTTGTGCAAAACTCCTAGTCCCAGTAGTTTCCGTATATATCAGTCAGTTTCTCCTTTTTATGTTTTTAAAACTACATGAATATAATACGGTACCACAAAATATATAGGTACAGAAGTCAATCTACGTACAAAGCGCGTTCGAGCAACGCACACATAGACACCGCTCACGGACACGATATCTCGGAGCACCTCGGCCCGCTCGTCGAACAGCTCCAGCTCAAACGCTCATTAGTGTGCGTCCACCAAGCGTAGATAAAAAGTGAAGTACATGAGATTGTCTTCTGTATGTATCTATTTTGTGACGGTACTGTGTGGCAAGGTCAGAACAGTAGGTACATAAATAATCGAAGTAAACATTGGTTTTTAAGTCAAGGACTGTTTTGATTACTCAATAGTGATACTATGCGGAAATTAATGTAAATAGGTATAACTGAAATAATTATACTGAAAAAATTATTAATTGATACTACCTAAGTATTGGGCCCGCGTGGGGAATTACGGCCCGTACCCTCTCCTAGAGAGAAAGCCTGAGCCCCAGCCGTGGGAACATTAAAAGGCCGATTATACTTTTCTATTCATATTAGCATAAGCATAATATGAGTATACATGTAGATGGATGGAGAGGGAGAGGGAGGTCAAAGAAAAGATGGATGGATTGTGCGAATGTGCGAGAAATGATATGAAAGAAAACATGTTGCGCCAACTCCAAGTAATATGGGATAAGGGCAGGAAGAAAAAGATTAGCATAAGCCTAAACTACCCTTTAAATGCCTTTAATGAAAATACGCCCCAATAGGAGCTCCGAATTTTACTGACTGGAAAATCTCCATTCTCGCCGATGCAAGAAAAAAAGTATAAGACTATATCTTCTGCCAGCAATTTCGCCCGCGTGAATGTAGAAATTACATAGCCTATTTCACTCAGTGATAAAGTAGCATTCTACTAGTGAAAGAATTAAAAAAATCGGTCCAAGAGTTTTTGAGTTTGTGATACAAACAAAAATACAAATGTAGGTAGGTATACAATATCAGTATAGATTAGCTACTGCCCGCGTGAAAATATTACTTCCTACATTTATAAATTATCGCCCTATAAGTATGTTAATCAAGGATTATCTAAAGTTAACCTGGTACTTTTGAGTGCGAAGGAGTAACATACATACATAATACATTCATACAAATTGCCTTCACCAAATTGTCATCACGCTAGAGACTAGGGGGCGTAACACTCATTGACAGATTATATTAATATAAATTACGGGAAAATCGAATTAAGCTAGAACTACATTAGACCGACGCACGCGTGTAGCACGCCTGCCCCCCTAGCCAAGTTACAACCGTATCGTGTCGAATTCCGTTCTCCAATCGGTAACGCTTCGGTGTCAGCAATTGTAGAAAACGATAAATGGGTAGCCATGTTGACGCACCTGCGTCGGCCGCTCGTTCTACAATGCAGCGTTCGTTTATCAAAGGATGTAGCGTTAAACGTTGTAGAAATTCATTCTATCATTTTGAACGATGTGAACTTGGCTACGAATTTTCTATTCGTTTGTTCCGACCATTCGACTTTACGTTGAGATGACGTCATTCCCATACGTTTCATCACTTTTCGACAGCGTTAACGATTGCAGAATAACAACTTGGCTAAGCGTGCTGGTTTTTACGTAGAACGACGTCACGTGGCGTGTATCAAGTGTAGTTCTACAAGTCTAGTTTCCATATAAAAAGTATGAAGAGCGACGCGCCTAGATCGCGCGATCGGCGTGTGTGGCAGCCGCACACGTGTGGGCAGTGTAGTTCTACCTTTACACTATACTCAATTAACCACTTTTTTGCGTTTAATGCCATTCTTATGCCCACGAAATAAAAGTAAAAATCAGTTGAACGGATAGTAAGAAAGGTTTGTTTACATGTCTTTCTTATTTCGAATGATATATAATATAATTTTGTGTTTTTTTAATGTAATTTAATGTAATTTTACGTATTTTAATGTAATTTTGTGTATTTCAATGTAATTTTGTGTATTTTTTTGTTATTTTGTGTATTCTAATGTAATTTAATTTATTTTGACATAATTTATTACTAAATTTTAATACAATTTCATTAAATCAGACATAATTTTTTAATTGATTGATCTATAATAATTTCTTCCGTATCTTATTGATTATTTTTTCTTTGTTATCGTGTCGTACCTGGATATTATTATTTATTAAATGTGAATCATCAATTTATTCTAGATACAATAATATTAGTTTACCAAATTCTGTAAGTGCTGTGCACACCTTTTAGTGAAGAATTCGCTGTGATAATTGTTAATTATAAGATTATTCCTATGTAAATGTTTTGGCGAACTATTCGTTGGAGTGCCGTAATAAATAAATAAATAAATAAATATACCCCCGACTAATATTATGAATGTAAAAGGCGGTGTATGTGATGTTTGTAAATCAATCACGCCTCAACGGCTGTACGGATTAGGATGAAATTTAGCACATTTGTAAATCAGAGAAATCATCCAATGGCTGCTTCGCCAGCTCTAGGGTAGAGCGAAAGGGCGTGTCAGAGCAAGACTTGTGGATTAAAATAGGATAATTTTGATCCCGTTAGTACGAGGTGGCATAGTTATCTAACTTTCACAAGGTAGAATCTATACTAATAATAGCTGACTCAGCAAAAGTTGTTCTACCATAGTATAAATTATCATAGAAAAAATAATGGGGTTTGGGGTGGGAGGGTATATAATAACATTAATAACCTACGATCTATGCTTAGGCCTACCATAAGGGCTAATATAAATATACAAAAAAAAACAAAATAAAAATCGGTCTGTTTCGGAGGAGTTCCTTAACAAACACTGACACGAGATTTTTATATATTAGAAGATTATAAAACTAAAGAGTTGGTATGGATGAACTTACGAGTAACCCAAGTAGGAACTACTGATTCGAATTGAAAAATTCTTTTAGTTTCGGATAGCTCATGCATCGAGGAACACCAGAGGCTATAAATATACCATCACGTCACGTTAATTAATTTATTGATTTATCGGTACATTTTCCATCACGATCAGGCGCAAATCGGGATGCGTCCCCAGACTCCTCAAAATCGGGACATCCCGCGCAAATCGGGACATCCCTCGCAAATCGGGACACCTGGCAACACTAGTTACAACAATCGCTGTACTGTTGCGAATTTATGAAAAAAAAGACCTCGCTGATGTGCCTTCGCCCATATCTAATTTAATCCTCGCTACGCCTCTGGCAAGTGAAACCGCAGGGAACATTTAGTGTAATCATAAAGTTACTAACTTCGTTTTTTTTTTCATTTCTAGGTTGGTGCTGTTGCTGTCTTTGTTGCAAGTTTTTCAAACCTCGACAGACTATAGAAGAAGCTAAGAAGTACGTGGTTGCCTACCCGCCAGGTGTGTTCAAGAACAAGCATGGAGAAATACGATACGAGCCGAGTGAACGGGAACAACAGTGCTACGAGGAATTTGAACACTTCATTAAAACTTTGTAGATTACCGTACGATAAAAGTTATTTCAGATGCATTGTTTTTTCATTGGTGTTTCATTCGTTCTGTACATTTTAGCCCCCCAAATCTAGAGTTGGGCACGAAAAGAACACGAACATTTCACAAATTTTAAGAAACGGCAACCCTTTTGGCGTTAACTGGGGACAAATCTAGACTTTAGCAAATTAGACTACAGAGAAGGTACTTTGTAATGGAGACCGGCGATACTGTGACCCGACTAACGAAATAGTTCCAATATGAAGAAGGAACTGCGTGTGTTTTATACATAATAAAAAATCCATAGCTGCGCCTTTAAAACTTAACTGTCACCTATTTTTAAAGTGGACTTCCCACGCATACAGACATAACGTGTCGGAAACATAATAATAGGCTAGTTGCCGTAAAAAAATGTAATTAGTCCATCTTTTAGATTATTCAAAAATAAGGGACACGTATTTTTTTATTTGTAAATTAAACCAAAAATGACAAAGATATAGCCCATTAAAGTTACGTGTAACGTCACGCCGTGCTGCATTTTCTCGCACGGGGTGACGTCACACGTAACTTTAATGGGCTATATCGAAAAAAGAAAAAATACGTGTCCAATGTTATTTTATAATCTAAAATATGGACTAAATAAAATGTAATTATTTTGACCCTGGACACTACCATATTGTGCGTGTACCCGCACAATGAATATGTTGACGAGTGGAATTCCCTGCCTGAATCTGTTTCTTGATAGGTACATAGGGTCAGACTGTCTTACTCGGAATGTAAAATAAGACAGTCTGTATATCGTGTACTGAATAATGCGTAGTGTAATAGGCGCTATGAGCTGGACGCGACGTGAGCGACGATTACATTCTGCGCCAGTGTGAGTTGAGCCTTATTTTCCATCACGGTTTTGAACGGTTCGTCCATCATAGCAAAACAAGAGATGGAGGTGGTTGAGGCATAGATAATAGAATAAAAAAACTTACCTCTAGAATCTGATTAGCTTTGGAGAAGTCATTGTGGTAAAGAGCGAGCGCGACGAGACTTGTCGGTTTAGCCAACATTATGGATATGAAGTCGATCCCACTGCCTTTCTTCGATGGATAGGCTAGAATAAAAAATATGTTTTATTATTGAATACTCCTTAGATGTACTGACAATTTGTAATATATTTTGTGATCAATAAAACTCACTTTCGTCTGACACTGTTGATGCAAACATCACTTGTTCTACTTCCTGTTTAGCATTGTTTACGTGCTTTCGCCTTAACTTTGGTTTTTTTCTGAACACTTTCAAATCCATCTCGCGAGCTTCGTCCTCGCTACTCTCGTCTACTTCTACATAGTCTAAACACAGTTTCAGCGGCAATGGGCTGGTATCAGGGGACAGTGTTGACACCAACTGCAGCTTCCATATAGAGTGGTTCACGACTTTGACCAGCTTCTTCAGCCTCAAGAAAATCTCCTGCTCACTGTCAACTTCTACATTTTCCTCCAATTTCTCCAAACATAGTTTCAAAGTATTGAGCACAAGCTGGGTGGTGTATGCATTGCACATAAACCCAGCATTACTGTTGCCACCGCTCTTAGAATTCGTTGTTTGTTTCTTGGCATAAAAGTAGGAACAATCAGAATGAGCTCCACAGGGGTAGTCCTGGCTATGTTCATGACATGAAAAGTAGTCATATCTTAGAAAAAGGCAGGAGAAAATATTTTCAATCACTTCTATACAGCTCTGTAGCGGTTGAATTGACAAAACAAGACGTTTTAGTTCATCTAAGGAGGATACAGTGCCCTGACTGCTATCTACACCCTCTGAGGACTTGACTATTGTGTCAATTATCTTAGTTATTGCACAGTAACTGTTATAAGTCATTACATCCCAGTTGGAGCCACCCTTTTCTTGTCCTTTGTTATTAATTTTATTCTTCAAAGTTTTCAACTCGGCTAGAAAGTCATTATTAGTATTTAAAAGTCTCGAAACCTTATACCTATCTACTTTAGAAAGCCTACACACTTGAGATATCACGGCTAGAGCACTCTGTGCCAACACTTGACTAAACATAGATGTGGTCATTATTTTACAATTGTTTTCCAAACAAAACTTTATAATAGTCAACTCTCTTTTAACTTCAGTTATGTAAAATTGTAGATGGTCATCAGCAGTGGTGTATGTGTCCAAAATAGAAAATATGTTGGTCAGCTGATGAATCAGAGATGTTAAATCAAATGTTTCAGCACTGTTGGTAAGATCTATTAGCACCATGATGAGAATTTGTTTAGTGAAATTATTGATTTTGAATGTCACATTCTTCATATCATGCACCTGTTGTCTGTACACCTGTGCAGCTTTCAAGAGCCAGTGGGTTCTATCTTGGTAACACAGTTCAAGCATGTATTCTGGGGTCAGTTTGAATTCCTTCTGTGGCTCATTCTTTTGCATGAGATCTGAAGTTATGTGCAAAAGCTCTGGTTTCTCATGTGTTATCAGGCTTAACAAGATTTGTTTTCTGTGCTGTCTATAATGTTCATCAGATATTTGATGGAGTATTTGATTCACAAACTGTGGCAAGTATGTGTCATTCCATCTTACTAATGATATTAATGTGATTAGTCTATCTATAGAGTTAGTCTCTGTCAGCTCGTATTTCAAGATGTCTAAATAAAGGATTTGTATCTTGTTAAGGTTAGGATCATCTTTGAGAGCATTTTGTTGGATGTAGGATAGGATAGTTACTGTAGTCACAGGATTGTTTTTTAGATTTACTTTTATAAACTCTGTTGTTTCATTACTAAATTCTTTACATGGTTTTGATTCTTCAATGTCATAATACAGTTGTATGATTTCCTGTGAAAATAAAATGATTTATATAGTGAGTCTATTCCATTAAATATAAATAAGAAATAAATTGATAATTGCAACTTACGTCATATACTTCTGTAGAAAGTTGGTCAAGAAGTTTTAATATGTACATAAGTTCTTCTTCCTTCATGTTGGAATCTTATTTTTTTTTCTTTTTCTGAAACATTCAACAAAAGAATCTAAACAGTCTCTTTGAACAAAAGATTATTTTGACAAGTCCCAAGAATATAATCTTATCTAAAAATTATGCCCCATATATTTTATTACTTATTCACAAAACTTTAAAACCTCATATTTTAAATCAAAATTTTTCATATACATTTTTGTTCTGGGGACCTGTAAATTTCAAGTTACATGTGTTCAATACAGAAGATATGGTGGAGGCATCCATGATTTTTTCCCATTCAATTACTGTTCATAGCTTTCAAAGTTAAGTGGCTTAACCAGAAATAATCCAAAACAAAACTTCAGTTATTTTTTGAGCAGATTGCAAATGTAGAAGTGGGAACAAGGCATACTTCCTTCACCATAGTGACTAAGTTGATATTGGTTCTGATTCAGCCCAATAGCAGCACAAAGTTCAATAAACTTTATATTACTAAACACTGAATTTCACTGGAAGAGCAAATCTTTGGTCACTTGTTGATAAAAACAACCAATGCAGTACTAGCTTAGGTAGACAGTTGCTTATATAATGACTGATAAACAGCATGAACTACCTTGTCAAGTAAACAAATAATTATGCCATGTTATCTGTACCACTGAACTGCAGGTCACAAGTCATTGACTTGATCAATTTAGCTGTTACTATGAGGTAAAACTACATTACACTAAATTAGTTGTCACTCATTTTACACTTGTTTTATATTACAGTATGTACTTATCTAATATTCATAAAAATTTCAAAATATTTTTTTAGAAGTATTAACAATAAAAATCCTGTAACTAAGTTTACTGGCACTACAAAATATTTCTTACAAAAGCAGAAGACAAAGGCATGTAATGTTAGCTGTAGCAAAACAAAATTTAAGAATGTTATGAAGAGGTATGGTGGGTGAATAATAAATTCCTATCATGCCTAACACAACATTTTCTGTCAAATGTTTAGTCGTTATTTTGTAGCTCTATTTTAATCAAACGATACAATAGAAATAGCTTTTGAGCTGATCGCGTTATGTAAATAAACATAATATAATGGTACATAACAATAACAATAAAACTAACCTTTTGTAAACAGTCATACACGGTTATCCTGATAAAACCATTATCCAGCCACTAAACAAACGAAATAGTTACTACAAAATTGTTTGATAATTGGAAAAAACTCATAACATTCGGAATTATCTCAATCTCTGAAAATAACACAAAGTGCAGATGATTGATTACAGATGTCAGTTGAACTTGACGTTTCCTACTTTTATAGAGATGGCAATAGCCAGTTTTAGTCGAGACGAGTACTAATTTTTAACTATGTACTTCGTAAACAAAACGAAAGTAACCAAAATGTAAGTATAAAAAGGGACTGACTGAAACAGAAAGTGAATTGGGAGCTGAAGCCAAATCGAGCAGTCAGTCATACGCATCTATTCTAAAAACTACAATACCATAGATTGTAAGTAACTCCCAGAAGCGAAATCTGTGCTCAGCGCTAGAGATGGGCAAAGTGTTTCTGCCCGGCGGGAAAATATAGTAACTTCCCGGCATTTTGGGCATTTATTTTTATTTGCCCGATAAATGCCCGATCGTAGGGCATAAAAATATGGGACTCGTTAAACGTGATTTTATGTGGTTTTTCATGTAAAATAGTATGTATTAAAGAAATAAAAGAAGAAATATGAATGATTGAACACATTTTTATTTTAAAATAATAACGTGAATATACTTTTTCAGGTGAAAACAGAGATAAAAGACTTTACTTTGAAGGAATGCGAATGATTAAACACATTTATTTTTAAAATAATATTAATATACTTTTTCATGTAAAACAGAAATAAAAGACTTTACTTTGAAGAAATGTGAATGATTCAATCGTGTCGATTAGATACACTGTAGAAAGACAACGACAGCGTTTGCTTGGGGTTTAATGAATTAAACCTATTTTCATTTTAAAATAACAACATTAATATACTTTTTCAAGTAAAAATAGATACAAGACTATACTTTAATATCAAATATAATAAATTATGTTCTAAGTTACAAGAAATAAAATAATATGTATTAAACAAACAATAAAAAACTAGTTTCGGCATTATTAGAGACAACATTATAAAATGTTTAATAATCAACATCAATATAATTATAATTATCTAGAGAACTATTGATGACACTGGAAGGGTATGTTTTACTTTAATCACATTTATTATAAACATATACTACACGCCCGGGTGTCGCCACTCTGCGGAAGGCCCGGAGGACACGGTGGAGCACACAGTAGAGGTGTGCCCCACTTGGGCAGAACATTGCCGTGCACGGGAGCAATCGGCGATCACTTGCACCGGGCCTTAGTACAGACCATGGTCCGGAGCGAGGAGGAGTGGCAGGCGGTCGCCTCCTTCTGCGAAACAGTAATGCTTGCAAAGGAGTAGGCCGACCGCATCAGGCAACGGCGCTCACAGCGCCCCAACCACCGCCGAGATTCCGATCCCGATTTCCAGCCACAGCAGGCGCGGGCTTGCGGATTGCGAGCAATGGGTAGTTCGCTGTCTGATCGTCCGGTAACTGTCCGGACCGAGTCCAAGTCGTCGACGGCGCACGTTGTTCCCGTGCACCTCAAGACGTTGTCAGCAACAGCAGAGGCCCAGACGGGTGGAAGCCTACTGGGGCCAGGGTTATCCGAAGGGGAAACTCGGCTTCGATACGAAAGGCAAGAAGGAACGGGGTGGGTTTTTAGTCAGAGTCTGACACTATCACCCACTTCGCCCAAGGCCGGGGGATGTCATTTGGATGATTTTTACCCACTAACAAAAAAACAGGATTCAATAAAAATATCACTTTTCCTTTACACTTCACAAACTTCTACCGCTGTTATTCTTATAAATATAAAATACGTTTTGATATGCTGCAAAATGCGATTATGTTTAAAAGTGTATCAGCCTGGAAATTGGTCATACAGGTCTCGAACCTAGTTCAAACTCCAGCTCTCACAAAAGTTTTAGGACGAAATTCACCAATAAAACTAATCGTGACTATTGTAATTCTATTCTAATTCTAATCGTATTTTATTCTTATTCCATTCTAATTCTATTCTAAATTTACTTATTAGGAATACCTACTTTCATTTTATTTATAGTTATTATAATTATGAATCTACCTACTTTTACTTAAAATTACTGATCGACAAAAACACTTACCACAAAAATAACTGTAAATTAATTAGCACTGTTTTTAAAACCAATAAGTATTTACTTCAAATTGGGAAACCGGAACCACAGAACACAATTATCCTGGCGCGTACCTCATGCTCACAATGCGCGCACAATGCTCGAATAGATTAGTGATATGCGTGCGTGCGTGCGGTATCAACAAATAACACAGGATAACTAATGACAAAATGGCGGCACAACGCGGCGTGTGTGCGCGTCCCTTACACGGTGTGTGAGTGTGTGAGGGATGCGCACACAGACCGCGCTGTCCCCACTTTGTGCTTTCGCATGGTAGGTAGAAGTTATTTAAAATGGTTGATGACATTAAATGGTTCTTTTAAGACATTTTAAATATATTGCAATTTAATTCATAAAATCATCTAAGCACCTACTTAAAACAACTAACCATAACAGTGTACGCATCTCTTGCCGTACTCCTCTCACCATGCAAGTGTTTTTACTTTTTACGCCGCCGCCGGGTAACTCGTAACCTTTGTGTTCGTAAACATGGTTTTGTAAAACTTAAATTTTAATAGAATGTGCAAATTCATATAAAAACACCTATAGAGACTTAACTATTACTAAATTCATCGATTTAAGCCAGTTTCCAAAGCTAACATTAATGTCTTGAATTAATTTTAGAACAAAAAATAAATTCCCAGATAAATGCCCTCGGGCAGGAATTTATGGGCGTTTATTGGGAATTTTCCCAATCTGCCCAAAATGCCAGGGCATTTACCCATCACTACTCAGCGCTAATTAACCATTGACAAGTTGAATGACAGATGACATTAATTTGTAGTGACAGATCTGACATTTCCTGGGCGCAGAAGAGTACCTATTTTTTGATGAATTTCGCCAATTATGTTTGTTTCAATTATAATTTGACGATTTCAGTTCTGTAGTTCTGCAGTGAATGAACAATTATTGACATATAAAACAACTTTCTCATTAATTAGTGGAGTATAATACAGTTAATATGAAATTATTGACAAGATGCAATGTTATAAAACATGTCTCGCTTTTATGCCGGCCTAATACTAGTAAACATACTAAACAAGACTGTGCTGTCTCGATCCGGGGATATGTAACAGTCATATCTAATACAAGACGAAGGATAATACACCCGTTACCAGTATCTTCTGTGTCATACTTGCAATATTCTGACAACAAGAAACCGTTCCTAACCTTTGAGAAAAAGTCTCACGCACTGAAGAATGCATTTGAGCACAAGAAAGAACAATTAAAAGACACAGAGCACCGGATTAGACAAAAAGGTGAAGAGATTGTAAGAGATATAAAGCATCAAAAGGATGTGACTGAACATAAACTGCGAGTAAAGAAAGAGTATCTTATAAAAGACATTCTTGAAACTAAAGCAAAGGTGAAAGAAAGGATTGAAGAAGTTGTAGAGGTAAATGTTTATATAGTCTCGAAATTCAATGGGTGAGCAGCCATGACATATTTAATTCATTAAACCCCAAGCGAACGCCGACGCACCTGTTGTCTTTCTATTGTGTCTGTAATTTCCACGATTGAAAGGTTAATGTAATCTTAATTACAAAGTTATCATTGATTGATGAGATTGTTTATGACAAAATACTTGTTCTTAGTCATTTTATTGTCTCTAGGATTTTAAATTATGATTTGACCTCTTTCACCTAAAATTTGAGTTACTTTCTGATCTATGATATTATAAAATAATTCAGGAATTAATTACGGTTGTATTAGTAGATATGAAAATACCCACATATTTATCGTCCAAGTTTATTCAGTCATAGATACCTTCTTTTTACGTACATTACTGAAATTTAAATAATTTTGGTTCTGCTATTTTTAAAATGTGTACTCAAACATCTAATTGTTTTCAGAAAGAGAAAGTCTTCACCGTGCCAAACATCTTATGTTTCACAAGAATAGCAATGTCTCCTTATCTGGGATACACCATATTCCAAGAGGACTATAATGTTGCACTTGGTTTATTGGTATTTGCTGGTGTTACAGATCTGGTAAGATTTCCATTATTCTATGGGCATAGTTCAGTCAACTATGACTCAGTAAATTTATGTACAGTATGATCAAAATATGTTGACCACTGTTCAGTATGTGGCAAGTTAGGTTTTCCAAATTATGCACATTCTCAAAAAATATGCAATACACATTTGACATAATTATGATTCTTAAACAGAACTACTGCACAGCCAATTACGAGTGGTATGATATTTCCACATTACTGTACAACATGCTCCTATCTCATTTATAAAACCACTTATGTTTAATGACAAAAATATCTATCACATGTATTATATATTGATGTATAAAAAAGCCAACAAGCCAAGATACCATCTGGCGTGGCAGTGAGGACTGCAGGTTTAATAAGGTATCTGTCATTGTTACTTCTGCCTTTATATCAGGTGAAATCAGGTTCACTACTTTTTGCAGGTGTGTTGGAATGTGAATGCTTTATGGTCTTTGCCTATATAGCCAATCATTATCATTTCAGTTGAGAGCCCACTGCTAGATCTAGGCCTCCACTAAGAGTTAACACAATAACCAGCCCTGTACATCTTGAATCTATTGGATTCCTACAACCCTCACCAAGTTATCAGTCTATCTTGTGGGCAACCTATATGGTTCAGATTAAAGATACAGTAAAAGCAATCTTCACATTTGCTGCATCAGGGTGAATATTTCTGAATGCTTTTTCTTATATTTTCCAGCTTGATGGGTGGATAGCCAGAAACTGGAAGGGTCAGTCAACAAAGATGGGTTCATTCCTAGATCCAATGGCCGACAAAATTCTCGTAGGCACCCTTTTCGTATCATTGACTTACCAGAGCTTGATACCGCTGTCACTGACACTGCTCATCATCAGCAGAGATGTTGCATTGGTTGTAGCTGCTTTTGTCATCCGATACATGAGTTTACCACCCCCTGTGAGTATCTATCTTTATAATATGCAAATTCTAGATCAATGTTTACCTTTTTTTTAAATGAAATAAATGAAATGTGGAAACAGGTAATCTGCCTTGAGATGACCTCTAGTCATAACATATTTATATTATTACCTGTATTTACATGATTGTAATCAAATTAGGAGTTGCCAAGGTCCTCTTTCAATGCGCTGATTCATACAACTGTTTTAACTTAAAGTAACCTTTTAATTCTAGTGTGTTATTCCAAAGGTTTCTTTTTTTTTAACCTTTTGTTACTAATTTACAGAGAACGCTAAGCCGGTACTTCGACGTGACTCACGCCACTGCTCAGCTGGCTCCCACATTCATCAGTAAAGTGAACACTGCTGTACAGCTTTTACTTGTGAGTTTCTTTGGAATCGAGAACCTCCTACTCCTTTTTGAAGTTGTTTATAAAGCATTTATGAGAATGCATCAGAAAGTTATTAGCTTTTATTTTCTCTATTTCAGAGCAGATACTGTGTAACAGGTGAAAAACATGGCAAAATTTAATAAAAGTATTGTATCACAATTCACAGGTGGGCACAACACTAGCATCTCCTGTCTTTGGCTATGTAGACCACCCAGCACTCCAAGCCCTATTTGGAGTGACAGCTGCAACAACAATAATCTCGGCTATCAGTTATCTAGTTAGTAAGGACACATATAAATTTTTAAAAAACAAGTCTTGAAACATGTAATTATTGTTGAATAATGTATGTATTTTGTTTTTTCTTCAATCATTTTTGAATTTGTATAGTCTTCCATAAAATTTTAGCTAGTAGCTAAGTGTTAACTAATTAAACTAATGATGTATTTGAAAACTGTAAATAAATTATTATTATAAAAAAAATCTTTTTAAATTATCTGCCCATATAAATTCAATAGACTTTTTTAGGAGGATATTTAGGCATTGGAAATAAATGCAGTCACTTACAAAAGGAAACAATTTATTTTTTCATTCTATTCATACGAATAAATTGCAGTTAATTTTATGCGAAAAAATCAAAGTTATAAAAAAATATGTAGTAGTAAAATATTAACTAATTTATGCTTATTCTAAGACGAAACAAATTTGAATGTAGAATTCAGGCTTAATGGGATTCTTATGAGATGCATAGTTGTGAAAACGTTTACGACACAATGATCTTTATTTCACACTTGACCGTTTTATTTTCAGTGTTTCATTTTGTTAGGATTAAAGATCTACAAAAATAATGTTGTGGAATGTTGTATGTTTGGATAATGTAACAAGTTTTAGTAGGGTTAATTTATTTCATCCACTAAATAATACTTTCAGGCCAAAACATAATGATAAAATTCGATAACTATTCAGCAGCATTAGGCTAGCCTAGGCTTTGAGATAGAAATTATTCTAGTTTTAGGTGTCTAGTTTTTTATGAATATCAAATCATGGACTGAATGGATATGGATGGTGATCATTTAATTTCAAAAAGGCACATACTAATGTCTAAGTTTCAAATACTCATGTTCTTACATGAAATAAATAAACCTAATTGTAAGTCCAATTGTTGCAATATTATATTTTAATGACTCATATTTTTTGGTATTTGCTTTTCATGGAACTAACTTAAAGCTGAAAAGCAATAGGCATGAATAAATTAGGTTTGTTTCTATTTAAAGATTGTCACAGCGAAAATAAGCTTTCATTGTTTGGGACTCTATTACCTATGAAATTATTGCATTTTTAGTAACTTTATTGATCTAATTGCATATACAAAGTTTTTATAAACGTAAAAATGTAACTGTAACCGATTTCAAAAGATCAAAGACTAGAGGAACATTAACTATTAGTCCTGCAAATTCTGATAGTTTTAACAGCTAATGAGCTAATACTAATTAATCATAAACAATATTGAGTTATTTTTTAAATTATAATATTTTAAGCACGCTTATAGCTTTAAATACCTACGTTTTATACATAAAAGAAAATTTCAAAATTAAATATGGCAGCTAGGGTTTAGATAGAAGAAACTAACAAAGTAGTTACCATAAAGTAATGATATCCTGGCCTTAGTCCTTTGTGACAGTAGTCAGAGACACACCAGACTGTAACCATATCTTTGGATAAGTTTACATTATGAATATGAATCTTATGATAATAATATGTTCTCAGAAATTCATTATAAATGGTATAAAAGCATGGTCCAATACTAATAGGCTGTACACTGGGGTTCATTACTTTTATGACAATTATATGAGCACATAACATGCACTAAACATTGTCAGGCTTCAAATAAAAACGAAATTAAAAGAGAAAAACAAATTCACTGTTCAAATGTCACAAGGTAGTAAAATCTTATAATATAAAAATTGTACAAAATAAAAACAGATAAAGTGATTGCACAGTACATTTAAAATTATTATTACACTACATACTGTTACTACAAATAAAAAATAATAATAATAATTTCTGATATTGGTAACAGTACTAGCTTCATTTAAGTAAGTTCACAATGTTTTGTGTAATAATATTATTACACTAATATATTATTATAGTCAACTGCATACAAATACAAAATGCATGTTAGTTATCTAAATGAAAGTTGAATGAGTATAAGTATCATGATTAGAATACTATTAACCGACCTTATTGATCAACTCGTCACAGATAGCTGTGAGTTCCTCATTGTCTTTAATCTTCTGTGCCAATGATTCCTGCAAGGAAGACGCATGCACCTCGCTCTTCTTAAGCATAGCATTTAATTTAAGAATCTCAGCTTGATGTGTTTTCTTCACAGAATCAAGTTCTGCATTAGCCTTGTTGAGTTGCTGCATGGCATGCTGCCGCAAGGTCTCATACCTTGCTTCTAATTTCTGAATAGCATCATTATTATCTTCAACTGTTCTCTTTAACATTTCCTCATTGCTTTTGTATCCTTGAATGATAACTTTACACCTCTCATACTTGGTATGAACATCATTGAAAGCATGCTCCATAGATGCAAGATGGGCTGCAGCTTCATCACGTTCTCTGACCAGAGTGGATCTTTCGTCAGTCCATCTCTTCCCTTCCGCTTCACGTTCCCCAATAAGAGAAGATATAGTGCGTTCATATTCCTCCATGACCACACTCATTTGTTTATTATTTCGTACTTTTTCAGCAACACGCTGAGAGAGAGCTTTTTCTTTGTCTGCATATTCTTCATTTTGTTCAGATAACTTTTTTATTTTAGTTTCACACTCTTCTAATCTTTCTCGTAACTCATGGTTGATGTCTCTAAGGTTCTGTGCTTCTTCCTCCTGAGCTGTGAGGAGCTCTTTGACAGCACGCAGCTGTTCCATGGTGTGAGGGTCCATGTCTGAAGACCGGGTGATCACTGGTGGGGGAGGTGGGATGTTGGCTCCCAGGCTCAATAACCGGTCTATAGTGGCTATTGCTGGGGAGACAGTGTTTGCTTTCACAGGGGTTACCTTTGCTGCTGATGCCTGCTGACTTCTGTTGACAGCAGGTGTAACAACTTGCGTAGGCTTCTCAGTGGGACCACTTATGTTTGGTTGCACAGATAATTGCTGCATTGAGTTCACTATATTCTGCTCTGTACCTGACATGGTACTACACACTGGTTTCACTATAACCGAACTATTTTCCTTTTAATTTATAATTTTCACATGGTCTCACCTGAAAGTACGTAAACATTAATAAGACAGATTGCTATATCACTTAGCACCATAAACGCCACCATTCAAGACAAACTGGTTTGCGCAATATCATTGTCTTAATTAGATTAATAAAACATGTTTCTTAATACGCTTATGTCTATTCTGCTAGACTCGAAAATATACACGAGAATGTTAAAATATGTGTAATGATCAACATCCCACGCAAGGTGCAATGAATAGGAACAATAAAGTTAAAATTTTAGTTGGTTTCATACGATAACCTACCGCAATATCCTTGAGCCTCGGAGCACCAAGACAAAAACAATTACAGGAAAATTTTATACAGAATTATAAGAGAATTGAGTAACGAAATAGATTTTTATAAACATCACTTCACACTCCAGGAAAATAACGATGAACGATGATCACAGCGATGACATCAGTCATATACGCCACAGATGCGTTATTCCCTTTTTCTCTATGAAATCACTGCTCTTCATAATGACAACAGGATAGCATAGTAACATTTCAACGAGAACGAGCGAGACCGCACGATATGAGAAATGCTAAATATGGAAATGGAATGACGAAAATGCATTTCCTTTTTTTTTACTTTTTTGACGTTTGATTAGGGATGTGTAAAAATATTTTTGATGATAACATGATTGAAATGTTATCGGTTTTTTTATCTTAAATCTTTTTATAAATCAAGCAAAATATAAAAGAGGTTACGCATTCGTTTTGGTTTGCAATAGATAATTACGAATTATTACAGGGCTCAGTTATAGTTTCGTAAACTGCATAATTTATTTCGACGCATGCGATGCTTACTGTAGGTACCTACTACGCACAAGCATATAAGTTGTTCCACATAATTTATACATATAAATAAAATTGAGTGTCTGTTTGTAATATTGAAATAACCACTTTTTACTATATGCCTATGAATATACGAGTATATACGGTACATACAACAAAATAACATTTTTTACAATTTTTGTCAGTCTGTTTGTTCCGGCTAACCTCTGAAATGGCTGGACAGATTTTAGCGGGACTTTTATTGGCAGGTAGCTGATGTAATAAGGAGTAACATATGCTACTTTTATTTTAGAAAAAATAAATTCAAAACCCTGTAGTCCACGCGAACGAAATTGCGGGCACAGCTAGTAGTATAAATAAAATTATACCAAGCGGAAATTACAGAAAGTAAGTCAGTTATTATGTAAAGTGTGACGTGCACGATAGTTTACTCCGGGAGGATATCCTATAAAAATTACACTAAAGTAGCTTACGGGACTCTAGGATAGTGGGATTCTAATGGTGAACATTTTTAAGTAGGTACCTAATCGGATCACCACTACCCGAGCAGACCTCCTACAAACCATTAATTTGTACTTATTAAATACATATTAAATTGGTTTACAGTAAAAAATCATAAATGAAAACAATTTCAATTACTGAAACAAGTATTTATTTTCTGAATAGTCATATTTAAACACCAACAATATATTTATCTGTTTTGTACATTTCATACGCAAATTCTTCATCATGAGTTGGGTCAAACTCCAAACCTGAAATCATAAAAACATAAACAATTGTTAAGTATTTCCCTATTGTAATTGGTATGTAGGTATGTCTAACTACTTACTAACTAGTACTTGGTGTAACATTGAGAAGTTTGGAAGGTGACCTACTTCTTGTGGCTAACTTATTTTACATGGTTTTACTACGAGGTGAAGCGTAGCTTATGCTATTATTCGTATACCTAATAGAATAACTTAAATCGCCCAACTTTATAATACCCGCATTGATTTCAGCTACAGGATTTTAATTATTAGGTATCTGTACAACTTGCGTGATCGAGTCAGAGATGAAGATATCCGCAGGAGAACCAAGGTTGTCGACCTAGCACGAAGAATCGCCAAACTTAAGGCAAACTTGGGCACATTGCTCACAGAACAGATGGTCATTGGGGCCGAAAGGTTGTGGAGTGGCAACCGCGTACCGGAAGACGCAGCGTTGGAAGGCCTTCTACAAGGTGGACCGATGACCTGGTGAAGGTTGCGGGAATCCGATGGATGCGGAACGCACAGGATCGTTCATTGTGGCGACACTCGGAGGAGGCCTATGTCCAACAGTGAACGTCTATCGGCTGAAATGATGATGATGATCTGAACAACTATCCTCCGCGTCTTTGCTACTGTTCCGCTCCTATTGCTCGTAGCGTACGTCATGTCATATAGCCTATCGCCTTCCTCGATAAACGGACTATACACATTAAATAATGTATCAATTCAAACCCGTACCTAGTTCCTGAGAATAACGCATTCCACCAAATTAGTAAACTCTTTAGCTTTATAGTAGTAGTATAGACTAGATGGTGCCTGCGACTTTGCTCGCGTAGGACTCGAAATGAAAAAGAAAACAGCACAATGCATTTGGTTTCAATACCATGAAGTTTATTTTTTTTGCGCGGAACTCTAATAAATATATTATAACTGAAAATATAAATTAATACATAATATAATTTAATCAATGCAATGTAATGATGACTTAACTAATACTTAAAATGAATTAATATACTTACCTATACTAAATTAATAAATGAAACCTATACTAAAATAATAAATTAATAGTGGAAATGTAATGGATAATTAATTAATGCCTAATATGGACTAAGTGTCTGAAATAAAAAGATTTTTTTTTCTTTTTTTTTTTTTAATCCCTTTTCAACATCGAAAGTAGTCTCAGTATACTACACACTTAGTATGATATACTCTATCTACACTAATATTATTGAGAGAGATTTGTATTTTTGTAATGAATAAACTCAAAAACTACTGTGCCGATTATAAAAATTCTTTCACCATTGGAAAGCTACTTTCACTCTGAGTAACATAGGCTATATTTATTGCCCGTGCGAAGCCGGGACGGGCCGCTAGTAATCTATATACTCTATAATGGTTTTAAGTTATATCTCTAGGTTAAAATACAATCAATCCATTCATACCAACGTATTCAACTTCTAAATCGAATCGGCCATTGATCTTATCAGCGCACGTGATACCGAAGTGCGTTACTCTGTCAAATCTCATCCTGGTTTGTTTGTCTTGAAGACGTCCCTTTGATCCTAGCACGAATTTCGAGAACGGTATCTGAAAACATAGAAATAGAAAATATTTTGTGAAGTCACTTCTTGTCGTGGCTCAAAAGAAAACCGTTTTGTATAATATTCCAGTGTTGCAGCTAGTTTAGGTAGGCTTTAGTAGAAGTAGCGTAGTTAGGCATGGGAAAAGTGGCCCACGCGCCAACGAAGGCTTCAAGAACGAGGGCTTTTTGTAATTGATAGGAGCGCGTTTGACCACTATTTCACCTGATGGTAAGCGACGATGTGGTCGAACACTGGGTTACGACAATCGTTGTCTTGTTTTTGAATTTATGAAAGAAAAAGGTCTCGCTGATGAGCCTTCACCCACGTCTAAATTAATCCACGCTACGCCTCTGCTTGGTAGCGACTTTATAATTACTCATTAATATTATTATTCCATTCCTAATGCATTCATAACACATCGCTGCTGGTTACTTAATTATACACACCTTGGCGATCTGCCAGTAAGGTCCACCTCTAGTATACAGTACATAGTGGTATATATCGTTCCATGTGATGTCGTAGAATCCTTCACAGGAGATGTTCAGGAGATAGGATCTGCCATCACCCCGGATTTTGAGTACTAGAGTGTTGTATAGATGCCAATCGAATGTTGTGGGCCGCTTAAAGGATTTCTGAAAAATTACAATGTGATACGTTGGTAGTACCTATATATTTAATGTCTTTGGTGATACCTATGTTATAGAATACATAGATACTGAAAAGTTGAAAAGGAATCGTATGTTAGTATGGCCATGTGAAGAGGAGAGATGAAGCGAATTTTACTAAGAGATTAATGTGTATAAAGGTATGTGGATGAATGGAGTGGGAGAAGGGGGGGCCAAAGGAAACATGGATGGATTCTGTGAGAAGAGATATGAAAGAAAGGAGATTCAGTGATAACGTGATGGCTGATAGGATAGAATGAATGAAAAAAAATCGGGTTGCCCCCATCCCAAGAAAAATGGGAGAAACAAAAGATGATGTTAATAGTAAGAATATTACACAGATCTCGTCCATGTAACGTGGATACTCTCGCGATAACTTAATGCGTAAATATGATGTCCTATTGGATCAATAATTCCAATGATGTTGTTTTAGCCTAGGATCGGATATAGAGCCTCAAGCTAGTTATCAGGTTTTAGCCAAGGTTTATAGAGCGAATACCGGAAATACACCGCGCAACGCTTCGCATTGCAGTACTGCAGTACTCCGAGCATGTCTACGATTGACGGAAGTGTATTCACCTGTATAAATAACCGTGCCTCTATGGCATAATACTACCGCATTGCAGGGTGCATGCAATTGCGGGACCTAATTCGCTTTCTACAATTCCAATTTAGGTTGATAGGGCAAAAGAGAACTAAGCTAGAGTAGGCAATTTAGGCTCGCTTTTAGCTACTTTTACCCGACTTAATATAAATCGCTGATGTAATCCACGATAATGCATACCTTTGGGTTTTAATTTTTTAACAAGTTCGGTAAATCCAAAAGGAAGAGATTCGTTTTTAGCCGTATTTGTGTATGAATAGGTACTACTAGCGCTCTCTGTTGGCAGTTCTGAATATCAACTGTTTTTTTTTTGTCAGATTTCTGATTTTAGTGTTTAACTTCTGTACAAAATTTAGTAAGACTCACTCTTATCCTCTTAGACCTCATCCCACAATAGCCCGCCTTTTTGATCCGCCCATCTTTCGGTACCCTGACGTCAAGGTATCCGTGGAACCGTGCACGGCCCGCGCTGCTCATCTCCAAGCTGCACGTGCTGAACCCCTCATTATGGTCACTATCGGCGGTCGTCACGAACTTGTCCAGGGTACTGGGCTCATCGAAGCACCAGATTAGGTCCGTTTCACCTGGAATCATTTGAAAGACTGCTAAACAAGTTTTATTTTTAAAACTTCGCACCACCCCAGGTATTTCTCTTGTAACGTGAGTACATTCACAAATATGTAAACTCGCATAAACAAAACACAGACCCAGTACATCTATCAAATTTGTTCCGTGCGGGAATCGAACACGCGAGAAGCAGTGTAGCAGCCAATTGCTAAATTACTGCGCCAATCGTGCCGTTTGCGCATATCTTAGTTTATTAATTTAAAAAAAAAAATAGGTATGTAAGTCAAATATTATTTGATTAGTCTGGAAGTAACTCTGTATCCCGAAAAAATAAATAAGATTTATATACATACATACATATAAAATGTGAAAAGTCGCATTCTTATTTTCAGTGGAGAGTTCCAATTGGACAAAATTTAGGGATAACTAACATTAAAACCAAAAATGTAATATACAAATGTTTTATTAGACATCTAAGTACAAATGCACATCTTGGACTGATAGAGAACACAAAAGTAAAAAGAAATAATTACGACTTATTCTTGTTTATTACTACACAAGTATTTACCACAAATAAATGCATGGGTTTTTACCAACACCCTTAAAATTAAAATAACAATTCTAAAGATTAACTTGACTTGATGTTTACTGGAAAAAGTAATTTGCAATTTGAGTTCTAAAATGCAGAAACAAAGCAGGGTTGCATAAGAGAGAAGTGGACACATCCACTATATATATAAATTTTAAGTCGAGGCCTAATAGGGTCCAGCAGGAACAAAACCAGTTTACCATCAACCATGCTGCGTTTACTCATCAAGTTATATATTAAATGTAAATAATAATGAATCCATAATTATTCTGACAAAACATCCAGTACTTAATACATGTAACTATATAATCCTATTGGTTAGTAAGTAGGTTACCTATAAAGTTTAGTTTCAGCACATAACATTGTTACGAGGGTTGGAAAAGCATTTCTATCAATAATATTATCATGATTTTATATTTTGCTCCATTCCTCATTTTATAGTTTTTTGTGCCTTTAATATTAGGTACTTGAAGTAACTAGTAAGTCTTACCTGCTCAAACATCATTTTGTTACTAATAGCTGCCAGAAATATTTTATCACATTGGGAACATTTTATAATTATATTAATTTATGTATGTAGCAACTTTATTTAATATTAATACAAGAAACACCCAGTGTGTACCACTAGTAGTGTAAAATTTTGATGAACCAAATATATTTTTTTTTTATTAAAAGGTTTATCACATTCATTGCCAGACTCGTCAGCCAGGTCAAACAATAACTGAAAAATCTAAGCATGCTAAGCATACTTGATTTGGACTCACTTGTCAGGTACAGGGTATGAACACAAGTCATACTGTTGGCTTGTGTTCATTTCTTACCCTCCACCACACACACTTAACCTTTCGAATGTCTTAAGTTACACAGTCCGACATAAGGTAATTGTCTTTCTATTGTGTCTCTAATTACGACATTCAAAGAGTTAATATAACAACTCAGAAGGCAGATTGTTGGCACATTAACAAATTATTGTATGTTTTTGGCCTGAAAGTGTCAAAGGTTATCACATTATTATTAATTTATGATACATAGGTCAGAAAGCTTGAATTTTATAGAAATATCTTGCTAACATTGTGTCAAAAATACAGTACAGTTTTCTTTGTATCAAAGTTTTAAAGTCAGAAACTAATACTGTTGTCATAAAAATAGTGTAATAATAGAAACATAATCTCAAATTTTAAACATACAATGTCATAAAAAGTTTAAACTAAACACTAATAAATAATATTATTAAAACTAAAAATTTATCATAAAAAGTTGAGATTCATCACAGTGAGAAGTCAGCTAAGAAAAGAAGCCTTTTAACATTAAAAAAAAAGCATGAAAATGAGAGAAAGCACCAACTGTTAAAAATGATGTTTAGCATCAATGCACTTCACTAATGAGCTGATCATATAACCTCATAAGTTCCTCGTTGTCTCTAGTTTTTTGGACCAGAGACTCTTGCAGTGAAGCTATAGTAATTTCATGCTTCTTAACAGTAGCATTTAATTTAGTTACTTCAATATTATAGTTTTTCTTGAGGTTTTCCAAAGTTTCATTAGCTTTAGAAAGTGCATCTGAAGTCACTTGTTTTAGGTTCCCATATAACTCCTCATACTTTTTGACGGCAGCCTCATACTCGGCCAGTTTTTGTTCATAAACTTTCTCTCTATCTTTTGTTTCCAGTATTACACTCTTGCATTTTTCATATTTGGTGAGGAGATCATTGAATGAACTCTCCATGTTACTCAGATGGTTCAAAGCTTGATCTCTTTCAGTAGTGACCTTCTCCAAAGTCTCCTGGTGCACTATCTTGTCATGTTGGTACTCTTCTATTAATGAAGATATAGTCTTCTCATATTCCTCCATGACAATGCTCATTTGTTTATTGCTAATAATTTTGTCACTGACTTGCTGTTGTAATTTTTCTTCTCTCTGAAGAGAGTTATCTCTTTCATTAGTCAATTTCTTAACTTTTGATTCCAAATCTTCTGTGACTCTATTGTACTTGTGTTCCATATCTTGTAATGTACTCTTTAGCTCTCTGTTTTGTTGTCTAAGCTGTAACACCTCTTGTTCCTGCTTCTGAAGAATAACTCGAAGGGTATGAAGGTGGTCCACATCTTGTGAAGTAAAGTTGTGGTGGTATCGAGGACTTCTTGGAGCTGCTGTTGGTGGAGTGCTACCTGATATGCTTATGAGTCTCTCAGTGGCTACCCCCCGAGAGGGAGTGAGAATAGCAGAGACACTGCGCATCAAGCCTGGCGTCCTAGTATGTGACACACCTGATTTTGGATTGCCACTGCTAACAACAGGTGGTACTACCTGCATGGGTTTGTCTCTGCTCATGGAGGGCATAGCGCCTGTCGACTGTGAATGTTTCGGTGCGACTACATTAGTTTCAGCATAAGTTGATACTGTACTGCCAGTTTCATAACCGACATCACACTCTGACGAGTCAACTTCCGAATCGGTATGAACAGAGATTACATCTTCAAGCTTTTGACGTGCATATAGTGGATCGAATTTTACAAATAAACTTTCCTTGCCTCGATCTATATGGTTATGATGGCGGTTCGATTCGGCACATTTGACGAGGTAATCTAAACTTGTTGCATCAATAAACATGTCGTCTGACACTGGTACCTCTTTCATAGTTACATCACAGATGCTATCAAAGTCGGATCCGGTGAGAAGATCACTGGTCTCATTCCTCTGCTCCGAGAAATCATTATATCGTCTCGGTGACATCGCCATAAGATCATCCACTGATGAAACTGGTGTTATAAAACTGTCTTCAGATGCTGTTGTACTTGCTGCAGCAGACAACATATCGTCATCAATTTCAACACTATTAGCGTCTGCAGCGCGGCTCAGAAAGTTTTGGAATTTCTTGTAAATTGTTTTTATGCCTCTATCAGGAGATATAAAAGAAGAATCACTCAATATTATGTTTGAAAACATTCGCCCTTTCTGATTCTTGGAGACTGATTTATACAATTTAAATAAACACAGCGACCGATAGTTACAGATCAGGCGTTGAATACTAATAATAAAACTTGTGGAAGGATCAACAAAAACAAAATAGAAAGAAGGAAATTATTCTTGGCTCAACGACTTCAACGGTTATTTAAGTTTTGAATATACCTGACACAGACAAAATATTATTATTTTGAGAGCATTGACACCATTCGGAAAAATCGACTAAAACTAAAATCGACTATACAAATAACCATTTACCATAGCAAATAAAACAAATATAAAATTAAACAAGTATTGGACAGTTTCTGTTATGCGTGTAACTTATTGTGCTTTAAATAAAATTCTGGATCAGCACCTTAGATTAAATAACTATAGATATCGCCACCGTGTGGCCACACATGAAACAGCACTATAACACTAAAATGAGGTTATTACGTAAACTTTTCCATAAATATGACCACAGAAATACACTTCAAACTTAACTATAGATGTCTATTTGTCATACATACACTAAAACTATTACTTTAATTGCCGAAATTCTTCTAAAGACATAAAAAATTACTCGAGTTGACCTCAAAGTGACAGTGATAGGCCTTTGTTTGGCTCACTTTTCAAAGTGAGCCAAGCAAAAAAGCGGCACGCCGAATGAGACAGAGAATGTTATGTTTTGTCTCAATTTTCTTACTTGTTTCGTATATATGCTTCTCACTTTCGCACTTCCATAGAGTCGCATGGCCATATCTAGAGGTATATAATCTAAGATCAGCACAATGCCACATTCACAATATGACATATTAGCGTAAAATGCCAATGCCACATTCGCAAATTGACACATTCTCAAAACGAAATGTGTCACTTTGCAAAAACATAAAAATTATACTGTGGCCACACTGTAATTTTGGACATTATGCGAAAATGGCGTTTTGAGAATATGTTAATTTGAGAATATGACATTTTGCGAAAATCTAATGTGTCATTATGCGAATGTAGAATTGTGCGCCTAATCCCTAAACCTGCATGCAGATTATTTAAAAATATGGGCTCATTGCAATGCAATGTTCAGACAAAGGCACTGGCTGGCGAACACGACGACTGAATAATTTACTAATTTTGTATCGGTTTTTTTTATGGATAGCTTGAGTTTGACCACTAACCACTATATCACCTGATGGAAAGCGATAATGTTGCCGACTATGGAGTGCGCTTGCCTAGAAGCAACCTATTCACTCTTGACTTAAAGACCCCTAAGTTGTAGTTATCAAGAAACACATTTTAAAAAACAACTTCCTGCCCACTGCACTCATCTGCGTCTGGTGACTGTCTGAGCAACGCATTATTGAGACGACACAAGGTAGTAATCTTTAGCAGGGATTTGATATCGGCGGCAGCGATCACTCGCTCCGGGCCTTGATACAGGCCATGGTCCGGAGCGAGGAGTGGCAGGCGGTCGCCTCCTTCTGCGAAGCAATAATGCTACCAAAGGAGGAGGCCGACCGCATCAGACAACGGCGGCGCTCACAGCGCACCAGTCGCCACCGGGATTCCAATAACGATTTCCGGCCACCGTAAGCGCGGGCTTGCGGACGGCGAACAATGGGTAGCTCGCTGTCCGACCGTCCGGTAACTGTCCGGACCGAGCCCATGTCGTCGACAGCGCGCACTGTTCCCGCGCGTCTCAAGGAGTTGTCAGCAACCGCAGGGGCCCAACTGGGTCGAAGCCTACTGGGGCCAGGGTTAGTTTCGAAAGATAGCTCAGGCCGGGTACGAAAGGCAACGAAGGAACAGGAGTGGGTTTTAGTCAGTAAAAGTCTGACATTATCTCCCGCTCCGACTAAGAGCGGGGGACGTCATTAGATGATTTTCCCACCAGAAAAAAAAAGCAGAGACTTGATCATACTTATGTTATGCGACGGGAATACTGCACGAAAACGCAATATGGTGGGAAATTATGATTGAGTAGAAGAATACAACCGGTGGTGGTGGTGATGGTTGTTAATCACGATTTTGGATAAAACCAAAAAATAATGATTAACAACCATGTAGCGCCCACTCCTATCAAGTCAAGCAAATCTCTACACTCGAAGTTGTGGACGATTACGTCTACCTCGGACAGACAGTCCAGTTGGGTAGGTCTAACTTCGAGAAAGAGGTCAACCGTCGAATCCAACTCGGCTGGGCAGCGTTTGGGAAGCTACGCGATATCTTCTCGTCTAACATACCACAGTGTCTCAAGACGAAAGTCTGTGACCAGTGCGTGTTGCCAGTGATGACATAAGATGAAACGTGGTCGCTCACAATGGGCCAAAGAGCAATGGAAAGGGCTATGCTCGGGGTTTCCTTGCGTGATCGAATAAAAAATGAAGATATCCGCAGGAGAACTAAGGTTGCCGACATAGCACGAAGAATTGCCAAACTTAAGTGACAATAGGCAGGGCACATTGCTCGCAGAACAGATAGCCCTTGGGGCCGAAAGGTTCTGGAGTGGCGACCGCGTACCGGAAGACGCAGCGTTGGAATATCTCCTACAATGTGGACCGAAGACAAGGTAAAGGTTGTGGGAAACCGATGGATGCGAGACGCACAGGAATATTCGTTGTGGCGACGCTTGGGGGAAGCCTATATCCAACAGTGGACATTTATCGGCTGAAATGATGATGATGATGATGATGAAAAGAATACATTTTTTCAAAAATACTTATCATTAACGATTAGGTATAGTACGAAAGAATATTGTTTTTTTGTAATGGGAAATTACCACAGGACCACGTGATCCTTTTCATACCTTTTCTCAAGGCCCTAGCAGGTGTCGGCCCTGCTGGGCCCCTACGGTTTGCTGACATCTCTGTTCAGGCTGAAGCGCGCGTGAAGCACCATGCACCGTCGACGACTTGGGCTCGATCTTTACAGGACGAATGAACGGCGAGCATTGCTCGTCGTACACTACCTTGCAGGCGCAAAGTTGTCAGAGTTACACGTTACGGTGGCCGGAGATCGTTCGGCCGATCCTGACGCCCGGGGCGTCTCCTTAAGTGGCAGCTGGGGCGTGAGGACATACGTTCCCTCACTCTTGCAGCCGCCTCCTTCGCTAGCATTACTGCTTCACGGATGGTGCGACCGCATCCCATTTCCTCTCGCTCCGGACTATGGCCTGTACCAGAGACCAGTGCGACAGGTCACCACCACCCATCGCCTTTATGACTAGAACACAGCGGTGCTCTGCCCAAGCAAGTCTTTTTATCTGGCATCCACTTCGTCCGTAATACCATAGTCATTGGTAATACCCGACATTCATTAGAACAAATTGCAGGCAAAAGTTAATAATTAGATAACAAATATGAGTACAATAAAATGCCCAAAGGTATGAAGTAGAAAGCTATTAGGTCCACCTTTGTAGGTACAGTGTTATTTATTAATGCATAGAGTTTTAATAAATAAATAAATATGTATAAAAATTTTGGCAACTTACCTGGTCTAGCAATAAGTAGAGGATCTGTTTCGATTAAATCTTTCACTTCCTGTTTAAACAGTTTCAACTCATGCTTCAGCTCCTGGAAACCCTTCTTTAAGTGTTCTAAGTTTGAAACCTTGTGTTCGGTATCATAACCACCTTTTCTATGACTTTCATGAAATAGCCAGCGCTGTGTCCCAATTAGAATTGGTTTCGAATAGTTAAAATTATTTGTTTTGATTATAGTTCTGCTTAAGGCTGGGTACTGTCTGTTATTTCTTAATAGATTTATGAAAGTGTTGATTTTACACAATGCCATAATGTAATACTTCACGTAGTCTAACAATTCTAATATATTATCACATAAGTATGTTACGAAATCAACATTTATTTATTTTAGTTATATTGTATAACCTCTAATTTTCATCAAAATAATATTTTCAGGTTCATCAGCTGTTTGACAGCTAGTGTTGTTATCAAATGACTATAGACTAGTATAGATCAAACATAAATAAAATCGACTAACTATGCCTATACAATTGTAGTAAAAGTCTGATTATATTATTAAATTCTATTAATTAAATGAAAAGCATGATTAGGAATAATAATTGTATTGCACTTTTTTTTTCTGCAATCAGAAGTATTTTTAAATGTTTGTATTTGTGTAAATAAATATTGTTGTCCAATCCGAAAAAGAATAATTATTCACACAGAATCGACTAATTTCACTGTTTACACCGGTTGACATTGACACCTGTGTGTTTTACCCGCGTTCCGAATTACGTCAAAAGCTATAAAGTCGCGAATCCGACCAACGCGCAACGCCACAAATAATACTCAATAGTCCGTATATTTTGTGACTATTAAATTTGGTCGGATTCGCGATTTAATCGCTTTTGACGTAATTCGGAACTAAGGGGTCAGTTATGTGTTGTCAATGTCATGTCACAGCGCCCGGCTGACTGATGATCGAGCTGCTGCTGTTTGGTGACTTGGCGAGATCACTTTCACTTTATAAATTCTTTAGAATTTTCAGGGACGTCGGTCTCGAAACGTTGTCCGCCCGTCGTGGCATGGTATTTATTTAATTTATGACGAAGTAGAAGTGCGCGTTTCATTATCAAAGAGCCACGTACACAAATAGACTTACTTTTACGTAAACAGCGAGAATTTTCTCGCCTTAAGCATGTGCAGATAATTTTTGTTTTCTATTATTATAGAACCAAAGTATAGTGAAAATGGGTATGGAGAAATATAACAATGTGGTAAGTTTCTTTCAGTATACTCTTAAAAAATAATCCAATAGAATTGTGATGAAGCTTTATATTTTTCTGATAAACCGCTTTTACTCTTGAAAAATTAACATTACCTACCACCTTCCTGTACCAAGTTATTTGGAGTCAAAGCAACATGTTTTTTTTCTTCTATTTTATTCTGTTAACCATTACAGTATTACCCTTTTCTTTCATATTGCTCCTCACACAATCCCTCCATACACTTAAATAGTTATTATATAAATTGATTACTACAACTGGTAGTATATCTCTGTTGACTGTTCATCAAAATCACTAGGCTCCTCTGGTTTATCAACACTTATGAGCTCAAAAAAATTTACCACCAAGCAAATTCACCAAGCTATCAATATTTTATAGTAGGTATAGGAACTCTTAGTAGCTTTGTTGTGCCCAACAGGGTCCACATTGATCTTACTACATTTTTATACCATTTATGTACATATGGAATGTAATAAAGTATTGAGTATTGAGTAATTTCTAAGAATAATGTAATGTATATTGTATGCATTATTTTGGCTGTTGCTTTGGGTAAACAGTGGTGGCTACCGGTCCACCACTCTTTACCACTGTACAATAGAACACTTTATATGTGTCTATTTTGTTCAAATTGTATCATCACAGTCAGGGCCGGTTTATGCATGTCGGGGCCCCTAGGCAATGCACGTCTGAGGCCCCCCTACCCACCCTCTTCTAACTTCTTAAAATATTTTATTTCTAACACAAATTTATTCATAATTACGTTGTTTTTAGGGTTCTGGAGTCAACTACATAGTTTCATCAAATCTGTCTGTCTGTCCGTCCGTCTGAGGATAATCTCAGTGACTGTTAGCTAGAAAGCTGAAATTTGAAAAGTAAAAAATGTGTCCCCTCCTCTAACTTTTGAACCATAAATTTAGAAAATATGAAAAAATCTCAAAAATTAGTTTGAACTTGACGGGTTGAACAGTTTTTGAAAAGTTGTACAAAATAATTTCTGAACCAAGTTTGTAATTTAATTATATATATATATATAGTTAAATCATTTTTTTAACTTAGTTTACATATTTTATTGTTTTTCTATGTAGTTGTTTGATTCAATTTTATATTATGAAAATTGATATAAACAAAATTATCAGCAAAAGCCAATGAATATGCTCTGCGCTCACACGTTGCTAATGAAAGATTGTGTTTTATTAAACTCCATCTGTTGACAGCTTTTCGCATAATCCAATGCTAGGATTGCTAGTTAAATGGCATGTCATCGAAAATTCAATTTTTTTTACTGTTTATGAAACATAGTCTATTTTTTTCCTGAAGCGCGGGGCCCTAGAACCTGGCGGGGCCCCTAGGCAGTTGCCTACATTGCCTAATGGATAAAACGGCCCTGATCACAGTGACAATGAAGAAACCAATGAAAAGGGCAAAAGAAAACAATATGAGGAGACCAAAAATTCTTATTCTTATTCATATTATGAGATCCAACTGTCTGTACTTATCTAATATTGTAGATTATGGCCCAATTCCTCTCACAAAGAGGTGGCCTATGTCCCAATAATGGAAACATTATGTTATGCAGATTATTATCTTTATGATAATAAGGGATATCCCCTTTATTAATATCTTGTATATAATAAATCCTAATAATAAAGCACTAATTACCTATTAAGATAAGAAAAAAAACATGATAAGATAAAAACAAAAAATCCATTTCATTTTCTTGGTAATATCTGTAATCAATAATAGTACTTGTCTTTATCTATAAAATCAGTGACAACATTATCTGCTAGATCACTTAACTGATTATTTTATTACTTATAGATATGCAATTGCAATAGAAAACCTATAATTATGACATAACACAATCCCGTTGTCACTATAACTTATGCAAAAAATACAACTTTTAAGGAGAAGAAAAAATATTATTATTTTAAGGTTTATAATATAAGATGAATTGCTAATAACTCTTCACATGGTATGTTTAGATATCTATACAGCACAAAGAGCTAAAAAATATCTCAGATCTATAAATAACACAAAAATTAACATTCACAATTCTGAGTTTCAGGTACAACTTGACTACTTACAAACTTGAGGGAACATACTTTATTTAAAGTAAAATTTACTTGTTTCAGCATGGGCCAACAGCAAGGGCTAACATATTTTTGAAAAATAGTAACACTTAATATTATAAAAAGATAGTTTATCATTATTTATGTAACACATTGCAATTTTTGCACAAGTGACAGTGTTGCATGATATTATTCGTAAACCATCTACTAAATAGTCCGAACAAAGCCTAAACATTTGGTTTGGATAGGTGAGCCCGTTCTTGAGTTATAAAGTTACAACAAAAAGTGGCATTGATTTTTATCTATATAGATTTAGAAAAACTGTCCTGAAGAACCCATGTAATATTGCAATTACTCAAAAATACTTAATCTTTAATTATATGAACAAACTCGCATTCATTTTTATACTTACGCATTTCGAATAATATATAATAACTAGCTGTGCCCGCGACTTCGTTCGCGTGGACTACAGGATTTTGAATTTATTTTTTCTAAAATAAAAGTAGCCTATGTTACTCCTTATTACATGAGCTACCTGCCAAAAAAAGTTCCGTCAAAATCGGTCCAGCCATTTCAGAGATTAGCCCGGACAAACACACAGACAGACAAAAATTTAAAAAAATGTTATTTTGGTGTATGTACCGTATATATATTCATATACATGTAGTAAAAAGCAGTTATTTCAATATTACAGACAGACACTCCAATTTTATTCATATGTATAGATAGATGTATTGAAGATGTATAGATGATAGTTTACAACTATCACACAACGTCGTCTAGTCTCAAGCTAAGCAGAGCTTGTGTTATGAGTACTAGACAGCTGATAAACATACTTATATATTTCTAAATACATACATATTATAGATAAATTACACCCAGACACAGAACAAATGATTATGCTCATCACACAAACATTTGTCCTGGGTGGGAATCGAACCCACGACTTCCGGCATAGCATTTAGGGCCACTAACCACTAGACCAACAGGCCAGTCAATCAATATGTATGCTATATTACGAATACCACTACAACTATTTTCCTGTTTGTAGTTTAATCTACAACCTTATCAGCATTATAATATCCCACTCTGTATAATTATATTTTATGTAAAATTTCGCAAGTTTGGCATTGAATAATATTACATAGAATGGTAAAATATTTTATAATAATATAATATAATATTTTTATATAATAATAAAAAATACTATAAAAACTATCAAAACATGCATCTCTAAATTCCCTATTTAGAATAATATTCTATAAAAATTCTTGTAAAAATACAGCCACATGTTCTATCACTTCCAATTGAGTGTTATTCATTAAACCCCAAAATAACGCCGGCGTTCGCGCATCTATTGTCTTACTATTGTGTCTCAAATTGACGGTAGCTGAAAGGAAATGTCTTGAACTCAATCTGACACTATCATCAATCATTTGCAGCCAAAGGTCTAACGTTCCACTACAGTATCAAAGTTTGATATCGTAGTGGAACATTGGCAGGACTCCATAACCATTTACGAAGTTCAATCTATAATTACCTTTCAGATAGATCAGAAGCAGCATATTTTTTCAGCAAACTCTTTGATTTTTTTTTTACCCGACCGTTAAATGTTAGCCATTGCTTGTACTACTTGCACTCAAAAAATCAATTTAACGAACAAAAAATGCGTACGATTCGCGATCCTTCTGCTACCGCTACGCGTAGGCTACTCTATCTTACAACTCAGTTAAAAGTTTCTTTATCAAAATGTCATCATCTTCCTGCCCTTGTCCCGTTTTATTTAGGGTCAGCGCAACTAGAGCTGGCAATATTGCCACCAATATTCATACTTCGGGCTATTTCCGGCAATATTCCCACTTCACGCAACGGCACATCTCTAAGCGCAACCTATGTATTTTTTCTGCCATTCTGCCCATTTATTTACCTATAGTAAATTAATGTTTTTTTCCTAGGACGGCAAACCGTCGGAGTACCTCTTCCCCCCGGAGATACTGAAGCGACTGGACTTCAACAAAAGCCCGGCGACTTTCAAGCCTAAGATCAGCGCGGCAAGTCCCGGCGAAGACTGGATGGTCGTGAGGCCGCTACAGCGCTCAGACTATGATAAGGGCTTCCTGCAACTGCTGGGACAGCTGACCAGTGTCGGCAATGTTACGCGGAAGCAGTTTGATGGTAAGTGGTGATAACTACACCCTCATTGCTATAGGATGGTGTTGGTGACAGTAACCTATCCTTTTCTCTCATTTTAAAGATGTATATTTTTGTCCTGCTGTCATCTTACCCATGTTATGTAAAAAAGATAAGGTCTTCAAAGGCCTTCATTAATACAGCTGAATTTTTGGATGTCAAACGTCTGAAATTGTAAGGCCTCGTGTATCGGTCAGGTGGTCCAAAATGTTACCTTAGTTACATGTGTACAGAGTTTAAAATTGGGGTCATCCTGAATAATACGATATTGATTCAAAACCGATAAATTCGTGCGGTTTCCCACTACATTCAATCCGATTTCGAAATTCTGCATTCAACTGAACAGCCCCATCCTACTACTACGGCTGCTACTTCTCGCTATTTCAGGAATTAGGATGGGATGAAGTGTGGTAACACTCTTAGAATCTTAGATTGCACCTCTCACCTTCACTATTTCCGCCCCTGAAAATGTAGACTAAAAATTTTCAAGGCACAAGGAATAGCATTGCTCCAATTATCGTAATCTGCATCAAAATATTATTGCACGTAATTACCTAGCATGACCAATGTAACAATGCAAGAACTACGCAATCAATCTTTAAAAAGTCGTTACTCCAACTTATTTCAATAGGTACGCAACACCTCTTAAATGCCACCGAGTGTATACTTATTACGATATAGTGTTAATTATTTGCAATGTTGACATGTGAGGTACAACATTCACAGATTGCTGTTTAAAATTGCCCTCAGGGCTTCAACATTGGAATAATGGTGACCTCAGTGTCAGTGGTATAAGCCTCGACTTTGGAATTTACATCTTGGTTTTAAAAACCCAGCCAGGCACTTTAATTATTTTTTTTCACCACGGTGAAGGAACACATCGTGAGGAAAGTGTCATCTACCAACTCGCACGGGGCCCGCCCGCATAGTGGATTAGGGCCCATTCCCTCTCCTAAAGCAGATAGGAGGCCTGTCTACACAGCTGGACAATGAAACAGGTGCGATTTCATTAAAATGCAGTTGAAAATGTACCTATTTACTACCACAGCTAAGCTTGCCGGGAAGGCTGACTCGATACATTTGCAGTAAAATCCTGCAAAAAATACTTTAGTATGAGAATTCTATATACCGTATCAAAAACCAACTTGACACTGGCTAAATGCACAAACCGTGCGAAGCGAAAGAAAAAAAAAACAAAATACGACATTGAAAGTTCAAAAGCACATGAATGAATTTGTTTATTGTCGTTCTGAAAAACTATCTGATAAAAATCTTTATTGTTGGTTACGTAACTAAGCTAAACATAAGAGCTGTAATAAAATTCGTTTTCAATACCGGTGTCCTAGTAAACTGGTTACATTATTATGCGAATCTTATTGGTATTTAGTATGCGACCTTGGCGAAACCGGCGTAATGATAATGACCTTTCTATATGCCTTGAGTTCCTGATCTTTACTTCCAACGTTGACAATATATGCGAATATGGTACCTCTGTTTGGGTTGATTAGGCTTACTTTTCGATTTGTGTTCTTAAGCTTACCTATTTAAATGAATATTGTCGTTAATGTCATACGTAGTTTTATTATGGAGTATTGGAACAGGTGTAATAAAAATACTTAAATGAAATAGAAAGGACAATATGAACATATCAAAACATCTGAGTAGAAAATAACTTTGTGTAGGGCAACTGAAAGACAGAACAATTACCTTTATGTCCAACTTCAAAGGCAAAGGTGCAAAATAAAGCTAGAACTACACTGCGCAAACGTGTGCCACACACGCCGATCTAGGCGCGTCAGTCTCCATACATACATAATTATATGGAAACTAGACTTGTAGAGCTACACTCGATCCACGCCACGCGACGTCGTTCTACGTACAAACACGCCTGTGTTACATGTGTGCGTCGGTCTACTTTAGTTCTAGCTTTAGCAATAAAGGCCTTCCTCCATTCCTTCGATCTTTCGCGGGCCCTCTCTTCATCTTACACTTTACACTTACCTAGGTATCTGATTTATATTTTTCATGTGGGGAATCCAAACTAATATTATAAATGCGAAAGTAACTCTGTCTGTCTGTCTGTCTGTCTTTCTGTCTGTCTGTCTGTCTGTCTGTCTGTCTTTGCTTCACGCCTAAACTACTGAACCGATTTGTGTGAAATTTGGTACAGACATAGTTTGGAACTTGAGAAAGGACATAGGATAGTTTTTATTACAAAAAATAAAATAAAAAATAAAATTTATTCCGGACATACAGCGCCATCTATTGGTCAAGAGTCGGCATCAATTCAGTACTGAAAATTCATCGGAAAAATGTAAATAAATAGTAAAAAGGTATGAAAATATAATATAATACAACTTTTAGTACAAAGAAAATGCTCTAACGGAGTATAGATAATTCTATTAGTACTATTATGTCGAGTTGGTGATCGCGCAATGGTGTCGATCGTTACACGAGTTCGGTTCATGTTATTGTTTTAATTCATCGGAAAAAAGTAAATAAATAGTAAAAAGGTATGAAAAAAATAATATCAATATAATAAAACTTTTAGTACAAAGAAAATGCCCGAACGGAGTATAGATAAATAATCCGAGTTGTCACTATGCTCGATAGATGGCGTTGGGATCGAAATAGTATTATAAATGTGAAAGTGTGGATGTTTGGATGTTTGTTACTTAATCACGCAAAAACGGCTGAACGGATTTGGATGAAATTTGGCATGCATATAGCCTTTGACATGGAAAAGAACATAGACTACCATTTATCCCGCTTCCTTAAGTACCTAATGCCACGCGGGCGAAGCCGCGGGCAAAAGCTAGTCATTCAATAACTCATCCTGCTCTGGGTGGGCACGCCACAATTATGGCGGTAATTCCCCTCTTTGAGGCCTAGCTGGAAAGACCTCACGGCATCCTTACCTTCCGCATGACGCAGGTCCTCACCGGACATGGCAAGTTCGGGAGGTTCCTGTACCGGATTCAAGCGGAAGTGACGCCCGGGTGTCGCGGGCTTGCGGACAGTGAGCAATGGGTAGCTCGCTGTCCGGCCGTCCGGTAACTGTCCGGACCAAGCCCAAGAAGGAACGGGGTGGGTCTTTTAGTCAGTAAGAGTCTGACACTATCTCCCGCTCCGCCCAAGAGCAGGGGGGTTGTCATAAGATGATTTATCTCATCGAAAAAAAAAACGCCCGGGTGTCGCCACTGTATGGAAAGCCCGGTGGAGCACACAGTCGAGGTGTGCCCTGCTTGGGCGGAGCATCGCCATATCATGCAGGCATCGGTTTCTAAGATCTGGCCACGATAAACCCACTACTGGGACTCAGGCCTCCTCGCCTGGTATTATTAGTTTGTTTAAATCTAGACTCCGTAGTTAAACCAAAATTGGTTGTATCTAAATCACAATTCATTGTTTCAGAGCGGTTCACTAAGATGAAGCAGTCTGGCGGATACTACGTAACAGTCATAGAAGACACCCGCATATCCAAGCTGATCGGGGCGGCCACGCTTACCATCGAACAGAAGTTCATACATAACTGCTCTGTGGTATGTCATTATAGACTTTGTTGCTTAGGAATAAGGCATAGTCCCGTGCTTGTGTAGCTGAAAAAAACTATTTTTTTAAGTCTGTCGAAAGTAATCAAATATAAAGTTTAATTTAAGCATAAAGGCTACTTTTTAGGTGATTTACTTTGCAATAGAATAGGCTAGTTGCCGTAAAAAATGTAATTAGTGAGTCCTTTAGATTATTCAAAAATAAGGGACACGTATTTTTTTATTTGTAAATTAAACCAAAAATGATCGTATCTTTAATGGGCTATATCTTATAGCCCATTAAAGATACGTGTAACGTCACGCCGTGGCGTGCTGCATTTTTTCGCACGGGGTGACGTCACACGTAACTTTAATATATGGTTATATTAAAAGGGCTATATCTTTGTTATTTTTTTGTTAAATCGAAAAAAGAAAATGTACTTGTCAAATATTTTTTTATAATCTAAAATACGGGCTAAATAAAATGTAATTATTTTGAGCCTGGAAACTACCCTATTCTAAGGCCTACTGTCCACGGAGGCGTAGCTTCATAGACGCATATTCGTCATTATACGCACGTGTACGCCTGCGTGAAGCTTACGTACACAACTTTGAAACTGTCGACGAAGCTGCCACGTACGGTGGTCAGTAGGCCTAAATATAACCGGTTCACACTATATTTAAACACCTTTTCTACTTATGACAATGTCTAAACAAGTTTAATGATATCATCATCATTTTTGATGTTCCTACTGCTGGGACTCAGGCCTCCTCTCTAGGAGAGGGAATGGGCCCTAATCCACCACACGGGCCCAGTGCGGGTTGGTTTTAATGATTTGGATTCATTTTTTGTGGAAACAAGATTTTTCATAGTATCGTAAGTAAATTTAACAATGTACTGTATCTTTTTTCAGCGTGGACGTTTAGAGGATGTGGTGGTCAATGATACTTACAGAGGAAAACAGTTGGGGAAATTGTAAGTATTCGTCACTAGAATAAGAACTTACTAAAATAAGATGATAGGTACGTCACTTCACTAGTCGCCAAGTCCACTAAGGGTGTATGTACACGCTAAGCAATTTCACCGAGGACCAATTCATCAGGACTGTTTACGATAAGAATTTGGTCGGTTCTAGGCACGAATTAAGCTAGAACTACATTTGACTGACTTACAACGTATAACAAGTCTGATTTGTACGTAGAACGACGTCGCGTGGCGTAGATCAAGTGTAGCTCTACGTACAAGCTCAGTTTCCATATAATGGAGACCGATGCGCCTAAATCGGCGTGTGTGGCACACGTGTGCGCAGTGTAGTTCTAGCATTATCGTGGCTCCCCGCCCCCTACCGCACCATACCGCAACTTCACGCGTCGTGTCTAGCGCTGATAGGATTTTTTCTTGGTCAGCGCCAAAGCAGTGTACCTACACAGTTCGTGCGTAGAAATGACACGAATTCTTGCATAGGCCCGGCGACTTTTTTTAACGTGTACAAGCGGCCTAAGACTTCCGCCTGCATTCTAAGTCGTTAGAAATAAACTTCCTCCACTCTAATCGAATTTGACAAAAAATAGTAACACAAAGTTATAAGCCTGTTATGTCAGCAAAAATACATAGTCCTTTACCTTTTTTTTAGGAAAAAATATAACATGGTGTAAAAACTATTGGAATCCATTTAGTTACTGATTCTGAAAAAAAACTATATTTAGAACTATTTTGTATTATAGATAGTCAATATGATTACGAGTCGAGTGTGTTTAGGGCCAAATAAGTCCACAACTTTTCATAAGATATCGAAGCATGAGGTCATTCTGATTCATTTCAAATTTCATTTCCAGAATCGTCGTGACAGTTTCCCTACTCGCCCAAGAGCTGGGCTGCTACAAAATGTCTCTGGACTGCAAAGACAAACTGATTAAGTTCTACGAGACCCTGGGCTATAAGCTTGAACCCGGAAACTCTAACGCCATGAATATGCGGTATGTCACTACATATTTATAAATAAATATTTAATTTATGCTTTGAGGTTGATTTAATGCAGGTTTTTTTCGAGTTCACGTCTCAATGTTGTCATGTCAGGTAAAGCAAGATTGAGATTGGAATACAAATTAGGTATTAATATAAAATACCTACGATTGAATTAATGTCAAAGTTCGTGAAGGTATAAAATGTTAAAGCGAGATAGTACGAAACATTACTGTCCTATTCGCACGTTTTTTGACCACGATTGCCGCCACATTTATACGTATATAACTTCGCCCGTGTGATAGTAGAAAATTATCTCAAGGGTATAATATACCCTAAGGATAGCTAAGGATACTTTTTATAGGAGTATAATATACTCCCGGGATAAAAAGTATCCTGTGCTATTCCAGGACATGGTCTACCCGTGCACCAAGTTTCATAGATATATGTGCATTCAGTAGTTTTTGCGTGAAAGAGTCCACAAATATTATCTATAATAATAATAATATTTTTTATTTAATTTTTTTATTTAAATATTTAAAAATATAATTTATATGTTATAATAATGAATAAACGAATAATAATATCGTTAGGAGGTTCCTTTCTCTGGAGCCCTGACCGCCGGTAGCTTGGACCCTGTTCCCGATACCGGTGGGATACTGTGTTTTATATTTTTAAATGTTTTTTTTAATTGTTTTTTTTTTTAAGGAATATTTAAAAATATATTATAACATGTATATAAAATAAGAATAAAGAAATAATAATATAATAAGAATTCTTTCGTCGTAGGTTCGAGGACCCCTCTTGACAATTAGCCGCTGGGACGTCCGACCTGCGCTCTAAACTGTAAGTACGCACAAGAGGCCGAGCAGACATCACGGCATTTCCAGCCAGCACTCATCATTCCATCTCTATCTACGGAAATTACATCACCGAGTATTTGAAAATAGAACGTACATCCGGTTTCTGAAAGACTTACTGTGATTGGTTGACGCAAATGACAACAGATAGTAAATTACTAGAGATAGTCTCGTTTGAAAATGGAATTTGTTTTTTTATTTTATGGCATAGCTTTTTGGCCTTTGTGCCATAAAAATGGAATTTGTTCATTCAGAAGCTGGAGGTTAAATAATATTTGCGGTTTTGTTACATCATTAAAATTCGGTGAACCAAGGTTGTGCATTTTGTTGTCTTTCAATGCTAGTACATTATCGTACTAAAAACTATGTTTAGATAGATTCGTTCATTTGTGGGCGCGGCGCTATGTTGTGTGTATACGAGAAACAGAATATATTTAGCATTCACATATCATAAAACATTTGGAAAAAGCGCTGCGCGCGCAAATAATGCCCTGTTTTTTGAATGCCATTTTATCTCGTCTAGTAGGAACCAGGCGTTTAGAAAACGGGGAATGAATCTATAAACACGATTTTGTATTGTTTTTTTTTTTTTTTTCTATTTATAATGACTTATTGTTTGCAGTCATAAAAGCACTATTTTCACTTGCATCACGCTTTCTGATCAAAGGCTCAGCTCAGACTAAACAGCATAGATAATATTTTTGACATTTAATAATAAATCATATCTTCAGGGTTTTAAAGTTCAAAATTGTGTAAACATCGTCACAACATCGAACGACTTGTGAGCACACAAGTTGATTTACATTTTAATGCTCTGAAAATAAGGTTTATTTTTGCGTGTCAGTAAAACAATCCTTTATTTGATCTGATTCGAGCCTATTGGATCTCGTTGTGGTTTCTGTTTGGTCGTTCGTGTGATTACGGTCGCAGGGTCAATTCTTCTATCCATCAAAAGATGAGATCAACACGTTTGGTCTCCTCATTTGATGGGGTGACCAATTGATTATGGATATCCTAGCACATAATGTAGAAGTAGTTTTTATCCTTTAAAGTGCGCATGTAAAGATCTTTTTTTTATATTTTGTAGTAGCTTTCATGCTTAGATTGTGTTTCTTTTTATTTGTATTAATAGAAGAACTAAATACTAACGATTGTTTTTTTTATGTTGCCTATTAGTTTTTACGCTAGTTTATGCGTGGTGCGTTTATCGCTGTAGCAGAGCAGTGCTCCAAATCTCCATTCCGCTACAGTGGAAACAGGATTAGGCGCACAAAGCCACATTCGCAAAATGACATATTGACGCAAAATGCCACATTCGCAGAATGTCATATTCTCAAAATGCCATATCGCAAAACGCCACATTAGCAAAATGCCATCTTCGCAAAATGCCATATTCGCAAAATGACTTTTCGCAAACTGTCACTTTCGCATAAATGTCATTTCGAACTCAGTATTTTTTTTATTTGGACGTTAGTATGTTTTTATGAAAAAAAAGCCCACTGCAAGAAGTAAATAAATAATTTTAACGTTTTTTTTTTCGTTTTAATTTATGTAAATCGCACATTATGCGATAATTATGATTTTTTTAGAATGTGTCATTTGGCATTGTGCGCCTAATCCTGGAAAGCCGCCCGAAGTCGCCCGACGCAGCTCTAAGGCGCCTAAAGCCGCCCGAAGCCGGCGTAAAGCGCTCGAGCTCTACCGAGCCGCACCGATGCCCACCGATAGTGGGCGCCGGGCCTAAGACTCCACTATCCGTCTGTCTGTCACCAAGCTCATGAACCATGATAGCTAGCCAGTTGAAATTTTCACAGATAATGTATTTGTTGCCCCTATAAAAAGAAATACTAAAAACAGAATAAAATAGTGTAAAAAAGTAGTTGTATAGATAATAGAATGGAACCCTTCGCGCGAGTCTGACTCACACTAGACCGCTTGTTACTGCTCTTCCCCGCCTAGTTCCGCTCAGTGCAAACGCACCCTAATTTAGTGCACCTAGTCAGTTGTGCTAACAGTCTCACTAAAATAATAACAGGCTAAGTTTTCATTGTTGTTATTATTATATTTGTTTTTAAAGCTTTGAAAGTACTTAAACACATATGTAAGCATATTATGAGATTACTATTTTTGTAACTAACTTTTTGTGTTATATTTTTGCATTATTAAACCATTATTGCTTTATTTTTTAGTTTTATTTCATCAAAGCATGTAGGTTGCATTTTATTGGGATTTTAATATAGAAAATAAAAACAAAATTGGACATTTTACATGTTTTATTTACAGAAGTGTAAATTTAGTGAATATAATAAGAATTTCGTTTGCCACACATTCGTTACGATGGCATTTCGTATTTAGACAAGACTGGTTTCTACCCACACTTGCTATGTAGCCTCAGAAGCAAACACTTTACTAAACTCATCTCAATATATTTCAAATAACTATATTTATAAGTTATAACCAGTAAAATAAATCTGGTCTAAGAATATGTCCCTAACTCAATATGTATTCTCTGTATCATTCGCATTCTATTATTATATATATTTTTTTACTGATTTTCACATAATATTTCTTTAAAGAATTAAAAATCTTCTAAAAGATTTACGTAAGCAGAGATGTAAGTTTGTGTCAAATTGTTCTGACGGCCGAAAACAAAAAACCATGTATGATGGATGTGTTGGTTATGATGTAATCTATTTTGAAATGAAGTTTATTGCAAGTTATTGCAGCTAATATCGATTAATTTTGAAATTATCCGAATAAAAAGCCGCATGCAATTCAGTTCACTCCTTTATGAGCTTTATAGCTGTTAAACTTAAATCACCTCTCTTTTTGCGTTGAGGATTAAAACAGCTTTGGAGCCTAATCAAGTAATAATATTGAATGAATAGTCGAGATTGTTAGTACAGTACGTACAATAGATTAGGATAAAAAAAAACTATTTCATAGGGTTGTAATAATACTGGATTGGATTGAAAAGGGTATTTAAAAAGTTAGTGTAAGACTCGGTGAAAGATTGACTGTATTACACTTGACAAAATACACAAATAAGTACAATTTAGATTGCAATATACAATACATAAAAATCAATAGACCGGTTCAGTCTGATACTTCGTGTTATATACATAATATACTTTTACTTTTAATAATACATATAAAATAGCGTAAACTATTCATACGAGCAGTGTCGGGATGTTTGTATACTTGAAATTGTACGGAGTCGTGAGAATGCTCTTGCATTATATTGTAAAGTTCTGCCTTATTATATTTCCGACAATGGAGATGAATGTACAGTGTCTGTCTATTATGCGATGCAAATAAGAATAGGATTTATTTAGCGCCATGTTGTGACGTCATACCTGTCAAATCGAATAGGGTGAACTAAACAAGTTTTTTTTTAATTGAATTTATTTACGAATCGTGAACGAGAATTTAGTTCTTCAATTCTGTTTATCTCTCCATCACTGTGTGAAGTGTCTGAGCAGTAGCGAATGAAAGACGGCGAATTGTTGCCAACAATGAAAATAAGAAAGAACAGTATTTTTTTAAAACTAATTATGACCTAAATAACTTACATTGGCTAGTTTAGATTAACTATTTTTCTTAACTTTGATTTTTAACTAAGACTCGGGTTAAACAAAGTTATTGATACGCAAATACTTAAATTTTCTTTGCAAACCGTACTTTTCAAATAACATTTGACAGATAGAGGTCATTGACGTTCCTATTTTTATTCGAAACGCATTGTACTAACTTTATTAATTTCTTGTAAGAGCCCTTTCACACTTAGTTTGCAGGGTACCCGGGTGTATTATATGAGTTGAGTAAGTATGCAAGCTGTCACGTTTATCGGCTACCAGCAACAAATTACCCGATTACCTCGGGTGCCCAGCACCGTAACGTGTGAAACAGCACTTATCGTAGCTACCAATTTCAAGTACCGGGCTAATAAATCGCACACTCACCATACAAGCACTTACATCAAATTGACACCCTCATTTGCCGATTGCACAAATCCCATACCACAGGAAAAAAAGCATTTTTATATCTGTACATTTATTTGAATATCATACGCATAGTTACAAGCTAGAGGAAAACATGGCAATCGATTATGTATCATCGACTTTTTTATAGTGACGTGCATATCGATAATAGCTAAGGATGTCCCCAAAATATGAATTAACTATCGATTCAATCACGTGACTATATAAAAGTAGTAAAATTCAATATCATATCTCGATATAATTTAAAAAAATCACCATTTCAGGTCAAAAATCGTCATTCGGCGTTACGATTGTCTCGCTACGTACAATTTGAAAATATTACTTTATGCCTTATTGGCGTCTAGTCTCACTTGAGCGCTCTATATTTGGTGCATATCAATTTACAATACTTGTTCCCTAATATCGACCAATCAGAACACTATGATGACGTCACACACAATCGATTTAATGGAATTACTTTTGTTTTATAAGGCTGTGCCCACACCTAGCGATCTACGGGCGGTTCATATATCTGTTAATTATACAGCAGTATTGAGTTTCTTGAATAAAATATAATATTAGTTTATATTTCTTTAGCGTGTGCGTAGAGTAAAGTAGATACAATAATCGTCATAAGCCAGATGTATCGCGGGGGTCGTTGCGGTGAACTTGAGAAGAAACAAATATGAATAACCATTTATTTTGAAAAGTTTAATGTTTGTGATATAGAGGCGTATATATTACATCTCGATCGTCGAAGCAGTTCCTTTTGTATCGTTATAAAAACTGATTCATAGTTAATCGCTAAATGTAGTACAATAATAAAAAAAAGATATTTTATCAGAAATTTGTAGAGGCATATAGCTTTTATTATATTCAGTAATCTGTTGTATATATATGAATAATACAATTTGAATGGATGTAAAATTGTAACTATGATGTATTTAAAAATAAATAACACAAAACTTATTCTAGAAAATGCAGTTTAAACAAAATCCATTTCTTTATTATATTGCTCTAAGAAAATAATATCTAATAGACGAATAAGGAGGAGTTTGCATCAATTTAGTTTAGCTTCAGCATTACCTTTACTCCAGATTTTTCTTTTCACCATTGCCTGTCACTTGGTGATATAATTCATGCTTTAAGATCCGAAAAGTATAATAATTCTAAGTATACATGTATAAGTATACATTTAAAATGTATGCTAGGAATGTCTGAAGTGGGGAAGGCAACTGTTTAGCCAATGCAAAGCTCGCATAGGGTAATCAGGCCGACATTTAATTTTATAAAGTGCCAGAATAAGGCTCTTATAGTACTGGCAGTATTCATCCCAAGGACCGACGTAACGTTAAAGTTATTAAATATATTATCTTTTTTATCTTTGTCTCAAAGCCGCAGTCCTGAGACATACTTTTGTGTTGCCATCCCTATTCCAAGACATAGGCTCACAAAAACAAAGACTAGTAAAATGCCATAGTGTCACTGGTCTAGAGCCTAGAAAAACGCCAACTCCCCAACTAAACACTTAATAAGACGACGTCCAAAAAAGTATTTTTGAAAAAGTTCCAATTTAAAAAAGATTATTTGGAATATCGTTAACCGTGTAGTGTTGTGTCCGTCGCTTGGGGGTACTAAAATGGCGGCGGCGCGGTAGTGATCTTAGTGCCCAGCTTCATGGGCCCCTGGCCCCGAGCTGAACGGCGAGCTTCCATCTCTCTCTGCCTCTGAAGTTTTCTTTCCTCTCTCTTTCTTCGCATCTCGTCCATTTTTGAGGCGTTGTTTTCTGTGAAACGAAGAAGGCGTTTATAAATATATGGTTTCTTGTAACATCATTTATTTTTTATAGGTGTTGCATAATATGTCACCGGATAATTACAAACGCCGTAAGATTGCAATTAATCTAGAGAATGTAAACTCTATACAAATATTATAAATAAATCATTTGAAGTAGTACAATCATCTGTATTTCATCATTCACAATGTATCCGTCCGCATTGTCTGTCGAAGTCATAATGAAAATAAATAGTTCACAATTTTACGTGACTTAGTTATAACTTAACGGTATTGTAATCATCCGATGACAAAATAATATTTGTGTGTTACTTTTGAGTAATTTTTAGTCTATTTCGGAGAAAACAAAAATAAATCGGAATGCGGCTGATTTTTGCAAGTACAATATAATTTGTTCTCAAAAGCGGTTAAAGCCGTGAAAAAACTAAGATTACTTATAGATAAATAAAAAAATGCAGCCTCGAGATGCACGACTATACTATCAATGAAGCTCAAATGAGATCAATTTAAATACCAATTTCAGCCACTCTGCTTAGGCTATTTTGAGTTGACACCGTGACCCCCTGACTACTTGTTACTTGACCCGCGCCCTTCCTAGGAAAAGGAGTTACAAACTGGAATCCGAAACATAGAAACCAAGAAGAGTCCCATGCAGTGGCGTAGAGAGCACCCATTTAGCCTTTCAGCAAGGGCGTTCGCGGGGATGACAGCTTAGGCTGAGATCCTTAAATATTGATATCCTTATGGTAGGTGTGTAAAACAAAGTTAGACGAAGCAACAGGAGTATGTACACATGTTTTTTATTTGGGGTCCTTTCATAAAAAATCGGAGGGTTACGTCAGGCAGAAGAAAACCCCTGTGACGGTTTTCAATATTTGTAAACCAATTTTTTTTTTGTCTTTTACCGTCTTGGTTTGTTTTTGTACCATTAAAATAGAATTGGTTTGTATCGGTACTCACATTCGCAAAACAACTTAATGCTTAATCATTAATTTTAAGTTGTTAGTAATGACAACTCAAGTAACATTCATAGGTTGGTAAAAACATTGCACAAAATAAATAAACGTAAACATCTATTAATACGTGAATAAATACACACAGGTACATGAATAATTTGCACGTCTCGTATCTGCGAAACGACGCGCTAATAATAGGACTGCTTATTAGAAAACAATTTTAAATCATTGTATGTATACAGGTTGCTGAATGATAGAGATGGGAGATATGAATGATCGAAGTATAAATGAAAGCTGGAATGAGATAGCTGGGTGTATCAGGCATGCAGCGAAAGATATTTTGGGAGAGACGAAAGGAAAGGGCATAATAGATAGGGATACATGGTGGTGGTCGACAGAAGTTCAGAATGTATTGAAAGAAAAGAAGAGAAAATTCAAGGAATGGCAGCGTGTAGAGCCAGGAAACGCAAGTTTAAAAGCTGAAAAAAAGAGTGAGTATGACATTTTAAGGAAGAAAGCGAAGAAAGCCGTGGCCATAGCAAAATCAAAAGCCCAGGACAAATTATATGACACACTGGACAGTCCTGCAGGCCAAAAAGAACTATACCGGCTTACTAGAATAAGAGAGAGAAAGACGAGAGATGTTTGCCAGGTAAGATGTATAAGAGATGAAACTGGAATGGTTATATCGGATGATGAGAAAATCAAAAAGAGGTGGAAGGACTATTTTGAAAGACTGATGAATGAGGAAAATAATTGGAGGAGTGTGTTAGAGAATAAACCAGTGGATGTGGGGTTAGTGAGAATGGTTAGTATGGATGAAGTTAGGATAGCAGTAAATGGAATGAAGAATGGTAAAGCCATTGGTCCAGATGGAATACCAGTTGAAGTGTGGAAGTTATTGCGAGTGGATGGATGGACGTGGTTAGCTTTATTCTTCAATAAGTTGTTGCAGGAAGAAGCCATACCTGATGAGTGGTGCAGCAGTTCTTTGGTGCCCATTTTTAAGAACAAAGGTGATGTGCTTGAGTGCAACAATTATAGAGGAATAAAGCTAATGTCACATACTATGAAAGCCTGGGAGAAAGTTATTGAAAAGCGACTGAGAGAAGAGAGTGAAATTTCACAGAACCAATTCGGTTTTATGCCTGGTCGGGGTACAACGGATGCCATTTTTGCTATACGCCAGCTGTGCGAGAAATACAGAGGTGCGCATAAAAACTTGCACATGGTATTCATTGACCTCGAAAAGGCATATGACCGGGTACCTCGTGAGGTTCTGTGGTGGGCCCTTAAAGAGAAAGGTGTGCCTGGGAAGTATGTGCAGTTGATCCGAGCGATGTACAGTCGATGCAGTACCCAAGTCCGGTCTTCAGTGGGCACTACTAGCAGCTTCAATGTGGCTGTCGGCTTACACCAAGGGTCGGCCCTCAGCCCTTACCTCTTCCTGATGATAATGGATGCTCTGACGTCGGACATTCAGGAAGAGGCTCCCTGGTGTATGTTGTTTGCCGATGACATTGTGCTGGTTGCCGAGAGTGGCCTAGAGGTCCAGAACAGATTGGAGGTGTGGTGGCACAGATTGGAGTGTTGGCCTGAAATTGAGTAGAACCAAAACGGAGTACTTGTTCTGCGATTTCGGCGGTCTCTCCAATCCAGTGCCCTTAGCTCTCGCCGGAACGCCCATACCGATCTGTTCTGACTTTCGGTACCTCGGGTCGCTCGTCCAAGGGGATGGTGAGGTAGACCGGGACGTAACACATCGGATCAACGCAGGATGGATGAAATGGCGACAGGTCACGGGAACAACTTGTGACCCACGGATGCCCCTCAAGCTGAAGGGTAAAATCTACAAGTCCGTGATAAGGCCTGTCATACTGTATGGATCAGAATGTTGGGCTGTGAAAAAGACGGATGAAAAAAGATTGCATGTAGCGGAGATGAGAATGTTAAGATGGATGTGTGGTGTGACGAGAATGGATAAAGTGAGAAATGAGTATATTAGGGGAAGTTTGAAAGTGGCGCCAGTGACTGAAAGGTTGAAAGGAAATCGTTTGTCTTGGTATGGTCATGTAAAGAGGAGAGATGAAAAGCATGTTGCTAAAAGAGTTATGAATTTACATGTGGATGGATGGAGAGGGAGAGGGAGGCCAAAGAAAAGATGGATGGATTGTGTGAGAAGTGATATGAAAGAAAAGAGAGTTAGTGATAGCGTGACGAGTGACAGGACAGAATGGAAGAAAAAAACGTGTTGCGCCGACCCCAAATAAAATGGGACAAGGGCAGGAAGAAGAAGAAGAGTATGTATACAGGTTGCTGATCTTCTTTTTTGGTAAATATTATACATGTAAAGAAAAAATAGCGTAACTTTATTATACAGGTAAAGTAGAGAATATTTTACCGTCAACATTCTCCTCGATAGGCTCAAACTCGCTATCTTCCCAGCCGCCGAGCGAGTCGTTGCTGTTCTGGTGCGGCGTGAGCGCGCTTGGGCGGTGCTCCAGGCGCCCGCCGCGCACGTACGTCGCATTCGCGTTGTTGAACACCGGGTCCGTCCACTGGGAGTTGTTCCATGTTTCTGATGGACTCGCTAGCTCGGATTCAGCTAACTGTCGATGTAGATTATATGTTTAGGTTATAATAACATACAGTACAAAACTGACTTAGACAACTTGTAAAGGAGATGGCTGGGAAACTTCTGTATCTTTCAAGGCGAGTGGCTAATGGAAACCATTTAAGTTGCCAGCTTTCCTCTGCTATTAATATGCACGAATCACCCCTAAACCTTTCTCATGAATCACTCTGTCTATTGGTGAAAACTGCATGAAAATCAAAAAAATCGGCCTACAGAATATGGGCTTTCTCCTTCGAAAGAAATGAATCTAATGTCAATTAGAGTCATTTCTTTCAATCAAACAATCAGACAAGATGGTTGATCAGTAAACTAAACAGATGCTACTCACGGGTTGTTCCTGCAACTCGCCCCATTCCTCATTGTCCCACTCGTCCTCACACAGAGCGGCGAGCGCCGGCGTCGCTTGCGCACTGCCGCTGCTTGGCGGAGACTTTACGCTTGCTCCGGTACCTGGCATTAACATAGAAATCGTATTTAAATTACAAGGCGAATAATAAAGCTCAACCCAAATATTTTTTTATTAGATTTCCCTAATGGTGCGTTCAGATCTGGCAAATGCACCGCTCGCGAGCTACTTGCGAACTGCGCATGTGAATTTTATGTTCGTAAGAAGCGCACGCGGCGCAGGGGCTTCGTACGAACGAAGTAGGTATACTCTTCGTACTCTTCGTCGGATTGGTCGACGATTGTTTTTGCGTGCATTCAGGGTCGTGTGTTTGCAAGTGGGTAGGTATAGTCTGTCTAATAATTTAAACGACTTGGGTAATTATTAGGGTAAAATGAAATCTGATGTAGTCAACACTGGTTCAGAAATCAAGGTTGATTATGAGATTTTGGTCATTGTTTAATAATGGAACCTTACAAAAAGTATCCAATTTAAGTATTTTTTTAAATGATTTAATACTATTAGGGGACTTTTTAACATTAAAAAGTGCAAAAGATTTTCGTTTAAAATATACCTATTTCAGTCTCTTTAATGATATTCTTATTATAAAAGTAGGATACATTTGCAAAGACATAATAGTGTCATAAGTAATAAAATAAATCTGGAATCGTACGGGAAATCTGATCCTTAATATTCTATTACACTTACTGATTCATCATCACTAGCCATACTACGATCAAGATCTGTTGTAGAACTATCGTCATCTCAAAAAACAAGTGAATGACAACTAAAATTCCGGTTGCCAACATTAGATTTTTAATTTCCTTGAAAAAATTCCAAGTCGTTTAACTTACTAGACAGACTATACTCTGTCTGGTTTAGCTCTTCAAACCCCATAGGCAACATAGGAGCTGACGAGACAGAGTATTTGGTCGTGAATGTGCGACCCTGGCAGAATTAATGAGAGAGGGTTTGTCGGATATATTCGACGTAGGCGTGCGTGAAGTTGGACTCAAACGTGTAGGTATAATTTTTATGACTCACTAGCTTTTGCCCGTGGCTTCGCCCGCGTGGGATTAGGTACTATGTTCTTTTCCATGTCAAAAGCTATATGCAGGCCAAATTTCATCCAAATCCGTTCAGCCGTTTTTGCGTGATTAAGTAACAAACATCCAAACATCCACACTTTCACATTTATAATATTAGTTAGGATAACAACAGGCTTATTTATTGGTTTCAGATTGCCATCTCAAAGCTGTGAATATCAAGAAGAAAAGTGATATTAAGTAAGGTTAATATTTATTAAACATAAGACCTTATTTTATTAAACCTATTGCAATGTTACCAGTATTCTTCTAGTACTTTATTTTTAAGAAATAGTAAGAAATGTATCAAATACATGATATTTTTATCACTGCAAATTTATTACCAATGTATAATCAATATTTAATAACAAAAACTTTTATTTAACTTTTATAGTTGTGTGTTGTATCGTTATAGTTCTATTTTATAGCTCCTCTATGTTTATCTGTGATTAATAAAATAAAATAAAAAATCTAATAAAATATTTATGATATTTCATTTCGTATTGCACTCGAGCCAAACCCAAAGAAACTAAAACTATAGTTCCTCTAAATTTATTTATTATTCCGATATCTCAAAGGATGTTGCGCTACCGATTCGAAATTCTATGATGAATTCCAAAATGCTGAAGCATAGTCGGCCTTATAATGTTCCTCCTCTCTAGGACAGGGAATGGGCCGTAATCCACCACGCGGGTCCAGTGCGGGTTGGTGAATGTCACATGTCTTCGAATTTTTGATTCAAGGAATGCCGGTTTCCTCACTATGTTTTCCTTCACCGTTTTGAGAGCAGTGATGGTAAAATAAATTACACAACATTAATGCGCCTGCCTCGGTTTGAACCCGCGACCTACAACTCATAAGTAGAGGCCATTACCACTCGGCCACCACTGCTCTCAAATAAAAATACTGATGACTTCACACAAAAATCAGGGCAGCCTCATTCATGATTCCTTGATGAGATACGCCAATGGATACTGGCTAAAACTTGAAATTACTGCCCCATAAAAATAACTTCGTTTTCGGTTAAAGAGCGAAGGTAAAATGTGGAGGTTATCAAAGCAAACCCATATATTTTCTTATCGCATCGATGTTTGGTCTAGAAAGAGCTAAATCAACTGTATATGGGCGTTATTCAAAATACTAGCTGCTGTCAACTGCTTCGCACGCTTGAATGTAGGAAATCGTCCCAAGGAAACACGGGATGAAAAGCTATGTGCTATTCCAGGATTTCAATGAAACTTAGTACTCGTGTAGATCACTACACGAGTACTAAGTTTCATTGAAATCTGTTCTGCAATTGGAACGTCAAGAAGTAACTAAAATAGACACACAGGGCTATATTTCACCGGGACACCATGGTGGCGCGACCAGTTGCAGAGTCGATCTCGCCCCAAGCTGCCATGACCCAGTGGTCGGGGTCGTAATCGGAAGCCGACTCGCTGTGTTCCAGTGACGTCATAGTAGTTGATGCAACATACCTGCACTAGAGTCGATCTCGCCCCAAGCGGCCATGTCCCAGTGGTCGGGGTCGTAATCGGAAGCTGACTCGCTGTGTTCCAGTGACGTCATAGTAGTTGATGCAACATACCTGCACTAGAGTCGATCTCGCCCCAAGCGGCCATGTCCCAGTGGTCGGGGTCGTAATCGGAAGCTGACTCGCTGTGTTCCAGTGACGTCATAGTAGTTGATGCAACATACCTGCACTAGAGTCGATCTCGCCCCAAGCGGCCATGTCCCAGTGGTCGGGGTCGTAATCGGAAGCTGACTCGCTGTGTTCCAGTGACGTCATAGTAGTTGATGCAACATACCTGGGCCTCAAGTCTGCTATTACAATAGTGTCACAATGGTCTATCATTGGTGTCATAATTGTCGATTTTGACAAGTTTGGTAATCTACTAATATAATGGCGTCATTATGACTTTCCAATGGTCAACCACTGACACTCCATTGAAAGAAGTGACATAGAATGGTAATCTCGTACATATTGACAAATGAATATTTGAAGTTTGCGGTAATCTACTAAAACTTTGACAGTTTATTTGATCAGTGTTTTACCATTAGAACGTTATTGTGCAGTTATTGGTTTTAATATGCTCGAAATTATCATTCTACCACAATTCTATTACAAGACCATTGATCGATCAATGATCGATCATTATGAATTAGCAGATTACAAACTTTTAGCAAAATGACAATGGATCGTGTTGGAATGACGAATTTATGAAAATAGCAGACTTGGGGCCCTGCACTAGAGTCGATCTCGCCCCAAGCGGCCATGTCCCAGTGGTCGGGGTCGTAATCGGAAGCTGACTCGCTGTGTTCCAGTGACGTCATAGTAGTTGATGCAACATACCTGCGCTAGAGTCGATCTCGCCCCAAGCTGCCATGTCCCAGTGGTCGGGGTCGTAATCGGAAGCTGACTCGCTGTGTTCCAGTGACGCCATAGTAGTTGATGCAACATACCTGCGCTTGAGTCGATCTCGCCCCAAGCGGCCATGTCCCAGTGGTCGGGGTCGTAATCGGAAGCTGACTCGCTGTGTTCCAGTGACGTCATAGTAGTTGATGCAACATACCTGCACTAGAGTCGATCTCGCCCCAAGCGGCCATGTCCCAGTGGTCGGGGTCGTAATCGGAAGCTGACTCGCTGTGTTCCAGTGACGTCATAGTAGTTGATGCAACATACCTGCACTAGAGTCGATCTCGCCCCAAGCGGCCATGTCCCAGTGGTCGGGGTCGTAATCGGAAGCTGACTCGCTGTGTTCCAGTGACGCCATAGTAGTTGATGCAACATACCTGCGCTTGAGTCGATCTCGCCCCAAGCGGCCATGTCCCAGTGGTCGGGGTCGTAATCGGAAGCTGACTCGCTGTGTTCCAGTGACGTCATAGTAGTTGATGCAACATACCTGCACTAGAGTCGATCTCGCCCCAAGCGGCCATGTCCCAGTGGTCGGGGTCGTAATCGGAAGCTGACTCGCTGTGTTCCAGTGACGCCATAGTAGTTGATGCAACATACCTGCGCTTGAGTCGATCTCGCCCCAAGCGGCCATGTCCCAGTGGTCGGGGTCGTAATCGGAAGCTGACTCGCTGTGTTCCAGTGACGTCATGGACGTCACCGATGATGTCGTCGTTGACATACTGCTTGAAGATGGTTGCTCTGCAAGGGAAGTAATACTTAAGCAATATGGAACTACGGGCAGGCACTTTTACATAGAGAAAACTATTGTATTGTTAGCTTGAACACAACTAGGTCTTTTGCCATGGCTTCTTATTTGGTTCTCTCTTGCCATGGCTTCTTATTTGGTTGTCTCTTGCCATGGCTTCTTATTTGGTTGTCTCTTGCCATGGCTTCTTATTTGGTTGTCTCTTGCCATGGCTTTTTATTTGGTTGTCTCTTGCCATGGCTTCTTATTTGGTTGTCTCTTGCCATGGCTTCTTATTTGGTTGTCTCTTGCCATGGCTTCTTATTTGGTTGTCTCTTGCCATGGCTTCTTATTTGGTCGTCTTTTGCCATGGCTTCTTATTTGGTTGTCTCATGATCGACGTGGTGGTTAGAAGATCTGTTTTCTTATTATTTGGTGTAAGGCCGTGTTCCCACTATGTCTTAACGGTTAATTTATCGTCGGGCGACATTTCTCTAGCTGATCCCATTATAACAAGTGTTCGTCGTAAAGCATGATTTACCGTCACGCTGGCAAACTATAGTCTTGACAAATTATTATCGTTTTACGACTGTACTGTTAGCCGTTCTGACTATCATGATAATCTGCTGTCACCGCAAAAAAAGTCGTAAATGACAGTTAATCGTGTCGCATATGTGAACATCTCTATTTAAATATATAAGCCACGACACTTAAAACTACACGTTTATCTGTCGTTACGACAAAGTGGGAACGAGGCCTAAGGTCTGCCGTTCACTATTTCATATACAACTGCCTACCTCTCCGAGAAGTGTAGGTATGATATTACTCTTCATAACTTACCTAAAGAGCCAGGTTTAGAGAGCACCGACTTGGTGTGCGAGACGCGAGCGGTGTCCGAGTGCGAGCGGTAGAACTTGGCGGTGACGGCCGTCACCGCCCAGCCCGCCCAAGTCGCGGCGGCGTTGCTGAGCGACGGCGTTGCTGTGTGGACGTCCGCCTCTGTATGGATTAAAACGGGGAAAAATTATTAAAATTATTTTTGAACGATATAAACTAGTGCTTGACTGCGAACCCACCTGATGGTAAGCAGTGAAGCAATCGTTGATGGTGAATCGCACTAGCTTATTAAGAGCATTGAAGATATCTAAATTGTAATCGGACGGGAAGATCACTGTAGGATAATTGTTCCAGTCCTTCGTTGTACACACACTTACTCACTGTACGTCGGGTTGTCCGATGGTAGAAAGGTGATGGCGGAATTATGTTTGTCGTTGTTTTGAAGTAAAAACTTCTTTAGAGAAGCCGAGAATTTTATTTTGTAGGTATTGAATGAAGCTGCGCCGTCACGCTCGGCTCTATTCGGGTAAGATCGGCTCGAGTCAGCCGAACTTACCCGAACAATTACGATTTTGTAAATAATAATCTCACTTTGATAAAGTTTTCACTTCCATGTGGTTTGTAATATTAGTAATAATGTGACAAAGTAACTTACCCATTCCTTCTTTCAAACTGGGGTCTTCGGACACCTTCTCTAATTTACCAAGGAAACCTTTTATGGTTCTAAAAGCTGCGTCACGGACCTGCAGACAAAAGTTTTACAGTGTATCTTTCTTTAGATCTGTAAAAATCTTTTTTTTACAAATTTTTGGATAGTTATTATTATTTTTATTATTATGTGCCTGTTGTGTCGCACTGCAGGGCAAAGGCCTCCCTTCCATTCTTCTTTGTACTTCTGACCAATCTTTTGGACAGTAGAATCCTCTATTTGTCAGTAATATAGTTAATAAAAACAAAGATAATTTATGTGTTTTAGACAATAGTTACTTAATGGCAAAATTTTTACAGCTACTTCATAACACAACATGCAATTTTGTATTGAAAAAATTACATACACTAAATTATGTCTCTATAAGTTTTCATAATGACATTAAAAGTTACCAAAAAAAATACGTTCAACCTACTTGCTTCTCCGGATCATTAGTAAGAGGACATAACGCGGGCAGCACTCTATTGGCTACTTCTGCTAACAAGAAGTACTGCTGCGTGGCAGCTAAGGCCAAGACTCCAGCTTGCCGGGCGGGCGGGAAGTTGTCGCGGGTAGATCGTACAAACGCTGATACTAGCACCTTCTGCCTGATCTGAGGGTGCAGGTGCTGCGCTATCTTGCCTAAACAGACTGTTGTGTTGGTCCTGCGAATGTATAGAATGTTGGTTACGTGTTGAGTGCAGTAGGGTTTATAGCTCCATCACTATTTCTCGCTCGCACGCTTGAGATTTTAACACACGCAGGAAAAGGAAATATGTATAAAATAAACGTGTTGAATGAACAATATCAAAATTGGTAGAAAAGCAAACGAGATTTTAAACAAATATATGTCCCTTGCCAAGAAATCGACGATTCGTTTTCTATAGCGCAATGGCGGTCGTACAGGCGAGACTTTGACGTCAGACTCTGTCGGACTTCTTTCACATTAGTAGCTTTTAAGCTTTATAACTTCGTGGTTGATTGAAGGAAAGCTTTTTCTTTAGTTTTGTTATGAAAAAAGCTCATCATCTTCCTGCCTTGTCTTATTTTTTGATTTGGGGTCGGCGCAAAACGTTTTTTTCTTCTATTTTGCCAACTCGTCACACTATCACTAACTCCCGTTTCTTTCACATCACTTCTTACACAATCCATCCATCTTTTCTTTGGCCTCCTTCTCCTTCTCCATCCATCCACATGTAAACTCATAACTCTTTTAGTAACAATATGTTTTACTTTATGAAATAATCTCAAAACGAATTTAATTACCGTATACCACCCTGGTCGTCTTTCGCCTGCAGCCTAGCGAAGTGTCGCAGAACCTCTACATTCAAGTTATTGTAGTTAAGCTTAGACGAGAGGTGCACTATCGACTTGACTGTCTGCTCTCGGATGATGGGGTTGGTGTCCAGGAAACCGTGCACCACTTGGGGGAATATCTGGTCATTTACCTGCAAAGTCAGAGAAAAATGAGAATGATTTGGTAGTATTATTTATTTCATATTCGAACTAGCTTTTAAAAGCGGCTTTGCACGCGTGAAAGTAGGTTTCTCTATACAAACTTTGAACACCCAGGGTCCGAAGTTTTTCCTTTGGGGGTTAATTTGGGATAATCCTTTCTTAGCGCTAGCCAATATCATAAAGGGAAACCTTGTGCAAAATTTTACACTCTGACGGCCTGTTCACGATCTTGCCACTGTGAGCGGTAGCGCGCGGGGCGGCGAGCGGTAAGAACAAAAGTATGAAAATGTTTGAAGCACGCCACGAGACGCCGCGTGCCCGAAGTCGTGAACAGTAGACCGATTCACGTAATGAAAACCGTAACGATATCGTAGCGATTTAGTCGTTTAGACCATTTCCGTATTCACATCCATCAATAGAGTTTGAACGACACCGATTTTAAAGTCGTTTGAAATTCGTCGATTTAAAAAAAAAAATCTGTATTACATTATCCTGGTAGAATACTTATTAATGTAACTGGAAATAAGTCGATAGATCGTGAATACCGCTTTTGGGTAGGACTTCGATCGAACGACTATAAAACTTCAACGATATTTGGCTTGTTTGATTTTACGTGAATCAGGCTACAGGCCGTAAGACCCAGTAGTTTCGGCTGTACGTAGATATATCAGTCAGTCAATCAGTTTCTCCTTTCTAGAGAGATATCCGAGCAGAAATCTGGGAGCGGCAGCGTACAATTAGTCGATTCCACCTTTATCTATAGCTTTTAGTGTTTTAGTATAATATAAGCTATCCTAGTATTAAATTTCTTTCAAACCCGTTACCTGTTAAAGCGAGAAGGTGGAACACACATGATGGACCATGTCCTTTTTTTTTTTTTTTTTTTTTTTTTTTTATGGTGGGAAAAAATCATGCATTGACATCCCCCGCCCTTGGGCGGAGCGGGAGATAGTGTCAGACTCTTACTGACTAAAAGACCCACCCCGTTCCTTCTAGCCTTCATACCGGGGCTCGAGCGCCCTTACGGATAACCCTGGCCCCAGTAGGCTTCGACCCGGCTGGGTCCCTGCTGTTGCTGACAACTCCTTGAGGCGCGCGGGAACAGTGCGCGCCGTCGACGACTTGGGCTTGGTCCGGACAGTTACCGGACGGCCGGACAGCGAGCTACCCATTGCTCACTGTCCGCAAGCCCGCGCCTACGGTGGCCGGAAATCGGGATCAGAATCCCGGCGGCGGCGGCGGCGGCGATAACGCCGTTGCCTGATGCGTTCGGCCTCCTCCTTTGCGAGCATTACTGCTTCGCAGAAGTCGGCGACCGCCTGCCACTCCTCCTCGCTCCGGATCATGGCCTCAACCAAGGCCCGACGCGAGAGGTCTCCGCCGCCGATCGCCCCCACGAGGGCACGGCGATGCTCCGCCCAAGCAGGGCACACCTCGACTGTGTGCTCCACCGTGTCCTCCGGGCGTTCCGCACAGTGGCGACACCCGGGCGTCACTTCCGCATGAATCCGGTGCAGGAAACTCCCGAACGAACCATGTCCGGTGAGTACCTGAGTCATGCGGAAGGTAAGGACGCCGTGAGGTCTTTCCAGCCACGCCTCAAAGAGGGGACTTACCGCCAAGAATGGACCATGTCCTAGAATAGCACATGGTATATTATTATTCGGAGAGGATGTTCAATTGCGACCATTTTGTGTCGGCTGCTGGCAACAATTGTCATAACGCTGATTGAATACTATCGAACATTAGATACGCTTGTTGCGTAACAGTGACGGAATTCCGCACACATCCGCATTAGATATGGCGCGACAAACGCGTTTGTTTACAAATTTGAGACGATAAACCAATACAATACCTACGAGAATGATGAAACTGCTGCATACCAGTACGTTGGAAGGCGAATAACAGACTGATAACGCACTTAAAAAAGGCAGTAGCTTATTTACGATTGCAACAGTACGGATTTTTATAAAAATCGCCACAACCCAAAAAAATCGAAAGGGAATACATACCTAAATCGATATCTGTATCTGTATTAACCTATTTATTTATCTCATAGGTACACATTTCAATTCTGTATTTTACTATGCCTACCTACGTTTGTAAGACGCGATGGAAGAGCATCGAGCACCCCCACCGCCCGATCACTGAAAGACAACTGTTGAATGATGTAATTATTTGCAATATTATAAAAGCAACAGAAGATTCGTTTTAGGTTGTTGACCTTCTTTTCAGATTGTTAAACCAGTCAGTTTGTTGACCTAGTTTTCAGCGGATGCCAAGGTTTCATTAATTAATGAAACAATTTCCAAATATACAAAGTTATCAATTTGAGTGACGGTTGTTAAAATAATATAACTTTACCAATTTTAAACTGTTTTGAGATGAGTTATTGTCCGTTAAGCAGGTTAGAATTGGGGCTTCTGAATCGCGGCTGATTCTATAGCCGCGATTCAGAAGCCCCATTAAGTTATACCATTAATAGAAGATATTGATTGCTACCAGATACTGCCCAGAAATTAAATTTGTTTCATATAAATTGTGTCACCATCACTGTTCACACAATGTTGAATGTTGTCACATTCGGATCAAGTCTAGTAGCAAAAAAGAATTGGGGAACTTTATCACGCAGTTTGAGCGAAGCGAGAACAAATGATTCATTAAGGGCCTACTACACCACTCACTACTTCAGATAGTCTTAGTTGATGTCGCATAGTGTAATAAGGGTCAGACTGTCTTATTCGGAATTAAAAATAAGACAGTCTGAATATCGTGTGCTTAATAACGCGGAGTGTAATAGGCCCGTAACTCCTAATTCTAACCTATTTCTGTTTTAATATAATTAATTTAGAATTACGTACAGTGGAGTTCTGCAAATGCATTATGAATTGATCCAGTTGTTGCAGCAGTCGGGATCGTGTCGTCCTGTCATTTGACGCAAATAGCTTTATTACGCATGGCACTATTTGTTTCTGATAGTCCGCTTCGTCTAGCAGTTTACCCAACTGAAATAAGAATAAATAAATTATAAAATGAAATGTTGTATGAGTTTGCAATTGTTATAAATTAGTTATGTATTTTACGAGACATTGAAATATTGTTCTTGTTTCTTGCAACCATTATTGTTCAGCTGAAGCAATTTTTACATATTTACGTTTCGAGAACAATTATACCTACTTTTCAATGGACTAGATAATAAAAGAAGCATTGCTCTACTATTAAACTCTTCCAATAAGCCTAATGGCCAAATGGTCCAAATCTTTATTGATCAATGTCCTACTTTCCAACCGTCATTAATAAAATCGTTATTATTATTATTACCTTAAACATGGGTGCCAAAACGAATGATCCAGCATCACCATAATGGAACGCTGTCAACAGCTGCGGCAAGATTTTGTGAACACACACAGCTTCAGGAAAGCTGTCCAGGTAAGAACTGAGTGTGGAGAAGAACTTGCCCTTCTCCACTTTGTCCTTGATTTGTATCTCTTCAAGAAATAGCATAGTATCTATCAGATCGTTTTTGAAGTAGCCTCCTAGTTTCCTACACCTGAAAGTCAAAGTCAAAGCATGTCTTTTAAAATAAATCTTTTAAAGGTACTTTTGAACTGTCAAGAAGTCAAAATGAAATTGTGTGAATTGGATATTTAGGGCCAGTTGTATTCTGCCAGGTAAGTTAAAAGAATTACATTCTGAAGCAATGAAATAAATTAATCATTAAACACCATTAAAATATTCTCTACTTCAATAATTTTACTGAAACAATCAAATGGTAGACTGCCATTACCATCATGTTTGACAGGGAGTATGGATGTCTATCAAAGTTTCTTGGTTAAATTCATTAAACTCCAAACGAACGCCGACGTTCGTTCACCCATTGTCTTTCTATTGTTTCTAATTACGGCATTCAAAAGATTAAATACGAGTAATATGAGTAATAATATTCCACAACTATCACACAGCGCCGTCTGGTCCCAAGCTAAGCAGAGCTTGTGTTGTGGGTACTAGACAACTGATAAACATATATATTTCTAAATACATACATATTATAGATAATTACTCATCACACAAACGTTTGTCCTGGGTGGGAATCAAACCCACAACCTCCGGCATAGCAGTCAGGGTCACTAACCACTAGACCAACAGGCCTGTCAAATAGAAGTATTTAGAAAAAAATTGCAACTGGTAATCTTGATGTAACTTGACAAAATTTAGTGCCATCACTTCCCCCAATTTCTATCAGGAATATTCCCAGATTTTTTATCCTACAATCTTCTCATATTCTCAGAACAAGATCCTGTTCAATTCATATCTTTCATACCTTATTCGTGCTTACCTTGTAATAATGTCAGCAGGATTAGGTCTAGACGCAGGGTTAGCACTGACCAGTTCACAGTATAATGTGCACAGCTGCTTTGGTATGTTGTCAGTGGTTTTCAGTGCCGGTTGGTTCTTTAGGGGCCCGTCATATGCCTCCCATATTAGGCATCCTAAACCCCACATGTCTGAAGAGCTGTTATAAAGAGGTATTCAATACATCAGTGACATAACTTGAGTCATTGGTTTTACTAGTCTAGTATTTTTAGATTTCAGATAAGATTATAAAGCATTTAGTGAAAGACACTTATAATTGATTTTGTTTACTATATTAATTAATAAACAATAGAAGTTATATGTGAATATTGATATCATTTACAAGGGTATGACTACTTAAATTACTACATTCGGTTTCTCTGCTGAATATCCTAAGATCTGTCATTAAAGTAAGAATAAATAAATTATACAGAAGTTTGGAAGGATAAAAGATTTTATAATAGTAATGGAATGAGCATTTTCCTTACAATTCTTTTTTTTTTTTAATGAACATTTGCAAATCAATTTAGACTTGTTTATTTCTGTAATTCTGTTTAGAATCTAATATAAATATATATATACATATATTTATTTTCATTTATATAAACTAGTGTTTGATTGGTATCCCACCTAATAGTAAGCAGTGATGCAATCATTGATGGTAAGGTGCATTAGTTTAGCCTCTTTAGAGCCTCTTTACTCTAGTCTTGAAGAGGCCTAAATTAAATAGGATGGGAAAACCACAGCAGGCTAATTGTTCCCCTCCTTTAATGTATGTGATATAATCAATGAGCTTAAACACTTAGTCTGGACTGTAAAGGTTTCAACAATGTAAGGGAAAAACAATCACAACAAATATATGACAATAATCGTTGTTTCAATTATGATTACATTATAATTACAGAAAATGCTTTGGTTTATAGCAAGATAATAAATCAAATACCAACCACTTGGTCACTGTTTTCAACTTCACAGGATCCTTCTTCTCTGGAGGATCATATATTTCAAGTGCGGGCAATATTTTAATTGGAATAGGGTTGGCAGTATCTGTTCCCTGGGCTGTGAGAAACTCGAAGCCTCCGAGTTTCCATTCTCCAGCTAAAGTCACAAACACGGAGTACAGGCACACATTATTGTGCCTCATATTGCCATCATTATTTAAAAATGATAATGCTCTCTGTAACATGAAAATTCTAGATAATAATTTAGTGACCAATAATAGCTAAGCACTAATTTTATACTCTAATTTTTTTTTAATATTTCCTTCTTATTGGCAATGTAATTAGATAATTTAAGCTTGAAGAAAATTTAACTTTTAATGATTTGTTGTGAAGAATAAAAGGGTTACTTACAGTGATTTGAAATATGCCCCACGAAAGAAATAACTCCTTCTGTGGACCTTCAAGTTTTAGTTCTTCTAAGTGTGTGGCTAGAGGTTCTACATACTCAGTAGCTATATATAAAAATTTCTCAGTTTCACAGCTATCTAAATAATGTAAAAGGCTAGGGTGTCTCATAGTCTTTAGTTTCTTTAGGGAGGCTTTAGCTATGTCAAAAAGTGTTTCAGAATGCTTTTGAACATCAAATAAAAATATTGATACTTCATCTTGCGTGCCTCTCTTCTTGCCTTTGTGTAATGTCCACACGCTTCTATCTTCTAATCCAGGCACAGGATCTCCTATTTCGTAGGGAAAGTCTTTCGTGGGATCCCGAGAGAAAAACGACCACATTATGAACTATTAATAATTATTTTTCACGACATATACACATATCTTTCCATATAATCCACTAGAAGTGGTGTGCAAAATACCATAATCTTAAGAAATATATAATAACTGATGTGGATACTATAATTACGTGTTAATTTACAAAATAAAAATAAAAATTATTTTCTATTCACTATTCACAAAGTGGTGACAAATGCAAATCTGACAAGTGACAACACACGATTTACAGATTATAAAAAGTAATGAGAAGAGTTCATAATAATAGATTGATAAACCAATCAAATTGGATAAAAAGCTGAATTAAAAGATTAATTGTCTAAAAAGCCATTCAAGGAAAACAATTTATCTCCATGATGAAGCTTCTGTAAAAAATAAAACAATGGAAATAGATTTTTATCGGAATGTACTGGTTTTCTGAATAGTACATCACCATTTCATCTGTCATTGTCAGCTGCACCGCAGCGTTTCAGAGTTCAAATTAATGACCATTTTTAGCATCAGTGATTATGTCAAGTGTCAAATCCTTCATTTCTGTCAAAATCAGTGTGCAGTTGAAGATAAAAATATTTTGATTATTTCCTGCTTGATTATAGAATATTACAGTAATAAACATTACAAAGAACAAAAGCGGAGTTCCTAAAGTCTTGTGATTTACATAAATCACCATGTCTAAGTCAGTTGCTCGGTTAAAATCTATGAAGAAAGTTGCAGATAAAATTGACCATTCTTCTAAATTACGAACTAATATACCTGCTGGTATGGCTGCAGCAGGTCCTCCTTTAGGTCCTATGCTTGGTCAAGTATGTATTTCTTCCTTACAATGTATATTTGATAAATTAACGAATGTTGTAATCATAACCTATTTTCTTATTTACTTCAGCGTAATATCAATATAGCAGCGTTCTGCAAGGACTTCAATGAGCGTACGGCTAATATAAAGCCGGGTATACCTTTGCCGACGAGGGTGAAAGTAAATCCTGACCGTTCCTATCAACTGGTTATTCACCAACCTCCAGCCTCATATTTCTTAAAGCAAGCAGCTGGTATCAGTAGAGGCGCGATGGAACCTGGTAAGTTTTCTTTAGTGCACACATTGTAGTTACTGGACATGACATTCTTGTTCAGACTTTGTCTTTGCCTACTCTCTCCCTTTGCTTTTGAGAAAAATGTGAGAACATGCAAATTATATCTTTTGCCAGCATCAGTAAGTTTCATGAGACATTCTTATTTATCTATTTATGTACATATTTAAGAAAACATATGGTGATTCTACTTTTTTTGCTGAGAATTGATCAGTATAAATACGTGGCACGGGCTTGCGGACAGTGAGCAATGGGTAGCTCGCTGTCTGGTAACTGTCTGGACCGCTCCCAAGTCGTCGACGGCGCGCACTGTTCCCGCGCGCCTCAAGGAGTTGTCAGCAATAGCAGGGGCCTTTGTTCTATGACTATGACTTTGTAAAACAAAACATAATTCATTTACAAAAAACAAACTTTCGGAATTTCGTTCTTCTGCATAACACATTTCAACTCTGTATATTGCTATATTTACCTACGTCTGTATGACGCGAGGCAAGCGCATCAAGCACCCCCGCTCCCCGATCACTGCTCCCCTCCTCTATTGTACTATCACTTGGTTCTCATAAACTTTGTAATATTTATAAAGTTCGATTTAAATATGTTTATTATTGCATGAAAATCTGATGAACTAAAATATGACAAATTAAGTCATAGAACAAAAGTGGTTGTTTATGATGTTAGTAACATAGTCCTGAGAGGTTGCCAGTGTTTTACAAATAACTCTGCATACATTATTTTTAACCAACTTCAAAAAGGAGGAGGTTCTATGTTCGGCTGAATGTGTTTTTTTTTTTGAGGGGACAATCAACTTTCAGTAACAAAGCAGACTGACATTTTGAATATAGACTTGCCAAATAAAGATTCACCTATCAAGATTTTGCTCACATCTTCGGTGAAACAAATTTCAGCAATTGGACCAGTACTTTGATTACCTCCTACAAATATAAAAATAAACTTTACCTCTTTTTTATTATTAGTGTAGATTGATAATATATCTAATTACTGTTTTTCTTCAGTCAGGGAAACCAGTGGAAAAATAACATACAAACATCTGTATGAAATAGCCAAAATAAAGTCTCAGGACCCTCCTCTTGAGTGGAAATCTTTAGAAGAGATCTGTGTCATGCTAATAGCCACAGCAAGGACTTGTGGAATAGAAATAGTCAAAGAATTGGACCCAAAGGTAAGAATACCATGTTTTTAATTTAACTGAACACAGTATTTTTCGATGTTTGTCTATTACCAAGTTTTTATTATGGATTCTCCTTATTATTCACTGCTGGTAGCGGAGAATTTGCCATAGAATAACAATTTTCTAGGGTTTTTGTTAAATTTTTATTCAAAGGAAATTCAGTGGTGCTTGTCGTGTAAATTCTTTATTTCTAAAACAATTTAACATAACGTTCTTAGATATTTGTATCCTCTTCAAAATTTGTGTAGTGTGTCACATTACTACTCACTACAGACTTCCAGCAAAGAATTTGCCATACAATAACAATTTTATATGGTACCTATTCGGTAGACTTTTTTCAAGGGAAGTTCAGTCATACAAATCAATTTTACATCACATTAAAAAATAATGTAATGTAAAATTGAATTGTATTATATTGGCAATCAAAGTAACTCAGTGACTGATAAAACTAAATACTTTCTAACTTACACTGGCTAAATGCACAAACTGTTTGAAGCCCAAAGAACAAATAAATTCTCTACTATAAAGGATAGGTGAGTTGGTGAGATCTTTCTGCTAATAATAAATGTACAATATTTAACCAAGCCATCTTTCTAAGTATGATAATTCTGGTAAAAAAATACAAAGTCAGACATCAATTTTAAAGATTGATTTCTAAAATTTTACCTACAATAGATGTGGCTAGGAAAACCTATTTGTTCGTTTTTTGAAGTGGAAAATCATCAAATAACTGCTCCTGCACTTTGTGGCGAGAGATAATAAAGGTAAATAAAAGATGGTCAGACTTACTAACTTAAACCCACCTGTTATTCTTCAGTTGCATTTTGCATTCATGTCTTGGTAACTCTTTCCAACAATCTTACCTGGGCTTTTGACCAATTTCTTAAAATAATAAAATGAATTACATACCAAAAATATTGTTTTAAATGTCTTTATTTTACTATTGATTGTTTAAGACTGATGTAGGGACCAAAAGTATGATTATTATTCTCTTTATTCAATTCTTTTTTACATATAAATATTGATTATTATTATTATTTAGTAAGACACACTAGCAGCTATTAGCTGATGCGTGTGTTTAATATAGTTTGGAGATGTTTAGTCTGTCCAACCGATTTTTAAAGCAGACATTCCATAATTTATTATAATCTTAATTGTTTACAGGAATATGGCGAGTTCCTTGAACAAAGGAAAAAGATTGTTGAAGAACAAAAGAAGCTGTTACGAGAGAAACGAGAAGCCAAGATGTTGAGAACTGCTTAGCTTTATAATATTAATACTTTTATGTAGTGAATTATACTAGGGACTAGATTGAGATATAAGAAATCTGTTTTATTTAAAGTGTTTTATTGAAATGAAACAAAGATTATTTACCCAAAATTACTTTATTAACCATCTAAATGATCATGTTTTTGTATAGTACACCTAACGTTTAGGATTTATGGATGATTTATACACCGCTAAATTTTAATCGTTTTAATCCCGTGAAGGTTCGATCCGGTACATGAAACACTATCGATTTGTGGAGATAAAATGAAAAAATAAAGTACCTTTTTTTTCAAAACTCATATTAATTTACGCATGTACGAAATTAATTTCTTTAAGCAAACGTCAGCTGAGCCAATTCAATGACCTATAAGTAATAGTCAGCATTGCGTACAAACTACCTATAGGTCATTGAACTCGCTCAGCTGACGTTTTCTTAAAGAAATTAATTTCGTACATGCGTAAATTAATACGAATTTTGAAAAAAAGGTACTTTATTTTTTAATTTTATCTTTACAAATCGATAGTGTTTCATGTACCGGATCGACTCTTCACGGGATTAAAACGATTAAAATTTAGCGGTGTAGCTGCAAACCGTTTAAAGCATATTGTCGAGTTCATAATTTTTATTAATTAAAAATCCTCATGTAAAGTTATTATGTAATCAAAACATGGCACAGATAGGCATTTAAAAAATGATTAAGCATAGACGATAGAAGTTAGCTACCACAAAGGTAGCTTGTCATAAGATTAAATTATTTACTAAGTTAGAGATTTACATAAGGAACAACTAGGGTAATATGTACATATCAGTCTACATACATATAAGCTATTTCTAAATGACAATATACAGTTATAGATATACCTACAATACCTAGAACCATATCACTTTATGAGCACCCATGTGACATAACTCCCGTATAATAATTTAATTTTCGATAATTGTAATCAGTAACCACAAATCGAGCAAGACATCTTACAAGGAACATTAACATCTATCAGTATCACATATAAGACAGTCTCTTATGAAGTTTCCTTAGAGTACAACCAAAAAACTTAAAAAATAATATTTGAAATCTCTTTATAAAAATATGCATAAAATATGCTTCTTTAAATCCTTAAAAGTAATCAGGCGATTATATTCTTACCTACAAGACAGAAAAATAAATATTTTAATATTGTAACATAATACTTGGTTAAGTATAAGACGGATTATGCAAACGTTGTTTGGTAACTTGGGCGACGATCAACTCGTGCTAGCATCTTTATGCTGTATGTATAAATATGTAAGAGTGCAATAACTAAAATCTATACATTTGTACTGTTAAAATAAATTTTGTACTTTGCTTCGAATACTGTCTACAGATCAATATTAGTGCGTTTATCAAGTCATTGCCAAAGGTAGAATATTACAGCCATCGAAAATTTAAGTTATCAGCCGGGTATGTTAGATGTGTGCTCAGAGCGCCTGAGTTTGGGTGAGTTGGGTAGCAAATCTGGCAACTCAGTGACCTTGTCAATCGTGAAGTCCGGTAGATCGGAAGCCTCCATGTCCTTTTGCAGCGGAATCCACACCGTGCCACCCAATTCAGCTTCCTTTCCTCCCTGAAACGAAAACAATATTTTTTAAAACAAAATTAAAAAATTGTCCGCCATATTGGACACTTCGTTTTCGCATTCTTGTCAAAAAACCCTTTTGATACCCATATCGTGGGGGTGCATAAAAAATAGCTAGTCCGCCATCTTCAGCAGTCCACCATATTGGATTTAGAATGACGTCACATAATTAAGCATATATTGTCACCCCAACAGAGCATGTCTAGTCAATCTGATAGGGGTAACTGTTTTAAATTAATTTGCAAAATTTGACCTAAATAGGTAAGCATAAAAGTATTGGGAGTTAGAAAAGCATCATCATTATTATCAGCCTTTTTAATGTTCCCACTGCTGGGACTTAGGCCTCCTTTCTAGGATAGGGAATGGGCCGTAATCCACCACGCGGGCCCAGTGCGGGTTGATCAATGTCACATGTCTTTGAATTTTAGGTTCTAGGACATGCCGGTTTCCTCACGATGTTTTTCTTCACCGTTTTGAGAGCAGTGGTGATGGAATAAGTTACACAAAGTAATGCGCCTGACAAGGTTTGAACCCGCCACCAACAACTCGTAAGTCGGAGCCATTACCCCTCGGCTACCACTGCTCTCAAGAAAAAGCTTGTAATAGGTAAAACAATTTTATTTCTATTTAAAAGAGCATAGGGCCTTGGGATGTGTTAGTTTCTGAAGGCAGGGATTATTTGGTAAGACTAACAATGTGTTTGAAGGCAACCAGCTTCAACCAATCCGTCATCAATTTTCTGTGCAAATCGTGGAAGTTAGAAGTTTAAACAACTTTATGATTGTTGGCGTGGACTCAACTACGTAAAATCGATGCTCTCGTGTTGTTTCTATGAAAGGCATGTTGCTATCGCGCACGCGGCCCAAGGACGTCTCTATGGAAACGAACTTGTTTGCGAAAAGTTTCCTGTAAGTTTCATACCTTAAGTAACGACATTCTATGAAATATAGATTTTGTGCGTCACACAGTTATCACCGGCTTTGTCACCACACCACAAATGGGGAATAAAAATCCTAACTGTCGCCAGTGGTGACGTATTAGAACATGTACTTTTCCTGTTGACGCCACTGGAGTTTATATTATAGCAAAATACGTGGTTGATATTCTTCGACCTTATGTAGACCAAAATGATACTTATATTATATCGAATAGCCTACTGATTTTGCAAAGTTAAAAATAATAGAACTACTCTTGCCTACCTTGATGTCAGTTTCCAGCTTGTCTCCAACCATAATGCACATGCGAGGCTCGACGTTGAGCATCTTGCAGGCCTCCAGGAAGATTTGCTGGTCAGGCTTCTCCCACGGCAGGTCGCCGGAGACCAGCAAGCAGTCGAAGTACTTGCGGAGCCCCAGCCGTTCAATCTTCTGCCACTGGGCGCGAGACGGCCCGTTCGTGATCAGACCGAGTAAGTAATCCTCCCTGTCCACATTTATTCACCAGCCTTTTGTTATTTCTAGCTGCCTCTCATGCTGAAACTCAGCACATGATACAACAAAGCCAAATGGTCTTGCACACTGCAATTGTTCCAGCAATTACGGAACTAAAATTATCTTTACGATGTCTCTAGCCGCACCAACGAGGTTACGACGCTTGTGTTTCAACCAATGAAACGTTTTGTTCGAACATGGTAGCCAAATATTGCAGTCTAGCAAGAGAATTTAAGATAACACACACATGGAAATAATTGGTACATTACTTCAAGTGCAATTCATACTATCAATATAAATTCCACAGGAAATAAGAAAACTTAGGATCTATGGATATGCTATGTTGAGAAATACGCTTAAATATTGGTTACGGTATTTTAGTAATTTATAAATAAAGTTATCTCAAAATAGCACATTTATTAAGGTTTAAGAAAACAATGGAGATACTTTAAAGTTTAAATAGCTTTGAATCAATGTTGTTCCTTTAACGAATTATTCAAGTGATTGATACATTTCTTAAAAATTCAAAAACTATCTCCATTGTGTAACTGAATTTTCTGAGGTAATGTATTACCTTCGCCGTGATGTACTCCCTCATATATTTTACAAATACAATTCAAACCTAAGTGTTGCGCACGCGGCGCCCCAAGTTAACTCACTCGTTGAGCAACAACTGCACTGTTGAAAAACAAGTCATTTATTAGCAACATGCGCTCAAAGCCAGCCCAATACACTTGCAAAGGCATCTGTGAAATATCAATCATTACTTTCTGTGCACAATATTGTTTATCTATGTCTCGTGTTTTCTAATTATACATTATAACTTTGCTGTTGGGTTATTACTGATTACAAACTGATAATTTATGCCTCCACAATGTTTTGGTCCCGACTTTGTTATGATATTGACAAATCAGTATTGCGCTGATTATTCATAGTCTTATGTGGCATGCACGATCCAATGATAGTTACGAAAACAATCTAAAAATACTCGTAATACTAGTGAAATGCGAAGTGAGCAGGACGTGAGCGATGATAATCATGAAACGCTTCTGAAAAATGACCAAAACAATTTAGTACCACATAACACCATGCACAATTTAAGTGGTAGCAGGTGATATTGTTCTGAGATCAATCGTAATTTAAATAAAAAATAAATAAAATAAAAATAATTTAATATCAATTCGATCTAATTTTCAATACACAACTGCCATACCTGCAATCCCAATAGGGTTAGGTGGAGGTCGTGAAATAATTTTCCTTTCACAGTTAAACTGTACTCCTCTTAATCTTAGAACAACGTACATTTCCGCTATAATTGCAGTAATTTCTTTGTTTTATATTGACATAGACTTGGCCAGAGAAGTCAGTATAAAACAGCAAAGAAATTGCTAGATATTAAAATTATTTACAAATAATAAATAACATAAAATTACATTATGGAGAAATATTTGTTAGTGCGATGATATCCCTCAGGGTCAATATTTCTTCATAACATGTAACTAATGTAATGTAAAATGTAACCAACGTACCGCAGTGTCTCCAATAGATGTATCACTTCGTGTGTTAGAGCCAAACACTGAAACCTTAATTTTACCCATTCGGTCGATATATTTTCTGTAAAAGAAATATATTGCATTGATTAAATTAGGTAATACTTGTTTATTTTCGTACAATATTTTATTCTAAACAATATTTTTTTTTCTGTAAACTGCATTAAAAGTGGTTAAAAAATGAAGCAGCAATTAGCATTTCAATTATTTGCTGAGGACTAGTGGGCGTGTGGTGGGAACATCTCGCTATCTCTTTTCTACGTGCGTAACCTAATGGCAGTGATGTCACACTTTAGTTTATGCATCCTTTTTCTGATAGGTACATGATAGTTTCGCCTACCACCATATTTGTAAATTTTCTAACTTACATAATTTTGAACGGATTCGACAAATTCTTTCTATTTGCGAATTTGGATAAGTACCTACTTTCTTTTTGATCCAAATATAAAAAAAAAATCAATCAACTACGCAGTTAGATTTTGAAACCAAAACGAAAAAGTTTCCTCTAACAAACATATTAATTACTGTCCAGTTACCAAACTACGTATTATTTATTTTCTCAGAAGTTGTATGCTTCCTTCTTAAAACTATTAATAACCTTTTATATTCTAAAGCTTCTTATGAATCGTGTACTTATATGTGTACCTAATGGGCAAAGCAAATGGCGCATCACAGGATATCCAACTATAGGACAAGGAGAATCATCGTTGTAAATGTGGCAGTATGTAAACTTCACAAACACACACGTACAAGCTTCTCTCCATGAAATGTTTATAAATTGTGTACAAATGGTTGAAAAACTCCTTGGCACACGCCCGGGCATCGAATTCGACACATTATCATATCGTATTGCTGTCCGATGTTCCACCATTGTGACACAAAACTGTCAACCGTCTTTCAGTACTTGTTCAGTAAAATGATTGTACTAAATACTTAGGTTTTCAATTTTAGTGTTCTCTATCGTCACGTCATTTCCATTCATTGTACGGTGTCTTTTTACAATTATTTATAGCTGTGGCTACTGGTCGTTTATAAATCTCTTGTACGCCCACGTTTAGCAACGAAATGGTAACATTTTACGTAGACGATGAAAATATATCATCACGCAATACATGTGGTTGGTGTTTACATTAATAGTCAGTGTAGTCAGTTATGCTTAGTCATTGAAATTACTTTGTAGGTTTGTACTTTCGTTCGGACGTAGCAGACGTATAAGTGCATTCACATTCTAGGCTCTCTGCCAAGTGTAATCGTAAGAACTATTTCGCCGGAGTATACGGACATGTCGTTAATAGACGGCGCACTCTTTGTCACCGTTTGGCACATTTAGCGTGATGTAGCTGTTAAACAATGTAAATGTAGGTGGGTCGTTCTTCTATCCTACTTCTCAATTCTCTGTTATTTTAGGTTATTAGTAAAATACTAATTAAGCGTTTGAAATTAAATTATTGAATATTTTTTTTAATTGTTTGTCAAGGTGAATGAAATACGTTTCCGTCACATTTTAGTACTGGTCTATTGACTTTGATACGTCAAAGGAGATAATGTAAATCACAATGCCAATGCCACAAGTCGTAAGATTGTGAGTGTTTAGGTATTTGTGTTTATTACCTACTCCTTCATGCTCGATAGCGAACAGCTGAACGGATTTCGATGACAATTGATACACGAGTAGACCATGTCTTGGAATAGCACTGCATATAGATTGATTTTTATCCATATACACATACTCCCGGTATACGATGTTCCCCAGAATAATTTTCTACTATGACGCGGGCGAAACCGCTGCTATAAACATGTCCGCCTCATGTACCAACTTGTTAGTTAGTTTCCTACATAAAGCATTTGTGTAAAGATTTTACAAGTTTATAAAATTATCATTACGTCTGAAAACCTACCTAATTTAATGTAATGTAACCTTGAGTTCTACTGACACTAAAAGGGAGTAGACCGTGACGATGCACATCTACATTTGCGCATAAACAAGAGGAGTTATTTTGACAAATTCTGTAAATGGATTTTACTTGTGCCAAGCGATATAATGTACCTTCATAACATGTAGGATTTGAGTGGAATATATGGAATACCTCCTTTCAGATTTCAAGGTAATTTCGTGTTCTGTGGATGATTTACGTCTTCTGCCCACGGACCTCGTCGCGAGCAGTGTTTACGTATAGTTTTGTATACAGTAACTACACTTTAACGAATCCAGATTTTCGATCCAGAATGCAGTAACGCAGTAACCCAATAAAGATAGAACTACACTGCGCACACGTAAGACACACACGCCAATCTGGGCGTATCGGTCTCAATACATTTTATATGGAAACTAATCTTGTAGAGTTACACTTGATCCACGCCACGCGATGTCGTTCTACGTACAAATCAGGCGTGTGACACGTGTGCATCGGTCTAATGTAGTTCTAGTTTAAATCATCGAATGCCGTAATTAGAGACACAATAGAAAGACAATTGCTTATGTCGAACTGTGTAACTTAAGACATTCAAAAGGTTAATGGTTTGCCTTTGAAGGAACACAGTTGAGTTTATTTGTTAAAACTTCACGCGCAACACTACAGTACAAAGGCGGACTTAATGCCCGAGGCATTCTCTAAAGTCAACCTAGGGTGATGAAGAGAAAAATATGACAGGTGTAGTTTTAGTCAGAGTCCGAAGCGAGATAGCTCTAAATATGAGGCCTCTGGTAGAATTTGGTACAGGCCCCACGCCGGTTTAATTTGGCACTGCACAGGTAGTGTCCATGTCCTGAAATGGCACTTAGAACACTTTTGTATCCGAGTATGTTCCTTTGGGGTAATTTTCTACTTTCACGAGGGCTGCGCAGCAATTGCTGAAGGGAAAAAGGTAGTAAAATATAAAGTAAGAAGTATACTAACTGGCGATATGTCTATAGTTCTTTGGCAGGCAGTTTCGCCACAGGTGAGCTGGCCACTCATCCAGTGCATACGTGTCATCATCGGGGCGGGCTCGGAAGGCGCGGAGGAAGTTCGTTCCGCTCTCCACTGCGGCTTCCTGAGTTAGCCCATATTGCTGCTGCAGAATTTCTATAATCTGGACAATTTGAAAAAAAAAAAACAATCAGAACAATGTGTAGTTCTGAGCACATCAAAAAGCTGACGATTATATTTATTACACATCGTTTCTGTGCTCTTGACTTGGCTGGCTCTAGTGTTCTGGAGTGTTGTGTTTACAGTTGGAGCTTTTCTGGCCTGGAAACTTCTCTTAAAATAAGAATAAAACAGACATCACAAGCGTCTGACATTAAAGGTGACTTGTCCGCTGATCCAGCAATAGCATACATCAACGCCCATTATAGCATGTTCTTGTGGCGGAAATATACCCGTTATAAACAAGGTTCCATCTAAAATATTAATGTTGTTATTTTGTCTCCAACAATATAACGTTTGACCTCATTCCAGAAAAAACTCCAGCGGTTTCACTCCGTTCTCAAGGTACCTACGATAGGAAAAATAAACACCTACCTAGCTAGCCAGAATTGTGGCGTAACCCTATGCAAGACGTGAACGTGCACTTACCTACTTAGTTATCAAGTTGCGTCATAATAAGTGTGTCGATTAATCTATCATAAAACGCTCACGTTTATTATCGGATCACTTAATTAACACCTGCTGTGGTAGTACCAGCTATTAAAATATCTATAAAAAAATTAAAAGTGGGTAGACGTGAACTATTTTATTTGTTCTGCTGATTTTTACTAGACCGGCAATGTCCCATTTCTTGTAATTCAGTTGAAAGTCTCCTCATGTTGTTGCATGACATTTGTAGGTAAGGAAGTGTCTGCTCCAGGAATAGCTACGGGTCAACGTTCCCAGCGTAGCGTGGTTCACTCACCTGCCGTTTGGCAGTTGGCACACTGTGCGTGAAAACTGATACCGCGCTGTTTAATGAGTTACAATCATCCTGTGTCATCTCATGCTTCATATACAGAGATTAGATGCTATATACATTTCTTAGTATTAATACTAAGTGTGCTGTTCAAAAGAAAAGTGTTTTATGAAATTGTGAGTTTATCTTGTTCCAATTTTGAGTGTTGTTGTGTGGTGTGTGCTAATTTAGTAAAAAAAATCTTTTGTTTAGAATTCTTTAGTCCATGCTTCTGGGTACTTTCTACGAGATTAAATTAAAAATAAAATTCAGTTCACATAAAAACTTTATTGAGTACCAAACAATATTACTGTTATCCAAAAACAAAAGAAGTAGGCAGTCAAATTATATTACAGATTTATGAAAATTGTTGTTATATTAAAGTATGTACAGTAAGTTCTTAAAAAAATGAAAGCTGCAAACAGTTAGTTATTTAGAGAATTCTACAGTAATTACAAAAACAATTTAAGTACTTTGTTGTAAAAATTTATTGTAATGTTCATGTATGTATTTTATAAGACAAGTGTGTGTCTTGCCCGCCTATTAATTCAAATAATTATTTAATCACCAAACAATTTTTTGCCTAATTCCATTAATCTGTGATTTCTGCACATCTTCAGTGCACCGGCTTTCTTCAAAACTGGGATAACGGTTTCATTGGAATCTACTAGCCTACAGAGGAAGTCCTCAAAGGCAGACTTCACATTGGGTGGCAGAGTACCAACTTTGACCTTAGTCAGCATTTCAGCAATGCCCTGAGCCCAGCCACTCTCAATGGCAAACTCTGATATCCATGGCACCATTTCTAGAACTCCACTCATTGTCTGCATACCCAAGAACCACAAGTCAGCTATTTCATTCCAGTGTTCTTTGTAACTCATAGACACAACTAGTGCTGTGGGGTCATTTGACTCATCAATGTTGTATGCATCCCACAGGAACCTAATTGTTGATTGAATATATCTGCATATAGAGAAGTCATTCTTCTTCACCTTAGTAGCTTGTTGTTTTAACAAGAGTAATCCGAGGACAGCGAGATGTCCATGGAGAACTAAGTTTTCAGGTATGTCCTTCAGTTCTGGTAAGTCATTAAAGATGAACTTGAGTAGCGTGTTGAACAACATGCTCGTCTCAACCACTTTGGGGGCCAGTACTGTGAGGTTCATGAAAATATTGCAAAGGCTGACCATAGCTGCTCTAGAATCTTTCATATCTTCTAACATTTGAGGATCTAGTTCAGGGGCCGGCTGGTTTAGTTGTTTTAGCCTTTCCGATCTAGGTACCGGTGGTTTCTTGTAATGTACAATTGACCAGTGGAAAGACATGGCCTCATAGAGGATATCTTCTTGTTTAAGGTTTAATACTATGGCTCTGGCTTTGTCTTCCACTACCAAATGACAGAGAGCTGGCAACATTAAGCGGAGTAGATCAACCTGCCCCATCAGACTGACATCAGTATCCATAGCTTCACCTTCAGACTTGTTCTTTTCAGCCAATTTCCTGGCTCTGTGTGCATGGAAAGAATCATTTGCAAGAGAGAACATGAATGGCAGCAAGGTGTAAATTTGTTCTCTCATAGCTGTTGTTTCTTGAGCAATCCAAGCTACCAATACTCTGACCATAGCACAAACAAAAACTTTTTCAGTATCAGGTAGTTTGTCTCTGTTCTTGTCGTTGAACACTTTAGTCAACATGGACACTATGGCATTGAAGGCACCTTTAAGACCTGTGTAGACAGATTGTTTCTCTTTCTGTTCCAAGTCCAGTTGATCTGTGGCCATGTAATTAATAGATAATTCTAATACAATAAAGCAAGCTGTTATTAATTCAGCATTGGCATAAGCTTGTTTGAAACTCCTGTCGTCCAGTTGCATCCTTACTTCTATGGCACAAAGTTGTTGCAGCAGCAGGAAAAACTTCTTTGGATTCTCCTCATCACTTAACGTCCACTCAATGCCGAGAAGATCAACAATGTTAGCAGCCAGTTTAAGAGAGGGGTCTCTTTGGTTCTTACCAATTTTGCTGGTAAGTATGTCATGAAGAGCTTTGTAGATACTATTGGGCCATGTTTCTTCAGTGGAGGTGGGTATGACAGTGCTTTTGTTGCAGCTGTATAAAAGTGCACTCAAGATGGTGGCTAATTCAAACTTTCTTTCCGATTGGTCGGTGGCAAAGTCCAATGCTATTTTATTTACCAGAGCATGGAAAGGTTTAGGATCATCACCCCAAGCCATGGGCCCGTACCTGCTCACTAGCTTAACAAGAATGTTAAGAGCTTCATCAGTCTGGAAACTTTGGTTGGAGTAGATTTCTGACATTTTAGTGATGGCGCCCACCTCAATGAGGGCTTTCTGGCCGGCCTCATGTTCAGCAATACATTGCAGGCATGTGTATGCTTCACTGACAATGATGAGATCATCATCATAGTCTTCACTTTCGGATTTTTGCACTATTTCGAGGAACACAGGTATGTTGGCAAGCATTTCCGGATGAGTAGCAAGTTCAGGATCATTGCAGAAGGTGGTAAGCACTGAGAGAGCCACTGACTTGTACACAGATGGCGGGCAGTCATCCTGAACAGCGTTGCTTGTCAGCAGCTTCTTCAGGAACTTGAATCCGATGGCTTCGAAGAGTGCTTTCTTGGCTTGCGATTGGCAGTCCTTACTCTTCACAAGTTTGGTCACCATAAACAGCGCCGCGAACTTCTCCGTGTCGCTTTTGGCGCCTTTTAGTATTAGTACACATTTCTTTATCGGTTCCGATATCTCGCCCATGATTACGAAACACACGACGCGATCACAAAGCGCAGTAGTGAGCGCTCCACTGAGCGAGAGCTGGCTCCGCAGTTGAATCGCTCCGACAGCGGCTCGATCTACATCACGTTTATAATTAGCGTGAGTTCTCTTCCAAAATATCTAAATCTGGACGTCGAGCTCGCGTTCTCCAACTATGAAACACTATTTTTAAACACACGCTGGAACGTGGACGTTATACACGCACGCGGGGTGCAACAAGAAAACCAGCAGCTTCTACCAAAACCAACCAACGACGTAAAAACTTGCGATTGCGAGATAGGCACCACGATGACAGCGCGCGCACTTCGTTCCGAACTATAATCCATGACCGTGGCAATGTCACAATAATATTTTTAGAAAAAAATTACATACCTTATTGCAGGCTCTTGTATCCCCCTTTCTTGTTTGTATTAGTGTGTTGTCTAAATCAAACAATATAGCTGCAACATCACTATTTTCACCATAATACGAATTATTAGCCATATTCACGGATGAGTGGTGTAACGCAAGGAAAAAAACAGCTGCTTTGTGATTGTGATGACGTCACATTGACGATTTCCAACGTCAGAATGGTAACTGCGTTTCGTTTCGTAGAGTTCAATATTAATATTTTTATTCACTTACTCTTAGGGCATTTAGTAAAGACCTTTGTTCTATCTCTTTCTACGAAACCTTATCGGTTAGCACTGTCGGTTATTGTGTCAGCGCCATCTATTTTTTCTTTAATGAAACCAATATAGTTTGGGATTACCTAGTTGTGTCTTGATATAAACGTTGCGTTATTTACAATATTGGCTAGATGGCACATAATATAAAACGTAATAACGTAGATATTTTGGGATAGGGAATCATAAAATTACTTCTTCCGGGGCGAGAGAAGACTTTTACTGACTAAAACTCACTCGTATTTCTTCAGTGCCCATTCCGTTCCAGCCCATGGTGACTCTTCCGAACAATCCCGTAGCCCTGGATTACGTAGATTTTAATTAAGTTTTTTACTTAAGTACCTACCTAAACTACTAAACCCGTCACCTTATGAAACTATTAGGGCCTGTCCGCACAGCGATATTTCACTGCGAGGTTTTTATTCTTGCGTATTATATTCCGCGGTCGGAATTACACTAGTACCCACTGCGAATAAAATTTCGTACAATTATTGTCAGTTCAATGCTGTTCCCGGCTGAGACACACGTTTAGATTGGACAATCGAACAAATATTTTACATAGTGCCGTCGTTGCAGAACTGAGCAAAACGCGCGAATTTTATTTTGCAGTGCGGACATAGCCATAACTACTCTATACTGCACAAAACATTCGCTCGATTATATTTCCGCACCGTATCGCGTCTAATCTGCATGAAACAGATTTTTTTATCGCGCGATTTTTTTATTGCGCGATTTTTTAATCGCCTGTGCAGATACTTCCATAAGATTCAATGTGTTACAGAATAACGAAAAATAAACCGCGCGGTAAAATATCGCTGTGCGGACAGGCCCTAAGACACTAAAACAGTCTTGCTGAATGGGGGAAGTTTCCGCACAGGCGATAAAAAAAATTGTGATTTCTTGCAGATTCGACGCGGTGCGGTGCGGAAATAAATCCGCGCGATGAAATATCGCTGTGCGGACAAGCCCTAATTCCCGTAGGCCATTACTTTGTTTGTAGGCCTCTCAATAATTGCGATGAAAATATGCCTAAATGTTTTTTGCTCATTAATTCGAAACATTACAATTACATATGAATTAATTTCTAGAAATTAAAGGTAGAGCCCACGTGGGTCATTTACGCTTGAAGTTACGTTGAGGACGCATTGAACCACATTTTATTTCATATGGCAACTATTGGCAACGAGACTTGTAGAGCTTCAGGTACACGCCATATACCTAGGCCTTTTTTTTTTGAGGTTTGAAATCTTGTCCCATTCAGGGTTGAGCGAGAGACTGTGCCTGACTTATACTAACTGCAACCTTTATGTGTGAAATGATTTTTCTCCAGCGAACATTACCAAGTTTAACTTGCTATCTCAGCTGCTCATATCAAGTGATTGTGTAAGCTGTACTCATCTCATTTCAGAAGCGGATCTGACACTTGCCAGAAACCTGCTTGATGCGCTTGAGTCTATTGAAAAATGAGCAAAGAGCAGCATTGCCAATTATGTACTGGATAAGTCGAAGCTCTAAAGTTTTGAGCATCGACGATGAGTTGCTAGCCTGTCGGTAATCTAGTGATTTATACACATCGGAGGCCGTGCGTCGTAATTGTTTAATTTAATTCTGCCAAACCCGTCCGGTCCGAGTTCCGACTCAAGTTCGTAGGTACTTACTGCCATGGTCCCATGACATCGGATACGGCGACGCGCCATTTGTACAATGGGACATCCCAACCATACCCACAAAACGATTCGGGACACATTCATTGCGAGTTCAGCTAAGGACTGGAATTCCCTTACAGAGTCTGTGTTTTCTGATAGGTACAATTTGGAGGTATTATGTCAAGAGTGAATAGGTCTCTTCTGGGTGTGCTTGCTTCGACGTCGATCACATCATCTCTCTCATTTAAAAAAATAACATTTACCTGATTTTTACCTGAATAGTATTTTTGAGTACAAAAAGGTTTGGTTTACCATAATCACCATAGTGTAACTGAGACAGATAGAAATTGGAGTGAGAGGAGCAAACGCGCAAATAAAAAAAAAAAAGAATATCGCCTTGCGACCACGTTGTTAGATACAGAAAATTTAGTACAGTTATTTAGGATATCATCGTTAGTTACCAGTATGTTGACGCGTCACGGCGTCATGCACTAACATCACGGGTCAGAAAAACAGTGCAGGAGTAACTGTCAAACGTACTATCAATACTAACCAGATAATTACATAAATACGCAAAAAAAAACAATAACGCCTTACGACTAGGTACAGACTAGATAGGTTAGAGAGACATCGTTAGTTAACTTTGGGCCGATTTTTCAATCGTCAGTAGTTACCTAACTGTCGAATAAAATCCATACCGGAGGAATATAGTGCTACCTGCTACTTTAAGGGCCAGTTAGTATTTTATCTCTCTGTTATGATATTTGCGGCATTTGCTGATGCATGTTCAATTGTTCATGGTTCTCATGGCAGTCAGGACCTAACCTATCGTGACTATGAAATTATAAGATTTTGTCTTTCATAGTTGCTGTTTCATATAGTCTATCATCTTTTTATTTTTTATTATTATATTTATTTTATTCGCAAATGGTCAAATGGTTGCACGCGAATAAATTTTATGTAACGTCTCATCGATCGCGACACTGGTTGGTGTGCGACTTTATGATTTGTGATGAATTACCTACCTTAATTTTATGGGAACGTTTTTGGGCGTATGTCGTGTAGCTATTGGTGGATGTCACTTGTGCTGCACCAGCAGCAGCAGCTCATTTAGATAGATGGAAATCATACACATTCACGGTTTGACCATTATTTTTGATAATAAATCGTCAAATAATAGTCATTGATAAAAAAAGTTAGAGGTACGTAGGCAAGTTCTAATTTTATTGTTAGGCGGTGTTGCATTATGTACGCCTTATAGGTAAGTATATATCTACCTTTAAGCGATTCCAAGGGTAGCGTTTCTATTGTGATATTAAGTGTACATCCTCGCCATCATTGGTCAACAGCAATGACTGCATGGGCGCCGGCTAAATTATTTTCAGGAAGTTGTAAGCTACAGAGTCACATTTTGTCAGAACACCATCGAAGAACATAGGTGTGATTTTAGTCACCAAAAGTCTGACACACCATCCCACTCCGTCATAGAGCGGGAGAAGTCATTAGATAAGCATAGAGATTTCAACGAGAATCGTATACCTTACAGTGATAACGCTTGAACAAATGCACACCCCGATTCTGTTGGATGTGCTATCCACTCCATCATAGTTCCCACTGCTAGGACTCAGGTCTCCTTTCTAGGAGAGGTAATGGCCCGTTACCCGCCATGCGGTCACAATGTAGATTGGTGGATGTCACATGTCTTCGAATTTTAGGTTCTTGGACGGACATGCCAGTTTCCTCACGATGTTTTCCTTCACCGTTTTGAGAGCAGTGGTGATGAAATAAATTACACAAAGTTCCTGATGCGCCTGGCTGGGTTTGAAACCCGTGTCCTACAACTAGTACCTAAGTCTATTACTGCTGGTCCACCACTGCCATTATGTTAGTTAGTTAGCCCATTTATGTTCCCACTCGTAAGCGAAGGTCTCTCTTTCCCCTTTCCACACCCGTCTATCTGCCATAAGAGAAAATAAAAAAATAAATTGTGTAGGTAAGTACCAAAACCGGATATTGTTAGCGTCAGTTTCCCTGATGACACATCGTTTACGGTTTTTGTCATGAGTCCCGTACCGACTTGCAGTAAGTTGCGTATAAACCTTACAGCCACATATGAAAGTAATATGAGGAGGCCGGGATGAGTTACGATCAAGGGACACGTCATTCCGTGAACAGAGAAATTCTTTTATCAACATTGTTTCGCTGGGATAATATGCTATGGATACGGGCTCGTATTATTTTATAACTGGGCAGGTATACTTATGTGTTTAGGTAGGTCATTTACATATTATAAGGATGTCCTTTATGGAACCTCATGTGTGACACGCATAATTTCGGAAAAGTGACAGCTAACATTTTTCTTTCGATTTAATTTGGGTTTCTTGTGTAGCTAATTAATCATTTTATTTTATTACTAGCTGACTCGGAAAACGTTCCAACATAAAAAGAAATATAAAAAAAAAATGGGGTGGGAAGGTAAGGGGGTAAGAGGGTATAAAATAGCCTACGTCCAAGTCTCAAATCTAGGTAGATACCAAAAACACCAAAAAAGAAACAAAATTCGGTCAAGGCATTTCAGAGGAGTTAGATTTATTATCGAACTCCTCCGAAATGGGCTTCCTCCTTTGAGAGATTTTTATACATTAGATAACTCATTCATAATTAAGTATATATATTATTATTCTCGTATATTCTGTTTTCATTTTGTTTTATCCTCAAGGTTTAACCCCAAACAGATACCGTTAAAATCCTCCTGCTGTGTTTAATCTAACGTTAAAAATTATTTCCTTTTGTTTTCGCAATTTCGATAACGCTTTGATCTGATGTTCTACCACCATAAGCATCAGGGGCGTAGTTACCGTTGTATCAGCCGTATCAAAGATACGGGGCCCCCGGGCTACAGGGGCCCTGACGTGTGCAAAAATTCGTTATCCACTGGCCATCTCTGTCGCGGCATTTTGCAACTCCGTCTCACTATCTCTGTACCAGTTTCGTGCTAGTAGGGTGAACTTCGTAAAGTAACAAAAAGAAACTCAATAATTTTTGATACAGCGCCCCTTTGTGACGGGGTTCCCAACCCTCCCGGATTGCCCGGGAGACTCCGGTAATAATGGTTAACCTCCCGACCTCCCGGAGAAAAACAATTTCTCCGGTTTTTCTAAAAATTAAATGCATCCGTCGCTCGCCAGGCCTGTTGGTCTAGTGGTTAGTGCCCCTGACTGCTATGCCGGAGGTCGTGGGTTCGATTCCCACCATCGGACAAATGTTTGTGAGCACGATCATTTGTTCTGTGTCTGGGTGTAATTTATTTAAGATAGATAATTTATTAACATAAAAAACTTGTACAAATGCAGTGAGGCCTTGACTCTTGTGCTAGGTGGAACACCTGTGTTACAGGAATCAGTGTCTTCTCCCAATAATTTAGTGCAAAAAATCCATTAAAAATTGAAGAAATACATTATCTTACAAAAAAACGTTTAAAATAGGAATATTTCATTCGATCAAATTTAGAGAATAAGAATTTCATTATTTTATTAAAATAGTTGTATAATTAAAATTATCATTAAGAATTAATTAAAAGTAATAAATTATTGCAAGTGAAAAAGAAGATAAAAACCTAAAACTAATACAGTTTAATTTATCTATAATATGTATGTATTTAGAAATATATAAGTATGTTTATCAGTTGTCTAGTACCTATAACACAAGCTCTGCTTAGCTTGGGACTAGACGGCGTTGTGTGGTAATTGTGGAATATTATTATTATTATTTATTATTATTCATTTGTCATTATGTACGAGATTACCATCCTATGCCATTTCTTTCAATGGAGTGTCAGTGGTTGACCATCGGAAAGTCATAATGACGCCATTATATTAGTAGATTACCAAAACTTGTCAAAATCAACAATTATGAAATCAATGATAGAACATTCTGACACCATTGTAATAGCAGACTTGAGGCCCAGAAATTGTTAAATATTGACTTAGATAGTGACAAATTGTACGAGGTTGGACTTTTGCGTGAGATGCAACCACATCTTGTGTTTTAACGATTTTCTTTAATACAAAAATTTTCTTAAACACAATTCTCCCGGGTTTGTCCTTTTGAGAGTTGGTAACCCTAGCTACGACACTGATAGTATCCTAATCCGAAGGTGGGACGGTAGGATCGAAGCGAATACAAACAAAATATAGGTTTCAGGTTGTCGGTGAGTATCGTGACGTGAATGTATTGACACAAGGCGAGGCGTGGTACCTACATCGAGGAACAGTGGCCGCAGCTCGCCTTGCTACTCATTTGTCTACACACACACTGAACGTATTCCATAAACTACATCACTACCTATGTTTGTTTTACGGATATCTCTGTGAACTGTTGGGAACTATTGTGTTCGATCTGTACTCATGGAAACGTTCCGGGACAAAAAACTGTAACATTGCTTTTCTCGACACCTAGTACAAACTACGTGGCTTGTAGCACAAAGCTTTGTTAGCTCCGTAAAAACTGAGGACCGACGGTACTGAGACACAAACATTTGTTTAGTAACGTGCATATGGGATCAGATTGTTACGCGAAGGTTGAACTAATAAAAAGCTAGAACGACTTGTTCTAACAAAATGTCTAAAGTGATCCATGCGTTTACTGTAAACCTGTGATATGTGGGTCCTCCAACTATATAGGTACATGGGTACGAACCTCCAAAAGGGACAAGCAAATAGCGATTGTGTAAGAAATTTATACGTGGAACTCGTTCAAGGGTTATTAGATTTCCTGTCACACGCAGGGCCCGCCGGCCGCAGGTCCTATTTGCCAAACATTGGCAAGTCAATGCCAATTTCTTGCGTAAACATTTTGTTCGGTCATTACCGTTTCTTGTTGGATGTTTTGCACTGGTTTCAACAAATTATAGTCGAGTTTCAAAGTTGGTGCCAATTTTGTTCAATTTGGAGATTGTAATTTGCTTGAAGGGTGACTGCCAGATCTCATTGGCGTCATTTTAAGCTTATTTTCAAGACTCGTAATTCCCGCAAAGGGGTTTTGTCGTTACGTAGGTACGTCGCCGTCGTGAGGAGCGGGTGTTGCTGTAATTTAAGTGGTTTTGTACGGAAGCGTGCAGCGTCTTAAGCAGAACCAGCGCCTGGCATATTAGGGTCTTATACGTTCAAATAGGTATCTACTTACATACATTGACTGAACTTATCCATATCTTTGTTCAACCGGTCTTATTTAGGCTAAGTACCTCTTTGGATTTTCTTTTGATCCCTTGGATGCCTAACATAAAAAGAAAAAAGAAAGTACCTTATTATTTTAAAAATATTACCTTAGTTTGATGAATTAATTTTGTGAAATTAACTATTTGAATCACGTTTAAAAAATTAAACAAAGAACAAGTCATAGCGTTTGGTGTTTTTTCACCAACATAACTATTTCCTATAAAATTATATTTCATACTTTTCATGGAGGGAAATTTTGTCAGCACGGTTGGCTTAATGCTTGAGAGACAGTGCTGCTGCACTGCGTATCGAGGGTTCGATTCCCGCACGGATCAATATTTGTGTGACTTACAGATATTTTTTTATTTTTTCGGTTCTAGGAGTCTTGTTTATGTGATTTTACATGTTTGTGAACGCACTCTCACGATACAGAAATAATTCATAAAGTGGGGCACTGTTTTGTTTTTTAAGCAATAAACAAAAATCCTCTATCCATACTTTTTGTTTCAGTTCGTTTGCGTTCACAAATTGTGCTGATATCAACATTCAAGATGCTTAACTGAATAGTGCGCCCCATTGCGGCAATTAACTAGCTATGCTCATTAGCAACCCGTTTTCATTCGGCGGCCGTAATCCGCTCCGGCTAACTTTCTTTGGAAACACCTCGATTTACTGTGTCACGTGGGCGGTGGCTAATGTGCTGACGAGCGCTGAAACGCAGCTGCCTTGTGAATCTTAGCATTAACGGCTATACGGCCTTCTTTGACGACGATGCGGTTTTTTATTATCCCATTTCATTAGTACTGGAAAGAGTTTTGTTTTTGTTAATAATGTGAGTATTTTAGATGTTTGTAGGTTAGTAGCTAATTGCCAAGATTTTTGTAGTTGCAAATTAGTTGGCACGATTAGTATATACGATAGGTAGAATGCGTCATACTCACCTACCTGCCTTTTTACACGTCTACGAATTTTAACCTAGTTTTATTAGCCACATATTATGTAAATATATACCTACCTAGTTACTTACAAACCCATTTACACAGTGTCTCAGAAATACCATTTACGCAATATGCAAGTAAGCCCAATTCTCAAGCAAGTGACTCTAGCCAAACAGCTCGAATTTGCATTTAGGCGTCTCGTCGCATCAGCCTGTTATTGACAGCAAGCAGGTTCGTCGTTCGTCGTCTACTCGGGCAACCGGTGATTTATACCGGGTAAACATCGCTCACGTTATCAACCGCCTTGCACCTGCCTTATCCGGCCTGTGAGGTGCAACCTACCGTTTCAAGTAAGCCGATTTGCGATTTTGATGCATGCGAAATGACGTTTTCGGGACTTGGAATTTCTTGGCGAAAGTTAACCCTGTTTTTAGCCTCTTCAATGTTTTTATTTGAGAATTCGAAAAGATGGGTGATTTGACTAAGTTACTTAAACTTCGCAGGTTCTCATCGGACGTGGTAAGTTCGGGAGGTACCCTCACTGGATTCGTGCGGAAGAAACGCTCGCGTGTCACCCTGTTTTCAGCCTCTTCAATGTTTTTATTTGAGAATTCGAAAAGATGGGTGATTTGACTAAGTAACTTAAACTTCGCAGGTCCTCACCGGACGTAGTAGGTTCGGGAGGTACCCTCACTGGATTCGTGCGGAAGAAACGCTCGCGTGTCACTCTGTTTTCAGCCTCATCAATGTTTTCATTTGGTAATTCGAAAAGATGGGTGATTTGACTAAGTTACTCAAACTTAGGGTCAGGACGTCCTTATCTTTTGCATGACGCAGGTCCTCACCGGACGTGGTAAGTTCTGGAGGTACCAGCACTGGATTCGTGAGGAAGAAACGCTCGCGTGTCACCATTGTGCGGACCGCCCGTAGGATGCGGTGGAGGAAACACGGGAGCATTATAGAAAATTGAAACTATAGAATCTTGAAGTAGTGAATTTTGTTTGTTTGATGAATTTGTAAATATAAAACTTATATTTCTCTAATATATGATTTGGTCGACCAAATTGTCTTTTGATTATCTCACAGATGGTGTAAAAAGTAGAGTATGCAACACGGGGATAAAGCTGTCTTTGTCTTGGGTGGCTTAAATTCCTCACTTCACTCAGGTTTCTTTATTAACTCCCTCGCGATGCTCGGGAGTTAATTTTATGAATCCCTCACTATCGTTCGGGATTAAAATCAACAACCTTCGTTTCGTTCGGAATTTAACATGCCGCCCGCGACTTAAAGACACTGCTTTATCCCCTAGTCACATAAACTACTATTTTTGTTGTATTTGCTATAGTGAGGAGAAGGTTTTTACGAAAAAAAAAAATTAGGGTAGTGTAGGGTAGAGTAGGGTAGAATAGGGTAAGAGTAGGATAGAATAGGGTAGAGTAGGGTATAGTAGGGTGGAGTAGGGTAGAGCGGGAGCGAAGCCACGTGAGTACAGCTAGTAAATAATAAAAATAAAATTATTAGTTATGAATACTAAAATATACAGACATTTTAATTAATGTAATTTAACAATTAGTTACCTAGGTACTACTTTTTACATTTGGTTGAGATAACTACGAATCAAAGAACTAAATCACGATTAAATCGGTAGATAGAGTCTGTCTGAAAAGTCAAACGACTGATGTAGTTAACACTGGTTCAATAATCGAGGTTGATTAAGAGATAGAGATCATTGTTTACTATCAGAAGAACCTTATAAAAAGAATCGAGTATAAGTATTTTTTAAATGATTAAATATTACACAAAATTCCCAAGTCGGTTGACTTTTTAGACAGACTATACTATCATTTGACTACGATCAACGTTCTTTATGAAATCAAATGGTAAGTACAAAAAGTAAAGCTAGTCCTTGCAAACAAAATTATAAAACACATTCAGCTGCGTCTCAGTTTGAAATACCGTTTTGATGATACCAACTACCTACCCAAGTAGAGTCCTCTACACATCGGTGATTTATTTATTTTTTGTGTAAAGTTGAGAATTTCATCAACATAGATTTATAACTAGACTTAGGTATTGTCTGTACCTAACTGTGCGGATATTTTCTGGCGCTTTTCGCTCAGCGTTGAAAGTGGGCCAGATTCGGCAGTGTTCCCACTTCAAACCCCCACAACTCATATTTATTGGTTCCCGATTGGGTCCAGTTCGTTGCTACTAAAACGTTTTCAGCGCAAAGATTTAAATGCTTTTAATCATGGACCGACATTCTGCCGACATTTTGAGTGCTTTGCTCCCGAATTACGATAGTAACGTCCAGCGGTTCAGTATTTTACCAATAACGCAGTGTTTCACGGTCCAGCGGGTTTGTCCCCAAACAGATTTCAACGTACTCCGGCCACGTAATAACTTATCCCACACATATAATGGTACAACTATTTGCGGGACGATTTGTCGACACGGCGTGACGTCGCCTGACGTTACGAGTGTTCGTGGCATTTCATTAACTAACGGATTGTTGCCACAAGCCACCGATGTGCGGCTCTGTCCAATTTGTTCTCGAAGCACTATTGGCAAGGCTTGGTCAAAATAAATCGATAGCTATCTACATCAAAATATTTATCACCGATATTTTTAAGCTCTATCTATCAAACATCAATACTTAATTATATTTTTCATATTTCGATAGTTTAAATACCAAATTCGAAATGTTTATGTTCCAAAGCAGCTCAGTGTTTGTTTTTGTATAGGCAGGCAGTACATATCAGCTTCTCGGAAAGCGTTTAAAAAAAAGGTTTACTGCGTTTTATTTTAATATTTTGGGAATTCCTTTGTTCAACTCAATATTTTTTTCCGACAAATATCGATACCGTCCGTGAATATCGATAGTATTAATCGAAATATTTTTTGATTTGCCCATCCCTACTATTGGCCACCCGACCCCAATGCCTGATGATAATCATAAACGGCCCCTGCCAAATTGGTAATACGCGTTAGTGAATATCTAAGCAAGGGATAGCACCTAATGGCAATTTGGTTTAAGTTATTATACTGATAATAGTTGTGCTGTACGGGGAAACTATTTATTGGTGTTAATTTGTGTTGTTGTTTATGAACAAAGAATGATTTCCTACCTTCAATAATTATGTTTTGTTGCTTCTCATCCTGTAGGTATTTTGTATTTTTATTATTGCTTATTACTAATAAGTTATTAGGTTCTTGAAAATTAATCTGAGAGAGGTGCCTGGGGCCTTAGTATGATGTGTTAAACTTAAAATTTCAGATGTGTTAGCGAGGAATTTGGGGGAGTATAGACTTCCTTTTCACAGTTTAGTTTAGGTTGTAAAATGGATAGCGTTAAGAGCTCATGGTAGGTCTGTTGGTTGTAAATGGGCAGGTAGGTATGCCTACCTACTTATTTAGTGGTTTGTGTGGATTCTTCAATTCTTCTTAACTTGTAGATTAACTACCTAACTACTGAAAAGTCGTCCGACCAGTACTTTTGGGAGAACATTCAAAAGGCGCCCGGACTTTGGGGATAAGTCCAGGGAGTGTAGGATTTGTACCTCACTAAAACTACCCCGGTGATCACCATCAGCATATAGAAGGGGTGTCGTTACCTCTTAAAAGACCATTCCGGAACCAAGGCAGCACGTGATCACTTGCCACCGTCTTCCTTGGAATCACTCAATGTGCGGGCAGAGTCCTCACTCTGAACGCCCGTGGTTCCAAAGTTCCGTCTGCATTGGATGATGCAAGCGGGGTTTCAGAGTGTTAGGCATTGAGGCGGCATATATTTGTGCTTTTGTTACCTGCGGCACTACCATGAGCTCTTAATGCAACCCATTTTACGACCTATAGGGGGATAGAACTATACAGGGTTATTTATAAAACACTGGCAACCTCTAAGGACTATGTTGCTTACGTCATAAACAACAACTTTTGTTCTAGAACTGATATGAGGGATAGAGCTATTGACATTTCCACACGTCATGGTAAGGGCCCTGCCCCCCTAGCCAAGTTACAACCGTTTCGCTAGCGTCGAACGCTTCGAGTTGGCCGCGTCGCCGAATCTTTTGTTCTGACCACGTGACTGCGCGTTGAGATGACGTCATTCCCGTACATTTGAAGCTTTCTACTAGCGTTAACTATTGCAGATTAGCAACTTGGCTAGGGGTACACAGCTGTCCAAGCTGTGTTACTTGCTTTTTGGTTTAGTTGTTCGATTTATAAAAAAGAATACATAAATATATAGGTGGTTTAAAATGTACAGATTGGATTGTAAAAATAATACAATTGAAACGTTGGCTACCTCTGTTTTATTTGTTCAATAATCAAATATATATCAATAACATTCAACGGAATAATTGCGCTTTTTACGGATACTCCATAATTGGCATACTCATTAGGTACCGTTATATTTAAATTCTTTGAAAGTAATTATAACTATTTATAAAGATATTTATTGATCATTTTTAGGTACAATTATTGCTTTATTTTGGATATTGTTCATGTCATGTTAAGTTTACCACAACATCTAAGACCCCTCATAAGTATTACTAAATATCATTCAACACTTACTTACAGTTTCTTTTACATAGTATGGTTGGGGTAGTATGACAGCAGGACGAAAATATGCATCTACTTAAAGAAAGAGAAAAGGATAGGTAGCTACATTGTATGAATCTGACAGCTGTCACCCGCACCATCCCATCTTGATATTAGTATAAAAGTCATTTGGGTAAAGCTATTTGGTTAACTTAATGAGTTAGATTCTGTAATATTCAATTATCTTTTCCTTTTCCGGGTGGAGTGAGAGTGACAGATTTTTACTGACTAAAACTGGTTTCTTCAGTTGCCCTTTGTGTTCCAGGACCGCGGTAACTCCTTTGGACCACTTCTGTAGCCGTGGCAGGCATTGGCCGGTCAGTTGTGCTTAGTGCTTTTAGGCCCGCGTGGTACACAAGGCGTTGTAGACTCTGGCCTGGTCCTTATCGGATGGCGACCTGCAACACACCTGGTGAGCTATTCTCTAAGAAAACAGCCTTGAGTGCAGCGCTGGCCGCAGCGACAAGTCGAGAGCGCAGTGCATTGAATTAACAATCTAATGTGTAGGTTTAATGGGTTGTTAATTCAATGTACTGCGCTCTCGACTCGTCCCTGCGGCCAGCACTGTGATCAAGGCTGTTTTCTTAGAGAATAGCACCGCTGCATCGACAAAGGCCTGTCATTGCCTTCTTAAGGATGCTACGGTGCTCCACCCAAGCGGGGCAGACTTCCACCGTTTGCTCTACATGTCCTCCACTGTGCACTAAAGTAGCATCCGCCCGATTTTTTCTGCCGAATCCGAAATAGGAATCTCGTGAAACAACTGTCTCCGGTGAGGGCCTGTGTCGGGCTGAAAGTGAGGACGCCGTGGTGCCTCTCTAATTTCTGAAAGAAGGGAATTATCGCCGCAATTATGTCGTGCCCATGTAATATTGAAGTACGTTAAGTTTTAAGGATTACTGTATGTCAGTGTTAAATATAGCGGCCCTTTTTTGTAATGAAAACTTTCGTACTATGAAAAATGCTTTAAATAAGCCATAACATCTGGTTCAACAATATAAAAATGCACTGAAATACAACTGAATTCGATGCATTCGAAAATAATGTAGCGTGGAGGTCGATTTTTAAATCACTTGTTTTACTGAAATCTGTTTCATGTGTGACACTTAATTTACGGAACAAAACATATGTCACAACATAATATGTTTTGGTCCTTTTTGTGAAGCACAGATAGGTACTATTTTGTATATCTGAGACAAATTCCAGAAGTACCAAAACGCATAGGAAATGCGTAACTTTTTTTTTATTTTTTATTCCGCAACTATCACACAACGTCGTCTAGTCTCAAGCTAAGCAGAGCTTGTGTTATGAGTACTAGACAACTGATAAACTTACTTATACATATATTTCTAAATACATACAAATTATAGATAAATTACACCCAGACACAGAACAAATGATCGTGCTCATCACACAAACATTTGTCCTAGGTGGGAATCGAACCCACGACCTCCGGCATAGCAGTCAGGGCTACTAACCACTAGACCAACAGGCCAGTCAAATATTGATATGTTACCACTTTTTATTTGAAATTGTCTGAAAGAATTTTAAAAGCGCGAGTTTCAAAATTCCAATGGCTGCAAATGTTAGATACATTTATAACGAGAGATTGAAAAATTGAGTCTGTGACAGCAATAGGACCTGAATGAATAGTAAATCCGCCATCATTGAATTAACGTGACGTCACATAGAAGAATGCAGTGTAAATGTGCGGTGCGAATATTGGCCAAAAATACGGGAACATTTGGACGTTTCCAGCATGGTCAGCTGTTCTTGCATTCTTAATGCTATTTGAGCGCATTTATAACCGTTCTATATAGGTGGGTAGGTGGGATTTTCCATTTGATAGTTCTAGATTTGGGAGATACATACCTACTTATAATGTTTTTAATTTAGTTTTCTAGCGAATATTTATTAATCACGCTAATATTTTAAAGGCGAAAGTTTATACGTATAATTATATGAATGTTACTCTTTCATGCTCAAACGGCTGAATGGATTTGAATAAAATTTGTTGTAGGGGTAGACCATGTTCTGGAATGTTATTTTTATCCCGGGCGTATGTACCCTGGGGATCAATTTATACTTTCACGACGTCGACCGACTAGCTAGTTAATAACACTGTAAAAATATTGATGAGTTTTGACGTATTGAACACAGCACAAACAGAATAGGTACTGATACCATAATAACGATATCATATAAAGAAAGTTTTTTTTAGGTAGGTTCTGATGTATCACCATATGAGTGATGTCAAGTAGGTATTAGTCCCACAGATTGGTCCTAATTATCGACAATTTGAAAGTAATTCACTACACAGTTCCTTTTAGCAACCGAAAGTTCGAATGTTAAGAAATGTAGACCAAAACTCTTACTTTGACCAAGGTCTCATATCTCACAGAGCTAATGCACATAATTAAAAAGGTATTTCACTTAAAATCACACTCTTACAACAAGTTTCATTCTTTACCTTAAAAGGACCAATAATACGTTATCAGACAATCAGTTTCAGTTTAATATTGAACAAGTAAACAATAATTTTGAAACAAAAATGTTTACCAAAGTAAGTTTATAATTCTTGATGGGCTCCTTCCTGATCAATATTATATTAAATTTTTAATTACTTTATCCATCTTGATTATAAAATTTCCATGAGTTTGTTCTTCTTTCGAAGTTACTCATTGAAACAATTTTGTTTTGTTATTATCCGAGTAAGGACCACATTTTTAAACTCTACAAACATGAATTTATACTAAGTAGGTGCATCAGCATATTGCTACCAATATGCTGATGCACCTACTTAGTATAGCTTCATGTTTGCTTGCTATTACACTTATCAAATCAATAGCTTTTATACCTATTTTTCTAAAAAGTAAAAATAAAAAACATGTATTAAATATCTTGCCAGAACAGTCAACATGATGGTCATTGAATCCGACGAATTTCAGCCACACTTTTAGCCGATTCAGGAGGTGATCTCCTGTCCCTTAAGGGCATAGAGGCTGGAAGTCCAATGCGGTTGAAGAGGGATACATAGAGGATTCCATCCAAAATAAGTCTAAAATATGTAAAGGCATCGTAGGAACCATAACACTGAAAGAGCCTCAGTCAGATCCTTGGACTGGCCCTTCTACGTAAAAAATGAGCCGTTTCGAAACATCTAACCGTGTCGCCTTCTGTCGCCAAAATTTAAGCCAAGGGAATCCGCTGTATCGGTACAACTATTAAGGCGTATAGTCCCTTGAACCATCTGACCGAAATTATGTGAACGCAACTTTCGCACTCGCCTAGGCGGCAGTACGCAAATCTGTGCCTTTATTTGCGGCCAGCAGCGCCCGGAAAGCGCTTTAAATCCATTTTCTCTGCGAGATATTGATTGATTTACATATGCAATGTTCATTTTGAAGAATATTTAACCACCAATTTTTATGTGTAAAAATGTTTCTAAAGGTCCAAACCGTTTCGAAGGAGTAGGGAAAAGTTGCGAAAAGTTGTGAAATTGCTAAATTTTTTTTTTGACAAAAGTATTAATTGCACGAAAAAAATCAAATGTTGATATTATTGTTCATGAATCTTTAATAAACATATTTTTTTTTTCAAACCAATTGACCTAGCCGTTACGGAGGAGTAGGCCTCAGAAAATCACTGTTTTATGGCACTTTTCGGGCGCTTGGCCCTTAAGTATGACAGATAGTTTACCAAAAAACAATACACAAGTCACATTACAGTAACGAACAAAAATATTACACTCAACTTTAGTAGGTTACTTTACTAGCAACGTTACTTTCAATGTTTCTTAATTATACCCAAGTATTATTTGTTTTAATTTAAAGATTATTCTGTAATACTTACCTGGTTTATCATAATGTAGTAGTTAATACCTAAGCTGAAGTAAAAATATCTTGTGATTGTAAATATTTTTTTTGCATTTAGTAATTTCCTCGCTGAAGTGGGATGAAAAGTTACGTATTGGACTAGAGTGCAAAGATTTTTTACTATTATGAAAGAATCACTCGCTGCGCTCGTGATTCAATTTTAGTCCTTCGCTTACATGGTCATCAAAATTATAAGAAGAGTACGCGGTTAAAAAGCAACTTTGATGCTACGGCTGTGGGAACGTTTGAAATATTAACCGTGGCCCTTGAACGCAAAGGGCAAGAGAAGGAACATATGTGGGTTTTAACCAGTAAATCTGAAATCTCACTCGACTCTAAAGAAGAAGAAGTAAATTGATGATTTCCCACCTCAAAAATACTAATTCAAAATATCTAAAAGCCATCTCCAAACGAATTTTAGCAAAGCTAATATTATGGTTCAGTATGTTCATCACACCAGGGATCAAACTTGGTTGTACGGGTACCTATATGTGAAATTCTATAATCCCCTGGCGAATGGCACAATTAATTAATGTACCGCACGAGATTAAATGATGTTGCTTGAATACCATATTTACTGCTCGTCAAAATAATTATGAGCCTTTTGGTTTCCATTCACCACAATCACCGACTCAGCGGATTTTAAAGCTTATCATTTTGAGAGGACAATGGATGCAAAGGATTTTAATTATATTTTTTTTTCAACTTTTCATTACATTGCTTTTCCAATATTTTTTTATTCAACCTAGTGATAGGTTTATTTTTGTTTTTATATGGCCTCTTTTTTATACTGTGAATATAAACACACTGTTGACTCCACGGATTCATAGATTACATTCTATTTTGAAAATTTTTTTTATTTCTCTCCTAAAAAAAAAAACCGGTTATTCACCACCATTCTGAAGACTAACCGTTCAAAAAAAAAACTATTGCATATGTTACAAAATTATCACATAACAGTTACACATTAAAAAAAACAATACTAGTTGCATTACCACTGACCTTTACCTACTACACGCGAACACGCGTAATGTAGTCACAAACTAAGAACTTTTACAACAAAAAATGTCAATACGTATATAACCGTAACAACTGTATCGTGAGTAATTTTATGGTCAATATAATTAGAGAGAAATCAATCACCTTGGATGAATTATTTTATGTTGTATAAAAGACGTGAGATTTTGGCAGTGTGTATCAGTTCCTTTGTGGTCTTAGAATTAGAAGTGACAACAGTTTTGAAACAATAGCTGTCAAAAATGTTCCTCAAGGTAGGAAGAAATAGGGTATGGGAAGCAGTCACCTCCTTCTGCAAAGCAGTAATGTGAGGGATGGAGGTGATAGAAAGCGTAAGGGAGAAGCAACCCTAACGCCTTTGCCGCTGCAGGATATGCCCTGAGCGTTGTATGGGTAATTGCAGGGCGATTCCCGGTCACCGACTCACCGTAGGCTCGGGCTTGTGGACGGCGAGCTATAGGTGGTCCAATAAGGACCAGGCCTTGATCTATGGCGCGTTGTGTTCCACGCGCGCCTTGAGGAGATACCAGCTTAGTTGACGGGGCCCGCAAGGGACGATGCCAACAGGCGTCTATCTATCTTGTTAAGCTTAATATCTTATCTCCGTTTGCAGGTAGTATGCGTCTTGTCTGTGGCCATCGCCGTAGTCTCTGGATACGGCCACTCCTCTCAGTTCATTTACCGTCACGATGGTCACCATGAGCCTGTATATCATGGATATGGTCATCATGACTACTATGTAAGTATAATTACTGTATAATAATACTCTCTGTCTTCTTCTTCTTTTTCTCTCTCTGTTCTCTTAGAGAGAGAAAACAAGAAGAAGGAAGGAAGGGAGGGAAGGGAAGAGGGGAGGGTATAGAGCTGAATAGTCCTCTTAGATCTTAAATAGAAACTCCTAGATTCTTTGATCCTACCTCATCGATAGTGAAAGCTAGCAGACAATATTTGAAATGGGATATTATAGTAGATTGGATCTCATTTTCACCTGTTATTTTTAATTTACGATTGCCTTTTACCTAAGTATAATCATCATCAGCCTTTTTAATGTTCACATTTCTGGGACTCAGGCCTCCTCTCTAAGTATGCTGTAAGCCAAACTCTTTACATTCAACCCCGATAACCACTTTGTTGTCAAATTTTTATGTCAGCTAGACCTCAGACCGTTTCCTCAACTTGCACCGACATCATATAAGGAGATTTTTTTCCAGACCTACCCCAAGTACGAGTTCGGATACGAAGTAAAGGACGCTCACACCGGTGACCACAAGTCCCAGTATGAGCACCGTGATGGCGACGTCGTCAAGGGACACTTTTCCCTGCAGGAACCTGATGGCTCTTACAGGCATGTTGACTACCACGGCGACGACCACACCGGGTAAGCAGATTTGTAACTTTGAGTAAGAGTTGCTATTTCAGCAGTGCCGTAACTAGGACGGTGCCAGCTGTTGCTGTAGTGTGTTAAGTGAAATTTCAATTTCGTTGTTATTTCAATTTTGGTTCTGAACCAAGCTCTACTTTATAGATGTTCATCCTTATTTCATTTAATCAATAGCTCATTTTGAATCCAATCCTGCGTACAGTTTACCGAAGATTAACATAAAAGCTAGACAATGAGCATTGCTAACTCTTTATCATCTCGTAGTTTTATAGATGTATTTGCATTTTTATCTACATGGTACACATAAGAGTACATTTGTTTACTATTACTTGATATATTATGTATGATTTAGTTAAGTTATTATTGTCTATTTTGAGTTTTCTATTCTACTTATATACACTGTTTATTACATTTTCTACTGTCGCTGAAGGAATTTCTAGAATGCTCATGCTCGCTGGAAGAAATTTCTTACTGAGATCATCATCTATGTGCTCTTCTATATGTACTTGTTTCTTTTTTGAGTATTTGTGTGTATGTAAATTAATTCACAAAGACAAAAATACTTAATATTTTGTTCTTATTCCAGTTTCCACGCGACGTTGAAGCACAGCACCCATCACATCGTGCCTCATCATTATCATTACTGAAGTTCCTTACGGATAATCTTCTGAAGATGACTGGTGATTCTGGCCACCTGGTGTTCTTGTACACCAACTAAAAACTTATTTTAAACTATAGCTCTCTTTTACTAATCATTAAAAGTAAAAAGAGATAGCGATAATTTTGCTCTTGTCAAATTAGTTTACGTGATGCACTTCTTTGTATTCTTAACCAACTGTAAGAGCTAACGCGCCCTGATGACTTTTGTCACCGTGACTTTTGATGAAAATTCACCGTGCTTATAGACGTGACAGTTAGGTAAAAATGGGTTAAAAATGACAAAAAAAATATTGTCACCCTGACAAAAGTCACCAGTGCGCGCTATGTCTTAATCTACTCGTTCTGAAATCACGTCTAAATTGTATGGCAAATGAAATTTTGATTAATTTGACAGTAGTAATATTATTGCTATCTCTTTCTAGCTTTAACGATTAGTAAAAGAGAGCGAATGTTTAAAATAAGTTTAGTTAGTGCACAAGAGAATCGGCGCCTGTTTGTTCTGTCAACAGTTCTTTATGAAATATTTATTGTACAAATTGAAAAATAAATATATTGTCAATTAAAATAAATTTTGTATTTTGTAGTACCTACCTACAACAACAGTACATTTTGATAAAAGTCCAGTAAGTTTGTTATTGCCACCGAGGCGGAATGCGCATGAGCCTTAGGCGAGTGTGTAAAATGTGTTGTGGAGCCGAGGGCTGACTGGACTTTTTTCAATACACTTACGAAGAAGTGAATAAACGGGGGTTGACCGGCGACTCGTTGGGGTTGACGCGCGCTCAGCCTGTTACTATACATGTACATTGTGGTGGGGAAGAGCACGTGCATTTTTCTGCACTAGTGTGGAAAACAGTCTATTGCATACCTAAAAGCGGTGGGATAAGAGCGGGTTTTCGATTAAGTGTATTGAAAGATTATTTACATGTTTTGCATTACATTGAGTTCCGAAACCCTAAAAATAAAATTTGAAATGGCTGTCATTTGGTTGGCATTGTGGTTGAGCGATTGAGTTCTGCGTTGTGTGTCGCGGGTCCGATTCCCGCACTGAACAAATTTTTGTATGACCAACAAATAGTTGTTACGGATCTGGGTGTCTTTTGTTCATCATAATTATACAAGATTTCTAAACCTCGACACATGTGACTCATGAGAGTTTACAAATTTTTGACAATGATGCATTCGTCGAGTCGAGGCTTCAAAGTCTTGAGCATCGACGCCGAGTGGCCAGCCTGTCGGTTTTCTACCGGTTGCGTTTCGGGGAGTGTGCGTCAGAATTGCACCACCTAATTCCGCCTAGCCCGTTCCATCATCGGACCACCAGACGTACGGCAATGCGCCACCGGTACATGGTGGACATCTCACCTATACGCTCAAGACCTTTTGGGAACACATCTACTGTGCGTACTAACGTCTAAGGAGTGGAATTCCTTGCCGGAATCTGTGTTTCATAATGGCTACATCCCGGGAATATTTAAGTTAAGAGTGAATAGGTAGGTTACTTCTATGTAAGCAGGCTCTATCATCGACCGCATCGTCGCTTTCAATCAGGTGAGTTAGCGGTCAAGCACGAACCTATTGTATTGGAGTGATGTAGGCAAAATAAAAGAGAAATGTAATGTAATAATGTCATCATTTAGTGTGTAGACTATACTATCAAAAATAAAATAAATACAACGATACAGGAGTCATTATTAGTGTGGGGAATTGTTTTTTTTTTTAAAGAAAGAAAGTAAAGAATGAATAAATTTAATAAAGCCAGTCTTCAGCTGCGACTTAGCCAATAGTGTAAAATGTTAATATTACTCTCGAGCTAATGGAGGAATGTAATGAATTAGGTACACTCGTCGGTTCCTTGATTACGAGAAAAAGGCAAAGGAAAATGTAAAAGTTATTTAAACTTGTACTTGGCTGTTGGTGTTAATGGGTTTTAGCTTTGTTATGTGCACTGTTAGGATTTTTTTTTTGAGGCAGGGATTCATTCAATGAATTCTCCCGCTCTAGGGCGGAGCGGGATGTGTTAGACTTTTAATGACTAAAACCACAACTGTGGCATTCAGTTGCCCTTTACGTTCTAGAACTAAGGGTAACCTTTGCAGAAGTCAACCCATGGCTCTGTAGCGACCTCTATGGCGTCACATAAGAACTAATCCTGTATCGCGCAATCAAAGTTCTCCGCGCGATTAGAACATCTAGGACAACCTGAAATCATCTATCGGGGCAGTCGCTCACCAGACTATAACATCCGTCTGGTCGGAGGATCCTCCCTTTTCAACGGAGGTTTGCAGGACTTTACTCTCTGTTCCACATACCTCCAAACCTCTAATAGATATCGGCCCTGCGAGATGTCAGCAAACCGTAGGGGCACACCCTACGGTGGCGCACGTGGAACACTACACGCTGTCGACGGCTCCGGCTCATTCCGACTCCGGACGGTTACCGGACGACCGGATGGCAAGCTACCCATTGTTCGTCGTCCGCAAGCCCGTGCCTACGGTGGCTGGTAGTCGGGGTCGGGGTATCGGGCAGTTATCTGGACGAGACAATAAAGAGGTGGTCTACCCGTGTGCTAAATTTTGTCTCAAAAGTAACAAACATAAACACTTACTAAATTTCACCTACATAATATAACGAGTAGTGATCATTCTCAATGTTTCTCTTGCTAAACAACCATTTATTTAGGTTATACAAAAAGCCGCCCTCCGTCATCCTCCTTTCTGTATAAAAGATTCTTTCAGCCAGTTTTCTTCTGAAAATACAGCGGTTTACATGGAGTTGTTCCTACGTAAATATCCCAGTAGGCATTCCATACCTATACATATTTTCATAATATAAATGTGAAAGTGATTCTGTCCGTCTGTCTGTCTGGCTCTTGTTACTTCTTCATGGTTGAATGGATTTGGGTAAATAGTAGCATATCCTGAGTATGTATCAATAATATCACTAATCAGCCTAAAAGTGTTCCTACTGCTGGGTCTCAGGCTTCTTCTCTAGGAGAGTGAATGGGCTGTACCTAATCCATTACGCGGGCCCAGCGAGGATGTCACATATCTTCAAATTTTGGTTCTAGAACATCCGCTTTCCTCATGATGTTTTCCTTCACCGTTTTGAGAGCAATGGTGATGAAATAAATTACGCGAATGTGCATGGCTGGATTTGATCCCGCGATTTACAACTCGTAAGTTGGGACCTTTAGCACTGGGCTATCACTGCTCTTATCTGGGCTATCAACGCATCGACGCCTTTGAGATGTGGTGCTGGAGAAGGATGCTCCGCATCCCTTGGACAACATTTCGGACCAACGTATCCATTTTGCAAGAACTTAAAATCGCCTCACGGCTGTCGCCCGAGTGTCTTCGCAAGGTTCTGCAATACTTCGGTCACATTGCAAGAAAAGACGGTGGCAACCTCGAAAGGCTCATTGTGACCGGTAAAGTGGATGGGAAAAGGCCTCGCGGGCGCAGCCCAATACGTTGGTCTGACAAGATCCGCACCGCTCTTGACTCTACGATGTACAGCGCCCTTCACACCGCCAGAGACAGAAACAGATGGAGGAATATCATAAAGGTTAAAGTGATGAACAGGGAGGCCACGGCCCTCAGCATTGAGGAATACGACGCAAGGACTGGCAGGCAGGCACTGCTTTTCCGGCTCTATGTACCTTAAACCTTTAATCACCCGCGTCAGATTGGTACGATATCCGTGGATTGGTACGATGTGTATTTTCGCGTCTTATTCGCCAAGGTCGTGGGTATTCCATCTTGTTCAGCTCTTCAATCCCCATAGGTAACAGAACATCTGGCGAGATGGAGTATTTGTTCGTGGATGTGCGATCCTGGCGTAGGCGATTAACGGTCTGTTCACGTCTTCGGCACAAAATATATAGGTACAGAAAACAATCTACATACAAAGCGCGCTATCTCGGCTCAATCGCCCGGTCGCGCTCATACTGTTCGGCACAACGCGCTGACCCCAGCGCGGTCGTCTAGCGTAGGTATACAAAGTGAACATATACATGAGATTGACTTCTGTACCTATCTATTTTGTGTCTTCGGTTTTAGCGGCGAGCGGCGCAGTAAGTGACGGCGCGGCGAGCTGACGGCGCGTCGAGCGGTCGGCGACGGTACAATTGCCGAAACGGATCTTGAGCGCTCGGCGTCAGAGTGGGGATCGCTTTGCGCATTCCATACATTAGCGAGCCAATCGTCTTCGTTGTTAGATACATGCAGCAACGCAGGGAACGAATCAGGAGTGACGTCTATGATACGATGGCGCGGCGAGCCAATCACTGACACTCGCCCCTGCGTCTCACTTCGCACCACTAAAGAGACCGAATATTTGACTTCTGCGCAACTTGAAGCCAGGCGCTCAAGATCCGTGACGGTAATTATAAGTGGAACGTTTTTGCTATGAGCAGCGTCTCGTGGCGTGCCCTAGACATTTTCATACTTTTGATCTTCCGCTCGCCGCCCTGCGCTAACTCTCAGCGGCAAGCTTGTGAACGGGCCCTAAGATATTTTTCGACCAACACGCGGGCGAAACCACTGCCAGTAGCTAGTTAATATTTGGATAAAATGTCGTAGTAATACTGCGAGCTTACTTAACGTAATCCTGAGCTTGTGTTTGTGCAAATTGAAATTAATATTAATATTATGGATAGCGCTGTGTATTCGATCATTGTGTTTACATTGCGTGTGTTTGGTACACGGGCCTATCTGAATATTCGAGTATCTATTTGATTAAAACGATGTATGAATAACTATATTTGGTGGTATGAAATATGCAGTTGTTGCTGACAATCATTTAGGTTGGGCACGTTCAGTGCCGTAACTAGGGCAGTGCTTGTGGTGCCACAGGCCGCAGGCTATGGCCCCTCCATGGTTTGCGGCCTCTGCCTGGGCGTAGTAATTGATTATCAAACTAGCGTCAAGTTTTGGATCATGTTTGGTAGTTAGTAGCTTACACACAAAACCTATTATAAATCTTGTGCACAATACGGTATACTTGTACTTGTCTTGGTATACTTGTACACAATAGTCGTAGAAGCGCCCTACCAGGATTGCTGATTCTGTAGATGCTGTCAATGGTGGTGGTAAGGTTTTTGAAGCATTACGTAATTTTTTTCTTTATATTGTTCGCTCCGGGTAAGATTAAAACTTTTATTAAGGGCCAAGCGCCCGAAAAGTGCCATAAAACAGTGATATTCTGAGGCCTACTCCTCCGTAACGGCTAGGTCAATTGGTTTGAAAGAAATATATGTTTATAATAGATTCATGAACAATAATATCAACATTTTATTTTTTCGTGCAATTAATACTTTTGTCAAAATAAAATATTTAGCAATTTCGCAACTTTTCGCAACTTTTCCCTACTCCTTCGAAACGGCTTGGACCTTTAGAAACATTTTTACACATAAAAATTGGTGGTTAAATATTCTTCAAAGTGAACATTGCATATGTAAATCAATCAATATCTCGCAGAGAAAATGGATTTAAAGCGCTTTCCGGGCGCTGCTGGCCGCAAATAAATGCACAGATTTGCGTACTGCCGCCTAGGCGAGTGCGAGAGTTGCGTTCACATAATTTCGGTCAGATGGTTCAAGGGACTATACGCCTTAAGGTGGCAGCTATCAAAGCTCGTACTGGGCTTTTAAATGGTTAGTTACGGCACTGGATTTACGTACATATATTGCGCAATCAATGTTGTTTTATACTAGTAAAGTTATTTTTTACTTACCCTGCGCAATTAAGACTAATTATATAGGATCATTTTGTGGTTCATCTGTCTGTCTGACAGTCTGTCCAAGTGTCCGTCTGTCAAGAGCCCGTTTTCTCAGGAACGCGTGCAGGTATGAAGCTGAAATTAATATCAAATACTCAGATCTGTAACCCCTAAGCAGCAGTTAAAAAATCTAACATCTAAGTCAACGCAATCCAATGATAAGACCGCGAGCGTTATTTTGACACTCACTAGGAAATTCTAGAATAATTCCCGTTGGCCTAAAATCCTGAAACTTGGCATGAAGTAAGTCCTTAGGTATAACACAAGTAGAGGAATAAATTTGAAAACTATCATGTAGTCTGGGCGTCACCAAAAAAATTTTCGAGACTCCATTCGGGTATTGAACTATTTACAGAGGTGAGAACGGACACGACATAGCACGCAGAATCGCCAAACAGTAGCAATGGGCATGATGATGATGATGACAGAGTTAAGTTTAATGTAAACGGAACCAGTGCGTGAGTCTAATTCGCACTTGCCTAGTTTTTTCTATGTCAATGATACCCGTGGTTCTTTAACCTGTTTGTTTATGTACATAGTTGTTATTTTGCCAATTACGAGTTAGTTTCTCGATCTCCATGCAAAAAGTAGCTTAGCATGTTGCGTTCCCCAACTTGACATGCCCATTTTTTGAGGTGGGTAAATCTTAAAATAACTTTTCTCGCTTTGGGTGAAGAGAGGGGGAATGTCGCTGTTTGATTCCCGCACAGAACGACCTTTGTAATATTTATATGGCCTACCTACTGTAGATACTTATTTGTTATTCCTAGTATGGGTCATCGATTTAAAAAAAAAATCCCTTGTAAATGTTTTACGATCCATTTTGTGATTTCACTTCGTTCAGAAATCAGAAACTTCATTTGAATGAAATAGACCAATACAAGGCACTTTTGAACTGTCAAAATATCGGTCAGTCAAAAAAAAAGTGAAGCTGAGTTGCACGTTCCAAAGCGTAGATCTCTATGGAGAAGAACGTGCAATAAACTCCATGGGCACTTCACTTTTCATTAATTTATCTTTAGAAAATAAGAACTGCACTACGAAAGTCACAAAATGGGTCGCAAAAACATTTAGTATCCTGAAATAATATGAATATACATATATTATGTAGGAAGGTAATGAATAACATGCAAATGGGGCCTCTAATGAAAACCGTTCCGTACCCGCCCCCCTCCCCCCACGCTCAGGACTCAGAAATCATGAGCCGACTGCTTCGTATTAATTTGTTCAACAGAAAACATATACAGACTCTACGTTTCACTGGGTTGTTGAACTGAAAATAAATTGGAATAAACTTATTAAGTATAGGAACTCCTCTTTCAATCTCGGCCGACGTAAGTAGGTAGTAAGTTAGACATTCTACTAACATATTTGTTTGGATATTTCTCAAGTAAGGGCGCTTTAAGAGTCTGACACTATCTCCCGCTCCGCCCAAGAGCGGGGGTTGTCATAGGATGATTTTTCCCATCGGAAAAAAAAGTAAGGGCGCTTTCAAATTAGACGTTCCATGTCGGACCGCTGCTGTATGTTTACCGTATCGCTGCCGGCCGGTTGCAGTACGTAAAGCCGCGTACAGACATCCCGAGGCGTGCGTCACGAATGATTCGTCACGCATGCCTTAACCTTGGCATACGACGCCGATGGTACGTTTATGCATGCGTCCCGAACGACACATGCTCAAGCTGAGCGCGCAAACAACCACGCATGGTGTTCGTCAGTAGAAAAATGGCTCCGACAAGGCGAGTTATGCAGATTACAGCTGTGACAGGCCTGTTGGTCTAGTGGTTAGTGACCCTGACTGCTATGCTGGAGGTCGTGGGTTCGATTCCCACCCAGGACAAATCTTTGTGTGATGAACATGATCATTTCTCCTGTGTCTGGGTGTAATTTATCTATAGTATGTATGTATTTAGAAATAAATAAGTATGTTTATCAGTTGTCTAGTACTCATAACACAAGCTCTGCTTAGTTTGAGACTAGATAGCGTTGTGTGATAGTTGTGGAATATTATTATTATTATTCTATACTAAAAAAAGACGCTGTTCGACAAAACGATTACACTATGGGAATACATTATACGACAATATCACCTTTAAAACCGTCCACACGGAGCGCATGGCTCGCTTTGAGACAGCGTTTGCAACGATCGTATAACGCGAATGCTCACTGTAAGCACACACGTCCACACATCTCGAGGCATGCAAGACGAACCATTCGCAACGCACGCCTCGCGATGTCTGTACGCGGCTTTAGCAATCCGACAACAAGCGTCTAAATTGAAAACGTATCTGACTGCCGTGCGTATGTATGCCGGTGATGCGCTAGTTAACACCGCGCTATTCAACACCGAATTGAACACGTGGTGCTTGTTGTTGTTGTTGCTGACGTTGCCGTCCTGTTGTCGACCGTTCGCCGTACGTTTGCCGCACCACGCGCTTGTATGAAAAAATATTATCGTCTACTCATTTTTGTTTTGAGTTTCAAAACGAAAAAGACCTAGACAATGATTGAAATGGAAATTTACAAAATGAATAGGCAATTCTTCTAACATATAACTTATATCATGTGCTCGTATACAAACCAATTAGAGAATTAACTTGCAATCTTGTACAATATGGGCATCGACGAGTTACATTGGTAGCGCATCGGTTTTGGTATCAATCGACATACACACAAACAGTTCTCGCAAGTAGAGTTATGAATATTAAATTATCTAATTTTATCCTAAAATCATCAAGAATTATTTTAGAATAAATACACCTATTTTAGAAACAGCTGATATCGATTTAGTAGCGATTTTTAACACACTACTTTCAGGATGTTCGCTTAGATACATTTTGTGTAGAAGTGTTCATTATTATATTCTTGATACTTTGGGTGATAGAATAATGCTTGTCTACATTCCTTGACACCTATTCTTACGCCTAGCTTGATGACACACCATTTAAAATCCTTTTTTTTTGTAATGTGGCATTAATTATAACTTATTGCCAGTTTCAGGTAGTATAAAAGGTTGGGAAATATTTTTATAAAGGAAAATTTCGGAGAATTAGGAATTTTGTAAGGTTCATGAAAGGAAATGTTTTTAAAAAGCTTTTTCGAACCGTTTCAAATATCAAACTGGCTGGCTGGAACGTTAGATATGACATATTCGCAGTCAATTTTAAAAAGCGAACGATGAGTCTGTCTTAGGATAGAGAAAATCTATGTGTCCCCGTACACGGGCCACAAAAAAAAAAGCTGAAGCGCGCGATAAAAAAAGGCCGCCTCAAAAAGAAGCTTGTGATACTATGGGTAGCTAACACAGAATCCTTTGTAATATATTTACTGAGTCGCTAAGCTACTTTGGATTCGCAGTTAGTGTAGCTTTCACTCAGCAATTTATAAAGTGTTTACTCAAAGCAGATACTCTCAGTTAAAACGTCTTGACAGGTCCACAAGGATCCTCCAAAGAATTATTTTTTGCAGCCGTATACAAATTCATTACAATTTTCACAAAGTTTTATAAAAACACGGGTGAGTGTATATTATGCCTACGTTATGTCGTAAACTTTTTAGTATCTGGAGACCAAGTTAGCTTTCATTACGACTGCAGTGTTCGGTAAGCACCTATATTTTACACCGACAAGTAAATAGGTAACGTTTTAGGGAGTTTTTAACTTCTTTGTCAAGAAAAAAACGCCGAGAATATTTTCTTTATTATTTTAGATAAAAGAAGTGGCGTACAGTATTGTTCGTGAGATTTGACAAAAAAATGTAACTATGCCATCTTTTAGCGACGAATTAGAGGTATAACTTGGCAGACTGTTTGTGAATGCGGTCGCTCTGGCTGAAAATGGCGGCGCACTGACAGTAGCGGCTCGTAAACAAAAGGCTCTCGTCGCACTTTTATAATTTAGTTAGGTGCCTACTTCCTCTTTCCCTTTTGAATTTTGTTTTTAACATTTCCCTTTTTTGAAGAGCCGTTATCTCGGACGCGGCGCGGCTGCCTTCATTTTGCGTTCCATTCAAATCTGTTTTGATGTGGGCCTTGCCTTCATATTTTCGACAGACGCAAATTCACCACGTTCAAGATTTTAAGGAGTTATCTTTTCCAAAGAGCGTCACGCTGTTTTAGAGACGAAATATTATCAAAAAATCCAGTACTAAACGCGGGCGAAAATATCTGTCGATATTATTGTTCGAAGAAATATATCCGAATGTTTTGACATATATTTTTAAAGCTAATGTTCTAATTATAAGTTATGAAACATAAATGTAGGTAACAGATTCCTAATATGTACATTACAACCAGAGTTTTAATATTACTGATATACCAGAGTTATAATTTAATAAAACACAGCTCCTCCGTTATTAATGAAATAAAAACATAGAAATACTACGCTTCATAAAAGATAATAAATATCACTGAAGCCTTTCCAATGAAGCTTATAAGAAATGAGATTAGATTTCCGTGAATTTGTAATCGGGAAGAGGCAAAAGATTTCAATTAGCTTATTACTTTAAAACTTTGTCTGGCCTAATCATGGAGCGAGTGGGTAGGTAGGTAGGTAGACATTTTTAGTTCGAGAGTAGACTTTAATGGCCGTTCAGTGAGAACAGCTGTCGTCAAGTTTGAAAGTGCGAACTCGGCACTAAACCGTTTGCCCCGCCTAGCGAATTCATAAAATGGAGTTTCTACCTATGTAGACTGGAATATTGTACCCGAAAATAACTGTAAGTACATCGCTGGAAAAAAGATTGTCAAAGCTCAGAGCATTAAATGAACGTGCAGGTGTGGCGATTCTAAATGGCCTTATAGAATGTTAACAAGAAATTGCTAAAGGATACGTTTTATGAAAAAATCTAAAAGAACCATTTGTAGAATACATTCGCAATTTTCATATCGAAATTAACACAAGTCAAGGCTTCGAATCCTACATTGCACAAGAATGAATTCAAGACTGTTACTTAACGAATTTATTTTACGTTATAATCAAAGTTCAGTAGAGCGAAGTTGAACCAGCGAGACACTTGGTAACGACCTCACAGGCGCCGACCAGCGCAGAGAAAAAGATCTTATCTCGCAGACACTTGACATGTTGAAATTGCCTTTATTTGTCGAATATCTGAACTAAAAGTAATTTTAAATTGTCTGTAGCAGTTGGAACTATTTAAAAAAGGTGGGACACTTTTTTGTGACGACTTTTTTGGTAGTCAATTTAAAGAGTTCACTAAAAACTGGAGTCGGCAAGGTTGATCAAAACGTTGGAGTACACGTGCCGTTTGCGAGCCGGACGCGGCGGTGCGGCGGCGACTGGACGGGCACGTCATTGTCGGGAATAGATGAAACCGGCCTTTTGTTCCCGGCTGCTATAACCGAAGCAATTCCTTTTTTTCTATTATTTTTAAACACACCGCTTTTCTCTCTGGTGTAATTTTTCTCTTCACCAATTACTTTGTATCTGCGCCAGTGAGGTATTGCCCCGGACTCCCGAACGCTAGCACAAAGTTTTCCGTTTGTGTTTTTCAATATTTGGTTTCCTTTGAGTACATAGGTACCTGGCTTGATAAGTTGGCGTGAATTTTTTGTAGTAAACATCTGGAGTTGGACATAAGCAGAATTGTGTGTAGAGTTTATACAAGTTCGGGTATTGTTGATTACATAATAAAGACATCTGAGGAAAACGTTGTTGAATACAGGATGTATTTTTGGAAACGATTGTTGGATCTGTGCTTTACTTTCCTTTCTTTGATCTTTCCATGTAACACAATAGGAGACAACCGGAAGTCACGTGGGAGACATGAGACATGACTTATGCTCCACAATCTTAAATCTCTAAAAAAATTGTGCAATTGAATTCACTGAAAGGTAGCAGCACACGGACTCATAGTGCATAGTCACGCATGCGCGGTGTCATATCAACAAACATTAAGGGGCTCCTATTAGCTGATGACCTTTTGAAAGCCTATTTTCAACTTGTATAAAGTACCTTAAAAGTGCATCATGAAATTCTAAAAAAATATAATGCAATACTATAATTCATGGACTACAATTCTGTACAAATATTTTTTTCGTTTATTGTTTTATGTTAGTAAAATAAATTATTATAAAATAAATGTCTACTTGCGTTTACTGTTTGTGCATAAACTTTTTTACCTAAGCGATTACCAACACGAAATTTATACCTGACGATAGAGAATATAATGATTGTAAATATTGTACAAATACTTGGTGTAGTAACCGTACATTTTTTCTGAGATATTAGCATTTTTTCGATAATTTTGTAAATCATAACCTCAAAATGTCAAATAACAGGTCGTCTAGGCCTAAGATGTGTGGACGTACGTCAGTTTTCTCGCCATAAGGCTCCCATATTTACGTAGATTAATCGTTCAAGGGTAATAATATAGGGAAAAAGGGGTAAAAAAATTTCAAGGTTATCGGTTAATGGGAGCCCCTTAAGTTTTAACTCCAACCCACAATTTAGAGTCTCCGATCTTGATAGGAGTGGGTGCAACATGGATGTTAACCTAGACTTTGGTTTTGTCTATGTTCATTTTAAGTCTCACTCTTTCGGAAGCTCTACTGAGGTCACCGAGCATTGTACAAATACCGGCACGGATCTTGAGCGCTCGGCGTCAGAGTGGGGATCGCTTTGCGCATTCCATACATTGGCGAGCCAATCGTCGTCGTTGTTAGAAACATGCAGCAGCGCAGGGAACGAATCACGAGTGACGTCTATGACACGATAGCGTGGCGAGCCAATCACTCATATTCCCCCCGCCCCCGCGTCTCACTTCGTACCACTAAAGAGACCTAATATTTGACTTCTGCGCAACATGAAGCCAGCGCTCAAGATCCGTTCCGGTAATTGTACTGAGCTTCTCCGTAGTCTCAGCCATGACTATACTACTATACATACCTAACTATAAGTATATTGTCTTTAGTTTTTTCTATATATATAGATATGGGTAAGTTTCCATAATACAATGGTTTTTTTTTCGTGGTGGGAAAATCATCTAATGACATCCCCCGCTCTTGGGCGGAGCGGGAGATAGTGTCAAACTTTTACTGATTAAAAACCCACTCCTGTTTCTTCGTTGCCTTTCGTACCGAGGCTTGAGTTATCTTTCGGATTAACCCTGGCCCCAGTAGGCTTCGACCCAGCTGGGCCCCTGCTGTTGCTGGCAGCTCCTCGAAGCGCGCGGGAACAGTACGACTTGGGCTCGGTCCGGACAGTTACCGGACGGTCGGACAGCGAGCTACCCATTGTCCGCCGTCCGCAAGCACGCGCCTACCGTGGCCGGAAATCGGGATCGGAATCCGGCGCTGTGAGCGCCGCCGTTGCCTGATGTGGTCGGCCTCCTCCTTTGCTAGCATTACTGCTTCGCAGAAGTCGGCGACCGCCTGCCACGCCTCCTCGCTCCGGACCATGGCATGTACCAAGGCCCGGCGCTAGAGATCGCCGCCGCCGATCGCCCCCACGAGGGCACGGCGATGCTCTGCCCAAGCAGGGTACACCTCAACTGTGTGCTCCACCGTGCCTTCCGCACAGTGGCGACACCCGGGCATCACTTCGGGAGAATCCGGTTCAGGAACCTCCCGAACTTGCCATATCCGGTGAGAACCTGCGTCATGCGGAAGGTGACGACGCCGTGAGGTCTTTCCAGCCACGCCTCAAAGAGGGGACTTACCGCCATAATTATGGCGTGTCCGGCACTGGGTTGCGATAGTCGCTGACCCCATTTCACCATGAGATCCCACCGGAGCTCTGTCCGCCATGCCGTAACCTGACGCGGCAGCAGACTTTCACCCCGGCGTTGCATCTCCACGCTCATATTATTGTGCATGTGTGCAAGGACTGTTGCCTCCAGATCCCACGGTGGTAGGCCAGCAAGAAGGCTCGCCGCTTCGCGGGAAATCGTGCGGTATCCCCGCACCATCCGTATTGCCATGACCCTCTGGCATGCGTTCAGCATGGCCGCCGGTCGCTTTTGCAGCGACGGCGCCCACATCGGCGCCCCGTAAAGGGGCCATGGACCTAACGGTCCTCGCGTAGAGCCTCCGGCAGGAGGCGTCTGGACCCCCTAGATTGGGCAGGAGTCGCTTGAGAGCAGCCCCAGTCTGGTTTAGTTTGGGAGCCAGCGTCGGAAATGCTCCACGAAATTCCACCGGCTGTCGAGGACGAGTCCCAGGTACTTCATCGTCGACCCAACGCCGATGTGAACTCCTCCTACCGTTAATTGGGATCCCGATGGTGGCGCGTTCCGAGGGCCGTGAAAATACATAGCCTCGGATTTGTGCAGCGCCACCTCAAGTCCCAACTTCCATAATACTGTAACGATGCTCAGCTCACGGTAGGCTCGTGTAGAGATTTTCCTATAGAATAAAACACTCGGGCCGGCACACTATTATACATATTTTACTTATCTGAACGCACACGTTTTTCTTACAAAGCTCACTTCAACACTTTAAAAACAACACACATTCTTTTTTCTACTTTTCAAACCTATTCTAGAACAGCATAATCCTTCGAAGTATATTTTACAAGCCAGTTCGTTGGCTATTTAAAAAAAAAACAACTCATGCGATCTCCTTTCGATATCACAACACTATGGTCAACTTTCCTGAGTTTTGGAGAGATTTGAACTAGAATATTGTGAATTAATAGTAAAAAAACAATATTTTGTATCTGTTCTTGAATTTTCTAGTTTCAAGTTATAGTTACAATTTTACTATTATTCGAATAAAAAGGGTTCAACTCTCCCAGGCTTCCCTTACAGACACCATTAATCTATTTCACGTAGGTACCTACTTAGAAAACTCGTGTAAAGCATTAGCTTACACCTCCGCAACACAGGAACACGGAAAGGGTCGACAGTATGTGGCGTGAGGCAGCTAATCAGTCAATCTTGCGGCGAGCGTTATAGGAGAAGTGAATCTGCAAAATGACGGCCCAGGCTATAATTAATTACCCAAACTTCAATAGGTACGGACAACAAAAGACGATTGTTTGCCTTCTGCGCCGTTGAATCGATGTCGGCCCTAAAATCCGGATAATCTCGTCCTTTGTATCTGTTTTATGAAAGAAATAAAGTTTTTATTTCCTTTAGAATTAGCTGCTCAGCTCAGCTCAATGAAGCCTTATCTGGATTCTTTCTGGACTCATCTTTATAATTTTTGCTTTTTTTAACTCTTGCGTTTTAAACAGTTTATTGCGATTGCAGCCGGGACAAAGGTTTCCTGTAATTAGTTTCCTTGTGACACACATTATTGCCACCCTTCAGCCATTTGCTTGTTTATGTTCTGTCGCCAATTGTCTAATCGTCGGCTTTCTTATTAAATAAACAGTTTCAGACGCAAACCGGGGCGGCCACTTTGTTGTGCAAAGCCAAAAAGACTGGTCTGCAGATAACGAGCCGAGCACAATGGCGGCCCCATTCCCGCCCACCGCCAAATATGAACTCTCATTGTCTACTTAATTACCACGGGTGTCTTTGAGATATGGCTGGTACATATTCTACTACAAAGCCTGTCACACACAAATAATATTTTATCGCTGGAGCAATGTTTTCTCGTCTCAAAAGGCAATTATAGCTCGCACTAGGTGCGGCTTGCAAGTACAGCGTCAATCAAAGGAGCTATTGAAGCGCGCATGAGCTTGTCGTGGCGTGGGCGAAGGAGCTCGAGTTTACCCGAGCTTGTCCGACTTTCCCCGAGCCTCGATGATTGTCCGCTCCACTGACGATTTGTGATAAAAGGCTAGCTGAATGAAATACTTGTAACAGCCGCTTCTTCTTTCCTAACAAATAAAAAATGTCTTGGTACTTACATATAGATCCAACTCCAACATAAATAGAAATAGTGTTGGTCCATATACGCTTCGGCGATTAAATTCATAGCCATCTTGGATCCGTGTCGGTAGGTTTAATGAATTGGGACGAATTTTTTTGAAAGGAAGGAACCATTTTTGTGTGAGCGTCCGAAGTCTAGACACTATAAATAACTATCGATATATTTGTGCTATTAATGCGTCCGAGAGTGGTCCTTTTAAATTCTGGTAACTATGTAAGGTACCTATGGTATATAATGGTAGGTCCTATGTGAGTAAGGCGCAAAATGTAGTAAGTGCCACCTAAATTTAAACTAAGTGCTTTTTTAGTAAATCAAACAAGTAATGTATTCTTTTCCTTAGAACATCAAAACATTACAATTTACTGTATAACTAAGTATCAATGGTTTTTTAAAGCACTATTGTAGTTTTTCTCATGCGTTACTGTATACAAATCTTAATGTTATAGTGAGATAAATATTTTTAAATATTCAACTTAAAAATGCATAGCTCAAGCATCTGCTGTGTAATGTTCCCACTGCTGGAACTCAGGCCTCCTCACGCAGGTCCAGTGCGGATTGTTGGGTGTCACACGACTTTGAATTTTTAGTTCTAGGACGTATGTCCTTGTACCGGCCTATGTTCATACATAGGCCGGTCTCCTCACGATGTTTTCCTTCACCATGGGTAACGGCCCAGACTTACGAGTTGCAGGTCACGAGTTTAAACTCAGCCAGCTGCATTACTTTGTGTAATTTATTTCATCTCCACTGCTCTCAAAACGGTGAAGCTTACAAACGAAACAAATAAAATGAACATTACAAGAAAACTGGAAGCCGTACATAAATGTATCGCATTCAGATTACACGTACAAGATTTCGTGAGTGGCCACTGATAAAATATTATGATCCTACGTAATAAAAATAAAAGGTTTGCGATAACAATAATTTTAAATTAGATCAATTTAGGGCGATAACGGCGCCAGTTATTATTTCCATGGCGACGATAAACCTTGTAAATGGTTTTCCAAACGTCCCGGGAGCGCGTCGAGCCTTTTTATTAGGGTATTTGTCAAGATATTCCTCGGCTAAAGGGACTATAATCGAAAATTTTACGTTTGGTTACCATACGCCTTCTGTTCTGGCCGGCTAGATAATTTATCGAAGACAATAACCGCATTTGGTACAGATAAGTATTGTCCGTCCCTTGCGCCCTCTTTATTTTCTTGCTTGTAAACTTTTTCGTATTTTCAGTGTTGCGGATTTATTTATTTATTTGGGGAAAACAAACAGTAGTACGAGTATATTTGATATAAACAGTTCTGTCTAAACATTAAACTTAACAAATATACTACTCTCAAAATTTTCCACGTATTACAACATTATATTATTATAATAAAAACAAACTGTTAGCAAAATTTAACTGTAGTAGGGTAAAATGAATGGAAACATGTTAAAAGCAAAGAGACGGTATTGTAACAAAGAGGTAATTAACAAAAATAAACATTTAACACGACTTTCTTTTATATATATAGACTACTCTACCCTACCCTACTCTACCCTACTCTACCCTACCCTACTCTACTCTACTCTATCCTACTCTACCCTACTCTACCCTACTCTACCCTTTGTTACCTATGCGACACATGATGTATCATCATGCAGGTCTAGTCTAGCCTATGACAGCAGATTATGTGACTTGGGGATAAAGCAGTGTCTTGAAGTCGCGGGTGGTATGTTGAATTCTAAACGAAACAAAGGTCACTAAGTTTTAATCCCGAACGCCAGTGAGGGAAATGCTCTAATTCAGATGTTATATTTCTACAATTTATTTCAATGCTTAGTAGACTACATATCGTAATAACATTTTATAGGCGAAAGTAAGTGAATGTTTATGTGTGTATATTTGTCACTCCTTCACGCTCAAATGACTGAACGTATTTGAATGAAATTTAGCACACGGGTTAGACCATTACTAGGAGCCACATAAAGGACACTTTTTAACCCGAAAATATGTTACATGAGGACAATCTTATAAATACACGCGGGCTAAGCTGCTGGCAGTAGCTTATTTAAAATATGTTTTAGAGTATATTATCACAGGCTGCGAAAAAGGGCTACCTTTCTGGAACATAAAGAGCAACTGAAGGAATACACGGTTTTAGTCAGTAAAAGTCGCGTTCTTTAGCTCCTACCGTAACTTCTCACTTCAAAAAAAGGGTTATATTATCACACTAGCTTTTGCCCGCGGCTTCATCTGTGCGCATAAAATATAGCATACATATGTCACTCGGAAATAAAGCAGCGTTCTATCAGTATAAAAATTTTGGCAATCGGACCAGTACTTTCAGAGATTACCTCCTACAAACAAAAAAGCAAACTTCATAATATTAGTAATATAGATAGGACATAGGACACTTTTTTTTCACTTTTCTTTGAAAGTAAAGCCCATTACAAAATCTAGCCTGCAGCCTCTGTAAATCGAACCAGGCAGCACAAAGGATTCTATCAGGAACCAGGAGGAACCTTTAATGGAAATAACCGTTGTTTATTCACCAATAACACAGCCAGGCTCCCGATTACGATGCCATACGTGACTATGCACGCAAATTTGCATGTTTAATGAAATCATTGTATGTACACGATCGACGCTAATTGGACTACTAAACCCGTTCGCTTGTTTATGCATTCGAAACTAATTAGGGGTATCGAATCGACAGAAGATTTGACGATCGCAAAATCAAATCGAGTTTGTAATCAGTTGGGTTGGTGCTGTTGTATGAAATTATTATAAGTTGGTTTTATAATTAGTTAAGACATTTGTGGTGACTATTTGTAGAGAGAGAAATAGGCTACGTATCTTTGAAAAATAAAATAGACCGGTCACAATAAAACAGACAGTAAAAAGGAAGAAAAAACCACGATTACACTAAATACTTAAAAGTAAATGATATAAATTGAAAAAGCTGAAACAGATATCAAAGTTATTACGTTATTAATAAAAAAAAACGCCTGTAAAACCGTCTAATTCGGTTATTAGCTATTATTTTAGTCTAGCTGCTGTCAGCCGCTGCGCCTGAAGTAGAAAATCATCCTAATGGAACATACTCCCGGAATAAAAAGTATCCAATGTGCTATTCCAGGCCATGGTCTACCCATGTATCAAAAATCGAAATCCGTACAGCCGTTCGAGCGTGACGAAGTAACAAACATACACACATATACACTCACAAACTTTCACCTTTATAATGATGGTGATGACGATGATGCCATCTAGCCGCTTTCGGCCACAGTGACCGCACCGAGACCAAAAACGCGACGACCTCAAAGCTAGAACACCAACAGCAATAATGTATATGTACCGTTAATATACATACCGTTAATGGTGTTCTGACATGACCGCTCTGTGATCGGAGTTTTTCGCCCCTTTATAATATTAGTGTGATGATGGAAGCAAGTCCATCAATTCTACAACTACCAGCAATGTAGAACAAGAACTCTCTAAGTCATGTCCATAGATGAGAATAAGTACTAACGTAGTCATGTCTTTGGAGGTATGCGGAACAGAGAGTAAAGTCCCACATGGACACAGACAGGTGTTATGGTCTGGTGGGCTACTGCCCGATAGATGATTTCGGGCTGTCGTATATATTCAAATCGCGCGGAGAACTTTGATTGCGCGATGCAGGATTTCGTACTTTCTTCGTAGTTCTTATGTGGCGCCATAGATGTCGCTACATCACTCCCCTCCGGAGATCGGAGATCGATGGTTCTTGATGCGCGCCAGGCCAGCGTAGGTTGGTTCCAGTGGGTCGGAACCGATGCCGCATAGTTCTCGGTGAGTCGGAACTATCTGCGGTGATGCCCCAGGGAGTCGGGGTGTTGCTATCCCAGTAAGTCGGGATGATGCCCCAGTGAGTCGGGGTGATGATGTCCCAGTGAGTCGGGATGATGCCCCAGTGAGTCAGGGTGGTGCTGTCCCAGTGAGTCGGGATGATGCTGCAGGCTCCAGTGAGTCGGAGTAGTGCTGCTGGCTCCAGTGAGTCGGAGCGGTGCTTGTGTGACGTAGGGCTTGACTGCTGGCGTCGACCAGGAGAGGTTCTGCATAGCTCTTCATGTGATTGGCCGAAGGTGCGGTGTGCCAAGGTCGCTGATGAGGCTTTTTTTTTTTTTTTTTAGGGGGATTTTTTAGGGGGATGACCAAGTTAGACCAGGTAGTCATGCTGGTGGTCAGGATACCCTTCATAGCCGTGGGTGCTGGCTGTATGGCTCGCTGCTCGAAACCTTGAGGAAGTGATGATGACGTCATGAAGTAGTAGCTGCACGAAGGCTGCGCTGACGTTCTTTGTCGGGGTCACCAGTTTGGAGGTAGGCGGAACAGAGAGTAAAGTCCCGCAAACCTCCGTTGAAAAGGGAGGATCCTCCGACCAGACAGGTGTTATAGTCTGGTGGGCGACTGCCCGATAGATGATTTCGGGCTGTCGTATATGTTCAAATCGCGCGGAGAACTTTGATTGCGCGATGCAGGATTTCGTACTTTCTTCGTAGTTCTTATGTGGCGCCATAGATGTCGCTACATGTCTTTCACTGATTATTATCAATTAGCCGAAGACGACCACTGTTGGGTATAAAGTTGTCAAAAAATAAAAAGCTCGTTTTGACATTTGTATTTTGACTAGGTACCTTGCGGCTTGTCCTGTGTAGTGTAACTACTATAAAAATAGCTAAAACAGATACTACTACATCGGATCCCTAATTATTATTTTATTGTTTCAGTTTTGTTCCAACTTATATACTTTTGCCAAATGTCAAAGCGGGTCTTTTATATTTTAACAAGTTTAGTTCTGCCCCTCTAGCCAAGTTACAACTGTATCGTTTGCGACGCCTCGAGTTGACCATGCCTCCAATTCTTTTGTTCTGACCGCGTGACTGAGCATTGAGAAGACGTCTCTCTCGTACATTTGAAGTTTTCTACTAGCGTTAACGATTGCAGATTATAATCAACTTGGCTAGGGGTACTGGAGATAAGAACTAAGATTCATCGTCACAACGATCAGTACCAAATATTGTAAATGAAACACAAATGCGGCTTACAATCAACTATCAACAAGCCATACAATTTGTGTGCTTTCAAAGCTACTAAGAAAGCAAGTTCCATGTAAGTTGCCAAGGAAATAGGTTTGCTTAGTGCATGTCGACGACGGTCTCGCAACTTGCCACTACTTATGTGATAAGTATTATAAACTTTAAACTTAATACACTATTCGCTCTTCGGGCCTCGGCTTCGAGAAGCTCTGGTGGGCTCGTAAAATAGTCACATGAATCACAAGTGGCTTGTTGTCAATTTTAAAATAAAGAACCTGTTTGAGTTCTGAGTATTGTAAAGGTTATATAAGGTATAAATAAATTGACGTTCTTCGATAGACTGTTGAGTTTATTCCTAGAAGCACTTTATGGTATTATTAACTAGCTTTTGCCCGCAACTTCGTCTGCGTACATAAAATATAGCCCAGAAACTGAGTGAGCCCAATCACTCAGGAATAAAGCAGCTTTCTATCGGTAAAAAAAATTAGCAAAATCAGTACTTCCACAGATTACCTCACAAACAAATAAACATAAAAACAGGAAAAAAAAAACTATCTCTTTATTATAATTAGTGTAGATGTAAACATTCAATCCGCTTAGCGGCTTGACAACGTTCCTTAAGTGCGCCTTAAGGAGATGTCAGCAAAAGCGTAGGAGCCCAGCGGGGCCCAAGCCTATTGGGGCCAAGGGTTATCTGAAAGGGGACCCCGGGGTCCTGGGACGCAAAGAAAAAATGGAACATAGAGGTGGGTTTTAGTCAGTAAGTGTGACGCGCCCTCCCACTCCGCCCTAGAACGGGAGAAGTCATGATTTCCCACCTGAAAAAAAACCCATCTGACTTCAAAAAATAAATCAATTTACTCGTACTTACCTATCAACACCTATTTTATATTAGCAGAATCTATAAAAGATACTCTTTCGATACCGCTGTGTATACTTACCAGGCTAATCATTTCAATGTATTTTACCTTCACATAATGCAGGTAAAATAAATATACGTTTAGGTAACATACTATTATACCCTGAGAAATACCAACGACATTAAACTAGGAAGACCCAGAATAAAAACTTATGGCTACAGAAACTTAAAGGCGCGTAACTCGTTTATGACCTGCCGAGAGAAATCAAAGATTGTGAGTTGTTTGGTAAATACATTTAAAAATATGTCGAAAAATATATACTTAAAAAAACACATCTTACACAAATATGATACGTTACATATTATAAGTTATTAAACTCATTCTAAGTGAACCTAAAAATCTTTAAACTTAAAAACAAGGGCGATGCATAAACAAATTGACGGTTGCTGTGAGATTGTACGAAAACCCTGGAACGCAAAGGGCAACTTAAGGAAGACAGGTGGGTTTTAGTCAGTTAAAATCTGACACTCCGTCAAGCTCCACCACCTCTAGCAAGAGAAGATGATTGATAATTTCCCAACCAAAAGAAAAAGATCTGATATATTTTTTTAATTCATTTTATTTGTTTTTAATTCATTTTACTTGTTTTCAATTCATTTTATTTGTTTTTAATTCATTTTGCTTGTTTTTAATTCATTTTACTTGTTTTCAATTTATTTTATTTGTTTGCAATTCATTTTATTTGTTTTCAATTAATTTAATTTGTTTTCAATTCATTTTATTTGTTTTCAATTCATTTTATTTGTTTTCAATTCATTTTATTTGTTTTCAATTCATTTTATTTCTAATAAATTAATTTTATTTCTAATCAATTAATTTTATTCCTTTACAAAATAATTTGTACCTATATAACTTAGGTTTTAAATGATGCAACATCGTTTTTAATAAATTTGAAATTACCCGAGAGGCGTCCGCATCTGGCCTCGAAGTCAAACACGACGACCCATAGCTTGCTCATGGTGGTAGTCAGATGCATCCTTTCTATCGTCATTGGTTGAAATAATGAAGTTGTAGAGCAAATATATAACTGCTAATATATTAGGTTAACTTACATGTTTACAATTTTATCAACGCCAAAATACGTATTTAAACCAACAGTGTAAACGCCCTTACAAACTGACCTACACGGAAATGAACATCCATATCTCATGGACCAGTTCCAAGTTAATTCAAATGATTCAAAATATGCAAGAAACAAGCAGTTGGATCATATGTCCTCGGCAGAGGATGAGTCGGGGCAGCCAATTTCCGGGCCGCATCGGTAGGAAGCGGCCGCGATTAGCTCCGATACCACCGAGCCGGGAAATGCACTTCTGACTAGGTGACTACCCACCCGCTGATAAACTGTTGAATATTGCCGGTTTAGCAGCCAGAAAATATTTTACAGATTATTAGAGGCGGATTACGAATGTTCTTTTAGTTGGAGTGAATTTAAAAAAGAGCTAGAGTTTGTGAAGGTACAGTAGTGGCACATTACTTTGTCCTGTATTTTTTTGTTTATGTGGAGTACAAAAAAGAATATAATAAATAATAATAAATTAGTGGACGGACAAAAAGAACCAGTCTTTGGGTTAAAGGTGGTAGGTAGATATGCAACAATAAATAAATAATAAGTAAGTAGTTAGTTTTGGGGACGTATTCTCTGTTTGGTGCGTGGATACTTGTATAAAGAAAGGAAATAATGATTATATTTACTGATTTCCTATCTGGTTATCTAACCAGCCCCCCTAGCCAAGTTACAACCGTTTCGCTTGCGCCGAACGCTTCGAGTTGACCTTGCCGCCAATTCTTTTGTTCTAACCACGTGACTGAGCGTTAAGACGACGTCATTCCCGTACATTTGAAGCTTTCTACAAGCGTTATCGATTGCAGATTAGCAACTTGGCTAGGGGTACAGTATATCAGTAAGTATAATAAATAGCTTACTAATTTTGAAAACAATATCGAAATCGGCAGAAAAAAGCACGAGATATACAAAATTAAACAAATATATCTTTATATTTATTTTATAAATATATTCTTTCGCCAAGACGCTATTTTCTATCGCGGCTGTATGACCGCGCGTGATGAACTTTGACGTCAAAGTACATGTCAGACTCGTCTTTCTTATTAGCAGCAATGAAGCTTTATAACTTCGATGTTGATGAAGATATTTAAAAAATTGTTCATATTTGTCTACAAAACTTTCCAGTTCCCAATTCCAGTTCCAAGCCTGAAAAAATGTCACAAAAACATAACATAACCAGCCTTGCAACATTGTAATAAGATACAGCAACCACATATTGAAAATGAATAAAATCAAAAACAATATTTCGAATCTGCTTTAAAAACGATTGCTCGTTGAATATAGACCGGAGTTAGAGGCAAAATAATTAAACGTATTCAAAAAGCGGGCGTTGGAAGTAATAAGCTTAAACTTTTAATTGGGCAATCTAGATCCTTTCGATGTAAAAAGTATATTTTTACTAAGTCTCGAAATTAATTGGAGGAACCAAGAGGGACTTTAAAATAACCGAGTTAGCGCCGGTATAAGTAGAAACATTAAAATGTGCTGATGTGAAGATCTGCAACGTTGATGCAGATAATTACTAGAGATTTTGATGCTTGATAAGATTGGTGATATTACTAGTATTACCGGTTTTTTTTTCTACTTTTGATTTCCTGGTTGCTAGTGGACTACGTCGGGATAAGGGAGTCCGATCCCGCAAACACGGGATCCTGAACCTTTTTTGCGGGTTTACTCGTCCAGTAAAGTTGCGGGATCGCGATTTTGATGCAGTATTGGATTCCTTAATTGGAAATATAGTAAGTACCTACACACTAATTCTATGGACGGGCTTTATAATAACATACTACAGACAAGGAACAGTAATTTAAGAACCATTCATTTGTTGCATTATAAAAATCTACGTAACAAAAGCGCTAACAAAAGGTAGGAAAAGAAAGGACTTACTTACTGAATAAGTATTCCGAATACATCAACGAGCTATTTAAATATCATCCGCGATTCCCAAAATTGAACAATAAGACATATCAATGGAAGAAGTTTTTTCCTCCGTCTTGAATCCTGACGACGTCGGGCGTTTCTTTGAATTAATAAGCAGACGGTAAATTTAAATTTAATGAAACAAGTTTCTAGCAGAGTGCTGCTACCTAGTTATACCTATTCAGTTCATAACTGCGTCCACGGGTCCTTCTTCGTTACCTCGAACATTGTCTTATGTAAATTATTTACAATTTATCACAAAACCTTGTCGTCAAGTTATGTGGTTACAACTGTAGCTGGTAGAAGTACCGCAGTAAAAATGCAGCTTTTTTATTGTGCAGTAAAATTCTTTAAGTTTTGGTGGAAAGATAAGATGGAATCTTGACGAGACGTTTGGTCCCAGTTGGTTTCTCTCACATCAACCAAGATCGTCTTCATCAGGCAGCATAAACATTGAATCCAGGGTCGGATTTTGTGCAGTCCAAGAAAGATAGAAAAATATTTTATTTGTGGCTTTTATCTTGGTCAGGGATTAAGCATTGCCATACAACGTGGTAATACAGCCAGCCTTCTGGGCACACTTCCAGTCGACAGCAATTCGGAGGAGTTTTATGACGCTTAGTAAATTAGTTAAGTGTTTTTTGAAATAATCGTGTAAAACAATAAATAAATCGGCTTTGGTGGATCAGATGCAATCTTAGGACTAACTTACAAATTATCAACATGGTCCTTTACGGGGCTCCAGTGTGGGCGACCGGCTCGCAGGCTGAACAAGTTTCACAGGGTCATGGCTATCCGGATGATGCGGGAATATCGCACGGTCTCCTGCGAGGCGGTGAGCCTCCGTGCCAGCCAGCCATCGTGGGGTTTGGAGGCAACAGTCCTTGTACATAAGCACGAGTGGCGCGTCATCACATGGTGGTATCGAAAAGCAAACCAGCGCTGGGCATGCCACTATAGCGGCGGTAAGGCCCTTCTTTGAGTAGTGGCTACAGAGGCGCCATTGCGTCCTCACTTTCTAACTGATGCAGGTCCTTACCGGGTGCGTTTGTTTCGGGAGGTTACTGTGTCGTATTCGAACGAAACGACCGAGTGTCACCATTGTGCGGATTACCCGGAGGACACGGTGGAGCGTGGGAATCTGTTCCGGAGAGGAGCACCACCGTCTTCTTGTAGAGGCGATTGGCAGTGACGATCGCTCGCGTGATTGTTCGAAATTAAAGGGACACAGTAGGGTTTTAGTCGGTAAGACTAAAAGTCTAATACTCCTTCTCGTTTCGCTCAGAGTGGAAGATGTATTTGATGGATTCCCACCTCGATGTGGTAATTATCAGGCATAACTTGATCAAACCAGACCTCAGCAAGCTTGCTTGACGACTGGAATAGTAATGGTGATAAAACGTCGCCTTCACAAGTATCTTTACCAGCTGCTAGACCAGCAGAGTTCTTGAAAGCCCGCAAAACCTTATTCACATTTCTTTGTAACTCGCAGTAAGCAATTCAGGGCAATCCAGCAAACTTATTGACGTAGGAATAAGTGTTAAAAAGACAACCTTTTTTCACTCACCTGTTTTCGGTAAAAAGCTTTGTTGGTAAATTACATTTACACGCGCTCAACTTGTGTTGGTAGGAAACTCGATTTTCTTTGTTTCGAACCTCCAAGTTACTTACGAGGTGGAAATTTATTTATGGGTAATTGTTTACAATAACTTCCTGCTTCGGCAGTTAAGTGGTTGTGAAATGAGAAATTAATTCAATCAAGTGGTTTTTTTTTTACTTTTTGGTTGGTAAAAATCATCCAGATGACATCCCCCGCCCTTGGGCGGAGCGAGAGATAGTGTCAGATTTTTACTGACTAAAAAACCCACCCCGTTCCTTCGTTGCCTTTTATACCGGGCCGAGACTTCCATTCTGAAGCAGACCCTTGGCCCCTGTAGGCTTTGACCCTGCTGGACCCCTACGGTTGCTGACAACTTCTTGAGGCGCGCGGGTACAGGGCGAACCGTCGATCGCTTGGGCTCGACACTTGCCGGACGGGTCAGACAGCGAGCTACACATTGCTTGTCTTCCGTAAGCTTTCCGTGGAAGAAACGGTGTACCTGCAAAACATGAACGAAGCTTTGTAAAACTATGTTTACCTATGCAGGCGCAGATATTTATAACAAATTACTGTCGACCGTTAAAAATGTAGTCTGTCTAAAAGCGGCATAGGCTATATTTTATGTACGCGGACAAAGTCTCGGGCAAAAGTTAGTTTCATATAAACTAGTGCTTGACTGCGATCCCACCTGATAGTAAGCAATGATGCAATCGCTGATGGTGAGGCGCACTCTTAGTGAATAGGCTCTTAATAAACTAGTGCGCCTTAAAGACACCTACTACACAAAACAAATACACCAACAAAAAATAACATAATAAGTTTATGAACGACGAAAATACTAATAATAAACACTGTTTGTACACATGAAGGCACAAGAGATGTGACCCACGTGACAGCAGAAGGTAATATAAGACATGCTAAAAGTTAGACGAATTTGAACCTTCTGCAATTAGCATAAGATACATGATGATCAATTCGGAGCATAATAGTTAAAACGAAAATAACAAGAGGCAGGTAGTCAAATATTATAGAATAATGAATACGGTTTTGTCTCGTAATGCACTTGTTAATTTCAACATTTCATCGTAAGACGATTTAGTCTAATGGTCATAACAGTAGACTTATATTGACATGGTCGTAAGTTCAAATCCGTCATGCTTCTTTTAGTAGTTTTGTGTTTATAATATTGGATTATGTTTTTTGAAATCAAATTATAATTTATATTAAGTTAAATTAATAAATTTAAATTAACTATTCAAACATAAAAGCAACATGAATAAAAAACAAAAATGGTTAGGATAGGTAACGATTTATTCATTTACATAAAAAAATATTTACTCATCTTTTAGACATAATTTAAATAACTATATATATATAAAGGTAAAACATATAAAAGAAGTTACAATATTAAACTGCTTTTGATATGGTAGAATTATTTGTAATACAGTTTTGAGCATGAAAAAAAAAACAGTTTATTTATTTCAATAGTGCTAATGAAATACTAATTTTATTTTTAAAGAAGAGTTTAATGCAGTGAATCAACATGTTACATGATTAGAAATATATAATATTTCTATTTCATAACAATAGCATCACTACATTAACTGTCATACTTGCTCTAAATATTTTGTCATTTTGAACTACTTTACAGGTTTTATATAGAATTTTAAGTTTTAAATTTGATTAAGAAAGAAACAAGGGTCAGTTAATTTATTATATAAACACTTTCTAACAAATTAAGATTACTATGATTTATTTAACCAATGCACTACACATATGCACTCACAAGAAGGTATTGTGGCTGCTTACAAGAAGTAAATAATTATCCATTGTTGTTTACACGCACTGATGACATTACGTCACGTAATATTTATTACTGAATCGGCCACCAATTTCTACAAGTTAACCAGGTTCCACAGAAGACATTCAACACAAGTAACCCAGAGTTATACCCGCCTGTTCTACGAGTATACGGCAGTATAATAACATGTCTTTTTTCTCAGATAGAAATCCAGATATTCTTGGGAAAAATGGACTTGACGGATGACCAGCAGTTATTTCAATTTTACGTCCTGACTTGTATTGTTTGTTATAGTTTTAAACCACAATCTGACTGTATTTCTCTGAAACAAAGAAACGAAACAGAAGTTACTTTATGTGTAAGTATAATTAAAAAGATGTTTGATTACGTCACAGCATAAAATGTGTAAGTTTAAAAAGAAGTATAAATAAAATTGAAAAAAGACACTTACCTGCGGCTATATTAAGACGCCTTCTATCAGTCTCTCCGAAAACCAACATTCTTCTCATGTGAATAGATTATTTTATATTTTAGAACTAGGTATATCAAAATATTCTAAATAAAGACGTTGTTTTACGCAATTTAGTAAGGCAACGTAAAAATTGCTTGCACGACGTCACTGCTATTGAGCGTCGACTGGTTTTTGCTTTATTAGAACGGTTCATTTTTTTATTCCTCTACCCTTAATCTAAGTAACATTTGAATACCAGTTTTACGATGAATACGCATATTTATCTTGACTACCCGCTTATTACAAGTCAGGCGAAATTATTCCAAATATGTTTGAAGAACATTTAGTTTGTTGATTGTTACTTAAAATAATAAAAAAGTTCTAAATGGAAAGCAAAACAATACACAGGGTATGAGAATTGAACTCGTGCCTTACTGCGTCAAAGTCTTTGCACAGATCACTAAGCCATATTACCTTAACTAGGGCTACCAAAATAAGCTATGTGTATTCAATACATTTTAAAATACCAATAATAAACTTTAAGTCTAAGAGCGTAAGAATCAAAATTGCGTAATAAGTAGTTATTTATGCCAATAATATATCCCTTTATAAATGTTTATAAATGTGTTTGTTTGATTATAATATTAAAAAATGTATTTTAACTTTGGACTATTTTGGACCATTTCCTTACTTTATATATATATTTTTTTAAATATAGTGAAATAATAAACTTTTTATTTACTTGCAATATTTTGTTTCATTTCTATACAAACTGTCCATTTCTCGACTTTTGTCGTTAAATAAAAGTAAAAAAAGATAACTAAAACACAAAAGATGGAAAACAAAAAGTTAGACGTTTAAAGTGAGATTTGAACTTGCTTCACTTGCGTGTCAAATCGCTGTTATTACCACTGGACTAAATGGATTCTTATTTATAGGCAGTATTGAAATTCAACGTTACTTTTAATGCTGGACGCAATATTATGGACCATTTACAAGCAGTTGATAAGACTCACGGAATTAGCTAAGTTAACTTTTGTCACTGACGTGCCATTTTCTTTTATCAATCTACCCTCACACTAGGATAGCAAGATTTATCGAAATGCTGGCACAAAGAATTTTCATCTTTAAAAGTAGCAAAATAATGATTAAAATAGCTTATTAAAGGAGGTGGGTTAGCCCACTTAGGGCACCGACTTTACCATGTTACATGTACGACTGTTTCTCATGTAATGACTGTAGTCTTTTGTGAGAGTAAATGAGAGTAAAAATAATTCTTTAAACAGTACAGAAACGGTACCTATCTGTCAGATATTGAGCGGCTCCTTTACTATATGACGGTTTACTTTGAGAGCGGTTGCTTTGTTGATAGCAATTGATGCATTACGTGCTATCGCGCGGCTGCCTTATTAATTAATGCTATATTAATATTACGGTTCGGCAATCTGCTTTAGGGTTGCGATTAGCTTTATTAGTGTTGCGTTGAAGTTTCGGTTATGAGATCATCTTCTGCTTCGTCATATTAGTTATCCGCGTATTTTGTTATTATTACATCACTTCATAGATTAATTATCTAGAAGCAGTTATAACATGTGGCATTTTTGGAGTAGGTTAATGAAACGCTGAATCTTTAAACCTAATCTGAAAATTTGATAGTTTGATACTTACACAAAATAAACTATCTCTTTTTCAACTTTCTTCAGAAATAATCTTTGTGTTTATTTTTCTGTTTCCTTTTTCTTGTTTGTTCATTAATTGCCAAATAAAAAAAAAGCTTCATTAAGATGCAACGTAATGCCATCAATAACTAATTAAGACAGCAAATGCTTAACTGAACATTCATTGGCGTTGTGCTAGGTGTACGCAAACATTTCCAATCTGGGTCAGCGAATCGCGGCTGGTTCGGCACAGAATGCTCAACGGCACAAAATGATTCATGGAAATTGCACCGTAATTGAAAAAAATACGTTATTGCCGTTTGACGCATTGCCGGCGCGTTCCATCGCCAGAAATATTCACGTCCGCTGGAACCGTAATCTATTCGGTTTTTCGTACCTGTAGGTTGGTATAACTGTGTGTACGTATGTTTAGATTTTGTGGATTTATGAGTTTGAAATTAGAATTTTATGGGCTTCATTTTTGCTGATGGAATAAAGAATGATGAAAGAATGAGTTAAAAAAAAAAAACTGGCCAAGAGCGTGTCGGGTCACGCTCAGTGTAGGGTTCCGTAGTTTCCCGTCCGTCACAATAAGTGTTCCCACTTATGAGTTTAAAAAAAAAACTATTTGTTACGTTGACATACTAAGTACGGAACTCTAATAAATACTGAACCCTAAAAACGGGCCCACAAAGGACAGTGATAACTAAAACAGTATGCAAGTAGTAGAAATTTCAGCGATTGTGCACTCGTAAAATTACGAATATATTGAAGAAGAAACGATTTTTTACCACGGTAGGTCATGAAAGCACGGAAAATCTTAACATCGACTTTTAAAAAGACGACGTCATTACGCAACGCCATCTATCGAACCATTTATGAACTGGTTTTTACCTTAACATTTTGATAGATGGCGTTATAAAAATGAATTTTAGTTTTGTTGTAAATTGCTTTAGCATGTTCCTGATAGAAGTTTTATGTAGTTATAAGATAATGCCGCCAATGCCGAGAAGAGACCAACCGAACAATTCGATAATACCCGACCCCATCAACTCAGGAAAAATCCTAAAAGTACAGCGCCATCTCTCGGGAAATTGGGTTACTAATTAATGCATAGGTACCAGAAGAAGTTTTCGGTGGTAATTTTGGATTGCGAGAACCGATTTTAATAATTCTTTTTTTGTTTGAAAGAAGATACGTTCAGGATAATAAAATATGTAAACAAAGTTAAAAAAAAATGCTTGCTACTACAAATGCTTGCTTTATACTACAAACTTAGTCCAGAAATTATTTTGTACAACCTTTTTGTCTTTTTTGACCAAAAGTTTTCTTTCCATCAAGTTCAAAATGATTTTCCTAGAAAGTCCTTATAAAGTTCTACTTTTCAGATTTTTTTCATATTTTCTAAACTTATGGTTCAAAAGTTAGAGGGACACACACATTGTTTTTTACTTTTGGAGCGATTATTTCCGAAATTATTCACATTATCATAAAATGATTTTAGTAAACCCCTATTCATTTTTAAATACCTATCCAACAATATACCTATCATACGTAAGGGATGAAATTAAAAAAAAAATCACTTCCCACTTTACATATAGGGGGGCTACCCTAATAAAACATTTTTTTCCAATTTTTATTTTACCACTTTGTCGGCGTGATTAATATACATATTGGTACCAATTTCAGCTTTCTAGTGCTAACGATCACAGATATTAAGCGAGGACAGACAGACAGACAGACGGACAGACAGACATGGCGAAACTATAAGGGTTCCTAGTTGACTACGGAACCCTAATGATAAGACATTGTCTTTTATAATAGTAGTTTATGTGACTAGGGGATAAAGCAGTGTCTTTAAGTCGCGGGCGGCATGTTGAATTCCGAACGAAACGAGGGTTGTTGATTTTAATCCCGAACGATAGTGAGGGATCTATAAAATTAACTCCCGAGCATCGCGAGGGAGTTAATAAAGAAACCTGAGTGAAGTGAGGAATTCAAGCCGCCCAAGACAAAGACAGCTTTATCCCCGTGTTGCATACTCTACTTTTTACACCATCTGTGAGATAATTAAAAGACAATTTGGTCGACCAAATCATATATTAGAGAAATATAAGTATTATATTTACAAGTTCATCAAACAAACAAAATTTACTACTCCAAGATTCTATAGTTTCAATTTTCTATAATGCTCCCGTGTCGTCAGTACGCACGTTTTATTCTATTTTCTTTTTTTTGTTAGTGGCCAGTTTGAATCATAGTGATTACATACTCTTTGGTTTGAATTTCGAGTCAACTTGTTCGATGCGCCTACATTTTAATTCACAATGTTGACGATTCTAGATGCTCCAAATTCAAATCGCATTATTCCCTAGGGATCGGCCATACTGCTTTATCTCCCTAGGGATAGAATGACTTGCTTTAAGTGAGGTTTGTATGACGTATAAAACGGCATTATCGAGCAGGTGGTGTAAAATAGTAGTTTATGTGACTAGGGGATAAAGCATGTCTTTAAGTCGCGGGCGGCATGTTGAATTCCGAACGAAGCGAAGGTTGCTGATTTTAATCCCGAACGATAGTGAGGGATTTATAAAATTAACTCCCGAGAATTGCGAGGGAGTTAATAAAGAAACCTGAGTGAAGTGAGGAATTCAAGCCGCCCAAGACAAAGACAGCTTTATCCCCGTGTTGCATACTCTACTTTTTACACCATCTGTGAGATAATTAAAAAACAATTTGGTCGTCCAAATCATATATTAGAGAAATATAAGTATTATATTTACAAGTTCATCAAATAAACAAAATTCACTGCTCCAAGATTCTATAGTTTCAATTTTCTATAACGCTCCCGTTAGTAAGCACGTTGTATTCTATTTTCTTTTTTGTTAGTGGCCAGTTTGAATTTCGAGTCAACTTGTGCGATGCACGTACATTTTAATACACAGTGTTGACGATTTTTGGTGTTCTAAATTCAAATCTCATCATCGAGCAGGTGGTGTAAAAATACATTTTTTACACCACCTGCTCGATAATGCCGTTTTATACGTCATACAAACCTCACTTAAAGCAAGTCATTCTATCCCTAGGGAGATAAAGCAGTATGGCCGATCCCTAGGGAATAATGCGATTTGAATTTGGAGCATCTAGAATCGTCAACATTGTGAATTAAAATGTAGGCGCATCGAACAAGTTGACTCGAAATTCAAACCAAAGAGTATGTAATCACTATGATTCAAACTGGCCACTAACAAAAAAAAGAAAATAGAATAAAACGTGCGTACTGACGACACGGGAGCATTATAGAAAATTGAAACTATAGAATCTTGGAGTAGTAAATTTTGTTTGTTTGATGAACTTGTAAATATAATACTTATATTTCTCTAATATATGATTTGGTCGACCAAATTGTCTTTTAATTATCTCACAGATGGTGTAAAAAGTAGAGTATGCAACACGGGGATAAAGCTGTCTTTGTCTTGGGCGGCTTGAATTCCTCACTTCACTCAGGTTTCTTTATTAACTCCTTCGCAATTCTCGGGAGTTAATTTTATAAATCCCTCACTATCGTTCGGGATTAAAATCAGCAACCTTCGCTTCGTTCGGAATTCAACATGCCGCCCGCGACTTAAAGACATGCTTTATCCCCTAGTCACATAAACTACTATTTTGCATGTTTGTTAAGATTTAAAAGAAATACTACTAATATTAGAAATAATGGGACTTCTAATAGGATTTAACGGGAAGAGACTAGGGAGTGTGGGAGTAATATCTCAACCTTTGTAGTATCTGGTGATCACCATTCACACATGGAAGAGGAACCGTGACCTTTTAAAGACCACCTCGGGACATACCTGAGGAATAACGAGGAATAAAAGTTGCATGGTGGGGGTTCCTTTATGCAACTTCTATTCGGGTAGGTATATCCCTGGCTACAAACGTAGTCTTCTCGATAGGTTCCTGACTAGTATCAATGAATTACAATCCCTGCTTCCCAAAAACTCACTCTGGTTTAACTTTACGTATCAATATCGCTATTCCCCACTAGTTGGGTTGTAGAGGACAGATTGCATTCGATCTGTGTAAGATGGCCAGTCGTATCCTGTTAGATCAAACACGGCTTACAGCGGTAAGATAAATAGAATCACTGCAGGTATTTAAAATATAGCTAATTAGCTACTACATTTACTACACAATTTACTACTTTACTAAAAATAAACTCGTTTCATAGAGGGTTATTCTGTGTAGTTAGTCACGTAAAGTTGACTATAGCGTTCCAAAATGCGTTGTGACGTAATAAGACGCTGTGACCCTGTTATTGCAGTTACTAGATTAAATAATAACATTTTTTAAACACTTTGTTCAGCAGCTTCGCCCGCGTGACTATAGAAAATTATCCCAAGAGAACATATACTCAAAATAAAAAGTATCCTATTATTATTCCAGGACATGGTCTTCCCTTCAGCCCATTCAAAAACGTTTAGTCGTTAGAGTGTGAAGGAGTAGCAAACGTACACACATACAAACTTTCGCTTTTATAACACTCATGTGATTTCAACCAAAAATTAATAAATTTTATTTCCAGACTAATACCTGTTGCGGATAATATTTACGACACAGAAAAAATGGTATTTAGCATCGACGCATTATTTATCGCGACACCATTTTATTATTTGGAATCTCTGTTTATAACCCTAAGTTGGTGAAAAATTTAACGTTCATTATGAAATCTAACTGCCGTTTCAACGGTAAAGGAAGAGTCGGCGAACGAAACTTATTAGCCCCGAGAGGCTAAGTAGAGGGTAATGTGTTATTATGAGTTATGATGCTTGTTTAGTGAACTGGCAATTCAAAACAACATCCAACGTTGTACTTCGGTACATTGTAAAAGGTTTGAGGTATCATAATGAAATAATTTATTTTCTTAACGAGAATATACATAATTTTTCATACTATTTTTTGTTTTGAGGTGGGAAATCATCCAATGACTTCTTCCGCTCAACATGGAGCGTGAGGGCGTGTCAGATTTTTACTGACTAAAGCCATACCGTACGTCTTTCAGTTGCCGACGAGGTTGGTTTATTTCTGCCACTTGAGGTATTCCGCAGCCACAGCGGCAGCACAGCACGATGAGCTAGGAAGATGAGGTGGCGCAATCGACACAAGTCGTATAAATTTTCCATGGAAATATAAGAATACTGTCAGGTTTTTCGATATCGTCACCACGCCATAGGTTTTAAAACAGCCGGTACGCTAACGATGATAAGAGCTCGTCGGACGATGTTAGTATCAGCGGGCTATGCTATGTGGTTTTCGCTGCGGCTGCATGATAGACGATGGCTCTGTACAATAGGCGGAGGGCAGGAGCTATTCACCAAGAGGTATCTTCGAACAAGGTGCCTATGAAGTGCGTGAAGTCAAAGACCCGACTCTGACTCACCCACAGTCAGCAGGCTCGTACGTGGTAGTAGCAGCTGAAGTAATTAGGTTTTCCTGAACTATCTTGCAGAGAAGCTCATCCCACAGTCTCTAGGAAGACGGATGGTCGGGTGGATTTGTGTTCGAGTAACCAAGTCTCCAGGTATTTCAAAAGGTATATTATCAAAAATGTTGAGTTGGTGTCTTTGGCTTAGTGTAATGTGTGAAAAAAAAGAAACGTTTATGTTTCGGTTTGGGATAACCCCGACACTCTATTTCCTAACCTCCAACTCCTGGGAGTTAGGATAAGCAATAGCTATTGCCAAAAAAGTGCCAAGGAAATGAGTCGACGATTCCCTAGTAAGAGATTCAACTGTTTCAGATCCAACACCGTTTTACTGATGTATTTACAACGTACTACGACTAAGACAAAACCTAATTTCCACTTTACTCCATAGCAAGAAACGGAACACAGGTAGGTCAATAGGCACAAAACTTGTTTTGTATTCCATTAATTCTGCTTTTATGTAAACGCAAATATTCGGTACACCGAATATTTGCGTTTTCTATTCCAAATTCGAAATTTTCAAAGCGGTTCCGTTAAACGCTACCAAATATAAAGTGGAGAAAAATACAATCTTCCATCACTTTTATCGTAGAAATGTTGTTTACCAAATCCTTTTACCGTCACGCATGAATAGTCCTCACTCGAGTGATTCACTGAGTCTCTGCGATAAAGTCCGAAACTTTCCTTCGAAACAGTCAAAGCAGAACCATTTTTGTGTGAGCCACCGCCTATGTATACCTACCTCCTGGATTTGAATTTGGAGCGTCTCGAATTGTTCTTTGTTCTCCAAACAATGTCATGGAAAAATGTTTGTTAAGATTTTAATCCTTAAAGCGAATGCTCCAGGGTAGATAGTGAATTCAAATTTTGAAAGATTTTTACAATTGTAAATATCTTTCAAAATCGTTCATTATTGGATAGTATGGTAATAAAGATTATACTTGCGATAAAGACACAACTATATTATTTTTTAATAAATGCCACATTTTAACTGTTCTCTAAATTGGTTAGTTTTAACTTAACTATTCGATGATGAACTATAAATTACCAATCATTTTTTTTCCGAAATAACACTCTTTCCAAAATAGTTTATTTACGGATGACTTCTCCAATCTGGTAAAAAAAAAAAAAAACGATTTTAAAATCCAGTTTGACCACTCAAAGAATTTATCTCCGTTCTTACAAGCAAAGGTGCTTAAAGCTTCAAACGATGTTCTGATACGATTTGGTTAAAAAAATACAGTGGAAGAATTGGAACTGTCTTTGACAAGCACTTGGACGGGCGGGCCCGCGGCGCCGTGTTTGCTTAGCGCGAGTTCGCAAATGCTACTGATTGCTTGTTTGTCGTACGAAATTTTTATTTCCCCGAGCAAAGTTCACCGTTAAAGCCTCGCAATTTAGATCTCAAGCTATATGCCGAACGATTCAATTGAGCACACACACTGTTTTAGCATCCTTGAAGTTTTCAAGCACTCTATCTACGAATAGTCCATTGAAACGAACTCCATCGAAAAGCTATGAAACATAAAAGCTCGCTATAACCTTCAGGTGTGATACAAACGGCACTACCGCCGCTCCAGTCATCTTTTATTCACCACTGTTTTATTTACAAATACTGTGTAGGTATTGTTATCTGGTAGTTTTTTTCCAACATTATTTTTGTTATCGTGGAATCCAGTTGGAATCGGAAGATATTCCGGAGCAAGCTGGTATCGACAAGCGGCTTAGTTTAAATTGAAACATATTGGCGGGGAAGGGAATCCTTACCTTACGTGTACACTTCCATCTGTTCAAATAAAGTACTCGTACAGACGTCGTGTCGCAGCGCTGTACCGCTGTGCCGGTAACTACTACAGCCAGCGAGACGTGCACAATAGTTTTATTATACGGTACTTAATTGATTTTATTGTTTACTCAACCCACTTCTATATACGCTATTTATTGAATCGGGCATGTTCATATTACGCAACGTGCGGAAATATAAAACGAAGCCGACGGAATCCTCTTTATATATTCGATCACGTTTCAAAACTGGGCGTACACGTAGGCATATCTGGGGGTACACGTAGGCATATAAAATACGGTCTATTAATATGAAGAGCTGTAAAGCAATAAAAATATCACAGTATAGTGAGGATGCCACGGTGTTGTGAATTTTATGGCGCATGCACTCTATTTCAGTTATGGCATTTCAGTCAGAAATATTTTATTACACTTCCTATTTTGCTGAACGGCGCTCACGATTGCACGTGTTATGAATTTCAAATTATGTACTACCATGAAGTTTCATGTCGCACAATATTTTATATTGCTTTATAGTTAGATGCAGGCCGCCATGAATGACAATTTGGAACAATGAAGCGTTTTATTGGTGCCATATGAATAAGCGGCTCGCAGTGCGCGCATCTCCGGTGTGAGTAATGTCTTATGCGCCGGAGCGTGCGATGGAGCGGCAGGCGCGTGTATAATTCAAGGGCAGGTGTTAGGTGTCGGCTCCTATAAGGTGTTCAATTTATTCGCCCCTCAACATCTGTAATCTCACACGATGCCAGGCACGTGATTGGTAAAAGTACGTACATTGCGTATCATCCACGTTTGGCTTCACGTTGGGGTGTGTATTAGTTATGTAGATTTGCACGCTTCAGGAGTCTGAAGACGCGGACAATAGCCACGAGATTGTCGTTTGTATTGGTCGCGACGTGCGACCGGAGGATTCTCATGAAAATACACGCACTCGGTAGATTTAGTGCGAAATACCAGCAATAAATAAGTGACCCGGAAGGGACAAAGGTACAAGAGTATATCGTCCAAATGAATTGAAAAGGCCTCATACATAAAACAACGGCTCCTTCCCGTTACAACTTAGATATCACCTCGACTGGTGTGAATCACGGCGACGCATTTACATAGGCACACAATACATGCCCTTGTTTGTCAAAACCCGACGAAAAATATATTACTGGCCATTTTATTCGCTATAAAATTAAAATGAGATTGCCAGTGCATTATTCCTTAGAGCTCGCTTTTAAATAAAAATATATAAATAACCAGTACACATATAATCCTTCCGCGCCTTGGCCATGGTCTGGAGTAAGGGGCAATGGGCGGTGGAGGGGAACGGGTATTACACTATTAATAATATTCCACAATAATAATAATATTCCACAACTATCACACAACGCCGTCTAGTCCCAAGCTAAGCAGAGCTTGTGTTATGGGTACTAGACAATTGATAAACATACTTTTAGATATTTCTAAATACATACATATTATAGATAAATTACATCCAGACACAGAACAAATGATTATTGCTCATCACACAAACATTTGTCCTGGGTGGGAATCGAACCCACGACCTCCAGCATAGCAGTCAGGGTCACTAACCACTAGACCAACAGGCCAGTCGATATTAAACGCATAACATGATGTCCGTTCACATCCTCACGCTCTAACCGTTGAGACCCCGATCCCGATTGCCAGCCGCCGTAGGCATGGACGGCGAGCGATGGTTACCTCGCTGTCCAGCCGTCCAGTAACCCGTGGAATTTAGGTGTGATTTTTAGTCAGTAAAAGTCTGACACGCCTTTGTACTCCGCCCTCGAGCAGATGAAGTTATTAGTTGATTTCCTACCTTAAAAAATAAATACACATATTCCTTGGTACTTCAAACTCGTATAAGTCGGGAACGTTTCCCATGGTTGCGTTTCGCTTTGATCCATCTATTGTAACATTGTGTACCGACAATGAATCCGAGGTAGTTTGAAATAGGAACAATGTCAGTATTTACAGAGCGAGTTAGTACCCGCCCTGCGTAGCCGCTTGCATTAGCGATGGCTTTATTGTTTCCTTGCTACTTTGTGATCAATTGATTCCGGTCAGGCGTCCACGTCGCGACATCTTGATATTACTACTTTGTTCCTGTACGTTAGTCACACGGTGATGTTTGTTACGCACGTGACAACCCTACCGTTTATAGGAATATTGTCTTAGAACAATGAGAAAATTGAATAGTTTTGATTAATCTTAGATAATAGACAGTATAGTCTGTCTAATAAGTCAACCGACTTGGGAATTTTGTATAATCGTTCCAAGTCGTTTAACTTATTAGACAGACTCTACCTACCTGTTATTTGAAAACATTAAATTACTATTAATGTAAACTCATTACAAAATAAGAGGCCCGTTTTGACATTTGAGAAAAACACTAGAATGTAAACTTGGAACGGAAGTGAAAGAAAAATACAAATATAATAATAATAATAATATATGTCCGGTGCAGTAGTAGTTATTTTAGCTATTTTAGTAGTATCTACACTACACGTTCGAATGGGTGACAGACAGTACACCGGACAAAGCGCTAGGTAGTCAAAATACAAATAGCAAAACGGGCCTTTCATTTTTTGACAACTTCAGGTATCTCATATACCTGAAGTTGTTCTGGCGGTTCTGGGGAGTTCACGAACAGCAGCAGCAACGTGGTATAGCTAGAAGGAGTTGGCGTGTCGAGTTGGACTAATATTATGAAGGTGAAAGTTTGTGAGTGTGTGTGTGTAAGTATGTTGGTTACTTCTTCACGTTCGAATGGGTGACAGTACACCGGACAAGGCGATAGGTAGTCAAAATACAAATAGCAAAACGGACCTTTTATTTTTTGACAACTTCAGGTATCTCATATACCTGAAGTTGTTCTGGCGGTTCAGGCGGGTTCACGAACAGCAGGAGCTAGCAACGTGGTATAGCTAGAAGGAGTTGGCGTGTCGAGTTGGACTCCTACCTAAAGGAAGGCCAGGTAGCTGAAGACAGAAAAGAGTAGAAGAATGGAAGGTAGGTTTTGCAGTGGGACACAACAGGCTTAAAATAATAATAGTATGCGATTTCAAGAATCACTTCGGTTTTCGAAAAACGCACTGTAAAATCGCACCTAATATTATGAAGGTGAAAGTTTGTGAGTGTGTGTGTAAGTATGTTGGTTACTTCTTCACGTTCGAATGGGTGAAAGGATTTGGTGCAATCCGAGAATTTTGATGGGACACGGATAGACTATGTCCTGGAATAGCACATAGGATACTTTTTATCCCAGCAGTATGTTCCGTTGGGATACTTTTTATCCCAGCAGTATGTTCCGTTGGGATACTTTTTATCCCAGCAGTATGTTCCGTTAGGATACTTTTTATCCTAGCAGTATGTTCCGTTGGGATACTTTTTATCCCAGCAGTATGTTCCGTTAGGATTCTTTTATCCCAGCAGTATGTTCCGTTGGGATACTTTTTATCCCAGCAGTATGTTCCGTTAGGATTCTTTTTATCCCAGCAGTATGTTCCGTTAGGATTCTTTTTATCCCAGCAGTATGTTCCGTTGGGATACTTTTTAACCCAGCAGTATGTTCCGTTAGGATTCTTTTTTATTTTCACGCGAGTGAAGCCGCTAAATGCAGCTAGTAATTTATAAAGCTGAAAAGTCTGTTTGGTACACTATTGTTTTTATGTTTTTTTTTTGTTTGTAAGAGGTAATCTCTGAAAGTACTAGTTCGATAGCTAAAATTGTTTCACCGATAGAAAGCTGCTTTATTCCAGAGTGACATAGGCTATATTTTATGTACGCATGTGAAGCCGCGGGCAAAAGCTAGTCAACAATAAAACGAACATTAGTCGTAGCACCCATGGCTAGCTGCTACGAGCGCGTAGGCGGGGCGTAGTCGTGACTACGTCCATTCACATATCTACGGCGTAGCAACAGAGCATTTTCATCAAGTTTAGTTTGTACAACCCACACCCTATCCACTCCACACTTTAGTGTTAGAAAACAAAACATTAAACCTAACAATGATTTTCCTCGCTTTTCATTAAATAGACGGCACATCTCATGTTGTAAAGCAATTAATGAAATGGGTTGTATCTAAACTATTGTGATGTAGGTAAGTAAAGTTGAAGGGTGAGCAGCAATGCTTTTAGCGCGTGTTGTTATGCAGCGGGCGCGTCGTCGGCGGGACGCGCGCGGGAGGGGCGGCGGGACGGGGGAGACGCGGCGCCCACATAAATTCCGATTTATCGCTAACCTGCCGAACTTTCTGGACGTCTCACTCTGTACTCACCTCCCCACGGAAACCTTATTTTATTTAACTTCTTTATACTCCGTCCCGTAGTTTCAGTTTACTCCGATAAACATAATTAAATGGCCATTTTCTGATTTATTTCTCTTTTGACATGTTTATGGTTTGTTGTTTGACTTGGTATCTTTAGCTTACTTTGTTTTAAATACTTACCTTCACTAACAGTTTTCAGTAAGAACAAAGAAAGACACACATTATTACAGTTAGCTATTCATTGCATATCTTTCATGATTTTAAATAATAAAGTCTGCAAGTCAGAACCAATTGTCTTGTAAGAAATAAGATACAGAAAACAAAACAAAACAAAGAGAGAAAGAAATTATTTCACGTCCAAATAACAGAACACAAAGGTGTAGTTTATTTGCATTCGTACAGCGTTAAGTCATTTCCAGCGAAGGAAAGAAAGAAGCGAGAAAATAATAGCTAAGGGACGGGGAACGAAACAAAAAAATGATCAAGTGCGAGTCCGACTCGCGCAGTGAGGGTTCCGTACAAACTTTCATAAGTAAGCAGTTCGATTCCCAAATCGAGTCTCGAAGGTTTAAAATAATTATTTTGTGAATTGTAACGATAAAACAGTTTTCATATTTTTTACTTGTGCTACATGGCATTGTTTGTTGCCAAATTTCATGATTCTAAGATACTGGGATGTCGCCTATAGGTTTTGATTGTCTCGCGAGCGCCAAAATATGTGCCATAAATGGAACTATATATGAGATTGTTTTTTTTTTTAGATTGCGTTGACTCACAAATTGTTTTTTTTTTCTCTTCTCTATGGAATAGTAGAGTTGAGTATTTGCCTTTGTTGAGGCCACGGTCCGGAGCGAGGAGGACTGGCAGGCGGTCGCCGACTTCTACGAAGCAGTAATGCTCGCAAAGGAGGAGGCCGACCGCATCAGGCAACGGCGTTCTCGCCGCCGCCGCCGGGATTCCGATTTCCGGCCACCGAAGGCACGGGCTTGCGGACAGTGAACAATGGGTAGCTCGCTGTCCGGCCGTCCGGTAACTGTCCGGACCAAGCCCAAGTCGTCGACGGCGCGTACTGTTCCCGCGCGCCTCAAGGAGTTGTCAGCAACAGCAAGGACCCAGCCGGGTCGAAGCCTACTGGGGCCAGGGTTATCCGAAAGGGAACTCGAGCCCCGGTATGAAGGCTAGAAGGAACGGTGTGGGTCTTTTAGTCAGTAAGAGTCTGACACTATCTCCCGCTCCGCCCAAGAGCGGGGGTTGTCATTGGATGATTTTTCCCACCATAAAAAAAAAGAGTTGAGTAATTGATATTAATTTCAGCATGATACGCGGACCGCTTCTACGAGTATATGTGAAAAACGGTCTCACAGTATAGGCGAACAAAAAAAAAGTAATTCTATCAGGGTTCAATTTTAGCTAACTAAGATACGGAACCCCAAAAAGGAAAATTTAATATCGCTAGTCGATAAATGTAGTAGTCGTTTAACTATAATAACGCAGGTAGGATCCGGCGCCAAGTTTCTTCGCAAACAAACCAATAAACGTCGCCGCGGAGACAATTTTAGGGGAAGAAGGTAATTATTTATCTTTCAATATTGATATATGCGCGTGCGATGTGTGCGTAACGGTAAGCCGTTCACCTGGCTGTTATTGCCCAAGTTACATTATTGGCAGTGGTGGATTAAACCAACGCGGGACTTGTAGCAAACTCGACCAAGAGGCCCCTGTGTAGACCATTTTTTTTCAAGATACATATTTAGTACAATTTTTCTCATTCTTATTTTCAATAGGGTCTTTTAGGGTACTAAACTAAACGAACTACATATTTAGTGTGTATATGTGTAAATTAACAAATAAGCCCGCGGGTTTTGAGATTGAGTTAATACGTAAAAAGTACGACAATGGGCGAATTCTATGAGATCTTTTTTTTTTTTGGATTTCAATATATCATCATTTCAGCCGATAGACGACTACTGTTGAGCAAAGACCTTCCTCCCTCCAAGCGTCACCACAACGACCGGTCCTGTGCGTATTGCATCCATTAGATTCCTGCGACGCTGACCAGGTCATCGGTCCACCTTGTGGGAGGCCTTCCAACGCTGTGTTTACTACTACTTTGACTACATTTTTTCTTACGTTCATGTGCAGGATTCCTGAACGTGTGGGGCCCCCGGATGCTTGGGGCCTGTTACATTTGCTACTCTTGCTACATCACTAATCCGCCACTGATTTGGAATGAATCCATGATCGTTGTTATCAATTGGTGGAGGGGCTCATGATCGTTCTAACAATATGGCGGAGGGATGCATGTTCGGGTGTCGTCGGCGTTTCATTTTCCTTGACTGTTTGATTTACGATGTTATTGTGGGTTTATAGTCGACGTCGGTTTTTGATGTAGGTAAAGTTGATGTGTCGTGCAGGTAGAAATAAATAGTGACGGAAAATACTCGTATACGGTTTTGAATTGAATAAATGTTTTTTTTTAATAACAAAAGTTGTTTCTTTATTGTCGTTTTTACTGTTGTTGCATTTGCTTTGTGTAATGAAAATTCAGTCATCCTTAATCCTGAATTATAAGTCAGATACATATTTAGTTATATATCATACATGTTATAAATTGGACCTATTCTTTCGATATATTTCAAGAATATTTCGATTTATTTTCATGACTTATGGTGTAAGTAGTTTAATTACTCGAAACCTTGACAAAATCAATTAGGAGTGAATTAGTGTTTCCGAATAGTCTAGACAATCTGTAGTCATAAAGGAGTCTGCCCACTATACCGTACTATACTACGAACGGGCTAGGAATATGTCGGGCAAGAAAATTTAGCAACTGTAGTCAGAGACTCAAACTGTAACCGTAATAAAGTGTTTTAACACTGTTTTTTAAAACAGTTTTAACAGAAAAACACTTTTAAAATGTAACAGATACAATAATGTTACCGTATGAAACTGTAACCTTTTATATGTGTTATGACGTGCAACCGAATCAAACTGTAACCTGTTTATATGTGTTAATAAGTGTTAATATGTGTAACTGAAATAATCAGTTTTAGTGTAGCTTTGTAAATTGTAACTTTGGCAACGCTGCGTTTACCTGTTACACTTATTAACACTGTTAACACTTTTATATCTGTTACAGATATGTTAGGGTTACACTTTTGTAAGTGTTTTGGGTTAACACATTGAAAACACATTAATAAGTGTTACATATTTGATTCTGTTACCAATTCAACATGTAACACTTATAATTCTGTAACCTTTATGAAGGTGTTTTTAAGTCCCTGACTGTAGTCGACGGTCAGTATCAAAACGGTTTAGTTTATATAGTGTTATATTTTGACGGTATCGATATGTTCCGTGTACGTTGCGAACCATACGGTAAACATTCAGGTTATAACCACAAATGTATAATGACCAATCTAAGTCTGTTAAGATGTTGTACGAAAGAACATTTTTGCCATCGTGTGCTTAGGAAATAATTTTCTATATAAAAATATTCACTCGCTCTTTTTGAAGTGTACATTTTACGCGAAAATATAGGTGAACTACTATTATGAATAATAGAGAAAACGGGAACGGATAAGACCCGTGGTTAGTACGGGGATGACACACGGATGCTATGTTCTAGGCATAGTAGACCGTGTCGTGTTTTTTTTTTGTGCTTGATACCATCGACTTATATTCGAGTTATAGACAAGCCCTTTCATGGAAACTATTTGTTAAAATACTGAAAAGTTAAAAAAAAGTTCGCTGCAGCGCTACATTGGCATTATGCCGTTTAACAGAACTATTAAAACATACAGCGCTTAGATAGCTTTTAGAGAATGCCTTTTTTGCCACCAAAAGGTCTTAAGTTCAACATGGTGTAATGTTCAAGGGGTACGGACTACATTACACCTGGGCCTCAAGTCTGCTATTACAATAGTATCAAAATGGTCTATCATTGATGTCATAATTGTCGATTTTGACAAGTTTGGTAATCTACTAATATAATGGCGTCATTATGACTTTCCAATGGTCAACCACTGACACTCCATTGAAAGAAGGGGGCATAGAATGGTAATCTCGTACATATTGACAAATGAATATTTGACGTTTGCGGTAATCTGCTAAAACTTTGACAGTTTATTTGATCAGTGTTTTACCATTACAACGTTATTGTGCAGTTATTGGTTTTAATATGCTCGAAATTATCATTCTACCACAATTCTATTACAAGACCATTAACCGATCAATGATCGATCATTATGAATTAGCAGATTACAAACTTTTAGCAAAATGACAATGGGATCGTGTTGGAATGACGAATTTATAAAAATAGCAGACTTGGGGCCCTAAGTCGACTGAAGTGAGTGTTCGGCATGCCTTATCTAGTGCGTAGTACATATGCATCGATGCTTGATACGTTCCTATAAAATACGGTGAAGTAGGCAGAATCCTTTAGAGTTCCTTTTATTCCTAGTAAGAAGCCAGCCAACATTTTAAAATCATTCAAATAAGTGTTGAAAGGCAATGAACCGCTCTTTGTAGAGATTTTTAAAGCCCCGCCATTGTATTGGCATTTATGAAATATAAACCGAGTGAAATAAGGATACAGTGACAGTGTAGAGCTTTCTTATCGTTTCGTACTGCGAACAGCATAAACATAAAAACTGGGGAGGGAAAGACATTCCGAAATTACTTCAGAAGTGCTGCTTTTTTTTTCAAAGTTTGTTTTAACATAGATATTGTTTTAAACAAACATACACAGACTTCACGACGAGCGTAAATGAAATGAATTAGTGATTTGTGTGGTATGTGTTGGTATTTATGATTGGTGTTAGTCCGATGGATGCGAGACGACAGCGCGCGAGCGTGTTGGTGTGCGATGGATGTGGGACCGTTCATTGTGGCGACACTTGGGGAGGCCTATGTTCAACAGTCGACGTCTTTCGGCCATTTATTATTATTTCTTTATTGCCAGGCAACTTAGGGCCATAGAGAAAATACATATAATCTTGTAAGCCAAATAAGCTAATAGGTACATGCTAAAATATCACAAACAATAAACTATAATTATACTGAAATGATGATGAAGATGAGTGGTGTTAGGTAATTAAATGCTAACCCAACTCCTGCCACCAATACCAGCACCTCCAAAATTGGGGACAAAAATGTTATAATTTTGTTATAAATGAATTTGTTGTCGATATTCATTTGATGCTATTCTTATGATTAAGAAAATAGTTGTAACAATGGTCAAATAAATTATTCTTATCTTTTGCCGAGATATTTAACTACCTGATTTCTTTCTGGATATAATTGGGTAGTAGACTCATTTTTCCAATTGTTTAATTATATCAAAATGCCCTAAAATTGCAAATAGACAAAAATTACATATCCGTTCAAAATTAAGTAGTTTGGTTTCTTTTGAAACCTGGTGGAAGGAAAAGCTGACAAATAAGAGAAAAAGGATGCATAAACTGAAATGTGACATCACTACCGTTAGGTTATGCGTGTACAAGGAGAAATGAGATGTTCCAATGATCCCTCACTCTTCCTTATATAAATATTTGAACTGCTAATGGTTGCTTCATTTGATAGCCAACATTGATTTTTTTTTTGTATTATTTGTTGTTTACTGTAAAATATTGCACAAAATAAACAAACATTGCATCCTTAATAATTATTCTTGTGTAAAACCTAGATGCAATTTTTATTTGAATAATTTTTTCAGAAAACAAAGCTTAAAATGCTGAAACTCACGAAACTGAAGTTTTCATTTTCCTTTATAGTGGTATAGTGCACAGTTCTCACGCATCACAGCTACGGAATCTACGCCCATTCGCCGGCTTCTGAAGACGTCAATTTATGAGCGAGGAGTTTTACTTCGCAATATTATGAACAAGTCTAGCGTGCGGCGGGGGCTGCGCCTCCAAGATGCAATACTGTTGGAATGGCACGTGGGTGAGAGCTGCTCACTTAGCCAAATTGTTTTCCAGACTGTGTAGGTTGAGATGAAGTGTCCTTACAAAATATGCTTCAAATTGGCTGGCAATTTTGCTCAAGTTTAATATAGAGTGGTAACTATTTTGTTTTGACGTTGCGTCTAAAGGTGGAACTTGGAAATGTTAGCTTGTAGATCAAGAATGGATCTTTATAAGGTGTATAGAAAGAGAGTTGTTTTTCCAGCGTTAATAATACTGTGAGACTGTACTGTTAAAAAAATACAGTGAACTAAGAGCAGGATCTTCGAGAAGGTCAAACGGAAACACCCTTTCTCCACTATCGTAACATCCGCGTAAAAGCGAACTTAACCGAACTATGCCGAGATGTGAAAGGTTTTAAGTCACGTACCTGTGTAAAAGGACACATCTAGAAGTAACAAATGTTGTGACTTTATTTTTATGTGTCCACATTAGGTTGGTAGCACCGTAATGCGTCCGCGGAAAGATGGAACAGGACAACGCCACATGCGAGGCAAACTTTCTAATCTTTTAAAGTTATTCCTAGGGAGTCGGTACACGCATCCGTCTTGCATATGTAGTAAATTTGGTTTTTGCTGAAACTGACATACAAAACTTAGTGAACAGTAATGGCGTCGGATAAATAATATTTATTTTGCAAACAGGCTTTAAATAACAGTTTTAGACTAGATGACGCTGGTGTTTCCTAACCGAGTACTCTGAGCAGAAACATCTAAACAAACTCAGAGGTCAAAATTTTCCGTATAGTTTATAAAGTAAATATGCAGATTAGTGAATCAGATGGTTTTAGTGACCACAACAATTTGTGTTAACCTGTCCAGTTAGAACAAGCATTTGTCAGTATTTACATTCTACTTAAAATAAATTTTACAAAAATGTTAAACTTTTCAAAATAAATATTTATGTCAAATGGATAGATAGATGTATTCTTTATTGTACACCAAATATAAAAAATACTACTTATTTTTAAATAATTAATAAAAAAAAATGATATTGTAAAATGGAAAGAAAATTAATCATCCACGTCAAATTGTAAAAAATGAAGAAAAAGACAATAAAAAAAAAATACAAAGTTAATGATTGTTTTCGATTTGCAATTATTATTTTTATAAATTTAATAGTCTCTTGGTAGCGGTCTGGCTTTGAAAATAGCAACTCGCGGGCTTAGATGTCCACACAGGGTTTTCGAGAGCATATATGTGGTACAACAAACACTTGTATCAAAGGGGTGGACTTGTTTGAAAACATAGTGAGGAATTTCGGAGCGTGTGCGGTGCTTGAGCACGTTCATTCAGAAAAATTGTGTCGCTACTTTTGTGGGTTCTTGTGTTTAATCGATATTTTGTAATGAAGACTAAATCTGAACTAATATTATACTACTAGCTTCTGCCAGCGGCTTCACTCGCGTGGTAGTAGTTTTTCCATACAAAATTTGGGTCCCCGTTTCATTCCCTTACCCACCTTAGGGTGTGAATTTTGGAAAATCATTTCTACTAAGAAACCTAGAAAGCTCACCTATTTCACAAAAGAAAACCTTACACTCAACCTATGCACCTTCTAGTTAACATGATTTGTTTATTAATTTCCTTTTCGATTACGATTTTATTTATTTAAACTTACAGTAGTGGTACATAGGCGGACTTAATGCAACAAGGCATTCTCTACCAGTCAACCTTTGGGTTAAAAAAGACAACACTGTGGTAGGTTTACATAATAAACAAATAACAGAAACTTCTAACGGAAAAATATAAAATAAGTTATTTATTTATAATAATAAATACATATATATGCTAAAATAATAAACTAATAAATACTATGAAAAATATCAAATTATAAGAGAACTTAATAACAATTTTGAACGAAGACCGAACTATGGTTGAGAGGACTTCAAGTAGTAGTTCCGTATTTTACGTTTGTAGGATTTTTTACTTTTAGCTTTTTTGACGTCAAGGGGAAGCACATTCCAGAGATTTTTTTTTGTCTTTTCGTACATAGAAAATTAATACAACACTGGGTATTTTATAGGACTTTTGACCCGAGAAAGATGCTGTGAGGTGGGGAGCATAGCGCAGAAAATATAAAGTCATCCATAAATACTTCATAACTAAGAAAAACATTGTTGGAAGTCTGTTTATTAAAAGAGAATACTACATCTTTATTTTGCCTTTGGTTTTACCTACAATTCTAGGTATTTGTACGGAACTGGTAGTGAAGGCTTAACTTGTTATCCGGAGCAGGACCGGTTTTCAAATGAACATCGGTTCGGTTTTCTAGGAACTGACCGGAATGAGTACGACTTTGCTTTTACTTCAGTTCTATTTGCACGGAGATTATAGAGCTACGTGCCTTCCGTATTTTACATATCATTAATAGCAAATACTCACTGTCAATTAGAAAATTATCTTGTACTTAACTACTATTATATGAGTAGGAAGATAGGCGTTTACAATTTGTCTCTGGCCTACCATACCGGTATACCGGTACTTCGGAAACCGTGGCATCTTCAGCGAAATGATCAGTAACATCAGGGCGTTTCTGGCTTTTAGTATGATTTTAAGTTTCCTGAAAGATTTTTAAGATCCCTTCTTGAAATTCATCTTTATAAATCCAGTTACTATTGGTTTTCCGTCCATGCAGTAAGGACGTGGAACTCACCTTTTCCTAAATTTGAGATATGAAATCAGTTTCACTTTATGAAAAATAAGTAAAAAATCTCCGCATCAAAATCTGTCTCATAGTTTAAGCGGATGAACAGGTAGGTACTACCTTTTTTATACTAATTTCTATAGAAATAATTCTTTCTTTTGTATTGATATTTTATCTATTAGTGATTTCCTATGAGTGCATAATAAGTTCTCAGATATCATTGTTATTTTATAAACGATAAGAAAACAAAGAATAATGTTATTACGAGGACGATACGTAACTTTTCCTTTATAAAACCGTCGAGTAAATGGAAAAATGAGAGAACCATTTCCATCCAGCATGTTATGTTTTACTTTCCCGGCACAATATTGTCTTCACATTAACATCACTAATTGGCTTGCACAGTACCGTTCGCGGCACGTGTGGGCTTGCATAAGTTCCAATTTAAATATAAATCCTGCTTCAATAATATTGTTTGAGTATTGATTTTTAAAATACAATATAAGTTTCTGCCCACGTTCATAATGTTTTATTATCTCATGGAAGAATTATACGAGTATACTACAGCGATACTTTTTTTTTGAAGTGGCATCATACATCATCAAATAATTTTTCTCGCTATTAGGTATACAGGCATAAAAGTTTTATCATCTCGATTTATTTTGACGACGGCGTATTTTGACTACCTAGCGGCTTGTCCCGTGTAGTGTAGCTACTACTTAAATAGCTACTACTACCTCTAATTATTATTTTATTGTTTCAGTTTCATTCAAACCAAAGACATAAAATATACAATACATATTTTATGTCTTTGGTTCCAAGTTACATTCTAGGGTCTCTCTCAAATGTCAAAACGGGCCTTTTTTTTAACGAGTTTTGACATCCAGACCGGGTGGAGTTATACGATGACTTTCCACCGAAAAAGAAGACTCGAAAACTGGTACTGTGTTTTTTTTTTGAGGTGGGAAATCATCAAATGACTTCTCTCGCTCTGGGTGGAGCAAAGCTGAGAGGAACTGTCAGATTTGGTGGTCACCAAAATGGTGTTAGTGTGGTAAGACTCCTTTATCTCTGGTTTGATTTACGAGAGTCACCAACGTCTTACCCAGATCGATAATCACAACCAAGTAACCATCTTTTATTGTCGTTATATTATATTATTATTATAGATCAAAGGACGAACTCGCCATAAGGGGTTCGAGTATGGCAGCAATGGGGCTTGAACCCCAGTGGATGCCGCTCCCCTACCTACGTATTCTGGTAAGGGAACACACAACGCAGAGATCTACACAACCAACCATAGTGAATGCAGATAGGTCAAGGAGACACTACCCTCCATTGATAGCCGTTTCTCGAATCCGTCTCTACGACTGACTAAACCTTTAGTAAGCACTTCTCTATCATAGAAGTTACTGACAGCCCACTCTGCAGCGTCTGCATAGAGGAGGACGAGACAGCAGCTCATCTGTTTTTAAGCTGCCTAGTGGAGGCTGGATATATTGGTGAACTGCATTGATCACCCAGATACCTTCCGCGAAATAGACAGTAACACTAGGGCGCTACTGGCACTCCTTGAGGAGCTGAGGTGGATCGCATCTCACATTTATCTGACTCGTAAGCAAAATACGTATTTTGGATGTGGGTTGTGGACACCAGCCTGACATACAATACAATACGTGAGTCCCACTACGACTCCAACACTCTCCGGCTTTTCCCCAAAGTCCCAGCACCTTTTCAAGGTTTCCCTCTAATGTTTATTGTGTTGTTCTAAAAATAGTAGCAATGTGTCCTTTGCGATTCTGATTTTACCTCTGATAAGAGATAATCCAATGTTAATCAACCCAAATGTAAAAATAGGTTGGTATTTAAAGTATAAAGCCAGAACCTTTACATATAATATTCAATGTTGTCGAATAAAATATGTTAATGCTCTATGAATAATACACTTCATTAATTTAATTCTACTGAAAAATGTTAAACGAATGTTTAAAATTTTTTGCAAAACACTTTCTCGAAAATGTTAAAAATTATTACGTTAAAATATTGCGAGATTCGACTTTGTTACCAAACGTACTACTGACGTACCTACTTGTGTACGTTATAATAGGTACAGCAAACCTACTTTTACGCGATTTGCAGTAATTACTAACTAAGCCTTAGGGTGTTTTTAAATAACGTGCGTATGCGGGATTGTCCGGCAAGCAGAACATTTCACGCAGCGTGAGACACTGCTGTCCGGGATCACACCCCGCGTCCCGCGTGCGTATTCCTAGCATTACATTACATACTTGTATGAAAAGGACATTTGCGGGGCAATCTCGCATGCGTGATCAAAACCGCACGATATTAAAAACACTTTAAGTCCAATGTGCGAATGCTGGCCGTAAATATATTAGATCTCTGAACTAGAACTTAAAAAAAGTTTCCTATAAGTTGTGTTATTTTATACTAGCTTTTGCCCACGTAATAACATAGTACCAAGTTGAACTATCAGAATCACGTGAAAAACGCATCAACCGCGAAAAATCTTCAAGTGTTACGGAGCCGTCGCAATCTGGTGTAAATAAATAACACTTGAAACGCGAATTCTAGTGGCAAATCCCCTTTTGTGACAGTAATCTTCCTCACTCCTACCCCACAACTGACAGATTTTATCTTTGATTCTTCCCCGATTCCTCGCCATCCCGTGCGATCCCAAGAGCCAAGAATATAAAATTTTATTCAAATAATGTTCCGTGATTTTTAAGACACAATCTTGGGTGATGCTGTTGAAATGTTTCGTGTTTCTTTTAAATGAATGTCGATTGACAGTCTGCTTTCGTTTATTTTGGTACGTCAAATTCTTTTTTATGGATTTACCTACATTCATCAGTAAATAAAAATAGAATTTGGTAAGATTGCTACCTTGTAGCAATTTGTCACACAATTTGAATGGATCTTTAGTCGACTACGTTAGATGGCGGGTTATATAATAATTTTTTTCCTGCTTTTTTCAACGCTACTCTTTACACCTCAGCCGCCGACACCGATAACAAACCACGGTAGACGCTGGCTTGCGGACGTCGAACAATGGGTAGCTCGTCGTCTCCGGTAATTGATTGGATCGGGTCCAATTGTCAAGAACGCGTAGTAATCTACGTGTTTCTCAAAGAGATGTTAAGAAACGGTAGGGGCCCAGAAAGGCCGATGCCCGCTAGCTAGGACCGTGGGGAATGTTTGATAAGGCAACCCGTAGTCATAATGCAAATGGCAACTGAGGGATACAGTTGTGGTCTTAGTCAGTAAAAGTCTGACACCCAGAGCGGCAGACATCATTGGATGATTTTAACCACCCTTGAAAAAAAAATGACGATTCCGTTATTTCGAAAAAATTGGCACCGAACATGACTTGTATATTTAAATGCCAAAACTACAAAAAACTTCTGCTCGCATAATTATAAAAATTAATAATAAAGAATATTTTATTTTTAATATTTTGAAATTATTTTAATTATTATTTTTTATTGAAATATTTAAAAATATGTAAATAAAAATGAATACAGAAAGAATAATGTCTAAAATCTTTATACTTAAAATAATTTAGATTGTAAATCATCTTCATCCTCATCACCAGCATCATCATCGTGAAAACGTGTGCATATTATGACGATTACCTCTTTCATCTTTTTGAAACATTAACTATATTTAAAAAACGGTGACTCTTAGGAAAAAAAAGTATTTGGACATTTTTATAGATAATTATCTGATCTACAATTTTTGTCTTAGCAAATTTTATGCTAAAACTTACCATTTTGTTGAAAATCGTTTTTGTGACCCCAAATTTTTTTCCATGTGTCGGAATGCTGAGGACTTTTTAGTTTTCATTTATGATGGTGTTTTGAACAATCCTACCAATTTTCAGTTGGGTGCGAATTATTGTAACCTTATCCCTATTTTTTGGTCTAATGTGACTGGACTAAAAAATAAGTAATTGAGTATTACTGGAGTATTCCAAGGACTAAGGCAATGACCGCTACTGGCCTAATAGGCAGATAATTAGAAAAAAAAAATACTAACAAAGAAGTTGAAAAGCTCAGAATCGGGGGTTCTTAACACTGCCGCGCGCTTCATTAAGAACATGTATCTCTATAAGTACAGGACCGTACTTAAAAGATATATGAGGCGCTTAATGAGTTCAAAAATCCAAAAACAAATCGGCCCTTCCGTTCAATTACGAACAAAAACAAACTGCGGAACTTTTAAATTTACTGTCAAAGGAAAAATAGAATGCGAGTTGCCCTCGAAATAGCTCTAATCTTCGTTCATTTGTATGCGGGCCGACTTCGAAATAGTCACCTAATTAAAAAGAGCAAGCCTTTGTCATGCAGATGCGTCGGCGGCGCAATCAAAGCGCTGCTCATTTCACCGAACCCTTCAAATAAATATCTGATCCTATAAGCCTTTAAGTGTCTTAGTTTCTTTTTGATAGTCATTTTAATTAAGGGAGATTTAAGACTCCCGGGAGATTGATGACTTACAAATCAAAAGAGTATCTGTTCCATTCTGCAAGTTTTCTTCAGCGATTATATTGTGTAGGTCGAAGTATGAATAGGGTTGCGGAAAAGTTCTAAAGAGTTTGGAACGCAAAGGGCAACTGAAGGTATGTAGGCGGGTTTTAGTTATCAAAGGTCCTCCTCGCTCAACTGAGGCCGGGAAAGGTTATTTGATAATATCCCACCTCAAAAAAGGATCGTACTATGAACAGCGTTAAAATTGGCATCCTAGGAATTGGGTATCCAACAGAAGCTATACTTTGTATATTTTATTTAATCACCACTGTTTACAAAACGGTGGAGTCCTGGAAGCAAAAATGCGAAGACGTGACATCCATCCCCAACTGCACCCTAGTAGTGAGAACATTAATGAACATTAGATTACCTATACATATTATTATTTTATGCTTTTATACTAGTCAGTGTCATGTTATTAGATTTTTTGCAATTATGATGAATAAAATGCAAATGGCAATGGGCAGGGCACATTGCACGCAGAACAGATGGTCGATGGGGACGAAAGGTTCTGGAGTGGCGACCACGTACCGGAAGACGCAGCGTTGGAAGGCCTCCAACAAGGTGGGCTGATGACTGACCCTGAGTCGCGGGCATCCGATGGATGTGTGACGCACAGGACCGACCGTTGTGGCGACGCTTGGGGGAGGCCTATGTCTAGCAGTGGACGTCTTTCGGCTGATATGATGATGATCATGATGAATACATCATAATTTGTCAAATATTTTCAATCAACTTTACTTATTACACATAATAATAATTTATGTATTAAATAAATAATTAAGTATAGTTATGAATACCTTTGACACGCGGCTGAATTTAATAACCCAAATTAAAATAACACTAGGCTTGTACTAGCGATATTGTGACGAAACAATATTAGCTTATTAGCTGTTATTTTAATTTGAACTTTTTAATTCAGTCGCGTGTCACAAGCGTTCATAATTATAATTTATTACAATATAATGGTAGGTTTGAAACATAAATAAATCAGTAAAACAGTTACCGTGCCATGTTAACTAAACCTTGGAAATTGTTGAAAATTGAAAAGGACTGATTTATTGTGTAATTTTCTGATTTTATATTAAACGGTCAGTTTAAATAGTGACGTCAATATATGTAGCATTTAATGGGTGTTAAATAAAAATGAAAGTACAAAATTAAGCGTAATTAATCTGGAAATTAAAGATACATTTGGGTCGTATATTGTCTTTACTTTCTTATTTATATTTTAAAGAAAACCGTATACAAGGTGTAAGGGCCAGGTCTTCGCACACTTTAAGGGCTTGCTCACTAGACGAAACTGAACAACCTACCAAAAGATTTTTTTTCCGTAAACGAAAGAAAAATCCTCTGACAAAAATCTTCGAAGCCTCTCTATACAAAATTATGTCCCTTACACCTTGAGTGGTTTGTGTGAACCGTATGTAGATCCTTATTTAGGTAACTTAACTAACTCAAGAGGATCATCGATGATGACGCGCTTGTAGAGTCAAAGCTCCAAAGCCTTGAGCATCGACGCCGAGTTGCTGGCCTGACGGTTTTCTATCGATTACACTTTGGTGAGTGTGCACAATTTAATTCCGCCAAGTCCGTTCCATCATCGGACCACTACACGTACGGCGTTGCGCCATCGGTACATGGTGGATATCCCACTCATTCGTACGAAGCGTTTTGGAAACACATTCATTATGCATACAGCTAAGGAGTGGAATCCCCTGCCAGAGTCTGTGTTTCCTGATAGCAACACCTTAGGGGTCTTTAAGTCAAGAGTGAATAGATTACTTCTAGGCAAGCGTGCTCTATCATCGGCCACATCATCACTTGCTATCAGGTGAGATAGTGATCAAACGCGAGCCTATCAATAATAATATTGAAAAATAAAAAAAACTTACATGAACGCCTTCATTTTAGTTAGTCTAGGTTGTAGGTAAAAGGGCATTCAACTCTGTACCTTATCACTAAGCATGTAATTGTTCAAAAATGCCCCCAGACTTGCGTACTCGCAGTCAGCAAGTTGTTACGATGACAGTTTCATGAGATGCCTCCCGAAGCCGCCGGTCATTTGCAAGCGGCTTCCTCCTCTCAAACTTAGTGCCACAGACCACGTATGCGCTGTTATTGCATTCTGCGATGCCTAAACGTCAGTTACCCTCTAGGAATGGAGTTTGAGCAACTAGTTCACTCGCGTCAGTGCAGTGGTCTATTTCAAACTTATTTTCTCGTGTGTTCGAAAAAAGAACGGAATTTCATTTGTATTTAGAATCTGCATTCGGAATTTGAATACCGGTTTTTTTATTTTTTTTTATTTGCCTGTTTATTAGCCTGTTACGAAATTTAAAAATTTATTTTTTTCCAATGAGTAAATACCTATACTTACTTACTTCAGCCATAGTTATGGTTAATCACAAAATACCTATTAACTAACATATATTATATCTACCTATTGTTATAATTATATTACTACAATTGTAAAACTATTGGAAGTTTTAGTATGATAGTAAGGTTTGGTTCTTAAGTTGTTATTCTATAATATTCTGTATACATGCTCCCGTAATGTTTAGTCTTGTAAGTGATGACCTGAAACACAGGTTTTATATGTAAACCTAGCTCAGGAAAGTCGCTAATTATACATAATTCTAGGTTTAAAAATATTTTTCCATGAGTCCTGAAATATTGATAATTTAGTTATACACATAGTTATTGGTTGGGTACTAGCATAATTATTTATTTAAGATTTACTTGTGGCTATTATATGTAACTGTACTTTTCTGTGTAAAAGATTTAATAAAGATTATTATTATTTATAAAAAAAAAGAAAAACTAATTTTGCAATGCAGATAAACATAAAAAGACAAGAAATAGTACACAGTAAAATTTCGTGTTCACTGATCCCTTTTTTCGTGGGAAATTATGATGATGACACTCCAATAAATTTTGAGAAATTTCTTACTGTATCTTTTTTTATCTTTTACCTCGCCTTCCTTATAAATTACCTAACATACCTATTACTAAATCACTACGCTAGCCAAAGGCTTTGACGAAACAATACACCACAGTTTTATCTACTAACTAGATACAATTGTTCCGTGCTTCGCCGGTGAAGCTAGTGCGGCTTGGTCAAACAGAGAACGTTGTACTTTTCCGACCATTTCCGAGCAGAGGGCGTGCTCGTCGACGAGCGCAACGCCCTCTGGCGGCTAATGAATAACATGCAAATGACGGTGTCTAATGAAAACCACACTCGCCTCTTTGCTGACTAAACTTTTCATATAGTTGGCGGTCACTGGCACGACTCTTGTGATATTCTGAATATTTTTGTTTTTTTAGTGTTGTTCTTGGAAAATTTAAATGTTTCTATATTTGCATAATTATCTACTATACCTTTTTTGTCCTATGATGAGTTCCCTGACAGTTCTTGTCTGACAATTATAGTGATGTGACCTAACGAAATTTAATCGATTTTTTACAATAACGAATCAGTTGGCAAAGAAAATGGAATCGGATTACCGATTTTAGATTTATAGATGATAAATGTGAAAGTTTGTATGTGTGTGTGGATGTTTGTTACTCTTTCACGCAAGAACTAGTCTACTAGTCCAAGATCCTAAGGCCGACGTCATGTATTTTCTGACGAACGAAATGTGGACAATTGAGTACTATTAGTATGTACTAAGAAGCATGCCTACCTGCTAGCTTTCTTAGACGGCCAATTATCAGGTATCAGGTAATCAAGGTACATAAAATTATTACTTACCTCACGTAAATTCTACATAATACGTAAAAATCAGCTTTGAGAATTTACGTGAGGTAAGTAATAATTTTATGTACCTTGATTACCTGATACCTAGCAGGTAGGCATGCGTTCTTAGTACATACTAACAGTACTCAATCGTCCACATTTCGTTCGTCAGAAAATACGTGATGTCTGGCGGTCCTGGGATCTTACTCTATACGGATTTTAAAGAAGTTTTACAGTAAACCAAAAAACCTGACAAAAACTTAAAACCTGAAATAACGCGGGCGGAACCGCGGGGGACGGCTAGTGGTAAATAAAATGCAGTGTGTATAAAATAATAATTTATTTATTATTCACTGTTAGAACTTGACTCTTGATTTGAACTCGTATCCATATCGGAATCGGAATCTTTTCCAACTAACCGCGATGATTAATTATTGGCCCTAATTCGGTCGATCCGGATATATTTATTCCAGTCCTCTGTTATAGTTTTTTGAGTTTTTTCTATTACTTTTTTCCAATTTTCTGCCGTTACATGCGATTACAAGATGGCCGCTCCGATTTTGTCGATTAGTGTGTCGTCGAGTAGTGTCAATCTCTATTGGCAGAAGTTCCGTTTAACGCATTACACATTTTTAAGTTCTATACTTTTTTATTTTATTTACTTAATTTATTAACAGTTAAATATAACCACAATAATTGACTTATTAATTTACGAAAGACAATATTTTTTTTATCATTTCATTTTTATTTTTTTTGCCAGTTTATTTTTTAGTAATCTAAAGTAGTATGCGTGCCACGGAAAAAAATGAACTGTCAGGGAACCCATCATAGGACAAAAAAGGTATAGTCTACACTTCTTCACTATATAATATTATAAAGAGGTAAAGTTTGTTTTTTGTTTGTAGGAGGTAATCTCTGAAAATAGTTTAATAAAAGACTATCACCATCATCATTTTAGCTCACAGACTCGAGAAATGAGCCTCGTCACCAAATCGACCGGCCACCAAGACCAGGATTCAAATATTTTTCCTATGACCCAAGTGACCCCATATTCAAATTAACTTTTTTTTATGTATTTTAGTTTTTTGTAACAAAAGTTTATATGTGTACAAAATTTTGACTGTATCAATATTAAAGATATTTCGTGGAAATTGCCACAAACAGAGAGAGAGGAACATGAGTGATCCTATTAGAGTTCCGGTTTTTCATTCGGACGCATACGTATCCAAAAAGTAAAAAAAGCAATATTATTATTGACGTGACAACGTCTTATAAATTGGTTTGCCGGGTGACACTTCAAGAAACTGCGTTACGCTCCGCTCACGTTATGCGCTCACAATGAGAGCGAGTGAGAGGCACGCGTCCCTTCCACTCGGGCATGGTTAGCCCGCCTAAGAGCGAGAGAGACAGACATATTTCATCCTTCTTCCTACTATACGAATGAATATTCACATTAAAATTATTTTACCACTCAAAGTCGTTGTCACGTAAAACTTTCGCCCGTATACCGACTTTACAGGCAACCAATTTTTTTGTTATTAGATTATTGCTCTTGAATAAAATAACTATATGAATGAATAAATGACGATTATAAAACATAATATACATACTCGTATGTCCTATGTCCATCTGGAAAAATCATAATTATTTGCCGCACACTATGAATATACAAAATGTATAAATAAAAGAAAACTTACATTTCGACTCAACAAACAAAACTCGCAATCTTTCTTCATAATAACAGTATAGAATTAAAAAAAATAAGCGTCAACTTAGATACGCTCTTTCTCATAAAATTTCATCAACAACCTTTCTTACCATGGCACATCCCTACGATGCTCCGTTTACACACGTATACAGTCAAGTGTTGGCTGGCACAGGATGCTTGCTAACAATCAAGACGCACAGCAAGTGGGTTTGCGTGTAATCGGCTCAGGACACATAGCATTAGCATATCCATTGCGATATGTAAGCGAGCGTCCGCCAACACTGGCTGAATCCTGGTCAATTGAATACTGTATTCATTATCGATTCTAGTTTCCACAGCTGTTTGTGACAAGTACTGGATGTAGGATCAAAGTGAAAAGCGGAACATGTTTGTGACTCCTGCTTTGTTTACAGAGTGACTTTTGATGCATTGGCAATGTTCTAGGGGCTAAAAGTACTCGTGAATATGACAAATTTTCATTTTGACCATCAAGTATTTAACAACTGTTTTGTTTTCTTATTTTTTTCTGTTATAGAGTTTCTCATGGTAGTTTAGCATGAGTAGGTACTTTCATGACATAAAATAAATTTCAAAAAACTAAAAGTAACCCTGTAAATTTTAGAAGTAAATATATAGAAGGCAAGTATTTTAAAAAAGGGTTTAAGTGGTCGTTTATTAAAACAGCTAAATCACAACAAGAAAGCCAATTTTGCACGATTATGATTTTTAAACGTATTTGAATAGAGTGCATTTTTTACTGACAACAAACCTAAAGAAACATCGTCATGAAGACTTCACTTGATCAAGTGAACAGCTCAAAATTACTTTTCAAAATATCAGCAGCAAATAATCAATCTGATCAAGGGTTGAAGCATAAAGAAAACACCAACCTCTATATCTATGTAAGCAATTTATATGCTGGAAATATATTGGATCCACCACTTGTACATAGATAGCTATATAGTAGATTTACGTGACAGAACTACCTCTGTTTTATATCGAAGATAAAGTCCTTTAGATCCGATTGAAGGCGAGACGTCGAGACCCCGATTCAATTGTTGTTTGGAACTTCACAATATGGGAAATTGACAATATGCTCTCTTCGAAGGGACCTGTTGCGAGCCAACTTTATCAAACGCTTTTATTCATCTCAAAGTAACTATGTTTGCCGAGGAACTTTATTATGCTTTGAAATCAAATATCTTTTAAAATTGTCCTTACTTACCAGTAGGTACAGACAAACGGGGCGAGTTGAAACAAAACTTTGAAGGCAGTAATTAACTCATTCGAAAGCCGTCCACTGTTGGACACAGGCGTACCCCTAATGTCGTGTGCGTCTCGTATCCATCAGATTCTCGCAACCCTCACCTGGTCATAGGTCCACTTTATAGGAGGCCTTCGGACGCTGCGTTGCCGTCCTCCGGTATGAGATTGCCACTCCATACCTTACAGTGTCATTAACCATTTGTTCTGCGAACGATGAGCCCAGCCTACTCACACTAGTATTTATTAACAATTCCAATTTATTAATGAATTGTAATTAAAAAAAAAAAAAAACGATAAGTTTATCAACAATAATATGGTACCTATCAAAGTGGAAAACCTAATTATGGTTTTGTTTCTATTTACCCCCGCATTCCAATTCACCTCGTTTGTAGGCACGTAAAGTTTCTTCTTACTGAAACATAACTCTCAGTGTGTTATAAGATTTTCAGCTGGAGCTTAGACTGAGCTAAGTTGAGCAGTTCGGCTTTCCCCAGTATACAGTAACTATGCGATGTAATTTGCATTGCCATTGTCTGCATCAAGAAAGGTCAGGGTAAAATTAAAACCACGAAAACGTCGTATCTTAAATTTTAATAATATTAATGTTTTTTTAATGGCAATTGGGTCCAAAAATTTTTAAGTAACACAGTTTTAAAAACTGTATTAGTAAAAAACAAAAACATTGCCATTAACGTAAATAAATAAATTCGGGTCTTTTGACCAGGACACTCAAGTTTGACGTATTGTGTTCACTGCTGATCGAAACAGCCTGCGACATTGACAAAATCAATTATTTATTATTAAAATTATTTATTCAGTTTATTAATTCAAGATTTTTAGAAGGCATCACGGTATTTCCATTGATAATTAAACTACCAACAACATTAGCTACAAGTGCTGAAGATTTTAAAACAAAAGCGTGTTCCACATTAACTTGCTTTAAAGTAACGTGTGGTTTGAACATTTTCAAATCCTGTATATGATGCATTGGTACCCATGCATCTTCCGGACTGTATACTACGTTAGTCATATGTTTAACTCTGTTAATAGCAGCTGTATTTAGCTCGTTTATTCTGTCCATTACCTCATAAGCTAACAGCATAGATTTTTCCTGCAGCATCGGATTAAGATATATCGTCACTCGTTTAGCATAATTTGAAGGCAACGAATTTAAATATAAATAAACCTTAATGGCAAACAATCTAGCCGTCGGTACTAACTGAATAATAAACAAAAACAAAAGTATAATTCTATGAAGATATTTCACGAAATTGTTTACGAGTTTCCCATTTTTGGTTGATGCGAACTTCTGTAGCGTTGGAAATAACAAGTTTACTGAAGATAATCTTTCTATTATGTAGTCGTTCTTGTGCAGGAGTTCCATGAGCATCCAGGCTCCAATCGAATGTCCGATCACATGTAACTTTGCTCTCTTATCAAAGTAATTATTTAGTAGATCCAGTTTGTGTTCTATTTGGCCTTCTGTATTGTATAAGGTCCATGTTCGTGGATATTTTTCTTTCTCGTTTTCGATCTCGTCGTGGCCGGCGTGACCTGAAAAAAATCACATAATGTATGAGTGTTGCGCATCATGGAATCGTCACTATGAGACACCCACTAGCAGGCACTATGTATCATAATATGTCATTGTAGAGTGTAGAGATGGTTGGTGATTTTAAACATTTATAACCTATACAATTTTACAACAAAGGTTTTCTACGGGCTTATAAAATACTAGCTACGGCCAGTGCCTTCGCTCGCATGAAAGTAGAAAATTGCTCCAAGAGAATAATACTCTCGGGATAAAAATTATGTTCTATGTGCTATTCCAGGACATGATCTACTCGTGTGCCAAATTTCATCTAAGTCCGTTCAGCCGTTTCAGCGTGAAGAAGTAACAAACATCATCATCATCATTTCAGCCGAAAGACGTCCACTGTTGGACATAGGCCTCCCCTAAGTGTCGCCACAATGAGCGGTCCTGTGCGTCTCGCATCCATCGGTGTAACAAACATAATATACACTCACAAAACTAATATTAGTGATGTTAAACATTACTCAGTACGTGTTGTTTTACACTTCACTCGATCTAATATCGCTGCGATTCGAATTTCGATCACTCAGCCGAATTACTTGAGACAGCATTTTCCTACAAGTGGCCAGTACAAGGCCAAAACTTATAGGTTTTTTCAACTAAAAGAGGTTACAAATAATTAATAAAAATCGCTTACCGACTACACAGACGGGGAGCTGAGTACAACGATGCAATTGCTCCGCAAACTCTCTGTAGAACTCAGGTATACCCGGACTCCCAGTAATAACAACAATCACCTCGGAACTACACTGGAATGGATCACCGAACGTTATCAAACGAGTTTCTACTTTATTCAGACGTTTAGTAATGTACATTTTCCTTTGTATTATTGAGGACGTGCAATAAAACTCGCGGGGCGTGTTTGCTGTGTCAGATTGCGACAGTCAACTGATCATAATGAACTTATTATTAAAATCTGCAGTCATTAAACCTACGCTGCGCGACGACCTGATTGACATAGTTAAGTACTAGTTTTTACGCTATAATGATCAAAATATTAGGACTTTACCTATGAAAATGGCAATTTATAAAACTGCACTCTTTAGACTGTGATATATCTGATTAATTTATAAATATAAGTTAAAATAAATTATATATTTAGGACATATTTTCCCGTTTTGAAATTAGTAATTTATTAGTCCTATTGGGTTTGGTTTTGGCTTTTTAAAATATTCAGAAATGATTATCATCACTGCTTACTATCAGATGGGGTCGCGGTTGATCTCAGCTGATTTATATCATTTAAAAAAGAAAGGTGAACAGTAATTTCATGGGGTCAGAGCCGCGGACGGCAGGTAGTATCACAATAATTTATACATATTTTTGCATAAAATCTAAGAAACCACATGTTTCATTTTAAAATGGGAATAAGGTTATTCCCATTTAAATATATATTTAAATGGGAATAACCTGCCTTAAATATATATATTTTTTTAAACTTATGATTTCAAATCAATATTACAGTTTTCGTTTTTAAAACGAAAATATGATATTAAAATGTATATTTATCTATATATATAAAAATGAATGCCTATTTCCTTGGTCGCCTGGACCGATTTCGCTTATTTTTTTTTGTTGTGTTTGTTATTGTCAGGAGAAGGTTCTTACGGAAAAAAAATAAAAATTAGGGTAGTGAGTGTAGGGTAGAGTAAGGCAGAGTAGGGTAGAGTAGGGTAGAATAGAGTAGAGTAGGGTAGAGTAGGGTAGAGTAGGGTAGAGTAGGGTAGAGTAGGGTAGAGTAGGATAGAGTAGGATAGAGTAGGATGGAGTAGGGTAGAGTAGGGTAGAGTTGGGTATAGTAGGGTAGAGTAGGGTATAGTAGGGTAGAGTAGGGTAAAGTAGGGTGGAGTGCAAAAAGTGTAGCAGGGAAGAGCGGGAGCGAAGCCATGCGGGCAAAAGCTAGTAATAGATAAATATTATACATATACTTCTCTGTCTGCCTGCCTGCCAGCTACCTAGCCTTCATCGCAAGAGTGAAGAGGCATTTGGTAGACTGGCTTATAATGTGTGCATGTAGACTTTATTCATCTCTTTATATCAGGCCACAAAGAAGTCAAAAGCAAAAAATTCTTAATGTGCTAATTTAACAGTCTGTCTAACAAGTTAAACGACTTGGGTAATTATTAGGATTTAATGAAATCTCATTAGGTCAACACGGGTTCAATAATCAAGGTTGATTAAGAGATAGAGATCATTGTTTACTAACAGAAAAACCTTATAAAAAGTACCGAATATAAGTATTTTTTAAATGATTCAATATTATACAAAATTCCCAAGTCGGTTGACTTATTAGACAGACTATAATCAATTTTATTTGTATAGCCTAGCTACATTTTGTTCAGTTAGCATTTTTATTTATTGATTTTTGTCCTGTACGAGTCACAAATATTTATCTTTATTTTTATTTTTTATATTATTAAACGATTCTTAATAAACATTTCTTTTTCTTTATGCATCTGCCATGTTTTCTCTTCACCACACTTGGTTGACTGGTAGAGAATGACTAAGGTATTAAGCCCGCTTGTGTACCTTTGTGTTGCACGAAGTTTTAATAAATTCTTCCATAAATCTCATTGCTCCTATTAAGGTGAATATGAAAGATAAAATTAGTTTTTCGAATAACCTTTTAATTGGGGTTCAGCAATTTGTTTTGTGTATAAGGTGAAACCCAGATTTCTAAGATTCAGTACCGAAGTGTGCTCGAAGAACCTATTATCATGAAAAATAAGCTTACGCCTGTCCGTCGCAATAATAAATCTTTTTAAATGGAGTTGGTAGCTAGATTTCGTAGTATTACTTATATCTAGTACTAGCTTTTGCTCGCGGTTTCGCCTGCGTACATGAAATATCGCCTATGTCACTCAGGAATAAAGCAGCGTTCTATCGGTAAAAATTTTTAGCAATCGGATCAGTACTTCCAGAGGTTATCGCCTACAAACAAAAAACTGGGCAATTGCGAGTCGGACTCGCGCACTGATGGTGCCGTGCAAACTACAATTCCCAAATCGAAGATTTTTCGGAATTGCAATTTTTTTTGACGTAGGTAACAACAAAACTGTTTTCAGATTTTTTCCTATATCTGTGCTATAAGACCTTGCTTTGTGCCAAATTTTAAGATTCTGGGTCAACGGAAAGTACCCTATGAATTTCGATCTTTGGGAGTAACAAAATATACGTTTTTTTGCGACATAAACGGCCGTATCTTTTTTATACCTTAACTTAGAAGTTTGATTTTTTCAAAGCTTGAAAGGGACTGTAGACCTGAGTATATGGTTTAATTTCAACTCGATACCTCCACGCGTTCTCGAGATGAAGTGTCTTGACAGGCAGACAGACAGATGGACGGACAACAAAGTGATCCTATAAGGGTTCCGTTTTTCCCTTTTGAGGTACGGAACCCTAAAAAAGAAAAGAAAAGGAGAAAAGATGTTTTGAATGTAGTAGGTATGGAACCTTATGTGCATGAGTTTATCTCGCACTTAACCGGTAATCCGGTATATTCATAATAATTATGTTACGTAAGCAACTAAAAAAATCAAGGATTGTTTCATACCAAATATTCTAGATGGCACTTATGAATAACTTTTAGGTACAGAACCCTTAATGACAGCTAATGAATTCATAATTAATTAAACTTCGTACTTTAGTGATGTGGCACTTGTGGCAACCCATTTGAATGAACGATATGAACGAACGAGTTGAAGTAAATAAGAAATAACCACAGCTTAAACACAGACTACAATGCATATTATTAACCTAAAGACGAAATTGCGGCCCTAAACAAAAATGAAATATATTACGAGCGAATACGGTCCGTTTATCATACAGTGAAATCCACTCTGTATTTGTGAAACAGACCTTATACATATGACCATATGGTTTGTTTTACATTGTTGTAATTTGTTAAGGTGAGTGACACCATCGCGTATGGTAATAGAGGGTTGTGTGATTTGCGCTCATGAGATTCAATTTCACGCACCTGTATGATTGACGGGGACATTATGCAGGTGTTCAACCCTCCACATAATTTACTATTTTATCATTTCTGAGGATGTCGTTTGTTTCGCAAAGAGAATTATATTTAATGTGAGGAAAAATTTTAAGGTAAAGAAAAAAGTTAAGAGTGTGAGGCTTATCAGTGCCTGCAAATTGCTGGAGTCTACTAAGGGGGGTCGTAGTGACTTTATCATGTCCAACATTATTTAGGTAAATCGAGGAGTTTTCACCCGCGGGACGTTGTCGAGTTTCCTGCGAGTTTTCCTCGAAGGTATTATTTCCCTACGCTTAGAGATAGGGACGTCATCGTCTACTTAGATTGTTCCTTTTTTTTAATTAGAAAAAAGATCTTTGAAGCCAAGATTAGTTTTTAGGGTTCCGTAATTAAATGGTCCAAATGGAACTCTATTACTCTAGTTCATCTGTCATAAGAGTCTGAGCAGCTAAATAAATTCAAAAATATAAATAAAAATCTAGCTTTTGCCCGTAGCTTCGCCACAGCTTTCTATAGGTGAAGAAATTTTCGAAATCGGACCAGTACTTCCAGAGATTACCTCCTACAAACAAAAAAAAACAAACTACCTCTTTACAGATAATATTATTGTACTCGTAGATGGATCCTCCCACTCTGGGTGGGCCACGACGAGCAATGGGTAACTAGCCAACTGTCCGTCAAGGACTTCAAAGAGATTTTAGTGAAACATAAGCAGGCATTGGACCTGCCGGACCCAATGCCTGCTTATGTTTCACTAAAATCTCTTTGGGCAGCGGTACGAAGCGTTCGAAGGACCTACCTAGTGCCGGATTTAAGCATAGGCAACATAAGTAGTTGCCTATGGGCCACCACCACAAGGAGGCCGCCACCACACCACAAAAAAAGATCGACAATTGCTCAGTAGAAACAAAAATTGATGACTTTTGTTATAAATAGTTAGACGAAAATCTTTTTTTTTTTTTTGAACTGTATATGTTTACATTTCTTCAGAAAGTCTGCGAGATCGAGCAGCACGAAATATAAACACAAAAATGGCGCCTTTCGCACACCACCGCGCCGCTCTTGACCAATAGCAGCAAAAACGATTTGAAGGCCGCCATATGCTCTGCCTATGGGCCGCCGAAGTCTAAATCCTGCGCTGGACCTACCATGACCCTAGATCGCAATCGGCAACTGGAGGAACATGGGTGGATTTAAGTAAAAAAAAGTTTGTAAAAGTCTGACACACCTTCCCGCACCACACAGAACAAGAGAAGTTATTTAATTATTAACATAAAAAAAGCAAGCATAAATTATATGAAAATGCTTCTTTTTATTTACAAAACAGGCTTATCTCAATTTACAGTTCTCAGACACGGATTACGAATAATTACAACTTAAATAATATGACAGCGTTAGTATTATTCATTCTTTACATAAATGTGCTAAGAATTAAGTTTTAATTCGCAGTAAGCTGTGCTAACTATCGCGCGTGATATATAGGCTACAATTTTGAATATTAATGGCGGTGTTTACGTAGGTATATGAAGATACTTTATTTTCATAACAGATCTTATTGTCTTTGTGTATTATACACGGTGTCTTTAATATCGACGCACAAACGAATACCAGGGATCCAGTACATAATTCTGGACCCCCAGTGGTGGAATTTTTCGTCGGCTATTTCTTAATTTAAAAAAAAAATCTGTAATTTTTTAAATTTACTTTGTAAAATCGTTATTCTAACCAACCCCGATGATATTTTAAGTAAATAAACAAAATAATAATAATAAAAAAAATCATCGGGGTAGATATCTAGATTATTTAATATTTTTTATTAGTAGGTACTTATTATAGTGAGTATTTCAATAGTAACGTGTGTACCTACCTAGTTAATATTGTTTAGTAGGAGTAAAAATACTTATTTTATTAATATTTGCATGCCACTTAGTGTGGCAGGACACAGATATACCTATATAAAATTTTGTAACAATTAAAATGTACCTGTGTGTACAAATAAACGTTTTGTATTTGTATTTGTATAGATAAAATCGTTATTCTAATCAAGCCCATGACTTTTTTAATTTTAAGTGTTTCATTCAATTTTTTTTTAAATGGTAGAATAACGATTTTATACAATTTAAATAAAAAATAAAAACAGGAAAAAAACGACAAACATTTCCACCTCTGGGGGGTCCAGAATGATGTACTGTATCCATGGTATTCGTTTGTGCGTCAATGTCAAAGACACCCTGTATAATCTTCAGTACATGTGTTTGTCACCTAATTCATCCTAAACGGCTTGACCCATTTGGTTGAATTTTTTTACGTATATTTAAGAGGGTCTCTGAATGGTTTGAAAATAAAATTGGACCCAGTAGATGGCACTGCAATCGGGTTTACGGTAAGGCAACTCTAAAGGGACCGCTAGTGTAAGTACCGACAGTCACCGACATAAAGGTACTTTATTCCTTAGTGACTTAGGCTTTATGTATGCGGGCGAAGCCGCGGGCAGAAGCTAGTTTAATAATAATTGTCTTTGCAATTCTCGGCTTTTCTCTGCTATAATATGAAAAAGTCGGGACGCTGATATTACTGATGGCGCAGTAGTTAAGCGATTAGCTATTGCCTTGCGTGTCGTGGGTTCGATTTACCGCACGGAACCAATATTTGTATGTTCTAAAGATAAATGTCCCGGTTCTTGTGTATGTGAGTTTACTTAAAAAACAAACAAACGAAACGAATAAACGTTTTTTTTTTACTTATTTGTGAACGCACACACGATACAGAAGCTATTATAAGTATGGAGAAACGTTTTATTAAAAAAAATGTTATGCACCTAAACCTTCTTCATGAATCACTGTCTTTAGTTTTGAATTTATCGTAAACAGATAGACAGAGTTTGTTTTGCAATATCTACAGATAACATTTGTTTAGACTACGTCATGAAAGTTGATACTAAATTCTCATGTTTCATACTACATAAGCCAAATTTCATGAGAGCAGTGGCCTAGTGGCAGCGGCCTCGATTTCAAACCCAGGCAGGCCTTCTTTGTGTAGTTTATTTAATCACTATTGCTCACAAAACGGTGAAGGAAAATATCATGAGGAAACCGGCATGTCCTAGAAGCAAAACTTTTTCCCAAATTCACCTCTTAAGGGGCCGGCGGAGGATGAATTTCCATACAAACGTAATACCACGCTCATTTGCAGTTGGAGCATATTTCCAACATATTATGTTGATATTTGGTTATAGACAATATTTATCTAGGTTCCTACGTCTTTCTTTTTTAAAAAAACAAAAAGAAATTTAAGCAAATTGTATTTCGCACTTTTTTATAGCGTAAATGGCAAAACATGCCATTTGGCTTTTCATGTATTAAAAATAACAATATTTCTAATATTCTCGACGTAGGAACCTAGATAAATATTGTCTTTAACCGAATATCATCATAATATGTTGGATATATGCTCCAACTGCAAATGAGCGTGGTATTACGTTTGTATGGAAATTCATCCTCCGCCGGCCCCTTAAGGCCTAAAAAGTGTGGCCGAAAAGTGCCTTAAAACAGTGACTTTCTGGGCCTACTCCTCGGTAACGGCCAAGTTAATAGGTTTGAAAAAAATATATGTTTATTATAGATTCATGAACAACATTGATTTTTTCGTGCGATTAATACTTTTGTCAAAAAAAAAATTACATACAACAATATCACATTCGCAACTTTTCCCTACTCCTTCGAAACGGCTTGGATCTTTAGAAACGTTTTTACACATAAAAATCGGTGGTTAAATATTGTTCAAAGTGAAAATTGCATATGTAAATCAATCAATATTTCGCATAGAAAATGGATTTAAAAGTTAACGGGGCTCTGTCCGGGCGTAGCTGGCCGCAAACAAATGCACAGATAGTCCTACTGTCGCCTAGACGGGTACGAGAGTAGTGACCATTTAATTTCGGCCAGATGGTTCAAGGGGCTATAAGCCTTAAGGGGATGAAAACTTGGGGTTCTGAAACGAAAGGCAAAGACTGAACATAGGTGTGGTTTTAGTCAATAAAAGTCTGCGGCCTACCGCTCCGCCATAGAGCGCGAGAGACATGGAACACCGCGCGTGCGTTCACGTACATCGAAGGACTGGAACAATTTGCGGTCTTCCCGTCCGATTAATGTTTAGGCGTCTTCAAGGCTAGAGTGAAAGGCTCTACCTCACCAGCAACGATAGCATCATTGCCTACCATCAGGCGGGATTGCAGTCAAGCACTAGTTTATAAGGAACTAGCATTTGCCCACGGCTTCGCCAGCGTATATAAAATATAGCCTATGTCACTCAGAATTTACCCGTTGTGTGTCTAAACGTGGATCCACGCGAGACACAATGGCTTTTTAATTGTGTCTCTAATTACGGCACACGAGAGGTTAAGCAGCTTCCTATCGGTGAAAAAAGTTTTAGTAATCAGACCAGTACTTACTTCCAGAGAAAAAACAAACTTTACCTCTTTATAATATTAGTGTATATATAAAGAGAGGTTCAAAGTTTGTATGAAGAAACCTACTTACGCACGAGCGAACCCGCTGGAAGATACTAGTAGTGCATTAAGCGAAGTTGTAAAATTAACAAATATTAAATTCCGCTCAACGTTTGTTTTAAAATAACTTGTCGTTTTGTTTAATTTGCATGATTGATTGAGGTTACCGATTGTGTAATGCTCTCACCTCATATTGTGCTAGTAAGCTGTTGATTGATTGTGTTTTATTGTATATATGTTTATTTTTATATATGACGCCATTACTTTGTGATGATCAAACACTAAAAGTATGAAGAAATTGCACTCTTCTTCAATTTATATCATTTTCCGTGTGTTAACTCCGTGTCATAAAATGATTATCTATATTTTATAAGACAAATTAGGGGATTTGGTAACTAAAATAATATCTAACAACCGCAAGTGACCATGTTCAAGGTAAAGCTGTGTTTGTCGTGGATTGGTCACCCTATGTAGGTGTAGGTACATTCTGAAGAACACTTAAAGCCAGTATTTTTTTTTCTATAAACATAAAATTATTTCCAAAAATCAAAGCCGTTTGGAAGGAGTGGGGAAAACAAGCGAAAAAATATCATGCTGTAATTTTTTTTTAGGAAAAGTATTCTGCCCCTGATAGTTAAAAAGACGTATCTAACAAAAAGTAAAAACGGAGAAAAAAAATGTTTTAATGAATGAAACGGGAAATTGTTTGCTGTCTTTGAGTAAATTTAAATAGTTAAATAATAATACATATTAAAAGTTGAAAATAAAGCCGAATATAATGAGCTTTAACTTGGTTTAATAATAATAATATGAAACTCAAATCAAATTTGGAAAAAATTTTAGATGCGTCTTTTTTACTAACGGGGGCAGTATTAGTCTTGCGAGAAAATCATAATTATGTTAATAATGTTGCATACATGAATGTATAATAAACTTATTGTTTTCAAACCTATTGGCCTAGTCGTCACCGAGGTTTCAGAATGTCACTGTTTTATGGCACTGCTCTAGAGTTAGGGCCTTAAATTTAAAGGGGAGTTACTCTCAGATGCGGGACGCGGTCAGCAGACAGTGGGCCAACACTAGTTCCGGGCAGCAGAAGTCACACTGCTCTCGAAGGTCCCGACACAAGTGTTTTAGAAAACACCGAGGTGGTTTTGGTCAGTAAAGGTCTTGTAAGAACACCAACATTTAATTTATTAAAAATATAATATATTTTTTGTATACATTTTTTTTTATTTTTATTTTTCGATGGGAAAAATCATCTTATGACAACCCCCGCTCTTGGGTGGAGCGGGAGATAGTGTCAGACTCTTACTGACTAAAAAACCCATCCCGTTCCTTCAAGCCTTTATACCGGGGCTCGAGCGCCCTTTCGGATTACCCTGGCCCCAGTAGGCTTCGACCCGGCTGGGCCCCTGCTGTTGCTGACAACTCCTTGAGGCGCGCGGGAACAACGCGCGCCGTCGACGACTTGGGCTTGGTCCGGTCGGTTACCGGACGGCCGGACAGCGAGCTACCCATTGCTCACTATACCTAACAACAGTAGCTCTAAGTACTATCAAATGTCAAAACACGAATAAAGAAACGTCCCACTAGTGTGTTTGCTCTTCTTAAAAAACGTCTTTTATTAAACTCCCCGTTCTGCTACGTCGTGAACCAGCGTCCACATCTGTAAAGTCTGCCAGACCTCTTTGTCTTAAAAGAGCAGGCTTAATAAAATAAAATAATTCTTAAAGAGTTTCATTGACGACAGAAAACGGATGGGGAAGTTCACTGCGCGGCTAAGACACTGTCTGTACTCGTTGATCGCAGCCTCTGCTACGTTTCGAACTCCTATTAAAATCTCCAATATAAAAGTGTGGGAGCCGAAGTCAAAAACCAAATATGTTATTTCAATCGGAAGTTCCTATTAATCGGACTTGGAGCCATAGCATCGTAACATTGCAGAAGATCTACAAATGACAACCAACGCCTGTGATAATGAGCTTTTCGAAGTATAGAGAAAAGGAGGGGTCTAGTCTTGTCATGGATAGTCCCATCGCAGAACCGACCCTGGCAAGCAATCTAAGCTTCTAAGTCAGGTTCAAATTCAGGTCTTCATAATCTACTCATCAAAACAAAAAAGAAATGACTAAAAGTTATTTCAAACCATATTTTATTAATAAACATCGTCCATTTTGCAGCCATTAAAAAACGATTCATTATAAAGTACTTGTACAAGCACTTCAATACCAAAAAATGAGCCCAGCAACACAAATACATTGAATAAGAACTGTAGTATTCTACGCATACTGTAGTGCCCAAAAATAAGCCCAGTAACACAGATGCATTATATAAGAACTGTAGTATTCTACGAGTACGTACACTGTAGTGCCCAAAAAATGAGCCCAGGGCCTCAAGTCTGCTATTACAATAGTATCACAATGGTCTATCATTGATGTCATAATTGTCGATTTTGACAAGTTTGGTAATCTACTAATATAATGGCGTCATTATGACTTTCCAATGGTCAACCACTGACACTCCATTGAAAAAAGTGACATAGAATGGTAATCTCGTACATATTGACAAATGAATATTTGACGTTTGCGGTAATCTGCTAAAACTTTGACAGTTTATTTGATCAGTGTTTTACCATTAGAACGTTATTGTGCAGTTATTGTTTTTAATATGCTCGAAATTATCATTCTACCACAATTCTATTACAAGACCAGTGACCGATCAATGATCGATCATTATGAATTAGCAGATTACAAACTTTTAGCAAAATGACAATGGGATCGTGTTGGAATGATGAATTTATAAAAATAGCAGACTTGGGGCCCAGTTCCGATGAATAAGTTCCATCTATTTGTAACGGCAATAGACGTACATAAACGTCATTCGAGTAACAGATGTACGTATAAATTGGGCTTTGGGTAGAATTATCGTTATTGCTACCATATTGCATAGTCCTTTACCAGATAAACTTGTAAACGTGTTCTGTAACGAATCGTGAATAGCCAGCAATTGTCGGCGCGACTATCTCGCAACAAAACTGTATGAGAAAATAATGTTTGAATGAAGTGCTATTGTTATGGCAGACTGAACAAAGAAATTCCCGACGAAGTGCTTCGGGCGAACGTTTGTTGTACCAGAATTACTTTTTGTTTGAACTCCATTCATCAGTTCGCCATGGTGTCTGCTATGAGTAATTTGAGGAGCAGCTCATGTTAAAATGGTTACACAGGTTGACTTTTAATTTATTGTTAGTTTTTCAGGGGGTGAATGTACCTACTCATAAATGTAAAATGTTATACGCGATTTTTGTACGCGTAACTAGATAAAATTATAGGAAAGCTGGTTCTTTGCCATTTTTGGGTAGGTCCCATAGTTGAGCTTGCAGGTACAGAGCTTAGTCATTGCAAACCGCCTCGTCGCGCGCCTAACACGGGTGGGGCCGGAACTTTCGGACGGTCAGTTCGGCTTTCGCAGGATGCGCTCTACGGTGGACGCCATCATGCGCGTGCGAGCCCTCACGACGGGGGATGCGGTGTCCCGGGGCAGATGTGTCGTGGCAGTGTCCTTGGACATTGCCAACGCGTTCAATTCCCTGCCCTGGAGTACGATCCGGAGGGCACTCCGGTACCACCGGGTGCCCGAATACCTCTGTCGAGTGGTCGAGGCCTATCTGTCGGAAAGATTTATAGTCTACCCCGGTCACCAGGGAGACTGGAAACGTCGAGAGATGTCGTGCGGTGTTCCGCAGGGGTCGGTACTAGGGCCACCCTTGTGGAACATCGGGTACGATTACGTGCTGCGCGGCGACTTCCCTGACGGGGTCAGCGTGGTTTGCTACGCAGACGACACGCTGGTTCTAGCGCAGGGAGAGTCGTACCAGGCGGCGGTCGCTCAAGCGACACGCGGGGTTGCGATGGTCGTTGATAGGATCCAGGAGTTGGGACTCGAGGTGGCGCTTCACAAATCCGAGGCGATGTGTTTCCACGGTCGCCAGCCTCGGAACGCGCCGCCATTGAGTTCCCAACTAACGGTAGGAGGAGTTCACATCGGTGTCGGTTCGACGATGAAGTACCTGGGACTCGTCCTCGACAGCCGGTGGAATTTCGTGGAGCACTTCCGACGTCTGGCTCCCAAACTCAACCGGGCTGGGGCTGCGCTCAAGCGGCTCCTGCCCAACCTTGGGGGTCCAGACGCCTCCTGCCGGAGGCTCTACGCGGGGATCGTTCGGTCCATGGCCCTCTACGGGGCGCCGGTGTGGGCGCCGTCGCTGAAAAAGCAACCGGCGGCCATACTGAACGCCTGCCAGAGCGTCATGGCGATAAGGATGGTGCGGGGATACTGCACGGTCTCCCGCGAAGCGGCGAGCCTTCTGGCTGGCCTACCACCGTGGGATCTGGAGGCAACAGTCCTTGCACACATGCACGATATGCGCGTGGAGATGCAACGCCGGGGTGAAAGTCCGCCGCCGCGACAGGTCACGGCATGGCGGACAGAGCTCCGGCGGGATCTCATGGTGAAATGGCGTCAGCGACTATCGCAACCCAGTGCTGGGCACGCCACAATCATGGCGGTAAGTCCCCTCTTTGAGGCGTGGCTGGAAAGACCTCACGGCGTCCTTACCTTCCGCATGACGCAGGTCCTCACCGGACATGGTTCGTTCGGGAGTTTCCTGCACCGGATTCGTGCGGAAGTGACGCCCGGGTGTCGCCACTGTGCGGAATGCCCGGAGGACACGGTGGAGCACACAGTCGAGGTGTGCCCTGCTTGGGCGGAACATCGCCGTGCCCTCGTGGGGGCGATCGGCGGCGGAGACCTCTCGCGCCGGGCCTTGGTTGAGGCCATGGTCCGGAGCGAGGAGGAGTGGCAGGCGGTCGCCGACTTCTGCGAAGCAGTAATGCTCGCAAAGGAGGAGGCCGAACGCATCAGGCAACGGCGTTATCATCGCCGCCGCCGCCGCCGCCGGGATTCTGATCCTGATTTCCGGCCACCGTAGGCGCGGGCTTGCGGACGGTGAGCAATGGGTAGCTCGCTGTCCGGCCGTCCGGTAACTGTCCGGACCAAGCCCAAGTCGTCGACGGCGCGCACTGTTCCCGCGCGCCTCAAGGAGTTGTCAGCAACAGCAGGGACCCAGCCGGGTCGAAGCCTACTGGGGCCAGGGTTATCCGAAAGGGCGCTCGAGCCCCGGTATGAAGGCTAGAAGGAACGGGGTGGGTCTTTTAGTCAGTAAGAGTCTGACACTATCTCCCGCTCCGCCCAAGAGCAGGGGATGTCAATGCATGATTTTTTCCCACCATAAAAAAAAAAAAAAAAAAAAAAAAAAGGTACAGAGCTTACAAGAAGAAATCATCATAAGACCTCACCCGCTTTGGGTGGAGTGGGAAGGGTTGTCAGACTTTTACTGAATGTTCGATTTATTTATTTTCGATTTTTTGTTCTGCTACATGGCGGTTTTATTCACCATTTTGAGAGCAATGGTGATGAAAATAAATTATAGAAGATAAAGCGCCTGCCTGGTTTACAACTTGTAAGAGGGAACAATTAAATATCTGCATAATAGGACCTCTTTGTATCTCTTACAATCCATAATAATAATCTTATGTAACATAGTAAAAGATGGCTTTGTTAATTTAGAATTTCACTTATATTTTAATGGCAAAGTAAATAAAATCCGTGTATAGTCGTCAGTTACGCGGAAAATGTCAAGTCTCTCAAACGAGTCATACGCCAACTTTATTTTATCGCACACGAGTTCAGGGCGTTACTTTAATTGTGGCCGACATTCGTCGACTTAATGCGCATTAATGTGAGTGGGAAAGTTATCTTAATTAAACAAAGCTCAGCCGAGGACGTTTGTTTGTCGCGCAGCTTGTAAACACATGCCGCTCGGCGATGCTCGGCAATACTCGGCAATCGACTGCGTTACGACGAGGATATCATAAGAAAGGCCCCCTCACGGATTACGGCCATGTTACCCCCATCAGACTGTGTCCTCTAATCATAATCTCAGAATTCATTTCACTGAGCGCATTCCATTTTTAACATTTAACAAAACCCTAGCGTTTTGGGGCCCGATTTCCTCTAAGAATTTGCGGAGGGTCCCAGCTGAATATCCGCATTTTTTCTAAACAATGGGGCTGTCCTCGTACTACGTTGGATTATGTGAAAATTTCACGAGGAATTTCCGTGAGATTCCCTTGAATGGTTGAATGTGAGTGAAATTCTCCCGAGTTCAATACATTCGAATATCCTTTTGAGATTGGAGTGACAAAGCGTATTGTTACAGACGAGAGGTTTCTATCTCGTGCCGTTTTGTCGCGACGACTCGCCTAGTTATTGTCTTCATCTGCTGGCTGCATTAAGTGATAAGCTTTTGTGTTAAATAAGTGTGAGATACGTGAGACATGACCTTTTATGTAACGAGACATCTCGTATGCATGGAAATAAATAGCTTCTCGCTTTCACACCAGCTAATTTACGACAGCGCGAAAATATTTTGTCAACATTGCGCTTTCGTAAATTGGAGGTGAAGTAAATGCATAATGCATGTATTCAAAATCTGTGTAGGTAAGTATAGTTAACTAGCTTTAGCCCGCAGTTTCGCCCGCGTACATAAAATATAGCCTATGTCACTTAGAAATAAAGCAGCTTTCTATCGGTGAAAAAATTTTAGCAGGAGAATCCAGAAGGACCAAATTATACCTACATTAAAAAAAAAATTGGTCTAGGCATTTTGGAGGAGTTCAGTTACACACACAGTGACACGAGATTTATTTATAGAGGTTTAATTTGAAAAAAAAATTGTAAACTAAGACGACAGTGTCATCATCGTACAGAGAGCCCTAGTTTGGGAGAAAGGATTCATAAATGGTCTGGTTACTGTCAAAACAAAAAACTAAGCTAAATTAGCCATGAGTTGGCATGCAAATGAAATATTGAAATGTGACATACTAGCTTTTGCCTGCATTTTCACCCGCGAATAATAAAGCAGCATTCTATCGGTGAAAAAATTTTTAGTGATTACCTCCTGCAAACAAAAAATATAAAAACAAGAAAAAAGCAAACTTTACCTCTTTATAATATGTATTGGTGTAGAAACTTTACAAAATGTATCACAAAATATACTGTTTTTGCTATACCCGTAATCCCATATGTATCTACAAATAAATGTAACCATTTTGTCTTGCAACAATAAAACAAGTATCATTTACTCTACACATTTTTTTAAATAGTCCTTTTTAAAAAACTACAGCTAACCGTTAATTTATTATTCCAAACGAAACCACGACTAACGAACGTTAATTAGTATAAATTAATTTAGTCATCAAATATTCCAGAGCCTTCATGTAGCTCTGAATGTGCCACGAGCTCATGGAAACAGAAAGTTCTAAATGCGAAAGGCTCACAATATAGTAATCATATAGGTATAAAAGGAGAAACTGACAAGTGGCGGCAGTACCTGAAAAGTTGAAGGGGAATCGTTTGTCTTGGTATGGTTAAGTAAAGAGGAGGGATGAAATGCATGTTACTAAAAGAGTTATGAGTCTACATGAGGATGGGTGGAGAGGGAGAGCAAAAAAAGATGGATGGATTATGTAAAGGGAGATATGAAAGAATGGAAGAAAAAAACGTGTTGCACCGACCCCAAATAAGATGGGAGAAGGGCAGGAAGATGATGAAAAGGAGAAACTGACAGACTAACGTGCAAGAATGTGTTTTCCTTATTAAGCATTGTTCGTGCGAGCGGCAATGGCGTTCTGGCGGGTATTGCTGATAAAGATTGCCCTATACTAAGTCATCAAATTAGGGTGCTGATGAAATAGAAATATAGAAGAAACTTTAAATCCCTTTTTAATCTTTTAATTTACTAACAACTAGATGATAAGTTTTCTATTATTTTAACACAGCCGAAAGCACTGGGTATAGAAGAGTGGATTTTTAAACAAGGCTTCTTTTTATGACGTAGGTGCGCACTAAGGAACGGGTTTTCAAAATTCAGGCTCTAAGGGGATGAAATGGGATCTAAAGTTTGTATGGATAAACTTATTCTCACGCGGGTGAAGCCGCTGGCAGAAGATAGTATAAAAAAAAGGAGAAACTGACAGACTGACAAATTAAAGCACAACCGAAACTACCTACTGGGACTGGGAAAGTGACATTTAGCGCGAGGCTCCCTATTGTCACGTGGGCGAGCACTAAGAAGGGATTTAGAAAACTCAACCTATAAGATGGCCAATTAAGTATTCCGTGGGTACTTTTTTTAAATCTTTTTTTGTACCCTTTCAATCGTGGAAATTACAGACACAATAGAAAGACAATAGGTGCGCGAACGCCGGCGTTCGCTTGGGGTTTAATGAATAAAATAAAATATGTAAAAATACATTTAACAGTATTATACTATGAATTTTATCCATTAACGATTTTAAATGATCGCTCAATTAATCTCCCATGTTTGTCATTAGTCCAATACCATATTTGTCAAAACTTATTATGTTTACATTATCGTGGGTACTTGAAACTTAGCATATATAGTTAAAGGTTGTCATTATCGTAATCGTCTTATGGGAGTAATTTTGTTTTTCAGATTCTTATTTCTGGGGACTTTTCAACTGTCAAATGAATACCAGTGGTCCACTTTAGAAAACGCATCTTCTTCTTTTTATAATGTAGAAAAGAGTCGAAAGGAACTTGAAACTTGGCACAAATTCTAACTTGATATAGATGTTCTGAGTCTGGGACTCTGGGTGTCTTGTGTATGAATAGTAAAGACTGTCATTATAAGTTTTCCTAAACTAACCTCAAAAGACGGTTGCGGGGTCTTAAAGATTTTTGTAGTCACTAAGTATTTTGTATAAACTCCGCCCGGGATCAAACCTTTATTTACGTTACGTGGCCTCGTAACAGAGGTTTTATTTTTATTTATTTTAATATAAAAAAAAAAACTATTCAAGATTTTTGTTTTTGCGAGGACCTTTTAAAAAAACTGGGCAAGTGCGAGTCGTACTCGCGCCCTGAAGGTTCCGAATTGCAAACTTTTCTCGAAGATTTTTCCGAATTGCAATTTTTTTTTTGTGACGTAGGTAACGACAAATTTACTGTATTCAGATTTTTTTCCTATACCTATCTGTGCTATAAGACCTTGTTTTGTGCCAAATTTCAAAATTCTGGGTCACCGGGAGGTACCCTACGAATTTCGATCTTTGAGAGTATCAAAATATACGTTTTTTTGCGATATAAACGGTCGTATCTTTTTTATTCGTTAACTTTGATGTTTGATTTTTTCACAGCTTAAAGGGACTGCAGACCTGAGTATATGGTTTTAATTTCAACTCGATACCTCCACGCGTTGTCGAGATAAAGGGTCTTGACAGACAGACAGACAAACAGACGGACAGACAACAAAGTGATATGATCTCGTTTGTACATACACGTTTGAAATCGTAAGTTAGCATCAGATTTGAGATATTTTTCTTTTGAGATAATATTTTTTTTATTGTTTTGATTTTTGCCTGTCGATTGTTCATATAGTCAGTTTTATTAAAATACTGTTTCATGTTTTTTTTTGTATTTATATTTGTGGGTTTCCAGAGGTTTAAAAAAGTTCAAAATGTGTACTACCTGGCCATAGGAAAATATTTTCGAGAACGAAGACGCGTGTAAAACGCTAGTCATTATTGTTATATATTCGTAACAATGTAACGAACATTTGCAACAGTTTGTGTTATTGTAATAAGTTCTTGAAGTTCGAAGAATAGTCAAGAATAGTCTTGTCCAACAATATACCTATTCTAAGATCCTATTGTCAAGAGGGGTGAACATGTTTCTACGATAGGAATAGGACAGAAGTATTACTTTGTCAAGTTATATCTCATTGGTTGAGCGATTGGATGCTGCTCTGCGTGCCGTGAGTTCGATTCCCGCATGGAACAAATAGTGGTGTGGCCTACAGATAGACGTTCGGTTTTTATGTAAGGTTCGTAAACGCGCCCGCCAAGGAGTTACCCGTAGTTTGGGCCAACATTTTTTTCGTAATGGTTAAGCTCGCGTTTAAACATTAACTCACCTGATCATAAGCGATGATGAGGCCGACGTTGAAACACGCTTGCCTAGAAGCAGTCTATTTACTCTTGACTTAAAGAACCCTAGGTTATAGCTATCAGGAAACATAGACTCCGGCAGGGAATTCCACTCCTTAGCTGTACGCATAATGAACGTGTTCCCAAAACACTTTGTACGTATGGGTGGGATGTCCATAGAAAAGAAAAATAGAAATTAGACGCAGTTTTTAAAACCCAGTGAAGCAGTCGCAGATTTGGTTATTTTCAAAATTTAGATCAGTATGTAGTAAATCTCACGTTTAGCTGTTTCCTCATAGAGTAGATAAAGGTAGAACTACACTGCTCACACGTGTGCTACACACGCCGACCTGTGCGCATCGGTCTCCATTTATTTTGAAGACGGACGCGCCCAGATTGGCGTAACTAGACTTGTAAAGCTACTCTACATCCACGCCACGCGACGTCGTTCTACGTACAAAGCAGGCGTGGTTCACGTGTGCCTCGGTCTGTATGACGGAGGTATCAGTAGGTTTTAGTGTCGCCTACATACAGTTTTTTCTTACACTGCTTTCTAAAATTATGGAGACACTAGCGGTCGCCCGCGGCTCCGCCCGCATGGATGTCGGTTACCGCTGCAAAAAGCCTACCCAGGAAAGACACGGTCAACAAAATGATTCCCAGGTCAATTCACAGACACCGACACTAACATCGACGACGCAGTCATTATCCGCAGGCTGCATAGATTGTCTTTATGAGGATGTTAAAGTTGTTAATGATGAAAATATTTAAATGTAATTAATACAAAGTTTTCACTTCTGCCGGCAGCCCCGGAGTGCAACCCGTTGTTTTAGGATAGATAACTAAAGCGATTATTGTAGAGCTTCTCTATAAACAACATTTGACGTTAAATTATTTTCAGGTAACAAAATATACTGATGGTCGGGAGCCCCGACCCGTGATAGGGCAACGTACAGTTGCCCATGCGTAAAACATTCTTTTCGTAAATCAATTCCTACTAATTTGAATGTTTGGCCCTGGGATTTGTTTATCGTTAGTGCAAAAGAAATTTTTACTGGAAATTGGAGCCTTTTGAAGGGTATAGGCAAATCAGTAGGAATCATGGGTATTCTTGGTATATGAGCTAATTCACCAGCTGCAGGGCCGGTGATAATCTTCGCTACTATTAAATTATCTTTTAGCTCCTTTATAAGAAGTCTTGTGCCATTACACATGTTGGGGGGGCTTAAATTTCTGAGAAGCATTATCGGCGTGCCAACTTTTAACGACAGTTCATGAGGTGGTAGCCCAGCGGGGTTCAGAGAATTTAAAAATTCCTGGGGGTAGTGCACTGCGTCCTCGATGTTAGTGACGGTGTCTATGGATTTATAGCACTTAACTTCACCCGGTACTTTCTGCATAATTAAATTGTTTATTTCGTTGACTGTTTCATTCCTGGGAGAAACTATTGCTCTACAACACAGCCAACGAAAATCATTTTGATGTAAGTTTTCGATGTCAGGATATATAGCATCTATCAGACTATCTAAATTATGGACTATTTGGCCTAGAGACTCATCCAAAGTAACTGCATAATCGGTGCCCAAATTTAAAGATGGAAAAATTCCTTCTCCAAGTTTCAGCAGCTGTTGTGGAAAATTGCTATGCGTATTTCCATGTAGATGAGCTCTCATATTGGTGCGCAAATTCAAATGTTGAACAGATGTCCAAAGTTGAGACGATTTTAAACATGCCTTCATAATATCTGCTCGCGTACCTCTGTTGACGACTGGAAGTGTTTGTCGGAAATCTCCAGCAAATACAAAAGTGATACCACCCATGACATTAGCAGAGCTTCGGAGGTCTTTTAAAGTACGGTCCACGGCCTCCACATGAGCTCTATGACTCATGGTGCATTCATCCCATATTACCAACGACGCGTCTTGCAGTAACTTACCAAGAGGCCCATTTTTTCGAATAGAGCACGTAGACCGTTGATCTAAAGATACGGATAGCGGGAGTTTAAACGTAGAGTGAGCAGTTTTTCCTTCGTTCAAGAGAGTTGCAGCGATTCCTGACGAAGCAACTGCAATCGCTATCTTCCCTGATTGCCGTATCTTAGCAAGTATCAAATTTGCGAGAAAAGTCTTTCCGGTGCCTCCTGGTGCGTCCAAAAAAAATAATCTCCCCATGTTATTGTTCACGCTATCCACAATAGTCTCATAAGCATGTCTTTGGTCTGGTACTAATTTTGGCACATTGTCATTTACAAACGCTGTTAGATCATTTCTGTTATACTGTTGTACCATTGTGTCAATAGTATTATTCTGAGTACGAACGGGAGAAGGTAATCCAAAATCACTTAAATTTTTGTCGTTTAATTCTAGAAGTTTGTTTTCTATTTCAATTAATCCTTCATTATAAATGACTTCAGTGAAGGGTAAAGTGTTATCCTGATTTTGTTGTCTGATACGATGTCTTATATCTTCACAGAACTGATCTTTGAAAGTATCCCATAACTTCAATGGTTCCGATGGTTGACAAAATAAAAGTATGACTACGAACAACTCCCTTAGTTTTTTTGGACAATGTGATAACGAAGCTTCGCTTAAAGTGTTACCCCAATGGTCATCGTTTTCAAGTAAACCTCGGTCACGGCAAGCTGCTTGATACGTCTCTTTGACAATACCGTTTACAGTTTTAAGGTATGCAAATGAGGTCGGACCGCGTACGTGGTGCAGTAGAATCCTAAGATAAAAACACTCTGATTGTGATGGATGTATCCCGTAGACTCTACCTAAAGCGGCATCTTTTTTTATCCCCGGATGTCCAACTACATCTTCACCACGCCTCCTTCTAGTGAATTTATTATTTGCCCATGTATAGTATTGCGGAACTTCATGATACAGAAGAGTTTTCGCGAATTCATCTTCATTACAGAGAGCAAAAAATGCCAGCAATGTGGTATTGCGTGGGTTTTGGACAACTTGATGAGCTGTCCCTGGTGTAAAATACACTCTTTGACCGTTCTCTAGATGAACGGCCAAATGCACTACAGTAGGATGCCGGTCGTGAATGGGAAATTCAAATAAGCGCCAGACAGCTTCAGATGTGCTTATGTACCTGCCATTTAAATAGTTTTCGACCTCATCGTGTGGGTTTCTAAGGCTAAAAGTTGCCTGATCTGAACCTTTATTTATATACTTACATATATATTTAATGGCTTGGACAGAGTGGCAATACTCCACGTTTATATGAGCGTTAAAAGTCTTACATAGTAGCGGGGAGTATGGAACAATCCACCTATTATCTATCGTCACCATGTTGCCCCTGATTTGTAGCGTAGTGCTCCGACCGCCATTTCCTGTATCGCGCCTACGATAAACTGGATACCCATCCTCTCCGGTCTGGGTATCGTTCATGAAACGGCGAGGGTATTTTTTTGTGCAGACACCGTTCTTCATGCATGGTGCAGCTAAATTATGTTCTCCGCAGGGTCCATGTACCATATTTTTAGTTATAATGTCGTGTAGTACCGGATCAATTTCTTGATCGGGTAGCTCCGCAACTATGACACTGTCGATCTCATCTGGTTGTATTTTAGTTTCTAGCCAGAACAGCAAATGACAATGAGGTAAACCGCGCTTTTGCCACTCCACACTTGCCATATAACATTTTACTTTACCGAATATCTGTTCTTTGACAAATAATTTGATGAATTTCTTCATCTTTAAATGAAATACACGTGAAATTATGTCATGACGGTCGAAAGACCGTTGTCCTGGTAGCAGCTCCGCCTTAATTTCAGGCCATTCGGGGTTACATGTAAAAGTGACAAATAAGTCAGGTCTACCATAATTTCGGACGTACGTCATCGCGTCCTGCGTTTTCTCGTGCATGAAACGCGGAGAACCCGTAAATGACGATGGCAATATGACATGTTGACCGATATTTGATGGGTCAACATTTGCGTCATGATTTAAGGCATCTCTGAGATGAATGTAGTCATCAGCCCTCAGTCTTTGTTGATTCCGAGAAATTTAATTTAATCTTTCCGATATCATTTTCGCCATCATGTCAACGCAATATTGACTAAATAAGTCTCTGTAATAATGTAACGGATTAAAAGAGTTAGTTCTAAACATTAATCTAAATGCATAAAATTGCATACACGAAACAGTTTTATTACGCGCAGAACCCTGCTGAGGGATAGTCAAATAATAACCGTCTTCTCCTGTCACAAACATTATAGGATACTGTAGTGGATCATAGGACCGATGTAGCTCAGAAACTCTTTTGAGCTGTCCGTCTCTACCGTGTAAGACTATATCCCTGGGACCTTTATCTTCATCGACTAAGAGAACGGCTACTTCATTTACAGTAGGAGCATTATATCTGCCTCTGTGTGCTGTCTGTGGAGTGCGATCTGAATGAATAATTAACTTTAAATTATCTGAGGAGTTGAGTTCTAAGTTTTGTTTAAAACTTCGTATATATACGTTATGATTATTCAGAGCGGTCTGTAATTCGCGAATTAAATCCATTTTTAAGGTTGGTGCGATGCTTGATCGCAACGATAACTGGTCTGCATCCGAAATAAAATATATTTGCAAGAACTGTGGGTTTTGGCCTGATGATGGTAAAAGGCTACCAATGAGATGATATACCTGTCCTTCAATTTTAAAAGTGGGCATAAAATTACCTTCCCTGATTTCTTTTGCGCCAAAAGAAGTCATTTGAAAAAGACTATTGTATTTACGTATATTTGTTAAAAAATGACCAGATAATGGATGGTTATTAGTTAAAAGGTTTTTTATTGGTTGTGGCGGCTCCTGAAGGTTAGGAAGACAAACTTTACCTGAAGCACAGCACATACCATTAGGTTCGTCCGCCCATTTCTTGGCAGAGCAGTTAGAGCAGATCTTATTCATGACTCCGATTTGGACGGACGCTTGTTGTGCATAATCAACCTGCGGATCATATCTGAAAGCCAGTCTGTTGTTGTTAGCTAAAATTCGATTGCGAACTCTATTTGTGGACAACTGCTGTCTCTCTGCCTGAGCTCTAAGTCGCTGCGAACGCTCGACACTTGACTCTCGTAAGCGTAAGTCAGAGGTCCTTACATTTTGTTCATGAAGTCGTTGGGAACGCTCCAGCCTCGACTCTCGTGCACGTAACTCAGAGGTTCTCAGATTTTGTTGTGCAAGGCGTTGCGAACGTTCGACACTCGACTCTCGTGCGCGTATCTGAGAGTTTCTGTGATTTTGTTCAGCAAGGCGTTGTGAACGTTCAGGTGAAGATTCTCCTATACGACGTATTCTTGCTGCCCGTGCTTGAGAACTATGTTTAGAAAGTTGAGACCTGGCTCTCTTAGGCATTTTCAAATGTTTAAGAAAATGTTAATAGCGTGTAATATTCTAGCTCTGAAAAGAACTGTTGTTTAGCCCTGAAAAGAACTGTTGTTTAGCCCTGAAAAGAACTGTTGTTTAGCCCTGAAAAGAACTGTTGGTTAGCCCTGAAAAGAACTGTTGGTTAGCCCTGAAAAGAACTGTTGTTTAGCCCTGAAAAGAACTGTTGGTTAGCCCTGAAAAGAACTGTTGGTTAGCCCTGAAAAGAACTGTTGTTTAGCCCTGAAAAGAACTGTTGGTTAGCCCTGAAAAGAACTGTTGGTTAGCCCTGAAAAGAACTGTTGTTTAGCCCTGAAAAGAACTGTTGGTTAGCCCTGAAAAGAACTGTTGGTTAGCCCTGAAAAGAACTGTTGTTTAGCCCTGAAAAGAACTGTTGGTTAGCCCTGAAAAGAACTGTTGGTTAGCCCTGAAAAGAACTGTTGGTTAGCCCTGAAAAGAACTGTTGGTTACCCCTGAAAAGAACTGTTGGTTAGCCCTGAAAAGAACTGTTGATTAGCTCTGAGAAGAACTGTTGTTTAGCTCTGAGAAGAACTTTTGCGTAGGTGTAGTTTTAAGAACGAAATCTAAAAAAGTCGCACGAAAATTATTAGACTTCGCGCACGACCGCTACGTAGGGAGCCGACCTCGCGTCTGAGCCGCGCGGGTACCTTACTCATAGATCTAAACTCCCCCTCCCGCACGCGCACCCCCCGCCTTGGTGACGCTCACTTCGCAACGGGCCGTGCAGCAGAAATCGTAATATTTTAATTTCGCCATAACTTCAAAACCAAACGTCCAATTTTAATCATTCAAAGACCAAACATTATCTACATAAACTGTACTTAGTGATGAAATAATTTATTTTGATAAGGATTAATAGCATAAGTAAAATAAATGCGTTTAAATGTAGTCCAAAAAAAATTCAAGATTTTTAAATAAAAAAATGGTTGTTGTGACTCACTCGACATAGATAGGTATAGTGTGTCGCGGACTTTTTTGTAGATATTTATAAGATCTACAATTAATTAGAACATTTTATGGTTCTATCTTTTATAGTTTAGGCAGCGTACGCAAAATAAGTAACTTTTCTGGTTGATTTTTTACACCTTGTGTCCGAAAAAACCAAATATCTTACGGAACCCTATTTTTTTCCAAAATAAAATTTAGCCTATGTTACTCGTGGATAATGTAGCTTTCGAATGGTGAAAGAATTTTTAAAAACGGTCCAGTAGTTTTTGAGCCTATTCATTACAACCAAACAAACAAAGTTTTCCTCTTTATAATATTAGTGTAGATTATCCAAAACGTCGCGGAACCCCAAATTGCATATACATACATGTCATTATTCGTACACAAAGCGGGGCAGTAAAGTATAAACATAGTAGCCGGGCGCCGGTGAAAATTGTTTAATGGCTCACTAGCGATTGTCGTAAAACTATATTTCGTCGGCGAGGAGGGTTGAGGACGATGGCGGACGGAGGACACAGCCCTCGTTAAAACTCTGACCGTTCACTAAATCTTACGGGTTTACGATTCTACAAAAATTGGGGCACCTCTAGCTCGGTGCTTCGAGTTTCTTCGCTTGTAACTGTTCAGTGTTCACCCCTATGTTGTTATACAGCCCGGATTATAGTTACCTTAATAGGGTATCGGCTTTTATGAGCTCTCAAATAATTGGGAAAATATGGTTACTGGTTACGCCAAATATCAGGTATGGATATTTGCATAACGAGATTTGAGTAACCCTAGGTACCTGCATCACAATGGACCTAAATACTTTATAAGCTTATTAATAATTAGGAATGTCAATGGAATATACTGATCCGATATTGTGTCAATACGTTTGAATGTAGACACAAGAGCGTTATTCCGTTCCTGTTCTATAGAAACATTAATATAATGCTTCAATGCTGAAAACATTACCGTGGGACAAAACGTCGTTTACTGCGAGAAAGCTGTTCGAATGAAATGAAACGCTAACTAATGAATGCTGAACTGAATGTCGTATATATTAATATGTGGAGCGTATTTAGTATTCAGCCGAAGCGTGCACCTGTCGGCAATCAGCCTCCACTCACATTATTTTGCCATTACTTTAGACAATACCGCATGATTTAAGGTAAATACGTGGAGCTCTCTGATTACGTCTGCGTAATAAACTCCGCCATACTTGTCAGACGTAGCGCTATGACGTCACAAAGTAGCATCTGACATTACTGAAACTTCTTCAGGGACGTGTATCATGCCGTCACGCGAAACTGGCAGCAGAATGTACAACGCTCGTAATAATACAATTACACGTAGGAATAATACGCGAGTACCGAGTGCGCTAACAACGTGGCTTATATCACGAAAGATAAGCGAGCGACGTTGCGAGTGATGTCGAGATATGTACGTCTCTCCGAGTTGCTTCCCAACCGAGCGTCCCACATGAGCGGAAAATGCGAAAACGTGATGCGCTATGCGAAGATGTGATAACATTACTTGGTGCAGTTACACGTAGTCATAATTATACGTTGTAAAATATTTATCCCACTTTTCAGTGATGTCTTGAATTCAGAGGCTACTGCATTGTTTGTGATCTCGAATTCTCGATATACGTGTTTAACATCAGTTTTATCGCGGCGTGGGATCGTATATGTCGCTCACTTGCGACAAGGGTGTTCTGATTAAACAATTATTGTTTCGGCCAATGTCCGAGCTAGTCCACGTCCGCACAATCGTTTCACTAATCTTTACTAAGTAATTATAAAGTTTTAGAGCGGACATTCCACTCGAGAGTTTATTTGAAATTCAAGAGGCTCGACAATACAGGATCATCCTACATTCTTCGAAAACAATATTAGAAATGATTTGCTTGAATTAATAATGGGCTCGGAACCCTTCTTGTAAGTACTTGAGTACTTGTAGATGATTACGAAAAGCTTCGTACAATTAGTGGGTAAAGCCGGGTACGGGGACGTAAAGCTGTCATTCTCCTTTGTCAGGTAAGTTATTAGGTACCTACGCAACAAAATAATGGCTTGTTGGGATTAATGTTTAATCTATGTTTATGACGAACATAAGCGACAGAGTTGTCGGATGGAGTTACGATATTGCGATGATTGGAACGAAGAGTTGTTTAATTCTGTTACAGTGTTGTCTGGAGTTGGCGTTGTAACTTTTTTATTGTTGGCTATTTTTTTCGCAGTGTAATTTTATTGTTGCATCGTGTTTTATAGCTCGAAACAATGCGCTGTGGAGTACCTAGAAAGAATTTGCCAGTAGCTAATTTTAAGATTTTCTTTTGTTTTTGTAGTTTAATACTCAGCTATAAGTACTTACTGCTACAGTTTTATCGAAAGGCCATAAGTCTAAACTGCAATCATCATCAGCCTTTTTTAATTGTTCCTACTGCTGGGACTCAGGCCTCCTCTCTAGGAGAGGGAATGGGTCGTAATCAACCACGTGGGCCCAGTGCGGGTTGGTGAATGTCACCGTGTCTTCGAATTTTTTGGTTCTAGGATATGCCGGTTTCCTCACAATGTTTTCTTTCACCGTTTTGAGAGCAGTGGTGATGAAATTAATTACACAAAGTAATGCGACTTGCTGGGTTCGAACGCGTGACCTACAACTCGTAAGTCGGGGCCATTGCCACTCGGCCACCACTGCGCATCCAAACCGCACTGAGATCAGGAAAATTATTATCTATATGCAATCATAAATTTCCAAAATCATAAAGTTGCAAAGCTGCTAATATAAAACTCCCACAAACAGAATCAACGTAAGATTTTATTGCTACTGATATTGAAAGTTTGCAAAATATAGTTGAACAACGAAATTGAATTAAAAGAATTTCTTTCTTTTATGGTAACTGTCGTTAGTCGTCGGTATCTCGTTCAAGTCTAAAGTTTTACGCTAGCTCGTGAATTCAGACTTCGGAGTTAGGCAATGTCTTCACCATATTTCAGGGATATTTGTCTTTTTGGGAGAGTTACCGTGGTACTCGAACGCAAAAGGAGGGTTTTTTTTTTTTTTTCGATGGGAAAAATCATCTTATGACAACCCCCGCTCTTGGGCGGAGCGGGAGATAGTGTCAGACTCTTACTGACTAAAAAACCTTCAAGCCTTCATACCGGGGCTCGAGCGCCCTTTCGGATAACCCTGGCCCCGGTAGGATCCCGTGGAGGGTCGATCCGGTACATGAAACACTATCGATTTGTAAAGATAAAATTAAAAATTAAAGTACCTTTTTTCAAAACTCGTTTTAATTTACGCATGCACGAAATTAATTTCTTTAGGAAAACGTCAACTGAGCGAGTCCAATGACCTGTAGGTAGTAGTCGGCATTGCTTACAAACTACCTACAGGTCATTGGACTCGCTCAGCTGACGTTTTCGAAATTAATTTCGTACATGCGTAAATTAATACGAGTTTTGAAAAAAAAAGGTACTTTACTTTTATCTTTACAAATCGATAGTATTTCATGTACCGGATCGACCCTCCACGGGATTAAAACGATCAAAATTTAACGGCGTATGTGGGTTTTTAGTCAGTAAAAGTCTGACACTCCTTGTTACACTCAGAGGAAAAAAATGGGATATTTATCTTAGTAACTGGATTATTTTCCAAACACATAAAGCAGGCTCTATGAATAGGAACTGTTGACGTCATTCCGTGTGTAATGGTTAATCAAACACTCGCGGTACATATTTTATCTGCGATCTTCGATGTGTTGTTAGTCCCCCGGTGAGTCAGCGCGAATGTTAATGCATTTCGGTTCGTATATCACATTTCGTCAAATGTAATCGAAGCCCCGATAACAGGACCATCCATCACAAGGATGTTTTCTCATCGTTTCTTTTAAATGGAATATCTTTCAATGCAAATTTATATTCGAATTACTAGGGACGAATCGGTTCGACTAATCGATTATCCCCGGCGACATCGGATGGTAACTTTGCGTTATCGCGGTAAGTCGACGCCCGCCGACCGGTTCTCCTAGAATTATTCATGTCAAAAACATTCGTTTTAAATGGGAACTGATTTATCGAGTAGTAGTCGTCGTAGATTGTGCGTTGGAGTGGCTTCCAGTTCTTTTGCGGCGCCATTTCTTTTTCAGTGTTATATGGAGCGTTTCCGTTATACGGTCGTGAGTCGTGCATGTCGGCAATAATCCGGCTCGGTTTGATGAGCCCTGTTTACGAGCGACGACAGCGTATCGCTTAAGCGACAAATAAATCGCTGACGATGCTAAATTTATAGGAGTTAATATATTTTTATGAGCGACGGAACGCGGGAGTTGTATGAATGTTTGAATTTGATTATGAATTTTTATGTATATATTGATTTTAAGTTTTGTGTTATATTTCCGCGATAGGCTGTGTTATGTTACGGGCGATATTTGCGTATATTTTTGCAGGAAGCTAAACTTTTTACGCCCGCATGTGGTTCGCGTTGCGTGAACCGCCTGTATTGTTCAATTTAGGATAAGCTTTCAATTCAGTCACACATAGATTTTGATTGCCTGTGAATACGGTTTAGGTGTCAAGTTAATTGATAACTTATGACGTAATCAAACAATTAATCCGTCCGTCTAAGATAGCATGGAATGATTACACTATCTTAATTAGGTTACATAGAACATGACAGGTACACTAAGTCGCTTCGTGTCTTGTGTTAAGGCAAATCCTATCTGGAGGTAATTATTATAGGGTAGTTAATGACACACTCTCAATATGGTGAAGGCATGTGACATCTAGTCACTAGCACTGGGTCGACGGGGTGAATTACGGCCCTCTTCTAGAGAGGAGGCCTGAGTCCCAGCAGTGGGAATATTTTAAGGCTGATAATGCATATGCTAATGACATACCATAGAGGTGCGCTCAATCTGCTTAGAATCTTTTTTCAACTGTTTTTTTTTGTATGTGGGAAAATCATCCAATGACATCCCCCGCTTTAGGGTGCGGGAGAGTGTGCCGCCAAACTTTTACTGACTAAAAAACCACTCCTGTTCCTTCGTTGCCTTTCATACCTTTGGATCAGCTTCCAGTCTACTGAGTACCAATATTTTACATGGAGCGCTGGCTATCTGATTTCCAGAACCCAGTGATTGAAAAACACGATATCCTTGGACAAAATTGCTCTCAGATTATATTCTTTCTGACTACACATAACGATTGTTAAAAGCCTTCAAATGAAAAGCAAGAAGCAAGTTGGTCGACTCTTTGCGTGACTAGAGGGCTGGACTTTTCTTCAGTCAACGAATCAGCATTGCCATCCAGCGTGGCAATGCTGCCAGCGTTCTGGGCACTTTTCCCATTAAAATCGATGTGGACGAATTTTTTGATGCCCTATGAGTTTTCCCCGTTTTTCAGCGTTTACCAGCGTTCTGGGCACTTTTCCCATTAAAATCGATGTGGACGAATTTTTTGATGCCCTATGAGTTTTCCCCGTTTTTCAGCGTTTATTACTCGTTTGTACATATTATTATTTTAAGTTTGTATATACCTAGTTATTAATTAATTAAACAAAGCCTTTTATATTAAAAGTAAGATCAACGGCTTAACGTGCTTTTCGAGGCACGGAGGAATCTCGATACATGGCATCAAACCAATCTCACTAATATTATATAGGCAAAAGTTTGTTTGTGTGTTTGTTACTCTTTCACGCTCAAACGGTTTAATGGATTTGGATGAAACTTGGCACACAGGTTACTTTTTATTCAGCTGGCACCCCGCAGTGACGCACGTTTGGTCTTCGTCAGAATTGCTATTAAGTTCTCTTTATGATTTGATATTTTTCATAGTATTTATCAGTTTATTATTATCTATACATATAATAAAATCGTAGGAAAGTCAAAACTGTACATTGAATATTTTTTAAAAAGAATACTTGGGGCGTGATCTACAATCGATATCGAAGCCAAAAATATAGTTTTTAGAATTTTTGTCTGTTTGTCTGTTTATCTGTTTGTCTGTTTGTCTGTATGTATGTCCGGGCTAAACTCAAAAAGTACTGCATGGATTTACTTCAAATTTTGCATGAATATTACTAAGAGGTCGGGTCAACATATAGGCTACATATTATCACGCTATCACCTACGGGGGAGGAGTTGTGAATCTTTATTTTTCTTAAGCATTCAGTGACAGCGTGTAATCTAACGATGCATATTTAAATGTTGTTTTTGAGTAAGCCATGCTATTATCTAGCTTTACACCATAAAAACTACGCCATTTAAGTAACTTGGGCAGAGAAATATAGTTTAATGAATGTTAGTAGTATAGAGACAATTTTGAAGCAGCGCCATCTATGAGAATTCATAAAAATCAAATCAAGTTATATGTTAACACTTTTTGGAAATTAATAATTTAAATTTGATCATGTAGTTAGTTATTCTTAAAATTCATAGATGGTGATGTGATGTGATGTGCATTTTTTTCATAAAAGTTGTATCATAATATATAGTTCGTTTTGACAAATTCAAGTTCCAACAAAACCCTGAAAAACTTGAGTAGAGTTGAGGAAGACAATTAAAAAAAAAAATGCGGTGTTAAGTATTACATGGTGACATTTTTCCAGCTCTGTGAAGTCGACCAGTTTGCGAGATCCCTTACGTATGACGAGGTGCCTTCATATTACACGTACGACAAGCAAAGGGGTGTATTTAACCGGCATCGACGAGAAGGTGCTGTGGAAGGTTTTCCGGGAATTTTCAAGGACGCCGCATTGGGTAGGGTTTATACCGTGCATCCGAATAATGGCGAATGCTATTTTCTGCAGTTGTTACTTCACACTGTCCGAGGCCCAACGTCTTTCACCTTTCTGAGGACATTTGATAGCGTGGAGTATCCCACTTACCACGCAGCCTGTGTAGCACGTCACCTTCTCGACGGTGACCAAAATTGGGATCCTCGCGGAGGCGAGCGTCAGTGACAGTCCCAGCCGCATGTGCCATCTTTTTGCCGTCATCTTGGTGTTTTGTGGAGTCGCGAACCAGTAGCTTTGTGGGAGAAGTATCGCCATCATCTGTCTGAAGATTTTCTACGAGCTTTGAGGCGTGCTACTGGAGACGAAGTCGAAGTAACTGATGAACGCGTGCTGAACACCTGTCTCAGTTCACTGCAAGATGTGGTCATTTCTATGGGCGGCGGCAATCCGCTGATCGAATATGGGTTACCAGCTCCCCAATCATCACCACATCAAGGCCGTGGAAATCGGGAGTATAACGCTGAGACAAATTACGCGAAATCACCACCATACGAAATGACCATGTCACCGTGTTCTCTTCAGAGCAAAAACAAATGACACCATCCTTGAAAGCGTTGGGCAAAACCAGGGTAAAATGTTTTTCTTGGATGCTCCTGGTAGAACAGGAAAACACATTTGTTACCACTGGCATACTTGCAGAGGTCAGGAGGCAAGGCAAAATTGCTATTGCTGTAGCGTCGTCGGGAATCGCTGCCATACTGCTTCCGGGTGGTAAGACAGCACATGCCATGTTTAAAATTCCCATCGATTTAGAGAGTGCCGAAACGCCTGTTTGTGGTGTGTCACGTAACAGCGATAAGCGACTCGTGCTCAAGGATTGCTCTCTGATCGTATGGGATAAGTGTACGATGGCCAATAGGAAGGCAGTTGAGGCCGTGGACAGAACCCTGCAGGACATCCACAGGAACGAACATTTGATGGTATCACAGTTCTGTTCAGTGGCGATTTCCGGCAAACACTTCCCGTGGTGACGCGGGGATCGAGGGCTGACGAGGTGAATGCTTCGTTGAAACGATCTTCGTTGTGGTCACGAGTTCGTACGCTGCGCTTGACCATTAATATGAGAGCTTGGCTCGGCGGCAATGCAAGAATTCTCCGATGTCCTTCTAAGTCTTGGCGAAGGCACTCTGACAGGTGGTGCTTCCTGAGTCTCTCGGTAGAGTTGTATCCAGCTTAGAAGAACTCATTTGCTGTGTGTACGGGGACATCAGTCGTATACCGCACCAGCTTCTTGGGTGTGTGAGTGATAACGCCGACGCCCAAAAATGATCAGGCTGCAGCAAATAACGAATGCATTCTCTCGGAAATTGAGGGGAATGAAGTGGTCTACACCTCGATAAACACTGTTGTCGAGCAAGATGACGCCACACATTATCCCGTGGAATTTCTGAACTCCCTGTCAGCAAGTGGACTTCCAGCGCATACCATCAAGCTGAAGGTCGGTGTCCCGATTATGCTTCTTCGGATCCTATCTCCACCGAAGTTGTGTAACGGGACCCGCCTTAAAGTCATCTCACTCCACAGACATACCATTGAGGCGGAAATTCTTACGGGGTGTGGCGTCGGCGAGGCAGTATTTATACCACGCATTCCCCTCATACACGTAATGGCGAATGCTATTTTTGCGTACAGTTCCCCGTGACTGTTTGCTTCGCGATGACCATCAATAAGTCACAGGGGCAAACACTGAGGGCAGCGGGTGTCGACCTCAAGACAAGTTGCTTCTCACACGGGCAACTGTACATCGCTTGCTCCCGCGTCACCAGTACTGACTCTTTTTACATTTTGGCTCATGGCAGCATAACTACCAACGTAGTTTATAGGGAAGTGTTAAATTGTAAGGTATGATACCTTTGTACGTATTTTTACTCTTTTGTGTCCTGGAATGTATTCCTGCATTATTTTCTCTATTTCCTTCAGTCTCATCTTATGACTGAACTCAGCAGAATTCCCATATAACTCTCTTCATTTGCTTCGTTTGCAAAAAAAACTTATATTTTAATGCTATTTTAAAAGTTGTTTAATTATAATACTATAGCGACACTGGCATCTTAGGTATTTTTGGTGCTGTAGAGCCTTCACGCAGACGATGTCGCGGGCAGCAGCTAGTAGCATATATATGAATTTTATTATATATTATATATCTAAATAACTTCTTTTTCCGTTGAAAGTATTTGTTATTTGTTTATTATGCAGAACTACCACGGTGATTACTTTTTTAACCCAAAGGTTGACTGGGAGAGAATGCCTTGTTGCATTAAGTCCGCCTATGTACCACTACTGTACATGAAGTTTAAATAAATAAATAAATCTTAGTATAGCGTAAATGCCAAGCACAATTTAGCTACGATCCCCATACTACCAACGCAATAAAAAAATAAAAATAGTGGCCGTGAAATAGGAACCAATTCGCCAAAATGGACGCTTGAATTAGTTTAGCTTAGCCTGTTCAGATTTTCGTCACTTATAAAGGTAAAACACATCTGAAAATCTAGGTTTCATTTATTTAATTCTTACTTAACCTTCGAATACCGTAATTAGAAACTATAGAAAAACAATGAGAGAGCGAACGGTGTTCGCTAGGGGTTTAATTCATTAAATGCATAGAGTTAGACTTAATATACTCAGCTTAAAATCTACTGCCTAAGGCATTAAAACCTCAGATATATTAGGGAACAAAATGTCCCTCAGCATGACATGACGTGTATGTAAGTCCGACAACATGTCTCACGTCAAGAGAGTGCGTTGTAAAATGTTGGTGGGCAAGTTGCGAGACAACGTAACAGTCATTCAACCCCAATTCATTAAACCCCAAGCGAACGCCGGCGTTCGCGCACCTATTGTCTTTCAATTGTGTCTGTAATTTCCACGATTGAAAGGTTAAGCGTTGCGCTCATAGAATATCGGTTGCGCTTCATGTTGGGGGACAAATGAACCCAAAGTATGTGAGGTTTTAATGCTTTAGGTACAAAGGTTAGGTTTTACGCACTTGAAATTAGAATATATATAATCAGCCTTTTAATTTTCCACTGCTGGGACACAGGCCTCCTCTCTGGGAATGGGCCGTAATCCAACACGAGCAGATACCGATTTCACGATGTTTTTCTTCATCGTTTTGAGAGCAGTGGTGATGAAATAAATCACACAAAGTAATGTGCCTGGTTGGGTTTGAACCGCGACACCTCGTATGCCGTTACCACTCGGCCACCACAGCTCTCGCGAAATTTGAATACTGAAATCTAATGTTTGTTCTCATAATCACACAGGGCTTGAACGCGCAGCCTAAACTGTAAAGCGACTAACAGTGTAACACTGTCACCACGGATATCGACTGTCACTGTACGTATCACGAACGCCCCAAAATAGGGTCACAACTAGTGTTGCCAGGTGTCCCGATTTGCGCGGGATGTCCCGATTTTGAGGGGTCTGGGGACACGTCCCGATTTGCGCCTGATCGGGACGCTAAATGTCCCGATTTATCAATAAATTAATTAAAAGCCATTATAATTACATATTACAAAGTAACGTATATCAGTAGCATTCGCCACATTGTCACCCATGTTAAGTGCGTTAAAAACCCTAGAGCGAGAAAAGTCATTGAATGATTTTTCACCCCAAAAAAAACTTTTTTTTTTATTTGTCCCGATTTATAACCCTAAATCCCGATTTGTTTTACCATCAGTCCCGATTTTACTCCAATCGGACCCTGCAACACTAGTCACAACTCACGGTGCCTCCGCCATAGCATCACACGCCAATATACAGAAGTAGCCATAGAGGGCCCGTTTCTTTTATAATATTGTCATATTAATATTTAAAGAGGTAAAATTGTTGGCTCTTACGGTTCACAAGTTTGGTTCGGCGCGGCGAGCGGGCTGGCATCGGTAAGTGGAACGTTTTCGCTATGAGCGGCGACTCGTGTCGTGCTTCAAACATTTCCATACTTTTGATCTTAGCACTCGCTGCCCCGTGCTTAGCTCCCGCTTACAGCGGCATGGTCGTGAACGGGTCGTAATGTTTGTAAAGGATTTTTTTTTTTCTGGGAATAGTGACTTTTTTACGAAAATTTTTGCTTCCCTCAATGCCTTGAAAAAACCGCCCAAGTACTGATTATAAACTGGAAAATTAACGTTTCTTGTATGAGGTTTTCTTTATTTTATTTTTATTACTTATGGTTCTAGCGACCATCAGAATATTTTGTGAAAATTTGTCAATTCGCTAATTGGCTTTAAAGCCACTTTCTTGAATAGAATATAATAGTGTAGAACAGACAGAGACAGAGAGAACAGGACATAAACATAAACTTAAATCTATGGGTACAATGGCGGTCTTATCGCTGACAGCGATATCTACCAGACAACCTTAGGATGGATTGAATTAGTTTTCTGTTTCTATTAGTTAACAAGCTGGCTTACCCCTACTATTTTCTGTGTTTCTATTGGTTAACAAGCTTGGACTAAAGTTATATCTCAGGGTCAAAGTAACCCAACTGTAAGGCCTAGCCAAGTTACGACTGTTTCGTTTCGATTCTTTTTCGTCGATTGCCTCGAGTCGGCCACGCCTCCGATTCCTTTGTTCTGACTACGTGACTGAACATTTGAAGTTTTCTGCTAGCGTTAACGATCGTAGATTATCAACTTGGCTAAGTCCGTAGGCGCGGGCTTGCGGACGGCGAGCAATGTATAGCTCGCTGTCCGACCGTCCGTTAACCGACCGGATCGAATCCAAGTCGTCGATGGCGCGTACTGTTCCAACGCGCCTCAAGTAGTTATCAGCAACCGTAGGGCCCCAGCAGGGTCGAAGCTCATTGGGGCCAAGGATCAAGTTCCGAAAGGGGGGCTCGGCCCCAGTATGAAGGGCAACGAGGCAACGGGGTGGGATTTTTAGTCAGTAAGAGTCTGACACTATCTCCCGCTCCGCCTAAGGGCGGGGGATGTCAACTGGATGATTTTTATCTACCGAAAAGAAAAAACTTGGCTAACTCCGCGCTGGTAGTACCATTATTCACCTTCTGCAGTTATATTTAGTTTACAATATGATACAAGGCTATATTTATGTGGCGAGACAAGGACATGTGGTGGAAGGCGATCCCGCCGGGGGAGCTCATTATAAAGCGCTAAGCCGGATCATTGCAGCACCCTCTTAACACAAACGAGGGATAATAACTGCACTGCGAGTGTCTCTGATGCACGTGAAATGTGAGTCTTTGTGAAGTCATTATATATTATACCGCTTACCATCAGGTGTGTTCACAGTCAAACACTAGTTTATATCATAAAAAAAATAGGTAAACTGTTTTCTAGTGCTAATGACTTTTTGATTTATGTATTGTATAATTGAAATTGGGTAAAACCATCGTAGTCAGTTGTAATGGTTAAATAGAATACCCGCGCCATCAATTTGGTAACTGTCATAAACTTCAAAATTTTATAACCAGTTTTTTATAATGTAGCATTTTTGACTCCCGAGGAGTTTATTATGAGCAGTATGTTACAGTTGTTGGAGACAATTGTATTAATACGCCGATGTATCACAGGTGTATGGTGGACATCCCACCGATAAGCACAAAACTTTACTTGATATGATGCCCCACTATGGGGCTATCGTCATATCTTTCAGCAATTACTTCCAGGACGCTGTTGCTACTCCCACTCATTCTGGCGAATCCTATGTTCCCTGAAGAGTAGGCAGAGGTATTCATATAACACACTCACGATCTGCCAGTTCTGTTATATTTCCAATAGAAGGTCGAGCGTCGGGCTTGTGGCATCAATCGAGCATAAATCTATTGTATTTCTGGGAAGTTTGCGAAGAAATTGTATAACTTAATTGAGTCTCTCTCTGAGAACACATTAATTGTGCGTACATACAGCTAAGCGAAATACTCTGAAGTCAGTGTTTCCTGATAGCTCCGACTTGAGGATATTTCAAGTTGTACAGACGTATGTACAATCGGCGCTCGAGAGGTTAGGTCAAGAATGAATAGGTTACTTCTAGACAATCGTAATCCATTGTCTATCATTCCATCGCTTACCGTTAAGTGAGATAGTGGTCAAACTCGAGCTCATCATCATCATCATCATTTCATCCAAAAGAAGTCCACTGTTGGATATAGGCCTCCGCCAAGTGTCGCCACAATGAACGACCTTTACCAGGTCATCGGTCCATCTTGTAGGAGGCCTTCCAACGCTGCGTCACTCCAGACCCTTTTGGCCCCAGTGGTCATCTGTTTTTCGAGCAAAATGATTTGCTCATTGCTACTTAGTTTGGGGATTCTTCGTGCTATGTCGGCAACCTTGGTTGGCAAACGCGAGCTAATCTATAATAATTTATAAAAAAAGTGTCGCGAAATCATTTAGAGCTGAAGGAATTCTAAGTAATAATCCAGTATATTATTTGTTCATTTCTAATACCTAATTCTGGGAATTATTAGATAAGTAGGTAGAAGGTACTTCAATAGACGACTCTTTGATCTTGTTGAGCTTAAAAGTATTTTTTTCATTACGTTGGCATCACCTTAAATCTTTGATAGCTTTTTGTACGAATCATATTGCTTTTTGAGTGCTTAACTTACTGGAAATAGATAGAGGAATGTGAGTAGGGACTTTAATAGAAGACAGAAAACACAATAGACCCACTCGATGAAGCCATGTATGGTGAGTTCGTCCCAGCCGGGACTCCGATCCCGATTTCCGGCTACAGTACGCGTGGATTTGCAGACAGCGAGCAATGAGTAGCTCGCCGTCCGACCGTCCAGTAACCGTCAGGACCGTGCTCAAGTTGTCGACGGCGCGTAGTGTTCTAAGCGTGCTTCAATGAGACGTCAGCAACCGTAGGCGCCCAGCAGGGTCGAAGCCTACTAGGGCCTTGAACCGGTTTCTGAAAGGAAGGTCCGACCCCGGGCTAAGAAAGAACGGGGGGAATTTTTTAGTCAGTAAAAGTCTGATCCTATTTCCCGCTCCTCCCAAGGGCGGGAGATGTCATTCGATTATTGCCCAAGGAAAAAAAAAAAAAAATAGTCATTCGATGAAGCCATGTATGTTAATATTGCCAAAAACCATTCAAGACGTTCAACAGAAAACAATTGTTAATGGGAACGGAAGACAGGGTGTAATCCCGTAACAATTATACCGAATACTTGGCAGTGTCAACCCATGTGCCGACTGGAAGGGGTGTGACAAAACGCGACTGACGTGTTGACACATGCAAAATTACATTACGGAGCTGCAAACTGTCAACCCTAACTTAAAATTATACTCTATGCCCCCCTCCCTTCCACATTAAAAGGAATAACTCGATTACTTTGAGTTAACGTCGAATGTAATCTAATAGAATATTAAAAACAAGTTTCTATCTGAAGTTTTGGAGACCAGAAACGGTCGCTGTTTTTTTTCCAGAACTATCAGACAACGCCATCTAATCACAAAGTAAGCAGAGCTTTTTTTTTTTTTTATTGTTGATAGGTTCGCTTATAGCTTGTGTTATGAGTACTAAACAACTGATTAACATACATTCTATATTTCTAAATATCCTCCCTCCCCGCGTCGTATTCCTCATTACTGAGGGTCGTAAAGTTTCCTTTGGATTAGCTTCTTATTGATTGAATCTCGCCATTTGTGACGGTTTTTAGCGTCATGAAGTGCGACGTGCCATTGGGTGTCCAGTGTGGAGCGGACCTGATCTGCCCATCTTATTGGGCTGCGGCCTCTTAGTCGTTTGCCATCAACCATGCCAGTTACGATGAGCTGTTCAAGGTTGTGGCCATTTTTCCTGGCAATGTGGCCAAAAAACTCCAGTACTTTGCGCATGCAGGTAGTCGACAGTCTGATCTTGATGTTCAGTTCTCGTAAGATAGAGCGGTTTGTACGGAAAGCAGTCCAGGGTATTTGAAGCATTCTCCTCCAGCACCACATCTCGAAGGCATCAATGCGGTCGCGGTCCGCCTTTTTTAAAGTCCAAGTCTTAGCCCCGTAGCTAAATATGAAGAATACTAAACATTTGACCAGTTTAGTTTAGGTTTTGCGATTCTAAATATATACATATCATATATCAATTACACCCAGACATAAATGATCGTGATTATCACACAAACATTTGTCTTGGATGGGGATCGAACACACGACCTCCGGCATAGCAGTCAGGGCCACTAACCACTAGACCATCAGGCCAGTGTTTTGGTTCAGTTAGAAGAGCAGTAGCTGTTTTGATCATTCGCAAATTGATTCCTAGTTGACATTGTGATGTAAACTTGGTGAAGTTTCGTATCTTAAGTCTCTACACCTCTAGGACTTACACTGGACGATACGTAGAATCATTAAAACAGGTGGTAATCTCAGTAAAACGTACCTGAGATGTTTAGTGCAGTATTGACGGCTTAGTAAAGTTTGCAGAGAAGATTTTTTTTTTTAATGGGGCATCGAAGGCGAAGACCCAATAACTCCTAACTGTCGAAGTCAAAACTTAGGAGGTAATACTATCAATTGATACGTTGGTTTAGTTAGGGGGAGTTTCCAAGATTTAATTTGATGCAGTTGCAACCAAATATCCGCTTCGGAGATTTTACTTAACCCATTTAATTCATTTCCACAATAATAATATAATAAAGAGCTAAAGTTTTTTTTTTTTTATGTTGTTTTATTTGTAGGAAGTAATCTCTGGAAGTACTGGTCCGATAGCTAAAACTTTTTCACCGATAGATAGCTCCTTTATTTCTGAGAGACATAGGCTATATTTTATGTACGTGGGCGAAGTCGTGGGCAAAAGCTAGTTGTTTATATAATAGGTAAGGTAAAGTATGCGGCAGTTTCATTTAAAAACCTTTTAGTAGTAGCCAGGGTTTGTAATCAGTGTCCGTTATATGACTACTAGCCATACCCATTTTACATGGAAACTATTACCGATGGAGACAAACTGGGGTAGATAAACAGAACTTTAATTACATATCATCAATTAATATCAACTGGTAAACATAACATGACCTCTTCATTAGGTGTCAGGTTATTCGTTTCCTGATATCTGTGGGTTTATAAATGAAACTAGCATGTCCTAGAACCTAAAATTCAAATTTATTCATGTGACATCCACCAACTCGCACTGCGCCCGCTTGGTGGATTACGGCCCATTTCCTATTCGATATGATAGCGTGACGAATGACAGGACAGAATGAAAGAAAAAAACGCGTTGCGCCGACCCCAAATAAAATGGGACAAGGGCAGGAAGATGTTTTTTTTTTTAGGGTGGGAAAAATCATCCAATGACAACCGCCGCTCTTGGGCGGAGCGGAAGATATGTCAGACTCTTACTGACTAAAAGACCCACCCCGTTCCTTCTAGCCTTCATACCGGGGCTCGAGTTCCCCTTCGGATAACTCTGGCCCCAGTAGGCTTCGACCCGGCTGGGTCCCTGCTGCTGCTGACAACTCCTTGAGGCGTGCGGGAACAGTGTGCGCCGTCGACGACTTGGGCTTGGTCCGGACAGTTATTGGACGGCCGGACAGCGAGATACCCATTGCTCACTGTCCGCAAGCCTGCGCCTACGGTGGCCGGAAATCGGGATCAGAATCCCGGCGGCGTCGGCAAGAACATCGTTGCCTAATGCGGTCGGCCTCCTCCTTTGAGAACATTACTGCTTCGCAGAAGCAGGCGACCGCCTGCCACTCCTCCTCGCTCCGGACCATGGCCTCAACCAAGGCCCGGCGCGAGAGGTCTCCGCCGCCGAGGCTGAGGTCATCGCCCCCAAGAGGGCACACCTGGCAGGAAGATGATGATGACAAGTTTTATCATATTATTATTTTAATTAGTTTGTACTGTCACATTCTTAGGCAAAAACCATCATTTCTTCCATTGTTCCCGGCTCTGAGCCACTTCTTGCACTAAGAAAGACATCTAGTCCCCGTCGCTATTTCCTTCGTGATCTGCCCCGACCATGTCTGGCGATATCAGGGTAACTTTTTATGTTTTACGTGCCTACCGCTCGATCGGCACGCCGCAGACATTTTGAAAACTGTGCGAGCTAATTTTGTTCATAAATGAAATACTTCTTCTTTTTCTTCCTGCCCTTATCCCATTATACTTTTTTTCTTCCATTCTGTCCTGTCACATTATTTATTAATTACATCTTGGAGGACTTACAGCTTAAAAAACTAAAAATAAAAACAAAAATAAACGACAGCAAGCTAATTACAAGTCCTCACGTATAGTTTCAGAATTAAAATTGAGAAGTGAGCATAGCACCCTTTACACAATTACTAACTCCCTTTTCTTTCATATCACTCCCTACACAATTCATCCATCTTTTCATAAATAAAACACTGCTAACGAATTATACAGCTATATTTGAACGTGACTATGCGTCATAAGTCACAAAGTATAACGCAAGCCTATGATTTTATACAACAATATTAATTTAGCAAATTAAAAAAAGCTTTCATGTTATAGAATTAAAATTGTTACAAGGTTTTATTTTATTTTTTATTAGTTTAGGTAAACGTTTCTAAAGAAATATTTTATGTATATTAACGCCTAGTAACAGTGCCATAATTAGCTTTTCCTACGTCTGGTGCCAGTGCCCCTAAAAAAGTCCAGACTGGGTAAGTTTAATCCGCCTCATGCAGGTTTTCACTGAATATAAGTGTTTCGGAAGGTACCTGTTCTAAATTCGGCGGGAAAAAACACTCGGAGCACACATGGTGGAAGTTTGCCCCTTTTGGGCGGAGCTCCGTTGATGATTGACGCTAACGAGCTGAGCGTCCAGCTCTGGTTCAGGCCGGAGCGAGAGGGAAAGAGAAATAGTAACCTCCTTCTGATGAAATGAATGGTACAAAACTTAGCCTTGGTTTGTTCATTTCTGCGTTCCATCAGGGTTGGCGCCCTGTGCCCAGGCACCACTGCCACCGCCTTAGTTACGGCACTGCCTACTAAGGTTATCTTACACTCTTAATAATATGAATGTGGGCTTTATTCAAATCAATACATACAGTATTTTTAGGGTTCCGAAGCCAAATGGCAAAAAACGGAACCCTTATGGATTCGTCATGTATGACTGTCTGTGTGTCCGTCCATACGTCACAGCCACTTTTTTCCGAAATATTTTTCCAATTGGAGTGTATAAAGGTGTGCATTACTCCGTTTGCATGGCAGACATGTATAGTAATTGATAGTGCTATTGGTCCGATCGTGGAGGACCAACTTTGGTTAAATACTTAGATAACTTTGCCGAACCAATCGCTATTCAAAATTGATCTAAGGACTTCAGAAAGCGGACATTAGTAACTTTGTTTGTCGTCGATGCCGTAAACTAGAGTCCTGACTCCTTAAAGTGTTAGTATAGTTTAACGTATAGATACAAAATATGCACTTCAGTAAGTGACTGTTTAATTACATCTCTATATTCATAAAGTAATGGCAACGCAATAAACGGCAAAGCATAGCAAGCTGGCTCGAGGACATAGAGAAAACTAGCTTAAAATTAGTACTTTATAAATTATAGCCTATACCTTAAGCCAGGAAATAAGATATCCTGGATATCTGAATATCTTGATTTTATATAAATCTATTCAGCTAGTACCCTTGCCGGTGAGCGGAAAGGACAAAAGTATGAAAAAGTTTGAAGTACGCCACGAGACGCCGCTCATAGTGAAAATCCGCGTAGATTTCTCTGAGCGAATCGCTACCACGGCGAGAGGTGCCAGGAGCGGCGGAAACAAAAGTACAAGCGAATGAGTGCGACGCCACGAAACAGAGCGGCGAAGTTGTAGATGTATATCACTAAGGTATATGTGCCTTCTACTGGCATGTGTATCGCTCCCTTAAGCGATTCACGCACTACGCAGCGTAGCGCGTGAATGCGTGTTTTAACGTTGCTCGTCAGTATCTCCGTTTGCATAGAAAACACGCACAGTGCAACACACCGGAAATGCATCCACGCGCGTTAATGCAGATCACGCGCCTACAAGCAGAGAAACATGCGCTCACGCGCGGGGCTGCGGGGCAACACGCAAGGTATGGCACACTTAGTCTCTTAGTACCGTGATTTTGTATGAAATGAGTCAAAGCCTGCGTGAATCTACAAAACGCAATTACGCGCGTGAATGCGTAAAAATCCAGCACGATGATGCATATACGCGCAAGTACGCTTGTAGGTGCGTTGACACGCAACATGCAGCGTGATGCGTGGCATTCTGATAATCGCCCTACTTGAGCAGTAATTTGTCTAAATATCCTGCTGAAACGTCAAACAGCTGACGTGAAGAGCAGTGTTTATACCTACTTATTTTTCTTTTTTGCATCAAGAAGTAGGAGAAAGTAGTTTAGCATAAAAATGTACCTAACTGCTGCTACACACCTTTGCTTGTAGTCGCTAGTTTCAAACTTGCTCTGAGTCTGGTTAGACTGAACTTACGAGTACAAAATGTGCGGAAACATATTTTGCTCAAGACGATGTCTAGTTTATATTTTGACTTTGGCGTCTTAATATTTTCAGCTGTCTTCAAAAAAGAAGGAGGCTCTTAATGAGTTGATGAATAGCTAGGTACAGACGTGGTCCCATCAAGTAATGAACTAAAATATCAGACGCACGATCTGTCAAATGTAGATTTCTATAAATTTCTTCACAATTTTCTTAATTTTTTTTTTCACGACAATAATAAACACAACAAAAATAAAAGCAGTGAAATTGATCTAACCGATAAGGCGTGATGGAGCGACCAAGGGAATTAGGAATTATTAATGAATTATTTAATATGTATGTTCCCCCATTACTTGAAGACCCTTGGACAGATTTGGCCATCAGATCATGGTCGTCCGGTTACAATTTATTGTATCACCACTGCTCTCAAAAACGGTGCAGTAAAATATCTTGAGGAAACCGACATTCCTAAAACTAAAAATTCAAAGATATATGAAATCCATCAACCCGACTGGGTCTGCGTGGTGGATTACGGCCTATTTCCTCTCCCAAAAAGGCCTGACTCCTAGCATTTTTTTTTTGATTTGGGAAATCTTCCATTTACTTTACCCGCTAGAGCTGTAGGGCGTGTCAGATTTTAACTAACTAAAATTATATCTGTGTCACTCAGGTGCCCTTGTGTTCTAAAGACTGCGGGATTCCTTTTCAGAAATTCTCCGTGGCCCTTATGGGCCCCTACGATTTTGAGAAATCTCTTTATGTGAAACACTACGCGCCGTTGACGACTTGCGCTCGCCGATCCGGACGGTTACGGCATAGACCCTAGGAGTAGGAACAGGTTCTCAGTGGGAACACTATAAGGCTGATTATGTTATAAACATGAACGTTATTTTGTTACACACCTCCTTTTCTGGTAAACTGATATACTAGTGTATAGGTATCTTCTGTTTGAATTATAAGTAAGGGTCCAGTATTAAGATATTACTAAGATATGAGCTCATAGAAAGTTCTTGAGCAATATAAGCTGTGATGCTGCACCAGATGGCGGGGTATGAGGCGATGACCCCTACTTACTAACTTCATTCCTTTATGTGATTGCCCACTTACAGGACATTGGCATGCATTGTGTGAAGGGATATTGCTCAACTTGTGGTGTATTATCCATATAATTTAACGAGGAGTTTAATAAGATTGTAGCGACATCTATGGCGTCACATAAGAACTAATCCTGCATCGCGCAATCAAAGTTCTCCGCGCGATTTGAATAATACGAGTACGACAGCCCGAAAATTATCTGTCGGACAGTAGCCTACCAGACATAACACCCGTCTGGTCGTAGGATCCCCCTTTTTCAATGGAGGTTTGAGAGACTTTACTCTCTGTTTCACATACCTCCAAAAGGTTGTAGGTATTTCTCTATGGATAGTTTATGGATTACATGAACCAAGATTTGTTAATTTCAGTGCAGATGAGTTATTCATCACCGGGAAAGAGGTAAGTTGGACTTGAGATTTCCTGATTAGCTGAAAACTTATCATCATTATCGTTTCAGCTGAAAGACATCTACACCCCCAAGTGACGCCATAATGACCGGCCATGTCTCTCTCACATCCATCGGTTTTCCGTGACCCTCACCAGGTCATCGGTCCAACTTGTTGGAGGCTTTCCAATGCTGCGTCTTCCGGTACCCGGTCGCCACTACAAAACCTTTCGACCCCATCGAGTACCTGCTTTGCGAGCAATCCGCCTATACACGTTAGTACTTATTAACGACTCCAATTGATTTATGAACAGCAATTTTAAAAAGAAGAAGAAAATCTCTCCTGTCTGATAAGAAGTCAATCTGAGACGAACGGAGAGAGATCAGGCACAGGACCAACGGCTTTACCTGCTCTTCGAGGTTCGGGAACTTACAATATTCAGGTATATAGATCATCATCCTCAGCCTTTTTATGTTCCCACTGCTGGAACTCAGGCCTCCTCTCTAGGAGAGAGAATGGGCCATAATCCACCACGCGGGCCCAGTGCGGGTTTGTGAATGTCACATGTCTTCGAATTTTTGGTTCTAGGATATGCCGGTTTCCTCACGATATTTTCCTTCACTGTTTTAAGATCAGTGGTGATGAAATAAATTGCACAAAGTAATGCGCCTGTCTGGGTTTGATCCACGGAATAGTAAAAACGTTCCGTGGTTTGATCCACGGAATAGTAAAAACAGTGGAAGTAGCTTGAGAAAATGTTTGTTCCAGAACCGGTGTCGCCAAACTCATACATTTACAATTTACTCTTACTGCAAACCCAAAAATATGATTGGCTGAAAACAAAAACAGGGCGTAGACGAAATGCAAAAAAAATGTTATACGAAATGCAACTTTAAAATCAACAATCTATAAATCAAATTGACAAAAACAAGAAAGAAATACATCTTTGACTACCAAGTACCGCCACTCGTCGCTAGATGGTATTGTTCAGTATTTAATATTCAATATGAACTGTAATGACGTAAAAATAAGATTGGTATTTGAATGGCTGGTATCACTGACATGAATGCATGCTGCTACTCAAATAGGGATGTAACCTTATTCGATCGAAATAATATCGATTGTATGAAAACGTATTTAAAACATATCATGCAAAAAAAAATTGTTTGCGATAGTGTGATAGTATTAAAATTATGAAATTAATATGATTAAAGGCAATTTTTAAACGTAGTAAAAAGGGTATTTATTTGCATAGTACATCAATTATCATCATCTCAGCTGAAATCGTCGTCATCGCCCACTGCTAAACATAAGAATATTAAGTATAATTCAAACGCCCTATGTTGTTCCTAACTCTTTAACTAAATTTATTTAAAATACATCACAAATATCATACCACAATTTTTATTTTGTTATATTTATTAATTTAATAATTATCTGTATTATATTACTTACAAAAACTATTAAACTATAATATATATTTTAGAAAGGCAATGTAATACATATTATACATATCGATTGATTTTATCGATAAAGTCACGCACTATTTGGATAGCGTCAAAAGTATAGGTAGACTAACGAATATTCCAGAAAAGCTAATGACCGAGAAAAGAAAATCAACTTTGTTTGCATGTAACTAAGGACTAGTTTTGTTTGTATATGCTGCGCAATGTTTCACGTAATTTTATTTTTCATTTTATTAAAATAAATCCGAAAATAATACTTTTCGATGGTATGAGACACCTCCATGAGTTAGATTTTTAGTCCGACTATGGTTTTTAAAGCACAGTATGGGACAATAAGGCATTTTAATATTATTTTTCGTTAATTATTATGTTGCGCAGTCTAGTTAGAGAATGAGGGCGCTTGAACAGCAAGTGCGCAACGCGATTCTTACTAGCGGCGACAGTGCCATGCCTACTTACTTCTTCCACTGTTTTTACTGTTCCGTGGTTTGATCCCACGACCTACAACTTGTAAGTCGGGACCATTACCACTCAGCCACCACTACTCCATTGCTCTGGTATGTAGATACCTATACATATTTTTTATGTATGTAGATGGGTACTTATCCACATTTTCTCTCACGACAGTGATTTTCCAGCAATATGAAGTTGAATTGTTAATGTTTTTGCGACAACTAACAACCCGTCACTCATTATGGAATTTAACCATAATGAGTGAATTTACCGTTTTACGGTTAATCTGTTCGTGGCCACAAAAGTGATAGACACTTATATGATTGTTTTCAGTGTTTTACTGAATCATACGGGTAAAAAATAAAAATGTGTGAAGCGAGAGGACTGTCAGACTTTTGCTGACTGAAATCATTGGTGTTTCTTCAGTGGCCCTTTGCTTTCCAGGATTGTAAGAAAGAGCTACCCTTTTTTACAATCCCTCAGCTCATCCATGAAGGTCTTGGTGAGATATACGGTAGAACTACACTGCTTACACGTGTGCCACACACGCCTATCAGTAGCCTGATTCACGTAAAATCAAACAAGCCAAATATCGTTAAAGTTTTATAGTCGTTCGATCGAAGTCCTATCCAAAAGCGGTATTCACGATCTATCTGCTTATTTCCAGTTACATTAATAAGTATTCTACCAGGATAATGTAATACAGATTTTTTTTAATAGACGAATTTCAAACGACTTTAAAATCGGTGTCGTTCAAACTCGATTGATGGATGTGAATACGGAAATGGTCTAAACGACTAAACCGCTACGATATCGTTACGGTTTTCATTACGTGAATCGGGCTACTGGCGCGTCGGTCTCCATACATTTTATATGGAGACCAGACTTGTAGAGCTACATTTGATCCACGCCACGCGACGTCGTTCTACGTTCAAATCGTGCGTGTTACACGTGTGTGTCAGTCTAATGTAGTTCTAGCTTTAGTTATACTTTCATAAGAAAGCACGTAGCACCACAGGGGCCCAGTAGGGCCGATGTCTGCTAGGACCGCGGGAATATTTGAAAGAGATACCGTGGTCTTGGAACGCAAAGGGTAACTGATGGACACAGCTGGGTTGTAGTCAGTAAAAGTCTGTCACGCCTTTTCGCTTCACCATAGAGTGGGCGAAGACATTTGATAATTTTCCTCCTCAAAAAAATGTTTTTTTTTTCTTGTGTGCATAAACTCGGATCGCTTAATGTTACCCATATATATAAATGGAGAAACTGACTGACTCACATATCAGCGTACAGCCGAAGCTATTGAGACCACGAGGTTCCCTTTTATAACGTATGCGAACACTGGAGAAGATATTCTAAAACTTACCCTCTAAATGAAACGGGGGCTGAACCTGGTATGGAGGAAACTACCCTTACGTGAGCAAAGCCGCTGGCAGATGCTAGTACAGTATATAATAGCTTACGCTCCGTGTACATGCTAGAACAATCCACTAACGCCATCCTGAAATAGAATATTCTGTACCGGTGTAGTCTATTAGAAGGAACATATAAGTACCTACATATATACAGTACATCATGTTTGTTTGCTACCATAAGTGGATCTATCCTTCCTCTTGACAGCCGAGGACTGAAGTAGTTTCGACCCTCCCATATTTAGATCAAGTAGAGCCCTCTACGACGTCGATCGGAGCTCTAATATTATTTGTATACGTCGCTTGAATATCGCTTGGTTCGGAGTTTTTGCAGACACACAGAAATATTAGGTACAGGGGCGCAGCTAGTCCTAATGGGGCCCCATTTACACTTCTGCACTAATATTATAAAGAGGTAATTTTTTTTTATTTTTTTGTTTGAAGGACGTAATCTCTGAAAGTAGGTACTGGTCAAATTGCTAAATATTTTTTCACCGATAGAAAGCTGCATGAATCCTGAGTGACATAGGCTATAATTTATGTACGCGGGTGAAGCCGTGGGCAAATGCTAGGATCAAATATTTTTGAAGTTTGTTTTTATGTACGTAATAGCTTCTACAAGCATAGAAATGTTGCCTTGAGAGGCCTCGAAAATGACAATGAGCTCATTTAATGGATCATTCGGAAGGTAAGTACCTATTATAGGTTGAGTTTTTATTTTCATCTTGGGAGTAGAAAATGCTATAGCTAAAGGAGCGTGCTGAAACTATTAAGAGTATTATATAGTCATTATTCATTCACTCCTGGCCTTTTATCAATTTGAGAATTTAAGGTAGTGAATAACGTGTTACGAATTAAGGCATATGTCGGGGCCCCTGTAGCTCGAGGTCCCCGTATCATTGATATAACTGATGCGGCGGTAGCTACGCCCCTGAATAGGTAATCTGATCGGTAACGACGACTTATATGTCTGTATGTTCGATATAGCCCCTGTTCGGATTCTGAATAAATGATAAAGGCATTCAGCTATCGAGTTATGAGCATACTTTAACATGATATTCAAAGGGTAATTTTCTTATTCTGCGCTGAGTGGCTACACCATCGTAAAGTTGCTCGGTTTCTTTATCGCTTCATAATTAAGTATCATTAAATATGTAGATAGAGTAGTGCTGGGTGGCCCAGTAGTAACGGCTCTGACTTATGCGTTGTAGGTCGTGGGTTCACAATCAGACAGGTGCATTATATTGTGTAATTAATGATTAATTAATAAACTTCACAACGCTGATAGCCTGAAGGAAGACATCGTGAGGAAGCTGTCATGTCCCAGAATCCAAATATTTGCAGATGTGTGACATCACAGGGTACTCAGCTGGCAAACGGAAAAATAAAACGGGTGAAAAATTTACGTGTGTTTTGTAAAATTTCCATTTCTAAAAAAAAAAAAAAAAACTAAAACCCGACTACGACGAAAAAAAATCGACGCTGAAAAAGTATGAAACAAGATTTTCAGGATACTGAAATAGACAAGGTAACTGGAAAAACTAGAACAGAACAAAAATAAAAGCCGTAATTTTACGAGGTAGGTACCAACCGGAACACTGTAATAACGTGGGACTACGACTTTTGACATAAGATGACTGATGATATTGTGCTGGTTAGTCCAGAGCAGATTGAAGTTGTGGTGGTAAAAACAAGAGAGTGTTGGTCTAAAATTGTTCTGCGATATCGGCGGTCTAATGAGTCCCGTGGTGTAAGCTCTCGTCAGAATGCTTATAACTATCTGCCATGATGTGATGCACCGAATCAACTCAGGATGGATCAAATTTAACCCGTTGAAGGCCGAAGTTCGCTACACGACTAAAGTCGGTTGCCAACATACATTTGTTTATTCACAGATATAATTATCCGTATTAGGCATCAACGAAAAAAAAAAATCGCACTCTGGGTGTGAGTACACGGATAAATATGTATACGTATAATTATGTAAATTCGGCATCATTGGTACTTCTCGCTCCGTCACTTCCTCGTCTCATATAGATGTCCTAAGTACATATATATCCGTAGCTGGCGTCCTGTATAGAAGTATATACGGGTATATCCGACTCCGGCAGTCGATCACTGAAACCACTTGCGAGCCGTGGATGCCCCCCAATTTAAAAAACTCAACAAATCCATGATCCCTTCTCCTTGCGTTGTATTCCTCAATGTTGAGGGTCGTGACCTCCCTGCTTCATCACTTTAATTTTTATGATGATCCTCCATATATTTCTGTCTTTGGCGGTGTGAAGGGCATTGTGTACCGTGGAGTCAAGAGCGGTGCGGATCTGGTCGAACTAACGTATTGGGCTGCGCCCGCTAGGCCTTTTACCATTTACTTTAAAGGTCACGATAGTCATAATAATCATAGTCATAATCATAATCATTTATTTGGTTTGTAAACATAGGTATTACAGAGGGTGGTATAAATGGATAGTGCGTTATGTTTTGCCAAATATTGGCATACAAACTTCCAGAAAATTTCACCATGCATTTTAACAAAAATTTAAAATTATTATATAATGTCAAACAATTAAATAGTAATTGCAAAAATTAGAAATCAAAACAGAATGTCAAAACAAAAAAATTAAAATCTCACAAAAATTAAATAGAATGTCAAAAATTAAATGCAATGTCAGAAACTCAAATACAGTGTCAAAAAAATTAAGCATAATGTCAAATAATTAATTACTTCATCAATAAAAATACAATGTCAAAAATTTTTATACTATGTCAATAAATTAAATACAATGTCACAAAAATTAAATAAATGTCAATTTTTTTAAATAAAATGTCAAAAAATTAAATAGGTATCAAAATAGAAAAAAACAATAAAAAATAAATGGAATGTCAAACATTAAAACGATATTAAAATAGTAGTAAAATAATGTCAACAAATACATTAATGTAACCGTGTAGCATGCTAGTCAAACAATTGTATCGTTAAGAAATTCGGCGACACTATAGTATGCTTTTTGAGCTAGAGATATCGTTAACTTAGATTTGAATGCATTGCCATTTAACAATTTATGCTCTTTCGGCAATATGTTAACTATAGTTGGAGCCATACTTAAGATATTTTTGCGCATAAAAGCCGTTTTTGCGCTTGGTGTGTAAAGTTTGGTATTGTCGCGTCTATTCCGTGAAATTTTTTCTTCCAAGCGAGGAAACCGTGAAGGGTTTGCGGTTTGCTCTAACAAACATGGTGACTTCTAAAATATATAAGCAAGGCAGTGTAAGTATCTTATACTGTTTAAAATAAGGCTTGCAGCTATCCACTCTTTTAAGTCCGAACATGGATCTAATGCATCTCTTTTGGGCCTTAAATGCTATTTCATTGTCTGTAGAGTTTCCCCAAAAGATAATGCCGTATCTCAATTGTCCTGCCACTAGACCGTGATATGCCGTAATTAAAGCTTCTAAATTAACTTTCGAAGACAGTGAAAACAACGCATAAGCAGCTTTACAAGTTTTTTTGCATACTCTATCAATGTGTGATTTCCAGTCTAATTTTTGTATCCAACGTCAGTCCTAGAAACTTAGTAGTAGCGACATCCTCAATAGTTTTGCCGTTGTATGTCAATTAAATATTATTTTCTACCAAAGTTGGGCGTTGTCTTAAATGCATAATCTTAGTTTTGTCTAAATTAATTTTTAAATAGTTCATGCTTAGCCATTGTATTATTAATTTTAATGAGTTATTAATGTCAAATTTGTATTGGGAGATGTCATTATTCTTACAAGAAATGGTCACTGTACTGTCATCTGCGAAAAGTGTCATAGGATGTGATGTTATAGGCGGCCTTTCGAGGTTTCCATCGTCTTTCCTTGCAAAGTGTCCGGAGTATTGCAGAATCTTGCGAAGACACTCGGACGACAACCGCGAAGAGTTTTGTTAGACAGTGACAGACAGATGAAAAAGAATATTATATCTAGTAGTGATGAGAATATTGAGATGAATGTGTGGAGTGACGAGAATGTATGAAATTATTAGGAAAAGTTGAAAGTGGCATCAGTGACTGATACATTGTAAAATAATCGTTTGTCTTGGTACGTTCATTTAAAGAGGAGGGATGAAATACATGTTACTAAAACATGATATATGATATGAAGGATGAACTGGGCAAAAGTGGCCAAAGAAAAGATAGAGAGATTGTGTAAGGCATGATATGAAAGAAAAGGGAGTCAGTGCTAGCATGCCGGTTGGCAGAACTGAACGGTAAAATAAAATTATGATGATGTAGGTAAATAAATAAGATTTGTAATACAAATAACAAATAATCAAATCAGATTGACGACCAAAGATACATATTCGTGCAATAATTCAATTAGGCCACTGTGTTTGCAACGTGTCAATAACTACAAAGTAGGCACGGTCCCGCTCACGTGGATACAGGGTTGCCATACCTCAGGATTTGTTCTGAGATTTTTGGACTCTTCTCAGGATTGCGGCTAGATTTTGCAAATCTCATGAAATCTTAGGATTTTTTTAATTTTCAAAAAAATACAGGGTATAAATACACTTAACAGTTAAAAAAGTTAAAATTAATCTTCCTTTGACAAGGGGAAGTACCGCTGTCACTCCCACCACTTTGAGTGCGATGTGCAACGTATTAGTTAGATCATTAGTGTGTAGAAATTCTCAAACTGTAAAAAATATTAGGATTTCTGTGAATAGGCTCTTAATAAACTAGTGCGCCTCACCATCAGAGATTGCATCACTGCTTACCATCAGGTGGGATCGCAGTCAAGCACTAGATTATAGCAATTTTCTCCTCCTCAAATCGTATTCGTCATTACTGAGGGTGGTGAAGTTCCCGCTGGGTGAAGTGAAATTGGGTGTCCAGTGTGGAGCGGACCTGATCTGCCCATCTTATTGGGCTGCGGCCTCTTGATCGTTTGCACTTCGCCCAGCGAATGATGCCCACGATGAGCAGTTCATATCAATAAAAAAAAATAATTGGAAATTGGGCCCTTTCTCCGCACTTTTAGTTTTTTCATCTGGTAACCCTACATGAATGTAGGCATAATGCGCCGCTCAAACAGTTGTCCCGCAATTGTCATGTGGCATTGTTATTACATACAATCATTTACTGGCACAGAATGCAAAACGACAGTCAAATAATACGATTGATTACTAGCTATTTGTTTGTGTGAAACATCCGCAATACGGATTGCGCTGACATAATTCAATCATCGATTTCACGTGCAATTTACCAAAAGTTCAGTAATGGAATATTATTTGAATGTAAGCCCGCTATAGCTTGTTTTGTGGTCCATTGTAGGCTGCGCACAACAGCTTAACATTTGAACAAGGGTAATTAATTGAAGTTCTGCCCAATAACAAGATCGGCTGCACAATGTTCCATTATTATATGTTACTGTCAATGATGCTTATTAGAAGAAACTGGTTTTGACTGGCTTCGTCGGTCAAAACTCTTAAAGCTATGCGTTTGTTTTATTATAAAAAAAAAGCTAAGAAAAATCAGTACATAAGACCTTGTTAAAAAGGTCACAAAAAAAAATCTGGAGGGTTGAAAATCATCAAATAGGACACGTTTTTTCCCTTCTATCAACAATCAATTATGTAGTATAAAAAAAAGTGACGGAGGCGTATTTCATTCACTGTGACACGGAAATGAATGCCCTCAAATGAAAGTAAATAGGTATTTTACTAATAAACTTAAAATGAAAGCGAAAGATTAGTTTCTGTCCAATGGCTTCACCCATATCGAAATCTATGCGAAGTAAGCGATAGTACAATGGCGGAGCGGAACGGGTATCGGGCGGCTGGGGCGCTTGATGTGCTTGCGTCGTGTCATACAGACGTAGGAAGGTATAGCAAAATACAGAGTTGAAATGTGTTAAATAAAATAAACGAAATCTTGAAGGATTGTTTTCGGTAAATGAATTATGTTTTGTAAAAAGTCATAGAACAAAAGTTGTTGTTTATGATGTTAGTAATACAGTCCTGCTCCTGCAAGGTATTTAGTGTACAAATAACTCTGTATAAGTGTATGCATGTTATATAATGCTCAGCTACGGCTTATGTACCTATATAATTTAGTGATCAATGGGATTATAGTGTTCGACAAATAGTTACTACCAGATATTACTGGCGTGTAGTCCCAAAGAGGTTGTTTACGCGGTAATGATATGTGCCGGAGCTACACGGCAGTTACGTAGTAATTACGTGCGATGTACTGCAATATGTAGCTGTTACGTCAAATTGAATATGTCATTACATTAAACACGGTTATTGAATGGAGAGTGTGGGCGTAACGGATACACGATTGTACTGTTAATGTTCAAATAATTGATATTTTTGGATAGATACTTTATAATACATTAGCTTTTGCTTGCGGCTACGTCCGCGCGCATGAAATATAGTGTATTTCACTCAGGAATAATGCCGTGATCACACGTACCGAGTAAAAGGGCGAGACAGTAAAACGTTGCTCGGCCGAGACAGTAATGTAAGCGAGTTTTACAGTTACATCCATCTGTATAAATCACTTGTAAGATCACAACTTGAATATGCTGTGGTGGTATGGAACCCTCATTATAATAAATACGTTGACAGCTTAGAGAAGATTCAACGAAAATTTTTGCGATCTGTACAGTACCGTTGCTACAGAAACTTCCCGTCGTATAAAGATTTGCTCAAAAAATACAATATAATGAGTCTTAAGTCTAGAAGATTATACCTTGAAACGATATTCCTCTATGATGTGTGTAATCACAGGTACGACTGCTCGGAAATTACTGATAGAGTACATTATTATGTTCCTAGAAGTGTTTTGAGGCGAGAGGTGCGCGTACGACCAGTTTTCGCGGACTCTTCTTGTCGAACCAATGCTGGAGCCCGCGCACCTCTACGTCGTATTCGTAATGATTTTAATAAACTTTTTACTGATTTGGACATATTTGCAACGCCCATCAATAGGTTTCGGAACAGCCACATTGAGACTATACAAGGCTTATAAAGAAAAGATTGATGATAATAGATTTGTATTAATAATAATAAATTAATAAAAATAAATTTATTCACCAAAACAATTTAAATTTGTATTTACTGGATAATTTTAATTGATTACCTACTTGTTTTTACTCTTTCCAAAATAACGTTTTTAAATGTATTCTGTCATTCTGTGAATAACGGTGTGAGTTGCACATTTGTATGATGAGCTTGTATGTATTAGTTAGTTAATAAGACCTAATGTGTAAATATAAATAAATAAATAAGAGTTCGGCCCAGCAATCGGCGCTGTGTTTACACGTACCGAGTACTCGGCCGAGAGCACTGTCTCGCCCGTTTAATCGGTACGTGTGATCAACGCATAAAGCAGCTTTCTATCGGTAGAAAAATGTTCGCAATTGGTATTGTACTTTCAGGGATTACCAACAAACAAAAAAACATGAAAACAAAAAAGTTTTGTACATTATTCGCTTCTAAAAATTTACATTGCACTGTAAATTACTAAGTCAGCCACAATTAACGAGCGTCTGAGTGACGCTATCTTAGCCATCAGTCATTATCTATGTAAGCCATTTTCTGGGTGGTTGTGAAAAAAATAACCACCAAGGCTAAGGCGGGAGCTCCACTGTGCTCACACCTTAGCCTTCTTACCTAACCTGTCAGTGTCGGAGTGCCATACATTTCCAAGCTCGCTTCGCTTGCTCTTGGATTAAGAATATTTAGTTGGTGTAGTAAAAAAGGCATTAAGTTAGCTATTGTGCAGTGTTTTATTAGTGCATAAATTTTTAATAAATTAATAGATAAAGTTGCATTAAACATTGTTTAGGCCTGCGGGATTGTTAAAAAGTTAACGCGGTTTCAAGGGCCGCGTTGACTCTTACGCAAAAGGTAACTGAAGAAATCTATCAGTCAAAAAAAACGCTTACCATCAGGTGAGATAGTGGTCAAAAGCGAGCCTATCAATAATAAAACAAATAAAATAAAAAAAGGCCTCCAACAAGGTGGACCGATGACCTGGTCAGGGTCGCGGGAATGACGCACAGGACCGATCGTTGTGGCGACGCTGGGGGGAGGACTATGTCCAACACTGGACGTCTTTCGGCTGATATGGTGATGATCATGATGATGATGATAAAAAAAATGATGCTAATTCTAAAGCGTTGATCTCTACGAAAAAGAATGAGCAAGAAACTATGTACATGGACACTATATCTTCCTGAATACCAGAACCTATTTTCCTCCGACTATTAATACTATGAAACTTAACGCCGAACCCACTGAGGCTCTACCGATTACTATCATCTTAGACTTAAGAACATTTAACATCACTTGCCTCCATTAAGTAACGCCGGGTGTACCAACAGGGCAACATAACACTCGGGCCCGAAATACGGCACTCAAGGGTACACTGCCAGAGATAATAGCTGACGTCACGATTTTGTTTTACGATATAAATGTATAAGAAGATACTATGTTATGCTCCGTTTATTTTATGATGATTTGCGTGAAAGATCTAAAAATAACCTTAGGAGAGTTTATATTAAGCTTATATTGTGTATTGTTTTTGGTTATAACAAGCTTCTGTTTGCGGCTTCGTCTGTGCAGGGTGAAAAATATCTTATGACAGTACGTAAGATACTACACAGACACGGTACATGGGTAGTCCCTGCTCTAGAACAGCCCCCCTAGCCAAGTCACAACCGTTTCGCTTGCGCCGAACGCTTCGAGTTGACCTTGCCGCCAATTCTTTTGTTCTGACCACGTGGCGAAGTCATTCCCGTACATTTGAAGCTTTCTACAAGCATTAACTATTGCAGATTAGCAACTTGGCTAGGGGTACAGTTTTTAGACACAGTTTCTACCCCTGTACTGTACTGTTTCATCGATTGAAATCCATTCGGACTTGAAGAAGTCACAAATATAAAAATATGTATATTATACTTTTGCCTTTTTAATATTATTGAGATAAGTAACTAGCTTCTGCCGACGACTTCGTTCGTGTGAAAAATAATTTTATTTAAAAAGTATTTTTTTAAGGATAAATGCAAGAGAGGATCTATATGAATGTGTGTGATGACACTCGAAGGCAAGTACGACAATGTTGCGACAACCATGTTTTTACGTTGTGTTTATTTTCGTCCCGTAAAGTGTTAAACATTAGTAGGAAAAACATTTGATTGTTCATTTCTAAAACAACGAATCAACAATGCATCGTAATTTGGATAACTCGACCTACTTCACACTGTTATAAAGGCGAAAGTTTGAGTAAATGGACGAGGCCACAACACTGCGCTACAGCACTGCTTCGACAAAACGATGTCGCACCGTTGTACGATGAAACAACTTCTTCTTCTTCCTGCCCTTATCCCATATTACTTGGAGTCGGCGCAACATGTTTTCTTCTTCCATTCTGTCCTGTCACCCGTCAAACTATCACTAACTCCCTTTTCTTTCATATCACTTCTCACACAATCCATCCATCTTTTTTTCGGCCTTCCTCTCCCTCTCCATCCATCTACATGTACACTCAGAACTCTTTTAGTAATATGCGCTTCATCCCTCCTCTTCACATGACCATACCAAGATAACCGATTACCTTTCAACTTTTCAGTCACTGTACGATGAGACAACGCAAAGCAAAAATTTCATCGTATGCGGCGTCGCGCGAAATAACGCTATCAGTTTCAAGTAAGAACATGGTAATATGATATACTAGTATGGAAACTAACTAGAAGGTCGCGCGTCATCGCATCGCAGATTTGTACGTTGCGGTAGCGCAGCGGTAATTTCCATGATGTTTAGTGCGACGTCGCAGATTTTTACGACGTGACGTCGCAACGCAGTTTTGTGGCCTCACCCATTCTCGTAGTTTCTACACCTTCACATTCAAACAGACACATTGAGTAGATTTGGCACAAAAATATTCCCTTTTATTTTAAAGCTGGCAAAACCGCTGGTTTGAACTAGTTAGATAGACAAAAATAAAAGCGAAAAAAGTTGCGCTGATAAAAAATTAAAAGGGTCTCAGAGCTCAGACACCTAGTCTATATAACACAATTATTCTTAAGTAGTCCCAATTGAAAGGCTGTGCCTTTCACTGACGAGTCCACCTCGAAGTTTCGGCAGAAAGGTAGGTATATAAAGGAATAATAAACACTGCCGACGTAAGTGTTATGGACGGCTCTCACCTAAGAACTAACTGGGTCGGAGTGAGGATAATTACAGCTTATTACGAAGGTCTAACTTGTAATCTGGAGTGCCTGATAAATGTCGATTGGTTGCTAATCAAATTGGGATTAGAATCTGATGCTTTTACCTCTGATTAGTGCTAGTATAGAGACGTATTTATTTTAATTGTTATCGGGAATATTAATATAAAAATTAGCTAATCTAATGAGTCAACGTAGCCTTGTACCCCTAGCCAAGTTGCTAAGCTGCAATCTTTAACGCTAATAGAAAGCTTTAAATGTACAGAAATGACGTCATCTCAACGCTTAGTTACGTGGTCAGAACAAAAGAGTTAGATAGATAGATAGATAGATAGATAAAAAATTTATTTGTTGCAACACAAAATGCACACAAAAGCACAACTAAATTATAAAAAAAAAACAAAATACACCTACACCGATACAAACAACAAAAATAAAAACAAATAAAAAAAAAAAATTTACAAGCCAAATAAAACACAAAAATAAAATAATGATAACATTAAAAACAACAAGATTATAAAGTGACACTTATGGGGTGGGTACTTGAAAATCTCAAAAAAAAAAAATAGTGCGGTGTGCATCTCAATGTTGCACCAAATGGGAGCCCAGCTCAGCGTGTGTCAGGCAAAATACCTGACGCTGATATTCTGCTGGATCCCTGCGGTGACAAACGGACGCTCAGTTGTATTTTGTGAAAGGAAAAAATTACACTTATGACAGGATACAATTTTGGAAGTAGTTGGTAGGATTGGATTTTGTAGGTAAGGAAGGACGTTAGAGTTGGACACTGAAGTTCTCACGTAGTATTTTGCATAAAATTACTTGATTCTATTATTTTATGGTACTATTATTATGTGTCTGAGTGAAAATCGAGTGAATATAAAATAAATAAAATGTATAAAGCATGTCAAAAATAAATTAATTTCAATAATTGGTGTCATTTACAAAAATTAAATAAATAAATAAATATACTTAACTAGAAATAACATTAAGTACAAACTACAAATCGCGATATGTAGTACCTACGTCAAGCATAAAGAAAACTCGGACATAAACTAAAATAACACGCTACCCAGCTATATAATGGACGTATTCAAATTATTCATCCCGAGATCCTTTTGCGAGGTGATGAGAAACTGTCGTAATCGTGACTTGAACGTGTCAAAACATTTAATATTTCTTATTGGTGGGGGTATATTGTTCCAGCATTTAGAAGCTGAGTACCGAAAACAGCCTCTGAAGGCAGCAGTCTTGTGTGACTGAGTGGTCAGTTGCTGCGAGCACTGTCTGCTAGCACATTGCCTTCTGCTAGCTATCCAGCTCAATTTATTGTACAAGTACGACGGCCGCTTGTACTTTATTACCCCAAACAGTAGGCAAGCCAAGTGTAACTTGCGGCGTGACTTCATCTTGAGGATTGAGTGGTTGTTCAAGAATGGCGTTACATGAGTTCTAGGTGGGATTTTGAAACAAAATCGAGCGCAGGCGTTTTGCACCCTCTGGATTAGTCGATCAGTCCTTGCCAGTAGTCGAGGGCCAATAACTGTATCTGCATAGGTTAAATTGGAGAGTACGAGTGATTCAACCAGCTGGATACGCAACTCCTCAGATAGATAAGGCCTTATTTTATAAAGGACCTTCAGCCGGTAGAAACACGTACGCACTGACGCTGCCACGTGAGCTTCGTATCTCAATTCCGCATCCATATTCAGACCTAAGTTACGTGCCTCACTAACTCGACTGACCGACTCACCCAGAAGGGTGACATTGAGCGTAGCCGGCACTGCACTGATTTGAGTTTTAGTTCCAAATAGCATGTATTTACTTTTAGTGGGGTTAAGTACTAAACCATTGTTCTCTGCCCAACATGCTATTCTATCGAGATCGTCATTTAAATCCTTTAGCGCGCTGTCATAGTCACTCGGGTTAAAAGAAATGTAAACTTGTACATCATCAGCATAAATATGGTACCTACATCGCTTTAGAGAGTTTACAATGTCTGCACAATACAAGATGAAGATTATAGGACCCAATATAGAGCCTTGTGGAACTCCCCTATTTACAGGTGTGAGTGATGAAACGAGGGTTGAGCCATTGTTTAAACGGATTTCCACTCGCTGTTGTCGGTTGGTAAGGTAACTGTGAAACCAATGTATCGTACTTTGATCAAAACCATAATAATAAAGCTTTGAAAGAAACAATTCTATATTTATACAGTCAAAGGCCCTCGAAAAATCAAGTAGAACAAAAAGTGTACATAGACCCTTATCCTGTGCTGCTAAAATATTATCAGTAACGTCTAAAAGAGCTGTAGCAGTACCGCGCTGTTTACGGAAACCTGACTGGAGCTCAGGCAGTATATCTTTATCTTCCAAATATTTTGACAACTGCTGACACACAGCCTTCTCGGCGATTTTGGATAAGCAAGGTAGAATACTAATAGGTCGGAGATCCTTTAAGTCCGTTGGATTCGTTTTTTTGGGTAACGGTTTAACAATTGCGATTTTCCAGATTTCAGGAAATGTTGCAGAGCCTATTGATTTATTTACAATGTCAGTGATGGCTTTTAGCGTATGAGGGAGGGTAAGCAAAAGCATGTTTAGGTTCACCTTGTCACAGCCTTCTGCATTAGATTTAAGCTCGTGAAAGAATCTTAAAATTTGAATTGGGGTTACTGGTTGTAAAGCGAATCTGAAACTATCATCTCCAAAACGATGTGATTCAAAAAAATTACGTTGTATAATATTGCAAAGAGGGTTACCAGGAACATCCAAAAAATGATCATTTATTCGGTCTGGGTCTCTAAAATGTGCAGGAAGGTCATCAGGTCGTTTATTTGGTAATATGTTGTCTCTTAAATTCCTCCATAATACTTTTGGGTTCTTAATTTTATTATTAATATTAAACTGAAAGTATGCTACTTTTTCTCTGAAAATGGAACTTTCTACAAGAGATTTCAGTTGCTTGTAGTATGTCCTTTTAGAGTCTGACTTTGTTTTACGATACTTAGTCAGGGCGTCGTCCCGTAAGTGCATCATTATTTTAATTGTCTCCGTGATCCAGGGATATGACGGTTCTTTAATTAAGCATGTCTTAACCGGAGCGTGTAAATTGAAAATGTTTAAAATATTTTTATTCAATTTCTCAACCATGTCATTTACATTACACAAGTCACAAATTTTGTCCCAGTCTATAAGAGATAAGTCATTTTCAAGTATTTCTCCATTTATCTGTTTAATGGGTCTGTACGTTATTGTATGAGGTTTATATTTACTACGCTTAATATTGAATTCACAGACGATAAGCGAGTGACCATTTATTGAGCCATATGGCTCAACTGACACCCCTCTGTGGCTTAGATTGGTACAAACAAGGTCAATCAATGTTGCGCTATGGTCTGTGAAATGGGTGGGTGAATGTACCAGTTGTTCTAGGCTTAGGCTATTTAGAAACTCACATACTTTCCTGGTTTGCCCATCACCTTTCAATAAATTGACATTAAAATCGCCGAGAAGTATGTAGTGGTCACATTTTACTAAGGAACTAATGGAGTCAGTTATGGCATCGAGAAAAAGGTCCAAGTCAGAGCGCGGAGGGCGATATGCTGTACCTATAGCAATTTTATTACCATTTAGTGTTAGGGTAATCCACATTTGTTCAATATTCTCGTATCTTGGGTCGGCTGGAGTAGACCAGGTACGAACGGTCAGGCCGCGTTTAAGATAAAACCCTACACCACCCCCGCGACCCCCGTGTACAGTCAGCGGCCGCGGCGTGTGACGCAGGCGGTAACCCGGCACAGTAGGCGCTCGCGCCTCCTGTTCGGCCTGCAACCATGTCTCGTTGACCGCCATTATATCGAAGGAATGCCTTTCAACTGCAGCTATAAAATCATCATGGTTAGTTCTAAGGGAACCCACGTTTAGCAAACCAAGTTTAAGGTATTTTTCAAGCATTCCAAATTATATAAATTATACAAAAGAACAGACACCTGATTTTGTGGACATTAAACTTTGAAATTGTCATACTCAAAATAATGACACAAAGTTTAACCCTAAGCAAAAAGTGAAACTGAAAACAGAAATAATAATTAAATGCTAAATATGAATAAACCGTAAGTAATGGGGTCATAAAAAAAAAACCATTGTAAACCACTAAAATTGTAAATGGGAATTCAATAAATGTTATTTTATTTAATAACTTTATATGAACGACAGCAAATAATATTGCAATAAAAATATTTGTGAATAATAATTGTAAATAAGTAATTGTATTAAATGTTTGTGTATAAATATTTATATATAATAATCGCAAAGTAATTTTAATTATCAAATAATGAAAATAAAAACGTGTATTGATATTGTAAATAATGACCATGTCATTATATATAACATTTGTATGTGTTTTGAAATTCAAGTAATCTATGCACGATAAAACCGCCAGCTCTGTGTCAAGGTTAAGAAAAAGGCACTGAAAAAGAAATTCATTTTCTATCCACTGATTGACTGAAAAGAGTTGGGGGCGTGGCCAACTCTCGACGCAAGCAAAAGGCAACTGACGGGTTTACAGGTGTGGTTTTAGTCAGTAAAAGTCTGACAAGCTCTCCCGTACCACCATAGATCGAGAGAAGTCGTTAGAAGATTTAACACAAAAAAAAATCTCTTACCATAGCCAAAACCCAAGCATGGAATTTTGCAAATTATAAGAAAGTCAGCATCTTTATGTACTTAACTTTAGCTTTAGCCTACGGCTTCGCCCGCATTCATAAAATATACCTAGCCTGTCCTTAAAAAAAATAAAGATTAAAAAAAAAATCTTTCTATCAGTGAAAAAATTTTCGCAATCGGACCAGTACTTTCAAAGATTATCTATCTTATTCTCTTATTTTTTAGATTATCTATCTTTGAAAGTACTGGTCCGATTGCGAAAATTTTTCCACTGATAGACTACAATGGAAAAACAAAAAAAAATTACGTCTTTATAATATTAGTAATGATTGTAACAAAATTCCCAATTGTAAAATTTTGACATACTTAATATAGAGAGGACAGTAATGGATAAATTAGTGGTCTCAGCAGTTTAGTAGTATACCATGGATTGTGAATACTGTAATACAGCGAAAATTTGTTGTGATGGCTCATAAGTGCGATTTGACCAATATGCCATATTAAAACCACAAACTATTTAATTTCTTAATCTATATATTATCTTTTCTTTTTTTTTTCTTCTGCTGTACCACAGACTGAACAATTTGGAGACATTGTTTTCTTCATTAAGAAATTAAATAATTTGTTTATTTTTTGTAGCGCCACACTAAACATGAGGAAGCATAAATGAAACAGAAGTGACATTAGAGTATTTCAAAGTGATTCATCTAGATTTACTAATAGCTCAAGTGTGGCTAAAGTACTTTATAAATTTTATAGATATGCAATAGATCCATAATAATATGAGCTTTAGTTTAGTGTTTATTTTTAATCTACATTTATACGTAATGGGACTGTCATAGGTTATTGTACCTAAACAGCACTTTAGGCCGTGTTCACACATATTTTTCGCTGATCCTTTAATGCAGACAGTGTAGCGAGCTAACTTGCCGCTCGTTCGTGCACATTCTTTTGACTCTAATACCGGAGTGTGACTTGTTTACTGGTAGATGGATAGTTGTGTATTCACGATACAGTCTAAGCTTTTGTGAGAAGATGAATAAAAGATAATTATAACACTATTTAATTCTTTATTGTACACCATAACAACTATAAAATAAGTGGATAACAAAGTTCATGTATATGGGCGAGTTGAGCTAAGTTGTGTAGTTTTATGTATGTGTTATGGTTATGGTTTTTTTTATTTATTAAATGTATTTTTTATTTCTAAGTTTACATTATACAACGCCTTGGACATCCTTTGTAATGTTGTACAAGAAAATAAATAAACAAATCTATATACAAGGTGCAGTTTTAAAACTGCACAATATTTCAGGAGGTTGTAATAAAACTCATAAATAATCATGTAAAAAAACGATACCTGGTCAATAATAGGTAATACTTGTTATTTAATTTTTTAATTACACTAAACTAAATCGATTGATCGATGGCCGCGGGGGCGTGGCTAGGGTGTGGCGTGCGGGATGATGATTGGATGATACATTATTTATGAAACTATCGTTGCGAGTTAGTGTGTGTGAAAACGACCTTTATTGTTCCGTGTTTGTGTGTGTGAAAAAAAAGCGCGGTTATAAAAAAAAAAAAATTACCTACTTATTTTATTATTGATTCGGGTCGAGAATCACTAACATAATTACCTCCTGAAATATTTTGCAGCTTCAAAACGACACCTTGTATACATACAAGCGTAATACCACTCACTGATTACTCACGAAACCTCAGAAACTATCACACCTACAAACTTAGGATCTTTATAGGGAGAAAACACATGCTAATAGCGGATCTTCCAAAATTGACAAAGGGACAAAACAGGGGTTCAAAGTTTGTATGGAGAAAACGACTTTCACGCGGGCGAAGCCGCTGGCTGAAGCTAGTAAAATAAATAAATAGTTGAATCACGACAAAGGCTTCTAAAAACAACACAGAGAAAGGAAAAAACAGAAATCCCAACATTGAAGTGGGCAGACGTAAGGTCGAGCGCACCGAGCGAGCACCAGTGTGTCACATGTCCTGGACTCGAGACACATACTCGTAATGACGCGTCGCCGTCGCTAGCGTTTTCCAATAACAGTTAAACTCGTGTTTTTACGCCTCATAGCCCACTGGCGGATGGCATACGATGTAACGTTAACTTGCGTACAATTCAATCAGCCTCTTCCCACTCAAACTTCGCTCTTACTGCCAACTTTCTTTGACTGCTTCCTTAATCGAGTTGCCGTTAACTTTATAAAATGCGCCCGTGTGCCTGGTTTATGTTTTCTACGCTGGTTAAGAGCTTTTCAAGAGTTTTCGTATTCGTTAGCGAACTTTCTTAGTTGATGACGTGATTGAAAATACTTTTTTTATCTCGTTTGATGTGATAATACCTGTGCATTAATTGTTTTTTTTCATTAATTATAGGTTCGCGGTTGATCACTGTCTCAACTGATGGTAATTGACGATGTGGTCGACAATGGAGAAGTAACCTGTTCACTCTTGACTCAAAGACCCCATGGTTGTAGCTATCAGAAAACAGACTACGGTTGGAAATTCCGCTCCTTAGTTGTAAGCGCAGTAGGTATAGGTATGTGTTCTCAAAACGTTTTGTAGGTATGGGAGGAATGTCTACCACGTACCTGAGCCGACGCTGTACAAGTGGTCCGCTGATGGAAGTTGGAAAGGGCTTCAACCGAACATTGGTTTCAAGTGAGTGTCCTGTTCCATTGTCATGCATGATGATAAGGATTATCTTTGGTCCCCGAAAGTTATACATACGCTTACATAAAAGTTCTATGTATTTTTTTTAACATTGCCCCACACCATCGGCGTGGGTGCGTTCACAAACATGTAATTTAACACGCAGCATAGCAGCCTATCGCTTAGTCACTGCGCCAACCGTCCATCTTTATGATTTCTAAGTCTATTCGGAAAATTAATCTAAATATTGTTGGTTTTGTTCCACTTCATACACACGAACACACTAAGTACCGAAACTCGAATAAAATTTCTCATTTATATAGCTTTAATAAATTCTGTATTCAGGTTTAATTTGAAAACTATTCATAATGAACAGTTTACCAAACTATTTCGAGCAATAAAGCATTACAGTTTAATTTAACGTATACTAAATTACAAACATTGAAAAATAGGTACTAAATTGCGGTAGGTATTTGAATAGTACCGCAAATTAACTGGGCAACAATAATATGAGGTCTATTAGAGTCACGAAGTACATTTGCTATAACCGCTCGCTCTCATTACAAGAACGAACGAACAGTAATTTCGTTGCAAATGGATTGAATGCAGGAATGCAGCCGCGCTAGTCACTGTGGGTACTGATCAGCATTTTCTTCAATTCACATTTCCATAAATAAAATATGGAACATCTGCTTTGGCTTTCGAAACGGTACCAAAAAGAAACGCCACAAACAGTACCAAGCTCCTTTTTTTATTCAGGACGACATATTTAGTCATACATAGAACGATTCCGAGTAATTACTGAAGTGTTTTTATATGATACTAGCTTTTGCTCACGGCTTCGCCCGCGTACATAAAATATACCCTATGTCACTTAGGAATAAAGCAGCTTTCTGTCGGTGAAAAAATTTTAGCAATTGGACCAGTACTTTCAGAGATTACCTCCTACAAACAAAAAAACATAAAAACAAAAAACAAACTTTACCTCTTTATTATATTAGTGTAGACTAGCTGTACCCCGCGGCTTCACCTGTGTTGATTACTGCACCGTTTCCAACCTGTGTTGATTACTGCACCGTTTCTAACCTGTGTTGATTACTGCACCGTTTCCAACCTGTGTTGATTACTGCACCGTTTCTAACCTGTGTTGATTACTGCACCGTTTCCAACCTGTATTGATTACTGCACCGTTTTCAAGATAACCATCACCAATTCGCACTGGGGCCGTGTGAAAAATTACGGCCCATTCTCTCTCTTAGACAGGAAGCCGAAGACCCAGCAGTGGGAACATAAGGCTGATTGTGCTATAAGAAAATGTCATATAATCTGAAAAGTCATGAATGGATCTACGGACAGGCGCGACGCGACAATGCGACATCGATGCGACAGCGATTTTTAAACGATACGGTTCTATAGAATACGATTTCTTTACTTTTTAGTCCTTTAGCTCGTGACGGCCATAAAGTAATACATTAATTTAAAACAGTGTTCGTACGAATAAAGCGAATCGAAATCGAAGAGAGTCCATTGCAATGGAAACATTATTTTCAATGATCGCAGATTGATATTTATTTTTGTCTCTCTCTCATTGTGAGTTATAAGGTGTGGGGATACGTTAAAAGAACTCTACTATATCTCCAATCTAAAGATTTTACAGTCTGAACAAAATTGTTGAAATGTGTTCTTTGTTCGCACTTTTATTCGATCTTATTTCTAAAGGCTCTAACCACCTTGTATTTATAAAAACTTTTTACAAGAAAACACAACCGATTTACATGTAAAAAAAAATGGACAAGTGCGAGTCGGACTTGCACACTGAGGGTTCCGTGCAAACTACAATTCCCTAATGGAGTGTCGAAGATTTTGCCGAATTGCATTTTTTTTTTTGTGACAACTATGTAACAACAAATTTACCTCTGTACTATAAGACCTTGCTTTGTGCTAAATTTCAGGATTCTGGATCAACGGGAAGTTTGAGAGTATAAACGTTTTTTTGCGACATAAACGTCTGTATCTTTTTTATTCGTTAACTTAGAAGTTTGATTTTTTCACAGCTTAAAGGGACCGCAGATCTGAGTATATTTCAACCCAATACCTCCACGCACGTTCTCGAGATAAAGGGTCTTGACAGACAGACTGCCTAAAAACCAGTAAAAAGTGCACTGTGGGTGTTTTTTATAATACAATAGATATGTCTCTTGGTTAATTTAACACCGACTTCCGAAATAAAGTTATTTAGCACTTTCTAGTGTTATTTTTACAATGAAGTCAGTTGTATTTTTTTTTGTAAAAACTTTTTTATTTTACACTTTTTAGACGTATTGTACCAGAACTAAAAAGTACCCTTTAGCCTTTAAATAGTGTGCAAGTTCTATAGTAAGATACCTTTTTGAATTTAGAAATCATCAAATATTTCCTCCCGTTCCGTGTAGAGCGAGAGAAAGTATCAGACTTTTACTGACTAAAATCTGTTCCTTCAGTTGCCCTTTGCGTTACTCTTTCGAATAATCCCGCAATTCAATGTAGGTATATAGATTGATAGGCTCTCGTTTCGCCACTATCTGATGGTAAGCGATCATTGTGGTTCACGATGGAGCACGCTCGCCAACAATTCGCGTAGACAGGCCTGTTGGTCTAGTGGATAGTGACCCTGACTGCTATGCCGGAGGTCGTGGGTTCGTTTCCTACCCAGGACAAATCTTTGTGTGATGAGCATGATCATTTGTTCTGTGTCTGGGTGTAATTTATCTATAGTATGTATGTATTTAGAAATATATGAGTAAGTTTATCAGTTGTCTAGTACTCATAACACAAGCTCTGCTTAGCTTGAGACTAGATAGCGTTGTGCGATAGTTGTGGAATATTATTATTATACTCATTTATTCATAAATATTACACATAAATTATATTTTTAAATTTTTCAATATAAAAAAAAAACATTTAAAAATATAAAAAATAGTTGCCCACCGGTATCGGGAACAGAGTCCAAGCTACCGGCGGTCAGGGCTCCAGAGAACGTAACCTCCTAACAATACGAGCCGTGTCCAGGAGTACCGCTTTCTGAATCAAGCCCTTGATCCAGCTACCTAACGCGAGCCTCCTCAGATGTTGGTCGAGGCTCTTGGCTATTAAGCCATTACCCGACACGACTATCGGTACAATGATCGCCGAGTCTACATCCCACATGTCGACAACCTCGCGAGCCAAGTCGATATACTTGATTTGTTTATCTTTCTCAGCTTTCACGAGGTTCTCGTCATGCGGAACGGATATGTCAACAATCATTGCACGCCTCTCGCTTCGGTCCACCACCACTATATCAGGTTTATTGGCTACAATAGTCCTGTCAGTGATGATGGACCGATCCCAGTACATTGTGATATCGCCAATATCGAGAACTGGGTCGGGCACATACCTGTAGTACGGCACCTCCGATTCCACAAGAGAGTACTTCAGAGCAAGTATAATATATTATTACATACTATAAATAATACAACTTTATTTTTAGTATATGCGAAACCAGAATAACATGTCTAGTATTTTATGTAAAGAATCTATGTAAAAAACATAACTGTATCATGAAAAATCACAAAGTTATAAGCTCCGGGTCATCCAGGCGACTGAGAGGTTGTTCCGCTCCCGCACCCAGTTGTGCGCTAGCACCTGATGCCCAGTATGACCTGCCGTCACCTGTATTGTACTACTTAGTGTCGGTGGTGTCCAACTTGTGACCTTTTTTTTTAATAATTTTGGGAAAAATATAACATGGTATAAAAAATTTGGAATCGCTTCAGTGACTGATTTTGAACAAACTATATTCAGATTTCGCTTATACTTAAAATAATTTTGTTTATGTATTTTATTATATTTTCGAGAAAAAAATTCAAAGAAAAAATATTTCCACATATTAGAATCAGCCCCCCTAGCCAAGTTAGAACCGTTTCGCTTGCGCCGAACGCTTCGAGTTGACCTTGCCGCCAATTCTTTTGTTCTGACCACGTGACTGAGCGTTAAGACATCATTCCCGTACATTTGAAGCTTTCTACAAGCGTTATCTATTGCAGATTAGCAACTTGGCTAGGGGTACAGTTCTATGTAAAGGACAGCAACGAAAATTCTTTCAAGAAAAAATGTGCATCAAACGAATGTGTTTACATAGTAATATTTTAATTCTTCAAGAGCCAGTTCTTCAGGAATCAATAAAAGTATCAGCCTTGTATTATGGCATGTATTCCAGCCCCTCTTTGTCTGTCTCCTGGTAATGAGCCGACTTACAATCATTTACCTAAAAGCCTTTTAAAAAGCAATCGGGGACATAATGGCCTATTCACATACGCTTTACAGAACATCCACAAAACAAGCATATAATAATAATAATATTCCACAACTATCACACAACGCCGTCTAGTCTCAAGCTAAGCAGAGCTTGTGTTATGAGTACTAGACAACTGATAAACATACTTATATATTTCTAAATACGTACACATTATAGATAAATTTCACCCAGACACCGAACAAATAATCGTGCTCATCACACAAATATTTGCCCTGGGTGGGAATCGAACCTACCACCTCCGGCATAGCAGTCAGGGCCACTAACCACTAGACCAATAGGCCAGTCAAAATAATAATATGCAGACGATTTTTTTTTTATATAAACTAGTGCTTGACTGCGATCCCACCTGATGGTAAGCAGTGATCCAATCTCTGATGGTGAGGCGCACTAGTTTATTAAGAGCCTATTCACTCTAGCCTTGAAAACAGCCATATTATAATCGGACGGGAAGACCGCAGCAGGCAAATTGTTTCAGTCCTTCGACGTACGCGGTATAAACGACGAGGCGAAACGCTTAGTCCGGACCGTAGAAGTTTCAACAACGAATACAACATTAATTTTAGTATAATTATGCGAAACTCGAAATACATATCTAGTGTTTTTATGTAAAGAATCTATGTACAAAGTTTCATAACTGTCTAATGAAAAATCACAAAGTTATAAGCTTGTCATGTCAGCAAAAATACATAGTCACCGGGCCATCCAGACGACTGAGGAGTTGTTTTGCACTTGCACCCAGTTGTTTGCTGGCGCTTAATATCCGTTATGACCTGCCGTGACCTGTGTTGTACTTAATGTCAGTGGTGTCAAACTTTTAAAATATTTTTGGAAAAATATGTAACATGGTGTAAAAACTATTGAAACCTATTCAGTTACTGATTCTGAATCAACCATAGTCAGATTTCGCATATGCTAAAATGAATTTTGTATATCTATACCAAAATTATACAGCTGAAGAGTTTGAACGCGCTAATATGAGGAACTCAAGGGTCGAAAAAGAATTGTTCATTTTGATACAAGTGGAGAATGTTTGTCATTGCGACCGAGGCGAATTCGCCCGAGCTGTAGGCGAGGCTGTTATGAAGCCGAGTACTGAAGAAACTAATTACCACGTGTATCACACGACGTTTTTCAATACACTTCGGAAGATATAAATAAGCGGGGGTGGACGCGCGACTCGTGGGGGTCGCTTAGAGCCCAGCCTGATACGATAAATGTAACAAATTGTCGCGGGAGCGAGCTTGCGGACTTTTCCGCACTAGTGCGAAAAACTGTAAATGTCGTGTCTAAAAGTGTTAGGGATGAGATACGCTTTTTGAGTAAGTATTTAAAGACTAAAACAGTTGGATAGCCCATATATCTAGGAAGGCTGCAATAATAATTATGCTATATAGCAATACTTACACTACGACTCACGGACACGGTCAGCTAGTCTTAAATATATCGCTCACATGTGTGTAAAGAATTGATTGTTACCTTTAATGTTTTAGTTTTTACGACCCACCTTCGACTCCCCATTTCAGTTTTATGAGTTAGAACTTTTTATTGGTCAGAAACGTTTAGCGAAGCAATATTAAATCGTTTACGTAAATTCGTAAAGTTCGAACCAATCATTTTGTTATTCCCCTTCGAAGCTGCAACCATGAAAACGTCGTCTCAGATTTTACGTCGATGGGTTTAGAAGGAAGTATGGGAATAAAATGTGGCAGCAATCTGTGTGCGGCTCGAGACGACAGTCGCAACTCACTAGTCGTACGCGACCACGAAACTGCTTCTGGGTTACAATCGTATCTCAGGCTCCCGAGACAAAAACAAATGGAAGTATTACCGCAGACAATCTACATTTAAATGGATCTTTTTCCTCAATTCGTGCGGAGTTCGATAGGTATCGCCGTCACCGATTTATTTCGCCGAATTTACATTTGTGCGGCTGTCACCGTGCCGGTGTTGCCGGTGACGCGTGACGTACTACTTTGAGCTGTGTCTCCGTTAGTGTCAGCGGCTTGCAACACCGGCGACGATTTATGACGTGATCTGTGCGCGCCAAAAGGTGAATACAGCGCCATTTTTGTTGATTGCAGTTGTTGTCTCCCGAATTGAGCCATAAAATAGTGACTTTCTGAGGCCTACTCCTCGGTGACGGCTGGGTTAATAGATTAAAAAAATATATATTATAGATAGAACGTTTATGATTTTTTCGTAATTTTGTCAAAAAAAAAAATTAAAAAATATTTTCGCTTGTTGTCTTTACTACTTTCAAACGGCATAGATCTTTAGAAATATATTTAAACAAAAAAAATGCTAGTTATAGATATTTACACAGAAATCAATCAATATTTTGCAAAGAAAATGGTTTTAAAGGTCAGCGGGGCTTTATGCGGGCGCAGGCGGCAGTACGAGTATGTGTGCATTTAACTCCGGCCAGATGTTCATGGGACTATACGCCGTAACAAATCCTCTACTCGTAAATTCGTATCTAAAGTCCATGTTAATAAAAACTGATGTGTCTGAGAGCATCCGTTTTGTAATTTCATGAAATGAACTCTCAATTAAATCCGTCACTAACAGCCACCTTCAATAACCCCGACCGTACAATGAACTGCAAACAATAGAATTAAAGAAACGTTTAAGAAATCAACATTAACGTAATCTGGGAGCTTCGGCCGCGGGGTGTTGGGGCACAATCGTACGCCGTTATTAATTATTCCGATGTGAATAGAGTCCCGACAAAAGGCATTAACTGTGCAGATAATGGCATGGCGTCGCTTCTCCGAGCAGCTTCCGCTTTCTCGTGCGACGATCACTCATTGCTCGCCACGAGACGGCGCAAATGAGCCACGTACAGCACTGTTCGGCTCACGAGCACAACACTAGCGCCCGCCGCCGCCGCCGCGTGACTTGTCAACGTTAAATTATGACGCATTCGCACATATTCTTCTACTTATTATGCCATTACTCGGGAGAGGCTTTTCGTGTGTATATTTTGTATTGTATGACGAAGATTTTTGCTACTGTCTTTTAAATAAAATAAATGTCTGAAGATGTTGATAAATCTATTAAGAACTCCAGACAGTTACATATTTTATAGTAATTTTGGTTGAGGTGTTCAGGTTATTGATAGTTAGTATTGCTAGATTATCAATAATAATGTAAAAGAAAGAACGACAATTTGTTTTATCATGAAATAATTTTTTTTTTTTTTTTTTATTATTCATAACAATTTGCATTGTGTTGAATCCAAGGACAAATATGCACGCACAAAACATATCATAAAAGAAAAAACAGAAACAAGATACAGTTCTGAATCACAATTCAAATATGTGTCAAACAGTTCCAAATAATATATAATGTCAAGCGATCTATTAAAATGTCATACAATTCCAATAATAATGTCAAAAGATATAAAATGTCGAAGCATGATTCTAAAAGTAAACAATGTCAAAAGGTAAATTAAATGTCGGCATATAATTCTAAATTATATAATGTCAAAAGATTAAAAAAAATAAAATACAATTCATTTATTATTGTGAGACATTAATTCCGATATGTTATAAAGACATTTTTCTAATAAAAAAGATTTTAATTTTGCCTTAAACAAGTGAGTGTTGTAAATCAATGTCCTTAAATCAGACGGCAACTTGTTGAATATTTCTACAGCTTGATACTTCGAGTAATGTTCTACTACGTTAATTTTTGGTACTATTGGTTGTTTAAAAATTTTTCTTCGTGTGCTCTCTCTAATCTCCCGTTCCTCTTGTGATTCGAACTCATGTATATACTTGGCAAAATGACTTAAGAGGACCAATACGTAGAGACTAGGAACTGTTAATATCGCTAATTTTTTAAAGTAATCTCTGCATGAGACAGTTTGAGAAATTCTGACTATAGTCCTTATGGCTCGTTTCTGGAGGATGAAAGCTTTCTGCCAGTTGTAAGTATAACTATTTCCCCATAGCATTATGCTATACCTTAACCTAGACTCGACTAGCGCATAATATACGGCCTTTAACTGTTCTATATTTAATTCGTCCCTAAGGCTCCTAAGTGCGTAACATGCTGACGAAATGGACGATTCAATAACAGCAAGCTCCGGTTTCCAATTTAAAAGCGAATCTATGATTGTCCCTAAGAATTTAACCCTGTCTACCAATTCAATGTTGTCACCATTTATTTGTATATTTAAGTTATCATTATTACGTGCCGTAGTCTTAAATAACATGAGGTTAGTTTTGCTTGTATTTAACAGTAAACAATTGGCTTTAAACCACTCGCAAACCTTTTCGATAATAATGTTTGTATTCAAAGTTAATTCTTCTATGTCTTTTGCCCCGATTATTACATTTGTGTCATCTGCGAAAACAACAAGTTTCTCATTTGGCCGGGTATTATTCATAAAGTTGAGCAAGTCATTTGTAAAAATAATATAGAGTATAGGTCCTAAGATTGACCCTTGGGGCACACCACAATTGACATATGACATTTTTGACTTGTATGTCACTTCGTGATTATTCTCGTCTATATTTTTGATTTCTACATACATTTTTCTATTTTGTAAGTACGATTTCATGAGTTGTAAAGTCTTGCCTCTTATACCATAATGTTCGAGTTTAATAAGCAATAGTTCATGATCTATCGTGTCAAAAGCGGAACTAAGGTCAACAAATAGTCCGGCTACTTTCATTTTATCATTTAATTTACTAACTATGTCATTTATTAATGTATTCATTGCATCCGAGGTACCGACTCCTTTTTGATATCCAAATTGTCTCAGATTAATGATTTTGTTAATACCTAAATGTAGCATTAGTCTAGTTTTAATTATGTTTTCAAAGAGTTTAGATAAGGTTGGTAGTAGAGATATGGGGCGGTAATTTTTTGGATCAGTCTTAGTGCCCTTTTTGTGTATCGGTATCACCTTGGCCAGTTTTAATTGGTCAGGAAAGATTGACTCTTCGATGCATTTATTGAAAAATTCAGAAAGAGGTGAAGCTAATACATCAATATTCTCCTTTATAATAGATATAGGTACGTCATCAAAGCCACAAGACTGTTTGTTAGCCATTTTACTAACTAACTTTGCTATTTCATATGGTGTGGTCGGCTTGAAAGTTATATCACTTTCAACTCTCTTCGTTGCTTTCATTAAGAAAGACACTGCTCTATCTTTGTCCTTATTGGCCAGTGGTGATTTTAAAACAAAACTCTCAATAAATATATTTGCCACATCCTGAGGGTCAGTAATTATTTTATTATCTAAATTTAGGATAAGATTTCTACGTCGCTTGTTTTTCTTCTTTTTAGTATGTTTGTTTACTATTTTCCATGTTTCTTTCGCTATATTCTTTGCATTTTTTAAATACCTCGATATAGCTTGCTTTTTGGCTTGCTTAATAACTTTTCTGAGAATTTGAACGTACTTAGTTTTATAATTTTTGATGCTGACGTTATTTAATGTTCCAGAGCACAGGACTCTTTTCATTTTACATGATACTTTAATACCTTTTGTAATCCACTTTATTGTATTGTTCTTGTTAGACTTCATCCTAATAGTTTTTTTGGGATAAGAATCTTGAAATATTTTATGAAAATAGCTTAGAAACTGATTGATACCCATATTATTCAAATTTTTATCAGTAATAGTTCTTCTGAAAACGTAATTATTTTTTTCATTTAATAATCTTTTAACTATTGTAGTGTACTCGAAGTTTTTAGATTTTTTGCTGATTTCGTCAAGAGTTACATAACAAAAAAGTCCACCATGTCCATCAGCTAAGCCGTTATGGTCCACAAAACATTGTTCTATAGAGTCACTATCTAGATTTGTTAGTATATTATCCAAACACGATTGAGAATTGTTTCGAATGAAGGTCGGATTTTTTATAAGGTATCTAAAATTATAACATGTCAATATACTTAAAAACTCCAAAGATTTTTTGGTTTCAACCAGTACGTCAATATTAAAGTCCCCACATATAATACAGTTTTTGTCAAGAAAATGTTCTAATAATTTTTCTAACCTTGAAGTGAAGCTTTCGTAGTTTTTATCATATGGACTACGATAACAACAGCAAATATATAACCCTGTTGCAAGATCTTTTACACCACAAATCTCGAAACTTTCGGCTTTGTAGAACTTGCTGATTGACTCGTTGTTTTCGCATTCTTTTGAATTATGTGCCAAAATAAGACTACCCCCCCTTTTCTTGTTCGTCCGTGTGTTACATGCGACTAAATTATAGTTTGACATGGTAAAAACTTTGGCAGAATTGTCATTTAAGAAATGTTCTGATACACATAAATAGTCCACTAGTTTACCTGGAGTTTCAATATATAATTCGAGTTCAGATTTTTTGTTACTTATACCGCATAAATTTTGATGAAAAATCCTTAAACAACCAGTATCTGATAATATTGTGCTATTTCTTACATCATCCAGTGTTTCCATATTATTCTCGAAAAAGATCCGAATTGTTTACAGGTGCCGGAGAAAAATTTGTTTGTGAAGACGAATTCACAAACACCCTAGAGGTAGACGTTTCACTGGCTTTGAGTACCACATTAGGAGTTGTCTGCGTAGAAATATTTTTAAACACCCGTTTTACTTTTTGATCCAAATTTTGCACATAGTTCAGATAATTGACTCTGTATTGTATTCGCAATATTTCCCTGTAAATCAATTGACATGTAATTTGCTGCTTAAGTAAAGGTCTTTTTCTATTATTCAAGTAATTATTGTAATCTAGTGTAATAAAATTAGAATTGTCACAATTATTGCATACAAGTTTTAAGGTACGATTTACGTTTGATACATTTAAATATTTATTATAATAAATCTCACTGACAAGGACATTAGTGTTTTGTATATTTTGCAAGGTGTAATGCAGAGAACTCAATATATTCAATGGATTTTTGTCACCACTACCACCCATTATTAAAACATAGTCAGACTTAGTGAAATTCTGACACATAGTAGCACATGTATTTAATATGTAACTTAGAGGTGCATTTGGTTTGATTATAGCGGTTACACTAAAACTATTTCCCACCAACTTTTGAAGTATTTCTCTAATTTCATATCCAGTCTGATCAGCGAAGATAGCTATTTTATGCTTTGGTGGCAATTCTTGCGATAGTCGTGGACGGGATTTATTCCTCGATAGTTTATTCAAACTGAAATTGTCGCTAACGTTTAGTTTAGGAATAGATAGTGGTAATATTTTGCTTGTTTCCTGTTTTTTCCTGTCCGTCAATGTATGCATCTCCCCCTTTTCTTGTTCCTCAACGTTGGTTGTAGGAGAGTTATGGACAAAACTCACTTGCAGTTCTTTGAAACTGTTAGTAGGTGACAAGTTTTTGTCCCCAATGACATAAGACTTACATAGATTGTATTTTATTGGCGAGTCGTGAATGAGCATTGCCGACTTATTTTCAATTCGGTTCATTGATGCTATGGCATGCGTAGTAAATTCTCTCGAAGAAGTTCTGGGTAATCCTGTTTTCATAGTTATTGTCCTAAGTCGTCGTTGATATTGAGGTGAATAAAACCTTATTGGTGTTGACGCTGTATCCGAAGAGGTAGAATCCTGTATTCCTATGGATTTAAAAATCTTTATTTTGCTTTCATATTTGTTAATTTTGTCCTTTAATGAAAGATTTTCTAAGTTTAAATTATCTATTTCTGAGTTCGCAGACTGTAGTTCCGATTTAAGTTTGTTTATTTCTTCATCCTTAGCGATCATATCAACATTTCCAGATGGATTGTTGGGTAAGCTTTGATAAGAAATATCCATGTCAAATTCAAACTCGCTTACGTTTAGGTTTTGTTGTAATTTTGTTCTTTGCGTTATATTATCATCCATGTTTTAAAATCTATAATATTTACAAAAAGACAATGGATAACCCCAGTTCCGAACTAGCGACTCACTGCTTGCCAGTCCACACAGTTCTTAACGCGCCAACTGTATTCTTATACGTAACGACGAAATAGCACCATAGCTTCCACTTGTAGACTTCAATTACTGTTTTATCGATAACTAGTTTTGATTTTTTTAAACTAGATGTCGCTATTTTCTATTATGTTTGGCACATATCTTTGAATAAGATTTTTTCGTAACGGATTCGTAAGTTGAAATGTTAAGAAAACTCACAATTTCCGCCGAGTCACTGGTTTGTTTGGTCCCAGCACTTGTACATTTGAATGTTTTGGTAATACACATCACAATCTTAGTTTATAATTTTGGAGAAACTGAGTAAATCAGAAAAGTAAACACTGAGGTCAGTCAATAAAGTAATTTTTTGTTACCACAAAGTTTTCAGTGGTTAACACTGTCACTGATAGTTTATAGTATAATCACTTCGTCAAGTATAAAAGATGATCAAAAAACTTATCTTACTATTTTTAAACAATTGAAAACTACAGAGCAGGTGTAACTCGTGACGGCAGCGCCATCTGATGATTGCTGTCTTTCGCTGTCACAATCAGAAAAAGGAAAAGGAAGCGCAGAGTCCGAGGCGGTGTTCTCAAAGTCTTAGAAATAGTAAATAGAAAGCATCTTTATGGCGGGGTTCGTTAGCTGTTTGGTCAGTTTATCGTCCTCGCAAACTAGATCAGGGAGACGAATCGCAGCGGATTGCCGTTTATTTTCTCGACATATTACCCTCTTAGTTAACTGGCTAAGGAGGTTAATCCTCCCAATGTCGAGTTAACTAATTAGTCTACGTTCACTTCGGATAATCTTAACTAACGTCGTCAGGTTTTCACTAAATTCAATCACTTAAGTCGCCATAGCTGGTCCGTCTATACCTGTTTGTACATGACAGTAACGTTATGAATATTTCAAGATAATTGGCGTCGTTAGTCGACTCAGACGTCTATTCAAAGTGAATATTGTACATCGCTACATTATCATAGAACTGTCATAAAGCAACATGGCAGCTTTATTGATTTACATGCGGTTAAGATGTCTCCAGTAAAATGTATTCGAACGCGAGGTCATTCATCGTCTTTAGTGTGCACTGTGCATTACCATTAAGTAGCAGCAGTACTTTATAGCGCGTTTAACTCGGCTGTGATTTGTGAATCGTTTGTCGACGTCGCACTCTGTCTGCACTGCACCTTACATTGTACCACAGTGTAATTACAATATTCACTAAATAAACTCCCTCTTTACAGATCACAAGATAAAATACAGCGAAACGAACAACGTTTATCCTTACAAATGGGATGTTTTCACGTCTAACGAGAGACCCAGCAAATGAAGAGCCGTGACAGTAAACAACTTTACGTGAATTTGTTGAATGAAAAGAAATTCGCACGAATAAGATTATGAGAGATCTAATTTTATTCGCGAAACGTCCAAATAAAATTACGAGTTCAAACAGAATAAAGTCGATTTAACAAATCTTTACACCACTGGCCAGTATAAATACGAAATACAAAATTGTGTGTCGGCGGAATGTTTTCGAATCTCTACTGTAAATACTGTCCCCCATAATGATTATTTGAACGAACAATTAACATCGGGACCCGTCATTCCGTTCGTAGTGATAATTCGATTTGCAGGCGCGTCAGGGGCAGTAAACACGCGGCCGCTTACATATGCCTCCAGCCGTACCTACCCTCATTAGCCCTATAGAAACGGAGGAATCGATACAAAAATGTTTTACGTAAGCGTGTTGGATTGACGAATTGGGTTAAAAGATTTGCGTCAAGATTGGATTAAAACGTGCCACTGATACCACCTGCTACGCGGAGAGCGTGATCTCAATGTATAATGGGATTACTGGACAGTCCTTATGGTTTTAATGAGAATCGGAGACGGTGTGTTTGTTTGCTTTAGGGAATAGCATCGCCTTATTGCTATTTGATTTATAACTTGGCTCCCTGAAAGACATGTGGGAGCCTTTTTAAACACACAGCAGTTGCAAGTAGAAGAGGAATGTGCGTTTTTAGGGTTCATCATCATTTTGGTGTTCGTCTGTTATGCCTCTTTCTCTTAGGAACACGTATGCGTTATATAACATTCACCGGTCTGCTACCCCAAGCAGCAGTGAACAAATCAAACAGAATCTAAAGTTAATCCCGCTTTTTTTTTATTAGGTGCATATTTTGACACTTGCCCTAGAATTCTGAAAGGTATGAAGCTTAGTCTCATACCACAAATATAGAAAAATGTTTGAAAAATTACGTCACAAAAACGTCACGTTACGTCGAAAACGTTTTAGTTACGTCATAAAAAACCTTTTTTTGCCATTCGGAAAACTTTCGAGACTCGATTCGGGAGTTGAAATATTTATGTACATTGTACGGGAACCTCGGTGCGCGATTTCAACGAGCACTTGACTGGCTTTTTTTGTCAGTCAGTCTTCATGAGCTCGTTTCTTATGCTGCGTTGAGACCGCAGGCAGCGGAGCGCACGTCGCGTCGCGACTCTCCGCCAAGCTTCCCTTTGTTCGGCTTCCCTCACGCTCTCGTGCTCACACGCTTAATGACTTAATTGCTTCTCGAAATAACGACTGAAAAATAGGCTCCTTGTACAACGTCTGGACATTTTAGCTAGAGCGAAAATACAGTTTTTTTCTCTTTCTTTGTGCACAATGCTTTTGACGTCTAGTAAAGGCAGACACTTGGGCACAAAGGCTTTAGTTATTTTGCGGTTCGTTAAATGAGTATTTCAATAAAAGAGTCTCGCTTTTAATTTTATTGAAATAATTTTGAATAATTTATTTTGTTGTGAATAAATATCATATCGATTAATTAAGAAATTAAATGATGGATCTTATCATTGCATTCCAATCATTCCAATTATTTAATTTATACAGAAAATTATATTAAGTTAAAATAATAAATTCAGTTTCATGAATTTTATTTTCATTGAATATGTGGCTATTCCTCTGTAAAAGTAAGGTTACATGAATGGATCTCCTTTTATCGGATTCAAAAAACTGAAATGATTCAATTCTGATTCCATATAAGTATTTATTATAAACGCAGTGTGCAACATTATTATGAATGCCCAAATTTTCAAGAAGAGGAAGTTACGTCATTTTTTAATCATCTCCTATCAGAGTCGGGCCACAAGATGCGTTGCGGCGCCGCACCGCATATATTTCGACGAATCGGTGGGCCTTACGTACGGGGGGTCACTCGTGTGCCCGTCGGTTTGTCGAAATACGAGTATTTGCGGTGCGGCGTCGCAACGCATCGTGTGGCCCGGCCCTCACGCAGGCGAGCTGCTAGTCCATTATAACATTAGGGTGATTACGATAGCAATATGAGAAATGGAGGGAAGATTTCGAGTTATTAAAATGTGCTAACCGGTATGATAAAAAGTAAAACACACATTAGAATTCACGTGCGTAGGGTTATCGCGTCTCCCCTTCATACATTACTTTTACGAAGCGACTTAAGTATCGTTATTATGCTCGTTGCGTACCATGCTTTTAGTCGATAATATAAATGTCTGCTGGTCTGAGAGAAAGTACGTCGGTGTCCACTCTTCCATAGATTGTTATTTCAATCAAGACATTTCTTATTTTAATAATATAAGGTGGTCATAAGTGCCACCATTATGTTGGATATGTCGCAGCCATCTGGTTAAATTAGCCATCCAATTGTACGCCTAGGGCGTTCGATAAACGCAGGCATCCAATTGGATGCCTAGGCCGATAGTTGTTTAAACTAAAATCACTCAACGTTTAACAGCTTGGCGTATTGAAAGTTAGCCCTTTCGAAATGACTAATCAGGACTCAGCTAAGTGATTCAAATTTAGTTCCGCTATTTATTGATTTAATAATATTTCACTATTACTTGGTGCTTGGTGGACACTATTACTAAAAAGTAGTTTTATATAATTTATAAACTCATGGTTACCCTACTAAACTAAATGACTACCTACACAACGTTCAGCCATCTAGTTAAACGTTGCGGTAAACGACATGGCTAGTTGTTCTTTAGCCATTTCATTGGACGTACGCCCCAGGCGTCCAATTGGATGGCTAATTTAACCAGATGGCTGCGACAGATATACTACGTTACTTAATGTGTCAATCAATAAATAATAAAACTAAAGGTAATAAACTCCTAACTAAAATATGGCGGTCAAAAATTCCTCCGCATCGCTGTCGACTGAAAATGTGCCCAAAAGACTGGCGGCATTGCCACGTTGTATAGCAATGTTCAATCTCTAACCGAGGTAAAAGCCAGCCCTTGGCTCACGCGAAATCTCAACAAGGCGTTTGGATTACTCGTGGGGGCGATCGGCAGCGGAGACCTCTCGCGCTGGGCCTTGGTTGAGGCCATGGTCCGGAGCGAGGAGGAGTGGCAGGCGGTCGCCGACTTCTGCGAAGCAGTAATGCTCGCTAAGGAGGAGGCCGACCGCATCAGGCAACGGCGTTCACGCCGTCGCCGCCGGGATTCTGATCCCGATTTCTGGCCACCGTAGGCGCGGGCTTGCGGACAGTGAGCAATGGGTAGTTTGCTGTCCGGCCGTCCGGTAACTGTCCGGACCAAGCCCGCGTGCCTCAAGGAGTTGTCAGCAAAAGCAGGGGCCCAGTTGGGTCGAAGCCTACTGGGGCCAGGGTTAGTTTTGAAAGACAGCTCGAGCCCCGGTATGAAGGCTAGAAGAAACGGGGTGGGTCTTTTAGTCAGTAAGAGTCTGACACTATCTCCCGCTCCACCCAAGAGCGGGGGTTGTCATTGCATGACATTTTCCCACCATAAAAAAAAAATAACCCAAAAGGCACGAAAATATAACTGCCGACGTGGTTGGTTTATTTCCGCCGTTTGAGTTAGTTTTGTTCCAATTTGTCTTGGTTTTAGTATTTAATTCGTTGCAAAATGATAATAATAATAATAGATTTATATCTCAATAATATTGTACAAATTTTCAGCAATGAATTGAAGCAATGATTAATACAAATACATAAGAAACAAAAATGTGCAACTGCGCCTGAGCTAGGCCGAGTCTGTAATTCAAGACGCAGTTCTTTTCCCAGAAAAGAAGTTAACAATATAGGTACGAGTAACAGCACTTGCGTGTTACGTAAATACAACATTATTTTTAGTGTTTGCGAAACCTAAATATAGTTTCTTCAAAATCAGTAACTGAATCAATTCCAATCATTTTTACACCATGTTATATTTTTCCCAAAAATATTTAAAAAGGTCACAAGTTGGACACCACCCACACTAAGTACAAAACTGGTCACGGCAGGTCATAGCGGGCATTAGGAGTCAGTGCACAATTGGGTGCGGAAGCAAAACAACCCCTCAGTCGTTCGAGTGTGCCGGTGACCATGTATTTATGTCACCAACCAGGTACTACAACTGGCTTATAACTTTGTAATTTCATAATTTAGGTACCTAGTTTTGTGTACATAGATTCTTTACATAAAATAATACACAGATATTTCAGGTTTCACTAAAAATATGGTTGTATAATGTAACATTTAACAAAATACGTAATGTAAACGTAAGTGTTAATTATAATGTAATGTTATTAATACTTTCGTTTACATTACAAATATTAATTTGTACCCGATATTGAGTGTTCTGTGCATGTGTTTCGTGTGTTTGTGGTGTAATTTTATCTCAATGTTTCAAGCTCTTCAGTAGTTTAGTAATTGCTTGTGAGTAGAAAGTCTAAAAGTATGCAATTACAAATAAATAAATACGTAAGACAATAACAACTGTCTGGACCGAGCCCAAATCGTCGACGGCGCGCACTGTTCCTGCGCGCCTTAAGGAGTTGTCAGCAATAGCAGGGGCCCGGCCGGGTCGAAGCCTACTGGAGCCAGGGTTAGTTCCGAAAAGAAAGCTCGGCCCCGGTACGAAAGGCAAGAAGGAACGGGCCGGGTTTTTTAGTCAGTAAGAGTCTGACACTCTCCCACTCCGCCCAAGGGCCGGGATGTCATTTGGATGATTTTTTGATTGATTCAGGTTTTATATAGAATCTGTGAGAGATAAGGTGTTCAACAGCCCAACAGTGTGAGATGAAGGTCAATTCTCGTACTTACGATAAAATTCAAGTCCCAATATAATTTTTTTTCTAGTCTCCATTGCGCCAATCAATGTCAAAATGTAGGGAGATTTGGCGTGTTTTTATTTTTGTACGTGGTTTTTATTCTGGATGCGAGATGCTCAGGACCGGTCGGGTAAGGCGAATCTTGGGGAGGTCTATGTGTGTGTGTGAGTGGACGTCTTTCGGCTGAGATGATGATAATGGTGATGATGACGTAGGCAAAGCCACTGGCAGGAATTGGCAGGAGTCCTACTTCATCTTGTCGACATAG